>CM060915.1:380819686-386539686 GCA_030737875.1 Allium sativum
TTATGGAAGAAGTCTGCCCAGAACCGACCGGCATATCCAGCATTCACAAGTGATAGGATTAATGGGGGAGGTCTAGCACATTACAACCATAAATGAATATTGTAATGAATTGGAAATACTTAACCTAGTTGAATCCATAGGGATTGTATGAACATATTACTTGAGTAGGGGTTAAGTAAACATGTTTGAAACAGTGGTTGGGTCATGTAAATCTTTGGTGGGTAGGTAATATTTATATATATAGGCCCACAAACTTAACCTATGGGGTTATGCAATCTTTTACTCTGGTATGGCATAACCTGTAGAAAACCTCGTGGGGATGCAAGCGTAGGGGGAAGCTTGTATCATCTTGTGTGTGGGACCCGTTTTAGTTAGTAACTCATATATAGTTATCAAACGAGTACTCCAAACTTGGTCGGAGTTGGGGAACGCTTACTAGGCTGATTGTAAGAGATCCAAATGTGGAGGACGGTGTGGGCTGCGCATTCTAACGAGGTCATATGCGTGCATGGGTACGTTATTATCCTTAGGGGTAAACTCCGGTATGTTGGGTTGCCTGTTGATTGTATGGGGTTAAACCTCTCACTAGAAGTATGCCTAAGTCTACCATCTTATAGTTGTTGGGATCATCTCATTCTGGTTATACTAGTATTGGTGCAGAGAAAAGGAAAGTGTTAGAGAAGCGCTATTTATTCTATACAATTGTCCTGTTTACCTTGTCGTACTTGCCCTATATGCGGTTATCTCTCTTATCCACTTTATATGCCTATCATGATACTTATACTTATTTATGTGCTCGAGCTCTTATCCTTTCTACTATGGCTATACTTTGTTTGGGGAATTATGCTTCTTTTATTATTGTACTCTGATGTTTTAAGTACAAGACATAAATTTTAATGATGTACCGTGTTTTATTTTTTCAAACATATTATGTAACCATGTTTTGAACTACGATGCTTTATGATTAATAAAGTTTTAAATTCCGCTGCTATTTTATATCTGTCTTGTAATGTTTCTGTTTCTGTTTACCTATAATGCTTCACGGAACTTAATGCATTCTCTTAATGAGTGGCATTAACGGACGTGGGGTGTCACACTTGGTATCAGAGCTAAAGGTTACTAGATTAGATAAAAGTTTTTGAAATATTTTCGAAGAGGTTTTAAAAGAAAGCATTTTCAAAAAGAAAAATCTTCTTTGAAAAACATATTCCCCAAAGCCATATGTAACATCTTTCGATCCTTTGTCTAAATCCCTTTCCTATTCTTTTCAGCATGTCCGGGGAACCTTATATTCCCGAGGGCGTTACGATACCAGGATGGTTCCGTAGGTATCTAGAGGCCACGGTGCTTGCCGATGATCAAGCTAACGTTCCTCCCCCAGCTGCACCTGACGTTCCTCCTCCTCCTCCTCCTCCGCATGCAGATAATTTCTCTAAGATCTGCAAAGATTTCTGTGCCATGAGATGTAACAACCCGTATTTTTGAATAACATGTTATAACACAAATGGAGGCAGAATTAAACTGTAAAATCTGAATCAAGGGAAACGGGCTGTGCCATTGCGTTCGTCTCGGAAAAATACGCGAAATAGAGTCCGAGTTTTCGAAAATAGGAGTCTGTATGACCAAGATATGGCCTCACGAAGTTTCACGAAAAATTCACAAATTAAAGTATACTTAATTAAGTGAAATGGGTTGCGCAGAGAAATATATATATATTGATATATATATATATATATATATATAATTGAAAATTAAATAAATAAATATGCAAAAATGTTCAAAACAGCGAATTGGGAGAGGGGAATAACCGAACCGGCCGATTTTTGAGGTCGACCCAAGCCCGCTAGGTCGACTAGGGGTTAATCCAGGGTGTTTGGCTGTCAACCCGTGGGCCGATTCGCTCAAATGCAGATTTTGCATTTGAATGGTTCTCATGGTTCAGCTTTAATCTAAAGGCCCTAGATGGTTCCTACACTTGACTTCTTCCCCAAGACATGCTTTGATGGCTTGGATTGAATCTAGGGTTAATCCTATGGCTAATACTATCCTAAAACTCTATAAAAAGACCCCTAAACCTAGCCTAAATCACCATTATTCAATCCTACAACTAAACTATGCCAAATTGGTTCCTCTCATGGCCTCCACTCTCATGCTAAAATTTCTAAGTTAATTTCTATGAGAGATTTTGAGTTCATACAAGTGTTTTCAAACTTGTATGAGTGTTCTTAGTTTGCATTCAAGTCAAGTTGCAACATTTCTATTTCAAAGCAATGATTTTTTATTGATTTGGCCCAAGGGTTTTCATTTGGAGCTTGCATATTTGGGTTTTTGGTGCTTGCATAAGGGCTTCGTCTCAATCTTTATATTAAATATTCATTTGTGTCTTCATAGCGTAGTAAGCCCTTTTCTACTTTCTTTCTTTGAACTCTAAAGTTAAATGAATGATGCAAGTTTGGGGTTGATCATTATATGCAAGTTTGGTTGATCATTATATGCAAGTTTGGTTGGTCATTATATGCAAGTTTGGTTGATCATTATATGCAAGTTTGGTTGATCATTATATGCAAGTTTGGTTGGTCATTATATGCAAGTTTGGTTGATCATTATATGCAAGTTTGGTTGATCATTATATGCAAGTTTGGATGATCATTATGCAAGTTGGTTTAATCATTATGTATGACACATGTTGCTATGTTATGCAAGTTTGGGTTGATCATGTTATCATGTTATGCAAGTTAAACTTGAGGTTTTGAGCATAAAGCTCCAAGCTTTATATTAAAGGTTGCATTTTGGCAACATGAAAGTTATCATATCCCTTATGATAACTTGCATGTGAGGCAAAATGCGAACTTCTAGCAACTTCTACATGTCATTTATCACCATGTATCACTCATATGCTAAGTTTGGTTTTATGCATGCTTTTGAAGCCTAATAATGCAATATGCAAGTATATGAACATATGTACATTTCATATGCCACCATGTTAAACTCGTGGGTTCAACACCTTTTTGTCATGGTTATGCCAAGTTCCCTATTTTATCCTTTATCCGTTATTGCGATTATGTAAACGATGGGATTACGTTGGGGTTGGGTAACATAATGACATGAACATGATTTTTATAACATGACGTGATATGTAATTATGTTTTGGAAACATAATGGACATGACACTTAGAAAAGATGAGTGTGGCCAACTCGAGGTTGGGTTGAGTTTTTAGCATAAATCTACCCGGACCCGCCCGGCTTAACTAGTGGCTACAAACAATAGGACCCAATGTGAGAAGTTGGTCATGTTGTGCTCGAACCCGAGGTTAGACCAGGTTGTGGTGTAAAGCTACCCGGACCCGCCCGGCTTAACTAGTAACCACAACAAGGTCTAATGTGAGAGGTTAAAGCACATTAAGTTAATGAGTGCCTCCTGATTAGGGTTAAGTCATGGTCCACTTAATACTTAACCAATATGGGCTTGATGGATTAATCGAGGTTAAGTCAGGAGCCTTGGGTACTCTTAACCAATTTAATCCACGTGTGGATCGGGTTAACCACATTTAACCCGTTAAGAAACCCTAGTTGCGTGGTCCTTTTCAGCAGTAACCTTCTAGTTGTATCATAAGACCCTAGGACTAGGCTAGGGTGGGGCACGATTACTGGGCTGATTATAAGAGACCAAAAAGAGACGGCTGAATGATGCCCCGGTTGTTCAGGCGGACCATGGTCGTGCACATCAAGTCCGGAGTTGAACACGGGCACCGGTAGGTTTGGACTGTGTATCATGGTATGGTGTCAGAGGGTTACACCGTAGGGCCAGATACACCCTAGGCTGGACCCTGCACAGTCAACTACATTACATGATTACGCCGTATGACACCGACACTTGACGAGTTAGGTTTATAGGGAGCCGATCGACTAGACCGTGTAGTTGGACCTTAATTTAGGTCACCTCATGATGATGGGCCAAGCTTGGGCCAAGGGATCAATTCTTGTTTTTACTTGACATGTTAGAATGCTAGTACACCCGTGGTGCAAAACTTAACCTTAATTATGCGATGACACCTTTATCTATCTTGTTAGTTAATCATCATGCCAGTATGTTGTTATCCTTATGTTCATCTCAGCTTCTCATGCCAGTTAATTTTACTAGTTCATAGACAGATAGTAGTAGGGCTTACCAGTCTTTTTGACTGACCTGTTTTCTTTTGCCTCTTTTCTTCCGTCCCCCCCCCCTCAGGTTCTCAGGGTGGGAACATTGGAGCTTAGCTTGGATCTTTACAGCTTGCTTACTGGATTTGCTCATGTACGGTTTTGGACATTGAGCTAGCTATGGTTTATCACTTCATTTTGGGGATAGTACTTTATGTATTTCAGTTTTTCAGTTTATGCTTTTATCTAGACTTTGTTGTTGGAAAATAATGACCAAGTACTTTGTTGTAACATGACTATGGTTTTGAAATGCTAAGTTTTATCCGCTGCTTTACTACTCTGTTTTACTTATATGTTCTGTCTTGTGATATCTGCATGCATGTTTACCTTGTTTAACGCCCTCCAAAGCTAATGTCCTTGCAAGAGTGGCATTGGCGGTGGTGGGGTGTTACATTTGGTATCAGAGCATAAGGTTTACAAGATTTGAGCAAAAGTGTTTTTGAAACTTACCTTTTGAAAAACTATTTTCAAAACCAATTAAGTATTTTCCAAGAAAAGTCTAGTTATTTTAAAAAAGGCTATTCCCCAAAAGCCATAGCACTATCCTTCGTTTCTTTGTTCTTTATCTATCTTTTTCCTTTTTCAGTATGGCCGATCTTAACCTTCCCGAGGGAGTGACCATTCCCGGATGGTTCCGGAGATACTTGGAAGCTAGGGCCAACGATGTGGGCCCAGCAAATACCCCCAATATAACTGAGGTTCCTCCTCCTCCTCCTCCTCAGAACCCGCAAGAGAATTTCGCAAAGCTTTGCAAAGACTTTAAGGCGATGGGTTGCAAGAATTTTGTCGGAACGGAGACTTCTGTGGAGGCAAGAAACTGGTTAAAGGAAACTGAAGACCTCTTTGCTATCTTTGATGTGGAAGATCGTAGGAAAGTTCTGTTGGCGGTATGGCTATTGAAAGGGGAAGCTGCTTATTGGTGGGTAGTCACCACCACTACTAGACCAATTGAGACTTGGGATGACTTTAGGAGAAGGTTTGGACTAAAGTTCCTATCATCGACAGAAGAGAATCTTCAGATGGAGAGGTTCCTATCTCTAAAGCAAGGGGACATGACCGTTAGAGAATACGTGGATAAGTTTAATCAACTTGCTCAGTTCGGTCTAGAATGGGTTAACACCGCTCGGAAGAAGGCCCTACGTTTTGCTCTAGGATTAAATGAGCCATTGCGCGGTTTGGCCATATCTCATATACCCCTGGGGGCGACCTTCGAGAGTTTGGTGAATATGACTCTACTTCAAGAGGAAGATAAGAGTGTCAAGAAGGAGGTCAAGGCAAATGAGTCCCAAGGCAAGAAATACAAGAAAGTGCAACTTCTGTAGGATCACTGGGCACATAGCCAAGGATTGCAGGAAGAAGAAGAGGAAGTTAGGCAAGTGTTTTCATTGCGGAGAATCTGGACATTTTAGCAAGGATTGTCCCAAGAAGCATGGACAAGGGCAAGGACAAACTCAGCAACTAGGACCGTCTAGAGGGCAATTGCAGGCTCTCCTCGCTCTTCCAGCTCAGGATCGAGGTAGTATTTCTGTAGAAAGTCTTGTTTACATTTCTGATTTCCCTGTTCATACCTTATTTGATTCTGGCGCATCGCATAGTTTTATTTCTGATCTTGTTGAAAATTTGCACCTAAGTACTAGTTTAGTTGAGGTCCCGTTAGTGTTTCAAATCCAATTGGGGTTTCCGCCCATCTACCTGTGATTTGTGTGGATTTGAAAATCTCTATCTTGAGCATAGAATTCATGTGTAATGCTTAGGTTCTCGGGTTTATGGGATATGGGTTGATTTTGGGTGTGGATTGGTTGTGAACTTAGGGTGGTGAGGCTCATGATTCGCCTCGGTAATACCCTAGAAATTTCTTGTAACCCTAGAGGTCCCGTCATGTTATGTTATCTTGAATCTCCTGACTCATCCATCGATGATCTGCAATCTGTAAGGGTGGTCCGAGACTATCCTGATGTCTTTGAAGAAGTAAGGGGGTTACCCCCTAAGCGGGAGATAGATTTCCGCATTTATCTGGTTGATAATGCCAAGCCAGTTACATTGCCCGTTAGGCACATGGCCCCACGAGAAAGGAGAGAGCTTGGTAAGAAAATCAAGGAGTAGCTTGAGAAAAATTTCATTAGGCGAAGCATTTCAGAATGGGGTGCTCCGGTGGTATTCGCTACTAAGGCGGATAGTCCATTTTACTTAAGCATGGGTTAGGGAAATCACCCTAGTAAGTACATTTGGTAACGTGGATTGGCACATGTTTTCAAGAGATAGTTTTCTGCGTGGGAAACCGTATAATATGTAAACGAGATCCAAGATTCACTAACGAATTTTGGAAAGCTTGCATGAAACCATGAGCACGCAGTTATGTGGAAGCCAAGCATTTTAGGCAAAGGATACGTGGAAGGGGAATGAGAGGCAACGGTGAAATGAGTTCTAACTCATATTTTGGGAACAAGAATAAAGAACTACGGAATTGCGAAGATAAAAGACGGTCAGGGCACGATGGGAATAAGCATAAGAAAATGCGGCTTAGAAGATTGAAGTCTAGATACACGTATTTAATCTCTTTCTAAGAGTATATCCTTGATCCCTATTGTTCCGTAGAGCTTACTCGCATGCTACCTTTTAAATATATCCTCCCAGTCCTATCCTCAATCTTAGTTCTGTTACAAACCCCCTAAGGAGTATGACTAGCCTATTTGTGATATATGGTTGGGGTGAAGAAGTTCGCCACCAAACTATTTGGGCTTTATGGGATATGGGTAATAATTGATAGATTTACAAAGAGAGCCCATTTTATTCCGGTGGAAAGCAAGAGGACCGTATCATGGCTAGCGTCTGTTTATCTTCGGGAAATAGTGCGGTTGCATGGAGTTCCTTCTAGAATAGTTAGCGATCGCGACCCAATTTTCACTAGCCAGTTCTGGAACAGTTTGCAAGAAGCGATGGGTACGCGATTAAATCTGAGTACAGCCTATCACCCCCAGACGGATGGCCAAACCGAAAGGGTGAATAGAGTACTAGAAGATCTCTTGAGACTTTGTGTTCTTGACTTTGGTGGTACTTGGGAAGACCACCTGCCTCTTGTAGAGTTTGCTTATAATAATAGCTATCAGGCCAGCATAGGGATGACACCATTTGAAGCTTTGTATGGGAGGCCGTGTAGGTCACCATCTTGTTGGTGGGGGACAACAGATAGACTTATACTTGGGCGCGATATGATACGGGATACATCCGAGAAAGTTGAATTGGTGAGAAGAAGGATGAAAGCGACCCAAGATAGACAGAAATCCTATGCTGACAAGCGAAGGGCAGATTTGGAATTCGAAGTCGGAGACATGGTTTTCGTGAAGGTTTCTGCTTTGCGTAATGTGGTACGTTTTGGAGCAGCTGGGAAGTTGGCACCAAGGTTCGTAGGACCCTTCCCTATCGTAGAGAGAATTGAAAAGATGGCCTATAAGGTGGAATTGCCCGAAAAGATAGCCGGAGTGCATAATGTCTTTTATGTCTCGCTTCTCCGAAAGTGCCTGCATGAGTCCGCTGAGGTGGTTGAACCAAGCATTCTTGAAGACATTGAGGTAGAGAAAGAAGCAACCTTGAGAAAAGCTCCGATTCGTATTTTGGGAACAGAGATCAAGAAACTAAGGAATCGAGAAGTCAAATTGGTGAAAGTTCAGTGGGGTGTAGCCGACGAAGATGCAACTTGGGAAACCGAGGAGAAGATGCGTGGGCTTTATCCATTTCTTTTTGAGGGTACATTCTCGATCTCTTTTCCTAATTAGCATATCTTTCTTTTTATCCGCGTTTATCTAGTTTATCTTGTTTCGTAGATCTTGTTATGAGGACCTTAGGTAGAAACCTTTTGGATGAAACATGTATTTGAAACATGTTATGCTTGATGGTTGCAAATGGTTGCAAGTGGTTGCACGTGGATACTCGTGGATGCATGATACACATTAGGCACTAAGATCGGCTCACACACTTTCTTACCGCATATGCATGAGTATTTATGCTTATTCATGGATGAAACTTGTATGCTATCACATGGATGTTGCATATGGATGGATGTTATGTGCACTCATGTAGAGATCATAAATTATGTTAGGAATTCGCATACATATGGACTCATTTCACTAACATATTTTGCATTAAGGGGGTTTACTGAATCAGTAACCTCCTGATTTTCGCATTAGATAAGTACATATACACACACCTTTGCATATGATCATACAGCATTTAGAATCCTTTAAGGACAATGACTGCACGTGGATGTTGTTTTGAGTAGATGGATGATGGATGGTAGGATACGTTCTTCCTAACTTGGAGATTTCGGGGACGAAATCCTTTAAGGAGGGAAGAATGTAACAACCCGTATTTTTGAATAACATGTTATAACACAAATGGAGGCAGAATTAAACGGTAAAATCTGAATCAAGGGAAACGGGCTGTGCCATTGTGTTCGTCTCGGAAAAAATACGCGAAATAGAGTCCGAGTTTTCGAAAATCGGAGTCCGTATGACCGAGATATGGCCTCACGAAGTTTCACGAAAAATTCACAAATTAAAGTATACTTAATTAAGTGAAATGGGTTGCGCAGAGAAATATATATATTGATATATATATATATATATAATTGAAAATTAAATAAATAAATATGCAAAAATGTTCAAAACAGCGAATTGGGAGAGGGGAATAACCGAACCGGCCGATTTTTGAGGTCGACCCAAGACCGCTGGGTCGACTAGGGGTTAATCCAGGGTGTTTGGCTGTCAACCCGTGGGCCGATTCGCTCAAATGCAGATTTTGCATTTGAATGGTTCTCATGGTTCAGCTTTAATCTAAAGGCCCTAGATGGTTCCTACACTTGACTTCTTCCCCAAGACATGCTTTGATGGCTTGGATTGAATCTAGGGTTAATCCTATGGCTAATACTATCCTAAAACTCTATAAAAAGACCCCTAAACCTAGCCTAAATCACCATTATTCAATCCTACAACTAAACTATGCCAAATTTGTTCCTCTCATGGCCTCCACTCTCATGCTAAAATTTCTAAGTTAATTTCTATGAGAGATTTTGAGTTCATACAAGTGTTTTCAAACTTGTATGAGTGTTCTTAGTTTGCATTCAAGTCAAGTTGCAACATTTCTATTTCAAAGCAAGGATTTTTATTGATTTGGCTCAAGGGTTTTCATTTGGAGCTTGCATATTTGGGTTTTTGGTGCTTGCATAAGGGCTTCGTCTCAATCTTTATAATAAATATTCATTTGTGTCTTCATAGCGTAGTAAGCCCTTTTCTACTTTCTTTCTTTGAACTCTAAAGTGAAATGAATGATGCAAGTTTGGGGTTGATCATTATATGCAAGTTTGGTTGATCATTATATGCAAGTTTGGTTGGTCATTATATGCAAGTTTGGTTGATCATTATATGCAAGTTTGGTTGATCATTATATGCAAGTTTGGTTGGTCATTATATGCAAGTTTGGTTGATCATTATATGCAAGTTTGGATGATCATTATGCAAGTTGGTTTAATCATTATGTATGACACATGTTGCTATGTTATGCAAGTTTGGGTTGATCATGTTATCATGTTATGCAAGTTAAACTTGAGGTTTTGAGCATAAAGCTCCAAGCTTTATATTAAAGGTTGCATTTTGGCAACATGAAAGTTATCATATCCCTTATGATAACTTGCATGTGAGGCAAAATGCGAACTTCTAGCAACTTCTACATGTCATTTATCACCATGTATCACTCATATGCTAAGTTTGGTTTTATGCATGCTTTTGAAGCCTAATAATGCAATATGCAAGTATATGAACATATGTACATTTCATATGCCACCATGTTAAACTCGTGGCTTCAACACCTTTTTGTCATGGTTATGCCAAGTTCCCTATTTTATCCTTTATGCATTATTGCGATTATGTAAACGATGGGATTACGTTGGGGTTGGGTAACATAATGACATGAACATGATTTTTATAACATGACGTGATATGTAATTATGTTTTGGAAACATAATGGACATGACACTTAGAAAAGATGAGTGTGGCCAACTCGAGGTTGGGTTGAGTTTGTAGCATAAATCTACCCGGACCCGCCCGGCTTAACTAGTGGCTACAAACAATAGGACCCAATGTGAGAAGTTGGTTATGTTGTGCTCGAACCCGAGGTTAGACCAGGTTGTGGTGTAAAGCTACCCGGACCCGCCCGGCTTAACTAGTAACCACAACAAGGTCTAATGTGAGAGGTTAAAGCACATTAAGTTAATGAATGCCTCCTGATTAGGGTTAAGTCATGGCCCACTTAATACTTAACCAATATGGGCTTGATGGATTAATCGAGGTTAAGTCAGGAGCCTTGGGTACTCTTAACCAATTTAATCCACGTGTGGATCGGGTTAACCACATTTAACCCGTTAAGAAACCCTAGTTGCGTGGTCCTTTTCAGCAGTAACCTTCTAGTTGTATCATAAGACCCTAGGACTAGGCTAGGGTGGGGCACGATTACTGGGCTGATTATAAGAGACCAAAAAGAGACGGCTGAATGATGCCCCGGTTGTTCAGGCGGACCATGGTCGTGCACATCAAGTCCGGAGTTGAACACGGGCACCGGTAGGTTTGGACTGTGTATCATGGTATGGTGTCAGAGGGTTACACCGTAGGGCCAGATACACCCTAGGTTAGACCTTGCACAGTCAACTACATTACATGATTACGCCGTATGACACCGACACTTGACGAGTTAGGCTTATAGGGAGCCGATCGACTAGACCGTGTAGTTGGACCTTAATTTAGGTCACCTCATGATGATGGTCCAAGCTTGGGCCAGGGGATCAATTCTTGTTTTTACTTGACATGTTAGAATGCTAGTACACCGGTGGTGCAAAACTTAACCTTAATTATGCGATGACACCTTTATCTATCTTGTTAGTTAATCATCATGCCAGTATGTTGTTATCCTTATGTTCATCTCAGCTTCTCATGCCAGTTAACTTTACTAGTTCATATACAGATAGTAGTAGGGCTTACCAGTCTTTTTGACTGACCTGTTTTCTTTCGCCTCTTTTCTTCCGTTCCCCCCCTCAGGTTCTCAGGGTGGGAACATTGGAGCTTAGCTTGGATCTTTACAGCTTGCTTACTGGATTTGCTCATGTACGGTTTTGGACATTGAGCTAGCTATGGTTTATCACTTCATTTTGGGGATAGTACTTTATGTATTTCAGTTTTTCAGTTTATGCTTTTATCTAGACTTTGTTGTTGGAAAATAATGACCAAGTACTTTGTTGTAACATGACTGTGGTTTTGAAATGCTAAGTTTTATCCGCTGCTTTACTACTCTGTTTTACTTATATGTTCTGTCTTGTGATATCTACATGCATGTTTACCTTGTTTAACGCCCTCCAAAGCTAATGTCCTTGCAAGAGTGGCATTGGCGGTGGTGGGGTGTTACATGGGAGGAAAGCCATTTCGTGGAACTGAGACACTCGTAGAGGCAAGGAATTGACTCAAAGAGACGGAGGACCTGTTTGGAATTTTCGGAGTGGACGATCGTAGGACGATTCAGTTAGCCACCTGGCTACTGAAAGATGAAGCTTTGTTTTAGTGGGAAGTGATGCAAGCAGGGCGTCCAATAGAGACTTAGGATGATTTTCGACAAAGGCTTGAAATGAAGTTTCTTTCTCAAACTGAGAAAAGCATGTGCAGATGGAAAGGTTTCTGGCACTCAAGCAAGGAGGCATGACTGTCAAAGAATATGTTGACATATTCAGCCAACTAGCGAGATTTGGGTTGGAGCAAGTGGATACTCCGCATAAGAAAGCTTTGCAATTTTCTAAAGGACTGAATGAACCCCTCCATGGCTTAGCTATGTCTCGTATTCCGATGGGGGCAACTTTTGAAAAGCTCGTTGATATGGCCTGGATGCATGAGGAAGATAAAGTTGAAAAGAAAGTAGTTAAGGTTGAGGAAATACAAAACAAGAAAGTATGGCCCAAAAAGGGACAACAATAACAACAACAACAAAAGACAAGCGGAAAGAACGACAAGGCTGAGGATAAGAGGAAATGTCACAATTGTGGACGTGCGGGTCATTTGATCAAGGATTGCAAAAGAAGGAAAAATGCTTGCTTCACTCGTGGAGAGGTCGGACACTTTTCTAAGGAGTGTCCGAAGAAGCAAGGACAATGTAAAAGTGCAGGAGCTTCTGGAGGGCAGGTGCATGCTCTCGTGACCAGTGCTCTAGATCGAGGTAGGAAAGTTTCTGTTGAAGGTTTGATTTTTTTTTTCAACCATCCAGTTAGAACTCCTTTTGATTCTGGCGCTTTGGATTCAGTCATATCTGATTCTGTGGTTGAGTCTCTACATCTTAATACTAGCATGGTAGTGGATCCCATTGTTGTCTCAAACCCCACTGGGGGTACGGCTCATCTGTCCATGATTTGTCGGGGTTTGAGAATCTCTGTGTTGGGCATCAAATTTGAGTGCGGTGCATATATGCTCGGTTTTATGGGCTATGATTTGATTCTAGGGATGGATTGGCTAGCCATGTATCACTACACCACAAAGCTTATTTTGTCACTCCCCTATCCTTTAAATTTGATACGGTCTAAAGCCGTATTAAATTAGATAGGGTTCAGAGCCCTGCCTAACTGTTTAGAAAGGGCTTACAACCTACTTTAAATTTGATAGACTTATGACCCATATCATATTTAGTCAGACCTAGTGTAATTCGTTCCCACTAAAACAGACGTGCTCCCTCCCTTTTTTTCATTTCCCTCTCACGTTCATTTCCCCCGTGTTTTTTTTATATTTCCCCCCTTTTTCTTATTTTCATCAACCCGTGCCCTAATCCATTTTGCTGTAATCTTACTAATTTCTGCTGCAATCAATTCGAATAGCTTACGAAGGTAATTTTGATTTTATTCCATGAATATTTCTTTCCATAACATGCTTTAGGGTTACGTTTATCGTGATTCTTTATCACTTCAGATCTGTAGACCAACTTACACTTGTTAAATCAACCGATGCTTCTTCCTCTAAGGACAAAGTAATTCAGTATGATTTTTATTTTCGATTTTGATATGATTTAGTATGATTTAATCTCGATTTTGCATATGATTCAATGCCTGTGATGAAGTTGCGATTTTTAGGTTTGATAATCCAAATAGACTAGATTTTGCATATGTTTTTGGAGTCATTATTTGTTATAACTTCCCTAACATCCTATTGCTGGTTTATCAGACCAGATTTTGGAATAGATATATTAGTCATTATTATTATTTAGTGTAGTGTAAATGCAAATAGACTATTCTGGGAGACAAATGGTACTTACATAAATCGAAATAGAATCATGTGTTAACACTCTTTCACACATTTTTCTTTTTTCTTTTTTAAGTGAGGTATGTTTCATGTGACCGTATGTAATATTTAAACTTTTAACGAACCAAAAGTAGATTTACATCAACCTTTATGTGTCTTTATTATGATTTTTTTTGAGAAAACGATAGCAAAAATTTCATCAACATCAGTGTAGTCAAGGCGCTCGCCTAGGTGCGACTAGGCGCCAAAAAGCCCTAGGCGCCGACGTAGGTCTTTTTACTCCTTTCAGGCGCCGTCGATGCTTGAGGCGCTGGGAAAGCGCTGAAGGCGACGGGGCACTGCAAAACTCGAAGCGGTGAAAAAGCTCGATTTATGAAACATCGACAGTTTTTAGGGTTTGGGCCCCTAAAGCCCTCAAAACCGAACCCGACTTTGTAAATTAAGTCGATACCCAACGCAGAAAACAATCAATATTATTTTTTAGGGTTATCGGGTGTTTCAACGTCGATCTCGATTTTCGACTTAAAAAAAAAACTTGTACTGCCGCCGCCAAACTCCTTTGCCGCCGCTTCTGAACCTCCTTGTCGTGGCGCGGGTATATTTTAAATCGAAGTTATAAATGTGAAATTATAGTTGATTTTTTTATATGCAGTTTTTTCAATTATATGTTTTAATTTTTTTTTAAATATCTAGTTTTAAAAGTTTTAAACTATAATAGTTTTTTAAATATGCAGCTTTTTAAAAGTGTGAAATTGATTTTAAAGTTATGTTATATGCAGTTTTTAATATGTGCTTTTTTAATATGCAGTTTTTAAAATTTGCGGTTGTTAAAATATTTTAAAAATGCAAAATTTCAATATGCAGTTTTTGAAATATGCAGTTCGCAAATTTAAGCTTACTTCAATTATGTAAGTTAAAATTTGAATAAGAATTATAGAATCTGAATGTAAAATTTAATATGCAGTTTTTTTTCCTAAAATGCAGTGTATGAAAATGAAATGCACTTTTTGTGGGTAAGCATTATGAAATGCCGTTTATAAAATTGAATGTAAAATTTAATATACAGTAGTGTATGAAATGCAGTTTCTTTTTTAATCAGTTTTGAAAAGATGCAATTTTTTTAAAAACAGTTTTGAAGGTGCAGTTTTTTTTAATAAAAACAGTGCATAATATGCAGTTTTTTAAACATATATTATATAGTTTATAGAATGCATTTTTTGTAAAATGCACTTTTTATACTGCAGTTTGGTCATCAAAATTGACCTAACAAATTTTAACAGTATAAAGATTCATGCATTACCTGTGATCCTTTTGGTTTATGCAACCTGAGCTTCAAATGATTTCAATTCATATGTGGTTGAAATTATTATGAATAAGTTGGCTTGAATTATTTCATAAAATGAGGAATGGAGGATGCAATCCAGATGAGCGTTCATTAGTTGGCTTGATATCTTGCTTTTGGGATTTAAAGTTCATTTCAGTTAGTTAAAGGGGTTCGTGGGTGTGTTTAGAACATAGGGTTGAGTCAAATACGCATGTTACTAATGTGCTTGTGAGCATGTACACAAGCATGATGCTATAATTTAGTGCACCACGTCTTGTTTTGTTTTTATATATACTTCTACAGTTTGTATCGTTTTGAGTTCAGCTGAATAATAAATAAATAAAAATTGTTGTATTCGTGTTTTTGTATACAGATTCATTTTGTTTTTCAGTTGTTTTTTTTAATACGGTCTTGCCTTGCATGTAAGATTGCATGTTTTGAACCGACATTTACGATATGTTTAAGCATACACAAATTAAATGATAATGTTTTATTCTATAAACATGGCACTTACAGATGGACGAGAAACCCATTTATACGAGAAACGCTTTTATTCAATCTTGGATCATGCGAAACTGAGCTTCACGGCTCAGCTGAAACTGAGCGTAAGGCTCAGTTGAAACTGAGCGTAAGGCTCAGTTGAAACTGAGCTTTACGGCTCAGTTGAAACTGAGCATAAGGCTCAGTTTTGTTGAGCCGCAATGCTCAGTTGAAACTGAGCCTTTTGGCTCAGCGAAACTAAGCCATGAGGCTCAGTTGAAACTGAGCCTTACGGCTCAGCGAAACTGAGCCGTAAGGCTCAGTTATTTCTAATTAATTATTAGTTAATCATTACGTGTTTGTTTTAATTCTTATTATGAATATGTTATTTACTCCACATTATAACTTACCGATATACTAATGCATTATTTAACTATTTATGGAAATATTAGCACCAATGATTTGATGTAAAGCACTTGCCAGCTTCACATATCTTTTACCTTTTACCAATGCACATTTTTACCCATAACCATATTTGATGGGGCTTTAGCTATATAAAATGTGCTTTCCGAATGCTCTGTGCATATTAATTTTGTAGTAATACATCCACGTGCCAGCATTTTGTAGTAATACATGTTTTATTTGCTGATCACAGGTTCACCATTGCAATTGTATTAAGATTTGCCCTGTTCCAGACCCAACTAAATTACCAGACTCTGCCTGACAGGTATCTAATGCTCTCAATAACATTATTTACCATGTTGTATATTGTATTTTAAGCAGATTTTTATACCGGTTATATACAGCTAGGCTGTTACAAAACATAAGTAGTGTGAGCATTGTGGTGAGGTAGGAAATATAATCTCCATAAAGATCACAACAACTAGTATATCTCTATTTATTTTTCATGTTACTACTTCATTTTGTAATCAAAGTGTCACATTACTATAAAGAGAGATTAAATTGCACAACATGAATCAATACCAAAAATAATATTCAAATCCAGGATGTTACAACTCAACACTGTCAGCTTGTATATTTGTCTTGCAATGCTTAAATAAGAGAACAACATTTTATTTCATCTTTAAAAATATTTTTTTGGTAGAGTTAACATGGATTATTAACCTCATGATTCAATGTACGATAAAACACCAAAATCCTTCTAGGAGAAAAACTAAATTACCTGGATGGATTTCTTTTTAACTGAAGGTCTGGGGCCTCTATTTATAGTGGGAACATGGTCCTTTATAGTCGCAGCTTGGTTTCTGAAATTGGATTGCCATACTCATATTATAATTTTGTCAATTTTATTAAAAAATATTCCATTCTATCTTGAACATGTATTGTCCTATGTTTTTGATGCAACCATTAATGTGGGGATAGCGATACATTCCCAATTTTGGTAGCAAAAATTATGAACACATAAAGCAGATCGATGAACATATTAAGTGCAAATGCTTACATAACAATCATCATCTTCCATCTATGTATTATATACATATAAAACAGATCATCAGTTGTTGAAATGCAAATACTTGCGTGACGATCGTCGTCTTTCTATGCAAATTTTTTATAAATGTATAAGATAGATCCGGGGTCATGTTAAGTGCAAATACTTGATTAATAGTCATATCTTCTATAGTGAGCTTATTATGACTAAATTTTCTTTTTAAATCTACAATTATTATAAGAATCGAATAGTGTTGTCTTCTTCACAGTATAGGTATTGAGCCTTCTGGGATATATTGGATGAATACCCTTGACTTGATAGATTAATGTAAGATCTTATGGGTTTTTTCAACTTCTTATATGGCTCAGATTCGTTGAGCGTAAGGCTCAGCGAAACTGAGCCGTAAGGCTCAGTCGAAACTGAGCCGTAAGGATTAACTAACATCTCGATTTAGCTTCAGTCATGTTTGCATGAGCATTATCATTGGAATCATACACCTAATAGTATTATTCTAACATTAACAATTAAATAATATAATAATTATGTATGTTATCATTGTATATTGACCGCTATGTACATTCTTGATTAAATCCCGTATTTGTGAGTGAATGAAAGAAGTAGTCTTATATCAACACCATGAACACGATTGTATATATGACCCTTACCACAACAAATGAATGAAACTGAGCCGTAATTCTCAGCGAAACTGAGCCACACGGCTCTACTGAAACGTTACGGCTCAGTTTCGCTGAAACGTTACGGCTCAGTTTCGCTAAGCATTACGGCTCAGTTTCGCTGAGCCGTAATGCAGTTTCGCTGAGCGATCACTTCCCGTGATAATCATAATAAGAAAAGCATTCCGTTATAATCAAACTTGATATTAGCGTGCTCTCCTCTGTACTAGTTTTTCCTTTTTTTTAGGAGTTAGTAGTTTGATCAATTTAGTGGTAGGAAACTATAGAATTCATTTAAGCGCTGACAAAAACGAAAAATGGTAGGATTTGTCCACATTTAAGCGCTGACAAAAACGAAAAACATATGTATGACTTGTCCACATTTTTATTTATAGAGAAACTAGTAGATGATAAATGGTAGGATAACTTCATTTGTCTCAACAAAAAGGAAAAAATATTACATAACAAACAAAAGAGAGAAGTTGATAGTACGGGTGGTGTTATTATCGTATTTCAGAATAAATACGAAAATAACCATGACTAATATAACGAATCAAAAATATTTTCATTTTAACTATAAAAATGTCAAGATTACCATGTGAATCATATTAATATTAATTTTTTTTCTTTACATTTAAAACCTCGTTGGAGATATAAGTTTAATGTACAAAAAATATAGGATGACAGGTATAATTCATTTGAAGTTAAAATATAGGGTTTTAGTTTATTATTTAGGAACTAGATGCATGCAATTTGTTTGATAACTGAGAAGGAGCAATCAAAGGAGCGATAAAAGGATAACTGAAAAAGAGCATATTGTTCGAGGGGATGGGCCCGTTCATTTGTTTGATGAGATTATATAGATAATAATTTTATTCTACAGATAGTAGCAATTTTTAAATTGTATCAGCATTAAAAATATACGATGACAGGTATAATTCAGTTGAAGCTAAAATATAGGGTTTTAGTTTATTATTTAGGAACTAAATGCATGCAATTTGTTTGATAACTGAAAAGGGGCAATCAAAGGAGCGATAAAAGGATAACTGAAAAAGAGCATATTGTCCGAGGGGGTGGGCCCATTCATTTGTTTGATGGGATTATATAGATAATAATTTTATTCTATAGATAGTAGCAATAAACTTCTTTATGTTGATTACATATCAAATATATTATATTTACGTCTTTTGTTATATTATATATGATATAGGAGGGCAAGATGTCCCACAATATAGACAGAAACTGGATATATGAATCTGATCAAAGAACTACACACTATAGAGAGGGGGTGGAGGAGTTTATTAGCTTTGTTGAAGAAAACGGTGGTAAGAAAGGAGTGTATTTATGCCCTTGCATTAAATGCCAAAATTTGAAGACGATAAGATTAGAGGTCATTCATTTTCATTTGCTTAGATGGGGTTTTATCCAATCATATAGCGTGTGGGAATTACATGGGGAAAAACAACCAGTTAGTCATGCCACAAATACCGATGAGGTTGAACATATTAGAATGGAAGATCTAGTCAATGATGCAGATAGATTTCATGATTTTCAACCTGAAAATCCATTGTATGATCATGCTAATGCTGGACAGCAGTTTACGGATGATGGCAATTGGCAGGCCAATGAAAGTAAGAAGTATAAACCACTTTTTGAGAGCGCAAAAGAGCCATTGTATCCTTCATGTTCAAAAGGGTTAACGAAGCTGTATGCCATTGTGAAACTGAATAGCTTGAAGACCGAATACAGCTTTTCAGGTAATGGGGTGACTGCACTTCTCCAACTAATAAAGGAGTTACTCCCCGAAGGTAACACACTACCGACAAAATACTCCGACGTTAAGAAGTTAATTAAACAAGTTGGAATGAATTACAAAACTTATGATGCATGCATCAATGATTGCATATTGTACTGGAAAGATGATGCGAACAAAGTTTCTTGTACAAATTGCAATAAACCAAGATATAGGACATCATTTGACAAAGAGAGAAAAGGCACCAAAGTACCTCGAAAGACATTAAGACATTTTCCTTTAATTTCTAGATTGAAGAGATTGTATACTATAACATGGATAGTAGAGGCAATAACCTGGCATGGTCGTGCCAAGTCTAATCCACAAGTAATGCGTCATCCATGTGACACTTCTCAATGGAAATCCGCGGATTCTTTTGATAAAACGTTTCTCGTCGAGTCACAAAATGTCACACTAGGAATAGCAACAGATGGTTTCTGTCCACATGTTTCTCTATCTAACCCTTATAGTTGTTGGCCAGTAATTGTAGTACCATATAATCTTCCTCCGTCTATGTGCATGAAACGAGAGTTTTCAATGTTAACACTGTTGATTTCTGGGCCAAAACAACCGGGAAAGGATATTGATATTTATTTACAGCCGTTGATAGACGAGTTAAAACAGTTATGGGAAGGAGTCGTTACATATGATTCATTAAATAAATCCGAGTTTACAATGAGAGCTAGGGTACTATGGGCAATCCATGATCACCCTGCTCTTGGTACTTTATCGGGATGTATAACTCACGGTTACTTTGCATGTCCCGTTTGTGGGGAAAAAACTTGTTCTTATCATCTCCCTGAAAGTAAAAAGATGTGTTTTATGGTACACCGAATGTTTCTTCCTAACGGACACAAGTTTCGATACGACAAGATAAATTTCAATAACGAACAAGAACTTCGTCGTCCTAAACGACCGTTGACTGGTTTTGAAGTTGAGAAGAAAGTAGCGAATATCAAAATGAAAGTCGGTAAACAGAAAGAAGAAAATGGTCGAAAACGGAAAAAGCCAGCTATTGAAGAAGTTGACGATGTTTCTGGATGGTATAGGAGGTCTATCTTTTTTGATTTACCATATTGGAAAGCAAATATGATTCGACATAATATTGATGTTATGCATACGGAGAAGAATGTCACAGAGCATCTCATAAGCACCATTATAGACCATAAAGATAAGTCAAAAGATGGCATCAATGCACGCAAGGATTTGAAAGTCATGGCTATAAAACAAAAGTTGTGGGTGATGAAAGATCCTGAAACAAATAAAATAATCATACCAAAGGCAACTTTTACTTTGAGGAAAGAAGAAAAGATACGGTTTTTCACTGTATTGAAAAATCTGAAAGTACCTAATAAATTCTCTTCTAACTTCCGCAATAATGTGACCATCAATCCTCCCGGACTAAGAAATATGAAGTCACATGATTATCACGTCATAATGCAGCATTTGCTTCCGATATTGCTTCAACATTCTTATGCACAACACAAGGATCTGCAAAATGCTGTTCATCGTATTAGTTTATTCTTTAACATTTTATGCTCAAAGGTGATCAATAGGGAACACCTTATAAAAGCAAAGGCTGGTTTGATAGAAGCAATGTGTGTTTTTGAAAAACATTTTCCACCTGCATTTTTTGATATTAGTATCCATCTTATGGTTCATTTAGCCGATCAGGCATAAATTGGTGGCCCTGTCAGATATAGATGGATGTATCCTTTTGAACGGTATGTAACTAATTTCAGTTATATACATTATTATTCGGTGTAAATAGCTATCATGTATAATATATAATTGATCACATTCACAGATTAATGAAAACATATAAAGGATATGTACGCAACAAAAGATACATTGAAGGGTGTATTGCAGAAGGATATATCGTACAAGAAGCTAGCCTTTACTGCATGGAATATATGCCAAACGGAGGTCGTGGCAATCATAAACATACCCGCGAAGCATTTTTAGATGAGGATGATGAGTTTGCTGGTGAGATACCTTTAGATAATGGTAAAAATATAATGTTAACCCAAGTGCAGTTTGAACAAGTGCGTAGATGGGTCCTTAATAAGTATGATGGATTGGATGAATGGAAGAAGTAAGTTCATGAATTTGTTTGAAATTTTCATTTTTTCAGTTCAATTTATATATTTATTTCGATGTGTTTTCTATAGAAGGTATAACTCCTATGCGAAAAGCACTAGATTTCAACCACGACGAAAAGGTACAACTGTCGAAGTCATTCAAAATTTTACCGTATGGTTACGTAATGAGGTATTACATCATCATAAGTATTTCACGTGTTTATAAGTTGATAATACAAACCATGCATTTATTTATTTATTGTGTTTTATGTAGTTGGTGAATTGCAGCGATGCTGATCCAACTCTTTGGCGGCTAGCACACGGGCCGAGGTTCATGGCGCTTAGTTATACGAAGTACCAAGTGAATGGGTTTTTATTTTCCACAAAAATGTACGAAGATCGTATGGTCACACAGGATAGCGGTGTATGCATGAAAGCAATTACAAAATTTAGAGCGAGTGGTAAAGATAAAAATTATAAGGAAGCAGAAACAACGTATTACGGAGTCATTCAACAGATACTTGAGTTGGATTACACCGACTTCAAACAAACGGTTTTTTATTGTGATTGGGTAAAAGTCGAGGATAAGATCAATGGTTGCAAAATAGATCCCGTTTCAAACTTAATCATGGTCAATTTAGGAAAAATAAAGAACAAAGACAACATGAATGATGAACCATTTATTCTTGCATCAGAAGCGAGTCAAGTGTTCTACTCAAAAGATTTAAAAAATAACGGATGGTCTGTGGTTTTGCATACACCGAAACGGTTGACAACAAATGTGGATGACATTGAGTTTCCTACCGTCTACCAATCAGCTTTTGAAGACAATGAAAAATTAGAAAATGTATTCGGAAAGTCATGAATTGTTGACTGTTTTTTTTATCACATGTATTTGGAATGTAATGAATTGTTAAATGCTTTTTCTTCTCAAGGAAATCATATGTATTTGGAATGTCATGAATTGTTGAATGCTTTTTTTACCAAAACCATATGTTAACTTGTGAATTGTGGATAACCTATTGAGCATGGTGGTGATGACCACATGTATTAGTTATACTATATTTTGCAGGAAATTATGTCACAAAATCCAATATCATCACATGCATCATGTTCAAAAGAGCAGAAAGTTGATCAAAACCTACTTGGTATCCCAATCTCAGAAAATGCTTCAAAAGTTGCTACTATGCTTGGTAAACTAGTAAGAGCTCATGTGCCGATATCATACGTAAGTTGGAATAAAATACCCAAAACATATAAGGACGACGTTTGGAACAAGTTGGTGGTAAGTTTTTACTTGAGCAATTTGGTAATATAACATTTAAATATCTAGTCTATTTTTACAGTTTGACTCTTAATTTTTGCAGAAAATGTATGCGCTTGAGCCGCTTTCAAAGGAAATATTTATAAAAAGAATGGCCGAGGCTTTTAGAAGACATAAGAAAAACTTGAGAGCAAGTTTTTATGATATTTTCGACAATGACGAAGAACGATTGAAAAAATGTCCACTACAGTTGCTCAAGAAGATTGGAATGAGTTCATAAAAAATGAAGCAACGCCTGAAGCGAGCGGAAGAAGGAAGTCAGGCAAAAGAAATAGATTATTGCTCAATTATGTTCACAATGCAGGACGTAAAAGTCATGCTAGAATAGAATACGAATTGGTAATTTATATTCATTTTATTTTAAAAATAGTAACCCCCCCCCCAATTATGATAAAAAATATACATACACTGGAATATATTGCAGACCGTTGCAGATCCATCTGCAAATATCAACCGTCGTCAAGTATGGGAGAAGACGCACACGAAAAAAGATGGTAGCATATCAGATGCCGCTTCTGTGTACTTCGTAAGTTAACCAAATATTAACTTGCGTATTATTTGAAATTTCATTATTCATTTAAGAATTATCATATCTTAGGATAAAATTGCGAAAATGAAGGAAAAAATCACCGATAGTGATGAAGAAAATTTGACAGTGGATGATGATATCTTATCACAAGTGTTTGGTAAGGATACGAAGGGTAGGAGCCGCGGTGTTGGGACCGTCATACCAATGACTAATGTTAAGGCTTGTGCTATTGCACAGAAACGATTCAAATGTGTTAGTCAAGACAACGATGACTTGAAAACGAGGGTGGAAAGTTTGGAGGGTACAATGGGAAATATGGCGGGGCGAATGGAGCTTCTGATTCAAATGGTGGGAGACATCGCTGCTTCTAAAGGAATCTCCGCATCGGTAGATCACCCTGATGGAGCACGCAACATACAACTCGGTTCTTCTAAAGTCGTTGCTTCTCAAGATACAACCAATGTTTCGAACAATCAAAAATGTGAAATTCTCAACTCTGATCTAGACATAGTAGCAACAGGTACTGTATGTCGAGATTCTACATCGTCCAGAATTCATGGGAAATATGTACCATCTACACATGAAAAATTGGTTTTGGACGATATACTGCTGCCGGATGAGAAAACCACCAAAATAAATCATCAATTTGCAGAGACCTTTGATGAAGTCGGCGTAGGTGGGTATGTGTGTCATCCGAAGAACCTAATTCGATATTTTTAGACATTGGAGCAGGTATATATAATTTTACATTATGTGCTATCAAGTCACTTATACATTGCTTTTAAGTGGGTATGTGTATCATAGGTTAACTGCTTTTATATTTTATCCGTTGTCTCACTTATACATTGCTTGCATTGCTTATTTCAGGTATTGAGTGGCGTTACCAAAGCAATTCTTCTTTCAGAGCTATTTCAGGTATGATTTCGCTCTTATAAAATTTAGTTGCTTAAATTTTGTTTTTGCGACATTTTTCTTCATCATTTTTTGGCCTTTAGATATGTTTTTATGTTTTGTTAGTTATATGAGAGGTAGTTGCAATTAAACTTGATCACTTAAGTTAGTTATATGAGAGGTTA
Organism: Allium sativum; assembly: GCA_030737875.1. NCBI lineage: Eukaryota > Viridiplantae > Streptophyta > Magnoliopsida > Asparagales > Amaryllidaceae > Allium > Allium sativum. The sequence continues at coordinate 380,843,931 of CM060915.1, forward strand.
CATCATCCAATAGTGATATGGTTACATCATCCAATAGTTATATGAGAGGTTACATCATCCATTTTAGTTTCAACTGAGCCGCGAGGCTCAGCAAAACTGAGCTGTAAGGCTCAGTAGAAACTGAGCCTTACGGCTGAGTTTCGCTGAGCGCGAGGCTCAGAAAAACTGAGCCCTTCGGCTTTGCGAAACTAAGCCTTACGGCTCAGTTTCGCTGAGCAGGAGGCTCATCGCAACCGAGCCGCGAGGCTCAGCGAAACCGAGCCTTTACGGCTCAGTTTTGCTGAGCCTTGTGCTCAGCGAAACTGAGCCGTAAGGCTTAGTTTTGCTGAGCCTCGCGCTCAGTTTTGCTGAGCAGGAGGCTCATCGCAACCGAGCCTTGTGCTCAGTGAAACTGAGCCGTAAGGCTCAGTTTCGCTGAGCACGAGGCTCAGGGAAACTAAGCCCTTTGGCTCTGCGAAACTGAGCCTTACGACTCAGTTTCGCTGAGCAGGAGGCTCATCACAACCGAGCCGCAAGGCTCAGCGAAACCGAGCCTTTACGGCTCAGTTTTGCTAAGCCTTTACGGCTCAGTTTCGCTGAGCGCGAGGCTCAACAAAACTGAGCCCTTCGGCTCTGCGAAACTGAGCCTTACGGCTCAGTTTTGCTGAGCAGGGGGCTCATCGCAACCGAGTCTTGTGCTCAGCAAAACTGAGCCGCAAGGCTCAGTTTTGCTGAGCCTCGCGCTCAGCGAAACTGAGCCCATGCTAAAGCAACAGTAATTATAGTGGTGGTTTTCCCTGTAATAAAGTCCCTAACAGGGTCATCTATATTAATTTCACATCTGACGTACATTGTGTTATTGTTCTAGCTATAGTATACCTTTATGTTAATGTGTGTTGTTGATATGCAATCCTGTGTCTGATCAAATTCTATTCACACTATAATGAAATGATAAATATGGATAATAAATTGATAATTTAATGTTACAGCATAAGATACAATGAATTTGTCAATATTTTTATACAAAATATTATGAAGTGGTTTCCATATCGATCACAGGTAGGGATGTTACAAAGAAAAAGCTGTGAAACAAGCATGACTTGTATGGTCATCTATACAAAATATTATATTTTGCTTTGCATATTTAGTGTTAGTTGTGAAATCAGGACTTCTTGTTGTGGAGGCGAAACTAAACTGATGTTTGTTATTTTAATTTCTTTTCAGGCTTTGGAACAAGCATGACTTGTATGGGCTCGACAAGTTCAGTTTTGTTGCCTTTTTTTTTGAGAAAGAACTGTGAACATTATGCTTTGTATATATTTTGTTATGTGGTTTGTATCGACTGAAGTTATGGTTTATGTATTAATTGAATTATGCATAGCGTATCTTCTTTATACTGTTATATGGGTGTAGCGTATCTTCTTTATTGTGCATATATATATCAACGGGTGCAGTGATTTTGTATATTGCATGTATGATATATCCATTTTGATACGGTTAAAAGCCGTATCTAATTCAGTGTTACCATTGTGGGAGTGAGGATTTAAACATGGTTTTAACCTGTATCTAATTCAGTGTTATCATTGTGGGAGTGAGGATTTAAACATGGTTTTAAGCCGTATCAAGGTGTGAATCAGATACGGCTTATAACCGTATCAGTCGAGAATTGGGCAGTGTCCGACGTACTGAATTGATTCGGTTTCAAGCCGTATCTGATTAATACCTTGATACGGTTTTAAACCGTATCAATTTATCAGTTTGATATGGTTTAACACCATATCAAATTAAGAAATTGCTACGGCTTAAAACCGTATCAAACTGATAAATTGATACGGTTTAAAACCGTATCAAATTAAGAAATTGATACGGCTTAAAACCGTATCAAAGCAACAGAGACGCCATTTTTTGATACGGCCCAGGACACTGCCAAATTGATTTTGATACGGTCATGAGCACTGTCAAATTGCCATTTTTGGTGTAGTGTATGGTGCCATTTTGGATTGTGAGAGGAGGTCGTTAGACTTTTGACTTGCTATGGGAGGACCCTAAAGATTTCTTGTGACCCAAATGGGTCTGTCATGCTTAGTTTCCTAGAGTCACTTGATGCATCTATCGATGATCTACGATCTGTACCAATAGTCCGTGAGTATTAAATGTTTTTGAGGAGGTTTGAGGATTACCTCTGAGGCGCGAGATTGACTTCCGTACATACTTGGTAGACAATGCAAAGCCAATTTCTTTACCTATGCGCCATATGGCACCAAGAGAAAGGAAGGAGCTTAGCAAGGTAGTAGGGGAACCACTTGAGAAAGGGTTTATTTGGCGAAGCATATCTGAATAGGGTGCTCTGGTAGTATTCACAACTAAGGCGGATGGTTCAATTCGCTTATGTGTGGACTATAGGGAGTTGAATAAACTCACTAAGAAGAACAGGCACCCACTCCTGAGGATAGATGATTTCTTTGACCAGCTTGTTGGTGCATCAGTATTCTCTCAGTTAGACTTGGCTACGGGGTTTCACCAGTTGAGGTTGGTCGAGGACAGTATAGACAAGACCGCTTTTAGGACTCAGATGGATTCTTTGAATGGCCCGTTATGCCTTTTGGGTTGACGAATGCACCCGCCTATTTTGTTGATCTGATGAGTAGGGTGTTTCGGGAGTTTCTAAATAAGTTCGTCATGGTCTTTGTTGATGATATCTTGATCTTGTCAAAAAGCAAGGAAGAGTATGCCCAACATTTGAGAGAAGTTTTGAAAACTCTGCTTATACGCATCAGCTTAAGGCGAAATTCTCCAAATGCCATTTTTGGAAAAAAGAGGTGAGATTTCTAGGACATGTAGTCTCCAAAGATGGGATAGCAATAGATTCTGCAAAGGTAGTTGTAGTTCAGGATTGGCAAACCCACAAAATTCAACGAAGGTGAGAATCTTTCTTGGATTGGCAGGCTATTATAGAAAGTTCAATAAGGACTTCGCAAAGATATCAGCCCAAATCACCAGGCTGACAAAGAAGAATTTGACGTTTTCGTGGGATACAGATTGTGATATTGCTTTCCAACGATTGAACAGGGCTCTGACAACAGCCCTTGTCTTGACCTTTCCCAATGGAATTAAAGTATTTATAGTATACACTAATGCATGTGGTACAGGGCTTGGTGCGGTTTTGATGCAAGAGGGAAAGGTTGTATGTTATGCAGGTAGACAGCTAAGAGTTCATGAGAAGAACTACTCAACCAATGATTTAGAGCTAGCTGTCATAGTATTTGCGCTTAAGACGTAGCGTCATTTTTTGCTTGGAGAGAAGTTCGAGTTGTACACCGATCATAAATCTCTCAAGTACTTGTTCGCACAGAAAGATCTTAATTTAAGGCAACAAAGGTGGATGGAGCTCCTAGCATCTTACGACTTCGAGATTGCTTATACCACTGGAAAGGGTAATGTGATGGCAGATGCAATGAGTAGGCAAAGGATGCCTTTAGTCCTCTGTTTGTGGAAAGGAAATGCTTGGAGTTTATATCTACTTTTGACTTTAGACCCTCCACCGAGTTTTTGCTTGTCTTATTTGCATCTCTAGAGATGCGACCTACTCTTATGGATCAAATAGGAACTTTGCAGTGAGAGGATCCACAGATTTTAGACATCTTGGAAAGACTCAGTAAAGGGGAGACTTCTAGTCACCTCAGTAGATATTCCGTAGACAATAGAGGGTGGTTGCGACGAGATGGAAGGCTTTGTTTTCCCCAAACCGGGAATTTGATAAAGACAGTCCTAGATGAAGCCCATCATTCTAAGATGACTATTCATCCAGATGGTGATAAGATATACAGAGACATGAAGAGGGTTTACTTTTGGCCTGGGATGAAGAAAGATGTGGTAGAGTTTGTTTCTCAACGTTTGGTTTGTCAGCGAGTTAAATATGAGCAGAAGAAGCCCAGTGGTTTACTTCATCCTTTGGAGGTTCCATAGTGGAAGTGGGAGAGTGTCTCTATGGATTTCATAGATTGTTTGCCTAGATCGAAGAAAAGCAACACCAGCATTTGGGTTGTAGTAGATAGACTTACTAAGAGCTCTCATTTCATTCCAGTTAAGAGTAAGAGGACGGCAGAATGGTTGACAACAGTTTATGTTCGTAAGATGGTCCATCTTCATGGAGTACCTTCCAGTATCGTAAATGATCGTGACCCCATTTTCACCAGTGAATTTCGGAAGAGCTTGCAAGAAGCATTAGGTACACAATTGTATTTGAGCATCGCTTATCATCCTCAGAATGATGGACATATAGAAAGGGTGAACAGAATTCTTGAGGATCTTTTAAGGCTGTGCATCCTGGACTTTGGAGGGACTTGAGAAGAGCACCTTCCTTTAGTAGAGTTCGCTTACAACAACAGTTATCAAGCTAGCATTGGCATGGCACCCTTCGAAGCATTGTACGGACAACCCTGTAGATCACCAACTTGTTGGTGGGAGTCTATAGAAAGGCTACTACTTGGATCAGATATAGTTAGAGAAACGTCCGAGAAGATTGATCTCATTAGACGGCGAATGAAGACAGCTCAGGATAGGTAGAAGCCCTACGCAAATAAGATAAAGAATGACATTGAGTTTGAGGTGGGAGACATGGTTTTCATTAAGGTACCACCTTTGAGGAATGTGGTTCGCTTTGGATCTGTAGAGAAATTGGTGCCAAGATTCGTATGGCCATTTCCTGTAACGGAAAGGATTGGCCAAATAGCCTATATAGTAAAGCTACCGGAAAGACTATCCGGTGTTCACGATGTTTTCCATATTTCTCATTTGCGAAAGTGCTTGCATGATACCGTAGAAGTAGTTGAGCTGAGTATATTGGAAGAAGTAGAGGTGGAACGGGGGGCAACAGTTAGACAAGTTCCTACCCGTATTCTTGGATCAAAAGTTAAGAAGCTATGCAACCAAGAAGTTAAGTTAATGAAAGTTTAGTGGGGAGATAACCCAGAATATGCAACTTGGGAGACCGAAGACAAGATTCGTGCTTTGTATCCTTTTCTTTTAGAGGGTATGATCATAACTTCCTTTTCAAAGCTTTTATTTATGCTTGTTTCTGTCATTTAAGTATATCCTATCGACCGAATCTTCGGCCCTTAGATAGGAAACCCATGGATGTAAACATGTGTTTGAGACATGTTATGTTTGATGGATACAAGTGGATGCAAACGTTTGCTAGTAGTTTCTCGTGGATGCATATACACACACATTAGGCACTAGATCGACTCAATCACTCTCATACTGCATATGGGTGTGTGCATTTTTCTTCTTTTTATGGATGGAAATGGATGTATCATCATATGGATGTTGCATTTGGATGAATGACTGTACACGCATATAAAACTTACATGTTATAATAGGATCATTTGCATACATGTTGGATTCATTGCACTAACATACATTGCATTAAGGAGGTCAACTGAACCAGTAGACCGCCTAATCTTTCGCATTAGTATTAGGACATATACACACACCTTTGTATATGTTAATATATGCATTAGAAATTTTTAAGGACCATGGATGCCTGTGATGGGTGGATGAGTAGATGGGTGACGGATGGTAATATTTATATATGTCTGCCCACAAACTTAACCATTGGGGTTATGCAATCTTTTACTCTAGTATGGCATAACCTGTGGAAAACCTGGTGGGGATGCCAGCATAGGGGGAAGCTTGTATCATCTTGTGTGTGGGACACATTTCATTCAGTAACCCATATATAGATATCAAACGAGTACTCCAAACTAGGTCGGAGTCGGGGCACACTTACTGGGCTGATTGTAAGAGATCCAAACATGGGTGACGGTGTGGGCGACACATTCCGACGGGGTCATGTGCGCGCATGGGTCCACCAGAGGAGGTTTAGACACTGTGACACCGGTAGATATGGTTGTGCACATCCTGAAAACGAAGGGCTGCCACTTTAGGGAGTGATACACCTTACTGTGAGGCCAGCACAGGGTACCTACGGAGTAGGAAGCCGATCGATTGGGGTAGCAATTAGGGTACATCTAGACTCCGGTATGTTTAGGAGTCCGTTATTGTCCTTAGGGGTAAACTCCGGTATGTTGGGATGCATGTTGATTGTATGGGGTTAAACCTCTAACTATAAGTACGCCTAAGTCTTCCATCTTATAGTTATTGGGATCTTCTCATTCTGGTTATACTAGTATTGGTGCAGAGAAAAAGGAAAGTGTTAGAGAAGCGCTATTTATTCTATCCAGTTGTCCTGTTTACCTTATCATACTTTCCCTATATGTTGTCATTTCTCTTATCCACTTTATATGCCTGTCATGATACTTTTACTTATTTATATGCTAAAAGTAACTGGACTCGCCAGACTTTATGTCTGACCCATTTTGTTTCCTCTTCTTTCTCTTCTGTTTCCCCCCAGGTTCTCAGGGTGGGAATGCTCAAGCTTGACCAGGGTTGTTCTTTCATTCTGCTTGGAGGTTCCTAGATGTATTGCTCGAGCTCTTGTCCTTTCTACTATGGCTGCGCTTTATTTAGGGAATTATGCTTTTTTTATTATTGTACTCTAATGTTTTAAGTACAAGACATAAATTTTAATGATGTATTAGGTTTTATGTTTTTCATACATGTGATGTAACCATGTTTTGAACTACGATGCTTTATGATTAATAAAGTTTTAAATTCCGTTGCTATTTTATATCTGTCTTGTATTCTGTTTCAATTTACCTATAACGCTTCACGGAACTTAATGCATTCTCTTAATGAGTGACATTAACGGACGTGGGATGTCAAAGTTGTGTTTGAGTACGGCTTATCATCCCTAAACCGATGTTCAAACCGAGAGGGTAAACGGAGTTTTGGAAGATACCAATAGCTTGTGTATTCGACTTCGGGGGATCATGGGAACACCATCTACATCTAGTTGAGTTTGCTTATAATAATAGCTACCAATCGAGCAATGGGATGGCACCATATGAGGCGTTGTATGGTAGACCATGTAAATCTCTGGCATGTTGGTTAGAAACTAGGGATAAGTTGATAATTGGCCTAAAATGATAAGAGAAACCTCGACTTGTATCGAGATCGTTCGATAACAAATGAAAGCAGCCAAAGACCGTTAGAAGAGTTACGCCGATAAACGTCGAAAATACCCAGAATTCGACGTTGGCGATATGGTATTTGTGAAGATTTCTCCTTTGAAGCATGTGGTTCGATTCGGAAATAAAGGAATGTTGGCCCCAAGATTCGTTGGACCATTTTTGATAATCGAGCGAATAGGAAAGCTCGTATATAGATTGAAGTTACCCGAGAAGATGTCAAGTGAGCATAATGTTTTCCATGTGTCATTTCTATGGAAGTGTGTGCATGATTCGAATTGTAGCTTGTTGATGTTGTTGCGTATCTAGAATTCCACGTGCCAGGATGAGGTTATGGATCATGGCTTGATGGTTGCTAGTTTGGGTGATAGAATTGGCTGCTCATCGATGATAGGCATGCATAATTGTTCTGGTTGCTTGTTTTACTAGGGATTTTAGGGGCAAAATTCCTAAAGGGGGGCGGGGGGAATGTAACAGCCTGCACTTTACTTATCAGAGGATCGTAAAATAGTTTTATTTTATTCCTTGTGGATTGGACCATTCTCATAATTTAATATGTTGTTTATGGGGATGTGAGACATGTACATAATTTTTACCAATTTTGTTTGTGACCATATTGCCCATGTCTGTCTTGTACAAGGTATAACCTTTGACTCGGATTGAATCAGGTGCTGAGATTGGTCCCATTGGAAAGTAAATGGTGTTGCCAATTCTGTAGAGTGGTCATATTAAAGCTTTGGCTCAACGGTTTGGGAGGAATCGCTGTTTTTGTATTTCACAATTTGCTGCTCAGGTTTTTAGAGCCATAATGGGATGATTTAGAGAGGCCCATTAGGGGCCTGGAGGAAGGCTATAAATAAGGGGTATGAGACATGGAGAATAGTTTAGTTCTCTCATTTGGAAGAGCTAGAGCTCCTCCTTTACTTCATCTTCTACACCTTTCCCATTAGAGCTTAGAGAATCGAAGATTTACATCGTTTGAGGCTAGATCTACACCATTCCAAGAGAGAGTTCATCGAATTGAAGAGTTTAGAGTAAATTCTTCGCTGTCCGGATCTAGATCTAAGTATTTTCGAGTTGTTTTAGAGATCTGGTGAGTGATATGCATCTCTCTCATGGATTCAATCAGGTATATGGGTTGTATGATCATAATTTCATTATTTTAAGTCGATTTCACCTATATCTACATCATGGTAAGACTATTTTCATATGAATCACATAGGATTTAATCGAGCAACTTAAAACCGTTAATTTCTATATTAATTCATATGTTTAATCAAGTTTGGATCTATTATTTTGATTCACTGTTTGATCATGATTTGGTGAATTTCACATAATTGAATGATGATTATTGATGTATGGATGATTGTTGATCGTTGCTTGAATTGGTTGTTGGTTGGTTGAATCAAGATTGGTTGATTTTGGATTAGAGTTGTGTGCATTCGAGTATTCATGGATCAACTCAGATCAGTAATGGATCAGTGACCGATCCAGTTATGGATTTGTGACCGATCCAGTGATGGATCGGTCACCGATCCAGTAATGGATCAGTGATGGGTCCATCACATTGACTAATCCAGTAATGGATCTGTGACCAGTCCGATGATGGATCGGTGACCAATATAGTAATGGATCGGTGATGGATTTGTGACCGATCCAGTGATGGATCTGTAACCGATCCAATGATGGATCGGTAACGGGTCTAGTTATGGATCGGTGACTGATCCAATGAGGAATCAGTGACCAATCCAGAGATGGATCAGTGACCGATTCAGTGAAAGTTTATCCTTGTTGGAAAATGGTCGTAGATCCAAGGTGAATTATGATGGAATGTTCGAAGTGATGTGAGATGTTCGTTGATCGTTGAAATGCAACGAATATGAAGATAACCCAAAGCTATGAGTTGTTGGATAATGGTTGCTCGAGAGGGGTTACTTGAGCTAAGAATAGTCATCAGATTGGATGACCAGAGATAGTGAAGACTGAGAGATTATCATTGTCGTAGGTTCTAGCGGGCTCAAAGCAGGGGTACAATAAAGACGTCTAAAAGACTGTTTGAGCGGTCGAGTACCCTAGGGCTTGTATAATATTGGTTTAGGACTCTAGGGCTTGTGCTTAAGGGATGTCGACCTCGATTAGGATGGTTTATGTAACGACCCGGAATTTTGGGGCCAATTTAAATTTTTTTATTTTAGAAATTTTAATGAATTTAGGATGTTTAAAACAACTTATTTTAAATAATTTATTTTAAATAAGAACGACTAAAAATTTATTTTAATCGAAGTGAAAACGAATGAATTTAATTTAATTACAAAAGGAGTTTAAAACAGCGTTGCAGTTTGAAAAATTGAATCTGAACTTTGACTGATTGTACATGATTCAAAATAAATCGAATTTCAGTAAAACCAAAAATATTTGAATCTGTTTAACCATATCTTTCTAACGAATCTGAAAAATTAAAATTTCACTTTATAAATCAAAAGTTACGTCCAGTTTAAAATTTAGAAAAGTCGCTATAGGATTTATATATATTTTAACATAAATTATAGCCATTAAAATAGGCAATTTTCAAACGAACTCTGTTTTCGACGAAACCACTTTTGTTGGAACCGGAATGTCAAATTATTGCTAGGTTTCAATTTTTAGAATTTTCCGAGTTAATATGTGAGCGTGGCGAAGGAAAACATGTTTTGTCAGTTTCAGTCAATTTTAATCGACTTGAAAATGGCCATTTTTCAAATAGTCTCAGAATTCGATGAAATTAGTCTCGTTAGAACCGTATCGTCAAAACATAACTAGAAATAATTTTTCTATAATTTTTAGAGTCAGTATGTGGCCCCGACAATTTAAAATGTACGTTTGAATTTAATAATTAAATGATTTATAATGTAATTTAAAGAAAAACATATCGTAACAGCCGAATTGGGTTACAAAACGTGTTCCATTGAGTCCGGGACGGGGGTATTTGGCTTGGGGAGACATTCATTGGGTTTGATTCAGAGTTAGTATCGACAAACAAATATTTTCTTGAATTAAAATAAATAAATAATATAAAATACACTAAAATATGGTATACATACAGTATAATATACAGTAAACCTAATTACCACATTTCCAGCCGCCACTTAAAAGAAAACAATGGCCATCGTTGTTCCATTTGTCTACCTCGCGTTCTCTCAATCCTCTTAATAAAAATCGAAATTTTGAAAGCCAAATTGAAGAGCTCGTCGAGCTCTAGGAGCCCAACGGTGGAGATCGTCGTTGGTGGCCCATGCTGATCGGAATTGAGCCACAAATGGCGGCAGGTTCGTGGTGCATTGCTGGAGAAGGGGGAGGCCGAGTCTCGTCAGACTCCAGGTGGTGGTGGCTGACGTGTAGGCGGTTGCAGGGATCATCTCCGATCAGGTCCAGATCGAGTGGTTGAGGTGCGGGTTGAAGACATAGTAGTCGACGGGGTGGGAGTATCGTTCTGAAGGTTGTTTTGAGGAAGAAGATGTTTGTTAAGTCAATTAATTTAATTTATTTTCTTTAAAATATGGTCAACCTTCATAAAATCATAACTCGGTCATACGAACACAGAATTCGATGAAACTGAATGCGTTGGAATCGCAGAAGAAAGATCTAGGCGGTGGAGCGAACCAGATCTGAAGCAGAGCAAATCAGAATTTGGGAAAATTCCAATCTGAACTGAACTGAATTAAAATAGCGATGTGAGATTTCTCTTTAAATATTTAATTAAATTATTATTTCTTTTCCATTTGAAATCAAAGTATGTATGTGATAAAAACCAGATCTGTGATTTGTAGATTGAAGTTTGTTTGTTGTTGTAATTGATTTGCGATGCTCATATGTTGTTAGATCAATGATGTTAACATAGGAATATGGGTTTTAGTGTTTTTTTTGAAATGGAATTATTGGCAAAACAAGATTATCATTTTTGATTAGTTATATTTACAATAAGACAACAATATTTGTTATGAGTAGAACAAAATATTCATTTTGTTTAAGGCATGTTAGTTGAAAATTAATTAACATCCTAAAAGATTATATTCTTATAGTCATTTTGTTACAATGAAAGGATTATAAAATAAAGATTACATCTTTATGGTATTGAAATGAACATAAATTTAATATTACATTTATATTGTAATTTTGTCACCTTTGACTTGTCTAAACAAAATTCTCATTTTTGTTTACATTTAAAAGTAAATAACCAAAATCCTCATTTTTGTTTGCATTAAAAGTTAACAAACAAAACTCTCATTTTTGTTTGCAATTTAAGTTTACAAACAAAATTATCATTTTTGTTTGCATTAAAAGTTAACTAACAAAACTCTCATTTTTGTTTGCATTAAAAGTTTACAAACCAATTTATCAAATTGTTATATCGAAAGTTGTTAACGAAATTAGTCATTTGGTCGCATTGAAATTTATAAATTAAATTTGTCAATTTAGAGAAATGAATTAGAAAACATTCATTTTATCACTTTGAATAGAGTGAAGTAAATTCATTCATTTTGTCACTTTAGAAGAAATGAGTTAAAAAAATTCAATTAGACACATTGAAAAGATTAAGGAAAAATACATTTTTGTTACATTGGAAGGATTAAAGAAAAATATATTTTTGCTACATTGAGAAGATAAAGAACAAAATTAACATTTTTGTTAATTAGGTTATAAAGGATCAAATTAACATTTTTGTTAATTAGATTATATAAGAACAAAATTAACATTTTTGTTAATTAGATTATAAAGGATCAAATTAACATTTTTGCTAATAAGATTATAAAGAACTAAATAACATTTTTGTTATGAAAGGTTACACTAGACACAAAATAACATTTTGTTATAAATTTTTTATTGGATTAATTTTTTTTATTACTTTTGTGTTAAGATAAAAATGTATATTTTTATACATTAAAAAGAATGAACTGGAAATGTTCATTTTGGAAAATGAAATAGAATGAGTTAAAAATATACATTTTTGTTTATTAGACAAAAATATACATTTTTGTTTATTAGACAGAAATTTACATTTTTTTATTTAAAAGGATTAGACAATAAAATAGATTTAACAAAAATACCATTTTTTTAAATAGAGTTTATTAACAAATAAAATTTGCATTTTTATTTGTTAAGATAAAATAGAAATTGGTAAACAAATAAATCATTCCTTTATTTGTTGTTGGAATAAATGTGTCATTTTATTGAATTAGAATTGTCAAAAGAGAAATTGTCATTTTTGTTGAAATAGATTTGTCAACAAAAATGAATGAATCATTTATATTCATTTCCTTAAAATTGAATTGTTAATAATATGAATTATCACTTCTATTTATATTGGTTAAATGAGAATTGTTAACAATAAAGAATTATCATTTTTAATCATTTTGTGGAAATAGAATTTTCAACAAAAATGAATAATCACTTTTTAGTCCTTTTGTTAGACTAGAATTTTCAACAAAATGAAATATCAATTTCTATCATCCTGCTGAATTAGTGTCCATGTTTTTACCCAACATGAATTCACTAAAATATACATTTTTAATGAAACACTTAATATGATTAAAGGGACATTTTGTTAAGAAGTGTTTAATATGATAAAAAGAACATTTTTATTAGAAAAGGTTCTTAGGATTAAAAACACCATTTCTATTAGAAATGACATTTTTTGTTAAACAATGTAAATTAGATTGAAAGGAACATTTTGTTAGGAAAATGTTATATTAGAATAGAAAATACAATTTTAATTTACATTTTTGTTGTAATCCAAAAGATAGAATTTGATGTTAGATTTGTAGTGTCAAATACAGACAATAAAAAGAATAGATTTAAAGTGACATCTTTATTTACATTTTAGATGTAGATTAAAAAAACATAAATTTGAAGATACCTCTTTGTTCACATTTTAGATGTAAATAAAAGGATAGAATAAAAACATGAATTTTAAAAGTGCATTTTTATTTACATGATAAAATGTAAATAAAAACATAAAATAAAAGTGACACCTGAGATTTACATTTTAGATGTAAATAAAAACATGAAAATAAAAAGTACATTTTTGCTAGAGAATGTAAATTTAAATAAAAAGGACATTCTTGTCATTTAAAAAGAATGAATTAAAAATAGGCATCTTTGGTCATTTAAAAAGAGTGAAATAAGAACATACTTTTTTATGAAATATTATCCTCATTATAAAGAATAGGATTAAAAGATTTCATTAAACATATTCATTTTGTCCTTTAAAATGAAGGAGACCAAAAATATACTTTTGGTCAATAAATGAGAGTTAAGATTTTATTGTCATTCGTTAATAATAAAAAGGATTGAAATGAAAGTTAAGATTTTTATTGTCATTTGTCAACAATAAAAAGAATTGAATTAAAAGATTAGATTTTATTGCCATTTGTTCACAATGAAAAGTATTGAAATGTATGTATGAATGTTGAAATGTGTGATGTGTTAAATATAATGTTTAGTATACTCAAGTTTGGATATTACACTCCTATTTACAAGTTACCCGACTTGTTTATGTGATTGGGACGATAATTTTCACACATCGCCCAAGTACACAAATAATTTATTATTTGTTTGATGGATGAAACCTCACACGGGTATTGGGATGATATTGTACACACACTAATCCCAATATTTAGATATATGTCAATCGATGGATTGATAGTCTGTGATGAGCGTTAGTTATTTACTTTAAATGCTCACACAGTTATAAAATCCATTTTGGTTGATTTATTTGATGATTGATAATTATCTATCATGCTTGTTGATTGCATGCATTATATGGTTGTTGATTGAGTCATATTCCAATAAAGAATATTTTAGAAAAAGAATATTTTAGAAAAAGAATATATTTTAGAAAAATATATTTTTATTGAAGTGAACTAGTTATTAACTAGAATAAATCATTAAATTTAGATTTAATGAAGTTTCCAATATGTTAATATTTAATTTAAGTTAAATTAAATGAATTGAATTTTGGGTTTGTCGTGAATAGTGTCTTAAATAACACTGTTCTTAAAACCCCATATGAAAAGAATAATCTTTTAATTTAGATTATTAAAGTTTTCAATTACATTTAGTAATTGAAATAAGATGAAATGTGAGTTGGGTTTATTGTGAACTGTGTTTCTAAGCGACATTTGTTCTTTAACCCAACTGATAATGAAAATATGATTGGGAATTTATAAATCTTGTATCAAGATTTAAATGGGAATTTTCCAAAAGTCGGGTTTTCCAAATTAATATATTAAATTGGAATTGAAAGGAATTCGAATTAATTATAACCGAGATAAGCTTCTGTAAAACAAGACCGATCCTACATATGGAATTTAAGAGGCTTTGCCGTTATTCCATTTATATTATTGGTCGGATACAGAAATTTATAACGAGTATATATTGATTTGAGTTCTGTGAAGATTCCATATTTTATGGAAGACGATTTTGGGTTTACCGTGAACTATGTTTTAAATGACATTAGTTCTTTAACCCAGTTAAAGATAAGATTAATTTCTTAAATTTAAATTGAATAATGATTTTTGATATTTAAAACAAAATTGGGGTTTTAATAAATCTTTAAAAGTAGGATTTAAGAATAATTTAAAGAGTTTATCTTTGATAAAATAATGCGAATATTTTATTAGAAGAATATTCTGAATTGGAGTGAGGCGTTGGATGTGTTTTTAATAGTATTTGATTTTTAAATTATAAAATACGTGAGTTATTTGGGAAGATCGGGCTTAACCCATTCCGAATAATTACTATGAAGATGAAGAGTCGAAGATGAAGACGGTGGTTGAAGACCGACGATCTTCACATCGAATGGATGAGTTGCTACAGAGACCCTTGATGGGGGTAGCTACCTTGAAGGGGGCTTCAGTGGTGGCCGTCCGGACTATGGTTAATTGTTCAGATTTGGTTTTCGCTCAGACCCAGAGCAAAAGCTAGTAAATGGATGCATGTCTGACATTGGATTTCGTTCCATGTGAATTAAATTGATTTCTGTTAATGTATATCTGTTTGGTGGTGGAGGATTTATTCCCTACTTAACACCCTGGTATATATTAATAGTGATTGATCGCATGGCGTGAATTGTCAACGTGGCACGCCAAGATGCCATTGACCCAGGCTTTTGTTGAAAAGCAGGGCCTTGTGGGATGATCAAAGTATAGCTTATTACGGCTTAGCTTTGTGTATATCATGACTTCGCGAGCCTCACACCCCGGTATGAGTCAAAAAAGGGATCTGGACTGTAGGGAGTGCACACGTTTCTTTCTAGCTAGTGGTAGTGTCAGTGCTTAAACTGGCTGGCATTTTACTTATGTGGATGATGGATTTTGAGGCGCCTCGGATTTTTATTGGCCGTTAGTGGTCATACTATAGGTTCAAAGGAACCGGGAAACGTGTGTTCAGGCATAACCAATCCACTGCCGATAGGCAGGGACCGACCCTACTGCTCCAAGGGTTCACTGCGGGGGATCCTACGGCATTTGCTAGAGTGTCTCGAATCGGAGAGGAGCTTGCCCCTAGCCTCGACTCATGATGGAAATCCAATTTCCAATACGACCTTGCGGTTTTGATTGTAGAACTAGTATGGCAACATAGTAGGATGGGGTACTATGCCGTCTATGATTAATACATTATGATTGAAAATGTATTTGAAATATATATACCCACATATATACACACTAATATTAAATCCGTTTTATCGTATCAAGCATCCTTTGACCATTATAAGGTAAAACTCTATCCTCCGGTTTGCGTTGCATTGTGTGATGGGACTTGAGTCTTATAATGGTTTCATTTTTCTAAAAAGCATTGCGTTGTTTAAGGATTTACTTCATGTTAGACCAAAAAATGGTCCTAACACCCAAATCGTCGTATTTTGAGCATAGGATATGAAGAAATAACTGAAAAAATATAGAAAAAGTGAGACAACAGGATTTTTATAGTGGTTCGGCGTTAACGAGCCTACGTCCACTTCATATTTTCTCATTTCACTCATAGATTACAATTACAATGAATATTGTCTTTCAATCACTTGAATTCAATGAATAATTCTCTCCGAATCCATTGAATTTATTGAGGAAGATGGTGGTTATTCATGGAGAAGTGTTGGCCATGGCAGCCATGGAAGTTGAGATGCCAAAAGTCCCCTGAAAATGCCCTCTGAAGGTGTATTTATAGCTGTAGGAAAGCTCCTGGGAGGACTGGTTCGTGATGGGGTACGTGGCAGGCGATCCAGAAAAATAGGAGAGCCAGTAGCCTTGAGAATAGGTCAAAACAAGCTGCGTGTGAACAGGTCCGAAGTTCGGATCGTGGTCATGGATCGAATCGCAGTCATGGGTCGGATCGCGGTCATGGGTCGGATCACGTAGGCAAAGTCGGATCGGATCGCGTAGGCAAGGGCGGATTGGATCGCGTAGGCAAGGGCGGATCAGATCGCGGTCATACGCCAGCTTACACTCGTTCACGGAAATGGGCGTAACTTTCAAACCGTGAGTCCGATTGATCCAAACCAAAGCTCAAACTGAAGCTAATTCAAAGGGCTACAAGTATATAAGGTGAATAGATCCAAATGAGGTCATTTGATAGGGGTTTCGGGCCAGTTTATACTGATGTTGTGATTTTGACCAAACTGCCTTGTGTCTTCTGACGATGCTCCCAATGCCAGAGAGCGATGTTATCCAGAGATTCCATATGTGACAGCATCTGCCGAAATGTGTTTCAACATGATATTTGCTTTGGTTAGCCTGGTCACAAAGCAGGCTAACATTTTCCCCTCCAAAGTACATCTTATCGCAGATGAGATGTGCTTTGAATGTGTTGAGCTAAATCTCTCTGGAACGTTATTTATCCTTGAAAAGGCTTTATCCAATTGTTGCATTGCTTCCTCAGGAACTAGTGGGCCAAGCTCTATGGAAGGAGTATTCGAGACGATCAAGAAATTGTTTAAACCTTGTCGAATCAAAAGATCTAATTCATCCGTCAGAAGTCATGTTAAATTGTCGGCTCCCGAGCGTGATCCTACACGCATAGGTCGTCTCCAAACAACATCATCACTCTATGCAAGCCAAGCGCGTGGTACGGTTGGACTTTCTTTTACATATGAGTCAATAAATGAAGTAGCCACCCAAATCATGGGGCGATGTAAGAATCTTTGGGCTCTGAGCTAACAACTGGACTGTTGGGATAAAGCACATCAGAATCAACATACGAATTTGTCATTTGTACTCAAGTTTGGACTAGCCTGATATCTTGATATTGATTCAGGATCTTAAAATCGCATTGAATCGTAACAGAAAGGAATTCAAAAGCCATGATCACTCTGTATCGTAGTTGAGGGAATCCACAATTGTTACGGATCATTTCTTAATCCAGTATTCACATATAAAGTAGTCAGTAAGGGATGCTGTTAAAATCATGTGGACCAGTGCCTATAGGATCGTCACCATCGGGAGGTAGTAGACAGGTTTGTTACATCTTCCATTCGGTGTAATTTGAGTCTTTAAGTTCACATTCGATCCACAAGCTAGCTCGCTTGGTCGGCAAAGATGAATAAGATTGTACTCCGGAGGCATGACGTACATGTTTTGAATCCCACTTCATGCCAGGATTGTCTTCAAAGTTAGTCTATGAACCGACACTTGTGCTCTTAGTGCCATCGGAGGACAAGCGGGGTCAGTACTTATGCCCCCAGTATCGATGGGGGGTCTATGAACCGACACTTGTGCTCTCAATGCCATCGGAGGACAAGCGAGGTCAGTACTTATGCCCCCAGTATCGATGGGGGTTGAGTTGAGTCAATAAGGAATTTAATCTTGAAGATTTTATACTTCCTGTCATTGCATCTGGTAAGAGTTGCAGGTTCAGCAATCATAGTCGACCCAGATCATTCTGTACCGTTTCTCAATTTAGCAAAAATCGGCATTGTATATGCGAATGGTTGAACCACATTTGCTTTGATATCATTTCTTCTCTTTAGTCAGATTGTGAGGATTGCCTCATCGGGCATCAGTGACTTCGGTTACTCTCATCAGATCAGTTGCGGAGTCAAGTAAGGTTGTTGAATGCGAGTGAATAAATGTCGTTATGAAGTTAGTTGGGCCCCACCGTTTATGCTTCAGCATAGTCCGAAATGGTTATCACAGTCTTATTGAGTCTCTTTCTCATGCTCGGTGCAATTAAGCTTGACAAACAAGATCATGGGCTCGATAAGTGGTATAGATTCACTTTGGAACTGCACATTCTTGTCATTCTTTTCCAGGGCTTTTCTTTTGTTCTTTATCGTCTTAGGAATTGGAAGGTGCTCCGTTCTTTAGTCAGAAAAGCATCTTGGTCATTCGTCTCGACGTTAACACTTTTTTGTCATGGAAGTATGTCCACCTTAGAGTTGAATCCATCAAAGCCTCTGAGCGAGTCTCGTTGTGGTGAAATATTGAAATCTGTGGGAATAATAGGATGTCCTAATGTCCCGTGTGAAAGGGCTGTGATTATCCCTACCCACATCAACTAGAGGAGTACCGCTCCTCGAGAGGTGCCGAATTAAACTAGCAAGCAGATCACTGTCAAAGAATTGTTGCACATTTTCAAGATCATAGCTGGTGCCCCCAGTATTGAATCTGAAATTACAAGGGGGTCTTTGTGGATTTCTTATTTCCGCATCGATGTTACTCCCAAGTCACGGGTCGAGTCATTCGACTCGACCGGGCTTCTATTCTTCGAATTGTTGCGTTCCATCTTGGAGTTGAGCGTACTCTAGCGCTTGAGTACCCATTCGAGCTGGAGCTGAAGTTGGTCGTGCATGACCTAAGTTCATTGTGATTCTTGCATTCTCATCTAGGAAGTTGCAGGTAGCCGTTCCATCGCCCATGTTTCCATCTACGACGTTCTGAATCGAAGTTGCACGTTGTGTGACTGCTGATTGGTTCGTGTTCATCTCGGGTGTTCCCACTTGCTTTCTGCATGAAGGGAGAGGTTGGAGGCGAAATAGCTGCAACTTGTCCAATTGCTGTATGGGATATATCCAGCCTTATATGAGCTTCCCATTCTAGAAGTCGGTTGGGATCAGCAGATGGACATTCTCTTTGCATTTGTTTCTTGGTCCTCAAGGGGGCCTGTTAGGATCACAACACAAGTTAAACACAGGCACTTAAGTTATGCCATTTGTAAATATTTTCAATAGCCATGGCCCCAGTTATAGGGTAAGTGCGAAAGACATGCGGTCGGATCACTTCCCTTTCGAATTCAGACATGTATACATGAGAAGAGGAAGTCACTTTCAGAATTCAAGCGATCGTACTATCCAAGCGTGGAGTAGGACGTGTTTGGGACGGTACAAGAAGCCTGTAATTCATAAATGTCCAGAATTCCACGATTACTTCGAATCGTATTAAGGCCAAGGAATCAATGATCGCTCAGGATCGTACTAAGGTAGGGTAGACATCAAAAATCTCAGGGCCTCGCCAGGTCCTTCCAGTTGCGAGTATGAAGTTGTATAACATGTCGCTGAACAATTCACTGATCAGGCTTCTTTTCTGTCATCGCCGTGAGTCGCACAGGCAGCTTAGAATTATACGCCTACGTCATCCTTCTGGACGCGGCCCTTTGGTTATTCCCTACTGGTCTGCTGTTGTTGTGCGAGTTCGGATCTCGCATTCCAGGCTTCTTTTTATACTGTTGTGTTCGTGTGCTGCCCCCCCATTCCCGGAAACGAGTGGTTCGAGCTCCATTTTCATTCTTGGTCCCAGTCGTGTGACGGGATAGGAGCCCTTGAGTGGCATATGTCGTCATGCATTTATATTCTCCTGTCGTAGTTCGGGATAGAGTTTGAATTTAGCTTTAAGTCTGCACCCCGATCCTTCAGCGGGGTATGAATCCTTGTGGCGCTAAGTCTCTAGCGCTTTTATACTCTCCCGATCCTTCAGCGGGCTAGAGTGCTCATGGCACTAAGTCTCTAGTGCTTTTATACTCTCCCGATCCTTCAGCGGGTTAGAGTGCTTTCTCAGAGCTAAATCATAGACGCTTTTATACTCTCTCTCGACTCTGGAGAATTAGAGTTGGGACTCAGCCGTTCCATCGCTCCCCGATCCTTCAACGGGGTGAGAGTCCTTTCGCCTTATCCTGTACCTGCGAGCATTCCATAATTAGTTATGCATTTAAACATTTGAAACGCAAATAAGCAAATAAGTCATGAAACATTATAAGTTATCAGTGCAACTTATAAGTGAAAGTGCAGTAAAGTAGTATGTATGTATAGGTATGCCCCCAGTCAATCATTAACTTAGTGCCTGGCCAGGTCTTGTTGAGGATTGATTAGGACCATAACTGTGTTGCCCCCATGTCCGGACATGGAGGATTTGGGATTATCTTCCATCCTGCCCCCCCCCCCCGATCCTTTAACGGGGGAGGAATTTTCCCATGGCGCTAAGTCTTTAGCGCATTTATACTCTCCCGATCCTTCAGCGGGTTAGAGTTCGAGCTCGGTTCATGATCTGCTCAACGATCCTTCAGCGGAGCAAAAGTTCTCAGCGCTAAATCATAGACGCTTTTATACTCTCTCTTGACTCTGGAGAGTTAGAGTTGGGACTCAGCCGTTCCATCGCTCCCCGATCCTTCAGCGGGGTAAGAGTCCTTTCTCAGCGCCAAATCATGGACGCTTTTATATTCTCCTGGCGGTCGCCAAGGTTAGACTTTTGCTCAGGCGGCTCCGATCATGGTACACCGCCATGCCTTGTGGACGTCATCTTCGCGTCCTTTATACTCTCTCTCAGCTCTGGAGAGTTAGAGTCACGGATCAAGCGGTCTGCAATCATGCACGCTCATCAAACTCGTCCAAGGTTTATATTTTAATCCAAGCTCCGAGGATTAAAACCAGTCGGACAAGCAGTTGGAGCATTTGCCAAGGCTTTGAGTTCCTCCGAACAGTCTACGGGAGGAATGGTTGGCACCAGACTTCGGATACCTGCATTATTCACACCGCACGAATTAGTCACGTCAGTAACTCGGAAAGCATGTAAAAGCAAATTTTTTGATTGAAAAGTAAGCAAATTAAGAGGCAATGTTGCCTCCTTTATTTGAATTCATGTAATCTGGTGGCGTCGAGCATAGGATCGAGCCATGTAGGCGGTCACACCGCGTCCATCTGGAGTTGGACTATGACTTTGTAACTCAATGATTTATGTTCAATTGTCTTGCGGTCTGCCACGTATAAGCCAAGGATTGGATGATCATTCCGAATCCACCTTGAGCTATATGACTTTCTTTAGATGGGGGCGCGACTTTGCTAGCGAGCAGTTCAGTCGGACCCGTTATGGCAGTGCTCCATAATTCTGCATGCGGGTGTTAAAAGTCTGATCGATACCAGATCCGAGGTACCTACACCATCCACATATTATTTCATCTGAGTTAATTATATCAATAACTCATAAAGGATGCAAATATAAGAGTTATGGTTAGAGAATAATCCTGTTAAAGGAATGAGTATCATTCCGAGTGAAAAATGGCGTTGCATATTCATTGCAGGTCCATTTTGCTTCGCCCTATCTCAGCCAATGAAGGGCTGCCAAAGTTTTTTTAGTTGATGAGGAGTATCTTTTCAAACTATCATGGGGGCGGCAGTCCCAAAAAATGAATAGACCTTGATCAGGGTCTTGAGATGGCAAAGGCGGCTAAGTAGGTACTATAAGCGAGTGATGAGGTTGCAACTCTTTTTGAATCGCCTCTTTGCCCCCTATGCTGAGGGCAAGGATAGAGTGTCAGGAAGTCATGACTGGATTGCTAATAGTAGCACACCTTTGCATTGGTGTTAGGTTGTAAATTAGCATGAGAACAATGGATTCATGCTTATAGAAATTTTTGCACTTTCCATGCTAGGAAATAGGATATTACTGCTGGTGGGATAATCATATCACATAAATTTGCTGATATACCCTCGATCCCATATCGGGGACAAGGGTTGGTGCACCGACAATCAACCAGCATTCATGCGTAAGCGTTCTAGATCTTCAACTCGCTAACTTTCAGGCAAGACTAAGTCAATTGGCCAGACAAATTCTTGATGTATCAGCTCTGAATAAGATGATGTAATCTCGAGCAATTTATGCTCAAATCTCCATTTGCCCCCAGCGTCCGGGGAATGAGTTACTTAGCAGATAGTTGATGAGAGGAGTGAAAGTGTGAATCTTCACTTTCTATCACTAAAACGTCACTTATCAGATATTCTGTTCACGTATATTTCTCATCAAGCTGGGACTTGATTAGTGATTTTGTCATAGCATTCAGGGCGGTGAATTAGCAATGAGGCGCATCAGTATCTATTTTGGGACAACCTTCCAAGGAAAATAAGCAATGTTGACTTGTCTGTCATATGTCGAGGCATAAAGAACGATTGCACACCTTTCACTTCACCTTGTTAGATGCATTCTGTGCTGTAGGAAGTTTATCATGGAGTTAACCATGACTCTCTTCCGGGTTTGGTCTCTAACGTTGGATCAACTTCCTTCTGATCAATGGTTGTATTTCATAGTGTCTTGATGGGGATAATCTCTATCTTTTCTAGATTGTTGGACCCTTCTAACTTGGTCAGATTATCCGCCTTCTGGTCTTCTTCTCGCAGGACATGAGATATGTTGTAACGTTCTAATACATCCAACAACCCTTCTTCCGGTTCTAGGCAAGCTGCAAGTGGTGGTTCCTGCGCCTGGAATTCCTTTCGAGCTTGGCGAACAACGATATAAAAGTCATAAAATATGTTCGATGCCACTATTCCCAACTCCTTAGCGAATTTCAATTCGGTTATCAGGGTGTCGTCCTCGGAACCGTTATTAGTAGCGGAGAATTTCAATCGCAAGGCATAGTAAATTGACTGCCCTTTAGGGGTTATTAATAAGACACCGGCATCGGACAGTCAATCATTCTTTGCACCGTCTGATTACATCTTCCAGGTGCATTTTCTACACCTACCACATCCTCTTCGGGAGCGGTACATTCAGCGATGTAGTTGGTTAATGCTTGCCCTCGTGTGGACTTCTTTAGGAGGGAGTTGAGATCAAACTGGTTTAGCTTTATGTCCCGATCAAGCAATTTTCCAGGTGCCTCAGGTCGTTGCAGGACCTGTCGTAGCAGTTAGTGAGGGTGCCAACTGTAGACGAGTTTTTCAATCTTTGGGTATACCACGACTACTTTCTTGCTCACATTATTGACTAGTTTCCAGACCTTATCCTCCTTACACACAAGTGGTGCCAACTTTCATGCCAAGCTTCAGACGCCTTTAATTCTTTGTTGTTCATAGCTAACTATGAGGCCTTTAGGTTCATTCCAGATATTGAACATCTCTGTCAGATTCGAAACGTGGTAGGTTGACCGCTCGGACTCCATAAGACTATCACCTACATGGACTTCCATGGGCCTTGCACTTTGGTTGTGGGCCATATAATTCAGTAAGCACTAGTAAGTTGCCTCGGCATCCTTCTGTCCGAATGCCAATTCCATATAACAGTACAGTTCGAGATCAATGATAAAACATGTTTATTCATGATCAGGCACATGCATAAGAATTTGGTTGTAAGCTGCGCACATGTCCATGAGAGGGATACATTCATGTCTAGTCATTGAATCCACAAGCTGATCAATTCTGATTGACGGGAAGCTTCCTTTTGGGCGAACTTTGTTCAAATCTAAGAAATCAATGCGTGTGCGCCATTTTCCATTAGCGTTCTTGACAAGGGCAAGATTTGATATCCAAGCGGGATGTGTGGCACATCATATAAAAACATTGCCTCTCAGCATTCCGACTTCCTCTTTCATGGTAGATGCTTTCCCTGGATCGAGCATACGTCTTGTTTGCTTGGCAAGAACACACTTCAGGTTTATTCTCAACAAATGACTCATAAACTATGGTAAAATCTTGCGGATATTAGCATAGGTCTAAGCGAACACCTCCAGGTTCGCCTGTAGAAAGCATGTCAGTTCCTTCGTTCGGAAGAGGTCTAAATGAGATCCGATTTCAAGACCTTAGTCAGGTCGACGTCACCAATCGGAACATGTGTAATTGCGTCATTAGATGTCACCCTTCTGGATCCCGAATGATGATCCTTGCTGGGATCTAGATCTTCAGACAGATCCTTGGGCAATTCCTTTTGTGATGCTCCCATTATTCGCAATATTGATACCTCCTTCACACTCCATTTCATCTAGAGGGGAAGCATCTTTGGGTTTCACGCCATCTTTGTTGCGTAGCATGGTCCATCCAGCTGAATAGTCGGCTTCTCCAATAACTTGGTCACCATAAACCATTCCCGCTCCATCTTCGGTTAGCATATTTAGCAATAGGCACTAGGGTGCAATGTAGGCTCTGAATTCTGTTGGAGCTGGTCTGTCTGAATCTTGATCAGATGAGCTTGAACATGATAGCATAGCTTGTGAGGCGTCAAGTAAGGTTCGTATATCCTATCACAACTGTTGTATGAAGTGGAGAGCTAATGGTTGATTCGTATTTGCGTTGATCTCGAGCTCTCGTCTCTTGACCAAGGTCATATAGTGGCTGGTGAGCAGTCAAGCTGTTATCATCCCAGCAATGATCCATGTATCCAATCACGGCCTGCGGAGGTTCAATTGGTTCCTAACTCTAGGCACCAAAGTACATCGATCTAACCCTCGAACACGTAGGACATACGTTTTTCACCACGCCTTTCAAGCGAAGGGTAACTCTTTAGTGCTAGGATCCTTACTTGCCGTCGGGTATCCCATTATTGAGAATCATGGTCATTGGGATCTTTTGAGTCATCCTCAGAACAGTATCCGGATTGTTCTATGTCAATGTCATCTGGGATTTCGCCTATAGGACAGGTTTAAGTCACGTAAACTAGGTGATCACTATTCGTTCAGGAGCATCATCAGTTGCATTTGGGAAATATGCACACCATTGGAACTTTGGAAGAGGAGGTTGCCAAGAGATAATCATTATCTCGTATACCGTCATAGCCAGCGTGCCGAATCTTTCCAATAGCTCCTCACATTGAATAACATCAGTATCAAGAGGTCATGGTTTCTGGAGGAATTCCAGTTGTCGCCATTCCGTTGACAAATTCTTTGACAATCCGTTTATTCTTCATTGACAAGCTTTGATGAATGATGTTGGCCAACATATATGTTGAGCTGAAGATGAGCCATGCTCCGAGCCGAAGGCGAGGCCGTGCTCCGAGCCGAAGGCGAGGCCGTCAGCGGGTCTGGGCGCAGCGCCGGCGGGGGTCCGGGGCCCCGCAGTCCCGGCGCGGTTCGCTACTGTCCTCCGGTTCGTGGTCCAGCTTGGCGATCGGGATACTCCAACCTTCCAGCTTCGGATCGGTTCGTGGTCTTCTCCAGTTCGTGGATATGTTCACAACAATTGCTCCAGGTCGGGTCGTGGAAGTATCACCGGGTCGGATCGCGACTTTCTTGCTCGGTCGGGTCGTGGGTTCATCTTGAGACCGGATCGTGGTCTCCCCGCAATCCGCGATCCGCGATCCACGATCCGCGATCCGCGATCCCCTCGACCTGCTCCAGCACATTTTCTTTATTATCCTCATTTGGTCGTGAAGCTTGTGAACCCTTAGCTTTTTTTTCGAAGGTATGAAGCTCTGATTTTCTGAAATCAACGAAATATTCAAAAACGGTGGAAACGCGGACTGTTTTCTTCGAACTTTCAAATCCAAATAATGAATAGCAATCCGATAGGATGAGAATTCAATTCTCAGTGAAAGCACCAAAATGTTAGACCAAAAAATGGTCCTAACACCCAAATCGTCGTATTTTGAGCATAGGATATGAAGAAATAACTGAAAAAATATAGAAAAAGTGAGACAACAGGATTTTTATAGTGGTTCGGCGTTAACGAGCCTACGTCCACTTCATATTTTCTCATTTCACTCATAGATTACAATTACAATGAATATTGTCTTTCAATCACTTGAATTCAATGAATAATTCTCTCCGAATCCATTGAATTTATTGAGGAAGATGGTGGTTATTCATGGAGAAGTGTTGGCCATGGCAGCCATGGAAGTTGAGATGCCAAAAGTCCCCTGAAAATGCCCTCTGAAGGTGTATTTATAGCTGTAGGAAAGCTCCTTGGAGGACTGGTTCGTGATGGGGTACGTGGCAGGCGATCCAGAAAAATAGGAGAGCCAGTAGCCTTGAGAATAGGTCAAAACAAGCTGCGTGTGAACAGGTCCGAAGTTCGGATCGCGGTCATGGATCGGATCGCGGTCATGGGTCGGATCGCGGTCATGGGTCGGATCGCGTAGGCAAAGTCGGATCGGATCGCGTAGGCAAGGGCGGATCGGATCGCGGATGCAAGGGCGGATCGGATCGCGGTCATATGCCAGCTTACACTCGTTCACGGAAATGGGCGTAACTTTCAAACCGTAAGTCCGATTGAGCCAAACCAAAACTCAAACTGAATCTAATTCAAAGGGCTACAAGTATATGAGGTGAATAGATCCAAATGAGGTCATTTGATAGGGGTTTCGGGCCAGTTTATACTGATGTTGTGATTTTGACCAAACTGCCTTGTGTCTTCTGACGATGCTCCCAATGCCAGAGAGCGATGTTATCCAGAGATTCCATATGTGACAGCATCTGCCGAAAAGTGTTTCAACATGATATTTGCTTTGGGTAGCCTGGTCACAAAGCAGGCTAACACTTTATTTTATGCACCGGCAATCCAATGGAGTAAACCCATTCCGCGTTAGCGGCATGGTCCGGTGATTAGCCTTATTATTAGACAAGTTAAGTAAGATTTCTCATACCAGTCCCATGACTGACCTGTAGCTTGTTTCACTGGCAAACTCGGATGCCCTTATTTTCCACACAGGCAGTCGAATAGCTTTTTGCAGATATATTTACAGGATCCTGGTTTACAGCTGAAGCGGTATTCAGAAAGTTCTGTATTCGTGTATTCCTTTCAGTTGTATATTTGTAATATTTTTTCCGCTGTTATTTAAATGTAATTTAAATCTCTAATATTATTGTATTTCTATTATGTAATAAGTATTCATACTCTGTTATGTTCTTGTACTCTGATGTAATTGTTGTAATCAGCAATAAAATGTTCTTAAGTTTGTGCTCTGATGTGTGTTGTGCTCAAAGCAATCCAGCCTTTCCTTTACTGGGAGGTTTGGGTCGTCACATGTGGTATGAGAGCCAGGTTTACAGAGCTCGAGAACAAGGAACATTGGAACTGAACGAAAGAATCCATCAGAGATTGGATTAGTAATATCCAATAAGAATAACTCGTTAGAGATGGGATGAGTAGTATCCTAGAACGAGTGCGAAGAGTATTATTTTCTTTTTCTTTTTTAAAAAGTTAGTTTTGAAAATTTTATCTTAAAATATGTATTTGAGTATATTATTATATTTTTATGTGGACAATCGAGTATATAAAGATTTCGTATATACGAGTAATTAACGGATATTCGAAGTTTTAATATACTGGATAAATATAGAATCACACTCTAGTCGCCCGGAGATGTTCTGATGGTGGTTCGAAACATCATCAGAAATTATGTTCGAGTTTCGATAGTGGGATTTATATATATTTCCATTGACTAGTATGAGAACCAAAACTTAGTTAGTACACATTGCTGTGATTTGCACTAAAAATATGATTTTTGATTATATATAAATGTTGTATATATATTTAAAAAGTTAATCACCT
The DNA here is from genome assembly GCA_030737875.1 of Allium sativum. NCBI lineage: Eukaryota > Viridiplantae > Streptophyta > Magnoliopsida > Asparagales > Amaryllidaceae > Allium > Allium sativum. The sequence goes on from CM060915.1 coordinate 380,871,711, forward strand.
AATTGATTGCTGGTTGTGATGTTTGATTATTAGTTTAACTAATAAAAGTATAGAAATGATAATTAATTTAACTAACAAAATTATTGAAACTAATAAATAAAAATTTAATTTAGTTAGTTAACTAAACAATTTTTAGCTACGTTCCTTTTCGAGGACGAAAAGATTTTAAGTGGGGGCGATTGTAACGACCCGGAATTTTGGGGCCAATTTAAAAAAATTTATTTTAGAAATTTTACTGAATTTAGGATGCTTAAAACAACTTATTTTAAATAATTTATTTTAAATAAGAACGACTAAAAATTTATTTTAATCGAAGTGAAAACGAATTAATTTAATTTAATTACAAAAGGAGTTTAAAACAGCGCTGCAGTTTGAAAATTTGAATTTGAACTTTGACTGATTGTACAGGATTCAAAATAAATCGAATTTCAGTAAAACCAAAAATATTTGAATCTATTTAACCATATCTTTGTAACGAATCCGAAAATTGAAATTTCACTTTATAAATCAAAAGTTACGTCCAGTTTAAAATTTAGAAAAGTCGCCATAGGATTTATATATATTTTAATATAAAATATAGCCATTAAAATAGGCAATTTTCAAACGAACTCTGTTTTCGACGAAACCAGTTTTGTTGGAACCGGAATGTCAAATTATTACTAGGTTTCAATTTTTAGAATTTTCCGAGTTAATATGTGAGCGTGGCGAAGGAAAACATGTTTTGTCAGTTTCGGTCAATTTTAATCGACTTGAAAATGGCCATTTTTCAATCAGTCTCAGAATTCGACGAAATTAGTCTTGTTAGAACCGTATCGTCAAAAAATAACTAGAAATAATTTTTCTATAATTTTTAGAGTCAGTATGTGGCCCCGACAATTTAAAATGTACATTTGAATTTAATAATTAAATGATTTATAATGTAATTTAAAGAAAAACATATCGTAACAGCCGAATTGGGCTACAAAACGTGTTCCATTGTGTCCGGGACGGGGTTATTTGGCTAGGGGCGACATTCATTGGGTTTGATTCGGAGTTAGTATCGACAAACAAATATTTTCTTGAATTAAAATAAATAAATAATATAAAATACACTAAAATACGGTATACTTACAGTATAAAATATGCTAAACCTAATTACCACATTCCCAGCCGCCACTTAAAAGAAAACATTGGCCATCGTTGTCCCATTTTTCTACCTCGCGTTCTCTCAATCCTCTTAATAAAAATCAAAATTTTGAAAGCCAAATTGAAGAGCTCGTCGAGCTTTAGGAGCCCAACGGTGGAGATCGTCGTTGGTGGCCCATGCTGATCAGAATTGAGCCACAAAGGGCGGCGGGTTTATGGTGCATTGCTGGAGAAGGGGGAGGCCGAGTCTCGTCAGACTCCAGGTGGTGGTGGCTGACGTGTAGGCGGTTGCAGGGGTCATCTCCGATCAGGTCCAGATCGAGCGGTTGAGGTGCAGGTTGAAGACCTAGTAGTCAACGGGGTGGGAGTATCGGTCTGAAGGTTGTTTTGAGGAAGAAGATGTTTGTTAAGTCAATTAATTTAATTTATTTTCTTTAAAATATGGTCAACCTTCATAAAATCATAACTCGATCATACGAACACAGATTTCGATGAAACTGAATGCGTTGGAATCGCAGAAGAAAGATCTAGGCGATGGAGCGAACCAGATCTGAAGCAGAGCAAATCAGAATTTGGGAAAATTCCAATCTGAACTGAACTGAATTAAAACAGCGATGTGAGATTTCTCTTTAAATAATTAATTAAATTATTATTTCTTTTCCATTTGAAATCAAAGTATGTATGTGATAAAAACCAGATCTGTGATTTGTAGATTGAAGTTTGTTTGTTGTTGTGATTGATTTGCGATGCTCATATGTAGTTAGATCAATGATGTTAACACATGAATATGGGTTTTAGTGTTTTGTTGAAATGGAATTATTGGCAAAACAAGATTATAATTTTTGATTAGTTATATTTACAATAAGACAACAATATTTGTTATGAGTAGAACAAAATATTCATTTTGTTTAAGGCATGTTAGTTGAAAATTAATTAACATCATAAAAGATTATATTCTTATAGTCATTTTGTTACAATGAAAGGATTAGAAAATAAAGATTACATCTTTATGGTATTGAAATGAACATAAATTTAATATTACATTTATATTGTAATTTTGTCACCTTTGACTTGTCTAAACAAAATTCTAATTTTTGTTTACATTTAAAAGTAAATAACCAAAATTCTCATTTTTGTTTGCATTAAAAGTTTACAAACAAAACTCTCATTTTTGTTTGCGTTAAAAGTTTACAAACAAAATTCTCATTTTTGTTTGCATTAAAAGTTAACTAACAAAACTCTCATTTTTGTTTGCATTAAAAGTTTACAAACCAATTTATCATTTTGTTGTATTGAAAGTTGTTAACGAAATTAGTCATTTGGTCGCATTGAAATTTATTAGTTAAATTTGTCAATTTAGAGAAATGAATTAGAAAACATTCATTTTGTCACTTTGAATAGAGTGAAGTAAATTCATTCATTTTGTCACTTTAGAAGAAATGAGTTAAAAACATTTAATTAGACACACTGAAAAGATTAAGGAAAAATAAATTTTTGTTACATTGGAAGGATTAAAGAAATATATTTTTTTGCTGCATTGAGAAGATAAAGTACAAAATTAACATTTTTGTTAATTAGGTTATAAAGGATCAAATTAACATTTTTGTTAATTAGATTATAAAAGAACAAAATTAACATTTTTGTTAATTAGATTATAAAGGATCAAATTAACATTTTTGCTAATCAGATTATAAAGAACAAAATAACATTTTTGTTATGAAAGGTTACACTAGACATAGAATAACATTTTGTTATAAAATGTTTATGGATTAAAAAAATTTGTTACTTTTGTGTAAAGATAAAAATGTACATTTTTATACATTAAAAAGAATGAATTGGAAATGTTCATTTTGGCAAATGAAATAGAATGAGTTAAAAATATACATTTTTGTTTATTAGACAAAAATATACATTTTTGTTTATAAGACAAAAATTTACATTTTTTTTATTTAAAAGGATTAGACAATAAAATAGATTTAACAAAAATAACATTTTTTTAAAATAGAGTTTGTTAACAAATAAAATTTGCATTTTTATTTGTTAAGTTAAAATAGAAATTGGTAAACAAATAAATCATTCCTTTATTTGTTGTTGGAATAAATGTGTCATTTTATTGAATTAGAATTATCAAAAGAGAAATTGTCATTTTTGTTGAAATAGACTTGTCAACAAAAATGAATGAATCATTTGTATTCATTTCCTTAGAATTGAATTGTAAATAATATGAATTATCACTTCTATTTATATTGGTTAAATGAGAATTGTTAAAAATAAATAATTATCATTTTTAATCATTTTGTGGGAATAAAGTTTTCAACAAAAATGAATAATCACTTTTTAGTCCTTTTGTTAGACTACAATTTTCAACAAAATGAAATATCAATTTCTATCATCCTGCTGAATTAGTGTCCATGTTTTTAACCCAACAAGAATTCACTAAAATATACATTTTTAATGAAACACTTAATATGATTAAAGGGACATTTTGTTAAGAAGTGTTTAATATGATAAAAAGAACATTTTTATTAGAAAAGGTTCTTAGGATTAAAAACACCATTTCTGTTAGAAATGACATTTTTTGTTAAAGAATGTAAATTAGATTGAAAGGAACATTTTGTTAGGAAAATGTTATATTAGAATAGAAAATACAATTTTAATTTACATTTTTGTTATAATCCAAAAGATAGAATTTGATGTTATATTTTTATTGTCAAATAAAGACAATAAAAAGAATAGATTTAAAGTGACATCTTTATTTACATTTTAGATGTAGATAAAAAAAACATAAATTTAATGATACCTCTTTATTCACATTTTAGATGTAAATAAAAGGATAGATTAAAATCATGAATTTTAAAAGTGCATTTTAATTTACATGATAAAATGTAAATAAAAACATAAAATAAAAGTGACACCTGGGATTTACATTTTAGATGTAAATAAAAACATGAAAATAAAAACTACATTTTTGTTAGAGAATGTAAATTTAAATAAAAAGGACATTCTTGTCATTTAAAAGGAATGAATTAAAAATAGGCATCTTTGGTCATTTAAAAAGAGTGAATTAAGAACATACATTTTTATGAAATATTATCCTCATTATAAAGAATAGGATTAAAAGATTTCATTAAACATATTCATTTTGTCCTTTAAAATGAAGGAGACCAAAAATATAATTTTGGTCAATAAATGAGAGTTAAGATTTTATTGTCATTCGTTAATAATAAAAAGGATTGAAATGAAAGTTAAGATTTTTATTGTCATTTGTCAACAATAAAAAGAATTGAATTAAAAGATTAGATTTTATTGCCATTTGTTCACAATGAAAAGTATTGAAATGTATGTATGAATGTTGAAATGTGTGATGTGTTAAATATAATGTTTAGTATACTCAAGTTTGGATATTACACTCCCATTTACAAGTTACCCGACTTGTTTATGTGATTGGGACGATAATTTTCACACATCGCCCAAGTGCACAAATAATTTATTATTTGTTTGATGGATGAAACCCCACACGGGTATTGGGATGATATTGTACACACACTAATCCCAATATTTAGATATATGTCAATCGATGGATTGACAGTCTGTGATGAGCGTTAGTTATTTACTTTAAATGCTCACACAGTTATAAAATCCACTTTGGTTGATTTATTTGATGATTGATAATTATTTATCATGCTTGTTGATTGCATGTAATATACGGTTGTTGATTGAGTCACATTCCAATAAAGAATATTTTAGAAAAAGAATATTTTAGAAAATATTTTAGAAAAAGAATATATTTTAGAAAAATATATTTTTATTGAAGTGAACTAGTTATTAACTAGAATAAATCATTAAATTTAGATTTAATGAATTTTCCAATATGTTAATATTTAATTTAAGTTAAATTAAATGAATTGGATTTTGGGTTTGTCGTGAATAGTGTCTTAAATAACACTGTTCTTAAATCCCCATATGAAAAGAATAATCTTTTAATTTAGATTATTAAAGTTTTCAATTATATTTAGTAATTGAAATAAGATGAAATGTGAGTTGGGTTTATTGTGAACTGTGTTTCTAAGCGACATTTGTTCTTTAACCCAACTGACAATGAAAATATGATTTGGAATTTATAAATCTTGTATCAAGATTTAAATGGGAATTTTCCAAAAGTAAGGTTTTCCAATTTAATATATTAAATTGGAATTGAAAGGAATTCGAATTAATTATAACCGAGATAAGCTTCTGTAAAAGAAGACCGATACTACATATGGAATTTAAGAGGCTTTGCCGTTATTCCATTTATATTATTGGTCGGATACAGAAATTTATAACGAGTATATATTGATTTGAGTTCTGTGAAGATTCCATATTTTATGGAAGACGATTTTGGGTTTACCGTGAACTATGTTTTAAATGACATTAGTTCTTTAACCAAGTTAAAGATAATATTAATTTCTTAAATTTAAATTGAATAATGATTTTTCATATTTAAAACCAAATTGGGGTTTTAATAAATCTTTAAAAGTAGGATTTAAAAAAATTTAAAGAGTTTATCTTTGATAAAATAATGCAAATATTTTATTAGAAGAATATTCTGAATTGGAATGAGTCGTTGGATGTGTTTTTAATAGTATTTGATTTTTAAATTATAAAATAAGTGAATTATTCGGGAAAACCGGGCTTAACCCATTCTGAATAATTACTACGACGATGAAGAGTCGAAGATGAAGACGGTGGTTGAAGACCGACGATCTTCACATCGAATGGATGAGTTGCTACAGAGACCCTTGATGGGGGTAGCTACCTTGAAGGGGGCTTCAGTGGTGGTTGTCCGGACTATGGTTGATTGTTCGGATTTGGTTTTCGCTCAGACCCAGAGCATAAGCTAGTTAATGGATGCGTGTCTGACATTGGATTTCGTTCCATGTGAATTAAATTGATTTCTGTTAATGTATGTCTGTTTGGTGGTGGAGGATTTATTCCCTACTTCACACCCTGGTATATATTAATAGTGATTGATCGCATGGCGTGAATTGTCAATGTGGCACGCCAAGATGCAATTGACCAAGGCTTTTGTTGAAAAGCAGGGCCTTGTGGGATGATCAAAGTATAGCCTATTACGGCATAGCTTTGTGTATATTGCGACTTCGCGAGCCTCACACCCCGGTATGAGTCAAAAACGGGACAGGACCGTAGGGAGTGCACACGTTTCTTTCTAGCTAGTGGTAGTGTCAGTGCTTAAACTGGCTGGCATTTTACTTATGTGGATGATGGATTTTGAGGCGTCTCGGATTTTTATAGGCCGTTTGTGGTCATACTATAGGTTCAAAGGAACTGGGAAACGTGTGTTCAGGCATAACCAATCCACTGCCGATAGGCAGGGACCGACCCTACCGCTCCAAGGGTTCACTGCGGGGGATCCTGAGGCATTTGCTAGAGTGTCTCGAATCGGAGAGGAGCTTGCCCCTAGCCTCGACTCATGATGGAAATCCAATTTCCAATACGACCTTGCGGTTTTGATTGTAGAACTAGTATGGCGACATAGTAGGATGGGGTACTATGCCGTCTAAGATTAATACATTATGATTGAAAATGTATTTGAAGTATATATACCCACATATATACACACTAATATTAAATCCGTTTTATCGTATCAAGCATCCTTTGACCATTATAAGGTAACACTCTATCCTCCGGTTTGCGTTGTATTGTGTGATGGGACTTGAGTCTTATAATGGTTTCATTTTTCTAAAAAGCATTGTGTTGTTTAACGATTTACTTTATTTTATGCACCGGCAATCCAATGGAGTAAACCCGTTTCACGTTAGCGGCGTGGTCATGTGATTAGCCTTATTATTAGACAAGTTAAGTAAGATTTCTCATACCAGTCTTACGACTGACCTGTAGTTTGTTTCACTTGTAAACTCGGGTGCCCTTATTTTCCACACGGGCAGTCGAGTAGCTTTTTGCAGATATATTTACAGGATCCTGGTTTACAGCTGAAGCGGTATTGGGAAAGCTCTGTATCCTTGTATTCCTTTCAGTTGTATATTTGTAATATTTTTTCTGCTGCTATTTAAATATAATTTAAATCTCTAATATTATTGTATTTCTATTATGTAATAAGTATTCATGCTCTGTTATATTCTTGTACTATGATGTAATTATTGTAATCAGCAATAAAATGTCTTCAGTTTTGCTCTGATGTGTGTTGTGCTCAAAGCAATCCATCCTTTCCTTTACTGGGAGGTTTGGGTCGTCACATGTGGTATCAGAGCCAGGTTTACAGAGCTCGAGAACAAGGCACATTAGAACTGAACGAAAGAATTCATCAGAGATTGGATTTGTAATATCCAATGAGAATAACTCGTTAGAGATGGGATCAGTAGTGTCCTTGAACGAGTGCGAAGAGTATTATTTTCTTTTTAAAAAAAAAGTAAATACAAATTTAGTTTTGAAAATTTTATCTTAAAATATGTTTTTGAGTATATTATTATATTTTTATGTGGACAATCGAGTATATAAAGATTTCGAACATACGAGTAATTAACGGATATTCGAAGTTTTAATATACTGGATAGATATAGAATCACACTCTAGTCGCCCGGAGATGTTCTGATGGTGGTTCGAAACATCATCAGAAATTATGTTCGAGTTTCGATAGTGGGATTTATATATATTTCCATTGACTGGTATGAGAACCAAAACTTATTTAGTACACATTACTGTGATTTGCACTAAAAATATGATTTTTGATTATATATAAAAGTTGTATATATATATTTAAAAAGTTAATCACCTAATTGATTGCTGGTTGTGATGTTTGATTATTAGTTTAACTAATAAAAGTATAGAAATGATAATTAATTTAACTAACAAAATTATTGAAACCAATAAATAAAAATTTAATTTAGTTAGTTAACTAAACAATTTTTAGCTACGTTCCTTTTCGAGGACGAAATGATTTTAAGTGAGGGTGATTATAACGACCCGGAATTTTGGGGCCAATTTAAATTTTTTTATTTTAGAAATATTACTGAATTTAGGATGTTTAAAACAATTTATTTTAAATAATTTATTTTAAATAAGAACGACTAAAAATTTATTTTAATCGAAGTGAAAACGAATGAATTTAATTTAATTACAAAAGGAGTTTAAAATAGCGCTGCAGTTTGAAATTTTGAATTTTGACTGATTTTACAGGATTCAAAATAAATCGAATTTCAGTAAAGCCAAAAATATTTGAATCTGTTTAACCATATCTTTCTAACGAATCTGAAAAATTGAATTTTCATTTTATAAATCAAAAGTTACGTCCAGTTTAAAATTTAGAAAAGTCGCTATAGGATTTATATATATTTTAATATAAAATATAGCCATTAAAATAGGCAATTTTCAAACGAACTCTGTTTTCGAAGAAACCACTTTTGTTGGAACCGGAATGTCAAATTATTGCTAGGTTTCAATTTTTAGAATTTTCCGAGTTAATATGTGAGCGTGGCGAAGGAAAACATGTTTTGTCAGTTTCGGTCAATTTTAATCGACTTGAAAATGGCCATTTTTCAAATAGTCTCAGAATTCGACGAAATTAGTCTCACTAGAACCGTATCGTCAAAACATAACTAGAAATAATTTTTCTATAATTTTTAGGGTTAGTATGTGGCCCCGGCAATTTAAAATGTACGTTTGAATTTAATAATTAAATGATTTATAATGTAATTTAAAGAAAAACATATCGTAACAGCCTAATTGGGTTACAAAACGTGTTCCATTGTGTCTGGGACAGGGGTATTTGGCTAGGGGCGACATTCATTGGGTTTGATTCGTAGTTAGTATCGACAAACAAATATTTTCTTGAATTAAAATAAATAAATAATATAAAATACACTAAAATACGATATACATACAGTATAAAATACGCTAAACCTAATTACCACATTCCCAGCCACCACTTAAAAGAAAACATTGGCCATCGTTGTCCCATTTGTCTACTCGCGTTCTCTCAATCCTCTTAATAAAAATCGAAATTTTGAAAGCCAAATTGAAGAGCTCGTCGAGCTCTAGGAGCTCAACGGTGGAGATCGCCGTTGGTGGCCCATTCTGATCGGAATTGAGCCACAAAGGGCGGCGGGTTCGTGGTGCATTGCTGGAGAAGGGGGAGGCCGAGTCTCGTCAGACTCCAGGTGGTGGTGGCAGACGTGTAGGCGGTTGTAGGGGTCATCTCCGATCAGGTCCAGATCGAGCGGTTGAGGTGCGGGTTGAAGACCTAGTAGTCGACGGGGTGGGAGTATCGGTCTGAAGGTTGTTTTGAGGAAGAAGATGTTTGTTAAGTCAATTAATTTAATTTATTTTCTTTAAAATATGGTCAACCTTCATAAAATCATAACCCGATCATACGAACACAGAATTCGATGAAACTGAATGCTTTGGAATCGCAGAAGAAAGATCTAGGCGATGGAGCGAACCAAATCTGAAGCAGAGCAAATCAGAATTTGGGAAAATTCCAACTGAACTGAACTGAATTAAAACAGCGATGTGAGATTTCTCTTTAAATAATTAATTAAATTATTATTTCTTTTCCATTTGAAATCAAAGTATGTATGTGATAAAAACCAGATCTGTGATTTGTAGATTGAAGTTTGTTTGTTGTTGTGATTGATTTGCGATGCTCATATGTTGTTAGATCAATGATGTTAACATAGGAATATGGGTTTTAGTGTTTTGTTGAAATGGAATTATTGGCAAAACAAGATTATAATTTTTGATTAGTTATATTTACAATAAGACAACAATATTTGTTATGAGTAGAACAAAATATTCATTTTGTTTAAGGCATGTTAGTTGAAAATTAATTAACATCATAAAAGATTTATATTCTTATAGTCATTTTGTTACAATGAAAGGATTAGAAAATAAAGATTACATCTTTATGGTATTGAAATGAACATAAATTTAATATTAAATTTATATTGTAATTTTGTCACCTTTGACTTGTCTAAACAAAATTCTCATTTTTGTTTACGTTTAAAAGTAAATAACCAGAATTCTCATTTTTGTTTGCATTAAAAGTTTACAAACAAAACTCTCATTTTTGTTTGCATTAAAAGTTTACAAACAAAATTCTCATTTTTGTTTGCATTAAAAGTTAACTAACAAAACTCTCATTTTTGTTTGCATTAAAAGTTTACAAACCAATTTATCATTTTGTTGTATCGAAAGTTGTTAACGAAATTAGACATTTAGTTGCATTGAAATTTATAAATTAATTTTGTCAATTTAGAGAAATGAATTAGAAAACATTCATTTTGTCACTTTGAATAGAGTGAAGTAAATTCATTCATTTTGTCACTTTAGAAGAAATCAGTTAAAAACATTCAATTAGAAACATTGAAAAGATTAAGGAAAAATACATTTTTGTTACATTGGAAGGATTAAAGAAAAATATATTTTTGCTACATTGAGAAGATAAAAAACAAAATTAACATTTTTGTTAATTAGGTTACAAAGGATCAAATTAACATTTTTGTTAATTAGATTATAAAAGAACAAAATTAACATTTTTGTTAATTAGATTATAAAGATCAAATTAACATTTTTGCTAATCAGATTATAAAGAACAAAATAACATTTTTGTTGTGAAAGGTTACACTAGACATAAAATAACATTTTGTTATAAAATGTTTATTGGATTAAAAAATTTTGTTACTTTTGTGTTAAGATAAAAATGTATGTTTTTATACATTAAAAAGAATGAATTGGAAATGTTCATTTTGGCAAATGAAATAGAATGAGTTAAAAATATACATTTTTATTTATTAGACAAAAATATACATTTTTGTTTATTAGACAAAAATTTACATTTTTTTATTTAAAAGGATTAGACAATAAAATAGATTTAACAAAAATACCATTTTTTTAAATAGAGTTTGTTAACAAATAAAATTTGCATTTTTATTTGTTAAGTTAAAATAGAAATTATTAAACAAATAAATCATTCCTTTATTTGTTGTTGGAATAAATGTGTCATTTTATTGAATTAGAATTGTCAAAAGAGAAATTGTCATTTTTTTTGAAATAGATTTGTCAACAAAAATGAATGAATCATTTGTATTCATTTCCTTAAAATTGAATTGTTAATAATATGAATTATCACTTCTATTTATATTGGTTAAATGAGAATTGTTAACAATAAAGAATTATCATTTTTAATCATTTTGTGGGAATAGAATTTTCAACAAAAATGAATAATCACTTTTTAGTCGTTTTGTTATACTAGAATTTTCAACAAAATGAAATATCAATTTCTATCATCCTGTTGAATTAGTGTCCATGTTTTTAACCCAACATGAATTCACTAAAATATACATTTTTAATGAAACACTTAATATGATTAAAGGGACATTTTGTCAAGAAGTGTTTAATATGATAAAAAGAACATTTTTATTAGAAAAGGTTCTTAGGATTAAAAATACCATTTCTATTAGAAATGACATTTTTTGTTAAAGAATGTAAATTAGATTGAAAGGAACATTTTGTTAGGAAAATGTTATATTAGAATAGAAAATACAATTTTAATTTACATTTTTGTTGTAATCCAAAAGATAGAATTTGATGTTATATTTTTATTGTCAAATACAGACAATAAAAAGAATAGATTTAAAGTGACATCTTTATTTACATTTTAGATGTAGATAAAAAAACATAAATTTAAAGATACCTCTTTATTCACATATTAGATGTAAATAAAAGGATAGATTAAATGCATGAATTTTAAAAGTGCATTTTTATTTACATGATAAAATGTAAATAAAAACATAAAATAAAAGTGACACCTGGGATTTACATTTTAGATGTAAATAAAAACATGAAAATAAAAACTACATTTTTGTTAGAGAATGTAAATTTAAATAAAAAGGACATTCTTGTCATTTAAAAGGAATGAATTAAAAATAGGCATCTTTGGTCATTTAAAAAGAGTGAATTAAGAACATACATTTTTATGAAATATTATCCTCATTATAAAGAATAGGATTAAAATATTTCATTAAACATATTCATTTTGTCCTTTAAAATGAAGGAGACCAAAAATATAATTTTGGTCAATAAATGAGAGTTAAGATTTTATTGTCATTCGTTAATAATAAAAAGGATTGAAATGAAAGTTAAGATTTTTATTGTCATTTGTCAACAATAAAAAGAATTGAATTAAAAGATTAGATTTTATTGCCATTTGTTCACAATGAAAAGTATTGAAATGTATGTATGAATGTTGAAATGTGTGATGTGTTAAATATAATGTTTAGTATACTCAAGTTTGGATATTACACTCCCATTAATCCCAATATTTAGATATATGGCAATCGATGGATTGACAGTCTGTGATGAGCGTTAGTTATTTACTTTAAATGCTCACACAGTTATAAAATCCACTTTGGTTGATTTATTTGATGATTGATAATTATTTATCATGCTTGTTGATTGCATGTAATATACGGTTGTTGATTGAGTCACATTCCAATAAAGAATATTTTAGAAAATATTTAGAAAAAGAATATATTTTAGAAAAATATATTTTTATTGAAGTGAACTAGTTATTAACTAGAATAAATCATTAAATTTAGATTTAATGAAGTTTCCAATATGTTAATATTTAATTTAAGTTAAATTAAATGAATTGGATTTTGGGTTTGTCGTGAATAGTGTCTTAAATAACACTGTTCTTAAATCCCCATATGAAAAGAATAATCTTTTAATTTAGATTATTAAAGTTTTCAATTATATTTAGTAATTGAAATAAGATGAAATGTGAGTTGGGTTTATTGTGAACTGTGTTTCTAAGCGACATTTGTTCTTTAACCCAACTGACAATGAAAATATGATTTGGAATTTATAAATCTTGTATCAAGATTTAAATGGGAATTTTCCAAAAGTAAGGTTTTCCAATTTAATATATTAATTTGGAATTGAAAGGAATTCGAATTAATTATAACGAGATAAGCTTCTATAAAAGAAGACCGATACTACATATGGAATTTAAGAGGCTTTGTCGTTATTCTATTTGTATTATTGGTCGGATACAGAAATTTGTAACGAGTATATATTGATTTGAGTTCTGTGAAGATTCCATATTTTATGGAAGACGATTTTGGGTTTACCGTGAACTATGTTTTAAATGACATTAGTTCTTTAACCCAGTTAAAGATAAGATTAATTTCTGAAATTTAAATTGAATGATGATTTTTCATATTTAAAACCAAATTGGGGTTTTAATAAATCTTTAAAAGTAGGATTTAAAATAATATAAAGAGTTTATCTTTGATAAAATAATGCGAATATTTTATTAGAAGAATATTTTGAATTGGAATGAGGCGTTGGATGTGTTTTTAATAGTATTTGATTTTTAAATTATAAAATACGTGAGTTATTCGGGAAAACCGGGCTTAACCCATTCTGAATAATTACTACGACGATGAAGAGTCGAAGATGAAGACGGTGGTTGAAGACCGACGATCTTCACATCGAATGGATGAGTTGCTACAGAGACCCTTGATGGGGGCAGCTACCTTGAAGAGGGCTTCAGTGGTGGTTGTCCGGACTATGGTTGATTGTTCGGATTTGGTTTTCGCTCAGATCCAGAGCATAAGCTAGTAAATGGATGCGTGTCTGACATTGGATTTCGTTCCATGTGAATTAAATTGATTTCTGTTAATGTATGTCTGTTTGGTGGTGGAGGATTTATTCCCTACCTAATACCCTGGTATATATTAATAGTGATTGATCGCATGGCGTGAATTGTCAATGTGGCACGCCAAGATGCAATTGACCAAGGCTTTTATTGAAAAGCAGGGCCTTGTGGGATGATCAAAGTATAGCCTATTACGGCATAGCTTTGTGTATATCGTGACTTCGCGAGCCTCACACCCCGGTATGAGTCAAAAACGGGATCTGGACCGTAGGGAGTGCACACGTTTCTTTCTAGCTAGTGGTAGTGTCAGTGCTTAAACTGGTTGGCATTTTACTTATGTGGATGATGGATTTTGAGGCGTCTCGGATTTTTATAGGCCGTTAGTGGTCATACTATAGGTTCAAAGGAACTGGGAAACGTGTGTTCAGGCATAACCAATCCACTGCCGTTAGGCAGGGACCGGCCCTACCGCTCCAAGGGTTCACTGCGGGGGATCCTGAGGCATTTGCTAGAGTGTCTCGAATCGGAGAGGAGCTTTCCCCTAGCCTCGACTCATGATGGAAATCCAATTTCCAATACGACCTTGCGGTTTTGATTGTAGAACTAGTATGGCGACATAGTAGGATGGGGTACTATGCCGTCTATGATTAATACATTATGATTGAAAATGTATTTGAAATATATATACCCACATATATACACACTAATATTAAATCCGTTTTATCATATCAAGCATCCTTTGACCATTATAAGTTAAAACTCTATCCTCCGATTTGGTTGCATTGTGTGATGGGACTTGAGTCTTATAATGGTTTCATTTTTCTAAAAAGCATTGCGTTGTTAAACGATTTACTTTATTTTATGCACCGGCAATCCAATGGAGTAAACCCGTTCCGCGTTAGCGGCGTGGTCCTGTGATTAGCCTTATTATTAGACAAGTTAAGTAAGATTTCTCATACCAGTCCCATAACTGACCTGTAGTTTGTTTCACTGGCAAACTCGGGTGCCCTTATTTTCCACACGGGCAGTCGAGTAGCTTTTTGCAGATATATTTACAGGATCCTGGTTTACAGCTGAAGCGGTATTCGGAAAGCTCTATATCCATGTATTCCTTTCAGTTGTATATTTGTAATATTTTTTCTGTTGCTATTTAAATGTAATTTAAATCTCTAATATTATTGTATTTCTATTATGTAATAAGTATTCATACTCTGTTATATTCTTGTACTCTGATGTAATTGTTGTAATCAGCAATAAAATGTTCTTCAGATTGTGCTCTGATGTGTGTTGTGCTCAAAGCAACCCAGCCTTTCCTTTACTGGGAGGTTTGGGTCATCACAGTTTATGTGAGAAATATAATTGGTTGCTACAATTGATATTGTTGGTCGTCTGGTTTCCATAGATGTATGGTTGAAATGCTTGTTTTGTAAAGGCTATCACTGTCCGATGTATGGAAGATGAGGTGGAGTTTCTTCTTTAGTGAAGTAGGTAGATTATTTTGTTTATCTACCTATTCTCATACACTTTATTGATGATGTTAGTTAGCTGTTTTATCGCCTACTAAGACTGTTGTCTGACTCAAGGTTTTATGTTTCCCTCTTATTACCTTGGGATGTTCATCCGATCTCATTTTGATGGACAGACAAGGTAGCAGGCGATAGTTTGGTGAGGGCGATGTTGTAGTATAGAGGCGAGCAAGAGGTTGGCGTATTATCTTCTCTACTATATAATGTCTGTTTTTCCGTTGTTTGATGATTTACTCTGAGTGTTGTAGTGAGGATTTATGTACAGACTTTGATGTTGTATCCAGTTGATAAGGAAAATCTTTCAAAATGTTATGAAAGTTTAAAAGTTTGATATATGTTGTTTCACTATTATTGCCTGTTGTATATGCTCTATTATATTTTATCCTTGCACTGTGAGTTACGATAGGTTCTGAATTGCGTTTCATACCTTGATGATCGTCCATAACTGTCTTGCACATCTTTCAGCGCATTATTTCTCTTGTTAAGTGCAGGCGTTATGGGCGGTCGTTACAGTATATATATATAATAAAATAAATGTCATTCTCATTTTCTATTGTCAGCATGCATGATTGATTGTGAATTTTACAAATTTGATTTAAATTTTCAAATCCCCTCATATTTGACATATGTTAATATATATATATAGATATATATATATGTATACACAAGCAGTGATATATATATAATATTTATATATGTATATTCAAAAACCCAAAGTCAAAAACGGGCCAGAGTCTAAATCAGGCCTATTCACGGCCTATTCATACGTTTTAAGTCCTTTTGAATGCAATGGAACCAGTGGCAAAGCCCAATTCCAAAGTCTACAACAGTTAATCCTTAAATTTCGATTATTTTAATTAAATTCCAAAATCACACTGTTAAATGATAAGTTCGATGAATATGAAATTTGAAAGCTTACAATAATTCAATATTCCATATTTGATGAAACTGGTTTTGTCAAAAATCCGAGATCGTTTGAAAAATGGTTATTTTAAATCTTAATCGTTAATCGATACGTGTTTATTTCATGCACGATCACAAAACAACTGCGATTGACGCCAAACTTTAAATCATACAATAATTTATAATTTAGGATCCAATCAAATTGATTTCATCAAATTTCGAGATTGTTTGCAAAATGGCTATTTTAACTTGTTCATTAAAATAATGAAATATTCTGGTTTCCTTTATTCACTTTTAAATTCAAGTCAAAGTTTATTAACTTTGTTTCAAATCAAAATAGAAATCTAATTAACTTTATAAATCAAATTTCATTTATATTTGAATTCCAATTTTGATTATTAATCATATTTAATTTGGATTTCAATTCTAAATTAATTTATCCATTTCTTTCAAATATTTTAATATTTAATTTCAACTTTCAATGTTTATAGATATAAACGAAATCAAAATTTTATTTGCAATCAATACATGTAACAACCCGTATTTTCAATAACCTGTTATAACAGAAATCGAGGCAGAATTTAATTTATAAATCTGAATCAAGGGAAACGGGCTACGCCATTGCGTTCGTCTCGGAAAAATACGCGAAATAGAGTCCGAGTTTTCGAAAATCGGAGTCCGTATGACCCGATTAAGGCCCAACAAAGTTTTCAGAAAATTTCTAAATAAAAACAGATTTTTCAAATTCAAATCTAAGCTTGGAAATTGGGCCAGTTGGGCCAAGGCGGGAAAATTCCCGCCACAGTACCCAAGTCGACAGCCCTGTCGACTTGGGAGTCGACTGGGTCTGACCAGGTCGACAGCCCTGTCGACTTGGCTGTCGACTTGGCTCAGACGCCCAGTTCTGCCTGGTGCACCATTTTGGGTTTGTGTTGAGCTTGGGGGCCAGATTCGATTTGGAGGGCTGAGATGAGAACTAGGGTTTAATCCTATGGTCTAAATCACTAGCCTAATCTATAAATAAGACCCTAACCTACCCTAAATCATCATTAATCTATCCTACAACTAAACTATGGCAAAATCAATCCTCTTATGGCCTCCACTCTCTTCATAAATTCCTAAATCAATTTTCAAGAAATTTCCATGCATACAAGTGTATTTAGGCTTGTATGATCCTCTTTAGCTTGCATAAAAGTCTTGTTTCTCTATTGGCATCATAAAGGAGGAGTCTTGATCAAGTTTGCTTGCATTTTGGGGTTTTAATTAGTTGCATAAAGGGGTTTCTTACATTCGCTATACTCATTTGAGTCGCCATAGCATTGTAAGCCTATTTCTACTCTTGTATTTTAACTATGAAGTTAATATGTTATGTTGCAAGTTGAGTTTGGGGTTAATCATGATATGTGCTTTGATCTTATGATTTTATGCATAAGCTTACTCTATGCATGTTAGTAAAATCATTACCTTGGCTTTATGCATAGAAAGATATGATCTTTGGTTGGAAATGTTGCATGATGCAACTTTGAAACTCTCATAAACCTTGTATTAACATGCATATAATGTTATATGCATGTTACTAGTTCTTATCTCATGCTATCTATGGCCATGTTCCGCCTATTTGCCAAGTTTGATGTTATGCATGCATATGAACACTATGCAAGTTAAAATGATGTTATGCATGCATATGAACCTTATGCAAGTTGAAACCACGTTATGCATGCCTATGAACACTATGCAAGTTAAAATGATGTTATGCATGCTTATGAATATCTTGCAAGTTGATAACATGATATGCAAGTTTATGATCACATCTTTGTCTCATATGCCACCATGTTTAACTTGTGGCTCCAACACCTTTATGTCATGATTTTTGCCAAGTTCCCTCTTTCTATCCTTTATGCGCTATTGCGATATGTAAAGCGAGGGGATTGCGTTGGGGTTGGGTAAACTTAAAAGACATAAAAACATAAGCTTGGGAATTTACCTATTAAGTTAGGTCTACCCATTGGGAATTTACCTATTAAGTTAGGTCTACCCAATTGCTTGAAAATTTGTGATGTGTTTTGAAAACATGATGGACATGACACTTAGAAAACATGAGGATGGCCAACTCGAGGTTGGGTTGAGCTTGTAGCATAAACCTACCCGGAACCGACCGGCTTAACTAGTGGCTACAAGCAATAGGACCCGATGTGAGTAGTTGGTCATGTTGCACGTGAAACCCGAGGTTAGACTAAGTTGTGGTGTAAACCTACCCGGACCCGCCCGGCCTAACTAGTAACCACAGCAAGGTCTAATGTGAGAGGTTGGGTGCATTAAATTAATTAATGCCACATGGTAGGGTTAAGTCATGGACCGCTTGAATACTTAACCAATTAAACACGATGGGTTAGTAGGGTTAAGTCATGAACCTTGGGTACACTTAACCAACTTGGTACTTGGATGAGTTGGGTTAACCACGTTTAACCCATTAAGGAAACCCTAGTTACGTGGTCGTTTGCACCAGTAACCCTCTTGGTTGTATCATGATACCCTAGGGACTAGGCTAGGGTGGGGCACGATTACTGGGATGACATGTAAGCGACCAAAACGACGGCTGTGTAGGTGCGCCGGTGTAGGTTCAGGCGGGCCATGGTCGTGCACATGGTCCGGAGTTGAAAAAGCAGGCACGGGCACCAGTAGGTTTAAACTGTGCGTGCTTGGTTTGTGTCAGTGGTTGACACCCTAGGACTTGATACACCCTAGGGTGGACCTAGCACAGTTTAGCTACACTTCGTAGTTGGGCCGTAAGACACCGACACTTGACGAGTTAGGCTTTAGGGAGCCGATCGACTAGACCGTGCTAGTTGGACCTTGATTTAGGTCATTCATGATGTTGGGCCAAACTTGGGCCTGGGGATCACTTCTTGTTTACACTTGACATGACTCGTGAAACTAGTACACTTGGTGCAAACCTCAACCTTGTATATGCGGTGCCACACTTGATCTATCTTGTTGACTTTTTACCATGCCAGTTATCATCCTATGACTCATCCTTGTTTACATATACAGTTAACTTTATTAGTTGTTGTACAATAGTAGGTAGGACTTACCAGTCTTTTGACTGACCCATTTTCTTTCGCCTCTTTTCTTTCGTTCCCCCCCCCCCCCGGTTTACAGGGTGGGAATACCGGCACTTAGCTTGGATCTTAGCAGCTTTTCTTGGATAGCTCATGTATGCTTTGGACTTGAGCTTGCTATGGTTTCCTACTCTGGGGATAGCTACTTTATGTTTTCCTTTCCAGTTTCAAGTTTTATGTTTCTAGACTTTGTTTATGGAAAATAATGATCAAGTACTGTGTTGTAACTTAACTTATGGTTTTGATATGCTAGTTTTTATCCGCTGCTATATTTACTCTGTTTTTACTTATATGTTCTGTCTTGTGATATCTGTATGCATGTTTACCTTGTTTAAACGCCCCTCCAAAGTCAGTGCCCTTGCAAGAGCGGCACAGGCGGAGGTGGGGTGTTACATTTGGTATCAGAGCATAAGGTTTACGAGATTGGAGCAAAAAGGGTTTTAAAGTTACTTTTAAAAGCTATTTTCAAAACCAATTAAGTATTTTCCAAAGAAAAGTCTAGTTTATTTTGAAAGGCTATCCCCCAAGAGCCATAAGCACTATCCTTCGTTTCCTCGTTCTAAATCTATCTTTTCCCTTTTTCAGCATGGCCGATCTCAATCTTCCTGAGGGAGTCACCATTCCCGGATGGTTCCGGAGGTATTTGGAAGCTAGGGCCAACAATGCAGGTCCAGCAACCACTCCCACTATCACTGAGGTTCCTCCTCCTCAGCAACCGCAAGCCGATTTCGCCAAGGTTTGCAAGGACTTCAAGGCCATGGGTGGCAAAAAATTTATTGGGACAGAGACTTTCGTGGAAGCAATAAATTGGTTGAAGGAGACCGAAGATCTCTTTGCCATCTTTGATATAGAGGACCGTAGAAAGGTTATGTTGGCGGTTTGGCTACTAAAGGAGGAAGCTGCTTATTGGTGGGAGGTCACCAATGCTACTAGGCCCGTAGAAACCTGGGCCGACTTTAGGGCAAGGTTTGGGCTTAAGTTTCTATCATCTGCAGAGGCAAATTTGCAACTAGAGAAGTTCATAGCTTTGAAGCAAGGAGACATGACAGTGAGAGAGTATGTGAATAAGTTCAACCAGCTTGCCCGATTCGGTTTGGACATGGTCAATACTCCCGAGAAGAAGGCTTTACGTTTTGCACGAGGGTTAAATGAGCCATTACAAGGTCTAGCCATGTCACACATACCCATGGGGGCCACTTTCGAGAGCCTAGTAGACATGGCATTGCTGCAGGGAGAGGATAAGAATGGGAAGAAAGAAGTCAAGCCCAATGAGACTCAGTCTAAGAAGACAGACTCCAAGTGGGGAGGGAATCAGAGTAATCAGAGTAATCAGAGTAACAAGAACAACAAGAACAACAAGGGCAACAAGAACAAGGCAAAGGACCCAAGAAAGTGCAACTTCTGTGGGATTGTTGGGCACATAGCCAAGGACTGTAGGAAGAAGAGAATGAAATTGGGTGGGTGCTTTCACTGTGGAGAGACAGGACATTTTAGCAAGGATTGCCCTAAGAAGCAGGGGCATGGACAGACTCAACGCGCAGGTTCATCCGGAGGGCAAGTGCATGCTCTCAACGCCGCTCCAGTTCAGGATCGAGGTAGCATTTCTGTAGAAAGTCTTGTTTATATTTCTGATTATCCTGTTCGCACCTTATTTGATTCTGGCGCATCGCATAGTTTTATTTCTTCTGACATTGTTGAAAGTTTGCACCTAAGTACTAGCTTAGTTGAGGATCCCGTTTGTGTTTCGAATCCGATTGGGGGTTCAGCCCATTTATCTATGATCTGTATGGATTTGAGGATTTCTATCTTGACCGTAGAATTCTCGTGTGATGCTTATGTTCTCGGGTTCACGGGATACGGGTTGATCTTGGGCATGGATTGGTTATCCCACTATGGAGCCATTCTCGATTGTGAGCATAGGGTGGTGAGACTCATGACTCGCCTTGGTAATACCCTAGAGATTTCTTGCAACCCGCTAGATCCCGTCATGCTATGTTATCTCGAATCTCTTGACTCGTCTATCGATGATCTGCAATCTGTAAGGGTGGTTCGAGAATACCCTGATGTTTTCGAAGAAGTTAAGGGGTTACCCCCTAAGCGAGAGATAGATTTCCGCATTTATCTGGTTGATAACGCTAAGCCAGTCTCCTTACCAGTTAGGCACATGGCCCCGCGTGAAAGGAGAGAGCTCAGTAAGCAAATCAAGGAGCTACTTGAGAAGAATTTTATTAGGCGAAGCATTTCCGAATGGGGTGCTCCTGTGGTGTTCGCTACTAAGGCGGACGGCTCGCTTCGTCTATGTGTTGATTATCGAGAGTTGAACAAGCTGACCAAGAAGAATAGGCATCCATTACCGAGGATAGACGACCTCTTCGACCAGCTTGTTGGTGCTTCTGTTTTCTCTCAGCTTGATCTTGCTACTGGATTCCATCATCTCAGGGTAGCGGAAGACAGTATAGACAAGACTGCGTTCAGGACTCCAGATGGATTCTTCGAATGGCTTGTCATGCCGTTCGGCTTGACTAATGCACCCGCATATTTCGTGGACTTAATGAGTAGGGTGTTCAGGGAGTTCTTGAACAAGTTTGTCGTGGTCTTCGTGGATGATATTCTGATCTTCTCAAAAGACGAGGAAGAGCATGCTAGACATCTCAGGGAAGTGATGGATACGCTTAGAGCCCATCAGTTGAAAGCCAAGTTCTCTAAATGCCACTTTTGGAGAAAGGAAGTTCGGTTTCTTGGGCATATAGTTTCTAAGTAGGGTATAGTTGTGGATCCCGGGAAAGTGGTTGCAGTTCAAGACTGGAAGACTCCTAGGAATGCAACCGAAGTGCGAAGCTTTCTCGGTCTGGCAGGATATTATAGGAAGTTCATTAGAGACTTCGCTAAGATTTCAGCCCCTCTCACTAGATTGACGAAGAAGAACTTAGTCTTTGCATGGGACTTAGAGTGTGAGCTCGCTTTTCAAAGGCTCAAAAGGGCCCTTACCACAGCTCCAGTTTTGGCATTACCCGAGGGCGGTAAGATGTTTACCGTGTATACCGATGCATGTGGCACGGGGTTAGGCGCTGTTCTAATGCAGGTGGGAAGAGTGATATGTTATGGGGGTAGGCAACTTAAAGTTCATGAGAAGAACTACCCCACTCATGACTTGGAGTTGGCGGCGATTGTCTTTGCACTCAAGTCCTGGCGCCACTATCTTTTAGGCGAAAGGTTTGAGTTGTATACTGATCACAAATCACTCAAGTATCTCTTCTCGCAGAAAGATCTGAATCTTAGGCAGCAAAGGTGGATGGAATTCTTGGCATCGTATGACTTCGAGATAGCTTATACCCCTGGCAAGGGTAATGTTGTGGCTGATGCACTAAGCAGAAAGAGGTTGACCCTAAGTCCTCTATTCGTTGAGATGAAGAATTTAGAGTATGTGGCAACCTTTGATTTCTCTTTGGCAATTGAGTCGATGACCGGTTCTTTAGCATCTCTGAAACTCAGACCTACCCTTCTTGATCAAGTTGGGGCTTCGCAGAAAAAAGATCCTCAGATAGTTGAGATTATGGATAAGCTAATTCGAGGAGAGACGTCTAGTCATCTCGCTCGATATTCTATTGATGACAAGGGTTGGCTGAGGAGAGATGGAAGGTTATGCGTTCCAGTGGTAGAAGATCTAGTAAGAAAAGTTCTTGAAGAAGCGCATCGCTCTAAGTTGACTATACATCCAGGAGGAGATAAGATGTATAAAGATATGAAGCGTATTTTCTTTTGGCCTGGGATGAAGAAGGATGTGGCAAAGTTTGTTTATAGATGTATCATTTGCCAGCAAGTTAAGGCCGAGTCGAAGAAGCCCGGTGGGCTATTGCATCCTCTAGACGTTCCACTTTGGAAGTGGGAGAGTATTTCCATGGATTTTATTGATGGGCTACCAAGGTCAAGGAAAGGGAATACGAGCATTTGGGTCATTGTGGACAGACTTACGAAGAGTGCTCATTTCATTCCGATAAAGAGCAAGAGGACCGCATCTTGGCTAGCGTCTGTATATCTCCGCGAGATTGTGAGACTTCATGGAGTCCCTTCTAGTATAGTCAGCGACCGTGACCCAATCTTTACAAGTCAGTTCTGGAATAGCTTGCAAGAAGCCATGGGCACGAGGTTGAATCTAAGTACTGCTTATCACCCACAGACGGACGGTCAAACCGAAAGGGTGAATAGGGTACTCGAGGATCTGTTAAGGCTTTGTATTCTGGATTTTGGTGGTACTTGGGAAGACCATCTTCCTCTTGTTGAGTTTGCATATAATAACAGTTATCAAGCAAGCATAGGGATGGCACCATTTGAAGCTTTATATGGGAGGCCGTGCAAGTCGCCTATATGTTGGTGGGAGACTACAGATAAGCTTATACTTGGGCCCGATATGATCAGAGATGCATCCGAGAAGATCGAGTTGATTCGAAGACGGATGAAAGCGGCCCAAGACCGACAGAAATCCTATGCTGATAAGCGAAGATCTGATTTGGAGTTTGGTGTTGGAGATATGGTTTTCGTGAAGGTTTCTCCTTTGCGGAATGTGGTCCGATTTGGAGCCGTGGGGAAGTTAGCACCGAGATTTGTTGGACCCTTCCCTATTATAGAGAGGATCGGGCAGATGGCTTATAGAGTGAAATTACCCGAGAAGCTTGCCGGAGTACACGATGTTTTCATGTTTCGCATCTCCGGAAGTGTTTACATGAGTCAGCAGAGGTTGTTGAGCCAAGTGTTCTGGAAGATGTGGAAGTGGAGAAAGAAGCCACTTTGAGGAGAGCTCCGATTCGTATCTTGGGGACGGAGACCAAGAAGCTAAGGAATCGAGAGGTCAAGTTGGTGAAGGTTCAATGGGGTGAAGCCGAAGAAGACGCAACTTGGGAAACCGAGGAGAAGATGTGTGGGCTTTATCCATTCCTTTTTGAGGGTACATTCTCAATCTCCTTTCTTTGTTAGCATATCTTTCTCTTTGCTATCCATGTTTGTCTAGTTATCGTGCTAATCTTGTCATGAGAACCTTAGGTAGAAACCCTTTGGATGAAACATGTGTCTGAAACATGTTATGCTTGATGGTTGCAAGTGGCTGCAAGTGGTTGCAAGTGGTTACTCGTGGATGCATTATACACGATTAGGCACTAGATCGGCTCACACACTCCTCATATTGCATATGCATGAGTGTTTATGCTTATTCATGGATGAAAATTTTTGTGTTATCACATGGATGTTGCATATGGATGTATGTGATGTGCACACATATAGATGTTATACATTATGTTAGGAATTGCATACATATGGATTCATTTCACTAACATAATCTGCATGGATGATATTTGCATTAGATAAGTACATATACACACACCTTTGCATATGTTCATACAGCATTTAGAATCTTGTAAGGACAATGATTGCTCATGGATGATGTTTTGAGTAGATGGATGTTGGATGGTAGGATACGTTCTTCCTAACTTGAGAATTTCGGGGACGAAATCCTTTAAGGAGGGGAGAATGTAACAACCCGTATTTTCAATAACCTGTTATAACAGAAATCGAGGCAGAATTTAATTTATAAATCTGAATCAAGGGAAACGGGCTATGCCATTGCGTTCGTCTCGGAAAAATACGCGAAATAGAGTCCGAGTTTTCGAAAATCGGAGTCCGTATGACCCGATTAAGGCCCAACAAAGTTTTCAGAAAATTTCTAAATAAAAACAGATTTTTCAAATTCAAATCTAAGCTTGGAAATTGGGCCAGTTGGGCCAAGGCGGGAAAATTCCCGCCACAGTACCCAAGTCGACAGCCCTGTCGACTTGGGAGTCGACTGGGTCTGACCAGGTCGACAGCCCTGTCGACTTGGCTCAGACGCCCAGTTCTGCCTGGTGCACCATTTTGGGTTTGTGTTGAGCTTGGGGGCCAGATTCGATTTGGAGGGCTGAGATGAGAACTAGGGTTTAATCCTATGGTCTAAATCACTAGCCTAATCTATAAATAAGACCCTAACCTACCCTAAATCATCATTAATCTATCCTACAACTAAACTATGGCAAAATCAATCCTCTCATGGCCTCCACTCTCTTCATAAATTCCTAAATCAATTTTCAAGAAATTTCCATGCATACAAGTGTATTTAGGCTTGTATGATCCTCTTTAGCTTGCATAAAAGTCTTGTTTCTCTATTGGCATCATAAAGGAGGAGTCTTGATCAAGTTTGCTTGCATTTTGGGGTTTTAATTAGTTGCATAAAGGGGTTTCTTACATTCTCTATACTCATTTGAGTCGCCATAGCATTGTAAGCCTATTTCTACTCTTGTATTTTAACTATGAAGTTAATATATTATGTTGCAAGTTGAGTTTGGGGTTAATCATGATATGTGCTTTGATCTTATGATTTTATGCATAAGCTTACTCTATGCATGTTAGTAAAATCATTACCTTGGCTTTATGCATAGAAAGATATGATCTTTGGTTGGAAATGTTGCATGATGAAACTTTGAAACTCTCATAAACCTTGTATTAACATGCATATAATGTTATATGCATGTTACTAGTTCTTATCTCATGCTATCTATGGCCATGTTCCGCCTATTTGCCAAGTTTGATGTTATGCATGCATATGAACACTATGCAAGTTAAAATGATGTTATGCATGCATATGAACCTTATGCAAGTTGAAACCACGTTATGCATGCCTATGAACACTATGCAAGTTAAAATGATGTTATGCATGCTTATGAATATCTTGCAAGTTGATAACATGATATGCAAGTTTATGATCACATCTTTGTCTCATATGCCACCATGTTTAACTTGTGGCTCCAACACCTTTATGTCATGATTTTTGCCAAGTTCCCTCTTTCTATCCTTTATGCGCTATTGCGATATGTAAAGCGAGGGGATTGCGTTGGGGTTGGGTAAACTTAAAAGACATAAAAACATAAGCTTGGGAATTTACTTATTAAGTTAGGTCTACCCATTGGGAATTTACCTATTAAGTTAGGTCTACCCAATTGCTTGAAAATTTGTGATGTGTTTTGAAAACATGATGGACATGACACTTAGAAAACATGAGGATGGCCAACTCGAGGTTGGGTTGAGCTTGTAGCATAAACCTACCCGGAACCGACCGGCTTAACTAGTGGCTACAAGCAATAGGACCCGATGTGAGTAGTTGGTCATGTTGCACGTGAAACCCGAGGTTAGACTAAGTTGTGGTGTAAACCTACCCGGACCCGCCCGGCCTAACTAGTAACCACAGCAAGGTCTAATGTGAGAGGTTGGGTGCATTAAATTAATTAATGCCACATGGTAGGGTTAAGTCATGGACCGCTTGAATACTTAACCAATTAAACACGATGGGTTGGTAGGGTTAAGTCATGAACCTTGGGTACACTTAACCAACTTGGTACTTGGATGAGTTGGGTTAACCACGTTTAACCCATTAAGGAAACCCTAGTTACGTGGTCGTTTGCACCAGTAACCCTCTTGGTTGTATCATGATACCCTAGGGACTAGGCTAGGGTGGGGCACGATTACTGGGATGACATGTAAGCGACCAAAACGACGGCTGTGTAGGTGCGCCGGTGTAGGTTCAGGCGGGCCATGGTCGTGCACATGGTCCGGAGTTGAAAAAGCAGGCACGGGCACCAGTAGGTTTAAACTGTGCGTGCTTGGTTTGTGTCAGTGGTTGACACCCTAGGACTTGATACACCCTAGGGTGGACCTAGCACAGTTTAGCTACACTTCGTAGTTGGGCCGTAAGACACCGACACTTGACGAGTTAGGCTTTAGGGAGCCGATCGACTAGACCGTGCTAGTTGGACCTTGATTTAGGTCATTCATGATGTTGGGCCAAACTTGGGCCTGGGGATCACTTCTTGTTTACACTTGACATGACTCGTGAAACTAGTACACTTGGTGCAAACCTCAACCTTGTATATGCGGTGCCACACTTGATCTATCTTGTTGACTTTTTACCATGCCAGTTATCATCCTATGACTCATCCTTGTTTACATATACAGTTAACTTTATTAGTTGTTGTACAATAGTAGGTAGGACTTACCAGTCTTTTGACTGACCCATTTTCTTTCGCCTCTTTTCTTTCGTTCCCCCCCCCCAGGTTTACAGGGCAGGAATACCGGCACTTAGCTTGGATCTTAGCAGCTTTTCTTGGATAGCTCATGTATGCTTTGGACTTGAGCTTGCTATGGTTTCCTACTCTGGGGATAGCTACTTTATGTTTTCCTTTCCAGTTTCAAGTTTTATGTTTCTAGACTTTGTTTATGGAAAATAATGATCAAGTACTGTGTTGTAACTTAACTTATGGTTTTGATATGCTAGTTTTTATCCGCTGCTATATTTACTCTGTTTTTACTTATATGTTCTGTCTTGTGATATCTGTATGCATGTTTACCTTGTTTAAACGCCCCTCCAAAGTCAGTGCCCTTGCAAGAGCGGCACAGGCGGAGGTGGGGTGTTACAATACATGTAACAAGTATCATAATAAGTTGGGTTTCATTGCTTAAAAATTATATGAAGTTCACACCATAAATTTTCCCAATTAAATCATTAAATTTTTATTATAATTTATTAACTCAATGTGATTCAAATATTTTAGAATTAAATTCCAAATCTCAATATTTAACGGTACAAGCCAATTCCTAGCATCATTTACAATCAATGTAAGTTATTATTGTTGTTACAAGTTAAATTTCATTATTTAAACAATTTAATTAAGCTTTCTTCATAGAATTACATAATTAAATCATCAAATTTCATTTTTTTTAAACATAATTATAATTAAAATCATATTAAATTCAAAATTTTGAATGGTCGAAAAATACCGGTTGTTACACTCTCCCCTACTCAAAAAATTTCGTCCTCGAAAAAGCATGGTAAGGAAGTTGTTAATTAATATATTTAACCATATAATTTCTTATTCAACTTAGAAAACATTTAATTTGCATAAGTAGTTTAATATAGGTTTGAAAAAAAAACTCCATAATATTTTCTAAGTCCTAAGTTCACAAAAAAATTCGGTAGAGTCTCCTTTGTACAGTTAGGTTGGAAAACAGCAATATATATATATATATATATATATATATAAAATCACAAATATGGATCTCATCTCAGTGATGAGGCATCCAAAACAATGAGGAAACAATATATAATACCAAAAACGATATATAGTCTGATATACTTGCCTTTCATTTCCGTTATTACTAATTTAGCTATGTTTTTAAGCAAGCAAAACAATTTTTATGCGCAATCAGCTCCAAAAGCAAGTCATTACCATCGATACCTACTAAAACACTCAAAAACAAATAAGAACATACATATATATATATATGTATATATATACACGAAATAAACAATTATATACACAACAATCATACATTAATTGCAATTACTACAAACAAAGCATCCAACCCTATTATACACCTAAATTTTTAACAATAATATCCATGTCACATTTGGTTTATTACACTTCATTTCTTATCACTATTTCATTTGTTTGCTTTTCATTGTTAACATTCATTTTTACTAATAATTATATACTCTTACATTCAATTTATTTCAAAGGTATTAACCGACTCACTTATTCATTCAAAATGAATTCAATACCAAATAACAAATACAATAAAAAAACAATAAAAACATTAAAACAATCATATTCATACAATTACATGTTTTTGCAGGGTTAATATTTATGTAATTTCATTCGTTTCATTCCATTTTTATACTCTTCACATTTCCAAATGTCAATATTTTAGTTTAATAACCTTATTATAAGCATAATTCATTTACTATATTTTTGTAGTTCATTCGACAGTTATTCCAAATTCAACATAATCATGTTTGCTAAATGTATAAACCCTAACATGCTCATTTTACTTAACTCAATTGGTTTAGAATTTTCAAAACAAGCTTTAACTCACTATGTCTCAAATTCCATATTCTAAACATCCATTTCCTTAATATTTTAGTTCTGAATCGCAAACTAACAAACCACGATTTTCTTAAAACTTGATTTACACATATCTTAAAATCTACAAGTTGAAATCTAAAATTTTCTCTTTTATTATATAACTATATTTCAATAGATCTGGAAGATTCTTGTTTCAAAGAATTCCGACTTATTTTGGATGTTGCACGTTCATTTAAACTTCAATTCGGAAAATTACGAACTGTCGCTACGCGATGAGCTCATTTAAATTTAATTAATTCGTTTAACCTTCATTAAGTTTATAAGCTAAAAACCTATTCTTTTATGTTTTCACAAAGCTAGTTAAACATTCATATTCAACTTGGAAATATCGATTATCCTAAATCGTCGAATATCCAACCATCAATACTGATACAACTAATTCATACCTAAACAATTCACTTCATAATCCATAAATTAACAATACAACATTTTTATGATCTTAGATTCATTTTACTGGTACTATTCACTTAGTTGAATTTCATTTTTCACTACAAACTAAGTATACTTCATTTAGTCATGAATCAAGCATTATTCATTTTTATAAACCACCTATTTATTTCACATTCGTTATTTACCATTACTTATGTATTGAAATTTTCTTATTCCCATAACATTTTAACTTCTTATATTTTGGCAAGTTATATTATGTTATAGAAAGGAGTAAAGTGTTATACAAGTTCAACTATTGTCCATTCTCTTTCAGTTTCACCATTACACATTCCTAAGAGTTTACTTTATTTTATAATTATCCTAGGTTCATTTTATTTATTTATTTAACAATTCAAAAGTTCCAAATTTTCAAGTTTAATTCATTTCATTAATTATTCGAGAATTAAGAATTCAACTTCGATTTATTTCCAAATCAACTTTAAAGTATTATATATATATTATATCTTTTATATCAAACCGTACCATAAAAATTTAAAATGAAATTCAATTTTCTCAAAATAAAGCATAAAAGTTCTAAGTGGTTTCCTCCACTCAGACTCTTGAAAAATAAACGACAATGATGTGTGCACTCATCACCGAAGTCCATTCCAGAGACAAGAGGGGAATATGCACCTACTTATAAAATTCTTTTGGAAACAATTTCTATTGAACTATTTCCGTATTATAGTTAGATTATTTCAAAAATATTGCAAATCAATATTTAAAAACACTAGTAGTCAAATTCTCAATTCCAATTTAAGCTCATTTTATTTCATTATCAGTTAATTTATAATATTTCATTTTTTTTAAATCATTCAATAGTCAATAGTTTAAATATATCGACTAATCGAACAATGAACGACGATAATTGAAGATTATCATCTCGTAATAACCAACAAATCAAAATTTATAGATTTTCAACATAATTTCTTATATAAAAATATAATCCAAAACAATATCATGTCGATTGGTCCTATTTGAGTGTTTAGAAATCTGTACCGATACCTTGGCGTCCTAAGTATCGATTTGAAATCATAAATACTCAACAGAACAAATAAACACAATACAAAACCATTTTATATGGAAATAATAAGTACGCTGTCTTATATGCACTCAAACTCATTCTAGGGTATTACCACCCTATCTTTACTGAGTTACCCCAAACGAAGCCAAGGTTTTCACTAAACCAAAGCTCTAATACCAACTGTAAGGACCTGGATTTTTGGTCGTTCAAATCGGCAAAAATCCACAAATGTCGACTTAAACGAATCCAAAATACAGATAGTTATTGGGATTAATGTAAGAAAAAGAAGAAAGAAGAAAGAGGAAAGAAGAAAAACAATCACAGAATCTCGCAGCAAAAGAACAAAATATAATAAATAAGTAACAGTTCATGAAGCTGTTAAAACATATATTTGATTATACTATACAACAGTTATCAGAGTTAACTATCATACAACATACCAACATGTGCAATGGAATAATACAAATAATACACCTGTCAAGCCTCATCTTCATAAAAGTGTCTTCAATAACTGAAAAACTCAGGCTGACCCGAGCATAAATGAAAAGACAAAAGCACTCGGATTAGAACTAAAATATTCCCATATTAGTTAAATCAAAACCATGTGATAATATGAGTGTCACGACATCAGAGATGCTTACGGTAATTAACATCTCATATCCAACGTGTTTGTGAGTGCAGTAACTTAAGAGATGTGACGGAATTTCCATCTCCTAAGGATCCGTTAAACTAGATACTATATAATACAATATGCTATTATAATAGTGTCTATGGTTCAATATAAAATATTAAAATAACATAAGTGGGATTACATATTTACCTTTACGCCGTTAAGAAATACTGTAGTCTATGCAGTACTGTAAACACACTGAAAACCAGTGGTATCGAAGAGCACTACATATGTACAATGTCAAATCAAATCGTGTGGCTCGATTAGGATAATATGAAAAGGCATCGAGGCAATACCCATCAGTAGGATTCTACCGGATTGTAGACCAAGGCTAGTGGTAATGCATAGCCGCGACTATCGCCGACCTCAGACAAGATTCCCAAATTAAAAGGCGCGCACATTCAATCATAGAGTAAGAGATATAATATCGATGTAGCATGTCTACTAGGAGGAGCTAATTCACATTGGCCTGGGTATGACTCCTGTTTTAGTCAGTTTAATTATGCCCCGAAGGTCAAGATTGTCCATCATCATTCTCTTTCTTCAAATCCAGTGATCACCTCCAAGTTCATCCAAGTTCATCCAAGATTCCCCACCACGTGTGTAACACCCCGTATTTCCTGAGAATATTAAATTAAAAAATTAAAGGATACTTAATTTTAAAAGTGGGAATTAAGGGAAATGGGTTACGCCATTGCGTTCGTCTCAGAATTCTGCTTGAGATAGAGTTCGAGTTTGCGTGAATCGGACTCCGTATGAAGAAGTTTTGTAGTGCAGAAGATTTCATATTTAAACAGAAATTTTAATAATTAAATAAAAAAAAGTAGTTCGAATTTCAAAATCACGTGAATCAGCTAGGCGGGAAAATTCCCGCCCATAGGGATCGAGTCCCAGGGGGGTCGACATAGGTATCAACCCCCCAAGAGGGGTGTCGACTGGGGTATCGACCCCCCCGGGTCAACCCCCTCACCTAGATCCAAACAATGACGATTTTTGACTTGTTGCTGAGCCACTAGGGCATAGGTGGCGATTTATGGATAGCTCTGTCTAGTCTGGATGGTTCTGATTGCTCCTAGGTTGATCTAACGGCTCACATAAATCTAAACTTCTATATAAGCAACCCCAACTCTCAACCCTAAACCACACAATTTCATTCCATGAAGCCACCATGCTGTCCATGGTAAACCTAGCATAACCACCATTCTTCTCCAACTAGGAAGCAAACTAGAAAACAGGTTAGAAGCTACGAATCAAATCTAAATTAGAGAATCGATAGTCTACGTCAAGGGATAGCTTTTCAGTTTTAGAAAACAGATCCTACAAAACAAGATTTGCCCTTTGTTTTGTAAGTTCAAGTTACTTTCAGATGTGAATTCTTAATTTAAATTCTTGGCATGTAATAATATGAATCCAAGCTATACCTGATTATGAGATAATCCTTTCAGATTTATCCTATCCATTTTATCAGATCTGTGCCTGCGATGTTATTCAAATCTATTTTATCAGATTTATGCCTGCGATGTTATTCAAATCTAATCTATCAGATTTGTGCCTGTGATGTAATTTTATCTAGATCTATACTTCTTTTATGTTCCTGATATTGCTATTATCAAATCTAGCGTCGCATGGCTATTCTATGCCTAATCTTTTAAGTTTCCTCTTCTTCCCCTTTTATTTATGGATCTAGGTTGTCGCGAACCTAGACAAAAGCTGGTTATATATACACACACACACACGATTGGAATACGGGGGAATTGGGCCTAATCTATTTTGTACTATTGGGCGTAATTGTAATAACCCGGAAATCCGAGCCAATTTAAAATTTAAATTTTGCAATTTTAGCGAATTTTGAATATTTAAAATGAATTATTTTAAATAATAATGATGGAAAATATATTTTCAACGAAGTAAAAATGAATAAATTTATTTTAATTATATAACGAGCCTGAAATGGCGCGGTAGTTCGAAAATTCAATTTCAAATTTCAAATGAATGTACAGGATTCAAAATAAACCGAATTTTAGCGAAACCAAAAATATTAGAATCTATTTGAAAATATCTTTCCAACAAATCTGAAAAATCGAAATTTCATAGCGGGAATAAAAAGTTATGTCCAGTTGAAAATTCAGAATAGTCGCTATGGAATTCTGGCCCTTAAAAATAGCCATTTTGCTAACGACCTCGGTTTCCAACGAAACAACTTTTGTTGGATCCGTGATGTCAAGTTATTGCTAGATTTCAAAATATATAATTTTCTGAATCAATATGTGTGTGTGGCGAAGTTGAACGTGTTTTGAACAGTTTTAGTCAATTTCGATCGACCAGAAAATGGCCATTTTTCGAATGGTCTCGGAATTTGACGAAATTAGTTTTGTTAGGGCCGTATCATCCATACAAAGCTAGAAATAATTTTTCTAGAATTTTTAGAGTCCGTAGGTGTCCCCGGTAATTTAAAATGTGCGTTCAAATTGAATATATACGGATTTATATTTTAAATTCAACGGAAATGGATCGTAACGATCGAATTGGCCTACGATACATATCCCATGGTGTTCGGAACGGGGGTAATATGCTGAGGACGACAGTCGGCGGGTTCAATTTCGAGTTCGAATGGAAATGGTACTTTATAGAGTTCAAGATTGAAAATAAATAATAAATAAAATATATAAAACCTTTACAAATACCCCCCATCTAAACCTAAATCATAAAAGGGAAAACCCGATTCCTTTTTGGCCGTCACTCCCTTTCACCCGCGCCCCTCCCCTGCGCTCTTCGTCGCGCCGCCACGATGGGGGACCACGCCGTTCATCACCTCCGCCACCCCTCTCCTTCTCTCCCTCCTCTCTCTCTCTTCTTCAAATCGAGCTCACCCCCTTCCAATCGACGAAGCCCGACACACCGCACCCTCTCAGGCCACCGCACCCCTACTGACGCGCTGCCACCACTTCATTGGCCCACCGCCTCGCTGGAGAAGCCCCCCCCCCCCCAGTCACGACGTCAGCACCCCCTTCCAATAGAACCTTCCAACCTCCTCTCCCTCCCCTTTCTCCGAACCAAATGGCACCAAGCCCTAGGAAACCCCGCTGCCTTGCTGTAGCCAACCGCCATTGTCATCCCCGGCCATCTCCGACCCCATAAACCCCCTCCTCAGCCCACAACTCCGCTGTGGGAGCCTTCTCCAACAGGGCTTCAATTTTAAAAAGGAAAAAAGGTGTGTTTTATTTCTATTTATACTTTCTAATTTCTTTTATGCAATCAATTTTTTTATAAACAACCATGAGTAAAGATATGACTTTTATGAAAATAAAGTGGTTAAAAATACGATTTTTATGAATATAAAAATAGGATTTTTATCATATGGTTAGCATTAGAAAAGAGGATATTTTTGAAAGTAAAAAGATGATATTTAAAAAAAACAAATATAAAAAGGTTAGATCTTTATAAATATAAAGAAGAGATTTTTTATAATGTTATCGCGAGATGAAAATATTATCTTCATAATATAAACATTGGGTTAAAGATTAGATTTTTAATCAATGAAAAGGTTAAATTTTTCTATGTGAAAAGGCTAGATTTTTCTTTATGAAAAGATCGGATTTTTTGTTTAGAAAAAGATTGGATTTTTAATTAATAAAGATATAATTTTATCGTAGGGAGGAAATATTTGGCAAGTTAAAAATGCAATTTTTGACTAGGGTATAATATGATTTTTATATAATAGAGATTATAAAAATATGATTTTTATATGATAGAGAATATAAAAATATGATTTGTATATATGTAGTAGAAGTATAAAAATGTGGTTTTTAATAAGCAACTGCGTGAAACAGACGACGATGGATCTGACTGGATGCAAAGCAGAATCCAGACCGTTCAGAAATAAAGAATGGAGGAGTGGATCCCTCGGTGAGAACTCCTCACTTTTAACTTGTTTTCCAGTTGAAATATATACTAGGATGCAGACGGTGCTTAGCAGCATCTGACACTCGTAGTCCACATACCATGGACGGCTTGTTTGTTTGATTGATGTGTTGTGAAAATTGATTGTGTGATTGGAATTGAAATAAAATATATATATTCATGTGTTGAAATAAAATATATATTCATGTATTGAAATAAAATATATATTCATGTGTTGAAATAAAATATATATTCATGTGTTAAAATAAAATATATATTCATGTGTTGAAATAAAATATATATTCATGTGTTGAAATAAAAAATATATATATATTCATGTGTTGAAATAAAATAAATATTCATTTACAAATCAAACGATTTATTTATGTACACCGATTTGACTGATATTGATTGGGATGATAAATTTTACACATCGCTCAACTGCACAAATAAAATATGTGTTTGATTGATTGAAACCCCACACGGGTGTTGGGATGATATTGACGTACACTAATCCTAATTGTTTAGTAGTATGTTGGCCGATGGGGTTGAAAGACTGTGTAAGCGTTACTTATCTATATTTACTGCTTATGCAGTGGTGTGGTGCACTCTGAATGATGGTTGATGATTTATCGTTGCTATTATATACGTGTGTTGTAGGGAATCCATATAATTAACAATATATGGTAATTGATTGGGCCTCATTCTAATTTGGAAAATAAAGAATAGAATTAAAATTCATGTGTTGAATAATATAAATTCATGTGTTGAATAAAATGAAAATTCACGTGTTGAATAATATAAATTCATGTGTTGAATAAAATAAATATTCATGTGTTGAATAGAATAAATATTCATGTGTTGTATAAAAGCCGTGTTGATTAGATTGACGCCATTTTGACGTGAACGATATTTATATCAATTTTATTCATTTTTATAATGAATATCAAATAGGAATTGATTTCAAAATATAACGTTTTGAAAATATTGTCATTTATAAATTAATGATATGGAATATTCAATTTTGATTTGAAATTGAATATAAAGTTGAAATTGTTTTGAAAACGAATTTGAAACGATTTATAAAATACGTTTTGAAAGGAAATCGACGAAATATATATATAATGGCCTGAATAGAACGCGCCGCGCTGCGGTAGTTCATGAATTTCGACCATCGTCTTCGAATGGATATTACGGAAGATCCGACCGTCGGATTCTCCTAAAACTAGAACCGTTAGGTTCGTATCGAAAAGTGCTTTCTAATGAATATTAGAGATTTGAAATCTAACGGTTGGATTTGGAATTATGTCCAAATCAAATTTGGGAAAGGTCGGGCCTTGATAAAATTATTAAAAATAGTAGTAATTTGTGTAAAATCATAAGAAATGATTTGGAAAGAATTGGGATGAAAAACTCCATATTTGAAAAGATAAAAGTAGATTTTTATCGAAATTAACTAGTTTTGAACTAGAATAATAGTTTATTTATTTTTAAATGAATAAATTGGATTTGAAAGGGTTTTAAAAGTAACCAGAAGTTTTAATAATTGAATTGGAATGGAATGTGATTTTAGGTTTATAGTGAATCGTGTTTTAAATGACATTGGTTCTTTAACCCAGTTAAAGACAGGATATGATTTCCCAAGTTAAACAATCATTGATATTGATTTTTGGGAAGATTAAAACCAAGTGGAGTTTTAATGAATCATTAATTAGATTGAAATGATCGAGAATGGAGTATCACCAGTTTTGCTCCAGGCGATTGTTAAATCTTTAATTAGATTTGAACGTGAAATGGTAACACTGTGGTGTTAGATATGAAGTATGACCAGTTTTACTTCATGGGATGAATAGGTTGGGATTGAGAAATAAAATAAATGATTACATCGTGTGGTTCGCTAATCCCGACTAGTTTGGGTAAACCGTAATTTGGTTTGAATCGATATACAAAGGAAGATTAAAGAATAAATTTTAAGAATTTATCTTTGATAGAATTAATGGGAACCTTTCCCAAAGAATAAGAATATTTGAATAAAAGAATATTCTGAATTGGAATGAGGCGTATGTTGTGTTTGTGTAACACTTGTTTATTATATACGCGAGTTATTCAGAAAGACCGGGTTTATCCCATTCTGAATAACTGATTCGACGTGGTGTCGAGGATGAAGACGGTGGTTGAAGACCGGAGGTCTTCACATCGTTTGGATGATTACTGATGATCTTGATTGGGATGTACACCCAAGAGGAGGGAATCAGTTGGTGATCGTCCAGACGTACTTGGAGATCAATGGATAGGCGAGGTACAAGGTGCCTCCGGTTTCATTTAGACCCAGAACGAAATTGTAAATGGACTGTGTGTCTGACATCAGATTTTATTCTGTGTGATTGATTTCTATTAAATATATATCTGTATGGTGGCAGAGAATTTATTCTCTTGCTTAACGCCCTTCTCTGAGACGTACGAGCTTAGGGTTTATATATTGATGGATATCAATTGCATGGAGTGATCCGCCTGTGTGGCATGCCTTAGTGGCAATTGATCAAGGCTTATGTTGAAAAGCAAAGTCTTGTGGTTGAAGATCAATGCACCACCTGTGTGGCATAGCTTTGTGTAGCATTGATTCGCGAGCCTCACACCCCGGTTGTGAACCAGAAACGGGAGAGGACATCAGGGAGGGCATGTGTTTCCTTCTATCTAGGGTGGTGGCAGTGACCTACCAGCCCTGACATTTATATTATTTTTACCTGTGTGGTTGTTTCTGTTGCGAGGCGCCTCAGATATATCGGTGACTATGTGGAGCCGATGGAGTCATTTGGCTCATTTATGCCCCCAAAGGGCGGGGAAACGCAGTGTTCAGGCATTTTAATCCACATCAGTGGACCGGCCCTGACGATCCAAGGGTCGATGCGCTCTGACCCTGAGGCTCGGGCTTGAGAGTCTCGAAGCCGGTGAGAACGATCCCTTGCCTCGGTTCATAGATGGAAACCCAACTTCTAATACGTGACTTTGCGGTTTTTGATTGAAGAGCCTTGTATGACGACATAGTTGTATGGCGCACTTATGCCGTTTATGATTGATACTTATGATTGAAATTGTTTTGACACTATGCACTTACGGTAATAATAAAGCATGAAATTTCACGTACCAAGCATTCTTGGCTATTATAAGGTAAAAACCCTATCCTCCGGCTTGCGTTGTGTTGTGTGATGGGACCTGGGTCTTACAATAGCTTCATTGTTCTTTATTTAGCATTGCGCTGTTGTTTTATGCACTGCTATTCTTGGGAGGAAACCTGTTCCGTGTTATATGGCGTGGTCCCTTGATTTACCTAACTTTAAAATAAAGATTAATAACTGTTTTAATTCTCACACCAGTCACATGACTGACTGGGAGTTTATTGTTTTAACCTAAACTCTGGGTGCCCTTATTTTCGACACGAGCAGCTAGTAGTTTTGGTTTTGCAGATTTATATTCACAAGAACTTGGTTTACAGCTGGAATGATATCCGAAAAGCTCTGTATCCGTATATTCTTTTCAGTTGTGTTTTGTATTATTTTCCGCTGCTATGTAATGTATTGTAAATATCTGATATTTAGTGTGTAATATTTATTCGTACTTTGTATATTCTTGTATTCTGATGGAATTGTTGTAATTAACAATGAAATGTTCTTCTGTTTGCGTTCTGATTTTTCTTGTCCTCAAAACAATCAGGGGTTTCGAACGGTCTTGGTCGGTTTAGCGATCGATTCGGATCGAGCGAAATTCCTTTTTGTCTCAGTTGGTATAAGAGCTTTGGTTTACAGAGCTCGGAGAACAAGACACATTAGAACTGAACGGAATAATTCATCAGAGATTGGATTAGTAATATCCAATAAGAATGACTCGTTAGAGATGGGATTAGTAGTTTCCTAGAACGAGTGTGAAGAGTGATATATTTTAAAAATTAAAATGAAAACGAATTTTGTTTTGAAAATTTAAACTTTATTCAATGTATTTGAATGTTTAGTTGTATTGAATTTGGGCAATCCAATATATAAAGATTTTGCATATACGTCTGATTCACGGGTATTCGAAGTTTTAATATGTTGGGTAGATATAGAATCACACTCTAGTCGCCCGGAGATGAGACTAATGATGAGTGTACAGCATCAGTCGTTTGGGTTCGAGTTTCGAAGGTGTGATATTTATATATTTCCAATTGACTGGTGTGAGAACCAAAATATAGTTAGAATATATTATTGTGACTTGGCATCAAAAATTTGATTTTTTGGATATGTATTAAAGTTATGTGATTGAAACATTAATCAACTAATTCATTGTTGATTGTGTTGTTTGATTATTGGCTGATTAATTAAATGTTGAACCTTTAGCCAAATTGAACCCAATAGTGGATTGTATTGAAAATTTATCGCATTTGCATGCTTGCACATGTACTTACATTGAACAGGTCATAGCAAGGAGGCTAGAGAAGAGAAATAAAATTGTTTGCTCGACAAACAAGTACATGTTTATTGTATTTCTTTGGGTTTTTGATGATTTTATGAGCCGATTGGCTAGCCGCTTTCCTGTTTCTTTTTTTTGAATTGGTGAGGGCTATGGGAGGCTATTTGAAATATCCCGAAGCTCCCGGTGCAGGGGAGGTTATGGCGAAATTTTTCGAAAATTTAGGGTGTTAGCCAAATTTTTGAAAAATTTGAAAAGTTTTTAGAAACTGAAAAGTTGAAGAAATTAAGCCATAATGAAAATACTGAAAGTTGAGTTGGTTTGTAAAACAACTTTCGGCTTCGTTCCTTTTCGGGGACGAAAAGTTTTAAGTGGGGGAGATTGTAATAACCCGGAAATCAGAGCCAATTTAAAAATTTTTATTTTGGCAATTTTAGCGAATTTTGAATATTTAAAATGAATTATTTTAAATAATAATGACGGAAAATATATTTTCTACGAAGTTAAAACGAATAAATTTATTTTAATTATATAACGAGCCTGAAATGGAGCGGTAGTTCGAAAATTCGGTTTCAAATTTCAAATGAATGTACAGGATTCAAAATAAACCAGATTTTAGCGAAACCAAAAATATTAGAATCTATTTGAAAATATCTTTCCAACGAATCCGAAAAATCAAAATTTCATAGCGGGAATAAAAAGTTATGTCCAGTTGAAAATTCAGAATAGTCGCTATGGAATTCTGGCCCTTAAAAATAGCCATTTTGCAAACGACCTCGGTTTTCGACGAAACCACTTTTGTTGGATCTGTGATGTCAAGTTATTGCTAAATTTCAAAATTCTTAATTTTCTGAATTAATATGTGAGCGTGGCGAAGTTAAACGTGTTTTGAATAGTTTCAGTCAATTTCGATCGACCAGAAAATGGCCATTTTTCAAACGGTCTCGGAATTTGATGAAATTAGTTTTGTTAGGGTCGTATCGTCCATACGAAGCTAGAAATAATTTTTCTAGAATTTTTAGAGTCCGTAGGTGGCCCAGTAATTTAAAATGTGCGTTTAAATTGAATATATACGGATTTATATTTTAAATTCAACGAAAATGGATCGTAACAATCGAATTGTCCTTCGATACATATCCCATGGTGTTCAGAACGGGGGTAATACGCTAGGGACGACAGTCGGCGGGTTCAATTTCGAGTTCGAATGGAAATGATACTTTATGGAGTTCAAGATTTAAAATAAATAATAAATAAAATATATAAAACCTTTACAAATACCCCTCCTCCTCTCTAAAAGTAAATCAGATAAGGGAAAACTCGATTCCTTCTTAGCGTCACTCCCTTTCACCCGCGCCCCTCCCCTGCGCTCTTCGTCGCGCCGCCACTATGGGGGACCGCCGCCGTTCATCACCTCCGCCACCCCTCTCCTTCTATCCCTCCTCTCCCTCTCTATTCTTCAAATCGAGCCACACCCCCTTCCAATCGACGAAGCCCGATGCACCGCACCCTCTCAGGCCACCGTACCCCCGCTGACGCGCCGCCACCACTTCATTGGCCCGCCGCCTCGCCGGAGAAGCCACTCCCTCAGACACGACTTCAGCTCCCCCCTTCCAATAGAACCGTCCAACCTCCTCTCTCTTCCCTTTCTCCGAACCGAATGGCCCCAAGCCCAAGGAAACCCCGCTGCCTTGTTGTAGCCGACCGCCATTGTCATCCCCGACCATCTTCGACCCCACAAACCCCCTCCTCAGCCCACAACTCCGCTGTGGGAGCCTTCTCCAACAAGGCTTCAATTTTAAAAAGGAAAAAAGGTGTGTTTTATTTCTGCTTATACTTTCTAATTTCTTTTATGCAATCAATTTTTTTTATAAACAACCATAAGTAAAGATATGACTTTTATGAAAATAAAGTGGTTAAAAATACAATTTTTATGAATATAAAAATAGGATTTTTATCATACGGTTAGCATTAGAAAAGAGGATATTTTTGAAAGTAAAAAGATGATATTTTAAATATATATATATATAAAGGTTAGATTAAAGAAGAGATTTTTTATAGTGTTATCGCGAGATGAAAATATTATCTTTATAATATAAACATTAGGTTAAAGATTAGATTTTTAATCAATGAAAAGGTTAAATTTTTCTATGTGAAAAGGCTAGATTTTTCTTTATGAAAAGATCGGATTTTTAATTTAGAAAAGATTGGATTTTTTATTTAGAAAAAGATTGGATTTTTAATTATATAAGGATATAATTTTATCGTAGGGAGGAAATATTTGGCAAGTTAAAAATACGATTTTTAACTAGGGTATAATATGATTTTTATATAATAGAGATTATAAAAATATGATTTTTATATGATAGAGAATATAAAAATATGATTTGTATATATGTAGTAGAAGTATAAAAATGTGATTTTTAAAAAGCAACTGCGTGAAACAGATGACGATGGATCTCACTGGAAGCAAAGCAGAATCCAGACCGTTCAGAAATAAAGAATGGAGGAGTGGATCCCTCGGTGAGAACTCCTCACTGTTAATTTGTTTTCCAGTTGAAATATATACTAGGATGCAGACGGTGCTTAGCAGCACCTGACACCCGTCATCCACAGACCATGGACGGCTTGTTTGTTTGATTGATGTGTTATGAAAATTGATTGTGTGATTGGAATTGAAATAAAATATATATTCGTGTGTTGAAATAAAATATATATTCATGTATTGAAATAAAATATATATTCATGTATTGAAATAAAATATATATTCATGTGTTGAAATAAAATATATATTCATGTATTGAAATAAAATATATATTCATGTGTTGAAATAAAATATATATTCATGTGTTGGAATAAAATATATATATATATATATATATATTCATGTGTTGAAATAAAATATATATTCATGTGTTGAAATAAAATATATATATTCATGTGTTGAAATAAAATAAATATTCATTTACAAATCGAACGATTTGTTTATGTACACCGATTTGACTGATATTGATTGGGACGATAAATTTTACACATCGCCCAACTGCACAAATAAAATATGTGTTTGATTGATTGAAACCCCACACGGGTGTTGGGATGATATTGACATACACTAATCCCAATTGTTTAGTAGTATGTCGACTGATGGGTTGACAGACTGTGTAAGCGTTACTTATCTATATTTAATGCTTATGCAGTGGTGTTGTGCACTCTGAATGATGGTTGATGATTTATCGTTGCTATTATATACATGTGTTGTAGGGAATCCATATAATTAACATTTTATGGTAATTGATTGGGCCTCATTCTAATTTGGAAAATAAAGAATAGAATGAAAATTCATGTGTTGAATAATATAAATTCATGTGTTGAATAGAATGAAAATTCACGTGTTGAATAATATAAATTCATGTGTTGAATAGAATGAAAATTCATGTGTTGTATAATATAAATTCAGGTGTTGAATAGAATAAATATTCATGTGTTGAATAAAATAAATATTCATGTGTTGAATAGAAGAAAACATTCATGTGTTGAATAAAAGCCGTGTTGATTAGATTGACGCCATTTTGACGTGAACGATATTTATATCGATTTTATTCATTTTTATAATGAATATCGAATAGGAATTGATTTCAAAATATAACGTTTTGAAATTATTGTCATTTATAAATTAATGATATGGAATATTCAATTTTGATTTGAAATTGAATATAAAGTTGAAATCGTTTTGAAAACGAATTTGAAAAGATTTATAAAATACGTTTTGAAAGGAAATTGATGATATATATATAATGGCCTGAATAGAACGCGTCGCACTGTGGCAGTTCGTGAATTTTGACCATTGTCTTCAAATGGATATTACGGGAGATCCGACCGTCGGATTCTCCTAAAACTGGAACCGTTGGGTTCGTATCGAAAAGAGCTTTCTAATGAATATTAGAAATTTGAAATCTAACGGTTGGATTTGGAATTATGTTTATATCAAATTTGGGAAAGGTCGTTGTAAGTGCAGTTCGATGGCCGTTGATGGAAATCGACTATACGGGCCTTGATAAAATTATTAAAAATAGTAATAATTTGTGTAAAATTATAAGAAATGATTTGAAAAGAACTGGGATGAAAAACTCCATAGTTGAAAAGATAAAAGTAGATTTTAATCGAAATTAACTAGTTTTGAACTAGAATAATAATTTATTTATTTTTAAATGAATAAATTGGTTTTGAAAGGGTTTTAAAAGTAACCAAAAGTTTCAATAATTGAATTGGAATGGAATGTGATTTTGGGTTTATAGTGAACCGTGTTTTAAATGACATTGGTTTTTTAACCCAGTTAAAGACAGGATATGACTTCCCAAGTTAAACAATCATTGATATTGATTTTTGGGAAGATTAAAACCAAGTGGAGTTTTAATGAATCTTTAATTAGATTGAAATGATCGAGAATGGAGTATCACCAGTTTTGCTCCAAGCGATAGTTAAATCTTTAATTAGATTTGAACATGAAATGGTAATTGAATTTAACGATATCACCGTGGTGTTAGATATGAAGTATGACCAGTTTTACTTCATGGGATGAATAGGTTGGGATTGAGAAATAAAATAAATGATTACTTCGTGTGGTTCGTTAATCCCGACTAGTTTGGATAAACCATAATTTGGTTTGAATCGATATTCAAAGGAAGATTAAAGAATAAATTTTAAGAATTTATCTTTGATAGAATTGATAGGAACCTTTCCTATAGAATAAGAATATT
This sequence comes from Allium sativum, assembly GCA_030737875.1. Classification (NCBI taxonomy): domain Eukaryota; kingdom Viridiplantae; phylum Streptophyta; class Magnoliopsida; order Asparagales; family Amaryllidaceae; genus Allium; species Allium sativum. The sequence goes on from CM060915.1 coordinate 380,916,278, forward strand.
GGAATAAAAGAATATTCTGAATTGGAATGAGGCGTATGTTGTGTTTGTGTAACAGTTGTTTATTATATACGCGAGTTATTCAGAAAGACCGGGTTTATCCCATTCTGAATAACTGATTCGACGTGGTGTCGAGGATGAAGACGGTGGTTGAAGACCGGAGGTCTTCACTTCGTTTGGGTGATTACTGATGATCCTGATTGGGCTGTACACTTAAGCGGAGGGAATCAGCTGGTGATCGTCCGAACGTACTTGGAGATCGATGGATAGGCGAGGTACAAGGTGCCTCCGGTTTCGTTCAGACCCAGAACGAACTTCCAAATGGACTGTGTGTCTGATATTGGATTTTATTCAGTGTGATTGATTTCTATTAAATATATATCTGTTTGGCGGCGGAGAATTTATTCTCTTGCTTAACGCCCTTCTCTGAGACGTACGAGCTCAGGGGTTATATATTGATGGATATCAATCGCATGGAGTGATCTGCCTGTGTGGCATGCCTAAGTGGCAATTGATCAAGGCTTCTATTGAAAAGCAAAGTCTTGTGGTTGATGATCAAAGCATCGCCTGTGTGGCATAGCTTTGTGTAGCGTTGATTCGCGAGCCTCACATCCCGGTTGTGAAACAGAAACGGGAGAGGACATCAGGGAGGGCATGCGTTTCCTTCTATCTAGGGGGGTGTCAGTGACCTACGAGCCCTGACATTTATATTATTTTTACTTGTGTGGTTGTTGCTGTTGCGAGGCGCCTCAGATATATCGGTGACTATGTGGAGCCGATGGAGTCATTTGGCTCATTTACGCCCCAAAGGGCGGGGAAACGCAGTGTTCAGGCATTTTAATCGACATCGGTGGACCGACCCTGACGATCTAAGGGTCGATGCGCTCTGACCCTGAGGCTCGGGCTAGAGAGTATCAAAGCCGGTGAGAACGATCCCTTGCCTCGGTTCATAGATGGAAACCCAACTTCCAATACATGACTTTGCGGTTTTTGATTGTAGATCCAAGTATGACGACATAGTGGTATGGGGCACTTCTGCCGTCTATGATTGATACTAATGATTGAAATTGTTTTTACACTATACACTTATAGTAATAATAAAACATGAAATTTCACGTACCAAGCATTCTTGGCTATTATAAGGTAAAAACCCTATCCTTCGGCTTGCGTTGCATTGTGTGATGGGGCCTGGGTCTTATAATCGCTTCATCGTTCTTTATTTAGCATTGCGTTGTTGTTTTATGCACTGATGTTCTTGGGAGGAAACCTGTTCCGTGTTATACGGCGTGGTCCCTTGATTTACCTAACTTTAAAATAAAGATTAATAACTGTTTTAGTTCTCACACCAGTCACATGACTGACCTGGAGTTTATTGTTTTAACCTAAACTCTGGGTGCCCTTATTTTCGACACGAGCAGCTAGTAGTTTTGGTTTTGCAGATTTATATTCGCAGGAACCCGGTTTATAGCTGGAATGATATCCGGAAAGCTCTGTATCCGTATATTCTTTTCAGTTGTGTTTTGTATTATTTTCCACTGCTATGTAATGTATTGTAAATCTCTGATATTTAATGTGTAATATTTATTCGTACTTTGTATATTCTTGTATTCTGATGGAATTGTTGTAATTAACAATTAAATGTTCTTCTGTTTCCATTCTGATTTGTCTTGTCCTCAAAATAATCAGGGGTTTCGAACGGTCTTGGTCGGTTTAGCGATCGATTCGGATCGAGCGAAATTCCTTTTTGTCTCAGTTGGTATCAGTGCTTTGGTTTACAGAGGTCGGAAAACAAGACACATTAGAACCAAACGAAAGAATTCATCAGAGATTGGATTAGTAATATCCAATAAGAATGACTCGTTAGAGATGGGATTAGTAGTATCCTAGAACGAGTGTGAAGAGTGATATTTTTTAAAATAAAATGAAAATGAATTTTTTTTGAAAATTTAAACTTTAATCAATGTATTTGAATATTTATTTGTATTGAATTTGGGCAATCCAATATATAAAGATTTTGCATATACGTCTGATTCACGGGTATTCGAAGTTTTTATATATTGGGTAGATATAGAATCACTCTCTAATCACCCGAAGATGAAACTATTGATGACTGTACAGCATCAGTCGTTCGGGTTCGAGTTTCGAAGGTGTGATATTTATATATTTCCAGTTGATTGGTGTGAGAACCAAAATATAGTTAGAATATATTGTTGTGACTTGGCATCAAAAATCTGATTTTTTGGATATATATTAAAGTTATGTGATTGAAATGTTAATCAACTAATTCATTGCTGATTGTGTTGTTTGATTATTGGTTGATTAATTAAATGTTGAAACTTTAGCCAAATTGAACCCAATATTAGATTGTATTGAAAATTTATCGCATTTGCATGCTTGCACATGTACTTACATTGAACAAGTCATAGCAAGGAGGCTAGAGAAGAGGAATAAAATTGTTTGCCCGACAAATAAGTACATGTTTATTGTATTTCTTTGGGTTTTTGATGATTTTGTGAGCCGATTGGCTAGCCGCTTGGCTATTTCTTTTTCTTTTTGGATTGGTGAGGGCCATGGGAGGCTATTTGAAATATCCTGAAGCTCCCGGTGCAGGGGAGGTTATGGCGAAATTTTTCGAAAATTTAGGGTGTTAGCCAAATTTTTGAAAAATTTGATAAGTTTTTAGAAACTGAAAAGTTGAATAACTTAAGCCATAATGAAAATACTGAAAGTTGAGTTGGTTTGTAAAACAACTTTCGGCTTCGTTCCTTTTCGGGGACGAAAAGTTTTAAGTGGGGGAGATTGTAATAACCCGGAAATCAGAGCCAATTTAAAAATTTTATTTTGGTAATTTTAGCGAATTTTGAATATTTAAAATGAATTATTTTAAATACTAACGACGGAAAATATATTTTCGATGAAGTTAAAACGAATAAATTTATTTTAATTATATAACGAGCCTGAAATGGCGCGGTAGTTCGAAAATTCGATTTCAAATTTCAAATGAATGTACATGATTCAAAATAAACCGGATTTTAGCGAAACCAAAAATATTAGAATCTATTTGAAAGTATCTTTCCAACGAATCCGAAAAATCAAAATTTTATAGCGGGAATAAAAAGTTATGTCCAGTTGAAAATTCAGAATAGTTGCTATGGAATTCTGGCCCTTAAAAATAGCCATTTTGCAAACGACCTCGGTTTTCGACGAATCCACTTTTATTGGATCTATGATGTCAAGTTGTTGTTAGGTTTCAAAATTCGTAATTTTCTAAATCAATATGTGAGCATGGCGAAGTTAAACGTATTTTGAACAGTTTCAGTCAATTTCGATCGACCAGAAAATGGCCATTTTTTAAACGGTCTCTAAATTTGACGAAATAAGTTTTGTTAGGGTCGTATCGTCCATACGAAGCTAGAAATAATTTTTCTAGAATTTTTAGAGTCCGTAGGTGGCCCCGGTAATTTAAAATGTGCGTTCAAATTGAATATATACGGATTTATATTTTAAATTCAATGGAAACGGATCATAACAATTGAATTGGCCTACGATACATATCCCATGATGTTCGGAACGGGGGTGATACGCCAGGGACGATAGTCGGCGGGTTCAATTTCAAGTTCGAATGGAAATGGTACTTTATAAAGTTCAAGATTTAAAATAAATAAATAATAAAATATATAAAACCTTTAGAAATACCCCTCCCCCTCTCTAAACCTAAATCAAAAAAGGGAAAACCCGATTCCTTCTTGGCTATCACTCCCTTTCACCCGCGCCCCTCCCCTGCGCTCTTCGCCGCGCCGCCACGATGGGGGACCGCCGTCGTTCATCACCTCCGCCACCCCTCTCCTTCTCTCCCTCCTCTCTCTCTCTCTTCTTCAAATCGAGCCACACCCCCTTCCAATCGCCGATGCCCGACACACCGCATCCTCTCAGGCCACCGCACCCCTACAGACGTGCCGCCACCACTTCATTGGCCCACCGCCTCGCCGGAGAAGCCATCCCCCCCTCAGTTACGACGTCAGCTCCCCCTTTCCAATAGAACCGTCCAACCTCCTCTCCCTCCCCTTTCTCCGAACCAAATGGCCCCAAGCCCTAGGAAACCTCGCTGCCTTGCTGTAGCTGACCGCCATTGTCATCCCCGACCATCTCCGACCCCACAAACCCCCTCCTCAGCCCCGAACTCCGCTGTGGGAGCCTTCTCCAACAAGGCTTCAATTTTAAAAAGGAAAAAAGGTGTGTTTTATTTCTATTTATACTTTCTAATTTATTTTATGCAATCAATTTTTTTTATAAACAACCATGAGTAAAGATATGACTTTTATGAAAATAAAGTGGTTAAAAATACGATTTTTATGAGTATAAAAATAGGATTTTTATCATATGTTAACATTAGAAAAGAGGATATTTTTGAAAGTAAAAAGATGATATTTTAAAAAAAAAAAAATATAAAGGTTAGATCTTTATAAATATAAAGAAGAGATTTTTTATCACGAGATGAAAATATTATCTTTATAATATAAACATTGGGTTAAAGATTAGATTTTTAATCAATGAAAAGGTTAAATTTTTCTATGTGAAAAGGCTAGGTTTTTCTTTATGAAAAGATCGGATTTTTAATTTAGAAAAGATAGGATTTTTTATTTAGAAAAAGATTGGATTTTTAATTATATAAGGATATAATTTTATCGTAGGGAGGAAATATTTGGCAAGTTAAAAATACGATTTTTAACTAGGGTATAATATGATTTTTATATAATAGAGATTATAAAAATATGATTTTTATATGATAGAGAATATAAAAATACGATTTGTATATATGTAGTAGAAGTATAAAAATGTGATTTTTAATAAGCAACTGCGTGAAACAGATGCCAATGGACTGACTGGAAGCAAAGCAGAATCCATACCGTTCAGAAATAAAGAATGGAGGAGTGGATCCCTCAGTGAGAACTCCTCACTTTTAATTTGTTTTCTAGTTGAAATATATACTAAGATGCAGACGGTGCTTAGCAGCACCTAACACCCGTCGCCCACAGACCATGGACGGCTTGTTTGTTTGATTGATGTGTTGTGAAAATTGATTGTGTGATTGGAATTGAAATAAAATATATATTCATGTGTTGAAATAAAATATATATTCATGTGTTGAAACAAAATATATATTCATGTGTTGAAATAAAATATATTCATGTGTTGAAATAAACTATATATTCATGTGTTGAAATAAAATATATATTCATGTGTTGAAATAAAATATATATTCATGTGTTGAAATAAAATAAATATTCATGTGTTGAAATAAAATATATATATATATATATTCATGTGTTGAAATAAAATAAATATTCATTTACAAATCGAACGATTTGTTCATGTACACCGATTTGACTGATATTGATTGGGACGATAAATTTTACACATCGCCCAACTGCACAAATAAAATATGTGTTTGATTGATTGAAACCCCACACGGGTGTTGGGATGATATTGACGTACACTAATCCCAATTGTTTAGTAGTATGTTGACCGATGGGTTGACAGACTGTGTAAGCGTTACTAATCTATATTTAATGCTTGTGCAATGGTGTGGTGCACTCTGGATGATGGTTGATGATTTATCGTTGCTATTATATACATGTGTTGTAGGGAATCCATATAATTAACATTATATGGTAATTGATTGGGCCTCATTCTAATTTGGAAAATAAAGAGTAGAATGAAAATTCATGTGTTGAATAATATAAATTCATATGTTGAATAGAATGAAAATTCACATGTTGAATAATATAAATTCATGTGTTGAATAGAATGAAAATTCATGTGTTGTATAATATAAATTCATGTGTTGAATAGAATAAATTTTCATGTGTTGAATAAAATAAATATTCATGTGTTGAATAGAAGAAAACATTTATGTGTTGAATAAAAGCCGTGTTGATTAGATTGACGCCATTTTGACGTGAACGATATTTATATCGATTTTATTCATTTTTATAATGAATATCGAATAGGAATTGATTTCAAAATATAACGTTTTGAAAATATTATCATTTATAAATTAATGATATGGAATATTCAATTTTGATTGAAAATTGAATATGAAGTTGAAATCGTTTTGAAAACGAATTTAAAACGATTTATAAAATACGTTTTGAAAGGAAATCGACAAAATATATACATAATGGCCTGAATAGAACGCGCCGTGCTGCGGTAGTTCGTGAATTTCGACCATTGTCTTCGAATGGATATTACGGGAGATCCGACCGTCGGATTCTCCTAAAACCGGAACCATTGGATTTGTATCGAAAAGAGCTTTCTAACGAGTATTAGAGATTTGAAATCTAACAGTCGGATTTGGAATTATGTCCAAATCAAATTTGGAAAAGGTCGTTGTAAGTGCAGTTCGATGGCCGTTGATGGAAATCGACTGTACGGGCCTTGATAAAATTAATAAAAATAGTAATAATTTGTGTAAAATCATAAGAAATGATTTGGAAAGAATTGGGATGAAAAACTCCATATTTGAAAAGATAAAAATAGTTTTTTATCGAAATTAACCAGTTTTGAACTAGAATAATAATTTATTTATTTTTAAATGAATAAATTGGATTTAAAAGGGTTTTAAAAGTAACCAGAAGTTTCAATAATTATATTGGAATGGAATGTGATTTTGGGTGTATAGTGAACCGTGTTTTAAATGACATTGGTTCTTTAACCCAGTTAAAGATAGGATATGATTTCCCAAGTTAAACAATCATTGATATTGATTTTTGGGAAGATTAAAACCAAATGGAGTTTTAATGAATCTTTAATTAGATTGAAATGAACGAGAATGGAGTATCACCGGTTTTTCTCCAGGCGACAGTTAAATCTTTAATTAGATTTGAACGTGAAATGGTAATTGAATTTATCGATAACAACGTGGTGTTAGATATGAAGTATGACCAGTTTTACTTCATAGGATGAATAGGTTGGGATTGAGAAATAAAATAAATGATTACTTCATGTGGTTCGCTAATCCCGACTAGTTTGGATAAACCATAATTTGATTTGAATTGATATTCAAAGGAAGATTAAAAAATAAATTTAAAGAATTTATCTTTGATAAAATTAATGGGAACCTTTCCCAAAGAATAGGAATATTTGAATAAAAGAACATTCTGAATTGGAATGAGACGTATGTTGTGTTTGTGTAACACTTGTTTATTATATATGCGAGTTATTCAGAAAGACCGGGTTTATCCCATTCTGAATAACTGATTCGACGTGGTGTCGAGGATGAAGACGGTGGTTGAATACCGGAGGTCTTCACATCGTTTGGGTTATTACTGATGATCTTGATTGGGCTGTACACCCAAGAGGAGGGAATCAGTTGGTGATCGTCCAGACGTACTTGGAGATCGATGGATATGCGAGGTACAAGGTGTCTTCGATTTTGTTCAGACCCAGAACGAACTTGTAAATTGACTGTGTGTCTGACATTGGATTTTATTCTGTGTGATTGATTTCTATTAAATACATATCTGTTTGGCGGCGGAGAATTTATTCTCTTGCTTAACGCCCTTCTCTGAAATGTACGAGCTCAGGGGTTATATATTGATGGATATCAATCGCATGGAGTGAACTGCCTGTGTGGCATACCTAAGTGGAAATTGATCAAGGCTTCTGTTGAAAAGCAAAGTCTTGTGGTTGATGATCAAAGCACCTCCTGTGTGGCATAGCTTTATGTAGCGTTGATTCGCGAGCCTCATACCCCGGTTGTGAACCAGAAACAGGAAAGGACATCAGGGAGGGCATGCGTTTCCTTCTAGCTAGGGTGGTGTCAGTGACCTACCAGCCCTGACATTTATATTATTTTCACCTATGTGGTTGTCGCTGTTGTGAGGCGCCTTGGATGTATCGGTGACTATGTGGAGCCGATGGAGTCATTTGGCTCATTTACGCCCCAAAGGGCGGGGAAAGGCAGTGTTCAGGCATTTTAATCTACATCGGTGGACCGACCTTTACGATCCAAGGGTCGATGCGCTCTAACCCTGAGGCTCGGTCTAGAGAGTCTCGAAGCCGGTGAGGACGATCCCTTGCCTCGGTTCATATATGGAAACCCAACTTCCAATACGTGACTTTGCGGTTTTTGATTGTAGAGCCTAGTATGGCGACATAGTGGTATGGGGCACTTATGCCGTCTATGATTGATACTTATGATTGAAATTGTTTTGACACTATACACTTATAGTAATAATCAAACACGAAATTTCACGTACCAAGCATTCTTGGCTATTATAAGGTAAAATCCCTATCCTCCGGCTTGCGTTGCATTGTGTGATGGGACCTGGGTCTTATAATAGCTTCATTGTTCCTTATTTAGCATTGCGCTGTTGTTTTATGCACTGGTATTCTTGGGAGGAAACCCGTTCCGTGTTATACGGTGTGGTCCCTTGATTTACCTAACTTTAAAATAAAGATTAATAACTGTTTTAGTTCTCACACCAGTCACATGACTGACCTGGAGTTTATTGTTTTAACATAAAATCTGGGTGCTCTTATTTTCGACACGGGCAGCTAGTAGTTTTGGTTTTGCAGATTTATATTCACAGGAACCTGGTTTACAGCTGGAATGATATCCGGAAAGCTCTTGTATCCGTATATTCTTTTCAGTTGTGTTTTGTATTATTTTCCGCTGCTATGTAATATATTGTAAATATCTGATATTTGTTGGGTAATATTTATTCGTACTCTGTATATTCTTGTATTCTGATGAAATTGTTGTAATTAACAATGAAATGTTCTTCTGTTTGCGTTCTGATTTGTCTTGTCCTCAAAACAATCAGGGGTTTCGAACGGTCTTGGTCGGTTTAGCGATCGATTCGGATCGAGCGAAATTCCTTTTTGTCTTAGTAATTGAGGTTTGGGCTTAACTTGTAATTGAGATTTGGGCACAACTTGTAACTGAGATTTGGGTATAACTTGTAATTGATATTGGGCATTATTATCATTCTAACTGCAAGATGGGTTAATTTGCGTATAAATCAAGTTTTAGGCATGAATGTTATTGTTCCGAATTTGGGGTAACTTGAAACATTAAACCTTGATTGGGGAAAAAAAATGTAAATTGGAATATTAAATCTAGATTGGGCCTAACTATTGGCTAGGACGCCAAGTAAAATGAATATTGTAATTTTGGGGCATGATTATTATTGCAAATTTGGGAAGATTGGGTATAACCTACTTTGGGTTATAACTTGTAATTAAATTTGTGGGGCATGGATTGTAATTAGCTTTGGTCGGTATAACTTGAGAATTGGAACATGACTAGTTTTGTGAATTTAGGATAATTAGCATATAAAATCTAGACTTGGACATGTATGGTAAATACGCTAAAAGATAAACATGCCTAATCTGAGGTTAGATTGAGTTGCGGTGTAAAACTGCTCGGAACCGCCCGACACATCCAGTAACCGCAACAACACAGATCTAATGTGAGAGGTTAGCTCATTTAGCCCAAAACCCGAGGTTAGAATGAGTTTGCGATAGAAGTCTGCCCGGAACCGCCTGGCGCATCCAGCAATCGCAAACAACAGTTCTAATGTGAGAGGTAGGTGCATTAATAAATTAATTAATGCCAATAAACAGACATGCTAAGAATGGTATGGTTAAGTAAAATTTAGAACACTTAACCATTATAACATGTTAATTTGACAAGAAGGTCGGGTTAAGTTAATTTAGAATACTTAACCATTATAACATGTTAATTAGACAAGAAGGTGGGGTTAAGTAAATTTAAAACACTTAACCAATATGACAATGAGTAGGGTTAAGTTAATAAGAAACACTTAACCAATATGACATGATGAATGAGTAGGGTTAAGTTAATAAGAAACACTTAACCTATATGACATGATGAATGAGTAGGGTTAAGTTAATAAGAAACACTTAACCAATATGACATGATGAATGGGTAGGGTTAAGTTAAAACAAGAGATCAACAATTAACCAATATAACAAGATGTGTGGAAGGGGTAAGTTAACACAATAAGGCAACACTTAACCAATGTAACACGACAAGTGGGTGGGTTAAGTTAACTTGAGTTGATTGATGACACTTAACCAATACAACATGATGAACGCATGGGGTTAAGTTAATAAGAAACACTTAACCAATGTAACTTGATGAGCGAATGGGGTTAAGTTGATGGGAAATACTTAACCAATATAACATGATGAATGAACGGGGTTAAGTTAACAGGAAACACTTAACCAATCCAACATGACGAGTGAGAAGGGTTAATAAGAAGCACTTAACCAACATGACATGATGAGTGGGTGGGTTAAGTTAACATGAATGGACAACACTTAACCAGTATGAGATACTGTGTGGGAGGGTTAAGTACATATCGGGTTGGTGGGTAATATTAGTAAATATAGGCCCACAAACTTAACCATTAAGTAATCATGTTTGAATCAGTGGGAGGGTTAAGTACATATCGGGTTGGTGGGTAATATTAGTAAATATAGGCCCACGAACTTAACCAGTAAGAAACCCTAGTAACGGGGACCCATTTCAGCAGTAACCCACATAGATGTATCAAGGTACCCTGAAACTAGGCAGGGTGGGCACGATTACTGGGCTGATTATTAGCGGTCAAAATAGCGGCATGGGGTACGTCAATGTAGGTTCCGACGGTTTACGGGCGTGCGCGTACTCCGGAGTGGGAAAAAGCAGGCACTGGGTACCAGTAGTTATACACTGTGCATCTTGAATCGTGTCTAGTTGCTACCATAAGGATCGACACACCTTATGGTGGGACTAGCACAGGGTATCTACACGCAAGAGAGGGTCGATTGACATAGACACAAAGGAAAATTAATACGAGTAAGGAGCCGATTGATAAGGTAGTAAGGGTACATCTAACATCTTCATGGAAATTAGGCTGATTGAGGTAAGATTCTCATACTAGATGTACACCTGAAGGCTACCATACTTGCAGGGATTAGGATCATGTGGTAATATATTCACTTTACATATATTACTAGTTTGGACACTAGTTAGGCGGTGCAGAGATATAAAAATCAGAATAACAAGGTAGTAGCGAAGCAGAGAAAGAGTGGAAGCGCATTCAATTTATCTTGCCTTATTATATCTATACTAATCTTATGTTATCTTGTTATCCTTGCTCTCATGGTGTTGTCTTATATTCAGTTTATTCATGTCATGATGCTTTTGCCTATTTACATGCTGAAGTCACTGGACTTACCAGACTTATGTCTGACCTAGTTTGTTTCGCCTCTTTTCTTCCATTCCCTCCTTCCCCCAGGTTCGCAAGGAGGAAATGTTACCACTTAGCTCAGTTTTCTTTTCAAGCACGGAGATAGTCGATGAATTGCTTTGGACTCTCTCTTCCACTTCTATGGCCGGTTCATGCTTTATTGGGGAATATCATTGTTATTTTTATGCTTGGAAGTTTTTAAATCAAGACAGAAGTTCTAGTATTACTTTTAAGTATGATTGAGACAATTGTTGTAAAAGCTTAACTAAACCACATTGTTTATAAAATGACTTTATTTTCCGCTGCTTTATTTATCTGTCTTGTAATTTATCTCCTTCTTTTACCTAAAACGCTCCACCGAAGTTAAGGCATTCTCTTTGTGAGTGACCTTAACGGAGGCAGGGTGTTACAATGTGCACAGTTGTTAAAGTGGTTTTTGGTGTTGACAATGAGTATGAAAATATCTGATCCTGATCTCTTTAACAACCAAACGGTTACATTTTTCACACCGGTCAGTTCTTTTACATTTCAAAAAGGTTCATACTTTATATCAAAATAAGATTTTGTTTTAAAATCATTTCAGTAGTCAAGATAGAATATTCTTCATATTATATTCTCAATTTAAAGCCAAGCTTAGAATCTTGAAACAATTTCAATCTTAAATTAATATGAATATTTGAAATGGTTGAATTTGTAAATATGTATTTTAAATGGTTGAAAAGTATAATAAAATAGATTAGATATATACTTGATATAGTTTGAAACAAAAAAATTAGAACAATAAAACTTAAATAAATAGTTTTGAATATAAACATTGTATTTATCAAAATTTAGTTATATATATAGTTAAATATTAAAGAAATTTATGAAATAGATAGTTTATTGTTAAAATTGTTTATTTAAAATAATTAACGTATATAAGTTGAAAATGAAATAGTTTATAAAGTAACATAGTTATTTTTTAACGTACTTACAATATATATAAGTGAAAATAGAATATTTTAAAAATAAAATAATTATTTACAAAGAAGAATTATATACTGTAAAGTACTATAAATGGAATCAGAATTGTTTCTTTCAAAATTTCAGTTCATTATAGTCATATCAAACAAATTCAACTTTGATATTTTAATTCGATTTAACTTCAAATTTAAATCCTATTCAACTCAAACAATTCGGTTCAAATATTTGAAGTTTCAATTAGAATTCTCACTTTGAATTACTTCAATTTATAATAATCTCGGGTTCAAAATTCAAATATCACTCTAAATCATGTCAATTTAAAGTAAATCTCAAAAATGGATAAATAATTAGATTTCAATAGATTAATTTCATATTCAATTTCATTTTTAACTTTAATTTACAACATTTATTAATTTCCTATAGCTTTTATATTTAAAAATCCAAACTTCAAGTTCAGAGGAAATTGATTTATAAAACATCGTTTATATTAGCTTAAAAAATATATTTCAAGTTTCAAGGTTGAAATAAATTTTTATTTAACCAACTGGCGTTCGTATATAATTTTCTATCCTATTGCTAAGTGATACTTAAAATTTAATTTTAGTATTTTGGGAAAGGATATATATCATTTTGATCCAAATCAGGGTCATATATATTTATCATTTCAACCTACGTCCTTAATTCATTTAATGATTAATCTCGGGTTAATTTAATGTGCGTAACATATAAGGTAAATGATTGGGATTAATCAACACAAATAAACATTCATATATAATACATGTGAACAATGGGTAAATTCATACAATTAAATATCGATATCAAACAGATCAATCCAATCCATCCATCAACGTCAATCCATCCAAACAATTCAATATCACATCAATTTACTAATAATCAATGTCGTAAACTAGTGATTAAAGGTCAAATTTGACTTAACTAAAAAAATCTAAACTAACAATCAATATAAATTATAATATCGATGCTAATCAACATAAATATGCAATTTTAACTACCAAACAACAATCAAAACAATCATATCATAAACTGATTTTAATTTAACTAACAATTGAATATTCTTGTAACGATACAGATTTCGCCCGGACCTAATCGATCGCTAAATTGACCAAGACCGTTCAAAACCTAAATACGTTAACTTTGGGAATACAACACATCAGAACAAATAACAGAAGACTTTTATAAACATTGTAATAATGTTACATTATAGTATAGAATATATCAGTACATCGAATATAATACAACTGAAAAAAATTAAATTACAATAAATGTAATACACTGCAGCGGAACAATTAAATTACACAGCGGAAGTCTATCAATGCTCTGGACACAGCTCTAACCTTCGATCTAGAATCATGCTCAATATATCTGCAAAACAAGCTACTCGGCTGCCCATGTGGAAAAGAGGGCACCCGAGTTTGCGAAGTGAAACAAACTACGGGTCAGTCATGGGACTGGTATGAGAAATCTTACTTAACTTATCTAATAAGAAGGCTAATCACAGGACCACGCTGCTAACGTGGAACGGGTTTACTCCATTGGATTGCCAGTGCATGAAATGAAGTAAACCGTGAAACAACGCAATGCTTTTTAGAAAAATGAAACCATTATAAGACTCAAGTCCCATCACATAATGCAACGCAAACCGGAGGATAGAGTTTTACCTTATGATGGTCAAAAATGCTTGATACGATAAAAACGGATTTGATATTATTACTAGTGTATATATGTTTTCAAAACATTTCAATTGTAATGTATCAATCATAGATGGCATAGTACCCCATCCTACTATGTCGCCATACTAGTTTTACAATCAAAACCGCATGGTGTCGTATTGGAAGTTAGGTTTCCATCAAGAGTCAAGGCTAGGAACGATCTCCTTACCGATTCGAGACACTCTAGCAATGTCTTAGGATTCGGACGCTGGCGAACCCTTGGATATAGTAGGGTCGGTCCACAAATACTTTAGTGGATTGGCAATTCCTGAACACATGCTTCCCGGTCCTATTGAACCTATAATACGGCCATTGGCGACCGGAAAAAACCCGAGGCCTCGAAAATTCCATCATCCACATAAGTAAAACGTCAGGGCTGGTAAGTCGCTGACACCACGTCTAGCTAGAAAGAAACGTGTGCACTCCCTGCATTCACTTGCTCCGTTTTTGACTCATACCATGGTGTGAGGCTCACGAAGTCATGCTATACACAAAGCTATGCCGAAATAGGCTATGCTTTGATCGTCATCCACAAGGCTATGCTTTTCAATAAAAGCCTCGATCATTTGCATCTTGGCATGCCACATCGACAATTCACGCCATGCGATCGATAACTACTAACATATAACCTCTGAGCTCGTGCATCTCTCAGAGAAGGGTATTAAGAAAGAGAATAAATTCTCCGCCACCATAGATATATATTTAATAGAAATCGATTTAATTACATGAAATGAAATCCAATGTCAGACACACATCCATTTACAAGGGTCTGAACGAAACCGGAGACACCTTATTCCTCGTCCCGTATGTCCAATACGGAAGTGAGGTGCTCGCATATCCGAAAAATCAACAAGTATGTCTAGACAAGGTACCACTTTCAACCCTTTACTGGGAGCTACCCAATGCGAGGCATCAGTAGTCGTCCATTCGATATGAAGATTGCCGGTCTTCATCCACCGTCTTCAATGTCTTTGACTTTAATCATCGTAGTAATTATTCAGAATGGGTTAAACCCGGTCTTTCCGAATAACTCGCGTATTTTATAATTAAAAAAATCAGGTGTTATAAAGACACATCATACGCCTCATTCCAATTCAGAATATTCTTTCTAATAAAATATTCATATTATTAGGAAAAGGTTCCCATTAATTTTATTAAAGATAAATTCTTTTAAATTTATTCTTAAATCTTCTTTTTAATGATTAATTAAAACTCCAATTTGATTTTAATATCAAAATCATTACTTTATGATTATTTAGCTTTTAAGGAATTAAACTTATCTTTAACTGGGTTAAAGAATCAATGTTTTTTTAAAAAAACATTGTTTACGATAAACCCAAAATCAACTTCCATTAAATATGGAATTTTCGCAGAAATCAAATCAATATATAACCGATATAAATTTCTGTATTGTACTGACAATATAAATGGAATAACGACAAAGCCTTTTAAATTTCATATATCGTATCAGGCTTCTTTTACAGAATCCTATCTCAATTATTATCAATCGAATTTCCACTCAATTCCAATTTAATATATTAAATTGAAAAACTTGACTCTGGAAAATTTTGTTCTAAATCTTAATAAAAAGATTTATAATTTCCAACTTATATTTTCACTATTAATCGAGTTAAAGAACAAATGTCATTTAAAACCCAGTTCACGGTAAATCCAATTCACATATGAATTTATTACAATTAATAAATACAATTGGAACCCTAAAAATCTTAATTAAAAGATTTATTCTTTAATACGGTGTTTAAGAGCAGTTTATTTAAGACACCATCCACGACAACCCAAAATCCAATTCTTTTATTTAATTTCAATTAATCATTAATTAATTGGAAGACATCATTAAATCTTAATTTTTAAAGATTTATTTTAGTTAATAACTATTTCATTTCTATAAAAAATATATTTTTATCTTTTGTGTCCATCCGAGAACGAACATAGAAATCATCATCTTATTCTTCGTTGAATAATATTTTACAATATTCGTTATTTAAAAATATTCTTTATATAAAAAGGTTTCTTATGTAAAATATTCTTTATATTACAGTATCTTTTAAAAATATTCTTTATATAAAATAAATTCTTTATTTTAAAATATTCTTTATATGTAAAAGATATTCTGAATCGAAATGCGACTCAATCATTTACCATATAATTTTAGTTATATGGATTTCATACATTGCATGTATATGACAATAAATGATAAATAATCATCAAACCATCCATTCAACATCCAGATTGAAGTTCACAACTGTGTGAACATTAAAATGTAACAATAACGCTCATCGCAGCCTGTCAATCTATTGATTGACATTCAACTAAATATTCGGACTAGTGTAGGTCAAGTATCATCCTAATACCCGTGTGGGGTTTTCAGCCAACAACAGTTTTCATAACTAAATGATTGGTTAATGAATTTAACCAATTTCAATTCTGCTAACATATTGATGATAATGAACACAACATGTTATTTTATTCCTAATGCCAAATAAAAATGTAATTTACTCGCCTAATTTTCCTACATGTTTCTAATGTCTAATAAAATGTAATTTATTCATATAACCTTATTGCGGATGACAAATAAAAGATAATTTTCATTATACATTATTTGTATGTAATTATTCTTAACTTTAACACATAAAAGAAATAATCTCATTTGTATATGTTTTCAATGTATAACCTAACACCTAAAAATGTTTATTTTAAATTGCACACAAATTCTAATGTATGCATTAACATATAAAGATGTCACTTTAACTCACCTATACATTCTAATGTATGTTTTTGACCAATGATATGATTCTTATATATTGCAAATAAATGCTAATTTATGTTATGCAAAATAATACGATTCTTTTATTCGCATATAAATTCTAATGTATGTTATGCAAATAAAAATGATTTTTATATTTGCATGTACATTGTATTTCAACAAAATGTATAAAAAGTGATACATCCATTTTGCTAACAATTCAATTTTATCAAAATGAATATATATTTTTTGTAACACAACCCTAGTTAATAAAAATGCAATTTGTGTTTAACTCTTTTATTTAACAAAAATGTGATTTTTATTTCATTACAGATCTAATTAACAAAAATGTTATTTTTGTTTTCAACCATCATATTTAATAAAATGTAATTTTTGTTTCAACTATTTTATTTTGACAAAAATAAATATTTTGGTTCAACTAACCTATTTGGCTAAAAATGTTCATTTTGACAAACATGTATTTTGATTCAACAAATCTATTTCAACAAAACAATAAAAATGATGACTTTGTTTTGTCCACAATTCTAATTCAACAAAACAAATAAAAGTGATATACTTGTTTTGTCAAATCTATTGCGACAAAATGATAATGTTTGTTTTAACTATTATAATTTGACAAAAGCGACCAATTGGATTTCAACTATTATAAATTGATAAGAGGGACAAATTGGGTTTTAACTATTTTTATTTGATAGAAGTGGCCAATTTGGTTTCAACTAGTCTTTTTGACAAAAATGGATATTTTGTCTCACTAACATTTTTTGACAAAAAGGTTATTTTTATTTTCAACAATCATGTTTTAACAAAAATCTACATTTTTATTTCAATAATCATGTTTTATTTACATAACATGATTTTTAACATAAATGACTTGTAACAACCCGCATTTTACGTATTGAAAGATCGTAAAATATTTTTATTTCATTCTCTGAGGGTTGGATCATTCTCATCTTTTAATATGTTGCTTATGGGGATGTGAGACATGTCCATAATTTTTATCGATTTTGTTTGTGACCATTTTGCCCTTGCCAGCCTTGTACAGGGCATTACTTTTGACTTGGATCGAATCGGAGGGTGAGACATGTGCCCTTGGAAAGGAATTGATGGTTACCTTTCCATAAAGTGGTTACATTGAGGATTTGGCTTAGCGGTTTGGGAGAAATCACAGTTTTAAGGTTTTTCAATTGACTGTTCAGATTTAGAGAGCCTAATGGGCTGAATTGGGGAGGCCCATTAGTGGGATGGTGGAATCCTATAAATAAGGGATGAGAGTGGAGGGAAATGGTTTACTTTCCCATTCTCTCATTTGGAGGCATTGATCTCCTTCTTCCTCTGACACATTTCCACCATTAAAAATCCAAATCTAAGGAGGGAAATCATAGATCTACACCATTGGAGGCTAGATCTACATCATTTCAAAGGTGAATTCATCGGATCAAGGAGATTGGTTCGAAGTGCTCGCTGTCCGGATTCTTATTTCTATCGTTTTAGATTGCTTTGGCAAATCGGTGAGTGATTTACATCTCTCACATGAATGCAATGAAGTATATGAGTGTTTGTGTATGTTTCTCATCAAATTGGAATGCTTTATCGTAGATTTATACCACTACATGTCCATTTTCATATGCATCACCCTATGATCTTATCTAGCAAGTTTTACTCGATAATTTCATGTCATTTTACGTGTTTATGTTAGTTAGAACTCTCATTTTGATCGTAGGTTCATTTTAATGGTTTTTGGTGAGATTTACATCATTTTTTATGGTAATCGTCATATTCATGTGGTTTGTAATATTATGATATGTTTATGATTGTGTTTGATGATTTTGGTTGAGTTGGTTTCGTCGGATTCGTCGTTTGGCAAAGTTTTAATCGAAATCGGTGTAGAATTGAAGATGTGCAGAAAGGGGCCTAGGTCGGACTAAAGGGGGTCGGGTCGGGCTCAAATTCTGTCGTGGAGGACAAGTCAAAGTTGGCACGGGTCGGACTAAAGGGGGTCGGGTTGGACTAAAGGGGGTTGGTGTAACACCCCACCTCCATTAAGGTCACTCACAAAGGGAATGCCTTAACTTTGGGGGAGCGTTTTAGTAGGAAAAACAGAAATTTATAAGACAGATAAACAATACTTGAGAAATTATAACTTTATTATAGCGGAAAACAGAAATCAGTTTGGTTACATCTTTACCAAAAACTCAAGTACATAAATATCAGTCTTGTTCAGAAAATCATCAGAGTGCAAAACTTTAAAATCATAATCCCCACAGAAGCTGCCATAAAGAGTCGAGCCATACTTTAAGCACTCTGAGTACTTCAAGCAGAAGAAATCCGGATCAAGCTAAAGTATTCCCTCCTTGGAAAACCTAGGGGGAAACAGAAGAAAAAGGGGCGAAAACAAGCAAGGTCAGACATAAAGTCTGGCAAGTCCAGTGACTTTCAGCATATGAACAGATAATAATAATCATGGCATGCAAATAAAACTGGATGAGAGATAACAGTAACAGGAGCAGCATATGTACTTAGGTTAAACAGAAGAAACAGAATAATATTACTTTTCATCTCTCTGCACTAATACTAGTATAACAGGATTAGGTGTAACCCAAATGTCTAAACTGAAACAGAAACGGGAACATAATGATTTCCATAGAAGAGAATGCTAGTAATGGGCCTTTACCACCCCAACAGAAATAGACAGTAACAGAATGCTAATAATGGGCCTTTACCAAACGAACAGAAACAGAATGCTAATAATGGGCCTTTACCACCCGAACAGAACAGACAGAAACATAATGCTAATAATGGGCCTTTATCACCCGAACAGAAGGTACAGAAACAGAAACAGATTAATCCCTACGGAAACAGAATGTAGAATTAGGTGTACACTAGTAAATGGGCTTTTACCACCCGAACAGAACAGATAGAAACAGAATGCTAATAATAGGCCTTTACCACCCGAATAGAAGGTACAGAAACAGAAACAAATTAATCCCTATGGAAACAGAATGTAGAATTAGGTGTATACTAGTAAATGGGCCTTTACCACCCGAACAGACGGTACCATGCAGACAGGTGTTTTCACCCAGCAGAAACAGACGGTACCAACAAAACCAGATAAAACTAAGCGTACCCTAAGACCCTACCCCAAGCGGTCAGCTCCCTAATACATAAATACCCTGTGTCGGCTCCACAATAGGGTGTATCACTCCCTAAAGTGACAACCAATTGGCACAGGCCTATTTACAGATGTCACGGCGTCTTACATCCTCAGAGGCAGACCGGGATCCATGCACGCACATGACCCGGTTGGAACGCACCATCAACACCCCTCGCCATTATCAGAATGAACCACTTATAATTAGTTCAGTAAGCGTTCCTGGACCCTACCTACTGTTGGGTCAAATTTTTGATACCAGAAAGGGTTACTGACTAATATGGGTCCCAAACAACTGATGACACAAGTAATTTCCCTCCTAACCTTGTGTCCCCCAGACTAACAGATTTCAGATTAACTTGTTTACAAGTTCAGACATACAGAGTTCAGATCAACTAGCTCACAGATCAGAGAAGTTTTCAGACTAATGGATCAAATATACGGATTTAACAGATTTGTCTAACTTTGTAATTGGGCCTACAGATTCACGAAACGGGTTAGTTTAATTCATTAGTCCAATTGGTTTAACCCTATCCACCCAACACGTTTTAGACGTCATATTTATCCCAGATTTGCATTAATTAAATATTAATGCACAGACCTCTCACATTAGGTCGGTAGCTTGTGGCCGCTGGATATGCCGGGCGGTTCCGGGCAGACTTCTGCCACAAGCCAGACCTAACCTCGTGTCTAAGCATATTTTGGTTATGCCTACGACCTCTCACATTAGACTGACAGTTTGCGGTCGCTGGTTAAGCCGGTTGGTTCCGGGCAGGCTTCTACCGCAAACAGAGTCTAACCTCGTGTCACAGCCAATTCATTCCAATACAGGTTTTTCAGATATCAGACTAATTCTGTTTATTTAACAGATTAAACTTCTGTATAAGTTACAACATATTATTCGAGGTTCTATTAACAAGTTTTGCTCAAATTTTAAGTCGAGCCTACAGATTCACATACTTCAAATTTCAACATTTCAGTTCCAACAGATTATGTCATTCAATAGATTAAACAGATAATAGATCTTGCAGATTAGGCTATTTAGCAGATTTAGCAGATAATGCAATTTGACATAATTAGCAGATTTGGCAAATAAGGCAATTTAACATAATTAGCAGACTTTATATATCTAAAACTCTATTTAGATATCTTGCCTAATCATAAATTTAGCCTAAACTTACATGCCTAAATCAAGGTCATAATTCATAATACAATATATGCCCCAAATCTTAGCCTTAACATTCCCATTTACAGTT
Organism: Allium sativum; assembly: GCA_030737875.1. Lineage (NCBI taxonomy): Eukaryota > Viridiplantae > Streptophyta > Magnoliopsida > Asparagales > Amaryllidaceae > Allium > Allium sativum. The sequence goes on from CM060915.1 coordinate 380,937,421, forward strand.
CATGTCAAAACTAGATTTAATATTCTAGTTTACCATTTATGTTCAGAACTAATATACATGTTAATCATTCACTATCATATCCAATTCAGATTATGCCAACATATTTATTATGCCAAATTAACTTAATTAAGCTACGCCCAATCCCTGTATAACATGTTTCCACAAGTCCTCTAAGTACTCATGAAATGACCCTAGCAAAAGGAATAGGGGATAAGCATAAGAAATAATAGGCGTGCAATGATGAACCAAATACAATGATAATGGTCTTACTAGGCTCGATGTATATAACAGTGAATGAGAATAAACTAGCAAGGTTACATACTAAATATGAGATCCAACATCATTAAGGGAATAGGCATAAGAAACTAACTACAATAGTTATAGGCAACTAACCACAATAGTCATGGGCGACTAATCACAATAGTTTCCTATTCAATGTCATAGGCAATAGTCTCATAGGCGTGAATCATAGTCATAGGCAATATTCTCATAGGCATGAATCATAGGCAATAGTCTCTTAGGCATGAATCATAGTCATAGGCAATAGTCTCTTAGGCATGAATCCTAGTCATAGGCAATAGCCTATTAGGCATCGGTTTCATGTCCAATTATGCATTATTATTTGTCCCAAAATTTAGCGTTCGTGCGTTAATCTCTTATGAGATGAGGCGCAGGCTCGTAGTAGCCTGGCTATAGAACAGAAAGAAGAAAGAGGTACAGAATAGTCACAGAAAAACAGATCTGACAGATAAGAATATACATAGCCTCAGATTCAGATTTATAATCATGTCACAATTATAATTGCAGTTTATAGCGGAAAATAACTGTACTTACCTTTCATCGTTTTAAGAAAGGATAATAAACTGTTGTTGATGCAGAAATGCTGAATTATTCCTCTTTAATTGTTGTCGTGGCTCTAAACTTGGATTTGAGATTTGATTTAGCTTTTAATTCTATTCAGGTTGGAGGAAGATTCATCAGTCTAAGTTTTGATTCCAGCAGGGTAGCGACGCCATTTTTATTTTTAATTAGAACAGAGGCAGAATATAGACATAATGAAATTGTGTGGAGAGAATGAGGCTAGGGGGCTGTTTATATAAGATTAGGCGGACGAATCTAGACAGAAACGAGACCGGATACATCAGAATGAACCAGGTTAAAAAAACTGGATTTCGGGAGCAGGTCAACCCCCAGGTCGACACTATGGTCGACCTGGTCTGGCCAGGTCGACACTATGGTCGACCTGGCCCTTGGGAGGTCGACACTATGGTCGACCCTCAGGTCGACCTGGTCCATGGGCGGGAATTTTCCCGCCCAGCCTATTCTGGGATTTCGAATTCGAATTTGAATTCGAATTTTCGAGTTGTTTTCGATTTTGAAATTCTCTGAAACTTCGGAGGGCCATATCTCCCTCATACGGACTCCGTTTCTCGAAAACTCGGACTCGTTTCCAAGCAGAATTTCGAGATGAACGCAATGGCGCAACCCGTTTCCCTTGAATTTTATTTTATAATTTAATTATTCTCTGATTTGTTACTTGTACGTTCACAGAAAGTACGGGGTGTTACATTCTCCCCTCCTTAAAGGATTTCGTCCCCGAAATCTTCAAGTTAAGAAGAATGTGTCCTACCATCCAGTCATACATATACTCAACCATCATCCATATGCATCCATTGTCCTTAGAAAACTTCTAATGTTGTATGAACATATGCAAAAGTGTGTGTATATGTTCCTTATCTAATGCAAAGATCAGGCGGTCCACTGATTCAGTTGACCTCCTTAATGCGAATTATGTCAGTGCCATGAGTCCAACATGTATGCAATTTTCCTATTTGATACATATCATTCTTATATGGGTGAGAAACATTCATTTATATGCAACATCCATGTGATGAATCAATCATTTTGCATCCACAAAAATTGAAAATGCTCACACATCCATATGCAGTATGAGAGTGTTTTCGAGCCGATTTAGTGCCTAGTGTGTGTGTGTATATGCATCCACGAGCAACCACTTGCATCCACTTGCAACCATCAAACATAACATGTCTCAAACACATGTTTACATCCATAGGATTCCTATCTATAGGTCGAAGACTCGATTAATAGGATACAGTCGAGTGATGGGAGAGAGTGCAGATAAACAAAAACTTGGTTTCCATTAGACCTTGGTTGAGAGACAAATTCCCCTAAGTATCAACCCCGAAGACCGAAGTCAACATCAGATTGACACACAGAGGATTACCCCCTTTAGACAATGTCAAAACTGGAAATCTCAACCTTATCAGAAATATTCAGATATTTACATATTACCAGTACAGATCAGATCACTAAATGATTCTTGGGAAACTAAGCATGATAAAAACCCAGAATGTATGCGTCATAGTCAACTTAACGCCCAACACAGATACCCAACTTACCACGCTTAGATGAGTCATAGCCCTTATGGGTCTGAGTCTATAGCGAAATCAGAAACAATACTAGTATTCAAGTGCAGAGTATCGATTACAGAATCGAACTGCCAGAATCAGAAAAGAGTTTTAACTCAAAAATCAGATAAAGAAATTAAACCTCCTACAGAAAGTTTTCCTATTTCTATCCTATCCATTAGCCTCGAGAGTGTTCGCCGGCCTTCCAGAAGTTGGTCCTACCCTCTGCCCTTGCCCTCGTTTCTTTGGACAGTCCCTAGTGAAGTGTCCCATCTCACCACAGTTGAAGCAAGTGCCCTTTCTTTTTTTGCAATCCTTGTTCAGATGTGTCGAGCTTCCACAAGTAAAGCACTTTTTCTCCTTCTTATCTTCAGACTTTTCACCCTTCTTTTGTGTTTCCTTTTTGGGCCATGCTTTCTTGTTCTGTGGTTCTTCCTTCTTTGCCTATTTCTTGTCGTTGTCTTCCTCGTGCAGTAGTGCCATATCCACTAATCTCTCATAAGTCGCTCCCATGGGTACATGGGTCATGGTTAGGCTGTGCAGTGGCTCGTTTAATCCTTTAACAAAGTAGAGAGCCTTTTTATGCTGGGTGTTGACTAAATCTAGTCCGAACCTGGCCAATTGGTTGAACTGGTTGACGTATTCCTTGACCGTCATACTTCCTTGCTTAAGAGATAAGAACTTTTCCATTTGTAGACTTCGTTCAGCTTACGAGAGGAATTTCGCCTCAAACCTTGTTCTGAAATCCATCCATGTTTCAACTTGTCTCTCGGCGTTAGTGACTTCCCACCAATAGGAAGCTTCGTCCTTGAGCAACCATACCTGTCAATTGTACCTTATGCCTATCGTCCATCTCGAAAATAACGAATAGATCCTCAGTTTCTTTGAGCCAGTTCCTCGCTTCTACGAATGATTCAGTTCCCTTGAAATCCTTTCCACCCATGGCCCTAAAATCTTTACAGATCTTTGAAAAAGCAATTGAAGGAGGAGAGGGCGGAGGAGGAGGAATCGCTGCAGCTGGAGGAGGAATATCCGTTGGGCGTGCATCGTTGGCCCTAGCCTCTAAGTACCTCCTGAACCAGCCAGGTATTGGCACGCCCTCTGGAAAGTTAAGATTCCCAGACATGCTGGAATGAAAGAAAAAGATTTAAAACGAAGAACGGAAAAGATAGATGTATGGCTTTTTGGGGATTATGTTTTTCAAAAATAAGCTTTACTTTTGAAAATACTTCCCTTTTAAAACCTTTTTGAAAATAGTTTTCAAAAACTTTTATCTAATCTGGTAACCTTCAGCTCTGATACCAAGTGTAACACCCCACCTCCATTAAGGTCACTCACAAAGGGAATGCCTTAACTTTGGTAGAGCGTTTTAGTAGACAGAACAGAAATTTACAAGACAGATAAACAATACTTGAGAAATTATAACTTTATTACAGCGGAAAACAGAAATCAGTTTGGTTACATCTTTACCAAAAACTCAAGTACATAAATATCAGTCTTGTTCAGAAAATCATTAGAGTGCAAAACTTTAAAATCATAATCCCCACAGAAGCTGCCATAAAGAGTCGAGCCATACTTTAAGCACTCTGAGTACTTCAAGCAAAAGAAATCCGGATCAAGCTAAAGTATTCCCTCCTTGGAAAACCTAGGGGGGAACAGAAGAAAAAGGGGCGAAAACAAGCAAGGTCAGACATAAAGTCTGGCAAGTCCAGTGACTTTCAGCATATGAACAGATAATAATAATCATGGCATGCAAATAAAACTGGATGAGAGATAACAGTAACAGGACCAGCAGATGTACATAGGTTAAACAGAAGAAACAAAATAATATTACTTTTCATCTCTCTGCACTAATACTAGCATAATAGGATTAGGTGTCACCCTAATGTCTAAACTGAAATAGAAACGGGAACAGAATGATTTCCACTGAAGAGAATGCTAGTAATGGGCCTTTATCACCCCAGCAGAAACAGAATGCTAATAATGGGTCTTTACCACCCGAACAGAAACAGACAGAAACAAAATGCTAATAATGGGCCATTACCACCAGAACAGAATAGACAGAAACATAATGCTAATAATGGGTCTTTACCACCCGAACAGAAACAGACAGAAACAAAATGCTAATAATGGGCCATTACCACCCGAACAGAACAGATAGAAACAGAATGCTAATAATGGGCCTTTACCACCCGAACAGAAGGTACAGAAACAGAAACAGATTAATCCCTACGAAAACAGAATGTAGAATTAGGTGTACACTAGTAAATGGGCCTTTACAACCCGAACAGACGGTACCACGCAGACAGGTGTTGCCACCTAGCAGAAACAGACGGTACCAACAGAAATAGACAGAACTAAGTGTACCCTAAAACCCTACCCCAAGCGATCGGCTCCTTAATGCATAAATACCCTGTGTCGGCTCCACAATAGGGTGTATCACTCCCTAAAGTGACAACCAAATGGCATAGGCCTATTTACAGATGTCACGGCGTCTTACATCCTCAGAGGCAGACCGGGATCCATGCACGCACATGACCCGGTTGGAACGCACCATCAACACCCCTCGCCATTATCAGAATGAACCACTTATAATTAGTTCAGTAAGCGTGCCCGGACCCTACCTACTTTTGGGTCAAAGTTTTGATACCAGAAAGTGTTACTGACTAATATGGGTCCCAAACAACAGATGACACAAGTAATTTCCCTCCTAACCTTGTGTCCCCCAGACTAACAGATTTCAGATTAACTTGTTTACAAGTTCAGACATACAGAGTTCAGATCAACTAGTTCACAGATCAGACAAGTTTTCAGACTAACGGATCAGATATACAAATTTAACAGATTTACAGATTTGTCTAACTTTATAACTGGGCCTACAGATTCACGAAACGGGTTTGTTTAATTCATTAGTCCAATTGGTTTAACCCTATCCACCCAACAAGTTTTAGACGTCATATTTATCCCAGATTTGCATTAATTAAATAGTAATGCACAGACCTCTCACATTAGGTCGGTAGCTTGTGGCCGCTGGATATGCCGGGCGGTTACGGGCAGACTTCTGCCACAAGCCAGACCTAACCTCATGTCTAAGCATATTTTGGTTATGCCTACGACCTCTCACATTAGACTGACAGTTTGCGGTCGTTGGTTAAGCCAGTTGGTTCCGGGCAGGCTTCTACCGCAAACAGAGTCTAACCTCGTGTCATAACCAATTCATTCCAATACAGGTTTTTCAGATATCAAACTAATTCTGTTTATTTAACAGATCAAACTTCTGTACAAGTTACAGCAGATTATTCGAGGTTCTATTAACAAGTTTTGCTCAAATTTTAAGTCGAGCCTACAGATTCACATACTTCAAATTTCAGCATTTCAGTTCCAACAAATTACGTCTTTCAACAGATTAAACAGATAACAGATCTTGCAGATTAGGCTATTTAGCAGATTTAGCAGATAAGGCAATTTAACATAATTAGCAGATTTGGCAGATAAGGCAATTTAACATAATTAGCAGATTTTATATATCTAAAACTCTATTTAGATATCTTGCCTAATCCTAAATTTTTCCTAAACTTACATGCCTAAATCAAGGTCATAATTCATAATACAATATATGCCCCATATCTTAGCCTTAACATTCCCATTTACAGTTCATGTCAAAACTAGATTTAATATTCTAGTTTACCATTTATGTCCATAACTAATATACATGTTAATCATTCACTATCATAGCCAACTCAGATTATGCCAACATATTTATTATGCCAAATTAACTTAATTAAGCTACGCCCAATCCCCGTATAACATGTTTCCACAAGTCCTCTAAGTACTCATGAAATGACCCGAGCAAAAGGAATAGGGGATAAGCACAAGAAAGAATGGGCATGCAATGATGAACCAAATACAATGATAATGGTCTTACTAGGCTCGATGTATATAACAGTGAATGGGAATAAACTAGCAAGGTTACATACTAAATATGAGATCCAACATCATTAAGGGAATAGGCATAAGAAACTAACTACAATAGTTATAGGAAGCTAACCACAATAGTCATGGGCGACTAATCACAATAGTTTCCTATTCAATGTCATAGGCAATAGTCTCATAGGCGTGAATCATAGTCATAGGCAATATTCTCATAGGCATGAATCATAGTCATAGGCAATAGTCTCTTAGTCATGAATCATAGTCATAGGCAATAGCCTCTTAGGCATGAATCATAGTCATAGGCAATAGCCTCTTAGGCATCGGTTTCATGTCCAATTAGGCATTATTATTTGTCCCAAAATTTAGCATTCGTGCGTTAATCTCTTATGAGATGAGGCGCAGGCTCGTAGTAGCCTGGCTATAGAACAGAAAGAAGAAAGAGGTACAGAATAGTCACAGAAAAACAGATCTGACAGATAAGAATATACATAGCCTCAGATTCAGATTTATAATCATGTCACAATTATAATTGCAGTTTATAGCGGAAAATAACTGTACTTGCCTTTCGTGGTTTTAAGAAAGGATAATAAACTGTTGTTGATGCAGAAATGCTGAATTATTCCTCTTTAATTGTTGTCGTAGCTCTAAACTTGGACTTGAGATTTGATTTAGCTTTTAATTCTATTCAGGTTGGAGGAAGATTCATCCGTCCAAGTTTTGATTCCAGCAGGGTAGCGACGCCATTTTTATTTTTAATTAGAACAGAGGCAGAATATAAACAAAATGAAATTGTGTGGAGAGAATGAGGCTAGGGGGCTGTTTATATAGGATTAGGCGGACGAATCTAGACAGAAACGAGACCGGATACATCAGAATGAACCAGGTTAAAAAAAACTGGGTTTCGGGAGCAAGTCGACCCCCAGGTCGACACTATGGTCGACCTGGCCCCTGGGAGTCGACACTATGGTCAACCCCCAGGTCGACCTGGTCCATGGGAGGGAATTTTCCCGCCCAGCCTATTCTGGGATTTCGAATTCGAATTTGAATTCGAATTTTCGAGCAGTTTTCGATTCTGAAATTCTCTGAAACTTCGGAGGGCCATATCTCCCTCATACGGACTCTGTTTCTCGAAAACTCGGACTCGTTTCCAAGCAGAATTTCGAGATGAATGCAATGGCGCAACCCTTTTCCTTTGATTCTTATTTTATAATTTAATTATTCTCTGATTTGTTACTTATACGTTCACAGAAAGTACGGGGTGTTACAGTTGGGTTGGACTACTATGGATTGGGCTAAAGTGAATCAGACCATTTTGGATTAGACCATTCTGGATCGGACTAAGGTGGGTCAGGTCAGACAAAAGGGGGGTCAGGTCGGGCCTATAGGAGGGGTCAGGTCGGACCAAAGTGGCTCTGGTCGGGCTATTCTGGACAGCCATTTCTGGTTAGCCATTTTTTGCCATTTCTGGTCAGCTATTTCTGGTCGGACACTTCCAATGATGATGTGACTTCAAAGTGAGATCAACTGGGTAGTTAGGAAGTGTTGAAATAATGCTATGGATTGCTTTGAACCTTATAGATATGTTAGTTGGTCCAACGATGGTGGTGGCTTCGATGAGAATCCAGAAGGGGATGTTCGAAGTGATGTGATATGTTCGTTGATCGGTGAAAAGCAACGAATAGGCAGACAACTCAAAGGTCGTGAGTTGGTTGATAATGCTTGCTCGAGAAGGTTGCTTGAGCAGTAAATAGCCGTCAAGGTTGGACGACTAGAGATGCGAAGGCCGAGAAGTCATCGTTGTCGTAAATTCTAGCAGGCTCAAAGCAGCGGTACAATAGGGGCGCCCAATAGATTGGAAGGTTGCTTGTCGAGCACCTTGGGTATCGTTGAAAGGCCTAGTTGTCAAGGTTGGACATATAGAGTTTATGCTAGAACTGGGGTTACCAATAGCCCTTGACATATGGCAAGCTTAGCCGTCATACGATTAACAATGGTTTCAAAGTAGGATTGGCGGTGATAGCCGGAGTCGTTCATGGATGATTGTTTGTTCTATCTGAAACTTATATATTTCTAATATTATGTGTGTTTTCCATGATTGAATGGTTGCTCTAGTTTCATGTATGAATTGTTATTCCTTTGATTGAATGGATTATAAAGGCTATCTCCGTCCGATGTAGGGAAGATAAGGTTGAGTTCTTCTCCGGTGTCATGGGTAGATTAGTATGTTTATCTATCCCCTCTCATACACTTTATTGTTGAAGTTTGTTAGATGTTTTATCGCTCACTAAGACTGTTGTCTGACTCAAGGTTTTATGTATCCCCTTATTACCTTGGGTTGTTCATCCAATTGTGGATGGGCAGACTAAGTAACAGGTAATGCTTTAGTGAGGACGACGATGCTGATCGATGGTGATCAGGAGGCTCACGTACCAGTTTTACTATGATCTAATAATTGGATTTCTGTTGTTTGCTTTTTTGAGTGATGTAGTGAGGCAACTTTTTATAAACATTATTTCCATGTTTGTGGATCTTACCTTCTAGTTGGATGGAAGTCTAGTGTTTTTGCTTCACTATTACTACCTGTTGTATATGTTCTATTTTATTTTATCCTTGCGCTGTGAGTTTTACGACATGTTCCGCTTGTGTTTACCTACTCTGATGATTGTCCATGACAGCCTTGCACATATTTCATTGCATTATTTCTCTTGTATAGTGCGGGGGTTATGGGTGGTCATCACATTTGGTATCAGAACTCTGTTCAACGTTTTTTGGCCAAAGTTCAAGGACGTAATCATGTATGAGAGACGTACTTGTAGATTTCAGTTGGATGCTTACTATACATAGTAGCATATATAGTAGTAGCGGTTGTTTTCCTTTAGCAGTTTTTCTTGAAAGTGACTAATTATTCTGAATTGCAGATTTAGACTGAGTAGACGAGAAACAAGACATGCTGCTAAGGGAGCAAATAAAGGATGGAGAAATGGTGGTGAACCTAATTACCCGGCCATGTTTGAAGCCATGGCGGAAGCAGTTATGCGAAGGGTACCCGCTCCAGTGGCGGCAATGGTAGATGGTGGTATGCGAGTTCCTAGAGTAGTAGATTTTGCAAAGCTGTGCAAGGACTTTACATCTCTAGGGGTGAAACCATTCAGGGGAACTGAACCAGCTGAAGAGGTTCAGAGGTGGATGGATTCATGTGTCCAAATCTTTGGAGACTTGGGTATTGAGAATGCAATAACGAGAAAGCTTGCATTAAGGCAACTGCAAGGCAGGGCCATAGAATGGTGGAATTCTATTACACTCGAGTCTCCAGAGGAAGAAATTTCATGGGACCTATTCCAAGCTAAGTTTGAAGCAAAGTTTATCTCCACAGCTTAGAAATCTGCTCTATTCAAGAAGTTCGTAGAGCTGAAACACAATGGTCATTCTATGCTTGACTATATTTCTGATTTTGAAGCCTTGTCTAGATACGCTTGTTCATACATTGATACACCATATCCGAAGAACGAGAAGTTTGTCTTGGGTTTGGATGCTTATATCGGAAAACCGTTGGTGGACCATCTTGATGATTCATTTGAGAAGATTATGGAAAAAGATATTCGTCATCAGAGCTTGTTTCCTAAGGAAGCAAATGTTGTTGCTTCCACCAAAGAGGCTCAGAAACCACAACAGGTTGGTAATAATAAGAACAGGAAGCAGCAACAACAAAAGGGAAAAGATGGCCCAAAGAAGACGAAGAGTGAGGTGGTTTGCTTTAACTGCCAACAGAAAGGCCATTTTGCTAATGAGTGCAAGAATCCCAAAGCTGAGAAGAAGTGCTTCAAATGTGCGAAGCTTGGGCATGAGAAGAAAGATTGTCCAGAATCAGCTAGGGGCAAGCAGGTTATGAGGGCATATGCTTTGGATGTTGTACCAACTTATTCAAGTGCTCCTACTGCAGAAGAGAAGGGAAAGGGTGTCGTGGTGCAAGGTACTCTTTCAGTTAATGGTATTTCAGTTCGTGTGCTTTTCGATACTGGAGCATCGCATTCCTTCATTTGCAATGAGCTTGTGTGTATCTTGGGTTTGGAACCTGAGATTTGCGATAGACCCTTCGTAGTGACTAGTCCAATTGGGGGCTCGTCAAATCTTTGCATGATATGTCATGGTCTAGTGTTGTCGATTCATGGTTGCTGTTTTATGTATGATTGCTTTGTTCTTAACTTTGCAGGGTTTGGGATCATCTTGGGCATGGATTGGCTCAAGAGGTTTGCGGCAAGGGTGAATTACGAGAAGCTAGAGGTAAGGGTCGGGGATGTGGAAGGGCGAAAGGTGTTGATTAGATGTAAGTGCGAAGACGAGGTATTCGTAAGTTATCTATATCGCTTGGGATTCCACAAGAAGACCTGTCATCAGTGCTGATCGCTAATGAGCATGTATATGTTTTTGACGAGGTCAAGAGGTTGCCTCTGCATCATGAGATCGAGTTTAGGATCTATTTGTTCGAAGATGCTAGAACAATCGTTATGCCACTTAGGTGAATGGCGCCTAGGGAACAGCAAGAGTTAGAGGTGCAAGTTCGAGACCTTTTGGGAAAAGGATTCATTCGGAGGAGTGTATCTGAATGGGGTGCACCGGTCGTATTTGCAACCAAGGCGGATGGCTCGTTAAGATTGTGTGTGGACTATTGTGAGCTGAACAAGGTGACAAAGAAGAACAAGTATCCATTGCCAAGGATAAATGACTTGTTCAATCATCTTCACGAAGCCAAAGTGTTTTCTCAAATGGATTTGGCAACAGGATTTCACCAGTTGAGGGTGTCTAAGGATAGTGTGCCTAAGACTGCTTTTAGGACACCATCTGGTTTCTTCGAATGGTTGGTGATGCCATTCGGGTTGACTAACGCGCCAGCGTATTTTGTGGATCTTATGAATAGAGTGTTCAGAGATCAGTTGAACAAGTTCGTGCTTGTACTCGTGGATGATATTCTGGTTTACCCCAGAAATGAGGAAGAACATAAGACGCACTTAAGAGTTGTGTTGGAGATCTTGCGGAAGCATCCGCTTAAGGCTAAGTTCTCAAAGTGTCACTTCTGGAAGGATGAAGTGAGGTCCTTAGGTCATGTAGTTTCTGGAAAAGGGATAGCGGTTGACCCCGCTAATGTTGCAGCAATCCAGGACTGGGATCGACCTAAGAATGCGACGGATTTTTGGAGTTTCCTTAGGTTGGCAGGATATTACTGACGGTTTATCAAGGATTTCTCCAAAGTAGTTGCATTGTTGATAGGATTAACAAAGAAGAACCAAGTGTTCACATGGGATGCAAAGTGTGAACAAGCATTTGGAATCTTGAAGGAGAGATTGACGATTGCTCCTGTGTTAACCATTCCAAGTGGGAATGAAGAGATGGTGGTGTATACCGATGCATGTGGTACTGGACTTGGAGCAGTACTAATGCAAAAGGATAAGGTTGTGGCCTACGCGAGTCGACAACTCAAGCCGCATGGGAAGAATTACCCAACTCATGATTTGGAGTTGGCGGCGATTGTATTTGCTTTGAAGATGTGGAGACATTACCTGTTGATAGTTCAATTCGAGTTGTTTATGGATCACAAGTCATTGAAGTATCTTTTCTCCTAAAAGGATTTGAATATTCGGCAGCAAAGATGGTTAGTGTTTCTAGCGTCATATGATTTTGGCATAGCCTATACTCCGGGAAAGGGTAACGCAGTTGCAGATGCGTTAAGTCGAAGACACACAAGTTTAGGAGTGATGTTTTCGGAATGGAAGAGCCTCGAGTACTTGGCAAGGTTCGATTTCAGGCCAAGGTGTGAGTTGGAACCTAAAATATTGGCAAGCTTGTCAATAAGACCTACTCTTATCGAAAGGATTGGAGAAAGCCAAAAAAAAGATGCAAAGCTCTTCGAGTTCATTCAGAAACTGGAACCAAAAGATAAAGAGTTCGGGGTCGATCAAGAAGGTTGGCTTTGAAAGCAAGGGAAATTAGTTGTTCCTGATATCGACGCATAGAGGGATGAGGTTCTGAGAGAATATCATCACTCGAAGCTGACGATTCATCCCGGTGGCATTAAGATGTACCAGGACATGAAGAGAGTCTACTACTGGGAAGGGATGAAGATAGATATTGGAAAGTTCATTTCCAAGTGTATGAACTGTCAGTTGGTGAAAGCTGAACAGAAGAAGCCGAGTGGTTTGCTACAGCCATTGGAAGATCCTACATGGAAGTAGGAGCAAGTATCGATGGATTTTATCGGTGGACTACCTAGAACCAGGGCAGGAAATGAAGGGATTTGGGTCATTGTGGATTGTTTGACCAAAAGTGCGAGATTCATTCCTATCAAGTCGACTAGGATGACATCGAAATTGGCTGAACTTTATGTGAAATGGATAGTTCGATTCCATGGTGTCCCAAAGAGTATAGTAAGCGACCGAGATCCATTATTCACAAGTGGATTTTGGAAAAGTTTGCAAGAAGCTTTGGGAACCGAGTTGTGCTTAAGTACGACTTATCATCCTCAAACTGATGGTCAAACCGAAAGAGTCAATCGAGTTTCGGAAGATCTCCTGAGGGCTTGTGTTTTTCGGAGGATCATGGGAAGACCATCTACATCTAGTTGAGTTTGCGTATAATAATAGCTACCAGTCTAGCATTGGGATAGCACCATACGAAGCATTGTATGGAAGGTCGTGTAATTCTCCAGCATGTTGATTAGAAACTGGGGATAAGTTGGTACTTAGGCTGAGATGATTAGAGAAACCTCGGATTGTATCGAGATAGTTCGGCAACGAATAAAGGCTGCCCAGGACCGTCAGAAGAATTACGCCGATAAGCGTCGTAAGGACTTGGAATTCTACGTGGGCGATATGGTTTTCGTGAAAAATTCGCCGTTGAAGCACATGGTTAGATTTGGTAAGAAAGGAAAGTAAGTTCCAAGGTTTGTTGGACCATTTCCTATAGTCGAGCGAACTGGAAAGCTCGCATATAGATTGAAGTTACCAGAGAAGATATCGATTGTGCATAATGTGTTCCATGTGTCATTTCTACGGAAATTCATGCATGATTCAAATGTGGTGGTATCTCCAGAGAAGTACGAAGACTAAGAAGTAGAGACCGAAGTTTCGAGACCTTGTAAGCCACTTTGGGTTGTGGGGAATGACCCGAAACAACTCATAAGGAAGACGGTTACACTAGTGAAGGTACAATGGAGTGAAGATGGCGACGATTGTACATGGGAGGCGGAAGAGAGTATGAGAGCGACTCATCCAAAACTCTTCGTCGGTAGGACCCTTTGATATCATTTCTTTGTTATATCGTTGTATCTTGTTATGGTTTGTTAGAATTCTACATGCTAGGATAAGGCTATGGATGTATGGCTTGATGGTTGCTAGTTTGGATGATAGAATTGGCTTTTCATGGATGATAGGCATGCGGAATCGTTGTAATTGCTTGTGTTTGCTTGGAATTTCGGGGGCGAAATTCTTAAAGGGGGAGAATGTAACAGCCCGCATTTTACGTATCGAAAGATCGTAAAATTGTTTTATTTCATTCTCTGAGGGTTGGATCATTCTCATCTTTTAATATATTGCTTATGGGGATGTGAGACATGTCCATAATTTTTACCGATTTTGTTTGTGACCATTTTGTCCCTGTCAGCCTTGTACAGGGCATAACTTTTGACTTGGATCGAATCAGTGGGTGAGACCTGTGCCATTTGAAAGGAATTGATGGTTACCTTTCCGTAGAGTGTTACATTAAAGATTTGGCTCAGCGTTTTGGGAGAAATCACCGTTTTAAGGTTTTTCAGTTGGTTGTTCAGATTTGGACAGCCTAATGGGCTGAATTTGGGAGGCCCATTAGTAGGATGGTGGAATCCTATAAATATGGGGTGAGAGTGGAGGGAAAAGGTTTACTTTTCCATTCTCTCATTTGGAGGCATTGATCTCCTTCTTCCTCTAACACCTTTCCACCATTAAAAATCCAAATCTAAGGAGGAAAATCATAGATCTACACCATTGGAGGCTAGATCAACATCATTTCAAAGGTGAATTCATCGGATCAAGGAGATTGGTTCGAAGTGCTCGCTGTCCGGATTCTTATTTCTATCGTTTTAGATTGCTTTGGCAAATCGGTGAGTGATTTACATCTCTCACATGAATGCAATGAAGTATATGAGTGTTTTTGTATGTTTCTCATCAAATTGGAATGTTTTATCGTAGATTTATACCATTACATGTCCATTTTTATATGCATCACCCTATGATCTTATCTAGCAAGTTTTACTCGATAATTTCATGTCATTTTACGTGTTTATGTTAGTTAGAACTCTCATTTTGACTATAGGTTCATTTTAATGGTTTTTGGTGAGATTTACATCATTTTTTATGGTAATCGTCATATTCATGGAGTTAGTAATGTTATGATATGATTATAATTGTGTTTGATGATTTTGATTGAGTTGGTTTCGTCGGATTCGTCGTTTGGCGAAGTTTTGATTGAAATAGGAGTAGAATTGAAGATGTGCAGAAAGTGGCTCGGGTCGGACTAAAGGGGGTCGGGCTCAAATTCTGTCATGGAGGACAAGTCAAAGTTGGTTCGGGTCAGACTAAAAGGCGTCAGGTCGGATTAAAGGGGGTCGGGTTGGACCATTCTGGATTGGGCTAAAGTGAATCAGACCATTTTGGATCGGGCTAAAGTGGATTGGACCATTTTGGATCGGACTAAAGTGGGTCGGGTCGGACAAAAGGGGGTCGGGTCGGGCCTAAAGGAGGGGTCGGGTCGGACCAAAGTGGCTCGGATCGGGCTATTCTAGACAGCCATTTCTAGTCGGCATTTTTTGCCATTTCTAGTCAGCTATTTCTCGTCTGACACTTCCGGTGATGATGTGACTTCAAAGTGAGATCAATTGGGAATTTAGGAACTGTTGAAATAATGCTATGGATTGCTTTGAACCTTATAGAGATGTTTGTTGGTTCAGCGATGGTGGTGGCTTCGACGAGAATCTAGAAGGGGATGTTCGAAGTGATGTGATATGTTCGTTGATTGGTGAAAAGCAACGAATAGGTAGACAACTCAACGGTCGTGAGTTGGTGGATAATGGTTGCTCGAGAAGGTCACTTGAGCAGTAAATAGCCGTCAACGTTGGACGACTAGAGATGCGAAGGTCGAGAAGGCATCGTTATCGTAAGTTCAAGCAGGCTCAAAAGAGGGGTACAAAGGGGGCACCCAATAGGCTGGAAGGTTGCTGGTCGAGTACCTTGGGTATCGTTGAAAGACCTAGTTGTCAAGGTTGGACATATGGAGTTTATGCTAGAACTGGGGTTACCATTAGCCCTTGATATATGGCAAGGTTGGTCGTCATACGATTAACGGTGGTTTCAAAGCAGGATTGGCGACGATAGCTTGAGTCAATCATGGATGATTGGTTGTTCTTTGTGAGACTAATATAATCTGGATGTTATGTGTGTTTTCCATGATTGCATGGTTGCTCTGGTTTCCATGCATGAATTGTTATTCCTTTGGTTGAATGGATTGTAAAGGCTATCACTGTCCGATGTGGGGAAGATAAGGTTGAGTTCTTCTCTGCTGTCATGGGTAGATTAGTGCGTTTATCTATCCCCTCTCATACACTTTATTGTTGAAGTTTGTTAGCTGTTTTATCGCTCACTAAGACTGTTGTCTGACAAGGTTTTATGTATCCTCTTATTACTGTGGGATGTTCATCCGATTGTGGGCTGGAAGACTAAGTAACAGGTGACAGGTAATGCTTTAGTGAGGACGATGATGCTGATCGATGGCGAGCAGAGCTCACGTACCAGTTTTACTACTATCTAATAATTGTATTTCTGTTGTTTGCTTTTCTAAGTGATGTAGTGAGGCAACTTTGTATAAACACTATTTCCAAGTTTGTGGATCTTACCTTTTAGTTGTATGGAAGTCCAATGTTTCTGCTTCACTATTACTACCTGTTGTATATGTTCTATGATATTTTATCCTTGCGCTGTGAGTTTTACGACAGATTCCGCTTGTGTTTACCTACTCTGATGATCGTCCATGACAGCCTTGCACATCTTTCAGCGCATTATTTCTCTTGTATAGTGCGGGGGTTATGGGTGGTCGTCACATGACAATTTTATTTAAATAATATGATTTTAACTAAATGTCATGTTTAACAAAAATGACTATTTTAATTTCATATAAAATGACAACAAAAACAATACTTTCAACTGTTCTATTCTTATTGCATAACAAATAACAACAAAAATGTGAACTTTATATTCCAATCTTTTTATTGTAACCAAATGGCATTAAAAATATGAACTTCAATAAATACCCTTTTTATTGTAATAAAATGACAATAAAATATAGTTTTTAATAACTATACTTTTTATATGTAACGAAGCTACAATAAAAATCTAACCTTCTATTTCAGTTCTTTTATTTGTAAGCAAATGCCAATGAAAATCTAATCTTTTAATTCAGTTCTTTTTATTGTAAACAATATTACATAAAAATGCAATCTTTAAATTCTTTTCTTTTTAAATGGAAACAATATTACATAAAAATGTAATCTTCAAATGTTAAATCTTTTTATTGAAACGAATTATCAATAAAAATGTATTCTTTTAATTCTATCCTTTTTATGAAACATTTTATAAAAAAAATGTTATTTCTCTTCTAAGGCAACATTTTATACCAAAATGTCATTTATTCTAATGTCACATTTTACAACAAAGTGTTATTTTAATCTAATGCCACATTTATAGTTAACATGCATGACATTTAATAATTAACATAAATGGCATTTTTGTTTTGCATACAATGAAACAGCCCGAACTTCCCCGTGAAGGAAAGAACGAATTGAGTTGAGAACAAGACTAATTAGAACACGAACAGAAGAACATTTCTTTGCTTATTACAACAATTCCATAAGAATACAAGAATATACAGAGTATGAATAAATATTATACATCAGAAAAATATCAGAGATTACAATACATTACATAGCAGCAGAAAAATAATACAATACACAACTGAAAGGGATAAACAGATACAGAACTTTTCGAATATCGTTCTAGCTGTAAACCCGGATCCTGTGAATATAAATCTGCAAAACCAAAACTACTAGCTGCCAGTGTGGAAAACAGGGGCACCCAGAGTTTAGGTTAAAACAATAAACTCCAGTTCAGTCATGTGACTGGTGTGAAAACTAAAACAGTTATTTAAAACTTTTCTTTAAAGGAGGGTAATTCAAGGGACCACGCAGTATAACACGGAACGGGTTTCCTCTCGAGAATACCAGTGCATAGAATAAACAGCACAATGCTTTTTGTAAAAATGAAGGTATTATAAGACTCAAGTCCCATTACACAATGCAACGCAAGCCGGAGGATAGAGTTTTACCTTATAATAATCAAGCATGCTTGGTACGTTTAAAACAAATCATTTTCATACTATTATAGTATAAAGTGTATGAAAACAACTTCAAGTATAAATGTATCAATCATAGACAACATAGTTCCCCATCCCACTATGTCGCTATACTGGGCTCTACAAATAAAACCGAAATATCACATATTGGAAATTGGATTTCCGTCATGAGTCGAGGCCAGGGATGGCTCCTCACCGCTTCAAGACACTTTAGCAGATGTCTCGGGACTACACACTCTAGGTAACCCTTGGATCTTCAGGGCCGGTTCTCCGTTACGTTTGTGGATTAGTTATTCCTGAACACACCTTTCCTGGTCCTATCGGACCTATATTCGAGGGGCCTCGCAATCTAACAACCACATAGGTAAAATAACAACGATGTCAGGGCGAGTAAAACGCTGACACCACCCATAGCTAGAAAGAAACGTCGTGCACTCCCTGCACTCACGATCCTGTTTTTAACTCATACCGAGGTGTGAGGCTCGCGAATTAATGCTATACACAAAGCTATGTCATATTAAAGCCGTACTTTGATCATCAACCACAAGACTCTACTTTTCAACAAAAGCCTTGATCGCTGCATCTCAGCATGCCACACAGGCAATTCATGCCATGCGACTGATATCTACCGATATATAACCTCTGAGCTCGTATGTCTCAGAGAAGGGCGCTAAGCAAGAGAATAAATTCTCCGCCGCCAAACAGATATACATTTAGTAGAAATCAATCAGCACAGAATAAAATCCAATGTCAGACACACAATCCATTTATAAGTCCGTTCTGGGTCTGAACGAAACCGGAGGCACCTTATTCCTCCCCCACATGTCCAATACAGGGGAGAGGTCCTCGCATATCCATCGATCTCCAAGTATGTCTGGACGATCACCACTTATTACCTTGGCTTGGGTGTACAGACCAATCAAGACATCAATAATCATCTAAACGATGTGAAGACCTCCGGCCTTCAACCACCGTCTTCATCGTCGAATCAGTTATTCAGAATGGGTATAAACCTGGCTTTTTCGAATAACTCGCGTATATAATAAACAAGTTCTATAAAAACACAACATACGCCTCATTCCAATTCTGAATATTCCTTTATTCAAATATTCACATACTTTAAGAAAGGTTCCCATTAATTTTATCCAAGATAAATTCTTTAAATTTATTCTTTAATCTTCCTTTGGATTTCAATTCAAACCGTATTCTGTCTTTAATTGGGTTAAAGAACCAATGTCATTTAAAAACACAGTTCACGATAAACCCAAATCAAATTCCATTCCATCAGCCTCTAACCGTAAATTAGCAAGTGAACAATTCCCTATGTATTAACCTCGAAGGCCGAAACCAACATCAGATCAATACCCAAGAAACCATTCAACTTAACAAATCTCCAGTTAGTTTCTGATTTTCTTAACTCCATTGTTAATCAGGTTAAAGAACCAGTGTTGTTTAAAACACCATTCACGATAAACCCAAAGACCAAATTCAATTCAATTCCAATTAAATATATTAAATTGGAAAATTTTACTTTGGAAAATTCCTGTTAAATCTTAATAAAAAGATTTATAGATTCCAAATCTTATTTCACTGTAAATCGGGTTAAAGAACGAATGTCGTTGAAGACACAGTTCACAACAAAACCAAAATCCAACCAGTCTCTAACTGTAAATTAGTAAGAGAACAACTCCCTAAGTATTAACCTCGAAGGCCGAAACCAACATCATATCTATACTCAGAAAACCATTCAACTTAACTAACCTCCAGTCAGTTCCTAATTTTCTTAACTACAATCGGTTCAAGAACAGTATTATTAAAGATACCACTCACGACAAACCCAAAATCCAATTTGATATTAAATACAAGGCTCTGAATAGAAAATATATCGGCTTATATTCAATATCAACTTCTGAAACCAACAAATATTGTATTGGAATAACGATATATATCTTCCAAATTCCTCGACAATATCTGTATAATCACGAAATCCAATATCGAAATATTCTGAAGATAATTTTGATTCAAATCCATTCCAATTCATATACTGGAAACTCCGGTTATTTTTAAAACCATTTCAAACCAAATTTATTTAAAATATTGGATTTATTATTCTATTTCAAAACTAGTTCATTTTGATAAAAAATATTTTTTTTATCTTTTTAAATATGGAATTTATCATTCCAATTCTTTCCAAATCATTTATTTTGATTTTACACAAATTATTTATATTTTTAATAATTTTATCAAAGCCCGTATAGTCCATTTCCATAAACGGTCATCGAACTGCACTTACAACGACCTTTTCCAAATTTGATTTGGGCATAAATCCAAATCCAACTGTTAGATTTCAAATCTCTCATATTCATTGGAAAGCTCTTTTCGATACGAACCCAATGGTTCTGGCTTTAGGGGAATCCGACGGTCGGATCTCCCGTAATGTCCGTTCGAAGTCAATGGTCGAAATTCGCGAACTACCACGGCGCGGCACGTTCTATTCAGGCCATTATATTATATATAATATATATTTCATCCATTTCCATTTAAAACGTATATTACAAATTGTTTTGAATTCGTTTTCAAAACAGTTTCAACTTCATATTCAATTCCAAATCAAAATTGAATTTTTATTATTTCAGTTCAATTTCAATTTCAATTCATTTTGAATTCACTTTAAATCGATTTCAATTCAATTTCAATTCATTTCATTTTGAATTCACTTTAAATCGATTTCAATTCAATTTCAATTCATTTTCAATTCCAATTCAAAATTGGATATCCTATATCACTTCAATTTTCAAAACATCAGATTTTGAAATCACTTTTCGATATTCATTATAAAATGAATAAAATCGACCAAATTCCCATTCGTGTTAAAAAGGCGTTTAACTACTTAACACAGCTTCACATTCCAATATTCACTGAATTTCATTTAAAATATTCGTTGATTCTGAACTGGAATCGGACTCAATCAATTACCATATAATTTTAGTTATATGGATTTTATCCAATACATGCATACAACAATGATGATAAACAATCATTAGAAATTCAAACAACATCCAGAGTGCATTCTACAATCGTATAAGCATTAAAATAAATATTCAATGCTCATACAGCCTGTCAAACAATCGATCGATATACAGCTAATAATTAGGACTAGTGTATATCATATATCATCCCAATACCCATGTGGGGTTTCAGTCAACAAATAACGAATTTTATTTGTGTAGTTGGGCGATGTGTAAAATTTATCATCCCAATCAAAATCAGTCAAATGTGTGCACATAAACAAATCGTTCGATTTGTTTATAAATATTTATTTCATTCCTATACACATTAAAAATTATATTTTTAACTATAAAATATTTTTAACTATAAAATATTTTATTCCATTTCACATCACACAATCAATATTCGCAATACAATCAATCAAATAAACAAGTCATCCATGGTCTGTGGACGACGAGTGTCGGGTGCTGCTAAGCACCATCTGCGTCCTAGTATATATTTTAACTAGAAAATAAAATCAAAGTGAGAAGTTCTCACCTTTGGTTTCCACTCCGCCATTTTCTATTTCTAGATAGTATGGATTCCGTTTTGATTTCCATTGATACCATCGCTATCTTTTCCCGCTATTCACGTTAAAAATCACATTTTTACTATGGCATTTCATATATAAAAATCATATTCTTATTATCTCTATAATATAAAAATCATATTTTTATTTCAAAACCATATGTGTAAAAATCACATCTTTAACACAATGTTTACATAATAAAAATCAAATCTTTTCTATATTTAAAAATATAATCTTTTTAAATAAAAGTAAAATCTTTTCGTTTATAAAAATGTAATCTTTTTGTTAAATATAAAAATAATTCTTTATCTTGCTATCATCTAAGTAAGAATCGAACTTTTTTGTGGTTCTGTATATATAAAAAAAATTGGATTTTTATCATGCTATAATAATTAAAAATCTGAAACTAAAATTCGAGCAAAGGAGGGCGTCGAGGTGGAGGCTGACCAGCTGCGGGATGCTGGTGGGTCGGGGGTGGCGCTCTAGGCTGTGGGGAAGCGGCGGAGGGCGGATTCAGGCGGTGTGTGGTGGTGAATCGCGGCGGTTGGCTGATTTGGACGGATTTGGGGGAGGGGGGCTTTGAATTGAAGAAGAGGGAGGCGGAGGAAGGAGGAAGGGGGACTGTAGGGGGTGGCGCCAGAGGCGCGGTGGCCCAGGTAGCCGCCGCGGCGGCGATGATCCCCCTCCAGTCGCGTTTTTTATTGTAAAACCGATGTCGGGTTTTGGAAGAGGGAAAGGGGGTTGACCCGCTTTTCCTATTTTTTTTAATTTAATTATTCCCAAAAGGTAACTTTAAATTGCGACCTCGAAACGAAAACCACCGACTATCATCCATAACTAATACCCCTATTCCGAACGCAATGGGATATGTCCCGTAATCCAATTCGACCATTTCGACTAGTTTTCACTAAAATTCAAATCTAAATCAGTATATATTCAATTTCAACATACATTTCAATTTACTGGGGTCACATACGGTCCTCAAAAATCCTAGAAAAATTAATCTAGCTATGTTTTGACGATATGGTCCTAACAAAACTAATTTCGTCAAATTTGAAGACTGTTTGAAAAATGGTCATTTTTTGGTCGATCCAAATTGACTGAAACTGACTAAACACGTTTTACTTTGCCACACTCACATATTAATCTCAAAAATTATTAATTTTGGAATCTAGCAATAACTTGACATCCTGGATCCAACAAAAGTGGTTTCGTCGAAAACGGAGGTCGTTTGCAAAATTTTCAATTTTAAGGGTTATATTTTCGTTAACGACTATTCTAAATTTTCATCTGGGCATAACTTTTTATTTCCGCTATGAAATTTCAATTTTTCGGATTCGTTGGAAAAATATTCTCAAATAGATTCTAATATTTTTGGTTGCGATAAAATCCAGTTTATTTTGAATCCTGTACATTCATTTGAAATTTGAAATCGAATTTTCAAACTACCACGCCATTTCCAAATCCTTTTGTAATTAAAAATATATATTTATATTCTAACGTCGATTCAAATAAATATATACGTTCAATTCTATTCAAAATAAATTTATATTCATTATTATTTAAAATAAATCATTTTAAATATTCAAAATTCATCAAAATTGCCAAAATAAAAATTTTAAATTGGCTCGGATTTTCCGGGTTGTTACATACAAATTCCTCTTTTGTATATAAATTCTAATGTATACATTTACATTAAAATGACATTTTTGTTTAATCCTTTTTTAACTAACAAAAATGTATGTTTTGTCTAATCCTTTTAAATGAACAAAAATGTATATTATTTCTTAATTCTTTTTAAATGAAAAAGTGAACATTTTATCTCATTCTTCTTAAATAATAAAAATGAATGTTTTAGTCTCATTCTATTTAAATGACAAAAATGAATGTTTTATTTACATTCTTTTTGAATGGAAAAAATGAATGTTTTGTTTACCTTCTTTAAACTAGACAAAATGAATATTTTTGTCTACTTCTAATTTGATGATAAAATGGATGTTTAGTTTCATTCCTTTAAATTAGACAAAAATGAATATTTAGTTTCATTCTTTTAAAATGACAAAAATGAATGTTTTAATTCATTCCCTTAAAATGGCAAAAATGAAAGTTTTTAATTCATTCCTCTACAATGACAAAAACGAAAGTTTTTAATTCATCCCTTTAAAATGATAAAAATGAAAGTTTTTAACTCAGTCCTGTAACAAAAATGAAAGTTTTTAATTCATTCCTTTAAAATGAAAAAAATGAAAGTTTTTAATTCATCTTTTTAAAATGAAAAATTGCTACAATCTAATAAACAAAGGATAATTTTGTTTAAATCTAATTTTATAATTAACATAAATGTTAATTACAACAATCTAATGACACATGACAATTTTTTTTGCATCGAAATCAATAATTAACATAAACGTTAATTACAACCATCTAATAACAAATGACAAATTTGTTTAAATCTAATTTCAATTAGTAGAAATGTTAATTTTAACGGATCTATAGAATACACCTATCACAAATCAAACCATGTATAGTACAAAAAGAATTTAGCGATATATAACACAAAAATCCTAGAACATATTATGTATCATGATTTAGCAATTTTAATTATATATAAATAAATAAAGAAACAGAATTTCTCACATCGATTTTGTTTGAATTTTCAAAGTGCTCCATTCCAGACCTGGTTTGTTTCATCGTGTAGATCTCGGGAAGACGACTCCAACGCATTTCGTTTTGTTCGATTTCGATTCTGTATGACAAAGTTGTACCCTTTTAAATATTAATTATATTAGTTAACAATTAAATATTATTTAATCAAAATAGATTAGAGAATAACCCATCTTCCTTCTTCCTCCCATCTGAAACAATTCGCATTGCTTTTATGTTTTTTCAAAACTAGGTCTCACGTTTTCTATCAACACAGAGGGCTTGGAGGCGATCGGACAGTAGGACGTTGGGGGGAAACGGGCGGCGCTTCGACGCGGGTGTCTGGCGGCGAGCTTGATCGAGTTGTGGCGGCGGTTCGGCGGTCGGAGCGGGTCGGGTTTGAGGTGCAGAATGTAACAGTGGTGCAACGATGGGGGTGATTAGCTGTATGGATGTAGATAGGGGAAATAACACAACTATAATGTCAAAAGGAGGCGGTGATTTCACTGAACGGATGAAGAGATTTTTGGAGATGAAGTTTTGAGTCGTTGTGGCCATTGATTTTAGAAGAAGGCAGCGGCTTCTTAGGGTTTCAGGGGAGATACAAAATACAATGTGTTTATACGTGTATTGATACGTATTTTCATTTTTTGTTAAGTTCCATTAATCTCAATATAACTCCTGTATCGTTCCGGACTCCAAATCGAACACAACGACTATCTCCCCTAGCTAAATACCCTCATTCCGGACACAATGGGATATGTCACGTAAGCCAATTCAA
This sequence comes from Allium sativum, assembly GCA_030737875.1. NCBI lineage: Eukaryota > Viridiplantae > Streptophyta > Magnoliopsida > Asparagales > Amaryllidaceae > Allium > Allium sativum. The sequence continues at coordinate 380,962,211 of CM060915.1, forward strand.
TTGTTTCAATAGGTTTTTCTTTAAATTAAAATATAAAACATTTACTTATTAAATTTGATCGTGCATTTAAATTTATCGGGGCCACATATGGACTCTAAAAATTTCAGAAAAATTATTTCTAGTTATGTTTTGACGAAACGGTTCTAACGAGACTAATTTCGTCGAATTCCGAGGCCGTTTGAAAAATGGCCATTTTCTGGTCGATCCGATTTGACTGAAATTGACAAAACACATTTTCCTTTGCCACGCTCACATATTAATTCCAAAAATTATGAAAATTGAAACTTAGCAATAATTGGACATTCCGGTTCCAACAAAAGTGGTTTCATCGAAAATGGAGGTCGTTTGAAAAGTGGCTATTTTTAAGGCCAGTATATTATATTAAAATATATATAAATTCTACATCGACCTTTCCGAATTTTAAATTGGGCATAACTTTTGATTCCCGCTATGAAATTTCAATTTTTCAGATTCATTGGATGGATATTTTTATATAGATTCTAATATTTTTGGTTTTACTAAAATTCGATTTATTTTGAATCCTGTACAGTCAATCAAAATTCAAATTCAAAATTTCAAACTACCGCGCTATTTCTAACTCCTTTTATGATTAAAATAAATATATTCGTCCTAACTTCAATTTAAATAAATTTTTCATTGTTGTTATCTAAAATAAATTATTTTAACTATTAAAATTCCATTATAATTTCTGAAATAAATTTTTAAATTGGTTTAGAATTTGCGGGTTGTTACAATCTCCCCCACTTAAAAACTTTTCGTCCTCAACAAGGAACAAAACTAAAAGTTGTTTAATTAACCAACTCAACTTTCATTCTTTTTTATTGGTTCCAATAATTTTATTCTTTGATTAACCTTTCAAATATATATAACTTTTATATATTCAAAATCCATATTTTCTAAGATCGGATTATATATAATCACAAGTACGTTATTTATAAACTTGTCACCCTGAACTCATTCTAGGGCATTTCTAACTCCATTTTTAATGAGTTTTCTCATTCTAGGATACTGCTGATCCTATCTCTAATGAGTATTCTTATTGGATATTAGTAATCCAATCTCTGGTGAGTCTTTTGTCTAGTTCTAACGAGTTGTACCCCAAAGATTTGAGCTAACTAGAGCTCTGATACCAACTGTAATGATACGGATTTCGCCCTAACCTAATCAATCACAAAATCGACCATGACCGTTCAAAACTCAAATACGTTAACTTTCAGAATACAACACATCAGAACAAATAACAGAAGGCTTTTATAAACATTATAATAATGTTACATCATAGTACATAATATATCAGATTACATTGAATATAATACAGCGGAAGAAATTAAAATAAATGTAATACACTGCAGTGGAACAATTAAATTACATTGCGGAAGTCTATCAATGCTCTGGACACAGCTCTAAGCTTCGATCCAGAATCCTGCTCAATATATCTACAAAACAAGCTACTTGGCTGCCCGTGTGGAAAAGAGGGCACCCGAGTTTGCGAAGTGAAACAAACTATGGGTCAGTCATGGGAGTGGTATGAGAAATCTTACTTAGCTTATCTAATAAGAAGGCTAGTCACAGGACCACTCCGCTAACGTGGAACGGGTTTACTCCATTGGAGTGTCAGTGCATGAAATAAAGTAAATCGTTAAACAACGCAATGCTTTTTAGAAAAATGAAACCATTATAAGACTCAAGTCCCATCACACAATGCAACGCAAACCAGAGGATAGAGTTTTACCATATAATGGTCAAAAATGCTTGATACGATAAAAACGCATTTGATATTATTACTAGTGTATATATGTTTTAAAAACATTTCAATGATAATATATAATTCATAGACGGCATAGTACCCCATCTTACTATGTCGCCATACTAGTTTACAATCAAAACCGCATGGTGTCGTATTGGAAGTTGGGTTTCCATCAAGAGTCAAGGCTAGGAACGATCTCCTTACCGATTCGAGACACTCTAGGAATGTCTCAGGATTCGGACGCTGGCGAACCCTTGGATACAGCAGGGCCAGTCAACAAATATTTTAGTGGATTGGCAATTCCTGAACACACGCTTTCCGGTCCTATTGAACCTATAATACAACCATTGGCGACCGAAAAAAAAATCTGAGGCCTCAAAAATTCCATCATCCACATAAGTAAAATGTCAGGGCTGGTAAGTTGCTAACACCACTTCTAGCTAAAAAGAAACGTGTGCACTCCCAGCGTTCCCTTGCTCCGTTTTTGACTCATACCGGGGTGTGAGGCTCGCGAAGTCACGTTGTACACAAAGCTATGCCGAAATAGGATATGCTTTGATCATCATCCACAAGGCTCTGCTTTTCAACAAAAGCCTCGATCATTTGCATCTTGGCATGCCACATCGACAATTCATGCCATGCGATCGATAACTACTAATATATAACCTCTGAGCTCGTGCGTCGCAGAGAAGGGTGTTAAGCAAGAGAATAAATTCTCCGCTACCATAGATATATATTAAATGGAAATCGATTTAATTACATGGAATGAAATCCAATGTCAGACACACATCCATTTATAAGTCCGTTCTGGGTCTAAACGAAACCGGAGACACCTTATTCCTCGTCCCGTATGTCCAATATGGAAGTGAGGTGCTAGCATATCCGGACAATCAACAAGTACGTCTGTACAAACTACCACTTTTAACCCTTTACTGGGAGCATCCCAATGCCAGGCATCAGTAGTCGTCCATTCGATGTGAAGATCGTCGGTCTTCATCCACCGTCTTCAATGTCTTTGACTTTAATCGTTGTAACAATTATTTAGAATGGGTTAAACCTGGTCTTTCCGAATAACTCGTGTATTTTATAATTAAAAAAATCAGGTGTTATAAAGACACATCATACGCCTCATTCGAAATCAGAATATTCTTTCTAATAAAATGTTCATATTATTAGGGAAAGGTTCCCATTAATTTTATCAAAGATAAATTCATTTAAATTTATTCTTAAATCTCATTTTTAAAGATTCATTAAAACTCCAATTTGATTTTAATATCAAAATCATTACTTTATGATTATTTATCTTTTAAGGAATTAAACTTATCTTTAACTGGGTTAAAGAATCAAAGTTTTTTTTTTAAAACATTGTTCACGATAAACCCAAAATCATCTTCCATTAAATATGGAATGTTCACAGAAATCAAATCAATATATAACCGATATAAATTTTTGTATTAGACCGATAATATAAATGGAATAACGGCAAAGCCTTTTAAATTCCATATATAGTATCAGTCTTCTTTTACAAAACCCTATCTCGATTATTATCAATCTAATTTCCATTCAATTCCAATTTAATATATTACATTGGAAAACTTGACTTTGGAAATTTTCCTTCTAAATCTTAATAAAAAGATTTATAATTTCCAACTTATATTTTCACTATTAATTGGGTTAAAGAACAAATGCCGTTTAAAACCCAGTTCACGATAAACCCAATTCACCTATCAATTTATTACAATTAATAAATATAATTGGAACCCTAAAAATCTTAATTAAAAGATTTATTCTTTAATACGAGGTTTAAGAACAGGGTTATTTAAGACACCATCCACGACAACCCAAAATCCAGTTCTTTTATTTAATTCCAATTACTCATTAATTAATTAGAACACATCATTAAATCTTAATTTTTAAAGATTTCTCCTAGTTAATAAATATTTCATTTCTATAAAAAAAAAAATCTTTTGTGTCCATCCGAGAACGGGCATAGAAATCATCATCTTATTCTTCGTTGAATAATATTTTACAATATTCGTTATTTAAAAATATTCTTTAGATAAAAAGGTTCCTTATGTAAAATATTCTTTATATTACATTATCTTTTAAAAATATTCTTTATATAAAAAAATTCTTTATTTTAAAGTATTCTTTATATGAAAAAGATATTCTAAATCGAAATGTGACTCAATCATTTACCATATAATTTTAGTTATATGGATTTCATACATTGCATGTATATGAAAACAAATGATAAATAATTATCAAACCATCCATTCAACATTCAGAGTGAAGTTCACAACTGTGTGAGCATTAAAATGAAACAATAACGCTCATCGCAGCCTGTCAATCTATCGATTGACATTCAACTAAATATTGGGACTAGTGTAGGTCAAGTATCATCCCAATACCCTTGTATGGTTTTCAGCCAACAACAGTTTTTATAAATAAATGATTGGTTAATGAATTTAACCAATTTCAATTCTGCTAACATATTGCTGATAATGAACACAAGATGTTATTTTATTCCTAATGCCGAATAAAAATGTAATTTACTCGCCTAATTTTCCTACATGTTTCTAATGTCTAATAAAATGTAATTTATTCATATGACCTTATTGCGGATGACAAATAAAAGATAATTTTCATTATATTTTATTTGTATGTAATTATTCTTAACTTTAACACATAAAAGAAATAATCTCATTTGTATATGTTTTCAATGTATAACCTAACACATAAAAATGTTTATTTAAAATTGCACACAAATTCTAATGTATGCATTAACATATAAACATGTCACTTTAACTCACCTATACATTCTAATGTATGTTTTTGACCAATGATACGATTCTTATATATTGCATACAAATGCCAATGTATGTTATGCAAAATAAAATGATTCTTGTATTCGCATATAAATTCTAATGTATGTTATGCAAATAAAAATGATTCTTATATTTGCATATACGTTGTATTTCAACAAAATGTATAAAAAGTGATACATCCATTTTGCTGACAATTCTATTTTATCAAAATGAATAATTTTGTTATAATACAAACCTAGTTAATAAAAATGCTATTTGTGTTTAACTCTTTTATTTAACAAAAATGTGATTTTTATTTCATTACAAATCTAATTAACAAAACTGTAATTTTTGTTTTCAACCATCATATTTAACAAAATGTAATTTTTGTTTCAACTATTATATTTTGACAAAAATAAATATTTTGTTTCAACTAACCTATTTGGCTAAAAATGTTCATTTTGAAAAAATGTGTATTTTGATTCAACTAATCTATTTCAACAAAACAATAAAATAATGACTTTGTTTTGTCGACAGTTCTAATTCAACAAAACAAATAAAAGTGATATACTTGTTTTGTCAAATCTAATGCGACAAAATGATAATGTTTGTTTTAACTATTTATAATTTGAAAAAAGCGACCAATTAGATTTCAACTATTATAAATTGATAAGAGTGACAAATTGGGTTTTTAACAATTTTAATTTGATAGAAGTGGCCAATTTGGTTTCAACTAGTCTTTTTGACAAAAGTGGATATTTTGTCTCACTAACATGTTTTGACAAAAAGGTTATTTTTATTTTCAACAATCATGTTTTAAAAAAAATCTATATTTTTATTTCAATAATCATGTTTTAACAAAAATCTATATTTTTATTTCAATAATCATGTTTTATTTACATAACATGATTTTAACATAAATGACAATTTTATTTAAATAATATGATTTAACTAAATGTCATGTTTAACAAAAATGACTATTTTTTATTTCATATAAAATGACAACAAAAACGATACTTTCAACTCTTCTATTTTTATTCCATAACAAATAACAACAAAAAAGTGAACTTTATATTCCAATCTTTTTATTGTAACCAAATGGCATTAAAAATATGAACTTTAATAACTACCCTTTTTATTGTAACAAAATGACAATAAAATATAGACTTTAATAACTATACTTTTTATTTGTAACAAATCTACAATAAAAATCTAACCTTCTATTTCAATTCTTTTATTTGTAAACAAATGATAATGAAAATCTAATCTTTTAATTCAATTCTTTTTATTGTAAACAATATTACATAAAAATGCAATCTTTAAATTCTATTCTTTTTAAATGGAAACAATATTACATAAAAATGTAATTTTTAAATATTAAATCTTTTTATTGAAACGAATTATCAATAAAAATGTAATCGTTTAATTCTATCCTTTTTATAAAACATTTTATATAAAAAAATGTTATTTCTTTTTTTAAGGCAACATTTTATACCTAAATGTCATTTTATCCTAATGTACCATTTTACAACAAAGTGTTACTTTAATCTAATGCCACATTTATAGTTAACATGCATGACATTTAATAATTAACATAAATGACATTTTTATAATTAACATAAATTGCATTTTTGCTTTGCATACAAATTCCTCTTTTGTATATAAATTCTAATGTACACATTTTCATTAAAATGACATTTTTGTTTAATCCTTTTTTAACTAACAAAAATGTATATTTTTGTCTAATCCTTTTAAATGAACAAAAATGTATATTTTTACTTAATTCTATTTAAATGACAAAAGTGAACATTTTGTCTCGTTCTTCTTAAATAATAAAAATGAATGTTTTAGTCTCATTCTATTTAAATGACAAAAATGAATGTTTTATTTACGTTCTTTTTGAATGGAAAAAATGAATGTTTTGTTTACCTTCTTTAAATTAGACAAAATGAATATTTTTGTCTACTTCTAATTTAATGATAAAATAAATGTTTAGTTTCATTCCTTTAAATTAGACAAAAATGAATATTTAGTTTCATTCTTTTAAAATGACAAAAATGAATGTTTTAATTCATTCCCTTAAAATAACAAAAATGAAAGTTTTTAATTCATTCTTGTACAATGAAAAAAATGAAAGTTTTTAATTCATTCTTGTACAATGAAAAAAATGAAAGTTTTTAATTCATTCCTTTAAAATGACAAAAATGAAAGTTTTTAATTCATTTCTGTACAATGAGAAAAATGAAAGTTTTCAATTCATTCCTTTAAAATGACAAAAATGAAAGTTTTTAATTCAACTTTTTAAAATGACGAATTGCTACAATCTAGCAAACAAAGGATAATTTTGTTTAAATCTAATTTTTTTTAATTAACATAACTGTAAATTACAACAATCTAATGACACATGACAATTTTGTCTGCATCGAAATCTATAATTAACATAAACGTTAATTACAACCATCTAATAACGAATTACAAATTTGTTTAAATCTAATTTCAATTAGTAGAAATGTTAATTTTAACGGATCTATAGAATACACCCATCAGAAATCAAACCATGTATGGTATAAAAAGAATTTAGCGATGTATAACATACAAATCCTAGAACAGATTACGTATCATGATTCAGCAATTTTAATTATATATAAATAAATAAATAAACATAATTTCTCACATTGGTTTTTGTAACACCCCGAGAATTTTTGGTTAACAATAAATTGATAAATTAAAGTATACTTAATTCAAAAACATAAGAATTAAGGGAAACGGATTACGTCCTTGCGTTCATCTCGAAATTCTGCTTAAGATAGAGTCTGAGTTTACGTAAATTGGACTCCGTGTGAAAAAGATATCCTTAAATTAAATATTGAAGCAAAACATGAAAAAAAAAGAGGAATGAGAAAAGAATAAATATGTAGCATTGTTCTAAGGGTTATAAGCAGAAGACTTAGTAGCTCATTTGGTTGGAACACATGACTTGCATACAAGAGGCTTAGAGTTCGATCCCCGCCAACCCTATATTTTTGTTTTAGGGGAATGGCTCAAAAATGGCCTAGTGTGAACGCAGTTCAAAAAGTGGTTTAGTGTGAAAATGGGTATTGGGAAGATAGATAAAAAGAAAAAGAAATTAAATATATATACGCATATATATATATATATATATGACGTGTACGCATCATATAGTGTACGTTGCACATTTTTGGTTTTCAAGGATTTGTTTTTTTTAAAGAGGAAGAATATGTATACGGTAAAGGGAAGATGTATCTATTAAATACGTATTTATGTTTGATGGATTGGCAATAAATAATAAATGTTGATAATGTACATTTAGAGAGTAATTATGGCATAAGTAAATTAGGAATTATTTACATATAGAATTTGTCCAAAATGATAAATGTGTACATTATAGAAATATATATATATATATATATATATATATATATATATATATATATATATATATATGCTAAAATGTGAAATTACATGCATAGTAATTATGACATAATTTAAAATGGGGGTAAATTACATGCATTGTAATTATGACATAATTTAAAATAGGAATAATTTACAGTCCTTTATTGTGAACATAATTGGCCTCTTTTGAAATTGATGGCCTTGATTAACCCTAGCATCATCGGTCGGCTCAAATTAAAATACAATTCTATATAAACAACCTAGGTATCCTACTAAAGTTCATAAGAAAATAAGATTTGGAGTCGTCATGCTGCTGGGAGCAAGCCGAGTAGCCTCTGTTTGTAGAAGGCTAAGAGACGAACATAAAACCAATTTAAAGCTAATTCAAATTAGAGATTAAAGCTATATCTCAAATAAAGAATTCCTTTTTGATTTGTAAGTACTGTTATATTCTAGATGTGAATGAAATCAAAATCATGATTTGAAATAAAGTGACAATAGAACCTTACCTGTTATGTTATATTAAATTTATGATGATTCATGTACGTTTTCTTATGACAACTCTATCATGCCTGTGGTTTTATTGTGATTATCATGCTAGTTAGGAATTGGTGAATAAACCAATTCATAAGCATAGAAAGTTGGGGAATAGAAATAATATGTTGTAACAAGTTTGGTGAATTATCATGCTATGTTATTATGCAAGTTTTAGGTTACAAATCATATCACAAAAATTGCAAGTTCATACATGTTTATGTATATATGTTAACTTGATTATGTTAAATTGCAAGTTTATACATGTTTATGTATATATGTTAACTTGATTATGTTCAATTGCAAGTTCATACATGTTTATATATGTTAACTTAATTATGTTGTAAATTCATGAACCTATGCAAGTTGTTAATTCATGAACCTATGCAAGTTATTATGTTGAGATTCATGTACCTATACAAGTTATTATGTTGAGATTCATGAACCTATGCAAGTTGTTAATTAAGTTGTTAATTCATGAACCTATGCAAGTTATTATGTTGAGATTCATGAACCTATGCAAGTTACTATGTTGAGATTCATGAACCTATGCAAGTTGTTAATTAAGTTGTTAATTCATGAACCTATGCAAGTTATTATGTTGAGATTCATGAACCTATGCAAGTTGTTAATTAAGTTGTTAATTCATGAACCTATGCAAGTTAGTGTGTGATGAATTCATGAATCCATGCAAGTTGTTAATTATGTTGTTAATTCATGAACATATGCAAGTTGTTATGTTGAGGATCATGGACCTATGCAAATTGTTAATTATGTACATGTTTATGTTGATTATGTTAAAGTTGCAAGTTCACACCTATGTACATGTTTATGTTGATTATAATATAAAAAAATTCAAGTTCATAGTTAATGTTGATTTTATGCCAATTTTGTGAACGTTAAATTAGGCTAGTTATTAGCCTAATACTTTATGTGAAATCATGCGAATGGTAAATAAGGCTAAGTTGTTAGCCTAATATTTAGACGGGGGTAAAAACTTAATTAATGGAAAATTGACATAGTTGGCTTATAATCACATAAGTGATTTATGGCATGAAACGGTATAAATTATATACCCAAAATGATGAAATTGATTTAGAGGGAAATTGGGCAAGACATGAATTTGTGGATAATTTACATAAATAAAATATAAATTTAGAAAATACGAATATGCCTAACCCGAGGTTAGACTGAGTTGTGGCGTAAGACTGCCCGGAACCAACCAGCATACAGGCAGCCACAACAATACCTGTCTAATGTGGGTGGTTAGAGCATTGAGCCTAATAAGGACCCGAGGTTAGACTAAGTTACGGTGTAAACCTGCCCGGAACCGACCGGCACATCCAGTAACCGCAACAATACCTGTCTAATGTGAGTGGTTGGTGCTTTAATGAATAAATTAAAGCTAAGTCAGGATTGGTAGGGTTAAGTCCATTAAGGAAACAATTAACCAAATTCAACATGTTAACTAAATCTGATGGGTGGGGTTAGGTTAATCTGAACACTTAACCAACTTAACATGTTAACAAAACAAGACTTGTAGGGGTTAAATAACCGTTATAACATGTTGACTAGACAAGTGGGTAAGGTTAAGAAAAGGTTTAATCACATATTGACTAGATAAGTGGGTAAGGTTAAGAAAAGGTTTAACCATTATAACATGTTGACTAGACAAGTGGGTAAGGTTGAGAAAAGGTTTAACCATTATAACATGTTGACTAGACAAGTGGGTAAGGTTAAGAAAAGGTTTAACCATTATAACATGTTGACTAGACAAGTGGGTAAGGTTAAGAAAAGGTTTAACCATTATAACATGTTGACTAGACAAGTGGGTGAAGTTGAGAGAAGGTTTAATCATTATAACATGTTAACTAGACTAGAAGGTAGGGTTAAGTAAAGTACACTTAGCCAATTTAACATGTTAACTAGACTAGAAGGTGGAGCTAAGTAAACTTAGAACACTTAGCCATCATAGTGTGACAAAGGAACAAGGTTAAAACATGAAGGGATAATACTTAACCATTAGAACATGTGGATTAAACAGATGTTAGGGTTGAGTTAACCAAGAGAACACTTAACCGTTATAACATGTTAGCCAAACAGATGGGCAGGGTTAAATTAAAAGGAACACTGAACCAATACAAGGCGAAGGGGTGGGGTTAAGTAATAAGAAATTCTTAACCAGTAGAACTTGGTTTGTGGTAGGGTTAAGTCTACATGAATTACTGATAACACTTAATCAGTTTACCATGACAAATGAATGGGTTAAGATAACTTGAATTGACTAATGACACTTAACCAATCCAACTTGACAAGAAAGAGAACTAAGTAGTAAACCTTAGTTAAAAAGGACTAAGTTGTAAACCTTAGTTAAGAAAACGACGGTTCGGGGACTAAGTAGTAAACCTTAGTTAAGGGAACTAAATAGTAAACCTTAATACGGCACGAGAAGGAGCGAACGTCCATCTGATCTTAAAGAAGTCTCCAACGAACTGGGGGATGAAACACATGGCTTCAAGGGGACGCGAGGGTACTCTTGGTATCCCTCTGTGAGGCTTCAGATGATCCGCCTGGGCTCACAGAGGTTAAGGTCTGCGTCATAAGAACCAAGGGTATACTTTGGTTGCAATATAAGGCAACCTAAAGACTAGGATGGACCAGCGTGATTCGACGAGACCAGTTGCCCTATGATAGCAACTCGTTGTCTACCTACCATCTTGAGTCAATCGAGATACGTGAAACGGAAAGGCGGAGAACTCCAACAGACCATATACTTGCTATCTAGTTATGGGTGCGGATGGCCATAGGTTAGTGGGGGCATAGAGGGCCTGCGTATAGTTCTCATATTTTCAAGGTGTGCCTTTCATTAGTTGAGGGAGGGGTCAGGTGGGACCATAGCCACTGGAAAAACAGACCTTAGTATCTGCATCGGCAGATATCTGAAAGCTCCCGACCGAGTTCCGTGTTTCTTGATTAGCCCTGCCACAAGACTCGGGTCGCACATATACAGAAAATGTGCATCTAGACGGCGATTACTATTCACGACACATACATGGGGGAAAGTCTAGGAACATATACCGCTCTAGGTAGTGTGCCCTAGACTAGGGGGCATCGTTCGACAGGTAGCATAATCCCTAGTTGGATCTAGGTCGTGTAAACCCTGAATCCGAGAAGCATTAGATAAGTCGTGTAAACCCTAGTTGAATCTAGGGAGCGCTCGATAGGAAAACCCTAGATTAGATTTAGGTAATAAATAATAGATGTACGCCTGAAGGCAACCGCAATTACAGGGATTGGGATCACGTTATCGTTTTATACAGATTACTAGTTGGGACACTCGTTAGGTGGTGCAAAGATATTGAAATCAGAACAACAGAGTAGTAGCGAAGCAGAGAAAGAGTAGAAGCGCATTCAGTTATCCGTGCATTTAGTTTATCTTGCCTTGTTATATCTTATGCTTATCTTGCATAAGTTATCTTGTTTTCTGGTATTGTCCTATTCTCAGTTTATGAATGTCATGGTCTTTGTTCTTGTTCTCATGCTAGAAAATAACTGAGCTTACTGAGACATTATGTCTGACCCCGTTTTCTTTCGTATTCTTTTCTTCCGTCCCCCCCCCGGTTCGCAGGGAGGGAATATTACTACTTAGCCCAGTTTTCTTCCAAGCTGAAGGTTAGTCAAAGTTTTGCTTGGATTCTCTTTTCCATTGCTATGGCCGACTCACGCTACATTGGGGAATATAAATGTATTTTTATGCTTCTTTATTTTGTAAGACAGATATCCTGGCATTGGAAAATAATTGTTGTACAAACTATTTTATCAATAAAGTAAAGTTCTATTTTCCGCTGTTTTAAATTTTGTCTGTCTTGTACTTTATCTGTATCTTTTACCTATAACTCTCCACCGAAGTTAAAGCATTCCCTTTGTGAGTGACCTTAACGGGTGTGGGGTGTTACACATGGTATCAGAGCTGAAGGTTACCGGATCAGATAAAAGATTTGAAAAATTGTTTTCAAATCGGTTTTAAAAGAAGCATTTTCAGAAGAAAAGTTTTGTTTTAAAGACATATTCCCCAAAGCCATACGCACTATCTTTTGATCCTCTGTTTGAGAACTTGTTTCCTTTTTTCCTGAGTCTCCGGGGCTCCTGGCTTTCTGGGAGGTAACCTCATCGCAGCATGGTTTCGTAGGCTTGAAGAAACTACAACACTGGTCAAAGGGCGAAGAAGTGCCCAACCTCCATCTATTTTTTTAGGTATATCCTCTAGGACATATCATCGATCCTTAGATAGAAGCCAATGGATGTAAACATGTATTTGAAACATGTTATGATTGATGGTTGAAAGTGGCTGCTTGTGGATGCATATATTAGGCACTAGATCAGCTCGGATACTTACATATTGCATTTACAAATATGTATTTGTTTATGAATGGAACTTGATGTGTTATCATATGGATGTTGTATTTGTATGAATGATTGTGCACTCATGTAGAAAATCTTGAGTAAGAATTTTTTTTGCATACATAATGGATTCATGGCACAGACATAATTCGCATTAAGGAGGTCAACTGAATCAGTAGACCGCCCGATTTTGCATTAGATACGGACATATACACACACTATGCATATGATCATGAAGCATTAGAAGACTTTTAAGGACAATAGTTTCCTGTGTTTGATGGTTGAGTAGATGGACGATTGGATGGTAGGATATGTGTTCTTCCAGACTTGAAGATTTCGGGGACAAAATCCTTTAAGGAGGGGAGAATGTAACACCCCGAGTTTTTTTGGTTAACATTAAATTGATAAATTAAAGTATACTTAATTCAAAAACTTAAGAATTAAGGGAAACGGATTACGTCATTGCGTTCATCTCGGAATTCTGCTTAAGATAGAGTCCGAGTTTACGTAAATTGGACTCCGTGTGAAAAAAAATTATCCTTAAATTAAATATTGCAGCAAAACATGAAAAAAAAAGAGGAATGAGAAAAGAATAAATATGTAGCATTGTTCTAAGGGTTATAAGCAAAAGACTTAGTAGCTCATTTGGTTGGAACACGTGACTTGCATACAAGAGGTTCAGAGTTCGATCCACGCCAGCGCCATATTTTTGTTTTAGGGGAATGGCTCAAAAATGGCCTAGTGTAAACGCAGTTCAAAAAGTGGTTTAGTGTGAAAATGGGTATTTGGGAAGATAGATAAAAAGAAATTAAAAATATATATACGCATATATATATATGATGTGTACGCATCATATATCGTACGTTGCACATTTTTGGTTGTCAAGGATTTGTTTTTTTTAAAGAGGAAGAATATGTATACGGTAAAGGGAAGATGTATCTATTAAATACGTATTTATGTTTGATGGATTGGCAATAAATAATAAATGTTGAAAATGTACATTTAGAGAGTAATTATGACATAAGTAAACTAGGTATTATTTACATATAGAATTTGTCCTAAATGAGAAATGTGTACATTATAGAATATATATATATATATATATATATATATATATATATATGCTAAAACGTGAAATTACATGCATAGTAATTATGACATAATTTAAAATGGGGGTAAATTACATGCATGGTAATTATGACATAATTTAAAATAGGAGTAATTTACAGTCCTTTATTGTGAACATAATTGGCCTCTTTTGAAATTGATGGCCTTGATTAACCCTTGCATCATCGTACGACTCAAATTAAAATACAATTCTATATAAACAACCCAGGTCTCCTACTAAAGTTCATAAGAAAATATGACTTGGAGTCGTCATGCTGCTGGGAGCAAGCCAAGAGTAGCCTCCGTTTGTAGAAAGTTAAGAGACGAACACAAAACCAATTCAAAGCTAATTCAAATTAGAGATTAAAGCTATAACTCAAATCAAGAATTCCTTTTTGATTTGTAAGTACAGTTATATTCTAGATGTGAATGAAATCAAAATCATGATTTGAAATAAAGTGACAACAGAACCTTACCTGTTATGTTATATTAAATTTATGATGATTCATGTATGTTTTCTTATGACAACTCTATCATGCCTGTGGTTCTATTGTGATTATCATGCTAGTTAAGAATTGGTGAACAAACCAATTCATAAGCATAGAAAGTTGGGGAATATAAATAACATGTTGTAACAAGTTTGGTGAATTATCATGCCATGTTATTATGCAAGTTTTAGGTTACAAATCATATCACAAAAATTGCAAGTTCATACATGTTTATGTATATATGTTAACTTGATTATGTTAAATTGCAAATTTATACATGTTTATGTACATATGTTAACTTGATTATGTTCAATTGCAAGTTCATACATGTTTATATATGTTAACTTAATTATGTTGTAAATTCATGAACCTATGCAAGTTGTTAATTAAGCTATTAATTCATGAACCTATGCAAGTTATTATGTTGAGATTCATGAACCTATGCAGGTTGTTAATTAAGTTGTTAATTCATGAACCTACGCAAGTTATTATATTGAGATTCATGAACCTATGCAAGTTATTATGTTGAGATTCATGAACCTATGCAAGTTGTTAATTAAGTTGTTAATTCATGAACCTATGCAAGTTATTATGTTGAGATTCATGAACCTATGCAAGTTGTTAATTAAGTTGTTAATTCATGAACCTATGCAAGTTAGTGTGTGATGAATTCATGAACCCATGCAAATTGTTAATTATGTTGTTAATTCATGAACCAATGCAAGTTGTTATGTTGAGGATCATGAACCTATGCAAATTGTTAATTATGTACATGTTTATGTTAATTATGTTAAAGTTGCAAGTTCACAGTTGCAAGTTCACACCTACGTATATGTTTATGTTGATTATATAAAAAAAAAATTCCAGTTCGTAGTTAATGTTGATTTTATGCCAATTTTGTGAACGTTAAATTAGGCTAAGTTATTAGCCTAATACTTTATGTGAAATCATGCGAATGGTAAATAAGGCTAAGTTGTTAGCCTAATATTTAGACGGGGGTAAAAACTTAATTAATGGAAAATTGACATAGTTGGCTTATAATCACATAAGTGATTTATGACATGAAACGGTATAAATTATATACCCAAAATGATGAAATTGATTTAGAGGGAAATTGGGCAAGACATGAATTTGTGGATAATTTACATAAATAAAATATAAATTTAGAAAATACGAATATGCCTAACCCGAGGTTAGACTGAGTTGTGGCGTAAGACTGCCCGGAACCAGCCGGCATACAAGCAGCCACAACAATACCTGTCTAATGTGGGTGGTTAGAGCATTGAGCCCAATAAGGACCCGAGGTTAGACTGAGTTGCGGTGTAAACCTGCCCGGAACCGACCGGCACATCCAGTAACCGCAACAATACCTGTCTAATGTGAGTGGTTGGTGCTTTAATGAATAAATTAAAGCTAAGTCAGGATTGGTAGGGTTAAGTCCATTAAGGAAACACTTAACCAAATTCAACATGTTAACTAAATCTGATGGGTGGGGTAAGGTTAATCTGAACACTTAACCAACTTAACATGTTAACAAAACAAGACTTGTAGGGGTTAAATAACCATTATAACATGTTGACTAGACAAGTGGGTAAGGTTAAGAAAAGGTTTAACCATTATAGTATGTTGACTAGACAAGTGGGTAAGGTTAAGAAAAGGTTTAACCATTATAACATGTGGAGTAGACAAGTGGGTAAGGCTAAGAAAAGGTTTAACCATTATAACATGTTGACTAGACAAGTGGGTGAAGTTAAGAGAAGGTTTAACCGTTATAACATGTTAACTAGACTAGAAGGTAGGGTTAAGTAAAGTACACTTAGCAAATTTAACATGTTAACTAGCCTAAAAGGTGGAACTAAGTAAACTTAGAACACTTAGCCATCATAATGTGACAAAGGAACAAGGTTAAAACATGAAGGGACAATACTTAACCATTAGAACATGTGGATTAAACAGATGTTAGGGTTGAGTTAACCAAGAGAACACTTAACCGTTATAACATGTTAGCCAAACAGATGGGCAGGGTTAAGTTAAAAGGAACACTGAACCAATACAAGGTAAAGGGGTGGGGTTAAGTAATAATAAATGCTTAACCAATATAACTTGATTTGTGGTAGGGTTAAGTCAACATGAATTACTGATTACACTTAATCAGTTTACCATGACAAATAGATGGCTTAAGATAACTTGAATTGACTAATGACACTTAACCAATCCAACTTGACGAGAAAGAGAACTAAGTAGTAAACCTTAGTTAAAAAGGACTAAGTTGTAAACCTTAGTTAAGAAAACGACGGTTCGGGGACTATGTAGTAAACCTTAGTTAAGGGAACTAAGTAGTAAACCTTAGTACGACAAGAGAGGGAGAGAACGTCCATCTAATCTTAAAGAAGGCTCCAACGAACTGGGGGACGAAGCACACGGCTTCAAGGGGACGCGAGGGTACTCTTGGTATCCCTCTGTGAGGCTTCAGATGATCCGCCTGGGCTTACAGAGGTTAAGGTCTGTGTCAGAAGAACCAAGGGTATGCCTTGTTTGCAATATAAGGCAACCTAAAGACTAGGTTGTACCAGCGTGATTCGATGAGACCAGTAGCCCTGTGACAGCAACTCGTCGTCTACCTACCATCTTGAGTCAATCGAGATACGTGAAGCGAAAAGGCGGAGAACTCCAACAGACCATATACTTGCTATCTAGTTATGGGTGCGGATGGCCATAGGTTAGTGGGGGCATAGAGGGCCTGCGTATAGTTCTCATTTTTTTAAGGTGTGCCTTTCATTAGTTGAGGGAGGGGTCAGGTGGGACCATAGCCACTGGAAAAACAGACCTTAGTATTTGCATCGACAGATATCTGAAAGCTCCCGACTGAGTTCCGTGTTTCTTGATTAGCCCTGCCACAGGACTCGGGTCGCACATATACAGGACATGTGCATCTAGACGGTGATAACGATTCGCGAAACATACGTGGGGGAAAGTCTAGGAACATATACCACTCTAGGTAGTGTGTCCTAGACTAGGGGGCATCGTTCGACAGGTAGCATAATCCCTAGTTGGACCTAGGTCGTATAAACCCTGAATCCGAGAAGCATTAGATAAGTTGCGTAAACCCTAGTTGAATCTAGGAAGCGCTCGATAGGAAAACCCTAGATTAGATCTAGGTAATAAATAATAGATGTACGCCTGAAGGCAACCACAATTACTGGGATTGGGATCACGTTATCGTTTTATACAGATTACTAGTTGGGACACTAGTTAGGTGGTGCAAAGATATAGAAATCAGAACAACAGAGTAGTAGCGAAGCAGAGAAAGAGTAGAAGCGCATTCAGTATTCTGCGCATTTAGTTTATCTTGCCTTATAATATCTTATGCTTATCTTGCATAAGTTATCTTGTTTTCTGGTATTGTCCTGTTCTCAGTTTATGAATGTCATGGTCTTTGTTCTTGTTCTCATGCTAGAAAATAACTGAGCTTACTGAGACATTATGTCTGACCCCGTTTTCTTTCGTTTCTCCCCCCACCCCCCCAGGTTCGCAAGGAGGGAATATTACTACTTAGCCCAGTTTTCTTCCAAGCTGAAGGTTAGTCGAAGTTTTGCTTGGATTCTCTTTTCCATTGCTACGGCTGGCTCACGCTACATTGGGGAATATAAATGTATTTTTATGCTTCTTTATTTTGTAAGACAGATATCCTGGCATTGGAAAATAATTGTTGTACAAACTATTTTATCAAAAAAGTAAAGTTCTATTTTCCGTTGTTTTAAATTTTGTCTGTCTTGTAATTTATCTGTATCTTTTACCTATAACTCTCCACCGAAGTTAAGGCATTCACTTTGTGAGTGACCTTAACGGATGTGGGGTGTTACAATTTTGTTTGAATTTTCAAAGTGCTCTGTTCCAGATCTGGTTTGTTTCATCGCGTAGATCTCGGGAAGACGATTCCAACGCAATTCGTTTTGTTCGATTTCGATTCTGTATGACAAAGTTATTCCTTTTCAAATATTAATTATATTAGTTAACAATTAAATATTATTTAATTAAAATAATTAGAGAATAACCCATCTTCCTTCTTCCTCCCATCTGAAACAAGTCGCGTTGCTTTTATGTTTGTTCAAAACTAGGTCTCATGTTTTCGATAAACACAGAGGGCTTGGAGGCGATCAGACAGTGGGACGTTGGGGGGAAACAGGCGGCGCTTCGATGGGGGTGTCTGGCGGCGAACTTGATCGAGCTGTGGCGGCAGCTCGGCGGCCAGAGCGGGTCGGGTTTAAGGTGCCATAACATGACGGTAGTGCAATGATGGGGGTTATTAGCCGTATGGATGTGGAGAGGGGAAAGAGCACAACCATAATGTCAAAAGGAGGCGGTGATTCACTGAACGGATGAAGAGATTTTTGGAGATGAAGTTTTGAGTCGTTGTGGCCATTGATTTTAGAAGAAGGCGGCGTCTTCTTAGGGTTTCATGGGAGATACGAAATACACTGTATTTATACGTGTATTGATACAATTTTTTTTTAAAATTCCATTAATATCAATATAACTCTTGTATCGTTCCGGACTCCAAATCGAACACAACGACTATCGCCCCTAGCTAAATGCCCCCATTCCGGACACAATGGGATATGTCTCGTAAGCCAATTCAGTTGTTTTGTTAGGTTTTTCTTTAAATTTATATATAAAACATTTACTTATTAAATTTGTTCGTGCATTTAAATTTACAGGGGCCACATATGGACTCTAAAAATTCCAGAAAAAATAGTTCTAGTTACGTTTTGACAATACGGTTCTAACGAGACTAATTTCGTTGAATTCCGAGGCCGTTTGAAGAATGATCATTTTCTGGTCGATCCGATTTGACTGAAATTGACAAAACACATTTTCCTTTGCCACGCTCACATATTGATTCCAAAAATTATGAAAATTGAAACCTAGAAATAATTGGACATTCCGGTTCCAACAAAAGTGGTTTCGTCGGAAAGGGAGGTCATTTGAAAAATGGCTATTTTCAAGGCTAATATATTATATTAAAATATATATAAATTCTACAGTGACCTTTCCGAATTTTAAACTGGGCATAACTTTTGATTCCCGCTATGAAATTTCAATTTTTCAGATTCGTTGGAAAGATATTTTTAAATAGATTCTGATATATTTTTGGTTTTACTGAAATCCGATTTATTTTGAATCCTGTACAGTCAGTCAAAGTTCAAATTCAAATTTTCAAACTACCACGCTATTTCTAACTCCTTTTATAATTAAAATAAATATATTCGTTCTAACTTCAATTGAAATAAAATTTTCATCGTTATTATCTAAAATAAATTATTTTAACTAATTAAATTCCATTAAAATTTCTAAAATAAAAAATTTAAATTGGTTTAGAATTTGCGGTTGTTACAATTCTAGTTAAGCATGCATGGATTTAATCAATCACCTTTGATTTCAAACGTGTTTGAAATCCAACTGAAGCCCTAAAATTTAACTGTCTTCAAATTCAACCAAACGAGCTCTATGTTGTCCGGAATTTCAATATGATCCTAATGAAACAAACTGCAAGTTAATCTGAGTTCGTACGCAAAAGTTATACATAATTAAATGTAAAAATTTAAAATTATAAAATAAAATAAAATAAAATAGGACTAAACTCCTCACCAATCACTGCGTACCACGTCCCCCATTGGCCTTCTCCTTCGTTCGGACCTACAGATAATTCACGGAAAAGAACCAAATGTATGTTCACATCATCGATTCACACACCCCGTATACGCCACTGACCTTCGATCAGAATGCACCACCACGACCGCCACCCTGGACTTCACCAATGCCCCTGCACTGGTCCTACGCGACGACGTTCTCATCCCCAAAATTAACAAAACCCGCACTGGCTTTATGATAAAAAATTTGGCGATTTGTGACACCAATGATAATAATCCACCATATGGATTGATGAAGCTCTACAATTTTTATGTTGGAAATTTTCGTTTTCGTTGAACGGATTAAAAGAAATTAAGACATGAAGTTTTATATTCACATGGCCATTCAATTTAGGGCTGGCATGAAAGAGATTAGGGTGTATTTCAATAATAAAATTCTCGATTAGCATGTTTTAAAGCCAAAAATGGTCCGAAGTCCAAATCTGGCCTACTCACAACCTATCTATTGGTTTTAAGGCCTTCTCAACGCAATGGAACTAGTGTCAAAGCCCATTTCCAAATTCTACAATATTTTTTCCTTAAAATTCGATTATCTTAATAAAATTACACACATAAATTTTCTACACACTTTTAAATTGCACGATCAAACGATAAGTCTGATGGCTATGAAATTTGAAAGCTTATAAAAATTCAGTATTCTGGATTTGATGGAACTGTTTACGTCGAAATCCAAGATTGTTTAAAAAATCGTTATTTTAAATCTCAAATCGTTAACCGATACGCGCTTACATCGTGCACAATCACATAACAATTCTGATTGACGCGAAACATGAAATCTCACAATAATTTATAATTTCAATCCAATGAAACAGATTTCATCAAATTCCTATATATGGCTATTTTAACATGTTCATTAAAATAATAAAATAATCATTTTTCATTTATTAACTTTTAAATTCAATTCAAAAGTTTATCAACTTTGTTTCAAATCTAAATAGAATTCAAATTAACTTTATAAATCAAATTTAATTTATATTCGAATTCCAATTTTGATTATTAACCAAATTCAATTTAGATACCAATTGTAAACTAATCAATCCATTTCATTCAAATATTTTAATATTATTTTCAACTTTCAATGTTTATAGATGTAAACTAAATCAAAATTTTATTTGCAATCAATACAAGTAACAAGTATCATAATAAGTCGGGTTTCATTGTTTAACAATTATATAAAGTTCGTTCCAAAAGGTTTCCAAATTAAATCATTAAATTTTAGTTATAATTTATTAACTCAATTTGATTCAAATATTGTAATATTGGATTCCAAATCTCAATATTAATGGTATAAACCAAATCTTAGGTTCAATTACAATCAATGTAAGTTATTATTGTTAAAACAAGTTGTAATTCATTATTTAAACAATTTCATCATAGAATTACACAATTAAATCAACCAAATTTAATTTTTAAACATAATTATAATTAAAATCATACTAAAATTGAAAATTAAAATGGTAAAAAAATACGGGTTGTTACAGAAGTGGACAATATCGATTACCATTGTTGTTGGCCATTTTGGTCGATTTGATATTAACATTGATGTGATTGCGAGGAGTAGGATATGATGGTTCATTCAATGATGATTTCAATACGACCGCTCTTCGATGAATGGGTTTGGCTTGAGGCATGTGGTGCTTCTGTGCGATGATGCGTCATTCGACTACGATGATTCCAGGAAGGGGTAAGGCTGCATTATTATCAAATAGAATGGTCGTTGAGAACATTAAGTGACGATTGTCTTGTCGCGTCACTTAATCAAGAGTATTGGCTTGTGTTGTTTTGTTAGTTAAGGAATTTTGGGGCTGAAATTCCTTAAGGGGGGAGAATGTAACGACCTGTATTCTACGTATTGAAGGATCATAAAATATTTATTTTATTTCTATGTGAGGTCGTATGACTGTATAACTTTGGGAAATGACTATTAGGGAAATTTCCCACTTTCACCATTTTTTTGAATTTTAATGTGACTATCTTGCTCTTGAAGAATTTTGTTTTGCTCATAAATTTTGATTGGTAAGGAATTTTGATTTGAAACCACTTTTATTGGATTCGTACGATGGTTTCTCATTCCATAGAATGGTCATATTAAGCAAATAGACTTACCGTTTGAGAGGAATGACTGAATTAAGTTCTAGGCTAGTTTAGGCAGCTTAATTGAGCTGGGTAAGGTCATTAAGGGGAGTGTAATGGCCTGCAAATCCGTAATACCTGAGTTGACTATATACATCATACGTCTAACCCAAATATCATGAAAATACGAAACATTTTTTTTAGAAGAAAAAAGGTAGAAGAAGAACGGAAATAACAACACAGAATCTCACATCGCAGCGGAACAAAATATAATATATCATAACTTTTGAAATACAAAATTTCAACTGTATAACATACACTTATCAGAGTACAACACTTACAACACAGCGGAACAAAACTCAATATAACTAACGCTGAAGCCCCCTGCTCCAAGGTCCATTAGATAGATCTGTAAAATCCTGAACTACTTGACTGCCCGTACAAATTTAGGCACCCAAGAGTTTAGGTAAGACAAAACAAATAAACTCCGGGTCGGTCATGGGACTGGTATGAGTAAACAATTTAAATTTAACTTGAACAAGTAAACGATATCTCATAAGGCCACACCGTATAACGGAACGGGTTTTTCCCTTATGAGAATCCAAAATATCTTTATATCAAAAACCCTTTGATATTATAATAATGTCTATCAACCACAATATAATAATCATCTAGCAGAAACGCTTTCATCTCACGTTCTACATACATAGTATACAATCAAAACCGCAAGCACGTATTGGGTAATGGATTTCCAACTATGACAAGGTATGGAACCACCTTTCGCTAGTGTACCTCTAGAGAGGAATACACTGGGTTCAACAAGAACATCTTGCAACCCGGCCACACATGACCGACCACTCATTTCGCTTGAGTGTATCGAATGTATATCACCATCGGTTGGGATCAGCAACCGTTTCCCGAATGGGACAACATCAACAATAGATTTTTAGAAATAAATGAAACTCTAGATCAGGTGATTATACACCCTAATAGGTGCGACCTACATAGCCATGCTACCTGCCCGATTTATGTCATTTACCGGTTGATGAGGCTTGAGGTTACGCTTTATCATCACATCAGATTTCACTTCGAATTCCACATTGTCAGATCCATCGAAAATCACTAATTGACATTACAACAGTACATTACGTGTTAGCTAAAGAAGTTTCCTTCTCCGTTTCCACTCTTGGAACGGTTGAAGAAATCAATGTACGTGACCTTTCTGGAAAT
Source organism: Allium sativum (assembly GCA_030737875.1). Taxonomy (NCBI): domain Eukaryota; kingdom Viridiplantae; phylum Streptophyta; class Magnoliopsida; order Asparagales; family Amaryllidaceae; genus Allium; species Allium sativum. The sequence goes on from CM060915.1 coordinate 380,985,744, forward strand.
ACTCTGTCAGACATTCATCCATAAAAGTCATCCTAGAACAGGATGAACCGAAGGCACTATTCAGTACATCCATCTTAGGCACTGTTATCTAAGACTTATACAATAGCCCTTGCATTTTACTCGGTCTTCAATTTTCTTTGGCATATATGATTCGCAATGCTTATGCCAATATAGAGTGGTTCTTTGGATAATAATCCAACCGGTCTCTCCATATTGACAACGATGGTCAAAAACTTCGATAGTCTATGATTTAACTATCGAATAAAAACAAGTGTTTCGTTAGTCGATGATTTAACTATCGAAGAAAAGAAATGTTCATCCAATTATCAAACAATCACTGAGACCTTAATTAACATTCCATCAATTAAATCTCTTCTCTATTTCTTTATCAATATTTGTTAACCAAATATTTTCAATACCCGTACTGGCCTTTTACGCTATTTGGAAAACATTTCCGAATATCGCCTTCCTTAATTTTCTTAAACTTAGAAAATATATGCTAGTTATAATTGGAGAATATTCCAATTACTTATCTCTTTTCCGATCTCGTTTATTTCTATACTTAGGAAATATTTATTATTCTATTTCCAAGTTTACACTTATTTGGGTTAAAACGGATGTTGTGTAAAACATAGTTACGACAACCCAAATACTATATTCAACTAACTCTTATCCAACATTGATTTTCGAGCCTGAAAACATACTATTTATTTGTCAATAATGAAATCAATCAAGTTGGGGTATAACTACCTCTCAGACCTTAACTGAATAACATTTATAACGTCAAAACAGATATGACTACTTACTCGAATAATCAATACCATACAACTACTTATACACTTTTAAACATGTATACGCTTTCTCTTTCTATTCTTACAGGATTTTATTCCTAGTCTTCCTTTATGATTTTACTATTCTATTCTTTAGTTTGTTTTCTTATCGACTTCTATACATATTGATATAGATTCTAGTTATCAAATTTCTTAAAAATATTCTAACTCTTTAAATTTCCAGAAAAATTTGCCATAACCTCCTTTGTACCGGGAGCATCGTGATATTTCAAATAGCCTCCCATGGCCCTTAACAATCCACAAGAAAAAGAAAAAGAAAAAGCCAAGCGGATTGCTGATACGACGCATAAAATCTCATATATGAATTAAATACGTACCTTCTTATCAAGCACTCTATCTATTTCACTTCTATACTTTATTCCAAACATGTCTCATGTATATCCATACATTTCTAATTCATTTCAACTTAATCCAATCGTTTTGACTTAGTTCGTTAATTGATTTGCAAATTACTGGTTTGCCTATTTCACCTTCATATTTTAGTATAACATGATCAAATATATTTTAACTTACTTATAAACCAAATCTAATTCTATTTTTAAGATCGTTTCCTTATCGACTTCTATATTCAAATTCCTATTCAATTCTATTTGAATTCTCTTTCAAATTCCATATTCAATTCTATTTGAATTCTCTTTTCAAATTCTATATTCAAATCTATTTGAATTCTCTTTATTCAAATTCTATATTCAAATCTATTTGAATTCTCTTTATTTAAATTTCATTTCAATTCTTTTTGAATTCTCTTTATTTAAATTTCATTTCAATTCTATTCATTATTTATAAACATCTTTTGTAACTTCACTTAAAATCCCACGTTATATATTTATAAACAAAGTTTATAAATTCAATTCAAATCCCATATTTTAATTCATAAACAGAGTTTATAAATTCAATTCAAATCCCATATTTTAATTTATAAACAGAGTTTATAAATTCAATACTCGTTTTATATATATTCAAAACAAGTTAATATTTTCTATAGTTCATTAAAAATTCAAATTCTATTTATAAAAATAGAATTCCCTTTTTAAATCTCAAATACCCCTTTTCGATATTTTTATAAATCAATATTCAAGCCCTAGTGATATTTAAAATACCCCAAACAGTCAGTTATCAAATCATGGGATTTCTAACACATCATATATGACAGTATATATGCAAACGAATAAAGAAACAGATAATATATTTTTGAGGAATCCAGTCGGATTCCTCCAACCTGTTTTCCTACATCCACAGATGTTAGTCAACATAGTAATACCCATCCTGCTTCGAGGCAGGATATCGCGGTATGAAGGTCATCCACTATCATAGCGTGGGGCGCATAGGGTCATCCGCTAATGATACTGCGGGAACAATCCAATCATCAACCCAATATATATATATATATATATATATATATATATATATAATAGTCAAGCCTAAATAACTATATATATTTTTATAACAGTCATGACAAATATTTAAAGGCATCCAACAGCAACAACAATTTATTTTTAACTGTAAAAAAATAAATTCTAACAGGAACTTGAGTGAGATTTACTCACCAGCTTTTTATTTGTAGAATATTCGATTAGATGTCGCATCGTTGCAGCCACGAATCAACTCAATTCTTCTCGAATAAATTTATTTGCACCTATGATTATTTTAATTAAATCATTGATTAAATATTTATTTAATTTTCTAAAATAAATAAACTTTCCTAGGTATATTAAATTTGTAAAATAGTTATACCTTACTGCCTTTGCCATCATTTGATCAAATCCACGAACTATATCAACAATCATCCCCAAACAGAAATAGTTGCATGCACTCCTCCTTTTCCAATACGATTTCCCTCTTAAACATTTCATCGAACAACTTGATGGCAGTCAACATTTCCTTTCTAACACATACTCATCACTACCACCCCGGTCATCTAACCTCACCACGACCACCTTTTACCAGCTCAGCACCACATACTCCATCTACCAAGCACCATCTCTCTAGGCTCCATTTAAACATTTCAACTAACACCTGCTGCTCATCACTGACCATTCACACCACCATTGCCCTTGAAGTCACAGTCCCAAACACCACACATTCAGTCAATAATTACTCCAGATCATAACCCATCATTTACACAAAATCGATCCCAAACTTCACTGAAAGAAATCGCCCCGTCTCAATTTGATCGCATCCCGTACTCGGTGAACCCAAATCCAAAGCTCCGACTTCCTTTGCCAACCCATCGCACCCCTTTCTGCCAAAGCCAATCTGCCGTTTGATGTCGCACCACTCCCTACTTGTAACCGAGGTCGCCAGAAGTTGAAAACCAAAAAGGGGATTTGGGACGTTTGAACAACGTCGAACCCTAGAAGAAGGCGCTGATGTTGAAGCCACTTGATGTCGAGCTTCAGCTTTTCACGATGTCGAGCTTCTTGCTTTCGCGATTAAACTGCAGAATCAATTTGAAATCGTGATTCTCTCATCTTCTTCTTTTTCCGCAGACCGATTATGAATTCATGGCCATTACTGAATCGCGAGCACCTCCGAGTTGGACACGAGCTTCACGGAAACTAGCAGTTCCCATAGCAATTTCTTTTTGATTTTGAAAGACTTGATTTTTGGGTATAGACACTTACGGTTTTAATAAAGAATTTGTGGTTCAAAGGAAGGCACGGGTTCTTTTGTTTGTGGTAAATAAAGAAGGCACAGTAATTGTTTAAGTTTGTGGACCTAAAGGAAGCATGGTTTTGTTTAAGTGTGTGGTAATAAACAAAGCACGGTTTGTTTTTGATTTCTCCTTGTTGTTTCGTTTCCGTCCACAAACACAGATATTTTATTTTTATTTTATTTAAATTAAACCGATATCCTTTAATTTAGATTATTGTGTTGATTTTGAACTCCTTACTGAACCCAACAACTGTCAATTCTAGGGTAAAACCACTATTCTGAACGCACTGGGATAAGTATCGAAGTCCAGTTCGATCATCCGGAACCGATATTTATTTAAACTGATATAAATTAAATTTCAAACCATTTAATTTATTTGATAATAATTTAATATTATTATTCTAACTCAACTGAATTTTATACAGATCATCTGAATTGATTCGATTTAGTTATATATTTTTAAATTAAATTATTACTACATTACGATAATGAAATGTATTCGACATTAAATCCAAATCGATTATTAAATGGATAACTTAATATAAAATTCCATTTATAATATCCACCCAATATTTAAATCCGTATTAAATATTTAAAATTAACCCATAAGGATCCGGGTCATTACAATCTTCCCAAAATAATTTCGTCCTCGAAATTGCTAAGGTAGAAAAAGTGCTACAAACCCATTTATCTTTTCAAAACTTATTTATGTTGATACTCAACATTTCAAACTTCCTTACGTAACTCTCTTTCGAATAAATCCCTATTCGATAACTCCTCCCTTCGAATAACTATAGTTGATAATATCTCTTTCGAATAACTAGATTCGAAAACCTTTCTTCAAATAAACTATATTTGATTTACTCTATTCAATTTACTCTTATCAATTAACCCTATTTGATTTAACTCTTATCGATTAACCCTATTTGATTAGCTCTTTTCACTTAACTCCTTCCGAATATGCTATATTCGATAACTCCTTTAACTCTATTCGAATAAACTATATTCGATTAACTCCTTTAATTCTATTCGAATAACTATATTCGGTTAACTCCTTTAATTCTATTCGAATAAACTTTATTCGATTAACTCTTTTAATTCTATTCGAATAACTATATTTGATTAACTCCTTTAATTCTATTCGAATAACTAATATTTGATTAACTCCTTTAATTCTATTCGAATAACTAATATTCGATAATGTTTATTCATTTATAAAGATTTACTTTTAGTAACGGTTCTTCACTTTATAAATGTTCTCTTTAATAACATTAATTCACTTATACAAGTGTTGTGTACCCCTTCTATTTAAACTATCGGTGTTAAAAACCAATACTCTTCTTTATATAAGTTCAGACTTATATATTCCATTTATCGAATGATAAATACTTAATTTAATCTATAGACTGTTATTTATAAATTAATCTTTTCTATTTATCTGTTAAAAACAGATTTCCATTTCCTATTCATCTTCCAAATATTCCTTTGGTTAAATTCTATTTATTTAACAAATAAATATCTCATCTATAGCATTCTATTTATTTTCTATAAATAAATATTTCCATTTAATCTATTTGTAAATGTTTTACAAATATTTCCTTTTAAATTCTATTCGTAAATGTTTTTACAAATATTTCTCCTTCTATTTGTTTGCACATGACTTCCTTTGTATTTGTTTTACAAATATATTTCCTTTATATTTGTTTTACAAATATATTTTCTTTTATACTTGTTTTACAAATATATTTTCTTTTGGTTTTTCCTTTATTCACACCCAATATTTATTTCATTACTTTGATTTTACTATTCATTTCGATCCATTTAACTTACTTAAGTTAAATATAATTTCAGTCATTCAAATTCCCAGGGTTTTATTTCAAAACTCCTTTGAAATAATATAAATATATACATATATTTGTATCCATCTCAAATTCAAAACATTTGAATTTTCAAACAACTTGTTTTATTTTCAAACAAATTTTCCATCAGAAACTTTTCTAAGGCCGCAATTCATCACTTAGACACTCGAAAATGAACACTGATGATGTTGCGACCATCATCAGAATTATTTCCCAGTCACTGAAGTGAGTTCAGTGCTTTATCATATTCAAAATCCATTCAAATGACTTTTATTCAAAAATCCTTCCAAAATAAAGCTATATTATTTTAATAAAATTCAGAAAATATTTTCCAACTTACCAGGATTTGAAATTCTGAATTCCGGTTGGAATTCAATTTCAATTTATCACATTTGTATATTTGATTTCATATACAAATTCCATTTGTTATATATATAACTATTTCAGTTTTTATAATATAATTTGGTTATAATCCTAACAATCAACCCAACCATTTAAAACAATATCGTGTCCAATCTTCTGTTCAAGTGTTTATAAACTTTTATCGACATCATAGCGTCCCACGATTCGATCAGTATTCATAATTCACTCAACAGACTAGTCAACACAATATAAAACATTTTTTATATCAAATAACAAATACGCTCTCTCATATATACATACACTCAACTCATTCTAGGGTACTACTGACACTATCTCTAATGAGCACATGCCACACAAGCCTAGGTATTCGCCCAACCTAAGCTCTGATACCAACTGTAATGGCCCGCAAATCTGTAATACCTGAGTTGACTATATACATCATACGTCCAACACAAATATCACAAAAATACGAAACAATTTTTTTTAGAAGAAGAACAGAAATAACAACATAGAATCTCACATCGCAGTAGAACAAAATATAATATATCATAACTTTTGAAATACAAAATTTCAACTGTATAACGTACACTTATCAGAGTACAACACTTACAACACAGCGGAACAAAACTCTATATAACTAACGTTGAAGCCTCCTGCTCCAAGCTCCTTTAGATAGATCTGTAAAATCCTAAACTACTTGACTGCCCGTACAAATTTAGGCACCCAAGAGTTTAGGTAAAACAAAACAAATAAACTCCGGGTCAATCATGGGACTAGTATGAGTAAACAGTTTAAATTAGCTTGAACAAGTAAACGATATCTCATAAGACCACGCCGTATAACGGAAAGGGTTTTTCCCTTATGAGAATCCAAAATATCTTTATATCAAAAACCTTTTGATATTATAATAATGTCTATCAACCACAATATAATAATCATCTAGCAGAAACGCTTTCATCTCACGTTCTACATATATAGTATACAATCAAAACCGCAAGCACGTATTGGGTAATGGATTTCCAACTATGACAAGGTATGGAACCACCTTTCGCTAGTGTACCTCTAGAGAGGAATACACTGGGTTCAACAAGAACATCTTGCAACCTGGCCACACATGACCGACTACTCATTTCGCTTGAATGTATCGAATGTATATCACCATCGGTAGGGATCAACAACCGTTTTCCGAATGGGACAACATCAATAATAGATTTTTAGAAATAAATGAAACTCTAGATCAAGTGATTATACACCCTAATAGGTGCGACCTACATAGCCATGTTAGCTGCCTGATTTTACCAGTTGATGAGGTTTGAGGTTATGCTTTATCATCACATCAGATTTCACTTCGAATGCCACATTGTCAGATCCATCGAAAATCACTAACTGACGTCTACAACAGTACATTACGTGTTAGCTAAAGAAGTTTCCTTCTCCGCTTCCACTCTTGGTATGGTTGAAGAAATCAATGTACGTGACCTTTCTGGAAATACTCTGTCAGACATTCATCCATACAAGTCATCCAGGAACAGGATGAACCAAAGGCACTATTCAGTACATCCATCTTAGGCACTGTTATCTAAGACTTATACAATAGCCCTTGCATTTTACTCCGTCTTCAATTTTCTTTGGCATGTATGATTCGCAACGCTTATGCCAATACAGAGTGGTTCTTTGGATAATAATCCAATCGGTCTCTCCATATTGAAAACGATGGTCAAAAATTTCGATAGTCTATAATTTAACTATCGCATAAAAACAAGTGTTTCGTTAGTCGATGATTTAAATATCGAAGAAAACAAATGTTCATCCAATTATCAAACAATCACTGAGCCCTTAATTAATATTCCATTAATTAAATCTCTTCTCTATTTCTTTATCAATATTTGTTAACCAAATATTTTCAATACCCATACCGGCCTTTTATGCTATTTGGAAAAAAATTCCGAATATTGCCTTCCTTAATTTTCTTAAACTTAGAAAATATATGCTAGTTATAATTGGAAAATATTCCAATTACTTATCTCTTTTTCGATCTCGCTTATTTCTATACTTAGGAAATATTTATTATTCTATTTCCAAGTTTACACTTATTTGGGTTAAAACAGATGTTGTTTAAAACATCGTTACGACAACCCAAATACTATATTCAACTAACTCTTATCCAACATTGATTTTCGAGCCTGAAATCTTACTATTTATTTGTCAATAATGAAATAAGTCAACTTGGGGTATAACTACCTCTCAGACCTTGACTGAATAACATTTATAACGTCAAAACAGATATGACTACTTACTCGAATAATCAATACCATACAACTACTTATTCGCTCTTAAACACATATACGCTTTCTCTTTCTATTCTTATGGGATTTTATTCCTAGTCTTCCTTTATGATTTTACTATTCTATTCTTTAGTTTGTTTTCTTATCGACTTCTATACATATTGATATATAGATTCTAGTTATCAAATTTCTTAAAAATATTCTAACTCTTTAAATTTCCGGAAATTTTTTCCATAACCTCCTTTGTAACGGGAGCATTAGGATATTTCAAATAGCCTCCGATGGCCCTCAACAATCCAAAAGAAAAAGAAAAAGCCAAGCGGCTTGCCGATACGGCACATAAAATCTCATATATGAATTAAATATGTACCTTCTTGTCGAGCACTCTATCTATATCACTTCTATACTTTATTCCAAACCTGTCTCATGTATATCCATACATTTCTAATTCATTTCAACTAAATCTAATCGTTTTAACTTAGTTCGTTAATTGATTTGCAAATTACTGGTTTGCCTATTTCACCTTCATATTTGAGTATAACATGTTCAAATATATTTTAACTTACTTATAAACCAAATCTAATTCTATTTTTAAGCTCGTTTCCTTATCGACTTCTATATTCAAATTATTCAATTCTATTTGAATTCTCTTTCAAATTCCATATTCAATTCTATTTGAATTCTCTTTTCAAATTCTATATTCAAATCTATTTGAATTCTCTTTATTCAAATTCTATATTCAAATCTATTTGAATTCTCTTTATTTAAATTTCATTTCAATTCTATTTGAATTCTCTTTATTTAAATTTCATTTCAATTCTATTCATTATTTATAAGCAACGTTTATAACTTCACTTAAAATCCCACATTATATATTTATAAACAAAGTTTATAAAATCAATTCAAATCCCACATTTTAATTCATAAACAGAGTTTATAAATTCAATTCAAATCCCATATTTTAATTTATAAACAAAGTTTATAAATTCAATACTCGTTTTATTTATATTCAAAACAAGTTAATATTTTCTATAGTTCATTAAAATTCAAATTCTATTTATAAAAATTGAATTCCCCTTTAAATCTCAAATACCCCTTTTCGATATTTTTATAAATCAATGTTCAAGCCCCAGTGATATTTAAAATACCCTAAACAGTCAGTTATCAAATCATGGGATTTCTAACACATCATATATGACAGTATATATGCAAACGAATAAACAAACAGATAATATAATTTTGAGTAATCCAGTCGGATTCCTCCAACCTGTTTTCCTGCATCCACAGACGTTAGTCAACATAGTAATACCCATCCTGCTTCGAGGCAGGATATCGCGGTATGAAGGTCATCCACTATCATAGCGTGGGGCACATAGGGTCATCCGCTAATGATACTATGGGAACAATCCAATCATCAACCCAATATATATATATAATAGTCAAGCCTAAATAACTATATATATTTTTATAACAGTCATGTCAAATATTTAAAGGCTTCCAACAGCAACCAACAATTTATTTTTAACTGTAAAAAATAAATTCTAACTGGAACTTAAGTGATATTTACTCACCAGATTTTTAAGTGTAGAATATTCGATTAGATGCCGCATCGTTGCAGCCACGAATCAACTCAATTCTTCTCGAATAAATTTATTTGCACCTATGATTGTTTTAATTAAATTATTGATTAAACATTTACTTAATTTTCTAAAATAAATAAACTTTCCTAGGTATATTAAATTTGTAAAATAGGTATATCTTACTGCCTTTACCATCATTTGATCAAATCCACGAACTATATCAACAATATTGTAACGACCCAGAAAATCTGAACCAATTTAAAATTTTTACATTGGCTAAAATAATGGATTTTAAATATTTAAAATAAATATTTTAAATAATAGCAATGAAAAGTGAGTTTGAATCGACGTTTGAAAACGAATATAATTAATTCTAATTATAAACAAGGCCTGAAATGGCGCTGCAGTTTTAAAAATTGAATTCAAACTTTGTCGGACTGTACCGGGAGCAAATCAAAATGGATTTGAGTGAAACCAAAAATATTTAAATTTGTTAGTGAATACCTTTCTAACGAATCTTAAAAATCGAAGTTTAATAGCGGGATGCAAAAGTTATGGCCAAATGAATTTTCAGAAAGGTCGCTATGGAATTTATATAGCCCGTGAAAATGGCCATTTTGCATACGACCTCGGAATTCGACGAAACCACTTTTGTTGGATCCGGGATGTGAAGTTATTGCTAGGTTTCAAATTTCATAATTTTTGAAGCTAGTATGTGAGCGTGGCAAAGGAAAACGTGTTTTGGTCAATTACAGTTAAACGGGATCGACCAGAAATGGGCCTTTTTGCAAACGGTCTTAGAATTCGACGAAACTAGTTTTTTTGGGATCGTATCATCAAAACATAGCTAGATTTATTTTTCTGGAATTTTTCGAATCAGTTTGTGGCCCTGGCAAATTGAAATGTACGTTCAAATCGAATATTGAATGTTATATATTTTAATTTGAATGAAAACTGACTGAAACAGTTGAATGGGCCTACGAAACATATCCCATTGTGTTCGGAATAGGGGTAAAACGCTAGGGACGACAGTCGTTGGGTTTGGATTGGTGTTCGTGAGTGAAAGAGGGTATTTTTGGAAAAAAATATAAATTAAAGAAAAATCCTCATTGGTCAAAAAATTAATTTTCTCTCTCCCCGACGTCGACTGAAGGCGGAAACCCTTTCAAACCTTCCCGTCCACTTTCCGATCAATCCACGCAAAATTAGCCCTCCTCCAGTTGAAGATTTTGTAGAGCTCCTCGAGATCTTCAAATCCATATATAGTTTGGATTTTTTCATTGTGTATTTTGGGAGAACAGACGCCGGGAAGTTCTCGACTTCCAGCCGCCCCCGACCGCGATTCCGAGCATCGAAGGCCACCCACCACCCTGCGCGGACCCGCCCCTCCTCCCTCTTCGACGTGGCGTTGGCCGATCCTCCCATAACGCAGCGGATCGGAAGTTAAATCCAAACCTAGTTTTGAACGAAACAGCTGAGGTACGGCCTTGTTTATTTTCAACTGTTTTAACACCTTTAAACCATTGCAAACTTTGAAAAATCATATCTTTTTGATGTGTTATCGAAATTCAGTGAAACAAGAGACAGTGGACTCATGTGGACATCTTCTACATTTTAGAAGAGACCGCATATTTTTCTGAACCTTCTGCTATTTTTGGTGGAGTGGAACCCAATGTGAGATTTCTAATTTATAAACGATATGGAAAATGATGATGTATAAATTATATAGTCGATATATGAGTTATGTAAGCGTTGTACACCTCTTGTATAAGCATTGTATAAGTTGTACGTTCGATATATAAGTTGTATATGCATTGTAAAAAATTATATATGTGTTGAAATAGAAGTGAATTGCTATATATATATATATATATATATATATATATATATATATATACGCCCCTCGTCCACAAACCATGGACGATATTTATTGGTTGTGATTGGTGTGAAAATTGATTGATAGCGAATGGTTGATTGGAATTGTTTATGGTTGATATTGATTGATTGTGGTTGAAAAATACCCATTTGTGGTTGAGAAATATTTGGTTGAAACCACATAGGATTAGTTTGTGGAAATGAAAAAAATATATACATGCCGCCTGCGTGCGAACTAGATGCATGATTCCCCATTGTCAAAAACCGCGAGGTTTTAAGGTAGAGCGAGGAGTCGTACTAGGGACGGTCACGGTTTTAACTACCCTGCCGTTATGCTGCCGAAATTTTGAATAATATTCATGTGTTAGAATTATTTTCATTTGTTGAAACTATATTTAATCGTTGAACAGAAAACCTTCATGTGTTGAATTAAAATTCATTTGTTGAATAGAATTCATGTGTTGAATGGTATTCGTGTTTTTAAATATAATAATCACATTTTTTATCTATATATACAAACTATAGAAAACCTTCATGTGTTGAATCGATATTCATTCGTTGAATTGAGATTCATGTGTTGAATGGTATTCGTGTTTTAAATATAAAAATCACCTTTTTATCTATATATACAAACTATAGAAAACCTTCATGTGTTGAATCGATATTCATTCGTTGAATTGAGATTCATGTGTTGAATGGTATTCGTGTTTTAAATATAAAAATCACCTTTTTATCGATATATATAAACTATAGAAAACCTTTATGTGTTGAATCGAAATTCATTCGTTGAATTGAAATTCATGTGTTGAATGGTATTCATATTTTGAAGGAAAGTGTTTTATAATAAAAATCCAATTTTTATCATCGATATGAACTATATAAAATAACCTTGTTTTGAAATAAATTGTTTTATAATAAAAATCCTATTTTTATCATCGATATGAACTGTATAAAATAATCGTGTTTTAAATGAATTGTTTTACAATAAAAATCACATTTTTATTACATACATGAATTGTTAAAAATAGCAAAGTGTTGAAATAGAAGACAGTTGGATAAAAATATATTTTTTATCAAATGTATAAAAGGAATATAGTTTTGAAATCGAAGAATCGATATATATATATATATATATATATATATATATATATATAAATAGAATCGAAATATATCGAATAATGAAGCTGCAGTTCATATTTTGAAACCGTGATTTCAAATGATTAGTGCAGGAGATTCGACCATCGGATTTTCCCGAAACCGCAACTGTTGGGTTCGCTTTGGAAATATCTTTCCAACGACACCAACTTTGTAAAAATCCAACGGTTGGATTGTCTAGAATGTTTAATTCATATCTGAAGAAAAACAGCGCCAGAATCGATTATTTATATATATATATATATAATTATATTTAATCGAATAATGACGCTGTAGTTCGTATTTTGAAATCGAAACTTCAAACGATTGTACCGGGAGATCCGACCGTCGGATTTTCCCGAAACTGGAACCGTTGGATTCGTTTTGAAAAGATCTTTCTAATGATGTAAATTTTGTGAAGATCCAACGGTTAGATTTTCAGATATGTGTAAATCAAATCTGAAGAAAAACAGCGCCACAGCCGCGTTATGGCCCGAAGCGTCGTTTTGAATAAATTGGCTATTTTAAAATAAATAAAAATAGCGATAAATCATTATAAAATATTATAAACGATATGGATGAGAAATTTTGAAACAACTAAAGGTTGGCTAAGTCGAATGGATTCTTGGGTATTGATCTGATGTTGGTTTCGGCCTTCGGGGTTAATATTTGGGAAATCGTTCTCTTACTGATTGACGGTTAGTGACTAATGAATTGAAACGATGCGTGTGTATGTTAGTGTTGCACTTGTTTATCACATACGCGAGTTGCTCAGAAAGACTGGGTTTATCCCATTCTGAATAACTGAATCGACGATAAGAAATCGAAGATGAAGACGGTGGTCGAAGACCGGAGATCTTCACCTCGTTTGGATGGTAACCGAGGTCCTGATTGGGAGGCATCCCGAAATATGGATAATGAGTGGTGATCGTCCAGACGTACGTGGTGATCGATGGGTTTGCGAGGTATATAGTGCCTCCGGTTTCGTTCAGACCCAGGACGGACTTGCAAATGGACAGTGTGTCTGACATTGGAATTTATTCTGTGTGATTGATAGCCATCAATTGCACGGTGTGAATTGCCTGTGTGGCATGCTAAGATGCAGTGATCAGGGCTTCTATTGAAAAGCAAAGTCTTGTGGTGATGATCAAAGCCCCGCCTGTGTGGCGTAGCTTTGTGTATAACGTGAATTCGCGAGCCTCACACCCCGGTATGAACCAGAAACGGGAGAAGGACCTCAGGGAGGGCATGCATTTCTTTCTAGTTAGAAGTGGCATCAGTGGTTTTACACGCCCTGACGAGATTAACTTATGTGGTTGTTGCTGTTGCGAGGCGCCTCGGATATATCGGTCGATCCGGGACCGATGGAGTCAATTGTTGGCTCGTTTACGCCCCAAAGGGCGGGGAAACGTTGTTCAGGCATAATAATCCACATCGGTGGACCGGCCCTGTCGCTCCAAGGCTTGCCTGCGCGCTTGCCTGTGGCTCAGGCTAGAGAGTCGCGAAGTCTGTAAGGACTATCTTTTGCCTTGGTTCATGACGGAAATCCAATTTCCGTGCGGTTTTGATTGTATATATATATGGCGACATGATATATGGTACCCATGCCATCTATGATTGATAGTTATGATTCGAAATTGCTTTTGAAACCTATAAACACTAGTAATAATATCAAATGCTTTTGTTTTATTCGTATCAAACATATTTTGGCCATTATAAGGTAAAACTCTATCCTCCGGTTTGCATTGCATTGTGTGATGGGAACTGAGTCTTATAATGGCTTCATTTTTTTACAAAAAGCATTGCGATGTTTAAAAGAATGATTTGTTTTAAAGCACTGACAATCCAATGGAGTAAACCCGTTCCACGAAAGTGGCGTGGTCCTGTGATTAGCTATATTTTGAATGTGTTGTGTAGATTTCTCATACCAGTCCCATGACTGACTCGTAGTTTGTTTCACTTTCAAACTCGGGTGCCCTTTTTCTACACGGGCAGCCTTGTATTCAGGTTTAGCTGGCTCTTTCTGGATAGCTGGAGCTGAAGATGGATTCTATTGTTTGTCTCTTTTTATGTTGTTCAGCTCCTATTGTACATTATGTTTGTTTTCCACTGTAGACATTTATGTATAGCTGAACGGTTTTTATACTAAGTATGATCCTGTATACTGTGTAACTCTGATGATTACGTTTATCCAGTATATTCTATTGTTCATTATCTAGTGTATTTATTTAATTCTGCTCTGCTTTTATCTGTTTATGTGTTATATTCCAAGGATTACCCTTGCCGCCGTCAGTACGGGGTTTGGGGTCGTCTCATTTGGTATCAGAGCTTTGGTTAAGCTTAGTTCTGGGATATAACATATTAACGAACTCGTCAGAAATAGAACCAGTAGTGTTCTAGGACGGACAACTCAATACAGATAGGATCAGTAATATCCTAGTATGAGTAGTAGAATGAAATAACACCTAGATAGACGCATTTACATTCAAGTATTTGTCTCTATATTTTGAAATATCTTTTCTGTTGACCTGGCACTTGATCTGCTATTTGCAGAAGAACCAGAAAATGAGTGCCAGAAACAGAAGAAGTAATACTGACCTGTATATTGAAGCCATATTTATGAAATATAGAAATCTGGGTGGAAAGCTGTTCTCGGGTGAACAATCTATTATGAGAACACAAGCATGGATTCGTTTGGCTGAGAAAATCTTTGAAGGATTAAAGCTGAGGGATGACCAGAAAAGATTACTGGCCTCCTGGGCACTTAAAAACGAAGCTTTGTTCTGGTGGGATTCGGTTATCAAGGATAATCCAGAAGGTGATATCACCTGGGATAGATTCAAAGTGATTTCCTAGAAAGATTTACTCCTCCTGAGGCAATTGAACGACTATGTGATGAATTTTCTTATCTGATACAAGGAGACATGACCATTCCCGAATATCATAAGAAATTCAATGAACTTTCTCACTTTGCCCCTCATCTAATTGAAAATCCGAAGAGGAAGAATTTGAGATTTGCCAACGGGCTTCAAAGAAAATATCAGAACAGTGTAATGAGGAATGTGAAGCTTCCTTTTTCAGACATGATTTATATGGCTTATCAGTACGAAGATCTAGACAAGAAAGGTATGTTACGCTACGAAGAGGAGGTCATTTCTAGTAATAAAGTTGAATCATAAACTAATCGTCCTGAGGCCAGTACGATGTCTGAGATCAGTAAGAAGCGCAGTGCTAAGAGAAAAAGGGCTAAATCTGAGAAGGAACCAATAAAGACCGCCACTTGCTCTAACTGCCATCTGAAAGGGCATTTGTCGATAAACAGCGGACCCTTAGTTCAAGTGAATGAAGTAGCAGAAACTTCTGATCCCTCAGCTAGTCAGGGAAGACCAGATGTTTTGGAAGGCACGCTTAATGTCAAAAACATTCCAGTTAAAGTGTTGTTTGATACAGGCGCGTCACGAAGCTTCATTGCCAAGAATGCAGTTAAGAAGTTGAATTTGAATGTGAAGAAGCTCAAAGAACCAATGACTGTCCAAAATCCGGTTGGGGGTTCCATCGATCTCAGTTGGGTTTGTGCAGTACCTGTCTCTTTTTCCTGGTATAAATTCCCTACTATCTCTATCGTCATGAATTTTAATGAATTCGATCTTATTCTGGGATTGGATTGGCTAACCAAATATGAAGCAGAGGTTAGGTGCGCCGAGAGAGTTGTTAGGGCTAAGATTAAATCAGGGAATTATATAACCATACCGTGTGAAGGTCAGAAATCTAATAGAAAAGACTTCTGGGCAGCTCTCGATGTTTCTCCAGCCCAAATAGAAGATATCCCTGAAGTTACAAAGAATATTCCCGACCTCGTAAAAGATATTCATGTCGTCCAAAACTATGCGGATGTGTTTAAAGAAGTTGTTCGCTTACCTCCGCAGAGAGAAATTGATTTCAAATTTGCTTTAATTCCGAATGCAAGGCCGGTAGTTCACGCTATTCGAAGAATGTCCTTGAAAGAGAAAGAGGAATTAGACAATCAAACACGACAGCTCGTATGGAAGGGTCTGATCAGGCCTAGTTTCTCTGAATGGGGAGCAACAGTGGTATTTGTCCCAAAATCTGACGGTACTCTACGGCTATGTGTGGATTATCGGGATTTGAACAAGCAGACAATAAAGAACAAATATCCATTGCCACGAATCGATGATTTATTGGATCGTTTGAATGGAGAACAAGTATTTTCAAGGATGGACCTAGCTACAGGCTTCCATCAACTTCGAATTGCCGAAGAGTGTGTTCCAATGACAGCATTCAGAGGTCCCGAGTTCTTCTACGAGTGGTTAGTAATGTCGTTCGGCTTATGTAACGCTCCAACATACTTCGTCGATTTGATGAATAGAGTGTTCAGAGGAGTTTTGAATAAATTTGTTCTGGTTTTTATTGATGATATTCTAATCTTCTCTAAATCAAAGGCCGAACATGAAAAGCATTTGGAACAGGTTCTAGAAATTCTGAGAAGGAATGTATTGAAAGCCAAACTTTCCAAATGTATATTAAAGCAAGAGGAAGTGCAATTTCTGGGCCATGTCGTATCGAAAGAAGGAATTGCTGTGGATCCAAGTAAAATCACAGCTATTCAGAACTGGAAACAGCCCAGTACCCCTACAGAAGTCCGCAGTTTTCTCGGATTGGCTAGTTATTACCGGAAGTTCATTAAAAAAATTTCGAAGATATCTGGTCACTTAACGAAGCTTACAAAGAAGCACTCAAAATTCAAATGGACTCTAGAAAGTGAAGAGGCTTTTGAAGAGCTAAAGTTAAGAATAACGACAGCACCATTGTTAACCATCATCGATGGCAATTTGGATTTGAAAGTCTGGATAGATGCTTCTAGAGAAGGCCTTGGCGCAGTGTTAATGCAAAGAGGCCAAGTGATTGCTTATGCTAGCCGTCAACTGAAGCCGCACGAGAAAAACTATGTAACTCATGATCTTGAGTTGTTGGCTATAGTATTCTCTTTGAAAATCTAGAGAAACTATCTTCTGGGTGAGAAATTCGAACTGTATACAGACCATCAGTCGTTAAAGTATTTGTTCACCCAGAAAAACTTGAATCTGAGGCAGCAAAATTGGCTAGAGTTCCTTACAGCATATGATTTTGAAATTCTACACACTCCAGGGAAAGCCAATGTCGTGGCCGATGCGTTAAGCCGAAAGAATGAAATGATCGCCAGTTTTATCATTGCGACTTCTTTGATTGACAAGATATCGGCTCTCCAAAAAGACGACCAATTTATTAAAGGAATGAGTCAGAGAATTCGTGAAGGCAATGCTTCGGATTTCCAGCTCGACAACGAAGGGATTTTGAGGTTAGAAGGACGAATTTGTGTTCCAGAAATTCCTGAACTCAGAAGAGATGTGCTTGATGAATGCCACAAATATAAGCTCAGTATCCATCCGAGTGTGAGTAAAATGTATAACGATATCAAGCGAACATTCTAGTGGAAGTCGTTAAAAAGAGACATCTCAATATATGTTAGTCGATGCCCTACTTGCCAGCTAGTCAAAAGCGACCAACAGAAACTGGCTGGATTGTTGCAACCGCTGGACGTTCCAGGCTGGAAGTGGGAACATATTTCTATGGACTTCATAGATGGTTTGCCCAGAACCAGAAAAGGGAATGACAGTATTTGGGTGATCGTAGATCACTTCACGAAGACCGCCCATTTCATACATGTCAGATCAAACAGAACTGCTCAGAGTCTGGCGCAGATATATTTCAAGGAAATAGTTAGACTACATGGAGTGTCGCTCAGTATAGTTAGTGATAGAGATACAATATTTACTAGCAAACTCTAGAAGGCATTTCAAGTCGAACTGGGAACGAAGTTGAACTTGAGCACCGCTTATCATCCTCAGACAGATGGTCAGACTGAGAGGGTGAATCGTATACTAGAAGATCTATTGCGGGCTTGTGTTCTAGATTTCGGTGGATCATGGGAAGACCATCTGCATTTGGCTGAATTCTCATATAATAACCGCTACCAAGCAAGCCTGACAATGTCGCCATTCGAAGCGTTGTATGGTAGACCGTGCCGATCTCCTGCTTGTTGGGTCGAACCCGGTAATAGACTTGTATTGGGACCCGATATGATCCGAGAAGCTGCCGACAAAGTCGATTTTATCAAGAAACGATTAATGGCCGCTCAAAGCCGACAAAAGAGTTATGCCGATAGGAGAAGAAGGGATATGTCATTTGCTGTTGGCGACTATGTATATTTGAAAGTATCGCCGATGAGAGGAGTTATCTGGTTCGGTAAAACTGGAAAGTTGGCGCCCAAATTCATTGGTCCGTTTCCTATTCTGGAACGGATCGGAACTCTCGCTTATAGGGTTAAACTGCCAGATTGGTTGCCTGGGGTGCATGATGTATTTCATATATCTCAACTTCGAAAGCACGTTCATGATCCAGACTTGATCGTGGAAGAAGCAGCTCAACAAGATTTTGAAATTACTCCGGAATTAGTTGTGAGAAGAGAGCCGCAAAAGATCATCGGCAAAGAAACCAAAGAGCTGAGGAACCAGAAGGTTCACTTAGTCAAAGTGCAATGGAGTGGAGATTCGTGAGATTATACTTGGGAAACTGAGGAGAGCATTCAGAAATCCTATCCTGGATGCCGAGTGGATATCTCTGATTGACTCCGGTGCAAGGTACATTTACCATACTTTGCATTACCAATCAGTTCTCTACTTTGTTGTTATTTTCTTTCCATGGATGTGCACTTTTAATTCTATAGTCTGCTTAATTTAAAAAGAGTGTATGAATTAATTTGTATGATTTTGAAAAGTTAAAAACAATTTGATTGTTATTTGCATTGTGTGATAGTAGATTGGATTAATTAAATTATAGAAACGATAGTTAATTTAATTAATAAGAGAATAATGGTAGAATTTATTCATTTAAATCACACATTGAACTGATTAGAAAATAGATAGAAATATATACATGTGCGTTATATATGTTTGAACAGGTAAATGGATAGGTGTTGAGTAAAGAATTTATTTGCATGCCCGACAAATAGGTAAACCTTAATGAGTTGGATGCGAAATATTATTATATCAACTCCTGTGAATGCCATTGGATGCGGAGTGCTGGTTATTCTGTGTGTAATAATAAACGTCGCCACAGGATAGCAACAATTAATTTTGAACTACATTACATGGCATACTTCTGAAGATAGGCACACTTCATCATATACCACATAAGCATTTGGAGCTTGTGTGATGAGGTGGAAGATTTACCATACGAGCGAGAGGCTTGTATGGCGATGACTATATTTTACAGGTTGAACTGATGACTGATATGGACTATTTAAATTGTAATGATAAAATGCCAGAATAATAAAAACCCCACACGGGTCTGGAGTTGACAATAATCACGTCTATCTAGTTATTAGATACGGCACATGGATTATTTATTTCCCACATGGGACGAGGTGACGAGGATTTATCCTCTGGAGCAATTAAAATACACACACCCTCAGGCTTTGACAAGGTGACGAGAATTTATTCTCTGGAGTTATTATCAATACACGCTCCCCTGTAAACACCAGAATATATCACTATAAATATGTGTATGCTTATTAGGATTTATTGGGTACCTAATACGGCCCAAAAATTTCCAAACCTCTCCCCGTACAAAGGAGGTTATGGCGAAATTTTTCGAAAATTCCGGGTGTTAGCCAAATTTTTGAAGAATTTGAAAATTCTCAGAAACTGAAAAGTTGGAGAATGGAAGCCAGATTGAACATAGAGTTGATTAATCAAACCACTTTCGACCTTGTTCCTTTTCGGGGACAAAAATTTTTAAGTGGGGGAGATTGTAACGACCAGGAAAATCTGAACCAATATAAAATTTTTAAATTGGCTAAAATAATGGATTTTAAATATTTAAAATAAATATTTTAAATAATAGCAATGAAAAGTGAGTTTGAATCGACGTTTGAAAATGAATATAATTAATTCTAATTATAAACAAGGCCTGAAATGGCGCTGCAGTTTCAAAAATTGAATTCAAACTTTGTCGGACTGTACCGGGTGCAAAACAAAATGGATTTGAGTGAAACCAAAAATATTTAAATCTGTTAGTGAATACCTTTCTAATGAATCTGAAAAATCGAAGTTTCATAGCGGCATGCAAAAGTTATGGCCAAATGAATTTTCAGAAAGGTCGCTATGGAATTTATATAGCCCGCGAAAATGGCCATTTTGCATACGACCTCGGAATTCGACGAAACCACTTATGTTGGATCCGGGATGTGAAGTTATTGCTAGGTTTCAAATTTCATAATTTTTGAAGCTAGTATGTGAGCGTCGCAAAGGAAAACATGTTTTGGTCAATTACAGTTAAATGGGATCGACCAAAAATGGGCCTTTTTGCAAACGGTCTCAGAATTCGACGAAACTAGTTTTGTTGGGACAGTATCGTCAAAACATAGCTAGATTTATTTTTCTGGAATTTTTCGAATTAGTTTGTAGCCCAGGAAAATTGAAATGTACGTTCAAATCGAATATTGAATGTTATATAATTGAATGAAAACTGACTGAAACAGTTGTTTGGGCCTACGAAACATATCCCATTGTGTTCGGAATGGGGGTAAAACGCTAGGGATGACAGTCGTTGGGTTTGGATTGGTGTTCGTGAGTGAAAGAGGGTACTTTTGAAAAAAAATATAAATTAAAGAAAAATCCTCATTGGTCAGAAAATTAATTTTCTCTCTCCCCGACGTCGACTGAAGGCGGAAACCCTTTCAAACCTTCCCGTCCACTTTCCGATCAATCCACGCAAAATTAGCCCCTCCTCCAGTTGAAGATTTTGTAGAGCTCTTAGAGATCTTCAAATCCATATATAGTTTGGATTTTTTTCATTGTGTATTTTAGGAGAACAGACGCTGGGAAGTTCTCGACTTCCATCCGCTACCGACTGCGATTCCGACCACCGAAGGCCACCGCACCACCCTATGCGGAGGTGACCCTCCTCCCTCTTTGACGTGGCGTTTGCCGATCCTCCCATAACGCAGCGGATCGGAAGTTAAATCCAAACCTAGTTTTGAACGAAACAGCTGAGGTACGGCCTTGTTTATTTTCAACTGTTTTAACACCTTTAAACTGTTGCAAACTTTGAAAAATCATATCTTTTTACTGTGTTAACGAAATGCAGTAAAACAAGAGACGGTGGACTCGTGTGGACGTATTCTACATTTTAGAAGAGACCGCATATTTTTCTGAACCTTCTACTATTTTTGGTGGAGTGGAACCCAATGTGAAATTTCTAATTTATAAACGATATGGAAAACGACAATGTATAAATTATATAGTCGATGTATGAGTTATATAAGCGTTGTACACCTCTTGTATAAGTTGTACGTTCGATATATAAGTTGTATATGCGTTGTAAAAAATTATATATGTGTTGAAACAGAAGTGAATTACTATATATATATGTGTGTGTGTGTGTTGAATGGTATTCGTGTTTTAAATATAAAAATCACATTTTTATCGATATATATAAAATATAGAAAACCTTCATGTGTTGAATCGAAATTCATTCGTTGAATTGAAATTCATGTGTTGAATGGTATTCATATTTTGAAAGAAAGTGTTTTATAATAAAAATCCAATTTTTATCATCGATATGAACTATATAAAATAACCTTGTTTTGAAATAAATTGTTTTATAATAAAAATCCTATTTTTATCATCGATATGAACTATATAAAATAATCGTGTTTTGAAATGAATTGTTTTACAATAAAAATCACAATTTTATTATATACATGAATTGTTAAAAATAGCAAAGTGTTGAAATTGAAGACAATTGGATAAAAATGTAATTTTTATCAAATGTATGAAAGGAATATAGTTTTGAAATCGAAGAATCGATATATATATATATATATATATATATATATATAGAATCGAAATATATCGAATAACGAAGCTGCAGTTCGTATTTTGAAACCGTGATTTCAAACGATTGGTGCGGGAGATCCGACCACAGGATTTTCCCAAAACCGCAACCGTTGGGTTCGCTTTGGAAATATCTTTCCAACGACACCAACTTTGTAAAAATCCAACGGTTGGATTGTCTGGAATGTTTAATTCAAATCTGAAGAAAAACAGCGCCAGAATCGATTATATATATATATATATATATATATATATGTATGTATGTATATAAATAATTATATTTAATCGAATAACGACGCTGCAGTTCGTATTTTGAAATCGAAACTTCAAACGATTTTACCGGGAGATCCGACCGTCGGATTTTCCCGAAACTGGAACCGTTGGATTCGTTTTGAAAAGATCTTTCTAATGATATAAATTTTTTGAAGATCCAACGGTTAGATTTTCAGATATGTGTAAATCAAATCTAAAGAAAAACAGCGCCACGGCCGCGTTATCGCCCGATGTGTCGTTTTGAATAAATTGGCTATTTTAAAATAAATAAAAATAGCGATAAATCATTATAAAATATTATAAACGATATGGATGAGAAATTTAGAAAATAACTGAAGGTTGGCTAAGTCGAATGGTTTCTTGGGCATTGATCTGATGTTGGTTTCGGCCTTCGGGGTTAATATTTCGGAAGGCAAATTCTATTCGTACCCAAGTAATTCCTTAGTAGCCCCCCAAAAATATGAAAAATCCAGTATACCCACTGTTTGGCTGAGTAGCCCCCCATGAAATTAAAAAAAAAACGAAAATACCCTTCATCGTAAGAGCTCTACGTGGTTTGTAAGGAAACCACGTAGGAGCACTACGTGGTATGCTACAAAACCATGTAGGGGCCCTACGTGGTTTTGTAGGGTAGCACTTAGTGCTCCTGCGTGGTTTTCTTATGAACCACGTAGAGCCTCTACAAGGTAGTCTGAAAATTTAAAAAAATATAAGTGAAAAGGGCACTTTCGTCCTTGATTTTTTTCATAAAAACGGGGGGCTACTAACGAATTCTCTGGGTCCGAATAGAATTTGCCATTTGGGAAATCGTTCTCTTACTGATTGACGGTTAGTGACTAATGAATTGAAACGATGCGTGTGCATGTTAGTGTTGCACTTGTTTATTATATACGCGAGTTGCTCAGAAAGACCGGGTTTATCCCATTCTGAATAACTGAATCGACGATAAGAAATCGAAGATGAAGACGATGGTCGAAGACCGGAGATCTTCACCTCGTTTGGATGGTAACCAAGGTCTTGATTGGGAGGCATCCCGAAATATGGATAATGGGTGGTGATCGTCCAGACGTACGTGGTGATCGATGGGTTTGCGAGGTATATAGTGCCTTCGGTTTCGTTCAGACCCAAGACGGACTTGCAAATGGACAGTGTGTCTGACATTGGAATTTATTCTGTGTGATTGATAGCCATCAATTGCACGGTGTGAATTGCCTGTGTGGCATGCTAAGATGCAGTGATCGGGGCTTCTGTTGAAAAGCAAAGTCTTGTGGTGATGATCAAAGCCCCGCCTGTGTGGCGTAGCTTTGTGTATAACGTGAATTCGCGAGCCTCACACCCCGGTATGAACCAGAAACAGGAGAAGGACCTCAGGGAGGGCATGCGTTTCTTTCTAGTTAGAAGTGGCGTCAGTGGTTTTACACGCCCTGACGAGATTGACTTATGTGGTCGTTGCTGTTGCGAGGCGCCTCGGATATATCGGTCGATCCGGGACCGATGGAGTCATTTGTTGGCTCATTTACGCCCCAAAGGGCGGGGAAACGTATTGTTCAGGCATAATAATCCACATCTGTGGACCGGCCCTGTCGCTCCAAGGCTTGCCTGCGCGCTTGCCTGTGGCTCGGGCTAGAGAGTCGCGAAGTCGGTAAGGACTATCTTTTGCCTTGGTTCATGAAGGAAATCCAATTTCCAAATACGTGACTGTGCGGTTTTGATTGTTATATATATGGCGACATGATATATGGTACCCATACCGTCTATGATTGATAGTTATGATTTGAAATTGCTTTTGAAACCTATAAACACTAGTAATAATATCAAATGCTTTTGTTTTATTCGTATCAAATATATTTTGGCCATTATAAGGTAAAACTTTATCCTCCGGTTTGTGTTGCATTGTGTGATGGGAACTGAGTCTTATAATGGCTTTATTTTTTATAAAAAGCATTGCGATGTTTAAAAGAATGATTTGTTTTAAAGCACTGGCAATCCAATGGAGTAAACCCGTTCCACGATGTGTTATGTAGATTTCTCATACCAGCCCCATGATTGACTCGTAGTTTGTTTCACTTTCAAACTCGGGTGCCCCTTTTTCTACACGGGCAGCCTTGTATTCAGGTTTAGCTGGCTCTTTCTGGATAACTGGAGCTGAAGATGGATTTTATTATTTATCTCTTTTTATGTTGTTCAGCTCCTATTGTACATTATGTTTGTTTTCCACTGTAGACATTTATGTATAGCTGAACGGTATTTATACTAAGTATGATCCTGTATACTGTGTAACTCTGATGATTACGTTTATCCAGTATATTCTATTGTTCATTATCTGGTGTATTTATTTAATTCTTCTCTGCTATTATCTGTTTATGTGTTATATTCCAAGGATTACCCTTGCCGCCGTCAGTATGGGGTTTGGGGTCATCTCAAATCAGCCCCAAACAGAAATACTTGCATGCGCTCCTCCTTTTCCAATGCGATTTCCCTCTTAAAAATTTCATCGAACAACTTGCTGGCAGTCAACATTTCCTTTCTAACACATACTCATCACTACCACCTCGGTCATCTAACCTCACCACGACCACCTTTTACCAGCTCAACACCACATACTCCATCTACCAAGCACCATCTCTCTAGGCTCCATTTAAACATTTCAACAAACATCTGTTGCTCATCACTGACAGACCATTCACACCACCATTGCCCTTGAAGTCACAGTCCCAAACACCACACATTCAGTCAATAATTACTCCAGATCATAACCCATCATTTACACAAAATCGATCCCAAACTTCACTGAAAGAAATCGCCCCGTCTCAATTTGATCGCATCCCAGTACTCGATGAACCCAAATCCAAAGTCCGACTTCCTTTGCCAACCCATCGTACCCCTTTCTGCCAAAGCCAATCTGTCGTTTGACGTCGCACCACTCCCTACTGGTAACCGAGGTCGCCAGAAGTTGAAAACCAAAAAGGGGATCTGGGACGTTTGAACAGCGTCACACCCTAGAAGAAGGCGCTGATGTTGAAGCCACTTGATGTCGAGCTTCATCTTTTCACGATGTCGAGCTTCTTGCTTTTGCGATTAAACTGCAGAATCAATTTGAAATTGTGATTCTCTCATCTTCTTCTTTTTCCGCAGACCGATTATGAATTCATGGCCATTACTGAATCGCGAGCACCTCCGAGTTGGACACGAGCTTCACGGAATCTAGCAGTTCCCATAGCGATTTCTTTTCGATTTCGAAAGACTTGATTTTTGGGTGTAGACACTTATGGTTTTAATAAAGAATTTATGGTTCAAAGGAAGGCACGGGCTCTTTTGTTTGTGGTAAACAAAGAAGGCACAGTGATTGTTTAAGTTTGTGGACCTAAAGGAACACTACACCAAAACAGCCAATTTGGCATACCAGGATGCAGATATTTGATACGGCTTTAAGCCGTATCAAATTTGATAAGGCTTATAGCCGTATCAAATTTGATAAGCCGTGTCAAATTTTCTTTTGCAATCCGCACCACCTTCAACACTTGAAATCTCACCCTAGATCATGAAGGGTTTGGATCGGTTCATTTTGATTATGCTTAGACCCGTATCAGATGGAAATGTTATTTTCTCCGTTCTGTGTTGTTCTTTTCTGGTTCCTCTCTCTCCACTTTTCCATTTCGGCCAAGAAAAAAAAAATCCCAAATCTTCGAATCCCTGAAATTTCATTTCTTCGATCCAAATAAAAGAAATCCTCTTCTCAAGAACGATCTGAAAATTGCAATCGCTTCCTTCGACTTCGACCCGCCCTCCTCTCCTCCGACTTCGAGTCTCGACAGCAACCCTAGCCTCCAGGTTTCAACTATGTTTTTGTTTGTTAGACGTGTCCAAACTTATGATTTGTGCCTTTTTTTATGAATTTAAGGAATAATTAATTTAGAGAAGTTCGAAAATGTGTCGTTCTATTTTTCTTAGGAATCATTATATTGTTTGCTGTAAATTATAGGCTAGAATCACAGAGTTTATTCTAGTGCTTATTTGTTAGTTTGCTTTTGAACAATAATGGCCTTAACATGTACATCTAGTTCCTAGTTGGATGGTTGAAATTTGATCAATGAGTATTTTTCTCAAAACACAGACGAAAAGAGAAGAAATTATATGACAAGTTCATTTTTTTAATATGCCAGGCATATGTTTGATAACTATAAATTTGGTATGACTGTAAATTTACCATACATTATCTTTATTCTAAGCTTTTATAACTGGGATCCATTTTAATGTAAATAAAGCATAAGACTGAAAAAAGGCTAATTATATGTATGTTATTAAAGCATGCCTTGCTTTGGTGTGTGCTTGCTTTGCTTTTATATTTTTTGTTGAGTGGTATATATTCGTACATATTGTACGGTTCCTCTTTTTTTTCTTACTATGAGTTGAAAAAATAATGTTGATGAAGGCCCATCATACTATAAAATTGTATAAAAAAAGGTTTGGTATAACATTGCTCACTCATTGGAAATTTTTGAAGGGTCATAAAAAGTTTTAAAGAGTCGTAAAAAGTCTAACAACCAAACAGAAGTCGATAAGAAACTAAATTAAATGAAATGGACGAACACTCAAAAGTTAACTATTTATAGTAGAACGTATGTTTTATATATACAGATTATAGTATGTGGCTATGTGTATTGGTCATTATAATTTTATAATTGATCTTATTTTTAGTGTTGTTACGGCTAGCTTAGAACTATAAGTATAGGCGAAGTCCATGGATCGTGCATGCAAAAATTTATCGAATTATGATGATCATTTTTTATTATAAGGGAGACGAAGAAAAAATGATGGTTAGTAAAGTGAGAAACAAATTTGGTTAGAAGCAGGAATGGACAAGGAAATATTAAAAGCATCCGATTTTATGATAAAAACAAAAGGATAAGGTGGTTATTTTTGTTTATATAGTAGATATTGAATGAAATATGTGTATAATGTTTGGTGAAAACTAATAGCTCAAAATATGTGAAAAAATCAGAAAGGTAAGACAAAATCTAGGTTTAAAACATGAATATATATGAAAATAATTTTTATTTTTTTTAGATAAGTTATGGGTCCAGAATTAAAATATGTTAGTCAGTAAATTAAAAATCAAAATCTTGTGAAGTGCAAGGAATTTTAAATTTTGGTTATTAGTGAGTATACTACTGCCTAATCATTAAGTATGAAAATTTAAGGCAATGATATGTTGAGTAGGTAAGTGTATTTGGTAAAGTGCTATAAGTAGGAAGCAATAAATGCACGTTTACTGTTCAATAACACACTACTTGATAATTCAGTGTGAATCTACATGTCCACTAAAACAATGTTTAAATCGCTATGGTGGAAAACAGAAAACCAGGGCTAAGTAAGTACGTTAACTTAATTATGCAGCGTAAAAAAGTAGTGAAGCCTTAATCTGTATGTTAAACAATTGGGATAGATATAGAGGATTGTAAAGCCTTAATTTTTTTGGTATCACATTATACAACATTGTGAATCGACGTATGCAATTATGTGTATTTTAGTACTAGTTACGTTTGTGCACAATTGTGTAATTCATTTTACTTTGGTTGGAACTATGATTGTACTTGTACACATTTTGGTTGGTGACTGTGCATAATTATGTAGTTCATCTCTTTCTCGTCATGTTCATTACTTGTGCATATCATTTAAATTGTAATAATAGTCAACTTGGTGTTATAAGTTTTTAACCATTGTATGTTGTCTGACCCTTTGCTTGTTCCCTTATTCATTTTAGCACATCGGAGTTGATGCATTTTATCTTGCATGTGCCATATGCGGACCTACACCATTTCAGTTCAGATGTAATTTTGCAAAAGATGCTTGAACATCAAAACTGCAGTTTTGATGTTGTACTCTCATCAAAATTGTAGTTTTGATGCGGCAGTTCTGATGTTCCTAAAGGCTCATCAAAAAAAGAGAAAAGAATAACAAAGTGTACCAAACTTCAGAATTTAAAAGTGAAATATTGAATAGACGCTATATGAATTGGTTCCATAAGAGAAGAATTAGGTGCTGGACTTGATTCAAAATGAAAATATATCAGTCATTTTTAACTGAAATCTAAAAATCAGAATATGCTACTAGTATAACTGTTTGATTTAATGTACTATTATATGTAGATTTAATTAACAATATTTCAAGAAGGCTTTGTTTTGATTTCCATTTCTTCTTTGGTTGAAACTTCTCAGTCCATCAATTGATTTTTTTAAGTACGAGGTAGCAAAATAAAATTTAGTATTGAAAAGATTACAGATTACAACTAGAAAGGCAAATGCTGAGAGGTCGAGCATAATTGTAAGGCATAATCAGTATGCTTGATAAAATGTAAAAATTATATAATTTTGTTGCTTTGTTTATGCCATCTTTTTTTATCTTTCTGCTTTCTAGAATATTTGAGCTTTTGGAGATGAAAATGAAAAAAGATTTATGGTGGTTAGTGATATATACATTTGATTATAAAAGGTAATTTCATGGTTTTCTATCCTATTAATGATGATTATCAAACAGAGAATTGAAAGCAAACAAGAAAGAAAATCCAAGCATATATTAACAATTACGAAATGATTCTACAAGTTTCACAAATTAATTAAATCCTACCTTTAAAACATGCAGTACTACTTTTTTTTTAATTAGGCATTAATCGGTAGTGGAGCATGCATTAACTTACATGTATTGATAAGGAAATGTTTGTTCTTTATTCTTTGGGATCTTCTTAATTTGATACCCAAATGCTTTTTTTAATGATTCGTATATCTCTCCTGTTTAGCATAAAAGAACCAACATTTGCTCTCCACTCCTACTTTTACCCTAAGTTATAATAGTATTATTTTTTAACTATTTGCTGCCTATATATAATTTATTGCTTCAGCGGACAGTGCATTTTTATTCATATACATGTAATGCTCTTTATATTTGATGTATCTACTCTTGAGATAAAAACTGCAAATAGGCTGCTTGCTATTAGCGACGGCACCTTTAAAAAAAGAAAAGAAAGAGAAATAGAACAAAACAAAACTTCTTTTTACAGTGTTTGGACAATCTTGGCTCTACTAAAAATGACAAAACCTTGGGTGAATAATTATTTCGACTTTTTAAACTATACGTTTATAGATGTAACTTTTGCAAAATTATTAGTGAACAAAATGTACATGCTTGAGACCTGATGTCATTAGCAGTTAGTAATGAAATGTCGTTATGTTTTTTAATCTAGGCAGATTGCAGGAACCAACCAAAATTTATGGCGAAGTTTCATTAATATGTTGTATTTGGCAGTAGATTATATCAGTTATCTCCCAAATAAATTGAAGGTGATGGAAGAAGTGCAGGCAAACATTTACCTTGCTATTAATGTCAAATTCATAACTGATATACCTTGCTATTAATGTTAACATAACCAATATTTAGTGTACCTTTGCAGCCAAGAGTTGGTATACTTCTATAACTTCTTAGGTATTTGATGCGATGATGCAAACAGTATCTCCAAAAGCAATAAAAAACATCTAGAAACAAGCACCACCATTAGTCGTAGTACAATTTTCACATATATGATATACATTACAAATCTTAAGTGTGGGTATATATAATATTTTCTGTCTGGACTGGAATTATAAGCATGTAATTAAAATTTGCCTTTTGTTTTGAATACATGGTTATAATATGCGGTTAAATGAATATGTGAATTTTGTTTTGGATTAGTGACTTTTTTTTGACAGATGAACCCAGAATAGAATAACAGAAGAACACCGGTACATATAAATAGATAGTGTTGGAATACATAACACACAACTAAGATTGGCTGCCTACAATACAAATTCATCAAGAAGCTAGAAGAGTCAGTGCCTACAATACAAATTCGTTTATGTTCCATTGTTCCATTGCATACCTTTTGTAAGTACATTATATGCTTGATTCATATAATTTGATTCAGCTGGAAAGAATTATACAATTATCAAAATCATATCAAATCGTTTATGTTCCATAATCAGCTTGGGTAAAACATTTTCCCACGTCGATCATAATGTAGTTCATGTTCTATTCATTGTACCAATTAGTGAATTGAAGACATTTCAATTTCATTTTTTTAATCAATTTGATCTTAGAAATGAATACAATATCAGGTGCCATTACTGATTTTGTTATATGAAGCATCGCTTTCTTTGTAGTTATGTTTTTTACATATCTGTTATGAGAATAAAATACCCAGTACACAGAATTTACGTACCATTACGAAATTGATTTTGCTAAGATGCAACAATCCGAAAAATAGCAGACAAGTTCAACTTTGTCAAATTCATTTATGCACACGCCCATCGGGCATGCATGTGTACTGGGGTGTGTGTGTGTGTGTGTGTGTGTGTAATATAACTTATGTTGGAATTAGAAGACCAATGTTGCAAAAATAAAGGGGTTACAGATCAACTTTACGTTTGGATCAACATAAAACTAAACTCAAACTGTCCTCAGAAACTAAGATCAAATCTCGAATGAAACCTTAAAATTTTGCTATTTTTGATGTTGATCGAAACAAGAAAAAAAAGATTAAATTTCCAAAGAATTAAAGTTACAGAATTCAATTCAACATGTGAACACGTGATTCAATGATTTGCAGGGTTTTGTGACAAGAGTTTTTGGAGGTCGCACAGTAGGAGCATTAGTCCACATTCAGGTGAGTCAACTTCACACAGTAAGAGTTCGACAGTAAAACATAAAAAGATCATATATATACCTGAACATGATGAACCAGAAGCAAGTTCTCAAACAAGCAAAATCCTGAAGATGAAGTTAAATATGAAGTGTCTTCCAACCTAAAGGCAAAAAAGATCTATTCTTTTGGTGAGTATTTTCTTTCCTAAACTTTAGGAAAAATATATCCACTGTCAATGGGTGAACCTATGTAGATTTATGTCTGTGACACAAAGGTTCAATAAATAGTGCAACAAAATATTTACTACATCATGGAGATGCTTTGAAATGGGGCGAAATCATATTCTAAAATGATTCCTCATGTTGTAGGATCGTTGGTTCGAGCATGAGAGTCTTTGCAATATGATTTTTTTCCCATCTTATATTCTTCAAGTGTCCATGTATTAATGAGAAACTGACTCCCATTAATAAAATAAACAGCAATCAACCTGCTGCCTTAAATAAAAAAAACTATATAAAGCAGTTCGATTGCTATTTATAGGTTTTTCTTATGAATAAACAACTACTTGTTTGTTGTTTATAATACAATTAGCAAAATTTGGTAAGGCTCAGTTTCGCTTTGTTGGCCTTGATAGAATGGTTGTGTAAATTTCCCTTTGTTGGCCTTGATTTAATCGGCCACGAATGGATGATTTTCTCGACAATATTATGTGATTATTGCCATGTACCCACGTGATTTATGGAATCAAATGGAATTGATTTTTGTCCCAAACATGTTTG
Source organism: Allium sativum (assembly GCA_030737875.1). NCBI lineage: Eukaryota > Viridiplantae > Streptophyta > Magnoliopsida > Asparagales > Amaryllidaceae > Allium > Allium sativum. The sequence goes on from CM060915.1 coordinate 381,018,028, forward strand.
CATACTTTGGAAAAAAAGAAAAAAAGAAACTGGACATGCTGTGTCTTTTGTAAACTGGAATATACTTGTTGCCGTGAACCTCTTGTTTCATTTCAGGAATGTTAAAATTTCTCGCCAAAAACTGTTTGCGAATTCCTTAACCCAAACTGTGATTTTCAGAAGAACAATAAAACTGTGTCTTGCCCAAGAATGAATTTCGGAAAAACAAATGCTTCCTTGCTAGAAACATTCTTTTATACACTGATTATAATTGGTAATCAATCATATATATGTTGAGTTTTATAAATAAGCATAGTTTAATTTTATCACGGGGTTATTAGGTACTCGCTATTATTAGCTTTCATCCCAAGAATTTTAACGTTACATTAAACCAGTTATAGCTGTATGCTTGAAAAACAGTTTGAACATTTGGGACACTTGGGAAATTATATCTACCTATAGGATAACTTTTTCATTTTTGCTATAGCTGCTAAAGACTATAGGTTGTGATTCCTTGATTCACCTGAGTATTATTATGATCATGTTAGTCTAAAGCATTGGTGCTTTCCACTGACCTTCACTTTGAACACTAAACACTCACCTGATTTACACATATGCATATTGAGGCTCAGCGAAACTGAGCCATAAGGCTCAGTTGAAACTCAGCTTTACGGCCCAGTTTCAACTGAGCGTAAGGCTCAGTTTCAACTGAGCGTAAGGCTCAGTTGAAACTCAGCTTTACGGCCCAGTTTCAACTGAGCGTAAGGCTCAGTTTCGCTGAGCCTTAAGGCTCAGCTGAAACTGAGCCTTCACTGAGCGTGAGGCTCATCGAAACTGAGCTTCACGGCTCAGTTGAAACTGAGCGTAAGGCTCAGTTTTGCTGAGCCTTAAAACTCAGCTGAAACTGAGCCGTAATGCTCAGCTGAAACTGAGCCTTACGGCTCGGTTTCACTGAGCGTAAGGCTCAGCGAAACTGAGCCGTAATGGTCAGCTGAAACTGAGCCTTACGGCTCAGTTTCACTGAGCGTGAGGCTCAGGTGAAACTGAGCTTTACGGCTCAGTTGAAACTGAGCATAAGGCTCAGTTTCTCTTAGCCTTAAGGCTCAGTTTCACTATATACGAGAACCTCAGGCTTCTCCTTATACAACAGCTCTTAACAACTGCATACTGTCCAGATTGAGAATCATTTCTTCTTTAAAAAGCTATCATTGCTCCTTAAACCTAGTAAAAAAACTCTCATATTCTTGGACTTTATTAGCATCTTCCTCTACACAGTATATATACCATACTAATATTAGATTCATCCGTGCTATTATTTAACTATATACGAGTTGAGCCTAAAAAAGCTTTTATATCCACATATTTTCCTTTTTGTTACTACACTCTATTGCAATGTTGTTTAGGGTTGTCAAACCAGTGGATACCTTTAGAACCCATACAAAGTTTAGCCAGATCTAATGCTAGAAGCCTAAGAGCCTAAGAGTCTAACAACTCGCTTAACCTAATACAAGTGTATTTATTGTCGCTTTGTATCAAATTAGTATTATGAATTATCCGTATACAATTTAGTTTAGTAATAGCTATCGAAAGTGTAAGCTGTTAGGAAATGCATTTTAGTTTGTGCTTCAGTGCAAGGAAAACAATTACAGGTATATAGCTTCGCTTTAGTTGAATTCTTTGCATAGAACTTTTGCTTCACATGTTATGCAATAGGCAACATTTAGTTTCTCTTTGTCTTGAGTTCTTTGGACACAAATTTCTGTTCACACATTATATATTATATATGGTTGTTTATGGTATATTTTGATTGTTTTCTAATAATAGTCTAGTTCATAAGGGTATCATATTAATTTATCGAGTATGGCCATGGTCTCAATATTATAGCTAAGATTAGAAACTGGAGTGTAGGTACAATGTAATTGTTTTGTTTTTGAGTATTATTAAATGTCTATATAAAACATCTTGGTCCAGAATTACGTCACTCAATCCTACTTAATGGATAGACTCATTTTTATGTATTGTTCCTTTGATGTTCTGTTTGTATGGCTGTCTCAATTCAGAACAATAGAAAAAACAAATTGACTTAGGATTTTTACTGAACCTATGGTATAAAGATGTTATCTAAAGCCTTAAGTTGCTTTACCAAAGGAAGTGTATGCACATATACATTTGATTTAGAAGTTAATTAATTATTATATTTGTTCATGTTAAAGTAGCTGATATTTTAGTTTTTTATCTGAAGTTGCTTATGATGTAGTCCGGTGCTTTTTATAAAAGCTTTCATGCTATATTGAAGCTATTCGAGTTCAATTTTTAGCCAACGCTGAGCCTTAAGGCTCAGGTGAAATCAGGACTTGTTATTGTGGAAGGCTTAGCTGCAATGATATTATATTTTGCTTTGCATATTTAGTGTTAGTTGTGAAATCAGGACTTCTTGTTGTGGAGGCGAAACTAAACTGATGTTTGTTATTTTAATTTCTTTTCAGGCTTTGGAACAAGCATAAGTTGTATGGGCTCGACAACTGCAGTTTTGTTGTCTTTTTTTTTTGAGGAAGAACTGTGAACTTTATGTTTTGTATATATTGTGTTATGTGGTTTGTATTAACTGAAGTTATGGTTTATATATTAATCGAGTTATGCTTAGCGTATCTTCTTTATATACTATTATATAGGTGTAGCGCATCTTCTTTATTGTGCATATATATATATATATATATATATATCAATGGGTGCAGTGATTTGGTATATTGCATGTATGATGTACCGATTTTGATACGGTTAAAAGCCGTATCTAATTCATTGTTATCATTGTAGGAGTGAGACATTAAACACGGTTTTAAGCCGTATCAGTATACCAGTTTAATACGGTTTTAAGCCGTATCAAATTTGTCAATTGATACGGCTTAAAACCGTAACGATCTATGAAGTTGATAGTGTCAGCATACCAATTTGATACGGTTTTAAGCCGTATCAATTTAGAAATTTGATATGGCTTAAAACCGTATCAAATTAGAAGTTGGACAGTGCCCGCATGCTAATTTGATACGGTTTTAAGCCATATCAATTGAGAAATTTGATACGGCTTAAAGCCGTATCTATTTAGAAATTTGATACGGTTTTAAACCGTATCAATTTATTATTTTGATACGGTTTTAAACCGTATCAAAGTAACAGAGACGCCATTTTTTGATACGGTTCAGGGCACTGCCAAATCGATTTTGATACGGCCATAAGCACTGCCAAATTGGTATTTCTGGTGTAGTGGAAGCATGGTTTTGTTTAAGTGTGCGGTAATAAACAAAGCACGGTTTGTTTTTGATTTCTCCTTGTTGTTTCGTTTCCGTCCACAAACATAGATATTTTATTTTTATTTTATTTAAATTAAACCGATATCCTTTAATTTAAATTAACGCGTTGATTCTGAACTCCTTACTATACCCGATAACTATCAATTCTAGGGTAAAACCACTATTCTGAACCCCCTGGGATAAGTATCGAAGTCCAGTTCGATCATCCGGAACAGATATTAATTTAAATTGATATAAATTAAATTTCAAACCATTTAAATTCTTCGAAAATAATTTAATATTATTATTCTAACTCAACTGAATTTTATACTGATCATCTGAACTGATTCGATTTAGTTATATATTTTTAAATTAAATTATTACTATATTACGATAATTAATTTTATTCGACATTAAATTGAAATCGATTATTAAATTGATAACTTAATATAAAATTCCATTTATATTATCCACCCAATATTTAAATCCATATTAAATATTTAAAATTAACCCATAAGAATACGGGTCATTACAGGGAGGGCCCAAAATCTATTTTGGGATTAGAGACAAGTGAGGGTTGAACGGGGTCGAAAAATCATTTATTCTCAGTTTTACAACTTCCAGGAAAGATCTTTTCAACCTCTATCCTCTAAATTACCTTTTAATCTCTTTTTTAATTAGCTTAAACCTAAGGTTAGTGAAGATTATATCATCTCAACGTCAAATCAAATTTGCGGCAGCTTCAAAGCATTGGATTTCGGGCCAAATAATCATCAATTTCATATCTAACTATTTGGCGAAAATTAAGATGAGTGACTAGTAGCATTACTCACTAATTATGATTAATTAGTAGATAGTCATCTCTGAAAATTATAGAAAAATGCTCATAAATCATGATTTAATATGTTATTACACGTATATAAAATTGGTTAATTTGATTAAGTTTTGTTAATTCTGAAAATTAGGAAATCCAAAATAACAATGCTTTCCTAACCTCGTTGTGATGATTTTCCTTACTTATTGGCCTAAATATTGCTTATATATGTAGTTTGATATGCTAATACATTGCCAAGAAATGTTAGGATGAATGCAAACGTCGTCGTATAGAAAATAAAGACATTTGAAACTGTTCTGGAAGTGTTATAGGTTTCAGTTTGATATTCTCAAATCTAGTTAGAGTCGGACCAATGTGACGACCCCAAACCCCAAAAGACTGTGGTAAGGGTAATCTTTGGAATATAACACATAAACAGATAATAGCAAAACATAAATAAATAAATACACCAGATAATGTACAATAGAATACACTGGATAAACATAATCAGAGTTACACAGTATACAGGATCGTACTTAGTACAAAATACAGTTCAGCTATACATAAATGTCTACAGCGGAAAACAAAACATAATATGTACAACAGGAGCTGAACAACATAAAAAGAGATAAATGATAGAATCCAGCTTTAGCTCCAGCTATCCAGAAAGAGCCTACTAAAACCTGAATACAAGGTTGCCCGTGTAGAAAAAGGGGCACCCGAGTTTGCAAGTGAAACAAACTACGAGTCAGTCATGGGACTGGTATGAGAAATCTACTTAACACATTTTATAATTTGGCCAATCACAGAACCACGTCACTTTCACGGAATGGGTTTACTCCATTGGATTGCCAGTGCTTTAAAACAGATAAATCTTTTAAACATCGCAATGCTTTTTATAAAAATGAACCACTATAAGACTCAGTTCCCATCACACAATGCAACACAAACCGGAGGATAGAGTTTTACCTTATAATGGCCAAAATATGCTTGATACGAACAAAACAAATCATTTGATATTATTGCTAGTGTATATATGTTTCAAAAACAATTTCAATCATAACTATCAATCATAGACGGCATGGGTACCATATATCATGTCGCCACATATATATATACAATCAAAACCGCACGATGTCGTATTTGGAAATTGGATTTCCATCATGAACCAAGGCAAAAGATAGTCCTTACCGAATTCGAGACGCTCTAGCCCATGTCTCAGGCAAGTACTCAGTCAAGCCTTGGATCGTCAGGGCCGGTCCACCGATGTGGATTAAAATGCCTGAACAGTGCGTTTCCCCGCCCTATGGGGCGTCACTGGTCATATCCGACCACACCATCGGCTCCGAAGAGACCAAATCAAACCGAGGCCTCGCTTTCCATCATCCACATAAGTAAAATACCCGGGCATGCAAAACCCAAAGCACCACTCCTAGCTAGAAGGAAACGCATGTCCCCCCTAAAGTCCTTCTCCCGTTTCGGGCTCATACCGGGGTGTGAGGCTCGCGAAACAATGTTATACACAAAGTTATGCCACACAGGCCGCGCTTTGATCATTAACCACAAGACTTTGTTTTTCAACAGAAGCCTTGATCATATGCCACTTAGGCATTCCACACAGGTAATTCACTCCATCCGACTTATTTCTATCAATACATAACCTCTGAGCTCGTACGTCTCAGCGAAGAGCGTTAAGCAAGAGAATAAATTCTCTGCCGCCACACAGATATATATTTAAAAGAGATCAATCAGCACAGAACAAAATCCTATGTTAGACACATAGTCCATTTACAAGTTCGTTCTGGGTCTAAACGAAACCGAAGGCACTCAATACCTCGCATATCTGTACAATCAACTAGAACGTCCCGACGGCTACTACTTCAGCCTCTTCAAGGTAGCTACTCCTATCATGAGTATCAGTAGCACCCCTCCATTCGACGTGAAGATCATCGGTCTTGCACCATCTTCATATCTCCGACTTTCACTCGTTGAACAATTATTTGAAATGAGAACCAACTCGGCCTTTTCAAATAGTTCACGTATATTTAGAATTTCAAATCAATTCATTTCAATGGTTAAATTATTTGATATCACTAATTTTGTTCTTTAATGTAATTTTCACGCCAAACACATTCAACCATCAAATATCACATAAACCGAGTAAATTCAGTTTATTTCCATTCCATATCATTTATAATATTTTATCACGATTTATTTATTTAAAAATAGCCAATTCATTCAAACGACGCTCCAGGCCATAACGCGGCCGTGGCGCTGTTTTTCTTCAGATTTGATTTACACATATCTGAAGATCTAACCATTGAATCTTCACAAATTTTATACCATTAGAAAGTTCTTTTCAAAACGAATCCAACGGTTTCAGTTTTGGGAAAATCCGACGGTCGGATCTCCCGATACAATGGTTTGAAGTAACGATTTCAAAATACAAACTACAGCGTCGTTATTCGATTAAATTTAATTATATTTATATTTATATATAAATATAATTGATTCTGGCATTGTTTTTCTTCATATTTGATTTACACATATCTGAAAATCTAACCGTTGGATCCTCACAAAGTGGGTGTCGTCGGAAAGATATTTCCAAAGCGAACCCAATAGTTTCGGTTTCGAGAAAATCCGATGGTCGGATCTCCCGCACTAATCGTTTGAAATCACGATTTCAAAACACGAACTGCAGCTTCGTTATTCGATTTATTTTAATTATATTTATATAAATATAATTCTTCCTTCGATTTCAAAACTATATTCATTTCATATATTTGATAAAAATGATATTTTTATCATCAAAAATATTTATTCAACACATGAATATTTTTAGCACTTCATATTCACACTAAAAATGTAGATTTTATTGTTTAATCTATATATTCAACACATGAATGTTATCTATAGTTTATATATAAGGTAAAAATATTATTTTTATATTTCAAAGAACTTATTCAACACATGAATTTCTATTCAACACAAGAATATTTCATATCTATAATAAAAATGTGATTTTTATTGTAAAACAATTTATTTCAAAACACGATTATTTTATATAGTTCATACATAAGGTAAAAATATTATTTTTATATTTCAAATAATTTATTCAACACATGAATTTCTATTCAACACATGAATTTCTATTCAACACACGAGTTTCTATTCAACACATGAGTTTCTATTCAACACATGAGTTTCTATTCAACACATGAATATAGTTTCAACATATGAAAATAATTCTAACTCATGAATATTATTGAAAATTTCGGCAGCATAACGGCAGGGTAGTTAAAACCGGCACCGTCTCTAATGCGGCTCCTCGCTCTACCTTAAAACCTCGCGGTTTTTGACAATGGGGATTTTCAATATCTAGTTCGTACGCAGACGAATTTTCCTATATACTAATCCTATTGGGATTTCAACCACAATCAATCATATCAAATCAACCATTCATGATATTTACCAAATTTCACATCAACCAATAATCTAAACAATATCACAACCAATATATATCGTTCATGGTCTGTGGACGAGGGGAGTATATATATATATAGATATACGTATATAACTATATTTCAATTTCATTTCAATATCATTTCAATTTATTTCAATGCATATATAATTTTTACAACGCATATATAACTTATACATCGAACATACAACTCATACAACGCTTATACATGAGGTGTACAACGCTTGTATAACTCATACATCGACTATATAATTTATACATCGTTGTTTTCCATATCATTTATAATTTAGAAAACTCACATTGGGTTCCACTCCACCAAAAATTGCAGAAGGCTCAGAAAAATCTACGGTCTCTTCTAAAATGTAGAAGACGTCCACACGAGTCCACTATCTCTTGTTTCACTGGATTTCGACCAAAAATGAAAAAGATATGTTTTTTTAATTGTAAAGTCAAAATTCGTAGCGCTTTAAAGTGCTGTAATCCTTTAGAAAATAAACAGCCGTTACCTTCACTGTTTGCTTCAAAACTAGGTCTTGATTTCTGAGACAAACGGTTGCTATCAGCTTATACCACGTCGAGGAGCTTGGAGTCACGCATCAGGAGGTGGTGGTTGCGGCCAGTTCGGTGGTCGGAGGTGTCGGTGGCGGCGGTCCAAAGGTCCGGTCTTTGAGGGCTCGGTTCTCTCAAAACACGCGACGATGGAGGTTAGGGCTACTACGGATTTGAAGCTCTTCGAATTCTCTTCAAAAAGTTCCAAAGGAGGATGTGGTTTCGTTGAGTGATGGAAGAGAAAAAGAGGAGAGAAGCACGGAATGGATTCCGCCGTTCGACGAGAGCTCTCGGGGAAGAAGCGGGGAGAGAGAAAATATGTGATTGGCTGTTTTATTTATTTATTTATATATTTTTAAAATCCCAAAAATATCCCTCTTCACATACTACCTCCAATCCAAACCCAACGACTGTCGTCCCTAGCTAAATACCCTCATTCCGAACACAATGGGATATGTTTCGTAGGCCCGTTCGACTGTTTCAGTCAGTTTCTCTTCTAATTAAAATATAAAACATTCAATATTTAATTTGAACGTACATTTCAATTTGCCGGGGCCACATACTGATTCTAAAAATTCCAGAAAAATACATCTAGCTATGTTTTGACGATACGGTCCCAACAAAACTAGTTTCGTCGAATTCTGAGACCGTTTGAAAAATGGCCATTTTCTGGTCGATCCAATTTAACTGTAATTGTGCAAACACATTTTCCTTCGCCAGCTCACATATTAACTTCAAAAATTATGGAATTTGAAACCTAACAATAATTTGACATCCCGGATCCAATAAAAATGGTTTTGCCGAATTCCGAGGTCGTTTGCAAAATGTCTATTTCCACGGCTATATATTCTCTATAGCGACCTTTCTGAAAATTCATTTGGCCACAACTTTTGACTCTCTATATGAAACTTCGATTTTTCAGATTCGTTAGAAATATATTCACTAACATATTTAAATATTTTTGGTTTCACTAAAATCCGTTTTATTTTGCACCCGGTACAGTCATTCAAAGTTTGAATTGAAAATTTGAAACTTCCGCGCCATTTCAGGCCTTGTTTATAGTTTAAAATAATTATATTTATTTTCAAACATCGATTCAAACATACTTTTCGTTATTGTTGTCTAAAATAATTTATTTTAAATATTAAAAATCCACTAAATTAGCCAAATTAAAAAATTTAAACTGGCTCAGATTTTCCGGGTTGTTATCTCCCCCACTTAGAACTTTTCGTCCCCGAAAAGGAACAAAGTCGAAAGTGGATTAATTAACCAACTCTACTTTCATTCTGGCTACCATTCTTTAACTTTTCAGTTTCTAAGAATTTTCAAATTCTTCAAAAATTTGGCGAACACCCTAAATTTTCGAAAAATTTCGCCATAACCTCCTTTTTACGGGGAGGGTTTTGGAAATTTATTGGGCCGTAACCCAATAAATCCTAATAAGCATGCACATATTTATAGTGATATATTCCGGTGTCCACAAGGGAGTGTGTATAGATCATAACTCCAAAGAATAAATTCTCATCACCCTATAAATGGTTTTTGTGCCTTAATGACCAGAGAGACGTGTTTATTGTCATCTACAGACCCATGTGGGGTTTTTATTAATCTTGCAATTTACCGTTACATTTTATATGGTCCATATCAGTCATCAGTTCAAACTGTAAAATATAGTCATCGCCATACAAGCCTCTCGCTCGTATGGTAAATCTTCAACCTCGTCACACAAGCTCCAAATGCTTATGTGGTATATCGTGAAGTATGCCTATCTTCAAGAAGTATGCCATGTAGTGTAGTTCAAAATTAATTGTTACTATCCTATGGCGACATTTAGTATTACACACAGAACAACCAGCACTCCGCATCCAATGGCATTCACAGAAGTTGATATAATAATAAAATTGTGCATCCAACTCATTAAGGTTTACCTATTTGTCAGGCATGCAAATAAATTCTTTACTCAACAACTAATCCATTTACCTGTTCAAACATATATAATGCATATGTATATATTTCTATCTATTTTTAAACCAGTTCAATGTGTGATTTAATTGCATAAATTTACCATTCCTTCGTTGATTAAATTAACTATCATTCTAATAATTCAATTAATCAAATTCACAATCACACAACACAAACAAAAATCAATTTGTTTTTAACTTTCAAAAATATACTAATTAATTCATATACTCTTTTTAAAATCATTCGACTATATGATTAAAAGTTTACATCCATGAAAAGAAAACAACAGCAAAGTGGAGAACATAATGGAAATTGCAAAATATGGTAAATGTACCTTGCACCAGGGTCTATCAGAGATATCCGCCCTGCACTTAGGATAGGCTTTCTTAATGCTTTCCTCAGTTTCCAAGTACAATCTCCCGAATCTCCACCCCATTGCACTTTGACTAAGTGAACCTTTTTGTTCCTCAGCTCTTTGGTTTCTTTGCCAATGATCTTCATCGGCTCTCTTCTAACTGCCAATTCTGGAGTGATTTCCAAATCCTGTTGTGCGGCTTCTTCTACAACTAGATCTGGATCATGCACATGCTTTCGCAGTTGAGATACGCGAAATACATCATGCACTCCAGGCAACCAATCAGACAATTGAACCCTATATGCGAGAGTTCCAATCCATTCAAGAATAGGAAATGCACCAATAAATTTGGGTGCCAATTTCCCCGTTTTACCAAATCGGATGACTCCTCTCATCGAAGATACCTTCAAATATACATAGTCGCCAACAACAAATGATATATCTCTTCTTCTCTTATCTGCATAGCTCTTCTGTCAGCTTTGAGTGGCTAGTAATCGTTATCAATGAAACTGACTTTGTTCGCAGCATCGCGAATCATATCAGGCCCCAATACGAGTCTATTGCTAGGTTCTACCAACAAGCAGGGGATCGGCACGGTCTACCATACAATACTTCGAATGGAGACATTTTCAGGCTCGCCTGGTAGCTGTTGTTATATGAGAATTCGGCCAAATGTAAATGGTCTTCCCATGATCCGCCAAAATCAATAATACACGCCCGCAATAGATCTTCAAGAATACGATTCACCCTCTCAGTTTGGCCATCTGTTTGAGGATGATATGCGGTGCTCAAATTCAGCTTCGTTCCCAATTCTGCTTGGAATGCTTCCCTGAATTTACTAGCGAAAATTGGGTCACGATCACTAACGATGCTCATCGGAACTCCGTGTAGTCTAACAATTTCTATAAAATAAATCTGTGCCAGACTCTGAGCATTTCTATTCGATTTGACAGGTATGAAACGGGCGGTCTTCGTGAAACGATCTACGATCACCCAAATACTGTCATTTCCTTTCTTGGTTCTGGGCAAACCATCTATGAAATCCATAGAAATCTGTTCCCACTTCCCCCTTGGAACTTCCAAAGGTTGCAACAATCCAGCGAGCTTCTGCTGATCGCTTTTGACTTGTTGACAAGTAGAACACCGGCTAACATATAAAGAAATGTCTCTTTTCATAGATTTCCACCAGAAAGTGCGTTTGATGTCATTATACATTTTTCTTACCCCTGGATGGATACTAAGCTTGGTTTTGTGACATTCATCTAATACTTCTCTCCGGACTTTAGGAATGTTTGGAACATAAATCCGACCCTTTAACCTAAGAATCCCCTCGTTATCTATTTGAAAACTCGAGGGCTCGCCTTTCCGAATTCTCTCTCTGATCTTCTAAATGAAGTGATCATCCTTCTGAAGAGCAGATATGTTATCAATCAATGAAGGCGTGATGATAAGACTGGCGATAATTACATTCTTTCTGCTGAGCGCATCAGCCACAACATTGGCTTTCCCCGGTGTATATAAGATATCCATATCATATGCCGTGAGAAATTCTAACCAACGCTATTGTCTCATATTCAGATCCTTCTGGGTGAATAAATATTTCAACGATTGATGATCCGTACATAATTCGAACTTTTCACCCAATAGATAATGCCTCCAGATTTTCATAGCAAACACGATAACTAGCAATTCAAGATCATGAGTAACATAATTCTTTTCATGTGGTTTCAATTGACGGCTAGCATAAGCGACTACATGGCCTCTTTGCATTAGCACTGCGCCAAGGCCTTCTTTAGAAGCATCGGTCCAGACTTTTAAATCCTGATTGCCGTCAATAATTGTGAGCACTGGAGCAGTCGTCAATTTTAACTTCAGCTCCTGGAAAAGTGCCTCACATTCGGGAGTCCAGTTGAATCTCGAATGTTTCTTAATAAGCTTCGTTAAGTAACTGGATATCTTTGAAAAATTCTTAACGACCTTCCGATAATAACTAGCCAATCCGAGAAAACTTCTAACTTCTGTGGGCGTATGGGGATGTTTCCAATTCTGAATAGCAGTGATCCTACTGGGATCCACCGAAATTCCTTGCTTTGACACAACTTGGCCAAGAAATTTGACTTCTTCTTGCCAGAATATACATTTGGAGAACTTTGCTTTCAACACATTCTTTCTCAGAATTTCTAACACTTGTTCCAAATGTTTTTCGTGCTCGCTTTTTGACTTAGAGAAGATTAGTATATCATCAATGAAAACCAGAACAAATTTATTCAATACTTCTCTGAATACCCGGTTCATTAGATCGACAAAATAAGCGGGGGCGTTGCATAAGCCGAACGGCTTTACTAACCACTGTAGAATGAATATGGACCTCTGAATGCTGTCAAAGGAACACACTCTTCGGCAATACGAAGCAGATGGAAACCTGTAGCTAGGTCCATTTGGGGGAATACTTGCGCGCCATTCAATCGATCCAACGGATCATCAATCTGCGACAATGGATATTTATTCTTCAGCGTCTGCTTATTCAAGTCACGATAATATACGCATAATCTGAGAGTACCGTCTGACTTTGGGACAAATACCACTGCTGCTCCCCAATCAGAGAAATTAGGCCTGATCTGACCTTTCCATACAAGTTGTCTAGTTTGGTTGTCTAACTCTTCTTTTTCCTTCAAGGTCATTCTTCGAATAGCATGAACTACTGGCCTTGCATTCGGAACTAAAGAGATTTTAAAATCAATTTCTCTCTGCGGAGGTAAGCTAACAACTTCTTCGAACACATCCGCATAGTTCTTGACAACAGGAATATTTTCAATGTCGACAGGAATATTCTCCGGAACGATAGGAACAGGTTCTATTTGAGCAACAGAAACATCTAAAGCTGCCAAGAAGTCTTTTCTATCAGAATTCGGCCCTTCACATGGAATGGTTATATATTCTCCGAACTTTATTTTTGCCTTAACAACCCTCTCGGCTCATTTAACCTCAGCTTCATATTTGGTTAACCAATCTAATCCCAGAATAAGATCAAATTCTGTAAAATTCACGACGACCGCGATAGTGGGAAACCGATACCGGGAAAAAGAGATAGGCACTCCGTAAACCCAATCAAGATCAAGGGAGCCCCCAACCGGATTATGAACAGTCATAGGTTCTTTTAGCTTCTTCAAATTCAAATCCAGTTTCTTAACCGCATTCTTTGCAACAAAGCTTCGCGATGCGCCTGTATCAAATAATACCTTCACCAGAATATCTTTGACAGTAAGCGTTCCTTCTAAAACATCTGGCCTTTCCTGACTAGCTGAGGACGTAGGAACTTCTGCTACTTTTGTTTACCTGTACCATTTCATATTTCTCCAACAACAGGCAATCCCTGGCAAGATGACCTGTCCGGTGACACTTATAGCATTCTCTTGTGCAATGCGATTTCTTTTGCTCCTTAGTGGGTTCAAATCCACTCTTTATTCTTTTGTTCCAAGATTTGCAATTTACCGCCAAATGTCCTCGCCTATTGTAGCTCGAACATGTGGCAGTCGTTATTGGCACTTCCTCAGATTTAACCTTCCTCCTATTGAGTTTAGGCTTCTTTCTGACTCTAGACGTCGTACTTGGCTCAACCTGCGTACTTGTCTCTGGGCTATCAGTTTTAGTTTTCCTTTTGTTGCCCGAACTGACTTCCACTTCATCGACTAAAAGACCTCGATTATTTAGATCTTCATACTGATAAGCCATGTATATCATTTCAGAAAAAGGAAGCTTCAGATGCCCCATTACTTTATTTTGGTATTTTCTTTGGAGGCCGTTGATAAATCTCAGATTCTTTCTCTTCGGATCTTGAATCAGATGCGGAGAAAAACGAGAAAGTTCATTGAATCTCTTATGATATTCTGGGATATTCATATCTCCTTGTATCAGATAGTAGAATTCATCACATAATCGCTCGGTTGCCTCTGGAGGAGTAAATCTTTCACTGAAAACCTCTTTGAATCTACCCAGGTGATATCACCTTCTGGATTATCCTTAATGATTGTCTCCCACAAGAACAAAGCTTCGTCTTTGAGTGTCCAAGATGCCACTAATCTTTTCTGATCATCTCCCAACTGGAGACGTTCAAGAATTCTTTCAGCAGACCGCACCCAATCTTGGGTTTGACTAATGGATTCATTTCCCGAGAATGATACTCCACCCAGATTTCGATATTTCTTTAATAGAGCTTCTAGATCTAGTTCTGCATTCCTTCTGTTTCTGACACTCATTTTCTAGTACTTCTGCAAATAGCTGACCATGTGTCAGATCAACAGAAAAGATAATTTTAAAACATAGAGACATATACTTGAATGTAAATGTGTCTATCCAGGTGTATTTCATTCTGCTATACTCATACTAGGATATTACTGATCCTATCTGTAATGAGTTACTCGTCCTAGAACACTACTGGTTCTATTTCTGACGAGTTCGTTAATATGTTATATTCCAGAACTAAGGTTAACCAAAGCTCTGAACCACGTTTGTGACGATCCCAAACCCCAAAAGACCGTGGTAAGGGTAATCTTTGGAATATAACACATAAACAGATAATAGCAGAACAGAAATGAATAAATACACCAGACAATGTACAACAGAATATACTGGATAAACATAATCAGAGTTACACAGTATACAGGATCATATTTAGTACAAAATACAGTTCAGCTATACATAATTGTCTACAAAGGAAAACAAAACATAATATGTACAACATGAGCTGAACAGCATAAAAAGAGATAAATGATAGAATCCAGCTTCAGCTCCAGCTATCCAGAATGAGCCTGCAAAAACCTGAATACAAGGCTACCCGTGTAGAAAAAGGGGCACCCGAGTTTGCAAGTGAAACAAACTACGAGTCAGTCATGGAACTGGTATGCGAAATCTACTTAGCACATTTTATAATATGGCCAATCACAGGACCACGCCACTTTCGCGGAACGGGTTTACTCCTTTGGATTGCCAGTGCTTTAAAACAGATAAATCTTTTAAACATCGCAATGCTTTTTATAAAAATGAACCATTATAAGTCTCAGTTCCCATCACACAATGCAGCACAAACCGGAGGATGGAGTTTTACCTTATAATGGCCAAAATATGCTTGATACGAACAAAACAAATCATTTGATATTATTGCTAGTGTATATATGTTTCAAAAACAATTTCAATCATAACTATCAATCATAGACGGCATGGGTACCATATATCATGTCGCCATATATATATACAATCAAAACTGCACGATGTCGTATTTGGAAATTGGATTTCCATCATGAACCAAGGCAAAAGATAGTCCTTACCGAATTCGAGATGCTCTAGCCCGTGTCTCAGGCAAGTACTCAGTCAAGCCTTGGATCGTCAGGGCCGGTCCACCGATGTGGATCAAAATTCCTGAACACTGCGTTTCCCCGCCCTATGGGGCGTCACTGGTCATATCCGACCACACCATCGACTCTGAAGAGACCGAAGAAAAATGAAGCCTCGCTTTCCATCATCCACATAAGTAAAATACCCGGGCATGCAAAACCCAAAGCACCACTCCTAGCTAGAAGGAAACGCATGTCCTCCCTGAAGTCCTTCTCCCGTTTCTGGCTCATACCGGGGTGTGAGGCTCGTGAAACAATGCTATACACAAAGCTACGCCACACAGGCTGCGCTTTGATCATCAACCACAAGACTTTGCTTTTCAACAGAAGCCTTGATCATCTGCCACTTAGGCATGCCACACAGGAAAATCACTCCATGCGACTGATTTCTATCGATATATAACCTCTGAGCTCGTACATCTCAGAGAAGGGCGTTAAGCAAGAGAATAAATTCTCCGCCGCCAAACAGATATATATTTAATAGAGATCAATCAGCACAGAACAAAATCCCATGTCAGACACATAGTCCATTTACAAGTTCATTCTAGGTCTGAACGAAACCGGAGGCACTCAATACCTCGCATATCCGTACAATCAACAAGTACGTCCGGACGGCTACTACTTCAGCCCCTTCAAGGTAGCTACTCCTATCATGAGTATCAGTAGCACCCCTCCATTCGAAGTGAAGATCATCGGTCTTGCACCATCTTCATATCTTCGACTTTCACTCGTCGAGCAATTATTTGAAATGAGAATCAACTTGGCCTTTTCAAATAATTCAAGTATATTTAGAATTTCAAATCAGTTCATTTCAATGGTTAAATTATTCGATATCACTAATTATGTTCTTTAATGTAATTTTCACGCCAAACATATTCAACCATCAAATATCACATAAACCGAGCAAATTCAGTTTATTTCCATTCCATATCGTTTATAATATTTTATCACGATCTATCGCTATTTTTATTTATTTAAAAATAGCCAATTCAATCAAACGATGCTACAGGCCATAACACGGCTGTGACGCTGTTTTTCTTCAGATTTGATTTATACATATCTGAAGATCTAACCGTTGGATCTTCACAAATTTTATACCATTAGAAAGATCTTTTCAAAACGAATCCAAGGTTTCAGTTTTGGGAAAATCCAACGGTCGGATCTCTTGGAACAATCTTTTGAAGTTACGATTTCAAAATACGAACTGCAGCGTTGTTATTCGATTTAATTTAATTATATTTATATTTATATATAAATATAATTGATTCTGGCACTGTTCTTCTTCAGATTTGATTTACACATATCTGAAAATCTAACCGTTGGATCCTCACAAAGTGGGTGTCGTCGGAAAGATATTTCCAAAGCGAACCCAACGGTTTCGGTTTCGGGAAAATCCGATGGTCGGATCTCCCGCACTAATCATTTGAAATCACGATTTCAAAACACGAACTACAGCTTCGTTATTCGGTTTATTTTAATTATATTTATATAAATATATATAAATATAATTCTTCCTTCGATTTCAAAACTATATTCATTTCATATATTTGATAAAAATGATATTTTCATCATCAAAAATATTTATTCAACACATGAATATTTTTAGCACTTCATATTCACACTAAAAATATAGATTTTATTGTTCAATATATATATTCAACACATGAATTCTTTCTATAGTTTATATATAAGGTAAAAAATATTATTTTTATATTTCAAAGAATTTATTAACACATGAATTTTTATTCAACACATGTATTTCTATTCAACACATGAATTTCTCTTCAACACATGTATTTCTATTCAACACATGAATATGTCATATCTATAATAAAATTGTGATTTTTATTGTAAAACAATATATTTCAAAACACGATTATTTTATATAGTTCATATATAAGGTAAAAATATTATTTTTATATTTCAAAGAATTTATTCAACACATGAATTTCTATTCAACACATGAATTTCTATTCAATACATGAGTTTCTATTCAACACATGAGTTTCTATTCAACACATGAATTTCTATTCAACACATGAAAATACTTCTAACTCATGAATATTATTGGAAATTTCGGCAGTATAACGGCAGGGTAGTTAAAACTGGCACCGTCCCTAGTACGGATCCTCGCTCTACCTTAAAACCTTGCGGTTTTTGACAATGGGGATTTTCAATATCTAGTTCGTACACAGACGAATTTTCCCATATACTAATCCTATTGGGATTTCAACCACAATCAATCATTTCAAATCAACCATTCATGATATTCACCAAATTTCACATCAACCAACAATCCAAATAATATCACAACCAATATATATCGTCCATGGTCTGTGGAAAAGGGGAGTGTGTGTATATATATATATATTGATATACGTATATAACTATATTTCAATTTCATTTCAATTTATTTCAACGCATATATAATTTTTACAATGCATATATAACTTATACATCGAACATACAACTTATACAACGCTTATACATGAGGTGTACAACACTTATATAACTCATACATCGACTAGATAATTTATACATCGTTGTTTTCCATATTGTTTATAATTTAGAAATCTCACATTTGGTTCCACTCCACCAAAAATTGCAGAAGGCTCAGAAAAATGTGCGGTCTCTTTTAAAATGTAGAAGACATCCACACGAGTCCACTTTCTTTTGTTTCACTGGATTTTGACCACAAATGAAAAAGAAATGAATTTTATTGTAAAATCAAAATCCGTTGCGCTTCAAAGTGCTATAATCCTTTAGAAAATAAACAGCCGGTACCTTCACTGTTTGCTTCAAAACTAGGTCTTGATTTCTGAGACAAACGGTTGCATGATAGGAGAATCAGCTTGTACCACGTCGAGGAGCTTGGAGTCGGGCGTCAGGGGGTGGTGGTCGTGGCCAGTTCGATGGTCGAAGGTGTCGGTGGCGGCGGTCCAAAGGTCCGGTCTTTGAGGGCTCGGTTCTCTCAAAACACGCGACGATGGAGGTTGGGGCTACTATGGATTTGAAGCTCTTCGAATTCTCTTCAAAAAGTTCCAAAGGAGGGTGTGATTTCGTTGAGGGATGGAAGAGAAAAAGAGGAGAGAAGAACGGAATGGATTCCGTCGTTCGACGAGAGCTCTCGAGGAATAAGCAGGGAGAGAGAAAATATGTGATTGGCTGATTTATTTTAATTTATATATTTTTAAAATCCCAAAAATACCCCTCTTCGCATACTACCTCCAATCCAAACCCCAACGACTGTCGTCCCTAGCTAAATACCCCATTCCGAACACAATGGGATATTTTTCGTAGGCCCATTCGACTATTTCAGTCAATTTCTCTTCAAATTAAAATATAAGACATTCAATATTTAATTTGAACGTACATTTCAATTTGCCGGGAGCACATACTGATTCTAAAAATTCTCGAAAAATAAATCTAGCTATGTTTTGACGATACGGTCCCAACAAAACTAGTTTCGTCGAATTCTGAGACCGTTTGAAAAATGGCCATTTTCTGGTCGATCCAATTTAACTGTAATTGACCAAACACATTTTACTTTGCCATGCTCACATAATAACTTCAAAAATTATGGAATTTGAAACCTAGTAATAATTTGACATCCCAGATCCAACAAAAGTGGTTTTGCCAAATTCCGAGGTCGTTTGGAAAATGTCTATTTCCACGGCTATTTATTATCTATAGCAACCTTTCTGAAAATTAATTTGGCCATAACTTTTGACTCCCGCTATGAAACTTCGATTTTTCAGATTCGTTAGAAAGATATTCACTAACAGATTTAAATATTTTTGGTTTCACTAAAATCCATTTTATTTTGCACCCGGTACAATCATTCAAAGTTTGAATTGAAATTTTGAAACTGCCGCGCAATTTCAGGCCCTGTTTATAATTTAAAATAATTATATTTATTTTCAAACATCGATTCAAACATACTTTTCGTCATTGTTGTTTAAAATAATTTATTTTAAATATTAAAAATCCATTAAATTAGCTAAATTAAAAATTTTAAACTGACTCAGATTTACAACCAATGTTGTCTTATTTTGCATGGAACTTTGTGGGGACGACAAGGAATGTCCCAGGAGGTCCTTGGCCAAATTTCAAGTCATTTGGAGTTGTGGATATTGAGTTATAGCAATTGCAAGTTCGATTCGACATTCCTGGATCTAGTTAGAGTCGGACCATTATTGTTCAATTTGCACGAAACTTTGTGAGGACCACACGGAAGTTCCTAGGAATCCCTTAGCCAAATTTCAAGTCGTTTGGGGTTATAGAGATCCAGTTAGAGCACTTACAAGTTCGTTTTGATATTCTCGGATCTAGTTAGATTCGAATTGTTAGAGCCAGGCCAATGTTGCTCGATTTGCACGAAATTTTGGGGGGATGACAAGGAATGTCCCAAAAGGTTATAGTCCAAGTTTCAAGTCGTTTGGAGTTCTGGAGATCAAGTTATGTTGCTTTGAAATTCAGTTCGAATTATCCTATCTGAGAGTTATACTATCCAGAGCTTATCCTATCTTAAGCTTATCCTATCCGAAACTTATCCTATCTGCATACGAGCTTGGGGCGTGGATTCTCTATGGTGGCACACAACATGGTTTTACTTCACAATGACGATCGAGATCTTTTGAGGACAAACTCCAATACGACTATTTTTACCTGATACCTGAAGCAAAGCCTAAATAGGAGGTTACCACCAAGGTTCCAGACAGTAACCAACGGGGTGATTTCTAGGTTAGACTTCGCCATGAGAATGTGTGCATAGGGGTTGTTAGTACTTACAACTTCCATACATCTATGCGAGAGGGGATATGTAGACGAGTCAGAGCCAGAGCAGCATTAACTAATTTGGCCCAGACCGCAGAGTCTGTGTGGTGTGGACTGGGCAGGGCTAGTGACTATAAACTAGGGCAGTTGGTCATAGCGTAGCTGAGTGAAGACCAGGGTAGTTGGTCTCGCCATGGCACTAATGGATGGGATGACTAAGGTAGTGATTTCTATATACAACGCACTAAGTGAGAGAATGTGAGGATTTTTGCAATATTTGTTATCATTATATCACGCATAACTCTATTTACACTTAGTATTGTGATTACCATATAATAGCGTACATGGTTATATGTGCTAACTCTTTGGATGCAGGGATAGGTCATGTAGGATTTATCATACTTATTGTGTTATCCTATATAGTGATTGAGATTACTAACGCTCACACCAGACATTTATCTAATCCAAAGTTTTATGTTGTCTCTTGTTACTTTTGGGGCTTATCGATGATGCTAATGAGAAGATTGGGTAGTAGGTTAGGTATTATCTGAAGCTGTGCAGGTGGATTTGCAGGAGGAGACGATTTATATAATTATACTTGTATTATATCTGTTTATTTTCGCTATATAACACTGTAGTGTTGTGTGTTCTGTTAGAGACAGTGTATTAGTTGATAATAAATAAAGCCGTAAAAAGTATTAACAATGTTTTTAGGTATGCTGTGTATCAACATGCAGTTAAAAGGTAGAACCCTACTACACTAGTAATAAAATCCCATAAAAAGTACTATTCAACAGCATTCCTTCAGTGTTGTTAATACATTTCATGATGTTTAGGCTAATTTGGTTAGAATTTATTCCCGGCGTTTTCTGGGTGCTATAAAAATATTCCTCAGCGTCTTTTACTTGCTATGAAAAGATGTTACATCATTTATTTTCTATTGTAATATTTCTTTAAAACATTTATGAACTGCCGTAAATGTTTGTATTTCAATAAAAAAAACTGTTTACGGTGTTTTTTAAACACCGTTGTGCAAACGCTAAAAAAAATTCAATGACTTTTTTAAAATGCTGTAAAAACTCCCAAATAGATCTCAATAAGCTTATATAGTTAGAAATCTACATATTATATCAATACCATACTTCACAATCAATGCATCATATTAACAACACATTTTGTATTGACCACATAATTCATAACCAACAAGTAAAATTCTATAATCAAAATATGTAATATTCTTACATCAAACATACATAAATAGGACCATAATAATTCATAAAATAGTTGTGTTACATCAAACATACACATCCAAGTAGTAGCAACCAAAAAACAGAAGTACATACATTCTAACAAACCAAAATGTAGTCTTAGTAGCAAGAATAACTTCGATCGATAATTTAGGGGACTGTTAAAAGGACTCCATTTTTTGTTAAGGGGAGGATAAATTTAAGGGGACTCCATCTTATTTTTTATTTGTTAAAGGGGGGTTTGGAATTTTAAAAATAGAATAAAATATAGACTAAAGTACCCCCATCCTCATCATCCCTTAAACCCTATCGATCAAAATTCAATCTCAGTTTGATCCAAACACGCCGCGAGGCAAAAAAATTCAAACGTTGATAAATCCCCTTTTTGAAAATTTAGATTTTGTTGAGAAAGGTGAATACAATTTGTAGAAAGCGGACGAATTTCATTCATTTGCATGAATGATGAACACAGTTCGTCATAGAAAGTTTGGATTTTGTTCGAGGGTGAATATAGTGTGTTACGATTTAGATCTTACAGTTTGATAAGAAAAACAACCTCCCTGTGAGATGATTTGTCAAAAGTAATTACATTAAAATAGTATACATATTCCAACATTAGAACAAATGTTTGTTAAGTGAATTTATGTTTATGTTCATGTTGCGTTAAGCGTATGTGTATGTTGGTACTCTTTTTTTTTTCATTTCTGGATAGTGTGTTTTATATGTATTTATTTGTTGTTATTGTGTTCCATGCTTACTGTGATAGTGAAAACTAAAGTAAACAATGCTTGAATAAGTTATTTTCATGTATGTAGAGCGTTTATGTTTCATGTATTTTTTTCTATGTGCAGAATTAAATTAGAGTTTATGTTTGGACATTGTTATTGACACTCCAAATATTGTTAAGGGAAGGCCAATTTTTTATTTTTAAAAAAATTGCTAAGGGAAGTACCAATGAGGGAAGTATCCCCTTAACAAATAAAAGTAATTTTACCTTATTACCCATTTAGCCCCTTAGCAAATAAAAGTAATTTACCTCAACAAATATTGCAAAGGCTATAATATTTTATTTTTTTTCAATTCACATATATCGATTTTTTTAAACCCTAAAGGATAAGATTTTTTAGAGGAATAGGATCGATTTTTTTTCGACATAAATATGCCGAATTTTATAATTACGAAGGCAATACATCGAAATGATTATTAATTTTCGAGATACCACTATCGAATATATACATGATTGATTACATGCTGCATTCCGTACAGTGCTGATGAACTGCTTATTTTAATTTGATTTTTCTTTTCGAATAAGTTTTTTTTAATCTAGTTTGAAAGGGCAATCCAGGAATATTGAGTAGTGTGAAATAATATGTTTGTGTAGCCCCTTAACAATTTTTCAAAGAGTGGAGTGTTTTTAAAAAATGACCTTCCCCTAACAATAGTTGGAGTGTCAATAACAACACTCTTATGTTTTAAGGTTGCATTAATGAAGAATATAGGGTTAGTATTGGAAATTTTATTAATATGTTTAAGGAGAGGCTAATTTATTTTAACCCCCTTTAACAATTTTAAAATAAACTGAAAATGGTACTCCCCTTAACCGAAGTGGAGTCCATTTAACAAACCCCATAATTTATTGCAATAATGCTTTCCATCAACGTCGTCTATCTACCTGTAAAGCAAAAAAAATCAAAGAATTTCAAATTTGGCATTATGAATTCAAACTAAAACTGGTGTACACGAAATAAGTGATTGCACAATATAAGTGAAACTGATGTATAGAACAAAGGATATGACATATGAATTAGGATTGATAGATGAAAATTAGAATTCTTAAATTTAATTTATGAACTGCTAATAAGCAATAAAATGAAATAGCAATGACCACATTGTGCTTGTGAATGTGTGTGCTGCTAATTTAATTTATGACCAACTTGATTCTTCTGCTTTTATTGGAATGAAGTTTTATAATGACATTATATTTTCACACAATTTAATTCCACTGTTTTTTGGGAAATTTTCAGTTCTCCCGGCATCTACTTTTATTATCTCTTATTGGTTTCTATACTTCTTTCTACCATCTCAAATTAGTAATTCTTTTCCCATATCATCAAATAAGATGTTGATTTGGTCTTAAATATATTTAGATTGTTTATCCAAGCCTTCTAGTTCGCAATTCCATCAAGTTTAAATGTAGTTCAAAATTTGGAGGTATTAAATGCAGTTCAACTCAAATTAGTATCTTCGTTCAAGATTTGGAGGTACAAAATGCGGTTCAGAATTTCATTTAATTTGAAGATACGGGAAACTTCTCTATAATAGATAACATAAACAACAAGACTAGCAGTTCTTAAAAAGAAAAGAAAAACTACACCATAAAGTATTGCACTTATAAAAAGCAATTAATCAAGAAATGTTATACTTATATAAAGCACTGCAAAAATTAGCTCTAAAAAGAAAAGAGGTGGGCAGGGATGAGCAAAATTATATTCCGTTTTTAAAATATCGACTTCCAAGTTCATATGAGTCCTTCTATCCGGTAATTACAATTTGTAAGGTGTGCTTGTTTGATAATAGCTTTTTAAATAAGGAAAATTAATTTCTTCCTATAACTTAAATGGTTGACAAAGAAAATTAGTTTTTTGATTTAAAAGCAGCAGATAGTAAATCACATAATTAAAACTTGTTTTTAACATATATAAACAAGCGAGAATCTCAAAAGTAAAAGCTTTGACCAAATAATCAAACATTTAAACTAAACAAAAGACGTAGCAGTTTAATCAAACATTCCCAATGGTGTCCATTTCATTTGTAAAATTTTATTGTTTAAAACATGTGCTCATAAGTAAATGTTTATATGTCAGACCCATCATATTGTTGTAACATTTTTCACCAATTAGGTGTTAAGTACAACACCTATCTTACTATGGAAGTGTATACTTATTTCCATCTTGTAGTCCTTAAGAAACTATTGTTTCCACTCAACTGTAGAAACAGGCCGCTTATCATTACATCTAAATTCTAGTTGCTATATAATATATAAATTATAAAATTAAACAACCAGAATAATAAGAAATGCTCAGAAATGGTTAAAAAAGGATTGTATACTAATTGCATTAAACAACCTAAATAATAAGCATTATAGTAATAAATAAATATTCTTAGTCTCTCTTTGCTAAAGCTGCTTGCGAAGAATGTAAGAAGATATGATAAGATTCAATGCATAATGTAGGCGACTCCTTATAATCAGTTCCGGTAGAGGGTGAAATTCATTTCGGCTATTAACTAAATATTCTATTGGGTGTAACTATGATCAATGGTTTAAACAGGTCTCCCGGGAAGAGTGAGATAGTGAAAGCAAATGAAACAGTATATTAGAGATACATATGCTTTGATTTGTTAAAATTTTAGTTATATATGCAGGTATCAAACCAAAGCAGGTAAGAGTGTAATGTGAATATAAAATTTATGTTTCTGTAAGTGCTAAAAATTTAGTAATTTGTAGGTTGCATTTGAATAGAAGGTGTTGTTGGGAGGAGTAACAAGTGATGCAAAGTAATTGAATGTAGTAAATAGTTAGAAGAAAAATAATAGCCTGAAATTTAGTATAATGTTTTGAAAAATTAAACTGGAATCCATTAGCCTAACATTTTTCTCGCTCCTATCAGTAAAATTAAGGATAATGTCAAATATGGTAATTATGGAAATACCTGAATGGATTCCCAAAGAATGACTTTTAATTCGTTGCTTAGATGCTTCCAATTATCTAACGTAACAGAAACATGCCCGCCTACAAGCAGACCCAAATTAGAAGATAACTTGACTGGTCTATCTCCTATTGATTCACTTTGTCCGTTACACTCAACTTCAATTCGACTAAAAACATCTACAGGAAGCCTTTTGACTTTAGTTCGACCTCTAGTTTTTTTGTCACAGTTGGATTTGCCTAGGTAATGTCATTTCTCTCACTTTCTTCAACATCTTCGTTATTTTTTTCTTGTTGCTTTGTATTGTCGTTGACAACCTGGTTGATTTCTTGGATTTGAGCATCATTATTTTCAGGATTGTCTTCATTTTGGACATTGTTGTTGACCACCGTCCTCTTTCTTTTTCATGTCCTTACGCATTTTGTGCAATTAAAACAAAACTTTAGATTATTATGTTGATCCTGATACAGTCAATAGTAGCTAATTATAGCTAGCTACTACTAGCTAATTAAATTATGCAACATAAATATTGAACAAAATCAACAATCACTATAAGAGTTACTACTAGTGAAACATAAGTTTTTCAGAAACATGCCAACTTATTGAAACCATAATGGAAGAGCTCATATGTTTTGTGTCGAACTGTCCATTAGTAAGGCTGAAATGAAACATGGAAACAACCTTCAAAAGAGAATGTGTATTTTATGCAGATTATTCTACAAATGTAGATTATGTTGGATAACACACAAGTTTTTCAGAAACATGCCAACTTATTGAAAACATAATGGAAGAGCTCACATGTTTTGTGTCTAACTGTCCATCAGTAAGGCTGAAACAAAACATGGAATCAACCTTCACAAAAGAACGTGTATTTTATGCAGATTATATTAAACATGTAGACTATGTTAGATTTCTATTAATTTGCTCCACCATTAAGCTAAAATCTAACATGCTATTTAACTCATCAGTACAATACAAAATTAAGACGTTGAAACATTTTCAAGGAAAATTAGAAATACAGTAAGAGGAAGACATGCTTGATTTTCGGGAAAGATAGAAATATAGTAAGAGTAAGACAAATATGAATATTCCAAATTTTAACAATGGGTTTCAGGCTTCGTAGTATTATAAAGTAAAGTGAAGTAATGTGTACCTAATAAATATAATCTGGCATAAAAATATAACTATCCGTTGACATAATAACTTACTGATTTGGTAAGGATTTAGATTTCAGTATTAGAACATTATATATGTTTCCATAACTGTCAATATTGATACTATAAGAAAAAAACATGCTCCATTATTAATCTCAAACATCATGAGTAATCATTAACTCATTATAGTCACTCGCTCATAAAATTGTCCATACAAATCATCATACACACGCAAATGGATATATTTCAAAATTTAATTCAACACGTCAGCTTAAATAAAAATGACAAAATAAAGTATAACCAAATCTTTGCTCATATTTGATCATATATTTGATGCAGATCTTGTACAACTATATGTTAGGATTGTCTCGCATGTTGGTAAGGAGGAATGATGGTTTGGATGCAAAGTCCCACATCACGAAATAAATTAGAGAAGGAAAGAACAAATATGAGTTGGTAGGCACATAACATCAGGGATTCCTTATGTTAAAAGGATGTGTGTGCCAACTCATATGCTTGCAACCTATGCTGGAAAGAGAGGGCTTTGTTCCGACCGTCATTGCATAATAGTGGTATTAGAGCCGAAGGTTACAGATTAGGCCATGCAGGCAAGGCAGTGCTCTCAAAAATTACTCGTAGGATTTAAGTCAAGGGGGAGACTGTTAGGATTTTCTCGCATGTTGTTAAGGTAGGAATGATGGTTTGAATGAATAGTCCCACATCACATAATAAATTGAATGAGTGGAGTACAAATATGAGTTGGTAGGCACATAAAAAAAGGGATTCCTTTTGTTACAATGACGTGTGTGCCAACTCATATGCGTGCGCCCTGTGCTGGACGAAAGGGGGGCTTTGTTTCAACCGTCGTTACATAACATACTCCCCTAATGTGTGTGCCAACTCATATGCGTGCGCCCTATGCAGGAGGATGGGAAGTTTTGTTCGGACCGTCGTTACATAACAGTGGTATCAGAGACGAAGGTTACGGACTGGGCCATGCAGGCAAGGGATTGCTCTCAAAAGTTACTCGTAGGATGTGAGTCAAGGGGGAGACCATTAGGATTGCCTCGCATGTTGTTAAGGTATGAATGACGGTTTGAATGAATAGTCCCGCATCACAGAATAAATTGAAGGAGTGGAGTACAAATATGAGTTGGTAGGCATGTAACAAAAGGGATTCCTTTTGTTACAAGGTTGTGTGTACCAACTCATATGCGTGCGCCCTACGCTAGATGAAAGGGGGGCTTTGTTCCGACCGTCATTACATAACACTATATTGTGACTAAAGAAACAATACTGGTCAAGGTGTGTACACGTATGTAAATAAAGATTTATAATAAGAAGGCTTTTCAGGTTGTAAAAGCATAAGTATTGTGGGTTTATTATGAAACACAACCAAATTCGTGTCAATAATATTATAATTATGTATATATGGCTCTGCAAGTCACTGAATATGCAAGAATCCTATACCTAGTTTACTAATAATGATTCATTTACATACTTGCTCGTAGCTGACTGTTCTTGGTTGTAATCTTATATTTCACTTCTCCTAGCTCAACCATGCATTCTTAATAAACAAAGAAACAATACTACTTGATTAAATAGTAGCTAAAAGAAGGATAAAAATATTCATGTGGATGTTCGTGCAAGACTGGATATAATGGGTTCTTTGAAGCAGCATACTATGTATTCATTACACGATTGAACAACATCATGTCTAACTACACTTCCAGACACTTAAATGACCCGAAGTCATATCAACATGAAAAAGGAGGTCAGCAGTCAAAACAAATTGAAGAGGGCGAATGATAAATAATAACCTGGACCCATGATCGCTCCAGGTTCCTTGTCCACTGGTGGACCATCGAAGCTCCACCGATGGACTGCTGATGAAGACATCTGGAGCCGAAAAGGCACAGACAGAAAAATCATCCAATTGAAGGGAGGTTTCAACCTAAACAATAGTCTAAGAACCAATTCTGCACCAACATGTATTCCTCCCCACCAAGAACTCATCGAAGATACTATCAAGAACCAGTTATACAAGAATTAAAATATCCTAAACAATAGCCCTTAACCATGAAATGGAAACGATCATCACAATGAGGTAGCGAGAAATTCTCAAAATTTATGTAATCATATCCAAAAATGATCATTATAATGAGGCAGCGATAAATTCTCAAGACTTATGTAATCATATCCAAAAACGATCATCACAATTAGGCAGCAAGAAATTCTCAAGATTTATGTAATCATATCCAAAAATGATCATTGCAATGGGTTGTGTGTCAAATTCAAAATTGTTGGTCACCAATGGGATTATAACCCAATATTCTCTTCGTAGTCACCATGGATCTCTAGACCATTGTCGGTCACAGCCAAGCCTCCCTTAGACTCTAGGCACCCCAGAGCATTGGCGCTACAACCTCCTTTAGCCTAATTTACTGGAAAAAGAATTTTGATGTTAAACCTATCAACTCCGTCTCTATGACAATACTCACCACAAAAGATCATGATAACAACACAAAAAATCAAAGTTAGGTGAACACACTGGTAACCTCAATTTGTCAAATTATGCTTGCGAAAATTTCACCTTTTGATGTTCATCTAATGTAATTTAGAGATAGCTCACTTCTGGCTCGACGGAAGTCTACGAAATTATTTTTAAATTAAACTACATAGCAAATGGGGCAACTACCATGTTAGGATCTTGGGCTATAAGTAAATGGTTTGTGTGGTATATATTTTTGAAGTTAAAGTAAGCAAGGTTTTTCATTTACGGGGGAAAAGCAAAGAAGAAGAAGATGTTGTTTGCATGTGCTAGTGTATCAATGTTCATTCCAGTGACTATTTACAATTCCAAAGCAAACCACAACATGATATGGACATAAACAATATCATAAATATGAACATATCAAACAGTAATTACTAATAATTTCACAATATTTTTTATTTTCATAAAAAAGCTAACAAAAATTGAAATCTAGTGCTCTCTGATCCCTACTTTAGGTGAAATGTCTATAGACTTAAATCCACTGAGAATCTATCAAAGTTTTATAAAGTAAGTTTAATCGATGACTCTTATATCACTGCAACCCCATCTTCAATGCAATGGAGGATAAATGGTTATCATTTTGAAATTTTTACGAAGAATAATGAGTCCATATAACCACCTGTTAATCTATAATTGAACTAGTTTGATAATAGTAACTATTTGAATTTCAGTTTCTCGGTTATAGTATTTGCTCTTTTACTTTTAACTATACCGTAAGGTATTGGTAATTAGATGTTTATTGGTGATTTCTCTTGATTTCAATGGTCTTTGCCATTTTGCTAGTAATTTTGTGCCTAATGAACATTAATAAGAAGATTAGTGATTTTCTAATTTTTATTCATAAACCTGAATTTGTAAATACAAATTTCTACATTATATTTATCAAAACAACATACGTACAATTGCTTTAGGAAAGAAATACCCAGCCTACCATAAAAATGCAATATCCACCTATGACATAATAAGAAATCGTATTTTTTTCCGCTGAAAAGTTAGGATATCCATGTGCAGCTTTACACAAACGTTCTTCTCTATAATAGAAACAGAAAAGGTTCATGCAAATAAAGCTCGTTCACCAAATATATTCATATATATAGTAATACAAAAGCCGTTATTCTCATTCTTCATTTCAAATGCTCTTTTCTTTTCTATATTCTGGTAATATTCGTATGTTCGATCACTACTCATGTTTAACTTTTTTATGAATATAATTATATCAATAAAAAAAATAGAGTTTACTTTATATTGTTTTTGAAAATTTTAAAGGAAGTACGTGTATATTGAAATATAAATTAATGCAAAATTTGTTAAGTTGTGAACGTGCGCAAAACCATGGATGATATTTATGTCACTAACTAAGAATGTGTATCAACTGTCTCTTTTGAGCCATTTTTTGAGCCATTGTCAGTACAACTCCATCATAAAGGTTAGGTGTCTATGTCATACCCGATGATAACATGCAAGATTAAAAGAAACGCAAGATCATATAAAGAAAACGTGGCTTTCTATTATCATATAAGAAAATTTATAGGGTACGTATGTGTATATCTTCATTGAAGTGCCTCTAACTAGAAACCCTTTTGTATATCTTTTCTTATAAAGTTCAGAATAATTATTGATCCTGTAATAAAAGAAACAAAAATAAATAAACAACAATGACTTCACATTGACTCAAACCACATACTCAAACTGCATTGTTAGCTGACAAATATATTTAACACTAACTGGGAAATTGGCTTTAATGCTAAAACAGATTATTACTATACTGAAAATAATTAAAACAAACATAATAATCAAATATTATTTAAGACTAATTGAGAAATTGGTTTTGAAGATTAAACAACAGAAGCACGACATAGATATAATCAAGAAGAACCCTCATCTAGCCCACGCTAATATTAGGGTGATATTGAAAATAATGAATCAATAAGTGTATAATTGAAACAAACATAGTAAAACTAATTGAAAAAGCAGATTATCGACAAATTGTACCTACGAGTGACAGAGCAGTAAGAAAAGTATTGAAACCATATGAAGATCGAGGTACATACGTACGAAGGAAAAAATGGCTATAGTACAAAAAGAGGGAGGTAGATGATGGGAGATACACCAAAAAGAGGGAGGCGGATAAAGGAAACGAAGGTAGATACTGGAAATAAACGAAGAAGCAAAGGGGAAAGAAAGGATGAAGGCAGCTGAAGTGAATTGTTTTTTTAGAACATCAAGAAAATAAAAGAGGGAAAAGGAAATATTTGGAGAATTTAGCGCCAAGTACAATCTCTGTTATTTCTTATCGTTTCAATGTAAACAATACTCTACCTGAAGCAGCGACTACGACATTGTTAACCTATAAAATATGAGTCAAGGATGATATAAAAATCATGCTGATATAAATCAAGTCGTTGGAGTTACATGAAATAAAATCAAGTTGAACTGAGATTCATAGCGTAGATATCAAGGCACTTCAAGGTCATATCGTCAGGAAGTGAATAACATTAAGCCATGTCGTGCCTCACTATGACACTCCGTGAAGACTGGGTCGACCTAGCAGTCAGGCCGCAAGTTGTTGTCTCAACTATCATTCGTGTCGGTCTAAAGTCATGTCGGAAAATCCAGGTTGGCTTCATGAAACACGCCATGCCATCCACCCCCCCCCCCCCTCCACCCATATCGTTAAGTGACATGAGGGGCAAGCTGACACTTAAAAATCTCAATATGAACCATGCCGCAGCCGTAAATCCTTTGAATCATGTCGATCAACGAGATGATGTCATACTACTGCTATCCATGTCGCTCAGCGACATGGTGTATAAGTCATGGAAAGAATATGATGTCGAGATGGGAGTAACATTATACCATAACCAAGATGAGTCGAGCCCCATCATGCCGTACTGGAGCTCACGGGACATAACGAACGCGACAAGACGCATGTAGCAGGGTCATGCCGTGTCATAAGCTCAAGGCGCTAAGAAACATGTGGACGTACGACATGAGTCATACCGCCCTGCCACCATGTCGTTCTACGACATAAAGGGTCGATCACTATTTAAAGTCTGAAGATAAGCCATGCCGCGCCCCACTCATGTCGCTGATCCAAGTCATGTCGACGGCGACATGAGTCATGGCGTTTTTCTGCATAATTACAGAACTGCCATCTGGTCTAGAAATTTCCTATAAATACTCCCCACACTTCTTCATTTAGGGGGATCGAATCTTGAGGCCACGAAGTGCTATCAAAAATATTTCATAACAATTCCAACATCTATCAAACATCATAGATTGAAAATTAATCCATGGATCATGATCTCTATCAAATGCATCCAAGTGACTTGCGAATTGAGGATTGATTAGATGAGCTTATGTTCAAAGAGGAAGTCTACCAATCCTACACCATCTTCATCAAATCTCCACAGATCTACACGCTTCTTCATCATCTCTAATAGATTTGGGTGTGATTTGTGAGTAAAAGAGTGATAGAAGTATTGTAAGAGAGAATTTAATCTTGTAATCCTCATATTGATAATGGAATTTCTTATGAAAGTGGATGTAGATCCTTATTGGATTGAACCACCATAAAGGCTTGTATCTTCTACTTGCATTCTAACAATTATGTGGCTCCACTTTTCATATTTTGTGAGACTTTTTTCCTCGCATTTTTGGTGTTTAGCCCAATTTTGGGAAAAACATTTGGTGCCCACCGTGGGGCTCGAATTACCAATCAATTTCTCGCTCTCTCACAAGGTAGAAGGCCTTGCATTAGATTTCTGAATACACTTTAATCACCTAATTTGTCCGACTTGAGATACTTACTTTTGAAGTCATGGGTAAGCTAGGTAGACCATCAAAGAAAGTTACAAGTAAAAGCATCGAAGATGTCGATAATGCCACTAACACAGAAGACACCCCCGCCTACTAATCAGTTTGAAGTTAGTGAAAGTTCTAAAGCCGGAGCTGTCATAACAAGGAGGGAGTTGGATGAAGTGGCAGTAGGACTGACAAGTCGAATTGATGTTGCGAACGAGGCCATGATGAAGAAGCTTGAAACCATGTTCACCATGCAAGCCGCAATGGCTATAGTCACCATGAGTGCAAGCCATCTCAAAACTGCTAAAACCACTGGAACGGAAGATACTGGATCTTCTTCCTCGAGTCCAAATAAAGGAAATTCTGTCCAGGAGGTTGCAAATCCTAGTCATAAGGGAATGAGGCCACCTATTCATAACCACTCTGGAAAAGCAACTCCTCAACAAGCGTTTGGTTCCACCAAAGGGGCACTTCCCCATGCGGGAGGTCCAGGGCCCCGGAATCTGAACCGCGATCGTTTGCGTAGGCAAACATCCGGTAAAGAGGAAGGCGTCCGCCCCGTGGACCAACTCAATGAGGAGAAGCGAATATTTGGAATGGTATGGAAGATCATGAATGAGAGCCAGAAAAAGGTGGACGATGAAAAAGAATGGGGATTTGCTCCTACAAAAACCCCACGTACAGAAAGAATAAAAATGGCACCATATCCAAATAAATTCAAACCCCCAATTGTACAAGCCTATAATGGAACTGGCGATCCCAACGTGTTCCTATCCAAATATGATCAGCACATGGATGGGGCACGTGCTGTTGATGAGCTCAAATGTTTATACTTCCCTACCTACTTGGAAGGAGTAGCTTCACTCTGGTTCACAAAACTCCTGCCAAAATTTGTGGATGACTTCGCTACCTTGGCCAAGCTGTTCAGACAGCAATTCAGGCTTCAAGCAACCAAGTTGGATGATGTGATGGAACTGAATGAACTGGAACAAGGGCCGGGGGAGTCCATTAAGGCCTTCCTTTCTCGTTTTAACATAGTCGCGGCCGAAGTTGGAAACTATGAGCCACGTTTGGCTTTGATGGCTCTAAAGGGAGGCATAAGTAAAAAAACCAAACTCGGGCGGTGGATCAAGAAGAAGAAGCCTGCCACTCTCGAAGAGCTATTTGACAAGGCAGAGGAGTATATAGGCGTGGATGAGGATCCGGCCTATACAATGGAAGCTACAGAAAATAAGGAGCCACCAGAAAAGAGAGACGTAAACGTGCAAGGAGGACAGAAAAACGCCGGAGGAAATCAGAAAAGGGGGAATGAAGGGAAAGATGGTTGAAACAAGAAAAAGCTTTGTTTCTTCAAGAATTCCGAAATGACTCCTCTAAACGACACCATAGAGAACATTTATATGGTGACCAAAGACATTGAAGAGTACCCAGAGCCCGGGAATTTAAGAGTCACTGATAACGCAATAAAGTCTGGCAGGTACTACCGATTTCACAACCAGCCGGGGCATAGCACAAACGAATGTAGACATTTGAAAAGCTTAATTGAGGAACTGATAAGGAAAAACAGGCTTCAACAGTACACAAAGAACTCCCAGAATGCTCAGGGAACTCAAGACCAAGGAGCCTATGTAGGACAGCCTAAACAGAATGAGAACGCTTCGATTGCTGTTATACCAAGGATGATCATAAACACTATTTCAAGAGGC
Source organism: Allium sativum (assembly GCA_030737875.1). Taxonomy (NCBI): domain Eukaryota; kingdom Viridiplantae; phylum Streptophyta; class Magnoliopsida; order Asparagales; family Amaryllidaceae; genus Allium; species Allium sativum. The sequence continues at coordinate 381,052,793 of CM060915.1, forward strand.
CCCTACCCGGTTGGGAAAAGCTGGGCGGATATGGTGAAGTACGCTCATGAGGTGAAGAACTTTTCGAAAAAAGGTGAACTCATGACCATAGACGTAGTTTTATCGGCAAAAGTACCAAAAATCCTGCGAGACGACATCACATTTAAAGATGAAGATCCGACTGGGATCATAACACCTACAGAGGATCCAATGGTGATAGCCGTTGGTCTGGGCCTGACCATAGTAAGAAGGGTGTTAGTCGATAGCGGAGCCTAAGTTAATATCCTCTTCTTTAGCACATTCCATAGGATGAAGCTTTCCATGGGCGATGTAAAAGCCTGTCAGAACAAGGTCCATGGATTCACTGGTCAAGCTGTTCAACCAATTGGTGTCATCAGTCTGCTGGTGGAGCTTGGGGAAGGAGAGCAGAAAGCCGCATGGGTACAGGACTTTGTTATAATCGGTGAACCCTCTGCTTACAATGCCTTCCTAGGAAGACCTACTCTCGCAGCATTCAGAATAACTATGGCTCTGTGGTGCCTCACTATGAAATTTTCAATGGAGAATGGTGTTGGCACAGTTATAGGAGATCAACAAGCAGCAAGAGAGTGTTATTTGGTTGAATTGGCAGAAGCAAGGAAGAAGGAATTGAAGAAGGATGTAGAGCTGTCGCTCTGCATCCATAAACCCCTCTTATAGCAACTAAAGCAAAACCCCCATACTGGTGAGCACAGTGGCGCCCGAAAAGCAATTGATCCGAGGAAAAACAGTATGGGGGAAAATAGAGCAGTGCCAACCGAAGATACTATCCCCGTTCTAGTATCCGACAAGGACCCTAACCAGATCTTGAAGATAGGATCTCAGCTAGGTATGAAGCTGCAAAGGGAATTAATCTTGTTCTTGAAAGCAAACTTAGATGTATTTGCTTGGGAACACTCAGATATGTGTGGGATCCCACCGAATGTAATTGTTTATAAGTTGAATATAAATCAAAAGTTAACTCCTGTAAAACAAAAAAAACGAATGCAGGGATTTTAAAGATCTGAGGCTCTAAAAGAAGAAGTAGATAGGCTACTTAAAAATAATTTCATACGAGAATCTACGTATCCAGATTGGGTTTCCAACCCAGTTCTTGTCAAAAAATCCAATGGGAAGTGGAAAGTGTGTATAGGTTACTCAGATCTTTATAAAGCGTGCCCAAAAGACAGATTTCCTTTGCCCTGAATTGACCAACTCGTAGATGCAACAGCGGGGCACGGGTTACTATCTTTCATGCACGCATATTCTGTATATAATCAAATTATGATTCACAAGCCAGACGAAGAGAACACGAGTTTCATAACGGATAGAGGACTATACTGCTATAAAGTCATGCCATTTGGACTGAAAAACGCAGGAGCGGCTTAGCAACGTCTTGTAAACTCCATGTTTAACTCTCAAATAGGGAACACAATGGAAGTATATGTAGACGATATGCTAGTCAAATCGAAGAAGGTCGAAGATCATCTCGAGGATCTAGCAGAAATGTTTCACATACTCAGGAAGTATGGGATGAAACTAAATCCATTAAAATGTTCATTCAGAGTCTCTTCGGGGAAGTTTCTCGGGTTTATCGTCAATGCTAGGGGCATCGAAGTGAATCCTTCTCAAATCGCGGCTTTAAGGGAAATGCGGGCCCCAAGGACAAAAAAGGAACTCCAGAGCTTAAATGGAAAGGTAGCAGCACTCAACCGGTTCATTTCCAAAGCAACGGATTGATGTATTCCGCTTTTCGATGCTTTGAAAAAAGGGAAGAAGGACTTCAAGTCGACCTCAGAGTGCCAGGAGACTTCGAGGAATTGATAAGACATATGGAGTCACCACCAATATTATCGAAGCCTAAGGATGGGGAGGATCTATTTTTATTTCTAGCAGTTTCATCACATGCCTTGAGTGCAGCACTAATCCGAGAAGAAGTAGGAGTGCAATTGTCGGTATATTACATTAGTAAGAGGCTCGCCGGGGTAGAGCTAAATTACCCTAAACTAGAGAAGCTCGCATAATGCCTCCTTGTTGCCTCAAAAAAGCTGAGACCGTGTTTCCAATCTCATCCCATCAAGGTCCTCACCGATCAACCATTAAGGCAAATCCTCTTTAACCCAGAAACTTCAGGAAGGCTACTGAAATTGAACATTGAGCTAAGTCAATATGACATCACTTACCATCCGCGAAGAGCCATCAAGGGCCAAGCCCTAGCAGATTTTATTGCTGAGTTTACAAACAGGGGAGAAGAGGTTAAGGAGCCAGCGGAAACAAAGATTGCATGGAAACTATACTTTGATGGATCTAGAAACGACCACTATTTAGGGGTTGGAATCGTCTTAGAAACCCCAGAAGGTTACTCTTTATACTATGCCTTGAGATTGGAATTTCCATCAACCAATAATGAGGCCGAGTATGAAGCATTAATAGCAGGGTTAAAACTGGCCAAAGAGCTAAACTTAAAAACTTTACAAATTCTCAGCGACTCTCAGTTGATGGTAAGTCAGGTACGCAAGGGGTTCCATACCAAAACAGGAAACCTCCCTTCTTATCTAATCAAAGCTATGGAACTTCTAAATGACCTTGACTACTATGTTATATCTCACATCCCAAGAGAACAAAACTCTAAAGCAGGTTCTCTTGCCAAGTATGCTAGTTCATCAGACGCCCAGCTACTGGGTTTAATCCCCATCGAAGTCCTTTCTACCCCAACCATTGAGGAAGCGAGTGTTGACTGGATAATGGAAACCGTTGAAGAACCTACATCACAGATGACTCCAATCAAAGAACATATCCTCAATGGGACACTACCTAAAGAGCGGAAAAACAAAAGGAAGATATTGCGCAAGGCCCCTTTGTACCTCGTCCAAGACGGGAGGCTGTACCGGCGAGGATACTCTATGCCATTGTTGCGATGTGTGTCCAAAAAGGAATCTAAAGAAATTTTGGTAGAATTGCATAAGGGTGAATCCGGAGGACACACCGGTGGTCAAACGTTGGCTAAGAAGGTTCTGCGATATGGCTATTTCTGGCCTGATGTAAATGTAGATGCCATGACCTATGTGGAGAAGTGTGACAGATGCCAGAAATTCACTAAGATTCCAAGAGCACCTCCTACGGAACCAACTCAAATGGTCATCCCATGGCCATTTGCGGTTTGTGGCATAGATTTGATTGGGATACTACCCGCCGCAAAAGCAAATATGAGATACGCTATAGTAGCTGTCGACTATTTCACCAAATGGGCTGAAGCAGAACCTTTGGCCACTATCACGTTGAAGAAAGTGATCAATTTTGTTTTGAAAAACATCATTTGCAGGTTTGGAGTGCCACAGAAAATCATCACTGATAATGGAACCCAATTTGAAAGCAACGAATTCCTAGACTTCTGCGCTAAATATAAGATCAAAAAGAGCTTTGCAGCTGTGGCTCATCCGCAAGCAAATAAGCAAGTGCAACAAAATACTAAAGTCAACCATCAAGAAACGTATTGAAAAATCCAAAGGCAACTGGGTCGATGAACTACCTTTTGCATTATGGGCATACCGAACAACACATAAAACTGCCACAGGGCACACCTCGTTATCACTCGCATTCGGGTCAGAAGCTATGATCCTAGTGGAACTGGAAGTACAAGCTCACCGCAGAATCTACTTTAACCAGAAGGAGAATGAAGAACTGCAACTAGAGGCACTTGATTTACTCGAGGAAAAGCGAAAAGGAGAAGAGCTTAGGATAGCAGCCCACCAGCGGAAAATAGCCAGATATTTCAATGCAAAAGTAAAACAAAGAACTTTTCAAGTCGGGGACCTCATCCTGAAGATAATTATGACAGGAACTGGGGTATTCGAACCCAATTGGGAGGGACCATACGTGATAAGCCAGAAATTTGCAGATGGCACTTTTGAGTTAAAAACAATGGACGGTATCGCACTTCCTCGAGCATGGAATAGCATTCATCTTTTCCATTACTTTGTTTGAAGTTTGTTTCACATATTTCGCATCATACATATATCAAGAATAGTAAATAAATCATGCATTGTGACTATCATCGCAAAGTTTGTACAAATTAGTGAAAGAAATTACTTTATCTGTCAAAAAATCGTACATTTGCAGGTTTTTAATTTCAATTTACTAACATAGATTTTAATTATAGGCTTTTTAAGCAAACGAAAACGCATTGAGAACCAAATAGGGCTTGTGGAATGCTATAGTACATCCCGATGAGGAGAAATTCAACCACCTGTTGCTTAATACTCAAACATCTATACACTTTTTCTATAGTGGGTGTGAAGTGCAAAACCATAAATAAGGGGCATCAAGAACTCCAAGCCCAAACTACGGATCAAATTTTGAATTTCACCCTAGGGGCACGGTCTTAATAACAGAGTTCGAAGTCCCAGTCTTGACAAGTCACAACCAGAATCTGACAAGTAAACTAGCGTCAGTCACTTGAAACAATACGATGATAAACCCAAGACCTCCCCGAGGGGCACCCGGTTCATCGCCGACGCCATTTAAACATGGCCGGATAGCGATACAAACACTGGGCTTTAAACACAAGACCTCCCCGAGGGGTACCCGGTTCATCCCTGATGCCATTTAAACATGGACGGATAGCGATACAAACACCAGGCTTTAAACCCAAGACCACCCCGAGGGGCACCCGGTTCATCGCCGACGCCGTTTAAACATGGCCGGATAGCGATACAAACACCGGGCTTTGAACCCAAGACATCCCCGAGGGCCACCCGGTTCATCGCTGATGCCATTTATACATGGCTGGATAGCGATATAAACACAGGGTTTTCAAAGACCTCTTTGGAGGCATCCGCTCAGATGCTGGATCTTCCAAATCCAGCTATTGATTCTGGGTCCTACAAAACCAGTTACTGGCGGACCCAAAGACCTCTTTGGAAGCATCCGACAAGTTCAACAAGCATCTGAATTATTCAGATCCAATGAACAACGGATCAAAGGTCCTTTCAAGGGCATCCGGTTATAAGCCGAATCTTCCAAATTCATTTAGTAACAGAACCAAAAATTTCCCTTAAAGTTATCTGATAAAAAACCATAAGTAACTGACTCACTCAGTTACCAGGAATAACAGATTCCTTTATCTAACCATAAATACCATGCCTAAATTTCCGAAGTATTGAAACCAGTTGTGGTATGGGGGCATTACTATCGCATTAATGAAATTTAATAATGCTCTCTTAAAAACATACCACAATCTGGTCATAATTCTATGAAAACTCGGCATTGGATCATTCCAACCAACTAAACTAGATTTCCTGAAATGACTAAGGTGAATTCAAAGATCCTAGTAAAATGGTTATTTATGCGAAAGGATTTTGGACATCATCTTGGTCAAGGTCAGGAAAATCTAATCTTGTTGGTTGGGTTAACTCAGCCTATAATAACAAACAATTTGTGATGCAGAATCCATATTGCAAATGTAAAGCAGACATGAAATGCAGAATAGAGAAGTAGCAAGACTGAAAGCGAAATTTAAAGCATGAAAAGTAAGACACAATTTCCTAACAATAAAGCAGAATTATACCATAAAGTCACAAGCTAAAAAGCAAAATATCAGATCATAGAGTGCATAAAGACGACAAGTACAAAAGTAATGAGCGAGGACTGGCGCCCGCATATACAACCGACCTGAGTACAACATGCAAAAGGAAATAGTTAACAGCTAAAATTAAGCTACTACTAAGCGCAGTCATTTCTTCCTATCACTTGATCTCAAAGCAGGCTTGTTAGCCAAAGGTGGAGGGGTCTCTTCTACGTTACTCCAATTCTCTTGGGAAGAAAAAGCGGTAGCCTCCATCTCATTCTTCCTCTTCCTATGCTTCTTAGACAGTGAAGACTTGGCAGACTTCTTTCCTTTCTACTTGGTAGTAACCCGGGGATTCTCATCTGCATTAATAATTTCAAGATCGTCACTACGGCTGCAGTCAACGACATCCAAGTCTGAGAAGACACCGATCTTTGCATCCTATGACCCAGGAGCTGCAACAAGCAAGGGTGTGTTACTAGGAGGAGGGGGAGTAATGACAGAAGTAAGAGGAAAAGTTGTCAATGGTGAGTAAGCCTTAATAGTTCCTGTTGTCAATGCATTGCCTACGGCAGGAGAAGACAGGGATGAAATTAAATTTAAAGTATGGAAACATTGAGCATAATAAGCAAGGGACCCAGGTGAATCGAAAACGGACTCTAAGCCCGATAGGGTAAAGTTAGTTTCAATTTTACCTGTATCTAGAAGGTTCTCCGAGGGATCCCTATGCTCGATTCTCCAGTGGTCGGGATTGTCATCATCAGCCTCATCATTTTCACCATGCTCATTAGCAATATCCTCTGTATTGATATCCCCATCAATGGTGAAATTTTTGCCTTTAGGAGCATCATCCGGGTTAGCTAATGTCTGTGAGCCAGAAGCTTCAAAGGCCGAGGGATCAACAGGAAGGTTGACATCTGGTTGAGTGTGAACTTTCTCACCAGAAGTACCAGTCCTCTTGTCCATTAGTTGTGCCTTCCCTTCTGTCAAAGCCTCTTTGGACATGTCGTCTAAAAGTTTATCAATGAGTTCATCATCACTACAATCATCACCATTAATCTCAAGCACTCGCTCCCAAACAAACGCCAAAGTACGTGCAAAACTATCCCCTAGGTAATGCAAGCTCCCACGGCTCATGACGCTGTAGACATAGAAGCAGAACATGTCATCATCAGCTTCGTCCATAGCTTGTTTGTGATTTTCTTCTGCAGTTATCTTGTCCTTCTCATGGGATTCGACCTTGGCCATTAGTGTCTGGTTGGAAGCCTCCCGAGATTTTACCTCCTTACGGAGATTAGCAGCATCTTCCCAATATTATTTGGAGAAATCCTTCTCCACAGCCAATTTAGCATCAACATCGCGCTTGGTAGCTTTGGCATCTTTTTCTCTTCGTTTGGAAGTCTCGAGTTCTTCCCGGAGTTTTTTAATCTCATTGTCTGATGCCTCCAATTCTACGATTCTTTTATTAAGAACTGCAATAGTAGCGTCACGATCATCCAAAAACTTCTCCCATTTGACTTTATCATCCTCCAGCTCGGCAATTTCGTAAGATGAGAATCATGGCGCTTTTGGAGGTCATCACCAAGTTTCTCCCATCCACGCAACTTTTGGTAAAAGATATCTCTTACGATATTCCATTTTGTCTCAAGTTGACTCTTAGCAGTATTGAGCTGGGTGTGTGTTTGACTTATAATCGCATCCACCTCTTTAAGAAAATCATCGATGTCGGTTATACTTACTCCACGATCAAAGTAAAGTCCTTTCAAGTTCCAACCCGGGATCTTTTCGGTAAAGGAGATGTTCGTCGAACCAGGAGTATGGCGAGGTTTATTGATAATCGAATGGATCTCAGCTGAAGGACCAGGAGGGCCAGAGGATGAAGGAAGTCGGGGTTTAATAGGCAGCTTCTCTACTCGGGGATGCTTATAAGAACCATCCCTTTCTCGTTTCCTTCCTCGCTCCCTTTCATCGGGAGTGTCTTCCCTTAGCCAGCCGCGCCTTCTACCCTCTTCCTCTTCTTCCTCGTGTATCTTCTTTCTTTGTTCCTCAGTCAGAATGAATTCTGATGGTGCTTCGAAGGCGGAGGATGATGGTGCTGCTCATGGTGATGGGATGATTGCCGAGGTTCGGATTGTAGTAAGTGCTCCGGATCGATAGCTTTGCTCCTCTTGCTGAAATCCGATCTGATTCCCGACGAGCGTTTCCTGTACATGTCTAAACCTGAAATGAGACATGCATGAGTTTTCGATACTTGAAACTATACAGTGTCTAAGAACGCTATAGCAAGATACAAACACAGGAAAATAATTGAATACATAAGATGAATTTCTTTAAAAGATACTATTATTAACAGACTAGTCATATCCTCTAAGTTTAAGGGAATTCCTAAAAATTTAAGAGGCCTTTCTGACTCAGTTGAGGCTGCATCCCTAAGCCTGGTTTCTATGGTTTGAGGGTTGAGAGGCTGAGTAACCGAACCATCCTGACTAAGATATCCAGCAGAGTTGAGATCACTCAAATTGTCAAATGTACCTGCAGAATCTTCCTTAGCTACATTTTCAGTAGGAGAATCTACGGTTATAGTCGCAGTATTTGGATTGGTTTCTAATACAACTACATCTTCACCATCATGTTCAATCCCGTACTCAAGTTTAGAAGGATTCACTTCCCTATCATCTCTTCTAACCTGTTTGGAATCTAATTCTGGCTCAGGATGCGGGGAAATGTTTTCTTTCTCAATCAACTCAACCGACGTTGTGGGATCTTCGCCTTTATGACGGTTAGAGTCTTCATCCTTATCCAAAGTCTTCGATGTGGGCGACGTTTTTCCACTAACAGACCCTGAACATCTTTTCAAGGAAGGGTTTCGATCAGCTTGAGTTACACTCCTGTCATCTGGATTTACTAAATCTGATTTTGTAAGGTTAGGTTTAGGAGTGGAAGGTCCAGCCTTACATAAAAACTTCCTTAAGGGATGAAGTAGTTCGTATTGGTGAAGAATGCTACCTGTAATTAAAAGCTTTCTACTTCTCTTAGCCTCGTCAATAGCTTTTAGTGTTTCGTATGTGGCTTTAATAGAAGGGGGTGCTTTGTTGTCCTTAATCAGGGTGGGGAGTACTGCATTTCAAAATGAAATGATGTAAAAACGTATAACTCAAAGGGAAATAAAGTCAAGACCTCTAAATAAGATACGCATACCTCCATCTGTCCATTGCCCTCGGAATGGCTCGGGGCATCTGATGAAGAAGAGTTGGCTTAAAACCCCTGAAACACTGTCCGGTAATTCGAGAACCAGCTTCCGATTTTTGGCACCTTCAACATGCATAATAGAGGGGGTGTCCTTCCTACTCTTGAAAGAACACAAGTACCAAAGATCCTGGAAAGTAGGCTCTTGCTTTGTTGTATCCATGAAAAGGACATAAAGGCCCAGTAGAACCGTGTAGCCATTAGGATGGAGTTGGAAAGGAGCGATGCCTAGATGGTTTAGGATTCGCCCTAGAAAAGGATTAGACGGGGGAATAGCATCAGCTGCTAGCATTTGTTTGCTTACAGCAACATATCCAACAGGGGGTCATCAGCAAAAACGCCGTCCTTTGGTAATATTGCATCCGTAAGAGGAATTCCGTATTGACCACACAATAGCTCGTATTGCTCATGAGTTAGGGTGGTAGACTGTCTCTCCTGATCCCTAGCCTTAATCAGGAGGAGATCCAAAGGAAGGGGCAGAAACTTGACTAGAGATTATGATTGTTTCAGTCTCGAAAGCCTTATTTAAGGAAGGATCGGATTGAGCCGAGGAGGTCTCTTTACTTTGAGGAAGATCTTGCTTTTCAGCATTCATTCTATATAAATATACTTGAGTACATTTCAATTTTCTAGTAGCAAAAAATTGAAGGATAAAAATATGATGAACACATCAAAACATTGAAACAAAGGAGATAAACATCGTGGCAAGGCGTTTGTTGGCAGTAGAATTAAGTCGTTCTGACATAATTGTTCATGTCATAGCAGCAACATGTCGGTTTGCTCATGTCACCATCACGGCTTGGAATCCATGGCGGTTCACGACATGAGGCTCATGTCAGTTCATGGCATGAGGCTCATGTCGGTTCACAACACAAGGCTTGTGTCGGTTCAGAGTATGAGGCTTATGCCGGTTCATGACATAGCACCCATACCGATACACGACCTGAACCTCATATTGGTCTACGATTTGTATCTCATGCCGATCCATAACCTAAGAACCATGAAGGTCCGCGGCTCCATGTTAGATTGCAACTTCGAATTCTGAAAGTAACTCAATATCGACACAAGGGTCCTAGCATTAAAAAGGAATGTTTGAGTGTTATCATAAGTTAAGGATTATGTCGTAGTTGTGTCTTACGACCTATAGCTCAAGTCGTTATCACGACTTGAGACATGTCGACCTATGGCCAGAGACTCATGTCGGTCTCCGACATGAGCTGCCTTGACCGCTTGGGTGTCTCATCAATCCATGCGGTTTGGGATCAAAGTGGTCACTTATACAAGCTTATAACCTACCTTGGATGAACACAAAAACAGGTGTATAATGGCTATGATAAAACGACAAAGGTTCATGGTATTCAAAGATAGTCCATATAATCATCATTATGTCAAAAACCAGAACGAGACATTTTATAGCATTAAAGTTATGTCGCCTGGGCATGGTTATCCCAATCGCATAAGCGGTATGGAAAAATCGTGACAACAATGAGGATACTCGAGATTAAAAAGAAAACCAAGTCGTTAAAGGAATTTAAGTCAGGTAGGCACGGTCTGAAACTCATGTCGTCGGAACAGTATAAGGCTCAATTTGTAAAAATCAGGGATCAAAGAGAATCGAAGAATTTCAGAGCCTTCGTACATAATTAATCCGTCCCAATCTAATTCATTTTTGATTCACAAACATTTCAATAACACAAAACAATCAAAATCAATTTATGCAATCATCACTGTGTCAAAAGCAAATAGAAATCCTCGATTTTATACAAACCATAGCATTCAGAAGAACAAAAACAAGATCAAAACCTGAGAAACAAGTAGGATTTCTTTACATTAACCTCCAGATGACTGGGATGGAGGAGGGCTTCAGTTTTGATGGCGAAGGTGTCGAGGTAGTTCGAAGTGGCTCCAAGTAATGACTTGATCGAGCTGAAGTGGAAATCCGATCGACGATATAGGGAGATGCTTAGTTGAGTTGATTGAAGTAGAAACAAAGCCTTCCTTCAAAACTCGGCCACCATTAACGGGTTAAGAGGTTTCAGGTAAATGATAAAGTGTAAATGGATATAGGGGTTGGGATAATATAAAGGTGTAAGGGGTTTTTGGACCAAGTTAAAACCGTTCGAAGCCCAACACGACTTAAAGCCCACAGATAACTCAGATATTTCAAGTGGTTCACGATATGACAAAATTGTGTGTACGACTTACGACATGATAATAGGAACGGATTGACTTTTCAAAAACTTCAAACGACTTGACACAAACATGTCCTAGACAACATTGGAAATTACAAATTCGAAGCTCACATCATTTTTAATAACACGAACTTCGAGGGGCAAAATGTTAACCCATAAAATATGAGTCAAGGATGATATAAATATCATGCTGATATAAATCAAGTCGTTGGAGTTACATGAAAGAAAATCAAATTGAACTGAGATTCATAGCGTAGATATCAAGGTGCTTCAAGGTCATATCATCAGGAAGTGAATAACATTAAGCCGTGTCGTCCCTCACTATGACACTCAATGAAGAATGGGTCGACCTAGCAGTCATGCCGCAAGTTGTTGTCTCAACTATCATTCGTGTCAGTCTAAAGTCATGTCAGAAAATCCAGGTTAGCTTCATAAAACATGCCATGCCATCCACCCCCCATATCGTTAAGCGACATGAGTGGCAAGCTGACACTTAAAGATCTCAATATGAACTATGCCGTAACTCCTTTCAATCATGTCGATCAGCGACATGATGTTATACTACTGTTATCCATATCGCTCAGCGACATGGTGTATAAGTCGTGGAAAGAATATGATGTCGAGACGGGAGTAACATTATATCGTAACCAAGATGAGTCGAGCCGCATCATGCCGTACTGGATCTCACGGGACATAACGAGCACGACAAGACGCATGTAGCAGGGTCATGTCACGTCATAAGCTTAAGGCGCTAAAAAATATAGGGACGTACGACATGAGTCATACCGCCGTGCCACCATGTCGTTCTATGACATAAAGGGTCGATCACTATTTAAAGTCTGAAGAAAAGCCATGCCACGCCCCACTCATGTCGCTGATCCAAGTCATGTCGACGGCGACATGAGTCATGGCGTTTTTCTGCATAATTACAGAACTACCATCTGGTCTAGAAATTTCCTATAAATACCCCCCCACACTTCTTTATTTGGGGGATCGAATCTTGAGGCCACGAAGTGCTGTCAAAAATATTCCACAACCATTCCAACATCTATCAAACATCATAGATTGAAGATTAATCCACAGATCATGATCTCTATCAAATGCATCCAAGTGACTTGCGAATTGAGGATTGATTAGATGAGCTTATGTTCAAAGAGGAAGTCTACCAATCCTACACCATCTTCATCAAATCTCCAAGGATCTACATGCTTCTTCATCATCTCTAATAGATTTGGGTGTGATTTGTGAGTAAAAGAGTGATAAAAGTATTGTAAGAGAGAAGTTAATCTTGTAATCCTCATATTGATAATGGAATTTCTTATGAAAGTGGATGTAGATCCTTATTGGATTGAAACACTATAAAGGCTTGTGTCTTCTACTTGCATTCTAATAATTATGTGGCTCCACTTTTCATTTTTTGTGAGATTTTTTTCCTCGCATTCTTGGTGTTTAGCCCAATTTTGGGAAAAATAGGCATGTAGTATCAAAACGCTAAAAATGGTTGCAGTCAAAAGTAGGTTTTGTTGTAGTGTGAGTTTATTCATCTCTTATACAAACTCGATTATTGTTTTGTATAACTGTATGAGCATGTATACTTTGGTCATCTGATTTATATAGTTATTACTGTCTCGCCTGTTTTATATTTATGATTCAATTATTATATGTTATCTCATACGCTATGAGTTATACGACAGGTTATGTGATTATGTTTATGTTATGTTCTCTTTTTTCACTTCTATCCCCTTCTTTTCCTTCTTGTTTCTCTTCTTTTGTACAATTTCTTTCTCTTCATGATCGCTTACATCGATCGGGTGCCTGCGCAGCACATAATTTTAGTTCTAAGCATCAGTGATGTAAGGCGGGTCGTCACAAGTTTTATTAAGATAGTTATAAAAAATATAATTGGTTTTATTAAGATATACATAAATAACATAGTTAAATTTAATATAAAATAATTTCATTTAGTATAGTTATAAAGCATAAACACTTAACTTAAAAATATTAATAAAATATTTAAATTAATATAAATAATTTTATTCAAAATAGTTATAAAAGAATAATAGTTAAATTTATGTAGAATAGTTTAATTAATATAAAATAATTTCATTTAAAATAATTACAGATATAATAGTTAAATTTATATAAAATAATTTAATTAGTATAAATTAGTTTAATATAAAATATTTCATTTGACCATAGTGTCCGTATTTAATTTTCCACCCTATGGCCAAGTGATCATTTAATTTCAATTTGAGTTTAATGAATGTATATCATTTCAACTCGTATCATATGTGTAATAATATATCATTTCAACCCATTTCTAAATTCAAGTATTCGATGTTAAAATATGCAAATTATCAGTTTTTCCTGCTTCGGTGACATATAAGATGATAAGTAAACATCATAATCAATAATCATCAATAATATCATCCAATTAGTCATCACGACAGCAATTAGACATAACATAATGTCATCATCTAAACAATCAATATATGTCACAGTAGTGTCAGTTATCAACTAGCAATTTAATTTTAGTGTTAACTAAATATCAATTCGAATAAGTGACAATTCAATTTTAGCTCAATTTAAGCATACATCTCATTTGCAAACAATCCATCAAACAATATTTTTCATACGTATCAATTTAACATGTGTCAAGTGTCAATCAACAGTTTTAATCAATTTCGTTGTCAAATTTTATTTTTGAATGTCAGTTAAACAAATTATAACATATCATAAATTTATTACTTGTTTAGATATCTTAGTGCGTCGTGAGTAGGTTAAAATGCTCATCTTTGATTTTGCATCAAATTTGAAATCCAAAAAAGGGTAAAAAAATTTGACAGTCTCCAAATCCAACCAAACAAACTTCACGTCGTCTAGAATTTTGATACGAATCCGACGAAGAAAACCGCATATGAATCAGAGTTAAATGCAAAAGTTATTCACATTAAAGCATTTGAAATTTAAAAAAAATAAAAAAATGCCCCAAAATCAAAAACTTGCGACGTCAGCTTTTTCCTACCCCATGTACCGCGCTTCCTACAGCAAAGAACTAAATCCAAAACATTGTTTAGTGCCTGAATTTGACCATCACCCTCATGCACCTCCGAGCACTTACATTCGATCCGACCACACCATCGACACCGGCTTGCCTGCCTCTCCTTTCGCCTGACCCAGCTTCACCTCCGACCTCGCCCAAACCCGCACCACTGCCATAAAGAACAAAGGTATTTGTGTAGTTTATGACCAACTCCGGTTATTCCCGGCCACCATACTACATCCGTGAACTGCTCTCAACCTCCTCTACAAGCCTATGTCCTCCCATCATCGAATTGTCAACGATCCACCGTTAGATCTTGAAAACATCAAAACAAACGGTGGAGAAAGATCATCAGATTTCGATCAAAAGTGTGTCGAAAAGGAAAACGAATTGTAGAATTGATTTTTGTTTGTCGATACCTTTTCAACAACATATAATATGATAGTGTTTGAAACATTAGAAAATTTGATAGTGTTCCAAATCCGTAGTCACCAATTTTTCCTATCAAAAGGAATTTTGGGATTTGAGGAGAATTCAGATGTTTTGAAAAAAGAAGATGATTAGCAGTGTTTATGAAAACCCAAACATATAGGGAATAACGTGTTTATTGGGCTAAGTTTTTACAGCAACCCAAAAGCCCATTTCCACCGCTCAATCAGATTTCGTCATTTCTCGTATAAAAATATATATTTTCGATAATTTTAAACGTAATAAAATTATCGAAATTTACTAAAACACAATTTTATTCAATTTTATATTTTGTTAACGGTAACTTCATTTTTAAATTATCGCTCGCAACTACAAGTTAATAACCATAATTTATTTTTCCAAAATTTTTTCTGTCATTTTTTTTGGATTCCAGTTATATTAAAAAAATTGTTCAAATTTTATTTTCTCAATAATATTATTTCAGTTACCTTAGAACAATTATATTAGTTAATGCAAAACACACGCGTTTTCAATTGAATTTAATACGAAGAGATAAACGCTTGAATTTCACGAAACAAAAAATACCATCGTACTGAGAACATGGTCTAGTAATTTTAGAACAAAATGCCTAAGATCCGATAAACTTTTATTTTTCATAATGATTAACTCAGATTTAACTAATTTCACGAGCCGAATAAACGTGCGTATTTTACTATGAAATTTATTCATAAATTGCGTTCAGTTATACGCATCTCAAATCTTAAATTTCAGATTTTAATTTGAAATTTAAAGTTGTAATGTCAATTATATTATCGTTTGTCACTGCTGTAAATTAATAGTATAAATCGATTTAAAAGGAGCGATCAAAAGCTGACATTTTAAATATAAATTTTACAGGATCAGTCTTATATAAAAATATTATATTTTTAAGAATAAATATTTCTATGTTGTATTATTAATCGAATTCACGTTAGTTTCAGAGTAACTAAATTCTAAAATAAACGATCATTCTAATTTTTGTTACCTAAATTGGACGTATGTGTTATAATTTATGTTCAAAAATCAATTTCATTCATTTTTATACTTTAAAATAAATAAAATTTTAAATTCTCAAGTAAAAGTTAAGTTAAACACGCTATTGAAAATCACTAAAATTTAAGAAGGCTGGTGTTGCATTGCTGAGCATTCAAACTATGGCGACGGTAGCTATAGATGTTCAGGATTCCATTTCTAGGTCTAAGGTAATTGGAGGTATTAAATATTGTCAAGTCTGATAATTTCTCTATGTATTCAGTAGTGACATTATTGTGGGTAGGCATAGAAATTTTTGATATATTTGATCCTCGGTTTCTTTTATTATTGCATTGAGAACACATAGAATGTCGATTTTATTCCTTTTATAAGATTTAGTGACTTTTTTTTATAGTTACTGAATATTTCTAGCAATTTAAAGTTTTTTCTTGATATTTTGGAATTAACTTTATAGTGCTTGGTACAATAAATATTTGATGTTTGCTTGTATTGCTTGAAAGATTTGTGTCTTTTCTTGAAAAAATTGCTTTTAATAAATGACGTTCTTCAACTACAAATATACGCATTATGGTTAGTCAAAAGGAATAGTAATTATGGGCTAATCAATTTGAGATACTAATAGATGTAATCTAGAATATAATTTAATTGAATTGCAAGGATATATTTTAAAAAATTCTTTTGACTTAGAACATTATTTTATTTTATATTGAAACTAATCGTCATTCATATGTTGACAACAAATCTGCCAGTGTAAGCTTTAGAGCAAGCATTCTGGTGCAAGGTCTATTAATGATAAAATGGATATTTAAAGAAAATGAAAATGTTTCATTTTGTCCAGCTGTCTCTCAATACAGTAAAGAAAAGCTTATACACATAGTCAACCAGAACAGAAAATGTAATCAAAGTAAAATACAGTATACTACATTCTAACATACCCCCCCCCCCAAGATGAACTTGGCTGAGAACACACAAGTCCAATATTGGAAACAAGAAAATGATTTCGATCAACATTAAGCGGTTCGTCACTATATCTGCTAGCTTCATTCCTAATCTAACATGGTACAAGTCAACGAGACCTTCAACTCTTTCTCTTATGTAATGAAAATTCGATTTAAGATGTTTTGTTCTTTCATGATAAATTGGGTTTTCTGCAATATGCATTGCTGCTTTGTCATCACAATACATTGGTATGGGTTTAGGAATCTGAACGTGCAAATAGGCCAATAAACTATCTAACCACATGACTTCACTAGCACTATAACTCGTTCTTTTATACTCTACTTCACAAGAACTCTTTGAAACTATTTTCTATTTCTTGGTTTTCCAAGAAATAAGAGAGTAACCAAGGAACATACAATAACCCGATAAAGACGTTGCTGTAAACATGCAATTTCCACAATCAACATCACAATATGCATTCAATTGATTTTTTTGAAGAATAAAAGAAACCATAGATGATAGTGCCTTTCAAATACTTCAACACACGAATTGCTGCTGAAAAATGAGGAGCTTTCGGACAAGGTAAAAACTGACTAAACTGTTGAATAGCATAGGAAATATCAGGCCTTGTCATTTAAATAAAGAAGCTTACCAACAATGCTTCTAAATATTTCAGGATCACACATCACTTGACCATAATATGTGCTCAATTTTAGACCCTTAGGAAGAGCAAAACCGACAACATTACAATTCTCTAGATTTGTATCTCTCACTAAATCTAATATATACTTTATTTGATTTAATAAAATTCCATCATTCGATCTAGATACCTCAATACCAAAAAAATATTTGAGCTGACCCAAATCTTTAATAGTAAAAGCTTGATGTAAAATTTGTTTCAATTCACAAATCAGTTGTATATTTGGTCCCTTGATCAACAAATCATCCACATATGCTACAACAACCATAAAATCATTTCCTTGTTGTTTTGTTAACATAGAATAATCTTGTTTGGATTGCATAAAACCAAACTTAAGAAGCAACTTACATAATTCAGAGTTTCACTATCTGGAAGCCTGTCTCAAGCCATGTAATGAACTTTAACTTTACAATCCATACCTGGCTTTGCGTCATACCCACGAGGCAGTACCATGTAAACCTCTTCATCAATGTACGCATGGAGAAACACATTGTTGATATCACACTAATGCAATTCCCAGTTTTGTATAGCAGTAAGAGCAATTACAGTTCTTATAGTTGTGAACTTAGCAACATGACTAAAAGTATGTTTGGAATCATTTCCCTTTATCTATTTATCACCTCGAGTAACCAACCTTACCTTACACCTTTAAATAGTTCCATCAGGTTTAAGCTTAATCATTAAACCTATTTGCATCCAGTTTCTTGCTTATTAGGTGATAATACAACCATCTCCTAAATTTGATTCACTTCCAAAGCAGCAATTTCCTTACCTATTGCTTTAATCCATTTCAAATCATCTTTTGCTTGATCGTATGAGCTTGGTTCATGAGTATACAACATTTTTCTAAATTAGCTAAAGATTCTTTTTCAGGATAAGATAAACTATTTCTAGTGTATACATTGAAAACAACAGATTCTAAAGCTTCAAATGGAGATTTAGATGCAGTTGATTTTTTGATAGGGAGGTTGACAACAAAATTTTAATTTATTGGAAAGAGAGATATTCCTATTAGACTTTCTAATAGGAATATGGGCTACATCGGTATGGAATTAGGGACAAAATGATCAGAAGATATTTGAGGTGAACAAGGATTAGATGAAGAAAATGAAGGTAACACAGAAGGAAAAGGTGGAATATTTGTATTGTGGGGAGGTGAAGAAGAATAAGTGTAACAACCTGAAAAATCAGAACTAATTTAAAATTTTTATTTTGGAAATTTTAATGAATTTTGAATATTAAAATGATTTATTTTAAATAATAACGACTAGAAATTTATTTTGAATAAAATTAGAATGTATAAATTTATTTAAATTGAAGTTAGAATATAAATATTTATTTTAATTATAAAAGGAATTGGAAATGGCGCTGTAGTTTGAAATTTTGATTTCAAATTTCAAATGAATGTACAGAATTCAAAATAAACCGGATTTTAGTAAAACCAGAAATATTTGAATATGTTTGAAAATATCTTTCCAAAGAATGTGAAAAATCCAGATTTCATAGCGGGAATAAAAAGTTATGTCCAGTTGAAAATTCAGAATAGTCACTATGGAATTTTATATAATATATAACCCTTAAAAAAAGTGATTTTGCAAACGACCTCCGTTTTCAATGAGACTACATTTGTTGGATCCGAAATGTCAAATTATTGCTTGATTCCAATTTTCATAATTTTTGGAATCAATATGTGAGCATGGTGAATTTAAACGTGTTTGGTCAATTCAGTTTGAATTTAATGACTGGAAAATGACTGTTTTTCAAAGGGTCTCCAAATTCGACGAAATTAGTTTTGTTAGGACCGTATCGTCAAAACATAGCTAGCTTTATTTTTCGGGGATTTTTGGAGTCAGTACGTAGCCCCGGTAAATTTAAAATGTACGTTAAATTCAATATTGACTGTGATATTAATTTATGTTGAAATTTTAATGAAAACTGATTGTAACAGCCGAATTGGCTTGCGAAACATATCCCATTGTGTTCGGAATGAAGGTAATTAGGTATGAGCGACAGTCGATGGGTTCGATTTGGGGTTTGGATAAAAAGTCAGCTCTTGGAGAATTAAATTAAATAAATAAATTATTATAAAATAACCCCCCTTACTTTCTCCCATACCCGTTCAGATAAAAGAAAATATTAAAAAACCTAACTAACGGAGCCGTCGTTCCTGAAGACCGTCGCACCAGGGGCCCGCCGGCGTCGGCGCCGGCGCGCACCTCCCTCCCCGACCTCTGATCCTCCTTCTCCCTCATGTTCTCTTCTCTTCCGCCATTCGAACACCCCCAACCTCCAAAACCGCAAAGCACCTGGAACCCACCGCCTGACTAAACCCGCCGCCACCACCTACCATGACACGTCCGCCCCCTGACCATCTCCGATGCCTAACCCTCCCTCCCTTCCAAATCCGACAGCGAAACCCGCCCTCCTTCAATTGTAAAGGTAAATTTTTATGTTCATTATTTCATTCATTTTCTCTGATGTAAAAATAGGGTGTTCAATGATGAAAAGACTAGATTTTTAAACATGAAAAGATATGATTTTTAAATATAAAAAGATTTGATTTTTATATATATACTAGCGAAATAAAAATATGATTTTTATATATAGAGTAACGATATAAAAATATTATTTTTATATATAGAGTAACGATATAAAAATATGATTTTTTATATACAGAATAGTGATATAAAAATATGATTTTTATAAATGGAGTGATATTATAAAAATGTGATTTTTATTTATAAAGACCGTCGTTTAAATAAGTGATTTTTACTATGGACAGCATGGAAAAGACTACGTTGAATTTTGGGAAAATCCAAGCTATTCAAAATTCAAAAATGAAATGGAGGAGTGGATCCCAAAGGTGAGAGCTTCTCACTCTAAATTATTTTCTAATTAAATATATATATACTAGGATGCAGACGGTGCTTAGTAGGACCTGACACCTTTGTTTGAAATAATTTTTGTTTGGTTGTTTGGTTGATTATATTATTTGGTTGAATTTGGTTTGGGAAATCAAATGAATTGATTAGAATTTGGTTTGTATATGGCGTGAGCCATTATTAGGCGAGGGATATGGTTAGATCTTATTCTGGTTCTAGTATCGCGCCATTATGCTGCCGAAATTTTCTAAAAATATTAGAGCAATAAAAATATCATTTTTATTGTATAAATGAACTGTGTAAAATATTCATGAGTTAAATAAATATTTTATAGCTAAAAATATAATTTTTAACGTGTATATGAATAAAATAAATATTCATTTGCAAATTAGACGATTTTTTATGTACGCACATTTGACTGATATGGATTGGGATGATATATTTTACACATCGCCCAACTGCATAAATAATAATCAGTGTTTGTTGTTTGAAAACCCCACACGGGTATTGGGTTGATATTAGACATACACTAATCCCATTATTTAGTTGTATGTCAATCAATTAGTTGACATGCTATTGTAAGCGTTAATTATTCATATTTAATGCTTATGCAGTTGTGTAATGCACTCTCGATGATGGTTGATTATTTTTTATTATTGTTGTGTACATGTGTGTATGAAATCCATATAAATAAATTTATATGGTAATTGACTGTGTCTGATTCCAATTCGAAAAGAAGGAATATTTTAAATTAATGAATATTTTAAAATGGCGAATAATGGATATTTTAAAATAACTAATATTTTAAAATAGTATTCAGTAATAGATCAAAATATGTTTTTGAAGTCCGATTTGGGATGGACACGAAAATATTTAAATATATAAAGCTGTGTTGATTAGACTAACGCCATTTTAACGTAAACGATATTTATATCGATTTTATTCATTTGTATAATGAATATCGAAAAGGAAGTGATTTCAAAATCTAATGTTTTGAAAATACTATTGTTTATATATTAATGACATGGAATATTCAATTTTGATTTAAAATTGAATATGAAGTTGAAATCATTTTGAATACGAATTTAAAACGATTTATAAAATATGTTTTAAATGGAAATCGACGAAATATATATAATGTATATTTAATGGCCT
Organism: Allium sativum; assembly: GCA_030737875.1. NCBI lineage: Eukaryota > Viridiplantae > Streptophyta > Magnoliopsida > Asparagales > Amaryllidaceae > Allium > Allium sativum. The sequence goes on from CM060915.1 coordinate 381,073,974, forward strand.
GAATAGAACGCGCCGCGCCACGGCAGTTCGCGAATTTCGACCATTGACTTTGAATTGACATTACGGGAGATCCGACTGTCGGATTCTCCTAAAACTGGAACCTTTGGGTCTGTATTGAAAAGAGCTTTCCAATGAATATAAGAGATTTGAAATCCAAGAGTTGGATTTGGAATTATGTCCAAATCAAATTTGGATAAGGTCGTTGTAAGTGCAGTTTGATGACTATTTATGGAAATCGACTATAAGGGCCATGATAAAATTATTAAAAATATCAATACTTTGTGTAAAATCATAATAAATGATTTGGAATGAATTAGAATGAAAAATTCCATATTTGAAAAGATAAAAATATATTTTTATCAAAATGAACTAGTTATGAATTAGAATTATAATCCAATATTTTCAAATAAATAAATTGGATTTGGATTGGTTTTAAAAATAACCAGAATTTCCAATATATGGATTGGACTGGATTTGAATCGAAATTATCTTCGGAATATTTCAATATTGGATTCCGTGATTATACAGATATTGTGGAGGAATTTGGAAGATATATATATCGTTATTCCCAATATGATATTTGTTGATTTCTGGATTTGATATTGAATATAAGTTGATACAATTTCTATTCAAACCTTTGTATTTAATATTAAGTTGGATTTTGGGTTTGTCGTGAATGGTGTCTTCATTAACACTGCTCTTAAACCCGGTTGAGAAAAGAATAAATCTTTTAATCAAGATTTGGTGAAGTTTTCCAGTTGCTTAATATTTAATTGGAATTGTATAAAAGAATTTGGGTTTTGAGTTTGTCGTGAATGGTGTCTTAAATAAAACAGTTCTTAAACCCCGTGTGAAAAGAAAATCTTTTAATTAATATTATTAGATTTTCCAGTTAATTAACATTTAATTGGAATAAAATGGGATGTGAATTGGGTTTATTTTGACATTCGTTCTTTAACCCGATTTGCAATGAAATGTGATTTGGAATTTGTAAATCTTTTACTTAAGATTTAACAGGAATTTTCCAAAGTAAAGTTTTCCAATTTAATATATTAAATTGAATTGAATGGAATTCGATTTGATAATAATCGATGTGAGCTTCTGTGGAGGAAGACTGTTAATACATATGGAATTTAAAAGGCTTTGTCGTTATTCCATTTATATTATTAGTCGGATACAGAAATTGATATCGATTATATATTGATCTGTTTTCCGTGAAGATTCCATAATTAATGGAATGTGATTTGGGTTTATCGTGAACTTAAGACATTAGTTCTTTAACCCAGTTAAAGGCAGGATTACATGTCTAACATTGTATTTCGAACTGTATGGTTGATCTCTGCTAAATATATATCTGTTTGGTGGCGGAGAATTTATTCTCTTTCTTAACACCCTTCTCTAAGACGTACAAGCTTAGATGTTATATATCGGCAGAAATCAATAGTATGGTGTAGATTGTCGATGTGGCATGTTTGTGTTTCCAAAGTTAAATAATCATTAATATTGATTTTTGGGAAGATTAAAACTAAGTGGAGTTTTAACGAATCTTTAATTAGATTGAAATATGAATTGATAATTTAAATTATCAAATTTGGGAAATGATCGAGAATGGAGTATCACCAGTTTTGCTCCTAGTTATAGTTAAATCTTTAATTAGATTTGAATGTGAAATGGTAATTAAATTTACCGATAACACCATGGCGTTAGATATGGAGTGTTACCAGTTTTGCTCCATGGGATTGATAGGTTGGGATTGGGAAATTAAACAAAGGATTACTTCGGTAAGGTGCATTAATCCTGGCTAGTTTGGATAAACCTTAATTTGGTTTGAATGGATATCCAAAGGAAGATTAAAGGATAAATTTAAAGAATTTGTCTTTAATAAAATTAATGGGAACCTTTTCCCAAAGAATATGAATATTTAAATAAAAGAATATTCAGAATTGGAATAAGGCTTATGTTGTGTTTTATAGCACTTGTTTATAATATACGCGAGTTATTCGGAAAGGCCGGATTTATACCCATTCTGAATAACTAATTCGACAATAAGTCGACGATGAAGACGGTGGTTGAAGACCGGAGGTCTTCACATCGTTTGGATGATTACTGATGTCTTGATTGGGTTACACCCAAGACAAGGTAATAAGTGGTGATCGTCCAGACGTACTGGAGATCGACCGGGTATGCGAAGACCTCTCTCTTGTATTGGACACGGGACGAGGAATAAGGTGCCTCCGGTTTCGTTTAGACCCAGAACGAACTTGTGAATGGATGTGTGTCTGACATTGGATTTTATTCTGTGTCTATTGATCTCTATTAAATATTTATCTGTTTGGTGGCAGAGAATTAATTCTCTTGCTTAATTCCCTTTACTGAGACGTACGAGCTCAGAGGTTATATATTGATAGACATCAGTTGCAAGGCGTGAATTGCCTGTGTGGCATGCTAAGATGCAAATGATCAAGGCTTCTGTTGAAAAGCAGAGTCCTGTGGTTGATGATCAAAACACAGCCTTAAAGGGCATAACCTTGTGTATAGCGTTAATTCGCGAGCCTCACACCTCGGTATGAGTCAAAAAGGGGATCAGACCGTTAGGAGAACATAATGTTTCTTTCTACCTAGGAGTGGTGTCATAGTATGGAGCCCAGACATTTTTACTTATGTGGTTGTTGGATTGTGAGGCGCCTCAGATATATTGGTTACTACAGAGCCGATGGAAATTGAGTCATCTGGCTCATTTACGACCCATAAGGTGGGGAAATGTGTGTTCAGGAATTGCCAATCCTCAAATGTAAGAGAGGATCGGGTCAACCGATCCAAGGGTTGCACAGAGTGTGTAGTCCTGAAACATTTGCTAGAGTGTCTCGAAGCAGTGAGGAGCCATCCCTGGCCTCGACTCATAGATGGAATCCAATATCCAATACGTGACATTTCGGTTTTGGTTGTAGAGCCTAGTATGGCGACATGATATATGGTACCCATATCGTCTATGATTGATACATTTATATTTGAAGTTGTTTTATACACTATGCACTTATAATAGTATCAAATGATTTGTTTTAAACGTACCAAGCATATTTGGCTATTATAAGGGAAAACCCTATCCTCCGACTTGCGTTGCATTGTGTGATGGGACCTGGGTCCTATAATAGCTTCATTTTCCAAAAACCATTGCGCTGTTTGTTTATGCACTGGTATTTTTGGGAGGAAACCCGTTCCGTGTTATACGGCGTGGTCCCTTGATTTACTTTATTTTTAAAGTATAACTGTTTTAGTTCTCACACCAGTCACATGACTGGCCGGGAGTTTATTGTTTTAACCTGAACTCTGACTGTCCCTATTTTCCACATGGGAAGCTTGTAGTTTTGGTTTTGCAGATTTATATTCATAGGATCCTGGTTTACAGCTGGAATGATATTCGAAAAGCTCTGTATCCGTGTATCTCTTTCAGTTGTGTTTTGTATTATTTTCCGCTGCATTATAATTTGTAAATTTCTAATATTTATCAAATGTATATTATTTGTTCATACTCTATACATTCTTGTACTCTGATGGAAATTGTTGTAATGAGCAATGAAATGTTCTCCTGTTTGTGTTCTGACTGTCCCGTTCTCAGACAATTTGTTCTTTCTCTTCTCTTCGGAGACCGGGGAAGTTCGGGTGGTTTACAATAAGTATCATTTGCAGTGGAAGGAGAATTTGCTGATGAATTGTCATGTCTCCCATATCAAAAAACATAACAGGCTGAACTAAACTTGCCCTCTTGAAAGAAAAGTCTCTACTTAAAATGATTTTACCAATATCCAGTTCAAATAATTTGTATCCCTTTTGCATATAAGGATATCCAACCAAAATACATCTTGTTGATTTAGGACCAAATTTATCCCTTGATTTGATTTCAGGATAAAATAGACACCCAATAACTTTCAAATGATCATAATCCGGTTGTCTTCCCATTAACAATTCAAAAGGATTTTTTCAATTTAGAACAGAGATAGGCATTGAATTCACAAGATATGTTGCAGACAACTAACAATCTCCCCAAAATTTTATAGGCAAATAAGCATTACTTTTTATGGCCCTGGTAGTCTCTATAAGAAGCCTGTGTTTCTCTCAACTCCCCCATTCTGTTGAGGATTCCAGGAATTGTTCTTTGATGTACAATTCCTTCTTTTGAAAACAAAACATGACAAGATTCTTGGATGATTTTAATTCCATTATCACTTCTAATGATCTTAATATTTTTCCCAAACTACGTCTCAACATAGGCTAAAAGAGCATTAATCACACTTTATGCTTGATGTTTGTTCCGAATTAAGTGAGTCTATGTAGTTCAAGTGATCATCTAAAGTTGTCAGAAAATATATAGCACCAGAATAACAAGGAACTCTATATGGACCCCACAAATCCATATGAACAAGATCTAATTTATGCATGGCATGAGATACTGATAACGTAAATAGTAACTTACGATGTTTAGCTAACACACAAACTTCACAATGAAATCCATCTTTTTTATCACAAGAATGTTTACAATACAGATATGTCATTTTTTCAAATGAAAAATGGCCTAATCTAGCATGAGGAACATCAAAACTTGAAGTAATAAGACTAGAATTTGCAACACGATTACTTTCAAACGAAACATTATAAGAAATATGAGAAACTGAAATCGTATTGAGAGGTAATTAACTGAATCTATACAATCCAGCATGTCCTGTCCCAGTGATTTTGATTTATTTAGTTGTGGGGTCCTGAAAAGAATAAGAATTTTGTTGAAATAAGGCAACAAGACTATTTTGATCAAGCAATTTGCAACAGAAAGCAGGTTTTGTTTGAACTGAGGGAAAACAAGACATTTTTGAGATGTATTTGTGGGAGTTACAGGCACTGTTCCCAATTATTGACACTGTTTGATAAGAATCATCAGAAAGACCAACTTTAATAGGATTCCTAAGAATTTATGTGAAGATAAACATGTTAAGATGAGATGTCATATGATTAGATGCACCAGTATCTATTATCCAAGATTTTTCATGCATAAAATGATTATCAATTTTTGCATTAGAAGCAATTATACCTGCAAAATTGACTATTGTCAAATGAACTAAAAAATGATTATTGCTACTATTCATCATCTTCAGAATCTCCTGGTAGACAACCGAAACCATGCTCTGATCAACTTTTTGACAACTAGAACCTGATTCTCTTTATCTACTACATGCTCCGAAAGCAAGATGATAATTCAAAGTACCACTTCCGAAACCAACTCCATGTACATTTGATGCCATTTTCTTCCCTTTGTTTCCAGGATACCAATCAGGATAATCGACCAATTTGAAAAACTGATCCATTGTGTGACCTTTAGCTTTGCAATTATCACATATCCTATCTCCTTTGTTAGCTTTAAACTTTTTAAAATCCTTTTTAACATCAACTCCATGTTTTAAACCTCATTCATTACTCAATAAGGCACTTGTTTCAGCAGCAGAATCAATAGTCAGGCAGTTTTGTTTCTCAATTTGTTGCAACATATAATAAGCCTTGTTTGGAGCAGGTAAAGGATCAAGACTCAAGATATTTGACTTAACAATATCATATGCCTTATCAAGACCAAGCTAAAACTGTATCAACTTCAACCTTTGATCAGCTTCAACAATTTTCTTAAGAATCTCACAATTACACGATTTGAGTGTACCACACATGCAACTAGGATAACCTTCAAGAACTTTCATCCCAAACTCGTTTTATCTTGCCATAATAATCGGTAATTGAATTGTTGTTTTGTTGAATCAAAGTAAGAGACTAAGATTACGATGTAATTCAAAGATCCGAAGAACATTTGAATTACCATATCCCTCCTTAATTTTAGACTAAAGATGTTGTGACGAAATAGCGAACACAAAATCTTGTACAATCGTCTTCTCAATTGAATTATTTATCCATGACATTACCATGTAATCATTGTGAATCCACATGTGATAATCAGGAGAATCTAGATCTAGTTTCTCTAATGTGGACTCAATAAATCTGATCTTATTTCTTACAATGAACACCATTTTCACACTCGAATCCAATTCATGTAATTGCTGCCATCAGAACTATAATACGTGAGCGATTGATGCGGCAAATCACTTCTAGTAAGAAAACAGGGATCAAAATTAATCCTACTGTTGACATTATTTTGATGAAACGAAGAATCTTGGGGAGTTACTTCATGCATTTTAAAAAAAAATCACCAAACAGAAATGAAACCAATTGAAACAAAAATTAGGTCAAGACTTCAATCGAAGTCAGCGGAATCAACTGAAAGAAAATCATTGAATTTCTGAAAAACAAGATAGGATCGAATGTTTTTCTAACGAAAAACAAGAAAAATCGTTGAGTTTTTGAATTGGGTGAGCATCGCCTGCTCTGATACCAAGATAAAATGGATATTCAAAGAAAATGAAAATGTTTCATTCTGTCCAGCTGTCTCTCAATAAGCTTGTTTTTGCAAGCTTGCGCAGGGGACTTAAGCTTGTTGTTAACAGCAAACTTAAGCCAGCTGCAAGCATGCTGTGGAAGCTTGCAACAGCAGGCGAAATCACTTGGAGGATAAATTGTGAGCATCATCTTGTTTTTGCTTCTGAAGTCTGGTCTCTGGCATTTCTTATGGTGGTATTGTATCAGGAATTAGGAGGAACATCAGGGGAATTAAGGATTCAGGCTATGGTGGTCAAAGAAAAGTATGATTAACGCAGTATAAGCAGGAGGTGAATATTGGATCAGCACTAATTGGTACTTCAGAAATTAGAGAATCACACAAGAACAATGATTAACTCATGTTTGAGAAGAAAGAATTAAAGACAGGATTGCAAGACAGAATGAGGTGAAAATGAGATACTTTTATTACTGAAATTTTGCATATCTGTTTATAGGGCTTAAGGCACTTATTTATAGTGGCAATACATCACTTAGTTGCCAGGAATTACAAATATGCCATGAAAACCCTAATTTAATCTCATTTCATACTAGTGCACGTGCACAACATACACACACACACTTTTATTTATTTTTCTGACTGAAATTCAATGTTGGAAATTATCCTGGTGTACATCTGCATCCCTTCTAACATCAGTTTGCTATGGCATTAATTGTGTCTCGAGTTTTTCCATTGTGTTTGAAGAATTTTCTCTCATAGTTTTATGCCCATAAGGTGTTTGACTAAATGTTGCACCATGACAACTCCCTCCCCCCTTGAAAAAAAGACCTTGTCTCAAGGTCTAAGGTGGGAAATCTCTTGATTAGATCCCAATAATCTTCCCATGTAGCATCTTCAGTAGGCCCGTTCCTCCATTAAACTAAAATTTGTGTAACATTTTTGTTGTTTTTAGGGACTAATCTTCGATCAAGAATCAACTCAGGCTCATTGACAAGCTCTTTAACATAAGAAGGTAGGTCAGGTTGCAATGTTAAATGTGAACCAACCTTCTTCTTCAACTAGCTTACGTGGAAAATAGAGTGAATTAAAGAGCCTTTAGGTAAATCTAGTTTGTAAGCTACCTCTCCAGTTTTTTTTCAGAATTTTGTATGGACCATAGTACTTAGGAGAAATCTTTGTAGTCTTGGTCATGATAATAGAAATTCGCCTATATGGTTGAATTTTAAGGTAAACCCAATCACCAATGTCAAATACTCTTTCTGTTCTATGTAAATTTGCAAACTTTTGCGTTCTTTCGTGAGCTAGATTGAGGTTATCTTTTAGGATAGCCAAAACAGTTTCTCTGGAGAATAACTGTTGTTCCACTTGCTTAACTTTGGTTGTGTGTGGCACATAAGATAATATAATAGGTGGTTGTTTTCCATATACAATTTCATAGGGTGTCATTTTTGTTGATTCTTTGCATGTAATGTTATACCAATATTCAGCTTGGGAAAGCCATTTTGACCATTCACTGGGTTGATGTGAAACAAAGCATCTCAAGTAGGTTTCTAGGACTTTATTCACAATTTCAGTTTGACCATCTAATTGTGGGTGATAGGCAGAGGAGAATTTGAGAGAACACCCTTGTAGTGTGAACAATTCAGTCCAGAAATTGATTAAAAATATTATATCTCTATCACTTACAATGGACTTGGGAATACCATATAATTTAATTACACCATCAAAGAATATTTGTGCTATTTGTGGGGCAAAAAAAGGATGCTTTAGTGGAAAAAATGTGAATATTTTGATAATCTGTTTACCACTACATATATTACTGTGTAGCCATTACTCCTTGGTAAGTGAGTGATGAAATCCATAGACAAATCAGTCCACATATTTTTAGGAACAGGTAATGGTTGTAGTAAACCAAGAGAAGGAACATTTTCTAATTTGGATTTTTGACATATATCACACTGTTTGACAAAATTCTCCACGGATTTCTTCATTTTTTTTCCAATAGAACATATTTCTGGTATTCTTTAGAGTTTTCTTCATTCCTGCATGCCCTCCCAGTGGTGCAGAGTGGAATTCAAATAAGATAATGTCTATTAGCTGATTGTGGGAATGGTCTATCAGTATTTTCCCTTTATAGAAAATTAATTCTTCAATCTATTTATATTTAGAGTTGTCAACATTTCCAGCTAGAATTTGCTCTTTCTTCAAGTGATAAGATGGTTTCTCCTGAATCTCTTTTCTAAGTTTTGAAATCCAATCAGCTTGTACAAGTGTTATATGATTTAGTTTTGGTTGCTCATAAATTTTTGGAGAGACTGTCTGCTATTATATTTTCTTTGCCTTTTTTATATTCAACAGTGTAATCATAACCATGTAGCTTTTCTAACCATTTCCCTTGTATTCTAGTTATGAGCTTCTGAGATAGCAAGTGCTGGAGGCGCTACTGATCAGTTCTGATGATGAAATTTCTGCCTAACAGGTATTGTGACCACTTTTAAGTTGCAGGAATTAAAGCCAAAAGCTCTTTTTCATAAGTTGATAAGTGCAGATTTCTTCCTTGTAGTGGTTGATTGATATAAGCAATCAGTTTATTATTTTGTAGTAGCACAACTCTAAGTCCTTTTCCACTAACATCACATTCTACAATGAAATCTTTAGAAAAACCTAGCAAAGCTAAATAGGAGGATTAGTCAAAAATGATTTTAACTTAAAGAATGAATCAGTGGCCTCTTCATTCCATTGGAAAGAATTCTTTTTTAACATTGATGTTAAAGGTTTTGCAATGAGGTCATAATTTCTAGTGAATTTTCTATAATACCCTGCAAGGCTTTAAAAGCCTCTTAGAGCTTTTATGTTAGTGGGTTGTGGCCATTACAAAATTGCCTTAATTTTGTCCTTGTCAACTGTAATCCCTTAATCAGAAATAATGTGCCCTAAATACTTGATATTTGATGAAGCAAATGAACATTTAGGCAGATTAATTACTAGCTGGTTATCAGTGAGCACTTGTACAGTTAATTTTAAATGTTTCAAATGGTTGTTCCAGTCAGTACTGTGTATAAGAATGTCACCAAAAAATACCGAAATAAACTCCCTTAAATATTGTTTAAAAATATTGTTCAATAGTGACTGAAAAGTAGATGGAGCACTAGTAAGGCCAAAAGGCATAATACAAATTCATAGTGACCTTCATGGGATTTAAATGCAGTTTTATGATTGTCATTTTCATGCATTCTTACTTGATGATACCTTGATTTTAAATCTAACTTTGTAAAAAAAAATTAACCATGTAATTCATCTAACAAATCATCTATTAGTGGTATTGGAAATTTATTCTTAATTGTTTGCTTATTTAAAGCTCTATAATCAATGCATATTCTCCAACTACCATCTTTCTTTTTAACCATTACAATAGGAGCTGAAAAGGAACTAGTGTTAGGCCTTATAATTCCAGAAGTAAGCATATCATTGATCAAAGCATCTAATTCTTTTTTAGTAAAATGAGAATATCTTTGAGGTTTTAGGCAAATCGGTTTGGAGCCTTCTAGAAGTGGAATTCTATGATCACAATCTCTTTTTGGTGGTAGCTAATTAGTTGAAGTTGTAACTGCAGGAAACTTGTCCAGAATGTCTTGAATATCTGGATGAATTGTGGAATTATCAGATGCAGTGGCTGACGTTGACAGCAACATGAACTGTAAGGATGCTGAATTAAATTCCTTTGTTGCTTTTTTGCCTTCAATTGTTTTTATATCATCTTGCAAGAGGCCTTGCTGCTTATATTGTTTACCTTTGTAAGCAAATCGAACTTTCAATTTCTTGAAATTAAAACAAATTTCATTAAGCTATTTCATCCATTGTGCTCCCAGCACCAATTTACATGAGTCCATAGGTAAAACTAATAAATCAAGTTGCCTTTTGCACCCTTGACAATGTAGTATAACATCAGTGCATATATGTGAACCTTCTAATTTATGGCCATTGGCTACTTGAACGTTAAAAGGTTTAGACTGAGACTGATTCAGTTTTAACTTGTGTGCTAAAGAAGTGTCAATAAAACTGTGTGTTGAACCAGAGCCAATAAGTAATAATACTGCCTTATTATTAATAATCCCTTTAATTTTGACTGTGTGAAGTGTTGGGATACCAAGCAATGTATTCAATGATATGGCATATAGAGTGTTGTGAGGTTCTTGCTCACTTTTAACCTCAGTTAACTTAATATGATCATCATCATCAGAATATTCAGTTTCAGTATTAGAGGTGTCATCAATGTTTATAACACCCTCCATAATAAAGACTTGTTTTGTTTTACACTTTTGTCTAGGGTGATATTTTTCAGTAGCATATATTATTATTTTTCTTTTTCAATTAATTCTTCAGGTGTAAGCCTTTTCAATTTTGAATTATTGTCAAAGTTCTTGCTTACAAGTTTTGAAAAAGAAGAAGAAGCATTAGTATTCTTTTTATCAGTAAAAGATTTCCTCCTATTTTTTTAAAGCCACTTAGTTTCAAAATTCTTTGCTAAACATACTGCATGATCAAAATCAGCAGAATTTTTTGCTATCACATGGTATTTAATTTTCTCTTTCAGCCTACCCAAGAATTTTTCTAAATAATGAACTGGAGAAACATGTTCAATTAGACCCTCTAGTTTTTCAAACTGGTTTTCATATTCCATGAATGAACCAGTTTGTTTTAGAGAAGAAAATGTATCATAAGGTCTATCTAATTCATTGGAATTAAAGCGTACCTGGATTGCTTTTGTAAAGACTAACCAGTTTTCATGATCATTGTTGTTTCTTGAATATCTATAGAACCATTGCAATGCTTCTTTTCTTAAGTTGCATGAGCATAAGTGCACCCATTCATGAGGATCTGTTTCATTGTACCTAAAGAAATTCTCCACTTGTCTTAACCAATCAACAGCTCTGTCGTCATCTAAAAAGGTAGGAAAATCAATCTTGAAATTGATTTTTGAAGAATCTTTGGAAGTACTCATCATAGTGTCATCACATCTGGTATTAGCTATTGTTGTTCTTGGATTGTGCTCAGTATTTAATCTGGTGTTAACCTCTTTATTTCTGAGTTGTGTAACATCAATGATTGAATTTTCAGGTCTTGCAAGAAGAGGCTAGCTGGCATTTTGAGGTACATAAGTATTTGATCTGATTTGTTGAGTGCTTCCTTGTTGTTTGGGAATGTCAAGTCGAATGGGTGTATCAGGTTTTGATTTTTATCATTCAGTAGACAAAAAATTCTTGCCTAGGATTCTTGCATGTCTTCCATTTTTTCATTGAGATCACCCATTTTTTCTTTGACTTCTTGATTCTGATTTGACAAATGTTGTGTAGTTCTTTCTGGTTTCCTCAAGCTATTGTTGGTCCTATTATTAAACATGCTTTGTTTATTCTAGAGTTCGTCTTGTGATAGCTTGGTGGCATCTGTGTCTTCAAGTTGAGATGATGCTTCACTAGCTTCAATAATTGCAGGATCAAGATGGTGAGGGTCGGTATTCATCTCACTAGATGGCTCCGATACCAATTTGTGAGCATCATCTTGTTTTTGCTTCTGAAGTCTGGTCTCTAGCATTTCTAATGGTGGTATTGTATCAGGAATTAGGAGGAACAGTAGGGGAATTAAGGATTTAGGCTATGGTGATCAAACGTTTTGGAGAACAACTCTTTTGTTATTTTGTTGGTGTTTGATTCATTTTCTTAAATTGAATGTGAATGCATGTAATCAATTTGTAAAAATATAGCAGCTAATACTCTGGAACAGATTACTAAATTTGGACTTGATTATCTATCACTGTACATTTTGAATACAACCTAACATTGTATATAATCTGATTGTAAAGTCTTTTTCTACTTTTAAAGAATATATTTCTAATGAATATTTGATCAAAAATTTATTACTTTTAGATTTGCACTCATTTGTTAATTAAGCTAAATGTCGATTGTTCGTTTCTGCTTTTAGTTTTGCGTTGGACATGAGCGTACATGATTTAAAATTTATAGGTTTCAACTACTAAAGATGCCAGTAGAATTAATTGTGTGGTCGCATAGGAAAAAAACCGTCTTTGTCTGTTCGTATGCCTCAACTGTAGGTCAGCAAAGGAGGAGCAGCAGTTTGGAGTTGTCCTTACGCATTGAAGAAGCGGGAAACACGATTGATGCTTTCATGCTTTTGAGGTACCATTTTTGAAAATATTATATGCTTGCATGGTAGGAATGCAATTAGAAAACACATTAACATGCACTTTATATTTGAAATGGTAATAGTAAAATTCGATGAAAATGGTAGAGAAAGCAGGTTAGAAACTGGGTAGAAACGAAGCCTGAAACTAGGCTACAGACTTGGAAGTTGAAACTGGGTATAATGAGAAAAAATGATTCTTAAGTCTAGGTGAAAAAAGACATATATTAAACTAGAAAAAAAAAGAATCAATATGATCTTGAAGTAAAGAGCTAGTTTTTGTAGACTAAATAAAAATCTAGCAGTGCTTTCATTCGTGCTTGCTTCGGCCATAATAATTTATTTGAGCATAATTTAGTGTCAAGAAGGATGCAACAACAAGGCATAGAGTTATCGGAAAAAACATGAAAAACTGGGTAGTAAAGAAAAAGAGAGGAAATGATAAAATAGGTGGTTACTGATTATTTATCTACTTATACTTGTTTATGTGCTGACATGATTTATTAAAACTCACATTAAATTCTGGTAGATTGAAATATAACTCTTGCAATTTTTTATTTCTAATCCTTCAAATTTGACTTAGAGCATCTCCAACAATTCGGGGTGCGGATTTTCGATTTTTCGTATCTGAACTGTTGAAACGGAAGAGCGTTTGTCCTATTGGAGAATGATGACAATAACAAGAGCAATATGAGTTGCTTAACATATTTTTTTCCTGTCAACAATAGCATGAATTACATGGCTATATATATATATATATTGCAATATATTTTATTAACCTGGCTTTTCAAATGAATAGACAAAAATATAGATGTCTATTAGTATATTGCATTCATTCACTTTCAGATTCATGATTTTTCTAGCCATAAATAGAATACTAGTTAATTGCAAATTATATTGCCAACGCCCCCTCTTAATTTGCATTTTTGAGTACATCATTTGTCTACTGAAGTTTATCCAGTGGAACCGCTTTGGTAAGGAAGTCTGCAAGTTGTTCAGCTGTCTTGACAAACACCCATCTTATTTCACCTTTTCCCTCCATGTCCCTAATGAAATGATGTCGTAGTTCAATATGCTTTGATCTGGAATGAAACATCGGATTCTTTTTCATTTCTATTGTAGACATATTATCACAATATATTAATGTAGGCTCCTTTTAAGGTGCTTGTATGTCTGCAAGTATCCATCTCAGCCAAATAGCTTCACAAGTTGCGTCTATACCAGCAATGTACTCTGCTTATGCTGAGGACAGTGCTACATATTTTTGCTTTTTTGAACTCCATGAAACAATACTAGTCACAAGGAAAAATACATAACCTGAAGTGCTTTTTTCTATCACCATTGAACCAGCTCAATCACTGTCGGTATAACCGAACAACTTGCACTTAGTTTCTTTGACATACGTTATTCCAATTCTCTTTGATCCTTGCAAATATCTCAAGATTCTTTTAGCTGTAGCAAAATGTAATTTGTTTGGTTCATTCATGAATCTTGGAACCTTACATACAGCTTAAACAATATCTGGCCTTGTGTTTGTGAGATAGATCAGTGAACCAACTAGACTTCTTAATAATTTTGCCTCTACCTTTCCAGCACCATCATCTTTTCTTAGCTTATCATTTACTATAAGAGCTAAAAATTTCTCCTTTGGTTTGCTTCACTTGAATCCCTAGAAAATATTTCATTACTCCTAAATCGGTCATCTCAAAATCATTCATCATCCCCTGTTTGAATTTTTCAACTAACTTTGTATTAGTCCCCATATAGAGAAGACCATCCACATATATGCACACAATCAGAAAATCATTATTTTGTTTCTTTACATAAAGAGAGGGCTCATTTGGGCTTCGTTCAAACCCATTTTTGAGAAAATAACTATCAATTTTACTATTCTAAACTCTTGGAGCTTGCTTAAGTCCGTAAAGTACTTTCTTGAGGCGGTATACTTTGTTTTCTTCTCCGCTTACTTCAAATCCTGGAGGTTGTTGTACATATACCTCTTCTTCTAGCTCTCCATTAAAAAACGTTGATTTGACATCGAGATGAAATACCTGAAGTTTCAACTGCATAGCAAGAGCAAGAACAACACAGATAGTTTTCATTCGAACAACCGGAGCAAAGGTCTCAATATAATCAATTTCAGGTTTTTGAGAATAACCTTTGCGACGAGCCTTGCTTTGTATTTTTGTATGATGCCATCTTCATGATACTTTGTTTTAAAGATCCATTTCAATCCAATAATATCTTTGTGAGTCGGAATATCTACAAATTCCCAAGTTTTATTCTTTTCAATCGTAGGAATTTTCTCCTCCATAGCTTTTCTTCATTTTTCCTCTTTTGCCGCATCTGCAAAACTTTGTGGTTTGCGAGTGAAAAGAGAAAACTCTGATGTATCATACATTTCTTTTAAGGACCGTGTTTTTCTTATAGGTGATTCTAAACGTAAGCCTATTGGAATTTGGTGATACAATATTCCAAATATCAATTAGATTTTTGGAGATATTCGTGGTAATTTCGTTACCCGTTTTGTGCAAGAAATGAATGGAAAGAAATGGAAGGAATATTAATGAATAGGAAATATTGGAGATATTTGCCATCTAATTTGTTGCCATGTTTCATGGAAAAGAAATGGAAAGAAATTAAAATTGGAAAAGGGATTGATTGATGGAGAAAGTAGAAATTTATTAATCAATCAATCATATGAAAATCAAATTAATGGGAATATTAGCCTTCCATGATTTGATTTATTTACATAAATCAAATTAATTCATCCCCAAGAAACGTTTTCCTCTATATAAAGAAAGGAATAGAGGATGTTATTTGATATGATATGTGAGAACATTTGTATTCTTCATTTCTTTTGCTCTACTTTAAAAAAATCTATAATCTCTTGAATATTAATAAAATCTATTCCCCATTAAAGTGGACGTACACTATCTCGCGATAGTGGAACCACTATAAATCTGTGTGTTCTCTGTTGCCTTTATTTTTTATTTGATCTGAGATTAATATTCATTTCAAGCTGTTTGTTTTATCTCATCATTGCAAGATCATATTGAGGTTTTTCCGCTGAAAAGGATTGATCACCCCTTACAATTGGTATTGGAGCAAGATACGCAAAGAAGGTGTTTGGTAGAATGGCAGGACGAGATGCAAACAATATAAATAATACGTTAGTGCCAGTAGTTGCTCCATATGTCAGAGGCTCCTACGTGGCGTCAGGATCACAGTTGACGATTAAGAAGTGGAATGGTGAAGGAGATTTTGAAAAGTGGCAGTGGATGATGAAAGCAGTTTTGAGAAGAAATCGCGTTCATCGAGTAGTATTTGATACAGAGACATTGCCTGCTAATTTTTTATCAGTGGAATTAGAAGAGATGGAAAAATGGGCCTTTAATACTCTTCAGCTTGCTGTGGGAAAGAATGTAATTTCAAAAATCAGTCAGGAGACAACAGCTAGAGGCATTTGGAAGAAGGTGGAGGACCTCTACATGAAGAAATCCCTAACCAACTGCTTGATTCTATTGAAGACTTTCTTCACTTATAAGATAAAGGAAGGTTCTTCAATTACGAAACACCTAAGTGTGTTTGATGACCTGTTGATGAAGATGAGGTCTGTTGAGTTGAAAATTGATGAAGAACAAAAAGCAATGGTTCTGTTGTGTTCGCTTCCAGAGCGATACACTGGTTTCGCTAACAGCCTTATCTATGGTAGAGACACATTGAAATTATATGATGTGAAGACAGGTTTGCTCAGTGAAGAGTTGAGAGATCAGATGAAAGGTTTGGTGTTGGTGATAGCCGTGGAGGAAGTAGTAGTTCAGGCTTATTTGTAGAGAGAGGAAGAGAATAGAAGAAAGTGAAGAATAATATAGGGCGTTCCAATTCTAGGAAGCCTAATTTGTGGAGTAAATCTAAAGATGGAAAGTGCAATAATTGTAAGAAACCAGGCCATTGGAGAAGAGACTGTCCAGATTTGGAGAAGAAGACCGATGGTTCTTCATTTATTGCAATGGAGAAAGGCGGTAGCGATTTGTTGACAGCGGTTGTATCAGATGTTCCAGACCGTTGGATTCTAGATTCTGGAGCATCATTTCACATGAATCCTAATAAGGATTATTTTTCATCCTTCGATGCCAAAGAAGGAAGTTCTATCATTATGGGGAACGATGCTACATGCAAGTCTATGGGAGTTGGTTCAGTTCGCATTCGCATGTATGATGGGATTGTTCGCACACTTTCAAATGTTCGCTATGTCCCACGTCTTCGGAAGTCATTGATATCATTAGACCAATTGGCATCATTGGGATGCAAAATAACCATTGTTAAAGATGGTTTGAGAGTTTCTATAGAGGCACTTGTATTGATGAAGGGTGTTATGGTGCGAAATCTGTATTTACTAATGAGTACTACTATCCATGGAGAATTATGTGTTGGAGTCGATAGTTAAAAGTTTGGATGCTACCAAGCTTTGGTATATGAGATTAGGTCATACTTCGGAGAAGAACTTAGAGTTGCTTCGTAAGAAGAAAAAAATCAAGGGAGAAATCTTCAACAAGTTGGACTTTTGCAAGGAGTGTGTATTGGCAAAGCAAACCAGAGTTTCTTTTGGTGATGGCGTGCATACTTCTAAGAGGGTACTTGATTATGTGCATTCAGATGTTTAGGGGCCATACTCTACAGCTTCTATTGGTGGAGCATATTATTTTGTTTCCTTCATTGATGACTACTTACTCAAGGTTTGGGTGTATGTAATGAAAGCTAAGTCGGAATTATTTAAGAAGTTTAAGGTTTGGTTAGCTCTTGTTGAAAACCAAACAGGAAAGAAACTGAAGATTCTTAGATCCGACATTGGTGGCGAATATGTCTCTAAAGAGTTCCTCGACTACTGCAAATAGCGTGGCATTAGAAGACATTTTACTACACCTGGTGATACGCAATCCAATGGGGTTGCTGAGGGAATGAATAGGACTCTACTTGAAAAGGCCTGTTGCTTGATATTGACTGCAGGTATGTCTAAGGGTTTTTGGGCTGAAGCTATTTCGACTGCAGCACATATTATTAATCGGATTCCATGCTCAGCCATTGATGGAAAGATTCCAAAGGAAGTATGGAGAGGTAAAAACACTTTATTAAGTTATTTTCGTATATTTGGATGTCCAGTTTATGTTCACGATACAGGACATGACAAGTTAGAGCCTAGGGCCTCCAAATGTGTTTTTCATGGTTATACAGATGGCATAAAAAGATATAGAATTTGGAATCCAATTACGAAGAAAGCTATACATTCCAAACATGTGACTTTTTATGAGTCAGCAATGTTCAAATCTTTGGAAGGTTTATCAGAGGGTTCAGACTCAATTGATGAGAAGCCTGAAAAGACCGAGATTCCCAGTTTTCAAACCCGAAGTAGAGCTATCACTATTGATAATATTGACGGAGCAGTTGATGATACGTCACATGATAGTCCACAGATTTCCTCTAGTAATGATGGGGATTGTCATGAAGCTAGAGATGATTCAAATCAAGTTGGAGCTCAAGGTGGAACTCAAGGTGGAGCTGAAGGAGAGTCGGGCAATATAGTCATTCAGGCTAGTCAGAGACCAAAGAGAGCTCCAATTAGATATGGAGATTGGCAGTATTCTGATTTGAGCCATGATGACCAGTTTGAGTATGCTTTACATGTAATTCATGATGAACCATTGAGCCTTAAATAAGCCATGAAGTCGAGTGACAACTCGAAGTGGAATTGCGCTATGGAAGAGCAGATATAGTCTTTGCAAAAGAACAAGACTTGGGATTTGGTACCACTACCTCAAGGAAGCCGAGCCATAGGTTGCAAGTGGGTGTTCAAGTTAAAAGATGATGGTAGATGCAATGCAAGATTAGTAGCCAAAGGGATTTCACAAAGAAAGGGGTTAGAGTATGATGAAATATTTGCTCTGGTTGTTAGACAAACTTCAATTCAAATCCTGCTTGCAATAGTTGCCGCTTACGATTTGTAGTTAGAACAACTTGATGTGAAGACCACTTTCTTGCATAGTGACTTGGAGGAAACTATTTACATGAACCAGCCAGAAGTATTTATTGTAGATGCAAAGTCAGATTGGGTATGCAAGTTGAAAAAAATCTCTTTATGGTTTAAAACAGTCACCTAGACAATGGTACAAAAGGTTTGATTCTTTTAGGCTTTCACATGTTTTAATCGTAGTACTAAAGATGCATATGTTTATTTTAAACATTTAAAGAATAATAATTGGGTGTATTTACTTTTGTATGTGGATGATATGTTGATTGCTTACAAAAATAAAGCTGAAATTGATGCGTTAAATTACAAATTAAAAGCGGAATTCGATATGAAAGACCTTGGAGAAGCAAATAAAAATTTGGGGATGGAAATCCAAAGAGATATAAAGCTTGGACTTTTGAGACTTACTCAAAAGAAATATATTCAAAAGGTGCTTGCTCGGTTTAGCATGGATGGTGCAAAGGCTATCAGTACACCCTTGCCTTTGCATATACAGCTTTCTAATCAAGGCTCTCCGATTTTAGAAAAGGACAAGGCCTATATGAAGAAGGTGCATTATGCCAATGCAGTAGGTATCTTGATGTATGCTATGGTGTGCACTAGACCTGACATTGCTCAAGTTGTTAGATTAGTTAGTAGATATACGACAAATCCGGGAAAATCGCATTGGGAGGCAGTGGAGTACATTTTCATATATCTTTGAGGAACATCAGATTATAGGCTTGTTTTTTGCGGCAGAAATAAGGATTTCAACTTGGTTGGATTCTGTGATTCAGACTATGCCGGAAATAGAGATAGAAGGAAGCTAACCTCAGGCTATGTGTTCGCACTTGGAGGAACAACTATTAGTTGGAAAGCGAGGTTTCAGACTATAGTTGCTTTATCTACTATAGAAGCAGAGTTGATAGCTGCAGTTGAGGCAGCTAAGGAGGCACTTTATTTGAAGAAGTTATTGTGTGATTTGGGCTTCATGCAAGATGCTTGTTTAGTGAATTGTGACAGTCAAATTGCAATTCATTTGGCTAAAAATCTGGCTTTCAGTCCTAGCACAAAGCATATAGAGGTAAAAGAGTCTTTCCTTATCTCTATAAATGAGGAGTAGTTAGTTCGTCTTCAGAAGATTCACACAAATGAAAATGCAGCAGACATGTTTACGAAGGCATTACCTGCTACTAATTCGAGTTGCTCGAACTTGATTCACTTGATGAAGTGCTAGGTGCCACAATGGGGAAGAGAGTGACTTGGTTGAAGTCAAGAGAAGATATGTTATTCCTCTTGTACGAAGAGATAGGAGTTGGTTGCACAATGTCTACCCTGATTTTTTTTTTTTGAATGCTTCCAACATTTTGTTGGTGGGCGGTGGCCTTGCCGGAGTTCGCTGACAAAGTGCAACGAGGGGTGGATTTTGTAGGAACCATTCGTATTGGAGTCTCCAGGTTGCATGAGATATTGTATCAAGGGGGAGATTATTGGAATTCGGTGATACAATATTCCAAATATCAATTAGATTTTTGGAGATACTCGTGGTAATTTCGTTATCCGTTTTGTGCAAGAAATGAATGGAAAGAAATGGAAGGAATATTAATAAATAGGGAATATTGGAGATATCTGCCATCTAATTTGTTGCCATATTTCATAGAAAAGAAACGGAAAGAAATTAAAATTGGAAAATGGATTGATTGATGGAAAAAATAGAAAGTTATCAATCAATCAATCATATGGCAATCAAATTAATTAGAATATTAGCCTTCCATGATTTGATTTATTTACATAAATCAAATTAATTCATCCCCAAGGAACGTTTTCCTCTATATAAAGAAAGGCATAGAGGATGCTATTTGATATGATATGTGAGAACATTTATATTCTTCATTTCTTTTGCTCTAAAAAACTCTATAATCTCTTGAATATTAATGAAATCTCATCCCCATTGAAGTAGACGTACACTATCTCGCGATAGTGGAACCATTAGAAATTTGTGTGTTCTCTGTTGCCTTTATTTTTTCTGTGATCTGAGATTGATATTCATTTCAAGCTGTTTGTTCTATCACATCATTGCAAGATCCTATTGAGGTTTTTCCGCTGAAAGAGATTGATCACCCCTTACGGAGCCTTCATCTTGAGTTGCAGGCCATGTAGGTGGACTTTGAGGATTGACTTCAACTGATTCGTCTTCTAGTTTTGATTCATCTTGCATTATTACATTAATAGAGTTTCCTTTCCACTCCAAGATGTCATCTAATCAAATATCACATCAATCACACGCTTGCAAGTTACATGATTGTAAAGACAATATCCTTTTGATTCATCGCTGTAACCGACAAAAATGAGTTTCTCTCCTTTTTTTTTAATCAAATTTGTCTTTGTTGGGTGTAGAAATGTAAGAATATGCAATGAAACCAAAAAACTTTAAGTGGTCAACTGCATGCTTTCTCTTATGCCATGCTTCAAATGGTGTACGATTTTGAACCACCTTTGTGGGGCATCTGTTCAGAATGTATATATTTGTATGCACAGCTTCTGCTCAAAATGTTACGGGTAAATTTTTGCCAACCATCATGTTTCTGGCCATTTTAGCAACGGTTTGATTTTTCCGCTCTGCTATGCCGTTTTGTTAAGGACTTCTTCGAACATTGTGCTGCCTTTGGATAACCTTCTCTTTAAAGTAATCCAAAAATGGTGTGTAGATAAATTTGCCTCCACGATCTGTCCAGAGTGTCTTGATTTGATGACTTGATTATTTTTCCATTAAAGCTTTAAATTTCAATAATGCCGAGAAAGCCCCAGATTTTTCGCTCAAAAAATAAACCCACATCATTCTTATGTAATCATCAATGAACAAAATAAAATATCTTTAACCATCAAGTGAAAGTGTTCTTGAAAGACCACGAATATCAGCGTGAATAAGCTCCAACGGTTCTTTAGCCCTCCAAGTTGTCTTTGGAAATGGAAGACTATGCATTTTTCTGTATATGCATCCTTCACATACTTTAGTTTTCGTTTCAATTTCAGGAAGACCGATCACCATGTTCTTTTGCTTGAGTAGTTTCATTCCTTTATAATGAAGATGTCCATATCTTAAATGCCAAAGTTGAGATTGATCAATTTTTTCACTTGTAGAACCCACATTTTGTTCATGTGACATAACCATGGGAAATACTTTATTTGAACTCATCTGAACTGTAGCTACTATGCAATTGTTTTTTGGTCAAATATTCTACACTTATCAATGAAAATGGAATATCATTTTTGTAATAGTTGTCCAACACTAAGAAGGTTACTGGCTAGATCTAGCACATAAAGAACATCAGTGATTAATTTTTTTGTTACCTCCTTTTGTTTAAATTGAAACAGTTCCCTTTCCTTTGGAGCATTTTATTTTTCATCACCTAGCTTTACTTCAGATAAGGAATTTTGATCAAGATTGATGAATATACTTCTATTTTCTGTCATATGACCGCTCCAGCCGCTATCTAGGTACCACACGTTCTGTAGTTGTTCTTGGATGGTCATGCAGGAGAAAAGTTGTTCACCTTCATCTTTAGAAAAATTTGCTTCATCCTTCGAATGTTTTGTCTGAAAGTAGCATTCCTTTTGTGAGTGGTTTGGAGTTTTACACCTTTTGCACCTTAAAGAAACAATTACTTGTTTCATGATTTGTTCTTCTACATATTTTGCAAAAAAGGCTTGAACTTCTGGTTTGGTAACTTTCATTACAGTCCAACTTTGGTTACCTTTCCAATACTTTTCTTCCTTTTTCTTGAAATAATTTTCCTCTACTTGGATTTGGGTTGTTTCTTCCTCGGAAAGAACCTTCTCTGCCTCGTTGTTGCAGTCGAGAATTATTGCTGGAAAATTTCATTTTTGATTCAAAGGCTTGTTCAAGTGGTTGGTTTGAGAATCTATTAATTCTCTCTTCATGTTTTTGAAGAGATCTCACCAGGTTATTGTTGAAAATAAACTTGGTTTTTAATAGGAAATATTAATTAGTGACATAATTAATTATTGTATTAGGAAAGGGCAAGATAAATGAAAATAAATTATAAACATATTAAAATGAGAAGAATCTAGACTAAAGAATATGTAAAAGAAAAGTCTAGAAAAAGAAGTGTATGGAGATTGTCTCTTGTATAAATTAAGGATGTAATCACTCATTTGAGAAAATAAGATGTATGTATGAAGAAAGAATCAAGAAATAAAAAAGTATTTTTTTCTCTCCTTCCATAAAATATTCTATTTTCTTCTAATTTGTTCCTCTTCCTCCACATAATTTTTCAACAAAGTGGTATCAGAGCCTAGTTGAAAGTATGGCGCATCCACATCTATTTTTTCCATCGTTTCTTCTCACTGTTCTCACAAAAGAAAATTTTGAAGAATGGAGTAATAAGAAAAAAGAAGAGCTGATTTCCAAAGGGTTATGGGAAATCGTTGAAAGTGGCTGCGAATGGCCAAAAGATAGAAATATGACGGAGAAAGAGAGAAAATCATTTGTAAGTTGGAGAAGGAAAGATCTTCAAGCTCGTGCTGTGATGAGTGAGAACATCGATGAAGAAACATATCGTCGTATTTATGGACAAAGAACTGCAAAAGATTCATGGAAATTATTAAAAGAATTGTATGCAAAAGATGACACAGAATTGATAGAAGAAGACAATTTGATTGTTGACAAAGAGAACGCGAAGAATATTTTGAAGGAGAAAAATGGTGATGAAGATGATGATGTACACCTCAAAGAGGATTTGGAAAATGAAAACGATGCTAACAAAGAGGAAGAGAACAACATTGCACAAGATTTGAAAGATGAGAATGTCACAAACAAAGATAAGGAAGCAGGTGAACATAGCAATGATGTGGAGACGACGAACATAGAAGAAGACAATTTAATTGTCGATGCGAAGAATATTGAGAAGGAGGAAGATGTTGAAGCTAAAATGCACATCGAAGAGGTTAAGTCAACCAATGATATGGAAGAGAATGAAAATATGGATGCCAGAATGACTGAAGTTGAAGGAGTAAGCGAAGCGGTGCCTGATACAAAGAATGCCAATAATGAGAAGCCTGATAATGTTACTGAATCTAAAGTTATTGAGAGAGAGGATGCTGTCATGGAAGAAGAGTCTAAAGTCACGCTTGAAGCTGTTGATGTGATTCAAAATGATAAACGGAAGGAAAGCAATTGGACCTTTACGAACAACAAACCTATAAAAGTAAGCATGATTGTTGGTGAGAAAAAGGCCAGTGTTGATGTTTGTTCGGTATTAGTTAACACAAGCAAAGAAATTGAATTGATCAAATATTATAAAAGTGACTTTTTGAAAGAATTCAAAGACGTCATATATGACTCATTCAAAATTAATGACACGGGAACAAGATGGAAGTTAGAGCATATATTTTTTGGAATATCCCATAACAATGAAAGAAAGCAAGATGAACGGAGCATTACAATGAAGATTTGTGAAGTCACATCAGAGACCGTGATAATGACGAAGAAGAAGAAAAGGAAAAAGAAAGTTTTGACAATTTATTTGTTCCATCCAAAACACGTGAGATACAAAGAAATCTATTTGGAATAATAAAACCAAGTTTAAGGGGAAATGTTGAAAATAAACTTGGTTTTTAATAGGAAATATTAATTAGTGACATAATTAATTATTGTATTAGGAAAGGGCAAGATAAATGGAAATAAATTATAAACATATTAAAATGAGAAGAATCTAGACTAAAGAATATGTAAAAGAAAAGTCTAGAAAAAGAAGTGTCTGGAGATTGTCTCTTGTATAAATTAAGGATGTAACCACTCATTTGAGAAAATAAGATGTATGTATGAAGAAAGAATCAAGAAATAAAAAAGTATTTTTTTCTCTCCTTCCATAAAATATTCTATTTTCTTCTAATTTGTTCCTCTTCCTCCACATAATTTTTCAACAGTTATGGGAAGAATATGCAGATAAATCTTTAGATTCTTCTATGGTAGCAACAATATAATTATATTTGTGGAAGACTTAGTAATACCTTTTGAACAACCTTTGTTTCTTCTATTGTGTCATGTCACCAAGGCTTCTGATTTGATTTACTATTTCAGCAACTCGAGGTACAAAGACTTGGATCGTTTCATCATCCTTCTTTGACAAATTGTTAAACTCCCCCCAAAGAGATTGAAGCTTGATGGATGATACCTTAACATCGCCATGAAACCTCTTTTTCAAAATTTCCCATGCTTGCTTTGCTCTTTTAACACCATGAATTCTAGGATATATATTGACTGGCTTAACCCTTGTTGAATATATCTGAAAGCACTTTCATCTTTCTTTAAATTTTTCTTGTATTCTTTTTGCTGATCATCTGTCCATGCTGCATTATTTTGTGGTGGTTTTGTAAAGTCTTCTTCCCTGATTTCCTACAAATCTTGAGAAATATATATGTCTTCATTTGGCTGCTCCAATAATCAAAATGCTCTCCTTCAAATATGGGAAGTTGATTAGGAGTATAGAAAAAATTTGAAGGGGGGGACTTGCTTTGACGTCATTTTTGAGTCAGCTTCGATTGAAACAAACCTGCTTTGATACCATAATTTGTTGGAGAATGATGACAATAACAAGAGCAATATGAGTTGCTTAACAGATTTATTTTTCCGTCAACAATAGCATGAATTACATGACTATATATATATATATATATATATATATATATATATATATATATATATATATATTGCAATATATTCTATCAACTTGGCTTTTCAAATGAACAGACATAAATATAGATGTCTATTAGTATATTGCATTTATTCACTTTTAGGTTCATGATTCTTCTAGCCATAAATAGATTACTAGTTAATTGCAAATTATATTTTCAACATGTTCAACGAACGCCTGAACATTAGGTTTTTTTTTAACAAACGCCAAAAATTTAAAAAGTTCGAGCGTTTGTTGAACATACGCTTTATTTAGGCGTTTGTTGAGCAGCGTCTAGCTTTAGGCCTGCATGGAAACAAGCGCATGTTCAACAAACACTTTATATTAGGCGTTTGTTGAACAACCGCCTGATTTTAGGCGTTTGTTCAACAAACGCTCAATTAGTTTGTAAATTTTGGAACCGAAGCCCCAGAAATCCACATTATGGGGTGTTCCGAAACTCCGTTGCGGCTCTTTTTGGATGTAGATTTCACAAAATATAAAATCCAATCTTCTGT
Source organism: Allium sativum (assembly GCA_030737875.1). Classification (NCBI taxonomy): domain Eukaryota; kingdom Viridiplantae; phylum Streptophyta; class Magnoliopsida; order Asparagales; family Amaryllidaceae; genus Allium; species Allium sativum. The sequence continues at coordinate 381,099,816 of CM060915.1, forward strand.
TGGAGATGCTCTTAAAACTGATAGAACCATATATACTAAAAGAGATGCTCTTAAAACTGATAGAACCATATATACTATACTGGAAATTTTGTACAGATACAATAATAGGATATCTTCTATACTAGAAAAGCACAGAATGGGTTCACTTGGAAAATATGACCATTATATTTGACAAATATACTCACAATTGGTGATCTAACTCCTTTATTTTGAGTATATATTTTTATACTAATTTTTTATTAAATCATTTTTATCATACATGAATAAAACAGAAACTCATTACAACATAGCTGATTTTGTATGTACCATTTTGCACATAGGTGTTACATCAGTGGAAGTGATTCGAAAACAAACCTGATTAATAATAAAAGGCTTCTTGGTCCCAAACAGGTTGTGAAAAGTATAAAATGCAAAAACTAGAAAGGAATTTTGGCCATACATTACATAAGTTTCTCTGAATACAATAACATATCCACATGTCTCATATGATAGAAGAGCTCCCGTGGGATATGCAAGGAAGGTGACAAATCATGATCCACTGGTGGGTGAAGAGGGTAATATTCATATGTTAGCAGCAAGCTTGTCGCAAACTGCAGTGGATTAGCTACTTTGTTTTGCTGCTTTTTATTTTTATTTTTGATCTGTTGAATCTATATGATACAAAACTTAATTAATAGTTTTTCATTTTCAAGAGTAGTGAAATAGCTTGCAAGAAGCCTAGCTTATGGATAGGATAAGCCAAAAGACAACATCTATGCTAACATTTTTGCAGCAGGTTCCTTACTAGCATAAGTGAGTCACCGTTTATTTTGGTTCCCATATTGTGTTATTAAGCTTTGTATTTCACTTTTCTTTTGTAACTATTGTTCTCTGAACATGACACTTAGTTAGGATAACCAGTACACTCTCTACTAATAGCCTAACTACAAATTTCCTTGAATTCTTCACAACTATCATTAATCAATCAATCATAATATTAGTTAAATATTATTTCTTGTTTCATGATTTATGAACACTTGTATGTTTCATCCAGGTGAAGTTCACCAATTTTGTTGTACCAAATGTTACCGTTGTAAGCGAAAAAACAAAGTTTTACTAAGTTTTTATATCTATGTTCTAACTGACAAATACATTAACATCAGTAGATGTAAACTAATTTGTAAAAACTTTTCATGATTCTATCCAGATATTTTAGTGATTGTTTTTTACAAGTTAAACAAGTTTATAAGATATTACATGCATTATGTACCAAAAACCTGAGAATTAATGCCATATTAAAAAAATATATCAAAATAACAGGTTAGTCATACCCATTTTAATTCAAATCTACTGACTATGAATAGATTGATGAGTCGTGATGGTTTATCCAAATTTAAAATACAAAGTTAGCAGCCTGCATTAACTAAGATGTTTAGTTATATTACAAACACAATGCCAGTTTGCATGGTTCGTTAACTATGAAATTATACGTTTTCTTCTGTAGAATATCCATCTAAATTATTTTTTTGGTACTAGACAATGCTTGCTGGACTTGGACTGGACACTACAGAGTTTAGACTAAAGCCCAAAGCCTGCTCAAAGAAGTTCTTATCACAGCGTAGCCTGCTAAAAGAAGTTTGAAGTAGCATAAGTCTCAACTAGGACTGATTCCATGCTTTAAAATGTGAATGGGCATGTTTTAAGTATGTTTTTATAATTTTTGTTATTGTAAAGGTTTCTAGGCCTTGGTTTTGAGAAAGAATTTTACCGTTTGCGGGTCAAGTTTGCAGGGAATTCAGTCGGTATTAATTGGTTTAGACCGATGTTTATATGGATACTGTAATGTGTACCATTTTTCATCATGCGTATTTGATACTTAACCTTGGTAGCGTTGATAATTTAAGCTACACGTTAGACCAAAAAATGACATTAACACCCATCTGACTAGGTTTTAAAGAAAATAATGAAGAATTATAATCTAAAAACAAGCAAAAGACAATGAACACACGAGATTTATAGAGGTTCGACGTTAATGAACATACGTCCACTTTATATATAGTTCTTTGATTCGATAGAGAGTTACAAATACAATGTTGATAATACTCAATCTCTCGAATACAATCAATTCTCTCTTGGTATTTATGGAATTATACTCAACAATTAAGAGTACAATACTGATTAAATAGGGAAAACAATGACAATAGTGGAGCTCAAGTGTGTAGAGTGCCAAAACATCCTTCAAATGGTCGTGAAATCGTGTATCTACTGTGGGTTTCCGAGCTCGGGTCGAATGTCACTTGACTGTAATCTACGACATCTCGGAATAGTGGTGGGCCGAGTGAAGAGGCTCTCTTCATATCGGAATAGGCTCGGGCCGAGTTAATTCGACCCTAGCCTAGTGTCCGTCCCGGCAGCCTATTTCAACCTGTGACTTGCATAATCAACATAACTCCCCTGCACTTTGGCACACCATCAACTTAGACAAATGCGATGACTTTGTTAATTCCGATCCATTACAATATATATGTGTAACTTGGTCGAAGATAACCACAACTTATAAACTTGCGAACATTTAGGATAGAGCCTTCAGAGTTAAACTTTGGAATCACACAACATACATATTCGAGAGATTCTGGTCTTGACAAATATAAGAGCTCGGCGATCTAATGCATATCAATCAAGTGCAATCTTTTCCTGCTTTGTTTATGTCTTTTCACGCCTGCACTGCACACACTGGCACACACTAGTACACACAGGGGGCGCGGGGAACTGCACTCTATTCCTTAATCTTTCTTCAATAGTACATCTAACATGTCGAGAAAATATGAGACAAGATATTTTGAGTCAGATAAAAGTAAAGCTCCGGAATCATCTATTATCCCCAATCCCGATGTTTTTTCATTAAATTCAGATTCAGATTGGGACAGCGAAGGCTCTGACTTTGAAGTCGAGCTTTATGAGAATGTGGAATCATCCAGGGAAGAAGTCTCAATGGACAAAGAAGAGGAAGGAGGAGTAGGAGACAATCGAACTCCTGATGAATTTGGGGCACAGTCATTCTAAACGCACCTAGTGATTCAGTGGTTTTGGCAACCGATGAAGCCAGATTTAGGTGGATATGTTTAAGCCATGGGATTTCTTGGAAGAAAGTTAGAGTTGTAACTAGCACGGACAGACCCCACAATCCTTTGGAGGGGTATATGGCTATAAGTCGGTTGATGTGCACAATGGGAGTTGTTCCTCCGTTTCCACCATTTATCGTCGATTTTCTAAGACGAATGTGAATTGCCCCATGCAACTCCATCCTACTGCGTATACTTACCTGTATATGTTATACATAGCATATATAGAAATCTTAGGCGTGGAGCTCACTTTGGACGATGTGAACTTCTTTAATCATTTCTAGCACCGTTCAAAGGAAACTCCTTCCTTTGTGTACTCCGAATTTATGCCTAAGAGAAAGATTCTTAATGAAGGATACAACAAAGTAGGCGACGTGAAGCCTGAGTGGTTTTACATCAAACACCAGGTTGGATATGCTAGGAGATCGCTCCAATCAAGTAAGCTTCAAATTTTGGAATTCCCGTTTCAACTATATTAGCGAATGCGCTGACTTTCCTCCCTTATTTGCAGTTACAAATCTAAGAAAGGAGTAGGGTCAAATATACTTAGACCGCTTGAATTTTCTACTGAATGGCAATCCAGATTTCTTGAATGTCAGAAAATGCTTGGTGGACGAGTATCTTCATCGTTACCATCTTCTTTATACGAGTCAGAGTATAGATCACGGAGGTTGTGCTTACACATATGTGCCCCCAGCCCCATCTCTTCCTGCGTCCGCAGAAACCGGTAGTGTGCCCTCAGTCGGGGGGCAAGTCACAACGACAGTCGAGGTAGAGGAGAGTTCAATGAGTAAAGATCCTGCGGGTTCCAGTCAAGAACCACTACCGGGAGAGAGGAGATGACTCCTGAAAGAGAAGACACTAAGATTCCTCCAATTCCTTCCCATCAAAATTCCTACCGAGGAGCTCTTAGAAAGGTCGCCTGAAGGCGAGCCCTAGGGCGGAGCTCCTAAAGACGCATCCTCTCATGAAAGGCAGCTTTCTCCATGGACACCATCTCCGAACAAGTCCCTTCTCCATGATCCCCAGTCAAAGGATTCCATATTTGAGGGCTTGGCTAAACTTCCTTTTGCTCGATAACATACACATATCCAAAGACATATGTTCGAGCTCCTTCCTCCATCTGAAGGGAAAGTTACACCTGTTAAAGTCGGGAAGACTATACAAAAAGCCTAATTCCGGGCTCGGGTCTGTCGGGGGGTTCACTTAGGACACACCACACTAACACTGCACATCACAGTACCTGTGCGATACTTCACTTCTTGGTTCTAATACTGGTTTCTATTAACTTGCAAGAAAAATGCCTCCCTGAGGCTACAATCTCAGGGATGTTCATGCAAGTCTTCCTAGGTACAGCTCCGATGTTGAGCATGATCGTAGGGATAGCCGTGAAAGAGATGATAGAAGGTGTTATGAATCACATCATCCCCACTCTTCGCGCTCCCGTTCTCCGTCTAAGTGTGACTCCGACAAGAACAAGGGTTATCAGAGTCGTTATAAAGGAGATAAACAACCTCCCAAAGTCCCAGTTCTTCCACAGGATTCACATTCCCAAGACTAGTCAACAAAGAGGCACTCCGATCCTAAAGATAAAACCAAAGATCTGGAGAAGGAGAAGGGTAAAACTAGTGTGGCTGTCGCGCCCGCCAAGCACAGGAACATAGACATTACCACGACAAGTCCCATACCTGATTCTGAAACTCAAGTGAGGAAAAAGGTTTTAAAGAAATATTTTCTAGACCATCACTTCGGGAACATGCACTTTGTTCTGAACCTTAATCCGGTACCTTCATATTGGGCGACGGGCGTCAAACTCCGATAGACTTTGCGGATAGCCAGTATCAAGAGACATGCAAATTCGCCCAAAAGATTTCAAAAATCATAAGCGATCTATTGGCGGACATGGATAATTTAAAGCAAATGGCCGAGTATGACATATCTTCTAAAGAGGCCACAGGGAAAGAACTTGGAGAAACTCTGGCCAAGCTTTCCCTTGCGCAACGCGACGCTGAAAACTACAAGAAGCAACATAATGAACTACAAAAGTGCTATTATAACGAGCTTGATTCGCATAGCCAAGAGTGAACAACTCTCAAGAAGCAAGTTGAGGATGTCACCTTTGAGAACACTGGGTTAAAGCTGTTGCGTACTCGCCTCGGACTGGAGAAGACTGAGTTGGAAAAAGGGATCGCCAGTTTGAAATCCAAGTTGGAAGAGGCCGAGGAGAGGATAGTACTAGCTAAAGGGAATGCTGATCTCGCTGTCAAATTTTCTACCGCATCTGAGGCACAGCTAGCCGAGGCTCAGAAGGAGTTGGGTGAATACGGGCAACTTATGATATCTTTCGTCGCCCAAGTACTCCAGACCCGAGATATATCATAGATCAAGGATTACAAGACCACTTTAGTCGACGTGTGGGATGAAATCGTTGATGATGAGAAGCGGCGACTAAAAGTTGGCACTATAGACGAGGAGGAGTTGATGAAGACATACTTGAGAGGAGATGAGCCAGAGCGTTTGGCTGCGGGAAGAAGGTTGTTTCAGGAAGCTATCGAGGAGGCTAAACATCAAGCCAAGGGAAAGAATACTATCGAGGTTTTCTCCAGCTCTTCCTCTGCAATTCCCAAAAATGTTGAGGCAGAAGGATACAACCCTGATCGCCCAGGGATTCCCAAGTCTTCTCTCCTATCTCTTATCATTGAAGCAACAACTCCCACTACTCCTGGAGATAAGTCAGCTGAAGGTATTTCCACCTTTTCTACACAATTTGCCAAAGCTATCCTAGCCTGTCATCGCATTGTAGAGCAAACGATTGAAAGATCCATGTTTTCTCTAGAGTTAATAACGGTTGCTTCCCGTTCTTTAGGTACAAAACCCGTTGATGAGGCTGAAGAGAAGCAGGAAGAAGCCACTGACAAGGCCATAGTGCTCTATAGTGCTGAAGCTCCCAAAGATGGAGAAATGATTGACACCTTAAAGGATATTGATGGCAAGGGGGTGAAGATGAACATGTCACCGTCACTGGAGCTTCTGATGAAACTGAAGACATGACTTTTGCTCAAATGAAAGCGAGAAATGAGAAACTCTTAAAGGCCAAAACTGAATAAGTGTCCATCTTGGTCGATCCTCTCCAAATGGTTCCTCCTCTTAGTACCAAAGTAACCATCAAGCTTCCATCTCAATCAATTACTGGAGAGTTGGCTTCCAAGCCCTCCATTCATCTGAAAGACCCTCCCTCTGGCAAGAAGAAGAAAAAGCGTATTCTCACTGACGCTGAAAAGGCGGAGAAGAAAAGGCGGAGAAGAAAAGGCTCAAGGATGCCAAGAAATCCAAGTGTTCTCTAAAGTCCAAGTGAAGCGTTATTTTGATTTCTTTTTTTTCCATTGGCACGATGTGGTTGTTGCGAGTGCAGCCCTTGCATTTTTCTTTAGCTGCCTTATGTAAATCGGAACTTTATGAATAAAGTAGCATTTATATTCCTGCGATATCATGCATTGGCAAACTTGTTATATTTTTCAGTCGAGTATACTTACAATCATTATATTGCTAAGCTAAGTAATAACAATAAATCACATTACAAATCAAAGAAGGGCTTTAATCTGACTTCTCTGCAAATCAGAATTCTTGCAATAAAAAATTATTATGAAAGTAAGCACATCATAAGTTATCATAGGCGTGTGATGTGTATATGTATGCCCCCAATCAATCTTAAATAAACTGCCTGGGCAGGGCTTGTTGGGGATTGATTAGTAGCGACATTCTATTTCCCCCAGCCCCTCTATGGGGAATTCAGTCTCAGCTTTCAATCTTGCCACAAATCCTTCTATGGGGGTATTAGCCAATTTCTTTAGGCACTGGGTATCAGTGCTTTTACACTCTCCTGTCGTATGCCCAAGTTAGAGTTTGATCAAGACGGTCTCTAATCGTGATGCACCAATCATGCCTGTCTTTATATTTATTCTCGAATCGGGAGAGTTTGAGTTGATCTGGCAAACGATCGTGTCATTTGCCTCGGTTTTCCTTCTACGCTCTATTTTCAAGAGTGGGATCCTGCCAACTTAAGTGTCGCTCTCGAACTCGACTTTATTTCGGGCTCCACGCTTCACTCTGGTGGATGGAGCTCATGTGATGTTTGGGTGTCGTATCCTCGCTTTGGTTTACAAAGCAAAGACCACCGCATCGGGTGTTGATACCAGGCTCGATGTTGGCCAATCTGACTTCGATCGGCCATGGACTTGAGTCTGCTTATCCAACCACAAGTGTGCAAAAATCGTTGAGGGGTGAATCGTCCCTTTGTTCATAGATGCAACACCGGTCAATCCATCACAATGTTAAATCAAATACTAGAACAGTCACAGAGCATGGAATGAATGTCAAACATATCACAAAGCATAGAGAAAAATAAATGCAGGAAGGGTAGATGACACACAATATATTTATAGTGGTTTGGCCAAATCACTGCCTACGTCTACTTTATAATCTTTTGTTTATATCAACCAAACTGTCTCAAGCAAGTCGTGCCCCATTACAAAGTTTGAAAAACAAAAGAGTAAAATATAAGTTCAAGTCAAGTAGTGTTGTAGATGCACGACATTCCACGCTCTTGGGAGATAATCGCCATCAATGGTTGTTAGCATGAAAGCTCCATTATCAAGCTTCCGTTGGATGACGTACGGTCCTTCCCACTTTAGGCTCATGAAGACGGGTCCAGAGAAGATACGTTTCAATACCATGTTGTCAGGCTCGAAGGTCCTAGGTCGAACCTTTTTTTTGTTGTATCGAGCAACCTGATGTTTACGCCTCGAGACACGCAAGTTCGTTTCATCTCTCTTCACGTCAATCATATCTAAAGACCCAAGAAGAAGATCTTTGTTCATTAATGGATCATAGTATGTCGTCTTGTGAGACAAGACTTCCAATTCTGCTGGGATAATAGCTTCCCATCAAATGATAATGAGAAGGGAGTGTGGCCAATCGCTGACTTGTAGGTCGTTCTGTAGGCCCATAGGGCTAAGGCAATTCATTGACCCACATGGCTTTTTCCCGTTCTGTAACGTCCTGTATTTTTATGGTGGAATAACTAATTTATTTAATTATTTAAAATATGGTTTGGTAAATTAAATGGTTGTTTATTTAATTATTTAAAATTTGGTTTGGTAAATTAAATGGTTGTTTAATTAAATAATATTGAATATTTAATTAATATAAATATTAGAATAATATATTTATTTCCGAAACAAATCGGAAATAACAGAATTCACAATATTGTGTGAATTGGACAATTCAAAATATATAATTCAGTTTAGAATTGAATTATATTAACGAATTTATTTATAAATGTCAGTTAAACGTATAATTTATATTATAATTAAAATCGAGCTCGAAATGGTGCGGCAGTTCGTAATTTAGCGATTCGAACTTTAAACGAATATACAGAATCCGTTTTAAGCCGGATTTCTGTGAAATAAGAAAGTTCGGAGCTGGTGAAGTATGTTTTTCTAATGGAAGAGAAAAATCGGGATTTCATTGTGTAGATTTTGATTTATGTCCAAATCAAATTTTTGAAAAGTCACTATGGAATTCCTTTATAATTTATAATGATTTATTTATATTATAAAAGGATTTATAAAATAAATTGAATACTGATTTAATCTGGATTTGAAATGTCGAGTTATAAATTCAGATATGTTTATTTTGGAGCTGCGTAATATTCTATGTGAATATATACGATAATATTTAATTTAATTATTTTTAAATATGTTAAAATTTAAATGGATTTATTTAGAGCTTTAAAAATAGCCATTTTTGCAAATGAACTCCGTTTTCGATGAACCTAATTTTGTTGGATCCGGAATATTAAATTATTGTTAGATTTCAATTTTCATGATTTTTGGAGTCAGTATGTGGCCGTACGGGATTTTAATATAAAAAACAAACAATAATTTGACTTCAAAAATACACTATGTGAGCAAACGATTCAGAATTCGACGAAACAAGTTTCATTGGGTCCATAATGTCAAACTGTAGCTGCATGTCCATTTTCGTGATTTTTGGGTATCGTATGTGATCATACGGATTTTTAGAATACAAATACAAGTAATGGTTCAATAGAAATTAATATAAAGATCAATTAAAAAAGATATACCCGCCCTATAAATAACCCTTAACCTTACCTTCGTCATTCTTTGGTCAAAATATCTGAGCCGCCAGTTTTCTTTCTTCCAAAACCATTTCGTGAATCTCTACAAAATCATATTAATTTATAGAAAAATCAATAAATCCAAACACTTATACTTTTGAATCCCTATGATGATCCTCTTCAATTTGGAGTAACATGTGAGGTGTTCCACACCATTCTGTTCGCAACCATAGTAGTGACGTGAGCTTAGGGTTTAATCTATATTGTAATTGGTTCATCGATGGGTGATTTAAGGATCGTATTTGGTCTCAACAGGGGTTTTGGCATATATCGTGAAATTCTGGGCATTTCCGGTGTAAAAAAATGTCGATGATCTCAGGCCAGTCGTTGAATTTGCTGAGAACGGAACACAAAAGGGGGGCATGCGAGTTATTTTCCAGGAGGTTAAGATTGTTGAGTGCAGGAGGGAGAGAACGATGGTATTTGTATTTGGATTTTTAAGGAAGAGACGAAGGAGTTGGTGGAAGGATGCATCGACCGTGGGAGTTATTCTTTACAGGAGGACGACGTTGCTTTCTTTGGGAGAAGAAGGATTAAGCAGGTCATTAGCATTAAATGATCATTAGTGCAATATAATTTAATTATTATATAAGTTAACAATCGAATTATTTATTCCAACTTATATAACATATAACTTCGTTATACAATATCAGAATTGAGCGAAACAAGATCCGATGGAATCGTATGGACGAGGGTAGACAATGGAACTGACTAAGAGTGAATTGGAGTTTGCTACAATTTATAGCGAAATAAATTGTTTGTCTGAATCAACCAACAGTTATTGTTATTTAACGATGACCGTCCAATGTAAGTAAATCTCACTAACTCTATACAGATTATTTTTATAAATATATTCTATTATTGATAAATGATGATTGATTGTTGTGTGTTGGTTGTTTGGTTGAATTGCTGATGTATTGGTTGAAATTATAGATAACGATACATATATAAATCGTTAATGAAATATTGATTCTGTTTATCAGAATATTTCACATTGAAATGAAATCGATTTTATTTATATTGTTTAACATCTGTGGATGCAGGGAATCAGGTTGGAGAGATCCAACTGGATTCCTCAATATTTATAATACTGTTTGTTTTCATATATTGTGATATATGATGTGATATAAACCCTGTGATTGAGGCGATACTGGTCTGTTTAATTGGTATTTTAAATACCATAAGAAATACTGTAATGTAATAGGGAATTTTCAAAGTGTATTTTGAAAAGGAATATTATTTAGAAAAAATAGAATTATAAAATGAATATTTATTCAGAAAATAAACAGAATTATAGAAGGGATATTTTTTTTGGAAAATAAATATGATTATAAAAGGAAATTGACGAGATATAAAAGAATAATGAGATGATTGTTTAAAGTGGATATTGAATAAAAATTTGTTTTAACATATATAAATTGGAAAGATAAATTTATAAACGATGTTTATAAATTAAATAAAATATTTATCATTGGATAAATTGGATATATAAATCTGAATTTATATAGAGGAGTGAAAATCGGTTTTAACACTGATGTTTTAAATAGAATTTGAACTTAGCATTTTAAAGGGAATTAAATGAGGTTTTTTTGTTAAAATAAGTTTTTATATGAAAATTCTATAAATTGAAGTATGAAAAGAAATTGGATTTGGGATATTGTTTTTAAAATACGAAATCAAACTGTTTTGATTATATAAAGAAATATTATTCGCATTCTATGTAGAAAAATTAGATTAAGGTAAATATTTTGCAAATAAAATATTATAAAGCAATTTGGGGTTTGAATTAGGAATTTAAATGGAAATACTGAAATTTGAAACTGACTGGAACTTAGTTGTGTTGAATGGCTTTCTGGGTATCAATCTGATGTTGGTTTCGGCCTTCGGGGTTTATGCTTGGGAAGTTGTTCTCTTACTAGTTTACAGTTAGAGACTGATAGAGGTGGGAAGATATTGATGCGTGAATCAATAATGGAAACGTTTTCCAATGTGAATGAGGTTTATTTTCTAAATTTAGAAAATAAGAATTTATGGAGATATGGAAATGGGTAACTGAATAAATTAATGATGAATTAATTTAAAAAGAGAAAAAGTTGATTGAAGATTGATCAATAAGATTTCCATTTGGAAATACGACCATTGTTGTACACATGTTTTTCTTTGATAGTTAAATCATCGACTATCAAAGTTTTTGACCATTTTTCCGTCGTCAATACGGAGAGACCGGGAGCAGATTCATTATCTGAAAGCCACTCTGTATGGGCGTTAGCATTGAGAATCAAATATGATGAAGACAATTGAAGACGAAGTTATGCAAGGGCTGTTCTGGCGATCCTAGGTAGAAATTGCCTAAGATGGATTTACAAAATAATGCCTTCGGTTTCTCCAATCCCAGGAGAATCTGTATGGAAGAATGTCTGACAGAGTATATTTAATAGATCGCGTAAGTTGATCTCTTCAAATGTATTTACGTTTAGTGGCAGAGGAATTCAATTCTCTTAGCTATATACCTGTGGTATTTTTGGGGAAATCAATTTGTTATTTGGCGGGCATGACGATGTGACATTCAAAGTAGATGAAGGTGTGATCTGTACGTTATAGCCTCAAGCCTCACAACCAGGAAATGGTATTAAATCGGGTAGGTCGCATGGCTAAGTGGTTAGGTGCCAATTAGGGTGTATTGTGACCTGATCTAGAGAAATTCCATTTACTTCTATAGCCTATTTCGATGTTGTCCCTTTCGGGAAACGGTTGCTGATCAGAACCGCTGGTGATAATACATTCGGTACACTCAAGCGAAATGAGTGACCGGTCATGTTTAGCCTGGGTTACAAGATGTTCTTGTTGAACCCGATGTAATCCTTTATAGTGTACACTGTCGGAAGGTGGTCCCATACCTTGCCAGTTGGAATTCATTACCCAATAAGCGCCCACAGTTTTTTGATTTTATACTATGTATGTGGAACGTGAGATGAAAGCATTCTGATAATTATTATTTAGTTGTGGTTGATATACACTATTATAATATCAAATTATGTTTTGATATAAAGATTATCATTTCTTTCAAAAGGATTTTGAAAGTTAAAACTAGTGTTTTGGAATCTCATAAGGAAAAAAACCCGTTCCGCGTTATACGTCGTGGTCTTATGAGATATCATTATTTTCTCAAACCATTTTAAATTGTTTACTCATACCAGTCCCATGACCGACCTGGAGTTTGTTTTATTTTGTTTTCCCTAAACTCATGGGTGCTCAAATTTGTACTAGCAGTCAAGTAGTCGGGATTTACAGATGCACTAGAAGGAGATGGAGCTGGAGGCTTCAGCAACGTTTTTATAGCTATTGTTTATTTCTGTTGTGATGTAAGTTTATACTCTAATAATGGTATTGTATACAGATACTGTTTTATTTCAAAGTTATGTTATGAAATATATTTATTCGTTCCGCTGTGAGATTCGTGTTTACTATGATGTTGTGATCTTTTTCTCCTTCTTCTATTCTAATTTTCTATCTGATCTATTCTCACCCTCTAACTCGTTTCATTAACTATCCGGTATTTTTGATGTGTGAATAGTCGACATTGAGTTTATGTCGATAACCAGGATCACGAAAATTCGGGTCGTTACAGCGGTATCAGAGCTGAAGGTTAAGTAATTAGCTTGGCTCTGTAGCGTGACTCAGTAGAGATGGGGTTAGCAATGCCCTAGATTGAGTTGAGTGTATATATACAAGAGAACGTATTTTAATATTTTATAAAAATTGTTTTATATTGTGGAGATTTATTGGTTGAGTTGTTCATAAGTTCTGGTCGATCAGTTTGATCCACTGTATCGGTAGGGGTTTATAAACGCTTGAATACGGTGAACCGACATGATATGTTTTGAAAAGAGGGTAAACGAAATAATTTTACCCAAATTATATTTTGATATAAAAGATTTATATTGGAATTATTATAATATTTCGGATATATTGGTTGTTATTATAATTGAGTAAGATTATGAATTAAATGGTTATGTAAATAACCAATCAGAATTTATATAAGTGTAGTATATGGAATCAGATGAATTAAATCTGAAATCTAAATCAGAATTGAAATTATAACTCTGGAAAGTTGGAAAGGTGTTTGTAAATGAGTTTGGATTAAATATATGAGAATTTTATAATTCTGGGAGATTTTAAATTGTTTTTAAGCATTATGAAGGTTATTTTGAATTGATTTCAAAATGGAAGTGTTTGAAAATGGTTACGGAAAGTGATATAGTATTAAACTCACTTTGATCACTGGAAAATAATTCTGATGATGAAGTCGACCATCATCGTATTCATTTTCAAGTTTCTAAGTGACGGATTACTACCAAAGATTTTGACTTTGAATTATTTTAAGGAAACGAGTTGTTTTGGATCCTAAAAAGGAAAGTTTGATTTTTGTTATGGTAAACTGTTTAAAAACTCCAAGGAAAAGATTGTTTGAAATAAAAATGAATTATATAGGACTGGTAAGTTAAGAGTTGAAATTGGTAATGGCACTGAGTTGAGAATGAAATTGGGCTTGGATATAAGCGAATAATTATGTTGAGATTTGACTGATTGTAATTGATTGGACATCGATTGGTATAGATGGATATATGATCAGCAGGTATTGAGTTGAATCAAGTTCAAGAAATAAAATGATATGCCCTATCAAAAGGTACAAGTTTATTTATATATGAGTTTGGTGATTATGAGCCGATTTGACAAGCCATTTGGCTATTTGATTTTCTTTTGGGTTGGAGGAGGCCTAGAGAGGCGAGTTGTAGTTGTACCGATTGAGCCATACAAAGGAGGTGCTGGCAAAAAAATTCAGAAATTTTAGGTGTTAGAAATTTTTTAGGATTTCTCGAAATTTTATTTGGTAGGAATAAATTAATATTTTAATTGAAATAAATTGGTTCAGTGAAACTGGAGTTAAAGAAGTAAACAAATAATTTTTACTCGGTCAATAGGGCTGTTTTCTACCTTAGCAATTTCGAGGACGAAATTATTTTAGGGGGGAAGAATGTAACGTCCCGTATTTTTACGGTGGAATAAATAATTTATTTAATTATTTAAAATATGATTTGGTAAATTAAATGGTTATTTAATCAAATAATATTCAATATTTAATTAACATAAATAATAGAATAATATATTTATTTCCAAAATAAATCGGAAATTACAGAATTCACAATATTGTGTGAATTGGACAATTCAAAATATATAATTCAGTTTAGAATCGAAATATATTAACTAATTTATTTATATATGCCAGTTGAACGTATAATTTATATTATAATTAAAATCGAGCTCGAAATGGCGCGGCAGTTCGTAATTTGGCAATTTGAAATTTAAACGAATATACAAAACCCGTTTTAAGCCGGATTTCTGTGAAACAAGAAACGTTTGGGGCTGGTGAAGTATATTTTTCGAATGGAAGAGAAAAATCGGGATTTAGTCGCATAGATTTTGATTTATGTCCAAATCAAATTTTCGAAAAGTTGCTATGGAATTCCTTTATAATTTATAACGATTTATTTATATTATAAAAGGATTTTCAATATAAATTGAATACTGATTTAATCCGGATTTGAAATGTCGAGTTATAAATTCAGATATGTTTATTTTGGAGCAGTGTAATATTATATGTGAATATATACAATAATATTTATTTATAAATATTTAATTTAATTATTTTTAAATATATAAATATTTAATGGATTTATTTAGAGCTTTAAAAATAGCCATTTTGCAAACGAACTCTGTTTTCGATGAGTTTTGTTGGATCCGGAATATTAAATTATTGTTAAATTTCAATTGTCATGATTTTTGGAGTTAGTATGTGGCCGTACGAGGTTTTAATGTGAAAAACAGACAATAATCTAACTTCAAAAATACACTGTGTGGGCAAACGAACACGGAATTCGATGAAACAAGTTTCCTTGGGTCCGTAATGACAAATTGTAGCTGGATGTCCATTTTCATGATTTTTGGGTATCGTATGTGATCATATGGATTTTTAGAATACAAGTAACGGTTCAATAGAAATTAAAATAAAAATAGATTAAAAAAATATATACCCACCCTATAAATAACCCTTAACATTCCTTAACCCTAACTCCATCATTCTCTGGTCAAAATATCCGAGCCGCCAGTTTTCTTTCTTCCAAAACCATTTGTGAATCTCTACAAAATCATATTAATTCATAGAAAAATCAATAAATCCAAACACTTATATTTTTGAATACCTGCGATGATCCTCTTCAACTTGGGGTAACATGTGAGGTGTTCGACACCATTCTGTTCGCAGCCGTAGTAGTGACGTGAGCTTAGGGTTAAATCTATAGGGTAATTGGTTCATCGATGGGTGATTTAAGGATCGTATTTGGTCTTAGCAGGGGTTTTAGCATCTATCGTGAAATTTTGGGCATTTCCGATGTAAAAAAAATTGTCGATGATCTCAGCCTAGTCATCGAGTTTGCTGAGAACGGAACACAGAAATGGGGCATGCGGGTTATTTGCCAGGAGGTTGAGATTGTTGAGTGCAGGAAGGAGGGAACGATGGTATTTGTATTTGGATTATTAAGGAAGAGACGAAGGAGTTGGTGGATCAGCCATGGGAGTTATTCTTTACAGGAGAACGTCGTTGCTTTCTTTTGGAGAAGAAGGATTAAGCAGGTCGTTAGCGTTAAATGATCATTAGGGTAATATAATTTAATTATTATATAAGTTAACAATCGAATTATTTATTCCAACTTATGTAATATATAACTTCATCATACATTATTAGAATTGAGCGAAACAAGATCCGATGGGATCTCATGGATAAGGGCTACACAATGGAACTGACTAGGAGTGGATTGGAGTTCGTTACAATTTATAGAAAAATAAATTGTCTGTTTGAATCAACCGACAGTTATCGTTATTTAACGATGACCATCCAATGTGAGTAAATCTCACTAACTCTATACAGTTTATATTTTTATAAATATAATCTAGTATTGATAAATGATGATAAATTGTTGTGTGTTGATTGTTTGGTTGAATTGTGGATGTATTGGTTGAAATTATAGATAACGATATATATATATATAAATCGTTAATGAAATATTGATTCTGTTTATCAGAATATTTCATATTGAAATGAAATCGATGCTATTTATATTGTTTAACGTCTATGGATGCAGGGAATTAGGTTGGAGGGATCCAACTAGATTCCTCAATATTTATAATACTGTTCATTATCATATATTGTGATATATGATGTGATATAAACCCTGTGATTGATTATGACGATACTGGTCTGTTTAATTGGTATTTTAAATAACATAAGAAATACTGTAATGTAATAGGGAATTTTCAAAGTGTATTTTGAAAAGGAATATTTATTTAGAAAATAAATATAATTATAAAAGGAATATTTATTTAGAAAATAAATAGGATTATAAAAGGAAATTGACAAGATATAAAAGAATTATAAGAAGATTGTTTAAAGTGGATATTGAATAAAAATTTGTTTTAACATATATAAATTGGAACAATGTTTATAAATTAAATAAAATATTTATCATTGGATGTATAAAATCTGAATTTATATAGAGGAGTGAAAATCGGACTTAACACTGATGTTTTAAATGGAATTTGAACTTAGCATTTTAAAGGGAATTAAATGAAACTTTTTGTAGAAGTATAAAATAAGTTTTTATATTAAAATTCTATAAATAGAAGTTTGAAAAGAAATTGGATTTGGGATATTGTTTTTAAAATACGAAATCAAACTGTTTTGATTATACAAAGAAATATTATTCACATTCTATGTAGAAAAATTAGATTAAAGTAAATATTTTGCAAATAAAATATTATAAAGGAATTTGGGGTTTGAATTAGGAATTTAAATGGAACTACTGAAATTTGAAACTGACCGGAAATTAGTTGGGTTGAATGGCTTTCTGGGTATTGATCTGGTGTTGGTTTTGGCCTTTGGGGTTTATGCTTGGGAAGTTGTTCTCTTACTAGTTTATAGTTAGGGACTGATAGAGGTGGGAAAATATTGATGCGTGAATCAGAAATGGAAACGTTTTCCAATGTTAATAAGGTTTATTTTCTAAATTTAGAAAATAAGAATTTATGGAGATATGGAAATGGGTAACTGAATAAATTAGTGATGAATTAATTTAAAAAGAGAAAAAGTTGATTGATGAGTGATCGGTAAGATTTCTATTTAGAAATACGATCATTGTTGTACACATGTTTGATAGTTAAATCACCGACTATCTAAGTTTTTGACCATTTTCCGTCGTCAATACGGAGAGACCGGGAGCAGATTCATTATCTGAAAACCACTCTGTATGGGCGTTAGCGTTGCGAAACAAATATGATAAAGATAATTGAAGACGAAGTTATGCAAGGGCTGTTTAGGCGATCCTAGGTAGAAATTGCCTAAGATGGATTTACATAATAATGCCTTCGGTTTGTCCAGTCCCAGGACAACCTATATGAAAAAATGTCTGCCAGAGTATATTTAATAGATCACGTAAGTTGATCTCTTCAAACGTATTTACGTTTGGTGGCAGAGGAATTTATTTCTCTTATCTGTATACCCGTGGCATTTTTGGGGAAATCAATTTGTGATTTGTCGGGTATGACGATGTGACATTCAAAGTAAATAAAGGTGTGATCTGTACGTTATAGCTTCTAGCCTCATAACCATGAAATGATATAAAATTGGGTAGGTCGCATGACTAAGTGTTTAGCTGCCAATTAGGGTGTATTATCACCTGTTCTAGAGAAATTCCATTTACTTCTATAATCTATATCGATGCTGTCCCTTTTGGGAAACGGTTGTTGATCCCAACCGTTGGTGATAATACATTCGGTACACTCAAGCGAAATGAGTGACCGTCATGTTTAGCCTGTGTTACAAGATGTTCTTGTTGAACCCGGTGTATTTCTCTCTAGAGATACACTATCAGAAGGTGGTCCTATACCTTGCCAGTTGGAATTCATTACCCAATAAGCGCCCACGGTTTTTTGATTTTATATTATGTATGTGGAACATGAGATGAAAGCATTCTGCTAATGATTATTTAGCTGTGGTTGATAGACACTATTATAATATAAAATTATGTTTTGATATAATGATTATCGTTTCTTTCAAAAGGATTTTGAAAGTTAAATCTAGTGTTTTGGATTCTCATAAGGGAAAAACCCGTTCCGTGTTATACGGCGTGGACTTATGAGATATCGTTATTTTCTCAAACTGTATTAAATTGTTTACTAATACCAGTCCCATGACTGACCCAGAGTTTGTTTTGTTTTCCCTAAAGTATTGGGTGCTCAAATTTGTATGAGCAGTCAAGTAGTCGGGATTCATAGTTGCACTAGAAGGAGCTGGAGCAGAAGGCTTCAACAGCGTTTTTATAGCTATTGTTTATTTCTGCTGTGATGTAAGTGTTATACTCTAATAATGGTATTGTATACATATACTTTTTTATTTCGAAGTTATGTTATGAAATATATTTTTTCATTTCGCTGTGAGATTCGTGTTTACTCTGATGTTGTGATCCTTTTCTCCTTCTTCTATTCCAACTTTCTATCTTATCTATTCTCACCCTCTAACTTCTTTCATTGACTATCCGGTATTTCCGATGTGTGAATAGTCTACATTGAGTTTATGTCGATTACCAACATCGCAAATTCCCCAAGTCGTTACACGTTCCAACCGTTTCTTCAAAATGGACTTGATAATTGTAACACCCCGCCTCCGCTAGGGTCACTCACAAGGGTATGCACTAGCTTTAGAGGGGCATTGTTGGTAAACATGCACAGAAATATCACAAGACAGAACATATAAAACAGCGAAAGTAAAATCGAACTTTCATAAACATTAAATATTAAGGTCTAAAGCCTTTTACATCAGAGTACATCAAAATCTGTCTTGCAATAGTAAAGAAGCATAAAGACTTTTTCATAAATTATTCCCCAGTAAAAACAGTAAAGTAGCCATGGCCAAGAAAAGTCCAAGCCATCCATGATGACCTTCAAGCAGAAGAAGTCCGAACTAAACAACAGTATTTCCTCCCTGTAACCTGGGGGGAAACGGAAGAAAAGAGGCGAAACAAAACGGGTCAGTCAAAAAGACTGAGTAAGCCCTATCTACTATTAGTATAAAAACTAGTAAAGTTAACTGACATGAGAAACTGAGATGAACATAAGTATGATAACAAGATAGATAAGCTAAATCAAAATAACAGGATGAACTACTGAACTCAGATAAACTAAGGTGTCATGATAAATTACGATGTCAAGATAAAACAAGGTATCACATCGTCAGGTTTCTATCAAGTATAATATCCCCAAGATATCTATCACGTATAACGTCCCATGGTATCTATCCTGTATATCCGCTCTGCACCTCTCGCACTAGTATCCCAACCCGCGTCATGTGTTAACTATGAATGTCCCTTGCCCAATGTCATGTAATGGTCCATGCCAACCTAATATATAGCATATGTAGGTTTTCCCAACTCGTATGTTTCTTTCCATGTATAAGTTCAGTCCTTTGCCGTAGGCCGTACAGGCTTTCCCATGTAAACGTTTTATCCTTGAAGTTGTTTTGGACTGCAACCCTTGATCTAGTTGTGTTTCCTTACCATGAACTATCGCGCGTCCACTTAGGATTTATGCCACCTAGGACCGCTAGGGATTATGCTACCTAAAATGAACGTTTCCGTGTCTCGGTTTGGGTTTTGGCCACCTAGGACCACTAAGGATTATGCCACCCGTCAACCGCGCCCTTCATCCCACGTATGTATCGTGAATCGTTTTCCATGTCTAGACGCACATGTTCTTCAATGTGCCACCCGAGTTCCGTGTCAGGGCAAATCAAGAAATACGGAACTCGGTCGGGAGCTTTAAGTCGTCTGCTGATGCAGATATCAAGGTCTGTTTTTGTACCCGTGGCTATGGTCCCACGTGACCCCTCCCTCAACTACTGAAAGGCAACCCACGAAAAATCATGTATGAGAACCCTAGGCCCATCGATGCCCATTTCCTGATAGCCAACCTCACCCATAACTTGATAGCTAGTATATGGTCTCTTGGGGGTTCCCTGCCTTTCCGTACGTACACGATTGACTAAAGATGGTAGGTAGTCGGCGACATGCTATCCCGGGGCGAAAAACCAAGAATCGTCGGCTCCACGCTAATCCATCCCAGTCTTTAGGTCGCTCGCATAGCAACCAAGGCATACTCTTGGCTCTTCTACCGCAGACCTTAACCCCTGTGAGGCCGGGTTTCATGGACCACTTGCCACCTCACAGAGGGATACCAAGAGTACCCTCACGTTCCCCGAAGCTTCCGCTTCGGCACCCAGTTCGCTGGAGCTTTTATCCAAGTCAGATAACCTGCTCCTCCTCGTATACTAAGCGATGACCTACCGTATCAGGTTACTCATCCTTTTATGAACTAGTCCCATGTCCCTAGCTAAGAATTATTACTTAGTTACCCTTAACTAAGGTTTACCACTTAGCTTCCTTTCCCGTTATCCTTGATTAACCACGATTTTCTACCTAGTCCCTCTAACTAGGGTTTGTCTATTGGGTTAAGTGTTATCATTCAAGTCCATGACTTAATCCCGTCTACAAATCATGTCAAAATTGGCTAAGTATCCAAGTTCGAGACTTAACCCGTCTACAAATCATGTCAAAATCGGCTAAGTATCCAAGTTCAAGACTTAACCCTACAGACCATGCTCAAGTTGGTTAAGTATATATATTAACTTGACCCTATCAAATTCCTTAGTCAAACCGGTCAAGTGTATTCAAGCGATTCGTGACTTAGCCTTATCATGTTTCCACGTTATATTGGTTAAGTATGGATTAACTTAACCTTAATAAATTCACGAGTTAGATTGGTTAAGTATGGATCACTTAACCACATCAAATTAACGAGTTAGATTGGTTAAGTTTAGGTCACTTAACCACATCAAATTAACGAGTTAGATTGGTTAAGTATAGGTCACCTAACCACATCAAATTAACGAGTTAGATTGGTTAAGTATAGGTCACTTAACCACATCAAATTAACGAGTTAAATTGGTTAAGTGTTTAACTTAACCCCATTAAACTACCAAGTGGGATTAATTAAGTTTAGGTTAACTCATCCCCATCCGATTACCATGTTTAGACTAATTGAGTCTAATCTTCACCCCATCCATTAACTGTATCTTTTGGTTAAGTGTCATTAAGGAAACTTACTTAACCTTACCAAGTTATCGTGTTGGATTGATTAAGTGTTGATTAACTTAACCCCGTCCACTAGTCGTATAAAAATGGTTAAGTGTCATTAGGCAAATCAAGTTACTTAACCTACCCAACCTTGTCATGCTTTGTTAAGTATCATTAGCCTAATCAAATTACTTAACCCACTTGTCCATGTCATATTTGGTTAAGAGTCATTAATCAAATTGTCTTAACCCTATTATGTGGCATTAATTACTTAATGCACCTTCACCTCTCACATTAGACTTTGTTGTGGTTACTAGTTAAGCCGGTCGGTTCCGGGTAGCTTTACACCACAACTTGGTCTAACCTCGGGTTCGAGCACAACATGACCAACTTCTCACATTGGGTCCTATTGTTTGCAACTACTAGTTAGGCCGGTCGGTTCCGGGTAGTTTTACGTTGCAAACTCAACCCAACCTCGAGTTGGCCACTTTCATGTTTAGTCTAGTGTCATGTTCATATTCAAGTTTTCAAGCAATTGGGTAGACCTAACTTAATAGGTAAATTCCCAATGGGTAGACCTAACTTAATAGGTAAATTCCCAAGCTTATGTTTTTATGCATATTTACATGTCAACTTCCATGTTATATTTCAAATCATGTTTTCAAGTTGTATTTTCACGTCATTAGAAATTACCCATAACATAACCCAACGCTTTTAAACTCGCATATACGTTCATAACAACGCAATGGATTAAAAGAGGAGACTTGGCAAAAGCATAACAAAAACGGATATTAAGCCACAAGTTAATCATGGTGGCAAATGAGGCACATATGTGTTCATTAACTTGCATGTTGCATTCCTAAGCCTCAAAAACATGCATAAACCCAAACTTGGCACATAAGCGAATCATGGTGACAAAAGACATGGAATGATGACTAGAAACTCGCATATATCATCATATAAGGGTTATGACTTCATATGCAAGTTGACATAAAGATTGTGACGATTCTCATGTTGCATAATGCAACTTTTCAACATAAAGGTTGTAGCTTTTAGCTCATAAGATCAAGATAATGACTTCATAAACTTGCATGACATGATAGCATAAATCATACTCAATGATCAAACCCAAACTTGCAACATGAACATTTAACTTCATAGTTAATATCTACGAGTAGGGAAGGGCTTACATTGCTATTAAGGCCTAAATCGATTACACTAAAGCTTGTGATGAAGCCTATGCATGCCATCACCCCAAAAACCCAAAGATGGATGCTCCAAATCAATGAAAACCCCCTCTTTATGAACAAAGATCAAAGATTTTGCCTTGGAATCAATTTGAGAAGCTCTCATACTAACATAGGGACTCTCTAATACTCTCATGATCATGAAACCTCTCATAGAAATGAAGTGGAGGCTAGAGTAGTTGAGTGGCCATGAGAGTAGGAATTTTGCCATAGTTTAGTTACATGAGTGAATAATGAGGGTTTAGGGGAGGGTTAGGGGCTTATTTATAGAAGGTTAGGCTAGTTAGGACCCTTAGATTAACCCTAGGACCAACCTGAACCGTCAGATCTCAAACCAGGCCCAAAAACCTAGCCAAGATAGAAACAGGTGCACCAGGTAAGACTGCTCGTCTGAGCTAAGTCGACAGCCAAGTCGACAGGGCTGTCGACTTGGTCAGACCAAGTCGACTCCCAAGTCGACAGGGCTGTCGACTTGGGTACTATGGCGGGAATTTTTCCCGCCTGGCCCAACTGGCCCAATTTTCCAAATTCAAGTTTGAATTTGAAATCTATTTTTACTTAGGAATTTTCTGAAAACTTCGTTGGGCCTTAATCGGGTCATACGGACTCCGATTTTCGAAAACTCGGACTCTATTTCGCGTATTTTTCCGAGACGAACGCAATGGCATAGCCCGTTTAACTTGATTCAGAATTTAAAATTAAATTCTGCCTTGATTCTCGTCTTAATCATGTTATCGAAATACGGGTTGTTACAATAATCTTGTCCACTGTTTCTACTTGTCCATTTGACTACGGATGCGCTACAACAGATTATATTTTCTCAATATGATATCTTCGGTAGAAATCTCTAAACTCTGTACTGTCAAATTGAGTTCCGTTGTCGGTTGTGATAACTTTTGGGATCCCAAATTGACAAATAATATTTCTGATGATGAAACCAATCACCTGCTTTACCATTATGGTGGTCAACTGTTCGGCTTCTGCCTATTTCGTAAAGTAATCCACAACCACGATTGCATATTTTTCTCTGCTCTTTGCAACAAGAAGACTTCCAATAATATCAATCCCTCATACAACGAATGGCCATTGGCTCACCATCAAGGTGAGTTGTCTTGAAGGTGCTCTAGGAATCCTTGCAAATTTCTGGCATTTGTCGTAGTGTCGTGAATAATCAGCTGCGCCCCAGTTTGTGGTAGGACAGAAGTATCCATACTGTAATATATTCTTTGCCAACATTTGCCACCCGATGTGATCTCCACAACCACCTTCGTGCACTTCCCTCAATACACGTTTGACATTGTCATGTGTTATACACTGAAATAAAGTAACCTGGAACTCCCTTCGGTAAAGAACAACGCCCTGCATGACATATCTCGAAGCTTTTCGGACGATGGTACATCTTTCATTTTTCTTTACAGGAAACATTCCATGTTGTAAGAAGTCCTTTATGAGTGTCATTCATAATTCTCTCCCGGGTTCGGTCTCCAATACTAGATCAACTTCCATCTGATCAATGCTATTATCAAGGGTCTCGATTAGGACCATCTCCATCTCTTCGAGATTACCGGAGCTCGCCAACTTAGCTAATTTATCCGTTTTTGATTTTCTGTTCGAGAAATATGGGAGATGATATAGTGTTCCAAGCTATCCAATAGCTCTTCGACCCTTTCTAGGTAAACCGCTAGTCATGGTCCTTTTTCTTGAAACTCCTTCCAAACATGGCAAACAATAATCTGAGAGCCACAGAAGATGTCCAATATAGCTAGTCCTAACTCCTTGGCAAGTTTCAGCCGACCAATCAGCGCCTCAACTCATAATCGTTGTTAGTAGCATGAAAATTCAGTCGCACAACATAGTAAATCGACCGTCCTTCAGGAGTTATCAGTATGACTTTGGCGCCAGACCGTCGATCATTCTGAGTATAGTCTATATACAGCTTCCAGGTCCTTGATTCCATCTTTCTCTCTGAGGAGCCATCTTCTTCATCTAACGCGTCCTCCCCAGGAATGGTGAATTCAACGATGAAGTATGCTAATGCTTGTCCCCGTGTAGACTTCCTTGGAAGTTAGTTGAGATCCAATTGGCTTAGCTCGATGTTCCACTTGAGCGATCTTCCAGACGCCTTAGGTCGTTGCAGGACCTGTCATAGCAGCTGATCAGTGTATATCACAATCGGATGAGCCTAAAAGTAGTGATGAAGCTTTCTTGAAGCAATCAACAAGCTATAAACGAGCTTCTCAATCTTTGGATAGTTTCGTTCCGCAACTGCTAACTTCTTGCTCACATAATACACTTGTCTCTGAACTTTATCCTCCTCATGAACAAGTGCTAAACTAATTGCGTGCGATGACACTGCTAAGTATATGAATAAGTCTCCGTGGTCCAATGGCTTAGACAATATCGGGGGCCTCTCTAAGTGACTTAGCAGGTTTTGGAAGGCTTCAATGTAGTCCAGGGTCTATTCGAAATTGCGCTTTCCTCGCTTTATCAACTCGAAGGAAGGGATGCCTTTTTTTGTGGCCCTGGAGATAAATTTAGTAAGCATTACCACCTTCCCTGTTAGGCTCTGTACATCTTTAATTTTTCATGGCTTATTGATGTTCTTGATCATCGCAATTTGGTCGGGGTTAATTTCGGTTCCACGTAAGCTGACTATGAAGCCAAGAAACTTCCCTGACGCAATGTCAAAAGAGCACTTCAAAGGGTTTATCTTCATTCCATATTATCGGAGGATATTGAACATCTCTGCTAAATCCAACGTGAGATGAAGATTTCTTGGATTTCAGGAGCATATCATCCATGTAAACTTCCATAGACCTTCCAATCTGGTTGTGGAACATACAGTTCACTAAACGTTTGTACGTTGCACCAACATTCTTCAATATGAATAGCATTACCACGTAGCAATATAATCTGAGATCTGTGATGAAACTTGTATGTTCTTGATCAGGCACATGCATAGGAATCTGGTTGTAACCCGAGTACATGCCCATGAAAGAAAGAAGCTCGTGTCCCGTTGTTGAATCCACTAATTGATCAATTCTTGGTAATAGGAAACTGTCTTTTGGGCAGGCTTTGTTCAATTTTGAGAAATCAATGCACATATACCACTTTCCATTAGCTTTCTTAACAAGGAATAGATTTGATATCCAGTTAGGATATGTTGCATCTCGTATGAAATCGTTTCCTTTCAGCTTCTCAACATCTTCCTTTAAGGCAGCCAAACTCTTCGGGCCGAGCATACGTCTCTTTTGCTTGATGGGGGCGTACTTCAGGTTTATGCTTAAGGCATGACTCATAACGGATGGTAATATCCAGCACATGTCAGCGTGTGTCCACGCAGATACATCCAAGTAGGATCATAAAAAATCTGTCAGTTCCCTTGTCCGGAGGGGATTTAAATTAGATTCGATCTTCAGGACCCTAATAGGGTCATCGTCACTGGTCGGGATATCCACAGTTGCTTCATTCAGCATCGACCTTCTACATCGTGGTTCCTCGTCCTCTCTGGGATCAATATCCTCAGACTGGTAATCTGGCGACTCTGATCGGGATGTATCCCTTATTTGCTATATTGAAGCCTCCCTAGCAAGGTAGGAGGTTTTCTTGGGATCTGAATCATCTTTTTGGTGGAGCGCCTTCCATTTAGCTAAGTAGGATCTCTCTATCACCTGATCTCCACGGACTGTCTCTATTCCCGATTCAATTAGGAAATTCAACAATAGGCACCAGGGTGCGATGTAGGCTCTGAATTCCACTAGAGATGGTCGTCCTAAGAAGGCGTTATATTGAGAATCAATATTCATGATAATAAATGGGAGAATCCGCATTCTCCTAAGGTCTCCTTCCCTAAGTTCCACGGATAAATCAACTACTCCTATTGGTGTTGTTGTAGAACTATTAAAGCCACGTATCCATCCACTGCATGGCTTCAGATCTTTATCCACCAACTTCATCTGGTCGAATGCTTTCTTGAAGAGGATATTTACGGAACTCCCACAATCAACAAGGACTTTCCGTATGGTTGCTGGACCAACGATAGCTGATATTACCAACGGGTCTATACTCGAGGCTTCTATTCCCACGTTTTCCCTGTCGCGGAACACAATGTCGACTTTCATTGTTTTTTGTTGTTTTATGGGTGCGTCATCCTCCGGAGTACTACACTCTTTCATGTCTAGATGCTTTGTCGCATTGACGTATTTCTTCATAGTTCTTTAACTAAATCCTACTTGGTATAACCCTCCGGCCACAGTGTTAATAACTATCCCCTTCCCTTTATGCTGGGCAATGGCTCGGGGAGCTGGTTGACCCTAATTTAGAGCTGAACCTCCTTTCTCCCAGTCCCTCAGGGCAACCTTATACTCGTCCAACTTTCCTTCATGGTGCAGTCTCTCCACTACGTCTCCCAAGTGACGACACTCATCAGTCGAATGTCCATATGTTTCGTGAAATAAGAAGAACTTCCTAGTCTCGCGTTCCTTTTCCGTCGAGTCTCTCGGCGGAGACTTTTTGTATTGCATCACATTGCAGGTATCCAGATAGATGTTTTCCAAGGTATCGTTCAATGGTGTGTGGCTTTCAAAAGATTGGAACCGATGCCTTTTCTTAGGGTCATTCCTTTAATTCTATCTCCTCTTGTTGTTGTTCCTACCTTGGTGGTCATTCCCTTCATTCTGGCTGCCAACATTGACTTCAACCTTCCTTAAGTTGTCACCAGATTGTTTAATAGCGAGTTGCTCTGGATATCCTCCCTTGCGACTGCATTGGATATTCTCTTCCGATTTGCATACACCTCTTCTTGTCGTAAGAGAATATTAGTTTTCTCATAAAATAATTCCCTGGTTAGCGGCGACTTTCCAACTAGGTACTTCCCAAACTCAATATATTTATCTACTCCGTCTACTAGCGCCATTAAAATAGTTTGTTCGTGGGGATTACTCACTTCGGTAGCTGCTAAATTGAAGCGGTCTAAATATGACTTTAAAGTTTCCCTTGGAGCTTGCTTAACTATGGAAAATTCAATGACGTTCTTATAATTCTGTGCGTCCAACCAAAACTGATTCAGGAATATCTCACTTAACTCTTTAAAATTGGAAACTGGTCATAGAGGAAGTCGGGTAAACCACATCATAGCCACATTCTCCAGGTATATCGGGAATTCCACTTTATGGCATCTGGAGCTGCGGCGGCATTCATGTACCAGGATTATCTCATCAAAAGTTGTATTGGATTTGTTCTTCCCGCATAATGGCTCATGGTGGGAAGCTTGAATCGCCTTGGAAACTGGACGTCCAATATGTCAATGGTGAAAGGCATATGGCTACGGTCAATACCCCAGTCTTCATTGGTGTAGCATATGTTGTCAGCCATAATTTGACGTACCATTTCTTCTACTTCGGCATTGGCTAAAGCATGTTTAGGTTCAATGCTCTCAGTTCTCCTGGACCGTCCTGCCCTTGCCCCAGGTTACGTCATCTGACCTGCCGTTTGAGTAGAGTTTCCATACCTCCTGCGGTCCCGTTCGGTCACAGGATAAGTAAGTTGGAGGAGTTGTGCCTGTGTAGGATGAGTAATGTTTGGGTCTCTAGGGAGAACATGGGACCCACGCATTGGCAGTAGCATAGGCTCCGCTAGGCTGGGATCATCACGACCTAGACGACGTGTTGCATCCTACCTAGACCCCAATGAGCCAAACTACACTTGTTCAAGGTTCTCTGGTCTTTCAAGAAGTCTCTTTTGACGTGAATGACTTTCATTTTCTTTCGAGGTAGATGGGTCTTCTTCTTCCCGACGATGAATAGGCGATGGTGCTTTTTGTCTGCGCAGCTCAACCGGTTGTCTAGCCATTGTGTTCACATCATCACGGATTGCAGCGTTATCACGTCGTTGACCTTCTAAAATGACATTTGTTTCTTCCATCATGGCGAGCATGCGAGCAAAATCGATCTAAGAAATAGGTGCAGACGCAGGAGGTTGATTACTGGTTGTAGCAACCGGATTTGAAGTGCCAGCGCCGGACGGGTAGAGACACCCACGACTCCTGCTAGATTCGAGGCACCAACATCAGGTTGGTTCGGTCACTGCCCTCGGGTCGAGTCAAAGGTACACCATCGGGTCGGACCGGACCCGATCCCGTTCGAGTCGGTGAGCTGCGCGTTGGTAATGCAACGTGCATCATCTTATTGTCCTGCATTTGCTGCATTTGTTTGAGAAGTTTGCTAATTTTTCTCTTTCCTTAGAGCCATAGAATTCAAATTCGTTGAAATTGACGAAAACTCTGGAATGGAAATGTGGATTATCTCTTCGGACTTGGTGATCCAAACAGTAGAATAATAGTCCAAAAAGCTGAGAATTCAATGTTCTCAATGAAAGCACCAAAATGTTAGACCAAAAAATGACACTAACACCCAATTGACTAGGTTCCGTAGAAAATAATGAAGAATTATAATCTAAAAACAAGGAAAAGGCAATAAATACATGAGATTTATAGTGATTCGAGGTTAACGAGTCTACGTCCATTTTATAGTTCTATGATTCGATAGAGAGTTACAAATAAAATGCTGATAATTACTCAATCTCTCAAATATAATCAATTCCCTCTTGGTATTTATTGAATTGTACTCAACAATCACGAGTACAATACTGATTAAATAGGGAAAGCAATGATAATATTGGAGATCAAGTGTGTAGAGTGTCAAAAGATCCTTCAAATGATCGTGAAATCGTTTTTTTATAAGGGATTCTTGAGCTCGGATCGGTTGCCACGTGGCTGTCATCTAGGACATCTCGGAATAGTGGTGGACCAAGTGAAGAAGCTCTCTTTAGATCATGGGTAAAAGGTGGGTATTGATCCTCTTTTATAAGCATAAGAATAGGTAATGGTTTGAATGGGTAATCGCTTCAGGGTAATAGGTATGGGGTCGGGTTGGTCCCCCGTCAACTCGAAACAATAATACTCAACAACCGAGTCTTGGGCATGCGTCGGTCATGTCACCTTCATCCGATCTGGTTGATTCGATCTGGTCATCTGGAGTTAGGAAAGAATGCCTCCTCCGAACCAAAGTCCTATACTACCCATCCGACCCGAGTCTCCTTTCTCTTATTCGACCCGAGCCGAGTCATTGAATTGACTTGTCCCTTGGTCTTTTGTGCATGCAATCGTGGTATTTGGAATTTGTGTGGCCTAGTCACAAAGTAGGCCAAAGCGACGCATGAGTAAATTGGATTTAACTGGTAGTGTATATCCACGAAATTTGCTGGTTCAAAGCATGTTTATATTTTGGAATAAAGGATCATTTGCTTTGCCTCCATTGTTATTCACGACCGGAGAAAAAGCTAAGCTTTTTGAAGCCATCAATATTTTGCTCTGTTTCTTATGAAGAACTAAAGCAAAAAAACTTCTTTCTATTTCAGTTGTACAACTATAGCAATAGGTTTTAGTCTGTTGCGTCTTCTGCATTTGCTTCAGTTGCTGAACTGAAGCAACTACCTGTTTTATAGTAGTGTAACCAGTGAAGTGCATGTCTGTAGGTTTAGTATAGCTTCCTAATACGATTGTAACAAGAGGCGCTATGCGGAGTGGTCTCGTTAGATATCATAGGTACTAGGTAAATAAGTTATTATTCATAAATTGACCCGTAGTTTTTGGTATTTCCCCTTAAACTATTGGGTACTCAATTGAGTAGGCTGAGGTTCAAGGTCTTTCAAGATCCCTTTCGAATAATGGTTCCGGAGGTGAGAAAAAGGCAATAGATATTTAGGTGTTCCGCTATGTTTTGTTTGTTCAGTTTTTTGTATCTTTGGGCATGTTTAGGACTGTCATTATTTATACTTTGGTCACCCGAAGGGACATAGTCTTTCCCGGAGTTTACTTTGTAATAACTTATATTTTTTTTGAATGCGTTGTGCGAAGGGTTGTATGAATGAATTATTTATATCAATGAATGTATTGCAAAAAAATTTAATACTCCCATGCTATATAATGTTGAGATTTATTAACATTTGATTTTCTATCACCTGAAGTTAAAACTAGAGATGAATGCAACATCTATAGTTTTCAGCTTTCGACCATGGAGAATAAGGTGTTACATAATGTGTTTCATGTCTCGCATCTATGGAAGTATATGCAAGATCTAGATGCTACCACTGATCCAAGGATAATGGTGAAGTTGAGTGATAACCTATTCAGATTGTGGCTAGAGATGAGAGGAAGTTGAGGAACATCCCGCTCTAAAAAAAGTTTAGAAACAAGTCAGTCAAGCTAGTAAAAGTACAATGGAACGATAATGCTAAGGACTGTACTTGAGAGACAGAAAACAGGATCGAGGCTACTTTTCCTGATCGGCTTTGTGGTAAGTTATATATTGTTTTATAGACTTGATAACTAGTGGCTTACATTAGTATAGCAAGAGTTGTTGCATGGTTGCTACGTTTGCTGTAGTCCTTAACAGAATTTCAATGAAGAAATTATTTTAAGGAATAGAGGATGTAACATCCCCCATTTTCGTTAGATATTATTTGGGATACTTAATTGAACAAATTAGATAAAAATAATGTAATTAGATTATTGAGTTAAGATTTCACATAAAAATAAGTAATGTGTTAGTCTTAGGAATTAAGTAAAATATATTAAATATAATTAAGATTATGTGAGGGGTAAAACGAGAAACACTTTGTGTAAAATATGAGATCTTTTCCTACACATTTACTCCCATTACTTCATTCTCATAAAACCTAGAAAGAACCCTAAGAAGCTGACCATTAGGATCTCAAGGAGAAGAGAAGACTAGGAAGGTTAAAGATTTAGTCTTAGAACAAAAAATCTACAAATCTCAACACTAATCCATTAGGAATAATGACTCTTACCCATTTTATTTTGGGTTATTATCATAAGGCCAAATCTATTTTATGTTAACATGAGTTTTTTCATGTTTGTTATAAAGCTATGTACTTGTGTTGTTAGAGAAAAGTTTTTATATGCATTTACATGCTTATTACACATGATTTTGGGTAGGTTTTAGGGTTGAACCTCTAATTTAACATCTCAGACTAACTTAAAACTTTTATATGATGTTTATAACATGTTTTCAGAGATGGGTTTTTAATTTCATAATTTTCTAAGCTTACATGAATTTCTTGTGAGATTTCTAAGTCTAATTAAAAGCTAATTACGAGAAAAATTAATTAAAGATCTTAACTAATTGTTTTTGACTTGAATGATATTGGAGGGTATTTTTTACATCAATGAATTTTTAGTACTTTTTCCAATTTATGGATTAATCGATATGAATTTTCTAATTTGGCTAGATTTAGGGTGAAAATAACATTAACAAGGGCATAAATGTTATTAATTACCAACTTCTATTTTGGGAAATCATAGGATGCAAAAAAAGTCTGCTTAGGATTAGTACCTATTTATATAAACCAATAAGATTCCAAAATTGTATTGCAGATAGTGAAAATTTCATTTATTAAAGGAAATAAGCAAGTTTTCTTTGTATTTACTGTCAGTGTCATCGCCTTTTAAATGAAAACAATCCTTCACAACTTTCAAAATAGTCATAAGCAATTCTGCTTCCTCTAATAAGCTTCGAATTCTTGTAATTTCAGTTGTTGGCATATGAAGTATTAAGGTTTTTTGCTTTCGTATATGAGGCTTTGGCCTCCACCTTTCATTTCGGATCTCTGACCACTAGATTTATGTTTCTTAAGTGTAATCTTCAACAGCGCCTATCGTCTTTGCATACAGGCTTCGGCTATTGTGCTTGGATGGTAGGACCATTTGGGAAAGTATAATATAAGGGTTGTTGCCTCTATTATTTTAAAGGCTTCGAGGCTTTCTCCTCAATTTTGTTTGGTCGAACTAAAAAGGAATGTTTTCCTTTGACTTGGTTTTATTAAAGAAGCATAAAGGCTATCACCTTGAGACCTTCCAGCTGTATCGAAAGGATCCTATTTTATAACCTTATTTCAACTTAGATGCTTCCAGCACCTTAACTCTTGACCGTGTCAAAGGGGTTTAATTTCGGAACCTCAAAATTATAAAGAAAATAGGGCTTTCCCTTATGTTTTAAGTAAGCTTGGAGGTTATCGCCTCAATGCCTATCAGTGGAATTGAAGGGGCTTGTTTTACTTGAACTTTGTTTTATAAAGTAAGAGATGTTGTCATCTAACTTTCCTACGGCGAAACTATGAGGATTTTTTCATAAACAATGATTTCTAATGAAAAAAGGGGTTGTCGCCTCTACATCTTTTGATGGAACCGAAAGGGATGTTTTTAAACACAATCCTTAACTAGTTAAACAACTAATTTTTGAATGTTTACCGAGGCTTATTTGCTTACATTTGTTTCAGCTTACATTTTGTTTACATAGGGTAATATTATGTTGCTTTCGACATTGGGGAAGGAGTCGAAAAGGATGTTTTGGGTCGAATGGGTTTCGAATCCATTATGTATGCATGATGCTTTCTGTAGGGAACCATTTCATTACTTTAAATGCAATTAATATCTCGTCGAAAGTAAGGGTATTGACTTGTACTTGGTAGAGGACCATTTTATGCTTTCAAACTTTCTAGAATACATTTTGGGTACCTATAGAAAGGGTTAAATCGGGAAGATTTAGAGATTCTTAATATTTTTATGGATAAAACTATGGTGTTCCCCAGCATATGTTGGCAAACGAAGTTGAACATTTGCATGGTGTTACCCGGCTTATGTCAGAAGGTTCTTAGTCATCTTATGGATACAACTATGGCATGTGTATGGTTGTCGCTTACGTGTATTATCAGATTGTTTGTCATCTTACAGGTAAAATTACGGAACATGTATGGCATTCCCCCATCATGTGTTGTGTAACACCCTGTAAAATACACCCTAATTGGACATAGGTAATTAAATTAAGAGTAATTATAAATAAATAGTAAAATAATAATAAGTTGAATATACAAATTTTTGATAATTAGGAATTTGATCACGAATTTTATCCGTGGAGAGATTTTAGTCCATTTTCATTTATTACATACTGAAAACGGAGTTCGTTTGAAAAAGATATGTATATAACCATCTGGGCAATAAAATAATATATATCAGATTTGAATTTGGAAACACAAACATAAATCTGGAATAAAATAAATGCAAATCGCATAAGGGAATATTCTAGTTTCAAATTCAAAGTTGTATATAAGCATGTGAGAGGGGACAACATTTGAAAAGAAATGGAAAGAATTGAATGAAATTGGTTACCAACTAATAATAAACCAAACGTGCAAGTGAATTAAATTCACTATTCCTCATCCTTGAAGGGAGTCGAGCGCCCTCTAGAGGGTATTGAATGCCCAGTGAGGCTATGGGGTGGTGGCAGGTAAGTTTAGTTAGTTATCACATATTGTTTGCTGATTTGAATAGTCCAAATTTAACAATATAAATCCAACGATTCTCACACAATTCAGTAACTAATAAATAGATCCTTAGCCTCCTCTCTAAGCCTCATATCTTCTCTATGTTTTGCCTCTATTCTTTCTTTCTCCATTCTGTTTAGTTCTAGATTATGTCCAGTTAGTTTTCTTCTATCTCAATTCTAATATATTTCTTCTTGTTCTATTCTAATTTTTGTTTAGAATTCCTGAAACTAGATATATATATATGTATGTATATTATTCTATATTTATTCCTATACATGAATAATAATTTAGAAGAAAGAATTGAAGTATATAAATTCGAGGCTGTAATCCAGAATTAGGCTATTCACAACTTTCTTCTTATTGTTGCATTGTGAGCGGGTATTCTTTCAAGTTTACCTATTTTTCTGTAATTGTTAGTATAAATCTGGGTTGATTATGCCTATAGAGATTTGGTACTTTCATGAAAACAAAAAAAGATATAAATCGCTCAATTCTCTAATAAATCAAAGATGGTCGCTAGTGTTGTTCATTTGGTTTTGATTATTGATGAATGTAAGAAGGAGATTTTTGTTATTTTTGTGTATATGTAAATCTATCATCTAGATTGTTTTATTTTCTTTTATTTTTATTGTAATTCAAATTAACACAAAGAAGCATGGATTTGGGCACTGTAACTTATGTATGTTTTGAACCTCAATTTTTATGTAAAATAGATGGTTTTAATGTAATAAAATACATTTGACAAAAATCCTTGTTTTTGTGCAAATATCACTAGTGCAAAGTAAATCAGTATTAAATGGAATATACATATAATATTGTTTTTCACCATGTCCCCTTTTTTATTGAAATAATCTTGAAAACCTTGGTTACAATGTATTTTATAATGCTTATTGTATACTTCTTGAAACTCAATCCGATAGTGGTTTCTAACCCTGTTGGAGGAGCTAAGCGACTCTTGTTGATTTGGAAAGACCTAGAATTAGACATCGATGACAATGATTTCGCATATAATGCACATTTTCTAAATTTCAAGTGGTATGGACTTATTTTAGGGATGCATTGGCTATCACATTATGGGTCCATCCTTGATTGTGATTGAAGATCTTTTGCATGAGGAGTTGTAGAGGTCATAGTTTAGAGATCCCTGTACAGTAAGAAATATAAGGGATTCGACCTTGTTACATTATCTGTCTTCTGATTTGGAAGGGTCATCGATAGTGCCCATTGATGTTGAGTTACTTGGCATTTTCGAGGTAGGAATGGGACTTTCTCTGTATATAAAGATTGCATTTAGGATAGACCTCGAGAAGGACGCTAGACTGGTTGCATTTCCATCGAGGCATATAACTCCTGAAGAAAGAAGGGAATTGGATAAGCAAATTTCAGAGTTGCTTCAGAAAGGATTCATCTGGCAGAGTACCTAAAAGTGGGAAGCACCGGTTGTTTTTTCTACTAAAGCTAATGGATTGTTAAGGTTGTGCGTTGATTATAGAGAGCTTAATAAGTTAACCAAGAAGAATAGATATCCTTTGCCTAGGATAATTGACATATTCGATTGGTCGGGAGGTGCTAAAGCCTTTTCTTAGTTGGAGCTAGCAATAGGATTTCATCAGTTAATATTTTCTAAGGAAAGAAAAACTAAGACAACATTTAGGGCACCACCCAATTGTTTGTTTGAATGGGAAGTAATGCCCTTTGGATTGACGAATGCCCTCGCCTTCTTTACGGATTTGATGAGTAGAGTGTTTAGAGGCATTCTTAGTAAGATAGTCGTGGTGTTTTTTGATGACCTACTCATATTCTCTAAGGATTATAAAGAGCATGGAATCACCTAAGGAAGGTATTAGGAATCTTGAGAAAGAATCGGCTCAAGGCTAAGTTCTTCAAGTTCCACTTTTGGACAGAGGAAGTTAACTTTCTTGAACATATAATTTCTAGGAAGGATTATCTGTAGACCCCATGAAATTTGTGTCTGTTCAAGGATGAAAGGTTCCTCATAATGCATCAGAGGTTATGAGTTTCTTAGGGTTGGCAAACTATTATAGGAAATTCATGAAAGACTTTGCAAGAATCGTATCCCTCTAACCTGTTTGACTAAGAAGAATCTCGAGTTTTATTGAAGTGATAAGTATAGTTGTGCTTTTGAGCAGTCGAACGATTTGCTTATGAGTGCACCTATCCTTATCATCCTTGGTGGGACTATGATGTTAATGGTCTTTATGGATGCTTGTGGAACAAGATTAGGAGTAGGGCTTATGCAAGACGGTAGAGTAGTTATCCACACAAGTAGATAAGTTAAGGATCATGAGAAAAGATACCTTATTCACGATTTGGAGCTTGCAACCGTAGTGTTTTTCCTTATGATGTATAAATATTATCTTTTAGGAGATAAGTCTGGGTTTTTCCCAGATCATAAAACTCTTAAGTATTTATATTTCCAATAAGATTTGAATCTCATGCAGCAGAGATGGATGAAGTATATAACTTCATTTGATTTCGATATTTGGTGCACCTTAAGGAAGGGTGACATTGTCGGGGATGTTTTGAATAGGATACATGCTACCCTTAGTGCTAACGCTAATTGGGACAGTTGAAATTTCTTTCCAGTTTTAAACTTCAAGCACCATTCGAGTCATCTTAAGGATTCTTGTAGCTTTGGAAGCAAAGCCAACCTAAATGGATAGGATTAAGTATGAGCAAGGACTTGACGAGGAGTTGAGCGTGTTGAGGAAAAATGTTGCTAGAGGAGAGCACTTCCCCATTTCGATAGATTTCCATGGATAGTGATAAAGGCTTAATAAGGCATAGACTTATTTGTGTCCCATAAACTAGCAATTTTAGAGAAATCCATCATTCATACATCCCGGAGGAGATATGATGTTTAAGGATATGAGGTGGACTTTCTATTGGAAGGCATAAAGAAATATGTTGCAGAGTTTGATGAGAGGTGTTTGACTTGTCAGAAAGCCAAAGCAAAACAAGGTAGGCCTAGATAGTTATTATTACCTTTGGAGGTCCCCTTGGAAATGAGAACATATTTCGATGGATTTTATAGATGAGCTACCAAGGAGTTAGAAAGGGAATGATGCCATTTGGGTTGTAGCGGATCAATTGATGAAGAGTACATAATCCATTCCAGTAAAGAAGAGTAGAACTGCAGCTTCGTCGGCCCAGCTTTATATCAAGAAAATAGTGCGACTACATGGAATCCCAACGAGTATAGGGAGTGAAAGAGACACTCTATTCATGAGCGAGTTTTGGAAGAGCCTACAAATTTCATTAGGGACAACACTTAACTGGAGCACCG
Source organism: Allium sativum (assembly GCA_030737875.1). NCBI lineage: Eukaryota > Viridiplantae > Streptophyta > Magnoliopsida > Asparagales > Amaryllidaceae > Allium > Allium sativum. Next base: position 381,137,312 of record CM060915.1, read on the forward strand.
CATAACACCCACAGACCGACGGACAAACCGAGAGAGTCAACTGAATTCTTAAATATGTACTAGGAGCCTGCATCATCAATTTTGGAGGAGCATGGCAACAACATTGGTCATTAGTCGAGTTCCCATACAATAATAGTTTTCAAGTGAAGATTGGTATGGCCCCTCACGAGGCATTATATGGGCGGCCATGCAAATCACCAACTTGATGGTGGAAAACTACTGACAAGATTCTATTCGGACACAACCATATCCGTGGTTCAACCGAGAATATTCACACTACAAGAAAATAACATATTGATAGCAAGCAAGGATTGCATGATAATTTAACATGCTATAGTTAAGTATGCTAGTCACTAATTAGGATAAACCATGACTTTCAATAGTAAACCATGACAATGACCAATGCAATAACAAATAAATCATGGTCACGAACAATAAACCAAGTCATATCATCCATGCAATAAGGCAAAATTTTGGCTGCTAAAATTTTCACACTTCCCTCCCCAATTTTGGCTGCTGAAATTTGCTTTTCTTTTTCTTTCCAAACTCTATTTTTTCACGCTTCCCCCTGATTTTTCATGCTTCACTCCCAATTCTTCCTTTTCACTACTCTTCCAAATTAGGTCTCCCTTTTGGAAAATTTGCCTCATCCAGGAACCTTCCTTCAACCCACGAACTTCTCTCCATCACCGATCTCTCCTTATCATTCATAACCCTTTCCATCATCGTATTTGCGCGATTCTTCACAAAATCGACCTATGAAAGACCTTAGTCACAAATCGTTACCTAATCGACTGCTTCATAAAAATCGCAATACGCGAACTACAGCGACACCGCCCTTCCTGTAGTGCTCAACTCGTGCCTTCAATCTATCAGATTACGATTTGTAAATATCTCTGGTTTCTTGTGTATTTGATTACTGAATAAATGAGGTATATTTTCTATATTCATACGATTTTCTAGGAGTTAGATTTCGTTAGCGTAATTACCTGATTTCGTTATGGTAATTACCTAATTTATTTCATGCTTGGTAATGAGCGCCTGACTTCTCATGTCTCCATGTAAAGCTTAATTGATAATAAGAGTATGTTTAATGAGACACCTCATTTTTGATATTTGAACATATGAGTGCTATATATGCTTACTCTTATTTTGGCAAAAGATTGGTATCTTATTAGCAGCATAGAACAATACTTCATTATATGCTGAACAATTTGATTTTCAACTATGATTTTTTCTGTATCAAATTTAGTTCATAGTTTCTTAAGATCTTTTGGGGGTTTGAAGATATGCATGAAACATGCACCAACTCTTAGTTGATTGTTGAAGCATCAATCCAGCAATTATTATTACAGTTCAATTGGTGAATTGTTTCTAGCAAGGATCCATATTTTTATTTTATTTTATTATTGTATTACACAAAATTTTGTTTCCTTCAACCGAAAATATCAAGTTTTTATATTTGACGTAATGTTTGATTGAACTGGAATATGAATCAATCGAATCTCCATTATGCCCAGTGACATATTTATAGCACAAATCATTTGTTTACCGTTTCGATAAAAATTGAAGGAGTGATGGATTTTGTTTTGTTATTTACAAGTCATGAACTATTTTGGTGAAAAAGAAGACATCCAAAGTACAGTTTTATGTATTTAAAAGTAAAGGTTATTACCAAATAACTGTCAATTTTTGTGCGCTACGTTGAAAATGCCAATAAGAGAAACCAAATAACTATCAATTTAGCAATCATATTTTATAATAAAGAGCTCATATTATTTTATAAAAAGTCTTCAGTCCTGTTTTATAAAACCGCTGCATTTTAATGCATGGGGGTTGCACTTTATTATATCTGCTGCATTTTACTTTTTGCTGTGTTGTACTTGGAACAACAAAAATGTTGACAAGTACGTCTGTGATTTGTATAGTTCCATGGCACTGGTATTATTTTAAATCCAGGCAAAGTGTGCATTTATGTGATAAAACAGTAGCATAAACTCAATTTGTACCATGGTTTTGAGGCTCAGTGGATTACCGTCAAAACTCAATTGCTTGATTCATGTTGAACGACCTTGTATTCCTATTTGCCTTAAGAACTTACTGTGTTTTCTTTTGTTTCAATTTGTTACTGCACCTTTATGCTTGCTTATATACATGTGCATGTTGAACTCATAAGTCACTACACTAGTGTTGTGTACTTGCATACGTTGTTCTATCATGATCATTTTGATACTTTATTTGTTGAATTACTCAAACATGTTGCGCGTCAGTTCGACTTGTACCCTGTTATGTGCATCACTAATACATTGCCTTTATGCATTTTCCTTTGGACATATCTCTATACAGTGGCGCCTGTCCCGATCTACCATCAGCCTTGTCTTGTTCACATTCATCTCTTTATTGTTGTATATTTTAACTTGTCGCACTCTTTCATGTGAATACACTTTGAGTTTGTCTTCATTATGTGAAAGTGCTCGATCATGTTTAACTAATGTATGAGTTTGTTGATTACAACATGGATCTACCATGCATGCTTTTGTGTATGTCATCACTTACTGGATGCATGAGTATCCCTTGATCTTTTTTTCATATGTTGCACTAGCCTATTGCTCAACATCGTTGCTAGGGCTATCAACGAGTCGGGTTGGGTTGGGTCGGGTCAAGTCGTGTTCGGGTTGGTTCACCTCAACCCGTTTATTAAACGGGTTGGTTTCGGGTTGACCCATTTATAATCGTGAGGGTTTCGGGTTTGATTCATGTAACCCGTTAAGAAAAATATTTGTATAAAAAACTTTACGGGTTTCAAATACTTATATCATCCAAAGTGAATAGCAATCACAATTTTGGTAAAGAACATAGATTTCACAAACCTTGTCAAATCTATCGAGTATCGAGAGTCTCGAGACGATGCTGTTGCCGATACTTTTCCTAGTGTCGCCCTTGTTCTTCGATCTGATGCGCGATTTCGGAAGGATATCATAGATTTAGGGCTCAGTGTAAAAAGAAAAGAGGAAACTGAAGCCTGAAGGAGTGAGGAGGTAGAACCGCAGAAATTAGAATGACTGAATGAGTGGCGACTTGGTAATTGGTAAATTAGGGTAAGGCGGTAAATGGGTAGTGGACTAGGCTGGGCCTATGTTTGGTAGAATGTAGTGTGATAAAAATATGTTATATATTAAACGGCCATGACGGGTCAGAAACGGGCTCACGGATCGAGTCGAGTCAACCCGTTTATTAAACGGATCAGGGCAGGTTGACCCGAAATTGACCCGTTTATAAATGGGTCGGGTCGGGTTTTTTTCATGCGGGTTACGAGTCGTTTTTCGAGTCGTGTTAGAAATTGACGGCCCAATCGTTGCAATATCATTTCTAATTTTGTCCATATGCATGCATGTACATTACGTTCCTTGCATCATTATGTATACTTATACTATCCGCTCCTACCTTGATGCCTGAGATTATTATGTCTCCTTGTGCATTAGTTCTGCTGCTTGTATACATCTCTGAGTTGCCATAATATATAGCCTTTTTGATTGAGTGTGTGTGCACATTCTGTGCAGCATTTATGTGTTCATCATGTTGTGTCCGTTCCCTGACTTCCCTTGTATCAACTTGCTATGTGAGTTCCTGAGAATTGGTGTTGTTCATATAGTTTTCTACCTGCAGCTTTGCTTACTTCATTTCTAATTTGTTTACTGCATCACTTGTTCACCTACTTGAGTGAATACATACTTCTTATTTTATTTGTGTGCTTATCGATGTGTTCTTACATGCCAAAACAATGCTCATTTGTACTTCGTGGTTGCATGTTTGTGTGTGCATGCCTGTTTTATTTACATTTGCACTCCGATGTGTGCTGTTTTTTCTATAATATAATTCTTGTTTTTTTTTTTAATTTCCCTCGAGAGGGTTGATTTCCATCTATTTTTCGTTTAAACATAGAAGTCATGCTTTGGTTTAAAAACTGAAGTAGTGCTTCTATTTTATACTAATGCACGATGTTCGGTTAAAAATATAATACAGGGCTTTAGTTTATAATCTGAAGGGGTGCTATATTTTAACAACTGAAGTGCACCCCTAGGTTGTAGTGCATCCTTCAGTTTATAAACTGAAGTTTATGCTTTGGTCTATAATAGTCTGGGGTGTATTGTTTTATTAAAAAAACTGAAGTGATCTGTCTTCAAGCCTAACTTTATACAGTTCTCATATAGGTCAAAAGATTTAGTGGATAAAGAGCCCTGATTCCAATAGAGGTAGGGATTCAACTGTGGTCATATATCTAGTCCTAAAAGAGGTATGTTTTGTTGAATGTCTTGCTACTGTTATGATTTTAAGTATGTACAAATATTTTTACATGTCTTTGGTGCATAGCTTGTAAAATCACTAACTTGGGGGGCTATTGCAAAGAATATGATATCAAATATGGAATTCGGAAATCGACGCTATATGAGTTCATGTACAAATAGCTGAGCAAGTCCCAGATAAAGTAAAGTGATTTGATTAGTATTGTGATTTTATATGTTTATTTGGTAATAACGAGATGAGACGATTATGATTTTACGATATACGATTTCATTCGATGTTGTACATATGGCATTGTTTTCTTGATGATTTTTTCAGGTATGGAGAGTCTTTCCTTGTCTCCGAAGAAGTTTCTGTCTTCCAATTGGCAAGGCCAAGGTTTTTTATTTTTTACCTTCCAATTACATCTTCGAACTACTGTTGTTCAATTCGTAATTATAATTGAAATTCATATTTTGTAGATAGAAAGAGAAGGGAAGGATGTGACAATTACTGCTTTCTCAAAAATGGTTGGCTTTGCTCTCTAGGTATGTCATATGTGACAATATCAATAAAGACGCATGTTTTTCCTATATATAACTGTCCCGGTGTTAATGTTTTGAAATGGTTACTAGAACAATTTTAGGTAGTTAAATAGGCATATACTATTGTACGTATCTTTGCACAGCATGTTTAAGATTACTACTTATATCTAGCTTAGTTCAATTTAACACCATGCTATTTGAATAATATATTTTCTAAATCATTGTGCAGGCGGCTAAAATACTTTTAAAAGAAGGAATCGGTGCTGAGGTGAAAATTGGTATTTTGTACAAAATTATTAATTATATTTTAACTCATTTTCTGCGCTCTTGGACTTTTCTATGAAAACGTACTGGTTATTAATCTTCGCTCAATAAGACTCTCGATAGAGCTACGATAAATGCTTCTGTGAGAAAAACTAACAGACTGATTACTGTTGAAGAAGGTTTTCCACAACATGGTGTTGGTGCTGAAATATGGTAAATAGCCTATAAATGTCACTGTCGATAGAATTATTTTATGATTATCAATCACCATTATATTGTTATTTTTTCGTCATTGTTGTTTCTATAATATGATTTGTTAATTTGGTATAACAGTGCTGTATAGTTTAAGAGAGTTTCGGGTATCTTGATGCTCATGTGGAAAGAATTGTCGGAGCTGATTTAACCATGCCTTATGCTGCTAATCTCAAGAGAAGCATCTATTTGCACCCCTCTAATTGCTCATCCCACCCCGAATATTTCAAAATGAAATTCTCACCCTGGTTTTTTCTTTACCCACCCCATTTATTCTAAAATTACCCTTTTTCAATTTTTTTTTTTTTTTTTTTACTCTCTTTATTCCACTGCTTATAATTTTTTTTAGGTTTTTCTACGTTTAAATACAACGCTATAAATACAGTTTTCATGTTAGTTTTAGTGTTATTTATATTTTTTTCGACATTAGTCATTAATTAGTTTTTTTTCTAGTTTTCACGTTTGCATTACGCGTTTTCATTTTTTTTTTTTTTTTCGTATTCGCTATCAACGTTGTCGGTATAGTTTATGGTCGATTGACTGCATACCTTCATCAAGAAATTTTTTGTTTCAATAATTCATACATAAAGTAGTTAAATATATCATAGAAGACATAATATAATCTAATTATTTGTTTAAGGGTAAAAGCGACATTAATTTTCTTTTTGTTATAACCGGGGTGTGAAAAGTAATCGCGGGGGTGCAAATAGACGGAGCCAATCTCAAGAGGATGGCCGTTCCAAAGGTAAATAGCGGTGTAAACCATTGATATAGCGTGGCATCATTAAATCCTAATATCAGAAATAGTGTATGCTCATCAAGTGCTATTTCAATCAAAATTGAAATGCTTAGTTGCAATTTTGCTTTCAAAGATTACAATCAAGGATTAGAACAATAATGAAAAGTTTGAGGATCTTTTGACATCTTAGGATTTCAGTGTGAAAAAAAAGGATGAAAATTCATTACTAGGGACGTAAAGTTTGAATGATGAGGTCAACATGACATATTAAACTATTAATAAAATCTAAAATAACGTCAAAACTTGTTGTCTAGAAGAGGGGAAGAAGAAAATGGGAAGTCGCTTAGGTCACGTTAGTTAATCAATCAAAAAGAGCAAAGGCAAAGTTCTGTGGCACTGGCTTTTTTTATTCATGTATAATAATTGACCTTGTTTTTGGTTCCTAACAAAGAAATGTTGCCTGTACAATGTGGCAATATTGAATTTTCAAGCATTGAATTGATTCCCGTATAACGTTGTGAGAATATATGTAAATTATAATGAACAAGTTGACGGGGATGTGTGTTAGTGCAATGTAAGTTATTTTGTTCAAATAAATATGGCATTATGTTACCTGTTAACAGAAAGTGCCAAAGTTGACAATGTCAATTGTGCCAAATATTTTGGAATAATTGCCTAAATTGTAAACTAAGACTAATTTTTTTATAGAGATGATACATATATGATAAGTTTTGGACAATTCACAAATTGCAGCACCACCATAGAGATTTCTTAATGTGATGGAACAAGCAGATTGAAATGATTATCAATTACAGATCACAGAAAAAATAAAGGCAGTAGAGAACAAAAAAAAATATAGTGGTTTCACTATCGTGAGATAGTGTACGTCCACTTCAATGGGGAAGAGATTTTATTAAGTGGAAAATAGGCATAAGGACAAACTTTGAAAAAAAAATAGTCTAAAGGACGTCAAGTTTTATTTTTAGGCTGAAGGACAAACTTTGAAAAAAATTAGGTTGAAGGACAATGCTAAATATAATTAGCATTTTCTACAGTGTAAAACTGAATAATGCTAGTACAGTTAGCATTTTCGTGTAGTGTAAAAAACATAATACAGAGAATACAGAGTTTTTAAGGTAAAGTAAAGAAATGAAGAAATACAGACGATCTCATGTCATAGGAATAACATCCTCTATGCATCCCTTTAAGTAGAGAAAAAATTACTTGGGGATAAACCAATTGATTTATGTAAATAAATCAATTCATGGAAGGCTAATATTCTCATTAATTTTATTGTCATATGATTGATTGATAACTTTCTCTTTTCTCCATCAATCAATCATTTTTCCAATTTAATTTCTTTTCATTTCTTCTTTCATGAAACATGGCAAAAAAAATAAATGGCGAATCTCCAATATCCCTTTCTCCTTAGTATTCCTTTCCATTTCTTTCTTGCACAAAACGGGTAACCAAATTACCCTGAATATCTCCAAAAATCTAATTAATTTTTGGAAATATTGTATCACAAAAAATTCCAATAGTCTCCACCTTGATACAATATCTCTTGCAACCAAGAGTCTCCAATGTGAATGCTTCTCAATAAGTTCATGCAAAAACCAACCCTCATTGCACTTTGTCAGTGAACTCCGGCAAGGCCACCGCCTACCAATAAAGTGTTGGAAGCATTCAAAAACAAGATAGACATTGTGCAACCAACTCTCGTCTCTTCATAGAAGAAGAATACCACATCTTCTCTTGACTTCAACCAAGTCACTTTCTTCCCCGTAGTGCCACCATGTGGCACTTTGCACTTCATCAAGTGAATCAAGTTCGAGCAATGCTCGAACTTAGTAGCAGGTAATGCCTTCGTAAACATGTCCGCTGCATTGTTACTTGTGTGAATCTTCTGAAGACGAACTAACTTCTCCTCATTCATAGAGATAAGGAAGGACTCTCTTACATATATATGCTTTGTTCTAGAACTGAAAGCCAAATTTTCTGCTAAATGAATTGCACTTTGACTGTCACAATTCACTAAACAAGTATCTTGTATGAAGCCCAAATCACATAATAACTTCTTCAAATAAAATGCCTCTTTAGCTTCCTCAACTGCAGCTATCATCTCTGCCTCTGTAGTAAACAAATCAACTATAGTCTTCAACCTCGCTCTCCATCTAATAGCTGTTCCTCCAAGTGTGAACACACAGCCTGAGGTTGATTTCCTTCTATCTCTATCTCCGGCATAGTCTGAATCACAAAATCCGAACAAGCTGAAATCTTTATTTCTACCACAAAAAACAAGCCCGTAATCTGATGTTCCTCTAAGATATCTAAAATTGTACTTCACTGCTTCCAAATGCAATTTCCCTGGATTTGCCGTATATTTACTAACAATCCAACAGCTTGAGCAATGTCAGGTCTAATGCACACCATAACATACATCAAGCTACCTACTGCACTTGCATAAGGCATCTTTTTCATATAGGCCTTGTCTTTTTCTGAGATCGGAGAACCCCTGCTAAGAAAGCTGTATATGCAAAGGCATGGGTCTACTGATAGCCTTTGCTCCATCCATGCTAAACCGAGAAAGCACCTTTTGAATATATTCCTTTTGAGTAAATCTCAAAAGTCCAAGCTTTCTATCTCTTTGGATTTCCATCCCCAAAATTTTCTTTGCTTCACCAAGATCTTTCATATCGAAATCCGCTTTTAATTTCAATTTCAATGCATCAATTTCAGCTTTATCCTTGGAAGCAATCAACATATCATCCACACACAAAAGCAAATACATCCAATTATTATTCTTTAAATGCTTAAAATAAACACATGAATCTTTAGTACTATGACTAAAATCATTTGAAAGCATAAAAGTATCAAACTTTTTGTACCATTGTCTAGGCGACTGTTTTAGACCATAAAGAGATTTCTTCAACTTGCATACCCAATCCGATTTTCCATCTACAATAAATCATTTTGGCTACTTCATGTAAATGGTTTCCTCCAGATCACCATACAAGAAAGCGGTATTCACATCAAATTTTTCTAACTCCAAATCTCGACCAACAACTATTGCAAGAAGGATTTGAACTGAAGTTTGTCTAACAACTGGAGCAAATACTTCATCATACTCTAACCCTTTCTTTGTGAAAACCTTTTGGCTACTAATCTTGCCTTGTATCGACCGTCATATTTCACCTTGAATACCCACTTGCAACCTATGGCTCGGCTTCCTTGAGGTAGTGGTACCAAATCCCAAGTCTTGTTCTTTTTCAAAGACTGTATCTCTTCTTCCATAGTGCAATTCCACTTCGAGTTATCACTCGACTACACAGCTTCTTCAAGGCTTAATGGCTCATCATGAATTACATGTAATGCATACCCAAACTGATCATCAAGGCTCAAATTTGCATGCTGCCAATCTCTATATCTAATTGGAGCTCTGTTTGGTCTCTGACTAGCCCGAATGGATATATCGCCTGATTCTCCTTCAGCTGCACCTTGAGCTGAATCCTCTCTAGCTTCATGACCATCACAATCACTACTAGAGGAAATATGTGGACTATCATGTGATGTATCATCAACTGCTTTGTCACTATTATCAATAGTAATGGCTCTACCTTGGGTTTGAAAACTAGGAATCTCGGTCTTTTCAGGCTTCTCATCAACTGAATCTGAACCCTCTGATAAACCTTCCAAAGGTTTAAACATAGCTGACTCATCAAAAGTCACATGTCTGACATGTATAACTTCCTTCGTAATTGGATTCTAAATTCTATATCCTTTTATACCATCTATATAACCAAGAAAAACACATTTAGAGGCCCTAGGCTCTAATTAACATGTCCTGTGAACATAAACTAGACATCCAAATATACAAAAATAACTTAAAAAGTGCTTTTACCTCTCCATAACTCCTCTGGAATCTTCCCATCAATGGATGAGCACGGAATCCGATTAATAATATGTGCTGCAATCGAAATAGCTTCAGCCCAAAAACCCTTAGACAAACCTGCAATCAATATCAAGCAATGGGCATTTTCAAGTAGAGTCCTATTCATTCTTTCAACAACCCCGTTGGATTGCGGATCACCAGGTGTAGGAAAATGTCTTCTAATACCACGTTTTCTGCAGTAGTCGAGGGACTCTTTGGAGACATATTCGCCACCATTGTCGGATCTAAGAATCTTCAATTTCTTTCCTATTTGGTTTTCAATAAGAGCTAACCAAGCCTTAAAGTTCTCAAATACTTCCAACTTAGCTTTCAATACATACACCCAAACCTCGCGCGAGTAGTCATCAATGAATGAAACAAAATAATATGCTCCACTAATAGAAGCTGTAGAGTATGGCCCCCAAACATCTGAATGCACATAATCAAATACCCTCTTAGAAGTATGCACCAAAAGAAACTCTGGTTTGCTTTGCCAATACACACTCCTTGCAAAAGTCCAACTTGTTGAAGATTTCTCCCTTTATCTTTTTCTTCTTACGAAGCAACTCTAAGTTCTTCTCCGAAGTATGACCTAATCTCATATGCCAAAGCTTGGTAGCATCCAAAATTTTAGAACTATCGACTCCAATACATAATTCTCCATGGACAGTGATACCCGTTAGCAAATACAGATTTCGCACCATAACACCCTTCATTAATACAAGTGCCTCTCTGGAAACACTCAAACAATCTCTGACAATGGTTATCTTGCATCCCAATGATGCCAATTGGCCTAATGATATCAATGACTTCCAAAAACCTGTGACATAGCGAACATTTGAAAGTGTGCGAACAATCCCATCATACATGCAAATGCGGACCGAACCAACTCCCATAGTCTTATACGTAGCATCGTTCCCCATAAGGATAGAACTTCCTTCTTTAGCATCGACCGAAGAAAAATAATCCTTATTAAGGGTCATGTGAAATGATGCTCCAGAATCTAGAATCCAATGGTCTGCAACATCTGATACAACCGTTGTCAATAAATCACTACCATCTTTCTCCATTGCAATAGATGGAGAACCATCAGTCTTCTTCTCCAAATCTGGACAGTCTCTTATCCAATGGCCTGGTTTCTTACAATTAAAGCACTTTCCATTTTTAGATTTACTTCGCAAATTAGGCTTCCTAAAATTGGAACGCCCCTTATTATTCTTCATTTTCTTCTCTACTTTTCCTCTCTCAACAAATAAGTATGAACTACTACTTCCTCCACTACTATCACCAACACCAAACTATTTCATCTGATCTCTCAACTCTTCACTGAGTAAACCTGTCTTCACATCATCTAATTTCTATGTGTCTCTACCATAGATAAGGCTGTTAGCGAAACCAATGTATCGCTCTGGAAGCGAACACAACAGAACCATTGCTTTCTATTCTTCATCAATTTTCAACTCAACAGACTTCATCTTCATCAACAGGTCATCAAACTGTGTCTTGATTGAAGAACCTTCCTTCATCTTATAAGTGAAGAAGGTCTTCAATAGGATCAAATGGTTAGTTAGGGATTTCTTCATGTAGAGGTCCTCCAACTTCTTTCGAATGCCTTTATTTGTTGTTTCCTGGCTGATTTCAGAAATTACATTCTTTCCCATAGCAAGTTGAAGAGAGTAGTAAAAGCCCATTCTTCCACCTCTTCTAATTCCACTGATGAAATATCAATAGGAAATGACTATGTATCAAATATTACTCGATGAATGTGATTACTTCTCAAAATTGCCTTCATCATCCACTGCCACTTTTCAAAATCTCCTTCACCATTCCACTTCTCTATCGTCAACTGTGATCCTGAGACCACATAGGAGCCTCTGACATATGGAGCAACTACTGGCACTGACGTACTACCACATAAGAGCTTCCTTTGCGAATCTAACTCTGATACCATGTTGTGTTTCAGCATTCCCAGTGTACCGTGTGCGCTTCACCGTGTCTATCTAAGGTCAACGGTCGAAGTCTCCTATGCCGGCGTCCCGATTGAACATCCCCTGTCGCCTCCTATCGAGCATATAATTTGGTGTTGGCAAGCACTTATTGTAACAAAAGGAATCCCCAATGTTACATGTTGAGACAAGATTTTGATCGATGCCAACATATAAAGGTGCAATGAAGATCATTTCATAGAGATAAGGTTTTTTACTTTGAGTCGTGTTAGAAATATGTTAAAATCTATCCTCAAAGTATAACACGAATGCACAAAACAATATCATATCTTCGTTGTTGAAATCTGTATATTTGAGGAATTGAAAAGTCACAGAAAAAGCCCAAACGGTCCAGGCTTCGACCGGGAAAGAGTGCAGAGTGATCTAGACTGTGGACCAAGGTCCTCCGGTCCATAGCAATAAAACGGTCGACCACCCAAAATACCACCAGTCGACCGTTCATGTTTCTGTTTTGGAAACAAAACTTTTCTCATCCGAACCAGTCGACCGATCTGTGTATTCTTTCACATAACGGCTATTTTTCTGGGTTTTTTAAATTCAACCAGTCGACTGGTGATTTTTCACCTGTCGACCATTTCAAAAAGCAAGCTTTTTCTGAAAGGTTGCTTCTATTTGTGAAGAGATTTCTATTCAATAATTAAAGGAAATGGACATAACTTTTTATAGAAACTCTTCATGAAGAATTACTACATTTCTATTATTATATAAACAACTTCAAACTTGTTTTACAATAACGAAATCATTTTATATTCTCTCTAATTTCTGAATTACATTTTCGTACTCTTTGCAAAACAAAATCTCTCCAAATTTAAATACTTGTTGAATCCTTGAATCAATTTAATATCATTTGATTCAACAAGCATTCTACTTCCTTAAATCTATGCATTCAAAGTATATACTCGAGGATAAGATTATAGGAAGGGTGCACTACAAGTGACTAGTCCGTGTATTGAAGACACAATATATAGTCAATCCTCAACTACTTTGTACTGAAATTCTGGTTAGCCTATAACCGTTCAAATCAGGTGGGTAATCTTTTGGCCCGTGAAATCAAGTGGGTAAGCTTATGGCCTGTGAAATCAAGTGGGTAAGCTTATAGCCTGTGAAATCAAGTGGTGTGTTGTGAACCTGTTCCTCCGAGTGAAGCGAGGTGGTTGATTAGTGAAAATCCGGAGAGAGGTCTGGGACTGGACGTAGAACGGTGCTCCAAACCAATATAAAAATCCCTGGTGTTACTTTTCTATTTTTACTGCATTTACTATCTTATGTCTGTGATTAGCTATCATTTCATTCTTGACTATTGTTCGTCATATTACACGATCCTTGTGTATTATATTTAGCACGTACACGCACATTTTCATTTGGTATCAGAGTCTGGAGTTCTAGAGATCGTAACAACATCCTAGAACAAATGGCTGTAAAGAAATCTAGTCAGGGAATTAGAAAATGGAAGAGCAACAAAGCAGAATCAGGAGAGCAAGGAAACAAGTGTCTCATGGCTAAAGTCAGATCACAATCGGTATGTATAGACTCATTATAAAAAGATCTTTTGTTAGACCATGAAAAATTATTGAAACTCAATACAGTTATTTTAGCTATGTCAAAAAATTTCAAGCAAGAAAATTTCAAATTAAAAGAAGAAAACAATCGTTTGGTAAAACAAGCCAAATGTTTTAAAAATACCTTAGAAGAGCTTGTTCTCAAAAAGATTTCCTTCAAAAAGAAAATGAGCGACTAGAAGATAAAAACAATGTTCTTTTAAAGGAAATCGATCTTTTGCAAAATAAGAATATATCATTAGAAGATCCTTTAAATAATTCTAGTTCTTTAATTTTGTCTCTTGAAAAAGAGAATGGAGCTTTAACTGAAAAGAATTTAGAATTATCTAAAGAATATGAGATTTTAAAGGTGAATAATAATATTTTGCAAAATGAAATTTTTGACACAAAATAAAATTTTGAAAAATTACAATCTCCTTTTAATTCAGAATCTCAAATTCTTGGTCTCAAAACTGAGAACGGTACTTTGAAAGAAAAAATTTCTGAATTAAATTAGGAAATTGGTAATAACAAAATTTCCTTTGAAAATGTCACTCGCGACTTTGGAATCGAATTTGAAAAATGTATAAATAAGTTTGTGAAATTTAATAAAGGTCAAAATGATTTAAATGATATTTTATCATGCTCTAGACCGATAAAAGTGGTATAGGATATAATAAAACCAATCATAGAAATAGTACTAGATATGCTTTTATGTATAATAAGAATATCACTGCTAGTACTAATACACATCCAAGACCCAATTATTATAGAAATTCGAATACTTCTATGACTAGCGGTATTTATAATAAATATAGAAGTACGAAAAGGAATATCACTAGAAATTACTTAAGTATTTGGGCTCCTCTAAGTTGGAAAAACAGAGAAAAATATATCGATGATTATTTTGATTCAGTAGTTAATAATGAAAATTTTATCTTTAAAGGTTCCATTAAACCCTCTTGGGTATGGTTACCTTCCATCTAACCCATGGGCACTAAACAAAGCAAGTGGGTACCAAACTATATATGTCATAATTTTTGCAGGTACACCACAGCAAAGAGAAGGTTATTCTGTATCTCCTAAAGGTGCTATAATTATTTGTATTCTCTACTACTCTTGATTACTGTGCTTATAATGGTATTTATTCTTTTTAATCGATGACAAAGGGGGAGAAATATTTTCTTTTATGATTATTCATATCATTCATGTTACATATACTATCATTTAAAATTATGTGCTTAACATGGTAATAGTATATGTGTGTTAACATTTGTTAGGAATCAAGTGGTAAGATTATTTATATTATAAACTAACAAATGCTGCAGAAATTCAGGGGGTGCTTTATATTTAGAGGGAGAAAATCCAAGGTGTTGTCATCAATCAAAAAGGGGGAGAATGTTGAGACAAGATTTTGATCGATGCCAACATATAAAGGTGCAATGAAGATCATTTCATAGAGATAAGTTTTTTTTACTTTGAGTCATGTTAGAAATATGTTAAAATCTATCCTCAAAGTATAACACGAATGCACAAAACAAATATCATATCTTCGTTGCTGAAATCTGTATATTTGAGGAATTGAAAAGTCATAGAAAAAGCCCAAATGGTCCAGGCTTCGACCGGGAAAGAGTGCAGAGTGATCTAGACTGTGGACCGAGGTCCTCCGCTCCACAACAATAAAACGGTCGACCGTCCAAAATACCACCATTCGACCGTTCATGTTTCTGTTTTGGAAACAAAACTTTTCTCACCCGAACCAGTCGACTGGTGAATACGGTCCAATCGACCGGTTTGTTTATTTTTGCACATAACGGCTATTTTTCTGGGTTTTTTAAATTCAACCAGTCGACTGGTGATTTTTGATCTGTCGACCGTTTTCGAACAGCAAGCTTTTTCTGAAAGGTTGCTTCTATTTTTGAAGAGATTTCTATTCAATAATCAAAGGAAATGGACATAACTTTTTATAGAAGCTCTTCATGAAGAATTACTACCTTTCTACTATTATGTAAACAGCTTCAAACTTGTTTTACAATAACGAAATATTCTCTCTAATTTCTGAATTGAATTTTCGCACTCTTTGCAAAACAAAAGCTCTCCAAATTTAAATACTTGTTGAATCCTTGAATCAATTTAATATCATTTGATTCAACAAGCATTCTACTTCCTTAAATCTACGCATTCAAAGTATATACTCGAGTATAAGATTATAGGAAGGGTGTACTACAAGTGACTAGTCCGTGTATTGAAGACACAATATATAGTCAATCATCAACTACTTTGTATTGAAATTCCGGTAAGCCTGTAGTCGTTCAAATCAGGTGGGTAAGCTTGTGGCCCGTGAAATCAACTGGGTAAGCTTGTAGCCCGTGAAATCAAGTGGTGTATTGTGAAACTGTTCCTCCGGGTGAAGCGAGGTGGTTGATTAGTGAAAATCCAGAGTGAGGTCTGGAACTGGACGTAGGACGGTGCTTCGAACCAGTATAAAAATCTCTGGTGTGACTTTTCTATTTTTACTGCATTTACTATCTTATATCTGTGATTAGCTATCATTTCATTCTTGACTATTGTTCGTCATATTACACGATCCTTGTGTGTATTATATTTAGCACGTACACGCACATTTTCATTACATGCCACCAACACCATATATATACCACGATCTTTTCTTAATATTTCGCGATGTGGGTGTAATACCCCGAATTTTCTGTGAACATAAGATTAACAAATTAGAGAATAGTTAAATTGTAACAAAATAACTAAGGGAAAACGGGTTGCGCCATTGCGTTCGTCTCGAAATTCTGCTTCGAATAGCAAGTTTGCGTAAATCGAACGTCGTATGAAGAAGATATGACCATCAGAAGTTTCAGTAAAAATCAGCTCGGAATTCAAAATTCAAATTGAAAAGGATTAAAAGAACAACTAGTCTACATCAAAGGAGCGCTATTCAGTGTCAGAACACAGATTCCAGAATACAAGAAACGTTCCCTTTTCGTGAGTACAGTTATTCTCAGATATAAACTTTTAATATGATCTTGGCATGGTTATAAATTTGAATCTGAGGTTATGCATATTCTTATCTGTCAGATCTGTTTTTCTGTGACTATTCTATAGCCAGGCTACTACGAGCCTGCGCCAAATCTCATAAAGGATTAACGCATGAACGCTAATTTTGGGACAAATAATGAATATTACATAGTTGGACATGACTAATCTGTGACTGATATGAGAAAAGAACATAGGTTGTAAATTAAGATCTAGAATCAGTGCATACTATGTATAAAAGACTGTGATTTGGAAGAAGAATTATTATATGATAGCATATGACCTGGGATTTGGAATACAATGCATATTATAATGCAAGATCTGATTTTGAGGACTTAATACATGATTAAAATTTAAGACCTAGATGTTAGGGCATATTTTATATCACGATCTATGACTTGAAGAGAAAAAAAAGATATATGTGACTTAGGCGTAAAGATCTATATTAAAATAGGTTAACTATTAATGTGAATGCGCCTAAATCTGGATTTTAGGATATTTGACATCATAGACTATAATTTGGCATAATTCATATTGTTTGGGACTTTTTAGAGAATATTCTGTACTGGGCAAAGTTTAATTAAAATTTGGGGTGTATGTCGTATTATGAATTATGACCATGATTTAGGCATGTAAATTTAGGCAAGATATGTAAATAAAACTTTAAGAAATGTTTAATCCGCTGAATTGCCGAATCTGTTATCTGTTAATTCTGTTGAATTGCCTAATCTGCCAAATTTGTTATATGCTTAATTTGTTGAATTTCCTAATCTGCCAAATCTGTTATCTGCTTAATCTGTTGAATTGCCTAATCTACCAAATCTGTTATCTTCTTAATCTGTTGAATTGCCTAATCTGCCAAATTTGTTATCTGCTTAATCTGTTGAATTGTCTAATCTGCTAAATTTGTTATCTGCTTAATCTGTTGAATTGCCTAATCTGCTAAATCTGTTGAATTGCCTAATCTGCTAAAATTGTTATCTGCTAAATCTGTTATCGGCTGAATTTGTTGAAAGCTAAATAATTGTAATTTGGTTATGAAAATCCGTAGGCTTGATCTAAGATTGAGTAAAACATGGAAATTTAATTAATCTGTTGTAACCTGTAAGGGAGTTTAATCTGTTAAATGGACATAAATTAGTCTGATATTTGTATTGGAATAAATTGGCTATGACACGAGGTTAGACTCTGTTTGCGGTGGAAGCCTGCCCGGAACCAACCGGCTTAACCAGCGACCGCAAACTGTCAGTCTAATGTGAGAGGTCGTAGGCATAACTAAAATATGCTTAGACACGAGGTTAGGTCTGGCTTGTGGCAGAAGTATGCCCGGAACCGCCCGGCATATCCAGCGGCCACAAGATACCGACCTAATGTGAGAGGTCTGTGCATTAATAATCAATTAATGCAAATCTAAGATAAATATGATACCTAAAACGTGTTGGGTGGATTGAGTTAAAACAATTGGTCTGATGAATCTAATAAACCTGTTTCGTAAATCTGTAGGCCCAATACAAAGTTAGGTAAAACAATCTGTAAGCCTGTTAATCTGTATATCTGATCCGTTAGTCTGAGAACTTGTTAACTTGATTGTCTGATCTGTGAACTAGTAACATGAACTCTGTCTGAAATCTGTAAACAAGTTAATCTCTGTTAGTCTGGGGACACAAGGTTAGAAGGGGAAATACTTGTGTCATCTGTTGTTTGGGACCCATATTAATCAGTAACCCTTTTTGGTATCAAAACTTTGACCTCACGCTATGTAGGCGTCCGGGCACGCTTACTGAATAAATTATAAGCGGTTCATTCTGATAATGGCGAGGGGTGTTGATGGCGCATTCCAATCGGGTCATGTGCGTGCATGGATCTGGTCTGCTCTGAGGATGTAAGACACTGTGACATCTGTAAATAGGTCTGTGCCAATAGGTTGCCACTTTAGGGAGTGATACACCCTACTGTGGGGCCGACATAGAGTATTTATGTATTAGGGAGCCGATCACTTGGGGGTAGGACTTAGGGTACACTTAGTTCTGTATGTTTCTGTTGGTACCGTCTATTTCTGTTGGGTGGCAACGCCTGTCTATTTCTGCGTGGTACCGTCTGTTGGGGGCGGTAGAGGTCCATTACTAGTGTACACCTAATTCTAACATTCTGTTTCTGTAAGGATTATTCTGTTTCCGTCTCTGATTCCGTTTCCGATTCCGTTTCCGTACCTTCTGTCTGTTGGGGTGGTAAAGGTCCATTAGTTGGGTGGTAAAGGCCCATTATTAGTATTCTCCTTCTGTACCTTCTATCTTTTTGGGTGGTAAAGGCCCATTACTAACATTCTGTTTTTGTAGAGATTATTCTGTTTCCGTTTCCGTTTCAGTTTAGACATTAGGGTAACACCTAATCCTGTTATACTAGTATTAGTGCAGAGAAGTGAAGACTAAGTAAGAAGCTTAGCTTAGTCTCTATCATTCTGTTAACCTGCTATTCCTGTTATGGTTATCTCTCATCCAGTTTTATTTACATATCATGATACTATTATCTGTTTATATACTGAAAGTCACTGGAGTTGCCAGACTAATGTCTGACCTAGTTTGTTTTCGCCTCTTTTCTTTCCGTCCCCCCCCCCCCCCCTCCCCCAGGTGCTTAGGGCGGAAACGTAGGATCTTGATTCAGATTCTCTCTGCTTTAAGTGTTTGAAGTATTGCTTGGCTTTGGCTCTATCTTTCCATGACAGTTTATGTTGAGGATTATGACTTTAAAAACTATGTATTCTGAAGGTTTTTGTACAAGATCGATATTTTGTACTTGAATTCTGATATTGCGATTTGAAAGGATGTAACCAAACTTATTTTTGTTTCTGTTGTAATAAAGTTATAAATTATTCAAATACTGCTTTATCTGGCTTGTAAATTTCTGTTCTGTCTACTAAGACGCTCCATCAAAGTTAAGGCATTCCCTTTGTGAGTGACCTTAACGGAGGTGAGATGTTACAGTGGGACTATTTGTCCATTCAATCCACGCATCCATTCCATTTTAATGCAAGCCACACCTAACATTTCTATTGGGATATAAATGCATTTATTTATGTATTATTTTTACAATTGAACTCATATTTGGATATTGCTCTAGGTAGATGATATTGTCCGAGCTGCAAAAAGAGCATGTTACTAGTCAGTTCTCATGGCTGCAGCAGCTTGATTTTGCACAACTCAGATTGCCCAATAAAAATTCTACGTCTTTAATTTCATCGGAGTCTTATTTTATTTTCTACACTTCTTCGTATCTGTTCTGAATTAAACCATCTACATACATCATCTCTGGCAAGTGACACACTCAAAGTCAACAAATTTTGGTGCCGATGTTGATTATTCTTGTTGCTCCATATTTTTTTCTTGATTAAAGCAATTGCAATTATGGTCATCTCTGAATATTTTTTTCTGAGAATTTGATGTTAAAGTTTCAACATTTATCCTTCTATGAACTATAGCTTAGCATAAACCATAGTGCATAAAATTTTGTTTGTTATGTTAAACTACAAAGGACATTAATTACTTAGATGGGGATATATTTGTGCCATTACTCCCTAATCCTTTACCATTCCCTTCGCCTACCAAGTCAGATCATGTCTGTACATATGTCATGACCTTATTGGGTAGCAACAGGTTCCTTAATCTCTTAAACCTACATATATAAATGCTTATATTAGGCTACAATGATGAATATTATTGTACATAAATATTGATAGAAACATAGGAAAGTTATGTGGAAGATGATGGCGTTCAGTGAATGCATATGTGTTCCAGTTTTTGCTTATTTTTCTCATGAAAGTTTGGGAGGTAAACTGATAGCCAACTGATTTTCTTAGTCCTAAATCAAAGCTTAAGAGACCACTTCTTTGGTCCAATTACATGATCATACCGACCTGGAAATCCATGCAAATTAAAACCTGGTACACATGTTCATCTTATAACCTTCGTATTATCGAATTTTCGATGTATTTGTTAATTAGAACTAGCAATTTAGAAGTTTCACATCTGTGTTACAGATCTTGGATACAAAAGAGCTATACATCTCCACCTGCAGAATGAAAACAATGTAGGCAAACCACTCAAAAGGAAATCCCAAGTGCCCATCAATATATTATAAGATAAAGCTGTGGACACTTGGAATTAGACATGGGAAGATATTCGAGAAACAGAAGCAAAACATTATGAATCCAAATGTTAGGTAACCTTTGCATATATCTAAATCTGAAAAAGCCACTTTATTATCTCAAATGACCCATTTTAGACATTATTAACACTGAATTTATTTTCATTTTCTCATGTAGCTGCGAGCATTTGAGGACAGGTTGATTAAAAGTTGCTGAGTTATTCCTGCCCATGGAGCATGCTGATTAAGCTTTCGAGCTGCAGGCAGCATTCATTCCAGTACATACTAACATGCATATATATACACATGTCACGGCTTGCCATGAGTATACACATGCCGATTAAGCTTTGTCATGGCTTTCCATAAGTATTAGTTTCCATGATAAAAACGTCCATAACAACTGTTACTAGTCTCGTAAAACATTGTATTTTTCAAGTAATTTTTTATACAGTATAATAATTCTTACAAGTTGACATATATAGAGGATAGTCTTACATTTTAATACTCAATAACTCCCACTATGTCACTAGCTAGCAACAGAGTTTGTTATGCTACACATTAAATTCTTGGAGTAAGTAACGGAAGTCGCGTTTAGTTCTTGTAGGTGGAAATGAAATAACAAGGGTGGAAATGAAATATCAAGGTAGTCTCTGGTGATAATGAAATTCGAGTAAAATTGGAGAGTCAATTAAATCATGTAGATCTAAATTAGTATTTGTTATGAATATTCGTACAAACTGGCCTTTTGTGCCTTAGTTTCCCTGATTATGTGTTCAAAACTTGATTGCTTTTTTATTGCATAGTTCGATGATACTTAATAAACTGCACTTGAAAGTGGATGCTAGAAGAGCCTAAGCTATCATGTGCTGACCTTTTTCTTCTAAAGACTGATGATATTTTCTTAACAAAAGAAAGTAAGACATCTTAGAAGCTAGTCCACTACTAAAATTATTACAAAAATAATAGGCTTATAAATAACTAATTCATATTTTTTAAATTAAACAAGGGGCTTATAAACCACTGATTGTTTCAGCAAGCCCGAGCTTGCTGTGTATTTCATATTGCAGTATATTTCATATATATACTATGAATAAATATATTTACATATGGACTACGAATAAATATATTTACATATTGCAGTATATTTCATTAAATGCTTGTAGAGTGTTGTAGAGTGAGATTGGCCATAGAAGCAATAGAGTTAATGTGCTTGAAAGAGAAGGTTATGTTATTGTTGTGGTGAGATTGTTGCGACTAATAGGATAGGTTCCTTCCAACAGGGCACTTGAAGGATGATCAGAACATAAGCTTAGGACTGGTTCAAATTTCTTCATTTGGTATTAATCTAGGTACCACCTTATTATGGTTATTTTTCATATTCTGGTGCTGCAGTTTATTCAGATGATGGATGGTTCACATATCAATATTGCTGTAACTTCACCCAGAGCTACAATTTCACAAGATTTAATATTTTTAAAGGTATAATTATTAATATTTTCAGCCAAGAGTAGCTCCTGGTTATTTATTATATTACCTTAGTCGTGTCTCTTTTGCAGACCAAAGAAGATGGAATTGCATCTAGAATTTATGTTCCTATCACCCATCATGACATAGTTTTGTTGAAAAAACTGAGCATAGCCCAGTATTTGTGGTTGAGCATACGCTTAGTTTGAAAAGAAACCGAGTAAGGCTTGGTTTTGTCGAAATCGAGCAAGGCTCGGTTTTGTCGAAACTGAGCAAGACTCGGTTTCATAAAAAAAACTGAGCATATATGCTCAACTTCCTTGGAACTGAGCATATGCCCACTTTCAAAAAAACTGAGCATATCCCAGTTATTGAAACTGGGCAAGGCTCAGTTTTGTTGAAACTGGGCAAGGCTCAGTTTTGTTAAAACTGGACAACTCAGTTTTGTTGAAACTGGGCAATAAACTGAGCAATGCTCAGTTTCAACAAAAAACTGAGCAAATGCTCAGTTTCCTTCAAACTGAGCAAATGCTCGGTTTGAAACAAAACCGAGCATAGCCCAATTTTTGTAGCTGAGCATATGCTCAGTTTGAAACGAAATTGAGCATATGCTCAGTTTGTAGCTGTGCATTGAACATTTGCACTGGTCCCTCTTTACAACGTTCTGTCAAGGATTTTATATTAAGATTTTCCAATGTGTATATTAAATTACAATGCTTGAGATGCATCATAAATTAAATTGAACAACCCCTAATTTGCAATGCTTAAATCTTTCAAAATATTTTTCAGTCAATAGTTGAGGCTGCCTCATGTCTGTTGGAAATGAATGAGTAATTGTTGAAAATGAATGAGTAGGTTTGGCAAAATTCATTTAGTCCTACATTGGGGAAAACTGTCACTGCTTCAAATAGTTTTTGAAATCCTTCCATGACGGTGGCAACTTTTCGATAGCGGCAGCCATTTGGAATGACTCACTTAACTCCATCTTTTCGTCGTGAATTTCATGAATGATAACTTGGAGTTCTTGAATCTGACTGACGACTGTTTTGGAATCGACCATCTTGAAGTCAAGAAACTTTCCGATAATGAATTTCTTCATTTCGGCATCTTCAATCTTGTACTTCTTTTCAAGTGATAACCAAAGAACCTTTGCAGTCTCAACGGTGCAGTATACATTATATAAACTATTTTCTAAACCAATGAGAATCTAATTCTTACAGATGAAGTCAGAATTCTTCCATGCTGTAAGCGCCTCGACTTTGGTGGCGTCTGGCTCCAATTTTTCAACAAATGGCGGATCCTCCGTAATGTATTTGGCCAGGACCAAGGTTGTTAGGTAGAAAAGAATTTTCTGTTGCCAGCGTTTGAAATGCTGGCCATTAAACTTCTCTGGTCTCTCGCCATGCGAATATGGGACAGTCAATGGAACCGGAGGCAGAGCCGGTGACACAGTCTTTGTCGGCACAGATTTGCTGTTGCTGTTTTGCGACATGTATGTCATGAATTGCACTATGCCTGATATTGCATACGCTATAAGCAAGCTGAGTAGATATACCAGTAATCCTTGCAAACATCACTGGAAAGCAATAATCAGGGTCCTAGGATATCTGAAGTACACACAAAACTATGTATTACAATATGAGAAGTATCCTTCAGTGGTAGAAGGATATAGTGATGCCAATTGGATAACTGGCTCAAATGACACAACATCCACAAGTGGATATGTGTTTACATTAGGAAATGGAGCAATCTCATGGAAATCATCCAAACAGACTTGCATAGCAAGGTCGACAATGGAATCGGAGTTCATTGCTCTAGATAAAGTCGCAGAAGAAGCATATTGGCTTAGGAGTTTCTTGGAAGATATTCCAAATTGGGTAAAGAACACCGGTGATGGAATATATCAACTTGGATACTCCTGAGGATAATGATAATCAAAGCTCGAATGAGATAAATGTTAAAACTGAGGTAGAGGAATCCAGTAGGAGCAAACGTCAAAGGACTTTGAAAACCTTTAGACCCGATTTCTACATATATGTGATAGAAAATGAACCTCTTACTTGTCAACAAGCAATGTCATCTCCTGAGGCTCCATACTGGAGGGAGGCTGTCAACAGTGAAATAGAATCCATTTTACAAAACCATACGTGGGAACTAGTGGATCTACCCAAAGGATCAAAACCACAAGGATATAAATGGATTTTTAAGGAAAAACTAAAAGCTGACGGCTCAATAGACAAGTATAAAGCGAGACTTGTAATAAAAAGATTTAGACAGAAGGAAGGTCTAGATTACTTTGATACGTATTCACCAGTAACTAGAATAACATCGATTAGGATGCTTATTGCGATTGCATCTGTATTAAATTTGGAAATACAGTTTTATTCCGATTTCGCTCCTCTTTGTCTTCTTCCCCGTTGCTCTGCTCTTCAAAGTAAAACCACTTCCTTGCGTTTGTCGTCAATCTGTGGTTGTAGCGCAACATCGCAGATAGGAACCATTTCATCCTTGGGAAACGATTGCTCAACCAAACCTTACAGCGCCGTAGAGGGAGCAATTTCGTTTCAAGGAAACAACATTCGCTGGACTCAGTCATTAATCGGTAATATTCCTCTTATTCTATACATTTTTACTTAATCAGTACTGCTTCTTTTGGTTCCCTTGCAAAACTGTGATTTATAATTGGTGTTGCAATTGCAATATCATTGAATCAATATTACTAACGCTTAAAAGCGTTACTGTTCATAGAAACGGTTTTAAGACGTTTCCAGTGATAGGTTGCCAACAATGTCTGGCAATAACAACTCCTTCCCTGCTTATATTTTAAGCAGAGGTATTCATTGGCAGGTATGTGGGTTTATTCTTTCTATTTTTTATGGACTTGACCTCTTTTAGTGAAACATATTTCATATTCAACCTAATTTAATAAACTATTTACAAAGATAAATCACACCTATATGGAAAAGGGGGATATTGTTTATTAATACCACATCTTCATCAATTTTCTGAGTCACCTCATTTGTTTGTCCAGTTATATGACGGAAATAATGAAACTAATCTGAAATAAGTACTTAAACATGAGACTAATCAGAAAATAAGATTTATGATAGGGTTGAAGCTCGTTGTAAAAGAGTGGGCAAAGATTAAATTCAAAAGTTATTTCTTCAAAGCTTGAGAACTATGAAGTGTTGTCTGAGTAATATAGTGTGTTTTAATTTCCATCTCTATTTATCATCCCAAACTCAGCACTTTTCTTGAGGTGCAGTCAAGTACAATTGCTGAATATTGAAGGGTGAGAGATTTGAAATGTCATCAGCAGCAGTAGATGGTAATGACACATATTGCTGAATATTGTAGCCAAGTGCAGTTGGTGCATTTCTATTCAACGTTCATGAATATTTTTAGTATGTATTGTTTTGGTTGCTATAGTCGTATGTATCATTTTGGTTTGCTATAGTCGTATGTATTGCTAATATTTCTATTTGAATTCATCATGTATGAAATATTATGGATATATATTTTGTGATTTGGCTTATGACTCCATTTGTGTACTTAGATTATTGAGACAAATATGATTTTTTTGAATTTTTATAATATATTATTAGAATTAGAAATTGTAAACTTTGAATGTTATAGCAGCAAAATGTTGCAATAGAATATTTTGTATAGCGTGCTAACTGTGCCATGAAAAGAAAATTTGTTAGAGCTTCCATATATTGTAGCATTATGTTAGTGCTATAAAAAACATTTTTCAATGAATTTATAGTTTTTATAGCAACAAAACGATGCTGCAGTAGATAGTAGTGAATTTCCATAGCGTGTTTCGATGCATCATAAAAACTTTCCATAGCATGCTTCACAAGCTACAGAAAAGCAGTTGCATTAAGATTGCCCTGTTTAAGATTGCAACAAAAGTACGTTTTCTATTGCAACAATTATACGCTATAATATCTACCAGGCTTTTAATCACATATTGATTTATGATGTTTATAGAATCGCCATAAAAAGTTTTATGGCGGTTTTTAAATGACATAAAATGGTCTTTTTGTTGTAGTGTTCATTTAATATAGTAAAGGATGAAAGTCATCCAAGACTGTATAAATCCTACAATGATAGGAGGAAGGAACTTGAGTTTTGTACTAGTGATTTAGTCTTCACAAAAGTTTTTCCTCTTAGATAGACCATTCGATTTTAGAAGGAATGGGAAATTAGCTCCTAGATTCATTTGGCCATTCAAGATTTATTGATAAGATTGGAAAACCGACTTATCGTATGGAACTTACTGAGAAATTATTGGGAGTCCATAACATTTCCTACCATAGGAAGTGCCTTCATAACTCCACCGTTAGACTCGAGCTTAATCAGATTGGGGAATTAGGGAGCTTTGAGTTGGAGCCTAGGGTACTCCATGCCACTATGTGTATTATAAAGCACAGAATCAGAATGCTTCACAATAAATCTATTAACCTAGTCCAAGTACAGTAGGGGCCTATGGAAAGCGCATAGGAAACGGAAGAAATGATGGGGCAAACTCATCTAGAGAATTTTATGATAATTATTTCCTCTAAATTTTCTTTATGGTTGCATTGTGGTTACTAAAGTGGATAGCAGGAATTGTTTTCAATACAAATGCACAGAGTATCCATATAGAAATTACATGCATGTTATGGTGTTTTGCATGCATACAACATCACATATTATACTTTCACACTAGGACTGAGCTCATTTTAGCAAGTCAGCACTGCAGAATCATATTGAGGATGGCTATTTTATGGATGTGTAATAAATAACATAGCTATATAACATGTTTGTTAAAAAAAGTTCTATTTTTCGTCCTTTCTAATAGATTTCGAGACGAAATATCTTTTAAGGGAGAAAGAATGTAACACCCTATAAAATATACCCTAAATATAAACGGATAATTAAATTAGAAATAAGCAATAATAATTAATAAAATAAAAATAGGCTGAAAGTACGAATATTTAATAATTGAGAAATTAGCCATGAAAACATTACCATTGTATTTGTGGCGAGATTCTAGGTTATTTTCATATTTTACTTATTGGAAGCGGAGTTCGTATGAAAAAGTTACGGATAAAACAAGTTGGATAAGAATAATTTACACACAGGATTTGAATTTAAAAGTGCAAATGTAAATTTGGTTTAAAAATAAATACTAATGGAATAAGGGAATATCCCTTTTTGAATTTCAAACTTGTGAATGCACATATACGTGTAAGAAGGGACGATAAGCGAACGGAGAAAATTAACAGGAATAGACACTACACCAAACAGGCCCGTTTGTCACACTTGTTTCATTGTTAATTATCACGGTTATTTTTGTTACAATAGACTCACGATTATTACCGTTGTTTGGTGTCCTCACGGTTAATTCCGTGATGCAATTCATCTACCTAGGCAAAATAGTCATTTTCCCATTCTAGCGTTTATCACGCTTCCAAGTCACATGAAACAAGAATACGATTAGGTTTTCTCTCCCAAATCGTCTACGGCTTAAAGAACACGATTCTCTTTCAGAATCGGTTCTCATCTCGTTCGTCCTTCTCCTCTGTTGTCTCTCGACTACGGCTTAAAGAATAAAAATACGATTGGATCTTGTCTCGTTTGTTGTTCGAATCGGTTCTCTTTGAGCGCTTAAAGAATGCGTTTATTAATCCGTTGTCGGAATCAGTTCTTCTGTGTTCAAGGTATGGTGTTTATTTTCTTTTTGTACGATGTAGTTATATGGTCAAAGTATGCGATTAGGTTTTCTCATTATTATCTAACTAGTTTGGGATTACAAAAAGATCTCAGTTTATTAGTCTAGATCTCAGTTTGGGATTACAAATCGTATGCCTCTTAATTTAGATCTCAGCTTTTTTGTTCATTATATGATGAAAGTAAAAAGTGTGTTAGCCTGGCCTGAACTACTGTAATTTAAAAAGGATAAACTGAACGCGCTCTTAGAATTTGGATCGACCCCTGCCAATTCTGGTTTAGTCCTTTAATTTTGATTCTAAATTCAGTTCAAACACAGTTGAGAAAAAACCATTTCCTTATATTGGCCTAAACATATAGAAACTTGTTTTATTGTTTCAAAGACCAATAATTCAAAACATGTATCCTTTTAGATATTTGATTGTTATTTGATCAACGAAAACCTTTAGTTATTACTAGGATAACCAAGATTTTTCTTTCTAGTGATACCTACCTGTAGTACTGTACTCTAACTCTTTCTGTGGTTGATGTTTAAAACTCTGTTACAGAATAATCTTCAGCAGTATGTGAATTTCCCAACTAGCAAATTTTTCGTCATCTGAGTTGCAATATAAACTCTTTAAATTTACGATACACAACTGAAATCAATTTTCGATTTTAAATTTAAACTATATGTAATGTTTTGTCTGAAAACAAGCTTTGTGTGATGCGTTTTTGACAGGTAGTTTAAAATGCATGGGAGGGGAGAATGGTGTGCAAAATGGTCGAAATGGAAGTATTTTTCTTGTTTCCCCCCTTTTTATAAATATCAAAAGTTAGGGTCTGTCTATCAGGTTTGAAAACAGATTTTGCCTTCTGCATTTTCATCATTTATATCTCAAAATGCAAGGCAGAGAAAAATGCAATAGAAAATGGTTAATTTGGAAAACAATTTTTAACAAAAAAAAAATTCTTTGTTTTTCTTCTTCTGTAAGATATAAAAAGCCATATTCTCCCTAAGCGTCTTAAAAATGAGCGCGATGACATATTGTAATCAGTTTGATGGACCCCTATTAAATTTTTACAGTCTGTATATTATTGAAACAAAAGAGTCAAACCTTACCCAAAGCGACTAAGCGGTGAATGGTTTTCCTTCTTACGAACTGCTTCATTTTTTGGAGGAGTATTGTTTATAATGAAAGAATTGATTTAGTCTGACAAAAATAGTTGTAAAGATTGTTCTACACTGCCCATCAAATTTAGTTCGCAGTACCTTGTGGGTTGCTGCAACTTTATACATTATAATTTTCCCTTCTCATTTGTCATGTGTGTATTTCTAAAACTAAAGTAGTATTTAGTTCAAAAATGATTTTTGTGTTTTTAACATGTAAAAGGATGTGGAAGAGAAATTACTGATCATTCTAATAAAGGGAGAGAAAGGGCAATGGAGAAGAGATAATTGTTGATGTTTCCTAACATGCATGTTGAAAATGCAAAGCACAGAAGTTGGTTTCGAACCAAAATGCTACCTTCCCCATTATAAGTAGAATATTTTCCATCTCTTTTCCATGCCCATTTGGCATACATATTGAAAATGCAATACCCAAAATTTATTTCCAAACCAAACACCACCTTACTATTTTTGGTGGGAATCGAAGGTTGTTTATGCCACAAGTATGTTAAATTACTTCCGTTTATCATTTGCTAAGTGGATTATGCACTATATTTACTTCTTTTTTTCTTCCTTTTTATACCCCTTTTCCTTTCAGGAATCACTTGGGCTTGAGTCTAACACGCTCCTTAAAGTGCGTCACGAGTTTACAATAAATGCTCTATACACGAACCTTCCAAGAGAATTCACTACATGCGGTCTAAGGTTTAAATGCCAGGAAGAGCTCAGTACCCACATGGATAGGCATGTAACTATGAACAGAATATCGAAAAACCATAAACAGAAACCATCCCGAAAATGGTTTCTCAAATTTACTTTACAATAAATATAAGTAATAAGTGTTTAACCATAAACTAACAAAAATGAGATAAAAGTAATAAGTGTGTTTGCCTGGCCTGAACTGCTGTAATTTTGTTACGTATGTCATTCAGCTGGTAAAAACCATTTACAAATTTTTAGATGTTATGTCTGTCGCCTCTCTTTTGTATTGCCTAGTCTCGTTGTTGTTTCACCCCTTTTTCCAGTAATTTTATGCAATTCTTTGATAAAATTAGTTTATTGTTAGTGCTTGACTTTTCTCAAATTTACTTTACAATAAATATAAGTAGTTTCTAACTTTCTTTTTTTCTTTCCAGTATCTAATAGCTTCTGACGTTAATTGGTCTGAACTACTGTAATTTTAACATTCTTTCTTATAATTAATAATAATATGCTATAGTAAAAGAAGTTGCTGATGCATTAACATGAGAATCACCTCTGGTACGAATTTAAGTTAGTCCTTCTTTCTAAAAAATGATTTGAATTTGTTTGCGGATGAATGATGTTATATGTCTGAAATTGGAATCAATTTGCAGGTGAATTCTAGATGTTATTTACGGATGAATGATGTTATTTTTACATAATCACACTTACTATTTTTAGATTAATTAGGTATACGAAGATTGTGTTAGCATTCCTATTATATCTATGATGATAAAGTTTCACTATATTAGCAAACAGAAGAATCCAGTGTGGTAGCAAAGAAGGGAACATGTACTTGGATCAAAATAAAAACAAGAAGAAATTAAGGAAACACTATAGATTGATCCTTAACATCTTTACTTGGAAAAGGATATAACAATTAAAGTGAACAAAGAAAGACAACACTATATGCTCAATCTTTCGCTTTAATCATCAGACATCACTTTGTATTGCAATATTACAGTACACACACTTTTAAAACTGAACAGTGTTCTATTTTTATTTTCTCTTATAGACTCCATACACATTATGTGTATATATACGAAGCACAAAGCTCTTTTACCATTGATGAACAAAGAATAGCTTCAAAATAATAATTTTCTGTCACCTCCATATACTATTATTTTTTAACTTGTAATGTAAGTACAAATAATTCGAGGCTAAGGAGCAAGTTCTAGTGCTGAAATTTTAACTTTTACGGTTGGGCTTTCATTATCGTCATTAAGTGAGCGTTCAATTCATGGATTAATTTTTGAATTAATCTTTCCTTTTTTTCCCTGCTTGCTCAATAATCAAGAAATGGATCAGAGCCTTATCTTTACCTTATCGAATTCTTATTATAATGTACCCTGCCAAGAAGGCAACCACAGGGCTGAAACTTCCAGCCTCTCTAACTCCCTCTAGCCTAGACTATATCAAATGCAACATGAATGAAGCAATTTTCGTTAATATTTATTGTGGGGGGAGTTATTGGAATTATTAGGAAACATGTTGGTAAATCAGAATAATGTACTCTACCAAGAAAGCACTTTTTTCTGTTGTGGTGACTTATTGCAAAATCTATGTCTGGCAAATTATGCAAGGGGCATGAGCTTAGCAAGGAAAAGAGAAATGCTAGTTAAAGTGGTGCTTGTGGTGACTGGTGAGTTTCTTTTTTCTTTTATACTGATTTAGCAACATGTTTTTTTGGTTGTCTTTGCAGCTGTTCATTATCTGAGATGGACATGGTTGCTTATTGATATTTTTGATCATATTCTTCTCATGTGATAGTGCATTCATTATTTGAAATGAGTACCTTTTTTATTTTATTTTTTGTTCATGCATGTTTCCATCTCTGCTTGGTCATGTGTGTTTTGACCCTATGCTCTGTTCTTACTTGCATTTTTATGTATTTCTCTAATGCTTGGACCATAAATTTTATCTTGCTTTCACCACATTTTGTTCACATGACCTGAAAATCTAAGATTTAGGCAGTAATATCTTTACCTCATTAGGACTTAGCTAGTTCGTACTGATAGTTTATTCTTTGCCTTATTTATATTTTATCATGCAAGTCCAAGTGTAGACTGTATAGTGATTTATTTTTGGGTCTCCTGCATTTTCTTCGTTGTCACCATCTTTTGTTGCCTGCTATTTTGTTGCATCTCTAGTTGTTTTGCTTTGTTTTGGCTCACCCATGTTATGGTGTGTGCCTGAGTAACTTCACGTGTGTCCATGTTTATTTATGTATTTTTTTAACACAAAATGATCATTGTATTTTAATTATGTGATACTTCTTTTTGGTATAAAAAATTCGTGCCACTACTGTGTTTACTTGTCATCTCAACTGTCCAACCAAATGAAAATGAGTTATACTAGTTAAAGGATTTATTCATGTGATCCATGACCTAATAAGTTGATGAAATTTGGAGTTGTGGCATCAAAAGCATCGAGTCTTTTACTAATGCACTTAAAATTGTAAGGGAAGTGATAGTGAAATTACAATAATTTTTTTGTGCTGTTCTCAGTTATTTCCCCTAGTAAAATGTACTAGAGATTCCTTAATATCGTGACAGTGATGACTAAGGCTGCTCAGATTTTACAATTTTGTAAGCAACTATATAGTTTATAGTATACTTGCTAGTTTGATTTGTTGTCGGTGGAAATTTGTTATCATGGTTCCTGACAGCTTAGATTTTTGCTAGTGGCAATTCAATGTGACACTCATCTGAATTTTTTCGTCTTAATTCCTGTTTTAAATTTGCAGATGTATTATTGGAATTTCCCTATCCTGCAGGAATTTGGTAAATGGCATGAGATTTAAATTTTGTAGCAATATCACAGGTTATTGCATTATGTTTTCTCGCATAGTTATATGTATACCTACTTGTTATTACCTATTTCTATGTCTGCTTTACTAATTATCTTCGTGATGGAATAAATATAGACTTGTTGGAAAGTTTGATACCTTTATAACTTGAGAAAAGCTTTAAACCTTTTTGGAAAGTTTTGAGTCAAAACTAATGTTTATTTTCCAACAACTTGATCTTATTGGAAAGTTAGAAAAGAATTTTTTTTTTAACATCAGCAGTATTTAAAAAAAAAAAAATGTTGTTTACTTAACATGAGATCAAAGGCGCAGGTAAAAACAGTTTTATTTAGCAAAAGCTTTGTTTTGCATTTTTATGGTAAACAAAATCTTTCTTTTTTATTAGCTTTGTTAGCAAGCTGCAAAGATACCTTAATGACATAGTTTCTACGTGCATGTGTGTATACGGATTCATTTTTTGCTCTGAACAGGCTTCTTTATGGGTACTTTCATGAGACAAAAAACATATAAATCAATGGTATAGTTTGAAACTACCGAGTAATTCCCTATAGAATGATATGAGTATGTTACATGCAATTATGTTGATTTGATGGAAGCTTTTGCTTCTGTTACTTTTTTGGTTGAGAAACGGTTACTGAATTTATTAGCCTACACAGTTGTAGAATTGATCTTTGACGATTAACATGGAATACCGAATTGAGCCTCAGTTAGGGTTGTCAGGTAAGGATTTTCACCAGAGTTCGTTGCTTTAAATTTCTATGTTGAAATTGTTAATATTCGACAAAGTCCGTTGCTTTAAATGGCGTAAATATCTTTATGTACCGTGGTTGAATCCGCTGCTTCAAATGCTAAGCATCTGAAAGATTTTATTGCACTATTGTCTGTTGTTGGATACATTTGTTTGTTCTGTAAAAGCAAGTGCAAAGTTTGTCATGTTTTGGTACACTCTTTAAAATGAAAGTTTGCATGTACCATAAGAAACAACAGGATCGAATTCGTGTCAAACCTGTTGGTTGATTTTTTTTTTCTTTCTTAAAAATGAAAATTAGATAAGCTAATTTTAATTTTGTATTTCTTCTGTAGCATTCCGCCTCTTTCAACTATTGGTGTCACTAAATAAGAAGCAGTGGAGCAGAATAAAAGTAACATTCATGTCTTCACCTCAATTTTTAATCCTATGAAAAATGCAATTTCTGGGTACGTATTATTTTGTTCTAAATTAACAAATGAAAACTGTGCGGTTACAACTTACGAGTACTAATTTGTGACGTTTATCCATTTTTTGAACATAAATGATATTTAGACGGCAAGAGAAACCTGTTATGAAGCTAATTGTTGATTTTGAAATGGACAAAGTTATGGGTGCATCCATGTGTTGTCCAGACGCGACAGAAATAGCAGATACGTTTTGGCAATTCTAACATCCATTTAGGCTATTGGTTTTTTTGTTTTTGTTTTTTTGCATGTACCATTCCTGTTGGTTGATTATTTTTTTATAGAACAAAGTTCTTGTGTGTTCTGCAAAAGCAAGTCGCTATCCTTCCTGTTGTTTCTTGTGGCACTATCTTGCGGGTTCGCTCTTTTTTTATATAATGCAGCATTTTATGACCCAGGCTATTACCATGATCTCATATCCTGCACCATTCTCATTATTATCTATAACCTCGTTTTTAGGCACACCTTTCACATATCCGGCGATCAACATATGAAGCATAATCGTTGTCATGCTACTGGTTTGAAAAACTGTTTTATTGAACTAATTGCACAATTACATCATTCGGTACATTAGGATTTCACTTACCCTCAATACAATAGCAATTCATCAGTGATGGAACGCGCAGACATTAGAGGTGCAAAATTGAATTTAGAAGATATATATTGAAGCTTGTTTTTGAATCATAGTGTATGTCAATGACGGTGTATATCGTGGAGTATTTTGTATGAGATACATGTATGTTTGCTATTCGTGTATTATTGACTATTTGCGAACTAGCTTGGAATATGTATCTATTGCTTTGGAATATACACTACTGTGTATGTTATTGGTGTTATTACTAAATATATATCTGCATGCTTGTATGATATGAAATATATATTGATGTGTACTATCAATCAATATGGAAAGTGTGCAATGGCTATAATCACAATTTATAACAGTTATAACCGTGAGGAAAGAAAATATAGTCACGCTTATAACCATTAGTAAGATAAATAATATCACACTTATAGCAGTGAGAATTGAAAATATAGTAACGCTTATAACCGTTATATTATCCATTATCATTTGTCACGGTTATAACCGTGATCATATTCGTGATAAAAATCACCAACGCCTGTTGGCACGATGGTTATAACCGTGAGTATATTGTTTCCTCACGGTTATAAGCGTGACAAATGGGCTTTTCTGGTGTTGTGAGATAAGAATCTAATATAAAAATGAATGTTAAGGTGAATTATATTCACCACACCTAAACCTTAAAGGGGGTCGGCTACCACCCCTTAAGGAAGGTCGACCGACCACCGTATACGGAATTATAAGGTGGCAGCTAGGTTAGGTTATGTTTTGTTATATAAGTTGTTGATTTAAATGGTTGAGATTTTATAACTAGAATCTAACGGTTCACACACACTTCAACAACTATAAATAAAACTTTTGCATCTTCTCTAAACTCACATTCTCCTCTAAACTCTACATTCATATCTTCTCTCCTTCATTATGTCTAAATTCCAGATTAGATCAGGTTGGTTTACTGCCTCTCACATCTCTTCTATTTCTATCTTCTCTATTCTAATTTATGTATAGATTTCTGGAGCTAGATTTATATATGTGTAAGATTCTAATATGATTCTTATATATGTATAATAAAAATAATATAGGATAAGAATTTGGAGTAAGTAAATTCGAGGCTGCATTCTAGATTTGGTTACAAAGTATTGTCCTTCTTCTTGTTGCACCATGAGTAGGAATTACTTCAAATTTAACTACTTTCTGTAATTCTTAGTGTAAAATCTGGATTGTTTATGCCTAAAGATTCTTACAAAAACAAATCACATATGAATCCCCAAAGTATCTAATGAATACTGAAAATGGTCAATCTTGTGTTTATTTGGATTTTGGATTATGGATGTAAGTAACAATGGATTTTTGGGTGCTTATGTTAATTTACCATTTACTTTGATTTACTTTCTTTCATTTTATTGCAAATCAAATTTATACAAAAGCATCGATTCGGGTTTTGTGAGTTATATATGTTTAAATCTATGTTTTTATAAAAATTGATGGTTTAAATGTAGTAAAATACATATTACCAATCCTAGTTTTTGTGTAAATATACTATATGAAAATAAAGCAGTACTAGAAGGAATATACATATATCGTGGTTATTCACCTTGTCCTTTCTTTTAATTATTGAACTAATCCTGGTTGCAAGTTATTTTATTTGTGTTATGTTAGTTCCCTATTATTGCTTCAGATTTGGAAAGAGATGTTAGTATATTGAGTAAACTTGAGAAATATAACTTGTGAACCTTGATTTTGAGTTAGGATTAACATCTTTACGTTTAGAACGCTTCCTTTACGCGCGCCACTAGTTACGCTCTTATTTGTGTATATTAAATTGCGTGACTAACGTATCATAAATCCGTATTAAACGTGTTTAATTAGAAATCCAAATTTAAATGTCCACGTAGAAATTTGTATGTTGTGGCTTTTAATAATATTAATGTCACGTGACACGAGGTTAACCCTTACGTATGATAGTATTCTGCCTTGAACCGACCAACAAATTCAATCAATACAAGAAGTTGGGTTAGTACTAGATGTCTAGTGCCATAAACCATTTATTATAAATACATGTGGATGTGAGTTGAATCCTTACTCATAGTATAAGTCTGACCGGAACCGCTTGGCAGATCCAACAACTACAAGAAGTCGGGTTAATGTTAGACATCTAGCATAATAAATACTTGTGTTAAGTAGGCATGCCTCGAGAATGTATTAAGCGGTTGATCCACCTTGTTTGGGTATTAAGTTATTAGGACTTGGCTTCTTTCTAAGGTTCATTCCTTTGTTTTGGGCTGAAGACATGAGATCCACCCTTATTAGGTATTAAATGATCAATGGGTCCATCTTTCTCTAATAATTATGAGGAATTAAATGGTCCTAAATAAAAAGGTGTACGAATGAGTTGGGTAGTTCTTTGAAAGTTGAACGCTTCTTATTTAGAGGCTATGTGACGGTATACTAAGGTATGTGCTACTAAGAGTTTCACCAAACATGAAAGGGGAACCGTCTGTCTAAGGCAAGTATTAGGTGACTAAGAATTCACCTGTAATGTCAGCTAGATAGTAACGTAAGGATCCGCCGGAGGGTCATACATGGCGATAAGTGTTTCTTTACTCGGTATTAAGTGCCAGATTATTATTTCTTGCATTACGACTGAGAGAATTTTTTGATAACGTTAGACGATGACTTAAGTGACCGGGGTCCGTCGAAGGATACTAAGTGATCGAAAGAATCCATCCGTAGGGTATTAAGTGATCATAGGAATCTGCATACACACACACATGTATATATATAGCACATTTTCATATATATATATATATATATATATATATATAGTGTGTGTGTGTGTGCGTGTGTGACCGAATGAATGTCCACCTCATGGAGTATTAAGTGATCATAGGAATCTGCCCATAGGGTATTAAGTGATCGTAGGACTCTATCCACACATATACATGATGGCCTTAAGTGATTGAAAGATAGCCCGCCTATTAAATGCATGCGTATCTATATATAATTATGTATTGTATTCGCCTAGACATAAATTGATGGATTTATACTACCAAGTACAGAAAATAGATTTCCTTTTTAAGCATAAAGAATTTTCATTCACCAGAACTGTTGTTTTGACCCCTTTCTTTTAACAACACATGTTAGTATGTCGGGATGCTTAATTGACGATGCCTTTGAGTCAGGAGCTTAGCGACGCGGATTTCATTCGAGTTTATTGTTCTCATTATTTCTTGTAATAGATTGTATTTTATACGTGATATTTATGATGTGCCATTATTATGACATGGGTATTTGTGATGTAATCAACATTATGTGGTTTTAATGAAACAGTGCATCTATTTGAATTATTATATTTTGTTCCTTCCTATGTGAGATTCTGATATCGTTTTAGTTTGGCTCTTTTATTTTATTTTTTATAGAAACCAACAATTTGCTTAGAATGACTCTAAGTTTCGGTGGGTCTTTTCTGAGTCGGGATTTAGGCCATTTCCGAGCGGGTTGTTACAGTAGAACATTATAAACTAGAGATTACAAGCGGTGGACGTAGGCACGTTGTCTAACCACTATAATTTTGCTGTGTTAATTAACATTTACGCACCTTTATGATCTATGATTATGATATATTATCTTCGATTTCTTCTCGTTCGGATGTTGGCCTTAACAGTACTAAAAAATCAAGCCAACAATAATATTATCTCTACTACTAATTAATTATGTGTCCCTCGTGTTTCATCCAATCAAAGCCCTCTAATTTTCACTTTTTGCACTTAAACCCCTAAATTGTGGGGGACTTAAATGCAAAACAGCGGAAATCAGAGTATCTGATTGGAGGGACACGGGGATAGTGTGGGAATGGGGACAGAAGAATTATGGGGTGGATAAGGAAATTGTTGGCTACATAAACATACACCGACTCCTTTTAAAATCAAACTAGCATCCGCGATCGATGTACATTTATTTCAGACAAAATATCACTGGCAAGATTTCGAGTTGAGCAAGCGTCAACAGGTCTTTTGCAACAATACCTACATCAATTTGCAGTTGTTTGTAATATTTTTCTGCCCTCGTATGTTTTCGTCGTAAATTTGCAAATGTGATTCAGAATACATAAATAAAAGGGACCATAACTAGGGATGGCAATGGGGCGGGTCTAGGGTCCAAACCTGTTTGACCCGCCCCTGTTTTGACCCATTTAGACTCGCTCCATAGGGTCTTCGGGTCGGGTAGACCCGCGACCCGCTCTTGGAGGTTCGGGTCTAGGGTCCGGTCTGGGGCACGGCTAACCCGACCCAACCCGATCCGCATGATTCAAAACATCATTAAAACAAATTATATTAATAATTATTACTTGTTAATCTTCTCTGGTATGCATGGTAATAACTTGAATATTATATTCTTTCAACTAACAAACTATAAATTTTTCATAGTATTAGGTTGCATCAATGATAACCATACAATAACAAATGCATACATTTTAAAATATTATCTTACAACTCATTTTATTATATTCTCTTATCATTGTGAACACATTATGATATGCATATAACTTATCATTTAGTGATAAAAAAACATAAGTATATAAATTTATGTACATTAGAACACAATATCACCGGATCGCGGGTCGGGTCTACCTGACCCGTACGGGTTTAGGGTACGGGGCGAAATTCCAGTCCTTCACTGGGTCTACGTGGCGGGTCCGGGGCGAGGTTTAAAAAGTTCGGGTCGGGTCTGGGGCACGAAAAACCCGCCGCATTGTCATTCCTAACCATAACCGGTTTGGTTTGACAAATAATTATTCCACATTCCATTAGAAACCTACGTGCTTAGCATCACTATCACGTCCACGAGTCAAAACGCATAAAATATTAGGCATAACAGAGATATATCATGCTACCCACAAACTCTTCATTTGATTCCTTGCAACATATCTCCTTCGCTGTACAAAATCTCCTTCCCTAACATGCTTCATCTACATGTCTCACATTATCCAATTGCTTGACTTGTATTCGGTTATTTTATGTTTTACTAACCATAAACAAACTTCGCTATACGAGAAGCATTTTGATTAAATCATGAAGCCAGGCTTTTACGTGAAAGTATAGAACTTAAATCCGAAGTTCAATTTACCTTGCATTTGGTAGAAGCAAGAGCGCAATTCAAATTTGATAAGAGCAAAAATGGGACAAATCTCCGTTTAAATTTTGAATCGACAACAACAGCTTTTTCATGATAAATTTCCAACAGAACTTTTTTGTATAAATGTATATTTTAAATTATATATTTACAGCTAGCTGTAAATTAGAAATTTTCAACCTAAACTTCACGGATGGGTATGCTGCACTTTAAACATTGATTGTCCACACTGCAGATACGTGCATTTTAAATAATGCATATTAGGATGCATATTTTTGTATTTTCAACTTAAAAATATTTGATGCCCTAATTACAATTATATGTAGTTCAAAAAACATTTTTGGTGAAAACGTTGATATGGGTGTCTCATGAAATTTGTTCTTGCATTAAATTTTCACGTTTTCAAGTCTGAAAATAAGGGAAGGATTGTAATTTCCATTGAAAAATAAATAAATGCAGTGGTAAAAGCACCTCATTTATTTCTTAATGATGCTTTCAGTAAATGACAAGCATCTTGTTTGAGCTGGCTAAGACATTGGGATATGGTGCAAGAGGTCAGGGTTCAATTCCCGTCGCGTGGTGTCCTACCTACTTGTCATATAGTATATTATATAACACAACCTTTTTTTCCATATATATATATATATATATATATATATATATATATATATATATATATATTCTATTTATACACAAAATAAGAACACAAAATTGCACATAACGAATCTCAATCATTGATTCCTCGAATGAATTCTACTATCCATATAAAGACAAATACATCCAACGATGGAGGCTTTGTGTACCTCTCTGCATCCAAATAGCCGGCTATATATATATATATATATATATATATATATATATATATATAGACACACACACACTAATTTGCCCGCGACAGTAGCTCAATGAAAAGACGTGTTCCTACCTGATAATAGATCAGGAGTTCGAGGTCTGCCCTGAGCAACTATCCCTACGTAAATTATACTTCGTATAGTGGAGGTCCAAGAGGAACTTTGGTAAGCTGTATAAGGTTGCGATTGCGGACTAGATAGCCCTATACCTTTCAAGATGAACGACTTTCTCTAGTCTTCGATGACCATTCATTTATATAATACTAATTAAAAAATAAATAGTAAAGGTATACCATTTTTTTTCATAGCAAGCAAAAATGATTAAAATGCTGCATTTATACTCTACCTAATGCAAAGCACATACTTAAATATTTTTTAATTTTTCTATACTTAAATAGTGAACCATGGAAGATACAATTTTTCTATGCTATATTCCAAAAAAGAAGAGATGACTTTATTATTGCGACAAACATAATGTTGTTAGATGATAGTATAGTGCAGGGTGTTAACTCTTAAAACTTTTAAGGGTGTGTTTGCGTTAAGAGAAAACGAGATATTTTGACGAGATACTAAAACGGGGTAGAAAGTTAAACAGACAATGTCAAACAAAACATTTAAACGGGGCAATTAAACGAAGTAATTAAAAGGAAAACGAGATAATTAATGGAGTCGACAAATAATTAAAGATTAAACGCGTTTTAAAAAAAATAACGGTTGATGTCCGATGCATCTAACAGCAACATGATCATTTTGCTCCATCAAGAAACATGGGTAAATTGCTCAATTGAGTTTTGGATGGGTTAGATCCAAAACAAATCCTAGGCAATATGCTCATGCGAACAACCCCTAATTCGGAAAAGTAAAGAGAGTTTACTCTTAAAAATTTTAATTCTTCGAAATTTGGTATTGAAAGATAAAATGAGTTTCTCTTACCAAAATTCAAAATTAATAAAGCACCTTGAATAGAAAAATGGAATCAAAGAGTTTCTTTAATTGCATTATATTCAGGAAAACTTTCCCATGTTCTATGGGCCAATTCGACTCTCTACATTCCTAACTACTCAATCATACAAAGTGGAACCCTTCTAATCTTCATATGTTCAAATAGCTGCTGTCACGTTTCTTCAGTTTCATTCCAATTTTCAGTTCTCTTTGTTTTGGAAACAGGACGTCCCTCAAGTTGAATTAAAAGATAAAGAAGTGCAAAGAGTTTCATATCAAATGCTATCAACTTCAAATTAGAGTTCAAACACCAAAGGTATAAAGGTTCAGCCTTTTCTTTTTCCAACGGTTACATTTCTTTTTTGAAATTATGAGCATAAAGAATC
Organism: Allium sativum; assembly: GCA_030737875.1. NCBI lineage: Eukaryota > Viridiplantae > Streptophyta > Magnoliopsida > Asparagales > Amaryllidaceae > Allium > Allium sativum. The sequence goes on from CM060915.1 coordinate 381,179,042, forward strand.
CAATTAACTTTTGTTCAATTAACCTAATAAAAATGCAATCTTGCAGCTGATATTTTACAGGTATAAACAAAACAGACCTGATTAAAACAAATGGAAAATTCTTCAGTTTGCGATGAAAGTTCGGAAGTAGGATGTTCCACACCAAGTGTAATTTCATTAGATTACAGTAGAACAATTTCGGAAGTCTCATCATTTTCAGAACCAAGTAGCTCGGATGATCCATTACTAAGTTTAAGTTGGCACAGCTCAAAATTAGCAGGAAAAAGGTCACCCGTTCTTACAAAACTTGTAATGAAGCAGCATTCTAGAGATGTGAATGATTTTTCAAATTCAGGTTAGTTGGTTACCTTCTAAATATTTCAAATGTTACAACCGAAAATTCAAAATTTAAATTGGTAAGTTTGATATATATATGTGTATGAATGATCAGATATGGAGATGATGAGAGAGAGATTTTCCAAGCTTTTGCTGGGAGAGGATATGTCAGGAAATGGCAAGGGTGTTTGCACTGCAGTTGCAATTTCGAATGCTATCACTAATCTTTATGGTACTTGCGATACATATTCGTATACTTTATCTTGCACATACGCATTCATATGATATATTTACTCATCCTTCGCCATATTCAAAAATATTTTATTTTTCATGTAGCTACTGTATTTGGTCAATGCTGGAGGTTAGAGCCTTTATCCCCAAAAAAGAAAGAGATGTGGAGAAGAGAAATGGATTGTCTTTTGTCGGTGTGCGATTATATAGTTGAATTTAGCCCTTCTGTCCAAACTCTGCCTGATGATACTACTATTGAGGTGAGCCTTAACTATCTTAAAGTAACTCATCGTACAAAAACACAACACTGATACAATGTGTATTATAAGAGAGGAAAGACGGGTATACATTTTGTAACATGTACAGTTTCTTTATGGTTATATAATAAAGATTCATTTTCTTTCTGTAGGTTATGGAAAGCAGACCAAGATCAGACATTTATATCAATCTTCCAGCACTTGAAAAACTTGACAATATGCTAATTGTAAGATACCGAGTTTGAATATTTTCAAAACATGAACATAAACTGGAAAATAAAAACTCATGTTTGTGCTTGATAAATCCTTCACAGGGTATATTGGATAGCTTTGAGAAAACCGAATTCTGGTATGTGGACGAAGGCAGCAATTCCCCGAGCCCAAAGATATCAAGTTCATTCAGAAGAGCGATACATCGCAACGATGAGAAATGGTGGCTTCCAATTCCATGTGTACCCGATTTCGGACTTAACGAAATATCAAGAAAGGAATTGAAGAAAAAGAAAGAATGTGCAAATCAGATTCATAAAGCAGCTATGACAATCAATAGCAGCATACTTGCAGAAATGACTGTGCCTGAGTCATATCTTTCTACCCTTCCTAAGGTAAAGTCTACTAAAAGTAAAAATCTGTATTATAACATAAAATTTTCTTTATATAGTCTTAGTAATATATGAAACTAAAATGAACTATGTTATCTTCTAGAGTGGAAAACTTAGCATGGGTGATTCAGTGTACAGATACATGTCTACTACAGATAAATTTTCAGCAGACTATCTCCTAGGTTGCCTTGATATAAACTCAGAATATGAAGCACTGGACCTTGCTGATAGAGTAGAAGCTGCCATATACATATGGAGAAGAAAAGCTTCAACGATTGGTTCAAAGTCATCATGGGATTTGGTAAAAGATTTAATGGCTGATGGGGATAAAAATGTGACACTTGCAGGCAGAGCTGAAAGTCTGTTGCTTTGCTTGAAGCAAAGATATCCTGCTCTTTCCCAGACTACTTTAGACTCAAGCAAAATTCTGCACAACAAGGTAAAAAAATTAGCTTCTTTTAGATCTAAAATTACATGAAACTTTTTGGTTACAGAATTCTATTTATATTATCTACTCAAATAAACTAGAAATGACTTTGACTAAGGCTTGGTATTTACAACATCAGTTTGGCTAAAATATAGCAATGACAGTGATCAAAACCAAAGTAGTATAAAACATGGGTAAAATGATTTGCCTTGGTTAAAGAGAGAAAAGGTTTGCTCTTGATCAAATTAAAACTTATACTATCAATAATAACCTCTAAATAAATAGGATGTATTTTAAGTTTTTACATTTTTAATGTGCATCTGGAGAGTCTGGTATTTCTCTACAAGCAGTTGGACAATTTTGTTTATTTATTAATTCTAGTTTCACATAAATATGAATTATTTTGGCAGGATGTTGGGCAGGCAATATTGGAGAGCTATTCAAGGGTGTTGGAAAGCTTAGCATTCAGCATTGTTACATGGATAAATGACGTGCTTTACATTGATGGATCAGTAAGAAAACAATAGTTTCTCAGCAGTTTATGGCTATGTTTTGCTGCAAAGGTCTGCATATTTCATGGACTGATGCTATCATATGATAACTTATGTACTTGTTAGGATTCAAGTGCTCATTTTATCTAATTTCAGACTGTTGTAATGTTTCAGAAACTAATGGTTTTATCGTGTATGTTTCAGTAAAGCTAAAATTTTCATATTGTATTGATTCGAGTCACCGCGAAAAGGACAATGACAATGTTAAAGTATACTTCTCCAGTTTATTATATAATTTATTTTGTGTCCGTTGTTTTCGAAACATAAATAAAAAGCTGAAGTAAAGCAAGGCGGCTCACACATATCTCTTCAGATATCATAGATTGAATCCAAACCGTCCATTATATTACCGTTCATTTCTTCACAAAGCCAAAGCCCATTTATACACTAAACACTGGTGAAGCCGAGTAAAGCTTAAAAGCCCATTGTCTTATTCATTTGTATATATAAACAGCTGTAATTAACATTAGTATTCATTGAATTCATTCAATTGAAACTCTGAGAATCATTTATATCAAAATAAACTTCTTCAATAAAATTCTTCCGTAGTTTATCTTTTATCATAAATTCTTTTATGGTATCAGAGTCATTAGCTGAAAAGCAATTGTTCAAATCATTGAATATTGATTTGAATTAACCGATCGGAGAGTTTTCATCATTTGGGTTCCTCTCCTCTGAATTTATGCTCATCATTTGAAAGTTGATTTGATGATAAAGATTATCTGCCATGCCTAGCATATAAGTACTAGCTACATAATAATCTCTGCATCAAATCCGAGTCGAAAAGCCTTCAGAAAATCAAATTCAAATCGCCAAGAAATTCAAGAAATCAATTCAAGATGATGCCATTCAGTGAAACTCATCAGAAAAAGTATTTATTCGTCATTTGAATTTCATCCTGGTTGCAGTACATACCTAAATTGAAGTCTATTCTTTCGGCATTCTGAAAAATATCCTCTGAACACCTTCTTCTCACTATTCTGACCGATATTTCTTTTCAAGATTTGCATCATGAGTGATCAAGCTTCAGCAAATTTGGCAAAATTTTGTACCACAACCCAGAATCAATCTGCTGCCACGGTTGCTTCTGTTGAGCACCTAGTAAAAGCTGTAATAAGTCCACAAAGTCAGCTTGTTACAGTAAAATAAGATGAAAGCAATTATCTACTATGGAAATTTCAGATAGAAACTGCTATTCAAGGGTATGAATTAGAAGGATACATCTATGGTACTATTGACATACCATCAAAGTTTGTAACAGATCAAGAAAACAGTGTTGTAAGTAATGAAGAATTTGTCAAATATCATAGACAAGATAGGTTAATCAGTGCATGGTTGCTTTCATCTATAAGCAACAATCTTATGTCAAGTGTTATTGGGTGTAAGTCTGCCCAAGAAATTTGGTCATGTGTGGAAAAGAATTTTAATCCCTACTCTCAAGCCAAGATTATGCATTTCAGAAGGCAACTGCACAACATCAAGAAAGAAAATGATAACATGAGAGATTACCTATCAAAGATTAAGACACTATGTGATCAATTGGAAGCTACAGGCCAAAAGATGCCTGAGTCTGAACAAGTGCTAATTGTTCTCAATGGTCTTGGCAATGAGTATGAAGCAGTAGAAGCCATAATTTCTTCTCAAAGGATTACACCAGCTATGGATGAAGTACATTCTATACTTCTTTCTCATGAAGCAAGAATTGAGAGTAACAGACCTTAAAAATCTGATGTATCAGTTAACTATGCAAATAGTTATAAAAACAAAGATCAAAGGCCAAACAAACAAGTGCATAGAGGTGGTTTCAGTAATAGATCCAGAGAAAGAGGAAGAAATTTTAATAACAACAGACCCAAATGTCAAATCTATGAAAAAGTGGGTCATTCAACATTCAAGTGTTATTTTAGATTCAATCAGAGTTACACTCCTAATCAAGGCAATAGCAATCAAAGAAATAGCAATCAAAATTCTAATGTTGCTCAAGTCGAGAATGATCAAAATATGCAGATTCTAAATTGAATAATCAGAATGAAACCACAAGAGTGGATCACATCAATGATGATAACTGGTACCCTGATTTAGGTGCTAGAACTCATCTAACCAACAATTTAGACAATTTAAATCTTGGATGCAAGGAATACAGAGGTAATCAATTAATCATAGGAAATGGTAAGTCTATTCATGTTACTCATACAGGTAGTGAATATATAAGTGGAAACAAACACTTGCTTTTAAATAATCTATTAAGGGTTCCAGATATTAAAAAGAATTTATTGAGGGTGTCTCAATTTGCAAAGGATAATCAAGTATACTTTGAATATTATCCAAATTACTGTTTAGTCAAATATACACTTACTAAGACTGTTTTGTTGCAGGACAATGAAGTTAAGGGACTGTATGTGTTCAATCAAGCCAATTGCAACAAAACAAAATCAAGAAAAGTGAACTGCAATCTCAGTGAGAATTATATAGATAATGAACGCAATGTGTTTGTTCTATGGCATAATAAACTTGGTCATCCAAGTATAAGTATTGTTAAACAAATTCTTACTGAAAGCAATATAAAATTTGATAGTGTTACTAACCCTCACATATGCACATATTGTCAAATGGGCAAAAACCATAAATGACCATTTATTGATTCTACCACTGAATATTCTAAACAATTACATTTAATTGCTACTGACTTTGTGGGGTCCTTCCCCAATAAATTCTGATCATGGATACAGATATTATATCTCTTTTGTAGATGCTTACAGTAGATTTACTTGGATATAGTTTTTAAAATCTAAGTCTGATACTTATAATACTGTTATGCATTTTATTACTCAAGTTGAAAAACAGACTAAATATCTAGTAAAAATATTTCAGTCTGATGGGGGTACTGAGTTCAAAACATTAAAGAATTGTTTTCTTAAAATGGGAATTGTTCATAGAACAACTTGTCCTTATACTTTTGAACAGAATGGGCTTGTTGAAAGGAAACATAGACATATTGTTGAATCAGGGTTAACATTATTAGCTCAAGCCAAGATGCCATTAAAATTCTGGCTTGATTTCTTTACTACAACAATTTCTTGATAAATAAATTACCAACTAAAGTACTTAAAGGAATAAGTCCTCATGAAAAGCTATATAATGTTAAACCTAACTATAATTTTTAAAAAACTTTTGGATGTCTGTGTTATCCATATCTTAGACCTTATAACAGATACAAATTTGAATATAGGTCAAAACTTTTTACATTTATAGGCTATGCACAAGGTCAAAAAGGGTACAAGTGTTTAGATGATAATGGAAGAATATACATCAGTAGACATGTTATGTTTAACGAGAAATTTTTTCCATATCATAATGGAAATATTAAAACTTCAAATAGAACACTTGACACAAATATTTCCATATCACCATTGCCTGTGTACTTTGAGCTAACCAATGCAGGTGAAATCAACAAGAAATGTGATAGTACAACATCACATAATGATGATATTGTTCAGCCACCCAGTCAATTTAATGAATCACCTACACTGCAAAGTCAAGAAGAAAGCGTCAATGATCATCAAAATTAAAACTAAGATAATGGCTCAGACAATATAGAAGTAGAGGAAAAACCATGTGCTCGACCTCAAGTTACATAAACATATCCATGACTACTGGAGTAAAGAGTGGGATATTCAAACCCAAAACATATTGTGTCGTTACTGTGCAGGAAGAACCTATTTGTTTTGATCAGGCTAAAGCTAATATCAACTGGAAGAAAGCTATGGATACTGAGTACCAAGCCCTTATGCAAAATCAAACATGGGAATTAGTTATGCCTCTAAAAGACAAAAACATTATCAGATGTAAATGAATTTACAGAATAAAGAGACAATCACATGGGTATATTGATAGATACAAAGCAAGGTTGGTGGCCAATGGCTTCACACAACAACAAGACTTCGAGTACAAGGAAACCTTTTCACCAGTAGTGAAGCAATCCACTATTACGGTTTTTCTTTCAATTGCAGTAAGCAACAAGTGGCAACATAGACAACGAGATGTCAATAATGCATATCTCAATGGAATACTACAAGAAGATGTATACATGGAACAACCTGAAGGATTTGTTCAACAACCAAATTATGTGACCAAGTTAAAAAAAGGCCATTTATGGTCTTAAGCAAGCTCCTCGAGCATGGTTTGATAGACTGAAAGCCACATTGAGTAATATGGGTTTTCAACCTACCAAAGCAGATAACTCTTTATTCACAAAATTTAATGGTTTCTCAATTATGTATATACTAATATATGTTGATGATCTTATCATTACAGGAAATGATAACACAGAAACCAGCAATCTTGTGAGCTATTTGGACAAACAGTTCTCAGTTCAAGGTTTAGGGTCACTCAATTACTTTCTGGGAATAGAAATGATCATAAATTCATCAACAGAAATTATTTTATCACAAAGAAAGCATATATCTGAACTACTGACAAAGGCTCAAATGGATAAAGCAAATGGTCAACCAACACCAATGATTAGCAGTCAACACTTGTCTAAACACAGGAGAGAATCCATATATAATTCAAAATAGTATAGAAGTATAGTTGGTGCTTTACAGTATGCAACTATAACTAGACCAGATATAACATACAGTGTTAACAAACTATGTCAATTTATACAGGAACCATTTGACACACATTGGAAAGCTGTCAAAAGGATTCTTAGATATCTGGAAGCTATATTGGACTATGGTCTACACATCAGAGCCAGCAGCCTCAATATCACTGGATTTGCTAATGCTGATTGGGCATCAGATCCAGATGACAAGAAATCAACTATTGGATATTGTATCTATATTTGAAATAATATTGTTTCATGGTGTTAAATAAAACAATCTATAATATCCAGATCCAGTATAGAAGCAGAATATAGAAGCATAGCTAATGTTACATCAGAAATGGTGTGGTTAAAATCATTACTTACTGAACTCAATATCAAAACAAACAAATCGATATTGTGGTGTGACAATCAGAGTGTTGTATATATGTCAGCTAATCCTATTTTACACTCGAGAACCAAGCATATAGAGATCGACTTATATTTTATCAAAGAACAAATTATTAAAGGAAGCTTAGAGGTTAGACATGTAACTGCTACTTACAAACGTGCAAATACTCTAACGAAGGCCCTATCATACCCAAACTTTACAAAGTTTAGAGGTGAACTGAAAGTACTAAAGATTGGCGGCAGCTGCTCACAAATCAAGCACATCAAAAGCAAATTGAAGCATTATCATCATAAGGAAGCTCAAAAGAGTAAAGAAACTAGCAACAACATTGCTATGAAGACAGAAGATAAAGATCGTGACTCGGGTTTAACGAGAATCACTAAACCTGAAGCTATTAAGAGTTGCAAAAGAAGAAATGAAGCCAATTTCTTTTATTAGTTGAAGAAACTTATGGAGATAGTTGTAAATCACAACTAGGATTCTCCATCAAAACCCTAACCCTAGCTTCGATTTGAAGGGGGAAATAAAATGCTGAAGTAAAGTAAGGCGGATAACATATATCTCTTTAGATATCATAGATTGGATCCAGACCGCCCATTATATTAACGTTCATTTCTTTACAAAGCCGAAGCCCATTTATACATTACACAGTGGTGAAGCCCAGTAAAGCTTAAATCCCATTGTCTTATTCATTTGTATATATAAACTATTGTAATTAATATTGTATTCATCGAACTCATTCAATTGAAACTCTGAGAATCATTTGTATCAAAATCAAACTTCCTCAATAAAATTCTTCTGCAAATTTTCTTTTACCATCTTTTAAACATCATTTGTGAAGAATGGATAGGTCCGGCCTTAGGGTTGGGAAAACAAGATGTCCTCTAAGGCAATAGATTCGGTAGGACGACGACAGTGGATGGATGTGGATTTAGTAGCTGATTATGATAAACATGTTTTATATAATACCAGTATTAATTGGGCTTGTGATGTGGCGGTAACATGACCACCAATTTAATGATGGATCATGAGTTTGATCTTGGGCAATGCATATGTTTTCTCTAAACAACTACTTCTCTGTCATGTTGGGGCAACAAAGTTGCTTAGGCCAGCCTTTGAGAATGGAAATGCATATGCTTACTTTCCCTTTTCCTTTTTTCCCTCCTTCTGTATGTTTCTTTAGTGGCATGAATTGGGCATCAACCATTTATATCAATAGTAAAGTAAAAGTACATACATATAGTTGAGGTACTCCAACTAATCTATTATATATCTATAAAAGTAGAAACATGTAACATACTCTTTCCCTTTTTTTGGAATTAAATATCTAAATCTTATTGACTTATGTTGTAAAACATGGGATGCTTATTTAATTGGGTTCAGAAATGGACATAATGCCTGGATCTTTCTCTTTTCAAATATTTTCTCCATTCTAGAAACTTCTGCTTCGTACTTGCAACAACAAGAATTGTAAAGACCTGCCTTTTCATTCGTCGAATGTTGATGCTTATATGTCCATGGTATTTACGTACCAAAATGCAATGGCTAGAAAGATATATCGTTATGGTTAAAAAAACAAAATCTCACAATGCAACAAAACATATAATATCAAAAAATAGCACAAAGTGGTAAATTAAGGTACATAGCATTAAAGAGTTACAGTCATAAGTACTATTATTAGCTTGAAAAGTTGTAACGATTTATCCTCACAAATGATGATATATACATTATAGTAGTGCAGCGAACAATAAAATATTACGACAAGTGATGGCATCCAACTCACATGTTCATGCTTTAAAAAAAATTCCACGAAGATCTCCCTTTCTCTGACCACTCAAATGAGCATCCATGAAATTAAGGGGAAAAAAATAAAATTACGAGTGTTTGGACCAAAAACAAGACAAAAGAATGATAGATACTCAAAGAGAAGAAAATGAAGAAAACAGCTAAAAAGTGTGAAAAATAGAAATCATAAGATTTATATGGTTCGGCATACTCCGACTTACGTCCACTTCAAAATTCCTTTTATTATATTGTTTTTTTTGCAAGTATAGTTCTTACAGAGCTTTATAAGTCTATGAGATTATAGGAGAATGTTAGAAAGTAGGAAAATCAGAAAAATAACCCTTTGAAATAAGCCTATATCCTCATATTTATAGCTTTAGTTTGATTAGAAATCTTCTTCCATGATCTCACTTTTTTTTTCATGCCAAAGACCAGTTCTTTCAAGCAAATGTTGGATACATCTTCAATCGTTATGGATCAGTATCGATCCATAAGATTAACATATAGGTCGCTTTGAATATCTCAAATAGATTCATCGTATCATGAGCTTTACGATTTCAACTTTTTTCTACTGGTATTAGTTTTTTCTAAGTCCAAATGATGGATCGATGGAAAATGGTGTTGAATTTTTCTAGAGTTCAATGAAATCGATCGTTATTACAAGAAAATGACCATAGTACGCTAGAAATGGATCATAGGCAACATGATTTTGGAGTATATAAAATTTAAGCTAACTTGGGTATGGTGTTGTTGGTTGTAGGGCTGTCAGTGGGTCGTGTCGGGTCGAATTCGGGTCAGGTCAAGTCGGGTCCGGGTTGATTTATAAACGAGTCGGGATAACTTGCTTATTAAACGGGTCATTTTTCCCAACCCTAACCCGACCCGTTCATAACCGGGTTGACGCAACCCATCTCATGCAATTCGTTTAACTAAATGGGTCGTGTTAGGTTTACCTATTTGACCCATTGGCAAATACTTCCAACTAATATAAACAACGAAAGAACTAAATCACCAATAGACAACAATATTATATAATTACCAACGGGCAACAAGTTACAAAATCACTAACAGGAAACAAGTTACAAAATTACCAACAAGTAACATATATATAAAGCATGAAATCATCATATCCAAAAATCATTCTCCATACATAAGAATATATGAGCATAATGCATAGATAAAAAGACTAACAACATGGAAAAGATATGGTCATTATTAGTAAAATATAACTAACAACATACGAGAACAAAATCGTAAAATATAACAACTTACACAAGAATATATGAGCATACTTGATTACTACATACATAAAATACTAACACTAACAACATACATAAAATACTAACAGTATGGAAGATTTACAACATATAATTGAGTTTTGCAGGTCAAAATCGGGTTAGCGGGTCAATCCTAAACCCACCCATTTATAAATGGGTTAAATTCGGGTTACCTGAAAATGACCCGCCAATTAAACGAGTCGGGTTAATATGCTAATTTTTATATGGGTTTTGGGTCGTGTCGGAAATTGATAGCCCTAGTTGGTTGATACCTATCAAAGGGGTCGGATCGGAATGGATCTAATACTTTGTTGAGTTTTGAACTATGGATTCTTGGTATAGTTTTGACCTCTTCTCTTGGCTCTATTTATACTTGGTAATTGGCTTTCGTGGTAATCTCTTTAGGCTTCCAGTCTAGATAACTTCGAAGTTTGGTTGGTCAAATACGTCTAAATATTGCTTTAATAAAAGGCGAATCGACACTAGTTCCCTAAAGTGCCCTACGAATGGAACGTGTGCTTTGCTCAAGAGTAGATGTTGAAGTTAACAAAACAATAACCGTTGAAATCTCAAACTCTCCAACTTGTTAATCCATGGTGTTCGGGGATGATAATTAAATTAGAGATCTCTTTAGATGGCTAATCAAATCCATGGTCATTTGGGGTCCAATATCAAATCCATTGTCACTCAAGATCAACAATCATTTAGATTTTTTGATTTAGATCAGTAATCAATAGTGGAGAGAAAGTAGATGGAAGTGGGGATTTAGATTTTTTTGAACTCTGATTTGCTAAAGGATTTATTGAATGGTGAACTCGATGAGATTGCTGATAATATAAAGGAAAATTCTAATGAAGAAGAAAACGTAGATGTTTCTGGTGGTGTCACTGTTAATAGTGAATACCTTGCTCAGTTGAAAGGTAAGAAGAAATTTACTACTGCTCCTGCTAAAAGGTCTTTGAGGAGCAATGTAGTAATCAAATGACATTTATGGTGTGGAATGTTAGAGGGATGAACTCATCTCATAGGATGGGTGAAGTTTTACCTCTCTTGACGAAATTCAAGCCAACATTTGTTGGTTTGATAGAAAACAAACTAAATAGTGATAATATGAGAAGATTTAGTAGATTAATTTCTAATAACTGGGAGTACTTTCCACACGAGTCTGAAAGTTTTTCTGGCCGAATTTTGATTATCTAGAATACTGATGTCTGGTTGTTTGATGTGGTTTCTTCTTCTGATCAACATGTAACTATACTTGCAATGAATTTTGAAGGATTTTCTTTGTTCATCTCAGTAATGTATCCAAGCAATCTTTTCCAAGAGAGGCAAATTCTATGGCAACACATAATTCATGAGGCAAGAATTATTAATGAAGAGTGGGCTTTAATAGGCGATTTCAACAACTCTACTTCATTTCTTGATAAGAAAGGTGGTATTCTTGTTCCCTTTCAACACATGAGAACTATTAACAATTGTATTTCTCAATTTGGTCTTTTTGAAGTGAAGGCAATGGGTTTAAATTATACTTAGAGGAAGCATGGTATGGAAAATATCATTGATATTTTTTTTTATTAATCATGCTTGTTTACAAACTTTCACTGAACTCAAAGCTTTATCTATCTCTCAACTCTCAAGTGACCACAACCCCTTATTGTTGGAATTGATACATAATAATGAAGTTAAGAGTATGCCATTTAGATATTCTAATGAATGGTTTTTAAAGCATGGTTATACTGAATGCATACAAAGAGGATTAAGCATGAATGCTGGGGGTTTTGCAAGTTACAATTTTATGAGGAAGCTATCCTTTTGTAAAATTAAGCTTAAGAATTGGAATAGATTGAGGCCAAAGGACAAGCTTCCCTTTTAGAAGCTGAAAACATTTTCAGAGGAAAGGAATTAGAATCTGATGCCAATCTAGAGAATCTTGAGATATATGATAGTATGCTTCAACCCAAAAGAAATTTAAATTTGCAGAAACAAAATCATATGATGAGTGCAAGACAAAAAGCAAAAATATCTTGGTTGCAAGACGGTGACACCAATTCCAGTTTTTTTTCACTCTAAGATGTCAACTAGGAAATATGCAAATCACTTGAAGGCTTTGATAAATTCTGAAGGGGAGCTAGTCTTTAAATCTAAAGAAGTGGCAAATGAAGCTATATCATATTACACTGATTTATTCAATGGGAAGATGATTAAAGATTTCCCAGTCTTTCAGTCTTTGTACACTATGAATGATCATGGGAAGCAGTCTCTTCTTCAACCTATTTCTCTGGCTGAAATTAAGAAGGTTGTCGATTCAATTCATGATGATACGAGTCCTGGCCCTGACGGTTTCAATTCAAAGTTTTTTAAAATTCATTGGGAAAAGATTAAATTGGACTTAGCAGCTGCTATGCAAGATATTTTCGAATCTGGAAAACTGCCCAAAGGTATTAATCATACTTTTGTTACATTAATACCTAAAGTTGAAAGGCCATCTGATATATCTCATTATTGTCCAATTTCTTGTTGTAAATTGTATTATAAAATTTTCAGCAAAATATTTTGCAATAGGATGAAATGGTTCTTATTATATTTAGTCTCCTCGAACCAGTGTGCTTATATTTCTTCCCGGTATATAGGAGATAATATACTGTTGGCCCATGAACTATTAAGGGACTTCAAAAGACCAGGGGTAAATAAGTTTTGTGTTAAAGTGGATTTAAAAAAGCTTATGACAAGATTTCAATAGAATTCATTTGCCACATAATGTTAAAAATGGGTTTTCCAGTACAATTCATAAACATCATATATGAATGTATTTCTACACCCACTTTTTCCATTATTATTCAAGGTGTGCCGAGGGGTCCATTATTATTCAAGGTGTGCCGAGGGGTTTTATATCTTCCAATAGGGGCATTCGTCAAGGAGATCATATATCCCCTTATTTGTTCTCAATGGCAATGGAATATTTTAGTTATTGTATAAATCAGGTGACTGTACAAAGCAGATTTTTTTCCTGTTCAAAGAAATGAGCCTGCAATTACACACTTTCTTTATGCAGATGATCTAATGGTTTTTGGAAGGAATTATTCCATATGTGCTATTGCTTTAAAAGACACTTTTAGTAAGTTAAGACAGTACAGTGCTTTAATAGTGAGTGAAATGAAAACTAAGGTATGTTTTAGTGCTTTTGTTAAGAACATTGGTGATACATTAAATATCCTTGGTTTTCAAATGGATTAGTTACCTGTTAAGTACCTTGGAGTCCCTATTTCTTCAAATTATATCCACTATAATGATTGTCAAAGTCTGTTGCATAGAGTTCAAAGTAAATTTCAGCCATGGGATGTGAAGTTCCTCAGCTTTGCAGGTAGAGCAGAAATTATTCAGTCAGTGATTACTCCTATTGTTTTATACTAGTTGTTCGTATATCAGTTGCCTGAACATGTTCTAGATAAGTTGAATGTAATGTGTTCTGATTTTTTTTGGGGAGGGGCTGCTCATAAAGTAAAATGGGAGAAGCATTGTTTGCCAAAAGAGGAAGGGAGTATTGGATTGAAACTTTTTTCTAAGTTGAAAAAGGCTGCATGCATCAAACTTATGTGGAGGTCTTTATCTTCATCATCATTATGGAGTAGCTGGATGCATTCAAAGTATTGTCAAGGCAAACAGTTTTGGAGCATGGAAGTTGATAATAATGCCTCGAGTACTTGGAAGGCATTGCTGAGATTAAGGTCTTATGGTAGGCAGTTCTTCAATAAAGTCATAGTAATAGAAGCTTCTACATCATTATGGTTTGATCCTTGGATCAATTGCAAATGTTTGATTGACATGCTCAGTTTTTTCAGATTTAATGCTTTGGGAAATGCTAATGAGATTGTCTCTTCTATTGTAGTGAATGGTAATTTAAATAGTTTGCTGCATCCTACAATAGAGAAATCCAGAATGAAGTGAATCAAGTCCATGTTCATGTTCATGTTTCAGGACATCGGAATTACTTCGAATGGTGTCAGGGAGGTTTCTTTTCCTTTCATAAGGCTTGGGAGAAGATTAGAAGAAGGGATAATACTGTTGCTTTTCATAAATTCATCTGGCATGCTAAAAATGCAAATGAAATGTCTTTTATTACATATTTAGCAGTTAATGATAGATTATATACTAAAGACAGAATGGTTCGGTTTGGTATGATAGAAGAAATTTGTTGTTGCTTGTGTGGTCAGTCTGAAGAGTCTGTCCATCACCTGTTTCTCGAATGCATGTTTTTTGCATTTATTTGGAGTTCAATTTATTCAAAGTTGGGTTTGACAGTGGAGAATTCAAGTGTCCTGGAGCATGAAGCAGCAAAGATTATGAATGACTCCAAGGTAAAGGATCATACATTAGATGTTGCTTGTGCGGCTTTTACAATTGTTGTTTATCAAATATGGTTGGAGAGGAACTCATGTATTTTCAGTTACAAGTGCTTGTCAAAGGAAGTCAGATTGAGTATGATTGAAAGAGAAGTTCGGTTTTTAGTTAATGGCAATGGAACAAAAACGAAGAGAAGTTTTGAAAAGCTTGAAATGTTGAGGAAGTGGGAAGTTGAACTTGTTGATACTGGTTGATTCTATAGTTTGTTATTCTTTGTTTTTCACATGATGATTTACTGTAAAGGGTAAACGATAGTGAGTTTTGTGGTGTTGTATGTAATAGATTGGTATATGCAATAAAGGTTTCCAATTTTCAAAAAAAAAAAGATCTATAATCAAATCCATGGTCCCTTCTGATCCTTGTTGAGCCCAATCCTCTCACTTTCCGTTAAGATGATTCAATGGTAAGTAAGCACATCTAATTGCTTTCCAATGAAGCGACTTATTCTTTGCACTCGAGTTTCGTCTTTTCAACAACACATATGGTGATCAATATTATACATGTCCATTTGCTCACTATGTTTAAGGAGGCTTGCACTTTGCATTCTTAGCCCGGATCTTTGACCATTGGATTAATTCAAATCTTGAAAGCCCATCTACGCGCTCTCCAATGAAGGGAATTATATTGTTTATTCCGGCCATGACTCTCCATTGGGTGTTCATAATTATCTAAGTCGTACAAGTTTATGCACTTGTTCAATGTTAAGAGGACTCACACCTTGTGGTTATCGCTTTGTCTCTCTGATCATGTCTACCACGATTATTATCAATCATCATACTTGTTTGGCTTTTAAATAGTTGAGTATCCATAGATTGGATTCATACTTAATCATTAATAATCACAAAGTTAGATATCATGATAACTACGTCTTTGGGCATTACAAACTAGCATTTAGTTTAAAATGTACTTAGGGATCGATCTGTATTTCATACACAAGTAAGTGGCTTAATTGCAATGTTATGATTATTTATTAGAAGTTTGTATAGAGTGTGAAAAAAGAGCCTAATCCCCATCATCTTGATCATGAGAAGATGCTCCTCGGCCTTAATCCAAAGCCATTTCCGTTTGTCGCGGGTGATGGCTGCTCATGTTCTATAACCATAGCTCGATCTCTCATATGATGTTGTAATCAATTATCCCTAATATATTCCTTGATCAAATCCTATAAGTGCCTGTAATCATTAGTATTATGCCCTACTAGCTGATGGAATAGGCGATACATTCCAGTTGTCCTCTAAGCTTTGTGGGCTCTCTGCTTACTGGCTTTCAATAGGGGATCTTTCCCCTGGTATCCAAGTAAACCTGTTTTACCATTTCATTTGAATCTATATAAGAAGAAAATCCCAGTTCTCTTCTTTGATGCTTCCATCCTTCAAAGCCATCACCCATCCTTCATTTTCCTTTACCTTTATCGAATACTACTTCGGGCGATCTTCCATCATTCGCAGCATTAGGATCTTCCTTTTTAGACTCAGCATCCTCCTAATGTAAATACATTTCGGCCTCATGGTAACATTCTGCTTAATCATCGGTTAATCTTGTTTCGAATCGGGTTTCAAATCTCTCTTACTTGTCATTTCTAAAATTGCTGCTATTAGAATAACTAATGGATCTTGCCTATCTACAATGCTAACCACCATAATAAACATGTCAAGAAACTTCTAAGGGATTCTCCATCTCTCTATATCATACCATAGTGCAACTAATTCATCAAATACAAAGGGTAACATAATTCCATACCTTCTTCAGAATCACCAGTACCTCTATGTGCTAGATGTACTTAGTTAAATTGACCGTTGGATTTGTCTTTCCATCATACGTCTTTAATGTTGGTAGCTTGAAATCAAGTGAATTACTAGTGTATAAATTTTTCAAAGTGTACGGACTCCTATTTAAATTTTCAAGTTTTGATTTGTCTATCCTCCCTGCATAACTCTTCTCACCATCTCGGCAAGTCTGTCATTGTCATCCAATGGGAACTCTCCAGTTTGCATTCTCAGCCTACCCACTTTTCCACAATGATATTCTGGTACATGCTCTTCCACCTTGCATCCACATTTTTATCAAAGTTGAAACACCCAGTATTATCTCTAGGATGCAAATCATTTCCTCTTAAGCCAGCATGACCCATGTCATTGAATCCTTGGGATCGGTATCGATTTGTAAGACTCTACTTACGTTTACTCCAATTTCCTCCACTCGACTACCAAGTGCATGTTATATATCTTCATGCCTTTGATTCTAATTTGTTGTAATTCTTGTTGTTTATGTTTGTCCAATTCTGCTGAAGAAACTCTTAACCATCCCTTCTTGGCGGCTAATCATGTTCTCCTTTAGTTGATTCTTCATAGTCTCTGTTACAATTGGCATTGGAAAACGTTATGGCAAAATGAAAATGTTAGACCAAAATTTGGCACTAACACCCAAATGCAAATCAAAGATCGTAGAATGCAGAAAACAAAAACAAAAAAATAAGAGGAGGCACACGAGATTTTTATAGTGGTTCGGTTGTAGATGTAGCCTACGTCCACTTTATAATCTTATTGTTATACTGACAGATTATAAGAATCAGTTACATGCATACACACAATCCTTGTGCTAATTGGAGTTACAAGAGTTTATACACGCAATCCACGTGTTAATTGTGTAGAGAAAAGGAGAATTTAGATGTGGGAGAGTGCAAAGTCCTTGCATTCAGCAACGGAAGAACCCATGAAGATGTAGGAGAAAAGTCCCAGCCAAAAAAGTCCTTTCAAAATCCTTCAAATGGTGTATTTATAGGGGTGGAGAGGCTCTGGGTCGGATGCCACATGTCACGACCAGAGGCGATCTCGGAAAGTAGGGAGAATCATCCGAAAATCTTGCTATGCCAAGTGGAAGTCGGTTATGCCTTAAGAATCGGTCGAAGCTGTTGTGCAAAAGTAGGTCCATGCGGGTCGAGTCCTCCTTCGATTCGAATCGATGTCTTCAATCAAAAGACACTGTGCACTTCTAAGTTGCAAGCGCGAGGCGGGTCGGATCAGTCTAGCTCGATCCGAGCCAAAGGAGATCGCATGCCAGAAGTCCAGGTGCTGAGCTGCTTCAAAGTGTGGGGTCGGGTCCTCCTCCGATCCGTACCGATCCGACCCGGTCGGGTCAAGTCAATTCCAAAATCCAAGTTTATAGTTCTACGCATGTTCACTGAAACGGGAGTAACTTCCAAACCATAAGTCTGTTTTGTCCAAACGAAAGAGCTACCCGAAGCTCATTCAGAGGGCTACAAGAATTATTTTGCAAGGCATCATAATTGATGTTTTCGGGACCAAAAGAGGTCATCTGATAGGAGTTTCGGGCCATTCTATATTTGCAATGCGACTTTAACCAAATCGCTTCGTGATTGCTGACGATGTTCTCAATGCTTGGGCGCGTTGCTCACTAGAAATTTCACATGTGACGGCTTTTACCAAAAAACGTGTCAAAAGTCTCCATCTAATCCCTTATGTAAACAGATAGGGATTAGCTCCTAAGGATGCCTCCTTATTTTCCCCACATTGATTTCCTCCAGCAATAACATTCCTAAAAGATTATTTTATCATCTTGGATGATAAAAAAATCTCAATACGGTGAGTTCAATTAATTTTCTAGTGAAATCACCAAAAAAAATTGGACCAATAATCGCACAAACACCCAAAATATTTGAAATGAAGGAAAATAAATAAAATAACTGAAATTAAGTAAAAGAACAAATCACGTAAGATCTATAGTGGTTCACGCTCGCGTATCTACATCCATTTTAAGTTTTTTTTGTTACACTGTTGTTTCTAAAATGCAGTTCTTACAGATCCATATGAATTCGAAAGAATACAAGATATATTAGAAAATAAGAAAGTAATAAATAGATCCTCTAGAAATGATCCCCACCGTCCTATTTATAGCTGTAAGTTTCCCAAAAATTCGCCCTTTGATCTCTACTTGTTTCCATCCCTATGACCAGTTATTCCAAGAAAATGGTGGACATCTCATCATTTATTATGTCTTGGTGCAGATCTAAGGTCTTGGATTGGTATTGACCAATAAGATTAGATTATAGGCCATTTTGAATATCTTATGTAAATGAATCTGATTGCAATCTTCATGATTTGCAATTTGTTTGTACTGGTATTAGCTTGTTTCTAAGTCCAAATGATAAATCAATGGAAAAATGGAAATGGATCTGTGGTTTTTGGAGTTCAAGCAGATCAATTGTTAGTGCATGTAAAAGATCATAGGAGGCAAAAATTGGATTGTAGGCAACATGGCTTTGGAGTGTAAAAAGTTTGAGGATTTTTGGATGAGGTTCTCTGGTTGGTATGAACCCAAGTGGTTAGATCAATACTGATCCAACACTTTGTTGGATTTTGAATTATGAATTATTGGGATGGTTTTGACATCATATCTTAGCTCTATTTGTACTTAGTTTTAGGCTTCGACTCTGAGCTTCCTTCCTTAATAACGTTGAAGTTTGGTTGGTCAAGTCCATTTGGGTATTGAATGGTTAAAAGGATGGTTAACACCAAATCATACACAAGTCTCGTATGTGAAAATGAAGAAAAAAAAGCGTAATATATTACTGTTGACATCATTCAAATCATCATAACGGTTATCCCTTTAAAATAACCAAAACATTGAATATGTACATAAGATAATATAATATAATGACTAGAACATAGAATATAAATCAAAAAACAGTTAGAGCGTCTCCAACAAAGGGAGAATTCATGTTACGAATCGTGAATTGGGGCAAAAATGGTCTCCAACGGATGTTACGTTGTGTAACATTCAGGCAAATGTTACGGGTTCAATTCAAATTTATGAATCGGGCTCGTGCGTGGACTTTATCGGCTCGTGAAGTCGTGAGCCGATTTTTTCGGCGCGCGCCAGAAAAATGGCTTGCGACTTCACGAGCCGATAAAGTCGGCGTGTGAATAGTTTGGATTCCAATTTTTTTCTTCCCTATCCTACCTTATTTTCTAATATGACAAAATAAAATCATTATTATTTTCGTAGAATAAACTAATTTGGAACTTAATATTAGATGATTAATAACCCTTATGATTACAAGAGAACGTGATGGTACAATAGAAAAGAACAACATCATTACTGCATAGATGATCGATAAGTTCGGACAAGCATAAAATAAAACACGAGTTTAGATAAGGGTGCTTCATAACTAGGTATCACCATAGTGGTTCCATAAATGATTCATAAGATCCGTCTGCAGCCGGTTATAGTGTTCTACATCTCTAAACATAACCTGACAGGTCAAATGAATATTGAAGTCCTCCTCTGTTAGTGGTCGGTTTTGTCGGAATACTTGCGGTGGTTGCGAAGCACCCTTGTAATCGCAGTGACGTTGCTCTTCATCCATATCTCTTTCATCTTCTATAATCATGTTGTGAAGAACGATGGGAGCAAACATGATTGTAGACATCTTTTTCCTAGACCACAACTTACGTGGATTACTTATCATTGCAAATCTAGATTGTAATACACCGAAAGCACGTTTTACATCTTTCCTTTGTGCCTCCTGCATCGCCGCGAATTTGACTTGTTCAGGAGTTGATGGATTTGGATATGTTTTAACAATGGTGCTCCATTTCGGGTAAATGCCTCACTTAGGTAATAGCTATGCTCGTAAGTATTTTGACCTAGGGTAAATGTTAAAGGAGGTACCTGGCCTTAAGCAAGATCATTAAACATATGGGATCTTTCTATACATTTAAGTCGTTATTCGAACTGGGGATTCCGAAGAAAGCATGCCATATCCACATATCGTACGATGCCACAGCTTCCGAAATGATGGTTGGTCGCCTTTCCTTGCCATTGTACGCACCTTGTAATCCCTTAGGACAGTTCTTCCATTCCCAATGCATACAGTCCAGACTTCCTAACATTCCCGACCAACCCCTACTTTCGTGCATCTCTCTGATTCGCACTACATGTGCTTCGTTCGGAGACCGTAAGTATTCTTCTCCGTAGACGTCCACCACTGCTTGACAGAAAGTTTCAAGTGTTTCTAGTGTCGTGCTCTCTGCTATGCGGTATGCATCGTCCAAAGCATCGGCTGGAGTGGCATAAGCTAACATTCTCATAGCCGCCATCATTTTCTGTTCACCGGAAAACCCCTATGTCTTCAATGCATTTTGTTTGTAGTTAAAGTAAGCATTGTTACCTTGAATACTAGCTAATATCCGGAGAAATAGATTTCTCTGTATCTTGTATCTTCTACGTAACATATCAGGCCCGTAAGTGCAATCGTCATTGAAGTAATCTTGCATCAAAGACTTATGGTATTTAGCATGATTTCGGTGTACAAACCTCCTTTCAGCAACCAATCCCCCTCTAGTTGTAAATGATGAACCATGCGCTTCACGGTATAGGTCCCATATTTCTTGTATTTCTTCCACTTCCTCTTGAAGGATTTCATCTTCCTCCGAATCGCTATCAAAAGCCAACACGCATTTCATAAAAGTGGAATCCATTCATGTTTGTGAATAAGTTTTGATTTGAGATATGAATTGCAATGTTGCTGTAATTTATAAGGTATGAGGTATTGGTAAGTGGATAGCTTTATTGGGTGGAGTGTGCTCCTTTATTGGATAAAGTGATCCTTTATTGAACAGAGTGCTCCTTTATTGGACAAAGTGCTCCTTTATTGGATAGAGTGTTCCTTTATTGGTCAGAGTGTTCCTTTATTGGGCGGAGATCACCTTTATTGGACATAGCGCTCCTTTATTGGTATAAATGGTCTTTAGTCAGACAGTAAATAGTGCACAGTGTAGATTCTCTGTCATGGCTCCAGGGAACAGTGACTAGGTCATAGTGGAGTTTCTCCATCACAGACGTTTAGAGTGTTGGACTTTGCATTATATAAATATTTTGCATTACATAACTTAGAAGCTTGCAACAACGACAATTACAACATTGATAAATGCCAAAGTACAATTGAAGGAACTACAACAACTAAACACATAAACATCAGATTTAAAGTACAATAATAAACAATAAGATAATTTCTACCCACACCTACCACGGACGTGGGTAAAATCCATATCTAGCTACCTCAGCAACATTCTTGTTCAAACGTCGTATTTCGGCTTGTGCTTCCAATGCATATTGAACTCCACATTCGCACATCGGAGGGTTAATCCATTGCTTGTAACAATAATCAATTTCGTCAGGAAAACATTGTGGTCCAGGTAGGATGCACAACCAAAAAATCGGTGTCTAGCATTTTTTTCGGTCTTCGAAACAACGACGACCAATTCTTCTCCACAACGGCACACAGGGTTGGATCGACCTAGACGTAGTGGCTTGAGAATGCATCCTTCAATAACCCTTTCTTTTCCAGGTCTTTGATTTGCTACCCCCTCATCGTCATTTTCCCATTTGTCCATGTTGGAGGCTACTCTTTCTTTTCCCTGTTCCGACATACTCCAAAAAGGAAACTATACTATTTTCTTATCAACTTGGATGCTTTGGGGAAAGAGGAAGGAGGTGGCGGTTGGAAGAAAATAAATTGTGATTAAGGGTTTCAGAGAAACTGCTATATATAGGGAAAACAAGAGTGTGGGTCCGGGGTCGTTCACTATTTTCTAACATCATTTTAATATTAAATATTACAAACATCATTTAAACAGAGTTAAAAAACTAGGGTCATCCACTTACCCGTATAATTTAAACATTTCAGCACATGAAGGAGTTAAAAAGGAGTTTCGTCCCCATTTTATTTTATAAAAATCCTTTAATTTATATATGTAAACAATACATTTTATAAACCATTTCCAAGGCGACTTTTTGAAATTTTGGTTTGGACGTAAAACAAAATTTGCAACATGAAAACCAATTTTTTCTCTACCACTAGAAAATTATTGTCGATTAGATGCGAACGTGTCTTGTTGTGAGGAAATCCGACTTAGATTGGATCTTGTACAACCAATTGAAGTTCAGAATGCTAAAAACGAACTACAGTGCTTCTGCAGTTCGTTTTATAATTAAATTATAAATCAGGCTTGTTTCTAACATTGTTTTAATATTAAATATTACAAACATCGTTTAAACAGAGTTAAAAAACTAGAGTCGAGCCATACATATGAAACGAGCAAACATTACACATAACATATGAAAAAATAACAATACACAGAACATATAAAATGAGCAAACATTACACAGAACATAAGAAACGAGCAAACATTACACAGAACACATTAAAAAATAACATAAAGTCCAAAACAACGAGACACACACACATATACATCGAGCCATACATACATACATACATACATATATACATATATATATATATATATATGTCGCTACATACACATATATACATCATGATAAATCTGCGGCATCATCATCAGCACCATCCAAATCCACGTCATCCTCGCTATCAGTAGGGTCATAATACGGAATATCGTCCTCATCACTGCCGCCTCCGGATCCGCCACCACCACCTAATCTGCCACCCCCACCTAATCCTCTACCCCCACCTCTCGAACCGCCATCACCACCTAATCCGTCACCCTCTCCTTGTCCGCCTTCACTACCTAATCCATCACCCCCTCCTAGTCTGCCATCACCACCTAATCCGTCTCCCCCTCCTAGTTCGCCATCACCACCTAATCCGCCTCTTGAACCTCCACCAATACATGACCCTACAGTGGTACCCGATGCTACTGTATCACCATCACCTGCTGCCACTAATATGGCCTATAAGTCAGTGATCTGCTCCTGCAATCCCTGAACTATTGCCTGATGCTCCTGATATAAGGACTGAGAATGTAGCAGGGCCATCTCCTGAATAGCCGCAATATGTATCCTATGCTGGTCTAACCAGGGTGCATACTGCATATATAGAACATATAAGATCAGTTTCTACAGTGTATAACATACAACGTAAATTCAAAAGCACAAATTTTACCTCATATGGCTGATATAATCCAGCCGTAGGGACACTGTGTACCATGTGCGCAGGTGGGTAAATAATAGGCATGAATATTTGTGTACTGCTAAGATCAAATGTCTTAAATGTATCGGCCAGAGCGAAATCCGTAGGCGGGTCGGAAATCTGTGAAGGGGTCGGGTCAAAAGTAAACGGTGGAGGATAAACTCTACCACTTATCAATTGGGGACTAATGTGATTGGAGTTCACACCCCGCATATAATCCGGCAGCAAGTACCGTCTAGGAGCTATCCGAACCCAATAAGGACCAAACTTTGCATCAGGTAAGTAAAAATAAGTCGTATCAACCCATTCTGCCATTCTCAGACCATCCACGTATTGTCTTCCTATAGAACGCTGCGGTCCAAACATATCAAGTGGCAGAGGTGGATCTCCTGGTACGCGCAACAGACCAGGACCCTGGTAATAACATCGATCTCCCAAGTACCAAATAGGAAGGCGGGCCGGTGGGAACAAGAGGACACATCGAAGAGATAAGCGACATGCAATGACTAATGGATGGGCATCCGTTAGTGGGCCATCCACTGAAAGTAACATCCAATAAGAAGTCCAAGGAGCTCGTAATATGTTCCCCCTCTCCCTCATATCTAACTGAGTACGAGCCTCCATCAAGTCATGTCTCACACCAGCAGGAGCACGCCGAACCCTGTGAGTACTCTCCCATCTATGCGTGCGTGGGAAAAAGGTCTCGGTAGCATGACTGACGGTGGGCTGTTTGCGTGGATGCATGTTGGCCGTGTACTCGAAGTACCAGCGCGACAACATGTGCCAAGTACCGAACATCTAGCGAACCTCTCCAAAAGCATAGGAGTCAAGAGCGGCGTAGAGATAACCCAATATGGCAGAGCCCCAATTAATCATATGCAGCTGCTCTAACTCGACTTGTGCTGCTAGTTAGCCCAGTCTAATCGTACTCCGTTGGTTTGAAAAAAATGTTGAACTAAGGAGGTATAAAATGGTAGCCCTGTATACTATGTCATGGAAATCTACCACATCGAGATGCGTTGTAATATACTCAAGTAAATATGTGACGGAAACGGCACCATTAGCTATATGAGCCGTTGACAAATTTGGAAAATACTGCAGGTAGGAATTGGGTGACTCAAAAGAGGAATCAAATGGACAAGTGAATCTATCTGGAAGGCCAATCTCAATCCCCGTAAGCATGTAAAAATCTGCTAGGGTGGTACCTAGCTCAAAATCCGAAAAGTGAAAAGTGTGTGTCGTAGGCCACTATCTCTCTAATAAGGCCTCTACCAAAGGTCGATCGAAGGACTGGGGAGGTATAATATGTAAAAAGAATCCGAATGGACTAGCTAGTATCCTCTCTCGAATATGTAATGGTAATATGTCAAGACATGTGAAATAAACTTCGCCCAACTCCCGCGAAGGTAGACATACTCAGTCTATTAAAATTATAACAGTTAAATGACTATAAAACCACTATTAAAACATATAACGTACATGCACTAAACTATAGTGTAAAACCAACTGGGCATACTATTTAATAGTTCAATAACTATAAATATTAAAAAAAATAAAATTCATACTGGAACGGTGGCCAGCGCGGCAAAAGATCGATGAGTGAATCCCTGTGATATCTCGTGGAGGATCCGTAAGTCCTCAATCGTCGTCCCCGTTGGTGGAGGAAGGTGAGTTGGACCAGATGCGTCATCTGGTATACGTGGAACTGTCCGTCTCCCCATCTTCGTTACGCGTGTCGGCATCCCAGTGTCGTAACGAATAATAAAATAATTTAAAAAGAGGATATTAAAAGGGGATGGGGAGTTTGCCTCCCGCGCCACTCCTTTATGGGCGTGAGAAGATCACAAGCCGATTTTATCGGCTCGCAACCGGTGAGCCGATAAAATCGGCTCGCCACTGTTGGGGAATATCAAAGATATTCCCCTAAATGTTACGGATCGTAATGTTGTTGGAGATGCTCTTATGTTGCTTGCATCTCACAACAAAGTTAGAAGTACAACTAAAAACACAAAGGCATGTACACATACAGATTTCTTAGAGGACTCCTTGGTAAAACTTAAATTCGGTCTCCTGCATTGGAGTCAAAATCCACCTTCTGAGCATTATATAATTCAAGATAAAATATTGTAGTAAGGTAAACAAAACTAGTCCATGTCCCCATAAAATTTCGTCTTTGCAGCCTCTAAAAATGGCGACCACGAGCCAACAAATTTCATCTTTTCAACCTCTTCACTCTCATGTTACTTCACCCTCTCACGTCTCCGCACCTCAACCCCTACCTTCTGACTTTTTCCCTCGTCAACCAACTTCTCCTCCACCAGATCCACCACCTACCTTCGACCCTCCTTCTATCCTTCCTAAACAGAAGTGGCCTACTCTGTTTGAAGCCAAACCCAAGAATGTTGGGACGTTTCGCCACCTGCAATCACTCTGAAATATGCTGGGAAAGCACTCATTCCTATAGAGGACGTCTTGGAAGCTGCTAAGGAAGAATGACAGGATTATTTAGTAGGGTATTTCCTCAATCGACCTTTATCATTCATGGAGGTTGTAACTCGCTTGAAAAGGATTTGGAAGCCAACTGGTACGATTAAGATTAAAACATTAGGTAAAGTCTTTCTTTTTTTACTTTCGATTATTGAGGACTGTGAAAAAATTGTTCATGCTGACCCATGGATCATTAAGAATAAGCCATTTATTATTCAGCCTTGGTAAGCTGATTGGGTAACAACACTATTAAACGGGTTCCTGTTTGGATAAATCTAACCAATAGCCCGCTGTTTGCGTGGATAAAGATAGGTGTTTGTTAGTTAGCTTCTAGGTTAGGTAAATTCCTATGTATGGATATGTCGACGGAAATAATGGATCGGCTAGATTATAGTAAGTGTATGATTGAGGTTAGTCCTGATTCGCTACTTCTTAGTGAGTTCCCTATCTAACTATTGGATGGTTCTATTCAGTTAGTGTTTGTAACTTATCTCTAAAAGCCATAAATTTGTGAGAAATGTAGATCATTTGGGCATTTGAGTGACAACTGCACACATAATGTTTCAATGCCTATAGCAGCAGTTGTAGGTAGTTCGAAGATCTGTGTTGATAAGGGCAAGGAAAATACAAAGTTAAACAAACAAGTCAATGAGAATAGGACTACAAAACAGAATGTTACATTCAACAAATAGCCCGACAAAGGTTATCTTGGAGGAAAGTAAGTTATAATAAGAAGAGAATGGATCCATGCTTTTTAAACATATTTTCTACATCTGGTATGTTCACAAAGCCTGTTAAGAATATAAATCCTATTGGCCTAGGCAGTGTTAGGCTAAGTGCTAACAAATACTCGTTGTTTTCTGATGGTAATGGAGATGTAGATAAATTGGAGGAGGCCCCTAAGTTGGAAGTTAGTAAGGAATCTAGGAGGATGGCGCATTGGATGTCAGAAATGATGTTAGTCTGGTGGAAGGTGAAATAGCCAAAATTAATGCTCTTCTTTCACAGGCCTTCTCTGTTAATTTGGAAGTAAACAATAAAGTCAACAAAGGGAAGGATGTATGGTCGAACCCAGCTGCAGCAATGTGTGCACTGGGGTATTGGAAACAGTTTACATGTTGAACCAGTTAAAATTTGTGATTATATTAATGCTAATTGGGTGTGTCGCAGGAGAAAGCTTCGACTGAATCTCCTATTCCTCAAGCTAATGTTGATACCCTAACCACTAAGTATCCTATAACTAAGGCATTTAGCTTCAAGTCTGGTTTTTTGAACCCATAGTCACGTGTGACTAAAAACTGTTTGAACAGTGCTCTTAGTTCGAACAGTATAAAGGGAAAGGTATATATGTAAAGTCTTGATTTAGTAGCCTCTCCCATATCCTCTAACAAGAATATAATTGTTGAAAAACAGTCCCACCCCTATGCACATTTGGTGCCACTAGCCGCATATAAAGCACCGCCACCACTGCCTACAGGCAGCTCTGAAACTATTGTCAACTCTCCCATGTCAGCTACCTGACCAAGCTATGTCACCAGGAGTGAGAAGAATGTTATGTTTAGCGCCAATTTATTCGACAATGAATAACCTGGATTGTGTTGGTCTTGGTGCTCTTAGCTCTTCCTTATTGCAACGTGGAACTTCAATATGTTATGGATTAATGGTATTGTTTTGTGTTATGTTTGCCTTGTATGGCTTGTAATGTTTACCTATTTTGGTGAGACTTCCCTGTGTGGAAGATGTTGATGCATGTGTGTTGGTTTGTAGTAGTATACATGCCTATATCTTCTGTACCTTTGTTTTTATTATTTTAATATATAATAAAAAGTGTTACTCTATTTCGTATCATAGCAACACCGATAAACATCTTGGAAATGGATTCGATATACCCTTGTGTTAGTTGAACTCATTGATTGAATGTTCTACTCAATTTCGTATCATTGTCGATGGACAAGTCAAGCTCAACATCTCAATCCATATGTCCACTCGAATATATCTTGAATCTCTCTTCGGATTTCAACATCTTGAACAAATTTCGAATATCTACAAGGATTCTAATAGTCCCAAACACCTTACAAATCTCTTCATTGATTCCAGCATAAGTTCAAAGAGAAATGTTAGAGAAATGTTAACTTTGCCCTCTCCCTTGGAATTGACTTCAAGGCACACCGTATGACACAATAGCATCATTTAGAATGTTATATTGGTCTCTCTGTAAATAGTGCAACTCTATAATATTTTGCGCCACAATTGTTTCCACAACGATGAACATGTATATCAGTTTTGATGTGGTTAAGTTTTAAGTCAGCTAATATAAGTGTGTTCCTACGCTTACCCAACACCATAAAACAATTCGATGATCAAACTTAAGTTTTTTAAGAAATAAATAAACAATGTTTAAAGATGGAAATCATCTTTAATTCATAAAAAATGCTAATCATGATAGAGTTAGGGGTATGTCATATAGGCAATTATGTAATTTTTTACATAAATCCAACTTGTTGACTAACCCTAATCAACGTAAAGCATGTTCTCTTTTTATGATGTGCTTGACATAATGTGTAACATAAATTATTTAATTTAATTAAAAGCAGATTTAATAGAAAATCCATAAACGGTTTGTTTTGTGATAGAAGTTACGAAGTGTTGTAATCATGAGTAGTTTGTCATAATAAAACAAATAAGCCATTTTGTATATTTCTAGTCAAGATGTATCGAGACTAGATATTGATACATCCGTTAAGATTGGAGCATGAAGCACTCTCAAAATATTGGGTATTATATTACTAATGGCTGCTGAAGGACTAAGGGGTTGCATACTGATAATTACTAGATAACTATGAAATGGCTCACTCGATAGTTTTCTTTTAGCTAATATCACTAAGGTCAAACAAAAAATTTCGATGTGACTAGTTTACACTATTATCTCAAATTGAGAAACTTTTGATCTTCAATATGGAAGCTCCGTTTGATTATAGCTAAATCATGGTATGACATCCGTCGAACAATTGTGGTTGGGTCGGGTGGAAGCATTGGAAGTGAAACACTATCGAAGAAAGGATCCATCTCCTTAATTATATGTTAACTAACGTCAACTCAAAGTCAATTTTTACCTGGCCAGAGCATTTCAGTCAATGATAATTGTTATCATTGAACAAATGACTTTGTATTTGAAGTATAAAGTTAAATGTGGACGACATTGAAATTTTGACAATTACTAAATTCCAAAGCACAAACTAATATACTTTTAACGAAGAGACTTCACGTAAATAGTTATCACTATCGAGCATCACTTATAATTAGTACAACTGGATTTTACCGAAAGATGTGCAATTGATGGATTTGCTAAAATATTGCATCGCTGGATAAATGATGTGTGGGCACTAATATTCGAATATTCAATATTAGTCGCTGACTAAATTTACACCTTTGAACCATGCAACTGTTGTGATGAATGTCCCAAATAAAAATATGTAATTTAATTAATTTATAAATAACACCCCATATTTTAAAATAAATAAATAACTGTAAACAGTAAAAATAAACATCTTTGACATTGACAGAATTTGGCCTCGAAACTTATATCCTTGTTTTTGTGGTGATTTCTTGATTAATTTACATATAATGTGCTCAAATAGTGTTTTTACAAAAAAGTTAGTGACGTTTGAAGTTCCATATCGAAAATAATCATATACGTAAACAAACGTGTGTGTGTGTATATATATATATATATATATATATATATATAAAAATGCGTCAATTCCAAAAAATAGTGCACGTTTAAATTTGAAATCTTGCACATGCAGAATAAATAAGAATTAAACAAAAAATTAACGATTTGTAAACATAACTTACAAAGAAATAAATGGAATTAATTAAAAATGTTAACACTATGTAAATATAACATTATAAAATAATTAATGGAGGTTTATTAAAGGCTAATTTTATTTAAGCATAATGTTATAATTTAATAATTGTAATGTAACATAACAAAAGAATTAATTTACGAATGGTAACATGCGTGTAAATGCACAACTATACATTTGTTTTAGATAAATGTATACGTGTATTAATTCCAAAAACAATATGTGTTTGAATTTGAAAATAAAAATGTGTCGAAATTAAATCTAGAATTTATGGAAGATAATTAATGTTGATTATATAACGTTTAAATTGTTAACGTACGAAATAAATAGTACAACATAACATCAGGAAGAAATTAAATTCCTGCGCATTTTACCCTACAGGGGAAGTCATGAGTTATTTACAGGTCGAACCATGCATCAACACGAGAAATGTATGGGTCGACCCATACATGGTTTGAAATCGTGTTTTGTTGCATGTTGAGCACACATAATAGTTTGTTTTAAATCAGACAGTTAGGGTTAGTTTGTACATCTATAAATAAACATGTAAGGCTAGCCTTCAAACTCATATTTTTATAAATGAGCAAGGAAGCTCTATCACTTTTCTTTCTCCTACAATTCCTCAGAAATCAGATATACTAGATTTATGTTTACTGATTCAATTCCTAGATGTAGAAACAGTAGATTTATGTAGAAGATACCCAGATTTTGTTGTCCGTATAAGGTAAGTTCTACAGATGTGGTTTTTAGATTAGTTTATATTATTATTTTTGGATTCCGATTTATAAATTCATGTAAATTCCAGTTTGTAAATCCAAATACTTCTACAAAAGAGAAAGACTATGGATAATAGAATTGAACTTGAATCTGACCTTAAACTTGGAATGGTTTTTCCAGATGAGTGTATTTAAGTTATATATCTTCTGAATAATGTTATATAGCATCGTTAATTTCTGTTGTAATCAGCTACATTGACATGGATAAATAATAACTATTTGCAGTACTGAACTCCAAACATTAGAAAAGTTGACTTATATATAAAGAGGTTATTCTTTGAGAATTGTGCTAAAACGAATATTGGTAATTGTGGATTTAGAGAACTATAAAGAAAGAAGATATAAACCCAAATATTGCAAATTTAGAGCTATATATCCAAATTTAATATTGCAGAATAACACAAGAATTTAATGAATAAATTATACTGGAAGTTAGAACTAGCATGTTTGGTTGGTTACGAAAAAGGGTTGTATTTTCATAGTTCATTTCCACAAGATAAATGGTAAACATAATTGCAAGAATTAAAGTGAAAGAAAAAGAGAAATAGTGTAAAATAGGGATATAACCATATTTTATACTATCTAGTAATTTAGAAATAAACAAAAGAATTATCTTATAATTACATATTACTGTTTGTAGGGTTTCTTTATAGTAAAATATGAAAATAGATTTTTGTATATTTTCTATAACCAACCAAACGGAATAAGTAACCATCCTAAAAATTAAACTTACAAAGAAGATAAGTAAAAGAAGTAATATAACCAAAAGATGTTATAAAAAGAAAAAAT
Source organism: Allium sativum (assembly GCA_030737875.1). Lineage (NCBI taxonomy): Eukaryota > Viridiplantae > Streptophyta > Magnoliopsida > Asparagales > Amaryllidaceae > Allium > Allium sativum. The sequence goes on from CM060915.1 coordinate 381,210,768, forward strand.
AGGAAACCAAGGCAAATACTTGATGAGTAATCATGTTAAATACTTGACAACTCAGATAAGTGTAAATAAAGAGTGATTTAAGATTTGCAATTTTAGCGCAAATAACAAGAAGCAAAGAGGTAACTATGATAAAAGATTTATGACAACACTACACCATACAGGCCAATTTGCAACCCCCAGAGGCGGACAATCCGCAACGGCTTTGGGCCGTTGCTAAATAGCAACGGGTTTAGCCCGTTGCAAAATTTCTTACTACGGCCTTTGTCCGTTCTTCATTATACAACGGTTGTAAGCCGTTTTACAATTACCAACCCCCTACCATACACCCCCCGTTCCATACTTTACCTTTTCATTCCTTCCTCCCGTACGTTCTTCAATCATACGGGATCAGTGAAATAAAACGCTCTCAAATGGATCCAATTCTCCTTTGGATTTCTTAGAAATTATCACTCAATTTCAATCAATCAAGGTAATTTCGCCGTTCTAAAATTTTGTTCCAGATCTACTTTCGCAAATCTAACAATCGAAAAATATTTTCTAGGGTTATCTGCTTATATCTGGATCGACATCTTGCTCTTTTCCTTGACCGATAACGTCAGCGGATCCAGATCGCAAAACCTCCCACAAGATCCCAGTCGAAGTAAACCGACATTAGGTATGGAAAAATTGATTTTCTTTATTTTATCATTAATTTAGTTTCATACAAATAGAAATCGTTGATTAGATTGTGATAGTGGATTATTGTTAGGTGGTTTTCTCTTTTGATATGTCGTTGATTTAATGTAAATTCGTGATTTAAATTTACTGTGAGTGATTATATTGTCCATTATTGCCCTGATGTTTGATCCCATTATCCACCTCTCTACCTACTTCATCTACATGTTGAAAGCGGGTCATTTCCTGTATTATCTCTGCATCACTTTGAAATTCATCTGCTGTGCTTCCTGGTCCATGTGTCATCAGATGCTCCAGTATTATCAATACTTGGTATGGCTCTCTCCAACTCTTTCTATCAAACTTTGACAATCTGATATTGAACGAAAACGTCTTTAAGATATGTCCATACAGAGTTAATGTTCTGATCTCTAAACATATATTGTAAGTGAAAAAATGAATGCTAAGGTTAAAGATACATACAATGATCAGATTAAGATATTGCTCTTATACTCCATCACCAACCTTTGATCATGTGTATTTTACTGAATTTATTCCCTCTTTTATCACAAAGATTATACAGAATACTTCAAAATTGAGGATACATAATTGTGTTTTACTAAACCTCTTAGGCAATGTTTAGTCTTTAATTGTTTGAATAGCAAAATAAGTGCTTGTTTCCAACAATAACCACAGGTAAGTCAGTGGCAAAACATTTGGTTGTGTAAGCAAATGTTGATCTCTAGACATATACTGTAATAAAACTTTAGATCATTCTCCATCGTCAAACTTTGATCATGAAGTATGTATTATATTAAAAAAATTCAGCCTTTTATCACTAAGACTGAATAATATACTAGACAACTGAAGATAAGTAGCTGAAAGTCATTGAACCTCTTATGCAGTATGTCCACAATTCTCCAGTAATCATCAACCTCGAAAGCGGCTCGAGAAATAAAAGCCATGGTTTTTGCATCAGGAGCCCATGAATTTCCATTAGTTGCTTCTTCAGTCAATCTAAAGAAACACCCAATTCAAAAGGAATTCTCAAAATAAATACCAAAATCAAAATTAAAAGAATACTAACAGTTGAGCAGGAGTGACATCTGTTAGAGCCAATCTTGCGCTTTTGATCTTTTCTTTGACATCTGTTAGGCAAAGTTGGTTCGCTATATCTTTCTTGAATGGTCATTTTGATTTTATTATTTTTCTTTGTTTTCGAAATGGCATGTGTAAGAATTGATGATAGGATCTAAAGTATTTAATGTTGAAGTAGTTCTGTTACTATATTTTTCAATATTGCAAAAGCACATAAATGAAGAGACCAACCTTGTTTGCCCACATCAGTCCATAGGCATTGCATAACGTCCTTGGACCATTCAGACTCCTTCGCATCATTGGGGTTGAACCTTTGCTCGTTCCGCAATGTTGGCAACTGTAATATAAAATAAATTAGTTTTTGAAATCAATTCCATTTAACAAACCATCCATAAAGAAAAATCTAGATAAAGAACAAACTTAGCATAAAGTGATACAAGAACGATGCACCGATATTGTATTACCTGCAGCTTAACTTTCATGCATCATGTTCTTCTACCATAAAAAAATTATTTGGCTCGCATTATTCAAAAGAGCATAACCCAATCTTCTTCACAAGATCAATTGACCGTGCAACAAACTACACAACAAGAAATTGTAAAAGAACTTGATTGGAGTCTCGTTAGTGATAAGGAGATTTATCTCATCGAGCCTTCAAAAATTATCTCTATTAAGACTGCCATTCTTAAAAATCAAGAAATTCTTTTAAACAATCAAGGGAATTTTTCAAGAGACTAATCAAATTTGAGAAGATTGATTTTGTATTTTTGGAGAAGTTATAGAACAAAATATCTTCATGCTTTCGTTCATCCTCTTTATGTGACTTCAAAAAGTTATAGAACAAAATAATTTAAAGAGAGCAGTCCTCTATTGGCTTGTAGTCTGGCACTTCGATGGTCAGCTTCTCAACCCAAACTGGGTTTTCACCCTTGTCGTAATCCACTTTGGTTGTTGATTTGCTGCGTTGGTCTACCCAGACCACCGCGTATGGACGTAGGTCGCTGTTTTTCATCGGATCCCATTGTGCAACATTTATCCATAGTTAACTTGAAGTAGAAATAGGTTAGATAAGATTAACTTTTCTCGAGGTTGGTTTGATTATTTTATTAATTATCCTATTACAACTGCATAATGATGGGAACCAATCATTAGATTGTCTAGTTAAAAAAAAAACTAATTATTTTTATTGATCTTAGTTAAACATAAAAAAAATAATGTGATAGAGAACATTCAAAATTAAAAATCTACACCGCCTCCTGCTAATGGATGACAAAATAAATTGTATAGCGAATAATTTCAAATACGTTGATCAGCGAGTGCGAACTAGGGTCTTTGGATGAAGATTTTTTTCAAACTAGGGTCGGAGATTTTATCCTAAGCTCATGGATGCTTTTCTTGGTGTTAATAGTAATAAAGGAGTTAAAAATGGATGGTGGAATAAGTGATGCAGAACAAATCGAATCCAATGGCTTTAACCGCATATCGATCTAACTTATAATTGAATCTTGAATTCTGAATAAGTTTCTTCGGAGACCAATGTAAATTAAAATGTTATAAATAGAGTTAGAATTAAAAACAAAATATATACTATTTTATAATTATCTAAAATTTAATATCCTGTATTGATAAATTACTATTAGCAATCAACAATTTACCTAAAGCTATTATATGTTAGTTTGAACCGTTAGATGTTTGTTTTTTGTAGTTGAATATTAATTTGATAAATGATTTTTGGATGTGCTTCGAAGAGAAATTAATAGTCTCTTAATGTAATTTAAATATTCTCTTATTGTAATTTCAGAATGGATAAAGAGTGGATGAAAGAATCCGATCAAAGAACTGCACGATATGTGGAAGGAGTGCAGAAGTTTATTGATTTTGTTGTAGAAAATGGTGGTAATAAGGAAATCTATTCTTGTCCTTGTAAAAGGTGCAACAATATGAGATCAAAGATTAAATTAGATGAAATTCATTATCATCTGCTTAGATGGGGAATTGTCCAATCATATACCGTTTGGCGTTTTCATGGGGAAGAGTCGGCGAGGAAGCAAAAACAACCCGTTAGTGAAGCCATAAGTACCGATGAGTCTGAACTTCCTAGGATGGAAGATCTGGTCAATGATGCCGATAGATTTCATCATTTTCAACCTATAAGTTCGTTGCTAGATAATATTGGGGAATTACCTACGGGTGATGTTGATTGGCAAGCCAATCAAAGTAGAAAGTATAAATCACTTTTTGATGATGCAAAAGTGGCATTGTATCCTTCATGTCCAAAAAGGATAACAAAATTATATTTCATCATCAAGTTGAATAGCTTGAAAACCCAGTATAGCTTTTTCGACAATGGTGTGACTGCACTTCTTGAATTTATAAAGGAATTACTCCCTGAAGGCAATACAATACCAACAAAGTATCCCGACATGAAGAAGATGATTAAACAAGTTGGGATGGACTACAAAACTTATGATGCATGCATTAATGACTGCATTTTATATTGGAAAGATGATGCAAATAGAGTTTTTTGTCCAGTTTGCAAAGTTCCAAGATATAGGACAACATTCAACGAAGAGAAAAAAGCTACCAAAGTACCTCAAAAGACGTTGAGACATTTCCCTCTAATTCCTAGGTTGAGGAGATTGTATACTATACCGTGGATAGCTGATGCTATGACTTGGCGTGGTCGTGCCAAGTCTAATTCAGATGTAATGCGTCACCCATGTGACACTTCTCAATGGCGAACTGCAGATTGTTTTGACAACACGTTTGCCGTGGATTCACGAAATGTCACGCTTGGATTAGCAACGGATGGTTTCAATCCAAGTGCATCTCTGAGTAGCCGTTATAGTTGTTGGCCACTAGTTGTAGTACCGTATAATCTTCCTCCGTCCATGTGCATGAAAAGAGAGTTTTCAATGTTGACATTATTGATTTCTGGGCCAAAACAACCAGGAAAGGATATTGATGTTTATTTGCAACCGTTGATAGACGAGTTACAACAGTTATGGGAAGGAGTCGTTGCATTTGACTCATTTAATAAATCTGAGTTTACAATGAGAGCTAGGTTGTTGTGGGCAATTCATGATCATCCTGCACTTGGGACTTTATCGGGGTGCACAACTCATGGCTATTTTGCATGTCCTACATGTAGGGAGGACACTTGTTCTTACTATCTTCCTGAAAGTAAGAAGATGTGCTACATGGGACATCGAAGATTTCTTCCTTCCAAACACAAGTTTCGAGACAATAAAACAAACTTTGATAACAAACAAGAATATCTTCGTCCTCCAAAGCCATTGACTGGTTATCAAGTTGAAGAGAAGGTAGCTAATATCAAAATGAAAGTTGGTAAAAAATATATCAGAAATCAGTCGAAAATGAAAAAAAGAATCATTGAAGAAGAAGATGTCAATGTTCCCGCATGGTATAGGAGGTCCATCCTCTTTGATTTACCATATTGGAAAGCAAATTTGGTTCGACATAATATTGATGTTATGCATACGGAGAAGAATGTCACTGAGCATCTCATTAGCACAATCATGGGTCATAAAGACAAGTCTAAAGACAACATCAATGCACGTAAGGATTTGAAAATCATGGGTATAAAACAAAAATTGTGGGTGATGGAAAATCCTGAAACAAATAAAGTAATCATACCAGATGCAGCTTTTGCCTTGGGTAAAGATGAAAGGTTTCGATTTTGCGCCATTTTGAAAAGCTTGAAAGTGCCTAGCAAATTCTCTTCCAACTTCAATAACAATGTGATCATCAATCCTCCCGAACTAATAAATATGAAGTCGCATGATTACCACGTCATAATGCAACAATTACTTCCGGTATTGCTTCAGCATTCTTATTCACAGCATAAGGATTTGTGTAATGCTGTACATCGTATAAGTCTATTCTTTAACATTTTATGCTCAAAGGTGATCAACAGAGAACATCTCTTATTAGCGAAGAGTAGTTTGGTAGAAGCAATTTGTGTGTTTGAAAAATATTTTCCTCCTGCATTTTTTGACATCAGCATCCACCTTATGGTTCATTTAGCCGATGAAGCATTGATTTGTGGTCCTGTTAGATATCGGTGGATGTATCCTTTTGAACGGTAACCTATTAAATTTAGTTTTGTTCAACATCATTTGATTAAAATATGTACTAATTATTTATGATCGATTACCATTCATAGGCTGATGAAAATATATAAAGGATATGTGCGCAACAAAAGATATATTGAAGGATGTATTGCAGAAGGATATATTGTACAAGAAGCTAGTCTTTATTGCATGGAGTATATGCCAAAAGGAGGCGATGGCACACATAAACATACTCGTGAGGCTTTTTTAGACGAGGATGATGAATTTGCTGGTGAGATGCCTTTAGATATTGGTAAAGACATAACCTTAACCTCAGTGCAGTTCGAACAAGTTCGTAGATGGGTCCTCAATAAATATGATAGATTGGATGAATGGGAGAAGTAAGTTCGCGAATAACTCTTGAATCTCCACCGTAGTAAATTAGCTCATATAGATGTTTTGAAATGTGTTTGTTGCAGGAGGTATGCCATTTATGTGAAAAGTACTAAATCTCAGTCTCGAAGTGGGGTTTCATCCGTGGAAGCATGCCAAAGCTTTACTGTTTGGATGTGTGGCGAGGTATCTTAAAGCTTATTTGATATTTCACGCGTACTTAAAAAGGATCGTACATCGTATTAATCATATTTTCACATATTTTATTTTTTAGTTGGTGAAAACAAAGGATGTTGATTCAACTCTTTGGCGGCTTGTGAATGGGCCAAAGTTCAATGCGCGTAGTTATACGAAGTACCAAGTAAATGGTTTTACATTTTCCCCAAAAAGTTACGATGAGCGGATGGTAACACAAGACAGCGGTGTATGCATGAGAGCAATTACAAAATTTAGAGCCAGTGGTAAAGACAAAAATTATAAAGAAGCAGAAACAATGTATTATGGAGTTATTCAGGAGATAACTGAGTTGGATTACATAGATTTCAAGCAAACGGTTTTTTATTGTGATTGGGTAAAGGTCGAAGACAAGGTCAATGGTTGCAAGATTGATCCTGTTTCAAAATTGATTACAGTTAACTTAGGAAAATTAAAGACCAAGGATAGAATGAACGATGAGCCATTTATTCTTGCGTCGGAAGCGGGTCAAGTGTTCTACTCAAAAGACTTAAAAAATAGCGGATGGTTTGTGGTTTTACATACACCTAAGCGGTTGACTACAACCGTGGATGACGTTGAGTTTCCTACTGCTTATCAATCAGCCTTCGAAGATAACCAAAAATTAGTAGACCTTATCAAATGCATAGGCTAATATAAGATGTAATTTTAATTGAATTGATTTGAATTTCATATGTGGTTATATTTTGTCGACTTTGAATATTATCATCGTTTGTAATGTTTGTTGTTTGTGGATTAGTTTGTAATGTTTGTTCTTCTTCTATTTTCTTCATATGGCATATGAGAAATTTGGAGGTGTGTCCATATGTAATTGCCATTTGATAAAATATTTATCACTTGAAAAGCTATATGATAGTCTGTGAGTAGCAATGCGGCAGGCAAGTAGCAGAAAACATGCACACATTTAGCTGTGCATGCACATAACTGTAGTTGCTTGCTGTGGCTTTCGACAAAACAATAATCGAGTTGTGTTTCTAATATACTAGTGTATGCTCTCTCTCTCTGTAAATGTGGTCTTTGTATTTATTTACAAGTAATAATTGTTCTTTTTCAATCATCTCATTGTTTTTTTTCTATTGTTTTTCAGCTGAACAACATCTAAATCATTCCGCTAGTTTAATTTAATGCTCTTGATTGTCTCCATTATTCTTGAAAGTTCCCTTTTATTACGTTCAGATGCTTACCCTTGTCTAGTTATTTATGTTCTGGAGTTTATTTAAGATCAGATTTATGTTTGTTTTTAACAGAGTTGCTATACTAAATGATAAATTTATTTACCATTTTGTTTGTCCTTATTAAAGTTGGTGCGCTAGTTATTAGTGTTAACCATTTAATAAATCAAAAATCATTTAACATTTTGACAGTTTTAAAAAATAAACATTGAAAAATGAATTTGAATTAATTGAAAGTATAAAGACAAAAAATTGATATAATATGAAATGGAAAAAACAACAAAAAATACATATTGCTTGAATATAAAACATCACACTGTGAAAGGAAAATTAAGAGATGCTAATATTAGTAATTACACCTACCTTGTATAATTCATGATTTATGTATTTAAATAGCTCTTGTTAAATTTGTGAATTTAAGCTATGCATCATGATCACATAATATATAGCTACCATTAATCTTTTTTCACGAATGTTTATACAGTTTTTTTTTAATACAAAGTAGGAGGGAGATGTAAAATCGAACAACAGTTAAGACATGGTGGCACATAATGATACCTGCACAAAACTAAAATTTCATTAGTGGTTCTTGATGTGCTTTAGATATGATCCCATGACCCATGCTGCCAGCAAGTGCAAATTAATCCCTTTTCAATGTACATATATATTACTTTGGCAACAAATTTAGGGAACTCCTCTCTTTCTTACATGTTAAAACATACACTGGTTCAGTATCTAAATATCGAGTACTTTTGTTTTCTGCTTGTGAATCTTCCAGCTTTATTTTGGTTCATTCTTTTTCATCCAACAACCTTCTAATTATTTCCTCCAGCTGTTACACAGCTCAAATTAATCGGCATAATGTGACTACTAGCAAGCTTTTAATTGGGATAACCTTATAATTAATCAACATGAATGTAGCTTTTTATATTATGATCCATATGCTTATTATGATCCATATGCTTATTTGTAATCAAAAACCATTTACCATTTTGTTTGTCCCTATACAGCAGTAATGTCAGAAGCTGCGGAAGCGTCGAATCATTCAGTCGCACATTCGTCATCCTCACAACCCGAGAAAGTTGAGGCAAACACATATGGTGTTCCAATTTCAGATAATGCTGGAAAAGTAGGCAGTAAAATTGGTAAATTGGTGCGAATTCACGTGCCGATATCATATGAAAGTTGGGATAAAGTTCCCATGAAATATAAAGATGACGTTTGGGATAAATTGCGGGTAAGCCTACCAAGTGTATAACATTTTGACCAATATAATAGCTGTATGTTGTGGTATATGCTTGCTATTTTCTTATACACTTTATGCAGGATTCACCATATCTTTTGTGTTTGTGTGTTCTGATAAGTAACTGTTGTCTTTTTGCTTGCTTTCGGTCTTTTCCGCAAATATTACTGCACCGATCCTACGAATGTAAAACTAGGAAGCATAACAGATTTTGAGAATTTATGAATATACAAAGTCGTTAGCAATAGTATTTGATTTATAGAAGGTTAAGGTTTTGAATAGCCCAGATAATTATGTTGCGGAACAAATCAACATCAATTAACTATGAATTGGCATTGATTTCAAGTATTCTTTTTGTTACCCTTAATTTTTTTTCTTAGATTTTGAGATAAGAGAGAATTGTTCATTGTTTTGTACCGATAAAGGTGTTCAGGTTGATGTTTTTCTTTTATCAATCAATCAGTTTTTTATTTGATCAAAAGTGACTGATATAAAATATTTTCATTTATCCGAAACATGCTGTCATATAGCTTTGATTACTCAATGCACTTATGTTTTGTTCAGACATATTTTTTGAAACTGATGTAGTATACATTCTTTTAGGAAATTCCTCTCATATTCTATTTTTTATATTTAGATTTGATATGTACAGAATATCTCCTGGCAATTGCAAGAGCTCTCTTTGTGTTTTTCCCTTTTCTAAACATAATTGGAAGCGTGAGTGCACACATACATTTCCATGTCAGAATATTTGCTAATATAGCTTCCTTTAGACATTTTGCCCTTTTCAACATACCCTTGGAAGCATGTGTGTGCACACCATCTTATTTTACACATATATAGTTTCTAATGTTACGCTATTCAAAAATGGTCGTCAATGGCTGGACGTCCACAGCTCACTGAGGGAATAAAGTAGGATTCTAACTCTTGATGGTCCAAAGCCCATTAAATGGATGCTGAACTTTTGAACACCCATAAAATGGGTTTCTAACAATGGACATTCAAAAAATTGACAGCAAGTTGTTGGGAAAAAATGCATGTTCGACTTTGAAAATTCACCCCTTTAAATTTTTTTGAAGATGCCATGAAGCTTCTAGTGTACAAAGCTGCACGGTAATATCATATGCATTGGCTAAAATGTTTGTTAAGTCATTTGCAAACTTGCGATAGTATGTACTACACGCTTTATTAAAAAAACTTACCAGATTTGAATTTTACTATTCTAGTTGGATTATTTGTAAAAAATTATGTAGTGATTATGAAAACTAACGATGTCGGCATCTATTTATTTGCTAACTACCAAGCATTCTTATTTGCTTATAATTGCCACTGGTCTATCTATACCACCGAATATGAAAAAAATTATAATAACTTCATTACTGGCACCGCAATTATCAGAAAACCAAATACACTAGCGCTGATCTATTCTCGGAAGACATGGTCAGTGGATCATTTATTTGCTGAAAACTGGCTTCAGACTTATCCTCCTCAGTTCTCAATTCTCACTGCATTATATAAACTAAAAACCTTTTCTTTTTTAATTGATTTTGTCACGTTTTATTGTCTGTACGTTTATGTTTTACATTTGCTGACTAAACAATTCATAACTGAGGTCTTATTCTTACATGTTACAAAAACGTGTTGTAATAAAGATGCATGCTGTAGGATTAGCTGTATTGTATACATATTTCTACTCAGGACAATATTATATTTATCACCAGGTTGTTCTCTTCTACTAGTAGTATTTCATACCAATTCACTCTTTATGTCTAGTTGTTGCCATGAATGTTGACAGTACTTACTACATTGACAATTTTATGAGGCTATGCCATGTTTACAATGTCTATCCTTTTCCATATCACGGCGGTGATAAGTTGTTTTTTAGAGTACATAAAGGGAAATCTAAGTTTGTTTTGTCCTATGATCTGAAAACTGGAAAGGCGGAGAGGTTGTTTGAGTTTCGATCGAGATCATCGTACGAGATATATATGCAGAGCAGTGTTCTAATCGTTTTTATGTATCAAAATAGTATGGTTAAATTGCCCAGCTTTGTTAAGTAGGCGGTTATATTGCATTATATTTTAAGATTTTACCGAGGTAATTTGATTATTCTCTGTTTTTTTCCTCTTCCCCAATTATGCTCTAGTGAATTGCAGTTTCCTCTGGATCCTGCATAAATTGAGTAAATACATTGTTTCTTTGGATGCATTTATGGAAGTTTGATGGTGGTAAATTGGCTAATTTAATTAGATAAATGCTATTAAGTCAAATTTAAGTACTCTTAAATGTTTAACATAGTTACGTTTCTTATTTGCATTAATGGTAGAAATGGTGGGTATATTCTGGTTTCAATATGTAAATTTTAATTCCCTTCAAATGTTGATCCATAGCAATATCACATGTATCAGAATGGTTTCAGTATTTCATTTGCTGCTGTTATACCAAGTCTGACCAGCAGCATTAGAGTTGCTCTCTTTTTTTTTTCCTTTTTTTTATGGCTTCTAGCCTTCTAGGCTCTTGTTCGATCATAATCTGCCAAGTGATATGATAAACAGACAAGAGAAAATACAATTTTATTCTTGTTTTATACAACAAAAAATCAATAGAATGTTGTATGTATATTTAATTTGTAATAATAAATAAAATATATTAACATTTAAATGAATTTTCATCTTGGTTACTCTTCCCTGTCATACTGTACATACTGATGTCATTGTTACTCTTCCCTGTCTTGCCTTTGGTTGCATTTGGTGATTCCTTGGATTCAATTTTAGTTTTAGCAATACTGTAACTGAAAAGCCGTGTCACTTCAGATAAATAACTTACTGGAATTTGACATCAGTATTCGCCTTTACGCTTCTACATGTATTTCCAATTAAAACTCATTTTCATGTTGAAGTACTCTAACATAATTTTAATCTTCATCATTTACAGGAATTTTTTGAGGTAGAGTCAGATGCGAAAGAGTTTTATTTAAAAAAAATATGCGAATCATTTAGAAGATACAAAAGCGAATTGAGGACCGAGTACTACGACAAATATGATAATGATGAAGAAAGAAGGGAAAACTATCCCCTAAAAGTTAGCATAGAAGATTGGGACGGATTCTTGAAAAACGAAGCAAAACCCGGTGCACACGAAAGAAGGGAGCTAGGCAAAAAAAATAGATCACAATACAATTATAGTCATCACAGTGGTCGTACAAGTCATGCCGTAGTAGAACACAAATTGGTACACATTTTTTGTTTTCCTGTTTTCGTGAAGTCTCTTATTAGTTCATAGGCAAGTCAGATACTTAAAGAAATTTGTGGCGTTTCATTTTCGATCATTTATCCTTGGTGTTCGTTAAATCCTTGACAATGAGCTTTTGTGTCTATACACGCAATCCGTAGAGCACTGTTTTCAGATCGTCATTGCAGACTTTCATGCAATCATGGAGTACATTAATGCAGACTTTATGTATGTTCCTAAGTATTATAGGCAAGTCAGATACTTAAAGATGAATTAAATGTTTTTAAATAAATTTATGAAATCTAGTTACGAAAAAATGAATTAAACAGTATTATAGCATTATGTATGTTCCTAAGTATATCATGCGTCTGGGGGAACAACATGACTGCATGTCTGGGACTTTATATTTACACTTTTACAGACTCAGTCGACCTTGCAGTAGTGTTGTTTATGTATATAGCCCTATTGCTGCAACTTTAGTGGTTGGACCACGTAGATTAAGGCCACCAAAGTGGTGCTGTGAGCCTATGGTCCACTTAATCGATTTGTGTTGGATTATAGCATGTAGTTCTAATTCATAATATTATTAGTGCAAAATTTGATATAAAACCCTTTTTGGGGATGATAAATTAGGAGTCGTCACGATCCAGTGAATTTTTTGAGGTTCCTAATTAATCTGATTTGATTGTTAACATATCAGACAAAGGCAATATCCAGTGTACCATTTTGTTTTTTTCTGTATCAATCCTGTTGGATGGGAATCGTAGTTCCGCCATTTAGTTTATGGGTTCAAATCTTAGTTATGTAAATAAATAAATAAATTCTTTGATTTTTATGTTTTCATTTGCTTTCTTCTCAGTATTATCATGTTCATCTAGTATTCGTCATCTTGTTATTTCATGCCTTATTTAAAACAATATTTTTTCGCGCAGTTTTCTTTTACCATACTTGATTGTTGCAGGCAAGTGAGAACCCAGAAAAAGAAATCACACGTCATCAAGTATGGGAGAAAACTCATACAAAAAAGGATGGCACCATATCAGATTCGAATTCTTCGTACTTTGTAAGTTAAACAATATATTATTTTAGTTTAGTAACCTATCAATTCATGTAATATTTTAAGTATTTTCATATTTTAGGAAAAAATTGCAAAAGCGAAGGAAACAATCAATGATGGTGAGGAACAAAATTTGACAGTGGATGAAGACATTTTATCACAAGTGTTTGGCAAGGATAAAAGGGGACGAACTCGAAGTGTTGGAACTATGATATCAAAATCACAAGTTAAAGCTTCTACCATTCCACGTAAACAACTCAAAAAGAGTAAAGCAAGCTCAGATATTTTGACAGCAAGGATGGATACAATGGAGGGGAAATTGGGTAATATGCAAGGGACATTGAATTCAATTGTCGGCTTTTTAAAAGGATACGCGAGTCAAGAAAACCCGATACCAGACATTGCTTCCAACGAAGGAGGAAGTGGTGGAACACATCAGGAAAGTGGTGGAAGAACGTCCAACAACGACGTTGTTGCTAATCCGGTGATTTCGCATCTTTCGGCAAATCAAAAATGTGAAGTGTTAAGCTTTAATCTAGAGGTTGTTGCAACAGGTTTAGTATGCAGAGATTCAACGACATCCATCATACATGGAAAACCCGTACCTCCAACACATGAGAAGGTGATTGTGGACAATATACTGTTACCGGATGAGATCACAGCCAAACAAAATCAGCCTCTTGCTATGACCTTTGGTGACGTTGGAGTCGGTGGTCATGTGTGTCACCCAAAGAGTTCAATTCGATATCTTTAGATGGAGGAGCAGGTATGAGCTATTACAGTCTTTTAGATTTATTTCGATATCTTTATATGGTGGTTATGTGATGCCGTTCAGCATTTACAAATGCATTTTATTAGTTTCTACTGACTATTAAGAATGTCAAATCTTAAGTAAGCACTTACAATTGCAGTTAAATGCGAAGTTCACAACACAGAATAACTTGTATCTTCTTTTCTACTGATAACTCGTATTTTCGAAGTTGATTTTCATACTTAGGCCAAACATATAAGCATTAATTATTATCATTATTTTACTCCTTTTCATTTTTAGTTTGCTTAGACAATAATAAAACTTGAACTTTAGGTACAAGTAATTAAGACATTAATCATCTAGATACGTGTAGTGGCAATGCCCCACTGAAGAGCAATTGACCTAACCGGTTAGGTCGCGGAGGGTTTAGGGAGCAAGTGTCCGGACACAATAATGTCTCATGCGATACGGGTACACCATATAATTGGTGGAATTTGAATGCAAATGACATAGTAAAAAATTCATTAGCAAACCGTTATGCTTGGTCGAAATTCTAAAACAAGCATCATCGAATAATGATTCTTGAAAGATAAAAATCATTTTCATGACCTCCTTGAACTATTTGTCGTATACCTAAGATGACAGGGTAATGACGTGGGAGAGGGTGGTTTTAAATTATGGAGAGGGTTCAAATTAAGGGGGCAGGGTCCAAATTCGGACCTTTAGCATCGGACGTGTCTTACCTGTCCAATTTGTCCAGCGCTAAAGGTCAGTTGCGTACACAGTGGTGGTCCGACTATTTCAGTTGCCATTCCACCACAATATCAACTAGTAAACAAGTGAAAAACAATATTTATATCAAAAACTGGAAAACTAATTATCACCGCCCTCTGACTGTTGCCCTTGCCAGGTCAGTTGCGCTAGGCGAATGTTTTGGTTGTCTTGCCTTAGGACTGGGCCTGTGCATACATATTTCCAATGATCAGTAAGAGTACACGTTCATGAATGCAATTTATCAGACTTGGACTGGAAATTCTTATGCAGTCAAATAATTAAACAAAACTGAGGAAATTCTTATGCAGTCATATGCTCAAGTTAGAGACAATACTATTTGACTCTTCATGTAGGATTAATGCCTAGATTGTAACTACTATCAATTTCCCAAATTAATCTGTTCAGTGTATATATTATTACTAAGGTTTACCGATGCCTCAGGTTGGAGTCTCTGAGTTTGTGATCATATCTTCCTTGGATCATTAGTTTGTGCTCCAGGTTTTACTTAGTTAGCCCATAAGAGACCATACTCTCTGTTCTGTCCTGCTTTAATGAAATTGTACTCTTATGTAATCAACCTGTTTTTAGTTCATTCTTACACAAATACACATAAGAAGAATAAATTTTAATTGCCTGTTCAATAATCAGCCTTATTTGTCAATATTTTAGTCTCCTTCACATTGTTCACAGTGTGACGGTGAGACCAGTTCAAGCATATATGTTATCAATAATCCCTCCTGGTGGAAAGAACATACATATTACATATCAATATAAAAATAGAAAGAAAGAAAAAAAACTGTTTTTTTCTTATTATTATTTTTGATTCCTGTAGCCTTACAATGCTTTTCACTAGGTATATTTTGACATAATTTAAGATGGATTTCTTTTAGAAAACATCATGTAAATTAAAATTACTGTATTACTAAGCACATCATCTTTTCACACTTCATACCAATACCATATGGTATTTAAAAGTGTATAACATGACACACTACTTCTCATATTCTTTAGGCTAACTTGAATTTTCTATCCGCGAGAAACGAAAATGACTGGACTAACTAGACATTTCCGCTGTCTCGAAAATTCGATAAGATTACGAAATGCAACCAATTGATTGATAGACAGTGTAATTTCCAGTTATAGAAATCATTAAAGTAGACTCTTGACCAAAGGTTTAACACTATCATGGAACTTAGCTCATGTCATTAGCCCAAGAAATTGACCCATTATAATATTAACTATAGCTTGGATGTAACGTTAGGTTCAATTTTGCAAAATATTGAATGGGTTCAAAATTAATGACCATTTATTTGGAAGATTAATTTGTGTACATGGTTCAAAATATTGAATGGGGTTCTATGTCTTTTCGACTTGAGGGTTGCGTTGGTCTGTAGTTTGGGGTTTGTCTGTATTTTTCTGAGATTTTGGTGTTGGTCTTAGCGATTTATGCTTAATCCTTATCAAGTGGGCTTTGGGTATGTCATGTGGTTGGGTAGAAATTAGCAACTGTTTTCGATTCCCTCCTTTCATTTTTCTCTTCAATATTTTTTGATGAATTTATTGGTGGTGGTTTCCTCCCCTTGGCTTCCTTTCTCACCATGTCAATCTATATGTGATATTCTTGCGTTCACTTGGCTACCTTTGAGTAGTGGTTGGCTTCTCACTGTATATGTCTCTTTGGGGCACTATTTTACCTCTTCATTGTATATGCTTTCACCTTCTAAACTGCACTGAGCTGAAGTAATGCAGATCTGAAATAGTTTGAAATTTTTTTATGCAGGGAGCGAGGTGAAGTAATGAAGACTCTAGCTCAAGAAAGAAAGCTAATTAAGTAATGATGCAACGCTAATTTATGATATATGTGAACAAGTAATATCATTGTGTGATGAAGTTGAATTGCACTGTAATATTATTTTAGCTACAGCTATTGAACTTTGTAATGCACGGTAAATATTTTGCTGCTACAAACTGTTAGAACTTTTAAGTTTATAATATATTGTGATGTTTGTTGTTAATTTTGGTTTTTATGCTGAATATATTGGAAATATTTGGTTTATTGATATTTCTTTTGTGATAATATTCAGATCTGTCAAATTTGTACTGAATAGGCAGTATCAGAGGAGAGGAAAGCACAGAATTTTTTTTTATATATATATTATAAATCTGCAACGGTCAAAAGCCGTTGCTAAAACAACATTAGCAGCGGATTAAGGCCGTTGCAAACTTAAATATTGCAACGGATTTAGGCCGTTGCAAAAAACAAGTTTTGCAACGGCCTAAAGCCGTTGCAATATTTTTGCTACTCCATATTTTGCAACGGCTTTTAGCCGTTGCAAAAGACGTTTGCAACGGCTCTAAGCCGTTGCAAATCGGCGATTCTGGTGTAGTGCAAGATAATAGAGCTTTAGATTAAGATTGTCGAAAAAAGTAAGTAAGAAAAGATGAGAATAATATCATAACAAAGGAATAAGGAAAAATTAAGAAAGATAAGATAAAAGAAATAGAATGCATAAGAAAAGATTTAGATATAGTGTAACGGCCCAAGGATTTTCGACACCGAAAATCGACACAACACACCATGTCAACTATTCAAGCATCGGAAATACCAGACCATTAATAGAAAGAAGTTAGAGGGTGAGAAAAAGAAATAAAGAAAGTTAGAATAGAAGAAGAAGAAGATCATAACAGAACAAAATCAGAGTAAACATGAACCTCACAGCGGAACGAATAAATATATTATATAACTACTTTTGAAATACAAAACTATAACTATATGTACATACCGGTATAACACATAACATCATAGTGGAAATATACTTCATACATAACTAATGTTGAAGCCTCCTACTCCAAGATCCTCCAAGTATATCTGTAAAATCCCGACTACTTGACTGCCCGTACAAATTTGGGCACCCAAGAGTTTAGGGAAAACAAAGCAAAATAAACTCTGGGTCAGTTATGTGACTGCTGTGACTAAACTCAAATCACTTGGTTTAACTTTTAAAATCCTTTTAAAAGAAATGATACTCATAAGACCGATCCATACATAAACACGGACGACTTTTACCTTGGTGTGCCTCTGTCTACTGCCAAAATAATAATTAACCAATGTTTGCCGCTTTTTAGCAGGATAACATCAAGACTTAACTCGTGGACTACTAGACTACTAAGCCAAGCTCGAAGATTAACCCTCATTAAATCGATTATTTTCTCAATGCAAGTGTACTGGGCTAGGATTTTTATACTGCCAGGTAAGATCATGAGAATGATACGCTCTGCATGCATGAGATTTCTTTGGAAGGGAAAGAGTGATTGGAATTATTTAGCTCCAGTTGCTTTTAAAGTGGCAGAAAAACCAATCAGCAAAGGAGGTTTGGGCTTAACTAACTCATCTGGAATACAGCTGCATTCATGAAGCACATGGATAAATTTCTAAACGGTAATGAAAGCTTGTGGGTTGATTGGTCGAAGAAGTACATAGTGAAGAACAAGGACTTTTGGATAATGCATCAACCTCAAAATATTAGTTGGACATGGAGATGCTTATTCAAGCTAAGACCAAAGGTTTTGTGTAATAACCCGGAAAATCTGGGCCAGTTTAAAATTTTTATTTTGGCAATTTTAGCGAATTTTGAATATTTAAAATGAATTATTTTAAATAATATCGACGAGAAAATTTATTTTGAATAGAATTCGACGTATATATTTATATACGTCGTCGTTTGAATATAAATAATTATATATAATTATAAAAGGAATTGAAAATGGCGCGGTAGTTCGATAATTCGATTTCAAACTTCAATTGAATGTACCGGGTGCAAAACAATCCGGATTTTAGTGAAACCAAAAACATTAGGATCTAATTGGTAATATCTTTCCAACGAATCCGAAAAATCAAGATTTCATAGCGGGAATCAAAAGATATGTCCAGTTGAAAATTCTGAATAGTCGCTATGGAATTCAGGCCCTTAAAAATGGAAATTTTGCAAACGACCTCGGATTTCGACGAAACCACTTTTGTTGGGTCCGTGATGTAAAGTTATTGCTAGGTTTCAAATTTCATAATTTTTCGAATCAATATGTGAGCGTGGCAAAGGAAAACGCGTTTGACCAGTTTTAGTTGATTTCAATCGACTGGAAATTGGCCATTTTTCCAATGGTCTCAGAATTCGACGAAACTAGTTTTGTTAGGACCGTATCGTCAATACGAAGCTAGAAAATATTTTTGTATAATTTTTCGAGTTAGTATGTGACCCCGGTAATTTGAAATGTACGTTTAAAATTCAATATAGTGATTTAAATGTAAATTTAACGAAAACTGATGGTAACAGCCGAATCAGCTTACGATACATATCCCATTGTGTTCGGAATGGGGGTAAAACGCTATGGACGGCAGGCGGTGGGCCTCGTTTTGAGGTCGTATGTGAAAGTCAACTTTATGCAATTAAATTAAAAAAAAATATAATATCTCCCTCCCTTTCATCTTTCTGCACCCCCCCCGATTTCAATTAAACAGAAAAAAAAGAAAAAAATCGAATCGCCCCCCTCCTCTTCGTCGACGGCGCCGCCACCAAAGGGGGGGACCGCCGCCCTTATCCCCTCTGCTCCGCCAACCTCCTCCAACCTCCTACCTCGTGACGCCCTCCTCTTCTCCTCCTCAAATCGCGACGAACCCCCCCCCCCCAGCTTCGTCGATTAACGCGCCACCGCCCTGCCACTCCCACCACGTCCTCCTCAGCTCCCCTGAAGCCCGTCAGTGCCTCCCGCCACCTCAGAGCGCCCCCTTGGCCTCCCTCCCCTTTTGAAAATGTGAGCCATCCTTCTTTTTTTTATTTATTCATTTTGTTAATTTAGCTTAGTTATATACATAGCTAGCATTAAAAATTCAAGAAGAGTGTTTTTTTTTATATAGAAAGGTATGACTTTTAAAAATGAAATGGTAAGGTAAAAATACGATCTTCATGAGGTGAAAAGTTATGATTTTTGAAGGTAAAAAGGATTGATTTTTCATGATAAGAAGGCGAGATATTTTTCATTGTAAAGATTAGATTTTAAATATGATGTTGAAGTAGTAAAGATATGATTTTTATCGTCTTGAAAGCGAAGTAAAAATATAATTTTTATATTAGTAGAAGGTTAAAAATATGATTTTTATATTTTTAAAGTAATAAAAATATGATTTTTATATTTTTAAAGTATTAAAAATATAGTCTTTACTATATAGATGATATAAAAATATGATTTTTGTTTAGGTAGAGAATAAAAAAAATATGATCTTTATAAGGTAGCGACATTAAAAATATAATCTTTTATATTGTAGAAAGATTAAAAATATAATTTTTACATGATAGGAATATTAAAAATATCATCTTTATATATGTAGCAAAATAAAAATGTGATTTTTCTATTTTGAATAACGAAGTAAAAATTGATTTTTATATATATAGTGGCTACGGGCAACGAAAGTGACGAAAGGCGAGAACGGCGAAGATTTCCTGCATTAGAAGTGCCGTGGAGTTAGGATAGCTATTGGTGAGAATTTCTCACCTTTCAATTTCTTTTTCTAGTTATATATAAATACTAGGATGCAGACGGTGCTTAGTAGCACCCGACACAATCGTCCACAGACCATGGACTTGTTTGTTTGGTTGCATAAATTAATTTGATGACTTGATTTGAATTGGTTGTTTGGTGAATTTGATTGATGTGTGAATGGCGTGGGCCTTCACTAGACCGGGGATAAGGCTAGGCCTCGTCCCGTTTCTAGTATCGTGCCGTTATGCCGCCGAAATTTTCTAAAATGAGTTAGAAAAATAAAAATATCATTTTATTGTGTAAATGAACAATAGAAATTCATATGTTAGAATAAAATGTTTTATCGTTAAAAATATAATTTTTAACGGGAATATGAATATAGTGAATGTGAATAAATAGATATTCATTTACAAACCGGACGGTTTGTTTATGTACACTGATTTGACTGACATTGATTGGGACGATAAATTTTACACATCGCCCAACTGCACAACTAAAATCTGTGTTTGATTGTTTGAAAACCCCACACGGGTGTTGGGATGAAATATGAAGTTCACTCATCCTGATTGATTAAATATGTCGATCGATTGATTGACAAGCTGTTATAAGCGTTAGATATCTATATTTGATGCTTATACAGTGTAGTGCACTTTGGTTGATGGTTGATTATCTATCGTTGCTATTATATACATTTGTTGTATGGAATCCATATAATTAACTTTACATGGTAATTGATTGGGCCTCATTCCAATTTAGAAAATAAAGAATATTATAAAATAAAGGTTCATGTGTTGACTGTACTCATCCGTTGAGATTAGTCATGTGTTGAACGAAATAATTTAACAAAAATAGTCACACGTGGACAGTACTCATTCGTTGAGATTGGTCGTGTGTTGACAAAAATAAATATTCATTTGTTGAATAAAATAAAGGAATATATGAAGCCGTGTTGATTAGATTGACGCCATTTTGATGTGAACGATATTGATATCGATTCTAAACGATTTCGAAATGAATTGAATTGAAAACGATTTCGAAATGAATTGAATTGAAAACGATTTTGAAATGATTTGAATTGAAAACGATTTCGAAATGAATTGAATTGAAAACGATTTCGAAATGAATTGAATTGAAAACGATTTCGAAATGAATTGAATTGAAAACGATTTCGAAATGAATTGAATTGAAAACGATTTCGAAATGAATTGAATTGAAAACGATTTCGAAATGAATTGAATTGAAAACGAATTCAAATTGAATTGAAAGCGAATTGAAATGAATTCAAATTGAATTGAAATTTGAATTGAATAGAAATGAATTTTAAAACAAATTTATAAAGAAGAATTCAATTTTGATTTGAATTGAAATGGAAGTTGAAATTGCTTTTGAAACGAATTTTAAAACTATTTATATAATTCGTTTTAAATAGAAATCGACGAAATATATATTATATATATTATATATATAATATAATGGCCTGAATAGAACGCGCCGTGGCAGTTCGTGAATTTCGACCATTTATTTCAAACGGACATTATGGGAGATCCGACCGTCGGATTCTCCTAAAACCGGAACCGTTGGGTTCGTATCGAAAAGAGCTTTCTAACGAATATTAGAAATTAGAAATCTAACGGTTGGATTTGGAATTATGTCCAAATCAAATTTGAAAAAGGTCGCTGTAAGTGCAGTTCGATGGCCATTGGTGGAAATCGACTGTACGGGCCTTGATAAAATTATTAAAAATAGTAATAATTTGTGTAAAATCATAAGAAATGATTTGAGAAAAATTGGGATGAAAAACTCCATATTTGAAAAGATAAAAATAGATTTTTATCGAAATGAACTGGTTTTGAACTAGAATTATAATTCTATTTATTTTTAAATAAATAAACTGAATTTAAAAAGGGTTTTAAAAATAACCAGAATATCCAATGATTGCATTGAAGTGGATTTGAATCGAAATTGTCTTCGGAATATTTCGATGTTGGAATTCGTGATTATACAGGTGTTGTTATGGAAATTTGAAAGATATATATTTGTATCGTTATTTCCAATACGACATTTGTTAGTCGTAGAATTTGATATTGAATATAAGCCGATATATTTTCTATTCAGAACCTTGTATTGAATATCGAATGTGATTTGGGTTTGTCGTGAATGGTGTCTTCATTAACACTGTTCTTGAACCCAGTTGAGAAAAGATTAAATCTTTTATTTAGATTTAATGAAGTGTACCAATTAAATAATATTTAATTGAAATTGAATTGATATTGATTTTTGGGTTTATCGTGAACAGTGTTTTAAATAACACTTGTTCTTTAACCCGATAATTAATGAATGTGATTTTGGGTTTACCGTGAACCGTGTTTTAAATAACACTGATTCTTTAACCCAGTCAAAGATTAAAACTAAGTGGAGTTTTAATGAATCTTTAATTAGATTGAAATAATCAAAATGGAGTATCACCAGTTTTGCTCCAGGCGATAGTTAAATCTTTAATTAGATTTGAATGTGAAATGGTAATTGAATTTACCGATAACACCGTGGTGTTAGATATGAAGTATAACCAGTTTTACTGCATGGGATGAATAGGTTGGGATTGGGAAATTAAAACAAATGATTACTTCGGTAAGTTTCGTTAATCCCGACAAATTTGAATCGAAATTCAAAGGAAGATTAGAGAATAAATTCAGGAATTTATCTTGGATAAAATTAATGGGAACCTTTCCCTATGAATGTGAAATCAGAAACTAACTGTCGGTTAGCTAAGCAGAATGGTTTTCTGGATATTGATCTGATGTTGGTTTCGGCCTTCGGGGTTAATATTTGGGGAATTATTCTCTTGATTGATTTGCGGTTAGTGACTGATGAATTGGAATGAGGCGTATGTTGTGTTTGTGTAACACTTATTTAAAATATACGCGAGTTATTCGGAAAGACCGGGTTTATTCCATTCTGAATAACTGATACGACGATAAGTCGAAGATGAAGACGATGGTCGAAGACCGGAGGTCTTCACGTCATTTGGGTGATTACTGATGATCTTGATTGGGATGTACACCCAAGAAGATGGAAACAGTTGGTGATCGTCCAGACGTACTTGGAGATCGATGGATATGCGGGGTACTAGGTGCCTCCGGTTTCGTTCAGCCCCAGAACGGACTTGTAAATGGACTGTGTGTCTGACATTGGATTTTAGTCCGTGTGATTGATCTCTATTAAATATATATCTGTTTGGCGGCGGAGAATTTATTCTCTTGCTTAACGCCCTTCTCTGAGACGTACGAGCTCAGGGGTTATATATTGATGGATATCAAACGCATGGAGTGAATTGCCTGTGTGGCATGCCTAAGTGGCAATTGATCGAGGCTTCTGTTGAAAAGCAAAGTCTTGTGGTGATGATCAAAGCAAGGCCTTTGTGGCGTAGCTTTGTGTAACGTTTGCTTCGCGAGTTTCACACCCGGTATGAACCAAAAACGGGAGAGGACGTCAGGGAGGGCATGCGTTTCTTTCTAGCTAGAAGTGGCGTCAGTGGTTTTACACGCCCTGACGAGTTTGACTTATGTGGTTGTTGCTGTTGCGAGGCGCCTCAGATTGATCGGTCGTTCTCGAACCGATGGAGTCATTTAGTTGGCTCGTTTACGCCCCATAGGGCGGGGAAATGCATGTTCAGGGTTTAAGTTTAATCCACATCGGTGGACTGGCCCTGAGGATCCAAGGGCCCACCTGAGTCTGGGTCCTGAGGGGCGGGCTAGAGCGTCTCGAATCGGTTGAGGACTATCTTTTGCCTCGGTTCATAGATGGAAATCCAATTTCCAAATACGTGACTTTGCGATTCTGATTGTATAACCTATATATGGCGACATAGTGGTATGGGGCATTCATGCCGCCTATGATTGATACTTATGATTTGAAGTTGTTTTATACACTATACACTTATAATAGTATCAAAATGATTTCTTTTAAACGTATCAAGCATTCTTGGCTATTATAAGGTAAAAACCCTATCCCCCGACTTGCGTTGCATTGTGTGATAGGACCTGGGTCTTATAATAGCTTCATTCTTCTTTATTTAGCATTGCGCTATTGTTTTATGCACTGGTATTCTTGGGAGGAAACCCATTCCGTGTTATACGGCGTGGTCCTATTTTGACACGGGCAGCTAGTAGTTTTGGTTTTGCAGATTTATATTCACAGGATCCTGGTTTACAGCTGGAACGATATCCGGAAAGCTTTGTATCCGTATATCTCCTTCAGTTGTGCATTGTATTATTTTCCGCTGCTATGCATTTAAATGTAATTTAAATCTCTGGTATTTCTGTGTAATATTCATTTATACTCTTTATATTCTTGTATTCTGGTGCATTGTTGTAATATACAATGAAATGTTCTTCTGTTTGTGTTATGTTGTGGCTTGTTCTCGAACTATCCGCCGCTTTCCTTTACGGGGAAGTTACGGGTTTTCACATTTTGCCACTCTCAAATACAAAATTAAGCAGTCCTCTCAAGCTAAAGTTTGGTTTGACCCTTAGTTGGAGCATGGTCTTCTTCTTTGTAATTCCATGCCGTATTTACAGTTGGAGCTGTCTGGTGTAAGCATGAATGCGAAAGTAAGTAATTTCATTACTAGTAACTCTCTTGTTTTCCCTAATACTTCAGTTCACACTGTCAACGTTTTGTGGAATAAAGCTACGGCTGTTATTATTCAAGATATGAATGTAGACAATGTTCAATGGGGAGCAGGTAACAAGGGCTATGAGACTAAAATGATCTATTATGACTAGGATTAATGATATGATCTCTTGTAAGTGGAGCAAGAAAATTTGGAGTATTGATAATCATGCTAGAGAGAACCTTTTCCTCTGGAAAGTCATCAATAGAGCGTTGTGTACTAAAGTACGTTTGCATGAAAGAGGACTGTTGAATGATCTATTATGCAAGATGTGTGGTGAACTTCCAGAAACCCTTGAACACCTGTTCTTTGAATGCACTAAGACGCATCAAATATGGAAAGAGACTATGGGTGTTATTGGCTATGGGGGAGTAACACGTGATAGTCGAAGAGAATATAGGAGACTTGCTAATCAAACAAGCAGAAAGAAACTCAAGGGTAGATTGTTGTGTTATGTTCTGAAGAAATACGTGTATTCAGTCTGGAAAGAAAGAAATGTGCAGATTTTTTACTAAGCAAATGCAAAGACTAATGTGCAGTTCAGAAACGCATTCAGAATGGAGCTCAGGAATGGATTAATGCTTTTAAATTTCACGTTCGACCCTGGCATACTTGATAAGCTGCTTTGATTAATTGCCTTGTTTATATGTGTTCTCCCTTGTCGTTTTCTAGTGATTAATGTACAGTGTTTCTATGTAATCTTGTGTGTGTTGTATCTCTTCTTTTCTCCGGTACATTAATAAAAGTGGTAGGGGTCCACTCAACCCCGTCGGCCTTGCCAAAAAATCTAGCAGAATGCATTCATCTCACGCTCTGCATATATAATATACAATCAAAAATCGCAGGTTCTTATTGGAGAATGTATTTCTCACTATGACAAGGTATGGAACCACCTTTCGATCAGTGTACTCTAGAAGTGATACACTGGAGTTCAACAAGAACATCTTGTAACTCGGCTACACATGACCGTCCATTCATTTCGCTTGAATGTTCCGAATATATTATCACCTTACGGTTGGTATACCAACATAACAGTTCCCGGGAGATACATAAGTGAAAGAAGTAACAAATATGAATATTCTCTAGATGGTGACAATATACCCTATTGGGGTGCGACCTACTTATCCAAGCTATCTGCCTGATTTCTGTCATTTCCTAGTTGATGAGGCTTGAGGTCATAATGTATCTTTTAACAAATCACTTCTTTATTTACTTTGAATGCCACATCATCATACTCATCAAATCATAAATTGATTTCCCCAAAAGTACCATGGGTATAAGCTAAGAGAAACGAATTCCTCCGCCACCAACGTAAATATGTTTGAAACGATCAACTTACACGATCTACCAAATGTACTCTGTCAGACATTCGTCCATTCAAGTTGTCCTGGGACTGGACAACCCGAAGGCACTATTCTGTAAATCCATCTTAGGCAATTTCTACCTAGGATCGCCAGAATAACCCTTGCATAAACTCCGTCTTCAATCGTCTTTGATATATTTGATTCAAAATGACAATGCCCATACGGAGTGGTTTTCAGATAATAAATCTGATCCCGGTCTCTCCGTATTGACAACGGAAATGGTCAAAAACTTTGATAATCGGTGATTTAGCTGTCAAAGGGAAAACATGTGTACAAACTACGGTCGTAATCCCAAATGGAAATCTTACCGATCAATCATCATTTCATTTCCCAATTTTCCATTTATTTCTTAAAAACTCGTTTTACTTCGCACGATTTTCTTGGAAAACGATTCCATATATTCTCAACTCTTTATATTCCCCTATTTCGAAAATACACGCTATTAACACTGGAAAACATTTCTATACCTTATTCACGCATCACTATCCATAAGTC
Source organism: Allium sativum (assembly GCA_030737875.1). NCBI lineage: Eukaryota > Viridiplantae > Streptophyta > Magnoliopsida > Asparagales > Amaryllidaceae > Allium > Allium sativum. The sequence goes on from CM060915.1 coordinate 381,237,514, forward strand.
CCTAACCGTAAACCAGTAAGAGAACAACTCCCTAAGTATTAACCCCGAAGGCCGAAACCAACATCAGATCAACACTGTGACACCCCACGTCCGTTAATGTCACTCACAAATGGAATGCATTAAGTTTCATGAAGCGTTTAGGTAAACAGACACAAAATATTACAAGACATATATAAAAAAATGCAGCGAATATAAACAACTTTATTAATCATCAAAATACCGTGGTCCAAAGCATCATTCGTCTGAAATATAAAAACCCATTACAACATAAAGACCACTGTCTTGTACTTCAGAAATACCAGAGTACATAAATGAAAGAAAATTCCCCAAGAACAAAATATGGCCATAGCAACAAGGATAGGAGCTTGATCCATACACACCAGCAGCTCCAGAAAAATAAGCAGAATCACGATCAAGTCTGTGTGTTCTTGGAACCTTGGGGGGGGGGATGTAGGAAAGAAGGGGAAACAAAAAGAGTCAGACATCAAATCTAGCAAGTCTAGTTACTTTTATCAAGTAAATAAATAAAAGTAACATGATAGGCATACAAAGTGGATAAGAGAGATCACTGCATAAATGGAAGGTCTCACTACAAGAAAATGATGATTTTACAACGGAAAAATCCGTCGCTAATCCCTCGCTAAAGGCCTATTAGCGACGGATTTGCAGCAGAACACGGCTGTCGCTAAAAAGCACGTCGGTATTTTAGGCACAATTTTGCGACGGAAATTAAGGTCGATTCTCCGTCACTTCACCGTCGTTTTTTGATATATTATCATATCATTTAAAAACATTTCACCGACGTTTTACCGACGGATATATATTACATAATAAAATCAGTAAATAATTTTCTGTCGCTAAATACACGCTATTTAGCGAGGGATTACCGGCGAAAATGTATAGCAAACATTTTGCATTCTAGTTATCCATCGGTAAACCATCGCTATCTTTAAAATATCAGTTTCTACTTTGCGACATTTTAGTGTCGATTTTGATAAAAATTCTGTCGGTATTCCCTTTCTATTCTGATTGTATATTGTTTTTTTCTTCCAACCATCGCTACCAATCAATATATATATATATATATATATATATGTGTGTGTGTGTGTGTGTGTGTGTGTGCGCGCACGTGCGCGCGCAAGCACATAAAATGAGCGACATTACCAAAAAAGGAAATGCAATTGTTAGTTTTTTTATTACAACAATATTTTTTTTATTAGAGCTAATATTCCATACAAAAAACAATACCGTCCACAATCATCCATCAATCATACATACACTAGACTGAATTATAGCTAACAAAACTATTCAGCTAGTGCTAGTAGTATTCCACACAAAAACATCATCCTTACTCATAATACCCATACAAAAAAACCACATAAAAGAAGCATCAACAAAATATATCCAGCTACCATACCCGAGTAACTCATGAAGAGGACGATGGCGAAGGATCTTCATAATCAAATTCATCATTTCTCTAAAGCATTGCCATCACTTGTTTCATTTGTGCTTGAAAGTTTTCTCTGTCTGCTTTTTGTTGTTGTCTGCTTTTTGTTGTTGTGCAAATCTTGCCTGCTCTTCCTCAAGTCCTTGGCAATTAGCTCATCAAGCTACAAAGGAAGAACCTTAGCTTTGTTGTAGTATAGAATAATTCCTATAGCATATATATTATGCAGTACTGTTAGTAAAAAGAAGATGCAAGATACATACCACTTCTATTGAAACTAGTAACCTATTCTGACTAATATGGTTTGAAACACAAACATCATTAAGATTTTAAATGTGTAAAAGTGAAATTTTATAATCACAACGCTATTGAAACGTATATTGTAGATAAATGTGACGTAATCACATATTATATTCAGTAAACATGGTTTAAATTAACAGAACATCATAGCTTTATTAGACCAAAAAAAAAAAGGATAAAGCAGAGTATATGAAATAAAATGTGGCAAAAATTGAAAACTGAAAAAAATACACCAAATTTCATAGGTTGCCCTCTAGTAGCCCCATGGTAATTTGAAAGTTAACCTTTTCCCTATGATTTTTTTTTTCCAATGTTTTACCTCATTTTGGAAAATTTCTTGAGATTGCCCTGGGCTTGTTGAATATTCTAGCAATAGGTTAATGGATATTTGTATTTCTTATATCATCATGACATAAATTGTGTTAGAATGCATCAATGATTTTATGATCTGACTTTTTACCTTAATTGGAATGGTTTTCCCCGTATAATGATTTAGCTCAATATTCCTCGAGGCAATGATTTTCTTTCAACCAAGACTTTTCCACCATTTTATAAATCATAATAGTTCAACTCCAAAGAATATGAATACTTGACTGGAGAATATGTGGCATATCTCCTTAATGACACGTTTTTTCTTGTTCCTCTTAATGCATTTATACAGAGAACCACCATATTGGTAGATGGGAATTTAGAATAATACTGCGCATGTTATAAACTTAAATGAATTTTTTGGTATGAAGGTGGCAATTTTTGTGTAGAATTCTGTAGCAAATTTACTGCGTCCGTGATCGCCTATTTCTTTTAGCATAGCGATAGTGTGTAACTATTAGTTTTTGTAAGATGCGTTTACTATTTGGACATTTGAGTGAGAAACATAATTAATACATCCACATTTCAAACAGAGTCGTAGTTTGCGATTGTTTATACTTGAGTATATTCATTATGACAGCTAGAATAAGGAATAAATGTAATATTTGCTAATGCATATTGATGATAATTTCATACTGTTTTCAAAGTTTGCCCATCCTTTAGATGACAATATGAATATAAAAAAAATGCAAAGCATGTTTAATTGTAATTATGAAGTAGGAAGAAAACGCTAAAAACACAACATCAGCAATAAGCTTTTCATGCAGTGCACAACAATGGAGTTCTTCATAGAAAAAAAGAAAAAAAAAACATCATAACATGATTATAGCTTCAAATAACCTTTTAAAATGCAAACATGTATTTCATTATCCAATAGATAAGCATTTGTCAACTATTTTCCTAAACCAACTTACCCTTAGCACTTATACCCAGTCTGTTGCCATAATAACATGAACTGGCATGTGGGCGAGGTTAAATAAGCAATATCCCCTCGATCACATTTTCATTCTGATGTAATCAGCTAACAATAGATGTTATTTTTAGGTGCAAATTAATTACTGAAATATTAAAAAATATCAACATCCACTTAAGTTTGGAGCAAGGCGACCATAGTTTAGCTTTAAGATCCGAAATTTTCTCCTTTAAACAACTATATCAACAGATGTCGTAATGAATAATATTAGTTATTTGTCAAATTTTCTCCTTTAAACAACTATATCTAAGATTGAGACAATTATAGGATTATAAGTATATTGAAGTAAGAGACGTGTGAAAATTAAAGCAAACATATTTATGAACTCACAAATTGATTTTGCAAAATAGACAATAAACCTAAACTCGGCTAGTCTTTGCAAACACTGTTTGCATTGCTTTGTAGAACTGCAAAACTAAGTTAGCAAACTCAGCTTTGCAAAACTGAGCTTGTGAATCGCAAGCTCAACCGAGTTACAAAGCTGAGCCATGCAAGTTTAGTTTGGAAAATCTGAGCATGTATGACTCAGCTTTGCAAAACTAAGCTTGCATGCTCAATTTGGCAAAACTGAGCTTGTGAGTTGCAAGCTCAACCGGATTGCAAAGCTGAGCCTTGCAAGCTTAGTTTAGAAAATCTGAGCATGCATTTGAGCGTTGCTACCGGCTATTTTGCGATCAAAACAAACGGATGCGGAAACATACGGACGCAATTCATGGGGGCAACTCAATCGTAAGGCTGATAATATTGCCGCAATATTTGACCTACGCAAAGCCGGTTGATGTAGCTTTTCTGTTCTTAGTTTTGCCAAACTGAGCACTCAAACTCAATTTTGCAGAGGTGAGTCATGCAAGCTTAGTTTTGACAAACTGAGCATGCATGGCTCAGCTTTGCCAAACTGAGCTCGCGTGCTCAGCTTGGCAAAACAGAGCATGCATGACTCAGCTTGGCAAAACTGAGCTTGCATGTTCAGTTTGGGAAAACTGAGAATGCATGCTCATGCATTCTCAGTTTTTCCAAACTGAGCACGCAAGCTCAATTTTGCCAAACTGAGCACGCTAGCTCAGTTTTGTCAAACTTGGCTTTGCGATTCAATTAATCAATGACCGCAAAAGCGTTCCATGTACCGACGTATGATAGTACTTAAAATATAATCATATTTAACTAAAGCTACCAATGTCTCTGTTCTTTTATATTTCACCAAGCAAACTTTATGTTGGGAATGAAATATGATGAACTGATAATTAGTAAAGGCACACATGAAGATATATGTTATGAAAATGTGGCATACCAAAATATCAGGGGCTCCCTGATAGGAAATAAGATGAACCTACATCAGAAATCAGAATACAGGACTAACAATATTTCAGGTATAGCAAACATTTCAGGTATAGCAAACAACTACAATAAGGCAATAGAATGGCTTGTTCTGAAATATACTATGTAGTAAAAGTATGTAACATGACTAAGATAAATTTTAGTTTTCTCTGTGACAACTAGAAACCTTCCAGGTATAGAACTGAAGCCCCACCTCCCATTACAATACCATTGGGAAAAGAAACCTTAAAGAAAAACATTGTAAAGCTGTGGCTTTCCATAAGTTGCAATCATATAAATTAGGATATACTCTTTCCAAAATAAATCAACACGGTATGATTTAGTTCATAGTAAATTTTCGAGTTATTTAAGAAACTCGTCGAGATTGATGGACTACAAGTGGTAATCAATGAAAAGCCTTAAATTAAACGATGTTGAATGTCAATAGGCCTTTTCGAATATGATGCACAAAAGATGCTAAGTCTACTCTAGAGCAAAATGCTCTAACTTCTCCCTAGATGCAATGCATCTGTCACTAATATATCATGTGACGGGATCCCTGGCTAAAACATAAACTATCTGGAAAGATAAATTTTATGAATGAGGAACTAAAATGAATCAGACCTTCATTATTATAATCTTGAATTTAGAATCCCCTTCACAATCATTGTAAAGCTTCAGCATTTTCAACACCTAAATTAAACAACCATCCTAACAACATGTGTAAACTAAATTTTAATATACAAGCTTACAAAATATTTGTAAAATGTTCAACTCTAGTGACAACGAAGTCGCATACAATGTAAACTTCAAAATAAATTTGCGCTCTAGTTACTTAATTCAAACTCAGATAAAAATTTGAACATACATTAAAGACATAAAAAAATAAATGTGAAATTACCATTTTCGGGGTGACAACATTCAACTGACTTAGGAATATTCAACGTTAGTTTTTTGCACCTCCTCTAGCTTTTACCAGTACCTGCACATAAAGAGATGTTGGCATCAACAGTCATCTCACATATAAACCAGATTATAGATAGTCCCTTGATTGTTATATATTACTTGTTGTAAATTAAAAGGAAAAAATAAGGCACATATGTTCTAAACCTATTTGTGCAAGTTAACGTTCAACTTAACTAATTTACTTTACTGTATCCTAAGAAAACGTTTTTAAAATTAGAATTAGAAACCTTAGCTTGTAAATCAATTAATCGATGAAATTTAAAATTAGAATTTAACAATACCAAAACATAAAAACCTACAGGGACTGAATTAAACAGCCGATATTGTAGTAGATGAACTCAAAGTTTTATGTTGCTGTTACTCTCAAGTTTCCAAAGCCCTAGCTCAATACCAAATTATAAACCATAATTTACATGAAAAAGATTTATTATCAAAGAAAACAGTTGCGGATACCTATTTAACGAAGCAAGCAACAACCAAGGTTAGTAGCAAATGCGGCGAGCATCAAACGAGGCGAGCAGCAACCGAGGCGAGCAACGCAGGCGAGCAGATGGCGGAGAGTAGCGGATTTGCAAGAGGGCTTCGACAATTTTAGCGTGACATCAAAGCCACTAAACGAGATCAAAAGGGGATTAGGTCAAGAATCGATTTTTCTAGGAGGCCATATCAACGATGAATAGAATTTGGGGAGATTTGGGGCAAATAGCATGAACTGCGGGAAAATGAAAATTTTAGGGTAAAGCAACGAAGGAAAATCAGAATGACATGGATGGATAACGTAAACCGTTGGATCGTATCTACGTGGATTGATAATTTTATCTTAGAAAAAAAATTATAAACATCTCTTACAAATCCGTCGGGATTCCGCTGCAAAATAGCTTCGATAAATATTCGTCGGTATTCTGCCTGTATTTGTAGGGGAAAACAGCGGCATAAATTTTCTGTCGGTAATTTGACGCAATTTGCAACGATTTAGTGAGGGATGACAGAAGACGACGGTAATAAATAAATAAAAAAAGATTGAAAAAACAAAAAATTATCTCTTCCAGATCACATGGAAATCCGTCGCAAATTAGCGACGGAAATTTCCGCTTCTAAATATTTGACGCTAAATCAGTGTTTTCTTGTAGTGTCTGGCAAGGTAAACAGGACAACAGGATAGAATAAACAACGCATCTTAATACTTTCCTTGCTCTGCACCAATACTAGTATAATAGATATGTAATAGGATTACATACTCCCCAATTACTTAACAAAAACAGGATGATCCCAACAGAACATAATGGTAGTTTTAGGTGTACTCCAGTAACGGGTTTTAACCCAAATAGAACTGGTACCAAAACAAAAATAACGGGTGTTAGCCCAGACAGAAACACAGGTACGCCACAGAAACAGACAATACTATATGTACCATATTTACACCCTCAATCGATCGGCTCCCTATTCCGTAGATACCATGTGCTAGCCCCACAGTGGGGTGTATCACTCCCTAAAGTGGCAACCCTTTATTTTCCGGATGTGCACAAGCATATCTACTGATGTCACAACGTCTTATCTTCCCTAGCAGGCGTAGTCATGCACGCGCATGACCCCGTTGGAACGAGCCGTCAACACTGCCTCCACGTTTGGATCTCTTACAATCAGCTTAGTAAGCTTGCCCCACTCCGACGCAATTCGTAGTACCTATTTAATACCTATTTAAGGGTTACTGACTGAAATGGTCCCACACAAGATGATGCATCTCTCCCCTTTATCTTACATCCCCACTACTAGGTTTTCAACTGGTTATGTTTACCTAAAAGGTGTCTTTAAATACATAACCTTATCAGGTTAAGTTCGTAGGCCTATATATACTAATATTACCCACCTACCCATGATTTACTTAACCCTCATACTGGTTCAAGTATGTTCATTTAACGGTTAAGTTTATGGGCCTATATATACTAATATTACCCACCTACCCAAGATTTACTTAGCCCTCCCTTTTTATTCAACCAAGTTTACTTTACCCCCAACTTAAATTTAAGTTCATACAATCCCTATGGATTAATTTAGGTTAAGTAGTCCAATTCATTACCATGTCCATTTATGGTTATAATGGGCTAGACCTCTCACATTAGGCCTACAACATGTGGATGTTGGATATGCCGGTCGGGTCTGGGTAGTCTTATTCCACAGTTGGGCCTAACCTCGTGTCTTAGCCCGATTCGTATTTACATACTTAGACCTCCCACAATAGGTTCAACATTAGTGGCTGCTAGATATGCGGGTCGGATCCTGGCAGACTTCCACCACTAATGTAACCTAACCTCGTGTCATAAGTACAACTACAATTCCTAATTGTAATTACTAAACATTCCATTTTTGATAAATTAATTTATTAATTAATCTTTCCTTTTATAGGTGTCAATACCTATTTTACTGATAATTTGAATTACATATCAATTCATTTAAAGATTACATGCCAATTATAAATCCCTTTTTCCCTGTTTCTTTCACTAACATATTCGCACGTATTTTGGCGGCATCTAGGATAATCAGTAGTCTAGCCATAACAATGAAAAGGGGAATATGATAGAGGTGATAGTTTCAACATACACTACAACAGAAATGTTGTTTTATAGCGGCATATTGCCACTATGAATAAGAAAGATAGCGGTTTCATAACTGCTGTATATGAACACATTATAAAAAACTGCTAAACTTTTATAACGCTTTCTATGCTGTTATTAAAGATCCCTTTTGATAGCGATGTCTTGCCGCTATGTTATTTTATTACAATAGCTCATTTTGACGGCTATAATACATCAAAATCTCATTCAAAGAGAAAATATTTATAACACAGTATTGCCGCTATAAAATAAGTGTTCAATAACATATATTCAATGCTGTGAATAAACATGTTATAGTTTTACTAACCCCTTTGATAGCTCATTTTTACCGCTATGCTCGGTCAATACAACAACTCATTTTTTCCGCTATGCTACATCAATACAATAGCTCATTTTTGCCGCTATGCTACATCTAAATCCCAATAAATTTGATATTATTCATAAAGCAGGTTTACTGCTATAACTATATCTTTGATGGATCATGCATTTTAATAATAATAATCAAAACGAATATTCACAACAAGTTAAAGATGAACACAAAAAATATACTAATTGCAAATAAAGTATCAACTAACAAAAGAAATTCAATACATGAGTTAACACCTAATTCAATGCATATGTTCTCAATTCCCACTAATGTCAACTTGAGTACACAAAATACAAAACATAGTTTATAATTGTTCAGTTAACAGACAAAAGACACAAGACAAAACAGCCTAATCCAGCTAAATAAAACAGACCAAACCTGCTAGACAAAACACCCTTCTATTGGTAATCGTAGCACCATCACCAAAGTCATGTCCTATTTACCCACCTGCAGATATAAAAATGTTAAAACAATCCTTCACAAAGAATATCATTGTCTTGAAAATAAATAAATAAAAAGTTGCACAAAAACACTTGAAATACTTTTTATCAGTGCAGGACAAGTTCAGTGCAGGAAATATACTGAGTGATAAAGAAAATCCTTATCCTGAATGCATGAATGAAAAACATGTTCATTCTTTGGAACCCGGTATATTATTCAGTTTTGCACTTGAATATGTAATTGAATAATGTGAATAGGAGATAAAACCAGAATTGAAAAATGCAGTAACTGGAGCGTTAGAAGACAGAGCAATAAGAGGAGAACATGGAAGTAGAATACGGAACAAACAACATAAAAGAACAAAGGATGTATTTTTTGTTCGAAACGAATTTGATTTTTCCTGACACAGCAAGCAAAAACTACATCATACATATACAACCATTCGTGTTCCTTTTTAAACAGTAAATGATACCTTACAGATTGCAGTTGGAGCAACTTCTCCATCTTCGCTTCTCATTCACTTTTCTTTACTTTGGATCTGAAATATATATAAAACACACAGAGGCCTAATAAATATGATAGCCATCACATACGCAGAGTGCAAATGTTAGCAAAAATGTAAGCATGATGAGCATTACATGTGTAATATACATATTTATCAGGATTTTGCTGCAAAACAGAGACCAAATCAAAATGCTCGCTTCCTACATGGTTATCGACAAAACAAACGCATTATATGTTCAAGAGACAAACATGTTTTGGTTTTTGTGTATTTTATCAACCGAACAAGAGGGAGATTTTCTTAATTGAGGTATGAGAGCTGTCCTTAATTTACAGTCGAAACGATTGTTAAAAGGTTTACCAAACAAATTGAAAACCATGTTTTATTTCTTTTGCGTGCACCATAAAAGACATCATGTATACATATACAAATTTGGTCAAATTTATACTTATTTTGAAATGATGTTTTGGCAAAACTATCTCCTTTTTGGTTAATTCCAGTATTTCTCATAGTGAAAGCTATAGCTTAGTTCAATTTCACGGTGTACACTGGATCAAGCCGCCATGCATGACCTGTTAGACCAAAAATTGGCTCTAACACCCAAATTAGATATGAATTCAATAAAATAGAATCAAAAAGCAATAAAGAACACGCAATTTATAGTGGTTCGGCGTTAACGAGCCTACGTCCACTTTGTTTTCTTTTAATTGATGATTTGAATACAAATACAACAATGATTCTCACTCAACCTCACAATTACAATGCATAAACTCACTCAAATATCTCAAAAATGGACTTTAAGAGATGATTTTGATCTGAATATGATTGTAGAATTCGGCTATGGAAGAAGTAAGGACTGAGAATTTGCCAAAAGGTCCTTTCAAATGCCTCTGTATGGTGTATTTATAGGTGAAAAATCTCCTCGAAGTGGCCCCGGTTCGGAATTGCGTGGCATCCATCCCTTGAGAGTTGGGTTCGGAGGCTCCAAGATGGCTACAGCGCATTGATTTAGTAGGAGATCGTGGGAGAAATGGTCAGATCTTGTCCGAGTCGTCAAGGGATATGCGCAGCAACGGCTACAGATTCAAAGGGAAAAAGGGGTTCGGATCGGGGCCTCCGATCCGACCCGGTAGAGCAACTTGTTGTCCCTTGATGCTGCCGACGTACTCATCCGATCCGAACCGATGGGATTGCTTGCTTTCTTCTGATGCCGCTGAAGTGTTCCTCCGATCCGAACTGCTGAAGCCACCTGCTTTATGATGTTGCTGCCATATTCTTCCGATCTGAACCGATAAGGCCATTTGCTATCCTTTGGTATTGCTGACGTATTACCGATCCGATCCGATGTAATGAGGCTACTGACGTATCTCTCCGATCCGATCCAATGCGGTCTATGCGTTCTTGATCTTTACTCACTTCCTGCACTATCTTCCTCGATCCGAACTGATTGGTGTCTTTCTCACTATTTACTCTTTGTATAGCCTAGTTCATAAAGTAGGCTAACATTTTGCCCCCTCGAAGTACACTCTTATTTAAGATTAAGTGTGCTTTGAAGCAATTTACAAGACATACTTTGAACTAGAGTCATTGAATGATCGCCTTCGGTTCGGATCCCGATCCGAACGGGTTTTCTTCAGTAGCACACTCGGATGGGCTTTTCAATACTGCTACACCATAGACTAACAAGCCAGAGTTCCTTCATGGGCTCGACTTCCGGTCCGAACGGAATGAAGTTGGCTAGGAATACGAGTGGTCACGACGATTTCATATAAGTACCCCCTCCGTCTCCTTCTTCGTCTTCCTCTTTTATTATCCTCTTCCAGCGAGATTTGCATCAAAACTCTGAAATTCTCTCGTTTTAATCCCCGAATCCAACACATAGGTAGTTTTATGATCTTGAATCCCATCTTTATAATTGCTTTTAGCTTAGATTTGTGGTTTCCTTGATCGATCCAACGAGGTATTCAATGGATTTCGTCGCCATGACCTCCTCCACTCCGCCATTGTCGTTAATGGCGTTAAATCTCTCTCGAGGCGGCGGTGGAGTGGGTTAAGATTCTTCGTTGAGTGTTTGAATGCATCAGTACTCGCTTTCAGTTGGGACTTTCAACATAGGATTGAGCTTGACCCCAAAGAGGAGGGAAAAAGGGAGAGGAGAAATGCAGGGGATCAGTTCGGGTGACAAGACAGAGACGAAAATGGGGTTCAACTGACCGGTTCGGGTCGGTTTTGTGAGCCAAGAGAAGAATAAGATTCACTTGGCCGGACCGGATCGGAATGTGAAACAAAGAAGGGGAGAAGCATGGCTGTTCAATCCGATCCAGATCGTCCAAGTACTTACCTCTGAACCTATCCGACTTTGGTCACTGGGCACCAACTTTTGTCCCAGGCTAGCACAAGGCTTTCTCCCCGATCCGACCCTAGCGCGTGTATCTGAACCGAACCGAACCGAAAAACAGTCCAAGATTGTACATAAGACCTTGCTTAGCTGGTTAAACCAATTCTTAATATAATCTTCAACTTAATGGATAGTTAGGATAGTGCCTTGCGAACACAAAAAAATATCAAGAACCGTTCTGAACATTACTGCTTCCTTGGACCTTTACATTATGCTTTCATGTATTTGCTCTGCATTTTTGTTACATGTAGCACACACTTTAGTTCACGTACACACATGGGGGACAAGGGAAACTTTACTCTAATTCTTGCTATTGTTTCTTCGATAGTCTAGTGATCATGGCCGAAAGACGTTCATCTAGATTGGCAAAGAAGATGGAAGTCGCAGACACTTCTGAGAGAGTCACCATTGATGACATATCTTCTTCTTCAGACCTTGAATGGGACGACGAGGGCCCAGATTATGAAATAGGATCGCATAACAACGAAACACCTTCGGACAACGAAATTTCTCTAGGCCATGAGGAGGAAGGAGGGATTGGAGATAATAGAGCTCCTGACGAATTTGAGTCTGCCATTATCTTGGAATCACCCACAAACTCTGTTGAATTAATGATCGACGATGATAGACTTGTCCGCATATGTCTAAAGCACGGGATACTAAAAAGGGATACCCTGGTGCCGTCGAAAACCGATCATCCTCACAATCCCCCAGAAGGATTTATGGTAATTACACGACTGATGTGCATGGTTGGGGCTATTCCACCTTTTTCGCCTTTTGTGGTCGACTTTCTAAGACAGATGCGGATTGCCCTCATGCAACTACATTCCAACTCCTATGCTTACCTACATACCTTATATGTAGCTTACCGCGAGATTTTAGGTACAGAGCTCACCTTCGATGACGTTCATTTCTTTTATAACTTCAAGCATCGGACTCGAGAAACTCCTTCTTTCTCTTACTTCGAATCAGTCCCAAAACGGAAAATAATTTCAGCGCCGTTAAGCAGCAAGGCCGGCGATTCCAAGCTGAAATGGTTTTATATAAGGCAACAGCCGGGATGTGCCAGAAGATGGATAAAATCAAGTAAAGCGTTGGTTTTTTTAAATCCCAACTCTGAATGTTCATGCCAACACATTAATCCATTTTCTTTTTGTTTGCAGTTGATAATCCAAAACAAATATCGGGTCAAGTGTACTTTGATCGGATGCATCAGCTCCTTAATGGCGACCAAAAATTTCTGACCATCGATGAAGTCCTTAAGGATGAATACCTTCATCATCACGGGTTATTGTCCATTACCCGTAGCATAGGTCATGGGTCGGGTCCATATGTATACATCCCTCTAGTGGATGTAATTCCAGGAACGGGCGAGAGCTCGAAAAGCCCTACAATGCCACTTCGAACTTCTCCTTCGCCGTCTTCGACTCAAGACGATGAGCTGGCCAACATAGCCGAAAAACACCGAGAAGGGTACATCGCCCCTGGGGATGCTATTTCTCTTGAGAAATCACTATCTCCTAAAGAACTGCTAACATACGCTTCCCAGGGAGATGCTCCTAGTACTGATGATCCTACATTTCAGGGTTTGGGAGATCTCCCCCTACCTGAAACTATCTATACTTCTGAGGATTTTGTCACAAATCCTTTAGTTTTTACTTCTTCAGAGGAGACTACTCCTGTTGAGGCCAGAGAGTCCACTCACACTGGCTCGGCTTCGGACTCGGGTTTGTCGGGGGGAACACCACTTAGGATGCACTTAACACAATAGCACCACACTTCACAGCACTTACTTCTCATGAGAATACTGATTCTGAATTCCACTTGTATTGTTGTGCAGGTATAATGTCTCGCCCTCATTATGACATCAGGAAAATTCGTCGCAGCATGACTAGGCCCTGTTCTGATGTTGAGCACGATCGCCGCGAAAGCTGGGGGAGAGAGGATAGAAGGCCTTATGACTCTTATCAGACGCGGACCTCGCGCTCTCGCTCCCCCGTTCGGTCGGATCCAGAGCGATACAAAAGCTACCAAGGTCGTCGAGGAGATGACATGTCGTAGTCAAAAGATCAAACCTCTCCTCAGGAAAAACGAAGTAGGGAAAGAAACCCGCCGAAAGATACCGACTCACGAGGCAAGCATAAGGTTTCTGCTAAGCGGCCTAGGAAGGGTGAGGAAGCCATTATGCCCGCTCATCATAAGGATACTGATTTAACATATAGCGCACCTCCACCATTGGATGCTGAAGCTAAAGTTAAACGGGCATATCTGGAAAAAAAATTCCCCGAACACTATTTTGAAAACCTGACTTTCTTACCTGCCCTCGAGCCTATTTCCTCGAGGTGGGCAGACGAGGCCAAGGCGAAAATTGACGCAGTCGAAAGACAATATTCGGAGATGTTCAAGTATTCACGTAACCTTTCCAGAATCATCCGAACTCTAATCACGGATACTGACTCGATGAAAAAGACTGCAAAAGCCGACACAAAAGCCTTAAAAAATTTGGGGAAAGATCTTGAGGATACTCAGGCCCAACTTGTCATTGCTCAACGGGACGCTACCAACTTCAAGCAGCAACTTGAAGAGCTACAAAAACGTTATCATGACTTGCTCGAGTCTCATAGTCAAGAGTGCTTGGAGCTGAAAAAGCAAGCAGAAGATGCTAAGTCGGATAACGCCAAAATGCAACTTGCTTACACTGCTCTTAAGCGAGAAAAGGCCGAGCTAGCGAGGAAGAACGCTGAATTGGAAAAGCGTAACGTTGACTTGGCTTCTAAGTTGATGGAGGCCGAGAATAGGGCTGCCCTAGCGGAGGGTAATGTTGAAAGTGTTATTAAGTCCGCCGAAGAGACCCATAAGCAGCTGCCATAGACCCAGGAGGACGTGCATGGTTTCGGCGAATTAATGATCGAATTTTTTGCGCATATAATTCGTCGCCGAAACATCTCTTGGATTGAAGATTATCCGACTATCTTGGTTCATGTATGGAGCCAAATTGTTGAATGGGAGAAAGAAGAAATCAAGGTAGATTCCATCGACGAAGAAAAGCTCATGGAAAAATATCTAAGAGATGATGAGCCGGCACGTCTGGCTGAGAGGTGTCGCCTCATCGCTGCTGCAATGGAGGAGGAAAAGAGGATGGCCAAACAAAAATATACCTCCGAGGCTGGTTCTTCTTCTACTGCCGCTGAAACTCCTGAAGTCGAGGGATACGATCCCGAAAACCCAGAGATCCCTCAAGCATCTCTTTTATCCCCCATTCCCGAGACGGCGTCAGAGACGGCAGTCACTCCAGCTGAGAAGTCATCGGAAGGTATTTCTACCTTTTCACCCCAATTCATCAAAGCTATCTCCACTTTTCATCACATAATTGGGCAATCAATGAAGGATCCTTTATTTTCTTCTGAGTTGATAACTGTTGCTTCTCATTCTGTAGGTGTTGAACCGTCCGAGAAGACAAATGTGCCTCAGGGAACCACCGCTGGAGCAAAGTAAGCGGAGAAGGCTGAAGGAGAAAAGGATAAGGCTGGTGCTCCTTACGATGACGAGATGATAGACGCCTTGAAAGATGATGGCGGTAGGGAGGGGCATGAGGAAGACCCTGATGTGGCTATAGTCGGGGATCCAAAAAGCGCTGATGACATCACTTTGGCTGAAATGAAAGCCGAACAAGATAAACGTATGCAGCTAAAGGTTGAAGACCTGGACCCCGAAAGCCTTAAGCCTCTTACAGTGGTGGACCCTGGATCAAGGTTAGTTGTTAAGCTTTTAACTAGATCTATCACAGAAGAGCTTACTAAAAAGTCTTCTCTTGATTCCAGCGTTCCATCTCCTGGGGAAAAAACCAACTGATTCTAGCACTTCGGCTACAGGGAAGAAAAAGTTGAAACGCGTTATGACCGAAGCTGAAAAGGAAGATAGGGCAGCTCAGAAAGCTGCTAAAAAATCCAAGTCTGATCCGAAGCCCAAATGATGAAGTGCTTCGTTTTATTTTGGCATTCAATTGGCTCGCAACTGTTGTAGCGAGTGCGGCCCTCACATCTTCTTTTTTGCTTGTTTTCCTTGTACAGACTCACACGGTTGTAAATAAAAATAGTTTATTTCCTGCAATGCCTGATAATCGTTAGTTCAACACTTAAGTAAAAATACAAAAGTATGTCATACTAAAGTTATATAATGTAGTCATGGTGGAGGGGAGTATGTGTGCACATGCTTGCCCCCAGTCAATCTTAAATAACTGAGCAAGAACTATTCAAGATTAAATTAAATTAAAAAGTCCAGATGTCCCCGATTCTCTAATGGGGTCATTTTCCTTTCATCGTTGATGCCTGTGCTTTCTGGCATCTTTATACTCTCCTGTCTCATATCCAGGTTAGAATTTTCATTGAGGCGGTCTCTCATCTGGGTGCACCTTCACGCCTCAGAGGACATCGTGTTCCCGTCCTTTATACTCTCTATCGATTCTTGAGAGTTAGAGTTAAGAATGTCGTCTTCCTATTCTTTTTTGTCTTATCGTACAAACAGTCGTTTTGTTTGTTCCTGCATATAGGTCATCCCCAACTTTCCAATTTTAATTTAACTTAATATTTAGTGTTTCATAGTCATAATAGAATAATAGTTGATAATATAAATAGTGCAGGAAAGTAAATGACACACGATATTTTTATAGTGGTTCGGCTAAGTCGTAGCCTACATCCACTTTATAATCTTTTGTTCACATAAACAGACTTTTTAAGGCAAGTCGTGCCTTTTTACAAGCTTATGAAAACAAAAGAAATGACATTTCATATTTAGCTCAGATATCGTCGTAGGTGTTGAGCGTTCTAGGCTCTGGGAATCTCCTCACCGTCCACGGTCGTTAGCTTGAACGCTCCTGTATCAAGCTTACGTTGGATGGTGTACGGTCCTTCCCATTTTGGACCAAATTGGGTTGAAGGCGGGAAGACTTGCTTCAGTACTAGGTCTCCTGGTTCAAAGGTTTTGAGGCGAACCTTCCGATCATAATAACGTGCCACTTGATGTCGATGTCTTGAGGCACGCAAGTCGGCTTCATCTCTTTTTTCTTCAATCATATCGAGAGATTCTAGGAGGAGCACTTTATTCGTCATCAGGTCATAGTACGCAACTCGATGAGAAGGGACTTCCAATTCTATCGGGATCACCGCTTCAGACCCAAAGGAAAGCGAATAGGGAGTATGGCTAGTAGCGTCTTAAAGGTTGTCCTGTAGGCCCATAAAGCTAATGGCAACTCATCTACCCATCTGGCTTTGGCCTGTTTCAGCCGCTTCTTTAGAATTGATTTAATGACTTTATTTACGGCTTCGACCTGTCCATTTGACTATGGATGAGCAACTGCAGTGTATCGTTTATCAATCTTATATTTCTGGCAGAAGTTTTTAAACTCAATGTTGTCAAATTGTGTCCCATTATCGATTATGATGGTCTTTGGAATCCCAAATCGACAAATAATGCTTCTGACCACAAAACTGGTCACCTTCCTTGCCGTGATGATTGTTAGAGGTTCAGCTTCCACCCATTTTGTGAAGTAGTCCACGACAACGATCGCGTACTTAGCTCCTTCTATGGCAATAGGTAGCACTCCAATAATGTCAATTCCCCACATGGAAAACGGCCACGGACTTACCATTGACTTAAGCTGAGTCGGAGGCGCTCTGGGAACTTTGGCATATCTTTGACATCTATCGCAGCGTCGTGAATAAGCAGCCGCATCTTTGTTCATGGTAGGCCAGAAATATCCGTACCGTAACACTTTCTTTGCTAGGGTTTGACCCCCAGTGTGATCTGCACACTCACCTTCATGCACCTCTTGCAGTACACGCTTGATGTCGTCGTGTGCGATACACCGTAGCAGGGGAATTGAAAACCCTTGACGATAAAGGACGTCGTCCTGTAAAACGTATCTTGTGGCCTTACGTCTTACAGCTCGTCTTTCGCTCTTTTTCAATGGGAGAGTTCCATTTTTGAGAAAGTTTTTAATTGGTGTCATCCAGGATTCTCTTTCTGGTTCAACTTCCAAGGCTAGCTCTACTTCCATCAGGTCGAAATTGGGTGAATCCAACACCTCTATCGGAACCATTTCGGATTCTTTAAGACTATCTGAACTTGCTAGCTTCGCCAATCGATCTACTTTCTGATTTTCTGCTCTTGGAATGTGGGTTATGCTATAATGCTCCAAACCTTCCAACAACTCCTTTACTTTCTTGAGATAAGTGATGAGCCGAGGTCCCTTAGCAGTAAATTCTTCCCGAACTTGACATACCACTATTTGGAATCGCAATATATATCTAGTGTCTTCACTCCCAAATCTTTGGCGAGTTTCAGCCCGGCAATCAGGGCTTCATACTCGGAACCATTGTTAGTAGCAGTAAATTCCAACCGCAATGCATAGTAGATAGATTGTCCTTCAGGAGTTATTAGAACAACTCCGGCGCTGGACTTTCTATCCTTCTTGGCTCCGTCCGTATATAGTCTCCACAGACTAAGCTCTAATTCTTGATCCAAAGCAACTACTTTGTCACCCACCGTTTCCTCTTCAGGAATTGTAAATTCAGCTATGGAGTCAGCCAAGGCCTGCCCCCTTATTAATCTTCGCGGCTGAAAGTTCAAATCAAACTGGCTCATCTCGATATTCCATTTGAGTAATCGCCCCGATGCTTCGGGTTTCTGCAGCACTTGTCTCAAAGGTTGATCGCTATATACAATTATCGGGTGTGCCTGGAAATAATGGTGGAGTTTGCGGGAGGCAATCAGGAGGCTATAAGTGAGCTTCTCTATCTTCGGATAGTTACGTTTTGTAGCAGCTAGTTTTTTACTTACGTAATACACATATTTCTGGACTTTATCCTCTTCACGTACTAGTGCTGCACTGACGGCATGAGATAATACCGCCAAGTAGACGAACAAATCCTCATGTTGCACAGGCTTTGATAATATTGGTGGTTTTTCTAGGAAGTCTAACAGATTCTGGAACGCCTCCACACAGTCGGGAGTCCACTCGAAATTTCTCTTTCCCCGTTTTATAAGATCGAAGAAAGGCACACACTTGTTTGTTGCTTTGGAGATGAACCTGCCCAGTGCTGCAACCTTTCCAGCTAAGCTTTGAACATCCCTAATCTTTCGTGGCTCCTCTATATTCCGGATTGCTGCTATCTGGTCCGGATTGATTTCTATTCCTCTGGAACTCACGATAAAGCCAAGGAACTTGCCTGATGCCACGCCAAAAGAACATTTCAAGGGGTTCAACTTCATCCCATACCTTCGTAGTATGCCGAACATTTCTGCTAAGTCTTTCGTATGATCGGGAGATTGCTTGGATTTCACTAGCATATCGTCTACGTAAACTTCCATGGTCTTCTCGATTTGAGTGTAGAACATGCGGTAGACTAGGCGCTGGTATGTGGCTCCCGCATTTTTTAATCCAAACGGCATTACGACGTAACAATACTATCCCAAGTCGGTGATAAAGCTTGTATGCTCTTGATCTGGTATGTGCATGGGAATTTGATTGTACCCGGAATAGGCATCCATAAAGGATAAAAGTTCATGCCCGGCAGTTGAATCTACTAGTTGATCAATTCTGGGAAGAGGAAAGCTATCCTTTAGGCAAGCCTTGTTTAAATCAGAAAATTCAATGCATGTTCTCCACTTTCCGTTTGACTTTTTAACCAGGACAGGATTCGATATCCAGTCGGGATACTTCGAATCCTTAATGAATCTGTTACCTTTTAATTTCTCTACTTCTTCTTTCAGAGCTGCTGACCGCTCTGGGCCCAACATCCGTCTCTTCTGCTTGACTGGTGGGTGCTTTGGATTAATACACAAAGAGTGGCTCATAATGGTAGGCGAAATCCCACACATGACAGCGTGAGTCCAGGCAAACACATCCAGATTTGCCTTTAAGAAATTAGCCAATTCCCTCGCTCTAACTGGATCCAGTTGCGAGCCGATCTTCAGCACTTTTATTTGATCCATTTCGTCAATAGGTATATCAACTGTTATTTCGTTGGGAGTTGCCTTCATGTCCTCGGATTCTTTATCCTCTCTGGGATCTATATCCTCGAGCACGTCTGAGGGCGACTCTCTTGGGGCAGGACCCTTTAGTTGCTATGCTGGAGCTTTCTTTGGAGAGGAGGAATCATCCTTAGCATCTATATTCAGCCCCTTCATTAACATCTTTAACTTTGCCACGTAAGAATCTCGTCCCGTAGCTTGGTTTCCTCTCATTGTCCCAACTCCTGAGTCAGTCGGGAATTTAAGCAGCAAGCACCAAGGCGCAATACATGCCTTAAATTCAGCAAGGGCCGGTCGGCCTAGGAAAGCATTATAAGGCGACTCCAAATCCAGAACTACAAACGGCAGGATCCTTACTCTCTGGCGATCCCCCTGCCCTAATGTGACAGGTAATTCCACAAACCCCATTGGAGCTATGGATACTCCGTTAAAACCACGTATCCATCCTTGACATGGCTTTAAGTCTTTTGCTTTGAGCCTCATTTGTTCGAATGCTTTCTTGAAGAGGATATTGACCGAGCTTCTGTTGTCTACTAACACCTTATGGACCAGAGCGGGGCCAATTGTCGTGGTTATCACTAGCGGATCGTCGGTTGGGGATTGAACTCCAAACTCGTCTCTATTGCAGAATACGGTTTTTTGCTTCTTTATTGGAGTGACGTCTTCAAGGCTGCTGCATTCTCCCACTTCATAATGCTTGGCGGCGTTGACGTACTGGTCCATTGCTTTAAAGCTACGACCAACTAAGTGAGGTCCACCTATAATGGAGTTAATGACGATCCTCTTACCTTTTTGCTGAGCTGTGGATTTTGAAGCAGGCTGTTCTTGGTTCGGGGCTTGTCCCCCTTGCCCCCTGTCCCTTGGGGCGGCTTTGTACTCATCCAACTTCCCTTCTCGCAGCAATTTTTTGACGATATCCCTCAAATGACGGCACTCATTGGTGGAATGACTGTGTGTACCATGAAACAAGCAAAACTTTCCTGTTTCAATTTCCTTCTCCGTAGAATCTCTGGGTGGTGGTTTTTTGTACTGCAATATGCTGTATGTGTCTAGATAAATGTTCTCCAACGTATCATTTAACGGCGTGTAATTTTCAAAACTTTGGAATCTGGGTCTTTTATTAGAGCTATTCCCTCGGTTTCTGTTCCTTCTATTGTCGTTTCCATTCCTGTTGCTATTACCACCACTCTGGTTGCCAACGTTTACCTCAACCTT
The DNA here is from genome assembly GCA_030737875.1 of Allium sativum. Taxonomy (NCBI): domain Eukaryota; kingdom Viridiplantae; phylum Streptophyta; class Magnoliopsida; order Asparagales; family Amaryllidaceae; genus Allium; species Allium sativum. Next base: position 381,258,449 of record CM060915.1, read on the forward strand.
CCCTGAACTGTCACCAGATTGTTTCACAGCAATGTTACTCTAGACACCCTCCTTCGAGGCCCCTTCGGACTTTCTCTTTCGATTTGCCTTAGCTTCTTCTCGCCTTAAACGGACATTAGCCTTTTCATAGAATAATTCTCTTGTAGGAGGTAGTTTTCCAGCTAAGTATTCCCTGGACTCTGTGTCGGGATCAACTCCTTCTATCAAGGCCATCAGGATAGTGGGCTCATGGGGATCAGTGACTTCGGTGACGGCCAGGTTGAAGCAATCCAAATATGACTTCAAAGATTCTCCTGGGCCCTGTTTAATTCGTGACAATTCTATGACGGTCTTGGACTTTTAGGCATGGAGTCGAAACTGATTCATGAAACGCTCACTCAATTTTGTGAAATTTGACACTGACCGAGGAGGAAGTCGAGTGAACCACATTAACGCTACATCTTCAAGATAGATGGGAAAAGCTTTGCACTTTACGGCATCTGGAGCTGCTGCCGCGTTCATGAACCATGCATATCTCATTAGGTGCTGCCCTGGGTCTGTTCTTCCTGAATATCGATCCATCTGAGGCAAGTTGAATTGTCGGGGGAACTGGAAATTCAGGATGTCATCTATTAAAGGGGTATGACTTCGCTCAATGCCCCAATCTTCATTAGTATACCGCCGGCTTTCAGACATAATCTGGCGCACCATTGCCCATACATCGGCGTTAGTTAATGTCTGCACTAGCTCTCTGGATCTGATGTTCGGATTACCACTGGGCTCCTGATCAGGGGATGACCTTCTGTTTCTGGTGGCAGCCGCTCTCTCTGTGCTCCCGGTCGATCTCTGGAGGTAGAGGTTGGAGAATTTGTTGCTGTGTGGGGTTAGTAATATTAGGATCCCTGGGTAAGACATGGGATCCGCGCATATGTAGCAACATAGGCTGTTGCAGACTCGGGTCATCAAGGCCCAATACACGGGCAACATCTTCTCGGGATCCTAAAGATCCAAAAGTCAATTGATCGAGGTTCTGTGGTAGTTCAAGCAGCCTTCTCTCGTGAGGACGTTCCTCTTCCGAAGAAGATGAATCATCCATAGGAATGCGGCGCGGTGGGGAAGGAGTTCTCTGCCTCCGGAGCTCTTGTAATTCTCTACCCATGGTGATCATGTTTTCCTGCATGCGAAGGTTGTCATGCCTTCGGGCTTCCAATGCTTCTGTAGTGCTCTGAAGCATGTCAAGAAAATGTGAAAAATCTCCCTAAGTGATGGGTACAGATGGATCAGGCTGAATATTAGTCATCGTGGTTGGAATTGGAGCATTGGAGGGACCTCGAGTAGAAGTTCCAGCTTCATTCTGATTCGGATCGGATCGGTTCACAACAGCCTGGTCAATGCGTTTTGGATGGAGAGAGTGAGAGCCCCTGACATCACCGGTTCGGATCGGATCACCACCACGGATCAGATCACCACCACGGATCGGATCGTCGCCACGGATCGGATCATCACCACGGATCTGATCATCAGTTCGGATCAGTGTTAACACGATCCGATTTGTTTCCTCCTGATTAGAATGATCTGGTCCAGAGCTTTGAGCGCGTGACCTTGTTAACACGATAGCTTGCTGATTTTCTCTAGCATCATTTCCCCTAGCGCCTTGCACTTCTTTTCCTTTGGTCTTAGCCATAATATTTGATTCTTTAACGGTTAGTCAACAAGTACTGAAAGATGTCAGAGAGAAGGGATTAATTTCTTTGAACTTGAGAGTCCAAATAGTAGAATGATAATCCCGAAAAAGCTAAGAATTCGAAGTTTCTCAGTGAAAGCACCAAAATGTTAGACCAAAAATTGGCTCTAACACCCAAACTAGATATAAATTCAATAAAATTGAATCAAAAAGCAATAAAGAACATGCAATTTATAGTGGTTCGGCATTAACGAGCCTACGTCCACTTTGTTTTCTTTTAATTGATGATCTGAATACGAATACAGCAATGATTCTCACTCAACCTCACAATTACAATGCATAAACTCACTCAAATCTCTCAAAAATGGACTTTAAGAGATGATTTTGATCTGAATATGATTGTAGAATTCGGCTATGGAAGAAGTATGGACTGAGAATTTGCCAAAAGATCCTTTCAAATGCCTCTAGATGGTGTATATATAGGTGAAAAATCTCCTCGAAGTGGCTCCGGTTCGGAATTGTGTGGCATCCATCCCTTGAGAGTCGGGTTCGGAGGCTCCAAGATGGCTACAGCGCATTGATCTAGTAGGAGATCGTGGGAGAAATGGTCAGATCTTGTCCGAGTCTTCAGGGGATATGCGTAGCAACGGCTACAGATTTAAAGGGAAAAAGGGGTTCGGATCGAGGCCTCCGATCCGACCCGGTAGAGCAAATTGCTGTCCCTTGATGCTGCTGACGTACTCATCCGATCCGAACCGATGGGATTGCTTGCTTTCTTCTGATGCCGCTGAAGTGTTCCTCCGATCCGAACCGCTGAAGCCACCTGCTTTATGATGTTGCTGCCATATTCTTCCGATACGAACCGATAAGGCCATTTGCTATCCTTTGGTATTGCTGACGTATTACCAATCCGATCTGATGTAATGAGGCTACTGATGTATCTCTCCGATGCGGTCTCTGCGTTCTTGATCTTTACTCACTTCCTGCACTATCTTCCTCCGATCCGAACCAATTGGTGTCTTTCTCACTATTTACTCTTTGTGTAGCCTAGTTCACAAAGTAGGCTAACATGACCATTAGTTTTATCTTCTTGCATTGTCACACATTTGCTTATACCAGCATAAGGATTTTCATAGAATGACATGTAGAAACTAATAGTGGCCATGACATGGCTGCTGATTGTTCTTAGCAATGTCTAAATGTAGTGTTTCTGGATAACATGGCTGCTAATTGCATGATCTGAGCACACATGTCAAGAAAAATATTTTTTATGTGAAAAGACAAAAATATTCATTTAAATTACTTCATTTGTCGTCCTTGCAACAAAAATATGTAGGACATACTATCATCCCTGTAATAAGCATACTGTCCACACTCCACGGTGTTGATAGGAAAACGAATACTAGTAGTACCAATAGAAAACAAGAGTGTGTGCATGCTTCTTTTTTTGAGGTCCACAGCAAACTTGTCTCAAGAATTTGGTGATGAAATAGGACATGAAAATGTAGGATATTTTAATGTATATACAGCATCATACATAAAAATGAAAGTTAAATAGTAAAAGATAAGCAGCAAATAATCAAGAAAGTAACAAGTAGCGAAAAGATTATTATGCAAAAGAAGAACCAAACTATTTATGATATTTTCACTTCAACTGCAAAATTCAACCACGAGTGGGCAGCCATTTCATGTGAGATGGATTCAATTCAAAAACAAGTAATTGAAATTCCAAAGTGAAGTTCTAGCAAATATTTCAACGTGAAATTCTAGAAAGTTTGGAACTGAAATGAGCTCAGTTTATGCAAAGTGAATTCACTCAAGTTGGGTATTAAACTGAGCAAGCATGATTCTTCTAAACTGAGTTTATTGCTCAGTTGATAACCGAGCGGTGAAACTCGGTAAATTCAGCGCTGCTCAGCTATACGAACTAACCAATAATCTTAGTTAAAAACCAAGTTATTAACTGGCCAAATAACCCAATACACCAGAAGTACTTAAGAAAAAAAAAAGAGGGTACATAAATGAATATGCATGATTAGCATAGATGAATATCACTCAATATACACAAAGTATTGAGCCTACAATATACCAAATATATCGAATTATTTGTTGGCTCGGTAAAACTCAACAAAAAGAACAATGGTATAAGAGGAATCAGATTCCTTAGAAAAACACAACAAAAAAAACAAGCCAAAATTATTTTTATCCATGTAATTGTTTCACCAACATATAGAGGTTGCACCAAACCTGGTCGAACAATAATAATAACAAAAAAATGGAATAGGAAAAATACAATACTTCAAAGTTTAAACTTTTTACCAGGTTGATTTGTAATTATTATGTTTTGCAAGCATACTCAAACAAAGTTCTCACCTTTAATTACTTTTTTCTTTTACCAGTTAACGACAGTATACTACAATATTAGAGCTTTACTTCAGAAACCAACATGTGTGTTATTTATCCTTCAAAATATAATATTTTCTATATTTATATAGTTGATTGATAAGGCCATATACTGGATGCTTTTTTGCAATTATCATTTGCATGCTATTATTATTCTGTCACTACAATTTTTTTCAGTTTCTGGTTTTGTACTTTTGTACAAAATTTATCTACATTTGATCACTTTTGTAAAGAATACAAATAATAAAAAGAGTAGCCTTTTCCCAAAAGTTACTTTTTTGTCACACTTAAATATGAAAACAGAAACCAGTGATTAAAATTAAATAACGCATGTCCAATATTATGCCAATCGGGAATACATCTCAAATCCATTCGTTTCTCGGATTTCCAATTCCCTGACAGAAACATTTCCATTTGCCGAATCTCATTCACTAACCCCTTGCTTTTTTGCCATAAAGATATACGTTTCGACCTTCTTCCTCATCAAACCTTTTATATTCCACAATGGAGTCTGATTCTCTATCTTTTATTTACTACATTGAAACAGTTGGTTACATACTTATGCAATGCCAACATCAAGGATTGTAAAACTAGGAAAGGCGAGGGACTATTAGCATAGAAATAGCAAGACCTAATGGTACTACTCATTTATCTTCCATAATTCACCAAGCATTCACAATTTATGAGCTCTCTTTCCATTCATTTACCATAATATTGAACAGGTTTTGTATAATTAATCCTATACTTTAAACTTAAGTGGGCATTGGATCTCAGTTTAATTTTACCTGAAATAATGGTAAATCCATTATGTCAATTCTTTTTTTTGGTTAACCAAAAATTAATATAATGACAAAAAGATATAATGATGTATAATATGTTATAACATCTTAACTTTCCCTACTCTTTTTTTTAAGGTGATCATTGGGGGCAGATGTTATACATGCCTCATACATGTAACTTTAAATAAATCCAGTGGCCTTGAGATGAATACATGAAGTGCACCAAATTATGGCAGAAGTTATAATGCATTTGTTGTTTAACAATGATACACGGCTCAATATCGTTTGGAACAAAAATAAATACTTTCAATTACAGTAACTAGGGTTTCGGAAATATCTAAAAAAATATTGGATAACAAAAGCATGTCTAATTAGTTAGGGAAAAAATAGGCTATTCAGATGATTGTTACCTCGGATAGCGGAAGTTCAACGTACCCAGATTATATAAATTAAATGTTCGATAATTGTGATTCAGTTTATACCTCATTCCTGCATGCTCCACAAAATACCGCCTGCGTATGCCTGTCTATCTAAATCCCAACACCTCATCAGCCAACACAAAGCACGTGCACAAAAAAATTATGTTAGCATTAATCTTTACTGCATATCTTTGTTTGATAGTCCAACTCAGCCTCTTCTATAACCTGAAATTGAATGTAACCATTAATATTATCCCTCTTTCTCCCTCCTTCTTTATCCAGGCTTGGAAAACTAATACCTATTTGACTTTAGAAGAAAATGTATCGTGGGTGATAAAAGATAGGCCGCTGATGCAGCCAGCTGAACATCTCAGCTCCACGCTGGATCCAATAATTGAATGCACAGGTCAGCTGACCTACCGTTCGAATTGGGCTCATCTCTTATAGCATTTAATGGCACGTAAAAGGAAGAAGTGCAGTAGAAACGTGATGAATAAAGTTTTGGCTCCTAATTCTCCCTAGTCACGTATGTTAGACTTAGGCCTTTGTAAACGTGATTAATTCTGGTTCTTCAATTCAACTGCTCATTAGAGTATATTATTTTTATATTAGTTATTTTCATATGACAAAAATTGATTTCTTTTATGGAAGGCAGACGATTTTAGAGTTATAAATGGAACAATATATTTATACTTAACCACAAAATTTATCCTTATAAATGGAACAATATATTCAACACTGGCGCATAACCATGTTTTCACTCCACTGATTGAGTTTTGGTTCGTTAGCATTATGCGTCTTATTAGGAAACTAAAAACAAATTTGAACAAATTTCCATTTATTTTTACTTGGAATTTCAAACAATAAGAAAATTATTTAAACAAAACTGAGTATATAGAGTAACAAGAGTTACCTATCGATTGTGAACATGTGGAGATTCAATTATCAAAATGACCTTTTTTCTCTTTTTGATAAAATCAACCATCTGCATTTTTTTCTAAAAGTATGTCAAAACTTACAAACATATTGTCATTTTAAAACTAGTTTCAGAAAGGGAGGAATGTGTATTTTGAAATTGATAGATGTTAAAAACAGAACCATAAACATAATGTATGACTATACATGCACATCTCTGCATTAAAAAAAAAGGTTGAATATTATGGTCTCAGTATGATAAGTCCGCCGACCACATCATCTTGATAATCTAAAATGCACATTCATAGAGCACATAATACATTAGACGTATTTGGCAATATATGAAGCAATGTTAATTATATATAATGCAATTGATGTCACCTCAAGACAGAAATATTTTTTCGCCGCTCCTTGATTTGATCCAGAATTTCCCGCGGCACCCAAAGATTCCACTTCCACACTCTTTTTTTGTTTGGTAATATGCCTTGCTGCACCCTGAATTTTACAGATATGCATGCATTATTACAAATCCAAAATTCGCAAAATTATCGAACTTGGATTTAAAGACATATACGGACAACTGCTAAGGCATCACGCCTGAGATGCGCAAGCGGAACGCCAAGGCTTTGATGCATTGACATGAACTGTCCAGCACTAGCATGATTCCGGTTTGCTGAAATTGCTTTCCCATTCAGTGCAGGTCTCCACATGCTTTTTTTAGTCACCTTGAAACCCTGCAATTGTAATTCAGCAAGTTATATAGTACCCTACAACATTGTAAAGTAGTTATACCTATTATATTTTTATGTCTGCATGGCAGTAATGATATTTAATTTTGACAACAAATGCAAACAAAACAAAATTAGAAACATAAGCTCAGTGAACTGTGGTCAGACCAAGTGTGTTTGGGTTAGTGGCATCAGATGCATTTTATTCATTAGATTTGAAGTTTTGATAACAAGTTTGAGTTTCAAGACAACCCATTGCTTATCTTCAATATTTTTGCTGAATACTGTTATGCTAAGATTAAATTACATTGCAAGTTAATGTAATTTGCTTTTTTTTTGAACAGGTGAAACATTAACATCCGTGCCAGGTTTTGCCATACGAATTTTATGAAACACATAATCCTAACAAGCACAATATCAACTACTGTTCCAATATCCATTAATAGTTTCAACAGTATTAGAAACAAATAACAAAATCATGGTAATTATTGCCTCAAATGCTAATAATTAGAAATAAATCGGTAGCCAGAATTAGCTTGGTAACCACCGGTGAGCATAAACTCAATGTACATAAGATAATAAACAAACCACATATATGAATTTTGGATATGTTTTATTTTGTGCAAGAAAAAAGTCCAACCACCTATGACCTTGCCTGGATTGACTTTGTAAGCATCTACTCCTTTAGGCTTAATATACTACACGTCTGTTTTGTATTCTATCAATCAACCTCAACTCAAAGCTTCATTCTTATGTTGATTCAACGTATAATGGTAATTCAATAAGGGAACCTAAAGAACTACAAGAATAAATTTGTTTGTTTGTTTTCGTACATAAACTGTAAATATGTTTCAAAAGGAATCACAATACGCATGTTACCCAATGGTTACTTTGCATAACTCAACCTTGGTCCATCAAGCATACTGAGACAACCGTGAACAGATTAAACTTAATCAAACATAGAACCAATATTAACCCTCTATAAAACGATTATAAAGGGCATAACATGGGGAAAAACACTAACTCAATCACAAACCTTTATCTAACACGCTAGATGGTCAAAACTAAACCAAAGTCCATGCGATGAAACTAAAATCAAGTTCCAATACCAACATTCTAGTTAACTATTTATTTAAAATAAATGCACATACATTTGATTTTAAAGAATGCCTAAGCATCCACAAACAATTGAATCCCTGACAAATATTGCACATAATACTGAGTAACTTCATCTTCACCATTCAATACTAAAGGGACACCATTTCCAAAAGCACTCCACTCATTATAAAACTCCCATAGATTTCAAAGATAATAAAATGTGCTTGGTTGTGCATTCTCTGATCCTCTCCCTCTTCTTACCCTCACCTATATTCAAATAAACCAATAACTGTATTCAAATGAAACAACGAAGCCCTAAGATTTTCCAATTTGCTACTTCTTTGGCCTTCTATTGCATTCCCAAACTCAACAAGTGAAATAACAAATGAACTAACTTTATAGAAAAAAAAATCAACTTCACATTTCTCAAACTTTTCACCCTCCACGCATGAAAACTCACGTATTAGACCTAAAATAACTTAACATCTTCAACTCCTTCTAACTCAATCTCACCATCTGATGTGCCGACACGACCGGAGTAGTAGATTCCAAAATCGACCAATGAAAAATATATAGCATATTATAAAAGTAAACTATAGATATAGTATATTTTCAAAGTAAACAATACATGTAGCATATTTCTAAAGTAATGAATGGCAGCTTAACGAAATATGAGTATAGATATGTATATTTATGACGTTGATACATATATGATTAAATTGTATACATACAAATATATCATGTTAGATATGCACATACAAATATATTATAGATAAATATACATACATACAACGAGAGCTTCAAGCCCACAGCAGTGAATGATCTACAAAGGTTTGGTTGACTTTGATATCAAATTATTGTGTTAGATTTGCATTTCCATCGGTTCAACTCCTATATGTGGATGTCTGTGATACCATTGTTTAGAAGTAAAATATTAGATTTAAATAATGATTCGTAATGTTTATTTGTTATTCAGCCAAGTTACTTAACTGCCAACTTAAACTTAAGTTCATACAATCCATATGGATTAATTTAGGTTAAGTACTCCAATTCATTACCATGTCCATTTATGGTTATAATGGGCTAGACCTCTCATGTTAGGCCTACAACTTGTGGATGCTAGATATGCCAGTCGGATCTGGGCAGTCTTATTCCACAGTTGGGCCTAACCTCGTGTCTTAGCCCAATTCATATTTACGTACTTAGACCTCCCACATTAGGTTCAACATTAGTGGCTGAGGGATATGTTGGTTGGGTCCGGGCAGACTTCCACCACTAATGTAACCTAACCTCGTGTCATAAGTACAATTACAATTCCTAATTGTAATTACTAAATATTCCATTTTTGATAAATTAATTTTTAATTAATCCTTTCCTTTTATAGGTGTCAATACCTATTTTACTAATAATTTGAATTACATCTCAATTCATTTAAAGATTACATGCCAATTATAAATCCCTTTTTCCCCGTTTCTTTCACTAACATATTCACACGTATTTTGGCGGCATCTAGGCTAAAAAGAGTCTAGCCATAACAATGAAAAAAGGAATATGATAGAGGTGATAGTTTCAAAATATATTGGCATAAACATACTAGCATGATAGTGAATGGACATGTAATTAACATCATATCAAGGTGAACATACATATTGTCATGAACATGTAGTCATCATCATAACGGGATCTAACATAAATATTACTTTAGATCTACAGGTTTATAAATAGATCTACCCAAATCCACATCATAGAGGTTACAATTAAGATAAAGGTGTGGACCCAATCGTAATCAATTCAAGGTGGCATATGTTCATGGTTCACATAAACGATTTGATCTATCCAAATGAAACAAAAATAACATACTAGAACAATCACAATTGAATTGGATCTCGAGAGATAGATCTATCATAGCATAAGATATGATCATAAAATGGATCTAGCTAGAAACACGATCATAAAGTGGATCTAGCATAAAACATGATAATAACATGTTTAGATCTAAATATGTCCAACTTACAACATATCTAAGTTGATCACAACATGAAAAGTGATTTACATACAAAATTAGTTCTAACCATTGTTGCAACTGTCAAGATTAATAGATTTACATTTACCACAACGTAGTTACAAATCAAGATCCATAAAGGCAACATCATAGTATAACCACAATTGCATCAGATCTATAGAATTAGATCTATCATGATCTACATAGCCAACATCATAGAATAACCATAATTATATCAGATCTAGAGAAATAGATCTATTAAAATCTAAATAGTATAAGATTTAATACTGGAATAGATTCATACTTTACAACATATCCAATTCATAGTCTTTCACAATTTACTGTTATTTATTTAAACCTAAAAGTGACTAGAAAATCACAACGTTAGGTTTAGAGAATTGAGAGAGAATTGATCTGAATTCTGAATTCTGAATTTGATTAGTTAAACCGTTGTTGCAGATCTTGATCTTAGAATACCCCTATTTTGATTTGTAGATCTGATCTTCTAATTTGACTTGATGGAGAAGAAAAGCTTATTTTAATTTTGATTAGAGCAGCATGGAGGCGCTATGGATGATAACAATGAGATTAGGGTTAGGTTTAGGTGTTTATTTATAGATGTATTAGGTGAATTAGGACCTTTAGATTAGATTAGAAACCATCAGAACCGCTCAGAATAAAAAGACACGTCATCATAGAACCCTCCAGAATTCTACAGATCTGGCTCGGCCTGGGCGCACTTCCCAGGTGCGCAAGTGCAATTTTGTTCTGGAGCACTTCACAAGTGCGCCAGTTATTCTGGCCCATTTCCTGATTGTTCTACCCAACTTCTATCGTCCATAACTCCTTCATACGGTATCTGTTTTACGCAAACTCGGACTCTATCTCAAGCAGAATTATGAGACGAACGCAATGGCGTGACCCATTTCACTTAATTCTTCTCTAAAAATTAATTATACTTTAATTATCTCTTATGTCATGTTTTAAAATTAAGGGGTGTTACATTCCCCCTACTTAAAGGATTTCGTCCCCGAAATCTCAAAGCTGAAAGAAATGTATGTCCTACCATCCATCATCCATCTACTTATCCATCAATCATGTGCGTCCATTGTTCTTAAAAGATTTCTAATACTTTCATGAACATATGCAAAGTGTGTGTATATATCCTTATCCTAATGCAAAATCAGGCGATCTACTGATTCAGATGACCTCCTTAATGCAAAACAAGATAGTGCCATGCGTCCATTATGTATGCAAATAATCTTATTATAACATGTAAGTTCTAGGTGTGCACGCCCATTCGTCCAAGTGCAACATCCATATGCTAACTCATCCATTTTCATCCATAAAAGAAAAGGAAATGCACACACATCCATATGCAGTATGAGAGAGTGATTGAGCCGATCTAGTGCCTAATGTGTGTGTATATGCATCCATAGACAACCACTAGCAAACACTTGCATCCATCAAACATAACATGTCTCAAACATATGTTTACAATCATGGGATTTCCAACATAAAGGTTGAAGATTCGATCGATAGGATGTACTCAGATGATAGAAGCAAATGCGAATAAAAGCTTTTGGAAGAGAACTTAAGAACATTCCCTTGAAAAGGAAAGGGTACGAAGCCTAAAAATCTTGTCTTTGGTCTCCCAAGTTGCATCTTCTTGGTTGTCTCCCCACTGGACCTTCACCAACTTGACTTCTCATTTGCATAGCTTCTTAACCTCCTATCCAAGTATGCAAGTCGGAACTCATCCAATCATTGCTTCCTTCTTTATTTTCACCTCCTTTCGCAAGTTTGGCCCCACTACCTCGAACTCTATACATTTTTTTCACAATTTGGATGAATAGCCATCTTGGAATGATAAGCTTCCTCAAGGACTGTCTTTAATAGGTTTCCCATCCTAATATGATTCACCTATCAAACTTCTTCTGAAGTAGCTCTGCCACTTGGTTATCAAGTTCCCTTTTATTCTTTTAGGAGCCATATGGCGCACAGGTAATGCAACTGGCTTTGCATTGTCCACCCGGTATATACGGAAATCAATCTCGTGCCTCGGGGGTAAACTCTGAACCGCGTCTAAGACGTTAGGATACTTACGGACTACTGGTGTCGATCGCAGATCATCGATAGACGCCTCAAGAGACTCTAGGAGACTAAGCATGACAGACCCTTGAGGATCACAAGAAATTTCAAGGGTGCTTAACGACCCTCCTCTCACCACCCAGAATGGCACCATATGTGGTAAGCCAACCCTTCCCTAAAATCAACACATAGCCCATAAACCCGAGCACATATGCGTCACATTCTAATTTGACGCCTAACACAGATGTTCTAAAACCCCTACAAATCATAGATAAATGATCCAATCACCAATGTGGTTTGAGACAACTACGGGATCCACTACCATACTAGTAACTAAGTGCAGAGATTCAACAATGAACTAGATATAAATGAGTGTGAAGCGCCAGAATTAAAATGTGTTCTAACTGGATGAATTGAAAGAGAAACTAAAGTTTATATGGAAATTTTTCTACCTCTTTTAGGAGCACTAATCACGAGAGCATGCACCTGCCCTCCAGAAGTTGTTGCCCTTTGACCTTGTCCCTGTTTCTTCGGGCAATCCTTAATAAGATGCCCAACCTCTCCATAAGCAAATCAAGCATTCTTCCTTTTCCTGTAGTCCTTGGCTAAGTGACCCTCTCGCCTACAGCGATGGCACTTCCTCTTATCTTTAACCTTGCCATTATTTTCGCCTTTCTTCTGTTGTTGCCCCTTCTTAGGCCCCACCTTCTCATTTTGCAATGCTTCCTCATCCCTTTCTTCCTTATTTTCTCCCTTGTCTTCCTCATGCATTAGGGCCATATCAACAAGTTTTTCAAAAGTGGCTCCCATTGGGATATAGGAGATGGCTAACCCATGAAGGGGTTCATTCAGCCTTTTAGCAAACCGTAAAGTCTTTTTGTGTGGCGTATCCACCAATTGTAACCCAAACCTTGCTAACTGGTTGAATTTGTTCACATATTCTTTCACCGTCAAGTTTCCTTGTTTGAGTGCTAAGAACCTCTCCTCTGCATGCTTTTCTCGGCTTGGGAAAGAAATTTCATTTCAAATCTTTGCCTAAAATCTTCCCAAGTTTCCACCGAACGTCCAGCTTGGGTGACTTCCCACCAAAATGAGGCTTCGTCCGTTAATAGCCAAGCAGCTAACTAAATCTTCCTCCTATCCTCTACTTCAAAGATTATGAACAAGTCTTTGGTCTCCTTGAGAAAATTTCGAGCTTCAACGAATGTCTCATTCCCATGGAATGGCTTCCCTCTCATAGTACGGAAGTCTTTGCAGATCTTAGCGAAGTTATCTGCTCTTGGAGGGGGAGAGGAGGAATGATTGGCGCAGCTGGGGGAGGAACGTCTCTTTGGCCTTCGGCAAGCACCATGGCCTCCAAATACCTACAGAACCATCTAGGTATTGTAACGCCCTTTGGGATATTAGAAATGTTTTGTTCCCCAGACATGCTGAAAAAGTAAGAAGGAAGAAATTTAGATAAAGGACCGAAGGATATTACATATGGCTTTTTGGGGAATATTTTCAAAACAAACTTTTCTTTTTGAAAATACTTCCTTTTAAAACTCATTTTGGAAATATTTTTCAAAAACAATTATCTAATCTAGTAACCTTCATCTCTGATACCAAGTGTGACACCCCACGTTCGTTAATGTCACTCACAAAGGGAATGCATTAAGTTTCGGGAAGCGTTGAGGTAAACAGGCACAGAATATTACAAGACAGATATAAAAATTTTGCAGTGGAAATAAACAAATTTATTAATCATTAAAATACTATGGTCCAAAGCATCATTTGTTTGAAATATAAAAACCCATTACAACATAAAAACCACTGTCTTGTACTTCAGAAATATCAGAGTACATAAAACAAAGAAAATTCCCCAAGAACAAAATATGGCCATAGCAACAAGGATAGGAGCTTGATCTATACATATCAGCAGCTCCAACAAAATAAGCAGAATCATGATGAAGCCTGTATGTTTCCTCCCTGAGAACCTGGGTGGAGGGAGGGAGGAACGGAAGAAAGAAGGGGAAACAAAAAGGGTCAGACATAAATTCTGGCGAGTCTAGTTACTTTTAGCCAGTTAATAAATAAAAGTAACATGATAGGCATACAAAGTGGATAAGAGAGATCACTACATAAATGGCAGGTATGACAAGGTAAACATGACAACAGGATAGAATAGATAACGCTTCTTAATACTTTCCTTGCTCTGCATCAATACTAGTATAACAGATATGTAATAGGATTACATACTCCCCAATTGCTTAACGAAAACAGGATGATCCCAACAGAAACATAATGGTAGTTATAGGTGTACTCTAGTAACGTGTTTTAACCCAAACAGAACTGGTACCTAAACAGAAATAACGGGTGTTAAACCAGACAGAAACACAGGTACCCCACAGAAACAGACATGACTAGACGTACCCTATTTACTACCCCCAATCGATCAGCTCCCTATTCCGTAGATACCCTGTGCTGGCCCCACAGTAGGGTGTAGCACTCCCTAAAGTGGCAACCCTGTATTTTCCGGATGTGCACAACCATATATCCTGATGTCACAGCGTCTTATCTTCTCCAGCAGGCGGAGTCATGCACACACATGACCCCGTTGGAACGCGCCGTCAACACCGCCTCCACGTTTGGATCTCTTACAATCAGCTCAGTAAGCGTACCCCACTCCGACCTAGTTCTGAATACCATTTGATACCTATTCAAGGGTTACTGACTGAAATGGGTCCCACACAAGATGATGCAAGCTCTCCCCTTTGTCTTGCATCCCCACTACTAGGTTTTCAACTAGTTATGTTTACCTAAAAGGTGTCTTTAATTACATAACCTTATCAGGTTAAGTTTGTGGGCCTATATATACTAATATTACCCACCTACCTAAGATTTACTTAACCCTCCCGCTGACTCAAGTATGTTTATTTAACAGTTAAGTTTGTGGGCCTATATATACTAATATTACCCACCTAACCAAGATTTACTTAGCCCTCCCCTTTTATTCAGCCAAGTTACTTAACTGCCAACTTAAACTTAAGTTCATACAATCCATATGGATTAATTTAGGTTAAGTACTCCAATTCATTACCATGTCCATTTATGGTTATAATTGGCTAGACCTCTCATGTTAGGCCTACAACTTGTGGATGCTAGATATGCCAGTCGGATCTGGGCAGTCTTATTCCACAGTTGGGCCTAACCTCGTGTCTTAGCCCAATTCATATTTACGTACTTAGACCTCCCACATTAGGTTCAACATTAGTGGCTGAGGGATATGTTGGTTGGGTCCGGGCAGACTTCCACCACTAATGTAACCTAACCTCGTGTCATAAGTACAA
Source organism: Allium sativum (assembly GCA_030737875.1). Lineage (NCBI taxonomy): Eukaryota > Viridiplantae > Streptophyta > Magnoliopsida > Asparagales > Amaryllidaceae > Allium > Allium sativum. The sequence goes on from CM060915.1 coordinate 381,273,876, forward strand.
TTACAATTCCTAATTGTAATTACTAAATATTCCATTTTTGATAAATTAATTTTTAATTAATCCTTTCCTTTTATAGGTGTCAATACCTATTTTACTAATAATTTGAATTACATCTCAATTCATTTAAAGATTACATGCCAATTATAAATCCCTTTTTCCCCGTTTCTTTCACTAACATATTCGCACGTATTTTGGCGGCATCTAGGCTAAAAAGAGTCTAGCCATAACAATGAAAAAAGGAATATGATAGAGGTGATAGTTTCAAAATATATTGGCATAAACATACTAGCATGATAGTGAATGGACATGTAATTAACATCATATCAAGGTGAACATACATATTGTCATGAACATGTAGTCATCATCATAACGGAATCTAACGTAAATATTGCTTTAGATCTATAGGTTTATAAATAGATCTACCCAAATCCACATCATAGAGGTTACAATTAAGATAAAGGTGTGGACTCAATCCTAATCAATTCAAGGTGGCATATGTTCATTGTTCACATAAACGATTTGATCTATCCAAATGAAACAAAAATAACATACTAGAACAATCACTTGGATCTCGAGAGATAGATCTATCATAGCATAATATATGATCATAAAATGGATCTAGCATAAAACATGATCATAAAGTGGAGTTAGCATAAAACATGATAATAGCATGTTTTGATCTAAATATGTCCAACTTACAACATATCTTGGTTGATCGCAACATGAAAGGTGATTTACATACAAAATTAGATCTAAACAATGTTGCAACTGTCAAGATTAATAGATTTACATTTACCACAACGTAGTTACAAATCAAGATCCATAAAGGCAACATCATAGTATAGCCACAATTGCATCAGATCTAGAGAATTAGATCTATCATGATCTACATAGGCAACATCATAGATAACCACAATTATATCAGATCTAGAGAAATAGATCTATCAAGATCTACATAGTATAAGATTTAACACTGGCATAGATTCATACTTTTCAACATATCCAATTCATAGTCTTTCACAATTTACTGTTATTTATTTAAACCTAAAAGTGACTAGAAACTCACAGCATTAGGTTTAGAAAATTGAGAGAGAATAGATCTGAATTCTGAATTTGATTAGCTAAACTGTTGTTGCAGATCTTGATCTTAGAATACCCCTATTTTGATTTGTAGATCTGATCTTCTAATTTGACTTGATGAAGAAGAAAAGCTTGTTTTAATTTAGATTAGAGCAACATGAAGGCGCCATGGATGATAATAATGAGATTAGGGTTAGATTTAGGTGTTTATTTATAGATGTATTAGGTGAATTAGGACCTTTAAATTAGATTAGAAACCATCAGAACGACTTAGATTAAAAAGACACGTCATCATGGAACCCTCCAGAATTCTGCAGATCTGGCTCGGCCTGGGCGCACTTCCCAGGTGCGCCAGTGCAATTTTTCTATGGCGCACTTCACGGCAGTTATTCTGGCCCATTTCCTGATTGTTCTGCCCAATTTCTATCGTCCATAACTCCTTCATACGATATCTGTTTTATGCAAACTCAGACTCTATCTAAAGTAGAATTCCGAGACGAACGCAATGGCATAACCCGTTTCACTTAATTCTTCTTTAGAAATCAATTATTCTTTAATTATCTCTTGTGCCATGTTTTAAAATTACGGGGTGTTACAAACACTCAGAAAGTCGTTCAACTTAACTAGTATCCAGTCAGTTTCTAATTTCCTTAACTCCTTTTAAATATGCAAAACGTTTACTTTAAATCATTATTCACTTTAAACATGAATATTTTTTCTTTTATAGAAATCTGGACTTATTTTATTAAATCAAATCTTGATTTAAATGACAAATATCATTACAATTTAAAATCCCACTTATCTGGTTATTTTATAAACACATAATTCATATTTCATTTCATAAACTCATTTCATAAGTTGTAACTAGGATGAGACCCGTGCTTTGCACACGGGAGGTTGGTGGTGCCTGCCGATTTTAAGTTATAATTTAAATCTCGATTTCCTATTTGTCAACAAATCCAAATATTAATTATCTTGTCAAATCCTAAAAATTCATTCTATATATAATTTATAAGAATAAATTATCTTTATATTATTCGACATAGTTGAATTATAATTATAGATCCTTACGGATTTATTTTAATCCTATTTCATTTTGAACATTGAAATACTTCCTTTGCTTTCCTTTGAAAACAAATCCCAATTCCCTTTTAGTTTATTCTTAGATTTATGTTCCAAATTTATTTAATAGCCATTATTTCATCCTATGTATAGACATCGTTAATAAATCAAATCACTTGTTTTAATATAATTAAAACAACTTATTATATTCTATCCCAAATCGAAATTTCATTTCTAATTTAAATTGATTATCTTTTTTAAAATCACAATTTCTTTTCCCCTATATTTGAACATGGTTTACGGTATTTAAATATCAATTATTTCAGGTCAATGTTATTTAAATATCCCAATCACATAATAATCAGTCATAAATTATTTATCACATCATATAATACAATATATGAAAAACAATGAAAATTGTTGAGGAATCCAGTTGGATTCCTCCAACTTGTTTCCCTACGTTCACAGATGTTAATCAACATTTATTTCATATCAATATGAAATAATAAAATAAATAGAATCAATAGTTAACTAACAATTTATATATATACTGTGTTTGTAATTTCAAACAACTAATAAGAAAATCATCAAAACAACCATCACACACAACATTCAATCATTTTTATCAATATTAGATATTGTTTATAAAATTATGAAACTGAAAAAAGTTCGTGGGATTACTCGCCTCATTCGTAGTCGACCATTATGCTTTTTTCCGTTTAAAATCAAACAGGCGTTTGATTTTATGAAATATCAGTAGCTCCGTTCTCAGCGAAAACCGTTCCATAGTGTAGCTTTCGTCACTATGATTCCGACGTGACCAACGGTTCATAATTCATATTAAACAGGCCCACCCAAATCAATTGTGCACCACTACAATTTCTTCCCCAACCTGCTGAATGAAGCCCGTGTATGCAAAAAGAGTACACGTCCAAAAATATTTCAATACAAAATTTTAATTAGCGGCATTATCTAATTTATTTCAAAATGTTGGGCCTTACCATTAATTTCACTTTGGCCCATGCAAGAAATAATATCAGCCCGATTTAAATCTTCTTCCCTGATCACTTTACAAACCTGCTCCTCACCTTTCACCATTTTCGACTTCTATTTCTTTTTTTTTCTTTTTTTTATTTTAACTGCTTGCCCAACACCCTACATTAACAACCCAGATCTGCTACTACATCTCTTTCCCATTTACTAGTTAAACACGAGCCCAGTACAGAAGAACCGTGATGCTGCACTTTTTTCATCGTGCCCTTCTTCCATTACCATACCACGCCACTCACATGCATCCTCTAGTTCACGTCGGTCAGTTCCCATTGTGTTGAGTATGTCTTCGCATTCACAGCAGCTAAATGGTGTGTCTTCCTCTTCTTACCATAAACGCTGCTTCTCTTGTACATCTTTATTTCCTGACATCACTATAACCTATTTGAACACCAACTAAGATGAACTCAACGCTCTCGCCAAACTCTCGAACACAGTAGCTCCTCCATTACCGCTGAACTGAGTTCGAACTCCCCTTCTGCCTTGCGTCAACCTCCTCTTTCACACTGCATCACGCGTCGTACATCCAAGAACAGTCCAACGTTCACTTTCCAGTGTATGTACAGTCCCGCCACGTTTTCACTTCAAACCCATTTCCAATAGTTCTTAAATAAATAAATAAAATCACCTCAATTTCATAAAACTCAATCCCACCACCACTTTTATAAACCATGGACACCTTTCACGCCATTCTTTCCCACGCCCATCATAACACACTCAGCCTCCTCCTTGGGTTTACTGCGTCTCTACATGCCTGATAATGCATGTCCCTCCCGTATATATCTATGTACTGCAATTATGGGATTGCAAGCATTGTCTACCTTTGCCGTCTTAAGCTTCTCCATATGCGCGCCAATAGCTGGACACCTCTACAGAACTTGTCTACCCTTCATAAACTTGAAACCGCACTCCCTCAATTCATGTGAAACATCACCAATTAGCATTGGCATGACGTCATTTGTAACGCACGGGAGGGGTTTGTTTATTTAAATTTAAATGATGTAGCACTAGGGAGTTGAGTTTGTTTTTATTATATATATTCACGTTTGATAGAAAAACAAGTAATCAAATGTCATATAGATAGATAGAATTACACAAAGTACATAGGTTTTGTTTTTCTAAAGTTAGACAATATCGTAACCTGTTACGCAAAACTTCGCTCACATATAAGCTGTTATGGACAAAAATAAAAATACCATTGTGACAAGTAATGTGTCACGACCCCAAAAGTATAATAAAATAGACAAGATAATTTATTCTGTGAAACCCAAGATGCTGGTTTATGGTGCAAATACTTCAAATAAAAAGTGGTTCATTTTCCAAATTAAAAATTACAGTAAAATTCTAAAATTTAAATTAAAACTATGCCTCAAATAACTTGTCCCTATTCGAAACAGATATTTAATTACAATTAAATTACTGTTTTGGCTTATAAACGATTCCATAGCGACTATTTGAAAATTTGATTTGGACATAACTATACAATCTACAATACGAAATCTCGGTTTTTCACTTCCATTAGAAAAATACAGTTTAATAGATCCCAATGTTTTTTGTTTCACAGAATTCCAACTTAAATCAGATCATTTACACTCAGTTGAAATTCAAAACATTAAATAACGAACTGTCGCGACATTACAAGCTCGATTATAATTTATATTATAATTAATACGTTCAACTGCCGTTTAAATAATATAATCCTTATTCTAATTCGATTATAAACTAAAATAAAAATCATATATTATCCAAATTACATAATACTGCATTTTAACCATTTTCAAACATTTCGGAATTAAATATTATTATCCATTATTTATATTAAATAAATGTAAATCAGGATTATTTAATTTAATCCAATTAAATTACAAAACGATTAATTAAATAATTAAATAAACTAATTATTAAATCGTTAAAAATATGGACGTGACACATAGGGTGTAATAAGAAATGTGAGATGCGTTTGGAGTCTTCCATAACGAATCTGAAGGAATCACTATCGATGCGGACCATAACGTATCAGAACACGTTGGTCTCATGAGGCGCGTTTATAATAGAATTCTCAATCTGTTGAGGGCTGATGATCTCAGAAAGATCGGGACTAGCCATGTTAAAGAAAAGAAGCGTAGAATTCAAAGTGAGGAAACCTCGAGGATCGCCCTTCGATGTAGACAAAACTTTGGTAATCCATTGGAGGCATGTCCGCAGTTTCCATCAAGAGGGTGTGCTTTGACTGTTTCATATTGAGGATAGTTAAAAAATGATGGATGACTTTAGGATATAGCAATTTTAGTAGTCAGGAACCATAGAAGAATAATAAATGTCGGATGTTTATTATCTTCATCCAATATCAAGTATGGAAAATTGTGGGTTAAACCAAGGGGACAGCGGTCATTTTACTATTGGGACACATATGAGATGGCAAAGCAAATTTTTTACTTAGTTTGTTTGTTTTAGGGCAAGACCTTAACCCATTAGGGAGTTTTTCACTAGTAGAGGGGTGGTTGCATGGAGCCCTAGTCACGCTATGAAGAGACATACCTAGTTTAACATATTTGGGCCTTAGTAGTGCCGTTTAGCATATTGTAGTAAATACAATGCCGAGTTCCGTTTTAATGACCCGCATTTTTAGCTGTCCTATAATTAATTAATTTAATTATTTAATATCGAGTTGGCGATATCGATAACTAGAATTAAATAATATTTATATTTAATTAGTATAAATAATAAAATAATATATTTTCGGAGTAATCGGAAATAACAGAATCCATGATATGGTGTGAATTGGACAATTTAAAATATCTAATTCAGTTTATATTGAATTATATTGACGAATATATTTATAATCGTCAGTTGAAGGTAGAAATTATATTATAATTAAAATCGAGCTTGAAATGGCGCGGCAGTTCGCGATTTGGCGATTCGAACTTTAAACGAATATACAGAAGCCGTTTTAAATCAGATATCTGTGAAACAAGAAACGTACGGAGCTGGTGAAGTATATTTTTCTAGTGAAAGAGAAAAATCGGGATTTCATTGTGTAGATTTTGATTTATGTCCAAATCAAATTTTAGAAAAGTCACTGTGGAATTCCTTTATAATTTATAACGATTTAATTATATAATAAAAGGAATTTCATTATAAATCGCATATCGATTTAATCAGGATTTGAAAATATTGAGCTAGAAATTCTTATAGGAATATTATGGAGCTATATGATATCGTATGTGAATATATATACACGATAATATTTATTTATAAATATTAAATTTAATTATATTTAAACATATTTATGTATTTAAATGGGTTATTTAGAGCTTTAAAAATAGCCAGTTTTGCAAACGACCTCAGAATTCGACAAAACTAGATTTGTTGGATCCGCAATATTAAATTATTGCTAGATTTCAATTTCCGTGATTTTTGAAGTCAGTATGTGGCCGTACCGATTTTTAAATGTGAAAAACATTCAGTATTCTGACGGTTAAAAACACGCTGTGTGAGCAAATGGAGTCGGAATTCGACGAAACCAGTTTCGTTGGGACTGTAATGTCGAACTATAGCTACATGACCATTTCCGTGATTTTTGAATATCGTGTGTGATCACACAGATTTTTAGAAGGCTAAAATGAATAAAATAATAAAAGAAAAAATATCTTATAATATCCTAAGCTAATTATGATCAAAACAAGGGCCACGTTGCCTTTATTTTCAGCCGCCCCTTCAATGTTTATAAACGCAAGAGAAAATATACTAAGCCGCCAAAATTTTCATTCTCCAGTAAAGTTTCGATCAAAAGAAAAATTCACAACAACTTAAATAAAATTCTATAAATCCTTTTATATATATATTTATGGAACCACAAGAAGATTCACTTCAGTTTCAAACCAATTTTTTGCAACTCACGACGCTCTGGAAGTCGAGAGAAACCTGGGGCGCATGCTAGGGTTCAACTTCTTGGGACGATGGGTTATCGAGGTGCAAAACTGAGTTGATATTTGGGTTTGTGGTTGATTTTGGTGTCGGCTATGATAATTTGTTGAAACGCGGTTCAATTTGGCATCGATGGTTTTTCGACGGAGAGCGGGTCGGGATTGAAATGAGTGGTGCGAGCTGCTTGAAAGTGTGAGGAAGGTGAAGAGAATTCAAAGAGGTGATGTTTGGTGGTGTTTATGGGATTTATAGTGGCCTGTTTAAGGAATGATTTGGGTTTGAAAGGGGAGAAATGGTGTTCGGTAATGGTGAAATAACAGGAGTAGACATTGGGGTAGAAAGGGAGTAGGCGGGCTGGGTTAAAGGCAAGGAAAATGGGGCAGGTCATAAGTTTAAGCCCAAGGGTAAATAAATAGGATTTTAAGTTTTATTTAAATTGTATATTAAATTGTAAATTGCATAACTTTATCATACGTGAACGAAAATTAGCGAAAACGGATCCGTTGGGATCATATGGACGGTGGCTACACCATGGAACTGACTGGAAGTGAATCTGAGCTCGTTACAATTTATAGCAAAATAAATTTTCCGTATGAATCAAGCGATGGTTATCGTTATTAACGATTATCGTCCAATGTGAGTAAAACTCACCAACTCTGAACAGTTATATTCTTATAACGTATTCTTAGAACTGATAATTATCTGTTGATTGTTGTGTGTTAACTGTTTGGTTGAATTGCTTGTGTATTGGTTGAATTATAGATAACGTTATATATATAAATCGTTAATCGAATATTGATTCTGTGTATCAGAATATTTTATACTCGTGTTGTTTAATATCTGTAATGTAGGAAAACAGGTTGGAGGGATCCAACAGGATTCCTCAATATTTATAATACTGTTTATTTTCATATATTGTGTTATATGATGTGGTGTATAATATGGGATTTGATTATAATGACACTGGTCCTATTATTTGGTACTGTTGAATACTAATAGAAATATTGGAAAGAAAAAGGGAAATTTCAAACTGTGTATTGAAATAGAAGTGTAAAACGATTATTTACTTAGTAAGTAAATAGAAGTATAAAGAAAGATATTTACTTAGAAAGTAAATAGAATTTATAAAGGGATATTTATTTGTTAAATAAATAGAATTAATAAAGGAATATTTATTTAGGAAATAAATAGAGTTATAAAGGAAATATTTATTTAAATAGAAGTATAAAAAGGAAATTGATGAGATATAATAAGGGTTAATCAAATTTGTTAAGACAAGTTAGTTAATCGAATTAGTTAAGACAAGTTAGTTAATCGAATCAAGTTAAGTCGAGTTAATCGAATATGGTTGGTCTAGTCGAATTAATCGAAAGGAGTTAATCGAACATAGTTAATCAAAATGGAGTCAAACAAAAATTAGAAACTGACTGGAGGTTAATAAATTGAATGGTTTCCTAAGTATCGATCTGATGTTGGTTTCAGCCTTCAGGGTTTATACTTAGGAAGTTGTTCTCTTGTTAGTCTATAGTCAGAGTCTGATAGATGTGGAAGAATAGTGATACGTAATTAAGCGATGGAAGTGTTTTCGAGTATTAATTACGTATATTTTCTAAACATAGAAAATGAGGATATATATATATGTTTGATGATTGGATCGATAATTCCATTTGGAAATAAGATCGTTGTGTGTACACAGACATGTTTTCATTTGATAGTTAAATCACTGACTATCAAAGTTTTGACCATTTTAACGTTGTTAATATGGAGAGACCGGTTGGATTATTATCCGAAGAACCACTCCGTATTGGCATAAGCATTGCGAATTAAGTATGCTGAATATATTAAAGACGGTGTAAAGTGCAAGGGCTGTTTTATAAATCTTAGATAACAATTGCCTAAGATGGATGTACTGTATAGTGCCTTCGGTTCGTCCAGTCCCAGGACGACCTGTATGGAAGAATGTCTGACAGAGTATATTTAATAGATCGCGTAAGTTGATCTCTTCAAACGTATTTACGTTTGGTGGCAGAGGAATTCGAGCTGTATAGCCGTGGTATTTTTAGGGAAATCAATTTGTGATTTGGAGGGTATGACGATGTGACATTCAAAGTGAATAAATGTGTAATCTGTCAGAGATAAGCGTAGCTTCTAGCCTCACATCTGATAAATGACAAAAAAATGGGGCAGGCAGCATGGCTATGTAGGTCACACCTATTAGGGTGTATAATCACCTGATCTAGAGTTTCATTTACTTCTAAAAATCTATTGTCGATGTTGTCCCATTCGGGAAGCGGTTGCTGATCCCAACCATTGGTGATATACATTCGATACACTCAAGCAAAATGAGAGGTCGGTCATGTGTGGTCGGGGTGCAAGATGTTCTTGTTGGACCCAGTGTATTCCTCTCTAGAGGTACACTAGCGAAAGGTGGTTCCATGCCTTGTCATAGTTGGAAATCCATTACCTAATATGTGCTTGCGGTTTTGATTGTATACTATATATGTAGAACGTGAGATGAAAGCGTTTCTGCTAGATGATTATTATATTGTGGTTGATAGACATTATTATAATATCAAAAGGTTTTTGATATAAAGATGTTTTGGATTTTCATAAGGGAAAAACCCGTTCCGTTATACGGCGTGGTCTTATGAGATATCGTTTACTTGTTCCAACTGTTTTTAACTGCCAGTCCCATGACTAACTCGGAGTTAATTTTGTTTTGTTTCCCTAAACTCTTGGGTGCCCAATTTCGTATAGGAAGTCAAGTAGTCGGGATTTACAGATACTTGAAGAGCTGGAGCAGGAGGCTTCAGAATTATATAGCTATGGTTATTTTCCGCTGTGTTGTAAGTGTTGTACTTTGGAAATGATATGTATACTCAAGTACAGATTTATATTTCAAAAGTTATGTTATATATTATATGTTATTCTTTCCGCTGTGAGGTTCGTGTTACTCTGATGTTGTGTTGTTCTTCTTCTTCTATTGTAAGTTTCAATCTTATCTATTTTCACCCTTTAATTTCTTTCATTAACTACCAGTATTTTTCGATGTTTGGTTAGTCGTCTTTGAGTTTATGTCGATAACCAAAGTCGCTAAAAACCGGGTCGTTACAGTTGGTATCAGAGCTAAAGGTTAAGTATTACCTTGGCTCTGTGGCGTGACTCGGTAGAGATAGGGTTAGTAATACCCTAGATTGAGTTGAGTGTATATATATGAGCGCGTATTTGTTATTTGAATGATTTTATATTGTGGAGCTTTGTTGGTTGAGTTGTTTATGGGTTCTGGTCGATCAGTTTGATCCACTGTATCGGTAGGGATTTATAAACACGCGAATACGATGAACCAACACTGTATGTTTTGAAAAGAGGGTAAATGAAATAATTTTACCCAAAGTCTATTTTGATATAGAGAAAATATATATATTGGAATTATACTATGTTGGATATATTGGTTGTTATTATAATCGAGTACGATTATAAATTAAATGGTTATGTAAATAACCAATCAGAATTCATATAAGTGAAATACGTGGAATCAGATGAATTAAATCTGAAGTTAAAATCATAATTGGAATTAAAATCCTGGAAACATGTAAGTGTTTGAAAATGAATCTGGGTTAATAATATGTGAATTTTAAAATCCTAGGAGATTTTAAATTGTTTTACAAACATTGGGAGGATATTTTTAACTGATTTCAAAATAGAAATGTTTAAATTTGAGTTTTGAAAGGTGTTATAGTATTGAACTCACTTCGGTCGCTGGAAAATAGTTCTGATAATGACTGCAGCATCATCAGTGTTCATTTTCGAGTTGTTGAGTGACGGATTACTACCAAATGATTTTATTTTTGAATTGTTTTGAGAGAAACAAATTGTTTTGAAATCCAAAAAATAATATTTGGTTTTAGAAAAGCAAGGCTGTTTAAAACTCCTAGGAAGAGATTGTCAGAATTAAAAATAAATTTAGATAGAAATTTGTAGAAGAAATAGAAATTGAATTGAAATCGAATAGGATTGGATTTGTGAAATTTGAATTTGAAATGTGATTGGATAATCGAGTTAAGAGTTGGAATCAAGAATTGAACTTGAGTTGAAATGGGATTTGCTTTGGATACAAGCGAATAGCCGTGTTGAGGATAAGTTGATCAGAATTTGATTGGGATAACATCGGTATATGTTGTGTTGATAGCATATGGAAGTGATAGAGTTGATATGGCCGACAAAAATGTACAAGTTTATATTTCATATGGTATGGGATTTATGAGCCGATTAGGCAAGTCGCTTGGCTGTTTGATTTTCTTTTGGGTTGGAGAAGGTCTAGAGAGGCGAGTTGTGGTTTTACCGATAGGACTGTACAAAGGAGGTTATGGCGAAATTTTCTGAAAATTTAAGGTGTTAGAAAATTTTCAGGATTTTTGAAAATTTTAGTTAGTCGGAATAAATTAATATTTTAGTCGATATTAATTGCTTCAGTTTAAACTGAAGTTAAGTGGTAAACATATAAATTTTTACCCAGTAGATAGGGTCGTCCTCTACCTTAGCAATTTCGAGGACGAAATTATTTTAAGGGGGAAAGATTGTAATGACCCGCATTTTTAGCTGTCGAATAATTAATTAATTTAATTATTTAATATCGAGTTGGCGATATCGATAACCAGAATTAAATAATATTTATTTAATTAATATAAATAATATATTTTCGGAATAATCGGAAATAATAGAATCCATGATATGGTGTGAATTGGGCAATTTAAAATACATAATTCAGTTTATATTGAATTATATTGATGAATATATTTATAATCGTCAGTTGAAGGTAGAAATTATTTTATAATTAAAATCGAGCTTGAAATGGCGTGGAAGTTCGCGATTTGGCGATTCGAACTTTAAACAAATATACAGAAGCCATTTTAAATCAAATTCCTGTGAAACAAGAAACGTACGGAGCTGGTGAAGTATATTTTTCTAGTGAAAGAGAAAAATCAGGATTTCATTGTGTAGATTTTTATTTATGTCCACATCAAATTTCAGAAAAGTCGCTGTGGAATTCCTTTATAATTTATAACGATTTAATTATATAATAAAAGGAATTTCATTATAAATCGCATATCGATTTAATCGGGATTTGAAAATATTGAGCTAAACATTCTTATAGGAATATTGTGGAGCTGTATGATACCATATGTGAATATGTATACGATAATATTTATTTATAAATATTAAATTTAATTATATTTAAACATATTTATATATTTAAATGGGTTATTTAGAGCTTTAAAAATAGCCAGTTTTGCAAACGACCTCAAAATTCGACGAAACTAATTTTTTGGATCCGCAATATTAAATTATTTCTGGATTTCAATTTCCGTGATTTTTGAAGTCAGTATGTGGCCGTACCAATTTTTAATGTGAAAAACAGTTAGTATTCTGACGGTTAATATTACGCTGTGTGAGCAAACGGAGTCGGAATTCGACGAAACCGGTTTCGTTAGGACTGTAATGTCAAACTGTAGCTACATGACCATTTCCGTGATTTTTGAATATCGTGTAATCACATGGATTTTTAGAAGGCTAAAACGAATAAAATAATAAAAGAAAAAATACCTTAAAATATCCTAAGCTAATTGTGATCAAAACAAGGGCCACGTTGCCTTTATTTTCAGCTGCTCCTTCAACGTTTATAAATGCAAGAGAAAATATTTTGAGCCGCCACAATTTTTCATTCTCCAGTAAAGTTTCGATCAAAAGAAAAATTCACAACAACTTAAACAAAATTCTATAAATCCTTTTATATATATTTATGGAACCACAAGAAGATTCACTTCAGTTTCAAACCAATTTTGCGCAACTCGCGACGCTCTGGAAGTCGAGAGAAACCTGGGGCGCAAGCTAGGGTTCAACTTCTTGGGACGATGGGTTATCGAGGTGCAAAACTGAGTTGATATTTGGGTTTGTGGTTTATTTTGGTGTCGGTTGTGTTAATTTGGTGAAACTCGGTTCAATTTGGCGTCGATGGTTTTTCGACGGAGAGCAGGTCGGGATTAAAATGAGTGGTGCGAGCTGCTTGAAAGTGCGAGGAAGGTGAAGAGAATTCAAAGAGGTGGTGTTTGGTGGTGTTTGTGGGATTTATAGTGGCCTGTTTAAGGAACGATTTGGGTTTGAAATGGGAGAAATGGTGTTCGGTGATGGCGAAATAACAGGAGCAGACATTGGGGAAGAAAGGGAGTAGGCGGGCTGGGTAAAAGGCAAGGCAAATGGGCCGGGTCATAAGTTTAAGCCCAAGGATAAATAAATAGGATTTTAAGTTTTATTTAAATTGTGTATTAAATTGTAAATTGCATAACTTTATCATACATGAACGAAAATCAGCGAAACAGGATCCGTTGGGATCGTATGGACGGTGGGTACACCATGGAACTGACTGGAAGCGAATCTGAGCTCGTTACAATTTATAGCAAAATAAATTGTCTGTCTGAATCAAGCGATGGTTATCGTTATTAACGATGACCGTCCAATGTGAGTAAAACTCACCAACTCTGAACAGTTATATTCTTATAATGTATTCGATACACTCAAGCGAAATGACTGGTCAGTAATGTGTGGTTGGGTTGCAAGATGTTCTTGTTGGACCCAGTGTATTCCTCTCTAGAGGTACACTAGCGAAAGGTGGTTCCATACCTTGTCATAGTTGGAAATCCATTACCCAATACATGCTTGCGGTTTTGACTATATACTATATATGTAGAATGTGAGATGAAAGCGTTTCTACTACATGATTATTATATTATGGTTGATAGACATTATTATAATATCAAAATGTTTTTGATATAAAGATGTTTTGGATTCTCATAAGGAAAAACCCGTTCCGTTATACGGCGTGGTCTTATGAGATATCATTTACTTGTTCCAACTGTTTTTAACTGTTTTACTCATACCAGTCCCATGACTGACCCGAAATTTATTTTGTTTTGTTTCCCTAAACTCTTGGGTGCCCAATTTCGTATGGCAGTCAAGTAGTCGGGATTTACAGATACTTGAAGAGCTGGAGCAAGAGGCTTTAGAATTATATAGCTATGGTTATTTTCCGCTGTGTTGTAAGTGCTGTACTTTGGAAATGATATGCATACTCAAGTACAAATTTATATTTCAAAAGTTATGTTATATATTATATGTTATTCGTTCCGCTGTGAGGTTCATGTTACTCTGATGTTGTGTTGTTCTTCTTCTTCTATTCTAAGTTTCTATCTTATCTATTCTCACCCTTTAATTTCTTTCATTAACTACCGGTATTTTTCGATGTTTGGTTAGTCGTCATTGAGTTTATGTCGATAACCAAAGTCGCTAAAAACCGGGTCATTACATCTGTAGTAAGCCCAACCGCTTAGTAGTAAAACTCAGAGTATAAACAAAATGATTACGTGTAATCCTTAATGTATGCATTGGGTGGTACATCGTGGATGTTCGAGTATTGGTGTAGTCGAATGCAGACACAATTTCACATTTTCTTAGTAGACGATGGAATATATGTATTATAGTATCTACATATCAGTCCATTACAGATGTGGTAGTAACACTCTTTCGTAGAGAGACAATGGAAACCTAACGAGGATGGTACTATGGGTAGTACCTAAATATATAAGGCATATAGCTATATATATCTAGATTTGCTCTACTTGGGAGTAGATAGGTATGATTTACACATAGATACGAGAGTATTGTAAACCCTAATAACCTAATAAAACTAAAAGCAATAACAGAATAGTTTATGTAGCGTTATTCTTCAAAGTACGAGTACATTGTAACAACCCGGAAAATCTGAACCAATTTAAAATTTTTATTTTGACAATTTTAATGAATTTTGATTATTTAAAATGAATTATTTTTAATAATAACGACGAGAAATTTATTTTGATTAGATTAGAAGTATATATTTATATGGATCGTCGTTAGAATATAAATATTTATTTTTAATTATAAAAGGAATTGAAAATAGCACGGTAGTTCGAAAATTCGATTTCAAATTTCAAATGAATCTACAAGATTCAAAATAAACCAGATTTTAGCGAAACCAGAAATATTAGAATTTATTTGAAAATATCATTCCAACGAATACGAAAAATTGAAATTTCATAGCGGGGATAAGAAGTTATGCCCAGTTGAAAATTCAGGATAGTCGCTATGGAATTTTGGCCCTTAAAAATGGAAATTTTGCAAACGACCTCCATTTCTGACGAAACCACTTTTGTTGGACCTAGGATGTCAAGCTATTGCTAGATTCCAAAATTCATAATTTTCTGAATCAATATGTGAGCGTGGCACAGGAAAATGTGTTTGAATAGTTTCAGTCAATTTGGATCGACCAGAAAATGACCATTTTTAAAACGGTCTTCAAATTTGACGAAATTAGTTTTGCTAGAACCGTATCGCCAATACGAAGCTAGAAAATATTTTTCGGTAATTTTAAGAGACCGTATGTGTCCGCGGTAAATTGAAATGTGCATTCAAATTCAATATATAGATTTATATTTTGATTTTGACGAAAACCGATCGAAACAGCCAAACTGGTTTACTATACATATCCCATTGTGTTTGGAATGGGGGTAATTAGTTATGGACGACAGTCGGTGGGCCTTGTTTGTAGGTCGAAATAAAAAGTTACTTTTTGAAATTAAAAATAATAATATATATATAATAATATGCTCACCCCTCTCTACCCTCTCTCTCTTAAATTAATCAAACAAATAAATAAATAAAAAAACCCTAAACTAAATCGCGACGCCGCCGTTCTCCCCACCCTCCACCGCCGGAGCTGGCCGCGCGCCTCCCCAATCCAATCCCCCTCCACCTTGCCTCTCTCCTCCGTCGAGCGGAGCACCCAATCCCCCTTCCTCGTTGAAACCCATAGCTCGCCAAGCCCTAACATCCCCTGGAGCCACTGCCATTGCCCTGAGTAGCCACGCCAATCTCCACCAGACCTCCGACCACCCTCCTCCGCGCCCTCCGATCTCCCACCGACGGTGGGGCCTCCTTGGAAAAAAAAGAAAGAAGAAAGAAAAAAAGAGGTAAACAACATTTAAAATATTTTATTTTTAGTATTTTATTTATTTCTTTGAAGTAAGAATTATATGTTTATGATAGGAGAAAAACATGATTTTTTTTGTTGGTTTGAATAGCGTAAAAAGACTAGAATTTTGTTTATAAAAAGATTAGAGTTTTGGTTATAAAAAGCTTAGATTTTTAAATAAGAAAAGGCTTGTTTTTTAAACAAGAAAGTTTAGATTTTTATTCATGAAAGTTTAAATTTTTAAATTAAGAAAGCTTGGATTTTTATTCATATGAAACTTATGTTTTTTTTAATAATAATAAAAAATATGATTTTTATATTATAGAGATAATAAAAATATGATTTTTATATTATAGAGATAATAAAAATATGATTTTCATATTATAGAGATAATAAAAATATGATTTTTAAATTATGGAGATAATAAAAATATGTTTTTTATATAGTAGAGAAAATAAAAATGTGATTTTTATATATGCAAAGTAACGATAAAAATTCAATTTTTACATGTATAGTTAAAAGTGTAAAGATTTGATTTTTTATATAGAATAAAATTAGATTTTTCATTGTAGAAAAATTAGATTTTTCATTGTAGAAAAATTAGATTTTCATTTTGAAGAAGCGAAATAAAAATTTGATCTTTATATAAGAGGTAGAAATATAAAAATATAATTTTTATATATAGAAAGAAGCGTTGTAAAAATATATGATTTTTATATATGAGGTGCCATTATAAAAATGTGATTTTTAAAATAAACATCATATTAAAAATGTGATTTTTAATATGAACATCGTAGAGACGACTGCGTTGGAAGTACGGGCAAATCCAGTCTGTTCTGAATTTCAGAAATAAAATGGAGGAGTGGAAACCTCGGTGAGAACTTATCACTTTGATTTTATTTTCTAGTTAAAATATATACTAGGATGCAAACGATGCTTAGCAGCACCCGACACCCGTCGTCCACAGACCATGGACAACTTGTTTGTTGAATTGATTATGTTGTGAAAGTTGATTGTGTGATGTGGAATGGAATAAATATTTTATAGTTAAAAATATAATTTTTAACGGCTATATAAAATAAAATAAATATTCATAAACAAATCGGACGAATTGTTTGTGTACACACATTTGACTGATATTGATTGGGACGATAAATTTTACACATCGCCCAACTGCACAAACAAAATTCATTATTTGTTGATTGAAACCCCACACGGGTATTGGGATGATATATGACATACACTAGTCCCGATAATTAGCTGTACGTCAATCGATGGATTGACAGGCTGTTGTAAGCGTTAAATATTTTACATTTGATGCTTATGCAGTATAGAATGCACTCTCGATGATGGTTGATTGTTTATTATTGTTGTTATATACATGTGTTGTATGAAATCCATAAAATCAACATTATATGGTAATTGACTGTGTCTGATTCCAGTTCAGAAAGAAGGAATATTTTAAAATAATGATTATTTTAAAATAATGAATATTTTCAAATAATACTCAGTAAAAGATCAAAATATGATTTTGATGTCCGATTTGGGATGGACACGAAAATATTTAAATATATAAAGCCATATTGATTAGATTGACGCCATTTTGACGTGAACGATATTTATATCGATTTTATTCATTTTTATAATGAATATCGAAAAGGAATTGATTTCAAAATCTAATGTTTTGAAAATACTATCATTTATATATCGATGACATGGAATATTCAATTTTGATTTGAAATTGAATATGAAGTTGAAATCGTTTTGAAAATGAATTTAAAACGATTTATAAAATACGTTTTAAATGAAAATCGACGAAATATATATTATATAATGGCCTGAATAGAACGCGCTGCGCTGCGGTAGTTTGCGAAGTTCGACCATTGACTTCGAATGGATATTACAGGAGATCCGACCGTCGGATTCTCCTAAAATCGGAACCATTGGGTTCGTATCGAAAAGAGCTTTCTAATGAATATTAGAGATTAGAAATCTAACGGTTGGATTTGGAATTATGCCTAAATCAAATTTGGAAAAGGTCATTGTAAGTGCAGTTCGATGGCCGTTTATAGAAATCGACTGTACTGGCCTTGAAAAAATTATTAAAAATATCAATAATTAGTGTTAAATCATGAGAAATGATTTGTAAATAATTAGGATGAAAAATTCCATATTTGAAAAGATAAAAATAGATTTTTATCGAAATGAACTAGTTTTGAATCAGAATAATAAATCCAATATTTTTAAAATAAATAAATTGGTTTTGAAATGGTTTTAAAAATAACCTGAATTTCCAATATATAAATTGGAAATGGATTTGAATCGAAATTGTCTTCGGAATATTTCGATGCTGAATTTCGTGATTATACAAATATTGTTATGGAAATTTGAAAGATATATATATATATATCGTTATTTCCAATACGATATTTGTTGATTTCAGAATTTGATATTGAATATAAGCCAATATATTTTCTATTCAAAGCCTTGGATTTAATATCAAATTGGATTTTGGGTTTGTTGTGAATGGTATCTTTAATAATACTGTTCTTGAACCCAATGGAGTTAAGAAAATTAGAAACTAACTGGAGATTAGTTAAGATGAATGATTTCCTGGGTATTGATCTGATGTTGGTTTCGACCTTCGGGGTTAGTACTTATGGGATTGTTCTCTTACTAATTTATGGTTAGAGGCTAATGTGAATTGGGTTTATTGTGAACTATGTTTTTAACGACATTCGTTCTTTAACCTGATTTACAATGGAATGTGATTTGGGATTTATAATTCTTTTTATTTAGATTTAACGGGAATTTTCAAAGGTAACGTTTTCCAATTTAATATATTAAATTGAAATTGAATGGAATTCAATTTGATAATAATCGAAGTGAACTTCTGTGGAGGAAGACTTTTAATACGTATGGTATTTAAGAGGCGTTGTCGTTATTCCATTTATATTATTGGTCGAATATGGAAATTGATATCGATTATAAATTGATTTGTTTTTCCGTGAAGATTCCATAATTAATGGAATGTGATTTGGGTTGTCGTGAATGGTATCTTTAATAATACTATTCTTAGACCCAATGGAGTTAAGAAAATCAAAAACTAACTGGAGATTAGTTAAGTTGAATGGTTTCCTGGGTATTGATCTGATGTTGGTTTCGGCCTTCAGGGTTAATACTTAGGGGATGGTTCACTTGCTACTTTATGGTTAGAGGCTGAAGAAATGGAATGTGATTTTGGGTTTATCGTGAACTGTGTTTTAAATGACATTGGTTCTTTAACCCAGTTAAAGACAGGATATGATTTCCCAAGTCAAACAATCGTTAATATTGATTTTTGGGAAGATTAAAACCAAGTGGAGTTTTAATGAATTTTTAATTAGATTGAAATGATATCCAAAGGAAGATTAAAGAATAAATTTAAAGGGTTTATCTTTAACAAAATTAATGGGAACCTTTCCCGAAGTATAAAAATATTTGAATAAAGGAATATTCTGGATTGGAATGAGGCGTATGTTATGTTTTTATAGCACTTGTTTTTATAACACTTCTTGATTGGGCTGTAACCCAAGGCGAGGTAATAATTGGTGATCGTCCAGACGTACTTGGAGATCGACGGATATGCGAGGGCCTCTCCCCTGTATTGGACATTTGGGAGAGGAATAAGGTGCCTCTGTTTTCGTTCAGACCCAGAACGAACTTGTAAATGGATGTGTGTCTGACATCGAATTTCATTCTGTGTGATTGATTGACATTGGTTGCATAGCGTGAATTGCCTGTGTGGCATGCTGAGATGCAAATGATCAAGGCTTCTGTTGAAAAGCAGAGCATTGTGGTTGATGATCAAAGCACGACTTTTGTGGCGTAGCTTTGTGTAGCGTTAATTCGCGAGCCTCACACCCCGGTGTGAACCAGAAACGGGAGAGGACATCAGGGAGGGCATGCGTTTCCTTCTAGCTAGGAGTGGTGTCAGTGGTTTTACAAGCTCTGACAAGTTTGACTCATGTGGTTGTTGGAATGCGAGGCGCCTCGGTTATATCGATCGTTCCGTGGCCGGTAGTTTGGTCGGGATATGACCAGTTTACGCCCCATAGGGCAGGGAAACGCATTGTTCAGGCATTTTAATCCACTCCATGTGGACTGGCCCTGATGATCCAAAGGCTTGACATAGTACTTGCCAGAGGGGCGGGCTAGAGCGTCTCCAAGCGGTAAGGACGATCCCTTGCCTGGGTTCACAAATGGAAATCCAACTTCCAATACGACACTTTTCGGTTTTAATTGTAAACCTATAGATGGCGACATAGTGGTATGGGGCACTTATGCCATCTATGATTGATACTTATAATAGAAACTGTTTTGACACTATACACTTATAGTAATAATAAAACATGAAATTTTACGTACCAAGCATTCTTGGCTATTATAAGGTAAGAACTCTATCCTCCGGCTTGCGTTGCATTGTGTGATGGGACTTGAGTCTTATAATAGCTTCACTGTTCTTTATTTAGCATTACGCTGTTTGTTTTATGCACTGATATTCTTGGGAGGAAACCTGTTCCGTGTTATACGGCGTGGTCCCTTGATTCACCTAACCTTGAAATAAAGATTAATAACTGTTTTAGTTCTCATACCAGTCACATGACTGATCTGGAGTTTATTGTTTTAACCTAAACTCTTGGTGCCCCTATTTTCCGCACGGGCAGCTAGTAGTTTTGGTTTTGCAGATTTATATTCACAGGATCCTGTTATACAGCTGGAACGATATTCGGAAAGCTCTGTATCCGTATATTCTTTTCAGTTGTGTTATGTATTATTTTCTGCTGCATTGTAACTTGTAAATCTCTGATATTTAGTAAATGTGTAATATTTGTTCATACTCTATATATTCTTGTATTCTGAGGAAATTGTTGTAATAAGTAATGAAATGTTCTTATATTTGTATTCTGATTCGTCTTGTTCTTAGTTCAATCCGTTCTTTCCTTCACGGGGAAGTTCGGATCGTCTCATATATAGGCATGTCCAGGTGAGCTTGCATTAGGTGGACTTGCATATAATCATAATATGTATGCATTAATCCAACCATGTGCGGACTATCTATAGTAAACCTACATGACGTGGTATGAAAATTTTCAAATCTGACTCCAATTTATTTCCAAACAAATATATTTTTTGTAACTACATGTAGGTTTCCAAACATTTTATATGTAGTTTTTGAGTGTCGTAAATGCTGATTAATTCTATGAATAGACTTACTGGTTATGCAGGTTTCAAAAAATTAGAGGGTATATTATTTTATATATTGTATAAATTACAAAAATCATTTTTTGATTAAAAAACAAGAAAATTAATGGCCAAAACATCACTAATAGTACTATATATATACAGTAGGCTAATGAAAACAAAATTGAAAATGGATGCAGCACCTTATGAGTTAGTAATAAAATAATATAATCAATTCACATATAAGAAATGAAACACAATGAATCATACTTAGTTAAATTATAAAGACACTTGAGATATTCAATAGCCAAGCATTTTGCTTGGGATTCTATACTAGAAAGTGAAACGGATTTTGATTTCAAATCTAATTGGATTTCGGATTTGATCTGATCAAAATGTGGATTTAAATTAAGTTAGGAAGATGGTCAGCAAACGATAAGCAATGAATCGCTATTTTCTAATGTTACAACCACCATTAGAGAAGAACGATTAGTTTTAAGAATTGATAATGAATTATGTGAGCATATTAACCTGGTGAATGTGATGAATAAGGTATTTATATTCATGCATTTCCTTTTATAAATCAATCTTTATGATTCCTCTATAGATTTACATTTCTGGGTAATTGACATAGAAATTTCAAAGTCCATAAAATATATATTTTCAACTCTTCGTTCATACTTTACGGATGAAGTTGCTTGTAAGTCAATTCAGAATATTTTACCATAGAATATTTAATGAGTGGATGAATATAGAATTGTCTGATGTTAAATTGTTTCATTATTAACTATTATAGTTTATTAACTACTGTTCATCATTTATTCGACCATTGAAATTCTTCTTTATCCAATCATTCATATTCAAGGTGAACATTTATTTGTTTTTCTCACGCTCACTTATTTCATTTACATTCATTTATTTCAACATAGATTATTTCAATTTCATTTAGTGTCCACTACAATATTAGTTACAATTGATCTCCATTTACCACTTTAACTCAAGTGCAAGTTCAAAAAAGTGAACATTGCTCTTAGCTAAAGATAATAGTGTTTTAATACTTTTTGTGAACTCAAATAGTCAAAATTATGATTTAATTGCACGTAGGACATGTGAGTCTCAAATATCGATTGGGATTAATTTGTAGACAGAATCACAAAATCACAGTAAGCCGTAAATATATAATGAAAAAAGTAATAGCAATGATGTTACCCCATAAGCATTAAAATCTGATGTCGTCACTTTTGCATTTCTAATATGTGTGACGGAAGACAATTGTCAAGCTTTTTAAGGTAAATAGAAAGTTACTTAACACAAATGATGTAGTGTTAAATTTAAGCTCAACAAAACTAAGTCAATTTCCATAAATATATATCATTTTTTCCTATATTGCAATGATATTAACAAAATTATAGTTTTGGAAAAGATAATGAAAATACAGATCATGGTCTTGAACTTGAAGATGATTCACCAAGAAAGAAGCAACCATGTAAGATGTTGTATATGAATAAAAATGCATCTTCATATGAACCCTAAATGAGAGATTCTGTCTTGTCCACAATGAATAATACAACAACCCATCTCCTTCTTTTATCCATATTTTATTAAAAATCAGAAAACAAACATCTTTTTATAAATACCCATACAGAGATCCAATTACCAAAAACTATATTTCATAATTTAACATGCACTTAAGAAGTGAATAAGAGCAGCTAAGCTTAAATTTCTTTATACTCTTGGATTAATTACAAGAAAAGACCATATCGGTAGCTTCCTAAGTGTGCAAAGCAAGCTAATTAACATAAATGTAAACTAACTTAAGACATCAATATATCCCATAATATAACCATTAATCAAACATCCATAATGTTTATATATATTTATTTTCTTGATTAGTGGTAAAGATGTCTCATGATAACCCTATGAATATAAACTTAAGTCATCAATATATCTCATAATACAGTCAATAAGCATGCTCCATAATCGTTCATATATCCGTGGACATAATTCTTAAATTATTTAGTAGAATAACCTATTAAAAATAAGACTCTTTCTAAGTTCAGGCATGCTATGGTAAATATAGTATGATTGTTTTGACTTATTCAAGCTGCACATGACATAAAAATTATTAAATCATTAAACGTGTAATTCATTAAACCATAGCAGTGAAACTAAATAATGTTGTCTGCTAATACTAAAGTTAAATAATTATGTACCTCAATGCAATTCAGGTTGTAGTATAATGTTTGTACCACAACAGTAACAACTATAATACCGATGACTTTCAGAATAGCAGACTGTTTTTTCCAACTTGATATTCAGTGTCCACTGTGATACAAAAAAAAATAAAACTTATGAACAATTGTTTTTCCGTTGTAACTACAAAAATACATAGGATGTAATATCCGATTGTTCCATACTATCCATAATTTACTTGAAGGCTTATCAGTCGACGTAATATAAAAAATACTACAGTTTTCACACAAAAAATAGCAACTTTGTATGTAGTTAGAGTTCAAATTTGCAAATATACCCTGTTATTTTCTAAGTACAACTGTTAGCCACCTTGGAGACTTATAGTTTTCATTCACAAGACGAAACATTCGAGTATTCCACACTGTCCGTAATTTAGGTGAGAGTCTACCAGTTGAAGTCTCGTTCGATTCTGAGGTAGTATGAAGAAATTACTGCAATTTTTACAAAAAAATAGCAACCTTATATGTAGGCAGAGTTCAAATATGAGAATATAGCCTGTTATTTTCTAAGTACAACCAATAGTCACCTTGGAGACCTGTAACACACCGCATTTTATGACAATTTAATAATTAAATAATGTGTATGTATATATATATATGTATATATATGCATAGACATAAATATATATATATGAAGAATAAAATAAAGATAATATGTGATTGCATGTAATAAATTCATTCACTAAAAAAAGATTAATGCAAATAAAAATGTAATGCATGCATTAAAAGAAAAAAGGATTGGTTGCATGCAGTGAAAATATGTTGCATGCACTTATTTACAAATATTATGCATTAATAATAAAAGAGAAATAAAAGGAAAAAATTCATGCAATGATTTAATTGAAATATTGTAACAAATATGAAAACAGAAGTAAGAAGAGAACAATAATTACCATTGTTCTAAGCCTTATTGTCAATAGCCTTAATAGCCTTAGATCTCCACCGGTGTCATATTTTTGTTTTAAGAGAACAGCTAAATTAACACATGTTCTAAAGTGAAAATATGTATAAACACACATACAAGGAAGTAAAGAAAAAAATACGTATATATATGAGAATATATATGTATATATGTGCAGAAATATATATATACAAGAGATAAAATTAAAGATAAGGCTGCAATCAAAGAAATATGGCAAGAATTAAAGAACGGTACAACACCATTTGAATTTTGAAAACAAGATAAAAGTTGTGCGTATATATACGCGTAAAATGGTCATTAGAAGATTTGTGTATGTATAAGAAGATTATCTATGAATATAACAATTAAATAAATTTTAGAAAATCAAACATTCGAAAATCAAACTTCTCCATCAAAACAACTTGCGGGACCCATAGGGGGTTGACACCCCTGTAGGGGGGTCAACACTGGGGTCGACACCCCCTAGATCCAGCTAGATTCATCTGCGAATCTGAACTAGTTTCTTGATTAGGTTCAATGCTGACTTAGCACTGCATGTACGATAAGATCCTGAACACCTATAAATAGGCTAGCAAAGCCTAGCCTAAATCTCGCATTCTCTGAGACAACGTTAAGCTCTGTCATTCTTCTTCCTCCTCAAATCTCTTAAGAAAAAGATATAGAATAATTAGTTTAGGAAATTCTGAATCAAGATCTGGAGGAAAAGAATGAATATTAATTAGAAGGTGTTCAGAATCATATTCGAAGTGAGGTAATTTCTTAGATCTGGTCGATTTCAATTTTCTTCTCTTTCTTCCCTTTTTCTTTTAGTAAGAATTATGGACCCATGGTTGCTAGGTTCTAAATTCAGCTTGGAGGACCATGGCATACTGGATCTGGACCAGACTCAGGATTTGTAAAGCAAATTTAGGTGAGTGGATTTAAGTTATATCACTTTTGATAATGATATATTATCGTTTGACATTCACCGTTAATATGCAATGTAAACCTGCTAGAATGGTTAAAGTGATGAAATGTTAATATGACATGTTGGAATATTTATATGTTAAAATATTAATATGTTGGAAAATTCACATGTTGAAACGTTTAATATGCTGAAATGTTCATACGTTGAAATGCAAACTTATTGAAATATGTATAACGATTACAGTTGTATATATACATGTTCTAATTACATAATTAACTTGTGGCATATTATGTACTTGAATTATTAGCTGTAGAATTGAGAAAATTGCATGTTAACTTGTTAGATTTGAACAATTACATGATTAAATAATTACATGTTAGAATATAATCAGTTACATGTTAGAAAGAACACACGATATAAAATGGGCTTAATATGATGGCATGTAAAATATAGATTATAGTAAAAATTCGAAAGAATGGACACACCTAAATTATATAAAAAAATTACAGTAAATAGAAAACTTTTACTGCACTCAGACACGAGGTTAAATTCAACTTGTGGTAGAAGTCTGCCTGGGATCGCCCGGAAAATCCAGCATCCACAAGTTGTTAATTTAATGTGAGGGGTCTAGTGCGTAAATAAAACATGTAACAGTGCTAAGACACGAGGTTAAGTCAACTTGTGGAAGAAGTCTGCCCGCAACCGCCCGACAAATCCAGCATCCACAAGTGTAGGATTAATTTGAGAGGTCTAGTGCATAAACATATATATATATATATATAAATAGCAGGATTGATAAAATAGCATTAATTGTGATTAATGGAAATGAAAAAGGAAATAAATAAAAGTTACAACAGTAGAGGAAGTGGAATGAACGGGAATGATAACAACTTGTTATAAATAAATTACATTAATGAGAATGTTATATAATAGGTAGGCTTGTCCTAGGGATAAGTGGAAATTATAACTTAGGTTATAGTAAAAGATAAAGAAAGTGGAATAACTTATGTAATGAGATAAGTTGTACTTAATTGTAAATTAAGTTATTCATAAGAACGAGAATCTGAAATCTATGGATGAGGACAACGTAAGTTATATTTATGGGAAGAGAAACTTATTAGTAAACCTTAGTTAAGAGAACTAAGTTAATAAGTAAACAACGATAAGTGGTAGAGACAGTATAGGATGGAATTATGATTAAATAAGAAAGAATGAAGCAAACTTATGAAATGAAATAAGTTATATTTAATCATAAGTAATAAGTGACATGTTAAATAGAAAACATGTGAATTGAGATATACTTACTTACGTATTATGTAAGAACATATTATTGGACCATGAATAATATTAAGAGATTGTAGATTACAGACCTTGAATTACAATTTAGAGAATAACATGTTACAGGCTTATTAATAAAGTTAAATGGGTTAGGTTATATGACTGAAATTAATAAGCGAGAGGAACTTGGTAACTTGATTAAGAAGTCAATGTGAATGGGAATAACCAAGTTAAATGGAAACTCGATGAGGTAGAGAAAGTGCATAATTGAATGTTTAGACATAGGGTCTAATAGCATATTAAAATAGGGTGCTTGGACCAGTTCGCACGTTTAAGGTGAATAACCCAAAGGGGTAGATCATCGCGGCGTCATGAGGACGAGGGGAGTGCACATCCATCTGATTATTTTGTTAGCTCTGACGGACTGGAAGGGGAAGCACATGACTTCCTGAGATACATAAGGTGCTCATGGTAGTCCTCTAAGTGGTGGCGATGTTTAGGCTCTGCTCGCAGAGGTTGGGTCGGCGTGTTACTACCAGGTGGGTGGGCCTTGACTGCAAAAGTAGCTCTGCAGTCAGAATGCTGTGACGAGATGACACTAGGGTGATTCAGCGATTGCCTCAATGGGAGGTGAGGTCAGAACCAACAAGGATAGTAGATCGCCGGGTACATGTCATCGGTAGCCAGTGGGATGCGAAATGACTAGAGCTAAACCCAAGACGCTATCCACCTTTCACTATCGAGGCACGGTGGTTGAGGGTAGACGCCAATTGAATGTTTATATTGTTTGTTAAGGGCAATTCGCTTAGCTTTTGTAGTCTTTACTAGTTGAGGAAGGGGCCGAGGTGGGGTCATAGCCACAATGAAAAACAAACCCGAGGGATATCTGTACTTTTAGGCCCTTAAAGGTGGGCCTGTACAGATATGGAAAAGTTATCGACCGAGTTTTGTGTTTCTTGTACAGCCCTGCCACGGAAAACGGTGCACATTAGAGGTTATGTGCAGTTAAGGTATCGAATACGATTGACGATACGTACGTGGGAAAGTCTAGATACATGCTTGTCTTCTCTAGGTGGTGTATTGTAGACTTGAGGGCATTACTCTGTGATTGAATCTGATTCGATCGAAGGTGGCAGTCCATACGCTTACGTATCATAGTAATGACAGATATATGCGGAACTTAACATTTTTATATAAAGATCGTATGTCACTCCGGCGTAGGATGAGGGACTGTGTATATTTCTGTGGCGTTACGGCGGAGACCGTGCGAGTGGGGTACCATTGGGTGTACCTTAATATTCGGGGTAGCTACATATATACTTAATTAGGCTAATCCATTGGGAGTAAATGGGTACGACGTGTGTGTAAGCCTTGAGTAGTGTTAACCCAAGTAACCTAGTGAATAAGAAAACATAATTGAAAGGTATATAGGATTATCCTAAATGTATAGTTTAAATCCAGTCACCAAAACCTGTGTTCTGACCCCCTACTCATCACATACTCGTAGGTTAAACTTGTGATAGCTTTGGATACTGGTTAGGCAGTATTATAATTTGGGTAAGGAAATATTTTGATTATATTATATTTTATCCATTCCGCTGTGTGATATTTTTTGAGCTCTGATATATTTTATATCTCTGTCTTTTCTGTAGGATACCAGAGCTACCAACACGAGTTTTGATAGATTAGAATTTTGAAAAAAATTGGTCTATCAGAATTCGGGTTGTTATAAGACCTAAAGTGTTCATTTACATGATGAAACATTCGAGTATTCTATACTGTCTGTAATTTTGGTGAGAGTCTACCAGTTGAAGTCCCATTTAGTTCCTAGGCAGTATGAATAAATTACAGCAGTTTTTACAAATAAAATAGTGACTTCGTATTAGGTAGAGTTCAAATATGGGAATATGGAGATGGTGGAAGCGAGATGGTCTTTTGTAGAAAATGGAGACAACCGTAGGTAGATCGAAATTCTTGGGCGACTAGTGAATTATTAATTTCTAAGTATAAACGTTAATCACCTTGAAGATCCATTGTATTTGTTCATAGGACGAAATACTCGAGTGTTCCATATAGTATGTTATTTAGTTGAGAGCTTATCGGTCGAAGTCTCATTCGGTTCCAAGGTAATATAAAGAAATTACTGCAATTTTCACAAAAATAATAGTTTCTTTGTATGTAGGAAGAGTTCAAATATGTGAATATAGCCTGTTATTTTCTAAGTGCAACTGCTTGTCACCTTGGAGACGCACAGTGTTCGTTCACAGGGCGAAACATTCGAGTATTCCATATTGTCTGTAATTTAGGTGAGAGTCTACCAGTTGAAGACTCCTCAGGTTCTAATGTAGTATGAAGAAATCACTGTGGTTTTTACAAAAAAAGTAGTGACTTCGTATGTAGGAAAAGTTCAAATATGGGAACATTGCCAGTTATTTTCTAAGTACAATTGGCAGTCACCTTGGAGAACTACGCTTTTTAATCATAGGGAAAGACGTCCGAGTATTTCAGACTGTCCGTAATTTAGGTGGGAATCTATTGGTCAAAGTCTCATCTGATCCCAAGGTTGTATGAAGAAATTGCTATAATTATTACAAAAAATAGCGACTTTATATGTAGGCAGAGTTTAAATATGAGAATATAACCAGTTATTTTCTAAGTACAACTATTAGTCACCTTGGACACATAAAGTTTTCGTTCATAGCACGAAACATTCGAGTATTCCATACTATTCGTAATTTAGGTAAGGGTCTACCAGTTGAAGTCTCGTCCAGTTCCAAGGCAGTATGAAGGAATTACTACAGTTTTTACAAAAAAAATAGCGACTTAGTATGTAGGTAGAGTTCAAATATAGGAATATAGCCTATTATTTTCAAAGTACAACTGGCATTCACCTTGGAGAACTATAAGGTTCGATCATAGAGCAAAACGTCTGAGTATTTCACATTGTCCGTAATTTAGGTGGAAATATATTGGTCGAAGTCTCATCCAATTCCAAGGCAGTATGAAGAAATTATTGCAATTTTTACCAAAAAATAGCGACTTTCTATATAGACAGAGTTAAAACATGCAAATATAGCCTGTTATTTTCTAAGTACAATGTAACGACCTGAGGGAATTCGACGTCCGAATTCCGACAATAATACATGTATCTCGCATTACTTGAAAGAACTCAAGTATTGAAACAATCAAATAGTTATTAGAAAGAAATTAGAGGGTGAGATAAGAAAGAAAGAAATATTAGAACAGAAGAAGAAGAAGAACTAACATAACACAGAGTCTTACATCGAAGCGGAACAAAATATAATATGAAAATAAATCTTTACTGAGAGCTTTAAAAATACTTACAATCATCATCGTACATCAACACATCTTAGACAGTTATAATAATCTGTCCTCATATACAACACACAGCGGAAACACAACTATATAATATCACACATCTGAACTCTTTCAGCTCATCTCTTCATAGTATCTGATAACCTGAACCTGTACAACTAGGGCTAACCCAAGCATTACAAACGCCGAATCAGTCTGGTGGACCTGAGTGAGAAAAACACACTAAGTTTAAAGGCATTATCCAACTTGATTTTAAAGTCAAAATCTTTTCAAAACAAAAGGATAATCATAAGACCAAATCCACACATAAATGCAGATGGTTTTCACCTCACGATAACCCAAAACATTTTTGAAAACAATATTATTATGATATTGTCTAAATACAAATAAATAGCAATCTAGCGGAACGCTTACATCTCATGCTTCACATATATAGTATACAATTAAAACCCCGGGCGCTTATTGGAGATTTGGATTTCGACTATGACAAGGTATGGAACCACATGCCGATAGTGTATCCCTAGAGGGGAAAACACTGGATTCAACAAGAACATCTTGAAACCCGGCCCACACATGACCGACCACTCATTTTGCTTGAGTGTATCGAATGTATATCACTAACGGTTCGGCTCAAACCGCCGTTTCCTGAAAAAGGGAAAGCATAGAACTATATGAAAGAAGGAAGTGGATTTTCTCTAGATAGGTTATCATACACCCTAATGGGAGAGATCCACATAGTCATGCTGCCTGCCCGATTTTTGTCATTTCCCGGTTGATGAGGCTTGAAGCTAAGCTTTACCTTTCAAAATCAGCACATCACATTCACTTTGAATACCACATCGTCAGATCCATCAGAAATCACGAATTGACGTCCACAACAATACTTTGTGTGTTAGCTAAAAGAAGTTTCCTTCTCCGCTTCCACTCTTGGTACGTTTGAAGAAATCAATGTACGTGACTTTTCAGGAAATACTTTGTCAGACATCCATACATATACGTCATCCCGGAAAAGGATGAACCGAAGGCACCCTCCTACTACATCCTAGGAATCACCCTGAGAATCAATAGCGAGAAGTCCTTATGAATCCGTAGATTCCAACCACGACAAAATCACAGTTTATCTTTGCTTGTAAGTCATAGATTTTAAGTAATCCTTCCGCTTATGAAGATCCACTCTCTTCAATAGATGCATCTCGAATCAGCATCTTTAACGTATTCGTATTTGCTAGACAGAATGGTTTTCGAATATAAATTCGATCTCGATCTTTCCGTACCAACAATCGTATGGGACAAATTTGTTAGTTGGTTATTTAACTATCAAATAAAACAACCATTCATTCATATTAAAACGTATTCACTAAATCACTACTCAGTATCATTTAGCCTCTTTAACGAACCATCCATTAATTATATTCTCAAAATTTTCAAATATTTGAAACATCGTTTTTACTTATTATTATAAAATAAGAATATTCCCTAAATTCATTTTATTTAACTTATAAACTTTTCGCAAATCATTTATAATATCATTAAATGGAAATCATAACTTATTTTTCCCCAACTACTCTCGTTTATAAACTAATACCATTCTTGGATAATTATGGAGTCATTCAAGTTGGGGTACTTTATTTACCTCTCAGACCTTGACCT
Organism: Allium sativum; assembly: GCA_030737875.1. Classification (NCBI taxonomy): domain Eukaryota; kingdom Viridiplantae; phylum Streptophyta; class Magnoliopsida; order Asparagales; family Amaryllidaceae; genus Allium; species Allium sativum. The sequence goes on from CM060915.1 coordinate 381,305,627, forward strand.
ACACCATGTTGGAGAATGGAGTTTTGATGACAATAACCTTATTTCAATTATCATTGATTATAAAATATATACTAACACTTTTTGTATAGAATATATATACACACATATATGCAGGAATTATATACAGGAAATATTACTGAAGACTGTACAGTTTAAAGATGATAGAGATTAAGAATTCAGAGAAATATCAAGACTCATGAATATTCAAGATTTCAAGAGTTCAAGATTAATACAGTTATAGAGTCTAGATTATGTAAGACTATAAATAGCACTCCAGGTTCAATATTCAAATTCTAATTTCCAATTTCTATTTTCTATCCTCGATTCTATCTATTTTATTTCTTTATCTTTTCAATTTTTTCTTTCTTATTTATCTTTGTTTTTCAAACTTAAGTTTTATATATTTATATTCTTATACTTTATATTTATATAGTTTAAAACCTTATAACTTTATAAATATGTTTATATAGTTTAAATTTATGTTTTCATATGATTTTCTACTTTATAATATTAATTTACAATACTATGTTTAGATTCAAGAATTTCCAGAATTATATTCATATCAAAACACTTGAAAAAATGTTTTAAAATTCAAAAATACACTAGGGTATGTCGACATAACAAAAAAACCAATAGCGACATATAACTGTCACTTTTTAAATTTTGAGTGGAAGTGTCTTTTCACTATTTGAAACGATTCAGAAACATTGCAACCTTTCACACACTATAAAAAGGGGATAAAACCGAATTTTTAAACATATCTTCTTCTCCACTTTCATCCTCTTTCATTATATAAACATTCTTAATCATTTTTATGATTTCTACACTTTTACTCTACCGAATTCAATTCTATTTTGATCAAACTTCTTCTCTCTACACTCTCCTCTCATCTATCTCTGAATCAAGTGTTATTGAAGAGTTTTAGGGCTGTTTGTAATTGTTTGGGTTGAGTAAAAGAGGAATCGGTGGTATCCTTATAGCTGAGAAATCAAGGAAGTAGGAATCGGTGTTTCCTTGTAGCCGAGAAATCAGGGAATTAAAATCGGTGGTATCCCTTGTAGTCGTGAAATCAAGGAAGGTGTATTTTACTATTGATATAGTAATAAAACTCTACGCAATCTAGTGTTGTGCGGGACTGGACGTAGGAGTAATCCGAACCAGTATAAAATCCAGTGTGTTCTTTTCTTTTCTACATCTTTATTTCTGTTTATTTTATATCAGTGTTTGAATATGTGTCTATGATTGTGTTTGTAGTGTTTGATTCATCCTCTAGTTCACATAAGTTTTGGATTTTGTTTAAATTCTCACAAACAATATTCACCCCCTCTAGTGTTTGTTTTGCCTTAATGATCCATTGTGCATTCCCTAACAACTGGTATCAGAGCAAGGTCTTTCAAAAAGTTCATAATCTGATTTCTGAAAATGGTGATAATGGCAAAGTTTGGAATCTCTATTAATACTAGTGTCAATTCATGCATTGTATCAATGTTGAAAGAGTCTGCATATAATAATGTTAAAGAGGCATGTAATCTACTGAAATATTGTTCAATTCAGAAAAGAATGAGTTCTACGGCTTTTGAAAATTCAAAAGTTGAAAGGATGGGCAAAGTGGTCGTTGGCAATTCAAATTCTGAAAAGGTGTTATTGGAAATTCAAATCCTAAATTGGTGTATTACGTAGCTATTGAAAATTCAAATCCTGGAAAGCAATTGGTGGAAATGAAAAAGGACAAATGGATACTGGGTAGTGGTTGTTCAAGACATATGACTGGAAATCCAGAATTACTCAATAATATGAAATATGAAGATGGTGGAATGGTAAACTTCGGAGATAACGCTGAAGGATACATTATTGGAATCCAGTCAGTAATTCTGAAACTCCCACTATTTCTGATGTTTTATTAGTTAGGAATTTAAAAAACAACTTGCTAAGTATAATCAACTTTGCGATAAGGGTTATAATATAAATTTTGAAAAGAATAAATGTTTTATAGAAGATAGGAATTCAAAAGTTATATTTGAAGGAGATAGAAAGGAAAATATCTATATATTAATTATGAAAATCTCCAGCGATAATTTATGTCTTATGGCCAATACAAGTGGTCCCTGGATCTGGGATAAGAGATTCGGTCATACAAATTTCAAACACATTTCTAGCATTTCTAAATTAGATTCAATTAGAGGATTGCCCAAAATGAAATTTAAAGTTAACAATTTATGTGATGCTTGTCAATTTGGAAAATTAAAGAAGAATTCGTTTAAGTCAAAAGAAGAAATTACTACTTCAAAACTATTAGAGTTAATACACATGGATTTATTTGGTCCATCTCAAATTCAATCCATAAATCATAACAGATATGTGTATGTAATAGTTGACGACTTTTCTAGATTTAGTTGGACTTTGTTTCTAAAGAATAAAAATGATGCTTTCGATCAGTTTAAAACCATTTCTAAAAGAATTCAAAATTTATTAGCACTAAAAATTAAAATAATACATAGTGATCATGGTGAAGAATTCGAAAATGAGTATTTTGAAAAATATTGTAATAAAAACGGAATAACTCACAATTTTCAATTCCAAGAACCCTTCAACAAAATGGAGTAGTTGAACGTAAGAATAGAACAATACGAATGTACAAGAACTATGTTATCTGATAGTAATTTACCAAGGAATTTTTAGGCTAAGGCAGTTGCAACAGCTATCTATATTATTAATAGAATTTCAATTAGACCTTTAACTCATGAAAAACCATATGAACTTTTGTATAACAAGAAACCAAAAGTATCATATTTTAAAATATTCGAAAGTAAATGTTTTATATTAAATATAAAAGATAATTTAGACAAATTTGATTCAAAATCTGATAAAGGAATTTATATTGGATTTTAAGAAAGAAGCATGGCTTATAGAGTTTTCAATACTTAAACTAACACCATAGAAGAAACATTGAACATATCTTTCGATGAAAACCATAAAAGTATAACTCAAAACAATGAAGACGATTGTGAAAATGAAATTAATGAAATATATTATGAAGATAATCAACCAAATAAAAGAATTAGATTACTTAGAGACCATCCTGTAGAAAATATCTTAGGAGATATTAAATCCGTTGTTAGAACTCGTAATCTATTAAATAATATGAGTAATACTGCATTTATATCAACTATTGAACCCAAAAATCCAAAGGAAGCTTCTTCCGATGATTCATGGATATTTGTTATGCAAGAAGAACTGAATCAGTTTACTAGGAATGAAGTATGAGAACTTGTTCCTAGACCATAGGATAAAACAATAATAGGACCAAATGGGTCTATAAAAATAAAATGAATGAACACGGTGAGGTGGTAAGAAATAAGGCACGACTAGTAGCACAAGGTTATACTCAAGACGAAGGAGTAGATTATGATGAAACTTTTGCCCCCTTAGCAAGACTAGTGGCTATTAGAATTTTACTAGCTTTTGCAAACTATAATAATTTCAAATTATATCAAATGGATGTCAAAAGTGCTTTTCTAAATGGATTTGTCAAAGAAGACGTATATGTAGAGCAACCACCCCTATTTGAAGATGAAAAATTATCAAATCACTTATATAAGCAAAAGAAAGCGTTATATGGATTAAAACAAGCTCATAGGACTTGGTATGATAGATTATGAAATTATTTATTATAGTTAAATTTTGAAATAGGAAAATTAGATAATACTTTGTTTATCTAGAAGAATAACAAAGATATACAACTAGTACAAATATATGTTGACGATATAATTTTTGGGTCAACAAATGATAAAATGAACAAACAATTTTCAGATACTATGACCAAAGAATTTGAAATGAGATATATGGGAGAATTATCGTTCTTTTTAGGGTTACAAATTCGACAATTAACGAATGGAATATTTATTAATCAAGAAAAGTATGCAAGAGATTTAATTTATAAATATAATCTAACAACAACAAATGGAACACAAACACCTATGGCAACTAATATTGCTTTAAGTAAAGATGATACATCAAAAGACATTGGTTAAAAACTATATAGAGGAGTGATGGGATCTTTATTATATATCACCGCTAGTAGACCAGATATAGGGCATAGTGTATGTCTCAGTGCAAGATACCAATCACAACCTAAGGAAACACATATAAAATCCGTAAAACGTATTCTGAGTTATGTAAAGCATACATCAGATTTTGGATTATTTTATCCTAAGAATGATTCATTTTGATTTAGTGGAACATGTCACTTCCTAGGACATTCCCTTGTATCATGGTTCAGTAAAAAAAATACTGTATTGTTGTAAACAACTGAAGCAAAATATATCTCTGCTACTTTAGCTTGTTCACATTTAATATATATGAAACAAACTTTAAACGATTTTGGTTTAAATATAAATAAATCTCTGATACACTGCAATAATACAAGCGCCATAAATATTTCTAAAAATTCAACTCATCATTCGAGAACTAAACATATCGATGTGAGACATCGTTTTCTAAGAGATAAATGTAAGTAAAGAAAATATTTCATTTGAATTTATAGAAACTGGTAAACAAACAGCAGATATATTAACTAAACCATTAAATGAAGCAACATTCACTAAATTTAGGAGAGAATTAGGCATATGTTCATTAAGTGAGTTAAAATAATTAAATAAATTAAATATATAAACATAACATGAGAAATTAAAATAATAAGATTCAAAACAATAGTATGTCGACACAGAGTTTTTGGTATGTCAACATATAACTGCCAAAATTTCAAATTAAATTCCCACCAAAAGTTAGTTATTTCAATTATTTAAACCTTCTATTTCGACTTTTCTTCTTCATTCTCATTCTTCTTCTCTGTAAAAACTCTAAATAAAAAAATACAATGGCCTCCACTAATCTAAATACTCAAATCAACTCCGATTCACCTGCCGGACCATCCGAGGGTCCGTTTCAATGATCTACGCTATCTAGGGTTATCAAAGTCAAAGAAAAAATGGAGTACATACTGCAAATGGTGGCTGAGATATAAGTACTCTAGATTAGGATGAGTCAAGAGTAAAACAGGCAAGGGAAAGTAATGAGAAGCCTCTTAAAGTTTATAATGGATAACGAGGCTAATCCTATAATCATCGATGATGGTAATCAAGCCATGGAAGAGAAGGAAGAACCAAAGAAGAACCAGAGGAAGAACTAGAAGAGGAAGAAGAAATGATGGAGGAGGAGGAGCGTCAGGAGATGCAACAAACGGTTACAGAAGAAGATGATAAGGTTGAATGTGTAGGAGAAGTATTTGACGAAAATGGAAATGTGATTGAAAAGAATGTAGAATTTTGTCTCCATTATCTAAATTGTCCAATTCACAAATCTCCCATTGCTAAATAATTAAGTGTTTAAGGGTTTTCTTGTTCTTTCGTTTTATTGCATTCCTACGATAAATCGTATTTGTATAAATTCGTGTATTTGTACAAATTCATGTTTAATAAAATTGTCATTTATGATTATGGTTTAATTAATTATAACTCTCTAACATATGGATATAAGATTAAGGGGGAGTATCTTTATAGGTTAGTTACTTAAGTTTTATTCAGAAAGTAATACAATTTAGGGGGAGTTATCTTAGAATTTCTTTTTGATAGTGCCAAAGGGGGAGAAATTATAAAATATAGGAATAGTTTATAGGATTCTTACAGATAGGGAGAGTATTAGAAGGATCATCAGCAACAGGTATATATTGGTATGATATTTTATAAACTAAGGTTGTCATCATCAAAAAGGGGGAGATTGTTGGAGAATGGAGTTTTGATGACAACAATTTATTCAATTATTACTGATTATAAAACATATACTAAAACTTTTTGTACAGAATATATATATACACACACACATATGCAGGAAATATTACTGAAGACTGTGCAATTTAAAGATGATAGAGATTAAGAATTCAAAGAAGTATCAAGACTCATGAGTATTCAAGATTTCAAGAGTTCAAGATTAATATAGTTATAGAGTCTAGATTATGTAAGACTATAAATAGCACTCCAGGTTCAATATTCAAATTCTGATTTTAAAATTCTATTTTCTGTCCTTGATTCTCTCTATTTTATTTCTTTATCTTTTAAATTTTTTTCTTTCTTATTTATCTTTGTTTTTCAAACTTAAGTTTTATTTATTTATATTCATATACTTTATATTTATGTAGTTTAAAACCTTATAATTATAAATATATTTATATAGTTTAAATTTATGTTCTCATATGATTTTCTACTTTATAATAAATACTATATTTAGATTCAAGAATTTTCAGAATTATATTTATATCAAAACCTTTGAAAAAATGTTTTAAAATCCAAAAATACACTAGGGTATGTTGACATAACAAAAACACCATGTCGACATATAATTGTCACTTTTTCAATTTTGAAAGGAAGTGTCTTTTCACTATCTGAAACGATTCAGAAATGTTGCAACCTTTCACACACTATAAAAAGGGGTTAAAACCGAATTTTTAAACATATCTTCTTCTCTACTTTCATCCTCTTTCATTATATAATCATTCTTAATCATTTATATGATTTCAACACTTATACTCTGCCGAATTCAATTCTGTTTTGATCAAACTTCTTCTCTCTACACTCTCTTCTCATCTCTCTCCGAATCAAGTGCTATTGAAGAGTTCTAGGGTTGTTTGTGATTGTTTGGGTTGAGTAAAAGAGGAATCAGTGGTATAATTGTAGCTGAGCAATCAAGGAAGTAGGAATCAGTATTTCCTTATAGCCTAGAAATTAGGGAAGTAGAAATCAGTGGTATCTCTTGTAGCCGTGAAGTCAAGGAAGGCGTACTTGACTGTTGATATAGTAATAAAACTCTATGCAATTTAGCGTTGTGCGGGACTAGACATAGGAGTAACCCGAACCAGTATAAAATCCGGTGTGTTCTTTCCTTTTCTACATCTTTATTTCTGTTTATTTTATATCTGTGTCTGTGATTGTGTTTGTGGTGTTTGATTCACCCTGTAGTTCATATAAGTTTTAGATTTTGTTTATATTCCCACAAACACTATTCACCCCCCCACCCGCTAGTGTTTGTTTTGCCTTAACGATCCATTCTGCATTCCCTAACAATTGGGATCAGAGCAGGTCTTTCAAAAAGTTCATAATCTGATTTTTGAAAATGATGATAATGGAAAAGTTTGGAATTTCTATTAATACTAGTGTCAATTCATGCATTGCATCAATGTTGAAAGAGTCTGCAAATAATAATGTTAAAGAGGCACGTCATCTACTGAAATATGGTTCAATTCAGAAAAGGATGAGTTCTATGGCTTTTGAAAATTCAAAAGTTGAAAAGATGGGTAAAGTGACCATTGGCAGTTCAAATTCTGAAAAGGTGGTTGCTGGAAATTCAAATCCAGAACTGCTTTATTACATGGTTGTTGAAAATTCAAATTCTGGAAAGCAATTGGTGGAAATGAAAAAGGGAAAATGGATACTGGATAGTGGTTGTTCAAGGCATATGACTGGAAATCCAGAACTGCTCAAAATATGAAGATGGTGGAATGGTAAACATCGGAGATAATTCTAAAGGATACATTATTGGAATCGGCAATGTCGGTAATTCTAAAACTCCTATTATTTCTGATGTTTTATTAGTTAGGAATTTAAAACACAACTTGCTAAGTATAAGTCAACTTTGCGATAAGGGTTATAAGATAAATTTTGAAAAGAATAAATGTTTTATAGAAGATAGGAATTCAAAATTTATATTCGAAGGAAATAGAAAGAAAAATATCTATATATTAAGTATGAAGATCTCCAGCGATAATTTATGTATTATGGCCAATATAAGTGATCCCTGGATTTGGCATATGAGATTCAGTCATACAAATTTCAAACACATTTCTACAATTTCTAAATTACAGTTAGAGGATTACCCAAAATGAAATTTAAAGTTAATAATTTATGCAATGCTTGTTAATTTGGAAAATTAAAGAAGAGTTCATATAATTCAAAAGAAGAAAGTACTACTTCAAAACCATTAGAGTTAATACATATGGATTTATTTGGTTCATCTCAAGTTCAATCAATAAATCATAATAGATATGTGTATGTAATAGTTGACGACTTTTCTAGATTTACTTGGACTTTGTTTCTTAAGAATAAAAGTGATGCTTTCGATCAGTTTAAAACCTTTTCTAAAAGAATTCAAAATTTATTACCACTAAAAATTAAAATAATACGTAGTGATCATGGTGGAGAATTCGAAAATGAGAATTTTTAAAAATATTGTAATGAAAAGGGAATAACTCACAATTTTACAATTCCAAGAACCCCTCAACAAAATGGAGTAGTTGAAGGTAAGAATAGAACAATATAAGAATGTGCAAGAACTAAGTTATCCGATAGTAATTTACCAAGGAATTTTTGGGTAAAGGCAGTTGCAATAGCTTGCTATGTTATTAATAGAATTTCAATTAGACCTTTAACTCATAAAACACCATATGAACTTTTGTATAACAAGAAACCAAAATACCATATTTTAAAATATTTGAAAGTAAATGTTTTATACTAAATACAAAAGATAATTTAGGCAAATTTAATTCAAAATCTGATAAAGGAACTTTTATTGGATATTCAAAAAGAAGCAAGGCTTATAGAGTTTTCAATACTCGATCTAACACCATAGAAGAAACAATAAATGTATCTTTTGATGAAACTATAAAAGTATAACTCAAAACAATGAAGATGATTGTGAAAATGAAATTAATGAAATAAATTATGAAGATAATCAACCAAATAAAAGAATTAGATTACTTAGAGACCATCCTGTAGAAAATGTCTTAGGAGATATTGAATCTGTTGTTAGAACTCGTAATCAATTAAATAATATGAGTAATACACCATTAGTATCAATTATTGAACCCAAAAATCCAAAGGAAGCTTCTTCCGATGATTAATGGAAACTTGCTATGCAAGAAGAATATAATCAGTTTACTAGGAATAAAGTATGGGAACTTGTTCCTAGACCAGAGGATAAAACAATAATAGGAACCAAATGGGTCTATAAAAATAAAATCAATGAACATAGTGACGTAGTAAGAAATAAGGCACGACTAGTACCACAAGGTTATACTCAAGAAGAAGGAATAGATTATGTAGAAACTTTTACCCCCGTAGCAAGACTAGAGGCTATTAGAATTTTACTAGCTTTTGCAAACTATAATTTATATCAAATGGATGTCAAAAGTGCATTTCTAAATGGATTTGTCAAAGAAAAAGTATATGCAAGAGCAACTGTAACATCAGTGATTTTTGACCATTCAAATTGACAATTATCCTCAATTGTCAACTTAAACAAATCAAAAATACAGATAGTTATTGGGATTTATATAAGAAAAAGAATAGAAGAAGAAAACAAATACAGAATCTCGCAGTGGAAGGACAAGCTGTAAAAACATATATTTGATTATGTTTTACAACAATTATATGAGTTAACTATTATACAACATACCAATAATTTTGTAGTGGAATAGTAATAATAATACATCTATTGAGCTCCATCTTCATCTTCATAATAGTATATTCAAGGCAAGGTAATCTTCGCTAACTGCAACTTCGGTTGACCCAAGTGTATTGCATAAAAAGAAACACAACAAACACTCGGATCAGAACTAAAAAATTCACATATTAGTCAAATTAAAATACGAAATAACATGAGTGTTATGGGTGCGGTAATCTAAAGAAGTATTATGGAAAATTCGCAAATGATTTTGGAAAAATGAAGCTATCATAAGCTCGTCCCACATCACACAATGCAAGCGCACACCAAATAGGCGAGTTTTGTCTTATGATAACCAAACATACTTTCATACATGAAAATATTCTTTAAATACTTTTATTAGTGCATAGTGTTGAAAACCATTTCGCAAATAAATATATTAATCTTAGCAACCATAGTGACTATGCCTACATACATAGTTCACAAACAAAACGAAAGGCTCGTATTGGTTGTTAGGTTCCAATATGATGGTTTCTGACACGAAAGATCAATCCGGAACTAGGTGCAACCTCACGATTCATGGTTTTCATCTAGGCTCGGACACCAAACACCAGGTAAATCACCGGTTAACATCCAGATACGGACACCGAACATACCCTTTTTTCACAAGTTTCAAAGTAGATCTACTGCCGAAGCTTTCAAGTTTGAATAAAATGTATACAACCTAACTGCCAGTTTACCATAATCCGAGGTGTGAGGTTCGTCGAAGTCACGATATAACAATTCTGTCATCACTAGCTCATTTCATAACTTGAGCATGCCACACTGTCAATTTACAACATGTCACTGATTTCCATCAATACATAACCTCTAAGAACGTAAAACTAAGAGACAGGAATAATTAGTTTCCACAACCCGATATATATATATATATATTAATAAAAATTAGTGTTACGCAGTCAATTACAATGTCAGACACTGTTTTCGAACAAATTAAACAGTTGTAAATAACTGTAAAATCCGTTCGGCTTTCCTAAACAACAGGATTGTTGTAGAGGGTGTCGAACTCCGGGACCAAAAATATTTTAATTAATAAATCCAATCAAGTTATTCCAGAATTCTGATTGACTGAAAACACAGAAAATAACAACAATTAAATAAAAATAGAGATTTATATAATAAGAGAAAGCAATTAGGGGATAATGACATAGATTGGATTCATACTCATCAATAGCCAACAAATAAATATAGATCTAATTCATGTTTCTGTCACACACATGAATCAATGATAATTAGGTTCTTAGAAACAAATAAGTAAATAAGAACAAACATAGCCTATGCAGGAGCTGAGCTCTTAAACAACCATAGACTATCAAGACAGATTCACTAATTAACTTCTAAAACCCAAAAATTAGATCTAAATCTGATAATTGTTAGATCGAACACGAATATACCCTGTGAAGGAGCATAGCTCTTAAACGACACAGAATATGAAGGTTCAGATCTAACCCTTGATTCAGATCCAGATCTACATGTATAAAGTCCTCATCTATTGGCTATGTGATTTATGTTGAATCATATCTATTAGTGCCATCACCCCCTAATCAAGGGAGATTAGCTAGACATAGCTAAAGAAGAAGAGAAACAGAAACTAAATAACATGAACATAAATAAAATAACAACTGAGAGAAAGGGAAAACAAGTGTTTTATTCCAAGAAGAGAATTACAGAATAAAACTAAGTGTGTTTTAATGTGAAGGAGATACAATATATTTATAGTTGCTTTGGCCAAGACTAAATAGCTTATTCCACAATGTGGGATAAAAACCCATTTCCAAAATGACAAGTAAATCAAGTAGCTAAGTGTGAACGCGTTTGAATGAGAAGCCTTGCAATTGAGCTAGTGTGAACGCATTTGAATGGAAGGCCTTGCAAAGGAGCTAGTGTGAACGCATGCAGAGAAAATAGGTTGCGGGCTTCAAATCCAATTGCCTTGAGTATGAACAAGAACTCCAAGTGATCAGAAAAGCATTGAATCTTAACTCTGAAATATGCAGCAGAAAGTAGTTGAACAACAATATCTCTTTAGATCTTCAAGCTTTAATCCAGCTCTAAAAATCAACACTCTTCTAGCTCAAATTCTTCAAGCTTTTTAACAATTAAGTGCATTAATCCATTCATCTCAAATAATCCGGAAGCACAACTATAAATACACAGTATCAGTTATTTTAAAGATAAAATAAGATAAATAAGCGGATAAAATATACACATTTACGTGTATATCAGACACACAATTCATACAAGTCCATTATAGGTCTCAATTGAACAACTATGAATATCCTTAAATATATTCAGACCGCATGCCACTTATAACCTTGTTTCAGGTCTACGGCCCGATTCAAGACATTAGCAATCAATCCAAATAATCCAAAGATTTCCGGTCTTCATTTTTCCTTTCCAAGTCTTCAAATAGCATCGTATTATTACTTGGAATGGTTTTCAGACTTAAATCCAATCTCGGCCTTTCCAAGTAATAAGCGTATTTTAAAAACAAAATCTATGGACTATACCTGTTTCAATTTGTTATCTATTCATTTTTGGATAAGGTTGAATTAATTTCCTTAATTTTCGTCTTATCTCTTCTTTACAAATCCCCTTTTTAAAACTCTCTATTCGTTTTTATCATTCCCATTCGTCTTTTCAAATTTGGATTAAAAGCCTTATACATATTTTTTTTTATAATAGTTCTCAAATTTAATCATTTTCATGGAATGGTAAAATGTTTCATAAGTACTATAGATTAGCTACTTACCAAATAGGTTCAACATCATTTAAGGGTTCAAATCTTTTACTCAAACTATTTTAAATAATAAATGACGCTGTAAGATTCCAAAATTTGTTCTAAATTCAAGGGGTTTTAACTAACTTCCAAATTAAAATTTGAAAATAACCATCCCATCCGTCAGATCAGTTAGGGATAGCCAGGGAGAGCATGAAACTTGTATTTTCCAAACCCAAACCTTAGACACTATCCTCTCTGTCACCCTAGAACGTTCTGGTATATAAATGTGTATGTGTTATTGGAAGAAATGTCATAATATGTAACAACCCGCTCATTCGATGATAATAGATTTAAATATTTTATTTAAATATATCGTCGTATCCGACGTGTCACTCAAAATGTCGTTTTTTACAAATGATAAAATTAGGATTCCAGACCACTTCTATTGAGTCAGGATCATCGTTTATTACCTTTTTGATTGTAAGCATCGATACCTTTTGAGTTGGGCGAATTTGGTCTTTTTCATTTGATGAAAGACCAAAATATCATTTCTTGTATATGGGCGAATTTTGACTCAAAACCACTTCCGTTGAGTTCAAAATGTCGTTTAGGAGTTCGAAAAGTGTAAGCGTCGATATGTTCCACGATTCGGAAATTTGGCACTTTGGGTTGGGTCTTGGTTGAGCTAGCCTAGCTCATCATATAACCCCTCTTATCCCCCTTCTCTCCCATTCACTTTAACACTCAAAGAAAACAGAAAATGGGGAAAAAGAATGGGAAATTAAAATTCCTAAACCTACCTTAATCCTTGGAGCTCCAATTCTTGTGGAAATCAAGCATAGAAGCTTTGGTAAGCCTCCTCTTCATCTTCTCCATCATCTCTAGCTTATCTCCTCTTCTAATATTGATAATTCCTAAGACCTAACTCTTAGGAAACTCACTTTTTTTTGTTTAGATTGGAGATTCTAGTGTATTGATTGAAGAGACGTTAATTTAGCAATGCTTCGGGTTGAATTCTTGCTTCTAGCAAGCAAAGGTGAGTTCTTTGATGAACTCACATCTATGCTTCAAGCCCTTGTGCTTGTAAAGTGTAATTTAGTGCGTTTATACCTTGTGTATGTTGTGTATGCATCTAGTGTAGCTTAGTTGATTTCATGTTTTCATTGAATTGGAAATTATGATTAGAATTGTCCACACAATCTAATTCATATGCTATGGGTTATTTTGGTGATATTATGATGCTCCGTTGCCACCCCGGCAAAGTTCTAATTCTTCACAAGTCGCTTGAATCGTACTTGATCGCTTTGGTTAGAAAATTCGTCCGTTTTAGAATTTGTAGTCGTAGCCATTGTTAATCTCGTATGAATGTTTGTGCATGCGCAATTGGGTGTTATAAGTTGTTTCGGCAAGCCCGTGAAGCCTCATATACATGTGCATAACATCATAGGCCTCCGGCATTCGTCGATATCGTTTTGAACATGTTTTCAAGGCAAATTGTGCTCTGGAACAGGATTTAGACGTCTGAATATTATATATCAGACGTCTGACCAGCTTCAAATAATTATAGAACCAAGTAAGAAAGTTCAAAAGTCTGAAAATTTTAGCTTAGAAGTCTGAATTGTAATTCAGACGTCTGGCCGGAATAATTCAGACGTCTGAAAGGGGGCCAAAATGAACTTAACCCTGCGGGGTTCTAAAAAACCTAGTTCAGACATCTGACCTAAATGATTCAGACGTCCGAATCTGTTTTTCTGCTGTGGACCAGAGGCACCTTGGTCCATAGTATACCCCCATCCAGGCTCTTTCCCGGCCGAAGCTCGGGCCGTTCGCACTTCGTTTGTGAACTTCAGCTTCACAAATTCATAGATTCCAACAGCTCGATTCATCGTCTTTGATTCTCAAGTGATTCTTCCAATGTTGATTCTTTTGGTCTATTCACATTGTTTAGGATGTGAATTGATTAAGTGATCATTCTAAATCTCGTGCGCTCTATTTTGTATATCGAATTTATTCGATACTCTTGTTAATATAATTCACAACTCTAAAACGTGAATTATCGACTAGATATCCTTCGAGTCTATTCCGATATAGTTTAAAACCTTCGGGTGCAAGTTTGGGATTTCGATTCGTTCGTTGATCGAAATTACAACAGTTATCCCTTTGTTTTCCTGTATGTTGTTGTAACGTGAATTTCACATTATCGATCACCTTGGTGATTGTACTCTGATCCGTAGCACCTAATTTTGTTTCTTTGTTTCCTGTTGCTCCAGGGTGATTTCTACTCATTTCTTAACGTCATTGGATTCACTAACGAGCTATATGTATATTCGATTTATCGAATTTACATTTGATGATTTATGATTTGAATTTACGTCATTTTGACGTAAATTCCCTTGATCGATTTGCCTCGGCAATCGTACTATAGTTTATTGTCACTTCAAATTATAAGAGGGTTTATATATTATTAATGGACCACGAATTCTTCTATGGATTCCAATCTATTAGTGTGTACGGATCCTCTTTACTCGATCGGGCGAGAAATTTAGTTTATTTACCTTAGTAAAACCAAGGACTATGACCCCTTATACGTTCACTTCGACAAATAACTCTTGGACTCGTGCGTTCGAACATGCGTGGTGATTCTCTCTGTTTTGAATAGAAACCAATTACGGGTTCATAAATATTCGAGAATAGCATGTGGTTATGGGACATGTCGCTATTTCCTTATATTAACTAGCTCGGGGTAATTTCTATTCACCCGTATCGATGTGATCCATTTTATGATTGTTCTTGTTGTTTTGAGTATGAACCAACAACGGGTTCGTAAATATTCGAGAATAGCGAGTGGTTATGGGACATTTTACTATTTTCTTATACTCACTATCCCAGAGTAATTTGTACTCACCCGGATCGATGTGATCCGTTTTATGATTTGGACTTATCTTCCTGGCTATGTCTCTGGGGGACTATGGTTCACTGTAATAGTTTTCACGCTATTCAGGGGAACTCCAGTTAGATAGTTTCTGCACTATCTGTCGATACCTCTTGTTCATTTTATGACTTATGTTTTGTGGTTATCGATTGCCCGAGTGGGATTTACGATTCTTGGATTTCACCTATGGGACTTCGGTCCAACTTTCTATGATTTAAGATTTCACGATTTATGTGTTTTCTCTCTTCCGGGGTCATGACCCGGCTCTGTGGGTAGCTTCGGCTCAAACATATAGGTTCGCTACCTAGAGATTGTATCTCATATGGGAGGTATCCACTTTTTATGATGTTTTCTGGATTTCCAGTGATTTTCGGATTCTTGATAACTTTTATGCGATGTGCGTCAATTTGATTTATGATTAATTTGATGCGATGCACGTCAATTTGATTTATGTTTACTTTGATGCGATGAGCGTCAACTTGATTTGTATTTCGCATTCCGTTGTCATTCATGTGTTTAGTTTATTTGGCATTCCTCTATCATTTCCAGTTGTGTGCTATTAGTTGAATGTTGCATTCTACATTAGCTAGGAGATTATTTAGAGATATTTGTGTGCTGACATTCCGTTGTCATTTCCTAATCGTGTTGACATGTCATGTTTCATATTTATTTATGATTTGATATTATTACTAGAATCATGTCATCCTTTGTTATATCTCTTGTTATCTCAGTTTATTTGATAAGTACAACTAGGCTGACTTGTTTATTATTTATTCCTATAAATAATACTCGGGTCAGACCGAGTCATTTTAGGTACTCCTCTGGGTCTCATCGCAGGATTGATCTTCCGCTTTCAGCTTGCTACTCTGTCTCCGCAGCTTTATGTACTTTTGTACCTATGACATTATCTATTGTTGTGTACATATTCTTTAATTTAGATCATGGTGCATGCATTTATTCTTTTGGGATTAGTGGATCTTTGTTGACCACTAGCTTGTTGTACACATTCTTGGTTTATTCATATCTATTCTGCCTTTGTGATATGATTATTCTGTGTCTGGCTGTGATATATATTATTGTTGTTGTCTATTTTATACTGCTTTTCGGATTACATATAGCCGTTGTATAGTTTCCCTGTGTGCTAAATGGTCATATCGAAATTTTAATCAGTATCATAAATCGATGTGTATTCCTCACATGGAGTAATCATACAATCGGTTGCTCTTCACAAACCTCATTCTCCGTTATGGTCTACGACATTTCTCTGAAATGAACTAGACGATAGTGGGTATAAAGGCGGGGCGCTACAGTTGGTTTCAGAGCCACTTTCCGGAACAGTGTAAGATAGGATGACGATGGTAATGTCTTAAGCCTCTCTCGGGAATCGTTCTTTAGGGTTTTAATTAGAGTCTTAAGACCTGTCATAGCTTATCTTCCTATACGATTCCATTTTGATTGAATTCGCATCGTTTGAATTCAACTTGAGACTAACTTTTTCTTCCTTCTTTTTCCTTAAAGAAGCGAAATAGTTGGTCGTAGCCATGCAAGTGCCGGTTCACCCAATGTACCTCCCACGGAGGGGTGTTTGAGTTATCTAGTGACATGTTTTTAGTCTTTTAGAATAGTTATTGACTCGTCTCCTTTGGGTTGATTTCTATAGTCCATTTAGGGCCCGTGTGCTCAGTGGTGCATCTGTTTCATTCTTTGACTCGAGTTGATAATCGATGTCTGTTTAATATCCTTGTAGTTGATTTATCATTGGATGTCTTGCCCGTGCGTCGTTACGCACATTGTAAGCACCTTTGATCCTGTTACTTCTTGATTTCTAGTCAAGATTATTTTATACGTCGTTACGTACCTAGCATGGTCTATTGATCACTTGTCGGTCGGTATGGAGATACCATGTCTTTGTGACTAAATCTACTCCCATGTTGTCAGCTATATAGTTCTAGTTCGGTGTGAGATCACCAAGTCTTCGGGCTAAAACAACACATTTGTTACCTCGTTGTGCCGGTGTGAGTCACAAGCATTTTTGCTAAATTAAATCGGCAAATGTATCGTTGCGTTCCAAACTCAAGATCAAGAATGAGGGAAAGCATCCCGCTTCTTGTGATCCCTCTTCTTGAATCAAGGTACGTATCATTAATTCCTTAATGTCATTTACCTTGTTTAAAGATTATTTTATTTATGTTCTTTTGATATACGTCAAACGTGTTCTTCGTTATCAAAAGATATCATTTGTGTTTTATTTGTAAGTTGATGAAGGAATTTTATTTCCTTTATGCCATCCCGAATGATTTATTGAATTTTTATATTTTCGCGAGATTTGCATGAACATTAGAAATTTTGAGTACTTTATTGTGTTAGCTTGTCCATCGGGTGCGTTAAGGATCTCGAACGAGATATGGGATGCCATGTTGTAGTTCGGAATTCCTAAACACCATTATGTGACAATCCGACATTCGAAATGATTCCCAAAATTAAAATTCACTTCTAATAAGTTAATCAAAATAATAATATTTTGGATTTTGTTATTTTCATAGTCGTTTGTTATTTTTCTAGATAGCTTATTTCTAGATTTCCTTGGAACAATTCCAAGAATTTGAGTGGTTCAAGAATTTTAATTAGAAATTATCTTGAATCTTTTCTTTGAGTAAATTAAATAACTCAAAAGTTATTTATTTATGTCTCTTGTTTCTGGATTTCAGATCGTTGATATTCGAGAATTCTTATTGATTGAGGATCTCGCCTAATTTTTAATCCTTGTTTCGATTTGCTAAAGAGAATTTAGTATTCTTGTGATTCCATGGGTCTTCTTATTTTCTCTAGTGAACGATCACTCGAGAGAATGGGAGTTCCCGTTGGGGAGGGAAGATTTGGGTTTTGCGATCCACGGCAAACTCAATAATTCCTTTCTTCGAATCTATGATCTAGTCGATCATCCGGAAGTGCTATAGTCAATTCACTTGTGGATTTAGCCTTGCGTTGTTCTTAGAAATGAATATCGAAAGGATGAGCTCTTTTGATATTCCTCCTTTGTTTGTTTGAATTATTTGGGTCGACAATTGTCTCCGCACGTTTGTTAACCCTTGTTAATCAAATTTTTGGGGATTATGACCTCTTTGGTTTAATCTCATCTTGTTATAGAAATTATCTGTTGATTATTTGATTAATTGCTGATGTTTTTGCGATTTGAGATTTTTGCCGGAAAATTATCTTAAATCATGTTGTTCCAAAGTGATAAGTTGTGCACTACTTATCCATCATCTTCTCGATATTTCTGATTTTCTAAAATCGATACTCAAGTTTTTGAATATTGGGAATTTCGTATAATTCCTAATGATTCGTTTTTATGGTTACTAAATGAGATTTAGTACTTGGTTAGAAATTGATTTCCCCGAATAGTTCATTGGTATTCCGTTACCAATATTTGTTATCGATTTCTAGTTCATTGGTATTCCATTACCAATATTTGTTTATCGGTTTCTAGCTCATTGGTATTCCGTTACCAACCTTGAATCATTGATATTAAAAATTGATTATTCCTTCGAGAATTGCTCTCCTTAGCTAAATTTGTTGGAATCTCTATGTTGTGCTTTTGTCGATGTCAGCCACCTTGTCACAAGACTAAAGCGCTCAGGTTCGATGTTCGCTACATCGTCGTGATTGAGTTTGGGGATGGAGTAGTCAACTATCGTAAATTCCCATTTCATATCCTAACAGAAATATCTACTATTGATATCTCACGTCTGTAGGACGCAGTCCCATTGTTTCTTGAAATTCCAAATTAAATTCACATGGTTTTTGTGCCATCTATCGATTCTCATTCCCTTGAGAATAATACTAAGAAAGGCGAGCCTATTTGAATTCATAATGCTTATGAATTTTTTTGGAATTATTTTACCCGTCGGGATGACTACCTTCGTGGGTAATGAAGTTCGAGATTGAACTCTAGTTTTCATCTTGCGAGACAAAATTGGGATTTCACCTAGCCGTTCGTGTGATCTTTTCATTTCATATCGGTTCTTGTGGTACCACTCCGTGATTTTGTTTTTGGTTGTTACTTATTACTTCATTCTTAAGGAATTGCGGGGACGCAATTTTTTTAAGGGGGGAGGTCTGTAACAACCCGCTCATTCGATGATAACAGATTTAAATATTTTATTTAAATATATCGTCGTGTTCAATGTGTCACTCAAAATTTCGTTTTTCACAAATGATAAAATTAGGATTCGAGACCAGTTCCATTGAGTCTGGATCATCGTTTACGACCTTTTTGACTGTAAGCATCGATATCTTTCGAGTTGGGCGAATTTGGTCATTTTCATTTGATGTATGACCAAAATATAACCTTCTGTATATGGGCGAATTTTGACTCGAAACCACTTCCATTGAGTTCAAAATGTCATTTAGGAGTTCGAAAAGTGTAAGCTTCGATATGTTCCAAGATTCGGAAATTTGGCACTTTGGGTTAGGTCTTGGTTTCATCATATAACCCCTCTTAGCCCCCTTCTCTCCCATTCACTCTAACACTCAAAGAAAATAGAAAATGGGGAAAAGTAATGGGAAATTAAAATTCCTAAACCTACCTTAATCCTTGGAGCTCCAACTCTTGAGGAAATCAAGAATAGATGCTTTGGTAAGCCTCCTCTTCATCTTCTCCATCATCTCTAGCTTATCTCCTCTTCTAATATTGAGAATTCCTATGACCTAAGAAATTCATTTGTTTGTGTTTAGATTGGAGATTCTAGTGTAATGATTGAAGAGAGGTTGATTTAGCAAAGATTTGGGTTGAATTCTTGCTTCTAGAAAGCAAAGGGGAGTTCTTTGATGAACTTACATCTATGCCTCAAGCCTTTGTGCTTGTAAA
Source organism: Allium sativum (assembly GCA_030737875.1). Classification (NCBI taxonomy): domain Eukaryota; kingdom Viridiplantae; phylum Streptophyta; class Magnoliopsida; order Asparagales; family Amaryllidaceae; genus Allium; species Allium sativum. The sequence goes on from CM060915.1 coordinate 381,325,700, forward strand.
GTGTAATTTAGTGCATTTATACCTTGTGTATGTTGTGTATGCTTCTAGTGTAGCTTAGTTGATTTCATGTGTTCATGTTTTCATTGAATTGGAAATTATGATTAGAATTGTCCACACAATCTAATTCATATGCTATGGGTTGTTTTGGTGATATTGTGATGCTCTGTTGCCACCCGGCAAAGTTCTAAGTCTTCACAAGTCGCTTGAATCGTATATCATCGCTTTGGTTAGAAAATTCGTCCATTTTAGAATTTGTAATCATATCTACTATTAATCTTTTGTATGAATGTTTGTGCATGCGTAATTGGGTGTTATAAGTTGTTTCGGCAAGCCTGTGAAGCCTCATATACATGTGCATAACATCGCAGGCCTTCAGGCATTCGTCGATATCGTTTTGAACATGTTTTCAAGGCAAATTGTGCTCTGGAACAGGATTCAGATGCCTGAATATTGTATATCAGACGTCTGACCTGCTTCAAATAATTATAGAACCACGTAAGAAAATTCAGAAGTCTGAAAATTTTAGCTCAGAAGTCCGAATTGTAATTCAGACATCTGGCCGGAATAATTCAGACGTCTGAAAGGGGGCCAAAATGAACTAAACCTCTGCGGGTTTCTGAAAGCCCCAGTTCAGACGTCTGACCTAAATGATTCAGACGTCTGAATCTGTTTTTCTGCTGTGGACCAGAGGGACCTCGGTCCACAGTCTACCCCCATCCAGACTCTTTCCTGGCCGGAGCTTGGACCGTTCGGACTTCATTTGTGAACTCAGACGTCTGACCTAAATGATTCAGACGTCTGAATCTGTTTTTCTGCTGTGGACCAGAGGGACCTCGGTCCACAGTCTACCCCCATCCAGACTCTTTCCTGGCCGGAGCTTGGACCGTTCGGACTTCATTTGTGAACTTCAGCTTCACGAATTCACAGATTCCAGCAGCTCGAATCATCGTCTTTGATTCTCAAGTGATTCTTCCAATGTTGATTCTTTTGGTCTATTCACATTATTTAGGATGTGAATTGAATAAGTGATCATTCTAAAGCCCGTACGCTCTATTTTGTATATCGAATTTATTCGATACTCTTGTTAATATGATTCACAACTCTAAAACGTGAATTATAGACTCGATATTTTTCGAGTCTATTCCGATATAGTTTAAAACCTTCGGGTGCTAGTTTGGGATTTCGATTCGTTCGTTGATCGAAATTACAACCGTTATCCCTTTGTTTTCCTGTATGTTGTTGTAATGTGAATTTCACATTATCGATCACCTTGGTGATTGTACTCTGATCCGTGGCACCTAATTTTGTGTCCTTGTTTCCTGTTGCTCCAGTGTGACTTCTAATCATTTCTTAACGTCATTGGATTCACTAACGAGCTATATGTATATTCGATTTATCGAATTTACATTTGATGATTTATGATTTGAATTTACGTCATTTGACGTAAATCCCCTTGATCGATTTGCCTCGACAATCGTACTATTGTTTATTGTCACTTCAAATTATAAGAGGGTTTATATATGATTAACGGACAACGAATCCTTCTATGGATTCCAATCTATTAGTGTGTACGGTTCCTCTTAACTCGATCGGGTGAGAAATTTAGTTTATTTACCTTCGTAAAACTGAGGACTATGACCCCTCATGCGTTTACTTCGGCGAATAACTCTTGGACTCGTGCGTTCGAACATGTGTGGTGATTCTCTCTGTTTTGAATAGAAACCAATTATGGGTTCGTCAATATTCAATAATAGCATATGGTTATGGGACATGTCGCTGTATCCTTATATTAACTAGCTCGAAGTAATTTCTATTCACCCAGATCGATGTGATCCGTTTTATGATTTTTCTTGTTGTTTTGAGTATGAACCAACAATGGGTTCGTAAATATTCGAGAATAGCGAGTGGTTCTGGGACATTTAACTATTTTCTTATACTCACTATCCCGGAGTAATTTATACTCACCCGGATCGATGTGATCCGTTTTATGATTTGGACTTAGCTTCCTGGCTATGTCTTCGGGGGACTGTTGTTCACTGTAATAGTTTCCACGCTACTCAATGGAACTCCAGTCAGATAGTTTCTGCACTATCTGTCGATACCTCTTGTTCGTTTTATGAATTATGTTTTGTGGTCCTCGATCGCCCGAGTGGGATTTACAATTCTTGGATTTCACCTATGGAACTTCGGTCCAACTTTCTATGATTTATGATGTTTTCTAGAGATTTCACGATTTATGTGTTTTCTTTCTTCTGGGGTCACGACCCAGCTCCGTGGGGAGCTTCGGCTCAAACATATAGGTTCGCTACCTAGAGATCGTATCTCATCTGGGCGGTATCCATATTTTATGATGTTTTCTGGATTTCTAGTGATTTCCGGATTCTTGATAACTTTGATGCGATGTGCGTCAATTTGATTTATGATTACTTTGATGCGATGCGTGTCAGTTTGATTTATGTTTACTTTGATGCGATGCGCGTCAACTTGATTTGTATTTGGCATTCTGCTGTCATTCATGTGTTTAGTTTATTTGGCATTCCTCTGTCATTTCCTGTTGTGTGCTATTAGTTGAATGTTGCATTCTACATTAGATAGGAGATTATTTAGAGATATTTGTGTGCTGACATTCCGTTGTCATTTCCTAATCGTGTTGACATGTCATGTTTCATATTTATTTATGATTCGATATTATTACTAGAATCATGTCATCCTTTGTTATATCTCTTGTTATCTCAGTTTATTTGATAAGTACAGCTAGACTGAGTCGTTTATTATTTATTCCTATAAATAATACTCGGGTCAGACTGAGTCATTCTAGGTACTCCTCTGGGTCTCATCGCAGGATTAATCTTCCGCTTTCAGCTTGCTACTCTGTCTCCGCGGCTTTATGTACTTTTGTACCTATGACATTATCTATTGTTGTGTACATATTCTTTAATTTAGATCATGGTGCATGCATCTATTCTTTTGGGATTAGTGTATCTTTGTTGACCACTGGCTTGGTTTACACATTCTTGGTTTATTCATATCTATTCCACCTTTGTGATATGATTATTCTGTGCCTGGCTGTGATATATATTATTGTTGTTGTCTATTTTATACTGCTTTTCGGATTACATATAGCCGTTGTGTAGTTGCACTGTGTGTCGAATGGTCATGTCGAAATTTTAATCGGTATCAGAATTTGATGTGCATTGCTCACATGGAGTAATCATACAACCAGTCGCTCTTCACAAACCTCATTCTCCGTTATGGTCTACGACATTTCTCTGAACTGACTGGACATAGAGGCGGGGCGCTACATAATATATATATTAAATGTTTTACTAAAAAAATCTTTAAATAATAAATAATATAATTTACTTTATTTCAAATTATAGGTATATATATTAAATGCTTTACTAAAATAATATTTAAATATTAAATATAATATAAATTTTTTCAAAACTATAGTATATATATGTATAGTTAACTAATTTAAAACCATAATTGTTTCTTTCTTCCAAATTTTTAATAACTTAAAAGTTATATTCCAATTCCTATAAAGCTTATTACATTTCCAAATCACGATTCCAAACACATTTAAATTCCGACCTTTCAAATTTAAAAGGATTTAATTTCGTATTTAATCCAAAATCTCGAACACTTCCAAAATCATCGAATACTCTTATTTTAAAATAAATCTAAAGAGAATTAATAAATTCAGCTTTAAACGAAATAAAATTTGGGTAATCAAATCGTATTTAAATCACATTTCCAAATTCCCAATTTATTTTGGAATAATTTCTTTAGCAAAATTCACGAATATTTCAGTGTCGATATCAATACAGTAACCAGTTTCAATCAAAACATCCTTCACAACCATTTCATCCAAATGGTAAATATTATCTCGTTTCACTAGTCAACAAAGGTTGGTAATTTTTTTTACTAGAAATTTAACTTAATTAAAATAACTAGTTATCGGATTCAATTTGCACATCAACTCACTTGCATGTCAATTTTAAGCAACCAATCAACAATCAAGTACAATCATACAACCAAACTTATTTCATAATTTAGTTTAGTAAATATGGGAACAATTCAGTTAATTGTGAGCTAGAAATTCACTCACCTTTGGGTCTTTAGTCAGTCGAACGTCTAACTAAAGCCTAAAATTTGCAGTCTCCACCCATAGCCAAATCAGTACTAGAACATCCACAATTTTACCATGATCGCAACAAACGACACTCAAATCCGACCTCGTATGCAATAGTTATTAAAATTAGAAGTTATACAAGATATATATAAATATATAATAATATTATAAACAAATAAAATATCCGTTTTACCATGTCACCACCGCTTGCATGCAAAAACAAATTGTAGACCTGGATTCTACTAGTCGCGATCTTCGATTTGGTATGTAACATGTTGAAGTTTTGTGGAGATTTGATTTTTAGATTTTAAATTTGAGTTTAAGGTAAGGGTTTGAAGAATATATTTTTCTGCCATTGATAAGGAGGAAAAAGAAAAAAATGGTTGCGTTGAAATGACAATATAAAGAGATAAATCCACCATAAATAATCAGTCAGTCACAGCTATTCAAATATTTTACCCTTTTTAACGTTAACCTATTACCACATAAATTGGCTGATGTTTTTAAGGTATTTTATTAGTATGCATAATAGAGGATCCTTAGGTTACAAAATTTAAATATTATTTATATGCTAAATTTCTAATATCTTTCCATGTTCGTCTCATTAATTATACATTACCAGAAATATAGCCATTTCATTGGCACGAAACCCATTGGATATTATTAAATGTTCTAACGAATACTTATACTATGATTTCATTAGCCATAAATATCATGTGGACACAATCAGCATTTTTTTCACATGCATATAGCATTTACTTCAATTGCTATATATTCACTTTTTTCGAATTTAAAAGTTCATAAATTTCATTTATGATCCTTAAATGCTCTACATACCAATTTCCCACCGAACAAGACACACTAGCTCTTTGTTTTATATATTTACGTTTTCATTTGTTCATTTTTTTTGTGGTCATTGTGCATGAACCATTAATGTCAAGTGCCACAACAGTATGCTTCATGCACAAAGCTTTATACACTGTCATCCTTTGTTTCATACATATACCATGAAACGCTCAGCATTAAGGAAAGAAGATTAAAAAAAATTATAAATACGATAACTTCCTTTCACATGCTATTAGATGCATGCATAAATTCCTATTTTCTACCCATAAATTTGGTTTCGTACATGCATAAAAAAGTAAGCTACATACATGCATGACAATAAATTTCACAATATGGCAATAAATATTTATCCTTTCTTTAATTCATGTACAAGAAAATATTAAAACAAAATTTTGGTTTATTTGGTTATACTTAATATAGAACAACAAATAACCAACCAAGATTCTAAAATGCGAACATTGTCAGCTCAAAACAACGTCGCGCATTTCAAACCGAACGTCGAAACACACGAAATAAAATAATGTTGTGTTCAGTGTGTTAATGCGAGCAACATAACATATGAAAACCTGTTAAATTAACGTTCATATGAAATTCGCTATGAATTCCCAATTCATATAATTATCTTAAATTAAATTTCAAAAACTAATCAACGTTGTTCACATCAAAATAAATTTAATTTTAAGTTCGTAAATCAAATTTATTTTAATTATGAATTATTAATTACATCAATCAATCTCATTAAATATATAAATATTAAATTCCAACCTTCCATGTTAACCAATAAAAAAGATCACAGAATTATTTACAATCAATACATCCTACAATTATCAAAATAAGTTAAAATTAATCACTTAAACAATTTATTTAAGTTTCCACCATGCATTAATACAATTTCAATATTTAAAATTTAATTCTAAATTTGTTAACTCAATTAAGTCCAAATAACCCTCAATAATTACCATACAAATCAATTTATAATTTATATTTTAAATCTACATAAATAATGACACTTATTACCAGTCGATCTTCATTACACAAACAACGAATTTATATTATTACCATATAAATTAATTTAAAATTTCCAACATAAATGAAATTCCAAAATTTATAAATTCATTAATTTTAGTATTTAAAGCGATTTTGTTCCAAAAACACATTAATTTAATATTTTAAATTATCACAAAATATCGGGATGTTACACTCTCCCCCACTTTAAACTTTTCGTCCTCGAAAAGGTGTAGTAAGAAATTGTCAATTTATATATGTTTCGCCATATAATTTCTTATTCAACTTGTCTCATTTGTTAGTTTACATAACCAGTTTTATAATATTTTAGTTCAGAATTGTGAATTACCAAACCGCGATTTTTCTGAAAAATTGAATTATACATATCTTAAAATCTACAAGTCGAAACCTAAATTTTTCTCTTTCATTAGAAAACTATATTCAAACAGATCCGAAGGATTCTTGTTTCAAAAGATACTGACTTATTTTGGATCCTATACATTTATATAAACTTTAATTCACAAATTTACGAACTGTAGCTTCGTGACGAGCACATTTAATTAATTTAATTGATTCATTCAGTCTTCATTAAATTTATAAACTATAAACCAATTCACTTTTATTTTTACAAAACAAGTTAAACATTTATTTTCGACTTGGAAATATCGATTATCTTACGCCGTCGAATATCTAACTACCAATAGCAATACAATTTAATTCGTAACTAAACATTTTATTTTACTACTTTATTTCATCGATTTGGTTTTTCTTCATTACCTAGTAGAATTCAATTTCAAACATAACCAAGTCCATATCGTTCATTCCATAACTTAAATTTCGTACATATTTATAACCCAATAAATTTTTCCAGCATTCATTATTCGTACCACCAGTTGTATATTATCAAAATTTATTCCTATAACATGTTAACTTCTGATTATAAGGTAAGTTATAAATATATGCTATGGAAATGTTTGATTTATACAAGTTCAATAGTTCAGTTTGTTTTGAATTCATTATTTCAAACTGCTTGGAGTTTTATTTTAATAACTCTCTTGGATTCATATAAATCAGAATTTTCCATGATTTCAATTTTTTGTTCATTTCAACAATTTGGAATTCATTAACTATTCAAGAACCTAAGAATTCCAACTTCAGGTTCGTTTCCAAATTAACTTTAAAATAATATATATATATATATATATATATCATCTTTTATATCAAACCATAATTTAAAAGATTTAAATGAAATCCAAATTTCCAAACAAAGTGTAAAAATTCTAAGTGGTCTCTCCCTACTTAGTCTCTTGAAAATAATGTCGATAATGCGTGCACTCATTACTGAGATCATTTTTCAAAGGAAAGGGGGAAAATATACACTTACTTCAAAATTCTTTGGAAACAATTTCTATATGAAACAACTTTTAAAATATTAATATATTATTTCAAACCATTTGCAAAACGATATTACAAAACCACCCGAAATTAAATTCTCAAATTCATATTTAATTTCTTATCTCATTACCAATTAATTTTCAATATTTCGTTATCAATTTATTTTCAATATTTATTTCTTAAATTATTCAATAACCAATAGTTTTAAATTATTGATTAATCGAGTAATAAATGATGAAAAATTAATATTATCATCGACAAAATCAAAATTAATATATTTTGAAATTCTCAGTATATGGAAAAATATAATTCAAAACAATATTATGTCAATAATCCCTAATCGAGTGTTTAGAAATCCCTATCGATGCCTTGGCGTCCCAAGTATCGACCAATATTCATAAATACTCAACAGAACAAACCAACATAACCCAAAATCAATTTATATCGAAATTACAAGTACGCTCACTCATATACACTCAAAATCATTCTAGGGTATTCCTACTTTATCTCTAATGAGTAAATCCCAAATAGACTAAAGGTTTTCGCTAAGTCAAAGTTCTGATACCAAATGTAACATCCGGGATTTTTGACCGTTCAAATTGATAATTATCCTCAATTGTCAACTTAAACAAATCAGAAATATAGATAGTTACTGGGATTTATATAAGAAAAAGAATAGAAGAAGAAAAAAATACATAATCTCACAGCGGAAGGACAAAATATAATAAATAAATAGCAGTTCATGAAGCTGTTAAAACATATATTTGATTATATTTTACAACTATTATCAGCGTTAATTATTATGCAACATACCAATAATTTTGCAGCTGAATAGTAATAATAATATGTCTATTGAGCTCCATCTTCATCTTCATAATAGTATCTTTAAGGCAAGGTAATCTTCGCAAACTGCAACTTCGGCTGACTTGAGCGTATTGCATAAAAAGAAATACAACAAACACTCGAATCAGAACTAAATCATTCACATATTAGTCAAATTAAAATACGTAATAACATGAGTGTTATGGATGCAGTAATCTAAAGAAGTATTATGGAAAATTCGCAAATGGTTTTGGAAAAATGAAGCTATCATAAGCTCGTCCCACATCACACAGTGCAAGCGCATACCAAATGGGCGAGTTTTGTCTTATGATAACCTAACATACTTTCATACATGAAAATCTTCTCTTAATACTATTATTAGTGCATAGTGTTGAAAACCATTTCGCAAATAAATATATTAATCTTAGCAAGCATATTGACTATTCCTACATACATAGTTTACAAACAAAACGAAAGGCTCGTATTGGTTGTTGGGTTCCAATATGATGGTTCCTGACACGAAAGATCAATCCGGAACTAGGTGCAACCTCACGGTTAATGGTTTTCATCCAGGCTAGGACACCAAACACCAGGTAAATCACTGGTTAACATCCAGACACAGACACCGAACATACCCTTTTTTCTGCAAGTTTCAAAGTAGGTCTACCGCCGAAGCTTTCAAGTTTCAATAAAACGTATACAACCTAACCGCCAGTTTACCATCAATCTGAGGTGTGAGGTTCGTCGAAGTCACGATATACACAATGCTATCATCACTAGCTCATTTCATAACTTGAGTATGCCACATTGTCAACTTACAACATGCCACTGATTTCCATCAATACATAACCTCTAAGCATGTAAAACTTAGAGACGGGAATAATTAATTTCCACAACCCGATATATATATTAATAAGAATTAGTGTTATGCAATCACTTACAATATCAGACACACAATTCATACAAGTCCATTCTAGGTCTAAATGGAACAACTCCGAATATCCTTAAATATGTTCAGACTCATGCCACTTATAACCTTGTTTCAGGTGTATGACCCGATTCAGGACATCAGCAATCAATCCAAATAATCCAAAGATTCCCGGTCTTCATTTGTCCTTCCCAAGTCTTCAAATAGCATTTTATTATTACTTGGAATGGTTTTCGGATTTAAATCCAATCTTGGTCTTTCCAAGTAATAAGTGTATTTTAAAAACAAAATCTATGGATTATACCAGTTTCAATTTGTTATCAATTCATTTTTGGATAAGGTTGAATTAATTTCCTTAATTTTCATTTTATCCCTTCTTTACAAATCCCCTGTTCAAAACTCTCTATTCGTCTTTATCATTTCCATTCGCCTTTTCAAATTTGGATTAAAAGCCTTAATCACATTATTATTATTTTTATAATAGTTCTCAAATTTAATCATGGAATGGTAAAGTGTTTCATAAGTACCATAGATTAGCTATTTACCAAATAGGTTCAACATCATTTAAGGGTTCAAATCATTTACTCCAAAATTTGTTCTAAATTCAAGGGGTTTTAATTAACTTCCAAATTAGATTTTGAAAATAACTATCCCGTCCGTCGGATCAGATAGGGATAGCCAGAGAGAGCAGGAAACTTGTATTTTCCAAACCCAAGACTTAGACACTATCCTCACTGTCACCCTAAAACGTTCTGGTACATAAATGTGTATGTGTTATTGGAAGAAATGTCATAATATATATATTAAATGTTTTACTAAAGAATTTTTTAAATAAATAATATAATTTACTTTATTTCAAATTATAGGTATATATATTAAATGCTTTACTAAAATAATCTTTAAATAATAAGTATAATTTAATATAATTTATTTCAAAACTATAGTATATATGTGTATAACTAATTTAAAACCATAATTGTTTCTTTCTTCCAAATTTTTAATAGCTTAAAAGTTATATTCTTGTTCCGATAAAGTTTATTACATTTCCAAAATCTCGATTCCAAACACATTCAAATTCCGACCTTTCAAATTTAAAAGGATTTAATTTCATATTTAATCCAAAATCTCAAACACTTCCAAAATCATCGAATACTCTTATTTTAAATTAAATCTAAAGAGAATTAATAAATTCAGCTTTAAACAAAATAAAATTTGGGTAATCAAATCGTATTTAAATCACATTTCCAAATTTCCAATTTATTTTGGAATAATTGCTTTAAAAAATTCATGAATATTTCAGTGTCAATATCAATGCAGTAACCAATTTCAATCAAAACATCCATCACAACCATTTTATCCAAATGGTAAATATTATCTCGTTTCACTAATCAACAAAGGTTGGTAAATTTTTTTACTAGGAAATTAATTTAATTAAAATAACTAGTTATCGGATTCAATTTGCACATCAACTCACTAGCAAGTCAATTTTAAGCAACCAACCAACAATCAATTGCAACCATACAACCAAACTTATTTCATAATTTAATTTAATAAATATGGGAACAATTCAGTTAATTGTGAGCGAGAAATTCACTCACCTTTGCGTCTTTAGTCAATCGAACGTCTAACCAAAGCCCAAAATTTACAGTCTCCACCCATAGCCAAATCAGTACTAGAACATTCGCCATTTTACCATAATAGCAACACAACAAACGGTTCTCAAATCCGACCTCGTATGCAATATTTATTAACATTAGGAGTTATACAAGATATATATAAATATATAATAATATTATAAACAAATAAAATATCAGTCTTACCACGTCACCACCGCTTGCATGCAAAAACGAATAGTTGATCTGGATTCTACTAGTCGCAATCTTTGATTTGGTATATAATATGTTGAAGTTCTGTGGAGATTTGATTTTTAAATTTTAAATTTGAGTTTAAGGTAAGTGTTTGAAGAATATATTTTTGTGGCATTTATAAGGAGGAAGAAGAAAAAAATGGTTGCGTCGAAATGACAACATAAAGAGATAAATCCACTGAAAATAATCAGTCAGTCACAACCATTCAAATATTTTCCCTTTATAACGTTAATCAATTACCACATAAATTGGTTGATGTGTTTAAGGTATTTTATTAGTATGCATAATAGAAGATCCTTAGGTTACAAAATTTAAATACTATTTATACGCTAGATTTCTAAAATCTTTCAATGTCCATCTCAGTAATTATACATTACCAGAAATATAGCCTTTTCATTGGCATGAAATCCATTGGATATTATTAAATGTTCTAATGAATACTTATACTATGATTTCATTAGCCATAAATATCATGTGGACACAATTAGCATTTTTTTCACATGCATATAGCATTTACTTCAATTGCTATATATTCACCCTTTTTCGAATTTAAAAGTTCATAAATTTCATTTATGTTCAAATAGGTCCTTAAATGCTTTACATACCAATTTCCTACCGATCAGGACACACTAACTCTTTATTTTATATATTTACGTTTTCATTTGTTCATTTTTTTTTGTGGTCCATCCACATGAAACATTAATGTCAAGTGCAACAACAATATGCTTCATGCGCAGAGGTTTATACATTGTCATCCTTTGTTTCATACATATATGATGAAACGCTCGGCATTAAGGAAAGAAGATAAAAAAAGTATAAATACAATAACTTCCTTTCACACGTTATTAAATGCATGCATAAATTTCTATTTTTTATCCATAAATTTGGTTTCACACGTACATGAAAAAGTAAACTACATACATGTATGATAATAAATTTCACAATATGGCAGTAAATATTTATCCTTTCTTCAATTCATGTACAAGAAAATATTAAAACAAATTTTTTGTTTATTTGGTTATACTTAATATAGACCAACAAATAACCAACCAATATTCTAAAATGCGAACGTTGTCAGTTCAAAACAACGTCGCGCATTTCAAACCAAACGTCACACATGAAATAAAATATCGTTGTGTTCAATGTTTTAATGCGAGCAACATAACATATGAAAACCTGTTAAATTAACATTCATATGAAATTTGCTATGAATTCCCAATTCATACAATTATCTTAAATTAAATTTCAAAAACTAATCAACTTTATTCACATCAAAATAAATTTAATTTTAAGTTAGTAAATCAAATTTATTTTAATTATAAATTATTAATTACATCAATCAATCAGTCTCATTAAATATATAAATATTAAATTCCAACCTTCCATTTTACCCAATAAACAAGATCACAAAATTATTTACAATCAATACATGCTTATCAAAATAAGTTAAATTTAATTACTTAAACAATTTACTTAAGTTTCCACATGCATTAATACAATTTCAATATTTAAAGTTTAATTCAAAATTTGTTGACTCAATTAAGTCCAAATAATCCTCAATAATTACGATACAAATCAATTTATAATTTATATTTTAAATCTACATAAATAATGACACTTATTACCAGTCGACCTTCATTACACAAACAATGAATGTATATTATTACCGTATAAATTAATTTAAAATTTCCAACATAAATGAAATTCCAAAATTTATAAATTCATTAATTTTAGTGTTTAAAGCAATTTTGTTCCAAAAACACATTAATTTAATATTTTAAATTATCGGGATGTTACAGCAACCACCCCTTTTTGAAGATGAAAAATTACCAAATCACGTATATAAGCTGAAGAAAGCTTTATTTGGATTAAAACAGGCTCCTAGAGCTTGGTATGATAGATTACAAAATTATTTATTACAATTAAATTATGAAATAGGAAAATTAGATAATACTTTGTTTATCAAGAAGAATAACAAAGATATACAACTAGTACAAATATATATTGACGATATAATTTATGGGTCAACAAATGATAAAATGAACAAAGAATTTTCAATTATTATGACCAAAGAATTTGAAATGAGCCATATGGGAGAATTATCATTCTTTTTTTGGTTTAAAATTCGACAATTAACGAATGGAATATTTATTAATCTAGAAAAGTATGCAAGAGATTTAATTAATAAATATAATCTAACAACAACAAATGGAAGACCAACACCTATAGCAACTAATATTGCTTTAAGCAAAGATGATACATCAAAAGACGTTGATAAAAATCTATATAGAGGAATGATAGGATCTTTATTATATATCACCGCTAGTAGACTAGATATAATGCATAGTGTATGTTTATGTGCAAGATACCAATCACAACCTATGGTAACACATTTAAAAGCCGTAAAATGTATTCTGAAGTATGTAAAGCATATATCAGATTTTGGATTATTTGTTTAAAATACCATAAACAAAGCTTTTATAAATCTTATATTAATATCTTATACAATCATTATATCGATATCCTTTCAAATTCTTATATTGATATTTATCAAAACAATTCAGCTTATATTTATCACATTCCCTTTAAATCATACCCGTCCACTTATTCGTTGTCTGAAAACATATACTAATCCTATAAAAACTTAAATCTAAAAATAGTTCATCTTCTTTGTAACAAATGTTACAAAACACATTTACAAACCACTAACATTATTTACTAACTCGATTCCATTTCCAAAACTTTAAATTTCCATTCACAAAATCTTTTGTAAATTAATTACGACAATTTAACATTTCGTTTTCATTTCCACATTTTTAACTGCATTTAAAAAAAATCCCATTTTCAATTGATTACTGATAACTAGTATTCGTCGTCGTTATTCAAATCTTTAACTTCATTAATATTCCTACCTTCAGTTAACATTCCAAACTTCGAAATATCATATTCCAAACCTCGGGATAAAACTCGCTTTGATTAATTGTTCTGAACTTCGTAATACCACATTTTGAACCACGGAATAAAACTCGCTTAATCATTTCATATCATTTCCCCACCTTTAAATTTATACTTACCCAATTCCCTTATCTTAGGAATTTATTTTACAACTCTTTCACGTATAATCAACTCATACTCGTATATCCAATTGTATTATATTTTGGGAAAATCTTGATTTAACAATCTATTTCCACTGTTGGGTTTTAAATCCAATTATAATTTTAATATTTGTCATTTCAAATGAAACCCCATTTATCAAACTCACACCAATTTATAAATCCATATTCATATTTTCAAATTTGGCTTCATTTAAAAATATGGAATCCCATTTCCAAATCAATACTCATTTCCAAATTCGCCGATTTGTTAGTCTTATTCACGGAATGCCATTTAATCACATTTCGTATATATTTAAACAATATTTGTTAAAAGTGATAATTTATTTCAAAAATATCACTCTTTAAACTCTTGTATAAATTCTCGTATGTCCGTGATTCGATTATTTCATTTCAATATTTTGAAATCCATTTAAACTTTGTTTACGACCGTTAAGGCCTTTACAAAACCATTTCAACATTTAAATAGCGACACGACAAACTTATATCATTTAAACATTTATTTAATAATATATTACATCCCTACTAGTTATATTTTATATTTTATAAAATTTTAAATTTAACATTGATATTTACCTTTACACTCAAAATCGTATTTCAAATCCATATAAAAATATATTTATCACTTTGAAATCACTCGAAATCCATTTAATATCGATTTCGAAAAATCATTTCTTTTAATTGACGGTACTAAAGAGGCAAATGGCTACTATAATACCAAACCGTGAAATATAAACCAATTTCACATTCCATAACAACCAGTATAATCATATTGATAAATGTTACCAATATTGGTGAGGAATCCTATTGGATTCCTCCAACCTGTATTTCCCAGCAAAACAATGGGCTACCACAATTCAAATCATTCAGTTAAATATGGCCAATCAATATTCGGTTTTTCATCCAAATGGGTGACATAAACAGTTTAATAATGTTAGTCAAAAATAACTATAACAGTCAGTATTGGGCTAATAACAAAAATGCAAGCATTCATTTATTTATAACGTTTATATTATTATAAACGTAACCACTAAGGTAAGTTACCTCAATTGGATTCAATTGTTAGAGATAACGATTAGTTTCAATTAAATTAAACGAGCGTTTAGTTTAACTAAAAACCCTGTTGACTTCAATTACATCTAGTTCTGTTCCATATTATAGAACTCGTTAAGACGAGTCCAACGGCTCCTAGTTTGTTCAAATTAGACCTATAAATAATAAGATATAAATGTTAAAGTTAACGCTATTTAATTTATAATTAAAATTCCTAATTATATTTTAAATTTCAAACAAATTACGTTATATAATTTAGCGGTCACTTTCCCTTTGTCTTTATCAGTTCAAACTGTTCTTTATCCTTCACTAGTGTTGTTGCTCTTCTTTTACAGTATGCACCCTGCATCACGCAATTCATATAAGTATAAAATTTTAAACCAGTATTTAACTCTTTAATTATTAATAAATTAAATAATCTAATTACTAAATCATGTTTTGATTAGGCCGACTTCCAACTTCTGGATAGCGGATTTATTTCTTCCTTAGTTGACTTCTAGTTTTCGTTAGCACCCTGCACCACATGTTTCATAAGTAAATTAATTTATATAATTATGTTTAGTGAACTAATGACTCCTAACTAAGGCTTTAATTACCGATTATAAATTGGATACAGGCCAATCTGTACCGCATTTTGTATGTTTTATTCCATCTTTTTCCCCTTTAATACCCTCTTCTCGTTCCTCTTTATATGAAAAGATTGTCTACAGGTTCCGCTCTCACCCTCCCTACAATGCTACGGGCCCTTCTTCTGCACGCCGATAGCACGAATCGCCGGAGCCGTCCCCAGCTTCGCTCCACCTCCCCTCACCTACCCTGAGCCTCCGCCTGAATCATAACTTACCCGTTGCTCTCACCAGTTTCTACCACCATTCTCTTTAATTCTATAAAACAAATCTTTCTGTCCTCCTAGCATATGAAACTTCCCACTATTCTAGGCCTTACCCCCTTTTGACCTGGACTCCGGCGATCGTCTTCAGTCCATCTTGGCAACCTCACTCACCGAACAACTACCTTTCCCTTGAATCGCGGCAACACTTCTTTCTTTTACCTACTACTTTGTTTGCAGTAGCCATCCTCACCAAACCATAATGCTACACCCACCTACCACGGCACCCGTGCACTACCGCGCTTCATCTTTCTGCCCGTAGCTCGCTGCTCGAACACAACCAACCCATGCAATTCGCATTCTTTCGATTTGCAGCAGAACTGTTTTTCATATTTTTATTTGTGAGAAGAGTTTGATTTTCTTTATCTAGAACCAAATGTAGAAAGCCATGAAACCGGTGTATTTATAAAGTTAGAGCACCATGGAGGCCAAGTAATTTAGATGTATAGGTATGCAGTAAAATGGTGCTTGTCTCAGAATGTGGTCGGCAAGGGTGAAATAAATTGGCAGACAAGTAAAATTTTGTTTGGGTCTCAAGCAAGGAAAATAAACACGTGTGATGCAAGGACTAAGAAAGAACAGTGGGAAAAGTTAATTATAGTAAATAAATGAATAAATAATATGTATAATTACACATGATATCGATGTTTTAATCCGTATGGCCATACATGTGAATTCCAAAAATAACAAAAACATACACACTACAAAGTCTTGACATTCTGGATCCAATGGAATTACTTTCGTTGAATTCCGACTACGTTTGCACAATCGCGTTATTTTAATTTCAGTTATTTTTATTGGTTCACATTTAAATTTCTACTACGGACAAAACAACTCCGATTGGCTCTAAACTGGAAATCTAGCAATAACTACCGATACGCATTCCAATAAAATTCATTTCGTTGAAAACGGAGGTCGTTAGGTAAATAGTTGTTTCTAACACTTATAAAATATCGAATAAATATAAATAAATTCCCAAATAATTCAATTAATAATAATAATAATTTATTATTATCTTAAATATCCATATAGAATAATACATACATCTTCAAATATAAGTTATACAATTTAATATCACCAATTCCGGTTAAAACGGTGCCTAATTTATATTAAAATCCTTTTAAATTTATTAATAAACGTTATATTTTAATAACGATTTCCACAGCGACTATTTCAAAATTTGACTTGGACATAACTAACAATTCATAACACAAAATCTGAATTTTACTTTTTCATTAGAAAATTATAAACAACTAGATTCAAACGTTTCTTGTTTCACAGAAACCCAACTTGAAATGGATTCTGTATATCCAGTTAAAGTTCAAAACTCAATATTACGAACTACCGCGCCATTACGAGCTCATTTTATATTATACATAAATTTAAAATTCAAACTTCGTTTTTAAATAATGAAATAAATATTAAATCGATTAACATACCAAAATAATATTTAAAATATAATTTAAATATTCGAATTCAAATCGCTGAAAAATCTGGGTCGTTACATTCTTCCCCCCAATAGAATTTCATCCCCGAAATTACTATAGTAGAAAAAATGTTATAACCCCATTTACTCTTCAAAATACTAGTTTATTTTAAATCGGAAACTAACCCATTATGGTAAAATAAAAAATTTAAAATATTAAAAATATTCTAACGCTTTAAATTTATGGAAAAATCCGGCAAAGTTTCCCCAATACACAGTGACATCTGCGATATCGCAGGAACAAATAATATATATACATCTACCCACACGATCGAAAAACAAAAACCAAACACCAAAATTTATATTCTCACGTAGGCGTACATTTTCAAGTGTTATTAGGCATACTTGCTAATTTACGTGCAGTATACATAACTAAAATCAATCCTCAAAGCCATCTGGCACCTGTACTCAACTCAATTCACCATATATACATCAATGTCATGATATACAAAGTAATACTTCATTAATCATCAAATATATCAACACAAAATCAAACATGAGCATCAATCAAAATTCAAATACAGGGTTTAAATCATTAATTTCAATTCATATGCAGTTTATTCCAATTTATAATGTTGAAATTTGTTTCTTATTTAAACTATTGATTTATTCAATGAATCAAACAATCAGTAATTAATCAACCACCATTGCATAACCAATTTAATTAAATCGGTTGAATTTGCATTTAATATTAACATTTACTTAGGTTGAACATCAATCGATTAATCTCCGATTGATTTTTATTTAATTATTATCTATTAAATTTCCAGATTCCAAATTTATTTTAATATATTCCAATATCATCCTAATTTAATTTCACTTAACCCAGTTAAGTTCCAATTCAAATTCTTAATCCAATTTGAATTTATTCAAATCAACCAAACACATAAAATACACCAAAATCTCAATAATTTGAGAAAATTATTCCTTTCCTGTACAAAAATATATTTTGGGTAAAATTATTTCATTTACCCTATTTATAAGACAATATTGTGTCTAGTGCTAGTTCAGTGCTTCTCAAATCTTGAACCGGTCAAACAACACAATACTAAACATTTATATATAAAATCTACAAATACGCTATCATATATAAACATTCAAACTCAATCTAAGGTGTTACTAACCCCATCTCTATCGAGTTGTACCATAGAGCTAAGGTTATTACAAAACCAATAGCTCTGATACCACTGTAACGACCTGAGGGAATTCAACGCCTGAATTCCGACAATAATACACAATCTCGTATTACTTGCCAGAACTCAAGTATTGAAACCATCAGATAGTTATTAGAAAGAAATTAGAAGGTGAGATAATAAAGAAAGAAATATTGGAATAGAAGAAGAACTAACATAACACAGAGTCTCACATCGCAGCAGAATAAAATATAATATAAAAATAAATCTTTACTGGTAGCTTTAAAAATACTTGCAACCATCTGAGTACATCAACACATCTTGGGTAGTTGTAATAATCTGTCCTCATATACGAGACACAGCGGAAACACAACTATATAATATCATATGTCTGAACTCTCTTAGCTCGTCTATTCACAGTATCAGATAGCCTAAAACTGTACAACCCGGGCTAACCCGAGCATTACAAATGCCGGATCAGTCTGGTGAACCAGAGTGAGAAAAACAAATTAAGTTTAAAGGCAGTATCCAGCTTGATTTTAAAGTCAAAATCTTTTCAAAAGAAAAGGATAATCGTAAGACCATATCCACACATAAATACAGACGGTTCTTACCTTATGATAACCCAAAACATTTTTGAAAATAATATTATTCTGATATTATGATAATGTCTAAATACAAATAAATAGCAATCTAACAGAACGCTTACATCTCACACTCCACATATATTGTATACAATCAAAACCGTGGGCGCTTATTGGAGATTGGATTCCAACTATGACAAGGTACGAAACCACCTGCCGATAGTGCATCTATTGAGGGAAATACACTAGGTACAACAAGAACGTCTTACAACTTGGCCCACACATGACCGGCCACTCATTTCGCTTGAGTGTATCCAATGTATATCACCAACGGTTGGGCTCGAAACCACCGTTCCCCGAAAAAGGGACAGCATCGAAATAGATTAAAGAAGGAAATGGACTTTCTCTAGATAGGTGTTTACACACCCTAATGAGAGCGACCCACATAGCCATGCTGCCTGCCCGATTTTTGTCATTTCTCGATTGATGAGGCTTGAGGCTAAGCTTTACCTTTTAAAATCAGCACATCACATTCACTTCGAATGCCACATCGACAGATCCATCAAAAATCACTAATTGACGTCCACAACAATATTTTATGTGTTGGCTAAAAGAATTTACCTTCTCTGCTTCCACTCTTGGTATGTTTGAAGAAATCAATGTACGTGACTTTTTTGGAAATACTCTGTTAGACATCCATCCATACACGTGTGATGGTCCGCAAATCCGTACTATCTGAGCTGACTAATATAACACACGTCCAACCCAAATAAAACTGAAATACAAGTCATTAGGGTTAAAGAAATAGAAATAGACAAAAGAAGAACAGAAATAACAAAATAGAATCTCACAGCGGAACGAATAAAATATTATATAACATAACTTTGAAATACATATCTGTTTTGTACATACATACCATCATCAGAGCACAATACAATATTTAACACAGCGGAAATAACTCTAAAATAACTAACGGTGAAGCCTCCTGCTTCAAGCTCCTCCATGTGTATCTGTAAAATCCTGAAACACTTGACTGCCCATACAAATTTGGGTACCCAAGAGTTTAGGAAAACAACAAACAAAATAAACTCTGGGTCAGTCACGGGACTGTTGTGAGTAAACTCCAACCATATTGTTTAACTTTGAAAAAAAAACCTTTCGAAAGAAAAGGATAATAGTAAGACCAACCAACACATAAACATGGACGGTTTTTACCTTACTATAACCCAAAACATTTTGATAAAAAAAATCTGGCGATATTATAATAATGTCGAATCAAATAAATAACCAAATAGTAGAACACTTGCATCTCACGCTCTGCATATATAGTATAAAATCAAAAAGACAACAGGGTGCTTATTGGAGATTGGATTCCAACTATGACAAGGTATGGGACCACCTCCCGATCAGTGTACTCTAGAGGGGATACATTGGGGTTCAGCAAGAACGTCTTGCAACCCGGCCACACATGACCACCCACTCATTTAGCTTGATAATATATTGCCACCCTTATCGGCCGTCCAACCGTAATCTGTAAGATACAAAATCGAAAGAAGAATAAATATTGAATTTTCTCTAGATCGGTGACAAATATATCCTGCTTGGGAATGACCCACCTAGCCATGCTGCCTGCCCGATTTTTGTCATTTCCTGGTTGTAAGGCTTGAGGCTACGTTGATCTTTTTAGAACATCTGGTCACCATTCACTTTGAATGCAACATCGTCAAACCCGTCAAATCACTAGTTGATCTCCCTAAAATATTGCAGGTACAAAAGCTAAGGGAAACGAATTTCTCTGCCACCAGACATAATACCTTGAAAAGGTCGTCTTATGTGATTCATTAGGAATACTCTGTCAGACATTCGTCCATACAAGTGGTCCTGGGTCTGGACAAACAAAATAACTCTTGTAATTTACTCCATCTTCGATTTTATCTTCAAATTATCTAATTCGCAATGTCTATGCCTATACGGAGTGGTTTCCGGAATTAAATCCAACCGATCTCTCCGTATTGACAACGATGGTAAAAAATCTTTGATAGTCGGTGATTTAACTATAAAAGGAAAATAAACATCCATCAAACAAACCAAACAATCACTGGCCCCTTTCAATTATTAATATTCGTTCGTTACTAATTTCCAATTTCCTTGTCGAATTCTATATATATCGATATATTGATTTCTATTTTCAAAATTTCTTAAAAATATTCTAACTCCTTAAATTTTCATAAAATTTTGCCAGCACCTCCCCTGTATCGGTCAATCGTTCAAACCCCAACTCGCCTCTTTAGGCCATTTCCATTCAAAAAGAAAATCAAAAAGCCAAGAGGCTTGCCGATTCGGCGCGTAAAATCTCATATGGAGATTGAAACATGTACCTTTTTGTTGGACATTCAATATATATAATCTTCATTCCCTTCATATTCCTCATTGCATACCTGTTAAAAATATATATAGCCATTTCCAATTTATTTCCAATTTATTTCAACCAATTCATCCCTTTTTATCGAAAATTGCTAACGACTTCTTTAGTTAGTTCTTTTTGCCTAATACTCTTTTAATTTGAATATATCACATTCAAGTACGTTTGTATTCACTTATACTCAATTCAAACTCAATATCCTTGCTCGCTTCCAACTTCTAATCTAAGTTTTATATTCAAATTCCCAATCTCGACTAACAAGTTCAATTCATTTAAATTGAGTTAAATTCAAATCAAAATCCTATTAACTAATCCCCTTTGAAATTAGTTGACCTCATTTGATAAATAAAATCTGATTTTTTGTTCCAAAAATCACTTCATATATTCCACTTGAGTTCATATTTAATTTATAACTCAAATATGGATTTTTCAATTAAAAATATGGATTTTTATTCACTCAAAATTCTTTTATTTCATTTTATAAACCTTTATGCTTTAAAATGATTATGGCACTGTTTTTCTAAAAATTTGATTTTGACACAACTCAAAATCTATAAGATGAAATCCAGACTTTTCTCTTCCCTTAGAAAAATATTATTCAATAGGTCCGAGCGTTTCTTATTTCACCAAATTCTGACTTATATTGAGTTCTGTATACTCAATAGAAGTTCAAATCGCCAAATCACAAACTACCGCGCTGCGGCGAGTTCGTTTTAATTATAATTTAAATTTAAATGTTGACTTCGTTTTCCAATCTCATTCCTCGATATATTTAAACATAAATTAAAACTGTTTTCCACATCTAACTTAAAACTCCAATTTTTAGAATCATCGATTATTTTACTTCAATTCACAATTCAGTTATAATTTATATTTACAACTCAATTACTATATTAAATTTCCATTTCCCATGTAAATAAATTATTTATAAAACTCAATATAATCTAATTCCAAGCATAAATTTCTTTTATGGAAATAATCAATTAATTCACATCCCTTATCATTACAAACTAATATCACCCCTCGATGATAGTGAAGTCGTACAAGTTGGGGTACTTTATTTACCTCTCGGACCTTGACCGACAACGTTCTTATCTTGAGACAGATAAGAGTTTGTAATAAAAGACTCAATTCAAATCTCACCTTTTATTCCACTAAAAATATGGTTTTACACGCCATACTTACTTTGGATAAATCTATTTCCAAATAATCTGATGGAAAATATATCATCAATTTTATAACATTATTCATAAACTAATTTCCTCATTTTATGTATATAAAACAACTTCCCATTTTAAACATCCACTTGAACTCGATTCTTATTTAATTTATTTCCATCTCTTATATATATATATATATATATATATATATATATATATATATATATATATACGTAAACATAGAATCTATTTCATATTAAATTTTATTATTTTAACTTATATATACATATATGTAAACATCAAATATATTTTCATATTTAAATATTGAAGTAACAGCTTGTTGGATTATAGTTCTAAAATATGATTTCAACTAAATAAAATCATAATTTCCTTTCTAAAATAATTTGCATTTTGTAAATTCCGCGTAGTCGAATTCTAAAAATAAATCTGATGGATTTATTTCAATTCAATTTATATCCCGAACATCAGAATAAATTTTAACGTTTCTTCTTGAACCGATTCCAAAATCACTTTTTAAATTCATTAAAAATTCAAATTATCCAATAATAGTTATTTTCCTTTATTTATAAATATCGTTTATAAATTTCATTTCCTGTTTTAAATATTAAAACAAGTTTCGATTTCAAATTACCTTTGAAATCCAATTTCCACTTCAAAAAATAAATTCTTCCTTTTCAAAGTTCATACTCGAATTTAAATTTATAAATTATCCGATGATTATTTTTATCTTTTATTTATAAATATCTTTTATAAATTACACTTCTTGTTTTACATATTAAAACAAGATTTTATTTCAAATTTCATTTGAAATTCCATTTCTATTTCGGAAAAATAATTTTCATTTTTTAAATCACGCTTGCATTCTCGTTTTTCGAATTATCAAATGATAATTCTCCTTTCAATTATAAATATTGTTTATAAATTCAATTACTTGTTTTTATTACTGAAAACAAGTTAAAAATTTCCAAACCATTCGAAATTTAATTTCTATTTCGAAAAATGAAAATTTTCCTTTTTAAATCTAAAAATCATGTTTTATGATATTTCTAAATATCAATAGTTTTGGGCCAGTGATATTCAATAATCCAAACATTCAAACAATCAATCCAATTCAACACATCACATATATGAATATGTAAACAAAAATAAATAAATTTGAGGAGTCCAGTCGGAGTCCTCCAACCTGTTTTTCCGGCATCCACAGATGTTAGTCAATAGTAATAATAATACCAATCCTGCTTCAAGGGAGGATATCGCGGTATGAAAGTCATCCACTATATATATTGTGGGGCGCATGGGGAAATCATCTGCTAATGGTAATGCGGGAACATCCAATATATATATATATATATATATATATATATATATATATATATATATATATATATATATATAATAGCAACAACCACTAAGCCTAAATAACTAATATATATAATAACCAAGACTGATAAACAATTTAAAATGCAACCAAGCAGCCAACATTTTATTTTTGTTGATAAAATAATTTTTTTAAGTGAGATTTACTCACCATGGTTTTCCTTGCTGAATATCCAGTTAAATCCCCTAATGTTGCGTCTCCCGACTTGAATGAATTATTTTGTCCCTATGAGTATTTATTTTTATTTAATGATTATACGTCTATTTATTTAAACTAACTATACAAATAAATAAATAAATAAATTATAATTAACTTAATTTTTGTGATTAACTAATTACCTTAAATCCATTCTTCCTTCATCAAAGAAACACATGCCCGCACTATCATGGATGAAATCCTCACTTCACCTATGATCATTTTATTTTATTTTAACGATTAACCGATTTTATATTAAATTGACTACCAATAATTAAATAAATAAACTCTTCCATGAATAATTAAATTTGTAAAATACTATACCTTGCTGTCTTCAATTAATTATGAAGCCATCTTAACAAATCACCGATCCCCTAGTATTGCAATCAGCCCAAAATGCTGCATATACTACTTTAGCATTTCGTCAAACAACTCGCAGTCACCTCTTTTTAATCATTTACAACCACTTCTTCCTATTGCTGCAATACCACTCAATCGATCTCAACCACAATACCAATTGTCCTCAACACTACCGCCTTTCATCACTACAGACAACCCTCCCGTAAACGACAGATCAGCCTTCCTCCACTACTGAGCCCAAAAATCATCCATTGTAGAACTCCACAATTGCGATAATACCATCGTCGGCTTCCACGAATTTCACTAACCTTTCCTCTTTTCTATCACCTAGCCACCCTCAGGTCATCACATTCGTTATCAAGAGAAAAGAAAACGAATTCCAGTACCTCAGATTCGAACTCCCTGTCCATTGCCGAACCTCCTCCACTTCCAATCAACAACCATGAACTCGCGTGTACTAGCACAACCGCGACCTACTCCTGTAGTTACAGGAATTTGTGCGATCAAAAACTCCCCCAAATCTTCACCAAACTTGTCGCAAGCTACCTTTCCCCTCCACGAGTTCATCAATGCCCTCAGATCCACCTAAACCATCATCATCAAGATCGAACTCCCATTGCTAAACTCATCAGTATTCAAAGTGTCTAATTACATTTGCTAAAATACTGACCTTGTTTCCTCAATAGCCTACTGCCAAGTGCTCCAACAGACATCACATCATTTGAAAACGCAACCTTGGACCAGCTCTGATCTCCCCTAAAACTGTAGCGACCTTCTAGATCCCATCCAACATCACTCCTGAAATTCCATGATGTCTAGCGCACAATGTCATAGTGAAATAGAAAGGAAAAAGAACGAGGTATTTTTTCTTATGTATTTGATTCTGAAATTGTTGGCCATCTCAATTTCAGAAGGACGAAAATAAAAAGAAACAAAGGAAGGTGAATTGTGATATTTATAAGCAGTAAGGGGACAAGGGATTTAAAGCTTTGTCTCTAACGTACAATGCACCATTAAACTGGTGTTACTTTGATATCAAATGTTGGAGACAGGATTTTTGCTCGAGAAGGAAACATGTTGCGCCATTTTCAGTTTTTAGGTCTGCTGAGTGAAGAAAAAGGTCGGCTGTTTAATTATTTTTATTTTTATTTTGGTTTTAAGGTGAACCGATATAATTTAAAATACCTCACTGATTTAAACTCTGATTTTAGCGTAGCAACTGGCATCCCTAGGTTTATACCACTATTCCGGACATACTGAGGCAGATTTCCATCCCTAGGTTTATACCACTATTCCGGACATACTGAGGCAGATTTCGAAGTCCGATTCGATACTCTGGAGAACATATCAAATTAATTTGATGATTTTATACTAAATTCGATTTAAAATATAAATTTGATTTTAAACAATTAATTTCATTAAAAATATATTATTATTATCATTTTAATCCAACAGAGAAATTATATTAATTGACTAAATTGTTTGGATTCAGATTTTAAATGTGAATTCAATTATTATCGTTCCGTATTACGATAATTCAACATATTCGATATAAATTCGTATATCGATTATTAAATCCATAAATTTGATATAAAAATCCATATATTGTTCCAATTCAATATTTAAATAAATTCAAATATTAAAAAATAAATGGATAAAAATCAGGGATGTTACAACACGTCATCCTGAAAAAGGATGAACCAAAGGCACCCTCCAACTACATCCTAAGAATCACCCTGAGAATTAGTAGTGAGAGGTCCTTGTGAATCCGTAGATTCCAACCACGACAGAATCACAATTTATCTCTACTTCCAAGCCAGAGCTTTTAAGTAATCCTTCTGCTTATGAAGATCCACGATCTTCAATAGCTGCATCTCGAATCAACATCTTTAACGTATTTGTATTTGCTAGACGGAATGTTTTCAAATATAAATTCGATTTTTAGATCTTTCTGTACCAACAATTGTATGGGCCAAATTTGATAATTGGTTATTTAACTATCAAATAAAACAACCATTCATCCATTTTAAAATGTATTCGCTGACTCATTACTCAGTATCATTTAGCCTCTTTAACAAACCATCCGTTAATTGTATTCTTAAAATTTTCCAATATTTGAAACATCGCTTTTACTTCTTATTATAAAATAAGAATATTCTCCAAATTCATTTTATTTAACTTATAAAATTTTCGCAAATTGTTTATAATATTATTTTATGGAAATCATAACTTATGTTTCCCCAACTACTCTCATTTATAAACTAATACCATTCTTGGATAATCATGGAGTCGTTTAAGTTGGGGTATTTTATTTACCTCTCGGACCTTAACCAACACCATTCATATCCTCATAATAAATAGAAGTTTATTAACCACACATTTTCCTTTGAGAACTTATTTAAGTCTGGATCACGTTTACTTAACTAATTATTAAGTAACTATTACTAAACTCTTTCTACTTACGTTAATAATCCTTTACTATATTATATACGAGCTCCGATTCTATTATAAATAGAATCCTTATGAAAATTCCTTAATATCTCTTTATTATTATATTACAAATTAATTTTAACAACTTGAATTCATTTGTTTAAAATACCATATACAAAGCTTTTATAAATCTTAAATTAATATCTTATACAATTATTATATCGATATCCTTTCAAATTCTTATATTGATATTTATCAAAATAATGCAGCTTATATTTATCACATTCCCTTTAAATCATGCTCGACCACTTATTTGTTGTCTAAAAACAAATCCTTTAAAAGCTTATATCTAAAAATAGTCCATCTTCTTTGTAACATACGTTACAAAACACATTTACAAACCACTAACTTTATTAACTAACTCGATTCCATTTCTAATACTTTAAATTTCCATATATAAAATCTTTTGTAAATTAATTACGACAACTTAACATTTCATTTTCATTTCCACATTTTTAACTGCATTTAAAAATCCCATTTTTCAATTTAATACCGACAACTAATATCCATTGTCCTTATTCAAATCTTTAGCTTCATTAAAATTCCTACCTTCAGTTAACATTCCAAATTTTGAAATATCATATTCCGAACCTCGGGATAAAACTCGCTTTGATTAATCATTCTGAACTTTGGAATACCACATTCCGAATCTCGGAATAAAACTCGCTTAACCATTTCATATCATTTCCCCACCTTTAAATTTATGCTTACCCAATTCCTTTATCTTAGGAATTTATTTTACAACTCTTTCACGTATAATCAACTCATACTTGTATATCCAATTATATTATATTTTGGGAAAACTTGATTTAACAATCTATTTCCACTATCGGGTTTTAAATCCAATTATAATTTCATATTTGTCATTTCAAATGAAACCCCATTTATCAAACTCACTCCAATTTATAAATCCATTAATAAATCCATATTCATATTTTCAAATCCGACTTCAATTAAAAATATGGAATCCCATTTCCAAATCAATACTCGTTTCCAAATTCGCCGATTTGTTAATCTTATTCACGAAATGTCATTTAATCACATTTCATATATATATTTAAACAACATTTGTTAAAAATGATGATTTATTTCAAAAATATCACTCTTTAAACTCTTTTATAAATTTTCGTGTATCTATGATTCAATTATTTCTTTTCGATGTTTTGAAATCCATTTAAACTTCCTTAGCGACCGTTAAGGCCTTTACAAAACCATTTCAACATTTAAATAGCAACATGACAAACTTATATCGTTTAAACATTTATTTAATAATATATTACATCCCTACTAGTTATATTTTATATTTTAAAACATTATGAATTTAACTTTGATATTTACCTTTACACTCAAAATCGTATTTCAAATCCATATAAAAATATATTTATCTCTTTGAAACCACTCGAAATCCATTAATATCGATTATGAAAAATCATTTCTTTTAATTGACGGTACTAAAGAGACAAATGGCAACCATAGTACCAAACCGTGAAATATAAACCAATTTCACATTCCATAACAATCAATATAATCATATTGATAAACGTTATTAATATCAGTGAGGAATCCTGTTGGATTCCTCCAACCTGTATTTCCCTACAAAACAATGGGTTAGCATAATTCAAATCATTCAGTTAAATATGGCCAATCAATATACACTTTTTCATCTAAATGGGTGACATAAACAGTTTAATAATAACAGTCAAAAATAACTGTAATAGTGAATGCTGGGCTAATAACAAAAATGCAAGCATACAATTATTTATTTATAACGTTTATATTATTATAAACGTAACCGCGGAGGTAAATTACCTCAATTGGATTCAATCGTTAGAGATAACGATTAGTTCAATTAAACTGAATGAACGTTTAATTTAACTGTTTCAGTCGATATATGAATATAAAATTGACAAAAAACAAACAACCATTAACAAACATAGCACAAAATTATAAAACCCGACATATGTAAATTATAAGTGGAGAGAACTGAGTGAGTTTAACTCACCTTGAGTCGATTTGCTGTTTAAATGGCTCATTTCATTTAAATTAAAGCAGCGTTTAATTTAACTAAAAACCAGTTGACTTCAATTACGCCTGGTTATGTTCCATATTATAGTGCTCGTTACGACGAGTCCAACGGCTCCTGGTTTGTTCAAATTAGACCTATAAATAATAAGATATAAATGTTAAAGTTAATTCTATTTAATTTATAATTAAAATTCCTAATTATAGTTTAAATTTCAAACAAATTACGTTATATAATTTAGCGGTCACTTTCCCTTTGTCTTTATCAGTTCGGACTATTCTTTGTCCTTCACTAGTGTTGTTGCTCTTCTTCTACAGTATTGCACCCTACATCATGCAATTCATAAAAGTGTAAAATTTTAAACTAGTTTTTAACTCTTTAATTATTAATAAAATTTATAATCTAATTACTAAATCACGTTTTGATTAGGGCGACTTCCAACTTCTGGATAGCGGATTTATTTCTTCCATAGTTGTCTTCTAGTTTTCGTCAGCATCCTGTACCACACAGGTTTCATAAGTAAATTAATTTATCTAATTATGTTTAGTAAACTAATGAATCCTAACTAAGGCTTTAATTATCTTGGATACAGGCCAATTTGTACCATGTTTTGTACGTTTTGTTTCAGCTTGTTCCCCTTAAATACCTTCTTCTCGATCCTCTTTATATGAAAAGAGTGGCTACAGTTTCCGCTCTCACCCTCCCCACAACGCTGCAGCCCCCTCTTCTTCACTCCGATAGCACCAACCGCTAGAGTCGTCCCCAGCTTCGCTCCACCTCCCCTCACCTATCCTGAGCCTCTGCCTGAATCATCACTCCCCCGCTTCTCTCATAAGTTTCCACCACCTTTCTCTTTAATTATATAAAACAAATCATTCTGTCCCCTTACCATCTGAAACTTCCCACTGTTCTAGGCCTTACCCCCTTTCGACCTGGCCTCCGGCGATCGTCGCCAGTTCATCATGGCGACCCACTCACCGAACAGCCACCCTTCCCTTGAATCGCGACAACACTTCTTTTTTTTTACCCATTGCTTTGTTTGTAATAGCCATCCTCACCAAACCATAATGCTACACCTACCACTGCACCCGAGCACCACCGCTCTTTATCTTTCCGCCCGAAGCTCGTTGCTCGAACACAACCAGCCCATGCAATTCGCATTCTAGGGTGTGGGAAAGGAAAAGGTTTTTAGTTTATAAAAGGAAATGCTTTCGATTTGCAGCAGCACTGTTTTTCGTATTTTTATTTGTGAGAAGAGTTCAATTTTCTTTATCTGGAACCAAATGGAGAAAGCCATGCAACTGGTGTATTTATAAAGTTAGAGCACCGTGGAGTCCAAGTAATTTAGATGTATAGGTATGCTGTAAAATGGTATAATAGCTGTTTGATGGTGCTTGTCTCAGAACGTGCTCAATAAGGGTGAAATAAATTGGCAGACAACTAAAATTTTGTTTGGGTCTCAAGCAAGGAAAATAAACACGTGTGATGCAAGGACAAAGAAAGCATAGTGGGAAAAGTTAATTATATTAAACAAATGGATATATAATATATATAATTACATATGATATTGACATTTTAATATGTATGGCCATACATGCGAATTCCAAAAATACACCGCTAAGTCTTGATATTTTGGATCCAATGGAATTACTTTCGTTGAATTCCGACTACGTTTGCACAATCGCGTTATTTTAATTTCATTTATATTCATTGGTTCACATTTAAATTTCTCCTACCGACAAAACAACACCTGTTGGCTCCAAACAGGTAATCTAGCAATAACTAGCGATACGCATTTTAATAAAGTTCGTTTTGTTGAAAACGAAGGTCGTTAGGAAAATAGCTGTCTCTAACACTTATAAAATATCAAATAAATATATATAAATTCCCAAATAATTCAATTAATAATAAATTAATATTATCATAAATATCCAAATAGAATAATATATATAGCTTCAAATATAAGTTATACAATTTAATATCATCAATTCCAGTTAAAATGGTACCCAATTTATATTAAAATCCTTTAAATTTATTAATAAATGTTGTATTTTAATAACGATTTCCATAGCGACTATTTTAAAATTTGATTTGGACATAATTAACAATCTATAACATTAAATCAAAATTTTTCTCTTTCATTAGAAAATTATAAACGACAAGATTTAAATGTTTCTTATTTCACAGAAATCCGACTTGAAACAGATTATGTGTATCCAATTAAAGTTCAAAACTCAATATTACGAACTACTGCGCCATTACGAGCTTGTTTTATATTTTATATAAATTTAAAGTTCAAACTTCATTTTTAAATAACGATATAAATATTAAATCGATTAATATACTAATATAATATTTAAAATATAATTTAAATACTCGGATTCAAATAGCTGAAAAATCTGGGTCGTTACATACAACTGTTAGTACATTGGAGACCTAAAGTGTTCTTTCATGGCACGAAATATTTGAGTATTCCATATTGTCCGTAATTTAGGTAAGAGTCTACTGGTTTCGTCCGGTTTCGAGGCAGTATGAAGAAATTACTGCAGTTTTAACAAAAAAAATAGCTACTTCGTATTTAGGCAGAGTTAGAACATGGGAATATAGCCTATTATTTTCTAAGTACAACTGGTAGTTTGGAGAACTATAGTGTTCGATCATAGGGCAAAATGTCCGATTATTTCACACCGTGCGTAATTTAGGTGGGAATCTATCAGTTGAAGTCTCATCCGGATCCGAGGAAGTATGATGAAATTACTGCAATTTTTACAAAAAACTAGAGACTTTGTATATAGGAAGAGTTCAAATATACGAATATAACCTGATATTTTCTATGTACAATTGTTAGTCACCTTGGAGACCTACAATGTTCGTTCACTGGACGAAATTTGAGTATTCCATACTACCTATAGTTTAGGTAAGAATCTATCGGTTGAAGTCTCTCCCAGTTCCGAGGTAGTATGAAGAAATTACTGAAGTTTTTACAAAGGAAATAGCGACTTCGCTTGTAGGCAAAATTCTAATATGGGAATATAGCATGTTATTTTCTAAGTACAATTGATAGTCAGTCAACTTGGAGAATTACAGTGTTCGATCATAGAAAAAACGTCTGATTATTCAAACTGTCCGTAATTTAGGTAGGAACCTATCGGTTAAATTCTTATCTGGTTCTGTGGCAGTATAAAGAAATTATTGCAAATTTTACCCAAAAAAATAGCAAATTTGTATGTAGGTAGAGTTCAAATATGTGAATATAGCCTGTTATTTTCTAAGTACAACTATTAGTCATCTTGAAGGCCTACGGTGTTCATCCATAGGACGAAACATTTGAGTATACCATACTATCCGTAATTTATGTGAAAGTTTATCGGTTGAAGTCTCATCCGATTCCGAGGCAGTATTGAGAAATTACTGCAATTTTTATTAACAAAATAGCGACTTCGTATGTAGGTAGAGTTCAAATATGGGAGTATAGCCTGTTATTTTCTAAGTACAATTGGTAGTCACCTAGGAGAACTATAGTGTTTGATCACAGGGTAAAATGTCCGAGTATTTCACATTTTCCGTAATATAGGTGGAAATCTATTGGTCGAAGTCTCATCCGGTTCCGAGGCAGTATGAAGAAATTATTGCAATTTTTACAAAAAATAGCGACTTTGTATGTAGGAAGAGTTCAAATATGCGAATATATCCTGTTAGTTTTTAGTACAACTGTTGGTCACCTTGGAAACCAACAGTGTTAGTTCACAGGATGAAACATTCGAGTATTCCATACTGTCTGTAATGTAGGTGAGAGTTTATCTGTTGAAGTCACGCCTGATTTCGAGGCAGTATGAAGAAATTACTGCACTTTTTACAAAAAAATAGCGACTTCGTATGTAGACAAAGTTCAAATATAGGAATATAGCCTGTAGTTTTCTAAGTAAAACTAGGAGTCACCTGGGAGAACTACAGTGTTCGATCATGGGGCAAAACGTCCGAGTATTCCATAGTCTGTAATTTAGGTGGAAATCAGTCGGTCAAATTCTCATCCGGTTCAGAGATAGTATGAAAAAATTACTGTAATTTTTACAAAAAAGTAGCAACTTTGTATGTATGAAGGGTTCAAATATGCGAATATAGCATGTTATTTTATAAGTACAACTATTAGTCATCTTGGAGACCTACAGTGTTCGTTCATAAGACGAAATACTTGAGTATTCCATACCGTCTATGTGACACCCCACGTCCGTTAATGTCACTTATTAAGAGAATGCATTAAGTTTCATAAAGCATTTAGGTGAACAGAAACATTATAAGATAGATATAAAATAGCAGCGGAATTTAAAACTTTATTAATCATAAAGCATCATAGTTCAAAACATGGTTACATCATATGTCTGAAAAAATAAAACCCGATACATTATTAAAATTTTTGTCTTGTACTTAAAACATCAAAGTACAATAATAAAAGAAACATAATCCCAAAACATAGCCATAATAGAGAAACATGAAATCAAGCAGTACATCAAAGTAGCTCCAAGCAAGATGAAAGCAGGATCCTGATTAAGCTTAAGTATTCCTACCCTGAGAACCTAAGGGGAAACGGAAGAGAAAGAAGAGGAAAAAAATAGGTCAGACATAAATTCTGGCAAGTCTAGTTACTTTTAGCATATAAATAAATAAAAGTATCATGATAGGCATATACAGTGGATAAGATAGATAACATCATAAAAGGCAGGTATGAAAAGGTAAACAGGATAAACATGATAGAGTATATTGCGCTTCTTTAATACTTTCTCTTTCTCTCTGTCTGCACCAATACTAGTATAATCAGAAAGATATGATCCCAACAACTATAAGATGGTAGACATAGGCGTACTTCTAATGAGAGGTTTTAACCCCATACAATCAACAGGCAACCCAACATACCGGAGTTACCCCTAAGGATAATAACGGGCTCCTAAACATACCAAAGTCTATATGTACCCTAATTACTACACTAATTGATCGGCTCCCTACTCTGTAGATACCCTGTACTGGCCCCACAGTAGAATGTATCACTTCCTAAAGTGCAACCCTTCAGTTTCAGGATGTGCACAACCATATCTACAAGTGTCACGGCAGCTAAACCTCCTCTTCCAGACCCATGCATGCACATGACCCCGTTGGAATATGCCGCCCACACCATCCCCCACGTTTGGATCTCTTATAATCAGCCCAGTAAGCGTGCCCCGACTTCGATCTAGTTCAGAGTACTCGTTTGATACTTATATATGGGTTACTGACTGAAACGGGTCCCACGCACAAGATGATACAAGCTTCCCCCTACGCTTGCATTTCCATAGGTTATGCCATATCAGAGTAAAAGAATGCACCCACAGGTTAAGTTTATAGGCCTATATATAAATAATACCCGCCAACCCAAGATGTATTTAACCCACCCACTGTTCCAAACAAGTTTACTTAAC
Source organism: Allium sativum (assembly GCA_030737875.1). NCBI lineage: Eukaryota > Viridiplantae > Streptophyta > Magnoliopsida > Asparagales > Amaryllidaceae > Allium > Allium sativum. Next base: position 381,360,456 of record CM060915.1, read on the forward strand.
CCTACACAAGTTTAACATGTTCATACAATCCCTATGGATTCAACCTGCTTAAGTATTTCAATTCATTATCATATTCATCTATGGTTATAACATCTAGACCTCCCATATTAAGCCTACCACTTGTGGATGCTTGATATGCCGGTCAGTTCTGGGCAGACTTTTTCCACAAGTTGGGCTTAACCTCGTGTCTCAACACGTCACGTGTTTACCCACTTAGACCCCTCACATTAGATTCACCACTTGTGGTCGCTGGATATGCCGGTTGGTTCCGGGCAGACTTGCACCACAAGTGTAATCTAACCTCGTGTGTAAGTGCAGTTACAGTTTCTAATTACTGTAATTCTAGGTATTTCAATTATTAACCAATTATTCCTATGTCATTATAGATTTTCATGCCCCTTTCCTAAGTTATGTTCATAATTAACCATATTTCCCAAATTCATGTTCATATATTTCATTCAAGTTATGCCCAAATTTCCAACTACAAGTTATGCCCCAATTTTGCTGTTTTCCCCTCATTCCCAATTTAATGCGTTCGCTTATTTGAGCGACATTCCTAGGCTCGAAGGTAGCCTAGCTATGAAAAGAAAAGGTAAGAGGTGAAGGGAAGAAGACAGAAATGATCATACTAACAAGGATGAGATATAATGGCAAAATTAAGCATAAACATATAGTGGCATAATGACAAGATAGGCATATAGGAACAGATCTGATGAACATCTGACAATAGAACCGATTCTAACATAATAGGGATATTATAAACAGATATGATAAGATCTAAACAATGAATTAGATAACCAACTAGCAACAGATCTGATTTAGCCACAAACATAGTAGGAACATGCATGATGTGATCTAAACAATTAATTACATCTGCAAACAATGGAAGACCTGACATGAAAAATAGGTATAGGTTTAGATCTAGTTCATAGTCATGTCAAGATAACTTAGATACACAAGTTATAGCAGATCTCATATGATTCAAACAATCACAGGCTTAGATCCAAGTTATAGTCATGTCAAGATTAACTTTTTAATTATTTAGATCTAAAATTAACATAGACACGCTGTGATTGGACCTACAAAAATAGAAGAAAGATTGCAGATATCGAATCACATATCTCTAAACTTGAATGACTTGATTGCTGGAGAAGAAAAAGGCTTGATTCAATCTAAGTAGAGGCAGCATCTACATCCATTGTTTTTGGTGTGGAAAAACAAGAGAAATGGGGTTATATATATAGCTGTTAGGAAACCCTAATCTGCCCAGATTTGCCGTAGGGGGGTCGCCCCCCTTTTATAGGGTCGACCCATAGGTTGACACCCCCTTATGGGGTCAACCCAAGGATCAACAACCCTGTTCGGAAATTTTCCTGCTCCCCTGTTTTCTACGATTTTGAACTGTTTTGAATTTCTGGAGTTATTTTATTCATATATATTCTTCTTATGCGTATACAAACTTCAAACCTTAATAACTTCTTCATACGGTGTCCGTTTTACGCAAACCAGGTGTCTATTTTGACCTGAATTCCCCGACGAACGCAATGGCGTAGTTCGTTTCACTCAATTCTGAATATTTATTTAATTATTATTTAATTTATCATCTTAAGTGTTGTTAAAATTATGGGGTGTTACATTCCCCCTGCTCAAAGGATTTTGTCCTCGAAATCTCAAAGTTAAGAAGAATGTATATCCTAACATCCACATCCATCTACTCCTCCGCCAATCACAGGTATCCATTGTCCTTAAAAGATTTCTAATGCTTATATGAACATATGCAAAGGTGTGTGTATATGTCCTTATACTAATGCGAAAGATCAGGCAGTCTACTGATTCAGTTGACCTCCTTAATGCAATGTATGGTCGTGCCATGAATCCAATATGTATGCAGATAATCCTATTATAACATATAAGTTCTATATGTGTGTATGATCGTTCGTCCAAATGCAACATTCATATGATGATACATCCATTTCCATCCAAAAAAAGAAGAAAAAAATGCACACACATCGATATGCAGTATTAAGGTGATTGAACCGATCTAGTGCCTAATGTGTGTGTATATGCATCCACGGGAAACCACTAGCAAACACTTGGATCCACTTGCGTCCATCAATCATAACATGTCTCAAACACATGTTTACATCCATGGGATTCCTACCTAAAGGTCGAAGATTCGATCGATAGGATATACTTAAATGATAGAAACAAGCATGAATAAAAGATTTGGAAAGGAAATTAAGAACATACCCTTGAAGAGAAAAGGGTATGAAGCACAAATCTTGTCTTCGGTCTCCCAAGTTACATCCTCTAGTTTATCTCCCAACTGAACCTTTATCAACTTGACTTCTCTATTGCGTAGCTTCTTAACTTCTGATCCGAGAATACGAGTAGGAACTCGCCTAACTATCTTGTAACGTCCCGCATTATTGACAGTCAAGTACTTAATATAATTTATTATTTTAAATATTGATTTGGAATTTTATATGGATTTATAATATATAACTCGTTTATATAACGAAATTTGAACGTATAATTATATAATCTAAACTCGTAAATGTGCGGTATTTTGTAATTTACGATTTGAAATTCATGTATATCAGTTCAAATATAAAACACTCAGTGACAATGGCCGATGAAATTAAATAATTATACGAAGTAGAACGTTCAAATCAATGCGTTACTTACGTTATGATGAGGTTCGTGCTTCGCACATGGTAAATTGTTCGATATATTATATAGGCCTTAAAAATATTTTTCTTCTCAGACGATCTCTGTTTTCATCGAAACAAATTTTATTGGAATATGTATAGTTAGTTGTCGCTAGATTTCTAGTTTGGAGCCAACTAGAGTTGTGTTGTCGGTGCGCTAAATCTAAGGGTGAACTGATAAATTTAAATAACAACATAATGCAAACGGAGTCGGTTTTCAACGAAATTAATTTCATTGAGACCTAAACGTCAAGACGTAACAGTATATTCATTTTTCATGTATTTGGAGATTGTACGTGATGACACAAATTTTACAGTTACAAATGAATAGCGGTCAGCAATAAATAGCGATTATATAAACTAACCGTACTATAACGAAATAAATTAAATAATGTGGAAACTCAAATGCTAAGAAAGAATACACGTACACCCACTATCTCATTTCTTAATTCCTAAGCAAGTAATAGGTACTGCCTACCCTGTTGTCTGACAAAACATGCTACATTGTATATTTCTTCAGTCCAAAGCTTAGCCGATAAGGAAGTACAGACTAATCTTTTCATATTCCTTGTGTTTAAGTAATGTATAAATCGCGCAACTTGTCCTTGAAGTGAACATACAATACAGCCATACTCTATTTCCTCGGTTATACACATGACCCTATTCCTTTCGTGTTAAGCAAAGTTTTTGAGCTGATTATACATGCAGGCTACCCTATAACCTTGCCTGAACGTGAAATATAGTACACACTGTATGAACCACCCAGCTATGCGAAGCACTGTACATGAAAAGAGGGTACATATAACTTTACATTATGAAATATAGGCTACCGGAATAAATAGAGGATTCTGTCCTTATATTTTATCATATTATACAGTGCTTTCTATTTCATAGAGCAGAACTTTAAATTAATATTACAGAACTTTTGTTGCAATCTTATAACAGCAATACTATTAGAAAAAATATAAGTATTTGCTATGACTTCATGCGCAAGTAATAGGATAGAGGCACAGCTATGCCATCTTCCATCCTACCCTGAACCTTTTCACATGTTGTATCTTTCCATCACTAAGACTTTTCACTCTCACCCTCACACCGTCTTGTATATTCACCATCACTTCTATCCATTACCCAAAACTACACTAAGAGGCTACGACATGCTAGAAATCCGTGAGAGCCAAGGCATTTCTTCATATAAATAGTGCGTGCATTCATAGTGTTTTCCCTCAATACAAATGCTAGAGGTTTAATGGCTTTAGAAAGAAATCGAAACAGTATCTAAAATAAAATAGATGCAAACTCCATTAAAGAAAAAGAAAAAGAGAGAACCCATACAGCTTTCGAATAGAAACGAAGAGAGGGCGCGATGGTCGAAGCAGCAGCTCCATACTGTAGAAGTGGAAGAAAGGAAACCAAGCATATTTGAGAAGTACAGTGGAGTGGCTCCATGAAGCAGCGTGTTCCGGAGAGGTGGCCGAGAAGTGGAGCTGTGTGCGTGGTGGGGAGCATGGATGTCAGCTCAGCATTTCGCTGGTGATCGGGGCACCGTGCATAGATTTCAAAGTAGGTTCATGAAGGGGAAGGGAAATGTGTACGTGAAAGAAGATGGAGAAGGCTTGTATGGACGTGTTGGGGCTGAAGTGAAAGCATGGATTCCGTTTTCTCATTGGTTTGAATAAAGACAGTAAGGACTATTGAAGGAGAAGGCGGTGAAGCTGCGAGAAGCTGTAACAGGAAATGGTCTGGGCATGTGATAAAGTGGGGTTCGAATATGGGCGAGCGAAATTAGCAACGCAAATAGGAGAGACAAGAGGTCAGCAAAGATGAGAAGAGAGTGGGGACTGAAGCGTGCGACGGTGGATGCAGTCAGACGAAGTGGTGGTGCAGTTAACGAAGGAGTAGTGTTTGAAGGTGGTGATGAATGGGTAGCTGGGTTCCGGATGCGTAGCAGGTATAGAATAAAAGGAAGGTGAACAGTTATTTCTAAAGTGTTAAATTTTATTTGTACAACTGCCTAATCTAAGCTTTACATAACGTAATTGATTTTATAACCGGCTTGCTAGTACACCGTTTTTACTAATAGTTAAATTGGATGTTGCGTTCACTGAACACATTTTGATATGTCCATGAACCGGACGATGTCTTAACATTTTGTTAATATTTCCAACAACCTGTGTAAACAATAATGTATGTATAAATGGCCAAGTAATAGTATAGGTGAGCAACGGTTGGCATAAGACCAAACGGGAAATGAATTGCAAGTAGTATATGGTTTTAAAATGCCTAATTATTTACAAAGCCTAACCTCCCTTTTGATTAAGTATGATTAAAACTAAGATAATATTATATATATCACTATATAAGCCTAAACCTGTGTAAAATATAATGTAGACGTTAAGTTCAAAGTAGGAAATACATGCATCAATGATGATCCCTTAAGCACATCTAGTTGTTGTTGATACAGTGGGTTCCGAAATTTATATCAATTTTAGGCTTGACTAATCAAAGCGGTTAACGTAAGGGAACAAATTGCTTAGTATAATTTATCTAAATATATATGCGGTTTGGGATATATTAACATGGACGACAGTAGTCTTCGGATGTGCTTTGTTTATTTTAAGTGGACCTAATCTAATCAGTTATCACGTGGTCCAAATTTATAGTGTAATGTAAAATATAGTGTAACCAAACATTTAAATAATAGCGTGCCTTTAAATAATGAATATATAATGTTGTTAATAGTGTTAATGACCTGGAAAAAGTTCCCTATGCCTAGGTAATAGATTAATCTGCCTAACCTAGGTTTAGTAAAGAATGTAATAATTTGGTCTGGTAATCTATATATATTGCTAACTATTTTGATTAGATAAAGGTTATGGTAGAACCATTCATTTGTTAAACAAGATATTTGAGTGCACATCACACTATTGTTCCTTTGCAATGCAATTTCATTCTGAAATATTTTGCTCAGTTCGATCTTGTTTATATTTTGCTGATATGAACAATGGTGTATTCTGCAACTGCAAATTAAAACTTAGTAAATGATATAAATAGAAATGGCAATGTCATGTATACCGTAAACCGTGGTCGGGGTATTGTCAAAATGGCCTAAAATATTGGATATGCCTATACGGGTTTTTTCTGTATGCCTAATCACGTTTAAGTGGGCCTACTGAAGGTTTAAATTAACGTAAGGGGACTTGGGTTATTAATTATTATTAAGGATTATTAATATTATCTAAATAGTAAATACCGTATTGAATCTATGATGTTATCATACAGTGGCGTCAGGTCCGTATCGACAGGCGTAACATTTCGAAGCCGATTCGGATAGAGTTGGACACAGCTGGAGGTTTGTAAACCAAACCGTTTTGTCGTCAAATAGAAATCAAGAAGCCAAGGTGAGTTCAACTCACTCAGTTTTATCCCACTTGTATTTTATATAAGTTGGATTTTAATATTTTCGTGCCATGATTGTTAATTGGTTGATGGATGTTTGGATTGTTGTTTGATGGTTGAAGCTTATATCTGTTTATTGAGATAAAATGATACTGTTGAAATGACGTATTTGGATGCAAGGAAACAGGTTGGAGGGATCCAACTGGATTCCTCACATTTATTGTTTATTTTCATATTACGATTATATGAACTGTTTAACTAATATGATTGGGTGATCGACTTAATTACTGATTGTTGAATCTAAATTTAGCGGTTATTTTGTTTTAACCAATAAACAGTATTGGTTGAGTAATTGGCAGCAGTTGGCCTAAAAAAAATGGTGTTACAAATATTGATTTACCATTGTTTGAATCAAAAATAATAAAGTTATGAAATTTATTCTGTAACCGAAGATAGATTTCTAAATCTATATATTAAAATAAAAAAGTTCAATAAATGAAATTAAGGTTTATTTATTTATTTTATAAGTTTTAAGTATTATTAAATATTTTACAAATCAAAGTCTTACGTTATTGAGATTTATAAGGAGACGAGCAGAAACTAATGCAATAGTTAATAGTTGAATTAATTGTTTCGAGTAACAATTAAATGGAATTTATTTAAATCAATTATGTTATTTATTGATTTAAAAGAATGATTAAATGGAAAGGGTTAACAAGATAACCATGTTTTGAATTGATTAAATTAGTTTGTTGTTAATTAATCTAATGAAATAGGTTAACGAATATTTGTTTTTACTTTAATAAGATTTTAAATAAAAGTTTACTGTTTTTTTATTTAAATAAAAAGTAATTATTTCTACGATAGTTAATGATAATGTAAATTATTATTTTAATAATTTATGTGATCAATTAGTATTGAGATCCATTAAGGTAAGTAATCCAAGTGGATATTGAAATATAAAGGGAATTTTTGAAAAGAGTTGATGAACGGTTTTATACTAAAAATCGAGATTTATAAACGAAGTTATAAAAGAGATTTTAAGCCGAGCTAATAGCTTAAAATAAGTGTTTGAATTAAGAAAAACGAGGAGAATTAAAAGAGGTGCATATTAAGCCAGAATTTTATAAATGATGTTTATAAAATGGGGAGCGTGAAGCTAAGACGTTAAGTTTAAATTAATGTTACTTAATAATGGAATTGAAATGAGATTTTCGAAGTGGAAAAAGGATGGGACGAATTAGAAGAGGGATAATATGATTTGATATGAGTCGAGATAATAATTAGAATCTAACTGGAGATTGATTGAGTTGAATGATTTTCTGAACGTCAACCTGATGTTGATTTCGATCTTCGGGGTTGATGTTTGGGAAGTTATTTGCTTAGTAATTTACGGTTAGGGACTAATGATTGTTAGAGTGAAGATATGCATGAATAATGTTTTAACAAATGTTTTGAAATAATATTAAGAGGGATAATTAAATATAGTTACAAGATGTTTTTCCCAAATATTGAAATGAAAAGTTTTGAGAATATAAATAAGAAGTAAATATCGTATTTTAAATTACCAAAAGTTTCTGAAGATGAATTAATCATTTGACAAATTATTTATAATTAAAAGGGCCAAATGTTGCTGAATACTGAATCAATGAATTCATTTTATTATCAAGATTGAATGATTGTTTATTTGATAGTTATATAACCGACTATCAAATCTGGCCAATACGATTGTTGGTACGGAAAGACCGGGATTGAATTTATATTCGAAAACCATTCCGACCAATGAATACGTAAATGTTGAAGATATCAGATGCTGAGCGAGATGGAGCAATTGAAGACCTGGATCTTCATAAGCGGAAGGATTGCTTGTCGAATACTCTCTGGTTGTACAGCCAGAGATATCCTAACGTGGTTCGGTCGTAAGTGAGATTATACGGATTGCAAGGACTACTCGCTACTGATCCATAGGTTAATTCAAGGATGCAGTAGGAGAGTGCCTTCAGTTTGTCCAGTCCCAGGACAACTTGTATGGACGGATGTCTGACAGACTATTTCCAAAAGGGATTACGTACGTTGATTTCCTCAAATGTATTTCTGTGGCGGCGGAGAAGGCACCTTCTCTTAACTTATCAACCCGATTATTTTTGTGGAAATCAATTAGTGATTTCTGGAGGATCTGACGATGTGACATTCAAAGTGAATGGTGGAAAGGTGTTCCAAAAGATACGTTATGATCTCAAGCTTCACAACTGGGAAATGACAAAAATCGGGCAGGCAGCACGGCTATGTGGGTCGCTCCCATTAGGGTGTATAATCACCTATTTAGAGAAATTCCATTTCCTTCTTTAATCTATTGATGTTGTCCCTTTTCAGGAAATGGTTGTTGATCCCAACCGTTGGTGATATACATTCGATACACTCAAGCGAAACACGTGGTCGGTCATGTGTGGGCCGGGTTGCAAGATGTTCTTGTTGTACCCAGTGTATTCGCCTCTAAAGATACACTATCGGTAGGTGGTTCCATACCTTGTCATAGTAGGAATCCAATCTCCAATAAACGCCCGCGGTTTTGATTGTATACTACATATGTGGAGCGTAAGACGCAAGTGTTCCACTAGATTGCTATTTATTTCTATTTAGACACTATTATAATATCAGAGAAGTATATGATTTCAAAATGTTTTGGGTTATAGTAAGGTAAAAACCATCTGTGTTTATGTGTGGGTTGGTCTTACTATTATCCTTTTATTCCAAAAGATTTTTGAACTTTAAAATCAAGTTGGATGATTCCCTTAAACTGCGCGAGTTGTTCTCACTCTCGTTCACCAGACTAACTCGGTATTTGTAATGCTCGGGTTAGACCGGGTTGTACAGGTCTAGGTTATCGGATGCTACGAAGTCCAGAGACGTGCTGGATGGGTTCAAATATATGATATTACATAATATTTTTCTGCTGTGTGAGGAGAAGTTATTATAACTGTCCAGATGTGTTGAGTGTAAATTGTACTCTGGTAATTGTAATTATTTATTTCAAGCTCTCAATAAGGATTATTTCTATATTGTATTTTGTTCCGCTGCGATGTGAGACTCTGTGGTGTGGTGTTTCCTTCTTCTTCTTCTATTCTAATATTTCTTTCTTCCTTACCTCATCCTCTAACTTCTTTCTATTAACTTTCTAGATGTTCGGTACTCTAGTTTGGACACTAAATGTAATTATGTCGAAAATCCGGGCATCGAATTTTCTGGTTCACTACATATCTCCTCCTGTTCCACCTCTACTTCCTTTAATATACTCGGCTCAACTACTTCTGTAGTATCATGCAAGCACTTCCACAAATGAGAGATGTGGAAAACATCATGAACGCCGAATAGTCTCTCTGGTAACTTTACTCTATAGGCCACTTAGCCAATCCTTTCTGTTATGGAAAATGGCCATACAAATCTTGGTGCCAAATTCCCTAAAGATCCAAAGCGAACCACATTTATTAATGGTGATACCTTAATGAAAACCATGTCTCCCACCTCAAATTCAATGTCGGTCCTTCTCCTATCTGCGTAGGATTTTTGCCTGTCTTGAGCTATCTTCATTCATCGTCTAATAAGATCAACCTTTTTGAAAGTCTCTCTTACCATATCTAGTCCAAGTAGAAGTCTTTCTGTAGACTCCCACCAACAAGTCGGTAATCAATAGGGTCGCCCGTATAATGCTTCGAAGGGTGTCATACCAATACTAGCTTGATAACTATTGTTGTAGGCGAACTCTACTAAAGGAAGATGCTCTTTCCAAGTCCCTCTGAAGTTTAGGATACACAGTCTTAAAAGATCCTCAAGAACTATATTCACCCTTTCCGTATGTCCATTGGTCTGAGGGAGATAAGCGGCGCTCAAACATAACTATATACCTAATGCTTCTTGCAAGCTCCTCCAAAATTCACTAGTGAAAATGGGGTCATGATCGCTTACGATATTGGAAGGTACTCCATGAAGACGGACTATCTCACGAACGTAAATTATTGCCAACCATGTTGCCATCCTCTTACTCTTAACTGGAATGAAATGAGCGCTCCTATTAAGTATATCTACTACAACCCAAATACTGGTGTTGCCTTTCTTTGATCTAGGTAAACCATTTATGAAATCTATAGAGACGCTCCCCCACTTCTACTACGGGACCTCAAAAGGATGAAGTAAACCACTGGGCTTCTTTTGCTTAGCTTTAACTTGCTGGAAAATCAAACAATTAGAAATAAACTCCGCCATACTTTCTTCATCCTAGCCCAAAAGAAAACCCTCTTTATATCCCTATGCATCTTATCGCCACCTAGATGAATAGTTATCTTAGAATGATGGGCTTCCTCTAGGACTGTCTTCAACAAACTCCCAATTCGGGGAACACAGAGCCTTCCGTCTCCCCGCAGCCACCCTCTATCATCTGTGGAATATCTACTGAGGTGACCAGAAGTCTCCCCTTTACTGAGCCTAACCAAGATGTCTGAAATATGTAGATCCTCTCACTGTGAAGCTCCTATCTGATCCATAAGAGTAGGTCACACCTCTAGTGATGCTAATAAGCCAGGAAAAAACTCGGTGGATGGTCTAAAGTCAAAGGTTGATATAAAATCCAAGCTTTTTCCTTTCCACAAACAGAGGACTTAAGGCTATCCTTTGCCTACTCAGTGCGTCTGCCACCACATTACTCTTACTAGGGGTATAAACAATCTCGAAATCATAAGATGCTAGGAACTCCATCCGCCTTTGTTGCCTTAAATTAAGATCCTTCTGCGAGAACAAGTACTTGAGAGATTTATGATCCGTGTACAACTCGAACTTCTCTCCAAGCAAATAATGATGCCACGTCTTAAGAGTGAATATTATGGCAGCTAGCTCTAAATCATAGGTAGTGTAGTTCTTTTCATGAACTCTTAGTTGTCTACCCCCATAACATACTGCCCTTCTCTCTTGCATCAGAACCGCACCAAATCGTGTACCACATGCATCAGTGTAACCTGTGAACACTTTGTTTCTGTCGGGCAAGGTCAAGACTGGGGTTGTTGCCAGAGCCCTCTTCAATCGTTAGAAAGCAACATCACAATCTATATTCCAAGCAAATGTCAGATTCTTCTTCGTCGGCCTGGTGAGTAGGGTTGATATCTTTGCGAAGTCCTTAATGAACTTCCTATAATAGCCTACCAATCCAAGAAAACTTCTCACTTATGTTGCATTCTTTAGGATTTGCCAATCTTGAACTGCAACTACGTTTACGGGATCTACTGCTATCCCATCTTTAGAGACCACATGCCCAAGAAATCTCACCTCTTTTCTCCAAAAATGGCATTTGGAGAATTTCGCCTTAAGCTGATGCACACGTAGAGTTTTCAAAACCTCCCTTATATGTAAGGCATGTTCTTCCTTGCTCTTCGAGAAAATTAAGATGTCATCAACAAAGACAACAACAAATTTATTTAGAAGCTCCTGAAACACCCTACTCATCAGATCAACAAAATAGGCAGGTGCATTCGTCAATCCAAAGGCATAACAAGCCACTCGAAGAAACCATCTGGAGTCCTAAAAGCAGTCTTCTGTATACTGTCCTCGAGCACCCTCAACTGATGAAACCCCGTGACCAAGTCTAATTGAGAGAAAACAGATGCACTAACAAGCTGGTCAAACAGATCATCTATACTTGGGAGTGGGTGCCTATTCTTCTTGGTGAGTTTGTTCAACTCTCTATATTCTATACATAAGCGAAGCAAACCATCCGCCTTAGTTGTGAATACCACCGGAGCACCCCATTCAGATATGCTTGGCCTAATAAACCCTTTCTCAAGTAGCTCCCCTACTTGCTTGCTAAACTCTCTCCTTTCCCTTGGAGCCATATGGCGCAAAGGCAATGCAACTGGCTTTTCATTGTCTACCAAGTATATTCGAAAATCGATCTTACGCCTCGGAGGTAAACCCCAACCTCCTCAAAAACATCAAAATACTCACGGACTACCGGTACAGATCGTAGATCATCAATAGATGCGTCAAGAGACTCTAAGAAACTAAGCACGACAGACCCCTTAGGATCACAAGAAATCTCGAAGGTCCTCCCATGGCAAGTCAAAAGTCTAACGACCCTCCTCTCATAATCCAGAATGGCACCATACATGGCTAGCAATCCATTCCTAGAATTAAACCGTAGCCCATGAAACCGAGCACATATGCATCACACTCAAACTCGATGCCTAACAAAGATATCCTCAAACCCCGACAAATCATGGACAAATGAGCCGAACCACCAATGGGGTTTGAGACAACAACGGGATCCACTACCATACTAGTACTAAGGTGCCGAGACTCAACCACAGAATCAGATATAAATGAACACGAAGTGCTAGAATAAAAAAGAGTTCCAATAGGATGATTGGAAAGAGAAATCGATCCTTCCATGGAAACTTTCCTACCTCTATCTGGAGCACTGGACACAAGAGCATACATCTGCCCTCCAAAAGTTCCTGCCCTCTGCATGTGTCCTTGCTTCTTTGGGAACTCCTTAGAAAAGTGTCACCTCTCCACAACTGAAGCAAGCATTCTTCCTTCTTTTACAATCCTTTACCAAGTGACCCTCATGTCTGCAATTATGGCAGTTCCTCTTATCCTTAGCCTTATCGTTCTTTCCGCCCTTCTTTTGTTGTTGTTGTTGTCCCTTCTTTGGCCACACTTTCTTATTTTGTGTTTCCTCCACCCTAGTTTCTTCCTTTTCGCTTTTATCTTCCTCACGCATTAATGCCATATCAACTAGCCTCTCAAAAGTTGCTCCCATCAGAATATGGGACATAGATAACCCATGGAGGGGTTCAGTCGGTCCTCTAGCAAACCACAAAGCTTTCTTATGCGGAGTATCCAGTAGCTCCAATCCAAACCTCGCTAGTTGGTAGAATTTGTTAACATACTTTTTTACAGTCATGCCTCCTTGCTTAAGTGTCAAAAATCTTTCCATTTGCATGCTTTTCTCGGCTTGACAGAGAAACTTCATTTCAAATCTTTGCCGAAAATCATCCCAAGTCACCACTGGACGCCCTGCTTGCGTCACTTCCCACCAGAACGAAGCTTCATCTTTCAGTAGCCAGGCGGCTAACTGAATCTTCCTACGATCGTCCACTTCGAGAATTCCAAATAGATCCTCCATCTCTTTGACCCAATTCCTTTCCTATACGAACGTCTCAGTTCCACTGAATGGCTTTCCTCCCATAGCACAGAAATCTTTGCAGATCTTAGAGAAATTATCTACACGCAGAGGAGGAGGAGGAACAACGGGTGCACCTAGGGGAGAAACGTCAGCCTGACCACCGGTAGGCGCTATGGCCTCTAGATACCTATGGAACCAGTATGGTATCGTAACGCCCTAAGGAATATTAGGTTCCCCAGACATGCTGAAAAGAAAAGGAAAGGGATTAAGATAAAGGATCGAAAGATATTACATATGGCTTTGGGAATATGTTTTTCAAAACAGACTTTTCTTTTTGAAAATGCTTTCTTTTAAAACCTTTTGAAAATAATTTTCAAAATCTTTTATCCAATCTGGAAACCTTCAGCTCTAATACCAAGCGTGACACCCCACATCTGTTAATGTCGCTCATTAAGAGAATGCATTAAGTTTCGTGAAGAATAATAGGTAAACAGAAGCATTACAAGACAGATATAAAATAGCAGCGGAATTTAAAACTTTATTAATCATAAAGAATCGTAGTTCAAAACATGGTTACATCATATGTCTGAAAAACATAAAACTCGGTACATCATTAAAATTTATGTCTTGTACTTAAAACATCAGAGTAAGCATAATCCCAAAACATAGCCATGGTAGAGAAACATGAAATCAAGCAGTACGTCAAAGCAGCTCCAAGCAAGATGAAAGCAGAATCCCGATCAAGCTTGAGTATTCCCACCTTGAGAACCTAAGGGGGGAACGGATGAGAAAGAAGAGGAAACAAAATAGGTCAGACATAAAGTCTGGCGAGTCCAGTTACTTTTAGCATATAAATAAATAAAAGTATCATGATAGGCATATAAAGTGGATAAGAGAGATAACATCATAAAATGCAGGTATGACAAGGAAAACATGATAAACATGATAGAGTATATTGTGCTTCTACTTTCTCTTTCTCTCTGTTTACACCAATACTAATATAATCAGAATGAGATGATCCCAACAAATATAAGATGGTAGACTTACGCGTACTTCTAGTGAGAGGTTTTAACCTTATACAATCAACAGGCAGCCCAACTTATCGGACTTACCCCTAAGGATAATAATGGGCTCCTAAACATACCAGAGTCCAGATGTACCCTAATTACTACCCTAATCGATCGGCTTCCTACCGTAGATACCTTGTGTTGTCCCCATAGTAGGATGTATCACTTCCTAAAGTGGCAACCTTTCAGTTTCAGGATGTGCACAACCATATCTACAGGTGTCACGGCGTCTAAACCTCCTCTGCTGGACCCATGCACGTATATGACCCCGTCGCAATGCGCCGCCCACACCGTCCCCTACATTTAGATCTCTTACAATTAGCCCAGTAAGCGTGCCCCGACTCCAACCTAGTTCGGAGTACTCATTTGATACATATTTATGGGTTACTGATTGAAACGGGTCCCACACACAAGATGATACAAGCTTCCCCCTACGCTTGCATCCCCACTAGGTTTTCCACAGGTTATGGCATATCAGAGTAAAAGATTGCATGACCCCACAGGTTAAGTTTGTGGGCCTATATATAAATATTACCCACCAACCCGAGATGTACTTAACCCACCCACTGTTTCAAACAAGTTTACTTAACCCCTACTCAAGTTTAACATGTTCATACAATCCCTATGGATTCAACCAGGTAATGTATTTCAATTCATTATCATATTCATTTATGGTTATAATGTGCTGGACCTCCCACATTAAGTCTACCACTTATGGATGATGGATATCCCGGTCAGTTCCGGGCAGACTTCTTCCACAAGTCGGGCTTAACCTTGTGTCTCAAGACGTCATATGTTTATGCACTTAGACCCCTCACATTAGATTCACCACCTGTGGTCGCTGGATATGCCGGTCAGTTCTGGGCGGACTTCCACCACAAGTGTAATCTAACCTCGTATGTAAGCGCGGTTACGGTTTCTAATTACTATAATTCTAGGTATTTCCATTATTAACCAATTATTCCTATGTCATTATAGGTTCTCATTCCCCTTTCCCAAGTTATATTCATAATTAACCATATGCCCAAATTCATTTTCATATATTTCATTCAAGTTATGCCCAAATTTCCAATTACAAGTTATGCCTCGATTTTACCGTTTTCCCCTCGTTCCCAATTTAACGTGTTCGCTTATTTCAGCGGCATGCCCAGGATCGTAGGTAGCCTGGCTATAAAAATAAAACGGAAAAGATGAAGGGAAGAGGACAGAAATGATCATACTAACAAGACTGACATATATTGGCAGAAATAGGTACAAACATATAGTGGCATAATAACAAGATAGGCATACAGGAACAGATCTGATGAACATGTGAAAATAGAACCGATTCTAACATAATAGGGATATTATAAACAAGCACGATAAGATCTAAACAATGAACTAGATAACCAACTAACAACAGATCTGATTTAGCCACAAACATAGTAGGAACATGCATGTGTGATCTAAACAGTGAATTAGATCTACAAACAATGGAAGATCTAACATGACAAATAGGTGTAGATTTAGATCTAGTTCATAGTCATGTCAGGATAACTTAGATACACAGGTTATAGCAGAACTGATATGATTCAAACAGTCACAGGCTTAGATCCAAGTTATAGTCATGTCAAGATTAACTTTTTAATTACTTATGTGATGACACGCCCCGCACCAGCCTGCATTTCCTTCGAAGGTGCGCTGTACACATGTCCACTTAGCACGGAACAGTCGTCAGAAGAAAAGGAAGAAGACGAAGAATCAATAAAGAACCTGTAATATGTCTCACAGCGCATGGAGTAAAATATAATCATAACATATACTTGACACAAAACCGGTGAGATAGTGCATAAGTTGAAAACAAACTATCATAGCAGCGGAAAATCCAAATACATCATATGTTCCACAACATCATTATTACAACTTTTAAAACTGTCTCTAAAAAAAAGATAAGGAAGGTACACTACTAATGCCCAAGGAGTGACCACCAACGACACAGGGAGAATATCTATATATATATATCATACGTGGAAGCCTCCTGCTCGCCTCCGGATCAGCTACTCGTGCATCACCAGCTAACCTGTCTCTAGTCTGCTCGTTTAGGAGCACCCAGAGTAATAAGAAGAGACATAAAACTCTGGGTCAGACAAAAGTCTGGTGTGAGCGATAAGCAGCCAAACAGAACAATAACAGGTATACTAAACTATACCTGAACCTGGACCTAAAACCAAAGAGTTAGCACTACATATTGTACAACACTCTAAGGTGCTACTAACATATGGTGTACAAGCATACGGGGGTGGGGGTGTGCATGTCATAGTGATGGAAAACAATCAAGCATAACAACCATCCTCACATCTCTCACTCAGTGCGTAAAGCATACGATATCCACCACTTCGACCACCCAATACTTTGCTATGATCACTCAGCCCCAAAAAGTCACAATGGCTTCACTGCACTGATCCATAGCCATTAATCCTTCGCTATGTCCACTTTGCCCCCATGGAGTCGTACCCACCCCACTGCACTGGCTCATAGCCTTACTAATCCTTTACTATGTCCACTCTGCCCCATTGAGTCACAACGGCTCCACTGCACTGGCTCATAGTCTTACTACGATCACTTTGCCCCTCGAGTCATGATGACTCTACTGTACTGATACGTAGCCCATCATTCCTTTTCAGTGGTGAATCGAAGTTATGAACGTCGATAACTCCTTAGCACACGTCCCACAGCAAAGCCCAATCATGAAGTGAACTCATTGGTTCCCAATTGAATCCTGAGCTCTCACTTCCATTTGGACTAACTTTGCATCTCGGGTTTTTGGTCATCACCGGATCGGTTCAGATCTCCTCACAGGCATCGGTTCGGTTCGGCCTTCAGTATCCCCCACTGGATCGATTCGTGCCAAGCTTCTTCGGATCGGATCGGAGGGTGCCATCGGGTTCGGGTCGTGCTCCATGTTCCAGCTCGTGGTGGTTCGGATCGGGGATCCTCAGATGCGAGCGGATCGGTCTTGGTCACTCTTGGCGGATCGGGTCGGAGTAGCACACGAGAGGCGGATCGGATCGGAAACTTCTGGTGTGAGCGGTTCGGTGCGTGCTTCTATCCGATCCGATCGGTTCGGGTACTTTCCTGCACTTTGTCCAGCAAGCTGTTTACGCCACTCGACGGTGTTTTCGGCCACTCTAACTATTCTAATCAATCACAAAGCATACCATACAGCCATAGCAACATGTATAATCAACCACAAACATCAAAACAACAATATGATAGGTTAAAATGGATCAAACATAGCCAAAAACACATATTTTTCCCTTATGCGTGCTTAAGCAAAACTAATGATATGATTAGTAAAACCTAATCAAATCAACCCAATGTCTAACAGAGGTCTAAAACATTATTTAAGAATTTATAAATATTTTTCCAGAATTTATTAGTGTATAAATTCACTAATCAACACTAATTACCCTTAATTAACCATAATTAGTGAGGAACTATGCAAATCACTCACCTTAGCCACAAATAAACCTTAGATCTGAAATAAATCTCTGATATGGCGCGAACACCAATGCTAAACAGCAGCTCTAATCTTGATTTGGTGAAGATCTCCCTTGATTTGATGTTGCTAAGCTTAATCCTTGATTAGAAAGTGATTTGGAGGTGATTTAGAGGTTGAAGGCCATTTTTAGGGTTTCTAAGAGGTAAGTGGAGGCTAGAAAACTGAAATGGAATGAAACCCTAACTCTTTTAAGCCTCCCCATAACCCTAATCCCGAAATGGGTTATGGGCCCATTCACTAATCACCCTATTTGGCCCGGTTGAGCAGTTTTTCACCTTTCAAACCTTATTTCAGCCATATCTCCCTAACGGTAAGTCCGTTTAGCTATTATGACCACTCTACGGAAAGGTGAACCCTCAAATGAATCTAATGGATGTGGTTTTAGGTCAAACTTCCTTTTCAATCAAAAGTTATGGCCAAAACAGTATCAGCTAGGGGCAAAACAGTCATTTAAAAATCGACAAAAATCATGAACATGGGAAATGATCTCAATAGTCATTTCCCAACTCTACACGACCATACGACCTCATATGAGAAAGAAATAAATATTCTACGATCCTCCGATGCGTAGAATGCGGGTTGTTACATTCTCCCCTCCTTAAGAAATTTCGCCCTGAAATTCTCTAACCAAAACACACAAAGGGTCCTGCATGACTATCAACCATAAAACAACAATCAAACATGCAAAACAAGCAAAACAAGTCTATCCTAGCATGCGGAATAACTAAATTGCAAAGTAAATCTTACCAGGCAAAGAGTTCTGGATACGTCTTCCTAATGCTCTCCTCTATCTCCCAAGTACATTCATTCTCGTTCTCGCCCCACTGGACCTTGACTAGCTTCGCAGCCTTCCTTCGAAGTTGCTTTGTATCGTGCTCGACAATACGAATCGGCTTGCGGTTCCCAACCGCCTCGGGTTCCACTTCGAGGCCCTCTAACTGATCTGGTGAAATAGTCATATCTGGGTCATGCATGAACTTCCTTAGCTGGGAAACATGAAATACGTTGTGAACTCCCGCCATCTTCTCGAGTAAGTCAACTCTATACGCCAAATTCCCAACTTGTTCGAGAACTGGGAATGGGCCAACAAATCTTGGTGCCAACTTGCCTCCCCTGCCAAATCGTATCACGCTCTTCAACGGAGAAATCTTGACAAACACCAAGTCACCAATGGAGAATTTTAAGTCTCTTCTCCTCTTATCAGCATAACTCTTCTGCCTATCCTGGGCAGCCTTCATCCATTGTTGGATGATCTTAATCTTATCTGAAGTTTCCCTTACCACATCTGGTCCAAGCACAAACTACTCACCGGTCTCTATCCAACATGATGGTGAGTTGCTCGGTCTTCCGTACAAAGCTTCATATGGAGCCATACCGATACTGGATTAATAGCTATTATTATATGTAAACTCTACTAGATGCAAATGGTCATCCCATGATCCACCAAAATCCAATATACAAGCTCTCAAGATATCTTCCAATATACGATTCGCCCTCTCTGTCTAACCGTCGGTTTGAGGACGATACGCGGTACTGAGATATAATTCCGACCCTAGAGCCTCTTGTAAGCTCTTCCAAAACCCACTAGTAAACAATGGGTCTCGGTCACTCACAATGCTTATAGGTATTCCATGAAATCTCACTACCCACTTCATATACAGTTCTGCTAACTTAGCTGTCGTTCTGGTCGATTTGACTGGTATAAATCTTGCACTCTTGGTCAATCGATCCACAATTACCCAAATGCTATCATGTCCTGATTTAGTTCTTGGTAAACCATCAATGAAATCCATCTAGACTTGCTCCCATTTCCATTCGGGAATCTCTAATGGTTGCAACAAACCACTAGGCTTCTTTTGCTCGGCTTTAACTAGCTGGCAATTCATGCACTTGGATAGAAACTTCCCAACGTCTCTTTTCATCCCTTCCCAGTCTACTTCATGTCTCGATACATCTTATCACTACCGGGGTGTATAGTCAGTTTTGAGTGATGACATTCCCTAAGCACTTCATCTCTCAAACCATTCACGTTGGGTATAACTAGTCTTCCATTCTTTCGAAGCCATCTTTCTTGATCAAGCCCATACAAATTCATCTCCCTACTGTCAATATTCATCTCTAACTTGGAGATGATTTCCAATAGATTAGGATTGTCCCTCTAACTGGAACCAATCCGCTCAATCAAAGTGGGTCTGATCGGCAAACTAACTAACATCTCTGGATCCAATTCGCACTTTGGTCTGAAATCATACCCTGTGATATACTCCAGTTGCTTCCATTCAAGAAACATAGCCCCTAAACTGGCATGTATCCTACTCAAGGCATCGACTACCTCATTGCCTTTCCCAGGTGTATATGCGATATCAAAATCATACGAAGCCAAGAACTCTAACCATCTCTGCTGACGGAGATTCAGATCCTTCTGAGAGAAGAGATACTTTAACGATTTATGATCGGTAAACAACTCAAATCTTTCTCCCAAGAGATAATGTCTCCACATCTTCAACGCGAACACAATCACTGCCAGTTCCAAATCATGGGTAGGATACCTTTTCTCATGCGGCTTTAGTTGCCGACTAGCATAAGCTACAACCCTACATCCTTGCATCAATACATCACCTAGTCCGGTACCACAAGCATCTGTGTATACCGTCATCTCTTCATTCCCTTTAGGAATGAATAACACTGGCGCACACATCAACTTTTCTTTTAGACTCTTGAATGCATTCTCACACACTCCGTCCCAGACGAAGGCTTGATTCTTCTTAGTCATCTGAGTCAATGGTGCTGCTATCTTGGAGAAGTCCTGGATAAACTTACGATAATATCCAGCTAACCCCAAGAAGCTTCTCACGTCTGTTGCATTCTTGGGCGTAGACCAATCCTGTAACGTAGCCATCTTTGCAGGGTCCATGGCAATACCATTCTCTGAAACAACGTGGCCCAAGAATCTCACTTCCCTCCTCCAGAAGTGACACTTAGAAAATTTCGCTTTCAATTGGTGTTTTCTCAACACCTCCATCACTATCCTCAAATGTCCCTTGTGTTCTTCCTCCGTCCTTGAGTAAACAAGGATGTCGTCTACGAACACAAGAACAAACTTATTCAGTTGATCTCTGAATACCCGATTCATAAGATCCACGAAGTATGCTGGTGCATTGGTCAACCCAAATGGCATGACCAACCACTCATAGAATCCATACGGCGTCCTAAATGCCGTTTTTGGAACACTTTCAGCCACTACTCGGAGCTGATGAAATCCTGTCGCGAGGTCCAACTGGGAGAACACTCTTGCTCCTTCCAATTGATCAAACAAATCATCTATCCGCGGTGGAGGATACTTATTCTTCCTCGTCACCTTATTCAACACGCGATAGTCCACATACAAACGAAGGGAACCATCTGCCTTAGTGGCAAACACAACTGGTGCTCCCCACTTGGAGACACTTCTTCTAATAAACCCCTTCTTCAAAAGATCGCTTACTTGCACCCCGAGCTCTCGCTGCTCCCTTGGTGCCATACGACGAAGTGGCATCACTATAGGTCTGGCATCTTTCACTAAATCAATACGGAACTCAATCTCTCGGTATGGTGGAAGTCCGGTCACTTCCTCGAAGACGTCCGGATACTGGCCAACCACGGGCACATCTGACAACTCATCACGCGGGATGTCGAGGGAATTTATAAAACTATCCATTACCCCATCACTAGGTAGACTACCAAACACTACCCTCTGCCCATAATCTGCCCTAACTGTCACCAAAAATCCCTCACAATCTACCACCACCCCGTATCTTTGGAGCCAATCGACCCCAAATATAATGCCATACCCAATAAAGCCCAAAACAAAGCAATCACAAACAAACATACATCCATGACTCGATAAGACCAAATCTCGGCAAATCATACTAAGGTTAGTCGAACCACCGATCGGGTTCGTCACAACCAACGGTCTATCGACTATCTCGGGTTCCATTCCCAACCTATCTACCAGGTCACTAGAAACGGGAAGACCCAGTATCAAACAAAACTCAAACAAGTACATCAAAAATAGAAAGCATACCTTGAATGACGACATTCTTTCCTTTCTCCGCCGCAGTTGGGGCATTCGACGAAGAAGGAATAGCACTGATAGCATATGCTTTCACAATCTGCTTCTCCTTAAGAGGTTGTGGACATTTATCCTTATGATGCCCCACTTGGCCACAGTTGTAGCACTTCCTATCCGCTGGCTTGGCCCGACATTCTTTGGCATAATGGCCCTTCTTACCACAGCTGAAGCACTCAACATCTTTCTTGCTCTTTTTCTGGCCATCCTTAGCTTGGTTCTGCTTCCTCTTGTTCTGAGAGTTATTCTTGCCTCCACCGCTTGCTTGCTGTCTTGGCCCTTCTGCAGATGCAACCTCAGTGTTTGACTTAGAGTAAAGACTATCTGATCTCAAAGTTTTCCCAACAATCGATTCAAAAGTCTCATTGATGTGGTTGATAAGCCTTTCCCCAAGTATCCATCCAAACCAGTAACGAATTTCTCATCCTTCTTCTCAGGAGTATTGATAAGGGATAATCCATACTTCGACAAAGTGTCGAACTCAGCAATATAGTCCGAGACTGCCCTACCATTCTGCTTAAGCTCCAAGAACTTCCTAAACAATTCCGACTTCTGAGCAGCTGGGATAAACTTGTCGCTAAAGCGAGCCTTAAACTGATCCCAAGTAACCTGATCCTCTGGAATGGTTGTCTTAATAGCATTCCACCAATTCATCGCTCGCCCTTGCAGCTGACGAGACGCTAGCCTTCTCTTCATCGCATCCTCGATACCCAAGTCGTCGAAGATACGATCACATCTTTCCAACCAATCATGAACATCCGTGGCCGACTCCGTTCCGTGGAATGGCTTCACACCAAGGTTAGTGTAATTCTTGCACAGCTTGGCGAAATCAACCCTAGGCGCCTGCACTACTGGACCACCACCATTACCGGCATTGGGAGCTGCCCCCTGCACATCCCTAAGCATTTCTCTCATGAGGTCAGTAAACATCGTCCTCAAGTCAGCAGCATTCCCATTATTGGCTCCTCTACCAACACCTCTTGCGTATCGGCTCATCGTTCAATCTGTAAAGAGAAAACGATTAACCATCTCCATAGTGGTGCTAGTGCAGTGCGATTTCATCCTTATACTACTAATATTATATATATATATAGCTTTCGAAAACCAAAGTAATCACAAATACGCACTCTCATACACGTACTATCTCTCCCTAGTGTCTTTTCCTAGGTTAACTACGCAACCTAGAGCTCTGATACCAAATGTGTCGACCCACCCCTCACCAGCCTGCATTTCCTCCGAAGGTGCGCTGTACACATGTCCAGTTAGCACGGAACGGTCGTCAGATGAAAAGGAAGAAGATGAAGAATCACTAAAGAACCTGTAATATATCTCACAGCGCATGGAGTAAAATATAATCATAACATATACTTGACACAAAACAGGTGAGACAGTGCATAAGCTGAAAACAAACTATCATAGCAGCGGAAAATCCAAATACAGCTTATGTTCCACAACATCATTATTACAACTTTTAAAACTGTCTCTAAAAGCAAGATAAGGAAGGTACACTACTAATGCCCAAGTAGTGACCACCAACGACACAGGGAGAATATATATATATATATATATATCATACGTGGAAGCCTCCTGCTCGCCTCCGGATCAGCTACTCGTGCATCACCAGCTAACCTGTCTCTAGTCTGCTCGTTTAGGAGCACCCAGAGTAATAAGAAGAGACATAAAACTCCGGGTCAGAAAAAATTCTGGTGTGAGCGTTAAGCAGCTAAACAGAACAATAACAGGTATACTAAACCATACCTGAACCTGGACCTGCAACCAAAGAGTTAGCACTACATACAGTACAACACTCTAAGGTGCTACTAACATATGGTGTACAAGCATACGGGGGTGGGGGTGTGCATGTCATGGTGATGGCAAAAAAATCAAGCATAGCAACCATCCTCACATCTCTCACTCAGTGCGTAAAGCATACGATATCCACCACTTCGACCACCCAATACTTTGCTACGATCAGTCTGCCCCATGAAGTCACAACGGCTTCACTGCACTGATCCATAGCCACTAATCCTTCGCTATGTCCACTTTGCCCCATGGAGTCGTACCCACCCCACTGCACTGGCTCATAGCCTTACTAATCCTTTACTATGTCCACTCTGCCCCATGGAGTCACAACGGCTCCACTGCACTGGCTCATAGTCTTACTACGATCACTTTGCCCCTCGAGTCATGATGACTCTATTGCACTGATACGTAGCCCATCATTCCTTTTCAGTGGTGAATCGAAGTTATGAACGTCGATAACTCCTTAGCACATGTCCCATAGGAAAGCCCAATCATGAAGTGAACTCATTGGTTCCCAACTGAATCCTGAGCTCTCACTTCCATTTAGACTACCTTTGCATCTCGGGTTTTTGGTCATCACCGGATCGGTTCAGATCTCCTCACAGACATTGGTTCGGTTCGGCCTTCAGTATCCCCCACAAGATCGATTCGTGCCAAGCTTCTTCGGATCGGATCGGAGGGTGCCATCGGGTTCGGGTCGTGCTCCATGTTCTAGCTCGTGGTGGTTCAGATCGGGGATCCTCAGATGCGAGCGGATCAGTCTTGGTCACTCATGACGGATCGAGTCGGAGTAGCACACGAAAGGCGGATCGGATCGGAAACTTCTGGTGTGAGCGGTTCGGTGCGTGCTTCTATCTGATCCAATCGATTCGAGTACTTTCCTGCACTTTGTCCGACAAGCTGTTTACGCCACTCGACAGCGTTTTCGGCCACTCTAACTATTCTAATCAATCGCAAAGCATACCATACAGTCATAGCAACATGTATAATCAACCACAAACATCAAAACTACAATATGATAGGTTAAAATGGATCAAACATAGCCAAAAAACCATATTTTTCCCTTAAGCGTGCTTAAGCAAAACTAATGATATGATTAGTAAAACTTAATCAAATCAACCCAAATTTCTAACAGAGGTCTAAAACATTATTTAAGAATTTATAAATATTTTTACAGAATTTATTAGTGTATAAATTCACTAATCAACACTAATTACCCTTAATTAACCATAATTAGTGAGGAACTATGCAAATCACTCACCTTAGCCACAAATAAACCTTAGATCTAAAATAAATCTCTGATATGGCATGAACACCAATGCTAAACAGCAGCTTTAATCTTGATTTGGTGAAGATCTCCCTTGATTTGATGTTGCTAAGCTTAATCCTTGATTAGAAAGTGATTTGGAGGTGATTTAGAGGTTGGAGGCCATTTTTAGGGTTTCTAAGAGGTAAGTGGAGGCTAGAAAACTGAAATGGAATGAAACCCTAACTCTTTTCAGCCTCCCCATAACTTTAATCCCGAAATGGGTCATGGGCCCATTCACTAATCACCCTATTTGGCCCGGTTAAGCAGTTTTTCACCTTCCAAACTTATTTCAGCCATATCTCTCAAACGGTAAGTCCGTTTAGCTATTATGACCACTCTACGGAAAGGTAAACCATCAAACGAATCTAATGGAAGTTGTTTTAGGTCAAATTTCCTTTTCAGTCAAAAGTTATGGCCAAAACAGTATCAGCTAGGGGCAAAACGGTCATCTAAAAATCGACAAAAATCATGAACATGGGAAATGACCTCAATAGTCGTTTCCCAACTCTACACGACCATACGACCTCATATGAGAAAGAAATAAATATTCTACGATCCTCCGATGCATAGAATGCGGGTTGTTACAACTTAGATCTAAAATTAACATAGACTCACTGTAATTGGATCTAGAAAAATAGAAAAAAGATTATAGATATCGAATCATAGATCTCTAAACTTGAATGACTTGATTGCTGAAGAAGAAAAAGGCTTGACTCAATCTGGGCAGAGGAAGCATCTAATCCTCCATTGTTTTTGGTGTGGTAAAACAAGAGAAATTGGGTCATATATATAGATATCGGGAAACCCAAATCTGCCCAGATTTGTCGTAGGGGGGTCGACCTCCCCTTATGGTGACGACCCATGGGCCGACATCCCCCCTTATTGGGTCGACCCAAGGGTCGACACCCCTGGGCGGGGATTTTCCCGCTCCCTTGTTTTCTGCGATTTTGAACTATTTTGAATTTCAGGACTTATTTTATTCATATATATTCTTCTTATGCATATACAAACTTCAAACCTTAATAACTTCTTCATACGGTGTCCGTTTTACGCAAGCTAGGTGTCTATTTTGACCAGAATTCCAAGATGAACCCATTGGCGCAGTCCGTTTCACTTAATTCTAAATATTTGTTTAATTATTCTTTAATTTATCATCTTAAGTGTTGTTAAAATTGCGGGCCGTTACAGTCTTTAATTTAGGTGAGAGTCTACAGGTTGAAGTATTGTCTGGTTCCGAGGCAATATGAAGAAACTACAACAGTTTTTACAAAAGATAGCGACTTCGTATGTAGACAGGGTTCAAATATGGGAATATTACCTTTTATTTTCTAGGTACAACTGATAGTCACCTTGGAGAACTGTCCATTATTTAGGTAGAAATCTATCGACCGAAGTCTCATCCGGTTCCAACGCAGTATGAAGAAATTATTGCATTTTTTACAAAAAAGGCAACTTTATATGTTGGTAGAGTTTAAATATGCAAATATAGCCTATTATTTTATAAGTACAATTGTTAGTCACCTTGGAGACCTATAGTGTTCGTTCACAGGACGAAACATTCGAGTATTCCATATTGTCCGTAATGTAGGTGAGAGTCCACCTGTTGAAGTCTTGTCTGATTCCGAGGCAGTATGAAGAAATTACTACAGTTTTACAAAAAAATGACTTTGTATGTTGGTAGAGTTCAAATATGCAAATATAGCCTGTTATTTTCTAAGTACAACTGTTTGTCACCTTGGAGACCTACAGTGTTCGTTCACAGGACGAAACATTCGAGTATTCCATATTGTCTGTAATGTAGGTAAGAATCTACCGGTTGAAGCCTTGTCCGGTTCTGAGGAATTATGAAGAAATTACTGTAGTTTTTACAAAAAAAGTAACAACTTCGTTGGTAGGCAGAGCTCAAACATGGGAATATAGATTGTTATTTTCTAAGTACAATTGGTAGTCACCTTGGAGAACTACATTCTTCGTTCATAGGGCAAAACGTTAGAGTATTTCACACTGTCTATAACTTAGGTAGGAATCTATTGGTTGAAGTCTTATCTGGTTCCGAGGTAGTATGAAGAAATTACTGCAATTTTTACAAAAAAATAGCGATTTTGTACGTAGGTTGATTTCAAATATGAGAATATGGAGACGGCAGAAGTGAGATGGTCACTTGTGGAAAATGGAGACAGAAGAAGATAGATTGAAATTTTTGGACGACTGATGAATTACTTGAAGAGTTAAGAGCATTTTGGAAAGTTCAAAAAGATGCATAATAATTTAGTGGAAAGAGTTTTCATTATTGGTAGTAAAGATATAAATTTATATAACCCAGTTGATGATAAGCTAGAATAAATATGAAGTTCGGGCACCAGTAAAATATCGGTTTAATATACTTAGAGTTACGGTAACAAAATTGTTGTACATAAAAATTCAATATACTTAGAGTTACGGTAAGATATCGGTTCAATATACTTAGAGTTATGGTAAACAAATAGATGAATGTGCCTTTGTTTTAATCTAGACTGAATATAAACTTTTTCTGGTCTCCTCATTTCCTCCCCCCAACCTCTCAAGCTGACAGAACACCAGATCATAAGGTTAAAGATTAGTAGGTAAAGAGACAATTAAACTTGGCATTGGAGTTGTTATTTGTTTTCTATTATGACTACATTGGATTATTTACTGTCTTGAGACTATATTCTTCGAGACATTTTCTTAGATGGATTTTCTGTATTTATATTTTATTGTCTTCCGCTGTGAGATCGATTATTTTAGATCTTATTCGTATACTCTCGGTCCCTGTAATGTTTAAAATTTTGATAGCTCTTACTTTTTAGTATCACTGCAAATTCAAAAGCCACTCTAAGGTTGGGATCGATGCGCCGGAAGGTGTGCATTACTACGGATATATGAGATAGCACATAAAAATCAAATAAAATGTTAAAAAAAAGGTATATTAAAACAAAATGCTACAACAAAAATTTATCTTTCATTGTTTCTATCACAATCATATGCGTGCTCTACTATTAGCTCCCTTGTTTTTGTTAGCAACAACCATTGTTTTTCCCCATTTCTAACCTTACGATCGGCTAATAACCAAGCAAGGTTCCTACGGTTTCTGGATGCCACCATGGTGGCCGCAAGCGTAAACTTAGATGCCAATAATAACATATTTATAGGGATGGTTTGGTTAAGATCATGTTAATTTTAAAATACGCAAAGCATCTATATCTAACAACATTGTAAATTAGACACTGTTTTTTGAAAATAATCAAAAAAAATCAACATAGAAAAAACTGCATACTTTCATTCAATTTTTATTGATTGCTTCAAAATTTCAAATTTAATGTCGACACTTATTCAACATCATATTGTAGCATAAAAATTATCAAAAAATGATATAACGTACAAATGAAAATATATCACTTTTAGTAAAAATGCAAAAAAGAAGCAACTATGCAGAAAAGTTGCAGACATGTGTTCAATTTTTTGTCACAGTGAGACATGTCTGCAATACGCAATGAAAATAGTTGTAGATATGCTTGTATTTTTCACAATAAGTACAAACATTTATGCAACTGTGTTTTTCATTTTCAATATCTGCGATACATTATGCAAATAATTGTAGATATACCTGCACTTTTTTACAATAAATGCAAACAATTCCTTAACTTTTTCTTTTTTCTTTTGCAATAATCTTCTACTAGTATTTACAATTTTTTTAAGCAGTTGCACAAAAAATCATGGTAAAATACATTTCTACAGTAACATGAACCCGCTTTACATAAAAAGTTATAGGGGAATGCGCGTTTCATAAACTTTGATTTTAGGAACCGTTCCTAATATTCATTATATTATATGTCTCAAGGATGTCAAAATGAAATTAAAAAAAATGAAACACTACATAGAAAAGGAATCGGTTTTGCATGTATTATTTAATATTCAATTACCGTATTCAATTAAATTGTAAAATTAAAGTCATGTAAACTGCAAACCAAAAAATATGGTGGAATTTTATTAGAAAAAATTGTGTTGGAGGCCTAGAACATGAACTGAAATTGTGTTATTAGATACTAGAGTACATTTTATGCAACAATTTTGGTATCTAGTTCGGCCCAGTTTTTGGGATAGGCCAGCTAGGCTGGCGAATAAGGCAACCCCCATAGAGGGGCAACAGCGGGGGAGGAAGGGAAAGGGTAGGTTATACAGTAATTTGTTTTATATAAGTAGACACGCCTTAAAACTTTAAAGTAAACTATGTAAGTGGGTTGGTTATGTATTTAGATACCCAAAGCTAAGGTACAACGCTCAATTCCTACCAAGGTTCGTATTTTTGATTATTCTACGGCTGCTCTAACAACTATAGGTTTAGTTTTTTTAACATTCTTTTACTGTTTTGTTTTGGCTACTAATTACATATAAAACACCAGTTGTGCTTGCCTAGGGCAATCAAAGTCCTCAAGCCGACCCTGTATCTAGTGGCACCTCATATAAAAAATATGTGAACATATAATACATAAAAAAATGCTGCTGCATGACAAGCATCCTTGTCTGGTTAAGACACTTTGATATGGTAGAGATGTCATGGGTTCAAAGCATGTGCCGGTTTTAACTCACATGTCATGTTGTATGTTATATACTATCTTAACATATCAATGACAAAAAAGTTTTATTTTTTATTTCAAACAACAACCAACTTTTGTTATTAAAATCAAGGACAGCTTTCATGTTTTAATGAGATACAATCCGATTATTCTAAATCAAGGACACATATTGCCATTTCACAAATAATAAAAGTTAATTTTATAAAATGCTTTCCTATGAATATGAAATAAAAAATAAAAAAATGATTATAAAAAGTTTTTTTTTAATATTTTATGTAAGGCTTACCGGTTTTTAAAGTGATCTGTAACACTGTTTTCATTGCAACAAACATGATTACATAATAGTAATACAGAAGATAGGCACATCGCCTGCCTCCTACAGACATCTTTCCAGACTAAGCTAATAATGTCTGATTAAAACTCCACGTAGGGAGATAATCAATACCAAGAAAGCAGAAAGTCTAAGAAAATAACCATACTGGTAGAAACATAGTGCAGTATAATGACACATAAGCTAATGCAAAGAGCTTGACAATAAATGGTTGCAAAGCAGTCCCAGTTCTTAACATCAACAAGCTAAGAAAGCATTTACAAGAAAAATATCTCACTCGCTTCAGGAAACAAAATTGTAATCCCACTCATTCAAACACAAGAGGTTGTAGGCAGACTATCAAAAGACAAGCACAACAGCGACTTGTGCTTCATCAGAGCATTTAAGTAAGACCCTCACTCGACCACCTCTTGTTCACAAATGTCACAAGCTGACGAACTCCAGCAATTCCAAGCACTCCAGACGAATAAACCAACAATCACATAGCCAAATTTCTACCCAAAATCTGGACAATAACACCACAAAAAAACCGAATAAGACTCACTCTTTAAACTACCCAAATCTCCAAATGAACAGAAAAAACCAAGAAAACACACAACCAGACTCCAACAGCCAAAAGAAGCCAAAATCACCTCTAGATCCCAACATTGACCAGGCCTAACCACAAAAAACTCAGCCTCAACCAACCACAACCAAACCAGGGGTGGCAATTTGACTGGGCCCGATGGACCCATACCCGATCCGGCGGGTCGGGTTTTGTCGGGTCTGAACTATACATTTCAAAAATATGGATCCGACCCGAGCTTCGGTTGGGGTCGGGTCAGGTCGGTTCGGGTTCTATTCAATAGTAACACCAAAAAGATATATATTTCAATGCGTTTTCGTTCGAGTCAAACCAGGGTGGGTTTAATTGGATCTTAATTATGTTGAGTTTTGGCATTTCCTGCGTACCTTCCGCTCGTATGTGCTTTACCGTGTCTAGTTGGCATCAACGGTCAAAGACTCCTATGTCGGCATCCCGATTGAGCATCCCCCATCGCCACCTATCGAGCATATAATCTGGTATTGGCAAGCACTTATTGTAACAAAAGGAATCCCCAATGTTACATGCCACCAACACCATATATATATATATCACGATCTTTCTTAATTTCTTGCGATGTGGGACAATTGACCCGTTCAATCCACGCATCCACTCCATTCCAATGCGAGCCACTCCTAATGTAACACACCGTATTTTCTGTGAATATTAAAGTAACAAATTAAAGAATACTCAAATTTAAGAGTGGGAATTAAGCGAAACGGTTTATGTCATTGCGTTCGTCTCAGAATTCTGCTTGAAATAAAGTCTGAGTTTGCGTAAATCGGACATTGTATGAAGAAGTTATAAGCCTTAGAAGTTTGTATACGTGTAGGGGAGAATATATATAGGGTTCAGTACTTCAAAAATAGGTCCAGAAAGTCAAAAATGGGTTCGAAATTCAAAATCAGCCAAAAACAGGCTGGGCGGGAAAATTTCCGCCAGAGGGTGTCGACCCCCCCATAAGGGTGTCGACATAGGTGTCATCACCCTCATAGGGGTGTCACCCCCCTCCCAGATCTAGGTGAAATACTTCGTTTTATATCTGGCTGACGAGGCAGTGATGAATTTCTGAGTCATAGAGCTATGTGGCGATTTCTAATTGGCCTGATGGCGCATTCTGTTGGACTGGATGGTTTGGATGGACCCTATGTTAATCTAAAGGCTCTTAATAATCCTAATATATACACTCATAACCCAACCCTAATTCTATTGCTCAATGGGTATGGCGCCGTCATGCTGTTCATCCCCAAAATAGCTTAGCCGTCATTCTTCAACCTAAATTCAAGAAGAAAATTAGAGAGCCTCAAATCAAATTAGAAGATTAGTTTTGCTACAACAACAACGATTCAATTATCTTTTCTTAATCCTAGTAATGTAAGTTCACGTTATTTTCAGATTTGAATAACTGATTGTAATCTTGACATGTAATAAAAAGAATCGAAGTCTACGCCTGACTGTAAGATAATCTTTTCAGATTTATCCCTATCCTTCTATTGAATCTTTGTCTTTACATGCCTTAAAGGTTATTTTTATTGATTAAATCAGGCTTATCTTTGTTGTACATCTGGTTTATAATCCTCTTTGGTTCGTGATGTTATTCTTATGCCTGCGATAATGATTGTATCAGTTTATTGAAGAATCTATCTTTGTTGGATCTAAATATCTTGTATTTGGTCCGTTGTTACATGCCTATTCTTATTTTATGCTCCTTCTCTCTCTCCTCCTATTTCCGTTTTATTTTATGAATCTATGTTACCTTCGAACCTAGGCTGAAATCGTGAAATATGAATGATTGGAATACGGGGAATATTTTGGGTAAATATTGGGCATAATGTATTCGGTGAAATAATTGGGCATAACATATTCGGTGAAATCGTTGGACATAATTTGTAACTTGTGATTTGGGGTATAAATGTTAATGTTGCGAACTTGAGGTAAATTGAAATATTAAATCTAGATTAGGCGGAAACTGTAAATTAGAATATTAAATCTAGATTGGGCATAACTATTGGTTGGGATGCCAAGCATAATGTATATTGCGATTTTGGAGCATGACTATTATTGAAAATTTGGGAAGATTGGGTGTAACCTATTTTGAGTAATAACTTGTAATTGAATTTGTTGGGCATAACTTGGGAATTGGAACATGACTAGTTTGGTGAATTTGGGATAATTAGCATATAAAATCTAGACTTGGACATGCATAATATATATGTAAATTGGCTAAAGACGAACGTGTCTAACCCGAGGTTAGATTGAGTTGCGGTGTAAGACTGCCCGGACCGCCCGACACATCCAGCGACCGCAACAATATAGATCTAATGTGAAAGGTTAGCGCATTAAGCTCAAAACCCGAGGTTAGAATGAATTTGCGGTAGAAGCCTGCCCGGAACCGCCCGACACATCCAGCAACCGCAAACAACAGTTCTAATGTGAGAGGTTGAAGCATTAATGAATGAATTAATGCTAATGTAACATGACAAGTGGTAGGGTTAAGTTAACACAAGAGGGAAACACTTAACCAATATAACATGATGAACGAGTGGGGTTAAGTTAATGGGAAACACTTAACAAATATAACATGATAAACGAATGGGGTTAAGCTAAGGGGAAACACTTAATCAATATAATATGATGATTGAACAGGGTTAAGTTAATAGAAAACACTTAACCAATTACAACATGATGAATGAGAAGGGTTAAGTTAATAAGAAACACTTAACCAACATGACATGACGTGTGGATGGGTTAAGTTAACCTGAATGAATGGATAACACTTCGCCAACTTGGGGGGTATACAAATAGACCCTAGGAAACCCTAGTGATGGGGACCCATTTCAGCAGTAACTCACATAAATGTATCACGGTACCCGGAACTAGGCAGGGTGGGGCACGATTACTGAGCTGATTATAAGCGGTCAAAATAGCGGCAGGGGGTACGTCAGTGTAGGTTCCGACGGATTACGGGCGTGCACGTACTCTGGAGTGGAAAAAGCAGGCATTGGGTACCAGTAGTTATACACTGTGCATATTGAATCATGTCGAGTTGCTATCACAGGGATTGATACACCTTATGGTGGGACCAGCATAGGGTATCTACACACAAGAGAGGGCCGATTGACACAGACACAAGGAAAATTAATACAAGTAGGGAGCCGATCGATAGGGTAGTAAGGGTACATAAAACATCTTCATGGCAATTGGCTGATTGAGGTAAGATCCTCATACTAGATGTACACCTGAGGGCTACCACAATTGTGGGGTCGGGATCACCTTATTATATAACATAGGATACTAGTTGGGACACTAGTAGGGGATACAGATCCTTTTTCACAGGATACTAGTTGGGACACGAGTAGGGAATACGAATCGTTATATAAAAGACACCAGTTAGGATGCTTGTTAGGTGGTGCAGAGAAAATAGGAAATCAGAGAAAGAACCGAAGCGCATTAAGTGTATCTTACCTTGTCATATCTAACGATCATCATTTGTAATCTTGCTATGCTTATTATCGTGGTTATGACTGGTATCCAGTTTATTCATGTCATGATGCTTTTACCTATTTACATGCTGAAAGTCACTGGACTTACCAGGCTTTATGTCTGACTCTGTTTTGTTTCGCTCTTTTTACTTCCGTTCCCCCCCCCCCTTAGGTTCACAGGGAGGGAATATTACCACTTAGCTCGGTTTCTTCCCAAGCTCGAAGATGGACGATGTATTTCTTTGGACTCTCCTTTCCACAGCATATGGCTGGCTCATGCTTTATTGGGGAATATCATTGTCATTTCATGCTTCTTCATTTTGTTAATCAAGACAGATGCTTTATTGTAATGGGTATTGGAGTTTTGGTGCTGAAAAACAATCTTTGTACAAGCTGTTTTACCAAGTTGTTGTTTTATCAATAAAGTAAAGTTTTATTTATTTTCCGCTTTTTAAATTTTGTCTGTTTTGTAATTTATCTGTTCTATACACTTATGACGCTCCACTGAAGTTAATGCATTCCCTTTGTGAGTGACCTTAACGGAGGTGGGGTGTTACACGTGGTATCAGAGCTAAAGGTTACCAGAACAGATAAAAGATTTTTCAAAAGCATATTTTAAAAGGGGTGTTTTCTAAAACATGTTTTAAAGAAGCGTTGTTCAAGAGAAAAGTATTGTTTTTAAAAGGCATATTCCCCAAAGCCATATGCACTATCTTTCGATTCTCTATTTGAATCTCTTCTTCCTTTCTTTTCGCCATAGTTTCGTAGGAATACGGCACATGTCGAGGGCGAAGTAGTGCCCAACCTTCATCTGTAGCCGCAGTAGTTTCACCTACGACTAATTTTCTTTCAAGCCTCGTAGGTTGCCGTTCGATGGAGGTAGTTTCGAGAAACTAATCAACAAGCTACACAAGGATAGTAAGGATGAGAATAAGGGAGTTTAGGCTAAGGAGCACAAGCCCAAGGATAAGAAGCTTGTTGATATGGATTAATCCACGCAGAAGGAGAAAGTTGAAAAGAAAGAGGCCAAAGTGGAAGAATCACAAACAAGGGATTGGAATATAAGAAGGGTGGAAGAAATAATAGATCCTGCGATAAGAGGAAGTGTCTTTTCTATGGTATAGCGGGTCATTTAGTTGTAGGAAGAAGAAGACAGGTGGTTGTTTTCAGTATGGTGAAGTAGGGCATCTTATCAAGGATTGCCCGAAGGACAAGGATAAGGGGCAAAGGACATAATCTTATAGAGGGAAATTGCATGCTCTCACTGCTAGTGTACCTAAGAGAGGTAGGAACGTTTCTATTGAAATTTTAGTTTTTCTTTTTAGTCATCCTGTTAGAACTTTGTTTGGTTATAGCGCTTCACATTCTTTTCTATCTGCTTCCATAGTTGAGTCTCTACACCTTAGTACTTGTATAGTAGAAGATCCCATTATTCTCTCAAATCCAATTGGTGGTTCGACTCATTTATCTTTGGTTTGCAAGGATTTGAGAATAGCTATGTTAAGTATTGAGTTCAAATGTAATGCTTATGTTTTTTGTTTCGTGGGCTATGGGTTGATTCTAGGCATGGATTGGTTAGCTAGTAATTGTGAAAGGAGGGTAGTTAGACTTTTGACTTGCCTCGGGAATACCCTCGAGATTTCGTGCGATCCTAAGGGATCGGTTCGGCTTAGCTACCTAGAATCACTTGATGCATCTATCGACGATTTGCGATCCGTTGGAGTAGTCCATGAGTACGCAGATGTTTTTGATCAGGTTAGGGTTTTTCCTCTAAAATGCGAGATAGACTTCTGCATATATCTAGTTGATAATGCAAAGCCAGTTGCATTACATGTATGACACATGAATCCAAGGTAAAGGAAGGGCTCAGCGAGCAATTTAAAGAGTTGCTTGAGAAGGGGTTTATTAGGCGAAGTATTTCTGAATGGGGTGCTCCAGTAGTGTTCGCTACTAAGGCAGATCTTTCGCTTCGCCTATGCGTGGATTATAGAGAATTAAACAAGTTGACTAAAGAAAAATAGGCACCCACTTCCAAGAATGGATGATTTGTTTGACCAGCTTGTAGGTGCGTCTGTTTTCTCCCAACTAGATTTGGCTACAGGGTTTCATCAGCTAAGAGTAGCTGAGGACAGTATAGACAATACTGCTTTTAGGACCCCTGACAGTTTCTTTGAGTGGCTCGTCATGCCTTTCGGTTTGACGAATGCACCCGCTTATTTTGTTGGCTTGATGAGTAGGGTGTTTAGGTAGTTCCTTAATAAGTTTGTAATAGTCCTCGTGGACGATATCTTGATTTTCTCAAAGAACGAGGAAGAACATGCTTTGCATTTAAGAGAAGTCATGGATACACTTCGAGCACATCAACTTAAGGTGAAGTTCTCCAAAATGTCATTTTTGGAGAGAAGAAGTAAGGTTTCTAGGACATGTGGTGTCCAAAGAAGGGATTGCAGTAGATCCCGCAAAAGTAGTTGTGGTGTAAGACTGGAAGGTCCCAAGGAATGCAACAGAAGCAAGAAGCTTTCTTGGACTAGCGGGCTAATATAGGAAGTTCATTAAGAACTTTGTGAAGGTATTGGCCCCACTTACTAGATTAACGAAGAAGAATCTAACCTTTGCTCGGGATATTGATTGTGATGTCGCTTTCCAATGATCGAAGAGGGCTCTTACAATGGCCTCAGTTTTGACTTTTACGTTACGGTACTAAAAGGTTTACGGTATACACGGATGCATGCGGCACGGGACTAGGCGCCATTTTGAGGTAAGAAGGAAGGGTAAGGTCGTAGAGGATGCCTTAAGAAGAAAAAAGTTGACTTGAAGTCCTCTTTATGTGAAAATGAAAAGGTCAGAATATATATTAAACTTTGATTTTACAACCTTGGGTTAAGTTAGTAGTTAGCATTGCTAGGAGTAAGACCTACGCTTTTGGATCAAATAGGGACTTCACAAAGAAAAGACTCTCAGATAGTTGATGCAATGGATAAGTTAAGTAGAGAAGAGGCCTCTAATCACCTTAATAAGTACACCTGGTAACATGGTTAGCATCTGTTTATTTTCAAGAGATAGTTGTTCCACACGAAATACCCTCTAGTGAATTTTGGAAGACCTTTTTAGCATGACACAGCAGAAGTTGTAGCGCCGAGTATACTAGAAGAGAAGGGCTGGAACGAGAGGCAACAGTGAAATGAGTTCCAACTCATATTTTGGAAATAGAAATTAAGAAGCTACGCAATCGTGAAGTTAAGACAGTCAGAACACAATGGGGTGAAGCTCAAGAAGATGCGACTTAGAAGGCTGAAGACTAGATACGCGCATCATACCCTTTTTGAGGGTATATCCTTGATCTCTCTTTTTCTATAAAGTTTATTTGCATTTTAGTCTTTATCTTTTAAGTATATCCTCTCGGTCCTATCCTTGATCCTTAGGTAGAAGACAATGGATGTAAACATGTGTTTGAGACATGTTATGTTTGGTGGATGCAAGTGGACGTAAGTGTTTGCTAATGGCTGCTCGTGGATGCATATACACACACATTAGGCACTAGATCGGCTCAGTCACTTTCATATTGCATATGCATATATGTATTTGTATATGGATTGAAACTTAATGCGTTATTATATGGATGTTGCATTTGTATGAATGATTGGGCACTCATGTAGAAGTTATAAAATACGATTAGGAGTAATTCCATACATGATGGACTCAGAGCACTGACATAATTCACATTAAGGAGGTCAACTGAATCAGTAGACCGCCTGATTTTGCATTAGATAAGGGCATGTACACACACTATACATATGATCAAGAAAGCATTAGAAATCCTTTTAGGACAATGGATGCCTGTGATTGATGGTTGAGTAGATGGATGTTGGATGTTAGGATACATTCTTCTTAACTTATAGATTTCGGGGACGAAATCCTTTAAAGGAGGGAAGAATGTAACACACCGTATTTTCTGTGAATATTAAAGTAACGAATTAAAGAATACTTAATTTTAAAAGTGGGAATTAAATGAAATGGGTTACACCATTGCGTTTGTCTTGGAATTTTGCTCGAAATAGAGTCTGAGTTTGCATAAATTGGACACTGTATGAAGAAGTTATAAACCTTAGAAGTTTGTATACGTGTAGGGGAGAATATATATATTGGGTTCAGTACTTCAGAAATAGGTCCAGAAAGTCAAAAATGGGTTCGAAATTCAAAATCAACCAAAAACAGGCTGGGCGGGAAAATCAGTCAAAAATGGGCGGGAAATTCAAAATCGGACACAGTAAATGGATGTTGGATGATAAGGGGTGTCGATATAGGTGTCGACCCCCATAGGGGTGTCGACACCCCCCCCCCCCCCGATATAGGTGAAATACTTCGTTTTGTATCTGGCTAGCGAGGCCTGATGACGCATTCTCTTGGACTGGATGGTTTGGATGGACCCTATGTTGATCTAAAGGCTCTTAATAATCCTAGACATCTATATATACACTCATAACCCAACCCTAATTCTATTGCTCAAAGGCTATGGCGCTGTCATGCTGTTCATCCCCAAACTAGCCTAGCCGTCATTCTTCAACCTAAATTCAAGAAGAAAATTAAAGAGCCTCAAATCAAATTAGAAGATTAGTTTTGCTACAACAACAACGATTCAATTATCTTTTCTTAATCCTAGCAACGTAAGTTCACATTATTTTCAGATTTGAATACCTGATCGTAATCTTGACATGTAATAAAATGAATCGAAGTCTATGCCTGATTGTAAGATAATCTTTTCAGATTTATCCCTATCCTTCTATTGAATCTATGTCTTTACATGACTTAGAGGTTATTTTTATTGATTAAATCAAGCCTATCTTTGTTGTACATCAGGTTTATAATCCTCTTTGGTTCGTGATGTTATTCTTATGCCTGCGATAATGATTGTATCAGTTTATTCAAGAATCTGTCTTTGTTGGATCTAAATCTCTTGTATTAGGTCCGTTGTTACATGCCTATTTTTATGCCTATTCTTACATTATGCTCCTTCTCTCTCTCTTCACCTATTTCCTTTTTCTTTTATGAAACTGGGACCTACGAACCTAGGCTGAAATCGCGAAATACGAACGATTAGAATACGGGGAATATTTTGGGTAAATATTGGGCACAATGTATTCGGTGAAATAATTGGGCATAACATATTCGGTGAAATCGTTGGACATAATTTGTAACTTGTGATTTGGGGTATAAATGTTATTGTTGCGAACTTAGGGTAAATTGAAATATTAAATCTAGATTTGGCGGAAACTGTAAATTGGAATATTAAATCTAGATTGGGCATAACTATTGGTTGGGGTGCCAAGCATAATGTATATTGCGATTTTGGGGCATGACTATTATTGCAAATTTGGGAAGATTGGGTGTAACCTATTTTGAGTAATAACTTGTAATTGAATTTGTTGGGCATAACTTGGGAATTGGGACATGACTAGTTTGGTGAATTTGGGATAATTAGCATATAAAATCTAGACTTGGACATGTATAGTATATATGTAAATTGGCTAAAGATGAACGTGCCTAACCCGAGATTAGATTGAGTTGCGGTGTAAGACTGCTCGGAACCGCCCGGCACATCCAGCGACCGCAACAATATAGATCTAATGTGAGTGGTTATTGCATTAAGCCAAAAACCCGAGGTTAGAATGAGTTTGCGGTAGAAATCTGCCCGGAACTGCCCGACACATCCAGCAACCGCAAACAACAATTCTAATGTGAGAGGTTAAGGCATTAATGAACGAATTAATGCTAATGTAACATGACAAGTGGTAGAGTTAAGCTAACACAAGAGGGCAACACTTAACCAATATAACATGATGAACGAGTGGGGTTAAGTTAATGGGAAACACTTAACCAATATAACGTGATGAACAAATGGGGTTAAGCTAAAGGGAAACACTTAACCAATATAATATGATGAATGAACAGGGTTAAGTTAATATAAAACACTTAATCAATTACAACATGATGAATGAGAAGGGTTAAGTTAATAAGAAACACTTAACCAACATGACATGACGTGTGAATGGTTTAAGTTAACCTGAATGGATGGATAACACTTAGCCAACCTGGGGGGGTATACGAATAGACCCTAGGAAACCCTTGTAACGGGGACCCATTTCAGCAGTAACCCACATAGATGTATCACGGTACCCTGAACTAGGCAGGGTGGGGCACGATTACTGGGCTGATTATAAGCGTTCAAAATAGCGACAGGGGGTACGTCAGTCTAGGTTCCGACGGATTACGGGGGTGCACGTGCTCCGTAGTGGAAAAAGCAGGCACTAGGTACCAGTAGTTATACACTGTGCATCTTGAATCATGCTGGGTTGCTATCATAGGGATTGATACACCTTATGGTGGGACCAGCACAGGGTATCTACACGCAAGAGAGGGCCGATTGACACAGACACAAGGAAAATTAATACAAGTAGGGAGCCGATCGATAGGGTAATAAGGGTACATCTAACATCTTCATGGAAATTAGGCTGATTGAGGTAAGATCCTCATACTAGATGTACACCTGAAGGCTATCACAATTGCGGGGTTGGGATCACCTTATTATATAACATAGGATACTAGTTGGGACACTAGTAGGGGATACGGATCCTTTTTCAAAGGATACTAGTTGGGACACTAGTAGGGAATATGAATCATTCTATAAAAGACACTAGTTAGGATGCTAGTTGGGTGGTGCAGAGAAAATAGGAAATCAGAGAAAGAATCGAAGCCCATTAAGTGTATCTTACCTTGTCATATCTAACGATCATCATTTGTTGTCTTGCTATGCTTATTATCATGGTTATGACTGGTATCCAGTTTATTCATGTCATGATGCTTTTACCTATTTACATGCTGAAAGTCATTGGACTTACCAGGCTTTATGTCTGACTCTGTTTTGTTTTCGCTCTCTTTTCTTCTGTTCCTCCACACCCCCCAGGTTCACAGGGAGGGAATATTACCACTTAGCTCAGTTTTCTTCCCAAGCTCGAAGATAGACGATGTATTGCTTTGGACTCTCCTTCCCATAGCATATGGCTGGCTCATGCTTTATTGGGGAATAACATTGTCATTTCATGCTTCATTATTTTGTTAAACAAGACAGATGCTTTGTTGTAATGGGTATTGGTGTTTTGGTGCTGAAAAACAATCTTTGTACAAGCTGTTTTACCAAGTTGTTGTTTTATCAATAAAGTAAAGTTTTATTTATTTTCCGCTGTTTAAATTTTGTCTGTTTTGTAATTTGTCTGTTCTATACACTTATGACGCTCCACTGAAGTTAATGCATTCCCTTTGTGAGTGACCTTAACGGAGATGGGGTATTACACCTAACAATCTCCACCTTGGCGATCATTGCTAAGTCACCTTTGGAGTTACACCTTGAGTCCTCTTCACAGTTGGTCGGGCTGCTACCCCGAGTTATCATAAGCAGTGGTGGAGGCAGACTGCTTATAACTGTATCTCTACCTTGACAAGCATCTCATGCTCAAGCCCCTTTGCAGCCATGCTTCGGTCATGCTACACATACCGGTCCCCTCGAACCATAGAGCCCTGATACCATGTTGAGTTTTGGCATTTCCTGCGTACCATCCGCTTGTACGCACTTCACTGTGTCTGGTTGGCGTCAACGGTCGAAGACTCCTATGCCGGCGTCCCGATTGAACATCCCCTATCACCACCCGTCGAGCATATAATCTGGTATTGGGAAGCATTTATTGTAACAAAAGGAATCACCAATGTTACATGCCACCAACACCATATATATATGTATATCACGATTTCTTACGATATGAGACAATTGACCCGTTCAATCCACACCCACTCCATTCCAATGCGAGCCACACCTAACAAATTGTATTTTTATCCAAGACCTATACGGTTCGGTTCGAGTTCCGATCTTTTTAGGTCGCCTCGCCAACCCAATAACAAACTGAGCTACCCCACCCAGTAGAAAACCTGAAAAGCAAATAGCATACCAGCACGTTGCGAGTGATCCGAACCTAAAAGTCTGCTTTTCGGAGAGCTATAACAAACAAGAGATCTGGCATTGCGGGAAAAACAGATTAATGTGTCACGAAGAGGCTCAGGGGAGTGATAGAGTATTACAAATGTTGGCCAAAGGGCACCGCAAAAGGGAACGGAGTATGAGAGAATCGATTTGCAGATCTAATAAAAGGAAAGTGAAAAAGAAGAAGCATGAGGAAAAGAGGAAAAGGCGGCCGAGGCTAGGGTTTTGGAAAAGGATGGATA
The DNA here is from genome assembly GCA_030737875.1 of Allium sativum. Lineage (NCBI taxonomy): Eukaryota > Viridiplantae > Streptophyta > Magnoliopsida > Asparagales > Amaryllidaceae > Allium > Allium sativum. Next base: position 381,402,827 of record CM060915.1, read on the forward strand.
ACAGCTACGATAACGAAAACTGGTTAGGCGAAGGAGAGAAAGGGGAGGAGCGAAGCCGGGGAGAGGGTTTACATGCGAAGTAGGATGACGAGAAGGAAGAGCGCAAAAGAGAGAAGCATAGAAGGGGAATGGCGAATTTTTATATTTTGTGAATGTAGAAAAAATAAATATGAAAATATGATAGAAAATTAAATACGGGTAACCTTGTTCTTTAGTTCTTTATGACTAGCATTTTTCAAAAGTTAAATGAGACCGGCTTTCAAATGATTAGTTATATATTTTAATTATATAATATAAAGCTATTTTTAAGCTATAAAACTATATTAATTTAGTTTTTTGAATTGTTTACTTCTATATGTTTGGGGTAACATTAGTCGGTTAAAATATTTTTAAAATCGTTTTTTCTTGCAATTTCAAGAGTAGATTTTCAATCCTTTTTTTATTAGTTTAGTGAAAATAGAGAATTAAAGTCAACATGAGGTTGACATACTGTAATTTGGTATTCGTTCTTATATAATTATAAATTTTAGTTATTACTAGATAATATTTTTTAAATGTGTCCTTAAAATTAAATACCCGTTTTATTTTCCTACTTCACATAACACCACTGAATAGCACTAAAACATTAAATGTTACTTGATACTAATTTACAATGCAGCGTATAGTTAAAGGTTGAAATGGTACGTGAAAGAGCATCATTAAGATAAGCACTGGTGTCCAAATGGTTAACACACTCCGGCATAGTGCGAGATGTCACGGGTTCGAATCTCGCTTTGCGTGATTTCACCCACTTGTCATGTAGTGTGTTATATATTATTTAGACTTGTATATAAAGCAAGGTTATCATGACCGGACCGTCTATTGAACCGTGATATCCCAAGGTTTAAGGTTTTCAAGGTCGGACCGTCATAACCGTGCATGTTATTTTTTTGATAAAAATTGAAAAATATTTATCATACAAGTCATAACTGTTAGACCAAAATCTGGGCCTAACACCCAAATGCAGATCACAGATCACAAAAATGCAGAAAAATAGTAAATAACAGGAGACACACGAAGTTTTTATAGTGGTTCGGCTCAAACCAAGCCTACGTCCACTTTATCTCTTCTTAAATCCTAAGAAGATACAAGTACAATTATCTAGGTTTATACACGAAATCCTCGTATTTACAACAAAAAGAAATGAAAAAAATGAAGATTATACATGAAATCCTCGTGTTGTAGTGCGGAATTTGGCTCCTTTGCTGCTGAAAATGTTTTGCAGAGAGCAATGGTGGAAGATGTAAGGAGTTAGAGCCAAAAGATCCTTGAAAATGCCTTCAAATGGTGTATTTATAGTTGTAGGAGAGCTTCTGGGAAGACCGGTTCGTGATGGGTTACGTGGCACCCGATCCGGGAAAGTAGGAGCGGGAGTAGCCTTGAGAATAGGTCAAGATCTACGCGTGTATCAGCAGATGCAGGGATCGGTTCATGATCATAGGATCGGGTCGTGATGTAGGCTTCATGAGCCGATGTCTGGTCGCGAGCTGGAGTGGTGAAGCTAGTGTCCACGATCGGGTCGTGGAAGAGGGTCGTGGTCCACCTGAGCTCCACGGTCGGAGTTGGTTTCACGAGACAAGGGTGCGTCACGAGTCAAGGAGGGGGCAATCCAGGTTCCTGCTCACGAGTCGAGGTGGATCCCACGAGCCAAGGTGGGTTCCACAAGCCGATCCATGTTCTGAACTTTTCGATGTTTCGTCACTTTATCCAAGCGATTGCCAGATTACACCAGTTTACGGAAACGGGCAAAACTTCCAGATCGTAAGTCCGATTGAGCCAAACGAAAGCTCAACCTGAAGCTTATTCAGAGGGCTACAAGTGTCACAGAGTTCAACTTTGTAATTGTTGTTTTCGGGTCCAAAATAGGTCGTCTGATAGGAGTTTCTGGCCATTCTTTATTTGTGATGCGATTTCGGTCAAACTGCTTCATGTCTGCTGACGATGTTTTCAGTGCCTACGCATGCTGTTATCCAGATATTTCATGTGTCAACAAGTTTGCCCACCCCAGAACATATCTTGCTGGTTGAAGGAAGATGTGTTCTGGATAATCCAGGAAATCTATATCTGTATAGAGATAGAAATAAAATTGTGCCAAATCCTGACATTATTATCCTAATTTTCCCGAGCATAAACCATACTCGAGGAAAGTCCAAGTCATCCTGCCAAATCCTAGCAAGGGCCAAACCTTCTAGGCATAAACCATACCTAGAAGTTCAAACTGAGTATAATCCATACTCGATTTCTTTTGTCATATCCTGATAAGACCATTTGTCGTTCCTAAGTATAATCCATACTTAGGATTCCAAAGTGAGTATAAACCATACTCGAGTTATCAATCTAAGTACCATCTATACTCATATCCAGAGAAAACTATATTTGCCACAGCCTGACAAGATAGTTTGACCCTAGGCATAATCCACACCTAGTGTTTCAAAATAAGTATAAGCCATACTTTAACCGAGGTTGAGGATCTTGCCATATCCTGACAAGATACTTAAATTCGCCAAACATAATCCATGCTTGGAAAATCCTTCCTTATTCAATTCAAAATGTAAAACCAAATCAAATCCTGATTGGTTTGACACCAAGTCCAGAGCACGCTTTGGGGCTACATCTTGACCCCGTACGTGTGTACTCCGATTCAACCAATCGGAAAACCTAATGAAAGCAAAAACAAATCTTAAACCTAAGAAATGCAGAAAATGAAAGTTGATCTCATCCAGATCAGTTGATGATGAGCCCACGAGAGCTCGATCCAGGGTCATTCCCTCTCCGGGGAGCAGGAGGTGGCAGCGCAAGTGCAGGCGTTGTTGGTAGTTTCACATACTCGGGAAGCTCTCCACATCTAACCCGTTCCTCAATCAAATCATGAAGATGCCTGTAGTCATTTGTGTCATGATCCGTCCATATCGTGGAATATGCAGTGCTTTCCAGAACTGCGTTCTCTTTGTGATGGCTCCCTCCTGGGAGGCTTTGGGTAGGAGATAGCACCGTTCATGTCCAGATAAATGTCTGAGAGTGAGGCATTGAGTTCAGTGTACTTTTCATATCTGGGCCCTCTCCAAGGCTGAGTGTTGCGGTCATTCCTGACGATGGCTTTTCCTTTGCCATTTCCAGAATCGGACGGTTCTCCGTCTTTAAGCATGTTGATATCGATAACTTTCTTCTCAGAGGTTGCATCTTCTTCCCGCAGAAATCTATCTACTTCGAGATAGAATTCGCCGAGGTTTCGCGGTGGGTCTCGGTACAAGGACTTTTTGAACTCCGAGCTATCCAAAACACCAGATACTGCTGCCATCAGCACCATCAATGGTTCAGGTCGGTCAACATGCTGCTGCAACGTTGAATCTTTCCAGGAATGAACGCTTCTGCTTGATTGTAGTGAGTGACATGACGTTCCTAGGTCGAGCCATGCAGACCCGAAACTATTCCAGGAAGCGAGTGACCAACATATTCCAACTGTTGATCGATTCTGTTTCTAGCTTCCGAATCCACATGGCTGCTATATCAGTTAGAAAGAGGGGAAAACACTTTGCCATGACGTTTTCCGATACCGATTGAACTTCCATATGCCGTTTGTAGCGCATCAGATGCACGGTAGGATCGGTCCTGCCGTTTTAGGGCTCTAGTTATGGAAGTTTGAAATCTGGGGGATTACGAGAATTCCTGATTTCCTAAGTGAAAGGAGTGTGGTTGACGTCATCCACGTCATTCTGATAACTACGGCCTCTCGAGAGGCGTTCAATCAGTTATGCTAGCCTATTTCCATCAAAAAGTTGTTGCAAGTTGCCAAGGTTAGAGTTGGTGCCCCCATTGTGGAGTGCAGGAGAGGATGGAGGCCGTTGGGCTGTCGGGAGCGGGTCGCTGGGAGCGGTTCGTGGGCCAGGGTGTACACCACGAGCTGGATCATAATCCAAGGGGTGACCCGATCCGATCCGTTCGTGAGTCATGGAGGTCGAGAAAGCCGGTTTGTGAGCCTGGATCGTGGAGACCTGTGGCTCGTGAGTCAGGAGGGGCGAGACAATCGGGTCATTGAGGTTGATCACGAACTACTTGTTGTTGAGGAGTGGGAGCTTGCAATCCAGCATCCGTCTGAACTGGAGCTGAAGTCGGTTGAGCTTGACCATTTCCAAGAGCGTGGGGGTTGCCCCCGAGTCCAAGCGATGCGCGAGCCGCTTCAGTAGCTTCATTTTCGATGCGTTGTTCGTTGCCGCTCGGCCTGCCATCCATCCGAGCGAAGAATCCATCGATCATCTCATGTTGCTTCCTAAGAAATCATCTTTCCTTTCCATCTGCATTCTCAATTCAGCGAGAACGCCATCCATTTCTTCTCGAGTTAAGTATGCCGATGAGTTTTCGTGAGAGGAAGCTTCCCGGCTTACCTCGTTTCTCGTGCCTTCGGCCTTAGCACCTTCAGTACGGGAGAAAGTTCCATCCTTCTTTCTTTTAACCATTGATCCAATAGCCAAGCAAATCGATTCCTTTAGAGCTAGAAATTAAAGTAGTATCGTGTGTCCCTTTCCTGGCGCGCCAAAATGTTAGACCAAAATCTGGGCCTAACACCCAAATGCAGATCATAGATCACAAAAATGCAGAAAAATAGTAAATAACAGGAGACAAACAAAGTTTTTAAAGTGGTTCGGCTCAAACCAAGCCTACGTCCACTTTAACTCTTCTTAAATCCTAAGAAGATACAAGTACAATTATCTAGGTTTATACACGAATTTCTCGTGTTTACAATGAAAAGAAATGAGAAAAATGAAGATTATACACGAAATCCTCGTGTTGTAGTGTGGAATTTGGCTCCTTTGCTGTTGAAAATGTTTTGCAGAGAGCAATGGTAGAAGATGTAAGGAGTTAGAGCCAAAAGATCCTTGAAAATGCCTTCAAATGGTGTATTCATAGCTGTAGGAGAGCTTCTGGGAAGACCGGTTCGTGATGGGGTACGAAACACCCGATCCGGGAAAGTAGGAGCGGGAGTAGCCTTGAGAATAGGTCAAGATCTACGCGTGTATCAGCAGATGCAGGGATCGGTTCGTGGTCATGGGATCAGGTCGTGATGTGGGCTTCACGAGCCGATGTCTGGTCGCGAGCTGGAGTGGTGAAGCTAGTGTCTACGTTCGGGTCGTGTTCCACCTGAGCTCCACGGTCGGAGTTGGTTTCACGAGACAAGGGCGCATCACGAGTCGAGGAGGGGGCGATCCAGGTTCCTGTTCACGATTCGAGGCGGATCCCACGAGCCGATCCGTGTTCTGAACTTTCCGATGTTTCGTCACTTCATCCAAGCGATTGCCAGATTACACCAGTTTACGGAAATGGGCATAACTTCCAAACCATAAGTCTGATTGAGCCAAACGAAAGCTCAACCTGAAGATTATTCAGAGGGCTACAAAAGATATAGAGCATAGCTCTGTAATTGCTGTTTTCGGGCCCAAAATAGGTCGTCTGATAGGAGTTTAGGGCCATTTTTTGTTTGTGATGCGATCTCGGTCAAACTGCTTCATGTCTGCTGACGACGTTTTCAGTGCCTGCGCATGCTGTTATCCAAATATTTCATGTGTGACAGCTTTTACCAAAAAGTGTGTCAACAATAACTGTCAAGAAATAATGTATAAAATATTTATTTCTGCACAAACAAGGCCTATTAGGATTCTTAAACTAATTTTTATCCTATGCAGTGTGTTTTAGTTGACATACCAGAAAGATCACTAATTATTGATTGGGGTTTCACTAATGTGATGTTAAACGTGAAACACTGTATGATAATAATAACCAAAATGATTTTCATGCCACAATATCAATTGGTGTTTCTGGATAATTGGTTTGGCTTGATGAAGGACAAAGAGCCTACAAAGCACTTTAGGATGACAGAAAGTTAAGGGAAAAGCATGAAGAAATGGAGGTATGCATTGTATCTTCCAATTTCTTATAACGAATTAACGGGAAGCATTTCTTTTCTAGATGAGTTAACCACACAGTACTCCTTAGTTTAAATAATGGGAAGCGTTTCTTTTCTAGAATAGCACAGTACTTATAATGAATTAATGGGAAGCATGTCTTATAATGAAGGTATGCACTGTACAGTTTAATGGGGAAGCCACAGCAATGCTATCTATTTGTCCCACATCACAAAGTAAGAACAAATACACTATGCATTCACATTATATAATAAGGTAGGTGGGGAGTAAATGTCTTAGGCATTGTAAGTCCTCTTGAAGCAGGCTGGGCCTTAAGAAAACTAGGCTTAAAGCTTGGTTTTATTGAAAAATCAAAATTTCAGTTCGGCTTTTGGGTCTTTAGACCGGAGTTTTGATCGGTTTTTATGGTTTTGGAGAGGCTTTTGAAATTCAAGGTCCAATTTAACTCCGGACCGTGAAGCCTGGCGGCCAACGGTTAACCGCGGTTGGGCCGTCGGTCCGGTCCGGTTATGATAACACTGATATAAAATATCCAATTTAAAAAAAACATTATTAATAAAGTAACCGTAAATGTTGAAATGCTTTGAGATATCAAGACATGAATTGATACATTTGATTGTTATACAAAAAGATTTGTTACATATTGGTTGAAATGCTAACTGAAATTAAGGTTGTTATGGTAATGGTAAATTTACTATAATCAGACAACCAGTTACCATTTTTCGGCAATATCGGTATATCAATATAATCGATATCATAACAGTAAATTTACCGTTTTCTACGGTAAAACATCAGTGATATTTTTTTCAAAATCAGTGGCAACGTCAATTTACCAACAAATTTACAATACATAGACATTCACATGATACACTGTATTATAGGTAATTAAAAGCAAGAAAATGTTTAAATTGAATTAAATAATTTAATTCAAATGATGTTAACTATACTTTTTTTTCTTTCTCATTGCTATCTTTTATTGAATGACGCGATAAAGATATATAATAAGATTTTGCTACAATATGAATATATTTTTTGGCAAAGCCAGCCGGTTTTTAGAGTGTATCGTACCACTTTTTCATTATAGCAAATAATGACTACATAATGTAATAGGAGATAGGCTAACCACCTATCTTTTACAGACATTCTGACATAGACTACAAATATAAAGTGTGATTAAGACCACGCAATGTATGATCAGTTCCTATTGTATGTGCAGGGTAAGAACTCAATACATCACAATATGGTCCAAAAGACCCATACATACACACAGATTAATCAATATTACATATGTAGCCAACGATGCAATAGTGCAGATCGGTTAAATTCTCCAAGCCAGAAGTTAATGAATAATAAGGGATAGTTGCAGATGAGAAAATACTAAAACCCAGCCAGAACACAGTAAAAATAGCAAGCTCCAAGGAGAAGCAGAGAGAGAGAGATATCTTGCAGATTATTGAAGACCCAGGAGCAAGGTGATAATCAACATATCACAAGGAATAATGCAGAGGACCGAAGTAGACTAGGAATAGTTAAACCAAACAAAGAACCTACCAACATACCAAAGCACAAAGAATAATGCAGAGTATTGAAAAATTGCAGAAATTGAAGTGAAGATGTGCAGTGTAGGGAAGCAAGAAGCAGCGATGTAAGGCTCAATCAACACCAAATGAAAGGATATGGCTTCACGGCATTCCTCAATTCAAAGACAGATCCAGAAGGAGACACAAAGATAAACAACTATCAATACTGCTAAAACCTAATAAACCTCACGACCAAACCCAGATTTCACTAAAACGACATACATGATTAAAGAACGAGTGCTCACAAGAACCAAAGACTCGAAACTGACAGTCTCAAGGCTCTCAACACCCCCAACACAATCAAGAAAATACCTAAATCTTATCGAATAATAGCATAAGCAACCATCTTCCAACCGCAAGCAACATAGAAGGTCCAAGGAGAGGAGGAAGGCAACCAATGGTGGACTGTGAGAGCACAGACAGCATATTGAAAACCCTAGCATCAACAATAGCCAGCGGAGCATGCAAGGGAGCTATCGGTTACCAAAAAAGAAAAGAATAGAAGCCAGAAAGAAGAGATGGAAACAAAGATTCAGATCTAGGGCTGGGGAAGTGAGCAAGCTTCGAAATGCTGTCAGAAAAGAGAATTGGGGGTGGGGGGGGGGGGGGAGAGAGAAAGCAGAATTAGCAGAAGAAAAGCTTCTATAAAACATTCGGCGATTCTAGACCTGGCTTCAACAATATCGAGGTAGATCTAAATCTGGAATGGATTGAGCTACGAAACCATGAAGGAGAAAACTAGGGAATATGTTAGAGGAGGATGGGAAAACATAATGGTTAGGGATAGAAGAGGAAGAAAAAACGGACGGCGAAAGCTAGTGAAAGAGGGAACAAAACCTAGTCTCCTTGGAGAAAAGTAACATCCGCCATTATCGTTGTACCCGATTTATATTAGTATGAATATATATTTAGTTATTGATTTTCTAAATAAACGGTAATTTATCATTGTTATTGTAAAGGTTACCAATCTGTCGGGTATACAAGTCTTCGGTATGCTAGTCAACCGATAGAGGTAACGATAAGCTATTTTAGCTTACCAGTAAAAATGATATGATAGATGTATTTGTTAAACGATAACGATAACCATTACCATTACAACTCTGCTTGAAATTGACAATACAAATCTATTTCAAAATAAATAAATAAATAACGTTAGATTGGATAAACATACCATACCAATCAAGCACATTAAAACCAAATACGTAAGTACAAGTAGAAAACCAAAAAACTACATTACTTTGCTATATCCTACTAATCGCCACACCACCCTCCAAGATTGTTACACCGCCTCTTCCCTGATGGAACATGCAACGAGCAGCACTGTCATCCATCTTGTAAAAAAAGTAACTCCCACTTTAAGGTACACATGAGATAATTTTGGATTTCTTCCCGAGTGTGTAGAAATAATTTGTCATTTAAAACTAATTTTGAAACTTGATGTCCCTAATCAACCTTAGGACAATTTTTTCCTTTTCTTTTTAAAAATAAACTTGCATTTATTTCTTTCTTAAAAAAGCCTCGCATTTATTTTATTTTAGAAAAGAAATCTTTCTTTTTTCAAAGAATAAAATTGAAAATCAACCGGGTATCTTTAGGTGCACTTCCAATGAAAGAGAGAGAAACATAATTTGAACCTATGCAGTTAAAGCCCTGCAATATCCCCGCTACAGCCCGTAGCACTCTTCAACCGCTACGCTATTTCAATTTAGCACTAATGAACAAAAGCTCCGCTTTTAATCCTGCTATTTTCCGTTGTATCCGCTAAATCAAGGCTTTTTAGCATCCACTTTAGCGGTATTAATATATATAACTTGATTTGACTAGTTCTCTTAAAAAATTCAGTAAATTTAGTGTAAAAAGATAAATTTAAAGCACAAGTGCCTAATATACGGTAATAATCAATTACACTCTTCAAATTTAGCATGCATAACTAAGATATTCCTTGATTTTGTTATATAAGATTAATTATTGTTAGTTTCTTGCATACATACAATACAAGAAAGATGTTTAATTAATTTTCAAATATTTGGTTTTACATACAATTGGCCTTTTTGTGCCTCCGTTGTATCCTGCTATTTCCCCGCTCTATCTCCACTACATCTTTTTGAACCTCCGCCGCTATGGAACCGCTAAGCGTTTTAACTACACAGATTTGAACTACTCCAAACATTTCAATAATTAAAATTTACCAGACAGTAACTAACTGAAAATGAAACCCAGAAACATTCTTCTTGAAGTTTATTACTTTTTTCATGCAACAGTTTACATGACAATAGTACATTTTTACAACTCCAAAGCGAAATCTGAGGCATCTAACCTCTAATACCTCCGAGCTGGCCCTTGGGCAAACATGGCACAAGGTCTCAATGCTTCTTTCACATTAAAAACTACCGCAACCCAATGATCTATGTTTCTGTTACATAAAATTTGACCAAAAAAACTGCAACAAAAGAAAGAAAAAAAATCAATGGAAATATTGGCCATCTCCAACATCAATTTTTGGTTAAGCTGATGTAGAACGGTTTCCAATAACCATGGGTGGGTTCTCTCCAGTTTAATGGTTGGTTTTATCCTTCTTAGGTCTTCTGCTCATCATCGATCATCCCCTGTAAACGATGAGGTGCATGCAATGATATCTCGTAAGTCATAACTGTATTCAGAAAATAAATTATAACCAAGAAGGCTTTTTGGTTCTATTTTTGTGGAAGCGTGAAAAGTACTTTTCTGGATAAGACACTGAAACAAACTATTATGTGAAACCAAATCTGATATTTTCAGCTGAAACATCCAACAAAATTTGGATAATAGTTCAATTGATGATCATAATTTCAGTAACAAAATTCCACGGTATGGACAATTTATCCTACTACAAGTACACTATTATTGTTTTGCCAAGTGCATGATACATTTAAAAAAAAAAGGAAACAAAAAGAAAACTTCTCTGTTTATAATTCCGTATATGACATTTATAATCCTGAAGCTTTAAGATTTTATAAAGCAGGTAAGAAATTAGAGAAAGGAAATTAAAGCATACCTGTGTATCTGCTCCTATTGAATAAACTTGGAATTGTTCTATTTTCTTGGCTCAACGATACCATTTCTTGCATTCTCTCAGGCCAATCGCAATTCAACCGCCTTGCAAATGCCTCAACTTCCCTGCATTAATCAATCACGCAGGAGCTCAAGTTTGATGGAATATATATATAAGTTAATTTCCAACCCAATTTTATTAAGAATATAGAAATGGCTGCTATTCAATTACGATTAGGGATTATGAAGAATGTTAAATCATCCAACTTTTGAAGTTGTTTGGAGTTGATAAGAATTTTGATGTATTTGATAAAGAGTTTGTTGAACATTAGATAAACATTCGACCGTGTTAAAAGGATTTTTATGTATTTAAAGCTTTGAACACAATTTTTACAGCCTCTTTTACTAAAATTTATATTTTTGGTTTCAAACAGCTTGATTTGTTTGTTTTACCAAAATTGGAATTCTAGAAGTAAAACTAACAAAGACAACTACTGAATTTCTTCTTGAGAATACTAAGATTTTACTTTTAAAAGTAATTTTTGAGACTTTTGTTTTTAATATAACAAGTGGTAAGAATCCATTCAAACCCCACTGACTCCTATATAAATAAGATACTTTATTTTCTACCAAAACTTGAACAATGTACACTGTAATTTGGGTTGCATGGATAGGACAATCAGGTGCGTGTTGGGAATGTACCAAACTGTCTGACTACATACCAAAGATTTTGGGTACTGGAAAGTTCATTTTTCACACTTTAAGTACAGGGACAGTTATACCGAACATTTGAAATAAGTACCAAGGATTACCATTTAGAGTGCGAAAGAAAGTGGAGAGCCAAAAGTTTGACATTTTCAATTATTTGCATAAGAAAACATATATTACAGTTAACATCGGTTCTAACGTTACGGAGCATGCTTTTGGAGTTACTTGCATAATTTATTGTTACATGATCATATTATGCCATCGTTCTCATGCACCTTGTTTTTGGAGTTATGAACCACCCACGTATAGTACCATACAGCAACGATGTATACTTTATCCATACCAATGCTACACAGTCTGCGATTCCTTTAGATCAAATGTGAAGGTTTAAGAAAGTAGGCTTTTGTTTAAATGAATGACTGTAAATTAATAGTAATTATTTACAATCCATATCAACTAACAAGTGATTTGAGTGGATTTTAACTAGAGTAGGCTAACAGCGGGTTTTAATGGATTTTAAAATCCCATCAAATTCCTTAGATTCTTAGTTGGCAGTCACCCTTGAATCTTATCTTCTATAGTATAACAAAAACTAACAAAAAGCTGAAAGGTATCAGTAGAATCAAATAACTAAATTCTACCTAGGATGGTTTGAAGGGAAGAAAAAACATTGACGGCGTCCAAAAAAAAGTTTAAATGACAATCTTCAACGTGCTTAACAGCAAACAGTCAATCCACAAACAGAAAGTTAGATGGATAAATGGACTTCAAAAAAGGAATGCTGAAGTGGCAATGAAAATTTACCTGTCAATTTCTTCCTTAATTGCAGGGTCCAGCTCGTCATCGTCGTCAACATCATCTTCGTCGAATTCAAAATTTAGACCAAAATGATCTTCAACGTTTTTTTCTCTCTCTGACATTTGATTTGAATTTATAGAACCATTGCCAGCAGTTACATTGCCTGATGTAGAAACAGTAGCGGTTTTAACAGCTGTGGCTGATGCTTCCTTCACCTCGCTCCCGCTTGCATCCTTAGATTGGTTCTTTTTCTTCTTATTTTTCTTCTTATTTTTTGTAGTTTTAACAGCTTTGGAATCTGTTTAAAAATGAATTAACAATCGTTACTTCTTTTCATCTCCTAGCCAATGATATAACATTTATCTGAACAGGCATATTTAACAATGCCCAACACTGTAGTATTTTTTTTTCTAATCAGCAGTAAAATGATGATTCCTTGGTGTATAAATGTACCATGTATAGCCACAAAAATAGTGCAGACTAAATGCAGAACAACCACTGAAGTTATATCATCTCATGATACTGTTTGTGTACAGTCAAGTATATTGCAATAGGCTGCTAAAAATACAGCAATTGCTGCTCAAAATGAAAATACAATATTACAGCATTTAAAGTTTAAAATGAATGTATTTAAGTAAAACACTTATAATTAAAACAACTTTATTAACAAAATTGGTATGTATATATAAAAATTATAAAATCATAGGGTTAAAAAAAGTTGCAACTATACAGAATATCCATGTCAACAAAGTAAAGACTCTTATATGTCCCCCTCCAGGGTTCTAGGACATCAATTAGATATTACAATGATACAATTTTGTGTTACTTAAACTTTGCCCCAAAATAGTGGGAAAAGTTTGTTGAGAAACAATTGATATGGTATATTCCAGTATATAACCATTGCAGCTAAAATTTGAAGCCTGTAGCTGAATTTTAGAGAAAAACAATACAAATGCCTGAAACTAACATCATCCAAAAGAAGGGTCAAACATTGATAAAGAAAATGCAGCTAAATTTTACAGCACAAAGGCTAAACCGGTCCACAAGACCCTCAGTGATGTTTTCATTAATTAATTTACGAAAAATAATAGAATTATGATGAATTATGAAAGATAAGTTAAATTAATAATCAAAAGTCAAAACATTATCAATCAGAAAGTAAAAATATACCAATCATTCAATTTTAAACTAAACATAACATCTTTTCCAACAATGACCTTAAAGTCTAATGATGCTTAAAAAACATGAATAAAGAAGGCGCTTGGCACAGAAAGATAAAAATATAATCATATCCATCGAAAAACCAATAAAATTAACTATTCACATCTTGTAGCTGAAAAACATTTGGTGGACATTAAAACTGACTTCATATTGCTCTGTAAGCCATATCGCTTTCAAGGATAATATGCAGTTGTGTTATTAGATAACAAACATCAACACAAAAGTAAAAAAAAAAAAAAAAAAAAAAAAAAACAGAGTAAAAACAGGACAGATTGACAGTCAACTATAACATGCAGAGGAAATGCGCAAGGAAGGTAACTAGGTCACTGATCAATTCCTTGAAATAATTAACTTCGGCAGTTTGGATTTTATTTATTTCCCCTTTTCTTAGTTTAGAGATGTTTGAGATTTAAATGAGCTGGCTGACCATGAAAACAGAAAATATAATGGGAAATACCTTCATTCCCATTTATAAATGACAGCAGATCATCAACCGACCGTTCATCTACTTGTTCTTCTTCTACTTCCACATCCTAAAAAATGAATCAACTTTGAAAGCATTTCTCACCTATTAGGTAAGTCAATATATAAGGCGATTCCTTAAAATATTAATCTGATGAATGTAAATATACCAAAAGATGAGCAAGCTAGTTCACCAACAGCTAATTGATGGTCTTCTTGTTACCTTTAATTTTTGTCTCTCCTTTAACTCTTTTCTCTTTCTTGCATAAAGTCGATTCAGTAAACGAATTTGTGGTTCATCCGTTCTATTCTGGAATGGTTCCAACTTTTCTTCCTGGAATGATTAAAATCATGGAAATGGAGACAATTAATGTTGTGCATATAGATAATGATAAAAAAAATGTCGGATAAAAATGTAACTATAACTGACCTCTGTTAAGTCATCGGGTATATGAAATGTTTCACGTATCTCCTCAGTTGTTTTCCCTTCAATTATGCGAGCAAGTGCCCTGCTTGTAAGGTCAACCAAAGGCGTTAATTGAAGATTGTAAGCAGCAGAAGCCAATCCACACAACTTATTGGTGTCTGTCTTGACAAATTTTTCATCGAAGCACTTTCGTTCCTATAGAATTAAAGATAAAAAAATAAGCTCTACAAGCATATTTGTATAAATGAGAAGCCACTGCCAGGACACAATTATAAATTCGATTTCAAATAACCAATGTGGAATCCTGGTACACATATGAAATATAAGTTACTGAGTAGTGAAATATTTGAAATTCATACAACCAATGTTGACTACTCCTAAATGGTTATATCCGCATAATTCAAAAGTCAGTTATATATATATATATATATATATATATATATAACCTTTAACGAACTAGGGCGAAAAATTGTAGAGGTGAAAAAATATGTAATGTTCTAGACAGAACTAATATCAATGCTCTAGACAATAACCCAGAGACAAACCATTCAAAGTCTCGATTTCAAATACTATGAGCATAATGCTACAAGTGCCACAAAATGACAAAACACACTCACGCATACATGCAGTGAATAAAACAAAAGAACATGCAGAGAGTACTCTTTCAAGCAGACTCAGTAGCAGACCTTGTTCGAACGGCCAGGAGTAAGATGAAATCGACAATAATCAAGGATCAAGCTAAGGATGGCTGGATTTACTTTATCGGGTAGACATATAGCATAGTTCTTAGATGATCCTGTCCCCTTGTGCAGTATTTCTCTACGTATTACAGGGCAAAACATAGCAACCTCCTCTTCGACTTGCTGTATTGAACCATCGGCACATTGGAGCCATATGTATGATTTCATAGCCTATTAACACCCAGAAGCATAATTATTGCAAATTACATCTAGAGTATTGTATTTACAAGCGTCTTGAAGAAAAAAGAAATGCATAATATTGAATACAAGTATTTTAATAATAACGTGTAGTATATGCTAGCAGTTTAAAATAAAAAGGAATATAAAGTAAATCAATTGTAGCATAGCCTAAGTGCAGGAGAACCAAACTTTAAAGTATGACAGGGAAACAATGGTAAATCTGTAAATGGCAATAATTTTAATCCAGTAGTTAAGCTTTATGAGCATGTACCAATGAATAAAAGGAGGGTATAAACGTAGAAAGCTGAAAAAAGTTCAATTACACACCTCTGGTTTAACAACTGCCATGCTTTTCTCTGACATTTAACTATTGGTATGTTGACTTTGATCACGGAAGTGAATTAGCAAATATAATGATTTCTCAGTTATTTCCTCCCGAGTTTACGGATTGATGCTTCACTAACAAAGAATGATTGGACGCTAGCACTAGATGTTAGTGATGAATACTGATAAGTCACGCAACTGTGAAATTGGCAATTATATTTTCTGATTAAGAAACTTCTTTGTTGCAGCAAGAAATAACTACAGACAAGGCTTGAAATGGTTGATTCATGTAGCTGAAAGCCTCAAAAGCACATGGGCTACCTAAGGAGAAAATATATGGTTAGAGATAACAGTTGCCTAGTAAGTTGATCATGCTAGCATATACCGCTAACAAAAAGTGCACATAGATAAACATAAACTATAACACCTATGCTGACCATATCTATATACCAGTTCTAAGAAAATGAGACCAAAAAAACAATGATAGGCTTATAGGTTCAGTTCCATTCACGTTATTGTATACATACATCCACTTGAGAATACACTCATTTTCCAGGATATGTCTAATGCAACAATTTTGGGAATGCCAGGTCATGCAACATTCATTTTTGTAATAACCAACCAAAGAATCCCTAATATCTAAAAGATCTAACTGAACCTTACCAAGAAACAACATTAGCTTTCAAACATCCACTTTGAAATAAATTAATGGAATATACAGAAAAATGTCATCCCCATTTTCATTTTTCCGAGAAACAAATGCAAGATGGATGACGATATTGACATTAAAGAATATATTTTGTGAAGAGTTACAGGAGCGTTTACATTGAATAGCTGTACAAGAAATAACCGATATTTATTTGTATTATCCGGATTGCAAGCGTTTGTGTGTAAAGCATGCCCAATCCTAGCACATATTTGCAGCTCAGATGAAACAAATAGTAAAATATCTGTTATGCACGCAGGAACATGCACATGTGTGCGCACACTAATAAAAAGAACTAGCTAGTTAGACATAGTAGACAAAAAGTGTGATAAATCTTCGAATTCAGAGTACTAACAGTAACAAACCATCAGAAGTAAATCAGTACGTCTGGAGGACAACTCTATGAAGTTGAAGAAACTTTTAACATCATCATCAGCAGCAGTCGTATCTTAATCCCAAATATTGAATTTTAGAGAAAACTGTTGCAATTTAACATTCATGAGTATATTTATCCAAATTATAAGGTATAATTCAAATTCCTATAGCTCGAATGCATCCCATGTTAAGGTAATCTTCGGAATTTTACATATAACACAATAATAATATTACAGCAAATAAATATTAAATACAGCACAATAATAATACCAACCTTGAAAAGTTCAATGCATACCAATCTTCTTTGTACAAACAAGTGCTAAATGCTTATATATCACTACATTATGATCGACATAGTCATCAAAATGCATTTAAAGAAAGCTTCGTTTACGGTTAGCAAAATAATAAATTCGGAAATGTCACTTGATCTACCTAGAATTTTAAATTATATGTGTCCTTAATACTACAATTTTTTTTTCTTAACCATATATCTCAAGCCAAAGTCCATTGTAGATCCATTACACATGTAAAAATTCCAAAAATAATACTAAACAGACTAAAGATGACCAACTGATAGCTATTTTTTTATATCATTATAAATAGCTATAAAGACTTCATTATGATTGTTCTAGAGGTCGTGGATTCGAACCTCTAAGACATCAATATGACCGTTCTTCTTGAATAAAGTATCACTATTGTTATCAAAAATATTGTTAAATCCACCATTTAGCAAGGCCGTTATACATTGGATTTAGCTAAATGGACTTCATAATCATCAAGGCAGGAAGCCCAGAAAGATGGTTGGTTAGCTCGAAAATCAAATAGGATAAGAATATGAAGTTGCAAGCAAGCAAATTCACTCAAAAGACACTTCAGAATTGGCTAAGTATAAATCTACACTTTTCCGAGGCAAAGGATCGGTACTTATCTCTTCCTAGGAAGGAGATCGAATTGGATCATCATGGTAACGAGAAGGATTTAGGTTGGATCATCGAAACCCAGCCACTTCAACAAATAGTTCCACCCGATAGATATCACCCGATTACTCAAAATTTCGTGTAGATGACTACATGAAACAACACCAGAGATCCAAAGCATACATTGAGGATCCCCTAGAGGGATCGCTCCCTCTAAAAACACAATCTCCTAGGATCGGTACCGATCCTCCTATAGGAATCGGTGTTGATTCTCCGTAGTAAACCTCCAAACTTTTATCGATATAGTAAACCTCCAAACTATCGTGCATGCAGTCCCAATCAACACAACTCCACTATTTATCGGAAACAACTATCCTTGATTTTTTTTTTATAATATGTTATAAAAATCCATAACAAAAATCCAAATTAAAACTCAAGAGTGCTTATTTGAACATTATATGATTAAAATTCATATAGCAGGAATATATTGAATGTTAACCACCATTTTAGATCTCATTTATCTCACGTGCGTTCTTCCTCGAGATCGCATTTCCGAACTTGTACAATACAAGATTAAGCGAATCGAGACATTGAATTTTGTTTATACCATATTTCCGCTCATCATGTTCAAGATATTAATACTTCAAATGCAGTTGGAGATATATCTTAATAGAAGATATTGTTCAAAATTGTTTTTTCATTTACATATTTTTCAAACTTCTTATCTGGACCCAAAAGAAATTGTATTATGATAACTTTTTACTATCTCTCCAATTTTACTTTTTATTTTTTAACTAGTGCAAAAAAATTGACTTTTTATTTATTTTCTATTTTTAATAGTGAATAAGTAAAATTCATTTAATTAAATATCAAAATAATCATGTAATCACTACCCTTTTAAATATTTATTATTACTACTTTTTATTCATGGAGTGTGTGTTAATAAGTTTATATTTAGATCAATTATCATTAAAACTTTGAAATTTCAATGTTGGATGCTTGATTTACTCCGAGATAATCCCGAGTTAGACTTCAAAATCTGATATGTCAGTCCGAGATGTACACCCAAAATGTACTTATCTCATCCAAGATCTTGTCCGATATGAGATATTGTTTGTAGAATTCTCGTTACGAGGTACAGCTAAAATTTTAGATTTAAAACCTGGATTACGATAATCTTCCTCAATAAAACATTCCATTAATTCATGTATATCACAAATTAATATACCATGATAACTATATGCCAAGCAGAAAAGGTGTTTAAATCCTCTACATATGGGTAAGCCCTAAATGCTAGGATACCCACAACGTTATCGTGGGAGAAAAAAAAAAAAACCATCAAATGTATTATGTATATAAAAAAAAGTACATTTACATTTGCTATTGAAACGACAACTTAACAACGACACGTGTTTCATCTACATTTTTAGATTCAATATATTTGAATACCCATTTTTGTCATATGCACCATGCCAGCATCCATCATGCATACATTATTCAGATTTAAAAATAATAAATTCGTTCTAAAGTTAAGCTTGTGATAGCTGGTATAGATTATCATAATAAGAAGCACTAAGCTATAATTGAATATACGTGTATATGACTACAGAACCTAAAAAAGCTAGCCACAAACCCACCTACTAAACTATAATTCACGTGAATCTTTAAGCTAAACAATCATCTAAAAATTCATAATCCAACTCAAATTCCAGCTAGAGCAGCCGATCCAATTCCATTGACCATCGCTGACCCCTAACGCCCCATCCCAACCCGGCCCAATGCCCAGCAAGAAAAACACAATTCATCTGAAAATCAACAGAAATGGAAACGCGAGATAACCAATCAAATTAAACGCTGTACCTTTGTTCGTTAGAGAGATAGAGGTCGCGTATGAGCTTTCTTGAGGTTGAAACAAGGAGAATGAAAACAAAAGATAGAAAGCGCGGGAAAAATTGGCGGCGGCAGACTGTCTGAGAGAAGTAAAGGGGCGGCGCGACGGACGTTTGTGGATTGGTAGGAAGAATTCGAATCCCTGAAAACAAAGATTAGGTTTTTAGGAGCTTTTGCGTTTCGGCCCTGGAGATATATATATTTGTACAGAGATGTCAAATTTGGTTAGCGACGTTAACAGTTTCACCGCAACGGTTTTGCCGGAATGGTGCATGCGTAACATGCGCCTTGCGGCAGCAGAGGGACAAACGGAATCCTTTTTCCAATTTGGCCCGGTTTTAAATAGTTATTTCACAAATATCCCGGTTTCGAAACTAATTTCAAGTGAGTATTGTTAATGTAACTTTGAAAATGAATAAGTGATTATATTTTATTTTCATTTCATTAAAAATAAATTGTTAAGGGAAACAAACACAAATATAAAAATAAATAAATAAACCCAATTTTACCTTCTATTCAAATACACAAAATACGGTAAAAATCGACAAGAACATACGAAATTCACTACAAATTTTGAAAATAACATGTTGGAAGTAGATTAATTAAAACAGAAAAAATCCAACATATTCAGCGATAGTATGTTGGAAAACACGATTTTATTCGGTGGTCTATCGCTGAATTTGTGTTATTGTCAGACCTGATGCGTTCACCAAATTCCGCGAGTATATGTTGTTTTAGTTATTTAATTTTGGCTCGTTGTCAACGAATATATGTCTATGGTCGAAAACAAGTCTTCCTTTTTTCTAGTAAATTATTACCTTTTCGGTGATTTTTTCAACAAATTCAACATGTCGTTCCTTTTTTGAGTAAAAATTATGTTGTCTTCCTTTTCAAAGTTAGAAATTGGTTCTTTCATGAAAAAAAATGATTAATTGTTTACTTTGAGAAGAAGATGATGATTAGGGTTTAATGAACAATAAAATGTAATTAGAATAAAATAATAATAGGACATTTTGGTCTATATTTGGGAGCTATGTTAAATGATCATCCCCTTAGTAAATTTTTAAAAAAACAAAAAATGATCTCTTTTTACTCTTTTTGGAGTGTCATTAACAATACTCTTTCAAATATTGCTCCGTGAGTTGGTCAAAACATGAATCAGTTTTCAAATAGGACTATTTATGTAATAACTTTTTAAAATCAGACTAAATTGAAGGGAAAAAATGTGGACAAACGAAGCCATGCAATGAACAAAGTCACCAAAATTTGTTTTTCTACTTAAAAAATAAATAAATTGGTTGATAACCATTGATCAAAACAAGAAGAAAAGAATTAAAAAAAAATGACATGAATAATCCCAAGTTTCATGTGTCTTCCCATATTAATCCAAAGTTTGGATTATTCTTAATTAATCCGAAATTTGGGGGGTCTCTGCCCATATTGATCCCAATCACCCGTTAACTTGCTATAACTGGTTCTAAGCTTTATCTTCCCCAAATCAAACGCAACTCACCAGGCATGTATCCTTCTTCAAACAAATCAAACGCAACTCACCAAACTAAACTCACCAAGCATGCTCTCTCATTTCATCAAACAAATTCAGACTTTTTTGGTTGAAACCAAATTGGCCCATTCTAGTAGCCATCGTGTTCCACGTGGCAACGTATCAGTGATTCCATCGACCAATTTGCATGCACTATGAAGATCTTCGTTCTTTGTAAGGCAGTCGATCAGAATATTACAAGTCATTATGTTCTTTTTGGGCATTTTCGGAAACAAAGTTGAAGCAGCTTGCAAGCAACTGAATTTACAATACATGTGAGGTAAATCATTACAAGTGAATTTATCTGACATACCAATGAATGAATGCAACTGATGCCACTAGGACAGAGTCGATGAACTCGGCATTTGATGGAGTGTGCGTAAGTTTGAGTTGTAGATCCACAGATAAAGCTAAATCAAATTGGACAAATACACAAGCCCTTAGATGTATCCCACTATCTCAGATCCTCCCAACTTTGAACTCATGAAAACTTTATCTACAAAGGTGATAGGAACCTCCTCAATATGATATCCTTTTTCTTTTATCCTGAATAATCATCTTTGTAACGACCCGCATTCTACGCATCGAAGGATCGTAGAATATTTATTTCTTTCTCATGCAAAGTCGTACCTCCATGTAAATTTGGGAGACGACTATTGGGGTCATTTCCCATGTTCATGATTTTTTCCGATTTTTAGATCACCGTTTTGCCCCTAACTGATCTTGTTTTGGCCATAACTTTTGATTGGTAAAGAATTTTGACCTGAAACCACTTCCATTAGATCTGGATGATGATTTACCTTTCCGTGGAGCGATCACATTAGCCAAACGGACTCACAGTTTGGGAGATATGGCTGAAACAAGGTTTAGAAGGTGAAAAACAGCTTAACCAGGCCTAATTAGGGTGATTACAAGAGGGCACATAACCCATTTCGGGATTAGGGTTATGGGAGGGCTGAGATGAGTTAGTAAATCAGTTTTTATTTCATTTTTCAGCCGCCACTAACCTCCTTTCAACCCTAGCAATGGCCTCCACTTTCTAAAATCATTTCTAATCACTGTTTAATCAAGGATTAGCCTAATCTACACCAAACTAAGGAGAAATAGCACTAAAGCAAGGTTGGAGCTGCTGTTAGACATTGGTATTCGCCCAAATTAGAGGAGTTTCAGTTCTGAAAGTTTTAATTGTGGCAAAGGTGAGTGATTGCCTTGTTTTTACACTAATTAAGATTAATTAAGAGTAATTAGTGATAATTAGTGAATTTATACATGATTAAATTCTGGAAAAATATTTATAAATTTCGAAATATAGTTTTAGGCCTCTGTTAGAAATTTGGGTTAATTTGGTTAAGTTTTGCTAACCCTATCATTAGTTATACTTAAACATGATTGAAGGGAAAACATGGGTTTTGGGGTATGTTTGATCTATATTATCATGATTATTTGTTGTTTTGGTGTTTGTGGATGACTATACATGTTGCTATGACTATTTGGAATGATTTGTTATTGCATAGAAAAGTTAGATTGGTCGAAAACGTCGTCGTATGGCGTAAATAGCTTGCTAGAAAAGTTGTAGGAATTGGTCATGGACTCGTTCGTGAAGCACCATAGTGACCCGACCCGTTCGTGAAGCACCATAGTGTGACACCCCATCTCCATTAAGGTCACTCACAAAGGGAATGCCTTAATTTTGATGGAGCGTTTATTGTGTATAGAACAGAAAAGTAAACAAGACAGATAAATATATTGGTACTTGGAAAATAAAAACCACTTTTATTGCAGCGGAGAAATAGTTTAGTTACATCACATCAAAAACCAACTACAAAACCAAATACACTTATTATCCATCTTGACAAATAAGTTCTGAGTACATAAAATAAAAGATATAACCCCAACATAAAATAGCCATAAATAAGATAGGCTGAACTTTACTTCAGCAATCCAAGCAACTTCCAAAAGAAAGAGATAAAGCTGTCCAAATCAAGCTCCACTAGTACTAGCCCCACCCTGAGCACCTTGGGGGGGGGGAGGAAGGAAAGAGGTGGAAACAAAGGGGGTCAGACATAAAGTCTGGCGAGTGCAATAACTTTAACAATATAATCATTAAAGTAACTAAGGTAAGGCATAAGCCGGTAAATAAGGAAATGACTGTGAACCAATGGGCATGAAAGAGCAAACAAAGGAAATAAGATGAACAAAGATAACGTTAAAGGTGCACCTAATCACTATAAGATAATTACTACATTGCACCACACCAAACACCCTAAAAGTTGATCCCGCCTACAGAACTTAATAATGATAATGGTAGTTTTGTGTACCCCTAGCTGCCTTCATAGGTGTCGTCTGCCCCTATCTCCACTAGTTGTACCCACTACCCCTATTCGATCGGCTCCCTAACTCGTAGATACCAGTGCTGGTCCCACAGTGGGGTGTATCACTCCACAAAGTGGCAACCCGATACCACCAAAGATGCATGGCTTATACCTACATGATGCAACAACGTCTTACCTACCAGCCTGGGCTCACACACGCACATGACCGACCCCGTTGGACTTGTGTTGCCACCGCTAACCCGTTTTGACCTCTTACAATGAAACCTGGTATGCGTGTCCCGTCCTCGACTTGGGTCGAGCCCACAAAGATACTTAAAGGGTTACTGGTCTGATAAGGGCCCCTCATGCCTGACACAAGCCTTCCACCTATGCTTGGTCCCCACTAAGGTTTCCCCACTTAACCCCATTCTTATTCATGTCTTCTTACATGTTTCACTTGGTTAAGTGCATCTAATCGTATTTCACATGCCACCCAAGGCATCCGCTTAATTTCACATGCCACCCAAGGCACCCACTTAAACCCCCCCATGTCCCACCACATGTTTATCTGGTTAAGTGTTACTTAATTCATTAGAATCGTAACCTTGTAAAGACCTCCCACATTAGACTGGCATTTGCGGTTGCTGGATTTGCCGGGCGGGTCCGGGCAGTCTTATACCGCAAAAGAGCTTAACCTCATGTCTTTACAACTATTACGCATTTAATTCATGCCTTTGACCTCTCACATTAGACTAGCATTTGTGGTTGCTGGATTTGTCGGGCGGGTCCGGGCAGTCTTACACCACAAAAGAGTTTAACCTCATGTCTTAGGCAGTTTATTATTACACATCTTTATTTAAACCCAAAGTGGATTAATATCCCTATTTGAATTTGTAAATAAATTTCAAATATACTTATGTCCATAATTGTTACCTAAATTATGTCCATTTATTTCAGGTATACAAATTTTACCAATTATTGCCTCAAATTGATTGTATGCCTTGTAAGGCCATTACATGCCAATTCTCAATATGTGTATATTCAATATTACCCCATTGTCCCCACGTTGTTCATTCGCTTATCATGATATATATATATATATATATATATATTAGACTAGCAATTAGTCTAACACATAAAAGGGAAGAAACACCGCAAATTTGCATAACACACAAATTGGATCTAACTTACAAATAAGGATTACAACATATCTAGCATAAACTTGGTATTGTCATGAATCTAAACATAGACCTTAAGGTGTGAACTTGCAGGTATGAACATAGTTTTCACCCAAACTTACATAGGCCATAATCACAAACTTGCATAAAACTATGTATGTCATAGATCAAAATCCAAAGGTGTAAACTTGCATATATGTGAATCCAATTTCTACCTAAACTTGCATATAGTCACTTTACTTGGTTCACATGTAAACTTGTGTATAATTCACATAGAAACTAGCATATAATCTGCACCCAAACTTGCATATAAAATGATGTCAAACATGAATCAAGTTGAACATAGGTGATTGGGCATATACAAAGGGATCCACAACAAAAACTATCATTATGAACAACTAGCATATATTCACAAAATATCACATTTTTTCCAATGTTCCACAAACATAGCCATATAAACCAAATTATAACTCAACCTAATTAACTAGTTAATTATCTTATTAAAGAAATCGAACTCACAACTCAAAGAAGATCTTGAGTTTTGGGATCTATGTTCTGAAATTGATTTAGCTTGCCTTTGAAGTAGACAAATTTTTTGTTGTTGTTGTTATAGACTTGAGTTGAATTGAGTTGATAAGCTTTTCTTTGCTCCTAGTTGGTGGCGACTATTCTAGGTTGCAGGGTGATAGCGTGACGGCCATGTTTCTAATTTTTATTAGGTTTTAGGGTTTGAGTCTACATGTGTTTATATAGAGATTAGGATTAATTTTAGGCCATCCGATCAACCTAAAAGCAACCTGAACCATCCAAAAAGACAACTCAGCCCTAATGACTCAGCAGCAGCTCAGAATTGGGCTTAAATCAAATCTGCTCGAGTGGGGTAGGTCGACCCCTAGGTCGACCCCCAGGTCGACCTATAGGGTAGGTCGACACTAAGGTCGTTCCCCTAGTCGACCTGGCCTTGGGCGGGAAATTTCCCGCCCTGCCCAGTTCTGAGTCTGAATTCATTTTTGAATTTAAATTTGAATTTTCTGGTAACTTCCGACAGCCATAACTTCTTCATACGAGTCCAATTTACGTAAACTCGGACTCTATCTCAACCAGAATTTCGAGACGAACACAATGGCTTAACCCATTTCCCTTGATTTTCACATTTAAAATTAATTATTCCTAAATTCATTAGTTTAATGTTAACAGAAAACACGGGGTGTTACATTCTCCCCTCCTTAAAGGATTTCGACCCTGAAATCTTCAAGTTACGAAGAATACATATCCTACCATCCAATCGTCCATCTACTCAACCAACAAACACAGGCATCCATTGTCCTTAAAAGACTTCTAATGCTTTCATGTTTGTATGCACAGTGTGTGTATATGTCTGTATCTAATGCAAAATCAGGCGGTCTACTGATTCAGTTGACCTCCATAATGCAAATTATGGTAGTGCCATGCGTCCATTATGTATGTAAAAAGATCCCTAATGATACATATTATTTCTACATGCGTGCACAACCATTCATCTGAATGCAGCATCCATATGATAACACAACCATTATACATCCATTAGCCCAAATAAGCACACATTTATATGCAGTATGAAAATGATTGAGTCGATCTAGTGCCTGATGTGTGTGTATATGCATCAACGAGCAACCACTAGCAAACACTTGCATCCACTAGCATCCATCAATCATAACATGTTTCAAATACATGTTTACATTCATTGACCTCTACCTAAGGATAAAGAATATGACCGAGGGGATACACTAAAAAGGTAGATACAAGCTTGAATAAACTTAAGGAAAAAGGGATCAAAGATGTACCCTCGAAAAGAAAAGGGTAGGCTGCACGTATTTTGGCCTCGGTCTCCCAAGTCGCGTCTTCCTCGGCGTCGCTCCATTGAACTTTGACAAGCTTAACTTCATGGTTGCGTAGCTTTTTAACTTCCATCCCCAAGATACGAGTTGGAACTCTCCTTGCAGTCGCTTCTCGTTCCACTTCGACTTTCTCTAGTATGCTTGGCTCCACAACTTCTGCCGACTCATGTAAGTACTTTCGTAGCTGAGAGACATGAAAAACATTATGAACTCCAGCCAGTCTTTCAGGTAGCTTTACTCTGTAGGCCATCATCCCAATC
The DNA here is from genome assembly GCA_030737875.1 of Allium sativum. Taxonomy (NCBI): domain Eukaryota; kingdom Viridiplantae; phylum Streptophyta; class Magnoliopsida; order Asparagales; family Amaryllidaceae; genus Allium; species Allium sativum. The sequence goes on from CM060915.1 coordinate 381,429,312, forward strand.
CTTTCGATGATAGAAAATGGTCCTACAAATCGTGGTGCCAACTTTCCTACGGACCCAAGGTGGATGACATTCCTCAAAGGAGATACTTTAAGGAACACCTTATCCCCAACCTCAAACTCAAGGTCGGTCCTTCACTTGTCTGCGTAGGATTTCTGTCTATCTTGGGCAGTCTTCATTCTCCTTCGTATCAAGTCCACTTTCTCTAAAGTCTCTCTAATCATGTCCGGCCCAAGTATAAGTTTATCTGTGGACTCACACCAACAAGTTGGTGATCGACATGGCCTTCCATATAAAGCTTCGAAGGGTGCCATGCCTATAGTGGCTTTGTAGCTATTGTTATAAGTGAATTCCACCAAAGGGAGATGATCCTCCCAAGATCCTCCAAAGTCAAGAATGCACAGTCTCAAAAGATATTCCAGTACTCTGTTCACCCTTTCCGTCTAACCATCGGTTTGAGGGTGATAGGTTGTGCTTAAACATAGCCGTGTGTCTATGGCCTCTTGCAAACTCCTCTAGAACTCGCTTGTAAAGGTAGGGTCTCGATCACTCAATATGCTAGAGGGTATCCCATGGAGTCGAACTATCTCCTTAATATAAATGGAGGCTAAAGATGAGGCAATCCTCCTATTTTTGACAGGTATAAAATGAGCGCTTTTCGTGAGCCTGTCCACTATTACCCAAATACCGGTATTGCCCCTTCTTGACCTAGGCAACCCATCAACAAAGTCCATCGAGATGCTTTCCCATTTTCATTGCGGAACTTCTAGAGGATGAAGCAAACCGCCAGGCTTCTTCTGCTCCGCCTTGACTTGCTGGCATACCATGCATTTCGAAACAAATTCAGCTACATATCTACACGCCATTCCAAAAGAAAACTCTTTTGATATCTTTATACATCTTGTCTCCACCGGGGTGTATGGTCATCTTGGAATGGTATGCTTCTTCCACAACCATCTTCACCAAATCTCTTGCTTGCGGGACACATAGTCTTCCATCCCGTCTCAACCAACCCTTATCATCGATGGAGCATCTATTGAGGTGACTAGAAGTCTCTCCCCTAATTAGCTTATCTATCACATCAACTAGCTGAGGGTCTTCACGTTGCGTTGTTCCTATTGAGTCCAACAAAGTAGGCCGCACCTCTAGCATTGCCATCAAGCCAGTCACATAATGAACAGAGGGTCTAAAACCAAAATTTGCTATGTACTCCAAACTTTGCCTTCCTACAAAGAGAGGACTTAAGGTCAGCTTCTTTCTACTTAGGGCGTCTGCTACTACATTGCCCTTTCCAGGAGTATAGGAGATCTCAAAGTCGTATGAGGCGAGAAACTCCATCCATCTTTGCTGCCTTTGATTTAGGTCTTTTTGGGATAAAAGGTACTTCAATGATTTACGGTCAGTATACAATTCAAATTTCTCACCTAAGAGATAGTGGCGCCAAGACTTAAGCGCAAAAACGATGGCTGCTAACTCTAGATCGTGGGTTGGGTAGTTTTTCTCATGCACTATCAACTGCCTTCCGCCATAAGCTACTACCTTCCCCTCCTGCATCAAAACAACACCTAGTCCCGTACCGCATGCATCTATGTATACCGTAAACATCTTGCTCCCATCTGGTAATGTCAAAACTGGGGCTGTTGTTATTGCCCTCTTCAACCGTTGGAAAGCGACTTCGCAATCCAAATCCCAAGTGAAAGTCAGGTTTTTCTTCGTTAACCTTGTAAGTGGAGCTGAGATTTTCACAAAGTCTTTAATGAACTTGCGATAAAAGCCTACTAGTCCAAGAAAACTTCAGACTTCGGTTGCATTCTTTGGAACCTTCCAATCCTGGACCGCAACTACTTTTGCGGGGTCCAAAGCTAACCCTTCTTTGGACACCACATGCCCAAGAAATCTTACTTCTTCCCTCCAGAAGTGGCACTTGGAGAATTTTGCTTTTAACTGATGTACACGGAGAGTATCCATGACTTCCCTTAAATGCAAAGCATGCTCTTCCACATTCTTCGAGAACATCAGAATATCATCTACGAAGACCACCACGAATTTATTGAGAAATTCCCGGAACACTCTATTCATCAAATCGACGAAATAAGCAAGTGCGTTTGTCAAGCCGAAAGGCATGACGAGCCATTCGAAGAAACCGTCCGGGGTTTTGAATGTGGTCCTATCAATGCTATCTTTAGCCACTCTTAGCTGATGAAATCCGGTAGCCAGATCTAATTGGGAGAAAACTGTTGCACCTACAAACTGATCGAACAAATTGTCTATTCTTGATAGTGGGTGTCTATTCTTCTTGGTCAGCTTGTTTAGCTCCCTATAATCAACGCATAAGCGAAGTGAACCGTCCGCTTTGGTTGTGAACACCACTGGAGCACCCCATTCAAAAATACTCCGCCTTATAAACCCTTTTTCTAGCAGCTCCTTAACTTGCTTGCTAAGCTCCTTTCTCTCCCTTGGAGCCATGTGTCTAACGGATAAAGCAACGGGTTTTGTGTTATCAACTAGGTATATGCGGAAGTCTATCTCCCGCTTCGGAGGCAAGCCCTATACTTCCTCAAAGACATCCCAGTATTCACGGACCACTCTAACAGACTGCAAATTCTCAACAGACGCGTCAAGCGGTTCTAGATAACTTAGCATAGCAGAATTCATGGGATTACAAGAGATTTCGAGAGTGTTTCCCAAGCGAGTCATAAGCCTAACCTCTCTCTTTTCACAATCCAGGACGGCTCCATTATTAGATAACCAATCCATGCCCACAATTAACCCATAGCCCGTGAAGCCCAAAACATAAGCATCACATCTAAACCCAACGCTAAGTACAGAAATTTCTAAATCCAAACAAATCATCGACAAATAGGTTGAGCCCCCAATTGGATTTGAAACAACTAAGGGATCCTCTACTATACTGGTGTTTAGGTGTAGTGACTCAACTAAAGCAGTAAATATAAAAGAGTGCGATGCACCAGAATCAAAGAGTGTGCGAACAGGATGATCAAAAAGATAAACAAAACTTTCAACAGAAATCGCTTTACCTCATTCTTGCAGCGGTCGGGCCACAAGAGCCTGGACCTGCCCCCTTGCCTGCCCTGGTGCCATGAGAGCCTGAATCTGCCCTCCAGAGGTAGGCCCTGCCCTCTGCCCTTTCTTTGGGCAGTCCTTAATTAGATGTCCTGCCTCGCCACAGTGGAAACAACCAGTCTTCTTCTTCTTCTTCCTACAGTCTTTGCTCAGATGGCCTGGTGTCCCATAGTTAAAGCATCTTTTCTTTCCCTTGCCATTGTTGTCTTTACCACCCTTCTTGCTCTGTTGTTGCTGTTGTGGTTTCTTTTGATCCCCTTTCTTCTCAGGTGCCTTGTTAGCATTGGCGCCTTTCTCCTCTTCATGCATAAGCGCCATGTCAACTAGTCTTTCAAAGGTGGCCCCCATAGGGATGTGGGTCATAGCTAACCCATGTAGCGGCTCGTTCAAACCCTTAACAAATCTCAGGGCCTTCTTTTCGGGTGTATTCACCAAGTCCAAGCCAAATCTCGCCAACTGATTGAACTTGTTGACGTATTCTTTCACTGATAGATTTCCCTGCGTCAATGCCAAAAACCTTTCCATGTATAGATTCTCTTCGGCCCGTGAGAGAAACTTTGCCTCAAACCTACGCCTGAAATCCGGCCATGTATCAACTGGACGCTCTCCATTAGTGACCTCCCACCAAAACGAGGCCTCATCCTTCATTAACCAGGAAGCTAATTGGACCTTTCTTCCATCTTCTACCTCAAAGATTCCAAACGGTTCTTCCACCTCCGTTAGCCAATTTCGAGCTTCAACAAACGTCTCCGACCCATGAAAAGGTTTTCCGCCCATTGCCCGAAAGTCGGTGCATATATTTGCGAAAGTATCAACATGGGGAGGTGGAGCATTTGTTGGGCCTGCGATACTGGCCCTAGCTTCCAGATACCTTCTAAACCATCCTGGTATCGTTATCCCCTCGGGTATCTCGGGAATTCTAGACATGCTGAAAAGAAAATGAAGGGATTCAAATGGAGAATTCGAAAGAAAGATATATGGCTCTTGGGGGTTATGTTTTTAAAATAAACTTTTCTCTTGAAAATACTCTCCTTAAAACGTATTTTTGAAGGTATCCTTTATGAAAATGCTTTTTGGAAAAATAGTTTTTTCAAAATATCTTATCTGTTCTAGTAACCTTCAGCTCTGATACCACGTGTGACACCCCATTTCCATTAAGGTCATTCACAAAGGGGATGCCTTAATTTTGGTGGAGCATTTATTGTGTACAGAACAGAAAAGTAAACAAGACAGATAAATATATTGGTACTTGGAAAGTAAAAACCACTTCTATTGTAGTGGAGAAATAGTTTGGATACATCACATCAAAAACCAACTACAAAACCAAATACACTTATTATCCATCTTGACAAATAATTTCTGAGTACATAAAATAAAAGACATAACCCCAACATAAAATAGCCATAAATAAGATAGGCCGAACTTTACTTCAGCAATTCAAGCAACTTCCAAACGAAAGAGATAAAGCTGTACAAATCAAGCTCCACTAGTACTAGTCCCACCCTGAGCACCTTGGGGGGAAGGAAGGAAAGAGGTGGAAACAAAGGGGGTCAAACATAAAGTCTGGCGAGTGCAATAACTTTAACAATATAATCATTAAAGTAACTAGGATAAGGCATAAGCTGGTAAATAAGGAAATGACTGTGAACCAATGGGCATGATAGAGCAAACAAAGGAAATAAGATGAACAAAGATAACATTAAAGGCACACCTAATCACTATAAGATAATTGCTACATTGCACCACACCAAACACCCTAAAAGTTGATCCTGCCTACAGAACTTAATAATGATAATGGTAGTTTCGTGTACCCCTAGCCGCCTTCATAGGTGTCGTCTGCCCCTATCTCCACTAGTTGTACCCGCTACCCCCATTCGATCGGCTCCCTAACTCGTAGATACCCGTGCTGGTCCCACAGTGGGGTGTATCACTCCCCAAAGTGGCAACCCGATACGACCAAAGATGCATAGCTTATACCTACACGATGCAACAACGTCTTATCTACCAGTCTGGGCCCACACACGCACATGACCCCGTTGGACTTGTGTTGCCACCGCTAACCCGTTTTGACCTCTTACAATCAAACTCAATATGCGTGTCCCGTCCTCGACTTGGGTCGAGCACACAAAGATACTTAATGGGTTACTGGTCTGATAAGCCCCCCCCCCATGCCTGACATAAGCCTTCCACATATGCTTGGCCCCCACTAAGGTTTCCCTACTTAACCCCATTCTTATTCATGTCTTCTTACATGTTTCACTTGGTTAAGTGCATCTAATCGTATTTCACGTGCCACCCAAGGCACCCACTTAATTTCACATGTCACCCAAGGCACCCACTTAACCCCTCCATGTCCCACTACATGTTTACCTGGTTAAGTGTTATTTAATTCATCAGAACCGTAACCTTGTAAAGACCTCCCACATTAGACTGGCATTTGCGGTTGCTGGATTTGCCGGGCGGGTCTGGGCAGTCTTATACAGCAAACGAGCCTAACCTTGTGTCTTTACAACTGTTACACATTTAATTCATGCCTTTGACCTCCCACATTAGATTGGAATTTGTGGCTGCTGGATTTGTCGGGCGGGTCCGGGCAGTCTTACACCACAAAAGAGTATAACCTCGTGTCTTAGGCGGTTTATTATTACACATCTTTATTTAAACCCAAAGTGGATTAATATCCCTATTCGAATTTGTAAATAAATTCCAAATATACTTATGTCCATAATTGTCACCTAAATTATGTCCATTTATTTCAGGTATACAAATTTTACTAATTATTGCCTCAAATTAATTGTATGCCTTTTAAGGCCATTACATGCCAATTCTCAATATGTGTATATTCAGTATTACCCTCATTGTCCCCACATTGTTCGTTCGCTTATCATGACATATATATATATATACACACACATATATATTAGACTAGCAATTAGTCTAACACATAAAAGGGAAGAAATACCGCAAATTTGCATAACACACAAATTGGATCTAACTTACAAATAAGGATTACAACATATCTAGCATAAAGTTGGTATTGTCATGAATCTAAACATAGACCTTAAGATGTGAACTTGCAGGTATGAACTTAGTTTTCACCCAAACTTGCATAGGCCATAGTCACAAACTTGCATAAAACTATGTATGTCATAGATCTAAATCCAAAGGTGTAAATTTGCATATATGTAAATACAATTTCTACCTAAACTTGCATATAGTCACTTTAAGTGGTTCACATGTAAACTTGTGTACAATTCACATAGAAACTAGCATATAATCTGCACCCAAACTTGCATATAAAATGATGTCAAACATGAATCAAGTTGAACATAGGTGATTGGGCATATACAAAGGGATCCACAACAAAAACTATCATTATGAACAACTAGCATATATTCACAAAATATCACATTTTTCCCAATGTTCCACAAACATAGCCATATAACCCAAATTATAACTCGACCTAATTAACTAGTTAATTATCTTATTAAAGAAATCGAACTCACAACTCAAAGAAGGTCTTGAGTTCTGGGATCTATGTTCTGAAATTGATTTAGCTCGCCTTTGAAGTAGACAAATTTGTTGTTGTTGTTATAGACTTGAGTTGAATTGAGTTGATTAGCTTTTCTTTGCTCCTAGTTGTTGGCGGCTATTCTAGGTTGCAGGGTGATAACTTGACGGCCATGGTTCTAATTTTTATTAGGTTTTAGGGTTTGAGTCTACATGTGTTTATATAGAGATTAGGATTAATTTTAGGCCATCCGATCAACCTAGAAGCAACCTGAACCATCCAAATAGACAACTCAGCCCTAATGACTCAGCAGCAGCTCAGAATTGGGCTTAATTCAAATCTGCCTGAGGGGGGTAGGTCGAGCCCCAGGTCGACCTATAGGGTAGGTCGACACTAAGGTCGTCCCCCTGGTCGACCTGGCCTTAGGCGGGAAATTCCCGCCCCGCCCAGTTCTGAGTCTGAATTTGTTTTTGAATTTAAATTTGAACTTTCTGGAAACTTCCGATAGCCATAACTTCTTTATACGAAGTCCAATTTATGTAAACTCGAACTCTATCTCACCCAAACTTCCGAGACGAACATAATGGCGTAACCCGTTTCCCTTGATTCTCACATTTAAAATTAATTATTCCTAAATTCGTTAGTTTAATGTTAACAGAAAACACGGGGTGTTACATATAGCGACCCGACCCGTTCGTGAAGCACCATAGCAACCTGGCCCGTTCGTGAAGCACCATGGCGACCCGACCCCATTTGTGAACATATATGGCAAACCGATCTCCGATAGTGAAGGACCATCACGAGTCGTACCACCTTTTCACGAGCCAATGGCGATGAATGGAGACCACGATCCATGCTTGGAGAAGGACCACGATCCGTGCTTGGAGGAGGACCACGATCCATGCTTGGAGGAGGATCACAACCCAGATGCTCATCACGAGCCCCCCACGAGTCACGAACCGTAGCGCCATGAATGAAGGAGTCACGAAGCGAGCATATCTGAGCTGAAGTATGGACACGAATGGAAACTGAGGTGCGAACGGGATAATGACCAAACCCGAGATGCAAAGGTAGTTCAAATTAGAAGTCAGAACTCAGGATCCAGATGGGAACCAACGAGTTGACTTCATGATTGGGCTTTTCTATGGGACGTGTGCTGAGGGGTTACCGATACCTATAAGCTTTGACTCACCATTGAGAGACTGATTAGTGGCTATGGATCAGTGAAGTGGGGCCGTGTGACTCCATGGGGCAGAGTGATCGTAGCAAAGAATTGGGTGATCAAAGTGGTAGAAATCGTATGCTTTACGCACTGAGTGAGAGATGTGAGGATGATTACTATGTTTGATGTTTGCTACCATCATGACCCCACCCTCATTCACACTTTATGTTAGTGTTACCTTAGAGACCTGTACATCTTGTTGTGCTAACTCTTTGGTTGCAGGTTCGGGTTCAGGTATGATTGGATTATACCTATTATTATTCTTTTTTGTTGCTTATCGCTCATACCAGACTTTTGTCTGACCCAGAGTTTTATGTCTCTTCTTATTACTCTGGGTGCTCTTAAATGGGCAGACTAGAGACAGGTTAGCTGGTTATGCACTAGTAGCTGTCCGGAGACGAGCATGAGGCTTACACGTACTATTCTCTATATATTCTCCCTGTTTCTTTGTTGGTCACTACTTTGGGCATTAGTAGTGTACCTTTCTTATTTTGCTTTAGAGACAATTTTTAAAAGTTGTAATAATGATGATGTGGAGCATAAGCTGTATTTTGGATTTTCCGCTTCTATGATAGTTTAATTTTCAGCTTATGCACTGTCTCACCTGTTTTATGTCAAAGTTATGTTATTATTATATTTTATCCCATGCGCTCTGAGACATTATACAGGTTCCTTGTTAGTTCAAATTCCTTTCTTTTCCTTTCTTTGGCGACCATCCTGTGCTAGTCGGGTATTGGCACAGCGCATTTCAGGAAAATGCCGGCTGGTGCGGGGCGGGCCGTCACAATCTCCATTTGAAAAACAAATACACAGGAGTTCATTACATCCACACGAACAGATTTCTGATAAAAATGGAAATATCCAAATGCATGCTTTAGCCCATGATAGTAAGTAGTTCCCCGTCCAAGCTTCCTAGGCCTTGCTCTCAACTGGACGTTGCAACTTGCTTCACAATATCATGCACTAAAACTCTAAAGCTTGAATATTTCTCTCCAACTCAGCAATATATTGATGTCTCCGAATACACGGCAGGGGCTGAGAAGCGTCGCTAGCAGGCAAGGTCGGAATTTGGCGTAGGCGCTGGCAATGGCAAGTGAAGGCGCAGGCGAGGCCGATGGCAGGCAGGCTAGGTCATGCGAAAAGTTTTAGACTGCTTTCTCTGCTTTCTAATGTCTTATTTTTCTTCAATCTCTCGAGTTGAAAAATGGCAAGCCAGCAGAAAATGAATCCGAACTGAAAGATTTATTTTCCAAGAACAATCAGATTTTGTATTCATGATATTTTCAGAAAACGAATTGAAAGAATTGAAGTTAGCAAGGAATAAGGAAGAAAAAGGAACAGTAAAAATGAACTCACGTTTGATTTGGGAAAGACAAAGCTTAGAACCGGCTATAGCAAGTTAATGGGTGACTGGGATCAATATAGGTAGAGACTCCCCAAACTTGGGATTAATTAAGAATAATCCAAACTTTGGATTAATATGGGAAGACACGTGAAACTTAGGTCGTGTCAATTTACCCTAAAAAACATTACTTATTTCAAGTCAATTATTTAATACAACATAAATGAGCTTTATTCCTAGACTGAGGAAGGAGAATAGATATTACAATTTTGCTTTTTTTTACATTTAACATGTTCGTTCTTTATATATTATAATATATATTTTTAATATGCATCTACAAAATATTGGATGTTCATGCAGTAACCTAAAGATGTCCCTTTTAATATGTATGTGATGATTACTCTCATTGATTGTTGTCTTGCTTTTATATATTTATTCAATTGATATAAAAATGGTCGATTGTCTTATTAAAAATCGATGTTAGAAAAACTAAATGAAAATATCTTGAATGAGAAAATGAGTGCAACTTCTAAAATCATAGATATCATATTAATAATGATATTCCTTCTAAAAATTTTGATGCTTCGAGATCAATGTAATGTCTCAGCAAAACATTCTAAGAAGGGCCTTGTGGGAAAATCTTAACGAAGAAAAAGAATGTAATGTCATATTTTAATATATCATATTCATCAAAAAAAAGTTTGTTACTTCTAAATCAAGATAACAAAATCAGGATAACACCTCTCTAACACCCTGAGTTTTTAATTAAATAATAAAATAAAATTCCTAATTTTTTTGAATTTGGTCACGGAACTAGCATCATTGCATCCGTGGCGATTTTCTAATCAATTTAAACCTATGGTTTGTGGAAAATGGACTTAAAACGAAGAAGACATCATTAAATGAAGTTTCAAAACAAACATGAAAAAAGAAGAAATAAAAGGAACATACTTAAAACTAAGAGTTTTCAATATTCTACTTTTGTGAACAAAAAGTAGTGTGGCTCAGTGGTCGAGCACTTGCCTCCTAAGTTGTAGCGTACGATTTTGAATCTCATCAACGTCTTATTTTTAATTTTAAGAGGGACATCCAAAAAGATGCATACTCTAAAAGAAAGTATATGTATATGAACATATGATATAAGGAAAGATTATATATAAATGACTGTGTGTATATATATGTGTATGTATATATATATATATATGTGTGTGTGTACATATGTGTGTGTGTATATATACACACACATACACATATGTAAGAGTGTGTGTGTGTGTGTATTGACAAGAAATCAAAAGTAACTTGCAATTAATAAAAAAAAGTAAAAAATAAATTTCGGGGTAGCGCAATTCGAGTTTTGAAATAAATGCATTTGTACATAAATATATACATGCAAGAATTCCAAGAATAACTACGTTTGAAATTTAAACGTATATTAAAAACAGAAAGAATCAATGATTGATAACGTTAATAATAACGTTTAAGTGAAAAAAATTACATAGCTATTAATGGTTGAAATTTTATGAAATAGTGAGTAAATACATACGTGTAGATTCATAATTGAAATTTAAAGTGTAAACTTAAAACAGAAGATAATAAATGTGGAATGAATAAAAATATGCAAGGGAATAAAAACATTTCAAATTTGAAATAAGCAAAATGGGAAAAGTAACATCCCTTAGATTTTGGAATAAAAAAGAAAAGAAAAAATATAGGAAAATACGTCAGAATTTAAAAATTCTATTTTAAATCATCGCATAGTCCTAAAAGTCACATTTTGCATGGTGATGAATTTAGACTCGAAACCATTTCCATTGAGTTCAAAATATCGTTTGTGACTTTAAAACTATAAACATCGATATCTTTAGCGTTAGTGAGATTTTGTTTTTTTCATTAGTTGTATGACCACAATATCACGTTTTTCATATGGATGATTTTTGACTCGAAACCACTCTCATTGAGCTCAAAATGCCATTTGTGTGCTCGAAAACTATAAGCATCGATATGTTTTTGTAACACCCCACACCCGCTAAGGTCACTCATAAGGGAATGCCTTAACTTCGGTGGAGCATTTTAAGTGAGTATAGAACAGAAAAATTACAACAAGACAGATATTAATACTTGAAAATCTAAAACATCATTTCATAGCAGCAGAAGGTAAACATGTTTTGTTACAACACCATAAAGAGTCAAGTACTAAATATCCATCCTGATAAAAACATAAGTACATAATCCCACTACATAAACAATAGCCATAAAAGAAAAGATAAGCTGGGCTTTACATCACGGTCCAAGCTCCAGAAGATAGATAAAGAAGTCTGATCAAAGCCCACTAGTGCTAGGCCCAACCTAAGGACCTGAGGGGGAAAAAGATAAAAACAACGGGGTCAGACATAAGTCTGAGTGAGCCCTATAACTTTAACCACACAATCATTAAAGTAATTAGGGTATGATATAAACTTGGTACGGGATGACTGGGGATAAATGAATACACTAAGTAGCTAACTAGACATAGGATAACTAAGATAACGGTAAAGACGCATCTACCCACCCAAGGATAATTACTAACTGCACCACACCAGTCATTCCTTCTTAAAGGTTGATCCCACCCAAGGACTTTGAAAGTTTACCCAGTAGTTTCGTGTACCCCTAGCTGACTACATAGGTGTCGTCCGCCCCTATCTCCACTAGGTGTACCCACTACTCCCAAGCGATCGGCTCCCTACCGTAGATACCCGTGCTGGCCCCACAGTGGGGTGTATCACTCCCCAAAGTGGCAACCCGATACAACAAATGGTGCACAACTTATATCTACACGATGCAACAACGTCTTACCGACCAGCCCGGGTCCACACACGCATATGAAACCCGTTGGACTCGCGTTGCCACCGCTACCCTGTTTTGGCCTCTTATAATCAAGCCCAATACGCGTGTCCCGTCCTCGACATGGGTCGAGCCCAATAAGATACATATGGGTTACTGGTTGAAATGGGCCCCCACAAACTACCACCTAAGCTTGTCAATTTATCTAGTGCGTCCCACTTAACCCTTTAATCATGTTTAATTACATGTCTCCACTTGGTTAAGTCATCTAATCGTATTTTCTATTGCCACCCGAGGCAACCCACTAGATTTCCACATGCCACACAAGGCACTTACTTGATTTCCACATGCCACCCAAGGCACCCACTTAACCCCTCATGCCCGCTACATGCTTATCTGGTTAAGTGTTTCTTAATTGATTAAGAACGTAACTGTTGTAAAGACCTCTCACATTAGACTATCTTTTATGACAGCTGGATTTGCCGGTTGGGTCTGGGCAGCCTTACGCCATAACCGAGTCTAACCTCATGTCTTTACACTTGTCACGTATGTAGTTTGTGCCTAAGACCTCTCACATTGAGCCAATCATTTGTAGCCGCTGGATTTGCCGGTCGGTTCCAAGCAGTCTTACGCTACAAAAGGGTCCAACCTCGTGTCTTAGTCGATTAATTACACCTAATTAATCACCCCCGAATTAATTTCCTTAATTAATTCCAATTTTAACGATGTACATAATTGACTCAATTATGTCCATCACTTTATGGTATGCATAATCATACCAACCTCACACCATTTCATTAACATGCATATTAACCCCATCGTTCCCCACGTAATTCGCTAACATGACATAAAAGGGAAGATTCATCATAAGTATAATGGGTTCAACTTGCATAACATTAGCATCAACATGGGTTTAAAGGTGTCAACATGCATATAGCATCAACCCAACTAGCATAAATAATCAACCCAAACTTGCATGAATCACATATGTCATAAGGAGGTTAACTTGCATAAGTTATCTATGTCATACAAAGGGGTAAACTTGCATATGTATGTATGACATACAAAGGGGTTAACTTGCATATGTATGCATATCATACTAAGGTGTAAACTTGCACATGTCACTTGCATATAATCAAACACCATACTTGCATAACATGTCATATGTGAACTTGCATATAATCATACACCAAACTTGCATACATATCATACATGAACTTGCATATCATCATACACCCAACTTGCATAATCATGGTGTCATAGTGGATCAATGTTTATCATAGCAACTAGCATCATGAACACTTGCATAACTTGCATAACATCATGATCATATGGCATATAGCTTGCATAACTTGCATAACATCATGAACATGTAACATGTGACTTGCATAACTTGCATAACATCATGAACATGTAACATATGGCTTGCATAACTTGCATAACATCTCAAACATGTAGCATATTACTTGCATAACTTGCATAACATCACAAACACATAGCATATAACTTGCATGACATGCATAACATCATTAACACATAGCACATAACTTGCATAACATGCATAACATCATTAACACATAGCATACAACTTGCATAACTTGCATTGATCCACATTCATAGCCATAACCTCATTATGTCCTATCATAATCATTTCAATAATTGGTCATTAAGGCTATAGAAAACTCACAACTTGTTGATTAGCACTCCTAAGAAGAAGATTAAGTTGCTAGAGTTGATTAGAGATTGATTTGAGATGCTATCTTCTTCTACAAATTGATGGAGGCTCCTTCAAGTTGCATTTTGACGGCATGACTGCATTGCTTCTATTTTTAGTATGAATTAGGGTAGTATTAGGGTGTATTTATAGAGTAGTTAGGTGTTTTAGGCCATTAGATTAACCCTAAATCAGATTAGAGCCGTCAGATCACGTCCTAGCCACCAAAACACAGCCCAAAAGACAAGTTGGTGCACCCAGGTTACCTGGGCTCGACCAGGGAGGTCGACCCCCAGGTCGACCCTAGGGTCGACTCCCCAGTCAACCTGGGGGGGGGGGGAGGTCGACCCCCTGGGTCTGGCGGGATTTTTCCCGCCACTTCTGAAAATTGAAAATTTTGTTTTTAAATTTGAATTTAAATTTCTGAAAACTTCTTTGGGCCTTATCGGGGTCATACGGACTCCGATTTTCGAAAACTCGGACTCTATTTCGCGTATTTTTCCGAGACGAACGCAATGGCATAGCCCGTTTCCCCTGATTCAAATCTTTAAATTTAATTCTGCCCTGTTTTATATTATAGCAAGTTATTCAACATACGGGGTGTTACATTCTCCCCTACTTAAAGGATTTCGTCCCCGAAATCTCTAAGTCAAGAAGAACGTATCCTACCAACCAAACAACCATCTACTAAACCATCAAACACTGGCATCCATTGTCCTTAGAGTTTCTAATGCTGTATGAACATATGCAAAGAGTGTGTATATGTTCCCTGTCTAATGCAAAATCAGGCGGTCTACTGATTCAGTTGACCTCCATAATGCAAACCATGATAGTGCCATGCATCCAATATGTATGCGAAATAAACTTATCGACACATACTATTTCTACATGAGTGCACAATCATTCACCAAAATGCATCATCCATATGATAGCACAACCATTATACATCCATTAATATAGCTACCTACACACAATTTTATGGAATATGCAATATGAAGTGATTGAGCCGATCTAGTGCCTAGTGTGTGTGTATATGCATCCACGAGCAACCACTAGCAAACACTTGCATCCACTCGCATCCATCAAACATAACATGTCTCAAACACATGTTTCAACCATAGGTTTTACCCTATCTAAAGGTTAAAGGTACTAATGAGAGGACATACTAAAGATAAGATAAGTATTAGACAAACGACAAAGGAGAAGTTAAAAGACATACCCACAAAAAGGAATGGGTATAGTGAACGCATCTTCGCTTCTGTCTTCCAGGTAGCATTGCTCTCATCTTCTCCCCATTGCACTTTGACTAGCCGCACCTCTCTGTTCCTCAACTTCCTAATCTCTGACCCAAGGATGCGGGTAGGAGCTCGTCGAATAGTTGCATCACGCTCTACCTCCACTTCTTTAAGTAAGCTTGGCTCTACCACCTCTGCGGTCTCATGTAGGCACTTCCTCAAATGTGACACATGGAATACATCATGCACCCCACTAAGTCCCTCGGGTAAATCCACCCTATATGCCATCCGTCCAATCCTTTCCTTAATAGGAAATGGCCCAACAAATCTTGGAGCTAACTTCCCAACGGACCCAAAGCGAACTACATTCCGTAATGGAGATACTTTGACAAAGACCATGTCCCCAACCTCAAACTCCAGATCCGTCCTCCTCTTGTACGCATAAGATTTTTGCCTATCCTGCGCTGCTTTCATCCTTCTTCGAGTCAAGTCAATCTTCTCTGAAGTCTCCCTAACCATATCAGGCCCAAGCAAGATCTTATCCGTAGATTCCCACCAACATGTAGGTGATCGACAAGGCCTCCCATAAAGAGCTTCGAAAGGAGCCATACCAATACTGGACTGAAAGCTGTTATTATATGCGAACTCCACCAATGGAAGATGCTCTTCCCATGTACCTGCAAAATCTAAGATACAAAGCCTCAAAAGGTCTTCTAGAACACGATTCACCCTCTCGGTCTGGCCGTCCGTCTGAGGATGATATGCGGTGCTCAGACACAATTGAGTCCCCACTGCTTCTTGCAAACTTTTC
Source organism: Allium sativum (assembly GCA_030737875.1). Lineage (NCBI taxonomy): Eukaryota > Viridiplantae > Streptophyta > Magnoliopsida > Asparagales > Amaryllidaceae > Allium > Allium sativum. Next base: position 381,445,048 of record CM060915.1, read on the forward strand.
CAGAACTCGCTAGTGAAGATAGGATCTCGATCACTCGCTATGCTAGAGGGTACCCCATGCAATCGAACTATCTCTCGAAGATATATTGAAGCTAGCCATGGAGCAGTCCTCTTGCTCTTCACAGGTATGAAATGGGCGCTCTTAGTAAGTCTGTCTACCACAACCCAAATTCCCGTATTACCCTTCCTCGATCTAGGTAACCCATCAATAAAATCCATCAAGATGCTATCCCACTTCCATTGCGGAACTTCCAATGGGTGAAGCAACCCACCTGGTTTCTTTTGCTCCGCTTTCACTTGTTGGCACACCAAGCATCTAGCGACATACTCGGCCACATCTTTCTTCATACCGGCCCAAAAGAAAACTCGCCTCATGTCTTGGTACATCTTGTCCCCACCGGGATGAATGGTCATCCTAGAACGGTGTGCATCATCAAGAATAGCCTTCCTTAAACCCTCGTCTTGCGGTACACAAAGTCTACCGTCTCTACGCAAGCACCCCCTATCGTCTAGGGTGTACCTACTCAAATGGCTTGACGACTCCCGCCTTATGAGCCTCTCTACTAACTCAACCAACCGTGGGTCGTCCCGCTGTGCCTCGCCAATCCGCCCCAAAAGAGTAGGTCTGACCTCCAAGGATGCTAGCAAACCGGGTACATAATCAACGGAAGGTCTGAAATCAAACATCGAGATAAATTCCAAGCTTCGTCGCTCCACGAACAATGGACTCAAGGACAACCTTTTTCTACTCAAGGCGTCCGCCACCACGTTACCCTTGCCAGGGGTATACGCTATCTCGAAATCATAGGATGCTAAGAACTCCATCCACCTTTGCTGTCTCAAGTTCAAATCCTTCTGAGAAAACAAGTACTTCAATGATTTGTGGTCAGTGAACAATTCGAATCTCTCTCCCAGAAGATAATGGCGCCAAATCTTAAGCGCAAAAACAATAGCGGCCAACTCTAAATCATGGGTAGGGTAATTTTTCTCATGCTTCCTCAACTGCCTTCCACCATAGGCTATTACCCTTCCCTCTTGCATTAAGACTGCGCCCAGTCCAGTCCCACAAGCATCGGTATAAACAACAAATGGCTTACTCCCATCTGGCAACACTAAGACTGGAGCTGTGGTTAAAGCTCTCTTTAACCGTCGGAACGCATCATCACAATCTACGTCCCATGCGAAGACTAGATTCTTCTTCGTCAATCGAGTTAATGGGGCTGATATCTTCGCGAAGTCCTTGATAAACTTCCTATAGTAGCCAGCCAACCCCAAGAAACTCCTCACCTCGGTAGCATTCTTCGGAACCTTCCAATCTTGGATGGACACTACCTTCGCGGGATCCACAGCTATCCCTTCCTTGGAGACCACGTGCCCCAAGAACCGCACTTCCTTCCTCCAGAAGTGACATTTAGAGAATTTAGCCTTAAGGCTATGCGCTCGAAGAGTCTCCAACACTTCCCTAAGATGTAGGGCATGCTCTTCTTCACTCTTAGAAAAGACTAAGATGTCATCAACAAAGACCACCATGAACTTATTAAGGAACTCCCTGAACACCCTACTCATCAAATCAACAAAATATGCAGGGGCATTCGTCAAACCAAATGGCATCACCAGCCACTCATAGAAACCATCCGGAGTCCTAAAGGCAGTCTTGTCTATGCTATCCTCAGCCACCCTCAACTGATGAAACCCCGTGGCTAAGTCCAACTAAGAAAATACTGAAGCGCCAACCAACTGATCAAAAAGATCATCAATCCTCGGCAATGGGTGTCTATTCTTCTCTGTGAGCTTGTTGAGTTCTCTATTGTCTACACAAAGTCTGAGGGACCCATCCGCCTTCGTAGCAAAATCTACTGGAGCACCCCACTCCGATATACTCCGTCTTATGAACCGCTTCTCAAGCAACTCCCCTACTTGCTTATGGAGTTCCCTCCTCTCACGAGGAGCCAAGTGGCGCACTGGTAAAGATACAGGTTTAGCATTATCCACCAGATATATTCGGAAGTCAATCTCCCGCTTCGGAGGTAAGCCCTTCACCTCCTCAAACACATCCGAGTATTCCCGGACCACTCTAACAGATCGCAAACTCTCGACTGAAGCGTCAAGCGATTCAAGATAACTTAGCATAACAGAATCCATGGGATTACAAGAGATCTCGAGAGTGTTACCCAAACAGGTCATGAGCCTAACAACTCTCCTTTCGCAATTAAGAACAGCACCATTATTGGATAACCAGTCCATGCCCAAAATCAACCCATAGCCCGTGAAGCCCAAAACAAAAGCATCACATCTAAACTCAATGCTAAGTATAGAAATCTTCAAACCCAAACATATCATGGACAAATAAGTGGAGCCCCCAATTGGGTTTGAAACAACCAAGGGATCATCTACTAGACTGGTGTCTAAGTGCAGTGACTCAACTAATGATGATGAGATAAACGAATGTGATGCGCCAGAATCAAACAATGTACGGACAGGATGATCAAATAGAAAAACCAGACTTTCAACGGAAATAGTTCAACCTCTTTCCTGAATCGGTGGAACCGTGAGAGCCTGAACTTGCCCCCTTGCCTGACCTGGTGCCATAAGAGCTTGCACCTGTCCTCCAGAGGTAGATCCCGTCCTTTGCCCCTTCTTGGGGCAATCCTTCACTAGATGCCCTGCTTCGCCACAGTGATAGCAGCCAGTCTTCTTCTTCTTCCGACAAGTCTTTACTTATGTGGCCTGGTATCCCGCAATTGAAGCACTTCTTCTTCCCCTTGCCACCGTTGCCTTTCCCACCTTTGTTTTGCTGTTGTTGTTGAGGTCTCTTTTGATCTCCCTTCTTCTCGGGTGCCTTATTAGCATTGGGACCCTTCTCTTCTTCACGCATGAGTGCCATGTCAACTAGCTTCTCAAAGGTGGCCCCCATAGGGATATGAGTCATAGCCAATCCATGCATCGGTTCATTCAAGCCTTTCACGAACCTCAAAGCCTTCTTCTCCGGTGTATTCACCATGTCTATGCCAAACCTTGCCAATTGATTAAACTTGTTGACATATTCCTTCACCGAGAGATTTCCTTGCTTTAGAGTCAAGAACCTTTCCATATACAAGTTTTCCTCCGCCCTTGAGAGAAACTTTGCCACAAATCTTTGCCTGAAATCCACCCAAGAGTCAACAGGGCGCTCTCCATTAGTGACCTCCCACCAGAATGAGGCCTCTCCCTTCATTAACCAAGCAGCTAACTTGACTTTCTTTCCTTCTTCCATCTCAAAGATTTCAATCAACTCTTCCACCTCCTTAAGCCAATCTCTAGCCTCCACAAAAGTTTCTGATCCTTGAAAAGGTTTCCCTCCCATAGCTTTAAATTCCTTGCAAGTCTTAGCAAAAGTATCCGTGCGAGGAGGAGGAGGAGAAGGAGGAAGATCGGGTGCTACGGTTGGTGGAGGAACATTTGCTGGACCCGCAGTGGCGGCCCTAGCCTCCATCAATCTCCTATACCATACTGGTATTCGTCACACCCTCCGGAAAGTTAAGATCCTCGGCCATGCTGAAACGAAAAAGGAAAGATTCAAAATGGAGAATTCGAAAGATAAAGATATGGCTATTGGGGATTATGTTTTTCTTTCAAAAACTTTTCTCTTTAAAGACATGTTTTTGAAAATACTTCTTCCAAAAATGTTTTTAGAAAAATAGTTTTTCTAAAAAAATTTATCTGTTCTGGTAACCTTCGCTCTGATACCACGTGTAACACCCCACACCCGCTAAGGTCACTCATAAGGGAATGCCTTAACTTCGGTGGAGCGTTTTAAGTGAGTATAGAACAGAAAAATTACAACAAGACAGATATAAATACTTGAAAATCTAAAACATCATTTCATAGCAGCAGAAGGTAAACATGTTTAGTTACAACACCATAAAGAGTCAAGTACTAAATATCCATCCTGATAAAAACATAAGTACATAATCCCACTACATAAACAATAGACATAAAAGAAAAGATAAGCTGGGCTTTACATCACGGTCCAAGCTCCAGAAGATAGATAAAGAAGTCTGATCAAAGCCCACTAGTGCTAGGCCCAACCTGAGGACCTGAGAGGGAAAAAGATAAAAACAACGGGGTCAGACATAAGTCTGAGTGAGCCCTATAACTTTAACCACACAATCATTAAAGTAATTAGGGTATGATATAAACTTGGTACGGGATGACTGGGGATAAATGACTACACTAAGTAGCCAACTAGACATAGGATAACTAAGATAACGGTAAAGACGCATCTACCCACCCAAGGATAATTACTAACTGCACCACACCAGTCATTCCTTCTTAAAGGTTGATCCCACCCAAGGACTTTGAAAGTTTACCCAGTAGTTTCGTGTACCCCTAGCTGACTACATAGGTGCCGTCTGCCCCTATCTCCACTAGGTGTACCCACTACTCCCAAGCGATCGGCTCCCTACCGTAGATACCCGTGCTGGCCCCACAGTGGGGTGTATGACTCCCCAAAGTGGCAACCCGATACAACAAATGGTGCACGGCTTATATCTACACGATGCAACAACGTCTTACCTACCAGCCCGGGTCCACACACGCATATGAAACCCGTTGGACTCGCGTTGCCACCGCTACCCCGTTTTGGCCTCTTATAATCAAGCCCAGTACGCGTGTCCCGTCCTCGACATGGGTCGAGCCCAATAAGATACATATGGGTTACTGGTTGAAATGGGCCCCCACAAGCTACCACCTAAGCTTGTCAATTTATCTAGTGCGTCCCACTTAACCCTTTAATCATGTTTAATTACATGTCTCCACTTGGTTAAGTCATCTAATCGTATTTTCTATTGCCACCCAAGGCAACCCACTAGATTTCCACATGCCACCCAAGGCACTTACTTGATTTCCACATGCCACCCAAGGCACCCACTTAACCCCTCATGCCCGCTACATGCTTATCTGGTTAAGTGTTTATTAATTGATTAAGAACGTAACCGTTGTAAAGACCTCTCATATTAGACTATCTTTTATGGCAGCTGGATTTGCCGGTTGGGTCCGGGCAGCCTTACGCCATAACCGAGTCTAACCTCGAGTCTTTACACTTGTCACGTATGTAGTTTGTGCCCAAGACCTCTCACATTGGGCCAATCATTTGTAGCCGCTGGATTTGTCGGTCGGTTCCGGGCAGTCTTACGCTACAAAAGGGTCCAACCTCGTGTCTTAGTCGATTAATTACACCTAATTAATCACCCCCGAATTAATTTCCCTAATTAATTCCAATTTTAGCGATGTACATAATTGACTCAATTATGTCCATCACTTTATGGTATGCATAATCATACCAACCTCACACCATTTCATTAACATGCATATTAACCCCATCGTTCCCCACGTAATTCGCTAACATGACATAAAAGGGAAGATTCATCGTAAATATAATGGGTTCAACTTGCATAACATTAGCATCAACATGGGTTTAAAGGTGTCAACATGCATATAGCATCAACCCAACTAGCATAAATAATCAACCCAAACTTGCATGAATCACATATGTCATAAGGAGGTTAACTTGCATAAGTTATTTATGTCATACAAAGGGGTAAACTTGCATATGTATGTATGACATACAAAGGGGTTAACTTGCATATGTATGCATATCATACTAAGGTGTAAACTTGCACATGTCACTTGCATATAATCAAACACCATACTTGCATAACATGTCATATGTGAACTTGCATATAATCATACACCAAACTTGCATACATATCATACATGAACTTGCATATCATCATACACCCAACTTGCATAATCATGGTGTCATAGTGGATCAATGTTTATCATAGCAACTAGCATCATGAACACTTGCATAACTTGCATAACATCATGATCATATGGCATATAGCTTGCATAACTTGCATAACATCATGATCATATGGCATATAGCTGCATAACTTGCATAACATCATGAACATGTAACATGTGACTTGCATAACTTGCATAACATCATGAACATGTAACATATGGCTTGCGTAACCTGCATAACATCTCAAACATGTAGCATATTACTTGCATAACTTGCATAACATCACAAACACATGGCATATAACTTGCATGACATGCATAACATCATTAACACATAGCACATAACTTGCATAACATGCATAACATCATTAACACATAGCATACAACTTGCATAACTTGCATTGATCCACATTCATAGCCATAACCTCATTATATCCTATCATAATCATTTCAATAATTGGTCATTAAGGCTATAGAAAACTCACAACTTGTTGATTAGCGCTCCTAAGAAGAAGATTAAGTTGCTAGAGTTGATTAGAGATTGATTTGAGATGCTATCTTCTTCTACAAATTGATGGAGGCTCCTTCAAGTTGCATTTTGACGGCATGACGGCATTGCTTCTATTTTTAGTATGAATTAGGGTAGTATTAGGGTGTATTTATAGAGTAGTTAGGTGTTTTAGGCCATTAGATTAACCCTAAATCAGATTAGAGCCGTTAGATCACGTCCTAGCCACCAAAACACAGCCCAAAAGACAAGTTGGTGCACCCAGGTTACCTGGGCTCGACCAGGGAGGTCGACCCCCAGGTCGACCCTAGGGTCGACTCCCCAGTCGACCTTGGGGGGGGGAGGTCGACTCCCCAGTCGACCCCCAGGTCGACCCCCTGGGTCTGGCGGGATTTTTCCCGCCACTTCTGAAAATTGAAATTTTTGTTTTTAAATCTGAATTTAAATTTCTGAAAACTTCTTTGGGCCTTATCGGGGTCATACGGACTCCGATTTTCGAAAACTCGGACTCTATTTCGCGTATTTTTCCGAGACGAACGCAGTGGCATAGCCCGTTTCCCCTGATTCAAATCTTTAAATTTAATTCTGCCCTATTTTATATTATAGCAAGTTATCCAACATACGTGGTGTTACAGTTTTGAGTTTGTGAAAATTGGGACCTTGGTTGGGGTTTGGTTTGGCTAAATCTAGCCCACTCCATATAACCAAATCAGCCCTCTCCTTACAGTTATTCATTTCCACTTAACAAACAGAAAATAGCGGAGAGGGAAGGGAAATTAAAATTCCCTAAACCTACTTGATTCTTTGGGCTCCAATTCTTAAGGAAATTAAGTATAGAAGCTTAGGTAAGCCTCCTCTTCATCTTCACCATCTTCTCTAACTTATCTCCTCTTCTATTTTTGAGGATTCCTATGACTTAACTCTTAGGAAACTTATGTATATATGTTTAGATTAGCAAGTTATATTGGAAGAGAGGTTGTTTTAGCTTGTCATTGATTCGATTTCTTATTTGTAAACAAGCTAAGGTGAGAAAATATTCACTAAAAAGGGCTAGAATAAAATTAATTATTTGCTTGTTAATTGTCTGAGTTATGAGATGATTATTGGTTGATAACATGCTAGTGAATTGGGTAGGCTAGTGTAACTTAGTCGATTTCATGTTTTCTTGTTTCGTTGAATTGTGAAATTATGTTAAGGATTATCCACACAATCTGATTCATATGTTACTAGTTGATTTGTTGACCTTGTGAAGCTTCGTTGTCGCCGCGGAAAAATCTTAGGTCTTCATAAGTCGCTTGAATCGCTTTTGCGTGCTTTGGTTTGGAATTTAGTTCACTTTTTAACTAATAATCAAAATCATTGCAATCTCATGTATATAAGTTTATGCATGTTCGTATGCATTCTTGAGTTGTTTCGACGAGCTTACGAGGCCTTATTATCATCTATATCAAGTGCATAGCCTCCGTAGTTCACAGTAAACAATTCATATATGATTTGGCTAAAAAAATAATCAAATTGGACCATTTGATAGCTACCAGTCGACTGGTCAAAATCCACCAGTGGACTAGTCTTATTAAATTTAATGTCCGCTAGAAAATTGACTAGTCGACTGGTCCAAAAACCACCAGTCGACTGGTCCTACTGTTTTTCTGCAATCGACCAATGGAGACCACGGTCGACTTTATAGGTTGTTCCAAGCTCTTTCCCGGCTGAAGCCCAGTCTGTTTGGCCTTTTTCCGTGACTTTTCAGTTTCTCTAATTCATATATTTCAGCGATTAACAAAGAAGATAAGATTTAGAATTTATAAATCTTTTAACTAAAGATTAATGGAAATTTTCCAAAATGAAGTTTTCCAATTTAATAAACAATTGAATGGAATTTGATTTAATAATAATCGAGATGAGCTTCTATGAATGAAGACCTCTACTATTTATGGAATTTAAAAGGCCTTACCATTATTCCACTTATATTATAAGTTTGATATAGAAATTTATATTGATTACGATTGATTTGATTTCTGTGAAAGTTCCATATTAAATAGAAGAGAATTTTGGGTTTATCGTGAAATGTGTTTTAAATAGCAATTGTTCTTTAACCCAAGTAAAGGAAGGATTAATTTCTAGAAAATTGAATAATCATTAAGTAACGAATTTCAGAGATTAAAACTAAGAAGAGTTTTTATAAATCTTTAATCAGATTTGGAATGAATAAATGGTAATTAAATTTACCAAAACACGAGTGGTGATATGAATCAAATATACTAGGTTGTTGATATTGATTGTAATTGACTGATTGTTTGGATTGTGCTCGAACAGTTTATGAGTAAAACATGCTTTTAGATTTAGCAATGGGTTAGGCAGAAATATTTGTGTGCTAACACCTTGTGAAACACTTCACGATTTGACTCTGAGGTGTTTAGCGATATCGTTGAGTTCATTACAAATTTAATGAATGATTTTGAAATGAGATTTTCTTAAATGGAAAGAAATTTTCCCGATTTTGGATAGGGAATGTATTATAAAAATGTTCTATAAAACAAAAGGATTTCGAGTGCTAAACCCGATGTTTCTAAAATGATTTAGAAAAGTATTATGTGTTTGACATTGTAGTTCATCACATAACTGGTTAGTTGGTATTGATGATATATCTGTCTAGTGGCAGAGAATTCATTCTCTTGCTTAACACTCTTCTTTGAGACGTACGAGCTCAAAGGTTATATGATTAATTGTGACTAGTCATATGTGTGAATTGCTGATGTGAAGTACTATACTTTGAAAATACTTGTGATTATTATTTTGTGAAATGATTTTCCCCATTTTGGGATATAAAATGATTTAGTACGTGGCTAAAGATTCGGGTAACCCTGACGACTAAAAATATGGGAGTTATGGGCGGTGTAAGTCTTCCCCGAGTGCGTGGGAGGTGCATCGTCAGTGTAAGTCTTCCTCGAGGGCGTAAGAGGTGCACACGCACACACGCGCACACACACACACACATATATATATATATATATCGAGTGACTAAGGAATCGACCCTTGCCCTTATTAATGGGAGAAACCTCCCGATATTTAGTTGCACACTATTTGTATGCATTGTGATATTTTAGAATTCATATTTCCAAAGATTTTGGTTCAAGATCCCAGAGTTATATCTACTTTGCTATGAAAGTTAAATATGTATTTCAAATGATTTGAAATAAGAAATTAGGAAATAAAGTCCAAAGAAATAATTTCTGTAAAGTGAATTGGATTTGGAAAATCAAAATTTGGGGATTAAGGCTAAATGGTTAGACTGGAAATTTGCATGTTGTCTGATGCATTGTAGATCCTTAAGTTTATTATTTATGGTAGTTGTATGTACACTAGCAATCTAGTGGAGTAAACCCGTTCCGTATTATACGCCGTGGTCCGTGATATGCCTTATTTTTATAAGTTGTTTATAACTGTTAGAGTTTCTCATACCAGTCCCATGACTGACTTGTAGTTTGTTTTTCCCTTGCAAACTCGAGTGCCTATATTTTCCATATGGGCAGTCGAGTAGTTTGTTTTGTAGATTATTTCACTGAGCAGGATTCTGGATTGAAGCTTAAAGCTGTGTCCAGAGCATTAATAGTCATCCGCTGTGTTCGTTTATTTGTTTCCGCTGTATTGTATAACATTTATTGTAAATTTATCTTTCGCTGTATAATTTTCGATGTACTATGATATTTTGTACTCTGATGTAACATTATTATGATGTTTATAAAAGTCTTCTGTTGTTTGTTCTGATGTGTTGTGCACCCAAGTAATCTGAGGACTTTCGACCGTCGGATCAGGCCATACGGTCGATTCGAAGGGCGGGAAAATTCGGGTTGTTACAAATTGGTATCAAAGCTTTGGTTAACTCAAATATTTGGGGTATAACTCATTAGAACATAATAAAAGACTCATCAGAGATAGGATTAATAACATCCTATAAGAACACTCACTAGAGATAGGATCAGTAGTATCCTGAATGAGTAGCTCATTAGAGATGGGGTTAGTAATTCCTTAGAATGAGTTAGGAGTATTACGTATATGAGAGAGCGTATTCATAATAAGGAATAGATTTTCAAAATCGATTTTGAATGGTTACATTTTAAATAATAAACTTACTTACATCTTCATTCCTTTTCGGGGATGAAAAATTTTAATTAGGGGAGAGTAACATCCTTGAGATTTTGGAATAAATTTTTTTTTATATAATTTTATAGGAAAATACGTTAGAATTTAATAAATCTATTTTTAAATCATCGCATAGTCCTAAAAGTCACATTTTCCACGCTGATGAATTTGGACTCAAAACCACTTCCATTGAGTTCAAAATGTCGTTTGTGACTTTTAAAACTATAAATATCGATACCTTTAGAGTAGGTGAGATTTGGTCATTTTCATTAGGTGTATGCCTAAAACATCACTTTTTGCATATGGATGATTTTGGACTCGAAACCACTTTCATTGAGTTCAAAATGTCGTTTGCGTGCTCGAAAACTATAAGCATCGATATGTTTCGAGTTTGTGAAAATTGGGACCTTAGTTGGGGATTGATTTGGCTAAATCTAGCCCACTCCATATAACCAAATCAGCCCTCTCCTTCCATTCATTCATTTCCACTTAACAAAAATAGGAAATGGGGGAGAGGAAATGGAAATTAAAATTCCCTAAACCTAGTCGATTCTTGGGGCTCCAATTCTTGAGGATTAAGTGTAGAAGCTTAGATAAGCCTCCTCTTCATCTTCTCTAGCTTATCTGCTCTTCTATTTTTGAGGATTCCTATGACCTAACTCTTAAGAAACTTACGTACATGTGTTTAGATTGAAGATTAGCAAGCTATATTGGAAGAGAGGTTGTTTTAACTTGTCATTGATTCGATTTCTTGTTTGTAAACAAGCTAAGGTGAGAAACTATTCACTAAAAAGGGCTAGAATAAAATTAAATGCATGCTACTTAATTGTTTGAGTTATGAGATGATTATTGGTTGATAATATGCTAGTGAATTGGGTAGGATAGTGTAACTTAGTCAATTTCATGTATTCATGTTCCGTTGAATTGAAAAATTATGTTAAGGATTGTCCATACAATCTAATTCATATGTTACTAGTTGATTTGTTGATCTTGTGAAGCTCCGTTGCCACCCCGGCAAAATCTTAAGTATTCATAAGTCGCTTGAATCACTTTTGCATGCTTTGGTTTGGAATTTTGTTCACTTTTGAACTAATAATCAAAGTCATTGCAATCTCATGTTTATAAGTTTATGCATGTTAGTATGTGTTATTGAGTTGTTTCGACAAGCTTATGAGGCCTTATTATCATCTATATCAAGTGCATAGCCTCCGTAGTTCGCCGTAGATAATTCATATATGATTTAGCTAAAAAATAATCAAATTGGACCATTTGACAGCCACCAGTTGACTGGTCAAAATGCACCAGTCGACTGGTCTTATTAAATTTATTATCCGCTGGAAAGTTGACCAATCGACTGGTCCAAATACCACCAGTCGACCGGTCCTACTGTTTTTCTATAGTCGACCAGTAGAGACCATGGTCGATTGTATAGGTTGTTTTAGGCTCTTTCCCGACCGAAGCCCGGTTCCTTTGGCCTTTTTCCGTGATTTTTCATTTTCTCTAATTCACAGATTTTAGCGATTAACAGAAAAGATAAAATTTGGAATTTATAAATCTTTTAACTAAAGATTAATGGAAATTTTCCAAAGTGAAGTTTTCCTATTTAATAAACAATTGAATGGAATTTGATTTAATAATAATCGAGATGAGCTTCTGTGAATGAAAACCTCTACTATTTATGGAATTTAAAAGGCTTTGCTATTATTCCACCTATAGTTTTAGTTTGATTCAGAAATTTATATTGATTACGATTGTTCTGATTTCCGTGAAGGTTCCATATTAAATGGAAGAGTATTTTGGGTTTATTGTGAACTGTGTTCAAAATAACATTTGTTCTTTAACCTAAGTAAAGGCAGGATTAATTTCCAGAAAATTGAATAATCATTATGTAATGAATTTCAGATATTAAAATTAAGAAGAGTTTTAATAAATCTTTAATTAGATTTGGAATGAATAGATGGTAACTAAATTTACCAAAACACGAGTAGTGATATGAACCAAATATACTTGGTTGTTGATATTGATTGTGATTGATCGAATGTTTGGATTGTGCTCGACCAGTTTATGAGCAAAACGTGCTTTTACATTTAACATTGGGTTGGATAGAAATGTTTGTATGCTAACACCTTGTGAAACACTTCATGATTTGACTATGAGGTGTTTAGCGATGTTGTTGAGTTCATTTCAAATTTAATGTGATTTTGAAATGAGATATTCTTAATTAAAAAGAAATGTTCCCAATTTTTGACAGAGAATGTTTTATAAAAATGTTCTATAAAACAGAAAGGATTTCGAGTGCTAAAAACGATGTTTCTAAAATGAGTTAGAAAAGTATTATGTGTTTGGCATTATAGTTCATCACATAACTGATTAGTTGCTATTGATGATATATCTGTTTGGTGGCGGAGAATTTATTCTCATGCTTAACACCCTTCTTTGAGATGTATGAGCTCAAAGGTCATATGATTAATTGTAAGTAATCATATATGTGAATTGCTATTGTGAAGTACTATAATTTGAAAGTACTTGTGATTATTATGTTATGATTTTCCCCATTTCGGGATATAAAATGATTTAGTACATGGCTAAAGACTCGGGTAACCCTGACGACTAAAAGTATGGAGGTTATGGGCAGTGTAAGTCTTCCCCATGTGCTTGGGGGGGTGCATCATTAGTGTAAGTCTTCCCCGAGCGTGAGAGGTGCTCATATATATATCGAGCGACTAAGGAATCGACCCTTTGCCTTGTTGATGGGAGAAACCTCCCGATATTTGGTTGCATATTGTTTGTATGCATTGTGATATTTTGGAATTCATATTTCCAAAGATTTTAGTTTGATATCCCAAAGTGAAATCTACTTTGCTATTAAAAATTGGTATGTATTTCAAATGGTTTGAAACAAGAAATCGGAAAATAAAGTCCAAAGAAATCATTTCTGTAAAGTGAATTGGATTTGGAAAATCTAAATTTGGGGATTAAGCCTAAATGGGTAGATTGGAGATTTGCATGTTGTCTGATGCATTGTAGATCCATAAATTTATTATTTATGGTAGTTGTATGTACACTAGCAATCTAGTGGAGTAAACCCCTTCCGTGTTATACGCCGTGGTCCCATGATATGCCTTATTTTATATATAAGTTGTTATAACTGTTAGAGTTTCTCATACCAGTCCCATGACTGACTCGTAGTTTGTTTTTCCCTTGCAAACTCGGGTGCCCATATTTTCCATACAGGTAGTCGAGTAGTTTGTTTTGTAGATTATTTCATTGAGCAGGATTCTAGATTGAAGCTTAAAGCTGTGTCCAGAGCATTGATAGTCTTCCGCTGTGTTAGTTTATTTGTTTCCGTTGTACTGTATAACATTTATTGTAAATTTATCTTTCGCTGTATAATTTTCGATGTACTCTGATGTAACATTATTATGATGTTTATACAAGTCTTTTGTTGTTTGTTCTGATGTGTTGTGCGCCCAAGTTAATAATCCGAGGACTTTCGACCGTCGGATCGGACCACACGGTCGATTCGAAGGGCGGGAAAATTCGGGTTGTGCCAATATCGTAATAAGAGGGAAAACATGAGAATCTGCATATTATTTGTGAGGAATCACCTTTCAATTTTAAAATGAAATAATTATAGAGATGGGAAAATGGTATAATCCTAAATCTTACTTAAGTACAGAAAATATTTAGATTTGAGAACAATAAAAATAAGAAGACGGAAATCCATATATACCTATAAATCTAAAAGGTTGGGAATAACCTGGATTGATTGGTTAGGAAAAAAAAAGGAATGTATTTGCATAGTTTGCTAAATAAAGAAAAATAGGAAACATGATTGCAAACTAAAATTATGAATAAATGGGAATGAGGTTAGTGTGAAATAGGTAGGTAACTGTATTGTGCACTAATTTTATGACCTCAAAAATAAGAAAGAAGTGTTTTGTAATTATGGGTTCCTACTACAGTAACTACCTGAAACTATGGAAATGGATTTTATTACAGCTTTGGTAACAATCAATTTGGAAGAATAAATTGTAAAGATGAGAAAGAAGGGTAACATAAGTGAAAGAGTTTATGAAAAGAAAAGGAGATATAAAAGCTTGTGGTGTAAACTTACAAAGAGGGTAAGTAGATTAATGTCATAATTATAAGGGTTATGTTAAATAATAAGAAACCTGTGAAGTATTTAATGAATGTGGGATGTAACCTATTATAATAAATTATATCAAACGAGAATGTAATATAATAATTAGACTTGTCATGAGGACAAGTATGATAATAGCACACGGGTTATAATTGAATGATGACATGGGAAGTAAGAGGCTTATTATAAACAAACCTAGACAATGAGGAATAAATTTAATAAGCAAAATTCACAATTATAGTTGTGGTAATATTATAACACGAGGTTATAATTAAATGGAAATGAGTAGAGTAGGCTTATTATTAATAAACTTATAATTGAGGAATTAAGTTTAACGAATATAATAATAAGCAGTGGTCTGCTCTGATAGTGAAGATTAGGGAAAATAAGCAACCAACAAAAACTAATAAATGAATAACTTGAATGTAGAATAAACAAGTAAATGGTCAGCTTAACTAGAAATGTAGTGAGTAAAACAAGTGGTAGTTGAAGATTAGACATATGGTCTAATAACCTAACGATGATATACGCTTAGACTGGTCCGTATGTATCTTGGATGCGTTCAATGGGGCAGATCATCGAGGGTATCTAGAGATACGAGAGGAGCAGTCCAACTTATTATTCGAAGGGACTGGAAGAAAGTGCGAGACTTCTCAAGACGTGAGGACACTCCATGATGGCCCTATGCTATAGGCCTGATGAAGCTGTACCTATAAAGGCATGGTCTGTAAGGTTCGATCCAATGAGTATGACTTGGCTGCATCTTTGATGGAGGGCAGCCTAAAAACTGATGGGGATGATCTTAGGATGATTTGGCAGCTGCCTCAAGGGAGAAGGCTTCATGGTTAGGACCTAACAAAGGACTGTAGATCGTCGGATATCTGTCATCATAAGTCGGAGTGTGTGCGGGAAAGACTGGAGCTAAGCCAAGAGGCCAATGATCTTTTACTATTAGGTCATTGGATGAGGGATCACATGTTTGTTTAAATTGGACGGTAGGGCGGTCATTTAGCTCTTTGAATAGCCTTTAGTTAGTAGAGGATATGCTAGATAGGGCCTTGGAGGCTTGAAGAGCCACCTAAAGAGACAAACCTATCTTTGATTATCTGTATTGTAGGCCTAATAAGGTTGTCCCTTACAGATATGTGTAAAGCCCCCGACTGAATTCCGTAGAGGAACTCGGGGATTATGATGTCCTTGTGGCGCAGTGGTAGAGGCTTATTCGCTTTTGCAACGTAGCCTAGTACACTTTCATGGCGTGAAGATGGAGGTCTAGTACGTTTTCGTAGTACAACGATGGGGACCGCTCGAGGAGGGTGTTGTGGGAAGTATCTCGATATATACTGGGTATACAGCTACATGTATAGTTTTTATTAGGTTAATCTACTGGGGAGTAGATAGATGGGTACATTTTATGCGGAAAAATCGAAAGTGTATTGTAAGATAAACCCGAATAACTTAATAAATATGAGTCGTGATAGAATGGTATATGTAATGTTATTTGTAGAAATTATAATTTATCCATTCATCAGAACTATTGTTTTGACCCCCTCCTCATAACCAACCCGTAGGTTAGACATGTGGTTAAGATTCTGCAATTTAGAGGCACTGGTTAGATAGTGTCATTACATTGGTAAGTGTTCACCTACTATTATATTTTATTTTTTTCCATTGTGAGAATCCTTTTTTGAGCTCTGATATATTTATCTTTGACTTTCTACAAGATACCAGACAAACCAACTCAAGCTTCGTTAGATTTGGATTTTAAAAAAAATTGGTCTATCGAAATTCGGGTTGTAACAACCTCGTTAAAACATTGTTAATAAATACCTAATAGGTAAAATCGTGATGAGGAATAAAAGTACAATATATCATGGCATATTTTAATTGTAACACACCGAAATTTTAATAACACATTAAAATGATAAATTAAGGAAAAATTAATTTAATATTCAGATTTAAGTAAAATAGACCGCGTCATTGCGTTCGTCTTGGAATTTTGGTCAAGATAGACATTTGGTTTGCATAAAACGGGCACGGTAAGAAGAAGTTATTAAGCCTTGAATTTTGTATGCATATAAGAGAAGAATATAAATTAAATAAATAAATATTCAAAAAAATTCAAATTGACGAAGCAGGAAGCCAAAACACCGAACTGCCCCATTTGTAGGGTCGACCCGAGACACGCTGGGTCGACCCAGGGGTCGACCTAGGGTTTTTGGGTGTCGACCCCGGGGTGAACACCCTAAGGAGGGGTCGACCCCCTGCACAGATCTGGGCAGGTTCGCTTTTCTGAATGTGGACTCTTTTCTTGACCTGGTTCGTTGCTTCTAGGCTAAAAAAAGGACCCTAAACCTAGTTTTATTCATCTGAAAAATAATGGTGACGACGAGCCTCTGCTGCAACTTCAGTTAAATTGCCTATTCTTCTCCAAAATCAAGTTTAAAAAAGATTCAAGCGTTTCAACTATAGATCTGAGATTCAACACCAACAATTTCTTTTCTATCTTCTAAAATTCAAACATGGTGAGTTAGTTACTTTTAGATTTAAATGATTAAAAGTAAACGTGATATGCCTGTGATTTGGATTTGTTATAAATTGTGAATCTATGACATTCTTGGATCTTAAATATTATCATGCTAGGTCAACCTTTATAGATCTAATTCGCTTTTGGTTAATTTATCATGTCACGCTAGATCTACCTTTATAGATCTAATTCACTTGGGGTTAATTTATCATATCATGCTAGATCTACCTTTATAGATCTAATTCGCTTGTGATTAATTTATCATGTCACGTTTGTGGATCTTAAACATTATCATGCTAGATCTACATTTATAGATCTAATTCGCTTGTGGTTAATTTATCACGTCACATTTATGGATCTTAACCTTTATCTATGTTTGTGGCTAATTTGGATCTGTCATTATTTGGACAGTTAAAACCTTGCTTGGATCTAATTCTACATCTAGATCATCTTGTATCTATCATGTGGTGATTAATTTAGATCAATCATTAATTGGACAAATGAATCCTTATTTATTCATGCCTATTATGACATCCTTAGTATGTTAGGTCTAGTTTTATTATCACATACTCACTAGATATATTTTTATATGTCCACCCTATCACTATGACTATTACATGTTTATGTCACATTTGTTAAAATAATCACTATTGTCATCTTTCCCTTTTATTGTTTACGGCTGGGCTACTTTCTAGCCTAGGCATGACACCAAATATATGTGAATGCGTTAGTTAGGGAATGGGAGAAAACATTATAATTGGCATAACTTGAATGGCGAATATGAATTTGGACATATAATCCATTATGAATATAATTGGGTAAATGGGAATGAACACCTATAAAGACAAAGGTATAATTAATTGGTTAATAATTAAAATGCCTAGGATTACAGTAATTAGAAAAATGCAACGACACTTTTGACACGAGGTTAGATCACATTTGCGGTGGAAGTCTGCCCGTACCCGACCGGCATATCCAGCAACCGCAAATGTTGAATCTAATGTGAGGGGTCTAAGTGCACAAATACTAGACGGGCTAAGACACGAGGTTAGGCCCAACTTGTGGAAGAAGTCTGCCCAGACCCGACCGACATATCCAACATCCACAAGTTGTAGGCCTAATGTGGGAGGTCTAGCCCATTATAACCTAAATGGACATGGTAATGATTTGTAATAAACAAGGAAGGATAGTAACCTATTATCATTAGTTACTTTAATGAAGAATATTAAATAATAGGTAGGCTTGTCCTAGAGACAAGTAGAAATTATAACATATGTTATAATAAAAAGGAAAGGAAGCTTATTAGTAAACCTTAGCTAAGAAAACTAAGTTAATAAGTAAACAACGTCAAGTTGTAGTAAAATGTTAAACAGAAAACAGGTGAACTAAGATGAAGTATACTTAATTACATATTAAGTAAAACATGTTATTGTAACTATGATATCATACAATGAATAATACATAGGGATTATAAGATTACTTCCGTTAATTACAATCCAGGGGTGAAAGATTGTAAGATTATTCTGTTAATTACAATCTAAAAAATAACATGTAATGGGGCTTATCAATGAGCTTAAACGGATTAAGTTATATTTATATGAAATTAACAAGCAAGTGAAATTTTGGCAAGTGAAAAGAAGTCAATGTGAATGGGGATAACCTGTTAGTCTATAATACTTAACCTAATTGAATCCATAGGGATTGTATGAACATGACAACTTGATTAGGGGTTAAGTAATATTTGAATGAAATAGTGGGAGGGTTAAGTACATCTTGGGTTGGTGGGTAATATTTGTATATATAGGCCCACAAACTTAACCTGTTGGGGTTATGTAATTAAAAACACCGTTAGGTAAACATAACCAGTGGAAAACCTAGTAGTGGGGATGCAAGACAAAAGGGAGAGCTTGCATCATCTTGTACGGGACCCATTTCAGTCAGTAACCGTTAAATAGGTATCAAACGCGTACTCCGAACTAGGTCTCATGGAGGCACGCTTACTGAATTGATTGTAAGAAATCTAAACACGGAGGACGGTTTCATGACGGCGCATTCCATCGGGGTCTGCATGCATGACTCCGCCTGCCTGCGAAAATAAGACGATGTGACATCAGCAGATATGGTTGTGCATATCTTGAAAATGAATGGTTGCTACTTTAGGGAGTGATACATCCTACTTTGGTGCCAGCACAAGGTATCTACGGAGTAGGGAGCCGATCGATTAGGGTAGTAGTTAGGGTACATCTAGACTCTGTTAAGTTTAGGAGTCCGTTATTGGGGCTGTCTGTGGATAGTGTGGGGTTAAAACCTCTTACCAGAAGTACGCCTAAGTCTACTATCTTGTACACGTTGGGGATCATCTCATTCTGGTTATACTAGTGTTAGTGCAGAGAAATAGAAATCATTAGAGAAGCGCAACATACTCTATCATGTTTATCTTGTTTACCTTATCACACTTACCTTTTATGATGTTATCTTCCTTATCCACTCTGTATGCCTGTCATGATACTTTTACTTATTTACTTGCTAAAAGTAACTGGACTCACCTGACTTCATGTCTAACCCTTTTTGTTTCCTCTTCTTTCTTCCATTTTCCCCCTCCAGGTTCTTAGGGCGGGAACACTCAGGCTTGACCGTGATTCTGCTTACTTTGTGCTGGAGCTGCTTATATGTATGGCTCAAGCTCCTATCCTTGCTACTATGGCTTTGTCTCTTTTTAGGGAATTATGTTTTTTATGTACTCTGATGGAACAAGACAGAAAGTTTTATACATTTGTAATCGCTTTTATGTAGTTTCAGACTTGTGATATTTTGGACCATGATGTTATGATTTATGTTTGAAATAAAAATTTAAATTCCACTATTGCTTTTATATATTTATGTTACTGTTTACCTATAACGCTTCACGAAACTTAATGCATTCCCTTAGTGAGTGGCATTAACGGACGTGGGGTGTTACACTTGGTATCAGAGCTGAAGGTTACCATATTAGATAAAAGTTTTTGAAAATTATTTTCAAAAGATTTTAAAAGAAAGCATTTCCAAAAGGAAAACTCTATTTTGAAAAAAATAAACATATTCCCCAAAGCCATATGCAATATCTTTCGATCCTTTGTCTGAATCTCTTTCCTTTTCTTTTCAGCATGTCTGAGGAACCTTATATTCCCGAGGGCGTTGAAGTACCAGATTGGTTCTGTAGGTATCTTAAAGCCACGGCACCAACCAGGAGCCAAGGAGATGTCCCTCCCCCGGCTGCAATCGCTGTTCCTCCACCGTCTCGAGTAGATGATTTCTCTAAAAATAAAGAAGCTAGGGTTGAGAAAGCACAAAACAGGAAGGCATGGCCCAAGAAAGGAGAACAACAACAATAACAACAAAAGAAAGGCGGAAAAAATAACAAAGCTAAGGATAAAAGAAAGTGTCGCGGTTGTGGACGTGAGGGTCACTTGGTAAAAGACTGCAAAAGAAGGAAGAATACTTGCTTCATTTGTGGAGAAGTCGGTCACTTTGCTAAAGAATGCCAGAAGAGGCAAGGACAAGGCCAAAGGACAGGATCCCTTGGAAGTCAGGTGTATGCTCTCGTGGCTATCGTACCGGATAGAGATAAGAAAGTTTTGTTGAGGGTTTGATTTCTCTTTCCAATCAACCTGTTATAGCTCTTTTCGATTCTGGTGTTACGCATTCGTTTATATTTGATTTCGTGGTCGAGTCTCTCTACTTAAATACTAGTATGGTAGTGGATCCCGTTATTGTCTCAAACCCCATTGGTGGTTCGGCACATTTGTCTATGATTTGTTGGGGTTTGAGAATATCGGTGTTGGGCGTCAAGTTTGAGTGTGGCACGTATGTGCTTAGGTTCATGGGCTATGGGTTGATTGTAGGGATGGATTGGCTAACCACGTACGGTGCCATTCTCGATTGTGAGAGAATGGTCGTTAGACTTTTGATTTACCATAGGAGAACCCTCGAGATTTCTTGTGAACCAAAAAGGGTTTGTCATGCTTAGTTTCCTAGAATCTCTTGACACATCTATCGATAATCTAAGATCTGTTCGAGTAGTTTGTGAGTATCCAGATGTCTTTGATGAGGTTCGCGATTTACCGCAAGGCACGAGATTGATTTTCGCATATATTTGGTGGATAATGCAAAGCCAGTTGCATTGCCCGTGCGCCATATGACTCCAAGAGGAAAGGAGGGAGCTCAGCAAACAAGTAGGGGAGCCACTTGAAAAGGTGTTGGTTAGGCGAAGCATATCTGAATGGGGTGCTCCGGTGGTATTCGCAACTAAGGCGTACAGCTCGCTTCACATATGTGTATATTCGTGATGTTTTTCCTCATTTCTTATTTATCGAAGTATCTACATGACACAGCAGAGATAATTGAGCCAAACATGCGTAAGGAAGTAGAGGTAGAACAGGAGACGACAATTAGACGAGTTCCTACCCGTATACTTGGATCAGAGGTTAAGAAACTGCGCAACAGAAAGGATAGGTTAATAAAAGTGCAATGGGAAGAAGAAAGCGAGGATGCGACTTGGGAGACTGAAGACAAAGATCATGTCTCATACACTTTCCTTTTTGGGACCATGTCCTTAACTTCTTTTTCCAAAGCTTTTATTTTCACTTGCTTCTATCATCTGACTATATCCTATCGATCAAATCTTCCACCTTTAGGTAGGAAATCCCATGATTGTAAACATGTGTTTGAGACATGTTATGTTTGATGGATGCAAGTGTTTGCTAGTGGTTGCCTGTGGATGCATATACACACACATTAGGCATTAGATCGGCTCAATCACTCTCACACCGGATATGGATATGTGTGCATTTTTCTTCTTTTAATGGATGAAATTGAATGTATCATCATATGGATGTTGCATTTGGATGGATGATTGTGCACCCATATAGAACTTACATGTTATAATAGGATTGTTGCATACATGTTAGATTCATGGCACTAACATATATTGCATTAAGGAGGTCGACTGGATCAGTAGACCGCCTGATCCTCGCATTAGTATTGAGACATATACACACACCTTTGCATATGTTCATATAAGCATTAAAAGTCTTTAAGGACAATGGATGCCTGTGATTGGTGGATGAGTAGATGGATGTGGATGGTAGGATATACATTCTTCTTAACTTGAAGATTTCAGGGAAGAAATCATTTGAGTATAGGAGAATGTAACACCCTAAAATTTTAACAACACATTAAAATGATAAATTAAGGAAAACATAATTTAATATTCAGATTTAAATAAAATGGACTACGCCATTGCGTTCATCTTGGAATTTTGGTCAGGATAGACATTTGGTTTGCGTAAAACGGACACCGTATGAAGAAGTTATTGAGCCTTGAAGTTCGTATGCATATAAGAGAAGAATATATACATATAAATTAATTAAATAAATATTCAAAAAAAATTCAAAATGACGAAGTAGGAAGCCAAAACGCCGAACCGCACCATTTTGGGGGTTAACCCGAGGCCCGTTGGGTCGACCCAGGGTGTTTGGGGGACAACCCCGGGGTCGACACCCTAAGGGGGGTTGACCCCCTGCACAGATCTGGGCAGGTTCGCTTTTTTGAACGTGGACTCTTTTCTTGACCTAGTTCGTTGCTTCTAGGCTATAAAAAGGACCCAAAACCTAGTTTTATTCATCTGAAAAATAATGGTGACGGCGAGGCTCTGCTGCAACTTCAATTAAATTGCCTATTCTTCTCCAAAATCAAGTTTAAAAAAGATTCAAGCATTTCAACTATAGATCTGAGATTCAACACCAACAATTTCTTTTCTATCTTCTAAAATCAAAACACGGCAACTATAGATCTGAGATTCAACACCAACAATTTCTTTTCTATCTTCTAAAATCAACACGGTGAGTTGGCTAATTTGGATCTACCTTTATAGATCTAATTCGCTTGTGGTTAATTTATCATGTCACATTTGTGGATCTTAAACATTATCATGCTAGATCTACTTTTATAGATCTAATTCGCTTGTGGTTAATTTATCATGTCACATTTGTGTATCTTAAACTCTATCTATGTTTGTGGCTAATTTGGATCTGTCGTTATTTGGACAGTTAAAACCTTGCTTAGATCTAATTCTACATCTAGATGATCCTGTACCTATCACGTGGTGATTAATTTAGATATATCATTAATTGGACGTATGAATTCTTATTTATTCATGCCTATTATGACATCCTTAGTATGTTAGGTCTAGTTTTATTATCACATGCTCACTAGTTCTATTTTTATATGTCCACCCTTTCACTATGCCAAATACATGTTTATGTCACTTTTGTTAAAATAATCACTATTGTCATCTTTCCCTTTTATTGTTTATGGCTAGGCTACTTTCTAGCCTAGGAATGACGCCAAAAATATGCAAATGCGTTAGTTAGGAAATGGGAGAAAACATTAGAATTGGCATAACTTGAATGACGAATATGAATTTGGACATATAATCCATTATGAATATAATTAGGTAAATTGGCATGAAAACCTATAAAGACAAAGGTATAATTAATTGGTTAATAATTAGAATGTCTAGGATTACAGTAATTAGAAAACTATAACAACACTTATGTCATGAGGTTAGACTGCATTTGTGGTGGAAGTCTGCCCGGACCCGACCGGCATATCCAGCAACCACAAATGTTGAATCTAATGTGAGGGGTCTGAGTGCACAAATACGAGACGGGCTAAGACATGAGATTAGGCCCAACTTGTGGAAGAAGTCTGCTCGGACCCGACCGACATATCCAAGTAAGGATAGTAACCTATTATCATTAGTTACTTTAATGAAGAATGTTATATAATAGGTAGGCTTGTCCTAGGGACAAGTGGAAATTATAACATATTTTATAATAAAAAGGAAAGGAAGCTTATTAGTAAACCTTAGTTAAGAAAACTAAGTTAATAAGTAAACAACGTCAAGTTGTAGTAATATGTTAAATAGAAAACAGGTGAAGTAAGATGAAGTATACTTAATTACATATTAAGTAAAACATGTTATTGTAACTATGGAATCAGATAATGAATAATACAAATGGATTGCAAGATTACTTCCGTTAATCACAATCCAGGGGTGAAAGATTGTAAGATTACTTCTTTTAATTACAATCTAAAAAATAACATGTAATGGGGCTTATTATTGAACTTAAGTGGATTATGTTATATTTATATGAAATTAACAAGCAAGTGGAATTTTGGCAAGTGAAAAGAAGTCAATGTGAATGGGGATAACCTGTTAGTCTGTAATACTTAACCTAATTGAATCCATAGGGATTGTATGAACATGACAACTTGATTAGGGGTAAAGTAATATTTGAGTGAAACAGTATGAGAGTTAAGTACATTTTGGGTTGGTGGGTAATATTTGTATATATAGGCCCACAAACTTTAACCTGTTGGGGTTATGTAATTAAAAACACCGTTAGGTAAACATAACCAGTGGAAAACCTAGTAATGGGGATGCAAGACAAAGGGGAGAGCTTGCATCATCTTATGTGGGACCCATTTCAGTCAGTAACCCTTGAATAGGTATTAAACGGGTACTCCGAAATAGGTTAGATTGGGGGCACGCTTACTGAACTGATTGTAAGAGATCCAAACGTGGAGGACAGTGTCATGACGACGTGTTCCATCGGGATCATGTGCGTGCATGACTCTGCCTGCTCGGGAAAATAAGACGATGAGACATCAGTAGATATGGTTGTGCACGTCTTGAAAATGAGGGGTTGCCACTTTAGGTAATGATACACCCTACTGTGGGCCAGCATAGGGTATCTACGGAGTAGGGAACCGATCGATTAGGGTAGTAGTTAGGGTACATCTAGACTCTGGTAAGTTTAGGAGTCCGTTATTAGGGCTGCCTGTGGATAGTATGGGGTTAAAACCTCTTACCAGATGTACGCCTAAGTCTACCATCTTGTACATGTTGGGGATCATCTCATTCTGGTTATACTAGTATTAGTGCAGAGAAATAGAAATCATTAGAGAAGCGCAACATACACTATCATGTTTATCATGTTTACCTTGTCACACTTACCTTTTATGATGTTATCTTCCTTATCCACTTTGTATGCCTGTCATGATACTTTTACTTATTTACTTGCTTAAAGTAACCAGGCTCGCTAGACTTTATGTCTGACCCTTTTTGTTTCCTCTTCTTTCTTCTGTTCCCCCCAGGTTCTCAGAGTGGGAACACTCAAGCTTGACCGTGATTCTTCTTACTTTGTGCTGGAGCTGCTTATATGTATGGCTCAAGCTCTTATCCTTGCTACTATTGCTTTGTCTCTTTTTGGGGAATTATGCTTTTTATGTACTTTGATGGAACAAGACAGAAAGTTTTATACTTTTGTAATGGCTTTTATGTAGTTTCAGACTTGTGATATTTTGGACCACGATGTTATGATTTATGTTTGAAATAAAAATTTAAATTCTACTATTGCTTTTGTATCTATCTTGTAATATTTCTATTTCTTTTACCTATAACGCTTCACGAAACTTAATGCATTCCCTTAGTGAGTGCCATTAACTGTAACAACCCGTATTTTCAATAACCTGTAATAACATAAATCGAGGCAGAATTTAATTCTAAAATGGGAATCAAGGGAAACGGGCTATGCCATTGCGTTCGTCTCGGAAAAATACGCGAAATAGAGTCCGAGTTTTCGAAAATCGGAGTCCGTATGACCAAGATATGGCCTCGCGAAGTTTCACGAAAAATTCCCAAATTAAAGTATACTTAATTAAGTGAAATGGGTTGTGTAGATATATATATATATATATATATTGATATATATATATATATATATATATAATTGAAAATTTAATAAATAAATATGCAAAAATGCTCAAAACAGCGAATTGGGAGAGGGGAATAACCGAACCGGCCGATTTTTGAAGTCGACCCGAGCCCGCTGGGTCGACTAGGGGTTAATCCAGGGTGTTTGGCTGTCAACCCGTGGGCCGATTCGCTCAAGTGCAGATTTTGCATTTGAATGGTTCTCATGGTCCATCTTTAATCTAAAGGCCCTAGATGGTTCCTACACTTGACTTCTTCCCCAAGACATGCTTTGATGGCTTGGATTGAATCTAGGGTTAATCCTATGGCCTAAAACACTTGCCTAATCTATAAATAAGACCCTAACCTACCCTAATTCATTCATAATTAAACCTAGTAACTAAACTATGGCAAAATACTAGCTCTCATGGCCTCCACTAATTTTATGAAGAGGGTTGCATACTAATCACTCTCTAATCAACTTCTAATCCCTTCTTAGCATCTTAATCTTCTTCATTTGGTGTTCAAAGTTGCTAGTTGTGAGTTTCTATCACTTTGATGATCTTTTGGTAAACTAATTAGATGAGATGTAATGAGATTTATGGTTTTGTATGTGGGTTAATGAGCTTTGAATCATATGATATGATGTTAGCATTAATCTTATGTTTATGCATGTTGAGTATGTAAGCTTATGCAAGTTTAATATGATGTATGTTATGTTTGCATGATGCTAAATATGCAAGTTGTGGGCTATGTAATCATATGCATGTTATGCAAGTTCATGGTAATATGCTATGCAAGTTACATGTATGTAAATATGCAAGTTACATGTTTGTTAATATGCAAGTTACATGTATGTAAATATGCAAGTTACATGTTTGTTAATATGCAAGTTACATGTTTGTTAATATGCAAGTTACATGTATGTAAATATGCAAGTTACATGTTTCTTTATATGCAAGTTACATGTTTGTTAATATGCAAGTTACATGTATGTAAATATGCAAGTTACATGTTTATTAATATGCAAGTTCATGATGACACATTATGCAAGTCTATAAGCTAATATGCAAGTTTGTTATGCAAAATGAATATGTAAGTTATGTGACATATTATATGCAAGTTATGTGACATGTTATGCAAGTTCATATGCAAGTTATGTGTTTGTTAATATGCAAGATGGCACCTTTGAAACATGTTCATTCATATGCAAGTTGACACCTTTTATATGTGTTATATCATGAACGAAATTACGTGGGAACGATGGGGTAATTAAATGCATAAGTTAATAAGATTGTGTGAAATTAATATAATTATGCATAACACAAAATAAATAAACATAGTATGGGAATTTGCCTATTTGGTTAGGTGTACCCATACTATGTGTTGGGAATTTACCTATTGAGTTAGGTCTACCCCATGGGAATTTACCTATTAAGTTAGGTCTACCCATGTTAAGAAAACTTGATTAATTAGGGATAATTAATATAAAATTATGAGGGTGATTAATTAGGTGTAATTAATTGACTAAGACACGAGGTTGGACTCAGTTGTAGCGTAAAACTGCCCGGACCCAACCGGCTTAACCAGTTGCTACAAATGTTAGCCCAATGTGAGAGGTCTTAGGCACAAACTAAATACGTAATTAATGTAAAGACACGAGGTTAGACTCTGTTATGACATAAGGCTGCCCGGACCCAACCGGCTTAACCAGCGGTCATAAAAGACAGTCTAATGTGAGAGGTCTTTACAAAGGTTACGTTCTTAATTAATTAATTAAGAAACACTTAACCACATTAGCATGTAGAGGGACATGAGGGGTTAAGTGGGTGCCTCGGGTGGCATGAGAAAATCTAGTGGTTGCCTTGGGTGGCAATAGAAAATACGATTAGAATACTTAACCAAAATGGAACATGTAATTAAAACATGATTAAAGGATTAAGTGGGATATACTAGAAAAAGGGACAAGCTTAGGTGGGTAGCTTGTGGAGGCCCATTTCAACCAGTAACCCATACGTATCTTTGTGGGCTCGACCCATGTCGAGGACGGGACACGCATACTGGGCTTGACTGTAAGAGGCAAACGGGTTAGCGGTGGCAACGCAAGTCCAACGGGCTTCATATGCGTGAGTGGGCCCGGGCTGGTAGGTAAGCCGTTGTTGCATCGAGTAGATATAAGCCGTGCACCTTTAGTTTCATCAGGTTGCCACATTGGGGAATGATACATCCCACGGTGGGGCCAGCACGGGTATCTACGTTAGGGAGCCGATCGAATGGGAAGTAGTGTGTACACCTAGTGGATTGTAGGGCCCCGTGGCGCCTACTTGGTCACCTAGGGGTACGCAGGTACTAATTAGTAAATTTTATAAGTCCTTGGGTGGGATCAACCTTTAAGTTAGGAACGACTGGTGTGGTGCAGTTTAGTAATTTACCTTAGGGAGGGTAGATGCGTCTTTATCCTTTATCTTCGTTTAGTTGACTGCTTAGGGTAGCCATTCATCCCTATATGTTACCGTATATCAGTTTATGTCTTCTCTGGTTACTTTAACGATTGTATTGTTAAAGTTATAGGACTCGCTCAGACTTATGTCTGACCTCGTTGTTTTTATCTTTTTCCCAACCCTCAGGTCCTACGGTGGATCCTAGCAGTAGTGGAGCTTGATCGGATTGCTGTTCCAGTCTTTAGGAGCTTGGATAGATGTAAAGCTCCAGTTATCCAGTTATCTTTTCTTTTGTTTGGCTATTGTATGAGAGTGGGATTATGTACTTCTTTATTTTGATGGATATTGTACTTGACCTTTATTGTGGTTTTATGATGTAACCAGACATGTTTTACTTCCGCTGTTATGAGATGATGTTTTAAAATTTCAAGTACTATTTATATCTGTCTTGTTGTAATTTTTCTGTTCTATATTCACTAAAATACTCCACCGATGCTATGGCATTCCCTTAGTGAGTGATCATAGCGGGAGTGGGGTGTTACACGTGGTATCAGAGCTTAAGGTTACCAGAACAGATAAATTTTTTGAGAAAAACTATTTTCTAAGAGTATTTTCGAAAAAAGTATTTTCAAAAGCATGTCTTCTAAGAGAAAAAGGTTTTTGAAAAAGAAAAGCATAATCCCCAATAGCCATATCTTTATCTTTCGGAATCTCCTTTTTGAATCTTTCCTCTTTCGTTTCAGCATGGCTGAAGATCTTAACATCCCGGAGGGTTTAGTTATACCACTATGGTATAGGAGGTTGCAAGAGGCTAGGGCCGCGGCTGCGGGTCCGGCCAATGCTACTACACCAGAGACAACCGCTCCTCCTCCTCAGCCTAGAGTGGATAATTTTGCTAAGGTTTGCAAGGAGTTCAAGGCTATAGGAGGAAAACCTTTTCTTGGTTCAGAGACTTTCGTAGAGGCTAGAGATTGGCTTAAGGAAGTGGAAGAGTTGCTAGATATCTTTGAAGTGGAAGAGGGAAAGAAAGTCAAGTTGGCGGCTTGGTTAATGAAGGGAGAGGACTCATTCTGGTGGGAGGTCACTAATGGAGAGCGCCCTGTTGACTCTTGGGCAGATTTTAAGCAAAGGTTTGGGGCTAAGTTTCTCTCAAGGGCGGAAGAGAATCTGTTTATGGAGAAGTTCTTGAATTTGAAGCAAGGGAATCTCACGGTGAAAGAATATGTCAACAAATTCAATCAATTAGCAAGGTTTGGCATAGAGTTGGTGAATACACCGGAAAAGAAGGCTTTGAGGTTCGTTAGAGGCTTGAACGAACCATTGCAAGGAATAGCTATGACTCACATTCCTATGGGGGCCACTTTTGAGAAGCTTGTCTACATGGCACTTATGCATGAGGATGATAAGAATTCTAAGGCACCAGAGAAAAAGGGGGATCAGAAGAAACCGCAACAACAACAACAAGGCAAGGGCGGAAAAGGCAATGGTGACAAAAAGAAGACGAAGAAGAAGTGCTTCAATTGTGGAACACCAGGACACCTCAGTAAGGATTGTCGCAAAAAGAAGAAGACCGGTTGCTTTCATTGTGGTGAAGCAGGGCATCTTGTGAAAAACTGCCCAAAGAAGGGGCAGAAGACGGGGTCTACCTCAGGAGGGCAGGTGCAAGCTCTTATAGCACCACCTCAGTCAGGGGGGCAAGTTCAGGTTCTCTCAGTTCCACCGATTCAGCAGAGAGGTAGAACTATTTCCGTTGAAAGTCTGGTTTTTCTGTTTGATCATCCAGTTCGTACTTTGTTTGACTCTGGCGCATCGCATTCTTTTATCTCATCATCGTTAGTTGAGTCACTGCACTTAGACACCAGTCTAGTTGATGATCCCTTGGTTGTCTCAAACCCAATTGGGGGCTCCATATATCTGTCTATGATATGTTTGGGTTTGAAGATTTCTATACTTAGCGTTGAGTTTAGATGTGATGCTTTTGTATTGGGCTTCACGGGCTATGGGTTGATCTTGGGCATGGACTGGTTATCCAGTAATGGTGCCGTTCTTGATTGCGAAAGGAGAGTTGTCAGGCTCATGACCCGCTTGGGTAACACTCTCGAGATCTCTTGCAATCCCATGGAATCTGTTTTGCTAAGTTATCTTGAATCGCTCGATGCTTCGGTCGAGAGTTTGCATTCTGTCAGAGTAGTCCGGGAATATCCGGATGTGTTTGAAGAAGTAAAGGGTTTGCCTCCGAAGCGGGAGATAGATTTCCGAATTTATTTGGTGGATAATGCCAAACCAGTGTCTTTGCCAGTGCGCCACATGGCTCCTCGGGAGAGAAGGGAACTTCATAAGCAAGTAGGGGAGTTGCTTGAGAAGGGGTTTATAAGGCGAAGTATATCGGAGTGGGGAGCTCCAGTAGTGTTTGCCACGAAGGCGGATGGGTCCCTCAGACTTTGTGTGGATTATAGGGAACTTAATAAGCTCACAAAGAAGAATAGACACCCATTACCGAGGATAGATGATCTCTTTGATCAGTTGGTTGGCGCCTCAGTGTTTTCGCAAATGGATTTAGCTACAGGGTTTCATCAGTTGAGAGTGGCGGAGGACAGTATAGAGAAGACTGCTTTCCGGACTCCGGATGGTTTTTATGAGTGGCTAGTGATGCCATTTGGGTTGACAAACGCCCCTGCATACTTTGTGGATCTCATGAGTAGAGTGTTCAGAGAGTATCTGAATAAGTTTGTAGTAGTTTTTGTGGATGACATCTTGGTCTTTTCCAAGAGTGAAGAAGAGCATGCCTTACATCTCAGAGAAGTGTTGGAGACTCTTCGAGCACATGGTCTTAAAGCTAAATTCTCTAAATGTCATTTTTGGAGAAGAGAAGTGCGATTCTTAGGGCATGTGGTCTCTAAGGAAGGGATAGCTGTGGATCCCGCAAAGATAGTATCTATCCAGGATTGGAAAGTTCCTAAAAATGCTACCGAAGTAAGAAGTTTCTTGGGGTTGGCAGGATATTATAGGAAGTTCATCAAAGACTTCGCGAAGATATCAGCCCCATTAACCCGCTTGACGAAGAAGAATCTGGTTTTCTCATGGGATGTAGATTGTGATGATGCTTTCCGACGGTTAAAGAGAGCTTTGACCACCGCTCCAGTTTTAGTGCTTCCAGATGGGAGTAAGCCGTTTGTTGTTTATACCGATGCTTGTGGAACAGGATTAGGCGCAGTCTTGATGCAGGAGGGAAGGGTAATAGCCTATGGAGGGAGACAATTGAGAGTGCATGAGAAGAATTACCCTACCCATGATCTAGAGTTGGCCGCGATTGTTTTCGCACTTAAGTCTTGGCGCCATTATCTTCTTGGTGAGAGATTCGAGTTGTTCACTGACCATAAATCATTGAAGTACTTATTCTCTCAGAAAGATTTAAACTTAAGACAGCAAAGGTGGATGGAGTTCTTAGCATCCTATGATTTCGAGATAGCATATACCCCTGGCAAGGGTAACGTGGTGGCTGACGCCTTGAGTAGAAAAAGGCTATCTTTAAGTCCATTGTTCGTAGAACGGCGAAGCTTGGAGTTTCTTTCTTTGTTCGACTTCAGACCTTCTGTTGATTTTGTACCTGGTTTGTTGGCATCCTTGGAGGTTAGACCTACTCTTTTGAGACGGATTGGCGAGGCTCAGCGAGACGACCCACAGTTGGTTGTGTTGGTAGAGAAGCTTATAAGAGGGGAGTCGTCCAGCCATTTGGGTAGATACACCATAGATGATAAGGGATGGTTGCATAGAGACGGTAGACTTTGTGTACCGCAAGATGAGGGTTTGAAGAAGGCTATTTTGGATGATGCACATCGTTCAAGAATGACTATTCATCCCGGTGGAGACAAAATGTACCAAGACATGAAGAGAGTTTTCTTCTGGGCCGGTATGAAGAAAGATGTAGCCGAGTATGTGGCTAGATGTTTAGTGTGCCAACAAGTTAAAGCGGAGCAAAGGAAACCCGGTGGGTTGCTACACCCATTGGAAGTTCCACAGTGGAAGTGGGATAGTGTCTCGATGGATTTCATCGACGGGTTACCGAGATCGAGGAAGGGCAATACGGGAATTTGGGTTGTGGTAGACAGACTTACCAAGAGTGCCCATTTTATACCCGTAAAGAGTAAGAGGACCGCTCCATGGCTTGCTTCAGTCTATGTTAGAGAGATTGTTAGATTGCATGGCGTACCATCCAGCATTGTGAGTGATCGAGATCCTATTTTCACTAGTGAGTTTTGGAGAAGTTTGCAAGAGGCGGTAGGGACTCAGTTGTGTTTGAGCACCGCATATCATCCTCAGACGGACGGTCAGACTGAGAGGGTGAACCGTATCTTAGAAGATCTTTTGAGGCTTTGTATCTTGGATTTTGGAGGTACATGGGAAGAACATCTTCCTTTGGTGGAGTTCGCATATAATAACAGCTTTCAGTCCAGTATTGGTATGGCTCCTTTCGAAGCTCTTTATGGAAGGCCTTGTCGATCTCCTACATGTTGGTGGGAATCTACGAATAAGATCTTGCTTGGGCCGGATATGGTTAGAGAGACTTCAGAGAAGATTGATTTAATTCGAAGAAGGATGAAAGCAGCGCAAGATAGACAGAAATCTTATGCGGATCGGAGAAGGACGGAACTTGAGTTTGAGGTTGGGGATATGGTTTTTGTCAAAGTATCTCCATTGAGAAATGTGGTTCGCTTTGGGTCCGTTGGGAAGTTAGCACCGAGATTTGTTGGGCCATTTCCTATTAAGGAAAGGATTGGACGGATGGCATATAGGGTGGAGTTGCCCGACAGACTTAGTGGTGTTCATGATGTATTCCATGTATCACATTTGAGGAAGTGCTTACATGAGACCGCAGAGGTGGTAGAGCCGAGTTTGCTTAGAGATGTAGAGGTAGAGCGTGACGCGACGATTCGACGAGCTCCTACTCGCATCCTTGGGTCAGAAACTAGGAAGTTGAGGAACAGAGAAGTCCAGCTAGTTAAAGTGCAATGGGGAGATGACGAAAGCAATGCTACTTGGGAGACGGAAGCGAAGATGCGTTCTTTGTATCCATTTCTTTTTGAGAGTATGTCTTTTAACTTCTCCTTTATTGCTTGTCTAGTACTTATCTTATCTTTAGTATATCCTCTCGCTAATACCTATGACCTTTAGATAGGGTAAAACCTATGGTTGAAACATGTGTTTGAAACATGTTATGGTTGATGGATGCATATGGATGCAATTGTTTGCTAGTGGTTGCTCGTGGATGCATATACACACACATTAGGCACTAGATCGGCTCAGTCACTTCATGTTGCATATTGCATAAATGGATGTGGTAGTTAGATTGATGGATGTATCATGGCTGTGTTATCATATGGATGATGCATTTTTGTGTATGGTTGTGCACGCATGTAGAAATTTGTATGTGTCAATAGGGTTTCGCATACATATTGGATGCATGGCACTATCATGGTTTGCATTAAGGAGGTTTACTGTATCAGTAACCGCCTGATTTTCGCATTAGGTAAGTACATATACACACACTTTTGCATATATCCATCCAGCATTTAGAATCTTGTAAGGACAATGATTGCTCGTGGATGATGCTTTGAGTAGATGGATGATTGGATGGTAGGATACGTTCTTCCTAACTTGAAGATTTCGGGGACGAAATCCTTTAAGGAGGGGAGAATGTAACAACCCGTATTTTCAATAACCTGTAATAACATAAATCGAGGCAGAATTTAATTCTAAAATGGGAATCAAGGGAAACGGGCTATGCCATTGCGTTCGTCTCGGAAAAATACGCGAAATAGAGTCCGAGTTTTCGAAAATCGGAGTCCGTATGACCAAGATATGGCCTCGCGAAGTTTCACGAAAAATTCCCAAATTAAAGTATACTTAATTAAGTGAAATGGGTTGTGTAGATATATATATATATATATATATATTGATATATATATATATATATAATTGAAAATTTAATAAATAAATATGCAAAAATGCTCAAAACAGCGAATTGGGAGAGGGGAATAACCGAACCGGCCGATTTTTGAAGTCGACCCGAGCCCGCTGGGTCGACTAGGGGTTAATCCAGGGTGTTTGGCTGTCAACCCGTGGGCCGATTCGCTCAAGTGCAGATTTTGCATTTGAATGGTTCTCATGGTCCATCTTTAATCTAAAGGCCCTAGATGGTTCCTACACTTGACTTCTTCCCCAAGACATGCTTTGATGGCTTGGATTGAATCTAGGGTTAATCCTATGGCCTAAAACACTTGCCTAATCTATAAATAAGACCCTAACCTACCCTAATTCATTCATAATTAAACCTAGTAACTAAACTATGGCAAAATACTAGCTCTCATGGCCTCCACTAATTTTATGAAGAGGGTTGCATACTAATCACTCTCTATTCAACTTCTAATCCCTTCTTAGCATCTTAATCTTCTTCATTTGGTGTTCAAAGTTGCTAGTTGTGAGTTTCTATCACTTTGATGATCTTTTGGTAAACTAATTAGATGAGATGTAATGAGATTTATGGTTTTGTATGTGGGTTAATGAGCTTTGAATCATATGATATGATGTTAGCATTAATCTTATGTTTATGCATGTTGAGTATGTAAGCTTATGCAAGTTTAATATGATGTATGTTATGTTTGCATGATGCTAAATA
Source organism: Allium sativum (assembly GCA_030737875.1). NCBI lineage: Eukaryota > Viridiplantae > Streptophyta > Magnoliopsida > Asparagales > Amaryllidaceae > Allium > Allium sativum. Next base: position 381,480,067 of record CM060915.1, read on the forward strand.
TGCAAGTTGTGGGCTATGTAATCATATGCATGTTATGCAAGTTCATGGTAATATGCTATGCAAGTTACATGTATGTAAATATGCAAGTTACATGTTTGTTAATATGCAAGTTACATGTATGTAAATATGCAAGTTACATGTTTGTTAATATGCAAGTTACATGTTTGTTAATATGCAAGTTACATGTATGTAAATATGCAAGTTACATGTTTCTTTATATGCAAGTTACATGTTTGTTAATATGCAAGTTACATGTATGTAAATATGCAAGTTACATGTTTATTAATATGCAAGTTCATGATGACACATTATGCAAGTCTATAAGCTAATATGCAAGTTTGTTATGCAAAATGAATATGTAAGTTATGTGACATATTATATGCAAGTTATGTGACATGTTATGCAAGTTCATATGCAAGTTATGTGTTTGTTAATATGCAAGATGGCACCTTTGAAACATGTTCATTCATATGCAAGTTGACACCTTTTATATGTGTTATATCATGAACGAAATTACGTGGGAACGATGGGGTAATTAAATGCATAAGTTAATAAGATTGTGTGAAATTAATATAATTATGCATAACACAAAATAAATAAACATAGTATGGGAATTTGCCTATTTGGTTAGGTGTACCCATACTATGTGTTGGGAATTTACCTATTGAGTTAGGTCTACCCCATGGGAATTTACCTATTAAGTTAGGTCTACCCATGTTAAGAAAACTTGATTAATTAGGGATAATTAATATAAAATTATGAGGGTGATTAATTAGGTGTAATTAATTGACTAAGACACGAGGTTGGACTCAGTTGTAGCGTAAAACTGCCCGGACCCAACCGGCTTAACCAGTTGCTACAAATGTTAGCCCAATGTGAGAGGTCTTAGGCACAAACTAAATACGTAATTAATGTAAAGACACGAGGTTAGACTCTGTTATGACATAAGGCTGCCCGGACCCAACCGGCTTAACCAGCGGTCATAAAAGACAGTCTAATGTGAGAGGTCTTTACAAAGGTTACGTTCTTAATTAATTAATTAAGAAACACTTAACCACATTAGCATGTAGAGGGACATGAGGGGTTAAGTGGGTGCCTCGGGTGGCATGAGAAAATCTAGTGGTTGCCTTGGGTGGCAATAGAAAATACGATTAGAATACTTAACCAAAATGGAACATGTAATTAAAACATGATTAAAGGGTTAAGTGGGATATACTAGAAAAAGGGACAAGCTTAGGTGGGTAGCTTGTGGAGGCCCATTTCAACCAGTAACCCATACGTATCTTTGTGGGCTCGACCCATGTCGAGGACGGGACACGCATACTGGGCTTGACTGTAAGAGGCAAACGGGTTAGCGGTGGCAACGCAAGTCCAACGGGCTTCATATGCGTGAGTGGGCCCGGGCTGGTAGGTAAGCCGTTGTTGCATCGAGTAGATATAAGCCGTGCACCTTTAGTTTCATCAGGTTGCCACATTGGGGAATGATACATCCCACGGTGGGGCCAGCACGGGTATCTACGTTAGGGAGCCGATCGAATGGGAAGTAGTGTGTACACCTAGTGGATTGTAGGGCCCCGTGGCGCCTACTTGGTCACCTAGGGGTACGCAGGTACTAATTAGTAAATTTTATAAGTCCTTGGGTGGGATCAACCTTTAAGTTAGGAACGACTGGTGTGGTGCAGTTTAGTAATTTACCTTAGGGAGGGTAGATGCGTCTTTATCCTTTATCTTCGTTTAGTTGACTGCTTAGGGTAGCCATTCATCCCTATATGTTACCGTATATCAGTTTATGTCTTCTCTGGTTACTTTAACGATTGTATTGTTAAAGTTATAGGACTCGCTCAGACTTATGTCTGACCTCGTTGTTTTTATCTTTTTCCCAACCCTCAGGTCCTACGGTGGATCCTAGCAGTAGTGGAGCTTGATCGGATTGCTGTTCCAGTCTTTAGGAGCTTGGATAGATGTAAAGCTCCAGTTATCCAGTTATCTTTTCTTTTGTTTGGCTATTGTATGAGAGTGGGATTATGTACTTCTTTATTTTGATGGATATTGTACTTGACCTTTATTGTGGTTTTATGATGTAACCAGACATGTTTTACTTCCGCTGTTATGAGATGATGTTTTAAAATTTCAAGTACTATTTATATCTGTCTTGTTGTAATTTTTCTGTTCTATATTCACTAAAATACTCCACCGATGCTATGGCATTCCCTTAGTGAGTGATCATAGCGGGAGTGGGGTGTTACATTAACGGACGTGGGGTGTTACATTAATAGTTTATTGCATCAAATGGAATTCGATATTTTTGAGTCTTTATGATGCTTCATTATAACATTATTAAGAAAAACCCAGTTGAAAAAAATAATGAAGTAAAAGGAGTTGTAACGTCCTATATTTTTAGTAGTCAAATATTTAATTTATTTATTATTTCAAATATTGATTTGGAATTTGTAAATGGATTCATAATATATAATTCTTTTATATAACGAAGTTTGAACGTTAAATTTATATTTAATTTAAATTGAGCTCGAAACATTGCAGTAATTCGTAATTTACGATTTAAACTTCATATTGAATATACTGGATCCGATTGAAGTCGGAATTCCGTGAAACTAGAAACATTTGAATTTATTTGATTATATTTTTCTAATATAAGAGAAAAATGGAGATTTCATATCATAAATTTTTAGTTATGTCCAATTCAAATTTTCGAATAGTAGCTATGGAATCTCCATTTTTAAAATAGAACTTGTAAGATTTCATTGGAAACCGACTTCATTTGCACAACGATGTTATTTTAATTCCAATTAATTTATCGATTCACCTTTAAATTATGCAAACAAATGAAACAAATCTGATTAGCTCCAAACTAGAAATCTAGCAATGACCAAGTATATGTATTTCAATAAAATATAATTTAAAAGAAAGCTCGTACATCTCAGAGAAGGGTGTTACACAAGAGAATAAATTCTCCACCACCAAACAGATATATATTTAGCAGAGATCAACGAATACAGTATAAAGGATTACAATGTCAGACATACCATCCATTTGCAAGTCCGTTCTTGGTTTGAATGAAACAGGAGGAGGCACCTTATTCCTCGTCCCATATGTCCAATATAGGAGAGAGGTCCTCGCATATCCGGTTGATCTCCAAGCATGTCTGGATGATCACCACTTATTACTTTGTCTTGTGTGTATATCCCAATCAAGACATCAGTAATCATCTAAACGATGTTAAGATCTCCGATCTTCAACCACCATCTTCGAATCTTTGACTTTTAGTAGATGTATCAATTATTCAGAATGGGTTAAACCCGGTCTTTCCAAATTACTCGCGTATTTTATAATCATGTGCTATAAAAACACATAATACGCCTCATTCCAATTCAGAATATTCTTTTATTCAAATATTCACATCTTTAGGGAATGGTTGCCATTAATTTTATCAAAGATAAATTCTTTTAAATTTATTCTTTAATTTTCCTTTGGATATCAATTTCAAAAGATTTTATTTTATCGTTCCCCAATTCTAAACAAAATTAAGGTTTATAAAACTAGTTGGGATTATCGAGCCATACCAAAGTAATCATTTATTTTATTTATCCAATCCCAACCTATTCATCCCATGGAGCAAAACTGGTAGTAATCCATATCTAACACCCAGTATATTACCGGTAAAATTAATTACCATTTCCCATTCAAATCTAATTAAATATTTAACTGCCGCTTGGAGTAAAACTGGTGGTACTCCATTCTCGATCATTTTATGAATTCGATAAATTTAATTATCCCATTCTCATTCCAATCTAATTTAAGATTTATTAAAACACCAACTGGATTTAATCTTCCAAAAATCATTACTTAATGATTGTTCAACTTTTAGGAAAATTAATCCCGTCGTTAACTGGGTTAAAGAACCAATGTCATTTAAAACACAGCTCACAATAAACCCAAATCAGCTTCCAATAACTATGGAATCTTCGCTGAAAACTGATCAATATAAATTATTGATATAAATTTCCTTATCAGACTAACAATATAAACGGAATAACAGCAAATCCTTTTAAATTCCATATATAGTAACAATCTTCCTTTAGAGAAGCTTATCTCGATTATTACCAAATTGAATTCCAATCTAATATATTAAATTGGAAAACTTTACTTTGGAAAAATACCAATAAATCTTAACAAAAATATTTATAAATTCCAGATCATCTCTTCACTGTTAGTTGGGTTAAAGAACAAATATTATTTAAAACATCGTTAATGATAAACCCAAAAATCCAATTTCAATTAAACTCCAGTTAAATATTAATTAATTGGTAAACTTCTTCAAATCTTATTTAAAAGATTTATTCTTTTCTCATTGAGGTTTAAGAACAGTGTTAATAAAGACACCATTCACGACAAACCTAAAATCCAATTTGATAAATATATACAAGGCTCTGAGTAGAAATCATATCGGTTTATATTCAATATCAAATTCTGAAACCATCGGATATTGTATTGGGAATAATGATATCTGTATCTTCCAAATTCCTCAACAATATCCGTATAATCACAGAATCCAATATTGAAATATTCAGAAGATTATTTCCATTCAAATTCATTCCAATTTATTCATTGGAAAATATTAATTATTTCTAAAACCATTTACAAGTCCAATTTATTTATTTATTTAAAAACATTGGATTACTATTCTAGTTAATAACTAGTTCATTTAGATAAAAATATATTTTTATCTTTCAAATATGGATTTTTTCACCAAAAATCTTTCCAAATCATTTATTATGATTTTACACAATTTTCCCTATTTTAAATAATTTTATTTAGGCCATTACGATCGTTTCCAATAAAGGCCACCGAACTGCGTCCATAGCGACCCTTTTTGAAATTGATTTGGACATAATTTGAAATCCAACTGTTCATATTTAAATCTCTTAAATTCATTGGAAAGACCTTTTCGATACGAACCCAATGGTTCTGGTTTTAGGAGAATCCGACGGTCGGATCTCCCGCTACATCAATTTGAAGTTAATGGTCAAAATTCACGAACGGTCGCTGCACGACGCGTTCTATTCAAACCATATATATTTAAAATATATATATTTCATCTATTTCTATTCAAAACATATTTTTTAAATCGTTTATAAATTCATTTCAAAATGATTTCAACTTCATTTTCAATTTTAAATCAAAATTGAATGTTCTATATCTTATAATATTAAAATGATTATATTTTCAAAATATCTGATTTTGAAATCAATTCTTTTCAATATTATTTCAAAATGAATAAAATCGATCGATAAACCCTTTTGGGTTAAAAAAAGCGTTTTATACTTAACCTGGCTACATATTTTTATATATTTTCGTATCCATCCAAAATTGGACATCAAAATCATATTTTGATTATTCACTGTATAATATTTTAAAATATTTGTTATTTTAAAATATTCGTTATTTCTAAATCGGAATGTGACTCAACAATTACCATATAATTTAAGTTATATGGATTTCATACATCGCATGTATTCAACAATAATGATAAATAATCACTAACCATTCAAACATCATCCAGAGTGTAATTTTACAACTGTATAAGCATTGAAATAAATAAATAAATAATGCTCATCACAGCCTGTCAACCCATCGATTGACATACAACTAAATATTGGGATTAGTGTATGTCAAATATCATCCCAATGCCCATGTGGGGTTTTCAAACAACAACAGTCTATTTAAATAAATCATTGGTTAATAAATTTAAACAATTATAACTTGATTTGAATTATTTTTCTACTTAACAAATTTTCACTGTTCGAATTATAAATGGATATCTATATCACATTTCAACAACCACAAAATGTATCCACATTGTTTGAAATACGAGTGTCGTATATTCAAACAATGCTTCTTGTGCAGATGAGTCGTGAATAGTTCATGCGTTGAACTCAAGAATGTCACATACAATAGATAAAATCAACACTGGCAATTTCTATATATTTAAAGTTATAAAATAAATTAGATAACTGTACAAATATTTTAGCGAGATAATTCTCACATTGGTTTCCACTCCGCCATTCTTTATTTGAAGATTGTATTTCTCAACTAAATTAAACACGCATTTAATTTAGCTGAAAATCCAGTTTGCTCCGTTTCCATTTTGGTCAGTTCCATGTTATAGAGTTTGGTGTCATGATCGCATTGCAACTTGTTTTTGTTAAATTTTGTTTTAATTGGAACAAGTATGATCATTTTAACTTTAATTACATTAATTATATAACTCAAGATAATTAACTTAGATTATGCATGGATTGAAATTAATTAATCCATCCATTAATTGTTTCTCATTCACGGTAAAAGACCACCCGCTGTAACCCATCGTTCGCATCCTTCACCTTGAAACACGCGCCGCCCTGTGCTACTTGCCACCCATCTGAACCCACCCCGCCAAAGCCTCTCGCTTGCTCTTCCATCACCAGCAGAAGCTCGGAATTCGAGCCCTTCCTTGAGCCTAGAACGACCATGAAACACGCCAGTTTCAGGCACCAAATTCGAGGCCTACACCCCCTTAAAAACGATCACTGCCGTACCAAACTGACGAGCTCGCAAAATCTCTTTACTTTCTGTGTTGGGAGCATTCGATTTTGTTGAGGGGATTCAGAGAAAATGGAGGAAAAATGAAGGAGCATTGTGGCCGTCCGATTTTTCTGAATGACGTCTCCATTTTGGGATTTAAAGTTTGATTTTTTTTTTGGGAATGGGGGTATTTATAGATATTTTTATATTATTTAATTTCCAAAAATACTTGGTTATCGATACGAGGTCCAAATCAAACCCAACAACTATCGCCCTTATCTAAATACTCTCAGACACAATGGGATATATTTCGTAAGCCAATTCGAGCGTTTCGATCAGTTTTCGTCAACATTAAAATATAAATCAATAAATATTGAATTCAAACATACATTTTAATTTACCGGGGCCACATACTGACTCCAAAAATTACAGAAAAATTACGTCTTTTTGATGATACGATCCTAAAAAAACTAATTTCGTTGAATTTGGAGACCGTTTGAAAAATGGTCTTTTCTGGTCGATTAAATTTAAACTGAATTTACCAAACACATTTAATTTTACTGCGCTCACATATTAATTCCAAAAATTATTAAATTTTAAATATAAACATAATTTGACATTCCGGATCCAACAAAAGTGGTTTCATCGAAAACGGAGGTCGTTTGCAAAATGGCTATTTTAAGGGCTATATTATGTTAAAAATATATATAAATTTCATAGCGACTATTTCAATTTTTTTTCTAGATATAACTTTAATTTATATTATGAAATCTTAATTTTTCACATTCGTTAGAAAGATATAATTAAACAGATTCTAACATTCTGGTTTTACTGAAATTCGATTTATTCTGAATTCTGTGCATTCATTTGGAATTAAAAATCGAATTTTCAAACTACTGCGCCATTTGAAACTCTATTTATAATTAAAATAATTTTATACTTTCTAACTTCGATTTAAATAAATTGTTAGTCGTTATTATTTAAAATAAGTTATATTAAATATTCAAAACCATTTAAAATAGCTAAAATAATTTTTTTAATTTGGTTCAGAAATTTCAGGTTGTTTGTTTAACGAACCAACTCAAATTTCATTTTGGCTTTCATTCTTCAACTTTTCAATTTCAAAGAACTTTCAATTTTTCAAAAATTTAACTAACACCCTAAATTTTCGAAAAATTTCGCCATAACCTCCTTTGTACGAAGAGGGTTTGAAAAATTTATTGGGCCATATTAGGTACCCAATAAATCATTAAAATGCATACACAATTTTTGTGACCTATTTGTATGCAAGGGAGAACGTGTAAAAGTCGAAATCTCATACCTTGCCAAGTGTTGGAAATAAATAATCCATGTGCCATATCTAAAATCAGGAGAGACATGAATTATTGTCATCTCCAGACCTGTGTAGGGTTTTTATTAAATCCTGCCCTGAGCACCGTTACATGCATTACTTAATTATGTCCATAATCTGTCTTCTGTTCAACCTGTAATATAGTCATTGTCATACAAGCATCTCACCCGTATGGTAAATCAAAGCTCGTCATATAAGCGCCAAATGCTTATATGGAATATGATATGTTGTCTTCATGTAGTATGCCATGCAGTGTAGTTCATAATTTATTTGTTGCTATCTTATGGCATGATTTATAATCTCACACAGAACAACCATCACAAATCATCCAATTTCATTCATAGGAGTTTATATAAATAAAATTGCGCAACCAACTCATTAAGGTGTACCTAATTGTTGGGCACACAAATTAATTCTCTACTCAATAGTAAATCCATAACCTGTTCAACAAATATATATACATGTATATGCATGCAATTCCAACCAATTTTCAATTTAATTCAGTATTCGATTCAATTTGGCTTTACTTATCATTCATTCTTTTGTTGGTTTTCTCAATCAAATATTTTTATTAATCAAACTAATAATCAAACAACACAACTAGCAATCAATTTGTGAATTAAATTTCAAAAACATATAACTTTTGTATATATATTCAAAAATCATATTTCAATCCCAAATCACAACCAGTAAATCCTAACTAAGTTTTGGCAATTGGAATAATATAGATATCCCACTTTCGAAACTCGAACATAAACTCTGATGATGGTGCACCTATCATCAGAATTATCCCTAGGCAACCGGAGTGTGATTCTATATCTACCCAATATATTGGAGGCTTCGAATACACGTGGATCATACATATATTAAAAATCTCCTTATACCCGATAGTCCAAAATCAATTTAAAATAAAATTCACAAATATGTAAAATAGGATATAATTTTCAAAACTAAATACATTTTTATAAATAATACTCTTTAAACTCATTCTAGGGTATTACTAACCCTATCTCTAACGAGTCATTCTTATAGGATGCTACTGATCCTATCTCTGATGAATTCTTTTGTTTGGTTTTAATTTGCCTTGTTCTCGAGCTCCGTAAACCAAAGCTCTGATACTAACTGTGACGATCTGAAATACCCCGATCTCCGAAGAGATGGAAAACAATGGATTGCTTTGAGAATAACACTCATCAGAACACAAACAACAGAACATTTCATTGCTATTACAACAATTTACATCAGAGTGCAAGAATATTCAGAGTTCCAATATATAATATACAGTGGAAAATAATTTTAGAGATTTACATTACAAAACGTCGGAAAATATAATACAATAGTACAATGCACAACGGAAAATAACAACTGATACAACTGAAAGAAATACACGGATACAAAACTTTCCGAATATTGCTCCAGCTGTATATCCAGGATCCTGTGTAGAGAAATATTTGCGAAAACCAGACTACTAACTGCTCATGTGGAAAATATGGGCACCAGAGTTTAGGTGAAAACAATAAACTCCGAGTCAGTCATGGGACTGGTGTGAGAACTAAAACAGTTATTATATTTTTATTTAAATTTAGGTAAATCACGGGACCGCGCCGTATAGCACGGAACGGGTTTATCCCCCATGAATACCAGTGCATAAAACAAACAGCGCAATGCTAAACAGAAAAATGAAGCTATTATAAGACTCAGGTCCCATCACACAATGAACATATTCGAGGATAGATTTTTCCCTTATAATAGCCAAATATGCTTGATACGCTAAATTTCATCTTTTATTGTTACTATAAGTGAAGAAATCAACTTCAAATATAAATGTATCAATCATAGGCGGCATAGGTACCATTATATTACGTTGCCATATATGTTTACAACTACGCATGTTGGAAATTGGGTTTCCATCTATGAAACAAGGCAAGCAATTGTCCTAACCAATTAAAGACACACTAGCAATGTCTCAGGACACCCCGCAGTGAACCCTAGGTTAGCGATAGAGCCGGTCATCCGTCGATGATTGGCAATACCATAAACTATATGTTAGCCGATTCTATTGAACCTCCAATACAGGTCAGTACGTCGACCCTGTGAGCATATAGCCCTATAACGAGCCACTAGGGACACAAATCATATCCGAGGTACCTGCCTTTCCATCAGTAAAATTTTCCAACATCAACATAAGTAAACAGTCTGGGATCCATACTGTGACGTTACTCATAGCTAGAAACTAACATATGTCCATTTCCCTGAAGTCCTCATCCCGTTTTTGGTTCATACCGGGTGTGAATCTCGCGAATTAATGCTATACAAAGCTATGCTATTTAAAGCTGTGCTTTGATCATCAACCTCAAGGCTCTACTTTTTAATAAAAGCCTTGATCCACGCATCTAAGCCTGCCACACTGTCAATCCATACCGTACCACTGGTTTCCACCAATATATAACCTCTAAAATCGTACGTCTCAGAGAAGGGAGTTAAGAAAGATTATAAATTCTCGGCACCAAACAAATATATATTTAGCAGAGATCAACGAATACAGTATAAAGGAATACAATGTCAGACATGCCATCCATTTGCAAGTCCGTTCTGGGTCTGAACGAAACTGGAGGCACCTTATTCCTTGTCCCATATGTCCAATACAGGAAAGAGGCCCTCGCATATCCGGTCGATCTCCAAGTACGTCTGGACGATCACCACTTATTACCTTGTCTTGGGTGTACATCCCAATCAAGACATCATTAATCATCCAAATGATGTGAAGATCTCCAATCTTCAACCACCATCTTCAAACCTGCGACTTTTAGTCGCCGTATCAATTATTCAAAATGGGTTAAACCCGGTCTTTCCGAATAACTCGCGTATTTTATAACCAAATGCGATAAAAACACATCATACGTCTTATTCCAATTCAGAATATTCTTTTATTCAAATATTCACATCTTTAGGGAAAGGTTCCCATTAATTTTATCAAAGAAAATTTCTTTTAAATATATTCTTTAATCTTCCTTTGGATATCAATTTTAAAAGATTTTATTTATTCTTTTCCCAATTCTAAACCAAATTAAGGTTTATAAAACTAGTTGGGAATACCAAGCCATATCGAAGTAATCATTTATTTTATTTATCCAATCCCAACCTATTCATCCCATGGAACACCAATTGGTTTTAATCTTCCAAAAATCATTACTTAATGATTGTTCAACTTTTAGGAAAATTAATCATGTCGTTAACTGGATTAAAGAACCAATGTCATTTAAAACACAGTTCCCAATAAACCCAAATCAGTTTCCATTAACTATGGAATCTTCACGGAAAACAGATCAATATATGTATATATAATTGATATAAATTTCCGTACTAGACTAATAATATAAATGGATAACAACAAAGCCTTTTAAATTCCATATATAGTAACAGTCTTCCTTTACAGAAGCTCATCTCGATTATTACCAAATTGAATTCCAATCTAATATATTAAACTGGAAAACTTTACTTCGGAAAAATCCCATTAAATCTTAATAAAAATATTTATAAATTCCATCTCTTCACTGTTAATTGGGTTAAAGAACAAATGTTATTTTAAACACCGCTCACGATAAACCCAAAAATCCAGTTGAATTCAACTCCAATTAAATATTAATTAATTGGTAAACTTCTCTAAATCTTATTTAAAAGATTTATTCTTTTCTTATCGGGGTTTAAGAACAGTGTTAATAATGACACCATTCACGAAAAACCCAAAATCCAATTTGATATTAAATACAAGGCTTTGAACAGAAATTATATCTGCTTATATTTAATATCAAATTCTGAAACCAACGGATATCGTATTGGGATTAACGATATCTATATCTTGCAAATTCCTCAACAATATTTGTATAATCACGGAATCCAATATCGAAATATTCCGAAGTTTATTTCCATTCAAATCCATTCCAATTTATTCATTGGAAAATTCTGGTTATTTCTAAAACCATTTACAAGTCCAATTTATTTATTAAAAACATTGGAATATTATTCTAGTTAATAACTAGTTCATTTGGATAAAAATATATTTTGATCTTTTCAAATATGGAATTTTTCACCCAAAATCTTTCCAAATCATTTATTATGATTTTACACGATTTTTAAAAGTTTTATTTAGGCCATTATAGTCGGTTTCCAATAACGGCCATCGAACTACGTCCATAGCGACCTTTTCTGAAATTGATTTGGATATAATTTGAAATCCAACCGTTCAAATTTAAATCTCTTATATTCATTAGAAAGATCTTTTCGATACGAACCCAATGGTTCCGGTTTTAGGAGAATCCGAAGGTCGGATCTCTCGCTACATCAATTTGAAGTTAATGGTCGAAATTCGCGAATGGTCGCTGCGCGGCTCGTTCTATTCAAACCGTATATACACACATACACACACACATATATATATATATATATATAATATTTCATCGATTTCCATTCAAAACGTATTTTATAAATCGTTTATAAATTCATTTCAAAATGATTTGAACTTCATTTTTAATTTTAAATCAAAATTGAATGTTCTATATCGTTATAATATTGCAATGATAATATTTTCAAAATATCAGATTTTGAAATCAATTCTTCTCAATATTAATTCAAAATGAATAAAATCAATCAATAAACATGTTTGGGTTAAAAATAGTGTTTCTATACTTAACTCGGCCTCTTTTATATATTTTTGTGTCCATCCACAATCGGACATCAAAATCATATTTTGATTATTCACTAAATATTGTTTTAAAATATTTGTTATTTTAAAATATTTGTTATTTAAAAATATTCATTATTTCTGAATCGGAATGCGACTCAATCAATTACCATATAATTTCAATTATGTGAATTTCATATATCGCATGTATTCAACAATAATGATAAATAATCATTAACCATTCAAACATCATCTAGAGTGTAATTTACAACTGTATAAGTATTAAGGTAAATAAATAACGCTCATCCTGTCAATCTATCAATTGACATACAACTAAATATTGGGATTAGTGTATGTCAAATATCATCCCAATGCCCGTGTGGGGTTTTCAAACAACAACAGTCTATTTAAATAAATCATTGGTTAATAAACTTAACCAATTATAATTCGATTTGAATTATTTTTCTACTTAACAATTTTTCACTGTTCAAATTATAAATGGACATTTATATCACATTTCAACATCCACAAAGTGTATCCACATTGTTTGAAATATAAGTGTCGTATATTCAAACAATGCTTCTTGTGCAGAAGAGTCGTGAATAGTTCATGTGTTAAACTCAAGCAATGTCACATACAACTGATAAAATCAACACTAGCAATTTCTATATCTTTATAGTTATACAATAAATTAAATAACTGTACAATATTTTAGTGAGAGAATTCTCACATTGGTTTCTACTCCGTCATTCTTTATTTAAAGATTGTATTTTTCAACTAAATTAAACACGCATTTAATTCAGCTGAAAATCCAGTTTGCTCCATTTCCGTTCTGGTCAGTTCCATGTTGTAGAGTTTGGTCTCACGATCGCATTGCAACTTGTTTCATTGAATTCTGTTTTAATTCGAACAAGTTATGATCATTTTAACTTTAATTACATTAATTATATAACTCAAGATAATTAACTTAGCTTAAGCATAGATTAAAATCAATTAATCCATCCAATAATTGTTTCTCCTCCATGGTAAAAGACCGCCTGCTGTAACCTTTGCATCCTTCACCTTGGAACGTGCGCCGCCCTGTGCCACTTGCCACCCGCTACCCATCTGAACCCACCATGCCAAATCCCCTCGCCTGCTCTTCCTTCACCAGCAACAGATCGGAATTCGAGCCCTTTCCTGAGTCTAGAACGACCACGAAACACGCTGGTTTCAGGCACCAAATCCGAGGCCTACACCTCCTTAAAAATGATCATTACCGCCCAAACTGAAGAGCTCGCAAATTTCTATACTTTATGTGTTAGGAGTATCCGATTTTGTTGAGGGGATTTAAATAAAAAGAGGAAAAACGATGGAGCTTTATGGCCATTCGATTTTTCTGAACAGCGGCTCCATTTTGGGATTTAGGGTTTGAATTTATCTATTTTTGGAATAGGGGTATTTATAGATATTTTTATATTGTTTAATTTCCAAAAATACTTGGTTATCGATACGAATTCCAGATCAAACCCAACGACTGTCGTCCCTAGGTAAATAACCCCATTTCGGACACAATGAGATATGTTTCGTAAGCCAATTCGACCGTTTCGATCAGTTTCATAAAAATTAAAATATAAATCAATATTTATTGAATTCAAACTTACATTTTAATTTACCGGGGACACATACTGACTACAAAAATTATAGAAAAATTACATCTAGCTATGTTTTGACGATACCATCCTAATAAAACTAATTTCGTCGAATTTGGAGACCGTTTGAAAAATGGCTTTTTTTTGGTCGATTAAATTTAAACTGAATTTACCAAACACATTTAATTTTACTGCGCTCACGTATTAATTCAAAAAATTATGAAATTTTAAACATGACCATAGTTTGACATTCCGGATCCAAGAAAAGAGGTTTCATCGAAAACGGAGGTCGTTTGCAGAATGAATATTTTTAAGGGATATATATTATATTAAAAAATATATAAATTTCATAATAACTATTTCAAATTTTAAACTGGTCATAACTTTCAATTTATATTATGAAATCTCAATTTTTCACATTCTTGGAAAGATATAATTAAACAGATTCTATCATTTTTGGTTTTATTGAAATCCGATTTATTTTGAATTCTGTACATTCATTTGAAATTAAAAATCGAATTTTCAAAGTACCACGCCATTTCAAACTCTGTTTATAATTAAAATAAATTTATATGTTCTAACTTCGATTTAAATAAATTTTTAGTTGTTATTATTTAAAATAAATCATTTTAAATATTCAAAACCATTTAAAATAGCTAAAATAAAAAATTAAATTTGGTTCGGAAATTTCGGATTGTTACAACATTCTTCTTCAATCATTGCTATTATTTACATGTTAAGTTGAGTGTCCATCAAATATAGTAGCAGAGCTGACAGAGTTACTATTTAACAATGAATCTTGCTTTTTGAAAAACTGTGTAGAGACATGTACCGGAATGTCCTTTACAGAGCTGATATTATAGAGATTTGGTCATATATCATGTATTGAAACATATACAAATTATGAAATAAAATCGATAAAATAATGTCATATTATGAACCTTTGTTGTATATGAAAATCATATTAGGTTTAAACATATATTATTAATATAATTATACCTTTCTTTCAGCAAGAAAACATATTTTCCAAATGTGGCTAACAAACGTGTTGATAATAACGTACAAACAAGTGCTACTGATAGTTAGGAAAAGAACATGTTTTGAGATGGGTTGAAAATGTAATGATGAAATGGGCGAAATATGTGGTATACTTGTATGTATCATCCTGTATTGGTATTTAAATTTTTTTCTTGTGGAAAACATTCAGTAATTATTCGGTTACCGTGAAATAATGATAGTATCTAACTCATTCAATATCTATCTTCAATTCGAACCCGATTTGAATTCCATTATTTTACTTTAGAATCTATCCAGATAAGGAAAATTATTGGATCTCTCATACGAAATAGTAAAAACACTAATAGGTGTAGGGGAATAAAATATTTAGGAATATGTACAATTCCCCAAACATTAAAAACAACCATGAAATAAAGTGGAGACATCAGTGGGTTTTTATATCTTCAAATGACATTATAAGAGAAATTGAAAAATAAAATGCACTGTATTAACTCAGTTTAGTAGTCAACATGAAGTCATCTTTATCATCTCACATAAATCATCACTCGAATTTTCATGTTCTGTTCATGATTTTTTTGTTAGGTTTTGAAATTAATATAGAATTCATAGTTTTTATAGATATGTACGATGCTTGATCCACGGTGAAATTGAAAAACGTCTCTACTCTTGTTGGTAATATTCTAATAGTTAAGGGCAATACCCATGTTGCTACATTCTTTTAACTGAACATAAAAGAAGATAATTGAAAACAATGCCAACCACATCCAGGAAATGCTTAATAAAAACAATTGAAACATATGTCATATGCACCACAATCTTATACATTAGTGCATCCTGACAATTAAAGCAACAAAATAATATATTAAAAGGAAAAATAATCTTTAGAAACCTTGCCATAGAATTTAACCAAAAGAAAATAGCTAAGGGGAGAGGGAAAAACTATATTATAAACCAAAGACGTAAAAATATACCTAAAATGTTGTAGAGAGCAATTCGTTCACATCTTCGTTCTATTATTTTTGACTTTCAAAATCACTGCAGATACCCAAGTCGCTAGCGATGATGCTAGGGATTGAGATTAACGATGCGTCTACAGTTGTCTTCACGTAAAAAGGGTGAAGTTCTGACAAATACTAAAGCACAAATATACATAAACAGAAAATGGATAGACTCAGAACATAGTATTCAACATACAAATCTAAACAAAGCCAAAATATCTTGATGCTTACCGATATGCCTAAAGTCATTTGTCACTTAATATTAGTCCATAGATATTAATATCTTTGATCATTATGGGACTGTCTAATATTGCTTGATGTAGCCTAAAATTTTCAAAATCTATGGCATCCCCTGAGCCATACTGAAACTCAAAATCTTGAAATTTTGTACATACCTCTTGCCTTTGAAAATTTGCATCTGTTTGAAACTATGTAGTATGCATTTTACCTAAATCTTATACATATTTGAGTCAGTGTAAAAATTTATGTAGCCCG
This sequence comes from Allium sativum, assembly GCA_030737875.1. Lineage (NCBI taxonomy): Eukaryota > Viridiplantae > Streptophyta > Magnoliopsida > Asparagales > Amaryllidaceae > Allium > Allium sativum. The sequence goes on from CM060915.1 coordinate 381,496,822, forward strand.
TGTACTGTTTTGAAATTCATGAATGTTAAATTAATCAATTCAAAAATTAGTTAGTATAGAAAGTAATTTATATGCTACTCGCAAAAATTTGACATTCATTTGAAAACTTAGTTATGTGCATTTGAAGCCTTATGGACTTGATCCCTAGTGGAATTTCACAAAACAGAAATATTTTGGAACTCATGAGGTTTTCATTTGGAACTATATCAAAACTTCTATAAACCTTGTCCTATCTAAAAATCCATGTATGTTCAAAATTGTACGTCTGTCAAAGCTAATATGTATGCACTTGAAAATTATTGGTATGCCATATTGTGTGTACATTCAAAAGCTATGTGGTGTATATATAGTATCTCTACCAAAACCTCATGTACAACAATATATATTTTTAAATATGTAGCACTATATACATTAGCAAGCTAATGCAGGTGCTTCTTTTGTGGAAATAATACCCTTCTCAATTCGACATCACCGTTCGATATGAATATTTTAGAAATACTCATTAATCTGCACATATATGTGAGATTATGCATGCTTAAATTTCAAACGTGTATGAGAATTTTTCAGATCCAAAAGTCAACATATATATACTCCAAGAATTATATACACACACACACACATACGCAGTCCAATATGTATTTCAAGATTAAATATATCACTTAAAGAATTAAGTACATGGTTGTTACCAAATATTGATGTAGGCTCGTCCATTTTTCCTTATGCTCTGCTTACTCTGGTCCTTCCCATACTTTTCTTTTGAAGTCTTGTATAAAATTAGACAATCACCACGCCATTGATGGCCTATTGCAACAAAATTACAAGATATTTCTAGCTAAAATGTAATGATAACTATGATGATTTTTGTCTATTATAACGTTCGCTTAAAGGTGTTAACATTGATATCAGCAAGATGTTGCAATAGCTATAAATATATTCAAATAAAAAAATAAAAAAAATTACACCTCAGTGATCCATACCATCATTTAAAACAAAATATCAACCATCAATTTACACTTCAGCTCTTTCTATTTCTCACTTTTATTTTAATTCACACGCATTTCTTTACATTTCGTTCTCCCCCCAAAATTCCAAAATCGTCCCAATCCCTAATTTTCGTTCACCCGCATCATTTCATCAAATTTTTTTGTCTTTAAAACCATTCAACGTAGAATCATATAGCATGGGCTTTATTGTAATGACATAGATTTTATAGTCATTTAAATTTGAATATTTAAATCTTTTCTAAATATTTTATTTGAGATATTAATGGATTTTAATGTCAATTTTGTTAATAGAACGACGATTGAGTTTTCGACTTCAATTGAATACACAAAATTCATTGTAAATCGGAGTTTTGTGAAACAATTAATGGAAATGAAAAACCAAGATTTCATCTTATAAGTTGTTAGTTATGTCCTAATCAAATTTTCAAATAGTCGCTATGGAATCATTTATAAATGATTATGTTATTTAATATAATTAAAATGAGTTCTATTATAATTTGAATATGGTTTAGCTTGAAGTTGTTAATATTGGGTTATAATTCCATATTAATTAAATTTTAAGTGATATATTATTCCATTTGGATATATTCGATGATAATAATTTATTTATTGTTATAGTTATTTAATTATTTTGGATTTAATAATATTTAATCGATATTATATAAGCATTAGAAATAGCTGTTTTTCAAACGATCTCTATTTTCGATGGAACGGATTTTATTGGAATGCATATAGCTAATTATTGTTAGATTTCCAGTTTGGAGCCAGTCACAGTTGTTTTGTCGGCAGACGACATTTGAATGGGCACCGTTGAAAATATTGAAACTAAAATAACACCTTGTGCTAACGGAGTCGAAATTCAACGAAATTTATTTCATTGGATCCAAAACATCAAGACATAGCATTTTGTCTGTTTTCATTAGTTTTGGAGTTCATGTTTGGCTACATAAGAATTAAATGTCAATTGCATAAAAATTGATATATTATTTAATTATTTAATCTAATCTGATTTCCCCACTGTTACTTTCATTGTCATGCGATCCAAAATGTTTTGTTTTGCTGCCAATCATATGAATATCTTACCGACCAAGTATTTCTTGAGACTCCCCCACACATACAGTCTACCCTGAATGTTTCCGCAAGTCCCAAATTCATTTTTTCCCCAAAATACAGCCGACCCAAAAATAGAACATGCAGCCTAAATCTTCATAGCTGTGCATGTGAAGTCCTTTCATTAACGCAGTGTATTGTCAAATTTATAGCCACCCTAACCTATCGAAGACCGCACTTCTGAAAGGCAAATATCCTTGTCGTTCACGTAGCAACTATTTCTTTTCAGGCTCAACCTAAAAGCAGGCCAACTATGCTATATTTCTTCCTACTATGGGCTAGCAACAATGATTGATGTTGAAAACACTATGTAGACCTAGCCTACATGTACCAGGTGAAAACAAGACATTATTCTTATCTCAAACCCCTTCTTGTATATATACAACATGCGGTAACCATTTCAGTTCATTCCAGTAATGAAGAAAATGCGGGTTTCCTCTGACAAAAGAAATCAATATTGATCCTGCTTTCACCATTAAGAATTCAAACCATAATATCATGGCTTGCGATGTTAGTAAGGCAACATCAGAATGAGCATCGTGATTTGTTGTGCTCGCGGGATGGAAACACGGGTCGGAGCAGCGATGGTGCGTGGCCATGCGAGAAGGGGCACGGGTGTGCATGGGGTGGACGACAGTCCAATGGTGATCGCTGGACAATATGACTGGCGGTAGTCAAGGTGATGGAGTGGTCACTGGTGGGTTCGAACATCAAAACCCGTGAAGCAGAGTGGACGTTGAGGTGTTGTAAGTTGCGACCATGGAAATGGTTTTCCTGTAGCTTGTTGTTTTGCAAGAAGAAGATGAAAAAGACAGAGAAGTAAATGACAAAAACAGGAGCATTGCATATGAATGGAAGAGAAGACTGTCGCACATGGAAAGTGCGGTGGAAAGTGATGACTAGCATGGGAAATGGGACAGTGTGGTGTAGTGCGGAACAAATGAGGGCTTGGTGAAAAGAAGATGGGGAGGATACATGTTTCGGTCCAGTGAGGAACGAATAAAAAATATATGAAGTAGCAGTTTCGAAAATTCAGAAACGTGATGGGGAAGGAGATAAACTCCTGTAGCTCGCGGTAAATCATTGTAGTGGGCCGAATAGTTTGGGATGGTAAGGACTAAGGACCCATTTCTTATATAATTTAGTTTACTTACATACATATACATGTATATATATATATGTATGTATGTATGTGGCCAGTGCCAAATCCTTGATTTATCTTGCCTAATTACCGTTTAACATTATCAAATAATACCTATGCCTAATTAAATTGTTATATACCTAATCACTAACCCAATTTATTAATGTACTAATTATGGGTCATAAAACCTATGGAAGCATTAATAGTCTGACCACTTAAGCCGTATTGAGCTCAATTTTTGTAATTTTGGGTAGATCACGAGATATTAAAACCTGATAACTTTCTTATGGGCCTTGGATGCAAAGCTAATCAGGAAATTTCACATCTAGTATTGGACAGTCTAGAATTGTACATAAAGGTTGAATTTAAATTCTTGGATACTGATTGTATACAACATAATAGATTATACAATGAAAACATTATATAACCGGTAGAAGAAGTTTTAAAGCATAACGTGTATTTAGGTAAGCCTAAACAAACAGATATACGTAGCCCTCGATTTGTGTAAAATGATGATTAACGGTTTGAATTATATTTAATTAAGGTTAACTAATAAAATAGTTAATTAAAATATAATTAAACAATAACTATCTAAGTTAATTGGGTGTAACTTATAATTTATATAACATGCCCATATGCTAACAGAATCAAATTAAACCAGGAACGTTGGAACCATATCAATGAACGAAATACTATGGAATTGATTTGGTTAGGATTGGATGCAGCTGGGATTTTTAATTAAATTAAACATCTGTTTAATTTAATTAAAACCAATAGTTTTCGCAATGAATGGAATCCAAAGTGAGTTAAACTCACTCAGTTATCCTACTTATAATTATTATAAGTCGGGTATATTGTTTGTGTGCTATGGTTGCCAATTAACGGTTGATTTAATGATTGTTTGCATACATACTGAACAATTTTATATAACTGATTTAAATTAGATGTTCGTTTAATTCAATCGAACCCAATCGTTGTTTTTAACGATTATTTTCAATTGAGGTAACTTGCCTTGTTGGTTACGTTTATAATAATTCAAACATATTAAATCTAATTAGATGCTTGGACTATTATTATTAGTCGATTATTATTAGTCGAGTTAATTGTTCATGTTTATTATAAATCATTATATTGAATGGATTATTTTATTTGAATTAACATATTTGGATGCTGGGAAAAAAAGTTAAAGAGATCCATCTTCCTCAAATTTATTGTTTATTTTCATTATCATTATATAAACAGTTTGATGAATATGATTGGATTATTTAATTGATTATTTACGATTGAATCTAAATTCGACATTGTTCGTTATAATCCAATGGGTAATATTGGTTGAGGAATGAATAACAGATGGCCTAAAGTGTACACTGTTTTATAAGAATTGATTTACCGCCAGGTAAATTAATAAAAATGAAGTTATAAATCTTATTTATAACTGAAAATGGATTTTAAAATATACTATTTTAAAAGGAAGTTCATAAGGAGGGAAATAAATGTTTATTATTTATTATTTAAGTTTTAAATTAAATTACTGAATTGTTTTATAATGAAAATTCTTATGTTATTAAGTTCTTAGAAACAAATGGAAATATATTGAAAGTGATTATTATTTATTTAATAATAATCAAAGTAAGTAGGGTTTATTTAAATTAATTATATTTTTAATTAATTTAAATGGAACGACGAATTGGAAATGATTAACGAATTAATCATGTTTGAGTTGACCGGGTCAACAGACTTAACCGAAATTGAATATTAAATCAATTTATTAATTTAATGGAGGTGTTTAATGGAGAAGTAAACCGCATTTTTTAATAAATGTTGATATTTGATTATTATTTATTCAATAATAACCAAAGGGGTAATCTTCGAATTTAAAATGCATTAATAGAATTTTATGAAAATAAAAGGCCTATTTATGGTTAAATGGTATTTTTAAGTGAATTAAGTTTAAAATTTAAGTTTAATTGAATTCCTACAAGAGTTCAGTTTAATCGGATTTTATAAATCCAAGTTGAATGGATTTCTTATACAACCCAAGTTTTTGTTGAAAATAAAGTCCAAGATATGAAGAAGAATGGAACCTAACTGGATATCGGTCGAGTCAAATGATTTTCTTAGTGCTGATCTGACATTGGTTTCCACCTTCGGGGTTGATATTTAGGGAATTATTTTCTTACGTATTTACGGTTAGGAACTGATGAAGGTGGGAAATAGGAAATCAAAATGGAAATCCAAGTTTGAATGAAATTGGTGAGGCGAGTTACGTTATTAAGATGCGATCTAAATTCGCTACATTAAGTAAGATATGAGTATATATCGAGGTATAACCAAATAGGGTGGAAATAAACTTATCAACAGTTTATAAAGATTTCTATCAATGATGGAATTAAGATTTGTATATATAATATTTTTAAAAGATTGTAAAGTTAATAGAGGAGGTTTTTAAAAATAGTTTATTTAAATTAAGTAAACACATTTGGATTAAACTAAGATTTCCAAGAGGAAATGTGATACAAAAACCATGTTTTAAATCGAGTAGTAAATAGGATATGTGGAAATTAATGGAATAAGATTTTGTTGATAAAGTTCTATTTATTCTGAAAAAAAGAATGTTGTTGACTCAAGGTTTGAGAGGTAAATAAAATACCTTTTGAACAACTTCATGATTATCCAAGGATGATACTAGTTTAGAAACAATTACGGTCGATGGAAATAAAATTAGAATTTCGATGAATGGTCTTATAAAATATATTTTTAAATGTTTTAAGTTAAATACGATGATTTTGAGTATAAGTTTATTTGTGATATAAGAAAAAAAAGGCTTTGTTTCAAATACTGGAAATTTATAGGTTTTGATTAACAAATGGAAAATTAAAAAGGGCCAAGGGATGCTAAGTATTGAACCAGTGAACTCGTTTTATTTCACGGTTGGATGATTGTTTATTTTGATAATTAAATAACCATCTATCAAAATCTGACGTATACGATTGTTGGTATAGAAAGACCGGGATCAAATTTATATTCAAAAGCCATTCCGACCAACAAATACGTGAATGTTGAAGATATCAGATGATGATCAAGTTGGAGCATTGAAGACTGTTGCTCTTCATAATGTGGAAGGATTACTTAAAATCTCCGACTTGCAATCAAAGATATATTGTGATTCTATCATGGTTGGAATCAATGCATTGCAAGGACTACTCGCTATTGATTCATAGGGTGATACCTAGGATGTGATAAGAGGGTGCCTTCGGTTCATCCTGTTTCTGGATGACTTGTATGGATAGATGTCTGACAGAGTATTTCCAAAGGGATTACGTATGTTGATTTCTTCAAAGTACCATAGTTAATGGCAGAGAAGGGCACTTCTCTTAGCTTAATGGCTAGAGTTTTTTATGGATGTAAATTGGTGATATCTGGTGGATTTGACGATGTGGCATTCAAAGTGAACGATGGCCAGATGTTCTAAAAAGAAGATTTAAACCTCAAGTCTCGTCAACCGTGAAATGACAAAACTCGGGTTGGTCGCATGGCTATGTGGGTCGCTTCCAATAAGGTGTATTTTCACCATTTAGAGAATATTTATATTTGTTATTCTTTTCGCTTCTTTATCTCCCGAGAATGGTTATGTTGGTACCAACCGTAGGTGACAATATATTCAGAACATTCAAGCGAACTAAATGGCCGGTCATGCTTAGCCTGGATTTCAAGATGTTCTTGTTGAATCCTGGTGTATTCCTCTCTAGAGATACACTGTCGGAAGGTGGTCGCGTACCTTGCCAGTTTGAAATCCATTCTCCAATAAGAGCCTGTGGTTTTGATTGTATACTATATATGTAGAGCGTGAGATGCAAGCGTTTAACTAGATGGTTATTTATTTGTGCTAAGACATTATTGTAATATCAGAAAAGATATGATTTCAAAACTATTTTGGGTTATCTTATGGTAAAAACTGTCAATATTTATGTGTGGATTTGGTCTTACGATTATCTTTTTCTTTCAAAAAGATTTTGTGTAAAAAAATCAAGTTGGATGTTGCTTATAAACTTAGTAGGTTTCTCACTATGGTCCACCAGACTGATCAGGCATTTGTAATTCTTGGGTTAGACCGAGTTTTACAGGTTCAGTTTATCAGATGTTGTGAAGAGACGAGCTGTGTAACACCCCGTATTTTTAACGATACTAAAAGAGGATAAATTAAATTATAATTAATTTAATATTCAGAATTAAGGAAAACAGACTACACCATTGCGACTGTCTCAAAATTCTGGTCAAGATAGACATTTGGTTTGCGTAAAATCGACATCGTATGAAGAAGTTATGAGGGTTTTAGGTTTGTATATGCGCAGAAGATACATATATACACACATGAGTTAGAATTTTATCCAAAACCATTCGAATTTGAAAAAGAAAAAGTGGCGGCAGTTTTCCCGCTCTAGGGGGTCGACACCCTAGACGAGTGTCGACACCGGGGTCGACCCACCCACAGGGGTTTCGATACCCCTAGGGATGACGTGGCAGTCGGTTTCAGAGGGTCTGGCAGCTATATATACAGTGGTCATTTCTCTTGTTTTCTTCATTGAGAATTCATGATGGCCAAACTCTGCCGGTATCTGCACTGATCTGTATCCGTTATCTTCTTGAACTAAAGCAAATCAATTGGAGATTAAAGATCCAATCTTTTCAAGTTCTATCTTATTATCCAAACTCTGTGAGTCCCTAGTCTCTTTTAGATTTGAATATTTAAAAGTAAATATGACATGACTATTACTTGGATTTGTTCATATGCCTAGATTGTATTAGATCCACTGTAAATTGCGAACAATTGACATCCTAAATTGTGTATAACTTGGATCTAAATCTCTATCTTGTTGGATATATTGTAAGCTTTGTGGAATTCTATGATATGGATCTTGACCTTATTTTTGTTAGATCTATTTTTAATTATTGATCTAAATCTCTATCTTGTTGGATCTATTGTAACATTCTATGATGTGGGTCTTGACCTTATTTGTGTTAGATCTAATTTTAACTCTTGATCTGAATTATGCGGACATCTAAATTGCTAATCAGATCTAGTTTATCACCTTGTGCCTATTATATTAGATCTAAACCTGTTGGACATCTAAATGGTTAATTTAGATGCTATAATGCTCACTATGTCATCATAGTTATGTTAGAACTAGTAATTGCTACAAGTTCACCGGATTTATGCTCATATGTCCACCTTATCACCATGTTAGTTTATGTTTATGCCAAGTTATGTTAAAACAATCACTTTGGTTATATTCCTATTATCTTCCCTTTTATCGTTTATGACTAAGCTATTATCTAGCCTAGGCATGCTGCTAATTTTGTGAGTGTGCTAGTTAAGGAATAGGGGAAAAAGGTTAATATTGGCATAATTTGAATATAAACATCATTGGGCATATAATTCAAATTATTAGGTAAAATGTGCATTAACACCTATAAAGGTATAGATTTAATTAATTAATTAATTAATAATGAATGCCTATGATTACAATTAGAAATTATAATGGTGCTTATGACACGATGTTAGGTTGCATTGGTGGTGGAAGTCTGCCCGGACCCGACCGACATATCCAGCAGCCACTAATGTTAAACCTAATGTGAGAGGTCTAAGTGCGCAAATACGAATCGGGCTGTGACACGAGGTTAGGCCCAACTTGTGGAATAAGACTACCCGGACGCGACCGTCATATCCAACATCCACAAGTTGTAGGCCTAATGTGGGAGGTCTAGCCCATTATAAACCATAAATGGACATGGTAATAGATTGGACTCCTAACCAAATCTAATCCATGGGGATTGTATGATTGTGAACTAAAGTTAGGGTTAAGTAAAATTGATTGGATAGTGGATGGGTTAAGCAAATCTGGAGGGGGTGGGTAATAGTTGCATATAGGCTCACAAACTTAACTCGATAAGGTTATGTAATTAAAGACACCTAATGGTATACATGACCAGTTGGAATAATAAAGTTATGTAATTAAAGACACCTTTTAGGATAAACATAACTTGTAGAAATGATAGGGTTATGTAATTAAAGACACCTAGTGGTATACATAGCCCAATAAATCCTAGTGACGGGGGATACAAGACAAAGGGGAGAGCTTGTATCATATTGCGTGGGATCCGTTTCATCCAGTAACCTGGAGTAGGTATCAAAACATATACTCCGTACCTGGTCGGAGATAGGGCATGCTTACTAGACTGATTGTAAGAGATCCAAACATGGAGGACGGTGTGGGTGGCGCAAACCGACCGAGCCATGTGCGTGCATGAGCCGGGCAAAAGGGGATAAGACGACCGTGACACCTGTAGATATGGGGTTGTGCATATCAGCGAGGGGTTGCCACTTTAGGACGTGATACATCCTACTGTAGAGCTGACACAGAGTATCTACAAATTAGGGAGCCGATCGACTAGGGTAGTAGTTAGGATACATTTGGACGTATGGCTAAGTGTACCACCTTATAGTGGAAGGGATCATCTCATTCTGGTTATACTAGTAATAGTGCAGAGTAATCATTAGAGAAGCGTATACACCTTATCCTGTCTATCTTGTCACACGTGCCATTTATGTAGTGATCTCTCTTATCCACTTTATATGCTTGTCATGCTACTTTTATTTACTTACTTGCTAAAAGTAACTAAACTCACCAGACTTTATGTCTAACCTTTTGTTTCCTCTTCTTTCTTCCGTTTCCCCCAGGTTTTCAGGGAGGAAACACTCAGGCTTAGTCAGGACTCAGTTATCATCTTTCTAGAGCTGCTTTCGAAGTATGGCTCAAGTTCTTATCTCTACTATGGCTTTGTCTCTTTTATTCGGGGAATTATGTTTTCTTGTATGTATTTATGTACTCTGATGGTAAAAGATAGAATTTATATTGTTGTAATGGTTTTTGTGACTTATGGTATTTTGGACCATGATGTATGATTTGTATTTGAAATAAAAATTTGAATTTCTGCTGCTATCTTAATTATATCTGTCTTGTAATATTCTGTGTCTATTTACCTTTAATGCTTTACAAAACTTAATGAATTACCTTTGTGGGTGACATTAATAGACATGGGGTGTCACAAGCTAGAAAATTTCGGACGTATGATATTATAGTTATTATTCTGCTACGAGATTGTATAAGAGGACAGGTTGTTATAACCATCCAGATATGTTGTTGTACTTTGATGACTGTAAGTTTTATTTTAAGCCCTCAATAAAAATTTATTTCAATATTATTTTTTGTTCCGCTGTGATGTAAGACTCTGTGTTGTGTTGGTTCTTCTTCATCTTCTTCTATTCTAATATTTCTTTCTTATCTCATCCTCTAATTTCTTTCTCTTAATTATTTGCTTTTATGTGCAATTTAAGTTTATGTGGATTGCTAAATGTCGTCTTAAACTATATGGAAAAAGTGGGTCGTTACAAGTGGTATAGAGGCAATGGTTTAGTAAAACCTTGGCTCTGTGGTATAACTCGATATAGATGGGGTTAGTAGTACCCTATATTGAGTTTGAGTATATATATGAGAGCGCGTTTTTGTAAATTTTATGCAAATGTTTCGTATTGTTTTGTTTGATAGGTTCAAGTGTCGGGAAATTATATTGAACTGGCAATCGACACAATATTGTTTTGTAGAAAGGGTAAATGAAATAATTTTTTCCAATCATATTTTGTATAGAAAGGAAATAATTTTTCCAAATTACTGAGACATTGGTTGTTGGATTGATTTGATCTGAACTAAAAACAAAATTGGGATTATGAAATGAAAATAAACTAATTAGAAAATCAATTGGGTAATTGATTGTAGAAATTGAACTTAAATTAGTAAATTTGATTGTGTATTGTTTGTTTTTTGGGTTCTAGATTGATTGGATAATGATTCCTAATATAATAAATTTTGAATCGAATATGAAATGAAATTGAATGATAAAATCCTATATTTGTTATTACACTAAAAAGGGAGTTAAGTGCAGGTTCGAAGAAGATAAAGCGGCTATTTGCTTTGCTTTGTTATTGGAATTGGTTTCCCGAAAAATAGGTAAACCGTAATATTTTTGATTGGGTGGTTGATTTTATACCCCGAGTTGGGTAGCCGTTTGGATTTTCTTTTCTTTTGGATCGATGTGAGGTCCGGAGTGGCAATTGTAGTCTTTCCGATCGAGCCGTGTAGAAGAGACATTGGCGAATTTTTCGTAAAATTATTTAAACTTAGAATATTTTTTATAGTGATTTTAAAATTTATTATTTTGAACATAATTGGGTTTGGAGCATTCTTCTAACTTACTAATTTCGAGGATGAAATTCTTTTAAGGGAGAAGAATGTAACAGCCTGGATTTTACAGTCATTTGGATTTGAATATTTAAATCTATTTTAAATATTTTATTTGAGATATTAATGGATTATAATATCAATTTCATTAATAAAATGACAATTGAATGTTTTAATATATATTTAATATAAATCAAACTCAAAATGGCATGGTAGTTCATAATATTGAGTTTCGAACTTCAACTGAATATACAGAATCCGTTATAAGTCGGAATTTTATGAAACAAGAAACGTTTGAATCTATTGGATTATAATTTTCTAATGGAACTGAAAAATTGAGATTTTGTCTTATAAATTGTTAATTATGTCCAAATAAATTTTCAAATAGTCGCTATGGAATAGTTTATAAATGATAACATTATTTTCTATAATTAAAAGGATTTTTATTATAATCTGAATATCGTTCCGCTCGAAGTTGTTAATATTTGGTTATAATTCCGTATTAGTTAAATTTGAAGTGATATATTATTCCATTTGGATATATTCGATGATAATATTTATTTATTTATTTATTATTATTATTTAATTATTCTGGATTTAATAATATTTAATAAATATTATATAAGCATTAATATGTATTAAGATGCTTTTCTTTGTTCAAAAATTGTCCACGGTTGTTTATGTTGTTTTAATTGTAGAATATTGAATTTTTACCCGTAATATTGCAATTCTGAGAATAAAAACAAATGAAAATTCTCAATTCTCTATGACGCCTGGGGGATAGAATATTTTCAGGAACAAGGAAATCATATTATTTTTTGTCTTTAGTCATAATTATATTGCTGTGTTGTGCAACAGATTCATGAATGTTTTTATCAGCATTTTGCTAGCTTGACATATCAAATAAAGGATCCGAGACCTTGATTGGAACACATTAGCGAACAACTCATTCAAATAAGGGGATACTACATATAAATAACTAAAGATGATTCCCTGGACTAAGTCGCTATATGCTGATACGGGCCAGTGACTTCCTGGTAATTAGCCTTGCAAGCCCAACCTGAGATCTACTTACGTAACATCTCCCAAGGCCTCGCATAGTGAAGGAACTATCTAGCATAGCCTTAGAGAGGAATACGCTTCTAGGTGACTTCTGATTCCAAAATAGATACGGTTCTTGGACTTTTATGTCTTAAGCATAACTAAGAACGGTCATGGCTTTTTAGGTTCCTTAGAAATAGTTGTTTTCAAACGATCTCTGTTTTCAACGAACAAATTTTATTGGAATGCATATAGCTAATTATTGTTAGATTTCCAATTTGGAGCCAATCAGAGTTGTTTTGTTGGTGGATGACCTTTAAATGGGAACCGATTAATATATTGGAACTAAAATAACACCTTGTGAAATGGAGTCGGAATTCAATGAAATTTATTTCATTAGATCCGAAACGTTAAGACATAGCATTATGTCTATTTTCATTTGTTTTGAGGCCATGTAAGGCTACACAAAAATTAAATCTCAATCGCGCAAAAATGGATATATTATTTAATTAATTTAATCTAATTTAATTTCCCAACTGTTACTTCTGTTTTCATGCGTTCCAAAATGTTTTTGTTTCGCTGTTAATCATATGAATATTTTGCTGACCAAGTATTTCTTGAGACTCCCCCACACATACAGTCTACCCTGAATATTTTCGCAGGTCTCATATTCATTTTTTCCCTAAATACAGTCGACCCAAGAATAGAACACGCAGCCTAAATCTTTGTAGTTATGCATGTGAAGTCCTTTCATTAATGTAGTGTATTGTCAAATTGATAGCCACCCTAACCTATCGATGACCACACATCTGAAAGGAAATTATCCTCGTCGTTCACGTAACAACTATTTATTTTCAGGCTCAACATAAAAGCAGCCAAGCTATGCTATATTTCTTCCTGCTATGGGCTAGCAACAACAATTGATGCTGAAAACACTATGCAGACCTAGCTTACTTGTATCAGGTGAAAACAAAACATTATTCTTATCTCAAACCCCTTCGTGTATATATACAGCATGCAACAACCATTTCAATTCTTTCCAGTAATGAAGAAAATGTGGGTTTCCTCCGACAAAAGAAATCAGACTGTTCCTAATTTTCCCCATTTAGAATTCAAACCTTAATATCGTGGCTTGCGATGTTAATGTGGAAACATTAGAATGAGCATTGCAATTTGTTGTGCTCGCGGGATGGAGACGCTGGTTGGAGCAGCGGTGGTGCGAGGCCATGCGAGGTGGGACGCTGGTATGCATGGAGTGGACGACAGTCCAGTGGTGATTGCTGGACAGAATAATAGGCGGTAGTCAGGGTGATGGAGTGATCACTGGTGGGTTCGAACGTTAAAACCCATGAAGCAGAGTGGACATTGAGGTGATGTAAGTAGCGGCCATGGAAATGGTTTTCTTATAGCTTATTATTCCGCAAGAAGGAATGAAAAAAGGGAGAGAGAGGAGTAAATCATGAAAACTGGAGCGTTGCATATGAATGGATGGGGAGACCATCGCACATGGAAAGTGCGGTGGAAAGGGATGACTAGCGTAGGAAATGGGACATTGTGATGCAGTATGGAACAAATGAGGGACTGGTGAAAAGAAGATGGGGAGGATACATGTTTCGATCCAGTGAAGAACGAATAAAAAAATAAAGTAACAGTTTCAAAAATTCAGAAACGGGATGGGGAAGGAGCTAAACTCCTATAGCTTGAGGTAAATCATGGTAGTGGGCCAAATAGTTTGGGATGGTAAGGACTAAGGACCGATTTGTTATATAATTTAGTTTACTTTTATACATATATATGTACATGGCCAGTGCCAAATCCTTGATTTATCTTGCCTAATTACCATTTAACGTTACCAAATAATACCCACGCCTAATTAAATTTTTATATACCTAATCACTAAGCCAATTTGTTAACGTACTAAACATGTGTGACGGCCCGCCCCGCACCAGCTGGCATTTCCTCCGAAAGTGCATTGTACACATGCCCGACTAGCACGGAACGGTCGCTAAAGAAAGGAAAGAAGAGAATGAACTAATCGAAAACCTGTAGAATGTCTCACAGCGCATGGGATAAAATATAATAACATCATACTTGACATAAAACAGGCGAGAGAGTGCATAAGCTGAAGACTAAACATCATAGTAGTGGAAAATCCAAATACAGCTTATGTTATACATCATCATTATTACAACTTTAAAACTGTCTCTAAAGTAAAAGAAAGAAAGAAAAGGGTACACTACTAATGCCCAAAGTAGTGACCAACCGCGACGCAGGGAGAATATCTATATATCATATGTGGAAGCCTCTTGCTAGTCTCCAGTACAGCTACTCGTGCATTACCAGCTAATATGTCCCTAGTCTGCTCGTGAGAGCACCCAGAGTAATAAGAAGAGACATAAAACTCCGGGTCAGACAAAAAGTCTGGTATGAGCGATAAGCACCAAAACAGAACAATAACAGGTATACTAAACCATACCTGAACCTGGACCTACAACCAAAGAGTTAGCACTACATACCGTACAATACTCTAAGGTGCCACTGAACAGATGGTGTAAAGATAACGGGGGAGAGGGTGTGCATGTCATAATGAAGACAAACAATCAAACATAGCAACCATCTTCATATCTCTCACTCAGTGCG
Organism: Allium sativum; assembly: GCA_030737875.1. NCBI lineage: Eukaryota > Viridiplantae > Streptophyta > Magnoliopsida > Asparagales > Amaryllidaceae > Allium > Allium sativum. The sequence continues at coordinate 381,512,055 of CM060915.1, forward strand.
TAAAGCATTCGATGTCCAACACTGTCAATCACTAGACCCATCGAAGTAGTGACGGAGTTCGACTTGTACAACTACTGCTACTACCAAGCTTACCCCATGGAGTCATGACCAAATCTTTACAAATGACCCCACTTCATTGGTCTATAGCTCTTTAGTCGTACCTAGGCCACTATGGCCGTGAATCCGTTCACATACCCCCTACACATAGTGATCCAAAGTTACAGACATCGACAACCCCTTAGCACACGTCCTGCAGCAAAGCCCAACTCATGAAGTCGACTCGGTGGTTCCCAACTGGATCCTGAGTACAAACTTCCCACTTGGACTACCTTTGCATCTTGGGTTTTGGCCTCCTCCTCCGGATCGGTCTTCATTCAGTTCGTAACCCGTGCCTCACATCCAAGCTCCTTGGTTCAACTCGTAGTATCTCCTCTAGTTCGGATCGGGTTGTTGCATACGGATCGGGTCGGTCGTGCTCCTCCAGCTCGTGATTCGTTGTCAGGTCTTGCTCGTGATGCAACACCATTGGTTCGGAGTCCACTAAGCGGCTCGGATCGCGTCCCCTAGAGTGGTTCGGATCGTGCTCCAGACTTCACAACTGCACCATCAGTTCGGGGATGAGCATCCGGGTCGGGTCGTGGTCTTCAATTGGGAGAGGATCGGTTCGGGTAGCTCTCCATGATCAAGTCGGAGATAATTTCCTGGATCACTAGCTAGTCGAGGCGCTTCGGATCGGATCGTGCAACCATGCCAGATCGGGTCGTACTCCCTCCATTGGGTCGGGTCGAGCTTCCCCTCATCCGATCCGGTTCTGCACAGTTTCCTGCACTTTGTCCAGCAAGCTGTTTATGCCATTCGACGGCGTTTTCGACCAATCTAACACTTCTAGACAATCACAAATCATACCATACAGTCATAGCAACATGTACAACCAATCATAAACACCAAAACAACAATCATAGCATGTAAAATGGATCAAACATACCCCAAAACCCATATTTTCCCCTTAATCATGTTTAAGCAAATCTAATGATAAGATTCGCAAAACTTAGCCAAACTAGCCAAATTTTCTAATAGAGATCTAAAATAATATTTCGAAATTTATACATATCTTTCCAGGATTTATTTATGCATAAATTCGCTAATTAACACTAATCACCCTAATTAACTATAATTAGTTCAAAAAAAATGCTAATCACTCACCATTGCCACAAATAAAACTCAGATCTGAAATGAATCTCTGATTTGGAGCTGTTCCCAAGGCAATACAGCAGCTCTATCTCAATCTCTATGCTAATCTGCCTCAATTTGATGTAGATTAGGCCAATACTTGATTAAACGGTGATTAGAAGGTGTTTTAGATGTTGGAGGCCATGGCTAGGTTGAGAGGAATGAATAGTGACGGATGAAAAATGAGAAAAAGGTATTATCCAAACCCTAACAGCCCTTTTAAACTCTGAATCCCGAAATTCCCCTTTGGGCCTAGCTATTAATCACCCGGTTAAGCCCAATTAAGCTGTTTTTCACCATCTGAAACTATTTCATCCATATCTCCCAAATGGTGAGTTCGTTTAGCTAATTGACCACTATATGGAAAGGTACACCATCATCCGGAGCCAATAGAAGTGGTTTCAGGTCAAAATTCCCTTCTAGTCAAAAGTTATGGTCAAAACAAGACCAGCTAGGGGCAAAACGGTCATTTAAAATCGACAAAAATCATGAACATGGGAAATGACCCCACTAGTCGTCTCCATAGTTACATGACCGTACGATTTCGTATGTGAAAGAAATAAATATTCTATGGTCCTATGATGCGTAGAATGCGGGTCATTACATTATGGGTCATAAAATCTATGGAATCATTAACACTCTGACCACTGTAGCCGTACTGGGCATAATTTCTGTAATTTTGGGTAGATCACGAGATATTAAAACCTGATAAATTTCTTATGGGCCTAAGATGCAAATCCAATAAGGAAATTTCACGCCTAGGATTGGATAGTCTGGAATTGTACATAAAAGTTGAATTGAAATTTTGGGGTACTGATTGTATACAACATATATAGATTATACAATGAAAACATTATATAACTGGTAGAAGAAGTTTTAAAGCATAATTTATATTTAGGTAAGCCTAAACGAATAAATAAACGCAGCCCTCGATTTGTGTAAAATGATGATTAACGGTTTTGAGACGACCCGAACTTCCCCATTAAGGAAAGCACGGATAGAATTGAGTACAAGGCAAAATAGAACGCATACAGAAGAACATTTCATTGTTATTACAACAATTCCATCAGATACAAGAATATACAGAGTATAAATGAATAAATTACATTCGATAAATATCAGAGATTACAATAAATTACATAGCAGCGGAAAATAATACAAAAGCACAACTGAAAGTAATGCACGGATACAGAGCTTTCCGAGCATCGTTCCAGCTGTAAATCAGGACCCTGTGAATATAAATCTGCAAAACCAAAACTACTAGCTGCCCGTGCGGAAAATAGGGGCACCCAGAGTTTAGGTTAAAACAATAAACTCCAGGTCAGTCATGTGACTGGTGTGAGAACTAAAACAGTTATAATTCTTTATTTTAAAGTTCGGTAAATCAAGGGACCACGCCGTATAACACGGAACGGGTTTCCTCCCAAGAATACCAGTGCATAAAACAAACAGCGCAATGCTAAATAAAGAAAAATGAAGCTGTTATAAGACCCAGGTCCCATCACACAATGCAACGCAAGCCGGAGGATAGGGTTTTTACCTTATAACAGCCAAAGCATGCTTGATACGTTTAAAACACATTATTTGATACTATTATAGGTGTATAGTGTCAAAACAATTTCAATCATAAATATCAATCATAGGCGGCATGAATGACCCATACCACTATGTCGCCATACTAGGTTCTACAAATAAAACCGCACTATCACGTATTGGAAATTGGATTTCCGTCATGAGCCGAGGCAAGGGGCAAGCTCCTCTCCGATTCGAGACACTCTAGCAAATGTCCCAGGACCCCACTATGATCCTTGGATCTTCAGGGCCGGTCCTCTCTTACTTTTGAGGATTAATTATTCCTGAACACACGTTTCCCGGTCCTTACAGACCTATATCCGAGGCGCCTCATATCCAACAACCACACAGGTGAAAAGTATATAAATGTCAGGGCTGGTAGGTCACTGACACCACCCTAGCTAGAAAGAAACGTCGTGCTCTCCCTGCAGTCACTATCCCGTTTTTGACTCATACCGAGGTGTGAGGCTCGCGAATTCACGTTATACACAAAGCTACGCCACACAGGCCTTGCTTTGATCATCAACCACAAGACTTTGCTTTTCAACAGAAGCCCTGATCAATTGCCACTTACGCATGCCACACAGGCAATTCACTCCATGCGTTTGATATCCATCAATATATAACCCCTGAGCTCGTACGTCTCAGAGAAGGGCGTTAAGCAAGAGAATAAATTCTCCGCCGCCAAACAGATATATATTTAATAGAGATCAATCACACGGACTAAAATCCAATGTCGGACACACAGTCCATTTACAAGTCCGTTCTGGGTCTGAACGAAACCGGAGGCACTTTCCTCGCATATCCATCCATCTCCAAGTACGTCGGGAAGATCACCAACTGATTCCCTCATCCTGGGTGTACAGCCCAATCAAGATCATCAGTAATCACCCAAACGATGTGAAGACTTCCGGTCTTCAACCACCGTCTTCATCTTCGACATCTCGTCGAATCGGTTATTCAGAATGGGTATAAACCCGGCCTTTCTGAATAACCCACGTATATAATAAACGAATGTTACACAAACACAACAAACGCCTCATTCCAATTCAGAATATTCTTGTATTCACAAAATCACATTCTTAGGGAAATGTTCCCATTAATTTTATCCAAGATAAATTCTTCTAAATTTATTCTTTAATCTTCCTTTGGATATCGTTTCAAACTAGTCGGGATTAGCGAACCACACCGAAGTAATTATTTATTTTATTTCCCAATCCCAACCTATATATCCCATGGAGCAAAACTGGCGATACTCCATATCTAACACCACGGTGTTATCGGTAAAATTAATTACCATTTCACGTTCAAATCTAATTAAAGATTTAACTATCGCTTTGGAGCAAAACTGGTGGTACTCCATTCTCGATCACCTTTCAGATTTGATAATTTAAATTATCAATTCACATTTTTAATCTAATTAAAGATTCATTAAAACTCCACTTAGTTTTAATCTTCTCAAAAATCAATATTCTGCCTTTAACTGGGTTAAAGCACCAATGTCATCTAAAACACGATCCACGATAAACCCAAATCACATTTGATATTAAATACAAGGCTCTAAATAGAAAATATATCGGCTTATATTCAATATCAATTTCTGAAACCAACAAATATCGTATTGGAAATAACGATACGAATATATCTTTCAAATTCCCATAACAATATCTGTATATTCACGAAATCCAACATCGAAATATCCCGAAGATAATTTCGATTCAGCTCCAGTCCAATCCACGTATTGGAAATTATCGATTATTTTCAAAATCACTTTCATATTCAATTTATTTATTTAAAAATAAATTGATTTTAATTCCAGTTCAAAACTAGTTCATTTCGATAAAAATCTATTTTTATCTTTTCAAATGTGGAATTTTCCAGCCCAAATCTTTCCAATTCACATATTATAATTTTACACAAATTATAGATATTTTTAATAATTTTATCAAGGCCCGTACAGTCGATTTCCAACAACGGCCATCGAACTGCACTTACAGCGACCTTTTTCGAATTTGATTTGGACATAATTCCAAATCCAACCGTTAGATTTCAAATTTCTAATATTCATTGGAAAGCTCTTTTCGATACGAACCCAACGGTTCCGGTTTTAGGAGAATCCGACGGTCGGATCTCCCGCAACGTCAATTTGAAATAAATGGTCGAAATTCACGAACTGCTGCGGCGCGGCGCGTTCCATTCAGGCCATTATATTATATATATAATATATATATATTATATATATTTCGTCGATTTCTTTTTAAAACGAATTTTCTAAATCGTTTTAACTTCGTTTCAAAACCATTTCAACACTATTTCCATTCAAAGCCAAAATTGAATTCTTCTTTATAAATTCGTTTTAAAATTCATTTCTATTCAATTCAAATTTTAATTTAATTTGAATTCATTTCAATTCACTTTCAATTCAATTTGAATTCGTTTTCAATTCATTTCGAAATCGTTTTCAATTCAATTCATTTCGAAATCGTTTTCAATTCAATTCATTTCGAAATCGTTTTCAATTCAATTCATTTCGAAATCGTTTTCAATTCAATTCATTTCGAAATCGTTTTCAATTCAATTCATTTCGAAATCGTTTAAAATCGATATAAATATCGTTCACGTCGAAATAACGCATCTCTAATCAACACGGCTTTATATTTTTCAAAACTCCTTTATTCTATCCAACAAATGAATATTTGTTCCATTCAACACATGAATCTATATTTCTTTCAACACACGACTAATCTCAACACATGAGTACTGTCAACACCTCACTATTTTTGTTATGTAAAATATTTTATAAAATATTGGTATCTATCGTTTGATTTTCAATTAGATTTCTACTGGGAAGTAGTTCTAATTTTAAATATGATAAAGATGTAATTTTTATTATTTAAAATATTTCACTCAACACATGAACATCGTCATCACATGATTATTTTATATTCAACACATGAATCTTCTTTTATAATATTCACTATTTTCCCGATTGGAATGAGGCCCAATCAATCACCATATAACGTTAATTATATGGATTCCATACAACACATGTATATAATAGCATTGAAAAACAATCAATCATCAACCAAAGTGCACTACACTGTATAAGCATCAAATATAGATATCTGACGCTTATAACAGCCTGTCAATCAAGCGATCGACATATTTAATCAATCAGGATGAGTGAACTTCAAATTTCATCCCAACACCCGTGTGGGGTTTCAAACAATCAAACACAGATTTTATTTGTGCAGTTGGGCGATGTGTAAAATTTATCAACCCAATCACTATCAGTCAAATCAGTATATACAAACAAATCGGCCGATTTGTTTATAAATATTTATTTATTCACTTTCACGTTAAAAATTATATTTTTAACGATCAAACTATTTTATTTTAACACATGAATTTTCTATTAGTTCATTTATTCAATAAAATGATATTTTTATTTTTCTAACATATTTTTAGAAAATTTCGGCGGCATAACGGCACGATACTAGAAACGGGACGAGGCTTAGCCTTATCCCCGGTCTAGTGAAGGCCCACGCCATTCACACATCAATCAAATCAATTTCAATTCACCCAATAATTCAATTCGAATCAAATAATCTACCCAACTACACAACCAAACAATTTAACAAACAAGCCATCCATGGTCTGTGGATGACGGGTGTCGGGTGCTACTAAGCACCGTCTGCATCCTAGTATATATATATAACTAGAAAAAGAGATTTTGAGTGAGAAGTTCTCACCTATAGCTATCCAACTTCACGACACTCCTATTGAAGAGATCTTCGTCGTTCTCGCCCTTTTTGACCGCTTCGTTGTCGTAGCCACTACATATGTAAAAATCGAATTTTTACTTCGCTATTCAATATATAAAAATATGATTTTTACTTCACCTTTCAATATATAAAAATCGAATTTTTACTTTGGTGTCATATAGATAAAAATTCCATTTCAAAAATAAAGTTTTCGCCTTTATAAAAATAAAGTTTTCGCCTTTATAAAAATAAAGTTTTCGCCTTTATAAAAATCATCACTTTACTTCAACGTATATAAAATAAAAATCAGATTTTTATTTTGCCACATATACAAAGGTGATATTTTTAACTTCTCTATCCTATAAAGATTATATTTTTAATATTTTAAAAATATAAAAATCATATTTTTAATATTGCTATATAGTAAAGATTATATTTTTAATTCTTTAAAAATATAAAAGCTATATTTTTATTACTTTAAAAATATAAAGATCGTATCTTTCACCAAATAAAAATCTATCTTTTCACCTTTCAAAATACGATCTTTTTCCATTTTAAAATTCAAACCTTTTCTATTTTTAAAATCTAATCTTTTCTATTTTAAAAATATCGTCTTTTCACTTTTAAAAATATCGTCTTTAACATGTCTATCATGTAAAAATTATATTTCCACATCTTCTACATGGTAAAGATCATATTTTTAATATTTTAAAATATAAAAATCACATTTTTAACTTACCTATAATATAAAAATCCTAACTTTACAGTTTTAAAAATAATATCTTTACTGATTTAACATCGCTATTCCCTACAATTAAATTTTGAATCAAATCAAAACAAGAAAGGGATAAATCGCTCACCGATCGAAATGGAGGAGGGCCCGGATCCACGGTGGCGCGGCTGCAGCGGAAGGAGAGGTGGCCGGAGGTTGAACTGGTGGTGGTCGCGGGTCCGGTCAGTGGGGTAGCGGGCGGGGCGGTTTTGGGTCAGGGGTTAGGGTGTGGTGGGGTTCGCTTCGGGGGGGGGGAGGGATGCTGTCGCGTCGCTTGAGGAGAGAGGGGGGGGGGGGGGGGGGTCGCGGCTACCGCAGGTGGAGGAGGGCGCGGTCGGTCAACAGGGAGGAGGGGCGGCGGGGTTCGACTTTGATTAGGGGATTTTTTTTTTCTTTTCTTTCTTTCTTTGGAAATGATTTGGAACGGGGGGGGGGGGCCTGGTTAAGGAGAGAAAGAATATTTTTTTTTATTATTATTATTTAATTATTAAAAAGTTGACTTTTACATACGACCTCTAAACGAGGCCCACCGACTGTCGCCCATAGCGTTTCACCCCCATTCCGAACACAATGGGATATGTATCGTAAGCTGATTTGATCGTTTGAATCCGTTTCCGTTAAATTTACATTTAAATCACTATATTGATTTTTAAACGTACATTTCAAATTACCGGGGTCACATACGGACTCGAAAAATTCTCGAAAAATATTTTCTAGCTTCGTATTGACGTTACGGTCCTAACAAAACTAGTTTCGTCGAATTCTGAGACCGTTTGAAAAATGGCCAATTTCCAGTCGATTAAAATCAACTGAAATGGTCAAAACACGTTTTCCTATGCCACGCTCACATATTGATTCGAAAAATTATGAAATTTGAAACCTAGCATTAATTTGACACTGCGGATCCAACAAAAGTGGTTTCGTCGAAATCCGAGGTCATTTGCAAAATGTCCATTTTTAAGGGCCTGAATTCCATAGCGACTATTCAGAATTTTCAACTGGACATATCTTTTGATTCTCGCTACGAAATTTTGATTTGTCGGATTCGTTGGAAAGATATTATCAAATAGATCCTAACGTTTTTAGTTTCACTAAAATCCGGATTGTTTTGCACCCGGTACATCAAATTGAAGTTTGAAATCGAATTATCGAACTACCGCGCCATTTTCAATTCTATTTATAATTATATATAAATATTTATATTCTAACGACGACGTATATAATATATACGTCGAATTCTATTCAAAATAAATTTCTCGTCGATATTATTTAAAATAATCTATTTTAAATGTTCCAAATTCACTAAAATTGCCAAAACAAAAATTTCAAACTGGCTCGCATTTTACGGGTTATTACAATCTCCCCCACTTAAAACTTTTCGTCCCCGAAAAGGAACAAAGTCGAAAGTGGTTTGATTAATCAGCTCTACGCTCGATCTGGCTTCCATTCTCCAACTTTTCAGTTTCTGAGAATTTTCAAAATTTCAAAAATTTGGCTAACACCCTAAATTTTCGAAAAATTTCGCCATAACCTCCCCTGCAATGGGAGCATCGGGGAATTTCAAATAGCTTCCCCGGTCCTTCAGATCTCAAAAAGAAAAAGAAAAAGCCAAGCGGCTAGCCAATAGGCTCATAAAATCATCATCACCCAAACAAAACAGTAAATTATGTAGTAAACATGTACCTATTTGTCGGGCAAACAAATTTTATTCTTCGGCTCTAGCCTCCCTGCTATGACCTGTTCAATGATATACAAGTATATGCAAGCAAATGCGACCAAATTTCAATACAAGTCAATATTTGATTCTGTTAGGCATAATGGTTCAAAATTATCAAACAATTAAACAAACAACACAAAACATCAATCAATTAGTGAATTAGAGTTTCAAATTGATAATTTTGATATATATACAAAAATCATGTTTTTGATGCCAATTCACAACAATGTGTTCTAGCTATATAAGTTTTGGTTCTCACACCAGTCTAATGGAAATATATAGATATCACACCTTCGAAACACGAACATAAATACTGATGATGTGGCCACATCACCAGAATTATCCCCGGGTGTCTAGAATGTGATTCTATATCTATCCAGTATATTAAAACTTCGAATATACGTTCATGACGCGTATACGCGAAATCTATATATACTCGATTGTCCATATTCAAAATAAATAAATATTCAAATACGTGTAAGACGATTTAAATTTTTAAAACAAAATTGTTTTCATTTGGAAAATATACTCTTCACACTCGTTCTAGGATACTACTGATCCTATCTCTAACGAGTAATTCTAATTGGATATTACTAATCCAATATCTGATGAATTCTTTCGTATGGTTCTAATGTGTCTTGTTCTCGAGCTCTGTAAACCAAAGCTCTGATACCAAAATGAGACGACCCGAACTTCCCCATTAAGGAAAGCACGGATAGAATTGAGTACAAGGCAAAATAGAACGCATACAGAAGAACATTTCATTGTTATTACAACAATTCCATCAGATACAAGAATATACAGAGTATAAATGAATAAATTACATTCGATAAATATCAGAGATTACAATAAATTACATAGCAGCGGAAAATAATACAAAAGCACAACTGAAAGTAATGCACGGATACAGAGCTTTCCGAGCATCGTTCCAGCTGTAAATCAGGACCCTGTGAATATAAATCTGCAAAACAAAAACTACTAGCTGCCCGTGCGGAAAATAGGGGCACCCAGAGTTTAGGTTAAAACAATAAACTCCAGGTCAGTCATGTGACTGGTGTGAGAACTAAAACAGTTATAATTCTTTATTTTAAAGTTCGGTAAATCAAGGGACCACGCCGTATAACACGGAACGGGTTTCCTCCCAAGAATACCAGTGCATAAAACAAACAGCGCAATGCTAAATAAAGAAAAATGAAGCTGTTATAAGACCCAGGTCCCATCACACAATGCAACGCAAGCCGGAGGATAGGGTTTTTACCTTATAACAGCCAAAGCATGCTTGATACGTTTAAAACACATTATTTGATACTATTATAGGTGTATAGTGTCAAAACAATTTCAATCATAAATATCAATCATAGGCGGCATGAATGACCCATACCACTATGTCGCCATACTAGGTTCTACAAATAAAACCGCACTATCACGTATTGGAAATTGGATTTCCGTCATGATCCGAGGCAAGGGGCAAGCTCCTCTCCGATTCGAGACACTCTAGCAAATGTCCCAGGACCCCACTATGATCCTTGGATCTTCAGGGCCGGTCCTCTCTTACTTTTGAGGATTAATTATTCCTGAACACACGTTTCCCGGTCCTTACAGACCTATATCCGAGGCGCCTCATATCCAACAACCACACAGGTGAAAAGTATATAAATGTCAGGGCTGGTAGGTCACTGACACCACCCTAGCTAGAAAGAAACGTCGTGCTCTCCCTGCAGTCACTATCCCGTTTTTGACTCATACCGAGGTGTGAGGCTCGCGAATTCACGTTATACACAAAGCTACGCCACACAGGCCTTGCTTTGATCATCAACCACAAGACTTTGCTTTTCAACAGAAGCCCTGATCAATTGCCACTTACGCATGCCACACAGGCAATTCACTCCATGCGTTTGATATCCATCAATATATAACCCCTGAGCTCGTACGTCTCAGAGAAGGGCGTTAAGCAAGAGAATAAATTCTCCGCCGCCAAACAGATATATATTTAATAGAGATCAATCACACGGACTAAAATCCAATGTCGGACACACAGTCCATTTACAAGTCCGTTCTGAGTCTGAACGAAACCGGAGGCACTTTCCTCGCATATCCATCCATCTCCAAGTACGTCGGGAAGATCACCAACTGATTCCCTCATCCTGGGTGTACAGCCCAATCAAGATCATCAGTAATCACCCAAACGATGTGAAGACTTCCGGTCTTCAACCACCGTCTTCATCTTCGACATCTCGTCGAATCGGTTATTCAGAATGGGTATAAACCCGGCCTTTCTGAATAACCCACGTATATAATAAACGAATGTTACACAAACACAACAAACGCCTCATTCCAATTCAGAATATTCTTGTATTCACAAAATCACATTCTTAGGGAAATGTTCCCATTAATTTTATCCAAGATAAATTCTTCTAAATTTATTCTTTAATCTTCCTTTGGATATCGTTTCAAACTAGTCGGGATTAGCGAACCACACCGAAGTAATTATTTATTTTATTTCCCAATCCCAACCTATATATCCCATGGAGCAAAACTGGCGATACTCCATATCTAACACCACGGTGTTATCGGTAAAATTAATTACCATTTCACGTTCAAATCTAATTAAAGATTTAACTATCGCTTTGGAGCAAAACTGGTGGTACTCCATTCTCGATCACCTTTCAGATTTGATAATTTAAATTATCAATTCACATTTTTAATCTAATTAAAGATTCATTAAAACTCCACTTAGTTTTAATCTTCTCAAAAATCAATATTCTGCCTTTAACTGGGTTAAAGCACCAATGTCATCTAAAACACGATCCACGATAAACCCAAATCACATTTGATATTAAATACAAGGCTCTAAATAGAAAATATATCGGCTTATATTCAATATCAATTTCTGAAACCAACAAATATCGTATTGGAAATAACGATACGAATATATCTTTCAAATTCCCATAACAATATCTGTATAGTCACGAAATCCAACATCGAAATATCCCGAAGATAATTTCGATTCAGCTCCAGTCCAATCCACGTATTGGAAATTATCGATTATTTTCAAAATCACTTTCATATTCAATTTATTTATTTAAAAATAAATTGATTTTAATTCTAGTTCAAAACTAGTTCATTTCGATAAAAATCTATTTTTATCTTTTCAAATGTGGAATTTTCCAGCCCAAATCTTTCCAATTCACATATTATAATTTTACACAAATTATAGATATTTTTAATAATTTTATCAAGGCCCGTACAGTCGATTTCCAACAACGGCCATCGAACTGCACTTACAGCGACCTTTTTCGAATTTGATTTGGACATAATTCCAAATCCAACCGTTAGATTTCAAATTTCTAATATTCATTGGAAAGCTCTTTTCGATACGAACCCAACGGTTCCGGTTTTAGGAGAATCCGACGGTCGGATCTCCCGCAACGTCAATTTGAAATAAATGGTCGAAATTCACGAACTGCCGCGGCGCGGCGCGTTCCATTCAGGCCATTATATTATATATATAATATATATATATATTATATATATTTCGTCGATTTCTTTTTAAAACGAATTTTCTAAATCGTTTTAACTTCGTTTCAAAACCATTTCAACACTATTTCCATTCAAAGCCAAAATTGAATTCTTCTTTATAAATTCGTTTTAAAATTCATTTCTATTCAATTCAAATTTTAATTTAATTTGAATTCATTTCAATTCACTTTCAATTCAATTTGAATTCGTTTTCAATTCATTTCGAAATCGTTTTCAATTCAATTCATTTCGAAATCGTTTTCAATTCAATTCATTTCGAAATCGTTTTCAATTCAATTCATTTCGAAATCGTTTTCAATTCAATTCATTTCGAAATCGTTTTCAATTCAATTCATTTCGAAATCGTTTAAAATCGATATAAATATCGTTCACGTCGAAATAACGCATCTCTAATCAACACGGCTTTATATTTTTCAAAACTCCTTTATTCTATCCAACAAATGAATATTTGTTCCATTCAACACATGAATCTATATTTCTTTCAACACATGACTAATCTCAACACATGAGTACTGTCAACACCTCACTATTTTTGTTATGTAAAATATTTTATAAAATATTGGTATCTATCGTTTGATTTTCAATTAGATTTCTACTGGGAAGTAGTTCTAATTTTAAATATGATAAAGATGTAATTTTTATTATTTAAAATATTTCACTCAACACATGAACATCGTCATCACATGATTATTTTATATTCAACACATGAATCTTCTTTTATAATATTCACTATTTTCCCGATTGGAATGAGGCCCAATCAATCACCATATAACGTTAATTATATGGATTCCATACAACACATGTATATAATAGCATTGAAAAACAATCAATCATCAACCAAAGTGCACTACACTGTATAAGCATCAAATATAGATATCTGACGCTTATAACAGCCTGTCAATCAAGCGATCGACATATTTAATCAATCAGGATGAGTGAACTTCAAATTTCATCCCAACACCCGTGTGGGGTTTCAAACAATCAAACACAGATTTTATTTGTGCAGTTGGGCGATGTGTAAAATTTATCAACCCAATCACTATCAGTCAAATCAGTGTATACAAACAAATCGGCCGATTTGTTTATAAATATTTATTTATTCACTTTCACGTTAAAAATTATATTTTTAACGATCAAACTATTTTATTTTAACACATGAATTTTCTATTAGTTCATTTATTCAATAAAATGATATTTTTATTTTTCTAACATATTTTTAGAAAATTTCGGCGGCATAACGGCACGATACTAGAAACGGGACGAGGCTTAGCCTTATTCCCGGTCTAGTGAAGGCCCACGCCATTCACACATCAATCAAATCAATTTCAATTCACCTAATAATTCAATTCGAATCAAATAATCTACCCAACTACACAACCAAACAATTTAACAAACAAGCCATCCATGGTCTGTGGATGACGGGTGTCGGGTGCTACTAAGCACCGTCTGCATCCTAGTATATATATATAACTAGAAAAAGAGATTTTGAGTGAGAAGTTCTCACCTATAGCTATCCAACTTCACGACACTCCTATTGAAGAGATCTTCGTCGTTCTCGCCCTTTTTGACCGCTTCGTTGTCGTAGCCACTACATATGTAAAAATCGAATTTTTACTTCGCTATTCAATATATAAAAATATGATTTTTACTTCACCTTTCAATATATAAAAATCGAATTTTTACTTTGGTGTCATATAGATAAAAATTCCATTTCAAAAATAAAGTTTTCGCCTTTATAAAAATAAAGTTTTCGCCTTTATAAAAATAAAGTTTTCGCCTTTATAAAAATCATCACTTTACTTCAACGTATATAAAATAAAAATCAGATTTTTATTTTGCCACATATACAAAGGTGATATTTTTAACTTCTCTATCCTATAAAGATTATATTTTTAATATTTTAAAAATATAAAAATCATATTTTTAATATTGCTATATAGTAAAGATTATATTTTTAATTCTTTAAAAATATAAAAGCTATATTTTTATTACTTTAAAAATATAAAGATCGTATCTTTCACCAAATAAAAATCTATCTTTTCACCTTTCAAAATACGATCTTTTTCCATTTTAAAATTCAAACCTTTTCTATTTTTAAAATCTAATCTTTTCTATTTTAAAAATATCGTCTTTTCACTTTTAAAAATATCGTCTTTAACATGTCTATCATGTAAAAATTATATTTCCACATCTTCTACATGGTAAAGATCATATTTTTAATATTTTAAAAATATAAAAATCACATTTTTAACTTACCTATAATATAAAAATCCTAACTTTACAGTTTTAAAAATAATATCTTTACTGATTTAACATCGCTATTCCCTACAATTAAATTTTGAATCAAATCAAAACAAGAAAGGGATAAATCGCTCACCGATCGAAATGGAGGAGGGCCCGGATCCACGGTGGCGCGGCTGCAGCGGAAGGAGAGGTGGCCGGAGGTTGAACTGGTGGTGGTCGCGGGTCCGGTCAGTGGGGTAGCGGGCGGGGCGGTTTTGGGTCAGGGGTTAGGGCGTGGTGGGGTTCGCTTCGGGGGGGGGGGGGGGGGATGCTGTCGCGTCGCTTGAGGAGAGAGGGGGGGGGGGTCGCGGCTACCGCAGGTGGAGGAGGGCGCGGTCGGTCAACAGGGAGGAGGGGCGGCGGGGTTCGACTTTGATTAGGGGATTTTTTTTTCTTTTCTTTCTTTCTTTGGAAATGATTTGGAACGGGGGGGGGGGGGGGGCCTGGTTAAGGAGAGAAAGAATATTTTTTTTATTATTATTATTTAATTATTAAAAAGTTGACTTTTACATACGACCTCTAAACGAGGCCCACCGACTGTCGCCCATAGCGTTTCACCCCCATTCCGAACACAATGGGATATGTATCGTAAGCTGATTTGATCGTTTGAATCAGTTTCCGTTAAATTTACATTTAAATCACTATATTGATTTTTAAACGTACATTTCAAATTACCGGGGTCACATACGGACTCGAAAAATTCTCGAAAAATATTTTCTAGCTTCGTATTGACGTTACGGTCCTAACAAAACTAGTTTCGTCGAATTCTGAGACCGTTTGAAAAATGGCCAATTTCCAGTCGATTAAAATCAACTGAAATGGTCAAAACACGTTTTCCTATGCCACGCTCACATATTGATTCGAAAAATTATGAAATTTGAAACCTAGCATTAATTTGACACTGCGGATCCAACAAAAGTGGTTTCGTCGAAATACGAGGTCATTTGCAAAATGTCCATTTTTAAGGGCCTGAATTCCATAGCGACTATTCAGAATTTTCAACTGGACATATCTTTTGATTCTCGCTATGAAATTTTGATTTGTCGGATTCGTTGGAAAGATATTATCAAATAGATCCTAACGTTTTTAGTTTCACTAAAATCCGGATTGTTTTGCACCCGGTACATCAAATTGAAGTTTGAAATCGAATTATCGAACTACCGCGCCATTTTCAATTCTATTTATAATTATATATAAATATTTATATTCTAACGACGACGTATATAATATATACGTCGAATTCTATTCAAAATAAATTTCTCGTCGATATTATTTAAAATAATCTATTTTAAATGTTCCAAATTCACTAAAATTGCCAAAACAAAAATTTCAAACTGGCTCGCATTTTACGGGTTATTACAGGTTTGATTTATATTTGATTAAGGTTAATTAACGAAATAGATAATTAAAATATAACTAAACAATAACTATCTAAGTTAATTTAGGGTATAACTTATAATTTATATAACATGCCCATATGCTAACAGAATCAAACAAAACCAGGAATGTTGGAATCGTATCGATGGACGAAATATTATGGTGCTGATTTGGTCAGGATTGGATGCAGCTGTAATTTTTAACTAAATTAAACATCTGTTTAGTTTAATTAAAACCAACTGTTTTCACAACGAATGGAAACCAAGGTGAGTTAAACTCACTCAGTTATCCCACTTGTAATTATTATAAGTCGGTTTATTGTGTGTGCGCTATGGCCGCCAATTATTGGTTGATTTAATGATTGTTTGCATACGTACTGAATATTTTTATATAACTGATTTAAATTAAACGTTTGTTTAATTTAATTGAACCCAATCATTATTTTAAACGATTATTTCTGAGGTAAATTGCCTTGCTGGTTAAGTTTATAATAATATAAACGTATTAAATCTAATTGGATGCTTGGATTGTTATTATTTGTCGACTATTATCAATTGAATTAATTATTCATGTTTATTATAAATCATCATATTGAATGGGTTATTCTATTTGAGTTAACATATTTGGATGCAGGGAAAAACAAGCTGGAGGGATCCAACTGGATTTCTCAAATTTATTGTTTATTTTCATATTAACATTATATGAACTATTTGACGAATATGATTGGATTTTTGAATTGATTATTAACTATTGAGTCCAAATTCGACATTGTTCATTATAATCCAATGGGTAATATTGGTTGAGGAACTAATAGGAGATGACCTTTAATATACAATGTTTATAAGAATTGATTTACAGTCAGGTAAACCAATAAAAATGAAGTTATAAATCTTATTTATAACTGAGGATGGGTTTTAAAATATATTATTTTAAAAGTTATAAAGAGGGAAATAAATGTTTATTGTTTATTATTTAAGTTTTAAAGCAAAATTACTGAATTATTTTATAATGAAAATTCTTATGTTATTAAGTTCTTAAAAACAAATGGAAATATATTGAAAGTGATTATTATTTATTTAATAATAATCAAAGTAAATGGGATTTATTTAAATTAATTATATTTTTAATCGATTCAAATGGAAAGACGAATTGGAATTGGTTAATGGATTAATCATGTTTGAGTTGACCAGGTCGACTGAGTTAACCGAAATTGAATATTAAATCAGTTTATTAATTTAATGGAGGTGTTTGATGGAGAAGTAAACCATATTTATTTTTAATAAATGTTGATATTTGATTATTATTTATTCAATAATAACCAAAGGAGTAATCTTGGAATTTCAAATGCATTAATAGAGATTTATGAAAATAAAAGGCCTATTTATGGTTAAATGGTATTTTAAGTGAATTATATTTATAGTACTATAAGTTAAGTTTAAATTTTAAGTCTAATTGTATTCCTATAGGAATCCTATTTAATCGGATTTTATAAAACCAAGTTGAATGGAGTTCTTATACAACCCAAGTTTTTGTTGAAAATATTAATGGAACAAGTTATTAGAAATGGTTTGTGAATGAAATAAAGTCCAAGATATGATGAAGAATTGGAACCTAATTGAAGATCGATTGAGTCAAATGATTTTCTGAGTATTGATCTGATGTTAGTTTCGGCCTTCGGGTTTGATATATAGGGAATTATTTTCTTACCGATTTACGGTTAGGAACTGATGAAGGTGAGAAAGGGAAATCAAAACCGAAACCCTAGATTGAATTAAAATGGTGAGGCGAGTTAATTTATTAAGATGCGATCTAAATTCGCTACGTTAAATAAGATATGAGTTTTATCGAGGTATGACCAAATGGGGTTAAAATAAACTTATTAGAAGTTTATAAAGATTTCTATCACTGATGGAATTAAGATTTGTATATATAATGTTTTTAAAAGAATGAAAAGTTAATAGAGGTGGTTTTTAATAATAGTTTGCTAAAATTAAGTAAACGCGTTAAGATTGAAATAAGATTTCCAAGAGGAAGTGTGATAGTAAAACCATATTTTAAATCAAATAGTAAATAGGATACATGGGAAATTACTGGAATAAGATTTTTTTGATAAACTTCTATCTATTCTGAAGACGAGAACGTTGTTCACTCAAGGTCAGAGAGGTAAATAAAATACCCCAACTTGAACAATTTCATGATTATCCAAGGATGATATTAGTTTAGAAACGATAGTGGTCGAGGGAAATAAAATTAGAATTTCGATGAATGGTCTTATAAAATATATTTTGAAATGTTTTAAGTTGATTAAGATGATTTTGAGTATAACTTTATTTGTGATATAAGAAAAAAAGGCTTCGTTTCAAATATTGGAAATTTAAAGGCTTTGATTAACGAATGGAAAATTAAAAAGTGCCAAGTGATGCTAAGTACTTAACCAGTGAACTATTTTCATGGTTGGATGATTGTTTATTTTGATAATTAAATAACCGACTATCAAAATCTGATGTATACGATTATTGATATGGAAAGATCGGGATCAAATTTATATTCGAAAACCATTTTGACCAACAAATACGTGAACATTGAATATATAAGATGATATCGAGTTGGAGCATCGAAGACCGTCGATCTTCATAAACTGGAAGGATTACTTAAAATCTCTGACTTGCAATCAGAGATATACTGTGATTCTGTCATGGTTGGAATCAGTGGATTGCAAGGACTACTCGCAACTGATCCATAGGGTGATACCTAGGATTTGGTAGGAGGGTGTCTTCGGTTCATCCTGTTCCTGGATGACTTGTATGGATGGATGTTTGACATAGTATTTCCAAAGGGATCACGTACATTGATTTCTTCAGAAGTACCATAGTTGGTGGTCGAGAAGGGCATTTCTCTTAGCTTAACGACTAGAGTATTTTGTGGACGTCAATTAGTGATATTTGGCGGATCCGACGATGTGGCATTCAAAGTGAATGATGGCCTGATGTTCTAAAAAAAAGATTTAAACCTCAAGACTCGTCAACCAGGAAATGGTAAAAATCGAGTAGGTCGCATTGCTATATGGGTCGCTCTCATTAGGGTGTATTGTCACCATCTGGAGAATATTCATATTTGTTCTTCTTTTCGCTTCTGTATATCCCAGGAACAGTTATGTTGGTACCAACTGTAGGTGGCAGTATATCCGGAACATTCAAGCGAAGTGAATGGCCGATCATGTTTAGCCTGGATTACAAGGTGTTCTTTCTGAATCCTGGTGTATTCACCTCTAGAGATACACTGTTGGAAGGTGGTCCCATACCTTGCCAGTTGGAAATCCATCCTCCAATAAGAGCCCGCGGTTTTGATAGTATACAATATATGTAGAGCGTAAGATGCAAGCGTTCTACTAGATGGTTATTTATTTGTATTTAGACATTATTGTAATATCAAAAAAGATATGATTTTAAAACTGGTTTGGGTTATCGTAAGGTAAAAACTGTCCATATTATGTGTGGATTTGGTCTTACGATTATATTTTTCTTTCAAAAAGATTTTGAATAAAAAAATCAAGTTGGATGTTGCTCGTAAACTTAGTGGGTTTCTCACTCTCGTTCACCAGACTGATCCGACATTTGTAATGCTTGGGTTAGACCGAGTTTTACAGGTTCATGTTATCGGATGTTGTGAAGAGACGAGCTGGAAAAGTTCAGACGTATGATATTATAGTTATTATTCCGCCATGTGATTGTATAAGAGGACAGGTTGCTATAGCCATTCATATGTGTTGATGTACTCCGATGACTGTAAGTTTTATTTTAAGCTCTCAATAAAGATTTATTTCTATATTATATTTTGTTCCGCAACGATGTGAGATTCTGTGTTGTGCTGGTTCATCTTCATCTTCTTCTATTTGAATATTTCTTTCTTTCTTATCTCATCCTCTAATTTATTTCTCTTAATTATTTGCTTTTTTTATGCAAGTTGAGTTGACATGGATTGCTAAATGTCATCTTAAACTGTACGGAAAAAGTAGGTTGTTACATTTGTCTCCATACATGCTACATCGATTTGGGTGTTTTACTCCCATCCGTTCCTTCCACAACTCGGATCTAGAAGTGGGTGTGCTATATTGCAGTTCGACAACTTGAGATCAAGCCACTAGAGAAATTGAGTCTTCCAGCGAAATTATTGTCGAATTCCAAATCCTACTGCTGAATTTCCATTTTCTCCCAACTGATCTTCCGTTTGTGGAATCTGTCATAGCCGCTACTTCTTATCTTTTGTGCTGGGTATGTTTCTTGTTCGGATTACTAAAATTTGATTTAGATGATTCTTTGTTGGATAATTCGTTAAGCTTCATTCTTGAATTTCGGGTTGTTGGTGGTATTACTGCTACTTATGTTATATCAATTAAATATTCCAATCAATCATCTTGACGTTTTTCATTATTGGACTGCAAAACCGTTTCGGTTTGGAATCAGTATGTAGAACATGTTCAAGATTGTTGATTGAGTTTCAAGTACCAGTCTCATAAAGAAAAATTGAAAGCCTCTATGGTTTTAATTCTGAGTACCACAGAGTTTGTCCAGTAATTATGTCGGTTTCCTAAAGTCGTGGATAGAAAACCCAGCTTACCTGATATATATCAAAGGTGATTTTCTATTATGTGTTTCAAAATCATGTGTATTATGGATTTGAGTATCAGCATTTGAAGTTGTCGGCAGAAGGTAAAGTGGGTTTTTATACTGGTATTATCTTTAATTAAGGCCATATCAAAAGTGAGGGTGATAATCATATTTTACTCTACATTTGTTATTGGTATTATCTTTAATTAAATTCCATTACTATATATCCAGTTACAAAATTTTAGGGTATCTATTTTGCATTTTTTAGATTATTTTATTTGAATTTTAATATAATTTCTAGTTATAAATATTATGGGATCTATTTCTATTTGATGAATCAGGTTTTGTGAATACTGATTTTTCTTCTTTTTATCTTCCTTTAATATGAATAGCAGTTAGAGTTAATTAATAGATACAGTCTGTAATCATTATTAATCAAAAGCAAACAAGTCAATTGGATAATAATGTTAGAATAAAGGAATATATAGAGAATCATAAGGGAGTAATATAACTTGAGAGCTATGATTATCGAACTGTATCATGTTATGCCATCTTTGGTAATATTGATGTAATTTCAATATGTCCTGCGACTTAAAAAGGTAATTACATCGAATTAATAAGGTAATCCTTTGGATGTCTTGCGACTTAGATTAGCAATTTAACCAGGATCAATAACAATGTCTCAGATTACATTAAATATGTTGAGAGAAGAAGAAATCGCCTCCTTTTATAGCGGTCTTGACCCTTCGTTGCTTTCAATTGCATCTTACATTGCTGTCAACTTTTGCGTTTTTAACTTAGTGAAGAATCCTCTTCCAAAAAATACCAAAAACGACCAGAAAAATTCACTGTCACTGCTTTGGTGTCAGTGACACTTGCCACACTGATGTGTTATGTGACACCCACGGGATTCGAACCCCCAACCTCTCGAAAAGCAACACCACGCACTAACCACTATGCTAAAAAATCTTTGTGTTAGCTTTCCGAGAGGGGTGTTACAGACTACCACCCTTAAAGAGCCCAACGCCCTCCTTGGCTCATATCACTCACTACCTAGGCGTTGTGTATGTAACCCACATCTGTACCACACCGACTGACATCCGCAGCATTACACACACAATTCCGGCTGGGTATAGGCTCTGATACCAAATGTGACACCTACGAGATTCGAACCCCTAACCTCTCTGAAAGCAACACCTTGCACTAACCACTGTTCTAAAAGATCTTTGTGTTAGCTTTTCGAGAGGGGTGTTACATGTTATCCTCTTGATATTGTTAGACGACAAATGCAAATGAGAAATTCCCCATTCAGTACAATCTTTGATGCTTTTCCAAGTAGCACATGTTTGCAGCCATGATTACTTTCATGATCAATACGTTATTATACCTTGTAATTTACTTTATGCTCTAGGAGTTTAATTTGTCTAAAAGCTCCCTTATAATGTTGCTCTTCTTACATTGTTTTCTTCGTTGATCTATGGCAACTTAACTAGTGTTTGGCTAAAAGATTCGTTTTTGGTTTTGTAGTCAGTATGCATATTAAAAGACGTGGGATCAGAGGATGAGTTGAAAATGTATAAGCATTCCTTGGTATTGATTAGGAGGATAGCGGTTGATATTTCTTAAAACCTGGAAACCAATAAAATCATTTTTAATCTTGTATGGTAAAACCATATTCTGAGTCAACTATTTCCATCCCCTCTTCATCGTTCATGCATTTTAAAGTAAGCGGTTGAAAAAGTAAAGCACAGAACTAATTTTTTAAAACCAAAGGCTACCTTAGTTTTCTTAGAAAATCAATAATGTTATACAATTTTACTTGGTTAATGTGTTCGGTCCACAATATCTTCTATAAATTAATGGTTAGAATAAAAAATTTGACAAGTGGCCTTCATAGTTTGTTTATTTTTTTATTTCATAGTCATCATGTTAAACATATGTAGATATTATGGAACGGGATGGGATAATCGGG
The DNA here is from genome assembly GCA_030737875.1 of Allium sativum. Lineage (NCBI taxonomy): Eukaryota > Viridiplantae > Streptophyta > Magnoliopsida > Asparagales > Amaryllidaceae > Allium > Allium sativum. The sequence goes on from CM060915.1 coordinate 381,534,889, forward strand.
TTATACAGAGGTTTTGTGCCCAATGCATCAAAAACTTTTCCTAGTACCGGTTCACTTTTGTCAAGTTGATTTACTGTTATTAGTTCCTTAGTCAAAACTTTATTTTGTGAATCATCTTTCATGTGTATAAACTCATTTTAGCTTATTCATATTCTCATAAGCTTCACATATTTGTGAATTATAGAATAAGTCTTACAACCTTCGACGAAGTGAAGAGTCTAATAAAAATTTGGCTGAAGGGGCTCCAAAGCATAATGGATGAAAGGCAAAAAAGGTAGTAAGTTGATGCAGTTTTAAGGTTTTTCTCATTCATGGGGTTTATTGTGAATTCATCAGTACATCTTGTAAGGTAATATTTAATATTTATTTCATGTTTATTGTGGATTTATGTTTAATGAAACTTTTTAGTTTTGAAGTTGGTATTTATAGAATTCAAATTATTTTGGATGATTGCCAAACTGACATGATTGGGTTAGTAAATCTTGTCAAGTAATAGTTCATATTTTCGCTGAAGAGGCTCATGGATATGTGTTACATTCCTTTTTTTTCCTTGTTCCTCAGTAATATCGTTTGAAAAAAAGGAAGGAAATCCTAATTTGTATTAAGATTTCCTAAATTATGCAAGTTCTGTTTAAGTCTAGCTAGTGATAAATTTCTCAATCCCTTGTTTTGCATCATTGATTGGATAAGATTTTTTGTAAAGCAATCCCAGATGGAAATGGCTTTTAATCAATCATTATTTAAATATTTATTTTTCTATATCGCAGTTATAAAGCAAATAATTAGTTGTTTTTCTATATTTAGTCAATGTTGATTGATTTAAAGGTCTAGTCAGAACATCAACTATTTGATTTTTACTGTTAATAAATTCAAGAGATATAATCTACTTACTTATATTGTCTTTAAGAAATGATGTCTGATATCGATATGTTTGCTTCTAGGATGATGGGTAGGATTTTTGGATAAATTTGTTGTGCTTGTATTACGACAATTAGTTAGTAATTTCGATGTATTTATTTAATGATCCTTTAGAGTTTATTGCAAATAAATAACTTGAGAACAAGCCAAAGCATCATAGATGTATTTTACTTCAGTTGTTGATAAAGAAACAATATTTTATTTTTTACTAAACCAAGAAAGAAAAGAGTGCCCTAAAAAGTGACAAGTTCCGCTTGTATGTTTTTAGTTTGATTCACAACCATCATAGTCGACACCACAATATGAGATTAAACCTAGTGCATCATTTTAAGGATAAAATAGACCATATTCTACATTATGTTTAACATATCTTAGAATACGTTTAACAACTTTTGAATAAGTTTCTTTCTGTTGAGATGGGTATCTTGCACAAAGACAGACACTATGCATGAAATCAGATCGACTCATTGTTATATGGAGTAGCAATATAATCATTCCGTTATGTAGTTTTTGATCAACATCTTTTGACTTATTGTCTTTATTTAAAGCTTTATTGGTTGCCATCGGAGTGGGTTTTCCACTCGTGGTGGTCACATTAGACTTATTAATTTGATCCCTAACATATTTTTCTTAAATAACGAAAATAACACTTTCTAATTGTTTTACTTGCAATCCATAAAAGAAAGCGAGTTCACCCATATGACTCATCTCAAACTCTTTTATCATTATTTCAGAAAATTCTTTGTTCATTTCATTAGTTATTGATTAAAAAATCATATCATCTACATAAGTTATACTAATTGAATATCATTTTTTAATAAAAAAGAATATTATTACTTTATCAATTTCAAATTTGATTGTAGTAAGTAAGATCTTATTCTGTAATGCTAGGGTCCAGGAGCTTGTTTCAGACCATTTAAAGTTTTCTTTAATTTATAACATGATTTGGAAAATTTTCATTTTCAAAATGTGGGATTGTTCAACATAAACGTCTTCTTTAGCTAAACCAATAAAAATGCACTTTTGACATCCATTTGAAATAGTTTAAAATTGTTATATTTTGCTAAAGCAAGTAGATTTATAGTGGCTTCTAATCTTGCTATGATTACAAAAGATTCTTCATAGTATATTCCTTCTTCTCGAAAATAAATTATGCAACTAACCAACCTTTATTTCTAAAGACCTCTCTATGTTCATTCATTTTATTTTTATAAATCTTTTTAGTTCTAATAATAGTTTTGTCCTCAGGTATAGGAATTAGTTCCCATATGTAACAACCTGGAATTTTATCGCTTTGATTTGGAATATTTAATTAATTTTAAATATTCAAAAATAGGTATTTTATAATTGAAATACCCTCTTTTAATTTATATTAAATAATTTGAAAATCATTTTTTTATTAGGTTTACAAAAATAAATGTTCAAAGAAAAATAGTAAATGTGACTAGAAGAATTTCTCAAGAAGGTTGATTTTTGATCATGTAAAAGTTATTTAAAATGATGTTTAAATTACTTAAATAAATATATTAACAAATGGACTTATATTAGTGTTAACTAAGAAATTAATTAAGTTAATAAAGTAAGATGTGATGTTAAGTAAGATTAAAGAAGAAAATAAAATAAAAGTACATAAGGTACACTTAAATAAAAAAAACATATGTGTACTTTTTTGTCCTAATGGTGTTGGAAGAGAGGACATGAGGTGGAAAGTAGTGTGTAAGAGAAGAGGTGAGGTGGCATGAAGTTGAAGAGGGTAAAGTACTAAGGGTGTAAAGCTAATTTGATATTTTTATTTTATACAAAAGTGATTTCTTCATTCTGTTTCTCATTTTCATTTTTTGCTTTCTTATTTTCAAACATTTTTCGTCTTCCTCCAAGCTTTTTAAAATGTTTTAATGGCTTCTTCGCTTTCAAATTTAAATTTCCTGGTTTTAAAACTCAAATTTGTTTGAATTCTTGCATTTTGAAAACTCTAAGTTCGATGCTTAAAATGCTTGAAATTAAGATCTTAATTTTTTCTACTTTAGTATAGTTTAGTTGGCTACAAATTTTATTTGAAAAACTTTTGCTAATTTTGAGTTTTACTACGCCAAAAGTTTAATTCTTTCAGGTGCATTTTCTGACCTAATGTTTTAGGTTTGAAAATGGTTCTTGTTGTTTTTGTCGTATCTCACTCAAACCTAAATGAAATTTATATTTTATTTTTGTTAAACAGTAGGGAAAATAAAATGCATGAACTTTCATTTTAATGAATTTTTGTAATTCCTTTGTTTTCATAGCTGAAAATCAGTTTCAAAAAGGCTAATTTTCGGGCTCTGTTTTTGTTGATTTGTTGATATTTCAAGTCCTCAAAACCCTCATTACATCTCTTAAGCTGAGCCATTTTGGCCATGAAGCCTTCAAACTTTATATTTGCTTAGAGAATTTCGTATACTAATGTTGATTTAAGTTGTGGTGAAGTAAGAACTTAGTTTGGCTGTGCTTAAGGTGAGTAAAAATTCACAGCTTTAAATCAAAAGTTTCGATCATTAAGAGTATTATATTTATCATTTTGGTAAACTGTTGTATGGTTGGATCTTTGCTTCGTTGTAGTTATGTTGTGGCTATGTACGTTATAAACATCACATTGTGTTATATGCACAAAATGTTGGAACCTTTACGTGGTTGATAATTTGGAATCCTTGGATGAAACTTGCTAAAGTTTTTGAAATCAAAACCATTTAAAGATTTCATACTTTGTTTTCAGTTTTATAATTTTTTTTAAAGTTAGTAAGATTTCTTTATCAGGTTTTAAAAAGGAAGTTTAAGAGTTAATATTTTGAAAATATGGGTTTTATAGCGATAATCACTATAAGTGCAGTTCGTGAAATCGAACTATTTTCTTTAAAAGTTTGTTTTCAACCTAAGTAAGTTTTGAAAATGTTTTCAAAACTAATTTGAAATGTAAGTAACTATTATTATTATTATTAATTAATTATTAAATTAATGATAATTAATTAGAGTGATTAGTACTTAATTACCATATAATTAAGTAAGTTGTACTTAAGTTTTAAATCAAGTAAGTTAACTCTAATTTGTTTAATTAATGAAAGTTAATTATTTTATAAATGAATTTAAATCAAGTGTTAACCCCATTATAAAACACGTTCACTAAAACCAATGCTTTTATGAGATGAATCATTTGTGCGTATCGGATTGGACGAGATAAGATCAATGAATTAGATCGTTCCAACGATCAAGCTACATAGTCCGTATGCGATGGGTCATTGATTGTTTAGACATAAACCAAGTCCACACATTATATCACCTAAATGGTAAACGTGAAGCTTCGCATTATGGAATATGATACATACTTGTTGGCCATAATGCACGGATAAGTAGTGGTACATGTTGGATCCATGTAAAAGAAAATTAGGATGTTCTTGAAATAATATATACAGATCGTCTGTTCTCGTCCCAGGTGCCACGTGTCACATAAATAAACTCCGTCTTGCACAAGAGAATGAACCATACATACAGTTCATAACATTGTTCAGTTATAACTCGTGCACATGAATCCAATACCAAATTCATGTAGGGGAAAAGATTTAATTCCATGGCTCGACAACCTATACTAGCTGACACGGATAGGCATCAAAGCCACCAGCATAGGTCGACACCGAAGCTTGAGGATGGGTCGACATCAAGCTTCCAGCTATAGATCGACATGAGCAACAATTGATGGGTCGAGCTAGCACTTCTACTAACTGGATCGATATGCAATGGGTCAGTAATAGCACTCATACTACGGGTTGATCAGCAGTGCCAGGCTTTACGGGTCGAGCAGCTTGGTCAAGCAACAGCTCGCTCATGCATGTTTGCCACCATCATCACTTCTCAAGCGCTATTGAAGGAAGTGATCAAGCACCAGGAAACATGCATGTTCGTACATTAGTGAATAGGTCGAGCAGCAGCTCGTGCATGAGTCGAGCAATACCCAAGTAAGGGTCGTTCACATCTACGGTCGAGCACTGTTCATGGTGGGAGGTCGTGCAACATCAGTGTGTACGGTCGAGCACGTATGGAAGAAAGCAGGAAAAACAATGTTGTATATTTTCGATGGCTAACTTGTTATTCTCGTTCCCATTTCTAAATAGTATCAAGTATATTATAATATCATGAAACAGGCTCGTTCGTGCATAGGTCACATAGGGTCGGTCATGTATTAAATGGGGCAGCTATATGGACGTACTGGAAAAATTAGAATTACACACGTGGCACGAATATGTGTTTTCATGAATAAGTAATGGCACGTTAAAGCGTAATATGGCAGCAGTAAAACAAAGTATTATAAAGCAGGAAAGGACAAAGTGGCATGGGCGTAAATACAAAAGGTCGTGCAAACACATATTTAATGGGTTAGTGGTATAGTAGTAAATATATGGCTCGCACATATATATGTTCGAGCTGGTCGCTCGTGCATTAAATCATCTGGTCGTTCGTGCAAAAATTACCAGGGATGCAGTCGCTCGTGCATGTATTTCTGATCTTTCATGCCAGTTGTGTACAACTGTCCAGTGGCAATTTCGTAAATACATCAGCGAACGACCCCCACCCTATACACCATAATTACAGCTTTGCCACTTGGTCCAAACTTCTCCTATAAATACACCATTTCACCACCATCCGAAGAGCCGATCGAAGCCACCCCGAAGGACTGTCATTTCGGTTTTTCAACATTCTCAAGCTTCCCAAGCTTCATTAATGACTTCCTAAGCTCATTCACTCTTCCTCGAACTTCAAATGGATCTCAACTTCTCAAAACACCATTAATTCTCACTCAAGTTCAATCCAAGTGATTTCCAACCGCCATTACTCCTTTTTAAAGCTCGGATCTAATACTAATTTCATGATGGAATCAAGATAGATCATCTAATCACGAGATCTAATCCATTCCTTCCCAAATTCAAGTGAGATCTAAAGTGGAAAGAGAATAAAAAGTGGAAAGTAATTGTAAAGAGAGAGAATAAGTGATATAAGTGGAATGTGTGAGATGATGCACTTTGTAAATTTCTCCATGATAATGAAATTGCCTCCAAAGTGGACGCAAATCTATTTTAGATCAAACCACTATAAAAATCCTTGTGTTTTTTTACTTGCATTTGCATTTGTGGCCCCTTTTCTATTGCATACCTTTTGGTGAAGTGTCGATAAGACACCTTTGGTTTTGAACCATTTTCGTTTAAACATTTGGCGCCCACCATGGGGACACGTTCACACTTCCCTCAATCTCAAGATTCTACCATTGAAGTTTTAAGCCTACTTCTCATAGATTCTACAAGTCTAACATATAGGCCAATCGACGAACTCTCTTCCAAATTCAAAGCCTTGTCTGAAATCATGTCTAAATCTAAGAAAGCTACAAGCAAAACCATTGGAGGAAACAATAATTTTACTAATGAGACTACTCCACTTAATAATCATTTTGAAGTTGGCAAAAAATCAATAGGTGGAGCCTGTGTAACTAAGAATGAATTAAACACCGCTACTGCCAACATTAACCAAAAAATGGATGCCTCTACTAAAGCTATGATGGAGAAACTTGACGCCATCCTTAATGCTCGACCAAATCCAGCCCCTCCGAAGGTCCATGTTGATCTCGAAGAAAATGGCAATTCGTCTGCTTCTGATTTTAACCGCAACGACAACATGGAAGACAATAATGATTGGTTGAGTGATAAGGACAAAGCTAACCTTGAAAACTCGAAGCCAAAAGCCAAGAATCATTTCCAGATGAAAGCTCGAAGGGTTACCAGTGCCAACAAGGGGGCACCTCCTCGTCAGGAAGGCAAAGGACCTAAGCTCTCTAACCAGGATCGCATGCCTAAACGAACATTTGATAAAGAGCTCAGCTTTGAGGAGCGACATAACACCAAAAAATACATCTCGGATATGATAGAGCAAATCATGAAGAAGAATCAAGCTGGCAATGGCGATGAAAGAAAATGGGACTTCTCTTCCGATAGGACTCCATTCACAGAAAGAATCCTTGAAGCAGAGTGCCCAAAGAAGTTCAATCCTCTATCTTTGCCTACGTACAACGACCATGATGAGCCTAACTACTTTCTATTCAAATACAAGTGGCATATGAGTGTAGCAAAGGCAATAAATGAGATGAGATGCACATACTTTCCTCTTTACATAGAAGGTGCTGCGTCATTGTGGTTCACAAAGCTGCCACCTAAATCCATACACCGATTCTCTGACCAGACCAAAAAGTTCAAGGAGAAGTTCCGCTTGCATACTACCAAAGCCAAGGATGCTATAACGCTCTCGGTAATGAAACAGAAGCCAGGGGAAATTATTAAAGCCTTTCTCAGTTGATTCAATGTTTCCTTGTCTGAAGTGAGGAATCCAGAGCCACGTATAATTCTCATGGCTTTACTCGACGCTATAGACAAAACAAGCGAACTCAGGAGGTGGATAAAGATGAAGGAACCAAATACGCTTGATAAGTTCTACAACAAAGCAGAGGAACACATGAGAGTGGACGATAATCCTATACCTATCTAGATCATTAGTGGTAACCAACTTCTTGAAGCTTCCAAAAGCGCTACTACTCGGTAATCAATAGAAAACTCAAGGGTAGAAGCGAGCCAGTGACAGAACGACAACAAAGCTAATAAAAAGTTACGTTTTCTTGACTCTTCTGAACAAACTCCCTTGAACGACACTCCTGAAAACATTTACCTTGCCACAAAGGATGCAAAAGATTACTCGGAGCCTCGGCCAATGAAGATGAATGACCATCTAACCAAATTTAGGAAGTTCTGCTGGTTTCATAATTAGTCAGGCCACAATACCAATGAATTTAGGTATATGAAATCGTTAATTGAAGAGATGATTAGGAAGAATCGCTTACAACAATATGTGAAGAATTTCCAAGAGGCAAACCCTTCTGCAACTCCCCACGGGAAAGGGGCATCAAATGACCAATCCGGTCCAAGCAATATAGCTCCTGCTCAAACTAATCCAAGGCCGATAATCAACTAACGACCATTGATGATGATCTAATATCTGTGGCTCAGAATAAGAGATCTCCTTCGCCTTCACTTTACTTCTTGCTATGTTCTACTTTCTTGTAAACAGAATGTAATGATTTATATGCGTTGTACCGAACAATAGCTTTATGAATGAAGTCATATCTATCTGCCTAAATCTACGACTTGCAAAATATACACGAAAATTTGCTAACAGACGATTATTCATTACAGTCCATCCAATGAACGTTTTCTCTCTCAAGTCCTGACAAAGTGAGGCAATCCTGACAAACACCAATCCAAATGTCAAGTGCTATAACCATCAATATGCATAATGCAAGGATGAAAAGTCCCACTTTGAAGAGTGACTAATGAGTCAAATGGCAAAGAGAGAAACAAATAGCCATGGATCCAAAATCCCAAAAGGTTCGCGGGAATTCGTTGCGCAAAACGAAGCGCGGGAATTCACTATAAGTGAAACGAAGCGTGGGAGTTCGTGGCACAAAGCGATGAAACCTCACCCAAAGGTTCACAGGAATTCGTTGCGTGAAACGAAGCGCGAGAGTTCACTATAAGTGAAATGAAGCGTTGGAGCCCATGGCGCGGAGCGATGTAACCTCACCCAAAGTTTTGTACGAATTCGTTGCATGAAACGAAGTGCGGGAGTTCACTATAAGTGAAATGAAGCCTGGGAGTTTGTGGTGTGGAGCGATGCAACCTCAGCCAAAGGTTCGCAGGAATTCGTTGCATGAAACAAAGCGCGGGAGTTCACTATAAGTGAAACAAAGTGTGGAAGTTCGTGGCGCAGACTGATGCAACCTCACCCAAAGGTTTGCGGGAATTCGTTGAGCGAAACGAAGCGTGGGAGTTCAGTATAAGTGAAATAAAGTGTGGTAGTTTGTAGCATGAAGTGATACAAACTCATCCAAAGGTTGCGAGAATTCGTTGCACGAAATGAAGTGCGGGAGTTCGCTATAAGTGAAACGAAGCATGGGAGTTCGTGGCGCGAAGCGATGCAGTCATCCAATGTCGCTGGAATTCGTTGCGCGAAACAAAGCGCAGAAGTTCACTATAAGTGAAACGAAGCATGGTAATTCGTGGCGCGAAGTGATGCAACCCTCAAAGGTCGCTGGAATTCATTGCACGAAATGAAGCGCGAGAGTTCATTATAAGTGAAACGAAGCATGGGAGTTTGTGGCGCGAAGAGTTGCAACCCTCCAAGGTCGCGGGAATTCATTGCTCGAAACGAAGCGCGTGAGTTCACTATAAGTGAAACGAAATATGGGAGTTCGTAGCGTGAAGTGATGCAATCTCATCTAACCTCACTGAGGTTCGCTCAGCAAAACTATGCAACGATAAAAAACCCTCCATAGAAAGGGTAAATCAAAGTCCTCCTATAAGTAGAGGCGAAATTGAAAATCCCAATACCTCCCCAAACGGGGGCACTAAAACCAAAGACCTCTCCGGGGGCACCCAATTGATCGACAGTGTTAGGAGGTACCTGATCTGGTTACGACAATCACTGGGATTCTAACCAAAGTCCTCTCTAGGGGAATTCCTTTGGAATTTACCGACACTTTGGTTAATTAGTATAAGTGAGTGACGAAAGTATTCAATGCCTAAATTCACCAAGCTGGACTGTAGACGAAGTTCGGACATTAACCGATTAACTTAAGTAGTGTCTGAAAATCTCAAGCAAGTGTTAGATTTTAGCTCAAACCGGGGCGTGAAATCCAAAGTACTTCCCGTAGAGAAGACTAATAAGGACCTCCTATGCTGGCGGCATGAATTATTAAAGACTTCTCCAAAAGAAGCAAGAAATAAATCGCAGATACGTATTTCCCAAGTGAGAAATGTCATATATTATCGTATAAGTCATTAAAACAATGACGTTTGAAATCCACAGTCGGCTTAAGTCGATTAGTTGATCTTAAGCATCAACACGAACTCGAATTAGAATATCGTATTTGTGCAAATAATATTCGATGAGTTTTAAACTGTTGAATAAAATAATCCTGTGCAAATGATTTATTCAATTCAAAATAAAATTCAATATAATCATCTTCTAATGATTAACTAACCTGTTATTGATGTGGACGATTAATAATGAAGTATAAGTCCAAAATTGTGCAAGTGCTTGTTTTCATTTCAGAACAGGAGGCATGAAGCACATGAATTCAATCAACAAATTATGTGCTTGGATTGATTGGAATCAACAAGTCAAAGCATCAAATCAAGATTTTCCATAGCAAACAAAAAGCTGCGATGGGATTTCAACGCAAGTTGTATTATCAATGTTCAGTTCGAAGCCCGCATTTTTCGCAAGAAAGAAATACAAGCTTCGAGGGGAAAATGTTGACCCCATTATAAAACGCGGTCACTAAAACCAGTGGTTTATGAGATGAATCATTTGTACATATCAGATTGGGCATGATGAGATCAATGAATTAGATCGTTCCAACCATCAAGCCACATAGTCCGTATGCGATAGTCATTGAATATTTATACATAACCCAAGTCCTCTCATTATATCATCTGAATGGTAAACATGAAGCTTTGCATTATGGAATATGATACATACTTGCAGGCTATAATGCACGCATAAGTAGTGGTATATTTTGGATCCATGTAAAATAACATTAGGATGTTCTTGAAATAATATATACAGATCGTCTATTCTCGTCCCAGGTGCCGCATGTCACATAAATAAACTCCGGCTTGCACAAAAGAATGAACCATATGTACAGTGCATAACATGGTTCAGTTGTAACTCGTGCACATGAATCCAATACCAAATTCACGCAGTGGAAAAGATGTAATTCCATGGCTCGACAGCCCATATTAGCTGATATGGACATGCATCAAAGCCACCAGCATTGGTTGACACTGAAGCTGTAGGATAGGTCGACATCAAGCTGCTAGCTATAGATTGACATGAGTAGCAGTTGATGGGTCGAGCTAGTACTTCTGCTTACTGGATCGATATGCAATGGGTCAGTAATAGCACTCATTCTATGGGTCGATCAACAATGCCAGGCTTCATGGGTCGAGCAGCTTGGTCAAGCAATAACTCACTCATGCATGTTTGCCACCTTCATCACTTCTCAAGCGCTATTGAAGGGAGTGGTCGAGCACCAGGAAATAGGCCTGGTCATACATTAGTGAACAGGTCGAGTAGCACCCAAGCAGGGGTCGTTCACATCCACGGTCAAGCACTGTTCTTGGTGAGAGGTCGTGCAACATTAGTGTGTACGGTCGAGCATGTATGAAAGAAAGCAAGCAAAACAATGTTGTATATTTTCGATGGAAAACTTGTTATTCTCATTCCCAATTCTGAATAGTATCAAGTATATTATAATAGCATGAAACAGGCTCACTTGTGCATAGGTAACATGGGGTCGGTCATGTATTAATGGGGCAGTTGTATGAACGTACTGGAAAAATGAGAATGACACACATGGCACGAGTATGTGTTTTTCATAAACAAGTATTGGCACGTTAAAGCGTAATATGGCAGCAGTAAAACAAAGTATTATAAAGCAGGGAAGGACAAAGTGGCATGGGCGTAAATACAGAAGGTCGTGCAAACACATATTTAATGGGTCGGTGGCATAGTAGTAAATATATGGCTCACACATATATATGTTCCAGCTGGTCGCTCATGCATTAAATCATCTGGTCGTTCGTGCAAAAATTACCAGGGACGCAGTTGCTCGTGCATGGATTTCTGATCGTTCATGCCAGTTGTGAACAACTGTCCAGCGGCAATTTCATAAATACATCAACGTACGACCCCTACCCTGTACACTGTAATTACAGCTTTGCCATTTGGTCCAAACTTCTCCTATTGTTAGATCCAAAATTGGCTCTAACACCCAAACTACTAAAAATTCTAATGAAATGAAAATTGAAACGAAAAAAATACACAATTTATAGTGGTTCGGCGTTAAACAGCCTACGTCCACTTTTCTTCTTTTTTGATTGATGTCTTGAATGCGAGTACAACGATCACTCAATTCTCACTCATTTCATACATTGATTCACTCAATTTCTTTTGCAATATGACTTGAAAGATGATTGTAGGCTGAATAAGTTGATAAAATTCGGGTTGCAAAGGAGTTTTAATCCTGAAAGTGCCAAAAAGATCCCTTCAAATGCCTCTTGATGGAGTTTTTATTGGTGTAAAATCCTCCTGGAACTGGATCGGTTCTGGTCCACGTGGCCTTCATCCTGCCACTTTCGGGTTCGGATGGATTCTGGTGAGGACAATACATCGAGTTAGTGGCCATCGCGGGTAGAACGTGTGTGTAACCACCCCGATTCTTAAGGAAAACGTGTGAGTGAAGCTGCTGACATCCTGGGCTCAGATCGGATAGACTATTAAATGGGGTTCGGATCGGCCTTGCTACTTCCAATCCGGTCCGGTCTGCATCCTTTCCTTCATTGCTTTGTGTTGGTTTGTCTCTGTCCAAAGAAGACCCGATCCGATCCGAATGTTTGGCAGAGTGTTCTTCATTATTTGATTCTTTAACTTTATGTAGCCTAGTTCACAAAGTAGGCTAACATTTTTCCCCCTCAAGGGATGCTTCTATCGAAGATGGAGCATGCCTTGACATCATCTGTTCATTGGTCTTCGAATTTGAATCATTAAAAGGTCGCTTCCATTGACATATAGGGATATGCTACTTCAGAAAGTCATATCTCTCGTTGTCTATATATACATTTTGAAGCGTGTGGATTACTTCCTTCATTTTTAACAAATTTAAGAACTCTTCTTGATTTCCAACGGTCCCTCTAGGTAATCTTTCTCTTTGTTTTCCTTTGAATTTAATTTGCATGCCAAGTTATTGTGTTTAATCCCATTCGGATCGGGTCCCGATCCGAACAGCCTTCCTTCTTTTATCGCTCGATACTGGGTTTGCAGGCCAGAATTGGTTGGTAGGCTTATACCCTGGTCCGAGTGGGAAAAAAGGATGGGAATACGAGTAGTCACCATCAAGATGTATATAAATCCGCCACCTATCTCGTTCCTCCTTCCTTTTGCTGCCCCGTTTATTATTCCCTACATCGAAACCCTAGCTTTAAACAAAGGACTTCACAAAACTTCAAAACTCTTCTTGTTAGTCCCTAAATCGGTAGGCTAAAACTTCAATTTGCCTTTGTAATAACTGATTTTAGTTATGATTGGTAGTCAATTTGAACGATTTCGGCATGGAGTTTGCCCAACTTAGACGTCGTGGCCCCCTCTTCCCTCGCCGTCGTCGTTGGTGGCTCCGCTATCACCTTGAGGCGTTGGGAGATGGGATTAAGATTTATTGTTGGATATTTGAGCATATAAGTGCTCGGCCTTAATTGGGGCTTTTTTTGGTATGGAGTTGGGTTTGGTGTCAGTTGAGTGAGATGGAGGATGGAGAAGAAGAGGAGGAGGAGAGGAGTTGGGATCTGTTCGGGTGGAGAAACATTGAAGTGAAGGCAGAGAAGTTCATATGACCGGATCGGATCGGAGTAAAAAAGCAAAGAGGGGAAACAAAGCTCACTTGACCGGGTCGGGTCCGAGTGAGAAATAAGGAGGAAGAGAGGCATGGGTGTTCACGTCAATCTTGACCGCCCTGATTGTTTGCCTCCGAACCGATCCGATTTCGCTAAATAGGTGTGAGTGTTTGCTTCAGACAAAGCATAGCTTTGCTTCCCAATCCGATCCCAACACATACACCCGAACCGATTTGAGGCAGTCCATCTTAATGCACAAGAATTTGTTCAATTGGCTAAATCAATGTTTGACATAACCTTCAACTTAGAGAACAGTTAGGATAGCGCCTTACGAACATAGACGAACATCAAGGACCATTCTGTACATTAATGCTTTATTGAACCTTTGTTTCACGCTCTCATGTGTTTACTTTGCGTCTTTTGCACACGTAGCACACACTTTAGTTCATATACACACACGGGGGATGCGGGCTATCTTACTCTAACTTATGTTATTGCTTCTTCAGTAGTCTAGTGATCATGGCAGAGAGACGTTCGTCTAAGTTAGCAGGGCAGAGAGAAACTGCAGAAATTTCCGAGAGATTCACTCTTGATGATATATCCTCTCCTTTAGACCCTGAATGGAACGATGAGGGCTCAGATTATGAAGTAGAAGCACATAATAGTGAAATACCTTACGATAATGAAGTTTCTCTTGGCGATGAAGAGGAAGGAGGAATAGGAGATAATCGAGCTCCTGATGAGTTTGAGTCTGCCATTATATTGGAGTTACCCAAAGATTCTGTTGAATCGACGATTGATGACGATAGACTTGTTCGAATATGTCTAAAACATGGGATACTGAAAAGAGATACCATGGTACCATCGAAAACAGATCGCCCCTACAATCCTCCGGAAGGATTTATGGCAGTTACCCGGTTGATGTGTATGTTAGGGGCTATTCCACCGTTTCCGCCTTTTGTTGTTGATTTTCTGAGATAGATGCGGATTGCCCCCATGCAATTATATCCCAGCTCTTCTTCTTACTTATACACCTTGTATATAGCATACAAAGAGGTTTTAGGAATAGAGCCTACCTTCGATGATGTCTACTTTTTTTATAATTTCAAACATCGGACTCAAGAGACTCCTTCCTTCTCCTATTGAATCAGTCCCAAAAATGAAAATTATTTCAGCTCCATTCAGCAACAAGGCTGGCGATTCTATGCTCGAATGGTTTTATATCAGGAAACAGCCGGGGTGCACCAAGAGATGGACCAAATCAAGTAAAGCACCGATTTTCTAGATCTCAATTTTGAATGTTCATGCCAACATATTAACTTGCTTTCTTATTTATTCGCAGTTGATAACCCAAAACAAATATCGGATCAATTGTACTTTGATCGTTTGAATTGGCTTCTCGATGGTGATCAAAAATTTCTAACCATCAACGAAGTTCTTAAGGATGAGTATCTCCACCGTCACGGGTTACTATCCATTACCCGTAGCATAGGTCATGGGACGGGTCCATATGTGTACATACCCCTAGTAGACATTATTCCTGAGACGGGCGAGGGCTCGAAAGGTCTAACAATACCTCTTCAGACTTCACCTTCTCCATCTTCAACTCAGGACGACGAGTTAGCCAACATAGCTAAAAAGCACAGAGAAGGGTATACCGTCCCTGATGATGCTATTTCTCCTGAGAAGTCAACATCCCCTAAAGAGCTGCTAACAGACGCTTCTCAAGGAGATGCCCCAACTACCGACAATTCCATATTTCAGGGTTTAGGAGATCTCCCCCTGCCTGAAACCATCTATACTTTAGAGTACTTTGGCACAAATCCTTTAACTTTCACTTCTTCAGAGGAGACTACTCCCGTGAAGGCCAAAGAGCCCACTCGCGCTAGTCTGGCTTCAGACTCAGGTTTGTCACGAGGAACACCACTTGGGATGCACTTAACACATTAGCACCACACATCACAACACTCACTTTTTATGTGAACACTGATTCTGAATTTCACTTACATTGTTGCGCAGGTACAATGTCTCGCCCTTATTACGATGTCAGGAAAATGCGCCGTAGCATGTCTAGACCTCCTTCCGATATCAAGCATGATCACCGTGAGAGCCAGGGCAGAGATGACAGAAGGCCTCATGATTCTTATCGACCACATACTTTGCATTCTGGGTCCCCCATCCGGTCAGATCCAGATAGATATAAGAGCTACCAGAGTCGTCGAGGGGAAGATACATCGTAGCCTAAAGACTGAACTTCTCCTCAAGACAAACACAGTCTGGAAAAAAGTCCACCGAAACATACCGATTCATGAGACAAACACAAGGTTTCTGAGAAGCGATCTGGAAAGGGTGATACAGCCATCGTCCCAACTAAGCGAAAAGACACTGAACTAACATACTGCAAACCTCCACCACTGGATGCTGAGTCCAAAGTTAAGCTGGCATATCTGGAGAAGCAGTTCCCAGATCATTACTTTGAGAACCTGACTTTTCTATCGACACTCGAGCCTATTTCCTGAAAGTGGGCTGATGAGGCTAAAGCAAAGATTGACGTAGTTGAGAAGCAATACTCGGAGATGTTCAAATATTCATGCAATCTCTCTAGAATTATTTGGACTTTAATTACATATGTTAATTCGATGAAAAAGACTGCGGATGCCGATGAAAAGGCCTTGAAAAATTTGGAGAAGGACCTAGAGGACACACATACTCAACTCGTCATCGCTCAACGAGACGCCAACAACTTCAGATAGCAATTTGAGGAGTTATAGAAGCGTAATCGTGACTTGCTGGAATCTCATAGTCAAGAGCGTTTGGAGTTGAAGAAACAAGCGGAAGACGCTAAGTCGGACAATGTCAAAATGCAACTGGCTTACAATACTCTTGAGCAAGAAAAAGATGAGTTAGCGAGAAAAAATGCTGAACTAGAGAAACGAAATGCTGACTTGGAGTCCAAGTTAATGGAAGCCGAGAATAAGGCTGCCCTAGCCGAGGGGAATGTGGAGAATGTCATTAAGTCTATTGAAGAGACCCGTAAATAGCTATCAGAGGCTCAGGAAGAAGTGCACGGTTTTGGCGAATTACTGATTGAATTCTTCGCGCACAAGATTCATCGCCGAAACATCTCTTGGATTGAAGACTATCCAACTACCTTAGTTCACGTATGGAGTCAAATCATCGAAAGGGAGAAAGAGGAACTTAAGGTAGACTTCGTTGATGAAGATAAACTTATGGAAAAGTATCTGAGAGATGATGAACCGGCATGCCTGGCCGAGAGACGACGCCTCGTTGCCGCTGCGATGGAGGAGGAGAAGCAGATGGCCAAACAAAAGAATATCCCTGAGGCTGGTTCTTCTTCCGCTACTGCTGTAACTACTGAAGTCGAGGGATATGATCCTGAGAACCCGGGAATTCCTCAGGCGTCTCTTTTATCCCATATACCCGAATCGGCGTCAGAGACGGTAGTCACTCCAATTGAGAGGCCATCGGAAGGTATTTCCACCTTTTCACCTCAATTTGTCAAGGCCGTCTCCACCTTTCATCACATAATCGGGCAATCAATGGAGGATCCTTTATTTTCTCCTGAGTTGATAACTGTTGCTTCTCATTCTGTAGGTGTTGCACCGACCGAGGAGACTGACGTGCATCAGGGAACCACTACTGGGGAAAATCTGTGGAAAAGACTCAAGGAAAACATTATAAAGCTACCATCGTTGAGTCAGGAGGGGGAGCTGAACAGTCTAAGGCCGACACTTTTTATAATGACGAGATGATAGATTCCTTAAAAGACGATGGTAGTAACGAGGAGCATGAAGAAGATCCTGATGTGGCTATAATTGGGGATTCAAAAAGTGCCGATGACATAACTTTGGTTGAAATGAAAGCCGAATAGGACAAACGTATGCAGGTAAAAGTTGAAGACTTGAACCTCGAAATCCTTAAGCCCCTTGCAGTGGTGGATCCTGGATTAAGGTTAGTCGTTAAGCTTTCAACTAGGTCTATTACAGAAGAGCTTGCTAAAAAATCTTCTCTTGATTCCAGTGTTCCGACGCTTGGGAAAAAATCAACCGATTCTAGCACTTCGACTGCAGAGAAGAAAAGGCCGAAGCGCATTATGACTGATGCTGAAAAAGAGGCTAGGGCCACTCATAAAGCTGCCAAAAAATCCAAGTCCGCTCAAAGCCCAAGTGACGAAGTGCTTTGTTTTATTTTGGCGTTCAATTAGTCCGCAATTGTTGCAGCGAGTGCGACCCTCGCATCCTTTGCTTGATTTCCCTGTACAAACTCACGTGTTTGTAAATAATAATAATTTATTACCTGCAATGTCTGATAGTTGTTAGTTTAGTACTTAAGTAAAAATGCAAAAGCATATCGTATTACAGTTATATAATGAAGTCATTATTGAGGGGAATATGTGTACACGTATATGCCCCCAGTCAATCTTGGATAACTGAGCAAGAATTATTCAAGATTGATTAAATTCAAAATACAATTGCCCCCGATTCTCCGACGGGGCCATATTCCTTTCGTCATTGATTCCTATTCTTTCTAGCGTCTTTATACTCTCCTGTTCATAACCACGTTAGAGTATCGTTGAGGCGGTCTCTCATCTGGGTGCACCTTCACGCCTCAAGGGACTTCGTCTTCCCGTCCTTTATACTCTCTCTCGATTCTTGAGAGTTAGAGTTAAGAATGTCGTCTTACCATTCTTTTGTGTTTTTTCATGCAAACGGTCATTTTTTTGCTCCTGCACATAGGTTATCTCCAACTTTCCAAATTTAATTTAATATTTCGTGTTTCATGGTCATGATAGAATAATTGTTGAAGATATAAAAAATGCAGAAAAGTAAATGACACACGATATTTTTATAGTAGTTTAGCTATGTCGTAGCCTACATCCACTTCATAATCCTTTGTTCATATAAACAGACTTTTTTAAGGCAAGTCGTGCCTTTTTACATAGCTTATAAAAACAAAAAGGATGACATTTCATATTTAGCTCAGATATAATCGTAAGTGCTGAGTGTTCCAAGCTCGGGGAATCTCTTCACCGTCCACGGTCGTTAGCTTGAATGCTTCTGTATCAAGCTTCCGTTGGATGGTGTATGGCCCTTCCCATTTTGGACCCAATTGGGTCGAATACGGGAAGACTCGTTTCAGTACTAGGTCTCCTGGTTCAAAGGTTTTGAAGCGAACTTTCCAGTCATAATAACATGCTACTTGATGTCGATGTCTCGAGGCACGCAAGTCAGCTTTGTCTCTTTTTTCTTCAATCATGCCAAGAGATTCTAGGAGAATTGTTCTATTTGTCATCGGGTCATAATACACGAATCGATGAGAAGGGACTTCCAATTCTACCGGGATCACTGCTTCTGACCCAAAGGAAAGTGAATAGGGAGTATGGCCGGTAGCCATCTTAAAGGTTATCCTGTAGGCCCATAAAGCTAGTGGCAACTCGTCTACCCGTCTGGCTTTGGTCCGCTCCAACCGCTTCTTCAGAATAGGTTTAATGACCTTGTTTATGGCTTCGACCTGGCCATTTGACTACAGGTGAGCTACTGCACTGTATCGTTTATCAATCTTGTATTTCTGGCAGAAGTTTCTGAACTTGATGCTATCGAACTGCGTCCCATTATCAGTTATGATGGTCTTCGGTATCCCAAATCGACAAATAATGTTTCTGACCACAAAACTGATCACCTTCCTGGCCATGATGGTTGTTAAGGGTTCAACTTCCACCCGTTTTGTGAAATAGTCCATGGCAACAATCGCGTACTTGGCTCCTCCTCTGGCAATAGGTAACACCCCAATAATGTCAATTCCCCATATGGCAAATGGCCATGGGCTTACCATCGACTTGAGCTGAGTCGGAGGCGCTCTGGGAACTTTGGCAAATCTTTGACATCTGTCGCAGCGTCGTGAATAATCAACCGCGTCTTTTTTCACGGTAGGCCAGAAATATCCATACCGTAATACTTTCTTTGCTAAGGTCTGGCCCCCAGTGTGGTCTCCACACTCACCTTCATGTATTTCTTGTAGTACACGTTTAATGTCGTCGTGTGTGATACACTGTAATAGGGGCATTGAAAATCCTTGGCGATAAAGGACGTCGTCCTGTAAAACGTATCTTGCAGCCTTGAGTCTTACAGCCCGTCATTCGCTCTTTTTCACTAGGAGGGTTCCATTCTTGAGAAAATTCTCGATCGATGTCATCCAGGATTCTCTCTCTGGGCCGACTTCCAAGGCTAGTTTCGCTTCTATTAGGTCAAAACTTGGTGATTCCAAAACCTCTATCGGAACCATTTCAGTTTCTTTAGGATTATCAGAACTTGCCATCCTCGCCAGTCATCTTCTTTCTGGTTTTCCGTTCTTGGAATGTGCGTTATGCTATAATGCTCCATACTTTCCAACAACTCCTTTATCTTTTCGAGATAAGTAATGAGTCGAGGTCCTTTAGCAGTAAATTCTTCCCGAACCTGGTATACAACTATCTTGGAATCACAATATATATCTAGCGTCTTCACTCCCAATTCTTTGGCGAGTTTCAGCCCAGCAATCAGGGCTTCATACTCAGAATCGTTGTTAGTAGCGGCAAACTCTAATCGTAATGCATAGTAAATAGACCGTCCTTCAGGAGTTATCAAAACAACTCCGGCGCTGGACTTTCGATCATTTTTGGCTTCGTCCGTATATAGTTTCCACGGACTAAGCTCTAACTCTCGGTCCAAAGTAACTACCTTGTCACCCACCGTTTCCTCTTCGGGAATTGTAAATTCAGCTATAAAGTCAGCCAATTCCTGCCCCCTTATTGATCTTCGTGGTTGAAAGTTCAAATCAAATTGACTCAGCTCAATGTTCCATTTAAGTGACCGTCCCGATGCTTCGGGTTTTTGCAACACTTGTCTCAAAGGTTGATCAGTATATACAACTATCGGGTGAGCCTGAAAATAATGGCGAAGTTTGCGGGAAGCAATCAAGAGGCTATAAGCAAGATTTTCTATCTTCGGATAATTACGTTCTGCAGCAGCTAGCTTTTTGCTCACGTAATATACAGGTTTCTAACTTTATCCTCTTCACGTACTAATGCCGTACCGATGGCGTGAGATGATACCGCTAAGTAGATGAACAAATCCTCATGTTCCACAGGTTTTGATAATATTGGAGGATTTTCTAAGAAGTCTAATAGATTCTGGAATGCCTCCACACAATCAGGGGTCCACTCAAAATTTCGCTTTCCTCGTTTTATGAGATCAAAGAAAGGTACACATCTATCTGTAGTTTTGGAGATAAACCTACTCAATGCAGCAACTTTTCCGGCCAAGCTTTGAACGTCTTTGATCTTGCGTGGTTCTTCAATATCCCTTATTGCTGCTATTTGGCTAGGATTTATCTGAATTCCTCGAGAACTCACAATAAAGCCAAGGAATTTTCCAGATGCGACCCCAAACGAACATTTTAGGGGGTTTAACTTCATCCCATACCTTCGAAGAATATCAAACATTTCAGCTAAGTCCCTTGTATGGTCGGAAGTTTGTTTAGACTTCACAAGCATGTCATCCACGTAAACCTCCATGGTTTTCTCGATTTGATTATAAAACATGTGGTTGACCATGCGCTGATACGTGGCCCCTGCATTCATTAACCGAAATGGCAATACCATGTAACAATATAACCCCAAGTTGGTGATGAAGCTTATATGCTCTTGATCTGGTATGTGAATTTGATTGTACCCAGAATAGGTGTCCACAAAGGATAAAAGCTCGTGCCCGGCTGTCGAATCTACTAGCTGATCAATTCTGGGGAGAGGAAAGCTATCCTTCGGGCAAGCCTTGTTCAAATCAGAAAATTCGATACATGTTCGCCACTTCCCATTTGACTTTTTGACCAGGACAGGATTCGATATCCAGTCGGGATATTTCGAATCCTCAATGAATCCATTATCTTTTAATTTCTCTACCTCTTCTTTTAAAGCTGTTGACCGCTCTGGACCTAACATCCGTCTCTTCTGTTTGACTGGTTGGTGCTTTGCATTAATACACAAAGAACGGCTCATGATGGAAGGCGAAATCCCACGCATGTCAGCGTGAGTCCAGGAAAACACATCCAGATTTGCCTTTAAAAAATCAGCCAACTCTCTCGCTCGAACTGGATCTAGTTGCGAGCCGATATTTAGTACTTTTGTCGAATCTGTTTCATCAATAGGTATATCTATTGTTATTTCGTTGTGAGTCGCCTTCCTATCCTCGGGTTCTCTATCCTCTCTGGGATCTATATCCTCGAGCACATCTGAGGGCGACTCTCTTGGGGCAGGACCCTTTAATTGTTATGCTGAGTTCTCCTTTAGAGGGGCAGAATCGTCTTTAGTTTCTATATTCAACCCCTTTATTAACATCTTTAACTTTGTCATGTAACAAGCTCGTCCCGTAGCTTGGTCGCCCCTCATCACCCCAATTCCTGAGTCGGTCGGAAATTTAAGCAGCAGACACCAAGGAGCAATACATGCCCTAAACTTGGCAAGGGCCGGTCGGCCTAGGAAGGCAATGTAGGGCGACTCCACATCCAAAACTACAAACAGATGGATCCTCACTCTCTGGCGATCTCCCTGCCCTAATGTGACTGGTAATTCCACATAGCCCATTGGAGTCGTCGACGCTCCGTTAAAGCCACGTATCCATCCTTCACATGGCTTTCTTTTGCTTCGAGTCTCATTTGTTCGAAAGCTTTATTGAAAAGGATATTGGTCGAGCTCCCGTTTTCCACTAACACTTTATGGACTAAAGTAGGGCCAATTGTTGTGGTAATCACTAGTGGATCGTCAGTTGGAGATTGAACTCCGGAATTGTCTCTACTGCGGAATACGACATCGTCTGACATCGTCTTTTGTTGTTTTACTGGAGTAATGTCTTCGAGGCTACTGCATTCTCCTACCTCAAAATGCTTGGCGGCGTTGACATACTAATCCATTGCTTTAAAACTACGACCAACTAGGTGAGGTCCACCTATAATAGTATTAATGACGATCCCCTTACCTTTCTGCTAGGCTGTGGGTTTTGAAGTAGGCTGTTTTTGGTCCGAGGCTTGTCCTCCTTGCCCCCTGTCCCTTGGGGCGACCTTGTACTCGTCTAACTTCCCTTCCCGCAGCAATCTTTCGACTATATCTCTCAAATGACGATATTCATTGGTGGAATGACCGTGGGTTCCATGGAAGAAACAAAACTTTCCTGTTGCGATCTCTTTCTCATTGGAGTCTCTGGGTGGTGGTTTTGGTACTGCAATATGCTATATGTATCCAAGTAAATATTCTCCAACGTATCATTTAACGGCGTATAATTTTCAAAAGTCTGAAATCTGGGTCTTTTACTAGAGCTATTCCATCGGTTTCTGTTCCTTCTGTTGTCATTCCCACTTTTGTTGCTATTACTCCTACTCTGGTTGCCAATGTTTACTTCAACCTTCCCTAAACTGTCACCAAATTGTTTCACAGCAACATTACTCTGGACACCTTCCCTCGAGGCCCCTTCAGACTTTCTCTTCCTATTTGCATGAGGTTCTTCTCGCCTTAAGCGTATATTAGCTTTTTCATAGAACAATTCTCTAGTAGGAGGCGGTTTCCCAGACAAGTAATCCCCGAATTCTGTGTCAGAGTCTACCCCTTCTATCAAGGCCATCAGGATATTGGGCTCATGAAGATCACTAACTTGGTTGACGGTTAGGTTGAAGTGATCTAAATATGACTTCAAAGATTCTCCTAGGGCCTGTTTAATCCGTGACAATTCTATGACGCTCTTGAACTTTCGGGCATGAAGTCGAAACTGATTCATGAAGCACTCACTCAATTCTGTGAAATTTGATATTGACCGAGGGGGGAGTCGGGTGAACAACATTAACGCCACGTCTTCAAGATAAATTGGAAAGGCTTTGCATTTTACAGCATCTAGAGCTGCTGCAGCATTCATTAACCATGCATATCTCATCAGATGCTGCCCTGGGTCCGTTCTTCCTGAATATCGATCCATCTGAGGCAAGTTGAATCGCCGAGGGAACTGGAAGTCCAATATATTATCCGTGAAGGGGGTACGACTTCGCTCAATGCCTCAATCTTCATTAGTATATCGTAGGCTCTCGGACATAATCTGGCGTACCATTTCCCATACATCGGCATTTGTTAATGTCTACACAGGTTCTCTAGGTCTGATGTTCAGATTACTCCTGGGTTCCTGATTAGGGGATAATCTCCTGTTTCTAGCGGCAACTGCTCTACACTGCTCTCTGCGCTCTCGGTCGATCTCAGAAGGTAGAGGTTGAAGAAGCTGCTATTGCGTAGGGTTGGTAATATTAGGATCCCTGGGTAGGACGTGGGATCCACGCATGGGTAGCAACATAGGCTGTTGCAGGCTTGGGTCGTCAGGCCCCAATACATGAGCGACGTCTTCTCAGGATCCTAAAGATCCAAAAGTTAACCGATCGAGGTTCTGAGTTCATTCAAGCGGTCTTATCTCACGAGGGTGTCCCTTGTCTAAAGAAGACGAATCATCTGTAGCAAGGCGGCGTGTTGGGGAAGGAGTCTTCTGCCTCCGGAGCTCCTGGAGTTCTCTACCCATAGTGATCATGTTTTCCTGCATGCGAAGGCTCTCACGCCTTTGGGCTTCCAATGCTTCCTTAGTGCTCTAGAGCATATCAAGAAAGCGTGAAAAATCTCCCTGTGTAATGGGTGCAGATGGATCAGGCTGAACATTAGTCGTCGTGGCTGGAATCGGAGCATTGGTGGGAGCTCGAGTAGAAGTTCCAGCTTCATTCTGGTTCGAATCGGATCAGTGCGCAGTGGCCTGGCCGGAGTGGTTCGGATGGGGAGAGTCAGTGCCCTCAACTTCATTAGATTGGATCGGATCGGAGTCTTCCATTAGGTTCAGACCCTCCTGATCGGAGCGGTCTGCTCCAAAGCCTTGAGCGCGCGACCTCGTTAACACGATGGCTTGTTGATCTTATCTAGCGTCGTTTCCCCTAGCGCCTTGCACTTCTTTTCTTTTTGTCTTGGCCATAATACTCCATTCTTCAACAGTTAGTCAACAAATACTTAAAGATGTCAGAAACAGAGGATTAACTTCTTTGAACTTGAGGGTCCAAATAGTAGAATGATAACCCCAAAAGGCTGAGAATTCGAAGATCTCTCAATGAAAGCACCAAAATGTTAGATCCAAAATTGGTTCTAACATCCAAACTAGTAAACATTCTAATGAAATGAAAATTAAAATGAAGAAAACACACAATTTATAGTGGTTCGGCGTGAAACAGCCTACGTCCACTTTTCTTCTTTTTAGATTGATGTCTTGAATGCGAGTACAACGGTTATTTTCACTCAATTCTCACTCATTTCATACATTGATTCACTCAATTTCTTTTGCAATATGACTTGAAAGATGATTGTAGGCTGAATAAGTTGATAAAATTTGGGTTGCAAAGGAGTTTTAATCTTGAAAGTGCTAAAAATATCCCTTCAAATGCCTCTTTATGGAGTATTTATAGGTGTAAAATCCTCCTGGAACCGGATCGGTTGGGGTCCACGTGGCCTTCATCCCACCACTTTCGGGTTCAAATGGATTCTGGTGAGGACACCACATCTGGTTAATAACCATCGTGGGTTGAACGTGTGTGTAACCGCCCCGATTCTTAAGGAAAACGTGTGAGTGAAGTTGCTGACATCCTGGGCTCGGATCGGATAGACTATTAAATGGGGTTCGGATCGGCCTTGCTACTTCCTATCCGGTCCGGTTTGCATCCTTTCCTTCATTGCTTTGTGTTAGTTTGTCTCTGTCCAAAGAAGACCCGATCCGATCCGAATGTTTGGCAGAGTGTTCTTCATTATTTGATTCTTTAACTTTGTGTAGCCTAGTTCACAAAGTAGGCTAACACCTATAAATACCCCATTTCACCACCATCCGAAGGACCGATCGAAGCCACCCCGAAGGGCTGTCATTTCTGTTTTCACAATTCTGAAGCTTCCCAAGCTCCTTTAATGGCTTCAAAAGCTCATTCCATCTTCCTTGAACATCAATTGGATCTCACTTTCTCCAAACACCATTAATTCTCACTTAAGTTCGATCCAAGTGATCTCCAACCGCCATTACTCCTCTTTAAAGCTTGGATCTAACATTAATTTCATGATGGAATCAAGGAAGATCATCTAATCACGAGATCTTTTCCATTCCTTTCCAAATTCAAGTGAGATCTAAAGCGGAAAGAGAGTAAAAAGTGGAAAATCATTGTAAAGAGAGAGAATAAGTGATATAAGTGAAATGTATGAGATGATGCATTTTGTAAATTTCTCCATGATAATGAAATCGCCTCTAAAGTGACATAGATCTATTTTAGATTGAACCACTATAAAAGTCCATGTGTTTTTTACTTGCATTTGCATTTGTGGCCACATTTTCTATTGCATACCTTTTGGTGAAGTGTCGATAAGACACCTTTGGTGTTGAACCAATTTTGGTTTAAACATCAAGAATTTAGTATGATTAATTACTTGATTAAGATTATTAAAATTAATTGATTATTTAATAAAGGTTTGGATATTTAATTAATATTATTAATTAAGTTAAATTAAATTTAAGAACTTAATTAATGTTTTGTTTAGTTATTAACTGAGGTTTAATAAATTATTTAATAAGAATAATAATAATAAATGTTTAATTACTTATTTAAAAGAGTTTAACTATTTAAATATTGATTCGAATATTGATTTAGAATTAAGCTATTCGAAATAATAATTAATTATTATTTTATTTTTATTTAGAAGTTTAATAATCGTTTGATAATAAGTTTTACAATACCTTAAATTTGAATGACTTATTTTACAATGATATTTTTTAAATGATGTTTTACTCCAAGAGATCTCATTGTCAATCACTTTTAGGCAACCCGTTGATTAGGAGTTAAATGACATCTGTTTAGAATAACAAAAACCATTCTACTATTAGTATAATTGATTGAACTATGTGAACATTAGTTAACAGAATAAAAACCTCGTTTTGTTACATAAACTGAATTGATTTTCGACATCTTTTTAATAGGATAAATAACCTTCCTCTTACTATGTTATTGTCATGCATGTTTATATGTATTGACATGTTAAATAATGAACGATATTTATAGACATCTATTAGTAGCATATATCTCTATTCTACTATAACCTAGTTATTCATTATGTTGACATCTTTTAAGCTGAACCAAAACTAATTCTACTATATTGTTAACTTGGACATCTATATGGAAATCCCAATCACTGTCTTCCATTATCACTTTAATACTTCCTTTATAATTAACTATTATTAGTTAACTATTTGTACATATTTGGTTGTATGCAAACATCTATGTTATAACTAGAATAAGTTGAACTCGATTAAGTGAGGACCTTCGGAATTTTCTAAGCCTACTTTCAAATTTGAAAGTATATGGACTCTTTCTAAATAAGCTAGCACAACTAATACTTTAAAATGTGATTTTAACTAGGTATGGTTTAAAGCAATATTTGTAAAAGTAATTTTCAAATAAGTTATTATTTGAATTTAGCAAAAGATTTTGGATTGATTATTATTTTATAATTGAATAAGGTTTGGAGTTTAATAAAATGATTCATAAAGGTATATTAAAGAAATTTAATATAAATTATTGAAAATATATATTTATAATTAACTTGATATCGAAAAATCCAAGTTATTTTAATGGATAAAAGTGTTGTCGAGTTAAGGTCTGAAAGGTAAATAAAACACCCAACTTGATTTGCTTCATTGTTATCAGAGAAATAGTATTGGTTTAAAATCTAGAGCATATGACTTAAATTTTGATATTTATAAAGGGGTTTCGAAATTTTGATATTTATAAAAGCAATTTATAATTGATTTTTGATGTTTTGTAAATAAAGTTTATAAATGGTTTATTTTGAAAGGATTAAAGATCATATGAATTAGTTTTAATAAGAAAGTTTATAAAAGGGTTTATCAAAGAGATACATAAAAGGAATTGAGATTTGATTTTCTCAAGTATTATCTTCTTAAAAATGGTGGTATGGACATTTGTTCCACACTTAACATCAGAGAAATCATGTTTAGGTTTATTCTTATACCAGTTTCCTTTCTAAATAACTTTGTTTGATCCTTAAATATGATTCATAAAATAAGAAATCTTTTCTAAATGCTTTTTGAATATACTTATGCTGATAATATAAGTTGTGAATTTATTTTATAAGTACTAAAAATATAATGGTTGTTGAATAAACTTAGGTAAGTAAGATGAGCATAAGAATAATTTAGTAAATATTCTTATACGGTTATTTTATAAATGAAAGATTCATTTTAATGAGGCTTAATAATTATCATGGTAAATAAATCTATTTATTGAATGGTTGTTTGTTTATTTGATAGTTAAATAACCAACTGTCAAATCTGGCAAATTTAACTCTAGGAATTTATTTGTCAAATGATAAGTAAATCCATTCATATAAACGGTTAGGAGGTGAACTCCACACATATGTATTGTTGGTCTGTTCCTAAAGAACTTAAGTTGAGTTTTCTGGAAGTTATTAATTGTCATTTCAAAGACACCGGGATAGGGCATGCTTGCCCAAAAACTGGTCGATCTGGTTAATATGTTTCGAAATGGAAATATTTTGAAGACGATTGAAGATGGAGTTATTTAGTTTTGTTCAGGCCCAAAACAAACTTACATGGATGAATGCTAGCATTACACACCTTTTGAAGGCAATGTTAACATTCCAAGATATTCTGCTATTTATAAGATAAATGTAACCTTTAGCCCCATCACCCGGTAAATGAGTAAAGCAAGGGAAAGAGGCAGGGCTATATGGGTCGCTCCCATTAGGATATGATCATTCCATATCTAGAGTCGATTTTCCTTTGTATGCTTCGGGGTCCATTACTGTTGTTTATCAACCGAGGTGATCATATTCGCTGCTGCCCATTTTAGAGGTGGGGTCGGTCTTGAGTAGGTGAGGTGCAAATTAACGCAGCCTTTCGTATGCTTTATCTAGAGATGTACGGATGTGGTGGGTACACCCTTACACTTTCATAGTTGGAATCCATTCTCCAATACGAACTTTCAATCTGGATTGTATACCAATTATATTGGAATGTGAGATGCAAGCATTCCGACTATTTTAATATGTTTATTTTTGAATTGTAGACATAATTATAATATCACTCGATATTTTCTATAAAAGTGTTTGGCTATCATAAGGTAAAAACTCGTCCGTGCTTATGTGCGGCGTGGCCTTACGGGATACCTTTGATTTCAAATGTTTTCAAAGAATAAAATAAAGCAAGTTTTTTATGATTTGACCTTATCATACTAGTTTTCAAGCCTGACCTGGGTGTTATTTTGCGATAATGCTCGGGTTAGACTGAGCATTTTTGTCAGGTTAGCTTAGGTTCTTTAGAGCTTAGGAAAGGAGTTGGGGGCCAGGACATACATCCGTATTTTAGTTTATTTTCTACTTTGTGTATTTGTGTTTAACTTTCAACTTGTGTAAGGGTAGGTTGTTATAACAATCCAGAGCCGTTATAGATTAGTGTTGTACTCTGTTATGCAAATTAAAGTTCTTTCTTTTGTAAAGGCTTTTGTTATGTTATAAATTTTCAGCTGCATTGTAAGATTATGTTCCATTTTTTTTCCTTTCACCCCAAATGAACTGACTTTCGAACAACTAAATGATCAGCATAGGAATACTAAGGATGTATAAAGTGTTATTTTTAGAGGTAAGAAAAGCAGTCTGTTACACTATATATCATTTTTAGTGAATTTATTTAGTTATTCTTGTATAGCACGAATCCATTAATCATTAGGTGATGTTTCCTTTGGATTTTTAGGTTTAGTAGTTGATATAAAATCAACATTACTATGTTGTTTAATTGATTTCTAATTCTAACTACAAATTCAATATTTCCTAGTTCATTTTCTATAGGGTGATCTTTTAAAAGCCTGATCCTTTTATTAGAATGAACATTCTCATAATTTATTTTATTTGATCCATTATTTATGGTACCAAAATCGTCTTCATTCTTTGTTTGAACAAGATCTTTGAAATTTTTATCAAAAAAATAGCATTTCTTCAATAGTGTTAGTTCTTAAAATGAAAACACTGGATGCTTTAATTTTGTTAGAATATCTGATAAAGATACCTTTGTCAGACTTAGAATCAAATTTATCTGAATATCTTTTGTATTTAAAATTAAACATTTCCTTCCAAAAAACTTTAAAATAAGATACCTTTGGATTCTTACTATAAAGAAGTTATATGATATTTTATTGATTAGAGGTCTTACTAAAATTCTACTCAAAATGTAACAAGCTGTAGCGATTGCTTTAGTTAAAAAAATTCTTGGTAATTTACTATCTAAAAGCATACTCTTAAATTGTCTTATTTTTATGTTTTACCACTTGGTTTTATTGTGGAGTTCTTGAAAAGGAAAAGTACTAGTTATTCCTTTTTTATTATAGAAATTCTTAAAATTCTCATTCTCCACCATGATTATTAGAAATTATTTTATTTTTATAAAGAAAGTTTATTTCGAATTCTTTTTTGCAAAAGTTTTAAATAAACCAAAAACATCACTTTTAAGTTTCAATTTTTTCCCACATAAATCTAGAATAATCATCTACAATTACAAAGCAGTTTTTTAATGATTTATTGACTTATATTAAGATGGATCAAACAGATCTAAATGAAGTAACTCAAGAGGTTTTGAAGTTGAAATCATATCTTTTAATTTGAATGAACTTTTCTTAAATTTTCCAAATTGACAAGCATCACACATACTATCCACTTTGAAATCCATTTTAGGGAGGCCTCTTAGTAAATCAAGTTTTGATAATCTAGATAAAAGATTGAAATTTAAATGCCTAAATATTTTATGTCAAATCCAAGGGTCACTTGTATTAGCCAACAGACATTGATTATCATTTGAGATTTTCGTACTGAGAACATAAATGTTTTTCTTCCTAATTCTTTAAAGATAATATTTAATTTACTTTCTTCGACGTGACACTTATCTTATTTAAACTTAATTTCATATCTATTATCTCATAGTTGACTTGTTCTATGCAAATTGTATTTTACATTCCTAATTGAGAAAACAACAGAAATTGTAGGGGTTTTAGAATTACTGATGTTGCTGATGCTAATCGCATTTCCTTTTGAGTTATCTTCAAAGTTGACTAGTCCTCCATCTTTATAAACTATGTCATTTAACACCTCCAAATTTCCAGTCATGTGTCTTGAACATCCACTATCAAGTATCTATTTAGTTTTCTTTATTTGCACCATTTGTCCATTAAGTGTTGATTCTTCAAAAGTGATATAACACATATCCTTCTGCACAACACATTAATAGGTAGGTGATTTGATTCCTTATAATAAAAATATGCAAAAGTGTGATATAATGATGATTTGAATAGTTTTTAAATAGTGTTAACATAACTTCCAAAAATTGCCATTTTAGATATTATTTTTTCCAAAATTCGAATTATGAAACCTTTGAAAACCAATGCTCTGATAACAGATGTAAGGAATGTGGATTATAGACCTTAAGGATGGATTAACAATAAAGGGATGGTGAATACTGTTTAACGAATTATATGAATCTTAATGAAATCTTTTGAAATTAAACACAAACAATTGCAATTATCGGACACAGATTCAGACTAGATGCAAGTACTTGATATAAAGTAGTAAAGGAAAGGACACATGAGGAACTTATACTTGCTTTGAGTTACCCTACATTCAATCCCATATAATTTCTTATGTAGATTTATTTTTAAATATAATGTCGAGATTACAACCCTTGATTTCAAGGCCACGAGGTACACCCCTCCTATTTCGAGTAGAGTAAGACTCAATTGATTTACCATTGCTACAATAACACTCAACTAATTTACTGGCCATACCCATACCATTTCAAATTGCTTTGATGGATAAAGAGACTCTAGTTACTCCTATTGATTACAGGTGATACTATAACTTTGTATAGCACTGAGATCTGAGAGGCAGAGAGGTAAAGTTTCAAACTAGAGATGATTTAGGTTTGTTTCACTTTGGATTTTGGTAGAGTTTTATTAAGAATGATTAAAAAATAAGAATGGAGAAGGAGTGAAGAAAAGATGAAAAAGTAAATTAAAATTCGTTTGTAACTACTAGTATATATAGGAAATTAACATCCATGTTCATTCGCGAAGAGAATCGACATAAAGACACTCCTTTTGAGATTTGAATTTAAAATTAAACGGCTACAATGTTAACGTTGAGGGTACGAAGATGTCGATATGCCTATGGTAATTTTCAATTTTATTATGTTTTAAAATGATTTTTATTCTAAAGCTTGTCAAAATAATTTTGAGACATGCAAATCATTTTGGATATATTTTAAATAGCAAAATTTATTGAAGCATTTAGAGGGTGAACTTTAGAACTAATATATATATATATATATATATATATATATATATATATATATATCATAATATATGAGATTAATCAAAATCTTAAAATATAATTTTGATTTTAAAGATAAAACATTGAAATAAAAAGATGATTGAAAGATAGCTTATGAAATCAAGAATAATATATTTAAATCAAGAGATGATTTGAAAATAGTTTTGAATTGAGGCTATAATATTTTAATCAAGAGAAAAGTTTTCAAAGAATAAATTTGTGAAAATAATTTAAAATCTGAAAAAGGTTATTTTAATAGTTTGTGGATTCCATTCCACTAGAGAAGGTCATGGGTGCAATCCACAATGTGTTTCATCCCATTATTAAAGCAAGAAGGTGGTTCCATCCACAATTTAACTTAGAATAAAGATTTTCGTGCTATCATGAATATTTTAGCATAAACCTAGACTTTATTACTTATCTTGATGTTTTGTGCTCTTGATCTCTTGAAATATTAAAACTCACGAGTCTTTAGTCATGGTTTCTTTAACCTTGAATTCAGCGGTCTTGAATATTTATACTGTACAATCTGCATTCTTTAGCACCTATATATATACAGTACCTGGATATTCACATATATCTAGACAAGAATGTTAGTATATATTTTATAATAAGTCCTAACATTGTTTTTGTCATTAAAACCATCATCTTAGGAACTAATACTAAGTGTCTCCTCTGGCTGTAAAATTTCTCCTCCTTACTCTTAGAATATACCAAGATTCCATTGATAAACACTTTAATAAAATCATCTAAAACATTCCAAACATTCTACTCATCAAGTCAGAAAAATATGCAGGGGCATTAGTTAGTCCAAATGGCATGACTAACCACTCATAGAATCCATCAGGGGTCCAAAACGCATCTTGTTTATATTGTCCTTTGCTACTATCTACTGATGAGAATCAGTAGTAGGATCAAGCTGCGAGAAAAGCTTGGCTACGAACAATTGACCCAAAAATATACAATGCGGGGCTAGTATAATTAGTGTTCTTTGTTAATTATTAAACTCTGTATAATGAATGCTAAGCCTAAAGGAACAATCCACCTTAGCGTTAAAGATGACTAGTGCTCCTACTTAGGAATACTTGTCCTTACATATCTTCTCTACAATAACTCCTAGATTTCTTTCATTAGCTCTTGTCATTCTTTTGAACACTATATCTCTTGGTAAAGTGATGGGTCTAACAATATCAGCGAGATATATCTTGAATACAATTTATCTCGATGGTAAAAGTACAGTGACTTCCTCAAACCACCGAGAAAATCCCCCATAATTGGAATGCAACTCCTCCAAAGATTGGTTGAGGGAAAAGGAAAACTTAACATAATTGATTCTCTTAGATCATAAGAAATGTCTATGGTATGTCCACTACAAGTGCCCGAAATAAAAAAACCTCATACCACAGTCTTATTTGCCCTATACATAGCTAACCCGTCAATACCCAAAATCAACCTGTACCAGGAAAAACCCAATACGCAAGCATCACAATCAATTTCGAACCCTATCATACTATAGATAAATGGGTTGATCCAGATACGGGTTTGATATTGTTATAAGGTCCGTCACTATGTTAATGATTATGTGCATATTTCCTGGTAGTGCACTAGATAAGAACAAAGGAGAAGAGCAAGAGTCAAATAGAGTAAAATAGAAAAAGCTATAGATAGACAACTCTTATGATGGACACTTTCTTTGTTCTTTCTCATTTATTAAAATTCCTTCTTTCCCCTTAAGTCTTCATTGGGAATGTCCTAATATCGTCTCATCAACCTCCACCGCTGGAATATTCTACCAGCATAAAGCCTCGCCGTTTTACCTATTAAGTGGCAGTTATCTACTAAACCCATACTTATAAATGGATTGAAAATAACAAAAAAACTAAGCAGGCATATCATTGCTCGAAATCTCAAGAATATCCTAGAGTCTATCTAAAAAGGATTAGAAATTTCTATCGATGGGTAAGCTTAAATAATTTACTATAATAGATAGCTCAATGAAATAAGAAGCAAAAATCTGGATAAGGAACAAAGATGGGAATGAAGGATCTTCAATAATAACCTTTTTTATACTCATACTTTTCAAAATACTTTCTTTGAAAACGTATGGAAAATAATTTGCTTTCAAAATCAGTTTTAGTAATGTTGAAACCTTAAACTCTTATATGTGACAGCCTTAAACTCTTATACATGACAACCCATATCCCTTGACCTACCCCAATCATGGTCATATTAAAGTAAGTGGATTTTTTAGGTATGAATAAGCCATTACAAATCTAAAATATCAACATGACAAAATGAACAATGTTGACACAGAAAAATACTTATGTTAAAATTACCAAAATACCATTTTAGAAAATACTAGCAAACACATGTCAAAACACCAAAGTCATAGATCATTAGAAAATATAAGATACATAATGTATCAAAATATATATCTCGCAAAATACATTCAAACCCAAGTTACAAAACAAAGATGAGAATACATGATAAAAGCGGAGCTTCTTACGAAGGCTCCAGAACTATCAGCAAAATCAGCTACTACATTGCAATCATGAGGAGAGGAGAAAAATGAACGGGTTAGACATAAAGTCCGGTGAATAAAAAATAAATTTATAAAAGAAAAAGGTTAATCTACACTAAGTGTCATAAATGTTTAGTAGTTTTTCGTTCCAATTAGAAAGATGTTATTTAACCATATAACCTAGCTTAAAGATCAATCTAGATCACCCGATGATTGGCATATCGAACCTTTTCCGCTTATCTACTCTATTACACCCAAAGAAAGGCGCCTATGCAGATAAACCCCGCTAAAGCCCCTTAAAATCCCTGTTATATCTCGTAGCACTCCCTTGCCGCTACGCTATTTCAATTTAGCGTGGATAAACAATAGTTCCCCTTTAAACCTCGCTATTTTCTGCTGCATCCACTAAATCAACCCTATTTAGCAACCCCTTTAGTAGTATTATTATAGGGAGGATGATTTGACGATTCCCTTTTCAAATAAATAAAAAGTAAATGTAAAGAGCTAACTTTAAGTCATAAGTGCCTTACATAAGATAGAAACCTATAGTAATCCTCAAACCTAGTGTGCATAACCATGATATTCTTTGATTGTGTTACATAATATTAATTAATATTCATTTCATTTACAAAAACAACGCAAGAATGATAATTAATTAACTTTAATAATGTAGTTTTACATCTAATTAACATCTTTTAACCTACGCTATATTCCCACCTCATCCCCACTATAGATTTTTACACATCTACTGCTATAAACAACCAAGTGCTTCATCTGCACAGGAAGGCGCAAAGCGTAATCTCGCAAAATGATTGATCGAAAATGCTTGTGCACTTTTTCTGTACACAACAGAAAACTGCAGCTTATTTCGAACTCTGATATTCACATCGAATAAACATCATATGGACGGGACATACCTGTAATGTTCTCTATTTTCCATCTTTGAAGTTGTCAATGAATATGTTTGGAAGGGCACCACACCTATTAGCGCATGAGTACCTAGAGCATATCATTTCCTACTTCGATGTCTACATGCCCAAATATTGCTAGGATGCACTATTTTTGGTCTCATTTCCTCTATAGCTTTTCTTTTCCGATTTGATGTGCATGTTCTTTCATTGCTAGAATGAGCCCTCAACGAGTAATCATATTTTCGCTTCTCGATCCGGTATGTGCTTTCATCGTTAGAATAAGCCTTCAACCAATAGTCGTATTTTTGCTTCCAAACTCAATATCTACAATGTTTTACCCTTGGCCTCTTATTTCTAGATCCAACATGCATGACTAGTGTCGATGAGATAGTCCCTTATAATATATACTTTATTTATGAGGGATGTCAAAGCTTCCCTTAGAAATAAAATAAAATCATGGATTATAGGTCATTTTAGTTTACTTGCTACTGCAACATCCTTTATATTATAACTTATATTTTAGTTATAATCTTCATGTCCAATATTAGGTTTACATTTAGTCTTTTAATATTCTTTGATTTATATTATATATATGGGAATGTTATTGTAGATTTAAGGTTCACATTTAAAAGTTAAATTACACTTTACAGTTAAGTTTGTACTTTTAAAAGTTAAATGAGCATGTTAGGTTCATATTTTACACTTGCATATAAATTTATATCAGTCTAAAATTTACAAATAAGTCCATTTTAAACATATATGCCAGATCATTTCTAAAGGGGAAAAAAGTCAAAGTGATAAACCTTCCTGATTCGAAATAAGTAAATCTCCCATTTACATATAGTCCTAAGCTATTCTTTTGGGCCTTTGAGAATCTCCTCTTTCATACTCATCTTTTTCCCTATTTTATTTATTTATCTGTTTTAACCTCTAAAAAGTTATAGATGAGGGAGAAGAATTGAGAATAGTGGAGGAAGAAAGGAAGAAGGAAGAAGAAGAACTAAAAGAATGAGAAGGATATGACTTATGGTTTATGGTTAGGCTAAGTGCCTATTTATAGGTTCAGTAGAGAATTCCGGGGCATTAGATTTAGTTTGATTTAGCTTGATGCGAACATGTCACATACTTTTCTCTTACTATCAGATTTAGATTTTAGCTCACATCCAACCATATATTAAATTTTAGCTCACATATGACCTTATACACTAGCTCATGAGTGAAATCTGTCCATTTAACATAAGCTGGTTCCCTCAATCTGCATCTCCCTAAAAATGTGTTCCAAGTTTTTCACGTACTTGGTCGATATACCGACTTGGTAATAACTTAGGCTGACTATCTTTGGGGGAGGTCAACCATCATGGTCGACCATATTCAGGGCGTCGACCCAAGAAATTTTAATATATTTTTTAGATTTGAATTCAAATTTAAAATTTAACATCTCTCTATGTACTCCTCCATCCCGACAACAAGTTATAAAAAAATGTCTAGAAAATCTGGATTTTTATTGTCAATGCCTTCTTTTCATCCAAAGGAACAAGTTCATAGAAACCACTTGATTTGAATGGGCTCAAAGCTCACACTCTTGATTTGATGGGCCACAAACTTACCTACCTAATTTAGATAGGCTAAAGGAATAACAGAGTAAATTTATCTTGACTCTATGCGTTATATATTCAACACCGATTTGGCGATTGCAATACACCCTTCCTATAATCTTCTTCTTGAGTGGTATAATTATGTGTTCACGAAGATTTTGATGATAACTGATCACAAGGATATAAGACTTAAATGCACAAGTGATCATTTGAACAAAATGTATATATTTGAATGCACTTTTTTGATTCAGAAAGAAAGATCAAAGAGATATAGAATTGAATTTTTAATTGAGTAGTTTGATCTTAAATCTTGTATGTATATATAAATATTACAACACTTGGTTTAAAAGGCTTAATGAATAGAAATCATAACAATCTTTTATTGAAGAGATTCTTTTTCATAAAGAGAAGTGTCTCTTCAAGAATTTTAAAAAATATCACTATTGTAACATGTTCAGTCGATTGAATTTATATAGTTATTCTAAAACAAAAAGAAAATAGTTCAAAAACATATGATCTCAATCGACTAAATATTATGGTTAGTCAACTACCCATGAATATTCAATCTACTTTAACATAGTACATAAATATATAAGTAACATTCATAAGTTCAATCGATTGAGAGTTCGAGTTCAGTTGACTGAATTCTAGCTATATAATTTTCTCTATTGTTCATTAGTATACTTTTCTCTATTTTAGTGGGAACCCATATGCTTATATAATTTTTTTATTGCCAATGATTTAGAATTTATGAAATATTTTCTATTTTTAAGTATAATATCATCTTGATATGAAGTGGTTTTTTGGCTATCTCTATTTTTTGGTACTAGTTTAAAATGTGTATACATGTATGCATATATATTATATTTACATTTATTTAATTTTTAGCCTAATTAACTTTTATTATGGTTTTAAAATGTGTATACAGTAAGCATATCTTCAATTAAATTTAAATTTCTATCATTTAAAGCATTATTTTCTTTTCCAAAAGACAAAAGATTAGAATTAGACTTATGTAAATAATTTTATAAAGATATAATTTTATTTTGCAAAGATTCTTTTTCCTTTGTAAGATTATTATTATTATCAATCAACTTCTAATTTTCTTTTGGAAGGAAATTATTTTGTAAAACAAGTTTTTCAAGAATAGTTTCAAAAATCTTTATTTATTTTGCTAAAAAAAATCATTTTTATCCTTTAGTTTATCATATTTAAGTTCATAATTTTTTAATTTCTTTAAAGCTACATAATTGATCTTTTGTAATAATTCAAAATTTTTAAGTAAGCGATCATGTGATTTTAAAAGATCATTATAAGTTGAATCATTGCATACCGATTTACATCTGACTGTAGCCATGTTTCACTTGTATCGAGCCTCTATATCCTGTTTCTTGCTTTTTGGAACTTTCTCTTCCTCTATCATTAAAGTCTAATTTGATCTTCCCTTTTTGGCTATTGTTCTAGGATGTAATTATAATCAATATAACACTAGCTCCCATACCTATTGAAGACTCATCAATTAATGAATAATCATTACGTGTAGGATCAATGATGGCCAATATATGCAGAGTTGGAGAGCAGTAATCATAGTAGCGGCAATATAAATACAATATTAGAGAAAAATATAAATGGCACTAGATATTTTTATACTAGTTTGGACCCCATCCTACTTCCTGTCCTCGACTCCCTTTTGGATATTTACTATTAGCACCTTCATTTCTTAGAGGAATAGGTTTACATATACCACTTGATTTGAATGGTATCTGAGCTCACCCATTTGATTTGATGAGCCACAATCTTGGTCCTTGATTTTGATGGGATTCATTCTTACTTAGACAGTAGTAGAGTAGGCTTATCTTTACTTTGTGAGTTTTGTATATAACGCTAATTTGTCAATTGTAGTGAGTGGTATAATTATGTGTTTGGCGAAGATATGGAGATGAATGATCATAAGGATATAATATTTGAATGCACAAGTGATTGTTTGAACAAATGTATATATTTGAATGCACTTTTTCAATTCATAAAGCAAGATCTAAGAGATATAGCATAGAACTATTAATTGAGTTGATCTTGACTCCTATATGCATATATAGAGATTTAAGAGTTCCAATATTTAGTTTAAAAGATTTAATGAACAAAATTCGTTGCAACCTTTTATTAAAGAGATTCCTTTCCATGAAGAGAAGTGTTTCTTCCAGAATTTTGAAAAATATGTCTATTGTAACATGTTCAGCCGACTGAATTTATATTGTTAGTCGACTTTATTAAAACAGAAGGAAAAGAGTTCCAAAAACTATGATTTTAATTGAGTGAATGTTAGGTTAGACGATTGAATTGATGCTTAGTCGACTAACCATGGATATTCACTTGACTATCCCATAGTATATAAGTATATGTGCATAGGTTTAGCCGACTGAGAGTATAAATTCAGTTGACTAGATTATGTTTATAACTAAAAATGGTCATAGCTCAACCGATTAGAGCACTTGCTTCCCAAAATGGTGACCCGAGTTCGAGTCTTACTTCATGCATTATTGCAAGTTGTGTGCTTGCGTGTGCATACCACTCTAGAAGAGATTTTAACATATATACACACACACACACACTCTCTCTAAACATAACATTCTATGACAAATATTACATCTCTTATCACCTTTGTGGTCTCCATTTTTCATATCTCTTATTGTATCTACATGTTAATACTTCCATCCTTTTAGTATTGTATATCTTTATACTGAACTAATTTTTGACTGAAATCATTTCCTGCATAAATTGTTAGTGTACATGATATATAATTGTATAGTTGTCACTACCAAAACATTGAAACATGAGTTCTAACAGTCCGAAGGTCTAAATATCAAGCTCAGATAGCACCATGAGATGAAGATCGAATGAGAACAATAGACCACCGCTTGAGAGCTAACTAAGTGAGGGATCGATCAATACCAACGATAGGGATTGTTACAATTCCATGACATACGAACAAAAAATTTAAGTTCAACCATAAACACTTTGTATCTCTCTAATGATAAGGCACTTCAGAGCAAGTCTATAGGTAACCAGAGAAGTGCAGAAGAGGGATTTCTCCCCCATATTTCATGATAAGAGGTATGAGAATCGATCCCTAACATAGGGGTCAGTATTGATCCCTTACTTATGGTGGATAGGGATGGCCCCTTTATATTCTACTGTAAAATGAATCTCTAACTTTTTGAAGATATTTTGGCAACCCACATCTATAAATAGAAGCTTCTTAAGATAGACTTGGGGACTTTTGGCTATTTGTTTACTATATTCTGTATGCTTTGTAGTCATACCGATAAGAGAGTTTGTTATTCCAAAACAACAGTAGAGTGATCAAAACTTTCTGAGTGGACTTAGGCTAAAAGTTGCTGAACCACTATAAAATTTTATGTTGTTATTTACTACATTTCTTTTCCATTTTATTTCTTCGGTATAGTTCTCTTGGATAATCCTCATATGTTATGCCCACTTTTGATGCTAACATTTTGTTGCTTTCATTGCAAACAACTCAACTTTCTCAATTTTCCTATGCCTTCAAGTTTCCATCCTTTCTAAGATCCGCTTAGATCTACGCTTGAAGCTTTATTCCATATCTAAAAAGAATTATTTTGTACCTTGCACTGCTAGTCTTACTCATGATGGACGTGGAGATGCCTCCATTCGGTAGCAATTCCCTTAATATAATCTGAACCCTGCCATGATCGATATGGAATCTACCTCCAATGCAGATAATCAGACTACCAGAGTCAAGTTTGGAAATAAAATTAAGAAATCAATGAAGATAAAAAATAGATAAACACTCAAATCTTACAGAATGTCAATCTCATGTAGCGTATGCAACATACCACTCATGTTAACATCGGTCTACGTGAGGAAGATAGGAGGACTTTAACTCCCACAACTTTACAACTTCATCGCAACTAGGTACCAAAATTATCAAAAGAGATAAATGGAAGACGACATGGGTGTCACTGCCATAAAAGGTGGGGGGAACCAACTAGGTCATCCCTGGGTCAGTGTCGATCCTTCCCAAGGGGTTAGAGCTGAACCCTCTGACAAAGGTACCCATGCTGCCACTATCCATAATATGGTTCCTGGATACCCCGGTGTTAATTGAAACCAAGATGCTCCAGCTCTTCCTCTATGAAATGATCATTATGATGCGCGTTTAACCAAGAAAGATGTATTACATAAGCTACACAAGTATATCACGACCTTAACGACCGATGGAATTTGCAACTCTCGAGCTCACAGACATAATTAAAGAGATTGTGAGATAGTCTAGATGGTAAGCTGTTGACATCTGGAAACCGGTCCAAGGCGAAACCATTTCACTAAAGATGTTATGAATGCCAAATGTTCTAGGTGATTCAGTATGCCAACTATACCTATATATTCAGGAAAAAACAATCCTCAGCATTTATTGGAAAAATATGAATGTTGTATGGTCTCAGCTCGCGTCATCGACGTAGTGATGTGCAAGTGCTTCCATGTGTTCCTTGAAGGCATAGCCTTGTTATGGTTCTCTTGACTACTATCATGAATTATATCGAACGTTGACAAGCTTGCTCAAAAACTGATGGATATTCCCTATACATACCCCCAGTGCGGGATTTGAATTTCCAACAGCCACCTTTTCAGAATTTAAATTTCCAAAAGCCACTTTACCCATGTTTTCTATTTTTGAATTTTAAAGGGTCATAAAACAGATGAATTGAACAATATTTTAGTAGATCACATGTCTTTTCATCATGATTATATGGAGACTCTTTCAACATTGATACAATGCATGAATTGACACTAGTGTTAATAGAAATTCCAAAATTTGCCATTTAAATTTTTTTCAAAAATCAGATTAGGAACTTTTTGAAAGACCTTGCTCTGATACCAATTGTTAGGGATTGCGGAAAGGACCGTTGAGGAAAAATAAACACTAGAGGAGGGGGAATAGTGTTTTTTTTGAGAATTTAAACAAAATCTAAAATATATGTGATAAACTATATTAATCAAACACTATAGAAACAATCACTGACACGGAATCAAACAACGATGCAAGATAAACAGAAATAAAAATACAGAAAAGGAAAGAACACACCGTATTTTATACTGGTTCGGATTGCTCCTACGTTTAGTCCCAAGAAATGCCGGATTCAGTAGAGTTTTATTACTATATCAAAATCCAATTACAATATCCTTGATTTCACGGCTACAAGGGATACCACTGATTCCAACCTCTTTGATTTCACCGCTATAAGGGATACCACCGACTACTCATCCTTGATTTCACGACTACAAGGGATACCACCGTTTACCCCCAACAACCCAAACAATTACAAGCAGCCCTATAACACTTCAATAACACCTGGTTCAGAGAGTAATGAGTAAAGAGTGTAGAGAGAAGAAGGTTAGTGAAAACGAAATTGAATTTGGCAGAGTATAGGTGTAGAAATCATAAAAATGATAAGAATCAATGGTGTAATGAAGTAGAGTGAAAGTGGAGAAAAGGATATGATTAAAAATTCGAATTCAAGCCCTTTTTATAGTGTGTGAAAGGTTGCAATGCTTCAGAACCATCACAATTAGTGAAAAGACACTTCCTTTCAAAGTTGAAAAAATGACACCTATATGTCGACATAGTGTTTTATATATGTCAACATATTCTTAGTGTAAATTTAATTTTTGAGCATTTTTCAAGTGTTTTGATATAAATATAATTCTGGAAATTCTTGAATTAAAATATAGTTTATAAATTAACATTGTAAAGTAGGAAATCATATGAAAACATAAATATAAACAATATAAACATATTTATAAAATTATAAAGTTTAAAACTATATAAATATAACTATATAGAACTTAAGTTTGGAAACAAAAGTAAAGTAAGAAAGGAAAATAGAAAAGATAGAAAATAAAATAGAGAGGATTGGAGACAAAATTTGAAAACAGAATTTGAAAATCAGAATTTGAATTTGAACCTGGAGTGCTATTTAGGGTCTTACATAATCTAGACTCTATAACTATATTAGTCTTGAACTCTAGAAATCTTGAATACTCATGAGTCTTGAAATTTCTCTGAACTCTGAATCTCTAATATCTTTAAATTGTACAGTCTTCAATAGTATTTCCTGTATATAAATCTTGCATATGTGTATATATATATATATATATTCTATACAAAAGTGTTAGTATATATTTTATAATCAATTAATATTGAAACAAGATTGTTGTCATCAAAACTTCATTCTCCAACAATATGTATATATATTCTAGATAGAGATGTTAGTATATATTTTATAATCAATTAATATTAAAATAAGTTTGTTGTCATCAAAGCTTCATTCTCAATAATGGTTCCTCGTGGGAGGAAGCCTCCTGGCATGCCACTATTGCTGCGTCTGCTGGACCAGTAGGTTGAGGTTGAGTGTAGGAAGGTGTTGCATCTTTCCATTATTTCTTCAAGAGGTGGCGTAGGTTCGACTCCCTTCCTGGTGCACCAAAGTGTTGATGTCAAAAGTTGGTCTAATGAATGTCAACCCCAAAGTGTGTAAACCACACACAATTATAATCACAAAGTGCAAGAAAAAAAACAAGAGACACGGTATTTTTATAGTGGTTCGGTTTCAACCAAGCCTATGTCTACTATATAATCTCTGTTTTATACTGTCGATTATAGGTTATAATTGCTTTTTGAAGGAAAGAAAGTAGAGAAAGAAATGGTTTATACACAAAATACTTGTGTCGTCAAGTTGAGGAATCGAAGTATATGTCAGGCTATTTTTGGAGTTCCAACCATGAACTATTTCGTAGAAGTTTTTCGATTGCTTTCTATAATAATGTATTTATAGGCAAAAAGTCGAGCTAATGAGGATGCTACGTGGCTATCATCTGACCCGAGGCCAGCCACGTGTTATTTGATCCGGAAAAGTAATTGTAGGCGGTGGGTCCTATTCTCCTGCTGATGAATAGTTCTCCTCGGTATATGCGGCGTACGTGGAGCTTAAGACTTCGTGTATGCACAACATAACAGATCATCTTCTCGATTATCAAGGCATACATTTGACCAGTAAAGCAGCCTTGAGAATCAGGCTTAGTTGTGTAGCGTAAGAGGTGGATCGTCATTATTGGGGGTCGATTAACTGGTTGGATTGACCTTGTCTTTGGACTTCGTTCCGTTTGCTGAAGAAGAATGCTTCGACTCGAGAATTACTGATTGGGATCGGGCCAAGTTTAGATCGACCGATGAATGAGTCATTCTAGAATAAGGAGATAACTCATATTAGGTGAAGACTCTGGTTGTGACATCTTTTATCAAAAAGCTGGTCAACACCCAATGCCAAGCCGATGCGCCAGATCTTTGCCAGATGGTGATCATGTTGATTTACGCTGATGATTTTAAGTGATCGGCATGGTGCGTACAAGCTTTATTGAGTGATCGACACGCGTT
The DNA here is from genome assembly GCA_030737875.1 of Allium sativum. NCBI lineage: Eukaryota > Viridiplantae > Streptophyta > Magnoliopsida > Asparagales > Amaryllidaceae > Allium > Allium sativum. Next base: position 381,579,316 of record CM060915.1, read on the forward strand.
TTCCACACGTGATCCAGTCGATGCTAATTTCAAGAATGAAATATATTTTGGCTCGATTCCGAGCGTGTCGCGATTTTGACCAAATCACTTTGTGCTTTTCGACGACATTCTCGAGAATCGAACATGTCGTGAGCCCTTAATTTGGCATGTGATTGTTTTGCTCAAAAAGCTCAAAAAGCGTGTTAACACTTTGCCCCCCCAAAACATGTCTTTCTTGATTGAAGGAAGATGTGTTTTGTGAGTAGTCCAGGAATCTGTAAATCTATGAGTCGAGGTTTGAGAGTAGTCCTACGATCACTGAGACCGTAACATGGTAGATGTCCGACGATAACTTAGATCGTATTGGAATGGAATCCCAACGATCACTGAGATCGTATTATAATGGAATTCTGACGATCACTAGATCATATTAGAATGGAAATCTGACGATCACTAAGATCTTATTTTGACATATTGTTGAGTCTGGGATGCCTAGAATCCAGAAAATAAGAAGTCGTGGGCTTGTTGGGTCCTACCGAAGTAAGTATGTTCTTGTAAAAAAAGGGTTTTGAACTGGGTGGACCAAGTTTTGTGATATCATGTACTTAACGGGCCAGATTGTTAGGATTCCTATGGTAAGAGGGTTAAGATAGGTAACCTACATACTTGGCTGACCAAGTCGTGAAGTTCTTATGCTTGGCGAATCTCATTGGAGAATCTTATCCCTGATGGCCCAAATTCTGGGAAGTCGTGGATAAAGTCCAAAGTTGTGAACCAGAGGTCATTGACTGAGTCTGGGGACCTAATTTTGATGTCGTGAACCAGAGTTCTAGTTTTGCATTTGACTGATCAAGTGGGCACCAGATGCCTAATTTTATACTTGGCGGACCAAGTGTGGAGCCAAATCCCTAATTTTATACTCGATTGATCGAGTGTGGAGCCAGAGCCCGAATTTTATACTTAGCGGACCAAATGTAGAGCCAGATCCTTTTTTAATGCTTGCCGGACCAAGTGTGGAGCCGGAGCTTGATCTTATACATGATTGACCAAGTGTGGAGCAAAAGCCCTAATTTTATACTCGGCTGATCAAGTGTGGAGCCGAAGCCCGAATTTTATACTCGACTGATCGAATGTGTGAACGGATCCCGAATTCTATACTCGACTGATCGAGTGTGGAGCCAAAGCCCGAATTTTATACTCGACTGATCAAGTGTGGGGACAGAGCCCGAATATTATACTCGACTGATCGAGTGCGGAATTGGGGCCATTTTTTATACTCGGCAGGCCAACTATGGAGCCGAAGCCCTTTTTATACCTGGCGGACAAGGTGTAGAGCCAGAGCCTTTTTTATATTTGGCGGACTAAGTGTGGACCGAAGTCACAAAGTAGTCTATATTTATACCACAGAAGTACAACGTTTGATAATCTAACCCAAAGAATGGTCGGAGACCACAAGTCGGTTCCATGTGTGTGTGAGCTGGCATTGCCGTTTTGATTACAAGTAGGGAAAATGAAAAAGGCGATACGTAACCAACAATAAGAACAAACATAAGTAACGGACCAGAGTCCGAAAAAGTCAAAAGGATCCCTATGGCCATATTAGTTGATTATATGTCCTTGGGAGCGTCCTGACCTGCCACTATTTTGAGATGTAGTAGGAGGCTGAGCACATGGTGCTGTTGTTGTAGGATTCCTAACATACTGTGGTAGTTCGCCAAGCCTGATGCGTGCTTCGATCAGATCATGAAACATCCTGCAATAGTCGGTGTCATGACGAGGCAGATTATGGAATAAACATTACTTATCAGAGCTTGCTTGTTTCATAGTTAGGTCTCTCATGGGAGGCATTTGGAAAGGCGCAGTTTCACATATGTCAAGATAAATCCTTTCCGAGCCATGCGTGAGTTCAGTGTATACTGGGAACTTTGGCTCGAAGTGAGGCCGCATATTCTGATTGTCCCAAGAATTACCCTTTCCTTTCTCAAGGGAATATGGTCCCCCATCTATAGTAGAGTTGACTTGATGCATAGGTTTTTCGTCATGGATGTCCTCCTCCGTCAGAAATCTTTCTGCCTCAAAGTAGAATTCGGTGAGATCCAGTGGCAGTCCCGTCACAGTGAGATTCTAAAGTTTATTTTGTCAAGAATGGCAGAAATAGCGACCATTAGGACCATGGACCGATCTGGTCTATTGACAGAAGCCACCACCACGTTGAATCATTCAGGAAACTTGCGCAAAGTTTTGCATCTCCTCTGCCTAACTGCCATCAAAGACGTACCATTCCTAGGCTGGGCAATATGACACAGAATAGCTCGACAAACTTTCCAACCAAGATATTCCAACTGTTAATAGATTCAGGTTCCAATTGTCTAACTACAAAGTGGCAATATCAATGACATGGAGTGGAAATCACTTTGCCATCATGCTGTCGGAAGCTGAAAGTACTTCCATATAACGCGTGTAGCGCATAAGATGAACTGTAGGATCCTTCTTAAAATCGAAAGCTTCTAACATCGACAATTTGAAGTCTGGTGAGTTTTAAGAATTCCTGATATCTCGAGAGAAGATGCCACGAGTAACACAATCTAAACTAGCATGGGGCGCCCCTCCCCGAGCATAGCATTGAATAACATAGGCAACTTGACTTTCGCTTCCTATACCAAGAAACTGACTCAAATTATGTAAGTTATCGTTGATGCCCTCAGCGTTGAGTCCAACATTAGCAAACTGTTGACCGCCAAGCAAAATATCTGGCTCAATACTGATTTGAGGTGCCTCAATGGGCACGAATCCAACGTTCGGAACTACGGGAGTTCCTACATCCAAAGATGTGTGCACCGACGCTTGAGTGATATTTCCAACACCTAATCCCGAAACCTGATTAACCACAACCTGAGTTGAACCTTGTACGTGTTTGGGGGTGATTCCACCAAGCTAGCCGATCTGGTAGCTGTCCACAGTGTGGTGTCGACATGGGGTTGTTCTTCGGGAATTTCCCTAAGTCCTGAGCCAATCCTTGTGGAACACTAGCACTTGTTTTGATCATGTTTCCTTGGCCCGACTGCCTCGTAATTCATTCAAGTCGGGCGGGAAGAGTGTTCATATGGGCTTCCTGTCTACGATAATGTTCCTCTTGTTGTTCCAAGCAAGAAGGGAGATCCTTATTTATATTTTTGACGACTCCGTCGATGTCGTCTCGAGTGATGTAGTTTGACAGATTCTCAGTCGAGGAAATTTCCTGATTTTCACCATACCTGCTCCTTCTGAGCAAGCAAACGGTTTCCTTTTAGCCGTGGTGGAATTCAAGAAAAATTCGAGAAAATCTAAGAACGAATCGATAAACAAAGCCGAAGTCGATGTTGAGGTCGAAATTTAGATCTAAAACCAAAGTTAAAGTTCGAAATCAAATCCACGAATCAAAACCAAAGTAAAAGTTGAAGTTGTGTGCCCCCTTCCTGGCGTGCCAAAGTATTGACGTGGGAAATTGGTTGTTTGTGCACACCCACCCCTAAGTGCAAGTTTAATAGCAAACTTGCAATCCAAGTATCTGAAGTACGTGAAATGTAAAGGGACGTACAACTTTTATAGTGGTTTAGCACTAATGCCAACGTCCACTTTGTAGTAACCATTCATCATGTATATGTCGTTTACAATGCTTGTATAAGTTCAGATAATTTGTGTGTATAAAGTTGTATAATAGAACAACAAATAGCTTGTTAGCTTCAAACATTGACCAAAATGCCCTTCTTCTTCTTCGTTGAGCCAAAGTGTGTTGGTATGAGCAACAATGTCCAAGAAAGTCCGAATATATCCAAAAGCAAGACAAATGTCCAAAGGAATGCCAAAAAGTTGTAGGAAAACTTCTATGTGAACTTTACAAGTCCAAGAGATGTCCAAAACCCATCGAGATGATAATGGAAACCATTAGTGGCGTCTTGGAGCTCCAATCCATATGCCAAAGTATAGGCAAAATCCAAATATGTCAACCCTTTGGAATGCAAAGCAAGGGGTATTTATAGGTGCATTAGCCTGAATTTCATATCCCGAGGAGATCCAAAATTCTCATTCCAAAAACTTAGCCCAAAAACCATGTTGTTTGTAAAATTTTGGATTACGGGTTGGTAAGTTGCAAAACTGTGATCCACGTGTGTTGATCAAGAAAAAAGGGTAATCTACATGGCTCAACGCTTGTAATGCCATGCAATTCTAGAATCACATCCTCAGGGGGATAAAAATCTTGTATCTCGTGATAGGATATGAAATTCTTATCAATAGGTGGGATGCGAATTTTTCATTCTACGGTGGGATGCGAAATTCAAATCCCATGATATGAAATGATGTCAGGGGCTAAGGCGTCGTTTTCTTTGCATGATGTGCTTCACTATTCCGACCTTGCCGAAAGTGATGCTCCCCATATCTCTTGATGGGATAAAAAATCATATCCCTAAGGGGATACGATTTTGTATCTTTGTGCGATGTAAGATACGTTTTTCATATCCTGTATGGGATACGAAAAACTTATATTCATATCCCTAGGGAATACGAATGATCCTGAAGTTATGCGGATTTGAGAGGCTAGCCGAGGCCAGTATGCGCATGTAAATTCGCTTGGTTGAGATGTGCCAATCACAAGATTTCACGATGTCGAGCCAATGTGTCAGATCTTTGCCATATGGTGCACGTGCTAAGTTGCGTTGATTATTTTAAGTGATCAGCACGGTGTGCGCAAGCTTTTTTTAGTGATCGACACGTGTTTGCCACACGTGATTTAGTCGATACTAATTCCGAGAATGAAATATATTTTGGCTCGATCCCGAGCATGTCGCAACTTCGACCAAATCACTTTGTACTTTTTGGGGACGTTCTCGAGATTCGGGCATGTCGTGAGCTATGGACTTGACGTGTGATTGCTTTGACCAAAAAGCGCGTCAATACTCCTAGAATGAGGAAGTATTTGATCTGATTCAAGGCCTAAAACCTTTAAAACGCCCACATAGACACATTAAAGAATTTGTTAGGGGAGGAAATGATCAATCGTTCATCACCAAAAAAAGGTTCTTAGTCATCAATCATCCATTTTCAGATATATATTTTTCTCTTTTATTATATCCGGTTAAAATATTTTGGTCTTATATAATTTTAAAATATGGATTCTAATCATCTATTATTTCCAAATATATTTTTGATTTTCTATGACATCAAGATATGAATATCTTATCTCCTGTTATTTCCAAGTATAGATTTCTGGTCCTTTAATATTTTTGAATAAAACATTTGTCATTTATCACTTCAAATTATGGAATCTTGGCCTTCCATTATTTTCAAATATGGATTCCTAGCCTTGTATTATTTCATCATAATAGATGTTGGTCTAATATTATTTTCAAACATGGATTTCTGGTTTTTTATTATTTTCAGATATGGATTTCTAGGACTTCCGGTTTTTTATATTTCTGGATATGGATTTCTGGTCTTTTATTACTTTTAGAGAAGGATTCTGCCCTTTTATTATTTCTAAACATGGATTTCAAAGCTCTTACTATTTCCAGATATGAATTTTTGATCTTTAATAATTTATTAATATATATTTTTAGTCTTTTATTTTTTCCATATATGAGTTTCTGATCTATTAATGTCAAATAAGGTATTATAACCCTCTAATATTGCTAGAAGAGGATTTTGGTCAACTTCCATTATATCCATATTGTTTTATGGCCTTTTATTCTAGTAGCCGAATAAAGATTCCTTGTTGCTTACCATTTTTATTTAGTTCTAATTATCAAATGCAGGTTCCTGACATCTTATTTTATTATTATTATTATTGTTATTATTATTTCGAAATGAGAATTTATATCCTAAAGAAAACACTAAAATTCTAATCATTACAAAGATAACATCTTGAACAAGTAACCAACAACATCGGTTTTTAAATTAGAATAAAAGCATATCTGGAAGATAGAAAGTAAATCAGACATTTGTGTAAGAGGTATATTACAATGCTACATTATCTGCTATTTACAAGGTATTTAATTTTTGTTACAATTTTTTTTTATTATGAAATAATTCGAAGGCTTCGTTTCTTAAGCTTTCGACATAGGAGGAAGAGTCCAAAATATGGAGAATCGCCATAAAAAAATCTGCTTTATTTCTTTTCTTTGGATGGAGTCAACATCATCTATAGAATAGGTCTGATTCTGTAGTTCCTTAATAAGGGCTTTAATCAATTTCTTAAGGTCCTTAATTCTCTTTATTAATTTTTCCACTTATTATCCATGAAATATCTGTCTCTATTTAAAATATTGATTTTGAGCCACATAAGAATTAGTGGAATTAGAAAAAGTAGAATTCCATTCTCTGTTTAAGTACTACATGATCTCAAATTTAACGCTTTGGTAGTAGTTGTTACTTTTGATGTTATATGTACTTGTTGGAGAGTTACACATGGAAAAAGTTATTTACTCACAGATAAAGAAGTAAGAAGAGGAAGATAGGAAGATTGTAATAATATTGAACAGAACAGAGATATAGCTTTTGTAATCTTTCAGAAAAACGATTTGATAATAATACATAACGTTGGATGCCTTGATATATATAGGCAATACAAATGAACGGAAACAAAATAGCAGTTTGCGCTAAACAATGTAACGGGCTTAAGTTATTGGGCTTCGGCTGGCTTTGATATATGTATTATCCTTTGATATCAGCCGACTTCTTCATATCCTCTTTTACCCCCCCTTCAAATCGAGATTAGTGTTATCTCTTTTAAGCTCTTTCAAGTGATGATCTGTTGATTTGTTGGCTCCAATCTTCTTCTTCACAGATACGATCTCTTCCTTTCTCTCCTCTTCACTTTGTTTGCTTCGATTTCGTTTAGATCTCTGAGTTTGAGCTTTGATGAAACTTATTTTAGTTGTATTGTTGATAACATGGTCTTTTGGTGAGACGCTTTCACTTTTCTTGCTTGCATCTGCTAGATAGACCTGGATGAGCTTTGAGTTGATATTACAGTGAGTAATTTTAGTTATCTTCAGTTTATCTCGAAACTTTGTGAAGTTCTGAAAAGATAGAGATTTTGTTAGAGTATCAGCACATTGGTAAGTGGCAGGTACGTGTCTGACCTCTAGATTTCCTTTAATTACTTGCTCCCTGACAAAGTGTTGATCTATTTCGATATGCTTGGTTCTTGAATGTAGTACTTGATTAAATGACATGTATACGAAACTTTGATTGTCACACCATAAGATCGATTTGCCTGTCTTGATGTTTAACTCTGATAGTAATGATGTAATCCACATTATTTCTAATGTTGCATTAGCCACACTTCTATATTCTGCTTCAGCACTAGATCTGGATGTTGTAGTTTGCTTCTTAGAACACTATGATACGATGTTGTTCCCCATAAAAATGCAGTATCCTGTTGTAGATTTTCTGTCATCAGGGTCTGATGCCTAGTCTGCATCTGCATAGCCTGTTATGTTGTAGTTGTTGCTTGCTTTAATTTGCAGTCCATAGTCCATTGTAGCTTTTAGATATCTTAAGATCCTCTTCATTGCTTTCCTGTGATTATCCAATGGTACCTGCATGAATTGACAAACTTTATTGACATTAAACACAATATCTGGCCTACTGATAGTTGCATACTGTAAAGCACCAACAACGTTTCTGTATTGTTTAACATTGTATATGGGTTCTCCCCTGTGTTTTGAATAGTGTTGACTGCTAATCATAGGTATAGGCATTCCTTTTGCATTGCTCATTTGAGTCCTTTCAAGTAGTTCAACTATGTATTTCCTTTGCGATAAAATGACTTCTGTTGTTGATCTTATTATGACCTCTATTCCGAAGAAGTAGTTTAGCTGTCCAAGGTCTTTGACTGAGAACTCCCTGTCCAGTTTCCTGACAATTGAATTAATTTCATCGGTGTTATCACTGTTACAACAAGGTCATCAACATATATTAAAATGTATATTGTAGATTGTTTGCTAGCTTTTATGTATAGTGAGTTATCTGATTTGGCAGATTGGAAACTCATTGAGTATAATGTATTTTTCAATCTGTCAAACCATACTCGTAGGGCCCATTTTAGCCCATATATTGCCTTGTTTAGCTTGCAAACATATTCAGAATTTTCACAGTAACCCTGCGGTTGAGTCATATACACATCCTCTTTGAGTATACCATTAAGAAATGCGTTATTAACATCAAGTTGCCTTAATGGCCATCCTTTATTTATAGCAATACTAAGAATAATTCTAATTGTAGAAGCTTTAACCATAGGAGAGAATGTCTCTTTGTAATCAAAGCCTTGTTGTTGTGTGTATCCCTTTCCAACCAGTCTAGCTTTGTATCTGTTTATGCTTCCATCGGGGTTCTTTTTGATCCTGTATGTCCATTTACACCCAATTATATTTTTGTCCTTTGGTGGCTTTACTAAGCTCCAGGTCTCATTTTGCATTAGTGCTTGATATTCTTCATTCATAGCTGCTTTCTGCTTGCTATCAGTTTTTGCTTGATCACAACTTGTTGGTTCTTCAAGTAGTGTAACAACTGTAAAGAGTTTAGGTTTAAATATCCCACTTTTTGCTCTTGTTATCATTGGGTGTAATGATGTTCCTTGAGGTACATACACAGGTTGTTCTCCTTGATTCTCACTTTGATTATTTTCTTCATCATCATTATCAGTGTTTTGTTCAGCACTGATATTGTTATTATCATCATCTCTCGTAGGTGTTTCCCTGTTGTGGTCTGAATGATGATCAATATCATTATTTGATGGTGCTGATTTGTCATTGCTACACATTGATTCACCTGCACTTATTATTTCAGAGTATACAGGTATAGATGGTATGGATACACTTGCATCATATACTTTATTTGTAGTTTTTATATTCTCAGACTCATATGGAAAAATTTTCTCATTAAATACAACGTGTCTGCTTATGAAAACTTTGCCATTTTCATCCAAACACTTATATCCCTTTCGATTTTGAGCATATCTATAAAAGTACATGGTCTTGATCTGAACTCGAACTTGTGTCTATTATAAGGTCTGGTATATGGGTAGCATAAACATCCAAAAGTTTTTCGATAGTTATAATCTGGTTTGACATTCATTAGCTTTTTATATGGATTGTTTCCCTTGAGAACCTTGGTGGGTAGTCTGTTTATTAAATAAACAGCTGTGTTGAATGATTTTTGCCAAAACTTTAGAGGCATTTTAGCATTAGCCAGTAGTGTCAAACCAGTTTCTACAACATGTCTGTGCTTTCTTTCAACAAGACCGTTTTGCTCAGATGTGTTGGGCAAGTAATTCTATGGACTATTCCCCTTTTTGAAAAGTAATCTTTCAGGGGTTTATACTCAGTTCCACCATCAGACTGAAATATTTTCACATGTGGGTTTGTTTGCTTCTCTACTTGAGTTATGAAATGTATAACTACATCACATGTTTCAGATTTTGATTTCATAAAATCGATCTATGTATATCTACTAAATGCATCTACAAATGCTATATATTATTTGTATCCATAATCTGAAGCAATTGGTGCAGGACCCCATAAATCAGTGGCAATTAAGTTCAGGGGTTCTGTGTATTCAGATTCAGATGCATTAAAAGGTAATTTATGACTCTTACCCCCAACTAACAGTATTTGCAAACATGACCTGAGTGTTTTCTATCAAACTTAACATTGTTCTCAACAAAAATTTGCTTTACAATATCATAACTTGGATGACCAAGTTTATTATGCCACACATCTAAAATACTGCACTGATTTTTATCACTGATTTCACTGTGATTACACAACACAATTTTCTGCCTATCACTATTGTAGTGATTCATAGAGAACTTGTACAACCCCTTTGTCTCATTGCCTTGCAATAAAATAGTCTAGTAAGTATGTCCCTGACCAAGCAATATTTTGGATGAAATTCAAAATATACTTGATTATCATTTGCAAACTGGGATACACTTAGAAGATTTTTCTTAATGTCAGGAACTCTTAATAAGTTGTTCAATATTAACTGTTTATTGCCATTGATATATCCACTACCAGTATGAGTGATAGAAATTGACTCACCATTTCCCATGCTAATTGATTTATTACCTTTGTACTCCCTGCATCCAGTGTTTAGATTCTCTATTTTGTTGGTTAGGTGGTTTGTAGCTCCTGAATCAGGGTACCAACTTTCATTTTTTATGTGATCAATCCCTGCAATGTTTGATTGTCCACTGTTGTCATTTTGAGTATTTTGTTCTGATTGAACATTTGCTACATTCACATTAGGATTTCTTTGATTTGAGGCAGCCTGATTTGGGTTGTAATTTTGATTGAACCTAAAATAACATTTAAGTGCTGTATGTCCAACCCTTTCACAGATTTGACACTTTGGCATGTTTCCAGTGTTGTTGCTTCTACCTCTACCCTTGGCTCGACCACTGAAACCACCTCTTTGCACTTGATTGTTGTTTCTAGTGTCTTTGCCTTTAAAGCTGTTAGCGTAATTAATTGACAAATCTGATTTTTGTGGTTTCTTGCTTTCCGATCTTGCTTCATGTGCCAAGAGTATTGAATGCACCTCTTTTATTGGAGGTGTTGTCCTTTGAGAGGAGATGATAACCTCTACGGTTTCGTATTCATTTCCTAACCCATGTAGAATGGTTAGAACATGTTCAGATTTAGGAACCTTTTGTCCAGCATCTTCTAATTTGTCACATATGCTTTTGATCTTTGCAAGGTATTCTCTCATATTACTACTGTCTTTTCTTGAATTGTGAAATTGTCTTCTATAGTGCATGATTTTTGCTGAGGATTGTGAATTGAAATTCTTTTCACTGTTGTCCCATATTTCATTTGCCGAGTTACATCCTACTACCCGAGATAGGAGATTGTTGCTTATTGACGATAGCAACCATGCACTTATCAACTTGTCTTGTCTGTGATACTTTATATATTCTTCGTTTGTTACAAATCTATTTTCTTAATCAGTTAGCAATTTTGCTGGAATTTGCAGGGTGCCATACAGGTGTCCCTCTAGTCCATATCCTTCAATTGCGGTTTGCACCTGAATCTTCCACAGTAGATAGTTGTTTTCATCGAGTTTGGTTGTGATAAGTTGGCTCTGTGGACTTATCAAAGTCTTGACCAGTTGATCAACTGCTGTTGGTGCCGGTACAAGGGGATTTGATGATCCAGTTGATCCAAGAGCAGATCCATGAATAGGAGTGGTTTCCACCATGATGTACAAACGATTCAGAAATCAAGAACAGTGAAGTTTCAAAAAACTGTTTACCTCCTTGATGCCGTAGCCTTGAATGATGCTCAGGAATGTTGCAATCAGTTGTCTGTCAGATGATGACAACTGTCCGATGATTGACTCTGGTATGGTACTTTCTTGAGTTGATTTCTTGGTTTTCTTGGAAACAGGAGATGAACTTTACTTTGTTTTCTTGACTATTCCAGCTTGAGAAAATTAGATGTGATGCAGCCAATTTTAATTGGCGAGGCACTGATCTGATATGAAGGCCAACTCTCAAAGGATGGGTTTTCTTACTCAGATGAGAAGATTAACCCAAGTGATGATAATACTCTGATGGGTTAATAATTTTTTTTATCAGCAGAGATTTAATTGATTTGCTGTTAAACTGTTTCTACTCTGATACCATATAAAAGTTTTGATGATATTGTAATAATATTGAACAAAACAGAGATATAACTTTTGTAATCTTCCAGAAAAATGATTTGATAATAATACATAATGTTGGATGCCTTGATATATATATATAGGCAATATAAATGAACGGAAACAAAATAGCAGTTTGGGCTAAACAACGTAATGGGCTTAAGTTATTGGGCTTCGGCTGGCTTTGATACATATTATCCTTTGATATCAGCCGACTTCTTCACATCCTCTTTTATTTTTATATTAGTTTTCTTGTAAATATAAGAAATTAACATCGGTTGATATACATCTATTTTTCTTGTAAAGATAAGCAATTAACATCGGTTGATATACATCTAGTATGTCATTGAGTTTGCAAAGCCATTGAATTTATCTTTTGGAGTTGTTTTTGAATCCATTCGTCTTTCTCATTTAATTATTTCTCTAAATTGCCAACCATTTCCTCTGATTTATTCATAATGCCTCTCTATTTGTAATAGCTACCATACCATTTTTGCATTGTAGGATTAGCTAGAAAGCACAAACCAATAATAGACCTCTTTTCTATATCGTTGACAAGACTATTATTGACTGCTTCAGGTTGAGTTCAAACATTCAGCCCAATTTAACCAACAATCAATTTCTTTTACTAAATAAAAGCAAAAAAAAGATCTATAGACTAAAAAAGAAATTATTTCAAATAGAAAATGTTTACAAACTTGTATCTGAATTGATTGACACCAACTGGACTAATTTTCTAGAGCTTAGAAACAATATTTATCACTTTGCTAAGCGCCTTAGTGGACGGAGCAAGTGTAGTATCAAAAGGATTATTTATCCCTTTATGAGTATAAGCTTAGAAGGAGTCAATGATAATCCTATCCCTTAACTATGGCCTTAATTAAGGAGATATGCTGGCCATATAGCAAGTTATCATGTTAGTTTCATGAATGTCGAGTCATTCGTATTTCTTATCACCTAAGAAGTTGAACTTAAATTAGGGAGTCATGTGTAAATTTCTCATAAATCTCTAAAGAAGTAGTCCTTTGTATATTTCGTTACTTTAAAGTTGAGGATTTCTCTCTAAATTCATTTTTTAGTCTAACATACTTTCTCAATGTTTCAATAAGTATAAGAATACTTGAGGCTTCATTAACCTATATAATATATGAAATGAACTAAGAAAAAAAAAGTAGAAACAACAAAAATTGCTATTTTAGCATAATTTTACATGATTATTTTTGTGACTCAAATAATATTGACATTTCAAAATTTTAAGAAACAAAATTCTTTGTATAATACTTAAGTTTCTCTAAAGGGTTTAAGTGTTCATAACTTCATATAAGGGAAAAGATTTAACTCTTGGGAGGTTCCAACTCCATCTGTTATGAGTATTAGAACCTTCTACGTATAGATATGCATTGCGGAAACACCTTATTAAACCTATTCATTCATTTCCCAAATCAAAGAAATCCACAAACTTTTCCCTACGATATACTTTATATTGATTTTCCATAAAAAGTTTATACCCTTGATCAACTTCCAGAGAAGGGTAGCAAAGCTCTACATTCTCTCTTAGTGGCTACTCTGTTATTGGCGTACTTTTGTTAGCAATGGAATAAAACTCTCTTTTATTTGAAATTTCTTAAGCTAGTGGTGTGAACAACAAGCCTTTTCATATGAATCAGATAAGTCATTGTGTCACTTTGTTAATTTTTATTACTCTCACCACCGATTAACATCATTTGTTTCTTTTGTGTCAAAACAATAATCTGACCTTATCATTAGCTAATGAAATTATGAATTTATTGATAAGGGCTTGGATATTTTAATTATTCAAAAAAAGTATCCTATACCTGTGTGAATAGGATTAATATAGTGGGATCGTGTTGTTTTCATTATGGCTTTTACTTCTTTGAGGAGTCCTTTTTTGTCGGAGTCTGATTCGTGAGGGATTCAGGAAAATCTACGACCTCCGAATCTATGGTAACATCTTTACCATCTTAGGGATTTGAAGGAGCATCTCCATCATCATTATGGCATTTTCATTATTTATCAATCCATGACCATCACGACTATCATAATTATCATCCTTAACGTTGCCACCATCTTTTGCGCCTTCAATTTGCTCTCTCTTTACCTCAGATTCAATTCCAGTATTTGTCAGAGATCTTAAAAAGTTGGAAGCTCTTCAGCATCAATATCTTACCTACTATGTAAAGATCCCTTCATTATGGCCCTAAGTTTCCCTTTGAACTCTTTGTTGTATCCAAGGGTAGGAAAGTCTAGGTATGAACATTTCTCAATATTATTTACATATGTGACAAAGAGAGATTGAATTATTTTTAGGATGGTCTTGAGTGGGCCCTTTAGAAACTGAGATGCTTTTTGCATCCCATCCACTATTACATTTGTTTCATTAGTCAATAGTTCTTTTTGCTCTTTAAATTTTCTTTTAGAAATCCCTTTTTGGCTTATGAGTTAAGGCATAGATGAGTTAGAATCTAATACGTTTTCTTCTCTTTAAAAGCAGCTTGAGAGTCGTGGAGAGAGGTGGTGAGTAATTTTTTTAGCCTTTCCTACTTCTCTTTCTTTCTCAACCTCGTCCTATGTAGTTATAAGGTCTATTATTTGAGTATTGAGGGAATTGGTCTCTCGTTTGAGTTAAGAGAACTCTTTTTTAAGTTTAAGGACTTCAATGGTTGATTCTGAAGCGCTATTCTAGGATTCAAATATATGCTTTGCTGCCTGAGATAAGTATCAAATATAGATCAAATCTTATCAAGTAAATGGTAGAGCATAAAAGGTCAAAAGTGAAAAGTACGTAACAAGAAAAAAATGAAGATCATAAATCATTGGTCTAGAGATAATAATTGAGTTTGCAAAGGCTTAGAATTTGTAAAAGACGGAGACCACATAGCTAATTGGGTGAAATGTTGAAATTATTGACGGACCAAGGCAATGGAAATTTGGAAGGCAATGGATCAAAAGGGAAAATCAGAAAGTCGAATTCCTTACATAAGCGATCCAGAGAAGTCAGAGAGCTTAGTGAACAAGAATTTTTTTAAAAGATCACTTGACATCTTCGTAGATATCGCTTCCAGAAGCTTCTCCCCTTGGAAAATTCATATTTAGAACTATCGATCTTAGGCTCATATTAATATGCTCTTCATCATCCATAACAATCAGAGTATTTTCTTTACCGTCTCTAGGCCTTTGTGACGGCCCGCCCCGTACCAACCGACATTTACTCCAAAAGTGCGCTGTAACATGTCCAGTTAGCATGGAAAGGTCGTCAGAAGGAAAGGAAGAAGACGAAGAATCAACAAGGAACCTGTAGAATGTCTCACAGCGCATAGAACAAAATATAATAACAACATACTTGACATAAAACAGGCGAGACAGTGCATAAGCTGAAAACAAACTATCATAGGAGCGGAAAATCCAAATTCATCTTATATTCCACTTCATCATTATTACAACTTTTCAAACTGTCTCTAAAGGTAAAAGCGAGATAAGGGAGGTACACTACTAATGCCCAAGTAGTGACCACCAAGGACACATGGAGAATATATATATATATATCATATGTGGAAGCCTCCTGCTCGCCTCCGGATCAGCTACTCGTGCATCACCAGCTAACCTGTCTCTAGTCTGCTCGTTTAGGAGCACCCAGAGTAATAAGAAGAGACATAAAACTCTGGGTCAGACAAAAGTCTGGTGTGAGCGATAAGCAGCTAAACAGAACAATAACAAGTATACTAAACCATACTTGAACCTGGACATGCAACCAAAGAGTTAGCACAACATACTGTACAACACTCTGAGGTGCCACTGAACAAATGGTGTAAAGATAACGGGGGTGGGGGTGTACATGTCATAGTGATGGCAAACAATCAAGCATAGCAACCATCCTCACATCTCTCAATCAGTGCGTAAAGCATACGACATCCACCAATTCGACCACCCAATACTTTGCTATGATCACTCTGCCCCATGAAGTCACAACGACTTCACTGCACTGATCCATAGCCACTAATCCTTCGCTATGTCCACTTTGCCCATGGAGTCGTACACACCCCACTGCACTGGCTCATAGCCTTACTAATCCTTTACTATATCCACTCTACCCCATGGAGTCACAATGGCTCCACTGCACTGGCTCATAGTCTTGCTACGATCACTTTTCCCCTCGAGTCGTGATGACTCTACTGCACTGATACGTAGCCCGTCGTTCCTTTTCAGTGGTGAATCGAAGTTATGAACGTGGACAACTCCTTAGCACACGTCCCCTAGCAAAGCCCAATCATGAAGGGGACTCATTGGTTCCCCACTGGATCCCGAGCTCTAACTTCCATTTGGACTACCTTTGCATCTCGGGTTATTGGTCATCACTGGATCGGTTCGGTTCTCAACCCTTCTTCTATGTCGGTTCGGATCGGTCTCTTCCAGGTGCTCCGGGTCGGGTCGTGGCCTCCAAGTCCCTTCGTAGTACATTGGTTCAGTTCGAGTGCTCTTTGGCAGGTCGGGTCGGTGTACCCTTGCTCCATCGGTTCAGTTCGGGTTCCTGGTCTCTGATCCGATCCACTTCCCCTTCCTCTTCCGTTTCGATCCCCTTGTCTTCCCTTCAGTCGATCCGATTCCCCCTTCTTTGGCTCGATCCGATCCCAGTTCAACCATTATGGCCTTCCTTTTTGCCATACTTTCCCTTGTGCCAAGCCTCGGTTCGGTTCCGTGATCCCTTGCCCAGTCCACTATTCGGTCCGAGCCCATTCCCCCGATCCGATCCGAAAGCCTACACCATTTTCCTGCAACTTTTCCAGCGAGTGTTTCACCCCATTCGATGGCGTTTTTGACCATTCTAACTATTCTAATCAATCATAAAGCATACCATACAGTCATAGCAAAGTAGAAGTGACCTCAAACACCAAAACATAAATATGATAGGTTAAAATGGATCAAACATAGTCAAAACCCCATATTTTCCCTTAAACATGTTCAGGCATAATTAACGATAGGATTAGAAAAACTTAACCAAATTAACCCAAATTCATATCAGAGGTCTAAAACATCATTTAAGAATTTATAAGTATTTTTCCAGATTTTATCATGTTTAAATTCGCTAATTAACACTAATTACTCTTAATTAACCATAATTAGTGAGGAACTATGCAAATCACTCAGCTTAGCCACAAATAAACCTTAGACCTGAAATAAATCTCTGATATGAAGTGAATACCAATGCTAAACAGCAGCTCTAATCTTGATTTGGTGAATATCTCCCTTGATTTGATGTTGCTAAGCTTAATCCTTGATTAGAAAGTGATTTGGAGGTGATTTAGAGGTTGGAGGCCATTTTTAGGGTTTCTAAGAGGTAAGTGGAGGCTAGAAAACTGAAATGGAATGAAATACTGACTCCTTTTAGCCTCCTCCTAACCCTAATCCCGAAATGGGTTATGGGCCCATTCATTAATCACCCTATTTGGCCCGGTTAAGCAGTTTTTCACCTTCCAAACCTTATTTCAGCCATATCTCCCAACCGGTAAGTCCGTTTAGCTATTATGACCACTCTACGGAAAGGTAAACCATCAAACGGATCTAATGGAAATGGTTTCAGGTCAAAATTCCTTTTCAATCAAAAGTTATAGCCGAAACAAAATCAGCTAGTGGCAAAACGGTCATTTAAAAATCGGCAAAAATCATGAGCATGGGAAATGACCCCAATGGTCGTTTCCCAAAGCCACATGACTATACGACTTCATATAAGAAAGAAATAAATATTCTATGATCCTCCGATGCGTAGGATGCGGGTTGTTACATTCTCCCCTCCTTAAGAAATTTTTCCTAAGAAATTCCCTAATCATAACACACAAAGGGTCCCGCATGCCTATCAGCCATAAGACAACAATCAAACACGCAAAACAAGCAAAACAAATCTATCCTAGCATGCGGAATAACTAAATTGCAAAGTAAATCTTACCAGGCAAAGAGTTCTGGATACATCTTCATAATGCTCTCCTCTATCTCCCAAGTACAGTCATTCTCGTTCTCGCCCACTAAACCTTGACTAGCTTCACCGCCTTCCTTCAAAGTCGCTTCATATCGTGCTCGACAATGCGAATTGGCTTGCGGTTCCCAACTGCCTCGAGTTCCACTTCGAAGTCCTCTAACTGATTAGGTGAAATAGTCATATCTGGGTCGTGCACGAACTTCCTTAGCTGGGAAACATGAAATACATTGTGAACTCCCTCCATCTTCTCGGGTAAGTCAACTCTATATGCCAAATTCCCAACTTGTTCGAGAACTGGGAATGGGCCAACAAATCTTGGTGCCAACTTGCCTCTCCTATCAAATCGTATCACGCTCTTCAACGGAGAAACCTTGACAAACACCAAGTCACCAACGGAGAATTTTAAGTCTCTTCTCCTTTTGTCAGCATAACTCTTCTGCCTATCCAGGGCAGCCTTCATCCGTTGTTGAATGATTTTAATCTTATTTGAAGTTTCCCTTACCATATCTGGTCCAAGCACAAATTTCTCACCGGTCTCTATCCAACATGATGGTGAGTTGCACAGTCTTCCGTACAAAGCTTCATATGGAGCCATACCGATACTGGATTGGTAGCTATTATTATATGCAAACTCTACTAGATGCAAATGGTCATCCCATGATCCACCAAAATCCAATATACAAGCTCTCAAGAGATCTTCCAATATACGATTCACCCTCTCTGTCTGACCGTCAGTTTGAGGATGATACGCGATACTGAGATATAATTCCGACCCTAGAGCCTCTTGTAAGCTCTTCCAAAACCCACTAGTAAACAACGGGTCTCGGTCACTCACAATGCTTTTAGGTACTCCATGAAATCTCACTACCCACTTCATATACAATTTTGCTAACTAGTTGTCATTCTAGTCAATTTTACTGGTATAAATCTTGCACTCTTAGTCAATCGATCCACAATTACCCAAATGCTATCATGTCCCGATTTAGTCCTTGGTAAACCATCAATGAAATCCATCGAGACTTGCTCCCATTTCCATTCGGGAATTTCTAATGGTTGCAACAAACCACTAGGCATCTTTTGCTCGGCTTTAACTAGCTAGCAATTCATGCACTTGGATATAAACTTCCCAACGTCTCTTTTCATCCCTTCCCAGTAGTAAGTCTGCTTCTTGTCTCGATACATCTTATCACCACCGGGGTGTATAGTCATTTTTAAGTGATGACATTTCCTAAGCACTTCATCTCTCAAACCATTCACATTGGGTACAACTAGTCTTCCATTCTTTCGAAGCCGTCTTTCTCGATCAAGCCCATACAAATTCATCTCTTCACCGTTGATATTCATCTCTAACTTGGAGATGATTTCCAATAGATTAGGATCGTCCCTCTGGCTGGAACCAATCCGCTCAATCAAAGTGGGTCTGATCGTCAAACTAGCTAATATCTCTGGATCTAATTCGCACTTTGGTCTGAAATCATACCCTGAGATATACTCCAGTTGCTTCCATTCAAGAAACATAGCCCTTAAACTGGCATGTCTCCTGCTCAAGGCATCGGCTACCGCATTGCCTTTTCCAGGTGTATATGCGATATCAAAATCATACGAAGCCATGAACTCTAACCATCTTTGCTGTTGGAGATTTAAATCTTTTTGAGAGAAGAGATACTTTAATGACTTATGATCGGTAAACAACTCAAATCTCTCTCCCAAGAGATAATGTCTTCACATCTTCAACACGAACACGATCGCTGCCAGTTCCAAATCACGGGTAGGATACCTTTTCTCATGCGGCTTTAGTTGCCGACTAGCATAAGCTACAACCCTACCTCTTTGCATCAATACAACACCTAGTCTGGTACCACAAGCATCCGTGTATACCGTCATTTCTTTATTCCCTTTAGGAATGACTAATACTGGCGCACGCATCAAATTTTCTTTTAGACTCTTGAATGCATTCTCACACACTCCGTCCCAGACGAAGGCTTGATTGTTCTTAGTCAATTGAGTCAACGGTGCTGCTATCTTGGAGAAGTCCTGGATAAACTTACGATAATATCCCGCTAACCCCAAGAAGCTTCTTACGTCTGTTGCATTCTTGGGCATAGACCAATCCTGTACCGTAGCCACCTTCGCGGGGTCCACGACAATACCATTCTCTGAAACAACATGGCCCAAGAATCTCACTTCCCTCCTCTAGAAGTGACACTTAGAAAATTTCTCTTTCAATTGGTGTTTTCTCAACACCCCCATCACTATTCTTAAATGTCTGTTGTGTTCTTCCTCTGTCCTCGAGTAAACAAGGATGTCGTCTACGAACACAAGAACAAACTTATTCAACTGATCTCTGAATACTCGATTCATAAGATCCACGAAGTATGCGGGCGCATTGGTCAACCCAAATGGCATGACTAACCACTCATAAAATCCAGACGGCGTCCGAAATGTCGTTATAGCTATACGATCAGCTACTACTCGGAGCTGATGAAATCCAGTTGCGAGGTCCAACTGGGAGAACACCCTTGCTCCTTCCAGTTGATCAAACAAATCATCTATCCGTGGAAGAGGATAATTATTCTTCCTCGTCACCTTATTCAACTCGCGATAGTCCACACACAAACGAAGGGAACCATCTGCCTTAGTGGCAAACACAACTAGTGCTCCCCACTCGGAGACACTTCTTCTAATAAGCCCCTTCTTCAAAAGATTGCTTACTTGCACCCCGAGCTCTCGATGCTCCCTTGGTGCCATACGACGAAGTGACATCACTATAGGTCTGGCATCTTTCACTAAATCAATACGGAACTCAATCTCTCGGTGTGGTGGCTACCTGGTCACTTCCTCGAAGACGTCCGGATACTGGCCAACCACGGGCACATCTGACAACTCATCATGCGGGATGTCGAGGGAATTTTTAAAACTAGCCATTGCCCCATCACTAGGTAGACTACCAAACACTACCCTCCGCCCATCATCCGCCCTAACTATCACCAAAAAGCCCTCACAGTCTACCACCACCCCGTATCTTTGGAGCCAATCGACCCCCAATATAATGCCATACCCAGTAAAGCCTAAAACAAAGCAATCACAAACAAACATACATTCATGACTCGATAAGACCAAATTTCGGCAAATCATACTAAGGTTAGTCGAACCACCAATCGGTTCGTCACAACCAACGGTCTATCGACTATCTCGGGTTCCATTCCCAACCTATCTACCAGGTCACTAGATATGAAGGAACGGGAAGCCCCAGTATCAAACAAAACTCGAACAGATACATCATGAATAGAAAGCATACCTTGAATGACGACATTCTTTCCTTTCTCTGCCGCAGTTGGGGCATTCGACGAAGAAGGAATAGCACCAATAGCATAGGCTTTCACAATCTGCTTTTCCTTAAGAGGTTGTGGACATTTATCCTTATGATGTCCCAGTTGGCCACAGTTGTAGCACTTCCTATCCACTGGATTGGCCCGACACTCTTTGGCATAATGGCCCCTCTTACCACAACTGAAGCACTCAACATCATTCTTGCTCTTTTTCTGGCAATCCTTTGTCTGGTTCTGCTTCCTCTTGTTCTGAGTGTTATTCTTGCCTCCACCGCCTGCTTGCGGCTTGAGCCCTTCTGCGGATGCAACCTCAGTCTTTGACTTAGGGTAAAGACTCTCTGTTCTCAAAGTTTTCCCCACAATCGATTAAAAAGTCTCATCGATGTGGTTGATAAGCCTTTCCCCCAAGTATCCATCCAAACCAGTAATGAACTTCTCATTCTTCTTCTCAGGAGTATCGATAAGGGAAAATCCATACTTGACAAAGTGTCGAACTCAGCAATATAGTCCGAGACTGCCCTACCGTTCTGCTTAAGCTCCAAGAACTTCCTAAACAATTCTGACTTCTGAGCAGCTAGGATAAACTTGTCGCTAAAGCGAGCCTTAAACTGGTCCCAAGTAACCTGATCCTCTGGAGTGGCTGTCTTAACAGCATTCCACCAATTCATCGCTCGCCCTTGCAGCTGACGAGATGCTAGCCTTCTCTTCATCGCATCATCGATACCTAAGTCGTCGAAGATACGATCATAGCTATCCAACCAATCCTGAACATCTGTGGCCAACTCCATTCCGTGGAACGGTTTTCCACCAAGGTTAGTGTAATCCTTGCACAACTTGGAGAAATCGACCCTAGGTGCCTGCACTATTGGACCACCACCATTACCGGCATTGGGAGCTGCCCCCTGCACATCCCAAAGCATCTCCCTCATGAGGTCAGTAAACATCGTCCTCATGTTAGCAGCATTCCCATTATTGGCTCCTCTACCAGCACCTCTTGCGTATCGGCTCATCGTTCAATCTGTAAAGAGAAAACGATTAACCATCTCCATAGTGGTGCTAGTGCAGTGCGACTTCATCCTTAGCCATACTAATAGTATATATATATATATAGTTTTTGAAAACCAAAGTAATCCCAAATACGCACTCTCATATACATACTATCTCTCCCTAGTGTCTTTCCCTAGGTTAACTATGCAACCTAGATCTCTGATACCAAATGTGACGGCCTGCCCCGCACCAACCGACATTTACTCCAAAAATGCGCTGTACACATGTCCAGTTAGCACGGAACGGTCGTCAGAAGGAAAGGAAGAAGATGAAGAATCAACAAGGAACCTGTAGAACGTCTAACAACGCATAGAACAAAATATAATAACAACATATTTGACATAAAATAGGTGAGACAGTGCATAAGCTGAAAACAAACTATCATAGCAGCGGAAATTCCAAATACAGCTTATGTTCCACTTCATCATTATTACAACTTTTCAAACTGTCTCTAAAGGTAAAAACGAGATAAGGGAGGTACACTACTAATGCCCAAGTAGTGACCGCCAACGACACAGGGAGAATATCTATATATATCATACGTGGAAGCCTCCTGCTCGCCTCCGGATCAGCTACTCGTGCATCACCAGCTAACCTGTCTCTAGTCTGCTCATTTAGGAGCACCCAGAGTAATAAGAAGAGACATAAAACTCTGGGTCAGACGAAAGTCTGGTGTGAGCGATAAGCAGCTAAACAGAACAATAACAGGTATACTAAACCATACCTGAACCTGGACCTGCAACCAAAGAGTTAGCACTACATACTGTACAACACTCTGAGGTGCCACTGAACAAATGGTGTAAAGATAACGGGGGTGGAGTTGTGCATGTCATAGTGATGGCAAACAATCAAGCATAGCAACCATCCTCACATCTCTCACTCAGTGCGTAAAGCATACGATATCCACCACTTCGACCACCCAATACTTTGCTATGATCACTCTGCCCCATGAAGTCACAACGGCTTCACTGCACTGATCCATAGCCACTAATCCTTCGCTACATCCACTTTACCCCATGGAGTCGTACACACCCCACTGCACTGGCTCATAGCCTTACTAATCCTTTACTATGTCCACTTTGCCCCATGGAGTCACAATGGCTCCACTGCACTGGCTCATAGTCTTGCTACGATCACTTTGCCCCTCGAGTCGTGATGACTCTACTGCATTGATACATAGCCAGTCGTTCCTTTTCAGTGGTGAATCGAAGTTAGGAATGTCGACAACTCCTTAGCACACGTCCCGTAGAAAAGACCAATCATGAAGTGAACTCATTGGTTCCCCACTGGATCCTGAGCTCTAACTTCCATTTGGACTACCTTTGCATCTCGGGTTACTGGTCATCACTGGATCGGTTCGGTTCTCAGCCCTTCTTCTCTGTCGGTTCAGATCGGTCTCTTCCATGTGCTCCGGGTCGGGTCGTGTCCTCCAAGTCCCTTCGTAGTACATTGGTTTGGTTCGGGTGTTTTATGGCGGGTCAGGTTGGTGTACCCTTGCTCCATCGGTTCGGTTCGGGTTCCTGGTCTCCGATCTGATCCACTTCCCCTTCATCTTCCGTTCCGATCCCCTTCTCTTCCCTTCAGTCAATCCGATTCCCCCTTCTTTAGCTCGATCCGACCCCAGTTTAACCACTGTGGCCTTACTTTTTCCCATACTTTTCCTTGTTCCAAGCCTCGGTTTCCAGTCCATTATCCGGTCCGAGCCCATTCCCCCGATCTGATCCGAAAGCCTGCACCATTTTCCTGCAACTTTTCCAGCGAGTGTTTTACGCCATTCGACGGCGTTTTCGACCATTCTAACTATTCTAATCAATCATAAAGCATACCATACAGTCATAGCAACAAGTAGAAGTGACCTCAAACACCAAAACATAAATATGATAGGTTAAAACGGATCAAACATAGCCAAAACCCCATATTTTCTCTTAAACATGTTCAAGCATAATTAACGATAGGATTAGCATAACTTAACCAAATTAACCCAAGTTCATATTAGAGGTCTAAAACATCATTTAAGAATTTATAAGTATATTTCCAGATTTTTATCATGTTTAAATTCGCTAATTAACACTAATTACCCTTAATTAACCATAATTAGTGAGGAACTATGCAAATCACTCGCCTTAGCCACAAATAAACCTTAGATCTGAAATAAATCTCTGATATGGCGCGAATACCAATGCTAAACAACAGCTCTAATCTAGATTTGGTGAAGATCTCCCTTGATTTGATGTTGCTAAGCTTAATCCTTGATTAGAAAGTGATTTGGAGGTGATTTAGAGGCTGGAGGCCATTTTTAGAGTTTCTAAGAGGTAAGTCGAGGCTAGAAAACTGAAATGGAATGAAATCCTAACTCTTTTCAGCCTCCTCATAACCCTAATCCCGAAATGGGTTATGGGCTCATTCACTAATCACCCTATTTGACTCGGTTAAGCTGTTTTTCACCTTCCAAACCTTATTTCAGCCATATCTCCCAAACGGTAAGTCCATTTAGCTATTATGACCACTCTCCGGAAAGGTAAACCATCAAACGAATCTAATGGAAGTGGTTTCAGGTCAAAATTCTTTTCCAATCAAAAGTTATGACCGAAACAAGATCAGCTAGGGGAAAAACGGTCATTTAAAAATCGGCAAAAATCATGAGCATGGGAAATGACCCCAATGGTCGTTTCCCAAAGCCACATGACCATACGACTTCATATAAGAAAGAAATAAATATTCTACGATCATCCGATGCGCAGGATGGGGGTTGTTACAGCCTTCTTACCGAGGGGGTATCAGTTTAAAGACCACTAATGTACTTTCTTTTCAATACCTCAAATGAGCTAGAGATGTCTTCTAAAAGATCATCAGATTCAAGATTTTGAGCTAAAGAAGGAGATACCCTTTCTTACCTCAAAAGGGGAACGCTCGGAGCATGCCCAACCACAGTAAGTCAATTTTCATCAATTCAATCACTTCTACAACTGACCCACCAAAAGCCACCCCTAATGCAAAAAGCTTTGCCAGCTAATATTAAACCGGCTAAAGTCTTGCATAGTTTTGCCCATCCGATTGCAATCCATATGTTTCTCAAAATCAAATCAAGCTGTGTATCTTTAACCGGCTTTTAAAAACCCGGCTAAACAAGCAACTTTATGGTTGCTTCAACAACCTTGAGGGTTTCCAGAGCAACCCAAAGTTTGCCAACCGACCCCTATTAGGGGGTTGGTTGCTTCCCAACCGACACTCGGTTAGGAATGGCCTAACGACTTTATTATCTTTACAGGAAATAGATACAATGAGTAAACCTATGATAAAGGCGAAAGATTACAAGGCCACATCAGTTGAATTTTTTACCAATTCCTTCTCATACTCACCTGAAGGTTCACTTAAAAGAAGGGAATACCGAGTAAAGGTTGACTTCCCAACCATTGACAAATGCTACCCTTTGGCATTACTTCTAACTGAAGGAGGCTTTGCCTAAATCTGCTGATGGAAATATTGAAGAAGCCTAGTTGATTTCAATAATTTAGCCCTCCTTCCCAATAGAGCCGGCTATTGGGCTAGGCCCAACAGCCAAGCTCCTACAGCAACCCCCCCAAACCTAGCAACCCCCCACGCATAAAAAAAAAGAAAAAAAAATTTGTACACATTCAACCAGGTATGGTGTTTCAATTCTGAATTACTTTACAATTTCAGTTGATGTTTATACAATTGCTATTTTTTATAGTGGAATTAATTTGTACACCATATTTTACAGTGGAGGCGAGGGATCAGTATACTGTGGAATAAACTAGAAACCAATTCAACATGGCCGATGTTAATGTATGGGTGCAGGTGTGAGCTGATCAACACAAGGAGCTTGGTGCTGGAGTGGGTGTAGCTTCGGTTTTGTGGACTGGAAGGCATATGGTTTGCATGCGGAGGAGCGGATAGCTCGATGGAGGGTGGAAGAGATATTTTTGGCGGTGATGGATTGCCAAAAATATCAGCACGGCTAAAAATATGTACTTGGCATAATTCGAACTTGGATCTCTTACCAAGAGGGCACACACATCTACCAACCAATCCAAACATGCTTTTGTGCAATCTTTATACATGCGAGTTTTGAAAACTCGCAAAAAAGCGAGTTTTCAAAACTCGCCTATATACACACCTAGACAAAACAGGTCCACGTTTGTAATGACTTTTGAAACAAACTTATATTTGTTATATCTTTCTTAAACTGGCCTGCGCATATGAATTATCCAAGACAAAATAGTTGTATATGCACTTCACTAAAAAAACAGTTGTATATGCCAAAATTCCTTAACTAATTCATATAATAGGAAAAGGTATTTTACCTGTAACATGGTTCATAAATATTCCCTATCACTCTTCGTTACCCTGTTAAAATAACGTATGCAGTATTAATACAAATTATAAATATAAGAAAATAAAATGAGCTACATACTGGTACTTTAAGTCTATACCAGCTTACTAAATTTTAAAGAAAGGTGTTAAAACAGACTTACTTGTGCATTTGTTGGAGATGGAGTTGAAACTACGTTAACATTTGTAGTTGGATCAGAAGCCAAAAACGAGAGTTCTTATGTTGACATGATAATGATTTCGATCTCCGGAACAGGAACTTCGATCTTCGTAGAGCAAACCCTAGTTCGAGAAGGCGCATGCTCCAACTCGAGAGGGCGCGGGCAAACTCTAATTCGATCGATCGGAGAGCAAACCCTAATTTTATCTCCAGAGACTCTGTGCGAACGATTGCTAAAGAGAATCGCGTATTGTTTGTATTGAATATGAATAGAAGATGAGAAAATATAACAGTGATTCAGCGAATAAAAGACGTGATCTTCCATTGAACGAGTGCTTCAAATTCTCCATCTTCAGTGCTTTTGAGATTATGAAATTGGAATATGTGAAAAGTGTCTCTGTAAACGAAAAAATAATAATGCCTTGCCAGGTGCCATCTCAAGTTACCAAATACCAATAGTTCCAATACTTTGAAACTTGAAAGTGAATACCTTCCGCATAATTTCTAGTTATTTCGATCAGACCGATTTTTGTTGTTTTAAATCAAAAACTGATCCATAAACCAAACTAAACTAAAAATAAAATCCAAATCCAACTGAATAGCAAAGACAACCAAACCGAACCGACCAAACTTATTTGGGTCGGTCGGTTAATTCAGTTTGAACCAAACAAAGCCCACTTCTAGTTCCGGGGCACCTCTGTTTTGCAGCACCACTTTAACACTCTTACCTTAACGTAAGCTAGACTAATTCAAATCAACAAGATTTTGTAGATGCTCAATCAACATATATTATCATTTATCCAAAATCTAAGCCCATTCCAACATTCGTAGCATTTTTAAAATCTTAGCTCAATTATTCACCATTCAGACATTTATTCGAACTGTTAAATTTAAACATAAAATATATTATTCTATGAATGTCGGAACGAGCTCAAATTTTGGATAGATGATAAAATATATGTAGATTAAACATCTAATTTTTTTTGTTGGATTTGGATTAGTGCAGCTCATGGTAAAGTATGGACGCTAAAGGGGTGCTACAAAACATGGATGCCTCGGAATGCTCCTATAAATGTGTCTGTGTGTGTGTGTGCATGCATGCATGCATGTATTGGATAGGAATTAGATTTGTGCAACGTTTAAATGCTCTAAGTACCTTCGAATAAATTAAGGAAAACGAAGAAAGCCTGAATAACATATATGAATGGGAGCAAAAGCGCAAAAATTCTCTAGAAAGGGTATAAATATTATCTCTTGGAACAACAGGGATGGCCTCAATTCCTGAGATTTCCAACTGTCACAAGATGAAATCCACCTCTTCCTAAGCAGAAATGTAGGATTCTTAAGAAAGCTGATCCCACCTTTTTCATGTAAAGGGAAAAATTTTAGTCTCCCTATTCAATTTCTTTTCTGATTTGGAAGCTTAAATTTTTCTACTAGGTGATGTCATTCGAAATTTAAAAATGTAATAATCACCATACAATCAGTTAAAGGGGAGTAGTATAACTTATTCAAGGCATGTAAATTTCATTTATTAAGGGAATCATAGGATAAAATCATGTTATGTAAAGGAAGCTTTAATTTAGTAAATCAAACTCATAAATAAGCGCTAAACAAATAAGTGCATAATAATAGGTATACCATGATTTTGGACTCCTTGCCTTATGAGAGAAAAATATTACTCCTTAGTACTCATTTTAAGTCATTGATGTTCATAAATTTTGGTAGTAGGTATAAATATCTTATAGAGTGCCACTATTTGTAAGGTTTGGCGTTGTGCATCGATAGTCATAATGATTTTCTATTGTTCGGTGTCAACATCAATTGTCAAAGTAAAATTTGAAGTCATATGGTGTGTCATTCTCATTTAGAACAGGCATATTACCTCAAATCTTAATAAAGTTGTACATTGAGTCACGCTTCATCAAGAAGGATACTACATGTAGACTTCATCGAAGGTAGGGAATTATATCGCACTTTGACAAAGTAAATGAACCATGTTGAACTTAATTGAAGTCAATGCACCTATTGAATTATGAAAGCCAATTCCTCATGCTAAATTTTACCAAAGACATCAATCATGTTGCGTGTTATTAAGTTCAATATAGTGAGTCATTCTCATGATTGATGGATATGCGGGTTATTAAGTTCAATATAGTGAGTTATTCAGACCCAGAACGGACTTGTAAATGGACTGTGTGTCTGACATTGGATTTTAGTCTGTGTGATTGATCTCTATTAAATATATATCTGTTTGGCGGCGGAGAATTTATTCTCTTGCTTAACGCCCTTCTCTGAGACGTACGAGCTCAGGGGTTATATATTGATGGATATCAAACGCATGGAGTGAATTGCCTGTGTGGCATGCCTAAGTGGCAATTGATCGAGGCTTCTGTTGAAAAGCAAAGTCTTGTGGTGATGATCAAAGCAAGGCCTTTGTGGCGTAGCTTTGTGTAACGTTTGCTTCGCGAGTTTCACACCCGGTATGAACCAAAAACGGGAGGGACATCAGGGAGGACTTGCGTTTCTTTCTAGCTAGAAGTGGCGTCAGTGGTTTTACACGCCCTGACGAGTTTGACTTATGTGGTTGTTGCTGTTGCGAGGCGCCTCGGATTGATCGGTCGTTCTCGAACCGATGGAGTCATTTAGTTGGCTCGCTTACGCCCCAAAGGGCGGAGAAACGTAGTGTTCAGGCATAATAATCCACATCGGTGGACCGGCCCTGACGATCTAAAGGGTTGATGCGTTCTGATCCTGAGACATGGGCTAGATTGTCTCGAATCGGTTGAGGACTATCTTTTGCCTCGGTTCATAGATGGAAATCCAATTTCCAAATACGTGACATTTGCGGTTTTATTTGTAAACCTATATATGGCGACATAGTGGCATGGGACGCTCATGTCGCCTATGATTGATACTTATGATTTGAAGTTGTTTTATACACTATGCACTTATTATAGTATCAAATGATTTGTTTTAAACGTATCAAGCATTCTTTGGCTGTTATAAGGGAAAACCCTATCCCCCGGCTTGCGTTTGCATTGTGTGATAGGACCTGGGTCTTATAACAGCTTCATTTTTCTTTATTTAGCATTGCGCTGTTTGTTTTTGCACTGGTATTCTTGGGAGGAAACCCGTTCCGTGTTATACGGCGTGGTCCCTTGATTTACCCAATGATTTAAAAATAAAGATTAACTGTTTTAGTTCTCACACCAGTCACATGACTGACCTGGAGTTTATTGTTTTAACCTAAACTCTGGGTGCCCCTATTTTTACACGGGCAGCTAGTAGTTTTGGTTTTGCAGATTTATATTCACAGGATCCTGGTTTACAGCTGGAACGATATCCGGAAAGCTTTGTATCCGTATATCTCTTTCTAGTTGTGTATTGTATTATTTTCCGCTGCTATGTATTTAAATGTAATTTAAATCTCTGATATTTCTGTGTGGTATTTATTCATACTCTGTATATTCTTGTAATCTGATGCATTGTTGTAATATACAATGAAATGTTCTTCTGTATGCGTTCTGTTGTGGTTTGTTCTCGAACTATCTGACGCTTTCCTTTACGGGGAAGTTGCGGGTCTTCACAGTTGGTATCAGAGCTTTGGTTTACAAAGCTCAGAGAACAAGGCACATTAGAAACATACGAAAGAATTCATCAGATATTGGGTTAGTAAAATCCAATGGGAATGACTCGTTAGAGATAGGATCAGTAGTATCCTAGAACGAGTGTGAAGAGTATATTTTTCAAATAAAAACAAATTCCGTTTTGAAAATCTAAATCAATTATACGTATTTGATTATCTATTTATATTGACGTGGACAATCCAGTATATATAGATTTTGCGTATACGTCTGATCCGCGTGTATTCGAAATTTTAATATACTGGATAGATATAGAATTATACTCTAGTCGCCCGGGGGTGATTCTGATGATTGATATATCATCATCAGAGTTTATATCCGAGTGACGAACGTGTAATATTTATATATTTCCTATTGGCTGGTGTGAGAACCAAAAATTAGATAGGGCTTATTGTTGTAATATACAATGAAATGTTCTTCTGTATGCGTTCTGTTGTGGTTTGTTCTCGAACTATCCGACGCTTTCCTTTACGGGGAAGTTGCGGGTCTTCACAAAATTCTAGTGAAACATAAATAACAACATAAATCTTGAACAACATCAACATCATTAAAAGAGTACAAGTAGGAAAATATGCAACATAAATATTAAACAGAATCAACATCATTATAGTTAGCTACTAGATAATTATATTATGCTTTATTATATATCTTATGTTAAGTACTAGGTAAAGGCAGCAATGACAGTGGAAACAGTGTAAATAATCTTTTTTCGCTTGGTGTCAGAAAATGATATGTATTTAACTAGTTTAATTTTAAATGTGAAATTAATTCATAAAAGCGGTCCCAATGAATATAAAAAATCATCTTAATTTGGGCTATTTGCTAAATAGATTATTATTTACCATTGTTCTATCTTCCCTAACATCATAGTTCTTGGTTATGCATAATGTACAATTTTTTGCACCTTCAATCAACAAAATCTTTGTGCTAGCTCAACAATTAATTCAAAACATACAAAAAGCTTTAAAACTCCTCGCATCGACGTGGTTAAAATTTCTAGTATAAATGGAATAACAGTATAGTAAATCAGGACTATATAATAGCACCCTAGCATTTATTTGAAAATAAAACAAGACTTGTATGGGAAACTATGAGTGTGCTTATTATAAAAACACGTATTGTTCTTTTTCAATTCATAGTAACCAAGAACACGCTAAATCAATTATGTTGGTAAAAGATCCGAGACAAGAGGATGAGATATGGCGTTATTATGTTTAATAATCGTGCCTTTGATTCAAGAACTATGCCTTTGAACACTTATCTTTAGGCATCCACTCTTAATCTTACGTAGCTTAACCTCAGCTTGGCATTTCCTGCTCGGTTGCAAGCTTGTGGTAAAATATTAACTAACATAAGCTATAAAATATATTAGACAAATTTGCATCTTTTTCTTTCTAATGTCATATTTAAAAAAATACATCGACCATTGCATAAAAATAATTTGAAGTTGTAAAAATTGTGTAAAATTTTATGCTAGTGGATTGCACGCAAATTTTATTGTGTTAATTATTTTCTGTTTTGATATTGTAAGTATACAAATTTTATTGTATTAATTATCTTTTGTTGTGATACTGTAAGCATTTTCGATGGTCTCTGGCACTACGTTTTATTAATATTTTTAAAGTAAAGAGGCAAACAGATCAAAACAAGTTGATACGTCTTGTTTATCTTGACAAAATGAGGGGAATATCCATTCCAATGCCAAAAACGTTTACCATGTTTAGTAGTTTTTGATGGCTTCTCTTGCATTGCCGGGAATGAGTGGTTTTGTTGCGGAGTTAGTAGTATTTTTTGGACTAATTACAAGTCCAAAATATCTTTTAATGCCAAAAATATTAATTACCACTGCCACTAACTCAACCCCCCCCCCCCCCCCAAAGTTAAGCTGGTACTTGTTGTTGCACCGGGAGCTGTTACGCTAGGTGCCAAAGCATGGGTATTTTATATACATTGAGCAAATATAAGGTGTAATTATATAGCGGTATCTAAAAATAGTCACGGTAAAATAATATGGAAGGTGGAATCTATGAGAATAGATAAATCTTATTCATGGAATTTACTGATGCGTAATCTGGGTCCTGCGTTCAGCGCAAGAAAGGCCAAAAGCATGAATAAAGAAATTCAAGTTTCCAATGGTTTTTAAATATCCTATTTTCAAATAAAACGCTATAATCAATTATGCGCAAGACATGAATGTAATGACCAGGGAAGTCTCAAATGTGGAAAATAAAGAGGAACTTTATGACCTACTAACCATACCCAATGTGGAGTTGCTAACGCTGGACTGATTTATTTTAATGGTAGATTACTTGCTATGTCCGAAGTTGATCTGCCTTATCATGTCAGAATTACATGTTCAGTTGATTTAGAAACTGTTTGGAGGTTTGATTTTGATGGCGAACTTAATCCATCTATGATTGCTCATCCGAAATTAGATCCAGTTTCAAAAGAAATGTTCACACTTAGTTATGATGTTATTCAAAAGCCTTATTTAAAGTACTTTGGATTCTCACCCAACGATAAGAAATTTGATAGACTCAAGGACGATTCCTGATTGTTTTGATAAAGAAAAAATTGCCCGTTTGGCATTTTGCCGAATTATGCAAAAAATGCATCTGAAATGAAATGGGTTGAAGTGCCCAATTGCTTCTATTTCCATTTATGGAACTCATGGAAAGATGAAGAAATAGGTGCAGTGGTAATGATAGGTTCTTGCATGACACCCTCTGATTCAATTTTCTATGAATGTGACGAGAGTTTGAAAATAATTTTATTTGAAATTAGACTCAACCCAAAAATAGGTAAATCTTCTTGTAGACCAATAATATCAGAATCAACGCAACTAAATTTGAAAGCATGGATGGTTAACCTAAACAAATTGGGAAGAAAAACTTGTTATGCCTACTTGGCTATAGCAGAGCCATGGCCAAAGGTTTCCGGTTTTGCAAAAGTTGATTTACTTACCGGAGAAGTAAGAAAATTTACCTATGGAGATGATGGGAGCCTTATTTTGTACAAAGAGATATGAATTCACCAAAAGAGGGTGACGGGTATATTATATGTTTCGTGCACAATGAAAGAGCATAGAATCAGAACTAAAAATCGTGAATGCAAAAGACATGAGACTTGAAGCATCAATCAAGTTACCATTAGGAGTTCCTTATGGATTTTATGGAACTTTCATAGGTTCAAAGGATCTTCAAAATCAGGCATAAGCTTCTTAAATCGTTGATTTGATAATCATTTTATTAGGTATGAGGGAATTTTACCAGTGGGAATTTATGAAGATCCCCGGAATTCACCTCCTTGAATTAAAAAATGCTTCTACTCTCTGCTTCCAAGTCAGCTTGTTAATAACTATAAGCCAGTTGCTTTCCTGACATATAAAATTGAACATAATAAACAAAAGACAGTGCATGCATATAGTTGGCCATGTTAAGGCCGGATTGCATCGAGAAGTTTTTGGAAGCAAAAGCAATAATGCCAGTGCATGGACTTCCCATGTTCAAGGGTTAGAAGAGAGGTAAGACCAACGGTACGAGTATAAGTTAGAGCAAACAACAATTAACAAACTTGACCCACAATTTAACAATCTTTTATATAAAAAACTCTCTCACCCCTTTTTTTAATGGACTTGACTTTTCACTTCATAAAATGTACAAGATCATGCGTTCATAAAAATCTTCAAAAGCAAATAGGCAAACAAATTTTGAAACTCTTTAAGTATGCCTTCCTAATCCTCTCTTACATAGCTAGCATCCTACACAGACTCAACATCCCTATCATTTTCTTCACATTCTTCTCTAAATAAATTTACATCCTCAATAGACTCATTTGCCTCTAATTCATGAAAGCCTCGAGGTCGTGTCTTCAATACAACATACCAATTAGACGAATCATTTCTCTTAAATAATTGATTTGTTTTGCTTTATATGCAAAATATACAGATCTCTTGAAAATGAAGTTTGATTCTGATGTAAATTAACAAGAGTAAACCCATCTTCGACTTTCACTCCATTTCAACTGATTACTGGACTATTGCGGGTTGCAAATATCGACCTAATTCATTTGATTTATCCTGTCTTCCATGTTTTTAATTGTTGAAGTACGAATCTCAAGCAACAAATTTTGTATATAGGTGCATCTTGACATCTAATATTAAGGCACTAAAAAAATAAAATTATTGATCTATTAATGGTAGCTACTAACAAGAATTATAAAGAGATAAAGTCAAGCAAATTCGATAGATAATTTGCTTGAAATTTGAACAACATAAAGAAATATAAATAGATTTAATAAAAGAAGACAATTTAAATATGGAAACGAAGGGAGTTACCTTAAAACCTGAGCAAATAAACAATTCCTTCTTGTAAAATCCCCTTCATTGTTTTTATTTATCAAAGATAAAGTCAGAAATTTGGGGATGAGGTCTGGTCACAAATTTTTGAATAGAGACGATTGAAGAGGGAAACAGAGAAGATTGTAGAATGAACAAGGGAAATAGAGACAGGCGCGATGGTGGATGAAGGAAATTCAAGGGAAAATTTTGAACTGGACGATATAATTAGGCAACTTCGTTTCGTGGGATTTACGAAAAGGAGGAAAATGAAAAAAGTTAGTGCCTTATTTACTAACAGCGTTGAACATGCCAACTTAATTTATTTTAAGTCGAATATAGAACAAAAACGTTGTAAGCCTATGCAAAGAAATGTGACCTTTGTTGTAGTGAGAATTGACCTTCCAACATAAAAAACCTAAAGAATGCGCATTTTTTTTAAAGTACGGTCAATTAGAACTAATGGATATCAATCGATACTAGATGATTTTTTTGATCAAAACTTCAACCTTTCTTTTTTGTTGTTCAAGTATCTAGGCTTGAGTAGTTGAATATAGAGAACTAGTCTATTATATCATTTGGTATTGATTGATGTCACATCATGTCGTACCTTTTCCATATTTTTGAGCTTTAAATCATAGATCACATAGGAGAAAATTTGGTCCTATTGGATCGTACAACATCAAAAACAATTATTAGTACCATAAATGGTAGTTTTGATGTTAACAACCTCAAATATTGATATTTATTTTTGCACATGTACTAATAATTATCTATATGTATATGTATATATATTGTACACTGTGCATTGGATATGTGTTGATAATGAATACCATACAATATCAAGATAGAAGATCCAGATTGATGATTCAAGAGTCAGAGAATGAAGACTCCTGATTGTAGAAAAGTTCAAGATGATCCAGAAATATTTTTGAGTCTTAGTTTAAATATTAAACTCAAGTTGCACTTACCTGATCTCTCTTTATCTATTTTACAGTAAAAAAATTTCAAAGCTTACCACTTTTATAATCTCTTTATAAAGTATTTTCAAATATTCCTAGTTTTTTGAAATGTTTTTTCCAAGTATTTTCCAAACAAAAATTAAGTGTTGATATCCTTACTTTGAAGTGCTTTTGTACTTATTATTATTTGCCTGCAGTTTATTTTTAAAATTATACTTGTACTTTGATTTCAATACTTATACATTGGTTTTTACATTTATATTTTGATTATGCTGTAGACTTTATATAACTTGGATTTTATTATACTTTATACTTTGATTTTAATTATACTTTAGATTTTGATTTTATGCTTAAATATTATGATTTGATATAATAGCCCGATATTATATTTTTGATATTTATATTTATAGTTTAATATATTGACTATATATTGTTTTTGAATATATGTATTTTACATTAATTTAAATTCTTTAAAAACATTTTTGATAAGTTTACTTAAGAATTATTATGTTTAAAATATATAGTTACTATGTTTAAATAGTTTCACAAAGTTTCAAACAATTATATACAGATTTCAAAACATTTTTAAATAGATTATTTTTCAAATATACTATAATAATGTTGACATAGTGACTAGCATTTTCAAAATTCAAATTTGAAATGAAGTGTCTATTAGCCATAATCATTCACGAATATACACTTCTCTAAACTTCTATAAATAGTATTCTTCCAGAAATGAATCCATAACAGAATTTCTCAGTTTCCTCTCCCCATTCTCTTCCCTCTTTTTTTTCAAGAAATATATAATTGTGCTCTACTGATTTCAAACTGAATCAAGTCAATTCAATTCTGATTTGATTCTACATTAGATTCTCATCATTCTATTAGGATTAAAATGAAATTCTAAGTTATAGAAGCAATTTAAATCAAGATCGAAAGATCTAAGTCTGAATTCTTTACCAAAATGATCGAATAATTTATAAGGCATGACTTAGTAATAATGACCTATATTTTTCTTACCGGAGGATTGTAGAATATTTATATTTTTTACATACGAGGTCGTATGATTGTATAACTTTGGTAAATAAATAATAAGGCCATTTCATACCTTCACTATTTTTTTTCGAATTTTAATGTAACCATCTTACCTTAGGAAAATCTAGTTTCTCTTATATCTTCTAATTAGTAAACACTTTAGATATGAAACCACTTCCATTAAATTCAAATGATGGTTTCTCATTTTGTAGATTGGTCACATTGGGTAAACGGTGGGAGAAATGACCCAAAGAGGATTTAGCAGGCTTAATTGAGCTACTCGGGTCATTAGTAGGTGGCTCCACAACCCATTTTGGGTTGGAAGACTTGCGGGGGCAGGAGTTGGAGAATCATCTCCTATTCACTTTCCCAACTCACAAAGTTGATATAAACTCTATTAATGGCTTCAACCTCTCAAATTTATCATTAATCCTTCCTTTTGTTAGCCAACAACCCAATTAAAAGAATATGATGTCAAATCAACACCAATACATGATAAAACCTGCTGCAAAACATTGGAATTCAAGCCAAACATTTCTTATTTTCAAATCTAATACATTTGGAGTGATTAAGGTGAGTAAATAGAATTCTTACTCACTATTAGGGTAGATTAGCATATATACATTAATAAAAATATGGAAAAATGCTTATAATTTGGACATGATTTGTGAATCCTAGATTTTAAGAGATTAGAAAAATATATGCTACTTTTAGCATTTAGTCTTACTTGGTTGATCTAAATGTTTTTTGAGTATGTTTGTTATGTTAAGACATTGCATGGGAATACTAGGATGGATGCAAATGTTATCGATACGAAATATGATGCTAGAATTCATTTTGAATATGTAGCAGATTTCGAATTGGCTAAGGTCAGTTTGGCCACCTAGCCAGATAGATCTTACTCGTATTGGTATAAAATTTTCTGAGGACGACAAGGAAGATTACAGGCGGCTCTAGGCCAAGTTTTGGAGTTCTAGAGAGAAAGTTGTGGCATTTACAAACATGGTTCAACAAAAGGAGGTGGCTCCGACTCAACTCGGATATAATGATGAAGTTCGGGTCGGTTATGCCAACCCATATATGGTGATCAAGTTTGAATCGACAATGTCAAACCGGAGTTGGGCCGGCCCAAAAGGAAGCAAGGAAGTAGGTTATATGCGGTGGTACATGGCAATGAACTCCAATATGACTAACCTAAGCTCGAGATGCGAGGAAAGTCTAAACGGGAAGTTACCACCAAGGATCCAGATGGGAACCATCAAAATAACTTCCAAATTGGATTTGTTGTGGGCACGTGTGCAAAGGAATCATTGGTACTCACAAGTTTAGTTCATATCTGAGGGAGGGAGCATATAGACGAATTAGAGATAGGGTAGTGTGGATTGATTGGTCTGAACCTAAGAGCCAAGGCAATGTGGACTAGGTAGGGTTATCTGCTATAGACGGGGCAGTTGGTCATGGCGATAGTTGATGGAGACCAAGGCGGTTGGTCCCAACATGACCCTGATGGATTTGATGGCTAAAGTAAGAAGAATCATGCACTCAATGCACTGAGTGAGTGATCGTAAGGATGGATTTTATGTTTAGATGATTGATATCATTATGTCATACACACTTTCACTTTGCACTTAGTACCGTGGTTACCGTAGAGTAGAGTATATAATTATATGTGATAACTCTTTGGATACAGAGGCAGGTCAGCTAGATTCTTCATACATATGTTATTACCCTATTTACTGATTAAACTTACTATCACACACCAGATTGCTTCTTATTACTTTGGGTGCTCTTAAATGAGAATATTAGAGACAGATGGGTGTACTCGAGTAGTTGTTTGTGATGAGTAGGAGGCTTCCACGTATTATATATACTCTTATCATTGTTTATTCACAGCACCAAATCAGCTGTTTTGCAACAATTTTTTAGCTCAATTAGTCATGGTTATTACCGTGATAATATTATCATAGAAAACCGTTGTAATGGTTAATTACATTTAACACCGTGAGGACTGAGGTTGTTTGGTAAAATAGTAAGGGAGGGTTCTATAAGTCCCTTTTTCAGCTTGTTTTCCCCTTCGTAACGCATTATCCTATCTAAATCTCTATAAACTCGTCATTTAGAGTTCGCAATCTCTCCTCAAATTCAATCTATTCAATCGGTATTTCTGCTTCATTGCATCGAGATTTGGCCTTCACGTTAGATTTGAGGTTCACACCTTTTTTGTCGACTCTGCTAATCTTCATGTTAGGCTGAAAAAAACTATTTAATCGGGTAAGAGGTTTTTGCAATCAGCTCAATCTAGTTTATGTATATTAAAGTTCTTCCCTTTTTTTTTACTTTTTTTATATGCGAACCTTTGTTTTGAAACACAACGAGTTCTGATTTCATAGTGATGTTGCATAGGATAGTTGTATACATTTGCATAGCGATGTTGCGTTGGATAATTGTAAGGTAAATTTTCATTATAAAATTAATTGATTCACATGTAATTTATGATATTTAGTTTGTTCTTTTGGTTCTATAAGCACAAATTGTGATTAAAGTTTTTTAGGGGATCCTGCTTCTTTACTTATGGCCAGTACAACAAAATTCACCTTTTACTGCAGTCATTTTCAGTGTTTAAGCATTAAAAGCAGTAAATTTTATTTCAATTCCATGGAAGTCTAAGCTCGAATGCTCAGAAAAATTAGGTTACCTGCTTGCCGCCTCCCTTACTCTTTAGTGGGGTGAAAATTCGTTTTCCTTCCTTTAACTGTCTCTCTCAACGCAAGAAAAAAAAGAAAAAAGAATTACATTTCTATACACTCATCGCCTCCTTCTTTTTTTGTATTGCAACAAAAAGAAAATTCACCTTTATGAATTATCACTTGTACTTGGACCTCGACTTCTTCAGACATCGGTATTTGTTTATGTCGCTCTATCATTCACAGATACGCTATGTCGGTCATGTCTGTTATTAGTCATATTTATTATGTTTGTTCGATTTGTTCAACTTTAGGGTTATTAATTCATTATTTTAATTTTCAGTCTCATCATAATATTAGCACTAGTTGGATGAGGCTTCTTCTTGATTAGTTTTTAGGTCTTGTGCTAGAGTTGTTAATTTTTTTCAGTTTTCTATTTCATCTTAATATTAGCACGGGATGGACAAGGATTATTCTTGAATCAGGTCTTGTGCTGGAGTTTTTTATGTTGTTTTCTGTGATTTCTAACATATTTTAGAAAATATGATGTTTTGCTAGAAGCTAATTAGAATTTAGAAGGATCTAATAAACGATGTCACTGACATGGCAACAAAGGTACATTACTCGTATTATCAAGTTAATCGACCTCAAAGCATACCCCAACCCCTTCCTCCTCCAACCCCCTTCCAGCTCATCAGTAAAAGGTTATATTAACAAATATATTTTTAAACCTTTGGTTAAATTTCAGGTTTTTACAATGCTTTACTGTGAAGTTGAAATAAGTTCAAGTTTACTTTTGCCCATGTTAAACAAGGTTCTGCCATATTATGTTGTTTTGGATTGACATATGCTAAAGCATTAGTGGTTTTGATTCAATTTCAAGTTGTATGTAGTATAATAGTATGTTGGTTGCTCTAATTGCACTTACTAAGTTCTTTATCTGTCAACTCTTCTAAGTAGATTTCCATATTGAAATAATTTAATTTTTTATAATCTAGTGATTAAGAATTAGATGTTATGACATTGTATTTCTTAAAATAACCAAAAAAAAGTTAGTCACTTAGAAGCCAAGGTCACTAATTAACTATTAGTAAAATTAAATCAGTTGGTCTGATATTGTAATTTGCCTTTTTAACTATACCTTAGGTGGATGTAGTTTTTGAAATATAAATGTTAATGATCTACTATATCTTATTAACTTTGAGTGTTATTGTTATTTAAGTTTAGATGGCATATAATTTTTTTCAATGTAAGGTTTGTATAAGTATATGTCCTTGGTGATAATTGATTTTCTTTTTCTTTTTGGAGCTAACGAGTTTTATTCCTACCATCGAATATTTAAATATTAAATGTCTTGAATTTTTATCACTTTTTGGCTTCACTTATATGATGTATTTACGGTTCCTTTTGTCAATTAATCTTTGTGTATTGTAGTGAGTACTAACGCATTAAGCGACTAATGTCTTTTCCTAGTTAGAAGAACCTTCAAATATTTTCATATATTCTCGAAAGACAATATATAGGTGGCTGATGGGTTTCCGAATATGTAATATGTTTCACTTATACGTTGTAGTTACTATAAAATGAATGCCTTCTATCGTTACATTTTAGTTTGTCTATGTCATTAATTTTATCTTTATTGCTCGATTCCTGAAGTAAAAATAATCATGTATATTGGATATTGTTTGTAACTTTATGTTAGTGTTTTTATTTTTATATTATTTTAGTATCACTTGACAAGAGAAAATATACGATGTTTCACTAAATACTAGAATAAAAATTCATAGTTAAAAAGTACAGATTTTTGTGAAAAATAGATTCAAAATAAATATTTGTAATTAGCATGGGACTTTAGTTTTTTTGTTACAGAGTAAAAAAAAAATATCATGACACTGGGTATCCACCTTTAATAACTAGCATAACATATACAACACCAGTCAACAGAGCATAAATTTATAAAACATCTTCAGATTATCTATAATAGTAAATGTCTATAATTAGGTTTTCTACAAAATCTCTTTTAACCCTCTAAATTGATGACTACTTCACATTTATAAGGAAAACAAGATATAATCAATGCTTCTTTTCAATGTGAATGTTATTTGATAAGGTTCAAATTTGAATTAGAATAAACATGAGGAATGAAATATTTATTTTAAATTTGAGATGGAATAACCAAAAGGAATGAAATCAATGTCAAACTAAGTAACATATTCAGAGAATTGTACGCCTCTGTTCCTGTAATTTCTATACTGTTAAGTTTGGAATTGTGAATTTGAATGAAAAAAATATTTCTTTTAAAATTACAGCTAAAATGAATTGTAATTATGTCATATGAATCTGAAACAAAACAGAAAATCAAATAAAATCGACATGAACTTTTATCAAACTGAATTTCAAAACAGCAAGTTCTCACTTTGATTAATTAGATGCAGGTCAACTGCATATGACCTAAGATTTGTTACAGAAGATGCAGGTCAAATGCACAAGGTTTTGTTACATAAGATCATACAAAGAGTATTTACAAGAAGCAAACTTTGACTCTTGAAAAAGAATCATGTTCCACATTCGAACCATTGTCCAGTGGAAAGTGTAAATATAATAGTTTTTCAATATTGTGGAAATTAAAAATGTTTGAGGTTCAAATTTGAGTCAAAAATAATATTAGTCCATTAGAGTAAGGGACAAGCTGCAGGATATAATAGAATTGAAATACCCGGGGTATATGTTGAGTCGGAATAAGCTCTAATTTTTTTAAATTCAAATATGTTATTTAATTACAACAAAGCTTAAAGGCCTGAAATAACTGCTAACATGTAATGGGAAAAGCTGCATGTGAATTTTATTATTCTTTTGCCATGTAATGGGAAAAGCAGCTAAAAATATAATTAATAGTAGATATAAATGCCCTTAATTTGTGGAAAACCCAGTGAGGGGATTATGAATTGTAGAAGGGATCCTGAAAATTAGACATAATATATCTGTGAAAACACACCTCATACGTTTCAAAAAATATCACATTCACATGAACATATACCCAAAACTAACATATTGAGGTTACTAACATTAATAAATTCTATAATGGGTAATAAATTGGGATTCCAAAAAAGTCACATTTTAATATATTTCCAGAAAAGTATGTTATCCTTTATTGAGTATTCGAGAAATGCAATCACCATTTTCCATTAAAACCATATTTCTGAATTTATAGACAAAACTATGCAAAAATTCTAGGTTATTTTACACACACACACACACTCTCTGTTTAATTGTAAATTAATTTCCATTGCCTAAAAATAATGTAAATAATCTTGTTAAGTTGATGCTTAGTCGCACTCTTGATTGTTCAGGATAGACTTCAGCCCAAACTATTAACCACATCAAGGAGTATCGCTTCTCTGAATTCACATTTTTCAGTTTTACTCTTGATCGGGTATGTATTTTATGTTTCCTGATTGTTTTCAGTTCACGCATTCATTTATTTACTTATTGTTGTTGGAATCTTTTCTCATCTTTTAGCTCTGTACGTTTTGTATTTCTCCAAGATGCATTTTTTCAT
Source organism: Allium sativum (assembly GCA_030737875.1). Lineage (NCBI taxonomy): Eukaryota > Viridiplantae > Streptophyta > Magnoliopsida > Asparagales > Amaryllidaceae > Allium > Allium sativum. The sequence continues at coordinate 381,622,078 of CM060915.1, forward strand.
CAATTATATGCCAAAAAAAGAACCTAAAATGTTGGTATCATTTGTTTTGTTAGTCCTCAAACTCTATATTTATTCACTTGGTGCTTGGTTAGGCTTATTAAAGTCAAAACATGTTTGACAGCTCATCAAGTTTGGAAAGTACAAACAAAACTAACTCATCAAGTTGTTAAAGTACAAACAAAACTTATTAAAGTCAAAACATGTTGGTATCTTTACTCATCAAGTTGTTTCTGTTTTTTCGAATGAGGAGACAAAGCCATAGGCAAGCTGTAAAGGCGAAAAAAGAAGTTTCTTAATAAGAGAAAGCCCATCTAAGCCAAAGATGGACAAAATAAGAAGGCCAAGAAAGAGTTGGAGTGTTATGGCTGTGGCAAGAAATGCCACTATATCAAGTATTATAACTCTAAGCAGGGACGGGAGGGGAGGGGAGAGGGGGTGTGAGGAAATGTTTTGATTGTGACAAGGAAGGGCACTTCAAGAAAGATTCCTAGAACCCACGAAGAATAAGTAGTCGGCGAAAACATATGCAATTAGCGTTGTTCCTTCCTCGTCAAATGTCCCAACAGTTGTGAAGAAAGGAAAGGATGTCGTTATTCAATATATGCTTTTATTTTATTAGATTCCTATTTGAGTTCTATTTGAAACCGAGCCATATCATTCCTTCATATCTAGCGACCCAATAGATAAGTTGGGATTGGAACCCGAAATCATATACCGACCTCTAGTTCTGCCAAACATGATTAGTGGCTCTACCAGCCTTTGTATGATTTGTCGTGGGTTGGTCTTATCGATTCATGGATGTGTTTTTGCTTGTGATTACTTTATTTTAGGCTTTACCGATTTTTTTATTATCCTCATAGTCAATTGGTTCTAGAGATATGGGGTAGTGGTGGACCATGAGAGATCTTCGGGGACCATTAGGGCTGATGATGAGCGGAGGTTGGTATTGGGATGTTTACCTAGTGATGAGGTGATGGCTAGTTTTCGGTATTCCTTCGGCATTCTGCATGATGAGTTATTGAGTGTGCCTATTAGTGGTGAGTATCCGGACATCTTCGAGGAAGTGACCGAACTTCCACCACACAGAGAGATCGAGTATTGTATTGATTGAGTGAAAGATGCCAGACTGTAGTAATGCCCCTTCGATGGATGGTGCCAAGAGAGCAACAAGAGCTCAAGGTGCAAGTGAGTGACCTCTTGAGGAAGGGAATTATTTGGAGAACTATTTCTAAGTGGAGAGCATTATTGGTATTTTCCACTAAGGAAGATGGTTCCCTTTGTTTATCTGTGGACTGGCCCGAGCTAACAAGGTAACGAGAAAGAACAAGTATCCTCTTCGGTGAATAAATGATTTGTTTGATCAGTTAAATGGTGCATGGATATTCTTCCATTTAGACTTTGCAACATGATTTCATCAGCTACGGGTAGCAAATGAGAGTGTGCCTAAAATGCCATTTCGAATGTGGTCTGATTTTTATTACTGGTTGGTTATGCTGTTTGGATTGACCAACACACCAACCTATTTTGTGAATCGTCTGAATCGAGTTTTCAGGGATCAGTTAAATAGTTTTGTGCTTATGTTCGTTGATTATATTTTAGTCTATACACAAATAGAGAAGGAACACAAGAGGCATTTGAGGGGTTTGATGAAGGTGTTAAGGAAACACCAACTAAAGGCTAAATTTTCTAAGTATCACTTTTAGAGAAGAGAAGTGAGGTTCTTGGGCCATGTTGTCTCAGTGAATGGTATAGACGTGGAACTTGCAAATGTAGGAACGATACAAGAATTGTCTACGCCAAAGAATGCAACTGGCGTTAGAAGTATATTGCAGTTAACTGAGTATTACCAAAAGTTTATCCATGATTTCTCCAAGATAGCAGCACCATTGACTCAACTGAATAAAAAGAATCAGGCTTTTATTTGGGATGCAAGATGCGAGCATGCATTTGTGAGTTCAAAGGAAAGGTTTATGTATGCTCAGTGTTGGTTACCCTAAAGTGAAATAAAGAGATGATGGTATACACAGATGCTTATGGTACCGGGTTGGACGTGGTGTTGATGCAAGGGGTAAGATTGTTGCTTATGCGAGTCGACAACTAAAACCTCATGAACAGAGGTACCCCACTTATGATTTGGAGTTGGTAGACATTGTATCCGCGTTGAAGATGTGGAGGTATTATCTCTTGGGAGAAAGATTCGAACTATTCGCTGACCATAAATCATTGAAGTATCTTTTCTTCTAGAAAGATTTAAATATGTGACAGTAGAGATAGTTAGAGTTCTTGGCTTCCTAAGATTTCAATATCGCATACACCTCAAGAAAGGGTAATGCGGTCGCTGACGCATTAAGTATGGGACATGCTAGTTTGGGTCCTATGTTTCTAGAATGGAAGCAACTAGAGCATATTGTGGGTTATGACTTTAGATCTAAATGTGAATTGGAGCCATATATGTTGGCAAACATAACGATTAGACCAACTTTAGTCGAACATATCGGTTTTAGTCATAAAACCAATCCTAAGTTATTGGGGAACATTGCTATGATGAAAGATAGTATCGATGATGAAGTTATGAGTATGTACGAACCCGACCGTGATGGTTGGCTTCGAAAAGGTGGGAGACTGGTTGTTCCCAATGTTAACGGATTAAGAGATGAGGTATTTAAGGAGTGCCATCGCTCAAAGTTTACCATACATCCCGGTGGTAACAAGATGTACAGAGATATGAGACAAACTTACTACTGGCAAGACATAAAGAAGGACATAGGGAAATTCATCTCCAATTGCATGAATTGCCAATTGATTCAGGCAAAGCAGAAGAAGCCTAGTGGCTTGTTGAAACCGACAGAAATTCCCAAGTGGAATTGAGAGAAAGTTTTGATGGACTTCATAATTGGTTTACTAAGGACTCAGAGGGGCGGGGGGAGGCATGGTAGTATTTGGTCTTTGTGGATTGGTTAACAAAGAGTGAAAAGTTTATACCCATCAAATCAAATAGAACGACATCCAACCTAGCAGGGTTGTATGGGAAATGGGTTGTGTGATTCCGTGGGGCACCAAAAGGCATCATGAGTGACCGAGATCCATTATTTATTAGTGGATTATGGAAGAGCTTACAAGAAGCTTTGGGATATGAGTTAGATCTCAGTACCGCTTACCATCCTCAAATCGACGGTCATACTGAAAAGATGAATCACATATTAGATGATCTCCTAAGAGCTTGTATCCCAGAATTTGGAGGTTTTGGGATGATCATTTGCATTTGGTTGAGTTTGCATATAATAATAGCCATTAATCAAGCATTGGCATGGCTCCATATGAAGATTTATATGAGAGACCTTGCAACGCTCTTTCATGGCTGTTAAAGGCAGGTAAGAAACTAATACTTGGGCCAGATATGGTTAGGGAGACTTCAGAGAAGATTGAAATTGTTTGACAACAAATGAAAGCTACTCCTCATAGGCAGAAGAGTTATATCGATAAATGGTAGAGAGACTTGGAATTTACCGTCAGTGATTTGGTATTTGTCAAAATTTCCTCTTTAAGGAATGTGATTTGGTAGTAGGGGAAAATTAGCATCAATGTCTGTTAGTCCATTTCCAGTCCTTGAGCGGGCTGGATATCTGGCGTGTAAGGTAGAGCCACCACAAAAGATGGTTGGGGTACACAACATGTTTCATGTTTCCCATTTGAAAGTTTCTGCATGATCCCGATGCAACTATCACACCGGACTAGTTTGGATGATATCAAAGTGGAACTAGAAGGCATTGTAGCAGGTAGACCTAATCATATCGTTGAACACGATATGAAGCAGCTTAGCTGGAAAACAATGAAGTTTGTCAACGTTCAATGGGGTAAAAATGCAAGTGATTGTACTTGGGAGACCAAAGAGAGCAAGAGGACGTCATATCCAGAGCTTTTTACTTGGTAAGATCATAATACATCGCTCTTAAATTTCCATTTGTGATATTTTCAGTCTTTTAGTTTAGTATCCCACATGCTAGGATAAGCATGAATTGTTTTTCTATTATGTTTGCTATGTTTGATTGATTACTTAAGGATGATTGATAGGCGTGTGGGACAATTTTTCTTGTTGTTTAAGGAATTTCGGGGGAAGAATTTTCTTAAGGTGGGAAGAATGTAATGATCTGTATTCTACGTACCGAAGGTTCATTACATTATTTATGTATGAGGTCATATGATTGTATAACTTTGGGAAATGAATAATAAGGCCATTTTCTACCTTCACTATTTTTGTTGAATTTTAATGTGACCATTGTTCTCTTAGCAAATTTTGTTTCAGCCATAACTTTTGATTGGTAAATAAATTAGACTGAAACCACTTCCATTGGAATTGGATGATGGTTTCCCATTCCATAGAGGGGTCACATTAGGTAAACGGATTTACTATTTAGGAGGAATGACTGAAATAAGATTTGGGAGGCTTAAATGGGTTGTTTGGGTCATTAGTAAGTGGGTTCACAACCCATTTCGGGTTGGATACTTGTGGGGGTTGAAGGAGTAGGAGAATCATCTCCTATTTACTTTCCCAACTCCCAAAGTAGTTTTAAACCTATTAATGGTCTCCACTTCTCAAATCTAACATTTATCCTTCCTTTAATTAGCCAACAATCCAATTAAGAGTATATCAAGTCAAATCAACACGAAACAAGACAAAAGTCGTTGCAACACATTGGAATCCAAGCCAAACATTCCTATTTTTGGATCTAACACATTTGGGCTTAATAGGGTGAGTAAAGAATATCCTTACTCACTAATTAGGGTAGACTAGCATATAAACTTCTCATAAAAATATGGAAACATGCTTATAATTCGTTATTAATCATACAATGATGTATATATAAGTTTGGTTAATTTGAACATGATTTGTGAATCCCGAAATTCAGGGGATTAGGGAAATATATGCTTCTTTTGGTGTTTAATCTTACCTGGTAAATGTAAATGTTGTTTGAGTGTATTTGTTATGTCAATACATTGCTTATGAATGCAAGGAGGGATGTAAATGTCGTTGAATAGCAAAATAGGATGCTAGAACTCATTTTAAAGATGTAGCAGATTTCGGTTTGGCCATTGAGCTGGATCATCTTACTCGGATCGGTGTGCATTTTTGTAGGAACGATAAGGAAGTTGTCAGAGGATCCAGGCCTAGTTTTAAGTCATTTGGAGTTCTAAAGAGCAAGTTAAGGCACCTTCAAACCCGGTTCAACTAAATGAGGTAGCTCTTGCTCATCTAGGAACAAAAGAGGATTTGGCTATGAGGAAGAAGGGGAGAGAAATCAGGATCGGCTATGTCGATCTAGGTAGAATAAGGTCGGGTTAACTAAGTCGACCCAGTTATATTGACTAAGTCTGGTTCGTCTATGCCGACCCAGACATGGTGATCAGGTCCGGTTCGACTATGTCAAACTAAAGTTGGGCTGAGACGGAAAAAAGCAAGGAAAGAGGGTTATATGCGGTGGTACATGGGGTGGCAGTTCTTCCTGACGATGATCGCATTTTTTGGAAGATGAACTCAAATACGACTGGCTAGAGCCATAGATGCAAGGAAAGTATGAACGAGAAGTTATCGCCAAGGATCCAGATGGGAACCATCGTGATGACTTCCAAGTTGGACTTCGCTGGGGCACGTTTGCAAAATAATCATTGGTACTCACAACTTTAGAGCGTCTTTGAGGGATGGGGCATGTAGACGAATCGGAGCTTTGGCAATGGGGATTTGTAACAACTCGAATTCCGACAGACCGAATTTTATTTTTTAAAATTCTAATCCATCAAAATCGTGTTGTTGCTCTGGTATCCTGCAGAAAGACAAAGATATAAAATATATCAGAGCTCAGAAAATATCTCACAGTGGAAAGGATAAAGTATAATATAATCAAAGTATAACCTTACCATACTAATAATACTGCCTAACCAGTATCCAAAGCTATCATATCTCTGCCACAAATCAAACCCGCGAGTATGTTGTGAGGAGGGGGTCAGAACACAAGTTCTAGTAACTTGATTTAAACTATACATTTTGGATAACCCTACATATACCATTCAATCACATTTTCTTATTCATTAGGTTACTCGGGTTAACATAACTCAAGGCTTACACACACGCTGTACCCATTTACTCCCAGTGGATTAACCTAATTCAGTATATATGTGGCTACCCCCAATATTGTGGTACACCCTATGGTACCCCACTCGCACAGTCTCCATTGTAACGCCATGGAATTATACGCGGTCCCTCATCCTATGCCGGAGTGACGTACGGACCTCTATATAACAACGCTATATTCTGCATAGAACCATCATCGCCATGCTATGTAAGGGTGCGGACTGCCACCTTTGATCGAACCAGATCATAGAGTAATGCCCCAGAGTTAACGATACACCACCCGGAGCAGACATGCATGTATCTAGACTTTCCCACGTACGTATCGTCAATCGTATTCGATGCCTTAAACGCATATAACATCTAATGTGCACCAATTTCTGTGGCAGGGTTGTACAAGAAACACGAAACTCGGTCAGGAGCTTTTCTATATTTGTGCAGGTCCGCCTTTAAGGGCCTCAAAATACGGATATCCCTCGGGACTGATTTTCATGGTGGCTATGGCCCCACTTCGGCCCATCCCTCAACTAGTAAAGACTACAAGAGCTAAGTGACTTTCCCTAGAAAACAATCTAAACATTTAGTTGGCGTCTCCCCTCGACCACCGTACCTCGATAGTGAAAGGTGAATGACATCTTGGGTTTAGCTCTAGTCTTTTCGCATCCCATAGATTGCCGATGATGGGTACCCGACGATCTACTATCCTTGTTGGTCCTGACCTCGCCTTCCATTGAGGCGATCACCGAATCACCCTAGTGTCACCTCGTCACAGCATTCTGACTACTTTTGCAGTCAAGGCCTACCCACCTGGTAGTAACGTGCAGACCCGACCTCTGCGAGAACAGCCTGAACATCTGCCACCGCACAGAGGACTACCAGGAGAGCCATACATATCCCAGGAAGCCGCGTGCTTCCCCTTCTAGTCCTTCGGAGCCGATAGAATAATCAGATGAACGTGCGCTCCCCTCGTGCCTCATGACACCACGATGATCTACCCCATTGGGTTATTCACCCTCAAACGTGTGGACTGGTCCAAGCGTCTAACTTTAGTATGTTATTAGACCCTATGTCTAAACAATGCTTTATGCGCTTTCTTTACCTCATCGGATTTCCATTTAACTTGGTTATTCCCATTCAAATCGACTTCTTATTCAAGTTACCAAGTTCCTCTCGCTTATTAATTTCAGTTATATAACTTAACCCATTTAAGTTTATTAATAAACCCATAACATGTTATTCTCTAGATTGTGATCTAAGGTCTGTAATCCACAATCCCTTTATATTCTTGTTTGATTTCATAGTTACAATAACAAGTTCTACTTAATAGGTAATTAAGTATATCTCAATTCACATGTTTTCCGTTTAACATGTCACTTATTATTTATGATTAAATATAACTTATTTCATTTCATAACTTTGCCTAATTCTTTTTTATTTAATCATAATTCCCTCTTATAATGTCACTACAACTTATCGTTGTTTACTTATTAACTTAACTAAGGTTTACTAATAAGTCCCCTTTCCATAAATATAGCTTATGTTGTCCTCATCCGTAGATTTTAGATTCTCATTCTTACAAATAACTTAATTTACAATTAAGTACAATTTATCTCATTACATAAGTTGTTTCATTTTCTTTATCGTTTATTATAACCAAAATTATAATTTCTACTTGTCCCTAGGACAAGCCTACCTATTATATAACATTCTCTTTAATGTAATTTATTTATAATAGGTTATTATGATTCCCCGTTCATTCAACTTCCTTTATTGTTGTAGTTATCTTTCGTTCATTTCCTTATTCATTTCCATTAAATTCCATCAATCACAATTAGTGCCATTTATCTCTATCCTTTATATTCGTATATTTATATATATGCTTACATACTAGACCTCTCACATTTAGCCTACCACTTGCTGATGCTGAATTTGCCAGGCGGTTCTGGGCAGACTTCTTCCATAAGTTGACTTAACTTCGTGTCTTAGCATCATTACATGTTTTATTAAAGCACTAGAACCCTCACATTAAATTAACAACTTGTGGACGCTGGATTTTCCAAGCGGTTTCGTGCAGACTTCGACCATAAGTTGAATTTAACCTCATGTCTAGGTGCGTTACAGTTTTCTATTTACTGTAAATTTAGGCATATTATTCTTTCCACATTTTTACTGCAACATATTTTACATGTCATCATATTCTTCCTATTTTATGTCATATGTTCTTCCTAACATATAATTAATTTTGTCTCAAAGTAACATATGATCGTCAAATCCTGTAATTATTCTAATTTAACATGTAATGATTCCAATTTCTACAATTAAGGGTTCAAGTACATAAATGTCACAAGTTAACATGAAATTAGAACAACAGTAATCGCTACACATACAGTAACAAGTTCATATTTCAACATATGAACATTTTAGCACATTAAATGTTTCAATGTAAGAATTTCTAACATATTAATATTTTAACATATTAATATCTCAACATGTCATATTAGTATTTCAACACTTTTAATTATTATTGCAGATTTTCATTATAGGTTAACGGGGAATGTCAAACGATAATATATCATTATCAAAAATGATATAACTTAAATCCATTCACCTAAATTTGCTTTCCATTTCCTGAACCTGGTCCAGATATACCATTCCTTGGTTTCCCGTAACTGGATTTAGAACCTAACCACCATGGATCCACAATTCTTCGTAAAAGAAAAAGGGAAGAAAGAGGAAGAAAATTGAATAGACAAGATCTAAGAATTTACCTTACTTCGCATTTGATTCTGAACACCTTCTTATTAATATTCATTCTTTTCCTCTAGATCTTGATTCAGAATTTTCCTAACAATTATCTTATTTTTCTGAAGAGATTTGAGGAGGAAGAATGGCATATCTTAGACGTTGTCTCAGAGAATGTGAGATTTAGGCTAGGCTCTGCTAGCCTATTTATAGGTGTTGAGGATCTTATCGTACATTCAACGTTGAGTCAGCATTGAACCTAGTTAAGAAAACAGTCCAGATATGTTAATGAATCTTCCTGGATCTGGGCAGTGTCGACCCCGATGTCGACACTCCTACAGGGCTATTGACCCCCCTAGGGGTCCAATAAGCTGTTCTGGCGTAGAAGCTTGAATTTCGAATGTTTGATTTTTGGAATTTATTTAACTGTTATATTCACATGTAATCTTCTTATATGTATACAAATCTTCAAGTGATAATTTTACGCGTATTATGCACACAATTTTCATTTCTATATAAAGATTCAAACGGTGTTGTACTATTTTTAATTCTTGTCATAATTCTTTGATTGCAACCTTGTTTTGAATTTTTCTCTTATATATATATATTGCACATATATACATATATATTCTCATATATATGCATACATATATTTTCTTTACTTCCTAATATGAATATTTTTCCTCATATGTGCGTTTATACATATTTTTCTCATATAAACATGTGTTATTTTAGTCGTTCCCTTAAAGGAAAATCTGACGGTGGCGGGGATCAAACTCTGCACCTCTTGTATGCAAGCCACATGCTCTAACCAACTAGACTACTAAGGTTATTGTTAACGAGGCTTAGAACAATGGTAGTTATTGTTCTCTTCTTATTCCTCTTTTTCGTATTTGTTACAATATTTCATTTAAATCATTGCATGAATCTTTTTTTCTTTTATTTCTCTTTTAAATGTATATGTCTATGGATATATATATATAAACACACACCCATACATTATTCAATTATTTAATTGTTACAAAATGCGGGGTGTTACATCTCCCACCCTAAGGAAATTTCATCTCCAAAATTTGATAAGGGTAAAATCAGTTAACCCCTCGCGTAATATACATCCATCATGTGTGCATCCAATTTTTGCAAACATTGTGCACTTGTGCAGAGTGAAATACAACATTGTAATACATGTACGCCTAAGCGGTACCTCCTACGTGTATGCAAATTTATCAAAAATTCTTTAAAAACATGATGCTCGCATCTTAAATATACTAGCAGTTCTACATGAATGCAATATTTTAAACATAAAAATACATTTTCATCCACTTTTCCACACTCTTACAGAGTAAGCTCGTAGTTCATTCAATTTTTGCATCAAAAATCCTAGCACGCAACTTTATTTTTCGAATTTCATAAAAATATAATTTTCTAAATTTGATTTCTTATGTTACTAAAAGGTGGAAAATGGAAAATTTCACATCTTCCGTTTATCTTTTATGTACCTTTTTCCAACCGTACTTGGATTTTATGTAACTATTTATAAAGATTCCCTATTTTCCTTTCCAAGCTCAACCCACATAAGAAAATTTTATTTGTTACTGATTTTCTTTTTTATCTTATCTTGGAAATTTTTATTTTCAAATCAAAAAAACTGAAGTAGATAAGGACAAGTATTTCTTAATCAGGTTTACGGCTTGTTCTTGCCTATAAAGTCAGTTCAGTCTCTTACTACAAGGTGCAAACATTTACTCTATTCTTAATTTCAACAACTTATTTTGTTCACCCAACAAAATTCTCTTTTAAAACAATTTATCAAAAAAATGATTGTCAAAAGAATAGAGATTTCAAAATTTTCTTTACTGAGAATTTTAACAAAATGCAATACTTTCTAAGTTTTGCTTTTTAATCCTTTCATGCAATATAACAAGAAAACTAGCGAGTTATACATGCTCTATAATATGCACATTTTACTGCGAGAATTTTACTTTAGACAAAGCTTTTTCGCAAGAAATCACTATTTAAAAAGTATACCCCATTTTACTTTAAAACTCAGTATGTGTACTTTACATAATTTAAAACTATAACTTTTAAGATCATAACTTGAAACACCATAAACCGATTTCCCAAAACTTTACAATTTCAAGTTCTTGAAAGTTAGAAATGGGGTTAGACTCAAAGCAGGTTTCTAATTTTCTAGGCTTTCCTAGACACTCCCACAAAGTCAATTCTCTCAACTATATATATTCCTAATCCATTTGTCTCCATTTCAACTTTTTCCAATTTATAAGGTTTTACTGCCAAACCCACTAACCCAAAATACTAATCATAAGGGATCCTCCTTTCTCTATTTCAGATTATATTGTACACTTCCCACCTAAATTTCCTAAGGGTCTCAAATTTCCATATTCATTCCTTTAGTGTGCAAAAATAGTCATCCCAATTCTCACTATATTATACTCTTTCTGTTTAGTGGGTTCCTTTATGGATCTAGGTGTATATAATATATAATATTATTATTTTTAAAAATACAAATACGTTCACTCACTATCTATAGAGGAATCCTAAACCTAAGCTCTGATACAAGATGTAACAACCCGAATTCTGACATACCAATTTTTTTTAAAAATTCTAATCAATCGAAACCCATGTAGGTTGCTCTAGTATCCTGCAGAAAAGAAAGATATATAAAATATATCAGAGCTCAGAAAATATCTCACAGCGGAATGGACAAAGTATAATATAATCAAAGTATATCCTTACTATATTAATAATACTGCCTAACCAGTATCCAAAGCCATCATATCTTTGCCACAAATCTAACATGCGAGTATGTTATGAGGAGGGGGTCAGAATACAAGTTCTGGTGACTGGATTTAAACTGTACATATTGGATAACCCTACATATACCGTTCAATCACGTTTTCTTATTCATTAGGTTACTCGGGTCAAAAACACTCAAGGCTTACACACACGTCGTACCCATTAACTCCCAGTGGATTAACCTAATTCAGTATATATGTAGCTACCCCTAATATTGTGGTACACACTATGGTACCCCACTCGCACAGTCTCTGTCGTAAGGCCACAGAATTATACGCGGTCCCTCATCCTATGTCGGAGTGACATAAGAACCTCTATATAACAACGCTACATTACGCATAGAACCGCCATCGCCATGCTACATAAGCATGTGGACTGCCACCTTTGATCAAATTAGATCACAGATTAATGCCCCACAGTCTACGATACACCACCCGGACCAGACGTGCATGTATCTAGACTTTCCCACGTACGTATCGTCAATCGTATTCGATGCCTTAACCGCTCATAACCTCTAATGTGCACCGAGTTCCGTGGCAGGACTGTACAAGAAACACGGAACTCGGTCGAGAGCTTTTCCATATCTGTACAGGTCCGCCTTTAAGGGCCTCAAAATACAGATATCCCTTGGGTTTTTTTTCATGGTGGCTATGACCCCCTCGGCCCCTCCCTCAACTAGTAAAGACTACAAGAGCTAAGCGACTTGCCCCTAACAAACAATCTAAACAACCAGTTGGCGTCTCCCCTCAACCACCGTACCTTGATAGTGAAAGGTGAATGGCATCTTGGGTTTAGCTCCAGTTTTTTCGCATCCCACTAGTCGCCGATAACGGGTACTCGACGATCTACTATCCTTGTTGGTCCTGACCTCACCTCCCGTTGAAGCGATCGCCGAATCACCCTAGTCACCTCGTCATAACATTCTGACTGCAAAGCTACTTTTGCAGTCAAGGCCCACCTACCTGGTAGTAATGCGCAGACCCAACCTCTGCGAGCACAGCCTAAACATTTGCCACTGCACATAGGACTAGCACCTTACGTATCTTAGGAAGCCGCTTGCTTCCCCTTCCAGTCCTTCGGAGCCGATTGAATAATCAGACGAATGTGCGCTCCCCTCGTGCCTTATGACACCACGATGATCTACCCCATTGGGTTATTCACCCTCAAACGTGCGGATTGGTCCAAGCGCCTCACTTTACTATGTTATTAGACCCTATGTCTAAACATTGCTTTATGCGCTTGCCTTACCTCATTAGGTTTCCATCTAATTTGGTTATTCCCATTCACATTGACTTCTTATTCAAGTTACCAAGTTCCTCTCGCTTATTAATTCCAGTCATATAACTTAACCCATTTAAGTTTATTAATAAGCCCATAACATGTTATTCTCTAGATTGTGATCCAATGTCTGTAATCCACAATCCCTTTATACTCTTGTTTGGTTTCATAGTTACAATAACATGTTCTAATTAATATGTAATTAAGTATATCTCAATTCACATGTTTTCTGTTTAACATGTCACTTATTATTTATGATTAAATATATCTTATTTCATTTCAAAAGTTTGCCTCATTCTTTCTTATTTAATCATAATTCCCTCTTATACTGTCACTACAACTTATCGTTGTTTACTTATTAACTTAGTTCTCTCAACTAAGGTTTACTAATAAGTTCCCTTTCCATAAATATAACTTATGTTGTCCTCATCCGTAGATTTCAGATTCTCGTTCTTACAAGTAACTTAATTTACTATTAAGTACAACTTATCTCATTACATAAGTTATTCCATTTTCTTTATCGTTTATTATAACCAAAGTTATAATTTCCGCTTTCCCTAGGACAAGCCTACCTATTATATAACATTCTCATTAATGCAATTCATTTATAATAGGTTATAATCATTTCACATTATTCCACTTCCTTTACTGTTGTAATTATCTTTCATTCATTTCCTTACTCATTTCCATCAATCACAATTAGTGTCATTTATCTCTATCCTTTACATTCATATATTTATATGCTTATGTATTAGACCTCTCACATTAGGCCTACCACTTGTGGATGATGGAATTGCTGGGTGGTTCCGGGCAGACTTCTTCCACAAGTTGGCTTAACCTCGTGTCTTAGCACTGTTACATGCTTTATTAACGCACTAGACCTCTCACATTAAATTGACAACTTGTGGACGCTGGAATTGCCGGGCGGTTCCCGGCAAACTTCTACCACAAGTTGAATTTAACCTCGTGTCTAGGTAAGAATTTTTTACTATTGCATGGGAACATATCGGTACAGTTTTCTATTTACTATAAATTTAGGCATATTATTCTTTCCACATTTTTACTGCAACATATTTTACATGTCATCATATTATGCCTATTTTATGTCATATGTTCTTCCTAACATATATTTAGTTTCATCTTAAATTAACATGTGATCGTCAAATCCTGTAATTATTCTATTTTAACATGTAATGATTACAATTTCTACAATTAAGGGTACAAGTACATAAATGTCACAAGTTAACATGAAATTAGAACAATAGTAATCGCTACATATATATTAACAAGTTTATATTTTAACATATGAACATTTTAGCACATTAAACATTTCAACATATGAATTTCTAACATATTAATATTTTAACATATTAATATCTCAACATGTCATATTAGCATTTCAACACTTTTAATTATTATAGCAGATTTTCATTACAGGTTAGCGGGGAATCCCAAACGATAATATATCATTATCAAAAATGATATAACTTAAATCCACTCACCTAAATTGCTTTCCAATTCCTGAACCTAGTCTAGATCCAGTGTTCCATGGTTTCCCCTAACTGGATTTAGAACCTAAGCCCCATGGATCCACAATTCTTACTACAAGAAAAAGGGAAGAAAGAGGAAGAAAATTGAATAGACCAGACTAAGAATTTACCTTACTTTGCATATGATTTTGAACACCCTCTTATTAATATTCACTAGTGTGAACCCGTGCTACGCATACGGCTTGTATTTATACAATTTTTGCAACTATCATTGAATCTTTATTTATTTATTTTCGTTGAAACGACATCATTTAACTCAAACTAACACTCATTTTTCCTATAGATAGTTTGCATAGAAGTTAAATTTCAATTTAGGTAATGCTAGTTAATCTATTAGTCTTTAACTTTGTTAAATAGTAAAAAAGGAAAAATATTGTTTTGCAGTTATACAAAATGCATTTAGAACACACAGCACAATAGAGGTTTTGAAGGCGTTGAATATATATATATATATATATATATATATATATATATATATATATATATATATATATCTTAACAGCAGTAAGATTGGAGGCAAGGAGGAAAAGTCAAAATGTATATGCAAAGTACTTGACAGTTGACAGTAGCATTTCATATTTGGTATGCATTAGCTTCAATTAAATTACTACTACAAAACACGCATAAATTACATATTAGAAAATGGAGGAAATTATTTGTTAGTATTAATGCTTATTGTTTTGTCTAAAGAAAACTAAGGTAAAGCTATGCTTAACATGGTGCCCAGCTGGGAGAAAAAGAGTTAATTTCAATATATAAGATATCAACCATTCCCAGTTACAATATCTACATAATTTTTTTTTCCCATACAACATTGTACAAAAATATCACAGAAAAGTTAAAACATTTAATCAACACATCATGCATACATTTGCAACATTGACTTTGAGTTTACAATCAGTTTCAAATGGATCGAATAACATCATAATGATGCCTTCGTACAAAATGAAGCACAATTCAAAGTTACAAAGACTAAAATGCAGAGGAAGGCTCATTAGAATACTGTCATTCACAACATATAACATATTCAATAGTATGCTTCTAAATGATGCTTGCTCTAAAACTGTCATGTGCAATAATCAGCGGAAACTTCCATTGGAGGAAAACATCTGAACAAACAATGCATAAAAAGTGGTAAGTGATGATGCTGAAAATGAGCAATTTGCAGACTTGCCCATGACTGCATGTTACTACCGAAAATGACAGCATTATGGTGCCAAAATGTTTAAAATTCCTAAACCTTTTCATGAACCTTGTAAGCTTCTTCCCATGAATGCGTGCAATTATGACAATGATTAGTTTTTAATTTACGGATTGGCCCATTTTGTGCTAAACAAACAACAGGTTATTTAATGAAAACTTCGCAGATAAAACAACAATATGTGAATTAATCAGCGAACAATTCTTAATTCGCATGCATACATGGAACAAAAGAAGTAGAATTTAAGAGAGAGAAATATCAGAATTTGAGTATACCTAGTCCAAATCCTTAATTCAAGCACGAAACCTCATGAATCGAGCTAATTTAGTACACTAAGTTCTAGCTGCAGTAGTTTCAAGGTATCGATTAAGAATAAAACATCAAATTTTCCAACCAATAAAAATACTTACCTGAACGAAGTTGAGATGAGAAACCTCTAGCGCTTCAGATCAACAGCCTTGCCATTTCAAAATGAATTGCCTCACCAATTGAGGATCTGTAATGGTAAAGAGCTATGCAAAATTCAACTTGAATGCAAACAAAAGCAAAAAATAAGTACATAGAATCCTATGAAAAAAAAAATAGATGAAGGAAGATGGTAATAATGGAAAAGACAACCAAAATTGACAAAAGATCTTAAAATATAACACATAAAAAGACGTCGATGATAACGAACTCGTGCCAATGCTAATAATAGTATGTTCGAAGGGCTTACATTAAATTTCCAAGCACTACCTGAAAAAGAAGGTAAAATTACAGGGAATATACCTAAAAATTTAATTTACTAATATTAAAAATGATTGCACAATAAAGTGACAGTTCGTAGTTAAGAAGGTATAATATTGTAGAAACTTTAAGTAATCCAGGTACAGTGCAGCAACATGGCCTAGCCTACATATGTTATTTATAGTGCACTGGAAGATCAAACCTTCAAGTTTCATAAAAGTACATGCATTTTACAGACGATGTGGGCAGTGCACTTTAAATTTTACATATTTAGTAGAAGCTTTATATATTATTAGAAGAATCATTCCATATAATTTCATAACACATAACCATAGATATTTACTTTAAAATATGCTTTTATGCTAATCCAGTTTGGATCAGCTTTTGCAATTGCAACAGTTTCCAGATTGATAGTTTGCAAAACAGAACTATAAATTGAACTGCTGCTAGCTTGCATAAGAACTTCCGAAACCGTGAATGTTTTACATTAAAACAAAATAGAACTACAAATGTTCAACTTTTGGGAAAAAAACAATTGCAACTCCATTAATAAACACCTGAGCAAAAATATTAGCGTGGATCAGCTATTAGCTGACACTAATAAACAATAGGTTATTAAGACCAAATCAAATCGATTTTTTTGTTGACTTACCAAGATTTTAGCTCCCTATTGAATTTTTGAATATGCAAAGAATTTTCAGTACCAGTACGTGCATGAATCTACCTTATTGTTTGGAAGAAGCTTACCAATACCAAGTTATACTGACTTTATATATTGAAAACAAATTAAGATATATCATTCCAAAAATTTTAGTAAATGTTCATTTGCATGTGGACACAATTCAAGATTTTATTGGAAATGGTAAATGAATTTGATAGTGCATATTTCATTCATAGATATCAACAATCAATTGAATAAGACTTCTATACTCAAAATACTGATCATTTAACCAAGCATATCAGCAGTATATAGCAGTCCAATCATTCTTAGTGAGTACAAAACTTCCAATATCCACAATAAAAAAAGCCAGAAAGAGACTATCCGAACCCATCAACAACCAAAACTTATTGATTTATGCAGCCAGCTCATATGATTTGACCACAGATAGTTTTTCCAATTCTCACATGTTCCATGCCATATTTGACAGCACTGTCAACTTCGGCCTACTTGTGGCTCGAGTTATTTTATTATTCGATTAATTTTATTGTCGTGCATATAAGAGGAAAGCTAGCACTGCTTATTTGATCATTTCATTGATGGTCCCCTTTTGGCATTGCTCTAATTATTCATGTTCAATGTTTTGTGTACACCTACGTGATGTGTCGGTCCGCCTTGTTTTATTCTTGCATAAGAAATAAACGTAACCGCTTTCCTTTCATTGAGAATCAATCTTTATAAAAATATATTTAGTGGATTATTTATAGGGCCAAATTTGTTAAGGTAGTAAACACATAACAATTTCTTCAAAAAGATCTTTGTTGAGAGTTCACAAAATTGGATGTCTATTCCATGTAAGATTTGTTTTAATTAGCTATAGATTCACGTTGTAAGTTTGACAGGTTATTTTATTTTATTTAGGACTATTATTAAAGCGAGAATAAGATTTATTTAATTAATGTTTTCTCAACGTATAGTTCCCATAATGAAAAAACGGAAAATATTATCTGGTACTAAACCTAGATGGTAAAGAAAATGAAATTAAGAATTACTTGTTTTCAGTATTTCCATGTCCTGTAATATCTGGATTTCAAACTGAACATTCCCCAGGTTAGTGAACAGTCAAACATCCAGTTCATCCATACATGTTTAAGTGTCCAAATTAAGTTGATATTTTTTCAGAAATGATAGAATTTTTGGGAAATCGAATTGGAAAGTTCAAGTCATCAAAATAAAAATGATAAAAGTGAATAGAGAAGATAGAAATGGAATAACTTGAAATCCTAATGTAGATATAATAATTTCATCCATCTTCATTAAAGCTTAAACTTAAAAAATAAACAATTAATTTTTGAAGCCTATTGTGTGTGTGTGGGAAGGGGGGTATACACTATTGTTAACCAAATCCGAAAATGAAATTGCCTAAAATTAACCAAAAAAATTTAGAAGGTTGAATTAAGAGAGAACTAATTAATTATAGCAACTTATCATATTTAAAGATAGAGAATAAATTTTTTTGGAAAATTTTACCTTTTGATTTGGTTCCATGCCTCTTTTATGTTCTTTAAAGCTGTAACGGATACCTCCTAGTTAATTTCATCTGTACCATGGATGAGATATACAATGATCAATAATTAAAATATATATAGTAGCAATAATCAATTTCATGTACTTCAATACTTGAAGGCTGCTACTCTGGTTTTGTCCATCTCTCAGTAACCTACAAAGAAGTTATTATTGTTTAAGGAAAAGAGAATATATGTATTGAGACACAGGATGTTATCACGCATAATAACACGGTGTTTTATCCTATTGTAATATGTTAAAATTGTGCATTTTCAAGCCTTATATATATATGTATGTATGTATGTATGTATGTATGTATGTATGTATATATATGTATATGTATATATGTATGTATATGTATAAACTATTGCTAATAGATAATGAAATTGCCTGAAATTAGCCCAAAAAATCTAGAAGGTTGAATTAAAAAAGAATTAATTAATTATAGCAACTTATCATACCTTAAATATATAACGTAAAATTTATGGAAAAGGTTTATCTTGTGATTTGGTTCCATGCCACTTTTATATTATTAAATCCTCAAATGGTCACCTCCTAATTAATTTTCAATCTGTAGCGTGAATGGGATATACAATAATCAGTAATTATAATATGTATAACAGCTTTAATCAATTTCATGTACTTCAATGCCTCAAGGTTGCTACTCTAGTTTTGTCATCTCTCAATTACCTACCAAGAAATTATAATAGTATCAGTAAAAGATAATACATGCATAGAGACTTTGAATCTTGTCACCTGTAATAACAGGGAATTTATCCTCTTGTAATAGTTTAAGATTGTGGTTTATTACAACACAACTAAGTGCAATTACAATAATTTTAGTTGAAGACACCATTAATATTAAAATTATGCTTTATAACAAATCAATACTTGAACCCATTGTCGAATTTTCACGTAGTCAAATATCCGCCCGTGAACCATTTCATGTTAATTCCAAAACCAGTATACAATATAACAATAAATCTAAATTTAATTTATACATATGGTAAAAACTGAACTATACAGTTATGTTGCAGGTTTTTTAATGAGCTTTAATTAAATAAATAGTATAATAAGTCATGTATATTGATCGATTTTATAAAGTGGAGCATGCATATTAAGAGGAAAATATAGTATTTTGATACATACGGTGTCTATCAACTAATAATGTAAGTGGCATAGCATCGTCCATGAAAGATTTGCTGACCATCTTAAAATAAGGTTATAATCGTTTATTCAACAATTCAAAAATGTTGGAAATGCGAAAATGGGTTAATTAAGTTAGCTATCAATATCAATAAAAAATGTGAATAAATGAATGACTATATTTTCACAATATCAATGAAAATGTGAAATAAATGAATGGTCATATTTCCACAAGTATTTTGATAGATATGAAAGAACTTAAATTAATTTCACCCTGAAAAGAATATAGAAAATATTAGTAAAAAAAAATCAACCCTGAAAAGAATATAGAAAATATCAACAAAAAATTTCAAAAGATATCTAATGATGTCAAATTTATTGAATATTACATCATAACCGTCTATAGTTGGAATGATAGGTCACAAACTCAAGTAATACACTCCAAGTTTAAGTTAAGCATTTTGAATGTCAGTGTCTTAGAGAACATAAAGAATAAAGAAGGGAGCAATAACCTACATGGTTTTTAGATATCAGTCATTCTGTCTTTCTAAGTTTACAATTGGTGAACATTAAAAAATTATAGATCTAATTTGATGTGGTAGCAGAGTTGAGCCAACATAAGGAAATAATGGATTATAAATAAGCCAAAGCATGTCAAATAAAATTTGTATATGTAAATTTAGTTGAAGAGAGCATTTTTGCCTGATGAACTTAGGTATTTAAGCAAAATAAAATTCTGCTAAAATTCAACCGATCCTTATTGTAGCCAAATGAGTGGTATATCATCAAATGGAGCGTTTCATCAATGAAAAGAAAATATGCAACCCTAAATTAGGAATGGAGAATAAATTAGAACATTAAATGAGATGCCAAAATATGCTTTACAGCACCATACAAATGGCAGCAGTAAATAAACCGGGGATATAAAGGTTTGTCACTGCTTAATGATAGTTACATTGAAATTAATTTTAGCTATTAGCACATGACCATTATTTAAATAGAATAATAATGAACATATTTTTTAAATGATACACAAAAATAATCCTCATGCATGGATATAGAATTTGCATGAGTATGTTCCAAATTAAACATACGGACTTATACTTATGCTTATTTAAATTCATTTTCACAGTTAAAGCATGAGATTTGTAATCTAAAATTAGAAATATAAATCATTTTTAATCTTAAGGGGAAACATGATGACAAAATTGTTCTTAAAAAACATAGAGAAATTATTTATTCACACTTTCGAAACCTGTGTAAGAAACAACAGTAGAGATAACACCCCTTCATTGCTTCTCTTCAAATCCAATTATGTTATGGATGCTTCATTTTCTATATTATTTAAAAGCAATAGACGAATGTTACTTATTAGAAAATCGACTTGAACCGCTACCATAATATTAACTCATATGCAGATATGAAAGGCAATTGGTGATAGGCAAAGCTAGATCAATTGCAAAAAATAATGAATTACGAAAAGATAACATATGATAATTAGTAATAAATGAACCCTGACCTAACACATCTGAATTATAAGGAAACGGTCAATTTTCTCACTAATTCCTTTTAGCTCTGCACCTATGGATTTGGTCGACTTTTTTATTTCCACTAATAGATTCAGTCTCATGAATATTTTTATTACGAAAATTTGAATTTAGTAAATACAAACAATGGAACACTCTCAAATGACTCGAACTAATTAAAGTCAACTCCAAAACAAACTGACATGTCTAATGCAACTCATGAACATTAAAGTAAACATGACAAAGAAAAGTGATAGTTATAGTACTAAAGTCGGTATTACAATGTCCATTGGATACATAGTTCAATCCATATTCTTCTTTGTAGTTAGTATAAATCACAAACATATCAAAGAGAAGTATAGGATCAAATAAGCAACGCAAAGAATAACTCATCAGCTATGCTTATTCTGAAGTCATCAAAGTTTCGCTATTTTATTATAACCATGTTATGTAAAATAAGTCGCTGACCGCAAGAATGCAAAAGGAAATACAAAAAGTTGCGAGCTGTTAAGAAAATGGAATGCATGATTATACTCCTATCTATGCGCATTTTTTGATATTCCCTGTAAAGAAAGTGTTATGTGAAATAAGTAACTATATATAATCAAATATATTCCCTATAACTATATTTTTGGCATTCACAGATTAGTCTATTTTAATTTACAGGGAATATCAAAATGTTTCCTTCACTGCTCGACTTAGAGCTAAGGGAATTTCTGAAACTAAAATAGTATTTCTTAAGCCAAATCCACAAACCGACATGAAAAATCGAAGTTTGATATATGTCTGTCTAGTCCATTCAATGGCAAGGTTTTAAGACACAAAAGGGTGCTTCGCCCAGTGTTGAGAGTAAGCTCTAGAGCATGCCTTCACTTTGAACATGAACAAACGGAACACATTTGTTTCGTGCAGATACTGAAGTGAAAAATGGAAATTTAAGATCCATTCACAATACCGAAGTACGCTTCAATTGATGCATACCTGAGACTACACTTGAAAGCCAAACACAGTATAGAACTCTCCATTTCACATATCTGTCTCAAATTCAACATTGACCTGGATATGTATATCAAAAGTGAGTAGAAATAGTAGGATGCAGTGACAAATGTTTGTAAAAAGGTAACATGTTAAACTGCAGTTTTCTTGTAAACTTTTAGTTTCCCGCATTCTAATATATTCTGGCCATTTTGTCTATTTCCACAGCAGATTCTTTAGCCTACAAAAGATGATAATGGATCAATTCTATTTAAAATAGATTAATGATAACTGGGTTTATGGCAAAAGAAACAGAATTAAAATCTCTTGTTCGAGATTCTCCAACGGAACATCCAAAGTGTAGCTTGCATGTGAAACTTAGCAAAAAAATAAAGTGCTAAACGTTGTTTGTTCACATATTACTCTATGGTAGTCCTCTTTACAAAAATGATATGTTATCATAGCAAGCCATGCAACGTGAGCTATGACCTAATTTTCAACAGAGGAAGAATTAAATTTGGATCGGCCACTTTACAAATAAGAATCATGTCATTGGTTGATTTGTTTCTTTTTTGTCATCTGTTTCTGCATTATTTGTCAAATTTTCTTTTTTGGTGATGGTGTTAAGTTTAAACTATTAACAAAAAACAGAAGTAAAAATAATATTTAAATAGAATAGTAGAATTTAGTGAGATAGATTTAAGTTTTTTTTATTCTTGAGAAGCGGTAGCGATCACCTGTTACTCTGTTAGTCCTAAAAGAAATTGTAACTCAATATTTTGAACTGTTAACTAAGATAAAAATGTCGGTATATTTTTTTTTTCCATGACAGCACACGTGTATCATTAGGTAACGAATAGGGGTTGAAACATATTTATGTAACATATACTGGTTCCAAGTAATTTTGTAGCCTGGGCTGTTTATCACTTGCTCATATTTTGCGAGTATGAGATTGAGTAATATTATCTCAGTTATCAAACTTCATCAGTAAATTGTGATAAGTAACACAAACTACTAATTAACACACAGGTCATAAAACAATAGTTGTCAAAGCAAAGAAAAATATTTATTTGTTTTATCACATTCAAGTAATTGAATAACGTTCAGTAAAAGTGAAGTATTTGAGCTTATAACAATGAAAACTCAAAGGGGAGGTTTCAGTATTTAGTATAACTTATAGAGACATTTAGTGTATATGTGTTCTTTCTACAACCATTATAAAGAACTGCTTGCACCTATATTTGTGATCATACTTGGAATGCATGTCAAGATAGTAATATCATCTTCCAATCCTAAGACTGTATAAAAAGTACAAATATATTTAACCAAAATATCAATTTGGCCACTATAATCACAACCTTTTGATTTGCTGTGCTCAAAGTCTGCAGTTTGATATGCAACCTTTAAAAAAACAAAATAGTGATGTCACCTTACCCTAAAATTATCTACATTGAAAATTTAACGTTTTCAATGTACATATTTTAACCAAAACCACAAATATTAGCATTTTTATTGCAATTAGCAAATATCAGAGCTTTTCTGCAGACCTTTTCCCTTAATTTGTTGTTTGTAGCTGAAATGTATGCATCAACTGTGAATTTCACTGGAAAAACTATATATGTGCATTACAAATCATAATTGTTTGGAATATGAAAGCTACAATTTTATAGAGCATGTTCGGTACATGCTAGAACAACATAAAAATAATGAATCATGCAAAATATACATAACATAATAGAATATTGTATCTTTGCGCTTCTAGTGTATAATATAACATAATACTCTCTATATCTTGGAAAATAGAGGAATTGTACATTGAGAGAAACTTTAAAAAAAGTGACGGAAAAAAAAAAAAAGATGTCCATTGTATTAAACTGCAGCTAAATGTTGTCTCGAGCATTTTCTCAACAACAAAAAAGAAGATATGCCATGTAACATCTATTTTATATGGTATATTTTAGATATTACTACACATGATATAGCAGTAAACCTTTCAATTTCTTCAAATGGAAAATAAAGAAATAGAAACTCCTTGATGGATAATCAATGCATTGATTGTTATCCAATAACATAACATACCATACATATTAGCAAAATTTTCTGTCTAGTATACATCTTAAATGGTAAACATATTATCCTATTGGAAATAACGAAAAAATTATAACAAAATTTATCATACTTAAAAATTAAATACTAAAACCTTATAGAATGGAGTTTATTTTAAGTGGATATAAACACTTTAAAAATAATAGATGCCTCAAAATAAAATAATAGAATAATATTCATGTATTACAATAAAAATTAGACAGTATGAAGAACATAAAAAAAACATTCAAGGGTATAGTAAGTATCAAGTCAGATGCCTCAAGATTTCCCATAGCACAAACCCCAATTGATTATCAATCATATCTTATAAAGACTGACAATTTTTTTTTTTTCCAAAGAATGAAAAGAAATGTCATGTTTACTTCCAAACATTGCCATATAAGATATCTACCTTTAATAGATAATCAAAACAGTTGGTTAAATGTATAAAATCCTTACTATTATTATTAGGTGGAAAAGCATTAAATATATGCATTAAAAACATACAATTGAAACATATTTGAAATGCATTATAATTAAACGTTGAGGCATTAGTAACAAACTGATATTGTAAGTAGGTGTTGTAAAGGACCAAGAAAAAAAAAACAATTTTGGAATATGACTTCTCTTTTAACTAACCATCAGTCTACTTTGTTACAACTCATGAATATTATCTCTTTATTTAACAAATTTTATGAAATTGCTGCGTAAATGGCAAGGCACCAATATAAAATGCAGGTTCTACATTTTAAATTGGGATAGTACTTGAATTTCATCTAATTAACTAAAATGACATAAAATGGGAATGATAAGGAGAAATAATACATAATTTGAAAAAATAGATAAATTTCAGCCTGAAAAGATTTTTAGAATTTGTTTTTAGATAATATAGAACACAGATCAATTTTAGCACCCTACTAAAATTGCCTAGTAAATTTGACAAATTTGCATTTGTAGAATTTGTTTTTATTTACATGATTCTGCATAATTATAGAAATTCTTTGGTTACGCATTTCATTGTCTCAACTTTAACACCCTGCTTCAAAGGGAATCAAGGAGGCATTGCCTTTCATAAGGTTTGCCTTGCATAAAAAATTTGAGACACGGAACACAGATCAAGGGAAAGTCTCATGTAAATTTTGCTATTAATGCAGGAAAACCTCGTGTTAATATTTTTGATGTAATCAAATCAGTAAAAGTCAGTCAATACTTACAGGACACTAAAGGAGAAAAAAGTAGGACCTTAGATATATGTTAAATATCATAAAAACAGAGAATGCAAATTAACAAAATTACCCGAATAAACTAATATGGTGAATTAGTTCAAGCGATTAAATAATTTGCCTAGCTATAGAATAATCACATGAATTGACAATCATATCGCGCATAATTTGATTGCTGCTGGAAAACTCCAATCTTATATTGGTTTATCATGGTAGAGCAAGACATGTATATTGCACTGGATTTTATCATAGGCTCGCATCCAATTTAACAGTTTAAATGTAACATGTACTACATATAGGAACCAACAAAACCTAAGCACAATCAATGTATTAATATAGTAGCATCTCGTTTGAAATGATTACCCCATGTGTGTGTATAAACTAAATTTGTCATATTTATGTGTTTAATTGTAATCCCTTGTATTTACTCTTATGAGTCGATTAACTCCGTATTATTTAAAAGTGAAAAAGGGATCAATTCATATTAGGTGACGTACATTAATAGGTCTGGCTTGACAATATCTTACTTTTTCCTAACTAAGGTGCAATAAACAGTCGAACATATATAAATTGGTGGATAATCTGATTCCTTGCCGTTTACTTTCCTAATTTATTCAATATCCACAACTAAACTATTAGATAGAATTAGCCATATAATGTGGACCAGATATTAAATATTCTTGACAAAACATCACATTAAAAATATTTACGATGCTAATTAGGACAAATCAGAAAAGCATGAAAGTACCAAACGTAAAATACACTTGCTATTGTCAAAATATATTTTTCGAATCCACTCAAATCCCTACTATTAAACCATAAGGAAAATAATTCAGAAGACATAATAAAACTTAAAACTGCCCTAACCATGATGTCAAATTAATCATTATTATAGTTAAAGATGACTAAGTGCTGTCAGAATATGCAATATATAGCTCAAAATAAAATTCATCATTCTGGGAGAACCTAGATAATAAAATTATTATAGCATGACCAATCCCCAAATTAGGGTGATTTTAAAACTTTCAATGAGTTGAGCACAACGTACCAATGGAGAAAAAGTTGATACTAAGCTCCACCGTGTATCCAACAGCTGTGAAATTGAGGCGACGAAGATGTGGAGGAAGGATCTGAAAGCAATTGAACCCACTGAATTACTGGACGGACTATCGATGTAGGATTCGGGATCTGGAGCAAGAAAGGGAAGGCAGGTTGACTTTTAAAATAAGGGGTCGACATGACCTTCGGATGGGAGAAGGGGGATTGGGGAAGAGGTGGAAAAAGAGGAAGATAATATTTTATAGAAAGGGATACAGGGAGTAAACAATTGTGAAAGAAATAAGGGAGCGCCTTTTCAGTTTTAAGAAAGGAGAATGCTTCTGTGTTGTTGAAGGAGGTGCAAGGCAAGAGGAAGGGGAACGACGTAGAGAGGAGGGGAGGAAAAAGATGGATGAGATTCGAGAATGCGAAGGAAAAGAAGCGGAAGAAATTGGTATACCGAATAAACATTGAGACGATTGAGTAAACAATACAGGTGTCATACTGACATGCAAGCCTGACAAAAATTGGAGGGGGCTTGAGAGCCATCTAAAAGCAACTCAGCTTTAATAGTATAGTATAGATTCTTTTCCTCCAGATCTTGATTCAAAATTTTCCTAAACTAATTATCTTATTTTTTGAAGAGGTTTGAGGAGGAAGAATGGCAGAGCATAGATGTTGTCTCAGAGAATGTGAGACTTAGGCAAGGCTCTGCTAGCCTATTTATAGATGTTCAGGATCTTATCCTACACGCAGCGCTGAGTCAGCATTGAACCCAGTTAAGAAAACAGTCCAGATACGTTAATGAATCTGCCCAGATCTAGGGGTGTCGACCTTGGTGTTGACCCCCCTATGGGTCCCACGAGCTGTTTTGGCGTAGAAGTTTGAATTTTGAATGTTTGAATTTTTGAAATTTACTTAAATGTTTTATTCACATGTAATTTTCTTATACTTATACAAATCTTCTAGTGACCATTTTACGCATATACATATGCGCATAATTTTCATTTTGATTTCAAAATTCAAACGATGTTGCACCATTATATTATTCTTGCCACATTTCTTTGATTGCAGCCTTGTTTTTAATTTTTGTCTTGTGTATATTTTTTTTTTGCACATATATACATATACATTCTCATATATATGTATATATATATATATATATATATATTCTTTACTTTCTAATACGAATATTTTTCCTCATATGTGCGTTTATACATATTTTTCTCTTATGAACATGTTATTTTAGCCGTTCCGTTAAAACAAAATTATGACGAAGGCGGGGATCGAACTCTGCACCTCTTATATGCAAGCCACATGCTCTAACCAACTGGGCTACTAAGGCTATTGTTAACACGGCTTAGAACAATGGTAGTTATTGCTCTCTTCTTATTCCTCTTTTTCATATTTGTTACAATATTTCATTTAAACTATTGCAGGAACATTTTTTTTCTTTTGTTTCTCTTTTAAATGTTTATGTCTATGCATATGTATACACATATGCATTATTCAATTATTTAATTGTTACAAAATGCGGGGTGTTACAGGACTGATCGTCCCAGACCGCAGAGCCAGGGGAGTGTAGATTAGGTAGGGTTATCGACTACAGATCAGGGGAGTTGGTCATAGCGATAGTTGAGTGGAGACAAGGCTAGTTGGTCTCGGTATGACCACGGGTGATTTTATTGCAAAAGCAATGAGAATCATGCACTAAACGCACTGAATGAGTGATCGTGAGGAAGGATGCTACTTTTAGATGATTGATATAATTATGTCACACACACTTTCACTTTACACTTAGTATTGTGGTCACCGTAGAGTAGAGTACATGATTATATGTACTAACTCTTTGGATGCATGGACCAGTCAGGTATGATTCTTCATACCTATGTTGTTACCCTATTTAGTGACTGAGATAACTATTGCTCATACAAGACTTTTTCTGACTTGGGGCTTTATGCATTGCTTCTTATTACTTTGGGTGCTCTTTAAAATGGGGAGACTAGAGATAGGTGGGTGTGCTCGAGTAGTTGTCCGAAGACAAGCAGGAGGCTTCCATGTATTATATACACTCTTATTCCTTTTTATTTCCATTGTTCACTACTTTGGGTATAGTTCTGTTTTGTTAGAGTCAATATTTTGGTAGATTTCTCCATGTATGACTCATTAGATATTATGTTGTGATGAGAAACTACTACTCTGATGCTTATGATTCAGTTTTCAGCTTATGTACCATCTCGTTTGTTTTATATCATTCTATATTCTTATTTTATTTTGTTCCATGTACTATGAGATATATCACTACAAGGAGCGGCCGAATCTGCAACGGGGGAGGGCGACGGCTTGCGACAGCTAAAAAAGCGGCCATCGCAAGCTATCGCAAACCGTTGCACGGGGCGAGATAATTAACTGCTACCCTTTCTTCCCCAAATCATTTCTGCAACGGAAATTAAAAAAAAAAACCTCTTCTCCGCCGTCGCTCGCCCTTGCTCCGATTTCAGCCACTCCAATCCTCTCAAATTGTGCCGGTATGTCTTCTAAACTCTATTTCATGTTTAATTAGGGTTATTTAGAGTTATTTAGGGTTAATTTGTATGTTTAAATTGGGTTGTAAATTCAGTGCCTATGGACATGAAATTGGTTGTCTTGTGAGATGCATATGATGTTGCTTTTGTTATACATTGATTTGGGATTAAGTGGAATTGATTAGGAGGTTGAAATCATTGATTATCACATATGTACTTTGATTTAGGAGCATGAAAACGACGATTATCATGTATGTAAACGTGATTGGTTTGCTGTAGTAACTTGATTATGATTATCATATATTTATAACGTAACACCTTAAATTTGAATTGAAATTAAATAATTAACTTGAAAGCTTAGTTTGTATTTCAAAAATTGAAACTAATTTATTAAAATTAACTTCATAATTTATACATTAAACTAAAATTAACTAAAACTAATTTATACTTCATAATTTTCACTGTCATGTTATTTTACAAATTGAAATTAGGCAAAAATATTATATAAACGCTATGTAGTTAACGCGTGAGCGTAGACGGAAAAGGCGCAAGGCGCAACTAAGGGGCTTTTTTGAAGTTTAAGGCGCACCTATTAACAAAGCGCAAAAAAGCCCAAAGCACATAAAGCGTGCTTTTTTCATTTGAATTGTTTTTTTGATTTAAACTTAGGTTAAATGTTTTTTTGACTATTTATGTGAACCCCTTAGATAAATTTGGCCCCGTTCGACATTTGTTGTATATGATCGTTATATGGATATTCGTTTTTATACAAAACGGAAATCTATATTCATCTGATACAATATTGTTGGATTTGTCCTAGTATTTTGGACAAGTTACAAATATAATAACGTAAGCATATTTTATAAATCATTCCAGGTTAAACAGTTAACAAAATTTCGATGGCACTTCCTTTTTGTTCCCTGTGTACACGCATTTGTGTACGATACAGGGACCAAAGAGAAGTGCTGCCGAAATTTTGTAGAACCGTTTAACCTGAAATGATTTATAAAATATACTTGCGTTATTATATTTGTAATGGGAAGTAGGTAGACTGGCCGTCAAAGCAAAAAGGTAATAAACAAAAACATGTAGCAGTTATAAATGAAATTTTACAAGATTTCAATTAATATAGTATTCGATCGAATTTTCTAACATATTTGTTGAAAATCAGGAAAATGTCCGATTATTTTCGTGATCGTAGTTGGATGTATCAACCCCGAACCGGTAAGAAAGGGTCGATAAAGAAACATTTTTGTAATGGGGTCCAATAATTTATTAGATTCGCTATATCTAACAATCGGGGCAACGTAGACGTTCGTTGTCCGTGTAGTAAGTGCAAACATCTGAAGCATTGGAAGCCAGATGTAGTAGAAGTACATCTGTATAAATTCGGTTTTGTATCGAATTATTACTTTTGGGATCGTCATGGAGAACTTGTTAACCTACGTCAGACCCTGTAGTGGTAGAGGACGATAGTACAATGATGAACGATAATACAATGATGAATCCGATAAAAAATATGGTGCAAGATGCAGCACGATCAATGTTTCCTAACATTGGTCCGCAAGGCGACGATGAGAATGAAAATGTTGAAGAACCAACGGCGGAAGCGAAATTTTTTTATGATTTATTGAATTCTGCTAAGAGGCCATTGTAGGAAGGATGTACAAGCGGAACCGAATTGTCTGTAACCGCCGAATTCATCACTATGAAATCAAAATTCAATCTTACAGAAGCTGCATTTACAGCAGTTGTACAAACTGCAAAAAAATATATGCCGTCCAATAATTTGATGTGCTATAGTCATTATAAAGTGAAAAAACTTATGTCTGCTTTTGGACTACCGTATCATAAGATAGATACATGTGTTAAAGGTTGCATGTTGTATTGGAAAGAAGACGCTCAATGTAAAAGATAGATACATGTGTTAAAGGTTGCTATGTTGCGACGGCTTGCGACGGCCAAATTGTAACGCTTAACAACGGTTTGCGACGGCTTGGCGGTAAAATCAACTACTTGCCACGTAAGCAATTTACCGTTGCCAGCCGTCGCTAAAATGGCAACGGAGCCGTCGCTCAAGCCGTTGCAATTTTGGCATCGCGACGACTAAAATTGCGACGGCACGTTGCGACGGCTTGCGACGGCCGCCAACGCCTATTAGCCGTCGCAATTCCCTATGCGTTTTGTAGTGTATACGACTGGTTATTTGGATTGTTTTTCATACATCAACTTTGATGGTTGCCTTGCATTGGCCGAATACCACTAGAGCTCACTATATAGGTATAGGTAGTACTGGGCGATTGTCACATTTGTGTCCTAAATCAAGTTAGAATTGATTGTGCCCCATAAAAAACAATTGAGACTGACTTATTTGTCCGAAAATCAAGTTAGATGTTCGATGAGGCCGAGACTTTGGAGGGATCCTTCTTGTAGCCTTGAAATAAAGGAGTGTAGTTGAATTAATTGTGATTAAACACTGTACATAGTACGAGACTGGATGTGGGTTTTATTATTAGTTCTCGAGGGATCGAAATTAATCCCGACCAGATTTTGTAACAGCCCTCTGTTTTGACCGTCCCAAGTTGGTTTTTAAACCCACTTGAAGCGTTCAAAATGATGGATTGTTATTAGCTTACAGGATTTAAACATAATTAAACACAGAACACAGACAGAAATAAATATCAATATCTGACAGCAGAATTATTTATACTAGAAATATCAGAGTTTACAAAACATTTTTCACTGCGGAATGATAAAATACATTTACAAATTTTAAATAAAATTTACAATTCGGTTGAGCTTTGCACACCTATGCGTTTTCACGTTCCTCTCCAGTTTTGCGAGCTAAATATCTTTAAGTCTAACAAGTGAAAGTTCCGACCTGACTCAAACAATGATGTGTGCGGCAGAAAAGAAAGGGCACACATCCATGTTTAATTATATGTTCAATAATATGTGTATAAAACTTGACAGCCGCAAGTTAGCAGAGTACATGCGCAAGTTTATCAACAATAAAAAAACTATGTATGAGTCCAATGACAGTCAAATGCGTGTATTCAAATATGGTCCAAGCAATGCAAAACCAATTTTGAACTGAAGCGCAACTATGTATACCACTGTCTAAGATCAAATGAGAAATAAATCTATGATTAAAAGCTCAAAACTAACGCCTGCAAGTTGCATGGTAAGGCACGGTTAAGTGGAACATGGCATTTTTTCCAAATGCATGGTACAGGTAGGTTCCAAATGGATGACATATTTTATTTTATTATTATTACTTTAAAAATGAGTGTCCTATCCTTACAACTTTTATTGGGCCGAGAAGCATGAATAATTGATTTGCAGGCAATAAGATATAGACTTCTCCATAATTTGAACAGAAGGGATCATGTTTATGTAGGGTCAAGTCATTTTCCTAGTCTAGGTATCCAATATCCATTTATTTCTTCCTTTTTTCAAAAATAAATACGGCAAGCCAAATTTGGCTCAGAATATATTCATATATATAATATCTCATTCATATCTTGCAATATTTTAATATTTCATAATTTTAATAAACATAATGCAAGCAACCATATTAGTATTATGGAAGAATAACATATTAATATATTGCAGATTATACAAGTTATGAATATGGACGAAAAAGAAATAAATTATACAATCGACAATATTATGTTTGAAATGTTTACTGGCAACAAAAGATTGTACTCGTATATGGCAACCACAAGTGTAGAACCATGCCTGTGTAGTTGAGGATGCCATAGCAAGCATTGTTTATGAGTTAATAGCAGCATTCAAGGAAATTTTTGGTTACCTGAATAACTTGTAGTTATTTAAAAAACTGGAAATTCAAATAATTCAATGTTACATTTCAAAATAAATGAGCAAGAAAATCAATAGCTCCGCAATATATGATATAGGTAGATACTTATCAATGTATTTGTTACCAAATGGTAATTTACCGATGAACATATTTTTGTATTCATAATTGTTTTTTTTAATCCTAAGCATAGCAGCTTGCATTTGAGCCGAAAACTGTTACTAAGACGTAGACATATTTGGCCTTGTTAATTTACGTGCTGCGTGCTTTATCAGCATGGACCAACAAAGTAAAACATGAAAATATTGTTAGCTTGTAAAAGGTGCATTAAACATAAATGAATTGACTAAAAAAGTGGTAAAGAATATAATCATTATAAATGCACTTACGATAGCTAAAAATATTTAAGAAATAAAGCCAAGGAGACCAGTAAGATTAAAATTATCTAAGTTCTCAACAAACCTCTGCATACAGCTTTGACATGGCCAACCATTCTCAAGGACCACTTAAATCTTGGATCTCGTCTTCTTTTCAAATAGTCATTTTTCCACAGTTTGAACTTCACAAGCAATTACTCTCTTTTTTATTTGTAGCAGACAGTAGCAGCAAAGGCAGCTAGCTGCGTGTAGACTCGACGGCGGAGGTGTGAACGCTGGTGACTGCAGCGAAGGAGGCGACGCTAAGCTAGGCTAGGGGAGGAAGCAGTGAATGGAACAGTTCACAGTTTGGATTTGGAGGTGAATAATTCGATAGGAGACGAGAGGAGCGCCAACAGTATGGTAAAAGGAGAGGTACAGTTCGACTGGAAGAAGGTGGTGGCCATTTTTGTGCCGAACAAGGGCAGAAATCGCATTGTTCCTGATGGTGGATATGGAAATCGATTTTTGCGTTTGTGGGGCGTTTGTTGTGTTTGTGTAACATTCGTTTATTATATACGTGGGTTATTCAGAAAGGCCGGGTTTATACCCATTCTGAATAACCGATTCGACGAGATGTCGAAGATGAAGACGGTGGTTGAAGACCGGAAGTATTCACATCGTTTGGGTGATTACTGATGATCTTGATTGGGCTGTACACCCAGGATGAGGGAATAAGTTGGTGATTGTCCAGACGTACTTGGAGATGGATGGATATGCGAGGAAAGTGCCTCCGGTTTCGTTCAGACCCAGAACGAACTTGTAAATGGATTGTGTGTCTGACATTGGATTTTATTCTGTGTTGATTGATCTCTATTAAATATACATCTGTTTGGCGGCGGAGAATTTATTCTCTTGCTTAACGCCCTTCTCTGAGACGTACGAGCTCAGAGGTTGTATATTGATGGACATCAGTCGCATGGAGTGAATTGCCCGTGTGGCACGCGTAAGTGGCAATTGATCAAGGCTTCTGTTGAAAAGCAAAGTCTTATGGTAGATGATCAAAGCACGGCCTGTGTGGCGTAGCTTTGTGTATAGCGTGAATTCGCGAGCCTCACACCTCGGTATGAGTCAAAAACGGGATAGTGACTGCAGGGAGAGCACGACGTTTCTTTCTAGCTAGGGTGGTGTCAGTGACCTACCAGCCCTGACATTTATATATTTTTCACCTGTGTGGTTGTTGGATACGAGGCGCCTCGGATATAGGTCTGTAAGGACCGGGAAACGTGTGCTCATGAATAATTAATCCTCAAAAGTAAGAGAGGACCGGCCCTGAAGATCCAAGGATCATAGTGGGGTCCTGAGACATTTGCTAGAGTGTCTCGAATCGGAGAGGAGCTTGCCCCTTGCCTCGGCTCATGACGGGAATCCAATTTCCAATACGTGATATTGCGGTTTTATTTGTAGAACCTAGTATGGCGACATAGTGGTATGGGTCATTAATGCCGCCTATGATTGATATTTATGATGTGAAATTGTTTTGACACTATACACTTATAGTAATATCAAAATAATGTGTTTTAAACGTATCAAGCATACTTTGGCTGTTATAAGGTAAAAACCCTATCCTACGGCTTGCGTTGCATTGTGTGATGAGACCTGGGTCTTATAACGGCTTCATTTTTCTTTATTTAGCATTGCGATGTTTGTTTTATGCACTGGTATTCTTGGGAGGAAACCCGTTCCGTGTTATACGGCGTGGTCCCTTGATGTACCGAACTTTAAAAATAAAGATTAATACCTGTTTTAGTTCTCACACCAGTCACATGACTGACCTGGAGTTTATTGTTTTAACCTAAACTCTGGGTGCCCCTATTTTCTACACGGGCAGCTAGTAGTTTTGGTTTTGCAGATTTATATCCACAGGTTCCTGATTTACAGCTGGAACGATGCTCGGAAAGCTCTGTATCCGTGCATTACTTCTAGTTGTGATTTTGTATTATTTTCCGCTGCTATGTAATTTATTGTAATCTCTGATATTTGTCGAATGTAATTTATTCATTTATACTCTGTATATTCTTGTATCTGATGGAATTGTTGTAATAACAATGAAATGTTCTTCTGTTTGCGTTCTATTTTGTCTTGTCCTCAATTCTATCTGTGCTTTCCTTCACGGGGAAGTTCGGGTCGTCTCAGTTTGGTATCAGAGCTTTGGTTTACAGAGCTCGAGAACAAGACACATTAGTACCAAACGAAAGAATTCATCAGATATTGGATTAGCAATATCCAATTAGAATGACTCGTTAGAGATAGGATCAGTAGTGTCCTAGAACGAGTGTGAAGAGTATATTTTTTCAAACGAAAACAATTTTGTTTTAAAATTTAAACCATTTTATACGTATTTGATTATTTATTTATTTTGAATTTGGACAATCGAGTATATAAAGATTTCGCGTATACGCGTCATGAACGTATGTTCGAAGTTTTAATATACTGGATAGATATAGAATCACACTCTAGTCGCCCGGAGAAAATTCTGGTAATGCGGCCGCATTATCAATATTTATGTTCGTGTTTTGAAGGTGTGATTTCTATATATTTCCATTAGGCTGGTGTGAGAACCAAAACTTATATAGTTAGAACACATTGTTGTGAATTGGCATCAAAAACATGATTTTTTGTATATGTATCAAAATTATGAATTTGAAACTCTAATTCCCTAATTGATTGATGTTTGTGTTGTTTATTTATTTGTTTGATAATTTTGAACCATTATGCCTAATTGAATCAAATATTGAGTTGTATTGAAAATTGGTCACATTTGCTTGCATATACATATACTTACATTGAACAGGTCATAGCAAGGAGGCTAGAGCAGAGAATAAAATTTGTTTGCCCGACAAATAGGTACATATTTACTATAATTTACTGTTTTGTTTGGGTGATGATGATTTTATGAGCCTATTGGCTAGCCGCTTGGCTTTTTCTTTTTCTTTTTGGGATCAGAAGGCCTATATGGCAATTTCGGGATTTTCCCGTGGCTCCCGGTGCAGGGGAGGTTATGGCGAAATTTTTCGAAAATTCCGGGTGTTAGCCAAATTTTTGAAAATTTGAAAATTCTCAGAAACTGAAAAGTTGGATAATGGAAGCCAGATCGAACGTAGAGCTGATTAATCAAACCACTTTCGACTTCGTTCCTTTTCGGGGACGAAAAGTTTTAAGTGGGGGAGATTGTAATAACCCGGAAATCTGGGCCAGTTTAAAATTTTTATTTTGGCAATTTTAGCGAAGTTTGAACATTTAAAATGGATTATTTTAAATAATATCGACGAGAAATTTATTTTGAATAGAAATATAACGTATATATTATATACGTCGTCGTTAGAATATAAATAATTTTATTTTAATTATAAATAGAATTGAAAATGACGCGGTAGTTCGATAATTCGATTTCAAACTTCAATTGAACATACCGGGTGCAAAACAACCTGGATTTTATTGAAACCAAAAACATTAGGATCTAATTGATAGTATCTTTCCAACGAATCCGAAAAATCAAAATTTCATAGCGAAAATCAAAAGATATGTCCAGTTGAAAATTCTGAATAGTCGCTATGGAATTCAGGCCCTTAAAAATGGACATTTTGCAAACGACCTCGGATTTCGACGAAACCACTTTTGTTGGATCCGCAATGTCAAATTATTGCTAGATTCCAAATTTCATAATTTTTCGAATCAATATGTGAGCGTGGCAAAGGAAAACGCGTTTGACCAGTTTCAGTTGATTTTAATCGACTGGAAAATGGCCATTTTTCCAACGGTCTCAGAATTCGACGAAACTAGTTTTGTTAGGACCGTATCGTCAATACGAAGCTAGAAACTATTTTTCTGGAATTTTTAAAGTTCGTATGTGACCCCAGTAAATTGAAATGCGCGTTCAAATTCAATATATAGAGTTATACGTTGATTTTGACGGACACTGATCGAAACGATCAAATCAGCTTGCGATACATATCTCATTGTGTTCGGAATGGGGGTAATTAGCTATGGACGACAGGCGGTGGGCCTCGTTTAGAGGTCGTATGAAAAAGTTGCTTTTTGGTGAAAATTAAATAATAATAATAATAAAAAACCCTTCTCCTTATCCACGTCAGACCCCCCCCGCCCCCGATTCATTTCAGAAACGAAAAAAAAAGGAAGAGAGCGACGGGGGGAGCCGCCGCTGCATCGCCCCCCCCCCCCCCCCCCCGATGAGCCGCCGCCGCCCCAGGTGGGGCGCCACCTCTGCCGCCGCCTCCCTCTCTCGCCTCCATCTCCTCCTTCTTCTACAAAAAACCCGCCCCCCCTTTTCTAAACCCTAAGCCGCCGATCCCTCCGCCTCCACCACCAGCGACGGTGAAGCCCCCCCCCCCCCCCCCCCCCCCCCCGCCTTCGATTTTGACTGTAAGCCCTTTTTACTAATTCATACATCAACTTTGATGGTTGCCTTGCATTGGCCGAATACCACTAGAGCTCACTATATGGGTATAGGTAGTACTGGGCGATCGTCACATTTGTGTCCTAAATCAAGTTAGAATTGATTGTGCCCCATTAAAAAAAAATTGAGACTGACTTATTTGTCCAAAAATCAAGTTAGATGTTCGATGAGGTCGAGACTTTGGAGGGATCCTTCTTGTAGCCTTGAAATAAAGGAGTGTAGTTGAATTAATTGTGATTAAACACTGTACATAGTACGAGACTGGATGTGGGTTTTATTATTAGTTCTCGAGGGATCGAAATTAATCCCGACCAGATTTTGTAACAGCCCGCCGTTTGGACCGCCCCAAGTCGGTTTTTAAACCCACTTGAAGCGTTCAAAATGATGGATTGTTATTAGCTTACAGGGTTTAAACATAATTAAACACAGAACACAGACAGAAATAAATATCAATATCTGACAACAGAATTATTTATACTAGAAATATCAGAGTTTACAAAACATTTTTCACCGCGGAATGATAAAATACATTTATAAAATTTAAGTAAAATTTACAATTCGGTTGAGGTTTGCACACCTATGCGTTTTCACGTTCCTCTCCAGTTTTGCGAGCTAAATATCTTTAAGTCTAACAGGTGAAAGTTCCGGCCTGACTCAAACAATGATGTGTGCGGCAGAAAAGAAAGGGCACACATCCATGTTTAATTATATGTTCAATAATATGTGTATAAAACTTGACAGCCGCAAGTTAGCAGAGTACATGCGCAAGTTTATCAACAATAAAAAAACTATGTATGAGTCCAATGACAGTCAAATGCGTGTATTCAAATATGGTCCAAGCAATGCAAAACCAATTTTGAACTGAAGCGCAACTATGTATACCACTGTCTAAGATCAGATGAGAAATAAATCTATGATTAAAAGCTCAAAACTAACGCCTGCAAGTTGCATGGTAAGGCACAGTTAAGTGGAACATGGCATTTTTTCAAAATGCATGGTACAGGTAGGTTCCAAATGGATGACATATTTTATTTTATTATTATTACTTTAAAAATGAGTGTCCTATCCTTACAACTTTTATTGGGCCGAGAAGCATGAATAATGGATTTGCAGGCAATAAGATATAGACTTCTCCATAATTTGAACAGAAGGGATCATGTTTATGTAGGGTCAAGTCATTTTCCTAGTCTAGGTATCCAATATCCATTTATTTCTTCCATTTTTTCAAAAATAAATACGGCAAGCCAAATTTGGCTCAGAATATATTCATATATATAATATCTCATTCATATCTTGCAATATTTTAATATTTCATAATTTTAATAAACATAATGCAAGCAACCATACTAGTATTATGGAAGAATAACATATTAATATATTGCAGATTATACAAGTTATGTATATGGACGAAAAAGAAATAAATTATACAATTGGCGATATTATGTTTGAAATGTTTGCTGGCAACAAAAGATTGTACTCGTATATGGCAACCACAAGTGTAGAACCATGCCTGTGTAGTTGAGGATGCCATAGCAAGCATTGTTTATGAGTTAATAGCAGCATTCAAGGCAATTTTTGGTTACCTGAATAACTTGTAGTTATTTAAAAAACTGGAAGTTTAAACAATTCAATGTTACATTTTAAAATAAATAACCAAGAAAATCAATAGCTCCGCAATATATGATATAGGTAGGTACTTATCAATGTATTTGTTACCAAATGGTAATTTACTGATGAACATATTTTTGTATTCATGATTGTTTTTTTTAATCCTAAGCATAGCAGCTTGCATTTGAGCCAAAAACTATTACTAAGACGTAGACGTATTTGGCCTTGTTAATTTATGAGATGCGTGCTTTATCAGCATGGACCAGCAAAGTAAAACATAAAAATATTGTTAGCTTGTAAAAGGTGCATTAAACATAAATGAATTGACTAAAAAAGTGGTAAAGAATATAATCATTATAAATGCACTTACGATAGCTAAAAATATTTAAGAAATAAAGCCAAGGAGACCAGTAAGATTAAAATTATCTAAGTTCTCAACAAACCTCTGCATACAGCTTTGACATGGTCAACCGTTCTCAAGGACCACTTAAATCTTAGATCTCGTCTTCTTTTCAAATAGTCATTTTTCTGCAGTTTGAACTTCACAAGCAATTACTCTCTTTTTTATTTGTAGCAGACAGTAGCAGCAAAGGCAGCGTGTAGACTCGACGGCGGAGGTGTGAATGCTGGTGACTGCAGTGAAGGAGGCGACGCTAAGCTAGGCTAGGGGAGGAAGCAGTGAATGGAACAGTTCACAGTTTGGATTTGGGAAGTGAATAATTCGATAGGAGACGAGAGGAGCGCCAACAGTATGGTAAAAGGAGAGGTGCAATTCGACTGGAAGAAGGTGGTGGCCATTTTTGTGGCGAACAAGGGCAGAAATCGCATAGTTCCTGATGGTGGATATGGAAATCGATTTTTGCAAAGTTTAGGTAGCGTTTGGTTTATTTTGTGTTTTGCATTTTTAGTTTTCGGCGTTAATTATCAAAGTTGTGAAGATTTGAAGTGTAGTGGTGGTGATGGATCAAAGAAAAAGGGAGTGACGGAGGGGACCGCGGGAATGGTGAATAGACGGATTTGTTATTGTCATTCCCTTGTTTTTTAAAATATTAAAAATAATAAAAAGTTGTTTTCGGTTTTGTGTGTTAACTCCGTTTTGTAAAACGGTCATTTTTCACGATATATGTGCATTGTCGGTATTTTTGTATGTGTGAAAACTCAAAATTGAAAAATCTAAACCAAACGCTACCTTAATTTGGGGAAAAAGAGAAATTGTGGTCCAAGGAAGTAAAACCAAACACACACACACACACACAAACAACCCCCCCCCCCCCCCCCATAAAAGGAGACACTCCTTTCTAAGTTATCACTAAAGAATCCAGACACAACACATGGCAGGGCAAAATAAGGTGGCTTAAGACAAGTGTTTTAATTTCTCTGCTAAATACCCATCTGTCCCACCTCAAATTTCCAACTCCAGATTTTTCCAGATAAATTCGTACATACTAAATACTTAACTGAACAGGGTAAGTGTTTTGAAATACAATGTTATTTGTTCTCAACAATTCAAATTTTTAGCAAGTTTACCAATCAATAGATTAGATTGAAATTAACAAATCAATTACTTAATTGAAATAAATTCATACATAGCGGTAATAACTCTTGTTGTTTACATTTGAAACGACAAAAAAAACCCCAATGTTAAACATACAGTTCAGTGTAAATCATGTTAAAACGTTAAATCTTGACTACAAAAATTTCCATTTACACATCAAATAAATTTATCAAGTAATAGATTAAACAAATATTAATGTTTGATCTCAAATTCAAGTTCCCATTAAGTATGCAAGCTAAATTTGATTTCAAACTAACTTTAAAATAAATTAACTCTTTGTTTAGTATTCAACCTATGTTTTGAAATCATTTCATTTTTTTTAGATTATATTTTAATTGAATTATGCCATTAACATTCTTAAGCTGATTTTTACTCCCGAGTTATATACAATCCATTACAAAAATTTAAATTTATTTTCAACAGTTAAATTTTAAAGATTCAAAATATGTAAAATTCCAAATTTTAAATTGAATTATAACATTTATTTAACTTGAATTCTTATTTTAGTTTATAATTTAGATGACAAAATTTCTAAGTTGTTACTATCACCCTTCAAAAATCTGGGATGTTACAGATTTCGGCCCTCAAAGGAATTCAAGAACCTCAACGAATCAAGGATGCTCAAAGTCTGGCGGGTAAGGTAGCAGCAATGGGTCGATTTATTTCTAAGGCGACTGATAAATTCCTAACCTTCTTTCAGTTAATTAAGAGAGGGAAACTGAACTTTGCTTGGACGCCCGACTGTGTCGAAGCTTTCAAGAACCTGCTCGACCATTTAGAGAAACCCCCTATCCTATCTAAACCTATCGACCACAAAGGCCTATTTGTATACTTTGCAGTATCCACACACGCGATCAGCTCGGTTCTGATCCATAAAGAAGATTGATTACAACGACAGGCTTACTATGTAAGCAAAAAGTTGACAGGGGCCAAGCACAATTATCCGAAGATCGAGAAACTTGCATACAACTTATTAATTACATCAAGAAAGCTTCGGCACTACTTGCAGGCCCATCCAATTAAGATATTTACCGACCGATCCCTTCGACAAGTCTTGCAGCGGCCCGACGAAAGCGGAAGATTGCTTAAATAGAACGTTGAATTAAGTCAATTCGATTTAACTTTTGTTCCATGGAGGTCTACTCAGGGGTAGGCCCTAGCCAATTTCATAGCTGAATTTACTGCCCCTGAAAGATGAAGACCAGGAAGATAATACTGGGCCACTGAAGACATTGTCAATGTCAGTCATTTGGAAGCTGTACACTGATGGAGCTCGCAATGATCGACGCTTGGG
Organism: Allium sativum; assembly: GCA_030737875.1. NCBI lineage: Eukaryota > Viridiplantae > Streptophyta > Magnoliopsida > Asparagales > Amaryllidaceae > Allium > Allium sativum. Next base: position 381,664,368 of record CM060915.1, read on the forward strand.
TGCCAGTATAGTGTTGTTGTCGCCTGAAGGGAGATTGATTTATTACACCCTGATATTAGAATTTCAATCAATGAACAATGATTCCGTGTATAAGGCCCTGATTGTCGGGCTCAAACTCGCGAGGGACTTAAAAATAATGTCACCCGAGGTTTTTTGTGATTCACAACTTGTGGTATGCTAGGTTCGGAAAGAATATCTTACCAAAGGGGATCGACTGACTTCCTACCTTAAACAGGCCAAAAATTATTGCAAAATTTCAATTAGTATAGCATCTCCCACATTCCCGGAAAGGAGAATCAAAAAGAAGATAGATTGGCAAAGCTGGCCAGTTCGATCCACCCGGATGAAACGGAGCTAGTTCCTATAGAGACCTTGAACGTGCTAAGCATTGAACAGATGGGGGTCGACCAGTCTAATGTTGAGCCTGAAAAGGAATCTTGGATGACTCATATCAAAAACTTCCTCCTCCATGGTGCACTACCCGGAAAGAGGAACGAGAGAAGAGCGATAGTACGACAAGCTTCCAGGTATGTCATTCAAGAAAACCAACTATATAGAAGAGGTTTCACCGTTCCCATGTTTCGGTGTATGGCCAATGATGATATCAACAGGATTCAAAAGGAGGTGCATGAAGGAGATTGTGGAGCACACACCGGAGGACAAACCTTAGCCAAGAAAGTGTTGCGATATGGATACTTTTGGCCAACTGTCAACAAAGATGCTGGTAACTATTCCAAAAGATGTGATAAATGCAAAAGATTTGCACAAATCCCATGAGCTCCCTCGACAGTGATCACCCAAATGGCCAGCCCTTGGTCATTCGTCGTTTGGGGGATAGACATCATCAGAACCTTGCCCACTTCAAAAGGAGGCGCTAGATATGCAACTGTAGAAGTGGATTATTTCACAAACTGGGCGGAAGCTGAGCAGATGACCACAACCACAACAAAGCAAGTAATCAACTTCATTGTAAGATATATCATATGCCAGTATGGGATACCCCGAACAATTATCACAAATAATGGAACTCAATTCGATAGCTTGGAGTTCAGGAACTTTTGTTAGAAGTATCACATCAAGAAGAAGTATACTGTAGTTGCACACCCCCAGTCTAATGGTCAAGTTGAGGCGGTTAGTAAGATTATCAAAACCATTCTGAAAAGCAGCTAGAGCGAACTAAGAAAAAATGGGTAGACGAACTACCTCTAGCCCTTTGGGCATATCGTACCACTCATACAACAGCTATTGGCCATACTCCTTTCTCCCTATCCTATGGTTCTGAAGCAGTTCTTCCGATAGAACTCGAGGTTCCCTTTCATTGAACGACATATTATGACCCATTGTCTAATAAAGCACTTCTCTTGACATCGCTAGACACGATTGACGAAAAAAGAGAAGAAACAAACCTTCGTGCTGAAGCCGATAGACAAAGGGTTGCACAATACTATAACAGGAAGGCCCGATCAAAGACCTTCGATGTAGGTGACCTTGTTTTGATCCCAATTCCTCTGCACATGGGCCCCAAGTAGTAAGGATCGTACGTCATTCAACAAAAGCTTGATGATGGAAGCTTCAAGCTATCGACCGTTGATGGCAAACCATTTCAAAGAGTGTGGAATGCAGAGAACTTACGACTTTATCTTTCTTAGAACTTTTTAGTTTCAATACTGCTTTATTTGTTTTTGTATTGTAATAAGCAATCCTTTATCGATTGCAGTGGTGTATGAATAATAACTCCTTTCCTGCTCTGTTTCATTGTTATAAAAGCTAAATGTTGTGATTCGACCAACTGTAGCTTACATCCTGATGCCCTAATGAGCCGGTCTGGGATAAAGCGGGCCAGCACCATTGAAAAAATATGGGTTCAATGAAAGCAAAGGTACCGATATTAGACCTAAATCGGTTGAACAACTTTCGAATCCTACTTTATTGACTTAAAGAAAAGGTTAACACCTAACCAAACGTATCGACTGACTGTTTGAGCATAACTCTAATCCCCACGACTTGAGGAGTATAAATGATGGAAGAGCGTAAAAGGTGCATCCCGACAAATGACCGCTCGATCCTTACAACTTTACCCTTTGTCAACTATAGGGTGAGTATAAAAGACTAAAAGCACCCCCGCTTAAGGGCGTTCGGCCCCCGACCTGGATCGAATCCACTCGAGTATGATTGAGAACTCACCATCCACGCAACTTACCTAGACACCAGGAACAAGGGGGGTCGATAAATAATCCGGAATAGGATAGCGTTCAAGTAATCCTCTAGGGATGGAATAAAATAGGAAATCCAAATAATATTTCCATTCTTGACATGTTCAGCGCATAATTGCCATAAGTATCTAAAGGAAAATAGATTTTCATTTACGATAACGTGGCTTGATTACAAAATGTTATTATATAACGGGTACGGTTTAAACATCACTTCCAGAGATACAAAGTCTGATAATAACAAAAGTGTGAGGGCCGCACTCGCATAAGAATTCCAGTGGGCATAAAAGAAAAATTACAACAAAAGAAATTCAAAACGGAGGTGCCATATCCCCATGCTCGATCATCTCTGCTAGCTCTTTTTGCTTGACCATTTCCACCACTTCCTCGGCATTCAGTCTGCGTCTCGATCCTCCATGCATGCTTCCGAAGGGACGGGGAACTGGTGCCGAGACTTGTAGGATGATGGAATCCACGAAAGGGGGAGCGTTGACTGAAGAAAGGATGGTCGAAGGGATAGCTTGGATTGGTTCAACATTCAAAGGGTCTTTTGATGGCTCGGGTTTCACGAACGAAATGCCTTCTCACTCTGAGCTTTGATCTTAGCCATGGATGGACAGTCACCGCTCTTAGACTCCCTAGCAATCTTGATGTCGTTGTTCTCTGATGATCCTATGTTGATCCTCTCCTCCATCAAGAATTCGGTTGAATCCTCAGCACTTCTCTTCTCGCCGGCAACATTTTCAGCCTCTACACTCTCCTTCACCAATAAAATACCTACTGCAAAAACACAAGTCAAGGTGGAACAAGTGAACTTAGGATAAGCACACGAGCTTACCTCCAATATCGGACTCAATCGGCCACTCCTCCATGACCCTGGCTGGCTCAGATGGAGGGATATATGTCAAACCCATCTCAATGTTTGCAGAAGCGAGGTAGATGAATGCCTTGGTCCGACTGCTACCAACCTCTCTATGGGACCGACTTCCCCTTCACTCTGCGGTGTTCCGCCTCTGTTGCACACTTTTCTTGACTTCTTCCTTCATCCAAGACTGTCGTCTCATCATCATTCAAAATCTAAGTCATCAAAGCTTCTTCATCCACTGTCTGCCCTTGGGCTGTGACTCTCTCCTCTCTTACAATAATTTTCCAAGTATCGGTCAGTACCTTGGAGTATTTTGGCATCCATGACAAGTCCCTATGATGAAGAACCCTTGTAAAAAATGTAAGGGCTTGACGCCCATGCTCTTTACTCATCTCAGATACCTCTCTAACGTGATTGGATTTGATGGTCTCAATGTTGATATCGTGTTGAATTTTAAATTGTTAGCGGACTCGATCACTGCGGCAGCATTTTCTTCAGCCATACATCTGGACAATTCAAACGAATGAAGTTGAGCCTTAAGGTTCTGTACCTCTAGGACCATTCGAGCTTTTTCATCCTTCAAAGATTCGACCTCACCCTTCATAGAATCATATTCCTGGCTTTTCTGTTGGAACTGGGTGTTCAGGTCCTTGGCTGCCTTCTCAAACCTCTCCTTATCGGCCACCGCCCACAAGTCGTAGTCTTTAATTTTCTTTTTGAGAAGCCCGAAGGTCTTCTTATCACAAGTTGTATCTCTCTTCATACCAACAATTTCGGTCACCTTCTCCTTTAGTATTCTACTCAATTGTTTGGCGTACTCACGCATTGCATAATATTGGGAAATAACATGATCGAGGTTGTTTCGAAGGCATCGGCGGAAGCCATGCGGTAATGGTTGTAACTTGGGGCAAGGTTAAACCCCGGTGAAGATGAGATCAGGAATCTCACTCCAATTCTTTGACCCTATCGGAGGAGGAAGGATCGACTGAAAGCCTGGAGCGCCTTAACACAGCTTGAGAAAATTCGACGTCCACGCGCTCTTTGGGGGCCTTATCCCAAATATTGGGAGAAAGCCGAAGCTCGGGGGACTTATGCCCTCTTTTCTTCTTTAACATGCTCCCAGGATCTTCCTCTTCCTCCGTTGCTCGATCATGCTTTCCTAGACTTCTTTTCTTTTGCTGATGTTGTTTCCGATTCAGCTTTCTCTCTTTCTCTGCCTCCCTCTCTTTCTCTGTCTTTTTCTCTTTATTGTTGTTCTTTTTCTTCTTTTTCCTCTCATCGCTGTCATCTCTATCCTCGTCCCCTTGCCTAAATTTTGGCAAGGTTGGCTCGACTGGCCTGGCCTCTGCCGAGATAGAAGCAAAGTGATTTCCATAGAACTCCTCATTTAGATCATTTGAAAAAAGAAAGAAATAGCGATGGGTTTAGTAGAAGTTCAATTTACATAAGATAAAATAGTACTGTGACGAGCAGTGCAAAGGCTATATGATAAATTATTTAGACCCGGTACTGAGGGTCATGTCGTACCTTCAACACCTTTTTGTTTGGTCGGAAAAGACATCCCCTTGGACTGATAGGCAAAAAATTGGTTTCGATCTAAGCTCTGCGGGGGAAAGAATGATCTCTGGCATCTGTTGTTTTTCTAACCCAGGAAGGGGGAAGCGGCATGTTCCTCCTATGAATCATGGACCGCAGAGAGATATTGCTCAACCTTATAATCTCTCAAGCGATCCTCAGTAGGGTTCTCTTTGGCTGGCTCTCCTCGCACTTTCTTTGGAATTTGCTTGGTAGGGACCTTCTCTCTTTTCCGACGCCTAGCCTCTCGAACCCGTCTATTGAAAGTCGGCTTTTTTGGATGGAGTTTATTTTTCTCCCCAACGAGCAACAGACTGAAGGTTTCTCGACCAAATGGGTCGTCTGCGTACTCTATTATTTCATTTTGGCTGGGGGTATCACACCCCGGCTCAGTGTTGTCGACCCGGATCCCTCCTTCATTGACCAGATTGTTTTATCCTTGTCGAGGAGAGCATATCGATGTAAGTGGTCATCAATCCAGCAATTCCAAAACCACCGTCGCTCGAGTTTCAACTTGATCAGTCGCCTATGGTTCCTCAAACACTTCCTCCTCAGGCCTAGTTGGATCGTTTGTTGTATAAAAAATGTGATCGGCATAAGGAACTTTATTATGGATGTATCGACTGATAAAGGGACTTACTGGATTGAAGCCAATATCAAGCACATCCTGGCTACTCCTTAATCCAAAACCATTCCTATTTTGGATCACCCACCTTGCTTGGATTCTCTTCAATAGTCTTCCAACCTCGGGAAGCCTCGAAGTAAAGAAGAGAAGGGGGACTGTTTCTCGTTGTGTCTAAAGTGAAAAAGGAAAGGTAGGTCATCGAAGGTCGGAGGGTGACCAAAATACCTCATGTACAAATAATAGATTGATAATAGATTACCGTAAGCAATTGGGTGGAACTGCATCGGAGCCAGGTTCATCCACAGTAAGAAATTGATAATGAATGAAGGAAAAGGGGAGATGGCTCCCACGTTACACATCGGGAGATGTATTACCATATAACCATCCGGGGGTCTGTGAGGTCGACTGGTTTCCTGTGGGAGAAGAACGTCTTCAAAAGAAATGTTGTGTTTACCAGTCAGATTCTGTAGTCTTTTAAGAGTCATCGTGGTCCTTTTTGCATCCGAGGGTTTTTCTAGAATTTCCGCACCTGGAAGCATGTCGGGCGCTATGGGAACGGGCGCCGCTTCATTTAACTCGATCGTTATTTTGGGGCAGGTAGTGGACCTGTCGACCAACTTCGAGGGTAGTTATCCGAATCAGGTTCTGATCAGCCGTTGACTCAGAAGTACTATCGACTCTAATGGAAGAGGGCACCTCCTCGCCCGATCCCTGCTTATGAGTGCCACGTGCTTTAACCATCAGTAGATGAAGAAGTTGTTAAGCTGAAATTAATGGTTAATTCAAAAAGGTTTAATTCCGCTTTACAGTACTATCTCAGTAAATAAACAAGCCATAGAAGTTACGATTTGTTTCCATGTGTTAGGTTGTACAAAAATCACCACCTTTTTCACCATCCTCTCAAACACTACCACGTGTCCCAGGGTTCAACAACACCTTGATATGCGAGCCACTGTGAATGGGCGGGAAATCTCTCTACCTCCATGACATGATTGGGTTAGCAAATCTGACACTATCAAATTGCTAAGATGACATTGGAATCACCACCAACAATCGCATTGCCACTGACTCTGGCGACCTGATGCTGATGATCCCTATTACGGATCATGTGGAATCCAAATTGCAACAAGCAAGCGGAAGAAAGGGAGATCCAACACAAGAATTACATCTAAGTATTTTGAAAGAGATAAAGAATCGATTTCTACCTTAAAAAACGATCTTGGAGAAGATGGTGATCGTTCTTCTTTATATGGAGCAGTAAAACAGTCTTTGCGATAGTAAAAGTAAAACAGAAAAGGGGAAAGGGATTTCCTTTTATAATACAGTAGAATGGCTATTTAGATTCAGTTGGCGTGACATTCAGATTGGACTCGGCTGACGTGTAAAACCATTGGTGAATCAACAATCAGCCAATTGGACGGATGGCAGTCCGACATCATTATTATCTGAATTCATTTAAGTTTCCCAAATAGCTGACAAGTTTATTACAATTTACAAAGCTTAATAAATGAATGATTCAAATCGACATGTGGGATTCATTGGTTGATAAAGGAAATGTTTGTTCTTGGCACGTGCTTACAAAGTATGTCATGTCTCCAATAGAACATACTTTGGGGGGCAAAGTGTTGATTGGCCTTTTGGCCTGCCCATGAAAACTCGATAGCGCCATGGGGCCATGCTTTGAATATTCGAAGCAGGTACCCTAGAATCAAGAAATGGATTGACTGATGAAGCCCGTCAGTTGAGTTCGTCACCTACACCAAACGCAGTCCAAGAGAAGCCCGTTGTGATCATGCCTACATAGTCATATCAGACTCAGCATAAACCTAATGCACACCTAAAGAATAGCTCATGCCCGCCTTATCTGTTCCAAGCCATCTGAATTGAGTGAATCGTCTGCCACCCCTTTGCCGATATTTCAAGGAGTACCGATTCCTTAGGAGAAAATTGCTTATTCAAACCTAGCTATTCTTTTGGATCCTATGACATGTATCCAAGCCGGCTCAAGTACTGTATGATCCATAAATACCCCTTCTGAATTGAGAAGAGGAGATCCTTTTTTGGAAGTTTCAATACCCTAACTTTCAAATAATTTGTTTATCTCTTTTTGTACCGCCATTGTAACTATTTTGTCTAATAGTTTAAAGAATATATAAGAGGTTATAAAGTGGACGTAGGCTCATTAATGCCAAACCACTATAAATTGGTGTGTGATTCTCTCTATTTTCAGTTTTTACAATCATTTGTCTTTATTTATTCTCTACACAAACCTTTCTTTGGGTGTTGTGCCAACTTCTGGTGTCAACAAAGAGGTTCGTTATATAAGAGAAGTATGTTTCAGTAAAGATGGAAATCTTACTAAATAAGAAACGAATTTTGTCTACGTTATCCATTTTGTCCCATCTACAAGTCCCCAATCATTAAGAAATATCAATAGATATGCATATATTTACTTTCATAGTTGTGTGTCATAGGGTTAGATTAATATTAATATATGGATTGGTTTGATGTAAATATATCAACAAATTGGCTAAGAACAAATATATATTTTTTAGTGTAGTTATTATTAATGATTAGTGACTTCACTTATCATTTCTATTACATAAAAATATTAATTATCCATGGTATGTTTAGAGAGAGTGAGAGAAAGGATTAGTTAGGACCATAAATAATTACCAAGTAAATGAAAGAGTCATAAAAGATGGTAGTTTTTTTATGACAAAGGGAGAGAAAAATAAAATGTGCACAAAATCAGGGGAGCACAAACTATGGGGGAGTTCCGGAATTCTGGGAGTGTTAAGATATACCTTACAAATGGTTGTCATTATCTAAAAAGGGGACATTGTTAGTAACATAAATTGTAGTTTTGATGAAAACAACCTCAGGTAACGATATTTTATATTTACACATCTACCAATGATCATCTAGATATCTACCGTATAAAGTGAAGGTTAATAGATGGGTATCGATAATGAAGACTATACATTATCAAGAGATGCAGAGCAATAATTCAAGAGTCAAAGAATGAATACTGATGAGAGTTGAAGAGTTCAAAATGATCCAAAAATATTATCAACTCTTATATTAAATGTTAAAATTGTGACAACCCACGTCCATTATTGTCACTCATTAAGAGAATGCATTAAGTTTTGTGAAGTGTTAAAGGTAAACAGAAACAGAAACATTACAAGATAGATGTACAGTGCAGCAAAATTTGAAGCTTTATTAATCATAAAGCATCGTGGTTCAAAACATAGTTACATCATAAGTCTAAAATACACAAAACCCAATATATCAACTTTAAACTTCTGTCTTGTACTAAAATCATCAGATTACAATAATAAAAGAAGGAGAGTTCCCCATAAATATAGCCATAGTAAAGAAAGTATGGAATCGAAGTAGTACATCTAGCTGCTCCAAGTAGAAAAGAAGAATCCTGATCAAGCTTGAGTATTCCCACTCTGAGAACCTAGGGGGGAAACGAAAGAAAACGAAGAGGAAACAAAATAGGTCAGACATAAAGTCTAGCGAGTCCAATTACTTTTAGCATATAAATAAGTAAGAGTATCATGACAGGCATATAAACTGTATAAGAGAGATATAGCATATAATGCAGGTATGACAAGGTAAACTGGATAAACTGAATAGAACGTGTAATGCGCTTCTCTACTACTTTTCTCTTTCTTTGCACCACTACTAGTATAACTGTAACATGGTGATCCCAATAAGCATAAGATGGTAGACTTAGGTGTACTTCTAGTGAGAGGTTTTAACCCCATACAATATAGATAGCCCAACAGAACCGACGAGTGTTATCCCCAAACGATAATAACGAGCTCCTAAACAGACGTGACTAGATGTACCCTAATTACTACCCCAATCGATCGGCTCCCTAACCCTCGTAGATACCTATGCTGGCCCCACAGTAGGATGTATCACTTCCTAAAGTGGCAACCCCGATACAAACAAGATGCACATACATATCTACAGATGTCACGGCGTCTTAATCCTCCCTGGTCTGGACCCACGCATGCATATGACCCTGTCGGAATGTGCCGCCAACACCTCCTCTCAAGTGACCTCTTGCAACCAGCTCAGTAAGCGTGCCTGGACCCCGACCTAGTTCTGGTCCCGTTTGATACCGATGTAGGTTACTAACTGATATGGGTCCTACATACAAGATGATACAAGCTTCCCCCAAGGCTTGTATCCCCACAACTAGGTTTTCCGCAGGTTATGCCTACTGGTTTATCATGATTGCCTAACCCCAACAGGTTAAGTTCATAGACCTATATATATATTACCCACCAACACAAGATTTACTTAACCCTCCCACTAATTCAAGCAAGCTTACTTAACCACTACTCAAGTTAACTGGTTCATGTAATCCATATGGATTCAAACAGGTTAAATGTTTATCCGTCAAAAGACCGAGCCTGTGATAGAACTGCAAAACAAGCACCCGCGACATCTTATATGATCATACCTTCAACCATAGTTTGATGCAAAATCGTGATTCAAGCGCGAGAGCAAAGGTCGGTCATTTTTATTGGAATAAAGCCGCTCAAATACCAAAATAAAGCAAGTCATCCATTCAACATAGGTAGGAGTGACCTCACAACGTAGCCATAAGGGTGAACGGCGCCATACAAAGGCGGCAAAAGGACGAACGCTCTCAAGCCAAGAAGGTCGGTCGCGCAGGGTACAAAGGAGAATTGATTCCAGTCCTGCGTTCTGCTCTTATAAAGCTACCCAAAGTGTTTACTCCTGTAAAGTCACCCGCTCAGCTATCCGAAGCACTCACTCTGTGGAGCCGCTCGCACACGACAACTGGATATAGCAATGGACAGCTAGCTACATATAGGAAGGGGTATGGGATGAGCAACCCGTAGCCTGCATATACAGATTTCAGATCATTTCCTGAGAGCTCACCTATAAATACGTCATAGCTGCCAACATAGAGGGGATCCAATCTTGGAAACCGCAAAGTGCTACTAAATTCTGTCCTCAATCACTCCTTAAACATTCTGAAAAGGAGTCATCATTTCCATGCCTCGAAGTTCCATCACTCATTTGGCCATGTCGTCGAGCACAGTCTTATAATAAGGGGAAACAGGAATATCTACATTCTCAATCACTTACCCATCCTACTCCTCTGTAGATTCTACCATTCTCTTGCAAAACTCTGGGATTGAAAATTGTGAATGAGAATATGTTGATTGGACATAAAGATGTATGAAAAGAGAGAGTTGATGTATTTTGTAATCCTCATTATAAGAATGCAAGCTATCTTCAGAGTGGACGTAGGCCTAGTTTACAGTTGAACCACTCTAAATCTCGTCTCTGTTTTAACTTCCTCGCATTTTCATTTTCAGTTGTTGTTAAGCACGGCTTCCTTACCACATTGGGGAAGTACAGCTTTAGTACCTTGATTGTTTAAACCAATTTTGATGTAAACATTTTGGCGCCCACCGTGGGGCCGTGCTTGCTTCTTTCCCCGTTCAAATCCGACAAGATTTTCTGAGAAAAACTGTGTTCGGAATCATGAACATGCTCAGGGAAGTCACTGACGAAGTCAACAACCTTGATAACAGTATTAACACCATCACGCCATCTGCCACCCACTCCGGGGCAGGAGGGCTGCCTAAAATTGAAGAAACTGTAACCAGGAAGGAATTGGAATTGGAATAAGCAATGACAGGGCTGATGAGTCAAATAACTATTGCAAACAACGCAGTGATAAAGAAGATCTAGTCGATGCTTGTCATTCAAACCTCTATCATGAAAGCCGCACCAAGTGTCGCTGACCTTCCGTTTGCTCGAACAAGTCATGCAAGCGAAATAGAATTTTTTGCTAAACGAGAAAATTCTACTCAGAAAACTGCATGTCATGATTATGGGCCCTGGCGGAGACCCGACAGGGAGAAAGGCACTCGTTCTGTAGATCATAATGAAAAGCGAAAATATATCTTTGGTACAGCAGGTGGAGTTTCGGAAAGAAACAACAAAGGAAGAACCAAACAGCCTAAAAGGAAACCACGCTTTTTCAAGAATTCTGAATTCACCTCCCTCAATGACACCATAGGGAATATCTTCATGGAAACTAAAAACACTGAGAAGTATCCAGTTCCAGAACGAATGCAAGTTAGGGACGCTACCATAAAATCAGGAAGGTTTTGTCAATTCCATGACCAACCAGGACACGATACTAACGAGTGTAGACATTTAAAGTCATTAATAGAGGGGTTGGTCAGGGAGAACCGTTTGCAACAAGATGTGCAAGGCCATTGTCCTACCTCTCTGCAAATAAGGGGCAGCAAGCTCCGAGAAAAAGGCCTAAACTAACCCGAAGCTAATACTTGGTTAAGGATCAGTAACTGGAGTCCTGATTATGAAATTCTCGAACTAAAATCCCCGTTACTTTGCTTTATTACTCCGTTTTTACCCTGTTTACTTAAGAAATAGTAGTCGTTTTACCCTGCTTTGCCACTTTCTATATTCATGTTAATATTTGGTAATGGTTTACTTACAAATGCCTTGTACGAACGAAATTATCATGTGCTTATCTGAATACCATACTTATCGTTTCATGCTGAAAACTGATTTTTCGGAATGTAGGCATGATAAAAGCAATTAATCATACCTATCCTAGTTGCGACGGGAGGATTCTCAAAGCACATTTTAAGCAAAAGGGCTTGAAAGCACCACAAACAACATGCGAACCAAGTTGGATATATAAGCACATCGTCTCAATAAAACATGCCGTTATAAGACAAACAACAAGTCAAAAGATGGTGCTTCCCTTAGAAGCGCTTGCTGGAGAAACAGACATCGGGCTTCAAGAAAGGTACAAGGGAAATGATAAAAATTCCCACGGATAAATACCTAGGCAGGAAACATCAGTCCTAGTGCTGGAAAGACCGGCAAAACATGCTGGAAGGACCAGCGCAAATCAGAAATCCTAGTCGAAAGGGGGTAATAGAAATCCTAGCCAAAAGGGGGTAATAGAAATCCTAGTCGAAAGGGGTAACATAAATCCTAGCCAAAAGGGGGTAATAGAAATCCTAACCGAAATGGGTATCCAACAAGGTCTTTTCAGTCCTAGAAAAATCAGGACTAACAAGACCAAACTTGGATCGAAAATTGGAACACAAGACCTCCCATGGGGGCATTGAAACACCCCACGTCCATTAATGTCACTCACTAAGGGAATCCATTAAGTTCTGTGAAGCATTGTAGGTAAACAGACACAGAATAATTACAAGACGGATATATACCACATTGTAACGACCTGACTTTTTGACCGCTCCAAGTCGGAAATTAAATCAACTCAAACCGTTCAAAACGACAGAATGTTATTGCTTATGTAGTTGAAATACAAATCATCACAGAATCAAAGACACAGAACACATTATATCTCACAGCGAAAGAAAAATATATGCAATAATACGAGATCTTTAAACTTACATAATCAGAGTACAGAATAAATATAGAAACAGCGGAAGACTAAGAACCTTCCTAATACATGAATAGCTGACCGAAGTGGGGTAACTACATGAGTGATAATAGATGTATGACTGGATCTTCAACAAATGCCAAGATTTAATAGATAGATTTCCAAGCTGTAATACTCGATCCGACTCGTGTATTTTGTTAAATTAATTTAAAGGAAATTTTTCGATTTCGAAATTTTATTCTTCCTTTAAAGATCTGAATCTTAAATGTATTTGAAGTGATCAAGGAATTTTTTTTTCCAAAGTGAATTTGTAGTTGTAAAGATTCAAAATTAATCGTTGTATGGTATAGACAAATGTATGTATTTCAACTGTTTTAAACTGTTAGTTATTTATTATACGTTGTCCTTCTACTGTGAGAATTCTGTTATTGTTCTTCTCTTCTTTCTTCTTTTCCCAATAACTGCCTATATTTGTGATTTGTTTGGGTCGACATGTATGGTTTATTGTCGATTTGAACGGTAAAAAATCTAGGTCGTTACAATTTGGTATCAGACTGTAACGACCCTCCTTTTTGCCCAATTTTCACCGGTTGTTAAACGACAAGAGCTTAAGGGCAGTGTATATGCGTAAGCCTTCAAGTATACATAACAGTCAAAATTCAACATCCAACATTACCCTTCTAGAATAAATAAAATTTTCCATGTATGCAAACAAAACATGTTTGTAAATAAAACATGCAATCACAATCAATTAATGTGTTTAGATGAGCATATAGGCACTATATATACAGATAAACATGTAACAATGGATGTTAACATTCTATTATACTATTTATTCTTCTGTATGCTTAAAGACCAATAACTACATTAGAATATTATGAGCTTGGGTCTGTGTGGTCAGTTGCAACATGGAAAACTGCAAAACTGTATCTACATATGTAACTCTGATAATCGTTGTATGGTATAGACAAATGTACGTATTTCAACTGTTTAAACTGTTAGTTATTTATTATATGTTATCCTTCTGTTGTGAGAACTCTGTTATTGTTCTTCTCTTCTTTCTTCTTTTTCTTCTTTTACCAATAACTGCCTATATTTGTGATTTGTTATGGTCGACATATGTGGTTTATTGTCGATTTGAACGGTCAAAATATGGGTCGTTACATTTATAAAGATAGCAGCGGAAGTTTCAAAATTTTTATTTCAGACATAAATCATAATCCCGTGGTTTATAATACCATAATTCATAAAACCATTACTACAAAATACTTCTGTCTTTCATAATCAGAGTACATAGGAATTAAAAGAAAACATTATTCCCCAATAAAAGAGTAAGCCATAGCAGAGACAAAGACTCGAGCCACACTTCAACAGTAGCTCCTAGCAAGATGATATCCAAATCCTGGCTAAGCCTGAGTGTTTCCTCCCTGAGAACCTGGGGGGACGGGAACGGAAGAGAGAAGGAAAAACAAAAAGGGGTCAGACATAAAGTGACATAAAGTATGGCAAGTCTAGAGACTTTTAGCCAGTAAATAAATATAAAGGTGAACATGACAGGCATAAAGTGGATAAGAGAGATCGCTATACAAATGGCAGGTGTGACAAGGCAGATAAGGTGAGGTATATACATGCTTCACTAATGACTACTCTGCATTATTACTAGTATAACTGAAATGAAATGATCCCTTCCACTAAAAGATGGTAGGCTTAGGTCATACGTCCAAGTATACCCTAACCACTACCCTAATCGATCGGCTCCCTACTCTGTAGATATCCTGTGCTGGCCCCACAGTAGGGGGTATCACTTCCCTAAAGTGGCAACCCAAGATGTGCATAGGGATACCTACTGGTGTCACGGTCGTCTTGTCCCCCTCTGCCCGGCCCATGCACGCACATGTCCCCGGTCGGTTTGCGCCGTCTACACCACGCGTCACGTTTTGGATCTCTTATAATCAATTAGTAAGCATGCCCCTTCTCCGCCTAGTACGGAGTTCTCTACTCTGATACCAACTACGGGGTACTAACTGAAATGTGTCTCATACAATATGATACAAGCTCTCCCCTTTGTCTTGTATCCCCACTAGGTTTTCCACTGACTATGTATACCCTGAAAGGGTAATCTTTAATTACATAGCCCTATACTAGTTATGTATAACCTAAAGGGTGATCTTTAATTACATAACTCCCACACAATATGACACAAGCTCTCCCCTTTGTCTTGTATCCCCATAAGGTTTTCCACTGACTATGTATACCCTAAAAGGGTGATTTTTAATTACATAGCCTTTATTATTTTATCTACCCATAATATATACCAGCCTATATATATATATATTACCCATTCCCTCTAACTTACTTAACCCCTCCTCAATATCCATCCAATTTTACTTAACCCTAACTTAAATCCATATTCATATTAAATTAGGTTAAGTAATCCATTTCTTTACCATGTCCAATTATGGTTATAATGGGCTAGACCTCCCACATTAGTCCTACAACGTGTGGATGCTGGATATGCCGGTCAGGTCCGGGCAGTCTTATTCCACAGTTGGGCCTAACCTCGTGTCTTAGCCTGATTCGTATTTGCATACTTAGACCTCCCACATTAGGCTCAACATTAGTGGCTGCTGGATATGCCGGTCGGGTCCGGGCAGACTTCCGCCACTAATGTAACCTAACCTCGTGTCATAAGTACAATTAAAATTCTTAATTTTAATTACTAACATTCCATGTTTAATTAATTTACCAATTAATTAATCCTTTCCTTTTATAGGTGTCAATACCTATTTTGCAACAATAATTTGAATTACATATCCATAAATGGCCATATTCAAATTATGCCATTTTTACCCAACTTTTCCTATGTCATTATTGGTAATTAATTCTACGTTTCCCCATTTGAATTATATGCTCGTTTCATATAAATATTATATAAACTATGCCAATTACAAATTCACTTTATTCCCATTCCTAACTAACGTATTCACACGTATTTTGGCGGCATCGAGGCTATAAATTAGCCTCGTCATAACCATAAAAGGGAACATTATAAGGGTGACAGTTTAACATGTTTTTGCATAAATATTAACATAACTGGCATAGTAACTAAGTGAATGGACATGTGATAATTATAATAATAAAGTGGACATCAAATTAATAACTTGTGTTTAGGCAAGCATAATGAGATCTAGATTCAATATTAGGTGTCCAATTATCTAAATCTAGCATAGACAGAGTGGCATAATAACAAGTTTAGATTCACATGTCAAGTTTACCTCATATATCAAGGTGTCGTAATATAGCAAGTGAAAGGTGATTAACACTAAAATCTAGATCCAAGTAATGTCGAATTAATGGATGTACAATCATCCTAACATGGTTACAAATCAATGTTTATATAAACGTCGTATCGAATCACCATAATCAGATCTAAAAAGTTAGATCTGTATTAACAAGTTCACATGTACCACAATATAATTGTAATTCAAGATTCACATAGGAAACATAGTAGAATGTCCATATATTAGATCTAGGGAAAATGACATAGTATGCTTGCATAAGTTCATGATTTATAGCATATACCCAATTCATAGTCTACCACAATTCACATTTATCCATTTAAACCTAAAAGTGACTAGCACTCACAGAAAAGAATGGATCTTGAATTCTGGGATCTGATTTCTGAATTTGTTAAGCTTATCCCTTTATGTAGACATTGATTTTTATCTTCTAGCTTGAATTTGATTTGTTATGGTGGAGGCTAGGTTAGTTTAGGATGCTGCAACATATAGGCTCATGAATAATTTAGCTTAGATTAGGGTTTAGGTTAGATGTGATTATATAGATGTATAGGATTAATTAGAGCCTTTAGATCAACATAGGATCCATCCAAACCATCTAGTCCAAGAAAATGCGTCACCAGGACAATCACAGAACGCCGCGTATGCCCTAAAACACAAGAATTCGCACAGGCCATTCTGGGTCGGTGGGACTGATTCTGAACACCCTAAGTCGACCCCGGGTCGACCCAGCGGGGCTTGGGTCGATCAAAAAATAGGTCGGTTCGGTGTTTTGCCTTTTCGCTTCCGCTATTTTGAATTTTTTTCTTGAATTTTAGGTTGATTTTATTGTATTAATTCATATATATATACATATATATATATACATATATTACCCCTTATATGTATACAAAATTCCATGGTCCATAACTTTCTCATACGTTATCTGTTTAACCCAAACTTTAGGTCCATCTTGACCAAAATTTTGAGAAGAACGCAATGGTATTGTCTGTTTTACTTAATTCTTCTTCTAAAAATTAAGTATTCTTCATTTTTCCAAATTTAATATTCATAGAAAATACGGGGTGTTACATTCTTTCCTCCTTAAAGGATTTCGTCCCCGAAACCTCTGAGTTAAGAAGAATGTATCCTAACATCCAACATCCATCTACTCAACCATCAATCACATGCATCCATTGTCCTTAAAAGATTTCTAATGCTTTCATGATTATATGCATAGTGTGTATATGTCCTTATCTAATGCAAAATCAGGCGGTCTACTGATTCAGTTGACCTCCTTAATGCGAACTATGTCAGTGCCATAAGTCCATCATGTATGCAAATAAACCTACTATAACATATAAGCTCTATATGTGTGCACACTCATTCGTCCAAATGGAACATCCATATGCTAGTTCATCCATTTGCGTCCATAAAAGAAAAGAAAATGCACACACATCCATATGCAGTATGAGAGTGATTGAGCCGATCTTAGTGCCTAATGTGTGTGTATATATGCATCCACAGGCAACCACTAGCAAATGCTTTCATTCATTAAACGTAACATGTATCAAACACGTGTTTGCAGTCATGGGATTTTCTACCTAAAGGTCGAAGATTCGATTGATAGGATATACTCAGATGATAGAAGCAAATGCGAATAAAAGATTTTGGAAGAGAAGTTAAGAACATTCCCTTAAAAAGGAAAGGGTACGAAGTGTAAAATTTTTGTCTTCGGTCTCCCAAGTTGAATCTTCTTGATTGTCTCCCCACTAGACTTTCACCATCTTAACTTCTCGTTTGTGTAGCTTCTTAACCTCCGATCCAAGTATGCAAGTTGGAACTCATCCAATCATTGCTTCCTTCTTTATTTTCACTTCCTTTAGCAAGTTTGGCCCTACTATCTCAAACTCTATACATTTTATCGCCACTTGGATGAATAGTCATCTTTGAATGATGGGCTTCCTCAAGGACTGTCTTCAATAGGTTTCCCATCCTGATATGATTCACCTATCAAACCTCTTCTCAAGTAGCCCCGCCACTTGCTTATCAAGTTCCCTCTTTTCGTTTAGGAGCCATATGGCGCACAGGTAATGCAACTGGCTTTGCATTATCCACTAGGTATATACGGAAATCAATCTCGCGCTTCGGGGGTAATCCCCGAACCTCGTCTAAGACATCAGGATACTCACGGACTACTGGTCCCGATCGCAGATCATCGATAGACACCTCGAGAGACTCTAGGAAACTAAGCATGACAGACCCTTGTGGATCATAAGAAATTTCGAGGGTGCTTAACGACCCTCCTCTCACCACCCAGAATGGCACCATATGTGGTAAACCAACCTATCCCTAAAATCAACTCATAGCCCATAAACCCGAGTACATATGCTTTGCATTCAAATTTGATGCCTAACACAGTTATTCTCAAACCTCAACAAATCATAGATAAATGAGCCGAATCACCTGTGGGGTTTGAGACAACTACGGGATCCACTACCATACTAGTAACTGAGTGCAGAGATTCAACAACAGAATTAGATATAAATGACTGTGAAGCACCAGAATTAAAAAGTGTTCTAACCAGATGATTTGAAAGAGAAACTAAACTTTCAACGGAAATTTTTCTACCTCTTCCAGGAGCATTGATCTGCCCTCCAGAAGTTCCGGCTCTTTGACCTTGTCCCTGCGATCCCTGTTTCTTTGGGCACTCTGTAGAATAGTGTCCAAGTTCTCCGCAATTGAAGCAACTGACCTTCCTTCCCTTACAATCTTTGATCAAGCGACCTTCCTTCCCACAACCATGACATTTCCTCTTATCCCCGCCTTTTTCATCTTTCTCTCCTTTCTTCTGTTGTTGCCCCTTCTTGGACCACATCTTCTTATTATGCGATGACTCCTCAGCTTTCACTTCCTTCTTTTCTCCCTTGTCCTCCTCATGCATTAGGGCCATATCCACAAGCCTTTCAAAGGTGGCCCCCATAGGAATATGGGACATAGCAAGACCATGCAGAGGCTCATTCAGTCCTTTAGCAAATCGTAAAGCCTTTTTGTGTTGCGTATCCACCAACTCTAGACCGAACCTTGCCAGCTGGTTGAACTTGTTCACATATTCCTTCACCGTCAAATTTCCTTGTTTGAGAGCTAGAACCTTTCCATCCGAATGCTTATCTCAGCTTGGGAAAGGAATTTCATTTCGAATCTGTGTCTAAAATCTCCCCAAGTTTCCACCGGACATCCAGCTTGGGTGACTTCCCACCAAAATGAGGCTTTGTCCTTTAACATTGAATTTTTCTTTGGTCCTCCATTTCAAAGATGACGAATAAGTCCTCAGTCTCCTTAAGCCAATTCCGGGCTTCTACGAATGTCTCTTTCCCATGGATTGGGTTCCCTCCCATAGCAAGGAAGTCTTTGCTGATCTTGGCGAAGTTATTTTCTCTTGGAGGGGGAGGGGGAGGAGGAGGAATGATTGGTGTAGTTGGGGGAGGAACGTCTCTTTGTTCTTCGGCTGTTGTCGTGGCTTCCAAATTCCTACGAAACTAACCGGGTATAGTGATGCCCTCTGAGAGATTAGGATGTTTTGTTCCCCAGACATGTTGAAAAAGGAGAAAGGCTGAAATTTAGATAAGGGACCGAAGGATACTGCATATGGCTTCTTATGGGAATATTTTCAAAATAGACTTTTCTTTTTGAAAATATACTTTCTTCTAAAACCTTTTTGAAAAATATTTTTCAAAACTTTTATCTAATCTGGTAACCTTCAGCTCTGATACCAAGTGAAACACCCTACATCCATTAATGTCACTCACTAAGAGAATGCATTAAGTTCTATGAAGCATTGTAGGTAAACAGACATAGAATAATTACAAGACATATATAATTAAAGATAGCAGCGGAAGTTTCAAAAAATTTATTTCAGACATAAATCATAATCCCGTGGTTTATAATACCATAATTCATAAAACCATTACAATAAAATACTTCTGTCTTGCATAATCAGAGTATATAGGAATTAAAAGAAAACATTATTCCCTAGTAAAAGAGTAAGTCATAGCAGAGACAAAGACTCGAGCCATACTTCAACAGTAGCTCCTAGCAAGATGATATCCAAATCCTGGCTAAGCCTGGGTGTTTCCTCCCTGAGAACCTGGGGGGGGGGGGAACGGAAGAGAGAAGGAAAACCAAAAAGGGGTCAGACAAAAAGTTTGGCAAGTCTAGTGACTTTTATCCAGTAAATAAATAAAGGTGAACATGACAGGCATAAAGTGGATAAGATAGATCGCTAACAAATGGCAGGTGTGACAAGGCAGATAAGGTGAGGTATATCCATGCTTCACTAATGACTACTATGCACTATTACTAGTATAACTAAAATGAAATGATCCCTTCCACCGTAAGCTGGTAGGCTTAGGTCATGCGTCCAAGTATACCCTAACCACTACCCTAATCGATCGGCTCCCTACTCTGTAGATATCCTGTGCTGGCCCCACAGTAGGGGTATCACTTCCCTAAAGTGGCAACACAAGATGTGCATAGGGATACCTACTGGTGTCATAGTCGTCTTGTCCCCCCTCTGCCCAGCCCATGCACGCACATGTCCCTGGTCGGTTTGTACCGTCTACACCACTCGTCACGTTTTGGATCTCTTATAATCAATCAGTAAGCGTGCCCCTTCTTTGCCTAGTACGGAGTTCTCTACTCTGATATCAACTACGGGTTACCGACTGAAATGGGTCCCACACAATATGATACAAGCTCTCCCCTTTGTCTTGTATCCCCACTATATTTTCCACTGACTATGTATATCCTAAAAGGGTGATCTTTAATTACATAGCCCTATACTATATGTATACCCTAAAGGGTGATCTTTAATTACATAACTCCCACACAATATGATACAAGCTCTCCCCTTTGCCTTGTATCCCACTAGGTTTTCCACTGACTATGTATACCCTAAAAGGGTGATCTTTAATTACATAGCCTTTATTATTTTATCTACCCGTTATGTATACCACTTAGGTGTCTTTAATTACATAACATGTATTGGGTTAAGTATGTGGGCCTATATATATATATATATATATATATATATATATATATATATACACACATTACCCATCCCCTCTAACTTACTTAACCCCTCCTCACTACCCATCCAATTTTACTTAACCCTAACTTTAGTCCATATTCATATTAAATTAGACTAAGTAATCCATTTCTTTACCATGTCCAATTATGGTTATAATGCTCTAGATCTCCCACATTAGGCCTACAACGTGTGGATGTTAGATATGCCAGTCGGGTCCGGGCAGTTTTATTCCACAGTTGGGCCTAACCTCGTGTCTTAGCCTGATTCGTATCTGCATACTTAGACCTCCCACATTAGGTTCAACATTAGTGGTTGCTGGATATGCCGGTCGGGTCCGGGCAGACTTCTACCACTAATGTAACCTAACCTCGTGTCATAAGTACAATTAAAATTCTTAATTTTAATTACTAACATTCCATTTTTAATTAATTTACCAATTAATTAATCCTTTCCTTTTATAGGTATCAATACCTATTTTGCAACAATAATTTGAATTACATATCCATAAATGGTCATATTCAAATTATACCATTTTTAACCAACTTTTCCTATGTCATTATAGGTAATTAATTCTATGTTTCCCCATTTGAATTATATGCTCATTTCATATAAATATTATATAAACTATGCCAATTACAAATTCCCTTTATTCCCGTTCCTAACTAATGTATTCACACATATTTTGGCGACATCGAGGCTATAAAGTAGCCTCGTCATAACAATAAAAGGGAACATGATAATGGTGACAGTTCAACATGTTTTGGCATAAATATTAACATAACTGGCATAGTAACTAAGTGAATGGACATGTGATAATTATAATAATAAAGTGGACATCAAATTAATAACTTGTGTTTAGGCAAGCATAACGAGATCTAGATTCAATATTAGGTGTCCAATTATCTAAATCTAGCATAGACAGGGTGGCATAATAACAAGTTTAGATTCACATGTCAAGTTTACCTCATATACCAAGGTGTCATAATATAGCAAGTGAAAGGTGATTAACACCAAAATATAGATCCAAGTAATGTCAAATTAATGGATGTACAATCATCCTAACATGGTTACAAATCAATGTTCATATAAACGTCATATCGAATCACCATAATCAGATCTAGAAAGTTAGATCTGTATTAACAAGTTCACATGTACCACAATATAATTGTAATTCAAGATTCACACAGGAAACATAGTAGAATGTCAATATATTAGATCTAGGGAGAATGACATAGTATGCTTGCATAAGTTTATGATTTATAGCATATACCCAATTCATAGTTTACCACAATTCACATTTGTCTATTTAAACCTAAAAGTGACTTGCACTCATAGAAAAAGAATGGATCTTGAATTCTGGGATCTGATTTCTGAATTTATTAAGCTTATCCCTTGATTTAGACTTTGATTTTTATCTTCTAGCTTGAATTTGATTTGTTATGGTGGAGGCTAGGTTAGTTTAGGATGCAACATATAGGCTCATGAAGGATTTTAGCTTAGATTAGGGTTTAGGTTAGATGTGATTATATAGATGTATATGATTAATTAGAGCCTTTAGATCAACATAGGATCCATCCAAACCATCTAGTCCAAGAAAATGCATCACCAGGCCAATCAGAGAACGCCACATATCCCCTAAAACAAAAGAATTCGCACAGGCCATTCTGGGCCGATGGGACCGATTCCAAACACCCTGAGTCGACCCCGAGTCGACCCAGCAAGGCTCGGGTCGACCAAAAAAATAGGTTGGTTCGGCGTTTTGCCTTCCCGCTTCTGCTATTTTGAATTTTTTTTCTTAAATTTTAGGTTGATTTTATTTTATTAATTTATATATATATACATACATTCACTTTATATGTATACAAACTTCCAAGGTCCATAACTTTCCCATACATTATCCGTTTAACCCAAACTTTAGGTCCATCTTGACCAGAATTTTGAGACGAACGCAATGGTATAGTCTGTTTTGCTTAGTTCTTCTTCTAAAAATTAAGTATTCTTCATTTTGCCAAATTTAATATTCATGAAAATACGGGGTGTTACAGGCACCCCAAAAAAAACCTATAATAACCACGCGCTTTAAAAAAAACAATCTCCAAAGAAAAAAAACTTGTACAACCAAGTTAGCTGGAGATGTAGTTGAACATCAACTCTAAAATCACGAACTGATCAAATGAAATCGTGATTGAAATTAACAAAATCTATGAAATTATAAAGAGCTTTGGTATGGGGACATCACCATTGCGTAAAAATCACCAATGCCCACTCAAAACATACCACAGACTCATCATAACTTTATTGCGAGAATTATTCGAACGACAAGATTTGCTCGGCCAACAACATAAATTCCTCATGAAGTGCGATCACTCATAAGATTAGGGTAATAAACCTATTATAATATCCAAACAATACAAACGTAAGTGCGCAAACATGAAAATATTAAGTGAGGGCCGGCACTCGCACAAACAATCAGTCTAATTACGTAACAGGTACAAGAAAACAGGTTGAAATCAGACCAAAAAAATCACAAATGTTATTTCTTAAACAGGGAAAGAAAAAGATGAACTAACTGTTCAGCATCTACTGATATGCCTATACAAAAGAGCCATCAGAGGAAACAGGCTAATGATTTCGGACTACTTGCAAGCTGGCTTCCTCTTGCGTTCCAAAGTGGACACAGCCTTGGTATTCCAAATTTCGTCCTTATCTTCCGGATCGGACACATCAGGTAAAGATGGGTCGTTTGATGAAGTTGTGATGAAAGGATTAGTGTTGGTAGATATTAAGATGGAATCAACGGCGGCAGGTTGAGTAGTAGTGCCGCAAGCAGATAAAGGAGGTGGCGAAAGCACACCTGATGCAAGTGAATAACAAGCACGAAACTGAGCAATCCTACGTAAAGAAATAAGGAAATCCAAATCTGGGGGAGATTGATAAATATCAGTTTTACCTGGAGTTACTGGGTATACAAAGTCAATCCCGTGATCGTTCACGTTTAAAAAAGTATTGTCGTGACTCACGCACTATTTAACAACATTTTCTTGAACTGGGTGCTCGATAGTGACACCCAAGGCAGAGCAGTCTACGGGGGGAATATAAGAACTTGAAATGTCAATTCCGATGGAATTGGGTGGGTCACAAGAAATGGCAGCATCTGAATGTTCCCTCCTAAAAGATTGAGCTCGCTTATTCGCCAATATCCTCCTACCTTCAATTAGAGTCTTATGGTCCTCTCCTTCTAAAAGCTGCTCTTGAAGGAATTCATCATCAGCACTACTGGAATACGGAAGTACCTGTTCCAAAACCAGAGCCAGAGTTCGCGGAAAATCCTTGTTCAGATAACTTAAACTTCCGCGACTCATGACACTGCAAACATAGAATTGAAACAAAGTATTGGCAGTCCTGATTTTGGCTTCATCAAGATCTTTATTCAACCTGATTTTATCTTCCTCGAGGGTGCTAAGGGTCTCATTCTGAGAAGAAATTTTGCCCTCGAGAGCCATATTCTCCTGTTTAAAAGAAATCATAGCCCGCTTTTCTAAGGCCAAGTGGCACTCAGCAAGTTCTTGAGCAAATTGAGCTTCTTGAAGTCGCGCTCGCACATCCTCCAGCTCCTTCTTAAGCTCGACATTTCTGGCCTCTAAGTTATTCATTTTAATGCTTCCATTCTTCAAAGAGCGCCTTGGCATGATCAAGTCCTCCACGCCTTAAAGAATCAACCATTGGAAGTTCAGAGGTACATCAAACCTGAGAACATGAAGACAACTGGGAATGCTTTGGATGACAAGAAAGGCGAGTTTATAAGAGACTTTGCGGATCGGTAAGATCAGCTTGTTGAAAGAAAGCCAAATGAGAAAGACAAAGGAGTAAGAATTCTAAGAGCAAAGGTGTAATTACCTCCTTCTGCCCATCACCCATAAAATTTACAAGGACACCGGACGAAGAAATATTGATCCGGCAACCCCTTAGCACCACCCGTCAGACCAGTAATAATTCTACCATGCCTACCTTCCATAAAAAGGAAAGAAGGACTGTCCACCTCCCTTCTTTTAAAAGCATATAAAGAACAAATGTACGTAAACGTAGGTTCTTGCTGCCGGACTTTCATGAAGAGTATGTATAGCCCAAGCAAAATTTGATACCCACTAGGGTGCACCTGATATGGGGCAATGGCCAGGTGCCGCAAAACGAACTTTAAGTAAGGATTAAAAGGAGGAATTGCCCCACTAGACAGCATATGATAATTGACCGTCACATATCCAAAGGGCGGATGATCGGCCGGTTCTTCCCTTCTTGAAATTTTGGCTTCGTCTTTTGAAAACCTAAAGCGACCACACATTTGTAAATACTGATCAAAAGAAAGCGTCGATTTGCGGCAAACAGCAGGCACCCTTTCAAGAAAGCAAGGTTGAGGATAAGACTGGCTAACAATCAAGTCAGAACCAGTAGTCGGGGCAACCACAATTGCCTGATCCAAGCCTTTCGTTCTCCAGACATGATGATTTAATTGGGGTTTAGATGAATTAGTAGTCAGTTTACATTTCAACACAGATAAGTATGCTTAAAAAAGAAATTACGACTTGAATTGCTAGTAATTAAAAGGAAGCAGCTCTGGATAGATACGCCTTCCAAATAAAATCGTCAGTCATACCCGACAATGAGGATTTACTGGTAATATAACCGCATGAACGAAGAGTTATAAATTCAAAAGTGTAAGAAACACAAACTCTGATTTGGTCGGTTGCAATTATTAATTGTACATACCAAAAGAATAGTGAGAGGGGAAGAGCAGAAATATCGCTATTACATTAGTATTCCATCAAACATCCGGTAATGGCATGATGAATTAGGAAATGTCATTTCATAGGCATTTCAGTAAGCAACTTGCCAGCATAAGAGGCCAAAAATTTATTGCATAAGTCAGAACCGCCAGAAGGTTCTGCGTGAAATCCGAGTACATACTAAGTCAAATCTACACTTCTCAAACATCACAACCATGTGTGTTCAAGCAATTTGATTTTTACCAATTGGGAACCCCCTTTTACAAAACCAAGTGAATTAACTCATAATCAGAGTTTAAAGGAAGAAAGTTCACTTACAGTCGAACAGGCGAAATTCAATTCGAAAATGGAGTGTTGTAGCTGAAAACAAAGCTGAAGTAAACCTTCGACCAAAAAAGGTCAGGCGAAACGATCAATCAAGCAAAGAAAATCAGAATTTCAAGAAGCAACAATGGAGTATTCTACAATGAAAATTGCCATTGAGATAGGTTTATTGGAGAAATATAAAAGAGGGAAAATGAAGAGACAATATTTAAAGAGGGCTAGAAGGCCCCTTTTTAATGGTATGACAGCTCAATTAAAACCCAGTGATCCGATTTAACGTACCCGGAAAATATCCCGCCAGATTTCCGTAGGCAAGCAATCGTAGGAATGTTTAAATTTTGAAAACATAAGATATTGGTAAGGGCGCCTATTTTGCATAACGTTGGATTAAAATCCACCAAGCGGTATTGTATCTCATTACTTCGAAGCTAATAGTTTTTGGTTTTAAAAACTACAAACTTCGAGGGGCAAATGTTTATCCGTCATAAGACTGAGCCTGTGATAGAACTGCAAAACAAGCACCCACGACATCTTATATGATCATACCTTAAACCAAAGTTTGACGCAAAATCGTGATTCAGGCACGGGAGAAAAGGTCAGTCGTTCTTACTGGAACAAAGCCACTCAAATACCAAAATAAAGTAAGTCTCCCATTCAACATAGGCAGGAGCGACCTCACAACATAGCCATAAGGGTGAACAGCGCCATACAAAGGCGGCAAAAGGACGAACGCTCTCGAGCCAAGAAGGTCGGTCGTGCAGGGTACAAAGGAGAGTTGATTCCAGTCCCATGTTCTGCTCTTATAAAGCTACCCAAAGCGTTCGCTCCTGTAAAGTCGCCCGCTCAGCTATCCTAAGCACTCGCTCCTGTGGAACCACTCACACACAACAACTGGATACAGCTACGGATAGCTGGCTACAGATAGGAAGGGGTATGGGATGAGCAACCCACAGCCTGCATATACAGATTTCAGATCATTTCCTGAGGGGTGCTCATCTTTAAATACGTCATAGCTGCCAGCATAGAGGGGATCCAATCTTGTAAACCACAAAGTGCTGCTAAATTCTGTCCTCAATCACTCCTTAAACATTATGAAAAGGAATCATCATTTCCATGCCTCGAAGTTCCATCACTCATCTGGCCATGGCGTCGAGCACAATCTTATAATCAAGGGAAACGGAAATATCTACATTCTCAATCACTTACACATCCTTCTCCTCTGCAGATTCTACCATTCTCTTGCAAAACTCTGGGATTGAAATGTGTGAATGAGAGTATGTTGGTTGGACATAAAGATGTATGAAAAGAGAGAGTTGATGTATTTTGTAATCCTCATTATAAGAATGCAAGCTATCTTCATAGTGGATGTAAGCCTAGTTTACAGCTGAACCACTCTAAATCTCGTCTCTGTTTTAACTTCCTCGCATTTTCATATTCAATTGTTGTTAAACACGGCTCCATTTATTTCCTTACCACATTGGTGAAGTACAACTTTAGTACCTTAGGTGTTTAGACCAATTTTGGTGTAAACATTAGGTATTACAAGTTCATTACCATATATTCATTTATGGTTATAATGCGCTAGACCTCCCACATTAAGCCTACAACTTGTGGATGTCGGATATGTTGGGCGGGTCCGGACAGACTTCTTCCACAAGTCGTACTTAACCTCATGTCTTAGCACCATCACGTGTTTATGCACTTAGACCCTCACATTAGATTCACCACTTGTGGCCGCTGGATATGTCGGGCGGGTCCGGGCAGACTTCTACCACAAGTGTAGTCTAACCTCGTGTCTAAGCGCTGTCACAGTTTCTTATTACTGTAATACTTGGCATTTCATTCTTTATTTAATAATTATCCCTATTTCATTATAGGTTTTCATGCCCCTTTTCTAAGTCATATTCATCATTAACCATATGCCCCCAAATTAAGATCTGAATCACAATTTGATTTATGCCCCAAATCCATATTTATGTATTTAATTCAAGTTATGCCCCCAAATTCCCCAATACATGTTATGTCTTAATTTTTAACGTTTTCCCTTCGTTCCCAATTTCGCGCGTTCGCATATTTCAGCGTATGCCTAGGCTCGAAGGTAGCCTGGCTATATAAAAAAAAGCGAAAAGAAGAAGGAAAGGGAAAAGAAGTAAGCATAATAACAAGATGGACACATGATGGCAGAAACAGGCATAGCAACTCAATAAGCATATAGTGACAAAATTGGGCATAATGACAAGATAGGCATATAAGAACAGATCTAATGAACATGTGATAATAGAACTGACAAGCATAGTGACATGATTATAAACAGGCATGATGAAATCTAATCACTGAATTAGACATACAAATAACGACAGATCTGACATGATTCAATTAGTCACAAGCTTAGATCTAATTTATAACATGTTAAGATTAACTTAGATACACAGGTTATGGAAAATCTGATATGATTCAAATAGTCATAGGCTTAGATCTAATTCATAATATGTCAAAATAACCTTTAAGTGTTTATATCTAAAAATAACGTAGACTCACTGTGACTGGATCTAAGAAATAGAGAAGAGTAATTGCAGATGTTGAATCACAGATCTCTAAACTTGAATGACTTGACTGTTACAGAAGAAAGGCTATTTCAATCTAAGTAGAGGCAGCATCTAGTTCTCCATTGTTCTTGGCATGTAAAAACAATGAGAATGGGGTCTTATTTACAGCTTAGGGTCAATGAATGTGGTCAGAAAACAATTCCACGTACACAGAAATGAATTTCGCCCGGATTTGGGGGGTGTCGACATGGGTGTCGACACGCCCTTATGGTGTCAACCCATATGGGTCGACTCCCCTTGGGTATGTCGACCCCCAACGGGTCCAATTCCCTCCCAGACTTCCCGCTCCTGATTTTTGAACTCTTTTGAAATTCTGGGCTTAGTTTGTTTATATATAATTCTCTTGCGCGTATACAAACTTCTAACCTTAATAACTTCTTCACATAATGTCCGTATTACGCAAACTCGGAGTTTTCCTCAAGCAGAATTCCAAGACGAACGCAATGGCACAGTCCGTTTTACTTAATTCCTAATATTTAATTATGTATTCTCTAATTTATCATTTTAACATGTTATAAATTACGGGGTGTTACATTCTCCCCTACTTAAAGGATTTCGTCCCTGAAATCTCCAAGTTTAAGAAGAATGTATATCCTAACATCCATCATACATCTACTCATCCATCAATCATGGAATCCATTGTCCTTAAAAGATTTCTAATGCTTATATGAGTATATGCAAAAGTGTGTGTATATGTCCCAATACTAATGCGAAAAATCAGGCAGTCTACTGATTCAGTCGACTTCCTTAATGCAACATATGTTAGTGCCATGAATCCAACATGTATGCAAATAATCCTATTATAACATGTAAGTTCTATATGTGTGAGAAATCATTCATCCAAATGCAACATCCATATGATGATACAACCACTTTCATCCATTAAAAGAAGAAAAATGCACACACATCCATATGTAGTATGAGAGTGATTGAGCCGATCTAGTGCCTAATGTGTGTGTATATGCATCCACAAGCAACCACTAGCAACCACTTGAATCCACTTGCATCCATCAAACATAACAACTCTCAAACACATGTTTTACATCCATGGGATTCCTACCTAAAGGTCGAAGACTCGATCGATAGGATATATTCATACGATGGAAACAAACATGGATAAAAGCTTTGGAAAAGAAGTTAAGAACATACCCTTGAAAAGAAAATGGTACAAAGCGTGAATCTTGTCTTTAGTCTCCCAAGTTGCATCCTCTTGGTTATCTCTCACTGGAATTTCATCAACTTGACCTCTCGGGTGCGTAGCTCCTTAACCTCCGATCCAAGAATACGGGTAGGAACTCGTCTGACTATCGCTTCCCGTTCCACCTCCATTTCCTTAAGCATATTCGGCTCAACTGCTTCTGTGGTATCGTGCAAGCACTTCCGTAAATGAGAGAAGTGGAAAACATCATGAACGCCGGACAATCTGTCCAGTAGCTTTGCTCTATAGGCAATTTGGCTAGTCCTTTCTGTTATGGGAAATGGCCGTTCAAATCTAAGTGCCAATTTCCTTACAGATCCAAAGCGAACCACATTCCTCAAATGTGATACCTTGATGAAAACCATCTCCTACCTCAAAATCAATGCCAGTCCTTCTCTTGTCTACGTAGGACTTCTGCCTATCTTGAGTTGTCTTCGTGCACCGTCTAATAAGATTAATCTTTTCTGAAGTTTCTCTAATCATATCCAGTCCAAGCAGAAGTCTTTCTGTAGATTCCCACCAACAAGTTGGTGACCTACAAGGTCGTCCGTACAATGCTTCGAAGGGTACCATGCCAATACTAGCTTGAAAACTATTGTTGTAAGCAAACTCTACTAAAGGAAGATGCTCTTCCCAAGTCCCTCAGAAGTCTAGGATACACAACCTTAAAAGATCTTCAAGGACTCTATTCACACTCTTTGTCTGTCCATCGGTCTGTGGGTGATAAGCAGTGCTCAAACACAACTATGTTCCTAATGCCTCTTGTAAGCTTCTCCAAAACTCACTGGTGAAAATGGGGTCATGATCACTTACGATATTGGAAGGTACTCCATAAAGACGGACTATCCCACGAATGTAAACTACTGCCAACCATGTTGTCGTCCTCTTACTCTTAACGAGAATGAAATGAGCGCTCTTAGTAACCCTATCCACTATAACCCAAATACTGGTGTTGTCTTTCCTTGATCCAGGCGAACCATCAATGAAATCCACAGAGACGCTCTCCCACTTCCACTATGGGACCTCCAAAGGATAAAGTAAACTACCGGGCTTCTTTTGATCAGCTTTGACTTGTTGGCAAATCAAACATTGAGAAACAAACTCTGCCACATCTTTCTTCATCCCAGCCTAAAAGAAAACCCTCTTCATATCTCTATACATCTTATCACCTCCTGTATGTATAGTCATCTTGAAATGGTGAGCTTCCTCAAGGACTGTCTTCAACAGACTCCCAATACGGGGAACACAAAGCCTTCCATCTCAACGCAACCACCCTCTATCATCTGTGGAATATTTACAAAGGTGATTAGAAGTCTCCCCTTTACCGAGACTATCCAAAATATCTACTAGATGTGGGCCCTCTCGCTGCGAAGTCCCTATCTAATCCAACAGAGTAGGTTGCACCTCTAATGATTCTAGCAAACCAGGTGTAAACTCGGTAGAGGGTCTGAAACCAAATGTCGATATGTACTCCAAGCTTTTCCTCTCCACAAACAGAGGACTAAATGTCATCCTCTGTCTACTCAATGCGTATGCGTCCATGTTACCCTTGCCAGGGGTATAAGCAATCTCAAAGTCATAGGATGCTAGGAAATCCATCCATCTTTGCTTTCTTAAATTGAGATCCTTTTCAAGAACAAGTACTTGAGAGATTTATGATCGGTGTACAATTAGAACCTCTATCCTAGTAGATAATGGCACCAAGTCTTAAGCGCAAATACTATGACAGCTAACTCCAAGTCGTGGATAGGGTAGTTCTTCTCATCAACTCTTAGCCGTCTACCTCCATAACATACTACCCTTCCCTCTTGCATTAGAAAAGCACCAAACCCTGTACCACATGCATCAGTGTACAAACACTTTGTTCTCATCGGACAAGGTCAAGACTGGGGTTGTTTCAGATCCCTCTTCAATCGATGAAATGTATCATCACAATCTACATCCCAAGAGAATATCAGACTCTTCTTTGTCAGCTTAGTGAGCGGGGCTGATATCTTTGCAAAGTTCTTAATGAACTTCCTATAACAGTCTGCTAATCCAAGAAAACTCCTCACTTATGTTGCATTCTTTGGGATCTGGCAATCTTGAACTGCAACTACCTTTGCGGGATCTACTGCTATCTCATCTTTAGAAACCACTTGCCCTAGAAATATCACTTCTTTTCTCCAAAAATGACCTTTGCAGAACTTCGCCTTAAGCTGATGTGCACGGAGAGTTTTAAAAACCTCCCTTAAATGTTGCGCATGCTCTTCGTCACTCTTCGAGAAAACCAAGATATCATCAACGAAGACCACAACGAACTTATTTAGGAACTCCGGAAACACCCTACTCATCAGATCAATAAAATAGGCGGGTGCATTCGTCAACCCAAAAGGCATAACGAGCCACTCAAAGAAACCATCTGGAGTTCTAAAAGCGGTCTTGTCTATAATGTCTTCGGCCACCCTCAACTGATGAAACCCAGTGGCCAAGTCTAACTGAGAGAAAACAGATGCACCAACAAGATGGTTAAACAGATCATCTATCCTCGGAACTGGGTGCCTATTCTTCTTAGTGAGCTTGTTCAACACTCTGTAATCCACACATAAGCGAAGCGATCCGTCCTCCTTAGTAGCGAACACCACTGGAGCACCCCATTCAGATATGCTTGCCTAATAAACCCTTTCTCAAGTAGCTCCCCTACTTACTTGCTAAGCTCCCTCCTTTCTCTTGGAGCCATGTGGCGCATATGCAATGCAACTAGCTTTGCATTGTCCACCAAATATATGTGAAAATCAATCTCGTGCCCCAGAGGTAAGCCCCTACCTCCTCAAAAACATCATGATACTCACAGATTACTATATACATCGTAGATCATTGATAGATGCATCAAGCGACTCTAGGAAACTAAGCATGACAGACCAGTTAGGGTCACAAGAAATCTCGAGTGTCTTCCCATGGCAAGTCAAAAGTCAAACAACCCACCTCTCACAATCCAGAATGGAACCATAGATGGAAAGCCAATCCATCCCTAGAATCAAACCATAGCCAATGAACCCAAGCACATATGCGTTGTATTCGAACTCGACGCCTAACACGTATATTCTCAAACCCCGACAAATCAAAGACAGATGAGCCGTACCCCCAATGGGGTTACAATGGGATCCAAAACCATACTAGTACTAAGGTGTAGAGACTCAACCACAGAATCAGATATAAAAGAATGTGAAGCACCAGAATCAAAAAGAGTTCTAATTGAATGACTGGAAAGAGAAATCAAAACTTCAACACAAACTTTCCTACCTCTATCCGGCACACTAGCCACGAGATCATGCACCTGCCTTATAGAAGATCTTTTCCTTTGACCTTGTCCTTGCTTCTTCGGGCACTCCTTAGAAAAGTGTCTAACCTCTGCACAATGAAAACAAGTGTTCTTTCTTTTCTTGCAATCCTTGATCACATGACCCTCTCATCTACAATGATGACATTTCCTCTTATCTCAAGATTTGTCATTCTTACCGCCCTTCTTTTGTTGCTGTTGTTCTTTCTTGGGCCACACTTTCTTATTTTGTGTTTCCTCAACCTTAGCTTCTTACTTTTCACCTTTACCCACCTCATGCATCAATGCCATAACAACAAGGTTCTCAAAAGTTGCTCCCATCGGAATATGAGACATAGCTAACCCATGGAGGGGTTCATTCAATCCTCTAGCAAACCTCATAGCCTTGTTGTGCGGGGTATCCACTAGTTCCAAACCTTGCCAATTGATTAAACTTATTAACATATTCTCTAACATCCATGCTCCCTTGCTTAAGCGCTAAAAACCTTTCCATTTGCAAACTTTGCTCGGCTTGAGAAAGAAACTTCATTTCGAATATCTGTCGGAAATCATCCCAAGTCTCCACTGGACGTCCCGCATGTGTCACTTCCCACCAAAATGAGGCCTCATCTTTCAGCATCCAGGTGGCTAACTGAATCTTCCTACGATCA
Organism: Allium sativum; assembly: GCA_030737875.1. Classification (NCBI taxonomy): domain Eukaryota; kingdom Viridiplantae; phylum Streptophyta; class Magnoliopsida; order Asparagales; family Amaryllidaceae; genus Allium; species Allium sativum. The sequence continues at coordinate 381,698,344 of CM060915.1, forward strand.
TCAACTTTAAAAATTCCAAACAAATCCTCCCTTCCTTTGAGCCAATCTCTTGCGTCTACGAAAGTATCAGTTCCTTTGAATGGCTTCTCGCCCATAGCACAGAAATCTTTGCATATCTTAAAGAAATTATCAGCATGCGGAGGAGGAACAACGGCTGCAGCCGGGAGAGGAATGTCTGCTTGACCACCAGTAGGCTCCGTGGCCTCTAAATACCTACAGAACCAGCTTGGTATCGCGACGCCCTCTAGAATATTAGGTTCCCCAGACATGCTGAAAAGAAAAGGAAAAGGGATTCAAATAGAGAATCGAAAGATATTACATATGGCTTTAGGTAATATGTTTTTCAATACAGACTATTCATTTGAAAATGATTTCTTTTAAAACCTCTTGAAAACAATTTTCAAAATCTTTTATTCGATCTGGTAACCTTTAGCTCTGATACCAAATGTGACACCCCACGTCCATTAATGTCACTCACTAAGAGAATGCATTAAGTTTCGTGAAGCAATAAAGGTAAACAAAAACAAAAACGTTACAAGATAGATGTAAAATAGCAACGGAATTTAAAACTTTATTAATCATAAAGCATCGTGGTTCAAAACATAGTTACATCATAAGTCTAAAGTACACAAAACCCAATACATCAATTTCAAACTTCTGTCTTGTACTAAAATCATCAGAGTACAATAATAAAAGAAGAATAGTTCCCCATAAATATAGCCATAGTAAAGAAAGTACGAAATCAAAGCATTGCATCTAGCTACTCCAAGCAAAATGAAAGAAGAATGCTGATCAAGCTTGAGTATTCTCACCCTGAGAACCTAAGGGGAAAACGGAAGAAAAATAAAAGGTAACAAAATAGGTCAGACATAAAGTCTGGCAAAGCCAGTTACTTTTAGCATATAAATAATTAAAAGTATCATGATAGGCATATAAGGATAAACTGAACAAAACATGCAATAGGCTTCTCTACAACTTTTCTCTTTCTATGCACCAATACTAGTATAACTGTAACATGATGATCCCAATAAGCATAAGATGGTAGACTTAGATGTACTTATAGTGAGAGGTTTTAACCTCACACAATATAGATATCCCAACAGAGCAGATGGGTGTTATCCCCAAACGATAATAACGGGCTCCTAAACAGACGTGACTGGATGTACCCTAATTTCTACCCCAATCGATCGGCTCCTTAACCCTCGTAGATACCATGTGCTGGCCCCACAATAGGATGTATCACTTCCTAAAGTGGCAACCCCGATACAAAGAAGATGCACAACCATATCTACAGATGTCACGGCGTCTTAATCCTCCCTGGTCCGGACCCATGCACGCAATTGACCCCATCGGAATGCGCCGCCCACACCTCCTCTCAAGTGACCTCTTACAACCAGCTCAGTAAGCGTGCACGGACCCAGACCTAGTTCGGGGTTTCCCTTTTGATACTGATATAGGTTACTGACCGATATGTGTCGCACATACAAGATGATACAAGCTTCCCCTAGGCTTGTATCCCCACTACTAGGTTTTCCGTAGGTTATGCCTACTGGTTTATCAAGATTGCATAACCCCAACAGGATAAGTTTGTGGGTATATATATACAAATATTACCTACCAACCCAAGATTTACTTAACCCTCCTGTAACGTCCCAGAATTTCGACAATTGGAAAATGTAATTAATTAAAGATTTATTTTAAATAATCAATTTAATATTGATGTAAGGACTAGAAGTTTAAAACCAAATACATTGTTTGTGTATGAATTGGATTTAATTCAAAATGGTTTGTGAAGATCAAATATTTATTTGAATCCAATTTGGTTGGGTATTTGATTTGGATTTGAAATTCAATTGAAAAACAAAAATGGTTGAATTAAAAATAATAATAAACGTTATTAGCATTAAATAAATTAAATATTTTTTTCGTTGATATGTATGGAGATTGGCTTGGAAATGTGTGTATCTGTATGTACAGAGAAATTAAAAAAAGTTAAACGTTCAAATTTGGAATCGAATGGATTTTTTTTGGGAACAAACGGAATTATACAAGTGAACTAATAAATAATATAAAAATAAAATATCGTGATAAACAAATAGAGTCGGACTACAATTAGTTTTATTGTATACAAAATATTGAAACGATAGGGCACACATAATTTTTATCATATTTGGAGACTGTGCTTACAGTATGAATTTTGAGCATTCAACGATAAATTAACGGTAAAAGATTTATGTTTAATTATACCCGAATATTACCTACCTTAAGTAAAACCTACTCCAGTTAAAAATCGCACCGACCTATATTTGCTACCTTATTCTATTGGTTGTTATGTGCTTCTTATCCCCTAATTTTCTCCTTTATAAATTACACAATTTCCCTTTTTTCTTCAGTAACATTGGTTTCCCCTTTTCTAAATTCCAATGGCCAAAAATTTGTTTCCCCAAATCATTTGAAATTGACTGTCTCCAAATGATCGCTCCTCCTCCTATTCAATGAAAGGCCGACACCACCTTAAAACCCAGTTCATAACCTCCTCCAGTTGAAGCTCGAGCAACCCAGATCCATGCCACCACGTACAACTAAGGCCACCGCAGTCGCTTCCTTCCTCCGACGTGCCTCGGTCCGCCACACAAGCACATTCCTTTTTACTACTCCTCCTCAAATTTGTTCGCTCCTTTTCCCATCATGGACCCAGTAAAGAGCCCTAAGTTGCTACCTTTCAATTAAAGCTTGCTCCACCAACAAGCTGTAACCCTCCAGTTTTTTTCTGCATCTTCTTATCACTTCAAAGGTTAGTGTTAATTCACTCACGATTAGTTTGTTTCAAGTAGTTTAACTTCAAGTACTGAAATTAAATAGTTAGTTGGATTGTTTCTTGTTGATTGTTGCGTTCTTTTGGGTGTAGTGCTCTCACCATTATCTGCTTGGAACATGTATTTATTTATTTATTTTTATTTTGTTTACATTATTATGTACTGGGCCGACTCACTGAAGTACATTAGTTTGTATTGATAAAAAACACCAAGAATCCTGTCATTTTTCTTTCAGTCTTAGTGTTTCCCTTGTGTGATTTATAGAAGAGAGAAGTACTAGGAGGTGGTACCTTATTTGCATACGTAATAACCAGAGATTTGGAAGAAATGATAATTAGGACATGCATATTAAAAATTTATTTAGTAAAGTTTTATGATTTTGTTGATAGAAGTCTTGTTCTGCATATGCTTAAAAATGTGTCAACATTCCAACTAAACACATAGACTATAAATGGCCAATTCTCCATACTTTTCTATTATTAATCATGGATGCCCAAACAAGTGTTTTCAAAGAAGTAGTGATCTTAAGCAGGGTGATCCCTGATCCCTTTGCTTTTAATATTTGTTATGGAATATTTTACTTTATAAATGGAAGAAAATAATGAGATAAAAGCAGACTACATTTTTCAAAGTGCATGGAAACTTATCATTTATACTTAAAAGAATCGATTAGGAAGCACAAGTTGCATTATTATAGAAGGAACTAAAATCATGTAAACTACATTAACATACTTTCATTGTACTCTTATTTTACTAAATCATATTGGCTGATGCTTGCTCGAATATCACCATTTACATATCTATTTTGGACCTTTTGCATTTTCAAAAATAACAGTGATATATGAATCTTCTGTATTTTTGTTTGAATCTTCTGTTGTATGTTTGTGGCCATTAAGCTATCCATTGACTATTTATTTCATTTGAATCTTCTATTGCATGTTTTACAAGTAATAAAGGGTATTTGGTAGAAAGTTTCCTTTAAGTAGGTTTTGTGTAATGATATTCGGTGCTATATTGATTCACTTGACCGCACAACTTATTTCTGCAACATATTGATTCACTTGCCCACATTTTTATCTACTGCCTTATATGATCACTTGGTTATGCTTTCTAAACCAAAGCTGAAATAACCTGAAACCAATTTTGTTCACTTAAATGGAAGTTGCTGAAACCATGTTTGTCTACTTAAATGGAAGTTGCTGAAACTATGTTTGTCTACTTTAATGGAAGTTGCTGAAACCATGTTTGTCTACTTAAATGGGAGTTGCTGAAACCATTTGTCTACTTAAATGGAAGTTGCTGAAACACACTACTACCTGAAAATTTGATTAGGCATATTGTTGTAAGGTGACCATCCATGATCATGGGTAATTGTAAACATACTATTTGATATAAATATACAGATATAAATATTGTTTCATTTGCTCTTTTTTTTAAAGTAGAGGCTATATTAAATATTTTAAGCATGATAAAAGTATGCTACATGGTTCTGTCATGTATTGACCTCACACTAATCAATTCCTTGACTTCAACTTGTTGTACTAAGAATTTTAATGAAGTCCAAGTATATATATAGTATTGAAACTATTTTTCCTGGTTGAACTGAAATAATGATATACATGTTACCCTGAACGTGAGTCACATTGAATGCGGAACTGTGTGGTTTGCAAAATTAGATTTAGGTGCTAATTACTTATCATATTAATGGTCAGGGTTTCTACTGTTACTTTTCATAATGATGTACTGATTCAATAACATATATGACATAGTAAATTATAATGCACCTATGTCATTGAGTAAATTGTACAGTTCCACGTATGTAGTACCATGCACTAACAATAGGGAGCTCTAGCTGAAATGAATGCTACTGTCATGTTGTAGAAAGCTTACTACATAAAGTTTTAGTATGTTTCAAATTGTTTAATCTGATACTTAAATATTGATTTAGAACATACTTTGACCAAAAACTTTAGTTTCACTTATGAATCCATTTTTAGCCTGAACTGGATAGCTACTTTGGTCTTTGTTGTAGCTTTTTGTTGCATGTTACTTTGGTCTTTGTTGTGGCTTTTTGTTGCATGAAGGCATGACATATATGGGCAGGTCATCAATATGCTATATAGTTCATTTCCCCTAACTTAGATTAATTTGAAATATTCACACTCAGTCGTGATAGTTATTATCGATGTTTGGGTTGTTGCATTTAAGTCCTGCTATATTAAGTTACATACATACAAGTTATCGTTATACATACTTGCACCATTTCTGGTCAGAGTGTTCATTACCTTTTAGTACTGCTAAGGCTAGTTTATTGGCCATGGTTGTGTGCACGACCATATTTGGATGTTGAATTTGTATGGTGATTTATTCCAGGATGTTGAGGCAATACACATACACATGTGTATATGCAAACACCCGGAACCACACGTGCCACTTTCTCCTCTTGGGTTGGCGAAGCTGAGGCGGTGTACCCATGCATATATATATATATATATATATATATATATACACACACACGAGCACACTCGCAAGCACTGAGATCATTCGTCCTTGGTCTAGGTATACTAGTATGAATAGATACCACCATTATTTATTTTATATATGACATCAGTGTGGGATTAACTATTATATTTCAATTTATATTGAAATTATTTTACTTGAACTACGATTTAATCCTGACTCGAGTATTTTGTGTTTTACATGAAATGCTCGGGTCAGACCCGAGCAATAAAGATTTAAAGATTATAGCTTAAGATTCGAAGACTGGTGAAGCTAGGGATCCGAAGATGCGCACTATGAAATTTTAAACCAATAAAGAATTTTCTTGTATTTAAATTGTTCTTTTAAATTCTGCTGTATATAAACATCTTGTATTCAAAATTTTGATTAATAAATAAAAGTTTATTTTGTTGTTCAATGTTTTGCTATTTATTTATTTGTTGTTTTTCTGTGTTGATTCTATTTTAAACTCTGTAATCTAAATAACGATCTGTCGATTTGAACGTTTTGAGTTGGCTTGATTACCGATTTGGAACAGTCAAAAAGGCGGGACGTACAAGTGGTATCAGAGCTTTGGTTTATTCAAAGCGTAGCTTATCGAGTTGAACATGAGTAGGATTAACATTAGAAAAAACGGATTTTTGAAATAAAAAGAGTTTTGGAAGTTAGATTTTGAACGAAAAAGATATTTTGGAAATATTATTTTGCAACTAGTATTTGGAACTGATACAGCGGAAATAATAAATTTTGAGATTCAAAATTATTTGGAATCCCCTGTCTTCGAATCCGGATTTGCCAGAGATGGTCTTCGATAAGGATCCCTTATGATTGAATCTCGAATCCATCATCCAATGGTATCTAGGGAGATAAGTATAAGAGAATCAATAAGTCAATTTCTCTAATGGTGTATTTAAGTAATCAAAGACGATTGAAATTTATTAGAATAAGAATTTAGAAGAGAATTTGAATGAAAGAGGAAATTTGAAATCGTTTCAAAGATGAAACGATGGATTTTAATTCAATATTTAGAATATTAATGAAAATAAATTCGCAAAGGTTATAATTGAAATTTGATTGTGTCAGATGATATTACCAATTCATTTGAATTATTCAGAATGTGGTAAGATGATTTGTAATTGGGTTCAAACTAATAGTGTATAATCAAATACAAGAATTCAATAGTAAAATATAAACTTGTTAATTAATTAACAAGAAGCAAATTGCAAACGAGAGCTATAAATGAAGCAATATATGAATGAAGATTGTGAAGAGATTTGAACCAGTATATAAATGAAATCAAAACTAATTTGATGTGACGAGTTCATAATATTTACTTTTAAAAGTAAATAACTGTTAGAAGCAGAAATGTTGAAAATAGGAACTGAGATGGAGTTAACCAGTATGGCGAGATTATTCTAAAGTTCAGAATATAATCAAATGAGATCTTTTTCAAAGTTCGGAAATGAATTATCGAATAAGAGATTATTCGAAAAGGAATTATTTATAGGAGATAATTATGTTGAATTTCAGGAAAGTACCATTTACTTTCTATTTTTAATTAGTTTAATACATTATTGATTAATTATTTATATATTCAGATTAAAGAATAAAGTATATTTTTAAAGTTAAATATTTTGAAGGTGTAAATTATTGTCAATGATTGTTGTAAAGGAAATAAATTCGTAACTTGAAATCAAAAATTTTGAGAATAAAAGTTTTGTTGGTGTTTGAAGTGGTGAATTTTATCTGTTTCAAAGTTAATAATGTTGTTCAGTTAAGGTCTGAGAGGTAAATATACCTCAACTTGATTGACTTCATTGCTGACTAAAAAATGGTTAAGGTTCAATAGCAAAAGTAGATAAATGGAGTAAGAAATGAGTGTTAGCTGTTAATTTAAAATAGCGGTGTGTATTTAACATCCGTTTAAAATCCAAATAACGAATTTAGAAATGTTTCCCATGAAAATAAAGTGTATATGCTGGAAAGGAAAAAAAGAAATAAATTAAGATTTGCATATTTATGGAAATGCTTTCATTTGTAATAAGAGATTTTCTAGAATTATAGAAAATAAACATGATAATTGAAAATGTTTTTCCAAAAGATCGTAAGAGGCTAACAAATAGCGAGAACTGAAGAATAAAAAGCCGCACGTCGAAAACAAAGGGCGGCAGAACATAAGAGAAGTGGATTTGTAACAACCCGCATTTTTAATGATTTAATAATTAATTAATTTAAATATTTGAATATGAAGTTGGAAACTCAAATGGTTTGAATTCAAATATTTAAATTAATATAAATTATGGAATAATAAAATTTATTTTCGAAATGCTCGGAAATAGCTGAATTGGTAATATCAAGTGAACTGGATAATATATGAAATTCAATTCAGTTTAGAATTGAATTATAATAACGAATATATTTATGAAAGTAATAGTTGAATGTATAAGTTATAATTTAATTATAACTCGAGCCCGTAATGTCGGGGCAGTTCGTAAACAAGCGAAATTTTACGCAACGGGGTATCCGTAATTAATATATAACATTTGCAAAGCATGTATCAATTCTACACCATTACTATTATTATTGTATCATTACATCCTTTCAATTTACTCCTCCACTTGCACCATTCTCCCTATAATGGAAACAGCCTATGATTGATCTGTTTATATATGTACTCGGGTACTGAGACAAAAACTAGTTGTAGATACTTCCAAAGGAGAAAGATTTCATGTCAATTTCGACATTACCTTTCCGCATCTTGCATGTTTTCTTATATAGCTGTGATACAGTGGATATCAGTGGTGAATAGCATTTTGATATTAACATGACTTAAAAAGGGTTCAGCATATGAGACTAAATAACTTAGAAAATGAACAAAGAAAAATAATACACAACCGTACCAATTCCTATCGTTCTACAGTCTCTGGCTAAACATCTTGCATGCCTACACAATAAAATTATTCATGCCTACTTCCTTAGTCCTTAAGTCTCACACATATATTAAACTATCTTCCTATTCACACGCTAGTATGACTACAAATAGTTCATGGCAAAGGAACTACGTAACGTCCCGGAAAATTTTCGATCTTGGTTATCCGATATACAACACATATCGAACATCCAAGGATCGAAAATACCAGTAGTTAATGAAAGAAATTAGAGGGTGAGGATAGATAAGATAGAAACTTAGAATAGAACAAGAAGAAGAACATACAACATCAGAGTAAACACGAATCTCACAGAGGAATGAATAAATATATTTCATAACATAACTATGAAATATAAATCTGTACTAGAATATATGTAAATCCCGATTACTTGACTGTCCGTACAAAATTGGGCACCCAATAGTTTAGGGAAAACAAAACAAAATAAACTACGGGTCAGTCATGTGACTGGTGTGAGTAAACTAAAATTATTTGATTTAACTTTTAAAATACTTTTGAAACAAAGGATAATCATAAGACCGATCCACTCATAAACACGTATGTTTTTTACCTTATGATAACCCAAATCATTAGTCAAACAATATTATTCTGATATTATAATAATGTCTAATACACGTAATATCAATCTAGTAGAAACGCTTGCATCTAATGTTCTACATATATAATATACAATCAAAACCGCGGGCTCTTATTTGGGGAATGGATTCCAACTATGACAAGGTATGGATCCACCTTCCGCTCAGTGTACTTTAGAAGCGATACACTGGAGTTCAACAAGAACACCTTGCAACTCGGCCACACATGACTGACCACTCATTTCGCTTGAGTGTATCGAATATATTGTCACCTTACAGTTGGTAAACCAACATAACCATTCCCGGGTGATACATAATTAAAAGAAGTAACAAATATGAATATTCTCTAGACGGTGACAATATTTCCTACTTGGATGCGAACCACTTAGCCATGCTGCCTGCCCGATTTTTGTCATTTCTCAGTTGATGAGGCTCGAGGTCAAAACGTATCTTTTAATAGATCACTCCTCCAATTACTTCGACTGCCACATTGTCATACCCATCAAATCACAAACTGATTTCCCAAAAAATACCACGGGTATAAGCTAAGAGAAACGAATTCCTCTGCCACCAACGTAAATACGTTTGAAACGATCAACTTGCGTGATCTACCAGATATACTCTGTCAAACATTCGTCCATTCAAGTTGTCTTGGGACTGGATAAACCGAAGGCACTATTCCGTACACCCATCCTAGGCAATCTCTACCTAGGACTTATACAACATCCCTTGCACTTTACTCCGTCTTCAATTTGTCTTCGATCTATTTGATTCGAAACGCTAACGCCCATACGGAGTGTTTCTTTGGATAAGAATCCAACCGGTCTCTCCATATTAACGACGGAAAAATGGTCAAAACTTTGATAGTCTGTGATATAACTATCAAAGAAAAACACGTGTGCAAACAACGATATTGTTTCCAGATGGAAATTTTATCGATCAATCATCATTTAACATTTATCTCTTTAGTTAATTAATTTACTTATCTCTTGTTTCCATATATTCTAAATTCTTATTTTCTATTATCAGAAAACATTTCTGATTCTTATTTGGAAAACATTTCCAAAACTCCTTCACTGGATTTAAACTGATGTTTAAATCAAACATCGCCATGCCAACTCAAACCATTTCACTCATTAACTAAATTCACTTAACCATCATGCACTATCAAACCTTACCATTCCTTAGTTAAGAAGGAAGTAAATCAAGTTGGGATATAATTACCTCTCAGACCTTAACTGAACAACGTTTTAACTTCGAAATAGTCAAAGTTTATCTTTTAAATCTTTAACAAACCTCCATACGTAACTCTCTTTCGAATAAATCTCTATTCCATAACTCTTTCCTTCGAATGAACTATATTCGATAATCTCTCTTCTTCGAATAACCTATATTCGAATAACTCTATTCAATTAACACTATTCGATTAACTCTAATCGATTTACTCTTATCAGTTAGCTCTATTTGATTAATTCAATTCTAATAACTCTATTTGATTAACTCTATTGCGTTAACTCTATTTGATTTACCCTACTGGATTAACTCTATTCACTTAACTCTAACTAATTTACTTTTATCAATTAACTCCTTTCGAATAAACTATATTTGATTAACTCCTTTCGAATAACTAATATTCGATTAACTCCTTTCGAATAATTAATATTCGATTAACTCCTTTCGAATAACTAATATTCGATAACTCCTTTCGAATAACTAATATTCGATAACCCCTTTCGAATAACTAATATTCGATAATTTCTTTCGAATAACTAATATTCGATAATTTCTTTCGAATAACTAATATTCGAGAACTTCTTTCAAATAACTAATATTCGATAATTTATTTCGAATAACTAATATTCGATAATTTCTTTCTCTATTCGAACAAACTATATTCGATTAATTCTCTTATTCGAATAACCTTATTCGATAACTCTTTCTTCGAATAAACTATATTCGAATAATACTAATCCGACTAACTCTAATTCAATTAACTCTGTACGAATAACAAATATTTGACTAACTCTTGTTTAGTTAACTCTATTCGAATAACTCTAGTTCAATTTAACTCTAATCGATTAACTCTAACTGATTAACTCTAACTGGTTAACTCTAACTCTAATCGATTAACTCTAACTCTAATCGATTAACTCCTCTAACTCATTTTGATTAACACATTTTGATTAACTCCTTTGATTAACTCTACGTCCATATTCAGTTTCAAATACCGATATTGAAATCGATTCTTACTTCTCTATATAAGCCCTGACTTATATATTCTATTTATCCAATGATAAATATTTTATTTAATTTATAAAATATTTTTACAAATTAATCTTCTTAATCTATTGGTTACAACAGATTCTATTTAAAATCTTTGCTTTAAATCCATATCATGTTATACCCGTGTGCGAAGCACGGGTCTAAACTTTCCTTATGTAAAATTCTATTCATTTGCTAAATATTTCCTTATATGACATTCTTTTCATTTCCCAATAAATCCCTTTTGTAACTCTTTTTATTTCCTAAATAAATATTTCCTTTTTATAACTCTATTTAATTTTCTAAATAAATATTTCCTTTTTAATTCTATTTGTAAATGTTTTACAAATATCTCCTTTTTAAATCTATTTGTAAATGGTTTACAAATACTCCCTTTTCAATTCCATACATTTATTTTCTAAATAAATATTTTTTTCTTATTTTTTCACAATATTTTCCTTTTATATTTGTTTCACAAATATTTTCCTTTTATAACTTATCCTTCGATTTTATAATTATTTTCTTTTAAAAAAATCCTTTTCCTTTTATATATAAAATCCATCGATTTCATGAGAAACCCCTTTTTATTTTCCAACTATTTCTTTTTCTATTTGTTTTACAAATATTTCTTTTTCTATTCTATTTATTTCTAAATAATCCTTTTATAATATCCTTTGATGTTATAAATATTCTCTTTACAAAATCCTTTGAATTTATAAACATTTCATTTTCAATATACGTTTTTGAAAATTCCTTTTTATCATTCTGGTATTTCTTATGGTATTTAACATACCATATAACAATGATAAATATTGTCCAAACACACATAATCTACAACAGATTATATAACACATCATATATCACATTATATGAATAACAGTAAAATAAATATTGAGGAATCCAGTTGGAACCCCCTAACATATTTCCCTGCATCCACAGATGTTACACAATACAATTAACATCAATTTCATTTCACTATGAAATATTCTGCTAAACAGAATCAATATATATATATATGTATTTATATATATATAACCAGATCTATAATTTCAACCAATTACTTAAGAGTTCAACCAAATAGTCAATACACAGCAATCAACAGATAATTATCAGTTCTAAGAATACGTTATAAAAATATAACTGTTCAGAGTTGGTAAGTTTTACTCACTTTGGCAGTTCATCGTTAAAGAACAATAAACTGTTGTTTGATTCAGATCAAACAATTTATTTCGCCATAAATTCAAACGAGCTCCAATCCACTCCCAGTTAGTTCCATTATGGAGCTCCCGTCCATACGATCCCAACGTATCCTATTTTGCTGAAATCTGACACCGCATGAATTAGATATACATTTTTAAAGTTTGAACTAATTTATATTAAAATTAAACAAGTTAAAAGGTTTAATAGGCTTTAACCTTTTAATTTCCCCCCGGCCCATCAACAAACCCGCAGCCCAACAATACACAGACCCAACGAACCTTTCTTCCCCAAAAAACCTTAAACCGGTTACTCTATTTTTTTGCCATTTCCGACATTCTAACTTCCTCCAGTCCCTTCGTTCCTTCATGAAACTCCACGAACAAAACACCGTACTCTCTCTCTTTCGACCCTCTACATCACCGTCTTAACTAGGTGAAACTCGCACCCACCCAGTCTGTCGCGGACTCACAGCATTTCAACGCTGCCAAAGTTATACCATCAACATTTTTATTCCTCAAACTCCCCGAAAAAAATGGTACGAGCTCCATTTTGCCTCCTGAGTCCAGAATAAATCATTGTACTTCGAATCGATGAACTACCAACCCAAAACGCGTAACCCTAGTTAATGCGGTTACAAATCGAGCGAAACAAACATGTATCGCATCCTCTAAAGCTGACATCAAAACGAAGAGGAATCCCTCAGGAGATCGAATACACATATAGTTGGATTTATAGGATTTTACACGAATTTATTTTGGATTTTTGAGGATTGGGTATTTCCACGGTTTGAAATAAAGAGAACGGTGGATTTGTTGTTGAGGAGAGAATGAGGAACTAGGCTTAAAAAGGGTTATGGTGAGGGTATTTATAAGGTTTTGTTTTGAAGCTGCGATTGTGAAGAGAAACGAAGTGTTGGAATTTATTTTGGGAGATGGAGCTTCCATGTTTCGGGTTCGAGCAAATGAAGACTGGTGGCTGAGTGAATTTAAGTGCGTGGACCCTTTTTGATCAGAGGAAACAGATTTTAGGTTAAGGTTAAGATAAAGTAGTATTTTTGTTTGGTTTTTTCCAAAGTACCATGTTACCTAAATTTCATTCACATACGGACAGAAATCAAGATACCGTTGTATCGAGCTCGGTTCCACGATCCCAAAAATATAATAATATCGGTAGGTTAACTCATTTTGTAAAATCCCAAAATCGCTGATTAAGGGTGCAAAATACTCCAAATAAAAAGTTGCGTATTTGATTAATTAAAAATTACAGTAAAATTCTAAAAATTAAATCATCACTACATCCAAAAGGATTTGTCCCAATTCGAAACCAATATTTAATTATATTGAAAACCCTTTTATAATGTAAACAAAGCATTACAAATTATAAAGGAATTCCATAGCGTTTTTCTGGAAATTTGATTTTGACATATATCAAAATCTGCACAATGAAATCCCAATTTTTTTCTTCCACTAGAAAAATATACTTCACCGGCTCCGAACGTTTCTTGTTTCACAAAAATCCGATTTAAAACAGACCCTGTATATTTAGTTGAAATTCAAATCGCCAAATAGCGAACTGTCGCGCCATTTCGAGCTTGATTTAATTATAATATAATTATATGTTCAAACTGTCGTTATTTAAATATATTCGTCAATATAATTAAATTTCAAACTGAATATATATATATTTTGAATTGTCCAGTTCACATTATATTATCAATTCACTAATTCTGATTATTTCAGAATTAAATATATTATTCTATTATTTAATTTAATTAAATATTCAACATTATTTAATTAAACAACCTTTAAATTACTAAACCATTATTTTAAATAATTAAATGAATTAATTATTATATCTCTATATGGGTCGTTACATTCTTCCCCACTTAAAATAATTTCGTCCTCGAAATTTCTAAGGTCGAAAACAAACTCCACCAACTAGGTTAAACATTATTTTTTTACTTCTTTAACTTCAGTTTCAACTGAACCAATTTATTTCAATTAAAATATTTATTTAATTCTACCAATGATAATTTTCAAAAATCCTGAAAATTTTCTAACACCTTAACTTTTCGAAATATTTCGCCAGCACCTCCTTTGTACTGGTCAATAGCTCAAACTCTAACCCGCTTCTCTAGGCCTTCTCCATCCCAAAAGAAAATCAAACAGCCAAGCGGCTTGCCAATTCGGCTCATCAAAATCTCAAACCCATATATAATATAATTTGGTACCTTTTTGTCGGCATATAATTATATCCTTTACATCTACTCCTAATTCAGCATATATCAATGTCATCCGATCAAACTCCAATCACTTTTATCTCCAACACAACCATTCGCTTGTATCCAAGCCAAATATCATTTCAAACTCGAGTTTCATTTTTGATTCCAAACTCTTAACTTGATTATCAAATTACACTTCAAATTCGAATCTCACAATCCAATTTGTCTTGATATCATTCTAATCCAATTCAATTTCCACTTGATTGGTTTTCAATTCAATTCCAATTTATTTCCACAAATTTTTTATTTAAATTTGTTTTTAATTCAAACAATCTTTTCTTGGGAGTTTTAAAAAGTTTACCATATCAAAAATCAAACTTTCCCTTTTAGGATTTCAACAACTTGTCTTCTCAAAACCATTCAAAAACAAATCTTTGGTAGTAATCTGTTACTTGCAAACTCGAAAATGAACGATGATGTCCGGATCAACATCGGAATTTACTTTCCAGCGACCGAAGTGAGTTCAATACTATATCACTTTCAAAACCATTTCTAAACACTTCCATTTTGAAATCAATTCAAAATATCATTTACAATGCTTTAAACAGTTTAAAATCTCCCAGGATTTTAAAATTCACATATATTTAATCCAATTCCATTTGCAATCACTTTTCCAAATTTTTCGAATTTCAATTTCCAAATTCTGATTTAATCCATTTGATTTCATATATTACATTCATTTGAATTCTGATTGGTTATTTACATAACCATTCCATTTATAATCTTACTCGATTATAATAACAACCAATATATCCAATATATTATAATTCCAATATATATATTTACTCTATATCAAAATGTACTTTGGGTAAAATTATTTTCATTTACCCTTTTTCAAAACATATCGTGTCTACTAATCGTATTTGAGCGTTTATAAACTCCTACCAATACAGTGGATCAAACTGATCGACCAGAACCCATAAACAACTCAACCAACAAAGCTCCACAATATAAAATAATTTTTTATGTCAATAACAAATACGTTCACTCGTATATATACACTCAACTCAATCTAGGGTATTACTAACCCTATCTCTACTGAGTCAAGTAACAGAGCCAAGGTAATTACTTAACCTTTAGCTCTGATACCAACTGTAACGTCCCGGAAAATTTTCGATCTTGGTTATCCGATATACAACACATATCGAACATCCAAGGATCGAAAATACCGGTAATTAATGAAAGAAATTAGAGGGTGAGGATAGATAAAATAGAAACTTAGAATAGAAGAAGAAGAAGAAGAACATACAACATCAGAGTAAACACGAATCTCACAGCGGAATGAATAAATATATTTCATAATATAACTTTGAAATATAAATCTGTACTTGAATATACATATCATTTCCATAGTACAACACTTACAACACAGCGGAAAAACCATAGCTATATAATTCTGAAGCCTCCTGCTCCAGCTCTTCGAGTTTCTGTAAATCCCGACTACTTGACTGCACGTACAAAATTGGGCACCCAAGAGTTTAGGGAAAACAAAACAAAATAAACTCCAGGTCAGTCATGTGACTGGTGTGAGTAAACTCAAATTGTTTGATTTAACTTTCAAAATCCTTTTGAAACAAAGGATAATCATAAGACCGATCCACACATAAACACTGATGGTTTTTACCTTACGATAACCCAAATCATTAGTAAAACAATATTATTCTGATATTATAATAATGTCTAACACAAGTAATATCAATCTAGTAGAAACGCTTGCTTCTAACGTTCTACATATATAATATACAATCAAAACCGCGGGCTCTTATTTGGGGAATGGATTCCAACTATGACAAGGTATGGATCCCCCTTCCGCTCTGTGTACTCTAGAAGCGATACACTGGAGTTCAACAAGAACATCTTGCAACTCAGCCACACATGACCGACCACTCATTTCGCTTGAGTGTATCGAATATATTGTCACCTTACAGTTGGTAAACCAACATAACCATTCCTGGGAGATACAGAATTGAAAGAAGTAACAAATATGAATATTCTCTAGATGGTGACATTATACCCTACTTGATTGCAAACCACTTAGCCATGTTGTCTGCCCGATTTATGTCATTTCCCAGTTGATGAGGCTCGAGGTCAAAACATATTTTTTAACAGATCACTCCTCCATTTACTTCGAATGCCACATCGTCATACCCGTCAGATCACAAATTGATTTCCCCAAAAATATCACGGGTATAAGCTAAGAGAAACGAATTCCTCCGCACCAACGTAAATACGTTTGAAACGATCAACTTACGTGATCTACCAGATGTACTCTATCAAACATTCGTCCATTCAAGTTGTCCTAGGACAGGACAAACCGAAGGCACTATTCCGTACACCTATCCTAGGCAATCTCTACCTAGGACTTATACAACAGCCATTGCACTTTACTCCGTCTTCAATTTGTCTTTGATCTATTTGAATCGAAATGCTAACGTCCATACGGAGTGGTTCTTTGGATAAGAATCCAACCGGTCTCTCCGTATTGACGACGGAAAAATGGTCAAAACTTTGATAGTCTGTGATTTAACTATCAAAGAAAAACACGTGTGCAAACAACGATATTATTTCCAGATGGAAATTTTATCGATCAATCATCATTTAAAATTTATCTCTTTAGTTCTTTAATTTACTTATCTCTTGTTTCCATATATTCTAAATTCTTATTTTCTATTATCAGAAAACATTTCTGATTCTTATTTGGAAAACATTTCCAAAACTCCTTCACTGGATTAAAACTGATGTTTAAATCAAACATCGCCATGCCAACTCAAACCATTTCACTCATTAACTAAATTCTCTTAACCATCATGCACTATCAAACTTTACCATTCCTTAGTTAAGGAGGAAGTCAATTAAGTTGGGGTATAATTACCTCTCAGACCTTAACTGAACAATGTTTTAACTTCGAAATAGTCAAAGTTTATCTTTTAAATCTTTAACAAACTTCCTTACGTAACTTCCTTTCGAATAAATCTCTATTCGATAACTCTTTCCTTCGAATGAACTATATTCAATAATCTCTCTTCTTAGAATAACCTATATTCGAATAACTCTATTCAATTAACACTATTCGATTAACTTTAGTCGATTTACTCTTATTAGTTAGCTCTATTTGATTAACTCAATTCTATTAACTCAATTTGATTAACTCTATTGGATTAACTCTATTTGATTTACCCTACTGGATTAACTCTATTTAATTAACTCTAACTAATTTACTCTTATCAATTAACTCCTTTTGAATAAACTATATTCGATTAACTCCTTTTAAATAACTAATATTTGATTAACTCCTTTCGAATAACTAACATTTGATTAACTCCTTTCGAATTACTAATATTCGGTAACTCCTTTTGAATAACTAATATTCGATATATAACTCCTTTCGAATAACTAATATTCGATAATTTCTTTTGAATAACTAATATTCAATAATTTCTTTCGAATAATCAATATTTGATAATTTCTTTCGTATAACTAATATTCGATAATTTCTTTCTCTATTCGAACAAACTATATTCGATTAATTCTCTTATTCGAATAACCTTATTCGATAACTCTTTCTTCGAATAAACTATATTCGAATAATTCTAATCCGACTAACTCTAATTCAATTAACTTTATTCGAATAACAAATATTCGACTAACTCTTGTTCGATTAACTCTATTCGAATAACTCTTGTTCGATTTAACTTTAATCGATTAACTCTAACTGATTAACTCTAACTGGTTAACTCTAACTCTAATTGATTAACTCTAACTCTAATCGATTAACTCTAACTCTAATCAATTAACTCTAACTCTAATCGATTAACTCCTCTAACTCATTTTGATTAACACATTTTGATTAACTCCTTTGATTAACTTTACGTCCATATTCAGTTTCAAATACCGATGTTGAAATCAATTCTTACTTCTCTATATAAGCCCTGACTTATATATTCTATTTATCCAATGATAAATATTTTATTTAATTTATAAAATATTATTTTAAAATTAATCTTCTCAATCTATTGGTTACAACAGATTCTATTTAAAATCTTTGCTTTAAATTTATATCATGTTATACCGTGTGCGAAGCATGGGTCTAAACTTTCCTAATGTAAAATTCTATTCATTTGCCAAATATTTCCTTATATGACATTCTTTTCATTTACCAATAAATTCCTTTTATAACTCTATTTATTTCCTAAATAAATATTTCATTTTTATAACTCTATTTATTTTTCTAAATAAATATTTCCTTTTTAATTCTATTTGTAAATGTTTTACAAATATCTCCTTTTTAAATCTATTTGTAAATGGTTTACAAATACTCCCTTTTCAATTCCACATATTTATTTTCTAAATAAATATTTTTTTTCCTATTTGTTTCACAATATTTTCCTTTTATATTTGTTTCACAAATATTTTCCTTTTATAACTTATCCTTCGATTTTATAATTATTTTCTTTTAAAAAAATCCTTTTCCTTTTATATATAAAATCCATTGATTTCATAAGAAACCCCTTTTTATTTTCCAACTATTTCTTTTTCTATTTGTTTTACAAATATTTCTTTTTCTATTCTATCTATTTCTAAATAAATCCTTTTATAATATCCTTTGATGTTATAAATATTCTCTTTACAAAATCCTTTGAATTTATAAACATTTCATTTTCAATATACGTTTTTGAAAATTCCCTTTTATCATTCTGGTATTTCTTATGGTATTTAACATACCATATAACAATGATAAATATTATCCAAACACACATAATCTAAAACAGATTATATAGCACATCATATATCACAATATATGAATAACAGTAAAATAGATGTTGAGGAATCCAGTTGGATCCCTCCAACCTGTTTCCCTACATCCACAGATGTTACACAATACAATTAACATCAATTTCATTTCACTACGAAATATTCTGCTAAACAGAATCAATATATATATAACCAGATCTATAATTTCAACTAATTACTTAATAGTCCAACCAAACAGTCAATACACAGCAATCAACAGATAATTATCAGTTCTAAGAATACGTTATAAAAATATAACTATTCAGAGTTGGTGATTTTTACTCACTTTGGCAGTTCATCGTTAAAGAACGATAAACTGTTGTTTGATTCATATCAAACAATTTATTTCGCCATAAATTCAAACGAGCTCCAGTCCACTCCCAGTCAGTTCCATTATGGAGCTCTTGTCCATACGATCCCAATGGATCCTGTTTTGTTGAATTCTGACACTGTATGAAATAGATATACATTTTTAAAGTTTGAACTAATTTAAATTAAAATTAAACTAGTTAAAAGGTTTAATGGGCTTTAACCTTTTAATTTTTTCCCGGCCCATCAACAAACCCGCAGCCCAACAATACACAGACCCGACCAACCTTTCTTCCCCAAAAAAACCATAAACCCATTACTCCCTTTTTTTTCCATTTCCGACATTCTAACTTCCTCTAGTCCCTTCGTTCCTTCATGAAACTCCACGAACAAAACACCGTACTCTCTCTCTCTTTCGACCCTCTACATCTTCCGTCTCAACTAGGTGAAACTCGCATCCACCCAGTTTGTCGCGGCCTCACAGCATTTCAACGCTGCCAAAGTTATACCATCGACATTTTTATTCCTCAAACTCCCAAAAAAATGGTATGAGTTCCATTTCGCCTCCCGAGTCCATAATAAATCATTGTACTTCGAATCAATGAATTACCAACCCAAAATGCGTAACCCTAGTTAACGCGGTTACAAATCAAGCGAACCAAATAGGTATCACATCCTCTAAAGCTGACATCAAAACAAAGAGGAATCCCTCAGGAGATCGAATACACATATAGTTGGATTTATAGGATTTTACACGAATTTATTTTGGATTTTTGAAGATTGGGTATTTCCACAGTTTGAAATAAAGAGAATAACGAATTTGTTGTTGACCAAAGAATGAGGAATTAGGTTTAGAAAGGGTTATAGTGAGGTTATTTATAAGGTTTTGTTTTGAAGCTGCGATTGTGAAGAGAAACAAAGTGTTGGAATTTATTTGGGGAGATGGAGCTTCCACGTTTTGGGTTCGAGCAAATGAAGACTGGTGGCTGAGAGAATTTTAGTGCGTGGACCCTTTTTGATCAGAGGAAACAGATTTTAGGTTAAGGTTAAGATAGAGTAGTATTTATAGTTTGGTTTTTTCCAAAGTACCATGTTACCTAAATTTCATTCACGTACGGACAGAAATCAAGATACCATTGTATCGAGCTCGGTTCCACGATTCCAAAAATATAATAATATCAGTAGGTTAACTCATTTTGTGAAACCCCAAAATCGTTGATTTAGGGTGCAAAATACTCCAAATAAAAAGTTGCGTATTTAATTAATTAAAAATTAGAGTAAAATTCTAAAAATTAAATCATCACTATGTCCAAATGGATTTGTCCCAATTCGAAACCAATATTTAATTATATTGAAAACCCTTTTATAACGTAAATAAAGCATTACAAATTATAAAGGAATTCCATAGCGTTTTTCTGGAAATTTGATTTTGACATATATCAAAATCTACACAATGAAATCCCGATTTTTCTCTTCCACTAGAAAAATATACTTCACCAACTCTGAACGTTTCCTGTTTCACAGAAATCCGATTTAAAACGAACCCTGTATATTTAGTTGAAGTTCAAATTGCCAAATAGCGAACTGCTGCGCCATTTCGAGCTCGATTTAATTATAATATAATTATACATTCAAACTATCGTTATTTAAATATATTCGTTAATATAATTCAATTTCAAACTGAATATATATATATTTTGAATTGTCCAGTTCACATTATATTATCAATTCACTAATTCTGATTATTTCAGAATTAAATATATTATTCTATTATTTAATTTAATATTATTTAATTAAACAACCTTTAAATACTAAACCATTATTTTAAATAATTAAATAAATTAATTATTATATCTCTAAAATACGGGTCGTTACAAACTAACTGCAAACCTACCTAGGCCTTTACGTACCCTATTACTTAACGACGAAGGAATCTAACATTATAAATAAACACATCTGCTCGTGTATTCCCTTTTCAGCAAACTGAAAGCTCGAAATTTTAGTGGCAAGTAATATTTAAAAACCCATTTCGTTTCCACACTAAAATCTAAAAATCCACAATATATATATATTATGTAATCATTGAAGCAAGACCTTCAAACTAGTTTACGTTTCGAATTAACCTAGAACCGTTGTTGTCGCACCAATATTCACAGCAGCACCTCCTAGGGATCAGGGACGATGGGATAAAACTGGTTCGATGATCATTAAGTAGTGTGAGTTAGCGTTAGTGGCTGAAGGAGTAGGAGGCTTGATTCATAGTTTGAATATTGCTGTTGATCTGGAACACGCGAAGACCGAGTGGAGTGTTGTCAGTACGAGAAAGTAGAAGAGTCGATGCAGCATGATGGGATCAACATGAGGACTGCCGCATGGTTTTCTAGAAGAGAAGTGCTGATGGAAAAGTTTTGCAGGTGTGTAGTGCACACAGGTGGGTATAAAAGTGCCGTCATTTTGGGAAAAAACTAAAGCGTACTGGGGTTTATTTTTATAGGAGAAGAAAGGTGGCGGGTTGTTTTGTAATGACAGAGAAGAGTGCGGTTAGGGGATGGCTGAAAATGGGTTCTGAAGCTCACGTTATGAAATATGGAAGAGGAAGCACTTGCGTGCAGTATAAAAAGAATGGGTACGGTAGTGGGATGAATTTAGAGGAGAAGAAGCACCGTAAAGTCTGGGATTGGCATGCATGGAAATTTAGGGTCAATGTGAATTATAGAAAAATGGTAAGGCTCACTTTTAACAATAAATTAAGTTCTTTTTTAATTTAAATAATAAATAGATAGTTATGTTATTTCTTTTTTGGAACAACAAGAGTTCAAATTTGAGGGAGTGTTTAAAACATGAATAGGGGAGGTAGTGAGTAAGTCAATGGCGTTTGATCGGTGAATAAAGTGGTAGAGTGTGGTATTATATATAGAGATGCACGACGGGCATAAGTGATACAGTAGGAGCACAAGCTTAAAACTGTTGGCATGTTTGAGCGGAAGGAAGAGCTGCATGTTGAATGGAAGGATACTATGCGTTGGAATTGGGTTGAAGAGATTCAGAGCACGTTACAATTTATGGCGAAATTAAACGTCTGATCCGAATCAACCAACGTTAATCGTTATTTAATGATTAACGACCAATGTGAGTAAAACTGACTAACTCTGCCAGTTTATATTTTCATAAATACAATCTAGTATTGATAAATGATGATTGATTGTTGTGTGATGATTGTTTGGTTGAATTGCTAATTTAGTGGTTGAAATTATAGATAACGATATATATATAGTTAATCAAATATTGATTCTATTTATCAGAATATTTCATATTGAAATGAAATGATGTTATTTATATTGTTTAACATCTGTGGATGACGGAAAACAGGATGGAGGGATCCAATTGGATTCCTCAATATTTATAATACTGTTTGTTTTCATATATTGTGATATATGATGTGATATAAAACCTGTGATTGATTATGATGGCACTGGTCTTTTTAATGTGGTATTTTAAATACCATAAGAAATACTAGAATGTAAAAAGGGAATTTTCAAAGTGTATTTTGAAAATGAAATATTTATAGGAAATAAATAGGATATTATACAAGGAATATTTATTTGTAAAATAAATAAAATTATAAAAGGAATATTTATTTTGAAAGTAAATAGAATTATAAAAGGAAGTATTTGGAAAATGAATAGAATTTTATAAAAATAGGATTTTACATTAGGAAGGTTTAGACCCGTGCTTCGCACATGGGTGTAACATGATATTGATTTAAAGTTAGTATTTAATACAAATCTGTTTTAACATATAAATAGAGGAGAATAATTTATAAACGATGTTTATAAATTAAGGTAATATTTATCATATGATAAATTGAATATATGAATCTGAATTTATATAGAGAAGTAAAATCGGTTTTAACACCGATAATTGAAATGGAATGTGGACGTAGTAGCTATAAAGGAAATTTGCAATGAAATTATAAATGTTGGAAATGAAATAAGATTTGTATGAATATTTTTGCAAATAAAAATATAAATAGAATTTGGGTTTGATATTTTGTTTTTAAATACAAAATCAAACTGTTTTGATTATATAAAGAAATATTATTCACATTCTATGTGAAAAATTAGATTAAAGTAAATATTTTGCAAATAAAATATTATAAAGGAATTTGGGGTTTGAATTAGGAATTTAAATGGAATTATTGAAATTAGAAACTGATTGGAAATTAGTTGAGTTGAATGGCTTTTTGGGAATCGATCTGATGTTGGTTTTTTCCTTCGGCGTTTATACTTGGGAAGTTGTTCTTTTATTAGTTTGTAGCTAGAGACTGATAGAGGTGGGAAGGGATTGATGCGTGAATCAGAAATGGAAGCGTTTTCCAAAGTTAATAACGTATATTTTCTAATTTTAGAAAATAAGGAATTTATGAATATATGGAAACGATAAATGGGAAATTGGGAAATGAAATGATGATTGATCGGTAAGATTTCCATTTGGGAATACGACCGTTGTTTGTACACATGTTTTCCTTTGATAGTTAAACCACCGACTATCAAAGATTTTGACCATTTCCGTTGTCAATATGGAGAGACCGGGATCAGATATATTATCTTAAAATCACTCTGTATGGCATCAGCATTGCGAATCAAATATGATGAAGGTAATTGAAGACAGAGTTATGCAAGGGCTGTTCAGTAAATCTTAGGTAGAAATTGCCTAAAATGGATTTATAGAATAGTGCCTTCGGTTGTCCAGTCCCAGGACAACTTGAGTGGACGAATGTCTGACATAGTATATCTGGTAGATCACGTAAGTTGATCGTTTCAAACGTATTTACGTTGGTGGCGGAGAAATTTGTTTCTCTTAGCTTATACCCATGGAATTTTTGGGGAAATCAATTTGTGATTTGACGGGTAGGACGATGTGGCATTCAAAGTAAATAAAGGAGTGATCTGTCGAGATACGTTATGACCTCAAGCCTAATCAACCGAGAAGTGACAGAAATCGGACAAGTACCTTGGCTAAGTGGGTCGCACCAAATTAGGGTATATTGTCATCATCTAGAGAATATTCATACTTGTTACTTCTTTCGCTTCTGTATCTCCCAAGAAAGGTTATGTTGGTATACCAACCGTAAGGTGATAATATATTCGGAACATTCAAGCAAAATGAATGGTCGGCCATGTGTGGCCAAGGTACATGATGTTCTTGTTGAACTCTAGTGTACCGCTTCTAGAGTACGCTGATCGGAAGGTGGTTCCATACCTTGTCAGCGTTGGAAGTCAATTCCTCAATAAGAGCCCACGGTTTTTGATTGTATATTATATATGTAGAACGTGAGATGAAAGCATTCTACTAGATTGCTAAGTACTTGTATTGGACACTATTATAATATCAGAATAGTATTGATTTTTGAAAAATATTTTGGGTTATCGTAAGGTAAAAACCATCCGTGTTTATGTGTGGATTGGTCTCACGATTATCATTGCTTTTGAAAAGGATCTGGAAAAGTTAAATCAAGTGATCAGAGTTTACTCATACCAGTCACATGACTGACCCAGAGTTTATTTTGTTTTGTTTTACCTAAACTCTTGGGTGCCCAAATTTGTACGGGCAGTCAAGTAGTCGGGATTTTTCAGATTTACTTGAGGAGCTTGGAGCAGGAGGCTTCAATATTAGTTATATACAGAGTTTATTTCCGCCGTGTTGTTATGTTTTATACTGGTATGTATATACAGTTACAAGTTGTATTTCAAAAGTATTGTTATAATATATTTTATTCGTTCCGCTGTAAGATTCGTGTTACTCTGATTTTGCTCTGTTGTGATCTTCTTCTTCTATTCTAATTTTCTATCTTTCTTTTTCTCACCCTCTAACTTCTTTCTAACAATGGTCTGGTATTTCCGATGCTGGGATAGTCGACATGGTATGTTGTGTCGATTTTCTAGGTCGAAAATTCTTGGGTCGTTACAGTGGTATCAGAGCTGAAGGTTAAGTAATTACCTTGGCTCTGTGGCGTGACTCAGTAGAGATAGGGTTGGTAATACCCTAGATTGAGTTGAGCGTATATATACGAGTGAATGTATTTGTAGATTATATAAAAATGATTTTATATTATGGAGATTTACTGGTCGAGTGGCTTATGAACTCTGATCGATAGTGGGGCACCACGATATCGATAAGAGTTTCTAAACACTCGAATACGATGAACCGACATAATATGTTTTGAAAATGAGGGTAAATGAAATAATTTTACCTGAAATTATATTTAAAGAAGTATATATCTTGAGATTATCATATATATTGGAAGTGTTGGTTGTTATTATAATTGAATAAGATTATAATTGAGATGGTTATATAAATAACCAATCAGAATTAATATAAATGTGATGTGTAAATTCAGATGAATTAAATCTGCATTTAAACCAGAAGTGAGATTGAAACTCTGGAAAATTGGAAAAGTGTTAGTAAATGGTTTTGGGATTTAAAATATGGGAATTTTAAGATCCTGGGTAAATTTGGAAATGTTTTCCAAACATTTTAAAGAATATTTTGAAGTGATTTCAAACGAAGTGTTTAAAAATGGTTTTGAAAGTGATATAGTATTGAACTCACTTCGATAGCTAGAAAATAAATTCTGATGATGGTTGCAACATCATTAGTGTTCATTTTCGAGTTTCTAAGTGACGGATTATTACCAAAGATTTTGTTTTGATTTTTTTTGAAGAAAGAAGTTGTTCAGAAATTCAAATGTTTTGAATTGTTATTATCATGTATGATTTCAAACAGATTTGAAATAAAACCCAGGGATTTGAATCCCGAAATTTAAAATTTTACTTATGAAGTTAAATAAATGGAATAGTAAAACCAAATAAATAAATCAGAGTTTTTATTAATCTGAGTTGAATAAAATTTGGATTGGATTAGTGATAAACTGGAATGGAATTGGAATCGAAATAAAATTTGGCTTGAGTATAAGAGAATTATGGGTTGGAAAATGGAGCTTGGCCTGGCCATAAGGGAGTAATTTGGATTTGAGGATAAAGTGATTGGAGATCAAAGTTGGAAATGCATGGATATATGCTGATTTGATAGTGAATAAAAGAGATAGAGTTGAATGCCCAATAAAAGGTACAAGTTTATATTTTTATATGAGTAAGAGATTTTTATGGGCCTATTTGGCAAGCCGCTTGGTTGTTCGATTTTCTTTTGGGTTGGAGAAGGCCTAAAGAGCCGAGTTGTGGTTATACCAATTAACCCGTGTAAACGAGATGTTGGCAAAAAATTTCGAAAATCTAAGGTATTATGAAATTTTTGGAATTTTTGAAAATTGTCGTTAGTAGAATTAAATTAATAATTTTATCGAAATAAATTGGTTCAGTTTAAACTGAAGCTAAGAAGAAAATAAATAATTTTTACTTGGTTAATAGAGTTTGCAGTATTTTTCTACCTTAATAATTTCGGGGGCGAAATTCTTTTAAGGGAGGATAATGTAACGACCTGTATTTTTAACGATTTAATAATTAATTAATTTAATTTTTTGAACATGAAGTTGGCAATTCAAATGGTTTGAATTCAAATATTTTGAATATTTAAATTAATATAAATTATGGAATAATAAAATTTATTTTCGAAATGGTCGGAAATAGTTGAATTGGTAATATCAAGTGAATTGGATAATATATGAAATTCAATTCAGTTTAGAGTTGAATTATATTAACGAATATATTTATGCAAGCGACAGTTGAACATATAAGTTATAATTTAATTATAACTCGAGCCCGTAATGTCGGGGCAGTTCATAAACAAGCGGAATTTTACGCAACGGGGTATCTGTAATTAATATATAACATTTCCAAAGCATGTATCAATTCCACACCATTACTATTATTATTGTATCATTACATCCTTTCAGTTTACTCTCCACTTGCAGCATTCTCCCTATAATAGAAACAGCCTATGAATGATCTGTTTATATATGTACTTGGGTACTGAGACAAAAAATGGTTGTAAATACTTCCAAAGGAGAAAGATTTCATGTCAATTTCGACATTACCTTTCTGCACCTTGCATGTTCTCTTATATAGCTGTGATATAGTGGATATCAGTGGTGAACAACATTCTGATATTAACATGACTTAAAAAGGGTTTAGCGTACGAGACTAAATAACTTAGAAAATGAACAAAGGAAAATAATACTCAACCATACCAATTCCTATCGTTCTACAGTCTCTGGCTAAACATCCTACAGGCCTACACAATAAAATTATTCATTCGTACTTCCTTAGTCCTTAAGTCTCACACATATATTAAACTATCTACCTATTCACACGCTAGTATGACTACAAATACTTCATGGCAAATGAACTAACTACAAATCTACCAAGGCCTCTGCGTACCCTATTACTTAACGATGAAGGAATCTAACATTATAAATAAACACATCAGCTCGTGTATTCCCTTTTCAGCAAACTGGAAGCTCGAAATTTTAGTGGCAAGTAAAATTTAAAAACCCATTTTGTTTCCACACTAAAAACTAAAATTCCACAATATATATATATTATGTAATCGCTGAAGCAAGACCTTTAAACTAGTTTATGTTTCGAATTAACTCAGAACCGTTGATGTCACACCAATATTCACAGAAGTGCCTCCTAGGGATCAGGGACGACGGGATAAAACTGGTTCGCTGATCATTAAGTAGCGTGAGTTAGCGTTAGTGGATCAAGGAGTAGGAGGCTTGACTCATAGTTTGAATATTGCTGTTGATCTAGAACACGCGAAGACCGGGTGGAGTGTTGTCCGTACGAGAAAGTAGAAGGGTCGATGCAACATGATGGGATCAATGTGAGGACTGCCGCACAGTTTTCTAGAAGAGAAGTGCTGACGGAAAAGTTTTGCAAGTGTGTAGTGCACACAGGTGGGTATAAAAGTGCCATCAATTAGGGAAAAACTGAAGCGTACTGGTGTTTATTTTTATGGGAAAAGAAAGGTGGCGGGTTGTTTTGTAATGATAGAGAAGAGTGCGGTTAGGGGATGGCTAAAAATGGGTTCTGAAGCTCACGTTATGAAATATGGAAGAGGAAGCACTTGCGTGCAGTATAAAAAGAATGGGTACGGTAGTGGGATGAATTTAGAGGAGAAGAAGCACCGTAAAGTCTGGGATTGGCAAGCATGGAAATTTTGGGCCAATGTGAATTATAGAAACACGGTAAGGCTCACTTTTAACAATAAATTAAGTTCTTGTTTAATTTAAATAATAAATAGATAGTTATGTTATTTCTTTTTTGGAGCAACAAGAGTTCAAATTTGAGGGAGTGTTTAAAACGTGAAGAGGGGAGGTAGTGAGTAAGTCAACGGCGTTTGATCGGTGAATAAAGTGGTAGAGTGTGGTATTATATATGGAGATGCACGGCGGGCATAAGTGATACAGTAGGAGCGCAAGCTTAAAACTGTTGGCATGTTTGAGCGGAAGGAAGAGCTGCGTGTTGAATGGAAGGATACTACGAGTTGGAATTGGGTTGAAGAGATTCATAGCACGTTACAATTTATGGTGAAATTAAACGTCTGATCCGAATCAACCAACGTTAATCGTTATTTAACGATTAACGACCAATGTGAGTAAAACTCACTAACTTTGCCAGTTTATATTTTCATAAATACAATCTAGTATTGATAAATGATGATTGATTGTTGTGTGATGATTGTTTGGTTGAATTGCTGATTTAGTGGTGGAAATTATAGATAACGATATATATATATAGTTAATCAAATATTGATTCTGTTTATCAGAATATTTCATATTGAAATGAAATGATGTTATTTATATTGTTTAACATCTGTGGATGCAGGAAAACAGGTTGGAGGGATCCAACTGGATTCCTCAATATTTATAATACTATTTCATATATTGTGATATATGATGAGATATAAAACCTATGATTGATTATGATGACACTGGTCTATTTAATGTGGTATTTTAAATACCATAAGAAATACTGGAATGTAAAAAGGGAATTTTCAAAGTGTATTTTGAAAATGAAATATTTATAGGAAATAAATAGGATATTATACAAGGAATGTTTATTTGGAAAATAAGTATAATTATAAAAGGAATATTTGTTTGGAAAGTAAATTGAATTATGAAAGGAAATATTTGGAAAATGAATAGAATTTTATAAAAAGAGAATTTTACATTAGGAAGGTTTAGACCCATGCTTCGCACATGGGTGTAACATGATATTGATTTAAAGTAAATATTTAATACAAACCTGTTTTAACAGATAAATTGAGGAGAATAATTTATAAATGATGTTTATAAATTAAGGAAATATTTATCATTTGAAAAATTGAATATATAAATATGAATTTATATAGAGAAGTAAAATCGATTTTAACACCGATAATTGAAATGGAATGTGTACGTAGTAGTTGTAAAGGAAATTTGCAATGAAAATATAAATGTTGGAAATGAAATAAAATTTGTATGGATAATTCTACAAATAAAATTGTAAATAGAATTTGGGTTTGAGATTTTGTTTTTAAATACGAAATCAAACTGTTTTGATTATGTAAAGAATATTATTCACATTCTTTGTGAAAAATTAGATTAAAGTAAATATTTTGCAAATAAAATATTATAAAGGAATTTGGGGTTTGAATTAGGAATTTAAATGGAATTACTGAAATTAGAAACTGACTGGAAATTAGTTGAGTTGAATGGCTTTTTGGGTATCGATCTGATGTTGGTTTCGGCCTTCGGGGTTTATACTTGGGAAGTTGTTCTCTTACTAGTTTACAGTTAGAGACTGATAAAGGTGGGAAGATATTGATTGGTGAATCAGAAATGGAAACGTGCTCCAAAGTTAATAACGTATATTTTCTAATTTTAGAAAATAAAGAATTTATGAATATATGGAAACGATAAATGGGAAATTGGGAAATGAAATGATGATTGATCGGTAAGATTTCCATTTGGGAATACGAATGTTGTTTGTACACATGTTTTCCTTTGATAGTTAAATCACCGACTATCATAGATTTTGACCATTTCCGTTGTCAATACGGAGAGACCGGGATCATATATATTATCTGAAAACCACTCCATATGGCATCAGCGTTGCGAAACAAATATGATGAAGATAATTGAAGACGGAGTTATGCAAGGGCTGTTTAGTAAATCCTAGGTAGAAATTTCCTAAAATGGATTTACAGAATAGTGCCTTCGGGTTGTCCAGTCCCAGGAAAACTTGAATGGACGAATGTATGACAGAGTATATCTGGTAGATCGCGTAAGTTGATCATTTCAAACGTATTTACATTGGTGGTGGAGGAATTCGTTTCTCTTAGCTTATACCCGTGGTATTTTTAGGGAAATCAATTTTTGATTTGATGGGTATGACGATGTGGCATTTAAAGTAAATAAAGTAGTGATCTGTCGAGATACGTTATGACTTCAAGCCTCATCAACTGAGAAGTGATAGAAATCGGGTAGGCAGCATGGCTAAGTGGCTCGCACCCAATTAGGGTATATTGTCACCATCTAGAGAATATTCATACTTGTTACTTCTTTCACTTCTGCATCTCCCGGGAGCGGTTATGTTGGTATACCAACCATAAAGTGATAATATATTCGTAACATTCAAGCAAAATGAATGGCCGGTCATGTGTGGTCGAGTTACAAGATGTTCTTGTTGAACTCCAGTGTATCGCTTCTAGAGTACACTGATCGGAAGGTGGTTCCATACCTTGTCAGAGTTGGAAATCCATTCCCTAATAAGAGCCCACGGTTTTTAATTGTATATTATATATGTAGAACGTGAGATGAAAGTGTTCTGCTAGATTGCTAAGTACTTGTATTAGACACTGTTATAATATCAGAATAGTATTGATTTTTGAGAAATGTTTTGGGTTATCGTAAGGTAAAAACCATCCGTGTTTATGAGTGGATCGGTCTTACGATTGTCATTGCTTTTGAAAAGGATTTGGAAATGTTCAGTCAAGTGATTAAAGTTTGCTCACAGCAGTCACATGACTGACCTAGAGTTTATTTTGTTTTTTCCCTAAACTCTTGGGTGCCCAAATTTGTACGGGCAGTCAAGTAGTCGGGATTTTTCAGATTTACTTGGAGGAGCTTGGAGCAGGAGGCTTGAATATTAGTTATATACAGAGTTTATTTCTGCTGTGATGCTATGTTTTATACTGGTATGTATATACAGTTACAAGTTGTATTTCAAAAGTGTTGTTATAATGTATTTTATTCGTTCCGCTGTGAGATTCGTGTTACTCTGATTTTGCTCTATTTTGATCTTCTTCTTCTATTCTAATTTTCTATCTTTCTATTTCTTACCCTCTAACTTCTTTTTAATAATGGTTTGGTATTTTTGATTCTGGGATACTCGACATGGTATGTTGTGTCAATTTTCTAGCTCGAAAATTCTTGGGTCGTTACAGGATTTGTAAACTGAATTCGAGAGGTGTGTAAGAATTGATATGATTAGAAATTATATAAATGAAGTTAAGGAATTTAGAAACTGATTGTAAATTAGTTAAGTTGAATAATTTCCTGAGTGTAGATCTGTTGGTTTCGGCCTTCGGGGTCGATACTTAGGAAGTTTTTCGCTTGCTAATTGACAGTCGAAGGAGGAGAATATGGAAGCGTAATATAGTGTAAATAAGAGATTTGTTATAAGAGTGGAAAATTCTGAAATTTGAGAGCATAGAGATTGAGTTAGGTGATGAATTTAATAAATGGAGAATTGGAAGGAAATTAGGTTTATAACCAATAGATTTAGAAACCTAAGTTTGAAAGTTATCTAATAGCTAAATTGATTAAATCAAATGGTATGAGATATTGAAATTGAAATAGAATTTTGAAATTCTATTTGAGATATTACATCAAAAATGAAAATTTCAAATTGAAATTTAATTTGAGGATATTCGATTTGAGGTATTAGATATAGAAGTTTCCGAAATTATATGGAAAAATATATAAGAATTCAGTGAACTAGAAGGTAATTAGTTTGAGATGAAATTTTATGGAGTTTATATGAGATATTTGAAACATGATTTGGAAAGAAAATTTTATGTATGATTTATGGGGAGTTTGGAAGGAAATACTATATGTACATAATATTGTATGTTTTCAAAGCAAAATAAGGAAAGTACCTTCCTTCTCCTTTGAATTTCGAGCTTAGCTGAGATGTGCTGCTGGTGGTAGTAGGTTGTCCGGACATAAAACTCGAGTTGTCTAAAAGAATACGACCGTGTAGTGAAATTCACATGGCTGTAGATAGCGTACAGCGGACAAATGTTTCTTAGGGGAACTAAGCGT
Source organism: Allium sativum (assembly GCA_030737875.1). Taxonomy (NCBI): domain Eukaryota; kingdom Viridiplantae; phylum Streptophyta; class Magnoliopsida; order Asparagales; family Amaryllidaceae; genus Allium; species Allium sativum. The sequence goes on from CM060915.1 coordinate 381,731,355, forward strand.
AACCATTGTGTCTGCTACGATCTGCAGTCGTGATAATAGCATAATCCACAGAGCTGTGAAAGCTTACGGGTATGGATGTTTTTTGAGGGAATTAGGCGTAACCATTGTATACCTGCGGTCCACATGGCATATCTACAAGTGAAAGAGATGTAACCACTAGAGTTACTAAAGGTAGAATGGAGCCATGCGATGTTTAAGATATCTTAGTGATGTGGAGCCACCTGTTTGATGCAGCACTATGTCTTTGTGACTGTATTTGCCTTCGTGACTTGAGGTGTCTTCATGACATGGTTTGTCCTCATGATTTGATCTGTCCTCGTGACTTGGTTTATCTTCATAATTTAATGATTTGTTTTATGACCCTAAGATAGATCAGCCAACGCTTAGTGACCTCATATTTCCCTTCGACTCTTAAATATCTTTCGTTGATCTGTACTAGACGAAATTCACAAGGAAGTGATTTCCTACGGATACGGATGTTTTCTAGGGGACCCAGACACAACCATTGTGTATCTGTGATTCATGAACAATCAATATATCAATATCATATTGGTACTTTCCGTATCTGTTTTTAAAGGGATTTTTTGAAATAATTTTCATTGGGAGTTGAAACAAGGATATTTAGTGCTTGGAGATTTTAGTCGTGCTTCTGGCCAGCGTATGCCTAACATCTGTAAGAACGACAATAGACTTGTCATACTTCGAATTATAAAGTATTTTCGACTTTAAGAAACAAATCAATAATCTAAAATCAAAAATTTACTTAACCAAACAAATTGAGAAAGATGATTTTAAATGCTTTCAAGACCACGACTTTGGATCAATACAAATATATTCAGATTTTGAAAATTGTCAAGATTTGAATATATAAATTATCGGCTAGTAGAGAAGATGTTATATACACTTTTCAATGAGTGTTGGAAATGATTAAATGGATTGTAAGTAAGAGATGTAGTTGAATTTGGATCGAGTGCATTGACGGATAAGTAAACAATGACATATGGGGAAAAAATTTGAGATGCATAAATCCGACTTATTCAGGATTTGAAATTTAAAAAGAGAATGGTTTTGAAAAGAAATTATATGATTTTGATTCTATTAGAAGATTAGATAGAATAAGAAGTTGGGAAATATCTCAAAATAATTTGAGATAGAAATTGGTCTAAGAAAATTGAATATAGTGGAAAAAAATAAAACCTGATTCGGAAAATAAAGAAATCACGTTGATTAAAATTGATCTCCATCTGTAAATAATAAAATTTGTTTGTCTAAATAAATTGAATATAATCAATGAACCTAAAAATCGATGTTTAAAGTAGTTGTGGAAAAATTTCACACGAATATGAAAAGTTGAAGTATACATTAGTATAACTCTAACGATCTCTCCTTTTCGAGGACGAAAAGTTTGAAAGGGGGGAAGATTGTAATGTCCCAGAATTTCGATTGGAAAATGTAATTAATTAAATATTTATTCTGAATAATCAATTTCATATTGATGTATAGATTAGAAATTTAAAATCAAATACACTGTTTGTGTATGAATTGGATTTAATTCAAAATGGTTTGTAAAGATCAATTATTTATTTGAATCGAATCTAGTTTGGTATTTGATTTGGATTCGAAATTCAATTGAAAAATAAAAATGGTTGAATTAAAAATAATAATAATAATAAACGTTATTAGCATTAAATAAATTAAATATTTTTTCGTTGATATATATGGATATTGGCTTGGAAATGTGTGTATCTGTGTGTACAGAGAAATAAAAAAAAGTTAAATGTTCAAAAATGGAATCAAATGGAATTGTTTTGGGAACAAACGGAATTAAATCAGTGAACTAATAAATAATATAAAAATAAAATATTGTGATAAACAAACAGAGTCGGATTACAATTAATTTTATTGAATACAGAATATTGAAATGAAGGGGTACATATAATTTTTGTCGTATTTGGAGACTGTGTTTACGGTATGAATTTTGAGCATTCAACAATAAATTAACGGTAAAAGATTTATGTTTAATTATACCCGAATATTACCTACCTTAAATAAAACCTACTCTAGTTAAAAATCGCACCGACCTATATCTGCTACCTTATTCTATTGATTGTTATGTGGTTCTTATCCCCTAATTTTCTCCTTTATAAATTACGCAATTTCCGTTTTTTTTCTTCAGTAACATTGGTTTCCCCTTTTCTAAATTCCAATGGCCAAAAATCAGTTCCCCAAACCGATTAAAATTGAATGTCTCCAATTGATCGCTCCTCCTCATATTCGATTGAAGGCCGACGCCGCCTAAAAACCCAGTTCGTAACCTCCTCCAGTTGAAGCTTGAGCAACCTAGATCCATGCCACCACGTACAACTAGGGCCACTGCAGTCACTTCCTTCCTCCGACGTGCCTCAGTCCGCCACATAAGCACATGCCTTTTTGTCGCTCCTCATCAAATTGGTTCGCTCCTTTTCCCATCGTGAACCCAGCAATGAGCCCCAAGTTGCTGCCTTTCAATTTAAGCTTGCTCCACCAACAAGCTATAACCATCTCCAGTTTTTTCCGCATCTTCTTATTGCTGCAAAGGTGAGTCTTAATTCACTCATGATTAGTTTGTTTCAAGTAGTTTAACTTCAAGTACTGAAATTAAATAGTTAGTTGGATTGTTTCTTGTTGATTGTTGTGTTCTTTTGGGTGTAGTGCTCTGACCATTATCTACTTGAAACATGTATTCATTTATTTATTTTTGTTTTTGTTACATTATTACGTACTGGGCCGACTCATTGAAGTACATCAGTTTGTATTGTAAAAAAAAGCACCAAGACTACTGTCGTTTTTCTTTCAGTCTTAGTGTTTCCCTTGTGTGATTTATAGAAGAGAGAAGTACTAGGGGGTGGTACCTTTTTTGCGTACGTAATAACCAGAGGTTTGGAAGAAACGATAATCAGGACATGCATATTAAAAATTTATTTAGTAAAGGTTTATGATTTTGTTGATAGAAGTCTTGTTCTGCATATGCTTAAAAAAGTGTCAACTTTCCAACTAAACACATAGACTGTATAAATGACCAATTCTCCATGCTTTTCTGTTATTCATCATGGATACCCAAACAAGTGTTTTCAAAGAAGCAGTGATCTTAAGCATGGTGATCCCCGATCCCTTTGCTTTTAATATTTGTTATGGAATATTTTACTTTATAAATGGAAGGAAAAAATGAGATAAAAGCAGACTCACTTTTCAAAGTGCATGGAAACTTATCATTTATACTTAAAAGAATCGACTGGGAAGTATAAGTTGCAATATTATAAAAGGAAATAAAATCATGTAAACAACATTAACATACTTTCATTGTACTGTTATTTTACTAAATCATATTAGGTGGTGCTTGCTCGAATCTCATGGTTTACATCTCTATTTTGGACCTTCTACAATTTCAAAAATAACAGTGATATATGAGTCTTCTGTATTTTTGTTTGAATCTTCTGTTGTATGTTTGTGGCCAGTAAGCTATCCATTGACTATTTATTTCATTTGAATCTTCTGTTGCATGTTTTACTAGTTATAAAGGGTATTTGGTAGAAAGTTTCTTTTCAGTAGGTCTTTTGTAATGATATTCAGTGCTATATTGATTCACTTGACCGCACAGTTAATTTCTGCAACGTATTGATTCACTTGCCCACAATTGTGTCTACTGCCTTGTATGACCACTTAGTTATGCTTTCTAAATCAAAGCTGAAATAACCTGAAACCGTTTTTGCTCACTTAAAAAGAAGTTGTTGAAACCATGTTTGTCTACTTAAATGGAAGTTGCTGAAACCATTTGTCTACTTAAATGGAAGTTGCTGAAACACACTACTACCTGAAAATTTGATTAGGCATATTGTTGTAAGGTGACCATCAATGATCATGGGTAATTGTAAACATACTATTTGATATAAATTTATGGATATAAATATTATTTCATTCGCTCTTTTGTTTTTTTAAAATAGAGGCTATATTAAATATTTTGAGTAGGATAAAAATATGCTACATGGTTCTGTCATGTATTGACCTCACACTAATCAATTCATTCACTTCAAATTGTTATACTAAGCATTTTAATGAAGTTCAAGTATATATATAACATTGAAACTATTTTACCTGGTTGAACTGAAATAATGATATACATGTTACCCTGAACGTGAGTCGTACTGGATGCGGAACTGTGTGGTTTGCTAAATTAGAGTTGGGTGCTAATTACTTATCATATTAATGGTTACGGTTGCTGTTGTTACTTTTCATGATGATGTGCTGATTTTTAATAACATATATGACATAGTAAATTATAATTCACCTATGTCATTGAGTAAATTGTACGGTTCCACATATGTAGTATCATGCACTAACAATAGGGAGCTCTAACTGAAATGAATACTACTGTCATCTTGTAGAAAGCTTACTGCATAAAGTTTTAGTGCATTTCAAATTGTTTAATCTGATACTTAAATATTGATTTAGAACATACTTTGACCGGAAACTTCAGTTTCACTTGTGAATCCATTTTTAACCTTAACTAGATAACTACTTTGGTCTTTGTTGTGGCTTTTTGTTGCATGCTACTTTGGTCTTTGTTGTGGCTTTTTGTTGCATGAAGCTGTTACACATATGGGAAGGTCATCAATATGCTACATAGTTCATTTCCCCTAACTTAGATTAATTTGAAATATTCACACTCAGCCGTGATAGTTATTATCGATTTTTGGGTTGTTGCATGTAAGTCCTGCTATATTAAGTTACATACATACAAGTTATCCTTATACATACTTGCACCATTTCTGGTCAAAGTGTTCATTACCTTTTAGTACCGCTAAGGCTAGTTTACTGTCCATGTGTGTGCGCGACTATATTTGTATGTTGAATTTGTATGGTTATTTATTCCAGGATGTTGAGGCAATACACGTACACACGTGTATATGCAAACACATGGAACCACCCTTGCCACTTTCTCCTCTTGGGTTCGGGAAGCTGAGACGGTGTACACGTATATATATATATATATATATGTGTGTGTGTGTGTGTGTATATATACATATGTGTGTATATATATGGAGGCGTCTATTTGGACACAAAATTAGACACAAACTTAGAGACACAAAGCCTCAACCATTAGATCTTTTTGTCTTTATGTGGAGAGGTGTAATTCATGGGGTGATCCAATGGTGTAGATTAGTTGTGCCACCAATTGTGTCTAAATTTTGTGTCTCAATAAACTTTCCCTGTAACACCCCGTATTTTCTGTAAACACTAAGGTTATGAATTAAAGAATAATTAATTCAAATGTTAGAATTAAGGGAAACAGGTTACCGCATTGCGTTCGTCTCGGAATTCTGCTTGAGATAGAGTCCGAGTTTGCGTAAATCAGACTCCGTATGAAGGGGTTATGGCCTTTAGAAGTTTCGGAATTAAACTAAAAATTCAAACAGCTCGGTTCATAATTCAAAATTCAAAAATCAGAAGCAGAAGCGGGCTGGGCGGGAAACTTCCCGCCCAAGGCCATGTTGACCAGGAGGTCGACCTCCCCCCCATACAGGTCGACCTGGGGGTCGACCTACCCCCTCGGGCAGATCTGAAAATTGATGTGTCATGACTCCCTACTGAGTCATTAGGGATGATTTGGCTGTTATATCTTGTCTGGATGGTCTTGATCGCTTCTAGGTTGATCTGACGACTCTAAATTAATCACACTTCTATATAAGAAACCTAACTCTCAACCCTAAATCACAAAAATATTCATGCCAAGAGTCGTCATGCCGTCAATGGTGAACCTAGAATAGCCGTCATCTCTTTCAACTCAAAGGCAAGATAGAAGCTACATCAAAATCAAATCTAATCTAATTCAACTAAAAGAATTCAACGGTCTACATCAAAGGCGAGCAATTCAGTTTTAGAATACAGATCCTAGAACTCAAGAATTCCTTTTTGGTTGTAAGTGTAGTTATCTTTCAGATGTGAATAAATTAAAGACATGGTTTGTAACGAATTGTAAAATAGAATTGTATCAAGTTGTATGTGATGCTGATTAATGTCTATTCATGTCTATTCTATCATATATGCCAATGAACTATTGTGGTCTATCGAACCTATCATGTTATGTGGAAATTGGTGAATAACCCTATGATGTTGTGTAGGAATTTGGGAATGAAATTATCATATGTAAGTTGGTGATATTATGATACATACAAGTTTTAGGTTAAGTCATGTCGTTTATGCCTAATTGTTTAGATCCATTATGCATACATGTTTAGATCTACGACCTTGATGATATTATGATACATACAAATTTTAGGTTAAGTCATGTCGTTTATGCCAAATTGTTTAGATCCATTATGCATACATGTTTAGATCTACGACCTTATATGATTAGATCTACAACTTTATATGTTAGATCCATATGCTTTTATGTTAGATCCATATGCATTTATGTTAGATCTATGTTAGCATGATTCAACCCCTATGCAAGTTCACCACTATATGTCTAATTAAGTTTTGGTAGTCCTATGTAAAACTATTATTTTATGATTCATGTTGCATAGATCTAGTTTACAAGTTTATAATTAAAAGTATATTATGCCAAGTTCATGTAACACATCTGTAGTGAGATCCATATTTTTGTATGATGTTGGAATGTTGCAAGTTCCTCTTTTTCCCCTTTTAGTTTAAAAGTTAGGCTAAAATGTCGAGCCTAACATTCTATGAAACTTTACGAATGTACAACGGGGGTAACGTTGGGGGAAAACATGAAACTACATGTAATTGACATATTTGGCCCATAATCATGTAAATGGTATGGCATTGAAATGGTATAATTTACATACCAAAAATTATGAATTTGATTTAGAGGGAAAGTGGGGCCATGGCAATAAATTGTTGACAAATTTACATATAAGCATAAAAGGATAAACATGTAAATTTAGAAAAGACTAATATGCCTAACCCGAGGTTAGACTGAGTTGTGGTGTAAAACTTCCTGGAACCGACCGGCACATCCAGTGACCACAACAATACTTGTCTAATGTGGGTGTATTGAGCCAAAAAGGACCCGAGGTTAGACTGAGTTGTGGTGTAAAACTGCCCGGAACCGACCGACACATCCAGTGAACACAACAATACTTGTCTAATGTGAGTGGTTGGTGCTTTAATAAAGCTAAGTCAAGATTGGTAGGGTTAAGTCAATTAAGGAAACACTTAACCAATTCAACATGTTAACTAAACTGATGGGTGGGGTTAGGTAAACTTGGACACTTAACTAATTTAACACGTTGGCTAGAAAACCCTAGTAACGGGGACTTATTTCAGCAGTAACCCACATGATGTATCATGGAACCCTGAACTAGGCAGGGTGGGGCACGATTACCGGGCTGAATTGTAAGCGGTCAAAGCGTCGGCGGGTGGTGCGTTAGTGTAGGTTCCGACGGAGTACGGGCGTGCACGTACTCCAGAGTGGAAAAAGCAGGCATTGGGCCTCAGTAGTCATACAATGTGCATCTTGAATCGTGTCGGGTTACCACCATAGGATTTGATACACCCCATGGTGGGGCCAACACAGGTATCTACAATCAAGCGGGGGTCGAATGACACACAGGACAAATGTATGCAAGTAGGAGTCGATCGATAAAAGGGATCATTTCACCATGTATATGGGATGCCAGTTGGGACTAGTATAAATAGGTGCTGAGAAGTAGAATGGGTGCGATAGTATATTCGGTTTAAACTTCCTTATCTTAGTTTATGTTAGTTAGTTATTCTGGTATGGTCCTATTTTCAGTTTATTCCTATCATAACCCTTTTCCTTATTCACACACTAAAAAGTCACTGGACTTACTCAGACTTATGTCTGACCCATTTTTCTTTCATCTTCTTTTCTTCCGTTCCCCCCCCTCATGTAGCCAGGGAGGGAATAGCTTAGCTTATTTTGGACCGTTCATCTTTCCAAGCTTGAAGACTCTGCGATGTATAGCTTGGAACTTCTTATCTTTGGCTATGGCTTTGGACACACTAATACTTGGGGATTTATGCAGTTTTATTATGTTTTATGCTTCTTTATGTAATAATCAAGATAGAGATTTTGATGTAGTGATTTGGAAGTTGGTTTGAAACAGTTGCTGTAATGTTTCGTTATGAACCTCGTTTGAAATAAAGTTTTTTTTTTTCGCTTCTTATATACATATCTGTCTTGTAAATTATCTGTATCTTTTACCTATAATACTCCACCAAAGTTAAGGCATTCCCTTTGTGAGTGACCTGAATGGAGGTGGGGTGTTTCACTTGGTATCAGAGCCAGGTTTACCAGATCAGATAAAATTTTTGAAAATTGTTTTCCAAAAAGAAGTTTAAGAAGCCATTTTCAAGAAAAAGTGTTTATTTTAAAAAGGCATAACCCCTCAATGCTATATGAACTATCCTTCTATCCTTTGTTTTGAATCTTTCCTTTTTCGTTTCAGCATGTCTGGGTATCTTAACCTTCCAGAGGACGTGCCGGTACCTAGCTGGTTCAGAAGGTACCTAGAGGCTAGGGCTAATGCCACAGGCCCAGAATACGTTCCTCCTCCCCCAGCTGCTGCGGTTCTTCCTTCTCCTCCTCATGCAAATGCTTTCTCAAAAATATGCAGGGACTTTCAAGCCATAGGTGGAAAGAACTTCAATGGAAATGAATCCTTCGTGGAAGCAAGAAACTGAGGATTCGTTCGATATCTTCGAAGTGGATAATAGGCAGAAAATACAGTTGGCGGTATGGTTGCTCAAAGACGAAGCTTCCTATTGGTAGGAAGTCACTAACGCTGAAAGACCAATTGAAACTTGGGTGGATTTTAGAATGAGGTTTGAAATGAAATTCCTCTCACAAGCTGAACAAAGCCTATAGATGGAGAAGTTCTTAGTTCTCAAACAAGGAAGTATGTCGGTCAAGGAATACGTTAACCAATTCAATCAGCTGGCTAGGTTCGGACTGGAGTTAGTGAACACTCCACATAAGAAGGCTCTCTGCTTTGTTAAAGGATTGAATGAGCCACTGCATAGCGTAGCTATGTCCCATATACCTATGGGTGCGACTTATGAGATACTAGTGGACATGGCACTGTTACAAGAAGAAGATAAGGTTGGCAAGAAGGAGACAAAGGTGGAAGCATCTCAAGATAAGAAAGGGGAAGGATCACAGAGTAAGAAGACAGATTCCAAGAAGGGCGGGAAGAACAACAAAACCCATGACAGGAGGAAGTGTAATTTTTGTAGCATTCCTGGACATCTGGTTAAGGACTGCAGGAAGAAGAAAAGGAAGATAGGTGGCTGTTTCCATTACGGCGAGGCAGGACATATGGCTAGGGACTGCCCAAGAAAGCAAGGGCAAGGGAAGAGAGCTGGATCTACTTTGAGAGGGCAGGTTCACGCTCTCATGGAACCTCCGCAAGAACGAGGTAGAAATGTTTCTGTTGAGAGTTTAGTTTATCTTTTTGATCATCCTGTTCGTACACTCTTTGATTCTAGCACATCGCACTCATCTATATCTACTGCATTAGTTGAATCTCTGCACCTAGACACCAGTTTAGTAGAGGATCCATTGGTTGTTTCAAATCCAATTGGGGGCTCAACTTATTTGTCAATGATTTGTTTGGATTTGGAAATTTCTATACTAAGTGTGGGGTTTAGATGCAATGCCTATGTTTTGGGCTTCACGGGCTATGGGTTGATTCTAGGCATGGATTGGCTATCCAGTAATGGTGCCATCCTAGATTTGAAAGGAGAGTGGTTAGACTCATGACTCGCCTCGGTAACACTCTCAAAATTTCTTGTAATCCCATGAGCTCTGTTATGCTTAGCTATCTAGAATCTCTTCATGCGTCTATTGAGGATTTGCAGTCTGTTAGAGTAGTCCGTGAATACTCGGATGTCTTTGAAGAGGTTAAAGGGTTACCTCCGAAGCAGGAAATAGACTTCCGCATATACCTCGTTGATAATGCAAAACCCGTCGCTTTACCCGTTAGACACATGGCTCCAAGGGAGAGGAAAGAATTCAGCAAGCAAGTTAAAGAGTTGGTTGAGAAGGGGTTTATAAGGCGGAGTATTTCTGAATGGGGTGCTTCAGTCGTGTTCCCAACTAAAGCGGGCGGTTCGCTTCGCCTATGCGTTGATTATAGGGAGCTAAACAAGCCGACCAAGAAGAATAGGCACCCACTTCCAAGAATAGATGACTTGTTCGATCAGCTTGTAAGTGCATCGGTTTTCTCCTAACTAGAATTAGCTACCGGGTTTCATCAGCTGAGAGTGACTGAAGACAACATTGATAAGACCGGTTTAGAACTCCGGATGGTTTCTTCGAGTGGCTTGTCATGCCTTTCGGCCTGACAAACGCACTCGCTTAATTCGTTGATTTGATGAGCAGGGTGTTTAGGGAGTTCCTCAATAAGTTTGTAGTGGTCTTCATAGAAGACATTTTGATTTTCTCAAAGAGTGAGGAAGAGCATGCTCAGCATTTAAAAGAAGTCATGGATACTCTTCGAGCACTTGAAAGACAAATTCTCCAAATGCCACTTCTGGAGAGAGGAAGTGAGATTTCTTGGACACGTGGTATCCAAGGAAGGGTTAGTCGTGGACCCCGCAAAAGTATTTATAGTGCAAGATTGGAAGGTTCCACGGAATGCGACCGAGGTCCGGAGCTTCCTCGGGCTAGCGGGCTTTTACCGAAAGTTCATCAAAGACTTTGCGAAAATCTCAGCTCTGCTTACAAAGTTGGCGAAGAAGAACCTAACTTTCAATTGGGATTTGGATTGCGATATTGCCTTCCAACGATTAAAGAGAGCTCTAACAATAGCCCCAGTTCTGACATTGCCGGATGGGAGCAAGATGTTTACCGTATACACAGATGCATGTGGTACGGGACTAGGTGTTGTCTTGATGCAAGAGGGGAAGGTAGTAGCTTATGGAGGCAGGAAGTTGAAAGTACATGAGAAAAACTACCCAACCCACGATCTAGAATTGGCTGCCATCATCTTTGCGCTTAAGTCTTGGCGCCATTATCTCCTAGGTGAGAAATTTGAATTGTATACTGACCATAAATCGTTGAAGTACCTTTTCTCGCAGAAAGATCTTAACTTGAGGCAACAAAGGTGGATGGAATTCTTGGCATCCTACGATTTCGAGATTTCCTATACCCCTGGCAAGGGCAATGTAGTAGCAGACGCCTTGAGTAGAAAGAATCTGACCTTAAGCCCTCTCTTTGTAGAAAGGCAAAGCTTGGAGTACATAGCCAACTTTGATTTTAGACCCTCTGTCGATCATGTGACTGGTTTGTTAGCATCGCTAGAGGTGCGGCCTTCTCTTTTGGACTCAATAGGGACCGCACAACGTGAAGACCCTCAGCTCGTTGATGTGGTAGATAAGCTGAGTAGGGGTGAGACTTCTAGTCACCTCAATATATATTCCATCGATGACAAGGGTTGGCTGAGGCAGGATGGAAGACTATGCATCCCACAAGCAAGGGATTTGGTGAAGAAAGTTCTTGAAGAAGCACACCATTCCAAGTTGACCATACACCCGGTGGAGACAAGATGGATAAAGACGTAAAAAGGGTTTTCTTTTGGGATGGCGTGAAGAGGGATGTAGCTGAATTCGTCTCGAAGTGCCTAGTATGCCAGCAAGTCAAGGCGGGGCAAAAGAAGCCAGGTGGTTTGCTTCATCCTCTAGAGGTCCCACAGTGGAAATGGGTTAGCATTTCAATGGACTTTATTGATGGGCTGCCTAAATCAAGAAGGGGCAATACCAGTATTTGGATAATAGTGGACAGACTCACAAAAAGCGCTCACTTTATACCCGTTAAAAGTAGGAGGACTGCCTCAACTTTAGCATCCATTTACCTTAAAGAGATAGTTCGACTCCATGGGATACCCTCCAGCATTGTAAGCGACCGAGATCCTATCTTTACGAGCGAGTTTTGGAAGAGCTTGCAAGAGGCGGTAGGCACACAGCTATGCTTAAGCATGGCCTATCACCTCCAAACCAATGGTCAGACGGAAAGAGTGAACAGAGTATTAGAGGACCTCTTGAGACTATGCATTCTTGACTTTGGAGGAACATGGGAGGATCATCTTCCTTTGGTGGAGTTTGCCTACAACAATAGCTACCAAGCCACCATAGGCATGGCACCCTTCGAAGCCTTATATGGAAGACCATGCCGATTACCAACTTGTTGGTGGAAGTCTATAGATAAGCTCATACTTGGACCAGATGTGATTAGAGAAACTTCAGAGAAAGTGGACTTGATACGAAATGAATGAAGACTGCCCAAGATAGACAGAAGTCCTACGCAGATAAGAGAAGGACTGACCTTGAGTTTGAAGTTGGGGACAGGGTTTTCCTTAAAGTATCTCCTTTGAGGAACGTCGTTCGCTTCGCATCCGCAGGAAAGTTGGCACCAAGATTTGTAGGGTCGTTTCCTATCATTGAAAGGATTGGGAAGATGGCTTACAGAGTAGAGCTGCCCGAAAGATTGGCTGGAGTTCATAATGTCTTTCACATTTCTCACTTACGCAAGTGCCAACATGAGTCTGCGGAAGTGGTGGAACCAAGCATATTAGAGGACGTAAAAGTAGAACGAGAGGCGACTGTGAGAAGAGTTCCAACTCATATCTTGGGTACAGAAGTCAAAAAGCTACGCAACCGCGAAGTCAAACTTGTAAAAGTTCAATGGAGTGACGCTGAGGAAGACGCGACTTGGGAGACTGAGGCCAAGATACGATCAGCGTACCCTTTTCTTTTTGAGGGTACATCTTTGATATCTTTTTCCTTAAATATGTTCATGCTCGTATCTATCTTTTTAGTATTTTTCCTCAGTGTTGTTCTCGATCCTTAGGTAGAAACAAATGGATGTAAACATGTATTTGAAACATGGTATGGTTGATGGTTGCAAGTGATTGCTAGTGGTTTCTCGTGGATTCATATACACACACATTAGGTATTAGATCGGCTCACTCACTTTCATATTGCATATGCATATAAGTACTTGTATATGATTGAAACTCGATATGTTATCATGTGGATGTTGCATTTGTATGAATGATTGTGCACTCATGTAGAAAGTATGATTAGGGAAGATTGCATACATTATGGACGCATGACACCGACATGACTTGCATTAAGGAGGTCAATTGAATCAGTGGACTGCTTGATTTTGCATTAGATAAGGACATGTAGACACACTATGCATATGATCATGAAGCATTAGAAGTCTTTTAAGGACAATGGACGCCTGTGTTTGATGGTTGAGTAGATGGACGATTGGATGGTAGGGTATACGTTCTTCTTGACTTGAAGATTTCGGGGACGAAATCCTTTAAGGAGGGGAGAATGTAACACCTCGTATTTTCTGTAAACACTAAGGTTATGAATTAAAGAATAACTAATTTCAAATATAAGAATTAAGGGAAATGGGTTATGCCATTGTGTTCGTCTCGGAATTCTGGTTAAGATAGAGTCCGAGTTTGCGTAAATCAGACTCCTTGTGAAGGAGTTATGGCCTTCAGAAGTTTTAGAATTAAATTAAAAATTCAGACAGCTTGGTTTATAATTCAAAATTCAAAAATCAGAAGCAGAAGCGGGCTGGGCGGGAAACTTCCCGCCCAAGGCCAGGTCGACTAGGAGGTCGACCAAGGGGTCGACCTACCCCCTCGAGTAGATCTGAAAACTGATGTGTCCGGACTCCCTGTTGAGTCATTAGGGCTGATTTGGCTGTTCTATCTTGTCTGGATGGTCTTGATCACTTCTAGGTTGATCTGACGGCTCTAAATTAATCAAGATTCTATATAAGCAACCTAATTATCAACCCTAAATCACAAAAATATTCATACCAAGAGTCGTCATGCCGTCAAAGGTGAACCTAGAACAACCGTCATCTCTTTCAACTCAAAGGCAAGATAGAAGCTACATAAAAATCTAATCAAATCTAATCCAATTCAACTAAAAGAATTCAATGGTCTACATCAAAGGCAAGCAATTCAGTTTCAGAATACAGATCACAGAACTCAAGAATTCCTTTTTGGTTGTAAGTGTAGTTATCTTTCAGATGTGAATAAATTAAAGACATGGTTTGTAACGAATTGTAAAATAGAATTGTATCAAGTTGTATGTGATGCTGATTCATGTCTATTCTACCATATATGCCTATGAGCTATTGTGGTCTATCGAACCTATCATGTTATGTGGAAATTGGGGAATAAACTATGATGTTGTATAGGAATTTGGGAATGAAATTATCATATGTAAGTTGGTGATATTATGATACATACAAGTTTTAGGTTAAGTCATGTCGTTTATGCCATATTATTTAGATCCATTATGCATATATGTTTAGATCAACGACCTTGATGACATTATGATACATACAAATTTTAGGTTAAGTCATGTCATTTATGCCAAATTGTTTAGATCCATTATGCATACATGTTTAGATCTACGACCTTATATGATTAGATCTACAACTTTATATGTTAGATCCATATGCTTTTATGTTAGATCCATACGCCTTTATGTTAGATCTATGTTAGCATGATTCAACCCCTGTGCAAGTTCACCACTACATATCTAATTAAGTTTTGGTAGTTCTATGTAAAACTATTATTTTATGATTCATGTTGCATAGATCTAGTTTGCAAGTTCATAATTAAAAGTATATTATGCCAAGTTCATGTGACGCATCTGTAGTGAGATCCATATTTTTGTATGATGTTGGAATGTTGCAAGTTCCTCTTTTTCCCCTTTTAGTTTATAAGTTAGGCTAAAATGTTGAGCCAAACATTCTATGAAACCTTGCAAACGTACAACATGAAACTACATGTAATTGACATATTTGGCCCATAAGCATGTAAATGGTATGGCATTGAAATGGTATAATTTACATACCAATAATTATGAATTTGATTTAGAGGGAAAGTGGGCCATGACAATAAATTGTTGACAAATTTACATATATGCATAAAAGGATAAACATGTAAATTTAGAAAAGACGAATATGCCTAACCCGAGGTAAGACTGAGTTATGGTGTAAAACTGCCCGGAACCGACCGACACATCCAGTAACCACAACGATACCTATCTAATGTGGGTGGTTAGTGCATTGAGCCCAAAAAGGACTCGAGGTTAGACTGAGTTGTGGTGTAAAACTACCCGGAACCGACCGGCACATCCAGTGACCACAAAAATACTTGTTTAATGTGAGTGGTTGGTGCTTTAATAAAGCTAAGTCAAGATTGGTAGGGTTAAGTCAATTAAGGAAACACTTAACCAATTCAACATGTTAACTAAATTGATGGGTGGGGTTAGGTAAACTTGGACACTTATTTAACATGTTGGCTAGAAAACCCTAGTAACGGGGACCCATTTCAGCAGTAACCCACATAGATGTATCATGTAACCCTGAACTAGGCAGGGTGGGGCACGATTACTGGGCTGAATTGTAAGCGGTCAAAACATCGGCGGGTGGTGCGTTAGTGTAGGTTCCGACGGAGTACGAGCGTGCACGTACTCCGGAGTGGAAAAAGCAGGCACTGGGAATCAATACTCATACACTGTGCATCTTGAATCATGTCGAGTTGCCACCATAGGATTTGATACACCCCATGGTGGGACCAGCACAGGTATCTACAATCAAGCGGGGGCCGAATGACACACGGGACAAATGTATGCAAGTAGGAGCCGATCGATTAAAAAGGGATCATTTCACCATGTATGTGGGGTGTCAGTTGGGACTAGTATAAATAGGTGCAGAGAAGTAGAATGGGTGCGATAGTATATTCGGTTTAAACTTCCTTATCTTGGTTAATGTTAGTTATTTATTATGGTATGGTCCTATTTTCAGTTTATTCCTATCATGACCCTTTTCCTTATTCACACACTAAAAAGTCACTGGACTTACTCAGACTTATGTCTGACCCATTTTTCTTTTGTCTTCTTTTCTTCCTTTTCCCTCCTCCCCTCAGGTAGCCAGGGAGGGAATAGCTCAGCTTAATTTGGATTGTTCGTCTTTCCAAGCTTGAAGACTCTGTGATGTATAGCTAGAACTTCTTTTCTTTGGATATGGCTTTGGACACACTAATACTTGGGGATTTATGCAGTTTTATTATGTTTCATGCTTCTTTATGTAATAATCAAGACAGAGATTTTGATGTGATTTGGAATTTGGTTTGAAACAGTTGCTATAATGTTTCGTTATGAACCTCGTTTGAAATAAAGTTTTTTTTTCGCTGCTTATATACACATATGTCTTGTAAATTATCTGTATCTTTTACCTATAATGCTCCATCAAAGTTAAGGCATTCCCTTTGTGAGTGACTTTAATGGAGGCGGGGTGTTTCATTCCCTATATATATATATATATATATACACACACACACACACACGAGTACACTCGCAAGCGCTGAGATCGTTCGTCCTTGGTCTAGGTATACTAATATGAACAGATACCACCATTGTTTATTTTATATATAACATCAATGTGGGATTAACTATTATATTTCAGTTTATATTGAAATCATTTTACTTGAACTATGATTTAATCCTGACTCGAGTATTTTGTGTTTTACATGAAATGTTCGGGTCAGACCCGAGCAGTACAGATTTAAAGATTACAACTTAAGATTCGAAGACTGTTGAAGCTAGGGATCCGAAGATGCGCACTCTGAAATTTTAAACCAGTAAAGAATTTTCTTGTATTTAAATTGTTCTTTTAAATTATGCTATATATAAACATCTTGTATTCAAAATTCTGATTAATAAATAAAAGTTTATTTTGTTGTTCAATGTTTTGCTATTTATTTATTTTGTGTTTTTCTGTGTTGATTCTATTTTAAACTCTGTAAGCTAGATAACGATCCGTCGATTTGAACGTTTTGAGTTGGTTTAATTACCGATTTGGAACAGTAAAAAAGGCGGGACGTTACACCTCCTACTAATTCAAGCAAGCTTACTTAACCCCTACTCAAGTTAACTGGTCATGTAATCCCTATGGATTCAAACAGATTAATTATTACAAGTTCATTACCATATATTCATTTATGGTTATAATGCGCTAGACCGCCCACATTGAGCCTACAACTTGTGAATGTTGGTTATGCCGGGCGGGGCCGGGAAGACTTCTTCCATAAGTCGGACTTAACCTCGTGTCTTAGCATGGTCACGTGTTTATGCACTTAGACCTTTCACATTAGATTCACCAGTTATGGCCGCTGGATATGTCGGGCGGGTCCGGGCAGACTTCTACCACATGTGTAATCTAAACCTGTGTCTAAGCATGGTTACAGTTTCTTATTACTGTAATTCTAGGCATTTCATTCTTTATTTAATAATTATCCCTATTTCATTACAGGTTTTCATGCCCCTTTTCCAAGTCATATTCATTATTAACCATATGCCCCCAAATTAAGATCTAAATCACAATTTGATTTATGCCCCAAATCCATATTTACGTGTTTAATTCAAGTTATGCCCCAAATTTCCCAATACATGTTATGCCTCAATTTTAACGTTTTCCCTTCGTTCCCAATTTCACGCGTTCGCATATTTCAGTGGTATGTCTAGACTCAAAGGTTGCCTGGCTATATAACAAAAAAGGAAAAGAAGAAGGGAAGGGAACATAAGTAAGCATAATAATAAGATAGACACACGATGACAGAAATAGGCATAGCAACTGAATAAGCATATAGTGACAAAATTGGGCATAATGACAAGACAGGCATATAAAAACAGATCTGATGAACATGTGATAATAGAACTGATTAGGCATGGTGACATGATCATAAATAGGCATGATGAGATATTATCAGTGAATTAGACATACAAATAACGACATATCTGACATGATTCAGTTAGTCACAAGCTTAGATCCAATTTATAACATGTCAAGATTAACTTAGGTATACAGGTTATGGAATATATGATATGATTCAAATAGTTATAGGCTTAGATCCAATTCATAATATGTCAAAATAACTTTTAGGTGTTTATATCTAAATATAACATAGAATCACTGTGATTGGGTCTAAGAAATAGAGAAGAATAATTGCAGATGTGGAATCACAAATCTCTAAACCTGAATGACTTGATTGTTGAAGAAGAAAGGCTATTTCAATCTAGGCAGAGGCAACATCTAGTTCTCCATTGTTCTTGGTGAGCAAAAACAATGAGAATGGGGTCTTATTTATAGCCTAGGGTTCACGAATGTGTTTAGAAATCAAGTCCACGTATGCAGAAATGAATTTCGCCCGGATCTAGGGGGTGTCGACACCCTCCTTATAGTGTCGAGCCACGGGTCGACACCCCTAGGGTATGTCGACCCCCAATGGGTCCAATTCCCTCCCAGACTTCCCGCTTCTGATTTTTGAATTGCTTTGAAATTTGGGGCTTAATTTATTTATATATAATTCTCTTGCGCGTATAAAAACTTCTAACCTTAGTAACTTCTTCACATGATGTCCGTTTTATGCAAATTCGAAGTCTATCTCAAGCAGAATTCCGAGATGAACGCAATCGCGCAGTCCGTTTTACTTAATTCCAAATATTTAATTAAGTATTCTCTAATTTATCATTTTAATGTGTTATAAATTATGGGGTGTTACATTAACTCAAGTTGCATGTAACGATTCTGATTTCGCCCGGACCTAATCGATCGCAAGATCGACCAAGACTGTTCAAAACCCGAATACGCTAACTCTAGAATACAACACATTAGAACAAACAACAGAAGACTTTTATTACATCATAATAATGTTACATCAGCGTACAGAATATCATAGTACATTAAATAATAATACAGCAGAAGATTAAATTACAATAAATGTAATACACTACAGCGGAACAATTAAATTAACACAGTGGAAGACTATCAATGCTCTGGACACAGCTCTAGGCTTCGATCCAGAATCCAGAATCCTGCTCTAGGCCCTCTGGACACTGCTCGTGTGGAAAAGAGGGCACCCGAGTTTGCTAAGTGAAACAAACTGCGGGTCAATCATGGGACTAGTATGAGAAATCTTTACTTAACTTATCTAATAAAAAGGCTAATCACAGAACCACACCGCTAACGCAGAACGGGTTTACTCCATTGGATTGCCAGTGCATGGAATAAAATAAATCGTTAAACAACGCAATGCTTTTTAGAAAAATGAAACCATTATAAGACTCAGGCCCCATCGCACAATGCAATGCAAGCCGGAGGATAGAGTTTTGCCTTGTAATGGTCAAAAATGCTTGATACGATAAAACAGATTTGATATTATTATTAGTGTATACATGTTTCAAAACATTTCAATCATAATGCATTAATCATAGACGGCATAGCTACCATATACTATGCCGCCATACTAGTTCTACAATCAAAACCGCATGATGTCATATTGGAAGTTGGATTTCCATCAAGAGTCAAGGTTAGGAACGATCTCCTTACCGATTCGAGACACTCTAACAATGTCACAGGATTCGGACGCTGGCGAGCCCTTGGATCCTGCAGGGCCGGTCCATAAATACTTTAGTGGATTAGTTATGCCTGAACACACGCTTCCGGGTCCTGTTGAACCTATAATACAGGCATTGGCGACCGATAAATCCGAGGCCTCGAAAATTCCATCATCCACATAAGTAAAATGTAAGGGCTGGTAAGTTGCTGACACCACTTCTAGCTAGAAAGAAACGTGTGCACTCCCTGCATTCTCTTGCTCCGTTTCTGACTCATACCGGGGTGTGAGGCTCGTGAGGTAACGCTATACACAAAGTTACACCAAAATAGGTCGTGCTTTGATCATCAACCACAAGACTCTACTTTTCAACAAAAGCCTCGATCTTTTGCATCTTGGCATGCCACATTGACAATCCATGCCATGCGATCAATAACTACCAATATATAACTTCTGAGCTCATACGCCTCAGAGAAGGGTGTTAAGCAAGAGAATAAATTCTCCGCCACCACAAATATAAATTAAATAGAAATCAATTTAATTTACATGGAATGAAATTCAATGTCAGACACACATCCATTTACAAGTCCATTCTGGGTCTGAACGAAATCGGAGGCACCTTATTTCTCGTTCCGTATGTCCAATACGGAAGTGAGGTGCTCACATATCCGGACAATCAACAAGTATGTCCGGACAAACTACCACTTTAACCCTTTACTGGTAGCTAGACAATGCCGGGCATCAGTAGTCGTCTATTCAATGTGAAGATCGCTGGTCTTCAACCACCGTCTTCAATGTCTTTGACTTTAATCGTCGTAGTAATTATTCATAATGGGTTAAACCTGATCTTTCCGAATAACTCGCGTATTTTATAATTAAAAATCAGGTGTTATAAAGACACATCCAACGCCTCACTCCAATTCAGAATATTCTTTTATTAATATAGTCATGCTATTAGGGAAAGGCTCCCATAAATTTTATTAAAGATAATTTCTTTAAATTTATTCTTAAATCTTTTTTTTAAAGATTTGTTAAAATTCCAATTTAGTTTTAATATCAAAATCATTACTGTATGATTATTCAACTTTTAAGAAATTAATCTTGTCTTTAACTGGATTAAAGAATCAATGTCATTTAAAAACATTGTTTATGATAAACCAAAAATCATCTTCCCTTAAATATGGAATTATCACGGAAATCAAATCAATATATAACCGCTATAAATTTCCGTATCAGACCGATAATATAAATGGAATAACGGCAAAGCCTTTTAAATTCCATATATAATAATAGTCTTCTTTACAGAAGCCTATCTCGATTATTATCAAATCGAATTTCCACTCAATTCCAAGTTAATAGATTAAATTGGAAAACTTGACTTCGGAAATTTTATTTTTGAATCTTGATAAAAAAGATCTATAAATTCTAAATTATATTTTCACTGTTAATTGAGTTAAAGAACAAATGTCATTTAAAACACAGTTCACAGTAAACCCAATTCACATATCATTTTATTCCAATTACTAGATATAATTGGAACTCTAAAAATCTTAATTAAAAGATTTATTCTTACATGCCGGGTTTAAGAACAGTGTTATTCAAGACACCATCCACGACAACCCAAAATCAAATTCTTTTATTTAATTCCAATTAAATATTAATTAATTAGAAGACTTCATTAAATCTTAGTTTAAAAGATTTATCCTAGTAAATAACTAGTTCATTTTGATAAAAGTATATTTTTATCTTTGTCCATCCAAAACGGACAAATAAATCATCATTTTATTCTTTATTGAATAATATTTTACAATATTCGTTATTTAAAAATATTCTTAATATAAAAAGGTTCCTTATGTAAAATATTCCTTATATTACAATATCTTTTAAAATTATTCTTTATTTAAAAGAAATTCTTTGTTTAAAATATTCTTTATATAAAAGATATTCCGAATCGGAAAGCAACCCAATCATTTACCATATAACTTCGGTTATATGGATTTCATACATCGTATGTAAATGACAACAAATGATAAATAATCATCAAACCATCCATTCAATATCCAGAGTGAAGTTCACAACTATGTGCGCATTAAAATGAAATAATAACACTCATCGCGGCCTGTCAATTTATCGATTAGCATACAAATAAATTATTGGGACTAGTGTATATCGATTATCATCCCAATACCCGTGTGGGGTTTTCTGCCAACAACGGTTCATATAAATAAATAATTTGTTAATGAGTTTAACCAATTTTAATACTGCTAACATGTTGATGATAGTGAACAAACGTGTTATTTATTTCTAATGCCAAATAAAAATGTATTTTACTCGTATAATTTCCCCATACATTTCTAATGTCTAATAAACTGTAATTTATTCATATGACCTTAATGCGGATGACAATAAAAGATAATTCTCATTATACTTTATTTGTATGTAATTATTCTTAACTTTAACACATAAAAGAAATAATCTCATTTGTATATGTTTTCAATGTATAACCTAATACATAAAAATGTTTATTTTAAATTGCATACAAATTCTAATGTATGCATTGATATATAAAGATGTCACTTTAACTTACCTATACATTCTAATGTATGTCGTGGCAAGTAAATGATTCTTTATTTCACATACAAATTCTAAGATATGTTTTACCAATAAAAATGATTATTATATTCGCATATAAATTCTATTTCAACAAAATGTATAAAAAGTGATACATCCATTATGTTGACAATTCTATTTTATCAAAATGAATATTTTTATTGTAACACAAATCTAGTTAATAAAAATGCTATTTGGGTTTAACTCTTTTATTTAACCAAAAATGTGATTTTTATGTTTTCAACCCTCTTATTTTGGCAAAATGTACATTTTTGTTTCAACTAATATATTTTGACAAAAATGTTCTTTTCATCTCATCTATTTGGTTTCAACAAATATGATTTGTTGCAACTAATCCTTTTTGACAAAAATGCATATTTTGATTCAATTAATCTAATTTGACAAAAAAGCATATTTTTTTTCAACTAATATAATTGAAAAAAATGAATGTTTTGATCCTACTAGTATAATTAGACAAAAGTGCATATTTTGTTTCAACTAATATAATTGACAAAATGAATGTTTTGATCCAACTAATATAATTAGACAAAAGTGCATATTTTGTTTCAACTAATATAAAATGTCAAAATGAATGTTTTGTTTCCACTAGTATAAATTGACAAAAGTAATGTTTTTATTTAACTACGCTATATTGACAAAAATGAATATATTTTTTTAACTACATTGTATTGTCAAAAATGAATATTTTTGTTTTTAACTATTCTATAGTGACAAAAATGAGTATTTTTGTTTTAATCCCTTTCTAATGAACCAAAAATGTATTTGTTCTTTCTAATGAACTAAAACGCATGTAAAATGTATTTTTTTAATGTTCACTCTTTTTATTGAAAAACAAATGACAATAAAAACATGATTTTTAATTCTATTTTTTTATGACAATAAAAATAGATCTTTTATTTCCTCTAACAGGTTTTGACACAAATGTTAATCTTATTACAACTAACATGTTCTAACACAGATGTTATTTTTATTTCAGTAACATGTTTTAACACAAATGTTAATTCTATTCCAATAAACATGTTTTGACAAAGATGTTATTTTTATTACAATAATCATGTTTTGACAAATATATTATTATTTTTTATATCAGTTCTTTTTATTGTAACTAAGTTGACAATAAAAATGTTATTTTAAAACCATTCTTTCTAATGAAAAACATATCACATAAAAAGGTAATCTTTTAATCCTATTCCTTTTAATGAAAGCATATTACATAAAAAGTAATCTTTTAATCCTATTCTTTTTAATGAAAGCATATTACATAAAAAGTAATCTTTTAATCCTATTCTGTTTATGTAATATGCTTTCATTAAAAAACGTGATTTTTATGTTTTCAACCCTCTTATTTTGGCATAATGGACAACTTTCTTTGGGCTGAAATTAGATCTGAAAAGAATTGAAGGGTTTATTTGTAAAATAGAACATTAAAATAATATAAAAACCCGATCAGACAAAACCTTAATCCCCTAAAAAAAAGTATACAACCGCCACCCTAGGAACCAATGAGCTAGGTCCCGTCAACCCAAACGATTGTCTTCAGCCTGTTTTATTTAATTTAAAATATAATTTATTTATTTATTTATTTATTTCAGTCGTACAATTAAATTCACCGGAGCCACATACGGACTCTAAAAATTCTAGAAAAATTATTTCTAGTTGTGTTTTGACGATTCTAACAAGACTAATTTCGTCGAATTCCGAGAACATTTGAAAAATAGTCATTTTCTGGTCGATCTGATTTGACTATAACTAACAAAACACATTTTACTTTGCCATGTTCACATATTATTTCTAAAAATTATGAAAATTGAAACCTAGCAATAATTTGACATTCCGGTTCCGACAAACGTGTTTTCGTCGAAAATGGAGGTCGTTTGAAAAATGGCTATTTTTGATATTAAAATATGTATAAATTCTACAGCGACTATTCCGAATTTTAAATTAGACATAACTTTTGATTCCCGCTATGAAATTTCGGTTTTTTGGATTCGCTGGAAAAATATTTTTAAATAGATTTTAATATTTTTGGTTTCACCAAAATCCGATTTATTTTGCATCCTGTATAGTCAATCAAAGTTTAAATTCAAATTTTCAAACTACCGCGCTATTTCTAACTCCTTTTATAATTAAAATAAATATATTCGTTTTAACTTCGATTTAAATAAATTATTAGCTGTTATTATTTAAAATAAATTATTTTTAATATTTAAAATCCATTAAAATTTCTAAAATAAAAATTTTAAATTGGTTCAAAATTTGCGGGTTGTTACAATCTCCCCCACTTAAAATCTTTTCGTCCTCGAAAAGGAACGAAGCTAAAAGTTGTTTAATTAACCTATTCAATTTTCATTCTTTTAATTGGTTTTAATAATTTTATTAGTTGATTAACCTTTCAAATATATATAACTTTTATATATTCAAAAGTTTTATTTTCAAAGATCGGATTATATACATAATCACAAATACGTTATTTATAAGCTTGTTACTCTTAACTCATTCTAGGGCATTACTAACCCCATCTCTAATGAGTTTTCTCATTCTAGGATACTGCTGATCCTATCTATAATGAATATTCTTTTATAGGATATTACTAATCCTACCCCTAATGAGTCTTTTGTTCAGTTCTAATGAGTTGTACCCAAAAGATTTGAGCTAACCAGAGCTCTGATACCAACTGTAATGATTCTAATTTCGCCTGGACCTAATCGATCGCAAGATTGACCAAGACCGTTCAAAACCCAAATACGCTAACTCTGGGAATACAACACATTAGAACAAATAACAGAAGACTTTTATTACATCATAATAATGTTACATCAGAGTACAGAATATCAAGGTACATTAAATAATAATGCAGCGGAAGACTAAATTACAATAAATGTAATACAATGCAGCAGTCGGAAGTGTAACACCCCGTATTTCTATTAATAACAATTTTTACAAATTAAAGAATAATTAATTTCAGATGTGAGAATTAAGGGAAACGGGTTGCGCCATTGTGTTCGTCTCGGAATTCTGGTTGAAATAGAGTCCGAGTTTGCGTGATTTGGACTTCGTATGAAGGAGATATGGCCATAGGAAGTTTCAGAAAATTCAAAATTCGAAGTCAAACAGGCCAGGCGGAAAATTACCCGCCCAGCACCCCAGGTCGACTGGGG
Organism: Allium sativum; assembly: GCA_030737875.1. Classification (NCBI taxonomy): domain Eukaryota; kingdom Viridiplantae; phylum Streptophyta; class Magnoliopsida; order Asparagales; family Amaryllidaceae; genus Allium; species Allium sativum. The sequence goes on from CM060915.1 coordinate 381,756,604, forward strand.
AGTCGACACCCCCAGGACCAGGTCGACTGCGCAGTCGACCTGGGTGTCGACCTGGTCCAGTCGGCCAGGTTTTGGCCGAGCCCAATTTTGAGCTGCTGATGTGTCTTTAGGGCTGAGTTGGCTAATTTGACGGTTCAGGTTAGTTCTGAGTTGATCTGACAGTCTAAATAAATCTTAAACTCTATATATACCTAGGTAGTCTCTCACTCTAAAATCACATGAAAAATAGAATAGCTGTCGTCATGCCATCGCCATGGAACTCAGTGTAGCCGCCGCCAACTAAGAAGGAAGAAAGCTAATCAAAACTCTAATTCTACTCAACTCTAAAGCAAATAAAGACTCTCTTTCTTTTCTAATTGTGAGTATGATGATCTTAACAAGATTATTAGCAAACTAATTAGATTAAGATGTGATATGGATCATAAGAAAATGATGTGAATTGTCATATATGTTGTTGTAAACCTTATGTTATCATGTATGTTGTAAATCCTATGTTATGTGATGATGATATCCTATATGTTGTAAATCATGCTATGATGATATTATATATGTTGCAAGTTTCTATGCTAAGTTGCGATGTTACAAAGCCATGATGTTATTATGTTGTAGTTAGCTTATGAATCATGATGTTGATTATATATATTTGGGCTATGATGATTCACATGATAAATCACATGTACCTATGCAAGTTTAGATTTATTAGTATGTATAATCTCACATATTGTATGACATCTATTTAGATCTAGAATTATGACATCTATTTAGATCTAGAATTATGCTATGACATGTGTGAGTTCTATGTGTTAGATGCTAGTTCACACCATCATTATGTCGCATAAACCACATATGCAAGTTTATACATGAACTTGGGTTATGATCATATTATGTAAGTTGTGACATTTAACCAAACAAGTTGACACCTTTAGATCCATGACATGTGTAGTTTTATGCAAGTTCCACCCCTATTATGATTAGATCTATTTTATTTGTCTATATGTTGTGATAATTTATCTTTGTGCTATGAGTTAGACTATTCGAGTCTAACGTATATTTTGCTTTGAATAAGCGAACGTATAACGTGGGGTAGGGGTAATACTAAGGATTTAATATTAAGAAATTGGGGTGCAATTGATATGATTTTGCATACCGTAAGTGGATGGCCATAATTGAGTCAATTATGGACATCATTAAAATTGGAATTAATTAATGATTTGAATAGGGATATATTTAAAACTGGGGTAAAAGATTATAAGTGTTAATCAATGCTTAGGACACGAGGTTGGACTCGTTTGTGACGTAAAACTGCCCGGACCCGCCCGGCGAATCCAGTAGTCACAAATGTCAACCCAATGTGAGAGGTCCTAGGCCCAAATTAAAGCATAACAGTTGTAAAGACACGAGGTTAGACTCTTTTATGGTGTAAGACTGCCCGTACCCGCCCGGCGAATCCAACTGCCATAAATGCCAGTCTAATGTGAGAGGTCTTTATGAGGTTATGGCCTGAATGAATTAAGTAATACTTAACCAGATAAACATGTGAAGTGGGACATGGGGGTTAAGTAGGTGCCTTGGGTGGCATGAGGAATCTAGTGGGTGCCTTTAGTGGCATTTGGAATACGATTAGTAAGACTTAACCAAACACATGTAAATGAACATGACTAAGAAGAGGGTTAAGTGGGATATACTAGTGGGGACAAGCTTAGGTGGATAGCTTGTGGTAAGTAATTGGGGGCCCATTTCAACTAGTAACCCAAACGTATCTTTGTGGGCTCGACCCAAGTCGAGGACGGGACACGCATATTGGGCTTGACTATAAGAGGCCAAATGGGTTAGAGGTGGCAACGCAAGTCCAACGGGTTTCATATGCGTGTGTGGACCCGGGCTGGTAGGTAAGACGTTGTTGCATCGTGTAGGTATAAGCCATGCATTCTCAAGTTGTATCGGGTTGCCACTTTAGGGGAGTGATACACCCCACTGTGGGGCCAGCACGGGTATCTACGAGTAGGGAGTCGATCGCAAGTGGGTAGTGGGGTACACCTAGCGGAGATAGGGGCAGGCGACACCTATGTAGTTAGCTAGGGGTACACAAAGCTATTTATATAATTTCTAAGTTCGGTGAGTGGGATCAACCTTTAGGGTGACTGGTGTGGTGCAGTGTAGTAATTATTCGTTAGTATTAGGTGTGCCTTTAACGTTATCTTTATCTGCTCTTCCATACCCAATAGTTCATAGACATTTCCTTGTTTTCCAGCTTATGCCTTAGTCTAGTTATTTTGATAATAGTATTGTTAGAATTATCATACTCGCCAGACTTTATGTCTGACCCCCTCTATTTCTATCTTTTTCCCCCTCCAGGTCCTCAGAGTGGGCCCAGCTCTAGTGGAGCTTGATTAGATTGCTTTATCTCTCTGTTGGAAAGCTTGGACCGTCGTAGTAAAGTCCAGCTTGTTATCTTCTTTAATGGCTATTTATGTAATGGGATTATGTATTTTGTTTTATCAAGATGGATATTGTACTTGACTCTGATTTATGGTTTTATGATGTAACAAACATGTTTAATTTCCGCTGCAATGAAATAAAGTTTTAGATTTCCAAGTACTACTTATTATCTGTCTTGTTGTAATTTTTCTGTTCTATATTCACTTAAAACCTCCATGGAAGTTAATGCATTCCCTTTGTGAGTGACATTAATGGACGTGGGGTGTTACACGTGGTATCAGAGCTTAAGGTTACCAGAACAGATGTTTTTTTTAGAAAAACTATTTTTCTAATGTATTTTTGGAAGAAGTGTTTTCAAAAACATGTCTTGATGAGTAATTTAAAGAGGAAAGTTTTTATGAAAAACATAATCCCCAATAGCCATATCCTTATCTTTCGAATTCTCCATTTTGAATCTTTCCTTTTTCGTTTCAGCATGGCTGAAGATCTTAACCTTCCTGAGGGTGTAACGATACCAGGGTGGTATAGGAGGTTATTAGAGGCTAGGGCAGCTGCAGGTCCAGCCAATGTTCCTCCACCACCAATTGCACCCGCTCCTCCCCCTCCTCGCGCTGATACTTTTGCAAAGACATGCAAGGAATTTAAGGCTATGGGTGGAAAGCCTTTTTAAGGGTCAGAAACGTTTGTGGAAGCTAGAGATTGGCTTAAGGATGTGGAAGAATTGCTAGAAATCTTTGAAGTGGAAGAAGGGAGGAAAGTCAAATTAGCAGCTTGGTTAATGAAGGGAGAGGCCTCGTTTTGGTGGGAGGTCACTAATGGGGAGCGTCCTGTTGATTCTTGGGCGGATTTCAGACGTAGGTTTGAGGCAAAGTTTCTCTCAAGGGCAGAAGAGAATCTATATATGGAAAGGTTCTTGACATTAAAGCAAGGAAGCTCATCAGTGAAAGAATTTGTCAACAAATTTAATCAGTTAGCAAGGTTTGGCTTGTACTTAGTGAACACGCTGGAGAAGAAGGCTCTGAGGTTCGTTAAAGGCTTGAATGAGCCGTTGCAAGGGTTGGCTATGACCCACATCCCTATGGGGGCCACCTTTGAGAAGCTAGTTGACATGGCACTCGTGCACGAGGAGAAAGGCGCTAATGCTAATAAGGCACCCGAGAAGAAAGGGGATCAGAAGAAACCACAACAGCAAAACAAGAAGGGTGGTAAAGACAATAATGGCAAAGGAAAGAAAAGATGCTTTAACTGTGGGACACCAGGCCATCTCAGCAAGGATTGCAGAAAGAAAAAGAAGACTGGCTGTTTTCACTGTGGTGAAGCGGGACATCTAGTGAAGGACTGCCCAAAGAAGGGGCAGAGGGCAGGGTCTACCTCGGGAGGACAGGTGCAGGCTCTTATGGCACCAGGGAAGGCAAGGGGACAAGTTCAGGCTCTCGCGGTCCCACCGCTGCAAGAACGAGGTAGAACCATTTCCGTTGAAAGCTTAGTTTTTTTGTTTGATCATCCTGTCCGTACTTTATTCGATTCGGGCACATCGCATTCGTTTATCTCTACATCATTAGTTGAATCACTGCACTTAAACACCAGTTTAGTAGAGGATCCCTTAGTTGTTTCGAATCCAATTGGGGGCTCAGCTTATTTGTCCATGATGTGTTTGGATTTGAAAATTTCTATACTTAGCGTTGAGTTTAGATGTGATGCTTATGTTTTGGGCTTCACGGGCTATGGGCTAATTTTAGGAATGGATTGGTTATCCAGAAATGGGGCCGTTCTTGATTGTGAAAGGAGAGTAGTTAGGCTCATGACTCGCCTTGGCAACACTCTCGAAATCTTTTGTAATCCCATAAATTCCGTTATGCTAAGTTATCTAGAATCGCTTGACGCGTCTGTGGAGAATCTACGATCTGTTAGAGTGGTCCGAGAATACTCGGATGTATTTGAGGAGGTGAAGGGCTTGCCTCCAAAGCGGGAGATAGATTTTCGAATACATCTTGTGGATAATGCAAAACCAGTATCTTTGCCAGTACACCACATGGCTCCTCGTGAAAGGAGGGAACTCAATAAGCAAGTGAAGGAGTTGCTTGAGAAGGGGTTCATAAGACGTAGTATATCAGAGTGGGGTGCTCCAGTAGTGTTTTCCATGAAGGCGGACGGGTCCCTTAGACTTTGTGTGGACTATAGAGGACTTAATAAGCTTACTAAGAAGAACAGACACCCACTGCCGAGGATTGACGATATCTTCGATCAGTTAGTTGGCGCCTCAGTGTTTTCGCAGTTGGACTTTGCCACTGGTTTCCATCAGTTGAGAGTGGCTGAGGATAGCATTGACAAGACTGCCTTTAGGACTCCGGACGGTTTCTATGAATGGCTAGTGATGCCCTTCGGTTTGACAAACACCCTCGCATACTTTGTTGATTTGATGAGTAGGGTGTTTAGGGAGTACCTTAATAAATTCGTGGTGGTCTTTGTAGATGACATCTTGATCTTTTCTAAGAATGAAGAAGAGCATGCCCTACATCTTAGGGAAGTGTTGGAGACTCTACGAGCGCATAACCATAAAGCTAAATTTACTAAGTGTCACTTCTGAAGAGATGAAGTGCGATTCTTAGGGCACGTGGTTTCCAAAGAAGGGATAGATGTGGATCCCGCGAAGGTGGTGGCCATCCAAGATTGGAAGGTCCCTAAAAATGCTACCGAAGTAAGGAGTTTCTTGGGGTTGGCTGGCTACTATAGGAAGTTTATCAAAGACTTCGCAAAGATATCAGCTCCATTAACACATTTGACGAAGAAGAATCTAGTCTTCGCGTGGGACGTAGATTGGGATGATGCGTTCCAACGTTTAAAGAGAGCTTTGACCTCAGCTCCAGTCTTAGTGCTGCCAGACGGGAGTAAGCCATTTACTGTTTATACCGATGCTTGTGGGACAGGTCTAGGCGCAGTCTTAATGCAAGAGGGTAGGGTAATAGCCTATGGTGGAAGGCAGTTGAGGGTGCATGAGAAGAATTACCCCATGCATGACCTAGAGTTGGCTGCAATTGTTTTTGCGCTTAAGTCTTGGCGCCATTATCTTCTTAGCGAGAAATTTGAATTATTCACTGACCACAAATCTTTAAAATATTTATTCTCTCAGAAGGACTTGAATTTAAGACAACAAAGGTGGATGGAATTCTTAGCGTCCTACGACTTCGAAATAGCACATACCCCTGGCAAGGGTAACGTGGTGGCAGACGCCTTAAGTAGGAAAAGGCTATCCTTGAGTCCGTTGTTTGTTGAACGGCGAAACTTAGAATTCATCTCTATGTTTGATTTTAGACCTTCCGTTGACTTTGTACCAGGTTTGCTAGCATGCTTGGAGGTCAGACCTACGCTTTTGGGACGGAATGGTGAGGCACAGCGAGACGACCCACAGTTGGTTGAGTTAGTAGAAAAGCTCAAAAGAGGGGAGTCATCAAGCCATCTCCGTAGGTATACCCTGGATGATAAGGGATGGTTACGTAGGGATAGTAGACTTTGTGTACCTCGAGACGAAGGTTTGAGAAAGGATATTCTTGACGAAGCACATCATTCGAAGATGACCATTCATCCCGGCGGGGACAAGATGTACAAAGACATGAAGCGAGTTTTCTTTTGGCCGGTATGAAGAGGGATGTGGCCGAGTATGTTGCTAGATGCTTGGTGTGCCAACAAGTAAAAGCGGAGCAAAAGAAACCCGGTGGGTTGCTTCACCCATTGGAGGTTCCACTATGGAAAAGGGAAAGTGTCTCGATGGACTTTGTGGATGGATTACCAATATCAAGGAAGGGTAATACGGGAATTTGGGTTATAGTAGATAGACTTACTAAAAGCGCCCATTTTATTCCCATTAAGAGTAAGAGGACTGCTCCATGGTTAGCTTCTGTATACGTCCGAGAGATAGTTCGTTTGCATGGTGTTCCTTCTAGCATAGTAAGCGACCGCGATCCTATCTTCACTAGCGAATTTTGGAGGAGCTTACAAGAAGCGGTAGGGACTCAGTTATGTTTGAGCACCGCATATCATCCTCAGACGGACGGCCAAACCGAGAGGGTGAATCGTATTCTAGAGGACCTTTTGAGGCTATGTATCCTAGACTTTAGGGGTACATGGGAAGATCATCTTCCGTTGGTAGAGTTCGCATATAATAACAGCTTTCAATCTAGCATTGGCATGGCACCTTTCGAAGCTCTTTATGGACGACCTTGTCGTTCACCTACATGTTGGTGGGAATCTACCGATAAGATCTTACTTCGTCCCGATATGATTAGGGAGACGACAGAAAAGATCGATTTGATTCGAAGGAGGATGAAGACGGCGCAAGATATGCAGAAATCTTATGCAGACAAGAGGAGGTCAGATCTTGAGTTTGATGTTGGGGACATGGTCTTTATCAAAGTGTCTCCATTACGAAATGTCGTTCGCTTTGGGTCCGTTGGGAAATTAGCACCAAGGTTCGTAAGGCCGTTTCCTATTAAGGAGAAGATTGGACAGATGGCGTATAGAGTGGAGTTGCCTGAGAGACTTAGTGGTGTACACGACGTATTCCATGTATCACATTTGAGGAAGTGCCTACACGAGACCGCGGAGGTGGTAGAGCCGAACTTGCTTAGAGAGGTGGAGATAGAGCGTGATGCGACGATTCGACGAGCTCCTACATGCATTCTTGGGTCGGAGATCAAGAAGCTGAGAAATCGAGAGGTCAGACTAGTCAAAGTGCAATGGGGAGATGATGAGAGCAACGCTACTTGGGAGACAGAAGAGAAGATGCGTTCATTTTACCCTTTTCTTTTTGAGGGTATGTCTTTTAATTTCTCCTTTATCGCTTAGCTTGTACTTATCTTACCTTTAGAGTATCCTCTCGCTAGTATCCTTGACCTTTAGATAGGGTAATCCTATGATTGAAACATGTGTTTGAGACATGTTATGTATGATGGAAGCCTATGGACGCAAGTGTTTGCTAGTGGTTGCTCGTGGATGCATATACACACACTTTAGGCACTAGATCGGCTCAGTCACTTCATATTGCATATTGCATATAAATGTGTGTACATAGTTAAGTTAAGGGATGTATAATGGTTGTGTTATCATATGGATACCGCATTTTGGTGAATGGTTGTGCACACATGTAGAAATAATATGTATCGATAGGGTTCTTTCGCATACATAATGGACGCATGGCACTATCATGGTTTGCATTAAGGAGGCCAACTGAATCAGTAGACCGCCTGATTTTGCATTAGATAAGGAACATATACACACACTTCTTGCATATGTTCATACAGCATTAGAAACTTTATAAGGACAATGGATGCCAGTGTTTGATGGTTGAGTAGATGGTTGTTTGGATGTTAGGATATACATTCTCCTTAACTTGGAGATTTCGGGGGCGAAATCCTTTAAGGAGGGGAGAATGTAACACCCCGTATTTCTATTAATAACAATGTTTACAAATTAAAGAATAATTAATTTCAGATGTGAGAATTGAGGGAAACGGGTTGCGCCATTGTGTTCGTCTCGGAATTCTGGTTGAAATAGAGTCCGAGTTTGCGTGATTTGGACTTCGTATGAAGGAGATATGGCCATCGGAAGTTTCAGAAAATTCAAAATTCAAAATTCGAAGTCAAACAGGCCAGGCGGGAAATTTCCCGCCCAGCACCCCAGGTCGACTGGGGAGTCGACACCCCCAGGACCAGGTCGACTGCGTAGTCGACCTGGGTGTCGACCTGGTCCAATCGGCCAGGTTTTGGCCGAGCCCAATTTTGAGCTGCTGATGTGTCTTTAGGGCTGAGTTGGATAATTTGACGGTTCATGTTAGTTCTGAGTTGATCTGACGGTCTAAATAAATCCTAAACTCTATATATACCTAGGTAGTCTCTCACTCTAAAATCACATGAAAAATAAAATAGCCGCCGTCATGCCATCGCCATGGAACTCAGTGTAGCCGCCGCCAACTAAGAAGGAAGAAAGCTAATCAAAACTCTAATTCTACTCACCTCTAAAGCAAATCAAGACTCTCTTTCTTTTCTAATTGTGAGTATGATGATCTTAATAAGATTATTAGCAAACTTATTAGATTAAGATGTGATATGGATCATAAGAAAATGATGTGAATTGTCATATATGTTGTTGTTAACCTTATGCTATCATGTATGTTGTAAATCCTATGTTATGTGATGATGATATCCTATATGTTGTAAATCATGCTATGATGATATTATATATGTTGCAAGTTTCTATGCTAAGTTGCGATGTTACAAAGCCATGATGTTATTATGTTGTAGTTAGCTTATGAATCATGATGTTGATTATATATATTTGGGCGATGATGATTCACATGATAAATCACATGTACCTATGCAAGTTTAGATTTATTAGTATGTATAATCTCACATATTGTATGACATCTATTTAGATCTAGAATTATGACATCTATTTAGATCTAGAATTATGCTATGACATGTGTGAGTTCTATGTGTTAGATGCTAGTTCACACCATCATTATGTCGCATAAACCACATATGCAAGTTTATACATGAACTTGGGTTATGATCATATTATGTAAGTTGTGACATTTAACCAAACAAGTTGATCACACCTTTACATGACATGTGTAGTTTTATGCAAGTTCCACCCCTATTATGATTAGATCTATTTTATTTGTCTATATGTTGTGATAATTTATCTTTGTGCTATGAGTTAGACTATTCGAGTCTAACGTATATTTTGCTTTGAATAAGCGAACGTATAACGTGGGGTAGGGGTAATACTAAGGATTTAATATTAAGAAATTGGGGTGCAATTGATATGATTTTGCATACCGTAAGTGGATGGCCATAATTGAGTCAATTATGGACATCATTAAAATTGGAATTAATTAATGATTTGAATAGGGATATATTTAAAACTGGGGTAAAAGATTATAAGTGTTAATCAATGCTTAGGACACGAGGTTGGACTCGTTTGTGACGTAAAACTGCCCGGACCCGCCCGGCGAATCCAGTAATCACAAATGTCAGCCCAATGTGAGAGGTCCTAGGCCCAAATTAAAGCATAACAGTTGTAAAGACACGAGGTTAGACTCTTTTATGGTGTAAGACTGCCCGGACGCGCCCGGCGAATCCAGCTGCCATAAATGTCAGTCTAATGTGAGAGGTCTTTATGAGGTTATGGCCTGAATGAATTAAGAAATACTTAACCAGATAAACATGTGAAGTGGGACATGGGGGTTAAGTAGGTGCCTTGGGTGGCATGAGGAATCTAGTGGGTGCCTTTAGTGGCATTTGAAATACGATTAGTAAGACTTAACCAAACACACATGTAAATGAACATGACTAAGAAGAGGGTTAAGTGGGATATACTAGTGGGGACAAGCTTAGGTGGATAGCTTGTGGTAAGTAATTGGGGGCCCATTTCAACCAGTAACCCAAACGTATCTTTGTGGGCTCGACCCAAGTTGAGGACGGGACAAGCATACTGGGCTTGACTATAAGAGGCCAAACGGGTTAGCGATGGCAACGCAAGTCCAACGAGTTTCATATGCGTGTGTGGACCCGGGCTGGTAGGTAAGACGTTGTTGCATCGTGTAGGTATAAGCCGTGCATTCTCAAGTTGTATCGGGTTGCCACTTTAGGGGAGTGATACACCCCACTGTGGGGCCAGCACGGGTATCTACGAGTAGGGAGCCGATCGCAAGTGGGTAGTGGGGTACACCTAGCGGAGATAGGGGCAGGCGGCACCTATGTAGTCAGCTAGGGGTACACAAAGCTATTTATATAATTTCTAAGTTCGGTTAGTGGGATCAACCTTTAGGGTGACTGTGTGGTGCAGTGTAGTAATTATTCGTTAGTATTAGGTGTGCCTTTAACGTTATCTTTATCTGCTCTTCCATACCCAATGGTTCATAGACATTTCCTTGTTTTCCAGCTTATGCCTTAGTCTAGTTATTTTGATAATAGTATTGTTAGAATTATCATACTCGCCAGACTTTATGTCTGACCCCCTCTATTTCTATCTTTTCCCCCCTCCAGGTCCTCAGAGTGGGCCCAGCTTTAGTGGAGCTTGATTAGATTGCTTTATCTCTCTGTTGGAAAGCTTGGACCGTCGAAGTAAAGTCCAGCTTGTTATCTTCTTTAATGGCTATTTATGTAATGGGATTATGTATTTTGTTTTATCAAGATGGATATTGTACTTGACTCTGATTTATGGTTTTATGATGTAACAAACATGTTTAATTTCCGCTGCAATGAAATAAAGTTTTAGATTTCCAAGTACTACTTATTATCTGTCTTGTTGTAATTTTTCTGTTCTATATTCACTTAAAACCTCCATGGAAGTTAATGCATTCCCTTTGTGAGTGACATTAATGGACGTGGGGTGTTACAGGAAGAATATCAATGCTCTGGACACAGCTCTAGGGTTTGATCCAGAATCCTACTCAATATATCTGCAAAATAAGCTACTCGACTGCCCGTGTGGAAAAGATAGCACCCGAGTTTGCAAAGTGAAACAAACTACGGGTCAGTCACGGGACTGGTATGAGAAATCTTTACTCAACTTATCTAATAAAAAGGCTAATCACAAGACCACGTCGCTAACGCGGAATGGGTTTACTCCATTGGATTGCCAGTGCATGAAATAAAATAAATCGTTAAACAATGCAATGCTTTTTAGAAAAACAAAACCATTATAAGATTCAGGTCCCATCACACAATGCAATGCAAGCCAGAGGATAGAGTTTTACCTTATAATGGTCAAAAATGCTTGATACAATAAAACAGATTTGATATTATTATTAGTGTATATATGTTTCAAAACATTTCAATCATAATGTATTAATCATAGACGGCATAACTGCCATATACTGTGACAACCCGCCCTGCACCAACCGACATTTACTCCAAAGTGCATGTCCAGTTAGCACGGGACGGCCGTCCGAAGGGAAGGAAGAAGACGAAGAATCAACAAGGAACCTGTAGAATGTCTCACAACGCGTGGAACAAAATATAATAACAATAACATACTTGACATAAAACAGGTGAGACAGTGCATAAGCTGAAAACAAACTATCATAGCAGCGGAAAATCCAAAGTACAGCTTATGATCCAAAGCCAACATTATTACAACTTTTAAAACTGTATCAAGAGTTAAACAAGAAAGGTACACTACTAATGCCCAAAGTAGTGACCAACAACGACACAGGGAGAATATCTTTACATATCATACATGGAAGCCTCCTGCTCGCCTCCGAATCCGCTACTTGCGCATCACCAGCTAACCTGTCTCTAGTCTGCTCGTGTGAGCACCCAGAGTAATAAGAAGAGACATAAAACTCTGGGTCAGACAAAAAGTCTGGTATGAGCGATAAGCAGCTAAACATAACAATAACAGGTATACTAAGCCATACCTGAACCTGGACCTGCAACCGAAGAGTTTACACTACATACTATACAACACTCTAAGGTGCCACTAGCATATGGTGTACTAGCATACGGGGGTGGGGGTGTGCATGTCATAGTGATGGCAAACAAATAAAACATAGCAACCATCCTCACATCTCTCACTCAGTGCATAAAGCCTACGTTGTCCACCACTGTCAATCACTAGACCCATCGAAGTAGTGACGGAGTTCGACTTGTACAACTACTGCTACTACCAAGCTTACCACATGAAGTCGTGACCAAATCTTTACAAATGACCCCACTTCATTGGTCTATAGCCCTTTAGTCGTACCTAGGCCACTATGGCCCTGAATCCGTTCACGTACTTACTACACATAGTGATCCAAAGTTACGGACATCGACAACCCCTTAGCACACGTCCCGCAGCAAAGCCCGACTTATGAAGCCCACTCATTGGTTCCCAACTGGATCCTGAGTCAAAGCTCCTCATTTGGACTTCCTTTGCATCTCAGGTTTGGTCGAATTGGAGTTGGTCTTCAAAAGAGTCGTCGTGTAGTAGTGATAACACACGTACGGTTCGGTTCGGTGTTCCCCTTCTAGCTCGGTTCGGTTCGGTGTAACCCTCTAGCTCGGTTCGGTTCGGTGGTTCTAGTCCATGCCTGGATCAGTGCTCCATCCCTCCTCGGTTCAGTTCGGAAGTATAGTGCCCATCCTCTGTTCGGTTCGGTGGTTGCTTCCCTCTAGGTTTCCCGATCCGATCCCATCCTTTTCCATTCGCCCGATCCGATCCCCTTTCTGGTCTCTCCGATCCGATCCCCTTTTTTGTCTCTCCGATTCGATCCCCCTTTTTGTCTCTCCGATCCGATCCCCTGCCCAACTCCAACTCTAAGCAAAATGGCCTTCCTTCTCGCCAAGCTTCTTATGCTAAGTTCCAATCCGAATCGAGTCCTCTTGCCCATTTCTCCTATCCGATCCGAGCCCAATTATCCGATCCGATCCGGTTCGGAACCCTGCATATTTCCTGTGACTTTCCAGTGACTGTTTTACGCCATACGACGGTGTTTTCGACCAATCTAACAGTTCTAATCAATCACAAAACCATACCATACAGTCATAGCAACATAGGGAATCAACCATAGACATCAAAACACAACCATAGCATATAATTTGGATCAAACCTACCAAAATCCCCATATTTTCCCTTAAGCGTGTTTAGGCAAAACTAATGATATGATTAGCAAAACTTAACGAAATTCACCCAAATTCATATCAGAGGTTTAAAACATTATTTAAGAATTTATAAGTATTTTTCCAGAATTTATTACGGTATAAATTCGCTAATCTTCACTAATTACCTTTAATTAACCTTAATTAGTAAGGAACTATGCAAATCACTCACCTTGGCCACAAATAAAACCTTTAGATATGAAATTCTACTGTTTGGGCGCGAATACCAATGCAACAAAGCAGCTCTACTACTGATTTGGTGAAGATCTTCCTTGATTTGATGTTGATTAAGCCAAAACTTGATTAGAAAGTGATTAGAAGTTGATTTGGGTGTTTTTAGATGATGGAGGCCATTATTAGGGTTTCAAGAATGGAAGTGGCGGCTGAAAGAAATGTTTTCTAACCCTAATCAGCCCCTATACATCTCTAATCCCGAAATGGGTCATGGGCCCTCTTGCTAATCATCCTAATTAGGCCCGGTTAAGCTGTTTTTCACCTTCTAAACCTTGTTTCAGCCATATCTCCCAAACGGCGAGTCCGTTTGGCAAATGTGACCACTCTACGAAAAGGTAAACCATCATCTGGAACCAATGGAAGTGGTTTCAGGTCAAAATTCCTTTCCAATCAAAAGTTATGGCCAAAACAATACCAGCTAGGGGGAAAATGGTCATTTAAAAATCGGGAAAAATCATGAACATGGGAAATGTCCCCACTAGTCGTTTCCCAAAGTTACATGACCATACGCCTTCATATAAGAAAGAAATAAATATTCTACGATCTTCCGATGCGTAGAATGCAGGTTGTTACATTCTTCCCCCCTTAAGAAATTTCGTCCCCGAAATTCCCTAACTAAAACACACAAAAGGGTCCCGCATGCCTATCAGCCATAAAACAACAATCAAACATGCAAAACAAGCAAAACAAGTCTATCCTAGCATGCAGAATAACTAAATTACAAAGTAAATCTTACCAGGCAAAGAGTTCTGGATACGTCTTCCTAATGCTCTCCTCTGTCTCCCAAGTACAGTCATTCTCATTCTCGCCCCCACTGAACTTTGACTAGCTTCACCGCCTTCCTTCGAAGTCGCTTCGTATCGTGCTCGACAATACGAGTTGGGTTGCGGTTCCCAACCGCCTCGGGTTCCACTTCGAAGTCCTCTAACTGATCAGGTGAAATAGTCATATCTGGGTCGTGCACGAACTTCCTTAGCTGGGAAACATGAAATACGTTATGAACTCCCGCCATCTTTTCGGGTAAGTCAACTCTATACGCCAAATTCCCAACTTGCTCGAGAACTGGGAATGGGCCAACAAATCTTGGTGCCAACTTACCTCTCCTGCCAAATCGTATTACGCTCTTCAATGGAGAAACCTTGACAAACACCAAGTCACCAATGGAGAATTTTAAGTCTTTTCTCCTTTTGTCAGCATAACTCCTCTGCCTATCCTGGGCAGCCTTCATCCGTTGTTGAATAATCTTAATCTTATCTGAAGTTTCCCTCACCACGTCTGGTCCAAGCATAAACTTCTAGCCAGTCTCTATCCAACATGATGGTGAGTTGCATGGTCTTCCATGCAAAGCTTCATATGGAGCCATACCGATACCGGATTGGTAGCTATTATTATATGCAAACTCTACTAGATGCAAATGGTCATCCCATGATCCACCAAAATCAAATATACAAGCTCTCAAGAGATCTTCCAATATACGATTCACCCTCTCCGTCTGACCATCAGTTTGAGGATGATAGCAGTACTGAGATGTACTTCCGACCCTAGAGCCTCTTATAAGCTCTTCCAAAACCCACTAGTGAACAACGGGTCTCGGTCACTCACAATGCTTTTAGATACTCCATGAAATCTCACTACCCACTTCATATACAATTCTGCTAAATTAGCTTCCGTTCTGGTTGATTTGACTGGTATAAATCTTGCACTCTTAGTCAAACGATCCACAATTACCCAAATGCTATCATGTCCCGATCTAGTCCTTGGTAAACCATCAATGAAATCCATCGAGACTTGCTCCCATTTCCATTCGGGAACTTCTAATGGTTGTAACAGACCACTAGGCTTCTTTTGCTCGGCTTTAACTAGCTGGCAATTCATGCATTTGGATATAAACTTCCCAACGTCTCTTTTCATCCCTTCCCAGTAGTAAGTCTGTTTCATATCTCAATACATCTTATCACCACCGGGGTGTATAGTCAGTTTTGAGTGATGACATTCTCTAAGCACTTCATCTCTCAAGCCATTCACGTTGGGTACAACTAGTCTTCCATTCTTTCGAAGCCATCCTTCTCGATCAAGCCCATGCAAATTCATCTCCACACCGTCGATGTTCATCTCTAACTTGGAGATGATTTCCAATAAATTAGGATCGTCCCTTTGACTGGAACCAATCCGCTCAATCAAGGTGTGTCTGATCGTCAAACTAGCTAACATCTCTGGATCCAATTCGCACTTTGGTCTGAAATCATACCTTGCGATATACTCCAGTTGCTTCCATTCAAGAAACATAGCCCCTGAACTGACATGTCTCCTACTCAAGGCATCGGCTACCGCATTGCCTTTCCCAGGTGTATATGCGATATCAAAATCATATGAAGTCAAGAACTCTAACCATCTCTGCTGACGGAGATTCAGATCCTTCTGAGAGAAGAGATACTTTAACGATTTATGATCAGTAAACAAATCAAATCTCTCTCCCAAGAGATAATGTCTCCACATCTTCAATGCGAACACAATCGCTGCCAGTTCCAAATCATGGGTATGGTACTTCTTCTCATGCGGTTTTAGTTGCCGACTAGCATAAGCTATAACCCTACCTCCTTGCATCAATACAGCACCTAGTCTGGTACCACAAGCATCCGTGTATATCGTCATTTCTTCATTTCCCCTAGGAATGACTAACACTGGCACACGCGTCAACTTTTCTTTTAGACTCTTGAATGCATTCTCACACACTCCGTCCCGGACGAAGGCTTGATTCTTCTTAGTCAACTGAGTCAATGGTGCTGCTATCTTGGAGAAGTTCTGAATAAACTTACGATAATATCCAGCTAACCCTAAGAAGCTCCTTACGTCTGTTGCATTCTTGGGCGTAGGCCAATCCTGTACCGTAGCCACCTTCGCAGGGTCCACGGCAATACCATTCTCTGAAACAACATGGCCCAAGAATCTCACTTCCCTCCTCCAGAAGTGACACTTAGAAAACTTTGCTTTCAACTGGTGTTTTCTCAACACCTCCATCACTATTCTTAAATGTTCCTTGTGTTCTTCCTCTGTCCTCGAATAGACCAAAATGTCATCCACAAACACAAGGACAAACTTATTCAATTGATCTCGGAATACCCTATTCATAAGATCCACAAAATATGTTGGGGCATTGGTCAGCCCGAATGGCATGACCAACCACTCATAAAACCCAGACGGCGTCCAAAATGTCGTTTTAGCTATACTCTCAGCTTCCACTCTAAGCTGATGAAAACCTATCGCGAGATCCAATTGAGAAAATACTCTCGTGCCACTCAACTGATCAAACAGATCATATATCCGCGGTAGAGGATACTTGTTCTTCCTCGTCACTTTATTCAACTCGCGGTAGTCTACACACAAACGAAGGGAACCATCCACCTTGGTAGAAAACACAACTGGTGCTCCCCATTCAGAAACACTCCTTCTGATAAATCCCTTCTTCAAAAGATTGCTGACTTGCACCCCGAGCTCTCGTTGCTCCCTTGGTGCCATACGACGAAGTGGCATCACTCTAGGTCTGGCATCTTTCACTAAATCAATATGGAACTCAATCTCTCGGTGTGGTGGAAGCCCGGTCACTTCCTCGAAAACGTCCGGATACTGGCCAACCACGGGCAAACCTGACAACTCACTATGCGGGATGTCGAGGGAATTTAGAAAACTAGCCATTACCCCATCACCGGGTAGACCACCAAACACTACCCTCCGCCCATCATCCGCCCTAGATGTCACCAAAAAGCCCTTACAGTCTACCATCACCCCGTATCTTTGGAGCCAATCGACTCCCAAAATAATGCCAAACCCAGTAAAGCCCAAAACAAAGCAATCACAAACAAACATGCATCCATGACTCGATAAGACCACATTACGACAAATCATGCTAAGGCTAGTTGAACCACCAATCGAGTTCGTCACTACTAAAGGTCTATCGACAATCTCGGGTTCCAATCCCAATCTATCTACCAGGTCACTAGATATGAAAGAATTGGAAGCCCCGGTATCAAACAAAACTCTTACTGGAACATCATAAACAGAAAGCATACCTTGAATGACGACATTCTTTCCCTTCTCCGCCGCGGTTGGGGCATTTGACGAAGAAGGAATAGCATTAAGGGCATATGCTTTCACCATCTGCTCTTCTTTAGGGGGTTGCAGACACTTGTCCTTGTGTTGTCCCACCTGGCCACAGTTGAAGCACTTCCTATCCGCTGGCTTGGACCGACAATTACTAGCATAATGGCCCTTCCCTTCTTACCACAGCTGAAGCACTCAACATCTTTCTTATTCTTCTTCTGGCCATCCTTGTTCTGGTTTTGCTTCCTCTTATTCTGAGAACCACTCTTGCCTCCACCACTTGCTTTTGGTTTTGGCTCCTCTGCAAATGCAACCTCAGTCTTTGACTTAGGGTAAAGACTCTTTGATCTCAAAGCTTTCCCAACAATCGATTCAAAAGTCTCATCGATGTGGTTAATGAGCCTTTCCCCCAAGTACTGATCCAAGCCAGTTATGAACTTCTCGTTCTTCTTCTCGGTAGTATCAATAAGAGATAACCCATATTTCAAAAAAGTGTCGAATTCAGCAATATACTCCGAGACTGCTCTGCCATTCTGCTTGAGCTCCAAAAATTTCTTAAACAACACTGGTTTCTGAGAAGCTGGAATGAACTTCTCACTAAAGCGAGCCTTAAACTGCTCCCAAGTAATCTGATCCTCTGGAGTGGCTGTCTTAATAGCATTCCACCAAATCAACGCTCGCCCTTGCAGCAGACGAGATGCTAACCTCCTCTTCATCGCATCCTCGATACCCAAGTCGTCGAAGATACGATCACAACTATCCAACCAATCCTGAACATCCATGGCCGACTCCGTTCCATGGAACGGCTTCCCACCAAGGCTAGTGTAATTCTTGCATAGCTTGGCGAAATCGACCCTAGGCGCCTGCACTATTGGACCACCACCATTACCAGCATTGGGAGCTGCCCCTTGCACATCCCTAAGTATGTCTCTCATGAGGTCAGTAAATATCGCCCTCATGTCAGCATCATTCCCATTATTGGCTTCTCTACTAGCACCTCTTGCGTACCGGCTCATCATTCAATCTGTAAAGAGAAAACGATTAACCATCTCCATAGTGGTGCTAGTGCAGTGCAACTTCATCCTTAGCTATACTAATAGTATAAATATATATATAGCTTTTAAAAACCAAAATAATCACAAATACGCACTCTCAGATACGTACTATCTCTCCCTAGTGTCTTTCCCTAGGTTAACTACGCAACCTAGTGCTCTGATACCAAATGTGATAACCCACCCCGCACCAACCGACATTTACTCCAAAGTGCGCTGTAAACATATCCAGTTAGCATGGGACGGCCGTCAGAAGGGAAGGAAGAAGACGAAGAATCAACAAGGAACCTGTAGAATGTCTCACAGCGCATGGAACAAAATATAATAACAATAACATACTTGACATAAAACAGGTGAGACAGTGCATAAGCTGAAAACAAACTATCATAGCAGCGGAAAATCCAAAGTACAACTTATGATCCAAAGCCAACATTATTACAACTTTTAAAACTGTCTCAAGAGTTAAACAAGAAAGGTACACTACTGATGCACAAAGTAGTGACCAGCAACGACACAGGGAGAATATCTATACATATCATACGTGGAAGCCTCCTGCTCGCCTCCGAATCCGCTACTCACGCATCACCACCTAACCTGTCTCTAGTCTGCTCGTGTGAGCACCCAGAGTAATAAGAAGAGACATAAAACTCTGGGTCAGACAAAAAGTATGGTATGAGCGATAAGCAGCTAAAAAGAACAATAACAGGTATACTAAGCCATACCTGAACCTGGACCTGCAACCAAAGAGTTAGCACTACATACTGTACAACACTCTAAGGTGCCACTAGCATATAGTGTACTAGCATACGGGGGTGGGGGTGTGCATGTCATAGTGATGGCAAACAAATCAAACATAGCAACCATCCTCACATCTCTCACTCAGTGCATAAAGCCTACGATGTCCACCACTGTCAATCACTAGACCCATCGAAGTAGTGACGGAGTTCGACTTGTACAACTACTGCTACTACCAAGCTTACCACATGGAGTCATGACCAAATCTTTACAAATGACCCCACTTCATTAGTCTATAGCCCTTTAGTCGTACCTAGGCCACTATGGCCCTGAATCTGTTCACGTACTTCCTACACATAGTGATCCAAAGTTACGGACATCGACAACCCCTTAACACACGTCCCGCAGCAAAGCCCGACTTATGAAGCCCACTCATTGGTTCCCAACTGGATCCTGAGTCAAAGCTCCTCATTTGGACTTCCTTTGCATCTCAGGTTTGGTCGAATTAGAGTTGGTCTTCAAAAGAGTCGCCGTTGTAGTGATAACACACGTACAGTTTGGTTCGGTGTTCCCCTTCTAGCTCGGTTCGGTTCGGTGTAACCCTCTAGCTCGGTTCGGTTCGGTGGTTCTAGTCCATGCCTGGATCTGTGCTCCATCCCTCCTCGGTTCAGTTCGGAAGTATAGTGCCCATCCTCTGTTCGGTTCGGTGGTTGCTCCCCTCTAGGTTTCCCGATCCGATCCCATCCTTCTCCATTCGCCCGATCTGATCCCCTTTCTGGTCTCTCCGATCTGATCCCCCCTTTTGTCTCTCCGATCCGATCCCCCTTTTTGTCTCTCCGATCCGATCCCCTACCCAGCTCCAACTCTAAGCAAAATGGCCTTCCTTCTCGCCAAGCCTCTTATGCTAAGTTCCAATCCGAATGGAGTCCTCTTGCCCAGTTCTCCTATCCGAGCCCAATTATACGATCCGATCCGGTTCGGAACCCTGCATATTTCCTGTGACTTTCCAGCGACTGTTTTACGCTATATGACGACGTTTTCGACCAATCTAACAGTTCTAATCAATCACAAAACATACCATACAGTCATAGCAACATAGGGAATCAACCATAGACATCAAAACACAACCATAGCATATAATTTGGATCAAACCTACCCAGAATCCCCATATTTTCCCTTAAGCATGTTTAGGCAAAACTAATGATATGATTAGCAAAACTTAACGAAATTCACCCAAATTCATATTAGAGGTTTAAAACATTATTTAAGAATTTATAAGTATTTTTCCAGAATTTATTACTGTATTAATTCGCTAATCTTCACTAATTACCCTTAATTAACCTTAATTAGTGAGTAACTATGCAAATCACTCACCTTGGCCACAAATAAAACCTTTAGATCTGAAATTCTACTGTTTGGGCGCGAATACCAATGCAACACAGTAGCTCTACTTCTGATTTGGTGAAGATCTTCCTTGATTTGATGTTGATTAAGCCAAAACTTGATTAGAAAGTGATTAGAAGTTGATTTGTGTGTTTCTAGATGATGGAGGCCATTATTAGGGTTTCAAGAATTGAAGTGGCGGCTGAAAGAAATGTTTTCTAACCCTAATCAGCCCCTATACATCTCTAATCCCGAAATGGGTCATGGGCCCTCTTGCAAATCACCCTAATTAGGTCCGGTCAAGCTGTTTTTCACCTTCTAAACCTTGTTTCAGCCATATCTCCCAAACGGCGAGTCCGTTTGGCGAATGTTACCACTTTACGGAAAGGTAAACCATCATCCGGAGCCAATGGAAGTGGTTTCAGGTCAAAATTCCTTTCCAGTCAAAAGTTATGGCCAAAACAGTACCAACTAAGGGGAAAATGGTCATTTAAAAATCGGGAAAAATCATGAACATGGGAAATGTCCCCAATAGTCGTTTCCCAAAGTTACATGACCATACGCCTTCATATAAGAAAGAAATAAATATTCTACGATCTTCTGATGCGTAGAATGCTGGTTGTTACATATACTATGTCGCCATACTAGTTCTACAATCAAAACCGCATGATGTCGTATTGGAAGTTGGATTTCCATCAAGAGTCAAGGCTAGGAACGATCTCCTTACCGATTCGAGACACTCTAACAATGTCTCAGGATTCGGACGCTGGCGATCCCTTGGATCCTGTTGGGCCGGTCCACAAATACTTTAGTGGATCAGTTATGCCTGAACACATGCTTCCCGGCCCTGTTGAACCTATAATACGGCCATTGGCGACCGATAAATCCGAGGCCTTGAATATTCCATCATCCACATAAGTAAAATGTCAGGGCTGGTAAGTCGCTGACACCGCTTATAGCAAGAAAGAAACATGTGCACTCCCTGCATTCCCTTGCTCCGTTTCTGACTCATACCGGGGTGTGAGGCTCGCGAGGTAATGCTATACACAAAGCTACACCTAAATAGGCCGTGCTTTGATCATCAACCACAAGACTCTGCTTTTTCAACAAAAGCCTCGATCATTTGCATCTTGGCATGCCACATTGACAATCCATGCCATGTGATCGATAACTACCAATATATAATCTCTGAGCTCATACGTCTCAGAGAAGGGTGTTAAGCAAGAGAATAAATTCTCCGCCACCACATGTAACGGCCTGCATTCTACGCATCAGAGGATCGTACAATATTTATTTCTTTCTCATGCGAAATGGTCATGTAACTTTGGGAGACGAATATTGGGGTCATTTCCCATGTCCTTGGTTTTCGCCGAATTTTAAATCACCGTTTTGCCCTAGCTGATATTGTTTTGACCATAACTTTTGATTGGAAAGGAGTTTTGACCTAAAACCACTTCCGTTAGATTCGGATGATGTTTTACCTTTCCGTAGAGTGGTCATATGTGAAAAACGGACTTACCGCTTGGGAGATATGGCTGAAATAGGATCTAGAAGGTGAAAAACTGCTTAACCGGGCCAAATGAGGTGATTAGTGAATGGGCCCATAACTCATTTCGGGATTAGGGTTATGGGGATGCTGAAATGAGTTAGTTTTTCATTTCATTTCAGTTTTCCAGCTGCTATTTACCTCCTAGGACCCCTAACAATGGCCTCCAACATCTAGAGTCACCTCTAATCCTTTTTTAATCAAGTATTAGCCTAACCTTCACCAAATCAAAGGGAAATAGCACCAAATCAAGGTCGGAACTACTGTATAGCCTTGGGGACAACGCCAAATAGAAGATAATTTCAGATTCGGTATTTTTATTTGTGGCTAAGGTGAGTGATTTGCATAGTCCCTCACTAATTATGGTTAATAAAGGGAAATTAGTGTTAATTATTGAATTTAAGCATGATTAAATTCTGGAAAAATATTTAAAAATTTTGAAATATTGTTTTACGCCTCTGTTAGAAATTAGGGTTAATTTGGTTAAGTTTTGCTAATCCTATCATTAGACTTGCTTGAACATGATTAAGGGAAGAATATGGGGGTTTTGGCTATGTTTGATCCATTTTAACCTATCAAGTTGTTGTTTTGGTGTTAGTGGCCAATTTTATATGTTGCTATGACTATATGGTATGCTTTGCGATTGATTAAAAAAGTTAGATTAGCCGAAAACACCGTCGAATGGTGTAAAATAGTCGCTGGAAAGAAGTGAAGGAAATTAACTGAACCGGATCGGATCGGAGGGGAAGCACAAACCGAACCGCTCCCCCCAAACTGTTGCACCACGAGCCAATCTAGGGAACTGGGGAGATCATGACCGAACCGACCCGCTCGTGGTGATGGAGACCGATCTGAACCGCTCCAACTTGAGCACTACGAACCACCTGGAGAAGCAAGTCACGACCTGATGCTCTGGAGTTGGCACCATGACCCGACCGCTTGAGAGAAGGAACCCCGACCCGAACCGATGCCACTCACGAACTGGAGCATACACCACGAGCCGAGCTGAATGGAAGAATAGTACGAACCGCGAACCGTTGCTTCATCCGATCCGAACCCAATGGGGGCATCATGACCCGACCCGGGGAAAAGTTGCAATGCACGAACCGATTTGAGGCAGGAAATCACGAGTCGAGCTGGTGAGCACTATAGTTCACGAACCAGAGGAAGTATCCGAACCAAACCAATTCAGGGGGTATGACCCGAATCAAAGTGAGATGAAGGACCGAACCAATCCGGAGGAGACCAAAACCCGAGATGCAAAGGTAGTCCAGACGGGAAATTTGTACTCAGGATCCAATTGGGAACCAACGAGTTAACTTCATGGTTGGGCTTTGCTACGGGGCGTGTGCTAAGGAGTTATCGACGTCCATAACTTTGATCCACCACCGAAAGACGAATGTTAGGCCACGTACCAGTGCAGTGAGGTCATCATGGCTTCATGGGGCAGAGTGATCGTAGCAAGGCTATGAGCCAGTGCAGTGGAGCCGTTATGACTCCATGGTCAGAGTGGACATAGCAAAGGATTAGCGGCTATGGATCAGTGCAGTGGGGTTGCCATGACTCCATGGGGCAGAGTGATCATAGCAAGGAATAGGGTGATCAAAGTGGTGGATATCGTATGTTTTACGCACTGAGTGAGAGATGTGAGGATGGTTGCTATGCCTGATTGTTTGAAATCATTATGACATGCACACCCCCACCCCCGTATCCTTTACACCATATGTTAGTGGCACCTTAGAGTATTGTACGGTATATTGTGCTAACTCTTTGGTTGCAGATCCAGGTTCAGGTATGGTTTAGTATACCTGTTATTGTTCTGTTTTGCTGCTTATCGTTCATACCATACTTTTGTCTGACCCATAGTTTTATGTCTCTTCTTATTATTCTGGGTGCTCTTAAACAGACAGACTAGAGACAGGTTAGCTAGTTGTGCATGAGTAGCTGTCCGGAGACGAGCAGGAGGCTTATACATACTATTTTATATATATTATCCATGTGTCGCTTCTGGTCACTACTTTGGGAATTAGTAGTGTACCTTTCCTTTCTTTTGCTTTAGAGACAGTTTTAAAGTTGTAGTAAGGATAAAGGGGAACATAAGTTGTATTTGGATTTTCCGCTACTGAGATGTTTAGTTTTCAGCTAATGCACTGTCTTGCCGTTTTTATGTCAAAGTATGTTATTATTATATTTTATTCCATGCGCTGTGAGATATGCTACAGGTTCCTTGTTAGTTCAAATTCCTTACCTTTCCTTTCTTTGATGACCGTCCCGTGCTGGTTGGACATCGGCACAGCGCACTTTCATTGGAAATATCGGCTGGTGCGGGGCGGGCCGTCACACTTGGTATCAGGGCTCTAGGTTGCGTAGTTAACCTAGGAGAAGACACCAGGGAGAGATAGTACGTATATGAGAGCGCGTATTTGTTATATTTTTGTTTTCAAAAGTTATATATATACTATTAGTATATTTAAGGATGGAGTCGCATTGCACTGGCACCACTGAAGAGATGGTTAATCATTTTCTCCTTACAGATTGAACGATGAGCCGATATACTAGGGGTACCGATAGAGGAGCTAATAATGGTAATGCTTCTGATATGAGGACGATGTTCACTGGCCTCACGAGAGAGATGCTTAGGGATGTTCAGAGGGAAGCTCCTAATGCTGCAAATGGTGGTAGTGCAGCGGTGCAGGCGCCTAGAACTGATTTCGCCAAGCTTTACAAGGATTACACTAGTCTTGTTGGAAAGCCGTTCCACGGAACGGAATCGGCTACAGAAGTCCAGGATTGGTTGGATAGCTGTGAGCGTATCTTCGAAGACTTGGGTATCGAGGATGCGATGAAGAGGAAGCTAGCATCCCGTCAGCTGCGAGGACGAGCGATGAATTGGTGGAATGCTATTAAGGCAGCTACTCTAGAGGATCAAGTTACATGGGATCAGTTTAAGGCCCGATTCTGTGATAAGTTTATCCCAGTTTCTCAGAAATCAGAGCTGTTTAGGAAATTTCTGGAGCTTAAGCAGAATGGTAGGGCAGTCTCGGAGTACATTGCAGAGTTCGATACTCTATCAAAATATGGATTATCCCTTATTGATACTGTCGAGAAGAAAAATGAAAAGTTCATAACAGGCTTAGATCAGTACTTGGGGGAAAGGCTTATAAACCATGTCGATAAGATGTTTGAATAGATTATGGGGAAAGCTTTGAGATCAGAGAGTCTATACCCTAAGTCGAAGACTGAGGTCGCATCTACAGAGGAGCCAAAGCCGCAAGCAAGCGGTGGAGGCAAGAATGGTTCTCAGAATAAGAGAAAGCAGAATCATACAAAGGATGGCCAGAAGAAAAAGAATAAAAAAGATGTTGAGTGCTTTAGCTGTGGTAAGAAGGGCCACTATGCCAAAGAATGTCGGGCCAAGCCAGCGGATAGAAAGTTCTTCGACTGTGGCCAAGTGGGACATCACAAGGACAAGTGTCCGCAACCCCCTAAAGAAAAGCAGATTGTGAAAGCATATGCTATCAATGTTGTTCCTTCTTTGTCGAATGCCCCAACTGCGGCGGAGAAAGGAAAGAATGTCGTCATTCAAGGTATGCTTTCTGTTTATAATGTTCCTGTTCGAGTATTGTTTGATACCGGAGCTTCCCGTTCCTTCATATCTAGTGAACCGGTAGATAGGTTGGGATTGGAACCCGAGATAGTCGACAGACCTTTAGTGGTGACGAACCCGATTGGTGGTTCGACTAGCCTTAGTATGATTTGTCGTAATGTGGTCTTATCGAGTCATGGATGCATGTTTGTTTGTGATTGTTTTGTTTTGGGCTTTACTGGGTTTGGCATTATTTTGGGAGTCGATTGGCTCCAAAGATACGGGGTGGTGGTAGACTGTGAGGACTTTTTGGTGACAGTTAGAGCGGATGATGGGCGGGGGGTAGTGTTTGTTGGTCTACCTAATGATGGGGTAATGGCTTGTTTTCTAAATTCCCTCTACATCCCGCATGATGAGTTGTCAGATGTGCCCGCGGCTGGTCAGTATCCGGACGTCTTTGAGGAAGTGATCGGACTTCCACCACACCGAGAGATTGAGTTCCGTATTGATTTAGTAAAAGATGCCAGACCTATAGTGATGCCACTTCGTTGTATGGCACCAAGGGAGCAGCGAGAGCTCGGGGTGCAAGTAAGCAATCATTTGAAGAAGGAATTTATCAGAAGAAGTGTTTCTGAGTGGGGAGCACCAGTTGTGTTTGCTACCAAGGCAGATGGTACCCTTTGTTTATGTGTGGACTACCGCGAGTTGAATAAGGTGACGAGGAAGAATAAGTATCCTCTACCGTGGATAGATGATTTGTTTGATCAGTTGAGTTGCGCGAGAGTATTCTCCCAGTTGGATCTCGCGACAGGTTTTCATCAGCTTAGAATGGAAGCTGAAAGTATAGATAAAATGACATTTCGGATGCCGTTTGGATTTTATGAGTGGTTGGTCATGCCATTCGGGTTGACCAATGCACCAGCATATTTTGTGGATCTTATGAATAGGGTATTCAGGGATCAATTGAATAAGTTTGTTCTTGTGTTCGTGGATGATATCTTAGTTTATTCAAGGACAGAGGAAGAACACAAGGAACATTTGAGAATAGTGATGGAGGTGTTGAGAAAACACCAATTGAAAGCAAAGTTTTCTAAGTGTCACTTCTGGAGGAGGGAAGTGAGATTCTTGGGCCATGTTGTTTCAGAGAATGGTATTGCCGTGGACCCTGCGAAGGTGGCTACGCTACAGGATTGGTCTACGCCCAAGAATGCAACAGACGTAAGAAGTTTCTTGGGGTTAGCTGGATATTATCGTAAGTTTATCCAAGACTTCTCCAAGATAGCAGCACCGTTGACTCAGTTGACTAAGAAAAATCGAGCTTTTGTCTGAGACGAAAAGTGCGAGAATGCATTTAAGAGTCTAAAGGAAAAGTTGACATGTGCACCAGTGTTAGTCATCCCTTAAGGGAATGAAGAGATGACGGTATACACAGATGCATGTGGTACCGGACTAGGTGTTGTATTGATGCAAGGAGGTAGGGTTGTAGCTTATGCTAGTCGGCAACTGAAACCTCATGAGAAAAGATATCCTACCCATGATTTGGAATTGGCAGTGATCGTGTTCGCATTGAAGAAGTGGAGACATTATCTCTTGGGAGAAAGATTCGAGTTGTTTACCGATCATAAATCGTTAAAGTATCTTTTCTCATAAATGGATCTAAATCTCCGACAGCAAAGATGGTTATAATTCTTGGCTTCCTACGATTTCGATATCGCATATACACCAGGAAAGGGCAATGCGGTAGCTGATGTATTGAGTAGAAGACATGCCATTTTAGGGGCTATGTTTCTTGAGTGGAAGCAACTGGAGTACATCACTGCGTATGATTTCAGACCAAAGTGCGAATTAGATCCAGAAGTATTAGCAAGTTTGACGGTCAGACCCACTTTGATTGAGCGGATTGGTTCCAGTCAGAGGGACGATCCTAACTTATTGAAAATCATCTCCAAGTTAGGGA
Source organism: Allium sativum (assembly GCA_030737875.1). Classification (NCBI taxonomy): domain Eukaryota; kingdom Viridiplantae; phylum Streptophyta; class Magnoliopsida; order Asparagales; family Amaryllidaceae; genus Allium; species Allium sativum. Next base: position 381,784,274 of record CM060915.1, read on the forward strand.
TGGGTATCGACGAAGAGATGAACAAGTATGGGCTTGATCGAGATGGATGGATTCGAAAGAATGGAAGATTAGTTGTACCTAATGTAAATGGATTGAGAGATGAAGTGCTTAGAGAATGTCATCACTCGAAACTGACTATACACCCCGGTGGTAACAAGATGTATCGAGGCATGAAGCAGACCTACTACTGGGAAGGGATGAAAAGAGACGTTGGGAAGTTTATATCCAAATGCATGAATTGCCAGTTAGTTAAAGCTGAGAAAAAGAAGCCTAGTGGTTTGTTACAACCGTTAGAAATCCCAGAATGGAAATGGGAACAAGTCTCGATGGATTTCATCGACGGTTTACCAAGGATTATATCAGGTCATGATAGCATTTGGGTAATTGTGGATCGATTGACCAAAAGTGTTAGGTTTATACCAGTCAAGTCAAGTAGAACGGCAGCTAAGTTAGCTGAACTATATATGAAGTGGGTAGTGAGATTTCATGGAGTACCAAAGGGCATCGTGAGCGACCGAGATCCATTATTTACTAGTGGGTTTTGGAAGAGCTTACAAGAGGCGTTAGGATCAGAATTACATCTCAGTACAGCGTATCATCCTCAAACCGACAGACAGACAGAGAGGGTGAATCGAGTGTTAGAAGATCTCTTGAGAGCTGGCATATTGGATTTTGGTGGATCATGGGATGACCATTTACATCTAGTAGAGTTCGCATATAATAATAGTTATCAATCCAACATTGGTATGCTTCCATTTGAAGCTATGTACGGGAGACCGTGCAACTCACCGTCATGTTGGTTAGAAACCGGTGAGAAATGTGTGCTTGAGCTAGATGTAATAAGAGAAACTTCAGATAAGATCAAGATTATCCGACAGCGAATGAAGGCTGCCCAAGATAGATAGAAGAGTTATGCTAATAAGAGGAGAAGAGATTTAAAGTTCTCCATTGGCGACTTGGTGTTTATCAAGATTTCTCTGTTAAAGAGCATGATACAATTTGGCGGGAGAGGCAAGTTAACACCAGGATTTGTTGGACCATTCCCAGTTCTCGAGCAAATTGGGAATTTGGCATATAAAGTTGAATTACCAGAGAAGATGGTAGGAGTTCGTAACATATTTCATATTTCCCAGTTAAGGAAATTCGTGCACGACCCCGATATGACTATTTCACCGGATCAGTTGGACGATATCGAGGTTGAACCCGAAGCGGTTGGGAACCGCATGCCTATGCGTATTGTTGGGAACAATACGAAGCAGCTTCGAAGGAAGGCGGTGAAACTAGTCAAAGTTCAATGGGGTGATGAAGAGGAAGACTGTACTTGGGAAACATAAGAGAACATAAGGAGGAAGTATCCAGAACTCTTTGTCTGGTAAGGTTTTTATATCGGAATAGTACCCCCTTATTAGTAAACCGCATGCTAGGATAGGCTTGTTGTGTTGTTTTGTATGCTTTATTGTTTTGTTAATGATTGGTAGGCATGCGGGATCCTTTGTATGTTTTGGGTTAAGGAATTTCGGGGACGAAATTTCTAAAGGGGAGGAGAATGTAATGACCCGCATTCCACGCATCAGAGGATCGTAGAATATTACTTCTTTCTCATGCGAATCCATATGGTCATGTAATTTTAGGAGACGACTATTGCGGTCATTTCCCATGTCCATGATTTTCGCCGATTTTTAAATCACCGTTTTGCCCCTAGCTGATCTTGTTTCGACTATAACTTTTGATTGGAAAGGAGTTTTGACCAGAAAACACTTCCATTAGATTCGAATGATGGTTTACCTTTCTGTAGAGTGGTCATATGTGAAAAACGGACTTACCGTTTGAGAGATATGGCTGAAATAGGGTTTAAAAGGTGAAAAACTGCTTAACCGGGCCAAATGAGGTGATTAGTGAATGGGCCCATAACCCATTTCGGGATTAGGGTTATGGGGAGGCTGAAATGAGTTAGGTTTTCATTTCATTTCAGTTTTTCTAGCCGCCATTTACCTGGAACCCTAACAATGGCCTCCAACATCTAGAATTACCTCTAATCACTTTCTAATCAAGTATTAGCCTAACCTTCACCAAATCAAAGGGAAATAGCACCAAATCAAGGTCGAAACTGCTGTATAGCCTTGGAGACAGCGCCAAACAGAAGATAATTTCAGATTTGGTATTTTTTTGTGGTTAAGGTGAGTGATTTGCATAGTTCCTCACTAATTATGGTTAATTAAGGGTAATTAGTGTTAATTAGCGAATTTAAACATGATTAAATTCTGGAAAAATATTTATAAATTTCGAAATATTGTTTTAGGCCTCTGTTACAAATTATGTTAATTTGGTTAAGTTTTGCTAATCCTATCATTAGACTTGCTTGAACATGATTAAGGGAAAAATATGGGGTTTTGGCTATGTTTGATCCATTCTAACCTATCAAGTTGTTGTTTTGTTGTTAGTGGCCAATTTTATATGTTGCTATGACTGTATGGTATGCTTTGTGATTGGTTAGAAAAGTTAGATTGGTCAAAAACGCCGTCGAATGGCGTAAAACAGTCGCTGGAAAGAAGTGCAGGAAATTAACCGAACCGGATCGGATCGGAGGGGAAGCACGAACCGAACCGCTCCCCCCAAATTTTTGCATCACAAGCCAATCTGGGGAACCGGGGAGATCATGACCGAACCGACCTTCTCGTGGTGATGGAGACCGATCCGAACCGCTCTAACTTGAGCACCACGAACCACCTGGAGAAGCAAGTCACGACCTGATGCTCTGGAGTTGGCACCACGACCCGACCCTCTTGAGAGAAGGAACCCTGACCCGAACCGATGCCACTCACGAACTGGAGCATACACCACGAATCGAGTTGAATGGAAGAAGAGTACGAACCGCGAATCGTTGCTTCATCCGATCCGAACCAAATGGGGGCATCATGACCCGACCCGGGGAAAAGTTGCAATGCATGAACCGATCTGAGGCAGGAAATCTCGAGTCGAGCTGGTGAGCACTATAGTTCACGAACCAAAGGAAGTATCCGAACCGAACCACTTCAGAGGGTATGACCCGAAGCAAAGTGAGATGATGGACCGAACCGATCCGGAGGAAACCAAAACCCGAGATGCAGAGGTAGTCCAAATGGGAAGTTTGTACTCAGGATCCAGTTGGGAACCAACGAGTTAACTTCATAGTTGGGCTTTGCTGCGGGGCGTGTGCTAAAGAGTTATCGACGTCCATAACTTTGATCCACCACCGAAAGATGAATGTTAGGCTACGTATCAGTGCAGTGAGGTCATCATGGCTTCATGGGCCAGAGTGATCGTAGCAAGGCTATGAGCCAGTGCAGTGGAGCCGTTATGACTCCATGGGGGCAGAGTGGGCATAGCAAAGGATTCGTGGCTATGGATCAGTGTAGTGGGGTTGCCATGACTCCATGGGGCAGAGTGATCATAGCAAGGAATAAGGTGATCAAAGTGGTGGATATCGTATGCTTTACGCATTGAGTGAGAGATGTGAGTATGGTTGCTATGCTTGATTGTTTGACATCATTATGACTTGCACACCCCCACCCCCGTATCCTTTACACCATATGTTAGTGGCACCTTAGAGTATTGTACGGTATGTTGTGCTAACTCTTTGGTGGAAGGTCCAGGTTCAGGTATGGTTTAGTATACCTGTTATTGTTCTGTTTTGCTGCTTATCGCTCATACCAGACTTTTGTATGATCCAGAGTTTTATGTCTCTTCTTATTACTATGGGTGCTCTTATACGGGCAAACTAGAGACATGTTAGCTGGTTGTGCACGAGTAGCTGTCTGGAGACGAGCATGAGGCTTACATGTACTATTCTATATATATTCTCCCTGTGTCGCTGCTGGTCACTACTTTGGGCATTAGTAGTGTACCTTTCCTTTCTTTTGCTTTAGAGATAGTTTTAAAGTTGTAATAAGGATAAAGGGGAACATAAGTTGTATTTGGATTTTCCGCTGCTGAGATGCTTAGTTTTCAGCTTATGCACTGTCTCGTCGGTTTTATGTCAAAGTATGTTATTATTATATTTTATTCCATGCGTTGTGAGATATGCTACAGGTTCCTTGTTAGTTCCAATTCCTTACCTTTCCTTTCTTTGACGACCGTCCTGTGCTGGTTGGACATCGACACAACGCACTTTCATTGGAAATATTGGCTGGTGCAGGGCGGGCCGTCACACCACAGATACACATTAAATAGAAATCAATTTAATTTACATCGAATGAAATTCAACGTCAGACACACATCCATTTACATGTCCATTCTGGGTCTGAACGAAACTGGAGGCACCTTATTCCTCGTCCTGTATGTCCAATACGGAAGTGAGGTGCTCGCATATCCGGACAATCAACAAGTACGTCCGGACAAACTACCACTTTAACCCTTTACTTTAGCTAGCCAATGCCGGGCATCAGTAGTCGTCCATTCGATGTGAAGATCGCCAGTTTTCAACAACCGTCTTCAATATCTTTGACTTTAATCGTCGTAGTAATTATTCAGAATGGGTTAAACCCGGTCTTTTCGAATAACTCGCATATTTTATAATTAAAAATCAGGTGTTGTAAAGACACATCCAATGCCTCACTCCAATTCAAAATATTCTTTTAATAATATATTCATGTTATTAGCGAAAGGTTCCCATAAATTTTATCAAAGATAAATTCTTTAAATTTACTCTTAAATCTTCTTTTTAAAGATTTGCTAAAACTCCAATTTAGTTTTAATATCAAAATCATTACTTTATAATTATTCAATTTTTAAGAAATTAATCTTGTCTTTAACTGGGTTAAAGAATCAATGTCATTTAAAAACGTTGATCACAATAAACCCAAAATCATCTTCCCTTAAATATGGAATTTTCACAGAAATCAAATCAATATATAACCGATATAAATTTCCGTATCAGACCGATAATATAAATGGAATAACGGAAAAGCCTTTTAAATTCCATATATAATAACAATCTTCTTTTACAGAAGCCTATCTTGATTATTATCAAATCGAATTTCCACTCAATTCCAATTTAATATATTAAATTGGAAAACTTGACTTTGGAAAATTACTTTTTAAATCTTGGTATAAAAGATCTATAGATTCTAAATTATATTTTCACTGTTAATTGGGTTAAAGAACAAATGTCATTTAAAACACAGTTCACAATAAACCCAATTCACATATCATTTTATTCCAATTACTAAATATAATTGGAATTTGGAACTCTAAAAATCTTAATTAAAAGATTTATTCTTACATGCGGGGTTTAAGAACAGTGTTATTTACGACACCATCCACGACAACCCAAAATCAAATTCTTTTATTTAATTCCAATTAAATATTAATTAATTAGAAGACTTCATTAAATCTTAATTTAAAAGATTTATCCTAGTTAATAACTAGTTCATTTTGATAAAATTATATTTTTTTTCTTTGTCCATCCAAAAGGACAAAGAAATCATCATTTTATTCTCCGTTGAATAATATTTTAGAATATTCGTTATTTAAAAATATTCTTTATATAAAAAGGCTCCTTATGTAAAATATTCTTTATATTACAATATCTTTTAAAATTATTATTTATTTAAAAGAAATTCTTTGTTTAAAATATCCTTTATATAAAAGATATTCTGAATCGGAAAGCGACCCAATCATTTACCATATAACTTCGGTTATAAGGATTTCATACATCATATGTAAATGACAACAAATGATAAATAATAATCAAACCATCCATTCAACATCCAGAGTGAAGTTCACAACTATGTGAGCATTAAAATGAAATAATAACGTTCATCGCAGCCTGTCAATCTATCGATTGGCATACAAATAAATTATTGGGATTAGTGCATATCGATTATCATCCCAATACCCGTGTGGGGTTTTCAGCCAACAACAGTTCATATAAATAAATAATTGGTTAATGAATTTAACCAATTTTAATACTGCTAACATGATGATAGTGAACAAACGTGTTATTTATTTCTAATGCCAAATAAATATGTATTTTACTCGTATAATTTCCCCATACATTTTTAATGTCTAATAAACTGTAATTTATTCATATGACCTTATTGCGGATGACAAATAAAAGATAATTTTCATTATACTTTATTTGTATGTAATTATTCTTAACTTTAACACATAAAAGAAATAATCTCATTTGTATATGTTTTCAATGTATAACCTAACACATAAAAATGTTTATTTTAAATTGCATACAAATTCTAATGTATGCATTGATATATAAAGATGTCACTTTAACTTACCTATACATTCTAATGTATGTCGTGGCAAATAAATGATTCTTTATTTCACATACAAATTCTCATATATGTTTTGCCAATAAAAATGATTCTTATATTCGCATATAAATTCTATTTCAACAAAATGTATAAAAAGTGATACATCCATTATGTTGACAATTCTATTTTATCAAAATGAATATTTTTATTGTAACACAAATCTAGTTAATAAAAATGCTATTTGTGTTTAACTCTTTTACTTAACCAAAAATGTGATTTTTATGTTTTCAACCCTCTTATTTTGGCAAAATGTACATTTTTGTTTCAACTAATATATTTTGACAAAAATGTTCTTTTCATCTCATCTATTTGGTATCAACCAATATGATGTATTTGTTGCAACTAATCCTTTTTGACAAAAATGCATATTTTGATTCAATTAATCTAATTTGACAAAAGTGCATATTTTGTTTCAACTAATATAATTGACAAAATGAATGTTTTGATCCTACTAATATAATTAGACAAAAGTGCATATTTTGTTTCAACTAATATAATTGACAAAATGAATGTTTTGATCCAACTAATATAATTAGACAAAAATGCATATTTTGTTTCAACTAATATAAATTGACAAAATGAATGTTTTGTTTCCACTAGTATAAATTGACAAAAGTAAATGTTTTTATTTAACTACGCTATATTGATAAAAATGAATATTTATATTTAACTATACTATGTTGTCAAAAATGAATATTTTTGTTTTTAACTATTCTATAGTGACAAAATTGAGTATTTGTTTTAATCCCTTTCTCATGAACAAAAAATGTATTCATTCTTTCTAATGAACTAAAATTGTAACACCCCGTAATTCTGTAATGCTAAGATTCACAAATCAAGGCAGAATTGGAATTTAAAGTCAGAATCAAGGGAAACGGGCTGCGTCATTGCATTCGTCTCGGAATTCTGCATGAAAACGAGTCCGAGTTTGCGTAAATCGGAGTCCGTATGAGGAAGATATGGCCTCCGGAAGTTTCAGCGAAGTTCAAAATTCAAAACAGGCCAGGTTCAAAATTCAAATCGGACCCAGATTGGGCTGGGCGGGAATTTTCCCGCCCAAGGCACCCAGGTCGACTGGGTAGTCGACCTAGGGGTCAACCACCCCTGCTTTTTCCTGTTTTCTGCACCTGATTCGTTCTTCTGTATCTGGACGCCATCCTGACCAGATTCGTCCGCCTAACACTATATAAACAGCCCTAGTCTTCTTCTCTATTCACAATTCTCCTCTACCCTTATGCTGCAAAGATTCTTAGTGAACATGGCTTCCTTTCCTCCTCTTAATTAAATAATAAATAAAATAATATATATAAAATAAATCAAGACGAGGAGATGCTGCTCAAAGACTTTCAAGAAGAGGAGATTCAAGCTAGAATTCAAGTGAAGATTCGAACGACTGCAACGACTGTTTTTCTACAAATCATAGCAACGCCATCTTTCTATTCTAATCTAATCTCTGTAAGTCAGTTATTTCTAGATTTGAATGTTTTCTTTGTTCATGACATGAAATTAAAGGAATAAAATAATATGCCAAATCTCTCTATTCGAATCAGTGCCAATACTCTTGAACCTAATTAATAACTGTTATGATTCGAGGACAAATAAGACCGTGACTATGAAACTATGGACCTTAAAACCATTTGCCTATGACTATGAACATTTGCCTATGACTATGAACATTTTCTATGAATATGAACATTACCTATGACTATGGACATTGCCTATGACTATGAACATTGCCTATGACTGTGACTGTGACTATGAGGATTATTTCCTTGACTAAGCCTATACCTTTGATTAGGAAATATAAACTATTGCCTATAACAAGGACATCTGTGATTAAACACCTGTGATTCATGACTAGGAAAGTGTTGCTTAAGTTTTGTGACTATGAAATTGGGTCTAAACCCGATCATCTATTATGTCTATTCTTGGTTACCTTTGGTTTTAGACCTTGGGAATTTACCTATTAAGTTAGGTCTACCCATGTTCTTGAACCTACGTCTCTATTTTGTCTATTCTTGGTTTTCTTTGGTTTTAGACCTTGGGAATTTACCTATTAAGTTAGGTCTACCCATGTTCTTGAACCGACGTCGTTATTCAACCCTTTTTATGCCAGTTAGTATGTCTATCTTTTGCATAGCATCTTTGGTTCATTCCCTATTTTCTACGAACCTAGCTTTGTTTATAATCTAGACTGAATCACGATTATACGAACGGTGGGAATGCGGTTTGGGCAAAATATGAAATTTACTAAAAACGTAGTTTAACTTGGAAATTGGCATAAATTGGGAACATGTATTATGGCATGTTCATAGAAATGCAAATAGGATAAATTTGACATGAATTATAGATTGTGTAACCTGAATCTAGTATCGACGTGTAAATCTAGCATTTACATGAATAGTGAACTAGAGTAATAAGTCTAGTTTGACATGAATTAGAATGTTGAATCAGAATTGGATTAGCTAATTTGGCACGGTAAGTATATTGGCATAAACTTGAAATTGGCCATAATTGGGAGTAATTTGGCAGGTTTAGCAAAATCATGGTTAGTGACACTAAATTTGGTATAGTTTACATACCAAAAAGCATAAATACGATTTAGAAGGGGAAATGGGCCATAAGTATGAATGTAGACAATTTACATTAAAAGAGTAATTGGGAAATAAGTAAATTAGGATTAATTTACTTATAGAATTTGTCCTAAACGAGGAAAGGAAAATTTAGACAAATTAAAGGTTTATTAACGACATCTCTTTTAATGACACACCAGAAAGTTCTAGGGTGACAGAGAGGATAGTGTCTAGGCTTGGGTTTGGAAAATACAAGTTTCCTGCTCTCCCTGGCTGTCCCTAACTGATCCGACGAACGGGATGGTTACTTTCAAAACTTGATTTGAAAATAAATTGAAACCCTTTGAACTTAGAAAACACGAATATGCCTAGCCCGAGGTTAGACTGAGTTGCGATGTAAACCTGCCCGGAACCAACCGGCACATCCAGTAGTCGCAACAATACCTATCTAATGTGAGTGGTAGCGGCTTTAATTTATTTTGTTAAAGCTGGAACAAAAATGGTAGGGTTAAGTTAACTAAGACACTTAACCAGTTCAACATGATAACTAGACTGATGGGTAGGGTTAGGTTCAGACTGACACTTAACACAATTAAGCTAGAATGGGAGGGTTAAGTCCATAGGAACACTTAACCAACTTAACACAGTTAAGCTAGAATGGGAGGGCTAAGTCCATAGAGACACTTAACCAAACTCAAGGTAGCAAAACGAGACTTGTAGGGGTTAAGTAAAGTTAATACACTTAGCCAAATTAATATGTTAACTAGACCAGAGGCTGGGGTTAAGTAAAATCTAATACACTTAGCCAATTTGTTATGTTAGCTGGGCTAGACCGTAGGGTTAAGTAAACTTGAACACTTAACCATCAGGTTGTGATAAAGGAATGGGGTTAAGTCTAAAACATGAAGGGATAATACTTAACCATTAATAATAACATGTTAGTTAAAACAGACGGGCAAGGTTAAGTTAAAAAGGAACACTTAACCAACACAGGGTGAATGGGTAGGGTTAAGTAATAAATACTTAACCAATATAACTTGGTTTGTGGTAGGATTAAGTCAACATGAGTTACTGATAACACTTAACCAGTTTAACAGGGTAAATGAGGAGGGTTAAGTTAGCTTGAATTGACTATGACACTTAACCAATCCAAATTGACGGGAAAGAGAACTAAGTAAACCTTAGTTAAGAAAACAACGATTCTAGAAACGAAGTGGTAAATCTTAGTTAGTAAAACTAAGTAGTAATTCTTAGTATAACACGGGAAGGAGCGAATGTCCGTCTGAGTAAAAAGGAGGCTCCAACGAATTGGGTTACGAAGCCCGAGGCTTCGAGGGGACGTGAGGGTACTCTTGGTATCCCTCTGTGAGGCTGCAGATGATCCGCCTGGGCCCACAGAGGTTAAGGTCTACGTAGAAGAACCAGGGGTATGCCTTGGTTGCAATACATGGCAACCTAAAGACTAGGATGGACCGGCGTGATTCGGCGAGCAAACGGTAGCCCTGTGATAGCGACTCGTCGTCTACCATCCATCTTGAGTCAATCGAGATACGTGAAGCGGAAAGGCGGAGAACTCCAAAAGACCATATACTTGCTATCTAGTTATGGGTAAGGATGGCCATAGGATAGTGGGGCACCAGGGCCGGCGTATAGTTCTCATTTTTCAAGGTGTGCCTTTCATTAGTTGAGGGAGGGGTCAAGTGGGACCATAGCCACTAGAATAAAAACAGACCTTAGCATCTGCATCGGAAGATATCTGAAAGCTCCCGACCGAGTTCTGTATTCCTTGATTTTCCCTGTCACAGGACTCGGACCGCACATTACAGGACATGTGCATCTAGACAAGCGATAACGATTCGCGATACATGCATGGGGAAGTATAGGAACACCTACCACTCTAGGTAGTGTGTCCTAGACTTGGGGGCATCGTTCGACAGGTAGCATAATTCCTAGTTGAACTAGGTGGCATAAATCCTGAATCCGAAAAGCGTTTAGCAGACAGCGTAAACTCTAGTTGAGTTTAAAAGGCGCTTGGTGGAAAACCCTAGATTAAATCTAGGTAACAAATAAATAAATGGATGCCTGAAGGCGATGGAAAAATACAGGGATTGGGATCACGTTATCGTTACTAGTTGGGACACTAGTTAGGCGGTGCAGAGATATAGAAACCAGTATAACAAGGAAGTAGCGAAGCGGCGAAATTATTAGAGCATATCCAGTTTATCTTAGCTTAGCATATCTTGTGTTAGTCTTGTCTAATCTTGCCAACCCTATCATCATGGTGTTATCTTGTATTCAGTTAATTCATGTCGTTCTGTTTTTCGATGTTCACATGCTAGAAGTTACTTAACTTACTCAGGCTTTATGTCTGACTCTGTTTTTCTTTCGTCTTCTTTCCTTCCGTTCCCTCCCCCCAGGTAGTAAAGGAGGGAATATCATAGCTCAGGTTAAATTGGACTGTCACTCTTTCCCAGCTTGAAGATTTGTCGAAGTTTTGCTTGGATTCTCTTTTCATATGCTATGGCTGGCTCTTGCTAAGTTTGGGGAATATAAATGTTGTTTTACGCTTCTTTATTTTGTAAGACAGATGATACTCTGATATTGTAAAGAAATCTTTGTACAAACTATTTTATCAATAAAGCAAAGTTTTATTTTCCGCTGTTTAATTTCTGTCTGTCTTGTAATTTATCTGCATCTTTTACCCTAAATGCTCCACAGAACTTAGTGCATTCCCTTTGTGAGTGACACTAATGGACGTGGGGTGTTACACGTGGTATCAGAGCTGAAGGTTGCCGGATCAGATAAAAGATTTGAAAAATTATTTTCAAAACGGTTTTTAAAGAAGCATTTTCAAGAGAAAAGATTTGTTTTAAAAACATATTCCCCAAAGCCATACGCACTATCTCCTCTTCCTCTGTTTAAATTCTTGTCTCCTTCTTTCTTGAGTCTCGGGGGCTCCTGGCTTTCTGGGAGATAACCTTATCGAAGGGCAAAGTAGTGCCCGGTTTCCATCCATAGCCGTAGTTATTTCATCTACGGGCGGTTTTCTTTCAAAGCTTATAGGGTTTTCCGGACGATGGAGGCAGTTTTCGAGAGATTTATCAACATGACTACACACGGAAGGGGATGAGGAGTTTGGCTAAGGAGCACAACCCTAGGATGAGGGATTCATGGATGTAGATTTAGCTCACGAAGGAGGAAGAAATTATAAAACCTAAGACAAGAGGAAGTATCTTTACTAGGGTATGATAGGGCATATAATTACGAGGACAAGAACGAGGAACAAGATTTTCAGAAGGGCAATTACATACTTTCGCCACCAAGCGTACCTAGGAGAAAGGTAGTAAAGTTCCGATGGAAGAGTCTAGTTTTGCTATTCGTACTATTTCCGTTGGCTTTAGCGCTTCTCATTTGTTCATATCCACTTCCATAGTTGAGTCTCTGCACCATTGTACTTGTATAGTAGAAAGATCCCACTAGAGTCTCAAATCCAATTGGTGGTCCGACCAGCTTATTTTTGGTTAGTAGGGATTTGAGGATAGATACCGAGTTTGCTTATATCATCTCACGTAGGTCATCTAAATTTGGAGGAGATATTCCTTGGGTGCTTGTCTGATATTGGTTTAGGCCTTTGGGGCTTGTACTTGAGGAATGTCGAGTTCGACTAGGATGGTTTGCGTGAGAGATGAATAGTTGTGGCAGGCACTCCAAAGAGCACGTAGTGACCTTTCGACTCTTATAGTTATGGCATGGCGGATAAGAGGGAAACCTCTAATCATCTTAGTACGTATACCTGGTACCGTGATTAACATCTGTTTATTTTGGAAATGGAGATCCGGAACTTCACAATCGTGAAGTTAAATTAGTTAAGATATAGTGGAATAAAGCTCAAGAAGGCTAGATACTAGCATCATACCCTTTTCCTTGAGGGTGCATCCTTGATTTCTTTGTTTTAGGAGCTTTACGCATAATTGTTTCTCTCTTTCCAAAGTATATCACCTAGGTCGTATCCTCGATCCTTAGGTAGAAGCCAATGGATGTAAACATGTATTTGAAACATGTTATGGTTGATGATTGCAAGTGGTTGCTAATGATTGCTCGTGGATGCATATGGATACGTATTAGGCACTAGATCAAGTTCGGACGCTTTCATCTTGCATTTACAGATATGTATTTGGTTGTAAGTTGAACTTGATATGTGATCATATGGATGTTGCATATGGATGAATGGCTATGCACACATGTAGTATTTACATAACTAGGGATGCTTGCATACATGATTGGACGCATGGCACTGACATGACACGCATTAAGGAGGTCGACTGAATCAGTAGACCGCCTGATCTTGCATTAGATAAAGACATGTACACACACTATGCATATGAACATGAAAGCATTAGAAATCTTTTAAGGACAATGGATGCCTGTGAGTGAATGGTTGAGTAGATGGGTGATTGGATGGTAGGACACATTCTTCCTAACTTGAAGATTTCGGGGACGAAATCCTTTTAAGTGGGGGAGAATGTAACACCCCGTAATTCTGTAACGCTAAGATTCACAAATCAAGGCAGAATTGGAATTTAAAGTCAGAATCAAGGAAAACGGGCTGCGCCATTGCATTCGTCTCGGAATTCTGCATGAAAACGAGTCCGAGTTTGCGTAAATCGGAGTCCGTATGAGGAAGATATGGCCTCCGGAAGTTTCAGCGAAGTTCAAAATTCAAAACAGGTCAGGTTCAAAATTCAAATCGGACCCAGATTGGGCTGGGCAGGAATTTTCCCGCCCAAGGCACCCAGGTCGACTGGGTAGTCGACCTGGGGGTCGACCCCCCTGCTTTTTCCTGTTTTCTGCACCTGATTCGTTCTTCTGTATCTGGACGCCATCCTGACCAGATTCGTCCGCCTAACACTATATAAACAGCCCTAGTCTTCTTCTCTATTCACAATTCTCCTCTACCCTTATGCTGCAAAGATTCTTAGTGAACATGGCTTCCTTTCCTCCTCTTAATTAAATAATAAATAAAATAATATATATAAAATAAATCAAGACGAGGAGATGCTGCTCAAAGACTTTCAAGAAGAGGAGATTCAAGCTAGAATTCAAGTGAAGATTCGAACGACTGCAACGACTGTTTTTCTACAAATCATAGCAACACCATCTTTCTATTCTAATCTAATCTCTGTAAGTCAGTTATTTCTAGATTTGAATGTTTTCTTTGTTCGTGACATGAAATTAAAGGAATAAAAGAATATGCCAAATCTCTCTATTCGAATCAGTGCCAATACTCTTGAACCTAATTAAGAACTGTTATGATTCGAGGACAAATAAGACCGTGACTATGAAACTATGGACCTTAAAACCATTTGCCTATGACTATGAACATTTTCCTATGACTATGAACATTTCCTATGAATATGAACATTGCCTATGACTATGGACATTGCCTATGACTATGAACATTGCCTATGACTGTGACTGTGACTATGAGGATTATTTCCTTGAATAAGCCTATACCTTTGATTAGGAAATATAAACTATTGCCTATAACAAGGACACCTGTGATAAAACACCTGTGATTCATGACTAGGAAAGTGTTGCTTAAGTTTTGTGACTATGAAATTGGGTCTAAACCCGATCATCTATTCTGTCTATTCTTGGTTACCTTTGGTTTTAGACCTTGGGAATTTACCTATTAAGTTAGGTCTACCCATGTTCTTGAACCTACGTCTCTATTCTGTCTATTCTTGGTTTTCTTTGGTTTTAGACCTTGGGAATTTACCCATTAAGTTAGGTCTACCCATGTTCTTGAACCGACGTCGTTATTCAATCCTTTTTATGCCAGATAGTATGTCTATCTTTTGCATAGCATCTTTGGTTCATTCCCTATTTTCTACGAACCTAGCTTTGTTTATAATCTAGACTGAATCATGATTATACGAACGGTGGGAATGCGGTTTGGGAAAAATATGAAATTTACTAAAAACGTAGTTTAACTTGGAAATTGGCATAAATTGGGAACATGTATTATGGCATGTTCATAGAAATGCAAATAGGATAAATTTGACATGAATTATAGATTGTGTAACCTGAATCTAGTATCGACGTGTAAATCTAGCATTTACATGAATAGTGAACTAGAGTAATAAGTCTAGTTTGACATGAATTAGAATGTTGAATCAGAATTGGATTAGCTAATTTGGCACGGTAAGTATATTGGCATAAACTTGAAATTGGCCATAATTGGGAGTAATTTGGCAGGTTTAGCAAAATCATGGTTAGTGACACTAAATTTGGTATAGTTTACATACCAAAAAGCATAAATACGATTTAGAAGGGGAAATGGGCCATAAGTATGAATGTAGACAATTTACATTAAAAGAGTAATTGGGAAATAAGTAAATTAGGATTAATTTACTTATAGAATTTGTCCTAAACGAGGAAAGGAAAATTTAGACAAATTAAAGGTTTATTAACGACATCTCTTTTAATGACACACCAGAAAGTTCTAGGGTGACAGAGAGGATAGTGTCTAGGCTTGGGTTTGGAAAATACAAGTTTCCTGCTCTCCCTGGCTATCCCTAACTGATCCGACGAACGGGATGGTTACTTTCAAAACTTGATTTGAAAATAAATTGAAACCCTTTGAACTTAGAAAACACGAATATGCCTAGCCCGAGGTTAGACTGAGTTGCGATGTAAACCTGCCCGGAACCAACCGGCACATCCAGTAGTCGCAACAATACCTGTCTAATGTGAGTGGTAGCGGCTTTAATTTATTTAGTTAAAGCTGGAACAAGAACGGTAGGGTTAAGTTAACTAAGACACTTAACCAGTTCAACATGATAACTAGACTGATGGATAGGGTTAGGTCTGCGTAGAAGAACCAGGGGTATGCCTTGGTTGCAATACATGGCAACCTAAAGACTAGGATGGACCGGCGTGATTCGGTGAGCAAACGGTAGCCCTGTGATAGCGACTCGTCGTCTACCATCCATCTTGAGTCAATCGAGATACGTGAAGCGGAAAGGCGGAGAACTCCAAAAGACCATATACTTGCTATCTAGTTATGGGTGAGGATGGCCATAGGATAGTGGGGCACCAGGGCCGGCGTATAGTTCTCGTTTTTCAAGGTGTTCCTTTCATTAGTTGAGGGAGGGGTCAAGTGGGACCATAGCCACTAGAATAAAAACAGACCTTAGCATCTGCATCGGCAGATATCTGAAAGCTCCCGACCGAGTTCTGTATTCCTTGATTTGCCCTGTCATAGGACATGGACCGCACATTACAGGACATGTGCATCTAGACAAGAGATAATGATTTGCGATACATGCGTGGGGAAGTATAGGAACACCTACCACTCTAGGTAGTGTGTCCTAGACTTGGGGGCATCGTTCGACAGGTAGCATAATTCCTAGTTGAACTAGGTGGCATAAATCCTGAATCCGAAAAGCGTTTAGCAGACAGCGTAAACTCTAGTTAATCTAAAAGGCACTTGGTGGAAAACCCTAGATTAAATATAGGTAACAAATAAATAAATGGATGCCTGAAGGCGATGGAAAAATACAGGGATTGGGATCACGTTATCGTTACTAGTTGGGACACTAGTTAGGCGGTGCAGAGATATAGAAACCAGTATAACAAGGAAGTAGCGAAGTGGCGAAATTATTAGAGCATATCCAGTTTATCTTAGCTTAGCATATCTTGTGTTTGTCTTGTCTAATCTTGCCAACCCTATCATCATGGTGTTATCTTGTATTCAGTTAATTCATGTCGTTCTGTTTTTCCATGTTCACATGCTAGAAGTTACTTAACTTACTCAGGCTTTATGTCTGACTCTGTTTTTCTTTCGTCTTCTTTCCTTCCGTCCCCCCCCCCCCCCAAGGTAGTAAAGGAGGGAATAGCATAGCTCAGGTTAAATTGCACTGTCACTCTTTCCCAGCTTGAAGATTTGTCGAAGTTTTGCTTGGATTCTCTTTTCAGATGCTATGGCTGGCTCTTGCTAAGTTTGGGGAATATAAATGTTGTTTTACGCTTCTTTATTTTGTAAGACAGATGATACTCTGATATTGTAGAGAAATCTTTGTACAAACTATTTATCAATAAAGCAAAGTTTTATTTTCCGCTGTTTAATTTCTGTCTGTCTTGTAATTTATCTGCATCTTTTACCCTAAATGCTCCACAGAACTTAGTGCATTCCCTTTGTGAGTGACACTAACGGATGTGGGGTGTTACAAAAATGCATTGAAAATGTATTTTTTTAATATTCACTCTTTTTATTGAAAAACAAATGACAATAAAAACATGATTTTTAATTCTACTCTTTTATGCCAATAAAAATAGATCTTTTATTTACTCTAACAGATTTTAACACAAATGTTAATCTTATTACAACTAACATGTTCTAACACAAATGTTATTTTTATTTCACTAACATGTTTTAACACAAATGTTAATTCTATTCCAACAAACATGTTTTGAAAAAGATGTTATTTTATTACAATAATCATGTTTTGACAAAAATGTTATTTTTTTATATCAATTATATTCTTTTTATTGTAACTAAGTTGACAATAAAAATGTTATTTTAATACCATTCTTTCTAATGAAAAACATATTACATAAAAAGGTAATCTTTTAATCCTATTCTTTTTAATGAAAGCATATTACATAAAAAGTAATCTTTTAACCCTATTCTTTTTAATGAAAGCATATTACATAAAAAGTAATCTTTTAATCCTATTCTTTTCATGTAATATGCTTTCATTAAAAATGTGATTTTTATGTTTTCAACCCTCTTATTTTGGCATAATGGACAACTTTTGTTGGGCTGAAATTGGATCTGAAAAGAATTGAAGGGTTTATTTGTAAAATAAAACATTAAAATATTTTAAAAACCCTATTAGACAAAACCCTAATCCCCTAAAAAAGTATATAGCCGCCACCCTAGGACCTATAGGCTAGGTCCCATCAACCCAAACGATCATCTTCAGCCTGTTTTATTTAATTTAAAATATAATTTATTTATTTATTTATTTCAGTCGTACAATTAAATTCACCGGGGCCACATACAGACTCTAAAAATTTCAGAAAAATTATTTCTAGCTATGTGTTAACCCTCTTTTTGGCAAGAGTCTCAACGAGCAAAGTCCAAACGCGCAGTCAAATAAAAAGCCGCATTTCAGGAAGCCCAACTGCCAATAATGGGTCCAAAACAGTCACACATCGGCCTACGTCCAGATTCAACAAATAACAGCTCACTCCGGAAGAATAGGCCTCCCAGTCGACCGAGTTTATCGGAGTGAGTCAACCGATTATTTCGAGCTAGCGTGGAAATCTTCTACAGAGCCAGTCCACCTAATATTCCGACTTCCAAGGAGATAAAGGCGGTCAACCATATGCGAACAAAGCTCTACTTTTGATATACCTCTTCATGGATGTCACGTCAGCCACAACTTCCGAGGATACTATTTATGAACAGTGGAGTTAGTCTTCCAGTCGCAACTCGAGCCAACGGATTGACTTCACGTGTGCGGGCCTTCCCGAAATGGCCGGACCATTTCACAACAGCCCAAGCTGCATTTTTCACCTATAAATACCTCCAAGCTTAAAGAGAAAAGGAGACTTCTTTTGGCCAGACAACTTCTATAAACTTTTCATCTCTACTCTTCTCCAGAATCTCAATCTCTCAAAAGGAAGAAAAGAAGATAATCATTTTGTTTCTTTTCTTCAAACAGAAGAAACATTGTACTTGTAATCAAAAGAAAAAAGAAATAATACATAAAGTGGACGTAGGCATTGCCTTTGCCGAACCACTATCAAAATTCTGTGTGTGCTCCCCGTTCTTTTACCTTTTTCACTGCATTTTTTATCTTTAGTCGTGTGTTAATCACGCGATTGGGGGTTGATCGTCACTAGTGACTAACTTTTGATGTTAACACTTTGGCACGCCAGGTAGGGGTAGCGCTCCGACGCCGCCATCGAGCTCCTTCTTATCTCAGGTCATGGCGAACAAACGAAAGAAAGACGCAACATCCTCTCGTCCCGCAAACGCCGATACAGCTGATATCGATGCTGCAGAAGCAAGCGATGAAGTTTCCTCTCATGACGACATGTCTCAATTCCTTACCCGGGGCGACATGGATAAAATCGTGGTCGAACTCAGAGACCATATGACATCTCAGGGTAGAGTCCTCGAACGACAGCAGCAGTTGATGGATCACCTTCTCGTTCGATTGGAAATGGGATTGAACGCTTCAACATCAATTCCTCCACAAACCGAGACTGGGGCAGCATCAGACCTTCAGTTTATCCAAAATCAGGCCACTGATCAGGCTACACCTTTATTTCATCCTGGTTTGGTCCCACCAATCGATCGATCCCAGCCGGGAATATCACTTCCAGCGTCCAGCACAGCTGTGGCCATAGAACCTCAGGAGGTGGGCGATCAAGATCTAGATCGTCTGACAAATATGCCTCCACTCTCTGGAATATCTCAACCTATTGAATCGACCGAGCTCCCCCCGGTCCATCAAAATCAATGCCATTCTCATTACAACCCGGAGTCTTACCACAAACCAATCTAACCACTCTTTCCCTTCAGCAAAGAGCTGGCACAGCCTTCCCTTCGAACAAGGGAAGCCACCCTACTATGCCGGTCCTCACCGTGGCGGAAGAAAACGCTACCGTAGACCCTCCTAACCTCGCTTCAAACGGGGGCAACCCTGGCCTCCGAACATCACATGCTATGCTGGATCGGCCTAGACCCTTTGCCACGGTTATGACTCGACCCACGACTCATCAGGTTCCAGAGGGGCCATTCTGCCCAGAACCACCTGCTAGATCTCACCTTCCCCCACACCTTCACCCAGATCTCGGAGGTCGAGCCCAGCAAACGGCCACCCTTCCAAGCGTGCTTCTGCAGGATCCTCGTGCAGAACCTTCTCAAGAGGCAGAATTAAGTTCATGGCAACGACTCCTCGGAGATGGAAGTCAGCTCGCAAGCATCATCTGACGCTTTACTCGGGGCAATTATTCACAGCAAGACATAGACAATGTCAACCGCAGCCCCTTCACTAGAGAAATCAGAAATTCTCGAAATCCTCTGGACTTTAGGTTCCCAGCCATCGAGCCATACAACGGTCGCACTGACCCGACCATTCATCTCATGCGATACATGCGACATATGGAAGTACTTGGTGCATCAACCAATTTCATGGCTAAGTGCTTCCCTCTCTTTCTCACAGATATAGCCGGTATGTGGTTTTGGCAGCTAACAACGGAATCAATCAGTAGTTGGAATACTCTAGTCACCCGATTCATCGAGCAGTTTCGAGTGCATATCTCTCGACTGAAAAGTGTCATGTCTTTATCTACCATCAAACAGCGATCCGGAGAGACGCTAAGATCCTTCCTCGAAAGGTTCAACGCAGCTGTAGCATCTGTCGATCGGCCCGAGCCATCGATGGTGTTGATGGCAGCCATCGCGGGAGTCCAGAAGAGATCAGAATTCTCGAACTCCTTAACCAGGGATCCCCCCAAAGATATAGATGATTTTTACTCCGAGGCCGAGAGATTCCTCCGACAAGAGGATGCCAGCCTTGAAATGGAGAGACTTGAAGTTTTAGTAGCCAAACAACAAGGTCCACTCAATTGCAATGGCCAGAATAAAGGAAGAGGAAAGGTCCCGGAAAAGGATGAACGTGATGTCCGACCTCGAAATGAAAACAAGTACGATCTGTACACCGAGCTCAATTCCTCTTTGCTCGATATCTATCTCAATATGCGCGAGTCCTTCCCCACTCCAAGGCCACCTCGACGAGAACCGACCCAGATGGAACTTGATTCTGGCAAGCATTGTATATTCCACAACGTAGCTGGACATAATACAAATGATTGTCGACATCTGCACGATCTCATCGAAGGACGAGTCAGAAAAGGGGAACTCGCTGAATATGTCAAAGATCGCGCCCCGGCCATGCCGCCGCGACCTTCTGCCCAAGCTCCTCAGGTTGGTCCGCGAGCTCCTGGAAATGGAAAGGACCCTGAGACTAGCACTCACGGAATTATCATTAATTAGATTCTTTGTCTTTTCTTTCGATGTATTTCTTTCAATAACAAGGACGCCTTGATGCTCTGTAATCATTCGATGTCCCCGTAGAATTTCTTTGTAATAGTTGCTTAGCAGTTATGAATTTTACTTTTTGCAAAAGTAGATCGTGCTGTAAAATTTCTAAGTCGAGCATGGTTAATGCTCGCCCCCCTGCTCTATGTGGTTAGCGCGAAAGCCCACCACCACTTCAAACACTTACTCCTGTAAGTGTGTGAGGTCATATTTTCTTAAATACGAGTGTGGATTACGCTCTCTTTCTTTGCATCACGAGCGTGCATAGCTCGTTAAACTAACCTAACATGAGTCGAGCATGAGAAACACTTGCCCTAAGCCGAGTATGGTTAATACTCGCCCTATCTAAGCCGAACCAGATTGGCGTTCGCCACTAAGCCGAGCATGGTTTATGCTCGCCACCAAGCCGAGCATGGTTTATGCTCACCACCAAGCCGAGCATGGTTTATGCTCGCCACCCTCTAAAGCCAAGTGGAATAAAATGCTCGACCCATCACCCTTCTCCAAACGAGAATGGTTTGTTTTGTATTTGCATGAACCAATTCTTATGGCAATCGTCATCTCGGCCTTAATACGGTTCCCGATGGTTGTCGGCTTTCTGGTCTTAATACAACATCGAACCGTCGGTTTTCTGGCCTTAATATGGTCCGGCGCGACCATAGCAGCTCGAGCGTTTGTACTTCGGTCCAGATTTTAGAACACACCTCCCTCTGTCGATGAAGACGCATTCTGAGGGGCAAAGTGTTAACCCTCTTTTTGGCAAGAGTCTCAACGAGCAAAGTCCAAATGCCTAGTCAAATACAAAGCCGCATTTCAGGAAGCCCAATAGCCAGTAATGGGTCCAAAACAGTCACACATCAGCCTACGTCCAGATTCAACAAATAACAGCTCACTCTGGAAGAATAGGCCTCCCAGTCCACCGAGTTTATCGGAGTGAGTCGACCGATTATTTCGGGCCAGCGTGGAAATCTTATACAGAGCCAGTCTACCTAATATGCCGACTTCCAAGGAGATAAAGGCAGTCAACCGTATGCCGACAAAGCTCAACTTTTGATATACCTCTTCATGGATGACACGTCAGCCACAACTTCCGAGGATACTATTTATGAATAGTGGAGTTAGTCTTCCAGTCGCAACTCGAGCCAATGGATTGACTCCACGTGTCCGGGCCTTCCCGAAATGGCCGGACCATTTCACAACATCCCAAGCTGCATTTTCCACCTATAAATACCTCTAAGCTTAAAGAGAAAAGGAGACTTCTTTCGGCCAGACGGCTTCTATAAACTTTTCATCTCTACTCTTCTCCAGAATCTCAATCTCTCAAAAGGAAGAAAAGAAGATAATCATTTTCTTTCTTTTCTTCAAACAGAAGAAACATTGTACTTGTAATCAAAAGAAAAAAGAAATAATACATAAAGTGGACGTAGGCATTGCCTTTGTTGAACCACTATAAAAATTCTGTGTGTGCTCCCCGTTCTTTTACCTTTTTCATTGCATTTTTTTATCTTTAGTCGTGTGTTGATCACGCGATTGGGGGTTGATCGTCACTAGTGACCAACTTTTGACGTCAACACTATGTTTTGACGATAATGTTCTAACAAGACTAGTTTCATCGAATTCCGAGACCGTTTGAAAAATGGTCATTTTCTGGTCGATCTGATTTGACTAAAACCGACAAAACACATTTTTCTTTGCCATGTTCACATATTAATTCTAAAAATTATGAAAATTGAAACCTAGCAATAATTTGACATTCCGGTTACAACAAAAGTGGTTTCGTCGAAAACGGAGGTCGTTTGAAAAATGCCTATTTTTGATATTAAAATATATATATATTCTACAATGACTATTCTGAATTTTAAACTGGACATAACTTTTGATTCGCGCTATAAAATTTCGATTTTTCGGATTCGTTGGAAAGATATTTTTAAATAGATTCTAATATTTTTGGTTTCACCAAAATCCGATTTATTTTGCATCATGTACAGTCAGTCAAAGTTTAAATTCAAATTTTCAAACTACCGCGCTATTTCTAACTCCTTTTATAATTAAAATAAATATATTCGTTTTAACTTCGATTTAAATAAATTATTAGCCATTATTATTTAAAATAAATTATTTTCAATATTTAAAATCCATTAAAATTTCTAAAATAAAAAATTTAAATTGGTTCAGAATTTGCGGGCTGTTACATTGCACTTACCTGATCTCTTACTGCCTATTTTACAAAATGTTTTCAAAGTATTCCTATTTTTAAATCTCTTTACAGAGTATTTTCAAATATTCTTAATTTTTAAACGGATGTTTCTAAGTATTATCTATAAGAAATTTTAAGTTCTAAATATTTTTATTTTGAAATATTTTTGAACTTCTTATATTTTTTTAAATTTTAATCTTAATACGATATAATTATACTTTGATTCCAATACTATACTTTTTTTTTGATTTCAATACTTATATTTAGGTTTTGCATTTATATTTTTATTATACTTTAAGCTTTATAATATTTAGATTTCAAACTATACTTTATACTTTGATTTTAATTACACTTTAATTTTTGGTATCAGCCTTAGATATTATAGTTTGGTACTATAGTTTCAATATTTATATATTAAGATTGATATACTGAATATACATTGTTTTTGTATATATATATATATATATTATTTTAGTTTAAATTCTTTAAATATAATTTTGTTGATGCTTTATTCTGGTCAATCAAACACAACACCTGAATACCAGTTTATGACCATGGAAGAACAATGACAATCCAAACACATAGTACGATAAAATAAAATGAACACAATATTTATAGTGGTTCGACAAATTTTGCCTACATCCACTATGAGGTAATCTTTATTGATTATATTATACGATTACAAATGTAGTCTTTTTAATTGTAAGAAATGTAAAAAGAAGAACTTGGGTGTTAGCAATGGCAGAGTCCCTACTTACGAGCGTCTAAGAGCTAACAAAGAATCCCTTAAAATGTCCAAATCCTCCTCTACTTATAGCTGTAGTGAAGCCCAGGTTGTCCAGAATAATAGCGACAAAAATAGGGTCTCATGAGGAATAAGTCCAAGTAGGGAATCCTAGAGTCCAATCCATTATGCCTTAGACCAGTATTGATCTGAATCTAAACCGGTACCGATCTTAGCATACCGATCCCGGACTTAGTTTTTGCCTTTGCCAACTTTTGTACTATATGCCTTTCCTCGTATCCCATTACTTAGCTAATTCTGTGCAGTCCAAATGTCGTAGTTCTTAGAATGATGCTAACTCCTCTTTTACAGATCCCAAACAGAGAGTTGCACCAATCTGAAGCTTTATAGTTAATGTCGAACTGGGAGTTCAGGGAGTAGCATGCTGATCCAATGAATAATGCATTATACTGATCCATGTCAAAGAATTTATGTTGATCTGTGGCAGTGTTATCAGATTCATACCAATCCGATATAAATGATATAAACTTTAAGTCTTCGTGAATTTCGTGACTCCAACCAAGATTTTCCTAGTTTGCTTGAGTCCATACTTAAGTCCTATCACTCCGACAGCCAAAAATCCAGCGTTACTAGCTTGTAGAAGGGTGGATCAATATTTTCCACTACAAAACAGGTCTTTCCGTGAAAGACATTTTTTTGATAATGTAGAATTTAGAATCCATAATCAAAGAGAAGTCCGAATATAAGCCCAATAACCGAAAAGCAGAATTCCAGAAAGCCACGGTCGTGGCGGATCGTATTAATAGAAAACCAAATCCAAGGAAATCCAAATATTAAAGCCAATAGAATCCCACGATCTCTCCATATCATATTATAAGATACAGCCAAATCCTAAATATCTGAAATCCAATATCCATAAAACCATAGAAATCTGGTAAATCCAAGAAATCTGAAATCCAAAATGACTAGTGTGGGTATAGCCCAAACCTACCAAAAATCAAGTGAATTGCTTTGCCAAGTCCTTACAAAAAAATTCAAATCCAATTGAGTAGTCCATACTCGAGCCATAACCGAGCGACGCTGCCAAGTCCTGACAAAATGGCCGAGCTCTTCCCAAAGCATAATCCGTTCTTGGGGACCAGTTTATTAAAGTTTTAAAATTCAATTTCCAATTTCATACTTCACAAGCAAAATCCATACAGGAAAAATAATTTTATTAAAGTTCCAAAAGTACAAATTTATTGTTTGAGATGGTGAATGGTTTATTATTGGGTACATAGCATGCCTAGGGATTAAGTCCTAATCTTGTACATTGGTAGGCCGATGTAGCCATTCATAAACAAAGAACTAAAATCCAAAAACCAAATATCCTAAAAATCCACATATCTACGAAATCCAATGTCCAAAGAGAAACCAAATCAATTGATAACTAATCCGCGTGAACCGGGTGCTGGTTCGTTCCTATTTCAAAAGATTATAGGCAGTAGAAACTGCTCGCTACTATAGTCTAATTTCTGACATGTTGTGTCAGCTCTCTACGTTTGACATGATCCTTAGTCATATCTCGAAAATGCCCACATATGTTTGTATTATGGTCATCTAACCCGTGAAACAAACAGTGTTTTATAGACTCCCACTATCTTTGTGTTAGCTCCCTATTAAGAGGCTTTCTAAATGGAGAATTTATGAATGTCCTCCAAAGAGGCAACAAGCTCCATATACGAATAGAATTCAGGATCTCTCCATTGTTTCATATCCCGATCATTCCTAGTAGTGTCTTTTCCTTTGCCTTTGTCCTTTCCTTTACTAGATTCGCACTGGCCGTCGTCCCTAGCCATGTTAACCTCGAGAACTTCCTTATTAGTTCTTGCATCTTATTCTCATAGGAATCTGTCTGCTTCAAAGTAGAATTCGCTAAGGTCCCTTTACGGATCCCTTTGCAGTGAGATTTTAAAGTGCGTCTTATCCAATATTCCAGAGATAACAACCATATGCACCATTGATGGTTATGGTCTATCCATCGATGCAACCGTCGCATTAAATCTTCCCAAAAAAGAGAATAGAGTTTCTCCAACGCTCTACTTTGTCGTTGTGAGAGTCATGACTTTCTTAGGATATGAGACATAGACCCTGAACTGTTCAATGAAATTTGCAACCAAAGTATTCCAGCTATTTGTTGATTTCAGTTCCAATTGCCTAAACCATATGGCAACAATGTCTATAGGATAAAGTAGGAAGCACTTTACCATGACGTTGTCTGACATCGATAGTACTTCCAGGTGCTGTATGTATCGCATGAGGCTGACAGTAGGATCCTTCTTACTATCGTAAGCGTCCAATGCTTGCAGTTTGAAATTAGGTAGGGAACGAGAATTTATGATATCCCGCATGAAGGGACTGCGATTAACACAGTCCATACCCTTATGATATGCTACGCCTCGAGTATATTGCCATATCACATCTACGATACGGTTTCCATCGCCAAAAGGTTGTCTC
Source organism: Allium sativum (assembly GCA_030737875.1). Taxonomy (NCBI): domain Eukaryota; kingdom Viridiplantae; phylum Streptophyta; class Magnoliopsida; order Asparagales; family Amaryllidaceae; genus Allium; species Allium sativum. The sequence continues at coordinate 381,810,714 of CM060915.1, forward strand.
CAATCATATATTCCAACACCAGTTCCCCCGGTGTTCAATCCGAAAGAAGTTGTAAACCTATCCAAAATATTTATATTTGGATCGGCCTCGATCCAAGGAGTGGGATCAGGTCTAATCCAAAGTCCATGAGCTGTAATAATTACATCACCATCAATATTCTTGCACATTCGTACTTGAGTGACATATCCATCCTTAAATTCTATAACACGACGAGCCAAGAGATCACATGCCAATCCAATGCCATCTTGGGGGTTGCCTCCGACTCAAACTAGCTTGGCACTGATTCGAAGATAGTTGGCGGTGGTACCCCCGAGACTTGTTGTGACACCCCACGTCCGTTAATGTCACTCACAAAGGGAATACATTAAGTTTCGTGAAGTGTTATAGCAAAAACAGAACGGAAATATTACAAGATAGACATATATAATAACAACGAAATAAAAACTTTATTTATCATAAGTTACCACGGTCCAAAAACATCATATGTCTAAAACACAAAAGCCCATTACAACCTAAAAGATACTATCTTGTACTTCAAAAATATCAGAGTACATAAAAGAAATAAAATTCCCCAAAAACAAGATATAGCCATAGCAACAAGGATAGGAGCTTGAGCCATACGTATCAGCAGCTCCAGCAAAAGTAAGCAGAATCACGGTCAAGCCTGAGTGTTTCCTCCCTGAGAACCTGGGCGGGGGGCAACAGAAGAAAGAAGGAGAAACAAAAAGGGTCAGACACAATGTCTGGCGAGTCCAGTTAATTTTAGGAAGTAAATAAATAAAAGTAGCATGACAGGCATATAAAGTGGATAAAAAAGAGATAACTACATAAAAGACAGGTGTGACAAGTTAGACAGGATAAGGTGTATATGCTTCAAATGATTACTCTGCACTATTACTAGTATATCCAGAATGAGATGATCCCTTCCACTATAAGATAGTAGACTTAGGCATACGTCCAAATGTACCCTAACTACTACCCTAATCGATCGGCTCCCTAATCCGCGTAGATACTCTGTGTCGGCCCCACCGTAGGATGTATTACGTCCTAAAGTGGCAACCCCTCGCCGACATGCACATCCCCATATCTACAGGTGTCACGGTTGTCTTATCCCCTTCTGCACGGCTTATGCACGCACATGGCCTGGTCGGTTTACACCGTCCACACCTCCCTCCACGTTTGAATCTCTTACAATCAGTCTAGTAAGCGAGCCCCTTCTCCGACCTAGTACGGAGTACATGTTTTGATACCAACTCCGGGTTACTGGATGAAATGGGTCCCATGCAATATGATACAAGCTCTCCCCTTTGTCTTGTATCCCCCACTAGGTTTTCTTTGGCTATGTATACCACAAGGTGTCTTTAATTACATAACCCTATCATTTCCACTAGTTATGTTTACCCTAAAAGGTGTCTTTAATTACATAACTTTATTATTCCCACCGGTCATGTATACCACTAGGTGTCTTTAATTACATAACCTTATCGGGTTAAGTTTGTGGGCCTATATGTAAATATTACCCAGCCCCTCCAGATTTTCTTAACCCATCCACTATCCAACCAGTCTTACTTAACCCTAAACTTAGTTCATAGTCTCACAATCCCTATGGATTAGATGAGGTTAAGTAGTCCAATTTATTACCATGTCCATTTATGGTTTATAATGGGCTAGACCTCCCACATTAGGCCTACAACTTGTGGATGCTAAATATGCCAGTCGGGTCCAAGCAGTCTTATTCCACAAGTTCGGCCTAACCTCGTGTCTTAGCCCGATTCGTTTTGCGCACTTAGACCTCTCACATTAGGTTCAACATTACTGGTTGCTAGATATGCCGGTCGGGTCTGGGCAGACTTCCACCACTAATGAAACCTAACCTCGTGTCATAAGTGCAATTACAATTTCTAATTATAATTATTAGACATTTCATTCTTATCCAATTCTTACCTATGTCATTATAGGTGATTATGTCCCCACTTCCCCATTTTGAATTATATGTCCAATTCATATAAACATTATTTAAATTATGCCAATTCTAACCCTTTTCCCCCATTCCTTAACTAACGCATGCACATATATTTGGCGGCATCTAGGCTAGAAAGTAGCCCAGTCGTAAACAATAAAAGGGAAAGGTGATGGGAAAATGACAATAGTGATCATTCTAAAAGTGACATAAACATATATACTTTCATAGACAAGTAATAGGCATAATAAGGTTGACATAAAAACAGATCTAGTAAAAAGGGTAATGATAAAACTAGATCCAATTTACGTAGGATGAACAGATCCAAATAAGAGTTCATATGTCCAATAATAACATATCTCGATTAATCACAATATGATGATCTAGATCTAAACAAAGGTTCAATTGTCCATATAACGATAATTCCAAATTAACCACAAACTTCACAAAAGTTCAGATCCACAAAGGTGACATGATAAACTAAGCACAAGCGAATTAGATCTATAAGAATAGATCTAGCATAATAAAGTTTGAGATCCAAGAATAACATAGGTTTATGATTCAAGACAGATCTAAATCACGGTATTACCACGTTATACTTTTAGTCAATTAAATCTAAAAGTAACCTATAACTCACAGTGTTTGGCTAAGAAGATAGAACTAGAAAAGAAGCTTGTTGGGTTGTAGATCTACGCTTGAATCTCTAATTGATTTGAAAAGTTGATAGTTGTAGAAGATAGGAACCATCTCAGTTCAAACACCGGCAGCATTTGGCCTCCATGATTTCCAATGAAGAAAATTGGAGAAATGGGCACATATTTATAGCTGCCAGCACCTCTAAAATTGACTGCCACGTCAGCCCTAGGGTTGTCAACACCCCTGTAGGGGGATCGATCCCGGTGTCGACACCCCCTAGGGAGGTCGACCCCCCTAGAGCGGAAAATTTGCCGCCATACGAAATTTTGATTTTTGAACAATTCTGGATAAGGTTCTGACTCTACGTATATATATATATATATTCAACGCGTATACAAACTTAAAATCCACATAACTTCTTCATACAGTGTTTGTTTTACGCAAACCAAATGTCTATCTTGACCAGAATTTCGAGACGGACGCAATGGCGCAGTCTGATTCCCTTAATTCCGAATCTTAAATTAATTATTTTTTAATTTATCCTCTTTAATGTTAACAAAAATTATGGGGTGCTACATTCCCCCCTACTTAAAGGATTTCGTCCCCGAAATTTCCATGTTGAGAAGAATGTATATCCTACCATCCATCATCCATCAGTCATTGGCATCCACTGTCCTTAAAGATTTCTAATGCTTATATGAATATATGCAAAGGTGTGTGTATATGCCCCAATATTAATGCAAAGATCAGGCGGTCCACTGATTCAGTTGACCTCCTTAATGCAATGTATGTTAGTGCTATGTATCCAATATGTATGCAAATAATCCTATTATAACATGTGAGTTCTATATGTGTGCACACTCATTCGTCCAAATGCAACATCCATATGCTAATACATCCATTTCCATCCATAAAATAAAAGAAGATGCACACACATCCATATGAAGTATGAGAGTGATTGAGCCGATCTAGTGCCTAATGTGTGTGTATATGCATCCACATGCAGCCACTAGCAAACATTTACATTCATCAAACATAACATGTCTCAAACACATGTTTAAATCCATAGGATTCCTATCTAAAGGCTGAAAATATTATGGATATGATATATTCAATTGATAGAAACAAGCACAGATAAAATTTTGGAAAAGGAGTTAAAAACATACCCTCGAAAAGGAAAGGGTACGAAGCACGAATCTTGTCTTCGGTCTCCCAAGTCGCATCCTTTGGGTTATCTCCCCATTGAACCTTTATCAGCTCGATCTCTTTGTTGTTGAGCCTCTTAACTTCTGATCCAAGAATACGGGTAGAGATTTGTCAAACTGTCGCCTCCTGCTCTACTTCCACTTCTTCCAATATGCTTGGCTCAATAACTTCTGCGGTGTCATGCAAACACTTCTGCAGATGAGGAACGTGGAAAACGTCATGAACAGCGGATAAATTTTCTTGAAGCTTTACTCTATAGGCCATTTGGCCAATCCTCTCGGTTATAGAAATGGTCCCACAAACCTAGGTGCCAGCTTCCCTACCGATCCGAAGCGAACCACATTCCTCAGAGGTGACACTTTAACAAAAACTAAGTCTCCCACTTCAAATTCGATGTCATTCCTTCTCTTGTATGCGTAGGATTTTTGCCTATCTTGAGCTGTCTTCATTCGCCGTCGAATAAGGTCAATCTTCTCGGACGTTTCTCTAACCATATCTGGTCCAAGTAAAAGTCTTTCTATAGATTCCCACCAACAAGTTGGTGATCTACAAGGTCGTCCGTACAATGCTTCAAAGGGTGCCATGCCGATGCTGGCTCGATAGCTGTTGTTGTAGGCAAACTCTACTAAAGGAAGATGCTCTTCCCAAGTCCCTCCGAAGACTAGGATACACAGCCTTAAAAGATCTTCAAGAATTTTGTTCACCCTCTCCGTCTTCCCATCGGTCTGAGGATGATATGCTCAAACACAACTGTGTATCTAATGCTTCTTGCAAGCTCCTCCAAAATTCACTCGTTAAGATGGGGTCACGATCGCTCATGATGCTGAAAGGTACCCCATGAAGACGAACTTTCTCTCGGACATAGATTGCTGCCAACCATGATGTCATCCTCTTACTGTTATCTGGAATAAAGTGAGCGCTCTCAGTGAGTCTATCTACCACAACCCAGATACTGGTGTTGCCTTTCTTCGATCTAGGCAAACCATCTTGAAATCCATAGAGACGCTCTCCCATTTCCACTGTGGAACCTCCAAAGGATGAAGTAAACCATCGGGCTTCTTTTCCTCGGCTTTAACTTGCTGGCAAACCAAACATTGAGAAACAAATTTGGCCACAACTTTCTTCATCCCAGCCCAAAAGAGAACCCTTTTCATGTCTCTGTACATCTTATCACCGCCTAAATAAATAGTCATCTTAGAATAGTGGGCTTCTTCTAGGACTGCCTTTATCAAGCTTCTAGTTTGAGGAACACAAAGCCTTCCATCTCGTCGCAACCACCCCTTTTCATCTATGGTATATCGACTGAGGTGACTAGAAGTCTCCCCTTTTTAGAGCTTATCCATGATGTCTAAAATCTGTGGGTCACCTTGTTGCAAAGCTCCTGTCTGATCCATAACAGTTGGTCGTATCTCCAATGATGCAAACAAGTCAGGTAAAATCTCGATGGAGGGTTTAAAATCAAAAGTTGAGATGAACTCCAAGCTCTTCCTCTTTACAAACAGAGGACTTAAGGCCATCCTCTGCCTACTTAGTGCGTCAGCCACCACATTACCCTTGCCAGGGGTATAAGCGATTTCAAAATCATAAAAAGCTAAGAACTCCATCCACCTTTGTTGCCTTAAATTAAGATCCTTCTGTGACAACAGATACTTGAGAGATTTATGATCGGTGTATAATTCGAACTTCTCTCCAAGTAAACAATGACGCCACTTCTTTAGCGCGAATACTATGGCAGCTAGCTCTAGATCACGGGTGGGGTAGTTCTTCTAATGAACTCTCAACTGTCTACCCCCCATAACACACTACTTTCCCTTCTTGCATCAGAACTGCACCAAGCACTGTACCACATGCATCAGTGTAAACTGTAAACACTTTGTTCCCATTGGGAAAAGTCAAGACTGAGGCTGTTGTAAGAGTCATTATCAAACGTTGGAAAGCAACATCACAATCTATATCCCATGAAAATGCCAAGTTCTTCTTCGTCAGCCTGGTGAGTGGGGCTGATATCTTTGCGAAGTTCTTAATGAACTTCCTATAATAACCTGCCAACCCAAGAAAGCTTCTCATCTCTATTGCATTCTTAGGAATCTACCAATCTTGCACCGAAACTACTTTCGCAGGATCCACAACTATCCCTTCTTTGGAGATTACATGCCCTAAGAATCTCACCTCCTTTCTCCAAAAATGGCATTTGGAGAACTTTGCCTTAAGCTAATGGTCTCGGAGAGTTTTCAAAACTTCTCTCAAATGCTGGGCATGCTCTTCTTCGCTCTTAGAGAAGATCAAAATGTCATCAACAAAGAGTACGAAAAATTTATTTAGGAACTCCCGAAACACCATACTCATCAGATCAACAAAATAGGCGGGTGCATTCGTCAGCCCAAAAGGCATAACTAGCCATTCAAAGAAACCATCCGGAGTCCTAAAAGCAGTCTTATCTATGCTGTCCTCAGCCACCCTCAACTGATGAAACCCCGTGGCCAAGTCTAACTGGGAAAATAGCGAGGCACCTACAAGCTGATCAAATAAATCATCAATCCTCGGAAATGGGTTCCTATTCTTCTTAGTGAGTTTATTCAACTCTCTATAGTCGACACACAAACGAAGCAAACCATCTGCCTTAATTACGAATACAACTGGAGCACCCCATTCAGATATGCTTCGTCCAGTAAATCCTTTCTCAAGTAGCTCCCCTACTTACTTACTCAGCTCCCTCCTTTCCCTTGGAGCCATATGGCGCACTGGTAATGCAACTTGTTTTGCATTGTCCACCAGATATATACGAAAGTCGATCTCGCGCCTCGGAGGTAAACCCCGTACCTTATCAAAAACATCAGAATAATCTCGGACCATTGGAACAGATTGCAGATCATCGATGGATGCATCAAGAGACTCTAGGAAGCTAAGCATAACAGACCCTTGGGGTTACAAGAAATCTTGAGGGTCCTCCCATGACAAGTCAGAAGCCTAACGACCCTCCTCTCGCAATCCAGAATGGCACCATACATGGTAAGCCAATCCATTCCTAGAATCAACCCATAGCCCATAAACCCGAGCACATATGCATCGCATTCAAACTCGATGCCTAACACAGATATTTTCAAACCCCGACAAATCATAGATAAATGAGCCGAACCACCAACGGGGTTTGAAGCAACTACGGGATCCACTACCATACTAATAATTAAGTGCAGAGATTCAACCACTGAACTAGATATAAATGAATGTGAAGTGCTAGAATCAAAAAAATTTCTAATAGGATGGTTTGAAAGAGAAATTAAACCTTCCACAGAAATTTTTCTACCTCTATCAGGAGCACTGATCGCGAGAGCATGCACCTTCCCTCCAGAAGTTCCTGCCCTTTGACCTTGTCCCTGTGATCCCTATTTCTTCGGGCACTCTCTAGCAAAGCGTCTGACTTCTCCACAATTAAAGCAAGTGTTCTTTCTTATTTTACAGTCTTTGATCAAGTGGACCTCTTTCCCAAACTGTGACACTTCCGTCTCTCCTTACCCTTGTCAATCTTTCCTCTTTTCTTCTGTTGCTGTGTTGTTGTTGTCCTTTCTTGGGCCATGTCTTCTTGTTTTGCATTGTTTCCTCAGCTTTAACCTCCTTCGGTCCTTCTTTTCCCTGTTCTCTTCCTCATACATCAAGGCCATATCTACAAGTCTTTCAAAGGTGGCTCCCATTGGGATGTGGGACATGGCTAACCCATGAAGGGGTTCATTTAGCCCTTTAGCAAACAGCAAAGCTTTATTATGCGGCGTGCTACCAGTTCCAGTCCAAATCTTGCCAGCTGGTTAAATTTGTTCACATACTCTGTAACCATCAAGTTTCTTGTTTGAGTGCTAAGAACCTCTCTATCTGCATGCTCTTCTCAGCTTGGGAAAGGAATTTCATCTCAAACCTCTGTCTAAAGTCATCCTAAGTTTCCACCAGACGACCAGCTTAGGTTACCTCCCACTAAAATGAAGCTTCATCCTTCAATAGCCAAGCAGCTAACTGAACCTTTCTTCGATCCACTACTTCAAAGATTACAAACAAGCCCTCGGTCTCCTTGAGCCTGTTCCTAACTTCCACAAATGCCTCGATTCCATGGAACGGCTTCCCTCTCATAGCATGGAAATCTTTGCAGATCTTTGAGAAGTTATCTGCACGCGGAGGAGGAGGAACAACTTGTGCAGCTGGGGGAGGAACGTTTCCTTGACCTTCGGCAGGTGCCGTGGCCTCCAGATACCTACGGAACCATCATGGTATCGTAACGCCCTGTGGAATGTTGGGTTCCCCAGACATGCTGAAACAGAAAAGGAAAGAGGTTCAGACAAGGGATCGAAAGATATTACTTATGCATTTTTGGGGAATGTTTTTCAAAATAGACTTTTCTTTTTGGAAAATGCTTTCTTTTAAAACCTTTTTGAAAATAGCTTTCAAAAACTTTTATCTAATCTGGTAGCCTTCAGCTCTGATACCAAGTGTGACACCCCATGTCCATTAATGTCACTCACAATCGGAATGCGCTAAGTTTCGTGAAGCGTTATAGTAAACAAAATGGATATATTACAAGACATACATATATAATAACAACGGAATAAAAACTTTATTTATCATAAGATACCGTGGTCCAGAAACATCGCATGTCTGAAACACAAAAGCCCATTACAACCTAAAACCTATTGTCTTGTACTTCAAAAATATCAGAGTACATAAAAGAATTAAAATTCCCCTAAAACAAGATATAGCCATAGCAACAAGGATAGGAGCTTGAGCCATACGTATCAGTAGTTCCAGCAAAAGTAAGAAGAATCATGGTCAAGCCTGAGTGTTTCCTCCCTAAGAACCTAGGGGGGTAGAACAGAAGAAAGAAGGAGAAACAAAAAGGGTCAGACATAAAGTCTGGCAAGTCCAGTTACTTTTAGCAAGTAAATAAATAAAAGTAGCATGACAGACATATAAAGTGGATAAGAGAGAGATAACTACATAAAAGACAGGTGTGTCAAGGTAGACAAAATAAGGTGTATACACTTCTAATGATTGCCCTACACTATTACTAGTATATCCAGAATGAGATGCTCCCTTCCACTATAAGGTGGTAGGCTTAGGCATACGTCCAAATGTACCTTAACTACTACCCTAATCAATCGGCTCCCTAATACGCGTAGATACTCTGTGTCAGCCCTATCGTAGCCGGCCCTATCGTAGGATGTATCACGTCCTAAAGTGGCAACCCCTCACTGATATGCACAGCCCCATATCTACAGGTGTCACAATCGTCTTATCCCCTTATGCATGGCTCATGCACGCACATGGCCCGGTCGGTTTGCGCCGCCCACACCGTCCTCCACATTTGGATCTCTTACTATTAGTCCAGTAAGTGTGCCCCTTCTCCTACCTAGTACGGAGTACTTGTTTTGATACCTACTATGGGTTACTGAATGAAACGGGTTCCACACAATGTGATACAAGCTCCCCCCTTTGCCTTGTATCTCCCACTAGGTTTTCTTTGACTATGTATACCACTAGGTGTCTTTAATTACATAACCCTATCATTTCCACTAGTTATGTTTACCCTAAAAGGTGTCTTTAATTACATAACTTTATTATTCCCACTGGTCATGTATACCACTAGGTGTCTTTAATTACATAACCTTATCGGGTTAAGTTTTTGGGCCTATATGTAAATATTACCCACCCCCTCCAGATTTGCTTAACCCATCCACTGTCCAACCAATTTTACATAACCCTAACCTTAGTTCATAATCTCACAATCCCTACGGATTAGATGAGGTTAAGTAGTCCAATTTATTACCATGTCCATTTATGATTTATAATGGGTTAGACCTCCCACATTAGGCCTACAACTTGTGGATGCTGGATATGCCGGTTGGGTCCGGGCAGTCTTATTCCACAAGTTGGGCCTAACCTCGTGTCTTCGCCCAATTCGTATTTGCGCACTTAGACCTCTCACATTAGGTTCAACATTAGTGGTTGCTGGATATGCCGGTCAGGTCCGGGTAAACTTCCACCACTAATGCAACCTAACCTCGTGTCATAAGTGCAATTACAATTTCTAATTGATTATTAGACATTTCGTTCTTATCCAATTCTTACCTATGTCATTATAGGTGATTATGTCCCTACTTCCCCATTTAGAATTATATGTCCAATTCATATAAACATTATTTAAATTACGCCAATTCTAACCTTTTTCCCCCGTTCCCTAACTAACACATTCACATATATTTGGCGGCATCTAGGCTAGATCATAAAAAATAAAAGGGAAAGGTGATAGAAAAAATGACAATGGTGATCATTCTAAAAATGACATAAACGTATATACTTTCATAGACAAGTAATAGGCATAATAAGGTGGACATAAAAACAGATCTAGTAAAAAAGGTAATGATAAAACTATATCCAATATACTTAGGATGAACAGGTCCAAATAAGAGTTCATATGTCCAATGATAATAGATCTCAATTAATCACAATATGATGATCTAGATTTAAACAAAGGTTCAATTGTCCATATAATGATAACCCCAAATTAACCACAAACTTGACAAAGGTTCAGATCCACAAAGATGACATGATAAACTAATCACAAGTGAATTAGATCTATAAGAATAGATCTAGCATAATAAAGTTTGAGATCCAAGAATAACATAGGTTTATGATTCAAGACAAATCCAAATCACAGTAGTATCATGTTATACTTTTAGTCATTTAAATGTAAAAGTAACCTAGAACTCATAGTGTTTGGCTAAGAAGATAGAACTAGAAAAGAAGCTTGTTGGGTCGTAGATCTACGCTTGAATCTCTAATTGATTTGCAAAGTTGATAGTTGTAGAAGATAGGATCCGTCTCAGTTCAAACACCGGCAGCATTTGGCCTTCATGATTTCCAATGAAGAAAACAGGAGAAATGGATACATATTTATAGCTGCCAGCACCTCTAAAACCGACTGCAATGTCAGCCCTAGGAGTGTCAACACCCCTGTAGGGGGGTCGACCCCGGTGTCGACACCCCCCTAGGGCGGTCGACCCCCTAGAGCGGGAAATTTGCCGCCATACGAGATTTTGATTTTTGAACAATTTTAGAAAAGATTCTGACTCATATGTGTGTGTGTGTGTGTGTATATATATATATATTTCTTTTACGCGTATACAAACTTAAAATCCTCATAACTTCTTCATACGGTGTCCGTTTTAAGCAAAACAAATGTATCTTGAGCAGAATTACGAGACAGACGCAATGGCGCAGTCTGTTTCCCTTAATTCCAATTATTAAATTAATTATTATTTAATTTATCCTCATTAATGTTAACAAAAATTATGGGGTGCTAAACTTGTCCTGCCTCCTGCACGCCATTGAATCCTGTCTCAGAAGTTGTTGCCTGTTGGCCTTCCGAGTTAATCCATCCTTAAGAAAAAGGTGTTCATCGTCACCTCTTCTCTTTTGAGGGATCTATCCTTTTGTTCCATGCGTGATTCCAATTCCTTTATGACTCTATTCATCTCTTCCCGAGTAAGATAGGTGGTGGGGTTTCCAACAAAGGAAGTGTGACGATTACCCTGTACCGATCAACACCTAACTAAGCGCTGTAGCGGTGTTCGGCCAATACAAGACGATCATCAAGGAAAGAATGAGAATGATAGAAGAGAATGGTCCCAAAACCTGTCGTACATCTCACAGCCCATGGTATAAAATATAATATAAACATAACTGATATAAAACAGGTAAGACAATATAAGCTTTAAATAACCATAATCATCAGCGTATCAGACCCATTACAACATAAATGTCAAATGGTTAAGTACAAATACATGTCCTAAATAAATTGTCTCTACAAGACTACACTATAAATGCCCAAAGTAGTGATCACATATATAAACAAGGATGAACACTACAAAAGAAATTGTCTTTTGTAGTGGCATATAGTCGTTATTAATCGGTATTGTAGCGGTTCGATAAACATTGTATATCGACATGTTATAAAAAAAAGTTGAATATTAATAACACTAAAGCTGCTACTATAAAAGAGCATGGTTTTATAGTACAAATTAGCCACCATGTTACTTGAAGACAATAGTTCGTTCTCACGACTATAATACATCTAAATCTCAATGAAAGTGAGAATATTTATAACATAGTATTGCTGCTATAACATGTTTATTCGATAGCGACTATATGAAGCTATTAAATTAACATGTTATAATATTGCAAATCCTTTTACGACTCATATATAATACATTTTAATTATGACAATCAAAATAGATCTGCATAACAATTTGAAGAGCAATGTATAAACGAACAAAATATAATAATCAACAAATGTAACACATATTCATGATAACAAAATAAATCATCAACTAACAAAAAATAAGTTCAATACATGAGTGTCCAAATTCAATACATATGTTTTCAATTCCAGATAGATGTCAATTCGAGTTAACAAAAGCCAAAACATAGTCCATATTTAAAACTACAAGTACCAAATGCATCATTAAGAACTTCAACTGCTCAAAGCCTTTCTTCATGCACGTCTTCGATGATTGGTAGTGCTTTTCGAAAATTCAAACCAATGGAAATAAATTAAAACAAGTGCTAAAAATCTATGCATTCTTGCTTTAATCCATTAACAAGAAACAAACAATTTAGTAGCACCCCTCTAACACTGTGTGCACATCAATATATAATGCCAGTGCTTTAGTCTATACGAAGTTATAAACTGATTTCATCCAACACCATCATTCATTGGCAGTTTGTTTTAAGTTTGTAATTGTAGCCATGTAACCATTTAAACCAGCAGCTAGTATGTATGGTATATTATATATTATAAGTAAATAAGATAGTAAGGTATGTCAAGGTATATTTAAAATTAAATAAATAATGTCTACCATCCTCTTGTTCATTTCTGCTTCCCACCAAATAAGCTTGTAGTTTTTTCGTCTCAATCTAACAGTGCATGCGCAGGTTAACATAGAATAGGTAAAAGCAAATGATTTTCAAATTATTGGAAAACAAAAATTACTTGAGATAGCTGAGCCGATTCATTAGATACAGGATGGAGAAGTAGTTGCATTAAAGAAAACGGCATCAACGCATTATAGATCTCGGTTCAATAACAAACTAGTGAGCTATTAGCAAAAATTCTAAAAGTGTCACCAATTATGTTAATATAAGAAAACCTTTTATCCGCGTTTAGGTCAAGAATAAGTAAAATAATAGTAAACTATGATTGCTGCCTAAAATATGGGTCAGAACAAAATTGTAAATTGATGTACAATAGAATATGTGTAGAGTTCACTTGTACGCTTTGGTGAGGTTCATACAAAAGTCATTACCATACACAGTAAAAAAGATTCAATAAATTAACATATAGAGTAAACAAATATGATAATAGCTGTAAACATAGACAACACTTCGAATGAAATAAGCAGTTAATTGATGCTTGTAATAAATTGTACATATATTAAATTAAAGAAACACAGTAAGCAGATAACCACCACATGCAATAACTAAACACCCAAATTTTTATTCTAACTTCTTTGATTTGGCATAAATCAAATAATCTGGTGCACATTCTATCTTTTTTTTAATGAAAAAAACATATCATTAAACCTAGGGATATATAGCAGAAGTTAGCCCAAAGGAACACACAACTGAATTCAATATTGCGTTTATACAAATTTTAACCATGTAATGAGAAGAAGTCGAACGTTGAACTATTTAGTAATCTGTTAAAAAGAATATTAACCTCTATGCAGGTGGCGCCTAAGCCGTTATGCCTGAATATATCTTTATTAGTATCTGCAATCGACAGTAGACGTCATTCATATAAGTAAATAGTGATTTATCATACACATTTTATTAAAAACAAATATATGCCATGCTTCGTGATAAAAGATGGATCTTCCTAATCTACATGCTCGACTTTATGAGTTGTTTTTGTACAATCATGTTCCACACTGTGGAGGCAAAACAATGTCAAAATAACGTAACTACAATCAAAGACAAAAGTACCCAATAAGGTGAAATATTAACATACAACAAAGATAACATGCTTATAATTTTAGAGTTATTTAAACAATTGAAATACTACTAAAAATTTGCCAATAAACTATAGATAAAGCTCGTTCGAAGCAAAACAAGTAAGTCCTTAATATGAATAACCAGTAAGACTAGATTAGTATGTTAACTACAGAATTAAGTAAATTTGTAACCATAATTAGAAATATAAATGTAGATGAATATTCTATCAAATAAAAAGCCTGCTCTAATAAGTAAAGGCCTAAGGATATTTACCAAGGTATCAGGTTCAGGCCGGAACCCGAAGATTCCGACCATCCTGGTTCGGTTTCGGCCGCGAGCGGGACGAGATTAGGGCGAAATCTTGATCCCGCTTGAATGCAGTAAATAAACTTTTTATTTTTTGAATTTACAGGTAGAAAAAGGATTGAAAGCAACAAAAGCAGCAGATCAAACAAAAAAGCAACTGAAACAAAAAATTCAGAAGACCAATTACCTCGAATCAAAATCAAGTTGAGCAGTGGAAGTTGATTCAAAAATTTGGAAGAGTCGATTTTTTTTCCAGTGGATGTCAGCTTCTCGAAAAACTGTAAGACGAGCGACTTTGCTTATGAGAAAAAAAGTTGTTTTAGAAGGGGACTTTTGGCTTTAGAAGTAGTTGGAAGAACATTAATTGGGCATGTTATATAATATAATGTTCTTTTTTACTTAACTGGGTCTGTTTAGTTTATATAGTTCAGCGTAATACTTTATAGTATTTAGTTTGATTTTGATGTCTTATATTTAATTTTAGGGACATGATGACGAATCAGACCAAACTTGTGTTAATTGGGACCGAAACTGAAACAAAAAAGAAACGTCCAAAATTTCTGAAATCGATAGGAACCATGAAAATTTTCAACGACTAAAACCGAGTTTTCGAACATTGGTATTTATGCATTAAGATTTATGTTTCCAGATGGCCATAACTTATATATAATAAAAATAAACAATAAGATCAGATGAGTATTTAAATACAGAATTTAAGTGAAATTGTAAGCACAATTAACAATGTAAATGTTGATGACCACTCTGATGAGTAAAGGCTTAAGGGTAGCTTATGCATAAAGATTTGTGTTTCCAGACGATTCATAATTTTTGTATAATAAATTATTTGTGGGATACTTACAAATATCTGACCAGTCAATTTCAAATTATGTATGTTTTGCTTACAAATATTAAAAATATCTAATGGATAAGTACATATGGCATAAAGAGTTGACGATTTTATCCCTAAATATCAATTTAAGCAAAAATATACCCTAGGCATTTCATTCATATTTTAAATAATGCACACATACACAACCAAAATACGATGGAAATTCAAAGCTTCACAGTAACCAGGTTTGTGGAACCAATTAGTTTTAACCATTTAAATATATATCTACAAAAAGAAAACTTATCATGCAAGTTGACTTCTTTGGTGACTGCTAAGTCTGTTTTTTGATAAACTCGTTAATCAAGTTCAAAGGCTTGTAAGCTTGTAAAGTTATTAAAATAATGGATATCTTTCCGTTTAACTTTCAATGTAGTAAGGGAGAAAGGAATGTTTATTAACGAGGTGAAGCTATAGAAAAGTTTGCAGTCAAGGGCGGAAACTCATGAATTTCTCTCTTCAGACTATTCAAATTGCTAAAAGAAACTCATAAAAATTCATTAACCATCTCATTAGCAATTAAATAGCAATTCAAATTAGCAAACCAGCAAACAAACTAAGTCCTTAATTAACCAATTCATTAATATTCGGAAAGATAAATTATCAGTTTAGCACCCAGATTAGCACAAGTACTAGCATGGACCCGTGCTTTGCAAATGATCTTTAAGTGCACATAAGAATATTTATGTGTGTGTGCCTCCAACTGTAATCTTACTGGGTTAAAATTGTGGGAAAATCACAATAGAAATACACTGGCCAGTTGAAATACTCAATAGCCAAAAAGCAATTAAAAAAACTAATATAATCTGATGCTAGTGTCTGTGTGATTCTTTGATTGGGTTGCAGTACATGTTAGAATAAATAGATACTCAGGAAAAAAAAATTAGGGAAATGCATGTAGGCTAAGAAGTAGTGGTCAGTCTGAACAAAAGTTTTAAAAATTAAACGATCATAGTCTTAGTTAAGGAAAATTTCAAACAGGGTTCATAAGAATTCTTTTGCAACTCTAGCTGCTAACCATGAACTATATGGTTTATTCCTACAAAAAAAAATTCAAGTGGTTTCGTTTATTATTTAAATCAACAAATATCAAAGACTTTTAATAAGGGTCATTGCATAAGAACAGTTAGATAAAAACAATTGCATGGACTTTTATTTGAACTTGTTCTCTTTCAAAAAGAAGGAAAAAGATACTTGTTACCTCTATCTAGTGTGATGTGCTAAATACTCGATATGATATCATGAACATGGTTTTCTAGCCAACCATAAGATTCTTCCAGTGCTTTGATTCTTTTAATTCCAATGAACGCATAATGCCAAATAAACTTAATGAAACCAACTTGCATAAGCAATGATTAATAGGGGTGTACAGACTGGACCGGACAAAGGTGTGTTCAGTTTTTGTTCTAAAAAAATCAGATCGAACACGGATCAGACCAAAAAAATTCACGGACAAATTTCGTTGTCCTATTTCGTGTTCTAAATAAAATCGGTCGGACATGGACATAACTTTTTGGGACACGGACACGATCGGACTCGGTCGGACATGGCTATTTATATCACATTTTGTACATTTTACTAGATTTTCTCTCAACTATACGCCGGAATACAAGTAACTCAGACGAATTCGGACGAGCCCGGACCGGACATGATTTTTTCTCGTATAAATTTTGTTGTCCTAACTCGTGTCCTAAACGATAATCAGACGGACTCGAACAGGCGTATATCTATCACGGACACGAACGGACGTCAGAGATTCGGACAAAATTTATAGCCATAATGATTCATGTTTTCAAACTTTGTCATAAGCAGAGAATCAAATCTTCTCTAATCACCACCTAGATTTTACTTGCCTTGACCCATCACTATCCTAAAAATTGAACTAGTGATAACATATTATAATCCAAGTTTCAATTCACAAGTGTTTTAAATGAAATGTGCATTTATACAAACAGTTTATGGGTGTTCAACTTCAATTAACATTTGTAACTAAATAAATTTAGGGAAAAATGAATGTAGAGATACGAGGCTAACATTTTAAATTATAAAATACTACATTATGACATCACTGTGAACATGAGAAAAAATGGTTTGTGTGGGACTCCTGTAAGATTCTATCTCATATCTCTGTTTCTGTTAGTAATAAATTTAATAACTGCAAAAAGCATGATAGAAGAACAACAGACACAAATGAATATTCAAGCAACTCTAGTTAATAAATACAGTCCCAAATAGAAATCTTTAGGGGAAAACGAGCTTGTACATGATCAGTCCATGAATGTGCTATAAGTTTCCAATAACAGATGTTAAAAGGTATAAAAGGCACGCAGCTAGTTATTCTTTTAGTTTAGTTTTTAGCACATGGATCATTGTGGGATCACATTTAGATAATGATACCATTGAAAAGTCTAATTCACTTGCAAAAATATCTTTGTGCAACAATGGCATGTGGCAAAGAATTGTCTGGCTTCTTCATTATATTTGTCTTCTTGGCAATTAGAACTCCAAATTTTGTCATAAAATCAACCACAGTGGCATTTTCTATTACGTAAGAAAAGAGAAAAATGTGCAATGCATATAGTACAATATTTACTAAGGTCAATATATTAATGTACTCTATAATTTCAGTATTGCAAAGACAATTGTATTAATGAATTTGCACCCATTAACGAAACCAACAAAAATTAAATCATCAATTCCAGCGGAAAGAAATTACCTTCGTTGAGATGTATTAATCACCAACTTTCATCCACCAATCTGTGGTCATAGAGACCACCTTACTAGCGACCATAACACGATTTTGGGAGGAACTGATGAAATATATCAAGAATTGTTCGTGCGATATTGAAATGATGAGCTCAATCAAAGGATCCATGTTAAAATAGAAAGAACTAAAGAGAAAAGGCTAATAAGTGCAATTTGGTTTGAGCTCTAACTTCCCTAGTATTTCAGTTGCCGCGCCCAAGAAAGCAACATCCAAAAACCCGACTGTCGTAGCCCCTCGCAAAATCCACGGTAACCCATCAAATACGCAAACCCCAATCCCAAACTCGAAATCCAATTCGATTTCATCCTCCTGCTTCAAATATCAAGAAGCAAACTACAACATCGATTGATTAAAATCGAGCCCCGAACCAAATAGGGAAGCTTGAACCCTAAAACCCAAATTGATTTCAAAAAATGAGGTGTCTTCATGTCCTTAAGCTCGGTTTTTTTGCTTTTTTGAGAACAAGAGGGTTTTGAGTTTGGGGATGGCATGTCCTTAAGCTCGGTTTTTTTGCTTTTTTGAGAACAAGACGGTTTTGAGTTTGGGGATGGTAGTCGTTTTGAGTTTGCTTTCTTTCCAAAACGCAACGTGACGGCTACAGCTTGGATGTGGAGATTATGGAGACGAACGAAGTTTGCTTTCTCTCCAGAGATTTTTGGAGCAAAGTTTTCCATTTTTGGAGGGAGACGAGATGGTTTTGGAGATAGATAATAGAAGAATAATTATGCTTTAGGAGGGAGACAAATTTGTTTTGGAGGGAGGTAAACGAGGAGTTTGTGACTGGCGGGTCCAATTGCCTTGGTTTCCACTAGACTTCTATAGCCGTAACCCTATCCAACTGTTTTAGTCTAAGGTCCGGGCGATCAGTCCAAACTGCCCTGGTCCGATTGTCCTTGTACCACACTCTCTCTCTCTCTCTCAGGTGAACTGAAGTTACAAATACTATTGACTACTTAGCGCGCACACACCCGCAACGAATCCTATTTTGGAAATCACCACGATAGTTCCCACTTGGATACCTCGCAGTCTATTTCCTTATAGACTTTCTTCGCATCTCGGTCTAGGCTAGTCATTTGAGAATTGCCTTCAATAGTGTGAACCATTGAGAGAAGAAGTCACTTGCCCATGTTCAAATCAATGAATTCTTTTCCTCCCATGCCCCCGCCATTATGGTCACCCTTCCCGGATCAAAAATCCTGGCTCAATTAGTCGATCCAGATTGCTTTGGTGTGCTCGGGTTGATCAGATCGATCTGAATGCATTCGTGGTCCCGGGTCAACTTGATCGACCCGGCCTATGCCAACACATCCTGCTCGACTAGGTCGATCCAGACATAATCAGAACATGTCGGGTCGACTAAGTCGACTGGGGCCCTGTTTGATCCCAAGCTCGCTCTCGAGTGAGCTGCGTGTATCCATCTCCTTGGAGTTTTCTTCCCTTCTTCCGAGTCTTGCTGGTCCTAACTAGTTTAAGCCAAAACTTGACCTTCCCGAACCCGAAATGATTAGAAATTTTTGCTTAACATTCCTGGGACTTTCCTTGTCGTCCTCGTAAAGTTTCATGCAAACGGTGAAATTTGCCCGACTCGATCTGGCCGAACCCTCGTTGGTCGACCCGAGAACTAGGGCAATTGTAGAGGATTTTCTACCAATGTATTTCTCCATTCGACGACGTTCATCAAATCTATAGTTCCTAGGCATCGTATAAACATGAAAAATACGTACAAGCAATATCTAGGCCTATGAACAAGGTAGAATCATCAAAAAAAGTTAGAGAAGCATTGTTTTTTTTGTTTCCCTAATTTCTGGATTTAGCAAATCTTATCCAATCAAACCCAGATTCACATATATGTTGTAATGTGACAAATTAAAATTTATGCATATTTTTCTATAGTTTTAAAAAGTTATTTATGACTAATAACCCCTATCTATGAGGGATGAAGCAAATAACTCACCTTAAGTGCCCTAAAAAAGGTTGATCTGAAATTAATGTTGATTATGATCGAATCTCAATGCAATGTAGCTACCCCAATATTGATTTGATGTAGAAATGATAGATCCTTCGCTAATCTTGAGTTAGGTTAATTAAAGGGTTTGTAAGTGGTTTAGAGGTGTTGGTCTTTATAAATGGCCCTTTTAAACCCGTTTGAACCCTTTTTATCCCAACTAAGCCGTTTAAACCCGTTTGAACCTTAATTGAGCCATACCTCCCAAACGGTAAGTCTGTTTGCGTAATGTGACCACTCTACAGAATGGGAAACCATCATCTGAATCCAATGTAAGAGGTTTCAGGTCTACATTCATTATTAGTCAAAAGTTTTTGGTGAAACAAGATTCACCAAAGGGAAAATGGTCGTATTAAAATTCAGTAAAAATGGTGAAAGTAAGAAATGGCCCTATCAATTATTTCCCGAAGTTATACAGCCATACGACCTCATACGAAGATAAAATAAATATTCTAAGATCCTTCGATATGTGAATACGAGTCATTACATTCTTTCCCCCTTAAGAAATTTCACCCCTGAAATTTCTTAAGTAACTACCAAGATGGTTCCACTTGCCTACCAATCATTCAAAATCAATCAACACACATGAAAACAACATTTCAAGCCTATCCTAGCATGCAGAATACTAAACAAGAAAGGTGACGATATCGAAATCAAAGATAAAAGCGATATAAGAATCATACAAAAAAAAGAGTTCTGGGTATGCTGCCCTCACACTCTCCTTGGTTTCCCAAGTGCAAACGCATTCGCCTTAACCCTATTACACTTTGAGAAGGTTCACTACCATCCTCCTAAGCCGCTTCGTATCATTTCCAGCGATACAGGCTGGTTTACGAGTTCTAGTGACTTTTGGCTCCACTTTGATATCATCAAACTAATCCTGTGATATGGTTACATTGGAATCATGTACAAACTTTCTCAAATGTGAGACATGAAACGCATTGTGTACCGCGACCATTTTCTGATGTAACTCAACCTTGTACGCCAAGTTTCCTATCCGCTAAATGGTTGGAAAAGGCCCAACGAATCTAGGCACTAACTTTCTTTTATTAGCAAACCGGATCACACTACTGAATAGAGAAATCTAAGAAATATGAAATCACCAACCAAAAATTCCCAATCTCTACGCCTATTATAAGCGTAACTCTTCTGCCTATCCTGGGCAGCTTTTATCCTCTGTTGAATTATCTCTATCTTTTCAAAAGTTTCTCTAATCATATCTGGTCCAAGTATCAGTTTTTCATCTACCTTAAACCAACAAGAAGGGGCGTTGCACGACTTTCCATATAAAGCTTTATATGGAGCCATACCAATACTTGACTGATAACTATTATTGTATGCAAACTCCACGATATGAAAATGTTCGTCCTACGACCCTCCAAAATCTAGTACGCAATCTCGTAAGAGGTCTTATAATATATTGTTCACCCATTCTGTCTGATCGTTAATTTGAGGATGGTAGGCAGTATTGAGATAAAACTCAAACCCTAATGCTTTTTGAATGCTTTCCAAAGACCCACTAGTAACCAACGAGTCTCGATCAATCACTATTCCATTCGTAATTCCATGGAAGGTCACAATCCATTTAACGTATAATTCAACTAATTTGGCTACGGTTCTGTTTGACTTGAATGGTATAAATCTGGCGCTCTTGGAAAATCGATCCATAATGACCCAAGTACTGTCATTCCCTGCCCGAGTTCTTGGAAATTCATGATGAAATCCACTGAAACTTGTTCCCAATTCACTCGGGTCCTTTCGCGGTTGTAGCAAACCACCATGCCTCTTCTGCTCTGTTTTACCAACTGGCCATTCTTACACTTAGAGGTAAATATTCCAACATATTTCTTCATTCCTTTCCAATAATATGTTCACTTCATATCACAGTACATCTTTTTAGTACTTGGATGTATGGTTTACTTTGAGTGATGATACTCCCGAAGTACCTTCTCTTTCAATGATGTCGGGTACCACTGGCCTTCCATTTTTTTCGAAGCCATCCATCACGGTCGAGTTCGTAAACTTCTGCATTATCCAAGTCAATACCCGCCTCAACTTTGGTAATGACTTCCTCTAATTTGGGATCGCTCCTTTGACAAGAAACGATCCTAACAATCAAGGTAGGTTTGATTGTTAAATTTTCCAACATTTCCGGTTTCAATTTACATATAGGCCTAAAATCATATCTAACGATATATTCCAATTTCTTCCATTCTAAGAACATAGCACCCAAACCAGCATGTCTCCTACTTAGTGCATCAGCGACCGCATTACCATTTCCTGGGGTGTATGCAATTCTAAAATCATAGGAAGCCATAAATTCCAACCACCACTATTGATGGATATTTAAATCTTTCTGAGAGAAAATGTACTTTAATGACTTGTGACCGATGAACAACTCAAATTTCTCTCCAAAAACGTAATTTCACCACACCTCCAATGCGAATAAAATTGTGGCTAGTTCCAAATCATGCCTGGGTTATCTCTTCTCATGTAGTTTTAGTTGTCGACTCGCATAAGCGACAACCTTACCCCCTTGCATTAATATTGCACCTAACCCGGTACCACAAGCATCGATGTATACCGTCATCTCCTCATTTTTTGGAATAACTAACACCGGAGCACGTGCAAACCTTTCCTTCAGACTCTTAAATGCACCCTCGCATCTTTCAACCTAGACAAAAGCCTGGTTTTTCTTAGTTAACCGAGTCAACAGTGCTGCTATCTTGGAGAAGTTCTGGATAAATATACAATAGTATCTGGCTAACCCCAAGAAGCTTCCCACATTTGTTGCATTCATGGGAGTAGACCAATCTTGTATTGTCGCCACCTTCATAGGGTCCATGGCAATACCATTCTCAGAAATAACATGGCCCTAAAACCTCACTTCCCTTTTCCAGAAGTGTCATTTAGAAAACTTAGCCTTAAGTAGGTGTTTCGTTAACACCTTCATTACTATTCTCAAATGATCCTTGTGCTCTTCTTCTGTCCGTGAGTAGACCAGATTATCATCAGCAAACACAAGTACAAACTTATTCAATTGGTATCCAAAAACAAAATTCATGAGATCCACGAAATACGCTGGTGCGTTGGGCAACCCGAATGGAATAACCAACTACTCATAGAAACCCGACGGCGTTCGAAATTCTATCCCAGGAACACTCTCTTTTGCTACCCATAGCTGATGGAATCGTGTTGCAAGGTCTAACTAAGAGAATATTCGCGCACCATTAAACTGTTTCAACAAATCATCTATTTACGGAAGAGGGTACTTGTTCTTTCTTATCACCTTGTTCAGCTCATGGTAGTCTACACATAAGGGAATCATTCGCTTTCATGGAGAATACAACAAGTGCTCCCCACTCCGAAATACTTCTTCGAATAAACCATTTCTTTAAAAGGTCATTTACCTGCACCTCGAGTACTCGCTGCTCTCTTGGCGCCACTCACCGAAGAAGCTTCACTATAGGTCTGGTATCTTTCACTAAATCAATACAGAACTCAATCTCTCGACGTAGTGGAGTTCATTCACTTCCTCGAAGATGTCCGGATACTCTCCAGCAGCAGGCACACCCAATATCTCATCGTGTGGAATGTCGTGGGAATACAAAAACTTGCCATCACCTCATCACTAGGTAGACAACCCAACACTACCCACAGCCCATCATACTCCCCAATGGTCACCGAAGACGTCTCACAGTCTACAACCACCCCTTACCTCTAGAGCAAAACGACTTCAAGGTTGATACCAAACCCAGTAAAGCCCAAAACAAGGCAATTACAGATAAACATGCATCCATGACTCGATAAGACAAACTCACAACAAATCATGCTAAGACTCGTCGAGCCACCAATTAGGTTTATCTAAAAAAAAGGTCGGCCAACAATTTCTTGTTCCAATCCTAACCTATCTACCAGGTCCCTAAATATGAAGGAATGAGAAGCCCCGGTATCAAACAATACTAAAATAGAGATTTCGAAAATAGAAAGTATACAGTAGATAACAATGCCTTCCTTTTTCTCTGCCGCTGTTGAGACATTCAAGGAAGAAGGTACAACACTGGTAACAAATACTTTCACCAGTTTTTTTTCCAAGAGGTTCTGGGTAGTCCCTCTTAAGGTTCCCTTCCTTATTACAATTGAATTGTTTCCTCCCTCTGTTCGTGGACTTGCAATCTCTATTGGAATGTCCTCTCCTTGCAATGTCATTGCACATAACTTCTTTCTTAGCTTTCTACTTTTGGCCATTATCTACCTATGATGGCTTTCTTTTGTTCTTTTTAAACAACTTATTATTGCCTCTATCACCCTCCTGTGGTTTTGGCTCCTCCTTAGGAACAATAGTAGTTTCACAACAGCAGATTCTGTCTTTGACGTGGGATAAAGGCTTTCAGACCTTAAAGCTTTCTTCACGATGGATTTGAAAGCCTCATCATTATGATTTATTAGCTTCTCCCTCAAGCGATCATCTAACCTAGTAATGAATCTCTCATTCTTCTTTTCGACGATATTAATAAGCGGCATTCCAAATTTCGAAAAAGCGTCGAACTCAACAACATACTCAGAAACGGGACGACCTCCTTGTTTAAGCTAAAGGAACTTCCGGGACAACTCTGATCTTTGAGCAGATGGGATGAACTTCTCACAGAAATGGATCTTAGACCGATTCCAAGTAAATTCTGGAGTAGCGGCCTTCACAACATTACACCAATTTGTGGCCCTATTCTGAAGTTGACATGAGGCCATTTTCCTCTTTATGGCATCGTTGATTTTTAGATCCTCAAATATGAACTCCTAGGTATCAATCCATTCTTGCACTTCCATAGCCGATTTCGTCCTATGGAATGGCTTACTTCAAGCTAGTATAGTCCACGCAAAGCTTTGCAAAGTCGACTTGAGGCGCCTGCACTACTGCACCATTTCCAGCATTATTCGGATCAACCCCTTGGGTATTCCTCCCTATGCCCCTTAAGAAGCTAGCGAACATGGTCTGTATGTCAGGAGTATTAGTAGCATTTTCCCTTAATCTAGCTCCTTCCTCAACACCGGAAGCGGAGTTCCTATCGTTGTTCCTTCTTTGACAACTCATCATTCAATATGTAAGAAAGTCGATTAATCATCTTTCCAAGGAATCCTACCTAGCGGTGCATGTATAGTGCGACTTCCCTTAAATATACTAATAGTATATATATAGGTATATTTTTGAAAACCAAAATAACACAAATACGTGCTCCCGTATACGTATACTCTTTCCCTAGACATCATGCACCCACTTAGGTTAACTATGCAACCTAAGTTTTGATACCAAATGTGATGACCAACCTTTACTGGCCAACGCCTAACTAAGCGTTGTGGCGGTATTTAGCCAATACAAGACAATCATCAAGGAAAGAATGAGAAAGATATAAGAGAATGGTCCCAAAACTTGTCGTACATCTCAAGCGCATGGTATAAAATATAATATAAGCATAACTGTTATGAAACATGCAAGATAGTATAAGTTGTAAATAACCATAATCATCAGAGTATCAGACCCATTACATCATAAATGTAAAATGGTTAATTACATATACATCTCCAAAATAAACTGTCTTATCACGACTACACTACTAGTGCCCAAAGTAATGATCACATAAATAAACAAGGATGGAGTGTGTGTGTGTGTGTGCATATAATACATGGGAGCCTCATGCTCATCTCTAGCCAGCTATTCGAGCACACCAACCTGCTCATTTAATAGCATTTAGAGTAATAAGAAGCAAAGCATAAAACTCCAAGTCAGACAAAGTCTGGTGTGAGTGATAAGCATCTAAACTACTAGATAAGTAACATAGGTTGTTCTTATAATCAGATATCCCTGTAGAGGACATATATTATTCTTCAAAAGCTGCTTTAAACTTCTCTAAAGATAATTCATCTTCTAGTTTCTCTTGGGTGATCGTTTCTCACTAGACCAAAGTTTCATTTTAGAGTAGCCATAACGCTAACAACCTCTTCTTCTTATCCTCTATATTCCATCCTTTGAAAATCCTTTTACATGAACTGAGCCAATGCCTGGCTTCAATAACAGATTTTGAACCCTTAGACTGCTTACCGCTTAGATTTGCGTACTTTTTTTTGTACAAATCTACTAAATCAGGATGAGTGGGAACTTGGATAGCTATTTCTCCAGTTTATGTTGCATTAAGTTTGTGACCATTTGTGGTAGTATTGTCCCTTCCGCTACCCCGTCCTCTTGTACCACTCATCTTCTACTATCTTCCCATCATAAGAAGTGGTTTAAGCATTCGGACGGATCTCTTAGGGAAATGCTAAAAGCTCAAATAGATAGGAAAAGTTCATTATTTACTTCTAAATTTCATATTACATTTTAGGTTATTGTTTCCATATGGCATTACTAACCCTAACCATAATGATTTATACCCTTGGGCTTTGAATAAACCAAAGCTCCGATACCAACTGTGGCGACCTGCCCTCTTGACTCCCGAGAATCAACACTAATACATCCATGGTATTCACATGCCGAAACCCAAGTGTTGGGAAGGAAGATTGTCCGGGGTAATAACACATTAGAATAGAAACATAATGATATTTTCATTACTACATTGATAATTTACATCATTTATACATAAGGTACATCAGATACATCAGAGCAATATAAAAGACATGGCTGAAACTAAATAAGACAACAGAAAGCGAATCCAAAAGGCTCCTTATTCGACTCCTATATTCTTCCCCAAAAGGTGCTCCAAAATAGCTCCAAAACACAACTAAAAGTACTAATATTACCTGACTACTACTAGGCTACCCGTGTGGAAAATAAGGGTACCTAGAGTTTAAAAGGAAAAAAACAATAAACTCCGAGTCAGTCGTGGGACAGGTTCGAGAAACCTAAAACAGTTGTTTTGAAAACAAAAGAAATATTCTCGTAAGACCACGCAGCAAATGTGGAATGAGTTTTTACCTTACGATAACCAAAATATTTACTTTATCAAAACCATTAATATTATTCTTAATGACATTATTTCAATAAATCTTTTCAAATAAACTTATTTGAATTATCCAAATTTGTTACCATTATTAAAGTCTAGCGGCTATTGTGCCTTTAATTTGAAAGCCATAGGTTCGTATTGGAATATTGGATGCCAACAATGACCAAGGATAAAGATCTTCCTTAACCGATGGGAACACCTCTAGAGGGATGTTCCTAGAGAAAACAATCTCTGCCAAAGGTCGGATCATCACTATATGCTAACTCGCTAGATGGTAACTCGAATATTAAATTCCCCGGTCGTAACCGAACTTTATCCGTGCATGCCCAATCCATCATCCAAATAAGTAAAATATTTGGGCTTCATACCATGATATAACTTCTAATCTAGAAGGGAATGACCACACCTAATGGGAATGACCCACATAACCTTGTAGCATTCATCCTGTTTTGGGTCATTACCGGGTTGTGAGGCTTGAGGTCTCATTAACACAAAGTTATGCTTTAACTGAGTCATGCTTTGATCTTCTGTAGCTCTTAACACTTCGCATGCCACATTATAATTTCATAACATACAACTGATAATTACTAACCATATCTCCTTTGAGCTCGTACGTCTCAAAGAAGGGTGTTAAGCTAAGAGAATTAATTCTTTGCAACCAAACAGAGATATGTTTAGTAAAGACCAATTAATACATTATAAAAAAATAGCGTCAGACACACATCCATGCAAGTTAGTTCTAGGACTGGATGAAACCGAAGGCACTTTATTCGTCAACCCATAATAGGTGTGAAAGCCCTTGTAAATCCCGAATCTCTTCAAGTATGTCGAGACCACTACTATAAGTAATCTCGTTTGGGTAGCCGCCCACTGAGACATCAACAAGCAATCCCTTTAATGTGAAAATCTCCGGTCTTCCACTATTGTCTTCAATATCTTCATTTATTCCAGTATCATTGTAAAATTATTCGAAGAGGTTTGCGGATAGGAAGCAACCAATCCGACTCTGGTTTCTTCAAATAATTACCATGGTTATGAAAACGATATGGATTACAAAGAATTTCATCTAAATCTCTTCCACTTTGAACTTGGTAAATCAAAATCTTCTTAAACCAAATGCTTATTCATTAAACTAGGAATTAATTCACAAAAATTTTCCCTTAACCTTTACATAGGTTTATTAAATCTTGACTGATCTTTAACTTACATTCATTAAATCCTTTAATCAAAAGCTTTACATTTCTTTTTAAATCATATCTTTAAACCAATATTAGGAAAATTCTTTCTTAATTTCAATTAAGGGAAAACACTTTTATCTTTACCTGTAATTAAAAGATAAAATAAACTCTTAATCATTAATTAGTCCTTATAAGTTATAATTTCCAACAAAGAAAATTTCAATCTTAAATAAGGTTCATTAACTCCATAACCACTTAATTTAAAACATATCCTTTAATCCAAATTTATTTAATACATTTTTATTTATCTTAACTAAAAGATTATAATCTTCCCATCTTTAAAAAAACCAAATTTTATTCTTAATGGGTTAAAGATGATGTTATTTAAGACATTGTTCACAGCAAACCCAAACAAAATTGATATTAAATATAAGATTTATATAGAAATTTTATCAGCTTATATTCAGTGTCAATTCCTGTATTCAACAGATACTATAAGCGGAATAATGGTATATCCAGCTTTTAAATTCCTCAAATATAGTATGAGTTCTAACTACGGAATTAATATCAAATATCCGAAGATTATCTCCAAACAAATCCAATGAACTTAAAATTGGAAAACCTTAGTCTCAATTAAAGTTATATTTCTGAAACAATGTTTCTATAGTACCCGGTTCTTCTTTTAGCTATGCTGAAATACCCAAATTCCAAATTAATATTCAAAATTTCATATTTCTTATCCAAATCGCTTTAAAATCATTTATTATGACTTAAGTTTTTTTCTCCATATTTTTAACGATTTTTATAAAGTCGTCTAACGATTTCCAAATTCGGTCATCGAATTATAAAACCATGATTTTATTTAAAAATTGATTTGTACATAACTCCAAATCAATTCATTCAAATCTGAAATTTCCTTTTCCATTTGAAAACTATTATCATTCAAAACCAAACGCTTTTCATTTCGGGAAAATCCGATTTAAATTGCATCCGATATAACTGTTTGAAGTTTATTATAGAAATTCGCGAACTGTCGCAGCGCGATAAGCTCTATTCGGACCATATTACAGTTATATATTGAATAGAATCTAAATTGCTTCTAATATGTTTATATACCTTTAAAAACATATATAACTTTATTTTAATACAATATTCCAAACTTTTAAAACCTTTTATTCAATTATTTTCCATAATTGAATATTACAATATTTGCAAATTAGTATAATATTAGTATTTTTCAAATTTTAAACTTTTGAACTTCAAACTTTCCAAAATTCAAATTAAACATGATATAACCTTAATCGAACATCGAATTTGAGTTTAAAACATTATCTATATAGCTAACTCGAATTCCAATTTGAAGTTATAATTTTAAATTGATTTACTGTTCATTGGAAAATTGAACAAGCCATATTGTATCAAATACACTTTCAAATTCGTTTCAATATTTACAAAAGTTTCTTGTAATTACTTTAATTTCATTTTTAATCAGTTCAGATATAAAATTTCGACTTTCATTTTCTCGCCTTACTTCCACTTAGACCGAATAAAATATTCATTTTTATTTATTGATTTGGAAGAGACTTAACCAATATCTGTATAATACCATAATTTAGGATATATTAAGTTCAGGGTGACATATTAACAGTAGCAGCCAATAAAAACCATACAATCAACCATGACAACCATTAACAATGTCAATTACTATCTCTATAGTAAAAGCATTATGGTAATTAACGCTCAAGGTTTATATGGAACTAAACTAACAATCATTCAACCAATCCACACACATATCAATTAAATAACTATATAATTAACTATATATGTGTAAAGTGCAGAGTTTCTCACCAACAACTCCACTCTGTCAAAATTTTACTATATAACCTAAATTGCAGACACTGACAGCACAAACGGCCACTGATCTCTCCAATTTTTCTTTAGCAACTTTTCTTTTACATATTTTTATATAATGGGAGAGAGGTGGTCATGGAACTTAGGTGGTGGTTTCTCGACCTAGGGGAGGGTGGTTATTGCATGGGAAGGGGTGGCTATTGCTGACCTTAGTCGTGGGTAGGTGGGGAGGTGGTGGCGCTAGGGGAGCGCACGGGTGGAGTGGTGGACCTAAGGGAGGTGGCGTATAGGCCTAAAGGAGAGGAGGTGGGGTATGGTTCGGTGGAGGTGACAGAAAGTAAAGGGAGGCATGGAAGAGGAGGTGTAAGAGGGATGGAGGTGGTGATGTCAACGGGTAGAGGAGGGAAGGCCGAAATGGAAAGGGGAGAAGGGAGGAATTAAGAAGAAGGAGAGAAGGAAAGTGAAGAGAGTATTGAAAAAATGAAGGCATGTAGTGGGGTACTTATATGCTTCATGGGAGCATATAAATGTAAATAGCCGTCGGAATTGCAAACACAACATCCAAACAACTATTCAGACAAAACAGGTATTTTATTGATACAAATTCCCCGATTATACTTTACAGTATAAAATAAATTATTTATTATATAAACGAAATTAAAATTAGATATTAAATTCAATTTAAATTCATAACGGATATTTATTAATTCGAAATTCTGTTTTTTATATTGATCAAAATACTGGGTCATTAAAAAAAGGATTAATTGTCAAGAATAATCCAAAGTTTAACATGTCTTCCCATAATAATCCCAAGTTTGGATTATTTCTGAATAATCCGAAGTAGGGGGGTGTCTTCCCATATTAATCCCATTTACTTGGTTCTTCCCATATTAATTCGAAGTTTGGGGGTGTCTTCCCATATTGATCCCAAAATAACACGTCAAAAAGTCATCGGGATCATTATTGGAAGACACCCCCAAACTTCAGATTATTCAGAAATAATCCAAACTTGGGATTATTATGGTAAGAAGCGTTAAACTTCGGATTATTCTTGACAGTTAATCCTTAAAAAAATGTGGATGCTGAAGTATATAGATTTTTGAATCGTCCAAAGACACAACTTAATGGAAAACATAAAATTACAGATTTTAATTAACAACATAACATATACTATTACAATATAATATGATGAGTCTGTTTATCACTTCATTCAACTTTCTCGATTTTTTAAAACTAAAAGAAAGTACAATAGTTGAAATGAAACAAAATAAAGAAAAATAAGATTAAATTATCTGATAAAGAAAAGATTAACTTAATTTTCTGTACTTTTTTTGAATCACAAGAATAAAATTCAATTTGTAGGTTATTTGTAACACCCCACCTCCGCCAATGTCACTCTTGCAAGCGCACTAGCTTTGGAGGGGCGTTAAACGAGGTAAACATGCATGCAGATATCACAAGACAGAACATATAAGAAAAAGCAGCGTAAATAAAGCAGCGGATAAAATTTCTATTTCAAAACCATAGTCAAGTTACATCAAAGTACTTAGTCATCATTTTGCAACAAAACAAAGTCTAGAAAACATAAACTGAAAACTGGAAATAACATAAAGTAAACTATCCCCAAAGTAGATGTGGTAAGCCATAGCGAGCTCAAGTCCAAACCGTACATGAGCTATCCAGAAAAGCAGCTAAAGATCCGAGCTAGGTGCTAGTATTCCCACCCTGAGAACCTTGGGGGGGGAATGGAAGAAAAGAGGCGAAAGAAAACGGGTCAGTCAAAAAGACTGGTAAGTCCTAAACTAATAAAGTTAACTGGACATGCACAACAGAGATGAAACATAGGATGATAACTGGCATGGTGAAAAGTTAACAAGACAGGTCAAGTGTGGCATCGCATATACAAGGTTAAGTTGCACCAGGTGTACTAGTATTCTAATCCATGTCAAGTATAAACAAGAAATGATCCCTTGGCCCAAAGTTGGCCCAACATCATGAAATGACCTAAATCAAGGTCCAACTACTCGGTCTAGTCGATCGGCTCCCTATAAGCCTAACTCGTCGTGTATCGGTGTCATACGGCTTAATCATGGAATGTAGTTAACTGAGCAAGGTCCACCCTAGGGTGTATCCAGCCCTAAGGTGTAAACCACAGACACAATTCAAGCACGCACAGTCTAAACCTACTGGTGCCCATGTTCAACTCCGGACTTAATGTGCACGACCATGGTCCGCCTGAACAACCGGTGCACCATTCAGCCGTCTCTTTTGGTCTCTTACAATCAGTCCAGTAATCGTGCCCCACCCTAGCCTAGTCCAGGGTATCCAGATACTCCCAAGTGGGTTACGGCTGAAAAGGACCTCGTAACTAGGATTTCAAGCGGGTTAAGTGTGGCGAACCCTACCCTAACCATGTATTGAGTCGGTCAAGTGTATTCAAGCAGTTCATGACTTAACCCTATCAATACATCATGTGTAATTGGTTAAGTATTCAAGTAGTTCATGACTTAACCCTACCAACCCATCGTGTTTAATTGGTTAAGTATTCAAGTGGTCCATGACTTAACCCTATCATGTAGCATTAATTAACTTAATGCACCCCAACCTCTCACATTAGACTTTGTTGTGGTTACTAGTTAAGCCGGGCGGGTCCGGGTAGCTTTACACCACAACCTAGTCTAACATCGGGTTTTTAGGTGCGATGTGACCAACTACTCACATTGGGTCCTATTGTTTGTAGCCACTAGTTAAGCCGGTCGGTTCCGGGTAGATTTATGCTACAAACTCAACCCAACCTCGAGTTGGCCACTTCCATGTTTTCTACATGTCATGTCCACGTTCATGTTTTCAAGCATAAACACATGTCAAACTTTCATGTCATATTTTCAAGTCATGTTTTCATGTTATTTAAGTTTGCCCAACTACCCATACGTATTCCCATCGCACGTAAATTCGCATCACGCAAATAGATCAAAGAGGGAACATAACAATATGACAAGGTGAGCATAAGATGGCAAAGTCTATCACAAGTTAAACATGGTGATATTTGAGGCCAAAAGGGGTTCAACATACTAGCATATGGCCTCAACATGTATGATAGCATAAAAGGTGACTTGGTCTCAAACATATCAAATAGCATAAGGGTGATTTGGCCACAAGCATGCATAATAGCATAAGGGTGATTTGGACACAAGCATGCATAATAGAATAAGGGTTATTTGGCCACAAGCATGCATAATATCATAAGGGTGACTTGGCCACAAGCATGCATAATAGCATAAGGGTGATTTGGCCACAAGCATGCATAATATCTTAAGGGTGATTTGGCCACAAGCATATTAAGGAACATGAGGGGTTAAGGTTTGGCCACAAGTTAAACATGGTGGCATATGAGGCAAATGTGTTCATAAACTTGCATATTACATTATAAGCCTCAAAACATGCATGATATCAAACTTTAGCAAAATAGATGAAACATGGTCATAAATGACATAGGATGATAGCAAGTGATTCGCATATAACCTCATATGCAAGATATCATAAGGTTTATGAGAGTTTCTATGTTGCTTTATGCAACATTTCAAATCAAAGCTTATAGCTTTTTATGCACAAAGTCAAGGTGATAGCTTTACAAACATGCATAGAATAAATCTATGCATAACATGATAGAATCAAAGCTCATAGCTTTCTATGCACAAAGTCAAAGTGATAGCTTTACAAATATGCATAGAATAAATCTATGCATAACATGATAGAATCAAAACACAAATCATACTTAGGCCCAAACTCAAACTTGCAACATGTCATATTTAACTTCATAGTTAGAATCTAAGAGTAGTATAGGGCTTACAATGCTATGAAGACTTATAAAATAAAATAAGATTGAGACGAAGCCACTAGCAACTCTAAAAACCCCCAATCGAATATAAGCTCCAAGTTGTTTTGAGAAACAATAAGCTCCTTTAATTTGTATGAAGAAAGATCCTTGTTTTGATGAAGAAAGGTGGCTCTTTTACTAGCTTAGGACACTCAAATTTTCATGAAGAGGATGGAGGCCATGTTATGAAGATGGAGGCCATGATCAAGAAACATTTTGGCATAGTTTAGTTGTAGGAATGATTAATGAGGGTTTAGGCTAGGTCTTAGGGTCTTTTTATAGAAGATTAGGTTAGTTTAGGCCATAGGATTAACCCTAGTTCAGATCTGAGCCATTAAAATCCGTCACCAGCCCTAAAGCATGTCTTGAGGAACAAGTCAGGTGCACCCAGGTTAGACTGGCCGACCACCCAAGTCGACAGGGGTGTCGACTGGGCAGTCGACACCACCTGGGGTGTGTCGACTCCCAAGTCGACTCCCCAGTCGACTTGGGGTGGCAGGAATTTTTCCCGCCTGCTCTTCTTGGCTGAATTTGAATTCTGAATTCAAATTTGAACTGTTTTTGAACTTGAAATTTTCTAAAAACTTTGACGGGCCATAACTTGGTCATACAGACTCCGATTTTCGAAAACTCGGACTCTATTTCGCGTATTTTTCCGAGACGAACGCAATGGCACAGCCCGTTTCCCTTGATTCAGACTTTATCATTTAATTCTTCCTTGGTTTATGTTATAACATGTTGTTTAAAAATACGGGTTGTTACATTCTCCCCTCCTTAAAGGATTTCGTCCCCGAAATCTTCAAGTTAGGAAGAACATATCCTACCATCCATCACCCATCTACTCAAAACATCATCCACGAGCAGTCATTGTCCTTAAAGGATTCTAAATGCTGTATGAACATATGCAAAGGTGTGTGTATATGTACTTATCTAATGCGAAAATCAGGCGGTTACTGATTCAGTAAACCTCCTTAATGCAAAGTATGTTAGTGAAATGAGTCCATATGTATGCAAATTCCTAGCATAATTTATAATCTCTACATGAGTGCACATAACATTCATCCATATGCATCATCCACGTGATAGCATAACAAGTTTCATCCATGAATAATTATAAGCACTCATGCATATGCAATATGAAAGTGTGTGAGCCGATCTTAGTGCCTAATGTGTACCATGCATCCACGAGTATCCACTTGCAAACACTTGCAACCACTTGCAAACATCAAGCATAACATGTTTCAAATGCATGTTTCATCCAAAGGGCTTCTACCTAAGGTTCTCATGACAAGGTTACCGAGATAACAAGATAAACATGGATAGCAAAAGAAAGATATGCTGGCTAGGAAAAGAGATCGAAAATGTTCCCTCAAAAAGAAATGGGTGAAGCGCGCGCATCTTCTCCTCGGTTTCCCAAGTTGTGTCCTTTTCGGCTTCACTCCACTGAACCTTTACTAACTTGACTTCTCGATTCCTCAGCTTCTTGATCTCCGTTCCCAAGATACGGATCGGAGCTCGCCTTAGGGTTGCCTCTTTCTCTACCTCCACGTCTTCAAGAATGCTAGGCTCAACTACCTCGGCTGACTCATATAGGCATTTTCGGAGATGCGAGGCACGAAAGACATTATGCCCTCCGGCCAGCTTCTCGGGCAATTCCACCTTATAGGCCATCTTCCCAATTCTCTCTATGATAGGGAAGGGTCCTACGAACCTTGGTGCTATCTTTCCAACTGCTCCAAAACGAACCACGTTTCGCAAAGGAGAAACCTCCACGAAAACCACATCTCCAACTTCGAATTCCAAACCTGTCCTTCGCTTGTCTGCATAGGATTTCTGTCTGTCTTGGGTCGTTTTCATCCGTCTTCGAATCAATTCAACCCTCTCGGATGTGTCCCTTATCATGTCGGGCCCAAGTATAAGCTTATCCGTCGTCTCCCACCAACATGTTGGTGACTTGCACGGCCTCCCATACAAAGCTTCGAATGGTGCCATCCCTATGCTAGCTTGATAGCTATTATTATAAGCAAACTCTACAAGAGGAAGGTGGTCTTCCCAAGTACCAACAAAGTCAAGTACACAAAGCCTCAAAAGATCTTCTAGCACTCTATTCACCCTTTCGGTTTGGTCATCCGTCTGGGGGTGATAGGCTGTACTTAGTTTCAATCGCGTACCCATCGCTTCTTACAAACTATTCCAGAACTGGCTAGTCAAGGTTGGGTCACGATCGCTGACTATGCTAGAAGGAACTCAATGCAATCGCACTATCCCTCGAAGATAAACAGATGCTAGCCATGGTGCGGTCCTCTTGCTCTTTACTAGAATAGAATGGGCGTTCTTCGTGAGTCTATCCACTATGACCCATATCCCATAAAGCCCAAATAGTTTGGTCAACTTGACGGACATCTTCACCCCAACTATATATCACAAACAGGCGAGTCATACTCCTTATGGGGTTTGCAACAGAACTAAGATTGAGAATAGGACCGAGAGGATATATTTAAAAGATAGCATGCGAGTAAGCTCTACAGAATAATAGCGATCAAGGATATATTCTTAAAAAGAGATATGATGCGCGTATCCGGTCTTCAATCTTCTAAGTCGCATTTTCTTGAGCTTAATCCTATCGTGCCTTGACCATCTTTTAACTTCACAATTCCGTAGCTTCTTAATTCTTATTCCCAAAACATGAGTTAGAACTTATTTCACCGTTACCTCTCATTCCACTTCCACTTATTCTGTAACAACCCGTATTTTCAATAACCTGTTATAACGTAAATCGAGGCAGAATTTAATTCTAAAATCTGAATCAAGGGAAACGGGCTATGCCATTGCGTTTGTCTCGGAAAAATACGCGAAATAGAGTCCGAGTTTTCGAAAATCGGAGTCCGTATGACCCGATTAAGGCCCAACGAAGTTTTCAGAAAATTCCAAAGTAAAAACAGATTTCAAATTCAAGTTTGAATTTGGAAAATTAGGGCAGATTGGGCTAGGCGGGAAAAATCCCGCCAGAGCACCCAAGTCGACAGCCCTGTCGACTTGGGAGTCGACTTGGTTGGACCCAAGTCGACAGCCCTGTCGACTTGGCTGTCGACTTGGTCCAGCCGGGCTGTTTAGCCTGGTGCACCATTTTGGGTTTGTGTTGAGCTTGGGGGCCAGATTCGGTTTTGAAGGCTGAGATTGGAACTAGGGTTTAATCCTAAGGTTGAAACTAGTCCTAATCTCTATAAATAAGGCCCTAACCTAACCCTAAATCATTATTAATCAATCCTACAACTAAACTATGGCAAAATTATCCCTCTCATGGCCTCCACTCTCCTCATAAAATTCCTAATTTAAATTTCTAAGTGATTTTCCATGCATACAAGTGTTTTCAAGCTTGTATGAGCATCATTAGCTTGCATTCAAGTCAAGTTTCTATATTTGCATCATAAAGAAAGAGTTTTGATCAATTTGGCTCAAGGGTTTTTATGTTAGAGCTTGCATTTTGGGTCTATTTGGTTGCATAAGGGCTTTGTCATATTTTTTGTGACTTCCTAAGTATTGTAAGCCCTATTCTACTTTCATACTTAGACTCTAAAGTTAAATGTATGATATGCAAGTTTGATAGGTTATGATATGCAAGTTTATATGCAAGTTTGCCATGTTAGGTTATGCAAGTTTATCATGTTGTGATAGGCAAGTTTATATGCAAGTTGCCATGTTATGATATGCAAGGTTATCATGTTGTGATATGCAAGTTTATATGCAAGTATGCCATGTTATGATATGCAAGTTCATCATGTTATGTTATGCAAGTATGCCATGTCATGATATGCAAGTTTATCATGTTTGCCATATGATATGCAAGTTATGTTATGCAAGTTTGGGTTGATCATTTGGTTCATGTTATCATGTTGTGCAAGCTTATCTTGAGTATGTGAACATAAAGCTTCAAGCTTTATGCTAAAGGTTGCATTTTGGCAACATGTAAGTTATCATATCTCTTATGATAACTTGCATGTGAGGCTAAATGCGAACTTATGGCCATTTCTACATGTCATTTAGCACCATGTATCACCAATATGCCAAGTTTGGTTTTATGCATGCTTTTGGGGCCTAAAAATGTAATATGCAAGTATATGAACATATGTACATTTCATATGCCACCATGTTGAACTTGTGGCTTCAACACCTTTTATGTCATGATTATGCCAAGTTCCCTCTTTCTATCCTTTATGCGCTATTGCGATATGTAAGCGATGGGATTGCGTTTGGGGTTGGGTAAAAGTAAAAGACATAAAAACATAAGCTTGGGAATTTACCTATTAAGTTAGGTCTACCCATTGGG
Organism: Allium sativum; assembly: GCA_030737875.1. NCBI lineage: Eukaryota > Viridiplantae > Streptophyta > Magnoliopsida > Asparagales > Amaryllidaceae > Allium > Allium sativum. The sequence continues at coordinate 381,848,737 of CM060915.1, forward strand.
AATTTACCTATTAAGTTAGGTCTACCCAATTGCTTGAAAATTTGTAACATGTTTTGGAAACATGATGGACATGACACTTAGAAAAGATAAGTGTGACCAACTCGAGGTTGGGTTGAGTTTGTAGCGTAAACCTACCCGGAACCGACCGGCTTAACTAGTTGCTACAAACAATAGGACCCAATGTGAGAAGTTGGCCATGTTGTACCTTGAACCCGAGGTTAGACCAAGTTGTGGTGTAAAGCTACCCGGACCCGCCCGGCTTAACTAGTAACCACAACAAGGTCTAATGTGAGAGGTTAAGGCGCATTAAATTAATTAATGCCTCGTGATTAGGGTTAAGTCATGGTCCACTTAATACTTAACCAATTTGGGCTTGGTAGATTAATCAGGGTTAAGTCGTGAACTCATCGTTACACTTAGCCAAGTTAATCCATGTTTAGCAAGAGGGTTAAACCGTACTTAACCCACTAGAAAATCCTAGCAATGGGGGCCCACTCCGCAGTAATCCCACAAAATTGGTATCATTAAGGCCCTAGGGACTAGGCTAGGGAGGGAGCACGATTACTGGGCTGGAGGTAAGCGACCAAATAAACGACGGCCGTGTGGTACGCCGATGTAGTTCCGGACGGACTATGGTCGTGCACGTAGTCCGTATTTGGAGAAGTCACCCATGGGTACCAGTAGATCGAGACTGTGCACTCATGTTTATGGTGTCCAGGGGTTGGCACCCTAGGGCTTGATACACCCGAAGGGTGGACCCGGCACAGTTCGACTACAATTATGTTTGGGCCGTATTGACACCAACACGTGACGAGTTAGGCTTATAGGGAGCCGATCGACTAGACCGTTGGGTTGGACCTTGGGTTAGGGTCACTTCATGTTATCGGACCTCGTATGAGGGTCACTTCATGTTATTGGGCCAAAGCTTGGGCCAAGGGATCAATACTTGTTTATTCAGGTCATGTTAGTTTGTTAGTACACCTGTGGTGCAAAACCTTAATCCTGATTATGCGATGACACCTTTATCTACCTTGTTAGTTAATCATCATGCTAGTATGTTGTTATCCTTATGTTCATCCCTGCTGCTCATGCCAGTTAACTTTATCAATTTACATTGATTGTAGTAGGGCTTACTCAGTCTTTTTGACTGACCTGTTTTCTTTCGCCTCTTTTCTTCCGTTTCCCCCCCAGGTTCTCAGGGAGGGAATATTGGAGCTTAGCTGGATTTCTGATCGCTTGCTTGTGGGATTTTAGCTCATGTACGGTCTTGACATGAAGCTAGCTATGGTTATCACTTATTTTGGGGATAGTACTTATGTATTTCAGTTTTTCAGTAATGCTGTTTTTATCTAGACTTGTGTATTTGGAAAATTGACATTATGTTGTACCAGACTTGTTTTGAAATGGTTTGAAATCTTCCGATGTTTTATCTATGTTATTCACTCTGTTTACATATATACATATGTTCTTGTTCTGCCTTGATATATCATTATGCATGTTTACCTGATTCAAACGCCCCTCCAAAGTCAGAGTGCTTGCAAGAGTCACCCTGGCAGAGGTGGGGTGTTACATTTGGTATCAGAGCATATGGTTTATGAGAAGGAACAAAAGGGTTTTTAGAAAACTTTTGGAAAACTATTTTCAAAACCAAGTATAAAGTATTTTCCAAAGAAAAGTCTAGTTTATTTTAAAGGCTATTCCCCAAAAAGCCATTAGCAAAATTCCCTCGTCTTTCTCTATTCTGAATCTATCCTTTTCTTCGTTTTCAGTATGGCCGATAACTTTGCCATTCCGGAGGGAGTACACGTACCTGTTTGGTATAGGAGACTTTTGGAGGCTAGGGCGACCGTAGCCGGCCCCGCAAATATTACTCCTCCTCCGGTAGTTGATGTTCCTCCTCCTCCTGTCGCTGAGGTCCCTCTTCCTCCTCCCCCTCAGCATCCTCAAGCCGACTTCGCGGAGATTTGCCAAGATTTTAAGGCGATGGGTTGCAAGAATTTCTTTGGAACCGAGACTTATGTAGAGGCAAGGAATTGGTTGAAAGAAACCGAAGATCTTTTTGCCTTCTTTGATATAGGTGACCGTAGGAAGGTTTTATTAGCAGTGTGGTTGCTAAAGGAAGAAGCTGCACGTTGGTGTGTGGTCACCACCGCTACTAGGCCAATTGAGACTTGGGATGACTTTCGGGGAAAGTTTGGACTAAGGTTCCTATCACTGAAGCAAGGGGACATGACTATTAGGGAATACATAGATAAGTTTAATCAACTGGCTCGGGTCGGTTTAGACTTGGTTAACACAGCTCCGAAGAAGGCCCTATACTTTGCTCTAGGATTAAACGAGCCATTACATGGTTTAGCCATGACTCATGTACCCTTGGGGGCAACTTTCGAAAGTTTGGTGAATATGGCCCTACTCAATGAAGAGAATAGGAGTGACAAGAAGGAGGAGAAGTCTAAAGATAAGAAGGAAAAGAAGTGCTTTACTTGTGGAAGCTCGACTCATCTAAACAAGGATTGCAGGAAAAGGAAGGGCACTTGCTTTAACTGTGGAGAATTGGGGCACTTCACTAGGGATTGCCCGAAGAAGCAAGGGCAAGGCCAGGGTCAGACTCAGCGTGCTGGACCTTCAGGAGGGCAAGTTCATGCTCTCAATGCCGCTCCAGTTCCCGATCGAGGTAGTATTTCTGTTGAAAGTCTTGTTTACATTTCTGATTTTCCTGTTCGTACCTTGTTTGATTTTAGTGCATCGCATAGTTTATTTCATCTGATCTAGTTGAAAGTTTGCACCTAAGTACTAGTCTAGTTTATGATCCCGTGTGTGTTTCAAATCCAATTGGGGATTCCGCCCATTCGTCTATTATCTACGTGGATTTGAAAATCTCTATCTTTGGTGTAGAGTTCTCGTGTGATGCTTATATTCTCGGTTTCATGGGGTATGGGTTGATTTTGGGCATGGATTGGTTGTCCAGTTTTGGAGCCATTCTTGATTTTTGAGCATAGGGTTGAGAGGCTCATGACTCGCCTCAGTAATACCCTAGAAATTTCTAGTAACCCTATGAGTCCCGTCATGTCGTGTTATCTTGAATCCCTCAACTCGTCTATCGATGGTTTGCAATCGGTGAGGGTGGTCCGAGAATATCCTGATATCTTGGGTGAAGTGAAGGGGGTTACCCCTAAACGAGAGATAGATTTCCGCATTTATCTGGTCGATAATGCCAAGATAGTTTCGTGGTCGGTAAGGCACATGGTCCCGTGAGAGGGGAGCTAAGTAAGCAAGTCAAGGAGTTGCTTGAGAAGAACTTCATTAGATGAAGTATATCTGAGTGGGGAGCGCCTGTAGTATTTACTACCAAGGCAGATGGTTCTCTTCGACTTTGTATTGATTAGCGTGGGTTAAAGAGGATAGACAACCATTACCAAGGATTGATGATTTGGTTGATCAGCCTGTAGGAACATCTGTTTTCTCTTGATCCTGCTACTGGAGTCCATCAGCTCAGGGTAGCTGAGGATAGTATAGACAAGACTGCGTTCAGAACTCCAGATGGATTCTTCGAATGGCTTGTCATGTCGTTCGGCTTGACTAATGCACCCGCATACTTCGTGGACTTGATGAGTAGGGTGTTCAGGGAGTTCTTGAACAAGTTTGTCGTGGTCTTCGTAGATGATATTCTGATCTTCTCTAAGGATGAGGAAGAGCACGCAAGGCATCTCGTGGAGGTGATGGATACGCTTAGAGCGCGTTAGTTGAAAGCCAAGTCCTCCAAATGTCATTTTGGAGAAAAAGGAGTTAGATTTCTTGGGCACATAGTTTCTAAGCAAGGCTTAGTGGTGGATCCCGCTAAAGTGGTCGCGGTTCAAAACCGAAAAGCTCCGACGAGGACAATTGAAATAAGAAGTTCTCTCAGTTTAATTAGTTAGTTAGCGTCCCTTAGGCCTACCCTTCTGGGTCAAGCAGGGACTTCGCAGAAGAAGACCCGCAGTTAAGTCGAGATCATGGACAAGTTGATTCGAGGCGAGATGTTAAGACACCTCGCTATAGATGACAAGGGATGGCTAAGACACGATGAGAGAAAGAAGGTTCTTGATGATGCACCTCACTCGAGGAGGTGGCCGAGTTTGTCCCAAGGTGCATGTTGTGCCAACAGGTTAAAGGCCGAGTCATAAAAAGCCCGGTGGGCTATTACATCCATTGGAGGTCCCCGCAATGGGAGTAGTAAAGCGTCACGAAGGATTTCGTGGATGGATTGCCTAGATCAAGGAAAGGGAATACGAGCATGTGGGTCATAGTAGGTAGACTCACGAAGAGTGCTCACTTCACTCCGGTAAAGAGCGAAAGGACTGCATCATAGCTAGCGACAGTTTACTTTCAAGAAATAAAGCAGTTGCACGAGGTTCCCTAAAGTATAGTTAGTAACCATGACTTAATCTTCACTAGCCAGTTTTGGGATAGTCTACAAGAAGTCATGGGCGAGCAATTGAATCTAAGCACGGCCTATCATTCGCAGGCGGATGGTTCATTTCGTTCAAGCATGAGTTATAGAAAATCACGTTAGTAAGAGCAATTGGCAATGTGGATTGGTATTTTCAAGGAAAGTTCTGCTGCGTGGAATACTTTATAGTAAGTAAACGAGATCCAGGATTCACTAGTGAATTTTGGAGAGCTTGCATGAAATCATGAAGTCATGGTTATGTTTAAGCCAAGAATGATAGAAGAGTAAGTGAAAAAGGAAGACGAGAGGCGACAATGAAAAGGGTTCCAACTCATATTTGGAAATAAGAGTTAAGAAGCTAAGAAATCATGAGGTAAAAGACGGTCAAAGCACAGTGGAGTTAAACTCAAAGAAACGTGACTTAGAAGACTGAAGGCTAGATACGCGCATCATATCTCTTTTTTTAAGAGTATATTCTTGATCCTTGTTTTCCTGTGGAACTTACTCGCATGTTATCTTTTATATCCTCTCGATTCCATTTCTGTTGTAAACTCCATAAGAGGGTATGACTCATCGGTTAGTAATACATGTCAAGATTTGAAGGGGTCCGTTAGGTTGACTAAACCTTTTGGGCTTTTATAGGATTAGAGTTGGGTTAGGAAGGGATTTCTTGTAATCCGAAAGGAGTGTATCCTGCTTATCTTCCCGATCTCTTTGTAGCATATCTTTTGCTCTCCATGTTTGTCTGGATTATCTAGTATATCGTGTTAATCTTGTCATGAGAACCTTAGGTAGAAACCCTTTGGATGAAACATGTGTTTGAAACATGTTATGCTTGATGGTTGCAAGTGGTTGCAAGTGTTTGCAAGTGGTTACTCGTGGATGCATTATACACGTTAGGCACTAGATCGGCTCACACACTCCTCATATTGCATATGCATGAGTGTTTATGCTTATTCATGGATGAAAATTTTTGTGTTATCACATGGATGTTGCATATGGATGTATGTTATGTGCACACATATAGATGTTATACATTATGTTAGGAATTGCATACATATGGATTCATTTCACTAACATAATTTGCATTGATGATATTTGCATTAGATAAGGACATATACACACACCTTTGCATATGTTCATACAACATTTAGAATCTTGTAAGGGCAATGATTGCTCGTGGATGATGTTTTGAGTAGATGGATGATTGGATGGTAGGATACGTTCTTCCTAACTTGAAGATTTCGGGGACGAAATCCTTTAAGGAGGGGAGAATGTAACAACCCGTATTTTCAATAACATGTTATAACGTAAATCGAGGCAGAATTTAATTCTAAAATCTGAATCAAGGGAAACGGGCTATGCCATTGCGTTCGTCTCGGAAAAATACGCGAAATAGAGTCCGAGTTTTCGAAAATCGGAGTCCGTATGACCCGATTAAGGCCCAACGAAGTTTTCAGAAAATTCCAAAGTAAAAACAGATTTCAAATTCAAGTTTGAATTTGGAAAATTAGGGCAGATTGGGCTAGGCGGGAAAAATCCCGCCAGAGCACCCAAGTCGACAGCCCTGTCGACTTGGGAGTCGACTTGGTTGGACCCAAGTCGACAGCCCTGTCGACTTGGGAGTCTACTTGGTTGGACCCAAGTCGACAGCCCTGTCGACTTGGCTGTCGACTTGGTCCAGCCGGGCTGTTTAGCCTGGTGCACCATTTTGGGTTTGTGTTGAGCTTGGGGGCCAGATTCGGTTTTGAGGGCTGAGATTGGAACTAGGGTTTAATCCTAAGGTTGAAACTAGTCCTAATCTCTATAAATAAGGCCCTAACCTAACCCTAAATCATTATTAATCAATCCTACAACTAAACTATGGCAAAATTATCCCTCTCATGGCCTCCACTCTCCTCATAAAATTCCTAATTTAAATTTCTAAGTGATTTTCCATGCATACAAGTGTTTTCAAGCTTGTATGAGCATCATTAGCTTGCATTCAAGTCAAGTTTCTATATTTGCATCATAAAGAAAGAGTTTTGATCAATTTGGCTCAAGGGTTTTTATGTTAGAGCTTGCATTTTGGGTCTATTTGGTTGCATAAGGGCTTTGTCATATTTTTTGTGACTTCCTAAGTATTGTAAGCCCTATTCTACTTTCATACTTAGACTCTAAAGTTAAATGTATGATATGCAAGTTTGATAGGTTATGATATGCAAGTTTATATGCAAGTTTGCCATGTTAGGTTATGCAAGTTTATCATGTTGTGATAGGCAAGTTTATATGCAAGTTGCCATGTTATGATATGCAAGTTTATCATGTTGTGATATGCAAGTTTATATGCAAGTATGCCATGTTATGATATGCAAGTTCATCACGTTATGTTATGCAAGTATGCCATGTCATGATATGCAAGTTTATCATGTTTGCCATATGATATGCAAGTTATGTTATGCAAGTTTGGGTTGATCATTTGGTTCATGTTATCATGTTATGCAAGCTTATCTTGAGTATGTGAACATAAAGCTTCAAGCTTTATGCTAAAGGTTGCATTTTGGCAACATGTAAGTTATCATATCTCTTATGATAACTTGCATGTGAGGCTAAATGCGAACTTATGGCCATTTCTACATGTCATTTAGCACCATGTATCACCAATATGCCAAGTTTGGTTTTATGCATGCTTTTGGGGCCTAAAAATGTAATATGCAAGTATATGAACATATGTACATTTCATATGCCACCATGTTGAACTTGTGGCTTCAACACCTTTTATGTCATGATTATGCCAAGTTCCCTCTTTCTATCCTTTATGCGCTATTGCGATATGTAAGCGATGGGATTGCGTTTGGGGTTGGGTAAAAGTAAAAGACATAAAAACATAAGCTTGGGAATTTACCTATTAAGTTAGGTCTACCCATTGGGAATTTACCTATTAAGTTAGGTCTACCCAATTGCTTGAAAATTTGTAACATGTTTTGGAAACATGATGGACATGACACTTAGAAAAGATAAGTGTGACCAACTCGAGGTTGGGTTGAGTTTGTAGCGTAAACCTACCCCGAACCGACCGGCTTAACTGGTTGCTACAAACAATAGGACCCAATGTGAGAAGTTGGCCATGTTGTACCTTGAACCCGAGGTTAGACCAAGTTGTGGTGTAAAGCTACCCGGACCCGCCCGGCTTAACTAGTAACCACAACAAGGTCTAATGTGAGAGGTTAAGGCGCATTAAATTAATTAATGCCTCGTGATTAGGGTTAAGTCATGGTCCACTTAATACTTAACCAATTTGGGCTTGGTAGATTAATCAGGGTTAAGTCGTGAACTCATCGTTACACTTAGCCAAGTTAATCCATGTTTAGCAAGAGGGTTAAACCGTACTTAACCCACTAGAAAATCCTAGCAATGGGGGCCCACTCCGCAGTAATCCCACAAAATTGGTATCATTAAGGCCCTAGGGACTAGGCTAGGGAGGGAGCACGATTACTGGGCTGGAGGTAAGCGACCAAATAAACGACGGCCGTGTGGTACGCCGATGTAGTTCCGGACGGACTATGGTCGTGCACGTAGTCCGTATTTGGAGAAGTCACCCATGGGTACCAGTAGATCGAGACTGTGCACTCATGTTTATGGTGTCCAGGGGTTGGCACCCTAGGGCTTGATACACCCGAAGGGTGGACCCGGCACAGTTCGACTACAATTATGTTTGGGCCGTATTGACACCAACACGTGACGAGTTAGGCTTATAGGGAGCCGATCGACTAGACCGTTGGGTTGGACCTTGGGTTAGGGTCACTTCATGTTATCGGACCTCGTATGAGGGTCACTTCATGTTATTGGGCCAAAGCTTGGGCCAAGGGATCAATACTTGTTTATTCAGGTCATGTTAGTTTGTTAGTACACCTGTGGTGCAAAACCTTAATCCTGATTATGCGATGACACCTTTATCTACCTTGTTAGTTAATCATCATGCTAGTATGTTGTTATCCTTATGTTCATCCCTGCTGCTCATGCCAGTTAACTTTATCAGTTTACATTGATTGTAGTAGGGCTTACTCAGTCTTTTTGACTGACCTGTTTTCTTTCGCCTCTTTTCTTCCGTTTCCCTCCCCCCCCCCAGGTTCTCAGGGAGGGAATATTGGAGCTTAGCTGGATTTCTGATCGCTTGCTTGTGGGATTTTAGCTCATGTACGGTCTTGACATGAAGCTAGCTATGGTTATCACTTATTTTGGGGATAGTACTTATGTATTTCAGTTTTTCAGTAATGCTGTTTTTATCTAGACTTGTGTATTTGGAAAATTGACATTATGTTGTACCAGACTTGTTTTGAAATGGTTTGAAATCTTCCGTTGTTTTATCTATGTTATTCACTCTGTTTACATATATACATATGTTCTTGTTCTGCCTTGATATATCATTATGCATGTTTACCTGATTCAAACGCCCCTCCAAAGTCAGAGTGCTTGCAAGAGTCACCCTGGCAGAGGTGGGGTGTTACATATTCTTTTCCTAAAATACTTGGTTTAAACATAACTGCGTGCTCATGGTTTCATGCAAGCTTTCCAAAATTCGTTAGTGAATCCTGGATCTCGTTTACATACCATACGGTATTCCACGTAGAAAAACTATCTCTTGAAAACAAATGTCAATCCATGTTGCCAAATGTACTTACTAGGGTGATTTCTATAACCCATGCTTAAGCGGAATGGACTATCCGCCTTAGTGGCGAACACTACTCGATTGGATTACAAGTTTCCAAAAAGTGCCAAGGGATTCTAGATAACTAATCATGACGGAACCCTAAAGGTCACATGAGATTTCGAGGGTATTACCGAGGCGAGTCATGAGCCTCGCAACCCTATGTTCGAAGTCAAGAATGGCTCCATAACTGGACAACCAATCCATGCCCAAAATCAACCTGTATCCCATAAACCCGAGAACCTAAGCATTACACATGAATTCTACGCTCAAGATAGAGATTTTCAAATCCATACAAATCACAGATAGATGGGCGGAACCCCCAATCGGATTTGAAATACTAACGGGATTTTCAACTAGACTAGTACTTAGGTGCAAACTTTCAACAAGATCAGAAATAAAACTATGCGATGCGCCAGAATCAAATAAGGTATGAACAGGGAAATCAGAAATGTAAACATGACTTTCTACAGAAACACTACCTCGAATCAAAAGCTGGAAGAGCGAGGGGAGCCTGCAACTGCCCTCCAGAGGGTCCTGCTTGCTGAATTTGTCTTTTCCCTTGTCCTCGCTTTTTCGGGCAATCCTTACTATAGTGTCCAGACTCTCCACAATGAAAGCATTTGTCCAACTTCCTTTTCTTCTTCCTACAGTCTTTGACTATGTGCCCAGTGATCCTACAGAAGTTGCACTTTCTTGTGTCTTTTGCCTTGTTGTTGTTGGCCTTGTTTCCCTTCTTGTTGTTCTTGTCTCCTTCCTCGGAATCTTCCTTCTTGCCTTGAGACTTATTTGCCTTGACCTCCTTCTTGCCACTCTTATCTTCCTCTTGAAGCAGGGCCATATTCACCAAACTCTCGAAGGTCGCCCCCATGGGTATATGAGACATGGCCAAACCGCGCAATGGCTCATTCAATCCTAGAGCAAAGCGTAAGGCCTTTTTCTGAGCTGTGTTAACCAGGTCTAGACCGAACCGAGCAAGTTGATTAAACGTATCCACGTATTCCCTAACTGTCATGTCCCCTTGCTTTAGAGATAGGAACCTCTCCATCTGAAGGTTCTCTTCTGTCGATGATAGAAACCTCAATATGAACCTTCTCCTAAAGTCATCCCAAGTCTGAATTGGCCTAGTAGTGGTGGTGACTACCCACCAATATGCAGCTTCCCCTTTCAACAGCCATACTGCTAACAGAACTTTCCTACGGTCTTCTATATCAAAGATAGCAAAGAGGTCTTCAGTTTCCTTTAACCAGTTTCTTGCCTCAACAAAAGTCTCCGTCCCAATAAAATTCTTGCCACCCATCGCCTTAAAGCCCTTGCAAATCTTCGCGAAATCCGTTTGCGGATGCTGAGGAGGAGGAGGAACCTCAGCTACGGGAGGAGGAGGAATGTTAGCCACGGGGGAAGGAGGAGGAATGTTCGCGGGGCCGGCTTCATTCGCCCTTGCCTCCATGTACCTTCTAAACCAAATAGGTACTGGTACGCCCTCCAGAATGGCAAAATTATCGGCCATACTGAAACGAAGAAAAAGATAGATTGAGAACGAGGAAACAAAGGATAGTGCTAATGGCTTTTGGGGAATAGCCTTTTAAAATAAACTAGACTTTTCTTGGAAAATACTTAATTGGTTTTGAAAATAGTTTTCCAAAAGGTAAGTTTAAAAAAACCTTTTGTTCAATCTCGTAAACCTTATGCTCTGATACCAAATGTAACACCCCACCTCCGCCAATGTCACTCTTGCAAGCGCACTAGCTTTGGAGGGGCGTTAAACGAGGTAAACATGCATGCAGATATCACAAGAGAGAACATATAAGAAAAAGCAGAGTAAATAAAGCAGCGGATAAAATTTCTTTTTCAAAACCATAGTCAAGTTACATCAAAGTACTTAGTCATCATTTTGCAACAAAACAAAGTCTAGAAAACATAAACTGAAAACTGGAAATAACATAAAGTAAACTATCCCCAAAGTAGAAGTGGTAAGCCATAGCGAGCTCAAGTCCAAACCGTACATGAGCTATCCAGAAAAGCAGCTAAAGATCCGAGCTAGGTGCTAGTATTCCCACCCTGAGAACCTTGGGGGGGAACGGAAGAAAAAAGGCGAAAGAAAATGGGTCAGTCAAAAAGACTGGTAAGTCCTACCTACTATTAGTATAAAAACTAATAAAGTTAACTGGACATGCACAATAGAGATGAAACATAGGATGATAACTGGCATGGTGAAAAGTTAACAAGACAGGTCAAGTGTGGCATCGCATATACAAGGTTAAGTTGCACCAGGTGTACTAGTATTCTAATCCATGTCAAGTATAAACAAGAAATGATCCCTTGGCCCAAAGTTGGCCCAACATCATGAGATGACCTAAATCAAGGTCCAACTACTCGGTCTAGTCGATCGGCTCCCTATAAGCCTAACTCGTCGTGTATCGGTGTCATACGGCTTAATCATGGAATGTAGTTAACTGTGCAAGGTCCACCCTAGGGTGTATCCAGCCTTAAGGTGTAAACCACAGACACGATTCAAGCACGCACAGTCTAAACCTACTGGTGCCCATGTTCAACTCCGGACTTAATGTGCACGACCATGGTCCGCCTGAACAACCGGTGCACCATTCAGCCGTCTCTTTTGTTCTCTTACAATCAGTCCAGTAATCGTGCCCCACCCTAGCCTAGTCCAGGGTATCCAGATAATCCCAAGTGGGTTACGGCTGAAAAGGACCTTGTAACTAGGATTTCAAGTGGGTTAAGTGTGGTTAACCCTACCCTAACCATGTATTGAGTCGGTCAAGTGTATTCAAGCAGTTCATGACTTAACCCTATCAATACATCGTGTGTAATTGGTTAAGTATTCAAGTAGTTCATGACTTAACCCTACCAACCCATCGTGTTTAATTGGTTAAGTATTCAAGCGGTCCATGACTTAACCCTATCATGTAGCATTAATTAACTTAATGCACCCCAACCTCTCACATTAGACTTTGTTGTGGTTACTAGTTAAGCCGGGCGGGTCCGGGTAGCTTTACACCACAACCTAGTCTAACCTCGGGTTTTTAGGTGCGATGTGACCAACTACTCACATTGGGTCCTATTGTTTGTAGCCACTAGTTAAGCCGGTCGGTTCCGGGTAGATTTATGCTACAAACTCAACCCAACCTCGAGTTGGTCACTTCCATGTTTTCTACATGTCATGTCCACGTTCATGTTTTCAAGCATAAATACATGTCAAACTTTCATGTCATATTTTCAAGTCATGTTTTCATGTTATTTAAGTTTGCCCAACTACCCATACGTATTCCCATCGCACGTAAATTCGCATCACGCAAATAGATCAAAGAGGGAACATAACAATATGACAAGGTGGGCATAAGATGGCGAAGTCTATCACAAGTTAAACATGGTGATATTTGAGGCCAAAAGGGGTTCAACATACTAGCATATGGCCTCAACATGTATGATAGCATAAAAGGTGACTTTGTCTCAAACATATCAAATAGCATAAGGGTGATTTGGCCACAAGCATGCATAATAGCATAAGGGTGATTTGGCCACAAACATGCATAATAGAATAAGGGTGATTTGGCCACAAGCATGCGTAATATCATAAGGGTGATTTGGCCACAAGCATGCATAATATCATAAGGGTGATTTGGCCACAAGCGTGCATAATATCTTAAGGGTGATTTGGCCACAAGCATATTAAGGAACATGAGGGGTTAAGGTTTTGCCACAAGTTAAACATGGTGGCATATGAGGCAAATGTGTTCATAAACTTGCATATTACATTATAAGCCTCAAAACATGCATGATATCAAACTTTAGCAAAATAGATGAAACATGGTCATAAATGACATAGGATGATAGCAAGTGATTCGCATATAACCTCATATGCAAGATATCATAAGGTTTATGAGAGTTTCTATGTTGCTTTATGCAACATTTCAAATCAAAGCTCATAGCTTTTTATGCACAAAGTCAAGGTGATAGCTTTACAAACATGCATAGAATAAATCTATGCATAACATGATAGAATCAAAGCTCATAGCTTTCTATGCACAAAGTCAAAGTGATAGCTTTACAAATATGCATAGAATAAATCTATGCATAACATGATAGAATCAAAGCACAAATCATACTTATGCCCAAACTCAAACTTGCAACATGTCATATTTCACTTCATAGTTAGAATCTAAGAGTAATATAGGGCTTACAATGCTATGAAGACTTATAAAATAAAATAAGATTGAGACGAAGCCACTAGCAACTCTAAAAACCCCCAATCGAATATAAGCTCCAAGTTGTTTTGAGAAACAATAAGCTACTTTAATTTGTATGAAGAAAGATCCTTGTTTTGATGAAGAAAGGTGGCTCTTTTACTAGCTTAGGACACTCAAATTTTCATGAAGAGGATGGAGGCCATGTTATGAAGATGGAGGCCATGATCAAGAAACATTTTGGCATAGTTTAGTTGTAGGAATGATTAATGAGGGTTTAGGCTAGGTCTTAGGGTCTTTTTATAGAAGATTAGGTTAGTTTAGGCCATAGGATTAACCCTAGTTCAGATCTGAGCCATTAAAATCCGTCACCAGCCCTAAAGCATGTCTTGAGGAACAAGTCAGGTGCACCCAGGCCAGACTGGCCGACCACCCAAGTCGACAGGGGTGTCGACTGGGCAGTCGACACCACCTGGGGTGTGTCGACTCCCCAGTCGACTTGGGGGTGGCGGGAATTTTTCCCGCCTGCTCTTCTTGGCTGAATTTGAATTCTGAATTCAAATTTGAACTGTTTTTGAACTTGAAATTTTCTAAAAACTTTGACGGGCCATAACTTGGTCATACGGACTCCGATTTTCGAAAACTCGGACTCTATTTCGCGTATTTTTCCGAGACGAACGCAATGGCACAGACCCTTTCCCTTGATTCTGATTTTATCATTTAATTCTGCCTTGGTTTATGTTATTACATGTTGTTTAAAAATACGGGTTGTTACATTATTGTTGCATCAATCTAACATACCAAAATATGCTTAACTTTACAAACCAAGAATCATCGAGAGAACAAAAAAAATTTGTTTAACATTATCTAGCATTTAAGGATGCAAATATGAAGCCAAAATTCATTCCAACTTCATTGTTTATTTCTTATTTTTCCTTTTAATTTTTTGAACTTTTAGTTTTATAGTAAAATCAAAATAAATAATTAAAAAATATATATAAGACTGAAATTTTAAAAATATACGAATAGAAATTAGGGTAATATGAATTGGAAACTAAAAGTAACAACAACCTCATAATCAAAGCACAACAGCTATATAATTAGAAATCAAAAATTGAAGAAGTAAACCTAAATTTCTATAATTTGAAAATAGATTTGAGGTGAAATGACCACAGTTCATGGGCAATAGACTTGCAACAAAGGATTGAGTTAAGAAGGTGATATAAAAAGAGGCGACAGTGGATGCTTGAAAATGGAACTCACAACAACGGCAAGTGAATAGCAACGATAAGAGAATGATAATAATTTGAGAAAGCTATTATTCTGAAATCCAGATTTAAGCTTTAGCAAATGACGTGAATGTAGGAGAAAGCTTTGCCCATTACTTTGAAAAGGCAAAATTTTCCAAACATAAAATGAAAGAAATAGTAGGGAAAAATGAGGGAAATAGCGGATTGTTTCTGCAATACAATTGATATTAGCGGATCATCTAGATTGGGCTATTGTACAGGAATATCATTACCCAAAAAATTTGTTATACATGCTATATCTGCGTGTAGTGCGGCTTTATCGAGGAATTGACTACACAAGCATTATCACACCTAAACTTCCTGCCTTCATTAACACTCTAAGGAACTTTGTCATCTTGGGGAAGCTTTTCGTCAAGGTAGTCGGTTGACTTACTACACTTACCAATGTTGGACACTTAGGAATTGCCTTATCTACTGCGCCAATAAGGCTGAAAGCGACGTGACCCAACCAACAAGCTTGGTCATCCTCTATACAGAGGCGGAAGGGAACTATTTTGAGGGTTGATCAATCTTTTCCTAACTCACGCCATTGTTACAACTTCTCATAATTGTAAACACTAAATTAAATTAGAGATAAATTCCAGTTGGTCTTATAACTCATAATTATTATCCGGCATGGAATGTGACGCATTTGTGCTTCACTTGCCTTAATGTTGAATGTTCAATTAGAGGGCATGGCCAATTCATTTCATGCAGACTTACATCTAATGGGCATAATTAGGCTCCACTACAACTAAGTTCCATAAGTGCTCTTTATCATAGCTCTAAATGGAGATTAATTAGGTTGATTATTGCTATCATCAGATCATTTGATGGATAATTTTTTCATGTAATTACATAATTGCATTTTGTTATATCATATGCATGCTTCATAGGATTATAAGCCCACCTGGCTTAAACATGTCATACGACAAGCCTTATCGACTTAGCCAATAAGAATCATAGAGACATATTCCTTTATGTAATCCCTTACCAATCAAGTCGGGTTAGTTTGACCAATCAATGATGAAAGATTATCCAGGTTAAGGGCTTTTTCAATCACGTCGAAAGGAATAATCTAATTCGTATGAACTAGAAGTCCAAAGGAGATAAGCTCTATCGACTATGTCGATAAGAACTTACTATTGATGACCTACTATCAACTTAGCCAACGAGGACAATCTAGTTTATAAGGGTTAGAGCCGCCGTACGAGATGCTTTTCGATAAGGTCGAGAAGGACATATTATCAACCTAGTCGATAAGGACTTTTTGATCATGTCGACTGGGTGTTAACAATGTCAATAGTAATTCTTTATCAATACCGACATTAAGGCAAATGGTTCCTATATGACGAAGAATAACTCTATTTAACATCCACATGTATGAGATATTGATTTTACATTCATCCCGAGAATTTTTTATTTAATAACAAGTCTATAATATCACTTTATTAATCATGTAAAGAGTTTCCAAAGCTCTTTAGTCCATAAATTCACCTGAGATGTTGAATCAAAAATCTTAAAAACCTTATTTACCTGGACGATAAGCCTCATCGACTAGCTCGACAAGTGAAAACTGCCTATTATCTAAAATCTCTGACTTTATCTACTCGATATATAAACCCTTATCGACCATATTGATAAAATTAAACCATATTTTAGGTGTCAATGAGCATTCGTGAAAATATTTGACACTAGATGGATGGCTCGAACCTCCATACCTCATTTCATACATTCGATAAAACTTATTCCATTACATGAATTGTAGGAAATGGGTAAACCAATGAAAGCAACCACATCAATTAAATCCATTTGATACCAAATTGTATTAGAAGATAACATAGATTCTAGCTTCAATATAAGAAACAGAGAAGATGGGAAACCTTTAAAAACTGAACAACTTACTCCAAGTGAAGTTCAGATCTAAAGCTTACTAAAGAAATTTTAAATGATGAAAGGAGTGCTTGATGAAGTTCTTTCTTACAGATCCTTCAAATATACGAAAGAGGGAGAAGTCGACTCTTCAAGGCATAGTTTATATTCGTCCATATATTTAAGACTAAGGAGAAAATGCATGTTGCTGAAGGTAAGGCTTTGGAAAGGAATCCAAAAAAAAATCTTGTAGACTATCAAGAACATGGAATATATACTTACAAATCCATTTTGTAATCAAGCCACTGAGATTTTGTAAATTTTTATTTTAAAACTTAAATTTTAATTCTAATTTATTCAAAATGTATGTATGTCTCCTGCTGTGATATTGCCTGTTATTCTATTTTGTTACTTTTTAAGCCATGTAAGCAATAACAATCTGTCTATTTGAACGGTTTGAGTTGGTTTGATTACCGACTTGAAATGGTCGAAATGCAAGTCGTTACAAAATGGTATCAGAGCTTTGGTTTGACAAAGCTTAGCTTATCGGGTTTAAAACTCATTACAGATAAGATAACAATATCCTGGAATGAGTAGAATCGTCACTAGAACCACTTTTGAGAGAGAGCATATTTTGAAAACATAAACTAGTTTGAAATTAAATAAATCATTTTGAAAATACAATTATTTTGAAGTACACCTTATATCAAGAGTTTTGAGTGTTTATTGGACATCAAGATTGGACTATTGAGTATGTGAAGGTTATGAGTATATGCCTAGCAAACGTATATACTAGTCCTATACGTGCTCGATAGATATAGAATCATATTCTAGTCAATCAAAGATAAATTTGATGATGATTGCAACATCATCATCAGATATTTATTTTCAAGCTTTGAAAGTGGGTTACCTCTATGATTCTAATTGAAACATCGAGAATTAACTAAAATTATTTTGATAAGTGTTTGAAAATGCTTGGATAAATTTCAATAAAATGATTTTGCAAAATTAATTTGAACTTGAATAGATAAGAAAAATATAAACAAGTTACGTTTCATTATCTGTAAAGTATAAATTGAATTTGCAAATGAATTAAGATGTAATAGGGAATAACTTGAATAAAATTGGAACAAAAATGAGTATTCTGAAAATATAATACTACCTTTTCACTTGTTGTTGTGTCTTTTTTCCTTAACCTATCATTGTCTTTTATTCAATCTATTCATTATTGAATTTTGAAACTGTCTCGTTCATATTCCCAAACCTCTTTGCTATGTATCAACAAATCTATGGATAAATTGAATTAATAACATAGTTCTTGTGATTTGAAAACAAATACTTTGGATTACCATGAACTTTGAATGTTGCAATGAGTAACAGATGAATTTTCAAGTGTTGAATCTATCAAAGATACTAAGTTAAGTTTTGGCAAATGTAATTTGCAAGATAAATTGAAATGTTTTGGGAAGATATAGAAAATCCAACCTATGTAAGGAAATTGGTTTCGAAAGGAAATTTTAGCTTGATTTGAGAATTTGATTTTGAAGAAAATTTTGAAATAAGTTTTAATGTTTTGAAATATTTTAACCAAGTAACGTTTGAAAGGAAGTTATTTTGTACAAGTTCAAACGTAGGAATTACAAGCTAATTTCAAAAACCTTTGAAAGATTGTATCTTATGTGAATATAAGAAGTTGTTGGAAGTCAAGAATGTTTCTAAATGGTTTGAAATTTACTATCTTGGAACTTGATATTATTTTGTGGATTGAAAATGATTTTCATAAGGCTTTTAGTTTAGATAATTTGTAAAGTTTGAATTTGTACAAGTACTTGATTTAAAATTGGAAGTAAATTGTAATGCCAAATGATTAAATTTTGATTTCTAATTATTATATGAAAATTGATTTTCCAATTATTTTTATTGTTATATATGGTTTATAAAGTGTTTATAAACAAAGAAATCTCGACAACTTGAATCCCAATATTTGAAGTTTTTTGAAAAAAAAAACAATACTATGATTTGAAAGTATTTGAAAATTATTGTTGCAAAATAATTTATAACCTCGGGATATGAAAGTATTTGTTACTAAAGATTTGAGTAACCTGTGACTAAAGAAAGGTATGTTGCGGGTTGTAACAACCCGAGAATTTTACAAAAAAATATATTTAAGTGTTTTGTTTAAATATAAAATTGTTAATCGGATATTAGTCCAAAAAGTCACTTTTTGTATACAGATGAATTTGGACTTGAATCCACTTCCATTGTTCAAAATGTTGCTTATGACTTTTAAAAATATAAACATCGACGAATTTGGAGTTTGTGAAAATTGGGACTTTTGGGTTGGGCTTGGGTTAGCTAACCCAACCTATCTATATGAACCCCAACAACCCCTCCTCCTCATTCCATCCAACCTCTTAACCAAAAATAGAAATGGGTAAAAGCAAAGGGAATCAAAGTTCTTAAGCCCTAGTTAATCGTAGGAATCCAAATTCGTAAAGGAAATCAAGTGCAAATTCATAGAAAAGAGTGGTAAGCTCCATCTTTATCTTCTCCAACCTATTCTTTCCTCAATTTCTGAAAATTCCTGTAACCCAAATCTTAGGAATTTTATTTATATGGTCTTAGATTGAACATTTGTGAGTAATATTGGAATAGATGTTATATAGCAAAGCTTTGGATCACTTCCTTACTTCCAGCACTTAAAGGTAAGTTCTTGGAGAACCTACATCTATGCCTCAAGCTATATGCTTCTATGTGTGCCTATGGCATGATTTATACTGTGAATGTGTTGTGTCTATTTGGCTGTGTTGATTGATTTGTGTCTAAACATTTTCCAATTTATGAATTTTGATTTCATTCCAATGTTTTATAGTGTGATTCTTGGTGTGCATGTAAATTTGGGTTTTTATTGTTGTTTCGGTAAGCCATGGAAGCCTAGTTTTCACACACACACACACACACGCACGCACACACACACACGCACACACACACACGTATATATATATATATATATATATATATGTGCGTGTGTGTGTGTGTCTATAACGTTATAAGCCTTCGCATGTTTATCGGAATAATTGTGAGCTTGCTGCACAAGCAAACCAGTGCCCAAGCAGTAATTCAAACATCTGAATTATATAATTCGAGCATCTAACCTACTATGAATATTTGAAAAAACATGTGTCTGTATATTAGACGTCTGAATTGGTAGAACAGACATCTCAATAAAGATTCGAACTACTGTTCACCCAACTCAGACGTCTAAAACTTAGAGTAGAAACATGGTTTCTGTTATTTAATTTCAAACGTCTGAGTTATAATTTCAAACAGCTGAATTGTTATAAAATGCATATATTTCCTTTTTCTTTTGATATTTCAATTTTAATCGATTCCTTTTGCTCCAGATGGATTTCTATTGCTATTTATGAGTTAATGGTCTCTTTTCTGGATTTTTGAATTATTCGTTGCATATCGATTTCTATAATCGATATTCTTGAGATTTAATTTATGTTTTGTAATGTGAATTTCGAGTTCGATCGTCGTTACGATCGATATTATATGAGAATTGCAACTTCAAATTATAATGGGGTTTTTATATTACTAGTAGCTACCAAACCTTTTTCTAAAACGATTTCCAATCCTACTTCATTATATGAAGTTATCTTATAAACTGTCTTCCAATCTACTAGCATATATTTTTATAACTCTTTTTTCTCACTTGTACGAGAAATCCAATTCAACGTCTTAGTAAAAACCAGGACTATGAACCCTTGCATTCATTTCAACGGTTAGATCTTGGACTCGTTCGATTGAAAACCGTGGCAATGATCGTCTTATGCTTTTAGTGGATTATACAAATCATTCGTAACTATTCAAGTAGAGTGAGTTGTTATAGGGCATGTATCTCCACTCTTGTAATTAATAGCTTGGAGTAATTTATACTACTTGGGATTAATTGAGATATTTTCATGATTTTATGCATTTTGATGATTTTCAGGACATCTTAAGGAACTTCGGTTCAACATTAGCGGGGTAGCGACCCGTGGTCTTTAGACCATTCGAGGAGCTAAGGCTCAACATTATAGGGTAGCTACCTAAAGATTGTGTTTCGTTTTAGATACATATGTCAATGAGTCTACGGGCTCCAGTTCGAGATAGGCCTTACCCCCTCCCTTTGAGATTTCTGAATTTCTCATTATTGATTTCTGGAATTTGGGTTTATTAATATTGTGTTATCAATTTTTGAGTTGATTTGATATGAGTTATCATTTCCTGTGAATAATATATAATTTTGAATGAGATATTCTTTTATAGCTTTGATATAGATTTTTGAGATATATTGTAAGCTTTTCCAGGCCTCACCCTTGAGTGTGACATTGTTGTTATTGCTTATATCTCCACATTTATTTATATTTCCTGTTTTATTCCAGTTTATGAGATAATTACTGTTAGACTCATCTGTTTATTTTTTATTTTCTTTGGTTTAGACCAAGGTGTTGCAGGTGCTTCCACATGATTTCCAGCAGGATCCCTTCCTTGACTTTTGGCTTATTGCGCTAATGTTGTAGTTTTTGATGATATGCGTATGAGACAAGGACTTCTTAAATATAAAATTCTTTTGGATAGCACTTGTATCTATTCTTATGTTGTATAGTGGATCTTGTCTGACCATTATCTTTGAGTATACACTTATGTGTTTTATTCATATCTATTTCCTCCTTCGTGGTGTGAATATCTGTGTCTGACACTGATTATATTATTACGTATTTTATATTTCTTCTTTACTATATATAGCCACTGTGTAGTATATTTGATCTTGAATTAGACGTGCCAAATCTCCACATGAGAATTGAAAAGTAAGATCACATTATCCGACATGTTTATTACTCATTCAAAGCTAATGTACAGGTGGTCGCACCTATACATTCTTATTCCTCAGGTCAGTTGACATCATTACTTGTAGTGACCTTAGCTAACGCGAGTATAGAGGTTGGTCATTACATCATTTATTGATATCGATGTGTGTATAGGCCGTTCCTAAGGGCCTTGTCATTACGATAAACCTCTCGACTTGGGACATGGATGATGTTATGTCGTTTTATCCGGAATATTTGAGTTTTCAAAATGATTTTGGTTTTGAAATTCCGAAGCAAAGTATGATTTGATATGAAAGAAAAATGTAATATTTCAATGATTTGAAAAAAGGGGATTTTGAGTTGAAGAAATTATTTATACTTTGATTTCAAGTTTTATTTGCAATTAGCTTTTAATAGAATGATTTCGATGAATTTAAACTTATATGAGATTTTATTTCAACTATTTTGGCAAAAGCTTAAAAAGGTATGTTAGCAATCAAATTGAATCTTAGTTAAAGAATTTGGAAGTGAATTTTCAAAACACTAACTTAAGTAGGTTTATTTTAAGAAATCACATGTAAGGTGATTTAAATATATCAAATGTCTAAATAAGGGAGATTGTAACAAACCAAAATTTTCGACATTTTAAAATATGTAGTTAATTTTGTTTTATGTTAAAAATAATGTTTATATTAGAAAATTATTTAAAATTTTAAATCTCATATATTTTAATTTGGTTTGAAATAAGATTTGTAAGTATAAATTTAATTTCAACTTTTGAATCTAAATGGTTTGATTAAAATTTAAACATTATTAATATTTTAAGCTAATTGAAATATATTGTTTGAATATTTGTGAATTCTAATTTTGAAACTTATTTTGAGAATTGATAATCTAATATATATATATAAAATGTATGAATGTCTTCAACTATATAAAAATATTGTATAAACTCTGATATTTTATATAAAATTATTCCGCTATGAGATATTGTTTGTTATTATGTTCTGTGATTCTGTATTTGATTTTGTTTAAACCATGTAAGCAATAATAATATGTCATTTTAAATGGTTCGAGTTGATTTAATTACCGACTTGAAGCGGTCAAAAGGGCAGTCAGTACAAAGTGGTATCAGATCATAGCTTTGGTTTGACAAAGCTTAGCTTATTGGGATTAAAACTCATTAGAGATAGGATAACAATATCCTAGAATGAGTAGAGTTGTCACTAGAATCACTTTAGAGAGAGCGTATTTTGAAATTAAATAATTCATTTTGAAAACACAATTATTTTGAAGTATACCTTATATCAAGAGTTTTGAGTATTTATTAGACATTAAGATTGGCCTATTGAGTATGTGAAGATTTTGAATATACACCTAGCTAAAGTATATACTAATCCGATATTTACCAGATAGATATAGAATCACATTCTAGTCGCTTGAAGATAATTTTGATAATGATTACCATCATTGGATATTTATTTTCGAGTTTCTAAAGTAGGATAACTATATGATTCCGATTGAAGCGTCGAAAAATACTTAAAACTATTTTGATAAGTGTTTGAAAATGCTTGGATAAATTTTAATAAAATGCTTTTGGAAAATTAATTTTAACTTGAATGGATAGGAAAATTATAAATAATTTAGATCTTCATTATTTTTTTGGAAAAGCTGACCAGTTTTTGAAGTGGCCGCAAACACTTATTATTGTACCAAATAATAATTACAATAATTCCCAAAGATTGGCCATTTGTCAATCTACTATTGATCGGTTTTTATGGTGGACCGTCCACCACTATCCTAACAAGGTTACAACACAGGAGCTAGATATTTCTCTAGAATACAATATGACATAAAAACTCCACACAGGGAGAATATGACATAAAACAGTGCATACTTCAAAATAAAGTGTAAATTAGATTAAGAATGCCAAACCACACTAGAAGAACAATACATACAGAAAAATACCATTCACTGTGTGCATCATCACTACAGTACTTTATAGCCATGTATAGCCGTTGAGTGTTACATCAAGCACTGGGGATTCAAACCATAACATTGTATATTGTTGTACCAGGCAGCATAACATGATAGAGAATACACGCAGACTCCTGAGCCTTCTTCGAGCACACAAAATTATCCAACAGAAGAAGGACAAAAGTAAAGCAGTGCACATTAACCAATAGCAGGCAAAGACTAAAAGTCCAAACCCATCACTTCCTAGCTTGACAAAGGGAAAAAGTAGCCTGAAGGCCATCTTAGGTTAGGTAAGCACTGCCATGCCGACATGGAAGGAAAATTACTTCTCCGACCAATTCAGCAAAGGTACGAGCTAAGCTTCATTTGGATTGCCGAAACAAGGGAACGAAGAAGTAGAAAATGAACCAAAACACCACTCGAACTGACCAACACTCAACCCAAAAGAGTTATATGGCAGAGTTCCCGAAGGTAACATATCCTTAAGTCACCAAACACCATAATAATCAATCCAAAACTCACTCATTGAACCAACAAACCATACCGACACACACTAACAACAAAATGAAACCAACAAGGCGAAATCTCTGATTACATTGAATATCCAATCCCTCCCTATGTCCTAACACATCTGAACCATAATACGGGAAAGCCAAGCTTACCTACAATAACTCATCAAGTAGAGGCTAAGAACAAGTAATCTTGATAAATGGGTAATCCTAACATGCTAGACATTAGTGTTGGAGAGTCGCGTAAACAGAGACAATGGACAAGAAGTTGTTGTAATACGTAGACACTCCATGAAGGTCCAAACTTTCCAAGATCGCGTAAGTCGAAATCGCACAAGCCAAAAAAGAATCTAACTGAAGAAAGCAACTTACTTGATCCAACCTCCTCAAGCCATTGCCCTTCCATCTGGCGCGAGCCAAACAGATACTGGATATAATTCATCATGTATTGTGTTAGCCATACTCGCTAGGACTGTTGATGCTATACATTATTGGAATTAATACTACCGAAAAAAGTAGATCTAAGACAAATCACACATTCCAGAAAATTCTAATTACGTAGACAGGCCACTACACAGCAGTTTGAATAGGAAATCAAGTCAGAGACAAGGCAGGTAGTTATTAGGAAGTGGATTGTAAGAAACGATGAAGGTGACGAGGGTTTAAGGTAAAAACTTAAAAACCATGATTCAGAATAGCTCCTACACAAGCGAAAACAAGAGAAATGAGGGGCGTTAGATCTGGATTTGGATAGAAAAGACGAAATTATGGAGAAATGAAGATTCAGTAAGAAAAGGATTCCTTAACGCCATTAACAATAGCTATCCAAACCGAAAACCCTTTAAACAAACAAAAAGTCTTTTGATACGTCTTCATTATTTGTAAATTATAATTTGAATTTGTAAAGTGAATTAAGATGTAATAGGGAACAACTTGAATAAAATTGGAATAGAAATGAGTGTCTTGAAATAATAATACTACCACTTCACTTGTTGTTGTGTTTTGTTTTTCCTTGACTTGTCGTAATCTTTTATTCGATCTGTTTGTGCTTAAATTTTGAAACTATCCCATTCAAATTCCTGAACGTCTTTTCTATGTATTAACACATATGTAGGCAAGTTGGATTAATAACATAGTATTTTGGATGTGAAAACAAATATTTTGAATTACAATTAACTTTGAATCCTGCAATGAGTAACAAATGAATTTTCAAGTGTTGAATTTATCCAGGATACTATGTTAAGTTTTGAAAAATGTGACTTGCAAGATAAATTGAAATGTTTTGGGAAGATATAGAAATCCAACCTATGTAAGCAATTTGGTTTCTAAAGGAAATATTAGCTTGAACATGAGAAATTGATTTTTAAGAACATACTGAAATAGATTTTAATGTTTTGAAATATTTTAATCAAGTAACATTTGAAAGTAAGTTATTTTGTAAAAGTTCAACCATATAAGTTGCAAGTTAATTTCGAAAACCATTGAAAGATTGTATCTTACGTGAATATAAGAAGTTGTTGGAAATCAACAATGTTTCTAAATGGTTTGAAATTTATTTTCTTGGAACTTTGTATGATTTTATGGATTGAAAATGATTTTCATAAGGCTCTTGATTTAGATAATTTATAAAGTTCGAATTTGTACAAATACTTGATTTAAAGTTGAAAGTAAATTGTATTACCAAACGATAAATTCTTATTTCCAATTATTATATGAAAATTGATTTTCCAATTATTTGGAACGTGATATCTGGTTTATAAAGTGTTTATAAACAAAGAAATTTCGATGACTTGAATCCCAATATTTTAAAGTGTTCTAAAAAAAAAACAATATTATGATTTGAAGGTATTTGAAAATTATTATTGTGAAATGATTTATAACTTCGGGATATGAAATGATTTGTTACTAAGATTTGAGTAACCCGTGACAAAGAAAGGTATGATGTAGGTCGTAATCCCTTGAAGATGGTCTACTATGGGGTCCAGAGAGGCAACATTTATTGATAACGATGTGTGCATACGCTGTGCTTAGCAGCCTTCTCATTGGGAGAAACTACTTAACTTGGAGCATAGATGTTGTTATATCGTTTTATCATGAATATTTGAGTTTTGCGAAATTATCTTGGTTTTGAAATCCCCAAGCAAGGTATGATTTGATATGAAAGAAAAATATAATATTTCAAATGATTTGAAAATTAAACAGGATTTTAGGTCGGAGAAATTATTAATACTTTGATTTTAAGTTTTATTTACAATCAGTTTTTAATAAATTGGTTTTGATGAATTTAAATTTATATGAAATTCTTGAGTTTTGAATCCTATTATTATTTTGTTTTAAACTAAATTTTATATTAGTAAAGCATTTTATTATATATATAAGTGTGATTTTTATAACCTTTCCTTTTCGAAAAGCTTTGAGTGAGGCAGATTATAGTGAACCAAATTTTTTGACATTTTAAAATATGTAGTTAAATTTGTTTGATGTTGAAATTAATGTTTATATTGGAAAATTAATTTAAAATTTTAAATCTCATCTATTTTAATTTGGTGTGGAATAAGATTTGTAAGTATAAATTTAATTTCAAATTTTGAATCTCAATAGTTTGATTAAAATTTAAACATTATTAATATTTTAAACTAATTGAAATGTATTGTTTTAATAATTGTATATTTTAATATTAAAACTAAATCTGAGAATTTATAATCTAACTTACTTAAAATGTATGTATGTCTTCCGCTGTATAAAAATATTGTATAAAATCAGATATTTTGTATAATTATTCCGCTGAGAGATATTGTTTGTTATTCTATACTGTGATTTTGTATTTGATTCTGTTTAAACCCTGTAAGCAATAACAATATGTCATTTTGAACGGTTCGAGTTGGTTTAGTTACCAACTTGAAACAGTTAAAATGGCACGTCGTTACAAAGTGGTATCAGAGTTTTGGTTTGATAGAGCTTAGCTTATCAAGTTTAAAACTCATTAGAGATAGGATAACAATATCCTAGAATGGGTAGAATCGTCACTAGAATCTTATTAGAGAGAACGTACTTTTGAAAATATGAACTATTTTGAAATTAAATAAATCATTCTGAAAACATAATTATTTTGAAGTATACCTTATATAAAGAGTTTTGAGTATTTATTGGACGTTAAGATTGGACTATTGAGCATGTGAAGATTCTGAATATACGCCAAGCTAACGTATATACTAATCCTATACGTACCAGATAGATATAGAATCACATTTTAGGCCCTTGAAGATAATTTTGATGATGATTACAACATCATCAAATATTTACTTTCAAGTTCCGAAAGTTGGATAACTATATGATTCTGATTAAAAAGTCGAGAAATACTTAAATTAATTTGATAAGTGTTTGAAACTGCTTAGATAAATTTTAATAAAATGCTTTTGCAAAATCAATTTGAACTTGAATAGATAAGAAAAATATAAATAATTTACATCTTTGTTATCTTTTTGGCAAAGCCGATCGGTTTTTAAAGTGACCGCAAACACTTATTATTATAACAAAAACTAATTACAATAGTTCCAGGTGATTGGCCAATTACCAATCTACTATTGATACAATTTTCAAGATGGACCGTCCACCACTAACTTAAGTTACAGAACTGGAGCTAGACATTTTCTAGAATATAGTATGACTTAAAACTCCACGTAGGGAGAATATGACATAAAACATTGCATACTTCAAAATAAAGTGCAAATTACATTAAAATTTGTAAACCAACTAGCAGAACAATACATGCAGTTCATTCTTGTTAGATAAAGGATCACCCTTTTGGAAGGAGCTTTACATTCATGGATGTAAGAATTTACAGGACTTCCACTTCCAAGAAGATAAATTCATTCGTATGGATGAGATATTTCATGCTAGAAGAAGAAATCAATAGAGGAGAGATGATGCAAGAAAAGGCTTCGATAAAGGAAACAAGAAACCTAAGTGGGAAAAAGTGTTATCTTTTAGTGACATTTTTCTCTGTTAGCCTATATCTCATATTCCTGCAATATCTAGAGAGCAGGGAGAAATTCTTGAGTCAAGGGAAGTAAACTATGGATAGATGTCACGAAAAGGAGGTGACTATTGTACTTATTAGTAGTCTACTTGTCATTAGATTGATGATTTTAGAGCTCTCATGGGAATAAGTCAGTGACTTATTCAAGATAGAAAATTTAAAGAGTTCATAAAAGAGAAAATAAACAATTCAGAAGTTGGAAACTTAAGATCCCCCATCAGGACCACAAACTTTATGGAAGGCTGTTCTCAACAGAACTATTCAAGAACAGCCACCACATAAATGCATGGAGTTCAATAGATGCTCAACATGGAGTTTACTCCATTCAAGAACACCCTTACACCTACTACGGAAAAATGAAAAGTTCCAAATTCAGATACCTACTCTGATTATTTAGCCATAAAGATTGGACCATTATCCCCTAAAACTTAAAAGGGAGTGTTCAACCCGCATAGTGACCTGTTGATGGTTATTGCACAAACTGGATCATCTATAGTGCCCAAAATATTGGATGATACACGAAGAGCTATCAACATGGTTTTCAAACTTGCTTTTTACTAGATGGGTATCCCCGAAGGAAAGACGAATCAAACCTCGAAACTAATCTTCGACTTAAACAACAAGGGATCAACTTTTGTTGGTAAGGTCAAGCTTCTAGTGCAACTTGGTATACCTTCAGTTTTTAGAGCTTTTGAAACATTGGTTACAACCACAGGCTAACCCTCCAATTACCAAGCTTTCCTTAGGAAACCATCATTAGATGAGCTCGACGTTTTTGTTCTATAAAGCACCTGATTATGAAATTCCTGACTATAGATGGGTGGGGAACTATGAGAGTTGAGAAATTCTTTCCATGAGGAACGTATTTCGCAATTCTAGAACACTTTAAAAAAACTTTGTTTCTTGATATGGCTCTAAGGAAAAGAATAACACTTTAGTTGAATTTGAAAATACCTTATTTGCGGATACAGACGACCAATAATCCGAAGGCAAGATTGTAAATCATTATAAGACAACAAATAATTTGAATTGGTTTTCTACGTAGGATATAGATTAACCCTAGAGGAGGTAAATAGGGTTTATTGCAGTTTAGAGGAATATAAAAAATATCGTAGCACATATCACAGTAGAATAAATAAATGCAGAAAATTGATGACTAGGTTTTATCCAACTTCAGCAAACCTCTGCCTACTGCTACATTTCCCAAGTTTCTATATAAAATTAAAACAATTCTATGCTTTCAATTCCCTGAAAACCCGTGACACCCGCTCCCAACTGTTCTAATCCTACGCTTAAAACCCTGCACTGATCCTTGTCTTCGAGATCAGATTTTCCTAACTACAAAAACCTATAGCTAAATCCCTAATTTACAGAAACTAGAAAAAACAATGGATCGATTACAAAAATGAAAACAACTTAAAAACAAATAAAATAAAACCCCCTTAATTTAAACTAAAAATAGCCGGCCCCACTTTTCTCTTTATTTGTTCAAAAGATTATCGGCTTCCTCCCTTTTCTTTGATGGCCAACCTAAACTTATGGTTTTGTGAATTGCCCCTAATTGTGAATCTTGAAAACTGGAGATTATTCTTGCGATTCTTTTTACTCACTTGTCCTCCGATTTGGCGTTGCTTGTGATCGAAAACCTAATACGTTGTGAGTACTCTGAATTTTTGTTTCATATGAATTCTCTTAGTTTTCGATGATGTTTTCCACTAATGAATGGTGTTTTTATAGGGTTTAGAAACCCTCTGATTGGCTCTGATTTCATAGTTACATGGTATTGATAATTGCGTGATTTACGAGCTGCGAATCCTTTAATGATTTTTGGAAACATTGGATGATTTTCTTGCCAAAGATTTGTCTTGTTATTTTCTTGAAAGACTTTAAATGGTGAATCCATTTTTGCCAATAACTAACACCCTTGAAAAAACTTTGATATTTTCTTGCATGCTACATGCTTGATGAAATTCAATCTTTCCCAAAATGACTATCTAATTCCCTGGAAAGATTTGAAATTGATTGAACGCATGACTGAATTATTTCCAAATAGTTTGGCCTCTTTAATGTATTCCCTTCAAATTTAAACATTTTGTCTGGATGCATGCATTTCTGAATCTTCTTGTTACTTGACATGGTTTCTTGGCATTTGCATCTGATTTTGATTATTTTGGGCATTCTAATTGCACCTACCTTATCTGTGTTCATTGCCTTGTGATGCTGCCATATATAACTACACACACACACACATATATATATACACACACACAGAGAGAGAGATGTGTGTATATATATTTGCTTGTATTATGTATCAGCTTTATACCTTGAAACTATTGTGTAGTTGAGCTTTGAACTTTCTTGTTCATATGAACCTGACTTGTTTTAATACCATGGCTTTCTGAAAAAGATGTTATGCATGCCTTCATGCATACTTGTTTATACATTTCCATGCTTGGTCTTGTGCATATGCTGCTTCTTCATTTGGCAGATCTGTTTGGTGCATTTTGAGATGCTCTTGTTGAACCACGAGCATGATCACCATGTATTGTTGATGTGCACCCATGTTTTCTTTTACTCTCATAACAAAACTTTTGATTCATGCTCATTTATACTGACTTGTCTTGAACTTGAAACCGCACCATGTTGCTTTATGATGACATCACACGAACTTGTCTTGTAATTGCCAAGCCATTAATCTATTGTGTATGGACTTTTTGCCTTGTCCAGTCTTATACAATTAGTCATGTAGGTTGAATTTAGTTTCCATTGTCATGTATAGTGATGTCATAGCTGTATATGAACTTGCCTTTTTGAATATTTACGCTTGCACTCCCTGTGATTCTTTTGTACACTCTGAAGTGCGTTCAGCCTTGACTATCCTTAATGCATATTCATGTTTGTCCTTGTTCATGCTGCTTGCCCCCAAAACTTATGCATTTGCACATCTTTACACTGTGCTAAGCAATAATTCTATATCCTTGTATTTGATCCTGAGCACACCTTGCCATTTTCACTTGCATGCTCATCTGCCATGTTTTTGTACTTATGCATACTCATGCACTTGAACCCTTGTAGCCTTGCTGTTTGTTGTTGCTTTAACTTGCAGGATTGTTTTCTTGCCATGGTGGTTCATGTTCCCTTGTCACTGCTGTGAGAACTATGCACTGTGCATTGCCAATTTGTCTACTGCCAGTCATATTAATCATGTACTTGGAAACTTGTGGTTGATTAATGAGCATTCACCACTGTGTCCTCTTTCCTTAAGACTTTTTTACTTGAGTTGCTTTTTGCTTGTGTGCTTCTTGACCTTGTACACATGCATACCCATACATTTGCACATGTACATTTGTTGTGGCTTTCCTTACTTCATATGTTTTCTTCTGAGTTGTTTTTTGTTGACCAGACTTGAGTATGATTGCCCCCCTGATTCATGTCACACTTGTGTTCACGTGCAGAAATGGAATTCTCCATGTTGAAATATTTGCATGATGTTGCATTGCTTTTATTTGTTAGGTCTGAACCTGACTTGCATGGCTTGTACACTTTCTGAGCCATGTGTACACTTGTCTTTGAACTTATATTTGTGTATGACCATTTCAATTGAGTTTGAGCTAAACCAATTTTCATTTGCCATGTCTTTCTTGAATGCCATTTACGATCCATGCTAAGCTTTGTATGTACTTAAGGCGATCCAATTGTTGTTGCCATCCTGTCCATGCATGCATCATACATCCACTTGCATATTATATATGTGTATATACATAAACATGCATATGTATACATGTATCGTGCATGTGCAATTATATTTTTCCTATTTACATCAGCAGACCACTATACGATGTGTCATGGCTAGTCAAGATTAGAAGATCACAAATGTGAGTTGAGGTTGGTCTTGATCAGCAGACCACTACAGCTATGTTGAGGTTGATCTGTAGGCACATGTTATTCAATCTACCTTGTAGTATTTACAATGAATATCACAAGTAGTCTAGACACAAGTAAATGTATATACATATAAGACCAAGTCTAGAAATATGATGAGAAACACACCAAAAATTCTACGGCAAATAAAATTTAAAATAAATTTATACTTGTCTTCAGATATTTCTATTTTGTTCCGGTTTACTATATGTGTTTCTGTGATAGGTATGCAGATAACTGGACTGAATCTGAAGAAGACTGAAGATAAAGTGTGTGTCAGTGAATCTGTATATGAAATTGAATATATAACTAAGTCTGTACATGAAATTTTAGATATAACTAGGTGAAAACTGAGTGAATTATAGTGAGGAAATAATGTATGTGAATGTGATCAGTGATACATACAATAGTGGAGTCAAAAGAATGTACTATTCAAATTTTCAAATAAAATATTTATTTGAATAAAAATATTGTTTGAGTATTGAATTCTGTGCAATGGTGTTTTATTGAAAAATAAATATTTATTTCTGTATGTAATGAAATATAATAGTACAATTACAAACACATTTATAGAATAAAATATATGTTTGTTATCATCAAACAAAAATCATATTGTTATGTTTAACATTTTATTCCTGAAAAGAAAAGAAAAAGGAAAGAAGTCAATTACACAGAGGTCTCCTTGGAAGATGAAGTTGATCATATTAAAGTGATAAAGATCGGGGAAAACTAGTTATCCAATCAAGGCAAAACTAATCGAGTTCTTGGAAAGCAACAAGGGCGTTTTTGCTGGGATCCATTCACACGTTGTCGAGTAGATCCCAACGTTGAGTCAATATCAATCTCTACATCACATTGATCCAACAGAAAATAAATAATTTAACAAGGTCTGATCCTAGGCATTGAAGGAAGAGATGAATATACTACTTGAAAATGGATTCATTAGAGAAGTCCTTTACCTCAAGTGATTGGAAAATCCAATATTAGTCACAAAATCAAATATGAAGTAAAGGACCTGTGTCGACTAAACGGATTTGAATAAAGCATGTATGAAAGAATTGCATCTCCTCCTAGGATAGGTCGATTAGCGGATGGGACGAATGGGCATAAATTTTTGTCTTTTATGGATGTATATTAAGGATGCAACCAAATTTCTATATTTAAATCTGATGAACTAGTTTCATAATTGATTAGGGAATTTACTACTATATGGTCATGTCATTCGGGCTGAAGAATGCAGGGGCAACTTACCAAAGATTAGCAAAATGAATGTTCAAAGATCCGATCAGATGGAATATGGAAATTTATGTGTATGAAATGCTCTTGATATCTTGCAAGAAGGAAAATAACTTGGAAGATCTAGGAGAGATGTTCAACATCCTCCGACAATGTCATGCAAAAAATAAATCTATGAATGTGCTCTTTTTGAGTTCTAACCGGGAAGCTCTTAGGATACACTATTAGTGCACGAGGTATCGATGCAAACCCTGATCATATTAAGGAAAGAGATCGTGGAACTAAAAACAAGCATGGACTTTACGAGCCAGAAAGAGAAGTGGTCGCCCGTGACAAGTTTATGTCAAAGGCAGTAGAAAAATGAATTTCATTCTTCAGTGTGCTTAAAAAGGAGAAGAAATTCAAACGAAGGGAGGATTGCAAAGCAGTTTTCCAAGAGTTAAAAGATTGTCTTACAAAACCACTTGTCATTCTAGTCCAGTTTAAGGTTAGAATCAGTATCTTTATTTGCTTTATCAAAACATGGCACCTGTTGTGCGCTTGGAGAAAACAACAAGGAACTCAATTACCAGTATACTACGCGAGTAAAAGGTTAAAGAACGCAGAAACCATGTATTCCATTATAGAGAAACTAGCTTATTGCCTTATGCTAACAGGCAAAAATTTAAGGGCTTATTTCCAAGCTTACCCCATTAAATCCTTAACCAATCTTCCACTAAAGAAAGTTTTCCAACAATCCTTCTACATCTGGTAGATTAGTAAAGTAGGGCACAGAGCTAAGTCAGTATGAGGTATAATTTTTTCCTTGAAGTACAACAATTAAGGTACAAGCAGTGCATGTCTTTATTAACGAATGCACAAGCTTCATCGAAGAACAATCGGAAAAGGAGAAGATCTAAAACCCAAATGGCAGTTATGTGTAGACGGAGCATAAAATGAGCAAGGTTCTGGATTAGAATATGTAATTAGTACTCCCAATGGACAATGATTACATTACATCATGAAGTCAGGATTCCAAGCTCCTAACAATGTAGTTGAATATGAATCAATGGTTACATGTTTGACTTTCACCATATAAATGAAAATTCCTCAAATAGAGATCTTCTGCAATTCTCAACTAGTGGTTAACTAAATAAAGCAGGTCATTCAAACCAAATATGCAAAATTATCCTTATACATCAAAAGGATATAAGAATATTGGCATGATTTGAGGATTGCGCTACACAACAAATCCCTAGAGAAAAGAATTCTCATGCTAATACTTTGGATAAGTTGGCTAGTTTAAGTGGAGCTCTCGAAGCAAGAATTGCACCTGTAGGTTTGCAAGCTAATCAAAGAATGGATTAAAAGGAGTCTTATTCAAGAAAGAAAGTAATGGTACTAACCAAGTCTCAATCACAATCACTTCAAGAAGAATTGGATAGAGAAACTACCCACCCACTAATTTGTCTCCCAATATAGTAAGCAAATATCATAGTAACAGCTGAATGACTCCAATCATCAAGTACACACTTGAAGGAATATTGGCGATGGGTTAAATTGAGATGAGAAGAATCAAACTCCAAGCTCTCATTTTGTCATTTAAGATGAAATACTACACGAAAAAGTATATACACTTCCCTATCCAAGGTGTGTCACCTTCATGATAGAAAAACATTTGTTAAAAGAAGCCTACGATGGATTCTACGGTAATCATTTCAATTCGATAAAATTGGAAAAATATCATAAGATACAGATATTATTGGACCAGATGAATAAGCAGGAAACATTATATATTAAAAGATTCTATAGATACCAAAGGTAAGCTAAAATCCTTAACTTATTCTTGATTGAGTTGACAACTATTTCTATCCCATAGCTCTTCAACTTATAAGGAACTAAATTAATTGGCCCCTTACTGATATCAAAAGAAGGAGCAAAGTTCATCTTAGAGGCGATAGACTATTTCACTAAATGGGTAGAAGTTGAACCCCTTCCAATTATCCCTAAGATCTTAAAATTTGTAATCAAAATCATCGTTACAAGATTTGAGATTCCACAAAAGATAATATTCGATAATGGAAAATGGTATAAGACTTATGAATTCAACCAATTATGGAAGAATAGGACTATCAAAAGTTTCTCATCTATAGCATATTCTAAAGCCAATGAAGCCATCGAAGCAGCCAATGAAATCAATAAGACAATTCTTAAGATAACGCTTAACAAGGTGAAAGGAAATTGGGTATAAGAGCTACCCCTGTTGCTTTGGGCATGCAAAACCTCCAACAAAACAGAAGCATGATACCCACCATATTCCTTAACCTATGGATGCAAAGCCATGTTTCCCATAAAATCAAAGTTTCGTCATGTCGAAATATAGTATATGCATTTGATCCAAATCAAGATCTAAGAAAAGAATTACTAAACATCATCAGTGAGTTGAGGATGCTATGGTTCGAATGTTAACAAAGAATCGTGAAGTGTTACAACCCGAAAATGAAAGAATATGCATGATGAAAAGGGGACCTAGTACTCTGGAAAATCATGCTAGACACAAAGAATCCATCAGATGGGTCTCTCGGTTTGAACTGGGAAGGACCCCTAGTTATTTTCAAAGAATTCCTTTTAGGAACATTCAAACTGCGGTGGCCTGACAGAAATATTTGTAGCCATATTTTACAATCATGGATGAATGAGAATGCGAATCGATTTCTTATTCCATTACAAGTAAATCAATGCACAATGTCCTATCAACTTCCGAGGCAACAAGTCTTTGGCCCATCCAAAGCACAAAGTCTACGCATATCCAGGCCTCAGCACATCTAGGCCCACTCCAGAGGAGGATTCATATCTATGCCTAGTCAGAGTCCTGGCATATCCAGGCCTCGACACAATTGGGACTGCTTTAAAGAAGGAGTCGATCCTAGGCACATTCCAGGTAGTAAGCCTTTAGTGCCTCCCACTTAACCTCATTAATGCACCTCTCAGAAGGAGGAAAATCCTTGAACCATTTCAAGGTGCAAAGCCTTAAGTGTTTGTTATATGCCTCACGAAGCACCTCTTAGATGGAGGAAACCCTTGACCCATTTCAAGGTGCTAAACCTTCAAGGCTGACTCAATGCCCCATTAGATTACCTCTTAGAGGGAGGAAGTCATACAAAATAGAAGTTTTAATTTCATCAATCTATTGCACAGGTACATGTTCCTCGTTGATATTTTTTGTTTATTAATCTTGCTTGTAATGACCCGCATTCTACGCATCAGAGGATTGTAGAATATTTATTTCATTCACATACGAAGTCATATGGTCATGTAACTTTGGGGAACAACTATTGTTGTCATTTCCCATGTTCACGATTTTTGCCGAATTTTAAATGACCGTTTCACCCCTAGCGAATCTTGTTTCGCCTATAACTTTTGATTGGTAAGGAATTTTGACCTAAAAACACTCCCATTGGATTTGAATGATGGTTTACCTTTCCGTAAAGTGGTCACATTAATCAAACGAACTTATCATTTGGGAGATATGGCTGAAACAAGGTTTTAAGTTGGAAAAACAGCATAATTGGGCTTAACCGGGTGGGTACCAGCTAAGCCCATAACCCATTTCGAGGTTAGGATTATGAGAGGGCTGAAAGAGTTTGGGAAAACATTTCATTTCAGTTTTCTAGCCGCCACTAACCTCTCTTGAACCCTAGCAATGGCCTCCGTCCTTTAAATCTATCCCAAATCACTTTTTATTCACATATTAGCCAAATGTACGTCAAATCAAGGCGAATTAGTAGCAAAATCGAGATAGAGCTCTGGAACACATAGGAATTCGAACCAAATCAGTTAGAGTTTCAGATCTGAAATTTATTCGTGGCTAAGGTGAGTGATTTGCATTTTTATTCACTAATTACAGCTGATTAGGGATGATTAGTGATAATTATCGAAATTATGCATCATAAAAATCTAGAAAAAATGTAGAAATTCTTAAATATTATTTTATACCTCTGTTAGAAATATGGGTTTATTTGGATTAAGCTTGTTAATCCTATTGTTAGATATAGTTAAATATGATTAAGGAGAAAACATGGGTTTCGGGTATGTTTGATCCATAGTAACATGTTAAATCATTGTTTTATGTTTATGGTTGATTATACATGTTGCTATTATTGTTTGGTATCACTTGTGATTGCATAGAAAAGTTAGGATGGTCGAAAACGCCCTCGTATGGCGTAAATACCTTGCTGGAAAAGTTGCAGGAAATTGGTCAGACCCCGTTCGTGAAGCACCTACGCGACCCGACCCATTGCTCTAAGGAGACACCATGAGCAGAACCCACGAACCGCTCGCGCTACAGTTCCACAAGCCATCCGCTCGTGCTCCATGCATCACGACCCAGAATTTGAGACAAGAGTCGAGCCACTTGCATCACCACGAGCCGACTGCCTAGAGGGTTGACCACGAGCCGTCGAGCCGATCCCCACGAACTGCGAACTGAACTGGAGCATCACGAGCCGGATCCACTTCAAGGACTACTAACTGCACTATGAGGGTCACGAGTTGAGCCAAGAAGATACCACGAGTGGTTTTGAAGGTCACGAACCGAGATGATGACCAAAACCTAAGATGCAAAGGTAGTCCAACTAGGAAGTTAGAACTCAGAATCCAGATGGGAACCAACGAGTTAACTTCATGATTGGACTTTGTTGGGGACGTGTACAAATGGGTTATTGATATCTATAGCTTTGGTTCACCACTGAGAGACGGATTAGTGGCTATGGATCAGCGCAATGGAATCATTAAGACTCTCAAGGGCAAGTGATCGTAGCATGGCTATGGATCTGTGCAATGGGATCGTTAGGACGCCCAAGGGCAAGGTGATCGTAGCAATGGATTAGTAGCATCGGACCAGCGCAATGGGACCGTTAAGACTCCCAAGGGTAAAGTGGTTGTAGCAAAGGATTTGGTGATCAAAGTGGTGTATATCGTATGCTTTACGCACTGAGTGAGAGATGTGAGGATGATTGCTATGTTTGATGTTTTCTATCACCATGACATGCACACTCCCATTTTACACTTTATGTTATTGTTACCTTATAGTACCGTACGTCTTGTTGTGCTAACTCTTTGGTTGAAGGTCCAGGTTCAGGTATTATTATTTATACATGTTATTCTTCTGTTTTGCTGCTATCGCTCATACTAGATTTTTGTCTGACCCAGAGTTTTATGTCTCTTCTTATTACTCTAGGTGCTCCTAAACGAGCAGACAAGTCACAGGTTAGGTGGTATGCATGAGTGGTTGTTCGGAGACGAGCAGGAGGCTTCCACGTACTATTTACATATGTTCTCCTTGTGTTATTGTTGGTCACTGCTTTGGGCATCTTTTCTATTTTGCTTTAGAGACAGTATTTTGAAGTTGTAATAATGATGGTTTGGATCATACGATGTATTTTGGATTCCGCTGCTATGATGGTTTAGTTTTCAGCTTATGCACTGTCTCGCCTGTTTTATGTCTAGTTATGTTATTATTATATTTTATTCCATGCGCTGTGAGATATACTACAGGTTCTTCGGTGATTCATCGTCTTCCTTCTTTTCTTTTGGCAACTGTCCCGTGCTGGTCGGGCATTGACACAGCGCATTTCGAGGAAATGTCGGTCGGTATGGGGCGGGCCGTCACACATGGTATCAGAGCCTAGGTTGCATAGTAAACCTAGGGGAAGACATCAGTAAGAGATAGTATACGTATGTGAGAGCGCGTATTTGTGATATTTTGGTTTTCAAAAACTATATATATACTATTAGTACGTCTAAGGAAGAAGTCGCACTGCACTAGCACCGCTAAGAAGATGGTTAATCGTTTTCTCTTTACAGACTGAATAATGAGCCGATATACGAGGAGTATGGGTTTAGGGGCCAATGATAGGATTGTCCCTGATATGAGGATGATGTTTACTACCTTCATGCGAGAGATGCTTAGAGATGTTCAGGGAGCAGTTCCTAATGCTGCTAATGGTGGTGGTGCGGTAGCGCAGGCACCTAGGGCCGATTTTGCCAAGCTTAACAAGGATTATACTAGTCTTAGTGGGAAGTCGTTCCATGGAACGAAATCGGCTACGGATGTTCAGGATTGGCTGCATAGTTGTGAGAGCATCTTCGAGGATTTATGGATCGATGATGCAATGAAGAGAAAGTTAGCATCGCGTCAACTTCAAGGATGAGCTATGAATTGGTGGAATGTTATTAAAGCAGTTACTCCTGAGGATCAAGTTACTTGGAATCAGTTTAAAACTCGCTTAAGTGACAAGTTTATCCCATCTGCTCAGAAATCGGAATTGTTTAGAGCATCTCCAACAAGGTTACGGGTCGTAACATTATGACCCGTAACATGTTGGGAGATGTCGTGAATATCTTCCAACAGGCGCGAGCCGATTTTATCGGCTCACAAGCTCGCAAGCCGATAAAATCGGCGTGTGCGTCTCCCACACCTATAAGTATGGCGCGGGGGGAGGGAGGTTTGTATACTTTCCTTTTTTTCCTCCTTTTATAGTTCCAGCTCAATAGGATGTCACAGCTGATCCAGTGGACCTTCCTCCAATGACTGGGACGACGATTGAGGACTTGCGGATCCTTCATGCTGGTGTAGGCTCCACCTTGGCCAACTTGGGAAATGACGTGAGGCGGTATCAAATCATCGACCTGGAAAAGAAAGGGCAGTTGAAGGGCGCGTTGTCGAGCCACTGGGTTCGGGTGGGCTAAACCCTTTATGCTAGTGTGGAGAAGAATCGGTGGTCATTGTTTAAAAAACCGAAAAAAATGCTGGTCGTCGATTTTTTTGTTGTGAAGCCTACGAGAACCACAAGATTTTCCCCAATGAAATTGATTGCTGTTACTTTAAGGAATGGATTGGCCCTCCGATGTGCGAACATGTAGTCCAATATGCACTGGAAACGCAAGCCAAAATTAGATGCT
This sequence comes from Allium sativum, assembly GCA_030737875.1. Classification (NCBI taxonomy): domain Eukaryota; kingdom Viridiplantae; phylum Streptophyta; class Magnoliopsida; order Asparagales; family Amaryllidaceae; genus Allium; species Allium sativum. The sequence goes on from CM060915.1 coordinate 381,888,699, forward strand.
TGAACAAGAATGTTGTTGATGTAGCCAGAGCTGGATTTTTCCCACGTCCATGGTAGGCCTACATGGAAGCTATCTTATCGTGTTTTATTATACTTCGAATTTGATGTTTATGTGTTCAGTTGATGTGGTTCGTACGATTCTAGTTTGGCATTTCTTACTGTTGTAATATTGTAGTTCGTATGTTTATGTGGAAACTATCTTATTGTTGTGTTCATTACTATAAACTCGGATATATATGGATATGCACTTTAATAATACAAATATTACGCATAGTACAATGCTCGGAACATCCGTGATAGAGAATCTCCACTATGCACTAGTCACTGTCCACTGTAGCCATGATAGAGAATCTACACTATACACTTGCATTGGACACTATTAATGTCATGAAAGAGAATCTACACTATGGACTAATCACTGCCCACTGTAGCTGTGATAGAGAAACGTTGAAAGCTAATTTATTTCTCAAAAAAATATAACATGGATGACCCTACTTGTTAAATTCAATGGCTACATAACGGGACGACCCTGCACACATAAATTCCTAAGTAGCAATTACATGGACGACCCTACACACTATGAACTACACCAAGACATGTACCGATATTGGAGAACTTGTAACAATAAGGTGGCAATGTGTCCAATAAAGGGGCGCTCTATCCAGTAAAGGGGCGCTTTGTCCAGTAAAGGGGCGCTCTGTCCATTAAAGGGGCGCTCTGTCCAGTAAATGAGCACACTCAACCCAATAAAGCTACCCATTGACCAAGAACGCATATCTTATATACAACACCAACATCGCAACCATATCTCATACCAAAACACATTCAAAAACAGAAACGGATTCAAATTTTATGACATGCATCATGGCTTTTAACATCGATTCTGAGGAAGAGGAAATCCTGTAAGAGGAAGCGGAAGAAATACAGGAAATACGAGACTTATACCATGAAGCCTACTGTAACACCCCGTATTTCCTGTGAATATTAAAGTAACGAATTAAAGAATACTTAATTTTAAAAGTAAGAATCAAGGGAAACGGGTTACGCCATTGCGTTCGTCTCGGAATTCTGCTTGAGATAGAGTCCGAGTTTGTGTGAATCGGACTACGTATAAAGAAGTTATGGAGTTCAGAAGATTTCATGTTAAATCAGAAATTAAATATAAATAATAATTAAATCGAAAAAGCAGTTCGAATTTCAAAATCATGTAAATCACCTGGGCAGGAAAATTCCCGCCCATAGGGGTCGACTCCCCCTAGGGGGGTCGACATAGGTGTCGATCCCGCAAGAGGGGTGTCGACTGGGGTGTCGACCCCCCTGTAGGGATCGACCCCCTCGCCCAGATCCAAATAGTGACGATTTCTGACTTGTTGTTGAGTCACTAGGGCATAGGTGGCGGTTTCTGGATAGCTCTATCTTGTCTGGATGGTTCTAATTGCTCCTGGGTTGATCTAACAGCTCTTATAAATCTAAGCGTCTATATAAGAAACCCCAACCCTCAACCCTAAATCACACAATTTCATTCCAAGGAGCCATCATGTTATCCATGGTCAACTTAGCATAACCACTATTCTTCTCCAACTAGGAGTAAAACTAAAAAGCAAGTTAGAAGCTACAAATCAAATCTAAATTAGAGAATCAATAGTCTTCGTCAAGGGATAGATTTTCAGTTTCAGAAAACAGATCCCAGAAAACAAGATTTGTTCTTGGTTTTGTAAGTTCATGTTACTTTCAGAAGTAAAATTCAATTATGATTCTGACATTGTAATAAATCTGAATCTGAGATTATGCCTATTTCTATATGTCTTTCTATATCCATTGGATCTATCTCATTTGATATTATTATGTCCATTCTTTGTCTCTACTTTCCTTCTTCCCTTTTTGTTTTTATAGCTAGGCTACCACGAGCCTGAGCCAAATCTCATAAGAGATGAATGCACGTGGGAAATAAAATTTGGCATAATTTATGATTTGAACATGACTTGGGTTTGGGACATAAATTGAACTGGAAACATGTAAGGCATAGTACATGTTGTGGTTTAAGACCTAAAATTTTGAGGCATATTATATATGATAGTTTATGACTTGGAAGAAGGAGATTATGCATGAAAACCTATAGTAAGATAAGGATAACTGTTAAATGTGAACACGCCTAAATTGGGATTTTGGGTAAATTGGCATGCACTGTAATTAAAGGCTATAATTTGGCATAGTTTATACTATGAATCATGATTAGGGGTTTTTGGAGAATATTTTTTATGGTGCAATCGGACTAAACCTTAGGGCGTGTGCTATATTGTGATTTTTGGGGCATGACTATTATTGCAAATTTGGGAAAATTGGGTGTGACCTATTTTGAGTAATAACTTGAATTTGAATTTGTGAGGCGTAGCTTGCAAATCAACTTTGTTGGGGTATAATTTGAGAATTGGAACATGACTAGTTTTGTGAATTCAGGATAATTAGCATATAAAATCTAGACATAGACATGTATGGTAAATGTGCTAAAAGATAAACATGCCTAACCCAAGGTTAGACTGAGTTGCGGTGTAAAACTGCCCTGAACAGCCCGGCACATCCAGTAACCGCAACAACACCTATTTAATGTGAGAGGTTAGTGCATCATGCCAAGAAAAACCCAAGGTTAGATTGAGTTGGGTGTAAAACCGCCCGGCACATCCAGTAACCGCAACAACATAGATCTAATATGAGAGGTTGGTGCATTAATAAATCAATTAATGCTAATGAACAAGGCATGAAAAGAATGGTGGGGTTAAGTTAACTAAGGCAACACTTAACCATTATAACATGTTAATTAGACAAGAGGATGGGGTTAAGTAAATTTAGAACACTTAACCATTATAACAAGTTAATTAGACAAGAAGGTGGGTTAAGTAAATTTATAACACTTAATCGTTATAACATGTTAATTAGATAAGTGAGCAAGGTTAAGTTAACCAGTACAACATGATGAATGAGAAGGGTTAAGTTAATAAGAAACACTTAACCAATATGACATGATGAATAGGTAGGGTTAAGTTAAAACAAGAGAGAAACACAACCAATATAACAGGATGCGTGGAAGGTTTAAGTTAACACAAGAAGGCAACACTTAACCAGTATAACACGACAAGTGGGTGGGTTAAGTTAACTTGAATTGATTGAGGACACTTAACCAATACAGCATGATGAACGCATGGGGTTAAGTTAATAAGAAACACTTAACCAATGTAACTTGATGAACGAATGGGGTTAAGTTAATGGAAAATACTTAACCAATATAACATGATGAATGAACGGGGTTAAGTTAATAGGAAACACTTAACCAATCCAACATGACAAGTGAGAAGGATTAGTGAGAAACACTTAACCAACATGACATGATGAGTGGGTGGGTTAAGTTAACATGAATGGAAAACACTTAACCAATATGACATAATGTGTGGGAGGGTTAAGTACATATCGGGTTGGTGGGTAATATTAGTAAATATAGGCCCACAGACTTAACCATTAAGTAAACATGTTTGAATCAGTGGGAGGGTCAAGTACATGTCGGGTTGGTGGGCAATATTAGTAAATATAGGCCCACAAACTTAACCAGTAAGAAACCCTAGTAACGAGGACCCATTTCAGTAATAACCCACATAGATGTATCAAGGTATCCTGAAACTAGGCAGGGTGGGGCACGATTACTTGGCTGATTATAAGCGGTCAATATAGCGGCAGGGTGTACGTCAGTGTAGATTCCGACGGATTACAGGTGTGCACGTACTCCGGAGTGGGAAAAAGCAGGCATGGGGTACCAGTAGTTATGCACTGTGCATCTTGAATCGTGTCGGGTCGCTATCATAGGGATTGATACACCTTGTGGTGGGGCCAGCACAGGGTATCTACATGCAAGAGAGGGCCGAATTGACACAGACACATGGAAAATTAATACGAGAAAGGAGCCGATCGATAGGGTAGTAAGGGTTCATCTAACATCTTCATGGCAATTAGGCTGATTGAGGTAAGATCCTCATACTAGATGTACACCTGATGGCTACCACAAATGCGGGGATTGGGATCACGTTGTAATATTATCATTTTACACAGATTACTAGTTGGGACACTATTTAGGCGGTGCAGAGAGATAAAAATCAGAATAGCAAGGTAGTAGCGAAGTAGAAATCAGAGTAGAAGCGCATTCAGTTTATCTTGCCTTATCATATCTATGCTAATTGTATGTTATCTTGTTATCCTTGTTATCACGGTATTGTCTTATATTCAGTTTATTCATGTCATGATGCTTTTGCCTATTTTCATGCTGAAAGTCACTGGACTTACCAGACTCATGTCTGACCTAGTTTGTTTTGCCTCTTTTCTTCCGTTCCCCTCCCCCAATTTCACAGGGAGGAAATGTTACCACTTAGCTCAGCTTTCTTTCCAAGCTCGAAGATAGTCGATGTATTGCTTTGGACTCTCTCTTCCACTGCTATGGCTGGTTCATGCTTTATTGGGGAATATCATTGTTATTTTTATGCTTCTTTTATACTTGGAAGTTTTTGAATCAAGACAAAAGTTCTATGTATTATTTTTAAGTATGATTGAGACAAATTATTGTAAAAGCTTGACTGAACCACATTGTTTATAAAATGACTTTATTTTCCGCTGCTTTGTTTGTCTGTCTTGTAATTTATCTGCATCTTTTACCTAAAACGCTCCACCAAAGTTAAGGCATTCCCTTCGTGAGTGACCTTAACGGTGGTGGGGTGTTATAGTAGGTATCAGAGCTGAAGTTTACCGGATCAGATAAAAGATTTGAAAATTTATTTCTAAAACGATTTTAAAAGAAGCATTTTCAAAAGAAAAGTTTTGTTTTAAAGGCATATTCCCCAAATCCATAAGCACTATCTTTTGATCCTCTGTTTGAATCCTTGTTTCCTTCTTTCTTGAGTCTCCGGGGCTCCCGACTTTCTGGGAGGTAACCTCATCGCGGCATGGTTCTGTAGGCTTGATGAGACTATGACACCTGTCACCTGTCAAAGGGCGAAGAAGTGCCCAACTTCCATATATAGCCACAGTAGTTTCACCCGCAGCTAATTTTCTTTCAAGATTTGTAGGGTTTTTCCGTGCGACGGAGGCAGCTTTCAAGAGACTTGTCAACAAGTTACACAAAGATGGCAAAGATGAGAATGAGGGAGTTTGGCTAAGGAACACAACCCAGGGATGAGAAACTCAGGGTTATGGACTTGGTTCACGAAGGAGGAAAGAATAGAAAAAATCTAGGACAAGAGGAAGTGTCTTTATTATGGTATAATGGGTCATATAATTAAGGACAATGGCAAGAACAAAGGACAGGATTTTCCGGAGGACAAGTGCATGCTCTCACCGCCAGCGTACCTGAGAGAGAGGTAGTTTAGTTTTCTTTTGATCATCCTATTAGTACTCTTTTGATTTTTGCACTTCAAATTCGTTTATATCTGCTTCCATATTTGAATCTCTGCACCTTAGTACTTGTATAATAGAAGATCCCATTATTGTCTCAAATCCGGTTGGTGGTTCGGCTCATTTATCTTTGGTTTGTAAGGATTTGAGAATAGCTATGTTAAGTATTGAGTTTAAGTGTAATGCTTATGTTTTTGGTATCATGGGCTATGGGTTGATTCTAGGCATGGATTGGTTAGCTAGTAATTGTGAAAGGAGAGTAGTTAGACTTTCGACTTGCCTCGGGAATACCCTCGAGATTTCTTGCAATCCTAAGGGATCAAATTGTCTTGGCTACCTAGAATCACTTGATGCATCTATCGATGATTTGTGATCCGTTATAGTAGTCCATGAGTACGGAAATGTTTTTGATCAGGTTAGGGGCTTATCCCCTAAAACGCGAGATAGACTTCCGCATATATCTAGTTGACAATGCAAAACCAGTTGAATTACCTGTACGACACATGAATCCAAGGGAAAGGAAGGGCTCAGTAAACAAGTAAAAGAGTTACTTGAAAAAGGGTTCATAAGGCGAAGTATTTCTAAATGGGGTGCTCCAGTCGTTTTCGTTACAAAGGCAGATGGTTCACTTCGCTTGTGCATAGATGATATTTTGGAATGAGGAAGAACATGCTTTGCATCTAAGGGAAGTCTCGGATACCCTCCAAGCACATCAACTTAAGGCGAAGTTCTCCAAAATGTCATTTTTGGAGATAAGAAGTAAGGTTCTTAGGATATATGGTCTCTAAGGAAGGGATAGCAGTGGATCTTGCAAAAAGGTAGTGGCAATCCAAGGTTGGAAGGTTCCTAGAAAAGCAACGGAAGTAAGAAGTTTTTTAGGGTTGGCGGGCTGCTATAGGAGGTTCGTAAAGAACTTTACAAAGATATCAGCCCCAGTCTTGACATTGTTAGATGGGAGCAAACCGTACATAATATATACCGGTGCTTGCGAAACCGGGCTTGGGACAGTTCTCCAAGCAAGAAGGAAAGTTTAAATGAAAAAGGCGGTAGGTACGCAGTTATGTTAAGCACCACTTGTCATCCTCTGACAGGAAGGGTGAATAGGATTTTGGAAAACCTTTTGAGGAAATGTTAGCATAGCACAGAAGAAGTTGTAGTGCCGAGCATACTGGAAGAAGAAAAGGTGGAACGAGAGGCAACAGTAAAATGAGTTCCAATGCATATTCTGGAAGCAGAAATTAAGAAGCTACGCAATCTGAAATTAAGACGATCAGAGCAATATGGAATGAAGCTCAAGAAGATGCGACTTAGAAGGCTGAAGACTAGATACATGCATTATCCCCTTTTTGAGGGTATATCCTTGATCTCTCTTTCCTGTAAAGTTTATTTACTTGTCTTTATCTTTTAAGTATATCCACTCGATCCTATCCTTGATCCTTAGGTAGAAGCCAGTGGATGTAAACATGTGTTTGAGACATGTTATGTTTGGTGGATGCAAGTGGATGTAAGTGTTTGCTAGTTGTAATGACCCGTATTCTACACATCATAGGATCGTAGAATATTTATTTCTTTCTCATATGAAGTTGTATGGTCATGTAACTTTGGGAAACATCCATTTGAGTCATTTCCCATGTTCATGATTTTTGTTGATTTTTAAATGACCATTTTGCCCCTAGTTGGTACTGTTTTGGCCATAACTTTTGATTGGAAAGGAATTTTGACCTGAAACCACTTCCATTTGATTCATTTGATGGTTTACCTTTCCGTAGAGTGGTTACATTAGCAAAACGGACTTACCGTTTGGGAGATATGGCTGAAACAAGGTTTGAAGGGTGAAAAACTGCTTAACCGGGCCAAATCGGGTGATTAGCGAGTAGGCCCATAACCCATTTCGGGATTAGGGTTATGGGAGGGGTGAAATGAGATGGAGAATCATTCCATTTCAGTTTTCTAGCCTCCACTTATCACCAAGGATCCCTAAAAATGGCCTCTAACCTCTAAATCACCTCCAAATCATCTTTTGGTCAAGGATTTGGCTTAGCAACCCCTAATCAAGGAAGATCTTCACCAAATCAACAAAGGAGCTGCTGTTTGGCATTGAGATTCACATCAAATCAGAGAATTATTTCAGATCTTAGTTTATTTGTGGCTAAGGTGAGTGATTTGCATAGTTTTGCACTAATTATGGCTAATTAGGGGTGATTAGTGTTAATTAGCGAATTTAAACATGATAAAATTCTAGAAAAATGTCTATAAAATTCGGAATGATGTTTTAGACCTCTGATATGAATTTGGGTTAATTTGGATAAGATTTGCTAATCCTATTATTAGTTTCACCTAAACATGCTTAAAGGGAAATATGGGATTTTGGGTTTGTTTGATCCATTTTTACCTATCATATTGATGTTTTGATGTTGTGGTTGATTATGCATGTTGCTATGACTGTATGAAATGCTTTGCGACTGTTTAGAATAGTTGGAATGGTCGAAAACGGCATCGAGGGGCGTAAACAGCTCGCTGGACAAGGTGCTGAGGGACGATCGGATCGCCCTATGGGACCGTGGGACATCACCACGAGTCGAGTCATCTCCTCCGAACCGAACCACCTGCGCAAGGCCCACGAGACGAATCGATGCAGCGCCGTGCCTAAACTGAAGTACTCCGATCCGGATCGCGAATAAGCATTACGACCCGATCCGCCCCTATCTTCCACGATCCGTTCCAGCCTGGGTGTCACGATCCGCCTGAGGGAACACGTCACGATCTCAGCAAGGTGGCACGACCCGAACCAATGGGTATTCACGATCCGACCCGATCTGAAGAGCACGACCTGATCCAGTGGGAGGAGCACGAGTTGACACCATGAACGATCCGCGAGTCGCGATCCGACCCGAGCGGGGGTGATGATCACGATCCGAACCAAGAAGTTGACGATGGCGACCTGAAGCAAAACGAAGAGGAGAATTGAAGGCCAACCCGATGCGATCTGATGGTGATGACCAATAACCCGAGATGCAAAGGTAGTTCAAATGGAAGCTAGAGCTCAGGATCCCGGAACCAGTTGGGAAGCAAGGAGTTCACTTCATGGTTGGACTTTGCTGCGGGACGTGTGCTAAGGAGTTGTCGACGTTCATAACTTCGATTCACCACTAAAAATGGATGATGGCTACTTATCAGTGCAGTAGGGTCATTATGACCTGAGGGGCAAAGTGATGGTAGCAAGACTACGTTATCAGTGCAGTAGGGTCATTACGACCCGAGGGGCAAGGTGATGCGTAGTAAGACTATGAGCCAGTGCAGTGGGGTTCTTGTGACTCCATGGGGCAAAGTGGACATAGCAAAGGATTTGTGGCTACGTTATCAGTGCAGTGAAGCCATTTATGACTTCATGGGGCAAAGTGATCGTAGCAAGGAATGTTGGGTGATCGAAGTGGTGAATATCGTATGCTTTACGCACTGAGTGAGAGATGTGAGGATGGATGCTATGTTTGATTGTTTGCCATCCCTATGACATGCACACCTCCCCCACCTCCGTATCTTTACACTGTTGATATGATACCTTAGAGTGTTGTACAGTATGTAGTGCTAACTCTTTGGTTGCAGGTCCAGGTTCAGGTATGTTTTAGTCTACCTGTTATTGTTCACTTTAGATGCTTATCGCTCATACCAGGCTTTATGTCTGACCCAGAGTTTTATGTCTCCTCTTATTACTCTGGGTGCTCACACGAGCAGACTAGAGACAGGTTAGCTGATGATGCGCGAGTAGCTGATTCGGAGGCGGGCAGGAGGCTTCCACGTATGATATATATACACATTCTCCCTGTGTCGTTGGTGGTCGCTACTTGGGCATTAGTAGTGTACCTCCTTTATCTTACTTTTGCTTTGAGACAGTTTGAAAGTTGTAATAAGCTGTATTTTAGATTTCCGCTGCTATGATGTTTAGTTCTGGTTTTCAGCTTATGCACTGTCTCTCCTGTTTTATGTCAAGTATGTTATTATTATATTTTGTTCTATGCGCTGTGAGACATTCTACAGGTTCTTCGTATGTTCATTTCCTTCTCCCCTTTCCTTCAGACGACCCGTTCCGTGCTAACTGGACATGTGTACAGCACACTTTTGGAGTAAATGTCGGTTGGTGCGGGGCGGACCGTCACACTTGGTATCAGAGCTCTAGGTTGCGTAGTTAACATAGGGAAAGACACTAGGGAGAGAAAGTACGTATATGAGAGCGCGTATTTGTGATTACTTTGGTTTTCAAAAGCTATATATGTATATACTATTAGTAGTATAAGAATGAAGTCGCACTGCACTAGCACCACTATGGGGTCGTTAATCGTTTCCCTTTTTCAGATTGACGATGAGCCGAGACACGAGGGGTGCTGGTAGAGGGACCAACCAAGGGAATGCCGCTGACATGAGGGCAATGTTTACTAACCTCATGAGAGACATGTTTAGAGAAGTGCAAGGGGCAGTTCCCAATCCCGGAGTTGGTGTTGGCCCAATATTGCTGAGTTCGACACTTTGTCGAAGTATGGACTGTCTCTTATCGATACTCCTGAGAAGAAGAATGAGAAGTTCATTACTGGTTTGGATGGGTACTTGGGGGAAAGGCTTAATAACCACATCGATGAGACTTTTGAGTCGATTGTGGGGAAAGCTTTGAGATCAGAGAGCCTTTACCCTAAGTCAAAGACTGAGGCTGCATCTGCAGAAGGGCCAAAGCCGCAAGCAAGCGGTGGAGGCAAGAATAGCTCTCAGAATAAGAGGAAGCAGGACCAATCTAAAGGTGGCCAGAAAAAGAGTAAGATGGATGTTGAGTGCTTCAGCTGTGGAAAGAAGGGCCATTATGCTAAAGAATGTCGCGCCAAGCCAGCGGAAAGGAAGTGCTACAACTGTGGTCAAGTGGGACATCATAAGGATAAGTGTCCGTAACCTCTTAAGGAGAATCAGATTGTGAAAGCATATGCTATTGATGTTGTTCCTTCTTCGTCGAATGCCCCAACTGCGGCGGAGAAAGGAAAGAATGTTGTTATTCAAGGTATGCTTTCTATTTATGATATACCAGTTCGAGTTTTGTTTGATATTGGGGCTTCCCGTTCCTTCATATCTAGTGACCTGGTAGATAGGTTGGGATTGGAACCCGAGATAGTCGATAGACCATTGATAGTGACGAACCCGATTGGTGGTTCGACTAGCCGTAGTATGATTTACAGGAATTTGGTCTTATCGAGTCATGGATGTATGTTTATATGTGATTGCTTTGTTTTGGGCTTTACTGGGTATGGCATTATATTGGGAGTCGATTGGCTCCAAAGATACGGGGTAGTGGTAGACTGTGAGGGCTTTTTGGTGACAGTGAGGGTGGATGATGGGCGGAGGGTAGTGTTTGGTAGTCTACCTAGTGATGGGGTTATGGCTAGTTTTGTAAATTCCCTCGACATCCCGCAGGATGAGCTGTCAGATGTGCCCGTGGTTGGCCAGTATCCGGACGTCTTCGAGGAGGTGACCGGACTTCCACCACACCGAGAGATTGAGTTCCGTATTGATTTAGTGAAATATGCCAGACCTATAGTGATGCCACTTCGTCGTATGGCACCAAGGGAGCAGCGAGAGCTCGGGGTGCAAGTCAGCAATCTTTTGAAGAAGGGATTTATTAGAAGGAGTGTCTCCGAGTGGGGAGCACCAGTTGTGTTTGCCACTAAGGCAGATGGTTCCCTTCGTTTGTGTGTGGACTATCGCGAGTTGAATAAGGTGACGAGGAAGAATAAGTATCCTCTACCACGGATAGATGATTTGTTTGATCAACTGGAAGGAGCCAGAGTGTTCTCCCAGTTGGACCTCGCGACATGATTCCATCAGCTTCGAGTAGCGGATGAGAGTGTTCCGAAAACGGCATTTAGGACGCCGTCTGGATTTTATGAGTGGTTGGTCATGCCGTTTGGGTTGACCAATGCACCAGCCTATTTTGTGGATCTTATGAATCGAGTATTCAGAGATCAGTTGAATAAGTTTGTTCTTGTGTTCGTGGATGATATCCTTGTTTACTCAAGGACAGAGGAGGAACACAAGGGACACTTGAGGATAGTGATGGAGGTGTTGAGGAAACACCAATTGAAAGCGAAATTCTCTAAGTGTCATTTTTGGAGAAGGGAAGTAAGATTCTTGGGTCATGTTGTTTCAGAAAGTGGTATTGCCGTAGACCCTGCGAAGGTGGCTACGGTACAGGATTGGCCTACGCCCAAGAATGCTACAGATGTAAGAAGTTTCTTGGGATTAGCTGGATATTATCGTAAGTTTATCCAGGACTTCTCCAAGATAGCAGCACCGTTGACTCAGTTGACTAAGAAGAATCAGTCCTTCGTCTGGGACGGAGTGTGTGAGGATGCCTTCAAGAGTCTAAAAGAGAGGTTGACGCGTGCGCCAGTGTTAGTTATTCCTAAAGGGAATGAAGAGATGACGGTATACACGGATGCTTGTGGTACCGGACTGGGTGCAGTATTGATGCAAGGAGGTAGGGTTGTAGCTTATGCTAGTCGACAGCTAAAGCCGCATGAGAAGAAGTATCCTACCCATGATTTGGAATTGGCAGCGATTGTATTTGCGTTGAAGATGTGGAGACACTATCTCTTGGGAGAAAGATTTGAGTTGTTTACCGATCATAAATCGTTGAAGTATCTCTTCTCCCAGAAAGATCTGAATCTCCGTCAGCAGAGATGGTTAGAGTTCTTGGCTTCGTATGATTTTGATATCGCATACACACCTGGGAAGGGTAATGCTGTAGCCGATGCCTTGAGCAGGAGACATGCCAGCTTAGGGGCAATGTTTCTTGAATGGAAGCAACTGGAGTATATCGCGGGGTTTGATTTCAGACCAAAGTGCGAATTGGATCCAGTTATGCTAGCTAGTTTGACGATCAGACCCACTTTGATAGAGCGGATTGGTTCTAGCCAGAGGGACAATCCTAATCTATTGGAAATCATCTCCAAGTTAGAGATGGGTATCGACGAGGAGATGAATGTGTATGGGCTTGATCGAGATGGATGGCTTCGAAAGAATGGAAGATTAGTTGTGCCCAACGTGAATGGTTTGAGAGATGAAGTGCTTAGAGAATGTCATCACTCAAAACTGACTATACATCCCGGTGGTAATAAGATGTATCGAGACATGAGACAGACTTACTACTGGGAAGGGATGAAAAGAGACGTTGGGAAGTTTATATCCAAATGCATGAATTGCCAGCTAGTTAAAGCCGAGCAAAAGAAGCCTAGTGGGTTGTTACAACCATTAGAAATTCCCGAATGGAAATGGGAGCAAGTCTCGATGGATTTCATCGATGGCCTACCAAGGACTAGATCGGGATATGATAGCATTTGGGTAATTGTGGATCGATTGACTAAGAGCGCAAGATTTATACCAGTCAAATCGACCAGGACGGCAGCCAAGTTGGCAGAATTGTATATGAAGTGGGTAGTGAGATTTCATGGAGTACCCAAAAGCATTGTGAGCGACCGAGACCCGTTGTTCACTAGTGAGTTTTGGAACAGCTTACAAGAGGCTCTAGGGTCAAGATTACATCTCAGTACCGCATATCATCCTCAGACTGACGGTCAGACGGAAAGGGTGAATCGTATATTGGAAGATCTCTTGAGAGCTTGTATATTGGATTTTGGTGGATCATGGGATGACCATTTGCATCTAGTAGAGTTTGCATATAATAATAGCTACCAATCCAGTATCGGTATGGTTCCATATGAAGCTTTGTACGGAAGACCGTGCAACTCACCATCATGTTGGATAGAGACTGGCGAGAAGTTCGTGCTTGGACCAGATGTGGTGAGAGAAACTTCCGATAAGATTAAGGTCATTCAGCAACGAATGAAAGCTGCTCAAGATAGGCAGAAGAGTTATGCTGATAAGAGGAGAAGAGACTTGAAATTCTCCGTTGGTGACTTGGTGTTTGTCAAGATCTCTCCGTTGAAGAGCGTGATACGATTTGGCAGGAGAGGCAAGTTGGCACCAAGATTTGTGGGCCCATTACCTGTTCTTGAATTAGTCGGGAATTTGGCATATAGAGTTGGCTTACCAGAGAAAATGGCGGGAGTTCACAATGTATTTCATGTTTCCCAACTAAGGAAGTTCGTTCACGACTCAGATGTGACTATTTCACCTGATCAGTTAGAGGACTTCGAAGTAGAATCCGAGGCGGTTGGGAACCGCAAGCCGATTCGTATTGTGGGGCACGATACGAAGCAACTTCGAAGGAAGGCGGTGAAGCTAGTCAAGGTTCAGTGGGGCGAGGATGAGAATGATTGTACTTGGGAGACAGAGGAGGGCATTAGGAAGGCATATCCAGAACTCTTTGCCTGGTAAGATTTACTTTGCGATTTAGTTATTCCGCATGCTAGGATAGACTTATTTTACTTGTTTTGCATGTTTGATGGTTGTTTTATGATTGATAGGCATGCGGGACTTTTGTATGTGTTTGGATTAGGGAATTTCGGGGGCGAAATTTCTTAAGGGGGGGGGGGGGGGAGAGTGTAATGACCCGTATTCTACACATCATAGGATCGTAGAATATTTATTTCTTTCTCATATGAAGTTGTATGGTCATGTAACTTTGGGAAACATCCATTTGAGTCATTTCCCATGTTCATGATTTTTGTCGATTTTTAAATGACCTTTTTCCCCTAGTTGGTACTGTTTTGGCCATAACTTTTGATTGGAAAGGAATTTTGACCTGAAACCACTTCCATTTGATTCGTTTGATGGTTTACCTTTCCGTAGAGTGGTTACATTAGCCAAACGGACTTACCGTTTGGGAGATATGGCTGAAACAAGGTTTGGAGGGTGAAAAACTGCTTAACCGTGCCAAATCGGATGATTAGCGAGTAGGCCCATAACCCATTTAGGGATTAGGGTTATGGGAGGGGTGAAATGAGATGGAGAATCATTCCATTTCAGTTTTCTAGCCTCCACTTATCACCAAGGATCCATAAAAATGGCCTCTAACCTCTAAATCACCTCCAAATCATCTTTTGGTCAAGGATTTGGCTTAGCAACCCCTAATCAAGGAAGATCTTCACCAAATCAACAAAGGAGCTGCTGTTTGGCATTGAGATTCACATCAAATCAGAGAATTATTTCAGATCTTAGTTTATTTGTGGCTAAGGTGAGTGATTTGCGTAGTTTTGCACTAATTATGGCTAATTAGGGGTGATTAGTGTTAATTAGCGAATTTAAACATGATAAAATTCTAGAAAAATGTCTATAAAATTCGGAATGATGTTTTAGACCTCTGATATGAATTTGGGTTAATTTGGTTAAGATTTGCTAATCCTATTATTAGTTTCACCTAAACATGCTTAAAGGGAAATATGGGATTTTGGGTTTGTTTGATCCATTTTTACCTATCATATTGATGTTTTGATGTTGTGGTTGATTATGCATGTTGCTATGACTGTATGAAATGCTTTGTGACTGTTTAGAATAGTTGGAATGGTCGAAAACGCCGTCGAGGGGCGTAAACAGCTCGCTGGACAAGGTGTAGAGATTCGGATCGGATAGGGGATTGAGGGACGATCAGATCGCCCTATGGGACCGTGGGACATCACCACGAGTCGAGTCATCTCCTCCGAACCGAACCACCTGCGCAAGGCCCACGAGACGAATCGATGCAGCGCCGTGCCTAAACTGAAGTACTCCGATCCGGATCGCGAATAAGCATTACGACCCGATCCGCCCCTATCTTCTACGATCCGTTCCAGCCTGGGTGTCACGATCCGCCTGAGGGAACACGTCACGATCTCAGCAAGGTGGCACGACCCGAACCAATGGGTATTCACGATCCGACCCGATCTGAAGAGCACGACCAGATCCAGTGGGAGGAGCACGAGTTGACACCATGAACGATCCGCGAGTCGCGATCCGACCCGAGCGGGGGTGATGATCACGATCCGAACCAAGAAGTTGACGATGGCGACCTGAAGCAAAACGAAGAGGAGAATTGAAGGCCAACCCGATGCGATCCGATGGTGATGACCAATAACCCGAGATGCAAAGGTAGTTCAAATGGAAGTTAGAGCTCAGAATCCCGGAACCAGTTGGGAAGCAAGGAGTTCACTTCATGGTTGGACTTTGCTGCGGGACGTGTGCTAAGGAGTTGTCGACGTTCATAACTTCGATTCACCACTAAAAATGGATGATGGCTACTTATCAGTGCAGTAGGGTCATTATGACCTGAGGGGCAAAGTGATGGTAGCAAGACTACGTTATCAGTGCAGTAGGGTCATTACGACCCGAGGGGCAAGGTGATGCGTAGTAAGACTATGAGCCAGTGCAGTGGGGTTCTTGTGACTCCATGGGGCAAAGTGGACATAGCAAAGGATTTGTGGCTACGTTATCAGTGCAGTGAAGCCATTTATGACTTCATGGGGCAAAGTGATCGTAGCAAGGAATGTTGGGTGATCGAAGTGGTGAATATCGTATGCTTTACGCACTGAGTGAGAGATGTGAGGATGGATGCTATGTTTGATTGTTTGCCATCCCTATGACATGCACACCTCCCCCACCTCCGTATCTTTACACTGTTGATATGATACCTTAGAGTGTTGTACAGTATGTAGTGCTAACTCTTTGGTTGCAGGTCCAGGTTCAGGTATGTTTTAGTCTACCTGTTATTGTTCACTTTAGATGCTTATCGCTCATACCAGGCTTTATGTCTGACCCAGAGTTTTATGTCTCCTCTTATTACTCTGGGTGCTCACACGAGCAGACTAGAGACAGGTTAGCTGGTGATGCGCGAGTAGCTGATTCGGAGGCGGGCAGGAGGCTTCCACGTATGATATATATATACACATTCTCCCTGTGTCGTTGGTGGTCGCTACTTGGGCATTAGTAGTGTACCTCCTTTATCTTACTTTTGCTTTGAGACAGTTTGAAAGTTGTAATAAGCTGTGTTTTAGATTTCCGCTGCTATGATGTTTAGTTCTGGTTTTCAGCTTATGCACTGTCTCTCCTGTTTTATGTCAAGTATGTTATTATTATATTTTGTTCTATGCGCTGTGAGACATTCTACAGGTTCTTCGTATGTTCATTTCCTTCTCCCCTTTCCTTCAGACGACCCGTTCTGTGCTAACTGGACATGTGTACAGCGCACTTTTGGAGTAAATGTCGGTTGGTGCGGGGCGGGCCGTCACACTAGTGGTTGCTCGTGGATGCATATACACACATTAGGCACTAGATCAGCTCAGTCACTTTTATATTGCATATGCGTGAGTGAATTTTTATATATATGGATTGAAACTTGATGTGTTATCATATGGATGTTGCATTTGTATGAATGATTGTGCACTCAGGTAGAAGTTATAAAGTACGTTTAGGAATAATTGCATACATGATGGACTCATAGCACTGACATAATTCGCATTAAGGAGGTCAACTGAATCAGTAGACCGCCTGATTTTGCATTAGATAAGGACATATACACACACTATACATATTTTCATGAAAATAGAAATCTTTTTAAGGACAATGGACGCCTGCGATTGAATGGTTGAGTAGATGGATGTTGGATGTTATGATACATTCTCCTTGACTTGGAGATTTCGGGGACGAAATCCTTTAAAGGAGGGGAGAATGTAACACCCCATATTTCTGTGAATATTAAAGTAACGAATTAAAGAATACTTAATTTTAAAAGTAAGAATTAAGGAAAACGGGTTACGCTATTGCGTTCGTCTCGGAATTCTGCTTGAGATAGATTCCGAGTTTGCGTGAATCGGACTCCGTATGAAGAAGTTATGGAGTTCAGAAGATTTCATGTTAAATCAGAAATTAAATATAAATAATAATTAAATCGAAAAAGCAGTTCGAATTTCAAAATCACGTAAATCAGCTGGGCGGGAAAACTCCCGCCCATAGGGGTCGACTCACCCCGGTGGGTCGACATAGGTGTCGACCCCCCAAGAGGGGTGTCGACTGGGGTGTCGACCCCACCTGTAGGGGTCGACCCCCCTCGCCCAGATCCAAACAGTTATGATTTCCGACTTGTTGTTGAGTCACTAGGGCATAGGTGGCGGTTTCTAGATAGCTCTATCTTGTCTGGATGGTTCTGATTGCTCCTAGGTTGATCTAATGGCTCACATAAATCTAAGCATATATATAAGCAACCCCAACCCTCAACCCAAAACCACACAATTTCATTCCAAGGAGTCATCATGTTGTCCATAGTCAACCTAGCATAGCCACCATTCTTCTCCAACTAGGAGGCAAACTAAAAAGCAAGTTAGAAGCTACGAATCAAATCTAAATTAGAGAATTGATAGTCTTCGTCAAGGGATATCTTTTCAGTTTCAGAAAACAGATCCCAGAAAACAAGATTTGTCCTTTGTTTTGTAAGTTCATGTTACTTTCAGAAGTAAAATTCAATTGTGATTCTGACATTGTAATAAATCTGAATCTGAGATTATGCCTATTTCTGTCTGTCTCACTACTACAAAACAGATTAATTGCTTCCTCTCATTTGCTTCGGTTGTATATAAAACTGAAGCAAATAAAGATTGTTGCTTCGAATTGGTTATTACAACCGAAGCAATTAATTCAACGGAAGCAGCAGAAATTTTAATTATAGGAAATTGCTTCTGTTGTCATGGAAACCGAAGCAACAGTTTGGAAGCAACAGAGCTATTTGCTTCTGATCTTTATACCCGACGTTATAGACACCCACGTTATAAGCACGCCTGTCCTTCCCGCCTCTTTTTTGGTCCGTACCCAACATCCCGTCTGTATATCATTTAACGCTAAAGCATCTTTTTTGGGCCGTACCCTAAAGTCCGCCCGTTTATCCTTTAACCCGTAAAACAGGAATTCATCTTTTTTTTTTCATTTTTCTTTTTCCATCAATAATCGTGTTCCGCCTGTTAGATCCAAACTCTCAGATAATCCACGCCTCTTCAATCCAGAACGAAACTTGTAAAAGCCCCCTTCGCTGACTCTATTGATGCCCAACCTCAGATCATCGAGGCAATCGATCGTTTCTCAGGTATTAATCTTCATTTATTTACTAATCGATTAACGATTTTGGCCATGAATTTATTGTTTCGATCGATTAGTATTTTTGCTTACAGAAAACGTTACATTTTGTTCGCGATTTCCAGGAGTACTATTGCAAATTTTGTCATCTTTTTTCCATTGTATTTGCATCCAGTTTTACTGGCTTACCCGTGTAATTACCAATGACTAATAGCGCATCGTGACCATAATTCCATATCTAAATCTTGAAAATTCACCCAAACCATCAGTTTGTTAAATCCAAATCATCATATTTGAATTCAGGATACCATACTGCAATCGTGAGTAGTCTGCCAGAATATGTGAAAAATTGAGGATTCCATACATATTTTAAGTCATCTCGGTCTTTATGTTGAACCCCATAGTAGTTATTTGCGTTATGTATGTGATACTTCCCCTTTGGCTGCATAGATTTTCTAGAAAACAATTCCAATTTAAAATATGCTAGTTTAAATCTAATGCAGGTAATCATGGCAGTTTGTGCCCATGTTTGCCGCTACATGGAACTTTTTCTCATTAAACTACTTATTGAGTGCATACGCAGATATGTGTATGGTTATTAAGAGGATACATACAGATATATCTGTAGTATTTCTCTATAAACGCATATATTTCTGCATTTATTTATTGTTTTTTATTCCAGTTACTTAGTTTCAAAAATTACAATTTTATTAATTGTTTTAAACATTGAAACAAAAAGAATACAAAACAAAATTGCTATTGCAAACTTATTATATGAATCTGTTTTACCATTGTTTTTATATAGAGACCCATCTTGTATTAAATTTTTGACTTAAATGATCTGTACCGAATATTTGTTTTTTAAAATCCAGTGAACGAAGGAAACTTAAAAAGTCCACAATTGAAAATTCCGTTACTGCCTACTACACTGACTGCAGCGTCGTTTGGTGCAATGGTCTTATTAATGAATGGTCACGTTTGTACCATGAATGACTAATTGTTACAAGGCCCAAGCACGAGAGATATGTGAAATCAGTAGCATGATAAATATGTTGGCATTCAGGGAAAAACTAATAATCGTTGTTTTTTCGTCCTTATATGCTCTTAAGTGTTCCTTCCACTTTTTTTTTTTTAAAAAAAAACATCAAAAAAAGCAAAATACTATGATTAATGGTGGCAAAAAATTACAAATCAAAGATGTTAATTGCATAAAACTTTCTTGACAGTTGCATTTCTTTGCGATAAATCAGCGATGTTATATTTTAGTTAACTATCAGCGATAAATCGCAATTTCCAATTTTTTGGATAAATCAGCGATGTTGCTATCAACATTTTGTGGAATCAGCAATTGGAAAATGAAGTTTATCTGATGATATATTTTAGTTAACTGATTATTTGGATTAAGCATTATTTTCTTATAACTAATGAATTGCATTGAACTTTTAGAGTTTGTGAAAGAAATTTATATGTTTCCAAATGTGATGATAGCGAATAAGATATTGTTGACAATTCAATTTTTGGTCTGCTGAAAAATGTTTCTCAAAACTGGAATTACTAAAGTTATATTTGTGTGCTTTTTAGTCTGCTGAAAAATGTTTCTCAAAACTGGAATTACTAAAGTTATATTTGTGTGCTTTTTAGTCTGCTGAAAAATGTTTCTCAAAACTGGAATTACTAAAGTCATATTTGTGCGCTTTTATGTCACAATATAGATAGAATGAAATAGCGATATTATGCATTGATAATGACATGTTGAAAAATATTGATCTAGATGATATAATTAATGATTTTGCTTCAGAAAATACATTGAGAGATATTTTTAAATCAGATTTGTTGCTGAGTAATAATATTATTTAATTAGGCTACATTTGAACAAAATTGTAGTAATTCTTTATGAAAAAATTCACCAAAAGTGAAATAAAACTAAATAAATAACAAGAGTGTGTAACGTAAAAGGTTTATATAGTACCAAAAAATTAACCACAACCATCAGTTATGATCTCATTAAAGCAATGAATTAGCCTAAAATAATAGTTCAGAAGCACTCCTTTACAGAAAATAATCAGTAAACACTCAACTGTTCAATATAAATATGTTGCAAAAGTAAATAAATAGTGAAGTCCTGTTGTTTTAGAAACAGTTACATCTGGCGTGTCCATATCCTGGATAGGATCACCTTCCTTCTGCTTAATTACAACTTTTCTTTTTATCTGAATACAGTAAAAATGCACAATTCAAAAAATATGGTATACATACATAGAAATTAATGTAATGGCTCTTGTAGATTTCATAGTACCGTCCCTTGAACTTCACAAATGCATGGGCAAACTTGGCAAGAAATTAAAGGAATTCTCCTCTAGCTGTCCAGTTGTTCGAGGGAAAATCAGATCTGAATTCAGTGGTGGAGGAGGCAGTATGTTAGAGGATCAGATTTGAGAGGAAAGAAGCCAATTTGAGAGTTGATTGAAATAGCCGAGGGGGATGGAATTTATACAGTGCGTGTGAAATATGAAGAAACATATTAAACTCACATTAATCTCCCAATTAACATCTATTTAGAAGCACTTAAAACCACCATATAGTTTCAACCCCTAAATCATTATGACAAGATGACCAACTCACAATCAGTTATCGTTGCAACAGCGCATCACAAACATATACCTAAAATTCACATGAGCATGACAAAAAAAATAATTTCCATCTTAAAATATGTTTTCTCTTACAAATAAGAAGTTGATTTTGGCTTTAGATTTTTTTTTTTATTTTTTTGATAAAACTTTACATCCCACATGAGTTATATGAAAACTACAAACGCCCTTAACTAGATGAACTAAACTAAGATAAATATTGTACCCCTTTGTTTCAAATATTTTTAGAACCACTCACACATAATAAATCTTAAACTACACCTCATAATTATTGTAAATGCTTGGTCATAAACTACACTGCATAACTATTCCTACAAACTTACTTTTTCTTTTCTTGGTCAATCATGGTTTAATACGTATATAAAGTTTACGTGCCCTATAAAAATTAGCACTTAATGGAGAAAAAAAATGTTTTCAGCAGGGGCGGACGCACGTAGAGCCTAGGTAGGGCTAATGCCCTATCTCAAATTTGCAAAATGAGTTACAGAGACTAAAGATTTTACACTCGGCCCTAGCTGAAATTTTAGTTCCGCCCTAGCTGGGCTGTTCCAACCCACAAACGTTTGTCCCATGAATGACTAATTGTTACAAGGCCCAAGCACGAGAGATATGTGAAATCAGTAGCATGATAAATATGTTGGCATTCAGGGAAAAACTAATAATCGTTGTTTTTTCGTCCTTATCTGCTCTTAAGTGTTCCTTCCACTTTTTTTTTAAAAAAAAAAACATCAAAAAAAGCAAAATACTATGATTAATGGTGGCAAAAAATTACAAATCAAAGATGTTAATTGCATAAAACTTTCTTGACAGTTGCATTTCTTTGCGATAAATCAGCGATGTTATATTTTAGTTAACTATCAGCGATAAATCGCGATTTCCAATTTTTTGGATAAATCAGCGATGTTGCTATCAACATTTTGTGGAATCAGCAATTGGAAAATGAAGTTTATCTGATGATATATTTTAGTTAACTGATTATTTGGATTAAGCATTATTTTCTTATAACTAATGAATTGCATTGAACTTTTAGAGTTTGTGAAAGAAATTTATATGTTTCCAAATGTGATGATAGCGAATAAGATATTGTTGACGATTCAATTTTTGGTCTGCTGAAAAATATTTCTCAAAACTGGAATTACTAAAGTCATATTTGTGCGCTTTTTAGTCTGCTGAAAAATGTTTCTCGAAACTGGAATTACTAAAGTCATATTTGTGCGCTTTTATGTCACAATATAGATAGAATGAAATAGCGATATTATGCATTGATAATGACATGTTGAAAAATATTGATCTAGATGATATAATTAATGATTTTGCTTCAGAAAATACATTGAGAGATATTTTTAAATCAGATTTGTTGCTGAGTAATAATATTATTTAATTAGGCTACATTTGAACAAAATTGTAATAATTCTTTATGAAAAAATTAAATTTGTGAATGCAAATTTGTGAATACATGAATAAGGCAGGTTAATATTAGCATGCCCTGATAATATGTGCATTATTAACATGACCTGATAATATTAGCATTGAAATTTCAATGATAATATTAGCAAGACCTGATAATATTAATCTTGTGCTTTCAAAGTCTTGTGCATTATTAGCATGTGTAAATTTATGCACAAAGTTAGAAAATGGCATGACCTGAAAGTAAAAATTTTACATCCTTTAATAATTTTGAGAAATTATATTTGTTTATATGAGGGCATTCATACCCCTAATATTCCAGGATATATTCATCATTATGTGGTAAGGTATTAAGAGTTTCTAGTTCTCATACCTAGGCCAGTGTTTTTTTTTTCAACATTCGGATCATTTTAAGTTTAGCTTCGACTGAAAGATTTACGAAAGGAGACAAAGTATTTTAATAATATCATTGTCGGGTAATTAGTTCGAGGACAACAGCTGTACACATTTTTATTTGTTTCTTTATATGGTCAAACATGTGAGCCACATGATAAGATCGTGATATGAAAACACAGACTGTAAATTTAAATTTCTGCCTTAATAGGAATTAAGGCTTGTATGATGTTGAGTCTGCATGGACGTCATATAAAAATGGGTCTGCCATCTCTCCCTGTGCAAATGGAAGCTTGATGTTAATCCTGTGCTTTGAAATTTCAATGATAATATTAGCATTGAAATTTCAATGATAATATTATCATGATCTGATAATATTAATCTTGTGCTTTCAAAGTCTTGTGCATTATTAGCATGTGTAAATTTATGCACAAAGTTAGAAAATGGCAGGTTAATATTAGCGGTCATTTTGAGGGGAATATTAGCATTCTTAATATATTAGCATGGTTAATATAGGCAGGTTAATATTAGCAGGTTAATGTGAGTATGGCAGGTTAATATGAGAATATTAGCATGGGTAATAATAGCATTCTTAATATATGAAATTTCGTAGCTGTGTTGAGGGGAGCAATATAAATGGCAGGTTAATTGTTTCACTGGCTCCTATATCAAGTCCTAACAGTCATTTTGCAGGCTTCTTGTAGTAACTTTTTATGTCTATGTTATATATACGATTGTGCAATATAGTCACAACAGTTTAAAAGGAATACGCAAATGAATACGGTGCAGGCTGAACCTATAGCGAGCACAAACAAAGTGAAAGAATGTCGTGCTAAGGTCATGAATACAAATGAAAAGGTCTTGAATACATCGTCCAATCAACCTGTGAAGCGTAAGGCAATCGTTGACGAAGATATCCTCAAAACTTTGTCAGATGAGTGTAAATATTTCCATGACCTGATAGTACAAACGCCAACCGATGATGATGTTATCATTGAAATTCACTGAATAAGGATCTATTTGCGTATGACAAAGACTTTGAAATTCACATAACGGTGGATGACGTTATCCAATTTCTTAGTATGACATGGCTGAATGCATCTTGGTTACAGATTTACATCATGTGAGTATTTACATCATTAATTTTTTTTGTTGAACAAATAAGAAAAATGATGATTATATGTTTAAATAATGTGTAGGTGCTTAAATCGTATGTGCGATAATTTAGAAGTGAAGAACATTGGGTTTATGTGTCCTCAGAAACTTTCTCAAGTGCGGAAATTTCCAGATGCGACAAATTCATATATCTCAAACTCGTGGCATGTATCACAAGCTAAGTGCTTACTCTTAGCTCCATACTATGAAGGGTATGAATATTAGACTTTTAATAACTAGTTACAAGTTTGATGTTAATTTTAATTTTTATAAACCTTATATTGCAGGAAACATTGTCTATTGCTTGTTTTCCGTATAAAAAAGAATGAGGTTTATGTCTTTGATCCCCAGTCCGAACACAAACGCGATCTGCAGATCAAGCCACAAGTAAACGTGTATGTTTTATTTATTTGCCTTTTGATATCTTTTTGGCTTAGATAAATGATATCACTAATTATAGCCGTAGAAATTCTTGTAAAATAAAGATTGAAGCCCAAAATCTACAATAATTACCATTTTTTATGTACATGAGTTATTATGTATCATTTGTTGCATGTTCAGGGCCTTCAAAACTTACAAAGCAAGAGGCGGCAAGTCAGCTCGAACAAGTAGCTTGAAGTGGACGTTTGTTACGGTGAATTGTTTTGTGACAATTTTTTTTAGTTTTTTTTAATGTTGTTTGGGATATAGGTTCATTTTAAACTAACTACTTTTATTTATTTTTGAAATATTACTACAGTGTCCCCAACAATTAGGACCAACGGATTGCGTATATTATGTGATGAGGTATATGCATGATATAATAAAAAATTGCCGTCAAAGTATTGAATTTCATGAGGTACCACTGTCTTAATTTTATCTTTTCCCTTCAAATTTAATATAAGTAATCGTATGATTGATTTTTCTGAAGAAAAAAAAAATCTATTCATTGCAGAACATTTTACAAGTTGATTCTTATAGTCAACAGGAGATGGACGAGATCCGAGATAATATAGCTACTTATTTGATGCATAACTGGATGTAGTTGACATATATGCTTACAATATTGTAAGTTTATTCATCTCTCTTTTAGTTGCGTCATATACGTGCAGCAAATTATTTATATCTCTTTTTGTTTGTGTCATTAACAACAAACAAGTTTATGCCATGCACGTGATCCAGATGATTCACGATAGCTATTTAATGCTTCAACTTGTGTGCGCCAAAATGACATATTACACAAACAAAAACATAGTAGAAAACAGGAAAACTGGTGACCAAAACTGAGGTTTATGACCTATCAATTATTTGTTCCCTATCATGTTATATAGGCAGTGATGGAATGTGCTATTGTTCTTGTTCTGCCTCGACCTTGACCCAGAATATAATATCAAATAGGAAAACAAAACAGATAAAGTTACATATTCGAAATTAAAAATTAATAGTAAACCTGATAATATCAATAATGATCCCACCTCTTTGACTGGTAAATTTACATATTATTCAAATGAATCACTTGTCATGTTTTCTCCATCTCCAATATTTGAGATTTTCTTAGAAAAACAAATTATATTATATGTTGCCATATATTATATTGTCTTCTGAAGCACGCATTACCTTGAACACAGACGCTGGTGTTAGCCTTTGCTAGATTCAAATTATTTGACGATGAAACCCAATTAAATGTTGTTGGTTCAGTTGACTAAGTATGGTTGATTTATTTGGCAAAACAACCGACAAAGGAAGTGCATTTCCAATAAAAATAAAACCAAATTATATCAGTCCAGCCAAACTGAGCGTGGTTGGTTTAGTTTGACTACCCAGTTTAATCGTACTAAATGATACATATTTATGTTTGTGTAGCATTTCTCAAAAACACAAAACACCTGCCTGTTTTGTCTTAAATCATATTAGATGCCATATATCTGACCTGGAGAAGTGATAGGCCATTGGTGAAACACAAATCATATTATACATTGATGTAGTCGGTTAATAACGAATAGATTCTGTTATTGGAAGGCCGTTGGAAATCAGTTTAAGGTATTGCTGATGATAATTAAAATAGGAAAGGTGTATGCAATGTGAACTGTGAACTAAGGTGTGATAAGCCATGCCGTTATTTACGGATTCACCATATATATAGGGAAATTCTATTGGGACACAATAAAAAAACACAAAATAAAACACAGCGTTGGAGTCATCAGATGCTTCAAATCAAACCCGTTAATCTAAAAGCCGTTGCTTGTTTTTCTTATCACGACTCCTCCTTTCCAGTGCTAACGCTGTCTTCTTCCTTCTGTCTAACAACGAAAGAAAACCTGAAACTCTCACTCCAGAAATTCTATAAAAAAAAAAAACACACACACACACACACGCCTGCTGTTTCAACTGCCTTGATGATATAACTCTGCATGAATGTTTCAAGAGCCATTATAGTATAATCTTGGACGACTGTTGATCTACAGTAAGCGGCTCGCAACAATTATTCAGTCAGTTCCTAACTTTATTTTTCTCTTGATTAATTCATACCTATTTTTCTCATTTGTTTTTGTATATGACAATTTGTTGTCCTAATCTTACCACTTCATGTATTAAATTAGCACTGCATATTCAGGTTATTCTACTATGCCTGCAATATAGTCTGCAAAATGTAAATCGTATTCAAATTAGCTTTTGTACATGTATGTCGGAAATGAATTCACTGCTGAACACAGTGTTTTGTACTCGAATTACTGACAAAATGTACATGTATGATTTGGAAATTACTGACAAAATGCTTGCAAACTGGAACATCAAATGTAATAATATTTGTACCAAAAAAAACAACTTTTTTTTTACACTTCACTATGCTAACGAGGGGAAAACCTATTATACTGAGTATGGTCGGCAAAAAGGTTTTGATGTCCGTGTCCGATCATCAAATAAGACTATACCTCATGTTGATAAGACTATACCTCATGTTGATAAGACTATATCATCAAATAAGACTATACCTCATGTTGATAAAATTACTTTGGTCTGTTTAGTTTGTTCACGTTCAGGGACTGTTCGGAATAATGATAATATGCTCGGAATAGATCGTATAAATAGAAGCACCAACACGATAAAATGCGGATGTCATGCAATGACGCGAATTCTTTGTAGCAAGTTAATAAATAAATGGTCAATAACCAAATTAAATGATGGGCTCCAATTTGTACAGCGTCGACGGTAACTCTACGTACATTTCCCGTTCCATTTATCGCTTGCTAACAAATATCGTGCTTTTATTTATATCCGCGACTGCTTTGGTTCTCATGACTGCAATGGAGATGATTTCATACCCGTCGCCATTTCTGAGCTCAAGCTTCTGTGGGCTCATGGTTAAATTGAGGGATCTTCAACTTTCCAATGCTAGAATGTGAAGAAAAAAGAAATAAGTGTGAAGTCAACTCTAGATCCAATGCTGCTAGTCCTTCAACCCATTTATACTGACTGCAAAGTTAGATGCAGCATGTATGTCATTCCGGAGAGCAAGCGTTTTTGTTTCTTTATTCAGATATGTATTTGGTGGCGTCTAAACATTTGTACCCAATATCTTTAATAAATGAACTAGCATTATGCACATTTGTATTCAATAACTTCGATAAACAAAGCAGATGTTAAGCCTAAATTTCTGTACTTATGACAAATTTCTGTAGTTATGACCATCATTAACGCAGCCATCATTATGACCAAAAGTTCCACATTTCAGCATGTTTATGGCAAAATATCAACTCACACCTTGAACTTAAGCACTATTTGAATCATGGACCCAAACTTTGTTGGATTGAATGCGGGTTTTAGCGTTTGAAACATATGCAGCAGAGAAAGATCGGTTTTGCTGTGTGAATTTGGTGGAGATGAGGATGTAACGAGTGAGGATCCTATGAGCGTGAAGAATTAAGTTGCTCGATGGAATCTGTGCAATTTGTTGTTCCTGAAAATGGTGGAAGACGTGTTTTTTTTCCGCAATTGAAGAAGAAGAGCGAGTGAGTACGAGTAAATTAAGGAGAGAAATGACGTGGCGTTTAAAACAACGGTGTAGACGTAAATGATCGTGCGGTTTCCGCTGTGTGTCATGGCGTGTGTTTTTTATTTGTGTCCATATAGACGCCCCCATATATATATAGGTTAAACCTGGAAAAGTTTCTTAATAGTAGCAGGTACCATGAGATACCACCTTCTTAAACAGCAGTATACTTATTTTGAGCTGTTCTAGTAATAGTCGCTCAAAGAATCACTCGTGCGAGTATTGTTGATAGGTTTAATTGAAGACTGAAATAATGTTGAGCCAATCACATTCAATAGTCGGTCCACTCGGCCGTTCAATTATTATTTTTTGTCAATTGCTGTGAAGTTAGCTAAAACTGAGATAATATAAACTGAGGTTGGATAAACATATTGCAAACCAAATACTTTTAAATTACTTACGTTAAAAACAGTACCACAAAACCACAATCACCTCTCGTTGTGAAAAAAACTACACGCCACCCAAACACCTAAGTTCGTTCTCTAGACAGAACATTCGAGCATGATTAACTGAGTTTGTGAAGAGATCTGAAAGGCATGATGAGATTCGAAATATTATTTCCCATGGTAAGATCTGAAAAGCGTGATGAGATCTAAAATATTGTTCACTGTGATGAGATTCAAGATGTTTGTTTAACATGGTTGGTGCTCTGACTACTAAAAGATCTAAGTGCAGTATCATTGAAGACGCTATTCGATTACAAGACCCGACTTTAGTTATTCATTCTCTGGTTGTCGGTGAGCCGCTACCATTAGGCTCTGTTGTGATGGCGTTGCTCTGAATATAAATATCGAATCATATAAGCACTAGGACAATGGTGCATGTCTAAATAAAATTATTATAAATATAATTGTTTTCTAGATGAAAAAATTGGGGAAAAAATTGTTTATATTGTGAAAAGTGTTTAGTAGGTCAAACAAAAGATTTTAAAATACTTAACATTTGACCAACATCACTGAAATCAGCTGGATAAGTCAAGTCAATGCTGGACACAAAACTTACATAGGTATGATTGCAACCTCAAAAAAATACCAAGCTATTACACGACAGTAAGAAATCAACTTGTTTTCTGTTTGAGATATTTACAATGGTTTGCATTTTGTAATTTGTTTTCTGTTTGAGATATTTACAATGCGCCAGATCTATATACTGCGCATATATATATTCAGTATTAAAATATTGCATTATAATGTCTATAGATCTATATATATATATATATATATATACTGCATATATATAACTGCATATATATATATATATATATATATATTCAGTATGAAAATACTGCAGCGGATTTTAATGTCTGTTTACATTAAATTTTTGCAGGTACTCACACAGCAGATATTCAGTGAGGCGCTTGGTGTGTCGTTGAAAGTTGCATTTTGTAATACTGCATTTATCACATCTTTCTGAAGCCGTTATTTAGTAAGTTAAAATTTGTAGTTTGGGCATATTGTTCATTCTTGTAGCAAGACCGGATTATATTGTATTTGGTTTTTCTTTTTTGTAGAGACTAGATTATTAACACTATGTACGAATTATTTGTTTTCTGATTGCTATGTTGTTGCTATTAAATGTATGGACTCGCTTTATCAATGAAATTATTTGTGAACTGATCAATTTGTATTGTTGTATAGTACGAATATCAATAATTATATGTTAATTTGATATATTGAGAGAATAATGGTGGTTCATATATATGAGGGTGATATTATTTGCCAGAGGTTTCTTTGCTTCGGTTGTAGTTATAGCCAAACTGAAGCAACAACAAGAGCCATTTCATGCTTGTGCTCTTTGTTACGTCGGTTAAAGAAGTGTGAAGCAATAAATAATCCTTTGCTTCGGTTATTTTTTAGAAGCAAAAAGTAAAAAAAACCGAAGCAATAATTAACTGTTTGCTTCGGTTTCTTGTCCGAAGCAACAAATTTCTGGCCTGTTGCGTCTGTTGCAGTTGCTTCGGTTGCAGAACTGAAGCAATAGAGGGTAAATAACCGAAGCAACTGACCTGATTTGTAGTAGTGTCTTTTTATATCCATTGGATCTATCTCATTTGATATTATTATGTCCATTCTTTGCCTCTACTTTCCGTTTACTGAACCTTTTTACTTTTTATTTACTATTTTAGATTTTATTTCACTTTTATTGAACATTTTTACTTCTTCTTCTTCTTATTATTATTTAAAAAAAACCTTTATCGGACGACTTTTTATTTGATTGGTTATTTTAAACCCTTATATATATATAATATCATCATTATTAATTTTATTTTAATTTAATTTTGGGTTCCATATCTAGCCAACCCCAACTTGTTTGGGATATATGGCTTTGTTGTTGTTGTTGTTGTTATATGATTTGAACATGACCAGCGCTAAAATTGGGCATAATATATGATTTGGACATGACCAACGCTAAAATTTGGGAAAAGTATTAAATTACATATAATTGGGCATAACTGATTTGTAAATGATTTGAGGACATAACATATGTTGTATTTAAAACATAAAGTGGATCGAACATTTGACTTGAAAATTTAGGCATAAAGTATATTGGACATATGACTTGGGTTTGGGACATAAATTGAACTGGAAACATGTAAGGCATAGTACATGTTGTGGTTTAAGACCTAAAATTTGGGGCATATTATATATGATAGTTTATGACTTGGAAGAAGGAGATTATGCATGAAAACCTATAGTAAGATAAGGATAACTGTTAAATGTGAACACGCCTAAATTGGGATTTTGGGTAAATTGGCATGCACTGTAATTAAAGGCTATAATTTGGCATAGTTTATACTATGAATCATGATTAGGGGTTTTTGGAGAATATTTTTTACGGTGCAATCGGACTAAACCTTAGGGCATGTGCTATATTGTGATTTTTGGGGCATGACTATTATCGCAATTTGGGAAAATTGGGTGTAACCTATTTTGAGTAATAACTTGAATTTAAACTTGTGAGGCATAACTTGCAAATCAACTTTGTTGGGGTATAATTGGAGAATTGGAACATGACTAGTTTTGTGAATTCGGGATAATTAGCATATAAAATTTAGACATGGACATGTATGGTAAATATGTTAAAAGATAAACATGCATAACCCGATGTTAGATTGAGTTGCGGTGTAAAACTATCCGGAACCACCCGACACATCCAGTAACCGCATAAACACATATCTAATGTGAGAGGTTAGTGCATCATGCCCAAGAAAAACCCGAGGTTAGATTGAGTTGTGGTGTAAAACTGCCTGAAACCGCCCGGCACATCCAGTAACCGCAACAACATAGATCTAATGTGAGAGGTTGGTGCATTAATAAATCAATTAATGCTAATGAACAAGACATGAATGGTAGGGTTAAGTTAACTAAGGCAACACTTAACTGTTATAACATGTTAATTAGACAAGAGGATGGGTTAAGTAAATTTAGAACACTTAACCGTTATAAACATGTTAATTGGACAAGAAGGTAGGGTTAAGTAAATTTAGAACACTTAATCGTTATAACATGTTAATTAGACAAGTAAGCAGGGTTAAGTTAACCAGTACAACATGATGAATGAGAAGGGTTAAGTTGATAAGAAACACTTAACCAATATGACATGATGAATGGGTAGGGTTAAGTTAAAACAAGAGAGAAACACTTAACCAATATAACAGGATGCGTGGAAATGTTAAGTTAACACAAGAAGGCAACACTTAACCAATGTAACATGACAAGTGGGTGGGTTAAGTTAACTTGAATTGATTAAGGACACTTAACCAATACAGCATGATGAACTCGTGCGGTTAAGTTAATAAGAAACACTTAACCAATGTAACTTGATTAACGAATGGGGTTAAGTTAATGGGAAATACTTAACCAATATAACATGATGAATGAACAGGGTTAAGTTAATAGGAAACACTTAACCAATCCAACATGACAAGTGAGAAGGGTTAGTGAGAAAGACTTAACCAACATGACAAGATAAGTGGGTGGGTTAAGTTAACATGAATCGACAACACTTAACCAATATGACATAATGTGTGGGAGGGTTAAGTACATATCGGGTTGGTAGGTAATATTAGTAAATATACGCCCACAGACTTAACCATTAAGTAAACAAGTTTGAATCAGTGGGAGGGTTAAGTACATAACGGGTTGGTGGGTAATATTAGTAAATATAAGCCCACAAACTTCATCAGTAAGAAACCCTTGTAACAGGGACCCATTTCAGCAGTAACCCACATAGATGTATCAAGGTACGCTGAAACTAGGTAGGGTGGGGAACGATAACTGGGCTTATTATAGGCGGTCAAAATAGCGGCAGGGGGTACGTCAGTGTAGGTTCCGACGGATTACGGGCGTGCACGTACTCCGGAGTGGGAAAAAGCCGGCACTGGGTACCAGTAGTTATACACTGTGCATCTTGAATCGTGTCGGGTCGCTATTAGAGGGATTGACACACCTTATGGTGGGGCCAACACAGGGTATCTACACGCAAGAGAGGGTCGAATTGACACAGACACATGGAAAATTAATACGAGTAAGGAGCCGATCGATAAGGTAGAAGCGCATTCAGTTTGTCTTGCCTTATCATATCTATGCTAATCGTATGTTATCTTGTTATCCTTATTATCACAGTATTGTCTTATATTCAGTTTATTCATGTCATGATGCTTTTGCCTATTTTCATGCTGAAAGTCACTGGACTTACCAGACTCATGTCTGACCTAGTTTGTTTCGCCTCTTTTCTTCCGTTCCCCCCAGGTTCACAGGGAGGAAATGTTACCACTTAGCTCAGTTTTCTTTACAAGCTCGAAGATAGTCGATGTATTACTTTGGGCTCTCTCTTCCACTGCTATGGCTGGTTCATGCTTTACTGGGGAATATCATTGTTATTTTTATGCTTCTTTTATACTTGGAAGTTTTTGAATCAAGACAGAAGTTCTATGTATTATTTTTAAGTATGATTGAGACAAATTGTTGTAAAAGCTTGACTGAACCACATTGTTTATAAAATGACTTTATTTTTTCCGCTGCTTTATTTGTCTATCTTGTAATTTATCTGCATCTTTTACCTAAAACGCTCCACCAAAGTTAAGGCATTCCCTTTATGAGTGACCTTAACGGAGGTAGGGTGTTAAACCTACGGCTCATCATCCACAAGTCGAAGGTCGGTTCTTGGAAGGAGATTTATACACCGAAATCATGCTAAATACCATAAGTCTCTAATGCAAGATTACTTCAATGACAACTGCACTTACGGTCGTTATATGTTTCGTAGAAGATTCAGGATGCAAAGAAATCTTTTTCTTCGAATATTTGCGGGTATTCAAGGTAACAATGATTACTTTAAGTACAAACAAAATGCATCGAAGATGCAAGGGTTGTCCGGTTTTCAGAAAATGACGGCCGCTATGCGAATTTTAGCTTATGGCACTCCTGCTAATGCTTTGGACGATGCATACCGAATAGCAGAGAGCACAGCACTTGACACACTTGAAAAATTCTGTCAGGCTGTGGTGGACGTCTACGGAGAAGAATACTTAAGGTCTCTGAACGAAATAGATGTAGTGCGAATCAGAGAGATGCACGAAAGCCGAGGATGGTCGGGAATACTAGGGAGTCTGGACTGTATGCATCGGGAATGGAAGAACTGCCCTAAGGGATTACAAGGTGCGTATAATGGGAAGGAAAAGCGACCAACCATCATTTTGGAAGTTGTGGCATCATACGATCTTGGATATGGCACGCTTTCTTCGAATCCCCGGTTCGAATAATGACTTAAATATTATAAAAAAATCTCATCTTTTCAATGATCTTGCTCAAGGCCAGTTACCTTCTTTAACATTTACCGTAGGCGTAAATACTTACGACCATGGCAATCACCTAGGTGACGGCATTTACCCGAAATGGAGCACCATTATTAAAACATGTCCAAATCCATTGACTCCTAAACAAGCCAAATTCGCGGCGATGTAGGAGGCACAAAGGAAAGATGTAGAATGTGCTTTCAGTGTTTTACAATCTAGATTTGCAATGATAAGTAATCCATGTCGGCTGTGGTCTAGGAAAAAGATGTCTACAATCATGTTTGTCTGCATCGTTCTACACAACATGATTATAGAAGATGAAAGAGATATGGATGAAGGGCAACGCCACTACGAATATGAAGGTGCTTCGCAACCACCCTAAGTATTCCGACAGAACATCCCATTAATAGAAGAGGACTTCAACATTCACTTGGAACTTCAGGTTATGTTTAGAGATGCACAACTCCATATCCGACTGCAGAAAGATCTTATGGATCATTTATGGAACCAATATGGTGATCCCTAGTTATGAAGCTTGCTTGTCCAAACTCGTGTTTTATTTTATGATTGTCTGAACTTATCGATCATTTATGCAGTACTGATGTTGTTTTTTATTTTACCATCGTGTTCTATTGTATTTATATAGGTTATTAACCAGCTATTATTATGTTCCGAAGCTAAATTAGTTTATTTGGATCTTCCTAAACATAACTATTTTCTACGAAAATAATAATGATTTTATTTTTTCATATTAAAATATGATTTAGGTTAGGTAAACAAATACTTATAATTTATTGGACTCATGAGCCGATTTTATCGGCTCATCGCATAACGAGCCAATTTTATCGGCTCGTCGCATAACGAGCCAATTTTATCGGCACGCGTTGAAAAAATCAGCTCGCTACATGACTAGCCAATAAAGTTGGTGTGCGAGTCCAAATCAGAATCCTGAATTGAACCTGCAATATCTTGCTGAATATTACAATTAAAGTTATCGGTTGGGTTCAAAAACAACCTATATTATGATCCGTAACATGAATTAGCTCCTCTGTTGGAGATGCTCTTAGGAAATTCTTGGAGTTGAAGCAGAATGGTAGGGCAGTCTTGGAATATATTGCTGAATTCGATACTTTATCGAAGTATGGATTATCTCTAATCGATACTGCCAAGAAGAAGAATGAGAAATTCATAACTGGCTTAGATGAGTACTTAGGGGAAAGCTAATAAACCATATAGATAAGACATTCGAGTCTATTATGGGAAAGGCATTGAGATCAGAAAGCCTTTACCCTAAGTCAAAGACCGAGGTTGCTATTGCATCTGCAAGAGAGCCAAAACCACATGCAAGCGGTGGAGGCAAGAATAATACCCAGAATAAGAGAAAACAGAACCAAACTAAGGATAGTTAGAAGAATAATAAGAAAGATGTCGAGTGTTATGGCTGTGGCAAGAAGGGCCACTATGCCAAAGATTATTGAGCAAAGCCAGCGGACAGGAAGTGCTTCAATTGTGGCCAAGTGGGACATCACAAGGATAAATGTCCACTACCCCCTAAAGAGAAGCAGATTGTGAAAGCATATGCTATCAACGTTGTTCCTTCTTTGTCGAATGCCCCCAATGCCCCAACTACGGTGGAAAAAGGAAAGGGTGTCATCATTCAAGGTATACTTTCCATTTATGATGTTCCTATTCGAGTATTGTTTGATATCGGGGCGTCTCATTCCTTCATATCTAGTGACCTGGTAGATATGTTGGGATCGGAACCCAAGATTGTCGATAGACCTTTACTTATGACGAACCCGGTTTGAGGTTCGACTAGCCTTAGTATAATTTGTCAAAATTTGGTCTTATCGAGTCATGGATGTATGTTTGCTTGTGATTGCTTTGTTTTGGGCTTTACTGGTTTTGGCATTATTTTGGGAGTCGATTGGCTCCTAAGATATGGGGTGGTGGTAGACTGTGAGGAGTCTTCGGTGACTGTTAGAGTGGACGATGGGCGGAGGGTATTGTTTGGTTACCTACCTAGTGATGGAGCGATGACTAGTTTTCTAAATTCTCTCGACACCCCGCATGATGAGTTGTCAGATGCACCTATTGCTGGCGAGTATCCGGACATCTTCGGGGAAGTGATCGGACTTCCACCACACCAAGAGATCGGGTTTCGTATTGATTTAGTGAAAGATGCCAGACCTATAGTGATGTCACTTCGTCGTATGGCGCCAAGAGAGCAGCGAGAGCTCGAGGTGCAAGTGGGCGGTCTTTTGAAGAAGGGATCTATCCGAAGAAGTGTTTCCTAGTGGGGAGCACTAGTTGTATTTGATACCAAAGCTGATGGTTTCCTCCGCTTATGTGTATACTACCGTGAGTTAAACAAGGTGACGTGGAAGAATAAGTATCCTCTTCTACAGATAGATGATCTGTTTGATCAATTAAATGGAGTAAGAGTGTTCTCCCAGTTAGATCTCGCAACAGGATTTCATCAGCTCCGAGTAACAGCTGAGAGTATTCCTAAAACGACATTTCGGACGCCGTTTGGATTCTATGAGTGGTTGGTCATGTCATTCGGTTGATCAATGCACCAGCATATTTTGTGGATCTAATGAATAGGGTATTCAGGGATCAATTGAATAAGTTTGTTCTTGTGTTCGTAGACGATATCTTAGTTTACTCGAGGACAGAGGAAGAACACAAGGAACATTTGAGGACAGTGATGGAGGTGTTAAGGAAACACCAATTGAAAGCAAAATTTTATAAGTGTCACTTCTGGAGGTGGGAAGTGAAGTTCATGGGCTATGTTATTTCATAGAATGGTATTGTCGTCGATCCAGCGAAAGTGGATACGGTGCAAGATTGGTCTACGCCCAAGAATGCAACAGACGTAAGAAGTTTCTTGGGGTTAGCTGGATATTATCGTAAGTTTATCCAAGACTTCTCCAAAATAGCGGCACCGTTGACACAATTGACCAAGAAGAATCAAACTTTCATTTGGGATGAAAGGTGTGAGAACGCATTCGAGAGCCTAAAGGAAAGGTTAACTTGCGCACCAATGTTAGTTATTCCTAAAGGGAATGAAGAAATGACGGTATACACGGATGCTTGTGTTTCCGGACTAGGCGTTGTATAATGCAAGGAGGTAGGGTTGTAGCTTATGCTAGTCGGCAACTGAAACCGTATGAGAAAAGATATCCTACTTATGATTTGGAATTGGCAGTGATCGTGTTTGCATTAAAGATGTGGAGACACTATCTCTTGGGAGAAAGATTCTAGTTGTTTACCGATCATAAGTCATAAAGTATCTTTTCTCTCAGAAGGATCAAAATCCCCGTTAGCAGAGATGATTAGAGTTCTTGGCTTCATATGATTTCAATAACACATGCACACCTGGAAAGGGTAATGCGGTAGCTGATGCATTGAGTAGGAGTCATGCCGATTTGGGGGCTAAGTTTCTTGAATGGAAGCAACTGGAGTATATCACAGGATATGATTTTAGACCTAAGTGCGAATTAGATCCAGCAATGTTAGCAAGTTTGACGATCAGACCGACTTTGATTGAGTGAATCGGCTCTAGACAGAGGAACGATCCTAACCTATTGGAAATCATCTCCAAGATAGAGGTGGGTATCGACGGTAAGGAGATGAACAAGTATGGACTTGATAGAGAAGGACGACTTCAAATGAATGAAAGACTAGTTGTGCCCGACGTTAATGGATTGAGAGATGAAGTGCTTAGATAATGTCATCACTCAAAACTGACTATACATCTCGGTGGTAACAAAATGTATCAAGACATGAAGTAGACCTACTACCAGGAAGGGATGAAGAGAGACGTTGAGAAGTTTATATCCAAGTGCATGAATTACCAGTTAGTTAAAGCCTAGAAAAAGAAGCCTAGTGGTTTGTTACGACCGCTGGAAATTCATGAATGGAAATGGGAACAAGTCTTTGTGGATTTCATTTATGGTTTACCAAGAACTAGATCAGGCCATGATAGTATTTAGGTGATTGTGGATCGATTAACCAAAAGTGCAAGGTTTATACTGGTCAAGTCGAATAGAACGGCAGCTAAGTTAGCAGAACTGTATATGAAGTGGATAGTGAGATTTCATGGAGTACCTAAAGGTATTGTGAGTGTTCGAGATCCATTATTTACTAGTGGGTTTTTAAGAGCTTACAAGAGGCTTTAGGGTCAGAATTACATCTTAGTACCGCATACCATCCTCAAACAGATGGTCAAACGGAGAGGGTAAATCGTGTATTAGAGGATCTCTTGAGGGCTAGTATATTGGATTTTGGTGGATCATGAGATGACCATTTGCATTAGGTTGAGTTCGCATATAATAATAGTTATCAGTCCAATATTGGTATGGCTCCATTTGAAGCTTTGTGTAGTAGAACGTGCAACTCACCATCATGTTGGTTGGAAACTGGTGAGAAGTTTGTGCTTGGGCCAGATGTAATAAGAGAAACTTCAGATAAGATCAAGGTTATTCAACAGCGAATGAAGGCTGCTGTTGACGTCAAAAGTTGGTCACTAGTGACAGTCAACCCCCAATCGTGCGATCAATACACGAATAAAGATTATAAAATGCAGTAAAAGTAAAAAGAACGGGAAGCGCACACAGAGTTTTTATAGTGGTTCGGCAAAGTCGGTGCCTACGCCCACTTTATATATTATTTCCTTTTTTTATTACAAATACAATGCTTTTTCTGTTTGAAGAAGAAAGAGAAGATGGCTATTTTCCCTTCTTCTTTTTGAGAGAGATTGAGAGAAATATAGAGAGGTCAGAAAAAAGTCTAAAAGAAACTCTCTCTCTTTCCTTCCTCTTTTTAAGCTTGGAGGTATTTATAGGTAGAGAATGCAGCTTGGGTTGTTGCGATATGGTCCGGCCATTCTGGGAAAGCCTAGACACGTGGAACCCATCAGTTGGTTTTAATAGCGGCTGGAGACTGATCCCACTATTCATAAATAGTATCATCAGAAGTTGTGGCTAACGTGGCATCCATGGAGAGGTATATCAAAAGTAGAGCTTTATCTGGATATGGTTTGACCTCTTTATTGCCTTGGAAGTCGGGACATACGGTGAAATGGCTATGTAGAAGATTTCCATGTTGGCCCGAGATAATCGGTCGACGCGCCTTTTACGGAAGCGAGATACTCAGTCGACTGGGAGAGCGATTCTTCCGGAGTGAGTTGTCAATTGACTAGGTTGGACTTGGGCCGATATGTGACTGTTTTAGACCATACGTTTGCTGGACTTCCTGAAGCACGGCTTGTATCCATTTGCGCGTTTGGGCTTTGGTCTGGCTTGTTGAGACTCTTGCCAGAAAGAGAGTTAACAGTTTGCCCCTCAGAACGCATCTTCGTTGGTAGAGGGAGGTGTATTCTGAAATTTGAACCGAAGCACAAAAGCTCGAGCAGCTATGGTCACGTCGGACCATGTTAAGGCCAGAAAACCGACGGTTGCGATGTTGTATTAAGGCCAGAAAACCGACGACCATACCAGGTCGTATTTAGGCCGGAAAACCGATAACGATCAGGAACCATATTAAGGCCGAGATGACGATCACTATTTGTATGAGAGTTGGTTCCTGCAAATACAAAATAAACAATTCTTGTTTTGGAGAAGGCTGATGGGTCGAGCATTTCATTTCACTTGGCTTTGAAGGGTGGCGAGCATTAACCATGCTCGGCTTAGTGGCGAACATTAACCATGTCCGGCTTAATGGCGAACATTAACCATGTCCGGCTTAGTGGCGAACGCTAACCAGGTTCGGCTTAGTGAGGTGGCGAGTATTAATCATACTCGGCTTATGGCAGGTGTGTTTTTTTATGATCGACTCATGTTAAGTTAGTTTTTCCAGCGAGCTATGAACGCGCGTGGTGTAAAAAGAAAAGAGGGAGTATAATTTATACTTCGTATTTAAAAGACATGACCTCACTCGGTTAGAGGAGTAGGTGTTTTTAGAAAAAGGGTGGTGAGCTTTCGCGCTGACCACATAAAACAGGGGG
The DNA here is from genome assembly GCA_030737875.1 of Allium sativum. Lineage (NCBI taxonomy): Eukaryota > Viridiplantae > Streptophyta > Magnoliopsida > Asparagales > Amaryllidaceae > Allium > Allium sativum. The sequence continues at coordinate 381,928,594 of CM060915.1, forward strand.
CAAGCGTTATTCAAGCTCGGCTTAGAGGTGTTCAAACATGATCTATGTTTGGAAAATAAAATTCATAACTGCTAAATAACTATTACAAAGAAAAGAAATTCTATAGGGGACAGAAGTTGATTCCAGAGCATGCCTAGGAGCTAAATCCTAACCCGAGACATGTGTACATCAAAGTGTCCTTATTTTTGAAAGAAATACATCAAAAGAAAAGAAATCTAATTAATGATAATGCCGCGAGTGCTTGTCTCAGGGTCCTTTCCGTTTCTAGAAGCTCGAGGATCAACCTAAGGAGCTTGGGCAGAAGGTCGCGACGGCATGGCTGGGGCGCGATCTTTGACATATTCGGGGAGCTCTCCTTTTCTGACCCGTCCTTAAATGAGATCGCGCAGATGTCGGCATTCATTTGTATTATGTCCAGCTACGTTGTGAAATATACAATGATTGCTGGAATCAAGTTCCATCTGGGTTGGCTCTCGTCGAGGTGGTCTCAGAGTGGGCAAGGACCCTCGTATGCCAAGATAGATATCGAGCAAAGAGGAATTGAGCTCGGTGTACTGGTCGTACTTATTTTCATTTCGGGATCGCACATTGTACTCGCTCTTCTCCGGGGCCTTTCCTCTTCCTTATTCTGGTCGTTACCATTGAATGAACCTTGTTGTTTGGCTACTAAAACCTCGAGGCTCTCCATTTCAAGGTCGACATCCTCTTGTCGGAGGAATCCTTCGGCCTTGGAGTAAAAGTCGTCTATATCCTTAGGAGGATCTCTGGTTAAAGAGATTGAGAATTCTGATCGATTTTGAACTCCTACAATGGTAGCCATGAGCACCATCGATGGCTCGGGCCGATCGACATATGCTATGGCCGCGTTGAATCTTTCAAGGAAGGACCTGAGCATTTCTCCGGATCTCTGCTTGATGGTAGATAAGAACATAACACTTTTCGATCGGGAGATGTGTACTCGAAACTGTTCGATGAAGCGGGTGATCAGAGTGTTCCAACTGCCGATCGACTCCGTTGTCAGCTGTCGAAACCACATGTCAGTTATGTCTGTGAGAAAGAGCGGGAAGCACTTGGCCATGACATTGGTCGATGCGCCAAGTACCTCCATATGTCGCATGTATCGCATGAGGTGAATGGTCGGGCCAGTGCGACTGTTGTATGGCTCGGTAGCTGGGAATTTGAAGTCCAGGAGGTTTCGAGAATTTCTGATCTCCCTAATGAAGTGGCTGCGATTGAAATTATCTATGCCTTGCTGCGAAGAGTTGCCCCGAGTAAAAGGTCGGATGATGCTCGCAAGCTAACTCCCTTCCCCCAGGAGTCGTTGCCATGAATTTAGCTCCGCATTCTGAGAAGGTTCCGCGTGGGGATCTAGCAAAAGCATGTTCGGAAGGGCGGCTGTTGACTGAGCTCGTCCTCCAAAAGTTGAGTGAAAATGTGAGGGAAGGTGAGCCAAAGTAGGTGGTTCTGGGCAGAATGGCCCCTCTGGAACCTGATGAGTTATGGGTCGAGGCACACCCGTAACAAAGGGCCTAGGCTGATCCAGCATAGCATGTAATGTTCGGAGCTCCGGGTTGCCCCCGTTTGGGGCGAGGTTAGGAGGGTCTATGGTAGCGTTTTCTCCCGCCACGGTAAGGACCGATACAGTAGGGTGGCCTCCCTCGTTCGAAGGGAAGGCTGCGCTAGCTCTTCGTTGAAGGTGAAGAGTGGTTAGAATGGTCTGTGGTAAGATTCCGGATTGTAATGGGAATGGCGTTGGTTCTGAGGGACCCGGAGGTAGCTCGACTGGTTCAATAGGTCGACCTGCTCCCAAGAGTGGGGGCAAAGTATTCGACCGACCTAGATCTTGATCGTAAACCTCCCGAGGTTCTGCTGCTGCAGCTGCGCTGGTTGCTGGAAGTGATACTCCTGGTTGTGAAGGATTGGTTGGTGTGACCAAACCAGGATAAAACAAAGTTGTAGCCCGATCGGTGGCTTGATTCTGTCCAGACCGAAGATCAGTTGTTGCCCCAGTCTCGGCCGGTGGAGGAATTGATGTTGAAGCGTTCAATCCTGTCTCCAGTCGACCAAGAAGGTAATCTATCAATTGCTGCTGTCGTTTGAGGAGTTTACCCTGAGATGTCATTTGTTCTCTGAATTCGACCATCATCTTATCCATATCATCCCGAGTAACGTGTCGAGATACATCTTCTTGAGAGGAAGCTTCGAGACTTGCTTCTGTGGCGTTGTTATCGCCAGCATCAGTAGTTGTAGGGCAGGAAGATGTTGCATCTTTCTTTCGTTTGTTCACCATAAGAAGAAGTGATCAGAGGCTCTAACGGAATATCGGTACTCGGCCCCTTCCTGGCACGCCAAAGTGTTGATGTCAAAAGTTTGTCACTAGTGACAGTCAACCCCCAGTCGTGCGATCAACACACGAATAAAGATTATAAATGCAGTAAAAGTAAAAAGAACAGGAAGCACACAGAGTTTTTATAGTGGTTCGGCAAAGTCGGTGCCTACGTCCACTTTATATATATATATATATATTTGATTACAAATACAATTCTTTTTCTGTTTGAAGAAGAAAGAGAAGATGGCTATTTTCCCTTCTTCTTTTTGAGAGAGATTGAGAGAAATATAGAGAAGTCTGAAAGAAGTCTAAAAGAAACTCCCTCTCTTCCTCCTCTTTTTAAGCTTAGAGGTATTTATAGGTAGAGAATGCAGCATGGGCTGTTGTGATATGGTCCGGCCATTCCGGGAAAGCCTAGACACGTAGAACTCATCAGTTGGTTTTAATAGCGGCTGGAGACTGACTCCACTGTTCATAAATAGCATCATCAGAAGTTGTGGCTAACGTGGCATCCATGGAGAGGTATATCAAAAGTAGAGCTTTATCTGGATATGGTTTGACCACTTTTATTGCCTTGGAAGTCGGGATATACGGTGGAATGACTCTGTAGAAGATTTCCACGTTGGCCCGAGATACGACGCGCCTTTTACGGAAGCGAGATACTAGGTCGACTGGGAGAGCGATTCTTCCGGAGTGAGCTGTCAACTGACTAGGTTGGACTTGGGAAGATATGTGACTGCTTTGGACCGCGCATCTGCTGGGCTTCCTGAAGCGCGGCTTGTATCCATTTGCGCGTTTGGGCTTTGGTCTGACTCGTTGAGACTTTTGCCAGAAAGAGGGTTAACAGCTGCCAAGATAGGCAGAAGAGTTACGTTGATAAAAGACGAAGAGATTTGAAGTTCTCTGTTGGCGACTTCGTATTCATCAAGATTTCTCCGTTGAAGAATGTGATTCGATTTGGTAGAAGAGGTAATTAGCACCAAGGTTTGTTGGTCCATTCCCAGTTCTCGAACAAGTTGGGAATTCGGCGTATAAAGTTAGATTACCTGATAAGATGGCAAGAGTGCACAACATAATTCATGTTTCTTGGTTAAGAAAGTTCGTGCATGATTCTGATATGACTATTTCACCAGATCAGTTGGATGATATTGAGGTAGAATCCGAGGCATTTGGGAGCCGCAGGACGATTCATATTATCGGGTACGATACGAAACAACTTCGAAGGAAGACGGTGAACTGGTCAAGGTTCAGTGGAGCGATAATGAGAATGACTGTACTTGGGAAACTGAGGAAAGCGTAAAGAAGTTGTATCCAGAACTCTTTGCCTGTAAGGTTTTAAATCGCAATATAGTTATTCTGCATAAGATAGGTTTGTTGTGTTGTCATGTATGTTTGATTGATTCTAAATGGTTGATAGGCATGCGAGAACCTTTGTTATTTTCTTAGTTAAGGAATTTCGAGGGCGAAATTTCTTAAGGGAAAGGGGGGGGGAGGAGGGAGAGTGTAACGACCCGCATTCTATGCATCAAAGGATCATAGAATATTTATTTCACTCACATACGAAGTCATATGGTCGTGTAACTTTGGGGAACGACTATTGGGGTCATTTCCCATGTTCAAGATTTTTGTCTAATTTTAAATGACCGTTTTACCCCTATCGAATCTTATTTCGCCTATAACTTTTGATTGGTAAGGAATTTTGACCTGAAACCACTTCCATCGGATTCGGATGATGGTTTACCTTTCCGTAAAGTGGTCATGTTAATCAAATGGGCTTACCATTTGGGAGATATGGCTGAAACAAGGTTTGAAGATGGAAAAATAGCATAATTGGGCTTAACCGAGTGATTAACAACTAAGCCCATAACCCATTTCGGGATTAGGGTTATGGGAGGGCTGAAGGGGTTTGGGGAAATATTTCATTTCAGTTTTCTAGCCGCCACTAACCTTTCTTGAACCCTAGCAATGGCCTTTATCCTCTAAATCTGTCTCAAATCACTTTCTAATAACATATTAGCCAAATCTACGTCAAATCAAGGCGGATTAGCATTAAAATTGAGATAGAGCAACTGGAACACATAGGAATTCGACCCAAATCAGTTAGAGTTTCAGATCTTAAATTTATTTATGGCTAAAGTGAGTGATTTGCACTTTTATTCACTAATTACAACTGATTAGGGGTGATTAGTGATAATTAGCGAAATTATGCATCATAAAAATCTAGAAAAATATGTACAAATTCTTAAATATTATTTTATGTCTCTGTTAGAAATTTGGGTTAATTTAGATTAAGTTTGTTAATCCTATTATTAGATATAGTTAAACATGATTAAGGGAAAAACATGGGTTTTGGGTATATTTGATCCATATTAACATGTTAAATCATTGTTTTGGTGTTTATGGTTGATTATACATGTTGCTATTATCGTTTGGTATGACTTGTGATTGCATAAAAAAGTTAGGATGGTCGAAAACGCTGTCGTATGGCGTAAATAGCTCACTGGAAAAGTTGCAGGAAATTGGTCAGACCCCGTTCGTGAAGCAACTACGCGACTCGACCTGGTGCTCTAAGGAGGCACCATGAGCAGAACCCACGAACCGCTCATGCTACAGTTCCATGAACTACCCGCTCATGCTCCATGCATCATGACCCAGAACTTGAGACAAGATCGAGCCACTTGCATCACTACGAGCCGAGATGGAGACCATGAGTCGACCGCCTGGAGGGTTGACCACAAGCCAATCCCCACGAACCAAGAACCGAGCTGGAGCATCACGAGCCGGAACCACTTCAAGGACTACGAACCGCACTTATAGCTTCACGAGCCGAACCAAGAAGATACCACGAGTGGTTTTGAAGGTCACAAATCGGGATGATGACCAAAACCCAAGATGCAAAGGTAGTCCAAATAGGAAGTTAGAACTCAGGATCTAGATGGGAACCAATGAGTTAACTTCATGATTGGACTTTGCTGCGGGACGTATGCAAACGGGCTATCGATATCTATAGCTTTGGTTCACCAACGAGAGACGGATTAGTGGCTATGGATCAGCGTAATGGGATCATTAAGACTCCCAAGGGCAAGTGATCGTAGCATGGCTATGGATCTGCGCAGTGGGATCGTTAGGACTCCCAAGGGCAAGGTGATCGTAGCAAAGGATTAATGACTATGGACTAGCGCAATGGGACCGTTAAGACTCCCAAGGGCAAAATGGTTGTAGCGAATTATTTGGTAATTAAAGTGGTGGATATCGTATGCTTTACACACTGAGTGAGAGATGTGAGGATGATTGCTATGTTTGATGTTTGCTATCACCATGACATGCACACTCCCATTTTACACTTTATGTTATTTTTACCTTAGAGTACTATACAACTTGTTGTGCTAACTCTTTGGTTGTAGGTCCAGGTTCAGGTATGATTATTTATATCTGTTATTGTTTTATTTTGCTGCTATCGCTCATACCAGACTTTTGTCTAACCCAGAGTTTTATGTCTCTTTTAATTACTTTGGGTGCTCCTAAACGAACAGACTAGAGACAGGTTAGGTGGTATGCACGAGTAGCTATCTAGAGACGAGCAGGAAGCTTCCACGTACTATTTACATATATTCTCCATGTGTTCTTGTTGGTCACTACTTTGGGCATTAGTAGTGTAGCTTTTCTATTTTGCTTTAGAGACGGTATTTTGAAGCTGTAATAATGATGCTTTGGATCATAAGCTGTATTTTGGATTCCGCTGCTATGATGGTTTAGTTTTCAGCTTATGCACCGTCTCGCCTGTTTTATGTCAAGTTATGTTATTATTATATTTTATTCCATGCGCTTTGAGATATGTTACAGGTTCTTTGGTGATTCATCGTCTTGCTTCTTTTCTTTTGGCAACCGTCCCGTGCTAGTTGGGCATTAACACAGCGCATTTCGGGGAAATATCGGTTGTTACGAGGCGGGCCGTCACATTGCTAGATAGAAGTTTCTGATCTGTCAACCCGACATATAAGGTATTAATTTTCGGTCCATCAACTCGATCAAAAAGCGAAAAGTTCTTGTTTCATCAATTTATCATGTTAAATAAAAGTTTTTTGTTTATCAATTGCCGAGCAAGAAGCTTTTGGAGATCATCCAGTCAATCATTATAGATAAGAAGTTTCGATTTGTTGCTTGAAAAGATTTCTAGACATTTTTAACTCTTGCAGCAAAAAACTGTGATTAATTCAATATTGGACAAAGATTCCCGATTATTCTTGTCAAATTGATTTTTGGCCCTCTTTTAATTCCAAATAAAGAATTCCAATCTTCTGTTATTGCCAAAATGAATTTGTGACCTTCTCACCTATGAGCATTGATTGAGGATTCACATCATCCATTAATCTAAGACATAAAATTATGGCCTTTTATTATCGATTGATATTTTTTAAACTTTACCATATGTCACATGATAAAGGTATCTATCCATCTCTACACATGGGTAACGATTTTTTTGAATTTTAAACAATCATTAAAATCCAGCCATGGCATATTTCTGTTAGTTCCTGATATGGTGATTTTGATGATAAAACCCTCATTACTTATTATAAAATATGTATACTATCATTTTATGTAGAGTAATATATGTATATGCAGGATATTTATAAACGTGTTTTGAGAATGAAAACTGTACAATATACAGAATCAAGATTGAAGATTACAAAAATGAAGAACTCAGGACTGAAGATTCATGGCTATCAAAAATTCAAGATATCGAGATAAGTAATATAGTCTAGATTTATGTTAAACACTAACATCTTTATTCAGATTTTAATATGGGATTAAACAAGAACTTTCAAAAATGCTTTTCAAATTTCCCTTTCGATCTTTTAAATATTTTAGCCTCAAAATCAAAACTGTTTTAAATAACTTGTTTTTGATTTCTAAATGTTTCTTGTTTTTAAATATTTCACTTTTTGTTATCTTTGTAATATATAGTTGTTTTTGAATTTCCTTTTTTTAAAGATTTTCTCTGAAAATGTTTTAGCCTTCAACTCTTCTTAGTTTTTATTTTTAAATATTTCAAATCATTTCTTGTTTGTAAACTCACTTAACAATTTATTTCAAAACAACTTCTATTCTTATATTTACATTTAAAAAACATCTTTTTATTTTAAACTAATTTCCGATTTAAATATTTTAGTCTTAAAACTCAAAAATATAATATAAACACTTTTTTTGGCGAAGCCGACCGATTTTTAAAGTATTATGTAACACTTAATAATAAATATAGAATTATAGGAGTTAGACAGACTATCTAACTACTATCTGTTTTTAAGGTGGACCGTCCACCATTACCTATCGCGGTTGCAGTACTGGAGCTAGCAACATTAGCTAGACTACAAAATTACTTCTCCACGCAGGGATTATAAACTAACACCATTACATAAATGAGACATTACATACAAAGTGTGCAATAACATGTTAAACTACCAAGAAAGTGTTGTACTTGACAACTACACTTGAAAGGACTCCAAAGCATCTACGAAGGCAAATGTACACAGTCTCGAGCACCATAAATTATTTCCATCACAGCTCAAAAGTAGGGTCGTGAAACCTACCAACAATTGATATTATGTGACATTGATGACTAACTAGTAAGTGAAAATGGAACAAAGGATGGTAAGGGAGGAAAGGTGGCCACAGATCAGCATCGATGTGAGCATAAGCTTCCCATGTGATGCTAAGAAGGCGAGGCAATGAACTAGATCACCATCACCATCATAGTCAGGCCACGAATCAGCATGCGATCCCCAAACAACCAGAGGAACGATCCATGGACACACACATCTAAACTAACTACACCTACAACTGCCAGCAAAATGACCAGACAAGACGAAATCAGCATGCACAATGAAAATCCAATACCACCAATGGCACCAACCCAACTAAATCTACAGACCAGTACACAAACGACCAATTTAAAAGCTCATCATGCTAGAGACTGTGATGTGCTACCTCAAAGCAAACACGATTGATAAGGTGAAAAGCATACCAAGTTGTAGATCATTAAGTCGTGAAACCAAAGCGAGATATCAGAAGTTACTACGCATGACGATACTCCATAAATGACCATACAAGCACCTACTAGATAAGCTGAAACCACATCTGGCTCGAACCAAACTATGATAAAACCAAAACAGGGTACCCATTACTCACCTGCCATCCCCATTCAAATTGGCTTGGCCAGACAAAAGTTGGACTAAAATTCACCAAGCAATGAATAAGCTTGAACTCGCTTGATAACCTAACGTTGCTTATTACAGAAATCATACGGCAAAGAGAGGTGAATCGCCATTGAGTATGTCACAAAAGAGTTCGATAGGGCCTGTAATGGACACCGCATCTAAGTAAGTACCAATTAGTAGGAGAGGGGTAGAAGGAAGATAGTGTGTGGACCAGTGAGAATGAGGAAGTTAGGATCCAGGGTTTAGGTCGAATCAAAATAAGTAGGGCTCGTTTGTACTAACGCAGGCGGAAACAAGAAAGGGATTGAAGAGGAAGAAGGACAATTGAAAAAAGAAGGACAAGATCAGAGAGGAAGGAACCTAAGAGGAAGAGCGAAGGCAATTTCTTGTCATTATTAACTATTACAAACTAATCGATACCCTTTGCCTTGACTTTGTAATATAAACACTTATGTTTCAATATCAATTTTATATATTATAAATATTTGTTTTAATCTCCGTTATACAATCTTATAATGGTTTGTTCAAATTTCAGAATTTCCTCAATCTACTCATACGTCATTTCCATTATTTTTCAAAATTCAATTTTCAATTTTACAAAGGGGATGTCGACATATAGGGATATCCCATGTTAACATGGTGGCTGTTAAATTCAGATTTTCAAATTTCCAAAAAAGTGTATATTTATTTAAATATCTTCATTAATGGACATGGTTGTTTCTTTACTTTTAATACCCAACCAAAAACGAATTTTCTAACTACTTTTCACTATCTTCTTCACCCCTTTCGCTCCACTCCATCTTCTTTCTAATTTCTGAGGATCCTTAACCAAACTCTGCCAAAATTCAAAAAGAATCAAGCCAGATCATCTCTAATTTAATTATCTACCACTTTCTCTCAAATACCTAAGCGCTATTCAGAGTTATAGGAGCATATGTAATCAAAGATCAAAGTCCTATCGAGTCTCTCTATCAAATTACTGAAAAGGTGTGGTTATGGTCGTTTTTAATCAACCGGGTATATTTGTAGCCCGTAAATCTTGTAGCCTAGTTAAATCAATAAAGCTCTCTGAGCTTGAAAGCAGGTGGGGGTGTTCCTCGTAGCCTTAAAATCGAGGATTGTAATACCAACATTTATTTAAAAATAAATCTGTACAACCTTGAGTTGTGTGGGACTGGATGTAGGACAACTCCGAACCGGTATAAAATCCTAGTGTGTTCTTTCCTTTACTGCTTTTACTTATTATTTGCATATGTGTTTGATTCTGTGATTATTTCAAATCTGTGATTTATGATGTAACCAAAAAGTTCATAAATTCCACTAAAACAGTTTTCATCCCCTCTAATGTTAGGTTAGCCTTAAGATCCATTATCCGTATTTCCAATATTTGGTATCAAGGCATATATTTTCAAAGTTCTCATAACCTGAATTTTGGAAGAGTTAAAAATGGCAATATTTGGAATTTTTGTTAACACTAGTTCAAACATTTCAATTCATCATTGTGTCATGAGTCTTCATTTAGTTATTTTGAAAAATCAAGTTATCTACCAAATTGGCGTGTTGTGCAGGAATATACGTAAGGTTCTTATGGTAATGGTAAATTTACCAGTACCATACCAATACCAAGTAATTGGTAAAAAAAAAAAAAAAAATTGATCCATTTTGGTTTACCAATGTTATTGGTATGGTAACGGTAAATTTACCATTGTTAACGATAAATACAGCGGTAAAGAAAAGTCAAAACCAGTGGTAACGGTAAATTTACCAATCATATTAAATTTATTTTTCACTATTAGATCAAACCTTAACCATAGACACTTTTAACTATACGTCGTGGTTTTTAAGAAGATTTTGTAGTAATATTTATGATGATGATTCTTTTTAAGTTTTGTAAGGCTCAAAGTTTGAGATTATAAATGTTATTATCTCATATTACTGTAGATAAGCTCTGATGGATTAGGAAATACTTAGATGTCAACTAAAACATGTTGTAATACTAATATAAATATCATAGAGTAATAATAAAAAACAAGATAATTGTTTTTTTTTTTCAAATATTAGGGCAACAAAATTTTAATGTTTGTTGCACTGGTAAATTTCCCATTACTAGCCAACGATATACCAGTTTATCGGTATACCAGTGAATATTTTACCATTGGTAATGGTAAATTATCGGTAGCTATTTTTTGACTTACCAATAGTACTGGTAAGGTAATGATTCTCATGCATCAGTAACGGTTACCATTACCATAACAGCCATTTATATGTGTGTTACATGGCTTTTGACGATTCAACACTTAATGAACAAATGGTGCAAATTAAGAAAAACAAACGGATACTTTAGAGTGGTTGTTCAAGAATCATGACTGCAAATATAGATATACTAAAGGACATAGTCTATGAAGATGGAGGAATGGTCAATTTTGGAGACAACTCGAGAGGATATGTAATTGGAATCGGCAATGTTAGTAATTATAAAACTCTTATTATTTCTAATGTTTTGCTAGTTAGGAATTTAAAACACAACTTATGTGACAAAGATTACAAAATTAATTTGAAAAAGATAAGTGTCATATCGAAGGTAATAATTCAAATATTATATTTGAAGGGATAAGGAAGAAAAAATTGTATGGTTAGTATGAAATTTTCAAATGACAATAGGATCACCATATTACAACGGTGTAAAACAATTGTAAATGACTTTTTATATCGGTGATTACACCGTCGTATATTAAAAAGTTATAATAGACTAAAATCTTTTACAATTGTGTATTAACGTTGCAACTAACTGTTGTCATATATATCCTATTGCAACTGCTATGCACTGTTGTGACATCGTAATTTTTACAACTATTTCTGGTAGTTGTAATACACTTTATTACAACTATAATTGACAGTTACATTTTAAATTACAAAAAGTAATATATGCACCAATTGTTCACATATTAATAATAATAGAGAGCATTCATGTATTAATATAATTCATAAATTAATGGAACAAATATAACTAAATCAAATTCATCCATATATATATATATTAATAATCACAATACTCGATCAAAATACAATACATAACCAACAAAACAATCCAAAATAGTTATTCACATCACCAACTAAATCGTTACAAAAAAGATAGTCATTCCAATGATGTACTTTTATCTTTATGTCAAGCCACAGTTGATCCAACAGCTTTTCTAATGGTACTCATCTCGGAATTCGGCTTCCACAAGAAAGCTTTTGGTCAATCCGATGAAACACTGTCACATCAATCAAAACTTTACAAGCTTTCGGTCCAAGTTTCTTTAAAGTGCACTAAAAATTAGGATTAGTGGATACCACCATTCCTTCCGCAACAACTTGTTTTTCCCAACTCAATATTTTACATTTTGATAATGGAAGTTTAATCAGTTTCTTATTTAATGATACACTTAATATAGTTCCAGATTTTTCAATATTTTGGCATGTGCCTTAAGAGTGTCTTTTGATACGCTGCATCATTGAAAACCTAAGATAAAATCATTCAAATAATGTTACCAAACACATTCAGCCATGTGATATACAATTGTAGAAAACTAAAGCATAACATAAATAATGATTTCGTGCACTTTTACGCAATTTTAGTATTGAAATCCTTAAAATGAATAAAGTAAAACATAACATAAATAATGCTTTTGAAAGCTTTTATGCATATGACAAAGTTAGCAAATCTTTTGCATGCAAATGAGCTCTCTAAGCGGCTTTGGGCAGAAGAGGTGAATAAAACTGCTAATTCACTTCATCCAGGCGTAGTTGTCACCAATCTTTTCAAGCACCATAGCGTTATTATTGGTAATACCTACACATAGCTAATTTTGTACTTTTGCATGTTAATAAGAACTCTACAACATTATTATTGTCCATTGATCATAAGAAGCACTTAGTTCTCTAGTTGTTATCTTCGTATTATCTTGTATAGAAGTAATATTATGTCATGTTTTCTCATTTATTTGATAACCAAGTACCATCATACTGTAGCGGCATTTTTCTTCTTCTTATTTGGTTCATTAAGTACTTATAACTCATCATTGGAGTTGCGGAAGCGATGGAGCGATTGCAATGATCGATTGAATTTGGTGATGGATTTCAATTCGAAGGGTAAAAATTCCATGGCCATTTTCAGATTCGGGAACTGATTTGGGGATTAAGGAATTCTTGGCTGATAAAGGGGAGAAATGGGAACACGGTAAGGCTTAATAAAAGGATGGAACCGTGCAATGAAATAAAACAAGGAGGACGTGTGTTAAGAACAGGGACACGCGTGAAATATCAGAGCAAAAGGGACAAGTGGCACCAAAATTTAGCAATTAAAACAAGTGGCCATATTTAAAATAAACTAATATATTTTTCCAAAGTATATACCACTTAATTATATTATGTATTTTTTTCAAATATAACTTAAATAGATTTTTAAACCAAAATTCAAAATAAATAAAATAAAATGAACAAAACTCATGTTTAAATTTTAAAACAAAAATTTGCATTTCACAACAATATATTCTCAAACCAAATCCAACTATATAACTTATTTAAGTATAACTCTCAAAAATAGAAAAATCAAATAATCAAGTATAAATATAAACATTCTCAACTTTAAATTCAGTTAACTTTAAAATTTTAAAAAGCCAAAATTTCTGGTTCGTTACAATCTCTCTCTCCCCGCCCCCTCCCTCCCCACTTAAAGCTTTTCGTCCTCGAAAAGGAGAGATTTGGTAAAACCAAAATAATCAACAGGATTCAAAACTTGAAAAACAAAGCATGGAATAATTTCTTCGACCAAAATCCCAATTTTACTTTCAAATCATTCGAAAAACTACATTGTTTTCATATCGAATCATACTTCTTCGGGATTTTCAAAACCAAAATCATTTCGAAATTTCAAATATTTTACGATAGATGACATAAAACATTTATGTTCCAAGTCGAGAGGTTTCTCCCAGTGACAAGACCACGAGGCACGACTTATGCATGTATCGATATCAAATAATGATGTCTCTCCGGACCCCAGAGCTGACCATCATCAATCAAGGGCTTACACTCACGTTGTACATTTCTTTAGTCATGGGTTACTCGAATCTTAGTACGAATCATTTCATTTCATATCCCGAAGTTATAAATCATTTAGAAATAATAATTTACAAATACTTTGAACAGTATTTTTATCGTTTTTTCAAATCTTTCCAAAATTTCGGGATTCAAATCGTCGAATTTCTATGTTTACAAAACACATTACAAACCATTTCAGTTTATAAGTCATATTGAGTTTTATGAAAATAAATTTCAAATCAACAATTACACAAAAAATGATATTTTTTCAAAATTCGACTTGTCCATATTTGTCGAAGCAACGAAAGATTGGTACAGTTTCAGGTAATTAAGCACGAATGGTTCAAATCGGTAAGCGATGGATGATGACAAGTCAAAGGAAAATGAAACACATTAACAAGCAAAGCGGCAAAACTATATTTCAAAACATTCGTTTTTATTCAGTTTATTTCAAAATTCATCGCAATTCATTTGCTATTCATTTTTTCCCAATTTTTCCCAACTTCATCTTAATTCATTTTCAAATTCAATTTACACGTTACCACCAACGAATACGTCACTTATTTAAATTCTGCTTATCTATTCCAGCTCGCATTGTCTTATTAAAACATTTCTATGAATATTTACCCAAATAATTTCAATCACTTATCTAACAGTTTCAAGTATTTTCGATGTTTAAATTGGAATCATACAGTCATCCCACTTTCGAAACTCAAAAATAAACTTCTGATGATGATGCATCAATCATCAGAATCATCTCCGGGCGACTAGAGTATGATTTCATATCTGTCTAGTAGATATCGGTCTTCATATATACGTTGATCAGATGTGTATTCAAAATTCGTACATACTCGACAGTTCGATCTCGACGTCAATAAAATACTCGAAACTCATATTATAAATGATATTTCAAAAACAATTACGCTTTTCAAAACGGTTTATTACTTTCAAAATAATTTTACATTTTCAAAATACGCTTTCTCTGTAGCAATTCTTGTGTCAACTCCACTCATTCTAGAGTATTGCAACTCTATCTCTAACGAGATTTTAAACCCAATAAGCTAAGCTTTGTCAAACCAAAGCTCTGATACCACTTTGTAATGACCTGTCTTTTGACCGCTCTAAGTCGGTACGATGGGTAGTTATTTAGCTTATCAAGTTTAAATAGAATAAACACAGAATCACATACGGAAATTTTCACCGGAATAAATTTTATATAAAAATATCAGAGTGCAGAAATTTATATACAGCTGAAGGTTCAATATCAGGTGTATATAAGTATTAAAAGAATAATTTTTTTTAAATAAAGATTACAATTTTGTCGTCTTGCGCCTGCAGTACGCGTCTTCATGCCTCTCCAGATTTGCGAGCTGAAACTCTAAAATTTGCAACACTCGTACTTGACCCGAGCGTTCCATGCAAAACATAAAACACTCGAGTCAGGGTTAATCATTGTTCAAGTAAATTTATTCAAATGCAATACTAAAATATAAATGTACAGGAACAACCAGCAACCAAATAATAGTGGTAGTATTTTACATGAAAACATCGACATTCACTTATGATTACAACGGCAACTATAGTTTTCAAAAATATGATTACTACACCTCTCTAAATACTATGCAGCAGGTGTTGTTTTTATTTCTCAAAAGGATAATGTGTCCATTTACACTATTAAAATAGGCAAGTGCGCAATATGGTGTAAATATTTTCAGATCAGTACATAACAACCCTATCATAATCCATCCTCTACTTTGTGCATATAGTTACACTTTTTTTTCTTTTCGAATCATCTATTTAAGTGACTTGTAGTGGTATAAAGCTTTAGTTTAAATAGGAAAACACAGCATTAGAAGAATCAAGGGAACGAAACAAAGTGAACGCATGGACCAAGAGCATAAGTTTGCATATCAACAAAACATAAATATAGTGGCATTGCTTTCAACCAAGTAGCAAAAGGATGCAACAAAATTTTAAAACAGCCAAGTCATGAGTTCACTAGGACATGGAAGAATAAAAGCATCAACAATTTAATGCACAGTAAGGGATGAAAATATGCACAGCCACATGGCATGACTAGCTTAAGGGCTATGGATGCACGCATGAATTTTATATATGCGTATATTGGAGTTAACTATTAGCAACCACATAGTTAATATTCATATAAATTTAACAGGTAAATCTGCATAGCATGGAAAGACTTACTCAATGAAATAGAAAAAAAACGTCCATGTGCAAATTAAAGTCTCGAAAGTTAACCGCTACATGTAGCATGTAAATCAGCATGGCCAAACAAGCTCATTTATTGAACACAAGTGCTAGTATGAAACTCATTCTGAACTAAGTAAAATTTTCTTTTCTATACCAAGACAAGGCCAAGGACAGTCCATCTATTTTAACACATAAGAACAGGCTATGATCATTTAGGAAAGGCGTTCCAAATCATACTAAGGGAAAAATTTTGCACAGTGGTCTATAGCTAATGCTGACATAGAAGCATGTGTGGTATATTTACTACACCGTTGATTATTCCAAACTACTATGGACAAGGTAAATTCAATGTAGGCTGAAAATTTGTGTCATATGAACAAAAGCATGTATGTAATTCAGTACAACAACAAAAGCCACAAGTGGTGGAATAAAGCACAGGGACTACACACGCATGTATTTCGACAAAATGGCTAGAGTGTGACTCATCTCAGTAAAGCAGTATGGTTATGAATCAAGGTCTCTGGGTAAAACGACTAAGGCAACACTGTAGCTTTCCAATGCTACTCAAAACATGTCAAGTAAACTCCAATGACAACATATACGAGTAACTGACCAAAACAATATACATGCCAAGACCCAAAACCAAGCAACTATATTTTAGTAACACGATTGGATTAAAAAACCTAACAAAGACTAACCGTGAGTGAGATGCTCACCTTAAACAACAAGATAGCACAGCGGAAAGGAGCAGACAACAATTCGAAAGCTTCCGGCGTCGTAGAACTCGATGTTGATGAAGCTTGTGGCACGACAGGTGGAGACTTCGGGTGGTCTGCAAGAAGGTGAAGCGATGGCAGAGGGCTAAGGCAGTAGCGGTTCTAGCGACAGCGTGGTCTCGAGTTGCTGTGGCGGTGGAACTCAAAAGTGAAGGAGGAGGCTGATTTCAACTGAGCGGAGGCGATGGAGCGATTCCAACGATCGATTGGGTGGAGCGATTGAATTTGGCGACGGATTTCAATTCGAAGGCTAAAAATTCCATGGCCATTTTCATATTTGGGAACTGATTTGGGGATTAAGGAATTCTCGGCTGATAAAGGGGAGAAATGGGAACACGACAAGGCTTAATAAAATGATGGAACCGTGCAATGAAATAAAACAAGGAGGACGCATGTTAAAAACTGGCACACGCATGAAATATTAGAGCAAAAGGGACAAGTGGCACCAAAATTTAGCAATTAAAACAAGCGGCCAAATTTAAAATAAACTTATATTTTTTCCAAAGTATATACCACTTAATATACTATGTATTTTTTTCAAATACAACTTAAACAGATTTTTAAACCAAAATTCAAAATAAATAAATAAAATGAACAAAACTTGTGTTTAAATTTTAAAATAAAATTTGAAATTCACAACAATATATTCTCAAACCAAATCCAACTATATAACTTATTTAAATATAACTCTCTAAAATAGAAAAATCAAATAATCAAGTATAAACATAAAAATTCTTAACATTAAATTCAATTAACTTTAAAAATTTAAAAAGCCAAAATTTCTGGTTCGTTATAGAACCGGTGACTCAAAAACGAAGATTGTAGTGTATATATAGTAGTTGGAAGGAAGAGATCCTTCATGAAGAGTTTTATTAAAGAGATACACCCATTTCTATTTAGAAATGAAGAGGAATCTTTCCATGAAGAATGACATCCTTTCATAAAAATGGTTGTTATATCGAATCAGTCAACTAGTCTGTAATCACCAGTCAACTGTTTGAAAATATTGTATTCAAATTTGTAGAAAATAGTCGTTACAGGGCAAAAATATGCTCGACCAGTCAACTGGTTCGACAGTCACCAGTCGACTGATTCAACATATTTTGTCCAATCATGGCTGTTTTTCATCCATTTGTTTATATGTATGTGTGTGTGTGTATATATATATATATATATATATATATATGTATATAAAATCAAACTATGTGCATATGTGTTATGAGGATAGATTTTAACATTTAATCTAACACTACTAAACACACACACACACATACATATGTGCATATGTGTTATGAGGATAGATTTTAACATTTAATCTAACACTACTAAACACACACACACACACATACATACATACATATATATATATATATATATATATATACACACACACACACATATACAAACTAACTCTATAATTTGATCTCCATTTCGTCGTTGTCTTGAATCAAAAATCTTGTGAATCAACATTCTCCCCCTTTTTTGATTGATGACAACACCTTGCATCTTTGTTGAGATAATGAATTGCTTCCCTTGAATATATGCTTGTATATATTCATCTCTCCCTGACTAAAATGCTTATCTGTAACATTTTGTTATGTATATAATAAACTTACTGTTTCATATAACAAAATGTTAGTGTACATAATGATAACATACTTCTCCCTCTTTGTCATCGATTAAAAAGAATAAGTATCATGATAAAGCAGTAATCGATCTTAAAACATAAATAATTAAAGCACCTTAAGGAGTTACTGGATCATGTGCATTTCTATAAACTGAATTTTGTTTTCAGAAATATTTAGATATTGAAAATAACCTCTTTTTCTTATTCTGGTGTACTTGTAAAAAAATATGATATGTATACTTTGGTATCCACTTCCTTCGTTAGGTACAGGAGTTAGATGAAAGGTAATCATACCCAAGAGGGTTTAATGGAACCTTTGAAAATGAAATTTTCATTATTAACTACTGAACTAAAGTAATTATCAATATACTTTTATCTGTTTTTCCAATTTATGGGAACCCAAATACTTAAACAACTTCTATTGGTATTTCATTTTGTACTTCTAGATTTATAATAAATATCTCTAGTCATAGAAGTATTCGAATTTCTATAATAATTGGACTTTGGATGTGCACTAGTACTAGCAGTAATATTTTTATTGTACATAAAAGAATATCTAGTACTATTTCTATGATTAATTTTATTACATCCTAAACCACTTTTGTCATGTAAAGGTCGAGATTTAGATAATATCATATTTAAATCATTTTGACCATTATTAAATTTCACGTTACTTGTACATTCATCAAATTTGATTTCAAAGTCACGATTGACATTTTCAAAAGAAATTTTGTTATTTTTTAAATCATCAATTTCCTTACTTAACTCAGAATTCTTCCTTTTTAAAGTACCATTCTTAGTTTTAAAACAAAAATTTGAGATTCTGAATTATCTAAAGAAGATTGTAATTTTTCAAAATTTTCTTTTGAGTTAAAAATTTCATTTTGAAAAAATTTATTATTCACCTTTAAAAACTCACATTCTTTAGATAATTCTAGATTCTTTTTAATTAAAGCTTTATTCTCCTTTTTAAGAGACAAAATTAAAGAACTAAAATTATTTAAAGAATCTTCTACAGATGTATTTTTATTTTATAAAAGATTGATTTCCTTCAGAAGAACATTATTTTTATCTTCTAGCTGCTCATTTTCTTTTTGAAGGAAATCTTTTTGAAAAACAAGCTCTTCTAAGGTATTTTCAAAATATTTGGCTTGTTTTACTAAAAAAATTCCCCTCTTTTAGTTTGGAAATTTCTTGCTCATAGTCTTTAAACTTGACTAAAATGACTACATTAAGTTTACCCAACCTTTTAAAAAAAATCAATAATTTTTCATGTCTAACAGAAGATCTTTATGCAATGAATCTACACGTACCGATTGTGATCTGACTTTAGCCATGAAATATTTGATCTCTTGCTCCGTTGATTTTGCTTGGTTACTCTTCCACTTTCTAATCCATTGACTAGACTTCTCTATTGCCATTTGTTCTAGGATGTTGTTATGATCTTTAGAACACAAGGCTCTGATACCAAATTGAAGAGTCGTGTGACTTAGTGTAGGATCTTTATATATGGAATATAGCGGAATTGACTATGAAATACTAACTTGTCTAATACAATAGTTATGCAAATAAATATTAACAGATATGATATATCACAGATAAGTAAATGCTGTAAGTAAAGTGACACCAGGAATTTTATACTGGTTCGGACTTCCTGTTCTACGTCCAGTCCCAGACTCCTTCTGCAATTCACTATCGACACCCTCTCTTCACCCGGAGGAACAAGTTCACTACAATCCGAGCCCCAACAAGGATCAATCCAAGCTGCAACAATGATTTCCTCGCCTAAGCACCAACACGGGACTTTTACAAATTACAAGAGTTTGACTTTTGCTTGTGTTCTTAAAACACTGAATAGCCAATGATTGAGTACACCCTTCCTGTAATCCTATCCTCAAGAATATAATGTGTATGTAAAGAGTGAAGGAAGTGTATTACTTATTGAATCAAGAGATATGAAATAACTTCAATGATTCAACAAGTAATTTGAATATTTGAGAGCTTTTTATAATGCAAGAGTCTAGAGATGAAGATCATAAAATAGAATAGATTTTCAAAGAATCGGTGATTTGAAAACAAAGATTGTAGTGTATATATAATAGTTGAAAGTAAGAGATCCTTCATGAAGAGCTTTATCAAAGTGATACACCTATTTCTATTCAGAAATGAAGATGAATCTCTTCATGAATTATGACACCCTTCATAAAAATGGTTGTTATATCGAATCAGTCAACTGGTCTGTAATTCACTAGTCAACTGGTTGATAATACTATAATTTGTATATATTTCAAATTTGTAGAAAATACCCATTATTGGGCAAAAATATGCTCGACCAGTCGACTAGTTCAGCATATTTGTCCAGTCATGGCTATTTTTCATCCACTAGTTTATATATATATAATCAAATTATGTGCATATGTGTTATGAGGACAGAGTTTAACATTTGATCTAACACTACAAAGCACACATATATATAAACTAACTCTTTGATTTGATCTCCATTTCATCGTCGTCTTGCATAAAAAATCTTGTGAATCAACAAAACTCAGCTTACCAGTCATAGAAGAGAAAAGATAAAGGATAGAGCATGAGTAAAATGGAACTGATACTCATGAAACGGCAGGACATATGGGGACGGAGAATACGGTCATGGGAAGAAAGGAAAAACAAGCAGGAACAAAAAGAAAACAAGTAAAAAGAGTGGAACGAGAGAAATGGGTATGAAATAAGAGAATTAATGTGGAAAGATAAGATTTTGCTGGACGAAGCGAACGAATCTGAAGAGAAGAACAGGGCAAAAGAAAATCAGTCTCGATTTATGTAATGATTTAAGATTTGTATAAATTGAGTTCTTAGATGTAACTCGAGCAGAGGGATACTTAATCTGCATTGAATAGCGTTTTGCAGTAGCAATTGGAATTTGTTGAGGCATGAGGTTTTCTGAGAAAGGAGGAATTAAGGATCAATTTTGACATATGGAAGAGAAGAGGAGAGGTCGGCCTATAGAAGCACTAGAAATACAAGACACGAATTACTTTGGAGCCAAATTTTCAGTTTTACCGCCTTAATTCATTATTTTGCATTAACATGACCCTCAGTTTTAAAAATTAAAAGTTAGAATTAATAAGTGAATTATTTTGTATATGTTAAAATTAATAAGTTTTCCATCGGTCATAAAATTAAAAATTAGAATTAATAAGTAAAATTTTATCTTAAATATAATATGAATTTCTTAAGAATCAATTTTTACCCAAATATTAAATATTACTTATTAATAATTGTTATTATTAATCATTACTTATTTCTTCTTAATTATAATTGAATTTTAAGTACTAAAAATTAATTATTATGTATTTGTAACTGATTATTTACTATTAAATATTTAACAGTAATTATTAAAACATAGCTACTATTTATTAATTAAGAAGAGTTGTTAAAATAGGCATCTATTACAACTACCAAAAGGTAAAGCTTGTAACAGACTCTATTGCAAGTGGCAAAAATAAACGAGTTGTTAAAAATATATTTATTACAACTTCCAGGAAATGACAGTTGTAAAAAAAACTCTATTACAACAGCCATTTTGTGACAATTGTAAAATTAGAGTTGTAATATGGTGTTTTTGTTGTAGCGAATACAAGTGACTCTTGGATTTTGCATAAAAGGTTTGGATATTTCAATTCTAAACTCCCATCTAGACTTTCTAAACTTGATTTAGTAAGAGGTTTTCCTGAAATGGACTTTAAAATAGATAGTATATGTGATGCTTCTCAACTAGGAAAACTTAGAAAGAGTTCTTCTAAACTAAAATATGAGATTTCCACTTCAAAACACCTAGATTTACTACATTTAAATTATTTTTTCTATCTCAAATTCAGTCAATAAATCATGGTAGATATGTTTTTGTTATTATAGAAGATTATTCTAGATGCTCCTGGACTCTTTTTCTCAAACATAAAGTGATGCTTTTGATTTGTTCAAAAGTTTTTTTAAAAGAATTCAAATCAGCTTTCTTTAAAAATCCAAACTATACGTAGTGACCATAGTGGAGAATTTTAAATTTTAAATTTTGAGAATTTCTATAATCAAAAGAGAATTACTCGTAATTTCTCCTTTCCAAGAACCCCACAACAAAATAGTGCAGTTGAGCGTAAGAATAGAACGATTCAAGAGTGTGCGATAACTATGCTTTCAGATAGTAAGTTACCAAGAAATTTTGGGTCTGAAGCGGTCACTACAGGTTGTTATATTTTAAATAGGATTTTAATTAGACCTCTAACCAACAAAACACCATATGAACTTCTTTACAATAAGAAACTAAATTATCTTATTTTGAAGTTTTCATAAGAAAATGTTTTATTTTAAATACTAAAGAAAATTTGATTCTAAATCCGATAAAGGATTTTTTTTAATTTGATATTTAAGTAGAGCCTACAGATTTTTCAATTTAAAAACTAGCACTATTTAAGAAATAATGCGTGTATTTTTTGATGAATTTTTTTAATCAAATAAATGATGAAGATGAGTTTGATAATGTAAATAATGAATCAAACAACGAAATTAGTCAACCTAATAAAAGAATCAGGCTTTTAAAAAGATCATCCTATAGAAAATATAGTAGGAGATAATGAATCAGTAGTCAGAACAAGAAATAATCAATTAAATAAGTTGATTAATGAAGCTTTTATATCAACTACTGAACCTAAAAAATCCAAAGTAAGTATTATTTGATGATCCATGGATACTTGTTATGCAAGAAGAATTGAATTAGTTTACCAGAAATGATGTATGAAAACTTATTCCTAGACTTGAGGACAAAACTATAACAAGTACTAAATGGGTTTATAAAAACAAAGTGAATAAACTTGGTGAGGTCATTAGAAATAAAGCTCGATTAGTCGCACAAGGTTATTGTCAAGAAGAAGGAATAGATTTTGATCAAACTTTTGCACTCGTTGCAAGATTAGAAGCTATCAGAATTATACTTGCTTTCGCTAATTACAATAATTTCAAATTATTTCAAATGGATGTAAAAAGTGTGTTTTAAATTGTTTTGTTAAAGAAGATGTTTATGTTAAACGACCTCCACTTTTTGAAGATGGAAGATATTCAAATCATGTTTACAAATTAAAGAAAGCTTTATATGGTCTAAAACAAGATCCTAGAGCTTTGTATGATACAATGTTCTTATTTGTTACAATCACATTTTGAAATCGGTAAAGTAGATAACTCTTTTTATTAAATGAAACAAAAATGATATTCAATTAGTACAAATATACGTAAATGACACTATTTTTGGATCAACAAATAATGAAATAAACAAAAAAAAAATCTGAAATTATGACAAAAGAATTTGAAATGTGTCATATGCGAGAACTTACTTTCTTTTTAGGATTGCAAATAAAACAATTAGATAATGGTATTTTTATTAATCAAGAAAAATATGCTAGGGATTTAATTAATAAGTTTGGTATGACTACTACGAGTGGAAATCCCACTCCTATAGCAACTAATGAAGCTTTAAGTAAAGATGATATATCAAAAGATATAGACCAAAAACTTATATACAGGGGTATGTTAAGCACATTTTAGACTTTGGTTTATTTTACCTTGAAAATGATTCATTTGACTTAATTTCATATTACGATGTTGACCATGATTGTTTCAAATCAGACCGAAAAAGTACAAGTGGAACTTATCACTTTTTAGGACATTCTCTAGTTTTCGGGTTTAATAAAAAGTAAAATACTGTATCTTTGTCAACAACTGAAGTAGAATATATCTCTACTGCTCTAGTTTGTTTCAATTAATTTATATGAAATAAACTCTAAAATATTTTGGATTAAACATCACTAAATCACCAATTTATTGTGATAATACTAGTGTAATGAATCAATCTAAGAATCCTACTCATTATGCTAGAACTGCACTGATTGATGTTATACATCATTTTCTTATAGATAATGTAAGTAAAGAAAATATTTTACCATAATTTACTAAAACTGAGATTCAACTTGTAGATATCCTAACTAAACCCTTAAATGGAGCAAAATTTACTAAATTAAGAAGAGAATTAGGTATTTGTTCTTTAACCCAAATATAATAACTAGATATTATATATATTAAAATATTTAACAAAAAAAATTCAAATTATACATGATTACGTAGACATGACCCACCCTCCATGTCGACATATAACAGTAAAATTTCAAATTTAATTTTCCCCCTAAAATCAGTTTATTTGCCTATTTAATCTTCTTAATTTTGAAATTCTCAATCTCTTTACTCATTTTACTCTATAATAAACTTTTGAACACAATGATTAATGGCTTCCTTGTCCAATACAAATAAAAACAACACCAATTCCTTCTCTTCGCCTCCTCGACCGTTTCAACGTACTACGCTCGTTCATGTGATGAAAGTAGAGGAATCATTGAAAGATTCCCTGCAAATGCTCGTTGAAATACAAGTGATAGAACCTGACATGGTCAAGGAACAAGAAAAGCAAGGGAAAATCTTGGTAGTCAACAAAAATTCCTATTGGATAATCATTCTGGCCCCATCGTTATCGAAGATGATTCTTCCAACATTCATATCCATAGAAAGGCGACAAAGAAGAAGAAGACGACAAAGTTATATGCGTTGGGAGAAGTGTGTTTTGATAAGGATGAGAATATAATTGAACGAAATGGAGATTTCTGTCTTCATTATCCAAATTGTGCAATTCACAAATAGATCATTATAAAAAACACTCGTTAAATAAGTTATGTATATTTGTAAATATTCATTATATAATTTAATTTGGTACTTATTGTATAATTAAATAATATTATAATGAATAGTCTTATACATATGAAAATTACATTATATAATAAATATTAGTTTAGTTAATTATTATATCATCTTGTTAAGTTTTTTAATATTAGTTTAAGGGGAGTATTGTAATTTGGACATAGTTATAGTTCTTGTTGATAACAAAGTGGGAGAATTATAAAATATGTTAGATTAGGCTTAGATTACGGGGGTATTAGTTTTAGAAGGAGTTCGAGTAAGGGGAGTAACTGAAGAACAGAGATATTGGAAAGTATATTTTATAAATAAAGGTTGTCATAAAAAAAAGGGAAAATGATACTTCCTGAGATGATGATTTCGATGAAAAAAGCCTTATGACTTATTATAAAATATGTATACTAACATTTGATTTTGAGTAATATGCATATGTAGGATATTTATAGACAAGTATTGAGAATGAAGACTGAACAGTATATAGATTCAAGACTGAAGATTATAAAAATGAAGAATTCAAGATTGAAGACTCATGAGTATCAAGAATTCATGATATCAAGCTAAGTAATAGAGTGTAGATTTAAGTTAAAATTTCATAATAGCACTAACATTTTTATTAGGATTTTAATAGAGGCATGGAACCCGTGAACTTTCAAATGTGTTTTTCAAAATTGCTTTTCAAATTTCCTTTCCAATTTTTTAAATATTTTAGCCTTAAAATTAAAACTTTTTTAAATAACTTATTTTTTATTTCTAGATATTTCTTGTTTTTTAATATTTCACTCTTTGTTATCTTTGTAATTCATTGTTAGTTTAAATTTCCTTCTTTATAGATTTTCTCTAAAATTGTTTTTGCCTCAAAACTCTCCTTAGCTTTTGTTTTCAAAATATTTAAAATCACTTCCTATTTTTAAACTCACTTAACAATTTATTTTAAAACATCCTCCATTCTTAAATTTGCTTTTGAAAAAACATCTTTTAATTTTTAACTAATTTCCAATTTAAATATTTTATTCTTAAATCTCAGAATTGTAATATATATATATATATTTATATACATATATAGACACTTAAGTTTTAATATCACTTTTGTATATTATAAATATATGTTTTAATCTCTATTATACAATCTTATAATAGTCTATTTAAATTTCAAAATTTCCTCGATCTATTTATACATCATTTCCATTATTTTTTAAAATTTAATTTTCAATTTTACAAAGGGGATATCGACATATAGAGATACCTCATGTCGACATGGTGGCGGTTAAGTTCAAAATTTTAAGTTTTAAAAGAAGTGTCTATTTGTTTAAATTTCTTCATGAAAGGACAGGTTGTTGCTTTTTTATGAATACCCAACCATAAACAAATTTTTCAATCTCCTTTCATTAGCTTCTTCACTCCTTTCTCTCCACTCCATTTCCATTCTAATTTTCAAGAATCCTTAACCAAACTCTGCCAAAATTCAAAGACAATCAAGCCAGATCATCTCTAGTTTAATTATCCACCACTCTCTCTCAAAGATTTAAGTGTTGTTCAGAGTTATAGGAGCATTTGTAATCAAAGATCGAAAGATCAAAGTCCTATCGAGTCTCTATATCAAATTAATACCGAAAAGGTGTGGTTGTGGCCTGTTTAAATCAAATAGGTGTGATTGTTTCTCGTAAATCAATTAGGTGATCTTGTAGCTTGGTTAAATCAAGAGAGATCCTTGTTCTTGAACGTATGAGGGGTGTATCTCATGGCCCTGAAATCGAGGATTGTAATAATGACATTTATTAGAAGAAGAAAAATCTGCACAATCCTGAGTTATATAGGAATGGATGCAGGGTAACTCCGAACTAGTATAAAATCCTAGTGTGTTTTTTCCTTTGTTGCTTTTACTTATTATTTGCATTTGTGTTTGATTTTTTGATTGTAGTATATATGTGATTTGCATTTGATTCAGATATAATCAAAAAGATTTCAGAAAGTTCATAGATTCCATTAAAATATTATTCGCCCCCTCTAGTATTACGGTAGCCTTAAGATTCATTGTTCGCATTCCCAAAAATTCAATCATAAAAATCGTGAATCAAGGTGTTAACCGCTATGATATTAAAGAAATTCTTAGACTAATAACTTCCAAGCTTTATTTTTATAGGTCATATCATGAGGAAGTTTAACACGCCACCCTTGGGATAATGAGTGCGGACTTATCTTAAAGACTCAATGGATAACAATCTACCCAAGAATTGAAATGAACAAGCTTGTCGCGATCATTTGTGTATAGAAGTCAAGATAGAAATGACACTACTGATTACCATTTGTCGTTACTATTAGTGTCTGTCACCGGACATCAATATCAAATGCTTGCCACTTACCGACTTGATCAATAAGGAAGACCCATTAACAATGGAATTATATGCATTAGAGCTTATCACCTTCATCCAGTTGAAAAACCTTATCTAATGGATCGATAGGGGAGCTTATCGATATGATCCTTCTTCGAAACTTTATGAATGAATCTCCTAAGGATGCTAGTAGTCCAGTTGCACATGTTAAAAATGACTTTCACCATTAGCCTGGTCGCCAAGATGCCATGTTGTAGTTTTCATAAAGCATTACCATGCCCAGACTTGCTGCATTCATCAGCAAAATCTAAGGACCTTCATTGACTTTGGGAAGCTTGTCGTCAAGCTAGGTTATCACCTCTATACACTTAGCAGTACTTTATGCCAAGGGATGGCCTTATCGATTGAATCAATAATGCCAACAGCAACAAGACCCAAATGACAAGCCTAGTCATCTCTATGTATGGAGGTGGAGGGGAACTATTCTGGGGGTCGATCTATCTTTTATGTACTCCATATCGTTGTTACATCTTATAACAATTGTAAACTCTATATATACCATTTGGGATTGTAACTCATAATTATCATATATTAAAGAATGTGGCACATATATACTTCATTCGCAATAATGTTGGAGATTCAATTAGCAAGTTTGGTCAATTCATTTCCTGGAGACTTACATCTCATGGGACTAATTAGGCTTCATTGCAATTAAATTCCACAAATGTTCTTTATCATATCTCTAAATGAAGATTACTTAGGACAGTTATTACTATCATTAGATCATTTGATGGATGGATTCTTCCCATCTTTACGTAATCACATTTTTTATATCATAAATTATTTCGCTTTAAATTTTTACATATAAAATTATACAACTATTTTTAGCTGAATTATAATTATGTAATTATTATTGACTATATATATAGAACTAAATAATACATATTAATTTAATAAAATAAAAAAATTATATTTTATTAAAAAACCATATTGTTCTAATGTATGTTTGATTAAAAAATATTTTTCTATCATACATATATGTATATACATGCATAAAACGAAACAACTTTGTGACAACAGTACTTGCATATCAGAATCATCACCTAGCTAACAATATATAGTACATGTATATATGATAAAACATTATAACCGAAAGTTAATGATTATGATCTGATTAGAAACATACCTTAATTTTTTTGTCTTGGAGTACAACTTGAAATGATGATTTCAAGCCCTTTAAACCCTTTTTAATTTAACAGAGAGTTGGTCCTTAAACAAGTTACCTCTATCTAACGAATAACAATACCATATAATGAATATTAGTGGTTTGCCATTGATTCAACAAAGAGCTAGTCACTGATTTAATCGTCTATTGATACCATATATTAATTAATATAAAATATACTATTACAATTTTATCTAATAATATTTATGCATCAAATCATGGATGAAGTTCGAAATTAGTATTCAATAAATACTAATTTAATTAATTTATAACATTTTCAAATTAATTAAATCATTTAGTCCAGTGGAGTTCATCATTTATTTGTTTGACTATCCGGGTGTAAATTTTGTCAATAATCTATCAAGTTATTCAAACATTAATATTCACACATCACTAAACAAATGATGTGGCATTTTGACCAAATTTAATTTGTTTTTTAAACCTTATTTTATTTTGTTAAGTTTTACACGATCATAGCTTTTATTTATACTAATTCTCTATGCCGAACTATATCACTATGGACTGGTAGCAAATTATCTTATTATACATACTCAAGTCTATCCAAATATGAAATTATGTATTAATACTGATAATTATTGTTAGCCAAAGTGCTCTAAGAGACTTTAGCTTTGTATTGACCTAGGTGCTTACCTTATATAATTATAGAGACAAATTATCTCTTAATTAGTGCTTCATTTCCACTACTTCCACTCGATCCAGCTATGGTCACTCGATGGACATCGTGCCACATTTGACTATAATTAATAAAGAGCTCTTATATCGAAGATCAAAAATATTCTTAAGTTGAGAGAACAATGTAAATTAGTCACATCGATATTTTCTATTTGAACTTATTTATACTAACAAATAGAAAACCATCAAGTAACTCATTCCATATCTATCTAACCGCTGTCAATTCATAACCCTTGGTACCTCAACAGCCAAGAATTACACAATGTTTAGCTTTTTGAGTGTTAGTTGCTCTTATCTCAAAAAATATGTTAACATCCAATCTCGGTACACCTTGTTAGGATCATTTAAACTTGTATATTTTTTCGTTGTGGTAATTTGCTCATGTTCCTGTTAAATTTGGTGATACAAAATTACAAATTGATTGGAACAAATTTGCAAAGAATGGAAAGTAAATATTTTTATAATGGGAATGCATTGATTGCATTTGATGAGATGGTAGAGAAATAAATGAAGGGATTAATTTCTTCCATCTATGCAAAAGAAACAGATTGATTTGCTTTCTATCTTTGCACACTTGTTGCTATGATAATTTTCCTCCATTATATTATTACCATATGTTGGTTGGTAATGTAATTGATGACTCATATGGATTTGCACTGGCTATATATTGAGGGGTGGACTTCAGTGTAAACCCATCCTGGCATGGAGCCAGTGGTCCCCAATGGTGTCTCTTCTAGTTAAGCCTGTTTGAGGTTTTGATATGTAAACTCTTATTTTGTAATCTCTTGTATTCTCTCATGTGGAATAAAATCTCTCTCTTTTGGACTGGACGTACACTATCTTATAGAGGATAGTGGAACCAGTATATATATTGTGTCTCTTTGTTTCTCTACTATAGTCATTTACTATTTGCTTGATGTAATAGAATAATTGCTATCAGATTAGATTGATGTTCAATTGGTAAATCTAGATCTTGCTTATTGCGCTTCCGTATTCGTGCAATTTTTTGCATAACAGATTAGTATCAGAGTAAGGCGATTTGTTTTAAATTGTGCATCAATTATTTCTACAAAGGTTGGTAGATTCAATGGTGATTATGATATTACTATTTTGGGAAAAAAGGAAGACTTGGTGTAGGGGATTATGTTGAGAGAGAAGAATGTTCCAATCTGGGAACTTTGACGTGATATGGAGTTTACTGCGTTAAAGGGACCATTGGATGTGGGAATTTTTGATCATGTTTTAGACAGGGGTCTTCATGTTGATGATGCTCGAGGGATCCGAGATGATCAGGAAAGGAGCTCAGGTCAAGTGATAGACAGGTGTCGAGACATAGATCATTGTGGTTTAGACAGGGGTCTTCATGTTGATGATGCTCGAGGGATCTCGGGTGATCGAGGAAGGTGCTCAGATCAAGTGTTAGATGGGTGTCGATGTTATTGCAAGCACTTTTAGACCGATGGTTTATGCGCGGTGCAGCTCATGGTGGTAGATGCATCTTTTGCAGGCTGTGGGTGATGTTTGTAATAACTAAGTGGCAGGAGAGAGATTTTTTGTGCATACAAAGATTTGGATTTTAGCTCTGTATTTGAATTGGTGATTGAGAGAATTATTTTTGGCCTTGGTAGTGTTGAGTTTACATTGGTGTCTGCCTTTTTTATTTTGGATATTTGCAACATCTTGTTGGCGGGCAGGGACGTAGTCTGAGCTCGTTAACATGGTGTGATGGGGGGTAGCTTTGTTGAAACCTATTAGGCAAATATTCATTTTTTGTTTCTAAATCATTGTGAGATTTGGATTGAAGGTTGTTTTTTTTTTGAAGAGTTTTATATTGTGAAGAGAATTTGATTCGAGATAGGGTGATGGAGATATGTGATTTTGCATCAAGGTGGAGTGTTAAATTTGGTGATACAAAATCACAAATTGATTGGAACAAATTTGCAAAGAATGGAAAGTAAATATTTTTATGATGGGAATGCATTGATTGCATTTGATGAGAAGGTAGAGAAATAAACGAAGGGATTAATCTCTTCCATCTATGCAAAAGAAACGGGTTGACTTACTTTCTATTTTTGCACATTTGTTGTTATGGTAATTTTCCTCCACTATATTACCATATGGTTGTTGGTAATGTAATTGATGACTCACATGGATTTGCACTGGATATATATTAAGGGGGTAGACTTTAGTGTAAACACATCCTGGCATGGAGCCAGTGATCCCCAATGGTGTCTCTTCTGATTAAGCATGTTTAAGGTTTTGATATGTAAACTCTTATTTTGTAATCTCTTGTATTCTCTCTTGTTGAATAAAATATCTCTCTTTTGGACTGGACGTACACTATCTTATAGAGGATAGTGGAACCAGTATAAATATTGTGTATCTTTGTTTCTCTGTTATAATTATTTACTATTTGCTTGATGTAATAGAATAATTGCTATCATATTAGATTGATGTTCAATTTGAAAATCTAGATTCTTCTTATTGCGCTTCCGCATTTGTGCAATTTTTTGCATAATAGTTCTAACATTTTATAACTACCATAATTTTTTTTGTAGATTTCCTTTAAATTAATTAATACAATTTTTATCTAATATATGACAGAAAAAAAATCACATTTACTTCAACAAGATTAGTTATCGAGCTAGATATATGTACCAAGCTACATAATTTCCCATAGAGCATGAGCCTAACTCTATAAGTTTTAATAAGTACTTCTTGTTTACTTATTTTACATCGTTTCATGACTAGTTGAATAAAGTTGAAAATGATCGGAGCAAAAAAGGTTGTTATAGATGTAGTTTGAAAATGCTTATGTTCAACAATTTTAAAAGTTAACTTAGAAAGATATCCTTCGTGGCTTATTTGTTTTTTAATAATTAAAAAATAAATATATTTATTGTTGAAAAGTATCAAAATTCAAAAGATATAGAGCTAGATGAATGAATATGTAAAAAAGTTAGAAGCAAAATAATAGTTAAAAAGGCACTTTCGAAAAAAGAATCTTTTTTGGGTAATTCTTATAATCAATTTTAAAGATACCTATAGAGGTTTCTTTTCATAGTGTTTAAGTGGATTAAGTATAATATTGACTATAAAAGAAATTGGAACAATAATCATTTGTTTAAGTGATCAAACTAGATGACCATACGTTTTCAGGTTGTCATCTGTCCAGAACTTTAGATATCAGTTACAAATGTTTTCTTTGGTCTACAACAACATTTTTTAGTTTGTTGTATTATTTTGTTATAATGTGGCATCTCGGTTAGTTTATCATTTTTCAAATAGTTTATAATTATTATTCCTTTAGGATCGTTTAGGGAAGCCTAAAAACACGAATTAGAAAGTATAAAAAATATATAATTTTTAATATATTTTTAAATTTAAATATATATTTTCAAAGAATATGATTCCTTTGTAGTATTTAAAATAAAAGATTTTTCATTAAATTTTGAAATATGTTATTTTGCATAATATTTTACTTAGATATTTAGAACATATTTATAAGTAGTTTGGGAAGCAGGCTAACTATTTATTAAAAGAATAAAAGAAGTTTTGAATTATAACACTTATATGTTATAATAGATAATTTTCTGAAGTTAACTAAAATTATATTACCTAGTATAAATAGAGCATATATTCTTAAATATTTAAAAATAGGGCTATAAAAGGAATTATAAGTGAGTAGTTTTGGAATTGTAATGATAGTGTTTAAGTAACAAATTTCTTTAACCTCTATAAATATACTTAGATCTTTAATAATGGATATTTGAAAGATAATAACAAGTATGATATTTTTCGAACAACAGCAGAGAAAGTAATGCTTTAAAGTACAAAAGGGAGAAGGGATTAATAGTAAATAATTTTTAAGTAACATTTGTTTTTAACCTCTTTGGTTATATTTTAAAATGAGAACTAATATTATGAATTGTGAATATACTTATGCCATTGGAGATAAGTATATAAGTGTCTTTTGAAGTAGTGTAAACAATATAAATGAATAGCATAATACGTGTATATATCATTTACAAAAGGTAGCATAGATCTATATAAAATAGAAAAGGAAGTGAATATAAACTTCACATTTTGTATGAATCGTCTCGTATTTTCAGAATGTACAAATAGGAAATCCTATGAGGACACGTGTATACCATTTTCTTACATCTCAAGAAACTTTTTTATTGATTGAAAACATTTTATTGGAAGTTTTATTTAATAAAATAGTTAAATAAATTAAAAGAAGATTAGAGAAGGATGGTGACTTATCATGCTTTATTTTACTTAATCATACTTCACTTGTTAACTAGTTTGTAGAAAGTATTTCATAATATACTTATCAGTAAAACCAACAAAGTAGATTTATCATATCTGTGAGAGTCAAGAATGATGTTCATGTAGGGTTTAACAACAGTGTTCAAACCTACCAGCTTCACTCGTAAACAAAGGATGATATAAGTTGAGAAATTCGGGAACACGATAAGCATAAGAGGCTTTATTTTCAAATGCAATCATTTCTATTTTGTACTAGTAGTCTTTAGTCGATCATCAAGTTTATGCAATCTAACTTTAGAAGTACATATAATCATCACATATTGATATAGTTTATGATCTTTATGGAGGACTTGTTTGCATGAATCATCACTTGCCTTATGAATATGTGTGTGTAAGCACAGGATCCCTCTAGTAGGACTTTGTTACAACATTTGTTTGCTTCTTAAATAATCTAAATTGAGTTAGTTAGTAGTCCATCAATTTAGTTTTGAAAAGACCAATATCATATAAGTGTATTGTCACCAAGAACAAATTACAAACTGATAGATGAGTTACGCGTTTTGGAAGGGATTTTGAATTAAAATGTTATAAATTCGGCTATCTATACTAATGTTAAGTCCAAAGGAGATGCTAACATTAACATTTCTAACGATGCTATCATTTTGTAATCTCATCTAGCATGTTGAATTCGAGTGAGAGGATGGAGTTAGCATCCGTCAAACGACTTTGTGTTGGAATTCATGGACATGTATGTCTATTCAAGATATTGGAATCCATGAAGAGATTTGAGATTTGTTCGAGTAAAAGTGGATGAAAATTGTTTGTATTCGTTATAATGTGTTCGGAAGTGGTCCATCTATGTTTTCCTTTATGACAAAGTTTATCTAGATATATTCATGGTTTCAAAACGTATTTTTTGACCATTATCAAGAGATCTGCCTCGATGTACTGATTATATCTCGGGTGGAACTCATTAAGAAAATTTACCATATTGGATTTAATTGTACTTCTAATATTACTATGTTGTGAGTTGGAAGTAACGGTGTGTTTTGATTCACATTCTACACTCGAAATGTTATATAATATATCACTTAATGTAATTATTATATATGTTTGGTTCTTTTGAGAGGGTAACCATTAAGATCATTCGAATGGTCTTAAAGTCTATCGATAGCATTTTCTTGAGTTTCTCATACTAGACCGCTTGTAGCTTTATGTTTTCCTAACTTTCATTGGCACTCTTTCAAGTAGTCTAACAAAGAAAGGTTTTCACTGATATTCTTTGAAGCTCGAAAGAATAAGTTGGATGCTATTACCTATCATAATATACTTATTTCCACTACGCTATTATTATATATATATATATATAAGTGTGTATGTGTGTGTATATGCACCTGTGTGGACATGATGTTATAATTGTCTAGACCATTAATAGTGCTTATGATTGTATATCCAAAATGGTAAAATAGCATATTATACTGTCTTTTTGAAATTGTATGTCATTATTAAGTTATGAGATTATTATATTTTGTTTTCTTCTTCCTCGATCATTTTTTATTTTTTTATTTTATTCGTAGCACTTGGACGTTTATCATATGAATATCATGGATGTTTTAGTGTTGATATTTGAGAGTAAAAAACGCAGTCGATATAGAATTGTCGGTAAATAAGTCGTCGGTGCTGTAGATCTGTAAATGTGAGGGGTTTTTATTATCAGCTTTTACTACTAAGGTAGAATAAATATGATGTATGATACCTTTAAGTACTAGTTTCAATATACCTAACAATATTTAACTCCATTTTAAAAAAAGGAAGATCATAAACGATGTCGATATGCTCTATCAGTGCTTTCGTCAAAAACTATCCACTTGCTGATTGAATGCCACAGGTAGAACAACCCATTTACATCAGTATGAGTTTGTTCACACTGTTTTTAACGGTGTGAACATAACTCTGCCCTCTGATCGGTGGAAATCAGTCGGACCCACATGGATCCTCCTGATTTCCACCAATGGGGGCATTGTTTTGTTGACATCAACAAAATAACTCTCTATTCATATGGCATAGTGATAACTCCAATATAAATATGCATCTAACATATAGAATACCTAGCAATCATTTTTACTTAAGAAAGCAACATCACTTTTACAAATGGAAAATTATATTCTTATCCACCATATTTGGTAGTTAATCCACCCTAAATTTTATGATTACTAACTATTTTTATGGTTTATTTAAATTTTAAAAAGTGATTAGTTTATCCACATAAACATATACTTTATGCTTTTTCCTCACGTTTCTCTTTTTGTGCTTCTCTTTCTTCATTCTTCTAATAATCAAGTATCAAATACATATAAATCAAAGAGTTTTTTAGTTGTTTTTGAAAATAATATCATCATGCAAAATTAATTATTGATTTATTGACAAATTGAAACCAATGTGAAATAAATGCATGAAATTACAGTGTTTGCTGCTGAAAATTTAACTGCAAAAAAAATATATTTTATCTTATCATATACTATGCATTTTATAAGTCAATTTTAATGCATATTTTATCTTTGCCTCTTTTTGTGAAGTCTCCTACCAATTCATGTACCAAAGGATGTTTTCTCCAATGCTTATACCAGGAATAAATGATCATTAATTTTCAGTCATTAAAAGTGACATGAACTTTTTAATCCTGTTACATTAAATTTTAGAAACAATTTTATACAACTCATTAGCACTAGAAATAGGTTTGTAATCAGCAATAAAATGAGGCATATCTTTTTTCGATTTAAAGTGATAAAATTTTGGTTTAACTGTTAGTATAATTAATATATGGTATTTATGTTAAAAATATATTACATAAATACCATATATTAATGGTAGAAGATTTGTATTACAATAATTAATATATGGTATTTATGTTATTAATATATTACATAAATACCATATATTAATGGTAGAAGATTTGATGATCTGTCATTGGTTATATATGTTATTATATATTACACATGGTAATACATAATAACATAAATGACAGAAGAATAAATGCGTGTTATTTATTTAATATATTTATTTAAATATTTATGTAAACAGAAGAAGAAATAACAATAATGCTAAAACCAATAGCAGGGGGAGAGGAAAGCAAACTGGTGCATCCAATCACATGCCAGGTCGACAACACAATCATCATCAATGATTCCCACGCCCTCCACCAAGTTGGCAGCAATGGAAAAATCCATTTGGATCTTGGAACTCTTAGTATGACAGTCCACCTCCTTGTCCATATCCTTCATCACCATGGCAACCGAGGCAAGTAAATCAAGCCCTACGTACTAGACAAGGAGTCCTTGGGTCTCGTCCACAGGCGTACACCACTATGGCTCCACCCGTTGGATACACACCAACCGATATTGAAGCTGTCATGCATGCTCTATTATTCTTGAAACTTGATGGAAATTTTTATATAGATACCGCTGCCACATCTCACATGACAGCATATCAAGGTATACTTTCTTCTTATTTCAATTCTAGCAATAATTATCATAATATTGTTGTTAGCGATGGTCATCTAATTCCAATTATTGGTTATGGTAGCACTAATTTACCCTTACTATACCCACCATTTATCCTAAACAATGTTTTACATGCTCCCAAACTAGTTCACCACTGATAATATGGTTTCTGTTGAATTTGATCCGTTTGGATTTTCTATTAATGATTTACAGACGGGGACCAAACTAATGAGATGTGACAGCACTGGGGATCTTTATCCTCTCTTCTCCAATAATGAAGCCACTCTCTTTATCAACTAGTCAGTCTTTACTGCGCTCTCTCTAGATCTTTGGCATGACCGCTTAGGACATTCTGGCGCTGTTGTGCTTAAATCATTAAATCATAAAAACTTCATTAATTGTAATAAGGCTTGTAAAACTTATTGTTCTTCTTGTCCTCTTGGCAAACATTCTAAATTGCCATTTTATGATTCTCTGTCATACACTTTGCTACCTTTTGATATTATTCACAGCGATCTTTGGACATCGGCCGTTGTTAGTTCTTGTGGCCACTGTTATTGTGTTCTTTTTCTTGATGATTATAGCAAATTATTGTGGACATTCCCCATTGCCAAAAGGTCACAAGTTAAACACTTATTCAAATCTTTTCATGCTCTAATCAAAACTCAATTTGAACGTAATATTAAAACATTCCAATGTAACAATGGTACAGAATACATCAATGGCACCTTTAAACAATTCTTCGATCATAATGGAATGTTATTCCGCCTTTCTTGTCCCCACACCTCTCCTCAAAATGGCAAAGTCGAACGATACATTAAATCATAAACAATATCATTCGTACTTTGCTCGCTACTGCCTCAATGCCACCTTCTTTTTGGCATCATGCTTTAGAAATGGCCACATATCTTCTTAACATACTTCCAACTAAAGTCTTAGAATTTCAGTCTCCCACCCAAATTCTATACCAATGCGATCCCAAATACTTGGAATTGCGTGTATTTGGCTTCCTATGTTTTCCTTTGTTTTCGACCACTTCTATCCACAAATTGCAAGCTCGATCCACGCCATGTTCTTATTTTGGTCCCGCTCCCAACCATAGAGGCTCAAAGTGTTACGATATGGCAAGTGGCAAAATCATTATTTTTCGTCATGTGAAATTCATTGAGACCGAATTCCCTTTTGCACAAATTCATAAAACCACAAATACAATGTACGATTTTTTAACTACCAATTGTTCTAATTCTTTATTGAATTATTTACATTCCACTTTAAAGCCTCCGAACATAACTAAGTCTGCACCTTATTCTAGCCACTAATTCAGCCTCCTCTTTGTAGTGACCCGAAAATCCGGTCCAATTTGAGCTGACCAAAAACACAAGTCCAACCCCAAATTAAACTGGAAAACAGGAAACTAATAGAAAGAAGATAGAGGGTGAGGAAAGATAAGATAGAAACTTAGAATAGAAAAAGAAGAAGAACACAACATCAGAGTGACACGAACCTTACAGCGGAATGAATAACATATAATATATATAACATAACTTGAAATATACATCTGTACTTGAATATACATCATTATCGAAGTACAACACTTACAACACAGCGGAAATAAATTATAGTTATATAATCCTGAGGCCTCCTGCTCCAGCTCTTCAAGTATCTGTAAATCCCAACTACTTGACTGCCCGTACAAAATTGGGCACCCAAGAGTTTAGGGAAAACAAAACAAAATAAACTCCGGGTCAGTCATGGGACTGGTATGAGTAAAACAGTTTAAAACAGTTCGAACAAATAAACGATATCTCATAAGACTACGCCGTATAACGGAACGAGTTTTTCCCTTATGAGAATCCAAAATATCTTTATATCAAAAACTTTTGATATTATAATAATGTCTATCAACCACAATAGAATAATCATCTAGCAGAAACGCTTCCATCTCACGTTCTACATATATAGTATACAATCAAAACTGAAACACCCCACCTCCGTTAGGGTCACTCTCAAAGGGAATGCCCTAATTTTGGTGGAGGTTTATAAGTATAAGTCACAGATACACAAGACAGATATAAATACACATATTT
The DNA here is from genome assembly GCA_030737875.1 of Allium sativum. NCBI lineage: Eukaryota > Viridiplantae > Streptophyta > Magnoliopsida > Asparagales > Amaryllidaceae > Allium > Allium sativum. The sequence goes on from CM060915.1 coordinate 381,967,730, forward strand.
TTGAACAGCGGAAAACAACAACAATTTTTATTTCCACAAAATACGTGTTACACAAACCATGTCATAATTGTCTTACAATACTTCCAAAAATATTACATTTTCATAACTGTCTTGATTTCATTATTTAAAGAAGCATAAAAAAATAAGTAAACTGCATAAGTCCCCATAGTTGCAATCCAAAGCCATAGTCCAAAACGAAAGAGATCCAGGCAATACATTCTTTCTCTTCAAGCTGGATGTAAAAACTGTTCAAGTTGTGGTATTCCCTCCCTGTGGACCTAGGGGGTGGGGGGAACGAAAGAAAAGAAGATGAAAGAAAAGTAGCGTCAGACATAAAGCCTGAGTAAGTCTAGGACTATTCAGTCTATGAATAAGGAATTGGACATGATAAGTATAAACTGGAAATGGGAAAGCACCATAAACTAAGTTAAGTTGTCTAGAGTCGAATATACTATCGTACCCCATATTAATCTCTGCACCCCTATAAACTAGTTCCCAACAGGCACCCCATAATCAGGGTGAAGTAATCCATTTCTAATGATCGGCTCCTACTCGCATAGTTACATGTGTCTTACGGCCCCCGATGTTGTAGCTACCTATGCTGGTCCCACCATGGGGTGTATCAAGTCCCATGGTGGCGGCCCGACACAATTCTAGAATGCACAGGTATACTACTGGTGCCCAGTACCTTATTTTTCTACGCCGGAGTGTGTGCACGCCCGCACCCCGTTAGAACCTACACTGCTGCACCACCGCCGTCGATTTGACCTCTTACAGTCAGCCCAGTAATCGTGCCCCACCCTTCCTAGTTCAGGGTATCCTGATACACCTTGTAGGGTTACTGCTGAAAAGGGTCCCCCGCTACTAGGTTTTCTATTTCTAGCCAACATGCTAAGTTGGTTAAGTGTTTTGTAAACCTAACCCCCAATCAGTCTGTATAGTTTAGCATGTTCCATTTTGATTAAGTATTAATTCAATTTACTTAATCCTATCAATCCTGACTCAGCCTTAATTGTCTTATTAAAACCTCGACCTCTCACATTAGACAGGTATTGTTGTGACTGCCGGTTGGTTCCGGGAAGTCTTACGTCACAACTCAGTCTAACCTCGGGTCTTTATTGGGCTCAATGTTTAACCACCCACATTGGATAGGTATTGTTGTGACTACTGGACAGCCGGGCAGTTCCGGGCAGGTTTACATCACAACTCAATCCAACCTCGGGTTAAACACATCGTATTTTCTAATTTTACATATTTTGTCTCTTTTCTTTTTATATGTAAATATTTGTGGCCCTTTATTCAAATTCCATCTTTATTGGGTAAAATTAACTTATACCACTTAATTGTTTTCAAGGTCGTTGGCATGCGTCAAACATGCCAACATATATGTTTATATTTTAATCCAAACGTCATTACCCCCATTTTATACATTCACTACAATATAACATATGTTGGGTTTAACATTTAAACCCAACTTAGCCACATGAAAAAGGGGAGACTTAGAACATGGTGTTTATATATTCTAAGTAACATCAAAAGGGGAGTGTGAACGCATGAACTTGCAACATAACGATCTAATTAACATGAATTAGGCACTTGTGAACTTGCATTGTAATAGCATATAATCATGGCATAAACATACCTAAACATGAATCATGGTTTTTAATCTATTCATATAATCATGGCATAAACATACCTAAAAATGAATCATGGTTTTTAATCTATTCATATAATCATGGCATAAACATACCTAAACATGAATCATGGTTTTTAATATATTCATATAATCATGGCATAAACATACCTAAACATGAATCATGGTTTTTAATCTATTCATGTAAACTTGCAATTGGAATGTAAATCTAACTTAATTATGTGTCACATATATTATCGTATGATTTTGATAACAACATAGGCCTAAAACATGTTTTCAATTAGGAATAACACCAAACATAGTTTAGTCATGTTCATAGAGTCAACACAAGTTCACAAAGATGCTTACTTTTGTCTCTAATACAAAAGTATGGTTTTACACTTGAATCATGATGCCAATTCCAACATAAATTCATATGAGTCATAATACCCAAATGGATCCAACTACACTAAAAGTGATTATAAAAAAAAGATATACATCATGTTGGCATAATAGTGAACCATATACTTGCATGAAACTCAAATAAACTACCACAAACATATTGTCGTTAACTTTCAACATGAATCATATACTTGCAATTATCCAATAGGTGTCATGATAAACTACCACAAACATAAAGTTGTTAACTTTCAACATGAATCACATACTTGCAAATATCCCAAATCGATTAGAATCATAGCAACATACAATTATGAATTATTATCACCACAAATTAAGTACAATTTTATTTCTCATTTTACACAAATCAAACACAATTATTCATTCATATCGGAATAGCACTCTACTTACAACGTATGACGAATCTTCAATTCAGGAATCTGAATTCTGAATTTGGAGATGCTATCCTTAGTTGTAGGCGTTGTTTTGATTTTGTTGTCGTTGCTTTAAGCTTTCGAATTGCCTCCTAATCGTCTCTCAATTTTGACGGCTACTTCTAGTCTTTCCTCAGCAGCATGATGGTCTCATTCTAATTTTTATTTGTATGAATTAGGTGGAGTCTTAGGTCCTTTTTATAGAGTTTGTGAATTGATTAGAACCGTCGATGGAGCTTGGATTGATAATAGCCGTTCGTTTGAAGGAGAGACCAATCAGGAGCTAACACCTAGCCCTAGTGACAAGGCAAGGCTCAGAAATTCGGCCAAGCACAGACCAGACCAGGCCAGGGGGGCTGGGTTCGACCTGGCTCAGGGGCCAGGTCGACTCCCCAGTCGACCCCCGTGTCGACTTGGTAGTCGACCTGGGTAGCCCAGGTCGACTACCCAGTCGACCTGGATAGCCCAGGTCGACTACCCAGTCGACCTGGGTGCCTTGGGCGGGAAAATTCCCGCCCTGGCCAATCTGGCCCGATTTTTGAAATCCGAATCTGATTTCTAAGCTGTTTCTGTCTGTTTGAATTTTAAACTGAATTCAGAAACTTCCGGAGGCCATATCTCCCTCATACGGAGTCCGTTTTACGCAAACTCAGACTCTATCTCAAGCAGAATTCTGAGACGAACGCAATGGCATATCCCGTTTCCCTTAATTCTTTGATTTGAAATTAGTTATACTTTAATTTGTGAATTTCACTGTTATAGAATACACGGGGTGTTACATTCTCCCCCACTTAAAAGGATTTCGTCCCCGAAATCTTCAAGTTCAGGAAGAATGTATATCCTAACATCCAAACGTCCATCTACTCATCCATCAAACACGAGCGTCCATGGTCCTTAAAAGACTTCTAATGCTTCATGAACATATGCGAAGTGTGTGTTCATGTACTTATCTAATGCAAAAATCAGTCGGTCCACTGATTCAGTTGACCTCCTTAATGCAAATTATGTAAGTGTCATGAATCCATTATGTATGCAAATTTTCCTATTCATGATTCTACATGAGTGCACAATCATTCATATATAAATGCAACATCCATATGACAACACATTAAACTTCAACCATATACAAATGCAAACATATATATGCATATGCAATATGAGGTGACTAAGCCGATCTAATACCTAGATTGTGTGTGTATATGCAACCACGAGCAACCACTAGCAATCACTTGCAACCACTTGCAACCATCATCCATAACATGTTTCAATTACATGTTTTCATCCAAAGGGTTTCTACCTAAAAGATAAGGTCGAGGAGATATACCTAAAAAGATAGATAAAAGCGCAACTTAAGGAAAAAGAAAGATCAAAGATGTACCCTCAAAAAGAAAAGGGTAGGCTGCGCGTATTCTAGCTTCAGTTTCCCAAGTTGCGTCTTCCTTGGCGTCGCTCCACTGAACTTTGACGAGCTTGACTTCGCGGTTGCATAGCTTTTTCACTTCAGTTCCTAAGATGCGTGTTGGAACTTTCCTTACGGTTGCTTCGCGTTCCACTTCAGCTTCTTCTAGGATATTTGGCTCTACCACTTCAGCAGATTCATGTAGACATTTTCAGAGGTGCGAAACATGAAAAACGTTGTGAACTCCGGCCAGTTTTTCAGGTAGCTCTAATCTATAGGCCATTTTCCCAATTTTCTCGATAATAGAAAATGGCCCTACGAATCTTGGTGCTAGCTTCCCTGTGGATCCAAAACGAACAACGTTCCTTAGTGGAGATACCTTAAGAAAAACTCTGTCCCCAACCTCAAATTCAAGGTCGGTCCTCCTCTTGTCGGCGTAGGATTTCTGTCTGTCTTGGGCTGTCTTCATCCTTCTTCGTATCAAGTCTACTTTCTCTGAAGTCTCTCGGATCATATCTGGCCCAAGTATGAGCTTATCAGTAGACTCCCACCAACAAGTGGGCGATCGACACGGTCTTCCATATAAAGCTTCGAAGGGCGTCATTCCGATGGTGGCTTGGTAGCTGTTGTTGTAGGAAAATTCCACCAAAGGAAGATGGTCTTCCCACGTCTCTCTGAAGTCAAGGACGCACAGTCTTAAAAGGTCCTCCAAAACTCTGTTCACTCTTTCTGTCTGACCGTCGGTTTGGGGATGATAGGCTGTGCTCAAGCATAACTGTGTTCCTACCGCTTCTTGCAGACTCCGCCAAAACTCACTTGTGAAGATAGGGACTCGGTCACTAACAATGTTGGATGGTATTCCATGGAGTCGAACAACTTCCTTGAGATAAAGAGATGCTAGGGATGAGGCAGTCCTTTTACTCTTGACAGGTAAAAAGTGGGCGCTTTTAGTAATCCTATCCACTATTACCCAAATGCTAGTGTTGCCTCTTCTAGACCTAGGCAGCCCATCAATGAAGTCCATTGAGATGTTATCCCACTTCCACTGTGGGACCTCTAGAGGATGGAGCAGACCGCCAGCCTTTTTCTGTTCCGCTTTAACCTGTTGGCACACCATACACTTAGAAACGAACTCTGCCACGTCCTTCTTCATGCCGTTCCAAAAGAATGTTCTCTTTGGGTCCTTGTACATTTTATCTCCGCCTGGGTGTATCGTCATCTTGGAGTGATGTGCTTCCTCGAGAACCGTCTTTACTAAATCCCTTGTCTGTGGGACGCATAGTCTTCCGTCTCGCCTTAGCCAACCCTTATCGTCGATGGAGTATCTGTTGAGGTGACTTGAAGTCTCACCCCTAATTAGCCTATCAATCGTTTCCACAAGCTGAGGGTCTTCGCGTTGTGTTGTCCCTATTGAGTCCACTAAAGTCGGGCGTACTTCGAGAGATGCTAGCAAGCCCGGTACAAAATCGGAGGAGGGCCTAAAGTTAAAACTGGCTATAAACTTTAGGCTTTGTCTTTCAACAAACAGCGGGCTTAGGGTCAGTTTCTTTCGGCTCAACGCGTCTGCCACTACGTTGCCTTTGCCCGGAGTGTAGGAGATCTCGAAATCGTACGAGGCAAGAAACTCCATCCATCTCTGTTGCCTCAAGTTAAGATCTTTCTGCGAGAAAAGACATTTCAACGATTTATGGTCAGTGTAAAGTTCGAACTTCTCACCTAGGAGATAGTGTCGCCAAGACTTGAGTGCAAAGACGATGGCAACTTACTCAAGATCGTGGGTCGGGTAGTTCTTTTCATGCACTTTCAACTGTCTCCCGCCATAAGCTACTACCCTTCCTTCTTGCATTAAGACAACGCCTAGCCCTGTCCCACATGCATCTGTATAAACTGTGAACATCTTGCTTCCATCTGGCAACGTCAGAACTAGGGCCGTTGTAAGAGCCCTTTTTAGTCGTTGGAAAGCAAACTCGCAATCCAAGTCCCGATTGAACACTAGATTCTTCTTTGTCAGCCTTGTGAGTGGAGCTGATATTTTTGCAAAGCCTCTAATGAATTTCCGATAGAAGCCTGCTAGCCCGAGGAAGCTTCGGACTTCTGTTGCATTCCTTGGTGTCTTCCAATCCTGTACCGCTACTACCTTAGCAGGGTCCACAGCTAATCCTTCTTTGGATACTATGTGCCCAAGGAACCTCACTTCCTCTCTCCAAAAGTGGCATTTGGAGAATTTGGCTTTTAGCTGATGGACTCGCAGAGTTTCCATGATTGCCCTTAAGTGCTGAGCATGTTCTTCTTCACTCTTTGAGAAGATCAAGATATCGTCTACGAAGACCACTACGAACTTGTTGAGGAATTCTCTGAACACCCTACTCATCAGGTCCACGAAGTAAGCGGGTGCGTTTGTCAAGCCAAAAGGCATGACAAGCCATTCAAAGAAGCCATCTGGGATTCTGAATACTGTCTTATCGATGCTATCTTCAGCCACCCTTAGCTGATGAAATCCGGTCGCTAAATCGAGTTGGGAGAAAACAGACGCTCCTACAAGCTGATCAAACAGATCGTCAATTCTGGGGAGAGGGTGCCTATTCTTTTTCGTTAGTTTGTTGAGCTCCCTATAGTCAACACATAGACTGAGTGAACCATCCGCCTTTGTGGCGAACAACAGTGGAGCGCCCCATTCTGAAATGCTCCTTCTAATGAACCCCTTCTCTAGAAGCTCTTTAATCTGTTTACTGAGCTCTTTCCTTTCCCGTGGAGCCATGTGTCTAACGGGCAACGCAACGGGCTTTGCATTATCTACAAGATATATGCGGAAGTCTATCTCCCGCTTCGGAGGTAAGCCCTTCACCTCTTCGAAGACATCCGGATATTCCCGGACCACTCTAACCGATTGCAAACTTTCAACAGAAGCATCTAGCGATTCAAGATAACTAAGCATAACCGCATACGAGGGATTACAAGTAATTTCCAGAGTGTTACCGAGTTGGGTCAGAAGCCTAACCACCCTTTTCTCAAATCAAGGATGGCACCATTACTAGATAGCCAATCCATGCCCAAAATCAAACCATATCCCGAGAAGTCCAAAACAAAGGCACTACATCTAAATTCTACGCTTAGAATAGAAATTTTCAATCCCACACAGATCATAGACAAATGAGCCGGGCCCCCAATTGGATTTGAAACAATTAAGGGGTCCTCTACCATACTAGTTTCTAGGTGCAGAGATTCTACTAAAGTAGATGAGATAAAGGAGTATTGGGTAATGGATTTCACTGTTATAGAATTCTATTCTTTGATAAATCCCGTTTCCCTTAATTCTTTGATTTGAAATTAGTTATACTTTAATTTGTGAATTTCACTGTTATAGAATACACTGGGTGTTACAAAAACCATAAGCACGTACTGGGTAATGGATTTCCAACTATGATAAGGTATGGAACCACTTTTCGCTCGTGTACCTCTAGAGAGGAATACACTGGGTTCAACAAGAACATCTTGCAACCCGGCCACACATGACCGACCACTCATTTCGCTTGAGTGTATCGAATGTATATCACCAACGGTTGGGATCAACAACCATTTCCCGAATGGGACAACATCAACAATAGATTTTTAGAAGTAAATGAAACTCTAGATCAGGTGATTATACATCCTAATAGGTGCGACCTACATAGCCATGCTGCCTGCCCGATTTCTGTCATTTACCGGATGTGAGGCTAGAAGCTACGCTTATCTTTTACATACCATATCTTCATTCACTTTGAATATCACATCGTTATACCCGCCAAATCACAAATTGATTTCCCCAAACATACCACGTGTGTACAGCTAAGAGAAACGAATTCCTCCGCCACCAAACGTGAATACGTTTGAAGAGATCAACTTATGCGATTTATTAGATATACTCAATTAGACATTCTTCCATACAGGTCGTCCTGGGACTGGACAAACCGAAGGCACTATTCAGTACATCCATCTTAGGCAATCTTTACCTAATATTTATACAACAGCCCTTGCATTTTACTCCGTCTTCAATTATCTTTGGCATATATGATTCGCAACGCTTATGCCAATACAGAGTGGTTCTTTGGATAATAATCCAACCGGTCTCTCCATATTAACAACGTTAAAATGGTCGAAACTTCGATAGTCGGTGAGTTAACTATCAAAGAAAAACAGGTGTGCAAACAACGATATTATTTTCAAATGGAAATTATATCGATCAATCATCATTTAACATATATATATATATTCACATTTCCTTATTTTCTATGTTTAGAAAATATATGTTATTAACACTGGAAAAAATTTCCTTTGTTTATTTACATATCACTATCCTTCCACAACTATCAGTTCCTGACTATAAACTAGTATGAGAACAATTCCCTAAGTATTAATCCCGAAAGCCGAAACCAACATCAGATAGACACTTAGAAAACCATTCAATTTACTAATCTCTAGTCAGTTTCTAATTTTGCTTAACTTTATTTGATTTACTCTATTTCGAATAAATAATATTCGATAAACTCTATTTCGAATAACTTTATATTCATTTAACTATAATCGATTAATTGTAACTCGATTAATTCCTTTATATAATCCATTAAGTATCTAACACTTAAATCTTATTTAAAGTTCCTTTTTATAACTCTATTTATTTCGTAAATAAATAATTCCTTTTATAACCTTTGTTTGTAAATGTTTTACAAATATTTCTCTTCCTATATTTGTCTATTTAATTTCTAAATAAATAATCCTCTTATACTTCTATTTATTTTCTAAATAAATATTCCATTTTAATTCTATTTATTTATCAAATAAATATTTCCTTTTATAAAATTATATTCGTTTTATAAATATTTCCTTTTATAAAATCTGTTGATTTTATAAAATCACTTTATTTCAATATACATTGAAATAATTCTTTTTACATCCCAGGGTCTTTTTATGATATTTAAAATATCGAATAACAAGGATCAATACCATTCTAACACACATAATCCATAACAGATTATATAACACATCATATATCACAATATATGAAAAACAGTAAAATAAATGATGAGGAATCCAGTCGGATTCCTCCAACCTGTTTCCCTGCATCACAGATGTTAAACAATATAATAACATCGATTTCATTTCAGTATGAAATATTCTGTTAAACAGAATCAATATTTGATTAACAATATATATAAATATCGTTATCTATAATTTCAATCAACACATAAGCAATTCAACCCAACAACTAATACACAACAATCAACAAATGATTAGCAGTTTTAAAAATACGTTATAGATATATAACTGTTCAGAGTTGATGAGTTTTACTCACACTGGACGATCATCGTTAATAACGATAATCATCGCTTGATTCAGACAGACAATTATTTTGCTATAAATTGTAACGAGCACCAATCTACTCCCAGTCAGTTCCATTGGGTAGTATCCGTCCATACGATCCCAAAGGATCTTGTTTTTTCCAATTCCGATATCGTATGATCAAGTTATACCATTAACAAGTCAATACCTTATTTAAAGTAAAATAAACTTAAATATATATATTTAAACGGGCCTTACTTACAAAAAACGGCCCAATACCCAAACTAGAAGCCCAATCGCGTGGCCTTTCTTCCTCCTCACAAATATCCGAACCTGCTCTTTCACATGCCCCTCCAGTACACGTGTTTCACTTCCTCTTCTCAAATATATCATATGCATGTTATAACAGAACACCCCATAACTCCTATATTCGAAACTCATACAGTCGACATCCTCTTCCCCGAACATCCGGCTCCATCACCCTTTCTTGCAGCTCTCGTTTTCCGTTCAGGTCTCGACCTGAAGCTCCCGTGTGCCACTGACTAATGGAAATTAGGTCAGCACCTGGTGATTCCTCCAGTTCGTTCTTCTGCTTGAAAATCAATTGGTGCATCATGTTGGAAGGGTAGGCTACTAGTTCGGCAGCAAAAAGAATTAGCTTGCTGCTGAAAATGTCGAGCAGTTTAAACCAGCGCCTCACGTCTCGAAAACAGTATATGCATGAAAGGGACATTTTAGTGATCTCACATGTATAAATATAAGCGTTGTATTTTAGTGGGAGAACAATTTGTTTTATATTTTGAAGAAGAAGTAGATGAGGAGGCGGCCACTATTTTTTACGTTTGCTATAGAAGATGAATTAGGTCTTTACGGTCTGAAGGGGTTAACGCATACTTATATGCAAGAAAGTGGAGATATTTTTGTTGATGTTGTGAAGAAGGAAGGCCCACGTTTGAAGAAAAGGAGATGCGGTTGGGAATAACGGAGGCATGGACTTCTGGTGATCTCTGAAATGAAAGGATTTGGTTATTTTAAGTTATAACATTTTGGTCATTTCATTTTATAAAACTTCGTTAATTACGAACGACTATCGATAGGATCAAATACACCATCGTCACGATCATTGTGCCACGATCCCAGAAATATAATAACATTTGTAGTTTAACTCATATTGTGAAACCCCAAAATCGCTGATTAAGGGTGCAAAATACTCCAAATAAAAAGTTGCTTAGTTAATTAATTAAAGATTACCATAAAATTCTAAAAATTAAATTATCATTATGTCCCAAAAGAACCTTGTCTAAATTCAAACCTGATATTCAAATATTTTTAAATAACCGTTATGGCCACGAACAAATATACCGCTGTTTTCTGAATATTTGATTTGGACATAAATCAAAATCTACATGACGAAATCCCGATTTTTCTCTTCTACTAGAAAGATATACTTCACCAGCTCCTAACGTTTCCTGTTTCACATAAATCCGATTTAAAACGGACCCTGTATATTCAGTTGAAGTTCGAATCGCCAAATGGCGAACTACCGCGCCATTTCGAGCTCGATTATAATTATATTATAATTCTACGTTCAAACTGTCGTAGTTTAAATATATTCGCTAATATATTTCAACTCTAAACAGAAATATATATTTTAAATAATCCAATTCACACTATATGGTGAAATTCCACTATCTTTGATTATTTCTGAATTAAATATATTATTTAATTATTGTTTTAATTAAATATTCACTATTATTTAATTAAACCACCATTTAATTCACTATATCACTATTTAAATAATTAAATAAATTAATTATAATACCTGTGAAATTGTGGCTCATTACATTCTTCCCTACTTAAAATAGTTTCGTCCTCGAAATTGCTAAGTTAGAAATCAAACTCTATCGACTGGCCAGACTTATTTGTTCGCCTCTTAACTTCAGTTCCACTGATCCCATTTAATTCAAATGAAATATAAATAAATTCTTATTATCGAAAAAATTCAAAAATCCTGAAATTTTTCTAACTCCCTAAATTTTCTGAAAAATTTCGCCAGCACCTCCTTTGTACTGGTCAATAGGTCAAACTCCCACTCGCCTCTCTGGTCCATCTACAACCCAAAAGAAAATCAAACAGTCAAGCGGCTTGCCAATTCGGCTTATCAAAATCTCATACCCAATATATAATATAAACTGTTACCTTTTTCTCGGGCGTATCAACTCTATCACTCCCATATGCTATCAATCAGCATATACCAATGTTATCCTAATCAAATTCTGCAATCACTTTTATCTCCAACACACCCATTCGCTTTTATGCAAGCCAAATATCATTCCAAACTCGAGTTTTATTCTTGATTCCATACTCTTAACTCGATTATCCAATCACATTTCAAATTCTTACGACAGCAATCCAACTTACTCGATATCATTATATCCTAATTCAATCTCCACTTAACTAGTTTCAGTTTAATTCCAGTTTTCTTTTACAGATTTCTATTTAAATTTGTTTTTAATTCAAACGGTCAAATCCTGGGATTTTTAAACAGCTTTGCTTTTCTAAAACCAAATATTCCTCTTTGGATTTCAAACAACTTTTTTTTCTCAAAACAATTCAAAAGAAAAATCTTTTTGGTAGTAATCCGTCACTTACAACTCGAAAATGAATACTGATGATGCTGCTGTCATCATCAGAATCTATTTTCCAGCGATCGAAGTGAGTTCAATACTATAAAACCATTTCTAAACATTTCCACTTTGAAATTCGTTTCAAAATATATTTCACACTGCTTGTAAAACAATTTAAAATCTCCCAGGATCTTAAATTTTCCTTGTTTTTAATCCAAATCCATTTACAAACACTTATCCAATTTTCCAGAATTTTAATTCAATTTCTGGTTCAAATTTCAGATTTAATTCATCTGATTTCACGTATTTCTCTTATACGAATTCTGATTGGCTATTTACATAATCATTTCACATTTTATAATCTTACTCGATTATAATATTGGCCAACCCATCCAATATATTATAATCATTTCAATATAAATCCTTTATATCAAAAATCTAATTTGGGAAAAAATATTTTCATTTACCCTCTTATCAAAACATATCGTGTCGACCCATCGTATTTGAGTGTTTTAGAAACCCCTATCGATATTGTGGTGCCCCACCATCGACCAGAATCCATAAACCAATTAACCAATAAATCATCACAATATAAAACCATTTTTATACTAAATAACATATACGCGCTCATATATATATATACACTCAACTCAATCTAGGATATTACTAATCCCATCTCTATCGAGTTAAGCCACAGAGCCAAGGTAAATACTTAACCTTATGCTCTGATACCAACTGTAGTGACCCGAAAATCTGGTCCAATTTGAGCTGACCAAAAACACAAGTCCAACCCCAAATTAAACTGGAAAACAGGAAACTAATAGAAAGAAGATAGAGGGTAAGGAAAGATAAGATTGAAACTTAGAATAGAAGAAGAAGAAGAACCCAACATCAGAGTGACACGAACCTCACAGCGGAACGAATAACATATAATATATATAACATAACTTGAAATATACATCTGTATTTGAATATACATCATTATCAAAGTACACACTTACAACACAGCGGAAATAAACTATAGCTATATGATCCTGAAGCCTCCTGCTCCAGCTCTTCAAGTATCTGTAAATCCCGACTACTTGACTGCCCGTACAAAATTAGGCACCCAAGAGTTTAGGGAAAACAAAACAAAATAAACTCCGGGTCAGTCATGGGGACTGTTATGAGTAAAACAGTTTAAAATAGATCGAACAAATAAACGATATCTCATAAGACCACGCCATATAACGGAACGGGTTTTTCCCTTATGAGAATCCAAAATATCTTTATATCAAAAACCTTTTGATATTATAATAATGTCTATTAACCACAATATAATAATCATCAAGCAGAAACGCTTCCATCTCACGTTCTACATATATAGAATACAATCAAAACCATAAGCACGTATTGGGTAATGGATTTCCAACTATGACAAGGTATGGAACCACTTTTCGCTCGTGTACCTCTAGAGAGGAATACACTGGGTTCAACAAGAACAACTTGCAACCCGGCCACACATGACCGACCACTCATTTCGCTTGAGTGTATCGAATGTATATCACCAACGGTTGGGATCAGCAACCGTTTCCCGAATGGGACAACATCAACAATAGATTTTTAGAAGTAAATGAAACTCTAGATCAGGTGATTATACATCCTAATAGGTGCGACCTACATAGCCATGCTGCCTGCCCGATTTCTGTCATTTACCGGATGTGAGGCTAGAAGCTACGCTTATCTTTTACATACCATATCTTCATTCACTTTGAATGTCACATCGTCATACCCGCCAAATCACAAATTGATTTCCCCAAACATACCACGGGTATACAGCTAAGAGAAACGAATTCCTCCGCCACCAAACGTGAATACGTTTGAAGAGATCAACTTACGCGATTTATTAGTTATACTCTGTCAGATATTCCTCCATACAGGTCGTCCTGGGACTGGACAAACCGAAGGCACTATTCAGTACATCCATCTTAGGCAATCTTTACCTAAGATTTATGCAACAGCCCTTGCATTTTACTCCGTCTTCAATTATCTTTGGCATATATGATTCGCAACGCTTATGCCAATACAGAGTGGTTCTTCGGATAATAATCCAACCGGTCTCTCCATATTAACAACATTAAAATGGTCGAAAACTTCGATAGTCGGTGAGTTAACTATCAAAGAAAAACAGGTGTGCAAACAACGATATTATTTCCAAATGGAAATTATATCGATCAATCATCATTTAACATATATATATATATATATATATATTCACATTTCCTTATTTTCTATGTTTAGAAAATATATGTTATTAACACTGGAAAACATTTCCATTGTTTATTTACATATCACTATCCATCCACAACTATCAGTTCCTGACTATAAACTAGTATGAGAACAATTCCCTAAGTATTAGTTCCGAAGGCCAAAACCAACATCAGATAGACACTTAGAAAACCATTCAATTTACTAATCTTTAGTCAGTTTCTAATTTTGCTTAACTTTATTTGATTTACTCTATTTCGAATAACTAATATTCGATAAACTCTATTTCGAATAACTTTATATTCATTTAACTATAATCTATTAATTGTAACTCGATTAATTCCTTTATATAATCCATTAAGTATCTAACACTTAAATCTTATTTAAAGTTCCTTTTATAACTCTATTTATTTCGTAAATAAATAATTCCTTTTATAACCTTTGTTTGTAAATGTTTTACAAATATTTCTCTTCCTATATTTGTCTATTTAATTTCTAAATGAATAATCCACGTATACTTCTATTTATTTTCTAAATAAATATTCCATTTTAATTCTATTTATTTATCAAATAAATATTTCCTTTTATAAAATTCTATTCGTTTTAAAAATATTTCCTTTTATAAAATCTGTTGATTTTATAAAATCCCTTTATTTCAATATATATTGAAATAATTCTTTTTACATCCCAGGGTCTTTTTATGATATTTAAAATATCGAATAACAAGGATCAATATCATTCTAACACACATAATCCATAACAGATTATATAACACATCATATATCACAATATATGAAAAACAGTAAAATAAATGTTGAGGAATCCAGTCGGATTCCTCCAACCTGTTTCCCTGCATCACAGATGTTAAACAATATAATAACAACGATTTCATTTCAATATGAAATATTATGTTAAACAGAATCAATATTTGATTAACGATATATATAAATATCGTTATCTATAATTTCAATCAACACATAAGCAATTCAACCCAACAACTAACACACAACAATCAACAAATGATTAACAGTTCTAAAAATACATTATTGATATATAACTGTTCAGAGTTGATGAGTTTTACTCACACTGGACGATCATCGTTAATAACGATAATCATCGCTTGATTCAGACAGACAATTATTTTGGTATAAATTGTAACGAGCACCAATCTACTCCCAGTCAGTTCCATTGGGTAGTGTCCGTCCATACGATCCCAACGGATCTTGTTTTTCCCATTTCCGATACCGTATGATCAAGTTATACCATTAACAGGTCAATACCTTATTTAAAGTTAAATAAACTTAAATATATATATATATATATATATATATTTAAACGGGCCTTACTTACAAAAAACGGCCCAATACCCAAACTAGAAGCCCAATCGCGTGGCCTTTCTTCCTCCTCACAAATATCCGAACCTGCTCTTTCACATGCCCTTCCAGTACACGAGTTTCACTTCCTCTTCCCAAATATATCATATGCATGTTATAACAGAACACCCCATAACTCCTATATTCGAAACTCATACAGTCGACATCCTCTTCCCCGAACATCCGGCTCCATCACCCTTTCTTGCAGCTCTCGTTTTCCGTTCAGGTCTCGACCTGAAGCTCCCGTGTTCCGCTGACTAACGGAAATTAGGTCAGCACCTGGTGATTCCTCCAGTTCGTTCTTCTGCTTGAAAATCAGTTGGTGCATCATGTTGGAAGGGTACGCCACTAGTTCGACAGCAATAAGAATTATCTTGCTGCTGAAAATATCGAGTAGTTTAAACCAGCGCCTCACCTCTCGAAAACAGTATACGCATGAAAGGAACATTTTAGTGATCTCACATGTATAAATATAAGCGTTGTATTTTAGTGGGAGAACAATTTGTTTTATATTTTGAAGAAGAAGTAGAAGAGGAGGCAGCCACTATTTTTTACGTTTGCTGTAGAAGATGAATTAGGTCTTTACGGTCTGAAGGGGTTAACGCATATTTATATGCAAGAAAGTGGAGATATTTTTGTTGATGTTGCGAAGAAGGAAGGGCCACGTTTGAAGAAGAGGAGATGCGGTTGGGAATAAAGGAGGCGTGGACTTCTGGTGATCTCTGAAATGAAAGGATTTGGTTATTTTAAGTTATAACATTTTGGTCATTTCATTTTATAAAACTTTGTTAATTACGAACGACTATCGATAGGATCAAATACACCATCGTCACGATCAATGAGCCACGATCCCAGAAATATAATAACATCTGTAGTTTAACTCATATTGTGAAACCCCAAAATCGCTGATTAAGGGTGCAAAATACTCCAAATAAAAAGTTGCTTAATTAATTAAATAAAGATTACCATAAAATTCTTTAAATTAAATTATCATTATGTCCCAAAAGAACCTTGTCTAAATTCAAACCTGATATTCAAATATTTTTAAATAACCGTTATGGCCACGAACAAATATACCGCTGTTTTCTGAATATTTGATTTGGACATAAATCAAAATCTACATGACGAAATCCCGATTTTTCTCTTCTACTAGAAAGATATACTTCACCAGCTCCTAACATTTCTTGTTTCACAGAAATCCGATTTAAAACGGACCCTGCATATTCAGTTGAAGCTCGAATCGCCAAATAGCGAACTACCGCGCCATTTCGAGCCCGATTATAATTATATTATAATTCTACGTTCAAACTGTCGTAGTTTAAATATATTCGCTAATATATTTCAACTCTAAACTGAAATATATATTTTAAATAATCCAATTCACACTATATGGTGAAATTCCACTATCTTTGATTATTTCTGAATTAAATATATTATTTTAATTAAATATTCACTATTATTTAGTTAAACCACCATTTAATTCACTATATCACTATTTATATAATTAAATAAATTAATTATAATACCTGTGAAAATGCGGGTCATTACATTCTTCCCTACTTGAAATAATTTCATCCTCGAAATTGCTAAGTTAGAAATCAAACTCTATCGACTGGCCAGACTTATTTGTTCACTTCTTAACTCCAGTTCCACTGATCCCATTTAATTCAACTAAAATATTAATAAATTCTTATTATCGAAAAAATTCAAAAATCTTGAAATTTTTCTAACTTCCTAAATTTCTGAAAAATTTCGCCAGCACCTCCTTTGTACGGGTCAATAGGTCAAACTCCCACTCGCCTCTCTGGGCCATCTCCAACCCAAAAGAAAATCAAACAGTCAAGCGGCTTGCCAATTCGGCTCATCAAAATCTGATACCCAATATATAATATAAACTGGTACCTTTTTGTCGGGCGTATCAACTCTATCACTCCCATATGCTATTAATCAGCATATACAAATGTTATCCTAATCAAATTCTGCAATCACTTTTATCTCCAACACACCCATTCGCTTTTATGCAAGCCAAATATCATTCCAAACTGGAGTTTTATTCTTGATTCCAAACTCTTAACTCGATTATCCAATCACACTTCAAATTCTTACAACAGCAATCCAACTTACTCGATATCATTATATCCTAATTCAATCTCCACTTAACTAGTTTCAGTTTAATTCCAGTTTGCTTTTACATATTTCTATTTAAATTTGTTTTTAATTCAAACGGTCAAATCCTGGGATTTTTAAACAGCTTTGCTTTTCTAAAACCAAATATTCCTATTTGGATTTCAAACAACTTTTTTTTCTCAAAACAATTCAAAAGGAAAATCTTTTTGGTAGTAATCTGTCACTTACAACTCGAAAATGAATACTGATGATGCAGCTGTCATCATCAGAATCTATTTTCCAGCGATCGAAGTGAGTTCAATACTATAAAACCATTTCTAAACATTTCCACTTTGAAATTCATTTCAAAATATATTTCACACTGCTTGTAAAACAATTTAAAATCTCCCAGGATCTTAAATTTTCCTTATTTTTAATCCAAATCCATTTACAAACACTTATCCAATTTTCCAAAATTTTAATTCAATTTCTGGTTTAAATTTCAGATTTAATTCATCTGATTTCACGTATTTCTCTTATACGAATTCTGATTGGCTATTTACATAACCATTTCATATTTTATAATCTTACTCGATTATAATAGTGGCCAACCCATCCAATATATTATAATCATTTCAATATAAATCCTTTATATCAAAAATCTAATTTGGGAAAAATTATTTTCATTTACCCTCTTTTCAAAACATATCGTGTCGACCCATCGTACTTGAGTGTTTTAGAAATCCCTATTGATATTGTGGTGCCCTACCATCGACCAGAATCCATAAACCACTTAACCAATAAATCATCACAATATAGAACCATTTTTATACTAAATAACATATGCGCGCTCATATATATATATATACACTCAACTCAATCTAGGATATTACCAATCCCATCTTTATCGAGTTAAGTCACAAAGCCAAGGTAAATACTTAACCTTATGCTCTGATACCAACTGTAGTGACCCGAAAATCCGGTCCAATTTGAGCTGACCAAAAACACAAGTCCAACCCCAAAATTAAACTGGAAAACAGGAAACTAATAGAAAGAAGATAGAGGGTGAGGAAAGATAAGATAGAAACTTAGAATAGAAGAAGAAGAAGAACCCAACATCAGAGTGACACGAACCTCACAGCGGAACGAATAACATATAATATATATATAACATAACTTGAAATATACATCTGTACTTGAATATACATCATTATCAAAGTACACACTTACAACACAACGGAAATAAACTATAACTATACGATCCTGAAGCCTCCTGCTCTAGCTCTTCAAGTATCTGTAAATCCCGACTACTTGACTACCCGTACAAAATTAGGCACCCAAGAGTTTAGGGAAAACAAAACAAAATAAACTCCGGGTCAGTCATGGGGACTGGTATGTGTAAAACAGTTTAAAACAGTTCGAATAAATAAACATATCTCATAAGATCACGCCATATAACGGAACGGGTTTTTCCCTTATGAGAATCCAAAATATCTTTACATCAAAAACCTTTTGATATTATAATGATGTCTATTAACCACAATATAATAATCATCTAGCAGAAACGCTTCCATCTCACGTTCTACATATATAGTATATAATCAAAACCATAAGCACGTATTGGGTAACGGATTTCCAATTATGACAAGGTATGGAACCACCTTTCGCTCATGTACCTCTAGAAAGGAATACACTGGGTTCAACAAGAACACCTTGCAACCCGGCCACACATGACCGACCACTCATTTCGCTTAAGTGTATCGAATGTATATCACCAACGGTTGGGATCAGCAACAATTTCCGAATGGGACAACATCAACAATAGATTTTTAGAAGTAAATGAAACTCTAGATCAGGTGATTATACCTCCTAATAGGTGCGACCTACATAGCCATGCTGCCTGCCCGATTTCTGTCATTTACCGAATGTGAGGCTAGAAGCTACGCTTATCTTTTACATACCATATCTTCATTCACTTTAAATGTCACATCGTCATACCCGCCAAATCACAAATTGATTTCCCCAAACATACCACGGGTATACAGCTAAGAGAAATGAATTCCTCCGCCACCAAACGTGAATACGTTTGAAGAGATCAACTTACGCGATTTATTAGATATACTCTGTCAGATATTCCTCCATACAGGTCGTCCTGGGACTGGACAAACCGAAGGCACTATTCAGTACATCCATCTTAGGCAATCTTTACCTAAGATTTATGAAACAGCCCTTGCATTTTACTCCGTCTTCAATTATCTTTGGCATATATGATTCGCAACGCTTATGCTAATACAGAGTGGTTCGTCGGATAATAATCCAACTGGTCTCTCCATATTAACAACGTTAAAATGGTCGAAAACTTCGATAGTCGGTGAGTTAACTATCAAAGAAAAACAGGTGTGCAAACAACGATATTATTTACAAATGGAAATTATATCGATCAATCATCATTTAATATATATATATATTCACATTTCCTTATTTTTTATGTTTAGAAAATATATGTTATTAACACCGGAAAACATTTCCATTTTTTATTTACATATCACTATCCTTCCACAACTATCAGTCCCTGACTATAAACTAGTATGAGAACAATTCCCTAAGTATTAATCCCGAAGGCCGAAACCAACATCAGATAGACACTTAGAAAACCATTCAATTTACCAATCTCTAGTCAGTTTCTAATTTTGCTTAACTTTATTTGATTTACTCTATTTCGAATAACTAATATTCGGTAAACTCTATTTCGAATTACTTTATATTCATTTAACTCTAACCGATTAATTCTAACTCGATTAATTCCTTTATATAATCCATTAAGTATCTGACACTTAAATCTTATTTAAAGTTCCCTTTTGTAACTCTATTTATTTCATAAATAAATAATTCCTTTTATAACCTTTGTTTGTAAATGATTTGCAAATATTTCTCTTCCTATATTTGTCTATTTATTTTCTAAATAAATAATCCTCTTATACTTCTATTTATTTTCTAAATAAATATTCCATTTTAATTCTATTTATTTATCAAATAAATATTTCCTTTTATAAAACTCTATTCATTTTATAAATATTTCCTTTTATTTACTTTCGAAATATTGCCTTTTATAAAATCTGTTGATTTTATAAAATCCCTTTATTTCAATATACATTGAAATAATTCTTTTTACATCCCAGGGTCTTTTTATGATATTTAAAATATTGAATAACAAGGATCAATATCATTCTAACACACATAATCCATAACAGATTATAAAACACATCATATATCACAATATATGAAAAATAGTAAAATAAATGTTGAGGAATCCAGTCGGATTCCTCCAACCTGTTGCCCTGCATCATAGATGTTAAACAATATAATAACATCGATTTCATTTCAATATGAAATATTATGTTAAATAGAATCAATATTTAATTAACGATATATATAAATATCGTTATCTATAATTTCAATCAGCACATAAGCAATTCAACCCAACAGCTAACACGCAACAATCAACAAATGATTAACAGTTCTAAAAATACGTTATATAAATATAACTGTTTAGAGTTGGTGAGTTTTACTCACATTGGACGATCATCGTTAATAATGATAACCATCCCGTGATTCAGACGAACAATTTATTTTGCTACAAATTCTAACGAGCACCAATCCACTCCCAGTCAGTTCCATGGGGTAGTGTCCGTCCATACGATCCCAACGGATCTTGTTTTTCCCAATTCCGATACCGTATGATCAAGTTATACCATTAACTAGTCAATACCTTATTTAAAGTAAAATAAATTTAAATTTATATATTTAAACGGGCCTTACTTACTAAAAACGGCCCAATACCCAAACTAGAATCCAATCGCTTGGCCTTTCTTCCTCCTCACAAAGATCCGAACCTGCTCTTTCACATGACCCTCCAGTACACGTGTTTCACTTCCTCTTCCCAAATATATCATATGCATGTCATAACAGAACAACCCATAACTCCTATATTCGAAACTCATACGGTCGACATCCTCTTCGCCGAACACTCTGGGTCCATCGCCCTTTCTTGCAGCTCTCGTTTTCCAATCAGGTCTCGACCTGAAGCTCCCGCGTGCCACTGACTAACAGAAATTAGGTCAGCATCTGGTGATTCCTCTAGTTCGTTCTTCTACTTGAAAATCAGTTGGTGCATCATGTTGGAAGGGTAGGCCACTAGTTCGGCAGCAAAAAGAATTAGCTTGCTGCTGAAAATGTCGAGCAGTTTAAACCAGTGCCTCACCTCTCGAAAACAGTGTACGCATGAAAAGGACATTTCAATGATCTCACATGTATAAATATAAGCATTGTATTTTTTGTGGGAGAACAATTTGTTTTATATTTTGAAGAAGAAGTAGAAGAGGAGGCGGCCACTATTTTTACATTTGCTGTAGAAGATGAATTAGGTCTTTACGGTCTGAAGGGGTTAACAAATATTTATATGCAAGAAAGTGGAGATATTTTTGTTGATGTTGCGAAGAAGGAAGGGCCACGTTTGAAGAAGAGGAGATGCGGTTGAGAATAAAGGAGGCGTGGACTTCTGGTGATCTCTGAAATGAAAGGATTTGGTTATTTTAAGTTATAACATTTTGGTCATTTCATTTTATAAAACTTTGTTAATTACGAACGGCTATCGATAGGATCAAATACACCATCGTGACGATCAATGTGCCACGATCCCAGAAATATAATAACATCGGTAGTTTAACTCATATTGTGAAACCCCAAAATCGCTGATTAAGGGTGTAAAATACTCCAAATAAAAAGTTGCTTAAATTAAATATTACCATAAAATTATAAAAATTAAATTATCATTATGTCCTAAAAATACCTTGTCTAAATTCAAACCTGATATTCAAATATTTTTAAATAGCCGTTATGGCCACAAACGAATATACCGCTGTTTTCTGAATATTTGATTTGGACATAAATCAAAATCTACATGACGAAATCCCGTTTTTTCTCTTCTACTAGAAAGATATACTTCACCAGCTCCTAACGTTTCTTGTTTCACAGAAATCAGATTGAAAACGGACCCTGTATATTCAGTTGAAGTTCGAATCGCCAAATAGCGAACTACCGTGCCATTTCGAGCTCGATTATAATTATATTATAATTCTACGTTCAAACTGTCGTAGTTTAAATATAATTGCTAATATATTTCAACTCTAAACTGAAATATATATTTTAAATAATCCAATTCACACTATATGGTGAAATTCCACTATCTTTGATTATTTCTGAATTAAATATATTATTTAATTATTATTTTAATTAAATATTCACTATTATTTAATTAAATCACCATTTAATTCACTATATCGCTATTTATATAATTAAATAAATTAATTATAATACCTCTGAAAATGCGGTTCATTACACTCTTACTGGGCCACGACCTCAACTGGACCCACTTGCATCCTCTTTTGTTGCCCCACTAGCTCCTACGGGATCAGTTCCCTCACAATTCTCTCCATGTGCTGTCAACACTCAGGTTGGTCGACAAAATCAGCTAAGCCCACAACCCACTCCACTTCTTTTCAGTTGACAAACACAACCAACTCACCCTGCTCAATCCACTGCCCAATCTCAAAATTCCAGGTCAACGACATCTCTTTCCCTAAACACCTCCATCATGACTGATCAAACGAACTAAGCCCGAAGCCCACAAAGTTCTCTTTGACCTAACAACCCCATATTACCTCGTATGACAACCGGAGCGATGGATGGCATTTTTAGACCAAATACTAATTACACTACCAGTTTACATACATCCACCACAAACATATCTCCTATACCTAAGGACCCTGTTAGTGCTCTTCATGACCATAACTGGAATAGTGCAATGTTCAATGAATTCAATGCTTTAATTGATAATAAGATATGAGAGTTAGTGCCTAGGCCACCTAATGTGAATGTAATCCGTTCTATGTGGATTTTTCGTCATAAGTACAAATCCGATGGTTCTTTTGAGCGGCATAAAGCATGTCTTGTAGGTGATGGTAAAACTCAACAACAAGGTATTAATTGTGAAGAAATGTTTAGCCTAGTGGTTAAACCAGCAACCATACGAGCAGTTCTTAGTATCACTTTTTCAAAATCTTGGACCACATTCATCAATTGGATGTCAAGAATGCCTTCTTACATGGTCATCTTAATGCGACTATCAACATGCATCAGCCAATGGGGTTTCGAGACATGAGACATCCAAATCATGTGTGTTTGCTAAAAAAATCTCTATATGGTTTAAAACAAGCTCCTTGGGCTTGGTATCAGCGATTTGCATATTTTGTTGCATCCACTGGATTTACTCATAGTAAATCTAATCACTCTTTGTTCATTTATAGACAAGGTTCAGATATGGCATATATATTGTTGTATGTTGATGACATAATTCTTAATGCTTCTTCAAATCATTTGCGCAATTCTTTCATTACTCTCTTGAGTTCAGAATTTTCTATGAAGGATCTTGGTCAGTTAAGTTTTTTTTGGGTATTGCTGTTACTCGTCTTACAAATGGCTTATTTCTATCTCAGAAAAAGTATGCTGCAGATATCATCGACAGAGCTGGAATGTCTAACTGCAGCCCTTGCCCTACTCCTGTTGACACTATAGCTGAAGTTAGTGCTACTAAGGATGCCCTGTATGAGGATCCTACTAAGTATCATCGTCTTGCGGGTGCTCTTCAGTATCTTACCTTCACAAGGCCCGATATTTCTTATGTTGTACAACAGGTGTACCTTCATATGCATGATCCAAGAGTTGAGCACATGACTGTTCTCAAGTGTATCTTGCGCTACATTCAGGGTACACTATCTTATGGTTTGCATCTGCACAAGTCTTCTATTGACAAACTTATCGCCTATACAGATGCTGATTGGGGTGGATGCCCGGACACAAGACGCTCCACCTCAGGTTATTGTGTATTTCTAGGAGATAATCTTATTTCTTGGTCCTCTAAACGTCAGCCTACATTGTCTCGTTCTAGTGCGAAAGCTGATTATAAAGGAGTTGCTAATGTTGTATCTGACTCAAGTTGGATCAAAAATTTGTCATTAAAGTTGCATGTTCCCATTCAGAAAGCCACCTTGGTTTATTGTGACAACGTAAGTGCGATATACTTATCTAGTAATCCAGTTCAACATCGACGCACAAAACACATTGAAATGGATATTCACTTTGTCCATGATAAAGTAGCTAAAGGCAAAGTTCGAGTCCTCCATGTCCTATCCCGTTATCAAATTGCTGATATTTTTACAAAAGGTCTTCCTCGTGTGCTATTTGATGAATTTCGAGACAACCTCAACATCCGACAACGGCCTGTTTCGACTGCGAGGGAGTGTTAGTATAATTAATATATGGTATTTATGTTAATAATATATTATATAAATATCATATATTAATAGTAGAAGATTTGTATTACAATAATTAATATATGGTATTTATGTTATTAGTATATTACATAAATACCATATTTTAATGGTAGAAGATTTGATGATCTATCATTGGTTATATATGTTCTTATATATTACACATGGTAATATATAATAACATTAATGATAAAAGAATAAATGCGTGTTATTTATGTAAACATTGGAGCCCTAAATACCTACGAAAAGGGGTTGACAAATAATGAAAGGCAAGGAAGAAAATTGAAATCTTACATTAACCCTTTCGTTAGCTTTTCTGCTTGAAATAATTCTAAAACAACAATCATAATTTACCCATTGATTCATTCCAGTGAAGTCTATAGAATTTGGATGATAATCGATCAGGTCCAAGACTCATTAAGATTTCTGTAGAGAAAATACCCTTCTTAATCTCTCCAAATGAGATTGTCGAAGATAACTATAATTTTCCCTTTTCACTTATGACTATTCTTGGTTGAGTAGAGGGATAAAAGTCAAAAATTTCACCATTGAACAAAGATGAATAATATTCAATTACCTCTTTTTTATCCACCATAATAGAGAATATATTGCTTGTTTTATTTCCATACCATCTAGCCTTTCATGACAGATCAAACATGAGTAAGGACGTAACTTTTGTTAACTATACATTCACTTCGTTCTTTTTTTCCTTTTAAGACAAGCACATTTATAAACAATGACCAATAAGAATAAACATATAAGAACTTCCATCATTTTTTCCATATGTCCAATATCACTGTTAAACCATAAAAATACTCAAATATTAAAAGCATTCCATGAGAGTAAAACAGAAAATATTTCACCGCATTTTTGAAGTCAAACACAGTGAAAACCTTAATACTAGAAATTGATAAAGATAGGTCCAAATTTAACTGCATGTGCCATTAGAATTGCCTGAATACTTTCTAGAAAATGTAGAGGAAGAGAGGATATAGCTGCTTTTACTTGTATATGAGATATTGCTAATTTTGTTGATGGGAAATGATTATACTTCTCTTTGGGTTTGACCAGCCGATAATTAAGTATCATGTGGCCTAGGATTAGCATTTGGTAGTAGTAGGCTGTGCTTCTTGTTGAAATTGATGATTCAAATATTTGTAGAGAAGGAAAGATTAATTGTCAATAATGTAATTGGCTCCTATATGGAATAACTTGGGTGCCAAGTTTACTTGGAGGTCAAGAAAACTTGGGTGCCAAGTTTACTTGGAAGTCAAGAAAACTTGGGTGCCAAGTTTACTTGAAGGTCAAGAAATCCCTCTATATAAATAGAGGTCATGTTATTGTATGAAGAAGGCAATCCACCATTAATCTTCTCTCTATTGTAATCTTCCTCCTCTCTTATGTACTCATTTCTTCATTGAGAAATAAAAGTTGTTGGGTCTCCGTGGACGTAGGATATTCATATCCGAACCACGTTAAATATTCTGTGTCCTTTTTTGTTCTTTGTTTTTCGTGAGATTTCATAATTATTTTTGTTATACTCCATTGGTATCTAAATAAACAATACTAGATCCTCATCAAAATTCTGCATAAAACACTACAGTTTGGTATCAGAACTGGTGTTATTGTTTCTATTTGGATATTAATGGCTACTTCTAGTAAGTCTGTTGGAAGATCTGGCATCAATTATGGAGTAACACGTTTTGACGGAAAAGGAGATTTTGGTACTTGGAAGATAAAGATGGAGGCCGTATTGAAAAAGGAGAAGACTTTTAAAGTTGTTTCTGGGCCTGAGAAATTGAAAGATGTTGATGCAGCTGAATTGGAGGAAATGGAAGACGAAGCTCTCACAACAATCCAGTTGAGTCTTTCAGATGAAGTCCTTGGAGAATTTTCTCAGAAGAAGACGGCGAAGGAACTATGGGATGCATTATCAGATGCATATCAAGACAAGTCTCTCACAAATCGGATTATTCTATAACAACAACTTTATTCGTTTAAGATGAAGCCTGGAGCCGATCTTATGGAGCATGTAGATGCCTTGACCACTTTAGTTATGAATCTGAAGGCAGCAGATGTTGATATTACTGATGAGGCTCAAGCTGTGATCCTTCTTTGTTCCTTGCCTAAAGAATATACTGCTTTTGTCAATTCTATGATTTATGGCCGTAGTAAAATTAGCCTTTTTGATGTAAAGGCTGGCCTTCATAATGAAGTGTTAAGAGGTAGATTGGCGAGCACTAGCATTGATAGTGATACCGAAGGCTTATCTGTTCGGAGAGGTAGAAGTCAAAGCAAGTCAAAGAAAGGTGAAGAACGGAATTCTTCGAGGTCCCAGTCTAGGGGGCCTAAGAAATTGACTTGCCATTATTGTAAGAAGCCCGGGCACTTTATTGCACAATGTCCCAAGCTTGAAGGAAAAAGAAAAGACCCAAAGCAAGCTTCAGCCTCTACAGCGGAGAAATCAAAATCCAGAGAGTGACACTGATGTGTTTACAGCTTCTAGTTCTTCTGGGAAGAGCACCCTATGGTTGATTGATTTGGGCGCATCCTATCATATGACACCTGATAGGAACTCTTTTTCCACTTACCGTGAGATTGATGGAGGAGAAGTTCTGATGGGAAATGATGCTTCTTGTCGTATGGTTGGTGTTGGTAGTGTAAAGATCAGGATATTTGACGGTGTTATTCGAACCATTACTGATGTTAGGCATGTACCTGATTTAAGGAGGAGCTTGATTTCTGTTGGGGCATTGAGTAGACTTGGACTAAAGATTGTAGTTGAAGAAGAGAAGATGAAAATATCTAAGGGTTCCATGATCGTTATGAAAGGAGTGAGGGCAGGAAATCTCTATTTACTAAAGGGCACTACTGTAGTTGGTGAATCAACTTCAGTTACTTCAGCTGATTCAGATTCTTCCAGATTATGGCACTTGCGGATGGGCCACATTAGCGAGCGCAGCATGGATGAGCTAAGAAAGCGAGGTTTGATTGACGGAGTTCGGCATTCAAAGATTGGTTTTTGTGAAGAGTGTGTTCTTGGTAAGCAGACGAAGATTTCTTTTGGTGTTGGTGAGCATAAGGCAAAAGCTGTTTTGGATTATGTTCACACTGATGTTTGGGGACCTTCCCCTTGCCCATCCTTAGGTGGAGCCAGTTATTTTGTTTCATTTATAGACAATTTCTCATGTAAAGTATGGGTATACTTTCTGAAGTCCAAAAGTGATACCTTTACTAGATTTCGTAAATGGAAATCCATGGTGGAGAAGCAGTCAGGGAAGAAGTTGAAAGTTCTCCGTTCAGATAATGGTGGTGAATTCATATCACAGGAATTCATCGATTATTGTGAGTCCGAAGGCATTAAGAGGCATTACACCACACCAGGCGACCCCCAGTCCAATGGCGTTGCAGAAAGGATGAATCAGACATTGTTGGAGAGAACTAGGTGCCTCAGATTGACTGCTAAGTTAAAGAAGGGATTTTGGGCTGAAGCTTTATCTATGGCGGCTTTCCTCATCAACCATACACCTTCTACTGCCATAGATATGAAGATCCCTGAAGAAGTATGGAAAGGAGAGCCTGTTAGCTATTCACTCCTCAAGGTGTTTGGTTGTCCAGCTTATGTGCATGAGAGTCGAGGAAAGCTGGAACCTAGAGCTCGCAAGTGTATCTTTCTAGGTTATAGAAGAGGAGTAAAAGGATATAGGTTGTGGTGTCCTATTAGCAAGAAACTTATTATAAGCAGGCATGTAACTTTTGATAAGAAGGCTATGTTGAAGGTGGAGCCTTCCTCATTGGATGATGAAGAGAGGACATGTGAAGAATACCAAACACAAAGCAAATCATCTATTAATTCTTTCTATAGACATTCAAATGGCGTTTCCGATGACGCCGTGGTTGATGAGGATAGTATGGATACTGGCACAGAAGATCAAACTTAAGGTGGAGCTCATACAGAGACCAGACCTGTTAGAGAAAGAAGAAAGCCCAGATGGCTTGATGAGTTTGTTGTTTTGAGCATCAAAGACATTGACTTTGATGATATGGCAACATATGCATTAAATGTTGTCCATGATGAGCCCAGAGATTATAGAGACGCTATTGCATCAGTTGACAGTTCCAGTTGGTTAGTAGCAATGGAAAAGGAGATTGAATCTTTACAGAAAAATCACACTTGGGATTTGGTGCCACTTCCTACCGACAAGAGAGCTATTGGATGTAAGTGGATCTATAGAGTAAAAGATGGCGGTAGTGGAAGTTTTAGATATAAAGCAAGACTAGTAGCAAAGGGGTATGTTCAGAAGAAAGGGGTAGAGTATCATGACATCTTTGCTCCAGTTGTTAGACATACTTCCATTCGTATTCTCTTGGCATTAGTTGCTCATTATGACATGGAGTTAGAGCAACTAGATGTCAAAACTGCTTTCTTGCATGGTGATCTGGATGAAGAGATTTATTTACGGCAGCCGGAAGGGTTCACTGATAGCAGCAGGACAGACTATGTTTGTAAACTTAACAAATCTCTTAATGGACTGAAGCAGTCTCCTAGACTATGGTACAAGAGATTTGATAAGTTTATGCTTTCACAGGGATACACCAGAAGCTTCAAAGACCAGTATGTTTATTTTAGGAGATGTGATGATGACATGATTTATTCGTTGTTATATGTTGATGATATGTTGATTGCATCCCAGAGTATGGTCAAAATTAAGGAGTTGAAAGCGGAGCTCAGTAGAGAGTTTGATATGAAGGATTTGGGAAAGGCACAAAGAATATTGTGTATGGAGATAAGCAGGGATAGGAAGCCGAGAGAGTTAAGGCTCACTCAGGCACAGTACATCGAGAAAGTCCTCGCTCGATTTGGGATGGAGAAAGCCAAACCGGTAGGCACTCCTTTAGGCTCTCATTTTAAGTTGTCGAAAGACCATTCTCCTACATTGGAACAAGATAAAAGGTATATGGCTAATATACCTTATTCTAGTGTTGTTGGTAGTCTCATGTATGCGATGGTGTGCACGAGACCAGATTTGGCCCATGCAGTTGGTGTTGTCAGTTGATATATGTCTAACCCAGGCAAAGAACATTGGCAAGCAGTGAAGTGGATTCTTAGATATCTTCGAGGCACTTCTTCGGTGGGTTTGCTATATGCTGGAGTAGATGGTGACATCCTTCTTAGAGGATACTGTGATTCTGATTATGCTGGGGATAGAGATGCTAGAAGGTCAGTGTCGGGCTATGTTTTTACACTTGGCATAGGCTCGATTTCATGGAGATCAAAGCTGCAATCTATCGTAGTTTTGTCGACTACCGAAGCAGAGTTGATATCGATTGTGGAAGCAACAAAGGAAGGATTGTACTTACTTCAGTTATTGGATGATCTTTCAATGGTGCAGCGGATAGTGGAGCTATTTTCAGACAGTCAGAGTGCTATTCATCTTGTTGAGAATCAAGCCTATAGTTCACGGACAAAGCACATTGATGTTAGAGGTTTCTTTCTAATGCTTGAGGAAGAACGGAGCAAGAACAAATTATTGAAGGTGGGTACTTCGGATAATCCTTCAGATATGATGACAAAGTCACTTCCAAAGGACAAGTTTGAGCATTGCTCAAACTTGATTAGTTTGCTTCTTGTTACTTGAGCGCCATGGGGCGTTGGGCCCAACGACTTCTATGTTGATTGTTGAAGATGAGATGATGAAGAAAGACTGTCATATTTGAATCAAGGTGGAGTGTTGAAATTAATGATTCAAATATTTGTAGAGAAGGAAAGATTAATTGTCAATCATGTAATTGGCTCCTATATGGAATAACTTGGGTGCCAAGTTTACTTGGAGGTCAAGAAAACTTGGGTGCCAAGTTTACTTGGAAGTCAAGAAAACTTAGGTGCCAAGTTTACTTGGAGGTCAAGAAATCCCTCTATATAAATAGAGGTCATGTTATTGTATGAAGAAGGCAATCCACCATTAATCTTCTCTCTATTGTAATCTTCCTCCTCTCTTATGTACTCATTTCTTCATTGAGAAATAAAAGTTGTTGGGTCTCCGTGGACGTAGGATATTCATATTCGAACCACGTTAAATCTTCTATGTCCTTTTTTGTTCTTTGTTTTTCGTGAGATTTCATAATTATTTTTGTTATACTCCATTTGTATCTAAATAAACAATACTATATCCTCATCAAAATTCCGCATAAAACACTACACTTCTTTTGCCTTAAAATGGTTATATTCTTCTTCAAAATTGAAAATTTTATGACCTTGCTGCTCCTGAGAAAGACTATGAAGAAGTCGGTGCAGATGGTCAGGATGATGAGAAAGATGAAGGAGAAGATTATTGAGGTGCTTTGTTTTAGTTTTGTCTTAAATTATGTGATATGCTTATTTTGAGTGAGTATTATTGTGTGTCTGCATGTTTGTTTATGTTTGAATGTTTAACTTGGTGCGTGAAGTATACATTTCTTGTGGAAAAAAGCCGTGAAATGAAGAAATAAGTTTTGTGGATTACCTAATCAATTTTAAATAATTATAGATACCATAAAAATATGTAGTAAACCTAAAAATTAGGGTGGATTAACTAATAGGTTAGGTAGATGAAAATAAAATTTCCCTTTACAAATTAATGTCGAAAACTTTAATTAACAAATGAAAATGTTAGCATCATCAATTATTATATTTCTCCTTTCATAAATTTAGCATTTTCAAATTTGTTAGTTTTCCATCAACAATAATAAACTATATCATATCACATAAATACCCGACTTTAAGTTATAACCAATTTAAACATGTAACATTGATAAGCAAGGTGAAGTTAAAAAACAATTATTAAATTAATATTTTGCACCAATTACAAAAGCGAACAAAACAATAATGCAACATGATCAATTTACCACATAAAGAAAAACAATATCAAAATAAAAACCAAAAGCATATACCAAAAAGCAAAATAGGAATTCCAAGCAAGCAATAAAAAGGTATTCAACAGAAAGTTTAAATAATCCTACAATGTATTTAATTCAAACATCAAGGAGAACACGATAGACTCTTATATACCAATTTAACCCTTAACTAACATGTTCGCACATAAAAATATATAATTTACAAGCACAATAGATGACATATACAAAGTAACTTATATACAAAAAATTAAGTGAACATAGACATAAAATATAAACCTTGCGTTGAAATCGTCATAAAAAAATCTCACAAATTTGGCAAGTGCTAAAACGCTTAGCAAAGATACAGCTGAGTAGTTTGAATGCAACATCAATCCTTCAAGTAATGTACTATGAATTGGGGTGAGTAATATTTGGTTTTAACTAATCAAAGCAGTCTACTTCGCTTCAATATGAAAATAAAACGGTTTGATTTCAGTTTGAAAATTAGTTTTTTTGTTGATTGGTAACCAAGCTTTACTATATTGTCCAATTTAATGGTATCTTAATGCTTTAAATAATTAGTTTAGTGATAAAATACGAAGCTTACTGGTTGAAAATGAATCAAATTATCTTATGAACATAAAAAATTCAAAATAAAATTCCTTCAAAATAAAATTTATGATTCCTCTGAGTGAATTAATCATTAGAGTAATAACATATTTTTATAGTTCAACTAAATCAGTTACTGATCAAATTAACCGAAATTAGTTTAGTTTGGTTTTAATTATTTTCAGTTCCAATTTGATTATATAGTTATTGCCTTCAAACCGACTGATTGATCGAATGCTCAACCCAAATTGTGAATGAAAAGCATACAGAACTATTGGTTGTTTGTAAAGGAAAAAAATCGATGTCAAATCATATCGAAATCGTGTGAAACAACCCAAAGTCGGTAAGTTATAAAACAACTCATGTAGGACCCTGTGTGGATTTGACACCAGTATAAGAAAAGTAGTGAAACAGTCATAAACTAATCTCAAATGTCTAATTTTATTGGTACACCGCATCAGTAATTATCTTTTCCACCCAAGCATTTCAAAAAAAATAGCACATCCCAGTTTTTTTTTTCCTTTTTCCAATACAGTTTCTTCCAAAATTGCCAGTTTTTATTTAACTTTTCTATTCTAATAAAACCAATCTCCCTAAAATAGTACAACATAACATACTTAAGATTTGTTAAGTTTAATCCAGTTAAACTATAAGACATAATTATGATGTATTACACTACACTAGGTTCAATAGTGATTCATGTATAGTATGCACTAGATGTACAACCAATTCAAGATAAGTCTAAATTAGGTAGTTATTAAATCGGAGTCTCTGAGAAAAATAGTATAGAAAAACAAAGAAAATTTTATATTTAGCTTCAGAAAACCAAAAGCATTTGAAATACATTGGAATCAAATTTTGCATCTTCTTCAAAAAAAACATCATCTTTCAAAAATTTGTAACTCATGTATTACGATAACAGTAAAAAGCAAAGGGGAAAAAACAATGAAAAGACAAGTCATATTAGTAATTAAAGGGTAAAGCAATCAATTGTTATTTTTTAAAATTAGTGGGGTAGAAAAAACAATAATGGGTGCCAATATAATTTACCATCACGAATTATCTCTTTATATATATGTGCATGTATATGTATATATATGTAATATGTATATGTTGCAAATTACACACACACATACACATGCACACGCGCACGCACGCGCACACGCACTACACCATAACAGCCAATTTGGCACACAACGCTGCGGAGATAAAATACGGGTTATAGCCGTATCAAACTACATTTTGCGATCGGCACCACCCTAAACACCCTAAATCTGACCGTCCACCAAGGAATCTCCGGATCAGTTAATTTGACACGGCCTTTGGCCAAATCAAATGTGTATCATATTGTGCACCCCTTTAGGCACTCCGAACACAAATTTTGGTCGCTACCTTTTATTTTTGTTTTACTTTGATGGTGACCAATCGAAAACCCAAATTAGGATTTTCGATCACCAAATCGTGCCTCCACCTTTCTCTGAAATCTCCTCCTCCGGCAGAGATGAACAACCCTCTCCAGCTTTGCGCTAGTTAAATCATTGGCATCATTCCAATGTGCTAATCAACCTTCATCAAAGTCAGGTATAATTATAAGTAGCCGTGCTTCACCTACTTCAGTTATAAAGTGGAATTTGATTTGCCACTATAAATGTAAATGATGCCCATGATCTACTAGCACAAAGCAAGATTTACCAAATTTGGGTAATCTGAAGATTGTAGTAATGATTGTTACATTTAGGTAATTCTACTAGCACAAAGTTATCGTTACATTTAGGTAATTCAGGTAATTGTATTAGCACAAAGTAATGATTGTAGTAAATTCAGTGGGGAATCCATTCAGGTAATTTGTGTTTTTACTAAAATTAGTACACTGTTAACCATATTTTTTTTTTTTACTAAAAGCTAAGTTAAAGCTAACCCCTCTTGATCCCTCTAGAGTATAGGTCTAGATTTGCCCCTGGTAGTAATGATTGTTAATTCAGGTAATGATTGCCAAATTTGGGTAACTTACTAGCACAAAGCTACCGTTACATCTAGGTAATTCTTTTTACTTGTTCATATTCTCGAAATGTCACCCTAGCTTTTGATTTTGTTACTTTTTCATATCTCAACATACTTACAGAGGTTTCTAGTTCGATGCTTAATGAGATACTACCATTCATGTAGTAATGATACTAGGATATATGCATGCTTAATAAAACACTCTTACTTATTATTTATGCTTTCTATGGCCCTTTGTTGAACCTGTGGGGCGATGAGATGAGAGTGCAATGCCATATGGGAAGGAGTCAAAGGAGGAATTGATAAAATTAGTGGAAGGAAAGAGGCTCAAGGTTAATATCTATGGTAGCGATCAATATGGTCATTTTGTTCGCGATGTCTACTTCAATAACATTTTTATTCAAGTAATTTTGTCATGGTACAAATCTTCATGTAGTACGAGAAGTTGTTAGTGTTTTGAACCGTATAGGTTATAACTATGCAGTAAAACCGTAATTGTGCAGGGTCTGCTGGATTGGGATTTCTGTCATGGTACTTAGTAGGAAAAATCAGAGCATTTTTGATATAAACTTTAGGTAATATCTCGCTTTTTTCCATCCCCTCATCTGGGATACACTACATTAGATAAGGGTGATAGAATAGAAAGGGCAAGGCTATAGCAATATTATATCTACATTGCAGCCAAGTGACAAGGAGAATTATAATAAGTTTGTGGTTTAATACTTTTAGAGCGAATTAGTGAGTCCTTATGTGAAAATCATATTTGCATAGATTTTGGGGAATGAAAAATAATCTCGTTCAAAGCTAATGAATTGTTTTGGAGAATGAAATCATGTCAGTAGCATTACATAAACATGTTATACATATAATTGACAAATATGCACACACGAATACAAAGACATGATTTGCCCTTCACCGTTATCAATACGAATACAAAGACACGATATTTTGTATGCAATCACGCATAAAATAACTTCTTTTTTCCTATAGATTTTGGTGCTTTTGTGTTGCTGGAACTCAGGAGTTGGCTATCACGATTCATTATCAGGTTGGCCTTTTAAGCTTTTATTTTAAACTGTGTACATATATAAATATTTATGTTGTTATATATAAAACTTTATGATCAACATCATGAGCTAGCTTATTCTCATAGTACTGCTTTGATTTACAACAAACACATGGATTTCATCGGCATGATCAGCACGTACGCTCAATCTTCCCGGCCTCGACTAGAGTTATATATATCAGTCAGATCATCATATGTTTTTACCTTTTTTTGTTTGTTCATACCATTATGAAAATCTTTGACAGTTTCCTCTGTATATGTTTGTATGTTATACATTTTGTTCGTGTTATGAAAAATCTTGTAATGCTTTGAGTGTATATATATATATGCATAAATTGTGGTATATATGCTGTGTTATGAAAAATATGTGCTACTGTTTCTGTTTATATATATATGTGTGTGTGTGTGTGTGTGCACAGATAAATTAGATAAGGTCAAAAGCCGTGTCTAAATACGGTTTAGATACGGCTATAAGCCGTATGTTATTACTAGTGAGATACGGTTATAGCCGTATCTAAAAATGTAACGCGCCATTTTTTGATACGGCTTTTAGCCGTGTTTAAGAGCTTTAGATACGGCTAAAACACAGCTTATTTAGCATATATGGTGTACTGACACACACACACACATGTTGCTATATACCAAAAATTATATGTAGCAAAACTTTCTTGGTGTTGCATTTTGCCGCATTGCCTTAGAATCAAAGGCAATATCTTTGCTACCCTAAAGCAACATCAGTATAGGTATTGCCGCAACAGGTTCTAAATTTACAAAAATGTGGGGCCCACTAAAATCTACATCCCGGGTTCACAGAATCCTGTTCTGCCACTAAAATTTGTAGCCCGGTTCACGGAATCCTGTTGTGGGGCCCTGTAAAACCCCGTAATTTGAACATAAAAATTCACAAATTAAAATATACTTAATTAAGTGAAATGGGTTGCGCAGAGAAATATATATATATATATTGATATATATATATATTGATATATATATATATATATTGATATATATATATATATAATTGAAAATTAAATAAATAAATATGCAAAAATGTTCAAAACAGCGAATTGGGAGAGGGGAATAACCGAACCGGCCGATTTTTGAGGTCGACCCGAGCTCGCTGGGTCGACTAGGGGTTAATCCAAGGTGTTTGGCTGTCAACCCATGGGCCGATTCGCTAAATGCAGATTTTGCATTTGAATGGTTCTCATGGTTCAGCTTCAATCTAAAGGCCCTAGATGGTTCCTACACTTGACTTCTTCCCCAAGACATGCTTTGATGGCTTGGATTGAATCTAGGGTTAATCCTATGGCTAATACTATCCTAATCCTCTATAAAAAGACCCCTAAACCTAGCCTAAATCACCATTATTCAATCCTACAACTAAACTATGTCAAATTTGTTCCTCTCATGGCCTCCACTCTCATGCTAAAATTCCTAAGCCTATTTCTATGAGAGATTGTGAGTTCATACAAGTGCTTTCAAACTTGTATGAGTGTTCTTAGTTTGCATTCAAGTCAAGTTGCAACATTTCTATTTCAAAGCAAGGATTTTTATTGATTTGGCGCAAGGGTTTTTCAATTGGGGCTTTCATATTTTGGTGCTTGCATAAGGGCTTCATCTCAATCTTTATAATAAATATTCATTTGTGTCTTCATATCGTAGTAAGCCCTTTTCTACTTTCTTTTTATTGAACTCTAAAGTTAAATGAATGATGCAAGTTTGGGGTTGATCATTATGATATGCAAGTTTGGTTGATCATTATGATATGCAAGTTTGGTTGATTATTATGATATGCAAGTTTGGTTAATCATTATGCTATGCAAGTTGGTTTAATCATTATGTATGACACATATTGCTATGTTATGCAAGTTAAACTTGATGTTGTGAGCATAAAGCTCCAAGCTTTATATCAAAGGTTGCATTTTGGCAACATGAAAGTTATCATATCCCTTATGATAACTTGCATGTGAGGCTAAATGCGAACTTCTAGCAACTTCTACATGTCATTTATCACCATGTATCACTCATATGCTAAGTTTGGTTTTATGCATGCTTTTGAAGCCTAACAATGCAATATGCAAGTATATGAACATATGTACATCTCATATGCCACCATGATAAACTTGTGGCTTCAACACCTTTTTGTCATGATTATGCCAAGTTCCATATTTTACCCTTTATGCGTTGTTGCGATTATGTAAACGATGGGATTACGTTGGGGTTGGGTAAAATTATGACACGAACATGATTTTTATAACATAACGTGATATGTTAACTTGTAATTATGTTTTGGAAACATAATGGACATGACACTTAGAAAATATGAGTGTGGCCAACTCGAGGTTGGGTTGAGTTTGTAGCATAAATCTACCCGGACCCGCCCGGCTTAACTAGTGGCTACAAACAATAGGACCCAATATGAGAAGTTGGTCATGTTGTGCTCGAACCCGAGGTTTGACTAAGTTGTGGTGTAAAGCTACCCGGACCCGCCCGGCTTAACTAGTAACCACAACAAAGTCTAATGTGAGAGGTTAAAGCACATTAAGTTAATTAATGCCTCCTGATTAGGGTTAAGTCATGGTCCACTTAATACTTAATCAATTTGGGCTGGATGGGTTAATCGGGGTTAAGTCACGAACCTTGGGTATACTTAACCAATTTAATCCACGTTTGGATCGGGTTAACCACATTTAACCCATTAAGGAAACCCTAGTTGCGTGGTCCTTTTCAGCAGTAACCCTCTTGATAGTATCATAAGACCCTAGGACTAGGCTAGGGTGGGGCACGATTACTGGGCTGACATGTAAGCGACCAAAACGACGGCTGAGTAGGTACGCCGGTGTAGGTCCAGGCGGACTATGGTCGTGCACATAGTCCGGAGTTGGAGAATCAGGCACGGGTACCAGTAGATCAAGACTGCGCATACTTGATTCGTGTCTGAGGTTGACACCCTAGGACTTGATACACCCTAGGGTGTACCTAGCGCAGTTTAACTACATTGCATGTTTGGGCCGTATGACACCGACACTTGACGAGTTAGGCTTATAGGGAGCCGATCGACTAGACCGTGTAGTTGGACCTTAATTTAGGTCACCTCATGATGATGGGCCAAGCTTGGGCCAAGGGATCAATTCTTGTTTTTACTTGACATGTTAGAATGCTAGTACACCCGTGGTGCAAAACTTAACCTTAATTATGCGATGACACCTTTATCTATCTTGTTAGTTAATCATCATGCCAGTATGTTGTTATCCTTATGTTCATCTCAGCTTCTCATGCCAGTTAACTTTACTAGTTCATAGACAGATAGTAGTAGGGCTTACCAGTCTTTTTGACTGACCTGTTTTCTTTCGCCTCTTTTCTTCCGTTTCCCCCCCCCCCCTCAGGTTCTCAGGGTGGGAACATTGGAGCTTAGCTTGGATCTTTACAGCTTGCTTACTGGATTTGCTCATGTACAGTTTTGGACATTGAGCTAGCTATGGTTTATCACTTCATTTTGGGGATAGTACTTTATGTATTTCAGTTTTTCAGTTTATGCTTTTATCTAGACTTTGTTGTTGGAAAATAATGACCAAGTACTTTTTTGTAACATGACTATGGTTTTGAAATGCTAAGTTTTATCCGCTGCTTTACTACTCTGTTTTACTTATATGTTCTGTCTTGTGATATCTGCATGCATGTTTACCTTGTTTAACGCCCCTCCAAAGCTAATGTCCTTGCAAGAGTGGCATTGGCGGAGGTGGGGTGTCACATTTGGTATCAGAGCATAAGGTTTACAAGATTTGAGCAAAAGTGTTTTTGAAACTTACCTTTTGAAAAACTATTTTCAAAACCAATTAAGTATTTTCCAAGAAAAGTCTAGTTATTTTAAAAAGGCTATTCCCCAAAAGCCATAGCACTATCCTTCGTTTCTTCGTTCTGAATCTATCTTTTTCCTTTTTCAGTATGGCCGATCTTAACCTTCCCGAGGGAGTGACCATTCCCGGATGGTTCCGGAGATACTTGGAAGCTAGGGCCAACGATGTGGGCCCAGCAAATACCCCCAATATAACTGAGGTTCCTCC
This sequence comes from Allium sativum, assembly GCA_030737875.1. Taxonomy (NCBI): domain Eukaryota; kingdom Viridiplantae; phylum Streptophyta; class Magnoliopsida; order Asparagales; family Amaryllidaceae; genus Allium; species Allium sativum. The sequence goes on from CM060915.1 coordinate 382,007,268, forward strand.
TCCTCCTCCTCCTCCTCAGAACCCGCAAGCAGATTTCGCTAAGATTTGCAAAGACTTTAAGGCGATGGGTGGCAAGAACTTTATAGGGACGGAGACTTTTGTGGAGGCAAGAAATTGGTTGAAAGAAACTGAAGATCTCTTCGCCATCTTTGATGTGCAAGATCATAGAAGGGTTCTATTGGCAGCATGGTTATTGAAAGAAGAAGCTGCTTATTGGTGGGAGGTCACCAATGCTACGAGGCCTATAGAGACTTGGGCCGACTTTAGGACAAGATTTGGGCTTAAGTTTCTATCATCAGCTGAGGCGAATTTGCAACTGGAGAAGTTTATATCTTTGAAGCAAGGAGACATGACAGTGAGGGAGTACGTGAATGAGTTTAACAAGCTCGCCCGATTTGGTTTGGACATGATTAATACTCCCCAGAAGAAGGCTTTGCGCTTTGCACGAGGGTTGAATGAGCCACTACAAGGTTTAGCCATATCTCATATACCTATGGGGGCCACTTTCGAAGGTCTAGTAGACATGGCATTGCTTCAAGGAGACGATAAGAATGGCAAGAAGGAAGTGAAGGCTAATGAGACCCAAGCCAAGAAGACAGACTCCAAGTGGGGAGGAAATCAGAGCAATCAGAACAACAAAAACAACAAGAACAACAAGGGCAACAAGGCCAAGGCAAAGGACCCAAGAAAATGCCACTACTGTGGGAATGTAGGGCACATAGCTAAAGACTGTAAGAAAAGGAAGAGGAAGTCGGGCGAGTGCTTTCATTGTGGAGAGACCGGACATTTTAGCAAGGATTGCCCCAAGAAGCAAGGGCAGAATCAGCGTGCAGGACCTTCTGGAGGGCAAGTGCATGCTCTCAACGCCGCTCCAGTTCAGGATCGAGGTAGCATTTCTGTAGAAAGTCTTGTTTATATTTCTGATTATCCTGTTCGCACCTTATTTGATTCTGGCGCATCACATAGTTTTATTTCTTCTGACATTGTTGAAAGTTTGCACCTAAGTACTAGCTTAGTTGAGGATCCCGTTTGTGTTTCAAATCCAATTGGGGGTTCCGCCCATCTATCTATGATTTGTGTGGATTTGAAGATTTCTATCTTGACTGTAGAATTCGCGTGTAATGCTTATGTTCTCGGATTCACGGGATATGGGTTAATCTTGGGCATGGATTGGTTGTCCAGTTATGGAGCCATTCTCGATTGTAAACATAGGGTGGTGAGGCTCATGACCCGCCTCGATAATACCCTAGAAATTTCTTGTAACCCTAGAGGTCCCGTCATGTTATGCTATCTTGAATCTCTCGACTCGTCCATCGATGATCTGCAATCTGTAAGGGTGGTCCGAGACTATCCTGATGTCTTTGAAGAAGTTAAGGGGTTACCCCTAAACGAGAGATAGATTTCCGCATTTATCTAGTCGATAATGCCAAGCCAGTATCATTGCCCGTTAGGCACATGGCCCCTCGTGAGAGAAGGGAGCTCAGTAAACAAATCAAGGAGCTGCTTGAGAAGGGTTTTATTAGACGAAGCATTTCCGAATGGGGTGCTCCGGTGGTATTCGCTACTAAGGCGGATGGTTCGCTTCGTCTATGTATTGATTATCGAGAGTTGAACAAGCTGACAAAGAAGAATAGGCACCCGTTACCGAGGATTGATGATCTCTTTGACCAGCTTGTAGGTGCTTCTGTTTTCTCTCAGCTCGATCTAGCCACCAGATTCCATTAGCTTAGAGTAGCTGAGGATAGCATTGATAAAACTGCGTTTAGGACTCCGGATGGATTCTTTGAATGGCTTGTCATGCCATTCGGATTGACTAATGCACCCGCCTACTTCGTAGACTTGATGAGTAGGGTGTTCAGGGAGTTCCTCAACAAGTTTGTTGTTGTCTTCGTGGATGATATTCTGATCTTCTCAAAGGACGAGGAAGAACATGCCAGACATCTCAAGGAAGTGATGGATACGCTTAGAGCGCATCCGTTGAAAGCCAAGTTCTCCAAATGTCATTTTTGGAGAAGGGAAGTTCGGTTTCTTGGACATATAGTTTCTAAGCAAGGCATAGCGGTGGATCCCGCGAAAGTGGTTGTGGTTCAAGATTGGAAGACTCCTAGGAATGCGACCGAAGTAAGAAGCTTTCTCGGTTTGGAGGGCTACTATAGGAAGTTCATCAGAGACTTCGCTAAGATTTCGGCCCCTCTCACTAAGTTGACGAAGAAGAACTTAGTCTTTGCATGGGACTTGGAGTGTGAGCTTGCTTTTCAAAAGCTCAAAAGAGCCCTTACCTCAGCTCCAGTTTTGGAATTACCCGATAGTGGTAAGATGTTTACCGTGTACACAGATGCATGTGGCACGGGGTTAGGAGCTGTTCTGATGCAAGAGGGAAGAGTGATATGTTATGGGGGTAGGCAACTTAAAGTTCATGAGAAGAACTATCCCACTCATGATTTGGAGTTAGCGGCGATCGTCTTTGCACTCAAATCCTGGCGCCACTATCTTCTAGGCGAAAGGTTTGAGTTGTATACTGATCACAAGTCACTCAAATACCTCTTCTCGCAAAAAGATCTGAATCTAAGGCAGCAAAGGTGGATGGAATTTTTGGCATCTTATGACTTCGAGATAGCTTATACCCCTGGCAAGGGTAATGTTGTGGTAGATGCACTAAGCAGAAGGAGATTGACTTTAAGCCCCTTGTTCATTGAGATGAAGAACTTGGAATTCTTGGCAACCTTTGATTTCACGACGGCTGTTGAGTTGATGACGGGTTCATTAGCATCCCTTGAGCTTAGACCCACACTTCTTGATCAAGTTGGGGCTTCGCAGAGGGAAGATCCACAGATAGTCGAAGTTATGGACAAGTTGATTCGGGGTGAGACGTCTAGTCACCTTGCCAGATATACTATTGATGATAAAGGATGGCTAAGGCGTGATGGGAGATTATGTGTTCCTCGGGTGGGAGATTTGGTCCATAGAGTTCTTGAAGAAGCGCATCACTCGAAGATGACTATACATCCGGGAGGAGATAAGATGTATAGAGATATGAAGCGCAGTTTCTTTTGGGATGGAATGAAGAAAGATGTGGCAGAGTATGTTTCAAGGTGCATGGTGTGCCAACAAGTGAAGGCCGAGTCAAAGAAACCAGGTGGGCTATTACATCCATTGGAGGTCCCACAATGGAAGTGGGAGAGTATTTCTATGGATTTTGTGGATGGATTGCCTAGGTCAAGGAGAGGGAACACAAGCATATGGATCATAGTTGACAGACTTACGAAGAGTGCTCACTTCATCCCAGTAAAGAGCAAGAGGACCGCATCAGGGCTGGCGTCTATTTATCTCCGAGAAATAGTGCGGTTGCATGGAGTTCCTTCTAGCATAGTTAGCGATCGTGACCCGATTTTCACTAGCCAGTTCTGGAACAGTTTGCAAGAAGCGATGGGTACGCGATTGAATTTGAGTACAGCCTATCACCCCCAGACGGATGGCCAAACCGAAAGGGTGAATAAAGTGCTAGAAGATCTCTTGAGGCTTTGTGTTCTCGACTTCGGTGGTACTTGGGAAGACCACCTTCCTCTTGTAGAATTTGCTTATAATAATAGCTATCAAGCCAGCATAGGGATGGCACCATTTGAAGCTTTATATGGGAGGCCGTGTAGGTCACCATCTTGTTGGTGGGAGACAACAGATAGACTTATACTTGGGCCCGATATGATACGAGACACATCCGAGAAAGTTGAATTAGTAAGAAGAAGGATGAAAGCGGCCCAAGATAGACAGAAATCCTATGCTGACAAGCGAAGGGCAGATTTGGAATTCGAAGTGGGAGACATGGTTTTCGTGAAGGTTTCTCCTTTGCGAAATGTGGTACCTTTTGGAGCAACGGGGAAGCTGGCACCAAGGTTCGTAGGACCCTTCCCTATCATAGAGAGAATTGGTAAGATGGCCTATAAGGTGGGATTGCCCGAGAAGCTAGCCGGAGTGCATAATGTCTTTCATGTCTCGCATCTCCGAAAGTGCCTACATGAGTCCGCTGAGGTGGTTGAACCAAGCATTCTTGAAGACATTGAGGTAGAGAAAGAAGCAACCTAGAGAAGAGCTCCGATTCGTATCTTGGGAATAGAGATCAAGAAGCTAAGGAATCGAGAGGTCAAGTTGGTGAAAGTTCAGTGGGGTGAAGCCGACGAAGATACAACTTGGGAAACCGAGGAGAAGATGCGTGGGCTTTATCCATTTCTTTTTGAGGGTACATTCTCGATCTCTTTTCCTAATTAGCATATCTTTCTTTTTATCCGCGTTTATCTAGTTTATCTTGTTTCGTAGATCTTGTCATGAGAACCTTAGGTAGAAACCCTTGGTTGAAACATGTATTTGAAACATGTTATGCTTGATGGTTGCAAGTGGTTGCAAGTGTTTGCACGTGAATACTCGTGGATGCATGATACACATTAGGCACTAAGATCGGCTCACACACTTTCATGTTGCATATGCATGAGTGCTTATACTTATTCATGGATGAAACTTGTTGAGCTATCACGTGGATGTTGCATATGGATGAATATTATGTGCACTCATGTAGAGATTATAAATTATGTTAGGAATTTGCATACATATGGACTCATTTCACTAACATATTTTGCGTTAAGGAGGTTTACTGTATCAGTAACCGCCTGATTTTTGCATTAGATAAGTACATATACACACACCTTTGCATATGATCATACAACATTTAGAATCCTTTAAGGACAATGACTGCACGTGGATGATGTTTCGAGTAGATGGATGATGGATAGTAGGATACGTTCTTCCTAACTTGGAGATTTCGGGGACGAAATCCTTTAAGAAGGGGAGAATGTAACACCCCGTAATTTGAACATAAAAATTCACAAATTAAAGTATACTTAATTAAGTGAAATGGGTTGCGCAGAGAAATATATATATATTGATATATATATATATATAATTGAAAATTAAATAAATAAATATGCAAAAATGTTCAAAACAGCGAATTGGGAGAGGGGAATAACCGAACCGGCCGATTTTTGAGGTCGACCCGAGCTCGTTGGGTCGACTAGGGGTTAATCCAGGGTGTTTGGCTGTCAACCCGTGGGCCGATTCGCTCAAATGCAGATTTTGCATTTGAATGGTTCTCATGGTTCAGCTTTAATCTAAAGGCCCTAGATGGTTCCTACACCTGACTTCTTCCCCAAGACATGCTTTGATGGCTTGGATTGAATCTAGGGTTAATCCTATGGCTAATACTATCCTAATCCTCTATAAAAAGACCCCTAAACCTAGCCTAAATCACCATTATTCAATCCTACAACTAAACTATGTCAAATTTGTTCCTCTCATGGCCTCCACTCTCATGCTAAAATTCCTAAGCCTATTTCTATGAGAGATTGTGAGTTCATACAAGTGCTTTCAAACTTGTATGAGTGTTCTTAGTTTGCATTCAAGTCAAGTTGCAACATTTCTATTTCAAAGCAAGGATTTTTATTGATTTGGCGCAAGGGTTTTTCAATTGGGGCTTTCATATTTTGGTGCTTGCATAAGGGCTTCGTCTCAATCTTTATAATAAATATTCATTTGTGTCTTCATAGCGTAGTAAGCCCTTTTCTACTTTCTTTTTATTGAACTCTAAAGTTAAATGAATGATGCAAGTTTGGGGTTGATCATTATGATATGCAAGTTTGGTTGATCATTATGATATGCAAGTTTGGTTGATTATTATGATATGCAAGTTTGGTTAATCATTATGCTATGCAAGTTTGTTTAATCATTATGTATGACACATATTGCTATGTTATGCAAGTTAAACTTGATGTTGTGAGCATAAAGCTCCAAGCTTTATATCAAAGGTTGCATTTTGGCAACATGAAAGTTATCATATCCCTTATGATAACTTGCATGTGAGGCTAAATGCGAACTTCTAGCAACTTCTACATGTCATTTATCACCATGTATCACTCATATGCTAAGTTTGGTTTTATGCATGCTTTGGAAGCCTAACAATGCAATATGCAAGTATATGAACATATGTACATCTCATATGCCACCATGATAAACTTGTGGCTTCAACACCTTTTTGTCATGATTATGCCAAGTTCCCTATTTTACCCTTTATGCGTTGTTGCGATTATGTAAACGATGGGATTACGTTGGGGTTGGGTAAAATTTTGACATGAACATGATTTTTATAACATAACGTGATATGTTAACTTGTAATTATGTTTTGGAAACATAATGGACATGACACTTAGAAAATATGAGTGTGGCCAACTCGAGGTTGGGTTGAGTTTGTAGCATAAATCTACCCGGACCCGCCCGGCTTAACTAGTGGCTACAAACAATAGGACCCAATGTGAGAAGTTGGTCATGTTGTGCTCGAACCCGAGGTTAGACCAAGTTGTGGTGTAAAGCTACCCGGACCCGCCCGACTTAACTAGTAACCACAACAAAGTCTAATGTGAGAGGTTAAAGCACATTAAGTTAATTAATGCCTCCTGATTAGGGTTAAGTCATGGTCCACTTAATACTTAATCAATTTGGGCTGGATGGGTTAATCGGGGTTAAGTCACGAACCTTGGGTATACTTAACCAATTTAATCCACGTTTGGATCGGGTTAACCACATTTAACCCATTAAGGAAACCCTAGTTGCGTGGTCCTTTTCAGCAGTAACCCTCTTGATAGTATCATAAGACCCTAGGACTAGGCTAGGGTGGGGCACGATTACTGGGCTGACATGTAAGCGACCAAAACGATGACTGAGTAGGTACGCCGGTGTAGGTCCAGGCGGACTATGGTCGTGCACATAGTCCGGAGTTGGAGAATCAGGCACGGGTACCAGTAGATCTAGACTGCGCATACTTGATTCGTGTCTGAGGTTGACACCCTAGGACTTGATACACCCTAGGGTGTACCTAGCGCAGTTTAACTACATTGCATGTTTGTGCCGTATGACACCGACACTTGACGAGTTAGGCTTATAGGGAGCCGATCGACTAGACCGTGTAGTTGGACCTTAATTTAGGTCACCTCATGATGATGGGCCAAGCTTGGGCCAAGGGATCAATTCTTGTTTTTACTTGACATGTTAGAATGCTAGTACACCCGTGGTGCAAAACTTAACCTTTATTATGCGATGACACCTTTATCTATCTTGTTAGTTAATCATCATACCAGTATGTTGTTATCCTTATGTTCATCTCAGCTTCTCATGCCAGTTAACTTTACTAGTTCATAGACAGATAGTAGTAGGGCTTACCAGTCTTTTTGACTGACCTGTTTTCTTTCGCCTCTTTTCTTCCGTTCCCCCCCCCCCTCAGGTTCTCTGGGTGGGAACATTGGAGCTTAGCTTGGATCTTTACAGCTTGCTTACTGGATTTGCTCATGTACGGTTTTGGACATTGAGCTAGCTATGGTTTATCACTTCATTTTGGGGATAGTACTTTATGTATTTCAGTTTTTCAGTTTATGCTTTTATCCAGACTTTGTTGTCGGAAAATAATGACCCAGTACTTTGTTGTAACATGACTATGGTTTTGAAATGCTAAGTTTTATCCGCTGCTTTACTACTCTGTTTTACTTATATGTTCTGTCTTGTGATATCTGCATGCATGTTTACCTTGTTTAACGCCCCTCCAAAGCTAATGTCCTTGCAAGAGTGGCATTGGCGGAGGTGGGGTGTCACAGGCCCACATGCATTAATCTATGGCAACACTATATCATAGCTACGACAACATTTAACATCATATACTGCAGCATTATATCGTAACCATGCCAACATCATATAACATACTGCAACATAACATCAATTAACATCACATACTAAAATTAATAAAAAAAAACTTTTCATTTCAGTTAATTAACCAGTAACACAAGTACTACTTAGTCATCTACAAAATAACAAAATGTTGACAATAAATTCAGTTTAGAGAGTACTTACAAACACAGCCAGTACTAAATTCATGTTTACATTAAACTAAAACAGTTTCAAAATATAGCGTGAGCCACCAGCGCATTCAATGCCTCAGCTACCTCCAGTATCTCTGGTGTCTTCAGTAACAAGTTCTTGAACAACTTCATCACTGCCTCCTTCACCTGCAAAATAAAGCAGTTTCAAAAGTCATGCATTTTAGCAAAGCCTTTAGTACAACTAATGCATTTCAGCACAACCAAATTCATGCATGCCTCAGTTGCATAACTGCACAACGAACTATGGCCATAGTATAACTGAGTTGCATTTCAGTACAAAGACATTTCAGCACAATCTATGGCATGCATATCTTAGTTGGATAACTGCCTGATTGAAGAGACAAGCCACAGCTCGTTCAAGTACAAACTCAACCATTGTTTTAATTACGAACTGACACGATCATTACTGATTGAAGAGAAAATAAAATTATTAAAATTATGTGGTTCATTAATGAAGCATCAGTCTTGTACATGATCAGTTACATTTTCACATTTGCTAAAACTTATGTGAAGCCATGATCATCACACTACGCCATAGCAAGCGGCAAAACACTTAACAAAAATAATGTAAGAATTAGGCTGATGCTTCAATAAGCGGAAATTGCAAGAATTCTGTAGTTCATTACTAGCAAACCATTAAGTTAAGCAAAAATACATCAACAATGTGTGTTTGTATACGATCTCTGATTTGCAGAATTTGTAAGGGCCTTGCACTACAAAAATATGAAGTAAAGATGTTTATCTGCCTTATTTGCCTGATTTGAATGTGATAAAACATAAAATTATACCTGAAATTTTCATCTCCCCAAAATATTAAGAGTAATTTGAAATCCTCAACTGGAATTTTTTCCGGCCGACACAAAATGGAGGAATTAATGTTAGAATGACATCAATTACAAAAAGAAGCCACAAAAATGATACATTAGTTACTTGTAAAATAAAAGAGTCACTTCATTAAAATGTAATCAAGGCAGGAACAACATTTTCATACTTAAATTGTGTAGAACAGTTACTTGAATAAATATGATAGTGATACATAGAAATTAAGAAGCATTGTCTTTTACTTTGTTAGATGGAAGGTGGATTCATCTTATTGGGACATCGTCTCTACACCAACGAACAACAAAATCTTGATTTCTCATTCCATAAGCATGTTGGATATCATTCAAATCTTCATTTTCATTTAATCTTTCGTTTTCACACCAGTCGCTTGGTAATTTCTTGGTAACATTGTGGCACACCATATCAATTGGATCTTCTATATAAAACACCCGTTGTACTAGTGAAGCCATAGCATAAGGATCATATTAATGGCACAATCGATTAAAAATTGACACAAGCCAGCCTATATAAATCTTTCTCTTCTTAGTACCAACAACACTTAAATAAAACCACACTAAATTCTCCCCAATAATCTAGTTCTAATATTTATTCAATTGATTCATATTAATTAACTTCACCAACCAATGGATTTTGATCTTAACTTGCAAAGCTAGTAGTCAAGGCTGTCAAAAATAAACCATTGTTTAGTGTTGTACATTTGGCATCTTTGAACCTCGTATAAAATCTGTATCAATTGATAACATATCCAGTAATTCTCTTAGCTTTTGAAGAGGGCCCATTGAAAGCAGTTGTTCTTCTTTTGAAACCCTCCTTTTTCCCAACCTCTTCCTTTAACCACTTCCAAAGTTCTTCACTGTGTTCTCTCTCTCTTTTATATTTTTTTTGATGATGCATGACCATCAATTAAAGCTCGATGTTCCCTAAATAAAGACCTAGTTACTAAAAGATAGAAACAAATTTTCTAATTCTTCAGTACTTACTAAAATAAAAATAAAACTTAAAACTTACTCAAGTAAACTCTCTATTTCCTCGTTAGCACAATTGAATAGAACATAACAGTGACATTCCTTCCATTGAGATATTTTAAGATGAATAGCTTTTCCATTTTTATTTATTATTGTGTCAATAGGATATTCCAGATTCTATGGACAGGTTTCAAATTGCATTTTTCCTGCTCCATCGCCACCTAAGAACCTTGAACAGAATATCAAACATTCTTCTGCAAGGTAACCTTCAGTAATGGATGCCTAAGGTTTACTTTTGTTGCGAACATATGATTTCAGTTTATAAAGATAACGCTCAAAAGGAAACATACAATGAACATGTGCAGGTCCACCATATTCAAGTTCCTTGCATAAATGAACTAGCAAGTACACCATTTTATCGAAGAAAGCATTTGAGAATATCATCTCAAATTGACAAAGAATTTCCAGAATTTCCTTTTGTAGCCTCTTGAGATCATCCAAATCGATAGTTTTACTCCAAAGACTTCTTAGAAATGCACCTAATCTTATCATAGGTATCGCAGCTTCAGATTTTACATATTTCTTCATAGTAAACTACAACAAGTAGTGGAGATGAAAATGAGCATCGTGGCTCTTATACGCTGCAATTTTCCTTGCTTTCATGTTTACATACCGGCCGATATTAGCTGCACAACCATAACGCAATTTAGCATTCTCCAACATCGAGCAAAATATTCTTTGCTCCTTGTTTGTCATTTCAAATATGGCAGCCCACATCTTAAGGTAATTCCCATCAGCTGATAGAACCAGATGAAGGACCTCCCTGATGCCTATCTCTTGTAAATCATACTGAGCATTTAAATGGTTTTTCGACTTCCCATCAATATTTAGTAAAATACCAAGTATGTTATCATAAATGTTTTTCTCTATGTGCGTAACATCATGGTTATGTCGACATACATTTTGACTCCAATATGGTAAATTAAAAATTATTGACTTTTTTTAAAAGAAGATTCACTTTATGCTTCTTGACCTCTTTCTTCCCAAAAAAATTTCATAACCAGCCAACAATTCTTCAATGTCAGTCCCGAATAAAATTTCGGGAGGTGTTCCATTTTAATTTCACCATTGAACCTTTTCTTATTAAACCTCCACTTTTGTTTTCCCATGATTCTTGTAGCACATTTTTTTACTATATTTCAAGTAAGTTGAAGAAGTCTCAAAATGGCATACGGGACAAACTAAATAACCCTTTACGCTCCCGCCGGATAACATTGCATAGCCCAAAAAGTCGTTGATCGTCCATAACACGCTTGCATGTAATGTGTAATTATCACCAGTGAAGGCATCATAATTTTGTATGCCAAGATTCCGTAATTCTTTCAATTCTACAATAAGAGGATGCATGTAGACATCAACGTAATTGTTAGGAGACTCTGGACCAGGGATAAGGGTTGAAAGTATCAAATTTTCTGTCTTCATGCATAACCAAGGTGGAAGGTTATAATTTACCAATATGATTGGCCATGTACTGAGCTGTGTAGTCATTGTAAGAAAAGGAATGAATCCATCAGATGCTACTCCTAACCTGATATTTTTGTTTTCAGATGAAAAAAGATGATAATTGGCATCCATCGTCTTCCAAACCTTGCCATCAGCTGAATGTCGAAGTCTGCCATCATTTTTTCATCCCACTGCATGCCATAACATAAGTTATGCATACTCCTTGGATATGAACATCCTTTGCAGCCTTGGTTCTAGTGGAAAATAACACATCACTTTTTCTGGTACTTTGTGAAGCCGCTTCTTCAGATCATTGTAAATAGCCACTTTCTTTTCCGGTATAACCCACCTTAAAAAACCGTAAGTTTTGCAGTTATTTTCCTTTTTATTTTCTGCTCAATATAGCATGCAGTCATTTGGACATGCATGTATTCTTTGGTAATCGAGGCCATAAATCTTTAATGATACTTTTGGTAGCATTGAAAGATAAAGGGATGTGGCCTTGTGGAAAAGCTTCTTTTATCAACTCTAATAGATCGTTGGATGCAGACTCGGTGATTCTATGTAGACATTTTAAAGAATAAAGCCTGATAATGAAACTTAATTGCAAAAATTTAGTACACCCGCGATATAATGGTTGCTTTCCCTCTTCAACAGGTTGATGAAATTTCTAGCATTGACATTTATTCCATTTGATCCATCAGAAGATCCACATTCATTATTCTGCATATTTCCACTAGTACGTTGCAACATCTCATCGAGATTATCTCCAAAATTTATTCTTGTTTCACAATCCATATCGTTATCGCTCCTTTCGGGATCTAAACAGGAAACCTGACAAATCCGTTTCACGTATAATTCAGATGGACCATTCCAAATCATATGGTCGTAGACTACCCCTTGACGATGCCACTTGCAATTATGAAACTTTTTGCAAGGGCATGTAATTTCATCACCTACAGCGAATCTAGAAAAAGTATTTCGAATAAAAAGTTTCAGTCCACTGATGTATTCTTCACTGAACTTAGGAAGTTCTACCCATAGTTTTTCCTCGTCGTTCATCACTAATTGACAAATAAATAACATAAACAGATATCATTTAGTCGTGACTATGAGGACAAAGACAAACACAATAATAAAATCAGGAATATAATTACACCTGAACGCACAAGTAAATCAGTAAATTAGGCATCACAACAATAAATCACAAAAAATTGAAATATACATTGAGTGCTACCTTAAGAAGCACACTAAATCGAAGCCCTAACTAAAATTTGAAACCCAAACTAACCCCAATTGAAGACCTAACTGAAACACCGAAGCCCTAATTGAACTTGAACTTGCCCTAATCGAACCCCAATTAAGCCTTAATTGAACCTGAGAGTGTGAGTGTTTGAAAGGTCAAGCGGCGGAGTATTTTGTTTGACAATGAGTGATTGAGAGGTTGAGTGAATATTTGGTTAAGTGTTTTGCCGAATTGTTTTTGTTTTCCTCCTTAAACATTATTTCTCGTGGATCGCTAACCTGGACCATTGGATCGTGTTGACGCGGATTGATAATTTTATTCACTCGGCTACTGCAACACACGGTTGATATCTACGCTAACATACGTGCGTTTCAATAGACAACAAACAACATAGATATCACAACATTGTAGCTAGCAACACCATGGATTTTCGTTGCAGCAGGCCATCTATGGCATAGTGATGTATATAATGTGTGTGTAAATTCCAAAAAAAAATTATTTGTGTGTATTTTGCAAATGAAACGATCAATCTGCATAATTTCTTAGTCAATAGGTTATCTCATAATAATCAGTTGTTTAATCCCATATAAGACGAATATCCAAATTGCGGTATAGATACAGTTCGACCAGGAAAAGTCACAAAATGTACGGTTATCGATGAACGCAAAAGAAAAAATTTATGGATAAGATGCTAGAAAGAAGGAAATCACATAAATTTGGACTATGACAACATGTAAATTTGTGGTTTAAAGTTTAGAAAAAAACAGACAATGGCTTTATTTGAATTGTTTATTTTGAAATAGCTAATTTTAGGGTGTCAACTTTAGCAGACCTTAGTAGTGCTTGGTTTATGTTTTCTTTCTTTTAAATAATAGATAGATGTGCTCTTATCGAGGTTGGGAAGACATTTATAAGGCATATTTTGAATGCTTCACTATTCATGGTGGAAATGTAAGTTTTCCACTGATAACGATGGTTATTTCAATGATGAAGAGGGTGTTGTGGTGACTAGATGGAACCAGAGTGATGGTTTATGGAAAAAAAATGTGAATTCTAATTTTCACAGAAATGAAGCTCAAGAAAAGGAAGATCAAGTGAAAGGTTCGATGAAATGTTATTCAAGAAAACCGAATCATAAAATTGATCAGTGTACGCAGATTAATCAAGAAAAGATGTTACTAAAAAAATTGGCAAAGAAAAAGGAGATCACACATTGCACAAAAATAGAAATGACAGAAAATGTAAACTAAAATTGCATGGAACCCTATAACATCAAAATTGATGAATGTAAAGGAAGAATAATATTAAAGAGGTATCGTTTGTTGAGCAATATTAGAATATGTTTGTTAGAGAACATGCTGAAGAATAAGGAATATGCCAGAGAATTTGCTAAAGAATAAGCGTTTAATGCTGAAAGAATTTTAGAATATGATGGTTAGAGAATAAGGAATGTGCTGGAGAATGAGAAATATGCTAGAGAATAAATAACTCTTTAAATATAGAGTTCAGTACTGTAATATTTGGTATCTTTTATACAATATATTAATTCAAAATTCAAAAAGATGTAGCCCCTTAATTTATATTCATCTTCTCTTCTTCTCATCTCCTTTTGATTTACTTTTTTTGTTCTTCATCAATTATTTATGTTTCAATTAGTTATTTCAACATGGTATCAGCACTACGCCATAGATGGCCTATGGCAACCCCATAGAAGTGACGCAGTAGGTGCCAAAAAGTGTTGCTGTAAGCAAAAAATGATCTGTAGAAACACTTTCCTGGGGTTGCCTTTTGCCGTGTTGCCTTAGAGTCAAATGCAACGCTTTTGCGACCCTATGACAACATCGGTACAGGTGTTGCCATAGGTACCGATACAACAAAAATATCCTTTCACAACTGCTAAAAACAGTTGTAACATGTATATTACATCTGGCATGCACCACTAATTATATTGCAATCGTAATAAAGTCAACCTTTTTCACAACTATTTCTAGTAGTTGTTAAATTTTGTTTTACAACTGTTAAAAGTAATTATACCTCAACTTATATTAATCAAAAATTCTATAATATTATAATAAATATTGTTATAACACATTATTCAAACACAGTATTTTGTTCAAATAAATATTTTATTTCAGCATTTCAATTGGTACAAATTTTTTGACTTCACTATTGTACATTTATTGGTGTATTACACAATCATTCATATTTACATACATTCCTCACTACATTGTCACTCGATTCATTCATATACAGACTTGCGCATACAACCATAAGCAAACATGAAAACGATTATATAAACTAGTAACTTTATTTTTTCCCTTCGGATGATTCGCTCACAAAGTATGCACAACTTCTCTAGTTCAATCATGAATGGACTCTGACTATAAAAAAAACCAACTTCATGTAAAAATTGTGAATGAAGCCATATCATGTAAAAGAAAATGATCAATAATAGTGAAAATAAAATACTTACTCCAGTTGAAGCTTTATACAAATCATATCCATCCGAAGTTGTGTCATATTTCCATCACTGTCGATTGTTGCGGTTTGAGGATAAGCTAGGTTACTCTCCTTTGAAAGGTTTTTTCGTGACCTCTTCATCCGAGAAGGTTATCAATTCGATTATGTGCTTGATTGGACAGTATTGAAGTATCCTCAAATTGGTTTAAGTGGTAAGCACGACCATCCTGCGGTAGACTAAATGGAGTCGTCGGGCAATCTCAAGAAAGAACACAAGAAAGCCAAGAAATACGACATAAATTATCAGGTGCAGTTGAAGCATTTTCAAGGAGGAATGCTGACCGTGCAAAGCAAAAAAATCTTCGATGATGCAAGAAGATCTTCTTGGGATGTTGTAGACCTAGAAACATCATGTGCATCAGCATTAACTAGAAAGGACAGTGCATCAAAGCAGTCAATAAAGACAACAACTCACATCAAGCAGAGAAGGTCCCTTACTCTCAGGTGGTGGCAACATTAGTCGAGCTACAACAGCTGCTGCTCAAAGGCTCCATCACTCTGGTGGCATAAAAACTGCTACTAAATCAACATCTCCTGTAGCATTGAATATAATATGGTAAGTGCACATAAATATGGTAAGAGCACATGTTACCATTACCATTCAGCATGTAGAAGCTTGCAACTAACAACGATAATCTTTATGCGTTGAAAATGTCTTAACAGTTCTGTATTTGAGATCCTTGTGAAGTATTTATAAAAGAATGCCATCAAAAATTACATAAAATACTCTTTTAGCTTTAAATTTTGTAAAATTTTGTAAGTAGTATGCATTTTTTATCATATTCAACACTAACGAATTTATAACATGCTACAAAATGTTTATTCTTTATCATTGTAGCTAGTTTGGCAACACAAAAGTATCACGTATTCTAAATCATAGTTTGTTGTATATACTTTGGAATGATCTAAGCATTGAATTGCTTCCAAATACTTCATTAATTAGTCTCTTGCCATTTGCATATTCCTTTTTCCTTTGTGATTTTTTTTCAGCTACAACATTTGTTTATGTTTCACATGTTGAATGATAGAGTAGTTTATTTCTATATATCCTTTATTTGATTCGCTGTCAGTTGCTATTTTAGATGAGTGATAGAGCAGTCAACCTACTACATCCATCTGTTCTTACACACAACAATGTAAACCACTTCGAATTGCATGAATCATATGCATAAAGGCCTCATTCCAATCCAAAACTTCAAATCAATATGTAAAAACAATGCACTAGTATTATAATCACATTCTGTATCTATACATACACAACAATGCATTGCATTAAGGTGTTCCCTATGGTGAGCTGTTAATAATGCTTACTCCTGTTGCTTGCCCAAATTACACATACACAAAAATTAATCCAGGAAGCAAGTAAATACTAAAGGCAATCTATTTTAAAAAGATATCTCTTGCCACTCAAGCTTTCTAATATATTCAACTTCAATCTCCTATTGCCCATCTGAAGGGGTTATGAAAAATACGTTTATACCCCTTGTAATGGAATACCAGGAAAAGTTTACTGAGCTCCTCGTCCTTCTCTTATGAGGAGCGGTGTTTGGCTTATATTACTAACAGTGAAAGTAAATTCTCCATTTCATACATAATTTAGTTTCCATTAAACAACAAAATTTTTACAGTGAAATCAAATTCACCATCAAATCAAATAAGCCCTAGGATTAGATAATCTATGTTATATGGTCTTGAAAGAAAATAACACGCTAAATCCTATAAATTGAGATCGAAGTTGGGATTCTTACCAATTTATTGATCGAATGCAAAATTGAAGAAATGACCAGTATGGGATTTGCCAAACAATCTCAACAGTATCGATTTGAAGTAAAGAAATAATCATGGAGCTATACATGAAAAAGAACCAGATCTTCACCAGTGTACGACTTTCATCAGATCTGAAGTTGAGAACGAAATCTTATTTGAAGTTAAATTTTTTCTTATTTAGGGATTTTGTAGATCCGAAGTTGAGAACGAAATCTGAGAAGTTGAGAAAGAGGGATGGAATGGCTTTGTGATGTGGGATTCAATCGGATTAGTGAGGTGTCAACTACAGATGTTGTTTTTAAAAGGTAAACTGACGGATAGATATGCATGTTTTTATAGGTGAGGATTGATGAGGTGGCAAAATAAACTTATAATTTTATAACTATAGCTACTGCAACACAATTTGATATTTATGCTAACGCATTAAAGCGGGTGTTGCAAAAGATAAAAATCAGCATAGTTATGGCAACATTTTAGCTGCCAACATCTTGGATTTTCATTGCAGTAGGCCATCTATGTCGTAGTGCAGAGAAGGTTGTTGTAATAGATTTGAGACCTGTTACTTGCTGATCGGTGATTTTAAGATCTGATATTTGATAATTCTTGAATCTTGTTATGGCACACGAAAGAGAAGATTCGCTTCAAGCTATAGGTGTTTGATTGAATTTTAAAAAAAGTATTCATACTAGAGTTATGTCCTAGAAAAAAACGAAAGAAAAGAAAAAGGATTTTGTTTTGCTTTCTTTTGCAGTAAAAATGATGGGTTGATTGAATTGTTAGAGGGCAACATTAGTTTGAAGTTGCTTGTTGCTCGTTTGATATCTGTATTGGTAACCCTGTTTATTAGGAGGGCTATTGACATTGATTGAAGGTGGTAGATGGTGTTGTAAGGTATGTTTGGAGGATACAAACATATGTCGATCATCCCTATTGATTAGGTTTTGTTTTTGTTTGATATGTTTGGGGGTGCAAACATATGCAAACTCATCTCATTTTAGTCTATTTTGTTTCCTTTGTATGTTTGGGAGATGCAAACATACAAATATATCCGGGACCAGTTTTGTCATTTGGACGCCCAAATTTTTTGCTTACCGATCAGATTGAAGATAGTCGAGTTGTTTTGGAGTTTCAGATTGGAGTTGTTGAGTTGTAGTTGAATGTTTGATGCTTGGTATTTGGTGTTACTCTCTAACAATATTGAAATGGTTGTTCGATCTTGCTATTTTTCAGTTTGCATCTTCTATTTGGTAAACTGACGATTTTATGCATCGTGAGTTTAAGGGGATGTTGAGAAATATTACAATATGCTTATTAGAGAACATACTGAAGAATAAGGAATATGCCAGAGAATATGCTAAAGAATAAGCATTTAATGCTGAAAGAATATTAGAATATGCTGGTTAGAGAATAAGGAATGTGCTAGAGAATAAATAACCCTTTAAATAAGGCATTGTTATTGACACTCCAAATATTGTTAAGGGGAGGTCAAAATTTAAAATACTCTAATCATAAAAAGAATGTTAGGGGGAGTCACATACTTAATTTTTTACATTTTGTTTTTACCCTAGTAATAACATCAGTTCCCATCCCAAATCCCAATCAATTTCAAATGCAAAAAAAAAAAAAAAAAAATTGTAAACAAAAAAAAGTGATCATTTGGGAAGAAATAATGGTGCAAACGAAGAACGTGAAACAAATGAGATTATTGATAATTTAACATATAAGGATTGAAGTTATTTTAAAAAAGCAAACGGCAAATGAGAAATGAAATTATTTAAAAAAAAAGCGATCAACAAATGAGATTATTGATAATTTAATGTAAAAATCTGATGCAGTTCGACTAATATACCATATAATTTTTTTTAATTAACATCTAAAAAAAGAATTATTGTAAAGAAGGCTAATTTGGTAAAATAAAATTTATTTGTTAAGGGGGTGCTCTCTGCATTAATACTCCCCTTAATAAATTCTTTTTTCTATTTAAATTGACCTTCCCTTAATAATATTTGGAGTGTCAATAACAACCCCCTTTAAATATAGGGTTCAGTAGTGTAATCTTTGGTATCTTTTGTACAATATATTAATTCAAAATTCAATAAAGATGTAGCCTCTTAATTTATATTCATCTTCTCTTCTTCTCATCTTTTTTTGATTTACTTTTTCTGTTCTTCATCAATTATTTATGTTTCGATTAATTATTTCAACAGTATTAAAAAGGTATCATTCACTAAATTGAAAACATAATTTGCTAAAAGACTAGAATAGTTGCAATTACAAGAATAAAAAAGAACAAGAATAAATCACAAACAATAAGTAAAAGAAACAAAATTGAATGTTTTGCTAGAAAAATAAATGTGCAAGAAGGATTAACAAATACTGTATGTAATTTTGCACTAAAGAACAACAATAATTTAAACCTAATTACAAATTCCTAAGAAAAACCCAAAGGTGTAAATAAAGAACTAAATTGCAAATGAACTATTATTTTGGAAAAATTGTTTCTGATTCTTCACACACCTAGCTAATAATATAAGTTTTCGAAGAGGATTATTAATGACACATCAGAGTTGGATAAAGGGACAGATGAAATTCGACAAGACTTTGTCGCACTTATTCATGAAATTCGATAGGGTTTAACTTCATTTTACTCTTAAATTCGACAAAAGGTCGTCAAAAACTGAAAAAACGATGGATGCATGTCGACTTCTATTTTTATACATGCCCCCCTTATCCTAATCTGGTGTGTTATTAACAACACTGATTTAGCTCACCATAGTCTGAAGGGTACATACTCGATAATAAAAAAAGGATTTTCATTTAAAGGACAAACTTTACAAAAAAAAAATTGGTGAAAACTATTGAAATTTCCAAAAATAGGGAGAAGAACACATTTACACTAAAAGTGGAATTCAGTGGACCCACTATCCTTTTCCTATTTACACTAACGTTTGTCATCCTCACTAAATCCTAAACTTTCTATTATTTTCACCAATTTTTTTGTTAAGTTTGTTTCTCCCTTATTTCCCAATAAAAATGGCTAATTCTATTTATACACCAAAAATTGCTAAACATATACCAAAAATTATAATATACTACTATACACCATATATTACTTTACATACATCGTTTGTTTAACTAAATTATTCATGTTCTCATCTTCTTTTTCTTTCCTCTTTCAAACTTAAAACACAGTTACCTAAAATTAGAAATTCTTTGCATCACATGGAGTAAAATTTAACAAAATGAAATATATTTATTATACTAATATTGTAACTTTTATAAACTTTTCAAAAAAAAAATTAATTTCAACAAAATTACTCTGATTTTTCAAAATAAAATCAACACTTCTAAATTAGACCATTATTTCTGAATGTTTTCTTAACTAAAATTTTATATTTCATGATTAAATAATTCACTAACATCTTCATGAATATATTTAATTTGCATCAAGTTTCAATACTTTTAAGAATAATTTGACTGTTTATATGCAAAAGTTTTAAAAAGCGACTATGAAAAAAGGGTAATTTAGTAATAGAATTTTATAGAAAAATAATGGTGTATGTTAAGTGGTTTTCTATGTATATATAGAATTTATCAAAAAAAAATGTATAAAAACTCATGCCTTCCCATTGTAGACTGAGGTGCAATAACTTTTGAGATCTGCAATTCAAGTTTTCTCATGGCGGTGCTTAAAATCCTCACTACTGGAGCTGGTTCCGACAATTCCTCTCCTTGTGTTATTCCCCAATTTATTTGCCTTACTCTGAGTTGCCATGATGGCCATTAGTGCTGATTACAGAATAGAAAGAGACAATGGTTCAAGAAGAACACAATATGGGATACAAGATAATTAACAGCGAACAGAGTGTGTAATAAAACTTAAATTGCCTTGAATACTTTTAATGAACTGTTGACAGGAGAACATAAAGTTTATAAGATAAACTTCTCATCCAAAATTCAACCCACACCAGTTACATGCATACGTACCCATTTATATAGGGATAAATATAACTAGCAACCCTCTAAACTCACTCTAATTACAACTTTGACCCCAGTTACAATTAAACATAAATCGGGCCCCTTACTGCATGTGCATGCTTGTGCACATGCCGGTGTACAAAAAATACACCATTCATTCCATCATCCCAGAGTCTAACACTCATCACAGGTAGTTGCTTCAACCTCCTGACCGCTGCAGCCCTCTTCTTTGATCACCGCCGATAGATTTTCTGGTGAGCCGTTCCCAAATTTGTCAACTAACCCAGCTTCTTCATCTAGCAGCCAATAGCAAAGCCGGGGTATAACATTTCCCTCCCCTTCAAAAACAACCTTGTCCTCAAGGTTGAGTCGAAGTTTCTTCAATCACCTTAGCTTTTTTACGTTGATCAACGAGCTACCACCCGGATCGTATATGAATCTCTTCCTTTCTTCGGCTTTTATATTCCCGTAGCGACGTGGCACCACTATAGTTTCCATAACCGCTAGATTGCAATCAACAACTAATTTTTTCACCGAATCAGCATAGATATGTTTCAGTTTTGTACTATCCTCTTGACAAGAGTAGAAAAGGAAGCTGTCTTGACTATCAGCAGTAGCAATTATCGGAAATCAAACAGCGACTAAAAGGAAATGTCGATTCAGGTATGAATTGACAAGAAACGTTGCATCAGGTAACAGAGATATATTAGGTAAACCAAAGTGCAACAAATCTGCATTTTCAGCTTTAATCGCATCACTTTTGGTGCCTTCTGAACTGAAATTACTATTATACAACTTTCCGGTTTCATACCCAACAATTTTTCCTTCGAGACTCAAAACAACAAGTTGTCCAAGTGTGCACTCAGCTTCTCCACTGTCCACGATTGGTCGCACATAATGTTGACAGGTTCCTCCTTCCAGTTTCTCAATGCCACAATTTCCATGCATTTTGTTGTTTCCTCACATTCAAGAGAAATTTTTAAGACATTGGATCCGCAAAAAGAATTTATTTGGCATACATATGAATTGCACGTCCCAGTTAGGCCAATACTCATCACCAACAATGTTTTGCTCACTACATGGTTAAGTTTTTGAACCAACTCTTGGATAACTTTTTTCATCCCGTTGGAGGTACAGCTCTGAAATGAAGAAACAATCATCATGGTTTCTTTTATTTGTAGTTCCTCAACATTATTGCCATAGTCAACCACTACTGCATGTGAAGGATCTTTCAACTTGTTGAAAATAATATTTCTTTCAAGATACCCAGCAGATGTTGGATTCTAGTTATCTGCATGTGCAGGTTTCACTTTTTTGCAGCTAATATAGCTATCGGATCAACATCATAGAATATATCATGCACAACATTAGTTTCACAAAAAGCTTCCTATCTGCTTTTGCATTTCATCGGTCAGTTTGAATTTCCAGTAAGCATCCTCCATATCAGTCATAAACCCAGTTTCATTGCCTTTCACCCCAACTGAAAATGAATGACCACCATCCAATACCTCAAGTTCCATTCTGACTGTTTCAAAGCCTGCAGGAACAATGACATCGCCGCACGTAGAATAACGAATACGATACTTTATCCCTCTTCCAGTAGCTGCAGTACAAGGTCAAATTGCATCGCAAGAAATCAATTATGGATTTTCTCGGATAAGAGCATACTTCTACGAAATCCTTGGCACTTGTTTCTTGATTTTCTTTCCCTTGTTGGTCTGAATGTTGAGGCTTTGGTTGAAAGGATTCCTGAATTTTCTTGGACTGATTTCTGGGTTGAAAGGATTTGCCGACTTCTGGAATTTTTGAAAAATTCCGAACTTGTGGTAAACCTTCCCGGTAAATAGTTTTTTCTTTCAGCGTTTCCTGCTTGGGCTTCATCGAAGAATCGTCCTCGAGTGATTTTGGCACTTGCATGGATATTGAGTCTTTTATCATGGTCTACACTATCAATTCCTTGTATTTTGTTGAAGTAACTTATGTTGGAATAAATTAAATTTGCAATAAATGTTGCCTAAATTGTGGTTTTTTATTTGGTATAAAATTATCCTTATATATTCTTGTGAAGAGGATAAGGATAAGGATGATGTGTTTGCACTTATCTATTAATTGGATTTGTATAAATAAGGGCATGTATTTGTCAATCAGCAATCAAGAAAAACAAGAAATAAAATTTGTCTCTCAAAAAGCTCTTCATCTACAATTAACTTTCCTACAAATTGGTATCAGAGCTAGTCAAATTTTTAACAAATTGGTATCAGAGCCTTGTTCAATCAGAATGAGCAATTCTATTCCCCTTGCTTATATTCCTCAATTAACCAAAGATAATTACGGTAAATGGAGTATCCAAATGAAGACCCTTCTTGGATCTCAAGAAGTATGGGAGATTGTTGAAAGCGGGTATACCGAAGTTGAAAATAAGGAAAATTTAACACAAGCTGAAAAGGATAAATTGAGAACATTGAAAATGAAAGACAAACAAGCATTGTATTGTATCTATCAGGGAACAGATACATATGATGACGCTTTTGACAAAATATATCGTGCCAGTTCTGCAAAGCAAGCTTGGGAGATTTTGCAAAGCTCATTCATCGGAGAGGAAAATGAAAAAGTTGAAGAAGAGAAAGGAAAGAAGATTGTTGATGAAGATCAAGAAGAAGACGATAGCGAGAGCAATGGCGCAAAGGAGAAAAAATACAAGAAAAAAGGGGAAGAAAAGAAGGACAAGAATGAAGAAGATGAAGGCAGAGAGGCACAGAAGATGAAAGGAACGGAGAAGAAAGGAAAACAAGAAGAAGATGATAATGAAGATGCAAAAGAGAAGAAAAAACAAAAGGAAAAGAAAGGAAAACAAGAAGAAGATGAAAATGCAGAAGATGATGCAAAGGAGAAGAGAGAAGGGAAAGAAAAGAAGGATAAGCACAAAAAGGACGAACATGAAGATGTGAAGGATGAAGAAGAAAAGAAGGGTAAAAGTAGAGGAGATGAAAATGAAGAAGGCAATGTTAAGGAGAAGAAAGAGAAGAATAGAGCGAAAGACAAGGACAAGAACGAAGAGAAGAGTGAGAAAGAGTTCGTTTGCAAGAACAAAGAAGAGAGAGTTAAGGATAAAGAACCAAAGGACAAAGATAAGAAGAAAAATAAAGATGTGATAGAAGACGATGCTGCGGAAGAAGAAAATAAAGTTGAGAAAGAGAAAGAGTATGTTGATGTTGTGAACGAGATTGCTAATATTGATGTTGTTAATAAGGAAGATGTTCGTGTCCCACAAATTAATGAAAGCCACTTTTCTAATACAAGGATTGATCAATGCTCAATTTCTCAGTTGTCACTGAAAGGAATTAAAGCAGCTGGATATGAGAAGATGACTATAGTGCAAGAAGCAACTATGCCTCTCATTCTGAAAGGAAAAGATGTCCTTGCAAAGGCATGTACAATCATAATTAAAGAGCGTTGTGGAGATTTGAAGCATAAGCGCATTTGAAAAGAAATTGAATGGGTTAAAGTTTGCAAAAGAGAATTCTTAAAAGAATTCAAAGATATCGTATCTGACTCATTCAAAATTCATTGCACGGGAACTAGATGGAAGATAAAGCATATACTTTTTGGAGTATTCTATGGCAGTAAAGAAAGACAAAATGAAAGGAGTTCAACAAAGATTTGTGTAATTAAATTGAAGACCGTGACAATGACAAAGAATCAGAAAAGAAAAAAGAAAGCTTGCATGATTACTTTGTTCCTACCAAAGCATGTGAGGTATAAACAAATTAAAATCGAGATGTTCTCAAACCGAGGGATCAAATGAATGATATTTTGACAAAGACATTAGCGCACAAGTCTTCAAAAAAAAAAAAAAAAAAAAAAAGGAAGAAGAAGAATGAGAGAGAAGACACCCGGAAGGTTTGGGAAGAAAAAGCAAGTTTAATTTAGGGGAGACATTGTTGGAATAAATTAAATTTGCAATAAATGTTGCCTAAATTGTGGTTTTTTTATTTGGTATAAAATTATCCTTATATATTCTTGTGAAGAGGATAAGGATAAGGATGATGTGTTTGCACTTATCTATTAATTGGATTTGTATAAATAAGGGCATGTGTTTGTCAATCAGCAATTAAGAAAAACAAGAAATAAAATTTGTCTCTCAAAAAGCTCTTCATCTCTTCCTCTACAATTAACTTTCCTACAAATTGGTATCAAAGCTAGTCAAATTTTTAACAACTTAGAACATGTTGTCTGCTGTTGGATAGTGAGTCAGTACATTGTTGAGTCGCTGCCTTCTGAAGACTTTTTGTTGAAGACCTCCGATGTGGTGGTATGTACGGAGCGCTCTTGATTACAAACTCTTCTTGGGTTTTCAAAGACTGTTTTTGCACAAGTGATCAAGAATTTTATTGGGATCATTCTCCTCAATGACGCGATCCATAGAAAACTGACAAGTGTTAGCAGGTGTAGAAGACACCTTGCTTCCAACGAATACAAATTCTTTTTCTTCTTCTTGCTACTATTTCAACACCTCCTGACCTCTAAGCAAGGATTCATCGGATCCTTGTTTGTTCTTTATAGTTGATACCATTTTTGGGGTCTTTCCAAGTAAGCTCGACATGGCTACATCAATGATAGGAGAGTTGCTTCTTAGCTCGGATCTCGAAACTGAATCTATCTTCACTTTCGTGTGAGATTTGGCTGATTCTTGCAATCTTGACATATTCTTAAGAGTTGATGGAGTTGTTATTGAATTTGCAGGTGGGTTTTCAACATATTTAGTGGAATTTCTAATAGAGGACCTTTGAAAAGGAGGGATGTAAGGTTGTCTTCGTGAAGGGTAGAGTGGTTCTTGTAGGCATACAGGAGATGATTGAGGGGCAACAGAAGTCTAATTCTCAACTTGAGTGGAATCTTGGATATAAGATGAAGTGTACCCTACAGCAGCCCTTGTAGAGCTCTTCGAAAAATGAACAGTATTTGAGTTCTCTACTATTTTGTCCAAGATCACAGCAAAGAATCCAAGTTCATTGAGATATAAATCATAACCTTCGGGGTATTTGTTTGTTAGCTCGATACAAATATTCCAAATTCTATAAGAAAGCTTAACGATCTTCCCTTTTTCAAAAGCTGAAAGAAAATTTGATGATATGCTGCTTTGAAGAGAGGAGATAATATCACCAATCTTTTTATTGATAGTTTGGATAGCCAGCATTATAATGCATAGCTTCATCGATTCATACACCTTGACCAAGCGCTCTAATCGAGTTATTATCTCCGACGATGATTCTTGAATCGAACTAGGATCTTCCGATACATGAGGGTCGGAAATTTTCTCATCTTGAGGCTCTGATACCAATGTGTTATGCCCCGATTTATTTGCCTTGCTCCGGGTTGTTATGATGGCCATTAATGTTGATTACAGAATAGAAAGAGACAATGGTTGCAAGAAGAACATGGTATGGGAGACAAGATAATTAGCAACGAATAGAGTGTGTAATAAAACTTAAATTGCCTTGAACACTTTTAAAGAATTGTTGACAGGAGGACATAAAGTTTATAAGATAAACTTCTCATCCAAAATTCAACACACACCAGTTACGTGCATACGTACCCAGTTATATAGGGATAAATATAACTAGCAACCCTCTAATCTCACTCTAATTAACACTCTGACCCCGGTTACAATTAAACATAAATCGGGCCCCTTACTGCATGTGGATGCTTATGCACATGCTGGTGTGCACAAAATACACCATTCATTCCATCATCCCAGATAGACCTGTCAAAATATGACCCTACCCATTTACCCAACCCATTTTATCATAATTACAACCCTGTTGGGTCAACCCATTTATAATTTTTTATTAAATGGGTCATCAAAGGGTTGACCCATTTTTAAAAAGGTTACAAATGGATAACCCACTTAGCCAAACAGTAAAAAAGTAATACTTTAAAATAACGAATTTTAAAGTTAAAAATGTCAAAATTACGAAAATACCCTTTATTTTGGAAAAAGTGAAAAAAATTCAAAAAATCCAGAAAATTATAAGATGGAAATTAAAAAAAAATGAAGTATTCGGAAATAATGATTTTTAAAGCTAAAAGGACCAAAATTACATAAATGCCCTTCATATTGGAAAAAGTGAAAAAAATGGAAAAATTTCAGAAAATCCCCTTCATTTTGAAAAAGGTGAAAAAAATAAATAAATTTTAAAAAATCCAGAAAATTACGAAATGAAATGTAAAAAAAAGAATTATTCGAAAATTACGATTTTTAAAGCTAAAAATTAAAAAATTAAAAATTACGAAAATACCCTTCATATTGGAAAAGTGGAAAAAATAAAAAAAAAAAAAAAATTTCAGGAAATTATGAAATGAAAAGTAATAAAAGAATTATTCGAAAATAATAATTTTTAAACTTAAAAAGGCCAAAATTATGAAAATGCCCTTAATGTTGATAAAAGCGAAAAAAAACAAAATAAAATTTAAAAAATCCAAAAAATTACTAAATGAAAAGTAAAAAGATAACGATTTTTAAAGCTAAAAATGCTAAAATTACAAAAATACCCTTTATTTTGGAAAAGTGAAATTTATTACAAGTTTGGCTAAAATTACTAAATGAAAATACACTTTATTTTCATAATTTTGGCATATTTAGCTTTAATAATCGTAATTCTTGAATAAATCTTTTTTTACTTTTCATTTCGTAATTTTCAGCATCTTTTGGAATTTATTTCTTTCTTTCACTTTTTTCAAACTTAAGGGTATTTTCGTAATTTTAGCATTTTTAGCTTTATAAGTCGTTATTTTAAAATAATTCTTTTTTTACTTTTCATTTCGTAATTTTTTGAATTTTATTTTTTTCACTTTTTTCAAAATGAAGGGTATTTTCATAATTTTAGCATTTTTAGCTTTAAAAATCGTTATTGTAAAATAATTCTTTTTTTACTTTTCATTTTGTGATTTTCTGGATTTTTTGAAATTTATTTATTTATTTTACTTTTTTCAAAATAAAGGGTATTTTCGTAATATTAACATTTTTAGCTTTAAAAATCGATATTTTGAAATAATTCTTTATTTACTTTTTATATCGTAATTTTCTGGATTTTTTAAAATTTATTTTGGTTTCTTACATTTTTCAACGTGCAGGGTATTTTCGTAATTTTGGCCTTTTTAACTTAAAAATTATTATTTTTGAATAATTCTTTTATTAAGTTTTATTTTCGAATAATTCGACACTTGAGTTTTAAATTTTGAAAGCTCAAAATTTTATAGAATATTTTGAAAATAAAAAAATTTATTAACTTTTTTTTTCGAATAATTCGACACTTGAATTTCAAAATTTTTATGGAATATTTTGAAAATTAAAAATTTTAATATTTATTTTTATTAGCTAAATCAAATTTAAAAACTTTTACTTACTATTAGTGTTATAAGGGTTGTAATAGGTTAACCCTTAATTCATGAAAGTCAAAAAGGGTCAAGATATTGTATATACCTAAATGATTGGGTCAAATTTTACTTGACCCACATATGACCCTACCTCACTCTTTTTGACATGTCTATTAATTTACAGAGTCTAAGGGTCCGTTTGATTTAGAACGGAAAGGGAAAATGGAAGGGGTATTTTGAAGGGTTATTTGAAGGGGAATTGTTAGGAAAGGGGAATGTGTTTTTTTTATGAAAGGGGTAAACTGAAAGGGGTAAAGTTATTATTTTATTAATTATTTTTATGTGTTTTATTTGTATGGGTATGTATAAAAGGGGTAAAAAATTAGCTATTGGCTTGCGTTGGACGCCGCGTCGGATGCGAAAGTTAACTTTTGAACTGTTCGGCTAGAAGGGGCAAATGGTGTGGGTCCCACATCGACGCGTCGGAAGCGTCCAACGCGGACGCGAACATTAAGTGGGCAGTTCAAAAATCAAAACGCTACCTAACATACACAGGTAGTTGCTTCAACCTATGGACTGCTGCAGCCCTCTTCTTTGATCACCTCCAGTAGATTTTCTGGTGAGCCGTTCCCAAATTTGTCAGCTAACCCAGCTTCTTCATCTAGCAGCCAATAGCAAATCCGGGGTATAACACCTTGGACACTGGCGACCCCCTTCTTACAATCATCTAGTTTACATCTCCAGCATTCAGTAATCCTCTTCATCCGTTTACTAGAGATTTTGATTTCATTCATCGCAAATAAAATATGACGGCTCCGATGTATGTTACACAAGATAATATCTTTCTTATCTTTCTTTGGGCCTGTACTCTTTCAGCCTTAGCCCAAGGCCCAGTTTGTACATTATTAACGTTTCCCTGTGTATATAAAGGGGACGTTTACATTGTTTTGCTTCTTAAGTCTATTTTATACATTTTTACAAATCAATCAATAAATTTCTTCTTTGATAAATCTGTGATTTCCAACTTGGTATCAGAGGCAGTTCTCGCAATTCTGCAATTGATCATCAGAAGTGTTGATTAATTAAGAAATCCATCAGAGTAATATCATCATTTGGATCTCCCTTCATCGAAGCTTTAGCTTCTCATTTGAAGGTTGTTGCCTTATTCCAGAAACAAGAAGCCTCGCCTATAATTGAAGCTGCTTTCTCGTTCAGAATTAGGTTTATTAGAGAAGAATCCTCCTGAAACTGATCAAGACTGTTCAAGAAATCATCAAGTTTTGTATCAGTGCCTTCATAGAGTGTCAATCAGATCTGTGTATCTGTTCTTATCGATTTCTAAAGCTTTTTATCCTCATGTTGACAATCTATGTTGCATTCTTCTACAAAACATTGAGCATCTTAAAAAAATAGTCACAATTCAAAGCTTCAGAGTGTAAATTATACCTCTGATTTTCTGTTCTTGCATCTTTGTGTTTTTCCTTCTGTTTTTTCATCATGACAAATTCTGGAAGTGAGTCAACTCCTCAAGTTTCCAGTAATAGACCTTTACCACCACAACCACCAGCAGATCCCATCCAAGATTTAATGAAATCCATCATTAAGCCTCAGAGTCAACTGATCTCTACTCATCTTGATGAATCAAACTACCTGTTATCGAAATTACAGGTTGAAACAGCAGTTAGAGCTTATGGTCTTGAAGACTATATTCTTGGAACAAAAATTATTCCTTCAAAATATGTTAGAGACAGTGAAGACAAACTCGTGAGTAATCCTGAATACACAATGCATCAGAGACAAGATGGTTTGGTATGTGCATGGATGATGTCATCAATTGGTCCAACAATTTTACCACAGTTAATTGGGGGTAAAAACAGCCCAAGAAGTTTGGGAAACTGTTGCAAGAAACTTCTCAAATCAGTCCTCAGCAAGAGTAATGCATTATAGAAGACAGCTGCATAGCATAAGAAAAGGTGAATCATCTATGAATGATGACTTATTGAAGGTTAAAAACATTTGTGATCAATTAAACTCAGCAGGTCAAAGAATACCTGAATCAGAACAGGTTATTGCTATTGTGAGTGGTTTAGATGATGAGTATGAAGCTGTCACTGCAATCATATTATCCATGGATCCAACTCCCTCATTACAATATGTGTATTCTACACTACTATCACATGAAGGTAGGATAGAACACAAGAAAACAATTAATGCTGATTTATCTGTCAATTATACTACATATGCAGAGGAAAAAATCAAGACAAAGGCAATAATTCAAGAAATCAGTTTAATAATCAAAGAGGAGGTTGGTCTGGAAGAGGTAGAAGAGGTGGTAGAAGCAATAATAATAATAGAATCAGATGTCAAATTTGTGATAAAGTGGGGCACAGTGCTAGCAAGTGTTATTTTAGATTCAATACCAATTACACTCCCTCTCAACACAACAATAATGCATCTGCAAATTTGGTTAATTCTAATGAAGGCATTAAAGCACAGGCAGAAATTCATAACACAGATACTACCACTAATGATGAAGTGTCAGATGATTGTTGGTTTCCAGACTCAGGTGCAACAAATCATGTTACTAACAATCTGAATAATCTCGATTTGGGGAATAAGGAGTATAAAGGTACCCAAAATCTCATTGTTGGTAATGGTAAAACTGCACTAATTACACACACTGGAAATGCAAGTTTAGATGGAACTAAAAATTTATTTTTAAAAAATTTATTAAGAGTTCCATCTATTAAGAAAAATTTGATGAGTGTTTCCCAATTTGCTAAGGATAATAGGGTTTATTTTGAATTTACTTTAATTCATGCACTGTCAAAGGCATACTGACACATAAAATTCTATTGCAGGGTAAAGAGAGTAATGGATTGTACAGATTCGATATTAGTTCAAATAATTCTGTGCACAATAGTGATAACTGTATACTGTCTGTTACTAATGATTCTAGCTGCATTAAGGACTTTGATTTGTGGCATTATAAACTTGGTCATCCCAGTGTAAAAATCACTAAGCATGTTATGATGAATAATAATTTTTCTGCTTATCAATTTCCTGAATCATACATGTGTTCAGCTTGTCAATTGGGAAAGAGTCATAAACTTGCATTTCCAGATTCACACACTGTTTATTCTAGACCACTTGAATTGATTGCTACAGACTTATGGGGTCCTGCACATATTAGCTCTTGTTATGGTCACAAATACTATATATCATTTATTGATGCCTATTCTAGGTTTGTACGGATTTACATGTTAAAATCTAAATCTGAAACCAGTAATGTAGTGATACAGTTCATCAACAAAGTTGAAAATATTACTGGGAATAAAATTCATACATTTCAAACCGATGGTGGAAGAGAATTTTTTCCCTTAAAATCATTTTCTGATAAAAAAGGTATTAATCACAGAACTACGTGTCCCTACACTTCAGAACAAAATGGATTAATTGAAAGAAAACATAGGCATATTGTTGAAACTGGTTTGACCCTGTTAGCTCAAGCATCTATGCCTTTCAAGTAATGGGCAGATGCATTTTACATAGCAGTACATTTGATCAATTTAATGCCAACTAAGGTGTTAAAATTCAAATGTCCTCAAGAAATTTTAACTAATATCAAACCAGATTACAAACATTTAAAGGTGTTTGGATGTCAATGTTTTCCATATATAAGACCCTATAATAATCGTAAGTTAGATTATAGGTCTACATCTTGTACTTTTCTGGGGTATTGTAATAAACAAAAAGGGTACAAGTGTCTAGATAAAAAAGGAAGGATCTATACTTCTAGGCATGTAAAATTTAATGAACATGTATATCCCTTTAGCAAGAATATTGAAAATATTTCAGAAAAAGATACAAGTACTAGGCAGGTAATGATTGACATACCTGATGAGACTGAAGTGCTAGTGCCAATTCATGTTGATAAACATGACACCAATGCCAACTCTCAACACACTGTGCTATCAAGTAGGCGAGGTCAAGAACAAAGCAGAAATACTAGTCCTCAACTCACCATGCCTTCAAATAGGCCAGGTCAAGAGCAATTATCCTCCAGTTATCAAAGTGAAGACAATGTTCAACAAAGAAGACAAAGTATTAGTGATCCACATGATAGTCATACAACAGATAACAGTGGAAATAATGACAATCAAGCTACTGCTGTTAATGAAGCTACAAACCAGCATCCAATGCTTACTAGAGCAAAATATGGAATTTTCAAACCCAAAATTTTTAATGCTACGACTGTTCCTGAAGAGCCATCATCATATTTTGAAGCAACTCAAAATGAAAATTGGAAATCAGCTATGAATGATGAATAAAGTGTTTTAATTAATAAAGGAACTTGGAAACTGGTTGAAAAACCAGAACAAGAATATAATAGGCTGCAGATGGGTTTTTAAGTTAAAAAGAAATGTTGATGGTTCAATTTCTAAGTACAAAGCAAGGCTGGTTGCCAAAGGGTACTCACAACAGTATGGTTTTGATTTTTAGAGACTTTCTCACCTGTTGTGAAACCTACATCAATCAGAATAATTTTG
The DNA here is from genome assembly GCA_030737875.1 of Allium sativum. NCBI lineage: Eukaryota > Viridiplantae > Streptophyta > Magnoliopsida > Asparagales > Amaryllidaceae > Allium > Allium sativum. The sequence goes on from CM060915.1 coordinate 382,039,984, forward strand.
ACAATTGCTTTGTATAAAAATTGGAGCATCAAACAATTAGATGTTAACAATGCATTTCTTAATGGTGATTTACAGGAAGAGGTCTACATGGAGCAACCTCAAGGCTTTGTTCAACAATCAACAAAAAATTTGGTGTGCAAACTCAACAAGGCCATCTATGGTTTGAAACAAGCTCCTAGGGTTTGGTTTGATAAACTAAAAACAACCCTTGTCAATCATGGATACATATCATCCAAATCTGATAACTCAATTTTTATTAAAATTACTAATTCTGACACAACATATATACTAATTTACGTTGATGACTTTATTATTACAGGCAGCAACACTGATGAAATCAAGGCTGTTACAAATATGCTAAATTCAGAATTCTCAATCAAAGATTTGGGTGATCTAAATTATTTCTTGGGTGTTAAAGTCAAAAGAATATCAAATTCTGAAATACATCTTAGTCAAAGAAAATATATTTCAGAAATTCTTCACAGGGCTCAAATGCACAAGGCAAATCCTTTACCAACCCCTATGGTTACAAATGTACAACTATCCAAGCATAAAGGAGAATCTTTTCAAGATGGAAATTTTTTTAGAAGTATTGTTGGAGCACTTCAATATGCCACTATAACCAGACCAGATATAGCTTTTAGTGTGAACAAGGTTAGCCAATATATGCAAAATCCTTTGGGTAATCACTGGAAAGCAGTTAAAAGGATATTAAGATATCTCAAGGGTACTATTGAGCATGGTTTAATCCTTAAAACAAGCAACACATTAAATATTAATGCTTATGTTGATGTTGACTGGGGAACAGATTGTGATGACAGGAAATCTACTTCAGGTTACTGTATTTTTCTAGGTAAAAATCCTATATGTTGCTGTGCTAAAAAGCAAAATACAGTGTCCAGATCAAGTACTGAAGCAAAATTTAGAAGTGTTGCTAGTTGTACAGCTGAAGTTATAGAATCACTATTAAGTGAATTACAGATCACATCAACCAAAAAATCTACTGTATGGTGTGATAATATTAGTGCTGTATCCCTAACTTCAAATCCTGTGTTACATTCTAAAACCAAACATATTGAATTAGATCTTTACTTCATCCGAGAGCCAGTTATAGAAGAGAAATTGAAGATCGGTTATATACCTTCTCAGATCAGAAAGCTGACATTTTCACGAAACCCTTGTCAAGGCCAAATTTCTCCAAACTCAAAGAGGAATTAAATATAGATGTTGCCAATGAATTTGAAACATCGAAGAGAATCATTTTCATTCCAGAATCCTAATTTACCTCAAATTGTTGAGGTATTATGACTGATTGTTATTGGATCTACTCTTCTCAGCTAGGACTTTATAAGAACACGACTATTCCTCGTCCAATTTAACTTCTCTCAATAAATCGAGCTCTCTCAAGTAGTTAACTCGAGCATAGCACAATTTACCTGTCATGGAGGCCAGAAAAGAGAGCATCCTTCATCAATCAATCTCTTGAAGTCGTTGGAGTCACCATCCTTCATCGATTTGTCTCCTGGAGTCGCCGGAGTCGCCATTTTTTATTCTCTCGAGAGCAAACCCTAACCCTAGGTTATGTTTGAGGGGGCAAATAAAATATGACGGCTCCGATGTATGTTACACGAGATAATATCTTTCTTATCTTTCTTTGGGCCTGTATTCTTTTAGCCTTAGCCCAAGGTCCAGTTTGTACGTTATTAACGTTTCCCTGTGTATATAAAGGGGACGTTTACATTGTTTTGCTTTAAGTCTGTTTTACACATTTTTACAAATCAGTCAATAAATTTCTTCTTTGGTAAATCTGTGATTTCCAACTATCGCTATTCGACTAACCATGTCCACTTCTCTTCTCCTTCCGCTAAAAATTCTGCGGTTCCGCTCTTTCTACACAACCCAAACAGATACTGTGGCGATAATACGTTTAAATTTGGTTTCCAAATCCATCATATGTTGATCGACGACCAGGTTTGTTATTAACTCTTTAAGTTTGACATCATCCACTGCTAATTCGAAAGTTTGATAATAGATATTAAGAAGATCTTTTAGGAATTTTCATTCAAAAAATATATATTAATTGGTTTCAGTGTGCGAATTGCATACTACAAATGCAGATTCAGCTGTACAACGCCTTTTGATTAACCGATCTCAAGTTGGAAATGTGTTCAATTTTTCTTTATGAAGTGCATGAGCCATTTTGGGACATATTTGACCTATTCCAAACCACTCAGGACTAATTCTCCTTTCTGTTTTCTTGTCTTGTAGCCTCCGATGCTGATTTTGTTGTGAAATCCTCTTTAGCATGTTCCCATTTCCATATGTCATGATCTTTCGCGAAAGTGTCCTCCTATTCACGCCCCACTTCCCTCTTCTGGCCACCACGCCGTTTGTAACACCCCACCTCTGCCAGGGTGGCTCTTGCAAGCACTCTGACTTTGGAGGGGCGTTTGAATCAGGTAAACATGCATAATGATATGTCAAGGCAGAACAAGAACATATGTATATATGTAAACAGAGTAAATAAGATAAGTAAAACAGCGGAAGATTTCAAACTATTTCAAAAACAAGTCTGGTACAACATAATGTCAACTTTCCAAATACACAAGTCTAGATAAAACAACATTACTGAAAAACTGAAATACATAAGTACTATCCCCAAAATAAGTGATAACCATAGCTAGCTTCATGTCAAGACCGTACATGAGCTAAATCCCACAAGCAAGCGATCAGAAATCCAAGCTAAGCTCCACTATTCCCTCCCTGAGAACCTGGGGGGGGGGGGGGAAACGGAAGAAAAGAGGCGAAAGAAAACAGGTCAGTCAAAAAGACTGAGTAAGCCCTACTACAATCAATGTAAACTGATAAAGTTAACTGGCATGAGAAGCAGGTATGATCATAAGGATAACAACATACTAGCATGATGATTAACCAACAAGGTAGATAAAGGTGTCATCGCATAATCAGGTTTAAGGTTTTGCACCACAGGTGTACTAGCAAACTAACATGACTTGAATAAACAAGTATTGATCCCTTGGCCCAAGCTTTGGCCCAATAACATGAAGTGACCCTCATACGAGGTCCAATAACATGAAGTGACCCCAATACAAGGTCCAACCAAACGGTCTAATCGATCGGCTCCCTAAGCCTAACTCGTCACGTGTTGGTGTCAATGCGGCCCAAACATAATTGTAGTCAGACTGTGCCGGGTCTCCCGTCGGGTGTATCAAGCCCTAGGGTGTCAACCCCTGTACACCATAAACATGAGTGCACAGTCTCGATCTACTGGTACCCGTGCATGTTTTCCCCGGCTTCGGACTGTGTGCACGACCATAGTCCGCCCAGAACTACACCGGCGTACCACTCTGCCGTCGCTTTTGGTCACTTACCTCAAGTCCAGTAATCGTGCCCCCACCCTAGCCTAGTCCCTAGGGTCATGATGATACAAACTTGGGATTACTACTGGAGTGGACCCCCGTTGCTAGGATTTTTCTAATGGGTTAAGTACGGTTTAACCCTCTTGCTAATCATGGATTAACTTGGTTAAGTGTAACGATGAGTTCACGACTTAACCCTGATTAATCTACCAAGCCCAAATTGGTTAAGTATTAAGTGGACCATGACTTAACCCTAATCATGAGGCATTAATTAATTAATGTGCCTTAACCTCTCACATTAGACTTTGTTGCGGTTACTAGTTAAGCCGGGCGGGTCCGGGTAGCTTTATACCACAACTTGGTCTAACCTCGGGTTCAAGGTACAACATGGCCAACTTCTCACATTGGGTCCTATTGTTTGTAGCAACTAGTTAAGCCGGTCGGTTCCGGGTAGGTTTACGCTATAAACTCAACCCAACCTCGAGTTGGTCACACTTATCTTCTCTAAGTGTCATGTCCATCATGTTTCCAAAACATGTTACAAATTTTCAAGCAATTGGGTAGACCTAACTTAATAGGTAAATTCCCAATGGGTAGACCTAACTTAATAGGTAAATTCCCAAATCTTATGTTTTTATGTCTTTTAAGTTTACCCAACCCCAAACGCAATCCCATCGCTTACATATCGCAATAGCGCATAAAGGATAGAAAGAGGGAACTTGGCATAATCATGACATAAAGGTGTTGAAGCCACAAGTTTAACATGGTGGCATATGAAATGTACACATGTTCATATACTTGCATATTACATTTTTAGGCCTCAAAAGCATGCATAAAACCAAACTTAGCATATTGGTGATACATGGTGATATATGACATGTAGAAATGGCCATAAGTTCGCATTTAGCCTCACATGCAAGTTATCATAAGAGATATGATAACTTACATGTTGCCAAAATGCAACCTTTAGCATAAAGCTTGAAGCTTTATGTTCATATGCTCAAGATAAGCTTGCATAACATGATAACATGAACAAAATGATCATCCCAAACTTGCATAACATAACTTGCATATCATATGGCAAACTTGCATATCATAACCTAGCAAACTTGCATAACATAACATGATAAACTTGCATATCATAACATAGCAAACTTGCATAACATGATAAACTTGCATAGCATAACATAGCAAACTTGCATAACATGATAAACTTGCATATCATATCATAATGATCAAACACAACTTGCATCATTCATTAACTTTAGAGTTTAAATATGAAAGTAGAAAAGGGCTTACAATGCTTAGGAAGTCACAAAAATATGACAAAGCCCTTATGAAATCAATTAAACCCAAAATGCAAGCTTCAATAGAAAAACCCTTAAGTCAAAATGATCAAAACTCTTGCTTTATGATGCAAATATAGAAACTTGACTTGAATGCAAGCTAATGATGCTCATACAAGCTTGAAAACACTTGTATGCATGGAAAATCTCTTATAGAAATGACTTAGGAATTTTATGAAGAGAGTGGAGGCCATGAGAGGATTGATTTTGCCATAGTTTAGTTGTATGAATGAATAATGATGATTTAGGGTTAGGTTAGGGTCTTATTTATAGAGATTAGGATTAGTTTCAACCCTAAGATTAAACCCTAGTTCCAATCTCAGCCCTCAAAACCGAATCTGGCCCCAAACTCAACACAAACCCAAAATGGTGCACCAGGCAAAACTGCCCGGCTGGACCAAGTCGACAGCCAAGTCGACTTGGGTCCAACCAAGTCGACTCCCAAGTCGACAGGGCTATCGACTTGGGTGCTCTGGCGGGAATCTTCCCGCCTAGCCCAATCTGACCTAAATTCCCAAATTCAAACTTGAATTTGAAATCTGTTTTTACTTTGAATTTTTCTGAAAACTTCGTTGGGCCTTAATCGGGTCATACGGACTCCGATTTTCGAAAACTCGGACTCTATTTTGCATATTTTTCCGAGACGAACGCAATGGCACAGCCCGTTTCCCTTGATTCAGATTTATAAATTAAATTCTGCCTCGATTTACGTTATAACAGGTTATTGAAAATACGGGTTGTTACATTCTCCCCTCCTTAAAGGATTTCGTCCCCGAAATCTTCAAGTTGGGAAGAACGTATCCTACCATCCAATCATCCATCTACTCAAAACATCATCCACGAGCAATCATTGTCCTTACAAGATTCTAAATGTTGTATGAACATATGCAAAGGTGTGTGTATATGTCCTTATCTAATGCAAATATCATCAGTGCAAATTATGTTAGTGAAATGAATCCATATGTATGCAATTCCTAACATAATGTATAACATCTATATGTGTGCACATAACATACATCCATATGCAACATCCATGTGATAACACAAAAATTTCATCCATGAATAAGCATAAGCACTCATGCATATGCAATATGAGGAGTGTGTGAGCCGATCTAGTGCCTAACGTGTATAATGCATCCACGAGTAACCACTTGCAAACACTTGCAACCACTTGCAACCATCAAGCATAACATGTTTCAAACACATGTTTCATCCAAAGGGTTTCTACCTAAGGTTCTCATGACAAGATTAACACGATAAACTAGATAAACATGGATAGCAAAGAGAAAGATATGCTAACAAAGAAAAGAGATTGAGAGTGTACCCTCAAAAAGGAATGGATAAAGCCCACGCATCTTCTCCTCGGTTTCCCAAGTTGCGTCTTCTTCGGCTTCACCCCATTGAACCTTCACCAGCTTGACCTCTCGATTCCTTAGCTTCTTGGTCTCCGTCCCCAAGATACGAATCGGAGCTCTCCTCAAGGTAGCCTCTTTCTCCACTTCCACACCTTTCAGAACACTTGGCTCAACAACCTCTGCTGATTCATGTAAACACTTCCGGAGATGCGAGACATGAAAAACATTGTGTACTCCGGCAAGCTTCTCGGGCAACTCCACTCTATAAGCCATCTGCCCGATCCTCTCTATAATAGGGAATGGTCCAACAAACCTCGGTGCTAACTTCCCAACGGCTCCAAATCGGACCACATTCCGCAAAGGAGAAACCTTCACGAAAACCATATCCCCAACATCAAACTCCAAATCCGTTCTTCGCTTATCAGCATAGGATTTCTGTCGGTCTTGGGCCGCTTTCATCCGTCTCCGAATCAACTCGACCTTCTCGGATGTATCTCTGATCATATCAGGCCCAAGTATAAGCTCATCTGTAGTCTCCCACCAACATGTAGGCGACTTGCACGGCCTCCCATATAAAGCTTCAAATGGTGCCATCCCTATGCTTGCCTGATAACTGTTATTATATGCAAACTCAACAAGAGGGAGATGGTCTTCCCAAGTACCACCAAAATCCAGAATACAAAGCCTGAACAGATCCTCGAGTACCCTATTCACCCTTTCGGTTTGACCGTCCGTCTGTGGGTGATAAGCCGTACTTAGATTCAACCTTGTGCCCATCGCTTCTTGCAAGCTATTCCAGAATTGACTTGTAAAGATTGGGTCACGGTCACTGACTATACTAGAAGGGACTCCATGTAGTCTCACAATCTCACGAAGATATACAGACGCTAGCCAAGATGCGGTCCTCTTGCTCTTCACCGGAATGAAATGAGCACTCTTCGTAAGTCTATCCACAATAACCCAAATGCTCGTATTCCCTTTCCTTGACCTTGGTAGCCCATCGATAAAATCCATGGAAATACTCTCCCACTTCCATAGTGGAACGTCTAGAGGATGCAATAGCCCACCGGGCTTCTTCGACTCGGCCTTAACTTGCTGGCAAATGATACATCTAGAGACAAACTCTGTCACATCCTTCTTCATCCCAGGCCAAAAGAAAATGCGCTTCATATCTTTATACATCTTATCTCCGCCCGGATGTATAGTCAACTTAGAGCGATGCGCTTCCTCAAGAACTTTTCTTACTAAATCTTCTACCATTGGAACACATAACCTTCCGTCTCTCCTCAGCCAACCCTTGTCATCAATAGAATATCGAGCGAGATGACTAGACGCCTCTCCTCGAATCAGCTTATCCATAATCTCAACTATCTGAGGGTCTTCTCTCTGCGAAGCCCCAACTTGATCAAGAAGGGTAGGTCTAAGTTCCAGAGATGCTAAAGAACCGGTCATCGACTCAATCGCCAAAGAGAAATCAAAGGTTGCCACATACTTTAAATTCTTCATCTCAACGAATAGAGGACTCAGAGTCAACCTTTTTCTACTCAATGCATCAGCTACCACATTCCCCTTGCCAGGGGTATAAGCTATCTCAAAATCGTAGGACACCAAGAATTCCATCCATCTTTGTTGCCTCAGATTCAGATCCTTCTGAGAAAAGAGATACTTCAATAACTTGTGATCGGTATAAAGCTCAAATCTTTCGCCCAGAAGATAATGGCGCCAAGCCTTGAGTGCATATACTATTGCTGCCAACTCTAAGTCATGAGTGGGATAATTCTTCTCATGCACTTTGAGTTGTCTACCGCCAAAGCATATCACTCTTCCTTCTTGCATCAGAACAGCTCCTAACCCCGTGCCACATGCATCGGTGTAAACTGTAAATAGCTTCCCTCCATCGGGCAAAGCTAGAACAGGTGCTGATGTGAGAGCTCTCTTGAGCTTCTGAAAAGCAAGCTCGCATTCTAGGCTCCAAGCAAAAACTAAATTCTTCTTCGTCAATTTAGTGAGAGGAGCGGAAATCTTCGCGAAGTCCTTGATGAACTTCCGGTAAAAGCCTGCAAGACCTAGAAAAATTCTTACTTCGGTTGCATTCCTTGGAGTCTTCCAATCCTGAACTGCAACCACCTTAGCGGGATCCACCGCTAAGCCTTGCTTAGATACTATATGCCCAAGGAATCTAACTTCCCTTCTCCAAAAGTGACACTTGGAGAACTTGGCCTTCAACTGATGCGCTCTAAGCGTATCCATCACCTCCACGAGATGCCTTGCGTGCTCTTCCTCATCCTTAGAGAAGATCAGAATATCATCTACGAAGACCACGACAAACTTGTTCAAGAACTCCCTGAACACCCTACTCATCAAGTCCACGAAATATGCGGGTGCATTAGTCAAGCCGAACGGCATGACAAGCCATTCGAAGAATCCATCTGGAGTTCTGAACGCAGTCTTGTCTATACTATCTTCAGCTACCCTGAGCTGATGGAATCCAGTAGCAAGATCAAGCTGAGAGAAAACAGAAGCACCGACAAGCTGGTCAAAGAGATCATCGATCCTCGGTAACGGGTGTCTGTTCTTCTTAGTCAGCTTATTCAACTCTCGATAGTCAACACAAAGTCGGAGAGAACCATCTGCCTTGGTAGCAAATACCACAGGCGCTCCCCATTCAGATATACTTCGTCTAATGAAGTTCTTCTCAAGCAACTCCTTTACTTGCTTACTTAGCTCCCGCCTTTCACGCGGAGCCATGTGCCGAACGGGCAAAGAAACCGGCTTTGCATTATCCACCAGATAAATGCGGAAATCAATCTCTCGCTTAGGGGGCAACCCCCTAACTTCATCGAAAACATCCGGATACTCTCGAACCACTCTCACAGACTGGAGAGTTTCCATTGACGAGTTGAGTGATTCAAGATAGCACAACATGACGGGACCTCTCGGATTACAAGAAATCTCTAGGGTGTTTCCGAGGCGAGTCACGAGCCTCACAACCCTATGCTCACAATCAAGGATGGCTCCATATCTGGACAACCAATCCATGCCCAATATCAATCCGTATCCCCCAAAACCAAGAACATAAGCACTACACAAGAACTCTACACTCAGTATAGAGATCCTCAAATCCCCACATATCATAGACAGATGGGCGGAACCCCCAATGGGATTTGAGACACAGACGGGATCATCTACCAAGCTAGTACTAAGGTGCAAACTATCAACAAGATCAGATGAGATAAAGCTATGCGATGCACCAGAATCAAACAAGGTACGAACTGGAAAATCAGAAATATGTACAAGGCTCTCAACAGAAATACTACCTCGATCGGGAACTGGAGCGGTATTGAGAGCATGAACTTGCCCTCCTGAAGGTCCAGCACGCTGAGTCTGACCCTGGCCTTGCCCTTGCTTCTTCGGGCAATCCTTACTTAAATGTCCAGTCTCACCGTAGAAAAAGCATTCACCATTCTCCCTTTTACTCTTCTTACAATCCTTAATAAGATGCCCAACTGAACCGCAATAATGGCACTTCCCCTTGTTGTTCTTGCCCTTGTTGTTGTTTCCCTTGTTGCCTTGACTCTTGTTCTTGTTCTTGTTCTGATTGCCTTGACTGCTCTGACCACTTGGATTACCCTGATTTCCTTTCCACTGGGAATCAGTCTTCTTGGCTTGAGTATCATTTAACTTGATTTCTTTCTTGACATCTCCCTGAAGTAACGCCATATCAACCAAGCTCTCAAACGTGGCCCCATGGGGAATATGTGACATAGCCAATCCCTGCAACGGCTCATTCAATCCTCTAGCAAAACGAAGAGCCTTCTTCTGAGGAGTATTCACCATATCCAAGCCAAAACGAGCTAACTGATTGAACTTGTTCACATATTCTTTGACAGACATATCTCCTTGTTTCAAAGTTATGAACCTCTCCATTTGCAGATTCTCCTCAGTAGAAGATAGAAACTTAAGCACGAACCTTGCCCTGAAATCGGCCCAAGTCTCAACAGGCCTAGTACCATTGGTGACTTCCCACCAATAAGCGGCTTCATCCTTCATAAGCCAAACCGCCAACAAGATCTTCCTCTGATCGTCTAACCCAAAGATAGCAAATAAATCCTCGGTCTCTTTCAACCAATTTCTGGCCTCTACAAAAGTCTCAGTGCCTTGAAAGTTCTTGCCACCCATTGCTTTGAAATCTTTGCAAGTCTTTGCGAAGTCAGCTTGAGGATGCTGAGGGGGAGGAGGAAGAGGAACCTCAGCGACAGGAGGAAGAGGAATATCAACGACAGGAGGAGGAACATTAACTACTGGAGGAGGAGGAGGAGGAACATCTGCGGGGCCGGCTTCGGTCGCCCTAGCCTCCAAAAGTCTCATATACCAAACAGGTACGTGTACTCCCTCCGGAATAGTAAAGTTATCGGCCATACTGAAAACGAAGAAAAAGACAGATTCAGAATGGAGAAAAACGAAGGAATTTTGCTAATGGATTTTTGGGGAATAGCCTTTAAAATAAACTAGACTTTTCTTTGGAAAATACTTTATACTTGGTTTTGAAAATAGTTTTCCAAAAGTTTTAAAAACCTTTTTGTCCCTTCTCGTAAACCATATGCTCTGATACCAAATGTAACACCCCACCTCCGCCAGGGTGGCTCTTGCAAGCACTCTGACTTTGGAGGGGCGTTTGAATCAGGTAAACATGCATAATGATATGTCAGGGCAGAACAAGAACATATGTATATATGTAAACAGAGTAAATAAGATAAGTAAAACAGCGGAAGATTTCAAACTATTTCAAAAACAAGTCTGGTACAACATAATGTCAACTTTCCAAATACACAAGTCTAGATAAAACAACATTACTGAAAAACTGAAATACATAAGTACTATCCCCAAAATAAGTGATAACCATAGCTAGCTTCATGTCAAGACCGTACATGAGCTAAATCCCACAAGCAAGCGATCAGAAATCCAAGCTAAGCTCCACTATTCCCTCCCTGAGAACCTGGGGGGGGGGGGGGGAAACGGAAGAAAAGAGGCGAAAGAAAACAGGTCAGTCAAAAAGACTGAGTAAGCCCTACTACAATCAATGTAAACTGATAAAGTTAACTGGCATGAGAAGCAGGTATGATCATAAGGATAACAACATACTAGCATGATGATTAACCAACAAGGTAGATAAAGGTGTCATCGCATAATCAGGTTTAAGGTTTTGCACCACAGGTGTACTAGCAAACTAACATGACTTGAATAAACAAGTATTGATCCCTTGGCCCAAGCTTTGGCCCAAGCTTTGGCCCAAGCTTTGGCCCAATAACATGAAGTGACCCTCATACGAGGTCCAATAACATGAAGTGACCCCAATACAAGGTCCAACCAAACGGTCTAATCGATCGGCTCCCTAAGCCTAACTCGTCACGTGTTGGTGTCAATGCGGCCCAAACATAATTGTAGTCAGACTGTGCCGGGTCTCCCGTCGGGTGTATCAAGCCCTAGGGTGTCAACCCCTGGACACCATAAACATGAGTGCACAGTCTCGATCTACTGGTACCCGTGCATGTTTTCCCCGGCTTCGGACTGTGTGCACGACCATAGTCCGCCCAGAACTACACCGGCGTACCACTCTGCCGTCGCTTTTGGTCACTTACCTCAAGTCCAGTAATCGTGCCCCCACCCTAGCCTAGTCCATAGGGTCATGATGATACAAACTTGGGATTACTGCTGGAGTGGACCCCCGTTGCTAGGATTTTTCTAATGGGTTAAGTACGGTTTAACCCTCTTGCTAATCATGGATTAACTTGGTTAAGTGTAACGATGAGTTCACGACTTAACCCTGATTAATCTACCAAGCCCAAATTGGTTAAGTATTAAGTGGACCATGACTTAACCCTAATCATGAGGCATTAATTAATTAATGTGCCTTAACCTCTCACATTAGACTTTGTTGCGGTTACTAGTTAAGCCGGGCGGGTCCGGGTAGCTTTATACCACAACTTGGTCTAACCTCGGGTTCAAGGTACAACATGGCCAACTTCTCACATTGGGTCCTATTGTTTGTAGCAACTAGTTAAGCCGGTCGGTTCCGGGTAGGTTTACGCTACAAACTCAACCCAACCTCGAGTTGGTCACACTTATCTTCTCTAAGTGTCATGTCCATCATGTTTCCAAAACATGTTACAAATTTTCAAGCAATTGGGTAGACCTAACTTAATAGGTAAATTCCCAATGGGTAGACCTAACTAAATAGGTAAATTCCCAAATCTTATGTTTTAATGTCTTTTAAGTTTACTCAACCCCAAACGCAATCCCATCGCTTACATATCGCAATAGCGCATAAAGGATAGAAAGAGGGAACTTGGCATAATCATGACATAAAGGTGTTGAAGCCACAAGTTTAGCATGGTGGCATATGAAATGTACATATGTTCATATACTTGCATATTACATTTTTAGGCCTCAAAAGCATGCATAAAACCAAACTTAGCATATTGGTGATACATGGTGATAAATGACATGTAGAAATGGCCATAAGTTCGCATTTAGCCTCACATGCAAGTTATCATAAGAGATATGATAACTTACATGTTGCCAAAATGCAACCTTTAGCATAAAGCTTGAAGCTTTATGTTCATATGCTCAAGATAAGCTTGCATAACATGATAACATGAACAAAATGATCATCCCAAACTTGCATAACATAACTTGCATATCATATGGCAAACTTGCATATCATAACCTAGCAAACTTGCATAACATAACATGATAAACTTGCATATCATAACATAGCAAACTTGCATAACATGATAAACTTGCATAGCATAACATAGCAAACTTGCATAACATGATAAACTTGCATATCATATCATAATGATCAAACACAACTTGCATCATTCATTAACTTTAGAGTTTAAATATGAAAGTAGAAAAGGGCTTACAATGCTTAGGAAGTCACAAAAATATGACAAAGCCCTTATGAAATCAATTAAACCCAAAATGCAAGCTTCAATAGAAAAACCCTTAAGCCAAAATGATCAAAACTCTTGCTTTATGATGCAAATATAGAAACTTGACTTGAATGCAAGCTAATGATGCTCATACAAGCTTGAAAACACTTGTATGCATGGAAAATCTCTTATAGAAATGACTTAGGAATTTTATGAAGAGAGTGGAGGCCATGAGAGGATTGATTTTGCCATAGTTTAGTTGTATGAATGAATAATGATGATTTAGGGTTAGGTTAGGGTCTTATTTATAGAGATTAGGATTAGTTTCAACCCTAGGATTAAACCCTAGTTCCAATCTCAGCCCTCAAAACCGAATCTGGCCCCCAAACTCAACACAAACCCAAAATGGTGCACCAGGCAAAACTGCCCGGCTGGACCAAGTCGACAGCCAAGTCGACAGGGCTGTCGACTTGGGTCCAACCAAGTCGACTCCCAAGTCGACAGGGCTGTCGACTTGGGTGCTCTGGCGGGAATTTTCCCGCCTAGCCCAATCTGACCTAAATTCCCAAATTCAAACTTGAATTTGAAATCTGTTTTTACTTTGAATTTTTCTGAAAACTTCGTTGGGCCTTAATCGGGTCATACGGACTCTGATTTTCGAAAACTCGGACTCTATTTCGCATATTTTTCCGAGACGAACGCAATGGCACAGCCCATTTCCCTTGATTCAGATTTATAAATTAAATTCTGCCTCGATTTACGTTATAACAGGTTATTGAAAATACGGGTTGTTACACCGTTCGGCCGTTTACCACCGAATGACTTACCCCTCAAAATTTACACTGTTGGTCGGTCGTTTACGGCCGTCGAACGTGAAGGAGGTTCGGTCGTTAACGGCCGAACGAAAATGCGTGGTGGCCAGAAGAGGGAAATGAGGTGTGAATAGCAGGACACTTCGCGAAATATAACAACCCTCAACTTCCCCGTAAAGGAAAGCGTCAGATAGTTCGAGAACAAGCCACAACACAACACATACAGAAGAACATTTCATTTACACAATAATGCATCAGATTACAAGAATATACAGAGTACAAATGAATATCACACAGAAATATCAGAGATTTAAATTACATTTAAATACATAGCACCGGAAAATAATACAATACACAACCAGAAGGAGATATACGGATACAAAGCTTTCCGGATATCGTTCCAGCAGTAAACCAGGATCCTGTGAATATAAATCTGCAAAACCAAAACTACTAGCTGCCCGTGTCGAAAATAAGGGCACCCAGAGTTTAGGTTAAAACAATAAACTCCAGGTCAGTCATGTGACTGGTGTGAGAACTAAAACAGTTATAATTCTTTATTTTAAAGTTCGGTAAATCAAGGGACCACGCCGTATAACACGGAACGGGTTTCCTCCCAAGAATACCAGTGCATAAAACAAACAGCGCAATGCTAAATAAAGAAAAATGAAGCTATTATAAGACCCAGTTCCCATCACACAATGCAATCGCAAGCCGGAGGATAGGGTTTTTACCTTATAATAGCCAAGAATGCTTGATACGTTTAAAACAAATCATTTGATACTATACTAAGTGCATAGTGTATAAAACAACTTCAAATCATAAGTATCAATCATAGGCGGCATGAGCGCCCCATCCCACTATGTCACCATACTAGGTTCTACAATTAAAACCGCAAATGTCGTGTACTTGGAAATTGGATTTCCGTCGATGAACCGAGGCAAAAGATAGTCCTCAACCGATTCGAGACGCTCTAGCCCGTGCCTTAGGACCCAGACACAGGTGGGCCCTTGGATCGTCAGGGCCGGTCCACCGATGTGGATTAAAATGCCTGAACACTGCGTTTCCCCACCCTATGGGGTGTAAGTCTGGTCCGTCTGCCGGCCAGAATGCATCGGCCAAAACCGATATAACCGAGGCGCCTCGCAACAGCAACAACCACATAAGTCAAACTCGTCAGGGCGTGTAAAACCACTGACGCCACTTCTAGCTAGAAAGAAACGCATGCCCTCCCTGAGGTCCTCTCCCGTTTTTGGTTCACAACCGGGGTGCGAAACTCGCGAATTCACGTTACACAAAGCTGTGCCACACAGGCTGTGCTTTGATCATCACCACAAGACTTTGCTTTTCAACAGAAGCCTCGATCAATTGCCACTTAGGCATGCCACACAGGCAATTCACTCTATGTGTTTGATATCCATCAGTATATAACCCCTGAGCTCGTACGTCTCAGAGAAGGGCGTTAAGCAAGAGAATAAATTCTCCGCCGCCAAACAGATATATATTTAATAGAGATCAATCACACAGACTAAAATCCAATGTCAGACACACAGTCCATTTACAAGTCCGTTCTGGGTCTGAACGAAACCGGAGGCACCTAGTACCCCGCATATCCATCGATCTCCAAGTACGTCTGGACGATCACCAACTGTTTCCATCTTCTTGGGTGTACAGCCCAATCAAGATCATCAGTTATCACCCAAACGACGTGAAGACTTCCGGTCTTCGACCACCGTCTTCATCTTCGACACCACGTCGAATCAGTTATTCAGAATGGGATAAACCTGGTCTTTCTGAATAACTCGCGTATATATTATAAAAGTGTTACACAAACACAACATACGCCTCATTCCAATTCAGAATATTCTTTTATTCAAATATTCCTATACTTTGGGAAAAGTTCCCATTAATTTTATCCAAGATAAATTCTTTAAATTTATTCTTTAATCTCCTTTGAATATCTATTCAAACTAGTCGGGATTATCGAACCACACCGAAGTAATCATTTATTTTATTTCCCAATCCCAACCTATTCATCCCATGAAGTAAAACTGGTAGTACTTCATATCTAACACCACAGTGTTATCGGTAATTCAATTACCATTTCACGTTCAAATCTAATTAAAGATTTAACCATCGCTTGGAGTAAAACTGGTGATCCTCCATTCTCGATCTTTTCAATCTATTTAAAGATTCATTAAAACTCCACTTAGTTTTAATCTTTAACTGGGTTGAAGAATCAGTGTCATTTAAAAACACCGTTCACGATAAACCCAAAATCACATTCCATTAATTATCGGGTTAAAGAACAAGTGTTATTTAAAACACTGTTCACGATAAACCCAAAAATCAATATCAATTCAATTCCAATTAAATATTATTTAATTGGTACACTTCATTAAATCTAAATAAAAAGATTTAATCTTTTCTCAACTGGGTTCAAGAACAGTGTTAGTGAAGACACCATTCACGACAACCCCAAATCACATTTGATATTCAATACAAGGCTCTGAATAGAAAATATACCGGCTTATATTCAATATCAAATTCTACGACTAACAAATGTCGTATTGGAAATAACGATATAAATATATATCTTTCAAATTTCCATAACAACACCTGTATAATCACGAATTCCAACATCGAAATATTCCGAAGACAATTTCGATTCAAATCCACTCCAATGCAATCATTGGAAATTCTGGTTATTTTCAAAACCCTTTTCAAATTCAATTTATTTACTTAAAAATAAATAGAATTATAATTCTAGTTCAAAACTAGTTCATTTCGATAAAAATCTATTTTTATCTTTTCAAATATGGAGTTTTTCATCCCAATCCTTCACAAATCATTTCTTATGATTTTCCACAAATTATTACTATTTTTAATAATTTTATCAAGGCCCGTACAGTCGATTTCCATCAATGGCCATCGAACTGCACTTACAACGACCTTTTTCGAATTTGATTTGGACATAATTCCAAATCCAACCGTTAGATTTCAAATTTCTAATATTCGTTAGAAAGCTCTTTTCGATACGAACCCAACGGTTCTGGTTTTAGGAGAATCCGACGGTCGGATCTCCCGCAATGTCAGTTTGAAATAAATGGTCGAAATTCACGAACTGCCGCGGCGCGGCGCGTTCTATTCAGGCCATTATATTATATATATAATATATATAATATATACTTCGTCGATTTCTATTTAAAACGAATTATATAAATAGTTTTAAAATCGTTTCAAAAGCAATTTCAACTTCCTTTTCAATTCAAATCAAATTTGAATTCTTCTTTATAAATTCGTTTTAAAATTCATTTCTATTTAATTCAAATTTCAATTCAATTTGAATTCATTTCAATTCACTTTCAATTCAATTCGAATTCGTTTTCAATTCAATTCATTTCGAAATCGTTTTCAATTCAATTCATTTCGAAATCGTTTTAAAATCGATATAAATATCGTTCACGTCAAAATGGCGTCAATCTAATCAACACGGCTTCATATATTCCTTTATTTTCAAATATTCTATTTCAAATATTTCTTTTTCAAATATTTCTTTTTCAAAATTGGAATGAGGCCCAATCAATTACCATATAAAATTAATTATATGGATTTTCATACAACACATGTATATAATAGCATTGAAAATAATCAACCATCAACCAAAGTGCACTACACTGTATAAGCATCAAATATAGATATTCAACGCTTATAATAGCCTGTCAATCAATCGATCGACATATTTAATCAATCAGGATGAGTGAACTTCAAATTTCATCCCAACACCCGTGTGGGGTTTCAAACAATCAAACACAGATTTTATTTGTGAAATTGGGCGATGTGTAAAATTTATCGACCAATCAATGTCCTTCAAATAGGTGTACATAAACAAACCGTCCGGTTTGTAAATGAATATTTATTTATTCACATTCACGTCAAAATTATATTTTAACGATAAAACATTTTATTTCAACACATGAATTTCTATTCAGTTCATTTCTTCAATAAAATGATATTTTATTTTTCTAACATATTTTAGAAAATTTCGGCGGCATAACGGCACGATACTAGAAACGGGACAAGGCCTAGCCTTATCCCCGGTCTAGTGAAGGCCCACGCCATTCACACATCAATCAAATCAATTTCATCTCACCAAACAATTCAATTCAAACAAATAATTCCACTAATCTATGCAACCAAACAAACAAGTCCATGGTCTGTGGACGATTGTGTCGGGTGCTACTAAGCACCGTCTGCATCCTAGTATATATATATAACTAGAAAAAGAGAATTTGAGTGAGAAGTTCTCACCGAAAGCTATCCTAACTTCTCGGCTCTTCACTGATAGAAATCTTCATTGCTATCGCATCTTCGCTATCTTCTTTGCCCGTAGCCACTACATATATAAAAATCACACATTTTTATATTTTGCCGTCTTTGAAATAAAAATCACATTTTTATTTATTCACTTTCCATTTAAAAATCATATTTTTATATTTGCTTCATACATTTTAAAAATCGAATTTTTACTTCGTTATACTTTATATAAAAATCGAATTTTTACTTCGAAGTTCAATATATAAAAATCCTATTTTTTTTCTAGTTTAAAAATCGAATCTTTTTCACTTCAAAAATCACATCTTTATATGGTTTTCAAATGAATAAAAATCACATCTTTATATGGTTTTCAAATGAATAAAAATCACATCTTTATATGGTTTTCAAATGAATAAAAATCACATATTTTCAGACAATGATTCATATGATATATAAAAATCATCACTTCTCATATGTAAAAATATATATAGTCTTCATAATCATAAAAAGGATAACTTTATAATAATTTACATAACTAAATATTAATTTACAAAGTGAACTCACAGTTTAAAGCGAGGGGGGACCCATTGTCGATCGGAGGTAGAGGGGAGGCGGGGCTGTGGCGTTGGTGGCTAGAGGAGGTCAGAAGAAGGAGTGGCAGTGGCGGTTTTTTTTTCTTTTGGGGGACTAGGGTTTCGGGGGAGGTTCGAGTGGAGGCCGGAGAGAGAGGGGGAAGAGGAGCTGACGGCGAGTGGGTGGTGGCGCCACCTGCGGCGGAGGCGGGGCTCCCTCATCGGCGGCGACGGCGATCTTCCAGGTCGCGTTTTTTTTTTTTTTTCGAATTGAAAATGAACGAAAGCAGGGGGGGGGCCAGAGAGAAGTTAAGGGAGGAGGGGTTTTTATTTTTATTTTTTATTTTTTATTTTCAAAATGTTGACTTTTACATACGACCTCTAAACGAGGCCCACCGCCTGTCGTCCATAGCGTTTTACCCCCATTTCGAACCCAATGGAATATGTATCGCAGGCTGATTCGATCGTTTGAATCAGTTTCCGTTAAATTTACATTTAAATCACTTTATTGAATTTTAAACGTACATTTCAAATTCTCGGGGTCACATACTAACTCTAAAATTTTCAGAAAAATATTTTCTAGCTTCGTATTGACGATACGGTCCTAACAAAACTAATTTCGCTGAATTCTGAGATCGTTAGAAAAATGGCCAATTTCCAGTCGATTAAAATTAACTGAAACTGGTCAGACGCATTTTCCTTTGCCACGCTCACATATTGATTCGAAAAATTATGAAATTTGAAATCTAGCAATAACTTCACATCCCGGACCCAACAAAACTGGTTTCGTCGAAATCCGAGGTCGTTTGCAAAATATCCATTTTTAAGGGCCTGAATTCCATAGCGATTATTCAGAATTTTCAACTGGACATATCTTTTGATTCTCGCTATGAAATCTTGATTTTTCGGATTCGTTGGAAAGATATTATCAATTAGATCCCATTATTTTTGGTTTCACTAAAATCCGGATTGTTTTGCACCCGGTACATTCAATTGAAGTTTGAAATCGAATTATCGAACTACCGCGCCATTTCAATTCTATTTATAATTATATATATAATTATTTATATTCTAACGACGACGTATATAATATATACGTCGAATTATATTCAAACTAAATTTCTCGACGATATTATTTAAAATTATTCATTTTAAATAATCAAAATTCGCCAAAATTGCCAAAATAAAAATTTTAAACTGGCCCAGATTTTCCGGGTTATTACAATCTCCCCCACTTAAAACTTTTCGTCCCCGAAAAGGAACAAAGTCGAAAGTGGTTTGATTAATCAACTCTATGCTCGATTTGGCTTCCCTTCTCCAACTTTTCAGTTTCTGAGAATTTTCAAAATTTCAAAAATTTGGCTAACACCCTAAATTTTCGAAAAATTTCGCCATAACCTCCCCTGCACCGGGAGCATCGGGGAATTTCAAATAGCTTCCCCGGTCCTACAGATCTCAAAAAGAAAAAGAAAAAGCCAAGTGGCTTGCCACTAGGCTCACAAAATCATCATCACCCAAACGAAACAGGAAATTATGTAGTAAACATGTACCTATTTGTCGGGCAAACAAATTTTATTCTTCGGCTCTAGCCTCCTTGCTATGACCTGTTCAATGATATACATGTATATGCAAGCAAATGCGACTAATTTTCAATATAGTTCAATATTTGGTTCGATTAGGCATAATGGCTAAAAATTAGCAAACAAATAAACAAACAACACAAACATCAATCAATTAGTGAATTAGAGTTTCAAATTCATAATTTTGATACATATACAAAAATCATGTTTTTGATGCCAATTCACAACAATGTATTGTAGCTATATATAAGTTTTGGTTCTCACACCAGCCTAATGGAAATATATAGAAAATCACACCTTCGAAACACGAACATAAATACTGATGATGTCATGACAATCATCAGTACCATCTCCGGGCGACTAGAATGTGATTCCATATCTATCCAGTATATTAAAACTTTGAATATACGTTTGCAAGGCGTATATGCAAATTCTTTATATACTGAATTGTCCAAAATCAATATAAACAAATAATCAAATACGAATAGTTGATTTAAATTTTCAAAACAAAAATGTTTTCATTTGAAAAATATACTCTTCACACCCGTTCTAGGATACTACTGATCCTATCTCTAACGAGTCATTCTCATTAGATATTACTAATCCAATATCTGATGAATTCTTTCGTATGGTTCTAATGTGCCTTGTTCTCTGCTTTGTAAACCAAAGCTCTGATACCACGTATAACAACCCTCAACTTCCCCGTAAAGGAAAGCGTCGGATAGTTCGAGAACAAGCCACAACACAACACATACAGAAGAACATTTCATTTACACAATAATGCATCAGATTACAAGAATATACAGAGTACAAATGAATATCACACAGAAATATCAGAGATTTAAATTACATTTAAATACATAGCAGCGGAAAATAATACAATACACAACCAGAAGGAGATATACGGATACAAAGCTTTCCGGATATCGTTCCAGCTGTAAACCAGGATCCTGTGAATATAAATCTGCAAAACCAAAACTACTAGCTGCCCGTGTCGAAAATAAGGGCACCCAGAGTTTAGGTTAAAACAATAAACTCCAGGTCAGTCATGTGACTGGTGTGAGAACTAAAACAGTTATAATTCTTTATTTTAAAGTTCGGTAAATCAAGGGACCACGCCGTATAACACGGAACGGGTTTCCTCCCAAGAATACCAGTGCATAAAACAAACAGCGCAATGCTAAATAAAGAAAAATGAAGCTATTATAAGACCCAGTTCCCATCACACAATGCAATCGCAAGCCGGAGGATAGGGTTTTTACCTTATAATAGCCAAGAATGCTTGATACGTTTAAAACAAATCATTTGATACTATATTAAGTGCATAGTGTATAAAACAACTTCAAATCATAAGTATCAATCATAGGCGGCTTGAGCGCCTCATCCCACTATGTCACCATACTAGGTTCTACAATTAAAACCGCAAATGTCGCGTACTTGGAAATTGGATTTCCGTCGATGAACCGAGGCAAAAGATAGTCCTCAACCGATTCGAGACGCTCTAGCCCGTGCCTCAGGACCCAGACACAGGTGGGCCCTTGGATCGTCAGGGCCGGTCCACCGATGTGGATTAAAATGCCTGAACACTGCGTTTCCCCACCCTATGAGGTGTAAGTCTGGTCCGTCTGCCGGCCAGAATGCATCGGCCAAAACCGATATAACCGAGGCGCCTCGCAACAGCAACAACCACATAAGTCAAACTCGTCAGGGCGTGTAAAACCACTGACGCCACTTCTAGCTAGAAAGAAACGCATGCCCTCCCTGAGGTCCTCTCCCGTTTTTGGTTCACAACCGGGGTGCGAAACTCGCGAATTCACGTTACACAAAGCTGTGCCACACAGGCTGTGCTTTGATCATCACCACAAGACTTTGCTTTTCAACAGAAGCCTCGATCAATTGCCACTTAGGCATGCCACACAGGCAATTCACTCTATGTGTTTGATATCCATCAGTATATAACCCCTGAGCTCGTACGTCTCAGAGAAGGGCGTTAAGCAAGAGAATAAATTCTCCGCCGCCAAACAGATATATATTTAATAGAGATCAATCACACAGACTAAAATCCAATGTCAGACACACAGTCCATTTACAAGTCCGTTCTGGGTCTGAACGAAACCGGAGGCACCTAGTACCCCGCATATCCATCGATCTCCAAGTACGTCTGGACGATCACCAACTGTTTCCATCTTCTTGGGTGTACAGCCCAATCAAGATCATCAGTTATCACCCAAACGACGTGAAGACTTCCGGTCTTCGACCACCGTCTTCATCTTCGACACCACGTCGAATCAGTTATTCAGAATGGGATAAACCTGGTCTTTCTGAATAACTCGCGTATATATTATAAAAGTGTTACACAAACACAACATACGCCTCATTCCAATTCAGAATATTCTTTTATTCAAATATTCCTATACTTTGGGAAAAGTTCCCATTAATTTTATCCAAGATAAATTCTTTAAATTTATTCTTTAATCTCCTTTGAATATCTATTCAAACTAGTCGGGATTATCGAACCACACCGAAGTAATCATTTATTTTATTTCCCAATCCCAACCTATTCATCCCATGAAGTAAAACTGGTAGTACTTCATATCTAACACCACAGTGTTATCGGTAATTCAATTACCATTTCACGTTCAAATCTAATTAAAGATTTAACCATCGCTTGGAGTAAAACTGGTGATCCTCCATTCTCGATCTTTTCAATCTATTTAAAGATTCATTAAAACTCCACTTAGTTTTAATCTTTAACTGGGTTGAAGAATCAGTGTCATTTAAAAACACCGTTCACGATAAACCCAAAATCACATTCCATTAATTATCGGGTTAAAGAACAAGTGTTATTTAAAACACTGTTCACGATAAACCCAAAAATCAATATCAATTCAATTCCAATTAAATATTATTTAATTGGTACACTTCATTAAATCTAAATAAAAAGATTTAATCTTTTCTCAACTGGGTTCAAGAACAGTGTTAGTGAAGACACCATTCACGACAACCCCAAATCACATTTGATATTCAATACAAGGCTCTGAATAGAAAATATACCGGCTTATATTCAATATCAAATTCTACGACTAACAAATGTCGTATTGGAAATAACGATATAAATATATATCTTTCAAATTTCCATAACAACACCTGTATAATCACGAATTCCAACATCGAAATATTCCGAAGACAATTTCGATTCAAATCCACTCCAATGCAATCATTGGAAATTCTGGTTATTTTCAAAACCCTTTTCAAATTCAATTTATTTACTTAAAAATAAATAGAATTATAATTCTAGTTCAAAACTAGTTCATTTCGATAAAAATCTATTTTTATCTTTTCAAATATGGAGTTTTTCATCCCAATCCTTCACAAATCATTTCTTATGATTTTCCACAAATTATTACTATTTTTAATAATTTTATCAAGGCCCGTACAGTCGATTTCCATCAATGGCCATCGAACTGCACTTACAACGACCTTTTTCGAATTTGATTTGGACATAATTCCAAATCCAACCGTTAGATTTCAAATTTCTAATATTCGTTAGAAAGCTCTTTTCGATACGAACCCAACGGTTCCGGTTTTAGGAGAATCCGATGGTCGGATCTCCCGCAATGTCCGTTTGAAATAAATGGTCGAAATTCACGAACTGCCGCGGCGCGGCGCGTTCTATTCAGGCCATTATATTATATATATAATATATATAATATATACTTCGTCGATTTCTATTTAAAACGAATTATATAAATAGTTTTAAAATCGTTTCAAAAGCAATTTCAACTTCCTTTTCAATTCAAATCAAATTTGAATTCTTCTTTATAAATTCGTTTTAAAATTCATTTCTATTTAATTCAAATTTCAATTCAATTTGAATTCATTTCAATTCACTTTCAATTCAATTCGAATTCGTTTTCAATTCAATTCATTTCGAAATCGTTTTCAATTCAATTCATTTCGAAATCGTTTTAAAATCGATATAAATATCGTTCACGTCAAAATGGCGTCAATCTAATCAACACGGCTTCATATATTCCTTTATTTTCAAATATTCTATTTCAAATATTTCTTTTTCAAATATTTCTTTTTCAAAATTGGAATGAGGCCCAATCAATTACCATATAAAATTAATTATATGGATTTTCATACAACACATGTATATAATAGCATTGAAAATAATCAACCATCAACCAAAGTGCACTACACTGTATAAGCATCAAATATAGATATTCAACGCTTATAACAGCCTGTCAATCAATCGATCGACATATTTAATCAATCAGGATGAGTGAACTTCAAATTTCATCCCAACACCCGTGTGGGGTTTCAAACAATCAAACACAGATTTTATTTGTGAAATTGGGCGATGTGTAAAATTTATCGACCCAATCAATGTCCTTCAAATAGGTGTACATAAACAAACCGTCCGGTTTGTAAATGAATATTTATTTATTCACATTCACGTCAAAATTATATTTTAACGATAAAACATTTTATTTCAACACATGAATTTCTATTCAGTTCATTTCTTCAATAAAATGATATTTTATTTTTCTAACATATTTTAGAAAATTTCGGCGGCATAACGGCACGATACTAGAAACGGGACAAGGCCTAGCCTTATCCCCGGTCTAGTGAAGGCCCACGCCATTCACACATCAATCAAATCAATTTCATCTCACCGAACAATTCAATTCAAACAAATAATTCCACTAATCTATGCAACCAAACAAACAAGTCCATGGTCTGTGGACGATTGTGTCGGGTGCTACTAAGCACCGTCTGCATCCTAGTATATATATATAACTAGAAAAAGAGAATTTGAGTGAGAAGTTCTCACCGAAAGCTATCCTAACTTCTCGGCTCTTCACTGATAGAAATCTTCATTGCTATCGCATCTTCGCTATCTTCTTTGCCCGTAGCCACTACATATATAAAAATCACACATTTTTATATTTTGCCGTCTTTGAAATAAAAATCACATTTTTATTTATTCACTTTCCATTTAAAAATCATATTTTTATATTTGCTTCATACATTTTAAAAATCGAATTTTTACTTCGTTATACTTTATATAAAAATCGAATTTTTACTTCGAAGTTCAATATATAAAAATCCTATTTTTTTTCTAGTTTAAAAATCGAATCTTTTTCACTTCAAAAATCACATCTTTATATGGTTTTCAAATGAATAAAAATCACATCTTTATATGGTTTTCAAATGAATAAAAATCACATATTTTCAGACAATGATTCATATGATATATAAAAATCATCACTTCTCATATGTAAAAATATATATAGTCTTCATAATCATAAAAAGGATAACTTTATAATAATTTACATAACTAAATATTAATTTACAAAGTGAACTCACAGTTTAAAGCGAGGGGGGACCCATTGTCGATCGGAGGTAGAGGGGAGGCGGGGCTGTGGCGTTGGTGGCTAGAGGAGGTCAGAAGAAGGAGTGGCAGTGGCGGTTTTTTTTTCTTTTGGGGGACTAGGGTTTCGGGGGAGGTTCGAGTGGAGGCCGGAGAGAGAGGGGGAAGAGGAGCTGACGGCGAGTGGGTGGTGGCGCCACCTGCGGCGGAGGCGGGGCTCCCTCATCGGCGGCGACGGCGATCTTCCAGGTCGCGTTTTTTTTTTTTTTTTTCGAATTGAAAATGAACGAAAGCAGGGGGGGGGGCAGAGAGAAGTTAAGGGAGGAGGGGTTTTTATTTTTATTTTTTTATTATTTATTTTCAAAATGTTGACTTTTACATACGACCTCTAAACGAGGCCCACCGCCTGTCGTCCATAGCGTTTTACCCCCATTTCGAACCCAATGGAATATGTATCGCAGGCTGATTCGATCGTTTGAATCAGTTTCCGTTAAATTTACATTTAAATCACTTTATTGAATTTTAAACGTACATTTCAAATTCTCGGGGTCACATACTAACTCTAAAATTTTCAGAAAAATATTTTCTAGCTTCGTATTGACGATACGGTCCTAACAAAACTAATTTCGCTGAATTCTGAGATCGTTAGAAAAATGGCCAATTTCCAGTCGATTAAAATTAACTGAAACTGGTCAGACGCGTTTTCCTTTGCCACGCTCACATATTGATTCGAAAAATTATGAAATTTGAAATCTAGCAATAACTTCACATTCCGGACCCAACAAAACTGGTTTCGTCGAAATCCGAGGTCGTTTGCAAAATATCCATTTTTAAGGGCCTGAATTCCATAGCGACTATTCAGAATTTTCAACTGGACATATCTTTTGATTCTCGCTATGAAATCTTGATTTTTCGGATTCGCTGGAAAGATATTATCAATTAGATCCCATTATTTTTGGTTTCACTAAAATCCGGATTGTTTTGCACCCGATACATTCAATTGAAGTTTGAAATCGAATTATCGAACTACCGCGCCATTTCAATTCTATTTATAATTATATATATAATTATTTATATTCTAACGACGACGTATATAATATATACGTCGAATTATATTCAAACTAAATTTCTCGACGATATTATTTAAAATTATTCATTTTAAATAATCAAAATTCGCCAAAATTGCCAAAATAAAAATTTTAAACTGGCCCAGATTTTCCGGGTTGTTACACGAAATTACCCAAAATATAGAGGCCTAGCTCTAATTTTGTTCTTTATTTTCCAGTGCATGTTACGTTATCACAAACCCAGCAATTATCACTGATGATATTGTCCACCATTTTTTTAGGACATTCATAAAAAGGTTAAGTGTCCTACCCAAGTATATCAATAAGAGATTCTCCATTAATCCATGGATCCAACCATAAATTTATCTCCTTGCATTTTGCAATTTCTCTTTCACAGTTAGAATCCACTTTGTTTTTGATACTTATATCCTTCAAAACCGTCGATGAATTGTTATCTATTGGCCTATTGCCACATGCCAAACATTCCCTTTAATTTATCTTCTCCTCATCTACTTCGACAATAAGCATTCTGAATTAAATTACTTCTAACCTTGCTTCATCGTGAAAACAATGGGCATGCCCCTGGAATTCCTTAATCCAACACCTTCTTCCTCTTCTGATTTACAAGATCCTGGAACTTTATATAATGCAAACCCCCTTTCCATGTGAAGTCTGCACAAACTCTCTCTGTCTTATTAATTGATGCCTCTGGTATTTAAAACATTTGCGTCCAAAAATTCACTTTTGAATGAATAATCATGTGAACTAACTCAATTCTCCTCGTAAACGACAACAATTTCAAACTCCAGCCTTGCCGCTTATCTCCGATGTTAGAATTTTAGATACAAGACTAGTACATTCCCTATCAGTTGTTTTATTTGTGGATATAGGAACAACCAATTATTTAACTCGCAATTCCCCCTCGACAACTCCAAGAATTTCCAAGATCATGGCCCTACCGCAAAATCTGTTAAAATAGCACTTCGTTTTAAGTTCACTCATCTTAAGGCCTACTGATTTCTTTAACTCATCATTTTTTTTGATAGTTCTAGCTACCTTATCTGCTGCTTTTATACAAATCATCAGATCATCCGCATATAAAAGATGGCTAAAGTTAGGTTGGAAATTAAACATCGTTTGAAAGAGATTATTATGTATTGCAAGCTCTGTCTAAAGAGTAAAACATTCTATGGCGATGGTGAAAAGTTAAGGAGAAAGTGGATCTCCTTGCCCAATAACAGGATTGGGACAGATATTCTGTTTCAAAATTCCATTAATCTAGATGGAAAAGGTAGGGATACTAGGACATTCTCTAATTAATTCCACAAATTTATTGGGAAACCCCATAGAAATAAGCATATGAATAATAAAATAACAATTGATTTTATCATGTACTTTGTGGAGTTCAACTTTTAGGCAATCTATCTGCATTTTGTTTACTGAAATTTCTAACAAGTTCATGTGCTGGTAAGGAGTTCTCAGATATGCTTCTACCTTTGATAAACGCGCTTTGACATTCAGCAATGATGTTTGCTAATATTTTCTTCATTCTAATGCACAATGCTTTGCTCAGAATTTTGTAAATGACATTGCAACAAGCTATCGGCCTATAATCTTCAATTTAGGCTGGGCGTTTAACTTTAGGAAGATGGAAGAATGATTTGTTTCCTTTATGATTTTCCCCGATTCCATAGATTCTTGAACTGATGCTACTATGTGATCTTTGAGGAAATTGCAGTGATATTTATAGAAGCTAGAACTCAACCCGTCCGAGCCAAGGCTTGAATCATCAGGGATGGACTAGACAGCAACTGAGACTTCCTCAACATTGATTCTATCAGTCATTGTGATCCTCCTGCTTTCATTAACCATTTGTCTACAACAAACACTGGGTAAGTTAGTTTCAATATGTCCATTAAATAAGTTTGAATGATAGTTTAATGCTTCCTCCTTCGTTTTTTGATTTTCATTAGACCAAAAGCCATCTTAGTTAATGAGTTGATAATTATAATCTAGTTGAGTGCAGATAACCATATTGGTGTAAAAAAATTGTGCCCCCGTCGTTGATCCATCACTCATTTTCCATCTGTTTTAGTTCAATAGCCTTAGCTTTAAGTAACTCCTTCAACTTGGTTTGATTGTTGTAATATTGTCTCCATGTCTTCTTTGAGTCCATGCGTCAATCAATATGATTGAGTAGCTCCTTATATTCATTTTGCATTCTCTCAATCATCATTGCAAAAGGCGCACCATAGCGCATGGTATGGCGCGGCGTGGCGCAACGTTGTGCCATTTGTGCTTAGGACGTGACACATATGAAAAGACATGGACGCATCTGGCGTTTATGACTTGTGAACCTTCATCTCAATAAAGATTTTTTTTAGTTACAGTGGCCCTTTAGGGGATTGTCAGGGCAACCTTGAGAGTCAGGATATTAGCTCACTTAGATTAGTCGACTAAAACAATATATAGATTTACTCATCTACCTTTAATCGGTTGAAAGTAAAATAGTCAAGGCAATATATTTTTATTCGTTAGAGTTCCAACCTTATTTCTATATTTTTTTCACTGATCGAGATTTGGTGGATGTTGAATTGGCTTTAATAGATGGTTTGAGATCCACATGTTTGGGAATACCCTAATAGTTCAAGTTTCACATTGCTTTTATTCAACCGGAAATCTGATTTCAAATTTTACTAGACGTAGAATAAAAGCTGAATAAGTAATTATATTATGCAGGTAGTAAGAGGCACCAACTCGCAAGAAAAGAAGCATTTTCATCGTATTGACTTCGAACATAATGAATGGTTAAGAAGTGAATATAAATTACACTCAACCACCCTTCATTGATGATTCTGCACAATACTGGCCGAAGATGTCCCGGAAACCATTCAAGGTCATGTCACCATTTTGCCTTATATCAGTACACAAACCTTTTTTCAGATGTTAGACCTACATAGATAATTAAACATACAAAGAACCTTTTTACTTTCCTCGTTTTCTCATCCATACATAATAATGACCATCACTTTCTTCTTGGAAAATGTAAAAGTGATCATACACATCGGATTCCATCGTTTTTTTTTCAAGTAAAAAACAATTTCTTCCTTCCTAAATCCAAGAAGAGAGGCAAGTTTGTTTCAATAATCATGATCAAAGTTGTGCCAATTCATTCTTCGTCTGCCATTATTTGCAATAAAGGATTTAGGAAGAAAATTTTGCTTTGAAACTTAAGAAAAAAAATTTGATGAAATCAGAGGTGTATGATCTCTTTTACGTTTTCCAAGAAGAAAGTGATGGTCATTATTATGTATGGTTGAGAAAACGAAGAAAATAAAAAAGTTCTTTGTAGGTTTTATTATCTATGTACGTTTGATGTTTGAAAAAAGAATAGTGTAATGATACAAGACAAAATGGTGACATAGCCTTGAATGATTTTCAGGACATCTTTGGCCAGTTTTGTGCCGAATCATCAAGGTAGGTGTTTGAGTGTAATTTATATTCACTTCTTAATTATTCATTATGTTCAAAGTAAATACGATGGAAACACTTCTTTTCTTGTGAGTTGGTGCCTCTTGCTACCAGCATAATATAATTGCTTATTCAGCCATGATTCTACGTCTTAAGATTTCCGATTGACTAAAAACTATGTGAAAATTGAACTATTAGGGCATTCCCAATAGTGTGGATGTCCTAATAAGTGAAAAAATAAAATAAAAAAGTTGGCACTCCAACGAATAATAATATATTGTCTTGACTAGTTTTCTTTTAATCGATTAAAGGTAGACGAGTAAATTTATATATTGTTTTAGTCAACTAATTTTAGTAGCTAATATCCTGACTCTCAAGGTTTCCCTGACAACCCTGTAAAAGGCTACTGTAATAAAAAAACACTTTATAGAGAAGAAAATTCACAAGACATAAATGCCAGATGCGTCATTTGGCGTGACTTTTTATATGCGCTGCGTCGTAAGCACAAACGCCTCGCCGCACTGCACCATGGGCCTTTGCAATTGTGATTGAGAGAATGAAAAATGAATATGAGATGCTACTCAATCATATTGATCGACGCATAAACTCAGAGAAGACAGAGGGACAATATTACATCAATCAAACCAAGCTGAAGGAGTTACTTAAGGCTGCTGAACTAAAGCAGGAGGAAAGTGAGTGATGGATCACTGATGGGGACAAATGCACAATTTTTTTACACCAATATGGCTATCCGCACTCAACTGAATTATAATTATCAATTCATTAACCAAGATGGCCCTTGTCTAATGGCAATCAAAAAATGGAGGAGGAAGCATTAAACTATCATTCAGACTTATTTAATGTAAATCCTGAAACTAAATTACCATGTGTTTGTTGCAGACAAATGGTTAATGAAAGCGGCAGTAGCATGCTGACTGATAGAATCAATGCTGAGGAAGTCCCAGTTACTATCTAGTCCATCCATGATGATTCGAGCCTTGGTTCGAACCGGTTGAGCTCTAGCTTCTATAAAAATCACTGCAATTTCTTCAAAGGTCACATAGTAGCATCAGTTCAAGAATCTATGGATTTGAGGATAGACAAATCATTCTTTTTTTTCTTATTCCTAAAGTTAAAAGCTCAGCCAAAATTGAAGATTACAGGCCGATAGCTTGTTGCAGTGTCATTTACAAAATTCAGCTCTTTTACATATTCACGAAGAAGAAACAAATCTAAATGATACGGATGAGGAAGATGTTGAAGCTCATGAATTCGATGATGCGGATATTGATTTGGAAATGTATTCGTTGGATCAGGTTCAGATTTCTAGTTTATCAGTAATATGTATTATTATTTTGGATTTAAAAACTATTGTGCTTGAATAACTATGCTTGTGATATTATATTTGATTATGTTTTTTTTTTTTTTCTTTTTTCTTTTTTTGTAAAATGTATAAAAATCTTTGGTGCATATGTTTTAGCAAAAAATATTGAATTTATTTATTTATTTTTGTTAAATTTAAAAAATTAGATATGCGCAGTAAATTATAAAAAAACACGTGCTATTTGTAGCGCTGTGCGCAAAGGCTTCAGAGATGTTTTGTGCCGTTTTGCATCGTACGCCATTAATAACACTGCTCTTAATTTCATAATTATCTTTGGGTTGCAATTTATTCCAACTTTTGAGTCTGGATTTAGCAAATTTTAGCATCTAAAGTAAATTATGCCATGCACGAACATTCTTCACTTCACATAGATCAAAATCCAGATCTTCATTTTAACCATCCCTTAAATGCCAGTCATTCGCATATTGAACTACTTATCTTTGTCTTTTGAATCTTTTTTAAGAAAGTTAATAAGAATTAGACTATGTTCACTTGTAGAATTAGGGGAAAAAAATTAACTTTAATTTCAGCTAATTTATTAGTACAAGTTTCATTAACCAAAGCTCTATCCAATTTACAAGAAATGTTCTTACTCTCTACACTTCTCCATGTGAAAATTTGGCCAGTGTGGATAGGCTCCAGCAGCCCGGTACCAACAACACAATTATTGAAATTTTCTAGCTGGGAGACTCTGAGTGTAAGTCTTCTTGATTTTTCATTTGCTTTAAGTAACGTGTTAAAATCTCCCATAATAATCCATGGAACTGTTATTCAATACTTGCTTAATTTTCTCCCACAACATTTCTTCCAGAAGCATCATTGCCTGCATACACTATTGTTAGATGAATCTTTAAAACCACTATTTTAAGCTAGGACGGTAATTTGTTGGTAGTCTTTATCGATAATCTGCATACACCAGATAGATTTACACCATAACAAGAGAATCCTTCCTTTGCTACCGCAGTCATCATTATGCACGTACACCCGTTCATCCCTAGGGTAGTAAAAAAATTCAATTTTTCATCATCCAATTTGTATTCAAGTATGCTCATTATCGAAGGCAAATGAAGCCTTCGAATATTATAGAGGTCTAACTGTCACATACCCTATTTATACCTCTCACACTCCGGCTAACTATGGACATTTAGAGTTGGAGGAAATACTCCACAATTTCATAGGAGAGATCCCTCGCGATATACTTGCCTTACTTTTAATTTCACCTTTCTTAAATTGTGTATTATGCTCATTATTTGGTTATGTGAATTGTTGATTATTTTCTACGCTTCCTTTATCTTCCTCCTGTTCGAAAACAATGTTCATATCTTTAAGTTGCTTAATAGTTTTAGTAGAACTTCACCTGACTCTATGTCTTTCTTTGCAGGTATGTCCAGATTCATCCCTTCAACCACTACTTCTTGATCATCAGGAATCTTCTCCACTTGATCTCCTGCATTATCCTTTTGTGCTTCAAATATAGTACCCTCATCACCCTCTACTGTAATGTGTACATTATCCGACGTAGTAGTGATGGAAAAATGTGTGGGGGAGTTAATTTAGTCCCCTAGTTCCTCTGTAACACTAGTTTATGTAACTGCACTTATTTTATATGTGACTGCCTTTTCTGGTTATAAATTTGCTTCTTTACTCCTCCGCTTATTTTTCTTTAAGGATCATATCACAGTATTCCTAAGCATATCCAAAACATTTGCAATGTTTACATATCGGTGGGATATACTCATATTCAATGTCTTGCACGCTGATATTTCCTTGTCTGTCCTTAGCCCTCACTTGTTTCTTAAACTCATTACTTGCTTTCTTATCAATAAGAACCCTTAACAACTTTAAGCATTTTACGTTTCCATTGCTAATAGGGTACCCAAAAGGATAGGCAATAAGCTTCAATAAAGCTAATTGAACCGAAGGATTTTACTTCGGTTAATACGGAGGAGAGATAAATGAGTAGAATCTCCATGAATTGCGTCTCAAAAGTAGAATGTGGAACCTCAACTTTTTCTCTTTATTTCGCATGATTAGACCGCATTTTGTTCAGTCCGCCTAGCATTACTGTTGGGAAACAATGGCTGAATCGCGGACTAGGTCGCTTTCTTGAAGACGATTCAGCGATCTGGTCGGAGGTGCAAACCAGTTCGTTCCTTCGCCGCCGCCTCTAGGATAAAACAGCCTCTAATACAATAACTGATCTGCTTGCACAACAAATCAGTGCAGATTTGCACTTTTTGTAAAAAATATTGCTCGAAAATTTCTGAAGAAAGGATTTTAATGGCGGCTGAAAAAAAAAGAGAATTGGCGATTCGGTAGGTATTCTCGTCTGAAGCTAATGACAATATATAGGACGAGAATTAGGGTTTGGGTATACTGATTAGTGGGCCGCTTTAATGAAGGATAATAATTTTTACCGTTGCAGAAATCTTTTCCATAAAAAAACAGTTCTAAAAAGGCTAAGTTTTATGGTCCAAAAAATATAAGTGTCTACACCACAAAGCCCAAGCCGGGCCGGACCGGGCCGGGTCGAGTCGGTCGGTCGCGCGCGCGTGTGTGGTGGTCATGATGCATGGCCTCCCTCCTCACAACAATGCATGTATTGGGAGCCTAAGGCCCCAACATGATTTCTTAGAAACAAGTATAAATACTTGCTTCTTTAATATAATCCCATGATATGGGACTATTCCCATACAGGAGCCATTCATACACTTATTCAAGATTTTTAATAATTCACTTAATGTTATAAAACATTTCCAACAATCCCCCACTTGAATTTTTAAAAATATTTTCGAGCGGTTTCTTAAAAAGCATAAGATTGTGCATAAACAAAGGTGTCTTTTGACTTGAACCTTTGCATAGTGAATAAGATTCAGTTTTTACTACAGTGACACGTAGTCTTGAACTCTATTCCTGACATCAAACCATACACAACCTTTTCTATAGTGCAATCAAATAAGCCCGTGCATTTATGGCCATGCACGTCTATCCTAGTTTAGTGAATGCTCTAGAAGTTTTGCCCGAAGCTCCA
Source organism: Allium sativum (assembly GCA_030737875.1). NCBI lineage: Eukaryota > Viridiplantae > Streptophyta > Magnoliopsida > Asparagales > Amaryllidaceae > Allium > Allium sativum. Next base: position 382,074,608 of record CM060915.1, read on the forward strand.
TAGGAAACGACCACATTTCCACAATCACAAAGGTGAGTCTATCAAGAGCACGCCTGAAAGTAGGTACTCCACTCCACATAGAGTATATATCTCATTAAGAGTTTCTATTAACTCATCTTCTAATCACTTCAGGAATACATGCTTCTTGGTTTATTAAATAGCATGTTCAACGCATATCACTACACAACTTGTTATTACCCATTGAACCTAGTTCTTGGGATCTCTAGTCATTTAGGTCGGGTTACCATTGTGCGTGACTCAACAATCTAAGGGCAATAGTCCCATTCTTTTAGAAGAGTTATGGACTTTCTCTCCGGACAGTCCTTTCGTCAAAGGATCTGCCAAATTTTCCTCACTACGTACGTAATCCACTCTAACGGTACCTGTGGAAAGTAATTCTCTAACCGTACTGTGCTTACGACGTGTTTGTCGACTCTTACCGTTATAATAACGGTTCTGAACTTTTGCAATAGCCGCGGTACTATCGCAATGTATCAACACAGCTGGTATCAGTTTTTCCCATAAGGGAATCTCAGCTAGCAGATTTCTCAAATACTCTGCCTCTTCACAAGCTGTAGCTAGTGCTATCATCTCAGACTCCATAGTAGACTGAGCCAAAATAGTCTGTTTCTTGGATTTCCAAGAAACAGCTCCTCCAGCGATGCTAAATATATAGCCACTGGTCGCTTTAGAATCATCAGATAAGGTATTCCAGTCTGCATCGGAATATCCTTCAAGTACAGCTGGAAACCTTTCATAATGTAATCCAAGGTTCATGGTTCGTTTAAGGTGTCTCATTACCCTTTCAATAGCTTGCCAGTGCTCTATACTAGGTCTACTGGTAATCCTGCACAATAATCCCACGACATAGGCAATGTCGGGTCTAGTACAATCAGTGGCATACCGAAGGCTGCCAATGATGCTCGCATAATCAGACTGTCTTACACCTTTACCAGTGTTCTTAAATAACTTTACACTGTGATCATATGGTGTGCTTGCAGGTTTACAGTCAAAGTAATTATATTTCTTTAGTATCTTCTCAATGTAATGAGATTGATCCAAAGAAATTCCCTTTTCTGACCTAGTAATCTTAATACCAAGTATTACACTCGCCTCATCCAGATCTTTCATTTCAAAATTGACACTTAATAAGGATTTGACTGAGTTTATGGAATGAATATTTGACCCCAAAATGAGTAGGTCATCTACATAAAGGCATATAATAGTGCAAATGTCATTCTCAGATTTGTAATAAATGCATTTGTCACTTTCATTTACTTTAAAACCATTTGAAATGATTAAGTTATCAAATTTTTCTTGCTATTGTTTAGGTGCTTGTTTTAAACCATATAATGATTTATCTAATTTACATACTTTATGTTCTTGACCATGTACTACAAATCCTTTAGGCTGGTCCATATAAATTTTTTCGTCTAATTCACCGTTCAAAAAAGCAGTTTTAACATCCATTTGGTGTATAAGTAAATTATGAATGGAAGCAAGTGACATTAAAACCCGAATGGATGTTATTCTAGTTACAGGTGAAAAAGTGTCAAAGAAATCTATATTTTCTTTTTGTTTAAAACCTTTAGCTACTAGTCGTGCTTTATATTTATCTATAGTGCCATCAGGTTTTAATTTCTTTTTAAGTACCCATTTACAGCCTATAGATTTACAACCAGGGGGTAAATCTACCAAGTGCCAAGTCTTGTTGGATTCTAAAGAATCCATCTCATCATTTATAGCCTCTTGCCAAAAATCGGCATCTAAAGAAGATTAGGCCTCTTGGAGGTTTATGGGATCCTCCTCAATAGTAAAAGCACAAAAAACTGAATTGAAGTCTTTTATGGTTCTTGCTCTTTTACTTCTTCTAGGTTCAGCTTCAGGATTTTCATTAAGTTCTGTTCTAATTGGCATATTTGAAGTGCCCCCACTATTCCTTAATTTAAAAGGAAATTTAGTTTCATAAAAATCGGCATCATTTGATTCAATTATAATATGTGCATTAAGGTCATAAAATCTATATGCTTTGCTATTAATAGCATAGCCTATAAATGCACATTCATATGCTCTACTTGCCAATTTTATTCTCTTAGGGTCTGGAATGCGAACATAAGCTAAACAACCCCAAGTTCTAAAGTATGAGACATTGGGTTTATGATTCTTTAAAATTTCATAAGGAGAAATTTTATTCTTAGATTTGGGGATTCTATTCAGAACATAGCATACAGTCAATAAAATATCCCCCCACCAATGTTTTGCTGCACCAGAATTTAATAATATGGCAACTACTAGTTCGGTAAAGGTCCTATTTTTCCTTTCTGCTTTACCGTTCATTTCAGGAGAATAGGGTGCAGTTCTCTCATGTACTATACCATGTTGTCTATAGAAATCCAGAATTGAATTAGATTCGTATTCTGTTCCTCTATCACTACGAAGTCTCTTAATTTTTCTATTTTCTGGATTCTCAATCTCAGTTTTGAATGTTTTAAACATATCAACAACATCACTTTTATTTTTCATAAGGTATACATATGTGAAATCAGAGCAGTCATCAATAAAAGTGATAAAATAATGATGTCCCTGTCTAGTCAAAGTGCCATCTAGTTCTCATATGTCAGAATGAATCAAGTCTAATGGTTCAGAAACTCTATCAACATATTTGTGAGGTTTCTTTGTGATTTTAGCTTGTGTACAGAATTCACATTTATCAAGTTCAGATTCTGTCATTTTAGGTATCATATCTAGGGTGCTCATGTTACGGATTATTCGATTATTAACATGACATAATCTAGAATGCTAGATATTAAAATCACACAACATGTAAGCAGAAGTAGTCACTTTATTAGATTCAACATTCAGTTTAAACATACCCTCACAAGCATAACCCTTTTCCACAAAAGTTCCCTTATAAGTTAGGGTGTACAAATCAGCCCCAATTACTTGAGTGAAACTAGTCTTATTAAGGAGGATGCCAAAGACTAGATTCTTCCTTATTTCTGGAGTGTGCATAACATCTTTCAGAATTACAGTTTTTCAAGAGGTGAACTTGAGTTCCACATTGCCAATCCCCGCAACTCTAGTGGTGTGAGAATCTCCCAACAGCACTTTCTGATTTTCAGCAGCCGTGTATGTCGAGAACATGCCACGATCATAGCAGACATAGCGAGAAGCACCAGTGTCTACCCACCAACCCTCTGATCCACCAACAAGGTGAATCTCAGTAATCATAGCCGTAAGAGGCTCCTCAGTCAGGTTATCCTACGGTGCAGAGCTTGGCCTGTTCCGACACTTACGTGCCATATGACCTGGTTTTCCATAGTTGTAACATAGAAACAACTATCCAGAGTCATTCTTTTGGGCTGGTTTCTGGTGTCCTTTTGGTTTTCCTTGCGGATTCCCATTCTGTTTGTTGCGCATGTTCTGATTCTTAAAAGATTTCTGATTTGGTTTCAGAACAGCGGGTGTGGTCTTCTTAGTACTGTTGTTATTCACAATCAACACCTTTTCTTTCTGGTCTTGCTTGCGTGCCTCCTCCTCAATATGGAGGAGTGTAATCAAGCTCTCTAAGGAAAATTCCTTAGTCTTATGTCGCAAGACATTCTTAAAATCTTTCCAGCCTGGGGGTAATTTGTCAATGATAACAGCAATTTGAAATTGTTCGTCCAAGACTCGGAGATGATCTCATGAGCTATTTTCTGTAGCTCATGAGACTGCGTCTCTACCGATCTATCATCAGTCATCTGGTACTTTAGGTAGCAGCACACATCATATTTCTTTCCCCTTCCTCCTCTGTATCATATTTCTTCTTCAGTGCTTCCCAGATCTCCTTTGCGGTCTTTTCATCTGAGTTATAGTAATCATAGAGATCATCGCTCAGTCCGTTCAGAATAAAGTTCTTGCATAGGTAATCCTGTTCAGTGCAGGTCTGTAGTTGCTTTGACTGTTCAGTCCATGATGCCATTTTCGCTGCATCAGCCTCGTCAGGTTTATCTAGAAGCTGCGTTTTGTCAGTAGTCAGCGCAGCCACAACCTTTCTAATGGTGAGGAAGAACTCCATCTTCTGACGCCATCGTTTGAAATGCAAGCCTTCAAATCTGAATGGAGCAGCAGTCACGAGAGGGTTCTGGAAAGCAGAGGGTGGAGCAGAATCGTCTAGTGTTGAGTTGGAAGCCATTTATTCAGATCGTCTTCAAATTGTTGGGAAACAATGGCTGAGTCGCGGGCTAGGTCGCTTTCTTGAAGACGATTCAGCGATCTGGTCGGAGGTGCAAACCAGTTCGTTCCTTCGCCGCCGCCTCTAGGATAAAACAGCCTCTGATACAATAACTGATCTGCTTGCACAACAAATAAGTGCAGATTTGCACTTTCTGTAAAAAATATTGCTCGAATATTTCCGAAGAAAGAATTTTAATGGCGGTTGAGAAAAAAAGGAGAATTGGCGATTCGGTAGGTATTCTCGTCTCAAGCTAATGATAATATATAGGACGAGAATCAGGGTTTGGGTTTACTAATTAGTGGGCCGCTTTAATGAAGGATAATAATTTTTACCATTGTAGAAATCTTTTCCATAAAAAAACGGTTCGAAAAAGGCTGAGTTTTATGGTCCAAAAAATATAAGTGTCTACACCACAAAGTCCAAGCCCAAGCCCGAGCCTGAGCCGGACCGGGTCGAGTCGGTCGGTCGCGCGCGCGTGTATGGTGGTCATGATGCATGGTCTCCCTCCTCACAACAATGCATGTATTGGGAGCCCAAGGCCCCAACATGATTTCTTAAAACAAGTATAAATACTTGCTTCTTTCATATAATCCCATGATGTGGGACTATTCCCATATAGGAGCCTTTCACACACTTATTCAAGATTTTTAATAATTCACTTAATGTTATAAAACATTTCCAACAATCCCCCACTTGAATTTTTAAAAATATTTTCGAGCATTTTCTTAAAAAGCATAAGATTGTGCATAAACAAAGGTGTCTTTCGACTTGAACCTTTGTATAGTGAATAAGATTCAGTTTTTACTAGAGTGACACGTAGTCTTGAACTCTATTCCTCACATCAAACCACACACAACCTTTTCTATAGTGCAATCAAATAAGCCCGTGCATTTATGGCCATGCACGTCTATCCTAGTTTAGTGAATGCTCTAGAAGTTTTGCCCGAAACTCCATAGGAAACAACCACATTTCCACAATCACAAAGGTGATTCTATCAAGAGCACTCCTAAAGGTGGGTACTCCACTCCACATAGAGTATAGATCTCATTAAGAGGTTCTATTAACTCATCCTCTAATCACTTCAGGAATACATGCTTCTTGGTTTATTAAATAGCATGTTCAACTTATATCACTACACAACTTGTTATTACCCACTGAACCTAGTTCTTGGGATCTCCAGTCATTTAGGTCGGGTTACCATTGTGCGTGACTCAACAATATAAGGGCAATAGTCCCATTCTTTTAGAAGAGTTATGGACTTTCTCTCTGGACAGTCCTTTCGTCAAAGGATCTGCCAAATTTTCCTCACAACGTACGCAATCCACTCTAACGGTACCTGTTAAAAGTAGTTCTCTAACCGTACTGTGCTTACGACGTATTTGTCGTCTCTTACCGTTATAATAATGGTTATGAACTTTAGCAATAGCCGCGGTACTATCGCAATGTATCAACACAGCCGGTATCGGTTTTTCCTATAAGGGAATCTCAGCTAGCAGATTTCTCAAATACTTTGCCTCTTCACTAGCTGTAGCTAGTGCTATCATCTCAGACTCCATAGTCGACTGAGCCAAAATAGTCTGTTTCTTGGATTTCAAAGAAACACCTCATCCAGCGATGCTAAATATATAGCCACTGGTCGCTTTAGAATCATCAGATAAGGTATTCCGGTCTGCATCGGAATATCCTTCAAGTACAGCTGGAAACCTTTCATAATGTAATTCAAGGTTCATGGTTCGTTTAAGGTATCTCATTACCCTTACAATAGCTTGTCAGTGCTCTATACTAGGTCTACTGGTAAACCTGCACAATAATCTCACGACATAGGCAATGTCGGGTCTAGTACAATCAGTGGCATACCGAAGGCTGCCAATGATGCTCGCATAATCAGACTGTCTTACACCTTCACCAGTGTTCTTCAATAACTTTACACTGTGATCATATGGTGTACTTGCAGGTTTACAGTCAAATTAATTATATTTCTTTAGTATCTTCTCAATGTAATGCGATTGATCCAAAGAAATTCCCTTTTCTGACCTAGTAATCTTAATACCAAGTATTACACTCGCCTCATCTAGATCTTTCAGATCAAAATTGACACTTAATAAGGATTTAACTGAGTTTATGACATGAATATTTGACCCAAAAATGAGTAGGTCATCTACATAAAGGCATATAATAGTGCAAATGTCATTCTCAGATTTGTAATAAATGCATTTGTCACTTTCATTAACTTTAAAACCATTTGAAATGATTAAGTTATCAAAATTTTCATGCGCCATTGTTTAGGTGCTTGTTTTAAACCATATAATGATTTATCTAATTTACATACTTTATGTTCTTGACCATGTGCTACAAATCCTTTAGGCTGGTCCATATAAATTTCTTCGTCTAATTCACCGTTCAAAAAAGCAGTTTTAACATCCATTTGATGTATAAGTAAATTATGAATGGAAGCAAGTGACATTAAAACCCAAATGGATGTTATTCTAGTTACAGGTGAAAAAGTGTCAAAGAAATCTATATTATCTTTTTGTTTAAAACCTTTAGCTACTAGTCGTGCTTTATATTTATCTATAGTGCCATCAGGTTTTAATTTCTTTATAGGTACCCATTTACAGCCTATAGATTTACAACCAGGGGGTAAATCTACCAAGTGCCAAGTCTTGTTGGATTCTAAAGAATCCATCTCATCATTTATAGCCTCTTGCCAAAAATCGGCATCTAAAGAAGATAAGGCCTCTTGGAGGTTTATGGGATCCTCCTCAATAGTAAAAGCACAAAAAATCTGAACCGAAGTCTTTTATGGTTCTTGCTCTTTTACTTCTTTTAGGTTCAGCTTCAGAATTTTCATTAAGTTCTGTTCTAATTGGCATATTTGAAGTGCCCCCACTATTCCTTAATTTAAAAGGAAATTTAGTTTCATAAAAATCGGCATCATTTGATTCAATTATATTATGTGCATTAAGGTCATAAAATCTATTTGCTTTGCTATTAATAGCATAGCCTATAAATGCACATTCATATGCTCTACTTGCCAATTTTATTCTCTTAGGGTCTGGAATGCGAACATAAGCTAAACAACCCCAAGTTCTAAAGTATGAGACATTGGGTTTATGATTCTTTAAAATTTCATAAGGAGAAATTTTATTCTTAGATTTGGGGATTCTATTCAGAACATAGCATACAGTCAATAAAATATCCACCCACCAATGTTTTGTTGTACCAGAATTTAATAATATGGCAACTACTAGTTCGGTAAAGGTCCTATTTTTCCTTTCTGCTTTACCGTTCATTTCAGGAGAATAAGGTGCAGTTCTCTCATGTACTATACCATGTTGTCTATAGAAATCCAGAATTGAATTAGATTCGTATTCTGTTCCTCTATCACTACGAAGTCTCTTAATTTTTCTATTTTCTGGATTCTCAATCTCAGTTTTGAATGTTTTAAACATATCAACAGCATCACTTTTATTTTTCATAAGGTATACATATGTGAAATCAGAGCAGTCATCAATAAAAGTGATAAAATAATGATGTCCCTGTCTTGTCAAAGTGCCATCTAGTTCACATATGTCAGAATGAATCAAGTCTAATGGTTCAGAAAATCTATCAACAGATTTGTGAGGTTTCTTTGTGATTTTAGCTTGTGTACAGAATTCACATTTATCAAGTTCAGATTCTGTCATTTTAGGTATCATATCTAGGGTGCTCATGTTACGGATTATTCGATTATTAACATGACATAATCTAGAATGCTAGATATTAAAATCACACAACATGTAAGCAGAAGTAGTCACTTTATTAGATTCAACATTCAGTTTAAACATACCCTCACAAGCATAACCCTTTCGCACAAAAGTTCCCTTATAAGTTAGGGTGTACAAATCAGCCCCAATTACTTGAGTGAAACTAGTCTTATTAAGGAGGAAGCCAAAGACTAGATTCTTCCTTATTTCTGGAGTGTGCATAACATCTTTCAGAATTACAGTTTTTCAAGAGGTGAACTTGAGTTCCACATTGCCAATCCCCGCAACTCTAGTGGTGTGAGAATCTCCCAATAGCACTTTCTGATTTTCAGCAGCCGTGTATGTCGAGAACATGCCACGATCATAGCAGACATGGCGAGAAGCACCAGTGTCTACCCACCAACCCTCTGATCCACCGACAAGGTGAATCTCAGTAATCATAGCCGTAAGAGGCTCCTCAGTCAGGTTAGCCTACGGTGCAGAACTTGGCCTGTTCCGACACTTACGTGCCATATGACCTGGTTTTCCACAGTTGTAACATAGAAACAACTGTCCAGAGTCATTCTTTTGGGATGGTTTCTGCTGTCCTTTTGGTTTTCCTTGCGGATTCCCATTCTGTTTGTTGCGCCTGTTCTGATTCTTAAAAGATTTCTGATTTGGTTTCAGAACAGCGGGTGTGGTCTTCTTAGTACTGTTGTTATTCACAATCAGCACCTCTTCTTTCTGGTCCTGCTTGCGTTCCTCCTCCTCAATACGGAGGCGTGTAATCAAGCTCTCTAAGGAAAATTCCTTAGTCTTATGTCGCAAGACATTCTTAAAATCTTTCCATCCTGGGGGTAATTTGTCAATGATAACAGCAATTTGAAATTGTTCGTCCAAGACCATACCTTTGGAGATGATCTCATGAGCTATTTTCTGCAGCTCATGAGACTGCATCTCTACCGATCTTTCATCAGTCATCTGGTACTTTAGGTAGCGACTCATAGCGTATTTCTTTGCACCTGCCTCCTCTGTATCATATTTCTTCTTCAGTGCTTCCCAGATCTCCTTTGTTGTCTTTTCATCTGAGTTATAGTAATCATAGAGATCATCGCTCAGTCCGTTCAGAATAAATTTCTTGCATAGGTAATCCTGTTCAGTCCAGGTCTGCAGTTGCTTTGACTGTTCAGTCCATGATGCCATTTTCGCTGCATCAGCCTCGTCAGGTTTATTTGGAAGCTGCGGTTTGTCGGTATTCAGCGCAGCCACAACTTTTCTGATGGTGAAGAAGAACTCCATCTTCTGAGGCCATCGTTTGAAATGCAAGCCTTCAAATCTGAATGGAGGAGCAGTCACGAGAGGGTTTGGAAAGCAGAGGGTGGAGCAGAATCGTCTAGTGTTGAGTTGGAAGCCATTGTTTCAGATCGTCTTCAAATTGTTGGGAAACAATGGCTGAGTCGCGGACTAGGTCGCTTTCTTGAAGACGATTCGGCGATCTGGTCGGAGGTGCAAACCAGTTCGTTCCTTCGCCGCCGCCTCTAGGATAAAACAGCCTCTAATACAATAACTGATCTGCTTGCACAACAAATCAGTGCAGATTTGCACTTTCTGAATTAAAATACTGCTCGAGAATTTCTGAAGAAAGAATTTTAATGGCGACTGAGAAAAAAAAAGAGAATTGGCGATTCGGTAGGTATTCTCGTCTAAAGCTAATGACAATATATAGGACGAGAATTAGGGTTTGGATTTACTGATTAGTGGGCCGCTTTAATGAAGGATAATAATTTTTACCGTTATAGAAATCTTTTCCATAAAAAAACGATTCGAAAAAGGCTAAGTTTTATGGTCCAAAAAATATAAGTGTCTACACCACAAAGCCCAAGCCCGAGCCCAAGCCGGACTGGGCCGGGCCGGGTCGAGTCGGTCGGTCGCGCGTGTGTGTGTGGTGGTCATGATGCATGGTCTCCCTCCTCACAACAATGCACGTATTGGGAGCCCAAGGCCCCAACATGATTTCTTAGAAACAAGTATAAATACTTGCTTCTTTCATATAATACCATGATGTGGGACTATTCCCATATAGGAGCCATTCATACACTTATTCAAGATTTTTAATACTTCACTTAATGTTATAAAACATTTCCAACAATCCCCCACTTGAATTTTTACAAATATTTTCGAGCAGTTTCTTAAAAAGCATAAGATTGTGCATAAACAAAGGTTTCTTTCGACTTGAACCTTTGCATAGTGAATAAGATTCAATTTTTACTAGAGTGACACGTAGTCTTGAACTCTATTCCTGACATCAAACCACACACAACCTTTTCTATAGTGCAGTCAAATAAGCCCATGCAATTATGGCCATGCACGTCTATCCTAGTTTAGTGAATGCTCTAGAAGTTTTGCCCGAAACTCCATAGGAAACGGCCACATTTCCACAATCACAAAGGTGAGTAAATCAAGAGCACTCCTGAAGGTAGGTACTCCACTCCACATAGAATATAGATCTCATTAAGAGTTTCTATTAACTCGTCCTCTAATCACTTCAGGAATACATGCTTCTTGGATTATTAAATAGCATGTTCAACTCATATCACTACACAACTTGTTATTACCCATTGAACCTAGTTCTTGAGATCTCCAGTCATTTAGGTCGGGTTACCATTGTGCGTGACTCAACAATCTAAGGGCAATAGTCCCATTCTTTTAGAAGGGTTATGGACTTTCTCTCTGGTCAGTCCTTTCGTCAAAGGATCTGCCAAATTTTCCTCACTACGTATGTAATCCACTCTAACGGTACCTGTGGAAAGTAGTTCTCTAACCGTAATGCTTACGACGTATTTGTCGTCTCTTACCGTTATAATAACAGTTCTAAACTTTTGCAATAGCCGCGGTACTATCACAATGTATCAACACAGCCGGTATCGGTTTTTCCCATAAGGGAATCTCAGGTAGCAGATTTCTCAAATACTATGCCTCTTCACTAGCTGTAGCTAGTTCTATCATATCAGACTGCAGAGTAGACTGAGCCAAAATAGTCTGTTTCTTGGATTTCCAAGAAACAGCACCTCCAGCGATGCTAAATATATAGCCACTGGTCGCTTTAGAATCATCAGATAAGGTATCCCAGTCTGCATCGGAATATCCTTCAAGTACAGCTGGAAACCTTTCATAATGTAATCCAAGGTTCATGGTTCGTTTAAGGTATCTCATTACGCTTTCAATAGCTTGCCAGTGCTCTAAACTAGGTCTACTGGTAAACCTGCACAATAATCCCACGACATAGGCAATGTCGGGTCTAGTACAATCAGTGGCATACCGAAGGCTGCCAATGATGCTCGCATAATCAGACTGTCTTACACCTTCACCAATGTTCTTAAATAACTTTATGGTGTACTTGCAGGTTTACAGTCAAAGTAATTATATTTCTTTAGTATCTTCTCAATGTAATGAGATTGATCCAAAGAAATTCCCTTTTCTGACCTACTAATCTTAATACCAAGTATTACACTCGCCTCACCTAGATCTTTCGTATCAAAATTGACACTTAATAAGGATTTGACTGAGTTTATGGCATGAATATTTGACCCAAAAATGAGTAGGTCATCTACACAAAGGCATATAATAGTGCAAATGTCATTCTCAGATTTGTAATAAATACATTTGTCACTTTCATTAACTTTAAAACCATTTGAAATGATTAAGTTATCAAATTTTTCATGCCATTGTTTAGGTGCTTGTTTTAAACCATATAATGATTTATCTAATTTACATACTTTATGTTCTTGACCCTGTACTACAAATCCTTCAGGCTAGTCCATATAAATTTCTTCGTCTAATTCACCGTTCAAAAAAGCAGTTTTAACATCCATTTGGTGTATAAGTAAATTATGAATGGAAGCAAGTGAGATTAAAACCCGAATGGATGTTATTCTAGTTACAGGTGAAAAAGTGTCAAAGAAATATATATTTTCTATTTGTTTAAAACCTTTAGCTACTAGTCGTGTTTTATATTTATCTATAGTGCCATCAGGTTTTAATTTCTTTTTATGTACCCATTTACAGCCTATAGATTTACAACCAGGGGTAGATCTACCAAGTGCCAAGTCTTGTTGGATTCTAAAGAATCCATCTCATCATTTATAGCCTCTTGCCAAAAATCGGCATCTAAAGAAGATAAGGCCTCTTGGAGATTTATGGGATCCCCCTCAATAGTAAAAGCACAAAAATGTGAACCGAAGTCTTTTATGGTTCTTGCTCTTTTCCTTCTTCTAGGTTCAGCTTCAGAATTTTCATTAAGTTCTGTTCTAATTGGCATATTTGAAGTGCCCCCACTATTCCTTAATTTAAAAGGAAATTTTGTTTCATAAAAATCGACATCATTTGATTCAATTATATTATGTGCATTAAGGTCATAAAATCTATATGCTTTGCTATTAATAGCATAGCTTATAAATGCACATTCATATGCTCTACATGCCAATTTTATTCTCTTTGGGTCTGGAATGCGAACATAAGCTAAACAACCCCAAGTTCTAAAGTATGAGACATTGGGTTTATGATTCTTTAAAATTTCATAAGGAGAAAATTTATTCTTAGATTTGGGGATTCTATTCAGAACATAGCATACAGTCAATAAAATATCCCCCCACCAATGTTTTGCTGCACCAGAATTTAATAATATGGCAACTACTAGTTCGGTAAAGGTCCTATTTTTCCTTTCTGCTTTACCGTTCATTTCAGGAGAATAGGGTGCAGTTCTCTCATGTACTATACCATGTTGTTTATAGAAATCCAGAATTGAATTAGATTCTTATTCTGTTCCTCTATCACTACGAAGTCTCTTAATTTTTCTATTTTCTTGATTCTCAATCTCAGTTTTGAATGTTTTAAACATATCAACAGCATCACTTTTATTTTTCATAAGGTATACATATGTGACATCAGAACAGTCATCAATAAAAGTTATAAAATAACGATGTCCCTGTCTAGTCAAAGTGCCATCTAGTTCACATATGTCAGAATGAATCAAGTTTAAGGGTTCAGAAACTCTATCAACAGATTTGTGAGGTTTCTTTGTGATTTTAGCTTGTGTACAGAATTCATATTTATCAAGTTCAGATTCTGTCATTTTAGGTATCATATCTAGGGTGCTCATGTTTGGGATTATTCGATTATTAACATGACATAATCTAGAATGTCAGATATTAAAATCACACAACATGTAAGCAGAAGTAGTCACTTTATTAGATTCAACATTTCAGTTCAAACATACCCTCACAAGCATAACCCTTTCCCACAAAAGTTCCCTTATAAGTTAGGGTGTACAAATCAGCCCCAATTACTTAGTGAAACCAGCCTTATTAAGGAGGAAGCCAGAGACCAGATTCTTCCTTATTTCTGGAGTGTGCATAACATCTTTCAGAATTACAGTTTTTCCAGAGGTGAACTTGAGTTCCACATTGCCAATCCCCGCAACTCTAGTGGTGTGAGAATCTCCCAACAGCACTTTCTGATTTTCAGCAGCCGTGTATGTCGAGAACATGCCACGATCATAGCAGACATGGCGAGAAGCACCAGTGTCTACCCACCAACCCTCTGATCCACCAATAAGGTGAATCTCAATAATCATAGCCGTAAGAGGCTCCTCAGTCAGGTTAGCCTGCGGTGCAGAGCTTGGCCTGTTCCAACACTTACGTGCCATATGACCTGGTTTTCCACAGTTGTAACATAGAAACAACTGTCCAGAGTCATTCTTTTGGGCTGGTTTCTGCTGTCCTTTTGGTTTTCCTTGCGGATTCCCATTCTGTTTGTTGCGCCTGTTCTGATTCTTAAAAGATTTCTGATTTGGTTTCAGAACAACGGGTGTGGTCTTCTTAGTACTGTTGTTATTCTCAATCAGCACCTCTTCTTTCTGGTCCTGCTTGCGTGCCTCCTCCTCAATACGGAGGCGTGTAATCAAGCTCTCTAAGGAAAATTCCTTAGTCTTATGTCGCAAGACATTCTTAAAATCTTTCCAGCCTGGGGGTAATTTGTCAATGATAACAACAATTTGAAATTGTTCGTCCAAGACCATACCTTCAGAGATGATCTCATGAGCTATTTTCTGCAGCTCATGAGACTGCATCTCTACCGATCTATCATCAGTCATCTGGTACTTTAGGTAGCGGCTCACAGCATATTTCTTTGCCCCTGCCTCCTCTGTATCATATTTCTTCTTCAGTGCTTCCCAGATATCCTTTGCTGTCTTTTCATCTGAGTTATAGTAATCATAGAGATCATCGCTCAGTCCGTTCAGAATAAAGTTCTTGCATAGGTAATCATGTTCAGTCCAGGTCTGCAGTTGCTTTGACTGTCCAGTCCATGATGCCATTTTCATTGCATCAGCCTCATCAGGTTTATCTGGAAGCTGCGGTTTGTCAATAGTCAGCGCAACCACAACCTTTCTGATGGTGAGGAAGAACTCCATCTTCTGACGCCATCGTTTGAAATGCAAGCCTTCAAATCTGAATGGAGCAGCAGTCACGAGAGGGTTCTGGAAAGCAGAGGGTGGAGCAGAATCGTCTAGTGTTGAGTTGGAAGCCATTGTTTCAGATCGTCTTCAAATTGTTGGGAAACAATGGCTGAGTCGCGGACTAGGTCGCTTTCTTGAAGACGATTCGGCGATCTGGTCGGAAGTGCAAACCAGTTCGTTCCTTCGCCGCCCCTTTAGGATAAAACAACCTCTACTACAATAACTGATCTGCTTGCACAAAAAATCAGTGCAGATTTGCACTTTCTGTAAAAAATATTGCTCAAAAATTTCTGAAGAAAGAATTTTTATGGCGGCTGAGAAAAAAAAAGAGAATTGGCGATTCGGTAGGTATTCTCGTCTGAAGCTAATGACAATATATAGGATGAGAATTAGGGTTTGGGTTTACTGAGTAGTGGGCCGCTTTAATAAAGGATAATAATTTTTACTGTTGTCGAAATCTTTTCCATAAAAAACGGTTCGAAAAAGGCTAAGTTTTATGGTCCAAAAAATATAAGTGTCTACACCACAAAGCCCAAGCCCGAGCCCGAGCCGGACCGGGCCAGGCCGGGTCGAGTCGGTCGGTCGCGCGCGTGTGTGGTGGTCATGATGCATGGTCTCCCTCCTCACAACAATGCATGTATTGGGAGCCCAAGGCCCTAACATGATTTCTTAGAAACAAGTATAAATACTTGCTTCTTTCATATAATCCCATGATGTGGGACTATTCCCATATAGGAGCCATTCATACACTTATTCAAGATTTTTAATAATTCACTTAATGTTATAAAACATTTCCAACAATCCCCTACTTGAATTTTTAAAAATATTTTCGAGCAGTTTCTTAAAAAGCATAAGATTGTGCATAAACAAAGGTGTCTTTCGACTTGAACCTTTTCATAGTGAATAAGATTCAGTTTTTACTAGAGTGACACGTAGTCTTGAACTCTATTCCTGACATCAAACCACACACAACCTTTTCTATAGTGCAATCAAATAAGCCCGTGCATTTATGGCCATGCACGTCTATCCTAGTTTAGTGAATGCTCTAGAAGTTTTGCCCGAAACTCCATAGGAAACAGCCACATTTCCACAATCACAAAGGTGAGTCTATCAAGAGCACTCCTGAAGGTAGGTACTCCACTGCACATAGAGTATATATCTCATTAAGAGTTTCTATTAACTCATCCTCAAATCACTTTAGGAATACATGCTTCTTGGTTTATTAAATAGCATGTTCAACTCATATCACTACACAACTTGTTATTACCCATTGAACCTAGTTCTTGGGATCTCCAGTCATTCAGGTCGGGTTACCATTGTGTGTGACTCAACAATCTAAGGGCAATAGTCCCATTCTTTAAGAAGAGTTATGAACTTTCTCTCTGGACAGTCCTTTCGTCAAAGGATCTGCCAAATTTTCCTCACTACGTATGTAATCCACTCTAACGGTATCTGTGGAAAGTAGTTCTCTAACCGTACTGGGCTTACAACGTATTTGTCGTCTCTTACCATTATAATAACGGTTATGAACTTTTGCAATAGCCGCGGTACTATCGCAATGTATCAACACAGCCGGTATCGGTTTTTCCAATAAGGGTATCTCAGCTAGCAGATTTCTCAAATACTCTGCCTCTTCACTAGCTGTAGCTAGTGCTATCATCTCAGACTCCATAGTAGACTGAGCCAAAATAGTCTGTTTCTTGGATTTCCAAGAAACAGCTCCTCCAGCGATGCTAAATATATAGCCACTGGTCGCTTTAGAATCATCAGATAAGGTATTCCAGTCTGCATCGGAATATCCTTCAAGTACAGCTGGAAACCTTTCATAATATAATCCAAGGATCATGGTTCGTTTAAGGTATCTCATTACCCTTTCAATTGATTGCCAGTGCTCTATACTAGGTCTACTAGTAAACCTGCACAATAATCCCACGACATAAGCAATGTCGGATCTAGTACAATCAGTGGCATACCGAAGGCTGCCAATGATGCTCGCATAATCAGACTGTCTTACACCTTCACCAGTGTTCTTAAATAACTTTACACTGTGATCATATGGTGTACTTGCAGGTTTACAGTAAAAGTAATTATATTTCTTTAGTATCTTCTCAATGTAATGAGATTGATCCAAAGAAATTCCCTTTTCTGACCTAGTAATCTTAATACCAAGTATTACACTCGCCTCACCTAGATCTTTCGTATCAAAATTGACACTTAATAAGGATTTGACTGAGTTTATGGCATGAATATTTGACCCAAAAATGAGTAGTTCATCTACACAAAGGCATATAATAGTGCAAATGTCATTCTCAGATTTGTAATAAATACATTTGTCACTTTCATTAACTTTAAAACCATTTGAAATGATTAAGTTATCAAATTTTTCATGCCATTGTTTAGGTGCTTGTTTTAAACCATATAATGATTTATCTAATTTACATACTTTATGTTCTTGACCATGTACTACAAATCCTTCAGGCTGGTCCATATAAATTTCTTCATCTAATTCACCGTTCAAAACGCAGTTTTAACATCCATTTGGTGTATAAGTAAATTATGAATGGAAGCAAGTGAGATTAAAACCCGAATGGATGTTATTCTAGTTACAGGTGAAAAAGTGTCAAAGAAATATATATTTTCTTTTTGTTTAAAACCTTTAGCTACTAGTCGTGCTTTATATTTATCTATAGTGCCATCAGGTTTTAATTTCTTTTTAAGTACCCATTTACAGCCTATAGATTTACAACCAGGGGGTAAATCTACCAAGTGCCAAGTCTTGTTGGATTCTAAAGAATCCATCTCATCATTTATAGCCTCTTGCCAAAAATCGGCATCTAAAGAAGATAAGGCCTCTTGGAGGTTTATGGGATCCTCCTCAATAGTAAAAGTACAAAAATCTGAACCGAAGTCTCTTATGGTTCTTGCTCTTTTACTTCTTCTAGGTTCAGCTTCAGAATTTTCATTAAGTTCTGTTCTAATTGGCATATTTGAAGTGCCCCCACTATTCCTTAATTTAAAAGGAAATTTAGTTTCATAAAAATCGGCATCATTTGATTCAATTATATTATGTGCATTAAGGTCATAAAATCTATATGCTTTGCTATTAATAGCATAGCCTATAAATGCACATTCATATGCTCTACTTGCCAATTTTATTCTCTTAGGGTCTGGAATGTGAACATAAGCTAAACAACCCCAAGTTCTAAAGTATGAGACATTGGGTTTATGATTCCTTAAAATTTCATAAGGAGAAATTTTATTCTTAGATTTGGGGATTCTATTCAGAACATAGCATAAAGTCAATAAAATATCCCGCCACCAATGTTTTGTTGCACCAAAATTTAATAATATGGCAACTACTAGTTCGGTAAAAGTCCTATTTTTCCTTTCTGCTTTACCGTTCATTTCAGGAGAATAGGGTGCAGTTCTCTCATGTACTATAACATGTTGTTTATAGAAATCCAGAATTGAATTAGATTCATATTCTGTTCCTCTATCACTACGAAGTCTCTTAATTTTTCTATTTTCTTGATTCTCAATCTCAGTTTTGAATATTTTAAACATATCAACAGCATCACTTTTATTTTTCATAAGGTATACATATGTGAAATCAGAGCAGTCATCAATAAAAGTGATAAAATAACGATGTCCCTGTCTAGTCAAAGTGCCATCTAGTTCACATATGTCAGAATGAATCAAGTCAAAGGGTTCAGAAACTTTATCAACAGATTTGTGAGGTTTCTTTGTGATTTTAGCTTGTGTACAGAATTCACATTTATCAAGTTCAGATTCTGTCATTTTAGGTATCATATCTAGGGTGCTCATGTTACGGATTATTCGATTATTAACATGACATAATCTAGAATGCCAGATATTAAAATCACACAACATGTAAGCAGAAGTAGTCACTTTATTAGATTCAACATTCAGTTTAAACATACCCTCACAAGCATAACCCTTTCCCACAAGAGTTCCCTTATAAGTCAGGGTGTACAAATCAGCCCCAATTACTTGAGTCAAACTAGCCTTATTAAGGAGGAAGCCAGAGACCAGATTCTTCCTTATTTCTGGAGTGTGCATAACATCTTTTAGAATTACAGTTTTTCCAGAGGTGAATTTGAGTTCCACATTGCCAATCCCCGCAACTCTAGTGGTGTGAGAATCTCCCAACAGCACTTTCTGATTTTCAGCAGCCGTGTATGTCGAGAACATGCCACGATCATAGCAGACATGGCGAGAAGCACCAGTGTCTACCCACTAACCCTCTGATCCACCAACAAGGTGAATCTCAGTAATCATAGCCGTAAGAGGCTCCTCAGTCAGGTTAACCTGCGGTGCAGAGCTTGGCCTGTTCCGACACTTACGTGCCATATGACCTGGTTTTCCATAGTTGTAACATAGAAACAACTGTCCAGAGTCATTCTTTTGGGCTGGTTTCTGCTGTCCTTTTGGTTTTCCTTGCGGATTCTCATTCTGTTTGTTGCGCCTGTTCTGATTCTTAAAAGATTTCTGATTTGGTTTCAGAACAGCGGGTGTGGTCTTCTTAGTACTGTTGTTATTCACAATCAACACCTCTTCTTTCTGGTCCTGCTTGCGTGCCTCCTCCTCAATACGGAGGCGTGTAATCAAGCTCTCTAAGGAAAATTCCTTAGTCTTATGTCGCAAGACGTTCTTAAAATCTTTCCAGCCTGGGGGTAATTTGTCAATGATAACAACAATTTGAAATTGTTCGTCCAAGACCATACCTTCGGGGATGATCTCATGAGGTATTTTCTGTAGCTCATGAGACTGCATCTCTACCGATCTATCATCAGTCATCTGGTACTTTAGGTAGCGGCTCACAGCATATTTCTTTGCCCCTGCCTCCTCTGTATCATATTTCTTCTTCAGTGCTTCCCAGATCTCCTAGAAGCTGGCCGAGCTTTGAATACCAAGCGTATTCTAGAAGCTGGCCGAGCTTTGAATGATGTCATTTTAGGTAATCAGATTCCTATTTACATGCATCTTAAAAAATTATCAGCATAAGAAGTTTAATAATATGAATTGTGCTAAGATGTCTACTTATACAGTGTCCAAGGCTAGACAGCAGAGGGGTAATGCAATTGTAATTTATTTGATTGAGACTAGACAATATAACATGTGACGACCACCCATACTCGCACTTAACAAGAGAAGTAATGCACTGAAAGACGTGCTAGACAGTTATGGACGATCATCAGGGTAGAATAACACATACGAACCTTGTCGTATAACTCACAGCGCAGGAATAAAATATAATAGAACATATACAACAGGATATAATAGTGAAGCATAGTTGAGAAGAATCTTAAACTTTTCATATTATCATGAAAATATCCATGCAACACTGGATCACATTAGAATCTGCACAACAAGCCTCACTGCAGGTTCACTCAGAGTATCATACATCAATAATAACAGCGGAAACACAGCATCATCGTCCTCATCTAGATCTACTACCTGTTACCTGCTACTCAGTCTGCCCATCCACGACATGAATGAACAAGCCAAGGTAATAAGCAGAAACATAAAACCTTGAGTCAAATAACAGTCTTAATGAGCGATAAAACAGCTATCTAACATCATCAATAAAGTATATGAGAAATAGGCAGTTCAATCATCTGTTCTTCCAACATCAACAGAGAAAAAACACAAATCCATCTCCTCCATAACCTACGGTGATAGCTTTTCCAAACAATCAGAGAAGAAACAAACAGTATTTTCATAGCAACCCATTATCAAGCATGGATCACTCTAACCAAGTTCAACACCTTCCAAGCACAAGCCCCGAAATCCCAAACCAACATTAGACAAGCACCTGAGAAATATCTCCTTTGATGTCAAATAATCCATACAACACGATACAAGCAACAATAACATTCATGACTCTGGCTATCACCGTCTGTCTTTCCTTGAATCCAACGTTAATCGTATAACTGGCCCAATTTTCCATCCATCAAGGGCTAATGGTTACCCCGGTTCTAGCAAAATCTCATACGCCATCGTGACTCGTATCTAGACCTATCGTGACTGCCTAAGGTATTCGACTAATCATCTAGTCTTGGGTGCCCCTATTATACCTCTGCTTTGAGTCTGCCAGAACCTTCGACTAATGATGATCCCTTGGCCTTCAATAACTCTAACCGTCATCATCGGCGACTGTCCATAAGCTCAAGCACTTCTTAAGCGACCATTATTCACGAGCTCAAACATCCTTGAGTCGTCTTCACAACTTCGTTGCATCATCATCGATCAACGAACACTTGATTACGCTTTGAACATTCCATCTGAATTCACATCGAAGCAACGCTCATCGTCGAACCAAAAATCAACATTCATTTGGAAAATATTCGATGGATCGTTTATGATCCATCAATGGATCGTCTGCTGATCCGAGTACATGGATTGTACCCAATCGGATCGCAACCGATCCATACACCACGATCCATGCTTGACAACTCTGAACGACCCAATCCTAGCAGCCCGTCCATAAGCCAATCCATATTATCCATCTTGCCAAGCTTTCCCTTCGACCGATCCATGTCCAAGTACATGTGATCCACACACATACGGTCAATCATCTGATCACGCGCGATCCATCTTTGGCCAACCCAGTTGCTTTGCACTATCCATCCACATGCATTCTTATTCAGAATTTCGGTCGATCCATCTATGTGTGACCCACTTTGCACCAACAAGTCGGCCCACATCCATGCATGCCAATCCAAACGTCCCAACCATTTTCCCAACCATGCATTTCCACGATCCATCAAGTTGCAACCGTCAAAGCCCCATCACGATCCATGTCATGGATCACATACGATCCATCTGTTTTGCTCAAACGGTCTAGGCATATTCTTGCTAATCCAATGACTTGTATGACCTGATCCATATGATTACCCACTAACTGTTTCACCAAGCTTGCTACGTTAGACCGACCCATCTTCATTTCACGCGATCCATCCCCAGACCCACTGTTGCCGAACTGATCCATCCATCTTTTCTCGATCTGAACGATCCATCCATTTTCGTACGCAATCTAAGCACTTTACGAAGAATTTCTATGCATACAATTCATCCATATCGACCAATATCAATCAAATGACCAATAACACACCAAGCAATCATCAAACAAACATTAGCACATCAATAATCATCATAGTAATCATCATACAATCATACAACATTCACCAAATCATGATAAAACGATAAACGAATCAATAAATGGATCTAAACTTATATAAACATATAATTTCAATGTTAACATAAAAAAATTAACCGTTATAACTTACTAGATTCGATCCTATGGTTTGATCTGAATTCAAAATATACTTACCTCGATTAGATCTATATGAAACTGACTTGAAATGATGAAATTAGTTTATCCAGAAAATTAGCAACACTAAAACAGCGATTCCTCCCAAACCTCTAAGCAAAATCTTTAATGTTACCACTCTACGGAATTGGAAACACCATATCTGGTCCAACGAAATTGATTCCAGATCCTGATTCCAATTCAAAAGTTATGTCCTACACAAAAATAACAGGGGCAAAATGGTTACAAATAAAATTAATAAAAATCATGGACATGTTTCACATCCCCATGATCAACATCTCAAAATATAAGAATGATCTGACCCTTGGAGAATTAAATAAAAATATTTTACTATCCTCTGATACGTAAAATTCGGGTCCCCCTTTAGAAATTTCGCTCCGAAATCCCAAGCAAGCACAAGCAACCAAAAACCATTCCGCATACCTATCATCCAAAAGCAGCCATTCTGTCATCCAAACTAGCATCCAACAAGCCATCCATCCACAACTATAACCTAGCATGAGAAATTTTAATAATAGTACAAGCTACAATGGTGTATGGTGACATGACATTAACGGGTCATACCAACGAAGAGTTCTGGATGGATTGTCTGTATACTCTCTTTCGTTTTCCACGTACAATCGTCTTCATCCTAACTCCACTATACCTTGACTATCTTAACCACCTTCCTCCTAAGCTGTTTTTTTCATTCCCTACAACGTCAAGCGGCTTACGAGGTCTTAAAATTACGGGATCGACTTTTAAGTCTTCATACTGATCCAGAGATACCACCACATTCAAATCGTGCACACACTTCTATAGAAAAGACACATGAAAAACATTGTGCACACTCGATATCTTCTCGGGTAAATCCAATCTATACGCAAGCTTTCCAATCTACTCGACTATCGGAAACGGTCCACTGAATCATGGGGCTAACTTTCCCTTATTTCCGGATCGAACAACATTATTCAAAGGTGAAATCTTCACGAAAACTATCAGCAACGTTGAATTCCAAATCCTTTTGGCGCTTATTGTCGAAAGTCTTCTGACGATCTTGGACTGCCTTCATTCATTGCCGAACGATCTCAATACAATCCGACGTCTCTCTTATCATCTTAGGCTGAAGTATCAACTTATCTCCAGTTTCTAACCAACATGCCAGAGAATTACACTATCTACCATACAAAGCCTCATGTGGTGCCATCCCGATGTTGGACTGGTAACTGCTGTTGTATGCAAACTCAACCAAATGTAGATGGTCATCCTGTTCCCCTAAAATCCAATACACACGCTCTAAGGAGATCTTTCAATACTCGGTTAACTCTCTCGGTTTGACCATCAGTCTGGAGAGGATAAGTCGTACTCAAACATATTTTGGTTCCCAAGGTCTCTTGCAGACTCTTCCAAAACCCACTTGTGAACAATGGGTCTCAATCACTCACTATGCTCTTCGGGATACCATGGAATCGAACTATCCATTTAACATATAGCTCAGCCAACTTTGATGTTGTCCTAGTTGATTTGACAGGAATAAACCTTGCGCTTTTGGTCAAGTGATCAATTATGACCCAAATCCCTTCATTTCCTGCCCTGGTCCTAGGTAGTCCATCGATAAAATCTATCGATACTTGCTCTCATTTCCGCATAGGAACTTCTAATGGCTGAAGCAGTCCACTCGGCTTCTTCTGTTCAACTTTCACCAACTGGCAGTTCATGCATTTGGAAATAAAATTTCCAACATCCCTATTAATACCTTCCCAATAATAGACTCGCTTCATATCCTGATACATCTTATTACTACCAGGATGAAACGTCAACTTAGAGTGATGACATTCCTTTAGAACCTCATCTCTCAGTCCATCAATATCAGGAACAACTAGTCGTCCTTTCTTCCGAAGCCAACCATCTCGATCGATCTCGAAATCTTTATCCTATGGTTCCAACTTCTAGAGGATCTCGACAAGCTTTTAGTCACTCTTTTGGTTCCCGCCAATCCTTTCAATGAGAGTAGGTCTTATCGATATTGCCAACATTTCAGACTCTAACCCACACAGAGGTCTGAAATAAAATCTTGCCAAGTATTCGGGGTGCTTCCATTCTGGAAACATAGCTCTTAAACTTGCATGTCTTCAACTCAATGCATTTGCCACTGCGTTACCTTTACAAAGAGTATAGGCAAGACTAAAATGATAAATACAACACGATTTTGAATCAGAAGAGAGATTTCAAGAAATGGCAAATCTATTCACTCTATCATGCCAAAAAATATAACCATCGTTGTTGCCAAATATTCAAATCCTTTTGGGAGAAAAAAAAAATCTTTCAATGACTTTTGATCCTTAAGCAGCTCAAACCGAACTCCCAATAGGTAATGTCTCCACATCTTTAGAGCAAACACGATTGCCGCTAACTCCAAATCATGAGTCCGATTATTCCTTTCAAGCGGCTTTAACTGTCGACTTGTATATGCCACAACTCTATCTTTCTACATTAGCACTGCTCCAAGTCCAGTACCACATGCACTGGTATACACCACCATATCTTCATTCTCACCTGGAATAGTCGAAACAGGAGCACTCATAAGTTTTTCTTTCAGGATTCCAAAAGCTTGCTTACACTTAACATCCTATGTGAACACTTGATTCTTCTTCGTCAATCCTGCTAATGGCGCAACTGTCTTAGAGAAATCCTTGATAAAACGACAATAATATCCCGCCAACCCAAGGAAACTCCTAACATCCGTCGCATTCTTAGGTCTATCCCAATCCTGGATTGCTGCTACCTTAGCGGGGTCAACCGCTATTCCATTTCAAGAAACAACATGGCCTAAGAAGATTACTTCATTCCTCCAGAAGTGATGCTTCGAAAACTTAGCTCTAATCTAAAGCTTTCGTAAGATTTCCAAAACAACTCGCAAGTGCATTTAATGCTGTTCCTCATTCCAGGAGTAAACCAGGATATCATCCCATGAACACATGCATGAACTTGTTCAACTAATCTCTGAAAACCCTATTCATAAGATCGACGAAATATGCTGGTATGTTGGTCAATCCAAATGGCATCACCAGCCACTCAAAGAAGTCAGATAGTGTTCTAAAAGATGTCTTCGGCACACTATCCTTCGCCACTCTCAACTAGTGAAATCCCGTCGCCAAATCCATCTAGGAAAACACCTTGGCTTCGTGAAGCTGATCAAACAAGTCATTTATCCTTGGCAATAGATACTTATTCTTCTTGGTTATCTTGTTCAGCTCACGATAATCCACACACAACCTCAAAGATCCATTAACCTTGGTCAACTGGTGCATCCCATTCGGACATGCTTCTCCGAATGAATCATTTTCCCAAAAGGTCACTAACTTGCACCTCTAACTCTCATTGTTATGTAGGCGTTATCCGCCCAAAGGGCATAACGATAGGTCAAGCACCTTCAACCGGATCGATCATGAACTCAATCTCGCGATGACAAACCCTTGACCTCTTCAAAGACATCATCAAACTGACTAGCGATCGGCACAGATGACAAGTCTTCCCATGGAATCACAAGCGAATACAAAAAGCTTACGAAGACACCATTTTCTGGCTTACATTGAACCATAACCATTCGCCCTTTCACATTCCCGACTGTCACCTCGAGCTTCTCACAATCCACTTTAACCGCATACTTATTGAGCCAGTCCATACCCAAAATGATCACAAACCCAACGAAGTTCAGAACAAAGCAATCACACACAAAGGAGCAACGATGACTCGACAATACTAGACCATGACAAAGCATACAAAGACTAGAGAACCTTCGACTGGATTAGTCACAACCAATGGTTTATCAAAAATCTCGGGTTCCAAACCCAAGTGGTACATAAATTCATTGCAAATGAAAGAATGCGATGCTCCAGTATCAAAAACCACTGAACTGAAACATCCCCGATAAAAAGCGTACCTTGAACAACAATACCCTTCCCTTTCCCTTTACCGTAGGAGCTTTCGAAGAAGTTGGAATGACCTCCAAAACGTATGCCTTCACTTTCTGCTTTGGCGGTTCTGGACAATCCTTCTTGTTATGCCCAACCTTACCACAGTTATAGCACTACCTCTTAGCTTTCAAATTCTTACAATTCTTGGAAAAATGGCACTTTTCCGGACAGTTGAAGCAAATCACCTCACTTTTCTGCATCTTCTGACCATCATTTCCTTTCTGTTGTTGTTGCTTCCTCTTCTTGTTATTACCACCCTGCTGTGGTTTTGGTTCCCCTTCAGTTGCAACAATAACTTCTTCCTTGCGAAACAAACTCTCATGCCTCAAAGCTTTCTCAAAAATCTTCTCATATGGGTCATCCAGATGATCAACCAACTGCATCCCAAGATATGTATCCAAGCCCATGACGAACTTCTCGTTCTTCTGATAAGGAGTCTTAATATATGAACGAGCATACTTGGATAAAGCTTTAGACTATGAAACATACTCCAACACTGGTCGACCATTCTGCTTTAGCTCAACAAACTTCTTGAACAGAACTGACTACTGGGTCGCAGAAGTGAACTTCATCTCAAATTTGATTTGGAATTGATCCCAAGTAATCTCATCCTCATGAGTATCTAGAGTGACATAGTTCCACCAATCCATAGTTCTGCCCTGTAGTTGTCTCGATGTAAGCTTCCTCTTAGTCACATCATCAATACCCAAGTCTTCGAATATCCGAACACAAGTATCAAGCAACCCTTGAATCTCAACAGTTGGCTCTGTCCTCTTGAACAACTTCCCACCAGAAGCAGTGAAATCCTTACACAGTTTAGCGAAATCAACCACCCTGGGCACCTACACCAGAACACCAACATCTACTGCGACTGCTTCTAGAGCGGGTACCCTCCTCATGATCGTTGCCATCATGGCCTCGAACATAGCTAGGTAATCAAGTATACCGCCATCCCTCCTCCAGGAGCAGTCTCTTCCCTTGCAGTATGTCTCGAAGATCGATGACTCATTATAAATATGAAAACAGAATGATAAGCCCATACATGAGAAAAACTGTAATGAAGTTCAACCGCTATTATACTATGCATTAATATATAGTATGCATCCATCAGAAAATGCAAATACGTCTCTCATACATCTTTATACCCACGAACTTTGGATAAAAACTGATTAACCAAAGCTCTGATACCAAATGTAATGACTGCCCATAACTCCCGCACATAACAAGAGAAATAATGTGCTGAAAGACGTGTCAAACAGATATGGACGATCATCAGGGTAGAATAACACACACGAACCCTGTCGTATAACTCACATCGCAGGAATAAAATATAATAGAACATATACAACAAGAGAATCTATACAATAAGCCTCACTACAGGTTCACTTAGAGTATCATGCATCAATTATAACAGTGGAAACACAAGCATGTACAGTAGGAAATAATATGCCTGCCTCCTGCTCGTCGTCACTCTATATTATCGTCCTCATCAAGATCTACTACCTGTTACCTGCTACTCAGTCTGCCTATCCACGACAT
This sequence comes from Allium sativum, assembly GCA_030737875.1. Lineage (NCBI taxonomy): Eukaryota > Viridiplantae > Streptophyta > Magnoliopsida > Asparagales > Amaryllidaceae > Allium > Allium sativum. The sequence continues at coordinate 382,101,915 of CM060915.1, forward strand.
GGATGAACAAGCCAAGGTAATAAGCAAAAACATTAAACCTTGTTTCATACAACAGTCTTAATGAGCGATAATATAGCTATCTAACATCATCAATAAAGTACATGAGAAATAGGCAGTTCAATCATCTGATCTACAAATATCAACAGAGAAGAAACACAAACTCATCTCCTCCACAACCTACAGTGATAGCTTTTCCAAACAATTAGAGAAGAAACAAACAATATTTCCATAGCAACCAATTGTCAAGCATGGACCACTCTAACCAAGTTCAACACCTCCCAAGCACAGGCCACGAAAGCCCAAACCAACATTAGACAAGCACCTGAGAAATATCTCCCTTGACGTCGAATTATCCATACAAGACTATACACGCAACAATAACATCCATGACTCTGGTTATCACTGTCTGTCTTGCCTTGAATCCAACGTTAGTCGTATAACTGGCCCAATTTGCCATCCATCATGAGCTAATGGTAAACCTGGTTCTAGAAAAACCTCATACGCCATCGTGACTCGTATCTAGACCCATCGTGACTGCCTAAGGTATTCGACTAATCATCTAGTCTTAGGTGCCCCTGTTATTCCTCTGTTTTGAGTCCGCTAGAACCTCCGATTAACGACGGTCCCTTGGCCTTTAAAAATTCTAGTCGTCATCTTCGGCGACTATCCATAAACCTTCGCCTTCTCGAGCGACCATTATCCATGAGCTCAAACATCTTTGAGTCATCTTCACAACTTCGTTGCATCGTCATCGATCAACGAACACTTGGCTACGCTTCGTACATTTCATCTGAATTTACATCAAAGCCACACTCATCGTCGAACCAAAAATCAACATTCATTTGGTAAATATTTGATGGATCGTTCATGATCCATCAATGGATCATCCACCGATCTGAGTACATAAATTGTACCCAATCAGGTCGCAATTGACCCATACACCACGATCCATGCTTGGCAGCTCCGAACGACTCGATCCAAGCAGCCCATCCATATGTTAATCCATACAATCCATCTTGCCAAGCTTTCCCTTCGACTGATCCATGTCCAAATACATGCGATCCACACACATACGGTACATCACTTGATCACGCGTGATCCATCTTTGGCCGACCCAGTTGCTTTGCACGATCCATCCCCATGCATTCTTATTCTGAGTTTCGGCCGATCCATATATGTGTGACCCACTTTGCACCAATAAGTCAAACCACATCCACGTGTGTCGATCCAAACGTCCCGACCATTCCCAACCATGCATTTTCACGATCCATCAAGTTGCAATCGACAAAGCCCCACCACGATCCATGTCATGGATCGCATACGATCCATCTGTTTTGCGCAAATGGTGCAGGCATATTCTTGTCGATCCAAAGACTTGCATGACCTGATCCATTCGATTACCCACTAACTATTTATCCATGCTTGCTACATTAGACCGACCCATCTTCGTTTCGTGCGATCCATCCCCAGATCCACTTTTGCCGAACTAATCCATTCATCTTTTTTCGATTTGAACAATTTACCCATCTTCGTACATAATCTAAGCACTTTACGACAAACTTCTATGCATACAATTCATCCAAATCGACCACTTTCAATCAAACGACCAATAACACACCAAGCAATCATTAAACAAACATTAGCACATCAATAATCATCAAACAATTATATGACATTCACCAAATCATGATAAAATGATAAATTTATCAATAAATGGATCTAAACTTGCATAAACATATAATTTTAATGTTAACATATGAATTAACCGTTATAACTTGCTAGTTTCAATTCTACGGTGATCCAAATTCAAAATATACTTACCTCGATTATATCTAGGTGAAAATGACTTTATATAATGAAATTAACATCAAACAAACCCATACACTCGATTGAATCTGTGTGAGAGATGCTTATCACTCACCAAATCCACAAAATATCTTTAAATCAACAAATTTCTAATCAGTACATCAAAGAACAACGGAGAATGGCCTCCGAATCAACTCAGTTGATGTGATCTATCCTTCCTCGATGTTGATCTTCAATCGTAGATCTCAAATCTATGAATGGAAATGAAGTGGAGGTGTATTTGGTAGAGCCGGAGAATCACAGGTACCTAACCAAATGAGAAATGAAGAGACTAAACAATTCTCTTTACCCCTACCCTCCTATTTATAGCCAACAACGCCTAGCCTTAATGGACCTCCCTAATCTGCCCATTAATGACTTATTAGTCTGCCCAAAAAACTAGTAACACTAAAACAGTGTTTCCTCCCATACTGTTGAGCCAAATCTTTAATTTGACCACTCTACGAAATTGGAAAAAAAAATTCCAATCCGATGAAATTTATTCAAGCTCCTGATTCGTTCTCATTCAAAAGTTATGATTTAAACAAAAATAACAAGGGAAAAATGATCACAAATAAAATTGATAAAAATCGTGGACATGTCCCACATCCCCATGAACAACATCTCAAAATATGAGAATGATCCGGCCCTTGGAGAATTAAATAAAAATATTTTACGATCCTCCATACGTAAAATGCAGGTCGTTACATAACCCCTTTTTTAAGGCTTATATAAACAGGGTTTGGAGACCAATTGGAGATTCTACTATTTATTCTAAAGAGGATGGCTTCTATATCATTAAATTTTAACTTAAGGATGATTGTGATAGAATTTTAGGTTATCCTTATTTTTACAATTAGAAATTGATGATGAAGCATTCGTCAGTAGGAATGAAACTTGATAAAGATTTTTTACGTACTATTCCTGTATGAATTCGATTACTAGACTTGCCTTTTGAATATTGGGGAGAGGTGGGGATATGTAGAATTGCATATGTTATTGGGAATCCTTTAAAGCTGGACAAATTTATGGAATGAATTAGAAAAATTGCGTTTATTCGAGAGCTAGTGGAATTTTTAAGTCTGTTTTCCTATCCCAAGCAGATTCCTATTTTATCAAAAGATGACTGTTTGATCATGAAGGACGTGGAATATGAATGGTTTCCTCCCAGTTGTTCGAATTGTCATAGTTTCGGGCATTTAAGAAATATTTGTCCTTTAACCAAAACTTGGGCCCTAAAGAAAACACACCTCACACTTGTAATACTAATTCTATGGAAATTGATATGGGATTGCAATCCTTTGATATTGCTGTAAGAATCCAAATTATGCTACTGGAGAGGTTTTGCCTCAAGAGGAGTATAAAGAGTTGCAGGAAAAGTCTATGGTGCAGCAAGTGAGTCAGATGCCTTCTCATAATATTAGTGATTTGTTCTTAGAGGATTCAATAGAAGATATGGATATTCCTACCGGAAACAAGTTGAATGAAAAAGCTGCAAATCGGACAGTGTCAAGATTAAAAACAGTACGTAGAATAGAACTAATGAGGCTTCCTTTGAATTCCAGGCAATTACAAACTCCGATGTTGTAGACAATCCTGCGTGGCATTCTTTGGTAGCTAAGATCAAGGATAAGAAAAAGAAAAAGGCGGAAAAAAAATCTAAGAAATTGGAGTCTTTGTGTTCTCTGGACAGAGTACTTCTTTAGGGACTTAGTTCTAGCTTCATAAGGAGTAAGAATTATGTTTGTCGTTATTTGGGTCTTTATATTTAGACTTCTAATAGACAAAATGTAGATGTAAAATTATTAGTCTTTTGAGTTTTACATCTTTGGTTTGTACAATTTATTTCAGTACTGATAGGTTTTCAGGTCGAGTGCTGCATCACCTATTTTGAATTTGTATGGCTAAGGATGTAAAACTCTAATTATATTTATATAATAATAAAGTATTAAGTTTCTAAGAAAATATACTAGCAACCGAATCTATTAGAAATTTAGAACTATAAGGGAAAAGAAATGAAAATGATGGAGAAGCATTTGAGTACACAGATAGAAACAACATGAAGCATGGCTGTGAGTTCAAATTCCTAACTATGGTGCTAAATAACAATAATCCTATAATGATTAGCTAGGTGTTAAAAAATTTCATCCTAATGGACCTATATGCATACGTTTAAAAAAATGCATTAGAGTAAATTATAGGGCTCTGGAAAATCGCTTGATGTACGATTTCAGTATTCATGTACAAATTAACATAGTTTATGCAAGGTTGAAATCGTCATCATTTCGTAAAAGGGACATTATTGTGCATGATTGTTGTAACACCCCACACCCGCTAAGGTCACTCACTAAGGGAATGCCTTAACTTCGGTGGAGTATTTTAAGTGAATATAGAACAGAAAAATTACAACAAGACAGATATAAGTAATACTTGAAATTTAAAACATCATTTCATTGCAGCAGAAGGTAAACATGTTTGGTTACATATCAAAAACCAACAAGAGTCAAGTACAAAATATCCATCTCGATAAAAACATAAGTACATAATCCCACTACATACTAATAGCCATAATAGAAAAGATAAGCTGGGCTTTACATCAACGGTCCAAGCTCCAAAAGATAGATTAAGCAATCTGATCAAAGCCCACTAGTGCTAGGCCCACTCTGAGAACCTGAGGGTTGGGAAAAAAGATAAAAACAACGGGGTCAGACATAAGTCTGAGCGAGTCCTATAACTTTAACAATACAATCATTAAAGTAATTAGGGTATGATATAAACTTGGTACGGTAACGACTGGGGATAAATGACTACACTAAGCAGCCATCTAGACATAGGAAGAACCAAGATAACGGTAAAGACGCATCTACCCACCCAAGGATAATTACTAAACTGCACCACACCAGTCATTCCTAACTTAAAGGTTGATCCCACCCAAGGACTTAGAAAATTTAACTAGTAGTTTCGTGTACCCCTAGCTGACCACATAGGTACCGTCTGCCCCTATCTCCACTAGGTGTACCCACTACTCCCCAAGCGATCGGCTCCCTAACGTAGATACCCGTGCTGGCCCCACAGTGGGGTGTATCATTCCCCAAAGTGGCAACCCGATACCAACACTGATGCACGGCTTATACCTACACGATGCAACAACGTCTTACCTACCAGCCCGGGTCCACACACGCATATGAAACCCGTTGGACTTGCGTTGCCACCGCTAACCCGTTTTGGCCTCTTATAGTCAAGCCCAGTACGCGTGTCCCGTCCTCGACATGGGTCGAGCCCACAAAGATACATATGGGTTACTGGTTGAAATGGTCCCCCACAAGCTACCCACCTAAGCTTGTCCCTTTTCTAGTGCATCCCACTTAACCCTTTAATCATGTTTAATTACATGTTTCCACTTGGTTAAGTATTCTAATCGTATTTTCTATTGCCACCCAAGGCAACCCACTAGATTTCCACATGCCACCCAAGGCACTTACTTGATTTCCACATGCCACCCAAGGCACCCACTTAACCCCTCATGCCCCACTACATGCTTATCTGGTTAAGTGTTCCTTAATTGATTAAGAACGTAACCTTTGTAAAGACCTCTCACATTAGATTGTCTTTTATGGCAGCTGGATTTGCCGGTCGGGTCCGGGCAGCCTTACGCCATAACAGAGTCTAACCTCGTGTCTTTACACTTGTCACGTATTTAGTTTATGCCTAAGACCTCTCACATTGGGCTAATCATTTGTAGCCGCTGGATTTGCCGGTCGGGTCCGGGCAGTCTTATGCTACAAAAGGGTCCAACCTCGTGTCTTAGTCGATAAATTACACCTAATTAATCACCCCCATATTTTGAATTAGTTTTCCCTAATTAATTCCAATTCAATGATGTACATAATTGACTCAATTATGTCCATCTACTTATGGTATGCAACTTCATACCAATTTCACCACAATTTTGTTAACATGAATATTAACCCCATCGTTCCCCACGTAATACGCTAACATGACATACTTAAAAGGGAAGATTCATCACAAATACAATGGGTTCAACTTAGCATAACATTAGCCTCAACATGGGTTTTAAAGGTGTCAACTTGCATATATGACCATAGCATCAAACCCAACTAGCATAAATAATCAACCCAAACTTGCATGAATCACATATGTCATAAAGAGGGTAACTTGCATAGATGTTCATGTCATAGACCTATCATAAAGGGATAAACTTGCATACATGTCATAGGTCTAAAAGGGATGAACTTGCATATGTCACTCATATCATAAAAAGGGGTAAACATGCATATGTATGCATATCATACAAAGGTGTAAACTTGCACATGTTACTTGCATATAATCAAACACCAAACTTACATAACATGTCATATATGAACTTGCATATAATCAAACACCAAACTTGCATAACATGTCATATATGAACTTGCATATAATCAAACACCAAACTTGCATAACATGTCATATATGAACTTGCATATAATCAAACACCAAACTTGCATAACATGTCATATATGAACCTGCATATAATCAAACACCAAACTTGCATAACATGGTGTCATAATGGATCAATGTTTATCATAGTGATTTGCATAACTAGCATCATGAACATATATCATAAAACTTGCATAACTAGAATCATGGACATATAGCATAAAACTTGCATAACTAACATCATGAGCACATAGCATATGATAACATAACTTGCATTGATCCACATTCATAACCATAACCTCATTACATCCTATCATAATTAGTTTAGCAATTGCTTTCTAAAGGCATAGAAACTCACAACTTGTTGATTAGCACTCCTATGAAGAAGATTAAGTTGCTAGAGTTGATTAGAAGTTGATTTGAGAAGCTATCTTCTTCTAAAATTTGATGGAGGCTCCTTCTACTTGCATTTTGACGGCATGACGACGTTGTATCTATTTTTAGTATGGATTAGGGTAGTCTTAGGGTGTATTTATAGATTTAGGATGTAGTTTAGGCCCTTAGATTAACCCTAATTTAGGTTAGAGCCGTCAGATCTCGTCACAAGCCCCCAAACACAGCCCAAACTCCTTCAGGCTGCACCCAGGCCAACCTGGTCGAGTACCCAGGTCGACACCCGTGTCGACTGGGCAGTCGACATGGGTTGGGGTGGTGTCGACTAGGCAGTCGACACCCCTGTCGACCTGGCCTGCACGGGAATTTTCTGGCCTTCCCCTGTGTGTTGAATTTCGAATTTTGGATCTGAAATTTAAATCTGTTTTGAACTTAGAATTTTCTGAAAACTTCGTTGGGCCATAACTTGGTCATACGGACCCCAAATCACGCAAACTCGGACTCTATTTCGCGTATTTTTCCGAGACGAACGCAATGGCGCAACCCGTTTCCCCTAATTCCCACATCTGGAATTAGTTATTCTTTAATTTGTGAATGTTAATATTAACTGAAATTCAGGGTGTTACATTCTCCCCTACTTAAAGGATTTCGTCCCCGAAATCTTTAAGTCCAGAAGAACGTATCCTACCAACCAAACAACCATCTACTAAACCATCAAACACTGGCATCCATTATCCTTAAAGTTTCTAATGCTGTATGAACATATGCAAAAAGTGTGTGTATATGTTCCCTGTCTAATGCAAAATCAGGCGGTCTGCTGATTCAGTTGACCTCCTTAATGCAAATCATGATAGTGCCATGCATCCAATATGTATGTGAAAGAACCCTATCGACACATACTATTTCTACATGTGTGCACAACCATACACCAAAATGCATCATCCATATGATAACACAACCATTATACATCCATTAATATAGCTACCTACACACAGTTATATGCAATATGCAATATGAAGTGACTGAGCCGATCTAGTGTCTAAAGTGTGTGTATATGCATCCACGAGCAACCACTAGCAAACACTTGCATCCACACGCATCCATCAATCATAACATGTCTCAAACACATGTTTCAACCATAGGTTCACCCTATCTAAAGGTCAAAGGTACTAATGAGAGGACATACTAAAGATAAGATAAGAACTAGACAAACGATAAAGGAGAAATTAAGAGACATGCCCTCAAAAAGGAATGGGTACAGTGAACGCATCTTCGCTTCTGTCTCCCATGTAGCGTTGCTCTCATCATCTCCCCATTGCACTTTGACTAGTTGAACCTCTCTGTTTCTCAACTTCCTAATCTCTGACCCAAGGATGCGAGTAGGAGCTCGTCGAATCGTCGCATTACGCTCTACCTCCACTTCTCTAAGCAAGCTCGGCTCTACCACCTCTGCGGTCTCATGTAGGCACTTCCTCAAATGTGACACATGGAATACGTCATGTACACCACTAAGTCTCTCGGGCAAATCCACTCTATATGCCATCTGTCCAATCCTCTCCTTAACAGGAAACGGTCCTACAAACCTTGGTGCTAACTTTCCAACGGACCCAAAGAGAACAACATTCTGTAATGGAGATACTTTAACAAATGCCATGTCCCTAACATCAAACTCAAGATCTGTTCTCCTCTTATCCGCATAAGATTTCTGTCTGTCTTGCGCCGCTTTCATCCTTCTTCGAATCAAATCAATCTTTTCCAAAGTCTCTCTAACCATATCAGGCCCAAGCAAGATCTTATCCGTAGATTCCCACCAACATATAGGTGATCGACAAGGCCTTCCATAAAGAGCTTCAAAAGGAGCCATACCAATACTAGACTGAAAGCTGTTATTATACGCGAACTCCACTAATGGGAGATGCTCTTCCCATGTACCTCCAAAATCTAAGATACATAGCCTCAAAAGGTCTTCTAGAATACGGTTCACCCTCTCGGTCTGGCCGTCCGTCTGAGGATGATATGCGGTGCTCAAACACAACTGAGTCCCTACCGCCTCTTGCAAACTCTTCCAAAACTCGCTAGTGAAGATGGGATCTCGATCACTCACTATGCTAGAAGGTACACCATGCAATCGAACTATCTCTCGAAGGTAAACTGAAGCTAGCCATGGAGCAGTCCTCTTACTCTTCACGGGTATGAAATGGGCGCTCTTAGTAAGTCTGTCTACCACAACCCAAATTCCCGTATTACCCTTCCTCGATCTCGGTAACCCATCAATAAAATCCATCGAGACGCTATCCCACTTCCATTGCGGAACCTCCAACGGGTGAAGCAACCCACCGGGTTTCTTTTGCTCCGCTTTCACTTGTTGGCACACCAAGCATCTAGCGACATACTCGGCCACATCTTTCTTCATACCGGCCCAAAAGAAAACTCGCTTCATGTCTTGGTACATCTTGTCCCCACCGGGATGAATGGTCATCTTCGAACGATGTGCATCATCAAGAATAGCCTTCTTCAAACCCTCATCTTGCGGTACACAAAGTCTACCGTCTCTACGCAACCACCCCTTATCATCAAGGGTGTACCTACTCAAATGGCTGGACGACTCCCCCCTTATGAGCCTCTCTACCAACTCAACCAACTGTGGGTCGTCCCGCTGTGCCTCGCCAATCCGTCCTAAAAGAGTAGGTCTGACCTCTAAGGATGCTAGCAAACCGGGTACAAAGTCAACGGAAGGTCTGAAGTCAAACATCGAGATAAATTCCAAGCTTCGTCGTTCCACGAACAATGGACTCAAGGACAACCTTTTTCTGCTTAAGGCGTCCGCCACCACGTTACCCTTGCCAGGGGTATACGCTATCTCAAAATCATAGGATGCTAAGAACTCCATCCACCTTTGCTGCCTTAAGTTCAAATCCTTCTGAGAAAACAAGTACTTCAATGATTTGTGGTCAGTGAACAATTCGAACCTCTCGCCAAGAAGATAATGGCACCAAGACTTAAGCGCAAAAACAATAGCGGCCAACTCTAGATCATGTGTAGGGTAATTTTTCTCATGCACTCTCAACTGCCTTCCCCCATAGGCTATTACCCTTCCCTCTTGCATTAAGACTGCGCCTAGTCCTGTCCCACAAGCATCGGTATAGACAACAAATGGCTTACTCCCATCTGGCAACACTAAGACTGGAGTTGTGGTTAAAGCTCTCTTTAACCGTTGGAACGCATCATCACAATCTACGTCCCATGTGAAGACTAGATTCTTCTTCGTCAAGCGAGTTAACGGGGCTGATATCTTCGCGAAGTCCTTGATAAACTTCCTATAGTAGCCAGCCAACCCCAAGAAACTCCTCACCTCGGTAGCATTCTTCGGAACCTTCCAATCTTGGATGGACACTACCTTCGCGGGATCCACAACTATCCCTTCTTTGGAGACCACGTGCCCTAAGAACCGCACTTCCTTCCTCCAAAAGTGACATTTAGAGAATTTAGCCTTAAGGCTATGCGCTCGAAGAGTCTCCAACACTTCCCTAAGATGTAGGGCATGCTCTTCTTCACTCTTAGAAAAGACTAAGATGTCATCCATAAAGACCACCACGAACTTATTAAGGTACTCCCTGAACACCCTACTCATCAAATCAACAAAGTATGCAGGGGCGTTCGTCAAACCAAAGGGCATCACCAGCCACTCATAAAAACCATCCGGAGTCCTAAAGGCAGTTTTCTCTATACTATCCTCAGCCACTCTCAACTGATGAAACCCCGTAGCTAAGTCCAACTGCGAAAACACCGAGGCGCCAACCAACTGATCAAAGAGATCATCAATCCTCGGCAATGGGTGTCTATTCTTCTTTGTAAGCTTGTTGAGTTCTCTATAGTCTACACAAAGTCTGAGGGACCCATCCGCCTTCGTGGCAAAAACTACTAGAGCACCCCACTCCGATATACTTCATCTTATGAACCCCTTCTCAAGCAACTCCCCTACTTGCTTATGGAGTTCCCTCCTCTCACGAGGAGCCATGTGGCGCACTGGCAAAGATACTGGCTTAGCATTGTCCACCAGATATATTCGGAAGTCTATCTCCCGCTTCGGAGGTAAGCCCTTCACCTCCTCAAACACATCCGAGTATTCCCGAACCACTCTAACAGATCGCAAACTCTCGACCGAAGCGTCAAGCGATTCAAGATAACTTAGCATAACAGAATTCATGGGATTACAAGAGATCTCGAGAGTGTTCCCCAAGCGGGTCATGAGCCTAACAACTCTCCTTTCACAATCAAGAACGGCACCATTACTGGATAACCAGTCCATGCCCAAAATTAACCCATAGCCCGTGAAGTCCAAAACAAAAGCATCACATCTAAACTCAACGCTAAGTATAGAAATCTTTAAACCCAAACATATCATGGACAAATAAGTGGAGCCCCCAATTGGGTTTGAAACAACCAAGGGATCATCTACTAGACTGGTGTCTAAGTGCAGTGACTCAACTAATGATGATGAGATAAACGAATGCGATGCGCCAGAGTCAAACAAAGTACGGACATGATGATCAAACAGAAAAACCAGACTTTCAACGGAAATAGTTCTACCTCTTTCCTAAATCGGCGGAACCGCGAGAGCCTGAACTTGCCCCCTTGCCTGACCTGGTGCCATAAGAGCTTGCACCTGTCCCCCTGAGGTAGATCCCGTCCTCTGCCCCTTCTTAGGACAGTCCTTCACTAGATGCCCTACTTCGCCACAGTGGAAGCAGCCATTCTTCTTCTTCTTCCGACAATCTTTGCTTAGGTGGCCTGGTGTCCCGCAATTGAAGCACTTCTTCTTTCCCTTGCCACCGTTGCCTTTCCCACCCTTGTTTTGCTGTTGCTGTTGAGGTCTCTTCTGATCTCCTTTCTTCTCGGGTGCCTTATTAGCATTGGGACCCTTCTCTTCCTCATGCATGAGTGCCATATCAACTAGCTTCTCAAAGGTGGCCCCCATAGGGATGTGAGTCATAGCCAATCCATGCATCAGTTCATTCAAGCCTTTAACGAACCTCAGAGCCTTCTTCTCCGGTGTATTCACCATGTCTATGCCAAACCTTGCCAACTGATTAAACTTGTTGACATATTCCTTCACTGATAGGTTTCCTTGCTTTAGAGTCAAGAACCTTTCCATATACAGATTTTCTTCCGCCCTTGAAAGAAACTTTGCCACAAACCTTTGTCTGAAATCCGCCCAAGAGTCAACAGGGCGCTCTCCATTAGTGACCTCCCACCAGAACGAGGCCTCTCCCTTCATTAACCAAGCAGCTAACTTGACTTTCTTTCCTTCTTCCATCTCAAAGATATCTATCAACTCTTCTGTTTCCTTAAGCCAATCCCTAGCTTCCACAAAAGTTTCTGATCCTTGAAAAGGTTTCCCTCCCATAGCCTTAAATTCCTTGCAAGTTTTAGCAAAAGTATCCGCGCGAGGAGGAGGAGGGGGAGGAAGATCGGGTGCAACTGGTGGTGGAGGAACATCTGCTGGACCCGCAGCGGCGGCCCTAGCCTCCATCAACCTCCTATACCATACTGGTATCGCTACACCCTCCGGAAAGTTAAGATCTTCAGCCATGCTGAAACGAAAAAGGAAAGATTCAAAACGGAGAATACGCGAAAGACATGTTCTTGAAAATACTCCTTCGAAAATACTCCACACATGGATATCTATGCTTTTCTTTCAAAAACTTTTCTCTTAAAAGACATGTTCTTGAAAATACTCCTTCGAAAATGTTTTTAGAAAAATAGTTTTTCTAAAAGTTTTATCTGTTCTGGTAACCTGGCTCTGATACCACGTGTAACACCCCACACCCGCTAAGGTCACTCACTAAGGGAATGCCTTAACTTAGGTGGAGTATTTTAAGTGAATATAGAACAGAAAAATTACAATAAGACAGATATAAGTAATACTTGAAATTTAAAACATCATTTCATTGCAGCAGAAGGTAAACATGTTTGGTTACATATCAAAAACCAACAAGAGTCAAGTACAAAATATCCATCTCGATAAAACATAAGTACATAATCCCACTACATACTAATAGCCATAATAGAAAAGATAAGCTGGGCTTTACATCAACGGTCCAAGCTCCAAAAGATAGATAAAGCAATCTGATCAAAGCCCACTAGTGCTAGGCCCACTCTGAGAACCTGAGGGTTGGGAAAAAAGATAAAAACAACGGGGTCAGACATAAGTCTGAGCGAGTCCTATAACTTTAACAATACAATCATTAAAGTAATTAGGGTATGATATAAACTTGGTACGGTAACGACGGGGGATAAATGACTACACTAAGCAGCCATCTAGACATAGGAAGAACCAAGATAACGGTAAAGACGCATCTACCCACCCAAGGATAATTACTAAACTGCACCACACCAGTCATTCCTAACTTAAAGGTTGATCCCACCCAAGGACTTAGAAAATTCAACTAGTAGTTTCGTGTACCCCTAGCTGACCACATAGGTGCCGTCTGCCCCTATCTCCACTAGGTGTACCCACTACTCCCCAAGCGATCGGCTCCCTAACGTAGATACCCGTGCTGGCCCCACAGTGGGGTGTATCATTCCCCAAAGTGGCAACCCGATACCAACACTGATGCACGGCTTATACCTACACGATGCAACAACGTCTTACCTACCAGCCCGGGTCCACAAACGCATATGAAACCCGTTGGACTTGCGTTGCCACCGCTAACCCGTTTTGGCCTCTTATAGTCAAGCCCAGTACGCGTGTCCTGTCCTCGACATGGGTCGAGCCCACAAAGATACATATGGGTTACTGGTTGAAATGGGCCCCTACAAGCTACCCACCTAAGCTTGTCCCTTTTCTAGTGCATCCCACTTAACCCTTTAATCATGTTTAATTACATGTTTCCACTTGGTTAAGTATTCTAATCGTATTTTCTATTGCCACCCAAGGCAACCCACTAGATTTCCACATGCCACCCAAGGCACTTACTTGATTTCCACATGCCACCCAAGGCACCCACTTAACCCTTCATGCCCCACTACATGCTTTTCTGGTTAAGTGTTTCTTAATTGATTAAGAACGTAACCTTTGTAAAGACCTCTCACATTAGACTGTCTTTTATGGCAGCTGGATTTGTCGGTCGGGTCCGGGCAGCCTTACGCCATAACAGAGTCTAACCTCATGTCTTTACACTTGTCACGTATTTAGTTTATGCCTAAGACCTCTCACATTGGGCCAATCATTTGTAGCCGTTGGATTTGCCGGTCGTGTCCGGGCAGTCTTATGCTACAAAAGGGTCTAACCTTGTGTCTTAGTCGATTAATTACACCTAATTAAATTTTGAATTAATTTTCCCTAATTAATTCCAATTCAATGATGTACATAATTGACTCAATTATGTCCATCCACTTATGGTATGCAACTTCATACCAATTTCACCACAATTTTGTTAACATGAATATTAACCCCATCGTTCCCCACGTAATACGCTAACATGACATACTTAAAAGGGAAGATTCATCACAAATACAATGGGTTCAACTTAGCATAACATTAGCTTCAACATGGGTTTTAAAGGTGTCAACTTGCATATATGACCATAGCATCAAACCCAACTAGCATAAATAATCAACCCATACTTGCATGAATCACATATGTCATAAAGAGGGTAACTTGCATAGATGTTCATGTCATAGACCTATCATAAAGGGATAAACTTGCATACATGTCATAGGTCTAAAAGGGATGAACTTGCATATGTCACTCATATCATAAAAAGGGGTAAACATGCATATGTATGCATATCATACAAAGGTGTAAACTTGCACATGTTACTTGCATATAATCAAACACCAAACTTGCATAACATGTCATATATGAACTTGCATATAATCAAACACCAAACTTGCATAACATGTCATATATGAACTTGCATATAATCAAACACCAAACTTGCATAACATGTCATATATGAACTTGCATATAATCAAACACCAAACTTTCATAACATGTCATATATGAACTTGCATATAATCAAACACCAAACTTGCATAACATGGTGTCATAATGGATCAATGTTTATCATAGTGATTTGCATAACTAGCATCATGAACATATAGCATAAAACTTGCATAACTAGCATCATGGACATATAGCATAAAACTTGCATAACTAACATCATGAGCACATAGCATATGATAACATAACTTGCATTGATCCACATTCATAACCATAACCTCATTACATCCTATCATAATTAGTTTATCAATTGCTTTCTAAAGGCATAGAAACTCACAACTTGTTGATTAGCACTCCTATGAAGAAGATTAAGTTGCTAGAGTTGATTAGAAGTTGATTTGAGAAGCTATCTTCTTCTAAAATTTGATGGAGGCTCCTTCTACTTGCATTTTGACGGCATGACGACGTTGTATCTATTTTTAGTATGGATTAGGGTAGTCTTAGGGTGTATTTATAGATTTAGGATGTAGTTTAGGCCCTTAGATTAACCCTAATTTAGGTTAGAGCCGTCAGATCTCGTCACAAGCCCCCAAACACAGCCCAAACTCCTTCAGGCTGCACCCAGGCCAACCTGGTCGAGTACCCAGGTCGACACCCGTGTCGACTGGGCAGTCGACATGGGTTGGGGTGGTGTCGACTGGGCAGTCGACACCCCTGTCGACCTGGCCTGCACGGGAATTTTCTGGCCTTCCCCTGTGTGTTGAATTTCGAATTTTGGATCTGAAATTTAAATCTGTTTTGAACTTAGAATTTTCTGAAAACTTCGTTGGGCCATAACTTGGTCATATGGACCCCAAATCACGCAAACTCGGACTCTATTTCGCATATTTTTCTGAGACGAACGCAATGGCGCAACCCGTTTCTCCTAATTCCCACATCTGGGATTAGTTATTTTTTTATTTGTGAATGTTAATATTAACTGAAATTCAGGGTGTTACAATCGTACTATTCATTGCATATCAAACAAATCGGGTAATATTTGTGGATATAACCTTTATAAAGGGTGATGGAAACTACAACATATATTGCATGATACAAATTTACAAATCGCATCAAAACATGAGTGTCACATATCTAGCTTTGCACATAAGGTCTCTATTTCTAAAGTTTTATAAAAAAATCCTTAATGAATCGGTAAATAAGTTCTTTATTTTTCTGAGTTAGGATTCGAGTACAGATTTTTATTAAAAATGCTAGTTAGCATGTTCTTTCCAAATGTTTTTATTCATAATGTGTAAGTATAATTTTAGTAAATAACTGTTGTTCTACAATTAACGGATTTTGTAGAATTTATTATTTTTTTCTAAATATTGTTGTTTCCCTTGCATTTTCTGTTATAAAAGTTCAAGCTATCTTGCATATTCATTGGCTCAAAAATTTGGATTTAATTTACGAAATCACGATTGCTGGGACTTTTCTTACAACATTAGAAATATAGATTTGTAGCTTTTTCTTGGTCATGTACATTTTGAACATCTTCAGCTCCACTGTAGTTATAATATAGCGTCAGCTACGCAGTGTTAATTTTAAAATCATTGAAAATGTCCATTGCCGGTTTGAATCAAAATATTGTACTTGCATGGTATAAAATTTACTAAACATTACTAATATCAATTGCTATTTTTGGATATTCCAACTTAAAATGTGAAGCAAAGAACGTACATATAAAGTCTTTTTTACACACATATTTATTTAAAATTAGTATAAAATGCATGGACGAGTATCAAATACCCACATATATTTATGTGTTTAAAGTGGGAAAAATGAGTTGTTCAATTTATAATATCATATGAGAATGGATAATTAAATTTCGTTGATGTGTAATCTGAACTAAATTGTTGTGAAGGTTGCAAATTATTAGTGGAATTCCATTAACGAATGAGTGTATTTCTAGAACTTATGAGTGATATCGTGAAAACTATGTTCATCAGATTGTCTTTATTAACAGTAGAGGTAGATGCATAATGAGTTGTTCTGCTTGTAGTGTTATATGAGAAAGGATAACTAAATTTCATTGATGTGTAGTCCGAAAAGAATGATGTGAAGTTTGCAAATAAAGGGTGAAATTCCATTTACGAACGGTAGTATTTTTAGAGCTTCAAAATGACATAGTGAAAACCATGTTCATTAAGTTGTTTTTATTAACACTAAAGACAAATACATATAGTTGTGTATATAATTCTGTGAGAGCTTTGCAGCCATGGCTTCCATTAATTCTTTTCTTGATCCGATTTTCGACGACAACCCTAATCAGAAAGGGGGATCATCTTCATCTCCCCATCTTTCCTCCAATCCTTCTCCTAGTCTTCCTCGGTCTTCTCCAGATTTCATAGTTGATGAGGACGGGTTCACGATGGTTCACAATCGAAAGAAAGGCGCTAAATCTTTCTCAAATTCTAATGTTTCTACCCATATTCGAAAGGGGGTGGGTAAATCAAGTGAGTATCCATTCATTTCAAGACATAAGCCTTTTCCAGCTTCTAATGGTGAACGATTTCAACCCAGAAATGCAACCAAAATTCAACCCAGAAATGCAACCAGAAACGTTCAAGAACCGAAACAGCAAGTTAAAAGTAACTTGTCTAAAGATTTGAAGGTTTCATCCTAGGCTAAAATGGTCAATAATGGGGGCCAAGGTTCTAAATTTGACCTAAAATTTATTCCTTCGGTCGAAACTATTGGCGAGAGGATCATCGTGGTTTCTGAAGAAACTAGTATCAGAACTGAAGAAAATTGGGGTTTGTCTGTTGTTGCCTATGTATTTAGCAAACGCCCTGCTTATCACCATTTTAGGGCGTTCGTGGTCCACACATGGAACCCCATAGGATCCTTCGAGATATTCACACATGAAAACGAATTTTTCATTATCAGATTTACTAACATGGAAGATTGTGAAAACATACTTCAAGGAGGGCCATATTTCATCAATGGAAAATTGATTATTTTAAGGAGATGGACCAAGAAATTAATTCTTGATCGGGATTTACTAAATACTATGCCAATTTGGGTTCGGCTTCCTGAGTTAAACTAAAGGTTATGGGACAAGAAGGTTTTTAGCGCAATAGCAAGTTTAGTAGGAGTTCCCCTGAAAATGGATGAACAAACAGCCAAAGAAACTCAACTGAGTTATGATAGCATCCTTGTTGAGATCAGAGCAGACGCTGATCTACCCAATGAGGCATCTGTATACATGCATGATGGTGAAATAATCTCTCAACAGATCGCGTATGAACTGATTCCAGATAGATGCAAAATATGTAAATGCTTTGGACACTCTCTAGAAAATTGCATTCACAATAAAGAATCAAGAGTGGATCCAAAAGAATTTACAAATCTTGACATTAATTCTAATCATATAGATCCTGGAATTAATTCATACGAATCTCTCCAATATATTCCTAATCATGCATGTATACCGACCTCCAACAATACATAAGCTATGAATATTGATTCTTCTGACATCAATAATTCTGAGTTGGGTACTTTGGATCCGTACTCATCATAACACATGCAAAAGTCTGGAAGCACCCATGAGCTAAACTCATTACAACAATCACAAATGTCTGCAAGTACACAGGAAAACTTGCAGACTAGTATTGTTCCAAGTAAATCAGAGGAAGTCATTAAAGATACATCCTCATATTTGTTGGAACAACATACAGATAGTAGCAGAAAACTAAACAATATAGAGGGTATCAAATATGCAAAGGTCATTCAGTCCTCCCCCCTCCCCCCGATGGAGGACCCAAGTTTAGTTACAAACTTTGCCAATAACAAAATAAAAGGAAAAGAGATAGATTGCGGCGAACTTCTATCCGCTGATCCAAATATTCACCGATTCTAATTTGCTGGCTACTGGACTTGCTCCTTTTAAGCTCTCTTCTATCACTGATGACAATATTCAGAAGGCTGTTAATCATACTTTGGTTGCGTCCAAACCATCAAAACTTGCATCACCAGTTAAAAGAAAGAAGAAATGCAGGACTAAAAGCTTAATAGACATAACTTCCACTACACCAAAACAACAAATTTGACACAGCAGGACGCGGAGATTTGATACGGCTTAAAGCCGTATCAAATTTGATACGGTTCATAGCCGTATCAAATTTTCTTTGATATAACTCTACTGATCCGGACCTCCCCCAACCCCTAAAATCTAACCGTAGATCTTATAAGTTTCAGATTACTTCATTTGATACACATTTGAGCCGTATCAAAACCACATCGTATTTTGGCTTTCTCCTTGAACCCTTCCTTTTTTCATAGGCCGCCCATTTCACAATTATCTTCCCTAATTATTTTTGTTTCCCACTTCCAGAAACCTGGCCTTATTTCCTCCATCTTTATTCCGGTAGTAGCGTTCATCTTCACTCCATCGCTTATGCCCCTATCACCTCTACCTCAGGCTCCATCTTCACCTTTGCCAAAGCCTACCGGCTATGGCCCAGTGTAAACTGGGCGTAAGCATAGGGCAGAAAAATCAAAGGGGCATCACTTACGCATACAAAAACAGAACGAAATTCGCGAAATAAAAAGTAGAAATTATGTATCAGATGAAAGGGGGAGATTGAAGGCGCTAAACTCCAATTGTAGGCTGCAGTGGAATAATTGCGGTTGG
The DNA here is from genome assembly GCA_030737875.1 of Allium sativum. Lineage (NCBI taxonomy): Eukaryota > Viridiplantae > Streptophyta > Magnoliopsida > Asparagales > Amaryllidaceae > Allium > Allium sativum. The sequence continues at coordinate 382,121,219 of CM060915.1, forward strand.
GTCCTGTATAAAAGAAGCGATTAGCTTTTAGTCGAAGGACATGTTCTTCGAGGGCTTCGATTTCAAAGTATGAAACACTAATTCTTCAATTCTCTTCTGTCAATTGCCTTCTTCCAATTAAGAGTTAGAAATTAGGAAAGCTAAAAAGTGAGGAAAACTGATTTCAGGTAAATTCTAATTTCCAAATTGTTTCAGGAATTGTTTTCAGCTATGAAACTGCAGTTTTTATTTATTTTTTTGTTTTCTATTTTAGGACAATTAACATCAATCAACAAAATAATGAAATGGGTTTTTAGAAGAAAATGGAATATTCTTTAAAAGATTTGAAAACGCAGAAAATGTCTTCAAGAACTATGATGGCGAGTTAGTTATCATTCAAAATCAAATGCAATGAAGAATCGAGTGAGTAGATAGAACAAAAAAATTAATTTGCAGGTTGACTTCAATATTTCGTCAGCAGTCTTCAAAAGCCATCTGTTAATGATACTTAGCCAACTGTGAAAACAAATTAACTGGAAAAAACTTGTAGGATGGGTGGTAGAACATACCACCTATATTCCAAGGGAGGTTCTAAGCATAGTTTTTATTTGATTATATGCATTCAACCATGCTATGACGTTATTATCAGGGCATTTTTTGCCATTAACGATGATGCTTCTATGATATTAGTATATGTTGCTGACTTATATGAAAGTTTCTACTAAGTCATACCATGTTAAATCTACACATATGTGTGTATTAGTTTTTTTTAGTTATGTGATTTTCTAAAGATTTTCAACAAATTGTGCTCTATAATATATATAGCCCAAAATGGGTTTGCTACACAGTTTTTCCCCTGGTCCAATATGGTAGAATGCTCTTTTATTTGAACTGTGAAAGAGGATTTTTTTTCCCAAAAGAAGTATTGAACACATCAGAAGCTGTTCATAATAACGGTGGCCTTATCTGATGATCACCCCTGGTATTTGTCTCTGTTGCCATGACTCTATCCAGGCTGGCCATTTTTCAGATCTCTCTTTTATATAGGTTTTCTTTGCATAACCCAATCAAAGCATGTTATCGTAAAATTATAAAAAAGACACACTCTTATTTTCACTATAGATATGCACTCAATTCTCTTCGCAGTAAATTTTAATTTTTTCCCCTTATCCTGCTATTTGTTATCTACATATGCGTTTTTCCGTACCCCTACTCCATGTTGCAAATTTTCAGGCCTACTCATTAATAACCGATTTTGCTTTATCTGCCTACTTTATGTCCTGCCACAGGAGCACTGTCTGAACTCTTCAAAACAGGGTAGTGTTATGTTGTATTGGTACATGACAGTTTTACTTTGCATTTGTTTGTTTTGATTGTCATGTTATTGTACGACAGTATTATGCTATACATTACTTCACATCCTCTTCCTTTTTGCCCAGCTATTTAAAGAGGTCTCTTTTAAACTATCTTCTTTGTTATTTTATTTTATTCAACTACAATGTATGCAACTATTCGTTTACACCGTGCAATTTTCTGTCTGTCTGAACTTGCTGCGCACTTGTTTGCTGAGCTCCGGACTGTTAATATTCGTTATTTATCCATTGATTTTCACATATTCTTCTTACTGGATTTTTGAGGGATCCATGGGCATTGCTTATATTTACTAATACATCCTATTTTGTAAACTATTGCTACCATTATTTGCCGGACACCCTCACAGTGGGAATCTCGTCTGATTCTCTTCTTGAACTGGAGTTCACCACAAAACTGTGTTCACCGCATTGTCATCGGCACTGCCCTAACATTATTGATTTGTTCTTCAACCTTGCTGCTAGAGAAGGTAAGATATTTGTATGAACAGTTGATCAGTATTAGTGAACTATCCAGTGATGTAAAATTGACATTTAATGTGAATTTTGTGGGGAGCAGGGGTATTTCTACCAGAGTTGTACCAAGCAATGAAATCGAACACATGTCGGAGCATGGTTGAACTCAGTAGTTCTGGCATTGCTCTTGAACCTGTATCTTCCCAAACAAAAATATTATTGTGGAACGTTACTTTGAGTATGGTTCAGCATCAGCGCCAGCCCCGGCTCCAATGACCGTGTAATTTGTAGTGTTACCTCCCCCTTTGCATTGTCTTAGGTAAGTGAATGATGTCAATACAAATTGATTAGAGAATCTGGAATAGACAAACCACTTAGCCAGTTTGTTTGTGCAGTTGGTTAATGGTACGGACTGGAAGACAATCATGAGTTTGAACTCAAAACTAACAACTTAGTTGAAAAAATGCAAAATATGTGTTTTCCACGTACATGCTTCCTTAGAGTATACATGCAAAGCTACATTTTCTAGGTAATTTCGAAATATCGAATCATATTGTTTGTTAGATGAAGCTGATAGCTTCACTTCTTCTTCTCTTTTAAAGATCCATATGGAACTAAGCTTTGCTTGCAAAGCTTGGTGAAATATGCACTGGTGTTGCCAGTGTTGACAAAATTTATCTAGTTATCTTCATTTTATTTGTTACTTCTTATATCGTGCCTAACCTGATTATTAGTACAAGAAATTTAAATAATGTTCATTTGGGGATCTAGATTGGACATTCGTGTTTTAACCAACTTAACATATCATGGTTTAGAAGATAGTCCATTGCACATGGCTAAATGGTATATACTTCTTTCTATAAGTTTATGATGAGGGGTAAGTGTGTGTGTGTGTGTATATATATATACACTAACACACACAAGTACTATGGCATGTGTGATGCGTATGCAAATGAGAAAGACTTTAAATGTGTTTTTTGTAAAGTTTTTTGGATCTTTCATCACCGACTTTATCATTCGCAATTTAATATTTCTATCTTTTATTGTATTTTCTAATTTTACTCAATTAAAGTGTTATTTAACACTTCGGCAATAAGTCCAGAATCACAACAGTTCATTTACTAACTTTACTGTAATTTTGTAATAGAAGACATGTTCTGGTTCCGGATCAGTTTGTGTCTAATTAAGAAAAACAATGAATGTAGTAAGTGCTACTACTTTGAGTATTGTTGTGGCATTATGTTTCTATTCTTCAATGCAGTAATTGGCATACTTAGCGCCCTTGGTTCTGAACATTGATGATATATTTTCCGGCATCATTGCACGGAGCTCTAATAAATATCATGTAGATAGCTGAGGACGTGCATTAAAGATGGAGATTATATGAGAGCAGCAAGCTAGTAAAGTTACATTGGTTTGCTATATGTTTTAGTTTGATAGTGTTGTGCTATTGGTTTGCGTATACATGTAGTTGTGTAACTATAATTTGCAAATTTGGTGATTGATGTCATGTTACATTAATAAAATGGTTTATAGATTTATTTCTTGGACTACTTTATGTTTGTGTTGATGATGAGTTTTGAAATCTATAAATGTTTGTGTTGATTTTTCTTTCTGTGTAAATAGAAATAGCAGCTAATTGTATTTTTTTAAATTAGATACGGCTCAGGCCCGTATCTAATGATCAATTAGATACGACCCGTATCAGTATAGGAAATTGATACGGTTTTAAACCGATAGGAATTTGATACGGTTCTAAGCTGTATCAAATTTCTATATTGATACGGATTAAACCTTATTAAACGAATCATTATTGATACGGTTCTAAGCTGTATCAAATTTCTATATTGATACGGTTCTAAGCTGTATCTGAGTTAACTAAATACAACACACGTCCAACCAAAATTGCACAGAAATACGAATCATTATTGAAAGAAGCTAGAGGATGAGAAATAGAAAGAAAAAACTAGAATAAAAGAAGAAGAATAGAAACACAACACAGAATCTAACATCACAACAGAATAAAATATAATATATAACAGCTTTTGAAATACAAAATTTGACTGTATATACATAACATTATCATCAGAGTACAACACTTACAATACAGTGGAAATAACACTAGATAACTAACGTTGAAGCCTCCTGCTCCAAGCTCCTCCAAATATCTGTAAACACCTGAACTACTTGACTACCCGTACAAATTTAGGCACCCAAGAGTTTAGGTAAAACAAAACAAAATAAACTCTGAGTCAGTCATGGGACTGGTATGAGTAAACAATTTAAAACAGCTCGAGAAAATAAACGATAACTCATAAGACCACGCCGTATAACACGGAACGTGTTTTCCCTTATGAGAATCCAAAATGGTCTTTATATCAAAACTCATTTGATATTATAATAGTGTCTAAATCAAATAAATAGAATCTTAGTGGAACGCTTGCATCTCACGTTCCACATATACATACAATCAAAACCGCAAGTACTTATTGGGTAATGGATTTCTAACTATGACAGGGTATGGAACCACCTTCCGCTAGTGTATCTCTAGAGGAGAATACACCGAGTTCAACAAGAACATCTTGCAACTCAGCTACACACGACCGACCACACATTTCGCTTGAGTGTATCGAATGTATATCACCAACGGTTAGGATCAGCAACCGTTTCCCGAATGGGACAGCATCGAATAAAATAAGGAATTAAATGAATCTCTAGACAGGTGATGATACACCCTAATAGGAGCTAACCACATAGCCATGTTGCCTGCCCGATTTTCATCATTTCCTGGTTGTTGAGGCTTGAGGCTACGATTATTTTCCAATCATTGATAACACGATCACTTGGAATGCCACATTATCAGATCCGTTAATCACTAATTGATCTGCACAAATATTATGGATATTATGCTAAGGGAATAAATCCGTTGCCACCATATATATTTGTACAGTCCAACATATGCGATCATTGGAAATATTCTGTCAGACATTCATCCATATACATTTGTTCTGGGACTGAATGAAACTGAAGGCACCATTCCGTACATCCATCCTAGGCAATCTCTACCTAGGACTTATACAACACCCTTGCACTTTACTCCGTCTTCAATTTTCTTTGGCGTATATGATTCGCAATGCTTATGCCAATACGGAGTGGTTCTTTGGATAAGAATCCAACTGATCTTTCCATATTAACAACATAAAAATGGTCAAAATTTGATGATTGGTGATTTATATCAACTGAAAACATGTCCATGTACACACAACGATCTTATTTCCAAATGGAATTATCAATCACATCATCAAACATATATATATATATATATATATATATATTCATATTTCCTTATTTTCTATGTTCAGAAAATATATGTTATTAACATTGGAAAACATTTCCATCTCTCATTCACGCATCACTACCATCCCACAACTATTAGTCCCTAACTGTAAACCAGTAAGAGAACAACTTCCTATGTATAAACCCCGAAGGCCGAAACCAACATCAGATCGATACTCAGAAAATTATTCAACTTAACTAATCTCTAATTAGTTTCTAATTTGCTTAACTCTATTTCTTTAACTCTATTTGATTAACTCTATTTCTTTTAAATCATCGTTCACTTTAAAACATATATCTCCCAGGATTTTATTTACAAAATTCCTTTTCGTTTATAATATTATATTTTTAAGTTCATTTCATTATCGAATTCTATATATATATATCGATATATCGATTTCTAGTTTATCAAATCTTCTTAAAAATATTCTAACTCCTTAAATTTCCGAAAAAAATCACCATAACCTCCTTTGTATGAGGAGCATCGAGAAAATCCCCAAACCGCCACACAGGCCTCTCCATTCAAAAAGAAAATCAAAAAGCCAAGCGGCTAGCCGATACGGCGCATAAAATCTCATATTCAATTTAAATACATACCTTTTTGTCGAGCATTATATTTATATCTCTTCTAATACTTTATTCCAAACCTGTCTCATGTATATTCATACATTTCTAATTCATTTCAACTTAATCCAATCGTTTTAACTTAATTAGTTAATTAACTTACTAGTTTACTCCTTTTCCTGTTTTACGTTTATATGTGAAAACAACATGTTCAAATATAATTCTAACTCGCTTATAAATTCTTTGAATTCGATTTTCAATTCACTTTTATAAATTCATACTTGAATTTAAACTTCTAACTTATCTAATGATAATTTATCTTACTAAATTATAAATGTTGTTTATAATTTAACTTCCTTGTTTTATAAAGTTAAAACAAGTTTCTCATTTCGAAATCTATTTTAAACCAAAACGTTATTTTGGAGTATTCTATTTCTTATAACTCATCTATATAAATATAGATCTATTTTTATGTCTTATCTCAGTTTCCATTTAAACTAAATTTAAATGTCTCATTTGGGAATAATCTATTTTTATAAATCCGACCTAGTCGAATTTTAAACATAAATCCTAAGGATTTATTCAACTTTATTTATATTCTGAATATCAGAATAAAGTTATTCGTTTATTATTTAAACTGATTCTAAGTTCTCACTTTAAATTCACTTTTGAATTTAAATGTTTAAATTACCCAAATGATAATTTTTCACCTTTCTATTTACAAACACCATTATTAAACAAGTTTCACTTTCAAATAAAATATTTCTTCTTTGGAAAAATATATTTCCCTTTTCAAATTCACACTTGTATTTATATTCCCTAGATTTTCCAATGATAATTCATTTCATTCGATTTTCATTTCATTTATAAACTTCATTTATAAATGAACTACTTATTTTAATTATTTAATATTTCTAGTCCATTCGAAATTCAAATTCTATTTAGAAAAATAGAATTTTCCCTTTTAAATCTCAAATATCCTTTTTATGATATTTTTAAATATCAACATTTAGGCCCAGTGATATTTCAAACATCCAAAATACCAAATTATCAATCATGGGTTTTTCTAACACATCATATAAGATAACATATATGAAACCAAACAAACAATAATATTTTTGAGGGATCCAGTTGGATCCCTCCAACCTGTTTTCCCTACATCCACAGACGTTAACACATAAATAATACCATCCTGCTTCGAGGCAGGATATCGCGGTATAGAAGGTCATCCACTAATATATATTTGTGGGGCGCATAGGGAAATCATCCGCTAATGGTACCTCGGGCATCCGCTAATGATACTACGGGAACAATCCACCCACCATACCAATATATATATATATATATATATATAATAGCCAACCTAAATAACTAATATATATTTTAAACAGGCACAGTAATATTTTCAATGCATCTAACAAGCAACACACAATTATTTTTAACTAACAAAAATAATTCTAAATAAAAGGTGAGTGAGATTTACTCACCGTGTCTTTTGTTTTGTTCCATTCTGATTTTAAATTTCCTTTCAACGATTTCTGAGCCTCTGAACCCCACACGAATGATTCTATTCGGTTTACCCTAGCATAAGAAAAAATTCGAATCTAAAAATAAGCTATTGGATTTCTTTAACAAGGTCTTATGTCAAGAATATACTAAAATTTAACCTTCCTTTATCTAACTTGCTGGTCTTGAGAAGCTAACCATTTTAAGTTTAAATATTTTACTCATCTCATTTAAATTTTATACAATGATTCACTAGCTAGATTTTTCCTTTCAGTTTGCAAATTTAAATTAACGGTTAATGATTTTTTTTGTTTCCTTAACAGTATAATTTCAGTTCTAATGTATATACTAAACAAACAAATAAATAAAAACCTACTCTAATAAGGATTCACCTTTTATAATTTCAGCCAAAATGATGCTAGCATTTCCAGCCTTCTGTCCTCCAAGTTTTTCTGAAAATCGCATCTCAATCATCTCTGTATCCAAATACCCATTGCTAGAGTACTGAAACGAGCATCACCACATCATTATCGAAGTCAGCCCCTTTCCGTTGTGACCTCCCTTTCTTCAACCAGGCTTCACGCACCTGGTCATAAATTTGCAAACCTTCCTCAAACCCACCACAGGTTTTTTCCCATTTATAGTGCTTGGACACAAAATTTCCATAGGGGTTCGAACAACTCCTTCTTGTAATCACTGAACACCTCGACATCGCAACACCATCGCAAGCTCCAAATCATCTGCAACGTGAAACCCTAATCGAACTGTTTGAGTTCGAACAAATCCACGACTTCCATACCCTCGAAATGAAATTACAAGTTCGAAGGATTCAAATCTCGAGTTCCTCATTCTTAAACCGTTTGATTCCCTTGACTTCATCGCGACCTCATTCCCGCCTCTTCTAGTTCAGTCTCTCCATCGCGCGTGGATTCCTCTCTCAACCCATCGCGTCTGAGTTCATTCCTAGAAATCACAAACACTTGGCATGATGTTGCATTCCAGAACAAGATTGAGCTGTCCAAAGTAGACAACAAATTGAAGCCTAACGTGAACGAGCTTAGCGAATCCGAAAGGAAATGATTTCGCTGAGAAATCAAATTGTTTAGGTTTATCTGAAGGATACGAATAGAAGAGGCTTGCGATTTTATAAAGGAATGGGGTGTGGTTTTAAAATTGAACAGCGAGGCCATTTGTTTTCTCCTCCATGGTTTGTTTCTGTCCACAAGGGTATATTTTATTTTAATTTGTTTTAAACCGGTATCCTTTAATTTAAATACCCCGTTATTCCGAACTCCTTTCTGAACCCAACAACTGACATTCCTAAGGTTTAACCACTATTCTAAACCCATTGGGACAAGTATCGAAGTGCAGTTCGATCATCCAGAATAGATATTAATTTAAATTGATATAAATTAAATTTCAAACCATTTAAATTCTTTGATAATAATTTAATATTATTATTCTAATTTAAACAGGAGTTTGTATTGATCATCTAAACTGTTTTCATTTTGTTTCAACTTCAAATTCATTCTCGTTTTCAGATTACGATAATTCAATATTCTTGAAATTAAACCGTATTTGATTATTAAATCAATAACTCAATATAAAAATCTATTTATATTATAAACTCAATACTTAAAACCATATTAAATATTAAAAATGAATTGTTCGAAAATCCGGGTCGTTACAAGAAGAAAGCGGTAAATGACACGAGTATTTATAGTGGTTCGGCCGCGGATTAGGCCTAGTCCACTTTGGAAGGATGTTGGAATTTTATTAACCACTCAAGAATTACAAGGGTAGAGCCACATTCATTACATTTACTTTCATAATTGCCATATGCTAGGTATTTGGGGAAAAAGAATATTTAATTCTCCTTCTTCCTCAAATAGGAGATGCCATTAATGGGGTTTTGGAAGCTCTAGGAAGGTCTCAAGTGAGGAAAATCTAACCCCTTTGAAGTGTGAGGCCATGGGCTATTTTTAGGAGTGGGGGTATGTAACAACCCGAAAAATCAGAACCAATTTAAAATTTTTATTTTGGAAATTTTAATGTATTTTGAATATTTAAAATAATTTATTTTAAATAACAACAACAAGAAATTTATTTTGAATAGAATTAGAACGTATATATTTATTTGAATCGATGTTAGAATATAAATATTTATTTTTAATTATAAAAGGAATTGAAAATGGCGCAGTAGTTTGAAAATTCGATTTCAAATTTAGAATGAATATATAGGATTCAAAATAAACCGGATTTTAGCGAAACTAAAAATATTAGAATCTATTTAAAAATAAGTTTCCAATAAATCCGAAAAATTGAGATTTCATAGCGGGAATAAAAAGTTATGCCCATTTGAAAATTCAGAATAGTCGCAAGGAAAATATAGCCATAAAAATAGCCATTTTGCAAACGACCTCCGTTTTCAATGAAACCTCTTTTGTTGGATCCGAGATATCAAATTATTGCTAGATTCCAAAATTCATAATTTTTGGGATCAATATGTGAGCGTGGCGAAGTAAAACGTGTTTTGACAGTTTTAGTCAATTCAGATCAACCAGAAAATGGCCATTTTTCAAACGGTCTCCAAATTTGATGAAATTAGTTTTGTTAAGACCGTATCGTCAAAACATAGGTAGATTTATTTTTCGGGAATTTTTAGAGTCCGTATGTGGCCCCGATAAATTGAAATGTGCGTTCAAATTCAATATATAGATTTATATTTTGATTTTGACGAAAATTGATCGAAACAGCCGAATTGGCTTACGATACATAACCCATTGTGTTTGTAATGGGTGTAAGTAGCTAGGGACGATAGTCGGTAGGTTCGATTTGAAGTTCGAAATAAAAAGTTGCTTTTTGAAATTTAAATATAATAAAATATATAAAATATTATAAAACTCCCTCCTCTCTCTCCTTTATCACTTCAGTCAATGCACCCTTTCCAAAAAAAGAGGAAATGGCGACGTTCGCCATTGCCAGGCCCCGACGCCCTCCCAACGGACGCCGCCCCCACCATCGCGCCTCCCCAGGCGGCGCGCACCCCCTCCTCCGCAGACTCCCCCCTCGATTCCTCCTCCCTTTCTGTCGTTCCCCTCTCCTCTTTCTTCCCAAAATGAAAACCCATCGCCAACACCCCCTACGAGCACGCGAGCAGCCACCCTCCTCCACCGTTCATACCAAGAAACCCCCTTTTTATTCCAAGATTCAATGTAAGTTTTTATTTCATATAGCAAATAAAAATAGGACTTTTATGTGTAGGATTTAAAAATAAAAACACAATTTTTACACGTGTAGTGAAGTTATAAAGATGTGATCGTTATACATGTAGCGACGAAGTAAGAGTTTGATTTTTAAAGTGAAAAAGATTATATTTTTATAATTAAAAGATTTGATTTTTAACATTCAAAAGATTTGATTTTCAATTTGAAAAAGATGTGATCTTTATACATGTAGCGGCGAAATAAAAATATGGTTTTTATATTATAGAGATAATAAAAAATATGATTTTTATATTATAGAGATAATAAAAATATGATTTTTATGTTGTAAAGGTAGGATTTTTAAATAGATAAAAATATGATTTTTATATATGAAGTGATAATGTAAAAATGTGATTTTTATATATTCATTAGCGATAGAAAGAATCGGTTTTTATATATATAATAGCGGTATAAAAATGTGATTTTTATCCATGTAGCATTGTTATAAAAATATGAAATTATATTTAGAAAGATAAAAATATAATTTTTAGCCTATGTATGTTATTTATAAAATAATCATACAAAGAAATAATTATTGGTTGGTTAAAAATATAATTTTTAACGTAGGTATACTACATAGATCGACAATCAAAGCACGGCGGAGTGGAACCCAAAGATGAGAACTTCTCACTTTAATTTATTTTCTAGTTAAAAATATATACTAGGATGCAGACGGTGCTTAGCAGCACCCGACACCCGTCGTCCACAAACCATGGACGACTTGTTTGATTATGATGTGTTATGAAAATTGATTATGATGTGGAATGATAAAATATATTCATGTGTTGAATAAGGTGTTAGAACAATAAAAATATCATTTTATTGTATAAATGAATGAAATAAAATATTTACTGAAATGAAAATAAATATTCATTTACAAATCAGATGATTTGTATTTGTACACACATTGGACTGATATGGATTGGGACGATATATTTTACACATCGCCCAACTGCACAAATAAAATATGTGTTTGTTGATTGAAAACCCCACACGGGTATTAGGATGATAATTGACGTACACTAATCCCAATTGTTTAGTTGTATGTCAATCGATTGGTGACAGACTGTTGTAAGCGTTAACTATTTAAATTTAATGCTTGTACAGTTGTGAAATGCACTTTGGATAATGGATGGTTGTTTATCTTTGTTACGATATACATGTGCTGTATGGAATCCATATAATTAACATTATACGGTAATTGATTGGGTCTCATTCCAATTTGAAAAATAAAAAATATTTTAAAATTATATTCAGAAAAGGATTATAAATATTCATGTGTTGTATAAAATAAATATTCATATGTTGAATAAAATAAATATTCATGCATTGAATAAAATAAATATTCATGTGTTGAATAAAATAAATATCATGTGTTAAATAAAATATTTAAACAATAAAAATATCATTTTTATTGAATGAATAAACCATTAAAAATATTCATGTGTTGAATAAAAGCCGTGTTGATTAGATACGCGCCATTTTGACGTGAACGATATTTATATCGATTTTATTCAATTTTATAATGAATATCGAAAAGGAAGTAATTTCAAAATCTAATGTTTTGAAAATACCATCATTTATATATCGATGATATGGAATATTCAATTTTGATTTGAAATTGAATATGAAATTGAAATCGTTTGGTAAACGAATTTAAAACGATTTATAAAATACATTTTAAATGGAAATCGACGAAATATATATAATATATATATATATATATTGTATATATATAATGGCCTAAATAGAACGCGCCGTGGCAGTTTGCAAATTTCGACCATTGACTTCGAACGAACATTACGGGAGATCTGACCGTCGAATTCTCCTAAAACCGGAACTTTTGGGTTCGTATCGAAAAGAGCTTTCCAACGAATATAAGGAATTTGAAATCTAACGGTTGGATTTGGAATGATGTTCAAATTAAATTTGGAAAAGGTCGCCGTAAGTGCAGTTCAATGACCGTCTATGGAAATTGACTGTACGGGCCTTGATAAAATTATTAAAAATATCAATAATTTTTGGAAAATTTAATAAATGATTTGCAAAGAATTGGGATGAAAAATTCCATATTTGAGAAGACAAAAATATATTTTATCGAAATGAACTAGTTATGAACTAGATTTGAAATCCATTATTTTTAAATAAATAAATTGGATTTGAAACAGTTTTAAAATAACCAAAATTTCCAATATATAAATTGGAATGGATTTGAATCGAAATTATATTCAAGATATTTCGATATTGGATCCCGTGATTATACGGACATTGTGGAGGAATTTGGAAGATATGTGTATATCGTTATTCCAATATGATATTTGTTGGTTTCGTAATTTGATATTGAATATAAGCCGATATATTTTCTATTTAGAGGCTCGTATTTAATATCAAATGGGATTTTGGGTTTGACGTGAATGGTATCTTTAATAATACTTTTCTTAAGCCCGATGGAGTTAAGAAAATTAGAAACTAATTGGATATTAGCTAAGTTGAATGGTTTCCTGTGTATTGGTCTGATGTTGGTTTTAGCCTTCGGGGTTAATACTTAGGGAATTTTTTTATTACTAATTTATGGTTAGAGACTGATGGAATGTGATTTTGGGTTTATCGTGAACTGTGTTTTAAATGACATTGGTTCTTTAACCCAGTTAAAGACATGATTTATTTTCCTAGAAGTTAGATAATCATTAATATTGATTTTGGGAAGATTAAAACTAAGTAGAGTTTTAATGTGTTAGCCTACTTTGTGAACTAGGCAACACAAAGTCAAGAAACCAACCATTGAGGAATATTTCAAGATATAAGACTCCGGTTCGGATCGGAAGGAAACACCACAATTCAGATTGATAGCAGCATATCGGTTCGGATCGGGTAGGATTCTCTGTTCGGATCGGATGTCTCTTACTGGATAGATTGGCAAAGCATACCTGATCGGATCGGAAGGCCAATAAATCTCAAGTGGATCGGAAAGCCGTCTGCTTGCCACGACGCTGGAGCGGAGCGGAGTATGATTAGAGAAGAAGAGACGTCCAAGCTACTCCGGTTCGGATCGGGTATTCCGATCCGAGCCCCCAACCTGCACGTCTCCGACCCGCACCCATGATCCAGGAAAATCTCCTATAAAGTAGCCTGGAGAGCCGGACCGGCTATGACTGATTCCTACCCCTAACGTCCATCTCTTTGATGTATTGTCAGCTTGATAGTTCATCCGAACCCGAAGAGAGTGCGATGGATGACACGTGTTCCGACCCGGATTGAATCTCAGGCAAATTCACACCTATAAATACCCCATCTAGAGACAAAGAGAAGGATCTTTTTTCAGCACTTTTGAGAATCCAAGTTCCTCCATCATCTGAACTCCATTACTCCCGGAGAATCCAAATCATCTTTCATTTCTTGTTTTAATCATTTGAGTGAACAAAAGTGAGTTGTGAGTGAATCTTACATTGCATTTGTAACTGAATTACTGAATATAGTGAAAACTAAGTGGACGTAGGCATTTCTTCGCCGAACCACTATAAATCTTGCGTGTTCTTTTTTATTTCTGTTTTATTTTACTTTGTTTCTAATCAATTTGGGTGTTAGAACCACATTTGGGTCTAACATTTTGGTGCTTTCACTGAGAACCCTCATCTAAATTCTTTATTTTCCGGGATCTCTTTCTACTTTTTGGACCGTTGAGTTCAAAGAAGTGAATCCTTAAGTTTCTCCACTTTTTTTACATTCGTTGAAGTAATTGTCAAAGACTAATGGCCAAAGGAAAAGGCAAAGAAGTTCAGTCTGTTCAAGGAAATGGAGCTGGCGAAGATCAGCAACATGCTGTTGTAACAAGGTCTCGGGGGCAGAGTTCAGCAGCAGGGAGAATCAATGCAGGAAATCCGAACCGACAGCAAGGGGAGAGCTCCGATCCGATCCGGGTAGGAGACTCCGAAGCCGTGCACTCCCCCAGTCTGAACCGACCCGAGTTGCTCGCTGCACACCGATCCGACCAGGCACCCCAGCTCCGATCCGACCCGACTTCCTACCTCCGATCCGACCCGATGCTTGGTGAAGCTGGAACATCTACTCGAGTCCCCGCGAATGCTCCAATTCCAGCTGCCAGGGTTGGAGACCAGGTCAATCCATCTGCTCCCATCACTCAAGGAGATTTCTCGCGCTTGCTTGATATGCTTGAGAGCACGAGGGAAGCTATGAGAGTTCATGAGCGCACTAATCTCATGATGCAGGAAAATATGAGGCTCATGAGTCGGGAGATCAATGAGCTCCGCCGGCAGAGAACTCCGTCACCGGTTCGTCACACACCCGTAGATCAATCTTCATCTTCCGAGGAAGAGAGGCCCCGTGAGCGAAGGCCACTCGAACGACCTCAGAACGTGGAGCAGTTAACGTTTGGATCTTTGGGATCTCGCGAGGATATCGCACGAGCATTAGGAAACGATAGCCCTACTCGGGGGCAAAGACTCCAGTCCCCTCTTCCCGAGATCGACCGGGAACACAGGGAAAGGAATCGAGTAGAGGCAGCTCGAAGAAGAAGGGCATCTCCAGAGCAAGAGCCCCGAAGGAACTCGGACACTAGGGCCAGGGAACCTGAGCAGCCCCTAACTAGTGCCGATGTGCAGGCGATGGTTCGCCGAATTATGTCCGAGAGCCGAAATTATACGAATGAAGACTATGGCATTGAGCGAAGCCATACACCGTTCACTGATGATATCCTAGATTTCCAGTTTCCCCGACGCTTTAACTTGCCGCAGATGGACAAATACAACGGAAGGACTGATCCGGGACAGCATTTGATGCGGTATTCGTGGCTCATGAACGCTGCTGCTGCCCCTGATGAAGTAAAGTGCAAAGCATTCCCAATCTACCTGGAAGATGTGGCATTGTTCTGGTTTACCCGGCTTCCTCCTCGTTCAATTTCTAATTACAAAGAACTAAGCGAGCGTTTCATGAACCAGTTTCGACTACATGCCCGCAAGTCCAAGAGTGTTATTGAATTGTCGAGGATCAAACAGGCACCAGGAGAGTCTTTAAGGGCATATTTAGATCGTTTTAACCAAGCTGTAACTGAGGTCAGTGACCCGCATGAGCCCACTATTCTGATGGCATTGAAGGAAGGAGTCGATCCTGAATCTGAGTTTGGAGACTACCTTTCTGGGAAGACACCCCCCACAAGGGCGATATTCTACGAAAAAGCCGATATTTATCTAAGACGAGAGGAGGCCCGGGCAAACCGGAAAAGAAAGTCTGAGACAGCTTCAAAGGAGAATGTGCAGAGTAATATTGCCGTGAAGCAGTCTGGGGGAAGTTCTGGCAAGGTTGAAGTAAATGTAGGAAATAAGGGTGGAAACAGCAATACTGGAAATGGGGGAAACAACAACAACCGTAATTCGAACGGTAACAGGAGAAACAGAAATAGGGGAAGTGACCCTAACAAAAGGCCCCGATTCCAGAACTACGAGGACTATACACCCTTGAATGACACCCTGGAAAATATCTACCTGGATACGTACAATGTGTTGCAGTACAAAAGACCGCCACCTCGTGATTCGACCGAGAAAGAAATGGCGACAGGAAAATTTTGTTTGTTTCACGGAACACACGGACATTCAACCAATGAATGTCGGCATTTAAGGGATGTAATCGAAAAGCTGCTGCGTGAAGGAAAATTGGATGAGTACAAGGTTGCCCCGAGGGACAGGGGGCAAGGAGAGCAGGCTCCAAAACAGATCCTACCTGCTCCTAAGCCTACCGCGCAGCAGAAAGGTAAGGGGATTGTCATCAACTCTATAGTAGGCGGACCTCACCCGGCAATCCGAAGTTTTAGGTCAATGGACCAGTATGTGAATGCTGCCAAGCATCTGGATGTGAATGAAGGTGACGATTTGGAAGATGTCACCCCTATAAAACAACAAAAAACCATGTTCGATGACGTGGTATTTCGCAGCCGAGACAACACGGGGATACAATCTCCCACCAATGATCCGTTGGTTATTACTACCACCATTGGGCCGGCCTTGGTCCATAAGGTATTAGTAGACAACGGAAGTTCCGTTAATATTTTGTTCAAGAAGTCGTTTGATCAGATGAAGCTCGAGCCCGAAGATCTGAAACCTTGTGAAGGATGGATTAGAGGTTTCAACGGAGCGACGACGTCTCCCATGGGATATATAGAGTTGCCTGTAACCCTAGGGCAAGGAGAACGTAGAAGAGTGCGAATGCTTCAGTTCGTAGTATTGGACGTAGATTCGCCATATAACGCATTTTTAGGGAGACCTGCCCTCGCTGAATTCAGAGTTTGTATCGCCCCTTGGTGCTTGTTACTGAAGTTCCCAACTGAAGCTGGAACTGGAGTAATAAGAGGGGATCAGGTCTCTGGACGGGCCTGCTACGTGGCCGAACTGAAGATGTTGATGAAAGGAGTTAATGCTGAGAGTAAGGATGCCTCGTCTCCCTCAAAGGGGGACTCGGCATAGCAATTAGAGAAATTGACCCCAAAGGAGTTGCCCAAAGGAACACCTGAAGACCTGGATCCTAGAAAAGACGAGGAACCAGAGGCTAGGAATGCAACTCCTAATGAAACGACAGTGGAAATTCCTGTTGATAAAGCTGATCCGACGAAAGTTTTGAAGATTGGTTCTCAATTGGATCCACGTCGTGCTGAGGAACTGACGGACTTCTTGAAGGCAAACTTAGATGTGTTCGCCTGGACCCATGCTGACATGTGTGGGATATCACCTTCCATTATCAGTCACAAATTGAATGTAAATCCGAAGCATCCGTCTGTGAAGCAAAAGAGACGCACGCTGGGCCCAGAGAGGTCGGCTGCCCTCAAAGAGGAAGTAGAGAAATTGAAGCAAAATGGATTTATTCGAGATTCGACCTATCCCGACTGGATATCGAATCCCGTCCTGGTAAAGAAGCCAAACGGAAAGTGGCGAACTTGTATTGACTTTTCAGATTTAAATAAGGCTTGCCCAAAAGATAGTTTCCCACTTCCCAGGATTGACCAGCTTGTAGACTCGACAGCAGGTCATGAACTTCTCTCTTTCATGGATGCATACTCTGGATACAATCAAATTCCTATGCATGTACCAGATCAAGAGCATACAAGTTTCATCACGAATTTGGGGTTATATTGTTATGTTGTAATGCCATTCGGATTAAAAAACGCTGGAGCTACTTATCAGCGGTTGGTAAATAGAATGTTTTATGATCAAATAGGAAAAACTATGGAAGTTTATGTGGATGATATGCTTGTTAAATCAAAGCAGTCCTCCAGTCATACGCAAGACTTAGCAGAAATGTTTGGTATCTTGCGAAAATACCGTATGAAATTGAATCCTTTAAAATGTTCATTTGGAGTGGCGTCGGGAAAGTTCCTTGGCTTCATTGTGAGTTCCCGAGGAATTGAGATCAACCCTAGCCAGATAGCGGCGATTAGAAATATCAGAGAACCAAGGAGAATTAAAGACGTCCAAAGTCTGGCAGGGAAGGTAGCGGCGCTGAGTAGATTCATCTCCAAAGCCACCGATAAATGTGTTCCATTTTTTGATTTGATAAAAAGGGGAAAGAAGAACTTCCAGTGGACTCCCGATTGTGTCGAGGCTTTCCAAAATCTGTTAGAGCTGTTAGAGAAACCGCCAATCTTATCAAAGCCCGTAGATCACGAAGAACTATTTGTTTATCTAGCAGTCTCGGCTCACGCTGTCAGCACAGCCCTGGTTCGAGAGGAAGACAAAGTACAAAGGCCAGTATACTATGTGAGTAAGAAATTAGCAGCGGCAGAGCGCAACTACCCAAAGATCGAGAAGCTCGCTTACAGCCTCCTGATTGCATCCCGAAAACTTCGTCACTACTTCCAAGCCCATCCAATAACCATATACACCGATCAGCCGTTAAGACAGGTGTTGCAGAGACCCGAAGTGTCGGGAAGGTTGATTAAATGGAACATAGAACTAAGCCAGTTTGATTTGAATTTTCAACCACGAAAGTCAATCAGGGGGCAAGCTCTAGCAGACTTTATTGCGGAGTTCACCATTCCAGAGGAAGAAATAATCAATGACCAAGTGGTCAAATCTGAGGATAAGCTAGAGATGAATCCGTGGAGACTATATACAGATGGAGCTAAAAATGACCGAAGATCCGGAGCTGGAATTGTCTTAGTCACTCCGGAGGGACGGTCGTTATATTACGCCCTACGGTTAGAATTTTCGGCAACTAACAACGACTCTGAGTATGAAGCCCTGATTGCCGGGCTGAAACTTGCTAAAGACCTCGGAGTAAAAATGATGGACATATTTTGTGACTCTAAGATTGTTGTTTGTCAAGTGCGAGAGGAATTCGCGGCTCGAGGACCTCGACTTATCGCCTACCTCAAGAAAGTGAAAGAGCTATTGAATAGCTTAGATCGGTACAGCATAACACATATTCCCAGAATTGAAAACTAGAAAGCGGATAGACTGGCAAAACTGGCTAGTTCTGACAATCCAGAAGGGACCGAGGTAATTCCAATTGAAACATTGGAATCGCCAAGCTTTGAGTCAATGGAAGTTGAATTCGTTCTTGAAGTGGAACCAGAGAAGGAGTCATGGATGACTCCAATCAAGAGTTTTCTTAAGAATGGGACACTCCCATCGAAGAAAAGTGAGAAAAGAGCTGTAGTCCGCAAAGCTGCCAGATATGTTATGCAAGACGATATTCTCTATAGACAAGGATTTTCTATGCCCCTGTTACGATGTATCGCACACGACGACATCAAGCGTGTACTGAGAGAAGTGCACGAAGGTGAGTGTGGAGATCATACAGGAGGTCAAACTTTAGCAAAGAAAATATTGCGGTACGGATACTTCTGGCCTACGATCAACAAGGATGCAGCTGATTATTCACGACGCTGCGATAAGTGCCAGAGATTCGCCAAAATCCCCAGGGCACCGCCAACCCAGCTTAAATCGATGGTGAGTCCTTGGCCGTTTGCCACATGGGGAATCGATATCATTGGAGTTTTACCAATTGCTAAAGGAGGGGCTAAGTATGCCATAGTAGCCGTGGATTATTTCACGAAATGGGTGGAAGCTGAGCACTTGACCAAGATCACAGCAAGAAAAGTGATAAGTTTTGTGGTCAGAAATATTATATGCCGGTTCGGGATCCCAAGAACGATTATAACTGACAACGGAACCCAGTTTGATAGCTCTGAGTTCAGAAATTTTTGCCAGAAATATAAGATAGACAAGCGATATACTGCAGTTGCTTACCCACAATCGAATGGGCAAGTAGAAGCGGTAAACAAAGTCATAAAATCCATCCTCAAGAAGCGGTTGGAGCGTGCAAAGGCAAAATGGGTTGATGAATTGCCCCTAGCTTTGTGGGCATATCGAACAACGTTTAAAACAGCTACCGGCCATACCCCTTTCTCTCTCTCCTTTGGCTCAGAAGCAGTAATTCCAGTTGAACTGGAAGTTCCTTCCCACAGGGTTACGTATTATGACCCGATGACGAATCGGGCACTTCTACTTGAGTCTCTTGATGAGGTCGAAGAGAAAAGGGACGAAGCAGACTTGCGTGCAGCAAGACATCGGCGTCAGATGGCACGCTATTATGACAAAAAGGTTCGCCTCAGAACTTTTGAACCAGGGGATTTGGTGCTAAAGAGAGTTTTTCCATCTCTTCCTCACCTCGGCCCAAAATGGGAAGGACCCTTTGTCATCCAACGGAGACTTGATAAAGGAACATTCAAGTTAACGACCGTAGATGGCGAAGAAGTCCCTCGAGCATGGAATGCCCAACACTTAATGCGATATTTGGATTAGAAATGCTATACTTTTTGCTGTTCTTCCTATAAATTCTGTAATAAGGCACGACTTGCCTTGGAAAAATCTGATGATATGAATAAAGGTCTATAAAGTGGATGTAGGTTATGACTTAGCTGAACCACTATAAAAATATTGTGTGTTATTTACTTTTCTGCATTTACATTCGTTAGTTGTTCTGTTGTGATTATAAAATACAGGATAACTTAGAGCCTGAAAAGGTTGAAACAGTTTGGACATAAAAAGAAGCACAATACTTATTTGTGCAATAAGACATAAAAGAATGAGAAAACGACATTCTTAACTCTAACTCTCCAGAGAAAGAGAGAGAGTATAAAAGCGTCTCCGACTGAGCGCTGAGAAAGAGGTTCAACTCCGAACTCTAACTTTCCAGAGAGAAAGAGAGTATAAAGGCGTCTCCGACCGAGCGCCGAGAAAGAAATCTTTTCCCGTTGAACGACCGGGGAATAAACAAATAACTGAACTCGAACTCTAACTCTCAAGAGAATGAGAAAGAGTATAAAAGAAATGCCAGGAAAAACAACAGATATTGATGACACAGGAAATGCTATCCCGTTAGAGAATCGGGAGCGTTCAGATTGCATTGTTAGGCACTGAATAACCTATGGAGATTGACTAGGGACACATATATATATACATATCTCCCCTCTCCACAACTTTGTTTCATAACCATAGATATGCATTTTTACATAAGTGCAGGACTGCTAACAAATAAACATTGCAAAAAGTGAATTATTTTTATTTACAAATGAATGAATTTGTACAGGGAAATAACTGGAAAAGAAAGTGCGGAAGCTGTTGGTGTAGCAGCACTTATTGGTTTATAAAGATGCTAAAAAGATACAGGGGAACCCACTATTTGGGTTTGGGATGAGCCTTCGATTTTTTGGCAGCTTTTTCCGCATCTTTTGCTTCCTTCTCGGCTTCAGTCAAGATCCGCTTTGATTTCTTTTTCCCTGAAGATGTAGTACTGGAGCCAGCAGACTTCTTCCCGAAGGGCGGGGCGCTGAAATCAAGAGAAGATTTTTTAGCAAGTTCTTCGGTAATAGATCTAGTTGAGAGCTTAACTACTAACCTTGAACCTGCATCCACCACTGCGAGGGGCTTGAGAACCTCAGGGTCTAATTCTTCAGCCTTTAATTGCAAGCGCTTGTCTTGATCAGCCTTCATGGCCGCCAAGGTAACGTCATCAGCGCTCTTTGACTCCCCGGTTATTGTAACCTCCGGTTCCTCATCATGCCCCTCGTCTCCTCCGTCGTCTTTTAAAGCTGCAATCATTTCTTCATCATGGGGAGTAGTGACCTTAATTGGCTCACTTCTTTCCCCCAGGTCTGTTGAAGCAGCCTTGTCTTCCCCTCCTTTGACCCTATCAGCGGGTTGTGTCCCAGCGGTAGCTCCTTGAGCTACATCTGTCTTCGTAGATGATTCAACGCCTACAAAATGAGAAACATTGGTTATCAACTCAGGCGAGAGCAAAGGATTTCTCATCGAACGTTCGGTTGTGTAGCCAAAGGTAGTAGTAGCCTTGACAAATTGAGGAGAAAAGATAGGGATACCTTCTGAAGACTTTTCAGCGGGGGTAACTACTACCTCTGGAGTTATTTCAGGAATAGGAGATAGCAAAGTGGTTCGGGAAATTCCCGGGTTTTCGGGATCATACCCCTCTACTTCGGGAGTTACAGGAGCAGAAGAAGAAGAACCAGCTTCAGGAATGGTTTTCTGTTTAGACTTCCGCCTCTCTTCTTCCATGGCCTCAGCAATTAGACGGCGCCCTTCAGCTAGACGCTCCGGTTCGTCGTCTCTCAAGTACTTCTCCATCAGCTTATCTTCATCGAGGGAATCAACCTTAAGCTCTTCTTTTTCCCACTCGACGATTTGATTCCACACATGAACCAAAGTGGATGGATAGTCCTCGATCCAGGAAATGTTTCGACGACGAATAATGTGCGCGAAGAATTCGATCATTAGCTCGCTGAAGCCCTGAATATCGGCCTCAGCCTCTGATAGTTGTTTGCGGGTTTCCTCCGCAGATTTAATAGCGCATTCCACATTGCCCTCAGCCAGGGCAGCCCTGTTTTCCGCCTCCAACAATTTTGAAGCCAAGTCTGCGTTTTTCTTTTCTAACTCAGCACTCCTTTTTGTTAACACGGCGTTTTTCTGCTCAAGCTCAGCATAAGCAAGACGCGTCTTAGCAGCCTCTGATTTGGCTTCGTCAGCTTGCTTCTTCAACTCAGAACGCTCCTGAGTGTGGGATTCTAGCAAATCATGATAGCGCTTTTGCATGTCCTCAAACTGTTGTTTGAAGTTGGAAGCGTTCTTCTGAGCGATAGCTAGTTGAGCTTGAGTATCTTCTAAATTTTTTCCTAAGGTTTATAGGGCCTTAGCATCCTCCTCTGCAGTCTTTTGCATTGAGTTAGCATTTGTCGTTAGAGTGCGGATGATTCTAGAAAGAGTGCGGGAATATTTGAACATCTCGGTATATTGTTTTTCCACCAAATCAATCTTTGCTCTGGCCTCCTCTGCCCAATTAGAAGAAATAGGTTCAAGGGAAGGTAGAAAGGTCAGAGTCTCGAAGTAGTGCTCGGGAAATTGCTCCTTTAAATATGCCAGCCTTACTGCAGTTCCCGCATCTGGTGGAGGAGGGGCGAGGATTGTTAGTTCAGTGTCCCTTCCTGAAGAAGATTCTGTAGAACCCTTGTCTGTCCGAGGTCGCTTAGTGGCAGGGACTTTTTGCTTACTTCTAGACCCAGTTTCCTTTGGAGGCGTTTTCTCTCTACTCCGCTTTTCATGGGAGGAAGTGGAATCCCTAGATTGTGGTCTATCCTCCTCCCTACGACCTTGATAGCTTTTGTATTTTTCTTGTTCCGGTCGAACTGGTGAGCGGGAGCGTGAGGATCGAGATCGATAAGGATCATAGGGTCTTCTTTCCTCCCTACCACGGTCATCCCGGCGATCATACTCAACATCTTGAGGAGGATTGGACATGCTGCGGCGAAGCTTTCTTATATCATAAGAGGATCGAGACATTGTACCTGCACGATAAGTTAAATGAAGTTTAGAATCGACGAATCCATGGAGAAAGAAGTGCAATGAATGCCAGTGCTACGGTGTGAAGTGCATCCTAAGTGGTGTGTGTGTCCCCCCAACCAACCCGAGTCTGAAGCTAGACTGATGCGGGCAGGCTCTTTGGCCTTAGCAGGAGTAGTTTCTTCAGAAGAAGTGAAGACTAAAGGGTCCTTTCTGAAATCTTCTGAAGTATATATCGTCTCGGGTAAGGGGAGATCCCCTAAACCCTGAAATATGTGCTCGTCGGTGCTAGGAACATCCCCTTCGGAAGCGTGAAGTGGTGACCCTTGGGGATATTTTGATTTGTCTAGCGAGGTAGTTTCCTCGGGGGCAATATACCCTTCACGATGTCTTTTGGCCAGATTAGCCAGTTCATCGTCTTGAGTGGAAGAGGGAGAGGGTGAAGTCTGAAGAGAAGCTGCAGGAATTCCCGAGCCTTCTCCTATTTCTGGGACTGTTTCCACTGGAGGAATGTACGCGTATGGAACCGTCCCATGTCCAATGCTGCGAAAAACAGATAGCAGCCCATGAAAGTGAAGGTATTCATCTTTAAGGACCTCGTCAATGGTAAGGAATTT
This sequence comes from Allium sativum, assembly GCA_030737875.1. Lineage (NCBI taxonomy): Eukaryota > Viridiplantae > Streptophyta > Magnoliopsida > Asparagales > Amaryllidaceae > Allium > Allium sativum. The sequence goes on from CM060915.1 coordinate 382,145,170, forward strand.
TTGGTCGCCGTTGAGGAGACGGTGCATTCGATCAAAGAACGCTTGGTCTGATACCTGCTTGGGATTGTCGACTGCAAATAAAAAGGAAAACAGGTCAGGGTGATGATTCAAGTGTATAGAGCCCGGGTTCAGGAGATCAGTGCTTTACTTGATTTTGTCCATCTTCTGGCGCATCCAGACTGTTGCTTTATATAGAACCACTCTAGTCTGGAATCTCCAGCTTTGCTGCTAAACGGCGTAGAGATTATCTTCCTCTTTGGGACCGACTCAAAGTAACAGAAAGAAGGGGTTTCTCTAGTCCGATGTTTGAAATTATAGAAGAAATGAACATCGTCAAACGTAAGCTCCACGCCTAGAATTTCACGATATGCTATGAATAAGGTATGCAGATAGGCATATGAATTGGGATGCAGCTGCATGGGGGCAATCCGCATTTGTCTTAAGAAGTCGACGATGAAAGGCGAGAATGGAGGAATGGCGCCAACCATGCACATCAGACGAGTGACCGTCATATATCCTTCTGGAGGGTTATGGAGACGGTCAGAGCGTGAGGGCACTAAAGTGTCTCTCTTCATTATTCCATACTTCAAGCAAATTCTCACGAGTCGGTCATTGTCAATTGTTGATTCTACAGAATCTGGAGGTGATTCCAATATAATGGCTGAGTCAAATTCATCGGGTGCTCGATTGTCACCAATCCCCCCTTCCTCCTCAAAGCCTAGGGAAACTTCATTTTCTGAAGACATTTCATCGCTTTCCCGATGACCAACTCCGTAATCCGGACCCTCGCTGTCCCATTCTGGGTCAGATGAAGAAGATATATCCTCGAGAGTGGTTTTGTTGGAAGTTTCTGGAGCTTCTTTCCTCTCAGCTAAACGAGAAGAGCGTCTGGGCCTCATTGTCATGGAACTATTGAAGAAGCAATAGCACGGATTAGAGTGAATTATCCCGTGTTCCCTTTTTGTGTATGTGTGTGAACTAAAGTGTGTGCAACAAATGTGGGAAATACAAAATAGAAGTACAGCAATGTAAGACGAAGCTTTAAGGAGAAAGTAATGGTCAGAGTTGTCCTTGATTCTCGTTTATGTTCGCAAGGCACTATCCTAACTGTTCGCGAAACATATTCGTCTAGAGTAAGCGTTAGTTGAATTGATTGGGTAGTCTTTATGTGCCAAGTTTGATATATTCGGTTCGGTTCGGATATACGTATGATGGCTGGCTCAATATAAACACAGATAGTAATCGGTTCGAATGCGTCATTAAAGCAGGGCCAGTTCAAGACAAGGGAAGCAATGGGTTCGGAAGCAGGACTGATCTGATCGGATCGGATGGCCCGATCCGAACCGAAATAGCACCACTCAGCCGATCCATTTACTTCAGCCTTCACTTCTCCGACCCGAACCGACGTTTTCTTTCCTCCCATCTCCACTTCCACGCTTCTTTACCCGAACCGGTTCCCCATAATCTTCTTCTTCCTCCTCCTTAACATCAAACCCACTTCCGTGCTAGGAGCCCCAATTGAAATTAAGTGCTCGTGTGTTCAAATATTCAACGAGTGCTCGTGTGTTCAAATATTCGACGAAGGACCCTAACACTCTCCATCGCTGCCTTGAGATGACGATTGATGCCATTAACGACGACGGTGGTGGGTGGAAGGCGCCGCGATGTAGGAATTACGCAAATACCATGCTCATATCGTTCGATTTAACTACAAGTCCTAACTGAAAACAACTATAGCAAAGCGATTCGAGATTATAAAGCTACCTATGAATTTTGACTCGAGGATTAAAACGAGAGTTTTGGAGTTTTTTAAAAGGTTAACATTTTGGTGCAGGTTTTCTTAGCCGAGAGCAATAAAGGAAAGGGAGAAAGAAGGAAAGAGGTAGCGAATTTATATGGGTTCAAGGCGACTCTTAGTATTCCTGGCCTCTGATTTTGTTCGGACCGGAATTGAAGCCCATATTGATAAATCAAGCCCATCCATTCGGTAACGACGGAGAAAGAAAAAAATTGTTTGGTCTGGTGGAGCTCACCCCTTTGATTCTTGCTCTGTTCGGATCGGATATCGAGCCCGCCAACACATTCTGGCCTGTTGGACCAGCGCTAAACAATACAAAGGGAAAGCATGTTGGGCTCGGGTCCGAACCGAAAGGAACTAAGCACAATGACTTGACATGCAAGTTGAATTTGAAGAAAAGTAAAGAAAAAAAAAAGGCTTACCTGGAAGAATCAGTGGACGTTAAATAAAAGCTATCAAAGTTGTTTGAAAATGAAGGAAGTAATTCATATCGATTATGATATATTAAGCAGCAAAAGCCACGATGTTATAAAGCGACACGGTACTATAAGTAGATGGAAGTGATCATTCAACCGTTCTTATTCGAAGGATGTTTTGAAAAATGCTTCAAAGCACACTTTATCTTAAATAAGAGTGTACTTCGAGGGGGCAAAATGTTAGCCTACTTTGTGAACTAGGCAACACAAAGTCAAGAAACCAACCATTGAGGAATATTTCAAGATATAAGACTCCGGTTCGGATCGGAAGGAAACACCACAATTCAGATTGATAGCAGCATATCGGTTCGGATCGGGTAGGATTCTCTGTTCGGATCGGATGTCTCTTACTGGATAGATTGGCAAAGCATACCTGATCGGATCGGAAGGCCAATAAATCTCAAGTGGATCGGAAAGCCGTCTGCTTGCCACGACGCTGGAGCGGAGCGGAGTATGATTAGAGAAGAAGAGACGTCCAAGCTACTCCGGTTCGGATCGGGTATTCCGATCCGAGCCCCCAACCTGCACGTCTCCGACCCGCACCCATGATCCAGGAAAATCTCCTATAAAGTAGCCTGGAGAGCCGGACCGGCTATGACTGATTCCTACCCCTAACGTCCATCTCTTTGATGTATTGTCAGCTTGATAGTTCATCCGAACCCGAAGAGAGTGCGATGGATGACACGTGTTCCGACCCGGATTGAATCTCAGGCAAATTCACACCTATAAATACCCCATCTAGAGACAAAGAGAAGGATCTTTTTTCAGCACTTTTGAGAATCCAAGTTCCTCCATCATCCGAACTCCATTACTCCCGGAGAATCCAAATCATCTTTCATTTCTTGTTTTAATCATTTGAGTGAACAAAAGTGAGTTGTGAGTGAATCTTACATTGCATTTGTAACTGAATTACTGAATATAGTGAAAACTAAGTGGACGTAGGCATTTCTTCGCCGAACCACTATAAATCTTGCGTGTTCTTTTTTATTTCTGTTTTATTTTACTTTGTTTCTAATCAATTTGGGTGTTAGAACCACATTTGGGTCTAACATAATGAAACTTTAATTAGATTGAAATGTGAATTAATAATTTAAATTATCAAATTTGGGAAATGATTGAGAGTGGAGTATCACCAGTTTTGCTCCTAGCGATAGTTAAATCTTTAATTAGATTTGAACGTGAAATGGTAATTAATATTTACCGATAACACCATGGTGTTAGATATGGAGTATTACCAGTTTTGCTCCATGGGATGGATAGGTTGGGATTGGGAAATAAAATAAATGATTACTTCGATGTTGTTCGCTAATCCCGACTAGTTTTGAAAACCTTAATACGGTTTGATATCCAAAGGAAGATTAAAGAATAAATTTAAAAGAATTCATCTTTGATAAAATTAATGAGAACAAATCCCTAAGGATGTGAATATTTAAATAAAAGAATATTCAAAATTGGAATGAGGTGTATATTGTGTTTGTGTAGCACTTGTTTATTACATGCGTGGGTCATTCGGAAAGGCCGGGTTTATACCCATTCTGAATAACCGATTCGATGATAAGTCGATGATGAAGACGGTGGTTGAAGACCGGAAGTCTTCACATCGTTTGGATGATTACTGATGTCTTGATTGGGCAGTACACCCAAGATAAGGTAATAAGTGGTGATCGTCCAGACGTACTTAGAGATCGACGGATATGCGAGGGCCTCTCTCCTGTATTGGACATATGGGACAAGGAATAAGGTGCCTCCGGTTTCGTTCAGACCCAAAATGAACTTGTAAATGGACCGTGTGTCTGACATTGGACTTTATTCTATGTTGATTGATTTCTATTAAATATATATATCTGTTTGGCGGCGGAGAATTTGTTCTCTTGCTTAACGCCCTTCTTTGAGACGTATGAGCTCAGAGGTTATATATCGATAGACATCAGTCGCATGGCGTGAATTGCCTGTGTGGCATGCTGAGATGCAAATGATCAAGGCTCCTATTGACAAGCAAAGTCTTGTGGTTGATGATCAAAGCACGGCCTGTGTGGCATAGCTTTGTGTATAGCGTTAATTCGCGAGCCTCACACCTTGGTATGAGTCAAAAAGGGGATCGTGACTGCAGGGAGTGCACGACGTTTCTTTATAGCTATGGGTGGTGTCAGCGTTTTACAAGCCCTGACATTTATAATATTTTTACCTGTGTGGTTGTTGGAATGCGAGGCGCCTCGGATATATCGGTCTTTACAGAGCCGATGGATAGGTCCTATAGGACGGGGAAACGTGTGTTCAGGTATAACTAATCCGCTATATGTGGACCGACCCTGAAGATCCAAAGGTTTGCCAGCGTCTGAACCCTGAGGCATTTGCTAGAGTGTCTCGAAGCCGGCGAGGATGATCTCTTGCCTCGACTCATGACGAAAATCCAATTTCCGATATGTGACATTTCGGTTTTATTTGTAGAGCCTAGTATGGTGACATAGTGGAATGGAGCACTATTCCTTCTATGATGAATACGTTTATATTTGGAATTGTTTTCATACACTTTATACTATAATAGTATCAAAATGATTTGTTTTAAACGTACCAAGCATATTTGGCTATTATAAGGTAAAACTCTATCCTCCGGCTTGCGTTGCATTGCGTGATGGGACCCGAGTCTTATAACAGCTCCATTTTTCCAAAAAGCACTGCGTTGTTTGTTTTATGCACTGGTATTCTTGGGAGGATTATACGGCGTGGTCCTTTGATTTACTCCATTTTAAAGTAAAGTTTTAAATAACTTTTTTTGTTCTCACACCAGTCACATGACTGACCTGGAGTTTATTGTTTTAACCTAAACTCTGGGTGCCCCTATTTTCCACACGGGCAACTAGTAGTTTTGGTTTTGCAGATTTATATTCACATGATCCTGGTTTACAGCTGGAATGTTATTCGGAAACCTCTTTATCCGTATATCACCTTCAGTTGTGTTTTTTTATTATTTTCCGCTGTAGTAATGTATTTAAATCTCTGATATTTTATGATGTGTAATATTTATTCATACTTCGTATATCCTTGTATTTTGATGGAATTATTGTAATAAGCAATGAAATGTTCTTCTGTTTGTGTTCTGATTTGTCGTGTTCTCAAAGCAATCCATGCTTTCCTTCACGAGGAAGTTTGGGTCGTTATATGGTAGGTAGCATTAGGTAGAAGTAGGTTGGAATAGGGGGCCACTAGAAGAATTTCGCATCCGCCACCTACACATATCAGAATTTCGAACCCTGGCACGGGTGCGAAATTTCGCACCCACTGGGTGCGAAACCTCGCACCCGCGAGTGTGAGGCGCACTCGCGAGGTGCGAAACCTCGCACCCAAAGGGTGCAAAATTTCGCGCTCGTGCGGTGCAAAATTTCGCGCCCGGCTGGGTGTGAAATTTCGCAACCTGCTGGGTGCGAATTTCGCGCCCTGCCGGGTGCGAAGTTCTTCTGAGGGGCGCGAGGATCTCGAGATCGGACTCTTGAGGTTGTGAGTCCTTCGAGGCCCGAGGCCTTGGTTCAGGGTTGTTTTCTGGATGCTGTGAGGTTACAAGCGGTGTAGTCCTTTTTTGATCCTGTTTCCTTCATTCCTAAGCATCCCTTTTCGGCCTTAGCTTCATGCGATACGTTGAGTTGAGCCTGTCTGATGCACTCTTGGGAACCAAACCAAAAAGCCGGTTAACAATTCCTAACTTTGAAATAGACAAAGTTCACAACTTCGAATACCAACAAAACATCGCTCACGTAACTCTCGGATTCAATTTAAGAATCTACTTCTTTTCCGGAAATCATTGATTATAACATTGGAGTTATAATCCATGCTCCAAGTTATAAAATCTTAAAATATACTTTTATTCATTAATTATAATAAATAAAAAATAAATAAATGATTAATTAATCTTTACTAAAACAAGAAGTAAATAATAGTTTCCTGAATTCGACATAGTCGAATTTCAACACATAACTCCCGTTTGAATAATTTCTATTTGATTAACGTTCCAAACTTCGGAATAAATTTACTATTTCTTGTCAATTCAATTTCCATTTCCATTCTAAACTCGTTTTTGAATTTATCACTTCTAAATCCTTACCAATTTCTCTCGTAATATTTTAATCTGCAAAACGTTTTCTTTTAAACCATCATTCATATTAAAATGTGAATATTTCTCCTTTATAGAAACTTGGGCTCGTTTTATCAAATGAATCTTGATTTTATTTGTAAATATAATTACATGTTAAAATTCTATTTATCAAGTCGCTTTATAAATCATATTCCACTTCTTTCATAAATATCTTTTACAAGTCAACTTCTTGCTAATTATCTATTAAGTTTATAACTTAATATCGACTTTAGACTCAATTATGAATTATAGGTTCAAAACCAGATATTAACTATCTTGTCAAGTTCCAAATTATATAATATATAATTTCTGAAATTAAACTATTTTTACAAGATTCGATAAAGTCGAATTCAAAGTATAAATCCTTATGCATTCACTTCAATTCCACTCACATTATAAACATAAGAATAAATTCCATTGTTTCCTTTTTTAACGATTTCCAATTTCCCTTTAAATTCACTCTTAAATTTGCATTCCAACTTATCCAATGATAATTATTTCAGTTCATTTATAAACATCATAATTAAACTACTTGTCTTTAAATTATTAAAACAAGTTACTATTTTCTAGGCTTGAAATTCAACTTATGTTTTAGAAAAATAGATTTTTCCTTTTAAAAACCCAAATTGTTTTCCCTTTCGTTCGAATATATTTTACGGTATATAAATACCGTTTATTATAGATCTAGTGCTATTCAAACATTCAACACAACAAAATCCATCATAGAACATCTAAACATCATATATCATATTATATATGAACACAAACAGTAATAACTTTGAGGAATCCAATTGGATCCCTCCAACCTGTTTTTCCTACATCCACAGATGCTAGACAATATAAATTATACCAATCCCACTTCGAGGTGGGATATCGCGGTATAGAAGGTCATTTGCTATTATGCAAGGCACATAAGGTCTCATCCACTAAATTGTGCTGGAATATCCAACTACCAACCTTAAATATGACTAATATATATGTATATATATATATATATATATATATATAATAGCAACAATTAATAATATGTCAATTCATCCAAACAATCATCACACAACATTCAATCATCAACTCTAAAAATACATATAAAATTATAAACGGTATAGATTTTGCGAGTTTACTAACTTTCGTCAGTAATCGTTGAATAACGATTAATCGACGATTAAAAGAATCAGGCGTTTTCCTTTGCCAAAAATTCTCACGAGCTCCAAATCGCTCCAAGCTAGGTTCATTGCGTAGCCTGCATACGTACGATCCCAACGGATCTTCTTTCATTATGAAGAAGTTATTAGTTTTATATGTTTGTATATAAATAATTGATCATTAACTTAAAACAGTAATTAATTACTTTTCCCTAATCCACCTTTAATCACGTTCATCTCATCTTGTCCAAAAATAAGCCGCTCCCTCTAGATATTTGAACCCGATAATATGCCATTGCCGAAATTTTAAATCCCTATTTCTCTGTCAATACTCCATGAATTCCCAAACAAAAATCACCATGATTCATCTCTTCAACTCCTTTTCCCGACCATATCAAAGATACTCCACTCGCACGCACGATTTGAAATGCGTTCAATAGCCCATCTTCATGTGTTTACTGTGCACCATCGAACCTTCTAACAACTGAATACCCTCAAAAATTTCCACAAGCTTCTAAATCACTCCCTTAATCCAAAAACAATACCAGAAACAAGAATCAATGCTTCAAACTCATGAAAAATTTAGCCTTAGGTTTGCGCTGAACAAATACAACGAGCGAAACATTTTCGAAACTGCCAAAATGTTATATAGGATATAAAAGAAACACCTCACGATCTCAAATATATTTATTTGGAGTTTTATATATTTTTATTGAATTTTTTTATTTTCTAAACCTTGATTTTGCTCACATTTTTGGTTGTTGGTGGCAGGTTGATGTTTTGACCAGAGAAAATTTTGGGTTATGAGGGTTAAGTCGATGGGGATATTTATAGGGAAGTTTAATATTTTTTAATTTGATTTTATATTCAGTTTTATTCAATCGCTATTTATGTTTTGTTGTAACGACCCGCATTCTACGCATCGAAGGATCGTGGAATATTTATTTCTTCAACATAAGAAGTCGTATGGTCATGTAACTTTGGGAGACGACTATTGGGGTCATTTCCCATGTTCATGATTTTTCCCAATTTTTAAATGACCGTTTTGCCCCTAGCTGATCTTGTTTCGGCCATAACTTTTGATTGGAAAAGAGTTTTGACCTGAAACCACTTCCATTAGATCCGGATGATGGTTTACCTTTCCGTAGAGTGGTCACATTAGCCAAACGGACTCCCCGTTTGGGAGATATGGCTGAAACAAGTTTCAGGTGGTGAAAAACAGCTTAATTGGACTTAACCGGGCGATTAACAGCTAGGCCCAAAAGGGAATTTCGGGATTTGGAGTATTTGAGGGCTGTTAGGGTTTAGAGAACACCCTTTTTCTCACTTTCGCAGCCGCCACTTTCATTCTTGGAACCCTAGTAATGGCCTCCAACATCTAAAACACCCCAAATCACCTTCTAATAGCTAATTAAGCCAAATCCACATCAAATCAAAGAGGATTAGCACAAGAATCGAGGTAGAATTGTTGTATAGTCTTGGGAACAGCGCCATAACAGAGATTTATTTCAGATCTAAAGTTAATTTGTGGCCAAGGTGAGTGATTTGCATAGTTCCTCACTGATTATGATTAATTAAGGGTAATTAGTGATAATTAGCGAGTTTATACATGTTAAAAATCTGGAAAAATATTGATAAATTTTGAAATACTGTTTTAGGCCTCTGTTAGAAAATTTGGTTAGTTTTGTTAAGTTTTACTAATCCTATCATTAGTTTGGCTTAAACATGCTTAAGGGAAACTATGAGATTTTGGCTATGTTTGATCCATTTTAAACTATCAAATTATTGTTTTAGTGTTTGTGATTGATTATACATGTTGCTATGACTGTATGGTATGTTTTGTGATTGATTAGAAAAGTTAGATCGGTCAAAAACGCCGTCGAATGGCGTAAAACAGTCGCTGGAAAGAAGTTGGAGAATGGCACCCGAACCGAGCCGAATGAAGGAGCTGAGCCAAACCAAGATGGAGGATTCGAATCGAACCGAACCGAACCAGGCTTAAGCTACTTCTACTCGACGACTCTTTTGAAGACCAGCTCCAATTCGACCATAACCCGAGATGCAAAGGAAGTCCAAAAAGGAGGTAGAACTCAGGATCCAGTTGGGAACCAACGAGTTAACTTCGTGATTGGACTTTGCTGCGGGACGTGTGCTAAGGAGTTACCGACGTCTATAGCTTCGATTCACCACTAAGACGGATGTTAGGCTACGTATCAGTGCAGTGGGGTAGTTACTACTCCATGGGGCAGAGTGATCGTAGCAAGGCTATGAGCCAGTGCAGTGGAGTTGTTATGACTTCATGGGGCAGAGTGGACATAGCAAAGACCAGTGGCTATGAACCAGTGCAGTGGTGTCATCATGACTCCATGGGGCAGAGTGATCATAGTAAGGAATAGGGTGATCAAAGTGGTGGATGTCGTATGCTTTACGCACTGAGTGAGAGATGTGAGGATGGTTGCTATGTTTGGTTGTTTGCTTTCACTATGACATACACACCCCCACCCCCGTATTATTTACACCATATGTTAGTGGTACCTTAGAGTATTGAGCGTTATGTTGTGCTAACTCTTTGGTTGCAGGTCCAGGTTCAGGTATGGTTTAGTATACCTGTTATTGTTCTATTTTGATGCTTATCGCTCATACCAGACTTTTGTCTGACCTAGAGTTTTATGTCACTTCTTATTACTCTGGGTGCTCTCAAACGGGCAGACTAGAGACAGGTTAGGTGGTATGCACAGGTAGCTGTACCGGAGACGAGCAGGAGGCTCCCACGTATGATATATATATAGATATTCTCTTTGTGTTGCTGCTGGTCACTACTCTGGGCATTAGTAGTGTACCTTTTCTTTCTTTTGCTTTGGAAACAGTTTTAAAGTTGTAATAATGATTATGTGGAACATAAGCTGTAATTGGATTTTTCCGCTGCTATGATGTTTAATTTTCAGCTTATGCACTATCTAACCTATTTTGTGTCAAAGTATGTTATTATTATATTTCATTCCATGCGCTGTGAGATATTCTACAGGTTCTTTGTTAGTTCATCAGTAAGTTCTCTTCTTTTTCCTTTCTTTGGCGACTGTCCCATGCCGGTTGGACATCGGTACAGCGCACTTTCACTGGAAATGTCGGTTGGTGCGGGGTGGGCCGTCACATTTGTTATTTACAAATTCGTATATTCACATACAATATCCAATTTCAATGAAAATGGACATGCAACTATAGTTTGACGTTATGAACCAAATGAAACATATTTCATCGAAACCCGAGTTCGTTTGCATAAAAACATTACTTTAAATTCAAATTATTGATCGATTCAAATTTTTATTTCACACGGTCGCAAAACAACTCTGATTGAAGCAAAATTTGAAATCTAGCAATAAGTCATTACAGATTTAATAAAATCAGTTTCGTCGAAAACGGAGATTGTTTGCAAAATGGTTATTTCTAAGGATTAAATAAAACCAATAAAATATTAGTAAATTGAAAACGCAATTCAATTTAATAATGAAAAATTGATAGTATCGTATATATCCAAATAGAATATCATATAGCTCCAAAATAAACATACTGGGTTTTATAACTCGATATTTTCATTTTCAAGTAAAATCAATATTCAATTTATTTTAAAATCCATTTATTTTATTAAATAAATCATTATGGTCTATAAATGATTCCATAGCGAGTTTCTGAAAATTTGATTTGGACACAACTCACAATCTACAAGACGAAATCTCAAATTTTCATTTCCATTAGAAAACTACAGTTCAATAGATTCAAACGCTTCTTGTTTCAAAGAAGTCCTACTTTTATTGGATCCTTTATATTCATTTAAAGTTCAAAAACTTAAACATACAAACTACCACGATGTTATAAACTTGTCTTTAATTTAAATATAATTTATACGTTCAAAAGTCGTTTGATAAATAAACTTGTTATTATAACCCGAATCTAAACTCAATTGAATATCTTAAATTATCTAATTCACACAATATTGCAATCTAACTATTTTCTACTATTTCAGAATTAAATTTATTATTCCTCTATTTGTACTAATTAAATATTCAAAATTATTTAATTCAAGTTACCGAAATTGCCAAATCGATATTTAAATAATTGAATAAATAAGTTATTCGACCACTAAAAATTTGGGTTGTTACATTCCTTCTCCCTTAAAAGAATTTCGTCCCTGAAATTGTAAGCAGTACAGATGCCCTAACTCTTCCAGCTTCTCTTAACCCACTTGGTTGAGATCTTACACTTCATATTTCCTCAACTTAGTTCTTTACATAACTTTTATTCTCATTCCCATACTCGAATTTTCCATGATTCATCTCAATTGACCTATCCATCATTTTTGGACAATCCAACATCACATTCTTATCTTCAATCCATATGCTCTTCTGCTTATTTCCACATCTATTCGAATTGATTTTAAATTAATTTATCAACTTCATTATTTTCTCTAAATTTTATTAACCACGTCCAGTTTTTAATCTTTTATACAATCGATAAGTCGATATATAATTATCAGAATTTTCTAACTCAAATTTTCAAAAAAATTCGCCAGCATCTCTATTGTATGACCCAATCAGTATAACTATAACTCGCCTCTCTAGTCCCTTTACAATCCAAAAGAAAATAAAAAAAACCAAGCGGCTTGTCGAATAGACTCATAAAAATCTTATACTAAATTTAATATGTACCTTTTGTTGAGCATACCATTTATTTTTCTTCAATCACTTCGTTCCGTAATCGTCTAGCATATGCATACACATGCATTTCCAATTGATTTTAAATCAATCCAACTTTTAGTTTTTTATTCACTAATCAATTTCCTAGTTAGTTTACTTCCATTATATAATTCAAACCTGATTTCTATTTCAAAAATCAGTCCACTTATTCTGCTTGAGTTCAAATTTTATTCCAATATCCATTACATACTCAACTGGTTTATGCATAAGTCGAATTCATTTTAATAATTTGAATCTCAACATGTCTCTTTTCCACCATATTCAATTTCATTCGAGATTATCTCTAATCCAATCCAATTTCATTTAACTTAGGTTAAGTCAAATGTCAATTCATTTAACTCAATTTTACTATTTCAATATATTTAACTTACACAAGTTAAATTTAAATTTTAGAATTTTAAATTCCCGAGTTTTATTTCAAATCAGTTTGAAATCATGTATATTCATACGTATACATAACTGTAGTAATTTAAAAATTTTGAATCCTCAAAATAACTTGCTTTCTCAAACAAATTTCCATTAAAAATATTACTATGGTAGCAATCCTTCACTTAGAAACTTGAAAATGAATACCGATGATGTGGCCATCCATCATCAGAACTATTTCCATCGACTGAAGCGATTTCAGTGCTTATCACTTTCAAAATCCATTTAGAACGATTTACATTCAAACCCTTTCTAAAATACTTCTATACTATTTTCAAAACACTTCAGAAAAAAATTACAACATTTTGGGACTCAAATTTCAAATTCTGGTTTGAACTCATTCTTAGTTTATCTCATTTGTATATTTTATTCATATACAAATTATATTGGGTTAGATATATAACCACTTCATATTTATAATCTTTTCAGATCATAATAATCCAACACACAATATAGTATAATAATTCCAGAGAAATTATTCCTTTATATCAAAATATAATTTAGGTAAAATTATTTCATTTACCCACTTAAAACACAATATTATGTCAAATTGCTCCATTCAAGTGTTTAAAAATCTCTATCGACCACGTCAGCTAAACACGTCAATTTGGAATTTATATACCACTTAACAAATCAATCAACACAATATAAAATAATTTTTATAACACTAACAAGTACTCTCTCTGTCTCTCATATATATATATATATAAACACAATCTAGAGCATTACTAACCTATCTCAATTGAGTTACACCACAGTGCCAAGATTACTACTCAACTTTCAGCTCTAATACCAGATGTAGCGACCTGAATTTCGGTACCCTTTGAGCCGATCAAACTAACACAAGTCCTACCCAAAGTGCATATCCAGATGCCAAAGAAAGAAGTTAGACGGTGAAAAAAGAAAAGAAATAATAGAATAGAATAAAAGAAGATCACAATATCATAAAATCAAAACAGACACAAGTCCCACAGCGGAATGAATAAAATAGTTTATATAAAATAACTTTTGAATACAAATCTATAACTATAAATACATATTATCATCAGAGTACAACACATAAAACACAATGGAAATAAACTTTTGTTATCTAATGCTGAAGCCTCTTGCTCCAAGGTCCTTCAAGTGTATCTGTAAAATCCTGACTACTTGATTGCCCTACAAATTTGGGCATCCAGGAGTTTAGGGTAAAACGAAACAAAATAAACTCTGGGTCGGTCATGGGATTGGTGTGAGTAAACTTTAACCATTTGACTTAACTTTTAAATCTTTTTAAAAGAAAGGATAATCATAGTCCGACCCACACATAGATGCGGATGATTTTAACCTTACAATAACCCAAAATATTCTTTGCATCAGCACAATTTTGATATTATAATAGTGTCTAATCAAATCAATAGAAATCTAGCAGAGCACTTGCATCTCACGCTCTATGTATATAACATAAAATCAAAACTAGCGGGCGCTTATTGGGTAATGGATTTCCAACTATGACAAGGTATGGATCCAACTTCCATTAGTGTATCTCTAGAGAGGAATACACTTGGTTCAACAAGAAAATTTTGCAACCCAGAACATACATGACCGACCACTCATTTCGCTCAGGCGTACTGAATGTATTGTCACCAACAGTTGTAATCAGCAACCATTACTGAAAGCATACAACAGCGATAAAATAAGAAGCAATTGAATTTTCTCTCGATCGGGTGATAATACATCCTAATGGTTGCAACCGACATAGCCATGTTGTCTGCCCGATTTTTGTCATCTTTCCAATTGATAAGGCTCGAGGCTATGTCTTACCTTAATAACACAACAACATCATTTACTTTGAATGCCACATCATCAGATGCGTTAAACCACTAATTAACGTCCTCAAAAATTCACTTGGTGTTAAGCTAAGAGAAGTTTCCTTCTCCGCCACAAATTGTGGTGCGTTTAAAGAAATCATTGTATGTGACTATCTTGAAATAATTTGTCAGACATCCATATATATTATCCTAGGACTAGAAAAACCGAAGGCACCATCCCATCAATCCATCGTCGGCAATTTCTACCTAGGATTAACTGAATAGCCAAACTTCAAAGAAAATCAAACCAGATCATTTCGAGTTTAATTCTCTACCACTCTCTCTCAAAGATCCAAGTGCTATTAAGATTTATAGGAGTATCTATAATCAAAGGTCGAAATGTCAATGTCGCATCGAGTCTCTCTACCAAACTGTTACTGAATAGGTGTGGTTGTAGCTGATTCAAATCAATTGATGGTTATAGATCGAAAATCAATTAGTTGATCTTGTAGCCTGATTAAATCAAGAGAGCATCCTATGCCTAGTAGTAGTTGGGATGGACCTCGTGGCCCTTAAAATTTAGGATTGGATATTGAAGTTTATTTGAAAAGAAAACTGCACAACCTAGAGTAATGTAGGATTGGATGTAGGGTAACTCTGAACCAGTATAAAATCCCAATGTGTTATTTCCTTTACTGCTTTGACCTATTATTTGCATATATGACTGGTTCATATCTATGATTTACATTTAATTCTATTAAATTCAAAAAGATTTCAAAAAGTTTATAAATTCCATTTAATACTATTCACCCCCTCCAGTGTTAAGTTAGCCTTAAGAACCGTGATTCACATTTTCCAATAATTGGTATCAGAGCATTGGTTTTCAAAAAAATTATTACCTAAATTTTGAAAAGTCTAAAATGAAAATTCTTGGAATTTTTGATAATACTAGATCAAAAATATTTAGTTAATCATTGTTTCATGTATTTGCATTTAATTACTTTGTAAAATCAAGTTATCTACCAAATTGGTGTGTTGTGAAGGAACATGCACATTATATTACACTAGACCATTCAACACTTAATGGAAAATTTTGCAAATCAAGAAAATCAAACGGATGCATGATAGTGGTTGTTCAAGACATATGATTGGAAATCCAGATATACTGAATGATATAGTTAAGAAGTTGGAGGATTGGTTAATTTTGGTGGTAACTTAAAAGGATACGTGACTGGCACCGACAATGTCGGTAATTCTAAAACTCCTACTCTTTTTGATGTTTTGCTAGCTAGGAATTTAAAACACAACTTAGTATAAGTCGGTTATGTGACAAAGGTTGTAAAATTAAATTTTAAAATGATAAGTGTTACATCGAAGATAATATTGAAATATTACATTTGAAAGAATTAGGATGAAAAATATTTATATCCTAAATTTAAAGTTTCAAATGACAACTTATGTCTTTTGGCTAGTACAATTGATCCTTGGATTTGGCACAAAAGATTTAGGTATTTAAATTTCAAACTCCTTTCCAAAATTTCTAAACTAGATTAAGTAAGAGGACTCCCTAAAATGAATTTTAAAATAGATAGTATATGTGATGTCTTGGAAGGTAATGTAGTGTTATGTAGTGCCAAGTTGTTGATTTTGCCTGGTCCTTCATGCTTTGTCTCTATGGTGGTAGCCTAAGATACGGTGGAGTTCTTCAAGTTTTAAGAAGAATATTCGGCTTCTTCTCGTTTTGATTCTTTCATATGTTGTGTCTATGTTTTCCTTAAGGCATGCTTTTGGTGTGTTTTGGTTAATTTTTTTTATTGGTACCCTCACGGTATGATATGATGGTCAATGTTATGTTGTCTTCTTCCTTGTTGAAGAGGCTATGCAATGCTTGTCGGCTTTGTCGTATTTGATGGCTTGCTGATTTTGTAATTTCTATGACAACTGTTTATGTCAAATCTGATTTGTAATCCTTGAAGGTGCATATGCTGGGCTATTTGCTTATTTTTTGAAGTAGCTTCGTTGTTCTTATGACCTTTCTTAACGTGATGTACCCAAGGGTACAATGTGCTATCTTACCTAGGTTTGTGTAGCTAAGCTACATTTTGTATTTGTCTATGTTATAAGGTATTGGTTGTTGTTGTACTTTAAGACATATGATAGATGTTTAGGCTGCTTTTGTCTGGTGTTGCCTTTATATTATGTAATTATTTTTGTCTTCCTGCATGGAGTTCAATTATAAGAGATGCTCCCTGCGTAGAGTTCAATTAGAAGAGATGCTCCTTGCATGGAGTTTGAAATTTTGTAGTCTTGAAATAGTTTCTAGCTCCAGCTCTGTAATCTTGATAGTATGTAATGGACGGTTGACTTTAAAAAACGTAAGTAGTGGACGATCCACTTTAAAAACCGAATTATTAGTTTGGCAATTTGCCAAACTTGTATACTTTTTGTAACTATTATTTGTTATAATAATAAGTGTTATGGATCAATATAAAAACCGGTCGGCTCTACCAAGATAAAAGTTAAGATTTTCACTTCAAAATCTTTAGAGTTACTTCATATGGATTTTTCGGTCCATCTCAAATTCAATCAATAAATCATAGTAGATATATTTTTGTTAATGTCGATGATTACTATAGATACACCTGGATTCTCTTTCTCAAACATAAAAGTAATGCTCTTGATATATTTAAAACTTTTGCAAAAAGAATTCATAAACTATTTTCTTTAAAAATCAAAACTATACGAAATGATCATAGTAGAGAAATTAAAAATGAAATTTTGAGAATTTATGTAATAAAAGGGGAATTACTCATAATTTGTCTTTTCTAAGAACTCCATAACAAAACGAAGTAGTTGAGCATAAGAATATAATGATTCAAAAGTGTGCTAGAATTATGCTTTCAGATAGTAAATTACCAAGAAATTTTTGGGCTGAAACAGTCGCTACTGCTTGTTATATCTTGAACTGAATCAGACCACTAACCAATAAAACATCATATGTACTTCTTTACATAGCGAACCAAAAGTATCTTATTTTAGAGTTTTCAAGAGAAAATGTTTTATTTTAAATACTAAAGAAGATTTGGATAAATATGATCCCAAATTGAATAACAGAAATTTTATTGGATATTCAAATAAAAGTAAAGCCTACAGAGTTTCAACTTAAAAACTAACACTATTGGAGAAGCTATGCATGTATCTTTTGATGAAAATTATTCAGATATTGGTCATATATATGATGAAGACAAATTAATAGTGAAAATAATGAATCAAATGAGATAAATTGTGAAATCAATAAACCTAATAAAAGAATCAAACTTTTAAAGATCACCCCATAGAAAATATACTAGAAGAAACTGAATATGTAGTGAGAACAAGAAAACAATAAAATAAAATGATTACTGTAGCTTTTATATCATTTATTTGAGCTAAAAATCCTAAGGAAGCATCATTTGATGATTCATATATACTTTTTATGCAAGAAGAACCAAATCAATTTACTAAAAAAAATTATGGGAACTTGTTCCTAGAACCGAGGATAGGAAAAAAAATAGGAACTAAATGGGTTTATAAAAATGAAACGAATGAGATTGGTGAGGTCATTAGATATAAAGCTCGATTTATTGCGTAAGGTTATTGTCAAGAAGAAGGGATGGATTTCGATGAAAGCTTCTGCCTCGTGGCAAGGATAGATGCTATCAGAATTCTACTTGCTTTCACTAATTATAAAAATGTTAAATTATTTCAAATAGTTGTAAATAGTGTATTTTTAAAAGTTTTTGTTAAAGAAGATGTTAATGTTGAATAACCACCATTATTTAAAGATGTTTTTTTTAAATCATGTCTATAAATTAAAGAAAATTCTATATGGTCTAAAAATAGCTCTAGATCCCGGTATGATAAACTAGGATTTATTTATTACAATCAAAATTTTAAATTGGTAAAGTACATAATACTCTTTTTATCAAAAGAAATAAAAATGATATTCAACTAGTAAAAATATATGTAGATGATATTATTTTTGGATCGACAAATAATGAAATGAATCAAAATTCTTTTGACATTATGACAAAAGAATTTGAAATGTGTCATATGGGAGAACTCGCTTTCTTTTTGGGATTACAAATAAAACAATTAAATAATGGTATTTTTATTAATCAAGAAATTAGACTAAATATTTAATTAATAAATTTGATATGACTAATGCCAGTGGAAAACCTACTCCAACGGCAACTAATTAAGCTTTAAGAAAAGATGACTCATCAAAAGACGTAGATAAAAAATTATATAGAGGCATGATATGTTCATTACAATATATAATTGTGAGTAAGTGTTTTTCTTAGCGCATGATATCAATCACAACATAAGGAAACTCACTTAAAAATCGTAAAACGTATTCTAAGATATGTTAAACACACATTAGTCTTTGGCTTATTTTACCCTAAAAAGGATTCATTTAATCTAATCATATTATTATGCTGACTATGCTAGTTGTAAATTAGACCGAAAAAGTGCAAGTGGGACATGTCACTTTTTAGGACATTCCCTGATTTCCTGATTTAGCAAAAAGAAAAATATTATATCCTTGTCAACACTGAAGTGGAATATATCTTTCTTTGGCTTGTCCTCGAGAAATTTATATACAACAAATTCTAAAAGATTTTGGATTAAACAAAACTAAATCACTTATTTGTTGTGATAAAACTAATGTAATAAATTTTTCTGAAAATCCTACTCATCATGCTAGAACTAAACACGTTGTTAGACATCATTTTCTCAAAGATGATGTAAAAAAATATTTCACTAGAATTCATTAAAATTGAGAATCGACTTATGGATATTTTAACTAAACCTTTAAGTGAAGCAACATTTACTAAATTAAAAAGAGAATTAGGTATTTTCTCACTAAGCGAAATATAATAACTAGCTATATTAGTATATATATTAAAATACAATGAAAAATTAAAAATATGCATACAAATATCGATATGCACTACCTCCTATGTCGACATCCAACAGTCAACTTTTCAAATTTGATTTTCTCTCCAAGATCAATTCATATATGTATTTAAACTTATAATTTCGAAATTTTCCATCTCTGCACTCATTCTTCGCTGTAATAAACTTCTGAAACAAGAAATTAATGAAGTATTCATATTATGTATAATCGTTTGTTTGTATCAAGTACATTATATAATAAATATATAAAATTATTATCTTAATAAAGTTTATAATCTTAAGAATATTGTAGATTAGACGAAATTATATAGTTTTCTTTGTTGATGACAAAAGGGGAGAATTATAGAATATGTTAGTATAAGCTTAGATTGAGGGGAGACAATAGTTTTAGTTGGAGTTACGGGGAGTAACTGAAGAATCAGGGTACCAGGTAGATATATGGTAAGTATATTTTGTAAACAAAGGTTGACATCATCAAAAAAAAGGAGATTGTTAGGGATTGAGATGATGGTTTTAATGACAACAACCTTTTTATAACCTTGTCTAACATTTGCTACTATAAAATATATACTAACACAATTGTGTAGATAAATATACATGTGATATATTAAGGTATTGTTTGTTGAAGACTATACAGTACAGAGATTCAAAATTTCAAAGAAGAAGAGTTCAGGATTAAAGCTCACAAATAACAAGAGTTTAATAAGTTTAAAATATTAGGATAGGTAATAGAGTCTAAAATTTTGGTTAAAACTCCAGAATAGCACTAACATCTTTATTCCAATTCTCTCACCATTTCTACCTTGTAACATTTCAAAAATCTTCTTAACTTTAAATTTCAATTGATTTCAAAATTACTTCCATTTTAAAAACGTATATATATTTATTTTTTGGATTTTAACCTAGCCTCTCGTTTGAATATTTTAGATGTTCTATTTTTTTAAACCAATATATATGTATATATAAGATACATTGATTTTTATAGTGGACCGTCCACTAATATTTTCTATTTTCTATTTTAGTTTTAAATATATTTTTAACATTACTTAAGTTTCAACATTTCCTGATATTCATATTTATAGTTTTATATCTTAAAGTTTTAAACTTCTTATATTTGTATTTATAGTCCTGTTAAGTTTTGATATCACTTTTATAGATTATGTTTAGAATTTATATTATTATTATCTATTATACAATTTTAATATATAGGAAAATAGTTTGTTTAAACTCTAGAGTTACATTAATTTATTTAAACATCATTTACATCGTTTTCGAAAATTAAATTTCAAATTTACATAAAGCATGTCGACATGTATTACTCCCACATGTCAACATCATAGCCATTTAAAAAAAATCCAAAAGAAGCGCCTATTCATTAAAACCCTTTCTTGATAAACATAACCGTTGAACCCTTATAAATAACCATATAAATTCTATTTTTTATCTAACTTTCATTATCTTATTCTCTCCTTTTCTCCTCTCCATTACACTTAATTTTCAAGTTTCCATAATCAAACTCTACCAAACTTTAAAGAGAATCAAACCAGTTAATTTCTATTTTAATTCTTTACCACTCTCTCTCAAAGATCCAAGTGTTATTCAGAGTTATAAGAATATTTTTAATCAAAGATCGAAAGATCAAAGTCCTAGTGTGTCTCCCTACCAAACTGTTACTGGAAAGGAGTGGTTGTTTCCCATTCAAATCAACTGGGTATGGTTGTAGCTCACAAATTAATTAGGTGATCTTGTAGCCTGGTTAAATCAAGAAGGTGCTTTGTGCACGGAAGCAGTTAGGGGGATCTCAAGGCCCTTAAAATCAAGGATTTTAAGATTAAATATTGAAGTTTATTTTGAAAAGAAATCTGCACAATCCGGAGTTGTGTGAGACTAGATGTAGGATAACTCCAAACTAGCATAAAATCCCGGTGTGTACTTTCCTTTACTTCTTTTACATATTATTTGCATTTGTGTTTGATTTTATGACTGATTTATATATGTGATTTGCATTTGATTCTGTTAGATTTAAAACGATTTCAAAAAGTTCATAAATTGCATTAAAAACTATTCACCACCTCTAGTGTTAAGTTAGCCTTAAGATCTGTGATCTGCATTTCCTAACATGTTTATAGTTTTATGTGACGTACGTTGTATTAGTGTTGCTTATATATTAGCATGATTATTATTTGTTTCATCATATTTAGTTATTGCTATGATTTGCTTATTTGTTTGCTAAACTCTATTTTGTTATGTAAGTATATAAGGCATATGTAAGCAAAAGCTTGCTAGTTTGCTTGTGTACTTTGATTTCATTGATAAAGATTTGTTTTCCCGGCAAATGCACGCTTAATAGGCGTTTGCTAAATCAAAAATTTGTTTTCCCAACAAATGATTTATGTGTATACATCTAATTAAAACTTTACTTGAATTAGAAAGATAATAAGAAGTTATTATCGATGGATTAGAGTGTTAGTTAATCAATTTATGTTTACTCGATTTTGATAACATGTGAAAATAGTCATTTTGGAAGATATCTCAGAATTCGACGAAACAAATTTTATCGGTTATGGAATGTCTAATTATTATAAGGTTCTAAATTTTTTGGCGATTTGAGTTATCACGTGATCTTGCATGATATAAACGCGTATGGATGAACGATATAGAATATAATATGATTTCAAAAGCTAAAATTTGCATATGATCGAATTTGCTTTCGAAACTTATTCCATTATGTTGTGTGTATGCTTAATATGTGTTTGTTAACTCAAAGATTTGTTTTCCCAACAAATGATTGACGTGTATACATCTAATTAAAAATTTATTTGAATTAGAACGATAATAAGAAATTATTATTGATGGATAAGAGTATTTGTTAATCAATTTATATTTACTCGATTTCGTTAACACGTGAAAATAGTCATTTTTAAAATGATCTCGGAATTCGATGAAATAAATTTTATCGGTTCTAGAATGTCTAATTATTATAAGGTTCTAAATTTTGTAGAAATTTGAGTTATCGTATGATTGTGAGCGATATAAACGCGTATGGATGAACGATTAAGATTATAAGATTATTATATGATTTCAAAAGTTAAATTTTGCATATGATCGAATTTGCTTTTGAAACTTATTCCATTGTGGTTGAAATGTGAGATATTAAGTATAAACGACAGTGAGCATACCTCGTTTTGAGTACATAACTTTTCAAAATTGATGAATAGTGTTTAATGGAGGCTATAAATAGAAGTTAACTTATTCATTGTTAAACCCTGCCCTCCATTTGCAATTCAACAACAGAAATCTCGCAATTTCATCCATCCACAAATAAATAAAACTCCCAACATGACTTTTTTGGTATCGATGATATGAATGCATCTGATTTGACCATTTGTCGATCAAGCGTAGAAGTTGGCCAGAATATGGACAAAAGTGAGAATGGGTTCATTTTGCTTTTTTGGCTATAGATCTCTAATGGTGAAGTTTCAGACTGAGTCACCAAAAGGAAAAAGGAGGGAAATAGGAGATCTTTCGATCTGAGGTGGTCGAAGCATCTAAAGCAAAGCTTGGTTAAATAAATGGTAAGATGATCATTTTTCATTCATCTCGAATTTCTAGGGGAACGGGGGCCTGGATGGTTGGCATTGTCGGCAAAGTGGGCTGGTGGACCGGCGGTCACGGTAGGGTCAGAGGCATGGGCTTAGGTGGAGGGAGGTGGCGATAGTGATCTGTTGAACAAAGGGGATCGAGTTTGATTTTGATCGAACTAGAGGGTGTTTAATGGTGAATTATAAATGGCTAATGAAGATGATTAGTTGCCAATGACGTCACTTGTTATTAATAAATTATTTTAGTTTAATTCAATGTTACAACATGTGTAACTCTTTTATACGAGGACGGATTTGCGCAGCGTAAGTTTCTTATGTTCGTATTTACGGATCTTATGTGTGCGAGTTTGATTCAGTAACTTGGAGCTATCTCGAATTTAACTAATTTCAAACGATTGTTTGCAATTAGAAAAAATAATGTGATAATGTTGACTGGTTGATGATGAGTTAAAACTCACACTTTCCGGAAAATTATTTTACCATATAATAATATTCTTTGTTGTTTACATATGTGTAGTGTGATTAGATTGTTGAGTGATTTATTTCTTATTTGGGTAGTCATGGTGATATAGTCCCGCATGACAATACTTTCTTTTAAGTGGAAGCTTCACCTTATATGAATTAGAATTTATTATCTAATTATTATGCATATATGTGCCAATATATGAGCTATGATGCAGGGGACATGTCGGAGGGTTCCAATATCTTTTCAATGTGTTAGTTGTTATTCGCGTTCATTTTATACACCCATGTACTGTCTAACCTATATATCACTAAAAACTGATCGGATGATGTTTGCTGAATTAAATTCAACATTGCAATGTTATTAATCTATAAACAATATTACTTTAGCGTTTGGTGACCGATGACCAAAATTCAGCATTTTGACTATGAAGATTGATCGTAGGAAAAATTACCAAGTTTTGAAGTTATAAACTATTCTATAAAAAAAGTAAGATTTTGAATTGGTTATATATAAGATTTATAAAATGAAGTTTTATAAATTGATTTATAAGTGCTTAAACTTGGCAAAGTTTCCACAAACGGAGTATATAAGTAATAAAATAAAATCTATAAATAAAGAAGTTTTATAATTCATTTTCAAGTGTTTGAACTAAGTTATATCACAAAGACATAGAAGCCTATAAGAAACTTATAAATGCTGCAAGAACATAAAAATGGAAACTTATGGAGCTTCGCAAAGGATGACAATTTGTAAATGGTGTGTATTGGATTTGTAAGTTAAGTTCGTACTGATTTGATTCATAATCAAAGAAGATTTTATAAGACATAAAATGAATACTCTAAGTTTTCAAAACTTGACATTTTTTGAAACAAAATATTTATAATATTCTTACTCCAATTGTACTAGATTCCTAATATGGAGCTCGCACTATTCGTATGAATTTGGAAGGTGTTATCACCGCTATTCGACGAATAGTTTAGGTGGAATTTGGATATTTGTATTGTGTATAATCAATTTCATCATTATACTTCTTATCAATGCTTAACACCAATGCTTAGGGTTTTACAGGAAATGATGCATTCCATGACACTGCTTTTGATCCACCAATGATTTATGACTATACTCATACCTTTGAGTTAAGTATAGATATATTTTCAAAGCACGAAAACTATATGATTTGTGAATATGCTTATTCTATTGAGATAAGTGTATGGACGTGATTTCCAAGTATGAAAATGAAGAGATTTGTGAATATGCCTATTACTTGAATTAAGCATTTGGAATCAATTTTTAAGAATCGATGAAATGATATGAATAAAGAATTTAATTAAAACCGCTGATATACTTGGTTGCACGATTATGGTTGATGGTTAAACAAATGACTGTCACCTGAATTCCTTTTTTTAATTATAACTTGTTGGTTCGAGGAACCAAAATGGAAATGGATCCAAAACCACTTTAAATTAGCATCGTATTTGGATTAATATGTATGTGACCTAAAGATATACTTATATCTATGAAGTGAAGAATATAGACCCGGAGGAGTAAAGGATTGCTTGTGGATATCCATGTTTGCTCCCAAGGTTTATATTACTTACTTCTAGCAGTGGTCCTTACGTTTTGGAGATCTACATGATGCGAGGATTTCTTATTACTAATCCTAAGGGTAATATCCAGTAGGATGTGGTAAAATATTTCCTTCTCTTTGTATTGTTCCTGGAAAATTTGTCTGGATGGGTGCTTGACATTGCATTTTTGGATCATGAACACTGATTTTTACAAACGTGCATTAGTTAATTGCGGAGAAGACAACTTCTCTTAGCTTAACATTATTCTCTGAGACATATGATCTAAGAGATGTTATTTTAGTGGAAGTTAATTAGTAATCGACGAATGGCAATATGGCATCTAAAGTGAAGTGAAGAATTGTTTGGTATAAGGTAATCATAGCCTGTAAGCCTCAATAATTGGATAGGAAGAAATAGGTAACACAGTGAGGTTAAGTGGGTAGCATCCATTAGGAGATGCTCCTCGTCCTTCTAAATTTTCTCATTATATGTCAAGAAGTGGAGCAAGCGAGTGCCCGACTAAGTCGGTAGTGGGGCGATTATGTATTCAGGCATTACACCATTGAAGTATCTATGCAACTATGATGGCCTTGCCAGAAGAGTGGATGAGTGTGGTCCTCGATACATCCCTCTAGAGGTATACTGTACAAAGAGGTAGTTCCTAACCTTGCTATTGTATGGAATCCATTTCTACTACGAACCAACTAGTTTCTATTGTAAAGCCCTATCATGGGTGAAGAATTTAATAAGGGTAATAATTTCTCCCGTTGATTATATTTACTTACTGGGTTTTATCTCAAGATAGGCATTTTAATAATATCACTTGATTTGATATAAATGATTTGATTGTCATAAGATAAAAAACTTATGTCATGTTTATGTGTGGTCGTGTCTTACGAGAGTTCCATTTTTTTCAAAAGATTTTCTAAAATTAAGCAAGTTGTTTGTGACGTGAGTTTTCTCACTCTGGTATTTCAAATTGATCCAGTCGTCATTTTCCTTTGATGCTTGGGTTTGACTGAATATATTTTTCGGATTAGCCTTATAGTTGCTTGAGGATTAGAAGAGGAGCTCGAAACGAGCCATATTCTTGTATTTCTTGTATTATCTATTTTTCCGCTATGCTATGATGATTGATGTTATATTTTAGCTTTGCTGTGTGTTGTATTTATTGGAGTTTGGGAGGACAAATTATTATGTCTGTTCAGGATAATTTATGAGTTGTATGTTGATTATATATGTTTGTATCTATGTATGGGAATATATATATTTTACTCTTATATGGGAAAGAATGTTTTTCTTGTTTTGTTCTTAGATTCTATATCTACTCTGATTTTGATATTGTTGTCTTCTTCTTTCTACTATTCTAAACTTTCTTTCTTTCTTTTTTCTCAACCGCTGATTTCTTTCTCAAGACCTCTGGCTTGGTTTTTGTAGTTCGGCTGTTGGATGGACCTGAGGAACTTTGTGGATCATCAGAAAATGCCCTCCTAGGAACATTAACGGTCTTCTCTCCAAACTTCTCTCTTCATTTACGCTGCCCTCCGCTTTCTATTACAGGAAGATAGAATATTTCATTCCAATTTCTTTCGTTCGCTGTATCTTGTGATTTTTCCAACCCGTTTTGCAACCGTTTTGAGTTTGACAATATACATCAAATCACAAAATCTCGAAATGAAAAATAAACACGAGATTTGAATATTCTTCAAAGACTAACATTGAAAATTCTCCTGTAACAGTCAATTCAATACATTTCCTGAAACGTAACTACCATGTAAATTATAGAGGTGTCAAATGGGTCATCTAGGGTCGTATGAGGGTCAACCAATATTTGACCCAACCCATACGACCCGTTTATTTTGACTCATTCAACACAAAGATTTATCAAACCCTACCTACCTACTAAGTGGGTTACCCACTTGACCCAACCTGAATGTAGTCTGCTATTTTTTATATATAATTATGAGAAATAGTCTATTATTTTCTAAGTATAAATATTAATCACATTGGAGAGCTATACTGTTCGTTTATAGGATGAAATATCCGAGTGTTTCATACTGTCCGTGATTTAGGTGAGAGCCTATCGGTCTAAGTCTCGTCCGGTTCCGAGGTGATATGAAGAAATTACTACAGTTTTTACAAAATAAATATCGACCATGTATGTAGGCAGAGTTCAAATATGGGAATATAGCCTGTTATTTTCTAAGTACAACTAGCAGTCCCCTTAGAGAACTATAGTGTTCAGTCATAGGGAAAAACGTCTGAGTGTTTCACACTGTCCGTAATTTAGGTAGGAATCTATTGGTCGAAGTCTCATCCAATTCCGAGGTAGTATGAAGAAACTACTGTAGTTTAAAAAAAACAGCGACTATGTATGTAGGCAGAGTTCAAATATGGGAATTTAGCCTATTATTTTCAAAGTACAACTGACAATCCTCTTGGAGAACTATATTGTTCGGTCATAGGGAAAAAAATC
Organism: Allium sativum; assembly: GCA_030737875.1. Classification (NCBI taxonomy): domain Eukaryota; kingdom Viridiplantae; phylum Streptophyta; class Magnoliopsida; order Asparagales; family Amaryllidaceae; genus Allium; species Allium sativum. The sequence continues at coordinate 382,172,750 of CM060915.1, forward strand.
CGAGTGTTTCAGACTCTTTGTAATTTAGGTGGGAATGTATTGGTCGAAGTCTCATCCAGTTCTGAGACAGTATAAAGAAATTACTGTAGTTTTTACAAAAAAATAGCGACTTCGTATGTAAGCATAGTTAAATTGGTAAGTGGATTACCCATTTGTAACCCTTTTAAAAATAGATCAGCCCTTTTATGACTATTTAATGAAAAAATATAAATGAGTTAACTCTACAAGGTTGTAATTAGGGTAAAATGGTTTGGGTACATAGGTAGGGTCATATTTTGATAGGCATACATGTAATATGTATTGCGTACATTTTGTGTTGTGCACATTTGAATAAGGTCAATCACTAAAATTTATTTCCCTATTCATTATTTACTATCAGTATCAATATAACAAATATTTACCTTTTTTGACATAGAAGTATTGACACTTAGAAAATCATAACATCTGACAAAGAAAATAAGGTAGAGAAAAAGAAAACCAAGAAAAGCAAAAGTTGTACATTTTCACTTTGATTTTTTATTCACAAAACAGTTGCCTTGTTTTCGTTAGTTTGGACCATTGTCCAGTCCTTCATCTACCAGAAATTTGGGTATGTTGTTAGGTTAATGTTTTTGTTGCCAGCATGTCTCAAATTATTCCCAATTTATAAGTAATATAATAGATGACAATCATATTTTGTTTAGCAGTTGCGACAACCGCGAAACTCAAACCCCCAATATCCCGTAAAATAACACCATACACTAATCACTATGCTAAAAGATCTTTGCGTTAACTTTTTGAGAGTGGTGTTATAGAACAACGCCCTCGTTGGCTCATATCACTTACGATCCAGGCATTGTGCATGCAACCCTCGTTAGTACCAACTTGACTATCATTTACTGCATTACACGCACAATTTCGGTTGGGTATTGGCTTTGATACCAAATGTAACTGTAACAGCCCACCATTTTGACCGCTCCAAATTGGTGATTAAACCAAATCAAAGCGTTCAAAACGATGAATTGTTATTGTCTTACAGGATTTAAAAATGGAATATAACACAGAATCACAGTACACACTAATTGTAGCAGAATAAAATTATATATATAAATATCAGAGTTTTACAACATTTGTACAGCGGGAAAAATAAATAAATTTATACATCAATTTTCTATATTTCTTACTGTATAGCTGTGATCAAATTCAAAACAAGGCCTTTTTTAACATAGCATAACCGGTGTGCACATCGAACTTAAATGGCTTTACTGACTATTTGCTAGGGACTTGTACCCGATTTGGCTTTATTGATTGATCTTACGTCATGAGAAAATAACAAAGGATTCTTTGTACCATGCCTATAAGTGTTAGGCAGTGAATAACGTTTTTTTAATAATTCATACTAAAAGGACTAAATGCAACTGTTCAATGTTTAATAACAAGTCTTTGACAACTGACACTACTTATATCTTAACGTCAAATTACTATTTGCTTGCATTTCATCAAAACAAGTTGCAACTGATTGGTCTTCTTTATATAAAATGTGTGTATCATTCACACAGTATACACATCATGAGATTAATATTCAATAAATATATATTAGTATATGTTTCAGTAAGTATATTACATGTATTGGCATGTTTATTCTACTGGGTTTCATATTATACTGAACATGTAGCAGGGAACATTTAATGCATATGCATAAATCATTGACCGCACCATTTACTGCCATTTCCAAGTGTATATATAATACGTGATGATTCAAATTACAGTTTACTTTAGAGGAGAATCCAAAAGAAAGTTTCCAAAATTATAAGCAAAATGAAGTTCATGTGAAATTGCTCTAAAATCAATGAACAAGAACAACCAAATTATGCAACTAATCATACTGCAGAAAGATAATGTCCAAACTCATTAAATATTTTCTGAATACGGATGCAAAATAGTTTTAAATGTTTCTTTTATATAATTAGTTTCACTTTACACTCTAATCATTTTAACACAAAGTCATACTTGAGAAAGTATTTATCCGCTAAGTCAAAGTGTTCACCAGTTAATAACTGTTTATATTCACGAATGAATTGTTGTTTCATTTCGGACTTCATTTAGCTAGGAAATTCATATGTACAATTTTCATCTTGTTTTGTACTTTATTTCATTTATCAACAATGGTGCATTCAAGCATTTCAATTCAACCACGATAATTTTCTCATTTGAATCCATATAAATTTAATCTTCTCTAACAGAAAAATCAATGAGGATGCCATTTGTTGAAATGTTCATGGTGTCTATGCACTAAAGATAGTAAGCAAAGTTAGAAAAATTTGTGCATAAATGTGTATATAATATTTTTCTTCATGTTGCATATAAATTATTCAGTACTAAACATTAAATTGCAATCACCATACTCACGGCTGGAGATGCGGTCAACTGATGTAGAAGTACAAACTGTTAATCTTATTATATTTTAGTAATAATACACTATCATATCCTGAAACAACATAGGGGAAGGCTTATGCAGTTAATGGTTCTAAGCATGCTAATTTTAAATGTACAATCAAAAGCCTGAAAGTTGGAAACCATGTATACAAGTATCATTCGATATGCTCAGAACCTTATATATAAGCATAAGTCCAACTTCACATATGTGAACTCAAGACTTGGTGGTCTATAATATGGTTCATAATTAAATTATTTTTGTCAGTATCCTACGTGACAATTTATATTTCTAAAATATTTGATAGCAAACATGATAGTATAATGTCTTAATATCAACTGTCACAAGAAGAGAAATATTTTAACCTCAAATTCAAAACTGTAGATATAAATATGATACGGAAAACACCAGTAAGTTATCTATATTCATTCTTTACAGTTAGCCGACTAATTAGTTTGGTTATCTAAACATTGTTTCATAGTACAACTCATTTCAAAACCACTTAAAGGTCAGTGTTCGAAACTGCTTATAAGTAGGTAAAATATGTTTCAAACTAAGTTTTTTTTTTATATCATGGACACATCCAAGACTAGTATAACTTCACAGCACAAATACTTCTCTAGTCCTAAATCGCAGTACAAATTATGAAGCTCCACTTTCTCAATCTAAAAGCTTAACCATTAAAACAATAATTGCAATCAACATTATGCTTAAAATGTGAAGGAGAACATATAAGGGTGTCAAATCACTTCACATAATTTATAAAATAGCAAAAGGAACAAGTTATAATCCCAACGTTAATAAACATGTACCTAAAACTTTGCCAAATATCAACCCGAATGCCTTATAATCCTCTGCAGCAAATGGTCCTTGCTCTTTGTATGTCCCCACTGGAGCTGCCATAGGCCCATGGCTGCAAATTGTTGATGACTGAGAAGCAGGAAGAACAAGCAAGGGTTCGAGATTGTCGTCGAACCTGTCTTCACGGCTCGGACATAAAACCCATACGAAGAGAGAGGGTCGTGGAGCTACAATGGCGGTTAAAGTCAGTGAGGAAGCGGAGGTCGGTGATCAAAGCAGGGGTGAACGGTGACTTGAATGTGATCTGCAGTGCCGAGTCTTTGCGGCGACGGCAAAGGGCGGAGAAGGCTCGGTGATGGAGGAAAAAGGTGCACGGCATCTTACTTTGAGCGGCGTAGTGGTGACCGCTACGCAGCGGAAGGGAGGAGCGGAGATTAAATTGGAGGTGGCCATTCACTTTCGGGAAGATTCGATTAAGGAAGCCATGATTTAATGGATTGGGGAAAATTCAAATTTTGGGAATATTGGCTCCCCCTCCTCGGTGCCAGGTTACGCACTTTTTTTCTTATAATCCAATCCGAAGAATCCAGACACAGCAAGAAGACAATACTTGGTGGTTAAATCAAAGAAAGATGGACAGTTGTCAACCAAATTTAGCTATGCTCAACAAGTGGCAAAAATGGATAAACCAAAATCTCAAAGTACATACCATGTAGTATACAATGTACACAAACATAATACATATATCTTTAATAATTTCAAATTCGTAATCAAATATCAAATACACATTTTTTTAAGACTAAATTAAATTACAAGATCCATATTTTTAAGTTGAATTCTACAAATAATTCAAGTTGCTTAACGACATAAGCATTGCTTAACTGCCAAACTTTGACAAACGTTCACAATGCTTTCAATATTGACCCATGTGCAGAGCACGAGTTTCAGATTAGTATTTGTTGGTAACGCTAACTCTGGCAAAATATTTGCACTGATATTACAAAAGCATTTTTATTTTATTTTTAAAAGTAAATTATATGTTAAAAATGGATCGACATCCAATTCCCAATTACACACATTTAATTTCAACGTTTAAATCCTAATTATTTTTTAAACACTAAGAATTTCAAAGCTATTACTACCCTCTTTCAAAAAGTCGGGTTGTTACAGACTCCCCCCTTAAAGAAATTGCTTCTTCGCAATTTACTTGGGTTAATATACATCATCACCGAATTCCATCGTTGCATCTTAACTTCTTCCTTTTAATTTAAATGTCTAACATATAGAGCTTGAAACTTCTGTAATTTTCCCCGACTTGTTTATATTATGGCAATCGTAAATCTAACTTTACTTACTCAACTTCGTAAAAATTTCAGCTCTCCTCCCAAGAATTAGGATACCCTCTCCTCGTTTTCGATATAAAGATACCATATATAAATCAATATGATTCCATTAATAATAATTTTAGAAAATATGATAAAGTTAGACAAGATATCATATATAAACCGATATGATATTCATAACAAATATCACATACAATATGATAACAATTTGAGTCAAAGCCAATAAAGTCCTTATACATTTATCATATATAAGAATAATATGATAAAATTAATAAAAATGGTGCCAATAAAATCTATGTGGCATACATCATCTATAAAATAATATGATAAAATGAATCAACAAAGATTACTGTGTATAAACCAACATGTTACTCATAACAATATCATTTTTAAATCAATAAGATACTCATAATAAATCAAGTCAGAGCATCATAACTCAATAAAATCCACGTTGCATTTATCATACAAAACAATACGATCAATAAAGGGAGTGCCTCACTCTAAAACGTCGAAATCTCACAATATAATGGATTAGAAATCCAAATGCACTTTGCAATTGTACGATCATCCCGATCGAGTTAAAGTCAACGATCCCAACTTATAAAAGAAATCATAATCAATGTGCGCGTGCAATAATAATAAAGCTCATCCCGAGCTATAATGTTGCTCATCCCGAGCAACAGCCAAGTATTAGCAAATGAAAATCACTAAATCATAACATAAAAATCATCATAAATAATGTGCATGTGTTATTAAGTAAATTATAGCCCACCCCAAACTATAATATTCCTCATCCCGAGCAATAACCGTGTATTATCAAATGAAAATCATCAAAATCACCATATATCTCGAATGAGTCAAATATCACGAAAGAAGCATCACACTCCAATATAGAAGATCACAAAATGCAAATTTAAAACACAATAATCTCCAATGTATGATCATATAGATCAAATCACAAAACATCATCATAATATGGATCCATTAGAAATAAATATGCACGTGCAACCACATGATATTATAGCTCCCCCCGAGCTTAGCTCAGTACCTATACGTATCTAAGTTAGACGCCTGTCACTGTGACCCCTACGGCCGAGTGTATCTTGACCCCTCCGGTCAAGTGAATACGTATATGTGACTCCCCCCGAGTCCCGGCTTCCCCCCGAAGCAAAGTACTGATTTAACACAACACAATATGTGTCGCTGACTCACAGTCAGCAAACCAAGTAGTGGTAACAATGTGTCCCATACCACACGTTCTCACTACTGGTTCACAAGCTGCTTATCAGCTTCGCAATTGAAAACATCGAAAACACCAAAGCATCGAAAGCACCAAATCATCGAAAACACCAAATCATCAGATTCAATTTAACTATACTAGAACTAACCGACTTCGTAGACTTCCGTGTCCCATACCATGGAGTGTACAATGTCATTTAAAATCCAATACGTTATCTTGAAGGGTGCAAGATTGTGTAGTTTATATATATATATATATATATATATATATATATATATATATATATATATATATATATATATATAAGAAATTACTTGATTTCGAAAAAAGTAATGAAATAATTTATGAAATCAATACAATCCATATATTTATGAAAATAACTTTATACTATTGTTTTGAGGCCATTTAGTGTGAAAACTAAAATTATAAAACTCTTTTAACCTTAAAACTATAACGAAAACTTAATTTATACGTATATTAGAAAACTAGTTTAAATCGTGCAATGTGTGCTCAAAACTCATCAAAACTCATCATGAATCCCAAATTAAACAACCAAAACCACTATTTAACCACCAATCAAATTATCCAAAAGTAAATAAGAACAAGCCTATTATAGGCCTACTCATAAAACGCGGTGGTTTAACTTCTCAAATCAAGTCACACTAGTTCTGATATAGAATAAAAGTATCATCTTACAAATGCCATAAATGCATGTCAACTAAAATGTCCCAAAATTAATTCAACTCAGAAATTAACGGATACTTTCAATAGTAATTATTTAAATATAACATAAGCTTCCTATATCACATTGTGTTACTTAATTTTTTTAGTAAGGAAGCAAATCGCACCAACAAACAATCGTTCCATACGAAAAGTCAAGAGACAAGTATTACCAAAGGTCCCATACCAATTGGTATTACTAACCCATTTACTCAAAATCCTCATCATATAGAATTTCGCATAAATCTCACCGAAAATTATGTTCAATTTAATCTATATCCGTCAAAGAAAAGTAACTAATTTACTCTTGATTGTTCTTATCTTTCACCAATATTTTTACTTATTTCAATACCGATCCAAGTCAATTTCAAAACCGATTCAGTTCTTGTTTCAAGTAGCATTCTAACATCGTTCGAGTTACGCTTTGTCAAGTTTCAGTTTCTTCAAAAACCCATATTTATTTGTCCTGATTTTCAGCCAAAACTCCCTTTTTAAAATCACTTATATATTTTCCTAGACGGTAAACTTCGGAAATTATCATCATAATGGGCTTCCATATGGGAATTCCGATAAGGAAGCTCTTGTTTTTAAAATATTTTCCCAGATATATATATATATCTTCAAAATATCTTAAAATAATAATAATAATAATTTATTTTTCTCCAAATCTCATTAAAATATTTTATTCTTCCCAAAATGCGCTCTCTCTAAGGTAATTCTAGTGTTAATTCCGCTCATTCTAGAGTTTTTCCACCCTATCTTTAACGAGTTTTAAACCCAATAAGCCAAGTCTTGTATAAACCATTGCTCTGATACCAAATGTAACAACCCGCCATTTTGACCGCTCCAAATCGGTGATTAAACCAAATCAAAGCGTTCAAAATGACGGATTGTTATTGTCTTACAGGATTTAAAATTGGAATATAACACAGAATCATAGTACACACTAATTGTAGCAGAATAAAATTTTATATATAAATACCAGAGTTTTACAACATTTGTACATCGGGAAAAATAAATAAATTTATACATCAATTTTCTATATTTCTTACTCTATAGCTGAGATCAAATTCAAAACAAGGCCCTTTTTAACGTAGCATAACCGGTGTGCACATCCAACTTAAATGGCTTTATAGACTATTTGCTAAGGACTTGCTCACGATTTGGCTTTATTGATTGATCTTACGTCATGAGAAAATAACAAAGGATTCTTTGTACCATGCCTATAAGTGTTAGGCAGTGAATAACGTTTTTTAATAATTCACACTAAAAGGACTAAATGCAACTGTTCAATGTTTAATAACAAGTCTTTGACAACTGACACTAATTATATCTTAACGTCAAATTATTTGCTTGCATTTCATCAAAACAAGTTGCAACTGATTAGTCTTCTTTATATAAAACGTGTATATCATTCACATAATATACACATCATGGGATTAATTTCAATAAATATATATTAGTATATGTTTCAGTAAGTATATTACATGTATTGGCATGTTTATACTACTGGGTTTCATATTATACTGAACATGTAGCAGGGAACATTTAATGCATATGCATAAATCATTGATCGCACCATTTGCTGCTGTTTCCAAGTGTATATATAATACGTGATGATTCAAATTACAGTTTACTTTTGAGGAGAATCCAAAAGAAAGTTTCCAAAAATATAAGCAAAATGAAGTTCATATGAAATTGCTCTGAAATCAACGAACTAGAACAACCAAATTATGCAACTAATCATACTGTAGAAAGATAATGTCTAAACTCATTAAATATTTTCTGAATATGGATGCAAAAATAGTTTTAAATATTTCTTTTATATAATTACTATCACTTTACACTCTAATCATTTTAACACTAAGTCATACTTGAGAAAGTATTTATCCGTTAAGTCAAAGTGTTCACCAATTAATAACTGTTTATATTCACGAGTGAATTGTTGTTTCATTTCAGACTTCAGTTAGCTAGGAAATTCATATGTACAATTTTCATCTTGTTTTGTACTTTATTTCATTTATCAATAATGCTGCATTCAAGCATTTCAATTCAACCACGATAATTTTCTCATTTGAATCCATATAAATTTAAATTTCTCTAATAGCAAAATCAATGAGGATGCCATTTGTTGAAATGTTCATGGTGTCTATGCACTAAAGATAGTAAGTAAAGTTAAATAAATTTGTGCATAAATGTGTATATAATATTTTTCTTCATGTTGCATATAAATTATTCAGTATTAAACATTAAATTGCAATCACCATACTCACAGCTGGAGATGCAGTCAACTGATGTAGAAGTGCAAACTGTTAATTATATCATATTTTTGTAATAATACACTATCGTATCCTAAAATAGGATAGGAGAAGGCTTATGTAGTCAATGGTTCTAAGCATGTTAATGTTAAATGTACAATCAAAAGCCAGAAATTTGGAAACCATGTATACAAGTATCATTCGATATACTCAGAACTTTATATGTAACACCCCGTGATTTTAAATATTAAAAATTAACGAATTTAAGAATACTTAATTTCAATTTTGAGAATTAAGGGAAACAGCTTACGCCATTGCGTTCGTCTCGGAATTCTGCTTGAGATAGAGTCCGAGTTTGCGTGAATTGGACTCTGTATGAAGAAGATATGGCCTTTCGAAGTTTCAGAATTTAAATAAATTAAAAACAGCTCAGGTTCAGAAAATTTGAAATTCAAAAGGTCAAACAGGGGAGTAGGCTGGGAGGGAATTCTCCCACCCAAGGGCCAGGTCGACCAGGGGGTCGACCTACCCATTCATGTCGACCAAGGGGTCGACCTGGCCCTCCCTCCGGGCAAATCTGAAAGATGGCAATATTTTGACTCATTGCTGAGTCATTAGGGCTGAGTTATTATTCTATCTTGACTGGATGGTCTTGATTGCTTCTAGGGTTAATCTGATAGCTCTAAATTAATAAAAATTCTATATAAGCAGCCTAACTCTCAACCTAAAATCACACTAATTCATACCAAGAGCCGCCATGCCGTCAATGGAGAACCTAGAGTAGCTGGCGTTCTCTTTCAACTCAAAAACAAGATAGAAGCAAGAATCAAAATCAAATCTAATCTAAATTAGGATAACAATTAGTCTACATCAAAGGCGAGCAATTCAGTTTTAGAATACAGATCTCAGAAAAACAAGACTGTTCTTTTGTTTATGAGTATAATTTATTTCACAAATTAATTAATTAATTTAATTGTGATAAGTTATAATAGGGATTATGAGAATATGACTTTGAATCATGTGATGTTATTGTTGACAGATTTGTTATCGTGGATCTATTTCATATGTTGAATTGTACATGTTTAACTTGATTCATCTTATGCAAGTTTGGGATGTTAAATCATATGTATATGAATCTTATGCAAGTTTGGGATGTTAAATCATATGCTAGTTTATGAATCTTATGCAAGTCTGTAGGTGGATTATACACAAGTTCTTATGTGAATCATGTAGATACATATGCTAGTTTATATGCAAACATGTGACATTAATTTACATGTTTAGATCCATATGCAAGTACACATATTTGTGTTTAGATCTATATTTAGATCCATGGCAGTACATAGTTATGCAAATTTATGTTCTATGTGAATCATATGCTAGTTTGAATGAAATTCATATGCAAGTTATAGTAAAACCATATCCATATATGCAAGTTCATGATTACATATTTAGATCTATGTTTAGATCCATGATAGTTTATGCAAATTTATGTATATCCATTGCCTACGCAAGTTATTGGCTATGCAAACTTATGTCATGATTATTAGATCTATTTTATGTGTTATGCAAGTTGTGATGTTGCTTTTCTTTTTATAAGTTAGACTATTTGCGAGTCTAACATATGTCATATTAAAACGTACGAATAGCGTGGGGACAATGGGAAAATATTAAATATACATAATTGTGAATTGGCATAAAATGGCCTTAAAGGCATATAATTAATTTGAGATATTAATTGGTATAAATTTATATACCCAAAATTATGGACATAATTTAGGTGACAATTATGGACATAAATTAATTTGGAATTTATTGAAAAAATTGAATAGGGATATTAATCCAATTTGGGGTTAAATAATTATGTGTAATAATTAACCGCCTAAGACACGAGGTTAGACTCGTTTGTGGTATAAGATTGCCCGGACCCTCCCGGCAAATCCAGCAACCACAAACGGTAGTTTAATGTGAGAGGTCAAAGGCACAAATTAAATGCGTAACAATTATAAAGACACGAGGTTAGGCTCGTTTGCGGTATAAGACGGCCCGGACCCACCCGGCAAATCCAGCAACCGCAAACAGTAGTCTAATGTGGGAGGTCTTTACAAGGTTACGATTCTAATGAATTAAGTAACACTTAACCAGATAAACATGTGGTGGGACATGGGGGTTAAGTGGGTGGCCTGGGTGACATGTGAAATACGATTAGAAACACTTAACCAAGTTGAAAACATGTAAGAAGACATGAATAAGAAGGGGTTAAGTGGGAAGTTCTAGTGGGGACCAAGCATAGGTGGAAAGCTTGTGTCAAACATGGGGACCCTTTTCAAACCAGTAACCCATTAAGTATCTTTGTGAGCTCGAGTTATATCGAGGATGGGACACGCTTACTGGGTTTGATTGTACGTGGTCAAAACGGGTTAGCGGTGGCAACGCAAGTCCAACGGGGTCATGTGCGTGCGTGGGCCTGGGCTGGTAGGTAAGATGTTGTTGCATCATGTAGATATAAGTCATGCATCTTTAGTGGTATCGGGTTTCCACTTTGGGGAGTGATACACCCCACTATGGGACCAGCACGGGTATCTACGAGTTAGGGAGCCGATCATGCGGGGGTAGTGGGTACAACTAGTGGAGATAGGGGCAGGCGACACCTATGAAGGCAACTAGGGGTACACGAAACTACCATTATCATTATTAAGTTCTGTAGGCAAGATCAAATTTTAGGGTGGCTAGTAGTGGTGCAGTATAGTAATTATCCTATAGTGATTAGGAACGAGGTTAACGCCAGAATAGTCCTCTTGTTTGCTTTGTCATGCCCACTTGTTTCACGGTCATATCTTGTTTTACCAGTTTATGACTTATCCTAATTACTTTAATAATTATATTGTTAAAGTTATTATACTCGCCAGACTTTATGTCTGACCCCCTTTGTTTTCGCTTCTTTTCTTCCTCCCCCCCTCAGGTTCTCAGGGTGGGGCTAGTACTAGTGGAGCTTGATCAGGATCTTTCTCTCTCTTTTGGAAGTGCTTGGATTGCTGAAAGTAAAGTTCAACTCATCTCTTTTATGGCTACTTATGTTGGGGTTATGCTTTTTATTTTATGTACTCAGAAAACAATTTGTCAAGATGGTTACTAAGTGTACTTGGTTTTTCTGTTGGTTTATGGTGTTGTTGTAATCGAACTATTTCTCCGCTGCAATAAATGTTGTTTCGAAATTCTTCAAGTACCAATATATGTATCTCTTGTTATATTCTGTTCTATTCACCAATAATACTCCATGAAAGTTAACTCATTCCCTTTGAGAGTGACATTAATGGACATGGGGTGTTACACGTGGTATCAGAGCTGAAGGTTAACAGAACAGATAAGAGATTTTGAAAAACTGTTTTTCAAAAGCGTTTTATAAAGAAATACTTTCAAAAGTATGTTTTAAGGAGAGTATTTTCAATAGAAAAGTTTGTTTTAAAAACATAACCCCCAAGAGCCATATATCTTTCTTTCGAATTCTCCATTGTGAATCTCTTCATTTTCTTTTCAGCATGTTTGGGTTACCTGAGATACCCAAAGGATACCGATACCAACCTGGTTCAGAAGGTATCTGGAGGCTAGAGCCACTGCCGTAGGCCCAGCAAACATCCCCCTCCCCCAGCTGCAGCCGCTTCTCCCCCTCCCCGTGTTGATACTTTTTCAAAGATACGCAAAGACTTTCGAGCAATGGGCGGAAAACCTTTTCACGGATCAGAGACGTTTGTTGAAGCTCAAAATTGGCTTAAGGAGGTGGAAGATCTATTTGGTATTTTCGAGGTAGAAGATGGAAGGAAGGTCCAATTGGCCGCTTGTTAATGAAGGACGAAGCCTTCTTTTGGTGGGAGGTCACGAATGGAGAGCGTCCAGTAGAGACGTGGATAGATTTTAGACATAGGTTCGAGATGAAATTTCTCTCACGAGCAGAAGAGAATTTATATACGGAGAGGTTCTTAGCATTGAACCAAGGAAATTTATCAGTAAAGGAGTACGTCAACAAGTTCAATCAGTTGGTGAGATTTGGCTTAGACTTGGTAAACACACCTGAGAAGAAGGCCCTGAGGTTTGTTAAGGGTTTGAATGAGCCGCTACATGGGTTGGCTATGACCCACATTCCGATGGGGGCTACCTTTGAGAGATTGGTTGACATGGCGCTTATGCATGAAGAGGAGAAAGGTGCTAATGTTAATAAGGCACCGGAGAAGAAAGGGGATCAAAAGAAAACACAACGGCAAAATAAGAAAGGTGGTAAGGATAACAATAGCAAGGGAAAGAAAATGTGCTTTAATTGAGGGACACCAGGCCATCTGAGCAAGGACTGTAGGAAAAAGAAGAAGACTGGATGTTTCCACTGTGGAGAGGCAGGACATCTAATTAAAAACTGCCAGAGGAAATAGGGGCAAGGGAAAAGAACAGAGTCTACTTCTAGAGGGCAGATTTAGGCTCTCATGGAGCCAGGGCAGGCAAGAGGGCAGACTCAGGCTCTCATGGCACCAGGACAGGAGAGAGGTAGAAACATTTCTGTTGAAAGTTTGGTTTTTCTGTTTGATCGTCCTGTTCGTACTTTATTTGATTCTGGCGCTTCACACTCTTTTGTGTCTGCTTCGTTAGTTGAAACATTGCACCTAAATACTAGTCTAGTTACGGATCCCATAGTAGTCTCAAATCATATTGGTGGTTCGGCTCATCTTTCAATGATTTGTTGGGATTTGAGAGTGTCTATTTTGAGCATTGAGTTTGAATGCAACGCCTTCGTTCTTGGCTTCACGAGCTATGGATTGATTATAGGCATGGAATGTTTATCCAGTAATGATGTCATCCTCGATTGTGAAAAGAGAGTGGTTAGACATATGACTCGCCTTGGCAACACTCTCGAAATCTCTTGTAACCCCATACATTCTGTTATGCTTAGTTACCTAGAATCTCTTGATGCATCTGTTGAAAACTTCTAGTCTGTTAGAGTAGTCCGTGAATACTCAAATGTATTTGAAGAGGTGAAGGGCTTACCTCCAAAGTGGGAGATAGACTTCCGCATATACCTTGTTGATAATGCAAAACCCGTAGCTCTACCCGTTAGACACATGGCTCCTAGGGAGAGAAAAGAGCTCAGTAAGCAAGTCAAAGAGCTGCTCGAAAAGGAGTTTATAAGGCGGAGTATTTCTGAATGGGGTGCTCCAGTAGTATTCGCAACCAAAGCGGATGGTTCACTTCGCCTATGCGTTGATTATAGGGAGCTAAACAAGCTGACCAAGAAGAATAGGCACCCACTTCCTAGAATAGATGACTTGTTTGATCAGCTTGTAGGTGCGTCTGTTTTCTCCCAACTATATTTGGCTATTGGGTTCCATCAGCTAAGAGTGGATGAAGACATTGATAAGACCGCGTTCAGAACCCCGGATGGTCTCTTCGAATGGCTTGTCATGCCTTTCGGCTTGACAAACGCACTCGCTTACTTCGTTGACTTGATGAGTAGGGTGTTTAGAGAATTTTTAATAATTTTTTGGTGGTCTTCATAGACGACATTTTGATTTTCTCGAAGAATGAAGAAGAGCATGCTTTGCATTTAAGGGAAATCATGGATACTCTTCGTACACATCAGCTGAAGGCCAAATTCTCCAAATGCCTTTTTTGGAGAGAAGAGGTGAGGTTTCTTGGACATGTGGTGTCCAAAGAGAGGTTAGCCGTGGACCCCGCAAAAGTAGTTGCGGTGCAAGATTGAAAGGTTCCACGGAATGCAACCGAAGTTCGAAGCTTTCTCGAGCTAGCGGGCTTTTACCGAAAATTCATTAAAGACTTTGCTAAAATCTCAGCCCCACTCACAAGATTAACGAAGAAGAACCTAACTTTCACTTGGGATTTGGATTGCGATATTGCTTTCCAACGTTTGAGAAGGGCTCTAACAACAGCCCCAGTTCTGACATTACCGGATGGGAGCAAGATGTTTAATGTATACACGGATGCATGTGGTACAGGACTAGGTGCTGTCTTGATGCAATAGGGGAAGGTAGTAGCTTATGGAGGCAGACAGTTGAAAGTACATGAGAAAAACTACCCAACCCACAATCTAGAGTTGGCTGCCATCGTCTTTGCGCTTAAGTTTTGGCGCCATTATCTCCTAGGTGAGAAGTTTGAATTGTATACTGACCATAAATCGTTGAAGTACCTTTTCTCGTAGAAAGATCTTAACTAAAAACAGCAAAGGTGGATGGAATTTCTGGCCTCTTATGATTTTGAGATTTCCTATATCCCAGGCAAGGGCAATGTGATAGAAGATGCCTTAAGTAGGAAGAAGTCGACCTTGAGTCCTCTCTTTGTAGAAAGGCAAAGCTTAGAATATATAGCAAACTTTAATTTTAGACCCTTCTCTGAAATAGTGCCTGGTCTGTTAGCATCACTAGAGGTGCGGCCCACTCTTTTGGACTCAATAGAACCGCGCAACGGGAAGACCTCAGCTAGTTGATGTGATGGAAAAGCTAGTTAGGGGTGAGACTTCTAGTCACCTCAATAGATACTCCATCGATGATAGGTGTAACGACCCGTATTCTACACATCATAGGATCGTAGAATATTTATTTCTTTCCCATGTGAAGTCGTATTGTCATGTAACTTTGGGAAACATCTATTAGAGTCATTTTCCATGTCCATGATTTTTGTCGATTTTTAAATGACCATTTTGCCCTTAGTTAGTACTGTTTTGGCCATAACTTTTAATTGGAAAGAAATTTTGACCTGAAACCACTTCCATTGGATTCGTTTGATGGTTTACCTTTCCGTAGAGTGGTCATAATAGCCAAACGGACTTACCGTTTGGGAGATATGGCTGAAACAAGGTTTGGAGGGTGAAAAACTGCTTAACTGGGCCAAATCGGGTGATTAGTGAGTAGGCCCATAACCCATTTCGGGATTAGGGTTATGGGAGGGCTGAAATGAGATGGAGAATCATTACATTTCAGTTTTCTAGCCTCCACTTATCACCAAGGATCCCTAAAAATGGCCTCCAACCTCTAAATCACCTCCAAATCACCTTTTTGTCAAGGATTTAGCTTAGCAACCCCTAATCAAGGAAGATCTTCACTAAAGCAACATAGGAGCTGCTGTTTGGCATTGAAATTCACATCAAATCAGAGAATTATTTCAGATCTTAGTTTATTTGTGGCTAAGGTGAGTGATTTGCATAGTTTTACACTAATTATGACTAGTTAAGGGTAATTAGTGTTAATTAGCGAATTTATACACTAATAAATTCGGGAAAAATGTTCATAAATTCTTAAATGATGTTTTAGACCTCTGATATGAATTTGGGTTAATTTGGTTAAGTTTTGCTAATCCTATCATTAGTTTCACCTAAACATGCTTAGGGGGAAATATGGGGTTTTGGGTATGTTTGATCCATTTTAACCTATCATGTTGATGTTTTGATGTTTGTGGTTGATTATGCATGTTGCTATGACTGTATGAGATGCTTTGTGATTGATTTCAATAGTTAGAATGGTCGAAAACGTCGTCGAATGGCGTAAACACTTGCTGGAACAGTCTCAGAAAACAGTGCAGGATTCGGATCGGATCGGACATAGGGCTCGGATCGGATATGTTGAACTGAGCAAAGAATCCGATCGGATCGGAACCCAACACTTGGGAAAAGTGGCAAAAAGGAAGGCCACGCTAGCTGAACTGGGATCGGATCGGATCGAGGAGAACGGATCGGATCGAGAAGGACAGATCGGATCGAGAAGGACGAATCGGATCGAGGAGAACGGATCGGAGTGAAGGACGAGGACACGGATCGGAACGGAGGCACGAGCTGGAGGGGAGATGACACCCGACCCGACCCGAGACGAAGCACCCGACCCGAACCGATGGAGGACAACCGACCCGAACCGCACCAGAAGAAGACCCGACCCGAACAGATGGAGGATATCCGACCCGAACCGATGGCTTGAGGAGGAACCCGACCCGACCCAGTATTGACCAATAACCCGAGATGCAAAGGTTGTCCGATATGGGAAGTTAGAGCTCAGGATCCAGTTGGGAACCAATGAGTTCACTTCATGGTTGGACTTTGCTGCGGGACGTGTGCTAAGGAGTTGTCGACGTTCATAATTTCGATTCACCACTAAGAATGAATGATGGGCTACTTATCAGTGCAGTAGGGTCATTATGACCTGAGGGGCAAGGTGATGGTAGCAAGACTACATTATCAGTGCAGTAGGGTCATTATGACCTGAGGGGCAAGGTGATGCGTAGTAAGACTATGAGCCAGCGCAGATGGGGTGAATAACTCCATGGGGGCAAAGTGGACATAGTAAGGATTAGTAAGACTATGAGCCAGTGCAGTGGGGTTCTTGTGAATCCATGGGGCAAAGTGGACATAGTAAGGATTGGTAAGGCTATGAGCCAGTGCATTGGGGTCCTTGTGACTCCATGGGGCAAAGTGGACATAACAAAGGATTAGTGGCTACGTTATCAGTGCAGTGAAGCCATTTATGACTTCATGGGGCAGAGTGATCGTAGCAAGGTATGTTGGGTGATCGAAGTGGTGAATATCGTATGCTTTACGCACTGAGTGAGAGATGTGAGGATGGATGCTATGTTTGATTGTTTGCCATCCCTATGACATGCACACCTCCCCCACCTCCGTATCTTATATTGTTTGATATGATACCTTGGAGTGTTGTACAGTATGTAGTGCTAACTCTTTGGTTGCAGGTCCAGGTTCAGGTATGTTTTAGTCTACCTGTTATTGTTCACTTTAGATGCTTATCGCTCATACCAGGCTTTATGTCTGACCCAGAGTTTTATGTCTCCTCTTATTACTCTGGGTGCTCACACGAGCAGACTAGAGACAGGTTAGCTGGTGATGCGCGAGTAGCTGATTCGGAGGCGGGCAGGAGGCTTCCACGTATGATATATATATACACATTCTCCCTGTGTCGTTGGAGGTCGCTACTTGGGCATTAGTAGTGTACCTCATTTATCTTGCTTTTGCTTGAGACAGTTTGAAAGTTGTAATAAGCTGTATTTTGGATTTCTGCTGCTATGATGTTTAGTTCTGATTTTCAGCTTATGCACTGTCTCTCCTGTTTTATGTCAAGTATGTTATTATTATATTTTGTTCTATGCGCTGTGAGACATTCTACAGGTTCTTTGTATGCTCATTTCCTTCTTCCCTTTTCCTTCTGATGACCCGTTCCGTGCTAACTGGACATGTGTACAGCGCACCTTTGGAGTAAATGTCGGTTGGTGCGGGGCGGGCCGTCACACTTGGTATCAGAGCTCTAGATTGCGTAGTTAACCTAGGGAAAGACACTAGGGAGAGATAGTACGTATATGAGAGCGCGTATTTGTGATTACTTTGGTTTTCAAAAGCTATGTATATATACACTATTAGTAGTATAAAGAATGAAGTCGCACTGCACTTGCACCACTATGGGGTCGTTAATCGTTTCCCTTTTTCAGATTAACGATGAGCCGAGACACGAGGGGTGCTGGTAGAGTGACCAACCAAGGGAATGCCACTGACATGAGGGCAATGTTTACTAACCTCATGAGAGACATGCTTATAGAAGTGCAAGGGGCAGTTCCCAATCCCGGAGTTGGTGTTGGCCCAGTAGTGCAGGCGCCTAGGGTCGATTTCGCCAAGTTGTGCAAAGATTACACTAATCTTAGTGGAAAGCCGTTCCACGGAACGGAGTCGGCCACAGATGTTCAAGATTGGATGGATAGCTGTGATCGTATCTTTGATGACTTGGGTCTTGAGGATGCGATGAAGAGAAGGCTAGCGTCTCATCTGCTGCATGGGCGAGCGATGAATTGGTGGAATGCTATTAGAACAGCTACTCCAGAGGACCAGGTTACTTGGGTTCAGTTCAAGGCTCGCTTTAGCGAGAAGTTCATTCCAGCTGCCCAGAAGTCAGTATTGTTTAAGAGGTTCTTGGAACTCAAGCAGAATGGGAGGGCAGTTTCTGATTATATTGCTGAGTTCGACACTTTGTCGAAGTATGGACTGTCTCTCATTGATACTCCTGAAAAGAAGAATGAGAAGTTCATTACTGGTTTGGATGGATACTTGGGGGAAAGGCTTATCAACCACATCGATGAGACTTTTGAATCGATCGTGGGGAAAGCTTTGAGATCAGAGAGCCTTTACCCTAAGTCAAAGACTGATGCTGCATCTGCAGAAGGGCCAAAGCCGCAAGTAGGCGGTGGAGGCAAGAATAACTCTCAGAATAAGAGGAAGCAGGACCAATCTAAAGGTGGCCAGAAAAAGAGTAAGAAGGATGTTGAGTGCTTCAGCTGTGGTAAGAAGGGCCATTATGCTAAAGAATGTCGGGCCAAGCCAGCGGAAAGGAAGTGCTACAACTGTGGTCAAATGGGACATCAGAAGGATAAGTGTCTGCAACCTCTTAAGGAGAAGCAGATTGTGAAAGCATATGCTATTGATGATGTTCCTTCTTTGTCGAATGCCCCAACTGCGGCGGAGAAAGGAAAGAATGTTGTTATTCAAGGTATGCTTTCTATTTATGATGTACCAGTTCGAGTTTTGTTTGATACTGGGGCTTCCCGTTCCTTCATATCTAGTGACCTGGTAGATAGGTTGGGACTGGAACCCGAGATAGTCGATAGACCATTGGTTGTGACGAACCCGATTGGTGGTTCGACTAGCCTTAGTATGATTTGCAGGAATTTGGTCTTATCGAGTCATGGATGTATGTTTGTATGTGATTGCTTTGTTTTGGGCTTTACTGGGTATGGCATTATATTGGGAGTCGATTGGCTCCAAAGATACGGGGTGGTGGTAGATTGTGAGGGCTTTTTGGTGACAGTGAGGGCGGATGATGGGCGGAGGGTAGTGTTTGGTAGTCTACCTAGTGATGGGGTTATGGCTAGTTTTGTAAATTCCCTCGACATCCCGCAGGATGAGTTGTCAGATGTGCCCGTGGTTGGCCAATATCCGGACGTCTTCGAGGAGGTGACTGGGCTTCCACCACACCGAGAGATTGAGTTCCGTATTGATTTAGTGAAAGATGCCAGACCTATAGTGATGCCACTTCGTCGTATGGCACCAAGGGAGCAGCGAGAGCTCGGGGTGCAAGTCAGCAATCTTTTGAAGAAGGGATTTATTAGAAGAAGTGTCTCCGAGTGGGGAGCACCAGTTGTGTTTGCCACTAAGGCAGATGGTTCCCTTCGTTTGTGTGTGGACTATCGCGAGTTGAATAAGGTGACGAGGAAGAATAAGTATCCTCTACCGCGGATAGATGATTTGTTTGATCAGCTGGAAGGAGCAAGAGTGTTCTCCCAGTTGGACCTCGCGACAGGATTTCATCAGCTTCGAGTAGCAGATGAGAGTGTTCCGAAAACGGCATTTAGGACGCCGTCTGGATTTTATGAGTGGTTGGTCATGCCGTTTGGGTTGACCAATGCACCAGCCTACTTTGTGGATCTTATGAATCGAGTATTCAGAGATCAGTTGAATAAGTTTGTTCTTGTGTTCGTGGATGATATCCTTGTTTACTCAAGGACAGAGGAGGAACACAAGGGACACTTGAGGACAGTGATGGAGGTGTTGAGGAAACACCAGTTGAAAGCGAAATTCTCTAAGTGTCATTTTTGGAGAAGGGAAGTGAGATTCTTGGGTCATGTTGTTTCAGAGAGTGGTATTGCCGTGGACCCTGCGAAGGTGGCTACGGTACAGGATTGGCCTACGCCCAAGAATGCTACAGATGTAAGAAGTTTCTTGGGATTAGCTGGATATTATCGTAAGTTTATCCAGGACTTCTCTAAGATAGAAGCACCGTTGAATCAGTTGACTAAGAAGAATCAGTCCTTCGTCTGGGACGGAGTGTGTGAGGATGCCTTCAAGAGTCTAAAGGAGAAGTTGACGCGTGCGCCAGTGTTAGTCATTCCTAAAGGGAATGAAGAGATGACGGTATACACGGATGCTTGTGGTACCGGACTGGGTGCAGTATTGATGCAAAAAGGTAGGGTTGTAGCTTATGCTAGTCGACAGCTAAAGCCGCATGAGAAGAAGTATCCTACCCATGATTTGGAATTGGCAGCGATTGTATTTGCGCTGAAGATGTGGAGACACTATCTCTTGGGAGAAAGATTTGAGTTGTTTACCGATCATAAATCGTTAAAGTATCTCTTCTCTCAGAAAGATCTGAATCTCCGTCAGCAGAGATGGTTAGAGTTCTTGGCTTCGTATGATTTTGATATCGCATACACACCTGGAAAGGGTAATGCGGTAGCCGATGCCTTGAGTAGGAGACATGGCAGCTTAGGGGCAATGTTTCTTGAGTGGAAGCAACTGGAGTATATCGCGGGGTTTAATTTCAGACCAAAGTGCGAATTGGATCCAGTTATGCTAGCTAGTTTGACGATCAGACCCACTTTGATAGAGCGGATTGGTTCTAGTCAGAGGGACGATCCTAACCTATTGGAAATCATCTCCAAGTTAGAGATGGGTATCGATGAGGAGATGAATGTGTATGGGCTTGATCGAGATGGATGGCTTCGGAAGAATGGAACACTAGTTGTGCCCAACGTGAATGGTTTGAGAGATGAAGTGCTTAGAGAATGTCATCACTCAAAACTGACTATACATCCCGGTGGTAATAAGATGTATCGAGACATGAGACAGACTTACTACTGGGAAGGGATGAAAAGAGACGTTGGGAAGTTTATATCCAAATGCATGAATTGCCAGCTAGTTAAAGCTGAGCAAAAGAAGCCTAGTGGGTTGTTGCAACCATTAGAGATTCCCGAATGGAAATGGGAACAAGTCTCGATGGATTTCATCGATGGTTTACCAAGGACTAGATCGGGATATGATAGCATTTGGGTAATTGTGGATCGATTGACTAAGAGCGCAAGATTTATACCAGTCAAATCGACCAGAACGGCAGCCAAGTTGGCAGAATTGTATATGAAGTGGGTAGTGAGGTTTCATGGAGTACCCAAAAGCATTGTGAGTGACCGAGACCCGTTGTTCACTAGTGGGTTTTGGAAGAGCTTGCAAGAGGCTCTAGGGTCAGGATTACATCTCAGTACCGCATATCATCCTCAGACCGACGGTCAGACGGAGAGGGTGAATCGTATATTGGAAGATCTCTTGAGAGCATGTATATTGGATTTTGGTGGATCATGGGATGACCAATTGCATCTAGTAGAGTTTGCATATAATAATAGCTACCAATCCAGTATCGGTATGGCTCCATATGAAGCTTTGTACGGAAGACCGTGCAACTCACCATCAAGTTGGATAGAGACTGACGAGAAGTTTGTGCTTGGACCAGATGTGGTGAGAGAAACTTCAGATAAGATAAAGATCATTCAGCAACGAATGAAAGCTGCCCAAGATAGGCAGAAGAGTTATGCTGATAAGAGGAGAAGAGACTTAAAATTCTCCGTTGGTGACTTGGTGTTTGTCAAGATCTCTCCGTTGAAGAGCGTGATACGATTTGGTAGGAGAGGCAAATTAGCACCAAGATTTGTTGGCCCATTCCCTGTTCTTGAACTAGTCGGGAATTTGGCATATAGAGTTGGCTTACCAGAGAAAATGGCGGGAGTTCACAATGTGTTTCATGTTTCCCAACTAAGGAAGTTCGTTCACGACTCAGATATGACTATTTCACCTGATCAGTTAGAGGACTTCGAAGTAGAACCCGAGGCAGTTGGGAACCGCAAGCCGATTCGTATTGTGGGGCACGATACGAAGCAACTTCGAAGGAAGTCAGTGAAGCTAGTCAAGGTTCAGTGGGGCGAGGACGAGAATGATTGTACTTGGGAGACAGAGGAGAGCATTAGGAAGGCATATCCAGAACTCTTTGCCTGGTAAGATTTACTTTGCGATTTAGTTATTCCGCATGCTAGGATAGACTTATTTCACTTGTTTTGCATGTTTGATGGTTGTTTTATGGTTGATAGCCATGTGGGACCTTTGTGTGTGTTTGGGTTAGGGAATTTCGGGGGCAAAATTTCTTAAGGGGGGGATTCCGTAGAGTGGTCATAATAGCCAAACGGACTTACCGTTTGGGAGATATGGCTGAAACATGGTTTGGAGGGTGAAAAACTGCTTAACTGGGCCAAATCGGGTGATTAGTGAGTAGGCCCATAACCCATTTCGGGATTAGGGTTATGGGAGGGCTGAAATGAGATGGAGAATCATTCCATTTCAGTTTTCTAGCCTCCACTTATCACCAAGGATCCCTAAAAATGGCCTCCAACCTCTAAATCACCTCCAAATCACCTTTTTGTCAAGGATTTAGCTTAGCAACCCCTAATCAAGGAAGATCTTCACTAAAGCAACATAGGAGCTGCTGTTTGGCATTGAAATTCACATCAAATCAGAGAATTATTTCAGATCTTAGTTTATTTGTGGCTAAGGTGAGTGATTTGCATAGTTTTACACTAATTATGGCTAGTTAAGGGTAATTAGTGTTAATTAGCGAATTTATACACTAATAAATTCGGGAAAAATGTTCATAAATTCTTAAATGATGTTTTAGACCTCTGATATGAATTTGGGTTAGTTTGGTTAAGTTTTTCTAATCCTATCATTAGTTTCACCTAAACATGCTTAGGGGGAAATATGGGGTTTTGGGTATGTTTGATCCATTTTAACCTATCATGTTGATGTTTTGATGTTTATGGTTGATTATGCATGTTGCTATGACTGTATGAGATGCTTTGTGATTGATTTCAATAGTTAGAATGGTCGAAAACGTCGTCGAATGGCGTAAACACTTGCTGGAACAGTCTCAGAAAACAGTGCAGGATTCGGATCGGATCGGACATAGGGCTCGGATCAGATACGTTGAACTGAGCGAAGAATCCGATCGGATCGGAACCCAACACTTGGGAAAAGTGGCAAAAAGGAAGGCCACGCTAACTGAACTGGGATCGGATCGGATCGAGGAGAACGGATCGGATCGAGAAGGACGGATCGGATCGAGAAGGACGAATCGGATCGAGGAGAACGGATCGGAGTGAAGGACGAGGACACGGATCGGAACGGAGGCACGAGCTGGAGGGGAGATGACACCCGACCCGACCCGAGACGAAGCACCCGACCCGAACCGATGGAGGACAACCGACCCGAACCGCACCAGATGAAGACCCAACCCGAACAGATGGAGGATATCCGACCCGAACCGATGGCTTGAGGAGGAACCCGACCCGACCCAGTATTGACCAATAACCCGAGATGCAAAGGTAGTCCGATATGGGAAGTTAGAGCTCAGGATCCAGTTGGGAACCAATGAGTTCACTTCATGGTTGGACTTTGCTGCGGGACGTGTGCTAAGGAGTTGTCGACGTTCATAACTTCGATTCACCACTAAGAATGAATGATGGGCTACTTATCAGTGCAGTAGGGTCATTATGACCTGAGAGGCAAGGTGATGGTAGCAAGACTACGTTATCAGTGCAGTAGGGTCATTATGACCTGAGGGGCAAGGTGATGCGTAGTAAGACTATGAGCCAGCGCAGATGGGGTGAATAACTCCATGGGGCAAAGTGGACATAGTACGGATTAGTAAGACTATGAGCCAGTGCAGTGGGGTTCTTGTGACTCCATGGGGCAAAGTGGACATAGTAAGGATTGGTAAGGCTATGAGCCAGTGCAGTGGGGTCCTTGTGACTCCATGGGGCAAAGTGGACATAGCAAAGGATTAGTGGCTACGTTATCAGTGCAGTGAAGCCATTTATGACTTCATGGGGCAGAGTGATCGTAGCAAGGTATGTTGGGTGATCGAAGTGGTGAATATCGTATGCTTTACGCACTGAGTGAGAGATGTGAGGATGGATGCTATGTTTGATTGTTTGTCATCCCTATGACATGCACACCTCCCCCACCTCCGTATCTTATATTGTTTGATATGATACCTTGGAGTGTTGTACAGTATGTAGTGCTAACTCTTTGGTTGCAGGTCCAGGTTCAGGTATGTTTTAGTCTACCTGTTATTGTTCACTTTAGATGCTTATCGCTCATACCAGGCTTTATGTCTGACCCAGAATTTTATGTCTCCTCTTATTACTCTGGGTGCTCACACGAGCAGACTAGAGACAGGTTAGCTGGTGATGCGCGAGTAGCTGATTCGGAGGCGGGCAGGAGGCTTCCATGTATGATATATATATACACATTCTCCCTGTGTCGTTGGAGGTCGCTACTTGGGCATTAGTAGTGTACCTCATTTATCTTGCTTTTGCTTGAGACAGTTTGAAAGTTGTAATAAGCTGTATTTTGGATTTCCGCTGCTATGATGTTTAGTTCTGATTTTCAGCTTATGCACTGTCTCTCCTGTTTTATGTCAAGTATGTTATTATTATATTTTGTTCTATGCGCTGTGAGACATTCTACAGGTTCTTTGTATGCTCATTTCCTTCTTCCCTTTTCCTTCTGACGACCCGTTCCGTGCTAACTGGACATGTGTACAACGCACCTTTGGAGTAAATGTCGGTTGGTGCGGGGCAGGCCGTCACAATAGGGGTTGGCTAAGATGGGATGGAAGGTTATGCGTCCCACAAGTAAGGGATTTAGTGAAGACGGTTCTCGAAGAGGCGCACCATTCCAAACTGACCATACACCCAGGCAGAGACAAGATGTATAAAGATATAAAAGGGTTCTTTTGGAATGGCATGAAGAGTGATGTAGCTGAGTTCGTCGCTAAGTGTTTGATATGCCAACAAGTCAAAGCGGAGCAGAAGAAGCCCGGTGGTCTGCTTCATCCTCTCGAGGTCCCACAATGGAAGTGGGATAGCATTTCGATGAACTTTGTTGATGGGTTGCTTGGGTCAAGAAGGGGCAATACCAGTATTTGGGTAATAATGGATAGGCTCACTAAAAGCGCTCACTTTATACCTGCTAAAAGTAGAAGGACTGCCTCGTCCCTAGCATCCATTTATCTCAGAGAAATAGTTCGAATCCATGGGATACCCTCCACCATAGTGAGAGATCGAGATCTTATCTTTACGAGCGAATTTTGGAAGAGTTTGCAAGAGGCAATAGGCACCCAATTATGCTTAAGCACGACCTATCACCTCCAAACCGATGGTCAGACGGAAAGGATGAATAGAGTATTAGAAGACCTCTTGAGATTGTGCATTCTTGACTTTGGAGGGACATGGGAGGATCATCTTGCTTTGGTGGAATTCGCCTACAACAATAGCTACCAAGCCACCATAGGAGTGGCGCCCTTCGAAGCTTTATATGGAAGACTGTGCCGATCACCAACTTGTTGGTGGGAGTCTACAGACAAGATCGTACTTGGGCCAGACATGATTAGAGAGACCTCAGAAAAGATGGACTTGATAAGAAGACAGATGAAGGCTGTACAAGATAGATAGAAGTCCTATGCAGACAAAAGAAGGACCGACTTTGAGTTTAAGGTTGGAGATAGGGTGTTCCTTAAAGTATCTCCTTTGAGGAATGTCATTCGCTTTGGGTCCGTAGGGAAGCTAGCACCAAGATTTGTAGGTCGATTTCCTATCATTGAAAGGATTGGGACGATGGCTTACAGAGTAGAGCTTCCCGAGAGACTGGCTAGAGTTCATAATGTTTTTCATGTTTCTCAACTACGAAAATGCTTACATGAATCTGCAGAAGTGGTGGAGCCAAGTATACTAGAGGAAGTAGAAGTGGAACGAGAAGCAACTGTAAGAAGAGTTCCAACTCGTATCTTGGGTATGGAAGTCAAAAAGCTACGCAATCATGAAGTCAAGCTTGTTAAAGTTCAATGAAGTGATGCTGAGGAAGACTCGACTTGGGAAACTGAGAGGAAAATACGCGCAGCGTACCCTTTTCTCTTTGAGGGTACCTCCTTGATCTATTTTTCCATAAGTTTGTTCATGCTTATATCTACCTTTTTAATTAAATCTCCTCAGTCCTATTCTTTATCCTTAGGTAGAAACCGATGGACGTAAACATGTGTTTGAAACACGTTATGGTTGATGGTTGCGAGTGGTTGCAAGTGGTTGCTAGTGGTTGCTCGTGGATGCATGTACACACACTTGAGGCACTAGATCGGCTCAATCACTTTCATATTGCATATAAATGTGTGTGCATATTTAAATTAATGGATGTATAATGGTTGTGTTATCATGTGGATGCTGCATTCTGATGAATGGTTGTGCACACATGTAGAAGTAATATGTATCGTTAGGATTCTTTTGCATGCATAATGGACGCATGACACTATCACGATTTGCATTAAGGAGGTCAACTGAATCAGTAGACCGCCTGATTTTGCATTAGATTAGGAACACATACACACACTTTTTGCATATATTCATACGGCATTAGAAATCTTGTAAGGACAATGGATGCCTATGTTTAATGGTTGAGTAGATGGATGATTGGATGTTAGGATATACATTCTCCTTAACTTGGAGATTTCAGGGGCGCAATCCTTTAAGGAGGGGAGAATGTAATACCCCGTGATTTTAAATATTAAAAATTAACGAATTTAAGAATACTTAATTTCGAATGTGAGATTTAAGTGAAACGGGTTACGCCATTGCGTTCATCTCGGAATTCTGCTTGAGACAGAGTCCAAGCTTGTGTGAATTGGACTCCGTATGAAGAAGGTATGGCCTTCCGAAGTTTCAGAATTTAAATAAATTAAAAACAGCTCAGGTTCAGAAAATTCGAAATTCAAAAAGTCAAACAGGGGAGCAGGCTGGGCGGGAATTCTCCCACCCAAGGGCCAGGTCGACCATGGGGTCGACCTGCCCCCTTCCCCCTGGGGCAAATCTGAAAGACGATGATATTTTGACTCACTGCTGAGTCATTAAGGCTGAGGTGTTATTCTATCTTGACTGGATGGTCTTGATTGCTTCTAGGGTTAATCTGGCGGCTCTAAATTAATTAAAATTCTATATAAGAAACCTAACTCTCAACCTAAAATCACACTAATTCATACAAAGAGCCGCCATGCCGTCAATGGAGAACCTAGAGTAGCCGCCGTTCTCCTTCAACTCAAAAACAAGATAGAAGCAAGAATCAAAATCAAATCTAATCTAAATTAGGATAACATTTAGTCTACATCCAAGGCGAGCAATTCAGTTTCAGAATACAAATCCCAGAAAAACAAGGTTGTTCTTTTGTTTGTGAGTATAATTTCTTTCACAAATAATTAATTAATTTAATTGTGATAAGTTATAATTGGGATTATGAGAATATGACATTGAATCATATGATGTTATTGTTGACAATTTTGTTATTGTGGATCTATTTCATATGTTGAATTGTACATGTTTAACTTGATTCATCTTATGCAAGTTTGGGATGTTAAATCATACGTATATGAATCTTATGCAAGTTTGGGATGTTAAATCATATGTATATGAATCTTATGCAAGTTTGGGATGTTAAATCGTATGCTAGTTTATGAATCTTATGCAAGTCTATAGGTGGATTATACACAAGTTCATATGTGAATCATGTAGATACATATGCTAGTTTATATGCAAACATGTGACATTAATTTACATGTTTAGATCCATATGCAAGTTCACATATTTGTGTTTGGATCTATATTTAGATCCATGGTAGTACATAGTTATGCAAATTTATGTTCTATGTGAATCATATGCTAGTTTGAATGAAATTCATATGCAAATTATAGGAAAACCATATCCATATATGCAAGTTCATGATTACATGTTTAGATCTATATTTAGATCCATGATAGGTTATGCAAATTTATGTATATCCATTGCCTATGCAAGTTATTGGATATGCAAACTTTTGTGATGATTCTTAGATCTATTTTATGTGTTATGCAAGTTGTGATGTTGCTTTTCTTTTTATAAGTTAGACTATTTGCAAGTCTAACATATGTCATATTAAAACGTACGAATAGCATGGGAACAATGGGAAAATATTAAATATACATAATTGTGAATTGGCATAAAATGGCCTTAAAGGCATATAGTTAATTTGAGACATTAATTGGTATAAATTTATATACCCGAAATTATGGACATAATTTAGGTGACAATTATGGACATAAATTAATTTGGAATTTATTGACAAATTTGAATAGGGATATTAATCCAATTTGGGGTTAAATAATTATGTGTAATAATTAACCACCTAAGACACGAGGTTAGACTCGTTTGTGGTATAAGACTGCCGGGACCCGCACGACAAGTCCAGCAACCACAAACGGTAGTCTAATGTGAGAGGTAAAAGGCACAAATAAAACGCGTAACAACTGTAAAGACACGAGATTAGGCTTGTTTGCGGTATAAGACTGCTCGGACCCGCCCGGCAAATCCAGCAACCGCAAACGGTAGTCTAATTTGGGAGGTCTTTACAAGGTTACAGTTCTAATGAATTAAGTAACACTTAACCAGATAAACATGTGGTGGGACATGGGAGTTAAGTGGGTGGCTTGGGTGGCATGTGAAATACGATTAGAAACACTTAACCAAGTTGAAAACATGTAAGAAGACATGAATAAGAAGGGGTTAAGTTGGAAGTTCTAGTGGGGACCAAGCATAGGTGGAAAGCTTGTGTCAAACATGGGGACCCTTTTCAAACCAGTAACCCATTAAGTATCTTTATGAGCTCGAGTTTAATCGAGGATGGGACACGCTTACTGGGTTTGATTGTAAGAGGTCAAAATGGGTTAGCAGTGGCAACGCAAGTCCAACGGGGTCATGTGCGTGCGTGGGCCCGGGCTGGTAGGTAAGACGTTGTTGCATCGTGTAGATATAAGCCGTGCATCTTTAGTGGTATTGGGTTGCCACTTTGTGGAGCGTTACACCCCACTGTGGGACCAGCACAGGTATCTACGAGTTAGGGAGCCGATTGTGTGGGGGTAGTGGGTACAACTAGTGGAGACAGGGGCAGGCGGCACCTATGAAGGCAACTAGGGGTACACGAACTACCATTATCATTATTAAATTCTGTAGGCGGGATCAACTTTTAGGGTGGCTAGTAGTGGTGCAGTATAGTAATTATCCTATAGTGATTAGGAACGAGATTAATGCCAGAATATTCCTCTTATTTGCTTTGTCATGCCCACTTGTTTCACGGTCATACCTTGTTTTACCAGTTTATACCTTATCCTGATTGTTAGACCAAAAAATGGTCCTAACACCCAAATCGTCGTATTTTGAGCATAGGATATGAAGAAATAACTGAAAAAATATAAAAAAAAAGTGAGACAACAGGATTTTTATAGTGGTTCGGCGTTAACGAGCCTACGTCCACTTCATATTTTCTCATTTCACTCATAGATTACAATTACAATGAATATTGTCTTTCAATCACTTGAATTCAATGAATAATTCTCTCCGAATCCATTGAATTTATTGAGGAAGATGGTGGTTATTCATGGAGAAGTGTTGGCCATGGCAGCCATGGAAGTTGAGATGCCAAAAATCCTCTGAAAATGCCCTCTGAAGGTGTATTTATAGTTGTAGGAAAGCTCCTGGGAGGACTGGTTCGTGATGGGGTAGGTGGCAGGCGATCCAGAAAAATAGGAGAGCCAGTAGCCTTGAGAATAGGTCAAAACAAGCTGCGTTTGAACAGGTCCGAAGTTCGGATCGCGGTCATAGGTCGGATCGCGGTCATGGGTCGGATCGCGGTCATGGGTCGGATCGCGTAGGCAAGGTCGGATCGGATCGCGTAGGCAAGGGCGGATCGGATCGCGTATGCAAGGGCGGATCGGATCGCGTAGGGCGGATCGGATCGCGTAGGCAAGGGCGGATCGGATCGCGGTCATATGCCAGCCTACACTCGTTCACGGAAATGGGCGTAACTTTCAAACCGTAAGTCTGATTGAGCCAAACCAAAGCTCAAACTGAAGCTAATTCAAAGGGCTACGAGGATATGAGGTGAATAGATCCAAATGAGGTCATTTGATAGGGGTTTCGGGCCAGTTTATACTGATGTTGTGATTTTGACCAAACTGCCTTGTGTCTTCTGACGATGCTCCCAATGCCAGAGAGCGATGTTATCCAGAGATTCCATATGTGACAGCATCTGCCGAAAAGTGTTTCAACATGATATTTTCTTTGGGTAGCCTGGTCACAAAGCAGGCTAACATTTTGCCCCCCAAAGTACATCTTATCGCAGATGAGATGTGCTTTGAATGTGTTGAGCTAAATCTCTCTGGAATGTTATTTATCCTTGAAAAGGCTTTATCCAATTGTTGCATTGCTTCCTCGGGAACTAATCAGGCTAAGTTCTATGAGAGGAGTATTCGAGACGATCAAGAAATTGTTTAAACCTTGTCAAATCAAAAGGTCTAATTCATCCGTCAGAAGTCATGCTAAATTGTCGGCTCCCGAGCGTGATCCTACACGCATAGGTCGTCGCCAAACAACATCATCACTCTATGCAAGCCAAGCGCGTGGTAGGGTTGGACTTTCTTTTACATATGAGTCAATAAATGGAGTAGCCACCCAAATCATGGGGAGATGTAAGAATCTTTGGGCTCTGAGCTAACAACTGGACTGTTGGGATAAAGCACATCAGAATCAACATACGAATTTGTCATTTGTACTCAAGTTCGAACTATCTTGATATCTTGATATTAATCCAGGATCTTAAAATCGCATTGAATCGTAACAGTAAGGAATTCAAAAGCCATGATCACTCTGGATCGTAGTTGAGGGAATCCACAATTGTTACAGATCATTTCTTAATCTAGTATTCACATATAAAGTAGTCAGTAAGGGATGTTGTTAAAATCAGGTGGACCAGTGCCTATAGGATCGTCACCATCACGAGGTAGTTGACAAGTTTGTCACATCTTCTATCTGGTGTAGTTTGACACTTTAAGTTCACATTTGATCCACAAGCTAACTCGCTTGGTCGGCAAAGATGAGTAAGGTTGTACTCCGGAGGCATGACGTACATGTTTTGAATCCCATTTCATGCCAGGATTGTCTTCAAAGTTAGTCTATGAACCGACACTTGTGCTCTCAGTGCCATCGGAGGACAAGCGAGGTCAGTACTTATGCCCCCAGTATCGATGGGGGTTGAGTTGAGTCAATAAGGCATTTAATCTTGAAGATTTTATACTTCCTGTCATTGCATCTGGTAAGAGTTGCAAGTTCAGCAATCTTAGTCGACCCAGATCATTCTGTACTGTTTCTCAATTTAGCAAAAATCGGAATTGTATATGCGAATGGTTGAACCACATTTGCTTTGATATCATCTCTTCTCTTTAGTCAGATAGTGAGGATTGCCTCATCGGGCATCAACGACTTCGGTTACTCTCATCAGATCGGTTGCGGAGTCAAGTAAGGTTGTTGAATGCAAGTGAATAAATGTCGTTATGAGGTTAGTTGGGCCCCACCGTTTATGCTTTAGCCTAGTCCGAAATGGTTATCACAGTCTTATTGAGTCTCTTTCTCATGCTCGGTTCAATTGTGCTTGACAAATAATATCATGGGCTCAATAAGTGGTATAGATTCACTTTGGAATTGCACATTCTTGCCGTTGTTTTCCAGGGCTTTTCCTTTGTCCTTATCGTTTCGGGAATTAGAAGGTACTCCATTCTTTAGTCAGGAAGGCCTCTAGGTCATTCGTCTCGACGCTAACACCTTTTTGTCATGGAAGTATGTCCACCTTAGAGTTGAATCCATCAAAGCCTCTGAGCGAGTCTCGTTGTGGTGAAATATTGAAATCTGTGGGAATAATAGGATGTCCTAATGTCCCGTGTGAAAGGGCTGTGATTATCCCTACCCACATCAACTAGAGGAGCACCGCTCCTCGAGAGGTGCCGAATTAAACTGGCGAGCAGATCACCGTCAAAGAATTGCTGCACATTTTCAAGATCATAGCTGGTGCCCCCAGTATTGAATCTGAAATTACAAGGGGTTCTTTGTGGATTTCTTATTTCCGCATCGATGTTACTCCCAAGTCACGGGTCGAGTCATTCGACTCGACCGGGCTTCTGTTCTTCGAATTGTTGCGTTCCATCTTGGAGTTGAGCGTACTCTAGCGCTTGAGTACCCATTCGAGCTGGAGCTAAAGTTGGTCGTGCATGACCTAAGTTCATTGTGATTCTTGCATTCTCATCTAGGAAGTTGCAGGTAGCCGTTCCATCACCCATGTTTCCATCTACGACATACTGAATCGAAGCTGCACGTTGTGTGACTGCTGATTGGTTCGTGTTCATCTCGGGTGTTCCCACTTGCTTTCTGCATGAAGGGAGAGGTTGGAGGCGAAATAGCTGCATCTTGTCCAATTGCTGTATGGGATATATCCAGCCTTATATGAGTTTCCCATTCTAGAAGTCAGTTGGGATCAGCAGATGGACATTCTCTTTGCATTTGTTTCTTGGTCCTCAAGGGGGCCTGTTAGGATCACAACACAAGTTAAACACAGGCACTTAAGTTATGCCGTTTGTAAATATTTTCAATAGCCATGGCCCCAGTTATAGGGTAAGTGCGAAAGACATGCGGTCGGATCACTTCCCTTTCGAATTCAGACATGTATACATGAGAAGAGGAAGTCACTTTCAGAATTCAAGCGATCATACTATCCAAGCGTGGAGTAGGACGTGTTTGGGACGGTACAAGAAGCCTGTAATTCATAAATGTCCAGAATTCCACGATTACGTCGAATCGTATTAAGGCCAAGGAATCAATGATCGCTCAAGATCGTACTAAGGTAGGGTAGACATCAAAAAATCTCAGGGCCTCGCTAGGTCCTTCCAGTTGCGAGTATGAAGTTGTATAACATGTCGCTGAACAATTCACTATCCAGGCTTCTTTTCTGTCGTCGCCGTGAGTCGCACAAGCAGCTTAGAATTATACGCCTACGTCATCCTTCTGGACGCGGCCCTTTAGTTATTCCCTACTGGTCTGCTGTTGTTGTGCGAGTTCGGATCTCGCATTTTGTCCAGCTTTGTTTTGTGAGCCTGTACTTAGTGAATGAAATTCCATTTCTTTTTATACTGCTGTGTTCGTGTGCTGCCCCCATTCCCGGAAACGAGTGGTTCGAGCTCCATTTTCATTCTTGGTCCCAGTCGTGTGACGGGATAGGAGCCCTTGAGTGGCATATGTCGTCATGCATTTATACTCTCCTGTCGTAGTTCGGGATAGAGTTTGAATTTAGCTTTAAGTCTGCACCCCGATCCTTCAGCGGGGTATGAATCCTTGTGGCGCTAAGTCTCTAGCGCTTTTATACTCTCCCGATCCTTCAGCGGGCTAGAGTGCTCATGGCACTAAGTCTCTAGTGCTTTTATACTCTCCCGATCCTTCAGCGGGTTAGAGTGCTTTCTCAGTGCTTAATCATAGACGCTTTTATACTCTCCTGGCGTTCGCCAAGGTTAGAGTTCAGACTCAGCTGTTCAGTCTCCCCCCGATCCTTCAGCGGGGTGAGAGACCTTTCGCATTATCCTGTACCTGCGAGCATTCCATAATTAGTTATGCATTTAAACATTTGAAACGCAAATAAGCAAATAACTCATGAAACATTATAAGTTATCAGTGCAACTTATAAGTGAAAGTGCAGTAAAGTAGTATGTATGTATAGGTATGCCCCCAATCAATCATTAACTTAGTGCCTGGCAAGGTCTTGTTGAGGATTGATTAGGACCATAACTGTGTTGCCCCCATGTCCGGACATGGAGGATTTGGGATCAGCTTCCATCCTGCCCCCCGATCCTTTAACGGGGGAGGAATTTTCCCGTGGCGCTAAGTCTCTAGCGCTTTTATACTCTCCCGATCCTTCAGCGGGTTAGAGTTGCTGGGGCGCTGAATCTCTAGCGCTTTTATACTCTCCCGATCCTTCAGTGGGTTAGAGTTGCTGGAGCGCTCAATCTCTAGCGCTTTTATACTCTCCCGATCCTTCAGCGGGTTAGAGTTGCTGGGGCGCTGAATCTCTAGCGCATTTATACTCTCCCGATCCTTCAGCGGGTTAGAGTTCGAGCTCGGTTCATGATCTGCTCAACGATCCTTCAGCGGAGCAGAAGTTCTCAGCGCTAAATCATAGACGCTTTTATACTCTCTCTCGACTATGGAGAGTTAGAGTTGGGACTCAGCCGTTCCATCGCTCCCCGATCCTTCAGCGGGGTAAGAGTCCTTTCTCAGCGCCAAATCATGGACGCTTTTATATTCTCCTGGCGGTCGCTAGGGTTAGACTTTTGCTCAGGCGGCTCCGATCATGGTACACCGCCATGCCTTGTGGACGTCATCTTCGCGTCCTTTATACTCTCTCTCAGCTCTGGAGAGTTAGAGTCACGGATCAAGCGGTCTGCAATCATGCACGCTCATCAAACTCGTCCTAGGTTTATATTTTAATCCAAGCTCCGAGGATTAAAACCAGTCGGACAAGCAGTTGGAGCATTTGTCAAGGCTTTGAGTTCCTCCGAACAGTCTACGGGAGGAATGGTTGGCACCAGACTTCGGATACCTGCATTATTCACACCGCATGAATTAGTCACGTCAGTAACTCGGAAAGCATGTGAAAGCAAATTTTTTGATTGAAAAGTAAGCAAATTAAGAGGCAGTGTTGCCTCCTTTATTTGAATTCATGTAATCTGGGGGCGTCGAGCATAGGATCGAGCCATGTAGGCGGTCACACCGCGTCCATCTGGAGTCGGACTATGACTTTGTAACTCAATGATTTATGTTCAATTGTCTTGCGGTCTGCCACGTGTAAGCCAAGGATTGGATGATCATTCCGAATCCACCTTGAGCTATATGACTTTCTTTAGACGGGGGCGCGACTTTGCTAGCGAGCAGTTCAGTCGGGCCCGTTATGGCAGTGCTCCATAATTCTGCATGCGGGTGTTAAAAGTCTGATCGATACCAGATCCGAGGTACCTACACCATCCACATATTATTTCATCTGAGTTAATTATATCAATAACTCATAAAGGACGCAAATATAAGAGTTATGGTTAGAGAATAATCCTGTTAAAGGAATGAGTATCGTTCTGAGTGAAAAATGGCGTTGCATATTCATTGCAGGTCCATTTTACTTCGCCCTATCTCTGCCCATAAAGGGCTGCCAAAGTCCTTTAGTTGATGAGGGGTATCTTTTCAGATTATCATGGGGGTGGCAGTCCCAAAAAATGAATAGACTTTGGTCGGGGTCTTGAGATGGTAAAGGCGGCTAGGTAGGTACTATAAGCGAGTGATGAGGTCGCATCTCCTTCAAATCGTCTTTTTGCCCCCGTACTGGGGGTAAGGATGGAGTGTCAGGAAGTCATGACTGGATTGCTAATGGTAGCACATCTTTGCATTGGTGTTAGGTTGTAAATTAGCATGAGAACAATGGATTCATGCTTATAGAAATTTTTGCACTTTCCATGCTAGGAAATAGGATATTACAGCTGGTGGGATAATCATATCACATAAATTTGCTAATATACCCTCGATCCCATATCGGGGACAAGGGTTAGTGCGCCGACAATCAACCAGCATTCATGCATAAGCGTTCTAGATCTTCAACTCGCTAACTTTCAGGTAAGACTAAGTCAATTGGCCAGGCAAATTCTTGATGTATCAGCTCTGAATTAGATGATGTAATCTCGAGCAATTTATGCTCAAATCTGTAGTTGCCCCCAGCCTTAGTGGAGTGAGTCACTTGGCAGATAATCGATGAAAAGAGTGGAAGTATGAGTCTTCACTTTCTAACTTCAGAACGCCGTTCGCCAGAAGTTTCATTCATGTACATCTCCCATCTAATGGGTGGCTGACTGGTGATTTGGTCGAATCATTCAGGGCGGTGAATTCGGCAATTGCACTCGTTGGTGTTTGTTTTGGGACAATCTTCCAAGAGAAATAGGCAATGTCGAATTGCATGTCATATCTCGAGGCATAAAGAACGATTGCACGCCTTTCAATTCACCTTGTTAGATGCATTCTGTGCTGTAGGAAGTTTATCATGGAGTTAACCATGACTCTTTTCCGGGTTTGGTCTCCAACGTTGGATCAACTTCCATTTTATCAATGGTTGTATTTCATAGTGTCTTGATGGGGATCATCTCTATCTTTTCTGGATTATCGGAACTTTCTTATTCGACCAGATGATTCGACTTTAGATCTTATGTGTATGAAATATGAGGTATGTTGTAACGTTCCAATCCATCCAATAACTCTTCTGCCCATTCTAGGTAAGCTGCGAGTTGTGGTTTCTCAGACTGGAATTCCTTTCGAGTCGTCCTTCGGGGGTTATCTGCAAAACTTCGGCGTTGGATTGCCGATCATTTCTTGCACCGTCTGTATACAACTTCCAGGTGCTTGATTTCATCTTTCATTTCGAATGGCAACTCCATATAAAATCCCGCGATAGTGAATTTACTGCATACGTCTTATTTGCTTGACAGGAGCACACTTCAGGTTTATAATCAAGAAATGACTCATAATTTGGGATAAAATCCCGCAAATATTAGCACTGGTCCAAACGAACACATCCAGGCTCGCCTACAGAAAGCATATAAGTTGTCTCGTTCGGAAGAGGTCTAAAGGAGATCCGATGTGAAGACCTTAGTCAGGTCGGCGTCACCAGTCGGAACACGTGCAGTTGCGTTATTAGATGTCACCCTTCTTCATCCCGAATCACCATCCTCTCTGGAATCTATGTCTTCGGGCAGGTCGTTTGGCAATTCCTTTTGCGATGCTCCCATTATTCACAATATTGACACCTCCTTCACACTCCATTTCATCTGGAGGGGAAGCGTCTTTGGGTTTCACGCAATCTCTGTTGCGTAGCATATTCCATCCTTCCTAATTAGTCGGCTTCTCCAATAACTTGGTCACCATAGACCAGTCTCACTCCGTCTTTGGTAGGGATATTTAACGGTTAACACCAAGATGCTATGTAAGCTCTGAATTCCGCTAGACCTGGTTGGTTGAGACCACGATCAGATAAGCTTGAATGCAATAGCATGGCTTGCAAGGCTTCAAGTAATGTTCATACATTCTGTCATAACTGTTGTATGAAGTGGATAGCTAATGGTTGGTTCATATTTGTGTTGATCTCAAGTTCTCATCTCTCAACCGAGATTGTATGGTGGCTGGTGAGCAGTCAAATTGCTATCGCCCGGGCAAGGATCTATATGCCCGATCATGGCCCACGGTGGTTCAATTGGTACCTAACTCTGGGCACCAAAGAACATTGATCTACCCTTCATTCTATGGAAATCAGTCTTCCTTGATGCGGTTGACGACAAATAGGCATTGCAAATGTTAGCTAAGCTTTTCAAGGAGTGAACTGTGGGACATATATTTTTCACCACGCCATTCAAGCGAAGGGTAACTTTGTAGTGCTAGGATCCTTTCTTACTATTGGATATCCCATCATTGAGAATCATGGCCATTGGGATCTTCTGAGTCACCTTTAGAGTAGTGTCTGGATCGTTCTATGTCAATGGCATCTGGGACTCCGCCTGTTGGACATGTTTAAGCCACGTAACTAGGTGATCACCACTCGTTCAGGAACATCATCGGTTGCATTGAGGAGATCTTTACACCATCGGAGCTCTGGAAGAGGAGGCTGTTATGAGACCATCATTATTTTGTATACTGCCATAGTCAGCGTGTCGAATCTTTTCAACAACTCCTCACATTAATAACATCGGTAGATAGAGGTCATGACTTCTGGAGGAATTCTAATTGTTGCCATTCCGTTGTCAAATTCTTTGACAATCCGTTTATTCTTCATTGACAAGCTTTGATGAATGCTGTTGGCCAACATATATGTTGAGCTGAAGATGAGCCATGCTCCGAGCCGAAGGCGAGGCCGTGCTCCGAGCCGAAGGCGAGGCCGTGCTCCGAGCCGAAGGCGAGGCCGTCAGCGGGTCCGAGCGCAGCGCACGATTTTTTGATTTTGGAACATGGAGCCTTTTCTGAAATGATCTGAAAATTGTATTTTTTCCAAAAATTGTCACTTTTTTGGATCGGGTCGTGACCCTTGTTCGTCGTCATTTTTCCGGGTCGCGGTTCGCTACTGTCCTCCGGTTCGTGGATATGTTCACAACAATTGCTCCAGGTCGGGTCGTGGAAGTATCACCGGGTCGGATCGCGACTTCCTTGCTCGGTCGGGTCGTGGGTTCATCTTGAGACCGGATCGTGGTCTCCCCGCGATTCGCGATCCGCGATCCACGATCCGCGATCCACGATCCGCGATCCCCTCGACCTGCTCCAGCACATTTTCTTTATTATCCTCATTTGGTCGTGATGCTTGTGAACCCTTAGCTTTTTTTTCGAAGGTATGAAGCTCTGATTTTCTGAAATCAACGAAATATTCAAAAATGGTAGAAACGCGGACTGTTTTCTTCGAACTTTCAAATCCAAATAGTAGAATAGCAATCCGATAGGTTGAGAATTCGGTTCTCAGTGAAAGCACCAAAATGTTAGACCAAAAAATGGTCCTAACACCCAAATCGTCGTATTTTGAGCATAGGATATGAAGAAATAACTGAAAAAATATAAAAAAAAGTGAGACAACAGGATTTTTATAGTGGTTCGGCGTTAACGAGCCTACGTCCACTTCATATTTTCTCATTTCACTCATAGATTACAATTACAATGAATATTGTCTTTCAATCACTTGAATTCAATGAATAATTCTCTCCGAATCCATTGAATTTATTGAGGAAGATGGTGGTTATTCATGGAGAAGTGTTGGCCATGGCAGCCATGGAAGTTGAGATGCCAAAAATCCTCTGAAAATGCCCTCTGAAGGTGTATTTATAGCTGTAGGAAAGCTCCTGGGAGGACTGGTTCGTGATGGGGTACGTGGCAGGCGATCCAGAAAAATAGGAGAGCCAGTAGCCTTGAGAATAGGTCAAAACAAGCTGCGTTTGAACAGGTCCGAAGTTCGGATCGCGATCATGGGTCGGATCGCGTAGGCAAGGTCGGATCGGATCGCGTAGGCAAGGGCGGATCGGATCGCGTATGCAAGGGCGGATCGGATCGCGTAGGGCGGATCGGATCGCGTAGGCAAGGGCGGATCGGATCGCGGTCATATGCCAGCCTACACTCGTTCACGGAAATGGGCGTAACTTTCAAACCGTAAGTCCGATTGAGCCAAACCAAAGCTCAAACTGAAGCTAATTCAAAGGGCTACGAGTATATGAGGTGAATAGATCCAAATGAGGTCATTTGATAGGGGTTTCGGGCCAGTTTATACTGATGTTGTGATTTTGACCAAACTGCCTTGTGTCTTCTGACGATGCTCCCAATGCCAGAGAGCGATGTTATCCAGAGATTCCATATGTGACAACATCTGCCGAAAAGTGTTTCAACATGATATTTGCTTTGGGTAGCCTGGTCACAAAGCAGGCTAACACTGATTACTTTAATAATTGTATTGTTAAAGTTATTGTAACAACCCGCATTCTACGTATCTAGGATCGTAGAATATTTATTTCTTTTTCGTACGAAGTCGTATGGTCGTGTAACTTTGGGAGACAACTACTGGTGTCATTTCCCATGTTCATGATTTTTGCCGATTTTTAAGTGACCATTTTGCCCCTAGCCGATATTGTTTTGGCCATGACTTTTGATTGGAAAGGAATTTTGACCTGAAACCACTTCCATTAGATTCGTTAGATGGTTTACCTTTCCGTAGAGGGGCCACATTAGCCAAACGTACTCACCGTTTGGGAGATGTGGCTGAAACAAGTTTCAGATAGTGAAAACAGCTTAATTGGGCTTAACCGGGTGATTAACAACTAGGCCCAAGGGGGAATTTCGGGATTAGGGTTATGAGAGGGCTGAAAGGGTTAGGAAAATCATTTCATTTCAGTTTTCTCAGCCGCCACAAACCTTCCTTAAGCTCTAGCAATGGCCTCCATCTTCTAAAACACTCCAAAACACCTTTTTGTCATCTCTAATCACATATTAGCCTAATCTACATCAAATCAAGGCGGATTAGCATAAGGATTGGGATAGAGCTGCTGGAACACATAGAGATTGGATCCAAATCAGAGATTATTTCAGATCTATAGTTTACTTTGTGGCAAAGGTGAGTGATTTGCATTGTTTTTCACTAATTACGGCTAATTATGGTAATTAGCGAAGATTAGCGAAATTATGGCTCAAAAAATCTAGAAAAATTCCTAAAATTCTAAAACATCATTTTATGCCTCTGATATGAATTTGGGTTAATTTCAACTAATTTTGCAAATCCCGGAATTTAGGGGATTAAGGGGTGATTAGTGATAATTAGCGAATTTATGCATGATTAAAATCTGGAAAAATATTCAAAAATTCTAAAATATTGTTTTAGACCTCTGTTAGAAAATTTGGCTAATTTGGTTAAGTTTTACTAATCCTATCAATAGTTGTTGTTGAACATGTTTAAGGGGAAAATATAGGTTTTGGGTATGTTTGATCCATTTTACATGCTATGATTGTTGTTTTGCTGTTTATGATTGATTATACATGTTGCTATGACTGTATGATATGATTTGTGATTGTCTAGAAGTGTTATATTGGTCTAAAACGCCATCGAATGGCGTAAACAGTCGCTGGAAGAAGTTGCAGGATTTTGGCCGATCCGGATCGGATCGGAGGAAGGAGCACTTAGAAAAGACCGATCCGAACCGATGGAGCAAGGGTACACCGACCTGATCCGCCCTCGTGGGCATGGAGCTACTACGACCCGAACCGATGCACCATGGAGAGGCTTGAGAGACCCGACCCGATCCGGAGCGCTTGGGAAGAAGGATCCGAACCGATGGAAGGAAGACATCCAATCCGAACCGATGGGGGAATGTCATCCATTCCGATCCGAAGAAGCTTGGCATGAATTGATGGGGAACACTGAAGACCGAACCGAACCGATGGCTAGGAGGAGATCCGAACCGATCCGGTGATGACCAATAACTGGAGATGCAAAGGTAGTTCAAATGGAAGTTAGAGCTCAAGATCCAGTTGGGAACCAATGAGTTCACTTCAGGATTGGGCTTTGCTGCGAGACGTGTGCAAAGGGGTTGTCGGTATTCATAACTTTGGTTCACCACTGAGAGATGGATAGTGGGCTTGTAGTGATAGTTGTACGGGATTGGATTCCATCATGGCCCAAAGGACTAGGTGACCAAGGTAGTGGATATCGTATGCTTTACGCACTGAGTGAGAGATGTGAAGATGGTTGCTATGATTGATTGTTTGACATCACTATGACATGCACACCCCCACCCCCGTATTTCTTACACCATATGTTAGTGGCACCTTAGAGTATTGTACAGTATGTAGTGCTAACTCTTTGGTTGCAGGTCCAGGTTCAAGTATGATTGGATTATACCTGTTATTGTTTTGTCTTGTTGCTTATCGCTCATACCAGACTTTTTGTCTGACCCAGAGTTTTATGTCTCTTCTTATTACTCTGAGTGCTCACACGAGCAGACTAGAGACAGGTTAGCTGGGTATGTACGGGTAGCTGATACAGAGACGAGCAGGAGGCTTCGACGTATGATATATATAGTATTCTCCCTGTGTTGTTGAAGATCACTATTTGGGCATTAGTCGTGCATCTTCTACTTTAGCTTTCTTTTGTTTTAGAGTCAGTAAATTTGGAAAGTTGTAATAAGCTGTATTTGGATTTCCGCTGCTATGTTGGTTTAGTTTTCAGCTTATGTACTGTCTCGCCTATTTTATGTCAAGATTATGTTATTATTATATTTTGATTCCATGCGCTGTGAGACATTCTACAGGTTCCTTGTTAGTTCGTTCTCTTCTTTCTTTTCTTCTGACGACCGTTCTGTGCTAACTGGACATGTGTACAGTGCACTTTTGGAGTAAATGTCGGTTGGTGCGGGGCGGGCCGTCACAGTTATTATACTCGCCAGACTTTATGTTTGACCACCTTTGTTTTTCCCTCTTTTCTTCCTCCCCCCCCATGTTCTCAGTGTGGGACTAGTACTAGTGGAGCCTGATCAGGATCTTTCTCTCTCTTTTGGAAGTGCTTGGATTGCTGAAAGTAAAGTTCAGCTCATCTCTTTTATGGCTACTTATGTTGGGGTTATGCTTCTTATTATGTACTAAGAAAACAATTTGTCAAGATGGTTACTAAGTGTACTTGGTTTTTCTGTTGGTCTATGATGTTGTTGCAATCAAACTATTTCTCCGCTGCAATAAATGTTGTTTTGAAAATTTTCAAGTACCAATATATGTATCTGTCTTGTTATATTCTGTTCTATTCACCAATAGTACTCCATGAAAGTTAATGCATTCCCTTTGAGAGTGACATTAATGGACGTGGGGTGTTACATTATATATAACCATAAGTCCATCTTCACATATGTGAACTCAAGATTTGGTGGTCTATAATATGGTTCATAATTAAATTATTTTTGTCAGTATCCTACGTGACAACTTCTATTTCTAAAATATATGATAACTAACATGATAGTATAATGTCTTAATATAAACTGTCACAAGAAGAAAAATATTTTAACCTCATAGTTGAAACTTTGTAGATATAAATATGATACGGAAAACACTAGTAAGTTTTTTATATTCATTCTTTACAGGTAGCCGACTAATTAGTTTGGTTACCTAAACATTGTTTCATAGTACAACTCATTTCAAACCTCTTAAAGGTCAGTGTTCGAAACTGCTTATAAGTAGGTAAAATATGTTTCAAACTAAGTTATTTCTTTTTTTTTCATATCATAGACACATCCAAGACTAGTATAACTACACAGCACAA
Organism: Allium sativum; assembly: GCA_030737875.1. Classification (NCBI taxonomy): domain Eukaryota; kingdom Viridiplantae; phylum Streptophyta; class Magnoliopsida; order Asparagales; family Amaryllidaceae; genus Allium; species Allium sativum. Next base: position 382,216,182 of record CM060915.1, read on the forward strand.
TTACTTCTCCAGTCCAAAATCGTAGTAGAAATTATGAAGCTCCACTTTCTCAATCTAAAAGCTTAACCATTAAAACAATAGTTGCAATCAACATTATGCTTAAAATGTAAAGGAGAACATATAAGGGTGTCAAATCACTTCATATAATTTATAAAATAGCAAAAGGAACAAGTTATAATCCCAACGTTAATAAACATGTACCTAAAACTTTTCCAAATATCAATCCGAATGCCTCATAATCCTCTGCAGCAAACGGTCCTTGCTCTTTATATGTCCCCACTGGACCTGCCATAGGCCCATAGCTGCAAATTGTTGATGATTGAGAAGCAGGAAGAAAAAGCAAGGGTTCGAGACTGTCGCCGAACCTGTCTTCATGGCTCGAACATAAAACCCATACGAAGAGAGATGGTCGTGGAGCTACAATGGTGGTGAAAGTCAGTGAGGAGGCGGAGGTCGGTGATCAAAGCAGGGGTGCACGGTGACTTGGATGTGATCTGCAGCGCCGAGGCTTTGCGGCGACGGCAAAGGGCGGAGAAGGCTTGGTGATGGAGGAAAAATATGCACGACATCTTACTTCGAGCGGCATAGTGGTGACCGCCACGCAGCGGAAGGGAGGAGCAGAGATTAAATTGGAGGTGGCCATTCACTTTCGGGAAGATTCGATTAAGGAAGCCATGATTTAATGGATTGGGGAAAATTCAATTTTGGGGAATAATGGCTCTTCCCTCCCCCCCCCCCCACCCCTGGTGCTAGGTTATGCACTTTTTTTTATATATAATCCAATCCGAAGAATCCAGACACAGCAAGAAGACAATACTTGGTGGTTAAATCAAAGAAAGATGGACAGGTGTCAACCAAATTTAGCTGTGCTCAACAAGTGGCAAAAAATGGATAAACCAAAATCTCAAAGTACATACTATGTAGTATACAATGTACACAAACATAATACATATATCTTTAATAATTTCAAATTCATAACCAAATATCAAATACACATTTTTTTAAGACTAAATTAAATTACAAGATCCATATTTTTAAGTTGAATTCTACAAATAATTCAAGTTGCTTATCTGCCAAACTTTGACAAGCGTTCACACTGCTTTCAATATTGACCCGTGTGCGGAGCACGGGTTTCATATTAGTATTTGTTGATAATGCTATCTCTGGCAAAATATTTGCGCTGAGACTACAAAAGCATTTTTATTTTATTTCTAAAAGTAAATTCTATGTTCAAAAATGGATCGACGTCCAATTCACAATTACACACATTTAATTTCAATGTTTAAATCCTAATTATTTTTTAAACACTAAGAATTTCAAAGCTATTACTACCCTCTTTCAAAAAGTCGGGTTGTTACAATAACGATGTCTACCCTTCCGGTGGCCACTACTGATAGCTCAGACGCTAGCTTTACGGTCAGCCTCCCTACTGTAGCAACCCTAACTAGGAAGTGTAGGTTAGGAGTAATTTCTTCGCCACGAATCACAAGGCGGAAACCCCAACTTGGATGTGTAGGCTTCGATAACAAGTGTGAAAATCGCCGGGATCGAACCTCTAACTTCCTATAAAGCAACACCACGCGCTAAACCCTATGCTAAAAGATCTTTGTGTTAACTTTTTGAGAGGGGTGTTATAGTAGATATAATAGCTATTTGAATTACATTGCATTACATGATTACCTTATCTAAGTTTGACATGGAAAAAATAACAACCAAAAGGTGTATGATTACCTTTTCTACTAGTCAATAAGCTATCAGTCCAAAATTTAAGTCATAACTCGATAAATAATCTAGTACAGTTTGGCTTCCATGTAGAGATAACATATATGGTTCTTCCTTTCTAACCTTGTAATAACCATCATCTATCTTCATCTAGGGAGAACTACTTATGATATGCGTCCATCATTTTATCTTTTGCCTTTTTCATGATACCTGGGTTCATTGGTAGCCGAGCAAAGACAGCCCATCATTATGAGCCTTCCACTGCTTGTAAGCTTCAGGCCTCTCCACCATCTTTGTACATTGACAAGATATCACATTCAATGGCTCACTACCAACAAACTCGTCTCAATCAGAAGACTCGTTGAATCCTCTATGGGCACAGTGGTTTCAAGCATATCAAATTAAGATGAGAAATGTAAGCATTTATGCAGGAACTCTACAAATTCCTCCAAACAAATCTTATTATTCCACAAATTGATTACAAAGAAAGAGCTAAAATTGATAGGATATCTCAATCCCTAAAAGCAAAAACAAGCTTTTCTCTTCCTTCCAAGTACAAATAAATCTATCTCCAAGGAGATGTCTATACAGGCAAATAGAAAGACTAGGCTAGTACCCTAATTGGGCCCTAAAATATCTCAAAAATAAATCCTCCACAAAACTTGCTCAAAATAAATCTTTCCATAAAATCAGTCAACAAATCCATAAATTCAGCCTCAGACGTCTGACCTGAATGGTCAGACGTCTGTGCATGCTCTCGGGATGAAATCTCTGATATCTCAGATGTCTGACATAAAAGGGGACAGACGTCTAAGCTGAATCTCTGGTACTCCCTTGATCTGTTGCACAGTCTTCCTTCTTCAACACATATGACTAAATATCACAAATCATAACACTCCACTTTGATATGTAATCACTTCAACAGTCTAAGAACTCAAAACAAATCCACAAACCAAAAGACCACCTACAAATGATGCATCTCCCACATGAGATGCACCACTCATAAATAATCTCAAAAAAATTCTTATCTCCATGCAGACTACGGCTTTACATTGCTTGCTCTACCTTGATTTAGATGAACTTGCCACTCCTAATCTAGTTTTAGAGCTCATAACATTCTCCACTATTTTTCCAAGCAACTTATATATGTTCTCGTTTCCCATTTTACACACAGAAACTCCATATTACCCCTCCAAACCCTTGTGATACCACCACTGGTCGAAAATTACAGCCTTTTTGTTCCAATTGTCCTATTGAAGTAAGATTATTCTTAATTTCTTGGATGTACCTAACTCGTGTTAGTTTCACCACCTTTCCATCATTTATCTTCAACTGAACTCAACCTATGCCTTTAACATGCAAATCTCGACCATCGAAAGATTCCACTTTAGCAGTTTGCTCTTCATAATCAATAAATGCTTCCTTTCAATGACATTCATGAAAAAAGCTCCAGAATCAAGTATCCAATCTTTGCTTTCGCCTTCATTGAAACATAAGAATGTCCTTCAAGGCCCTCACCAAAATTCACCTCGTTACCTTTATTATTTTGTCCCTTTTAAGCTTATGACAATATTCACCTCAATCCAATGCCTTCATCTTCTCCTTATCCCTTTTAAGCTTAAGACAAAATCTCAGTTGGTGATCGGATTTGTCAAAGTAAAAAACAATCGTATTCCTTCTTCATGTCTTGTCTATTCGATTGCCTTTTCATATTTTGTTGATTAACCTTCCTTCAAAAAAAATCTTTTTCAATTGGAGTTTCAATTTTTGTTGCCTCCTTATCTTTTCCTTCCATAAGGCTCGTCCTCTACATCTCCACATTAAGCTAATTACTAACCACTGACCCCATTAAAACAACACCATCTGAATTTGAGTTATTCAATGCAACCACAAGTTTTTCCAACTCTCCGGTAATGAACTCATCATCATTAAGCCTTGTGTTTCATCGTCTACCTTGTAATTCACGACAACCAATTGGTTCACGATTTCTTCAAAATCATTAAGATGCTCTCCAATTGATCCTCCTTCCTCGTGCTTCAGATTCACTAATCTTCTCATAAGAAGAGCCTTATTTGTTGCAGAGTTCTTTGCATTAACCCTTTCCAGTTTCTTCCATACTGCATAAGTAGATGTTTCATTAGCAACGATATGAAGCACTAAATTATCTATAACACATTGAACAGACGCAACAGCCTTCTTAACTAAAATCTCCCATTTTGCTTCAGATAAGTTCCCCTTTATTTTCTAATGGTTGATGAAGATCATTAAGATAAAGAAAATCTTTCATCTTCGCCTTCCATAATCCCCAGTTTCTTCCAATAAGCTTTTCAATTATTATTTTATCCATATTCAAACCCTCTTCAAAAAAGATTGTGAAGAACGCTCTGATACCATTTGTTAGGGTTTCCCCGAGATCTCCACACAATTAGATTTTAAAAGAGGGAAGGAAAAAAAATAACAAACGGATTCCTTTGAAAAACCTTTATCATTCTACCAATTGATTACAAAGAAGGACCTAAAATTGAGAGGATATCTCAGTCCCTAAAATCAAAAACAAGCTTTTCTTCCTTCCAAGTTCAAATAAATCTATCTCCAAAGATATGTTAATATAGTAAAATAGAAAGACTAGGTCAGTATCCTAATTAAGCCCTAAAATATCTCAAAAATAAATCCTCCACAAAACTTGCTAAAAATAAATCCTTCCATAAAACTCGATCAACAAATCCATAAATTCCACCTTATACCTCTGACGTTAGTGGTCAAACGTCTGTGCAAGCTCTCGAGATGAAATCTCTAATAACTCAGGCATATAACATAAAATAGCTCAGACGTCTGAGCTTAAGCTCTGGTGCTTCCTTGATCTGCTACACAGTTATTAGATCCAAAATTGGTTCTAACACCCAGACTAATAACAATTCTACTGAAATGAAATCAAAAACGATGAAAACACACAATTTATAGTGGTTCGACGTTAAATAGCCTACGTCCACTTTCTTCTCTTTGGATTGATGTCTTAAATGCGAGTACAACAACGATTTTCACTCAATTCTCACTTATCTAATACGTTGATTCACTCAATTTCCTTCACAATATGATTCAAAAGATGATTGTAATCTGAGTAAGTTGGTGAAATTCGGATAGTAAAGGAGTTCGAGTTCTGAAAATGCCAAAAGATCCTTCCAAATATCTCTTGATGGTGTATTTATAGGTGAAAAACGCTCCTGGGATGACTCCGGTTCGGATCCATGTGGTCTCCATTCCATCACTTGTGGGTTCGGATATCACAAGATGGTGCCAACACATAGAGTTAGTGGATGAACATGGGAACGTGGCCTTCTAACCACTCCGACTTTAAGGGAACGTGGGCGTGATAGTTGCAGTTTTGAGTGCATGGGTTCGGATCAGCTGTATAAGAGAGAATGGGATCAGGTCAACTCATTCTGAGCCGATCCGAACTTGGTGAGGCTTCTCTTCTTTCCGTTCCACTCTGTTCTGACTTGACAATGAAAATACGATCCGGTCCGACTTATTATAGGAATAAGTGTTCTTCAATATTTGATCTCTTAACTTTGTGTTGCCTAACTCGCAAAGTAGGCTAACATTTTTCCCCCTCAATGGACGCTTCTATTGAAGATGGAGCATGCTTCGATGTTATCTATCCATCAGTTTCTGAACTTGAACTGTTGAATAGTCGCTTCCATTCGTTTGTAGGGACGTGTTGCTTCATAAAGTCATGTCTCTTGTTGCTTATATATACACCATAAAACGTATGAAATACCTTATTTATTTTTAAACGATTCTGGAAACTCTTTTTGATGTTCAGCAATTCCTCCAGGTAAGCTTTTTTTCTTTGTTTTTCTTTGAATTCAATTCGTATGCTATGTCAATGTGTATGATTCCCTCTAGGTTTGGTCTCCGATCCGAATGGCTTCTTTTTCGTCCCCCTTCCACTGGTTCAATGGGCCTAATGTATAGATGGGCTTGCACACCGGTCCGAGCGGAATTAAAGGGCTGGGAATACAAAGAGCTATCTCGAGCCTATATAAATCTGTCGCTCTTCTTCTTCTACCTCCCTTCCTTTTATCGTTCTCGTCTTCTAAGTTTTACACCAAAACTCTAGTTCTCAAAAACTTAGAGAATTTTCACGCTAATCTTCGAATCAAACAAATAGGTAGGTTTATAACCTTAATTAACTTGTAATAGCTGTTTTCAATTAGGATTTGTGGTTAATTCAGACGATATGGGTATGGTTTTTGTTTGACCTTGACGTCATGACCTCCTCCCATTGCCATCGTCGTCGATGGCCTTGTCACCATCTCGAGGCAGTTACAGAGGAGACCAGAGCCTAATACTTGCCAAGCCAACGTATGAACATTCGGTTTTGATTTGGTTCTTGGCACAAAGTTGGGTTCAGCGTTGGATGAGGAAAAGGAAGGATGGAGAAGAAGAAGAAAAGAGGAGGATTTGGGATTGGGTCGGGTGGAAAGATATAAGAGTGAAGAGGATACGGGTTTCATCTAACTGGATCGGATCGGATTGAAAAGTGAAGGGTAAAAGGGAAACAAGGCTTACTCAACCGGGTCGGTTCAGAATGAAAAGCACAGAGAGAAATGCATGGGCACCCAAGCTGATCCGGACCACTCAGAATATTCATTTTCGAACCGATCTGATTTTCCTATAGGGCGTTAACTTTTGCTTCAAAACGAAATGTGATTTTGCCCCCAATCCGATCCCAAAATACACATCCGAACCGAACCGAACTCATCTAACTTAATGCACAAAAATCTGTTCAACTGGCTCGGTTATTGCTTGTCGTGATCTACAACTTAATGAATAGTTAGGATAGTGCTTATAAACATGAGAGAACATTTAGGACTATTGTGAACATATTATTACTTCGTCAAACTTTTGCATTATGCTCTCATGTGTTAACTTTGCATCCTTTGCCCACATAGCACACACTTTAGTTCACACACGTACACGGGGGGGATACGGGCTATCTTACTCTAACTTATGTTATTGCTTCTTCAATAGTTTAGCGATCATGGAAGAGAGACGTTCATCTAGCAGAAAGGAGAGAAGTTGCAGAAACTTCTGAGAAACTCACTCTTGATGACATATCCTCTCCCTCAGACCCTGAATGGGATGATGAGGGCCCAGATTATGAAGTGGAAGCACACAATAGTGAAATACCTTCTGATAGTGAAGTTTCTCTTGGTGATGAAGAGGAAGGAGGGGTAGGAGATGATCGTGCTCCCGATAGGTTTGAAACTACCACTATATTGGAGTTACCCAAAGATTCTGTTGAGTCGATGATCGATGATGATAGACTTGTCCGAATATGTCTAAAGCACGGAATATTAAAAAGAGAAACCCTGGTGCCGTCGAAAACAGATCGCCCCCACAATCCACCGGAAGGATTTATGACAGTTACCCGATTGATGTGTCTGGTTGGGGCTATTCCACCGTTTCCGCCTTTTGTTGTTGATTTTCTGAGATAGATGCGGATTGCCCCCATGCAATTACATCCCAACTCTTATGCCTATTTATACACCTTGTATATAGCATACAAAGAGGTTTTAGGTATAGAGCCTACCTTCGATGACGTCCACTTTTTTTATAATTTCAAGCATCGGACTCAAGAGACTCCCTTCTTCTCATATTTTGAATCAGTCTCGAAAAGGAAAATTATTACTGTTCCATTTAGCAGCAAGGCTGGCGATTCTAAGCTTGAATGGTTTTATATCAAACAGCAGCCGGGCTGCACCAGGAGATGGACCAAATCAAGTAAAGCACCGACTTTCCAGATCTCAATTTTAAATGCTCATGTCAACACATTAAATTGCTTTCTTTTTCATTCGTAGTTGATAACCCAAAGCAAATATCGGATTAATTATACTTTGATCGTTTGCATTGGCTACTCAATGGCGATCAAAAGTTCCTAACCATCGACGAAGTTCTTAAGGATGAATATCTCCATCATCACGGGTTACTATCTATTACCCGTAGTATAGGTCATGGGACGGATCCATATGTGTACATACCCCCGATAGACATTATTCTTGGGACGGGCGAGGGCTTGAAAGGTCCAACAATACCTCTTCGGACTTCACCTTCTCCATCTTCAACTCAGGACGATGAGTTAGCCAACATAGCTGAAAAGCACAGAGAAGGGTATACCATCCCTGACGACGCTATTTCTCCTGAGAAGTCAACATCCCCTAAAGAGCTTCCAACAGATGCTTCTCAAGAAGATGCTCCCACTACCAACGATTCCACATTTAAGGGTTTAGGAAATCTTCTCCTGCCTGAAACCATCTATACTTCAGAGGACTTTGGCATGAATCCTTTAACTTTCACTTCTTCAGAAGAGACTACTCCTGTGAAGGCCAAAGAGCCCGCTCATGCTAGTTTGGCTTCAGACTCGGGTTTGTTGGGGGGAACACCACTTAGGATGCACATAACAAATTAGCACCGCACGTCACAGTACTCATGTATTATATGAGCACTGATTCTGAATTCCACTTATATTGTTGTGCAGGTACAATGTCTCACCCTTACTATGATGTCAGAAAAATGCGTCGTAGCATGTCTAGACCTCCTTCCGACATCGAGCATGATCGCCGTGAGAGCCGGAGCAGAGATGACGGAAGGCCTCATGATTCTCATCGACCACACACCTCACGCCCTCGTTCCCCTGTCCGGTCGGATCCAGACAGGTGTAAGAGCCACCAGAGTCGTCATGGAGAAGACACGTCGCAATCTAAAGATCGAATTTCCCCTAAAGACAAATATAATCGGGAAAAAAGTCCACCGAAACATACCGATTCACGAAACAAAAACAAAGTTTCTGAGAAGCGATCTGGAAAAGGTGATGCAGTCATCGTTCCTGCTAAGAGGAAACACATTGAACTATCATACTGCAAGCCCCTACCACTGGATGCTGATTCCAAAATTAAGCTGGCATATCTGGAGAAGCAGTTTCCAGATCACTACTTTGAGAATCTAACTTTCTTACCCGCACTTGAGCCTATTTCTTCAAAGTGGGTAGATGAGGCTAAAGCAAAGATTGACGCAGTTGAGAAACAATACTCGAAGATGTACAAGTATTCACGCAATCTCTCCATAATCATTCGGGCCTTAATTATAGACGTTGATTCAATGAAGAAGGCTGCGAATTCCGATGAGAATGCTTTGAAAAATTTGGAGAAGGATTTAGAAGATACACAGGCTCAACTCGTCATTGCTCAACGAGATGCCAACAACTTCAAACAGCAATTTAAGGAATTACAAAAGCGTTATCATGACTTGTTGGAATCTCATAGTCAAGAACGTTTGGAGTTGAAGAAACAAGCGGAAGACGCTAAGTTAGACAGTGTCAAAATGCAACTGGATTACAATACTCTTGAGCAAGAAAAGGCCGAGTTAGCGAGGAAAAATGCTGAGATGGAGAAACGAAATGCTGACTTGGAGTCCTAGTTAATGGAAGTCGAGACTAGGGCTGCCCTAGCTGAGGGGAATGTGGATAACACCATTAAGTCTGCTGAAGAAACCCACAAAAACAGCTATCAGAGGTTCAGGAAGAATTGAACGGTTTTTGCGAACTAATGATTGAATTCTTTGCACATATAATTCGTCGCCGAAACATCTCTTGGATCGAATACTATCCGACTACCTTAGTTCACGTATGGAGTCAAATCATTGAATGGGAGAAAGAGGAACTTAAGGTAGACTTCGTTGATGAAGACAAACTTATGTAGAAGTATCTGAGAGATGATGAACCGACACGCTTGGCCGAGGGGCGTCACCTCATTACTGCTGCCATGGAGGAGGAGAAACGCCTGGCCAAACAAAAGAATATCCTTGAAGTTGGTTCTTCTTCAGCTACCGCCGAAACTACTGGAGTGGAGGGATATAATCCCGAGAATCCGGGAATTCCTAGAGCGTCTCTTTTATCTCTTATACCAGAATCAGCGTCAGAGACGGTTGCCGCCCCAACTGAGAAATCATTAGAAGGTATTTCTACCTTTTCACCTAAATTTGTCAAGGCCGTCTCCACCTTTCATCACATCATTGGGCAAACGATCAAGGATCCTTTATTTTCTCCTGAGTTGATAACTGTTGCTTCTCATTCCATAGGTGTTGGACCAGCCGTGAAGATTGATGAGCCTCAGAGAGCCTCTATTGGGGAAGAATCCATGAAAAAGGCTCAGGGAGTACAGGATAAGGCTACCATCGTCGAATCTGGGGGGAGCTGAACCGTCTAAGACCGACACTTCTCATGATGACGAAATGATAGATGCTTGAAAGACGACGATGGTAATGAGGGGCATAAAGAAGATCCTGATGTGGCTATAATTGGGGATTCGAAAAGTGCTGATGACGTGACTTTGGCTGAAATGAAAGCCGAATAAGACAAGCGCATGCAGCTGAAAGTTGAGGACTTAAACCCCGAAAGCCTTAAGCCCCTTGCAATGGTGGATCCTGGATCGAGGTTAGTTGTTAAGCTTTCAACTAGGTCAATTACAGATGAGCTTGCTAAAAAATCTTCTCTTGATTCCAGTGTTCCGACTCCTGGGAAGAAATCTATCGATTCTGGTACTTCAACTACAAAGAAGAAAAGGCCAAAGCGTCTCATGTCTGATGCTGAAAAAGAAGCTAGAAATGCTCTTAAGGCTGCCAAAAAATCCAAGTCTGCTCCAAAACCCAAGTGATAATGTGCTTTGTTTTATTTTATTTTGATTTTCCACTGGTTCGCTATTATTGTAGTGAGTGCGGCCCTCGCATCTTTTTCTTAGTCTTCCTGTATAAACTCACATATTTGTGAATAAAGTAGTTTGTACCCTGCAATGTCTGATATCAGTAAATTTTAACATCTGGGTAAAAATGCAAACAATCAGCATGTCAAATCACAGTTATATAGTAAAGTCTTTATTAAAGGGAACATGTGTACATATATATGCCCCAAATCAATCTTGGAAAACTGATTAAGACTTATTCAAGATCGATTAAATTCCAAATTCAGCTGTCCCCGATTCTCTGTCGGGGCCATATTCCTTTCGTCATTGATGCCTATTCTTTTTAACATCTTTATACTCTCCTATCTCATAACCAGGTTATAGTATTACTAAGGCGGTCTCTTATCGGGGTGCACCTTCACGCCTTAAGAGACGTCATCTTCCAGTCCTTTATACTCTCTCTCGTTTCATGAGAGTTAGAGTTAGGAATGTTGTCTTCCCATTTTTTGCATCTTATCATGCAAATGGTCATTTTGTTTTGCTCCTGCACATGGGTTGTCTCCAATTTTTGAAATTTAATTTTGTGTTTTGTGTTTCATTGTCATGACAGAATAATGGTTAAAGACATAAATGATGCAGGAAAATAAATGATACACGACATTTTTATAGTGGTTCAGCTAAGTAGTAGACTACATCCACTTCATAGACCTTTGTTCATATAAACAAACTTTTTAAGGCAAGTCGTGCCTTTTTACATAGTTTATAAAAACAAAAAGGAAGACATTTCATATTTAGCTCAGATATTGTCGTAAGTGCTGAACGTTCCAATCTCTGGGAATCTCTTCACCGTCCACAGTCGTTAGCTTGAATGCTCATGTATCAAGCTTTCGTCGGATGGTGTATGGACCTTCCCATTTTGGACCCAATTGGGTTGAAGGCCGGAAGACTCGCTTTAGTACTAAGTCTCCTGGCTCAAAGGTTTTGAAGAGAACTTTCCGGTCATAATAACATGCTACTTGATGTTGATGTCTTGAGGCACGCAAGTTTACTTCGTCTCTTTTTTCTTCAACCATATCAAGAGACTCTAGGAGGGGTGTACTATTTGTCATCGGGTCATAGTACGTGACTCGATGAGAAGGGACTTCCAATTCTACCGGGATTACTGCTTCTGACCCAAAGGAAAGTGAATAGGGAGTATGGCCGGTGGCCGTATTAAAGGTTGTCTTATAGGCCCACAAAGCTAGTGGCAACTCATCTACCCATTTGGCTTTGGCCCACTCCAACCGCTTCTTGAGAATAGATTTAATGACCTTGTTTATTGCTTCGACCTGGCCATTTGACTGCGGGTGAGCTATAGCAGTGTACCGTTTATCAATCTTGTACTTCTGGCAGAAGTTTCTAAATTCGATGCTGTCAAACTATGTCCCATTATCAGTTATGATGGTCTTCGGTATCCTAAATCGACAGATAATGTTTCTGACCACAAAACTTATCACCTTTCTTGCCGTGATCGTTGTTAAAGGTTCAACTTCCACCCATTTCGTGAAATAGTCCATGGCGACGATCGCGTACTTAACTCCTCCTCCGGCAATAGGTAACACTCCAATAATATCAATCCCTCACATGGCAAACGGCCATGTGCTTACCACCGACTTGAGCTGAGTCGGAGGTGCTCTGGGAATCTTGGCAAATCTTTGACATCTGTCGCAACGTCGTGAATAATCAGCCACGTCTTTATTCATGGTAGGCCAGAAATATCTATACCGTAATTCTTTCTTTGCTAGGGTTTGGCCCCCGGTGTGGTCCCCACACTCACCTTCATGTACTTCGTGCAGTACACGTTTGATGTCGTCGTGTGTGATACATCGTAGTAGGAGCATTGAAAACCCTTAGCGATAAAGGACGTCGTCCTGTAAAACGTATCTTGCAGCCTTGCGTCTTACAGCTCGTCTTTCGCTCTTCTTCAACGGGAGGGTTCCATTCTTGAGAAATAACTTGATCGGTGTCATCCATGATTCTCTCTATGGGTCGACTTCCAAGGCTAGTTCAACTTCCATCAGGTCGAAACTCAGTGATTCCAAAACCTCTATCGGAACCATTTCAGTTTCTTTGGGATTGTCAGAACTTGTTAGCTTTGCCAGCCGATCTACTTTCTGATTTTCCGTTCTTGGAATATGAGTTATGCTGTAGTGCTCCAAACTTCCCAGCAACTCCTTTACCTTTTTGAGATAAGTAACGAGTCGAGGTCCTTTAGCAATAAATTCCTCCCGGACCTGGCATACAACTATCTTGGAATCGCAACATATATCCAGTGTCTTCACTCCCAGTTCTTTGGCGAGTTTCAGCCCGGCAATTAGGGCTTCATACTCAGAATCATTATTGGTAGCAGCAAACTCTAATCGCAATGCATAGTAAATAGATCGTCCATCAGGAGTTATTAAAACAACTCTGGTGCCGGACCTTCGATCATTTTTGGCTCCGTCCGTATATAGCTTCCACGGACAAAGCTCTAACTCTTGGTCCAAAGTAACTACCTTGTTACCCACCGTTTCCTCTTTGGGAATTGTGAATTCAACTATAAAGTCGGCCAATGCCTGCCCTCTTATTGATTTCCATGGTTGAAAATTTAAATCAAATTGACTCCGCTCGATGTTCCATTTAAGTAACCGCCCCGATGCTTCGGGTTTTTGCAACACTCGCCTTAAAGGTTGATCGATGTATACAACTATCGGGTGAGCCTGAAAATAATGATGAAGTTTGCGGGAAGCAATCAGGAGGCTATAAGCAAGTTTTTCTATCTCTATATAATTTCGTTCTGCAGCAGCTAGCTTTTTGCTCACGTAGTATACATGCCTCTGGACTTTATCATCTTCACGTACCAATGTTGTACTGACGGCGTGAGATGATACCGCTAGGTAGACAAACAAATCCTCATGTTCCACAGGTTTTGATAATATTGGAGGCTTTTCTAATAAGTCTAATAAATTCTGGAACGCCTCCACACAGTCAGGGGGTCCACTCAAAATTTCGCTTTCCTCATTTTATTAGATCGAAGAAAGGTACACACCTATCTGTAGCTTTGGAGATAAACCCGTTCAATGCAGAAACTTTTCCAGCTAAGCTTTGAACATCTTTGATCTTTCGTGGTTCTTCAATATCCCTTATTGCTGCTGTTTGACTAGGATTTATCTCAATTCCTCGAGAATTCATGATAAACCCAAGGAATTTTCTAGATGCGACCCCAAACGAGCATTTTAGGGGGTTTAACTTCATTCCATATCTTCGAAGAATATCAAACATTTCAGCTAAGTCCCTTGTATAGTCGGAAGATTGTTTAGACTTCACAAGCATGTCATCTACGTAAACCTCCATGGTTTTCCCGATTTGATTATATAACATGCCGTTGACCAAGCGCTGGTACATGGCCCCTGCATTCTTTAACCCAAATGGCATTACCACATAACAATGTAACCCCAAGTCTGTTATGAAACTTGTATGCTCTTGATCTAGTATGTGCATGGGAATTTGATCGTACCCAGAATAGGCATCCATAAAGGATAAAAGCTCGTGCCCGGCCGTCGAATCTACTAGCTGATCAATTCTGGGAAGAGGAAAGCTATCCTTCGAACAGGCCTTGTTCAAATCAGAGAAGTCGATACATGTACGCCACTTTCTGTTAGACTTTTTGACCAGGATAGAATTTGATATCCAGTCGGGATATTTCGAATCCTTAATGAATCCATTATCTTTTAATTTCTCTACCACTTCTTTCAAAGCTGCTGACCGCTCTGGGCCTAAAATCTGTCTTTTCTGTTTGACTGGTGGGTGCTTTGGATTAATACATAAAGAGTGGCTCATAATGGTAGGCGCCCACACATGTCAGCGTGAGTCCATGCAAACACATCCAGATTTGCCCTTAAAAAATCAGCCAACTCTTTCGCTCGAACTGGATCTAGTTGTAAGCCGATCTTTAGTACTTTTGTTGAATCTGTCTCATCAATAGGTATATCTACTATTATCTCATTGGGAGTCGCCTTCCTATCCTCAAGTTCTTTATCCTCTTTGGGATCTATATCCTCGAGCACATCTAAGGGCGACTCTCTTGGGGCTGGACCCCTTAATTGCTATGCTGAGTTCTTCTTCAGAGGGGGAGAATCATCCTTAGTTTCTATATTCAACCCTTCATTAGCTTCTTCAACTCCGTCATGTAACAAGCTCGTCCCGTAGCTTGGTCGCCTCTCATCACCCCAATTCCTGCATTAGTCGGGAATTTAAGCAGCAAGCACCAAGGTGCAATACATGCCCTAAACTCGGCAAGGGTCGGTCGGCCTAGGAAGGCATTGTAGGGTAACTCTACATCCAAAACTACAAACGGCAGGATCCTTACTCTCTGGCGATCTCCCTGCCCTAATGTCACTGGTAATTCTACGTAGCCCATTGGAGCCGTCGACGCCCCGTTGAAGCCACGTATCCATCCTTCGCAGGGCTTTAGATCTTTTGCTTTAAGTCTCATTTGTTCGAAAGATTTCTTGAAGAGGATATTGATCGAGCTCCCATTGTCCACCAACACTTTATAGACTAAAGTAGGGCCGATGGTCGTGGTAATTACCAGTGGATCTTCAGTTGGGGATTGAACTCCGGAATCATCTCTACTACGGAATATGACGTCGTCAGACATCGTCTTTTGTTGTTTTACTGGAGTGATTTCTTCGAGGTTATTGCATTCTCCTACCTCAAAATGCTTGGCGGCGTTGACGTACTGATCCATCGCTTTGAAACTACGACTAGCTAGGTGGGGTCTGCCTACAATGGTATTGATAACGATCCCCTTACCTTCTGCTGGGCTGTGGGTTTTGAAGTAGACTGGTTTTGGTCCGGGGCTTGTCCCCTGTCCCTTGGGTAACCTTGTACTCGTCTAACTTCCCTTACCGCAGCAGTCTTTCAACTATATCTCTCAAATGACGGCATTCGTTGGTGGAATGACCGTGGGTTCCATGGAACAAACAGAACTTTCCCGTTGCGATCTCTTTTTCAGTGGAGTCTCTGGGTGGTGGTTTTTGTACTGCAATATGCTATATGTATCCAAGTAAATATTCTCCAACGTATCACTTAACGATGTATAGTTTTCAAAAGTATGAAATCTGGGTCTTTTACTATAGTTATTCCCTCAGTTCCAGTTCCTTCTATTGTCGTTCCCATTCCTATTGCTATTACCTTCGCTCTGGTTGCCAACGTTTCCTTCAACCTTCCCTGAACTGTCACCAGATTGTTTCACAGCAACACTACTTTGGACACCTTCCCTCGAGGCCCCTTCGGACTTTCTCTTCCTATTTGCATGAGCTTCTTCTCGCCTTAAGCGAATATTAGCTTTTTCATAGAACAATTCTCTAGTAGTAGGAAGTTTCCCAGACAAGTAATCCCCGAATTCTGTGTCAGCGTCAACCCCTTCTATCAAGGCCATCAGAATAGTGGGCTCATGAGGGTCACTAACTTCGGTGATGGCAAGGTTGAAGCGGTCTAAATATGACTTCAAATATTCTCCTGGGGCCTGTTTAATTCGTGACAACTCTATGACGCTCTTGGACTTTCGGGCGTGAAGTCGAAACTTGTTCATAAAGCGCTCACTAAATTCCATGAAATTTGATATCGACCAGGGAGGGAGTCGGGTGAACCACATTAACACCATGTCTTCAAGATAAATTGGAAAGGCTTTGCATTTTACAGCATCTGGAGCAGCTGCGGCATTCATGAATCATGCATACCTCATCAGATGCTGCCCTGGGTCCGTTCTTCCTGAATACCGATCCATCTGAGGCAAGTTGAACAGCCAAGGGAACTGGAAATCCAATATATCATCTATGAAGGGAGTATGACTTCGCTCAATACCCCAGTCCTCATTAGTGTACCGCCGACTTTCAGACATAATCTGACGCACCATCGCCCATACATCGGCATTTGTTAATGTCTGCACCGGTTCTCTAGGTCTGATATTCGGATTACCCTGGGCACCTGATTAGGGGATAACCTCCTGTTTCTAGCGCCTGCTCTGCATTGCTGCCTACGCTCCCGGTTGATCTTAGGAGGGAGGGGCTGAAGAAGTTGCTATTGCGTAGGATTAGTAATATTATGATCCCTGGGTAGAACGTGGGATCCACGCATGGGCAATATAGGCTCTTTCAAGCTTGTGTCATCAGGCCCTAACACACGAGCACAGTCTTCGCGGAATCCTAAAGATCCAAAAGTTAGCTGATCAAGATTCTGAGGTCGCTCTAGCGATCTTCTTTCACAAGGACGTCCCTCGTCTGAAGAAGATGAATCGTCTACAGCAAGGCAGCGTGTTGGGGAAGGTGTCTTTTGCCTCCAGAGCTCCTGGAGTTCCCTACTCATAGTGATCATGTTTACTTGCATGCGAAGACTGTCATGCTTATGGGCTTCCAATGCCTCCTTAGTACTCTGGAGCATGTCAAGAAAGCGTGAAAAATTTCCTTGGGTGACGGGTGCAGACGGGTCAAGCTGATCATTGGTCATAGCGGCTGGAATTAGGGCATTGGAGGGAGCTCGAGTAGAAGTTCCAGCTTCATTTTGGTTCGGATCAAATCGGAGCAAGGTAGTTGGACCGGACCGGTTCGGATGGGGGGAGCGAGTGACCTCAATGTCTTCTGATCGGCTCAGATCGGAGTCACCTGCTCGGATCGGACCTTCCTGACCGGAGCGGCCTGCTCCAGAGTCTTGTCCACGCGACCTCGTCAATACAATGGCTTGTTGATTCTCTCTAGCATCATTCTCCCTAGCGCCTTGCACTTCTTTTCCTTTCGTTTTGGCCATAGTGTTCAATTCTTCAATGGTTCACCAAAAGGTACAAAATTCTAAAAAAACAGAGGATTAACTTCTTTGAACTTTGAAGGTCCAAATAGTAGAATGATAATCCTAAAAGCGAAGAATTCAAAGATTTCTCAGTGAAAGCACCAAAATGTTAGATCCAAAATTGGCTCTAACACCCAAACTAACAACAATTCTACTGAAATGAAATCAAAAACGACGAAAACACACAATTTGTAGTGGTTCGGCGTTAAATAGCCTACGTCCACTTTCTTCTCTTTGGGTTGATGTCTTGAATGTGAGTACAACAACGATTTTCACTCAATTCTCACTTATCTAATACATTGATTCACTCAATTTCCTTCACAATATGATTCAAAAGATGATTGTAATCTGAGTAAGTTGATGAAATTCGGATAGTAAAGGAGTTTGATTTCTGAAAATGCCAAAAGATCCTTCCAAATGTCTCTTGATGGTGTATTTATAGGTAAAAAACGCTCTTGAGATGATTCCGGATCGGATCCACGTGGCCCCCATTCCATCACTTGCGGGTTCGGATATCACAAGATGGTGCCAGCACATTGAGTTAGTGGATGAACGTGGGAATGTGGCCTTCTAACCACTCCGAACTTTAAGGGAACGTGGGTGTGATAGTTTTAGTTTTGAGTGCATGGGTTCGGATCGGCTGTATAAGAGAGAATGGGATCGGATCAACTCATTCCGAACCGATCCGATCTTGGCGAGGCTTCTCTTCTTTCCGTTCCACTCTGTTCTGACTTGACAATGAAAATCCGATCCAGTCCGGCTTGTTCTAGGAATAAGTGTTCTTCAATATTTGATCTCTTAAATTTGTGTTGCCTAACTCGCAAAGTAGGCTAACAACAGTCTTCCTTCTTCAACACATATGATTAAATATGACAAATCATAACAAGAAATGGAACAATGCTTTTTTGAAACGAGTTACGAAAAAGTAGCATTGTGTGACACGTTAACCATTCCAGGAATGAAGATATCCTAGTTCGTTTTCCTTGTGGTTTTCAGCACTCTATTTCTTGGCAAAAATGCTAGTCTACCTAAAAAAATTTGTCAAAAACTACGACATTGACAAAATTTTCGGATGGACCCACTTTAAATGTGTACAATGACATATTTACCCCCCCTCCCCCCCCGAATTCAACCTTTTGCATAGACCCACACTATTTGATAAAATTTGATTTCGGTATTGTAGCAGCTCCCATTTCTTGGGCTATCCACCACCACTATTCCATCCACAAGGTTTTTAAAATGGTACTGGCTACTCCCAAGTTTTGAGTAATATAATAAGATGGAAATCACATTTTGTTTACTAGTTATATTAGCTATTTGAATTACATTACTAGTTTGATAAGCTATTTTCTCATTCTTAAGAGACTACACTTATTCTGATTGCAATGATTTTCCATGTATATTAGTAAGCGAGTCACTGGTAAGCACATTAAGTAGAAAGCCTATTTTTAACTTAAATTTATTATAAAACTTGGACTAGTAAGTGCACCAATAGGAACTGGAGCCAAATGTATTATTAAATTTATTATAAAGATTTAGTTGATGCAAATGTATTAGTTTCATTTTCTTTCTAAGGACTTGATCAATAACAGGAGCTGGAACCAAATTAGCAAGGGAAGTGGAAGCAATTCCAAACCATGAGGACAAATGGTCCTAATAGCAAAAGGTTTGTTAACAAAAAAGTTACTGGTGGAAGTTTTTTCCTTTAACTTTTTCATGCTTATACCCTTTCAAAATATGGTGATAATATATGTTAATATTTGTGTTATCTATATGTGACATGCTCAAAACATATCGCAGGTTGGGATGTCTCTTGCCCAATTAAGAGAGTTTGCATTTGTTCTTCTAAGTTGTGCTTCCACTCTTCATCTGCTTGATGCTAGTAAGCTAATATACTAATTTATTTGTGAAATACTTATTCTAAGTCTAACTAGCATTCAAAAGTAACTATTTGCATACTCAATTTTGGGGCATACAATCCAGGACAAATGCAATTGACTTAAATTTGACATGCTACCTATCCTCACTGTCTGCACAGTGATCACTA
Source organism: Allium sativum (assembly GCA_030737875.1). Taxonomy (NCBI): domain Eukaryota; kingdom Viridiplantae; phylum Streptophyta; class Magnoliopsida; order Asparagales; family Amaryllidaceae; genus Allium; species Allium sativum. Next base: position 382,235,553 of record CM060915.1, read on the forward strand.
CTATATTTATGTTTACTAATACATCTAAAAATGAAATTAAATGTTTTCAACAAGGGAAACTCCGTTTTCTACTTTTGGGTACTACGATGGTCAGTTTGGAGTGTACACAAATATCTTTCTCTCTTTATTCCCTTTTTGTTTTTTGTTTGACATGAACAAAATAATATAAGACCAGGTTTGATAACTTTATATTGGTATTAAAAACTACTTAAATTATATGCAGGTTATTTGTGTTCGAGTTTACTAAGGATACAATTCTTCGTAAAGATGTAGCATAAATTACTTAGAAGTTAAAATTGATTAAACAACCTTTTGTTGCTTATGAATCCTGGTTTAATATCATTAGTAATTGTGATGAAATGAAAAAGATATCTTGTTGCTTCAAGCAATTTGCAAGCGAGATTTCACTATTCAATATCTACTGATACACGTTCCATTATGTTATTTGATATGCAACATTATTTATAATTCGTTACAACTAAACACCAAACTTAATTTATTTAAAAGTCATATTAAAATTACATTATTGTATATTTTTCTGCTTGTTGACATCTTTCTAAGATTGCATAAGAGGAAGGTATCTGTAGTGAACTTTTTCAAAGCATTAAGCCATTAACATTCTTTCAACAGATTTAATTAGTTTTTGTCGTATTTGATGATTGTGTGTGATTAGTTCAAAATGTTAACAAGTGAAGATGCATGCGCTAAACGCATCAATGACTCACAACTATAACTAGTATATTTTAATAGTACATCATGATCCTGGTAAATACCACAAGTGCTGAAGTATGCATGTTTTGAAGGTACATTAATTCTAGAGCTTTACCAAGAGTACTGGATAACCTAGGGTCGAGTTAAAACAACATTTTTGAGCATATATGTGATTGCTTATTTCGCTGGCATTGTATATGCATCCAATGATTACTTTTTAAAGTTTTAAACTCAATAATTCGTGAGGCAATATCGTTACAACTAGTAAATGTATGAGAAGATATAGTCTCAAGTGTTAGTGTGCACTTAACGCGAATATATTCAATACTAACTCATTTTTTTTTGAAATAATAACTAAAAATTAGTAGGAAATAAAAGAAAAGGGTAAGAATATAGTATATTGGAATTTATGGCAAAGATATTACATAACCCCAGGCTCAGTGGAGGATACAGGATTTTACGGATGGTGTGTCACCAATCAATAGTCAATAGACTATAATAAAATATTCATAAAATAGTTTCTTCCAAAAGTGATAAACATTCGTATTACACTCAAAAAGTACTTCGAAACTCGAAACTACTATAAATTTTCTTGATGACTTTTCATGTTTTGATATTGATCTATTATATCATTCATGCAAACATTGCCTTAGTTTTGTGCAATACTGAGCTTGGTGCAGTAGGTTTGGAAGGGGTATTTACTCGAATACTTGGCGTGCTAGACAATACAGTGGGGGAGGTAGGGTTAACAATAGTCATAGGAGGCACAAACACATCTCTACTCACCACATTAATGCCATTAGCTTTTTCCTTATACATACTCAGCAACTTACAGGCTATATTAGACTCACACTTATTTTTTCACTTCAATTTTTTTTATCAGTGGCTGTAGTTGTTTCAGCGATGATGGATGGTACCACAGAACATACATCCTTACTGACCAACAACTACCACAATTGCATCCAATGTTCTTTCAGATTTCATACCTGTAGGGATGAGCATTGAATCCAGATTCGCAGAAGAGTCTGTCCATCTGTCTTCAACTTATTTGCTGGCTAATAAGGGAGAAACTGGTGAAGGATCAACTACAGTAAAACCGGTTGAAGGAGAAGCAGAAATTGGCGAGGCTAAAGCATCTGCTAAGATCTTAAACGAGTCGGAGCTTCTAGGGTTCGTTGCTTGGGCAGATACTTTTGTTGGATTCGAATATTTGCAACCAGATCTGGTCATACTTTTAGCGAATCGAGGCTTGGCTTTCCTGTTTTTCTGCATTAGGTAGTGAAGATGAGGGATTTATTAAAGTGTGAGAAGAAGAGGAGGATGCGACAAGATTGGAGCGAGGATAGACAGAGGATGGAAGAGAAAGTCAGCAGTTGCCATTTATGTCGCGATGGAAGAGAAAGCCTGAACTGCTCCGTATTTTTTTCAACTTTTCGGGAATATTGGTGTGTCATGTGACACACCATGCACCTACGTACTTCCACCGCTACCCAGGCTAGTCAAAATTAGAGACTACAGGTATCAGTCTGAATAATGAAAGGTGTACTATCACTACTAGAATACACGGCTATTCCAACGGCTCAAAGCCGTTGGCGTCCATTTGAAGTCGTTGGAATGCAGTTTACGACATTCCACGGCTTCCAACGGATCCGACGGACTGTTTCCAATAGCTTTTCCAATGTCTTCAAACAGTTGCCTTCCATTGGGAACAATTTAGAAACACTGACCAATATGCCGTTGGAAGCCATTGGAAAAACTGGGTTATACTTTTTTTATAATAGTAAGCAAATAACTTTCCAGCCACCCCATCTCCAATCCATTCCATTTCCAATCCATTTCTATATATATATATATATATAACAGATATATACCAATTACAATATAAACAACCAAAACAAATCAAAGAAACATCAATATATACAAAACAAACCATCCAGAAAACCACCATATACATGTTCATAAACCAAATACATCAAAGTTACATGTCCACAAACCATCAAAATATATCAGAAGTATCATTTACACCCACTCTGTGCCAATATATACAACACTCAAATTGTTATGCAAAAATTGCTCTGATACCAAACTGTTGGACAAAATTCGCTCCGATACTAAACTGTTGGGGTTTTGTGCGCAACTGAAATTTGACAAAACGCCCGAAAAATAGGATCTTTATCACGCGATCACTTGAAGAAGAATTTGATTGAAAAACAAAAAACAACACAAATAATATCGGAAATATGAACGTATGATATTCCACCTAACCGCCCTCTTTATTGATTCACCAATAAAAAATTATTGACAATCGATCTCAACTATCGTTACAAACAATTACAATTTGAACCAATAACCTAATTGAGAAATAGGTAAAGAATATCTAGATGACTACAAATAATGTTGGAGCAGAAGAGCGATGAAGAACGACGACAAACCCTTGGACAATCTGGAGGCACCAACTGCGTCTTTCAGCAGTAAATAGTAATAGCTACTCTCAGCCCAAATTCCTACATCTTCCTCTCCAGGGCGCAAGCCCATGGAGGCACACAACCTCACCAAATATTCTCACATGGTTTCTTTTTCTTTCTTAATTGTCACAATCTAACCAAGAAGGCTGCATATATATAGGAGAATAGAAGGCCCAGGCAAATATCCAAGTTGCCCCTTTAAAATATCTCTAAAATATAACCATTTATTTTATTTCTTCTATGATCAAATCAATCAATCAATCAATCAACCAGTTAGTCAATTAATTAATCAATCCAATCAATCAATCATTTAATTCATTACATCCTCTTCATAAAATATTTGAATCAAAAAAATTCAACACTCCACCTTGATTCAAATATCACATATCTCCAACAATCCACAAACAAGTCAACCTAGCTCTTTCAACAACACCTACTCTCAGTTAGAACCAACCTCAATTTCAAGACAACGAGATATACCCTAGTCGATTTGAAAGGATTACGACCACACCTCAATTACAAACACAACCCACTGCCTGCAAAAGATGCATCTACCATCTGAGCTACACCATGCAAAAACGGTCTAAAAAATGCTTGCAATACCACAAGATCTCCATCGTCTTTGTGGATTTCAAAACTCGACATCCGACTTCCGTTTGACGTGATCTCTTCATCTCTGGGATCCCTCGAGTATCATCAACATCCAGACCCTTGTCGACACCATGATCCTCTACCTTAGGACCATAAGCAATGACCATATTAACCTCTTCACCTTGTTGTGGACTAGGTTCTTCAACCGTGACCTGCCTTCTTCTTCGTCTTCTTCCATCTTCCCTCATCCATATCAGAGGGCTTCTTCGCATCTCCATCATTTGGACCATTGAGGCATGGAACATCCACCATTATAGGCTTCCAAATCCCCTCAATGTCTACCATAAAAAATAATCATCCACGAAAGCAACATCATCTCCGACATCTACATTCTTCAATCCAAAATCACTCCAAGCTATGCGATAAACTGAGCTCTGATACCAAACTATTATGCAAAAATTACTCTGATACCAAACTATTGGGCAAAATTCGCTCCAATACCGAACTGTTGGGGTTTTGTGCGCATCGGATGTTTGACAAAACGCCCAAAAAATAGGATCTTTATCACCCAATCACTTGAAGATGAATTTGATTGAAAAAAAACACAAATAATATTGGAAATACGAACACATAATATTCCACCCAACCACCCTCTTTATTGATTCACTAATAAAAAATTGTTTACAATCGATCTCAGCTATCGTTACAAATAATTACAATTTGAACCAATAACCTTATTGAGAAATAGGTAAAGATTATCCAGATGACTACAAATATTGTTGGAGAAGAAGAGCGATGAAGAACGACGACGAACCCTTGGACAATCTGAATGCATCAACTGCGTCTTTCAGCAGTAAACAGGAATATCTACCCTCAGCCCAAATTCGTACATCTTCATCTCCAGGGTGCAAGCTCATGGAGGCACATAATCTCAGCAGATATTCTCACATGGCTTCTTGTTCTTTGTTAATTTTCATAATCTAACCAAGAAGACTGCATATATATAGGAGAATAGAAATCCTAGGAAAATATCCAAGTTGCCCCTAAGACATCTCCAAAATATAACCATTCATTTCTTTCCTTCTATGATCAAATCAATCAATTAACCAATAAATCAATCAACCAATTAGTCAATTAATTAATCAATCCAATCAATCATTCAATTGATTACATCCTCTTCATAAAATATATGAATCAAAAAAAAAAATTCAACACTCAAACAAAATGTCACCATCGCCAAGTCAAAGAAAACACATACCTCAGTCATCGCCTTCGGAACCATAACACGACGAAGGAAAACCACCATGATTGCGCACATACTCCTCAAACTTCTGATTTAGCGGCTCCTTCTGCATAGTCTGAAGATGACTCTGCTCCTGTTGCTGCTTAATCATGGTTCTAAGCTCTTTAATTTCTTCTTTATCTTGGTCCTTCTTAGCTTGTCGAGTCTGCAAATAGAATGAATATCAAAAAGTTTATGCTATCATATAAAACATTATAATAGTATATATTTAAACGTTAGTTTTGTTTGCATGCAAAAGGATACATTACCGTTAGGTTACTGAAGCCACTACTCTCACCGCCACGTCGCCGAGAGCTAGAGCCAGAGCCAAAACCAAAGCAAGAGCGAGACATAATATAACTGCCACATAGATACATATACAATTCATAATAATTAGGATATGATGAACTGTTAAAAAAGTAATACATACTACACATTTGTCATGTTGTGTATGTGTCGTGTGTGTGATTATACACTTATTGTCGTTAAAATTGGATAACTTGAATAAATGCAATATTAAACATAGGTAAATGTAATGTGAATAGTTGTGAAAATTACCAGATTTTACTCAGTCTTCGTTGTTTTCTGATTCCGACTTGATTTCGTGTTCTATGCCATTTTCCTCTACATTCTCAAATGCACTGACTAGTACATTTGTCTCATCATTTAAAGGTCCAAAATCAGTTTGATCTTCTACAATTGTTGTTTCAACATTTTCTTCCAGATCTGCTTGATAAGCTTGTTATCAGGAATATTTTGTCCATCGAACGTAAATCATGCCTTGGTTTTAAAAACCGCAGACCAGTCTGCTTTATCCCATTTTAGAGACGGATAAGGGGAATAATAAGCTTGTATGGGTTGTTTGGCTAGTATAAAGGGTCGTACTTTTGATAACTTGAGGTATGTTTAATTTCTATAAGATTATAATTTGGAAACCCGTTAATACCAGAACCTAGAACATTGCTGAAGCAGTTGCATCTAAATAAATATTCTCTAAGGGCCTTGTAAAATATGTCAGTTGCAAAACTGAGTTAACACACTATAAAAATCATTTATATGATTATTAGGATCTTCACTGCCTTTAACAAACACACCGGTATTGTTTGTTAAATTTTCAGCACTATTTTCTTTGGTGTTGGATTTTTACCAATTAAAAAAATATTGGATATGTTTTCACTTTTCTTTTCGGTCCAAAGGCCAAATGTTTCAATCCTTCGTTGAGCACATGATTTGTGGGATCATAAACGTAGTTCCTAAACCAACTAGTGAAATCTTTGCTTAGATCGCCGCTTGGATTTTGTGATTTATAAATACTGCAAACACAAACATGATATGTTACATTATTAGTAACAGTGTAACTCAAATTTAACAAAATTTGTAAAAAAAAATGATTACCTAACAAAAGGAGCAACTTCAGGACGATTAAGAAGAAAATATATGTGTGATACATGGTAATCTTTATCATCTAGCCATATTTCCATACAGTTTCCAACATGTTAGCCATGTTGTTTAAAAATAGATAATGTTGTTTCAGAAGAAGAATCTTGTGCAACCCTCTCATCATTACGCGGAATGCTTTCAAATGATATGTTCACCTGATCATTAAAATAATTAGAGGGGAAAAAAAGAAGCTTCTTCTTTGATATATTATTTGCAAATAGAACATACAACTCGAGCTTGTTGTCTCACTTATTTCTTTAAATGATTGAAGTACCTAATAAAAATAGTTCGGTTCAATATTAAGTTCTATTTATAATTAAATTATCATTTGAATACTTGGTATAATAACATACCTTTCAAATGGATACATCCATCCATATTGCAAAGGACCTCGATGACGTGCTTCCTTTGGAAGATGAACAGGTGAATGCTCCATTACGTTAAAAAAATGCGGAGGAAATATTTTCTCCAGTTTGCAGAGAATTACAGGGATTTCTTCTTCAAGTTTAAGTAGACGGTCAACTTTTAACGTAGTTAAACAAAGCTCCTTGTAAAATAAACATACTATTACCTTCTAAGATTTTCCAGGTAACAATTCTTTGAATGCGATGGGTAACAAATTTTCCATCATTACATGACAATCATTGCTTTTCATTCCACCCAGCCTTCCGTTTTTATAGTTGACATATCTGCGAAGATTAGAGGAAATTCCATTGGAAAAACGTAATTCTTCCACCCATTTCAACAGTACTTTAACTTGGTTGTTGTCTAGTTCATAGTTTGCTTTGAATTCTTTTATTATCATTGGGCTTCATGTGAAGCTCAGAATGATTGCATATTTCTTCTTTTCACGTCTAGATTTCAGATCGTCCTAAGTCATCGTCCTTAGTCTTTCCCTTCACATTCAGAACTGTATTAAACGCATTATCAAATACTTTTTTCTCGTTATGCATCACGTCAATGTTATGACAGATTAAGAGAAATTTCCAATAAGGCAATTCCCAGAATATACTGTTTGCACCAATTATGAATCGTCGATTTACCTAGAATTTCAGGATTTTTTCCGGTTTCATGTATCTTTGGATAATCTTTCACAAGTTCATATATTTCCTCACTTGACCAAATCGTTGGTGGTCGTAGAGCCTCATGTCCATTAGCTGTGAAGTTTTTTTGTCTCTTCAAACATCGATGACAATCAAACCATGAAATTTTCTTTTCATATGGTAACGAAAATTGTGCTTCTTCCATGCAATATGGACAAGCGAAATGATCGGTCGTACTACAACCCGAAAGCATTGCATATGCAAGAAAATCACTAATGGTCCATAACAAAGAAGCGAACATTCGAAAAAAATTCTTTTTTGATATGTCGTATGTTCAACTCCTTCATACCATTATTTTTTCAATTATTCGATTAATGGTTGTAAGTAAACATCAAAGCCATGTGTCAGATCATCAGGGTCAGGGACGACAACTGTGGGAAACATATATGGAGTTTTCATACACATCCATGGGGGTAGATTTTAAGGTGTGATTATTATAGGCCAAGATAAATATTTAGAACCAAACTGAGAATACGGTGCGAAGCCATATGTACGTAAACCAAGTCTAACGCTGCGGCTCTCTACTATGAAATCGGGATATTTCTTTCCAAAATGTTTCCATGCTTCTTAATCCGATGGGTGTGTCAACGTACCTTCTTAAGGTGTTCTCATACTGTGTCATCTCATATGATGTACTGTTACAGATGATGCATATAATCTTTGAAGTCTATGGGTGATGGGTAAATAATGCATACGCTTGTATGAAACTTCTTTTCCCTTCCTTTTCCTTGGTTTGTATCTTTCTTGATTACAAAACTTACATTTTTCTAATATTGTTGTCTTCTTTCCAATGCAACTTGCAACCCTTTAAACATGTATCTATTTTCTGATACGGCAAACCAAAAGATAACACAAATTTTTTCACTTTATAATAATTTTCGCACATTAAATTATCGGGTGGCATATGGAGTTTAGCAGCTTGAACAACGGCCTTAAATCCAGCTTCCGTAAGGTTGTATTTTGATTTCATTGCAATGTATTCAGCAGTTACCAAAAATTGAGTGCCGCTTTTAAATCCATTCCAAAGCGTTTTTTATCATTACTCAATAAATCATATATATTTTTAGCTTCAACATTTGGTTCTTCTTCGACGTTAATATCGTTGTTACCAATTTCAACGGCAGGGAACATTGATCGTGCGACATCTTCGACCATATTTTCTGTGAGATTCATACTAAGTTCAACACTATTGACCTCCATCGACTGTTCTTCACTATTAGGGACTACTATATCTCCACGACGATCCCACAATAAATAATTGGGTAGGAAACCGTATTAGCGCAAATGAATCTTAACCATATTCAGCATTAAATAGTTCAACAATTTGCACCAACTACATGGACAATGAATTTCCGTACAGTTTCCAATATTACTTCCAATAAACACTTTTACCCCATTTTCAAAATGTTCACTTATTGCACCACTAATTTCCCTCCTTTGATACATCCAGCTCCAATCAATAAAGTAACTAACCATTTTGTCTACATTAAAACCTATGATGAAGTAAAAATAATAATCGTTAATTTTATATGCTGTTTAAATTTTATTTACTGATTTAGTAAACATGTACTAATTAATTTTACAATTTTTTTACAAACTTTATTTTAAATAAACAATTATTTGTTCATTGACGCTTATGTACGTTCTTTGATGGTCGGTCATCCTACTTTTCATTACAAAATTATATTTCGTAAATCATATCATTTTAAACGATTTCACAAAATTTTGGCAAGCATCTCCCTTGTGTTCCTTGTATCGTATACACATGCGTGTACACAAGGAACGTAAAGGAAATACCATCAAAATTTTGTGAACCGTTTAAAGTGATATGATCTATGAAATATAATCACTTTATAATGTTTGTAACTTGTCCAATACAGGGATAAATCAAACAAATGATGTATCAGATGAATAGAGATGTCCGTTTTGTAGAAAAAAATGAATACACACATAATGATCATATACAACACCTGGCAGACGGGACCAAATAATTTCTAAGGAATTAAATATTTATCTATATTAAATTTAAATGCACAATTTGTTTATATTTTACGTTTTCTTACATGCATAAAAAATTATAATTTTTTTTTACAATTTATTGAATTCTAACTACGATAATTACTATTAAAATCATTTATACACCAAATCATTTCGCATAAGCACAAAACTCATGTTCGCACAAATTTTCCAAAACTACGATCACTCAGCATAATAAATAATTCTTTTTTGCATAAATTATATTATTAGCAAACTCTATCAGACATATATCGTTCGCTAACCAAAGCTACCTAAACATACACAATGTACAAAACAAATTTTTAATAAATTCCTAACAATTTGATCATGATGGTGATAATAATAGCAATTAGGGTGTAGCATGATGTAATAAACATATACAAACAAATAGGAACCAAGCAAACTCCAAACTAAACCGAAAATCAATTAAAACCTAAAAACTAGGTTTAGGGAAATTACCTAATTCGGAGAGTAAGAAGTGTGGAGACGGGTAAGAAAAGCTCCTAAATGGCGTCGGAGGTGGTTGGATTGGTGGTGAGGGTGTTGGCAGCAAGTTTGAAGGTGCAAAACTGGCGAAAATGTTGATTTGGGGAAGATAATGATTCTCGACTTGTTGGTTCAGGTAATATCACGAAAATTTCCAACATTTGCTAACGGCCACCATGGCTGCTGTCTCCAATGGCTTCCAACAGTTCCTTTATGTTGGAAAGTAAACCCAATTAGTGTCATCTCGTAAAGAGTCGTGTCTTTTGTTTTAAGAGTCATGTCTATTATGTCAAGAGTCATGTCTATTAGAATGAAATGGTGTATATTAGTATGTGTAAGGGTGTTTAGTTCACTATATATATAATGGTGGTCATTTTAGTTGTAAGGAAGTAAGAAAGAAATTAAGAATGCGAAAATATCAACATTGTTCTCCATCTACTTCCTATTTTCTTCAATTCTACAAATCAGTATCGGAGCCTGGTTGAAACTATGGCATTTCTATTTTTCTCGTCGTTCGTTCTCACAAAAGAAAACTTCGAAAAGTGGAGTAATAGAAAGAAAGAAGAGTTAATCTTCAAAGGATTATGAGAGATTGTTGAGTGTGGCTATGAATGGACAAAAGATGTTAAAACATGACAAGAAAGAAAGTAAAGCATTTGTAAGTTTAAGATGGAAAGATCATCAAGCTCGAGTTGTGATGAGTGAGAACGTCGATGAAGAAGCATGGTGTCATATTAATGGAGAAAAATCCGCAAAAGATTCGTGGAATTTATTGAAAGAGGTGTACGTAAAGAATGACACAAAAATAAAAGAAGAAGAAGATGAAGAGGAGGTCGAAGAAGAGGACGAAAACAAAGGAGTTGAAAATGAAGATATTGGGAGTGAAGAAATTGAGGATGAAGACAGTGAAAATGAAAATATAAGGAATGAAGGAATTGACACTACACCATAATGCCAGTTTTGCCACATCAAAAAGCGGAGCATTTGCCATAGCTTTGGGCCGTGGCAATTTCAGAACGGGTTTTGACCGTGGCAACTTGATTTAGCATGGCCATTGGCCTTGGTACTTATGGAACGGCTTTTCATGTTCTAATCCTTTTGGGGAAAAAATTACATTCACGTATGTACCCCTGTATCTCCTATTCAACTTATCTCACGCCCCCCCAAAACAACCTAACTCCCAAAAATATAGCGTATTCTCCTTCAGATCTGCTTCTTGCAATGAGACGATCTGGAAATTTGTGGCCGGTTAAATTTCAAATTGAAACCGCAATTCATTCGAAATACAGATCCAACTGCTTTTCTGGTAATCGATTAATGTTCGCGAGTAGTTTTCTCCAAAATGTTGTATTGCTTTTCAAATTGAAACGGGCGTATTTTTTTTTATGTACATTGATGTGCCATTTTTCTCTGTTTTCCATTCTTTGCTCATGAACTCAATGATTGTCCCGTAAATGAAGATTTTGCAATTAAGATAAATGTAATTATTATTATTTATGTTTAAATTAGAAAGCTATAATTAGTGTGTTTGTTAACCGGATAATATTTCATGTATGCAAGTGTAAATCTATATATCTGGAATCCTCGTCATGAGGGGCTGCCGGCTGCATTACTGTTAGAGCCTGAAGGGGAAAGCAATTTGCTTATTTTTTTAACGATTCATTAAACTAGTAAGTTAGTCCACCTTTAGCTGCATCTAGTTGTATTATAGTTAATCTTTTACCATTCATTCTTATTAATGACTTTAATTTTGTTACATCTAGTAGCACTTCTTTGATATTGACTTCAGTCCTTATTACAGTTATTTCCATAATGGTCTTGTTTAGGATATACTTGTTATTTTATGCTATTAAGGGGAACCGTTGAAGTAAATAATAAAATCAGCTTAGCCATTAATGTAATATGTTATTTGTATACACTTTTTAACCCTGCAAACTAAACTTTCCACTTTACATGTGTATTAAGTTAAAATACCAATTGTTGTAAAATATTAAAAATTCTATAAACATATTGATACATTTTTATGCATTACTAGTTTACTTGTCTAGTGTGTTAAATTCCAATTAAGTTTTCTTTTGATTTTCATCGTATTCAAAATAAATAACGAAAATAATCCTATAATTTTGTTTTCAAATTTTTTATGCAATTATATGTTGTTTGCATTTTCATTCACTTCTTGATTTATTTGTTGCTATTAAAAAAAGGCTAGCTAATTGTTTTTGTTCAACTGTACTTTATTTGATCTTCAGAATGTTGTTTTTTTATTCACCTTTTTTTGGATATTCTTAAATTGGTTTCGTTTAAATGTTTTCTTAGTGACCTACTAAACGAGATTGTATATTCCTTTTTACGCTATTCTTGAAAGAGTCCAGTGCATGGGAAGATGCTTGATAAGAATATTTTTCTTTCTTGCTGTGTTGCTGCTAGTAATAGCAACCTACACTTTCTTCCACTCAAAATCAATTTGGTATGTTGAATTCATACCAATAAATAAAAGAAGCGAGATTGGTTTAGTAAGTATGCCATTATACTTAACAATATATTATGACTGTGGAAGGTCTTTTTGAACATGGTTGATATATAAATTTACTTGTGTTTTCAGTACTAAATTGAATGCATGTTTTTACTAATAGAGTTGTATGTTCTAAAAGCATCCGCATTCAGGTTCTATATTATGCAATTAAATAAATTTGTTTGCATCGCTGTCATAACTTGTTTATTGATATTATTTGTGTTATGTTACGAGAAATGCTTCACTGGTTAATGTTATCATAACAAATTTAGTACTGAAGATACCTAAATGACGAAATGAGAACTGTTTACGCAATAAATTGTGTTTTATAATCTGTTCACATTTAAATGCTTTTCATTTCATTTTTTTTATTAAAGCCCCGAAACAATGTTTTTGTTTTAATTATTTATAAATAGGGTTCATCTTTCTGGTTATTGAAAGGAAAAAAAACCCCATGTTTTTCTTCATGACTGCCGAATGCGAGGGAGATCCACATGTTTTATTAAAGCAACGAAACTGCTTTTTGGATTCTCATTAGTGTAGGTAAGATGAGAATCCAAAATACCAGTTTTGTTGCTTTAATAAATAGGTCCCTGTATTGTAGTTTAGTAGGTTTGTCACCAAAGAAGAGTTTTTTTTGCATATTGTTGACTTGACAGTTTGGACGGGTGTGATTGAAACGCCACAAGCAGCAGTGTTGAATGACGCAGATTAATTATATGTTATTTGATGTCGGAGCATGCAATTCAGGGTGCGTTTGCGATGAACCCGCTATATTTAACGTGATATGTTAGCGAAAGAGTATGTTTTTGCGGTTAGGAACGGTATATTAAATGAGATGCGAGATATATTTAGTTTATGTTAATTAATTGTTTTATATGTAAACGAGCATAACGACACGTGCTCCGCAAATGTTTTTTCAACTGGCGGGTACAATGTTCTGTTCATTGATTGATGGTGGTTACGTAATAGATTATAACCATTGGTAAATGCACTCAGAAATAAACTAGATCATATTGAGTGTAGGACGGAACAAACAAAAAACCACATATGCATATTCACTTCATATGCACTTCACACCCAACAGTGCTTCCATGGTTGCAAACATTGAGCTCTCTTCCATAGTTGAAATAGGCAAATATGATATCGTTTGTTTTGGTAAACCAGAAATAAAGACATAATACATTCATAATAATTGTAGCATAAATAGTCATGAATGTTTCTCTTTAATAATATAACTTTTTGTTCCTTAGGCCTGTTAAAAATTTATGCCATAGTGAAGTGCATCATATCATTTAACAATTTAATATTCAGTTATCACAGAATATAAGCAGCCCTCAAGTTCAAACTGTGAATTGGGTAGCGTACAAATAATATTATTCAATGCAGAAGATTGACGTTAACGGGTAGCTTCTAACACTGCACTAAAATAAATTTGAACTGAGTTTAAATGAGTGATCAGTGTAAGGACATGAATAAGTGCATAATCAACACCAAAAAAGAATTGTAGTGGTACAGGGACTCTTGATTAATGAAAACATTATTATGAGCTATGGGCTGGGTTTATTTGGGTCGTAGGTCAAGCCTATGAGGGTCAACTCTATTTGGGTTAATCCTACTATATCTATTCAACAGGAAGGGAAGATTTGTGAGAAGAATTTGTTAATAACTTTGGGCTTCACAAATTTTACATGTTTATGATGAATAACCATAATTTTTTCATTTGATAACGTAAAGTGTTGTACTTATTTAATATGAAATTATAGCAATGTTGGAATAAAACCTAAAAGCAGCAAACTAGTACTAATTACTACATATATATATATATATATATATATATATATATATATATATATATATATTGAAAATGGGTATATATTATTAAGGCTTATAACAGCCCAGTCCATGACGCACGTCAATAAGAAATCGACAACGCATAATTACAAATCGTTGTAATACAAAAAACAAAGCCAAGCCCATTATCAAAATTAAGTACAACCGTTTCTTTCCCAACATAGGAATGGCAAGCAGTTTCATCTTCAATGAACAATTCATGGCGGCCTTACGTTTTGAGCTGCTAACCGTGATTCCTGCCAACCCTCTCGATGCGTTTCTCTAGTACGAGGTAGTAATCTTACCTCAGATGTAGTAAGTCTCCTTCCTCTCATTCGTAGAATTAGATTAACTTCCACTTCAATTAACTTTGCAATCTCACGCACTGTTTTCTTTTTGTTTTGAAAAACTCGCATATTCCTCTCCTTCCATATCCACCAACAAGCAGTAACTATGCAAATGTCGTATTCTTTAACTTTAGCGTCTACATCTGTAACAACCCGTATTTTTGATAACCTGTTAGAACATAAATCGAGGCAGAATTTAATTTATAAATCTGAATCAAGGGAAACGGGCTATGCCATTGCGTCCGTCTCGGAAAAATACGCGAAATAGAGTCCGAGTTTTCGAAAATCGGAGTCCATATGACCTGATTAAGGCCCAACGAAGTTTTCAGAAAATTTCAAAGTAAAAAACAGATTTCAAATTCAAGTTTGAATTTGAGAATTTGGGCCAGTTTGGGCCAGGCGGGAAAATTCCCACCAGGGCACCCAAGTCGACAGCCCTGTCGACTTGGGAGTCGACTTGGTTGGACCCAAGTCGACAGCCCTGTCGACTTGGCTGTCGACAGGGGGTGCTCGGCCAGTTTGGTCTGATGCACCATTTTTGAGTTTGGCTGTGTTTTAGGGCTGTTTTCTGGAAGCTTCCGAGATCTGATGGTCCTAATCTAACCTAGGGTTAATCTAAGGGTCTAAAACACATCCTAATCCTATAAATAAGCCCCTAACCTAACCCTAAATCATCATTATTCACTCAAGCAACTAAACTATGGCAAAATTTTACCTCTCATGGCCTCCACTCTCTTCATAAAATTCCTAAGTCATTTCTATGAGGGTTTTCATGTTCATACAAGCATTTTTAAGTTGTATGAGTGATCATTAGCTTGCATTCATCATCAAGTTGCAAGCTTTATTTTCAAGGCTAGAGTTTTTGGGTGATTTTTGGCAAGGGTTTTTCTATTTGCATTTTGGGGTTTAATTGGTTGCATAAGGGCTTTCTTATATTTGCTATACTCATTTGAGTCCGCATAAGCATAGTAAGCCCTATTCTACTTTCATACTTAAACTTTAAAGTTAAATGTATGATATGCAAGTTTACTATGATGTGTTATGCAAGTTTACTATGATGTGTTATGCAAGTTTACTATGATGTGTTATGCAAGTTTACTATGATGTGATATGCAAGTTCATCAAGTTATGTTATGCAAGTTTATATGCAAGTATGTCATGTTGTAATATGCAAGTTTATATGCAAGTATGTCATGTTGTAATATGCAAGTTTATATGCAAGTATGTCATGTTGTAATATGCAAGTTTATATGCAAGTATGTCATGTTGTAATATGCAAGTTTATATGCAAGTATGTCATGTTGTAATATGAAAGTTTATATGCAAATATGTCATGTTGTAATATGCAAGTTTATATGCAAGTATGTCATGTTGTAATATGCAAGTTTATATGCAAGTATGTCATGTTATGATATGCAAGTTTATATGCAAGTATGTCATGTTATGATATGCAAGTATGTTATGCAAGTTTGGGTTGAACATTTTGTTCATGCTATCATGTTATGCATGCTTTTGAGGCCTAATGCAAGTATATGAACATATGTACATTTCATATGCCACCATGTTAAACTTGTGGCTTAACACTTTTATGTCGTGATTATGCCAAGTTCCCTCTTTCTATCCTTTATGCGCTATGGCGATATGTAAGCGATGGGATTGCGTTTGGGGTTGGGTAAACTTAAAAGACATAAAAACATAAGCTTGGGAATTTACCTATTAAGTTAGGTCTACCCATTGGGAATTTACCTATTAAGTTAGGTCTACCCAATTGCTTGAAAACTTGTAATGTGTTTTGGAAACATGATGGACATGACACTTAGAAAATATAAGTGTGACCAACTCGAGGTTGGGATGAGTTTGTAGCGTAAAACTACCCGGAACCGACCGGCTTAACTAGTTGCTACAAACAATAGGACCCAATGTGAGAAGTTGGTCATGTGGTACCTTGAACCCGAGGTTAGACCAAGTTGTGGTGTAAAGCTACCCGGAACCGACCGGCTTAACTAGTAACCGCAACAAAGTCTAATGTGAGAGGTTAAGGCGCATTAATTAATTAATGCTACATGATAAGGTTAAGTAAAATTGAACTCGGTAATCTGATGGGGTTAAGTTAACCTACACTTAACCAATCTGAACTCGGTAATTTGACGGGGTTAAGTTAACCTACACTTAACCAATCTGAACTCGGTAATTTGACGGGGTTAAGATGAACTATACTTAACCAAATCAACTCAGTAATTTGATAAGGCTGAGAACCGATTTGATACCTGGTCTGGATAAACTAACTTGATTGATAAATTAAACGAACCTGTTTTGCGGATCTGTAGGACCCACACTAAGTTAGGCAGGTTTGTAAATCTGCTATCTGATCTGTTTGTCTGAAAACTAATCGTCGGAACTTTGTATGTCTGAACTCTGTTAATAAGTTAATCTGAATCTGATAGTCTGGGGACACAAGGGGGGAATACTTGTGTCATCTGTTGTTTGGGACCCATATTAGTCAGTAACCCTTTCTGGTATCAAAACTTTGACCCAACTGTAGGTAGGGTCCGGGCACGCTTACTGAACTAATTATAAGTGGTTCATTCTGATAATGGCGATGGGTGTTGATGGTGCGTTCCAACCGGGTCATGTGCGTGCATGGATCCCGGTCTGCCTCTGAGGATGTAAGACGCCGTGACATCTGTAAATATGCATGTGCCAATTGGTTGCCGCTTTAGGGGGTGATACACCCTATCGTGGGGCCGACACAGGGTATTTATGTATTAGGGAGCCGATCGCTTGGGTAGGATTTAGGGTACACTTAGCTCTGTCTGATTTTGTTGGTACCGTCTGTTTGGTTGGGTGGTAACACCCGTCTATTTCTGCGTGGTACCGTCTGTTAGGGTGGTAAAGGCCCACTACTAGTGTACACCTAATTGTAGTATTCCGTTTATGTACTCTGTTCTGTTAGGGTGGTAAAGACCCATTATTGTTAGCATTCCGTTTCTGTACTTTATCCGTTAGGACGGTGAAAGCCCATTTTTTCCCAAACTCTATTTCTGTATGGACCATTCTGTTCCGTTCTGTTTCGATGTGAACATTGGGGTAACACCTAATCCTGTTATACTAGAATTGGTACCAAGAAGTTGGATCTTGATTTAAGTCAAACACCTGATACTGGGCCAAGTTTAGGCCAAGGGATAAATTCTTGATTATATATGACATGTTAGAATGCTAGTACACCTGTGGTGCAAAACCTTAAACCTGATTATGCGATGGAACCTTTATCTACCTTGTTAGTTAATCATCATACTAGTATGTTGTTATCCTCATGTTCATCCCTGCTGCTCATACCAGTTAACTTTATCAGTTTACATTGATTGTAGTAGGGCTTACTCAGTCTTTTTGACTGACCTGTTTTCTTTCGCCTCTTTTCTTTCGTTTCCCCCCCCCCCAGGTTCTCAGGGAGGGAATATTGGAGCTTAGCTTGGATTTCTGATCACTTGCTTGTGGGATTTAGCTCATGTACGGTCTTGACATGAAGCTAGCTATGGTTATCACTTATTTTGGGGATAGTACTTATGTATTGCAGTTTTCAGTGATGTTGTTTTTATCTAGACTTGTGTATTTGGAAAGTTAACATTATGTTGTACCAGACTTGTTTTGAAATGGTTTGAAATCTTCCGCTGTTTTACTTATCTTATTTACTCTGTTTACATATATACATATGTTCTTGTTCTGCCTTGATATATCATTATGCATGTTTACCTGATTCAAACGCCCCTCCAAAGTCAGAGTGCTTGCAAGAGTCACCCTGGCGGAGGTGGGGTGTTACATTTGGTATCAGAGCATATGGTTTACGAGAAGGAACAAAAAGGTTTTTAGAAAACTTTTGGAAAACTATTTTCAAAACCAAGTATTTTCCAAAGAAAAGTCTAGTTTATTTTAAAAGGCTATTCCCCAAAAGCCATTAGCACAATCCTTAGTTATCTATTCTTAGTTTCCTCGTTCTGAATCTATCTTTTCCGTTATTTCAGTATGGCCGATAACTTTGTTATCCCAGAGGGAGTGCAAGTTCCTGTTTGGTATAGGAGACTTATGGAGGCTAGGGCGACCGAAGCCGGCCCCGCAAATGTTACTCCTCCTCCGGTGGTTAATGTTCCTCCTCCTCCTGTCGCTGAGGTTCCTCCTCCTCCTCCCCCTCAGCATCCTCCAGTAGAGTTCACGAAGATTTGCAAGGACTTCAAAGCAATGGGTGGCAAGAACTTTCTAGGTACCGAGACTTTTGTAGAGGCCCGGAATTGGTTGAAAGAGACCGAGGATTTATTCGCTATCTTTGGATTAGATGATCAGAGAAAGATCTTGTTGGCGGTTTGGCTTATGAAGGATGAAGCCGCTTATTGGTGGGAGATCACCACCGCGACTAGGCCCGTTGAGACTTGGGCCGATTTCAGGACAAGATTCGGGCTTAAGTTTCTGTCTTCTACTGAAGAGAACTTGCAAATGGAAAGGTTTATTGCTTTGAAGCAAGGAGACATGTCTGTTAAAGAATATGTGAACAAGTTCAATCAGTTAGCTCGTTTTGGCTTGGATATGGTGAGTACTACTCAGAAGAAGGCTCTTCGTTTTGCTAGAGGATTGAATGAGCCGTTACAGGAGTTAGCTATGTCTCATGTGCCCATGGGGGCCACGTTTGAGAGTTTGGTAGATATGGCCCTACTCAATGAAGAGAACAAGAGTGCAAAGAAGGAGGTCAAGGTGAATGAGTCTCAAAACAAGAAAACGGGGCCCAAAAAGGAAATGCAAAAGAAGGAGGAGAAGTCTGAAGATAAGAAGGAAAAGAAGTGCTTTACTTGTGGAAGCTCAACTCATCTAAACAAGGATTGCAGAAAGAGGAAGGGCACTTGCTTTAACTGTGGAGAGATGGGACACTTCACTAGGGACTGCCCGAAGAAGAAAGGGACTACATAGGAAGTGGCGGTGAATACTCGCATGGCGGGTGAATAGATTAGGGCTAGAATAATTTGTCTGTAGGATGTTTAATTTTCCTTGTCTGATTTTCAGTTTGAAACTCTTTTTCTGGTATTTTGATTCTGTAATGGAAACTCAGTACTTTAATGCTAGTCTTGCTTCTGATCTGGTAATTGTCTCAAACTCCCTGAGAGTTATAACTCATCTGTTTGTGATAAATTGGGGTTTGAGAGTATCTGTGTTGGGCATGAGGGTGACTATGACGAATACATTCTGGGTTTCTACCATGCTTAGTTTCCTAAGAATCATTTGGGGAAAATCTGATCTGTACTAGTAGTCTGTAAGTATATGTACCAAGTTTTTGTTTTATCTGTACTCGCTTCCATCACTCGACTGTATCTTGTTGAGATAGGAATCCTATGGATGTAAACATGTGTTTGAGACATGTTATGTTTGATGGTTGCAAGTGGATGCAAGTGGTTGCTAGTGGTTGCTTGTGGATGCATAAACACACACTAGGCACTAGATCGGCTTGAAGTACACTCTCATATTGCATATGGACGTGTGTACATTTTAAATTCTTATGGTTGCAAGATGGTTAATTCAGCACATGGATGTTGCATATGGACGAATGTTTGTGCACACATATAGTATTATATGATTAGGACTATTTGCATACATATGGATTCATTTCACTAACATAATTTGCATTGATGATATCTGCATTAGATAAGTACATATCCACACACCTTTGCATATGTTCATACAACAATTAGAATCTTGTAGGGACAGTGATTGCTCGTGGATGATGTTTTGAGTAGATGGATGATTGGATGGTAGGATACGGTCTTCCCAACTTGAAGATTTCGAGGACGAAATCCTTTAAGGAGGGGAGAATGTAACAACCCGTATTTTTGATAACCTGTTAGAACATAAATCGAGGCAGAATTTAATTTATAAATCTGAATCAAGGGAAACGGGCTATGCCATTGCGTCCGTCTCGGAAAAATACGCGAAATAGAGTCTGAGTTTTCGAAAATCGGAGTCCATATGACCCGATTAAGGCCCAACGAAGTTTTCAGAAAATTTCAAAGTAAAAAACAGATTTCAAATTCAAGTTTGAATTTGAGAATTTGGGCCAGTTTGGGCCAGGCGGGAAAATTCCCGCCAGGGCACCCAAGTCGACAGCCCTGTCGACTTGGGAGTCGACTTGGTTGGACCCAAGTCGACAGCCCTGTCGACTTGGTTGTCGACAGGGGGTGCTCGGCCAGTTTGGTCTGATGCACCATTTTTGAGTTTGGCTGTGTTTTAGGGCTGTTTTCTGGAAGCTTCCGAGATCTGATGGTCCTAATCTAACCTAGGGTTAATCTAAGGGTCTAAAACACATCCTAATCCTATAAATAAGCCCCTAACCTAACCCTAAATCATCATTATTCACTCAAGCAACTAAACTATGGCAAAATTTTACCTCTCATGGCCTCCACTCTCTTCATAAAATTCCTAAGTCATTTCTATGAGGGTTTTCATGTTCATACAAGCATTTTTAAGTTGTATGAGTGATCATTAGCTTGCATTCATCATCAAGTTGCAAGCTTTATTTTCAAGGCTAGAGTTTTTGGGTGATTTTTGGCAAGGGTTTTTCTATTTGCATTTTGGGGTTTAATTGGTTGCATAAGGGCTTTCTTATATTTGCTATACTCATTTGAGTCCGCATAAGCATAGTAAGCCCTATTCTACTTTCATACTTAAACTTTAAAGTTAAATGTATGATATGCAAGTTTACTATGATGTGTTATGCAAGTTTACTATGATGTGTTATGCAAGTTTACTATGATGTGTTATGCAAGTTTACTATGATGTGATATGCAAGTTCATCAAGTTATGTTATGCAAGTTTATATGCAAGTATGTCATGTTGTAATATGCAAGTTTATATGCAAGTATGTCATGTTGTAATATGCAAGTTTATATGCAAGTATGTCATGTTGTAATATGCAAGTTTATATGCAAGTATGTCATGTTGTAATATGCAAGTTTATATGCAAGTATGTCATGTTGTAATATGCAAGTTTATATGCAAGTATGTCATGTTGTAATATGAAAGTTTATATGCAAATATGTCATGTTGTAATATGCAAGTTTATATGCAAGTATGTCATGTTGTAATATGCAAGTTTATATGCAAGTATGTCATGTTATGATATGCAAGTTTATATGCAAGTATGTCATGTTATGATATGCAAGTATGTTATGCAAGTTTGGGTTGAACATTTTGTTCATGCTATCATGTTATGCATGCTTTTGAGGCCTAATGCAAGTATATGAACATATGTACATTTCATATGCCACCATGTTAAACTTGTGGCTTAACACTTTTATGTCGTGATTATGCCAAGTTCCCTCTTTCTATCCTTTATGCGCTATGGCGATATGTAAGCGATGGGATTGCGTTTGGGGTTGGGTAAACTTAAAAGACATAAAAACATAAGCTTGGGAATTTACCTATTAAGTTAGGTCTACCCATTGGGAATTTACCTATTAAGTTAGGTCTACCCAATTGCTTGAAAACTTGTAATGTGTTTTGGAAACATGATGGACATGACACTTAGAAAATATAAGTGTGACCAACTCGAGGTTGGGATGAGTTTGTAGCGTAAAACTACCCGGAACCGACCGGCTTAACTAGTTGCTACAAACAATAGGACCCAATGTGAGAAGTTGGTCATGTGGTACCTTGAACCCGAGGTTAGACCAAGTTGTGGTGTAAAGCTACCCGGAACCGACCGGCTTAACTAGTAACCGCAACAAAGTCTAATGTGAGAGGTTAAGGCGCATTAATTAATTAATGCTACATGATAAGGTTAAGTAAAATTGAACTCGGTAATCTGATGGGGTTAAGTTAACCTACACTTAACCAATCTGAACTCGGTAATTTGACGGGGTTAAGTTAACCTACACTTAACCAATCTGAACTCGGTAATTTGACGGGGTTAAGATGAACTATACTTAACCAAATCAACTCAGTAATTTGATAAGGCTGAGAACCGATTTGATACCTGGTCTGGATAAACTAACTTGATTGATAAATTAAACGAACCTGTTTGCGGATCTGTAGGACCCACACTAAGTTAGGCAGGTTTGTAAATCTGCTATCTGATCCGTTAGTCTGAAAACTAATCGTCTGAACTTTGTATGTCTGAACTCTGTTAATAAGTTAATCTGAATCTGATAGTCTGGGGACACAAGGGGGAATACTTGTGTCATCTGTTGTTTGGGACCCATATTAGTCAGTAACCCTTTCTGGTATCAAAACTTTGACCCAACTGTAGGTAGGGTCCGGGCACGCTTACTGAACTAATTATAAGTGGTTCATTCTGATAATGGCGATGGGTGTTGATGGTGCGTTCCAACCGGGTCATGTGCGTGCATGGATCCCGGTCTGCCTCTGAGGATGTAAGACGCCGTGACATCTGTAAATATGCCTGTGCCAATTGGTTGCCGCTTTAGGGGGTGATACACCCTATCGTGGGGTCGACACAGGGTATTTATGTATTAGGGAGCCGATCGCTTGGGTAGGATTTAGGGTACACTTAGCTCTGTCTGATTTTGTTGGTACCGTCTGTTTGGTTGGGTGGTAACACCCGTCTATTTCTGCGTGGTACCGTCTGTTAGGGTGGTAAAGGCCCACTACTAGTGTACACCTAATTGTAGTATTCCGTTTCTGTACTCTGCTCTGTTAGGGTGGTAAAGACCCATTATTGTTAGCATTCCGTTTCTGTACTTTATCCGTTAGGACGGTGAAAGCCCATTTTTTCCCAAACTCTATTTCTGTATGGACCATTCTGTTCCGTTCTGTTTCGATGTGAACATTGGGGTAACACCTAATCCTGTTATACTAGAATTGGTACCAAGAAGTTGGATCTTGATTTAAGTCAAACACCTGATACTGGGCCAAGTTTAGGCCAAGGGATAAATTCTTGATTATATATGACATGTTAGAATGCTAGTACACCTGTGGTGCAAAACCTTAAACCTGATTATGCGATGGCACCTTTATCTACCTTGTTAGTTAATCATCATACTAGTATGTTGTTATCCTCATGTTCATCCCTGCTGCTCATACCAGTTAACTTTATCAGTTTACATTGATTGTAGTAGGGCTTACTCAGTCTTTTTGACTGACCTGTTTTCTTTCGCCTCTTTTCTTCCGTTCCCCCCCCCCCCAGGTTCTCAGGGAGGGAATATTGGAGCTTAGCTTGGATTTCTGATCACTTGCTTGTGGGATTTAGCTCATGTACGGTCTTGACATGAAGCTAGCTATGGTTATCACTTATTATGGGGATAGTACTTATGTATTGCAGTTTTCAGTGATGTTGTTTTTATCTAGACTTGTGTATTTGGAAAGTTAACATTATGTTGTACCAGACTTGTTTTGAAATGGTTTGAAATCTTCCGCTGTTTTACTTATCTTATTTACTCTGTTTACATATATACATATGTTCTTGTTCTGCCTTGATATATCATTATGCATGTTTACCTGATTCAAACGCCCCTCCAAAGTCAGAGTGCTTGCAAGAGTCACCCTGGCGGAGGTGGGGTGTTACACATCCGCCCAATCCAAGCTCAGGTGAGTGATTATATCATGAAAGCTACCATCTTGCATTGTTGTAGTGTAATTTTGTGTGATAATTTCAAGGATTTCACTTGCAACATAGACATTTTAATGGAGGTAAAACAGTGTGATATTAAAAATAGCTCTTCTCACTCAAATGCCGAAAACAAAAGTTAAATGGATGAAAATACTAAAAGTAATACCCAAGCATTATAAGTTTGCTTATTTTCAACCACATCTGCGATGTATAAAATTTCATAACTTAGTATAAAATTGTATAAACGTGAAACCCATAGGTACATACATCCTACCTATTAGCTAATATACATGGAAAATTTTCACATGTGAAAATAATCAAAAGCAACACAACAATTCAGATTTATTTTAAAAAATAAAAAATATTTCACAAACCCGGTGAATTAAATAAATGCAAAAAACTATAATTTGCACCTGTCTTAATCTCCCCCCACTTCCCCTTAAAACCTTCCCCCGGTAGTTCAAAGGAATAAAAAACAGTTAATGAATATAGTATAAATGCATAATGGAAGGAATTAATGCACATTCTCACAAATAGGATTTCGCATAAAGTCTCAATATTTATTATTAATTACTGAATTTGAATTGTCATCAAAATGCAAACAAATATATTATTTTTTTTGTTGAGAATTGTAAATATTTAGATCAAAAATAGGCAGTTATATTAATAAATAGCCATAATGCATGACAATTCATTTCTACCATATTTCCAGATAGTTAAAGATCAACATGTAAATATGTGATATCTTGCAAATTAATTCTTTCTGCATTATTCCAGAGTTGCTTCTGCTTTAATTACTTTCCAATTTTAAATCATTAGCTTCATGGCTTGTTTTATTCATATTGCATCACACATGCCATAAAACATCCTAAGATTTATCTCAAATATTTTCAAGACTTCGTGTTAGTTTGGTTTTAAATGTGTACAGCTACATAATATTCCATAAGTAGCATTAAAAAATGATAATGTAAAAAATATTAACCGTCACATCTTATCTTGTTAAATATTCTATTTGATTTGATTTGATGGTTATAATTACCTCCTCCATAGTTGATTTTTAATAACTTAATAAATAAATAAATATTAGTGGATAGGACTGCGAAACAATGAACAAAAATAATTATATAATAGTTGGTTATATAACTATAAGTAAGTCTAAAGAGTTGAACAAATAAATAGTAACTATAAAATAGACTATGAGTAATAAAAGATTATATTTATGGAAAATATGGTAAGCACTGAAAAAGAAAACTTTAAAAACATTCGTTTAAAATTTTGAATCAATTAATAGACAACATGTAAATTAAAAAAAATAGCTCCCTATCAGTAGCAAATAAAACTTTGATAATGAAATTTACATGCACTATAACTTAATTTATTTATTAATCTTTTTAGACCCTATTTTGTGACCTTGTTCGGTTTTGTATGTCGTTGGGCATATAGTTGAACATATGCATTCTGTTGAACTACTATTTATGTTCATATGTGTTCGATTGAATGATATAGCAGGACGCTATGTATTCAATTATAGACAAACAGTGGATGTAAGAATCTAGTTGAAGAACCCCATAATATGTAGAAGGAGTTCAGAAGTTTATTGATTTCGTTGCAAAAAATGGCGGTAATGAAGAAGTCTATTTTTGTCCTTGCACACAGTGCAAAAATATGAAAAAGAGGATTAAATTAGAAGACATTCATTATCATGTACTCAGATGGGGAATTCTCCAATCATATACCATTTGGCGTTTTCATGGAGAAGAGTCTGCAGAGAAGCAAAAACAATTTGTTAGTCAATCTATAAGTATTGATGAGTCTGAACGTCCTAGGATGGAAGACTTGGTCAATGATGCAGATAGATTTCATCAATTTCACCCTTTCGGTTCATCGCACGATAATCTTAGGGAACAGTCTATAGTCGATGTTGATTGGTTGACCAATCAAAGTGGGAAGTATAAATCACTTTTTGATAGTGCAAAAGAGCAATTGTATCCTTCATGTCCTAAAAGGATAACAAAACTATATGCCATTGTCAAATTGAACAGCTTGAAAACTCAATACGGTTTTTCCGACAATGGTGTGACTGCACTTCTCGAATTTATAAAGGAGTTACTTCCTGAAGGTAATGCACTGCCGATAAAATACTCCGACATAAAGAAGGTGACTAAACAAGTTGGAATGGATTACACAACTTATGATGCATGCATTAATGACTGCATTTTATACTGGAAAAATGATGCAAGCAAAGTTTCTTGTAGAATTTGCAACGAAGCAAGGTTGCAACACCCCGTAATTTTATAACATTAAAATACACAAATTAAAGTATACTTAATTTTTAGAAGAAGAATTAAGTGAAATGGGTTGCGCTATTATGTTCGTTTCAAAATTTTGGGTAAAGATAGACATTTGGTTTGCACAAAACAGATACCTTATGAAGATGTTATTAAGCCTTGAAGTTTGTATGCATATGAGAGAAATATATATATATATATATATAATTAAATAAATAAACATTCAAAAAAAAGTTCAAAACAGCGAATCGGGAGCGGGAATAGCCGAACCGCACCATTTTTGGAGTCGACCCGAGCTCTGCGGGGTCGACTGGGGGTCGATCCAGGGTGTTTGACTGTCAACCTATGGCCCGATTCGCCCTAGTGGCTGATGTGGCATCTGAGTGGTCCTGATGGTTTCTGGGTTAATCTAAGAGCTCTAATCGATCCTAGACATCTATATATACATAGCTAAACCTAAACCCTAATTCATTAACAAAGAGGAATGGTGCCTCCGTGCTCCTAAAACCTAAAGTGACCTTGCCTCCACCCTAATCAATCAATTCAAAAGAGAAGATTAAGATAACAAATCAATGCCTACATCAACGGAAAGCTAAATCAACTCCATAAAATCAGATCCCAAAATCGTTCTTCTCTTTCTTAAACCACGATTTGTAAGTACAGTTATTTTCAGATATGAAATTTAATTATGATCTTGACATGGGTATAAATCTGAATTGGAGATCTATCTTATTCTTGTTTATCAGATCTGTTTTCCTGTGTAGATCTATCTTATTGTAACTATTCTGTATCTCTTCCTTCCTTCTGTTCTATAGCCAGACTACTACGAGCCTGAGCCAAATCTCATAAGATATTGGCACGCGAACACTAAATTTGGGGAAAATATTGAATGATGCATAATTGGACATAACTGATTTATGACTAAATTGAGAACACGACAAAAGTTGTAATTTAAGATCTAGATCTAGGCATGCTATATATGATGGCTTATGATTTGGAAGAAGGAGAATTAATGTATGACAACATATGACTTGTAATTTGGGGACATAATGCATGTTATAATTCAAGATTTGATTTTGAGGACATAATACATGTTGTAATTTAAGAGCTAGATTTGGGGCATATTTTATATGACGATCTATGACTTGGAAGAAAAAGATATGTGACTTAGGCCTGAAAAACATATATTAAAATAGGGATAACAATTAATGTGAATACGCCTAATTCAGATTTTTGGATATTTGACATACGCTGTAATCAACGGCTATAAATTGGCATAATTCATATTGTATATCATGATTTGGGGCTTTTAGAGAATATTCTGTATTGTGGAAAATCTAACTAAATTTGGACATATGTTATGTTGAGAATTATGACCATAATTTGGGCATGTAAAATGAGGCTTAATTTATGATTAGAGAAGATATGTTAATAGAACTTTAGGATATGTCTAAATTTATTAAATTGCCCAATCCGCTAGATCTGTTGGAATTGAATACTGTGATTTGGGTATGTAATCTGTAGGCTCGATCTAAAATTGAGCAAAACATGTTAATGGAACTTTGAATAATCTGCTGTAACTTGTAAAGAAGTTAATTTGTTGAATTGGCATAACTAATCTGATATTGGCACAATTTGTGAATTAAAACTTTAGCTACAAATAAGAATGCTGAGAACGAGGTTAGACTCAGTTTGCGGTGGAAGCCTGCCCGGACTCAACCGGCTTAACCAGCAACCGCAAACTGTCAGTCTAATGTGAGATGTCGTAGGCATAAGGATGCTTAGACACGAGGTTAGGTCTGGCTTGTAGCAGAAGTCTGCCCGGAACTGCTCGGCACATCCAGCGGCCACAAGCTATCGACCTAATGTGAGAGGTATGTGCATTAATATTTAATTAATGCAAATCTAAGATAAATATAATGCCTAAAACGTGTTGGGTGGATAGGGTTAAAACAACTGGACTGATGAGTCTAATAAACCCGTTTCGTGAATCTGTAGGCCCAATACAAAGTTAAGTAAAACAATCTGTAAGTCTGTTAATCTGTATATCTGATCCGCTAGTCTGAGAACTTGTTAATCGGTACATCTGATCCGTCAGTCTGAAAACCTATTAACTTGTATGTCTAGTCTAAACTAGTTAATATGAACTTTGTACATCTGAAATTTGTAAACAAGTTAATCTGAAATCTGTTAGTCTGGGGACACAAGGTTAGGAGGGATAATTACTTGCGTCATCTGTTGTTTGGGACCCATATTAGTCAGTAACCATTTTTGGTATCAAAACTATGACCCAACACTAAGAGGGGTCCGGGCATGCTTACTGAACTAATTGTAAGAGGTTCACTCTGATATTGGCGAGGGGTGTTGATGGCGCATTCCAACCGGGTCATGTGCAAGCATGCATCTGGTCTGCTCTGAGGATGTAAGACACCGTGACAACTGTAAATAGGTTTGTGTCTATAGGTTGCCACTTTAGAGAGTGATACACCCTTCTATGGGGCCGGCACAGGGTATTTATGTATTAGGGAGTCGATCGCTTGGGGTAGAATTTAGGGTACACTTAGTTCTGTCTATTTCTGTTGGGGTGCCGTCTGTTTCTGTTGGGGTGGTAACACCTGTCTGTTTCTGTGTGGTACAGTATGTTGGGGTGGTAAAGGCCCATTTCTAGTGTACACCTAACTCTAATATTCTGTTTCCGTAGGCATTATTCTGTTTCTGTCTCTGATTTCGTTCCTGATTCTGTTTCTATAACGTCTGTCTCTGTTCGGGCGGTAAAGGCCCATTTCTAGCATCGTGTTTCTGAAGAGATCATTCTATTTTCTGTTTAGACAATAGGAAAACACGTAATTCTGTTATACTAGTATTAGTGCAGAGAAGTGAAAACTAAGTAAAGAGCTTAGCTTAGACTATATCATTCTGTTTCTTCTGTTAACCTGCTACTCCTGTTACGACTATCTCTCATCCAATTTTATTTACATGTCATGATACTGTTATCTATTTATATGCTGAAAGTCACTGGACTCACCAGACGTATGTCTGACCTTGTTTGTTTCACCTCTTTTCTTCCGTTCCCCCCCCCAAGGTACTCAGATTGGGAACGTAAGAGCTTGACTTAGATTTCTCTCTGCTTCAAGTGCTAAAGTGCTTGAAGTATTGCTTGGCTTTGATTCTACCTATTTATGGCATTTTCTGTTGGGGATTATGGCTTTAAAATTACGTACTCTGAAGGCTTTTGTACAAGACTGATATTTATGTACTTGAATTCCGATATTGTGGTTTTGAAAGATGTAACCAAACTTATTTCTGTTTTCTGCTGTAATAAAGTTATAAATTTTTCAAGTACTACATTATCTGTCTTGTAAATTTCTATTCTGTTTACTTATAACATTCCACCGAAATTAAGGCATTCCCTTTGCAAGTGACCTTAACGGAAGTGGGGTGTTACACTTGGTATCAGAGCTGAAGGTTACCAGTTTTGATAAAAAGTTTTTGAAAACTATTTTCAAAAATGTTTTAAAAAGGAAGTATTTTCGAAAGGAAAGTTTATTTTGAAAAACATAGTCCCCAAAGCCGTATATCTATCTTTTGATTTTCTGTTTAATCCTTGTTTCTTTCTTTTTTGAGTCTCCGGGGCTCCTGGCTTTCTGGGAGGTAACCTCATCGCGACATGGTTCCGTAGGCATGATGAGACTACGGCGCCTGTCGAAGGGCAAAGAAGTGCCTAACTTCCATCTGAAGCCGCAGTAATTTCACCTACGACTAATCCTCTTTCGAGCTTCGTAGGGTTTTCCACGCGATGGAGGCAACTTTAGTGAAAGACTTGTTAACATGTAAGAAGACTGGTTGTTTTCAGTGCAGTGAGACAGAACATATGATCAAGGATTAACCCAGAAGGCAAGGGCAAAGGGTAGATTCTTCTGGAAGGTAGGTGAATGTTCTCGTAGTTGGTGGATAGGATAGAGGTGGAAAATTTTCCGTAGAAAGTTTAATTTCCTTATCTGATCATTCTGGCATTTTAATTATGTAGTTGAGTCTCTGCACTTTAATACTAGTCTTGTTTCTGATCCCGCTATAGTCTCATACCCCATAAGGGTTACGACTCATCTGTTCGTGATAAGTTGGGGTTTGAAGGTATCTGTGTTAAGCGTTAAGTTGACTATGACGCATACATTCTGGTTTTTGTAAGATATGGTAGGGTTTTATCATGCTTAGTTTCCTAAGAATCATTTGATAATCTGATCTGTACCAGTGGTCTGCAAGTATCTGAATATTTCTTAAAAGGATAG
This sequence comes from Allium sativum, assembly GCA_030737875.1. Taxonomy (NCBI): domain Eukaryota; kingdom Viridiplantae; phylum Streptophyta; class Magnoliopsida; order Asparagales; family Amaryllidaceae; genus Allium; species Allium sativum. The sequence goes on from CM060915.1 coordinate 382,266,514, forward strand.
GGTTTTTTACTCGAGGCGTGAAGTATATTTCCGGTTTTGACATTGTTTAATGGGAGTAATTCTCTAGGTGTCAATCTGATGTTGATTTCGATCTTCGGGGTTGATACTTAGGGATTTATTCTCTTAGCCGATGTCTAATGGGAACAGAACTTTTGTTTTAATTATACATGCTTCTATCACTTGGCTGAATCCTATCGATCGAGTCTTCGACCTTTACGTAGAAATTAATGGGTGTAAACATGTGTTTGAGACATGTTATGTTTGATGGTTTCAAGTGGATGCAAGTGGTTGCTAGTGGTTGCTCACGGATGCATATACACACACTAAGCACTAGATCAGTTCAAAAATACTCTCATACTACATATGGATGTGTGTGCATTTTTCAATTTTTGTGGATGCAAAATGATTGACTCATCACATGGATGTTGCATTTGGATGAATGGTTATGCACTCATATAGAAATGATGTGTATCAAATAGGATTCCTTGCAAACATAATTGGACTCATGGCACTAACATAATTCGCATTAAGGAGGTTAACTGGATCAGTAGACCACCTGATTTTTGCATTAGATAAGAAACATATACACACAGTTTGCATTTGTTCATATGTCATTAGAAACCTTTTAAGGACAATGGATGCTCGTGGATGATGGTTGAGTAGATGGATGATTGGAAAGTAGGATACATTCTTCTTAACGTGGAGATTTCGAGGACGAAATCCTTTAAGGAGGGGAGAATGTAACACCCCGTAATTTTATAACATTAAAATTCACAAATTAAAGTATACTTAATTTTTAGAAGAAGAATTGAGTGAAATGGGTTGCGCTATTATGTTCGTTTCAAAATTTTGGGTCAAGATAGACATTTGGTTTGCACAAAACAGATACCTTATGAAGATGTTATTAAGCCTTGAAGTTTGTATGCATATGAGAGAAATATATATATATAATTAAATAAATAAATATTCAAAAAAAGTTCAAAACAACGAATCGGGAGGGGGAATAGCCGAACTACACCATTTTTGGAGTCGACCCGAGCCTCGCTGGGTCGACTTGGGGTCGATCCAGGGTGTTTGACTGTCAACCCGTGGCCCGATTCGCCCTAATGGCTGATGTGGCATCTGAGTGGTCCTGATGGTTTCTGGGTTAATCTAATAGCTCTAATCTATCCTAGACATCTTATATACATAGCTAAACCTAAACCCTAATTCATTAACAAAGAGGAATGGTGCCTCCATGCTCCTAAAACCTAAAGTGACCTAGCCTCCTCCCTAATCAATCAATTCAACAGAGAAGATAAAGATAACAAATCAACGCCTACATCAACGAAAAGTTAAATCAACTCCAGAAAATCAGATCCCAGAATCATTCTTCTCTTTCTTAAACCACGATTTGTGAGTACAGTTATTTTCAGATATGAAATTTAATTATGATCTTGACATAGGTATAAATCTGAATTGGAGATCTATCTTATTCTTGTTTATCAGATCTGTTTTTCTGTGTAGATCTATCTTATTGTAACTATTATGTATCTCTTCCTTCCTTCTGTTCTATAGCCAAGCTACTACGAGCCTGAGCCAAATCTCAAAAGAGACCGACATGCGAACGCTAAATTTGGGGAAAATATTGAATGATGCACAATTGGACATAACTGATTTATGACTAAATTGAGAACACAACATAAGTTGTAATTTAAGATCTAGATCTAGGCATAACATATATGATGGTTTATGATTTGGAAGAAGGAGAATTAATGTAGACAACATATGACTTGTAATTTGGGGACATAATGCATGTTATAATTCAAGATCTGATTTTGAGGACATAATACATGTTGTAATTTAAGAGCTAGACTTGGGGCATATTTTATATGATGATCTATGACTTGGAAGAAAAAGGGTATGTGACTTAGGCCTGAAAAACCTATATTAAAATAGGGATAACTATTAATGTGAATACGCCAAATTCGGATTTTTGGATATTTGACATACGCGGTAATCAATGGCTATAAATTGGCATAATTCATATTGCGTATCATGATTTGGGGCTTTTAGCGAATATTCTGTATTATGGAAAATTTAACTAAATTTGGGCATATGTTATGTTGAGAATTATGACCATAATTTAGGAATTAAAATGAGGCTTAATTTATGATTAGGAAAGATATGTTAATAGAACTTTAGGATATGTTTAAATCTATTAAATTGCCCAATCCGCTAGATCTGTTGGAATTGAATACTGTGATTTGGGTATGTAATCTGTAGGCTAGATCTAAAATTGACCAAAACATGTTAATGGAACTTTGAATAATCTGCTGTAACTTGCAAAGAAGTTAATTTGTTGAATTGGCATAATTAATCTGATATTGGCATAATCTGTGAATGAAAACATTAGCTACAAATAAGAACGCTGAGACACGAGGTTAGACTTAGTTTGCGGTGGAAGCCTGCCCGGACCCAACCGGCTTAACCAGCAACCGCAAACTGTCAGTCTAATGTGAGAGGTCGTAGGCATAAGGATGCTTAGACACGAGGTTAGGTCTGGCTTGTGGCAAAAGTCTGCCCGTAACCGCCCGGCACATCCAGCGCCCACAAGCTACCGACCTAATGTGAGAGGTATGTGCATTAATATTTAATTAATGCAAATCTAAGATAAATATTGTAACACCCCACCTCCGCCAATGCCACTCTTGCAAGGGCACTGGCTTTGGAGGGGCGTTAAACAAGGTAAACATGCATGCAGATATCACAAGACATAACATATAAGTAAAAACAGAGTAAATAAAGCAGCGGATAAAACTAACATTTCAAAACCATAGTCAAGTTACATCAAAGTACTTGGTCATTATTTTCCACAAAACATAGTCTAGAAACATCAACTGAAAACTGGAAAGAAAATCATAAAGTAACTATCCCCAAGGTAGAATAAAGCCATAGCGTGCTCAAGTCCAAACCGTACATGAGCTATCCAGAAAAGCAGCTAAAGGTCCAAGCTAGGTACTAGTGTTCCCACCCTGTAAACCTGGGGGGGGGGGGGGAAACGAAAGAAAAGAGGCGAAAGAAAACGGGTCAGTCAAAAAGACTGGTAAGTCCTATCTACTATTAGTATAAAAACTAGTAAAGTTAACTGAACATGTAACAGGGATGAGATATGGGGTGATAACTGGCATGGTGAAAAGTTAACAAGATAGATCAAGTGTGGCATCGCATATACAAGGTTAAGTTGCACCAGGTGTGTACTAGTATTCCAATCCATGTCAAGTATAAACAAGAAATGATCCCTTGGCCCAAAGCTGGCCCACATCATGAGATGACCTAAATCGAGGTCCAACTACTCGGTCTAGTCGATCGGCTCCCTATAAGCCTAACTCGTCGTGTATCGGTGTCATACGGCTTAATCGTGGAATGTAGTTAACTATGCTAGGTCCACCCCAGGGTGTATCCAGCCCTAAGGTGTAAACCACAGACACAATTCAAGCACGCACAGTCTAAACCTACTGGTGTCTATGTTCAACTCCGGACTTAATGTGCACGACCATGGTCCGCCTGATTTTTGCATTAGATAAGTACATATACACACACCTTTTGCATATGTTCATACAGCATTTAGAATCTTTTTAAGGACAATGGTTACTTGTGGATGATGTTTTGAGTAGATGGATGATGGATGGTAGGATACGTTCTTCCTAACTTGGAGATTTCTGGGACGAAATCCTTTAAGGAGGGGAGAATGTAATAACCCGTATTTTTAATAACATGTTATAATGTAAATCAAGGCAGAATTAAATTCTAAATTCTGAATCAAGGGAAACGGGCTGTGCCATTGCGTTCGTCTCGGAAAAATACGCGAAATAGAGTCCGAGTTTTCGAAAATCGGAGTCCGTATGACCAAGTTATGGCCCAATGAAGTTTTCAGAAAATTCTAAGCTCGAAAACAGTTCAAATTCGAATTCAGAATCGAATTTCAGCCAAAACAAACTGGGCGGGAATTTTCTCGCCCAGGCAGGGTCGACATAGGTGTCGACACCAGTGTCGACCCCCCCAATGGGTCGACACCCATGTCGACCCAGGGGTCGACACCCATGTCGACCCAGGGGTCGACCCCCCCGGTCGGACCAATTTTTCGGGTGCACCATTTTGACATGTTGGGTCTTGTTCTGGAAGTTTCTGACGGGAGTTGATGGCTCAGATTCGATTTAGGGTTAATCCTATGGTCTAAACTACCCCTAATCTCTATAAAAAGACCCCTAGACCTAGCCTAAACCCTCATTAATCATTCCTACAACTAAATGCTGCCCAAATGTTCACTAATCATGGCCTCCACCTTCTTCATGAGAGCATGAGTGTCTCAAATCAATCTATGTCATAAAGGAGCCATCTTTCTTAAGTAAAAGAGCCATCTTTCTTTGTCTTTGGGGCTATTCCTTCTTGTTCTCAAATCTTGAAGTGGAGTTTATCGTCTTTGGTTGCGGATTTGCTAGTGTGGCTTCGTCTCAATCTGATTTTATATTTATTCTAGTCTTCATAGCATTGTAAGCCCTATACTACTCTTAGATTCTAACTATGAAGTTAAATGTGACATGTTGCAAGTTTGAGTTTGGGCCTAAGTATGATATGTGCTTTGATCCTAACATGTTATGCATAGATTTACCCTATGCAAGTTTGTAAAGCTATCACCTTGACTTTGTGCATAGAAAGCTATGACCTTTGATTTGGAATGTTGCATTATGCAACATGAGAACTCTCACAACCTTTATGATAACTTGCATATAATGTTACATGCTAACTTCTAGTCATTATCCTATGTCATCTAGGACCATGTATCACCTATTCGCTAAGTTTGAATGTTATGCATGTAACATGCAAGTTTAAATGAACATATTTATGCCTCATATGCCACCATGTTTAACTTGTGGCCAACCTTATTACCTTATGCCCTTTTGTCATGCTTTTCTCAAGTTCCCTCTTTTGATCTATGTTATGTTATGCGAAACGTACATGCGATGGGATGCGTTGGGTTTGGGGTAATATTAATGACATGAGAACATGACTTGAAAATATGACATGAAAGTTTGACATATGTTTATGCTTGAAAACATGGACTTGGACATGACTTCTAGAAAACATGAGAATGGCCAACTCGAGGTTGGGTTGAGTTTGTAGCATAAATCTACCCGGAACCGACCGGCTTAACTAGTGGCTACAAACAATAGGACCCAATATGAGTAGTTGGTCATGTCGCACTTGAAACCCGAGGTTAGACTAAGTTGTGGTGTAAAGCTACCCGGACCCGCCCGGCTTAACTAGTAACCACAACAAGGTCTAATGTGTGAGGTTGGGGTGCATTAAGTTAATTAATGCCACATGGTAGGGTTAAGTCATGGACTACTTGAATATACTTAACCAATTAAACACGATGGATTGGTAGGGTTAAGTCATGGACTACTTGAATATACTTAACCAATTAAACACGATGGATTGGTAGGGTTAAGACATGGATTACTTGAATACTTAACCAATTAAACCTGATGTATTGATAGGGTTAAGTCATGAACTGCTTGAATACACTTAACCAACTCAATACATGGTTAGGATAGGGTTAACCACACTTAACCCTCTTGAAATCCTAGTTACGTGGTCCTTTTCTGTAAACACCCCACACCCGCTATGGTCACTCTCTAAGGGAATGCCATAACATCGGTGGAGTATTTTAAGTGAATATAGAATAGAAAAATTACAACAAGACAGATATAAGTAATACTTGAAAATGTAAAACATCATTTCATTGCAGCGGAAAGTAAAACATGTTTGGTTACATCACAAAAACCATAACAAGAGTCAAGTACAAAATATCCATCCTGATAAATAAAAACACATAATCCCAGTACATGAACTGATAGCCATAAAAGAAAAGGATAAGCTGAGCTTTACTCCTACGGTCCAAGCTCCAAAAGAGAATAAAGCAGCCTGATCAAAGCCCACTCGTACTGGGGCCACTCTGAGAACCTGAGGGTTGGGAAAAAGATAAAAACAACGGGGTCAGACATAAGTCTGAGCGAGTCCTATAACTTTAACAATACAATCATTAAAGTAACCAGAGAAGACATAAGCTTGATATACGGTAACGTCTGGGGATGAATGGCTACACTAAGCAGCTTGGTAGACTTAGGATAAACTAAGATAACCGTAAAGACGCATCTACCCACCCAAGGATAATTACTACATTGCACCACACCAGTCATTCCTAATTTTAAAGGTTGATCCCACTAAGTGTACTTAGTAAATCTTAATGGTAGTTTTGTGTACCCCTAGCTGAATATATAGGTGCCGTCTGCCCCTATCTTCGCTAGGTGTACCCACTACCCCCCCATTTGATCGGCTCCCTAACGTAGATATCCGTGCTGGTCCCACAGTGGGGTGTATCATTCCCCAAAGTGGCAACCTGATAACAACACTGATGCACGGTTTATACCTACACGATGCAACAACGTCTTAACTACCAGCCCGGGCCCACACATGCATATGAAACCCGTTGGACTTGTGTTGCCACCGCTAACCCGTTTTGGCCTCTTATAGACAAACCCAGTACGCGTGTCCCGTCCTCGGCATGGGCCGAGCTCACAAAGATACGTATGGGATACCGGTTGTAATGGGCCCCCACAAGCTACCCACCTAAGCTTGTCTCTCTATCTAGTGTATCCCACTTAACCCATTTAGTTATCATGTCCACTTACATGTTTAAAACTTGGTTAAGTCATCTAATCGTATTTCAATTGCCACACAAGGCTCCCACTAGATTTCCTCATGCCCCCCAAGGCACCCACTTAACCCCTCATGTCCATCTACATGCTAATATGGTTAAGTGTTTCTTAATTAATTAAGACCGTGATCCTCATAAAGACCTCTCACATTAGACTATCATTATGACCGCTGGTTAAGCCGGTTGGGTCCGGGCAGCCTTATGTCATAACCGAGTCTAACCTCGTGTCTTTACATTAATCACGTATTTAGTTTGTGCCTAAGACCCCTCACATTGGGCTAACATTTGTAGAAACTGGTTAAGCCGGTTGGGTCCGGGCAGTTTTACGCTACAACTGAGTCCAACCTCGTGTCTTAGTCGATTAATTACACCTAATTAATCACCCTCATAATTTATATTAATTATCCCTAATTAATATTCAAGTTTTCAAGAATATGGGTAGACCTAACTCAATAGGTAAATTCCCAATTCCATAGTATGGGTAGACCTAACTCAATAGGTAAATTCCCAATTCCATAATATGGGTAGACCTAACTTAATAGGTAAATTCCCAATTATGTTAATCCACTTAATGGTATTTTTACACAATTTTATTAAGTGTATATTAACCCCATCGTTCCCCACGTACTATGCTAACATGACATATTTTATAAGGGAAGATTCATCACTAGTATCATGGGTTTCACTTAGCATACTTAGCGTTAACACGGGTTTAAGGGGTGTCAATCTTGCATCATGATATTAAACCCAACTAGCATCATTAAATAACCCAACTTGCATGAATACACATATGTCATATAAAGGTAACTTGCATAAGTGTTCATAGGTTATACAAAGGGTGAACTTGCATATGTGACTTGCATCATAAATAGGGTAAACATGCATATGTATGCATAGCATACAAAGGTGTCATCTTGCATATGTATGCATCTTATTTAAAAAGGGTAAACTTGCATGTCATAATGTATGCATAAAACCAAACACTTAGCATGCATAAAATCAAATACTTAGCATGCATAAAACCAAACACTTAGCATGCATAAAATCAAATACTTAGCATGCATAAAACCAAACACTTAGCATGCATAAAATCAAATACTTAGCATGCATAAAATCAAATACTTAGCATGCATAAAACCCAACACTTAGCATGCATAAAATCAAATACTTAGCATGCATAAAACCCAATACTTAGCATGCATAAAACCCACCACTTAACTTGCATAAACCCACATACTTAACTTGCATAAACCCATATACTTAACTTGCATAAACCCATATACTTAACTTGCATAAACCCATATACTTAACTTGCATAAACATAGGGTTAACATTAAACATAGATTAACAAACTAACATCATATCATATGACTTAAAACCCATTTATCCACAAGCAAGACCATAGATCTCATCATACCTCATCTACTTAATTTAGCAATTGGTTATTAAAGTGATAGAAACTCACCAAAACCAAGATTAGCAAACTTATGAAGTAGAACTAGTTGCTATATTTGAAGAAGATATGATTAGAGGTTGATTAGCTTGCAACTTTCTTCATAAACTAGTGGAGGCTCCTCCTAAGTTTGATTTTGGCGGCATGATGGCATCACTTCTATTTTTAGTATGGATTAGGCTTGCATTAGGGTGTATTTATAGGATTAGGGTGTGTTTTAGACCATAGGATTAGCCCTAGGTTAGATTAGGTCCGTCAGATTTAGGAAGCTTCTAGAGAATAGCCCAAAACACAGCCAAACCCTAAAATGGTGCACCAGGTTAAACTGGCCGAGCACCCCCTGTCGACACCCAAGTCGACAGGGCTGTCGACTTGGTCCTAGCCAAGTCGACTGCCCAGTCGACAGGGCTGTCGACTTGGGTAGCTAGGCGGGAATTTTTCCCTCCTACGCCCAATGGCCCCAATTTCGAAATTTAAACCTGAATTTTAAATCTGTTTTGAACTTTGAATTTTCTGCAAACTTCATTGGGCCATAACTGGGCCATACGGACTCCGATTTACAAAATTTCGGACTCTATTTTGCGTATTTTTCCGAGACGAACGCAATGACGCAGCCCGTTTCCCCCAATTCTCACATCTGAGATTATTTATTCTGCAATTAGTGAATTTTAGCATTAACTGAAATTCGGGGTGTTACATTCTCCCCTCCTTAAAGGATTTCGTCCCCGAAATCTCTAAGCTAAGGAGAATGCATATCCTACCATCCAAACAACCATCTACTCAATCCATCAAACACGGGCATCCATTGTCCTTAAAACAATTTCTAATGATGCATGAGCATATGCAAAAAGTGTGTGTATATGTTCCCTATCTAATGTATGAACATATGCAAACCATGATAGTGCCATGCATCCATTATGTATGCGAGAGAACCCTATCGACACATACAATATCTACATGAGTGCACAATCATTCACCAAAATGCATCATCCATATGATAACACAATCATTATACATCCATAAATATAGCTACCTACACACAATTATATGCAATATGCAATATGAAGTGACTGAGCCGATCTAGTGCCTAGAGTGTGTGTATATGCATCCACGAGCAACCACTAGCAAACACTTGCATCCACATGCATCCATCAACCATAACATGTCTCAAACACATGTTTCAACCATAGGTTTACCCTATCTATAGGTCAAAAGTACTAACGAGAGGACATACTAAAGATAAGATAAGTACTAGACAAATGATAAAGGAGAAGTTAAAAGACATACCCTCAAAAAGGAATGGGTACAATGAACGCATCTTCGCTTCCGTTTCCCAAGTAGCGTTGCCCTCCTCTTCTCCCCATTGTACTTTGACTAGTTGAACCTCTCGATTCCTCAATTTCCTAGTTTCTGACCCAAGGATGCGAGTAGGAGCTCGTCGAATAGTCGCATCACGCTCTACTTCCACTTCTCTAAGTAAGCTCGGCTCTACCACCTCTGCGGTCTCATGTAGGCACTTCCTCAAATGTGACACATGGAATACATCATGTACACCACTAAGTATGTCGGGCAACTCCACTTTATATGCCATCCGTCCAATCCTTTCCTTAATAGGAAACGGCCCTACGAACCTTGGTGCTAACTTCCCAACAGATCCAAAGCGAACCACATTTCGTAACGGAGACACTTTGACAAAGACCATGTCCCCAACTTCAAACTCAAGATCCGTCCTCCTCTTGTCCGCATAAGATTTTTGCCTATCCTGCGCTGCTTTCATCCTTCTTCGAATCAAGTCAATCTTCTCAGAAGTCTCCCTAACCATATCAGGCCCAAGCAAGATCTTATCCGTAGATTCCCACCAACATGTAGGTGATCGACAAGGCCTTCCATAAAGAGCTTCGAAAGGAGCCATACCAATACTGGACTGAAAGCTATTATTATATGCGAACTCCACCAACGGAAGATGTTCTTCCCATGTACCTCCAAAATCTAAGATACAAAGCCTCAAAAGGTCTTCTAGGACACGATTCACCCTCTCAGTCTGGCCGTCCGTCTGAGGATGATATGCGGTGCTCAGACATAATTGAGTCCCCACTGCTTCTTGCAAACTTTTCCAGAACTCGCTAGTGAAGATAGGATCTCGATCACTCACTATGCTAGAGGGTACCCCATGCAATCGAACTATCTCTCGAAGATATACTGAAGCTAGCCATGGAGCAGTCCTCTTGCTCTTCACAGGTATGAAATGGGCGCTTTTAGTAAGTCTGTCTACCACAACCCAAATTCCTGTATTACCCTTTCTCGATCTGGGTAACCCGTCAATAAAATCCATCGAGACGCTATCCCACTTCCATTGCGGAACTTCCAATGGGTGAAGCAACCCACCTGGTTTCTTTTGCTCCGCTTTCACCTGTTGGCACACCAAGCATCGAGCGACATACTTGGCCACATCTTTCTTCATACCGGGCCAGAAGAAAACCCGCTTCATGTCTTGGTACATCTTGTCCGCACCGGGATGAATGGTCATCCTAGAACGGTGTGCATCATCAAGAATAGCCTTCCTCAAACCCTCGTCTTGCGGTACACAAAGTCTACCGTCTCTACGCAAGCACCCCCTATCGTCTAGGGTGTACCTACTCAAATGGCTGGACGACTCCCCCCTTATGAGCTTCTCTACCAACTCAACCAACTGTGGGTCGTCCCTCTGTGCTTCTCCAATTTGCCCCAAAAGAGTAGGTCTGACCTCCAAGGATGCTAGCAAACCAGGTACAAAGTCAACAGAAGGTCTAAAGTCAAACATCGAGATGAACTCCAAGCTTCGTCGTTCAACGAACAACGGACTCAAGGACAACCTTTTTCTGCTTAAGGCGTCCGCTACTACGTTACCCTTGCCAGGGGTATACGCTATCTCAAAATCATAGGATGCTAAGAACTCCATCCACCTTTGCTGTCTTAAGTTCAAATCCTTCTGAGAAAACAAGTACTTCAACGATTTGTGGTCAGTGAACAATTCGAACCTCTCGCCAAGAAGATAATGGCGCCAAGACTTAAGCGCAAAAACAATAGCGGCCAACTCTAGATCATGTACAGGGTAATTTTTCTCATGCACTCTCAACTGCCTTCCACCATAGGCTATTACCCTTCCCTCTTGCATTAAGACTGCGCCTAGTCCTGTCCCACAAGCATCGGTATAAACAACAAACGGCTTACTCCCATCTGGCAACACTAAGACAGGAGCTGTGGTTAAAGCTCTCTTTAACCGTCGGAATGCATCTTCACAATCTACGTCCCATGTGAAGACCAGATTCTTCTTCGTCAAACGGGTTAATGGGGCTGATATCTTCGCGAAGTCCTTGATAAACTTCCTATAGTAGCCCGCCAACCCTAAGAAACTTCTTACTTCGGTAGCATTCTTCGGAACCTTCCAATCTTGAATTGATACTACCTTTGCGGGATCCACAGCTATCCCTTCCTTGGAGACCACGTGCCCCAAGAACCGCACTTCCTTCCTCCAGAAGTGACATTTAGAGAATTTAGCCTTAAGGCTATGTGCTCGAAGAGTCTCCAACACCTCCCCAAGATGTAGGGCATGCTCTTCTTCACTCTTAGAAAATACTAAGATATCATCCACAAAGACCACCATGAACTTATTAAGGAACTCCCTGAACACCCTACTCATCAAATCAACAAAGTATGCAGGGGCGTTCGTCAACCCAAATGGCATCACCAGCCACTCATAGAAACCATCCGGAGTTCTAAAGGCAGTCTTGTCTATGCTATCCTCAGCCACTCTCAACTGATGAAACCCCGTGGCTAAGTCCAATTGTGAAAACACTGAGGCGCCAACCAACTGATCAAAGAGATCATCAATCCTCGGCAAAGGGTGTCTATTCTTCTTTGTAAGCTTGTTGAGTTCTCTATAGTCTACACAAAGTATGAGAGACCCATCTGCCTTCGTAGCAAAAACTACCGGAGCACCCCACTCCGATATACTTCGTCTTATGAACCCCTTCTCAAGCAACTCCCCTACTTGCTTATTGAGTTCCCTCCTCTCACGAGGAGCCATGTGGCGCACTGGCAAAGATACTGGTTTAGCATTGTCTACCAGATATATCCGGAAGTCAATCTCCCGCTTCGGAGGTAAGCCCTTCACCTCCTCAAACACATCCGAGTATTCCCGGACCACTCTAACAGATTGCAAACTCTCGACCGAAGCGTCAAGCGATTCAAGATAACTTAGCATAACAGAATCCATGGGATTACAAGAGATCTCGAGAGTGTTACCCAAGCGGGTCAGAAGCCTAACAACTCTCCTTTCACAATCAAGAATGGCACCATTACTGGATAACCAGTCCATGCCCAAAATCAACCCATAGCCCGTGAAGCCCAAAACAAAAGCATCACATCTAAACTCAATGCTAAGTATAGAAATCTTCAAACCCAAACATATCATGGACAAATAAGTGGAGCCCCCAATTGGGTTTGAAACAACCAAGGGATCATCTACTAGACTGGTGTCTAAGTGCAGTGACTCAACTAATGATGATGAGATAAACGAATGCGATGCGCCAGAGTCAAATAAAGTACGGACAGGATGATCAAACAGAAAAACTAGACTTTCCACGGAAATAGTTCTACCTCTTTCTCGAATCGGTGGAGCTGCGAGAGCCTGAACTTGCCCCCTTGCCTGAGCTGGTGCCACAAGAGCTTGCACCTGTCCTCCTGAGGTAGACCCCGTCCTTTGCCCTTTCTTAGGACAGTCTTTCACTAGATGTCCTGCTTCGCCACAGTGGAAGCAGCCAGTCTTCTTCTTCTTGCGACAATCCTTGCTTAGGTGGCCAGGTGTCCCACAATTGAAACACTTCTTCTTCTTTCCCTTGCCATCGTTACCTTTCCCACCCTTGTTCTGTTGCTGAGGTCTCTTCTGATCTCCTTTCTTCTCGGGTGCCTTACTAACATTGGGGCCCTTCTCTTCCTCATGCATAAATGCCATGTCCACAAGCTTCTCGAAGGTGGCTCCCATAGGGATCTGGGTCATAGCCAACCCATGCATCGGTTCATTCAAGCCTTTAACGAACCTCAAAGCTTTCTTCTCCGGTGTATTCACCAAGTCTATGCCAAACCTTGCCAACTGATTAAACTTGTTGACATATTCCTTCACTGACAAGTTCCCTTGCTTTAAGTTCACGAACCTTTCCATATAAAGATTTTCTTCCGCACGAGAGAGGAACTTCGCCACAAACCTTTGCCTAAAATTCGCCCAAGAATCAACGAGGCGTTCTCCATTAGTGACCTCCCACCAGAATGAGGCCTCTCCCTTCATTAACCAAGCCGCCAACTTGACTTTCTTTCCTTCTTCCACCTCAAAGATGTCTATCAACTCTTCTGTATCCTTAAGCAAATCTCTAGCTTGCACAAAAGTTTCCGTTCCTTGAAAAGGTTTCCCTCCCATAGCTTTAAATTCCTTGCAAGTCTTAGCAAAAGTATCCGTGCGAGGAGGAGGGGGAGGAGGAAGATCGGGTGCTACGGTTGGTGGAGGAACATTTGCTGGACCCGCAGTGGTGGCCCTAGCCTCCATCAATCTCCTATACCATACTGGTATCGTCACACCCTCCAGAAAGTTAAGATCCTCAGCCATGCTGAAACGAAAAAGGAAAGATTCAAAACGGAGAATTCGAAAGATAAAGATATGGCTATTGGGGATTATGCTTTTCTTTCAAAAAATTTTCTCTTTAAAGACATGTTTTTGAAAATATCTCTTCCAAAAATGTTTTTAGAAAAATAGTTTTCTAAAAATTTTATATGTTCCGGTAACCTTTGCTCTGATACCACGTGTAACACCCCATACCCGCTATGGTCACTCTCTAAGGGAATGCCATAAAATCGGTGGAGTATTTTAAGTGAATATAGAACAGAAAAATTACAACAAGACAGATATAAGTAATACTTGAAAATGTAAAACATCATTTCATTGCAGCGGAAAGTAAAACATGTTTGGTTACATCACAAAAACCATAACAAGAGTCAAGTACAAAATATCCATCCTGATAAATAAAAATACATAATCCCAATACATGAACTGATAGCCATAAAAGAAAAGGATAAGCTGAGCTTTACTCCTACGGTCCAAGCTCCAAAAGAGAATAAAGCAGCCTGATCAAAGCCCACTCATACTGGGCCCACTCTGAGAACCTGAGGGTTGGGAAAAAGATAAAAACAACGGGGGTCAGACATAAGTCTGAGCGAGTCCTATAACTTTAACAATACAATCATTAAAGTAACCAGAGAAGACATAAGCTTGATATACGGTAACGTCTGGGGATGAATGGCTACACTAAGCAGCTTGGTAGACTTAGGATAAACTAAGATAACCGTAAAGACGCATCCACCCACCCAAGGATAATTACTACACTGCACCACACCAGTCATTCCTAATTTTAAAGGTTGATCCCACTAAGTGTACTTAGTAAATCTTAATGGTAGTTTCGTGTACCCCTAGCTGACTATATAGGTGCCGTCTGCCCCTATCTCCGCTAGGTGTACCCACTACCCCCCCCATTTGATCGGCTCCCTAACGTAGATATCCGTGTTGGTCCCACAGTGGGGTGTATCATTCCCCAAAGTGGCAACCTGATAACAACACTGATGCACGGTTTATACCTACACGATGCAACAACGTCTTAGCTACCAGCCCGGGCCCACACACGCATATGAAACCCGTTGGACTTGCGTTGCCACCGCTAACCCGTTTTGGCCTCTTATAGACAAACCCAGTACGCGTGTCCCGTCCTCGGCATGGGCCGAGCTCACAAAGATACGTATGGGATACCGGTTGTAATGGGCCCCCACAAGCTACCCACCTAAGCTTGTCTCTCTATCTAGTGTATCCCACTTAACCCATTTAGTTATCATGTCCACTTACATGTTTAAAACTTGGTTAAGTCATCTAATCGTATTTCAATTGCCACACAAGGCACCCACTAGATTTCCTCATGCCCCCCAAGGCACCCACTTAACCCCTCATGTCCATCTACATGCTAATATGGTTAAGTGTTTCTTAATTAATTAAGACCGTGATCCTCATAAAAACCTCTCACATTAGACTATCTTTATGACCGCTGGTTAAGCCGGTTGGGTCCGGGCAGCCTTATGTCATAACCGAGTCTAACCTCGTGTCTTTACATTAATCACGTATTTAGTTTGTGCCTAAGACCCCTCACATTGGGCTAACATTTGTAGCAACTGGTTAAGCCGGTTGGGTCCGGGCAGTTTTACGCTACAACTGAGTCCAACCTCGTGTCTTAGTCGATTAATTACACCTAATTAATCACCCTCATAATTTATATTAATTATCCCTAATTAATATTCAAGTTTTCAAGAATATGGGTAGACCTAACTCAATAGGTAAATTCCCAATTCCATAGTATGGGTAGACCTAACTCAATAGGTAAATTCCCAATTCCATAATATGGGTAGACCTAACTTAATAGGTAAATTCCCAATTATGTTAATCCACTTAATGGTATTTTTACACAATTTTATTAAGTGTATATTAACCCCATCGTTCCCCACGTACTATGCTAACATGACATATTTTATAAGGGAAGATTCATCACAAGTATCATGGGTTTCACTTAGCATACTTAGCGTTAACATGGGTTTAAGGGGTGTCAATCTTGCATCATGATATTAAACCCAACTAGCATCATTAAATAACCCAACTTGCATGAATACACATATGTCATATAAAGGTAACTTGCATAAGTGTTCATAGGTTATACAAAGGGTGAACTTGCATATGTGACTTGCATCATAAATAGGGTAAACATGCATATGTATGCATAGCATACAAAGGTGTCATCTTGCATATGTATGCATCTTATTTAAAAAGGGTAAACTTGCATGTCATAATGTATGCATAAAACCAAACACTTAGCATGCATAAAATCAAATACTTAGCATGCATAAAACCAAACACTTAGCATGCATAAAATCAAATACTTAGCATGCATAAAACCAAACACTTAGCATGCATAAAATCAAATACTTAGCATGCATAAAATCAAATACTTAGCATGCATAAAATCAAATACTTAGCATGCATAAAATCAAATACTTAGCATGCATAAAACCCAACACTTAGCATGCATAAAATCAAATACTTAGCATGCATAAAACCCAATACTTAGCATGCATAAAACCCACCACTTAACTTGCATAAACCCACATACTTAACTTGCATAAACCCACATACTTAACTTGCATAAACCCATATACTTAACTTGCATAAACATAGGGTTAACATTAAACATAGATTAACAAACTAACATCATATCATATGACTTAAAACCCATTTATCCACAAGCAAGACCATAGATCTCATCAAACCTCATCTACTTAATTTAGCAATTGGTTATTAAAGTGATAGAAACTCACCAAAACCAAGATTAGCAAACTTATGAAGTAGAACTAGTTGTTATATTTGAAGAAGATATGATTAGAGGTTGATTAGCTTGCAACTTTCTTCATAAACTAGTGGAGGCTCCTCCTAAGTTTGATTTTGGCGGCATGATGGCATCACTTCTATTTTTAGTATGGATTAGGCTTGCATTAGGGTGTATTTATAGGATTAGGGTGTGTTTTAGACCATAGGATTAGCCCTAGGTTAGATTAGGTCCGTTAGATTTAGGAAGCTTCTAGAGAATAGCCCAAAACACAGCCAAACCC
The DNA here is from genome assembly GCA_030737875.1 of Allium sativum. Classification (NCBI taxonomy): domain Eukaryota; kingdom Viridiplantae; phylum Streptophyta; class Magnoliopsida; order Asparagales; family Amaryllidaceae; genus Allium; species Allium sativum. The sequence continues at coordinate 382,283,454 of CM060915.1, forward strand.
TAAAATGGTGCACCAGGTTAAACTGGCCGAGCACCCCCTGTCGACACCCAAGTCGACAGGGCTGTCGACTTGGTCCTAGTCAATTCGACTGCCCAGTCGACAGGGCTGTCGACTTGGGTAGCTAGGCGGGAATTTTTCCCTCCTACGCCCAATGGCCCCAATTTCGAAATTTAAATCTAAATTTTAAATCTGTTTTGAACTTTGAATTTTTTGCAAACTTCATTGGGCCATAACTGGGCCATACGGACTCCGATTTACAAAATTTCGGACTCTATTTTGCGTATTTTTCCGAGACGAACGCAATGACGCAGCCCGTTTCCCCCAATTCTCAAATCTGAGATTATTTATTCTGCAGTTAGTGAATTTTAGCATTAACTGAAATTCGGGGTGTTACATTTTCAGCAGTAACCAACTTGGAAGTATCATGGGTACCCTGGACTAGGCTAGGGTGGGGCACGATTACTGAACTGATTGTAAGAGACCAAAAGAGACGGCTGAAGGGTGCACCGGTTGTTCAGGCGGACCATGGTCGTGCACATTAAGTCCGGAGTTGAACATGGGCACCAGTAGGTTTAGACTGTGCGTGCTTGAATTGTGTCTGTGGTTTACACCTTAGGGCTGGATACACCCTGGGGTGGACCTAGCACAGTTAACTACATTCCACGATTAAGCCGTATGACACCGATACACGACGAGTTAGGCTTATAGGGAGCCGATCGACTAGACCGAGTAGTTGGACCTCGATTTAGGTCATTTCATGATGTGGGCCAGCTTTGGGCCAAGGGATCATTTCTTGTTTACACTTGACTTGGATTGGAATACTAGTACACACCTGGTGCAACTTAACCTCGTATATGCGATGCCACACTTGATTTATCTTGTTAACTTTTCACCATGTCAGTTATCACCCTATATCTCATCCCTTTTTACATGTTCAGTTAACTTTATTAGTTTTTATACTAATAGTAGATAGGACTTACCAGTCTTTTTGACTAACCCGTTTTCTTTCGCCTCTTTTCTTCCGTTTCCCCCCCAGGTTTGCAGGGTGGGAACACTGTTACCTAGCTGGATCTTTAGCTGCTTTTCTGGATAGCTCACGTATGGTTTGAGCATGCTATGGCCTTATGCTGCTTTGGGGATAGTTACTTTATGTTTCTTTTTCAGCTTTCAATTTGTGTTCTAGACTTTGTTTTATGGGAAAATAATGACCAAGTACTTTGATGTAACTTGACTATGGTTTTGAAATGCTAGTTTTATCCGCTGCTTTACTACTCTGTTTTACTTATATGTTCTGTCTTGTGATATCTGCATGCATGTTTACCTCGTTTAACGCCCCTCCAATGCCAGTGCCCTTGCAAGAGTGGCATTGGCGGAGGTGGGGTGTTACAAATATGATGCCTAAAACGTGTTGGGTGGATAGGGTTAAAACAACTGGACTGATGAATCTAATAAACCTGTTTCGTGAATCTATAGGCCCAATACAAAGTTAGGTAAAACAATCTGTAAGTTTGTCAATCTATATAACTGATCCGTTAGTCTGAGAACTTGTTAATCTATACATCTGATCCGTCAGTCTAAAAACCTGTTAACTTGTATGTCTGATCTGAAAACTAGTTAATCTGGACTTTGTACATCTGAAATCTGTAAAAAAGTTAATCTGAAATCTGTTAGTCTGGGGACACAAGGTTAGGAGGGATAATTACTTGTGTCATCTGTTGTTTGGGACCCATATTAGTCAGTAACCCTTTCCGGTATGAAAACTATGACCCAACACTTTGAGGGGTCCGGGCACGCTTATTGAACTAATTGTAAGAGGTTCACTCTGATAATGGCGAGGGGTGTTGATGGCGCATTCCAACCGGGTCATGTGCATGCATGGATTTGGTCTGCTCTGAGGATGTAAGACACCGTGACATCTGTAAATAGGTCTGTGTCTATAGGTTGCCACTTTAGGGAGTGATACACCCTTCTGTGGGGCTGGCACAGGGTATTTATGTATTAGGGAGCCGATCGCTTGGGGTAAAATTTAGGGTACACTTAGTTCTGTCTGTTTCTGTTGGGGTACCGTCTGTTTCTGTTGGGGTGGTAACACCTGTCTGTTTCTGTATGGTACCGTCTGCTGGGGTGGTAAAGGCCCATTACTAGTGTACACCTAACTCTAATATTCTGTTTCCGTAGGGATTATTCTTTTTCTGTCTCTGATTTCATTCCTGATTCTGTTTCTGTACCGCCTGTCTCTGTTCGGATGGTAAAGGCCAATTTCTAGCATCGTGTTTCTGAAGTGATCATTCTTTTTTCTGTTTAGACAATAGGACAACACCTAATTTTGTTATACTAGTATTAGTGCAGAGAAGTGAAAACTAAGTAAGGAGCTTAGCTTAGCCTATATCATTTTGTTTCTTCTGTTAACCTGCTACTCCTGTTACAGCTATCTCTCATTCAGTTTTATTTACATGTCATGATACTGTTATCTGTTTATATGCTGAAAGTCACTGGACTCACCAGACGTATGTCTGACCTAGTTTGTTTCGCCTGTTTTCTTCCGTTTTCCCCCCAAGTACTCAGGTTGGGAACGTAAGAGCTTGACTTATATTTCTCTCTGCTTCAAGTGCTAGAGTGCTTGAAGTATTGCTTGGCTTTGATTCTACCTATTTATGGCATTTTCTGTTGGGGATTATGGCTTTAAAATTATGTACTCTGAAGGCTTTTGTACAAGACTGATATTTATGTACTTGAATTCTGATATTGTGGTTTTGAAAGATGTAACCAAACTTATTTCTGTTTTCTGCTGTAATAAAGTTATAAAATTTTCAAGTACTACTTTATCTGTCTTGTAAATTTCTGTTCTGTTTACTTATAACGTTCCACCGAAGTTAAGGCATTCCCTTTGCGAGTGACCTTAACGGAAGTGGGGTGTTACAAAGGTACATGACATTATTCGACGATGATAAAAGAGCTACCAAAATACCTCAAAAAAACATTAAGACATTTTCCTTTAATTTCTAGATTGAGGAGAATGTATACCACACCGTGGATAGCAGATGATATAACTTGGCATGCTCGTGCCAACTCTGATTCAAATATATTGCGCCATCCACGTGATACATCCCAATGGAAAGCTGTAGGCTCATTTGATCGAACGTTTGCTACTGAACCACGAAATGTCACGCTTCGAACAGCAATAGATGGTTTCAATCCACATAAATCTCTATCTAACTGTTATAGTTGTTGGCCAGGAATTATAGTACCATATAATCTTCCTCCATCCATGTGCATGAAAAGAGAGTTCTCAATGTTGACATTGTTGATTTCTGGACCAAAACAACTAGGAAAGGATATCGACGTTTATTTACAACCATTGATAGATGAACTAAAGCAGTTATGGGAAGGAGTCATTGCATTTGACTCATTCAATAATTCAGAGTTCACATTGAGGGCTAGGATGTTGTGGGCGATTCATGATCATCCTGCATTTGGGACTTTATCTGGATGCTCAACTCATGGTTATTTTGCATGTCCTATTTGTGGGTAAGATACTTGTTCTTATTATCTTCCTGAAAGTAAGAAAATGTGTTATATGGGACATCGAAGATTTCTTCCTACCAAACACAAGTTTCGGGATGATAAAGCAAACTTCAATAACGAACAAGAATATCGTCGTCCTCCATGTCCATTGAATGGTTATCAAGTTGAAGAAAAAGTAGCTAATATCAAGATGAAAGTTGGTAAAAAAACAAGAAATGGGTCGAAAGCGAAAATATAAAACCGATGATGAAGACATTAGCAGTATTCCTGCATGGTATAGGAGGTTTATCTTCTTTGATCTTCCATATTGGAAAGCTAATTTAATCTGACATAATTTTGATGTGATACATACAGAGAAGAATGTTACTAAACATCTCATCAGCACGACTATGAGTCATAAGGAGAAGTCAAAAGATGGCATCAATGCACGCAAGAGCTTGAGAACCATGGGAATAAAACAAAAATTATGGGTGAGGGAAAACAGTGAAACAAATAAAATAACTATACTAGAGGCAGCTATAATGTCCCCGATTTCTAACCAACTTTGTAATCTATAAATCTTAGATTTTTGCTGGAAATTAAATTCAATTGAATAATTTTAATTTAAATATTATAGATAATTTTGAAAAAAATCATTTGTCTTGAATCCAATATGGATAATTTTGACTCGTGTTTCATATATACACGGGTAAATGTCGTTTTAACATTTTATTTTACATTTAAAACTTGTTTTAAATTTATAAAGAGAAATATAAATTCTTAAGTAAAATTTGATATATTCGAGAAAAGTTAAATTAATCTTTTTATATAGATATGATCTTTAGTATATACATATATATAAATATGATATATGTATATATAAATATGTAGAATCAAGATAGTAAATTTTTGTCATACTTATGTAAAACTTTTTGTCTCCTTATATATATATACATAAAGATGATATGACAATGTATGAATAAAGAACATATTATATAGTAGATTTAAAATGAAAGCAAATCATATCAAAATAATGAGAATATATTTATTTACATTAATTTGCAACTATGGATTCAAATATGTACACTAACTCTTGTATTTTCACGTTAGCTTTTTTTCCATCATAGCTTCATTGCTTAAGAAGGAAGCATAGCCCTTAGTATCTAGGAAATCAATAGCCTGAAACCTGTAAAATCTAAAATATTGAATGGAAAAGATGTGCTTGAAGTGAAATTCCAAACAGTGGAGTTATGGGGGCATTAAATGGCTTGTATTACTTAATAGTCAAGTAAGCCATTGAAAACACATCCAAGAATAGATTGCACATGTATGTATACTCTAAAACTGTTTTCAGCCATGTATGAAGCATGGTTGAAATCAAATCGTCGATCAAAAACAAGGTGTATAGCAGCTAGCCTCTATTTTTCCTATGTTTACCATGTTCATACTTTAAGACTATATTTCCTTCCATCAATCACATAGCAGCAGTTCAGTTGTGCATTGCCTTTCCCATACACCCATATGCAGTCCCCATTATTTTAATATTTCTTTGCACCTATATAAACACACTAGGTGCTACATTTACTAAAATCTCATTTGAACCAAATGTGAATTAAAATGGAAGCTGATTAATGAGATATCAGCCGAGAACAGTATAGTGGAAGCAGAAATGGAAAACCTGTAATGGATGAGCAAATAATTGAGTAAACCCTCTCTCTTTTTCTCCTGTTGTATGAAATGGTAAATGTTGAATCTAAAGTTGCATATATACATGTGAATTTATGGATGTTAGTTGAAGTTAAATGGCTGAAATAAAGTTGATGTTATTTGAATTGTGTTATGTTTGAAAAGTATAAGGACAGAGGACACTTTGGTGAACAAACTCTTATGCAAATTTCCTGTAAGGCTAAAACTGATGTATATTAGATGGATGTTTGATTCGTGTTGTGTTAGATACACCTATACATATCTAAAATGTGAATATTTGCAGGTCAAAATATTTGAAATAGAAAATGGTGCTCTGTAATACAAACAATGAGATGATTTTGTGAGTGAAACACCCCTTTTGTTTTCCTATTCTAGACACTGGGTTACAAGCAAACTAAAACTGTATATATACACCATTATACACACCAATTATGTTAACTAAGCATGGATAATTAGTTCAAGAAGAATAATTGGAAATGTTTAAAAAAATGTTTTGGCTTGAAACTAAAAGACAGAGGACAAATTTTGATGCGTGGACTTCATTGAAATGTCACAGTGGGACTATAACCTGACAGTGTGTAAATCCGTGAATAAATATAAACACAGTGTGTCCTATGTAAACTATGTTTCATAGTGTATCTTATGTATGGGTATAAATCTGCATGTAGATTGAGATAAATGAATTCCAAAATGGGATCAACAGTAGGTGGAAACCAAAGCTCTATTCAACATATGAACATTGACCTTATATCAAATAGAAATCAACATTTAAAATTTTACTAAATATTAAGGATAGAGATCAACAACAAATTTGTGTTTATATATTTATGGCTTAAGTTAAAAAAAACAAATTCATATTAATAGTAATATCTATTTTCAGACATTAAAGATATACTGTAAAGGGGTTAATAACTTAGGAAATCAAACCATCATAAATGTGATTACCAGGGTAGGGTTATTGTCAAGTTATGATTTTTAACATTAATTTCGTGATTTTTAGTTAACTAGAACTGGTGTTTGAATAAAATATTTAGTTTGGGTTTTTAAATGGAATTTGACATTCTCGTAAAGGGTGATGCAAACTGTTTCCGAGGGAGGTTCATGGTTGCTAGGGGAAGACGCAGGTGGAGGTGTGTGGTTTCTGATGATCGGAGGAAGTTTGGCGAACTCGTTTTAGGGGTCGAGCGATGGTTTGAAGGGACTGATTTTGATCCGACGGTGGGGATTCTAGCGATATTCGAGTTTGGAGTTGCTTGGAGGGAAAGAGGCCTTGTGAATAGGGAGGCGACAGGTGGTAGTTTCATGTGACCTAGTGGTCGAAGTTGGCGGTGATGTGGAGTACTATGGTGACTGCTTGAAGGTGGTTGTTGGGTTTTTAGTTACTGTGTAGTGAGTAGTGACTTTTGAGATAGAGGGGACATGGGGGCTTGACCAATGGTCGATGATGAACGCGCAGATGATCTGACATGTGGGTGGGCGAGGCAAGGGTCTGGTCACTGGAAGGGGTGTGCATGTGTACGGGATGGTGTGTTCAGGTTGAAGAGTTGGATTTCTTATATGTTATCTATCCAATATTTGGGTTGTAATGCCAGGAGAAAGGATCGAGCCACTTTTTGATGAAGCCAAGCACGTGGTTCTTTGGACTTGATTCATCTGGCAATGGAAGGAAAGGAGTAATGGAAAGCAACAAAAGAAGTAAAGGAGAATGAGTCTAGACGTCGGGCTTATTGGGCTGAAATAATTAAAGGAAAGAAATATATAGCTATAGGAAGAAAAATAATGAGAGTAAAAAGATAAGAAAAGCAAGTAAAGAAAAGAAGGTAGAAAAGAAAATGGAAGGGAGAAAAATATTCTATGGAAGCGAATAGAATTTTAGAAAATAAATTAAAGGGTTCCTTTTTGAAAATATAAATATATGTCTTAAAAGAAATAAAGGGAAAACAATTAATATGGTTACTTGGATCTAAAAGGAGCAGGTGGTAGCTGATCAAAGAAGATAGTAATGGGTGGCGTTGTACGGAATAAAATAAGTTGTAAATAAATAAATAAATAGAATTGAATTTATATTCTTTCGAATTAAATATGAATCTATTTATTCCAGATAACTAGTTCATGTCTAATGAGTTTAATAGTAATCGACTATACATCGTAAGAAATGAATGATGACTGATCGTCAATTATATGTGTTATGATAAATTCAATTTTAAAAATAAACATTTAATGTTATTAGGTCAGTAAATATATTTGAAACCATGAAGTAAATTTAAAAATCGGATTAACGACGATTAAACTAAAGGAAATGTGAATATATATATATATTACCCAGCTCTAGTAATTATTAATGAGATCGAGCTGATGGGATAAACGAGTCTAGAAGGAATAATATTCACAATCTGAAGTGAATAACCATAGAAGCAAATGGTTTGCAAATAAGAATCATTGTGAGGGATATCCGTAAAAGAAATTTGGTTAACCGATAACGATGGGATTGTTCTGAAGTTCAGAAAAACAAATGGAATAAAGATGAATTAGATAGAGACGTAGAATTGGAAATTAACTAAGTTGAACTCAGGAAAGTATCGTTCGCTTTCTGTTTTTAATAAAATTTAAATAAATTATACATTGAATTAATTGTACATTGATTTAACAAAATAATAGTTATATATTTCAGTCATATATATTGATGTGTGAATTATAACGATACGTTATTATCAAGAAAAGTAAATGGATTCTTAAACTAAATCAAACCTAAGATATATGATTTGGAAATAATAAATTTCCAAGATTAATCAATTAGTTATTTGAACTTTTGAATTGGGGTAGATCACATCTGTTGTGATAAATAATTTGTTAAAATGTTGTGTCATGCCCTAATTAACTTGTTAGTTTAAATTTAATCATTTATATGTCTCATTTAGATAAGTCTTGATAATTAATTAAGGATATAGAAGTACACTTGAAAGATATTGATCTGGTTACTTTAAGTATCACTTGACCCAAAAAGATATTAACATTCGTCGATTCAAAGAGATCAAGATTGGTTTTCTAAATGAAATCCAAATACCACTTTGTTCGATCTAGGCGTTCATTAATTTGAAATCAAGTTGAAGACTACTGAAGATGGAGTTCATGCAAGGGTTGTTCTGTTTATAGAATAGTGCCTTCGGTTTGTCCAGACCCAGGACAACTTGTATGGAAGAATGTCTGACGGAGTATACCTAACAGATCGTGTCAGTTGATCTCTTCTAAACTATGTTTGGTGGCAGAGGATTTCGTTTCTCTTAACTTTATACCCATGGTTTTGGGGAAATCAATTTGTAATTTGATGGGTTTGACGATGTGACATTCAAAGTGAATGAAGACATGATATATCTAACGGTAAGTTTTGACCTTAATCTTCACAACCGGGAAATGGAAAAAATCGGGCAGGCAGCATGGCTATGTGGGTCGCTTCAATTAAGATGTATTGTCACCATCTAGAAAATATTCATTTTGTTACTTCTTTCGCTTTTGTATCTCCCGGGAACGGTTATGTTGCTAGCAACCATAAGGTGATAATATATTCGATACACTCAAGAGAAATGTGTGGTCGGTCATGTGTGGCCGGGTTGCAAGATGTTCTTGTTGAACCCAGTGTATTCCTCTCTAGAGATACACTATCGGAAGGTGGTTCCATACCTTGTTATAGTTTGAAATCCATTATCCCTAAGCACCAAGCGGTTTTGTTTGTATACTATTTATGTGGAGCGTGAGATGCAAGCGTTCTGCTAGATTCTAATTTATTTATGGAAAACCCTAGACATTATTATAATGTTAGTATAGTTATGATTTCAAAAATGTTTGGGTCATTGTAAGATAAAAACAATCCGTGTTTATGTGTGGAACGGTCTTACGATTATATTTTCTTTCAAAAGGAATTTTCCAAGTTAAGCAAACTGTTTAAAATCGTTTACTCACACCAGTCCTACGACTGACCCAGAGTTTATTTTTCTGTGTTCTCCCTAAACTCTTGGGTGCCCAAAATTTGTACGGGCAGTCAAGTAGTTCAGGATTTTCAGATAATCCAGAAGGAGTTGGAGAAGGAGGTTTCAGCGTTAGTTATATAGGGTTTATTTCCGCTGTGATGTATGTATGATGTACTCTAATGTTGTATGAAAGTCCAGATACAATTTTGTATTTTCCAAAGCTTATATCTATATTATATTTTATTTCACCGCGATTGTGAGAATCAATGTTATTCAGATCTTCCTTCTATCTTAATTCTTTATTCTAATTTTCTATCTTTTCTATTTCTCATCCTCTAACTTCTTTCTAATAATGACTCGTATTTTCGTGCAATTTGGGTCGAACTTGTATTGTATTTAGTAGACTCAAAGGGTTCGAATTTGCGGGTCATTACAGTTGGTATCAGAGCTGAAGGTTGAGAATAAACTAAGCTCTGTGGCGTAACTCGATAGAGACAAGGTTAGTAATAACCTATATTGAGTTTGAATGTATATATATGAGTGCGTATTTGTTAATAGATATACAAACTATTTTATATTGTGTTGATTGGTTTGTTGAGTGGTTTATGAATTCTGGTCGACTTGTGGGACGCCACGACATCGATAGGAGTTTCTAAACACTTGAACAGAATAATTCGACATAATAGCATTTTCAAAGCTGGGTAAATGGTATAATTTTATCCAAAATTATATTTCAATATAAAAAGATAATTTTCTGAAATCATTATAGATGGCTATGTTGATCTGATAATTGGATTATAACATTAAAGATGATGATATAAAACCAAATTTGTATAAGAATGAAATATACAGATAAGACAAACCATAAATGGTATTTTGAATTCTGGGAATTTGTAGGAATTTTGAAAGGATAAAATTTGGATTTCACCAAATAAATTTAGACTTAGAGGATTATTTGAATATGAACTCATGTGAATTGAGCAGATTGATTTTTGGAATTGTAATAAATTGGAATCTAACTGGAGATTGGTTAAGTTAAATGATTTTCTAAGTGTTGATCTGATGTTGATTTCGGTCTTCGGGGTTGATACTTAGAGGATTATTTTTCTACCAATTTATGGTTAGAGACTAATGAATGTGAAGAATGGAAATTGGTGAATAAGTATGGAAATGTTTTCCAATTTTAATAACAGATAACTCTGGTTATACAAATCAATATGTTAAGAGATATGGATGCTTATAGATGGAAGTACATGAGTTGAATGCTGATAAAGGATACAAGTTAGTATTTTAATTGGATTGGGGAGGGGGCTCTGTGGAAGACTAGTTGGTTATGTGGATTCTCTAATGATTAGAGAAGGTATTGGGAGAAGAATTTTAGATTGTACGATAAAGCCATACAAGAGAGATGATATCGAATTTCGCAAGAATTTAAGAATTTAATTTCTAAGAGAATTTTTGATAGCTAAGAATGGAATTACCGAAAACCAAATAATTAAAAAGAGGTTAATAAATTGTTTAAAAAAAATTATTTTGGATAAATACGAGTTTCATCAACGATTTGTCAAGAATGAAGAAAGAAAGTGAAGAAGTTTTGAGATGAGAGGCTGAAGATAGGGTATTCAGAGTTTTGTTTGATAGCAGATTACTGTTGTGTATTGAGTGCTTTGATTATTCTGAAATGTTTGATAATTAACCGGTATGTTTTGGATGCCTTGTTTATTGTGTTTTCTAGGGGACGACCCATGTATGTGTAATGATATAAGTCTATGATTTTATTTATAACTGGTATTTTCCTTTTACTCTTTAATTTCGGGGACGAAATTCTTTTAAGGGGGTAGATTGTAATGTCTTGGATTTCTAACCAACTTTGTAATCTATAAATCTTAGATTTTTACTGGAAATTAAATTCAATTGAATAATTTTTAATTTGAATATTATAGATAATTTTGAAAAAATCATTTGTCTTGAATCCAATATGTATAATTTTGACTCGTGTTTCATATATACACGGGTAAATGTCATTTTAACATTTTATTTTACATTTAAAACTTGTTTTAAATTTATGAAGAGAAATATAAATGCTTAAGTAAAATTTGTTATATTCGAGAAAAGTTAAATTAATCTTTTTATATAGATATGATCTTTAGTATATATGTATATATAAATAAGATGTATATATATATATAAATATGTAGAATCAAGATAGTAAATTTTTGTCTGTACTTATGTAAAACATTTTGTCTCTTCATATAAATACATAAAGATGATATGACAATGTATGAATAAAGAACATATTATATAGTAGATTTAAAATGAAAGAAAATCATATCAAAATAATGAGAATATATTTATTTACATTAGTTTGCAACTATGGATTCAAACATGTACACTAGCTCTTGTATTTTCACAACAGCTTTTTTTTTCCATCATAGCTTTATTGCTTAAGAAGGAAGCATAGCCCTTAGTAGCTAGGAAATCAATAGCCTGAAACCTATAAAATCTAAAACATTGAATGAAAAAGATGTGCTTGAAGTGAAATCCCGAACAATGGAGTTATGGGAGCATTAAATGGCTTGTATTACTTAATAGTCAAGTAAGCCATTGAAAACACATCTAAGAACAGACTGCACATGTATGTGTACTCCAAAACTAGTTTCTGCCATGGTATGAAGCATGGTTGAAATCAAATCGTCAATCAAAAACAATGTGTTCAGAAACTAGCCTCTATTTTTCCTATGTTTACTGTGTTCATACTCTAAGACTATATTTCCTTCCATCAATCACATAGCAGCAGTTCAGTTTGCATTGCCTTTCCCATACACCCATGTGCAATCCCTATTATTTTAACATTTTTTTGCACCTATATAAACACACTAGTTGCTACATTTACTAACATCTCATTCGAACCAAACGTGAATTAAAATGGTAGCTGATTAATGAGATAACGACCGAGAACAGTACACTGGAAGCAGAAATGGAAAACCTATAATGGATGAGCAAATAAGTGAGTAAACCCTCTTTTTTTCTCTTATTGTATGAAATGGTAAATGTTGAATCTAAAACTACATATATACATGTGAATTTATGGATGTTAGTTGAAGTTAAATGGCTGAAATAAAGTTGATGTTATTTGAATTGTGTTATGTTTGAAAACTATAAGGACAGAGGACACTTTGGTGAACAAACTCTTCTGCAAATTTTCTGTAAGGCTAAAACTGATGTGTATTAGATGGATGTCTGATTCGTGTTGCGTTAGATACACTTATATATATCTAAAATGTGAATATTTGCAGATCAAAATATTTGAACTGGAAAATGTTGCTTTGTAATACAAACAGTGAGATGATTTTGTGATTGAAATACCCCCTTTTCTTTTCCTATTCTAAACATTGGGTTACAAGTAAACTAAAACTGTATATATACACCATTATACACACTGATTATGTTAACTAAGCATGGATAATTAGTTCAAGAAGAATAACTGGAAATGTTTAAAAAAATGTTTTGGCTTGAAACTAAAAGCTAGAGGACAAATTTTGATGCGTGGACTTCATTGAAATGTCACAGTGGGACTATAACCTGATAGTGTGTAAATCCGTGAATAAATATAAACATAGTGTGTCCTATGTAAACTGTGTTTCGTAGTGTATCTTATGTATGGGTATAAATCTGCATGTAGGTCGAGATAAATGAATTCCAGAATGGGATCAACAGTAGGTGGAAACCAAAGCTCTATTCAACATATGAACATTGACCTTATATCAAATAAAAATCAACATCTTAAATTTTACTAAATATTAAGGATAGAGATCAACAACAAATTTGTGTTTATATATTTGTGGCTTAAGTTAAAAAACAAATTCATATTAATAGTAATATCTATTTTCAGACATTAAAGATATACTATAAAGGGGTTAATAATTTAGGAAATAAAATCATCATAAACATGATTACCAGGGTAGGTTCATTGTCAAGTTATGATTTTTAACATTAGTTTCATTATTTTTTGTTAACTAGAACTGCTGCTTGAAGGTGGTTGTTGGGTTTTTAGGTACTGCGTAGTGACCAGACTTTTGAGATAGAGGGGACGTGGGGGCTTAACCAATGGTCGACAATGAACGGCATAGGCAACCTGACATGTGGGTGGTGGAGCGGCAAGTGTTTGGTCAGCGGAAGGGGTGTGCACGTCTACGGGAAGGTGGTGTACAGGTTGAAGAGTTGGATTTCTTATATGCTATCTATCCAATTTGTAATGCCAGGAGAAAGGATCGAGCCACTTTCCAATGAAGCCAAGCACGTGGTTCTTTGGACTTGATTCATCTGGCAACGGAAGGAAAGGAGTAATAGAAAGCAACATAAGAAGTATAAGGAGAATAGGCCTAGACGTTGGGCTGATTAGGATGAAATAATTGAAGGAAAGAAATATATAGCAATAGGAAGAAAAATAATGAGAGTAAAAAGATAAGAAGCAAGTAAAGAAAAGAAGGTAGAAAAGGAAATGGAAGGGAGAAAAATATTCTATTGAAGCAAATAGAATTTTAGAAAATAAATTAAAGGGTTCCTTTTTGAAAATATAAATATAAATATATGTCTTAAAAGAAATAAAAGGAAAATGATTAATATGGTCATTGGGATAAAAAAGGAGCAGGTGGTTGCTGATCAAAGAAAGATAGTAATGAGAAGCGGTGTACGGAATAAAATAAGTTGTAAATAAATAAATAGAATTGAATTTATATTCTTTTGAATTAAATATGAATCTATTTATTCCAGATAACTAGTTCATGTCGGATGAATTTAATAGTAATCGACTATACGTCGTAAGAAATGAATGATGACTGATCGTCAGTTATATATGTTATGATAAATTCAATTTTTGAAATAAACATTTGATGTTATTAGGTCGATAAATATATTTTAAACCATGAAGTAAAATTAATAGTCGGATTAACGACGATTAAACTAAAGGAAATGTGAATACACACACACACACACACACATATATATATATATACTAAATAAATAGAATTGACCCTGTTCTAGTAATTATTAATGAGATCGAAATGATGGGATAAACGAGTCCAGAAGGAATAATATTCACAATCTGAAGTGAATAACCATAGAAGCAAATGGTTTGCAAATAAGAATGGTTGTGAGGGATATCGATAAAAGAAAATTGGTTAACCGATAACGATGGGATTATTATAAAGTTCAGAAAAACAAATGGAATAAAGATGAATTAGGCAGAGACGTTGAATTGGCAATTAACTAAGTTGAATTCAGGAAAGTATCGTTCTCTTTCTGTTGTAAATAAAATTTAAATAAACTATACATCGAATTAATTTTACATTGATTTAACAAAATAATAGTTATATATTTCAGTCGTATATAGTGAAGTGTGAATCAAAACGATAGATTATAATCAAAATAGTAAATGGATTCTTAAACTAAATTAAACCTGAGATATATGATCTGGAAATAATAAATTTACAAGATCAATAAACTGGTGAACAACGTTTATTTGAATTTTCGAATTGGGGTAGATCACATCTGTTGTGATAAATAATTTGTTAAAATGTTGTGTCATGCCCTAATTAACTTGTTAGTTTAAATTTAATCATTTGTATGTCTTATTTAGATAAATCCTGATAATCAATTAAGGATATAGAAACACACATGAAAGATATTGATCTGGTTACTTTAAGTATCACTTGACCCAAAAAGATATCAACGTTCGTCGTTCAAAAGACCGGGATTGGTTTTTTAAATGAAATCCAAATACCATTTTGTTCGATCTAGGCTTTGATTAATTTGAAATCAAGTTAAAGACCACTGAAGATGGAGTTTACACAATGGTTGTTCTGTTTATAGAATAATGCCTTTGGTTTGTCCAGACCTAGGACAACTTGTATGGACGAATGTCTGACGGAGTATACCTAACAGATCGCTTGAGTTGATCTCTTCTAAACTATGTTTGGTGGCGGAGGATTTTGTTTCTCTTAGATTTATACTCATGGTTTTAGGAAAATTAATTTGTGATTTGACGGGTTTGACGATGTGACATTCAAAGTGAACGAAGACATGATATATCTAACGGTAACTTTTGACCTCAAGCCTTCCAACCGGGAAATGACAAAAATCGGGCAGACAGCATGGCTATGTGGGTCACTTCCATTAGAGTGTATTGTCACCATCTAGAAAATATTCATTTTGTTACTTCTTTTGCTTCTGTATCTCCCGAGAACGGATATGTTGCTGTAACGACCCGTATTCTACATATCGGAGGGTCGTAGAATATTTATTTCATTTTCATACGAAGTCGTATGGTCATGTAACTTTGGGGAACGATTATTAGGGTCATTTCCAATGTTCACGATTTTTTTCGATTTTTAAATGACCATTTTGCCCCTAGCGAATTTTGTTTTGCCCATAATTTTTGATTGTAAGAAGTTTTGACTTGAAACCACTTTCATTGGACTTGGAAGATGGTTTAGCTTTCCGTAGAGTGGTCACATTAGCCAAACGGACTTACCGTTTGGGAGATATGGCTGAAATAAGGTTTAGAAGGTGAAAAACAGCTTAACTGGGCCTAATTAAGGTGATTAGCAGCTAGGCCCATAACCCATTTCGGGATTAGGGTTATAGGAGGGTTGATAGGGTTAGGAAAAACATTTCATTTCAGTTTATATAGCCGCCACTTCCATCCTTTGAACCCTAGCAATGGCCTCCACCTTCTGAATCACTCCCAAATCGCCTTCTAATCACTAATTAAGAAAATCTACATCAAATCAAGGCAAACCAACACCAAATTAGAGTTGGAGCAGTTGTGTTGGATAGGAAAGCGCCGCAAAGCAGTAGAGTTTCAGATATAAAGTTTTATTTGTGGCTAAGGCGAGTGATTTGCATTGTTTTTCACCAATTACAGCTAATTAGGGGTAATTAGTGTTAGCGAAATTATGCATGATAAAATTCTGGAAAAATATGTAAAAATTATTAAATATTATTTTAGGCTTCTGATAGAAAATTGGATTAATTTGGACAAGTTTTGCTAATCGTATGGTTAAATCATGATTAAGGGGATTATGGGGAAAATCATGCTTTTTGGGTATGTTTGATCTAAAATGGCTTATAAGCTTGATGTTTTCACCTTGTTGATTTATGTTATTACTACTGTTTGGAAAGTTTTATGATTGATTAGCAAAGTTTGAATGGTCGAAAACGCCGTCGTATGGCGAAAATGGACAATATATGATCGTAAGAAAATGTGCAGGGTTTCGGATCGGATCGGATAGGAAAACTGGGTAAGGAAATTCGAACTGGACCGGATCTTGGCACAAGAGGCTTGGCAAGAAGGAAGGTCATTTGCATAAGGGTTGGAGTTGGGTTCAGATCAAAAGCAAGGGCGTGGGGATCAAATCGGAAATGGTGAGCACGAACCGAACCAGGGCTGAAGCAATCGAACTGAGACGAGTTGAAAGATGGCACCCGAACCGAACCAAATGAGTGACCTGAACCGAACCAATGAGGACTGGTGTACTATGCATATTAACCCAGGGCATGGGCTATGAGCATCGAATTGAACCGGGGATGGAGTACCGAACCGAACCAGATGTATACTTTTACTTCTACGCGACGACTCTTTTGAAGACCAACTCCAATTCGACCAAAACCCGAGATGCAAAGGAAGTCAAAATGGGAGGTTATTACTCAGGATCCAAATGAGAATCAATGAGTTAACTTCACGAGTTGGACTTTGCTGCAGGATGTGTGCAAAGGGGTTATCAATGTCTATAGCTTTGACTCACCACTGAGGAACGGATTATTGGTTATGGATTAGTGTAGTGAAGTTGTCACAACTTCATGGGGGCAGAGTGATCGTAGCAAGGCTATGAGCCAGTCCAGTGGAGTTGTTATGACTCCATGGGGCAGAGTGCACATAGTAAAGGATTAGTGTCTATGGATCAGTGCAATGGAGTTATCGTGACTCCATGGGGCAAAGTGATCGTAGCAAAGGATTGGGTGATCAAAGTGGTAGATATTGTATGCTTTACGCACTGAGTGAGAGATGCGAGGATGATTGCTATGTTGATGTTTGCTATCACATTGTCATGCACACCCCCTCCCCATTATTTTCACACCATGTGTTAGTGTCACCTTAGAGTATTGTGCATCTTGTTGTGCTGACTCTTTGGTTGCAGGTCCAGGTTCAGGTATGGTTATGTATACCTGTTATTGTTCTGTTTTTGCTGCTTATCGCTCATACTAGACTTTTGTCTAACCCAGAGTTTTATATCTCTTCTTATTACTTTGGGTGCTCTTAAACGGGCAGACTAGAGACAGGTCAGGTGATTATGCATGAGTTGGTGTGCCGGAGACGAGCAGGAGGCTTCCACATATGACATATATATATTCTCCCTGTGTTGTTGCTGGTCACTACTTTGGGCGTTAGTAGTGTACCTTCTATTTTTCTTTAGAGGTAGTTTTAAAAGTTGTAATAATGATGATTTAGATCATAAGCTGTAGTTTGAATCTTTCCGCTGCTATGATGGTTTACAACTTATGCACTATCTCGCCTGTTTTATGTCAAAGTTATGTTATTATTATATTTTATCCCATGCGCTGTGATACATTCTACAGGTTCCTTGTTAGTTCAAATTCCTTTCTTTTCCTTTCTTTGGCGACCGTCCCGTGCCGGTGGGACATCGCTATAGCGCATTACAGGGAAATGTCGGCTGGTGCAGGGCAGGCCGTCACACTTGGTATCAGAGCTCTAGGTTGCGTAGTTATCTTAGGGGAAAGACACCAGGGAGAGATAGTACATATATGAGAGCGCGTATTTGTTATATTTTGGGAGAGATAGTATATCTAAGGATGAAGTCGCACTGCACTGGCACCACTGAAGAGACAGTTAATCGTTTTCTCCTTACAGATTGAATGATGAGTCGATATACGTGGAATACTGGTTCAGGAGCCAATAATAGGAATGCTCCCGATATTGACGATGTTCACTGACTTCATGAGATAGATGCTTAGAGATGTTCAGAAGGCAGCTCCTAATGCTGCAGATGGTGGTGGTGCAGCGGTGCAAGCGCCTAGGGCCGATTTCTCCAAGCTCTGTAAGGGCTACACTAGTCTTGGTGGGAAGCTGTTCCACAGAATGGAATCGGCTACAGAAGTTCAGGGTTGGCTTGATAGTTGTGAGCGCATCTTTAAGGACTTAGGGATCGATGATGCAATGAAGAGAAAGCTAGCATCCCGTCAGCTGCAAGGACGGACTATGAATTGGTGGAATGCTATTAAGGCAGCTACTCCTGAGGATCAAGTTACTTGGGATCAGTTTAAGGCTCGATTCAGTGATAAGTTTATCCCAGCTGCTCAGAAATCAGAATTATTCAGGAAGTTCTTGGAGCTTAAACAGAATGGTAGGGCAATCTCGGAGTATACTGCTGAGTTCGATACTTTATCAAAGTATGGATTATCCCTCATTAACACTCCCGAGAAGAAGAATGTGAAGTTCATAATAGACTTAGATCAGTACTTGGGGGAAAGGCTTATAAACCATATTGATGAAACTTTTGAATTTGTTGGGAAAGCATTGAGATCAGAGAGCCTTTATCCTAAGTCCAAGACTGAGGTCGCTGTTACATCTGCAGAGGGGCCAAAGCCGCAAGCAAGCGATGGAGGCAAGAATAATTCTTAGAATAAGAGGAAGCAGAACCAAGCTAAGGATGGTCAGAAAAAGAATAAGAAAGAGGTTGAGTGTTTTAGCTGTGGCAAGAAGGGCCACTATGCCGAAGAATGTCGAGCAAAGCCAGCGGACATGAAGTGCTTCAACTGTGGCCAAATGGGACATCACAAGGATAAATGTCCACAAACTCCTAAAGAGAAGCATATTGTGAATGCGTATGCTATTAATGTTGTTCCTTCTTCGTCGAATTCCCCAACTGCGGCGGAGAAAGGAAAGAATGTCATCATTCAGGGTATGCTTTCTATTTATGATGTTCCCGTTCGAGTATTGTTTGATGCTGGGGCTTCCCGTTCCTTCATATCTAGTGACCTGGTAGATAGGTTAGGATTGGAACCCGAGATAGTCGATAGACCTTTAGTTGTGATGAACCCGATTGGTGGTTCGACTAGCCTTAGCATGATTTGTCACAATTCGGTCTTATCGAGTCATGGATGTATGTTTGCTTGCGATTAGTTTATTTTGGGCTTTACTGGGTTTGGCATTATTTTGGGAGTCGATTGGCTCCAAAGCTATGGGGTGGTGGTAGACTGTGGGGGGATTTTCGGTGACTATTAGGGCGGATGATGGGCGGAGGGTAGTGTTTGGTGGCATACCTAGTGATGAGGTGTAACGACTCGTATTTTTCAGCTATTTGAATTTGAATATTTACATTGGTTCTAAATATTATATTCTAAATTTTAATGGATTCAATATTGAATTCATTAATAAAACAATGATTGAAAGTTTATATTTATATTTAATATAAACGGACTCAAAACAGCGTGGTAGTTCATAATATTGAATTTTTAGCTTCAATAGATTATACAGAATCCATTTTAAGTCAGAATTCTGTGAAACAAGAAACATTAGAATCAGATTGATTAATTTTCTAATAAAAGAGAAAAAAAATCAAGATTTCACTCAATATGTTGTAAGTTATGTCCAAATCAAAATTTAAAATAATCGCTATGGATTTCGATTATAAACGATAATGTTATTTAATAATTTATAAAAGGATTTCGTTACAAATTTGAATATCATTTAATTCAAAAATATTTATATTGAGTTATTATTCTATATCGACTGAATTTAAAACTATATATTATTTTATTTAGGTACATATGGAAATAATGACTTTTTTATTTAATTATTTGGTAATTTATTTATATTTTTACGATATTATATATGCCATAGAAATAATTATTTTTCAAACAATGTCCATTTTTAGACGAAACAAATTTTATTGGAATACATAGGCTAATAATTGCTAGATTTCCAATTTAGAGCTAAACGAAGTTGTTTTGTCGGTAGACGTAATTTAAAAGTGAAACGATGGATAAGTTAGGGTTAGAATAACGTTGTTTTTGCAAACGGAGAACATTTCAACGAAATTAATTTTATCGGATCCGTAACAACAGGACATAACAGTGTCTGTTTCGTGGTATTTGAAGTTGGTATATGACGATGCATATATTTAACGTATAACATTAAATAATGATATAAGTTAAAAACAACAGTAGAATAAATAAAATTTACCTTATTAAAATAAAGTAAAATTTATTTGAAAGCTTTACCACAAAGTGATTAAAGGCACATCAGCCTACTCTACACTAAATTACATCTACGGACTTAAAAATGTGCATACTTAAAACCGATATGAAGTGTTACTTCCTTTCCAGCTACTTCAAATGCTACCTAAAGAAACTTACAACCTAAAGCTACTCTTCTTCACACCTATATGTGAATTGCAGCTACACTAAAAATTAATGCACATGAATGTATTGTAACCTACTCTGCTGTCTGCACGCCTACCCTAACCATTAATAACTAGCTTTGTTTTTTTTTTTCTCTATTTTCTCCTGCATACCTAAGTTTCACCTATCCTAAATCTAACTGTACACACGCAAATCAAAAATCAAACAACGACATTGAAATGATAAAGCATAGCAGCTACCACGTCAAATTCTACACCCCATAGACCACACACGTGAAACCCAATCTCACAGCAGCTATGCTATTTGTATTCGCAGCCTATATTGATATATATACAAGACACTTGGAATTTCTGCATGCCTACGCCTATGCCGAGTCACTTTCAAAGATTAATGCATACACAGGTAGCCTACCCTAAAACCCAATATTGTACAGGTTTGTAGCTAAAAATGCACACACACATGCGAAAGAGGAGCTGTAGACAATTTTGTACAACTACCTCCCCTTAATTCACACTCGAAGGACATCATCTAAGACTTGTAAGTACAACATCTACAGCTTCTTTTAGCCAACCCATCTTTTCTATCTTTCACAGACAATACAATTGCATGCACCCTACCGTCTAGCTGGAACCTTCCTGTGATGTCGACCTTGTTCTTATCTTCATCGTGTACTGCTATAAATAGCATGTTGCTCAAATTCATGGTCACTGCTAACAAAAGGGAACCGTAACCTCCCTACTTATTTTCCTCTCCAGTATGAGAAATTCAATACTGAAAACCCCTACTTTTCTTCCACAAAAACCAAACCCATAAGTATAATAAAAATATAAATGCATATTTCCTATGCAGTCATCATTCGCTGGATAGATTTGAGTGATGCCGGGGTGTCTGGACGGTGACAGTGGTCTCTGGTGATGTCGAAGGGCGAGCAAGTGGTGCGCCGGCTTTCTGGAAACGACACAGTAAAGGGGTTTCGATGTGGAAGCTCCTGGTTCGCTAGTCAGGGCGGATGGGTGTTGAGTGGTAGTCGGAGAGAAGGGGTCCTGCAGACGAAGTTTTTGGCAACCGTGTGGTGGTCGGGAATATGGTGAAGGGTTTGGAGACTGTGACTTGCGTGAGGACCTTGCAGGCCTTACATTTAAAGAGAAATTGAAAAAAAAAAGTCAGAAACAAAACGTAGAAATAAGATGGAGGAAATGTTGTTTTTGCTTGTGGTTTGAAACGTTAATTTGGGGAAGAAAGCAATTATGTGCTTGCGGGTTGAATGGCATTGGGGCCTGTTTTCCTGAACTGGGCTTTGGGCCTTAGAAAAAGTGAAAAAGGGTACAACGGAAAAAATAAAATAAAACACAAACAAACGAGATCGGATGAGAACAGAAAATGGGGAGGGAAACTAACGGCGCATGTTGGAGAGAATGTGGGTTCAAATAGGTAAAAGTGGGAAGGTGCATGCAAGACAAAAGTTCACCGTGTTTTTTTCTTCCCAACCAAAGTAAGCATCACGTTTTCATTAAGTAATTAATTTTATATTTATTATTATATATATAATATTAATTAAGGTTTAAGAAGGATCATATTATTAATTAAATTGTTTATAATGTTATTAATATAATATCTCTCATGTATATTATCAGAATTACGTTCAATCGGTCACGTTGGAATCGTGTTGACAAAGGCTACGAGGTAAAGCAGGTTTGGTCAGCACAGGAGCAACATGGATTTTTAATTAAATTAAACATCAGTCTAATTTAATTAAACCAAGCCGTTAACAACAGATTTAAGCCAAGGTGAGTTAAATTCACTCAGTTCTCCCTCTTATAATTATTATAAGTAGGGTTCATTATTTGTATGCCATGTTCGCTAATGGTTGGTTGGTTGATGATTGTTTCAATGCATGATAAATATTTTTATACCAATCATTTAAATTAAACATTGCTTAATTTGAATGAAATGACATCGTTATTTTTAATGATTATTTCAAATCAAGGTAACTTACCTTATTGGTCACGTTTATAACAATATAAACGTATTAAATTGGATGCTTGAATGGTTATTACTAGTTGACCGTTGTCAATTAACTTATTGTTTATCATCATCATATGAACTATTGAACCCATATGATTGGATTATTGAATTGATTATTGATTGTTAAACCAAAATTCAATATTTGTTTGATTATTAACCAATGGGTGATATTGGTTAAGGAATTTATAGCAGATGGCCAAAATACAAACTATTTTATAGAAACAGATTTACCGTTAAGTAAATCGATAAAGTTATGAAATTTATTTATAACAGAATATAGATTTTTCAATATATTATTTTAATTGGGTTTATAAAAAGGAAAAAAACAAATCTTATATACATTAATTACTTTAACCACCAATTACCATTTTTGGTACCAAATTATATCTGTGTGCGAAGCACGTGCCTCTTATCAATTTCCAAATGATCTTATAAAGATGACTCTTATATTTACAAGACTGGTTAGTGGGTGAGCAAATATTAATGTGATGTTTAATAACCGAGGATTAATTGTTTTTAAGAAACAACTTAAAATGAAATTATATTGATTTGATTACTATTTATTTAATAATAACCCAATGGAATTATTTAAATTAATCTAATTTGAAACTAAAAGTAAATGGAAAGACGAATTGAGATTTAGGTAATGAGTTAATCATTTGTAGAGTTGACTAAATCAACTGGGTTACTCGAAACTGAATTATGTAACTAGTTAGCAATTTAATAAAAATAGTTAATGGATAATTAAACCATTTTTAAATGCTGATATTTGTTAAATGATGATTAAAGTGGAGATCTTGGGATTAAAAGGAATAAGGGGGTTTGTGAAACGATAAGGCCTATTTATAATAAAATGATATTTTAAAAATGAATTATAGTAATGATAAAATAAAATAAATTTATCTTGTGGTTTGAAGCAAATTCTCATTGAGACTTTATCGGATTTGTGATACCGAAGATTTTGTGAAGTTATAAACCCGAATTTCTATTGGATATATATACTATTGAAATGGCTTGTTAGGAATGAAATTTGAATAAAGTAAAAGCCAGGATTTTAAATTTCAGATTAGAACTTACCTGTGGATTACTTGAGATAACTGATTTTTGGATATTAATCTAATGAAGGTTTGAAATGGAAATGAAAATGGAACTAGAATGAGTTGAATTACAAATATAAGATATAGATTCGCTGTATTAATTTAAAAGATGAGTTTTCATCCAGATATGATAAAAATGGTATTTGTTTTGATATTGGAAATGAATATGTGGTTTTGGTATTGCAACTGATATCATCTTAAGATACGAACATTGTTGATCAATGTCTGAGAGGTAATAAAATACCCCAACTTGAACGACTTCAGGATTATCGAAGGATGGTATTAGTTGTGATGGTAAAGAGGTTAGTGTAATTTATTTTGGGAATAATAGTGTAACATTATTTGAAAAACTTGAAAATATATAATGGGATTTTGAAATAAAAGGAAATAGAAATGGTTGAGGATATGAAACGATGTTTTCATTGTAAAAGAAGAAACAAAAGGGATTTGTGAAAATATAAGAAGAAGA
Organism: Allium sativum; assembly: GCA_030737875.1. NCBI lineage: Eukaryota > Viridiplantae > Streptophyta > Magnoliopsida > Asparagales > Amaryllidaceae > Allium > Allium sativum. Next base: position 382,307,663 of record CM060915.1, read on the forward strand.
GATTTGGAATGAGTTTGTTCTGAAAAGGGAAGTGACGATCATGGGATAAAATAACGAAACCAAGAGAGATATCATAATGATTGTTTACGATGATAAGTTAAATCAATTTTCCAAATGATAGAAGATAAGTAGCAAATGACTGAATAATATTTAAAGATATAATCTTAAGACATTTTCTTAAGTATATAAATGAAATGATTTGAGAATATTTACATAAATGATTTAAGAGTTTTAATATATTAAAACTGATATACTATTTTTAAAGGCCAAGTGATGCTATATAATAAAGCAATGGATCTGTTTTATTTTGATGATTATTTATTTCGGTAGTTAAATAACCGACTATCAAATTCATACCCAATGCGTTGTTGGTATGGAAAGACCAGGATCGAATTTATATTCGAAAACCATTTCGACCAATAGAAACGTAAACGAAGAAGATATTCAATGCTGATCGAGATGGAGCAATGAAGACCGTAAATCTTCATAAGTGGAGGAACTATTGTTGAATTTCTCTAGCTGATCCCCAAAGATATTTCGACAATGATTCTGTCATGATTGGAATCTACGGTTTGCAAGGACTACTTGCTACTGATCCATGGGGTGATTCCTATATTGGATGCAGTAGGAGGGTGCCTTAGGTTCATCCTGTTCCTTAATGACTTGGATGGACGATGTGAACGGTGGCCAGATGTTCCAAAAGTCGATTATAGCCTCAAGCCTCATCAACTGGGAATTGACAAAAACCGGGTAGGCAGCATGGCTATGTGGGTCGCACCCATTAGGGCGTATAATCACCTATCTAGAGAAAATCCATTTGATTCTTTAATTTATTTTGATGTTATCCCTTTTCTGGGAAACGGTAGGTAGCTCCCAACCGTTGGTGATATACATTCGATACACTCAAGCGAAATGAGTGATCGGTCATGTGTGGGCTCGGTTGCAAGACGTTCTTGTTGAACCCAGTGTATTCATCTCTAGATATACACTATCGGCAGGTGGTTCCATACACTGTCATAGTCGGAATCCAATCTCCAATAAGCGCCCGTGGTTTTGTTTTATACTACGTATGTGGAGCGTGAGATGCAAGCGTTCTGCTAGATTCTTTTATTTGAATTTAGACACTATTATAATATCACAATAAGATATTGATTTCAAAAATGTTTTGGGTCATCGTAAGGTAAAAACCATCTGTATTTATGTGTGGATTTGGTCTTACGATTATCCCTTTCTTTCAAAAGAATTCTGAACTTTAAAACCAAGTTGAATGATATTATAAACTTAGCGAGTTTTTCTCACTCTGGTTCACCAAACTGACCCGGTATTCGTTAATGCTCGGGTTAGACCAAGTTGTACAGGTTTAGGTTATCGGATGCTGTGAAGTCCAAAGACGAGCTGAAGATGTTCAGACATATGATATTATCTATTAGTATTCCGCTGTGTGATGTATACAAGGACAGACTTTTATAACTGTCCTGGTGTATTGATGTGCTATGATGTTGTAAGTATTATTTGAAGCTCTCAATAAAGTTTATTTACATATTCTATTTTGTTCCGCTGCGAAATGAGACTCATTGATGTATTAGTTCTTCTTCTTCTATTCTAACTTTCTTTCTTTCTTATCTCACCCTCTAATTTCTTTCTAATAACGTTCCGGAGTTTTCGATGCTTGAATCTTTGACATGGCGTTTTTGTGTCGATTTTCAGGATCGAAAACCGCTGTTCGTTACATGAGGTGATGGCTAGTATTCTAGATTCCCTCGACGTCCCGCAGGACGAGTTATCAGGGGTTCCCTTTGCTGGCTAGTATCCGGATATCTTCGAGGAAGTGACCGGACCTCCATCAAATAGAGAGATTGAGTTCCAGATTGATTTAGTGAAAGATGCGAGACCTATAGTGATGCCACTTCGTCATATGGCACCAAGGGGTGCATGTAAGCGATCTTATGAAGAGGGGATTTATCAGAAGAAGTGTCTCCGAGTGGGGAGCACCAGTTGTATTTGCTACCAAGGAGGATGGTTCCCTTCGTTTATATGTGGACTATCGTGAGTTGAATAAAGTGACTAGGAAGAATAAGTACCCTTTTCCGTGGATAGATGATTTGTTTGATCAACTGAAGGGAGCAAGATTGTTCTCCTAATTGGACCTCGTGACAGGATTTCATCAGCTCCGAATAGCAGCAGAGTGTATTTCTAAAACGGCATTTCGGACGCCGTCTGGATTCTATGAGTGGTTGGTCATGCCATTCGGGTTGACCAGTGCAACAGCATATTTTGTGGATCTTATGAATAGAGTATTCCGAGATCAATTGGATAAGTTTGTTTTAGTGTTCGTGGACGATATACACTTTATTCGAGGATAGAGGAAGAACACAAGGAACATTTGAGAGTAGTGATGGAGGTGTTGAGAAAACACCAATTGAACGCGAAGTTTTCTAAGTGTCACTTTTGGAGGAGAGAAGTGAGATTCTTGGGCCATGTTGTTTCAGAGAATGGTATTGTCGTGGGCCCTGCGAAGGTGGCTACGGTACAAGAATGGTCTACGTCCAAGAATGCAACGGACGTAAGAAGTTTCTTGGGATTAGCTGGATATTATCATAAGTTTATCCAAGATTTCTCCAAGATAGTGGCACCGTTAACTTAGTTGACCAAGAAGAATCATGCTTTCGTTTGGGACAGAAGGTGTGAAAATGCATTCAAGAGTCTAAAGGAAAAGTTGACGTGTATGCCAGTGTTAGTCATTCCTAAAGGGAACGAAGAGATAAAGGTTTCCATAGATGCAAGTGGTACCAGACTAGGTTTTGTATTGATGCAAGGAGGTAGGGTTGTAGCTTATTCTAGTCAACAACTGAAACCGCATGAGAAAAGATATCCTACCCATGATTTGGAATTGGCAGCGATCGTATTCGCATTGAAGATATGGAGACAATATCTCTTAGGAGAAAGATTCAAGTTGTTTACTGATCATAAATCATTAAAGTATCTTTTCTCTCAGAAGGATTTAAATCTCCATCAGCAAAGATGGTTAGAATTCTTGGCTTCCTATGATTTCGATATCGCATATACACCAGGAAAGGGCAATGTGGTAGCTGATGCATTGAGTAGGAGACATGCCAGTTTAGGGGCTATGTTTCTTGAATGGAAGCAACTGGAGTACATCGCTGGGTATGATTTCAGACCAAAGTTCGAATTGGATCCAGAGATGTTAGCAAGCTTGACGATCAGAGCCACTTTAATTGAGTGGATTGGTTCCAGTCAGAGGAATGATCCTAACCTATTGGAAATCATCTCCAAGTTAGAGATGGGTATCGACGAGGAGATGAACAAGTATGGGCTTGATCGAGATGGATGGCTTAGAAAGAATGGGAGATTAATTGTACCAATGTTAATGGATTGAGAGATGAAGTGCTTAGAGAATGTCATCACTAAAAACTGACTATACATCCCGGTGGTAACAAAATGTATCGAGACATGAGGCAGACCTACTACTGGGAAGGGATGAAAAGAGACGTTGGGAAGTTTATATCCAAATGCATGAATTACCAGCTGGTTAAAGCCGAGCAAAAGAAGCCTAGTGCTTTGTTGCAACCATTGGAAATTCCAGAATGGAAATGGGAACAAGTCTCAATGGATTTCATTGATGGGTTACCAAAGACTAGATCAGACCATGATAGTATTTGGGTGATTATGGATCGATTGACCAAGAGTGCAAGGTTTATACCTGTCAATTCGAATAGAATGGCAGCTAAGTTAGCGGAACTGTATATGAAGTGGGTAGTGAGATTTCATGGAATACCCAAAGGCATTGTGAGCGACCGAGATCCGTTATTTACAAGTCGACTTTGGAAGAGATTACAAGAGGCTTTAGGGTCAGAATTACATCTCAATACCGCATACCATCCTCAAACCGATGGTCAGACAGAGAGGGTGAATCATGTATTAGAATATCTCTTGAAAGCTTGTATATTGGATTTTAGAGGGTCATGGGATGACCATTTACATCTAGTGGAGTTCGCATATAATAATAATTATCAGTCCAATATTGGTATGCCTCCATTTGAAGCTTTGTTCGGAAGACCGTGCAACTCACCATCATGTTAGTTGGAAACAAGTGAGAAATTCGTGCTTGGGCCAGATGTAATAAGAGAAACTTCAGACAAGATCAAGGTTATCCAACAACGAATGAAGGCTGCCCAAGACAGGCAGAAGAGTTATGCTGATAAGAGGTGAAGAGATCTAAAATTCTTCATTGGCGACTTGGTGTTTGTCAAGATTTCTTCGTTAAAGAGCGTGATTCGGTTTGGTAGGAGAGGCAAGTTAACACCAAGATTTGTTGGTCCATTCCCAATTCTCGAACAAGTTGGGAATTTAGCATATAAAGTTGAATTACCTGACAAGATGGCGGGAGTTCACAACGTATTCCATGTTTCCCAGTTGAGGAAGTTTGTGCACGACCCCGATGTTACTATTTCACCGGATCAGTTGGATGACATCTAAGTAGAACCCAAGGCGATTGAGAACCGCAAGCCGATCCGCATTGTCGAGAGAAATACGAAGCAAATTCGAAGGGAGGCGGTGAAACTGGTCAAGGTTCATTGGGGCGAGAATGAAAATGACTGTACTTGGGAAACAGAGGAGAGCATAAAGAAGTCGTATCCAGAACTCTTTGCTTGGTAAGATTTTAAATTGCGATTTAGTTATTCTGCATGCTAGGATAGACTTGATGTGTTTGTAATGTATGTTTGATTGTTTGTAAATGGCTATTAGGCATGTGGGACCCATCGCATGCTTTAATTAGGGAATTTCGGGGGCGAAATTTCTTAAGGGGGGATGTAACGACCCGTATTCTATGTATCTAAGGGTCATAGAATATTTATTTCATTTTCATACGAAGTTGTACGGTCGTGTAACTTTGGGGAATGACTATTGGGGTCATTTCCAATGTTAACGATTTTTGCCGATTTTTAAATGATCATTTTGCCCCTAGCGAATCTTGTTTGGCCCATAACTTTTGATTGGTAAGGATTTTTGACCTAAAACCATGTCGATTGGATTCGGATGATGGTTTAGCTTTCCGTAGAGTGGTCACATTAGCCAAACGGACTTACCGTTTGGGAGATATGGCTGAAATAAGGTTTAGAAGGTGAAAAATAGCTTAACCGGGCCTAATTAAGGTGAATAGCAGCTAGGCCCGTAACCCATTTCGGGATTAAGGTTATAGGAGGGCTGATAGAGTTAGGAAACACATTTCATTTCAGTTTTTACAACCGCCACTTTCATCCTTTGGACCCTAGCAATGGCCTCCACCTTCTAAATCACTCCCAAATCGCCTTCTAATCACCAATTAAAAAGATCTACATCAAATCAAGGCAAACCAACACCAAATCAGAGTTGGAGCTATTGTGTTGCATAGGAAAATGCCCCAAAACAGTAGATTTTCAGATCTAAAGTTTTATTTGTGGCTAAGGTGAGTGATTTGCATTGTTTTTCACTAATTACGGCTAATTAAGTGTAATTAGTGTTAATTAGCGAAATTATGCATGATAAAATTATGGAAAAATATGTAAAAATTCTTAAATATTATTTTAGGGTTCTAATAGAAATTTCGGTTAATTTGGACATGTTTTGCTAATCGTATGATTAAATCATGATTAAGGGGATTATGGGGAAAATCATGCTTTTTGGGTATGTTTGATCTAAAATGGCCTATAAGCTTGATGTTTCGAACTTGTTGATTTATCCTATATGTTATTACTACTGTTTGGAAAGTTTTATGATTGATTAGCAAAGTTAGAATGGTCGAAAACGCCGTTGTATGGCGAAAATGGACGATATATGATCGTTGGAAAATGTGCAGGGTTTCGGATCAGATCGGATTATAGGGCTTGGATCGGATAGGAGAACTGGGTAAGGAAATTCTAACTGGACCGGAACTTGGCACAAGAGGCTTGGCAAGAAGGAAGGCCATTTGCATAAGGGTTGGAGTTGGGTTCGGATCAAAAGCGAGGGCGTGGGGATCAGATCGGAAATGGTGAGCACGAACCGAACCAGGGCTAAAGCAATCAAACCGAACCAAATGAGAGACCCAAACCAAACCAATGAGGACTGGAGTACTATGCATATTAACCCAGGACGTGGGCTATGAGCATCGAACCGAACCGGGTATGGAGTACCGAACCGAACCAGATGTATACCTTTACTTCTACGCGACAACTCTTTTGAAGACCACTCCAATTCGACCAAAACGTGAGATGCAAAGGAAGTCCAAATGGGAGATTATTACTCGAGATCTAAATGGGGATCAATGATTTAACTTCACGAGTTGGACTTTGCTGCAGGACGTGTGCAAAGGGGTTATCAATATCTGTAGCTTTGACCCACCACCGAGGAACGGATTATTGGCTATGGATCAGTGCAGTGAAGTTGTCACAACTTCATGGGGGCAGAGTGATCGTAGCAAGGCTATGAGCTAGTGCAGTGGAGTTGTTATGACTCCATTGGGCAGAGTGCACATAGTAAAGGATTAGTGGCTATGGATCAGTACAGTGGAGTTATCGTGACTCCATGGGGCAAAGTGATCATAACAAAGGATTGGGTGATCAAAGTGGTAGATATTGTATGCTTTACGCACTGAGAAAGAGATGTGAGGATGATTGCTATGTTGATGTTTGCTATCACATAATCATGCACACTCCTCCCCATTATTTTCACACCATGTGTTAGTGTCACCTTAGAGTATTGTACATCTTGTTGTGCTAACTCTTTGGTTGCAGGTCCAGGTTCAGGTATGGTTATGTATACATGTTATTGTTCTATTTGTGCTGCTTATCGCTCATATCAGACTTTTGTCTGACCCAGAGTTTTATGTCTCTTCTTATTACTCTGGGTGCTCTTAAATGATATGCACGAGTAACTGTACCGGAGACGAGCAGGAGGCTTCCACGTATGATATGTATGTGTGTGTATATATATATATATATATATATATATTCTCCTTGTGTTGTTGCTGGTCACTAATTTGGGCATTAGCATCGTACCTTCCTATTTTCTTTAGAGACAGTTTTAAAAGTTGTAATAATAATGCTTTAGATCATAAGCCGTATTTTGACTCTTTCTGCTGCTATGATGGTTTAGTTTTCAGCTTATGTACCGTCTCGCCTGTTTTATGTCAAAGTTACGTTATTATTATATTTTATCCCATGCGCTGTAATACATTCTACAGGTTCCTTGTTAGTTCGAATTCCTTTCTTTGGCGACCGTCCCGTGCTGGTTCGACATTGGTACAACGCATTACATGGAAATGTCGGCTGGTGCGGGGCGGGTCATCACAGTTGCTAGCAACCGTAAGGTGATAGTATATTCGATACACTCAAGAGAAATGAGTGGTCGGTCATGTGTGGTCGGGTTGCATGACGTTCCTGTTGAATCCAGTGTATTCATCTCTAGAGATACACTATCGGAAGGTGGCTCCATACCTTGTCGTAGTTGGAAATCTATTATCCCTAAGCACCAAGCGATTTTTTTTGTATACTATATATGTGGAGCGTGAGATGCTGCTAGATCTAATTTATTTGTGGAAAACCCTAGACGTTATTATAATATCAGTATAGTTATGATTTCAAAAATGTTTGGGTCATCGTAAGATAAAAACCATCCGTGTTTATGTATGGATCGGTTTACGATTATCTTTTCTTTCCAAAGGAATTTTCGAAGTTAAGCAAACTGTTTAAAATCGTTTACTCGCACCAGTCCCATTACTGACCCAGAGTTTATTTTTCTGAGTTCTCCTAAACTCTTGGGTGCCCAAAATTTGTATAGGCAGTCAAGTAGTTCAGGATTTTCAGATAATCTGGAAAGAGCTGGAGCTGGAGGTTTCAGCATTAGTTATATAGGGTCTATTTCCGCTGTGATGTATATATATAATGTACCCTGATGTTGTATGTAAGTCCAGATATAGTTTTGTATTTTCCAAAGCTTATATCTATATTATATTTTATTTCGTCGTGATTGTGAGATTCAATGTTATTCAGATCTTCCTTCTATCTTAATTCTTTTATTCTAATTTTCTATCTTTTCTATTTCTCATCCTCTAACTTCTTTCTATTAATGATTCGTATTTTCATGCAATTTGGGTCGGACTTGTATTGTATTTAATTGACTCAAAGGGTTCGAATATGCAGGTCGTTACAGCAGCTTTCACTTTGAGTTAAGAAGAAAAGATACACTTTTGCACCATTTTGAAAAGCCTGAAAGTGCCTAGCAACTTCTCTTCAATCTTCCATAACAACGTGATCATCAATCCTCTTGAACTAACAAATACGAAGTCGCATGATTATCATGTTATACTGCAACAATTACTTTCGGTATTGCTTCAACATTCGTATCCACAACATAAGGATTTGCGTAATGATGTACACCGTATAAGTCTATTCTTTAACATTTTGTGTTCAAAGATGATTAATAGAGAACATCTTTAGCAAGCAAAAGCTAGTTTGGTAGAAGCAATGTGTGTGTTTAAAAAATATTTTCCACTTGCATTTTTTGATATCAGCATCCATCTTATGGTTCATTTAGATGATGAAGCATTGATGTGCGATCCTGTTAGATATAGATGGATGTATCCCTTTGAAAGGTAAATTACTAATTTTAGTTTTATTCTCCATAGTTCGATTTAAATGGATAAAAAGTATTTACAATTGATTACCTACATAGGTTGATGAAAATATATAAAGGATATATGCGCAACAAAAGATATATTGAAGGGTGTATTGCAGAAGGATATATTGTACAAGAAGCTAGTTATTACTGCATGGAGTATATGAAAGGGAGGCGATGGAACTCATAAAAATACTCACGTAGCGTTTTTAGATGAAGATGATGAGTTTGCTGATGAGATGCCTTTAGATAGTGGTAAAGATATAACCTTAACCTAGGTGCAGTTTGAATAAGTTCGTAGATTGGTCCTTAATAAGCATGATGGATTGAATGAATGGGAAAAGTAAGTTCACCAGTTTATCCAAAGCTCTCGTTATTGTAAATTTACTCCTATATTTATTTTGAAATGTTTATCGTAGGACGTATAACATTTATGTGAAAAAATATAAATCTCAATCTCGAAGTAGCGTTACACCCGTGGAAACTTGTCAAAGTTTTATTCTATGGTTACGTGATGAGGTATTACATCTTCTTATATATTCAAGTGTATTTAAGTGGATCACCCCATCATGATCATGCTTTCATTTATTGTTTTTTAGATGTGAAGACTAAAGATGACGATTCAACTCTTTAAAGGTTGGTGAACGGACCAAAGTTCAAGGTACGTAGTTATATGAAGTACCAAGTGAATGAATACGTATTTCCCCCCAAAAAGCCATGAAGAGCGAATGGTAACATAAGATAGTGTTGTTTGTATGGGAGCAATTACAAAATTTAGAGCGAGCGGAAAAGGTAAAAATTACAAGGAAGCGGAAACAATGTATTATGGAGTTATTCAGCAGATAATTGAATTAGATTACATTGACTTCAAACAAACAATTTTTTATTGCAATTGGGTTAAGGTTGAAGATAAAGTCAATGGTTGCATGATAGATCTTGTTTCAAATTTGATTATGATTAACTTAGAGAAGTTAAAAACCAAAGATAGAGTAAATGATGAGCCATTCATTCTTGCATCAGAAGCGAGTCAAGTGTTCTTCTCAAAAGATTTAAAAAATAACGGTTGGTTTGTGGTTTTGCACACACTGAAACGGTTGAATGCAACTGTGGATAACATTGAGTTTCCTATGGTTTATCAATCATCTTTTGAAGACAACAAAAAATTAGAAGATCTTACCAAATGCGTATATTAGTATTAGTTGTATTTCTTAATTGAACTGTAAGAAATTTCAAGTGTGATTGAATTTATAGTTTCAAGTGTAATTGAATTTAGAATTTCTTAATTGAATTGTATTTAATTTATATTTTGCTCAAGTTGAATGTGTGGTTGAAGTAACCCAAGTCGTAGCTTTATCAGAAAATTTAAAAGCATATGTTAATATTATATGCTTTTGCTTCATTTATAAATTTACAAAAATTAAATAAAATTATTTAATAAAGGGTCCGGCCAAATTTTAAAACAATTTCCTTTATTACTTTTCTAACCAATCTCCATTTCTCTTTGTTATTCTTCATTCTGTATTCTTCTTTCAGAAGCTGCAGTTTGCAAATTCATCTATATTTTCTAAGTATGCTTGAATTTCGTTTGTACTTGAATCAATTTCATTATTGATGAGGATTTGGGTTTTATGGTGATGTGAAGAAATCTCTATAGATTTTCATATATTTTAGGATAATTTGTTTAATTTAATCAACTCTTTAAATTATCTTTTCATTCTGCATTTCTGCGTTTTTGGTCACTTGCACTTTAAAATCAATCTAACCTGTACGAATATATGTCTACAGTTATACTAATTTATGGTTACATACCTAGGCTATGCATATTGCCTTGTGTGTGTGTGTTCATGCCTTGTTTCAGTATGTTGGTGTCAATGCTTATGTTCTTATTTTTACTTGTTTTTTCTTCTTTTTGAGTGGTACAAATTTCTGTGTTTCTTGCATATGTGCCTTTGAGCATGGTTCAAAATTCTGGCCGACACGCTGGAATTCCGACAACTTTGATCCAGTATATTATTTTGTATAGTGACAAGACAAAGAAACAACCATAGGGAAAATAAATATGAACAAAACCTGGAAATTTTTCTTTAGAATAAATGGACTGGCCTACCCCGAAAAACCCAAAAAGGTTTACTTAACAACACTGAATTGATTGGGAATTGATGTATGTGATCAAACTGGTACCATCCAATACTTCTTCATGTTGTTCTTTTGCAAACATAGTGGAATATTTTATAATTCTTATACTCCATCATACACATCAAATTTGATTAGCTGAAAGCTATAATGTATTTCAATTAATAGCTAATTAAAAATAGTTTGTGCGCTTTAATTAAATATAGTTTGCAAACATGGTGGAATTTCTAGAACGAACCCTGCTTTTGCGAGCTATTATTGAAATTTCCACATCAATTGAATCTTACTTGTTATTTCCTTATTAGATTGTGCACCTTGCATTTCGATGTGCTTTCTTATTCTAGATTATCTAAAACCTGGTTTGTGCACATTATGCATACTCATTATTGCAACTTGTTGTATTCGCACACTTATTTTAATTGAAATTGTGAACTTGTGTGTATGTAATGCCCTTGTCAGTATACCCGTACTATCAAAATATATTATAAGTAATTGCTCTTGCTTCGTTTACCAAATGCATATGTTAATTTTAATTTTAATTTAAAGATGGAGCACCTTTCTCTTTGACCTTGCACATTATAGCATGTACACATATAAACATGTATGAATGAATGATATACCAAAACTGCTTCTTTGAATGATTGTATGCATTCTGTCTAGTTTGGTGGAACTATTCTGCTCCAATATTGCATTTTCATGAACTGTTGTTTGTTTGTTGCAGGTAGTCTTGGTAGTTTGGATTGCAATCAAGAAGATAGTAAAAATGTCAGAACATGCAGAACCATCAAGCCATTCAATTGCGCAATCATCCTCTACACAACCTGAAAAGTGGAGATAAACACATTAGGTGTTCCTATTTCAAAAAATGTTGGAAAAATAAGTAGTCAAATTGGTAAATTGGTGCAAATCCATGTGCCTATCTCATACGAAAATTAGATTAATGTATCTGACAAATATAAGATGGACGTCTGGATAGAATTGCTAGTAAGCTAAAATTATACATAGCTCTTGAATATTTGTGTAAAACATATTATTTTGTAATATAATGTAAATGTTCTAGGAATAATAAATTCAAAATCAGCACGCAGCTTGCATTGTAACTAGTACAAAGCACACAAATGCATCAAAAATCATAGATGTTAAATGTGAGGATTATCGACATATATAATCCAATTTCATTTTACTTTCAGTGATATATTTTGAAAACATTTATCTAATTGATTAAATGTAAGGATTATATATATGTGTGTGTGTGTGTGCGCGTGCGTGCGTACGTGTGTGTGTATATATATACATATCTTCTGGTTAATATATGGTGTCAAACTGATTAATTTGGTGTTAGTATGGATGCCTATCCGTATGTTCCTGGCTTTTTGTTTAATCAAGATTTGTGGTAATGCTCTAGTAGTGATGCGAGAGTTGTTGAATGTTATTTTATGTGGATAAAATACAATGCTGCAACATAACCTTTTCTGTATGTACGCACACACATTTTTTTTAGATATTCTCGTCTAAATCATAAGGGCGAATACAGCTTTTACCAAACCACTACAAGAGTGGAGAATCGAAAATAATGCCAATTCACAAGTCAACACATCATGTTATAGTTTATCTGAATGGATAATAGTTTGCATTCCCCCTCAGAAAAGATAAGGTGCCATGATAACTGATAATCATTTTTTCCAATGTTATAAAGTTTTCGACACGCGACCTCACAAAGGTTTGAAATGTCGAAATCAATACGTAATAAACTGGTATTTGTCAAGATTTTGGATTTCTTTATTATCATGTATACCTCACCAGTTATTTTAGTCCAAATTGTTGCACTATAATTTAAGATTGGTAGGAGGTGAAAGATGCATGGTTTGCATTTCTAACTTCCCGTGAGAGGAATAATAGCAAAAATACCTTTAGTAACAAGAGTGTGAGTTTTATAGAAATCATCTCTCTATGGTTAGTAATGATAATTTATATTTTAGTTTCTCACTGTGAATTGGATTAAGAGTAATTTGTTCATGATCAGTGCATTGTATTAAGTACATAACAATTGGTTGTCAATTTACCCAGTATTTGGAAACTGGACTTTGAACTTTCAGTGTTTTAATTATTACAGATTATGAAATTAAAACTGGGTCAAGTGTCATTTTTCTCAAAATTGCTAGGGGTGGTTAAAAAAATTTGCCCCCCACCCATTTCTTAACAAAACTAGAATTAAAATTAATAATTACCCTCAGTTTTTCAGCGCTGAAAATGGTTTTTGATGAATATCAGTTTTTTTCTCTTATTTTCCAATGGGTTATTGCTGGAATTTACATTGCACAAGGGATAAAGTTGTAAACTATTTTATTTGTGCCTATTACGAATATTTAATTGTATATACAATTTATCTTCATACGATATTTCATTTTAGTTACATAATGGTAGATGTTTATGTCCATAAATAAATTCAGAATTTTCCATATTGTTCTTTTATAGATATACACTGATATTTGTAGGTGCATTTATGGAAGTCATGTTCAAAGTTAACATGTACATCTTACTCAAAGTATCTTATATTGTTTAAATTTGTGTATGGATGCCTAGTGTGTTTTTTATTTTAGTTGAATAACTTTTCGTAGTTTAGTCTACAAATTTAAATTGTCATATTTTTTTTCCTATTAATTTAACTATAACTATTATTTTCATAGACATTCTTCGATCTAGATCCAGAATCAAAAGACTTGATTTTAAAAAAACGTCCGAGTCATTTAGGAAACACAAAAGCGACTTGAGGGCATGCTACTATGATAAATATGATAATGATGAAGATAGATTGAAGAACTGTCCTCCGACCATCAAGCAAGAAGATTGGGTTATGTTTGTGAAAAACGAAGCAACACCTAATGCAAAGGAAAGAAGAGATTAAGGCAAAAGAAACAGACCATTTTACAGCTATGGCCATCATACTGGACGTACAAGTCACGCCGTCATAGGGCATGAAATGGTATGTATCCTTTCTAGATTGTCCATTAATTATTAACAAAGATATTCATATAGTCGAGACAATGCCATAATCTCTTTGCAATCAAGTCGCCTATTATTTAACCATTTTTATTCCTTTATTGTATGTTTTAATGATATGCATTCCTGTCTTATATGAGGCTTATTAAATGTGCAGGCTAGTGAAAATCCGACAAAAGAAATCACACGTCGTGAAGTATGGGAGAGAGCTCACGCAAAAAAAGGATGGTACTATATCAGATTCAGCTTCTGGATACTTTGTAAGTTAAACGAATAATAATTCATCTGTTCAATAAAGTTTTCATAATAAATAACATCTCAAGTATTCTTATATTTTAGGAAAAAAATTGCAAAGGCAAAGGAGTTAGTCGATGATGGTGATGAAGAAGATTTGACATTGGATGAAGATATCATATCACAAGTGTTCGACAAGGATAAAAAAAGGCCACACTCGAAGTATTGGAACCAAAATATCAAGGATACAAGTTAAAGCATCTAATATTGCGCGAAAACAACTTAAAAAGGCTCACAGAGGCTCCGAAAACTTTAAGTCAAGATGGATAATATGGAAGGCAAATTGAATTTGATCCTCGACTTGATGATGGGACGATACAGGGGTCAACAAAATCATACATCAAACAATGCTGTAAATGAAGGAGGAAGTGGTGCACCTCACGAAAGTAATGGAAGAATACCGAATAATAATTTTCCCAATTCATTGAATTCATCTAGTTTGTCAAATCAGAAATGTGAAATTACTAATATTGACCTGGAGAACATTGCCACAACATTTGTATGCAGAGATTCGACCGCATCCATCATACATGGAAAAACTGTGCCTTCAAAATACGAGAAATTGGTTGTGGACAATATACTGCTACCATTAGAGAGAACAAGCAAACCAAATCATCCTCTTGCTTTGACATTTGGCGAAGTTGGAATTGGTGGATATGTGTGCCATCCAAAGAGTATGATTCAGTATTTGTAGACGCATATGCCAGGTATGTCTAATTGAATCAATACAATACTGCTTGCATCCGCGTACAACGTTTTACAAGTCCAACGTAGCTTGCATCCGCGTACAACGTTTTATAAGTCTAACGTAGCTTCACCTCTATTATGAGCTGAGCTTAACCTCTGTTATAAACCAAGCTTGCTCATTTTGGAATATAATAGGATATTAGAGAATATAATGAGTTTATTTGATTCAACTTGGTACTTGAATCTGGATCTCACATAATAGACCTTAAAGCTACATTCTATTATCTTCGGTTTTGTGCACAAAAGTACTAATCATAAGCATGTCTATTTTTAGCACTATCTGCATTTGCATTTAACTTGGACTTCCCTTGCATCATCGTAGCTGTTGGGTCCAATATAAAAATGGTGCTTACAATTATTTTCAAATAGAGATTTTCATGCACTTAACGATCTCTTATAAAATTCCAAAGTTAGAGTTTTAGGCAATTATGATTTACAAAATCAATTGAAAGCATGTGCCATTGATGGTCTATTCTAACTTTTGCTGCTCATTTGTATATCAATTGACAAATTATTACACTTTAAACGGTTAAACTGAATATAAACACATTATCAGTGTTGAAATTGTTTATTCAAATATTTGTAGAGAAGGAAAGAAATTGATTGTTTATCAATCAATTAATTGGCTTGTATATGGAAAAATATAAGAGGAAGTTTTCCTTTTGGAAGAAAAATAACAGGCCAATCAATCAATTAATGAAGAATCAATTTACTCAGGGAAAGAGATGGAGACCATGATTGCGGCAACCATTTATGCTCCAATCAAATCAAGGAAGATATAATATTTATTTTTCTTAGTGTAACGACCAGCATTCTACATATCGAAGGATCGTAGAATATTTATTTCATTTTCATACGAAGTTGTATGGTCGTGTAACTTTGGGGAACGACTATTGGGGTCATTTCCAATGTTCACGATTTTTGCCGATTTTTAAATAAACATTTTTCCCCTAGCGAATCTTGTTTTGCCCATAACTTTTGATTAGTAAGGAGTTTTGACCTGAAACCACTTCCATTAGATCCAAATGATGGTTTATCTTTCCGTAGAGTGGTCACATTAGCCATACGGACTTACCTTTTGGGAGATATGGCTGAAACAAGTTTTAGAATGTGAAAAACAGCTTAACCGAGCCTAATTAGGGTGATTAGCAGCTAGGCCCATAACCCATTTCGGGATTAGGGTTATGGGGAGGCTGAAATCAGTTAGGAAACGATTTTATTTTATTTTCTCAGCCACCTAAAACATTTCCCTAACCCCAGCCTTGGCCTCCACCTTCTAAAATCATCCCAAAACTCCTTCTAGTCACTAATTAAGAAGATCTACATCAAATCAACACCAAATCAGAGTTGGAGCTCCTGTGCTACATAGAAAATTGCCCCAAAATAGTAGAGTTTCAAAACTAAAGTTTTATTAGTGGCTAAGGTGAGTGATTTGCATTGTTTTTCACTAATTACGGTTAATTAGGTGTTTTTAGTGATAATTAGCGAAATTATGGCTTAGAAAAATTTGTAAAAATTTGTAAAATTCTTAAATATTATTTTAGGGCTCTGATAAAAATTTGGTTTAATTTGGATATGTTTTGCTAATTGTATGCTTAAATCATGATTAAGGGGATTAAGGGGAAAAACCATAGATTTGGGTATGTTTGATCCATATTGACATATTAAATTGTTGTTTTGGTGTTTATTGTTGACTCTCTATGTTGCTATGACTGTATGGCATGTTTTGTGATTGATTAGAAAAGTTAGAATGGTCGAAAACGCCGTCGTATGGCGTAAAACAGTTGCTGGAAAAGTTGCAGGAAATGTGCAAGGTTTCAGATCGGATCGGATATGGGGCTCGGATCGAATAAGAGAACTGGGCAAGGGAATTCGAATCGGATCGGAACTTGGCACTAAAGGGAACTTGGCAAGAAGTAAGGCCATTTTCATAAAGAGTTGGAGTTGGGTTCGGAGCGGAAGCAAGGAAGAGGTGATCGGATCGGAGAAGAGGAGCTGGAGCAATAGATGGGATCGATTCATCGTAACTGAACTGAACCGGGTGGAGATAACCAACCCAAATTGAATGAGGGACCCGAACCGAACCGACGACGACTGGAGTAATATACGTATTCAAAACAAACCGAGGCGTGGGCAATGAGCACCGAACCGAACGGGGTTTGTAGACCGAACCGAACCGAATTTGGAACTACTTCTACGCGACGACTCTTCTGAAGACCAACTCCAATTCGACCAAAACCCGAGATGCAAAGGAAGTCTATATAGGAGGTTATTACTCAGGATCTAAATGGGATCAACAGGTTAACTTCATGGATTGGGCTTTGCTGCGGGATGTGTGCTAAGGGGTTATCGAGGTCTATAGCTTTGATTCACCACTGAGAAACAGATATTAGCTATGGATCAGTGCAGTGGGGTTTTTATGACTCCATGGGGAAAAGTGATCGTAGCAAGGCTATGAGCCAGTGCTGTGGAGTTGTCACGACTCCATGGGGCAGAGTGGACGTAGCAAAGTATTATTGGTTACGGATCAGTGCAGTGGAGCCGTCATGACTCCATGGGGCAGAGTGATCATAACAAAGGATTGGGTGATCAAAGTAGCGGATATCATACACTTTACACACTTAATGAGAGATGTGAGGATGACTGCTATGTTTGATGTTTGTTATCACCATGACATGCCCTCATTATTTTCAACCATATGTTAGTGTCACCTTAGAGTATTGTACATCCTGTTGTGCTAACTCTTTGGTTGCAGGTCCAGGTTCAGGTATGGTTATGTATACCTATTATTGTTTTGTTTTGCTGCTTATCGCTCATACCAAACTTTTGTCTGACCTAGAGTTTTATGTCTCTTCTTATTACTCTGGGTGCTCTTAAACGGGCAGACTAGAGATAGGTCAGGTGATTATGCACGAGTAGCTGTACCAGAGACGAGCAGGAGGCTTCCATGTATGTTATATATATATATATATATATATATATATATATAAAATCTCCCTGTGTTGTTGCTGGTCATTACTTTGGGCATTAGTAGTGTACCTCTTTCTTTTTTGCTTTAGAGATAGTATTTCAAAGTTGTAATAATGTTGGCTTGGATGATAAGCTATATTTTGGATTTCCGCTGCTATGATTGTTTAGTTTTCAGCTTATGCACTGTCCCACCTGTTTTATGTCAAAGTTATGTTATTATTATATTTTATCGCATGCACTGTAAGACATTCTACAGGTTCCTTATTAGTGCAAATTCCTTTCTTTTTCTTTCTTCGGCGACCGTCACGTGCTAGTCGGACATTGGCACAGCGCACTTTCGTTGGAAATGTTGGCTGGTGCGGGGCGGGCCGTCACACTTGGTATTAGAGCTCTAGGTTGCATAGTTAACCTAGGAAAAGACACCAAGGAGAGATAGTATACATATATGAGAGCGCATATTTGTGATATTTTGGTTTTCAAATGCTATATATATACTATTAGTATATTTAAGGATGGAGTCGCACTGCACTGGCACCACTGAAGAGATGGTTAATCGTACTCTCCTTACAGATTGAACGATGAGCCGATATACGAGGGGTACTGGCAGAGGAGCTAAGAATGGGAATGCTCCTGATATGAGGACGATGTTCACTGACTTTATAAGGGAGATGCTTAGGGATGTTCAGAGAGCAGCTCCTAATGCTGCAAATGGTGGTGGTGCAGCGGTGCAGGCGCCTAGGGCCAATTTCGCCAAGCTATGTAAGGACTACACTAGTCTTGGTGGGAATCCGTTCCACGGAATGAAATCGGCTACAGAAGTTCAGGATTGGCTCGATAGTTGTGAGCGCATCTTCGAGGACTTAGGGATCAATGATGCGACGAAGAGGAAGCTAGCATCCCATCAGCTGCAAGGACGGGCTGTGAATTGGTGGAATGCTATTAAGGCAGCTACTCCTAAGGATCAAGTTACTTAGGATCAGTTTAAGGCCTAATTTAGTGTTAAGTTTATCCCAGCTGTTCAAAAATCAGAATTGTTCAGGAAGTTTTTGGAGCTTAAACAAAATGGTAGGGCAGTCTCGGAGTATATTGCTGAGTTTGATACTTTATCGAAGTATGGATTATCTCTTATCGACACTCCCGAGAAGAAGAATGAGAAGTTTATAACAGGCTTAGATCAGTACTTGGGGGAAAGGCTTATAAACCCTATTGATGAGACTTTTGAATCAATTGTTGGGAAAGCATTGAGATCAGAGAGCCTTTATCCTAAGCCCAAGACTGAAGTCGATGTTGCATCTGTAGAGGAGCCAAATCCACAGGCAAGAATAATTCTCAGAATGAAAGGAAGCAGAGTCAGACCAAGGATGGTCAGAAAAAGAAAGATAGGAAAGATGTTGAGTGCTTTAGTTGTGGCAAGAAGGGCCACTATGCCAAAGAATATCGAGGAAAGCCAGCGGACAGGAAATGATTCAACTGCAGCCAAGTGGGACATCACAAGGATAAATGTCCATCACCCCCTAAAGAGAAGCAGATTGTGAAAGCATATGTTATTGATGTTGTTCCTTCTTCGTTGAATGCGCCAACTATGGCGGAGAAAGGAAATAATGTCGTCATTCAAGGTATGCTTTCTATTTATGATGTTCCTGTTTGAGTACTATTTGATACTGAGGCTTCCCGTTCCTTCATATCTAGTGACCTGGTAGATAGGTTGGGATTGGAACCCGAGATAGTCGATAGACCTTTAGTTGTGACGAACCCAATTGGTGGTTCGACTAGCCTTAGTATGATTTGCCGAAATTTGGTCTTGTCGAGTTATGGATGTATGTTTGCTTGTAATTTCTTTGTTTTGGGCTTTACTGGGTTTGGCATTATTTTGGGAGTCGATTGGCTCCAAAGGTACGGGGTGGTGGTAGACTGTGAGGGATTTTCGGTGACTATTAGGGCGGATGATAGGCGGAGGGTAGTGTTTGGTACCTAGTGATGAGGTGATGGCTAGTTTTCTAAATTCCCTCGACATCCCGCAGGACGAGTTAGCAGGAATTCCCATTGTTGGCTAGTATCTGGATATCTTCGAGGAAGTGACTGGACTTCCACCACACCGGGAGACTGAGTTCTGTATTGATTTAGTGAAAGATGTCAGACCTATAGTGATGCCACTTTGTCGTATGGCACTAAGGGAGCAGAGAGAGCTCGGGGGGTAAATAAGCGATCTTTTAAAGAAGGGATTTATCAGAAGAAGTTTATCCGAGTGGGGAGCACCAGTTGTGTTTGCTACCAAGGCGGATGGTTCCTTTCGTTTTTGTGTAGACTATCGCAAGTTGAATAAAGCGACTAGGAAAAATAAGTATCCTCTTCCGCGGATAGATGATTTGTTTGATCAACTAGAGGGAGCAAGAGTGTTCTCCCAATTGAACCTCGCGACAGGATTTCATCAGCTTCGAATAGCAGCTGAGAGTATTCCTAAAAAGACATTTCGGACGCCATCTGGATTCTATGAGTGGTTTGTCATGCCATTCGGGTTGACCAATGCACCATCATATTTCATGGATCTGATGAATAGGGTATTCAGGGATCAATTGAATAAGTTTGTTCTTGTGTTCGTGGACGATGCACTTGTTTATTCGAGGATAGGGGAAGAACACAAGGAACATTTGAGAGTAGTGATGGAGGTGTTGAGAAAACACTAACTGAAAGCAAAGTTTTCTAAGTGTCACTTCTAGAGGAGGGAAGTGAGATTCTTGGGCCAGGTTGTTTTAGAGAATGGTATTGTCGTGGACCCTGCGAAGGCGACTACAGTACAAGAATGGTTTATGCCCAAGAATGCAACAGACGTAAGAAGTTTCTTGGGATTAACTGGATATTATCGTAAGTTTATCCAAGACTTCTCCAAGATAACGGCATCGTTAACTCAGTTGACCAAGAAGAATCAAATTTTCGTCTAGGACGAAATGTGAGAGAATGCATTTAAGGGTCTAAAGAGGAAGTTGACGAGTGCACTAGTGTTAGTTATTCCTAAAGGGAACGAAGAGATGACGGTATACATGGATGCCTGTGGTACCGGACTAGGTGCTGTATTGATGCAAGGAGGTTGGGTTGTAGCTTACGCTAGTTGGCAACTGAAACCGCATGAGAAAAGATATCATACCCATGATTTGGAATTAGCCGCGATCATATTCGCGTTGAAGATGTGGAGACATTATCTCTTGGGAGAAAGATTTGAGTTGTTTACCGATCAAAAATCATTAAAGTATCTCTTCTCTCAGAAGGATCTAAATCTCCGACAGCAAAGATAGTTAGAATTCTTGGCTCCCTATTATTTTGATATCGCATATACACCAGGAAAGGGCAATGCGGTAGCTGATGCATTGAGTAGAAGACATGCCAGTTTAAGGGCTATGTTTCTTGAGTGGAAGCAACTGGAGTATATCGCTGCGTATGATTTCAGACCAAAGTGTGAACTAGATTCAGAAATGTTAGCAAGTTTGACGATCAGACCCACTTTGATTGAGCGGATTGGTTCCAGTTAGAGGGACGATCCTAACTTACTAGGAATCATCTCCAAGTTATAAATGGGTATCGACGGTGAGGAGATGAACAAGTATGGGCTTGATCGAGAAGGATGGCTTCAAAAGAATGGTAGACTGATTGTACCCAAAGTTAATGGATTGAGAGATGAAGTGCTTAGAGAATGTCATCACTCAAAACTGACTATACATCCCGGTGGTAACAAAATGTATCGAGGGATGAAGCAGACCTACTACTGGAAAGGGATGAAAAGAGACGTTGGGAAGTTTATAACCAAATGCATGAATTGCCAGCTAGTTAAAGCTGAGCAAAAGAAGCCTAGTGGTTTGTTACAACCATTGGGAATCCCCGAATGGAAATGGGAGCAAGTCTCAATGAAATTCATTGATGGGTTACCAAGGACTAGATCGGGCCATGATATCATTTGGGTGATTGTGGTCCGATTGACCAAGAGTGCAAGGTTTATACCCGTCAAGTCGAATAGTACAGCAGCTAAGTTAGCAGAACTGTATTTGAAGTGGGTAGTGAGATTTCATGGAGTACCCAAAGGCTTTGTGAGTGACCGAGATCTGTTGTTTACTAGTGGATTTTGGAAGAGCTTACAAGAGGCTTTAGGATCAGAATTACATCTCAGTACCGCATACCATCCTCAAACCGATGGTTAGACAGAGAGGGTAAACCCTGTGTTAGAAGATCTCTTGAGAGCTTGTATATTGGATTTTGGAGGGTTATGGGATGACCATTTGCATCTAGTTGAATTCACATATAATAATAGTTATCAGTTCAGTTTGGTATAGCTCCATTTGAAGCTTTGTACGGAAGACCGTGCAACTCACCATCAGGTTGGTTGGAAACCAGTGAGAAATTCGTGCTTGGGCCAGACGTAGTAAGAGAAACCTCAGATAAGATCAAGGTTATCCGACAGCGAATGTAGGCTGCTCAAGATAGGCAGAAGAGCAATGCTGATAAGAGGAGAAGAGATTTGAAATTATCCATTAGCGACTTGGTGTTTGTCAAGATTTCTCCGTTAAAGAGCATGATTCGATTTGGCAGGAGAGGTAAGTTAGCACCAAGATTTGGTGGTCCATTCCCAGTTCTCAAGCAAGTTGGGAATTTGGCATATAAAGTTGAGTTGCCAGACAAGATGGCCGAAGTTCATAACGTGTTTCATGTTTCCCAGTTAAGGAAGTTCATGCACGACCCCCATATGACTTTCACCAGATCAGTTGAATGACATCGAAGTAGAACCCGAGGCGGTTGGGAACAGCAAGCCAATTCGTATTGTCGAAAGCGATAGGAAGCAACTTTGAAGGAAGGCGGTGAAACTGGTCAAGGTTCATTGGGACGAGAATAAAAGTGATTGTACTTGGGAAACAGAGGAAAGCATAAGGGAATCGCATCCAGAACTCTTTACCTGGTAAGATTTTAATAGTGATAGTTTCTTCTCTTGTTAGGGTAGGCTGGTTGTGCTTGTTGTGTATGTTTGATTGTTTGTGAATGACTGATAGGCATGCGGAACACCTTTGTATTTTTTTGGTTAAGGAATTTCTGGGCGAAATTTCTTAAGGAGGGAGACTGCAACGACCCGCATTCTACGTATCGAAGGATCGTAGAATATTTATTTCATTTTCATACGAAGTCGTATGGTCGTGTAACTTTAGGGAATGACTATTGGGGTCATTTCCAATGTTCACGATTTTTGCCAAATTTTAAATGACCATTTTTCCCCTAGCGAATCTTGTTTTGCCCATAACTTTTGATTGGTAAGGAGTTTTGACCTGAAACCACTTTCATTGGATCCGGATGATTGTTTACGGTTTGGGAGATATGGCTGAAACAAGGTTTAGAAGCTGAAAAACAGCTTAACCGGGCCTATTTAGGGTGATTAGCAACTAGGCCCATAACCCATTTCGGGATTAGGGTTATAGGGAGGCTGAAATCAGTTAGGAAACGATTTTATTTCATTTTCTTAGCCGCTTAAAACATTTCCCTAAACCAAGCCATGACCTCCACCTTCTAAAATCATCCCAAATCACCTTCTAATCATTAATTAGGAAGACCTACATCAAATCAAGGTAAATCAACACCAAATCAGAGTTGGAGCTGCTGTGTTGCATGGGAAAACGCCCAAAACAGTAGAGTTTCATATCTAAAGTTTTATTTGTGGCTAAAGTGAGTGATTTGCATTGTTTTCACAAATTACGGCTAATTAGGGGTGTTTAATGATAATTGGCGAAATTATCGCTTAGAAAAATCTGTAAAAATTTGTGAAATTCTAAAATATTATTTTAGGGCTATGATAAAAATTTGGGTTAATTTGGATATTTTTACTAATTGTATGCTTAAATCATGATTAAGGGGATTAAGGGGAAAAACCATAGATTTAATTATGTTTGATCCATATTGACATATTAAATTGTTGTTTTGGTGTTTATTGTTGACACTCTATGTTGCTATGACTGTATGGTATGCTTTTTGATTGATTATAAAAGTTAGAATGGTCGAAAACGCCGTCGTATGGC
Source organism: Allium sativum (assembly GCA_030737875.1). NCBI lineage: Eukaryota > Viridiplantae > Streptophyta > Magnoliopsida > Asparagales > Amaryllidaceae > Allium > Allium sativum. The sequence goes on from CM060915.1 coordinate 382,331,506, forward strand.
GTAAAACTGTTGCTGGAAAAGTTGCAGGAAATGTGAAGGGTTTCAGATTGGATCGGATATGGGGTCGGATAGGATAAGTGAACTGGGCAAGGGAATTCGATTCGGATCGTAACTTAGCACTAGACGGGGTTTAACAAGAAGGAAGGCCATTTGTATAAAGCGTTGGAGTTGGGTTCGGAGCGAAGCAAGAAAGAGGGGATCGAATCGGAGAAGAGGAGCTGGAGCAACAGATAGGATCGGTTCGTCGTAACCGAACCGAACCGGGTGGAGATGACCAACCCAAGCTGAATGAGGGACCCAAAGAGAACTGACGATGACTGGAGCAATATACATATTCAAACCGAACCGAGGCGTGGGCAATGAGCACCGAACTGAATGGGGTATGGAGACCGAACCGAACCGAATTTGGAACTACTTCTACGCGACGACTCTTCTGAAGACCAATTCCAATTCGACCAAAAGCCGAGAATCAAAGGAAGTCCAGATGGGAGGTTATTACTCATGATCCAAATGGGATCAACAAGTTAACTTCATGAGTTGGGCTTTGCTGCAGGACGTGTGCTAAGGGGTTATCGAGGTCTATAGATTTGATTCACCACTGAGAAACGGATATTGGCTATGGATCAGTGCAGTGGGGTTGTTATGACTCCATGAGGCAAAGTGATTGTAGCAAGGCTATGAGCCGGTGCAGTGGAGTTGTCATGACTCCATGGGGCAGAGTGGACATAGCAAAGTATTAGTGGTTACGAATCAGTGCAGTGGAGCCGTCATGACTCCATGGGGCAGAGTGGTCGTAACAAAGGATTGGGTGATCAAAGTGGTGGATATCGTATACTTTACGCACTAAGTGAGAGATGTGAGGATGATTTCTATGTTTGATGTATGCTATCACCATGACATGCCCCCATTATTTTCACACCATGTGTTAGTGTCACCTTAGAGTATTGTACATCCTGTTGTGCTAACTCTTTGGTTGCAGGTTTAGGTTCAGGTATGGTTATGTATTCCTGTTATTGTTCTGTTTTGTTGCCTATCGCTCATACCAGACTTTTGTCTAACCCAGATTCTTATTACTCTAGGTGCTCTTAAACGGGCAGACTAGAGACAGGTCAAGTGATTATGCACGAGTAGCTGTACTGGAGACGAGCAGGAGGCTTCAACGTATGACATATATATATAATCTCCCTGTGTTGTTGCTGGTCACTACTTTGGGCATTAATAGTGTACCTATTTCTTTTTTGCTTTAGAGACAGTATTTCAAAGTTGTAATAATGTTGGCTTGAATGATAAGATGTATTTCGGATCTCCGCTGCTATAATGGTTTATTTTTCAGCTTATGCACTATCTCGCCTGTTTTATGTCAAATTTATGTTATTATTATATTTTATCGCATGTGATGTGAGATATTCTATAGGTTCCTTGTTAGTTCAAATTCCTTTCTTCTCCTTTCTTTGGCGACCGTCCCGTGCTAGTCGGACATTGGCACAACGCACTTTCATTGGAAATGTCGGCTGGTGCGGGACGGGTCGTCACACTTCATGTCCAAGTAATCTAGAAACTTCTCTTATTTATCTCCAAGAAATCCCTCTATATAAGTAGGGATCTTGTTATTGTATGAATGAAAGAAATCCACCATTAATCTTTTCTCTATTTTAATCTTATGTACTCATTTCTTCATTGAGAAATAAAAAAAGTTGTTGGGTCCGTGGACGTAGGAAAAGCTGAACCACGTTAAATTGGTGTGTTCTTTCCTTTATTTTCTGTTTTTGTTCTCTCTATAATTTTTGCCACTTGATTTTATTTTATTTTTGGCATTTTTGAAATAGTTGATAGACTAGATCATTGGGTTTATTCGTATTCTGCTACCCAAATATCTGATTCTGCACTACAGGTTAGTATCAGAACAAGTTGTCCTGTTCAAAGACTTTTTCAACCATGTCATATTTCGGAAAGAATAACGGTGGTAAAGGCGCTACGAATTATGGAGTTGCTAGATTTGGTGGAAAGGGGGATTTTGGCGCATGGAAGATGAAGATGGAAGCGGTGTTGAAGAAAGAGAGGACATTGAAGGTTGTCTCAGATGCAGAGAAATTGAAGAAATTAGCACCTAAAGAGATAGAAGAATTGGAAGAGGATGCTCTTACTACCATCCAACTTAGCCTTTTTGATGAAGTACTTAGAAAGTATTCTCATGTGAAAACTGCTAAGGAATTGTGGGATGTTCTTCAGAGAAAGTTCTACGACAAGTCTCTCACCAATCGCATCATCTTACAGCAACAACTTTATTCTTTCAAAATGAGGCCTGAAACAGATGTACCCTCAACACACTTGTTATGAATCTTCGAGCAGATAATGTAAAGATTGAGGATGAGGCGCAAGCTGTTATTCTTTTATGTTTTTTACCTGCAGAGTATAACACTTTTGTCAACTCTATGATCTATGTACGTTCGTCTATTTGCTTGGAGGATGTAAAGATAAATTTGCATAACGAGATGTTGCTAGAAAGTTAGCAAGCATGAGCATGGAGAATGATTCTGAAAGCCTTGTTGCACAGAGAGGAAGAAGTAAAATTAGATCCAAATATGGTGGAGATAGAGCTACGTCCAGATCTCAGTCAAGAGGAGCTCGGAAGGGAATTTGTTACTATTGCAGAAAACCTGGACATTATATTGCAAGTTGCTCCAAGCCGGAGAATAAAAAAAAAGTTGTTCCCCAGAAGGCTTTAATATCTATAGCAGAGACATCAGATTTAGATAATGATCCTAGCATTTTTGCAGCTTTTGCCTCTCCTATGAAGAGTACTATGTGGATTATTGACTCGGGAGCATCCTATCACATGACACCTGATAGACACTCTTTTTCCACTTATCGTCGGCTTGATGGAAGAGAGGTTCTCATGGGAAATAATGCTTCTTGTCGCATGATTGGTATTGGAACAGTAAATATCAGGATGTCTGATGGTGTTGCTCGTACTTTATGTGATGTCAGGCATGTGCCTGATTTAAGGCGTACTTTGATCTATATTAGAGCATTGTGCAATTTTGGCTTAAAGTGTATAATAGAAAAAGATTCATTTAAAATTACAAATGGCTCACTGATAGTAATGAAAGGGGTAAAAGATGGAAATCCATATTTGCGGAAGGGTACAACTGTTGTTGCGGAGACTGTTTCGGTTATTGATTCAGTTGATTCTGATTCTACCAGATTGTAGCATTTTCGTATGGGTCACATTGGAGAGCACAATTTAGAAGTATTGAGAAAGCGAGGCTTGATTGACGGTGTTCATCATTCAAAACTTGACTTTTGTGAAGGATGTGTACATGGAAAGCAGACGAAGGTTTCTTTTGGGATTGCAGACCATAAGTCTAAAGATGTTTTAGAGTATGTTCGTACTGATGTCTGGGGCCCCATACCATGCCTATCTTATGGAGGAGCCAGGTATTTTGTTTCGTTTGTTGATGATTTTTCAAGAAAAGTATGGGTTTACTTTATGAAGTCCAAAGATGAAACTTTTGATAGGTTTCAAAGTTGGAAATCTCTTGTTGAGAAGCAGTCTGGAAAGAAAGTGAAGGTGCTTTGTAAAGATATTGGTGGTGAATTCACTTCTCAAAAATTCGTCAAATTTTGTGAGTCTAAGGGAATCAAAAGACACTACACCACACTTGGAGACCCTCAGTCAAATGGGGTTGCAGAGAGAATGAATCGGACTTTGTTGGAAAGAACTCGTTGCTTACGGCTGACTGTGGGATTAAATAAGAGATTTTGGGCAGAAGCATTATCTACGGCGGTTTTCCTTGTCAACCGCACACCTTCTACAGCCATAGATATGAAGATTCCTGAAGAAGCGTGGAAGGGAGAGCCTGTATCATATTCCATTCTCAGAGTGTTTGGTTGTCCAGCTTATGTGCATGAGAGCAAAGGGAAGTTGGATCCAAGATCGCGCAAGTGTATTTTTCTTGGCTATAAGAAAGGAATTAAGGGTTATAGATTGTGGTGTCATACTACCCAGAAGATTGTTACTAGCAGACATGTTTCATTTGATGATAAGGCTATGTTGAAGGTGGATCCTTCTTCTTCAGTTAATGATGATGTTGAAAGGACAAATTCAGAATACCAAACATAAAGCAGATCATCAAACTTCCATACGAGTAAAAATGGCGATTCCGATGACACCGTAGTTGATAAGGAAGAGACAGAAGATCAATCTCAAGGTGGAGCTCAAATTCAAACTTGAACAACGAGAGAGAAGAAAAGACCTACATGGCTTGATGATTTTGTGGGATTAAGCATTGAAGATATTGACTTTGATGACATGGCAGCTTATGCATTAAGCATATTTCATAATGAACCAAGAGACTACAGAGATGCCATTAGTTCAGCTGATAGCTCCAGTTAGCTAGTAGCAATGCGGAGGAGATTGAGTCTTTGCACAAAAATTACACTTGGGATTTAGTGCCACTTTCTTCCGGCAAGAGACCAATTGGATGTAAATGGATCTATAAGGTGAAATATGGCGGCAATGGTGACTTAAGGTACAAAGCAAGATTAGTGGCGAAGGGTTATGTTCAGAAGAAACATGTGCAGTTTCATGATATTTTTTCTCCAGTTGTTAGACACACCTTCATTCGCATTCTTTTGGCATCAGTTGCTCATTTCGACATGGAGTTGGAACAACTAGATGTCAAGACATCATTCTTGCATGGTGATCTTGAGGAGGACATTTACCTACAGCAGCCAGAGGGGTTCATTGATAGCAGCAGGCCAGGTCATGTTTGTAAACTTAACAAATCTCTTTATGGCATAAAACAGTCTCCTAGACAGTGGTATAAGAATTTTGATAAGTTTATGATCTCACATGGTAACTCTAGAAGCTTTAAGGACCAATGTGTCTATTTTAAAAAATGTAATGATGACATCATCTATTTATTACTTTATGTTGATGATATGTTGATAGCTTCTAAGAGCACGTCTACAAGTTTGGAGTTGAAGATAGAGCTCAGTAAGGAATTTGAGATGAAAGATTTGGGAAATGTACAGAGAATTTTAGGGATGGAGATTCAGAGGGATAGAAAGCAAAGAGTTTTGAGGCTCACTCAAACTCAATACATCGAGAAAGTCCAATCTTGATTAGGTATGGAGAATGCTAAAACGGTGGCTACTCCATTAATCTCTCAATTCAAGCTATCCAGAGATATGTGTCCCACATAGAATGAAGACAAAAGGGATATGCGTAATATACCTTAGTCTAGTGTTGTTGGTAGTCTCATGTATGCAATGATATGCACGAGACCAGATTTGGCCCATGCAGTTGGTGTTGTCAGTCGATATATGTCTAACCCAGGTAAAAAGCATTGGCAAGCAGTGAAGTGGATCCTCAGATATCTTCGTGGCACTTCTTCAGTTGGCTTGTTATATGGTGTAGTAGATGGAGACATCTCTCTTAGAGGATACTGTAATTCATATTATGTTGGGGATGGAGATGGATGGAAGTCAGTGTCGGGCTATGTTTTTACACTTGGCATAGGCCCGATTTCGTGGAGATCAAAGTTGCAGTCTATGTAGCTTTGTCGACTACCGAAGCAGAGTTAATATCGATTGTGGAAGCAATAAAGGAAGGATTGTACTTACTTCAGTTGTTGGATGATCCTTCAATGGCACAACGGACAGTGGATCAATTTTCAGACAGTCAGAGTGTGATTCATCTTGTTGAGAATCAGGCTTTTTAAACGCTGACACCACCCATAGTTAGACAGAAACGTCATTCACTCCCTGCATTCATGATCCCGTTTTTGACTCATACCGAGGTGTGAGGCTCACGAATTAATGCTATACACAAAGCTACACTGTATTAAAGCCGTGCTTTGATCACCAACCACAAGACTCTGCTTTTCAACAGAAGCCTTGATCATCTGCATCTCAGCATGCCACACAGGCAATTCACGCCATGCGACTGATGTCTATCGATATATAACCTCCGAGCTCGTACGTCTCAGAGAAGGGGGTTAAGCAAGAGAATAAATTCTCCGCCGCCAAACAGATATATATTTAATGGAAATCAATCAAAACAGAATAAAATCCAATGTCAGACACACAGTCCATTTACAAGTTCGTTCCGGGTCTGAACGAAACCGGAGGTGCCTTATTCCTCGTCCCGTACGCCCAATACAGGAGAGAGACCCTTGCATATCCGTCGATCTCCAAGTACGTCTTGACGATCACCACTTATTACCTTGTCTTGGGTGTACAGCCCAATCAAGACATCAGTAATCATCCAAACGATGTGAAGACTTCCGGTCTTCAACCACCGTCTTCATCGTCGACATATTATCGAATCAGTTATTCAGAATGGGTATAAACCCGGCCTTTCCGAATAATTTGCGTATATAATAAACAAGTGCTATAAAAATACAACATATGCCTCATTCCAATTTGGAATATTCTTTTATTCAAATATTCATATACTTTGGGAAAGGTTCCCATTAATTTTATTAAAGATAAATTCTTTAAATTTATTCTTTAATCTTCCTTTAGATGTCAATTCAAACCATGTTACAGTTTCCCAAACTAGTCGGGATTAGCGCACCTTACCGAATTAATCATTTGTCTAATTTCCTAATCCCAACCTATTAATGCCACGGAGCAAAACTGGTAATGCTCCATAACTAACACCACAGTCTTATCGGTAAAATTAATTACCATTTCTCGTTCAAATCTAATTAAAGATTTAACTAACGCTAAGAGCAAAACTGGCGATACTCCTTTCTCGATCATTTCCCAAATTTGATTTTTAAATTATCAATTTCAATCTAATTAAAGACTCATTGAAACTCCACTTAGTTTTAATCTTCCCAAAAATCAATATTAATGATTATTTAACTTTGGAAACACAAACATGTCGCATCGACAATCTACACCGTACTATTGATTTCTGCCGATATATAATCTCTGGGCTCGTACGTCTTAGAGAAGGGTTTTAAGACAGAGAATAAATTCTTCGCCACCAAACAGATATATGTTTAGCAGAGATCAACCATACATTTCGAAATACAATGACCGACATGTAGTCCTGTCTTTAACTGGGTTAAAGAACTAATACCATTTAAAACATAATTCACGATAAACTCAAAGCACATTCCATTAATTATGGAATCTTCACGGAAAACATATCAATATATAATCCATATCAAGTTCCGTATCTGATTAGTAATATAAATGGAATAGCAGCAAAGCCTTTTAAATTCCATATGTATTAACAATCTTCCTCCACAGAAGTTCACTTCGATTATTATTAAATCGAATTCCATTCAATTCCAATTCAACATATTAAATTGGAAAACTTTAATTTGGAAAGTTCTCGTTAAATCTTAATAAAAAGATTTATAAATTCCAAATCCAATTTCATTGTAAATCGGGTTAAAGAACTAATGTCGTTAAAAACACAGTTCACAATAAACCCAATTCACCTTCCATTTCAATTCCAATTAAATGTTAATTAATTGGTAATTCTTCCTTTAAATCTTAATTAAAAGATTTATTCTTTTCAAACGTGGGTTCAAGAACAGTGTTATTTAAGACACCATTCACGACAAACCCAAAATCCCAATCCATTGTTAATCGGGTTAAAGAACAAGTGTTATTAAAACACCGTTCACGATAAACCCAAAAATCAATTCCAATTTAATTCCAATTAAATTTTAGTTAATTGATATACTTCACTAAATCTAAATAAAAAGATTTAATCTTTTCTCAATAGGGTTTAAGAACAGTGTTAATGAAGACACCATTCATGACAAACCCAATCCCATTTGATATTAAATACAAGGCTCTAAATAGAAAATATATTGGCTTATATTCAATATCAAATTCTGAAATCAGCAAATATCATATTGGAATAACGATACATATATATCTTCCAAATTCCTCTACAATATCCGTGTAATCACGGAATCCAATATCGAATTATTTTGAAGATAATTTCAATTCAAATCCATTCCAATTCATATATTGGAAATTCTGGTTATTTTTAAAACAATTTCAAATCCAATTTAATTATTTAAAAATATTGGATTATAATTTCTAGTTAATAACTAGTCCATTTCGAGAAAATATATTTTTATCTTTACAAAATTGGAATTTTTCATCGAATTTCTTTCCAAATCATTTATTATGATTTTACACTAATTATTGATATTTTTAATTATTTTATCAAGGCCTGTACAGGCGATTTCCATAAACGGTCATCGAACTGCACTTACAACGGCCTTTTCCAAATTTGGTTTGGACATAATTCCAAATCCAACCATTAGATTTCAAATCTCTAATATTTTTTGGAAAGCTCTTTTCGATACGAACCCAATGTTTCCGGTTTTACGAGAATCCGACGGTCGGATCTCCCGTAGTAATCGTTCGAAGTCAATGGTCGAAATTCGCGAACTGCCGCAACACGGCGTATTTTATTCAGGCCATTATATATTTATATATATGTATATTTCGTCGATTTCCATTTAAAACTTATTTTATAAATCGTTTTAAATTCGGTTTCAAAACGATTTCAACTTCATTTTCAATTTCTAATCGAAATTGAATATTCCATATCATCAATATATAAATGATAGTGTTATCAAAACATTAGATTTTGAAATCAATTCCTTTTTTATATTAATTATAAAAATGAATAAAATCGATATAAATATCGTTCACGGCGTTAATCTAATCAACACGGCTTTATATATTTAAATATATTCGTGTCCATCCGAAATCGGACATCAAAATCAAATTTTGATCTTTTACTGAATATTATTTTAAAATATTCATTATTTTAAATATTCGTTATTTTAAAATATTCATTGTTTCTGAACTGGAATCAGACACAGTCAATTACCATATAATGTTATTTATATGGATTTCATACCACACATGTGTATCACAACAACCATAAATAATCAACAATCATCTAGAGTGCATTCTACACTGTATAAGCATTAAATATAAATATTCAACGCTTACGTAGTTTGTTAACCAAACGATCGACATACCACTAACCAATTGGGATAGTGTACGTCAAATATCATCCCAACACCCGTGTGGGGTTTCAATCAATAAACACAGATTTTATTTGTGCAGTTGGGTGATATGTAAAATATATCGTCCCAATCCATATCAGTTAAATGTGTATACATAAACAAATCGTCTGATTTGTTTATGAATTTTTTTTTATTCATATACACGTTAAAAATTATATTTTTAACTTATAAAATATTTATTTCAATACATGAATTTATTCAGTCCATTTCACATTACAAACAATTTTTACTACGCAATCAAACAAACAAACAAGTCGTCCATGGTCTGTGGACGACGGGTGTCGGGTGCTGCTAAGCACCGTCTGCATCCTAGTATATATTCTAACTAGAATATAAAATTTAAAGTGAGAAATTCTCACCTTTGGGGTCCACTCCGCCATTCTTTAATAGACAATGGTTTGGATTCTGTTCAAAATTCCAACACAATCTTCTTCACACTGTTTATAGTAAAAAAATCACATTTTTATTTCAATTCTAAAAATTATACTTTTACTTTGCTAAAAACTATATTTTTATTTCAAAACCATATATGTAAAAATCACATCTTTAATACGATGTTTACATTATAAAGATAATATTTTTATTTTGATGTTCCTACAATAAAAATCATATTTTTATTTCATATCCCTTCATGTAAAAATCACATTTTTATTATCTCTATAATATAAAAATCATATTTTTATTATCTCTATAATATAAAAATCATATTTTTATTATTCTTCTATGCAAATAAAAATCATATTTTTACTATTCTTCTATGCAAATAAAAATCATATTTTTATTATTCTTCTATAAAAATAAAAACCATATTTTTGTTCGCTGAAAATCTCATGTCTTTGCATATAAAAATTCACCTTCCTGTGTATAAAAATATCACCTTTCTGTATATAAAAATCCCACCTTTATTCACACTAATACATATATAGATCCCATTTTTAATTCAAAATTATATATATATATATATAAATTGCTTTCCTAAAACAAGGTCATTTCTTTTAGAATCATATTCTTTTAATAACATTAAATAAATAAAATAAAATAAAAGAAGAAAAGAACTCATAACGGGTTTAGGGGGAAGGGGGGAATGGACGTCGCTGGGTGGTCGCGGTGGTTGAGGGGGGCATCAGGGCTGTAGGCGGAGGCGGACGCGGTAGTCAGATGTGGTGGGATAAGTGGCGGGTGGCGCGGCTTTTCCAGACCAGGGGGGTTTCGGGGGGGGGGGGGGGGCTCGATCTCGCCTGAGAGGGAGGAGGAGGCTTCGGAGAGGGGGCTTCTCGCTAGAGGCGGCGTTGGCGGGGAGGGGGGAGGGCGACTGGGCGTCGACGAGATGCGTGGGTTTTTTTAATTTCTTTTCGATTTTCTGATTTGGTCAACGGGGGGAGGGAGAAAGTGTAGGGGAGGGTTTTTCAATTGAATATATATATATATTACTTATTTTAAATTTCCAAAAAGTAACCTTTTAATTCGAACCCTAAATAGAACCTAACGACTGCTGCCTCTAGCTAATTACCCCCATTCCGAACACAATGGGATATGTTTCGCAAGCCAATTCTACTTTTTCTAAAAATTCCAAAAAAATTATTTCTAGCTTCGTATTAACGATACGGTTCTAACAAAATTCATCAAATTTGAAGACCGTTTGAAAAAAGGCTATTTTCTGGTCGATCCAAACTAACTGAAACTGTCAGAACACGTTTTCTTTCGCCACGCTCATATATTAATCCCAAAAATTATGAATTTTGGAATCTAGCAATAACTTACATCCCAGATCCAAAAAAAGTGGTTTCGCCGAAAACGGAGGTCGTTTGCAAAAACGCAATTTTTAAGGGCTATAATTCCATAACGACTTTTCTGAATTTTCAACTGGACATAACTTTTTATTTTCGCTATAAAATTTGGATTTTTCAGATTCTTTGGAAAGATATTTTCAATTAGATTCAAATATTTTTGGTTTCACTAAAATCTGGCTTATTTTGAGTCTTGTATATTCATTTGAAATTTGAAATCGAATTTTCAAACTACCGCGCCATTTCCAATTCCTTTTTTAAAATATATATTTATATTCTAACTTCGATTCAAATAAATATATACGTTCTTATTCTATTTAAAATAAATTTCTTGTCATTATTATTTAAAATAAATCATTTTAAATATCAAAATTCACTAAAATTGTAAAAATAAAAATTTTAAATCGGTGCTGATTTTCCGGGTTGTTACAGTTCACGGACGAAGCACATTGATGTTAGAGGTTTCTTTCTTATGCTCGAGGAAGAACGAAGCAAGATCAAATTATTGAAGGTGGGTACTTCAGATAATCATTCAGATATGATGACCAAGTCACTTCCGAAGGACAAGTTTGAGCATTGCTCAAACTTGATCAGTTTACTTCCTGTTACTTGAGCACCATGGGCACTAGGCCCAACAACTTCTGTGTTGATTGTTGAAGATGAGATGATGAAGAAAGATTGTCATATTTGAATCAAGGTGAAGTGTTGAAATTGACGATTCAAATATTTGTTGAGAAGAAAAGAAATTGATTGATTATCAATCAATTAATTGACTCGTATATGGAAAGATATAAGAGGAAGTTTTCTTTTTGGAAGAAAAATAACAGGCCAATCAATCAATTAATGAAGAATCAATTTACTCAGGGAAAGAGATTGAGACCATGATTGCGCCAACCATTTATGCTCCAATCAAATCAAGGAAGATATTATATTTATTTTTCTTCATGTCCAAGTAATCTAGAAACTTCTCTTATTTATCTCCAAGAAATCCCTCTATATAAATAGGGGTCATGTTATTATATGAATGCAAGCAATCCACCATTAATCTTCTCTCTATTGTAGTCTTATGTACTCATTTCTTCATTGAGAAATAAAAAGAGTTGTTGGGTCCGTGGACGTAGGCAAAGCCGAACCACGTTAAATTGGTGTGTTCTTTCCTCTATTTTCTGTTTTTGTTCTTTCTATAATTTGTGATTGATTTTATTTTATTTTTGGCATTGTTGAAATAGTTGACAGACTAGATCTTTGGGTTTATTCGTATTCTGCTGCCCAAATCTCTGATTCTGCACTACAATTGGGAACTTAATTGTTAATAACATTTACTTTTTATCTTTAATGTTAAGTTACTTGCATAATTTAATATATTTTAATGCTTCATTTTGAATAATGCTTAATAATGAGGGTCGGATTTGATAAAATATCCATAATCCAACAAAGTGACCTATAGAACTCTATGTATTATACATATAAGGATGATGATATAATTGTTTGGCAGTTAAGGTAAAATAATACCTTTCAACGTGAATAAAGATGGAAGTGTGTGGCATCATTGAAAGGAACTAACACCGAATTTTTACAATTTTATGGTCTACACTGGATATTACATAGACATTGCTTGTATCACCAGTAAATAAATGTGCATTCCACAACTATAATGTAATTTTCGTAACAACAGGACAGATTGCTTGGTTGTGATTTGCACAAATCGATTTTGAATTTGGACCTTATGGAATATCACATTCCATTTTCTTCCACTGGCTTCTTATTTTATATATTTTTCCTGCCCATTAGCTGAACCCATCTACAATATATGCCATTTTCAGTGTTTTTCTGGTTAAGCTTGAATATGGTATAACATTTATATAAAACAACCGAATACTGTTACAATACATAGAATTATATGTGGTGCATGGTACCAAAATAAATTGTATATACCCACTTTTTCCTCCTATTCCAATTCAAATAAGAACAAGCAGATTTTTTTATACGGTTTAACATATTAATGTTTGTGCTATACTGCATGTTTAGACTGCTCATATATAAGGTGGTCCTACATTTTGAAGAAAGAAACAAATATAAATTGTGTTGACAGTCTACGCACAGCCTATTTAGTATTGGATCTGATTCCCATATTCATACTAACACCGGAACTTGAGAAATGCAGTCTCTTATTTTAGCTTTTTATTCTAATGTTTTGAGTCTGGATCGCTGTAAATAATAAATATTAGTGTCCTGCCCATTTATTTTTTTAGTGGCTATGTCACATTCGTGGTCCTGGTGTGAAGTAGTGTGCATCTGTAGAAGTTTAAGTGAACAAGTTCTAGTTTTTTCCTCAAGAAGTTAAATTTGCCAGAAAAATTTTCTGAAAAAATAACCCGTGTTTCAGGATTTTGTAGCTCCATTTTACTGATTGGGCATATTTGAGGAGTTTCAACAAGTTGGTTGATCAGGAACGAGTTTCACCGTTATCAATGACTGTGTTTCATGATTATTTAGATTGTTATTACTAAGATGATCATGTTTTTCAAAAAAATACTGAACTTACAAATGTGTATTTGTGTAAAATTAAGCATCTTTATTTTGCAGATTTAAGCCATAATTTTCTTACTACAATACTTCTTTAGAAGTTAAAAAAAAAAGAATTCAAAACTGTTAGTATTCTGATTACAATATAACTAAATAAGCTTTTTTGAAAATAAAATAAACCGTTCACTTTAGCTCAATTTTATTTAAACTTTTCACCTATGAAACTCAGATACTCAATCCAACTAGAGACTAAGATTACAGATTCTTGCCTTTTATAAAAGGCAAGGCCAGATAATATCAATTTCACAAAGAACCAGTACATACCCACAAAGAATTTGTTCTTTAGAAAAATGACAAGTTAACCAGCAAAGAATTTTCTGTTATGAAAACCTATTTTCTTTTCAGTGAATCAACCACAAAATCATCTAAATTAGTCACTCATGGTTGTATGGCGATCAGTTTTTCTAAATCATCACATAAGGTGGGGTTCAAAGAGCAGAATTATTTCAACACAAACTATGCGAAGTGCATCGTAACTTCGTCCTTTTTTTTTCTAAGAAACCATGTTAGGATAAAAAAAGGCAACTTAAATAAATCAATCCAAACGAGCTCTTAAAACAGAACATAATAACTAGGAAGATCGGTACAAAAATTATGTTAAAACTAACACTAACGGAAATGATGAAAGATTCAAATCAACAAATTAATAGTTGGACTGATCCTATCAAATACATCTCAACTAAACTACAAGGTCCATAGGCTACATATCGGAGAATGCAACTGAGCTGGCTCCATTATGGACAATATGATTGCAAAATGATACATGTATTTATACAGTTAACTATTGAAAGGAAACGTCATATTATACAATCAACATTTCCAAAATAAGCTGAAGCTTGAATTGGGTTCACTTTGTATGATTAGTACATGCCTTTGAAGATGGGATTCGTTCGACAAATGCTCGCCCCCAATTCTTCATATTTCTCCTTTGTGTGGCATGCCTGTATGTATATATATATATATACACATATATATACATACATATATATATATACATATATATATATACATACACACATATATTCAATCTTGGTGCACCAGTGTGTGTCTACATACATAAGGATAACTGTGCAATGTTTGGATCAATTAGCAAATCTGATTTGACAAAATAATATAGTAAGCTTTTAAATACAAAAATTCTTTGCAGGAATACGACAAAAATAACAAACTAAAAGAGGGCTTGGATTTGATGCTATATTGTTAACAAATTTTATTTCCATCTGTCCTGAGATAATGAACAGCTCCTTATATTCCTATGTTAACACTCTTTGTTTTACTTTGATTCCTTAGTGCTTTATTTCTATAATATATGCTGAATATGTGAGCTGTCTGTACACTACAAGAATTTTCTGATTCTCCTACGCTGGTTTGGCGTAGGTAAGGCACAGGAAATATTAGTTTCCTACGTTGTACCTACGCCAAACCTGACATAGGAAAAACTAGCGTGGCAAAAATATTTTCCACGCCTTTCCTACACCATGCATTGTACGGTTTCCTACGCCCTTCCTACGCCAGATATGTTTCCTACGCCCTTCCTATGCCACATATTTCCTACGCTAGATGTTTCCTATGTCTTTTCTATGCAAGATATTTTCTACACTCTTTCTACGCGTAAAAATTCCCTACGCCCTGCCTACGCCCAAATTTCCTATGTCCCCACGCCTTATATATTCCTACGTCATTCTTACATCCTAATTCCTATGTGTTAGCTACGCCGTGCATATGTTGTACAAGCGAATACAATTTTAAATTTCCGTACGCTATAGCTATGACATTTTAAATAATTTCTACCATACTATGACTGTATTTTAAATCACCTGAATCAATACGAGGAAATCATATAGAACAAAATCAGCAATATTATTAATATATATCAACAAAGTACAATTTCACACTCATTAAACATGACAAACAACACTTTATAACATATATTCAGGTAAACTCAAATACTGTTATATCCGTAAGTCAAAATGACATTAATAAACAATAATATGCTTAAAAAAATCATACATAACATAAAACAAATATGAATCTCCAACCCCTGTGGTCATCGAAGTAGGTGTGTTAGATGCAACGTCCATTGTGACTGATCTTGAGAGGCAAGAGGTACATGAGAAATCCAAAAACAAAGGAACTAATGAGATTGTGGCTAACAGTGGTGACATGGCTAGCATTGCTAGCAGAAACTTGAAAAAAGCACACAATGGTAAAATGTTTATTGATCATGAAGGCAATTTGCATGTGAATGGAGGTGAAACAGGCGTAGATGCTCAACTCAATATGGACCCTGTTTTAAGTGTTGCATTGCCATTCTTTGCTGGTATGTCTTCAAGTGATGCCTTTGCGTTGGATCAACTGCAGGCAGTTATACAACAGGATGAAATTTTGCAACAAACGCTCCCTAGCTCTGATGAAAACGAGAACACTTGCAAAAGCAAGACTGGCTCTACTACAAAATCTGCTAGAATAAACAAAGCTTCTCAACAGGAGATCACCAATACTCAACCAAATCTAAAACCTCCTCCTGGACATAAGGAACCTAAAAATTCCTGCTTCTATGAAGCTGACAGAGGAATAAAAAGCGTGCCTAGAAACAACAACAACAAAACCAAAGAGGCTACAAAAGAACCCTCAAAGATCTTAACTAGATCTATGGCAAATGTCAGCAACCCCTCAAGTGCGTCTCCCAATGCAGCAAAACCTTTGCGTCTGGAATATTAGAGGTGCGCACCAAGACTTTAAGCTTGACCAATGCAGACTGTTAATTCGCAAGTATAACCTGAGCCTTCTCGCTATCCTTGAAACAAAGCTAAATGAACAACTCACAACTCGTGCGGCAAGATACATTAATCCTTCTTGGAGCTTCATGCATAATCTTCAAGAGGAGAAATACGGTAGAATTCTAATTTTGTATGATCCTACTATTCATAATCTCTCTAAAATAGTGGCCACTACTCAATTTATTTACTGTCACAATCTTCACGCTCCCACTAACACCTCGTATTATCTTACTTTCGTTTATGCTAATAACTCTGCTAATGCCAGACTCTCTATGTTTAATATGTTGCCAGCTCAAAGACAAAACTCTCACCCTTGGATTGTCTGTGGTGATTTTAACTCGCCCCTCAAAATTTCTGACCGAGTAGGTGGTTCCATTGTGTTATTAAATGAGATAAGTCCCATTAATATATTTTTACATGACGCGGACCTTATAGAGATTAACTCTTACGGGGTTCAGTACACTTGGAATAATAGTAAGAGGGTTGGGACTAGGACTTTTACTAAAATTGATCATGCCTTTTGTAATGCTGCTGCTCTCAATGCTTGGCCTGCTTTGGTTAATGAGCTTCCTCCTCCCTTATTATCCGACCACTCTCCGCAAATCCTACACTTAGGAGAAGTTACTAATCAAAGGAAGGCTAGCTTTAAATTTTTTAACACCTGGGCTGATGACCCACAATTTAACAATCTTGTTTTGAATGCTTGGAATACCCCGGCTTATGGAAACCCCATGTTTGTTTTACATCAAAAACTTAAAAACCTTAAAAATGTGCTTAAAAACTGGGCTAACATTAAGTTTGGGTCTGGAAGTAAACTGTCCTCTGAATGGTTGCATAAACTTGAAGAAGTCCAAATCCGTATGAACATTGATACGTCGGATGTGAACCTCGCTGAGTTAGAAACCCTTTACTCCACCAATCTTAGAGAGGCTCTTTTTGCGGAAGCTCTCATGACCAAACAAAAAGCGAGACTTAAATGGGCTGAGGATGGTGATAGGAATACCGCGTACTTTCATGCGGCTTTAAAAGCGAAGCATAATAGAGAGAATATCCTTTCTATAACTGATAATGCAGGTACCGTCTTTAACTCTCAAGTTGATATTCAGACTGCATTCATTAAGCACTTTAGCGACCTCTTTGGTAATATTGATAACTTTGAACCTGACATTGAAAATATCAACCCCATGCACCTTCCTCGTTTGAATGATGAAAACCGTACTTATTTATGCTCTCCTATTACTGATAGTGACATCAAAAATGCGGTTTTTTCTCTTAATTCTAGTTCTAGTGGTGGCCCTGATGGTTTTAATGCGGTTTTCTTCCAAAAAACCTGGAACACTATTCATCTAGATGTTTGCAAAGCTGTTAAACACTTTTTTAAAAGAGGTAAAATGCAAGGGTCCTTTAACAACACTTTAATCGCTCTTATTCCTAAAGTGTCGAATGCTTGTAATGTAAATGTTTTTAGACCTATATCGTGCTGCAATACTATATACAAGTGTATTTCTAAGATTTTGGCGACTAGGTTGAAGGTTGTCCTTCCTTTCCTTATTTCTAGCAACCAAGCTGCTTTCTTACCGGGACGTAATATCTTAGATAATGTGCTCCTTGCGCACGAGCTCCTTAAGGGTTATAATCACAAGCACATTTCTCCTCGTATTATGTTAAAACTTGATATTCGTAAGGCTTTTGACACTATACAATGGACGTCCATAATCAGGATCATGAGTTTTATGAGATTCCCGCCTACTTTCAATGCTTGGATTTTCGCTTGTATTAGTTCTGCTCATTTTTCTATTAACGTCAATGGCTCCTCTGTTGGCTTTTTTCATAGTAAGCAGGGTATTAGGCAGGGAGACCCGCTCTCCGCTTATCTTTTTATTATTGTGATGCAACTTCTTACGGGCATGCTGAACGATCTGGTCGGAACATGTAACTTTATGCTTCACCCCAAATGCAGGGAACCTGTTATTACTTCCCTTATGTTTGCGGACGACTTAGTCATCTTCTGCAAACCGGATAATAACACGCTCTCCAAGATTATGAGCACTCTTGATAATTTCTTCTGCATGACTGGTTTGCGTATTAATTTGGAGAAATCTGGATTCATATCAGCTGGTATTAGTAGTGATCTAATCTCTCAAATTACTATGCAAACCGGTCTCAAACCGAACGTATCAACTATGTCGTATCTTGGGTTGCCGCTTGCAACTTCGAGAATCATGACTCGTCAATGCGCTCCGTTATACGCTAGAATCACCGATAGACTTCAATGCTGGTCTGCTAGGCTGCTTTCCCAGGCGGGTAGGGTCACTTTAGTTAAATCTGTCATTATTGCGATGCATGTCTACTGGGCCCGTACTTACATTTTGCCGAAAAAACTTCTAACTATGTTGCGCACCGCGTTTATGCGGTTTATCTGGAAAGGAAATATTCACATCAAATATTTAGCTCCGATTTCCTTTAAACAAATTGAGAAACCATTAAACAAAGGTGGCTTAGGATTAATAAATATGAGCATCTGGAATAGGGCTGCGCTTGGTAAGCATTTAAATGACGTTTTAATTAATAAAGACAACTTATGGGTCCAATGGTCAAATAAATATGTGCTGAAAACTGATTCGTATTGGACTGTTAGTTGTAAGAGTAGCATGAGTTGGACTTGGCGAAGCTTAATTAAGCTTAGAAATGTCTTTCTGACGCTCTTCAAGTATGGTCCGATATCTTATGGTTCGATCAGCTTTTGGAATGACCCCTGGTCCGATTTTGGTCTTATTTTATCCAGCTATATTTCTTATTTTAACATTATGCAAAGTGGTATAAGCATCAGCACATGCGTGGCTAGCATAGTTCAACAAGACCAACTTATCCTGCCTGCTACTGCTATTCAAGAACTGGTGAACTGCTGGACTAATATTAGAAACAGATGGACTCAAATGAATGCTAACGCCTATGCTGTTTGGAACCTCTCAGGTGAACACTACTCTATTAAAAATATGTACTATCATCTTCTTGGTGTTTCACTTCTGCCTCATTGCAGTTGGCATAAAATTATCTGGCGTCGGGACAATCAAATGAAGGAGAATCTCAGCTTGTGGAAAATTATTCACAGAGCTACCTGGACGTCTGATAGGCTTTGCGCGCTTGGGATGACAACTGCTCTTACATGTTCTTTCTGTTGTGCCTATAATGAGACTCTCAGCCACTTATTCTTTGAATGTGCGGCTATCAGCAACCTATGGATCGAGACCTTGAACCAAATTGATGTAGCTTTTATCCATGCTAGTAGCGAGCTTGAAAGGGTTGAAATCAAAGCCAAGGCCAGTGGTAGATGCAACAGATCAAGAATTTTTACATATGTTCTAAAAAAGTTTGTTCGGCGCATATGGATCCAAAGGAATCTTCAAGTTTTTGACATCGTGCATGCGCTCAACGAACGCCAATTGAAACACGTCCTCTGGAATGACATTAAGGATGGTTTGAAATACCTGAAATTCGCGTATGATCCAGGGATTTTTGGAAGCTGATTCTACTGCTTCTTACAGTTTTTGTCTATATGTGTTTTGTCTTTTCCTTCTAGCGTTGATATACCTTGTTTTCACTGTATTCCTTTTTGCTTTTCTGTCTTTGTCTCTAATGTAATCTTCTGAGGTATATCAATAAAAATGGTAGGGGTCCATTCAACCCCGTCGGATTTTCCAAAAAAAAAAAAACAAATATGAATCTCCATCCAATTACCGACACACTAGATTTTTAAACACTGAAAAAGATTTCAAGTATGGCCCATGATGATTTCAGCACCGCCCTCAACTCGAAGAAGATGTTGGCACTCTAGAGAAGTTTCCGATGCGCTAACAGAAGTGAGCGACTACAGCATGCTATCACGTCTGAATTCTCTCCTATACTCGAGCGTCATGCTCCCCAGCTCGTGATTCTCAAGCACAGATCTTGGAGCACCGTGGCCCATTAACATTTTTCATTAATTTTCAACCATATTAAAAAAGAGTTTTCTGCATTATATTATAGGCAATGAATTTACTAAAAGATTCATATTTTAAGTGGGGGTCAACCTACGAGTACTAGGCATATGATGACATTAGCAGTCCATCTAACAATGATAATGAATTTACTAGAAAGAAAAGGTCATGTCTCATCATCCAGAACCAACAAACTCAGTAGATGAATGAAAAAAGAAAGGCATAAATTATTTGGAAGATAAGTTGCAAGTCACGGTCATGCTGTATCAGGGGTCTCGGCATGTCAGCAGCTGGTACTACTATTTTCCAACTAATACAAATGATTGATCATAAAGTTCAATACATGTCATTTATATACCTGTTGGCAAAACACTTTTAGATCTAAAAGGTGATTTCGATTGAAAGAACATTATCCATGATGAAACTAGATGACTATCTAAAGTATATATTGTCCAGATGTAAAAGAGAGAATTTGCATTCGAGTTACCTCAAGGATCCATCCAATGTACTTGACATTGTTTACATGTGGATTAACATCCAGATCGCTCCATCGAGGTTGTAAGTTATTCACAGAATATAAAACGACTATTTAGTTGATCAGTCCTCATGCATGTATTTCTTGCTGGGTGTAAAATGAAACAGTTCTCGACCTATTCAGCCACCAAGTAAAGCCACATCGACCAATACATTACCATGAAATCAAGTGCTAATAATAGGATAAGTATTATAAAATTTATGTGATCACCTAAAGAATTGGATATTTCAAGGCTAAGCTATATATAGTTCAGGCGATAATCAAAAGCAATTTAAGTCATTATGACGTATGTTGCAAACTTCGTTAGTTGAAAAGCTCCAGGCCTATTATCTTGGATGGAAGACCAGAAATAAACGACTTGTGGCTAAAGGACAGGGTAAAGGAATAAATGGATCTATGTAATTATATCACGTTGATTAATTCATAAAGCATTGAACTATGGAAATCTGTGATTAGTTCATAAAATCAACTCAGAGAGATGTCCTATTATCAAAGGTAAAATAGAAAATAAGCAGAGTTACCTAAAGAGGAGATACTCTATTAGCGCGTCCTTCTCTTTGCAAGTCTATATCCACCTGATTATCTTCAGTTTCTCACCCAATTACCACCTGTGCACCTCAGGCAAATAGAAAACCATTGAGAAATAATGAAAGGTAGAGCTAATATCATTTGATGAAAGATAAAGAATACATAAATTTATAACAGGCATGAAGCAGTTCATGTTATACTACCCGGGTAGTTCTAATGTAATACTTGAAATGTCGGCCATAAAAACAGCAAAAGCCAGATTAGATGCAATGGACCTATTTATAGGAGAATGAGAACTTTGTTCCAACCTGATCGTTTTCTTTGTATCCATGTGCTGGTATCTCGATATTGAACATAAAAATGACCATGATTTATAAATGGAAGTCAGATATAAAGGATGAAGTGTTTTTTGCTTCAAGCAAACTGTAACGACCCGCATTCTACGCATCGAAGGATCGTAAAATATTTATTTCTTTTACATACGAAGTCGTATAACCATGTAACTTTGGGAGACGACTATGAGGATCATTTCTCATGTTCATGATTTTTGCCGATTTTTAAATGATCGTTTTGCCTCTAACTAATCTTGTTTCGGCCATAACTTTTGATTGGAAAGGAGTTTTGACCTGATACCACTTCCATTAGATCCAGATGATGGTTTACCTTTCCGTAGAGTGGTCATATGTGAAAAACGGACTTACCGTTTGGGAGATATGGCTGAAATATAGTTTAGAAGGTGAAAAACTTCTTAACTGGGACAAATGAGGTGATCAGTGAATGAGCCCATAACCCATTTCAGGATTACGGTTATGGGGAGGCTGAAATGAGTTAGGTTTTCATTTTATTTCAGTTTTCTAGCTGCCATTTAAATCTTAGAACCCTAACAATGGTCTCCACCTTCTAAAATCATCCCAAATCGCTCTCTAATCAAAGATTAAGCTTAGCAACGTCAAATTAAGGAGAAATAGCACCAAAGCAAGGTTGGAGCTATTGTTAGACATCGGTATTCGCCCAAATCAGTGGAGTTTCAGATCTGTAAGTTTTATTTGTGGCCAAGGTGAGTGATTAGCATTGTTTTTACACTAATTATGGTTAATTAAGGTTAATTAGTGTTAATTAGCGAATTTAAACATGATTAAATTCTGGAAAAATATTTATAAATCTAAAAGTATCGTTTTAGGCCTCTGTTAGAAATTTGGCTTAATTTGGTGAAGTTTTGCTAAACCTATCATTAGATTTGCTTAAACATGCTTAAGGGGAAAACAAGGGTTCTTGGGTATGTTTGATCCATTTTGCTACATTAGATTGTTGTTTTGGTGTTTATGGTTGATTCCCTATGTTGCTATTACTGTTTGGAATGCTTTGTGATTTCTTAGTGAAGTTAGATTGGTCGAAAGCGTCGTCGTACGGCATAAAACAGTCGCTGGAAAAAGTTACAGGAAATTTGTGCAGGAACCAGATCGGATCGCCCCCTCTGACCAGACCCGACCGTGGAGAGCCGTCACGACCCGAGCCCTCCATTCGTGAAATAGCCTCACGAGCCAAGTATGTCACCACGAGCTGACCTCCACGAGTTGCGAGCAGAGCCACGACCTGGAGCCACGAACTAAAGCTCAGCTCGAACTTAAGGAAGGATGATCCGACCAGGGAGGTGCGTCACGACCCAAACCAAATGGGGTGTCACGACTCGTACCAGATGTGCATCACGACCGAACCAAACCGAGACGAGGAGAAAACCAAAACCCGAGATGCAAAGGTTGTCTGAATGGGACGTTGTAACTCAGGATCCAGATGGGAACCAATTAGTGAACTTCATGAGTTGGACTTTGCTGCGGGATGCGTGTTAAGGGGTTATCGACGTCCATAACTTTGATTCACCACCGAGACAGATGTTAGGCTACGGATCAGTGCAGTGGGGTAGTTATTACTCCATGGGGCAGAGTGATCGTAGCATGGCTATGAGCCAGTGCAGTGGAGTCATTATGACATCATGAGGTAGAGTGGACATAGCATGGACTAGTGGCTATGTATCAGTGCAGTGGATTCGCCATGATTCAATGGGGCAGAGTGATCATAGCAAGTATTTGGGTGATCAAAGTGGTGGATATCGCATCCTTTACGCACTGAGTGAGAGATGTGAGGATAGTTGATATGCTTGATTGTTTGACATCACTATGACATGCACACCCCCACCCCCGTATCTTTACACCATATGTTAGTATCACCTTAGAGTATTATACATCTTGTTGTGCTAACTCTTTGGTTGCAGGTCCAGGTTCAGGTATGGTTTAGTATACATGTTATTGTTCTGTTTTGCTACTTATCGCTCATACCATACTTTTTTCTGACCCAGAGTTTTATGTCTCTTCTTATTACTTTGGGTGCTCTTAAACGGGCAGACTAGAGACAGGTTAGCTAGTTGTGCACGAGTAGTTGTCTAGAGACGAGCAGGAGGATTGAACGTACTATTCTCTCTATATATATATTCTCCCTCTGTCGCTGCTGGTCACTACTTTGGGCTTTAGTAGTGTACCTTTCTTATTTTGCTTTAGAGGCAGTTTTAGAAGTTGTAATAAAGAAGATGTGGAACATAAGCTGTAATTTTGGATTTTCCGCTGCTACGATGGTTTAAGTTTTCAGCTTATGCACTGTCTCGCTTGTTTTATGTCAAGTTATGTTATTATTATATTTTATTCCATGCGCTGTGAGATATACTACTGGTTCATTGCTAGTTCAAATTTCTTTCTTTCCTTTCTTTGACGACCATCCCGTGCTGGTTGGACATTGGCATAACGTACTTTCATTGGAAATGTCGGCTGGTGCAGGGGCAGCTGCCACATTTGGTATCAGAGCGAGGTTGCGTAGTTAACCTAGGGAAGACATCAGAGAGAGATAGTACGTATATGAGAGCGCGTATTTGTGATATTTTGGTTTTCAAAAGCTATATACATATACTATTAGTATATTTAAGGATAAAGTCGCACTGCACTAGCACCACTGAACAGATGGTTAATCGTTTTCTCCTTACAGATTGAACGCTGAGCCGATATACTAGGGGTAATGGTAGAGGAGCTAATAATGGGAATGCTCCAGATATGAGGATGATGTTCATTGACTTCATGAGAGAGATGCATAGAAATGTGCAAGGAGCAGTTCCTAATGCTGAAAATGGTGACGATGCAGGCGCTTAGGACCGATTTTGCCAAGCTATGCAAGGATTACAATAGCCTTGGTGGGAAGCCGTTCCACAGAACGGAATCGGCTACAGAAATTCAGGATTGGTTGGATAGCTATGAGCGCATCTTCGAAGACTTGGGTATCGAGGATGCGACGAAGAGAAAGCTAGCGTCCCGCCAGCAGCAAGGACTGGCGATGAATTGGTGGAATGCTATTAGGGCAGCTACTCCAGAGGATCAAGTCACATGGGATCAGCTTAAGGCCCGATTCAGTGAAAAGTTTATCCCAACTGCTCAGAAATCAGAGTTGTTTAGGAAGTTCTTGGAGCTTAAGCAGAATGGTAGGGCAGTCTCGGAGTACATTGCTGAGTTTGATACTTTATCGATGTATGGATTATCTCTTATCGACTCTCCCAAGAAGAAGAATGAGAAGTTCATAACAGGCTTAGATCAGTACTTAGGGGAAAGGCTTATTAACCACATCGATGAGACGTTTGAATCGATTGTGGGGAAAGCTTTGAGAACAGAGAGTCTATACCCTAAGTCGAAGACTAAGGTTGCATCTGCAGAGGAGCCAAAACCGCAAGCAAGCGGTGGAGGCAAGAATAATTCTCAGAATAAGAGAAAGCAAAATCAGACCAATGATGGCCAGAAGAAGAAGAATAAGAAAGATGTTGAGTGCTTTAGCTATGGTAAGAAGGGCCACTATGCTAAAGAATGTCGAGCGAAGCCAGCGGACAAGAAGTGCTTCAACTATGGCCAAGTGGGACAACACAAGGATAAGTGTCTGCAACCCCCTGAAGAAAAGAAGATTGTGAAAGCATATGCTATCAATGTTGTTCCTTCTTCGTCGAATGCCCCAACCGCGATGGAGAAATGAAAGAATGTCATAATTCAAGGTATGCTTTCTGTTTATGATATTCCTGTTCGATTATTGTTTGATACCGGAGCTTCCCGTTCCTTCATATCTAGTGACCTGGTAGATAAGTTGGGATTGGAACCCGAGATAGTCGATAGACCTTTAGTGGTGACAAACCCGATTGGTGGTTCAACTAGCCTTAGCATGATTTGTCGTAATGTGGTCTTATCGAGTCATGGATGTATGTTTTCTTGTGATTGCTTTGTTTTGGGCTTTACTGGGTCAGGAGAAGGGAAGTGAGATTCTTGGGCCATGTTGTTTCAGAGAATGGTATTGTCGTGGACCCTGCAAAGGTGGCTACAGTACAAGATTGGTCTACTCCCAAGAATGCAACAGACGTAAGAAGTTTCTTGGGGTTGGCTGGATATTATCGTAAGTTTATCCAAGACTTCTCCAAGCTAGCAGCACTTCTGACTCAGTTGACCAAGAAGAATCAAGCTTTCGTCTGGGACGAAAAGTGTGAGAATGCATTCAAGAGTCTAAAGGAAAAGTTGACATGTGCAACAGTATTAGTCATTCCTAAAGGGAATGAAGAAATGACAGCATACACAGATGCCTGTGGTACCGGACTAGGTACTGTATTGATGCAAGGAGGTAGGGTTGTAGCTTATGCTAGTCGGCAACTGAAACCGCATGAGAAAAGTTATCCTACCCATGATTTGGAATTGGCAGTGACTGTGTTCGCGTTGAAGATGTGGAGACATTATCTCTTGGGAGAAAGATTCAGGTTGTTTACCGATCATAAATCATTATAGTATCTTTTCTCTCAGAAGGATCTAAATCTCTGATAGCAAAGATGGTTAGAATTCTTGGCTTCCTATGATTTCGATATCGCATATACACCGGGAAAGGGCAATGCGGTAGCTGATTCCTTGAGTAGGAGATATGCCAGTTTAGGGGCTATGTTTCTAGAATGGAAACAACTAGAGTACATCGCTGGGTATGATTTCAGACCAAAGTGTGAATTGGAACAAGAAATGTTAGCAAATTTGATGATCGGACCCACTTTGATTGAGCGGATTGGTTCCAGTCAGAGGGACGATCCTAACCTATTGGAAATCATCTCAAAGTTAGAGATGGGAATCGACGAAGAGGTGAACAAGTATGGGCTTGATCGAGATGGATGGCTTAGAAAGAATGGTAGACTAGTTGTGCCAAATGTCGATGGATTGAGAGATGAAGTGCTTAGAGAATGTCAACACTCAAAACTGACTATACATCCCGGTGGTAACAAAATGTATAAAGACATGAAGCAAATCTACTACTGGGAAGGGATGAGAAGAGACGTTGGGAATTTTATATCCAAATTAGGGCCATCAATTTCGTACACGACC
The DNA here is from genome assembly GCA_030737875.1 of Allium sativum. NCBI lineage: Eukaryota > Viridiplantae > Streptophyta > Magnoliopsida > Asparagales > Amaryllidaceae > Allium > Allium sativum. The sequence continues at coordinate 382,358,211 of CM060915.1, forward strand.
CGAAACATGACTCGTAACCCACACGGGAAAAACCTGACCCGACCCATTTATAAACGGGTCAATTTTGGGTCAACCCGCTCTGACCCGTTTAATAAACGGCTGGGTTACGGGTTGACCCGTGAACCCGTTTCTGACCCGTTATAACCTGTTTAATATAAAACATACCAAGCCCAAGACGTATAAAACCAATTTTATGAAATTCATACGCTTAGCAGAGAGGTATTTTTAAGTGTAAAACCATGTATGTTGCCTTTTCAAGTGTTGTGTTTTTAAGCAATGTATTATTCTATTTCAGTATGCTTTTATTTTGCAAAATATAGGTGATAAATGGATTTCTGTGAAATTAAACAGGTCAAAACGGGTCGACCCGACCCGTTTATAAATGGGTTGGGTACGGGTTGGCATAATATGACCCGTTTATTAAACAGGTTGACTCGACCCATTTAAAAATTGACCCGAACCCGACTTGACCCAACCCGAACCCTACCCGATCCGACCCATTGACAACTCTAATCCAAATGCATGAATTGTCAGCTAATTAAAGCTGAGCAAAAGAAGCCTAGTGGTTTGTTGCAACCATTAGAAATTCCAGAATGGAAATGGGAACAAGTCTCAATGGATTTCATTGATGGGTTACCAAGAACTAGATCGGGCCATGATAGCATTTGGGAGATTGTGGACTGATTGACTAAGAGTGCATGGTTTATACCCGTCAAATCGAATATAATGACAGCTAAGTTAGCGGAACTATATATGAAACGGGTAGTGAGATTTCATGGAGTACCTAAAAGCATTATGAGTGCCTGAGACCCGTTGTTTACTAGTGGGTTTTGGAAGAGCTTACAAGAGGCTCTAGGGTCAGAACTACACCTCATACCACGTATCATCCTCAAACTGACGGTTAGACAGAGAGGGAGAATCGAGTATTAGAAGATCTCTTGAGAGCTTGCATATTGGATTTTGGTGGATCATGGGATGACCATTTGCATCTAGTAGAGTTTGCATATAATAATAGTTATCAATCCAGTATCGGTATGGCTCCACTTGAAGCTTTGTACGGAAGACCGTGCAACTCACCGTCATGTTGGTTAGAAACCGGTGAGAAGTTTGTGCTTGGACCAGATGTGATAAGAGAAACCTCAGACAAGATTAAGATCATCCGACAATGAATGAAGGCTGCCCAAGATAGGCAGAAGAGTTATGCTGATAAGAGGAGAAGAGATTTAAAATTCTCCATTGGTGACTTGGTTTTTGTCAAGAATTCTCCATTAAAGGGCGTGATACGATTTGGTAGGAGAGGCAAGTTAACACCAAGATTTGCTGGTCCATTCCCAGTTCTCGAGCAAGTTGGGAATTTGGCATATAAACTTGAATTACCAGAGAAGATGGCAGGAGTTCATAATGTATTTCATGTTTCCCAGTTAAGGAAATTCGTGCATGACCCCGATATGACTATTTCACCTGATCAGTTGGATGATATCGAAGTAGAACCCGAGGCGGCTGGGAACCGCAAGCCGATTCGTATTGTCGAGCACGATACGAAGAAACTTCGAAGGAAAGCAGTGAATCTAGTCAAGGTTCAATGGGGCGAGGACGAGAATGACTGTACTTGAGAGACAAAGGAGAGCATTAGGAAGACGTATCCAGAACTCTTTGCCTGGTAAGATTTTTATTACAACTTAGTTTTCTGCATGCTAGGATAGACTTGTTCATTTGTTTTGTATGTTTGATTGTTGTATAGGGCTGATAGGCATGCATGATCCCTTATTTGTTACTTAGTTTAGGAATTTCGGGGGCGAAATTTCTTAAGGGGGAAGAATGTAATGACCCGCATTCTACACATCGAAGGATCGTAGAATATTTATATCTTTCACATACGAAATCGTATAGCCATGTAACTTTGGGAGACGACTATTGGGATCATTTCTCATGTTCATGATTTTTGCCGATTTTTAAATGACCATTTTGCCCCTAGATGATCTTGTTTCTGCCATAACTTTTGATTAGAAAGGAGTTTTAAACTGAAACTACTTCCATTAGATCCGGATGATGGTTAACCTTTCCGTAGAGTGGTCATATGTGAAAAACGGACTTACCGTTTGGGAGATACGGCTGAAATAAGGTTTAGAAGGTGAAAAATTGTTTAACTGGGCCAAATGAGGTGATTAGTGAACGGGCTCATAACCCATTTCGGGGTTAGGGTTATGGGGAGGCTGAAATGAGTTAGGTTTTCATTTTATTTCAGTTTTCTAGCTGTCATTTACCTCTTAGAAACCCTAACAATGGCCTCCACGTTCTAAAATCATCCCAAATCGCACTCTAATCAAAGATTAAGCTTAGCAACATCAAATTAAGGAGAAATAGCACCAAAGCTAGGTTGGAGCTGCTGCTAGACATCGGTATTCGCCCAAATCAGTGGAGTTTCAGATCTAAAAGTTTTATTTGTGGCCAAGGTGAGTGATTAGCATTGTTTTTACACTAATTATGGTTAATTAAGGTTAATTAGTGTTAATTAGCGAATTTAAACATGATTAAATTCTGGAAAAATATTTATAAATCTAGAAGTATTGTTTTAGGCCTCTGTTAGAAATTTGGGTTAATTTGATTAAGTTTTGCTAAACCTATCATTAGATTTGCTTAAACATGCTTAAGGGGAAAATAAGGGTTCTTGGGTATGTTTGATCCATTTTAATACATTAGATTGATGTTTTGGTGTTTATGGTTGATTCCCTATGTTGCTATTACTATTTGGAATGCTTTGTGGTTTCTTAGTGAAGTCAGATTGGTCGAAAAAGCCGTTGTATGGCGTAAACAGTCGCTGGAAAAAGTTGTAGGAAATTTGTACAGGAACCGGATCAGATCGCCCCCTCTGACTCGATTTGACCGTGGAGAGCCATCACGACCCGAGCCCTACATTCGTGAGATAGCCTCACGAGCCAAGTATGTCACCACGAGATGACCTCCACGAGTTGCGAGCAGAGCCACGACCTGGAGCCACGAACTGAAGCTCAGCTCGAACCTAAGGAAGGATGATCTGACCAGGGAGGTGCGTCACGACCCGAACCAAATGGGGTGTCACGACTCATACCAGATGTGCATCACGACCGAACCAAACCGAGACGAGGAGAAAACCAAAACCCGAGATGCAAAGGTTGTCCGAATGGGAAGTTGTAACTCAGGATCCAGATGGGAACCAATGCGTGAACTTCATGAGTTGGACTTTGCCGCGGGACGCGTGCTAAGGGGTTACCAACGTCCATAACTTTGATTCACCACCGAGATGGATGTTAGGCTACGGATCAGTGCAGTGGGGTGGTTATTACTCTATGGGGGTAGAGTGATCGTAGCATGGCTATGAGCCAGTGCAGTGGAGTCGTTATGACTTCATGGGGGCAGAGTGGACATAGAAAGGACTAGTGGCTATGGATCAGTGCAGTGGAGTCGCCAGGACTCCATGGGGCAGAGTGATCATAGCAAGGATTTGGGTGATCAAAGTGGTGGATATCGTATGCTTTACGCACTGAGTGAGAGATGTGAGGATGGTTGCTATGCTTGATTGTTTGACATCACTATGACATGCATACCCCCACCCTTGTATCTTTACACCATATGTTAGTGTCACCTTTGAGTATTGTACATCTTGTTGTGCTAACTGTTTGGTTGCAGGCCCAGGTTCAGGTATGGTTTAGTATACCTGTTATTGTTCTGTTTTGCTGAGTATCGCTTACACCAGACTTTTGTCTGACCCAGAGTTTTATGTCTCTTCTTATTACTCTGGGTGCTCTTAAACGGGCAGAATAGAGACAAGTTAGCTGGTTGTGCACGAGTAGCTGCCCGGAGACGAGAAGGAGGCTTACACGTACTATTCTCTCTCTCTCTCTCTATATATATATATATATATATTCTCCACGTGTCGCTGTTGGTCACTACTTTGGGCATTAGTAGTGTACCTTTCTTATTTTGCTTTAGAGACAGTTTTAGAAGTTGTAATAAAGATGATGTGGAACATAAGCTGTAGTTTTGGATTTTCCGCTGCTACGATGGTTTAAGTTTTCAGCTTATGCACTGTCTCGCCTGTTTTATGTTAAGTTATGTTATTATTATATTTTATTCCATGCGCTGTGAGATACACTACAGGTTCCTTGTTAGTTCAAATTTCCTTCTTTCCTTTCTTGGACGACCTTCCCGTGCTGGTTGGACATTGGCACAGCGTACTTTCATTGGAAATGTCGGCTAGTGCGGGGCGGGCCGTCACACAAACAATGGAAACCATGCACATAAGAGGAACAAATGGACCAAAAATTAAACCATGTCATCCCTATGTATTTCACGAAAAGTATAGTTTAGGGACATTAGCATAGTAATTTACTTTGTCCAATTTTAGTATCACTTAAAAGAATCTAAGAATGATGGTGAAGATGAATGGTTAGTTACATACAAGACCAAAATAGAGGAATGGAAGAATCATAGTCGCTATATGTCATATTCTCATGTACTGTCTTTGCAAACATAGAGTTGGGAGGAGAAAAGAAAAAACCACCAAAATGCGACCAAGATAACTTATTTGCTGCAAAACTAAATATGGACGCATGTGTTTTGCATTACATAAATAAAGAAAGATAAAAAGTTCTTAGTGCAGTTTGCAAGCATTACGTACCTTCTTTAGCAAGCATATACGGCTCCTTGTCATATTGGCTCAATCCATCCTTAGTATCTACAGAATAGCATACTAGCTTTATATTACACATACAGAACATATAGCTGAAAAGCTGCATTGAACTGAAAATATATGTATACCATATCCTCGACATCAGAAGTGTATGGTACATCATCTTCACTCTCTGAAATGTTGTGTCCATAGTCAGAAGTAGCGGTTTCTAGCAGCAAGATGATCTGTGTGTTAGCCTCCTTTAGACATGTTGCACGAAGGGAATTAACATTCAAGTTTTCGATGCCATAATGCATATTTTCTATATAAGAACCAAAAGCATCAAGATTTCATGGTTATTCTCCTTCAAAGCAGCAACTTGAGTTGGTTCAAATATTGTTGTTGTTGCTGCTCCAGCTTCTGTTGAATTTAATTTCAAATTGGATGCTTTGTGTTGCACATCTAAAATAGGTTTTTTGCCTTTGTTTACATCCCCTGCTAAATCTTTTTTATTGCCAAAGATGAATGAGCCCAAGTGTTCACGTTTTAGCCTTTTACTTCTAGAAGAATGAGACGATGAAAATTTTGCCTTGGGAGATAAAATGACAAAATCAACCATTGGGATTTCTTGATCCTTTGAATTTAACTTACACCAGTTCTCAATTTCTGATTTCAATGCAGTAGCAGTTGTTTGAATGGTGGATATAGATGAGACATCAATATCAAAAATAGATTTCAAATTAGCATTCATCTGCGAATGAAACATGTGACCACAATCTTCGGTGATTTCCAGATCTCTATCCACCATGTTTAATACTACAGGTCCTATTAAGTTTGGAAAATAATGGCGCATTTCAAGAGGAGAACTCAGTAGATTGTAATTCAAACCAAAATCAGGCTTGTCAATATTATGTTCTTTGTCGCTTACTAAACATTAGACCATTCACAGGAATAACAGCTGTAGCTGAATTCACTATTCTATGTTGACATCATTAGTGGATTAGAGAAGCTAGTATCCATCCTATCAGTATTATTGTCATCTAACTTTGAAACTAAAGAAGTAGTTATCTTATTATGATCATCTTCACTTTTTTTATTCAAAAGGAACACCTCAGCCTGCGGTGCTCATATCATGAGTTTAAGTTATCGATATCTAATTTATTTTTGTACGGGCTTCTTATATCAGAATCGTTTATAGCATCGTCTATGGATAAAAGATTCTCTTTCAAGTAAATGAGGAAATTAAATCTTTTGATGATTTTCCTCGAATAAATAATTTCCAAAAAAATTCAGTGAATTGGAGACAGACAGTTACAACATTATCTGGAGTTCTTGTTACATCTGGGTTTCCCAAAAAAATCCATTATTTTTGATATATTTAGAAAGTAAAAGATAAAACAAGAAAAAAAGAAACTATGAAATACACACACAACATACAAAGGTGAACAAAACATGATTCTATATAGCTCTATGCCATTATGCACTTTTCTACATCAGTTTTTGTATTAACAGGTTCATTATCAAAGTCGACGAAAAGAGAATGAAATCAACAATTATACCGACCAATCTAATTTATACTTCACCAAAGAACCATGCAACAAACCTAAAAATTCACTTCGATCCCTTATACTATTTTCACTGTATACTTAGCAACATATTAACATGTTTACAGACTTGTTCAAAAACAATTATGCTTTTCGAACACCAGCAACTAACTTAAATTGACAATAAAGCATCGTTGCAGCAAATCATTTCCTTTTTTTGACAGAAAACATATACTCATATTTATAAAAAAAACATCTGCAATCCTATTTTCCAACAAAAATCAAAACGGCGATCATACGATTCATGTATATATTTAAAGTTAACCTAATAAACAACTTACAGTTTAGAAATCAGCAAAAGCAGCATACCATGACACAGTCAATCCAACCCAAAATTAGAGAAAAATTGAATTTGGGGCTGCACCAGTTGGATCGTCACCGAGTTCTGGTAGCGTGCAAGTTGAGAGGTTCCGATGGACCAGTGACATGTGAGAGGTACCGCTGCCGATAGGGATGCTACGGAGAGATCCGTCTTTTGGACCAGTAATGCCCTTTTAAGGAAGGATCATATAAAATCAATTAGGAAATTAGGGTTTTTTTTTGGATTGGGAATGTCGTGATGATTTGCTAGTTACGGAGAACAAAAAAGGTTGTATGAAGCATTTATGAATAAGATCTTCGTTGTTTTTCATATCGATGGCTCCTGCTGGACTAATGTCGAAATGCGGATCACTATTATTAGGCGTTCGATGCTTTTGTTTGAACCATTCAGATCGTAATTAAAATAGGGGTATGGATTGCTAAGTTTTCTATGCCCTTCCTATGCCTTCACATGTTTTTACTCATTCTTACGCCCTTCCTATGCCTTCACATGTTTTTACTCATTCTTACGCCCTTCCGATGCCCCGTTTTGTGGCGTAGGAAAGGCATAGAAAATTTCGCATATGAAATTATAATGATTTCTACAATGGCGTGTAAATGACGTGGGGTTTTTCTACGTCTTCGATTGGCGTAGGAAAGACATAAGAGATGGTTGACGCTTTCCGTACGATATAAACTCTGCCTATCAATTTCCTATGCCATTCCTACGCCCCGCCTTATGGCATAGGAAAGGCGTAAGAAATTTCACAAATAAAATTAGAATGTTTTCTACAATGGTATGGAAATGACGTAGTAGATTTCTACGCCTTCTATAGACATAGATAAGACATAAGAGATGGTTGACACATTTTCTGCACCGTAAACTTTGCCTATCAATTTCCTACGCCCCGTCTTATGGCGTAGGAAATTTCGCATATGAAATTAGAATTCTTTTTACAATGGCATGGAAATAGCATTGGAGATTTCTACGCCTTTTATAGACATAGGTAATTTGTAAAATACGGTTGATGCCTTTCCTACGCCGTGAACTCTGCCTACCAATTTCCTATGTCATTCCTACGCCCGCATTATGGCATAGGAAGGGCGTTGGAAATTTTGCGTAAGAAATTAGAATATTTTCTTATATGGTATTTTTGGAACACTACATCACTTCAATCTTTGCGTAGCATTTGCGCAGACAGTAATTCAGCTCTAAAAGTTGTTTGTTTTGGCCTTTGAATTTTCACGTGACTGTTACATTATACACTACTATTTTTTTAACTAGGTAAACACTATCCAGCTACTAGTTGTATTTACCAGTTATATATTCAAGGCTGTAATTGCTCAACTCCCTTTTAGTTATTTTATATCTCGTCTAACTTTAGTTTATTTATATACGTTTTAGTTTCGTTCAGTTTGTTTACATAGAAACTTTTAATTTAAGTGACAAGCGTTTGTCACGTCGAAGAAAAAAAATTGGTTTCTAAATTTATAAGGCAACAGTTTTTATCATTACTAGAATTTGGCATGAACTCAGATTTACTGGTGTAAGCAAAAAGTTAAGCATTACGTTTGTTCTACAATCATTTAGAATACATATAATTTTTATTTGTAGATTTGGTCCATGAAATTTGAACTGGTAATCCATGATCAATGGAAGGTTTCAGTAAATTTATACAGGAATAAATATAATATTTCCATCACCACATTTATTTATTATGCGATCACTCAGAGCACAAAAAGTTTATTTGTTAAAAAACCATTCTGGTTAAAGTAAGCACATTTCTTAAATTTAGTTCTTATTAATCTGTGTTTTTTTATTAATCTGTGTCCCCATTCAATTGAAGTTGAACTATGTCTTTGTCAAATAATACCAAGTTATATATAGAGCTTAGTTTCCCATAATTTATAGCCCTAATCTGTGTCTTACCATTCAAATAATTTGTGCATATTTTAGAGTGAAATAAAATGAGAAGTATACTAACTGTTGAATGTGTTGCAGGGTGAACATGCAATGCAATGGTGGAGGTTCTAGTTGTTTGAAGTTGATGCTTTTAGTGGAGCTTTGGAAGGTTTTATCACGTAAAGTAAGGGCCCATAATTTGAACTTTGAAGTAAGAGTCTATAATTTGAACTTTGAAGTATGGGGTTTGTAATTTGAAAATAGACATAATTGAACTTTGAAGTAAGGGTTTGTAATTTGAAAATAGACATAATTGAATTTTGGAGTATGCAATTTGAATTGAAGTTGAACTATGTAGTTTTTAGTTTAGATATGTTGTATTCCTGTTAATTAAGTATGAGCATTGAAAATTAATATTGATGGATATAATCTGCTCATATTTTATTTAAATTGATGCGTTGTATTTCAGGTAGAGGGATACGAAAAAAATACAATTTTTCACTTTAATTCAGCCACAGTCGAAAACCGTGGCTAAATTGTTTAAAAAAAATACAACCTGAGTTTGCCACAGCTCAGAACCATGGCAATAAAACATACTGCCACGGTTAAAAGTCGTGGCAAAGAGGAAATCTGCCACGGCTTTGGCCTGTGGCAAAATTCCATTTTGCCACGGCTTTTAGCCGTGGCAAAAAAAATGCCACACCCAGTTTTGCCACGGCTCAAAGCCTGGGCAAAACTATTTAGCCACGGCCTAAAGCCATGGCAAAAACACATTTATGGTGTAGTGAATACAAAGATGAGGAAAATCAAGAAGTTACCGCTGATTTTAATAACAAATCTGATAAAGAAGAACATGAAGAAGACGAAGTTGAAGAGAATGAAAAAGCAGAAGAGGCTGTGACTAATGTTACTATTGAAGAAATGGACAACAAAGAAGAAACAGTGCAAAAGAACAACCCAGTGTTGATTGGGAAGCGTGGCGTTGGAATGACAGCTGTGGTAGAAGGGCTCACACAGAGAATAATTAGAGGTGATGTGCCAAGCAATTTACTGGATGTTAAGTCGATAGCACTTGATATGGGAGCATTGGTGTTTGGTGTGAAATATAGTGAAAAAATTCAAGAGAGCTGAAATCTGTGCTGAAAGAAGTGGAGGATTTAGATAGGAAAGTGGTATTGTTCATTGATGAGATACATTTGGTGCTTGGAGCAGAAGGACTGAGGAGAGTATGGATGCTGTCAATTTGTTCAAACTAATGTTGGCGAGAGGGTATACTGAGGCAAATAATCAATTTGAAGGGCCTGTTGAAATAAATTCTATACGTAAACAGTATGATGCACCATCAAAGTATCCTTTAGGCCATACGAATTTCTCAAATGTGGGCAGACTACTCCTGAGATCAAAAATTCTAGAAGCTCAGATCTTCATTTGATTCAAAGTGTGCACACGACTCAGCAAGTGGAAACCATGCAGTCGAATGACAAATGGCCAACCTCTGAAACAAGATTTATTGCTGATATTGCAGAAAAAGCACTGCATGATAAGTCGAACACAATTAAGAAAGTCTGTATAATATCTCTATTCTTATCAAAATGCATGAGATATGAATCAATCAAAGCCCAGATGTTCTCAGAAGCTTTGAAGTTTGAAGAAAGGTTCAAAATGATTAAAGAATTGGGTTTAAGGGAAATGTTGGAAAGTAAACCAAATTAGTGTCATCTCGTAAAGAGTCGTATCTTTTGTTTTAAGAGTCAGGTCTGTTCATTTAAGAGTCATGTCCATTAAGCATTATGTCTATTAGTAAAATGTGGTGTCCATTGAGTATGAATTGAAATGTAAGGCTACCATATAAAGCCTACAATTTTGTGTTGTTAAATGTAAGGAAATTAAAAAGAGTTTTTACTCAAACAAAAATTAAATATTCTCTCCTCTTCTTCAATTCCAACACTTTATAGCCATTGGCGGCCATTGGAATACTATGATTTCCTATAGTGTATACTTAAGTTTCAACTGAATAAATGACAAAAGAATTAGAGCCAACATATATCAGTACCTACAGACAAACTCTTAGCTTAAGTCTCAATCCCATGTTTGAACTGTAGTATATTGTAGGCATTCATCAAACTATAAAAAGGACATAAGAAAAGAGTATAGAAAAAAGCTAAATTGGTTGAACTGAGCTAGATCTTAGGACAAAAAAAAAGATCGAGTAAATGAGTATTATATGTTTTTATATATGTGTTGACGTTGAGCTATCTGTTGCTTTCACCTGAATTGCATGACCCAGAAATCCAACTGAAAAGTTGGACTGCCATTCTATATTAACTGAAATTCATGTCATTAAGGTTTAAACTCCAGTGCTACAGGTTATGATGCTATCTTTCAAATCTTTTTATCATCTCAACATTTATTTTTCTCCCTTTTTAAATCTGAAAATGCTTTCATATGACTAGAATAATCTCTTCCAATAAATACTGCTTGAGATTAATGGGTTAACGATAAGGACTGTTAATCCAAACTAAAACCAGTATTGGAAATCAATCTGAACAGACAAAATTAAACTTGGCTAACTTTTGGTTTACTAAATTCGCCAAACCTACATTCCAAGTCCTTCTGGATAATCACTGTTTAATGACCAGGGATGCCAAGGAAATCGACCTAGCTTGAATACTGATGCATGATTATTTAGCTACACCTTCATTAGAATCTGATACTGACTGCATTTTCAGATTGTAATTTTCTTCCTTTCCAGCTCTAACCAATGGCGTAGCTAGGAAATTTATATGGGAGGGGCAAGATTTTAAAAATTGGAGGTTCGGGGGCGGTAGCCTCCGATTTTGTTTCTTCTTTCATGATGACTATATGATTATGTATATAAACATCATTTCACACCATCAAACAAACAAAACTAAATATAATTATATCATTATATTCGATTACAAAAAGGATCAATTATTGATCTTTCAAACAAAACAAAACATGCATATATGGTACTACTTTAAAGCTGCCCACGTCGACTTGAACACGACTTCGAACCACCGAATTTGAAATAACTTGATTTAGATTATCATCATCCACCACATTACTAAAAGGTGTAGAAGTTCCAACTACAATGGAAATATCTTCAATGGTTCTCTTAAAATATTTTCGCATATCTACATTTTTTTTAAAGAAATTACAATCTAATTTTTAATACTCGATTATAGACATCGACAATATAAAATGGGATAACAAACTAAAATCATTAAATACTAAAATGGGATAACAAACTGAAATTATACTCTTGTAGTCTTCCAATTTAATACTAAAACTGAAATCAAGTTTCAAGCAATTATTTTTATAACATCCAATTTCAGTACTCTTGCCACTTTAAGGTTTAGCAAATTGAAATCAAAGCTTCAGCAATCAAAGCAACAACTTAACTCAACTCAGGCACATCAATAAGAAAGATTCAGTATAATAAAACTAATTCAGCAATTAAAATGATTCACTTACTACCCATTTTCGGAAGTTGGAACGGAGGGCAACGATGGAGGCGGTTGGTTGGAGCCGGAGCTTGAAGGCGGCTCGTCGGAGCTGGAGGCGGCTGATTGGAGGAGCGGTGATTCGCTGAATTTTGGAAGCGCTCAGGTTTCTATTTTTCTATCTTTCTTTCAGTGAGGCCAGCGAGAAATAATGTTCTGATAGTTTTTTTTTCCGTTGCTTTGCTTTTTCTGGGTGGGGCACGTGCCCAAGCTAGCCAAGGCATGGGTCCGCCCTTGGCTCTAACATATGGTCACCTATATATGTTTTGACCAGTTTACAGAACGATTTCCATTAATATAAATTTGTTTCCTATATATAACATATGGTGTACCAACATTACACATATGTTTTTACCTGAACTGTTGTATGGTACCTTGAGTCACGCTTACCTTCTATAATTGTGGTCCAATACTAAAGCACTAATTGGATTTAAGAGAGAAAAACATTAAACTTAAAAACCATAATGCAACTTCTGTAGTTCTAAAAACTATAACTATGTATTACCTTTTTCCTTTTCTTTTAAATTTCACTTTTTGCAAATGGGTGAAACTTGTGCTTTTGTGTAATATTTGGTTAATTGATACTTGATAATTGGGGGTGATAATAACATCGTTGTAGCCAGCTCCTTAATTGATACTAAAATTAAAGGCTCAAATTATATTTTACGTACTTATACATGCTAAATCAATTAAGGGAGGTTATTGGCTTCTGATTAACTAAACATATATGCTCGGTTATATTGATCACTATTTTGGAAAATGCAAGCTCTTTACCTTCTACGAACCTTGGTATATTACATTCTGAACATTTTTATGTGATTTTGCAGTTTACAATTGCAAATGATGAAATGGTTCAAGTACTAGTCCACACTAATGTGACTAAATATATGAATTTCATGGTCGTCAATGGTAGTTACATGCACACAGAAGGAATGGTAATATAACAATACCATTGAATTTAGTTTAACTATTCATTATGAACTACTGAATAATAAATTAACGGATAAATAGAGTACCGACCACAGATGTGGAAGCACTAAAATCTACATTGATGAGACTTAATAGAGGGCTATCAAAGAAATTCTTTATATAAGCACAAGACTATAAAGAGAATAACCCTAAAACACATGAGGGGTTACCAGAAACTAACTTTGCGAGTACCTACTATTTAATTAGTTGCTTTTTACTTGAATTATAGGCAAAATGTTTCTATTTGGACTAAGTTTAAAGTGTAATGGTGCAGTAAATATGAGTTAGAAGCGAGCACAGTTGAGTTTATTGGCCATGCATTGGCACTACACAAAGGTGATAAGCAATCGGATCAATGTGCAATTGACACTATGAAAAGAATGAAGGTATTTGTAATGTTCCATGCGCTCATTTATTATCCATTGAAAACCCAACACTGAACTGCAATCTTGTCATATGCAAATATCACTTGCGAATGCTGACACCACCTGCTTTTTATATGCATGCTTTACATTTAAAGTAATTGAAAACTATGATGGAGGGTAAACTTAATTCATTTCAGGTTAAATTGGGGCGAACTTCATTAAGTGATTTGTAAGTATTAAAAACTTAAAGTACCTGTTATGATTCAGTATTAATATTATATACCTGTTACAATAAAACTACTGATATCGTTGTTTTTTGTTTCATAGGGTCTGAAAGACACTCCAAAAAGGCATGCACAAAGAATTATTGGTAATCAAGGAATGAACGTGGCTTTAATTGTTATACATATTGTCATATTTTATAATTACTATTTGCGGAAACTTGTTTGTGATTGCTTATAGCATATGACTTATTTTTTTGAATAACTACTATCGAATTGATTATGGATATTGTATTTGATTATGTGATTAGAGTGTTTTTTCAATTACTCGAACATGACGATGATACGATTGATTAATTGTTTGTATATGGTAATTCTGTGATTTAATTGTTTGTTTGACTATGAAAATTCTGTGATTGATCACTTTTTTAATATGAATATTATATAAGCAGTTACTGGAAATGGTACAAACCATCAACCGTAAATAACAACATTTAAAATATGATGACAAATGACTAACAATTTTTAGTAACATTTTAAAAATGCTACAAAAACATATGTAAATTAATATTAAAAAATATATAGTTGATTTAAAAAATGTCATAGAAAATAAAATAAAAAATCATATAAGCAAAAGCACAACTAGAAAATGTTAATTTGGTAGCGTTTTGTAAACCCTACAGAAAGAACTTTAATTGCATTTCGGAAATGCAACAATATGGTGACTTTTGGTAGTGTTTACTAAGCGACGAGATGCTTTAGACTTTTAGTTGCATGTCGTAGCATTCTACAAATGGTACTACAAGTTATGGTAGCGGTTTTGCAATGCTACCAAAAGACTTCTGGCGTAAACAGGGTAAATTTACCATTATGATGCCATTACAAGACAATAGGTTACCATTTTCGAACAACATCGGTATACCAGTATAATTGATATAGTAATGGTAAATTTACCATTTTCTATGGTAAAACATCTATAATATTATTTTAAAACCAATGGTAATGATAATTTAGAAGTCTATTTACTATTCATGGATATTTGTATAATATGTTGTATTATCGGTAATTAGAAATAAGAAAACTATTAAATTTAGCCAAGCAATTCAATTTAGATGAAGCTAAATAAGCCTTTTTCATTTTTCATTGGTCTATTTTCTTTAATAATATGATAAAATGTGTAATAAGACATTGTTATGGTGTGAATACATGTCAAATTGTTGATTTTATGATAAATGCCATTACCAACGATTACCGATTTATCGGTATTTCAGTCAATCAATATCGGTAACAGTAAGCAATTTTAGCTTACCAGTAAAAACTGTACAGTAACGGTATTTGGTAAATAGTAACGGTGCCGACTAGCAATTACTGCAAGTTATCGGAGTAAACATCGATAACCAGTTTAGATGACAAGAGCCTTTTATCCTTAGAGCTGAGGGATCGTTATGGATGAAATCTATCAGAGTTCCGGCAAAAAAAAAAAAAAAAAATAGTCCTTCATGTAGCAGTAGGAGGGTTAATAGAGTTCTCTGGTGTGGGAGACTTATTTTAGATCCACATTTTTCGGTTGTATGAATTCCAATAATTCACAGCGTCAAGTATCCCAGTGAGTATGGCCAACACAAGACAGGGTGGACTTTTGTCCGGCGGTTGTCTGGATTGAGCAAGGTGGAAGGGTAACTGCTTGAGGATGTTGGATCTACTAAGTTGCGTTCAACAGTTAGTTTCTTTTTGGTCTTGTGTGGTTTCAACTTACGTGGTTTTGGAAAGCTTGGACCTTCGTGGAGTATCTACGTATTGCAGCAACTTCTTGTTCCTTGTCTCTGTTTTCGCGACTCTTCAACCCTATGCCTGGTACGTTAGGCTTACCCAATTATAAAGTATACTTGTTCTTTTCTCTACTTGATGAGATGTTGTTGATATGCTTGGCTTTCCTGTATATTATTTCGGATGTGTTGGGACATAGTGAGGGATTTGATATTCAAAGTGATTTGAGATTCCGTCTTGTTGGTTCTATTTGGTTGTCAGTGTATGTTGATATGGGTTGTTAGTTTGATGAGTGAGTCTTGGATTGTTTATTTTGGTGTTTGGTGACATAAGGCTATGGTGCCATTCGGAAATTTGATTCGAAAGTTCTGTTGCGCTAAGTGATGGTCATGTTCGAGTGGTGTTCTAGTTTAATCTTTACTTCTTTGTTCCCCTGTTTCGGCAATCCAAATGAAGCTTATGCTCGTACCTTTTCTCAAATGGTTGGAGAAGATCATTGCCTTCCATTGTCGGCCTGGCCGTGCTTGCCTAACCAGTGATGGCTTACTGGCTATTTGTTTCCTATGTCAAGCTAGGAAGTGATAGGTTAGGACATCTTGTCTTTGCTTGTTGTTGATATCTGTGTCATACTACTCTTCTCATGTCCTTCTTCTGTTGGAATGGGATTAGGGTGCGTTCTTAACGAACGTGAGCGTGGCATTTGAGCGTGCCATTTGAGCGTGGTACTGTAGCGAAGGGGAATTGTGTTTTTAGCTACGAACGGGGTATTTGAGCGTGGTATTTTTAAAATAAGATTTAAATAGAGATGGTTTGGCAAATTCGAATACAAATACAAATACAAATACAAATACAAATACAAATACAAATACAAATACAGTTTCTAATACAGATACAAGTACAGTTACAAATACAAACACAAATTAGTGCAAACCCGCAGCAACCAACCGATCTCTAATGGTATCTCGAACTAATGACATTTCTCGGGATCCTTCTGCTTGAACACGTTCCGTGCCTCTATTCGTCGTATTTCTCATACTATAATATTCCGTCAAGTAATTATCGGGTATTCGTTCTGGATCATCATCAAAAGCCATAAAATCTGGGTCACCACTATTGTATTTGCGTATGAAGTTGTGTAAGGCCATTGTAGACACCACAACTTTCACTTGAGTTTGAAACCGATATGTAGGCATCTTGTTGTGAATGGTAAATTTTTTCTTCCAAATGCCAAATGTTCGTTCTACGGCCATCCGTAAACTCGAATGGTAGTAATTAAACACTTCATTGGCCGACTTTGGTTGATTCATTGTATCACGGAAATGCGGAATATGATATCTCATATTTCGATATGGCGGTAAATATCCAGTCTGTAGTGGATAGCCTGAATCAACTAAATAATACTGTCCAGCTGGGGGGTAAGGAAAGTTATAGTTTCTATCGTTTGTAACAGCATTAAAAATTCTGCTATCATGTGCAGTCTCTTCCAACCAGCCATAACATACGTAAACTGTAAATCGAAATCACAAACCGCTAATATATTTTGAGTTGCAAACCCTTTTCTTCCAATATAAGGGATAATTTGATCAGCGGGTAATTGAATTGTTGTTCCGCTGTGATGTGGAACAGTATTAAATTGTTGTTCCGCTGGCTTTATTACATCAGCAGCGAGTAATTGAAAAGCGTTTAGGACATCGTGAAAACAAACGGAAATTGTGCTACCTGATCGTTGAAATCTTTCTTGTAGTTGTCTATTTGAAAGCCCAGTAGCCATTGTATAAATGAATATTCCAACCATTTCGACGACACAGATTTCTGGTCTGGAAGCGAGACCATGATGTTGCAGTTTCTCACATAATGCGTAGAAACAAAGCCTTTTCATCCGAAAATTATTTTGACAACGGCTTTGATGGCCATTCAAAATTTCGTTGATCCAAGATAAGCCAGTGAACTCCGAAGTATTAATCCGCGTCATATGATTTCTCCTTTCATTCTGAACCAGATAAACCCCGTAGAGCTCCATCAAATCGTCGTTCTCGGAGGATGAATCGGAGTTTGACATTAGTCGAATAAGTAGAAAGAGTTGAAGAAGTAGTATTGTGTAAGGTGTTAAGATAGAGGGGGTAATATATAGGGAGGAAGAGAAGTTGGAAAAAAAACCGTTGGCGTCCGACGCGTCGGACGCCAACGGCTTGATTTCCAACATCCAGCGATCGTTCCATTTGGAAGTGGAAAAAAGTGCTCGCGTCCGACGCGTCGGACGCGAACATAAAGTTGAGTGTGCCAAAACTTTGCTGCAAACGCACCCTTAGTGTGCTCGAGGATGGCTCTGGTTTATGTCATGTGGTCTCTATCATGGTACAGCTCTATGATATGCTATTGTATTAATTCCCCAGTGCCTTGATGTGACACTTAGCGGGTGTACATACTTGTGAACTATATTGTAGTGATACTGCTCCCGAACAACAAATGGTAATTTTTTTTTATATTGGTCTGCTTTTGTGGTTTTGTAATCCTATATGTAATTTGTACTCTATTTGGAAGTATGCAATGTTTTATGTCATATTCTTCCTACATAGATATTTAGTCATATTATAGTCTAGGAAAAAGTCTAGCTCCTATGCTTTAACCTTGTTAGGATGGTGATGGTGGACGGTCCACCTTAAAACCATATTTGTAGTAGATAGGTAAATGAACAATCTTCCGGAATCATTGTAATTATTATTTATTATAATAGTAAGTGTTTGCAGTTACTTTAAAACCTATCGGCTCTGCCAGAAAATTTTTACATCGATCGGACTTCATTTGATGGAGTATGAAAAAATTCGTCTTATCATGCACACTTTTTCTCAAGTTCATTAAGTGATGTTAGTGAACTTGATCTGATTGACTTGTAACTTTGGCAATAAGCTTTAGGGAGGCTTAGGATGACACTAGTGCAAGTCACGTGACGAAATAAACTTAATTATCCCATGGATCGGTACCTGTCCGTACGGCATGGACCGGTACAAGTTTATGGGCTTACACTATTTTTTGACAAAACTTTTGCTGCCACTTATTATCCTATTTTAGGTCCTATCTGCCAAGTTTGAGTAATTCTTGAGATCGTGCCATCTTGATTTTACTTTAGCTATTCGTACGCCACTCTTCGAGGTTCAGAACTATATTAACATTTGCCCCCAAAAGTGCGACTCCAAAAGTGCATTTTGTTAAAAACATGATATGCTCTGAAAGATGGCTTGATGTATTTTGCGTTGAGACTGCTTGGTGTCGAGAAGCGAGCTTTTCGTTGAGAGCTCTTCAATGGAAGAAGAGTCACAATCATGCTTCTTTAAATCAAAACTTGTATTTCACATCAAACCTTCGAGTTTTTGGCTTTAATTTTCCGCAAAGTCTTCTAGATAGTACGCATTTGTTGTGCATTGTGGAATTTCGATCCTTCGATCAAGTGTGATGGATCTGTGATGGTCCATAGGGTATGGATGAGTATCGGTCCTCATACTTAGCAAAATTTCTAATGAAATTTCTGATGCAAGCATAAAGGGGTTTGGTCCTTCCTTTCTTTCATTGTTTCACTTCCAGCTTTATAGGGTTTCGATCCATGTGCTTTTGCTCCTGCTGATCCATCGATTTATCACCTACCGAAGGTTCTTAACAAGCTATTGTTCCTCCTTGCTTAATTGCTGCCTCCAATTTGACCCGTGTCTCTCAATTTTGCCTTGAATCCTCCATTCAACCATTTTTGATCATCCAACCGCGGACACAGTCGCCTTAGACTACCAACGAACCCTTCATCAACCTTTCAATGAAATGTCCCCTGTAACCTTCCCCTTTGCTGTTTTGAGAATTTAACAACTAGGGTTTTGGCTAGTTACTTTGAATCTTTTCCCTGGGGTTAGTCTTGTGCCTTACGGACAGCGATGTAGGAGATAAATTTGGGATTTTTAGACTTGACTTTGGAAAATGGCAGTGGACTTGGTCGACTATGAGCCTTTATTTGAACTCTTAAATGAGATTTAGAAAATCGCAAACCTGCATTGAAATTCTGAACTAAACTTTAGATTTCTTAATGCTTCGAATCAAGCATAGAATTGAACTGGAGCTGAATATTGACTTGTAATTACACCGCTTGGCGAAATTGGGCTTGGACTTACGTATCTTACTATATACTAAAGCAAGACCAACTTTCCCTCCAAAACTACCCCTTTTCTCTCCACAGTGCCACTATAAATAAATAAAAAATTGCCTTCAATTCCCTCCAACATGAATTTTCTGCCAAAATGCCTTCCCTTCATACATGCGTACCCCTTTTTTAATAATAATAAAACACTAATCAGCCACTTGGCAGCACCACGTTCATTCATTCCCCCCAAAACATTGCATATGTATTAAATAAAAAAACACTCAGCCATCAGCAATTTATTATTATTAAAATATATTTATTTTTTAAGTTTCCAACGCAAGACCTGCTGTAATGTAATGATTGCTTATATTTCCAACAAGGATGTAACACATTACACAATGGAATTAATTAATTTTTTTACTTCACCGATTGAGGCAAAAGAAGAGTCTAGATATCTTTTTCACAAATTAATTTATTACTTCAGATGATAGGAACTTGGAAATCTTCACGCCTTGCATCTTTTTCTTCTTCTTTCTCCCCTGCTCTCAGCTCTAAGCTACACGCACCTTCCGTTAATGGGCTACAAACTTTAACTCCATCGCTCCTCACTCTAACCGCTTTTGCCTTTCAGATCTGCGAGTGTTGGATCGATTTTCAAATCCAGAGAACACAGTGTCCAGGGTTTTGACATTTTGTGAGAGAGTGAATATATGGAATGGATTGAGGGTAACTATTAATAAAAGGAAAAGATCCTCTGATTTTGAGGTAGTGGAATGCAGTTCGAAAAGAAGGTACATTTTAAATGCGTCGGAGGAAGGTAAGATGATTTTCTGTTTCCATCATCTTGAATACTTCTTTTCGGCTATAATTTTCTTTTGGTTGGTTATATTGTAGATGTCATCGACTGAAAAAAAGACCATCAGCCTGTAATTGCTGAAACTAAAATCAAGGTATGGATTATTGGCAATGTTATACTTGAGTTTAGTGAAACTTGAGTTATTGTAATCATGGTACTATTGAAGACTCTTTTGCATCTTTCTTTCATATTTGACTAATTGTTGTAAGGATTGCGATTCGAGCTCTTTCCTGTTAGTTATTGTTATGATTCGTGCATTTAATTAAGTTATTGAGATCTGAAAAAATGTTAAAGTCTCTGATAGAGTTAAGATTGGTATTATTCTTAGCAACACCCCAAATGAAACTTGAGTAGTTGCAATCAAAGAAAAGATGATTTCTGGTGCATAGTTTATTAGAAATAGAGTTCCAATTACTAAGTTTCACATTCTACACAGGGTAATCCTTAAATCTGCTATATTCGAAGCAATTAGAAACTCCGTCAGCTTTTTGGACCAGCTTGGATAGGTCCTATAATTAAGTATTCTATTTTTTAGTTCTTACTTATCAATCTCCTATATTTCTTCGAGAATATTTCCCATTAATCGATTATTTCTTCCAATCGAGTTCATTTGGTTTTTATATTTATGTGCTTCTTTGATCGAATGATTAGCGATTACCAATTGGGGTGATAGATGATGGGATGCAGAAGTTTCATGTTCGTTTTCACGGCCTAAGGGTAGTATTTTTTTCTGGTTACACCAACTTTGTCTCTTCTTTCTTACTTTTTTAATGACTTTATTTACCCGCTGTTATCTGAAAATCATGTATAATTGGTACGAGTGTAATTGAATATGAAGCTTTTATGAAGATGATGTTTAGAAAGTCAGGGTTTGTGGTTTAGATTCTTACAATTGTCTACTTTGTTCTTTTTTCGTGTTTTGACATGGTTTGTTTGGATGCATTTAATCAGACTTGGAGGCCCAATGTTTGGTAAGCATCGTTACTATACATGTCACAGCAAAATATTCGCAAAAGCAATATTTCAGTTCTACGTAATGGTAAGCAAATTAAATTTTTTGATAAATTAAACTTCAATTATTGAGCTGATATGTTTCTTACTCGCTAATTTGCTATGACTGACTTTAATCTCAACATACTGTTTCCAAAATGGAAGTAAGTATAAATGATTAATTCAATATGTATTTATCATCATTGAAAATTATGATTTCTGTTAAAAGATCGCAGTTCATAAAATATCTAACTAAATATAAAGTTGTAGATTTCTCATTTTCCAATTCATTTTTAGACCCTACCTATTTTGTTGCACTTATCGTGATTTTTATCTACACTAGAGTTCATTGAAGTTCCATCATTTTCTGTATTTGATTTTTGGTATTTTGGTTATCAACAGTAACTTAAATTTTACTTGATTTTTCGGGTTTTTTTAACAATCGTATTTTTGAATCCGCATAATGATCAATGTATGTTTCGTAATATATGGCCTGTGAATACTGTATATGATATTATTTTACTTAACTGCATGTACTAACAAAATAATTTCTCATTGCCTCTTTGTTGCACTATTTCCTTTTTTTTCTCTGTTTCTCACAGTACCCACTATTTCTTGCTGCCATGTCCTGCAGTGGAAAGTCTCCAGGTATGACTTAAATAAATGAGATTTTCTATCTTATCTACTTACAAAGTTTTGTATTTTTTATGAATGACAATCCAAAATTACCATATGATGAGATTCTCCTATGATACCTATTAGCTTGATGTTCTAATAGAGTTATGTTCTATTCAGAAATAGGTTTCATATGTGTAAGATTATGTCATTCTTATGTGAGCACCGTCCTTTTCATAAATTTTGAAAAAATCAATAAAATCATTATGTACACGTATATATGTGTAATAATTTAATATTTCCTTAGTTATAAATTTTGTTTAGGTAGTGTATTATTGTAACACCCCACCTCCGCCAGGGTCACTCACAAGAGAATGCACTAGCTTTGGAGGGGCGTTGTCTAGGTAAACATGCACAGAAATATTACAAGACAGAACATATAAAACAGCGGAAGAAAAACCAAATTTCATTACCTCATAAAATTATAAGGTCTAAAGCCTTTTACATCAAAATGCCTTTAAAAGCCATTACATTGGAAACCTGTCTTGCAATAGTTAAAGAAGCATAAAACCACAGTCATAAAATATTCCCCAAGTAAAACGGTAAAGCAGCCATAGCCAAGAAAAAATCCAAGCCATACATGATGACCTTGAAGCCGAAGAAGTCCGAGCTAATTAACAGTATTTCCTCCCTGAAAACCTGGTGGGGGGGAACGGAAGACAAAGAGGCGAAAGAAATGGGGTCAGTCATAAAGACTGGTAAGTCCTATCTACTTCCTGCATAAAAACAGGTAGAGGTAACATGACATGCATAAACTGAAAGTAAACATAAGGATGATGACAAGATAGACAAGCTAAACCAAGGTAACAGGATGAATTACTGTATCGAGATAAACTACGGTCACTATGAATCAAGTATAAAATCCCAAGGTTCTGTCGAGTATAACATCCCCAGGTTCTATCAAGTATATTGGCCCTGCACCTTTCGTACTAGTATCCCAACCCGTGTCATGTGTTAGCTACAAAATGTCCCTTGCCCAATGTCATGAAATGGTCCATGTCAACCTAATGTAGGTTTTCCCAACTCGTATGTTTCTTTCCATGTATATGTTTAGTCCTTTGCCGTAAATCCTACGGGCTTCCTCACGTAGTTCTAATACTACTTCAACGTAGTTCCATTATCCTTGAAATCGTTTGGACTGTCACCCTTGATCTAGCTGTGTTTTCTTACCATGAATTCTTGAATGTTCGGCTAGGATTTATGCCACCTAGGACCACTAGGGATTACGCTACCTACTAAACGTTTTCGTGACTCGGTTTGGGTTTAAGCCACCTAGGACCGCTAGGGATTACGCTACCCGTCAACCACGCCCTTTTTCCCCCGTATGTATCGTGAATCGTTTTTCCATGTCTAGATGCACATGTATCTCAATGTCCCATCCGAGTCCTGTGATAGGGCTAATCAAGAAATACAGGACTCTGTCGGGAGCTTTAGGTTATCTGCCAATGCAGATATCAAGGTCTGTTTTTCTACCGGTGGTTATGGTCCCATGTGACCCCTCCCTCAACTACTGAAAGGCAATCCAAGAAAATCATGCACGAGAACTATACTCCGGCCATCCATGCCCCCACTTTCCTATTGGCCAACCTCACCCATAACTAGATAGCAAGTATATGGTCTGTTGGGAGTTCTTTGCCTTTCCTCATACGTACACGATTGACTAAAGGTGGTAGGTAGTCGACGACATGTTATCACAGGGCTAAACTAAGTATCGCCGACTCCACGCTAATCCACCCCAGTCTTTAGGTTGCTCGCACAACAACCAAGGCATACCCTTGGTTCTTCTACCGCAGACCTTAACCTCTGTGAGCCCAGGCGGATCATCTGCAACCTCACAGAGGGATACCAAGAGTACCCTCACGTCCCCCGAAGCTATCTCTTTGTCACCCAGTTCGCTGGAGCCTTTATCTAAGTCAGATAAACATTCGCTCCTCCTCGTGTGTTCGTTTAAACGATGACCTACCGTATTAGGTTACTCATCTATTTGTGAACTGGTCCAATTCTCTTGACTAAGAATTATTACTTGGTTATCCTTAACTAAGGTTTATCACTTAGTTTCCCTTCCCGTTTATCCTTATTAACTACGATTTTCCACTTAGTCCCCTGAACTAGGGTTTTGTCTAATGGGTTAAGTGTTGCCATTCGAGTTCATGACTCACCCCGCCTACGAATGATGTCAAAATTGGCTAAGTATTCAAGTTCAAGACTTAGCCCTACAAACCATGTATCAAGTTGGTTAAGTATATCAAGAAGCTCATGACTTAACCCTAGATTATCGTGTCAGATTGGTTAAGTATAGGTTAACTTAACCCTATCAAATTACCGTGTCAGATTTGTTAAGTATAGGTTGTCTTAACCTCATCAAATCATCGAGTAAAATTGGTTAAGTGTAGTTTAACTTAACCCCATTAAATTATTGAGTCGAATTAGTTAAGTATAGGTTAACTTAACCCTATTAAATTATCGAGTCGGATTGGTTAAGCATATTTAAGAGGTTCGTGACTTAACCCTATCAAATCATCAAGTCAGATTGGTTAAGTGTAAGTTAACTTAACCCCATCAAATTACCGAGTCGGATTGGTTAAGTGTAGGTTAACTTAACCCCATCCACTAGTCGTATTTATAATTGTTAAGTATCACTCTTGTGGGTTTACTTAACCCTACCACGCACCGCGTTATCCCAGTCGGGTGTTATCAACCCATTTAGGTTAAACTAACCCATCCGCTAATCGTGTTATATGGTTAAGTGTCTTAAGTAATCAAGTCCGGTCTTACTTAACCTACCCATTCGTGTCATATTGGTTAAGTGCCATTAGTCAAACTAACTTAACCTTATCATGTGGCATTAAGTAAATTAATGCACCCCAACCTCTCACATTAGACTTTGTTGTGGTTACTGGTTACGCCGGGCGGGTCCGGGCAGCTTTACACCACAACCTAGTCTAACCTCGGGTTTTGAGCGCGATATGACCAACTTCTCACATTGGGTCTTATTGTCTGTAGCTACTGGATTTGCCGGGCGGTTCCGGGCAGATTTATGCTACAAACTCAACCCAACCTCGAGTTGGCCACTTTCATGTTTTCCTACTTGTCATGTTCATGTCAAATTTAGGCTACGACAAAGTTCACGTTTTCCACTTATGCCCATTGTCCCATTACTTAATTCATGTTAAGTTTCATAGCCCATCTCACGTTTGCCTAAACTACTCAAGGTGTATTCCCAACGCAAGTGAAAGCGAGTCAACATAGTAGGAATAATATGACAACATATTGGCCCAAACATATATGATAACAAAAAAGGGATTGGCCTCAAACATATATGATAGCATAAAGGGATTGGCCTCAAACATGTATGATAGCATAACACTAGGTTCATTATCATAGGCATGTAAATGGTCATGAGGGGTTTAGGTTCTTTTGCCTGCATAAGCCTCAAGTCAAGTTCATATGAATGTTCCACAAGTCAAATCGTTCTAAGGGTTCATGCCAACATTCCACAAGTAAAGATTCAATCTTGCATGATAAACTAGGTCAAACACAACATGAGTGGCATGATTTAATCACTAATAAATAGCCCAAAGTCATAGGTTCAAAAGAGGGGCAAGACTAGATTCACATAGACTAACATACTTAGGTTCCATCTCATTTTATTCCATGTCAACATTAGAACTACCGTTTAGATCTAAAAGTAGCTAGAACTTACAAAGCGTGGCTAGAGAATTATGAGCAAGCATTTGTCATAGAACGGTTTAGGAATGATGCTCTACTCCCTTGATTTGATGTAGAAAGCTTGCTCCTTTGACATGGATCTAGTTTGAATGCTCAAGCCTTTGAAGTTGGAGATGGAGGTCATGATCAAGAAATATTTGGGTAGCACTTTGTTATTAGAGTGAATTGTAGTGAATTAGGCTAGGTCTTAGGGTGTTTTTATAGGAGTAGGAACAAGTTTAGGCCATAGGATCAACCCTAGAACAGATCTGATCCATCAAAAATCATCACAGGCCAACAAACCAGACCACAAGACCCTATAGGTGCACACAGGCCAACCTGGCTTGACCAGGGAGGTCGACTGCCCAGTCGACCTGGTCCCTGGGTGGTCGACTCCCCAGTCGACCTGGGGCTGGGCAGGAAATTTTCCCGCCTAGTCTGTTTGGGGCTAAATTCGAATTTCGAAAATCTGTTTTCGTTTTCTGATTTTTCGTGAAACTTCTAGATGCCATATCTCGGTCATACGGACTCCGATTTACGAAATTTCGGACTCGTTTCCAACCAGAATTCTGAGACGAACGCAACGGCGCAACCCATTTCGCTTGATTCTTATTTTAAAATTTAATTCTGCCTCGATTTTTGTCTTAACACGTTATTAAAATTCGGGTTGTTACATTCTCCCCTCCTTTAAGGATTTCGTCCCCGAAATCTCTAAGTTAGGGAGGATGTGTCCTACCATCCAATCATCCATCTACTCAAAGCATCATCCACAGGAAACCATTATCCTTAAAAGATTTCTAATGCTGTATGAACATATGCAGAAAGTGTGTGTATATGTGTTCCTTATCTAATGCAAATGATCAGGCCTGATTGATCTTCTAAATGCAAAATATGTTTAGTGCCATGAATCCACATGTATGCAAATAGTCCTAGTCACATAAATACTATATGTGTGCACAACCATTCATCCATATGCAATATTCACATGATAACACATTCCAATTCATCCATAAACAAGTATAAACACGTATACATATGAAATATGACATGTGACTGAGCCGATCTAGTGCCTAGTGTGTATTCGCGCATCCACGAGCAACCACTTGCAACCATATCAATCATAACATGTTTTCAAATACATGTTTACATCCACAGGGTTCTACCTAAGGTCCTCAAGATAGGACCGAGAAGATAAGCAAGATAAACTCCTTTTGGATTACAAGAAACCCCTTTCTGAACCCAACCCATATCCTATAAAGCCCAAAAGGTTTAGTCAACCTAACAGACACCTTCAAACCCCGACATGTATTATTAACCGATGAGTCATACCCCCTATGGAGTTTGCAACAGAAATAAGATCGAGAATATGACCGAGAGGATATGCATAAAAGATAGCATGCGGGTAAGCTCTACAGGAAAACAGGGATCAAGAATATACTCTTAAAAAGAGATATGATGCGCGTATCTTATCTTCAATCTTCTAAGTCGCATTTTCCTTGAGCTTAATTCCATTGTGCTTTGACCATCTTTAGCTTCATGATTTCGTGGCCTCTTAACTCCTATTTCCAAATATGAGCTGGAACTCACTTCATTGTCGCCTCTCGTTCCACTTTTACTTATTCTCCCTCTAGTATACTTGGCTCAACCATATCCGTGCACTCATGGTTTCATGTAAGCTCTCCAAAATTCACTAGTGAATCATGGATCTCGTTTACTCGCTCTACGGCATTCCACGCAGAAGAACTTATCTCTTGAAAACAAACAGATGCCAACCATGTTACCAAGTGTACTTACTAGAGTGATTTCCATAACTCGTGCACAAGCGAAATGAACCATCCGCCTTAGTGGCGAACTCTACTCGAACGGATTACCAACAAATGCATCAAGAGATTCTAGGTAACCAATCATGACAGAACCCTAAAGGTTACACGAGACTTCGAGGGTATTACCGAGGCAAGTCAAGAGCCTAACTACCCTCCTTTCAGAACCGAGAATGGCACCCTTACTGGATAACCACTCCATTCCTAGAATTCAACCCATAGCTTAAAAGCTTAAGCATTATTCCCAAAGGTCATAGGCGTCCTCAAATCCAAACAAGTCATGAATAAATGGACCGATTCCTCAACAAGATTTGAGACAAAAATGGGATCCTCTACTATGCTACTACGAAGGAGCAGAGACCCAACTATCGAAGCAGACTTAAATGATGCGGTGATCAAAGCAAAGTCCTGACGAGATGATAGAGAAGAAAAGCAAAACCTTTCACAGAAACGTTACCATCCTTCTTAGGTACGCTAACAGTGAGAGCATACAATTGTCCTCTCGATGATCTTGTCCTCGTCTCATAATACTTGACTATCTTTCCCTTTTTACCCTACTAGAGATACTCTCTCTTGTCATGGGTTTTATCATTCACCCTTTTCCTCCTTTGTGGATTAATCCATACCAACAAGTTGCTTGTCCTTAAGTTTGTATCCTTTATCCTTGTTCTTACTATCCTTTCTTATAACGCGGTAATAAGACTCTCGAGAACTGCCTCCATCGTACCGAAAACACTGACGTAGTTAGAAAAGGATCAGTCGCAGTTCAAACCACTGTGACTACTGGTGGAGGAAAGAAAGGAAAAGAGATTCAATCAAGGAAACGAAGGATAATGCTAATGGCCTTTGGGGAATAGCCTTTAAAAATAAAACTTTACTTGAAAAATGCTTCTTTGTAAACGGTTTTCAAATAATTTTCAGAAGGTTTTAAAACTTTTGCCCAGTCTGGTAACCTTCTGCTCTGATACCAAATGTAACACCCTACCTCCGCCAGGGTCACTCACAAGAGAATGCACTAGCTTTGGAGGGGCGTTGTCTAGGTAAACATGCACAGAAATATTACAAGACAGAACATATAAAACAGCGGAAGAAAAACCAAATTTCATTACCTCATAAAATTATAAGGTCTAAAGCCTTTTACATCAAAATGCCTTTAAAAGCCATTACATTGGAAACCTGTCTTGCAATAGTTAAAGAAGCATAAAACCACAGTCATAAAATATTCCCCAAGTAAAACGGTAAAGCAGCCATAGCCAAGAAAAAATCCAAGCCATACATGATGACCTTGAAGCCGAAGAAGTCCGAGCTAATTAACAGTATTTCCTCCCTGAAAACCTGGGGGGGGGGGGGAAACGGAAGACAAAGAGGCGAAAGAAACGGGGTCAGTCATAAAGACTGGTAAGTCCTATCTACTTCCAGCATAAAAACAGGTAGAGGTAACATGACATGCATAAACTGAAAGTAAACATAAGGATGATGACAAGATAGACAAGCTAAACCAAGGTAACAGGATGAATTACTGTATCGAGATAAACTACGGTCACTATGAATCAAGTATAAAATCCCAAGGTTCTATCGAGTATAACATCCCAAGGTTCTATCAAGTATATTTGCCCTGCACCTTTCGTACTAGTATCCCAACCCGTGTCATGTGTTAGCTACAAAATGTCCCTTGCCCAATGTCATGAAATGGTCCATGTCAACCTAATGTAGGTTTTCCCAAATCGTATGTTTCTTTCCATGTATATGTTTGTCCTTTGTCGTAAATCCTACGGGCTTCCTCACGTAGTTCTAATACTACTTCAACGTAGTTCCATTATCCTTGAAATCGTTTGGACTGTCACCCTTCATCTAGCTGTGTTTTCTTACCATGAATTCTCGAATGTTCGGCTAGGATTTATGCCACCTAGGACCACTAGGGATTACGCTACCTACTAAACGTTTTCGTGACTCGGTTTGGGTTTAAGCCACCTAGGACCGCTAGGGATTACGCTACCCGTCAACCACGCCCTTTTTCCCCCGTATGTATCGTGAATCGTTTTTCCATGTCTAGATGCACATGTATCTCAATGTGCCATCCGAGTCCCGTGATAGGGCTAATCAAGAAATACAGGACTCGGTCGGGAGCTTTAGGTTATCTGCCGATGCAGATATCAAGGTCTGTTTTTCTACCGGTGGTTATGGTCCCACGTGACCCCTCCCTCAACTACTGAAAGGCAATCCAAGAAAATCATGCACGAGAACTATACTCCGGCCATCCATGCCCCACTTTCCTATTGGCCAACCTCACCCATAACTAGATAGCAAGTATATGGTCTGTTGGGAGTTCTCTGCCTTTCCGCATACGTACACGATTGACTAAAGGTGGTAGGTAGTCGACGACGTGTTATCACAGGGCTAAACTAAGTATTGCCGACTCCACGCTAATCCACCCCAGTCTTTAGGTTGCTCGCACAGCAACCAAGGCATACCCTTGCTTCTTCTACCGTAGACCTTAACCTCTGTGAGCCCAGGCGGATCATCTACAACCTCACAGAGGGATACCAAGAGTACCCTCACGTCCCCCGAAGCTATCGCTTCGTCACCCAGTTCGCTGGAGCCTTTATCTAAGTCAGATAAACATTCGCTCCTCCTCGTGTGTTCGTTTAAACGATGACTTATCGTATCAGGTTACTCATCTATTTGTGAACTGGTCCAATTCTCTTGACTAATAATTATTACTTAGTTATCCTTAACTAAGGTTTATCACTTAGTTTCCCTTCCCGTTTATCCTTATTAACTACGATTTTCCGCCTAGTCCCCTGAACTAGGGTTTTGTCTAATGGGTTAAGTGTTGCCATTCGAGTTCATGACTTACCCCGCCTAAGAATCATGTCAAAATTGGCTAAGTATTCAAGTTCAAGACTTAGCCCTACAAACCATGTATCAAGTTGGTTAAGTATTTCAAGAAGTTCATGACTTATCCCTAGATTATCGTGTCAGATTGGTTAAGTATAGGTTAACTTAACCCTATCAAATTACCGTGTCAGATTTGTTAAGTATAAGTTGTCTTAACCTCATCAAATCATCGAGTAAAATTGGTTAAGTGTAGGTTAACTTAACCCCATTAAATTATCGAGTCGAATTGGTTAAGTATAGGTTAACTTAACCCTATTAAATTATCGAGTCGGATTGGTTAAGCATATTTAAGAGGTTCGTGACTTAACCCTATCAAATCATCAAGTCAGATTGGTTAAGTGTAAGTTAACTTAACCCCATCAAATTACCGAGTCGGATTGGTTAAGTGTAGATTAACTTAACCCCATCCACTAGTCGTATTTATAATTGTTAAGTATCACTCTTGTGGGTTTACTTAACCCTACCACGCACCGCGTTATCCCAGTCGGGTGTTATCAACCCATTTAGGTTAAACTAACCCATCCGCTAATCGTGTTATATGGTCAAGTGTCTTAAGTAATCAAGTTCGGTCTTACTTAACCTACCCATTCGTGTCATATCGGTTAAGTGCCATTAGTCAAACTAACTTAACCTTATCATGTGGCATTAAGTAAATTAATGCACCCCAACGTCTCACATTAAACTTTGTTGTGGTTACTGGTTATGCCGGGCGGGTCCGGGCAGCTTTACACCACAACCTAGTCTAACCTCGGGTTTTGAGCGCGATATGACCAACTTCTCACACTGGGTCTTATTGTCTGTAGCTACTGGATTTGCCGGGCGGTTCCGGGCAGATTTATGCTACAAACTCAACCCAACCTCGAGTTGGCCACTTTCATGTTTTCCTACTTGTCATGTTCATGTCAAATTTAGGCTACGACAAAGTTCATGTTTTCCACTTATGCCCATTGTCCCATTACTTAATTCATGTTAAGTTTCATAGCCCATCTCACGTTTGCCTAAACTACCCAAGGTGTATTCCCAACGCAAGTGAAAGCGAGTCAACATAGTAGGAATAATATGACAACATATTGGCCCAAACATATATGATAGCAAAAAAGGGATTGGCCTCAAACATATATGATAACATAAAGGGATTGGCCTCAAACATGTATGATAGCATAACACTAGGTTCATTATCATAGGCATGTAAATGGTCATGAGGGGTTTAGGTTCTTTTGCATGCATAAGCCTCAAGTCAAGTTCATATGAATGTTCCACAAGTCAAATCGTTCTAAGGGTTCATGCCAACATTCCACAAGTAAAGATTCAATCTTGCATGATAAACTAGGTCAAACACAACATGAGTGACATGATTTAATCACTAAGAAATAGCCCAAAGTCATAGGTTCAAAAGAGGGGCAAGACTAGATTCACATAGACTAACATACTTATGTTCCATCTCATTTTATTCCATGTCAACATTAGAACTACCGTTTAGATCTAAAAGTAGCTAGAACTTACAAAGCGTGGCTAGAGAATTATGAGCAAGCATTTGTCGTAAAACGGTTTAGGAATGATGCTCTACTCCCTTGATTTGATGTAAAAAGCTTGCTCCTTTGACATGGATCTAGTTTGAATGCTCAAGCCTTTGAAGTTGGAGATGGAGGCCATGATCAAGAAATATTTGGGCAGCACTTTGTTATTAGAGTGAATTGTAGTGAATTAGGCTAGGTCTTAGGGTGTTTTTATAGGAGTAGGAACAAGTTTAGGCCATAGGATCAACCCTAGAACAGATCCGAGCCATCAAAAATCGTCACAGGCCAACACACCAGACCACAAGACCCTGTAGGTGCACACAGGCCAACCTGGCTCGACCAGGGTGGTCGACCCCCAGGTCGACTGCCCAGTCGACCTGGTCCCTGGGGGGTCGACTCCCCAGTCGACCTGGGGCTGGGCGGGAAATTTTCCCGCCCAGTCTGTTTGGGGCTAAATTCGAATTTCGAAAATCTGTTTTCGTTTTCTGATTTTTCATGAAACTTCTAGAGGCCATATCTCGGTCATACGGACTCCGATTTACGAAATTTCGGACTCGTTTCCAACCAGAATTCCGAGACGAACGCAATGGCGCAACCCGTTTCGCTTGATTCTTATTTTAAAATTTAATTCTGCCTCGATTTTTGTCTTAACACGTTATTAAAATTCGGGTTGTTACAATTACCATCATTTTGATGTGTAAGTTTGATCTGATTATTTTCAGGCATTGAAAGATATTTTCAGTTATGCACTTAAAATGTTGTTTACATATATTTTTATAGATTTCCAAAATTTGATGATATATTTACGAATATGAATAATGCAGATTTGAAATCAACCACTAATTTTATTGATGTATATTTGGAAATGCAACAACAAAGGGCTGTTATCCACATAATTAGTTGAACGTGAGACACGCATATACAGTTAAAACTAAATATAAATAATTTTTTTATTTATGACACTATTTCATCAAGTATTCATACATACAAAATCTTAATTAATAATTATTAAATTTCGAAATTTAAGTTTTTTTGCTTGTGCTTTGGTTATTTCCATTCCGTAAAATTTCATGTTAAACAAAATGTTCCTCATTTCACCTCTTATCACATTTTTGCAAACAAATCCTTTTTCTTTCCTGTTAAAGCTGCCTATATCTAAGTAGCAATATCCGTATATATTAACTACGGTCATTTATTTTCATTTTGCTTATATTACATTGATTTCTTTTATATTTGTATATCATTTTGCTCAACTCATTGGGATACAAAAGTTTTTTCTAGATTGCATGCAAGACAAAGGGCCCTTGCAATTAGACAGGAAACATTCATTAGTAACCTGCTGTATATGATTTGGTCTAATATTTGTTTGTTTTCTTCATTCACCATAATCTCACCATAGTAACTCTTATTATATGTGTTTGTTCTTCTAAGACAAAACCTTCATTCAAGGAAAATTAAATTACTATATTTTTCTTAAATAATATCCACTAATGCAATAATGGTGACAAAATGCATTCATTGTTCAAATACCAGATCAAAACTTAAAAGGTCAATAAGCAATATTTAAAAGGAACATGTGAGAAAGTTGGGATGAGGAAGTAGAATAACATTATATATTTTTTACTAATTGGCGTCTATTTTGTTAGGTTTGCGGCCTAAGTATTGTTTCATCTTTAGATGCTTTATTTTTGTCTCAAATAAGTGCTTCTGACAGCAATACAAATTTTGTATGCTCAACTCTGCGGATGGATTCTTTCTTTCTACCCATGCGACAAAGCAGTTTAAAGCATGCTTATGAGACATGACATCACATTTGTACAACATATGTGAAGAACATGCAGTGGAAGAGTAATTAGGGAAGGGAGCTCATTATGCAGATAAGAAGAGCTAAATTGACTGATCTAACAGTTGAAGCCTGAAGATGGTGTTAGCTAAGAATAAGGTGAGACTTTCTTGAACAATGAATTGATTGATTTTTTTTTGCTAAGATAATTCTATATTATCATTCACAAATTGGAACTTTTATTGGACAAGAAATTTATAGAAATTTAACCGTCTTATTGTAAGTTTATATTTTGGTTGTAAGCAAGTAATATAAATGATAAGCTGCATATTTTCTGTATGTAACAATACAGTAGAAACTAAGAATAAGCTGGGAAGTAATAACTCAAAGATGTGAATGGATCAATGTCTATACCGACTTGGGTATATCCTTCTTTGTTTGAGTTTAATTAAAGCTTTTGTTCATGAATACGTTAAAAGTAAATATGGATCTTCAAACAGTTAGACTGTTACCTACTGGATAAAAGTAATATGCGCTTTATATTTGCATTTCTTTTTTGTTTCCATTCATTTACTCCATTATTTTTCATAAACTATGCAATTTATTATGTTCTGAATTGGCACTGGATGGTTCAACTCAAATAGTTCATATTATTATTTTCCTGATAGCCATAATAATTTATGTTTGCTAGATTATTATTTTTTAACAAATAGAAAACAATGCCAGAGCACAAAATAAATAGTTTATTTGGATTATATGTTGTTATCATAGTAAATTTCACTGACCTTTTTATTTATTGATAAATAAAAATGAAGTGAACGAGACTTGGTGTGGGATAGAGGAACAGTGGAGAGGATGAAGTTACGGTTACATTTATCTTCTAACGAACTATATAATTTAACACGCAATATTTTTTTTGGCATTAACATTAAATGTAATATCCAAATGAAAATAACATAAAATGTATCGACATTAAGAGAAACACAAATGTGTGTGTGTGTGTACGTAAGTGTGTGTTTTTTTTATTTATGTGCTTAATGGAAATATATATGATTTATTTCAATGCTTCCTTGGGTAAGATTTCTGTACATGAAAACTTCTCTTACTGTCAGAATTTTCTGTAGGTTAGAGCTTGCAGGATGAATAAAGATGTTCCCTTCTTGATTAAGGTATTAAAACTACCAGTTTTTTTATTAGTCCGCATGGTAGTAAGATTCATTTTTTTTCGAATGATAGGAAAGCAACAATTGTTTTGGGAAGGAAAATCGGTATATTTCATCTGCGTCGAGCATTTATAATCTTCATTTTTACTTTTTGTTCATGTTATTCATGTGTGTGTGTGTGTATATATATATATGGTGGTTTTAATCAACTGTTTTGGCTTTACGCTACATTGACCAGGTTACTGTTTTATAACATTTTTATGTGATATTTTGCTTTTTTGTTTCAGCCTGCGCATGTAACTCTACAGGGTTATCGTATGCCTGAAAATTAGACTCTATATGTTATATAAATGATTTTTATTCAAAGCAATCATTAATATGTATTTGTCAATATCAGATTCATAAATATGGATTCTTTTTCTCATTGTTTTATGCAGGTAGGTTCAACCTTCTAGGAAATAATGTTCAACTGATAATTGATAGTTGGGGATAAACCAACGAAGTGTTGATATGGCCCATTAAGTTGGCACAAAGATTAGTCAATATTCCTCCTTTTGTTCGTCGGTGTAATGGCAGTAGGACATGAAAAGGGAACTCATTACTGAAGGAAAGAATTATATATATAATATTGATATTAATGTTCATTATATTTTGTAGTATGAATTTGTACAACTATTTTAACTTAAGTTTTTTAGGGATTTTGTATCTTATAGGGAAAGTTCATTGTCCACTTTATCTTCCAGTAAAGCCTTATGTAAAAAGAGTTTATGAGAATACTATGTCATGAGACAATAAAAAATTTAGACAAGATAACATAAATAATATTGATTTGTGCAATGTGTTATGCTTACATGTGGTAGAAAATACAAGAGTAATTGCACAAATGAAATGTAGTA
Source organism: Allium sativum (assembly GCA_030737875.1). NCBI lineage: Eukaryota > Viridiplantae > Streptophyta > Magnoliopsida > Asparagales > Amaryllidaceae > Allium > Allium sativum. Next base: position 382,393,938 of record CM060915.1, read on the forward strand.
ATACAACAATTTATAAGATGAGTATTCACTATCTAGACTAGGTGTATTAATACAAAATTATATTTCTAAAAGTATTAATACAAAAATATTTATTTGTATTTTTGAAAGTATTAATATAATATTATAATTTTATCTTGCCCATTATTGATACTAAGATATTATCCTTTTTAAAAATATTTTGATATATGCATACCTTTTAATTCTATAAATGAATAATTAATTATTATTATTATTTTTGATAGAAAAGTGAGTGTGGTGTTAACAAGTATGGTGGCGCCTGCTACTATTACTGCTAAAAGTGGAGTTTTGGCCAAGGTGGTGGTGCAACTGAGCAATGATGTTGAATCAAGGAGCAAATTATTGAAAATGAGAAAGAGCAAATTTTGACATTAGTTGGGATCGAAGCTTTGAATTGAAGGAGTCGGATTGCCAATAACATCTGAAAAACAATAAGGAGGTTCATGAAGGAAACAACAATGCAACTCAGAGTACTAAGTCTGACGTAGATTGTTCTTGGCATCAGATTGTGAATTGTTTTTTCATTGATTTTGTTGCCTTTATTTTTATTTGTTAAAAGTATTTGTTAGCTTTGTGGGACCGTGTAACTTAATTGATAAACTATGTATCACTTTGTTTTTCATGTATTTGAGGTGTCTACATATATTATAGTGAATATTAGGCTCACATCCTTAAAAATAAAGTTAATTAGGCTCACATCCTCCCCTTTTGAAACATTTAAATCTCATTCCTATTTTTAAAACGTAGCTTTTATTTTTTCGGAAATGCCCTCATTCAATTTTAAGGGTGTAGGGATTGTTTATAGGTTACGTATTAGGGTTTTATTTTTTACTGAAACAAAATTTTCTAATCCATGGCGGGGCGGCTCCATCTTTCACTCATCTCAGCAACTCTCGGCCTCTACTGTTACTCATGGCATCTTCCTCATCTCAGCAACCGCATCTACAGCATCTTCCTCATCTCAGCAAACGCATCAATCAGGCAGCGGCATCAACCAGGCAGCGGCATCAACCAGGCAGCTGCATCAATCCAGGCGGCTTCCACGAATATCAGCGGCTTCCACGTATCTCGGCGTCAACAGCAGGCATCTTCGTTCATCTCTGCAGCCCCTATTTCCAGATCCGAAGATATCCGCAAGGTCCGAAGATATCTGCTTCTTCACGCGAGTTTCTGCTTCACTCACCATTGAAAACCAGCTTCGTGAGTCAGATCCGAGCTAATTCGGATTTTAATCGTGAGTTTTCCTCCTCAGCTTGTCAGCGCAGGCATCGGCGTCAAGCACTGGAGGTCGATGGCCTCTCAAACCGTCCACAACAAACTCTCCACCCTTTCCGGCTCCGTTGATCTGAAACCTAAAATTGTGTGAGTTTTTTTTCTTTTCTTTCTGATATTATTTGTAGGATAAATATAAGGTTTTTATTAGCATAAAAATACGATTTTTCATATGATAAGGACTTGTAAAAAACATATGATAAGGACTTGCTGAACTTCTGATAAAAAGTTGTGGACAAATATGGATCTATTCTTAATATATGCATATATGTATGCAATTTTTTATCAAACAAACAGAAAAACATATTATTATACAAATATATTCATATATCTATGCATATATCTGGAATACTTGCATATAAATATTCAGAAATTATTGTTTTTTGTTGAATTGTACGCATGTATTTATATTATTCTGAAGCAGTTTTTGTAATTTAGGTTACTGCACGTTAAGCTTATTAATGTTGATTTTCTTTTTTTGATAACAGTGTTCCGACGGATAAAAAGTTGCTGAATTGTACGCATGTATTTATATTATTATGATAAATATACGATCTTTCATATGATAAGGACTTGCTGAACTTCTGATAAAAAGGTGCGGACAAATATGCATCTATTCTTAATATATGCATATATGTATGCAATTTTTTACCAAACAAACAGAAAAACATATTATTTTACAAATATATTCATATTTCTATGAATATGTCTGGAATACTTGCATATAAATATTCAGAAATTATTGTTTTTTGCTGAACTGTACGCATGTATTTATATTATTCTGAAGCAGTTTTTGTAATTTAGGTTACTGCACATTAAGCTTATTAATGTTGATTTTCTTTTTTTGATAACAGTGTTCCGGCGGATATTGGTGTAGTGGTGTTACTGAAGCTTGGTCCTCCATCCTTTTCCAAATGATTGAAATCTGCAGTTGTTTCTACAGAGACTACTAGATGTGGTTTGCGCAATAAGCTGGTTCTTAACAAAATTATTTGTTCTTCAAAAGACCATCACCTCTGCTTTGTAAATGTTCTGAAATTTTTGATGTAGTACATGTAAATGTGGTCCGTACTTATTTTTTGATGTAGTACATGTAAATGTTATGAAAATTTTCATGTAAGTATGCACATATTTATGTTATTTGCATATATATATGCATCTTGTTATAATTATATGTATTTACTTTTTTGTAATTTCTTTTGTTTCAGCAATTATGCAGTACAGTTCTGTATATGTATGCAATTATTTCACTTAGTTGCATAAATGTATGCAATTTTAATTAATATTTGTATCTAATTGTCTAGTTTTTTGTAAAAATCAAAAATCTTAATAAAAAAATTGTAGTCCCTACATTCAAGTAATTATTTATTTCTGCATAATATTAATGTATGCACGTCTACTTCATTGTTGCGCAAAACTAATAATTTATTTTCTGCATAATATTAATATATGTATGCAATTATTCCACTTAGTTGCATAAATATATGCAATTTTACGTAATATATGTATTTAATTGTCTAGTTTTTTGTAAAAATAAAAAAAAAGTAATAAAAAAATCGTTGTTGGACTGATCGACGGTTTTCCAGAATTGTAGGATTAGGTTTATGAGCGAGATAATAGGAGCGATAGACTGAGTAAATGAGGACAAACAGTTATTGGATAGTTTTTTAGGTGTGTAAGGGTAGATCTGGAATTTTTTTAGCGGAAATTCAAAAATAGGGATATATTCTATATTATTTTTATCACCGGGTTTTTTTAATATTTTGAAACTTAATAGGGACTTGTAAAAAACGCACCCTATATTATAACCATTCACTGCTTTAACCTTTGAAAATATTCTCAAATTAATATTATTATATCTTAGCCTTTTTATTTTAATGTACTGTGTTACCTTTAACACCGAGAGTATCTATGCAATCTTTATCCATTCAAATAGTTATTATCGATCTTCCTTTGAATTGTACATGTATCCAAATTTAAATATACAATAAATTAATTTAAATCATTATTGAAAATAATTATTTTAAATTTAATTTACTATTTATATTTTATTTCTAAAAGTATTAATCTAAAGTGTATTTTTTTCAGCCGTGCATCGCACGGGGACTAACCTAGTTTCAATAAATTATTTTAAATCATGGCGATGCTTGACTTATGATTTTAAATGGAGAAATTTCATCTAAGAAAATGACACTCATGTCCTAACATCACTTTTTCACAGCAGACAAGTGTACCTTGCCATTTGAGTTTCCCTTAATAACCTGGACTTTCATAATTTTTTGTTTGCAAATCTTTTAAACTCTTTAGCTTCTTTGACCAAGTCCACATAGCCATATGATTCATAGTTGAGCTTGATTTCCGAGATCACTCCTTTCTTGACACTTGTATATCCAACGATCCTACAGCCAAGAGCTTTCTGTGCTAACTCAAGCAAGATATTTATTGTTGGTTTCTCAAGTCACAATGGGTTAGTCCACTTAATAGGGAACGTATATAAAGTACTTTTCTAGGCCCAAGCGGGATATCTACACGGGATTGTTCCACTCGAAGACTTAAGTCTCATTGGATGCAACTTACGTAGATAAAGCACTGCACTCGTCCTTGAAGGTGCTTGGGATTCGTTGATTGACACACGCCGACCTCAAATTCCGAACATCGTCCTTTTAATTAACACCACATAATACTTATCACTAAGCGAACGTGTGCACCTGACTGTTCTGAACGCGAGATTCCTTATGGAAAATGGCATCACGATACTCTAGATGTTTACATTCTGGTGGGGTGACTCTTCTCAAGGTATAACTAAATCAACTTCGGTTATGTGTTCATAGTTTGTCCAAATAGAAGCCTCTGAACATGTGTCAACTAGGAGAGCTAATATCGCAATGGGGCATGTGGTTGACTTGTCACGCCCTGTGCTCAAGCTTATCCCAAATCCACCAGACAGATACCCCTCTATGGAAACTCATCAAATGATCCAACATGTCTGTATCAGTTTGGCATCCCAGAGGACGAGGTTCAGTTGCCTGGGAAGGATGATGTTGCTGACTGGACTCCTACGAATTTAGGGCTTGTAACTATTATACGTGCCTAAGCGGTGTCATCCTTCCTTTCCACGTATTTCTATGGGCAGTTCTTCAGGAATTAAGGGTTATGCCTTATCATCTATATCTGAATGTTTACGTTGTGTTAACGGGTCAGTATGTGCTTTATATGCAAAATCTATGGTGTATTCCTACTTCCGACGAGATTTGTTATCTTTGCATCTTTTAGAGGAGAAAAGATCAACTGTCCCTCATCTTTGTCGAAGCGCCTCGAAATTGAAAGCTTATTCTTGGCCTCCAGGACAAAATTCCTTCATTCATGAACCTATTATTCTACGTTCGATGCCTAGAAGGGTTTAAACAAGTTTTGGGCACATAGAGGTGGCTCTTGAGTTTTGATTCCTGCCTTGCTCACAATCAAATCTTCATAATGCATACCTCGTTGTACTTTTTTCTTTCTATCAGATTCATGCATTCCTGTCAAAGATCCCAAGCGTTTGGCAACATTTGAGGCTTTGAAGGTTGCCAAGGAGAGGAACATGGACTTTCTTTTTCAAGACAACTTCCCCCACCAATTTGGGCTTCTCGATGCTTCCTAATATGTAATTCTTTGAGAGGTTTCAACTTCTACTCATACCTAGGTTGAAACTCATCATGCTCAAAATATCAAAGGGATACTCTTATTGAGGTTTCTTTTAGAGAAATGCCCAGATAGGAGTTCGAGTCAACCTATCGAGGTGGAAGCCAATGTTCCACCTAGGGTGTCTCCTATTCACGAGGGCGTCAAATGAGGTTTTATTCAGTGTGAAGAGAAGGAACATGTCGACCCCAAAGTGGAGATAGAGGAAGGAGAATTTCTGGGAGGCGATGATTCCAGTGTCGGCAAAAGTGATCCCGACAATGATTTTATGGAGTCTTCTGACGAGGAATCGTCCGATGGAGCTTCCAATACTAGTATTACCCACGTAGCCATCGGTGATGCATAAGTTTACCTATTTGTTTTCTCCCCTTAAGGCATTTAGGTGGTGATGACTTTATGATATTCAGAGATTTGAGTGACTTGTACGTGACTCCCAACGAGTTGCTGAAAGATGCTATTACGCATGTTACTTCTGTAGCGTTTAGCTCGGGTACATCGGCTACTCCTTTTTCTGCTTTCCGTGCCCAGCATGTCACGTCGAAGTCTATTTTGACTCCTACGGTTCTATCGATGACAAGTGGTTCATTGGAAATCGGGTTTTAGATGACACTCGATACACACTTAGGATCACCGATATTTGACACGTGCACGTTCCATACTTGCTTACGCTTATGCTTAGCTAAAGCTAACTCAACTTTCTTTATTTTAGGTTTCATTATAAGTCGCCGGTATTATGATGACTTCAAATATCATGCTTTTAGTGATTCTCATTGTAAATCCCTGTATTTTGGCGATGGTATATTTAAATATTCTTATTTAAATATTAATCGTTAATTAAGTAGTGGTTCCAAAATATGACTTTTTACTGATGATAGAATCGGGATTTGGGATCAATTCCATTGAGTCTAGATCGATGGTGAGAACTTTTTAAATAACAAGCATCGATATGTTTTGACTGTTGGATTTTTGTTCGGTAGCATAGGATTGATTTGTGAATCGATAAAAAAGCTAATTTTTGCATATGATGCAATTAGGTCCTGAAACCTTTTCCATTGGTCTCGGAATGGCCTTCAGGACTCTTTTGAGTAAAATGTTCGATATGTTTGGACTTCAGGAGATTTCAGGCTTGGTGAATAACGTTTTGGGTAGAGGTCATAAATATACCTCATCTCTCCCATTTGCAAAACCTAGCCTCCATCCTCCTCATCATTGGTTGAAATCACCTAATCCAATCTATCCACTTTAAGCCAAAATCCCCAACATGAAAGTTATTCGTATCGATGACACGAACTCAACAGTACTGGGCGCTTTCCAATTGGACGTCGGAGTTGACCGAAAATCACCAAAAATCGAGCCCAGACCCATTTTGTTCTTTGCTTTCCATGACTTCATCAGCAAGAATCATATCTTAAAACCAAAAGGAAAGATGTAGGGGATTGAAAAACGAAGAGAATGGCGCTAGTTTTAGAATGATCGAAATTAGTACGAGGGAGAAATCTGTGATTTGATGATTTTGGTATTTTGGGTTGTTCCAGCGAAAAGAGCATGGTCGGACGATGAATTTCCTAGCGAAGGTAGTCTGAAGGGAGACGCTTCTGGTGGAGTTGGTTTGGTGTCGATCTAAGGTGTGAGGTGGCTATGGAAGTTGATCAAAATTCGATCGAAGGTCGGATGTGTTGTTTCAATGTCCGTTCAAATCTACAAACTTCCAACTAGCATAATTTTTGCATACGAGGTCGGATTTGGACGTGTTTTCATGCTTTAGACTCTTATTGACGAGTTTACATTTTAGAGCTGCTTTGGACTGATTTAGTTAAGTTGAGTGATATTATCTCGTACTACATTGTAGTTGTAGCATAAAACATCATTGATGTTTATGTGTGATTTCTAATTATAAATTGGAATATTTAGGAGAGGAAAACTTAGTAATGAGTAAATAAAATGAAATAAGTAGTGATTTAATTGAATTTGACATGGACATCACACTTTACTTATTTGTGCGCTATCAGGCGCCATTATACGTCAGTTTGACACTATCACTAGACTTGGACCATGTGGGTGTATATTATACCATGGTGGTTATAGATAGGTTCTATTTGATGTATTATGGTCATTTTGGATTTTTGTATGGTAGTTTAGGATTTGTATGGCTGTTGGTTGCATGGTTGACTTGTTTGATTAGTTTACTCTAAAACATCGTTTGTAGGCAATCTAGTATTAGGAAATATTTTATTCACTAGAGTTTGGGGTGCTTATCGATCAAATGCACATGTTGGTGTATCTTAATTGTACGCATAAGGATGGTAGACTCGATTGGGAGAGATATATTCTTGATGGAGCTTTAGAGCTCGTAGATGGATTCGATGATAGAGAAGCATTGAAGCTTGGCAATAGGACGCGTTTTCATGCTTTAGACTCTTATTAACGAGTTTACATTTTAGAGCTGCTTTGGACTGATTTAGTTAAGTTGAGTGATATTATCTCTTACTACATTGTAGTTGTAGCATAAAACATCATTGATGTTTATGTGTGATTTCTAATTATAAATTGGAATATTTAGGAGAGGAAAACTTAGTAATTAGTAAATAAAATGAAATAAGTAGTGATTTAATTAAATTTGACATGGACATCACACTTTACTCATTTGTGCGCTATTAGGCACCATTATACGTCAGTTTGACACTACCACTAGACTTGGACCATGTGGGCGTATATTATACCATGGCGGTTATAGATAAGTTCTATTTGATGTATTATGGTCATTTTGGATTTTTGTATGGTAGTTTAGGATTTGTATGGCTGTTGGTTGCATGGTTGACTTGTTTGATTAGTTTACTCTAAAACATTGTTTGTAGGCAATCTAGTATTAGGATATATTTTATTCATTAAAGTTTGGGGTACTTATCTATCAAATGCACATGTTGGTGTATCTTGATTGTACGCATAAGGATGGCAGACTCGATTGGGAGAGATATATTTTTGATGGAGCTTTAGAGCTCAAAGATGGATTTGACGATAGAGCAGCATTGAAGCTTGACAATAGATCTGAAGACTTGGATGAAGCAAAGAAGTCGAAGGACAAAGCGGATCCCGGTTCGACCAAGTTCGGACCGACTATGTCGATCCGGGTTTGGTTTGACTAGTTCGAACCGGAGTTGGGCCGACCTGAGGAAAGGTGACATAATGGTAGCCTCAAGAGAAGGAGTTCTTTATGATGGCGTTTCTCCTTGGCAACAAGCCGGATTCATGACGAATGCCAGATATTTTCCTTGGGTGTATATTTTACTAATTTTTGTTAAATACATAATCTGAGTAGCCATTATCGATTACTATTATTATTGGACATTTTGACAAATTTGACATCAACAACGACGTGGTTGCGAGGAGCAGAATATGATGATTTATCCGTAAGTGGTTTCAACACTATGGCTCTTCGATCGGTGGTTTTGGCTTGGTGCTTCTATGCAATGAATTGTCATTCGACCACGATGATTCCAAGAGAGGGGGCAAGGCTACTGCCATGGATCGTTTACTACGAGATGCACAAAAGACGACTTTAAGTCGTATTGAGGTGACTGTCAGAGTGAATGTGATGGGAGATGCAGGATGATATCCTACAATACACGATGACCAACGGGGATAGTTCTCATATTGTGACAAGTTCGGATGGGAGTCATTAAGTAAGTCTTGTGATGGATTCTGATGTGAATAACGTATGCAAAGGGATGATCGATACGCAGGTTTGATGGGTACTCGAGAAGAAGGGGTAATGGGTGTGATGTCCATTGGATCAGGTTTGGGTCCTTATTTCCAGTTCGGGAGATTGTTTCAAGGTTCGGGAAACTGATGGAATTCACCTGCATTATGTTTAGGCCCTTACTTTGTGTTGTAAAAATGGGTACAACCTAGGTACTAGCCGACTGAGTTGCTTTGATTTGAGTACCAAGGAGCTGGGACATTATCGTATATCCAACGCACAGAGTCAATGAACATGAGGATGCATGGTAGATGATATGGATGTTTATTTATTCATCATCATTGGTACCTAGGCATCTATTGCACCTCGTTTATATGATGTCCATCGTAGCGTAGCATATATCGATTGTTATGTGCTAACTCTGGAGATGCAGGTGCAGGGCAAGTATGATTGTCCATACCCTCTGTGACATATATGCTATTACGACTTTTACATTTCTTTGAGATTTTTTTTATCGCTCACACTAGACTTTTGTCCAACCTAAGATTTTATTTCCCTCTTATTACCCTGGATGCTCATTGAGATGCTAACCTGGTGACAAGTTTAGATTATTCGGAGCTGCGCTGGTGGATTCGCAGGGAGGCAATGTTTTACATATTTATACTTGCATCCTTATTCTTTATTCCACTGTGCAGCACTATAAATCCTTGACAATGTTATGTATTCTTGTAGAGATTATGTATCGGTTGGGTTTATTTATATCTTATATAAACTCTATTACTGTCTCTCATATTTTATATCTGTGATTTGACTATTACATGTTAACTAATCCGTTGTGAGATATACGACATATTATGGGTTTATATTTTTGTTTTGTTTCATTTTTTTCTCTTTTATGCCCTTCTCTTCTTTCTTCTTTTTCCCCTTTCTACTATTTCTTTCTCTTGACAATTGCTTTACATCGATCGGACGCGTGTACAATGCAGATTTTTAGTTCTGAGCCCCATTGTGTATGGCAGGTGGTCTCACTCATGGTACAAGGTGATTCCATCCTAGCTATATTGAGGCCGATGAGGAGAGGAGGGGGAGAAAGGCTCGTGTAGAACACAATTGAAGGAAGCTAGAGGACAAAAAGGAGAGACCGAGATGATTGAGACAGACAAAACTGGGAAGAGTGTGCTCTCCATGACCATGATCGTAGCCGGGAGGAGGATAAATGCAAGAATAGGGAAAGAGATTAGAAGAAGAAGGTATATGGTGGAGAGGAGTCATCCAAACGTGCCAAGACAGACCAAGGTATAATCCACCTATCGCGACATGCATAGGTAGTGCTATCGCTGGCCCTTACAACTCTGTTATTCCTTCGCCTGCCTCCAACATTTATCAGATTGTTAAGAGAGCGCCTTATTCACTCTTACCCAGGCTTACTCAAGTTTCAGAGAGATTTATGAGGTGGTTTCAGAATGGAGTGTGCTTCAGCTTAGATATCTCACTGGGAGAATGTTGAAGTATTTAAAAGTGATGTATAGAAGCTATCAAATTGGCAGAAGCCGGCCTTAGAGCTCCGAAGGGTTAATAAACTTCAATACGAGGCGCAACTGATTGTGGAGAGAGACCACGCTGAATGGGAAAAATCCCTCGAGGAGCGTGACATGGAGATTGAGCAGCTTACTCTGGCTGATTAAGAGGTCGAAGCTGCTAAGAGGAAGGCGGAGGACAAGCATGCTAAGGGATCAAATCTCATAAGCTAAAAGAGGCCTTGTTAGGGTCCTAACATCGAGATGCCCAAGCTACTCAAAAATTGGCCAAAGACCGACGTTGAGAAGAAAATCATGAAAAGCTATAAAAAAAATGTCGTAGTCCTCAACCGAACAGTTGACCGTCAGTCCCTTGAAGTCATTTTGTTGAAGGAGCAACTCGCCTAGGGGAAACTAGAGAAAGAACAGATGTAATGTGAACGTGACCAGGCTATTTTGAGAAGGTTGTTGTCGAGCGAACGCATAATGAAACCAATAGTAGCCTTGACTTGAAAACATTTGAATTCTACGTCCTTTGCGTCATGGGTAAGGGCGCTTTGGTTTTTTCGGATGAGAACTTTCCCCGCACATTAGCTGAAGTATGGAAGGAAATCCTTAGGCGAGTGGTGGATGACGGGAAATGTAACACCCCATAATTTAATATACCATAATTATATAATGAAGATAATAAAATGAATATCAACTAATTAAATATTTAGAACTGAGTAAAATGGACTTTACTGTTGCGTTCATTACAAAATTCTGGTTCAGATAGACTTTTGGTTTTAGTAAATCGGATTAAGTGTGAAGAAGTTATGAACTAAAGAAGGTTGAACTACATACACACACACACACACACACACACATATATATATATATATATATATATATATATATATATATATATATATATATATATATATATATATATCAGCACCCCTATAGTTTCCTGACTTCCACCACACACTCTTGTTTCTCTCTCCTCCCACTAACTCTCTCTGTTCCCACTAACTTATTTAAATATAAACTTGTGGTTCATATTAAGGTGCAAATGAGGTGCCATTAAATTGAAGTGCCTTGGAACTCTGCTATATATATATCTTTACTATAATAGAGAAAACACTTTCCACTAAATAACTAGGCATCTTTTTGAACTTTCCAAAATGCCCTATAGCCTTTAATTAATTCACCAGTCGCCTAAAAATTTCGATCTACCTTCTGCTGTCTCTATTTTCCACAAAAGACTCCATATTCCTATATTTGAAACCTGCCTAAATGCGAAGTCGCTATTTTTTTGTAAAATTCCAGTAATTTCTTCATACTGCCTCAGAACCGGATGAGACATTGATCGATATATTCCCGCCTAAATTACGGACAGTGTGAAATACTCGAACGTTTTGCCTTGCGATCTAACACTTTAGTTCGCCAAGGTAACTGCCAATTGTACTTAAATAACAGGCTATATTCTCATATTTGAACTCTACCTACATACGAAGTTGCTATTTTTTTTCCGTAAAAATTGCAGTAATTCTTCATATTGCCTCGAAACATGACGAGACTTCAACCTGTAGACTCTCATCTAAATTATAGACAACATGGAATACTCGAATTTTTCGTCCTGTAAATGATCACTGTAGGTCTCCAAGGTGACTAACAGTTGTACTTAGAAAATAACATGCTATATTCGTATATTTGAACTCTGCCTACATACAAAGTCATTATATTTGTGCAAACTGCAGTAATTTCCTTATGTTACCTCGAACTGAATGAGACTTCGACCGATAGGCTCTTAACTAAATTACAGACAGTATGGAATACTTGCATATTTCGTCCTATGAACAAATACAATAGCTCTCTAAGGTGACTAACGTTTATACTTAGAAAATAACTAACTAATTCACTAGTCGCCTAAACATTTCGATCTACCTTCTGATGTCTCCATTTTCCAAAAAAGGCCATCCCGCTTCCGTCATCTCCAAATTCCTATATTTGAAATCTGCCTACATACGAAGTCGCTATTTTTTTGTAAAAATTACAGTAATTTCTTTGTACTGCCTCAGAACTAGATAATACTTCGATAGATAGATTCCCACCTAAATTACGGATAATGTGAAATACTCAGACGTTTTGCCCTGTGATCGAACACTGCAGTTCTCCAAAGTGACCAGCATTTGTACTTCGAAAATAAAAGGCTATATTCCCATATGTGAACTATGCCTACATACGAAGTCGCTATTTTTGTGTAAAAATTGCCGTAATTTCTTCATACTGGCTCAGAACCGGATGAAACTTCAACCGATAGTCTTTCACCTAAATTACGGACTGTACGGAATACTCGAATGTTTCGTCTTGTGAACGAACACTATAGGTCTCCAAGATGACAAATAGTTGTACGTAGAAAATAACAGGCTATATTCGCATATTTTAACTCTGCCTACATACAAAGTCGCTATTTTTTGTGAAAACTATAGTATTTTCTTTATATTACCTCGGAACCAAATGAGACTTCGACCGATTAGGCTCTCAACTTAATTACGGACAGTATGGAACACTCGAGTATTTCGTCCTATTAACGAATGACATAGATCTCCAAGGTGATTAACGTTTATACTTAGAAAATAACAAACTAATTCTAATAATTGATAATTGTAACACTATAGTCTCATGCTTTCTTCATTACCAAAGATTCTCATCTTTCCCTCTGCACAAATATGATAAATCAAAGTTCTTAGTGCAAGATAAGCAATATCTTGCATGGTGTTTTCATTCTAAAAGTTGATTTAAGCTCTTGGCTTTCCTCTAAAAGATCCTCAGTAACTGGATGAACAATTCTCATTTCCTGCCGGTAAAAAGAGATGGTGTATTTTCATAAGTACAACGGGAAAACAACTGTTCATAATTTTCATTCTTTCTTCCACACAGTGAACACAGAATATCAAGTTGGAAAAAAAAATCTGCTATTTTGAAAGTCATCGGTGTTATAGTTGTTTCTGTTGTGATACAAACATTATACTACAACCGGAATTGTATTGAGGTGATCAAACTTATTTAACTTTAGTATTAGCAGACAATATTATTTGGTTTTACTACTATGGTTTAATGAATTACATGTTTTAATGATCTAATAATTTTTATGTCATGTGCAACTTGAATAATTTAAAATAATCGTAGTATATATATATGTATATATATATCCATAGCATGCCTGAACTTAGAAAAAAAATCTTATTTTAGGGTATTCTACTTAATAATTTAAGAATTCGGTCCACAAATATATGAACGATTATAGAGCATGATTATTGACTGTATTATGAGACATATTGATGATTTAAGTTTATATCCATGGGGTTATCATGAGACACCTGTACCACTAATCAAGAAAACAAATACACGAACATTATGGATGTTCGATTAATGGTTATATTATGGGATATGTTGATGGCTTAAGTTAGTTTACATTTATGTTAATTACCTTACTTTGTACACTTAGGAAGCTACCGATATGGTCTTTTTTTGTAATTAATCCAAGAGTATAAAGAAACAGGGCTTAACTGCTCTTATTCACTTCTTTAGTGCATGTTAAATTATAAAATATAGCTTTCGGTAATTGGATCTCTGTATCGGCATTGATAAAAAGATGTTTGCTTTGTGATTTTTATCTTATCTATTTAGAATGGTTAATTTGAAAGGTGGCTAAAAGAAGGAGATAGGTTATTGTATTATTCTTTGTGGACAAGCTTAAATATCTCATTTAGGGTTCATACGAAGATGCATTTTTATTAGTATACGACATCCTATATGGTTGCTTCTTTCTTGGTGAATCATCTTCAAATTCAAGACCATGTTCTGTTTTTTTATTATCTTTTCAAAAACTGTAATTTTGTTAATGTCATTGCAATATTGGAAGAAATGATACATCTTTATGGAAATTAAATTTGTTTTGTTGAGCTTAAATTTAACACTTCATCATTTGTATTGAATAACTTTCTGTTTAGCTTAAAAAGCTTGGCAAGTGTCTCCCGCCACTCATATTAGAAATGAAATGACATCAGATTTTAATGGCCATGAGGAAACATCATTGCTATTACTTTTTCCTTATATATTTAAAACTTATAGCGATTTTGTGATTTACACATCAATCCCTATCGTTATTTGAGACTCACATGTCTTATGTCTTGATGCAATTAAATCATAATTTAGATTATTTGAGTTCACAAAAAGTATTAAAACACTACTATCTTCAGCTAAGAGCAATGTATACTTTTTTGAACTTGCAATTGAGTTGAAGTGGGATATGAAGATCAATTGTAACTGATATAGTAATGAACACTAAATGAAATTGAAACAATCTATGTTGAAATAAAATGAATATAAATGAAATAAATGAACGTGAGAAAAAAAATAAATGTTTACCTTAAATATGAATTTTTGGATAAAGGAGAATTTCAATGGTCGAATAAATGATGAATTGTAGTTAATAAACTATTATAGGCAATAATGAAACAATTTAATGTCAGTCAACTTCACATCCATCCACTCATTAAGAATTCTATGGTAAAATTTCTGAATTGACTTACAAGCAACTTGATCCATAAAGTATGAACAAAGAGTTGAAAATATATATTTCATGGGATTCTAAATTTCTATGTCAGTTACTAAAAAATGTAAATATATAGAGGAATCATAAAGATTGATTTAAACAGGGCAATGCATGAATATAAGTACCTTATTCTTCACATGCATCCATATAATAAGGTTAATATGATCATATAATTCATTATCAATTCTTGACACTAATCTTTCTTCTCTAATAGCAGTTGTAACATCAGAATATAGTGATTCGTTGCATATTGTTTGCTAACTATCTTCCTAATCCATTTAAATCCACATTTAGATCAGATCAAATCCGAAATCCAATTGGATTTGAAATCAAAACTGTTTCACTTTCTGGTATAGAATCCCAAGAAAAATTCTTGGCTATTGAATATCTCGGGTGTCTTTGTAATTTAACTAAATATGATTCATTGTGTTTCATTCTTATATGTAAATTGGCTATATTGTTTTATTACTAACTCATTAGTTTTTGCATCTATTTTCAATTTTGTTTTCATTAGCGTATTGCATATATAATACTATTAGTGATGTTTTGGCTATTAAATGTCTTGTTTTTCATCAAAAATGATTTTTTGTTATTTATACAATATCTAAAATAACATATCCTCTAAGTTTTTGAAACCTGCATAACCAATAAGTTTATACTTGGAAATAACCAGCATTTATTACACTCAAGAACTACGTATAAAATGTTTGGAAACCTACATGTAGTTACAAAAAATATGTTTGCTTCGAAATAAATTGGAGTTCGATTTGATAATTTTCATATCACGTAATGTAGGTTTATTATAGATAGTCCACACATAGTTGAATTAATGCATACGTATTATGATTAGATGCAAGCCTACTTAATACAATCCCACCTGGGCATGCCTATATACTCGTATAATATACAATAATTTAAATAAAACAATGTATAAAGCAACAGTAAGTGGCGACTCAGCCCCTTAACTCGGTCGACACAGGGGTCAACCCAGGTCTAAGGCTGGTCGACCCTAGTATCGACCCAGGTAGTAGGTGGGTCGACTCACCTGCATGTAGGGTAGATTCCTACGCCTAAACCTGGACTGTTTTATACATTACATACATATGCTGAATCAGCTTGAAGTGTATGGTTTGATTCAATAACCTAAAACACAAGGGCTTATAATTGTCCTAACTAATCTATAAATAGGCTAGCATCCCTACCATTTTCTTACACACAAATATTCTTCTTCCTCAAAACCATTTCTAAATAAAAATTAAGAAACTGTCGAGGTGCTGCCAAAGCTTAGACTGAAGGGATAACTCTTGCTTTTATTCTACAACAACTATTAAAAAAAAGGATTTTTTGGATCTAATTCAAACCATTGTGAGTTCTAGTTATTTTTAGATCTGGCATCTAAAAAGTATTCTAACATTAAATAATTTTGATCTAAATTATATAGTGTTTATAAGTTTATATGTTATTATTTTACTATCTATTATCTATTCAATTTTAAATTATTACCTGTTATATGTACATTCTTATTATCCCCTTTCAGTTTTAGGTTTATTTACAGTCTTATGCCTATTTATTCAGTTTATTTGTTTCTGAGTTCTCCTCTTCCTTTTTATTTTACGCTGGGCCTAGGCCATCGAGAGCCTAGGCCATTTCCGTTAGAACTGCGTAAATTGGGTTAAATTGGAATAACTTTTCATAACAGTAAAAAGGAAAATTTGGCATATTGAAACATGGAATCCAATGACTGCATAATTCAGATAATATGCAAAACATGTTAATCTGAATAGGTTAAACTTAATTTGGTATTAAGTAGAGAATGTTATGAAAATATATATGAATCTGATGTAATTGAGTAAGACATGTAACTTAATCTATATACATTTAAGCTGGTGCCTGTCTGTTTTGGGGAAGGGTTGTACACATAATAGAATTTAATAGGAAATGTCATTTACAACCGTTCTTATTGAGGAACTTAAACCTGCTAAGTTAAAACCTATTAATTAATAAGCTAAAAGGTCCCGCATCCTATTGTTTATATCTGGTTTAAGACTCTTAAAATCCTAGTTACATAGGATTCAAGCCTAGGGGGTGGCTTGGGTCAATCTTCTTGTTTTTTAGGACCTATATCAGTCAGTATCCCTATTGGTATCATAGAAGGGCTACGCACTAGGTAAGGGCCTGGGAACGCTTTACTGATATGGATTGTAAGAGGTTCAATGTCTTGGATGTGGTACAGGCGCGTTTCGGCGGAGTAATGAGCGTGCTTGGGTCCGATGAGGGAAACTAAGATGTTTTCCAATGAATAAGGTTTTGTCTTAAAAGTTGACAGGTTAAGGACTGATATCCCCTACTGTCGTGGCTGGCACATGATATTCGTGTTTGTAGGGAGCCGATCACATGGGTGTAATTAAGGTAAAAAACCTAATCCTGATATTATGATAGTTGGTGCAGAAATTTATTCTAGGGATATGAATGATAAGCTTACTTGATTTTTACCTTACCTTATCATCTCGTTTACTTCGTACTTGTATATTTTACTGCATTTTCATCTCCAGTACCATTTATCTATCTTGATACTTCTTATTTTACGGTTATGCTGAAAATAACTGGAACTTGCCAGACTTTATGTCTGACATATTTTGTTTTTCCTTCTCTCTTCCTTCCCCCTCCTATTCTCAGAGCAGTGGTGGACTATGGCAGTGACCATGATTCTATTCATCTTGGACTTTGATTACTTCTCTTTCCACGTATTACTTCAGTTTCTTTTATGTTTATTGTTATGGCATGTGAGGGATATTACTTTATGGTTTTGTACTCTGATGGTTTATGAGACAGATGTTTATGGTTATGATATTGATGGTTTATTTTGAAAAATGTAATCCTATATTTCGTTTTAAATAAAATTTTGAAGTTTTTCCACTGTAATTTATATTTTGTCTTGTTAAAATTAGTCTCTGTATTAATACTCCTCTTCAGAGAACTTAATGCATCCTCTTATGGGTGACATTAAGAGAAGTGGGGTGCCACAGGAAATGCACTAAGGAGTAGCTCAAGGTCTATTGTTTGAATGACGACCCCCGAGATGCTCTTGCTCAAGGACTAAAGGAGCTCAAGCTTGAAATGGGAGCATGATGCTGTAGATGGAGTTGGAACTTCAAGCGATACACATCACGACTAGACTGCCGCTGATGCTATTACTGTCTTAATGGATCCTTCGAGTGCTAAAGCTACCTCTACAAGGGCTGCCCTTATTGACATTACTGTTATTACTACTTCCATCGGAGTTACCACCGTTGCTATTATTACTACTTCTGTTGAGGTTGTCATTACCTCTACTGCTACCGTTGTTGAGGCAGCTACTGAGGCTACCCTGGCGAGAGATGAAAGCAACGATGCACATGACTTTGTAATTGCAGCCTAAGGTTCTCTTGATAAAGGTAACACCGGTACTATTTCAAATTTAGAGGACTTCCCGGATTCCTTTCCTCCCGCACCTAGCGCTAAGAGGACAATAACAATTTTTACCTCTTCAACCCTTGTCTCTACAGGTCCTATGCATTGTTTCATATGTCGAAAATATTTCCTGAAATCTCGTTTTAGGCTCCTCCGATACGAAACAACAAATCTCACTGTATGTCTCATTTTGAATATATCGTCCAATATATTGCAATATCGAATGATATATCGAACGAGACGAGATACTGAAATATCATCCGAGATCTTGACTTTTTCTAGTTAAAATCACTACAAGAAAAAGCTAATTTTGCAACAGCATAATCCGTTGGTAATCCGTCGCTATATAGGGCTTAACGACGGATCATGGTGGTTGGTAAATTTCAAGATGGTATTTGTGTCAAAATTTTGCGATGGATTTTAGCGTGAGTTCTCCGACCATTTTCCGTCAGTTCTCTCAAAATTAAATTTTAATTTTGAACTAATTAAAATTTATTTACCGATGTTTTAGCGACGGATGCTTATTTTTAGAAATTATTATTTATAAATAACCATCGGTAAACACTTGCTAATTAGCAAGGAATTAGCAACGGATACATATATTTTAAAAATTATTATTTATAAATAACCGTCGGTATACCCGTGCTAATTAGCAAGAGATTAGCGACGGATACATATATTCTAGAAATTATTATTTATATATAACCATCGGTAAATCCTTGTTAGTTAGCAAGAGATTAGCGACGGTTATTAATTTTTAGTCAAAACATTTTTCATTGGAAAATATATCATTAAAATCTTATAGTTTTATCCCAAATAATGTCATAAAATTGCTGAAATACACAAAATTCATCGACTCAAATACATAAATTCATTGTTTCAAACAATAACATTTCATATACAATATTATGTTCATTTTACATATAATATTTAAATAATGATGCCACAATGCCTACACTGTCACATCCATTTCACTTGGAACAATAACTCCATTTCACATCAAATAAGAAAAATAATTTTTTAACCTAAAATTGTAGACATTACCACTCGGCAAGATATGAAAGTTAATATATAAGCTCCCTAAACAGGAAATGTTTATTTTGCAGCTGGTAAGTTGATGTTGCTCCATAGACAGAAAATGTCCTAGAACACAGGATTGCTGTTGTACATTTCCTCACACAGTTGGTGAATATTTTTCATTCCTAGACATTCTTGATCATTTTCCATTTGCATCTGTAATGTCCTAGAACATGAAACCAAAATAATATACATTAGCATAATTGTAAACATGTGCCTGCCTTCTACACTAAATCCAGTGCATTTACAAAGTATAAACTGCCTTTTGCTAATAGCTAAACATGTGCCTGCAACTTTACATGTTTTGGGCATATTTGATATTATGTAACCGCAATTGTTAATATTGTTGGCAAGTAACTAAAGTTCTCCATAGCTACTCAAAATTAAACAGAGTAGGAATATGTTACCTGCTCACCTGGTTGATAAGGCCTATTTGTTGTAAAAATTATTCCCATATATGACTTGTCATAATCCAAGAAAGTCTCCTGTTACCCAAAGGGGGGAAAGCATTAATAAAGATGCATTGTCATACTTTAGGGAGCAGCTTGGCAAGAAAACACGTTATTACTCCAGATTAGGTTTCTTGAATTCTCTTGAAGTGGTATCATTTAAAAAATTAGTAGTCAAATTGCTAATATTGTCTTACCATCTAAAGTCATAGCAAACTTTTAGCATAGAGAATGGAACATGAAAGGCAGACCAATAAAATAATGGAGAATTAACATCAAGGCATGCTTTTAGTGCTTCCTACAATGTACAGATAAGAGTCATGTTAATTTAAAAATAAGAATTTTGCCTTAAGATACAAATGCAAACATACATCAAATTAAACACCAAGAATACCTCAAATGCATACAAATATTATATAAACACAAAAATGCATTTCAGGAAGATACAAAAAGCAGTGCATATGGAATGTCTACAAAAACATGAAGAACCCACTCCATGTTTAACATAGTTATTTCTAAATTCGTAAATAAACAATATAAAATCAGACTAATAACTAAAGCTGTGTTCTCCTTTAATGCAAATGGGGTGGAATTTTTATGTGCAGGACCATCGGTCGTTGGCCTAGCTAACAGATCAGGAACTGTAAACGAAGTTTGGAATTATTGTTTACTGAGGTTTGTTGAATCATATAAAATTATCATTTGCACGAAAACATATTTTGGAGGACATGCCACAGTTTTGATCAATCGTATTTTCATTCATGAGATAAAATAGATTGGTTAAATAGAAGTAATACCATAAGATGTAACTGCTAAATTAACAAAGGCAGTGTTGTTAAGAGAAAATTTTCCAATCACAACAATCACTTCCACAACAACTGTCTGGTTACTCTTCTCGGTATTTACTGGCTTTAACAAATGTAATTGCTAAAGCAATCAGAGTGTTTCTTTAATTATAAGTACCATAATAACACTGAATTTTTATGAACTTCATCTTATAAATAAAATTTCTATTTATTAAGACATGTCCAATAAATATAGTGTTGTCCATGAAACATATAGATAAATTAAAGAACCATCTAAATGTCCGGTAAATACACCATATGAATCGAAAATCCAGTATGAATCTAAAACCCCATACCTCACAGCAAATCCAGTATGAATCGAAAATACAGAAAACTCATACCGGGCGAAGCAATGAGGATAACTAAGGCTTACGGAGGTAGCGCAATCCAGTATGAATTGAAAATCCCAAATCTCTGATTGCTTGATCTAGTATGAATCGATCGAAACTAACGAGTTTCCAAACCGGATATTACAAAAGGGCGACTGGGTCATGATCCACTGCAATGAAGATGAATTGGATTTCAATTTAATTTGAGGGGTTTTAGGCAATCGTGATATTGGGAAACGAGTAAAACATATGCAAATGTGCGCATTCACTTTTTTCTATCGTAAATTATCTAGGGTTTTCTTTTTGATATTACAGCCGACAATGAGAAATAGCGTAACTAAATAAGACCGAGTTAAATGTTACTCCAGTTTCTTAACATATAGCATAACTAAATAAGGCTATGCATGAGAGAATGTTCAGTACCATTAAGGCGAACCATAGAATTTGAAACCAAATTTAAAAAGCATGAATAGTAATAGGAATCATTAAATTTTGAGTCATCAAGTTACCTGCAGTCATGAAGGTTGAGGAGCTCTTGTGTTATTTTTCCTTAGCCAAATGTCCTATTGTAAAGATGTGTTAAAAAACATAAACAGACACATAAGAAGCAAGTATAAAATGAGCTATTGTTAGTTTAAAAAATAATAAAAAACAACAAATAAATGATGTACTAGTTCAATATTTAAAAACAGGTATATTCAGCAGCATGTGGAACAAGTGTTAAGGTCAAAACAATCTTCCCAGCATGTAGGGATATCATAAAAGCTATGTGTAACGACCCGCATTCTACGCATCGAAGGATCATAGAATATTTATTTCTTTATCATGCGAAGTCATATAGCCATGTAATTTTGGGAGACGACTATTGGGGTCATTTCCCATGTTCATGATTTTTGCCGATTTTTAAATGATCGTTTTACCCCTAGCTGATCTTGTTTCGGCCATAACTTTTGATTGGTAAGGGTTTTGACTTGAAACCACTTCCATTAGATCCGGATGATGGTTTACCTTTCCGTAGAGTGGTCACAATAGCCAAACGGACTCATCGTTTGGGGGATATGGCTGAAACAAGGTTTAGAAGGTGAAAAACAACTTAACCGGGCCTAACTAGGGTGATTAGCAAGAGGGCCCATAACCCATTTCGGAATTAGGGTTATGGGGAGGCTGAAGACAGTAGAAAACGAATTTTATTTCATTTTTCAGCCGCCTAAAACATTTCTCTAACCCTAGCCATGGCCTCTACCTTCTAATTTCATCCTAAATCGCTTCCTAATTGAAGATTAAGCCAAGCTACATCAAATCAAGGCAAATTAGCATCAAATTGGGAATAGAGTTGCTGTGTTGTATAGAGATTCAACCCAAATCAGATAATATTTCAGATCTATAGTTTGTTTGTGGCTAAGGTGAGTGATTTGCATTGTTTTACACTAATTATGGTTAATTAAGGGTAATTAGTGTTAATTAGCAAATTTAATCATGATTAAATTTTGGAAAAATATTTACAAATTCAGAAATATTGTTTTAGGCCTCTATTAGAAATTTGGTTTGATTTGGTTAAGTTTTTCTAATCCTATCATTAAATTTGCTTAAACATGCTTAAGGGGAAAACATAGGTTTTTGGGTTTGTTTGATCCGTTTTGACATATCAAATTGTTGTTTTGGTGTTTATGGTTGATTTTCTATGTTGCTATGGCTGTATGGTATGCTTTGAGATTGATTAGAAAAGTTAGAATGGTTGAAAACGCTGTCATATGGCATAAAACAGTCGTTGGAAAAGTTGCAGGAAATGTGCAGGGTTTCGGATCGGATTATAGGGCTCGGATCAGATCGGCGAATCAGACCAGGGGAATACGAACCGGATCGGAACTTGGCACTAGCAGAGCCTTGGCAACAAGGAAGGCCACTTGCAAAGAGTTGGAGTTGGGTGGGGATCAGATCGGAACTGAGCATGAGATCGGATCGTAGGAGAGCAACGGATGGAGTGCCACAACCGAACTGACCTGGAGGGTGTTGACCAAACCGACCCGGATGGAGTTCCACAACCGAACCGACCTGGAGGGTGTTGACCAAACCGACCCGGATGGTGTGCCACAACCGAACCGACCTGGAGGGTGTTGACCAAACCGACCCGGATGGAGTGCCACAACCGAACCGACCTGGAGGGTGTTGACCGAACCGAACCGAATGGATGACCAGGAGCTGAAGCATGTCGAACCGAACCAAGGGAAAGCCACCAAACCGAGCTGGATGTATGCTACTACTTCTACGCGATGACTCTTCTGAAGACCAGCTCCAATTCGACCAAAACCCGAGATGCAAAGGAAGTCCAGATGGGAGGTTATTACTCAGGGTCCAAATGAGAACCAATGGGTTAACTTCATGAGTTGGGCTTTGCTGCGGGACATGTGCTAAGGGTTTATCGATGTCTATAACTTTGGATCACTATGGAGTAGGGGGTATGTGGACGGATTCAGGGCTACAGGGGCCTAGGTAGGACTATTGGCTATGGACCAATGAAGTGGGGTCATTTGTAGGATTTAGTCATGACTCCATAAGGCAAGCTTGGTGGTAGCAATAGTTATACAAGTCGGACTCTGTCACTACCTCGATGGGTCTAGTAATCAAAGTGGTGGATATTGTATGCTTTACGCACTGAGTGAGAGATTTGAGGATGGTTGTTATGCATGATTGTTTGACATCACTATGACATGCACACCCCACACCTGTATCTTTACACCATATGTTAGTGTCACCTTAGAGTATTGTACATCTTGTTGTGCTAACTCTTTGGTTGCAGGTCCAGGTTCCGGTATGGTTTAGTATACCTGTTACTGTTCTGTTTTGCTGCTTATCGCTCATACCAGACTTTTGTCTAACCCGGAGTTTTATGTCTCTTCTTATTGCTCTGGGTGCTCTTAAACGGGCAGACTAGAGACAGGTTAGGTGGCATGCACGAGTAGCTGTACCGGAGACGAGCAGGCGACTTCCACGTATGAAATATATAGATATTCTCCCTGTGTCGCTGCTGGTACTTTGGGCATTAGTAGTGTACCTTTCTTATTTTTGCTTTAGAGACAGTTTGAAAAGTTGTAATAATGATGATGTGGAACATAAGCTGTATTCTGAATTTTCCGTTGCTATCATGGTTTAATTTTAGCTTATGCACTATCTCGCCTGTTTTATGCCAAGTATGTTATTATTATATTTTATTCCATGTGCTGTGAGACATTCTACAGGTTCCTTGCTAGTTAAAATTCCCTTCTTCCTTTTCTTTGGCGACCGTCCCGTGCTAGTTGGACATCGGCACAACGCATTTTCATTGGAAATGTCGGCTAGTGCGGGGCGGGCCGTCACATTTGGTATCAGAGCTCTAGGTTGCGTAGTTAACCTAGGAAAGACACCAGGGAGAGATAGTGTTCATATATGAGAGCGCGTATATGTGATATTTTGGTTCTCAAAAGCTATACATATATACTATTAGTATAGCTATGGATGAGGTCGCACTGCATTGGCACCACTAAGGAGATGGTAGATAGTTTTTCTCTTTACAGATTGAATGATGAATCGAAATACGGGAGAGGCATTGAGGAACTCCACATCAGGAGTTGAAGATGAAGCGGGTTCAAAGGCCAACAATGGGAATGTCCCTGACATAAGGGAGATGTTTACTGCCTTCATACGAGAGATGGTTAGGGATGCTCTGGGAGCAATTCCTAATACTACTGATGGTGGTGCTGTAGTAGTACAGGCGCCTAGATTCGGTCTCGCCAAGATTAACGAGGAGTCCCAGAAAAAGAGGAAACAGAGCCAAGCTAAGGATGGCCAGAAAAAGAAGAACAATAAAGATGTAGAGTGCTTTAGTTGTGGCAAGAAGGGCCACTATGCCAAAGAATGTCGAGCGAAGCCAGGGGAAAGAAAGTGCTTCAATTGCGACCAAGTGGGACATCTCAAGAAAGAATGTCCACAACCCCCTAAGAAGAAGCAGAGTGTGGAAGTGTATGCTATCAACGCTGTTTCTTCTTCGTCGAATGCCCCAACTGCGGCGGAGAAGGGAAAGGGTGTTGTTATTCAAGGTATGCTTTCCATTTATGAGGTTCCAGTTCTAGTTTTGTTTGATATCGGGGTTTCCCATTCCTTCGTATCTAGTGACCTGGTAGATAGGTTGGGATTGGAACCTGAGATTGTCGATAAACCTTTAGTTGTGACGAACCTGATCGGTGGTTCGATTAGCCTTAGTATGACTTATCATAACGCAGTCCTACCGAGTCATGGATGTATGTTTGCTTGTGATTGGTTTGTTTTGGGCTTTACTGGGTTTGGCATTATTTTGGGAGTCGATTGGCTCAAAAGGTACGGGGTGGTGGTAGACTGTGAGGGCTTTTTGGTGACAGTCAGTGCGGATGATGGGCGGAGGGTAGTGTTTGGTGGTCTACCTAGTGATGGGGTAATGGCTAGTTTTCTAAATTCCCTTGACATCCCGCATGATGAGTTGTCAGATGTGCCTGTGGCTGGCAAGTATCCGTACGTCTTCGAGGAAGTGACCGGACTTCCACCACACCGAGAGATTGAGTTTCGTATTGGTTTAGTGAAAGATGCTAGGCCTATAGTGATGCCACTTTGTCGTATAGCGCCAAGGGAGCAGCGAGAGCTCGGGGTGCAAGTAAGCGATCTTTTAAAGAAGGGATTTATCCGGAGAAGCATCTCCGAGTGGGAAGCACCAGTTATATTTTTCATTAAGGCCGATGGGTTCCTTCGCTTATGTGTGGACTCGAGTTAAAAATGGAGTTAAGGGTAGCTCTTCTGATGGAGTGCCAAGGAATCGTCGATAGTTTTGAGTGTTCTAGGCGGACTCGAAGCAGGGTAATCTGGGGACGCCCACTTATCTTGGATCCATTGGACGTGATCTAGTTATCCTTGGAGGATAAACGTGCATTGGACGCGCGGTAGGCCGTTTGGAGCCGGGGCTTCCATTAGCCCTTGATACTGGTTGGAACAGTCATTCGGGTATCGACGTATTCATGGTTTTAGCGGATGATAGACAGGACTTGTTCGATGAATGCTATGGATTGTTTAGGACCTTACATTGATGTTCTCTTTGGTTCAAAAATGGTAATAACTTTGAAGTGAGATTCTTGGGCCATGTTGTTTCAGAAAATGGTATTGCCGTGGACCCTGCACAGGTGGCTACGGTACAAGATTGGTCTATGCCTAAGAATGCAACAGACGTAAGATATTTCTTGGGGTTGGCTGGATATTATTGTATGTTTGTCCAAGACTTCTCCAAGGTAGCAGCACTGTTGACTCAGTTGACCAAGAAAAATCAAGCTTTCATCTGGGACGAAAAGTGCGAGAATGCATTCAAGAGTCTAAAGGAAAAGTTGATATGTGCACCAGTGTTAGTCATTCCTAAAGGGAATGAAGAGATGACGGTATACACAGATGCCTGTGGTACCGGACTAGGTGTTGTATTGATGCAAGGAGGTAGAGTTGTAGCTTATGCTAGTCGGCAACTGAAACCGCATGAGAAAAGGTATCCT
Source organism: Allium sativum (assembly GCA_030737875.1). Lineage (NCBI taxonomy): Eukaryota > Viridiplantae > Streptophyta > Magnoliopsida > Asparagales > Amaryllidaceae > Allium > Allium sativum. Next base: position 382,420,413 of record CM060915.1, read on the forward strand.
ACCCATGATTTGGAATGGGCAGCTATCGTGTTTGCATTGAAGATGTGAAGCCATTATCTCTTGGGAGAAAGATTCGAGTTGTTTACCGATCATAAATCGTTAAAGTATCTTTTCTCTCAGAAGGATCTAAATCTCCAACAGCAAAGATGGTTAGAATTCTTAGCTTCCTACGATTTCAATATCGCATATACACCAGGAATAGGGCAATGCGGTAGCTGATGCATAGAGTAGAAGACATGCCAGTTTAGGGGCTATGTTTCTAGAATGGAAGCAACTGGAGTACATCGCTGGGTATGATTTCAAACCAAAGTGCGAATTAGATCTAGATGTATTAGCAAGTTTGACGATCAGACCCACTTTGATTGAGCGGATTGGCTCCAGTCAGAGAGACAATCCTAACCTATTGGAAATCATCTCCAAGTTAGAGATGGGTATCGATGAGGAGATGAACAAATATGGGCTTGATCGAGATAGATGGCTTAAAAGAATGGAAGACTGGTTGTACCCAATGTCAATGGAATGAGGGATGAAATGCTTAGAGAATGTCATCACTCAAAACTGACTATACACCCCGGTGGTAACAAAATGTATCAAGATATGAAGCAGACTTACTACTGAGAAGGGATGAAAGGAGTCGTTGGGAAGTTTATATCAAAATGCATGAATTGCCAGCTAGTTAAAGTTGAGCAAAAAATTCCTAGTGGGTTGTTGCAACCATTAGAAATTCCAGAATAGAAATGGGAACAAGTCTCAATGGATTTCATTGATCGGTTACCAAGGACTAAATCGGGCCATGATAGCATTTGGGTGATTGTGGACCAATTGACTAAGAGTGCAAGGTTTATACCCGTCAAGTCGAATAGAACAACAGCTAAGTTAGCAGAACTGTATATGAAATGGGTAGTGAAATTTCATGGAGTACCAAAAAGCATTGTGAGTGACCGAGACCCGTTGTTTACTAGTGGGTTTTGGAAGAGCTTGCAAGAGGCTCTAGGGTCTGAATTATATCTCAGTACCGCGTGCCATCCTTAAACTGACGGTGAGACAAAGAGGATGAATCGAGTATCAGAAGATCTCTTGAGAGCTTGCATATTGGATTTTGGTGGATCATGGGATGACCATTTGCATCTAGTAGAGTTGCATATAATAATAATTATCAATCCAGTATTGGTATTGCTCAATATGAAGCTTTGTATGGAAGATCATGCAACTCACCGTCATGTTGGTGAGAAACCGATGAGAAATTTGTGCTTGGGCCAGATGTGATAAGAGAAACCTCAGATAAGATCAAAGTTATCCGACAACGAATGAAGGCTGCCCAAGATAGGCAGAAGAGTTATGCTGATAAGAGGAGAAGAGATTTAAAATTCTCCATTGGCAACTTGGTGTTTGTCAAGATTTCTCCATTAAAGAGCGTGATACGATTTGGTAGGAAAGGAAAGTTAACACCAAGATTTGTTGGTCCATTCCCAATCCTTGAGCGAGTTGGGAATTTGGCATACAAAGTTGGTGTACCAGAGAAGATGACAGGAGTTCATAACGTATTTCATGTTTCCCAGTTAAGAAAATTCATGCACGATCCCGATATGACTATTTCACCTGATCAGTTGGATGTTATCGAAGTAGAATCCGAGGCGGTTGAGAACCACAAGCCGATTCGTATTGTCGAGCACAATACAAAGCAAATTCGAAGGAAAGCAGTGAATCTAGTCAAAGTTCAGTGGGGGCGAGGATGAGAATGACTGTATTTGGGAGACAGAGGAGAGCATTAAGAAGACATATCCAGAACTCTTTGCCAAGTAAGATTTTAATTGCGACTTAGTTTTTCGCATGGTAGGATAGACTTGTTTGTTTGTTTTTGTATGTTTGATTGTTGTGAATGGTTGGTAGGCATGCGAGATCCTTTGCTTGTTTCTTAGTTAAGGAATTTCGGGGGCGAAATTTCTTAAAAAGGGGGGGGGGGAGATTGTAACGACTCGCATTCTACACATCGAAGGATCGTAGAATATTTATTTCTTTCTCATGCGAAGTCGTATAGCCATGTAACTTTGGAAGATGACTATTGGGGTCATTTCCCATGTTCATGATTTTTGCCAATTTTTAAATGGTCGTTTTGCCCCTAGTTGATCTTGTTTCGGCCATAACTTTTGATTGGTAAGGTGTTTTGACTTGAAACCACTTACATTAGATCCGAATGATGGTTTACCTTTCCGTAGATGGTCACATTAGCCAAAACGGACTCACCGTTTGGGAGATATGGCTGAAACAAGGTTTAGAAGGTGAAAAACAGCTTAACCGGGCCTAATTAGGGTGATTAGCAAGAGGGCCTCTAACCCATTTCGGGGTTAGGGTTATGGGGAGGCTGAGAACAGTAGAAAAACGGATTTTATTTCATTTTTCAACCGCCTTAAACATTTCTCTAACCCTAGCCATGACCTCCACCTAATTTCATCCCAAATCGCTTCCTAATTGAAGATTAAGCCAAGCTACATCAAATCAAGGCAAATTAGCATCGAATTGGGCATAGAGTTGCTGTGTTGCATAGAGATTTAACCCAAATCAGATAATATTTCAGATCTATAGTTTGTTTATGGCCAAGGTGAGTGATTTGCATTGTTTTACACTAATTATGGTTAATTAAGGGTAATTAATGTTAATTAACGAATTTAAACATGATTAAATTCTGGAAAAATATTTATAAATTTTGAAATATTGTTTTAGGCCTCTGTTAGAAATTTGGGTTGATTTGGTTAAGTTTTGATAATCCTATCATTAGATTTGCTTAAACATGCTTAAGGGGAAAACATATGTTTTTGGGTTTGTTTGATCCGTTTTGACATATCAAATTGTTGTTTTGGTTTTTATGGTTGATTCTCTATGTTGCTATGACTGTATGGTATGCTTTGAGATTGATTAGAGAAGTTAGAATGGTCGAAAACGCCGTCGTATGGCGTAAAATAGTCGCTGGAAAAGTGGCAGGAAATGTGCTGGGTTTCGGATCAGATCGGATCGGATTATAGGGCTCGGATCATATCGGTGGATCGGGCCATGGAAATACGAACCAGATCGGAACTTGGCACTAGCAGAGCCTTGGCAACAAGGAAGGCCACTTGCAAAGAGTTGGAGTTGGGTGGGGATCAGATCGGAGCTGAGCATGGGATCAGATAGTAGGAGAGCAACTGGAGCAACGGATGGAGTACCACAACCGAACCGACCTGGAGGGTGTTGACTAAACCGACCCGGATGAAGTGCCACAACCGAACCGCCCTGGAGGGTATTAAACAAACTGACCCGGATGGAGTGCCACAACCGAACCGACCTGGAGGGTGTTGACCGAACCGAACCAAATGGATGATCAGGAGCTGAAGCATGTCGAACCGAACCAAGGGAAAGCCACCAAACCGAACCGGATGTATGCTACTACTTCTACGCGATGACTCTTCTGAAGACCAGCTCCAATTCGATCAAAACCCGAGATGCAAAGGAAGTCCAGATTGGAGGTTATAACTCAGGGTCCAAATGAGAACCAATGAGTTAACTTCATGTGTTGGGCTTTGCTGCGGGATGTGTGCTATGGGGTTATCGATGTCTATAACTTTGGATCACTATGGAGTATGGGGTATATGGATGGATTCAGGTCCACAGTGGCCTAGGTAGGACTATTGGCTATAGACCAATGAAGTAGGGTCATTTGTAAGGATTTAGTCATGACTCCATGGGGCAAGCTTGGTGGTAGCAATAGTTATACAAGTCGGACTCTGTCACTACCTCGATGGGCCTAGTGATCAAAGTGGTGGATATCGTATGCTTTACGCACTGAGTGAGAGATGTGAAGATGGTTGCTATGCTTGATTGTTTGACATCACTATGACATGCACACCCCACCCCCGTATCTTTACACCATATGTTAGTGTCACCTTAGAGTATTGTACATCTTGTTGTGCTAACTCTTTGGCTACAGGTCCAGGTTCAGGTATGGTTTAGTATACCTATTATTGTTCTATTTTGCTGCTTATCGCTCATACCAGACTTTTGTCTGACCCAGAGTTTTATGTCTCTTCTTTTTACTCTGGGTGCTCTTAAACGGGCAGGCTAGAGACAGGTTAGGTGGTATGCACGAGTAGCTGTACCGGAGACGAGCAGGTGGCTTCCACGTATGATATATATAGATATTCACCATGTGTCGCTGCTAGTCACTACTTTGGGCATTAGTAGTGTACCTTTCTTATTTTTGCTTTAGAGACAGTTTGAAAAGTTGTAATGATGATGATGTGGATCATAAGCTGTATTCTGAATTTTCCGCTGCTATCATGGTTTAGTTTTCAACTTATACACTGTCTCGCCTGTTTTATGCCAAGTATGTTATTATTATATTTTATTTCATGCACTGTGAAACATTCTACAGGTTCCTTGATAGTTAAAATTCCCTTCTTCCCTTTCTTTGGCGACCGTCCAGTGCTGGTTGGACATCGGCACATCGCACTTTCATTGGAAATGTCGGCTGGTGTGGGGCCGGCCGTCACACTTTGTTTTAACAAAAACGCATACTGCATGCACAAATTACTAGAAATACCACTTCTAGCTACCTATTTCTTCAACGTTTTTTGACTCTCAAAATAGAAGGAAACAATACATAAAATACAATTAAAATTGACCATGTCTAATGTCAAATAATATAAACTATTATATAAGAGAAAATTGCAGCAAAAAATGAATTGATCTACCAAAATATTCTATCGCATTCTTCTTGATATTTGTAGAATTCATATCGAATTCGAATTCAAAAATAATAAAAATTTTAACATGAAGCATTTCTATATCAATCAAATCAAAATTTTACCTTTTAAAAAAAATCACAAATTCAAAAAAAAAACTTACCAATAACCAAGAACACTGGCCTTAAGTGAATGTTGGCAATGATGCATGTAACCCAATCCAGATATGAGGTTTAGTTTTGGCCCTCGGTGTGTTTTTATGGTATGCTTGTGTGAATTCAATTTTTATTATATTTCCCTATAATCCTGTCAAATAATATACAAAACTAAAATTAGAAAGAAAAAAAATCTACACTACTAGCTTCAAATCTAGAGCAACTACTGTGAGAACTCCCATAAAACATCACAAAATGCAAAGATAAAGTCCTTTGATCACTCAATATGTTGACAGTTGACTGAATGTTAGTAATTTGAATAATGCCAAACATTTGACTAAAAAAACATAAAAATTTAAGATTACTAAGTAGGTCTTAGTTTTAAAAGTGATAAAATTGGATAATGAACGTTAGTAATTTGAACTAGTCATTTAGTCATGTAGGTGAAATAATAAATATTAGCAATTTTATACCCTTGCTCCACCAAATCCAATCCGCCTCGTAAATATTTCCAGCTTTCCATATGTCCTTTATCAGACCTATAAAAAGAGTAAAATAGCGATCAATAACTTAATTCCAGTTACAACGTTTTCGGCTATCAAGAAAGAGGGTTATAAGAACAAATTGTTGTCATGATGCACATTTGGTTTATTAATGAACATATGGTTTGTGGAAGAGGGTTATAAGAGCAAAATGGCTCCATGTAAATGTAAATGCATATTTTCTCACTGTTCCTATGAATTTGTATATTACTAGATACCAACACCAAATTATGTTCATGGATGTACATACTTTGCATTTCAGCATCAAAATATGCATTAAACTAAATGGCATAACGCTAACCAAGCCAACTCTAGAAGTTATTGTAAGGACAATGAAGAATTTGGGTGCCATTGATATTTAATTCTCTTTCTAATATCAAAGTAGAATAATAAAAGAAATGGCCAGAAGATGGAAAATAAATTATGAATAAAAAAGCATAAGCACCTCGTGATTAAAGAAGTCCATTCACCATAACCTACAGAGATGAAACCATTCACAATTTTGCTTCAATATCTTGAATGCTTCCATGAGAATATGACTAAAGGAAAGCCACTTCCATGGAGCTTTGAAAATAGTCTCAATCCAATAGTTGAAGCTGTATGTCCCCTAACATTTGCAGATGTTAGAATCGGCTAAAAGCAAATGTGATTTTCTAATGTAACATAGAAAGAAAAAAGTACATTCAATTTTTAAAACTTCAGACGAAATTACTTCTTGTTCACAATTTGAAGTATCTAATTTTTAATAACTTATTTCACTTATGTATTCATTATAGTTTCATTTAAATCCCAACTTATGCTATTATCCTCCCAGTTTTACTACTTAATTATAGCAGCTCTAGGTATTCACACTTCATACAGTTATATATGTTCAAGTATTGGAGTAAATGTTACAACAAGTTGTATTCAGAATGCATAAACTCCAGAAAATCCAGCTGTGGTTTAGAATGTTTATCAGTTAATTCACTATCCAACGAAATAAGTGCAGTTAATCAATTACCGAATGAAATTTACGAATCAATCAAGATCACAGATTCAACAAAAAAGAAATTATCTTTCTACCTTAGATTTAAAAACCAAGTAGAAACCAAATATTTATTTTTAAGTTGATTAATTGACCTAAAATTATGCTTGTTGAATTGAATTCTTTTCTCATTATAGCTGAAAGAGCAAACTTGTAGGGATTCCTATGCTAACTGACAGGTAAATACACTAGCAGGTTTGACGTGCTTCTTAGACTAATTTGCGCCAATTAGAAGAAGAATGTAATACACGATCGTTGAACACATCTACTTAATTTCAGAACGTAATTAAGAGATCCGAATTCTAAAGATGTGACTTACGGTGAGGTGGAAGTCAAGGCAGAATGGATGGCGTTGCGGCGGCTTACTACAAGGCGACGATTGATTGGGGGAGGCGGCGATCTGACCTGGTGGAAGGCGGTGGCTTCGAAACTTCGTAGATTTAGGTTTTTTTTTCAAATGAACAGCTGTGGAATTTTTTGATTTGAAAGAGATAATAAATGGCTTCCAGTTAGATTTCGTGAGATCTAGGGTTTTCTGCTGGTGCGGTGCGGGTATTGTCATTTCGGGTAACGTTGAACAGTGCGGTTTTTAAATTAAAATAATAATTATAATTATCCTTAATTAATTACAGTTAATATGTTTTATTATTTTAACGAGTGGAGGGAAAACATAGACGGACTACTGATTATTATTAAATTAACGTATATGACATTTCCATGTGTCGTTTCAACATTTGAACTGTATTATTATTAAATTAACGGGAGGAAAACAGAAATTATATGGAAACTTTTTAGCGAAATATGAAAAAAATTAGTGGGATATTTAATAGGATTGTTTTAATATGTAATGTAAATGATGAAATTTCACTGAAAAAAAGAATGAATATTAAATTTTGTTTAAAAATTAATTATTAAAAACATTTTTAAAAAATTAATTATTAAATCTTGCTTCTTCTTGACTACTAAATATTATTTGTTTAAATATTAAATGTTAAAAATTACTGATTAAATATTGATTGTTGATTATTAATTACTTGCTATTAATTATTAAATTATTAACTAGTATTAAATGTAATTTTTAATTAATAAGTACCTGTTTAATTAATAATAAATGTAAATATTGGTTATTGATTATCAATAAAAGTTTGGCATATTACATTACGTCCACAATTCCAATCTACAACTTTTATGTATATGCAAATTATTACTTTTCCCTTTTTTATATATTTTACTTAAACACAATATTATTTTAGCATAATAATAATACTAATAATAATAGAACATTAAAGCATGACTTCATCCGAGTAAAAGTAGAAGGTAATAAAAGGCTAAAATTTGCGGTTTTTTGATGGAGGTAAAAATAAAGTAAACGATAAAAACACCTTAGTTAATGCACAACTATGTAATTTCAAAAAATAAAAATAAAATAAATAACTGTAATTTTTTGTAAGTATGTGCAGTTATTTCATTTAATATTCACCGTTTCTGTAAATAAAAACAAAGTAAATTACTGTAGAAAGTAAATTTTTGTATAACTGATTAAATCAAGACTTCTGGAAAGTAAATATATAGTTGCATATAATAGTATTACTTTCCAATTATAAATTGATTAGTAACTAAAGGATTTTTAACCAAAGCACCGAAATTTTAGGATTCAATGATCTGACTAATTTTCGCATCTAAGAGGTGGGTCTCTCTTTATAATGACCAGGTTTCATTAAGAATTTCATTAATTTATAATGGTAAATCTTCTTAATTTCATTAATGTATAAGATGTCTACCAATACAGAGTAATGCTTGAGTTGTATTCACACCGATATGAGTATGAAAGCCAAAAATATAAGATTGGAGATCAATTTTGAAACATTATATGATATTACTGTACATTCTAAATATAAAATATAATATCAACTATAATTATTAAATACAATTATTTAAAATTAATTATTGAATGCTAGATATCATTTCGTAAGTATTAAATTTTATTATTAATTATTAAATAATTATTATAATAAACTGATATTTTCATTATTTAGGGAATAATTAAAAAAGAACAATTAAATTTTTTGTGATTTAGCATAAAATATACTAGTACACTGACTGAAATTTATGGTGAAAGCAGAGGACTTAATTAAGAATTTAGTAATTACATTGGTTATGAGCAAAAATTATTTTGCTAATTCTAAATAAGCAATGATTATAACTTATTTATTATAAAACGTAAATTATTATTTATTATTACTTATAAATCATTAATTAGAACAAATTAATTATTAATTATTGAACATGTTAATAATTATTAAAAGAATAAGACTAAAGTATATCTTAGAAAAATAATATAGACATCTCTTGCAAATCTGTTGGAATTCTACTGCAAAATAGCTTCGGTAAATACTCATTGGTATTCTGCTTGGATTTGCAGCGGAAATTAGCAACTGAAATTTTCTATCGATAATTTGACGCAATTTGCGACGGATTAGTGAGGGATGATAGAAGACAATGGTAATAAATAAAAGAAAAAAAAGTTAAAAAAACAACAAACTATCCCTTGCAGATCACTTGAAAATCCGTCACAAATTAGCTTCGGAAATTTCTGCTTCTAAAAATTTGACTCTAAATCAGTGTTTTCTTGTAGTGAATTGAGATTTGTGCCTAAACCAAAACAAGAATCAATAAAACTCAAATTCAGCCACGTTAATCTCTTGCTATTTTATATTTTTCATGTCAAAAGAACATGTCATATATTCATAAATGTTAAACAATGCTTATGATTTTCATAATCGTTGTCTTTTACTAGCATGCTACCTACGAATTCACGAATTTTATGTTCTACTTATGTTGAATTGTTTTATGTTTTGGATCCTTTTTATGTTCTTTGTCTAACAACAAGTCATGTTCATTGATCATAAGTTGTAAGCACTAATATATTTTTACTATGTTATTTTTTTATTTAAAGCATATTATGATTTATGAATATGAATGTTCTTTAATAAATTAAGAATGATAGGATGATTTTGCAATTCAAGTTTAAGTTAATATTTCTATATTGGCATTCGTGAAAATTATTGTATAAGAATATCAATTTTTAACATATTATATACTCCGAGATTGTTTCGATATGAGCTTTCAAAATTATTGTATAAGAATATTAGTTTTTAACATAATATATACCCTAAGATTGTTCTGATATGACCTTTTAGACCCGGAAGGAAATCCGAGACAAACCACCTAGTTAGACTCATCTCATCTGAGATCTCCTCCGATACGAGATCAAGTCTCTAAAATCACCGAGACAAAACGCGACCGATATCCAAGATTTAAAACCTTAATCCTATAACAACCATTACGCCTCCCCAAGTGACTATTGTCCAGCCCTTGTTCCAACCTCCTTCTTTGCCTATCAACCTGGGCCACACTCCGAGTTGATCGCAACTCTGCAAGACTTAGATGACACGATGGTCACTTTTGGAGGAGGAGGGGTGAACATTAAAGAGAAGGAGCCCAAGCTTGAAGGAAATGAGACCATGGAGGGTGACATGAACATAAGGAACCTTCGTCCGGAAGTGATACAAAGCCTAAGGTCGGCAGAACGGAAAGCCTGGCGCATGTAAGAAATTAAAGGTTCCCCTTGCCGAACCGATAGTTGCTCACAGTGCTGAGGAGTCCCCTGCGATTCTTGCACTCACGCCTTTGACCATTACCCAATCAAGTAGGCTCTCAAAGCTGACAATAAAACCAAGAGATACTTAAAAGGGTGGAAAGAAGAAGGATTGATGTCTTGGATTTTGTACCTTGTAAAGCGCTATTTTTTGTAATTCTTCTTGGCCGCAGTTGTGTGGGTAGCCCCTGCTTTATGAGTTGACTATAATTTTTAACAAGATGTATAAAATCTCCTTTTCTTGTTGTGTGCCATTGTATCGCCTGTGTTTTGATATTTTATGGCATTTTCTTTCTTTCTTTTTTAAGCATTTTCCCCATCATATCACTCTAATCTCTACTATTGCACTTTCTATTCACCATAGCATCGTGGTAGATGTGTGGTATGTTTTACTCCAATGGAATTTGAAGCTATTTCGGGTGGTGTTGCCCTTATACCATGGGTTGTCACAGACTGGAATAAACTTATACTTCAATTTTGGTGCACAGTTCCCTCAGTTTACGATGACTACCCGATTATATCAACCTCTATGTCATCTTAAGTCTTGAATTGTCACCGCAGATATTTCCCAACCTTATTTTTTTTGGGGTTTGCGGTTGCTTCACTGGTTTCGAGCTATATTATGTTTGTAATCGCCTTTTGAGCACTGCTTATCAATATTTTCTAAGGCAGTACGCCATCCGGACAATTGAGTTATGTGTCGTAACGGTCGAGTATTTATAACTTATAAGGGAGGAATGTCGATCAGTCAAGGATGGTTGATCCTAATAGTTGTAGGAATCCTTTCAGAATTGGGTACGAGGAAGTTGTTGCTTTGGAGACTCTAAGTCTACTCACTGAAGGGTTTCAACCTCGATTAGGGGGTGAGGACATCATCTCTTTAGAGGCGCTTGGTCTTAGCAGTCGTGGGATTTTATCCTTGAATGGGAGCAAGGGATCCTTCTCTTTGGAGTCGTGAGTTGTAAGAGTTTGGCGCTACTCCTCGTTTAGATATGATAGTGCCTGCTATAGAGCTAAAATCTTATCTTTGGAAGTTCGGCCTTATATGGGGAGTTTGCTCAATTTTATCGATTATCTCTTTCTCTTGCTTTCTAAGATTCGTAACCAGCATCAGCTGGTTATGTTCCCTAAGGCCAGATTTTTTCGACGTTTATCGAGTGCCTCAGCGGAAGTGAGGCCTTTAAGTGCATCAGTGGAAGTGAGGTCTTTTGGTGCCTCGGTGTTAGTGAGATCTTTGAGTGCCTCAGCATAAGTGAGGTCTTTAAGTGCCTCAACGTAAGTGAGATCTTTGATTTAGTAATATGGGAACAATCCCTCGAGGGTCAGTAATAACAACCCTTCGTTCAATCTTCATAATTCTTTTTCATTCATCATTGTTCATTTGTCATGCTTTCTTTTGACATGTCAACTGATTTGAAGTGGTTTTCGTTAGGAATCACCTAAGTCCGATTCATGTCTCTTCAAATCCATCATCGCAAAAATACTATTTATGTAATGTTGGGTGTTCTTCATTTTGTAGTTCATTTCTACATGAAACATCTTTTAAGGATGTATATCTTTCAAATACTAGGTATATGCATAGAAAAACTAAACCTCATTCATTAAATCATCTTGGATGGTAAGTCCATTTTAGTGTAGTAGATCCGAAGAAATCATATTCATTTTACCCGATATCAATTTCAGTGTTCAATCTTTACTATTCTAATGTAAAATCGTTTTAAATTCTTACGATAGTAAGGATTCCTCCTTGGAATTTCGTACTAAGACAACAAGATCATCTCCAACTAATTCAATTTAATTATCTTAAGGAAACTTAATCTTTTATATACAACTAGCTTTTGGCATTTCAACCGTATCCATCCCTTGTGTAGCAAAAAGGGCAAGGTGAGCTAGGGAACCAATTTCTCCTGAATATCTCCTTAGTTAAAATCCAATTGAATCTCACGAATAGAAAAATCCCAAGTTTATTCATCGGCTTATATTAGCTATGATTAAAATAATTTCTCATTATAGCTTTTGGTTCAACTCAACCATTTAAAACATTTTTAGATAAGTTATAGAACTTTTAATTTTCTTTAAAACACTTATTTAATCGTTTGAAAATGTTCATAAGAGTTTTGGAAAACGGTTGTTAAGTTTAAACTCATAACTTATTGTTATTGAAAAAGTGTTGTGATTGTGTAATTTTAGCTAAATTGATCAAAACGACTTTTCTATCATTAAAAAAACCACTTTTAAGATATTTTAAATTATTTATAAAATTTATTCCATATTTTTTGTTGAATTTAAAAATATCATTTTCAAACAAGTGCATTTTCTAGATTTTGAACAGCAAAACCGCTGTGTTTTCCAAAACTTATTTTAGCCATATTTCAAAGCCTACTCAAAACAATCTTGATTTTTAGATCCATTTTAAAGCTATGGTTACAAGAGTTTGGAAAAATATTATTTCAAAGCACTTGGATTCATTATTTTTTATTTACATAATATTAACTTTTAAGGCATGTAATCACAATTTAGCATTTTGTGACACATTAAAGTTTATTCAAATTTCATATTCTTCAAGCTTCATATTTACACTTAGAAGTGTTTATAGGTTATTTCTAAAACTTTTAAAACAATTTTAAATACATATAATCATTCTATTACATCATTTCATTCATGAATGGAAAGTGATGTTTCTTGTGCATTTCGACATGTATTTAATGTGTGTTGTCAAGTAACTAATTTGCAAACATATTATCAATCAAAACTTGATAAACAATCATCATTGCAAGCATTATCATCATTAAACATCATTATAACAAGTAGTATTATTCCATTAACATATAGTTAATTAGGGTAATTTTAAAGTTAGTTTCTCATCTTTATTGGTTTCTAAAGTTCTTATGATTTACTATAGCTTCGCTACGATGCTTAGAAATTTCCGAACTTAAGTACTCTTTTCATGGATTGCTTTGACCTTTCTCTCCTCTTCCTATTTGGTTCATCCCTCCTTGAATCTAATGCTTTGGCAACTTGATTATGATGATGGCAATGGTAGAGAAAGAGGATCTTCTAAGCAATTCCATTAACACTTTCTTTGATTTATCATGGTTTCATCTTATGTTATTGTCGTTAGTTTAAGAGGGCTTGGAAGTGATTGATAAAGCTTGAGAATAGTAAGAAGAGCAAAGTGTTGGTGTGAATAAATGAGAAAAAAGGTGTGGAATTTATAGGAAAACTTAGGGAATAAAATATAAAATGAAAATTTGTTGAAAACCCTCTCTTCCCTTCCTTGGTTTAAACTGAACTACCCACTCCCACCTATGCCATGATTGTCCTTGTGTATAAAGTGATTTGATGTGTGCATATGCGTATAAGGGTGTGGTGTGTATAAGAGTAAGGTATTACTTTATTAAAGTAAACTCTTTTTGTCTTCTTTTGCTTTTTTTTGAATCTCTTACTTTATTTAACCCTTTCACAAGCTTATTTGTATATGTTATCATGTGCATATATACATGTATGTGTATGTATATGTGTGTCAAAAATAGGATACAATGTTGTATGACTTACATTCGTCAAACAGTTGAGAATTCGAGACCCATTTAACGGTCATAATTTTAGTAAACTATTCATTTAAGTAAACAAAATACGAAAATAGAGTTCATGCCATATTTAAATAATTAAAACATGATTATTTTGGTACTAAAACAATATTAATTAGTTATTTTTAAGATTCGGGATTGTACCATAAAGAGGTACCGATTTTATGTTTTCAAGATTCTTATGCTCCTTTATAAAACTTGTTCAACATTGATATATTATCACTATATAACATATTTAAAATTATTTATTATTATTTAAATAATTGTTTGAATAATTATACTAATTATTAAGTCTTTTAAATCTTCATTCAAATCCATAAATCAATCATTGAATAAAATACCTTTATTGATGATGTCTTGATATATTTTATTTTTATAATAAATTATAGGATTTTATTTTACATTCTTGCATATAGGCTAATTAAGTGTATGTATCAAAAATCATCCGTGATCCTTATATTTAGAAACCAATTTTATTGATACAACAGTTTAGTCACTTTTTCAGCTTTTTTTTAAGGAAATATTTTTCGGACTAATTTCCATAATGAGTTCAATATCATATTTTATATTTTAAGCTTAATTATTAATTAGAAATGATTCATATTTGAATATTTAATATATTCAGATATCTTTAATTAAATTAATCAAATTCTGGGTTGTTACATTAGAGGCTTTGGTTTGCAAACGAATCTCACTTTAGGTGATTTCATTGTGGTTGAGAATGTCCCGATTAGAATGCACCCTTTGGACGTCCAAGGGGTAGTCCAAAAGTTCTTGATTCCTATGTAGTGCTTATTACACCATTTAGTCCATATCGATGCTATATTATTGGTAAGATTGTTGAGAAAACAGCTTCATTCCACTTAACTGAATTTATAATTCCCCGTCCTCCATGCTTCCGGGGAGGCTATAATTTGGAGAATGCAATAGGAATGGATGTGTTTCTTCGGGTAAGGGTTTCCGGTCCAAATAAAGTGATTGCAATCTTTCATAATCATATACATTTTCTTCTTAGGTAAAACTAAAATTATCAAACAGTAAACCTGCATTGGAAAAATGATAGAGTTCACAACCGTAATCCTACCAGCAATGGATATGGTTTTATTGATCCGCATATTCAGCTTGAGAGTTATTTTTTCATAGTTTCATGTAGTGTCAAGTTTGAATTTTGGCAGAGGTAAGCATGACCCTAAACATACATCTCTGAGGAGCTCCGGAGGAATACCAAGATTCACAAGCATCTCATTTTTAGCATCTTGAGATAGGCCCGAGATTACAATGGAAGATTTGTTTTTGTTAATGCGAAGGCCGGTAAGTTGACAGAAATTGTGCACCTAGCTAATCTTTTGCAGGGACGTAGAGTTAGGTTTGGTGAAAATCATTAAGCATTGGCAAAGCATAAGGAAGTAATGGGAGGGTCTTGACACTTGAGGTGATAATCTATTTCCTTTTTTGGTATAATTATCACTAAAAAGGACTAATAACATCTCCATGATAAGTAGAAAGTGGTACAAGCTAAGCGGGTCTCCTTAACGTTTTCCATTAAAGTGGTACAAGCTAAGCGGGTCTCCTTAACGTTTGCCATTAGTTCATTGGAAGTAACCGCATAAGTATCCGTTTACTCATATAGAGTATCTAGCATTTAAGAGACATGACATAATCCATTTGATGAATTTGAGAGGTAAGTCTATTCTAGTAAGCATGTAGAAAAAAGATTTCCGACAATTAGAGTCATATGCTTTTTAAAGATCTATTTTTAGCACTATAAGAAAATGATGGTAATAGATAAACTGTAGTAGAACTTTATTAAGGAAGATGAATTTTGTTACAAATGTTTTTCTAGAAATGAAAATAAAATTATTTCAATTGGTGCAATTGTAAGTTACATTAGTTTATATATACAAGAGAATAAGATAATAGGCTTCTTTGTATATTTGGGCTTCGCCACTCGATATACTATAGATGGGCTTCAACGGGCTTAGTTTTTTAAAGAAATAAACGATGAAATGATGAGCGGCTATGATGCATCCATGTAATTTGAAGAGGTATATACGAGCTGCATTTCTTTACTTCAGTATTTTATTTCCCCCTTTAATCAAAACTAGGGTTAGGGTTTTAGTGGCGAACCCTAGTGGTGATTTACTTCATTTCTTCGTAGATTTGTCCAAATAATTAAAGAAATTAACATCATTTCTTCTCACGCAACTCTTATTAGCTTCAGATTTATCGATTCTTGTTGAATCTGAGTGATGAGATTTATGGTTTGACTTCACAGCAAAGTTGTTGCTAATTTCTTCACTCTTTTGAGTTCCTTTATGGTAGCATGGCTTTAGTTTGCTTTCGATATGCTTAATTATCGAGTTGTCATCGACAATCTTCAAAACTATTAGTTCATTTCTAAACTTTGAGAAGTTTGGATACGATAGAGGCTTTGTTAGAGTATCTGCACGCTGGTAAGTCTTAAGTACGTGTCTGACCTCCAAGCTGCCTTTAACAATTTGTTCTCTGACAAAGTATAAATCGATCTCTATATGCTTTTTCTGGAATGTAGAATAAGATTAGCTGACATATATACAACACTCTGATTGTCACTCCACAATATTGATTTGTCAGTTTTGATATTGAGTTATATAAGTAGAGATTTTAGCCACATTATTTCAGCAGTAGCATTTGTTATGCTTCTATATTCTGCTTCTGTACTGGATTTGGATGTTGTAGACTATTTTCTCGAACACCACGAAACAGTATTATTTTCAATATAAATGCAATATCCAGTAGTTGATTTCCTGTCATTTGGATCTGACGCCCAATCAACATCAGCAAATCCAGTGATATTGAAATTGTTGTTGGGTTTAATATGTAGACCATAGTCCAATGTAGCTTTCAAGTATCTGAGAATCCTCTTGATAGCTTTCCAATGTATATCAAGTGGTTCCTGCATAAATTGACACACTTTGTTAACACTGTATGCTATATCTGGTCTAGTTATAGTTGTGTATTGTATAGCACCAACTATACTTCTATACTGTTTTGAATTATACATGGATTCTCCCCTTTGTTTAGCAAGTGTTGACTGCTAATCATTGGAGTTGGTTGACCATTAGCTTTAGCCATTTGAGCCTTTGTCAGTAGTTCATATATATACTTTCTTTGTGATAAAATAATTTCTGTTGATGAATTTGTAATCATCTCTATTCCTAAAAGTAATTGAGTGATCCCAGATCTTTGACTGAGAGCTGTTTGTCCAAATAGCTTACAAGATTGTTGATTTTTGTGTTATCATTTCCTGTAGTAATAAGATCATCGACATATATTAGTATATATATAATCGACCAACCATTAAACTTTATGAATAAAGAGTTATCTGATTTGGTATATTGAAACCCCATATTACTCAATGTGGCTTTCAATCTATAAAAATATACTCGAGGAGCTTGCTTAAGACCAAATATGGCCTTTTTTAACTTGCACACATATTTTGGTTACCGAATAAATCCTTCAGGTTGTTCCATGTATACATATTCTTGCAGTATTCCATTGAGAAATGCATTATTGACATCTAGTTGTCTTGTTTACCATTTGTTGCTTGTTGCAATTGAAAGAACAACCCTAATAGTTGATGGATTTAACTAGAGAAAAAGTTTCCTTGTAGTCAAAGTCTTATTGTTGTGTGAAGCCTTTGGCTACCAACCTTTCTTTATACTTATCAATAGAGCCATCAGACTTTCTTTTAATTCAGTAAATCCGTTTACATCTGACAATATTTTTGTCTTTTCGAGGTATAACTAATTCCCATGTTTGATTTTGCATAAGATCTTGGTACTCGGTATCCATAGCTTTCTTCTAGTTGGTACCAGCTTTAGCCTGACCAAAATAGGTAGGTTCTTCCTGAATTGTAACAGCAAAGTATGTTTTGGGTTTGAATATACCACTCTTTGATCTAGTAATCATGGGATGTGTTGGTGCAACTTGAGGTTGAGTATATGACTGATCCTCGGCTTTAGTACTGTCTAAGTTATTATTTTGATCTTCATTTTGATGATTACTAACACTTTCTCCTTGACTTTGCAGTGTATGTGATTCATTAAATCGAATAGGTGGCTGAACAGTATCATCATTAAGTGATGTTGTACTATCACATGTCTTGCTAGTTTCACCTGCACTAGTTGGCTCAGAATACACAAGTAATGGTAGTATCGAAATATTTGTGTCAAGTATTCTGTTAAGTTTTAATATTTTCATTATGATATGGAAAAAAATTCTCATTAAACATAACATGTCTACTAATGTATATCTTTCCATTATCATCTAACATTTGTACCCTTTTTGATCTTGTGCATAGCCTATAAATGTGCAAGGTTTTGATCTATATTCAAACTTATGTCTGTTATAAGGTATAAGATAAGGGTAACACATACATCCAAAAGTTTTTAAGAAATTATAGTCAGGTTTAACATTATATATTTTTTCATGACGGATTATTCCTTTAAGTACTTTAGTTGGCAAAATATTTATCAAATAAACTTCTGCACTAAAGGAATTTGGCCAGAATTTTAATAGCATCTTTGCCGGAGCTAATAATATTAATCCTGATTCAACAAAATGTCTATGTTTCCTTTTAACAAGCCAATTTTGTTCAAATATGTATGGACAAGTTGTTTTATGAACAATTCCCCTTTTAAGAAAATAATTATTCAAAGTTTTGAACTCGGTACCCCTATCAGACTGAAATATTTTTACTTGACACTCAGTTTGTTTTTCCACTTGAGTAACAAAATGTGCAATAGTTTTATAAGTATCAGAATTGGATTTCAAAAAATATATCCAAGTATATCTACTATAGGCATCAACAAAAGTGATAATATATATATGTATATATGCATATCCATGATCTAAATTTATTGGGGTAGTACCCCACAAATTAGTAGAAATTAGTTGTAAAGGTTTAGAATATTAGAGGTAGAATCAATAAATGGTAATATATGACTTTTGCCCATTTGACAATATGTGCATATGTGAGGAATATTAACATTATCAAACTTCGTATTGCATTCAGTAAGAATTTGTTTAACTGTACTTGTACTTGGATGACCAACTTTGTTATGCCATAGATCAAACACATTGCTTTCATTATATATACAGTTCTCACCGAGATTGCAGTTCACTTTTCTTGATTTTGTTTTGTTGCAGTTGGCTTGATTGAACACATATGTCCCTTTAGTTCATTGCCCGGCAACAAAGCAATCTTAGTAAGTATATCTATGAATAAATAGTAATTTGGATAAAATTCAAAGTATAGTTGATTACACTTTGAAAATTGCGATACACTCAGCAAATTCTTTTTAACATTTGGAACCCTTAAGAGATTATATAAAAGCAAGGGTTTGTTTCCACTTATATATCCATTACCTGTATGAGTAATATGTATAAACTTACCATTCCCCAAGCTCACTAATTGATTACCTCTGTATTCCTTGCATCCAAAATTTAAATTGTCTAAATTGCTGGGTAGATGAGTTGTAGCACCTGAATAAGGGTACCGGTTAACATCATAGATATGATCGGCTCTTGCTGTTTCATTCTGATTGCTTGATTTAGACTCTGCATGCGCATTTTGATCATTCTGAACTTGAGCAACGTTAGCATTTTGATTGTTATTCTTTTGATTGTTGTTGCCTTGATTGAGAGTATAACTTTGATTGAATCTAAAATAACACTTAAATGCAGAATGACCCACTTTTTCACAAATTTGACATTTGGGTATGATGTTATTAAAGTTTCTTCCTCTTCCTCTTGATCTATTACTGAAACCACCTCTCTGCACTTGTTGATCAGGTCTTTGATCTTTGTTTTTATAACTATTTGCATAGTTAACTGATACATTAGATTCTTGAGGTGTTTTACTCTCAATTCTTATTTCATGAGAAAGAAGTACAGAATGTACCTCATAAATAGCTGGTGTAATTCTTTGTGAAGATATTATGGCTTCCACTAGTTCATACTTATTTCCAAGACCATTAAGAATAATTAGCACTTGTTCAGACTTAGGAAACTTTTAGCCTGCAGCTTCTAATTGATCACACAGTGTCTTAACCTTTGATAAGTAATCTCTCATACTATCATTTTCCTTCTTGGTGTTGTGAAGTTGCCTTCTGAAATGCATAATCATGGCTTCAGACTGTGAATTAAAGTTCTTTTCAACACATGACCAAATTTCTTGAGCAGACTTACTCCCAATAACAATTGACATAAGATTGCTACTTATAGATGAGAGCAACCATGCACTGATTAACCTATCTTGTCTATGATATTTGATATACTCTTCATTTCTTACAACTCGGTTTCCTTGATCCATTACAAATTTTGATGGTATATCAATGGTACCAAAGATGTATCCTTCCAAACCATACCCATGAATGGATGTTTTTATCTGAAATTTCCACAATAGATTGGCTTTCATCTAATTTTACTATAACAAGTTGACTTTGTGGACTTATTACGGATTTCACAAGCCGCTCAACAGATGCAGCTAAAGCTATTGGTTGATTCTGGGTTGATCGATTATCTGATGCGGTTGGTCCTAGTGATGGAGTTGAATCTCCCTTTATGCAGAAAATTGAATAGAATATTCAGAAACAGACAAACAGGCAGAATCAAAATGAATGGAAACTACTTTCTTAATGCTGAAAATCAATGATCTTCACTTTAGGTAATCTGCAACCTAATTCCTATCAGATGATGAAGGAATTCTGATGACTGGCACTGGTATGGAAATTTCTTGAACTGATTTCTTCATTTTCTTGGTGATTGAATTTGTTTTTCTCTGAAATATTCTGCTTAGGCTAGAAAGAGATTCTGATCTGTTGCAGCCAGGGGTTAAACTCGGTGAGGCACTGATCTGGATTATAGCCAACTCTCAAATGATGAGTTAACAACTCAAATGAGAGGTTAAACCGAAATGATGAAAACTCTCTGATGGGTTTAAAAAATAAATCTCTAGAATGTTGGATCGATAATTTGCTGATGCTATTAAGCTTTCAACTCTGATACCATATAAGAAAATGATGTTAATCGATAAACTGCAGTAGAACTTTATTGAGAAAGATGAATTTTGTTACAAATGTTTTTCTGGAAATGAAAATAAAATGATTTTGAATTATACGATTGTATGTTACGTTTATATATATATATATATATATATATAAAAGATAATAGGCTTCTTTGTATATCTGGGCTTCGCCACTCTATATACTGTAAATAGGCTTTAGTGGGTTTGTTTTTTTATAGAAATAAGCGATGAAATGATGAGCGACTATGATGCATCCATGTAATTTGCGTATCATCCATGAAATAAACGATGAAATGATAAGTAGCATATAGGTATATATAGTATACAGTTCAAAGAATACTCAAAGCCATCTTTCTTCGCTATAGTACCATTTTATTGATAGAGGTCGGGAGAATGACCAACTCTTTCATTTGGCACTTTCTTCATTTGTTTGATTCCAACCGCATTTTTCATCCCATTGCTCATTGGTTTTTGCTTGGATCTCTAAAATGGATAAAGAAATTGGCTATTATACTATGTGGGAAATTTTGGATGAAGGCGAATTTTCAAATTGAAATTTGCAGAATTATGATGTAATACCATAGTGTAAAGACCCGCAACTTCCCCGTAAAAGAAAGCGTCGGATAGTTCGAGAACAAACCACAGCAGAACGCATATAAAAGAACATTTCATTGTATATTACAACAATGCATCAGATTACAAGAATATACAGTATAAATGGATATTACACAGAAATAACAGAGATTTAAATTACATTTAAATACATAGCAGCGGAAAAATAATACAATACACAACTAGAATGAGATATACGGATACAAAGCTTTCCGGATATCGTTCCAGCTGTAAACCAGGATCCTGTGAATATAAATCTGCAAAACCGAAACTACTAGCTGCCCGTGTCAAAATAGGGGCACCCAGAGTTTAGGTTAAAACAATAAACTCCAGGTCAGTCATGTGACTGGTGTGAGAACTAAAACAGTTATTAATCTTTAAAGTTCGGTAAAACAAGGGACCACGCCGTATAACACGGAACGGGTTTCCTCCCAAGAATACCAGTGCATAAAACAAACCGCGCAATGCTAAATAAAGAAAAATGAAGCTGTTATAAGACCCAGGTCCTATCACACAATGCAACGCAAGCCGGGGGATAGGGTTTTCCCTTATAACAGCCAAAGAATGCTTGATACGTTTTAAAACAAATCATTTGATACTATAATAAGTGCATAGTGTATAAAACAACTTCAAATCATAAGTATCAATCATAGGCGGCATGGGTACCATATATCATGTCGCCATATATAGGTTTACAAATAAAACCGCAAATGTCACGTATTTGGAAATTGGATTTCCGTCTATGAACCGAGGCTAGGGGCAAGATCCTCAACCGATTCGTGACTGTCTAGCCCGAGCCACAGGACCCAGACTCAGGTGGGCCCTTGGATCCTCAGGGCCGGTCCACCGATGTGGATTAAAATGCCTGAACATGCGTCTCCCCACCCTATGGGGTGTAAGTCTGGTCCGTCAGCCGACCAGAATGCATTCGGCCGAAACCGATATAACCGAGGCGCCTCGCAACAGCAACAACCACATAAGTCAAACTCGTCAGGGCGTGTAAAACCACTGACGCCACTTCTAGCTAGAAAGAAACGCATGCCCTCCCTGACGTCCGTCTCCCGTTTTTGGTTCATACCTGGTGTGAAACACGCGAGGTAAACGTTACACAAAGCTACGCCACAAAGGCCGTGCTTTGATCATCACCACAAGACTTTGCTTTTCAACAGAAGCCTTGATCATTTGCATCTTAGCATGCCACACAGGCAAACCATCCTATGCAACCGATATCAGTCACACAGAATGAAATCCGATGTCAGACACACAGTCCATTTACAAGTCCGTTCTGGGTCTGAACGAAACCGGAGGCACCTAGTACCCCGCATATCCATCGATCTCCAAGTACGTCTGGACGATCACTAACTGTTTCCATCTTCTTGGGTGTACAGCCCAATCAAGATCATCAGTTATCACCCAAACGACGTGAAGACCTCCGGTCTTCGACCATCGTCTTCATCTTCGACTTATCGTCGTATCAGTTATCCAGAATGGGATAAACCCGGTCTTTCCGAATAACTCGCGTATATTTAAATAAGTGTTACACAAACACAACATACGCCTCATTCCAATTCATTAGTCACTAACCGTAAATTAATCAAGAGAATAATTCCCCAAATATTAACCCCGAAGGCCGAAACCAACATCAGATCAATATCCAGAAAACCATTCTGCTTGGCTAACCGACAGTTAGTTTCTAAATTTCACGTTCAAATCTAATTAAAGATTTAACTATCGCCTGGAGCAAAACTGGTGATACTCCATTCTCGATCTTTTCAATCTAATTAAAGATTCATTAAAACTCCACTTAGTTTTAATCTGTGACTGGGTTAAAGAATCAGTGTCATCTAAAAACACGGTTCGCGATAAACCCAAAGGCACATTCCATTAATTATCGGGTTAAAGAACGAGTGTTATTTAAAAACACTGTTCACGATAAACCCAAAAATCAATATCAATTCAATTCCAATTAAATATCATTTAATTGGTACACTTCATTAAATCTAAATAAAAAGATTTAATCTTTTCTCAACTGGGTTCAAGAACGGTGTTAGTGAAGACACCATTCACGACAAACCCAAATCACATTTGATATTAAATACAAGGCTCTGAATAGAAAATATATCGGCCTATATTCAATATCAAATTCTACGATTAACAAATGTCGTATTGGAAATAACGATATAAAAATATATCTTTCAAATTTCCATAACAACACCTGTATAATCACGAATTCCAACATCGAAATATTCCGAAGACAATTTCGATTCAAATCCACTCCAATGCAATCATTGGAAATTTTGGTTATTTTTAAAACCCTTTTCGAATTCAATTTATTTTTTTAAAAATAAATAAAATTATAACTCTAGTTCAAAACTAGTTCATTTCGATAAAAATCCATTTTTATCTTTTCAAATATGGAGTTTTTCATCCCAATTCTTCACAAATCATTTCTTATGATTTTACACAAATTATTACTATTTTTAATAATTTTATCAAGGCCCGTACAGTCGATTTCCATCAATGGCCATCGAACTGCACTTACAGCGACCTTTTTCGAATTTGATTTGGACATAATTCCAAATCCAACCGTTAGATTTCAAATTTCTAATATTCGTTAGAAAGCTCTTTTCGATACGAACCCAACGGTTCCGGTTTTAGGAGAATCCGACGGTCGGATCTCCCGTAATGTCCGTTTGAAATAAATGGTCGAAATTCGCGAACTGCCGCGGCGCGGCGCGTTCTATTCAGGCCATTATATTATATATAATATATATATAATATATTTCGTCGATTTCTATTTAAAAACGAATTATATAAACAGTTTTAAATTCATTTCAAAATCTATTTCAACTTCCATTTCAATTCAAAGCAAAATTGAATTCTTCTTTATAAATTCGTTTCAAAATTCATTTCTGTTCAATTCAAATTTCAATTCAATTTGAATTCATATTCAATTCAATTCATTTCGAAATCGTTTTCAATTCAATTCATTTCGAAATCGTTTTCAATTCAATTCATTTCGAAATCGCTTTTCAATTCAATTCATTTCGAAATCGTTTTCAATTCAATTCATTTCGAAATCGTTTTCAATTCAATTCATTTCGAAATCGTTTTCAATTCAATTCATTTCGAAATCGTTTTCAATTCAATTCATTTCGAAATCGTTTTCAATTCAATTCATTTCGAAATCGTTTTCAATTCAATTCATTTCGAAATCGTTTTCAATTCAATTCATTTCGATAAAATCGATATAAATATCGTTCACGTCAAAATGGCGTCAATCTAATCAACACGGCTTCATAAAGTTCTATTTTCAAATATTCTATTTCAAATATTTTATTTCAAATATTTCTTTTTCAAATATTTCTATTTTAAAACTGGAATGAGGCCCAATCAATTACCATATAAAGTTAATTATATGGATTTTCATACAACACATGTATATCATAGCATTGAAAAATAATCAACCATCAACCAAAGTGCACTACACTGGATAAGCATCAAATATAGATATTCAACGCTTATAACAGCCTGTCAATCGATCGATCGACTTATTCAATCAATCAGGATGAGTGAACTTCAAATTTCATCCCAACACCCGTGTGGGGTTTCAAACAATCAAACACAGATTTTATTTGTGCAGTTGGGCGATGTGTAAAATTTATCGACCCAATCAATATCAGTCAAATCAGTGTACATAAACAAACCGTCTGGTTTGTAAATGAATATTTTATTTTATTCACATTCACGTTAAAAACTATATTTTTAACGATAAAACATTTTATTTTAACCTATGAATTTCTATTCAGTTCATTCTTTAAATAAAATGATATTTTTATTTTTCTAACATATTTTAGAAAATTTCGGCGGCATAACGGCACGATACTAGAAACGGGACAAGGCCTAGCCTAATCCCCGGTCTAGTGAAGGCCCACGCCATTCACACATCAATCGAATTCACTCTCGTTATGCAAACCACAAAATTTGGAGTAAGGGTCTAACCTAGCCTTACTCCTTCGCCTTATAACGGCGCACGTCTAATCCTAACCAATTTATCGATTCGATTTTTCACACCACAAACCACATTCAAACCAATATCACAATCAATAACCAAACAGCCAAACAAACAAGTCCATGGTCTGTGGACGATTGTGTCGGGTGCTACTAAGCACCGTCTGCATCCTAGTATATATATATAACTAGAAATAAAATTGAAAGGTGAGAAGTTCTCACCGATAGCTACCCTAGCTCCACGGCACTTCTTTTGCAGAAGTCTTCGTCGTTTCGCCTGTATTCTCTATACATGTAAAAATCGAATTTTTACTTCGCTATTCCATATATAAAAATCGAATTTTTATTTCAAAGTTCAATATATAAAAATCTGATTTTTACTTCTAAGTTCAATATATAAAAATCGAATTTTTAGTTCAAAGTTCAATATATAAAAATCGAATTTTTAGTTCAAAGTTCAATATATAAAAATCGAATTTTTAGTTCAAAGTTCAATATATAAAAATCGAATTTTTAGTTCAAAGTTCAATATATAAAAATCGAATTTTTAGTTCAAAGTTCAATATATAAAAATCGAATTTTTAGTTCAAAGTTCAATATATAAAAATCGAATTTTTAGTTCAAAGTTCAATATATAAAAATCGAATTTTTAGTTCAAAGTTCAATATATAAAAATCGAATTTTTATTGCGATGCCATATAGATAAAAATTCCATTTCAAAAATATCGACTTCGCCTTTTTTTAATAAAAAGTTTTCCTCTTTTCTAATAAAGATCAAATTTTTTTCCTTTTAAAGTTAAAACCCTTTCCTTTTTAAAGTTAAAACCTTTTTCTATTTTAAAGTTAAAACCCTTTTCCTATTTTAAACCTTAAAATAAAATTGGTTTTCACTTTATATAAAATTCCAGTTTTCACTTAAAATAATATTCAGTTTTTAACTAAAAATAATATTCAGTTTTTAACTTAAAATAAAATTCAGTTTTTAACTAAAAATAAAATTCAGTTTTTAACTAAAAATAAAATTCAGTTTTTAACTAAAAATAAAATTCACTTTTAACATTTTAAAAAAAACAGTTTTCACCTTTTTTAAAAACAGTTTTAACATACTAAAAACCCAGATTTTAAAATTAAAATAAACATAAAACTTACTAATTTAGATCGGAGGGGGTGTTAGGGGTTCGTCGGAGGTTGGCAGGCGGCGGTGGGCCCTGCAGTCGGCGGTGGCGGAGCTACGGATGTTGGAGGCGCCGGTTGGATGCGGGTTGGAGGGAGAAAGGGCTTGAGGTCTTTGTTTATTCGAGAAGAAGAGGGGGGAAAGAGGAAGGAGGGTGGCCGGCGACGGGGAAGAGGGATGGTGGCGGATCCGCCTGGAGGCGGCGCGGCGGAGGAGCCCCTCCCCAGGGCGACGGCGGCTGCGCGATTCCCCTTTCTTTTCTTTTCTTTTTTTTTTTTTTTTTTTTTATGTTTTAACTGAATCGGGGGGGGGGCCAGAAAGGAGATAGGAGGGAATATTTTTTTTTTTTATTTATTAATTATTTAATTTGCAAAGAGTTGACTTTTACATACGACCTCGAAACGAGGCCCACCGCCTGTCGTCCATAACGTTCTACCCCCATTCTGAACACAATGGGACATGTATCGTTAGCTGATTCGGCTGTTACAATCAGTTTCCGTTAAATTTACATTTAAATCACTATATTGAATTTTAAACGTACATTTCAAACTACCGGGGTCACATACTAACTCTAAAAATTCTCGAAAAATATTTTCTAGCTTCGTATTGACGATACGGTCCTAACAAAACTAGTTTCGTCGAATTCTGAGACCGTTGGAAAAATGGCCAATTTCCAGTCGATTAAAATCAACTGAAACTGGTCAAACGCGTTTTCCTTTGCCACGCTCACATATTGATTCGAAAAATTATGAAATTTGGAATCTAGCAATAACTCGACACTACGGATCTAACAAAAGTGGTTTCGTCGAAATCCGAGGTCATTTGCAAAATGTCCATTTTTAAGGGTCTGAATTCCATAGCGACTATTCAGAATTTTCAACTGGACATAACTTTTGATTCCCGCTATGAAATCTTGATTATTCGGATTCGTTAGAAAGATATTCACTATTAGATTCCATTATTTTTGGTTTCACTAAAATCCGGATTGTTTTGCACCCGGTACATTCAATTGAAGTTTGAAATCGAATTATCGAACTACCGCGCCATTTTCAATTCTATTTATAATTATATATAATTATTTATATTCTAACGACGACGTATATATAATATATGCGATCGATTTATATTCAAAATAAATTTTCTCGTCGATATTATTTAAAATAATTCATTTTAAATTATCAAAACTCGCTAAAATTGCCAAAATAAAAATTTCAAACTGGCCCAGATTTTCGGGTTGTTACAATCTCCCCCACTTAAAACTTTTCGTCCCCGAAAAGGAACAAAGTCGAAAGTGGTTTGATTATTCAGCTCTACGATCGATCAGGCTTCCATTCCCCAACTCTTTAGTTTCTGAGAATTTTCAAAATTTCAAAAATTTGGCTAACACCCTAAATTTTCGAAAAATTTCGCCATAACCTCCCCTGCAATGGGAGCATCGGGGAATTTCAAATAGCTTCCCCGGTCCTTCAGATCTCAAAAAGAAAAAGAAAAAGCCAAGCGGCTAGCCAATAGGCTCACAAAATCATCATCACCCAAACAAAACAGGAAATTATGTAGTAAACATGTACCTATTTGTCGGGCAAACAAATTTTATTCTCTGGCTCTAGCCTCCTTGCTATGACCTGTTCAAGGTAAGTACATATATGCAAGCAAATGCGACCAATTTTCAATATAATACAATATTTGATTCAATTAGGCTAAATGGTTCAAAATTAGCAAACAAATGAACAAACAACACAAACATCAATCAATTAGTGAATTTAACGTTTCAAATTCATAATTTTGATATATATACTGAAAATCCTGTTTTTGATGCCAATTCACAACAAAGTGTTCTAACTATATTAGTATTGGTTCTCACACCAGCCTAATGGAAATATATAGATATCACACCTTCGTCACTCGAAAATAAATACTGGTAACGCTGCAGCATTATCAGAATCATCCTCGGGCAACTAGAATGTGATTCTATATCTACCCAATATATTAAAACTTTGAATACACGCGGATCAGACGTATACGCAAAACCTATATATACTGGATTGTCCAACTCCATATAAATAGATAATCAAATATGAATAATTGATTTAAATTTGCAAAACAAAATTTGTTTTCATTTTTAAAAATATACTCTTCACACTCGTTCTAGGATACTACTGATCCCATCTCTAACGAGTCATTCTAATTGGATATTACTAATCCAATATCTGATGAATTCTTTCGTATGGTTCTAATGTGCCTTGTTCTCTAAGCCTTGTAAACCAAAGCTCTGATACCAAATGTAAAGACCCGCAACTTCCCCGTAAAAGAAAGCGTCGGATAGTTCGAGAACAAACCACAGCAGAACGCATATAAAAGAACATTTCATTGTATATTACAACAATGCATCAGATTACAAGAATATACAGTATAAATGGATATTACACAGAAATAACAGAGATTTAAATTACATTTAAATACATAGCAGCGGAAAAATAATACAATACACAACTAGAATGAGATATACGGATACAAAGCTTTCCGGATATCGTTCCAGCTGTAAACCAGGATCCTGTGAATATAAATCTGCAAAACCGAAACTACTAGCTGCCCGTGTCAAAATAGGGGCACCCAGAGTTTAGGTTAAAACAATAAACTCCAGGTCAGTCATGTGACTGGTGTGAGAACTAAAACAGTTATTAATCTTTAAAGTTCGGTAAAACAAGGGACCACGCCGTATAACACGGAACGGGTTTCCTCCCAAGAATACCAGTGCATAAAACAAACCGCGCAATGCTAAATAAAGAAAAATGAAGCTGTTATAAGACCCAGGTCCTATCACACAATGCAACGCAAGCCGGGGGATAGGGTTTTCCCTTATAACAGCCAAAGAATGCTTGATACGTTTTAAAACAAATCGTTTGATACTATAATAAGTGCATAGTGTATAAAACAACTTCAAATCATAAGTATCAATCATAGGCGGCATGGGTACCATATATCATGTCGCCATATATAGGTTTACAAATAAAACCGCAAATGTCACGTATTTGGAAATTGGATTTCCGTCTATGAACCGAGGCTAGGGGCAAGATCCTCAACCGATTCGTGACTGTCTAGCCCGAGCCACAGGACCCAGACTCAGGTGGGCCCTTGGATCCTCAGGGCCGGTCCACCGATGTGGATTAAAATGCCTGAACATGCGTCTCCCCACCCTATGGGGTGTAAGTCTGGTCCGTCAGCCGACCAGAATGCATTCGGCCGAAACCGATATAACCGAGGCGCCTCGCAACAGCAACAACCACATAAGTCAAACTCGTCAGGGCGTGTAAAACCACTGACGCCACTTCTAGCTAGAAAGAAACGCATGCCCTCCCTGACGTCCGTCTCCCGTTTTTGGTTCATACCTGGTGTGAAACACGCGAGGTAAACGTTACACAAAGCTACGCCACAAAGGCCGTGCTTTGATCATCACCACAAGACTTTGCTTTTCAACAGAAGCCTTGATCATTTGCATCTTAGCATGCCACACAGGCAAACCATCCTATGCAACCGATATCAGTCACACAGAATGAAATCCGATGTCAGACACACAGTCCATTTACAAGTCCGTTCTGGGTCTGAACGAAACCGGAGGCACCTAGTACCCCGCATATCCATCGATCTCCAAGTACGTCTGGACGATCACTAACTGTTTCCATCTTCTTGGGTGTACAGCCCAATCAAGATCATCAGTTATCACCCAAACGACGTGAAGACCTCCGGTCTTCGACCATCGTCTTCATCTTCGACTTATCGTCGTATCAGTTATCCAGAATGGGATAAACCCGGTCTTTCCGAATAACTCGCGTATATTTAAATAAGTGTTACACAAACACAACATACGCCTCATTCCAATTCATTAGTCACTAACCGTAAATTAATCAAGAGAATAATTCCCCAAATATTAACCCCGAAGGCCGAAACCAACATCAGATCAATATCCAGAAAACCATTCTGCTTGGCTAACCGACAGTTAGTTTCTAAATTTCACGTTCAAATCTAATTAAAGATTTAACTATCGCCTGGAGCAAAACTGGTGATACTCCATTCTCGATCTTTTCAATCTAATTAAAGATTCATTAAAACTCCACTTAGTTTTAATCTGTGACTGGGTTAAAGAATCAGTGTCATCTAAAAACACGGTTCGCGATAAACCCAAAGGCACATTCCATTAATTATCGGGTTAAAGAACGAGTGTTATTTAAAAACACTGTTCACGATAAACCCAAAAATCAATATCAATTCAATTCCAATTAAATATCATTTAATTGGTACACTTCATTAAATCTAAATAAAAAGATTTAATCTTTTCTCAACTGGGTTCAAGAACGGTGTTAGTGAAGACACCATTCACGACAAACCCAAATCACATTTGATATTAAATACAAGGCTCTGAATAGAAAATATATCGGCCTATATTCAATATCAAATTCTACGATTAACAAATGTCGTATTGGAAATAACGATATAAAAATATATCTTTCAAATTTCCATAACAACACCTGTATAATCACGAATTCCAACATCGAAATATTCCGAAGACAATTTCGATTCAAATCCACTCCAATGCAATCATTGGAAATTTTGGTTATTTTTAAAACCCTTTTCGAATTCAATTTATTTTTTTAAAAATAAATAAAATTATAACTCTAGTTCAAAACTAGTTCATTTCGATAAAAATCCATTTTTATCTTTTCAAATATGGAGTTTTTCATCCCAATTCTTCACAAATCATTTCTTATGATTTTACACAAATTATTACTATTTTTAATAATTTTATCAAGGCCCGTACAGTCGATTTCCATCAATGGCCATCGAACTGCACTTACAGCGACCTTTTTCGAATTTGATTTGGACATAATTCCAAATCCAACCGTTAGATTTCAAATTTCTAATATTCGTTAGAAAGCTCTTTTCGATACGAACCCAACGGTTCCGGTTTTAGGAGAATCCGACGGTCGGATCTCCCGTAATGTCCGTTTGAAATAAATGGTCGAAATTCGCGAACTGCCGCGGCGCGGCGCGTTCTATTCAGGCCATTATATTATATATAATATATATATAATATATTTCGTCGATTTCTATTTAAAAACGAATTATATAAACAGTTTTAAATTCATTTCAAAATCTATTTCAACTTCCATTTCAATTCAAAGCAAAATTGAATTCTTCTTTATAAATTCGTTTCAAAATTCATTTCTGTTCAATTCAAATTTCAATTCAATTTGAATTCATATTCAATTCAATTCATTTCGAAATCGTTTTCAATTCAATTCATTTCGAAATCGTTTTCAATTCAATTCATTTCGAAATCGCTTTTCAATTCAATTCATTTCGAAATCGTTTTCAATTCAATTCATTTCGAAATCGTTTTCAATTCAATTCATTTCGAAATCGTTTTCAATTCAATTCATTTCGAAATCGTTTTCAATTCAATTCATTTCGAAATCGTTTTCAATTCAATTCATTTCGAAATCGTTTTCAATTCAATTCATTTCGATAAAATCGATATAAATATCGTTCACGTCAAAATGGCGTCAATCTAATCAACACGGCTTCATAAAGTTCTATTTTCAAATATTCTATTTCAAATATTTTATTTCAAATATTTCTTTTTCAAATATTTCTATTTTAAAACTGGAATGAGGCCCAATCAATTACCATATAAAGTTAATTATATGGATTTTCATACAACACATGTATATCATAGCATTGAAAAATAATCAACCATCAACCAAAGTGCACTACACTGGATAAGCATCAAATATAGATATTCAACGCTTATAACAGCCTGTCAATCGATCGATCGACTTATTCAATCAATCAGGATGAGTGAACTTCAAATTTCATCCCAACACCCGTGTGGGGTTTCAAACAATCAAACACAGATTTTATTTGTGCAGTTGGGCGATGTGTAAAATTTATCGACCCAATCAATATCAGTCAAATCAGTGTACATAAACAAACCGTCTGGTTTGTAAATGAATATTTTATTTTATTCACATTCACGTTAAAAACTATATTTTTAACGATAAAACATTTTATTTTAACCTATGAATTTCTATTCAGTTCATTCTTTAAATAAAATGATATTTTTATTTTTCTAACATATTTTAGAAAATTTCGGCGGCATAACGGCACGATACTAGAAACGGGACAAGGCCTAGCCTAATCCCCGGTCTAGTGAAGGCCCACGCCATTCACACATCAATCGAATTCACTCTCGTTATGCAAACCACAAAATTTGGAGTAAGGGTCTAACCTAGCCTTACTCCTTCGCCTTATAACGGCGCACGTCTAATCCTAACCAATTTATCGATTCGATTTTTCACACCACAAACCACATTCAAACCAATATCACAATCAATAACCAAACAGCCAAACAAACAAGTCCATGGTCTGTGGACGATTGTGTCGGGTGCTACTAAGCACCGTCTGCATCCTAGTATATATATATATAACTAGAAATAAAATTGAAAGGTGAGAAGTTCTCACCGATAGCTACCCTAGCTCCACGGCACTTCTTTTGCAGAAGTCTTCGTCGTTTCGCCTGTATTCTCTATACATGTAAAAATCGAATTTTTACTTCGCTATTCCATATATAAAAATCGAATTTTTATTTCAAAGTTCAATATATAAAAATCTGATTTTTACTTCTAAGTTCAATATATAAAAATCGAATTTTTAGTTCAAAGTTCAATATATAAAAATCGAATTTTTAGTTCAAAGTTCAATATATAAAAATCGAATTTTTAGTTCAAAGTTCAATATATAAAAATCGAATTTTTAGTTCAAAGTTCAATATATAAAAATCGAATTTTTAGTTCAAAGTTCAATATATAAAAATCGAATTTTTAGTTCAAAGTTCAATATATAAAAATCGAATTTTTAGTTCAAAGTTCAATATATAAAAATCGAATTTTTAGTTCAAAGTTCAATATATAAAAATCGAATTTTTAGTTCAAAGTTCAATATATAAAAATCGAATTTTTATTGCGATGCCATATAGATAAAAATTCCATTTCAAAAATATCGACTTCGCCTTTTTTTAATAAAAAGTTTTCCTCTTTTCTAATAAAGATCAAATTTTTTTCCTTTTAAAGTTAAAACCCTTTCCTTTTTAAAGTTAAAACCTTTTTCTATTTTAAAGTTAAAACCCTTTTCCTATTTTAAACCTTAAAATAAAATTGGTTTTCACTTTATATAAAATTCCAGTTTTCACTTAAAATAATATTCAGTTTTTAACTAAAAATAATATTCAGTTTTTAACTTAAAATAAAATTCAGTTTTTAACTAAAAATAAAATTCAGTTTTTAACTAAAAATAAAATTCAGTTTTTAACTAAAAATAAAATTCACTTTTAACATTTAAAAAAAAACAGTTTTCACCTTTTTTAAAAACAGTTTTAACATACTAAAAACCCAGATTTTAAAATTAAAATAAACATAAAACTTACTAATTTAGATCGGAGGGGGTGTTAGGGGTTCGTCGGAGGTTGGCAGGCGGCGGTGGGCCCTGCAGTCGGCGGTGGCGGAGCTACGGATGTTGGAGGCGCCGGTTGGATGCGGGTTGGAGGGAGAAAGGGCTTGAGGTCTTTGTTTATTCGAGAAGAAGAGGGGGGAAAGAGGAAGGAGGGTGGCCGGCGACGGGGAAGAGGGATGGTGGCGGATCCGCCTGGAGGCGGCGCGGCGGAGGAGCCCCTCCCCAGGGCGACGGCGGCTGCGCGATTCCCCTTTCTTTTCTTTTTTTTTTTTTTTTTTTTTTATGTTTTAACTGAATCGGGGGGGGGGGGGGCCAGAAAGGAGATAGGAGGGAATATTTTTTTTTTTTTTTTTATTAATTATTTAATTTGCAAAGAGTTGACTTTTACATACGACCTCGAAACGAGGCCCACCGCCTGTCGTCCATAACGTTCTACCCCCATTCTGAACACAATGGGACATGTATCGTTAGCTGATTCGGCTGTTACAATCAGTTTCCGTTAAATTTACATTTAAATCACTATATTGAATTTTAAACGTACATTTCAAACTACCGGGGTCACATACTAACTCTAAAAATTCTCGAAAAATATTTTCTAGCTTCGTATTGACGATACGGTCCTAACAAAACTAGTTTCGTCGAATTCTGAGACCGTTGGAAAAATGGCCAATTTCCAGTCGATTAAAATCAACTGAAACTGGTCAAACGCGTTTTCCTTTGCCACGCTCACATATTGATTCGAAAAATTATGAAATTTGGAATCTAGCAATAACTCGACACTACGGATCTAACAAAAGTGGTTTCGTCGAAATCCGAGGTCATTTGCAAAATGTCCATTTTTAAGGGTCTGAATTCCATAGCGACTATTCAGAATTTTCAACTGGACATAACTTTTGATTCCCGCTATGAAATCTTGATTATTCGGATTCGTTAGAAAGATATTCACTATTAGATTCCATTATTTTTGGTTTCACTAAAATCCGGATTGTTTTGCACCCGGTACATTCAATTGAAGTTTGAAATCGAATTATCGAACTACCGCGCCATTTTCAATTCTATTTATAATTATATATAATTATTTATATTCTAACGACGACGTATATATAATATATGCGATCGATTTATATTCAAAATAAATTTTCTCGTCGATATTATTTAAAATAATTCATTTTAAATTATCAAAACTCGCTAAAATTGCCAAAATAAAAATTTCAAACTGGCCCAGATTTTCGGGTTGTTACAATTCAATAGAATTACTAAACACCTGAATTAAATTTCCTGGAGAAGAAAAGAAGTTAAAGGAGAAGTCCCTTTTTATTGTAATTGTATATGTATTTTTAGCATAGGCCTTGATTCAATGCTGACCTAGAGATGTGGTAGCATTGATGAGGCTGCCATTGGTATACCATAATCTTGGTAACACCCCATAATTCTAATGATCAAATATTTAAATAATTAATTTAAATATTTAATATCGCAACATCCATCATACTCGATTTTCGAAGATGGATGAATTTGAATCTGAGACTCCATTATTGAGTTCATTTTTCCACCGGGAGAAAAATGAATATAGCCTGACTATATTTGATTCGGTTTGTTTTCAATTAAGCTTACTAGCTTGGTTTAGCTTATATGTAGCTAAGATATTCATTCTATTTCATTTTCAACATCACTGTTTTTCTCTTCTCGTAGTCCTTTTCTAATTATTTCTTAATCTCATCTTTATCTGCAAGACTTAAGCCCATCAAAGTAAATTCCTAGATTCAAAGTAAAATAATCATAATACCTCTCTACTCATTCCTTGCATAACCCATAAATGAATCAGCTAAAAGTGGAGTTTGGAGTAAGATCTAAACTTTAAAGGGATCATGTAACATTTTTTGACGATTAGAGCTTGGTTTGATATAGGAAAAGGGAGAGATATGATTCTCCATCTATATTTGTATGTTTATGTTCATAATTTTGTTTATTAATTAATATGGAATTATATAAATTGACTTGGAGATTATTTGGGCTGATTTACACTTATATCCATGTTATAAACATGCTTATAACAAATAATTATTTATTTAAGACCTTAAAAATTTGTAAGTAAATAAAAGCTAAAAACTTGGCTTCGGTCGAGTAAAAGATTATATATGACACTTTGATAGATTAAAGACCAAGTACATAAGATAATTAATTGAATATCATTTGTAAGTGATAATGAAGCTAAATTAAATGGCTTTGGGAAAGTTAGAATTAAGTGTTTTTTGAGTTATATATATTAATATTATTAAAGTTATTATAACACTTATAAACATTATGCAACAAATAAACAAATAATCTTTATTAATGAGTGGTTTAAATGTAAATATTATTCTAAGTAAGGAATGGATTTTTATAAGTAAAAGAGCTATTCAACAAAATGGTATTTTATTAAATGGTATCAATGAACCTTAAGTAGCATTTCCATAATATGATTTTACAAATGAAGTATAATTTTCTAAAATGAAAATGAGATTTTATAAAATACTAACATGATGTACCAGATGCATCTTTATTTGCATCGATAAGTGGTGGAGAGTTCTCCCCTAGTAAGCTTCACTTGCCTTACTCTTCCTTTTTTGATTGTTGCTCCTATTTTTTCCAATTTGATGCACCACATTATGCATTTTTATGATCATCCCGAGCTTTCCCAATCAAAAGTTTCTCAAATTTTTCCTCTTTTGGTTGCTCATGGCAGCTTCTCTATCCAAGCCGAGTCCTTATCAGTAATTCTTTTTTTGATTAAACTCTTTGACATTCCCATGTAATCTAACCTGTTGTTAATGATGGTGCGTCTGATTCCTCGTTTGGATCACCCCATGCAAATGTTGTTTCTCAACCTAAAAGAATAAAGTGATTCGCTTTATTCCACTCTTGTATTATCGCACTATGTCGGATTACCTATCCAAAGCTTCTCATTCATCTTCAACATCATCATGATCGACATCTTATTTTGGAACATTCGCCATGCTGGCAACTATCTGACAGTTGTTAAGACTCAGGCGTATCTCCACCAACATGACAATAGTGTTATTAACATACAAGAACTTCTTATTGACTCTCGTAACATTTCCTCTATAATTAGAAAATTTAATTTTGAGGGTGGTATTTACAGTTGATCTAGGAAAATTTGGAATCATTGGAAATTTGATTGGAATGCTTCCAATGTTCTTGATTTGGACCAAATACTTGCATTTTATATTAATTTACTCCCTCAGTGCTCACCCCAATTGTTTTTATGTGTCTATGCTAATTTCTCTATGATTGAAAGGCGGGATTTGTAGAGAGACATTCATCAATTATCCAGCTAAAACTTCTCATCTTGGGTCATTAATGGCGATTTTAATGTCATTTCCAATGACGACGAAAAAAACGAGGGCTCTATTTCTTGTATCCGGGCTAACAGTGATTTTAACACAGCCATATCCTCTACCAAGCTCATGACATTTCATTTTATGGTTCGAGCTATACCTTGTACAACAACAGAAAGGGCATTATTTGAATCTTTGCTAGGCTTGATCTTGTATTTGGGAATGATGGATGGTTCTCTAATCTATTCTTTTATGTTACTGATTACCTCCACCGGAACTTCCATTTCTAACTCAATGCCCAAACCCTTTCGGTTCTAGAACACGCGTGTCTCCCCAACTCTTTCTTGGACATGGTTAAAGATGCTTGGGACTTGCCTGTTTCTGGTCGCCCTATGGTCGCATTGTTGTGATTTGTGACATAAAATCACATGTGTTGACAGAGATGAGGTGTGGATATGCTTGGCGATAGAGGAGATGGTGCAGCAAGAGAAAGAAGGTTAGAAGGAGCAGTTTGACGTTTGAGCGGATTTATTGCTAGATTTTGACCCGGTCTTTCTATGACTTATACTGCAAGTATTAAAGGGATATATTCCTAATATATATTTAAGGGGAAAATTGGATATTTTTCTTAAGCCTTCTACTCTCCTATAAAAGCAGCACATAGGGTTGGATAAATGTATGACCGAATAGAGTGGAGGCTGTGTGCCTCTAGGGCTTGTGTGCCCTGGAGAGGAAGATTAGGAATTGAGGGCTGAGAGAAGTTATTCCTTTGGCGCCTCCAGGTTGTCCAAGGGTTTGTCATCGTTCTTCATTGTTCTCCTTCTCCAACAAGTGTAGTAGTCATCTAGATATTCATTCCCTTTCTCAATAAGGTTATTGATTCTTGTAATTTTGTTTATTGTTGGTTTTGATCCATTGAGTGTAAACAATTTTTTTTTTGTGAATCAATAAAGATGGTGGTTGGTTGGAATACCTTGTGTTTGTGCGTGTGATTTCAAATATGTGTTTGTTTCCATAGAAATCATCTTTAAGTAATTGGGTGAAGAAGATCCTGGTCGCTTCTGCAAAGGCGCAATTTCCACAACGGTTGGTATCAGAGCTAGATCATCGCAAAGCTTAGAGTGATTTTGGATTGGAAAAATTGGTTTTTGTTCGAAAAAAATTGATTTTTGTGAAAAAAAATTGATTTTTTTATGTTGGATATGATGGCGCTGTTGGTGATGACTAATGTTGATTGAAGATTTTGAAGGCCTCAATGGTTTGGTTGATGGAGATGAAGAGAAGCCCTTAGATATGGATGAGGGAAGATGGAAGAAGACGAATATGTTGGCAATTGGTTTGATTAGCCTATACCTTGGTGATTCGATTCATATTTTCGACAGGGGCCTTCACGTTGATGATGCTCGAGGGATCAGGAGTGATCGAGGAAGGAGCTCAGGTTAAGTGGTAGACGGATGTCGATGTGGAAGGCGAGCGACGGTAGAAGAATCTAGTCCACAGCAAGGTGGAGAGGTTAATTTGGTCACTGCTGATGTGTTCAACAGGGGACTTCACGTTGATGATGCTTGAGGGATCCGCAGTGATTGAGGAAAGAGCTCAGATCAAGTGGTAGACGGATGTCGTTATGAAATTGCAAGCATTTTTAGATCGTTGGTTTATGCGCAGTGCAAATCATGGTTGTAGATGCATCTTTTGTAGACGGTGGGTTGTGTTTGTAATTGAGGTGTGGTCATAGTCCTTTCAAATCGACTGGGTGTGATTGTTGCCCTAAAATCAATTGAGTCCCTGTACTCAGAACAGGTGGGTGTATCTCGTTGCCTGGAAATCGAGGTTGGTTTAATTGAAAGTAGGTGCCGTTGAAAGAGCTAGATGACTTGTGTGTTGGAAGTTTGTTTGATATGGTGTGATTTCATATCAAGGTGGAGTGTTGTGATTTGTGACATAAAATCACATGTGTTGACAGGGACGATGCGTGGACGTGCTTGGCGATAGAGGAGATGGTGCAGCAACAGAAAGAAGGTTAGAAGGAGCAGTTTGACGTTTGAGCGGATTTATTGCTAGATTTTGACACGGTGTTTCTGTGACTTATTCTGCAAGTATTAAGGGGATATATTCCTAATATATCTTTAAGGGGAAATTGTATATTTTTCCTAAGCCTTATATTCTCCTATAAAAGCAGCACATAGAGTTCGATTAATGTATGACCGAATAGAGTGGAGGCTGTGTGCCTCTAGGGCTTGTGTACCCTAGAGAGGAAGTTTAGGAATTGAGGGCTGAGAGAATCTATTCCTATTGGTGCCTCCAGGTTGTCCAAGGGTTTGTCGTCGTTCTTCATTATTCTCCTTCTCCAACAAGTGTAGTAGTCATCTAGATATTCACTATCTTCCTCAATAAGGTTATTGATTCTTGTAATTTTGTTTATTGTTGGTTTTTATCCATTGAGTGTAAACAAAATTTGTTTTTGTGAATCAATAAAGAGGGTGGTTGGGTGGAATATCTTGTGTTTGTGCATGTGATTTCATATCTGTGTTTGTTTCCATAGAAATCATCTTTAAGTAATTGGGTAAAGAAGATTTTGGTCACTTCCGCAAAGGCACAGTTTCCACAACAGTTGGTATCAGAGCTAGATCATCGCAAAGCTTAGAGTGATTTTGGATTGGAAAAATTGGTTTTTATTCGAAAAAACTTGATTTTTTTTATGTTGGATATGACGGCGCTATTGGTGATGACAAATTTTGATTGGGGATTTTAAAGGCCTCAATGGTTTGTTGATGGAGATGAAGAGAAGCCCTCAGATGTGGATGAGGGAAGATGGAAGAAGACGAAGATGCTGGAATTTGGTTTAATTTGCCTATACCTTGGTTATTCGGTTTATATTTTCGACAGGGGCCTTCACGTTGGTGATGCTCTAGGGATCAGGAGTGATTGAGGAAGGAGCTTAGGTCAAGTGGTAGACGGGTGTCGATGTGGAGGCAAGTGACGGTTGAAGAACCTAGTCCACAGCAAGGTGGAGAGGTTAATTTGGTCACTGCTGATGTGTTCGACAGGTGTCTTCAAGTTGATGATGCTCGAGGGATCCAGAGTGATCGAGGAAGGAGCTCAGATCAAGTGGTAGACGGGTGTCATTATGGAATTGCAAGCACTTTAATTTAGACCGTTAGTTTATGTGCGCTGCAGCTCATGGTGGTAGATGGATCTTTTGCGGACGGTGGATTGTGTTTGTAATTGAGGTGTGGTCGTAGTCCTTTCAAATCGACTGGGTGTGACTGTTGCCCTAAAATCAATTGAGTCCCTGTACTCGGAATAGGTGGGGTGTATCTCGTTGCCTGGAAATCGAGGTTGGTTTATTTGAGAGTAGGTGTCGTTGAAAGAGCTAGATAACTTGTGTGTTGGAAGTTTTTTTGATATGATATGATTTCATATCAAGGTGGAGTGTTGTGATTTGTGACATAAAATCACATGTGTTGACAGGGACGAGGCATGACTGTGCTTGGCGATAGAGGAGATGGTGCAACAACAGAAAGAAGGTTAGAAGGAGCAGTTTGACGTTTGAGCAGATTTATTGCTAGGTTTTGATCTGTTCTTTCTGTGACTTTTTCTGCAAGTATTAAGAGGATACATTCCTAATATATCTTTAAGGGGAAAATTGGATATTTTTTCCTAAGCCTTCTATTCTCCTATAAAAGCAGCACATAGGGTTGGATTAATGTATGATCGAATAGAGTGGAGGTTGTGTGCCTCTAGGGCTTGTGTGCCCTAGAGAGGAAGATTAGGAATTGAGGGCTGAGAGAAGCTATTCCTATTGGTGCCTCCAGGTTATCGAAGGTTTTGTCGTCGTTGTTCATTGTTCTTCTTCTCCAACAAGTGTAGTAGTCATCTAGATATTCATTCCCTTTCTCAATAAGTTTATTGATTCTTGTAATTTTGTTTATTGTTGGTTTTGATCCAATGAGTGTAAACAAAATTTGTTTTTGTGAAGCAATAAAGAGGGTGGTTGGGTGGAATATCCTGTGTTTGTGCGTGTGATTTCATATCTGTGTTTGTTTCCATAAAAATCATCTTTAAGTAATTAGGTTAAGAAGATCCTGGTCGTTTCCGCAAAGGCGGAATTTCCATAACAGTTGGTATCAGAGCTAGATCATCGTAAAGCTTAGAGTGATTTTGGATTGGAAAAATTGATTTTTGTTCGAAAAAATTGATTTTTTGTGAAAAAAATTGATTTTTTTATGTTGGATATGATGGCGCTGTTGGTGATGACTAATTTTGATTGGGGATTTTGAAGGCCTCAATGGTTTGGTTGATGGAGATGAAGAGAAGCCCTCAGATGTGGATAAGGGAAGATGGAAGAAGATGAAGATGTTGTCAACTGGTTTGATTTGCCAATACCTTGGTGATTCGGTTCATATTTTCGACAGGGGCCTTCACGTTGATGATGCTCGAGGGATCAGGAGTGACCAAGGAAGGAGCTCAGATCAAGTGGTAGACGGGTTTCGATGTGGAAGGCGAGTGACGGTTGAAGAACCTAGTCCACAGCAGGGTGGAGAGGTTATTTTTTCACTGCTGATGTGTTCGATAGGGGTCTTCACGTTGATGATGCTCGGGGGATCCGGAGTGATCGAGGAAGGAGCTAGATCAAGTGATAGACGGGTGTTGTTATGGAATTGCAAGCACTTTTAGACCATTGGTTTATGCGTGGTGCATCTCATGATGGTAGATGCATCTTTTGCATATTGTGGGTTGTGTTTTTAATTGAGGTGTGATCGTAGTCCTTTCAAATCGACTGGTGTGATTGTTGCTGTAACACCCCGAATTTTCTGAGAATACTAAAATTAACAAATTCACGAACACTTAATTTTTAAAACAAGAATTAAGTGAAATGGGTTGCGCTATTACGTTCGTCTCAAAATTTTGGTCAAGATAGACATTTGATTTGCATAAAACGGATACCTTATGAAGAAGTTATTAAGCCTTGAAGTTTGTATGCATATAAGAAAAATATATACATAGATATATATAAAAAATAAATAAATAAATATGCAAAAAAGTTCAAAACAGCGAATCGGGAGGAGGAATGACCGAACCGGCCCATTTTTGAGGTCGACCCGAGCCCTGCTGGGTCGACTAGGGGTTGATTCAGAGTGTTTGGCTGTCAACCCGTGGGTCGTTTCGCTCTAAGGCAGATGTGGCATCTGATTGGTTCTGATGGAATCCTTGCTGAGTCATTACGGCTGATGTGGCTATTCTATCTTGTTTGAATGGCTTTGATTTGCTTTAGTTAATCTGATGGTTCCTATTAAATCAAACTTCTATATAAGCAACCTAAATCTAAACCCTAAGCCACACAAAAATATTCCTAGAGCTGTCATGCCGTCAATAGTGAACCTAGAATTGTCGTCATCTCTTTCAATTCAAAGGCAAGATAGAAGCTACATCAAAATCAAATCAAAACTAATCTAATTCAACTAAGAGAATTCAATGATCTGCATCAAAGGCGAGCAATTTAGTTTCAGAATATAAATCCCTAAAATCAAGTTTTTCCTTTTGATTGTAAGTGTAGTTATCTTTCAGATATGAATAAATTAAAGACATGACTTGTAATGAATTGTAAAATAGAATTGTATCAAGTTGTATGTGATGCTGATTCATATTTATTCATGTCTATTCTATCATATATGCCTATTACTATTGTGGTCTATCAAACCTATCATGTTATGTGGAAATTGGTGAGTAAACCTATGATGTTGTATAGGAATTTGGGAATGAAATTATCATATGTAAGTTTGGTGATAATACGATACATACAAGTTTTAGGCTAAGTCATGTCGTTTATGCCTAATTGTTTAGAGCCATTATGCATACATGTTTAGATCTACGACCTTATATGTTTAGATCTACAACTTTATATGTTAGATCCATATGCCTTTATGATAGATCTAATTTGCAAGTTCACCACTACATGCCAAGTTTAACTTGTATAGTTTTATGTAAATTCATATGCTTGTGGTTCTTGTTGCATAGATCAAATTTGCAAGTTCATAGTTAAAAGTATAATGGTCTATGCCAAA
Source organism: Allium sativum (assembly GCA_030737875.1). Classification (NCBI taxonomy): domain Eukaryota; kingdom Viridiplantae; phylum Streptophyta; class Magnoliopsida; order Asparagales; family Amaryllidaceae; genus Allium; species Allium sativum. Next base: position 382,463,866 of record CM060915.1, read on the forward strand.
TCCATGTGACATATGTGTAGTTAGATCCATACTTTTGTATGATGTTGGAATGTTGCAAAGTTCCTCTTTTCCCTTTTTTTTTTATAAGTTAGGCTAAAATATCGAGCCTAACATTCTATGTAATTTTACGTACGTACAACGGGGGTAACATTGGGGAAAACATGAAATTACATGTAATTGGCATGTTTGACACATAAGCATGATAAGTGGCATGAAAATGGTATAATCTATATACCTAAAATTTTGAACGTGATTTAGAAGGAAAGTGGGCCATGACAATAATTGATTTATAATTTACATATAAATATGTAGGATAAACATGAAAAATTACATAGCATAGATTGGATCATGAAATGGTATATTTAGTATACCATTAATTGTGAGCATAATTAAAAGGATAATTATAACATAATTAAATTGGGAATAATTTACATATGGAATTTGTCATAAATAAGAAATATGTAAATTTAGAAAAGACGAATATGCCTAACCCGAGGTTAGACTGAGTTGTGGTGTAAAACTGCCCGGAACCGACCGGCACATCCAGTGACCACAACAATACATGTCTAATGTGGGTGGTTAGTGCATTGAGCCCAAAAAGGACCCGAGGTAAGACTGAGTTGTGGTGTAAAACTTCCCAGAACCGACCGACACATCGAGTGACCACAACAATACCTGTCTAATGTGAGTGGTTGGTGCTTTAATAAAGCTAAGTCAAGATTGGTAGGGTTATGTCAATTAAGGAAATACTTAACCAATTCAACATATTAACTAAACTGATGGGTGAGGTTAAGTAAATTTATAACACTTAACCGTTATAACATGTTAATTAGACAAGTGGGTAAGGGTAAGTATATTTAGAACACTTAACCGTTATAACATGTTAATTAGACAAGTGGGTGAGGTTAAGTAAATTTAGAACACTTAACTGTTATAACATGTTAATTAGAAAAGTGGGTGAGGTTAAGTAAATTTAGAATACTTAACCGTTATAATATATTAATTAGACAAGTGAGTGAGGTTAAGTAAATTTAGAACACTTAACTGTTATAACATGTTAATTAAGCAAATGATAGGGTTAAGTTAACTAAAGTAACACTTAACCAAAATATATAATGACTTGTGGTAGGGTTAGGTAGCACAAGAGGATACACTTAACCAATATATAATGACATGTGGTGGGGTTAATTAATACAAGAGGAAAATACTTAACCAATTATATAACACGATGTATGGGAAGGGTTAAGTTAACACGAGAGGGAAACACTTAACCAATATAACATGATTTGAGGTAGGGTCAAGTTAACACCAGAAGGAAACACTTAACCAACATGACAAGACGAGTGGGTGAGTTAAGTTAACTTGAATTGATTAATGACACTTGACCAATATAACTTGATGAACGAATGGGGTTAAGTTAAATGGGAAATACTTAACCAATATAACCTGAAGAATGAACAGGGCTAAGTTAATAAATCACACTTAACCAATCCAACATGATAAGTGAGAAAGGTTAAGTTAATAAGAACCACTTAACCAACATGGCATGATGAGTAGAAGGGTTAAGTACACGTCGGGTTGGTAGGTAATATTAGTAAATATATAGGCCCACAAAACTTAACCATTATACAAACATGCTTGAATCTGTGCGAAGGTTAAGTATATGTCGGGTGGTGGGTAATATTAGTAAATATAGGCCCACAAAACTTAACTATTAAATAAACATGCTTGAATCGATGGGAGGGTTAAGTACATCTCGTGTCGGTAGGTAATATTAGTACATATAGGCCCATAAAACTTAACCGTTTATTAAAAATGCTTGAATCGATGGGAGGGTTAAGTACATATCGGGTTGGTGGGCAATATTAGTAAATATAGGCCCACAAACTTAACCAATAGGAAACCCTAGTAACGGGGACCCATTTCAGCAGTAACCCACATGGATGTATCATGGTACCCTGAACTAGGTCGAGTAGGGCGCGATTACTGGGATGATTATAAGCGGTCAAAAGCAGCCGCATGGTGTACGTCAGTGTAGGTTCCGACGGTTTACGGGTGTGCACGTACTCCGGAGTGGGAAAAAGCAGGCACTGGGTACCGGTAGTTATACACTGTGCATCTTGAATCGTGTCGGGTCGCTATCATAAGGATTGATACACCTTATGGTGGGAACAACACAGGGTATCTACACACAAGAGAGGGCCGATTACATGGAACATGAATACAAGTAGGGAGCCGATCGATAGGGTAGTAAGGGTACATCTAACATGTTCATGGCAATTAGGCTGATTGAGGTGGAATCCTCATGATAGATGTACACCTGAAGGCTACCACAATTACGGGGGTTGGGATCACGATTATCATTTTATACAGATTACTAGTTGGGACACTAGTTAGGTGGTGCATAGAAAAATATAGAAATTAGATTAACAGAGTAGTAGCGAAGCATAGAAAAAGTAGAAGCGCATTCAGTTCACCTTGCACTTATCTTGTCTTTAGTTACCTTGTTTTTATGGTATTGCCCTATTTTCAGCTTATTCATGTCATGATTCTTTATCTTGTTTGCATGCTGAAAGATCACTGGACTTACCAGACTTATGTCTGGCCTAGTTTGTTTTTCGCCTCTTTTCTTCCATTTCCCCCCCAAGGTAGTCAGGGAGGGAATAGCTCAGCCTAACTTGGACCTCTTCGCTTTCCAAGCTTGAAGATTAGTTGGTGTATCGCTTTGGACTCTCTCTCTTCCACTGCTATGGCTGGTTCATGCTTTATCGGGGAATATCATTGCTTTTATGCTTCTTTTATTCTTGGAGGTTTTTAAATCAAGACAGAAGTTTTATGTATTACATTTAAGTATGATTGAGGAAATTGTTGTAAAAGCTTGACTGAATTAAGTTGTTTATAAAATGACTTTATTTTCCGCTGCTTTATTTGTCTATCTTGTAATTTCTTTGCATCTTTTACCTATAATGCTCCACCGAAGTTAAGGCATTCCCTCTGTGAGTGACCTTAACGGAGGTGGGGTGTTACAGTTGCCCTGAAATCAATTGAGTCCCTGTACTCGGAAATGGTGGGGTGTATCTCGTTGCCTGGAAATCGAGGTTGGTTTAATTGAGAGTAGGTGTCGTTGAAAGAGCTTGATGACTTGTGTGTTCGAAGTTTGTTTAATATGATGTGATTTCATATCAAGGTGGAGTGTTGTGATTTGTGACATAAAATCACATGTGTTGACAGAGACGAGGCATGGATGTGCTTGGCGATAGAGGAGATGGTGCAGCAATAGAAAGAAGGTTAGAAGGAGCAGTTTGACGTTTGAGCGGATTTATTGCTAGATTTTGACACGGTGTTTCTGTGACTTATTCTGCAAGTATTAAGGGGATATATTCCTAATATATCTTTAAGGGGAAAATTGGATATTTTTCCTAAGCCTTATATTCTCCTATAAAAGCAGCACATAAAGTTTGATTAATGTATGACCGAATAGAGTGGAGGTTGTGTGCCTCTAGGGCTTGTGTACCCTAGAGAGGAAGATTAGGAATTGAGGGCTGAGAGAATCTATTCCTATTGGTGCCTCCAGGTTGTCCAAGGGTTTGTCGTCGTTCTTCATTGTTCTCCTTCTCCAACAAATGTAGTAGTCATCTAGATATTCATTCCCTTTCTCAATAAGGTTATTGGTTCTTGTAATTTTGTTTATTGTTGGTTTTGATCCATTGAGTGTAAACAAAATTTGTTTTTGTGAATTAATAAAAAGGGTGGTTGGGTGGAATATCTTGTGTTTGTGCGTGTGATTTCATATATGTGTTTGTTACCATAAAAACCATCTTTAAGTAATTGGGTTAAGAAGATCCTGGTCACTTTCACAAAGGCGCAATTTCCACAACACGCATTTGCTAACAAATTTAAAAATGTTAAGAAGTGTGCTCGTATTCGGAACAAAATCAACTTTTCCAATATTTTTGATCATATTAGGTGTAATAAATTGTATGTTGTTATTAAAGAAGCTATCTTTGACTCTGATCCATCCCCTATTCATCTAGAAGCCTGGTGCTTAGCCAAAGAAAACTTTAATAATGAACTTCTTATCAAAGAAATGTTTTGGATACAAAAAGCTCGCATCAAATAGACTATTTATGGCAACACGAATTCCAAGTTTTCCGATTTGTTGTTTGCAAAAATAAAGCTAAACTATCCCTGCGCAAATCCAGAAAATTAGAAAACTCCTGGACCACTTTTACTTCAGGTAGTGAATCAATCATCTCAGACCATTTTTGTTAGTTACTCGATTCTGCCTCTACAAACAACTTTGACCCAAACATCCTCGATGTCATCCCCTTATGCTAGTTACCTCCGAAAGTTCCAGTCTCTCTAGCTTCCTTATCCCTAATGAAACCATGAATGGTATTTTTCAAAAGGGAAGCGTGGCCTGCCTCGATGACTTTCTTGGACTTTTTTCTGTTATGCTAGGACATTACATTCTCTGACCTTATCTCGGCGATCCAGACCATTTCATGAGAGAGCCTCTTCTAAAAAGTTCAACCTCTATTAACATTGTTCTTATTCCTAAAAAGGACAATCAAGAGCATTGCTCGGATCTTCATCCCATTATTAGTCTTTGCAATTTTACTAATAAGATCATTTTATTAACCCAATGGATTTTGCCTATTCTTCAAGGAATGACCTCACCATGCAATGTTGGTCTAATAAAGGGTAGACTAATCACTGACAATATTTCCTGGCTCAAGAGCTTATATCTCAAACTAATCAGAAAATTTTCGGGACTAATATCATCATCATGCTTGACATGGCCAAGGTCTACGATAGAATCGCATGGTTTTTCATTGTTAAAGTCCTTCAGGCCTTTGGTTCCTCCAAATTGTATATTAACATGGTTTACAGGCTAATTTATAATTGTTGTTGCCCTACTCGTAACAAAGCAGCTCTGAAACACTACTTAAAATCTGGTAGAGGGGTGCATCAAAGGGGCCTTCATCCGCTGCTCTTTTGGTTTCAGTTAAGGTTTTAGATTGGCGTATTCACGACCTTACCAGCAAAGGGACTGTCGATCATTTCTATTATTCTACAAGCGCCCCTCTTGTGACTTCCCTCTCATTTGCTAGCGACGTTCTCATTTTTAGTAATGGACAACCTCCGTCTGTTCATGCCTTTATGCATTTCCTGCAGGCCTATGAGGAATCGTCTATGCAACTAATCAAAATGTTGAAATTCCTAAAGAGTTGAATGAAATATATTTAGTCCCACATTGGAAAAATAGTGGATTAATAATGTGCACATATATAGAATCCTCACTCCCTTAATTGGCCCTTAGGGTCAGGTAATTTTGAGCAAGGGGAGAATCTATATCTGATAAGCACACATGCACGCGCGTGCGCTACCCGCCCGTCCGACCGTACCAGTTAGGGCCTGGCTTTAGATTTTAACATGAAATCTGGCCTTGAATAAGAGCATATTTTTGCATCGAAAAACTCAGCAATTTTTTTAACAAACGGGTACAACCCGTTAGGAAACAAACGAGTGCGAACAGATGTAACTCGTTACCATTCTAATTCAAACAGTAATGGATCTGTTCCCAAAAGATGCAAAAGGATATATAAACTACACGATTCTGATCAAATCGAAAAAGTTTTTATACCCTTTCCTCCTATCATCTGCTCTCTCCTTTTTCCACTACTACCATTATCAAAAATCAATCTGTCTGACATTAATCGCTACAATCTCGAGCAATCTTCGCGTCTATTGTATCCTGGGAGCCTTCGATTGAATGTCTTAAGGAAACTGATACGTTGTGCTGGAAGTTTGAGCTGGAAGTTTGTGTCGTTGACTAACTTATCCTGATTAAGAATTATCATACTAATTTAGTATACTGATTTGTGTAGAAATCAAATACTTATACTCTGTTGCAATCTGTTTTGAGTACAGAATTATTACATCTTAAGATTTTCCTTGTTTTTGACAAAACAGACGTGGCAGCAGAGAAAATGTCAATAAAAATTGGCAATTTGAACAAGCCAGACTTGTTAAAAGGAGAAGGTGATGATTTTCTGACATGGCAAAGTCAGATGCTATCCTATCTCACCACCCTTGGTTTGCAGAAGTATCTTGAAGAAGATTAACCGGTGCCGCCTACACCAGGAAATGCCAAGGATGCAAATAAGCATGATGGTCATTCTATTGATGCGTGGAGGCACTCAGACTTTTTATGCAGAAACTACATTCTGAACTGCCTAGACAATGTCCTGTACAAAGTGTACCAACCCATAAAGACTGCAAAAGCTTTTGGGAGTGCACTGACTACAAAGTACAAGACGCAGAATGTGAGTTAGAAAAAGTTCATCGTTGACAAGTTTATGGACTATAAAATGGTGGACTCAAAGTCGGTGACTTCTCAAGTGCAAGAGTTGCAAGTTATTATCCATGAAATGGAAGCAGAAGGCCATAAAGTTAATTACTGGAAAATTGCCACCATCTTGGAGGGACTAACGCAACTACTTGAAGCAGAAAAAGAAGGAGATATCCTTACAAGACCTCATCGTCAGATTAAAGATAGAGGCAGATAATCGCGGAGTCACTCAGCCTAAAAGGATGAGGCGCTTGTTGGTGAAGGGTCAAAGAAGAAAGGACACTACAAAAACAAGAAAAGGAAGCGCGAGAAAATAAGCAAAATAACCAAAAGAAGTCCAAGAAATGCAATGGTGATTGATGGGTTTGTGGCAAGACTGGTCATCAAGAAAAAGAGTACAAACACAAGAAACAGAAAAATTCGGAAGCAAATATGGTGGATAACATGGACATAGATGAATCAAACTTTTTAGGAGTTGTGTCCGAATGCAACTTGATTTAGAATTCTGCACAATGGTGGTGGACACGGGTGCTACTAGGCATATATGTTCTGACAAATCCGTATTTTCAACCTACAGCAAATTGGATCAAGATGAGAAACTCTATATAGGCAATTCACCAGTTTCCATGATTGAAGGCAAAGGAACAGTGACCCTCAAGTTTACTTCTGGGAAAACTATTAAACTGAATGATGTCCTTCATGTTCCAGATATCTACAAGAATCTCATTTCTGGATTCGTGCGTTCGAAGAAGGGATTCAAGATGGTCTTTGAGTAAGACAAGATGGTTCTGTCCAAGGCTGGAATCTAGATAGGAAGGGGTTACTTATGTGATGGCCTATTTAAGGCAAATGTAGCCGTAATCGGCAATAATATGTATTTTGATAATGCTATGATTATAAATGAAGTTTCTTATATCGTTGAGCAAGAAACTTTATTATGACATGATAGATTAGGACATATAAATTTCCGAAAAATGAAACAACTTGCAAATTTAGAGTTTATTCCTAAATTTCAAGTGGATAAAAACTACATATGTGAGACATGTGTAGAAGCAAAAATGGTTAACATACCATTTCATATTGTTGACAGAAGTACTGAACCATTGGAAATGATTAATACTGACTTATGTGATTTCAAAAACTTACCTACAAGAGGTGGGAAAAAGTATTTTATAACACTTATTGATGATTATACACGATATTGCTACGTATATCTTTTAAACAATAAAGATGAAGCAATTACATCGTTTATAAAATATAAAGCTGAAGTAGAAAATCAGCTTAATAATAAGATCAAGATATTGAGATCTGATCGAGGTGGAGAATATGAATCGTCGTTCGAACGATTCAGTGCAGAAAATGGAATAATCCATCAAACGGCAGCACCATATTCACCACATCAAATAGGCGTTGCCGAGAGGAAGAATAGAACATTAAAAGATATGATCAATGCTATGCTCATAACCTCTGGCCTGCCGACAAACTTGTAGGGGGAAGCCTTGAATATGTCTGATCACATATTAAATAAAGTTCCTCACTGTAAAACGGGAAAATTTCCATATGAATTACGAAAAGTACACCAACCAAGCTTCAAATACCTCAAAGTATGGGGGTGCTTGGCAAAAGTTCCTATCCCGCCTTCCAAGAAGGTCAAACTTGGACCAAAAACAATAGATTGTTACAACCTAGGGCCTGTCCAAAATAGTAGTGCATATAGTTTTTTGGTATTCAAGTCTGATATAAATGATATTCATGTAAATACAATCATGAAATCAAGAGATGCTTCATTCTTTGAAGATGTGTTTCCACACAAGAGAAATAAAGGAAATAATGCCCCTAAAAGTACATGAGAAGAATCTAGTAGCTCACATGAAGATGGAACTCATCGTGAAGTTGATGAATTTGAACCAAGAAGAAGGGCGAGAACTTCCAAGTCTTTTGGCTCATAATTCCTCACTTACGTACTTGAACATGAACCTCAAACATTTAAAGAGGCCATTTCATCTTCTGAATCTTCGTGTTGGAAAGAAGCAATCCAAAGTAAGATTGATTCAATTCTAAGTAACAAAACTTGGGAAATTGGTGATATTCCACCTGGAATAAAACCTATTGGCTGTAAATGGATTTTCAAGAACAAAATGAAACTAGATGGCTCTGTTGATAAATATAAAGCCAGACTAGTAGCCGAAGGATATCGTCAAAAGGAAGGGGTAGACTTCTTTGATACATATTCACCTATTACACGAATAACCTCAATAAGAATGTTAATAGCAATTGCATCCATCTGTATTCTAGAGATTCATCAGATGGATGTAAAGACAGCGTTCTTGAATGGAGATCTCGATGAGGAAATCTACATGGAGCAACCCGAAGGTTTTATATCCATTGGAAATGAAAATAAAGTCTGTAAGTTGGTAAAATCATTATACGGACTCAAACAAGCTCCAAATCAATGGCACGAAAAATTTGATTGTGTCATGATGCAAAATGGTTTTCGTATAAACGAATGTGATAAATGTGTTTATTATAAACAAATAAGATAGTCATATGTCCTGATTTGCTTATATGTGGACGATATGTTAATCTTTGGACCTAACGTAAAAGTTATAGAGACCATAAAGAAAATGCTGATCAACAATTTCAGTATGAAAGATTTAGGAGTTGCAGATGTTATTTTAGGGATCAAAATAATAAGAACCCCTAATGGAATTGAATTATCTCAGTCACATTATGTAGACAAAGTGATTGAAAGATTTCAAAATCTTGGGATTAAGGAGTAAGAACACCTTTTAATCCGTCAGAAGTACTGCATAAAAACACCAATGAGAGTGTAATGCAACTGGAATACTCTCGTGTAATAGGATGTCTAATGTATCTTATGAACTGCACGAGACCAGATATAGCTTATGCAGTAAGTCGACTAAGCAGTTATACAAGTATTCCAGGAAAGGAACAATGGAAAACACTAATGAGAGTGCTTGGATTCTTAAAGAATACCACAAATTAATCTTTGCATTACGGAAAATATCTAGCCGTGTTAGAAGGATATAGTGATGCAAACTGGATTATCGATTCAAAGTAATCAAAATCCACAAGTGGTTATGTTTTTACTCTAGCAGGAGCAGCAGTGTCGTGGAAATCTACTAAGCAAACATTCATAGCTCGATCAACGATGGAATCTGAGTTTATTGCTTTAGATAAAGTAGACGAAGAAGCAGAATGGCTTCATTACTTCTTAGAAGATATTCCACTTTGGCCTAAACCTGTAACGACCATATGTATTCACTACGACAATCAATTAGCACTAATTAGAGCAAAAAACTTTGTGTATAATGGCAAATCATCGATGCCACAACACAGTTAGGCAGTTACTCTCAAATGGAATTATCTCCATTGATTATGCAAGAACCAATGATAACCTGGCGGATCAATTTACAAAAGGGTTATCAAGAGAGAAAATTGACTGCTGATCGAGGGAATGGGTTTAAAAGCCTAAACCAACAAGAGTTATCTTATACAGAAACCTATCCTAGCGACTGGAGATCCCATGTACTAGGATCAATAGGCAAACCAGTTCTGAATAACTCAAGATGTAATGCATTTGTTCGGACATAGTCCTACTCCATTCCTATGGTGCACAATATAAAATGCATGCCAACAAAAGTTTCACAGGTTAAAGCTTTGCTTTTTAATGATGACCATATCTTGTAAAATAACAAGTGGGGTATATGTAGGATACTCCTAATGGTAGCAATCACCTATGTTAGTGTGAGCTGGGTCGGCTCTATGGGAATATTAAAGGCTTAAATTCTCTATATACACTCGCATAACCAGAAATTGTTCAGGACCAAAATGAACATAACCAAGAGATTGGGTGAGAAGGGAAATAATGTTATGTTAAACTAATTGTCTGGCTATACAAAAATGGTTGACGGTTCAAGATGATATAATTCACTGATTAGCCATGTACATCCGATGAGTTTTAACTAAGGAAAGTTCAAAGTGAAATATCTACTTATCCTAAATAAAACATTATTCCATATGTAGTCAGTGATATTTCAATTTGTGTGGGGGATAAAATATATTATCATTCATGTGGGGGATTGTTGAAATTCCTAAAGAGTTGAATGAAATATATTTAGTCCCACATTGGCAAAATAGTGGGTTAATATTATGTACATATATAGAATCCTCATTCCCTTAATTGGCCCTTAGGGTCAGGTAATTTTGTGCGAGGGGGAGGACCTATATCTGATGAACACGCATGCACGCGCGTGCGCCGCCCGCCCGTCTGACCGAACTGAACCGGGCCGGGTTGGGTTCGGGTTCGGGCTTTGACATGAAATCGGTCCTTGAATAAAACCATATTTATGTATCGAAAAACTCAGCAATGGTTTGCTAGGAATTAACAAACGGGTGCGACATGTTAGGAGACAAACGAGTGCGACCAGCGTAGAGCAAACAGATGCAACTAGTTACCATTCGAATTCAAATGGTTACGGATCGGGCGGGAAACAAACGGACGCGTCTGTTCCTAAAAGATGCGAAAAGGGTATATAAACTACACGACTTGATCAAATCAAAAAAGTTTTTATTCCCTTTACTCCTATCATTTGCTCTCTCCTTTTTCCACTGCTGCCATTATCAAAAATCAATCTATCTGACATTAATCGCTACAATCTCGAGCAGTCTTTGTGTCTGTTGTATCCTGGGAGGCTTCGATTGAAAGTCCTAAGAAAACTGATATGTTTCAGGCCTCAAACAATCTCGGTATTACCTGCTGATTCTTATTTCAATTCAGTACTATACCGTGTACAGTATTCATATACTATGTTTTACTATTTTGTAAGACATTAAGACAAACTTGTGCTGGATGTTTGTGTCGTTGACTAACTTTTCCTGACTAAGAATAGTCATACTAATTTAGTATACTGATTTGCGTAGAAATCAAATACTTATACTCTATTGCAATCTGTTTTGAGTACAGAATTATTACATCTAAAGACTTTCCCTGTTCTTGACAAAACAGAAATAGCAGCAGAGCAAATGTCAATAAAAACTGGCAATTTGAAAAGGCTAGACTTGTTCAAAGAAGAAGATGATGATTTTCTGACATGGCAGAGTCAGATGCTATTCTATCTCTCCACCCTTGGTTTGCATAAGTATCTTGAAGAAGATTAACCGGTGTCGCCTACACCAGGAAACGCCAAGGATGCAAATAAGCACGATGGTCATTCTATTGATGTGTGGAGGCATTCAGACTTTTTATGCAGAAACTACATTCTCAACTTCCTAGACAAGGTAATGTACAAAGTGTACCAGCCTATAAAGACTGCAAAAGCTCTTTGGAATGCACGGCTACAAATTACAAGACGCATAATGTGAGTTTGAAAAAGTTCATCGTTGACAAGTTTAGGACTATAAAATGGTGGAATCAAAGTCGGTGACTTCTCAAGTGCAAGAGTTTCAAATTATTATCTATGAAATGGAAGCAGAAGGCCATAAATTTGGTGAATCATTCCTGGTTGAAGCAATTACTGGAAAATTGCCACCATCTTGGAGGGACTACCGCAAGTACTTGAAGCACAGAAAGAAGGAGATATCCTTACAAGACCTCATCGTTAGATTAAAGATAGAGGCAGATAATCGCGGAGTCACTCGACCTAAAAGTGAAGAGGCGCTTATTGCTGAAGGGTCAAAGAAGAAAGGACACTTCAAAAATAAAAACAAGAAAAGGAAGCGCGAGAAAATAAGCAAAATAACCAAAAGAAGTCCAAGAAATGCAATGGTGATTGATGGGTTTGTGGCAAGACTGGTCATCAAGAAAAAGAGTACAGACACAAGAAACAGAAACATTCGGAAGAAAATGTGGTGGATAACATGGACATAGATGAATCAAACTTTTCAGGAGTTGTGTCCGAATGCAACTTGATTTAGAATTCTGCACAATGGTGGTGGACACGGGTGCTACTAGGCATATATGTTCTGACAAATCCGTATTTTCAACCTACAACAAATTGGATCAAGATGAGAAACTCTATATAGGCAATTCACCAGTTTCCATGATTGAAGGCAAAGGAACAGTGACCCTCAAGTTTACTTCTGGGAAGACTATTAAACTGAATGATGTCCTTCATGTTCCAGATATCTACAAGAATCTCATTTCTGGATTCGTGCGTTCAAAGAAGGGATTCAAGATGGTCTTCGAGTAAGACAAGATGGTTCTGTCCAAGGCTGGAATCTAGATAGGAAGGGGTTACTTATGTGATGGCCTATTTAAGGCAAATGTAGCCGTAATCGGCAATAATATGTATTTTGATAATGCTATAAATAAAAAGGAAGTTTCTTATATCGTTGAGCATGAAATTTTATTATGGCATGATAGATTAGGACATATTAATTTCAGAAAAATGAAACAACTTGCAAATAGAGTTAATTCTTAAATTTCAAGTGGATAAAAACTACAAATGTGAGACATGCATAGAAGCAAAAATGGTTAAGAAACCATTTCATACTATTGACAGAAGTACTGAACCATTGGAAATGATTCATACTGACTTATGTGATTTCAAAAACTTACCTAGAAGAGGTGGGAAAAAGTATTTTATCACATTTATTGATGATTATACATGATATTGCTACATATATCTTTTAAACGGTAAAGATGAAGCAATCACATCATTTATAAAATATAAAGCTGAAGTAGAAAATCAGCTTAATAAGAAGATCAAGAAATTGAGATCTCACCTAGCTGGAGAATATGAATCGTAGTTTGAACAATTCTGTGCAGAAAATGGAATAATTCATCAAACGACAGCATCATATTCACCACAACAAAATGGCATTGTCGAGAGGAAGAACAGAACATTAAAAGATATGACCAATGCTATGCTCGTAACCTCTGGCCTACCGACAAACTTGTGGGGGGAAAGCCTTAAACATGTCTAATCACATATTAAATAAAGTTCCTCACAGTAAAACAGGAAAAAATGCATATAAATTATGAAAATGCCACCTACCAAACTTCAAATACCTCAAAGTGTGGGTGCTTCACAACAGTTCCTATCCCGCATCCCATGAAGGTCAAACTTGGACCAAAAACAGTAGATTATTACTACATAGGGCCTGCCCAGAATAGTAATGCATATAGTTTTTTGGTATTCAACTCTGATATAAATGATATTCATGTAAATACAATCATGGAATCAAGAGATGCTTCATTCTTTGAAGATGTGTTTCCACACAAGAGAAATGAAGAAAATAATGTCCCCAAAAGGACACGAGAAGAATCAAGTGCCCACATGAAGATGAAACTCATTGTGAAGTTGATGAATTTGAACCAAGAAGAAGCGTAAGGGCTAGAACTTCCAAGTCTATTGGCTCAGAATTCCTCACTTGTGTACTTGAACATTAACGTCAAACATTTAAAGAGGTCGTGTCATCTTCTGAATCTTCGTATTGGAAAGAACAATCCAATGTGAGATTGATTCAATTCTAATTAACAAAACCTGGGAAATTGTTGATACTCCAACTGGAATAATACCTATTGGCTGTAAATGGATTTTCAAGAAGAAAATGAAACCAGATGGCTCTGTTGATAAGTATAAAGCCAAACTAGTAGCCAAAGGATATCGTCAAAGGGAAGGGATAGACTTCTTTGATACATATTCACCCGTTACACGAATAACCTCTATAAGAATGTTAATAGCAATTATATCCATCTATAATCTAGAGATTCATCAGATGGATGCAAAGACAACATTCTTGAATGGAGATCTCGATGACGAAATCTACATGGAGCAACCCGAAGGTTTTATATCCAATGGAAATGAAAATAGAGTTTGTAAGTTGGTAAAATCATTATACGGACTCAAACAAGCTCCAAAACAATGGCATGAAAAATTGATAGTGTCATGATGCAAAATGGTTTTCGTATAAACAAATGTGATAAATGTGTTTATTATAAACAAATTGGACAGTTATATGTCCTGATTTGCTTATATGTAGACGATATGTTAATCTTTAGTCCTAACAAAAAAGTTATAGAGACCATAAAGAAAATGCTGATCAACAATTTCGGTATGAAAGATTTAGTAGTTGCAGATGTTATTTTAGGAATCAAAATAATAAGAAACCCTAATGGAATTGAATTATCTCAGTCACATTATGTAGACAAAGTTATAGAAAGATTTCAAAATCTCGGGATTAAAGGAGTAAGAACACCTTTTAATTTGTCAGAAGTACTGCATAAAAACACTAATGAGAGTGTAATGCAACTGGAATACTCTCGTGTAATAGGATGTCTAATGTATCTTATGAACTGCACGAGACTAGATATAACTTATGTAGTAAGTCTACTAAGCAGGTATACAAGTAATCCGGGATAGGAACACTAGAAAGCACTAATGAGAGTGCTTGGATACTTAAAGAATACCACAAATTATTCTTTGCATTACGGAAAATATCCAGCCATATTAGAAGGATATAGTGATGCAAACTGGATTACCGATTCAAAGGAATCAAAATCCACAAGTGGTTATGTTTTCATTTTAGCAGGAGCATTAGTGTGATGGAAATCTACTAAGCAAACATGCATAGCTCGATCAATGATAGAATCTTAGTTTATTGCTTCAGATAAAGTAGGCGAAGAAGCAGAATGGCTTCGTCACTTCTTAGAAGATATTCCACTTTGGCCTAAACCTTAAACGACCATATGTATTCACTGCGACGATCAAGCAGTGCTAAGTAGAGCGAAAAACTATGTGTATAATGGCAAATCTCGACACATTCGTCGACGCCATAACACAGTTAGGTAGTTACTCTCAAATGGACCTATCTCCATTGATTATGTAAGAACCAAAGATAACCTAGCGGATCCATTTACAAAAGGGTTATCAAGAGAGTAAATTGACCGCGCATCGAGGGGAATGGGTTTAAAAGCCTAAACCAACAAGAGTTATCTTATACGGAAACCTATCCTAGCGACTGGAGATTCCATGGACTAGGATCAATAGGCAAACCAGTTCTGAATTCAAGACATAATGCATTTGTTCGGACATAGTCCTACTCCATTCCTATGGTGCACAATATAAAATGCATGCCTACAGAAGTTTCATATGTTAAAGCTATGTTTTTAATGATGACCATATCTTGTAAAATAACAAGTGGGGTATATGTAGGTTACTCCTAATGGTAGTGATCACCTATGTTAGAGTGAGCTGGGTCGGCTCTATGAGAATATTAAAGGCTTAAATTCTCTATATACACTTATAGAACCAGAAATTGTTCAGGACCAAAATGAACACAACCAAGAGATTGGGTGAGAAGGGAAATAATGTTATGTTAAACTTATTGTTTGGTTATACAAAAACGGCTGATAGTTCAAAATGAAATAATTCACCGATTAGCCAAGTATATCTGATGAGTTTTAACTAGGGAAAGTACAAAGTGAAATATCTACTTATCCTAAATAAAACATTATTTCATATGTAGTCAGTGATATTTCAATTTGCGTGGGGGATAAAATATATTATCATTCATGTGGGGGATTGTTGAAATTCCTAAAGAGTTGAATAAAATATAATTAGTCCCACATTGGCAAAATATTGGGTTAATATTGTGTACATATATAGAATCCTCATTCCCTTAATTGGCCCGTAGGGTCAGGTAATTTTGTGCGAGGGGGAGGATCTATATTTGATGAACACAAACGCGCGCGTGTGCGCCGCCCGCCCATCCGACCGAACCGGGCTGGGTCGGGTTCGGGTTCGGGCTTGGGCTTGGGCTTTGACATCAAATCGGGCCTTGAATAAAACCATATTTTTGTATTGAAAAACTCAGCAATATTTTGTTAGGAATTAACAAATGGGTGTGACACGTTAGGAGACAAACGGGTGTGACCCGCGTAGAGCAAACAGATGCAACCCGTTACTGTTCGAATTCGAATGGTTACGGATCGGGCGGGAAACAGACGGACGCATCTGTTCCCAAAAGATGCGAAAAGGGTATATAAACTACACGATTCTGATCAAATCGAAAAAGTTTTTATTCCCTTTCCTCATATCATCTGCTCTCTCCTTTTTCCACTGCTGCCATTATCAAAAATCAATCTGTCTGACATTAATCGCTACAATCTCGAGCAGTCTTCGTGTCTGTTGTATCCTGGGAGGCTTCGATTGAAAGTCTTAAGGAAACTGATACGTTTGAGGCCTCAGACGATCTCGGTGTTGTTTATTGATTCTTATTTCAATTCAGTACTATACCGTGTATAGTATTCATACACTGTATTTTTCTATTTTGTAAGACATTAAGGCAAACTTGTGCTGGAAGTCTGTGCCGTTGACTAACTTATCCTGATTAAGAATAGTCATACTAATTTAGTATACTGATTTGCGTAGAAATCAAATACTTATACTCTGTTGCAATCTTTTTTGAGTACAGAATTATTACATCTTAAGACTTTCCCTGTTTTTGACAAAACCGACATGGCAGCAGAGAAAATGTCAATAAAAACTGGCAATTTGAACAAGCCAGACTTGTTCAAAAGAGAAGGTGATGATTTTCTGATATGGCAGATTCAGATGCTATTCTATCTCACCACCCTTAGTTTGCAGAAGTATCTTGAAGAAGATAAACTGGTGCCGCCTACACCAGGAAACGCCAAGGATGCAAATAAGCATGATGGTCATTCTGTTGATGCGTGGAGGCATTCAGACTTTTTATGCAGAAACTACATTCTCAACTTCCTAGACAAGGTCCTATACAAAGTGTACCAGCGCATAAAGACTGCAAAAGCTCTTTGTAATGCATGACTACAAAGTACAAGATGCAGAATGTGAGTTTGAAAAAGTTCATCGTTGACAAGTTTATGGACTATAAAATGGTGGACTCAAAGTCGGTGACTTCTCGAGTGCACGAGTTGCAAATTATTATCCATGAACTGGAAGCAGAAGGCCACAAATTTGGTGAATCACTCCTGGTTGAAGCAATTATTAGAAAATTGCCACCATCTTGGAGGGACTACCGCAACTACTTGAAGCATAAAAAGAAGGAGATATCCTTACAAGACCTCATCATCAGATTAAAGATAGAGGCAGATAATCGCGGAGTCACTCAACCTAAAAGTGAAAAGGCGCTTGTTGCTGAAGGGTCAAAGAAGAAAGGACACTTCAAAAACAAAAACAAGAAAATAAAGGCGCCAGAAAATAAGCAAAATAACCAAAAGAAGTCCAAGAAATTCAATGGTGGTTGTTGGGTTTGTGGCAAGACTAGTCGTCAAGCAAAAGAGTGTAGACACAAGAAACAGAAAAATTCGAAAGCAAATGTGGTGGATAACATGGACATCGATGAATCAAACTTTTCAGGAGTTGTGTCCGAATGCAACTTGATTCAGAATTCTGCACAATGGTAGTTGGACACAGGTGCTACTAGGCAAAGGAACAATCGCCCTCAAGTTTACTTTTGGGAAGACTATTAAACTGAATGATGTCCTTTATGTTCCAGATATCCGTAAGAATCTCATTTCTGGATCCGTGCTTTCCAAGAAGGGATTCAAGATGGTCTTCGAGTCAGACAAGATGGTTCTGTCCAAGGCAGGAATCTACATAGGAAGGGGTTACTTATGTGATGGCCTATTTAAGGAAAATGTAGCCATAATCGGCAATAATATGTATTCTGATAATGCTATGAATAAAAAGGAAGTTTCTTATATCGTTGAGCATGAAACTTGATTATGGCATGATAGATTAGGACATATTAATTTCCAAAAAATGAAACAACTTACAAATTTAGAGTTAATTCCTAAATTTCAAGTGGATAAAAACTACAAATGTGAGACATGCGTAGAAGCAAAAATGGTTAAGAAACCATTTCATACTGCTGACAGAAGTACTGGCCATTGGAAATGATTCATAATGACTTATGCGATTTCAAAAACTTACCTACAAGAGGTAGGAAAAAGTATTTTATCACATTTACTGATGATTATACACGATATTGCTACGGGTATCTTTTAAACAGTAAAGATGACGCAATCACTTCGTTTATAAAATATAAAGCTAAAGTAGAAAATTAGCTTAATAAGAATATCAAGATACTGAGATCTAATTGAGGTGGAGAATATGAATCGCCGTTTGAACAATTATGCGTAGAAAATGGAATAATCCATCAAATGACAACACCATGACAAAATGGCATTGTCGAGAGGAAGAACAAAACATTAAAAGATATGATCAATGCTATGCTCATAACCTCTGGCCTACCGACAAACTTGTGGGGGGAAGCCTTGAATATGTCTAATCGCATATTAAATAAAGTTCCTCACAGTAAAACGGGAAAAATTCCACATGAATTATGGAAAGGACACCTACCAAGCTTCAAATACCTCAAAGTGTGGGGGTGCTTGGCGAAAGTTCCTATCATGCCTCCCAAGAAGTCAAATTTGGACCAAAAACAATAGATTGTTACTACCTAGGGCCTGTCTAGAATAGTAGTGCATATAGATTTTTAGTATTCAAGTCTGATATAAATGATATTCATGTAAATACAATCATGAAATCAAGAGATGCTTTATTCTTTGAAGATGTGTTTCCACACAAGAGAAATAAAGGAAATAATGTCCCTAAAAGGACACGAGAAGAATCAAGTAGCCCACATGAAGATGAAACTCATCGTGAAGTTGATGAATTTGAACCAAGAAGAAGCGTAAGGGCCAGAACTTCCAAGTCTTTTGGCTCAGAATTCCTCACTTACGTACTTGAACATGAACCTCAAACATTTAAAGAGGCCATGTCATCTTCTAAATCTTCGTGTTGGAAAGAAGCAATCCAATGTGAGATTGATCCAATTCTATGTAACAAAACTTGGGAAATTGTTGATATTCCACCTGGAATAAAACCTACTGGCTGTAAATGGATTTTCAAGAAGAAAATGAAACCAAATGGCTCTGTTGATAAGTATAAAGCTAGACTAGTAGCCAAAGTATATCGTCAAAAGGAAGAGGTAGACTTCTTTGATACATATTCACCCGTTACACGAATAACCTCATTAAGAATGTTAATAGCAATTACGTCCATCTATAATCTTGAGATTCATCAGATGGATGTAAAGACAGCGTTCTTGAATGGAGATCTTAATGAGGAAATCTACATGGAGCAACCCGAAGGTTTTATATCCATTGGAAATGAAAATAAAGTCCGTAAATTGGTAAAATCATTATATGGACTCAAACAAGCTCCAAAACAATGGCACGAAAAATTTGATAGTGTCATGATGCAAAATGGTTTTCGTATAAACGAATGTGATAAATGTGTTTATTATAAACAAATTGGATAGTTATATGTCCTGATTTGCTTATATGCGGACGATATGTTAATCTTTGGTCCTAACGTAAAAGTTGTAGAGACCATAAAGGAAATGCTGATCAATAATTTCGATATGAAAGATTTAGGAGTGGCTGATGTTATTTCAGGAATCAAAATAATAAGAACGCCTAATGGAATTGAATTATCTCAGTTACATTATGTAGACAAAGTGATTGAAAGATTTCAAAATATTGGGATTAAAGGAGTAAGAACACCTTTTAATCCGTCAGAAGTACTGCATAAAAACACAAATGATAGTGTACTGCAACTGGAATACTCTCATGTAATAAGATGTCTAATGTATCTTACGAACCGCACGAGACCAGATATGGCTTATGTAGTAAGTCGACTAAGCAGTTATACAAGTAATCCAGGAAAGGAACACTGGAAAGCACCAATGAGAGTGCTTGGATACTTAAAGAATACCACAAATTATTGCTTGCATTACGGAAAATATCCATCCGTACTACAAGGTTAATTGATGCAAACTGGATTACCGAATCAAAGGAATCAAAATCCATAAGTGGTTATTGTTTTACTCTAGTAGGAGCAGCAATTTTCGTGGAAACCTACTAAGCAAACATGCATAGCTCGATCAACGATGGAATCTGAGTTTATTGCTTTAGATAAAGCAGGCGAAGAAGCAGAATGGCTTCGTCACTTCTTAGAAGATATTCCACTTTGGCCTAAACCTGTAACGGCCATATGTATTCACTGCAACAGTCAAGCAACGCTAAGTAGAGCGATAAACTTTGTGCATAATGGAAAATGTCGACACGTTCGTCGATGCCATAACACAGTTAGGAAGCTACTCTCAAATGGAACTATCTCCATTGATTATGTAAGAACCAATGATAACCTAGCGGATCCATTTACAAAAGGGTTATCAAGAGAGAAAATTGATTGCGCATCGAGGGGAATGGTTTAAAAACCTAAACCAACAAGAGTTATCTTATATGGAAACCTATCCTAGCGACTGGGGATCACAGACTAGGATTAAAAGGCAAACCAGTTCTGAATAACTAAAGACATAATGCATTTGTTCGGATGTAGTCCTACTCCATTCCTATGGTGAACAATATAAAATGCATGCCTACAGAACATTCATAGGTTAAAGCTATGCTTTTTAATGATGACCATATCTTGTAAAATAACAAGTGGGGTATATATAGGATACTCCTAATGGTAGCCATCACCTATGTTAGTGTCAGCTGGGTCGGCTCTATGAGAATATTAAAGGCTTAAATTCTCTATATACACTCGCAAAACTAGAAATTGTTCAGGACCAAAATGAACACAACCAAGAGATTGGGTGAGAACGGAAATAATGTTCTGTTAAACTTATTGTCTGGTTATACTAAAAGGCTGACGGTTCGAGATGAAATAATTCACCGATTAGCCAAGTATATCCAATGAGTTTTACCTAAGGAAAGTTCAAAGTGAAATATCTACTTATCCTAAATAAAACATTATTCCATATGTAGTCAGTGATATTTTCAATTTGTGTGGCGGATAAAATATATTATCATTCATGTGGGGGATTGTTGAAACTCCTAAAGAGTTGAATGAAATATATTTAGTCCTATATTGGCAAAATTTTGGGTTAATATTGTGTACATATATAGAATCCTCATTCCCTTAATTGGCCCTTAGGGTCAGTTAATTTTGTGCGAGGGGGAGGACCTATGTCTAATGAACACAAGCGCACGCGCGTGCGGCGCCCGCCCGTCCGACCCAACCGAATCGGGTCGGGTTCGGGCTTGGGCTTTGACATGAACTCGGGCCTTGAATAAAACCATATTTTTGCACCGAAAAACTCTTCAATTTTTTGGTAGGAATTAACAAACAGGTGCGACCCATTAGGAGACAAGCGAGTGCGATCCGCGTAGGGCAAACAGATGCAACCCGTTACCATTCGAATTCAAACGGTAACGGATCAGCCGGGAAACAGACAGACGCATCTGTTCCCAAAAGATGCGAAAAGGGTATATAAACTACACGATTCTGATAAAATCAAAAAAAATTCCCTTTCCTCCTATCATCTGCTTTCTCCTTTTCCACTGCTGCCATTATCAAAAATCAATCTGTCTGACATTAATCGCTACAATCTCGAGCAGTCTTCGTGTCTGTTGTATCCTGGGAGGCTTCGATTGAAAGTCTTAAGGAAACTGATACGTTTCAGGCCTGAGACGATCTTGGTATTGCTTACTAATTCTTATTTCAAGTCAGTACTATACCGTGCATAGTATTCATATACTACGTTTCGCTATTTTGTAAGACATTAAGACAAACCTATGCTGGAAGTTTGTGTCGTTGACTAACTTATCCTGATTAAGAATAGCATACTAATTTAGTATACTGATTTGCATAGAAATCAAATACTTGTACTCTATTGCAATCTGTTTTGAGTACAGAATTATTACATCTTAAGACTTTCCCTGTTTTTGACAAAACAAACAAGGCAGCAGAGCAAATGTTAATAAAAACTGGCAATTTGAACAAGCCAGACTTGATCAAAGAAGAAGGTGATGATTTTCTGACATGGCAGAGTCAGATGTTATTCTATCTCACCACCCTTGGTTTGCATAAGTATCTTGAAGAAGATTAACCGGTGCCGCCTAGACCAGGAAACACCAAGGATGCAAATAAGCATGATGGTCTTTCTATTGATGCGTGGAGGCATTCAGACTTTTTATGCAGAAACTACATTCTCAACTTCCTAGACAAGGCCCTGTACAAAGTGTACCAGCCCATAAAGACTGCAAAAGCTCTTTGGAATGCACTGGCTACAAAGGACAAGATGCAGAATGTAAGTTTGAAAAAGTTAATCGTTGACAAGTTTATGGATTATAAAATGGTGGACTCAAAGTTGGTGACTTCTCAAGTGCAAGAGTTGCAAAATTATTATCCATGAAATGGAAGCAGAAGGCCACAAAGTTGGTAAATTATTCCTGGTTGAAGCAATTACTGGAAAATTGCCACCATCTTGGAGGGACTATCGCAACTACTTGAAGCACAAAACGAAGGAGATATCCTTACAAGACCTCATCGTCAGATTAAAGACAGAGGCATATAATCGTGGACTCACTCAACCTAAAAGTGAAGAGGCGCTTGTTGTTGAAGGGTCGAAGAAGAAAGGACACTTCAAAAACAAAACAAGAAAAGGAAGCGCCAGAAAATAAGCAAAATAACCAAAAGAAGTCCAAGAAATTCAATGGTGATTGTTGGGTTTGTGGCAAGACTGGTCATCAAGCAAAAGAGTGCAGACACAAGAAACAGAAAAATTCGGAAGCAAATGCAGTGGATAACATGGACATCAATGAATCAAACTTTTCAGGAGTTGTGTCCGAATGCAACTTGATTCAGAATTCTACACAATGGTGGTTGGACACGGGTGCTAGTAGGCATAAATGTTCTAACATATCCGTATTTTCAACCTACAATAAATTGGATCAAAATGAGAAAATCTATATGGGAAATTCATCAGTTTCCATGATTGAAGGCAAAGGAACAGTCACCCTCAAGTTTACTTCTGGGAAGTCTATTAAACTGAATGTTGTCCTTCATATTCCAGATATCCACAAGAATCTCATTTCTAGATCCGTGCTTTCGAAGATGGGATTCAAGACGGTCTTCGAGTCAGACAAGATGATTCTGTCCAAGGCAGGAATCTACATAAGAAGGGGTTACTTATGTGATGGCCTATTTAAGGCAAATGTAGTCGTAATCGGCAATAATATGTATTCTGATAATGCTATGAATAAAAAGGAAGTTTCTTATATCGTTGAGCATGAAACTTTATTATGGCACGATAGATTAGGACATATTAATTTCCGAAAAATGAAAAACTTGCAAATTTACAGTTAATTCCTAAATTTCAGGTTGATAAAAACTACAAATGTGAGATATGCGTAGAAGCAAAAATGGTTAAGAAACCATTTCATACTGTTGACAAATGTACTGAACCATTGGAAACGATTCATACTGACTTATGTGATTTCAAAAACTTACCTACAAGAGGTGGGCAAAAGTATTTTATCACATTTATTGATGATTATACATGATATTGCTACGTATATCTTTTAAACAGTAAATATGAAGCAATCACATCGTTTATAAAATATAAAGCTGAAGTAGAAAATCAGATTAATAATTAGATCAAGATATTGAGATCTGATCGAGGTGGAGAATATGAATCGCCATTTGAACAATTCTGTGCAGAAAAAGGAATAATTCAACAAAGGACAGCACCATATTCATCACAACAAAATGGCATTGCCGACAGGAAGAACAGAACATTAAAATATATGATCAATGCTATGCTCATAACCTCTGGCCTACCGACAAACTTGTGGGGGGAAGCCTTGAATATATCTAATCGCATATTAAATAAAGTTCCTCATAGTAAAACGGGAAAAATTCCATATGAATTATGGAAAGGACACCTACCAAGCTTCAAATACCTCAAAGTGTGGGGGTGCTTGGCAAAAGTTCCTATCCCGCCTCCCAAGAAGGTCAAACTTGGACTTAAAACAATAGATTGTTACTACCTAGGGCCTGCCCAGAATAGTAGTGCATATAGATTTTTGTTATTCAAGTCTGATATAAATGATATTCATGTAAATACAATCATGGAATCAAGAGATGCTTCATTCTTTGAAGATGTGTTTCCACACAAGAGAAACGAAGGAAATAATGTCCCCAAAAGGACACGAGAAGAATCAAGTAGCCCAAATGAAGATGAAATTCATCGTGAAGTTGATGAATTTGAACCAAGAAGAAGCGTAAGGGCCAGAACTTCCAAGTCTTTTGGCTTAGAATTCCTCACTTACATACTTGAACATGAACCTCAAACATTTAAAGAGGCCATGTCATCTTCTGAATCTTAGTGTTGGAAAGAAGCAATCCAAAGTGAGATTGCTTCAATTCTAAGTAACAAAACTTGGAAAATTGTTGATATTCCACCTGGAATAAAACCTATTGGCTCTAAGTGGATTTTAAGAGGAAATGAAAACAGATTACTCTGTTGACAAGTATAAAGCCAGACTAGTAGCCAAAGGATATTGTCAAAAGGAATGGGTAGACTTCTTTGATACATATTCACCCATTACACGAATAACCTCAATAAGAATGTTAATAGCAATTGCATCCATCTATAATCTAGAGATTCATCAGATGGATGTAAAGACAACATTCTTGAATGGAGATCTCGATGAGGAAATCTACATGGAGCAATCTGAAGGTTTTATATCCAATGGAAATGAAAATAAAGTCTGTAAATTGGTAAAATTATTATACGGACTCAAACAAGCTCCAAAACAATGAGACGAAAAATTTGATAGTGTCATGATGAAAAATGGTTTTCATATAAATAAATGTGATAAATGTGTTTATTATAAATAAATTGGACTGTCATATGTCCTGATTTTCTTATATGTGGACGATATGTTAATCTTTGGTCCTAACGTAAAAGTTATAGAGACCATAAAGAAAATGTTGATCAACAATTTCGGTATGAAAGATTTTGGAGTTGAAGATGTTATTTTTGGAATCAAAATAATAAGAACACCTAATGGAATTGAATTATCTCAGTCACATTATGTAGACAAAGTGATTGAAAGATTTCAAAATCTTGGGAATAAAGGAGTAAGAACACCTTTTAATATGTCAGAAGTACTACATAAAAACACTAATGAGAGTGTAATGCAACTGAAATACTCTCCTGTAATAGGATGTCTAATGTATCTTATGAACTGCATATAGCTTATGCAGTAAGTCGACTAAGCAGGTATACAAGTAATCCAGGAAATGAGCACTGGAATGCACTAATGAGAGTGCTTGGATACTTGAAGAATACCACAAATTATTCTTTGCATTACGGAAAATATCCAGCCGTATTAGAAGGATATAGTGATGCAAACTGGATTGTCGATTCAGAGGAATCAAAATCCGTAAGCGTTTATGTTTTTACTTTAGCAGGAGCAACAGTGTCGTGGAATTCTACTAAGCAAACATGCATAGCTCGGTCAACGATGGAATATGAGTTTATTGCTTTAGATAAAGCAGGCAAAGAAGCAGAATGGTTTCATCACTTCTTAGGAGATATTCCACTTTAGCCTAAACCTGTAACGGCCATACATATTCACTGCGGCAATCAAGCAGCGCTAAGTAGAGTGAAAAACTTTGTGTATAATGGCAAATCTTGACACATTCGTCGACGCCATAACACAGTTAAGTAGTTACTCTCAAATGGAACAATCTACATTGATTATGTAAGAACCAATGATAACTTAGCGGATCCATTTACAAAAGGTTTATCAAGAGAGAAAATTGACTGCACATACAGGGGAATGGGTTTAAAAGCCTAAACCAACAAGAGTTATCTTATACGGAAACCTATCCTAGCGACTGGAGATCCCACGAACTATGATCAATAGGCAAACTAGTTCTGAATAACTCAAGACGTAATGCATTTGTTCGGACATAGTCCTACTCCATTCCTATGGTGCACAATATAAAACGCATGCCTACGGAAGTTTCACAGGTTAAAGCTATGCTTTTTAATGATGACCGTATCTTGTAAAATAACAAGTGGGGTATATGTAGGATGCTCCTAATGGTAGCGGTCACCTATGTTAGTTTGAGTTGGGTCGGCTCTATGAGAATATTAAAGGCTTAAATTCTCTATATACACTCGCAGGACCAGAAATTGTTAAGGACCAAAATGAACACAACCAAGAGATTGGGTGAGAAGGGAAATAATGTTCTGTTAAACATATTGTCTGGTTATACAAAAACGGCTGGCGGTTCAAGATGAAATAATTCACCGATTAGCCAAGTATATCCGATGAGTTTTAACTAAGGAAAGTTCAAAGTGAAATACCTACTTACCGTAAATAAAACATTATTCCATATGCAGTCGGTGATATTTCAATTTGTGTGGGGGATAAAATATATTATCATTCATGTGGGGGATTGTTGAAATTCCTAAAGAGTTGAAGGAAATATATTTAGTCCCACATTGGCAAAATAGTGGGTTAATATTGTGTACGTATACAGAATCATCATTCCCTTAATTGGCCCTTAGGGTCAGGTAATTTTGTGCGAGGGGGAGGACCTATATTAGATGAACACACATGCGCGCGTGTGCGCTGCCTGCCTGTCCGACCGAATCGAACCGGGTCGAGTCGGGTTCGGGTTCGGGCTTGGGTTTGGGATTTGACATGAAATCGGGCCTTGAATAAAACTATATTTTTGCACCAAAAAACTCAGTAATTTTTAGGTAGGAAATTGACAAACGGGTTCGACCTGTTAGTATAAAAACGGGTGTGACCCGCGTAGAGCAAACAGATGCAACTCGTTACCATTCGAATTCAAACGGTAATGGATCGAGTGGGAAACAGACGGACACGTCTGTTCCCAAAAGATGCGAAAAGTGTATATAAACTACACGATTCTGATCAAATCAAAAAAGTTTTTTTTCCCTTTCCTCCTATCATCTGCTCTCTCCTTTTTCCACTACTGCCATTATCAAACATCAATCTGTCCGACATTAATCGCTACAATCTTGAGCAGTCTTCGCGTCTGTTGTATCCTGGGAGGTTTCGATTGAAAGTCTTAAGGCAAATGATATGTTTTAGGCCTCAGACGATCTTGGTATTGCTTACCGATTCTTATTTCAATTCAGTACTATACCGTGTACAATATTCATATACTGTGTTTTGCTATTTTGTAAGACATTAAGACAAACTTGTGCTGGAATTTTGTGTCGTTGACTAACTTATCATGATTAAGAATAGTCATACTAATTTAGTATACTAATTTGTGTAGAAATCAAATACTTATACTTTATTGCAATCTATTTTGAGTACATAATTATTAAATCAACAAATCAAAAAGGTCTACTACAATATCTTCTCTTACAAGTTTGAACCAAAATAATCGTCTATGCAACAAAGCACCTTTGCTTGGCACACATTCTTAGGCCTAAGATTGAGGGTTGCTTGGGTTTATATGATCTTTGAGACATTTGTCAAGCCTACATGTATAAACTCTAGATTTGTTTCCTTCAGAACGAATCCATTAGGCTAACTTCCTCGATGATAAGTATCATAGACTTGAAGCTAGTAACTTCATCAGTACTCCTTATTCTAGCAATGTTTGGAAACGTTAAAGAAGACATCTATTCACTAAAAGATAAAATTTTATTATTGTTTACCCCAAAATTGGTCTAAACACTCAAGGTACTAAAGTTGTACCTCACTAATGTTGTAAGGAAAAAAATGGAGCCGTGTTTAACAATAATTGAAAATGAAAATGCGAGGAAGTTAAAAAAGAAACGAGATCTAGAGTGGTTCAACCGTAAACTAGACCTACGTTCACTATGAAGATAGTTTGCATTCTTATAATGAGGATTACAAAATGCATCGGCTCTCTTTTTCATACATCTTTATGTCCAACCAACATACTCTCATTCACACATTTCAACCATAGAGTGTTGCAAGAGAATGATAGAATCTGCAGAGGAGAAGGATGGGTAAGTGATTGAGAATGTAGATGTTTTCGTTTCCCCTGATTATAAGATTTTGCTTGATGCCACGGCCAGATGAGTGATGGAACTTCGAGGCATGGAAATGATGATTTCTTTTCCGAATGTTTAAGGAGTCATTGAGGATAGAATTTAGCAGCACTTTGTGGTTTCAAAGATTGGGATCCCCTCTATGTTGGAAGCTATTACGTATTTATAGGTGAGCTCCCCTCAGGAAATGATCTGAAATTTGTATATGCAGGCTGCGGGTTGCTCATCCGATTAACTGCAATCATACCACTTCCTATATGTGGCCAGCTGTCCGTAGCTGTATCCAGTTGTCGTGTGCGAGCAGTTCCACAGGAGCGAGTGTTTTGGGTAGCTGAGCGGGCGACTTTATATGAGCGAACACTTTGGGTAGCTTTATAAGAGCGGAATGCGGGACTGGAATCAATTCTCTTTTTTACCCTGCGCGACCGACCTTCTTGGCTCGAGAGCATTCGTCCTTTTGCCGCCTTTGTATGGCGTCGTTCACCCTTATGGATATGTTGTGAGGTCGCTCCCGCCTATGTTGAATGGGCGACTTCCTTTATTTTGGTACTTGAGCGGCTTTGTTCCAGTATGAACGACCGACCTTTGCTTCTGCGCCTGAATCATGATTCTAAGTCAAACTTTGGTTGAAGGTATGATCATATAAGATGTTTCGGTTGCTTTTTTTGTAGTTCTATCACAAGCTCGGTCTTTTGACGTATACACATTTGCCCCTCGAAGTTTGTAGTTTTTAAAACAAAAAACTATAAGCTTCAAAGTAATGAGATACAATACCGCTGGGTGGATTTAATTCAACGTTCTGCAAAATAGGCGCCCTTACCAATAACTTATGTTTTCAAAATTTAAACATTCCTGCGATTGCTTGCCTACGAAAATCTAGCGGGATATTTTCCGGGTACGTCAAACCGGATCACTGGTTTTTAACTGAGCTGTCATACCATTAAAAAGGGGCCTTCGAGTCCTCTTTAAATATTATCTCTTCATTTTCCCTCTTTTATATTTCTCCGATTAACCTATCTCAATGGTGATTTCATTGTAGAAGACACTGTTGTTGCTTCTTGAAATTCCGATTTTCTTTGGATCGTTTCACCTGACCTTTTTTGGTCGAAGGTTTACTTTATCTTTTTTTCCAGCTACAACACTCCTTTTTTGAATTGAATTTCGCTTGTTCGACTGTAAGTGAACTTTCTTCCTTTAAACTCTGATTATGAGTTAATTCCCTTGGTTTTGTAAAAAGGGGTTCCCAATTGGTAAAAATCAAATTGCTTGAACATGCATGGTTGTGATGTTTGAGAAGTGTAGACTTGACTCAGTATGTACTCCTATTTCACGTAGAACCTTCTGGCCGTTCTGACTTATGCAATAAATTTTTTGGCCTCTTATGCTGGCAAGTTGCTTACTGAAATGCCTATGAAATGACATTTCCTAATCCATCATGCCTTTACCAGATGTTTGATGGAATACTTATGTCATAGCGCTTTTTCTGCTCTTCCCCTCTCACTATTCTTTTGGTATGTGCAATTAATAATTGCAACCGACCAAATCAGAGCCTGTGTTTCTTACACTTTTGAATTTATAACTCTTCCTTCATGCGGTCATATTACCAATAAATCCTCACTGTCGGGTATGACTGACGATTTTATTTGGAAGGCGCATCTATCCAGAGCTGCTTCCTTTTAATTACTAGCAATTCAAGTCATAATTTCTTTTTTAAGCATACTTATCTGTGTTGAAATGTACACTGACTACTAATTCATCTAAACCCCAGTTAAATCATCATGTCTGGAGAATGGAAGGGCTTGGATCAGGCAATTGAGGTTGCCCCGGCTACTGGTTCTGACTTGATTGTTAGCCAGTCTTATCCTCAACCTTGCTTTCTCGAAAGGGTGCCTGCTGGTTGCCGCAAATCGATGCTTTCTTTTGATCCGTATCTACAAATGTTTGATCGCTTTGGATTTTCAAAAGACGAAGCCAAATTTCCAAGAAAGGAAGAATCGTCG
Organism: Allium sativum; assembly: GCA_030737875.1. NCBI lineage: Eukaryota > Viridiplantae > Streptophyta > Magnoliopsida > Asparagales > Amaryllidaceae > Allium > Allium sativum. Next base: position 382,494,160 of record CM060915.1, read on the forward strand.
ATCATCCGCCCTCTGGATATGTGATGGTCAATAATCATATGCTATCTAGTGGGGGCAATTCCTCCTTTTAATCCTTATTTAGAGTCCGTTTTGCGGCGCCTGGCCATTGCCCCATATCAGCTGCACCCTAAAGGGTATCAAATTTTGCTTGGGCTATTCATACTCTTCATGAAAGTCCGGCAGCAAGAACCTACATTTACGGACATTTGTTCTTTATATGCTTTTAAAAGAAGGGAGGTGGACAGTCCTTATTTCCTTTTTATGGAAGGTAGGCATGGTAGAATTATTACTGGTCTGACGGATGGTGCTAAGGGATTTCCAGATCAATATTTCTTCATTCGGTGTCCTTGTAAATTCTATGGGCGATGGGCAGAAGGAGGTAATTACACCTTTGCTCTTAGAATTCTTACTTCTTTCTCTTTTTCATTTGGCTTTCTTTCTGATTCTTGTAGTGATTCCTTCTGTTGTGGGTCTTACCTTAGACCAAGCTCTTCTTAATTCTTTGATTTCTGTTGACCCAAAAGAAAGGAGTGGATAGACGTTGCCTTCAGAGGAAAATCTCCGCAAGTACCAGCTGATTCACTCTACATGGTCTTTTAAAAAGACTTTGGTTCATTCTTAGTGTTCCATTGGCAAGCCTCTTACTAAAAAGAAACGTCTAACCCTTGATGTAAGTGGTTGACCTTTTCCTTTGATTTCCGATGGGAGTGATAGGAGGGTCGATGAGAATATGGATGGTCTGAGGACTGATGTAATTTCTGGAATGACCGCCGAAAGTTGTGCTCACACTATTACTCAGGTGGAAGATTTCTCAGGGACTTTTGGAGGCCTGGGGGATTTGGACTCGGCCAAATATTTGAGTCAGGGAGACGTTGTGATGTCTGATCCCGTGATACCTGGTATAGGAGGAATCCGAGAACATATTCAGTGTCTCGGGAAAGCTCCAGCTTTCATACCTTCTCTTGAAACTGGTTCTGATATTATCTTATTCGCAGCATAATTTCCCATAAATCTCATGATTTCTAAACGCTTGCTGAACTCATATTTTATCCTTCAAGTGTAAATGCGAAATATTCGTTATCGGATGGCTTCTCTCAACAAGCTTATCTTACCGATCCGCAAAGTCTCTTACAATTTCGCCTTTCCTGTCATCCAAAGCATTCCCAGTTGTCTTCAAGTTCTACGGTTCGACGTACCTCTGAACTTCCAATGGTTGATTCTTTAAGGCGTGGAGGACTTGATCATGCTAAGGCGCTGGCGAAAGACAACAAAGGTAAATATCTCGTAGAAGGAAGAGAAGGAAAAAATGGTAGGATCGACCGAAACAAGAATGAGGCTCAGAAGTGCCCTACATCAACTGAATCTTCCGAAAGATCTATTGTTCGGACCTCTACTCAAATTCAGAAGATACATAATCGTCCACCTTATAAGGTTTCCCCTGGAAACTCAACGCTTAAGGATCGCTTCAGTTGTTGGGATTTAAGATGAATTTATTTTGACTTGGATTTACGTTCAAATGATAGGCGAGATGCCATTAAGAGTTTAGATGTTGTAAAAGATTGTACGATCAATCATCTTAACACTATTAAGAACCAACTTGAAGCACAGCTGAATCTTGCCATGAATAATGTTGATAGGCGACTAGAACAATGGGCTAAATTCGGTTATGAATTCCAGAAATTGAATGCTTGGCACCTTGACCATATTGAGGTCTTAGAGAACGATAAAGCCGGTCTGATCCACCTGATTAGATCCCAAGAGTCTGAAATTACCTCTTTGAAGAATGGAAGCATTAAAGTGAATAACTTAGAGGCCAGAAATGTCGAGCTTAAGAAGGAGCTGGAAGATGTGCGAGCGCAACTTCAAGATGCTCAATTTGCTCAAGAACTTGCCGAGTGCCACTTGGCCTTAGAAAAGCGGGCTTTGATTTCTTTTAAACAGGGGAATATGGTTCTCAAGGGCAAAATTGCTTCTCAGAATGAGACCCTTAGAACTCTCGAGGAAGATAAAATCAGGTTGCATAAAGATCTTGATGAAGCCAGAATTAGGACTGACAATACTTTGTTTCAATTCTATGTTTGCAGTGTCATGAGTCGCGGAAGTTTAAGTTATATGAACAAGGATTTTCTGCGAACTCTAGCTCTGGTTTAGGAATAGGTACTTTCGTATTCCAGTAATGCTGATGATGAATTCCTTCAAGAGCAGCTTCTAGAAGAAGAGGACCGTAAGTCTCTAATTGAAGGCAGGAGGATATTGGCGAATGAGCGAGCTCAATCGTTTAGGGGGGAACATTCAGATGCTGCCATTTCTTGTGTCCCACCCAATTCCATCGAAATTGACATTTCGAGTTCTCATATTCTTCTCGTAGACCGCTCTGCCTTGGGTGTCACTATCGAGCACTCAGTTCAAGAAAATGTTGTTAAACAGTGCATGAGACACGACAACACTTCTTTAAACGCGAACGATCTGGATTGACTTTTTATACCCAGTAATTCTTGGTAAAACTGATATCTATCTTCTTCCCGGATATGGATTTGCTTATTTCTTCACCTGGGATTGCTGAGTTTCGTGCTTGTAATTCACTTGCATCAGGTGTGCTTTCGCCACCTCCTTTATCTGCTTGCGGTACTACTGCTCAACCTGCCGCCGTTGATTCCGTCTTAATATCTACCATTCCTCTCATCACACCTTCATGAGACGACCTATCTTTACCTGATGTGTCTGATCCGGAAGATGAGGACGAAATTTGGAATACCAAGGCTGTGTCCACTTTGGAACGCAAGAGGAAACCAGCTTGCAAATAGTACGAAATCATCAGCTCGTTTCCTCTGATGGCCCTTTTGTATAGGCAGATCAGTAGATGATGAACAGTTGGTTCATCTTTTGCTTTCCCTGTTTAAGAAATAACATATGTGATTTTTGTGGTCTGATTTCAACCTGTTTTCTTTTATTTGTTACGCAATTAGACCGGTTGTTTGTGTGTGTGCCGGCCCTCGTTTATATTTTCATGTTTGCGCACTTACGTTTGTATTGTTTGGATGTTATAATAGTTTTATTACCCCACTCTTATGAGTGATCGCACTTCATGAGGAATTTATTTTGTTGGCCGCGCGAATCTTATCGTTCGAATAATTCTCGCAATAAAGTTATGATGAGTCTGTGGTATGTTTTGAGTGGTCATTGGTGATTTTTACACAATGGTGATGTCCCCATACCAAAGCTCTTTATAATTTCATAGGTTTTGTAAACTTGAATCACGATTTCATTTGATCAGTTCGTGATTTTAGAGTTGATGTTCAACCACATCTCCTGCTAACTTGGCTGTACAAGTTTTTTTTCTTTTGGAGATTGGTTTTTTAAAAAAGCGTGTGATTAATATGTGTTTTTTTTGGGGTACCCCAATGGAAGGTCTTGGTTCCAATTTTCGATCCAAGTTTGGTCTTGTTAGTCCTGATTGGATCGAAAATTGGAACCCAAGACCTTCCATAGTGGCACCCCAAAAAAACACATAATAATCACGCGCTTTTAAAAAAAAACCAAGCTCCAAAAGAAAAAAACTTGTACAGCCAAGTTAGCAGGAGATGTGGTTGAACATCAACTCTAAAATCATGAACTGATCAAATGAAATCGTGATTCAAATTAACAAAATCTATGAAATTAGAAAGAGCTTTGGTATGGGGAAATCACCATTGTGTAAAAATTACCAATGCCCACTCAAAACATACCACAGACTCTCGCAATAAAGTTATGACGAGTCTGTGGTATGTTTTGAGTGGTCATTGGTGATTTTTACACAATGGTAATGTCCCCATACCAAAGCTCTTTGTAATTTCATAGATTTCGTTAATTTGAATCACGATTTCATTTGATCAGTTCATGATTTTAGAGTTAATGTTCAACCACATATCCTGCTAACTTGGCTGTACAAGTTTTTTCTTCTTTTGGGGATTGTTTTTTTTAAAAGCGCGTGATTATTTTGTATTTTTTTTTGGGTGCCCCCATGGAAGGTCTTGGGTTCGAATTTTCGATCCAAGTTTGGTCTTGTTAGTCCTAATTTTTCTAGGACTGAAAAGACCTTGTTGGGTACCCCCTTTCGGTTAGGATTTCTGTTACCCTTTTTGGCTAGATTTTTGTTACCCCCTTTCGGCTAAGATTTCTAATTTGCACTGGTCCTTCTAGCATGTTTTGCCAGTCTTTACGGCACTAGGACTGGTGTTTCCAGCATAGGTTTTTATCCGTGGGACATTTTTATCATCTCCCTTGTACTTTCTTGAAGTCCGATGTCTAATTCTCTAGCAAGCGCTTGCTAACGGAAGCACCATCTTTTGACTTGTTATTTGTCATATAATGGCATGTTCTGCTGAGACAATGTGCTTATACATCCAACTTGGTTCGCACGCGTTTGTGGCACTCTTAAGTCCTTCTGCTTAAAATGTACTTTGAGAATCCTCCCGTCGCAACTAGGATAGGGATGATTAATTGCTTTTATCATGCCTACATTCTGAAAAATCAATTTTCCGCATGAAACGATAAGTATGGTATTCAGATAAGCACATGATAACTTCGTTCATACAAGGCATTTGTAAGTAAACCATTGTCAAATATTAACATGAATATAGCAAGTGGCAAAGCAGAGTAAAACAACTACTATTTCTTAAGTAAATAAGGTAAAAACGGAGTAATAAAGCAAAGTAACGGGGATTTTAGTTCGAGAATTCCATAATCAGGACTCCAGTTACTGATCCTTAACCAAGTATTAGCTCCGGTCTAGTTTAGGCCTTTTTCTTGGAGCTTGCTGTCCCTTGTTTGTAGAGAAGTAGGACAATGGCCTTGCACATATTGTTGCAAACGGTTCTCCCTAACCAGCCCCTCGATTATTGACTTTAATTGTCCACACTCGTTAGTATCGTGTCCCGGTTGGTCATGGAATTAACAAAACCTCCCTGATTTTATGGTTGCGTCCCTGACTTGCATTCGTTCTGGAACTAGATACTTCTCGGTATTTTTAGTTGCCATGAAGATATTCCCTATGGTGTCATGGAGTGAGGTGCATTCAAAATTCTTAAAAAAGCGTGGTTTCCTTTTAGGTTGTTTGGTTTTTCCTTTGTTGTTTCTTTCCGAAACTCCACCTGCTGTACCTAAGATATATTTTTGCTTTTCATTATGATCTATAGAACGAGTGCCTTTCTCCCTGCCGGGTCTCCGCCAGGGTCCATAATCATGACATGTAGTTTTCTGAGTGGAATTTTCTCGTTCAGCAAAAAATCCTATTTCGCTTACATGACTTATTCGAGTGAATGGAAGGTTAGCGACACTTGGTGCGGATTTCACGATAGAGGTTTGAATAACGAGAATCAACTCGATCTTCTTTATCATTGCGTTGTTTGAAATAGTTATTTAACTCGTTAGCCCTGTCATTGCTTCTTCCAATTCCCTCTTGGTTACGGCCGCCTCGACTTTTAACGGTTCCTTTTCTTCGGAATGGGCGATAGGCAACGTGGCAACGTCGAAGACGTCGTTGATTTTGTCAGCAATTTCCTTCGGCGTGTTCATGATTCCAAGCACAGTTTTTCTCAGAAAAACTTCGTCGGACTGCAATTTGGGAAAGAATCAAATACGGCCCCACGGTGGGCGCCAAAATGTTTACACCAAAATTGGTCTAAACACTCAAGGTACTAAAGTTGTACTTCACCAATGTGGTAAGGAAAAAATGGAGCCGTGTTTAACAACAATTGAAAATGAAAATACGAGGAAGTTAAAATAGAAACGAGATTTAGAGTGGTTCAGTCGTAAACTAGGCCTACGTCCACTATGAAGATAGTTTGCATTCTTAATAAGGATTGCAAAATACATCAGCTCTCTCTTTTCATACATCTTTATGTCCAACCAATATACTCTCATTCACACATTTCAACCTTAGAGTTTTGCAAGAGAATGATAGAATCTGCAGAGGAGAAGGATGGGTAAGTGATTGAGAATGTAGACGTTTTCGTTTCCCCTAATTATAAGATTGTGCTTGACGCCATGACCAGATGAGTGATGGAACTTCAAGGCTGGGAAATGATGATTTCTTTTCAGAATGTTTAAGGAGTCATTGAGGACAGAATTTAGTAGCACTTTGTGGTTTCAAAGAGTGCGATCCCGTCTATGTTGGCAGCTGTGACGTATTCATAGGTGAGCTCCCCTTTGGAAATGATCTGAAATCTGTATATGCAGGTTGCGGGTTGCTCATCCCATTAACTGCAATCATACCCCTGCCTATTTGTAGCCAGTTGTCCGTAGCTGTATCCAATTGTCGTGTGCGAGCGATTCCACAGGAGCGAGTGCTTCGGGTAGCTGAGCGGGTGACTTTATAGGAGCGAACACTTTGGGTAACTTTATAAGAGCAGAATGCGGGACTAGAATCAATTCTCTTTTGTACCCTGCGCGACCGACCTTCTTGGCTCAAGAGCGTTCGTCTTTTTGCTGCCTTTGCATGGCGCCATTCACCCTTATGGCTGTGTTGTGAGGTCGCTTCCGCCTATGTTGAATGGGCAACTTGCTTTATTTTGGTAGTTGAGCGACTTTGTTCCAGTATGAATGACCGACCTTTGCTTCCGCGCCTGAATCATGATTTTGCGTCAAACTTTGGTTGAAGGTATGATCATATAAGATATCGCGGATGCTTGTTTTGCGGTTCTATCACATGCTCGGTCTTTTGACGGATAAACAATTATGGATACAACTGAATATCAAACTATGACTGACTGTTATCAAGACCCGATCGGACTGCCGGCCGTACCTTCAAAGCCATCGACCACTGGTGTTGGCGGCCCGGAGGTCGCTGGAACCGCAACATTGGTTAAATCTCGACATAACCATTAAAACCTTAAAAACCGTAATAAAACCATAGATAATTAAAGTATTTTTATATAGTTTGTGTATTGATTTGGAAATTTAGGATAAAACCGATGGGGGTATCGTTTTGGGAGGAGGAGAGAAACGCAAGCTTTCCTAATGCTGAAACTTTGCATATACTATTTCTCTTGTATAACTTCACTCTTTTTACATAACCTTTTAAATTCGAGGATGAGATTTAAATTAGATGAAGAATGGAAAAAAGTGCCTACATTTCAGCAAATGAGATGTATTTTTCGATCTTCGAAAAGTGTATTAGTTCGCAAACTAGTTAATGCAAAAAACGAAGAGGAGAAACTTCAGCTAAAACCAGATAACATCAAAACCACGACGGAGTGGAAGAAGTTTATTAAGCTGAAAACAAATCCGGAATTTAAGGTGAACCATTCATAATATATTTTTCTCTTAATGATTTTTTGAGTGTATGTGATCCACTTTCAATTCAGTTTTAGCTATTAATGAAATGCAAACATTCACAATTACAAAATATTGGCTTACACTAGTTTATGAATAGTGATGTTAATTCTCTGTATAATCTTTTATGTGTTTTTGAATATTTCAGATGGTAAGTGATAAATTCAAAGCCCTTCGACAAAATCAGATGCTACATACAAGCAGCCGTAGAGGGATGGCTCGATTGGCTAAAAATTTGGTATTAAGAATTAATTAATTTACCATAATATTTGTTAAGTAAGTAGCCAATATGATTTGTTTTTCTTAATGGTCATTTGAATGTAGAAAGAAGAGTGTAACGATTCTCGGTCTCTAGGGTTGATGTGTGGGTCAAATCTCACATTAGAAAAGGAGATCAAATCCTCTGTTCCCAAAAAATCTCTATCTCCTGTACCCAACCAATTAGAACCTTTGATTTTCCCATTTTTGCAATTAAGTCAGAGAATAAAAAAAGGTTTAATTGCAAAAGGTGGAAATCAGAAGGTTATGATTGGTTGAGTACAGGGGAACAGAGGGTTTTGGGTATAGGGGATTTGCTTTGTTAGAAAAGATGGCAAACCAGTGAACGTCGTTGTTGCTTATAAAATTATAAGCACTTTTTTTAACAACAATGTGATAGTTTGATGTTAGTGCATATAATACCAATGTTGATCTCTATAGGAAAAAATTAAAAGCGTTGTCGATGGATCACATTCGCCCTCAATAATCGGTTACAAAGGCGATGCGCTATCGCAAGTGCTTGGACCCGATAGACGCGGATGATTAAGAGGAATGGGAAGAGGCATGATCGCCACCAAGGCAATTTTGTCACATGCTAGGGATAAACAGACAATCCAAATGCAAAACCAAATTTCAGAATTAAAGGCGATGGTTCAAGCGTTAATGAAAAATCAATTAAATGCCCCAATTCCTCTTTCATTTCTTGATTAGGAGTTAGGACAATCATTCAATAGGGGCAGAAACTGCACGAATCTCTTTCTGTTTTGTATGCATGGTTAGACAAACAAATAAAATAAAATCTGTTATAGAACTTACAGTTGGTTATAAACATTGGTCTAAGCATATTAATTATCGTCTGTGTATGGACGAACTTTTAATAAAGTTGACCAGCTTAATTTGTATCCTCACTACTGTGCATTGGTTCATTTTTTTCAATACTATCACTATTCCTATACAATCATTTACATAGTATAAATTACTCTATAGTCCACTGTCTCTGCATTTTGTTTTAACTGCCAATTTATAACGTTGTTTAAGTTGTTTTATGAAACAACCCGCTACTTCCCCGTAAAGGAAAGCGTCGGATAGTTCGAGAACAAACCACAACAGAACGCATACAGAAGAACATTTCATTGTATATTACAACAATGCATCAGATTACAAGAATATACAGACTAAAAACGAATAAATATTACACAGAAATATCAGAGATTTACATTATATTTAAATACATAGCAGCGGAAAATAATACGATACACAACTAGAAGTAGATATACGGATACAAAGCTTTCCGGATATCGTTCCAGCTGTAAACCAGGATCCTGTGAATATAAATCTGCAAAACCAAAACTACTAGCTGCCCGTGTCAAAATAGGGGCACCCAGAGTTTAGGTTAAAACAATAAACTCCAGGTCAGTCATGTGACTGGTGTGAGAACTAAAACAGTTAATCTTTATTTTAAAGTTAGGTAAATCAAGGGACCACGCCGTATAACACGGAACGGGTTTCCTCCCAAGAATACCAGTGCATAAAACAAACAGCGCAATGCTAAATAAAGAAAAATGAAGCTGTTATAAGACCCAGGTCCCATCACACAATGCAACGCAGTCGAGGATAGGGTTTTCCCTTATAACAGCCAAAGAATGCTTGATACGTTTAAAACAAATCATTTGATACTATAATAAGTGCATAGTGTATAAAACAACTTCAAATCATAAGTATCAATCATAGGCGGCATGGGTACCATATATCATGTCGCCATACTAGTTCTACAATTAAAACCGCAAATGTCACGTATTTGGAAGTTGGATTTCCATCTATAAACCGAGGCAAAAGATAGTCCTCAACCGATTCGAGACAATCTAGCCTACCATGTCTCAGGAACAGCCGCAACTGCCCCCTGGATCGTCAGGGCCGGTCCACCGATGTGGATTATTATGCCTGAACAATACGTCTCCCCGCCCTTTGGGGCGCAAACGAGCCAACGAATGACTCCATCGGTTCGAGAACGACCGATCAATCCGAGGCGCCTCGCAACAGCAACAACCACATAAGTCAAACTCGTCAGGGCGTGTAAAACCACTGACGCCACTTTTAGCTAGAAAGAAACGCAAGTCCTCCCTGATGTCCGTCTCCCGTTTCTGGTTCATACCGGGTGTGAAACTCGCGAAGCAAACGTTACACAAAGCTACGCCACAAAGGCCGTGCTTTGATCATCACCACAAGACTTTGCTTTTCAACAGAAGCCTTGATCATTTGCATCTTAGCATGCCACACAGGCAAACCATCCTATGCAACCGATATCAGTCACACAGAATGAAATCCGATGTCAGACACACAGTCCATTTACAAGTCCGTTCTGGGTCTGAACGAAACCGGAGGCACCTAGTACCCCGCATATCCATCGATCTCCAAGTACGTCTGGACGATCACCAACTGTTTCCATCTTCTTGGGTGTACAGCCCAATCAAGATCATCAGTTATCACCCAAACGACGTGAAGACCTCCGGTCTTCGACCATCGTCTTCATCTTCGACTTATCGTCGTATCAGTTATTCGGAATGGGATAAACCCGGTCTTTCCGAATAACTCGCGTATATTTAAATAAGTGTTACACAAACACAACATACGCCCCATTCCAATTCATTAGTCACTAACCGTAAATTAATCAAGAGAATAATTCCCCAAATATTAACCCCGAAGGCCGAAACCAACATCAGATCAATATCCAGAAAACCATTCTGCTTGGCCAACCGACAGTTAGTTTCTAAATTTCACATTCATAGGGAAATGTTCCCATTAATTTTATCCAAGATAAATTTCTTGAATTTATTCTTCTTTTGAATTTCGATTCAACTAGTCGAGATTAACGAACCTTACCGAAGTAATCATTGGTTTTAATTTCCCAATCCCAACCTATTTATCCCATGAAGTAAAACTGGTAATACTTCATATCTAACACCACAGTGTTATCGGTAAATTCAATTACCATTTCACGTTCAAATCTAATTAAAGATTTAACTATCGCCTGGAGCAAAACTGGTGATACTCCATTTCGATTATTTCAATCTAATTAAAGATTCATTAAAACTCCACTTAGTTTTAATCTGTGACTGGGTTAAAGAATCAGTGTCATTTAAAACACGGTTCACGATAAACCCAAAATCACATCACATTCCAATCAGTCCCTAATTGTAAATTAGCAAGTGAGCAATTCCCTAAGTATGAATCCCGAAGGCCGAAACCAACATCAGATCAATACCTCGGAAGCTATTCAACTTAACTAATCTCCCGTTAGTTTCTGATTTTCTTAACCCCTTTAGGTCTAAGAACTGTATTATTGAAGATACCGTTCACGACAACCCAAAATCACATTTCATCAATGATCGGGTTAAAGAACGAGTGTTATTTAAAAACACTGTCCACGATAAACCCAAAAATCAATATCGATTCAATTCCAATTAAATATTATTTAATTGGTACACTTCATTAAATCTGAATAAAAAGATTTAATCTTTTCTCAACTGGGTTCAAGAACAGTGTTAGTGAAGACACCATTCACGACAAACCCAAATCACATTTGATATTCAATACAAGGCTCTGAATAGAAAATATATCGGCTTATATTCAATATCAAATTCTACGATTAACAAATGTCGTATTGGAAATAACGATATAAATATATATCTTTCAAATTTCCATAACAACATCTGTATAATCACGAATTCCAACATCGAAATATTCCGAAGACAATTTCGATTCAAACCCACACCAATGCAATCATTGGAAATTTTGGTTATTTTTAAAACCCTTTTCAAATTCAATTTATTTATTCAAAAATAAATAGAATTATAATTCTAGTTCAAAACTAGTTCAATTCGATAAAAATCTATTTTTATCTTTTCAAATATGGAGTTTTTCATCCCAATTCTTCACAAATCATTTCTTATGATTTTACACAAATTATTACTATTTTTAATAATTTTATCAAGGCCCGTACAGTCGATTTCCATCAACGGCCATCGAACTGCACTTACAGCGACCTTTTTCAAATTTGATTTGGACATAATTCCAAATCCAACCGTTAGATTTCAAATTTCTAATATTCGTTAGAAAGCTCTTTTCGATACGAACCCAACGGTTCCGGTTTTAGGAGGATCCGACGGTCGGATCTCCCGTAATGTCCGTTTGAAATAAATGGTCGAAATTCACGAACTGCCGCGGCGCGGCGCGTTCTATTCAGGCCATTATATTATATATATAATATATATAATATATACTTCGTCGATTTCTATTTAAAACGAATTATATAAATAGTTTTGAATTCGTTTCAAAAACATTTTCAACTTCCATTTCAATTCAAATCAAAATTGAATTCTTCTTTATAAATTCGTTTTAAAATTCATTTCTATTCAATTCAAATTTTAGTTCAATTTGAATTCATTTCAATTTGCTTTCAATTCAATTTGAATTCGTTTTCAATTCATTTCATTTCGAAATCGTTTTCAATTCATTTCATTTCGAAATCGTTTTCAATTCATTTTGAATTCGTTTTCAATTCAATTCATTTCGAAATCGTTTTCAATTCATTTTGAATTCGTTTTCAATTCAATTCATTTCGAAATCGTTTTCAATTCATTTCATTTCGAAATCGTTTTAAAATCGATATAAATATCGATTCACGTCAAAATGGCGTCAATCTAGTCAACACGGCTTCATAAATTTCTATTTTCAAATATTCTATTTCAAATATTTCCTTTTTCAAAATAGTTGTTATTATCAAAATATTTCGTTCAACACATGACCAATCTCAATGGATGAGTACTGTCAACACATGAACTTTTATTTTATATTATTCTTTATTTTTCAAAATGGAATGAGGCCCAATCAATTACCATATAAAGTTAATTATATGGATTTTCATACAACACATGTATATAATAGCATTGAAAAATAATCAACCATCAACCAAAGTGCATTACACTGTATAAGCATCAAATATAGATATCTAACGCTTATAACAGCATGTCAATCAATCGATCGACATATTTAATCAATCAGGATGAGTGAACTTCATATTTCATCCTAACACCCGTGTGGGGTTTCAAACAATCAAACACAGATTTTATTTGTGCAGTTGGGCGATGTGTAAAATTTATCGTCCCAATCAATGTCCTTCAAATAGGTGTACATAAACAAACCGTCCGGTTTGTAAATGAATATTTATTTATTCACATTCACGTTAAAAATTATATTTTTAACGATAAAACATTTTATTTCGACATATGAATTTCTATTCAGCTCATTCTTTTCAATAAAAGGATATTTTTATTTTTCTAACTTATTTTAGAAAATTTCGGCGGCATAACGGCACGATACTAGAAACGGGACGAGGCCTAGCCTTATCCCCGGTCTAGTGAAGGCCCACGCCATTCACACATCAATCAATCAATTTATTTCACCAAACAGTTCAATTTCAAATCAAATCATCCAACTAATCTACGCAACCAAACAAACAAGTCCATGGTTTGTGGACGATTGTGTCGGGTGCTACTAAGCACCGTCTGCATCCTAGTATATATATAACTAGAAAAAGAAATTGAAAGGTGAGAAATTCTCACCTATAGCTATCCTAGCTCCACGGCTCTTCATTTGCAGAAGTCTTCGTCGTTTCGCCTTTTTGTCACCTTCGTTGCTGCTTTCACTACATACGTAAAAATCACATTTTTATTCCGATGTTCAATATATAAAAATCAAATTTTTATTTCAAAGTTCAATATATAAAAATCGAATTTTTATTTCAAAGTTCAATATATAAAAATCGAATTTTTATTTCAAAGTTCAATATATAAAAATCGAATTTTTATTTCCACGCTATATGGATAAAAATGCTATTTTTATTTCGTTATTCTATATATAAAGATCTCGCCTTTTCAACTATAAAGATTTCATCTTTATAAAAATCAGCACTTTATTTAGACGAATAGAAAATAAAAATCAGTTTTTGCAATATATAAAAATCAGTTTTTGCAATATAAAAAAACAGTTTTAACAAAATATAAAAATCAGTTTTAACAAAATATAAAAATCAGTTTTTGCAATATAAACAAAACAGTTTTAACAAAATATAAAAATCAGTTTTTGCAATATAAAAAAAACAGTTTTAACAAAATATAAAAATCAGTTTTAACAAAATATAAAAATCAGTTTTTGCAATATAAAAAAAACAGTTTTAACAATATATAAAAATCAGTTTTTGCAATTAACATAAATCAGTTTTAACAAAATATAAAAATAAATAAATTAAAAAAACTTACGGAGGGGCGCTGTGCTTGTTCGTCAGTGGAAGGGGGGGCGTCGGCTTCGTCGAGGGTTCGGAGGAGGGGGGGTCGGCTTCGTCGAGGGTTCGGAGGAGGGGGTTGCGCTCTCGGCTGGGCGACGACGGGGAGGGGGTGAGGTCGGTGGTAGCGGGGTCGATGGCGACGGCGATCGCCAGGGAGGGTGGAGGCGGCAGGAATCGAACGATTTTTTTTTTTTTTTTTTTTTTGTTCGGTTTGATTTTGAAGAAGAGGGGGGGGCCAGAATGAATTAAGGGGAGGAGAGAAGATATTATATTATTATTATTTTTTTTAATTAATTAATTTATTTTATCCTAAAGAATTGACTTTCACATACGACCTCGACACGAGGCCCACCGCCTGTCGTCCATAGCGTTTTACCCCCATTCCGAACACAATGGGATATGTTTCACAAGTCAGTCCAATCATTACGATCAGTTTTCGTTAGATTTAACATTTAAAACATTATATTGAATTTTAAACGTACATTTCAAATTACCGGGGTCACATACTAACTAGAAAAATTCCAGAAAAATATTTTCTAGCTTCGTATTAGCGATACGGTCCTAACAAAACTAGTTTCGTCGAATTCTGAGACCGTTAGAAAAATGGCCAATTTCCAGTCGATTAAAATCAACTGAAATGGTCAAATCGCGTTTTCCTTTGCCACGCTCACATATTGATTCGAAAAATTATGAAATTTGGAATCTAGCAATAACTTTACATCCCGGACCCAACAAAACTGGTTTCGTCGAAATCCGAGGTCGTTTGCAAAATGTCCATTTTTAAGGGCCTGAATTCCATAGCGACTATTCAGAATTTTCAACTGGACATATCTTTTGATTCCCGCTATGAAATTTCGATTATTCGGATTCGTTGGAAAGATATTATCAATTAGATCCCATTATTTTTGGTTTCACTAAAATCCGGATTGTTTTGCACCCGGTACATTCAATTGAAGTTTGAAATCGAATTATCGAACTACCGCGCCATTTTCAATTCTATTTATAATTATATATAAATATTTATATTCTAACGACGACGTATATAATATATACGTCGAATTATATTCAAAATAAATTTCTCGTCGATTCTATTTAAAGTAATCTATTTTAAATATTCAAAATTCGCTAAATTTGCCAAAAATAAAATTTTCAAACTGGCTCGCATTTTACGGGTTGTTACAATCTCCCCCACTTAAAACTTTTCGTCCCCGAAAAGGAACAAAGTCGAAAGCGGTTTGACTATTCAACTCTACCTTCGATCTGGCTTCCATTCTCCAACTCTTTAGTTTCTGAGAATTTTCAAAACTTCAAAATTTTGGCTAACACCCTAAATTTTCGAAAAATTTCGCCATAACCTCCCCTGCACCGGGAGCATCGGGGAATTTCAAATAGCTTCCCCGGTCCTTCAGATCTCAAAAAGAAAAAGAAAAAGCCAAGCGGCTAGCCAATAGGCTCACAAAATCATCATCACCCAAACAAAACAGGAAATTATGTAGTAAACATGTACCTATTTGTCGGGCAAACAAATTTTATTCTTCGGCTCTAGCCTCCTTGCTATGACCTGTTCAATGATATATATGTATATGCAAGCAAACGCAACCAAATTTCGATATAATTCAATATTTGATACAATTAGGCTAAATGGCTAAAAATTAGCAAACAAATAAACAAACAACCCAAACATCAATCAATTAGTGAATTATCATTTGAAATTCATAATTTTGATACATACACAAAAAATCATGTTTTTGATGCCAATTCACAACAAAGTGTTCTAGCTATATAAGATTTGGTTCTCACACCAGTCTAATGGAAATATATAGATATCACACCTTCGAAACACGAATATAAATACTGATGATGTGGCCACATCATCAGAATTATCCCCGAGTATCTAGAATGTGACTCTATATCTATCCAGTATATTAAAATTTCAAATACACGCGGATCAGACGTATACGCAAAATCTTTATATACTGGACTGTCCATATCAATATAAATAAATAATCAAATACGAATAATTGATTTAAATTTTCAAAACAAAAATTGTTTTCATTTTTTTTAAATATACTCTTCACACTCGTTCTAGGATACTACTGATCCCATCTCTAACGAGTCATTCTCATTGGATATTACTAATCCAATATCTGATGAATTCGTTCGTATGTTTCTAATGTGTCTTGTTCTCTAGCTTTGTAAACCAAAGCTCTGATACCAAATGAAACAACCCGCTACTTCCCCGTAAAGGAAAGCGTCGGATAGTTCGAGAACAAACCACAACAGAATGCATACAGAAGAACATTTCATTGTATATTACAACAATGCATCAGATTACAAGAATATACAGACTAAAAACGAATAAATATTACACAGAAATATCAGAGATTTACATTATATTTAAATACATAGCAGCGGAAAATAATACGATACACAACTAGAAGTAGATATACGGATACAAAGCTTTCCGGATATCGTTCCAGCTGTAAACCAGGATCCTGTGAATATAAATCTGCAAAACCAAAACTACTAGCTGCCCGTGTCAAAATAGGGGCACCCAGAGTTTAGGTTAAAACAATAAACTCCAGGTCAGTCATGTGACTGGTGTGAGAACTAAAACAGTTAATCTTTATTTTAAAGTTAGGTAAATCAAGGGACCACGTCGTATAACACGGAACAGGTTTCCTCCCAAGAATACCAGTGCATAAAACAAACAGCGCAATGCTAAATAAAGAAAAATGAAGCTGTTATAAGACCCAGGTCCCATCACACAATGCAACGCAGTCGAGGATAGGGTTTTCCCTTATAACAGCCAAAGAATGCTTGATACGTTTAAAACAAATCATTTGATACTATAATAAGTGCATAGTGTATAAAACAACTTCAAATCATAAGTATCAATCATAGGCGGCATGGGTACCATATATCATGTCGCCATACTAGTTCTACAATTAAAACCGCAAATGTCACGTATTTGGAAGTTGGATTTCCATCTATGAACCGAGGCAAAAGATAGTCCTCAACCGATTCGAGACAATCTAGCCTACCATGTCTCAGGAACAGCCGCAACTGCCCCCTGGATCGTCAGGGCCGGTCCACCGATGTGGATTATTATGCCTGAACAATACGTCTCCCCGCCCTTTGGGGCGCAAACGAGCCAACGAATGACTCCATCGGTTCGAGAACGACCGATCAATCCGAGGCGCCTCGCAACAGCAACAACCACATAAGTCAAACTCGTCAGGGCGTGTAAAACCACTGATGCCACTTTTAGCTAGAAAGAAACGCAAGTCCTCCCTGATGTCCGTCTCCCGTTTCTGGTTCATACCGGGTGTGAAACTCGCGAAGCAAACGTTACACAAAGCTACGCCACAAAGGCCGTGCTTTGATCATCACCACAAGACTTTGCTTTTCAACAGAAGCCTTGATCATTTGCATCTTAGCATGCCACACAGGTAAACCATCCTATGCAACCGATATCAGTCACACAGAATGAAATCCGATGTCAGACACACAGTCCATTTACAAGTCCGTTCTGGGTCTGAACGAAACCGGAGGCACCTAGTACCCCGCATATCCATCGATCTCCAAGTACGTCTGGACGATCACCAACTGTTTCCATCTTCTTGGGTGTACAGCCCAATCAAGATCATCGGTTATCACCCAAACGACGTGAAGACCTCCGGTCTTCGACCATCGTCTTCATCTTCGACTTATCGTCGTATCAGTTATTCGGAATGGGATAAACCCGGTCTTTCCGAATAACTCGCGTATATTTAAATAAGTGTTACACAAACACAACATACGCCCCATTCCAATTCATTAGTCACTAACCGTAAATTAATCAAGAGAATAATTCCCCAAATATTAACCCCGAAGGCCGAAACCAACATCAGATCAATATCCAGAAAACCATTCTGCTTGGCCAACCGACAGTTAGTTTCTAAATTTCACATTCATAGGGAAATGTTCCCATTAATTTTATCCAAGATAAATTTCTTGAATTTATTCTTCTTTTGAATTTCGATTCAACTAGTCGAGATTAACGAACCTTACCGAAGTAATCATTGGTTTTAATTTCCCAATCCCAACCTATTTATCCCATGAAGTAAAACTGGTAATACTTCATATCTAACACCACAGTGTTATCGGTAAATTCAATTACCATTTCACGTTCAAATCTAATTAAAGATTTAACTATCGCCTGGAGCAAAACTGGTGATACTCCATTTCGATTATTTCAATCTAATTAAAGATTCATTAAAACTCCACTTAGTTTTAATCTGTGACTGGGTTAAAGAATCAGTGTCATTTAAAACACGGTTCACGATAAACCCAAAATCACATCACATTCCAATCAGTCCCTAATTGTAAATTAGCAAGTGAGCAATTCCCTAAGTATGAATCCCGAAGGCCGAAACCAACATCAGATCAATACCTCGGAAGCTATTCAACTTAACTAATCTCCCGTTAGTTTCTGATTTTCTTAACCCCTTTAGGTCTAAGAACTGTATTATTGAAGATACCGTTCACGACAACCCAAAATCATATTTCATCAATGATCGGGTTAAAGAACGAGTGTTATTTAAAAACACTGTCCACGATAAACCCAAAAATCAATATCGATTCAATTCCAATTAAATATTATTTAATTGGTACACTTCATTAAATCTGAATAAAAAGATTTAATCTTTTCTCAACTGGGTTCAAGAACAGTGTTAGTGAAGACACCATTCACGACAAACCCAAATCACATTTGATATTCAATACAAGGCTCTGAATAGAAAATATATCGGCTTATATTCAATATCAAATTCTACGATTAACAAATGTCGTATTGGAAATAACGATATAAATATATATCTTTCAAATTTCCATAACAACATCTGTATAATCACGAATTCCAACATCGAAATATTCCGAAGACAATTTCGATTCAAACCCACACCAATGCAATCATTGGAAATTTTGGTTATTTTTAAAACCCTTTTCAAATTCAATTTATTTATTCAAAAATAAATAGAATTATAATTCTAGTTCAAAACTAGTTCAATTCGATAAAAATCTATTTTTATCTTTTCAAATATGGAGTTTTTCATCCCAATTCTTCACAAATCATTTCTTATGATTTTACACAAATTATTACTATTTTTAATAATTTTATCAAGGCCCGTACAGTCGATTTCCATCAACGGCCATCGAACTGCACTTACAGCGACCTTTTTCAAATTTGATTTGGACATAATTCCAAATCCAACCGTTAGATTTCAAATTTCTAATATTCGTTAGAAAGCTCTTTTCGATACGAACCCAACGGTTCCGGTTTTAGGAGGATCCGACGGTCGGATCTCCCGTAATGTCCGTTTGAAATAAATGGTCGAAATTCACGAACTGCCGCGGCGCGGCGCGTTCTATTCAGGCCATTATATTATATATATAATATATATAATATATACTTCGTCGATTTCTATTTAAAACGAATTATATAAATAGTTTTGAATTCGTTTCAAAAACATTTTCAACTTCCATTTCAATTCAAATCAAAATTGAATTCTTCTTTATAAATTCGTTTTAAAATTCATTTCTATTCAATTCAAATTTTAGTTCAATTTGAATTCATTTCAATTTGCTTTCAATTCAATTTGAATTCGTTTTCAATTCATTTCATTTCGAAATCGTTTTCAATTCATTTCATTTCGAAATCGTTTTCAATTCATTTTGAATTCGTTTTCAATTCAATTCATTTCGAAATCGTTTTCAATTCATTTTGAATTCGTTTTCAATTCAATTCATTTCGAAATCGTTTTCAATTCATTTCATTTCGAAATCGTTTTAAAATCGATATAAATATCGATTCACGTCAAAATGGCGTCAATCTAGTCAACACGGCTTCATAAATTTCTATTTTCAAATATTCTATTTCAAATATTTCCTTTTTCAAAATAGTTGTTATTATCAAAATATTTCGTTCAACACATGACCAATCTCAATGGATGAGTACTGTCAACACATGAACTTTTATTTTATATTATTCTTTATTTTTCAAAATGGAATGAGGCCCAATCAATTACCATATAAAGTTAATTATATGGATTTTCATACAACACATGTATATAATAGCATTGAAAAATAATCAACCATCAACCAAAGTGCACTACACTGTATAAGCATCAAATATAGATATCTAACGCTTATAACAGCATGTCAATCAATTGATCGACATATTTAATCAATCAGGATGAGTGAACTTCATATTTCATCCTAACACCCGTGTGGGGTTTCAAACAATCAAACACAGATTTTATTTGTGCAGTTGGGCGATGTGTAAAATTTATCGTCCCAATCAATGTCCTTCAAATAGGTGTACATAAACAAACCGTCCGGTTTGTAAATGAATATTTATTTATTCACATTCACGTTAAAAATTATATTTTTAACGATAAAACATTTTATTTCGACATATGAATTTCTATTCAGCTCATTCTTTTCAATAAAAGGATATTTTTATTTTTCTAACTTATTTTAGAAAATTTCGGCGGCATAACGGCACGATACTAGAAACGGGACGAGGCCTAGCCTTATCCCCGGTCTAGTGAAGGCCCACGCCATTCACACATCAATCAATCAATTTATTTCACCAAACAGTTCAATTTCAAATCAAATCATCCAACTAATCTACGCAACCAAACAAACAAGTCCATGGTTTGTGGACGATTGTGTCGGGTGCTACTAAGCACCGTCTGCATCCTAGTATATATATAACTAGAAAAAGAAATTGAAAGGTGAGAAATTCTCACCTATAGCTATCCTAGCTCCACGGCTCTTCATTTGCAGAAGTCTTCGTCGTTTCGCCTTTTTGTCACCTTCGTTGCTGCTTTCACTACATACGTAAAAATCACATTTTTATTCCGATGTTCAATATATAAAAATCAAATTTTTATTTCAAAGTTCAATATATAAAAATCGAATTTTTATTTCAAAGTTCAATATATAAAAATCGAATTTTTATTTCAAAGTTCAATATATAAAAATCGAATTTTTATTTCCACGCTATATGGATAAAAATGCTATTTTTATTTCGTTATTCTATATATAAAGATCTCGCCTTTTCAACTATAAAGATTTCATCTTTATAAAAATCAGCACTTTATTTCGACGAATAGAAAATAAAAATCAGTTTTTGCAATATATAAAAATCAGTTTTTGCAATATAAAAAAACAGTTTTAACAAAATATAAAAATCAGTTTTAACAAAATATAAAAATCAGTTTTTGCAATATAAACAAAACAGTTTTAACAAAATATAAAAATCAGTTTTTGCAATATAAAAAAACAGTTTTAACAAAATATAAAAATCAGTTTTAACAAAATATAAAAATCAGTTTTTGCAATATAAAAAAAACAGTTTTAACAATATATAAAAATCAGTTTTTGCAATTAACATAAATCAGTTTTAACAAAATATAAAAATAAATAAATTAAAAAAACTTACGGGGGGGCGCTGTGCTTGTTCGTCAGTGGAAGGGGGGGGCGTCGGCTTCGTCGAGGGTTCGGAGGAGGGGGGGGTCGGCTTCGTCGAGGGTTCGGAGGAGGGGGTTGCGCTCTCGGCTGGGCGACGACGGGGAGGGGGTGAGGTCGGTGGTAGCGGGGTCGATGGCGACGGCGATCGCCAGGAAGGGTGGAGGCGGCAGGAATCGAACGATTTTTTTTCTTTTTCTTTTTTTTTTCTTTTTTTGTTCGGTTTGATTTTGAAGAAGAGGGGGGGGGGCCAGAATGAATTAAGGGGAGGAGAGAAGATATTATATTATTATTAATTTTTTTAATTAATTAATTTATTTTATCCTAAAGAGTTGACTTTCACATACGACCTCGACACGAGGCCCACCGCCTGTCGTCCATAGCGTTTTACCCCCATTCCGAACACAATGGGATATGTTTCACAAGTCAGTCCAATCATTACGATCAGTTTTCGTTAGATTTAACATTTAAAACATTATATTGAATTTTAAACGTACATTTCAAATTACCGGGGTCACATACTAACTAGAAAAATTCCAGAAAAATATTTTCTAGCTTCGTATTAGCGATACGGTCCTAACAAAACTAGTTTCGTCGAATTCTGAGACCGTTAGAAAAATGGCCAATTTCCAGTCGATTAAAATCAACTGAAATGGTCAAATCGCGTTTTCCTTTGCCACGCTCACATATTGATTCGAAAAATTATGAAATTTGGAATCTAGCAATAACTTTACATCCCGGACCCAACAAAACTGGTTTCGTCGAAATCCGAGGTCGTTTGCAAAATGTCCATTTTTAAGGGCCTGAATTCCGTAGCGACTATTCAGAATTTTCAACTGGACATATCTTTTGATTCCCGGTATGAAATTTCGATTATTCGGATTCGTTGGAAAGATATTATCAATTAGATCCCATTATTTTTGGTTTCACTAAAATCCGGATTGTTTTGCACCCGGTACATTCAATTGAAGTTTGAAATCGAATTATCGAACTACCGCGCCATTTTCAATTCTATTTATAATTATATATAAATATTTATATTCTAACGACGACGTATATAATATATACGTCGAATTATATTCAAAATAAATTTCTCGTCGATTCTATTTAAAGTAATCTATTTTAAATATTCAAAATTCGCTAAATTTGCCAAAAATAAAATTTTCAAACTGGCTCGCATTTTACGGGTTGTTACATTTTACCTATCAGTTTTTAAGGGAAAAAGACAATACACGTGCAATTGGAAAAGAATATATGAATAATGATAAATACCCAGCAATCAAGGCTTGGGTGTGAATCTATACTAGATCTTAAGAACCTCCATGGTACCAATATGAAAAGCCTTAGTTAGGACATTTTCGGGCACAGGTGGTGTCCCTGCTAAATGACTATTGAAATAGCAATCACAACAGCATGCACAGCCCCGTTATTCTTCTGAAAATGAACTAGGCCCTTTGGAAAAGCTAACACTTCCCCTTTGACAGTGGTCTTTGCCACGAGCTTGTTAGCAGTGGTGAAGAACCCTACATCCAAGGAGCCTTGTACAACGTAGACTATCTCGATCGCATGTGGGTAGGTGTGAGGTGGGTTGATGCCCCCTATTGCATAGTCTATTCTTGCCATGGACACTCCCAGTGTGTTCAGTCCTGGTATCTGAAGCACATTGGCGGCTGTGGCCAGGGACCCAAACATGTTGCTTGGGTTCCCTGTTGTAGCTATGCCCATGAACGAGAAGTCCGCCTCTGTTACGTTCACCGCAGGCTTGCATACAAACCCATTTATCTTTATACCTATAATTTCATGAGCTTGTTAGCAGTGGTGATCAACAATAGCATTTAAACAGTCAGTTGAGAATTACTAAAGTTTTATTCATTGTCAATACATTTTTTATTCATGTTGGTAAACCCATGGTCACTTGAGCGTATGTCTAGACTCTAGAGCGTTTGATGGCGAGTTCTCCCTAATGAAAAATAGAAGTATTATTATTAATTTCTTTATACAATATGTAAGCAATACTTTATTCAAGTTGTTCATTTTGATGTCTTGAGAGTTTGAACTTATAACCTCTTCAACCTCAGTCTAAAGCATTGAACGTTAGTCAATTGAAAAAAAGTAACCTACTTTTTTCTTTAAAAAAATGTTACCAGCGGGAATGTGAAGGCAGGGCCCTTGGAATGAGATCGATTTGACAATAATGGTACATTAGTTTCAGTATTATTTTCGCATATTGTAAACAGCTGTGCTACTTCCAAAATGTGAAAATATTATTATTATTGGTTGTAATATGGTTATAACTATATTTAGATTTGATATTGGGTATTTATGTAATTAACATAAAAGGTCACTAATGTTGTTGCAATATTATTGGTTTGACAGAGTAAAGAAAGTTGCGGAGAAACAAGCACACATAAAAAGGTAAAATAATGCATATTAATAATATGATATTGTTTAAATTTGGGTAATAAATTCCATAACCACTATATTTTGCTTTTGGTCAATTGTAGAGAAATCAGAACAAGATGCATGACATATGTGATTTATTGGACTAGTGCGGGACAGGTGAAATTGTTGTAGAAGGAAGAGTTCTATCAAGTGATCCAAAGGAGCTTGTTCAGTCAAGCCCTTTAGGGTCAAATGCTATGAAAATTATTGTTAACATTTCGAGGAGACTAGATGCATTTTTATGGAGGCCCTCATTTCCTTTGACACGCAATAGAGAAGTTGAAGGCGAGATAGTAGCATGGCCAGCTAGAAGAGTTGTTTTGCACAACATAAACCATTCTGAGAAAGGAGACAATGAGGTAAATTTAAAATTATTTAGCAACAAATTTTTATCTTGAATACATAAAAAATTTGCCTTGTTAATATAATATTTTTTCTTAGAGTAAAACTAGGAGCACAAATCATAAATGCAAGTTGTATAATTGGTGTGGGACCGAAGAAATAGTTGCTGAAGGACGACTGCACTCGAGTAATCCAACATAAATTGTAAACAATCTTCCTCTTGGACCATCGGCGATGGCAGTTTGGATAGAAAATCCAGGAAATCAGCATGTTTATTCATGGAGACCGACCGACAATTTGGCACGAGTCGGGGAAGCTATGGGCATGAAAGTGGCCTGAATCGAAGGTAGTTGTGGAGCAGGTTAATATTGTATCATCTTCTACTCGTACGATTAACACTGCTATTGTCGAAAAGGTTAATTTACTATAATTAATTAATTTTTTCGTCTTACCGGTATTTGATCATATGATAAAACTATTTTTTTCTTAATTGATAGAGCGGAAATTTAATAGTAAATAACAAGTGCAAGCTTATTGATTTGGATCGAAGGGGAGAAATTGTAGCTAAAGGACGTGTTGCTTCAATCGATCCAAGTGCATTGGTTCATTTGTTCCTCTAGGGATAAATGCAGTTAAGGTTTGGGTTGATGTTGTAAATGCTCCAAATGCACGTCTATGGAGATATGGAGACCAACATCCGATTTACAAAACATTGAAGATGCCATCGACACCGCAATTGCTTGGCCTGCTGAAAAAGTTATATCAGATGCAAATTCTGGTAAGTGCAATCTAACATTAATATTTTGATAATAATGTTATATGATCAGATATGATCAGATACAAAACACTTACATTTTTATTCCCCTCAGTCATCGAATGCCAAATAAGATTTTATCCTTTATGATTCACATATTTTGATAAGAAAGTTTGTTGTTGTTTGGGAAGTGCAAACACTGTATAACATCGTTGAGATCTTTTGAGCATAAATTTCAAACGATTTGTTTGATTTTGATAATTTTGGGCATTTCATAAATTTAGGAATCAAAGTAACAACTTCCATTTCTTCCGTTTTACAAAATCCATCATTTAATAGCTAAAAATGAATTTGAATAATTCAGACCTGCTATGAAAAATCTAGACTGAGATATGTACCGTGCTCGATGATAACTCATGAATTTGATGTTCGACTTTTTTGAATCTTTTATTTATATTAAAAGGTATTATTTTGATATAACAAAGGTGTGTTATTCACCTCAAAATTTCTGAAGATACCCATGGCTTATATGAGTTGATAGAAGTGAACTAATTTTATTGTAATTTAGATAATTTAAGCCATCCTGGAAATCTGAGCCATATTACATAAGTGAACACCTGAGATGTATTACTTTTTAGACAAACGGATCATAATTGAACACCTGAGACGTATTACATCTTTGAAAACCTGAGCCGTATTACATAATGTTTGAAAACCTGAGCCGTATTACACTTAATTGGATGCCATCATGCAGTCCTAGTATGGTAGACCTTCTGCAACATTTTGACACAAATTACTGCCCATCTAGATTTAATGGAAAATCATCAGTAGACCGAGCCAGCTCTTCAAAATTAACATCGGGATTTACATTCATTTTCCTCGAGTGGATCTTTGATAAAAATGCATTTCAGTATAAAAAACAACAGGAGAACTTTCAAAAATAAATAAAAAGTATATACAATATAATTGAAGGATTCGGGCTCTCGCTTGTTTGGTAGGATAAGGAATCTCGATTTTGCGATCTAATCGACCAGCTCTTATTAGAGCAGGATCAAGTATGACTGCTCTATTAGTTGCTGCTATGACCTGAAAATAAAGTAACGAGAGCAGGATACATAGAACATTATACCATGAATGAGTCCAAATGAATCCTCTAATTTGTTACTTTAATTGAATTTTGAATCAGATTTCGTGAATTGAATCAACTCATGATTTGAGAGATCAAATTTTAAAGGGGGTCCAATAGACACATATTAGGCTCAATCTGAAACTGGTACAAGCTGTAAAAAATTTCTAACCAGTGTACATTTAAAACTTCAACCTATTTTGTTGCATCATTGATCTATAATACAGGAGAGATACAAATTTATGGTAACATAAAAAGTTAGGGTCCGTTTGATTTTGAGTGGGAAGGGGCATTTGGAAGGGTTATTTGGAAGGGGCATTGTTGGGAACGGGGAATGTGTTCTTTTTACGGAAGGGGCATTTTGGAAGGGGCAGAGTTTATTTTATTATTTTTGTATATATTATTTTTAATTATTTGTGTGTGTTTATTGTTGAACAGAATAGTACGCAGAATACAAATTGCAGAAATAAAAACTGCTGAACTGAAATTGCAGAATTTAAATTGCAGAATCCTAAAGTCAGTACAACGCATTACAACACCATTTAAAAAAAACATCACTACGACACAACCATAAAAGAAAACATCAAAACACAATCACAAACCACAACATAATCAGAAAATAAAACAACACAACTTCAACACCCACATAAAAGAAAACATTACATCTGTCCAGCCCTCAGCTTCGTAACAAAATGAATAACACAACCCCTAAGATGTTCGGGTTTGTCAAGCAAAGAATAAAATGGTTTGTGGCCCAATCTGTCATGTGTAGACATAATAACTGCCACCTCCCATTCCTGATAGTCATCATCCTCACGGCGTACAGACATGCATAAATCTATATGCTCGTCTCGGTCCATGCGCGAAGGAGCTGAACGAGAAGAGCCAGCACCATACCTGACCGGCCTATGAGTCGGATGACTTGAGATCTCCACATTATCGCCACGAATGATATCGCCAAAGAGCTGAGCCTCTTGCAGATGAACTGATGGAGCATCCGGAATTGCGTACTGACATCTGTCGGTACGCATGCATCCTGCAAACATGGAGTCCAACTCCCTGAATCGTGCCGGAGACCTACTCTTGAACTTGCGCATCGGTATTGGCACCGTTGCCCACCAATCATCCGTTCCTGTGACGGTATCCAATTGCTCGTCCCATCCCCCTCCACCAAACTGTAGCAATCTGTTCAACGGAGCCCAATCTCTTTTCATGTTGTCAAACTTGTTCTTCATTTGACCAGCGTTGTAGTCCAACCCGGTCCGCTCATTGAATGCCTGTGCAATCACCTGGTACCATCCTCCAACATTATGCGCACAGGAACTGAGATGTTGCATGCACACATCGATGAAAGCGTTCGTCGTATCGTTGTTCCATTCGGCAATGGAACGCGTTAACGAAGACTGACTTGCGGCCATTCTGAAAAAAAAACCAAAAAAATATGAATAAAATAAATATAGAAGTAAAAAAGCTGAAAATTACAAATATAAAAGCAAAAACCTGAATAGATCGGCGAGTAGAAGGTGATTGGAGCTGCAATTTTTGGGTTACAACTGTTTTTGGGGATGGAAGGGAGAATGAAATGGCCGAATATATAGATGGAGGGGAAGGAATTGGTTGTTCTGGAAATTTCGTGGCATCCGACGTGCGTCCGACGCGTCGGACGCGAAAGCCACCTTTTCAACTGTTCGTCTTGAAAGGACAAAAGTGCGGGTCCCACCATTGACGCGTCTGACGTGTCGGACGCAGACGCGAACATTAACTGCCCAGTTCATAAATCAAATGCTACCTTACACAAATAGCAAAAGGCGGATATCACATGATCTCTGTTTAAAGGAGAGAACAATAACACACCAAGCAAAGAACAAAAAATTATATCTTCATACAACGGTACATGAAATTGTTTGAAAGTTATAACATCCGATGGTAATCCATTCAGCAATTTTTCTTGCTTCGCTTCTCCATAGTTTGAAAGTTATATTGTTCGAAATTGTTTGATGCTTATTTTGATAGAATAAGTTTTAAACATATTAGCTAACCATGTCCCATGTTCTTGTCAGTACATTAGCATGTCAGGAACAATGAATTTATATAATGCCACAAGCATTGAGATACAGTTCAGTTCAGTTCAGTTGAATGAATTTTCCTCCCTGAGTTATTTGTTTTCTATATTTCACTGCTATATGTTATGGGTGTATAAATTAATTTGGAAATCTGAATATGATACTCAGCTTCAGGAAAATTTGGAAGTAGTAGCAAAATCCACAAACTATTAAGGTGTTACACATTTTATATAATAACAAAATAAAATGAAAAGAATAACATGTGCAGATAAATCATTTTTATGTACTTGCATATGATTGCTACTGTTTCACTTTTAAATAATGACACTATTGATTTTTTTCATAGTATGATGTTAAAAGTGAAGATAAAGACAACTAACTGCCTCAAATTTATCACTCAGTAAATCAAGATAATAGCATGGCAATTTCTCTTATGAGTTCAGTTTTAACAAATTAAAAATTATTTACTCTACCTTAGAACCATGGCTTTTCTGCCGTGGTTTCTAACTGCAGTTTCCTCTCTTTGCAATATTTGGCTTATTGCATCATTGTGACTCAGTAAATAACATTCTCATAACATCGTCACAGATGAATAAAAGTATAATCATATCATGATTTGTACTTATTTAGCATAGTTTTCTTAACATCATCACAGATGAACAAATTTCACTGAATTTAGTCTTGCATGTATAGACATTGACTAAGCAGTAAAACATCATACTATTTTTTATAATTAACTTTGCTTTGGATCATACTAACAATATTGAAGATTTTTGCTTTACAGATACATAAACGACGACTTTGATGGAAAACTATGTGGGCCGAAGTTAATCATGCTGCGAAGACTATATTTTGGTTTGTAAGAATATTTTGGTTTGTACGACTATATGTAGTTTTTGGTTACTACTGCTTATGTATGTGTATGTTTGGTATAACACTACTATTTTATGAATTATTATGGACCTATTGTGTATTATCGATGTTAGAATATTGCATGTTTTAGTTATAAAATTTTATTTGTTGGTTACGAATTATGTGATCAAAATAAAATATGCCATCAGTATGACATGGTAATTTTGAATTGGAGCATCTATATAATATGCAGATTTTAAATTAGTATAAGCAGCTAGGTTTTTGTGACTTTTTAAGGTGTTTTTCTAATGTCATTGAAAATTTTCATGGCGTTTTTTTAATGGCGTGTATAAAACACCGTAAAATGTTTTTTTTTTAAAATTTTACGTGAAAACAATTACAACAAATCATAATAGCTATAAAAAAAATATCACAACAAAAAAAAAACGCTATAGATTCTTTTAACAGCACATATGAAGCACTGAGATTTTTTTTTAGCATTATAAAACCACTGAGAAATAATTTTGTTGGCATTCAAAAACCGCTAAGAAAAAGTTATACAAAATTAACATAAATGCCATGAAATGTATTAACAATATAGAGAAAACGCTATCATTTCTTCTTTTCATGGCATTTATTTACAACCATGGTTTTCTACTGACTTTTAACTGCATGTCGATACACAGCGTCCTCAAAAACGCTATGGATTCTTTTTACAGCGATTTTTAAATGCCATCAAAAGTCCTTTTTGTTGCAGTGAGGATACAAGTTTTATATGTCTATTGTTTTTTTTTCATTTTGATATATATATATATATGCTATGGTTGAATGAAATATGGGAACTGACTTGTATGCCTTTTATGGAATTGAGATTGATGTTTCAACGAATAAGAAATGTTTAGTATACGTTAATTTACAACAATTATTGTTATATATATATATATATATATATATATGGAAATTAATGTAAATTGAACACGTGATAAATGCGTAAAAATTGTGTAGTAAATACAATTAACTTACAAAAAGTAGTAATTTGAATTTCAAATGTCCTCATAGGAAATTGTTTGCTTTTGTGTGTGTTAATGGCTTAATAATAACTAATGACACAAAGACACTAGATTAACCATTACTTGTTGTAGAAGCCTGCTTGGAACCGACTGATATATCCAACATCTACAAGTGTGCCTGGTTAATGTGAGAGGTCTAGGTGTCATGAACCATTATAATTTTTACACTAAGGCGCAAAGTTAAGCCCACTTGTTGTAGAAGCCTGCACGAAACTGCCCATCAAATCCAGCTTCTACAAGTAGACGGTTTAATGTGAAAGGCCTAATGTATGTGTGAGTATGTGTGTGTGTGTATGTGTGTGCATGTTTGTGTGAGTAAGCATGTCTTACTTGAGAAGGTTTTAAGTGGATGACCTACCTAATTTGGGTCTTAAGTGGTTAGGACTAGACCTATTCCTAAGGTTCACTCATTGGTTTGGGCTAAATTCATGGGACCCACCCTTATTAGGTTTTAAGTGGTCTTTGGTTCCTTCTTCTCTAAAATGGACTAAATATAATGGTAACATTGACTGGGGATAAATCTCTGGAAGTTGTCCACTTCTTCAACGAGCTGTGTGAGGGCTAACCTAGGGACGAGTTAGGTATATGTTGTCTAAGGGAAGTCTTAAGTGACATAGGAGTTCACCCGTAATAGCAGTTAAGTGGTAACATGGGAGTCCGCTGGAGGGGTCTTTAATGGAAAACTAGGTCTAACCTAAACTGGTATTAAGTGGCGAGATACTACTTTTCTTTCTTTTTTTCCAAAAAGTTTTCCATTAAATAAAAAACTATTATAGGTCCGGCTACAGAAGGAATTACAACATAAGAAAACAAAATGAAGCCAACAGCTCCATAAAGAACAAATCCAAAACAAAACAAGAAGCATTATAAGAGAGATAACAAAACAAACTTCCTATCACCAATAATGAGCACCATCATAAGCCAAAAGGCCGCAGAACATCAGAGCACCCAAGAAAAGACCCAGTAGCAAGCAGTAGAAAAAGCATGTAGAGGCTCCCAAGCAACCAAAGACAAAGCAGAATCCAAACTTCCAAAAAGATAACCCAATGATCAATGAAAATCCAGTACCTTCATAGTCCTGGGACATGCCAAACAGTTTAAAGAAGACTGACATCACATAGTACAATGAGAACCTCCACACCACAAAATGCCAACACAATCATCCCATAGGACGATGAAGCTGAGTCACAAGCAATAGTCCACCGAAAGATGATAAACACACTACTAAGAGAGAAAAAGACAGCTTACCGGTCAAAAAATGACGTGACACAGTGCAGATCATGGTAGAAGTCGTTACTGCAGTGTAGGTTAAAAACAGAGATTTGCAGCAAGATATGAAGCAAGACTATAAGATAAAAACCTTCAGATAGGCCCCAACATATACAGGATGATGGAGGAAAAGGTTGGAGAGAAGGGGAGCCTGCAGATTGGAGCACTGGACCCATACCACAGCAAAACAGCAACCAGCAAAATGAAATGAGGGGGAAGACAAAACTTAGGAACAGATCCACAACGAGATCTGCGATTCAGACAAGAAAGTGAACCAACCCCTACTAAAGCCACCAGAGGCAGAAAAAGACCAAGAACCGACAACCAGCAAAGATAACCCGAACTCAAGGAAAAAAACCAGATCTAAGAAGAAACTATAAAATCTGCTGAACCACCAAACCCTAGCTAAGAGGGACTCAAGAGCATCAGCAATTGAAAAAGCAGTTGAAAGAAACAGATCTGAGCGAGAAAGCTTAACTGAGTTGAGGATACAGCTGATCAAAAATTGGTGATAGGAAAAGGAAAAGGAAAAAATAAAATGAAAAAAAGGGAAATGAAAATAGAGAAAAAACAAATGAAAAAAGCGGATGAGGAGGCTAGATTAATGGAAAGGGTCTTAAGGGGTTGGTTTTAAGGGCTAGGGTGCGCCATAGAGTCGGGGTCTTAAGGAAAAAAAACGAGTACTACTTTTAATATTACAAATGAGAGTATGTATATAATGTTGATGTGATAGGATGGGGTCTTAAGGGCTAGGGTCAACCGTAGGGTCTTAAGTGATTATAGGAATGCACCCTAAATTAAATAGAGTAGTATGGTCGTAAATGACCAAGGACGTCCAGCTCGTTGGGTATTAAGTGGGCGGGAATTCACCCTAAAGTGTTAATGAAGGTCTTTAGTAACTGTATGAGTGTTCACCTCATTAATTAGCATTCTTTCTTGTGTGTGTATGCTTTTTCACGTAAACATATCATAAAACATTTACCCTGCCAAATATAAAGAACAGTAATTCTTGAAGCATACGTGGTTTTCATTCACCAAGACTTTATGTTCTGAACTCCCTCCTCTTAACATACTTACTGGACAATAAGTTGGACTTCATGCTGATAGATGAAGTGGAGGGAGCCGGACAATGGAGGAACTTATCTATTTATGTTCCATTTACTATTGGCAGTTTTGTTGTTGTTAATGATTTGGGATATTATTTGGTGTATCTGATGCAACTGTCTAAATAACTGTTGCAAGCTACATTATTGGGTTTTAATTTTAATGGTACATCTGTTTTCTCATTATTATACTTTGTCCCTTCCACTTGTGAGACTCCATCTCGTTATATTGCTCTATTATTCTATGAAAATGTAATTCCTTATAGGAACCAACAACCCGTTTTAATTGGCTCTAAGTTGCGATAGGCCTTTCCTGGGTCGAAATTTAGGCCCACTCTGAGCGGGTTATTACATTTGGTATCGTAGCTTAGGTTACCCGATTAAGGAAAATATATGTATGAAAGACATATTTGCTATTTGAAAAAGTATTTCAAACTATATATATATACTATCCCCCAAAAGACATACGCAATTATACTAGGCCTTATCTTTTGGCTTGAATACTTTCTTAGGAATGTCCACTAAAGGGTTTTTCCTTTTTCAAATGGTAGAATCGCCGATAATCCAAACGAACAGGGGAATCGGCAAGGCCCGGATCCTTTCCCAAATGGTTCCAGCAGTATCTCAGAACTATAGAGCAAGTCTGTAACAGTCCAATTTTACGTATCGGGGGATCGTAAAATATTTTTATTTAATTCCCTGAGGGTTGGATCATTCTCATATTTTGATATGTTGTTTATGGGAATGTGAGGAACGTATATAACTTTTACTAATTTTATTTGCGACCATTTTACCCCTTTCAGTTTTGTATAGGGCATAACTTTTGACTGAGATCGGACCAGGTGCTGGGATCGATTTCATTGGAAAGGAAATGATATTTCCAATTCCGTAATGTGGTCACATTAAAGATTTGGTTAAGCGGGTTGGGAGGAATCGCTGTTTTAAGGATTCAAAAATTATGTTCGGGTTTGGCTAGTTATTAATGGGCTAAATTCGTGTGGCCCATTAGTGGGTTGATGGCTATAAATAGGGGGTTAGAGGGATGGAGAGAGGGTTACTTTTCTTCATTTTCTCATTTGTTTGAGCTTGTGATTCTCCTTGGTCAATCAAATACACATTTCCACCATTAAAATTCTAGATCTACACCAAGTGAAGCTAGATCTACATCGAGACAAGAAAGATCGCATCAAATCAAGAAATGTAGAGATAATTCTTCGCTGTTCGGATTGGGAATTTAGTGATTACAAGTTAATTCAAAGAATTGGTGAGTGATAAGCATCTCTCACACGGATTCAATCAAATATATGGGTTGTTTGGTCTTATGTTCATCATTTCAAATTGTTTTTGCATAGATCTAATCGATGTAAGTATGATTTTAATTCAAATCACCATATAATCTACTTTAACAACTTACAAATGGTATTTTCAAATGTTAATTTTATGTTTAGATCCATTTATTGATTCGATCATTTGTTGAATCGTTGTTTTAATATTGGTTGATTATTGCTTGAATCAATGGTTGATTTGTTGATTGAATTTGGATCGGTGGTGTTTGAGATTGATCGGTTGTGTTTGAGATTGATTGGTGCTGTTTGGTGTGTTGAGCAAGCAAAAATCAGTGATCAGCATGAAGAAACGATGGATCCGGCATGTTTCAATGGATCTGGCAAAAGCTGATTTTTTTGGGTGTTTGAGCATGTTGCGCAAACAAAAATCAGTGATAGGCATGAAAAACTGATGGATCGGGCAAGTTTTGATGGATATGGCAAAGGATGAATTTTCTGGGCATTTTTCATCGCATGGGTCGAGAAAAATGCTATGGATCGGGCAATTTTCGTGGATGGGGGGGAGTTTTCATAGCATGGATCGGGCAAAATGCTATGGATCGGGCTTTTCTATGGATCGGGCAGAAACTGATAGTGCTTTAGAAACGCTATAAAAAGCTGACGGATCGACCATTTCTGGAGCACGGATCGCGCATGTAAAAATGCGTGTTGCGCATGCCTTTTTGGGCTGTTTTGAGAGGTTGATCGCCAGACTAATCTAGAATTGAACGTAGAGATATGGTAGTGTTTCCTAAACGCCATGAAAGTCAGTTTTGATATTTTGCTTAGTTTCTCACACCAAACTGATCCAAAGCAGGACATAGAGATATGGTAGCATTTCGTAAACGCTATGAAAGCCAGTTTTACTTAGTTTTTCATAGCGTAAAAGCATAAAATGCTATGAAATGCAGTTTGACCAAACGAAGTATATTTTTGGATCGGCGATGGTTATAGCTTCGACCCGAATTCAAGGGGGAATATTCGAAGCATCGTGAAGGGTTCATTGATCGTCGTAATGCAACAAATTTGAAGATGACTCAAGGGTGTTGAGTTCGTAGATAATGGTTTCTCGAGAAGGCGCTTGAGCTATAGATAATCGTCGGTGATGACGAATAAAGTTATGAAGGCCGAGAAATTACTGTTGTCGCAGGTACTAGCAGACTCAAAGCAGGGGTATAATAAGGACCTCTAAAAGACCTATTGAATGGTCGGGTACCCTGGACAGTCATGATGGGCCCAAAGATACGAGTCGCGAAGGCGTATGGAGTTTTGCTAGAACCGCAGTTTACCATTAGCCCTTGACAGTCGATGGCAAGGTGTTTAGCCGGTCATACTATTAACGATGGCTTCGAAGCAGGATTGGTAGTGATAGCCAAGTCATGGATGATGATTGTTTTGCTTGTATCGTCTTTTGTAGATTATTCGACGTCGAAGGAGATATCTCTTGGGTTCTTGTTTGATGTTGGTTTAGGCCTTCGAGGCTTGTGCTTGGGAGATATTAATATCGATTAGGGTAGTCTACGCTTGATAACGGATTTCCTAAATGTACTGTTTGTTTCTTCTTATTTGTAAAGGCAATCACTGTCGGATGTGGGGAAGTCGTGTTTGGGTTATTCTCTGTTGATGTTGGTAGATTAGTTGATTAATCTACCTATTCTCGTATGCTTTATTGATGATATTAGATAGATGTTTTTTCACTCACTAAAACTGTTGTCTGACTCAAGGTTTTATGTTTTCTCTTATTACCTTGGGTTGTTCATCCATTTGTTGGATGGGCAGGCTGAGCAGCAGGTAACAGGCAGTTGATCTTGGTTAGGACGATGCTGTTCTACAATGACGAACTGGAGACTGGCGTATTATTTTTTACTATCTAGTATTTGTTGTCTCCACTGTTCGATGTATTCTCTAAGTGTTTGCAGTGAGGCTTATTGCACAGACTCTTATGTGTTATCCAAGGTTGTATAGATGTTTTTCATGGTGATATGGAAAAGTTTAAGATTATGCTCAATTCTGCTTCATTATTATTGCCTGTTGTATATGTTCTATTATACTTTATCCTTGAGCTGTGAGTTATACGATAGGTTCTGCTTTTGTTATCTTACCTTGATGACCATTCATAGTTACCTAGAACACCTTTCAGCGTAGTATTCCTCTTGTTAGGTACGGGAGTTATGGGCGGTCGTTACACTTGATACTAGAGCTCTGGTTATGGATTGTAGCCAAAGTTCGAAGACGTAATTACGTATGAGAGACATATTTATAGATTTCTGATGGATGTATGCTATATATTAGTGTATAGTATAATAGAGTTTGAACTCCATTTCTAGTTTTTCTCGTCCACGGACTAATCATTTGATATTACAGATTTAGAATGAGTCGTTGACCATTAAGACACACTGTTGGGGGGAAGACTATTCCTGTAGGGGGTAATGGCGGTATACCAGACTACCCAGCTATGTTCGAGGCCATGATGGAAGCGATCATGATGAAGGTACCCACTAAAGAGACAGTCACGGTAGATGTGTGGGTTTAAGTGCAAGTACTGAGGGTTGTGGACTTCGCGAAGCTATGTAAGGATTTCACTTATCTTGGAGGAAACCGGTTTAAAGGGATATAACCGACTGAAGAGGTTCAGGGGTGGTTAGATACTTATATCCGGATTTTTGGAGACTTAAGCACTGACGATGCCTAATCTAAAGAAAGTTTGCGTCGGGGCATCTACAAGATAGAACCATGGATTGGTGGAACTATGTTACGCTTGAGACTCCAGAAGATGGGATTACATAGGATCAGTTCCGTGTAAAATTTGAAAAAAGTTTATTTCGATCGCTCAGAAGTTAGTTCTGTTCAAAAAGTTTGTGGAGTTGAAGCGGATTGGTCGATCGGTGTTGGAGTATGTTTTTGATTTTGAGGCTCTATCCCAGTATGCTCGTTTGTATATTGAGAGTCCATATCAGAAGAACGAGAAGTTTGTGATGGTCTTGGATACATACATTGGAAAAAATTTGTTGATCATCTGGATGACCCATATGAAAAGATTGTGGAAAAAACCATAAGACATAAAAGCTTGTTTCCTAAAGAAGAAACTGTTGTTGTAGTGACCAATAAAGAACTAAAACCATAGGAGGATGGTAACAACAAGAAGAGGAAACAACATTAACAGAAGGGAAAGAATGACAAGAAGAAACCAAAAAGTGAGGTGGTTTACTATAATTGCCAACAAAAGGGCCATTTCTCAAATGAATGTAAAAATCCGAAGGTTGAGAGAAATTGTCATAACTGTGGCAAACCTGGGCATCTCAAAAAGGATTGTCCAGAACCAGCCAAAGGCAAGTAGATAATGAAGTTACTTATGCTTTGGAAGTTGTTCCATCTTCTTTGAGCGCTCCTACGATAGAGGAGAATGGGAAGAGTGTCATCGTTCAAGGTACACTTTCAGTTAGAGGTGTTTCAGTTCGAGTGATGTTTGATACTGGAGCATCGCGCTTATTCATTTACAATAAGCTCGTGTGACGCTTGGGTTTAGAACCCGAGATTTTTGATAGACCTTTGGTTGTAATTAATCCAGTTTGGGGTTCGTCCAACCTTTATATGTGTTGTCGTTGTCTTGTGTTATTGAGTCACGGTTGCTCCTTCGTGTGTGATTGCTTTGTTTTGAGATTCGTCGAGATTAGGATCGTCTATGGTATGGACTGTCTCAAGAGGTATGCGACAAGAGTGAATTGCGAGCAGATTGAGGTAAGAGTCGAGGATGTAGAAGGGCAAAGGGTTTGGATTCGATGTAAGCCCAAAGATGGTGTCTTCGTGAGCTTTTTGTTAGGGGTCATCACCAACCAGTGGCCTAGCCTTCCACTGTTGTTAGGGATTTCAGAATGGATCACTAAGGCAAAACAAACACTAGAGGGGGATGCATAGTGTTTTTTGAGAATTTAAACAAAATCTAAACTTATATGAAATACTATATGAATCAAACACCACAGACATAATCATAGACACAAAATCAAACATAAACAAAAGTAAAGTGCAGAAAAGGAAAGAACATACTGGATTTTAAACTGGTTCGGATTGCTCCTATGTCCAGTCCCACACAACGCTGGATTGCACAGAGTTTTATTACTATATCAATAGTCAATTTCAACCTCTTTGATTTCACGTCTTCAAGGGATACCACCAACTCCAACCTCCTTAATTTACGGCTACAAGGGATACCACGGATTACCGTCCTTGATTTCACGGCTATAAGGGATACCACCGATTACTCATCCTTGATTTTATGGCAACAAGGGATACCGTCAATTACTTACACAAACCAAACAATTACAAACAACCCTAAATGTAACGACCCGCATTCTACATATCAAAGGATCGTAGAATATTTATTTCTTTTTCATATGAGGTCGTATAGTCGTGTAACTTAGGGGAACAGTTATTGGAGTCATTTCCTTTGTTCACAATTTTTTCCGATTTCTAAATAACCATTTTGCCCTTGGTGAATCTTGTTTCGCCTACAACTTTTGATTGGTAAGGTGTTTTGACTGAAACCACTTCCATTAGATCCGGATGATGGTTTACCTTTCCGTAGAGTGGTCACGCTTGTCAAACAGACTTATCGTTTGGGAGATATGGCTGAATTAAGATTTAGAAGGTGAAAAACAGCTTAATTAGGCTTAACAGGGTTGTTAGAAGCTAGGCCCATTGGGGTATTTCGGGATTAGAGCTATATGAGGGCTGATTAGGGTTAGAGAAACCTTTTCTTTGTCATTTTCGAGTCGCCACTTACCTCCCTTTAACCCCAACAGTGGCCTCCAACACCCAAGTCACTTTTTAATCACCGTTTAATCAAATTTTAGCCTAATCTACATCAAACCAAGGCAAATTAGCATAGAATTTGGGATAGAGCTGCTGGAACACATAGAGATTCAACCAAATTAGAGATACTTTCAGATCTATGTTTTATTTGTGGCTAAGATGAGTGATTTGCATTGTTTTTCACTAATTACGGCAAATTAGGGGTGATTAGTGCTAATTAACGAAATTATACATTATTAAATTCTGGAAAAATGTTTAGAAATTCTTAAATATTATTTTATGCCTCTGTTAGAAATTTGGGTTAATTTGGAAATGTTTTGCTAATCCTATCATTAGTTACGGTTAAGCACGATTAGGGGGAAATCATGGGTTTTTGGGTATGCTTGATCCATTTTGACACATTAGATTGTTGTTTTGGTGTTTATGGTTGATTATACATATTGCTATGGCTATTTCGAATGTTTTATGATTGTTTGGAACAGTTGGATTGGTCGAAATCGCCGTCGTGTGGCGTAAAATAATCATTGGAAAAGTTGCAGGAAATATGCAGAGACCGGATCGGATCCGGTCCCCCGAACCCAACCCGCTCGTGAAGCACCACTCCGATCCGAACCAGATCGAGTTGTCTCCTCTGAACCTGTGTGTGCCACGAATTGATCGTGGAGTACTCGTCCAAACCGACCCGCTCGTGACCGAAGACCCGAGCCACCTGGTGGCCACGAACCGGAAGAGTTGCCATACCTAAACCGAACCGGTGCGCTTCACGTCCCGATCCAAAGAGAAGGCCACGACCCGACCCGGACGAGGTATCACGAACCAAACAGATGGACCCAAGTTGATGAAGGAGCTCTCAAACCAGAATGGGTACCACGAGCTAAACCACTACTGGTGGATCGAACCGAGCCGAGGAGCTTGGACTCAAGACGTGAACCACGAACCAAACTGGGAGTACGATCTGAAGCGAAGTGAATTGGAGAACCGAACCGATCCGGAGATGATAACCAAAACCCGAGATGCAAAGGTAGTCCAAAGGAGAAGTTTGTACTCAGGATCCAGATGGGAACCAACGAGTTAACTTCATGATTGGGTTTTGCTGCGGGATGTGCGCTATGGAGTTGTCGACGTCCATAGCTTTGATTCACCAACGGGAGATGAATGTAGGCTATGGATCAGTGCAGTGGGGTAGTTATTACTCCATAGGGCAGAGTGGTCGTAGCATGGCTATGTGCCAGTGCAGTGAAGTCGTCAGGACTTCATGGGGCAGAGTGGCCATAGCAAGGACTAGTGAATATGGATCAGTACAGTGGAGCCGCCATGACTCCATAGGGCAGAGTGATCATAACAAGGATTTAGGTAATCAAAGCGGTGGATATCGTATGTTTTATGCACTAAGTGAGAGATGTGAGGATGGTTACTATGCTTGATTGTTTTCCATCACTATGACATGCACACTCCTCCCCCGTAACTTTACACCATATGTTAGTGTCACCTTAGAGTATTGTACATCTTATTGTGCTAACTCTTTGGTTGCAAGCCCAGGTTCAGGTATGGTTTAGTATACCAGTTATTGTTCTGTTTTACTGCTTATATCTCATACCAGACTTTTGTTTGACCCAGAGTTTTATGTCTCTTCTTATTACTCTAGATTCTCTTAAACGAGAAGACTAGAGACAGGTCAGGTGATTATGCACGAGTAGCTGTACCGGAGACGAGCATGAGGCTTCCACGTATGATATATATATAATCTCCCTGTGTTGTTTTTGGTCACTACTTTGGGCATTAGTAGTGTTCCCCTTTCTTTTTGCTTTAGAGACAATATTTCAAAGTTGTAATAATGTTGGTTTGGATGATAAGCTGTATTTAGGATTTCCGCTGCTATGATGGTTTAGTTTTCAGCTTACGCACTGTCTCGCCTGTTTTATGTCAAAGTTATGTTATTATTATATTTTATCCCATGCGATGTGAGACATTCTACAGCTTCCTTGTTAGTTCAGATTCCTTTCCTTTCTTTGGCGACTGTCCAGTGCTAGTCAGCCATTGGCACAACGCATTTTCGTTGGAAATGTCGGCTGGTGCGGGGCGGGCCGTCACACTTGGTATCAGAGATCTAGATTGCGTAGTTAACCTAGGGGAAGACATCAGGGAGAGATAATATACATATATGAGAGTGCGTACTTGTGATATTTTGGTTTTCAAAAGCTATATATGTATATATGTACTATTAGTATATATGAGGATGGAGTCGCAGTGCACTGGCACCATTAAAGAGATGGTTAATCGCGAGGGGCACTGGTAGAGGAGCTAATAATGGGAATGCTCCTGATATAAGGACGATGCTTAATGAGTTTATGAGAGATATGCTTAGGGATGTTCAGAGGACAGCTCCTAATGCTGCAAATGGTGGTGGTGCAGCGGTGCATGCGCGTAGGGCTGATTTCGCCAAGCTCTGTAAGGACTACACTAGTCTTGGTGGGAAGCCGTTCCACGGAACGGAATCGGCTACAGAAGTTCAGGACTGGCTTGACAGTTGTGAGCATATCTTCGAGGATCTGGGAATTGGAGACGCGATGAAGAGGAAGCTAGCATCCCGTCAGCTGCAAGGATGGGATATGAATTGGTGGAATGCGACTAAGGCAGCTACTCCCGAGGATCAAGTTACATGGAATCAATTTAAAGCTCGCTTCAGTGACAAGTTTATCCCAGCTGCCCAAAAGTCAGAGTTGTTTAGGAAGTTCTTGGAGCTTAAATAGAATGGTAGGACAGTCTCGGAATATATTACTGAGTTCGATACTTTATTAAAGTACAAATTATCCCTTATTGACACTCTAGAGAAGAAGAATGAGAAGTTCATAACGGGCTTAGATCAGTACTTAGGGGAAAGGCTTATAAACCATATTGATGAGAATTTTGAATCGATTGTTGGGAAAGCACTGAGTTTAGAGAGCCTTTATCCTAAGCCCAAGACTGAAGTCGTTGTTGCATCTGCAAAGGGGCCAAAGCCGCAGGCAAACGGTGGAGGAAAGAATAATTCTCAGAATAAGAGGAAGCAGAACCAAGCTAAGGATGGTCAGAAAAAGAGTAAGAAAGATGTTAAGTGCTTTAGCTGTAGCAAGAAGGGCCATTATGCTAAAGAATGTCGAGCAAAGCCAGCGGACAGGAAGTGCTTCAACTGCGGCCAACTGGGACATCACAAGGATAAATGTCCGCAACCCCCTAAAGAGAAGCAGATTGTGAAAGCATATGCTATTAATGTTGTTCCTTCTTCGTCGAATGCCCTAACTGCGGCGGAGAAAGGAAAGAATGTCGTCATTCAAGGTATGCTTTCTATTTATGATATTCCTGTTCGAGTACTGTTTGATACTAGGGCTTCCCGTTCCTTCATATCTAGTGACCTAGTAGATAGGTTGGGATTGGAACCCTAGATAGTCGATAGACCTTTAGTTGTGACGAATCCGATTGGTGGTTCGACTAGCCTTAGTATGATTTGTTGAAATTTGTTCTTATCGAGTCATGAGTGTATGTTTTCTTGTGATTGCTTTGTTTTGGGCTTTACTGGGTTTGGCATTATTTTGGGAGTCGATTGGCACCAATGATATGGGGTGGTGGTAGACCGTGAAGGATTTTCGGTGACTATTAGGGCGGATGATGGGCGGAGGGTAGTGTTTGGTGGCCTACCTAGTGAGGAGGTGATGGCTAGTTTTCTAAATTCTCTCGACATCCCGCAAGACGAGTTAGCAGGAACTCCAATTGTTGGCCAGTATTCGGACATCTTCGAGGAAGTGACCGGACTTCCACCACACCAAGAGATTGAGTTCTGTATTGATTTAGTGAAAGATTCCAGACCTATAGTAATGTCACTTCGTCGTATGGCACCAAGGGAGCGGAGAGAGCTCGGGGTGCAAGTAAGCGATCTTTTGAAGAAGGCGTTTATCAGAAGAAGTGTCTCCTAGTGGGGAG
Source organism: Allium sativum (assembly GCA_030737875.1). Taxonomy (NCBI): domain Eukaryota; kingdom Viridiplantae; phylum Streptophyta; class Magnoliopsida; order Asparagales; family Amaryllidaceae; genus Allium; species Allium sativum. The sequence continues at coordinate 382,536,699 of CM060915.1, forward strand.
CACCTGTTGTATTGGCTACCAAGACAGATGGTTCCCTTCGTTTATGTGTGAACTATCGCGAGTTGAATAAAGTGACTAGGAAGAACAAGTATCCTCTTCCACGGATAGATGATTTGTTTGATTAACTTGAGGGAGCAAGAGTGTTCTCCCAATTGGATCTCACGACAGGATTTCATCAGCTCTGAGTAGCAGCTGAGAGTATTCCTAAAACGGCCTTTCGGACGCCGTCTAGATTCTATGAGTGGTTGGTCATGCCATTCGGGTTGACCAATGCACCAGCAAATGTGGATCTTATGAATAGAGTATTCCGAGATCAATTGAATAAGTTTGTTCTTGTGTTCGTAGATGATATCTTGCTTTATTCGAGGACAGAGGAAGAACACAAGGGACATTTGAGAATAGTGATGGAGGTGTTAAGAAAACATTAATTGAAACGAAGTTTTCTAAATGTCACTTCTGGAGGAGGGAAGTGAGATTCTTGGGCTATGTTGTTTCAGAGAATGGTATTGTCGTGGATCCTGCGAATGTGGCTGCAGTACAAGATTGGTCTACGCCCAAGAATGCAACAGACGTAAGAAGTTTCTTGGGATTGGCTGGATTTTATCGGAAGTTTATCCAAGACTTCTCTAAGATAGCGGCACCGTTAACTCAGTTGACCAAGAAAAATCAAGCTTTCGTTTGGGACGAAAGGTGTGAATATGCATTCAAGAGTCTAAAGGAAAAGTTGACGTATGCGCCAGTGTTAGTCATTCCTAAAGGGAATGAATAGATGACGGTATACATGGATGCTTGTGGTACCGGACTAGGTGCTGTATTGATGCAAGGAGGCAGGGTTGTAGCTTATGCATGTCGGCAACTGAAACCGCATGAGAAAAGATACCCTACCCACGATTTGGAAATAGTAGCGATTGTGTTCGCGTTAAAGATGTGGAGACATTATCTCTTGGGAGAAAGATTCGAGTTGTTTACCGATCATAAATCGTTAAAGTGTCTCTTCTCTCAGAAGGAACTAAATCTCCGACAACAAAGATGGTTTGAATTCTTGGCTTCCTATGATTTCGATATCGCATATACACCTGGAAAGGGCAATGCAATAGATGATGCTTTGAGAAGAAGACATGCCAGTTTAGGGGCTATGTTTCTTGAATGGAAGCAACTGGAGTATATCGCAGGGTATGATTTCAAACCAAAGTGCGAATTGGATCCAGAAATGCTAGCATGTTTGACGATCAGACTCACTTTAATTGAGAGGATTGGTTCTAGTCAGAGGAACGATCCTAGTGTATTAGAAATAATCTTCAAGTTAGAAATGGGAATCGACGAGGAGATGAACAAGTATGGGCTTGATCGAGATGGATGGCTTAGAAAGAATGGAAGATTGGTTGTACCCAATGTTAATGGATTGAGAGATGAAGTGCTTAGAGAGTGTCATCACTCAAATCTGACTATACATCCTGGTGGTAACAAAATGTATCGAGACATGAAACAGACCTACTACTGGGAAGGGATGACAAAGCACGTTGGAAAGTTTATATCCAAGCGCATGAATTGTCAGCTAGTTAAAGCTGAGCAAAAGGAGCTGAGTGGTTTGTTACAACCGTTGGAAGTTCCCGAATGGAAATGGGAGCAAGTCTCAATGGATTTCATTGATGGTTTACCAAGGATTAGATCAGGCCATGATAGTATTTGGGTGGTCATGCATCGACTGACTAGGAGTGCATGGTTTATACCAGTCAAGTCGAATAGAACGACAGCCAAGTTAGCAGAACTGTATATGAAATAGGTAGTGAGATTTCATGGAGTACCAAAAGGCATTGTGAGTGACCGAGATCCATTATTTACTAGTGGGTTTTGGAAGAGCTTACAGGAGGCTTTGGGATCAGAGTTACATCTCAGTACTGCTACCATCCTTAAACCGACGGTCAAACAGAGAGAGTGAATTGTGTATTAGAGAAACTTTTGCGAGCTTGCATAATGGACTTTGGAGGATTATGGGATGACCATTTGCATTTGGTTGAGTTCTCATATAATAATAGCTACCAATCCAGTATTGGTATGGCTCCGTTTTAAGCTTTGTATGGAAGACCGTGCAACTCACCATCATGTTGGTTGGAGACCAATGAGAAGTTCGTGCTTGGGCCTGATGTAATAAGGGAAACGTCAGACAAGATCAAGGTTATACAACAACGAATGAAGGCTGCCCAAGATAGGCAGAAGAGTTATGCTGATAAGAGACGAAGAGACTTGAAATTCTCCGTTGGCGACTTAGTATTCATCAAGATTTCTCCATTAAGGAGTGTGATTCAATTTGGTAGGAGAGAAAAGCTACCACCAAGATTTGTTGCTCCATTCCCAGTTCTTGAGCAAGTTGGGAATTTGGCATATAAAGATGAGTTTCCAGACAAGATGGCGGGAGTTCATAACGTGTTTCATGTTTCCCAGTTAAGTAAATTCGTGCACGACCCCAATATGGCTATTTCACCTAATCAGTTGGATGATATCGAAGTAAAACCCAAAGCGGTTGGAAACCGCCAGCCGATTCGTATTGTCGAGCACGATACGAAGAAACTTCGAAGGAAAGTGGTGAATCTAGTCAAGGTTCAGTGGGGGCGGGGATGAGAATGACTGTACTTGAGAGACAGAGGAGAGCATTAAGGAGACGTATCAAGAACTCTTTGTCTGGTAAGGTTTTCATTTCGATTTAGTCTTTCCACATGCTAGGATAGGTTTGTTTTGTTTGTTTTGTTTGTTTTGTATGTTTGATTGCAAGATATGGATGGTAGGCATGTGGGACCCATTGGTTGTTTCTTAGTTGAGGAATTTCGGGGGCGAAATTTCTTAAGGGAGAGAGTGTAACGACCCACATTCTAAGTATCGAAGGATTGTAGAATATTAATTTCTTTTTCATATGAGGTCGTATAGTCGTGTAACTTTGGGGAACGACTGTTGGGGTCATTTCCCATGTTTACGATTTTTGCCGATTTCTAAATGACCATTTTGCCACTGATGAATCTTGTTTCACCTATAACTTTTGATTGGTAAGGAGTTTTGACCTGAAACCACTTCCATTAGATCTAGATGATGGTTTAACTTTCCGTAGAGTGGTCACACTTGTCAAACGGACTTACCGTTTGGGAGATATGGCTAAATTAAGATTTAAAAGGTGAAAAACACCTTAATTGGGCTTAACCGGGTGATTAGCAGCTAGGCCCATTGGGAATTTCGGGATTAGAGCTATATGAGGGCTGATTAGGGTTAGAGAAACCTTTTCTTTATCATTTTCCAACCGCCACTTACCTCCCTTCAACCCTAACAATGGCCTCCAACACCCAAATCGCCTTCTAATCACCGTTTAACCAAGTTTTAGCCTAATCTACATCAAACCAAGGAAAATTAGCATAGAATTTGGGATAGAGCGGCTGGAACACATAGAGATTCAAATAAATTAGATATAATTTCAAATCTAAGTTTTATTTGTGGCTAAGGTGAGTGATTTGCATTGTTTTTCACTAATTACGGCTAATTAGGGATTATTAGTGCTAATTAACGAAATTATACATTATTAAATTCTGGAAAAATGTTTAGAAATTCTTAAATATTATTTTAATCCTCTGTTAGAAATTTGGGTTAATTTGGATATGTTTTTCTAATCCTATCATTAGTTACGGTTAAGTATGATTAAGAAGAAAACAAGGGTTTTTGGGTATGTTTAATTCATTTTAACACATTAGATTGTTGTTTTGGTGTTTATGTTGATTATACATGTTGCTATGACTATTTCGAATGTTTTATGATTGTTTAGAACAGTTAAATTGGTCGAAAACGCCGTCGTGTGGCATAAAACAGTCGTTGGAAAAGTTGTAGGAAATATGCAGTGACCGGACCAGATTGGGTCCCCCGAACCCAACTCGCTCGTGAAGCATCACTCCGATCCAAACCAGATCGAGCTGCCTCCTCTAAAACTGTGTGTGCCACGAATTGATCGTGGAGTACTCATCCAAACCGACCCGCTCGTGACCGATGACCCGAACCACTTGGTGGCCACGAACCGGAAGAGTTGCCATACCCGAACCGAACCGGTGCGGTCCACGACCCGATCCGAAGAGAAGGCCACGACCCGACCCGGATGAGGTATCACGAACCAAACCGATGGACCCAAGTTGATGAAGGAGCTCACGAACCAGAATGGGTACCACGATCTGAACCACTGCTGGAGGATCGAACCGAACCGAGAAGCCTGGACTCAAGACGTAAACCATGAACCAAACTGAGAGTACGATCTGAAGCGAAGAGAAGTGAAGAACCGAACCGATCCGGAGATGATAACCAAAATTTGAGATGCAAAGGTAGTCAAAAGGAAAAGTTTGTACTCAGGATCCAAATGGGAACCAACGAGTTAACTTCATGATTGGGCTTTGCTGTGGGACGTGTGCTAAGGATTTGTCGACGTCCATAGTTTTGATTCACCACCGAGAGACGAATGTTAGGCTACAGATCAGTGCAGTGGGGTAATTATTACTCCATGGGGCAGAGTGATCGTAGCATGGCTATGAGCCAGTGCAGTGAAGTCGTCAGGACTTCATCGGGCAGAGTGGACATAGCAAGGACTAGTGGCTATGAATCAGTGTAGTGGAGTCGCCATGACTCCAAGGGGCAGAGTGATCATAGCAAGGATTTGGGTAATCAAAGTAGTGGATATCGTATGCTTTACACAATGAGTGAGAGATGTGATAATGGTTACTATGCTTGATTGTTTTCCATCACTATGACATGCACACCCCCTCCCCCGTGTCTTTACACCATATGTTAGTGTCACCTTACAATATTGTACATCTTGTTGTGATAACTCTTTGGTTGCAAGTCCAGGTTCAGGTATGGTTTAGTATACCTATTATTGTTCTGTTTTGGTGCTTATCGCTCATACCATACTTTTGTCTGACCCAAAGTTTTATGTCTCTTCTTATTACTCTGGGTGCTCTTAAACGGGCAGACTAGAGACAAGTCAGGTGATTATGCACGAGTGTTGTACCGGAGACGAGCAGGAGGCTTCCACGTATGATATATATATATATATATATATATAATCTCCCTGTTTTGTTGTTGGTCACTACTTTGGGCATTAGTAGACAATATTTCAAAGTTGTAATAATGTTGGTTTGGATGATAAGCTGTATTTTGGATTCCCTGCTATGATGGTTTAGTTTTCAGCTTACGCACTGTCTCGCCTATTTTATGTCAAGTTATGTTACTATTATATTTTATTCGATGCGCTATGAGACATTTTACAAGTTCCTTGTTAGTTCAAATTCTTTCCTTTCCTTTCTTTGGCGACTGTCCCGTGCTAGTCGGGCATTGCACAGTGCACTTTCATTGGAAATGTCAGCTGGTGCGGGGCGAGCCGTCACACTATAACTCCTCAATAACACTTGATTTAGAGAGTAATGAGTAGAGAGTGTAGAGAGAAGAAGACTAGTGAAAACAAAATTTAATTCGGCAGATTATAGATATAGAAATAATAATAACAAATAATAATGGTGTAGTGAAAGAGAGTGAAGTTAGAGAAGAAGAAGTGATTAAAAATTAGAAATCAGTCCCTTTTTATAATGTGTGAAAGGTTGCAACATCTCAGAACCGTCACAAATAGTGAAAAGACACTTTATTTCAATTTTGACATTTATATGTTGACATAGTCATTAATATATGTCGACATATCCATCAATTTTATGAATTTTAAAGCACTTTTAAAGTATTTAAATCATTATTTAAATTCTGGAAATTCCCGGAATAAAACTAGTTGCTAAAACATTACTTTTCAAGTATAAAAACATAAGAAAATATTATTTAAACATATAATTAAATTCTTAATATATATGTGATATGAAAACTATATATAATATAATTATAAACAAATATATAGGAATTTATACAGAAATATTTATAAACTATATATAAACAAAAAGTTATATGAAAACTTGAAGTTTAAATAATATTATAATCAAATATAAACTTAGTAAAACATAATAAAACTATAAAAATAAGAACACTTATAAATTAGAAAATATATTTGAAATCATAAGTATGAAATTCTTGGTAGATTAAAAAATTATTTTGATGGAAGTTTGAAATCAATTTGAAAATAGTTTTGTATTTAAAAAGAGATAATTTGAAAAACAAAGTTTGAACCGGGAGTGCTATTCGGAGTCTTACATAAACTAGACTCTATTACTGTATTTATCTCGAACTCTTAAAATCTTGAAATCTTGATTACTTATGTGTCTTGAATCTACTTTGAATTCTGAATCTCTAAAAGCTCTTAAACTGTACAATCTTCAGTATTAATTCCTATATACAAATCTTGCATATGTGTATATATATATATTCTAGATAAAGGTGTAAATATATATTTTGTAATCAAATTAATATTGAAATATGGTTGTTGTCATCAAAATTCCATTCTCTAACAATCTCCCACTTTTTGATGATGATAACCTTAGTTCATAAAATATCATTCCTGTTGCTGATGATCCTTCTAATACTCCCCTTGTCAATATGAATCTTATGAACTAAATCTATATTTTATAATTTCTCCCCTTTTAGCATTATCTAAAATAAATTCTAAAGATACTCTCCCTAAATCGTATAACAATCTAAATGTAACTTATAATTAAATTTATACTGAATTTCTATGGCATATAAATAACTCCTCCTGAATCCTAAATCTATCTATATATTCTAGCATAAAATACTCCCCCTAAATCCACACTATAAATGATCCTAAAAATAACTAACTTGATTTTGATTCTGAACCCAAAAGATTATAACTCTCCCTAAAATTATGATTGTACTAAAGCAATCAATGCAAGCAGTCAATTCAAGAAATCAATGAGAGCAATCAGTTCAAGCAATCAATGCAAGCAATCAATTAAAGAAATCAACCAAATCAACCAAATTAAATAATATGTGTTAATAAACACTTCTTGAACTTTCAATTAACCCTAGTAACAATAAAAGTCCCCCTTAATCTAATACAAGACTAAACCTAGCCTATACTCTAATTATGTGACACCCCACGTCCATTAATGTCACTCACAAAGGGAATGCATTAAGTATCGTGAAGCGTTTAGGTAAACAGACACAGAATATTACAAGACGGATATAAAAATATTTGCAGTAGAAATAAACAACTTTATTAATCATCAGAATACCGTGGTCCAAAGCATCATTTGTCTGAAATATAAAAAACTGTTGCAACATAAAAACCACTGTCTTGTACTTCAGAAATATCAGAGTACATAAAAGAAAGAAAATTTCCAAAGAGAAAAATATGGCCATAGCAACAAGGATAGGAGATTGATCCGTACATATAAGAAGCTCTAGTAAAATAAGCAGAATCACGATCAAGCTTGCGTGTTTCCTCCCTGAGAACCGGGGGGGAACGGAAGAAAGAAGGGGAGACAAAAAGGGTCAGACATAAAGTCTGGCGAGTCTAGTTACTTTTAGCCAGTAAATAAATAAAAGTAACATGATAGGCATACAAAGTGGATAAGAGATATCAATACATAAATGGCAGGCATAACAAGGTAAACAGGACAACAGGATAGAATAGATAGTGCTTCTTAATACTTTCCTTGCTCTATACCAATACTAGTATAACAGATATGTAATAGGATTACATATTCCCCAATTGCTTAACAAAAACAGGATGATCCCAACAGAAACATAATTGTAGTTTTAGGTGTACTCTAGTAACGGGTTTTAACCCAAACAGAACTGGTACCTAAATAGAAATAAAGGGTGTTAGCCAAGACAGAAACACAGGTACCCCCACAGAAACAGACAGGACTAGATGTACCCTATTTACTACCCCCAATCGATCGACTCCCTATTCCGTAGATACCCTGTGTTGGCCTCACAGTAGGGTGTATCACTCCCTAAAGTGGCATTCCGGATGTGCACAACCATATCTATTGATGTCACTGCGTCTTATTTTCCCCAACAGGCAGAGTCATGCACGCACATGACCCCGTTGGAACGCGCCATCAACACCGCCCCCACATTTGGATGTCTTACAATCAGCTCAGTAAGCTAGCGTGCCCCACTCCGACCGAGTTTGAAGTACCCGTTTTACCTATATAAGGGTTACTTACTGAAATGGGTCCCACACAAGATGATGCAAGCTCTCCTCTTTGTCTTGCATCCCCACTACTAGGTTTTCCACTGGTTATGTTTACCTAATGATATCTTTAATTACATAACCTCGACAGGTTAAGTTTGTGGGCCTATATATATAAATATTACCCACCAACCCAAGATGTACTTAACCCTCCTACTGATTCAAGCATGTTTATTTAACGGTTAAGTTTGTGGACCTATATATATTAATATTACCCACCTACCCAAGTTGTACTTAACCCTTCCACTGATCCAAGCATGTTTTACTTAACCCTATCTTTAATTCATATTCATACAATCCCTTATGGATTAGATTAGGTTAAGTAGTATGATTCATTACCATGTCCATTTATGGTTTATAATAGGCTAGACCTCTCACATTAGGCCTACAACATGTGGATGTTGGATATGTCGGTCGGGTCCGGGATGTCTTATTCCACAGTTGGGCCTAACCTCGTGTCTTAGCCCGATTCGTATTCACGTACTTAGACCTCCCACAGTAGGTTCAACATAGTGGCTGCTGGATATGCCGGTCGGGTCCAGGCAGACTTCCACCACTAATGTAACCCAACCTCGTGTCATAAGTACAATTACAATTCCTAATTGTAATTACTAAACATTCCATTTTTAATTAATTAATCAATAAATTAAACCCTTCCCTTTTTGGGGTGTCAATACATATTTTGCCCAATAATTTGAATTACATGTCCATAAATGTTCATATTCAAATTATGCCATTTTTAATTAATTTATCTATTAATTAATCCTTTCCTTTTATAGGTGTCAATACCTATTTTACCCAATAATTTGAATTACATATCAATTCATTTAAAGATTACATGTCAATTATAAATCCCTTTTCCCCCGTTTCCTTCACTAACATATTCGCACGTATTTTGGCGGCACCTTGGCTAATAAGGAGTCTAGCCATAACAATGAAAAAGGGAATATGACAGAGGTGATAGTTTCAACGTAGTTTTGGCATAAGCATGACAATAAGGTGAATGGACATGTAATTAACATCCTATCAAGGCGAACATACATATTGTCATGAACATGTAATCATCATCATAACGTGATCTAACATAAATATTGCTTTAGATCTACATAAAATGTCCACTTGCTCTTGATCTAATAGATTAAATTAGATCTAATCATAAATAAAGATTTAGATCTACAAGTTTATAAATAGATCTACCCAAATCCACATCATAGAGGTTAAAATTAAGATAAAGTTGTGGACCTAATCCTAATCAATTCAAGGTGGCATATGTTCATGGTTCACATAAATGATTTGATCTATCTAAATGAAACAAAAATAACATACTAGGACAATCACAACTAAATTGGATCTCAAGAGATAGATCTATCATAGCATAAGATAAAATCATAAAATAGATCTAGCATAAAACATGATCATAAACATGTTTAGATCTAAATATGTCCAACTTACAACATATCTAAGTTGATCGCAACATGAAAGGTGATTTACATACAAAATTAGATCTAAGAAATGTTGCAACTGTCAAGATTAATAGATTTACATTTACCACAATGTAGTTACAAATCAAGATCCATAAAGGCAACACCATAGTATACCCACAATTGCATTAGATCTAGAGAATTAGATCTATCATGATCTACATGGTATAAGATTTAATATTGGCATAGATTAATACTTTACAGCATATCCAATTCATAGTCTTTCACAATTTACTGTTATTTATTTAAACCTAAAAGTGACTAGAAACTCACAGCGTTAGGTTTAGAAAATTTAGAGAGAGAGAGAGATCTGATTTCTCAATAGCTAAACTGACTGTAGTAGACTTTGATTTTGTTTCAATTTGCAATCCGACAAAAAATGGCCTCTATGACCTCCAATGGAGAAAATAAGAGAATAGGGGACCATATGTATAGCCTAAAACCAATGAACCAGAGCCAGAAAGCGACGACCCCAAACCCCGATAGGACGATGCAAGGGTAATCTTTGGAATATAACACATAAACAGATAACAACAGAACAGAAATAATTAAATACACCAGATAATGTACAATAGAATACACTGGTTAAACATAATCATCAGAGTTACACAGTATACAGGATCATACTTAGTACAAAATATAGTTCAGCCATACATTAATGTCTACAGCGGAAAACAAAACATAATATGTACAACAGGAGCTGAACAACATAAAAAGAGATAAATGATAGAATCCATCTTCAGCCCAGCTATCCAGAAAGAGCCTGCTAAAACTTGAATACAAGGCTGCCCTTGTAGAAAAAGGGGCACCCGAGTTTGCAAGTGAAACAAACTACGAGTCAGTCATGGGACTGGTATGAGAAATCTACTTAACATACTTTACAATATGGCTAATCACAGGACCACACCACTTTCGCGGAACGGGTTTACTCCATTGGATTGCCAGAGCTTTAAAATAAGTAAATCTTTTAAACATCGCAATGCTTTTCATAAAAATGAAGCCATTATAAGACTTAGTTCCCATCACACATTGCAACACAAACCGGAGGATAGAGTTTTACCTTATAATGGCCAAAATATGCTTGATACGAGCAAAACAAATCATTAAAAATGTAAATTTTATCGTTTAATTCTTAATCAGACTCCAACCATAAACTACTAAGAGAACGATTCCCTAAGTATTAACCCCGAAGGCCGAAACCAACATCAGACCAATACCCAGGAAACCATCTGTCCTATCTCGTTTCCAGTTAGTTTCTAATTTTAGATACAATCATAAATATCAATCATAGACGGCATAAGTGCCCCATACCACTATGTCGCCATATATAGGTATACAATCAAAACTGCACGATGTCATATTTGGAAATTGGATTTCCGTCATGAACCAAGGCAAAAGATAGTCCTTACCGATTCGAGACTCTCTAGCCCGAGCCTCAGGAACAGCCGCAACTGCACCTAGGAGCCACAGGGTTGGTCAACCGATGTGGATTAGAATGCCTGAACACTGCGTTTCCCCGCCCTTTGGGGCGTAAATGAGCCAACGAATGACTCCATCGGCTTCACATAGTCACTGATATATCCGAGGCGCCTCGCAACAGCAACAACCACACAGGTGAAAATAATATAAATGTCAGGGCTGGTAGGAAACTGACACCACCCTAGCTTGAAAGAAACGCATGTCCTCCCTGGATCCTTCCCCCGTTTCTGGTCCATACCGAGGTGTGAGGATCGCGAAACATCGCTATACACAAAGCTATGCCACACAGGTCGTGCTTTGATCATCAACCTCAACACTTTGCTTTTCAACAGAAGCCTTGATCATCTGCAACTTACGCATGCCACACAGGCAATTCACTCCATGCGACTGATTTCTATCGATATATAACCTCTGAGCTCGTACATCTCAGAGAAGGGCGTTAAGCAAGAGAATAAATTCTCCCCGCCAAACAGATATATATTTAATAGAGATCAATCAGCACAGAACAAAATCCAATGTCAGACACACAGTCAATTTACATGTTCGTTCTGGGTCTTAACGAAACCGGAGGTACTTAATACCTCGTATATCCGTACAATCAACATGTACGTCCGGACGGCTACTACTTCAGCCCCCTTCAAGGTAGCTACTCCCATCATGAGCATCAGTAGCACCCTCCCATTCGACATGAAGATCATCGGTCTTGTATCGTCTTCATATCTTCGAATTTCAATCGTCGATCAATTATTTGAAATGAGAATTAACTCGGCCTTTTCAAATAATTCACGTATATTTAGAATTTCAAATCAATTCATTTCAATGGTTAAATTATTTGATATCACTAATTTTGTTCTTTAGTGTAATTTTCATGCCAAACGCATTCAACCATCAAATATCACATAAACCGAGCAAATTCAGTTTATTTTCATTTCATATCATTTATAATATTTTATCACGATTTATCGCTATTTTTATTTATTTAAAAATAGCCAATTCATTCAAACGACACTTCAGGCCATAACGCGGCCGTGGCGCTGTTTTTCTCCAGATTTGATTTACACATATTTGATAATCTAACCGTTGGATCTTCACAAATTTTATATCATTAGAAAGATCTTTTCAAAACGAATCCAACGGTTCCAGTTTTGGGAAAATATGATGGTCGGATCTCCAGCGCTAATCGTTTGAAGTTACGATTTCAAAATACAAACTGCAGCATCGTTATTCGATTTAATTTAATTATATATATATAATCGATTCTGGCGCTGTTTTTCTTCAGATTTGAATTAAACATTCCAGATAATCCAACCGTTGGATCTTTACAAAGTTGGAGTCGTTGGAAAGATATTTCCAAAGAGAACCCAACGGTTGTGGTTTCGGGAAAATCCGATGGTCGGATCTCCCGCACTAATCGTTTGAAATCACGGTTTCAAAACACGAACTACAGCTTCGTTATTCGATTTATTTTAATTATATATATATAATCCTCTTCGATTTCAAAACCTTATCCATTTCATACATTTGATAAAAATGATGTTTTTATCCAACAAACAGGTATTTCAACACTTCACTATTTTTAACAATTCATATATGTAACAAAAATGTGAATTTTATTGTAAAACGATTTATTTCAAAACATGACTATTTTATATAGTTCATATAGATGATAAAAAATATGATTTTTATTATAAAACAATTTATTTCAAAACACGACTATCATCCAACACGTGAATTTCTATTCAACGAATGAATTTCTATTCAACACCTGAATGTTCTCTATAGTTCGTATATATATAAAATAAAAATGTGATTTTTATTGTTAAAGCAATTTATTTAAAACACGAGTACCATTCAATACATGAATTTCTATTCAACGAATGAATTTCTATTCAACACATGAATTCGGTTTCAACACATGAAAATAATTCTAACACATGAATATTATTGAAAATTTCGGCAGCATAACGGCAGGGTAGTTAAAACCGGGACTGTCCCTAGTACGGCTCCTCGCTCTACCTTAAAACCTCGCGGTTTTTGACAATAGGGATTTCATGCATCTAATTCGCATGCAGGCGAGCATGTTTTCTTTCATTTCCACAACCTATTCTAATTTTGTTTTCAATCACAAATGGGTATTTTTCAACCACAGTCAATCATTCTCAACCACAAACAATTTTATCAACCATTCGCATTATTCACCAAATTTCACATCAACCAAATAATCCAAACATATCACAACCAATAAATATCGTCCATGGTCTGTAAATGAGGGGAGTATATATATATATATATCTATATATTCGTATATAAATATATTTCAATTCACTTCAATTTATTTCAACGTCATTTCATCGCATATATAATTTTCACAACGCATATATATAACTTATACATTGAACATACAACTTATACAACGCTTATACATGAGGTGTATAATGCTTATATAACTCATACATCGACTATATAATTTATACATCGTTGTTTTCCATATCGTTTATAAATTAGAAATCTCACATTGGGATCCACTCCACCAAAAATTGCAGAAGGCTCAGAAAAATATGTGGTCTCTTGTAGAATGTAGAAGACGTCCACACGAGTCCACTGTCTCTAGTTTCACTGAATTTCATCAAGAAACGAAAAAGATATGATTTTTATAGTGAAATCAAAAACTGTAGCGCTTTAAAGTGCTATAAACTATAAAATAAAAATAAGGTCATATACCTCACTATTTGTTCAAAACTAGGTTTCAACTTTTCCCGCAATCCGCGTAGCTTGGTGATGATCGGCCTCTGCCATCTTGTAGTGCTCCGAGAGGCGCTCCCCCACCTGCCATGTCAGCCAAATCGAAGCTCCCCAGGGCACAAAAAACAAGGACAAGCGGCAGAAGTTTGGGGCGTCGATTCGAGCAGATTACTCCATGGTGGAAGGCGAGACCTATATGGATGTCAAGCCCTTGAGAATCTCTACAAAATCTTGAACTGGAGCTAGTGATTTTATTGTGTGTGGAAGGAGAAATCAAGGGGGGAAGTGGCGAACGGTTTTCCGCCTTCAATCGGAGGAGGGAGAGAGAATGCCGGGGTGAGAGAAACTTATGTGGCCCAATCATATTTTTTTTCTTTTATTTATATATTTTTAAATTTCGAAAATACCCTCTTTCACACACGAACCCCAATCCAGACCCAACGACTGTCGTCCCTAGCTAAATACCCTCATTCCGAACACAATGGGATATGTTTCGTAGGTCCATTCGACTGTTTCAGTCAGTTATTCTTCAAATTAAAATATAAAACATTCAATATTTGATTTGAATGTACATTTCAATTTGCTGGGGCCACATACTGATTCGAAAAATTCTAGAAAAATAAATCTAGCTATGTCTTAACGATACGGCCCCAACAAAACTAATTTCGTCGAATTCTGAGATCGTTTGAAAAATGGCCCTTTTCTGGTCGATCCAATTTAACTGTAATTGACCAAAACACATTTTCCTTCGCCACACTTACATATTAGCTTAAAAAATTATGAAATTTGAAACCTAGAAATAATTTGACATCCCGGATCCAACAAAAATGGTTTCGTCGAATTCCGAGGTCATCTGCAAAATGTCTATTTTCACGGGCTATATAGATTCTACAGCGACCTTTCTGAAAATTCATTTGGACATAACTTTTGACTCCCGCTACGAAACTTCGATTTTTTCAGATTCGTTAGAAAGATATTCACTAACAGATTTAAATATTTTTGTTTTCACTAAAATCCGTTTTATTTTGCACCTGGTACAGTCAGTCAAAGTTTGAATTCAAATTTTGAAACTACCGCGCCATTTCAGGCCTTGTTTATAATTTGAAATAATTATATTTATTTTCAAACATTGATTCAAACACACTTTTCGTCGTTATTATTTAAAATATTTATTTAAAATACTTAAAATTCACTAAAATAGCCAATTTAAAATTTTTAAACTGGTTCAGATTTTCCGAGTTGTTACACAGAATCAAGTCCAGGTACGTAAAACGAATTCGGCCCAGATCTGTCTGGGGGAGGGGGGGTCGACACCCCTATAGGGAGTCGACAACCATGTCGACATCCCAATAGGTGGGGTTGACACCTATGTCGACACCCCCTGGGGGGTCGATATTCATGAGTGGGAATTTTCCCGCTCAGCCCGTTTTGGCCCAATTTTGATTTTTGAATTGTTTTTGAAGGTTCTGGAATTTATTTTATATATATATATTTATCTTATGCGTAAACAAACTTCGAACCCTTATAAATTTTTCATATGGTATCAGTTTTACGCAAACCAAATGTCCATTCTGACTAGAATTTCGAGACGGACGCAATGGCGCAACCTGTTTTACTTAATTCTTCCTCTAAAAATTAAGTATTCTTTAATTTGCTAATTTTAAAATTTCAAAATTACGGGGTGTTACAAATTCCCTTAAAACTATAATAACACCTTAATCTGGACTTAGAAATAACTCTTGATAAGATACCCTTAAAATTATGATATAAGTAAAATAATTCAATCCAATCCAATCAATCAATTTAAGTTTTGTTGTCACAAAACATCAATTCAAACATGAAACTAAACATTTCTTATATCTTCTATTTATCCTAAAACATATAAAGCTTCTATCAACTACAAATTCATAAGTATATTTCTAACAAACCAATCAACCACTAATGAAATTTAACCATGTCAAATAAGTAAATCAAGTTATTCAAGTCAAACAAATCAAACAAACCAAATTAGTCGATCAATTCAATAAAATTAATCAAGACATAGTAAATATGTTATGTATTTGATTAATAATCCTATATTCCTAATTAGATAAAAACTTTTCATATTATACACTTTTTATATGTGGAGTTAAAGTTAACATGTAATGCAGTATGTCATATGCAAATCTATATGAAGTGATATATTGAATGAAATGCAACTTGTGATGTGAATGATTTTAATTTGAGATGTGCTGTAATTTATATTAATGATGTATGATATGAAATAAGATGTGTAATAATATTATGCAGAATGATTTTGTAATTATATCTATTTAGGTAAAATATAATCAGGGTGCTATTTAACTATTATGCATATACATATATACAAGGGTAATATAAATTAATTTCTACACTTAGGTTAATGATACATATAAAAGTGATTAAAAGGATAGTAAAGATAAAAGTTTTATAATATTCATAATATATGATAAAATATTTAAAATAATTCTATGAGAAATGTGGAGTTAACTAATCTTAGTAGGGTGCTTCTTATAGTAAAAATTGAAGATATATTTAAAGAGAATATAAAATTTGTATCATATAAAGAAAAACTATAAACATATATTCATAAAAGTATATAAAAACAAATTTTTAAAAAGAACTTAAAATTCAATTTATTATGTGATATACATATATATATATATATTAATCTTTTTTATACAAATTAATATTAAATTTAAACTTTAGAAGTCAAAATATATTAATTTGCTAAAGAATCATTTATATGTTAAAATATTAAAAAGAAATCTATAGTCATAACAAAATTATGAAATTTGGATATAAATAAAACCATAAACTATAATTTCTTATTTTTAAGACATAAAATCATATATATATATATTGTTTTTATACAAAAATATTATGTTAAGTATTTAAGCTTTTATAAATCTTAATAAGAAATCAAAATAAGTATTTATGTTACAAATAGTATTTGTGATAATATAACCCAAAATTGTTATGAAATCATATGAATAATATATAAGTTAAACTATGCATGTTTAAATTATATAAAAGATGAATAAATTTATATTCTATAACAATATCAAAAAGTCATATTAACTTTGTATATCATATTAACATGTTTATATAATTTTATTAATTTATATACTTTATATATAGGGTGCGTTTTTTAGAGGTCCCTATTAAGTTTCAAAATATAAAAAAAACCCGGTCATAAACTTATTGTAAATTAGGTCCCTATTTTTTGAAAAGTCATAAAAAAATATAAAAAATATAAAAAAAAATCACGTAAATTCGTATTTAAATAAAACATGTAAACACTAAAAAATTCAGAACAAAAAACCATCAACGAAGGCGTCAAAAATCAAAAAAACCAAAAAAAAAACGAAATTTCCATTTAAATGCATAATAGTATGCACATATATCACTTTCCTGCATACATCCGTGCATATTTTTCACTACATACATCTTCGTTGATTTTTATTCATGCAAATAAATGCATACATGTGCGCAAAAATTTCAAATACTTGCATACATTTGTGCAGGTTTATTTTCAGATTTTAATCTGAAAACAGCTTACGGAAAAGTTGCATACATATATGCAATTATCAGTAATATTTGCATAAATGTATGCAACTATTTTTTTTTCGATTTCCGTAGATTCCTGACATTATTTCCATATTTTAGAAGAAAAAAAAATTATGAACGTACGCACATTTTTAAAAAAAAAATACAAAAAGGCGGAAAAAATAAAATAGGGGGCGGGTTTAAAAATTTTCAGAACTTTGTTTTTTTTTATAAATTAGGTCCCTACTTTTTATCCTATAAAAATGTTGCACACATGTGTGCATTTTTTTGAGAAATTTGCACATTTGGATGCAAATAAAAATGAACTGAAAAATTATGTTAAATCTATCCGCTGGAAGAATTGCAATAATTGCATATATGCATGCAATAAAATCAAAAAGGTGCATAATATTATGCATTTAATTGCAGTTTTTTCTGTTTTTTTGCTGTTTTCTTCTTTCTGACATTATTTTTGTTGTTTTTTGAACTGAATTTTTTTTTATAATGCGTAATATATTTTATTACTAATTTACGAATTTTTTTATTTTTTTTTTAATTATTATTTTATAAGTTTTGAAAACAGGGACCTAATTTACAATAAGTTTATGACCGGATGTGAGCCTAATTAAGTTTCAAAATAGGGACGTGAGCCTAATATTCACTTATATATATATATAAATATTTTGAAACAAGATATAAGAAAATAAGTAGACAAACAAAGTTAATAACTAGAGTTTGAACTGGCATTTTCTAATTAAAAAAATGGATGGAAGTTTGAAAGTTTAAACTTTTGAAATTCAAAATTCGAATTTAAATATGTCGACATGACTATTTATGTATGTCGACATACATGCGGAAAATCAAAAAATATATTGTTTTGACTTCTTGGTTTTATTATATTATTGGTTTATATTTCAGGTTTAACTATTTCCTGAAATAATATTAATCCTAACAAATATCCAAAATTTATTTTATTATTTAATTGATATTTTGAATTTTAAAATTCAAATTTCAAATTTTAAATTTGAGTTTTAATTTTAAAGTTTAGATTTCAAATTTAAAACAAAGCTAAGCAAACAAAACATCCATCCAACCAAAAAATTTAAAAATCAATTAAGGCGTACCCGGTTTTTAGATCCATTTCTTTGACATTCTCTGAATTTTGAATTGCTGTGAAACACATATTTGAATTTACAATTTCTAGCTCTTCATCGCTTGATGATGAACCTGAATCATATTTACATCTTCTGGAATTTGATGATGAGATCGATGATTTAGTAGTTTAACTAATTTGGCGTCAAATTTTTGAATTTGAATTTGAATTTGGAATGAATGGACGCTTCAACTACTATAAGCCCAAAAGTCATATCCCTTCATAAACTCTTCTTTTCTTGATCGATGAATGATCATTTTGGTGTCTCTTGGCCAACAATCATCAAAGATAACTTCTTTTCTTATTTCTTTGTTGATTTACATTGTATATCTCCATTTCTTCCTCTTGATGCCTTTTCACCAACCGTCATTACTCTTCTTCGATTGTCCTTCAGAATTTAAATTCTCAACACCCATGTACACTAATTTGGAGATTTAATTTCCAATAGCCACCTTTTCAGAATTTGAATATTTAATAGCTACTATTTCAAAATTTGAATCACCAACAGCCACTTTACCCATCTATTCAACTTTTGAATTTCAAAAGCCATATAACACATCTTTTCCTACAAAACAACACAATTTTTCAAAGAATCAAGTAATTTTTCAAAATAACTAATTGTAATTTGAAATAATAACATCATGACGATTCTGTGATATATCCATTTAAACTTTTCAAGAAATCATATCATGATAACTTATTTTTCCAATAAAATTGGATGTAGACTCATCTAATACCGATGCAACACATGAATTAAAACTAGTGTTAACAAGTATTTCAAAATTTGCCATTTAAAAATTTTCAAAAATCAGATTATGAACTTTTTGAAAGACCTTACTCTGGTACCAATTGTTCGGGGTTCATCACCTACCAGTGGCCTAGCCTGCCACCGTTGTTAGGGATTGCAGAATGGATCATTAAGACAAAACAAACACTAGAGGGGGTGAATTATGTTTTTTGAGAATTTAAGAGAAATCTAAACTTATATGAAATACTATATGAATCAAACACCATAGAAACAATCACACACACAGAATTAAACACAAATACAAATATAAACTAAAGTAAAGTGTAGAAAAGGAAATGACACACAAGATTTTATATTGGTTGGGATTTATCCTATTTCCAGTCCCACGCAATGCTGGATTGAGTAGATTTTTATCACTATATCAATAGTCAATTACAACCTTCTTGATTTCGTGGCTACAAGGGATACAACCGATTCCAACCTCCTTGATTTGATGGCTACAAGGGATACCACCGATTACCCATTCTTGATTTCACGGCTACAAGGGATACCACCGATTACCCATCCTTGATTTTATGGATAAAAGGGATACCACCGACTGCTTACACAAACCAAACAATTAGAAATAGCCATATAACTCTTTAATATCACTTGATTCAGAGAGTAATGAGTAGAGAGTGTAGAAAGAAGAAGATTAGTGAAAACAGAATTGAACTCGGCAGAGTATAGGTGTAGAAATCATAACAATAATAAGAAATATTGGTGTAATGAAAGAGAGTGAAGTTAGAGAAGAAGAAGTGATTAAAAATTCGAAAACAGCCCCTTTTATAATGTGTGAAAGGTTGCAACATCTCAAAACCGTCACAAATAGTGAAAAGATACTTCCTTTCAAATTTGAATTTCTGATAGTTATATGTCGACAAAGTCATTAATGTATGGCAACATGTCCGTCAATTTTATTAATTTTAAAGCATTTTAAAAGTATTTAAATTAGATTTTTTGATCAATTAGCTGGGTTAAAACAAATAACGTATCATAGCTATGCGGCTAATGTAACAATGGCGACCTCATGGCGATCTTTTTTGGAAAATTCCAAAAATGCATTTTCTTCTCTAAAGTCGTCTTTCTCCTCACAAATCTCATCTTTAAACGTTGAAAACATTGAAAACATTAACAATGTTTCCTCTAATCCTACTTTTAAGGATATATTACTTCGGCCAGCTGTAAAGCAAGTTTTAGATCCAAATATTTTAAAATATAAGAAGCCACTATCAAAATCGTCTCCTCATATCCATGACAGCTATAATGAAATTCTCAGTAACATCAAATCAAAAAATGGCTACTTCAGGTGTGGACCGACAGATCACTAGGCACAATCATGTCGAAATTCAGTTATTTGTTTTAAATGCCACAAAACTGGGCATAAGGGCTTCAATTGCAAAACTCATCATTTCCATTCTCCAAAAATGGCTAAAATTAGATCTCGCAAACAGAGCTCTGCAAATCTCTTTCCAACATCATTCAACTGGGCTAGATCGATGGTGATTATTTCTATCGTGCATGGATCCTTCTCAATTCGCCAGATCGAGAAGCTTCTGAAAGCCTGATATTGTCGTCATGCTCCGTCTTAGATTTGGAATGTTAAACGCATGGGTGATGTGTTGTTCGATTCCCACCATCCCGCTGACGGATAACTTGCTGTACTCTTTCATCTTGACCAAGGGGACAATCTGTTTGAAGAGGTGGAGTGACCAGTTTGGCAGCATCTCGATGGAGAAGGAGACATTTTGGATTCTCCTAAAGAACACACCAGTGGTCTGTCGTAAATTGGATGTTCTCAAATCAGCTTTGGCAGACATTGGCGATGTGGAGAGAGTGCAATATGGAGCAACTCATGATGTGGATTATACTTGCTTACATGCGAAGTTGACGAAAGAGGTGGGAAAGCCGTTTCCTTTATCAGCGGTGGTTCCAATTGATGGCTTTTCTCATGAAAATTCATATTCAGAGGTGCGAGGAGGATTCATCGCCCTAAATTAACGTTCCAAATTTCAAGTAGAGGGTTTTTGCAACTAGCAGCGACGATAAACTTAAAGTTTTGTGTAGCAAAGATGGGGGTGCGAAAGTGCATGTTGGTGATGTTAATAACCCAGTTTTTGTCCCCTCGGATAGTGCTGATGATGAAGGAGGGGGCAACACTGTTGAAGGAGGAGGTAACAACAATAATTATGTGGCTCGCTTTGACGATGGCGTTGCGGTGGAGATTGATGCGAGTGGAAATATACTGGGTGTTGGCACAGATTCTAGAGACATAGTTCCTATTAATGGAGGTGACGGAATTGGTTTGAATGATCTGGAGGCCGAGGATGATGTGCATGGTGAAGATGATGCATTCAATGAACATATAATGGACAACGAATCACAGGACCTGAATTTGGATGGAAACTTGGCTATTACTCCATCCAGTTCTGGCGAATGTTCTTCAACAAGGGGCAGAGGCAAACGAGTCATGGATCAGGGTGTTGTCATGCTGCGCCGCAGTGCGCGAGGAATGGGTCACTCAGTGGCAGGTAGCATTTTTATTCTTGCTATTCTTAGTACTTTGAATAGTGATCAACTGCATGCTATTGCAAGTAATGCTGGTTTTATGTTAAATGATGATGTAATACGTGATATTAAAAATAAAAAAATGGAGAGGGCTAACGTTACACCATGATAATTGTCACATGGAATGTTAGAGGCCTAGTACTTTTGATAAGTGTCTTAGGGTTAAAATTTATCTCAAATCTATAAAACCTGATATCATTTTGCTGCAAGAGACTAAAATTGAAAACCCTGAACCATTTATGTTTAAATGTTTGGGGTAGGGTGTAATTGATGAATGGGCATATATCTCTGCTGTGGGGTCTCCTGGAGGCATGTTTACTTGTTGGTGTAGCAACTCATGGACTGTTGAGCAAGAAATTAAGAAAACTTACTGTTTGCATGTGGCTCTTGAATGCAAATCTACCAACGTTTTGTACTTATTTTCTAATGTTTATGGACCTAATACTAGAAGAGAAAGAAAGATTTTGTGAGAAGAGGGCGTGGTTTTTCATAATCTCATGTATGGTCTCTGGGTTATTGGCGGTGATTTTAATGTTACTAGATTTGATTTTGAGAGAAATGTAGTGAAAACCTTTGGTTCGGGTGATATGAATTATTTCAGTGAATTTGTTGGTGATTGTGGCTTAATTGGCTTACCCATGTCTAATAGAAAATTTACATGGAGTGACGGTGGATCCCCTCCTACATTGGCTCGCCTTGATCATTTCTTTATTAACTCAGATTTTGAAGATTTACACCCCTTGACTATCCAAAATGGTCTTTCATCCCTTATTTCTGACCATTTCCCTGTGGTCTGGGACACTAAGGTTGCTTTAAAGAGGAGAACATTTTTTAAATTCGAAAATATGTGGTGCACTGAGCCAAATTTTGATGATTTTCTCTATCAAAAATGATCGGAGTTTCGCAGCTAAGGGGATAGGGCTAGTAGTTTTGCAGAAAGATGAGGCTCTTACGAAAATTCTTATCCAAATGGAATAGAGAAGCTTTTGGTAATATCAGAATTAAAAAACAAAGACTTGAAGATGAGTTTATGGAGCTAAATGTGTTGGAGGAATCAAGAAATTTAGATGAAGTTGAGCGAGCTTTGTTAAAAAGTAAAGAAAAAGAGCTCCTTATGGTGATTGATCAGGAGGAGATCTTTTGGAAACAAAGATCGAGAACTCAGTGGTTAAAGTAAGGAGACAGTAACACGAGATATTTTCATAAAGTTGCGAATGGTAGAAGAAGAACGAATATGGTTTGCAACATTTGGAAAGACGGAGAAGAAATTTGTGACCAACAGAAGATAGGAGAAGTGTTTACTGAGTATTACAAGGGTATTTTTGGAAAAAGAAATGAGAATGCGTGACTGTGGACTTGAATATGTTGTGCCCCTCAAATTTTGATTTAAGTGGCATTGATTCTGAATTCTCAGAAGAAGAAATTGTAGCAGCTTTGAATGAGATGCCTATTGACAAAGCCCCTGGTCCCGATGGTTTTCCAAACTGTTTTTTATAAAAGAATACTGGAACCTGATTAAGCATGACGTCGTAAACATTTTCAAAGAATTTCATGCTGGTAATTTGAAATTGGATGTGTTGGGGTATGCAAATGTAGTTTTGATACCCAAAAAGGAAGGAAATGTTTCTTCTGTGGACTTTCGACCGATTAGCCACCTGAATAGCAGCTTCAAATTGATCACTAAAGTTCTCGCGAATAGGTTGAAAGTGAAAATGGATAAGCTTATTGACAAATCGCAGACGACATTTATCAAAGGAATATTTATTCTTGATGGAGCAGTGCTTGTTCAAGAAGTCATCTGTCATAGTGACATGCATATTGTACCTTGCGCAATTTTAAAGCTGGATTTTGCTAAGGAATTTGACACCGTTGATTGAAGATTCATCATGGATTTGCTTACAGCGAGGGGTTTTCCTGCTAGATGGATAAATTGGATTCACATCATACTAACAACAAGTAGATCAAATATTTGTGTCAATGGGGTTGCTGGTATTACTATTGTCTCTAAAAGTGGTTTGAGACAAGGGGACTCACTTTCCCCTCTTCTTTTCGATTTGGCAGCGGACGTCTTATGTCAGATTCTTCAAGTGGCAAGTGCTAACGATATTATCAAGAGCTTTGGAAGGGATCATATCATCGGGCGTATTAATTCGTTACAATATGCTGATGATACTATTATCTTTAGCAATCCAGAATGCAAGTACATTGCCTCTTTAAAAAAATATTATGCTTTTGAAAGTTTATCTGGCTTAAAAATTAATTTTCATAAGAGTATTGTTTACACCCTGGGTTGTAGTGTTGATGTGAATAGGAGTTGTGCTGAGATGCTTAATTGTAAGGTGGATTCATTTCCGCTCAATTGTCTTAGGGCTTACATCCATTCAAAAAGATTGATGTAGCGAGACTGGCAGTTAGTTATTGACAAAGTCGATTGGAGACTGGCGAGGTGGAAGGGGAACTATCTATCTAAGGTTGGAAGACTTGTGTTGGTGAATTCTGTCCTCTCTGCTATCCGCTTGTATTGGTTATCTTTCTACTCATGTCCCGGATGGGTGATTGAGAAGATTGATGCTTTTCGTTGCAATTTTTTCTGGATTGGCACAAAGGATACACGCAAAGTATGTTGTCTTGTGACTTGGGATCAGGTATTCAAAACCAAAAATAAGGGAGGATTGGGAATTTTAAATTTGAGAAACATGAACTCGGCCTTACTTTGCAAATGATTGTGGACTATGTTAAGCGACAAGAAAGTTTTTTGGAAAGAATGGAACATCAGCACTTGTTATGGAGGAAGATTTGATTGGAATGCGGGTGTTTCTCATTGTTGGCTTGGTGTTATGAGTAACATTCATTGGATTAAAATTGGTGAGGACATCGTTGTAAAGAGTGGACGCAATGCTTCGTTTTGGTTTGATTGTTGGCTGCTTCCCATTCCTTTGAGATTCGAGTTTGCTGATCTTTATGATTTGCATGCAGTAAGCACTTCACAGTCAATGAAACGTATAATAGGGATGCTATCAATTTCCGATGGAGGCTAACTTTTTTTTGATTAGTGGCTGGCAATGCATTGATTCAGCTGTGTTGTCTGATTCGACTGCTAGAGGAGATACAGCTTTCTGATGAAGGGGATGACGAGTTTGTTTGGATGCTTGTGGAAAAACCAAATCTTTTCGTATTAGCCACCTTTATATGATGATGAATTTTGCAGGAAGGAGATTTGTTGGTTTTGAATGCATGTGGAGTTTTAAAGTAGTGCCTACTAAAGTTAAAATTCATATGTGGACGATCATGCATAATAGACTTAATACAGTGAGCAGATTACGCAAAAAAAGAGTCTGTGTCGCTGGTGGTTGTGCTTTCTGGGATGAAGATGACAAAAGTTACCTGCATTTGTTCATTGGTTGTGATTTCACTTTCTATGTTTGGATGAAGTGCTTAGTTAGCCTGAATATTAGTTTATATTGGTTTGGCTTCATCACCGATCAATATCATTTTTGGCACACCATTTTTACTTCACTCCCTGATACACCCATGCGACAACTGTTTTCTGCTTTGAATTTTGCTTATATTTGGATACTATGGCATGAAATAAACTCACGCAAGTTTAAATGTAAAATGAAATCGCCCAATATAGTTATTTATTGCATTCTCAAATTTGTTTCTCTATGGTCAGGCAGCGACAAGTGAAGTTTGTGGACACTAAAGCTGCTAGAGTTATGGATCGTGCTCGTGGCAGACGAGTTTGATGTTGTTCATCCTACTTGGGTTCAGTTTGTTTGGGTTCTTTGATTCTATGTGGTTGTACTATGTATCTCCATTTTTTGGATACACTACTACCATGCCTGTGAGCATGTGATATTTTTTGGGCTGTATATATTCTTGTAAATACAGGTATGTTGTACTGGAAACTACGATGTACTAGTCTGTTATGTTTAATGAAGTAAGGCGTGAATCTAATGATTCACTATCTTTTGCATCAAAAAAAAGTATTTAAATCAATATTTAAATTCTGGAAATTCCCAAAACGAAACTAGTTGCTAAAATATTGTTTTTCAAGTATAAAAACATAAGAAAATATTATTTAAACATATGATTAAATGCTTAACATATATGTGATATTAAAACTATATATAATACAATTATAAACATATATAATATAATTATAAACATATATATAGGAATTTATAAAGAAATATTTATAAACCATAAATAAACAAAAAGTTATATGAAAACTTAGAGTTTAAATAATATTTTAATCAAATATAAACTTAGTAAATCATAATAAAACAACAAAAATAATAATACGTATAAATTAGGAAATATATTTGCAGTCACAAGGTTGAAATTTTTGGTAGATCAAAAAAATTATTTTAGAGAAGTTTGAAATAAATTTGAAAATAGTTTTGTATTTGAAAAGAGATAATTTGAAAATCAGAGTTTGAACCTAGAGTGTTATTCCGAGTCTTACATAAACTAGACTATATTACTATATTTATCTTGAACTCTTGAAACCTTGATTACTCATGAGTCTTGAATCTACTTTGAATTCGAAATCTCTAAAAGCTCTTAAACTATAAAGTCTTCAGTAGTAATTCCTGTATATAAATCCTGCATATGTGTGTGTATATATATATATTCTAGATAAAGGTGTTAGTATATATTTTATAATCACTTAATATTGAAATAAGGTTGTTAGTCCATTCTCCAACACTTTTTATATTCTCTTGCGATTCCACAGGAAAACTTGTCATTTGTGCATCGTGAGATTGAGTTCAGAACCGACTTGGTTGAGGGTGCTAGACCTATCATTATGCCACTTAGGAGGATGGCACCTAAAAAAAGCGAGAGTTAGAGGTGCATGTTCGTGACCATTTGGGAAAAGGATTCATTCAGAGCAGTGTAACTGAATGGGGTGCACCAGTTGTGTTTGCAACTAAGGCTGACAGATCGTTGAGATTGTGTGTGGATTATCGTGAGCTGAACAAGGTGACCAAGAAGAACAAATATCTATTCCTAAGGATAGATGACTTGTTCAATCAGCTTCACAAGGTAATGTGTTTGCTCAGATGGATTTGGCAATGGATTCCACCAGTTGAGAGTGGCAAAGGATAGTGTGCCAAAGACTGCTTTTAGGACACATCCAGTTTCTTCGAATGATTGGTGATGTTGAGTTGACTAACGCACCAGTGTATTTTGTGGATCTTATGAACAGGGTTTTCAGATATTAGTTGAGCAAGTTTGTGCTTGTGTTCGTGGATGATATTATGGTTTACTCCCAGAATGAGGAAGAGCATAAGACACACTTGCAAGTTGTTTGGGAAATCTTGTGAAAGCATCAGCTGAAAGCTAAATTTTCGAAGTGTCACTTCTGGAAGAGCGAAGTGAGGTTCTTAGGCCATGTTGTTTCTAGAAATGGAATAGCGGTTGACATCGCTAAGGTGGCAGCAATCCAGGATTGGGATATACCTAAGAATGCAATAGATGTTAGGAGTTTCCTTAGGTTGGCAGGATATTATCGTCAGTTTATCAAGGATGTCTCCAAGATAGCTGCACCGTTAACAGGATTGATGAGATAGAATCAGGTGTTCACATGGGATGTGAAGTGTGAGCAAGTTTTTGGAATCATGAAGGAGAGACTGACGAGTGATCCAATTTTGACGATTCCTAGTGGGAATGAAGAAATGGTGGTATACACCGATGCATGTGGTACTAAACTTGGAGCAGTGTTTATGCAAAAGGATAAAATTGTGGCCTATGCAAGTCGACATCTAAAGCCGCACGAAAGGAATCATCCAACTCATGATTGGAAGTTGGCGGCGATCGTTTTTGCTCTGAAGATGTGGAGACATTACCCATTGGGAGTTCGATTCGAGTTTTTAACGGATCACAAGTCGTTGAAATATCTTTTTCCTCAAAATGATTTGAATATTCGGCAGTAATGGATCATAATTTGTAAAAAAAGCATTTTGAATATTTCGAAGTATACAAATAACAATGAAAAATAATTCCCACAAACATCATAACACATTGCTTGGAAAAATAATGTGACATTTATACTATATTGTTTAACACTTTTTTAAACCCGCTACAAGCAATGAGTCACATGTGTTGAAAATAATACGCACTCTCCTCTATCAAATTAAATTCAAGTATTAACTACACAAATTTAACATATACACTAACGAGTATAAAAAATATATATTATATGAAAACAATGAAACCTTATACTTCATATTTCTTTGTTCCATGTGTAAACTTGTGGTAGAATTGTATAACCAAGGTCGAAGGAGTAGGATCAGTAACTAAGGTCAATGGGGCAGGATCAACAACCTAGGTTGAAGGAGCAGGATCATCATCCAAGGTCGATAAGGTAGGATCAACGACCGAGGTATTAGCAAAATGAATGACATGAGCGACTAGAGTAACATGTAAGAGAAAAGTAAATGAGTCATAAATAAATACTAAGCCAACCGAAATGCCAGTCGTTTCGAGAAACATGCGCGTCCCCATAGCCATAAAGGTAAAATTTCCTAATTTAACGTGGATAGTCAATACCACTGCCACTATACTCAGTTCATTAGCAATACTACAAATCGCCAAGCTAAGAATATTCAAAAGGCGACATTTATAAGGGCTCAGGGTATTTGACTTTTACAACATTGGCAAACACCCATGTGAGTGGAACAAACACGAATACCGTCTAGATGACATATGTAATGGAGCTAGTTAATACACTTTACAAGGATATTCAGTAGATGCAGTACGAACGAGTCTAACGTCTATAGTAATCAAAGAAACGATGATTGGTGCTAGCAGAATGGAAAGAATTAGGGCTAACGAGTTTTCAGCATGATCAATGATCATTTTTGGATCAAGACTTTTATGTAGCTGATATACATTCCAACTGTCTGTTGTAAAATATAGTTCACTTTTCACGATCGTTTCAAAATATATTTTAGTCCCCAAATTAAAATAACTTATTGTATTTTTTGCGAAGTAACACTACTTTTTATTTGTTTATAAAAATTAAACTTTTTTAAAATATTATAAAATAACATGTAAAAAATAGAGTGTATATATTTTCTTAAATATGCATTGTGGTTAATCTAAATGTATTAAAATCAAGAAAAAATGCGTTATGTATTTAATAGTTAACTATAGTAACAATGATTTTTTTGATAAACATGTTATATTGGTTAACATAGTACTATGAGTAAACTAAAAATAATCAGATTAAGATAATTGACTCCAATTCCACTTATTGGGGAGTCATAACCAACTAATTAGTTTTCGCTAATTCTTTAATTATTACATAAACCATGGTTAAAAGATTAGGTAAATACACACATATATTTGATACATAATATCATTCAACCATTCCATTCTACTAAATCACAATTTTATTTGCATCAAAAAGCTAGAATATACATCTAATTTCTAGCATATAGCAATTTTTACTGAACTCACTGTCATTTCCAGTAAAGTAGCCACTTCATCCAGAAGTGGAGTCAATTAAGCGAGCTTCAGAATGGTATATCGAAAAAACCTTTATCATTTAGGTCTCTATTCATATGGATATTAACATCAAATGCCGAGCTGGAAGGAGAAAAATTGGTAGGTATGATGGATGGGGCTAGATCAATGACCGAGATGGAAGTGGCACAAGCGGCAAGAGTATCTTGCATGAAAATATAAGTGTGTCATGAAGAAATATAGCACCAACCAAAATGCACGCCATGACTAAAGTAATGTTCAACCCTTTAGACATACAGTTCACTTTTACTAATTTAACATTGAAAGTCAAAAACAGTGCCACTATGCTTAGCTCACGAGCAAGTGCTACTGATATTCAAGCTATGATTATGTACATCTTGATTTCATAAGGCAGCTTTACTAAAGGCTCAGGCTATTTGGCTCTTACAGCATTACCAAATACCCAATCGAAAGAAACAAGCACAAAGGTCGCCAAGACAACCGTAAGTAACAACGCTAATGAATGCACTTTACAGGGAGACGTGGTAAAAAGGAGTCTAAAGTCTGCATTGATAAAAGATACGCCGATTGGTGCTATTAGAATACCTAGAAGCATAGGGAAGGAGGACTCGACAGGATTAATAATCTCTTTAGGATCACATTTTGAAGTAGTATTTCGAAAGGAGAGGCAGACCAGTGCTAAATGCTTAGTAACCTCTAATATTTAATATTCCTTTAAGTTAATGGAAGGAGAAATGATGTACATTTTAGTTTAAACTATAATTTTTTTTGGATTTATGTTTGAAGTACATTTTAGTTTATAGTTATCAAACTTAGCTTTTCTTTTTTCAAAATTTTGAAGTTCCATTCTTTGCAACCAACCCTTTGCCACATTATGAATGTTTCATTTCATTTAAGACCACTGTTATATTTATCCTAGTTTCTTCTTTAATTCAGTTTTTATTTAAAAATCGACACCTTAGATATTTATATTTATTTGTTTTTACATTTTTATAAAAAATAACACTTATTTTCTGAATATTAAAAATAACAAGTTAAAAATAAAGTGTATATATTTTCTTATATATCACTATTTTCAAAATAAGTAAATAAGATCTATAAAAAATGTTGAGTATTTTTAAGTAAACAATAGCATCTTCACCCAAACATGGAGTCAATTAAGCAAGCTTGAGGATGGTAGTTTGAAAGAAGCTTTATCGTTTAAGTCTATGTCCACATGAATTCTAACAATGGCGACCGAGCTGAAAGGAGCAGAATCGGTAGGTATGATGGATGAGGCCAGACCAACAACAAAAATGGAAGCTACAGGAGCATCTTGCATGAAAAGAATAAGTTTGTATTGAAGAAATACAGCACCAACAAAAATGCACGCTATGACAAAAGTAATGTTAAACCCCATATGCATACAATTCATTTTTCCCAATCTAACCTCAAAAGTTAAAAACAATGCCACTATGCTCAGCTCACGAGTAAGTTCTACTGATATCCAAGCTATGATTACGTACACCTTAATTTCATAAGGCGGCATTGCTAAGGCTCGGGATATTTGGCTCTTACAGCATCACCAAATACCCAAGCGAAAGAAACAAGCACAAAGTTCACCAAGACAACCGTAAGTAACGACACTAATGAACGCACTTTACAGGTCATTAGACACGGTAGAAACGAGTCCAACGTCCGCACTGATAAAAGATATGCCGACCGATGCTAGCATAATGTCTAGAAGTATGTAGAACGAGAACTCGACACGATTAATAATCTCTTTAGAATCATACATTTTGAAGTAGTATTTCGATAGGAGAGGCAAACCAGTGCTAAGAGCTTAGATTCCTCTAATATTTAATATTCTTTTAAGGTAATGGCAGTAGAAATGAAGTACATTTTAGTTTAAGCTATTATTGTTTTTGCATTTATTTTTGAAGTACATTTTAGTCTATAGTTATCACACTTAGCTCTTTTATTTTCGAAATTTTGAAATTTCATTCTTTGCAACCAACCCTTTGTCACATTACGAATGCTTCATTTCATTTAATCCCGCCTTCATTTTTATCCTAGTTTCTTCTTTAATTTGGTTTTTATTTAAAAATCGATAGCTTAAATATTATTTACTTTTTTTACTTTTTTATAAAAAATTACACTTATTTCCCAAATATTAAAAATAACATGTTAAAAATAGAGTGTATATTTTTTTATATATCATTATTTCCAAAATAAATAAATAAGCTTTATAATAAATGTCGAATATTTTGAAGTAAACAATAGCCACTTCATCCAAAAGTGGAGTCAATTAAGCTATCTTGAGAATGGTAGATCGGAAGAAGCTTTTTCATTTATGTCTCTATTCATATAAATACTAACATCAACGGCCGAGCTAAGAGCAAAATAGGTAGGTATGATAGATGAGGCCCGATCGACGTCTGAGATTGAAGCAGCACGAACGGCAAAATCATCTTGAATCAAAAGAATAAGCGTGTAATGAAGAAATACATCGCCAAACAAAATGCGCCTTGACTAAAGTAATGTTCAACCCCATAGGCATATAGTTCACTTTTCCTAATCTAAACTCGAAAGTCAAAAATGGCGCCACTATGCTTAGCTGATGAGCAAATGCTACTGATATCAAAGCTATGCTTACATACACCTTGATCTCATAAGGCGACGTTGTTAAAAGCTCGAGATATTTGGCTCTTACAGCATTACCAAATACCCAGTCGAAAGAAACAAGCAAAAGGTCACCGAGACAACCGTAAGTAATGACGCTAATGAATGCACTTGATATGGATTATTAGATGCTGTAAAAAGGAGTCCGACGTCCGCACTGATAAAAGATACGCCGACCGGTTCTAGCATAATGCCTAGAAGTATAAGAAAAGAAAATTTCGACACGATTAATAATATATTTAGGATCATACATTTTGAAGTAGTATTTCGAAAGGAGAGGCAGATTGGTGCAAAAATTTTAGATGCCAATAATATTTAATATTCCTTTAAGTTGATGGCAGTAGAAATGAAGTACATTTTAGTTTAAGATATGATCAATTTTCCATTTATGTTTGAAGTACATTTTAGTCTATAGTTATCACACTTAGCTTTTTTATTTTCAAGATTTTGAAATTCCATTCTTTGCAACCAACCTTTTGCCACATTACGAATGTTTCATTTCATTTAAGACCATCTTTATGTTTATCCTAGTTTCTGCTTTAATTCAGTCTTTATTTAAAAATCAACACCTTAGATATTTATATTTATTTGTTTGTATTTTTTGAAAAAATTTACACTTACTTTCTAAATATTAAAAATAACATGTACAAAATAGTGTGTATATATTTTCTTATATATCGCTATTTTCAAAATATATTAATAAGATTTATAAAAAATATTGATTATTTTAAAGTAAACAATAGCCACTTCATCCAAAAGTGGAGTCAATTAAGCTAGCTTGAGAATGGTAGATCGGAAGTAGCATTTTCATTTAGGTCTCTATTCATATGAATACTAACATCAGTAACCGAGCTGGAAGGAGCAGAATCATTAGGTATGATGGATGAGGCTGGATACCTAGCCGAGATGGACGAGGTACGAGCGTCAGGAGCATCTTGCACGAAAAGAATAAGTGTGTAATGAAGAAATATACCACTAACCAAAATGCACGTCGTGACTAAAGTAATGTTCAACCCCATATGCATGCAGTTCACTTTTCCTAATCTAACCTCAAAATTTAAAATCAACGCCATTATGCTCAGCTCACGAGCAAGTGCTACTGACATCGAAGCTATGATTACGAACGTCTTGATTTCACAAGCCAGCGTTGCTAATACCTCGGGGTATTTGGCTCTTACATCATCACCAAATACCCAAGCAAAAGAAACAAGCACAAAAGTTAACCAAGATAACCATAAGTAATGATGCTAATGAATGTACATTACAGAGATCATTAGACGCAATAAAAAGTAGCCCGACGTCCGCACTGATAAAAGATACACCGTTTGGTGCTAGCATAATGCCTAGAAGCAGGGGGAAGTAGGACTCGACATGATTAATAACCTCTTTAGGATTATACATTTTGAAGTAGTATTTTGAAAGGAGAGGCAGACCGGTGCTAAAAGCTTAGATACTTCTAATATGTAATATTACTTGAAGTTAATGGCAGCATAAATGAAGTACATTTTAGTTTAAGTTACGATCGTTTTTGCATTTATGTTTTAAGTACGTTTTAGTCTATATTTATCACATTTAGATTTTTTATTTTCAAATTTTTGAAATGCCATTCTTTGCAACCAACCTTTGCCACATTATGAATATTTCATTTCAATTAAGACCGCTTTAATGTTTATCTTAGTTTCATATTTAATTCGGATTTTATTTAAAAATCGATACCTTAGTTATTCATATTTCTTTGTTTTTCCTTTTTTATAAAAATTTACACTTATTTTCCAAATATTAAAAATAACATGTAAAAAATAGAGTGTATATATTTTCTTATATATCACTATTTTAAAAATAAATAAATAAATAAGATCTATAAAAAATGTTGAGTATTTTGAAATAAATAATAGCCACTTAACCGAAAAGTGGAGTCAATTAAGCGAGCTTTAGGATGGTACATCAGAAGAAGCTTTATCGCTTAAGTCTCTGTTCTTATGGATACTAAAATCAGTGGCCGAGCTGGAAGAAGCATAATCGGCAGGTATGATGGATGAGGCTGGATCAACAGTCGAGATGAAGCGGGACGAGCGGCAAGAGCATCTTGCCCGGGACGAATACTCATTAGAGATAGGATAAGAAGTATCTTAGAATGAGTAGCTTATTATAGATGGGGTTAGTAACGCCCTAGAATGAGTTAAGAGTATTACATATATATCAGAAAGCGTATTCGTAATAAGAAATAGGTATTCAAAATCGATATTGAAAGGTTATATTTTAAATAATAAACTTACTTACGTCTTCGTTTCTTTTCGAGGATGTAATATTTTTTTGTAGGGAAGTGTCACATCCCTAAGGATTTGGAACAAATTCAAAATTTATTTTTAATATAATTTTATAGGAAAATCCGTCAGAATTTAAAATTTCTATTTTTAAATCATCGTATAGCCTGTAGAAAACTCACATCTTGCATACAGATGAATTTGAACTCGAAACCACTTCCATTGAGTTCAAAATGTCGTTTGCGTGTTCAAAAACTATAAGCATCGATACCTTTGGAGTTGGGAGAAATTTAGGTGTTTTTCATTGGGTATGAGGCCAAAATATCACTTTTTGCATATGGATGAATTTGGACTCAAAACCACTTCCATTGAGTTCAAAACATCGTTTGCGTGCTCGAAAAGCATAAGCTTTGATATATTCCGAGCTTCGGAATTTTGGCACCTTGGTTGGGGCTTGGTTAGCCAACTCAGCCCACTTCACTTAAGTGCCAAATCAACCCCTCTCCTCCTCACCTCATTCCAACACTTAGAAAAATAGAAAATAGGGAAGGGAAATTAAAATTCCCTAATGTAACGATATGAAATTTCGCTCAATCCGAATCAATCGCTAAACCGACCAAGACCATTCCAAACTCCTGATTGTTATGAGGACAAGACGAATCAGAACATAAACAGAAGAACATTTCATTGCTTATTACAATAATTCATCATAATACATGAATACAACAGAGTATGAATAAATAATATACATCACAAAATATCAGAGATTACAATACATTACATAGCAGCGAAAAACTAATACAACACACAACTGAAAGAGATATACAGATACAGAGCTTTCCGGATATCATTCCAGCTATAAACCAGGTTCCTGTGAATATAAATCTGCAAAACCAAAACTACTAGCTGCCCGTGTCAAAATAAGGGCACCCAGAGTTTAGGTTAAAACAATAAACTCCAGATCAGTCATGCGACTGGTGTGAGAACTAAAACAGTTATTTAAAGCTTTACTTTAAAGTTAGGTAAATCAAGGGACCACGCCGTATAACACGGAACAGGTTTCCTCCCAAGAATACCAGTGCATAAAACAACAACGCAATGCTAAATAAAGAACAATGAAGCTATTATAAGACCCAAGTCCCATCACACGATGCAACACAAGCCGGAGGATAGGGTTTTACCTTATAATAGCCAAAGAATGCTTGATACGCTAAATTTCATCTTTTATTATTACTATAAGTGTATAGTGTCAAAACAATTTTAATCATAAGTATTAATCATAGACGACATGGGTACCATATATCATGTCGCCAATACTAGGCTCTATAATCAAAACCGCAAAGTCACGTATTGGAAGTTGGATTTCCATCTGTGAACCGAGGCAAAAGATAGCCCTCTACCGATTCAAGACAATCAAGCCTACTATGTCTCAGGATCAGAGCTCGAGTGACCCTTGGATCGTCAGGGCCGGTTCACCGATGTGGATTAAAATGCTTGAACACTGCGTTTCCCCACCCTTTGGGGGCGTAAATGAGCCAAATGACTCCATCGGCTCCACATAGTCACCGATATATCCGAGGCGTCTCGCAATCCAACAACCACACAGGTGAAAATAATGTAAATGTCAGGGCTGGTAGGTCACTGACACCACCCTAGCTTGAAAGAAATGCATGTCCTCCCTGAGGTCCTCTCCCATTTCTGGTTCACAACCGGGGTGTGAGGCTTGCGAATCAACGCTACACAAAGCTATGCCACACAGGCCGTGCTTTGATCATCAACTACAAGACTCTGCTTTTCAACGGAAGCCTTGATCATTTGCATCTTAGCATGCCATCACAGGCAAACCACTCCATGCAACCGATATCCATTAATCACACAGAATGATATCCAATGTCAGACACACAGTCCATTTACAATTCCGTTCTGGGTTTGAACGAAACCGGAGGCACCTTGTACCTCGCATATCCATCGATCTCCAAGTATGTCTGGACGATCACCAACTGATTCCCACCTCTTGGGTGTACAACCCAATCAAGATCATCAGTAGTTATCCAAACGATGTGAAGACCTCTGGTCTTCGACCACCGTCTTCATCCTCGACACATCGTCGAATCAGTTATTCAGAATGGGATAAACCCGGTCTTTCTGAATAACTCGCATATATAATAAACAACTGTTACACAAACTCAACACACGCCTCATTCCAATTCAGAATATTCTTTTATTCAAAAAAATTTATTCTTTGGGAAAGGTTCCCATTAATTTTATCAAAGATGAATTCTTTAAATTTATTCTTTAATCTTCTTTTGAATATCAATTCAAACCAAATTATGGTTTATCCAAACTAGTCGGGATTAACGAACCTTACCGAAGTAATCATTTGTTTTAATTCCCCAACACCAACCTATTCATCCCATGAAGTAAAACTGGTAATACTTCATATCTAACACCACGGTGTTATCGGTAAATTCAATTACCATTTCACGTTCAAATCTAATTAAAGATTTAACTATCGCTTGGAGCAAAACTGGTGATACTCCATTCTCGATCATTTCAATCTAATTAAAGATTCATTAAAACTCCACTTGGTTTTAATCTTCCCAAAAATCAGTATTAATGATTGTTTAACTTGGGAAATCATATCCTGTCTTTAACTGGGTTAAAGAACCAATGTCATTTAAAACACGGTTCACGATAAACCCAAAATCACATTCTATTCCATTAGCCTTTAACCGTAAATTAGCAAGTGAACAATTCCCTAAGTAATAACCCCGAAAGCCGAAACCAACATCAGATCAATACCCAAGAAACCATTCAACTTAACTAATCTCCAATTAGTTTTTGGTTTTCTTAACTCCGTTGGGCCTAAAAACGGTATTATTAAAGATACCATTCACGACAACCCAAAATCACATTTGATATTAAATACAAGGCTCTGAATAGAAAATATATCGGCTTATATTCAATATCAAATTCTACAACCAACAAATATCGTATTGGAAATAACGATATATATATATATCTTTCAAATTTCCATAAAAATATCTGTATAACCTAGAAATCCAACATCGAAATATTCCAATGACAATTTCGATTCAAATCCATTCCAATTCAATTATTGGAAATTCTGGTTACTTTTAAAACCATTTGAAATCCAATTTATTTATTTTAAAAACAAATGGATTTTTAATTCTAGTTCAAAACTAGTTCATTTCGATAAAAATCAATTTTTATCTTTTCAAATATGGAGTTTTTCATCCCAATTCATTCCAAATCATTTCTTATGATTTTACACAAATTATTACAATTTTTAATAATTTTATCAAGGTCCGTACAGTCGATTTCCATCAACGGCCATCGAACTGCACTTACAGCAACCTTTTCCAAATTTGATTTGGACATAATTCCAAATCCAACCGTTAGATCTCAAATCTCTAATATTCATTAGAAAGCTCTTTTCGGTACGAATCCAACGATTCCAGTTTTAGGAGAATCCGACGGTCGGATCTCCCGTAATATCCATTCGAAGTCAATGGTCGAAATTCGCGAACTGCCGCAGCGCGACGCGTTCTATTCAGGCCAATATATATATATATATATATATATATAATATTATATATATTTCGTCGATTTCCTTTTTAGAACGTATTTAATAAATCGTTTTAAATTCGTTTTCAAAATGATTTCAACTTCATATTCAATTTCAAATCAAAATTGAATATTCCATATCATCGATATATAAATGATAGTATTTTCAGAATATTATATTTTGAAATCAATTCCTTTTCGATATTCATTATAACAATGAATAAAATCGGTATATATATCGTTCACGTCAAAATGGCGCAAATCTAATCAACACGGCTTTATATATTTCAATAACTTCGTTATTCTATTCAATCAAATGAATACTTTCTTCAACACATGAATATATATTTTTCAACACATGAATATTCTCAACACATGAGTATTGTCAACACATTACTATTTTTGTTATTTAATATATTTTATAAAATTATGATTTCTATCGTTTAATTCTTAATCAGACTCCAACCGTAAATTAGTAAGAGAATGATTCTCGAAGTATTAACCCCGAAGGCTGAAACCAACATCAGATCAATACCCAGGAAACCATTTATCTTATTTAGTTTCCAGTTAGTTTATAATTTTATATATGATAAAGATGTAAATTTTATTGTTAAAATATTTCGTTCAACACATGAATATTTTCAACACATGAGTATCGTCAACACATGACTATTTATTCTATTCAACACATGAATCTTTATTTTATAATATTCTTTATTTTCCAAATTGGAATGAGGCCCAATCAATTACCATATAATGTTAATTATATGGTTTCCGTACAACACATGTATATAATAGCAACGATAAATAATCAACCATCATCCAAAGTGCGTTTTACACTGTATAAGCATCAAATATAAATATTTAACGCTTATAACAGTCTGTCAATCAATCGATCGACATACAGCTAATTTTTGGGATTAGTGTATGTCATATATCATCCCAATACCCGTGTGGGGTTTCAAACAATCAAACAAAGATTTATTTGTGCAGCTGGGCGATGTGTAAAATTTATCGTCCTAATCAATATTAGTCAAATAGGTGTACATAAACAAATCGTTCGATTTGTAAATGAATATTTATTTTATATACACGTTAAAAATTATATTTTTAACTGTAAAATATTTTATTCCATTCCACATCACACCATCAATTTTCACAACACATCAATCAAACAAACAAGCCGTCCATGGTCTGTGGACGACGGGTGTCTGGTGCTACTAAGCACCGTCTGCATCCTAGTATATATTTCAACTGGAAAATAAAATAAAAGTGAGAAGTTCTCACCGTGGGTTCCACTCCTCCATTTCTATTTCTGAATTTCAAAACTGTCTGGATTTGCCCAACTTTCAACGCAATCTTTTTCGCGCTGTTCATATTAAAAATCACATTTTTAACATCGCTATATATAATTAAAAATCACTTCTTTTTCTGTTATACATATAAATAAAAATCAAATCTTTATATGTAAAAATCACATTTTTATACTACTACTTTATGAATAAAAACCGTATCTTTAAAACGATGTTCACATTCTTATCTAGCTTTCATATCTATAAAAATCGAGTTTTTATCTAACTTTCATATCTATAAAAATCGAATTTTTATCTAGCTTTCATATCTATAAAAATCGAATTTTTATCTAGCTTTACATATAATAAAAATCCGATCTTTACATCACTACTTCATGTATAAGAATCTGATTTTTACTTTAATAAAAATCACGTCCTTTTATTTTCAAAAATCTAATCTTTTTTTTTTTTTAAATTCTTATCTTTTTATTTTCACAAACAACGCTCATTTTATTATTTTCACAAACAACGCTAATTTCAATATTAAAGAAATGCAAATTTTATAAAGAAACTGTAATTCTAAAAACATTGTTATATATAAAATAAATAAAAACATAAGAAGAACTCACTGTCTACATCAGGAGCACGTCGAACCAGCCCTCCCAACTAGGGTTCAAGAACTGCGCCTCCACAAGCCGCCGGAACTTCATCGGAGTGTTCCCCTCCGACCACCTACGCGTGCGCCACCACCCCCTTGATCCGCTTCGAACTCGATAGCCCTTGGAAGCCTCGAAGGGCGTGCGAAGTCCGGACCTTGGAGCTCAAAAATCTCTTGGTATCCTCAACAAAGAACGATCAAACCCATAGGGGTTTGAAGAGCACACAACGATCTCCAAAATTGCTTCAGGAAATTTTGGAAACCATTGTGTAGATGTGGAGGTCGAACGGGATTTTGTTTGGGGTGATTTCCGCCTTCTGCCAAGGGAAGACGACGGCGGATTTTTGGTTCGACCGTGGCTTGGAATTTTGACTAGGGTTGTTAGAGGATAGGGTCTTTTATATTTATATATTTAATTATTTAATTCCCCCCTTTAGTTCTTTTTCGTCCGAACACCAATTCAAACCCAACGACCGTCGCCGCTGGCCAAATACCCCCATTCCGAACACAATAGGATAGGTTTCGCAAGCCAATTCGCTTGTTATGATCAATTTCCATTTAAATTAAAACCTAAATTTATATATATTCAATTCAAATGTACATTTCAATTTACCGGGGCCACATACTGACTCTAAAAATTCCCAGAGACGATACTAATTTCGTCAAATTCTGAGACCATTTGAAAAATGACCATTTTCCAGTCGATCGAAATTGACTGAAACTGTTAAAACACTTTTTCTTTCGCCATGCTCACATATTGCTTTCAAAAATTACGAATTTTGAAACCTAGCAATAAATCGACATCCCAGATCCAATAAAAGTGGTTTCGTCGAAAACAGAGGTCGTTTGCAAAATTTCCATTTTTAAGGGCCAAAATTCCACAACGACTATTCTGAAATTTCAATTGGACATAACTTTTTATCCACGCTATGAAATTTCAATTTTTCAAATTCGTTGGAAAAATATTTTCAAATAGATTCAAATATTTTTGGTTTCTCTAAAATCCGGTTTATTTTGAATCTTGTACATTCATTTGAAATTTGAAATCGAATTTTCGAACTACCGTGCCATTTTCAATTCCTTTTATAATTAAAATTAATTTTTATATTCTAACGACGATTCAAATAAATATATATGTTCTAATTCTATTCAAAATAAATTAATTGTCATAATTATTTAAAATAATTCATTTTAAATAATCAAAATTTATCAAAATTGCCAAAATAAAAAAATTTAATTGGCTCAGATTTCTGGGTTATTACAATCTCCCCCGCTTAAAACTTTTTGTCTCCGAAAAGGAACGAAGCTGAAAGTTGTTTTACAAATCAACTCAACTTTCATTATTTTCATTATGGCTTAAGTTCTTCAACTTTTCAGTTTCTAAGAACTTGTCAATTTTTTCAAAAATTTGGCTAACACCCTAAATTTTCAAAAAATTTCGCCATAACCTCCCCTGCACCGGGAGCTTCGGGATATTTCAACCAGCCTCCCATATCCCTCATCAATCCAAAAGAAAAAGAAAAACCCAAGCGGCTAGCCAATCGGCTCATAAAATCATCAAAAACCCAAGAAATACAATAAACATGTACCTACTAGTTGGGGAAACAATTTTATTCCTTTTCTCTAGCCTCCTTGCTATGACCCGTTCAATATAAGTACATGTATATGCATGCAAATGCGACTAATTTTCAATACAACTCACTATTTGCTACAATTTGGCAAAATGGTTCAACATTTAGTTAATCGAACAATAATCAAACAACACATTCAACAATCAATTTGTTGATTATCATTTCAAATTCATACCTTTGATATATAGTCGAAAATCACATTTTTGGTGCCAAATCACAACAATAAGCCCTATCTAATTTTAGTTCTCACACCAGTCAATTGAAATCATATAGATATCCCACCTTCGAAACTCGAACACAGACACTGATGATGAGGCCTCATCATCAGAATCATCTCCGGGCGACTAGAGTGTGATTCTATATCTATCCAGTATATTAAAACTTCAATTACACGCGGATCAGATGTATATGCAAAATCTTTAAATATTGGATTGTCCAAATCAATATAAAAATAATATTCAAATACGAATAATAAAGTTTAAATTTTCAAAACAAAATTTGTTTTCAATTTTATTTTAAAAACATCACTCTTCACATTCATTCTAGGATACTACTGATCCTATCTCTAACGAGTCATTCTCATTGGATATTACTAATCCAATCTCTAATGAATTCTTTCGTATGATTCTAATGTGTCTTGTTCTCCGAGCTCTGTAAACCAAAGCTCTGATACCACATGTAACGATATGAAATTTCGCTCGATCCGAATCGATCGCTAAACCGACCAAGACCGTTTGAAACCCCTGATTTTTATGAGGACAAGATGAATCAGAACACAAACAGTAGAACATTTCATTACTTATTACAACAATTCATCAGAATACAGGAATACAATAGAGCATGAATAAATAATATACATCACAAAATATCAGAGATTATAATACATTACATAGCAGCGAAAAAATAATACAATACACAACTGAAAGAGATATACGGATACAGAGCTTTCCGGATATCATTTCAGCTGTAAACCAGGTTCCTGTGAATATAAATCTGCAAAACCAAAACTACTAGCTGCTCGTGTCAAAATAAGGGCGCCCAGAGTTTAGGTTAAAACAATAACTCCAGGTCAGTCATATGATTGGTGTGAGAACTAAAACAATTATTTAAAGCTTTACTTTAAAGTTAGGTAAATCAAGGGACGATGCCGTATAATACGGAACAGGTTTCCTCCCAAGAATACCAGTGCATAAAACAACAGCGCAATGCTAAATAAAGAACAATGAAGTTATTATAAGACCCAAGTCCCATCACACAATGCAACACAAGCCGGAGGATAGGGTTTTTTCTTATAATAGCCAAAGAATGCTTGATACGCTAAATTTCATCTTTTATTATTACTATAAGTTTATAGTGTCAAAACAATTTCAATTATAAGTATTAATCATAGACGACATGTGTACCATATATCATGTCACCGATACTAGGATCTACAATCAAAACCGAAAAGTCACGTATTGGAAGTTGGATTTCCATCTGTGAACCGAGGCAAAAGATAGTCCTCTACCGATTCGAGACAATATAGCCTACCATGTCTCAGGATCAGAGCTCGAGTGACCCTTGGATCGTTAGGGCCGGTCCATCGATGTGGATTAAAATTCCTGAACACTGCGTTTCCCCACCCTTTGGGGCGTAAATGAGC
The DNA here is from genome assembly GCA_030737875.1 of Allium sativum. Classification (NCBI taxonomy): domain Eukaryota; kingdom Viridiplantae; phylum Streptophyta; class Magnoliopsida; order Asparagales; family Amaryllidaceae; genus Allium; species Allium sativum. Next base: position 382,579,879 of record CM060915.1, read on the forward strand.
CAAATGACTCCATCGGTTCCACATAGTCACCGATATATCTGAGGCGCCTCGCAATCCAACAACCACACAGGTGAAAATAATATAAATGTCAGGGCTGGTAGGTCACTGACACCACCCTAGCTAGAAAGAAACGCATGTCCTCCCTGAGGTCCTCTCCCGTTTCTGGTTCACAACCGGGGTGTGAGGCTCGCGAATCAACGCTACACAAAGCTATGCCACACAGGCCATGCTTTGATCATCAACCACAAGACTCTGCTTTTCAACAGAAGCCTTGATCATTTGCATCTTAGCATGCCACACAGGCAAACCACTCCATGCAACCGATATCCATCAATCACACAGAATGATATCCAATGTCAGACACACAGTCCATTTACAAGTCCGTTCTGGGTCTGAACAAAACAGGAGGCACCTTGTACCTCGCATATCCATCGATCTCCAAGTACGTCTGGACGATCACCAACTGATTCTCTCCTCTTGGGTGTACAGCCCAATCAAAATCATCAGTAATTATCCAAACGATGTGAAGACCTCCGGTCTTCGACCACCGTCTTCATCCTCGACACATCGTCGAATCAGTTATTCAGAATGGGATAAACCCGGTTTTCCTGAGTAACTCGTGTATATAATAAACAAGTATTACACAAACACAACACACGCCTCATTCCAATTCATAATATTCTTTTGTTCAAATATTCTTATTCTTTGGGAAAGGTTCCCATTAATTTTATCAAAGATGAATTCTTTAAATTTATTCTTTAATCTTCTTTTGAATATCAATTCAAACCAAATTAAGGTTTATCCAAACTAGTCGGGATTAACGAACCTTATCGAAGTAATCATTTATTTTAATTCCCCAACCTATTCATCTCATGAAGTAAAACTGGTAATACTTCATATCTAACACCATGGTGTTATCGGTAAATTCAATTACCATTTCACGTTCAAATCTAATTAAAGATTTAACTATCGCTTGGAGCAAAACTGGTGATACTCCATTCTCGATCATTTCAATCTAATTAAAGATTCATTAAAACTCCACTTGGTTTTAATCTTCCCAAAAATCAATATTAATGATTGTTTAACTTGGGAAATCATATCCTGTCTTTAACTGGGTTAAAGAACCAATGTCATTTAAAACACGGTTCACGATAAACCCAAAATCACATTCTATTCCATCAGCCTTTAACCGTAAATTAGCAAGTGAACAATTCCCTAAGTAATAACCCTAAAGGCCGAAACCAAGATCAGATCAGTACCCAAGAAACCATTCAACTTAACTAATCTCCAGTTAGTTTCGGATTTTCTTAACTCCGTTGGGCCTAAGAACAGTATTATTAAAGATACCATTCACGACAACCCAAAATCACATTTGATATTAAATACAAGGCTCTGAATAGAAAATATATTGGCTTATATTCAATATCAAATTCTACGACCAACAAATATCGTATTGGAAATAACGATATATATATATCTTTCAAATTTCCATAACAATATCTGTATAATCTCGAAATCCAACATCGAAATATTCCAAAGACAATTTCGATTCAAATCCATTCCAATTCAATTATTGGAAATTCTGGTTACTTTTAAAACCATTTCAAATCCAATTTATTTATTTTAAAAACAAATGGATTTTTAATTCTAGTTCAATACTAGTTCATTTCGATAAAAATCAATTTTTATCTTTTCAAATATGGAGTTTTTCATCCCAATTCTTTCCAAATCATTTCTTATGATTTTACACAAATTATTACTATTTTTAATAATTTTATCAAGGCCCGTACAGTCGATTTCCATTAACGGCCATCGAACTGCATTTACATCAACCTTTTCCAAATTTGATTTGGACATAATTCCAAATCCAACCATTAGATTTCAAATCTCTAATATTCGTTAGAAAACTCTTTTCGATACGAACCCAACGTTCCGGTTTTAGGAGAATCCGACGGTCGGATCTCTCGTAATGTCCATTCGAAGTCAATGGTCGAAATTCGCGAACTGCCGCAGCGCGGCGCGTTCTATTCAGGCCATTATATATATATTATATATATTTCGTCGATTTCCTTTTTAAAACATATTTTATAAATCGTTTTAAATTCGTTTTTAAAACGATTTCAACTTCATATTCAATTTCAAATCAAAATTGAATATTCCATATCATCGATATATAAATGATAGTATTTTCAAAATATTATATTTTGAAATCAATTCCTTTTCGATATTCATTATAAAAATGAATAAAATCGATATAAATATCGTTCATGTCAAAATGGCGCAAATCTAATCAACACGGCTTTATATATTTCAATAACTTCGTTATTCTATTCAATCAAATGAATACTTTCTTCAACACATGAATATATATTTTTCAACACATGAATATTCTCAACATATGAGTATTGTCAACACATGACTATTTTGGTTATTTAATATATTTTATAAAATTATGATTTCTATCGTTTAATTCTTAATCAGACTCCAACTGTAAATTAGTAAGAGAACGATTCCCGAAGTATTAACCCCGAAGGCCGAAACCAACATCGGATCAATACCCAGGAAACCATTCATCTTATTTAGTTTCCAGTTAGTTTCTAATTTTATATATGATAAAGATGTAAATTTTATTGTTAAAATATTTCGTTCAACACATGATAAGTTTCAACACATGAATATTCTCAACACATGAGTATCGTCAACACATGACTATTTATTCTATTCAACACATGAATCTTTATTTTATAATATTCTTTATTTTCCAAATTGGAATGAGGCCCAATCAATTACCATATAATGTTAATTATATGGTTTCCATACAACACATGTATATAATAGCAACGATAAATAATCAACCATTATCCAAAGTGCGTTCTACACTGTATAAGCATCAAATATAAATATTTAACGCTTATAACAGTCTGTCAATCAATCGATCGACATACAACTAATTTTTGGGATTAGTGTATGTCATATATCATCCCAATACCCGCGTGGGGTTTCAAACAATCAAACACAGATTTATTTGTGTAGTTGGGCGATGTGTAAAATTTATAGTCCCAATCAATACCAATCAAATGGGTGTACATAAACAAATCGTTCGATTTGTAATTGAATATTTATTTTATATACACGTTAAAAATTATATTTTTAACTATAAAATATTTTATTCCATTCCACATCACACCATCAATTTTCACAACACAACAATCAAACAAACAAGTCGTCCATGGTATGTGGACGACGGGTTGTTGGGTGCTACTAAGCACCGTCTACATCCTAGTATATATTTCAACTAGAAAATAAAATAAAAGTGAGAAGTTATCACCGTGGGTTCCACTCCTCCATTTCTATTTCTGAATTTCAGAACTGTCTGGATTTGCCCAACTTTCAATGCAATCTTTTTCATGTTGTTCATATAAAAAATCACATTTTTAACATTGCTATATATAATTAAAAATCACTTCTTTTTCTGTTATACATATAAATAAAAATCAAATTTTTATATGTAAAAATCACATTTTTATACTACTACTTTATGAATAAAAATCGTATCTTTAAAACGATGTTCACGTTCTTATCTAGCTTTCATATCTATAAAAATCGAGTTTTTATCTAGATTTCATGTCTATAAAAATTGAATTTTTATCTAGCTTTCATGTCTATAAAAATCGAATTTTTATCTAGCTTTACATATAATAAAAATCCAGTCTTTACATCACTACTTCATGTATAAGAATCTGATTTTTACTTTAATAAAAATCACGTCCTTTTATTTTCAAAAATCTAATCTTTTTTTTTAAATCTTATCTTTTTATTTTCACAAACAACGCTCATTTTATTATTTTCACAAACAACGCTTATTTCATTATTAAAGAAATGCAAATTTTATAAAGAAACTGAAATTCTAAAAACATTGTTATATATAAAATAAATAAAAACATAAGAAGAACTCACTGTCTACATCAGGGGCACGTCGAACCAGCCATCCCAACTAGGGTTCAAGAACTGCGCCTCCACAAGCCGTCGGAACTTCATCGGAGTGTTCCCCTCCGACTACCTACGCGTGCGCCACCACCCCCTTGATCCGCTTCGAACTCGATAGCCCCTGGAAGCCTCGAAGGGCGTGTAAAGTCCGGACCTTGGAGCTCAAAAATCTCTCGCTATCCTCAACCAAGAACGATCAAACCCATAGGGGTTTGAAGAGCACACAACGATCTTCAAAATTGCTTCAGGAAATTTTGGAAACCATTGTGTAGATGTGGAGGTCGAACGGGATTTTGTTTGGGGTGATTTCAGCCTTCTGGCAAGGTAAGACGACGATGGATTTTTGGTTTGACCGTGGCTTGTAATTTTGACTAGGCTTGCTAGAGGATAGGGTCTTTTATATTTACATATTTTATTATTTAATTCCCCCCTTTAGTTCTTTTTCGTCCGAACACCAATTCAAACCCAACGACCGTCTCCTTTGGCCAAATACCCCCATTCCGAACACAATGGGATAGGTTTCGCAAGCCAATTCGCTTGTTATGATCAGTTTCCGTTTAAATTAAAACCTAAATTTATATATATTCAATTCAAACGTACATAGTTCGCCGGAAATTATCCGAGTGAAGATAATATATATATATATAAAGGAGGCTGGAAATGAGTTGGACAATAGCCCAGTCCCTGACCAGTCGACTGGTCCATTATGGACCAGTCGACTGGTTATGACCTAGGCAAAAGCCCTGGTCTCTGACCAGTTGACTGGTCCATTATGGACCAGTCGACTGATTTTTGGATGTGGACCGAAGAACCTCGGTCCATAGTCTATATTGATCCAGGATGTTTCTCGGCCGGAGCCCGGACCTTTTGGACTTTGTTTGTGACCTTTCAGTTTCTATAATTCACGGATTACATCAATTAACAACGAAGTTATGATTCGGAATTTATAAATCTTTTAACTAAAGATTAAGGGAAATTTTCCAAAGTGAAGTTTTCCAATTTAAATAAACTAAATTGGAATTGAATGGAATTCGATTTAGTGATAATCGAGATGAACTTCTATGGATGAAGACCGCTACTATTTATGGAATTTAAAAGGCTTTGCCATTATTTCACTTATAGTATTAGTTTGATACGGAAATTTATATCTATCATGAATTGTTCGAATTTCTGTGAAGGTTCCATATTAAATGGAAGATGATTTTGGGATTGTCGTGATTGGTGTTTTTAATAACATTTGTTCTTTTACCCGAGTAAATGCAGGATTAAATTCCAGAATGAATAGATGGTAATTAGATTTACCAAAACATGAAATGTGAGATAACCAAATATATTTGGTTTTTGGTATTGAATGTGATTGATTGTTTGGATTATGATTGACCATTTTATGAGCAAAATATGCTTTTACATATAGCATTGGGTTAGGTAGAAATTTTTGTATGCTAGCATCTTGTGAAACACTTCACGATTTGACTATGAGGTGTTAGGGATGTTGTTTATTTCAAAATTTATGAATGATTTTGAAAAGAGATTTTCTTAAGTGAAAAGAAATATTTTCCCGATTTTGCATAAGGAATGTTTTATAAAAATGTTTTATAAAACAGAGAGGATTTCGAGAGCTAAACCCGATGTTTCTGATATGATTTAGAGAAGTATTATGTGTTTGACTTTGTGGTTCATCACATAACCGATTAGTTACTATTGATGATATATTTGTTTGGTGACGGAGAATTAATTCTCTTGCTTAACACCCTTGTTTGAGATGTACGAGCTCAAAGGTTATGTGATTTATAGTGACTCATCATATGTGTGGATAGATGGTGTGAAGTACCACAAGTATAGTTTGAAAGTACTTGTGATTATTATGTTGTGAAATGATTTTTTCCTAATTCGGGATACAAAAATATTTAGTATGTGGCTAAAGATTCGGGTAACTAGGATGATTAAAAGTTCATGGGCATTGTACGGTGTAGCCTGCTCCATTTGTGGGAGGTTCACGTATATATATCAAGTTGGTAAGGTGCGAACCCGTCGCCTTGTCTGAGGGTTGAATACCTCCCGATATTTGGTTGCATATTATTTGTATGCATTTGTTTTGGAATTCATATTTCCAAATGATTTTGGTTGAGATCCCGAAGTGAAATCTACTTCGATATGAAAAATAGATATGTATTTCAAATGATTTGAAATAAGAAATTGGGAAATAAAGTCCAAAGGAATAATTTCTGTAAGGAGAATTGGATTTCAAAAATCAAAGTTTAGGGTTTAAGCCTAAATGGGTAGACTGGAAAATCGCATGTTGTGTAATGCATTGTAGATTCCATAAGTTTATTTATGGTAGTTGTTTATGCACTGGAAATCTAGTGAAGTAAACCCGTTCCGTGTCATACAGCGTGGTCCCGTAATTTACCTTATTTTATAAAGTTAATTATAATTGTAAAGTTTCTCATACCAGTCCCATGACAGACTCGTAGTTTGTTTTTCCCTTGCAAACTCGAGTGCCCATATTTTCCACATGGGCAGTCGAGCAGTTTGTTTTGCAGATTATTTCATTGAGCAGGATTCTGGATTGAAGCTTAAAGCTATGTCGAGAGCATTGATAGTATTCCACTATGCATTGTATTACATTTATTGTAAATTTATCTTCCGCTATATAATTTTAGATGTAATCTGATATTTTGTACTATGATGTAACATTATTATGATGTTAATAAAAGTCTTATGTTGTTTGTTTTGATGTGTTGTGCGCCCAAAGTTAATAATCTGGGGTTTTCGTACTTTAGGATAGGGCCTTGGAGTCAATTCGAAGGGCGGGGTAATTCGGGTTGTTACGAAGTGGTATCGGAGCTTTGGTTAACTCAAATCTTTAGGGTACAACTCGTTAGAACATAATAAAAGACTCATCAGAGATAGAATTTGTAACATCCTATAAGAATACTCATTAAAGATATGATTAATAGTATCCTAGAATGACCAGCTCATTAGAGATGGGGTTAGTAATGCCCTAGAATGAGTTAAGAGTATTACATATATGAGTGAGCATATTCGTAATAAGAAATAGATATTCAAATTCAATTTTACGTCTTCGTTCCTTTTCGGCGATGAAAAGTTTTCAAGTAGGGGAGTGTCACATCCCTAGGATTTTGGAACAAATTTAAAATTTATTTTTAACATAATTTTATAGGAAAATCCGTATGAATTGAAAATTTCTATTTTTAAATCATCGTATAGCCCGTAGAAAACTCACATTTTTCATACAGATGATTTTGAACTCAAAACCACTTCCATTGGGTTCAAAATGTTATTTGCACGTGTGAAAACTATAAGCATAGATACCTTTGGAGTTGGAGAAATTTTAGTGTTTTTCATTGGATATAAGGCCAGAATATCACTTTTTTCATATGGATGAATTTGGATTCGAAACCACTTCCATTGAGTTCAAAACATCATTTGCATGCTCGAAAATTATAAGCTTCAATATATTCCGAGCTTCGGAATTTTAGCACCTTGGTTGGGGCTTGGTTATCCAAATTAGCCCACTCCACTTAAGTGCCAAATCATCCCCTCTCCTCCTTACTTCATTCCAACACTTAGAAAAATAGAAAATGGGGAAGGGAAAGGAAAAGCAAAATTCCCTAAGCCCTAGCTTAATCTTGGACATCCAATTCTTGAGGAAATCAAGTTTAGAGACTTGGGTAAGCATCTCCATCCTCCTCTTTATCTTGTTTCCATTTTGATTTCTTTGATTTCCTATGACCTAACTCTTAGGAAATTGAATCATATGTGCTTAGATTGGAGATTTGCATGCAATTTTGGAAGAGAGGTTGTTATAGCTTTTCATAGGATTGATTTCTTGCTTCTAGCAAGCAAAGGTGAGAGACCGGAACTATGAAAGGGCTAGCTAGTTAATTATAGTTAGCTAATAGTTTGGGTTGATGTTATTGATTGATCATACAAGTATAATATGATGTCAAATCATGACTAGCATGTTAAAAATATGATTTTTATCCACTATAGGTGAGACGCTACTTACTAAAGAGAGCTAGATCAAGATTGATTGTTTGCTAGTAAATAGTTTGGCTTGATGAATGATTGTTGGTTGATGATATACTAGCGAGTTAGGTATGCTAGTTTAGCTTGGTTAATTTCATGTGTTCATGTTTTCATAAAATTGAAAATGATGATTATAATTTCCATACAATCTAAATATAAGCCCCTAGTTGATTTGGCGATATTGTAAAGCTCCGTTGCTGCCCCGACAAAGTTCTAAGTCTTCACAAGCCGCTTGAATTGTATTTGATTGCTTTGGTTAGAGAATTAGCCGTTTTGGAATTTATGAACAATATCATTGCAATCTCATGCATTTATGTTTATGCATGTTTAATTATGATCTTGAGTTGTTTCGACGGGCTAATGGGGCCTTATTATCATCTTGATCAAGTCCATAGTTCGCCGAAAACGATCCGAGTGAAGATAAAAAATATATATAAAAAAAAGAGGCTGGAAAAGAGCTGGGCAATAGCCCAGTCTCTGACCAGTTGACTGGTCTATTATTGATCAGTCGACTGGTAATGACCTGGGCAGATGCCCAGGGCTCTGACCAGTCGACTGGTCCGTTATGGACCAGTTGACTAATTTTTAGCTGTGGATCGGAGGAGACCGGAGGACCATAGTCCACAGTTTATATTGATCCAGGATGTTTCCCAGCCGGAGCCCGGACCTTTTGGCCTTTGTTTGTGACTTTTAAGTTTCTATAATTCATCGATTACAGCAATTAACAACAAAGTTATGATTTGGAATTTATAAATATTTTAACTAAAGATTAATGGAAATTTTCCATAGTGAAATTTTCATATTTAAACAAATTAAATTGGAACTAAATGGAATTCGATTTAGTGATAACCGAGATGATCTTCTATGGGTGAAGACCGCTACTATTTGTGGAATTTAAAAGGCTTTGTTGTTATTCCACTTATCGTATTAGTTTGATATGGAAATTTATGTCTATCATGAATTGCTCGAATTCCCATGAAGGTTCCATATTAAATGGAAGATGATTTTGGGTTTGTCGTGAATGGTGTTTTAAGTAACATTTGTTCTTTAACCCGAGTAAATGCAGGATTAAATTCCAGAACGAATAGATGGTAATTAAATTTACCAAAACATAGAATGTTAGATAAACCAAATTTACTTGGTTTTTGGTATTGAATGTGATTGATTGTTTGTATTATGTTCGACCAGTTTATGAGCAAAATATGCTTCTACATTTAGCATTGGGTTGGGTAGAAATATTTGTATGCTAGCATCTTGTGAAACACTTCACGATTTGACTATGATGTGTTAGGGATGTTGTTTATTTCAAAATTAATGAATGATTTTGAAAAGAGATTTTCTTAAGTGAAAAGAAATGTTTTCCCGATTTTGGACAGGGAATGTTTAATAAAATTGTTTTATAAAACATAAAGGATTTCGAGGGCTAAACCTGATGTTTCTGAAATGATTTAGAAAAATATTACGTGTTTGACATTGTGGTTCATCACGTAACCAATTAGTTACTATTGATGATGTATCTGTTTGGTGACGGAGAATTTATTCTCTTGCTTAACACCCTTTTTTGAAACGTATGAGCACTACAACAAAAAAGACTTTTGATGGCGTTTAAAAACGCCATAAAAAGAATCCATAGCGTTTTTGAGGACGTTGTGTATCGACATGCAATTAAAAGTCAGTAGAAAACCATGGTTGTAAATAAACGCCATGAAAAGAAGAAATGATAACATTTTCTCTGTGCTGTTAAAACATTTCATGGCATTTATGTAAATTTTGTATAACTTTTCTTAGCAGTTTTTGAATGCCAACAAAAATATTTCTCAGCGGTTTTATAATGCTAAAAAAATATATCTTAGCATTTCATACGTGATGTTAAAAGAATCTATAGCTTTTTTTGTTGTTGTGATATTCTATTTATAGCGATTATGATTTGCTGTTACTGTTTTCATGTCAAATTTAAAAAAAAACCTTTTATGGCATTTTATAAACGCCATCGAAAAAAAAAGCCATGAAAATTTTCAATGGTGTTAAAAAAACGCCGTAAAAAGTCACAAAATCAACCTAGCTGCTTATACTAATTTAAAATCTGCATATTATATAGATGCCTCAATTCAAAATTACCATGGCATACTGATGGCATATTTTATTTTGATCACATAATTCGTCACCAACAAATAAAATTTTATAACTAAAACATGCAATATTCTTACATTGATAATACACAGTAGGTCCATAATAGTTCATAAAATAGTAGTGTTATACCAAACATACACATACATAAGCAGAAGCGACCAAAATATAGTGCTACATATATACGTACAAACCAAAATATTCTTACAAACCAAAATATAGTCTTCGTAGCATGATTAACTTCGGCCCACATAGTTTTCCATCAACGTCGTTGTATATGTATCTGTAAAGCAAAAATCTTCAATATTGTTAGTACGATCAGAAGAAAAGTTAATCATAAAAAATAGTATGATGTTTTACTGCTTAATCAATGTCTATACATGCAAGTCTAAATTCAATGAAATTTGTTCATCTGCGAATATGTTAAGAAAGCTGTGCTATATAAATACAAATCATGAAATGATTATGCTTTTATTCATCTGTGATGATGTTATGAGAATGTTATTTACTGAGTCATAATGATGCAACAAGCCAAATATTGCAAAGAGAGGAAACCGCAGTCAGAAACCACGACAGAAAAGCCATGGTTCTAAGGTAGAGTAAATAATTTTTAATTTGTTAAAACTGAACTCATAAGAGAAATAGCCATGGTTGGCATTGCTAGTATCTTGATTTACTGAGTGATAAATTTGAGGCAGTTAGTTGTCTTTGTCTTCACTTTTAACATGATACTATTAAAAAAATCAACAGTGTTATTATTAAAAAGTGAAGCAGCAGCAATCGTATGCAAATCATAAAAATGATTTAGCTGCGCATGTTATTCTTTTCATTTTATTTTGTTATTATATAAAATGTGTAACACCTTAATAGTTTGTGGATTTTGCTACTGCTTCCAAATTTTCCTGAAGCTGGGTAGCATAATCTGATTTCCTAATTAATTTCATACACCCATAACATATAGCAATGAAATATAGGAAACAAATAACTCTGGGAGGAAAATTCATTCAATTGAACTGAACTGTATCACAATGCTTGTGGCATTGTATAAATTCATTGTTCCTGTCATACTACTGTACTGACAAGAACACGGGACATGGTTAGCTAATATGTTTAAAGCTTATTCCAGCAAAATAAGCTTTAAACAATTTCAAACAATATAACTTTCAAACTATAGAGAAGCGAAGCAAGAAAAATTGCTGAATGGATTACTGCCTGACATTATAATTTTCATACAATTTCATGTACCGTTGTATGAAGATATAATTTTCTGTTCTTTGTTTGGTGTGTTTTTGTTCTCTCCTTTAAACAGAGATCATGTGATATCCGGCTTTTGCTATTTGTGTAATTTTTTATGTTACAAGAAAGTTGTATCTCTCCTGTATTATAGATCAATGATGCAACAAAATAGGTTGAAGTTTTAAATGTACGTTGGTTAAAAATTTTTACAGCTTGTACCAGTTTCAAATTGAGCCTGATATGTGTCTAGAGATAACAAAAGTCATATGATTTGGGCCCCCTTTAAAATTTGATCTCTCATATCATGAGTTGATTCAATTCACGAAATCTGATTCAAAATTCAATTAAAGTAACAAATTAGAGGATTCATTTGGACTCATTCATGGTATAATGTTCTATGTATCCTGCTCTCGTTACTTTATTTTCAGATCATAGCAGCAACTAATAGAGCAGACATACTTGATCCTGCTCTAATAAGAGCTGGTCGATTAGATCGCAAAATCGAGTTTCCTCATCCTACCGAACAAGCGAGAGCCTGAATCCTTCAGGTCCATTGTATATTTTTTTTATTTTTTTTTGAAAGTTGATCCTATTATTTTATCTACTGAAATGCATTTTTATGAAAGATCCACTCGAGGAAAATGAATGTAAATCCCGATGTCAATTTTGAAGAGGTGGCTCGGTCTACTGATGATTTTCCACAAAATCTAGATAGGTAGTAATCTGTGTCAAAATGTTGCAGAAGGTCTAACACACTAGGACTGCATGATGGCATCCAACTAAAGTGTAATACGGCTCAGGTTTTCAAACATTATGTAATACGGCTCAGGTGTTCAATTACGATCCGTTTGTCTAAAGAGTAATACGCCTTAGGTGTTCACTTACGAAATACGGCTCAGCTTTCCAGGATGGGTTAAATTATCTAAATTACAATAAAATTAGTTCACTTCTATCAACTCATATAAGCCATGGGTATCTTCAGAAATTTTGAAGTGAATAACACAATTTTGTTATAAGAAAATAATACCTTTTAATATAAATAAAACATTCAAAAAAGTCAGACATCAAATTCGTGAGTTTTCATCGAGCACGATACATATCTCAGTCCAGAATGTTCATAGCAGGTCTAAATTATTCATTTTTAGCTATTAAACGATGGATTTTGTAAAACAGAAGAAATGGAAGTTGTTACTTTGATTCCTAAATTTATGAAGTGCCCAAAATTATCAAAATCAAACAAATCGTTTGAAATTTATGCTCAAAAGATCTCAATGCTGTTATACAGTATTTGCACTTCCCAGACAACAACAAACTTTCTTATCAAAATATGTTAATCCTAAAGGATAAATTCTTTTTTGGCGTTCAATGACTGAGTGGAACAAAAAAGTAAGTGTTTTGTATCTGATCATATAACATTGTTATCAATATATTAATGTTAGACTGCACTTACCAGAATTTGCATCTGATATAACTTTTTCAGCAGGCCAAGCAATTGCGGTGCCGATGGCACCTTCAATATTTTGTAAATCGGATGTTGGTCTCCATAGACGTGCATTTGAAGCATTTACAACATCAACCCAAACCTTTACTATATTTATCCCTAGAAGAACAAAATGAACAAGTGCACTTGCATCGATTGAAGCAACACGTCCTTCAGTTATAATTTCTCCCCTTCGATCCAAATCAATCAGCTTGCACTTGTTATTTACTATTGAATTTCCACTCTATCAATTAAGAAAAAAAACAATTTTATCATATGATCAAATACTGGTAAGGCGAAAAAATTAATTAATGGTAGTAAATTAACCTTTCTGATAATAGCAGTGTTAATAGTAAGAGTAGAAGATGATACAATATTAACCTGCTCCATAACTACCTTCGATTCAAGCCATACCACTTTCATACCAATAGCTTCCCCAACTCGCGCCAAATTGTTGGTTAGTCTCCATAAATAAGCATGCTGATTTTTTGGATTTTCCATCCAAACTGCCATTGTCGATGGTCCAAGAGGATGATCGTTAAATTTCTGTTGGATTACTCGAGTGCAGTCGTCCTTCAGCAACTATTTCTTCGGTCCCATGCCAATCATACAACTTGTATTTATGATTTGTGCTCCTAGTTTTACTCTAAGGAAAAATATTATATTAACAAGGAATTTTTTTTATGTATTCAAGATAAATATTTGTTGCTAAATAATTTATATTTTACCTCATTGTCTCCTTTCTCCGAATGGTTTATGTTGTGCAAAACAACTCTGCTTGCTGGCCATGCTACTGTCTCGCCTTCAACTTCTCCAATGCGTGCCAAAGGAAATAAGGCCTCCATAAAAGAACATCTGGTCTCCTCGAAATGTCAATAATAATTTTCATGGCATCTGACCCTAAAGGGCTTGACTGAACAAGCTCCTTTGGATCACTTGATAGAACTCTTCCTTCTGCAACAATTTCATCTGTCCCGCACCAGTCCAGTAAATCACATGTGTCATGCATCTTGTTCTGATTGTTCTGCAATTGACCAAAAGCAAAATATAGTGGTTATGGAATTTATTACCCAAATTTAAACAATATCACAATATTAATATGCATTATTTTTACCCTTTGATGTGTGCTTGCTTCTCCGCAACTTTCTTTACTCTGTCAAACCAATAATATTGCAACAACATTAGTGACCTTTTATATTAATTACATAAATACCCAATATCAAATCTAAAGGTAGTTCATAACCATATTACAACCAATAATAATAATATTTTCACATTTTGGAAATAGCACAGATGTTTACAATTTTCAAAAATAATATTGAAACCAATGTACCATTATTGTCAGATCGATCTCATTCCAAGGGCCCTGTATTCACATCCTCGCTGGTAACCTTTTTTTAAAGAAAAAATAGGGTACTTTTTTTCGATTGACTAGTGTTACAAGACTTTATACTGAGACTGAAGAGGTTATAAGTTCAAACTCTCAAGATATCAAAATGAACAGCTTGAATAAAGTATTGCTTACATATTGTATAAGGCTCCTTGGATGTAGGGTTCTTCACCACTGCTAACAAGCTCGTGGCAAAGACCACTGCCAAAAGGGAAGTGTTAGCTTTTCTAAAGGGCCTAGTTCATTTTCAGAAGAATAACGGAGTTGTGCATGCTGCTGTGATTGCTGCTTTCAATAGTCATCTGGCAGGGACACCACCTGTGCCCGATAATGTCCTTACTAAGGCTTTTCATATTGGTACCATGGAGGTTCTTAAGATCTAGTCAAGATTTGCACCCAAGCCTTGATTGCTGGTTTTTTTTGTCATTATTCATATATTCTTTTCCAATTGCACGTGTATTGTCTTTTTCCCTTAAAAACTGACAGGTAAAACAACTTAAACAACCTTATAAACTAACAGTTAAAACAAAATGCTGATACAGTGGACTATAGAGTAATTTATACTATATAAATGATTGTATAGGAACAATGACAGTATTGAAAAAAAATGAACCAATGCACATTAGTGAGGGTACAAATTAAGCTGGTCAACTTTATTAAAAGTTCGTTCATACACAGATGATAATTACTATGCTTAGACCAATGTTTATAACCAACTGTAAGTTCTATAACAGATTTTATTTTATTTTATTTGCTTGTCTAACCATGCATACAAAACAGAAAGAGATTTGTGCAGTTTCTTCCCTTATTGAATGAATGATCCTAACTCCAAATCAAGAAACGAAAGAGGAATTGGTGCATTTACTTGATTTTTCATTAATGCTTGAATCATTGCCTTTAATTCTAAAATTTGGTTTTTCATTTGGATTATCTGCTTATCCCTAGCATGTGACAAAATTGCCTTGGTGGCCGTCATGCCTCTTCCCATTCCTCTTAATCGTTCGAGTCTATCGGGTCCAAGCACTTGAGATAGCGCATCGCCTTTGTAACCGATTATTGAGCACGAATGTGATCCATTGACAACGCTTTTAATTTTCTCCTATAGAGATTAACATTGATATTATATGCACTAACATCAAATTATCACATTATTGTTAAAAAAAGTGCTTACAATATTATCAGCAACAACGGCGTTCACTGGTTTGCCATCTTTTCTAATGTGAGATTTGAACTACACATCAGCACTAGAGACCAGAGAATCGTTACTCTCCTCTTTCTACATTCAAACGATCATTAAAAAAACAAATCATATTAGCTACTTACTTAATAAATATTATGGTAAATTAATTAATTCTTGTTACCAAATCTTCGGCCAATTGAGCCATCCCACTACGGCTGCTTGTATGTGGCATCTGATTTTGTCGAAGGGCTTTGAATTTATCACTTGCCATATGAAATATTCAAAAACACATAAAAGATTATACAAAGAATTAATATCACTATTCATAAACTAGTGTAAGCCAATATTTTGTAACTGTGAATGTTTGCATTTCATTAATAGCTAAAACTGAATCGAAAGTGGATCACATACACACAAAAAATCATAGACAGAAAAATATATTATGAATGGTTCACCTTAAATTCAGGGTTTGTTTTCATCTTAATCAACTTCTTCCATACTATCGTGGTTTCGATGTTATCTGGCTTCAGCTGAAGCCTCTCCTCTTCGTTTTTTGCATTGACTAGTTTGCGAACTAATATGCTTTCTGAAGATCGAAAAATACATTCCATTTGCTGAAATATAGACACTTTTTTCCATTCTTCGTCTAATTTAAATCTCGCCTGCGAATTAAAAGGTTATGTAAGAAGAGTGAAATAATACAAGAGAAATAGTATTTGTCAGGTTTTATTTGGTTTTGTCACAATGTATACTAGTTCAGTATGCCAGTAAAAAAACATAAGTTACACCACTTAAAATATTACTAAAAACATATTAAAGAAAAATAAACTGCCAGAACTTTAGTCAGAATGTATTACCAGAAAGATTTAAAGTGTTTTTGAGTTGGATCCTGAAAATTGCAGCATTTTGAAACCGTGATTTTGAGCAATCCGAACAAAAGCTTGCATTCAAAGTAAATAAAGTAGGTAAGATGTGTAAAGTGTTGTGGTCGAAGTATCCGCTAGCAAGGCCCTACCTTTACAGTGACCAACTGGTAAATGAAAACAGATGCATGTAGTCTACAAGTATTATATTGATGAGGTTAATACATGGCGCACCCATTAAATAAATATGTTAACTTTTTTTCCAGAATAGAAACTGATAGCGTTCTTCGAGTTTATACTGCATAACTTTCATGTACATACCAACAAGAGTGGCCATATATCATAATCTTGCAATCTTGTGTTATTTATTTGAACAACACTTGTGTAGGAAAAAGCAGCAGATTACAAGTGAAGACTTCACATAAATGCACTTCTGAATTTGCCAGTACACTTTCAAATATTTCTTATTTGATAAGGAATACACACACACATATACACACACATATACTTTATTTAATCTTATCTATTGTACTGGCCGGTTAGAACCTACAAACATCAATTTCTTCTATGTATATGTTTAATATGTTTATTTCACTAAATAAACATACATCACACGTTATATGTTTAATGAAAATTAAAAAATATGGGCGTTGTTAAAAAAATTGATAATGTATATGTTTTTATTTCCTCTTTGAGAAATAGCCTAAGCATGCGTTTTTAGTTCAAATATGATATTGTATACTATTAAAAACCGCATCACGTACATCTGGTAGCTAAAGCTATTTACTTTTCATTAACGGTAGAGATAGTAACTAGAATATCAAAATATATTCTAGATATCATTTAATATGTTTTGTATTTCCTTTATGAGAAATAATCTAGGCATGCATTCTTATTCAAATACGACATTATTACCGAATACATTCACTTAATACTTTTTACAGGTGGCAATATAACTATATAAATGCGCAACCATAAATGAAATAAGGAAATATTTAATGTCTTATTAGCCTTGAACTCATGTTGGATTTTTTTAACCTAGTATAAAGTCTAGTTGTCTTGTTATTTTTATTATTATTATTATATATACATATGGTTGGATGCTATTTCAGACCAGTTCAAAGTCGGTCAATATGCAGATTTTCTAAAAGCAATTGTTGGATGCATGCAGGTTATCAAGAGTCAATTTTCATCACTAACATCAAGTTTTGATATATATATATATATATATATATATATATATATACCGTAGTATCTGCTTGGAAGGGATGTGTATTGCTAAAAATATGATGTAATACAACAGCTACATACAATAATATTACCTGAATGGATTCCCAAAGAACGACTTTTAATTCGTTGGTTAGATACTTCCAATTATCTAGTGTAATAGGGACACGCTCACGTACAAGCGGACCTAAATAAGAAGATAACTTGACTGATCCATCTCCTATTGGTTCACCTTGCCCATTGAACTCAACTTCAACTCGACTAAAAATATCTATAGGAAGCCTTTTGACTTTAGTTGGTCCTCTAGTTTTTTGTTCACAATTGGATTTGCATCGGTAATGTCATTTCTCTCGCTTTCTTGAACAACTTCAATATTTTTTTCTTGTTGCATTGTAATGTCGTTGACTACTTGCTGGTTTTCTTGAACTTAAGCATCATTATTTTCTGAATTGTCTTTATTTTGGTTATTGTTGTTGACCGCTGTCTTCTTCCTTTTCATGCTTTTACCCATTTTCTGCAATTAAAACAAAATATTAGACTATTACGCTGATTTTGTTATAATTAATGCTCATAGAAAACTGTAGGCACAATCACTAAACAGTTGCATTAAGTGATTTTTGTTCTAGGATATCGTCATGAGTAACAGACAATTATTACCATATAGAGGACCAATAAATAACACAGAGTGACATAGTCAAACAAAAATACAGATCTGTAGTTATCCTTAACAAGTTCAATTTCATGTCTGATTCACATCAAGGCATATTTGTTTTATGCCCAATTCATTCTCATGTTCAACCATCTCATCACAAAAGCATCAGATTTCATGTTCACACCAAGGCATTTTTGTTATAATCTTAGATTTTGAGAGGACGGTGATTTGAAACACAAAACCACATTTAAAATAAATAAAAGAAAAAACAAATAATTGAATTTTCTCAATAGTATGGTCCATTAGGTAAAAATGTTCTACATAAAAGAAACACAAACCTTGTCTTCGTTATTTATGCCGGTTAGACATGAAAGAGAAGAAATTTTCTAAAAGATAACGAAAGCTTATCGACGTTGTTTGAAAAACATTAAACTACACATTAATAAGCTTTCATTGTGCATCAGCTAAAATATATTAACCGCATTTTTCCATCATTTCTTTTGTTATTATAATGTCATCTTAGAACTTCTGCCATCTTTTTAGATCTAAACATTCTCCTAAATCTTGGAATGATAGGTGTAACAACCCGTATTTTTGAATAACATGTTATAACATAAATGGAGGCAGAATTAAACTGTAAAATCTGAATCAAGGGAAACGGGCTGTGCCATTGCGTTCGTCTCGGAAAAATACGCGAAATAGAGTCCGAGTTTTCGAAAATCGGAGTCCGTATGACCAAGATATGGCCTCGCGAAGTTTCACGAAAAATTCACAAATTAAAGTATACTTAATTAAGTGAAATGGGTTGCGCAGAGAAATATATATATTGATATATATATAATCGAAAATTAAATAAATAAATATGCAAAAATGTTCAAAACAGCGAATTGGGAGAGGGGAATAACCGAACCGGCTGATTTTTGAGGTCGACCCGAGCCTGCTGGGTCGACTAGGGGTTAATCCAGGGTGTTTGGCTGTCAACCCGTGGGCCGATTCGCTCAAATGCAGATTTTGCATTTGAATGGTTCTCATGGTTCAGCTTTAATCTAAAGGCCCTAGATGGTTCCTACACTTAACTTCTTCCCCAAGACATGCTTTGATGGCTGGGATTGAATCTAGGGTTAATCCTATGGCTAATACTATCCTAAAACTCTATAAAAAGACCCCTAAACCTAGCCTAAATCACCATTATTCAATCCTACAACTAAACTATGCCAAATTTGTTCCTCTCATGGCCTCCACTCTCATGCTAAAATTTCTAAGTTAATTTCTATGAGAGATTTTGAGTTCATACAAGTGTTTTCAAACTTGTATGAGTGT
Source organism: Allium sativum (assembly GCA_030737875.1). NCBI lineage: Eukaryota > Viridiplantae > Streptophyta > Magnoliopsida > Asparagales > Amaryllidaceae > Allium > Allium sativum. Next base: position 382,599,394 of record CM060915.1, read on the forward strand.
TCTTAGCTTGCATTCAAGTCAAGTTGCAACATTTCTATTTCAAAGCAAGGGTTTTTATTGAATTGGCTCAAGGGTTTTCATTTGGAGCTTGCATATTTGGGTTTTTGGTGCTTGCATAAGGGCTTCGTCTCAATCTTTATAATAAATATTCATTTGTGTCTTCATAGCGTAGTAAGCCCTTTTCTACTTTCTTTCTTTGAACTCTAAAGTTAAATGAATGATGCAAGTTTGGGGTTGATCATTATATGCAAGTTTGGTTGATCATTATATGCAAGTTTGGTTGGTCATTATATGCAAGTTTGGTTGATCATTATATGCAAGTTTGGTTGATCATTATATGCAAGTTTGGATGATCATTATGCAAGTTGGTTTAATCATTATGTATGACACTTGTTGCTATGTTATGCAAGTTTGGGTTGATCATGTTATCATGTTATGCAAGTTAAACTTGAGGATTTGAGCATAAAGCTCCAAGCTTTATATTAAAGGTTGCATTTTGGCAACATGAAAGTTATCATATCCCTTATGATAACTTGCATGTGAGGCAAAATGCGAACTTCTAGCAACTTCTACATGTCATTTATCACCATGTATCACTCATATGCTAAGTTTGGTTTTATGCATGCTTTTGAAGCCTAATAATGCAATATGCAAGTATATGAACATATGTACATTTCATATGCCACCATGTTAAACTTGTGGCTTCAACACCTTTATGTCATGGTTATGCCAAGTTCCCTATTTTATCCTTTATGCGTTGTTGCGATTATGTAAACGATGGGATTACGTTGGGGTTGGGTAACATAATGACATGAACATGATTTTTGTAACATGACGTGATATGTTAACTTGTAATTATGTTTTGGAAACATAATGGACATGACACTTAGAAAATATGAGTGTGGCCAACTCGAGGTTGGGTTGAGTTTGTAGCATAAATCTACCCGGACCCGCCCGGCTTAACTAGTGGCTACAAACAATAGGACCCATGTGAGAAGTTGGTCATGTTGTGCTCGAACCCGAGGTTAGACCTAGTTGTGGTGTAAAGCTACCCGGACCCGCCCGGCTTAACTAGTAACCACAACAAAGTCTAATGTGAGAGGTTAAAGCGCATTAAGTTAATTAATGCCTCCTGATTAGGGTTAAGTCATGGTCCACTTAATACTTAACCAATTTGGGCTTGATGGATTAATCGAGGTTATGTCAGGAGCCTTGGGTACTCTTAACCGATTTAATCCATGTTTGGATCGGGTTAACCACATTTAACCCGTTAAGAAACCCTAGTTGCGTGGTCCTTTTCAGTAGTAACCTTCTAGATTTATCATAAGACCCTAGGACTAGGCTAGGGTGGGGCACGATTACTGGGCTGATTGTAAGAGACCAAAAGAGACGGCTGAATGATGCCCCGGTTGTTCAGGCGGACCATGGTCGTGCACATCAAGTCCGGAGTTGAACACGGGCAACGGTAGGTTTGGACTGTGCATCATGGTATGGTGTCAGAGGGTTACACCGTAGGGCCAGATACACCCTAGGGTGGACCCTGCACAGTCAACTACATTACATGATTAAGCCGCATGACACCGACACTTGACGAGTTAGGCTTATAGGGAGCCGATCGACTAGACTGTGTAGTTGGACCTTGATTTAGGTCACCTCATTATATTGGGCCAAGCTTGGGCCAAGGGATCAATTCTTGTTTTTACTTGACATGTTAGAATGCTAGTACACCCGTGGTGCAAAACTTAACCTTGATTATGCGATGACACCTTTATCTACCTTGTTAGTTAATCATCATGCCAGTATGTTATTATCCTTATGTTCATCTCAGCTTCTCATGCCAGTTAACTTTACTAGTTCATAGACAGATAGTAGTAGGGCTTACCAGTCTTTTTGACTGACCTGTTTTCTTTCGCCTCTTGTCTTCCGTTCCCCCCCCCCTCAGGTCCTCAGGGTGGGAACATTGGAGCTTAGCTTGGATCTTTCTAGCTTGCTTACTGGATTCGCTCATGTACGGGTTTGGACATTGAGCTAGCTATGGTTTATCACTTCACTTTGGGGATAGTACTTTATGTATTTCAGTTTTTCAGTTTATGCTTTTGTCTAGACTTTGTTTGTTGGAAAATGATGCTCAAGTACTTTGTTGTAATATGACTATGGTTTTGAAATGCTAGTTTAATCCGCTGCTTTACTACTATGTTTTACTTATATGTTCTGTCTTGTGATATCTGCATACATGTTTACCTTGTTTAAACGCCCCTCCAAAGCCAGTGTGCTTGCAAGAGTGGCACTGGCGGAGGTGGGGTGTTACATTTGGTATCAGAGCATAAGGTTTACAAGATTTGAGCAAAAGTGTTTTTGAAACTTACCTTTTGAAAAACTATTTTCAAAACCAATTAAGTATTTTCCAAGAAAAGTCTAGTTATTTTAAAAAGGCTATTCCCCAAAAGCCATAGCACTATCCTTCGTTTCTTCGTTCTGAATCTATCTTTTTCTTCGTTTTAGTATGGCCGATCGCTTTAACATCCCGGAAGGCGTACAAGTACCCGTCTGGTTCTGGAGATTTATGGAGGCAAGGGCGAATGAAGCCGGCCCCGCGAACATTCCTCCTCCTTCCCCCGTTGCTAACATCTCTCCTCCTCCCGTAGCTGAGGTTCCTCCTCCCCCTCAGCATCCGCAAGAGGATTTCGCAAAGCTTTGCAAAGACTTTAAGGCGATGGGTTGCAAGAATTTTGTCGGAACGGAGACTCCCGTGGAGGCAAGAAACTGGTTAAAGGAAACTGAAGACCTCTTTGCTATCTTTGATGTGGAAGATCGTAGGAAAGTTCTGTTGGCGGTATGGCTATTGAAAGGGGAAGCTGCTTATTGGTGGGTAGTCACCACCACTACTAGACCCATTGAGACTTGGGATGACTTTAGGAGAAGGTTTGGACTAAAGTTTCTATCATCGACAGAAGAGAACCTTCAGCTAGAGAGGTTCCTATCACTAAAGCAAGGGGACATGACCATTAGAGAATATGTGGATAAGTTTAATCAACTTGCTCAGTTCGGTCTAGAATGGGTTAACACCGCTCAGAAGAAGGCCCTACGCTTTGCTCTAGGATTAAATGAGCCCTTGCGCGGTTTGGCCATATCTCATATACCCGTGGGGGCGACCTTCGAGAGTTTGGTGAATATGACCCTACTTCAAGAGGAAGATAAGAGTGGCAAGAAGGAGGTCAAGGCAAATGAGTCCCAAGGCAAGAAGGAAGACACCGAGAAAAGAGATAAGAACAACAACAAGGCAAGAAAGACAAGAAAGTGCAACTTCTGTAGGATCACTGGGCACATAGCCAAGGATTGCAGGAAGAAGAAGAGGAAGTTAGGCAAGTGTTTTCATTGCGGAGAATCTGGACATCTTAGCAAGGATTGTTCCAAGAAGCATGGACAAGGGAAAGGACAAACTCAGCAAGTAGGACCCTCTGGAGGGCAATTGCAGGCTCTCCTCGCTCTTCCAGCTTTTGATCGAGGTAGAGTTTTTATAGAAATTCATGTTTACATTTCTGATTTTCCTGTTCGCACCTTATTTGATTCTGGCGCATCGCATAGTTTTATCTCTTCTGATATTGTTGAAAGTTTGCACCTAAGTACTAGCTTAGTTGAGGATCCCGTTTGTGTTTCAAATCCAATTGGGGGTTCCGCCCATCTGTCTATGATTTGTGTGGATTTGAAAATTTCTATCTTGGCCGTAGAATTCACGTGTAGTGCTTATGTTCTCGGGGTCACGGGATATGGGTTGGTCTTGGGCATGGATTGGTTGTCCAGTTATGGAGCCATCCTCGATTGTGAGCATAGGGTGGAGAGGCTCATGACTCGCCTCGGTAACACCCTAGAAATTTCTTGTAACCCTAGAGGTCCCGTCATGTTATGTTATCTTGAATCTCTCGACTCGTCCATCGATGATCTGCAATCTGTAAGGGTGGTCCGAGACTATCCCGATGTCTTTGAAGAAGTTAAGGGGTTACCCCCTAAACGAGAGATAGATTTCCGCATTTATCTAGTTGATAATGCCAAGCCAGTATCATTGCCCGTTAGGCACATGGCACCTCGTGAAAGAAGGGAGCTCAGTAAGCAAATCAAGGAGTTGCTTGAGAAGAATTTTATTAGGCGAAGCATTTCTGAATGGGGTGCTCCGGTGGTATTCGCTACTAAGGCGGATGGTTCGCTTCGTCTATGTGTTGATTATCGAGAGTTGAACAAGCTGATAAAGAAGAATAGGCACCCGTTACCGAGAATTGATGATCTCTTTGACCAGCTTGTAGGTGCTTCTGTTTTCTCTCAGCTCGATCTAGCCACCGGATTCCATCAGCTTAGAGTGGCTGAGGATAGCATTGATAAAACTGCGTTTAGGACTCCAGATGGATTCTTTGAATGGCTTGTCATGCCATTCGGTTTGACTAATGCACCCGCCTACTTCGTAGATTTGATGAGTAGGGTGTTCAGGGAGTTCCTTAACAAGTTTGTTGTTGTCTTCGTGGATGATATTCTGATCTTCTCAAAGGATGAGGAAGAGCATGCTAGGCATCTCAAGGAAGTGATGAATACGCTTAGAGCGCATCAGTTGAAAGCCAAGTTCTCCAAATGTCATTTCTGGAGAAGGGAAGTTCGGTTTCTTGGACATATAGTTTCTAAGCAAGGCATAGCGGTGGATCCCGCGAAAGTGGTTGTGGAAGACTCCTAGGAGTGCAACCGAAGTAAGAAGCTTTCTCGGTTTGGCGGGCTACTATAGGAAGTTCATCAGGGACTTCGCTAAGATTTCAGCCCCTCTTACTAAGTTGACGAAGAAGAACTTAGTCTGTGCATGGGACTTGGAGTGTGAGCTTGCTTTTCAAAGGCTCAAGAGAGCCCTTACCTCAGCTCCAGTTTGGCAACGTGGATTGGCACTGTTTTCAAGAGATAGTTTTCTGCGTGGGATACCGTATAGTATGTAAATGAGATCCAAGATTCACTAACGAATCTTGGAAAGCTTGCATGAACCATGAGCACGCAGTTATGTTTAAGCCAAGTATTTTAGGCAAAGAATAAGTGGAAGTGGAACGAGAAGCAACGGTGAAATGAGTTCTAACTCATATTTTGGGAACAAGAATTAAGAACTACGGAATTGCGAAGATAAAAGACGGTCAGGGCACGATGGGATTAAGCACAAGAAAATGCGGCTTAGAAGATTGAAGTCTAGATACGCGCATTTAATCTCTTTCTAAGAGTATATCCTTGATCCCTATTGTTCCGTAGAGCTTACTCGCATGCAACCTTTTAAGTATATCCTCTCAGTCCTATCCTCAATCTTAGTTCTGTTACAAACCCCCTAAGGAGTATGGCTAGCCTATTTGTGGTATATGGTTGGGGTGAAGAAGTTCGCCACCAAACTATTTGGGCTTTATGGGATATGGGTAATAATTGATAGATTTACAAAGAGAGCCCATTTTATTCCGGTGAAAAGCAAGAGGACCGTATCACGGCTAGCATCTGTTTATCTTCAAAAGATAGTGCGGCTGCATGGAGTTCCTTCTAGCATAGTTAGCGATCGTGACCCAATTTTCACTAGCCAGTTCTGGAACAGTTTGGAAGAAGCAATGGGTACGCGATTGAATCTGAGTACAGCCTATCACCCCCGGACAGATGGCCAAACCGAAAGGGTGAATAGAGTGCTAGAAGATCTTTTGATGTTTTGTGTTCTCGACTTCGGTGGTACTTGGGAAGACCACCTTCCTCTTGTAGAATTTGCTTAAAATAATAGCTATCAAGCCAGCATAGGGATGGCACCATTTGAAGCTTTATATGGGAGGCCGTGTAGGTCACCATCTTGTTGGTGGGAGACAACAGATAGACTTATACTTAGGCCCGATATGATACGGGACACATCCGAGAAAGTTGAATTGGTGAGAAGAAGGATGAAAGCGGCCCAAGATAGACAGAAATCCTATGCTGACAAGCGAAGGGCAGATTTGGAATTCGAAGTGGGAGACATGGTGTTCGTGAAGATTTCTCCTTTGCGTAATGTGGTACGTTTTGGAGCAGTTGGGAAGTTGGCACCAAGGTTCGTAGGACCCTTCCCTATCGTAGAGAGAATTGGAAAGATGGCCTATAAGGTGGAATTGCCCGAAAAGCTAGCCGGAGTGCATAATGTCTTTCATGTCTCGCATCTCCGAAAGTGCCTGCATGAGTCCGCTGAGGTGGTTGAACCAAGCATTCTTGAAGACATTGAGGTAGAGAAAGAAGCAACCTTGAGAAAAGCTCCGATCCGTATCTTGGGAACAGAGATCAAGAAACTAAGGAATCGAGAAGTCAAATTGGTGAAAGTTCAGTGGGGTGAAGCCGACGAAGATGCAACTTGGGAAACCGAGGAGAAGATGCGTGGGCTTTATCCATTTCTTTTTGAGGGTACATTCTCGATCTCTTTTCCTTGATTGGTATATCTTCCCTTTGCTATCCATGCTTATCTAGTTTATCTTGTTTCGTAAATCTTGTCATGAGAACCTTAGGTAGAAACCCTTGGTTGAAACATGTATTTGAAACATGTTATGTTTGATGTTTGCAAGTGGTTGCAAGTGTTTGCAAGTGGATACTCGTGGATGCATAATACACGTTAGGCACTAAGATCGGCTCACACACTTTCATACCGCATATGCATGAGTGTTTATGCTTATTCATGGATGAAAACTTGTTATGCTATCACGTGGATGTTGCATATGGATGTATGTTATGTGCACTCATGTAGAGATTATAAATTATGTTAGGAATTTGCATACATATGGACTCATTTCACTAACATATTTTGCATTAAGGGGGTTTACTGAATCAGTAGCCTCCTGATTTTCGCATTAGATAAGTACATATACACACACCTTTGCATATGATCATACAGCATTTAGAACCTTTTAAGGACAATGATTGCTCGTGGATGATGTTTTGAGTAGATGGATGATGGATGGTAGGATACGTTCTTCCTAACTTGGAGATTTCGGGGACGAAATCCTTTAAGGAGAGGAGAATGTAACAACCCGTATTTTTGAATAACATGTTATAACATAAATGGAGGCAGAATTAAACTGTAAAATCTGAATCAAGGGAAACGGGCTGTGCCATTGCGTTCGCCTCGGAAAAATACGCGAAATAGAGTCCGAGTTTTCGAAAATCGGAGTCCGTATGACCAAGATATGGCCTCGCGAAGTTTCACGAAAAATTCACAAATTAAAGTATACTTAATTAAGTGAAATGGGTTGCGCAGAGAAATATATATATATTGATATATATATATATAATTGAAAATTAAATAAATAAATATGCAAAAATGTTCAAAACAGCGAATTGGGAGAGGGGAATAACTGAACCGGCCGATTTTTGAGGTCGACCCAAGCTCACTGGGTCGACTAGGGGTTAATCCAGGGTGTTTGGCTGTCAACCCGTGGGCCGATTCGCTCAAATGCAGATTTTGCATTTGAATGGTTCTCATGGTTCAGCTTTAATCTAAAGGCCCTAGATGGTTCCTACACTTGACTTCTTCCCCAAGACATGCTTTGATGGCTTGGATTGAATCTAGGGTTAATCCTATAGCTAATACTATCCTAAAACTCTATAAAAAGACCCCTAAACCTAGCCTAAATCACCATTATTCAATCCTACAACTAAACTATGCCAAATTTGTTCCTCTCATGGCCTCCACTCTCATGCTAAAATTTCTAAGTTAATTTCTATGAGAGATTTTGAGTTCATACAAGTGTTTTCAAACTTGTATGAGTGTTCTTAGCTTGCATTCAAGTCAAGTTGCAACATTTCTATTTCAAAGCAAGGGTTTTTATTGAATTGGCTCAAGGGTTTTCATTTGGAGCTTGCATATTTGGGTTTTTGGTGCTTGCATAAGGGCTTCGTCTCAATCTTTATAATAAATATTCATTTGTGTCTTCATAGCGTAGTAAGCCCTTTTCTACTTTCTTTCTTTGAACTCTAAAGTTAAATGAATGATGCAAGTTTGGGGTTGATCATTATATGCAAGTTTGGTTGATCATTATATGCAAGTTTGGTTGGTCATTATATGCAAGTTTGGTTGATCATTATATGCAAGTTTGGTTGATCATTATATGCAAGTTTGGATGATCATTATGCAAGTTGGTTTAATCATTATGTATGACACATGTTGCTATGTTATGCAAGTTTGGGTTGATCATGTTATCATGTTATGCAAGTTAAACTTGAGGTTTTGAGCATAAAGCTCCAAGCTTTATATTAAAGGTTGCATTTTGGCAACATGAAAGTTATCATATCCCTTATGATAACTTGCATGTGAGGCAAAATGCGAACTTCTAGCAACTTCTACATGTCATTTATCACCATGTATCACTCATATGCTAAGTTTGGTTTTATGCATGCTTTTGAAGCCTAATAATGCAATATGCAAGTATATGAACATATGTACATTTCATATGCCACCATGTTAAACTTGTGGCTTCAACACCTTTATGTCATGGTTATGCCAAGTTCCCTATTTTATTCTTTATGCGTTGTTGCGATTATGTAAACGATGGGATTACGTTGGGGTTGGGTAACATAATGACATGAACATGATTTTTGTAACATGACGTGATATGTTAACTTGTAATTATGTTTTGGAAACATAATGGACATGACACTTAGAAAATATGAGTGTGGCCAACTCGAGGTTGGGTTGAGTTTGTAGCATAAATCTACCCGGACCCGCCCGGCTTAACTAGTGGCTACAAACAATAGTACCCAATGTGAGAAGTTGGTCATGTTGTGCTCGAACCCGAGGTTAGACCTAGTTGTGGTGTAAAGCTACCCGGACCCGCCCGGCTTAACTAGTAACCACAACAAAGTCTAATGTGAGAGGTTAAAGCGCATTAAGTTAATTAATGCCTCCTGATTAGGGTTAAGTCATGGTCCACTTAATACTTAACCAATTTGGTCTTGATGGATTAATCGAGGTTAAGTCAGGAGCCTTGGGTACTCTTAACCGATTTAATCCACGTTTGGATCGGGTTAACCACATTTAACCCGTTAAGAAACCCTAGTTGCGTGGTCCTTTTCAGTAGTAACCTTCTAGATGTTTCATAAGACCCTAGGACTAGGCTAGGGTGGGGCACGATTACTGGGCTGATTGTAAGAGACCAAAAGAGACGGCTGAATGATGCCCCGGTTGTTCAGGCGGACCATGGTCGTGCACATCAAGTCCGGAGTTGAACACGGGCAACGGTAGGTTTGGACTGTGCATCATGGTATGGTGTCAGAGGGTTACACCGTAGGGCCAGATACACCCTAGGGTGGACCCTGCACAGTCAACTACATTACATGATTAAGCCGCATGACACCGACACTTGACGAGTTAGGCTTATAGGGAGCCGATCGACTAGACTGTGTAGTTGGACCTTGATTTAGGTCACCTCATTATATTGGGCCAAGCTTGGGCCAAGGGATCTATTCTTGTTTTTACTTGACATGTTAGAATGCTAGTACACCCGTGGTGCAAAACTTAACCTTGATTATGCGATGACACCTTTATCTACCTTGTTAGTTAATCATCATGCCAGTATGTTATTATCCTTATGTTCATCTCAGCTTCTCATGCCAGTTAACTTTACTAGTTCATAGACAGATAGTAGTAGGGCTTACCAGTCTTTTTGACTGACCTGTTTTCTTTCGCCTCTTGTCTTCCGTTTCCCCCCCCCCCTCAGGTCCTCAGGGTGGGAACATTGGAGCTTAGCTTGGATCTTTCTAGCTTGCTTACTGGATTCGCTCATGTACGGGTTTGGACATTGAGCTAGCTATGGTTTATCACTTCACTTTGGGGATAGTACTTTATGTATTTCAGTTTTTCAGTTTATGCTTTTGTCTAGACTTTGTTTGTTGGAAAATAATGCTCAAGTACTTTGTTGTAATATGACTATGGTTTTGAAATGCTAGTTGAATCCGCTGCTTTACTACTCTGTTTTACTTATATGTTCTGTCTTGTGATATCTGCATGCATGTTTACCTTGTTTAAACGCCCCTCCAAAGCCAGTGTGCTTGCAAGAGTGGCAATGGCGGAGGTGGGGTGTTACAATAGGAAAATATATCAACACTTTAACAGGAACGCCTTGCATAGTCTCTTTTGTACTCTCATTTATCTTCCGTCTTGAAGTACCACACTTTGGACAATTATTCAAATCTTCATACTCATTTATAAAAAGACAACAATCGTTTCTACAAGCATGAATCTTCTCGAAACCCATATCAAATATTTTAAGAATTTTTTTTACTTTATATATAATCTTGGGAAGTACATTATACTTTGGCAATAACATATGTAGCACATGTAATAGCTTATCAAAACCAGTATCGGATAATCCAGTCTCATATTTAAGATTATATAAAGCAGCGATAGAAGATAATTTTGTTTGGCATGCACAATCGGGATACAATAAGCTTTCTGCATCTTCTCATTTTTTTAGCAAATCATCTTCTCGTCTTTGTGCGTCATCATTATCTTTGCCATCATCAAAAAAGACACGATTGACATAATCTTCATCTTCATAGTGAACAGCTTGGAATAAGTCATATGTATCATTTAGCTTTGTTTGTTCAACTATATTTATTTCTTCACCATGATTATACCACCTGCTGCACTTTTATTTAGGATCCATTCCTTTTATAACCAAATGTTCAAAGACAATCTTGTCAACGTTATGATTAAGATTTCGACAATCCACACATGGACAAAAAAATTTTTTGAAGTTGATAATTTTTTCTTTGCAGATTGAACAAAATTCCACCCTCCTTGCTGGTACTCTATGCTTGTTTATATTTTTGATGAATAAAGTGTTTTAACAAATCATATGAACAAAGTGTTTTTGTTGGAAATTTTATGAATTATTTAAAATATGAAATAAGTTTATGATGACTCCTATTTGTAAATAGTCACACATCATGGGATTATAAGAAAGATGCAAATATTTATACTTGTTTCTAAGAAGTCATGTTGGGGCCTTGGGCTCCCAATGCATGCTTTGTTGTGAGGAGGGAGGCCATGCATCATGACCACCACACACGCGCGCTCGACTCGACTCGACTTAGTTCGGGCTTGGGCCTTGGACCTTGGCTATGTGGTGTAGACACTTACATTTTTGGTCCAGAAAACACTGCGCTTTTCGAACTATTTTTTAATACAGAAAATATTTCTGAGCCGACTTTTATTTATGAAGCGGTAAACTCTTGACCCAGTATTTTCAGTAGATCATATTTCTCTTCCTCTGCCCAGTATTTTCGATTAACCCTAATCTTCGTCTATATATTATCATCAGTTGTAGACGAGATTACTACATAAAAAATACTATTTCTCTCCTCCGCCATTAAAATATTCTTACAGAATTTTTCGAGCAGTTATTAATTTCGAAAGTGCAAATCTGCACTGATTTGTTGTGCAAAGCAAATCAGTTATTAATTTTAGAGAGGTTGTTTTATCCTAGAGGCGGCGGCGGAAGTACAAACTGGTTTTGCACCACCGACCAGATCGCCGAATCGTCTTCAAGAGAGCGACCTAGCCCGCGACTCAGCCATTGTTTCCCAATAGTTTTAACAAAGTGTTTACACTACTCCTTCCCACTGCATTTCCTATTCATCAAACTCAACTCCTCAATTTTATTCTCCCTTACACTCATTTGAAATGCAAAACTTACCATTTACATATTCTCATCTACTCCATACCTTATGTCTTTCTTACCTTATGTTAAAAAATCTAAGTTTGCTTTTCTTGCCCTAAATAGGATCAATGCAACTTTTTTAAACAACCAATTAAATTAAAATGGGCATGCTGAAATACAATGGGTACATAAAAGATAAATTCTAGGAAGATTTTTGATTATTTTTGTATCTCGGTTATTAATTAATATGGTAAGGATTCATTAAATTTCCCTCCATCATATAAGTTAATAATATTTTGCTCCATCTAGGATTGAGCTGCACCCCTTTTGGTTGTGATTTAACAACAGCTGGATTCCCAATCTGCATTAATCGTATGCAGTTCTACTTAACAACGATGAAAAATATATTGGTATATCTTGCTTCTGACATAAAGATTTATCCTAGGTTAAAATTTAGAAGCAGTAGTGTTTTCTAAATAATAACGAATAGAGACATCATCATCATATATGAGATTTTAAGGCAATGAGGTTAAGTAAACACACGCCCTTTGTAAAAGTATGTAAACACCACACATTGTTAACCTTAGAGTCCTTTTTGCTTACTAAACAAGCATCAGGCTAAGAGTTTTAATATACTAAAAATAGTACGCATAAAAATCCATTATATTGAAGGGGTAGGTAGAGGTGTGTGTATACATATATATGTATGCGGGCGTGTGTGTACACATTTTAAGAAAAGAAATGAGTTGAAAAGAATGTAGAAACTAGACAAAGACAAATGTAGAAGCAAAAAGTTCCAATTATAGTAAAATAATGGCCAGTGTTACACTTAATCTTTTTTTATTATAAGAAACCAAGTTAACGGCAAAAAAATTGTAATTAAATTCCATGAAAACGCAATCGATTACAATTTTTGTTGGCTAAATGTGAAGCGTGTAAATTGGATAGTTGTTAAGGAAAAGCGTAACATTTGAAAACCATTAAACCATCGGAGTTATATAGAACTTTCAGTGAGGTGGTTAATTGCTCAGGTTTTAATTGCCTGCATGTGTTTACTATTTTACTTCATACGTCTCTTATAGTTTCAGATGATTGCCATCAACGTGGATACTGACACATCCATAATTTTGAAGTATAGTATGGAAAGATGGTTAGTGTAGTCATCGTTTCACTTACTTCACTGTGAGGACATTGGAGCATTAACGTATAAAGCACCAAATGCATGAATACAACCCGAAAATTTAATACATCGGACATTGACTCAACGCAAAAACTGCAAGGTTGGCATTAGATTAACATAACTGTATTCTGCCTAACTTGTAATAAACTAACCAACTTAAATCCAAAAACATAAGCAAAGCACCATCTCATTCAATGGTACAAATACGTAGGTACTCCCCTTCATTGTAAAAGTAAAAACGCACACAATTTTTTCATCACAAATGTAGTTCAAGCTTTAGTTTTGTACAGCTAGTATAAAACGGTTTGTACGCTTCTTAACAATCATAAATAGAATAATAACATGGATGGTCTGCCTACTAGCAACATTCAGGGCATTAAAAACATCAATATGTTTCCTTAGGCCAGAGCGGATTTTTGGCATTGGCTTCCTAATTCTAGTGGAGATTTTGATTTTAAGTCTGCTTGGGAGCAGGTGAGAAGCAGATCAGTGGAGCTGAGCTGGTGTAAGATGATTTGGAACTAGTTTTGCGCCCCTAAAATGTCCATAAACACTTTACTTGAATGTACAGAAAACTAAATATAAAATATATAGTTAGCAAGCGGAAAAACACTATTGATCCTACCTGTAAGCTTTGCAACCAGCACAATGAAGACAGAGTGCATTTTTCTTTAACTGTAAATATTTGCTCAACTTTTGGCACAAAATAAAAAATAAACTAAGAGTGACAGAGATCAGCAATTCTAATCTCAATCAAATTGTTGCTGACCTAGATAATCTTAGACTAACTAATCAAATGTACAGGCAGCTCAGTGCGGCAATTACAGTGACAATGTGGCATACATGGTGTGAACGTAACGATGATGAAACTCCTATCAACATCAGGCTCATGACTATCATATTTGATTGTAAGACCTACTTAATAAACTTACAATAGACAGTTCAAAGATGATTGGTAAACAATATACCTTTTCTGAATTCAGCTTGCTTCCCCAACCAATTGATAACACAAGGACTATACCCACTGAATCAGGAAAGAACAATTTCACTAGCTATGTTCTTCTATGTTGCTTGAGATCCCCTCCTATTGTTGCGCAGATGTTGCTCGCCTAACCTGAATTCAGAAGAATTAATTTATACACAGTTTCTAAGTCATGTAAGAAAAGAAATACAAATTATCCTAAATTGAAAGCTGAAACTTCAATTCTGAGCTCCAATTAGAAATCTACTACACTATTTTCATGTATAAAATCTAAAATCGAAATTTTTTGTTGATCTTATGGAACTTTCAATAGATGATAGGGCGAACGCTTACTTTCATCGGCAACAGAAGATAGGACAACGGAGACCGACAACGGTGACAGACGCGAAGGTGGAAATTTGACCTTGATGAAGAAATTAGGTATGTTTCTTTTCTCGGTGGGCAAAGGCGTATGAAGAAATTTGGGGGGAAATGTATGAAAACTTTGGTGGAAAACATATGAAATGGAGGGAAATGAAAATAGTTTAGCGCGCTAATTATTAACAGCGGTGGATATGGAAACTTAAATTATTTTACGGGAACGTGGAGCGTTTACAGCAACAAGTTAAAAAATGTCGTAGGCCTTCGCTAAGAAAACTGACTTTTGTTATAGTGGAGCTCAAAATTTATGTGATTAACAGTGACTGATCATATGTGTGATTTGCTGATGTGAAGTACCATAAGTATAGTTTGAAAGTACTTGTGGTTATTATGTTGTGAAATGATTTTTCCCTACTTGGGGATACAAAAATAATTTAGTATGTGGCTAAAGATTCGGATAACCCGGATGACTAAAAGTTCATGGGCATTGTACGGTGTAGCCTGCTCCACGTATGGGAGGTGCACGTATATATATCGAGTTGGTAATGTGCGAACCCGTCGCCTTGTCTGAGGGCTAAATACCTCCCAATATTTGGTTGCATATTATTTATATGCATTTGTTTTGGAATTCATATTTCCAAATGATTTTGGTTTGAGATCCCGAAGTGAAATCTACTTTTATATGAAAAATAGATATGTATTTCAAATGATTTGAAATAAGAAATCGGGAAATAAAGTCCAAAGGAATAATTTCTGTAAGGAGAATTGGATTTCAAAAATCTAAGTTTGGGGTTTAAACCTAAGTGGGTAGATTGGAAAATTGCATGTTGTGTGATGCATTGTTGATTCCATAAGTTTATTTATGGTAGTTGTTTATGCACTGGCAATCTAGTGAAGTAAACACGTTCCGCGCCATACGGCATGGTCCCGTGATTTGCCTTATTTTATAAAGTTAATTATGATTGTAAAGTTTCTCATACCGGTCCCGTGACTGACTCATAGTTTGTTTTTCCCTTACAAACTCGGGTGCCCATATTTTTCACACGGGCAGTTGAATAGTTTGTTTTGCAAACTATTCCATTGAGGAGGATTCTGGATTGAAGCTTAAAGCTGTGTCCAGAGCATTGATAGTCTTCCGCCGTGCACTGTATTACATTTATTGTAAATTTATCTTTCGCTGTATAAATTTTGATGTATTCTAATATTCTGTACTCCGATGTAACATTATTATAATGCTAATAAAAGTCTTCTGTTGTTTATTCTGATGTGTTGTGCGCCCAAAGTTAATAATATGGGGTTTTCCGACTTTCGGATAGGGCCTTGCGGTCGATTCAAAGGGCGGGGAATTCTGGGTGTTACATAATATAACTAAATTCAAATAAAAATACTAAAAATAAGAAAGAGATATTTTCTTTTACATAATTGAATGTTAAAGTGTGTTACTTGCTTGACACACCCTTACATTTTTTGAATCATGGAAATTCAACTGTTTTAACAACAGAAGTTTTGTGAACAAAAGGAGAGTGGTAGCCTTTTTGACATATTGTAGAAAGCTACCATAAGATCTTACCTAGTTTTTGTGAATTAATTAACTTTTTAACAATAACAATAAATAACTGGAAAGAATAAATGGAAAATTATTATATACTTGATTGCTATAAAGTAAGGTGTTTTTTTTCAATGTACAATCAAGTGTACAAATCAACATCACCAATCATACGAAAAGGCAACAATAAACTAACATGTTGAGTAACATATGAAAACATGGAAAAGAGAAATTAAACCAACCTATCGAAATAGAAAAGGTGCATCAAATGAGCATGCTGAACTTTAGATATCAGAGGGAAAGCTAGATCGTTAGGTCTACTGATTTTGAAATGGATTCACCTTCATATTGTATGAATTTAGTATCAAACCTGAGACAAATTATAGAAAGGAAATCAAATGGATTAAAAATTTGATAGATTAAAGTGGATGGAGCTGAATTTATATAGCACTTGGCATAGTTAATGAAGCAAAACGTTGTTGGAGACTAAAGAAGAAGCAATAGTAAAATAATGGGTTATTGATATTAATTTGGGGTTATAAAGGATGTATATTAATAAGATGATATAAGCAAAATTGTCTCCACCAAATCCAGATGAGTATAATATTTGGCATGAGAATGAATAAAGTTTTAGAGTATGAAGAGTTTGACGTTTAATTTCTTATATCATGCAATAGGAAAATTATTGGAGACTGAAGACTAAGAGATAGCAAAGTAATGGGTCACTGATGTTAATTTGGGATTTTAAATGATGTATAATAACCAGAGGATATAAACAACTATTTTTCAATAAATCAAGGAGAAATTGATATTTGGCATAAGAATGAATGTGGAGTTAAACAGTAAGAGTCTAATATTTATTTTCTTATATAATAGAATAGATTAAGAGGTAATTTCATAGTTTTACCTTTAAATGCGAACAATTTATAGCCAGAAGATAATATAGTAAAAAGCAACTATAATTCTATATCCATTAACTAATACCAATACCACAACAAAGTATAAAATATAAAAAAAATCTAATGGTTTTCCTCTTTAATGGAAGACTCTACCCTGTAACTAATCCCTTTCTCTCACCCACGTTCGCAGCCTTCTTCTTCATCCGATAAACCTTCATCGCCTCCAACATCCACCAATCCTCATCCAAAAACAACTTCTAATCCTATTATCAATCGAAAACATGTACAATCTGAATCAAGTAAAAGGAGTTTGAACATTGTAAAATAGCCTTTGGAATATGTCTACATTCCCGAAATAGTCTATAATCAATCAGAAAATACTTAGGTTAATATAGTTGCTCATATATCGATTCATTTTAGACTCTAAATAGTAAAGCTAAAGGAATATATCACAAGTGTAACAACTCGTATTTTTGGAACCAATTTAAAATTTATTTTAAATTTATTTTCATAGAAATCAAATATTTTAGATGAATTATTTTGGGAATAAATGAATTAGAATTTATTTTAATCGAAGTTAGAACGTATAAATTTAAAATTTAATTAAATTGAACTTGATGTGGCGAGGTAGTTTGAAAATTTGATTTTAAACTTAGAATGAATGTATAGGATCCAATATAAACCAGAATTTGATAAAACAAGAAATGCTGGAATATTTTGAATTGTAATTTTCTAACGAGAGGAAGAAATGGAGATTTCACTTTATGAATTGTAAGTAATGTCTAAATTAAAAGTTAGAATAGCCGCTATGAAATATAATATGTAGTCCTAAAAGTCACATTTTGTATGCAGATGAATTTGGACTTGAAACCACTTCCATTGAGTTCAAAATGTCGTTTAGGTGGTCGAAAACTATAAGGATCGATATTTTTGGAGTTTGTGGAAATTGGGACTTTGGTTAGGACTTGGTTAGCCAACTTAGCCACTTCATATAAGTGCCCCCAAATTAGCCCTTTCTCTCATTCACTCAAAACACTTAAGAAAAAATAGAAAAATGGAGAGTGGAAAGGAAAATTAAAATTCCTAAGCTAGGGTTCTTAATTCCAAGCCCAATTCTTGTTGAAATCAAGTGTAGAAGCTTAGGTAAGCTCCTCTTCATCTTCTCCATCTTCCCTAGCTTGTCTCCTCTTTGATTTATGATTATTCCTATGACCTTGTTATTAGGGAATCTATTTATATGTGCTTAGATTGGATATTTGCATGCAACATTGGAAGAGAGGTTGATTTTACAAGCTATTGGATATATTTCTTGTGTGTAATCAAGCAAAGGTGAGATTTTCCATCATAATTTTTGTTGTGAGAATAAAAAAAGGGGTAGCATTGGCTAAATAATAGTAGTTGATTAAGTTTGGATGGATGAAATGACTATGGTAGATCATATGAGTTTAACATGGGGATAAATGTTAAGTTGCAACAAAATCGTTTTATTTTGATATAGGTGAGTCATTCATGAACTCACAACTATGCCACAAGCTATTGGCTTGTAAAAGAGTAACTAAATGTTCATTTGGGTTTGCATATGCAAGTGGAATGGATATGTTAGCGTGGTTTTGTCGATTTCATGTATTCATGTTTCATTAAATTTGGATTTTTTTGGTTAGAATTGTCCACACAATCTAATTCATATGCTATGGATTGATTGAGTGATATTGTGAAGCTCCATTGCCGCGCCGGCAAAGTTCTAAGTCTTCACAAGTCACTAGAGTCATATTAGATTGCTTTGGTTAGTAAACTTCCCCCTTTTTGGAATTTATAATCAAAACCATTGCTAATCTCTTGTATGAATGTTTGTGCATGTGTGTTTGGGCGTTACAAATTGTTTCGGCAAGTCTTTGAAGCCTTATAATCATTTACATAACATCATAAGCCTTCGAGCATGGATCGATATCATTTTGCATATGTTTTAAAGGCAAATTGTGCTCTAGAACAGGATTCAAACATCTGAATTATTTAGGTCAGACATTTGACCTGCTTTAAATAATTATGGAATCAAGTAAAGAAATTCAGAGGTCTGAAAATTTTAGCTCAGACGTCCGAATTTTAATTCAGATGTCTAACCCAAAAATTTCAACGTCTAAAATAGCTCGAAAATGAACTAAACCTTGCTGGTTCGGGAAATTGAAAAAACAAACGTCTGAATTTTTCATTAGGACATCTGAATTGTGTTTTAGGTTGTTGACCGGTGTATACCGGTCAACAATTTAGATCCCTCCAGGCTCTTTCCCGGCCGAGTTTCGGCCCATTTCGACTTCGTTTATGACTTGTCAATTTCACTAATTCGCAAATTTCAGTATTCGATTTTATTCGAAATTGTTTTACAAATCATTTCAGGTTGTTAAGCGATTTTGAATGTGTGCAAATAATTTTTTGCCTTATGTGTAAAATGTAAATGGTTAAACGATTTGGCATGCAAATGTATCAAATGAATATTGGTATGTTATGACTTGAGTATTTAATTTGATGACCGAATTAAATTCTCCACTAAACCTTTTTATAGGTAATGAATAAGGAAGGCCTATAAATTAACCAAGGAAAAAAATTATTTTGAAATTTTATGCGACGATTATTTGAAAAGACTGAGTTAAATCTCATTTCAAATAATTAAACGACGATTAAAAGTCAAAAATAATGAAGACAGTGCAAGACAGGCAATCTTCACATCGAATGGATTACTACTAATGCCTGGTATATGGGTAGCTCCCTTGAAGGGGTTATAGTGGTAGTTGTCGGGACGTACTTGTTGATAGTTTGGATTGTCAAGGACCTCTCTTCTGTATTGGACATATGGAACGAGGAATAAGGTGCCTTCAGTTTTGTTCAAATCCAGAACGGACATATGAATGGATTGTATGTTTGACAATGTAATGTGTCCTATGTAGTTGATCTCTGCTAAATATATATCTGTTTGGTGGCGGAGAATTTATTCTCTTTCTTAACACCCTTCTCTGAGACGTACGAGCTTAGAGGTTATATATTGGTGGAAATCAACGACATGGTATGGATAGACAGTGTGGCATTCTAAGATGCAATTGATCAAGGCTTTTGTTGAAAAGCAAAGTCTTGTGGGTAATGATCAAAGCACAACTTTAAGTAGCACAACTTTGTGTATAACATTAATTTGCGAGCCTTACACCCCGGTATGAGTCAGAAACGAGATAAGGGACGCAAGGAGTGCATACGTTTCTTTCTAGCTAGAAGTTGTGTCATGGTATGGAGCCCAGGCATTTTTACTTATGTGGATGATGGATTGCGAGGCGCCTCAGATATGAACGACTAAAAGGCTTAAATGATAGGTCAGATAGGACCGGGAAACATATTATTCAGGAATAACTAATCCATAAACGTTAGGTGTGGGCCAACCTTGTAAGATCCAAGGGTTGCCCATAGGTGTGATCCTGGGTCATCTTGCTAGAGGTGATCCGAATCGGTAAGGAGGCCATCCCTTTTCTTGACTCATGACGGAAATCCAATTTCCAATACGACATTGTGTGATTTTAATTAGAAACCTATATGGCGATATAGTAGGATGGAGTACTATGCCGTCTATGATTGATACATTTATGTTGAATTTGTTTTATACACTATGAACCTATAGTAATATCAAAACGATTTGTTTTTAAAGCGTATCGAGCATGTTCGTCCATTATAAGGAAAAATTCTATCCTTCGGATTGTGTTTGCATTGTGTGATGGGATCTGAGTCTTATAACGACTTCATTTTTTTTCTAAAAAGCATTGCGATGTTTACCAGATTTGCTTTATTTTATGCACCGGCAATCCAGTGGAGTAAACCCGTTCCGTGACATACGGCGTGGTCCTGTGATTTTCCTTATACTTTAAATAAGTTAAATGTAGGAATTCTCATACCAGTCCCATGACTGACTCGTAGTTTGTTTTTCCCTTGTAAACTCGGGTGCCCATATTTTTACACGGGCAGCCTAGAGAACAGGTGGTTGGCTTTATTTTGGATATGCACCATAGCATGGGGTGCTTTTTTGGCTGAAGATGAGGACTTGGTTTGTTATCATTTCCTTTGAACTTTTAAACACTATCTTGTGTTTGTTATATTTGATTCCTTAGTGGACATGTTATCTACTTGATGAAACTTGCTATGTGCAAAGTAGATCCTATATCTGTGTAACTCTGATAATGATTATGATTCCGTTGTTATGATATGATGTAAAATATTCTCAAATTTTATGTATTATGTTATATTCTTTATTCTGTTGATGTGATTAATATGTTATTTTCCAAAGACCGACCTTGCCATCGTGGAGCGGGGGTTTGGTTCATGTCAGGCGTGGTATCAGAGCTTTGGTTAACCTTTGTTCTGTAAGCTAACATATTAAATAACTCATCAGAGATATAATTAGTAGAATTCTAGGACGAGTAAATCATCAAGGATAGGATTAGTAATATCCTAGAATGAGTACATCAAAATAGCATACAACATGATCACTACATCAATATCTATGCATATGTCTATATGCTTTTATCATCCCTTAAGTTGTCTTTTCTATTGACCTGGTTCTTTCCTTACTATCCACAGAACCAAAAGGAAATGAGTGGCCGAGGGAGAGGTAGGAGAGGCAGAGGCCAAGGAAGGGGTGATATCCCCGCTACTCCATATCAGCCCAATCTCGAAGAAGCCAACGCAGAGGATAACATTGAAGCTGCAGTGCCACAGCAACCCCCACGACTAGTGTTTGATCTAGATAAGGTCGCTAAGAAGTATAAGAATTTGGGTGGCATGCCATTCACGGATAGTGGAATGGTAACCGAGGCTCAAGCTTGGTAAAGGTCATGCGAACGGATCTTCGTGGGCCTAGAGTTAGCTGATCACAGGAAGAGGTTCATGTCATCTTGGCTACTTAAGGACGAGGCCTCGATATGGTGGGATGCAGTGACTATTGGCGATCTTGAAGTTGACATGACATGGTCCAGGTTCAAAGAAATTTTTAATGAAAGGTTTTTCCCTCGACAGGAAGTCGAGCGCTTGCACAATTAGTTTGCTAATCTTCAGCAAGGGGATTGAACCATTCATGAATATGTGAATAAATTTAGTGAACTCTCTCGCTATGAACCCGAACTAATTCAGGAACCAATTTAGAAGAACAAGCGATTCATAGAGGGTCTTCACCGGAGGTACCATAGCCGGGTGACTGTACACATCGAGCTTCCATTTACCAAGGTAGTCGAGATGGATTGCAGATATGAGTGTATTGATAAGAATAATTTTCAAGCATATCGGGAAAGGAGTCAAGCTAGCATCAAGAGAAAGCTTCCCGATAAGAAGCTGAAGCAAGCAAGACGGAAGTATGTAAGCCTCAAAAGGATAAGCGGGCAAAGGTTAAATGCTACAGCTGCAATTAGTACGGCCACATGTCTAGAGAATGCAATGCTCATAAGAGGCCAGACCGAAGTGAATCCATCCCTAGCCAGCAGCCTCGCAATAGTGGTGAGTTCTATAATTGCCATAAGCTGGACATATTGCAAGGAACTGTCCACTAGATAAGAAGGCTGATGTAGCTCATGTATATAAAGGGGAGAGTGTGTCGGCTTCTTCTACTAAAGAAGGTAAGCCCGATGTGTTGGAAGGTACAATTATTATTAAAAAATATTCCTATTAAAGTATTATTTGATACGGGAGCATCGCGTAGCTTTATTTCGAGTAACACCGTTAAGAAGTTGAATTTAAAATTGAGAGATCTTGATGAGTCGATTAGCATTCATAATCCGATAGGAGGTTCTCTTGTTCTTCATTTATGTTGTAAGTGCCTATCTCATATTCCTTTTACCGGTTTTCCTTTAAGTTGAATGTCATGAAATTTTCTGAATTTGATATCATACTTGGGTTGAATTGGTTAACTAAATATGAGGCTAAAGTTAAATGCGTCGAGGGAATTGTTAAAGTCAAAACAAAACTTGGGAGTATTATTATACCATGCCTAGGGTTAAGTTCAAATAGAAAAGAATTTTGGTCTGCTTTTGAAGTTTCTCCTACTTCTATTGAGAATATTCCCGTTGTTAGAGATTATGCGGATGTGTTTGAAGAAGTTGGTAGCCTACCTCCGAGAAGAGAAATTGATTTCAAACTCGATTTAGTTCCGAATGCAAGGCCAGTTGTGCATGCGATTCGAAGAATGACATTGAAAGAGAAAGAAGAGTTGGGTGATCAAACCCGACAATTGCTATGGAAAGGTCTAATCAGGCCTAGTTTCTTGAGTTGGGGTGGTGTTTGTTCCTAAGTCAGACGTTACTCTCATATTGTGCATAGATTACCGAGACTTACATAAGTAAACATTGAAGAATAAATATCCATTTCCGTGCATAGATGATTCATTGGATGCTTGAATGGGGCTCGAGTGTTTTCGAAGATGGATCTAGATATAGGTTTCCATCAATTGTGAATTGCAGAAGAATGTGTTCCTTTGACTACTTTTAGAGGTCCAGACTTATTTTATGAATGGTTAGTAATGTCGTTCGGCTTATGTAACGCTACTGATTACTTTGTTGGTTTGATGAATCGAGTATTTTGAGGAGTGTTGAATAAATTTGTGCTAGTTTTTACTGATGATATTTTAATCTTCTTTAAGTCAGCTAGTGAGCATACAAAGCATTTGGAACAGGTCTTGGAAGTTCTAAGAAAGAATGTATTAAAAGCCGAATTTTCTAAATGCATATTCTGGTAAGAAGAAGTGAAGTTCCTCGGTCATGTACTATCGAAGGAAGGAATTTCAGTGGATCCAGGTAAGATTATAGCCATAACAGATTGGAAGCAACCTAGCACTCCCACGGAAGTCAGAAGTTTTATGGGATTAGCGGATTATTATCAAAAATTCGTTAAAGATTTTTCGAAATTATCTAGTCCATTGACGAAGCTAACAAAGAAGCGTGCAAAGTTTAATTGGATGACAGAATGTGAGGCAGCTTTCTAAGAGCTGAAAGTAAGGTTGATTACTGCCCAAGTGTTGACTATTATAGATGGCAATCAGGTTTTGACTGTATATACGGATGCTTCTCATGAAGGAGTAGGTGCAGTGTTAATGCAAAGAGGCCAAGTTGTTGCTTATGCTAGTCGTCAGTTGAAGCCGCATGAGAAGAGATATGTTACACACGATCTAGAGCTGTTAACTGTGGTATTTGCTCTGAAGATACGAAGGCACTATCTTTTGGGTGAGAAGTTCGAATTGTATACCGATCATAAATCATTGAAATATTTGTTCACCCAAAAAGACTTGAATTTAAGATAGCATCGTTGGTTAGAATTTCTTGCAGCATACAATTTAGATATTTTGTATACTCTAGGGAAGACCAATGTTGTAGCAGATGAACTTAGTAGGAAGAATGCAATCATTGCTAATCTGATTATTACGCCTTTGTTGATCAAGAATATTTCTATTTTACAGAAGGAGGATGAGTTTATTCGGATGATTAGCAAACGAGTTCAAGAAGGAGAAGTTTCAAGCTTTCAAATTGATAGCAAAGGAATTGTTAGATTGCAAGGGGGAATCTGTGTTCCGGATATTCCCGAACTCAAAAGAGAGGTGATGGATAAATGTCACAAATCCAAGCTTAGTATTCAACCAGGGGTGAGTAAGACGTGTTACGATCTTAAGCGCACATTCTGGTGGAAGTCGATGAAGAGAGACATCTCTATATATATTAGCAGGTGTTCTACTTGCCAACAGGTTAAGAGTGATCAATAGAAGGTCGTTGGTTTGTTGCAACCCTTAGAAATTCCAGAATGGAAGTGGGATCAAATTTCTGTGGATTTCATTGATGGTTTTCCAAGAACCAAGAAGGGCAATGGTAGTATTTAGATGATAGTTGATCGTTTCACGAAGAGCGCCCATTTTATTCTAGTGAAATCGAATAGAACAACTCAAAGTTTGGCTCGGGTATATTTTAGAGAGATTGTTAGACTGCACGGAGTTCCCAGCAGCATTGTTAGTGATGATGATCCGATCTTTGCTAGTAAGTTCTGGGAAGCATTCCAGTCTGAATTGGGAACGAAGATCAGTCTTAGCACTGAATAACATCCTCAGACAGACGGTCAAACTGAGAGGGTAAATCGTATATCAGAAGATTTATTGCGGGCTTGTATTCTTGATTTTGGAGGATTTTGGGAAGATCACAAACATTTGGTTGAGTTCTCATATAACAATAGCTTCCAAGAAAGTTTAAAAATGTCACCGTTTGAAGCATTGTATGGTAGGCCATGTAGATCTCCTACACGTTGGATAGAGCCCGAGAATCGATTAGTATTGGATCCGGATATGATCTGAAAAGCTTCAGATAAAGTGGATTTCATTAAGATGAGATTACAAGCAGCTCAGAGCTGATAGAAGGGTTATGAAGATTCTAGAAGAAGAGATTTGGCATTTTCTGTTGGTGGGCACATATATTTGAGAGTTTCTCCAATGAGGGGAGTAATTCGATTTGGAAGACGGGAAAGTTGGCACCTAGATATACTGGCCCGTTCCGTATACTCGAGAGGATTGGAACTCTAGCTTATAGTGTTTAGTTGCCTCGATTGGTTGTCCAGTGTTCATGATGTGTTTCACATTTCTCAGCTTCGCAAGCATGTACATGATCCAGACTTGATTGTGGAGGAAGCATCACAACAAGATTTGGATATGACTCCGAGTTTAGTTGTGCGAAGAGAGCCAATGAAGATTATTGGGAGAGAAACTAGAGTTCTAAGAAATAAGAATTTGCATTTAGTCAAAGTGCAATGGATTAGAGATCCTAGAGACTGCACATAGGAAACAGAAGATAACATTAAATAGGCTTATCCTAAGTGCAGAGTAGATATCTCTGATTAGCTCTATTTAGAGGTACATTTATGTTATGGTACGTTGCTATTTAGTTCCAACTTTGCTATCATTTCTTTTTCGGGGACGAAAGTCTGAAGCGGGGGAGATTATAACAACCCGTATTTTTGGAACCAATTTAAAATTTATTTTTAGTTAAATCAAATATTTTAGATGAATTATTTTGATAATAAATGACTTATAATTCATTTTAATCGAAGTTAGAACATAAAAATTTAAAATTTAATTAAAACGAATTTGAACTGGCGACGTAGTTTGAAATTTTGATTTTAAACTTTAAATGAATGTATAGGATCCAATATAAATCAGAATTTAATAAAACAAGAAATGTTGGAATATTTTGAATTGTAATTTCTAATGAAAGTAAGAAATGGAGATTTCACTTTATGAATTGTAAGTTATGTCTAAATTAAAATTTAGAATAGTCGCTATGAATTATAATATGTAGTCCTAAAAGTCACATTTTTGTATACGGATGAATTCGGACTCGAAACCAGTTCCATTGAGTTCAGAACGTCGTTTAGGTGGTCGAAAACTATAAGGATCGATATGTTTGGAATTTGTGGAAATTGGGACTTTTTTAGGGCATGATTAGCCAACTTATCCACTTCACATAAGTGCCCCAAATTAACCCTTTCTCTCATTCACTCAAAACACTTAAGCAAAATTAGAAAAATGGAGAGTGGAAAGGGAAATTAAAATTCCAAAGCTAGGGTTCTTGATTCCAAGCCCAATTCTTGTTGAAATCAAGTGCAGAAGCTTAGGTAAGCTCCTCTTCATCTTCTCCATATTCTCTAGCTTGTCTCCTCTTTGATTTATGATGATTCCTATGACCTAACTATTAGGAAAAATATTTATATGTGCTTAGATTGGAGATTTGCACGCAAAATTGGAAGAGAGGTTGATTTTACAAGCAATTGGATCTATTTCTTTTGTGGAATCAAGCAAAGGTGAGATTTTCCATCATAATTTTTGTTATGAGAAACAAAAAAGGTAGCATTGGCTAAATTATAGTAGTTGATTAAGTTTGGATGGATGAGATGACTATTGGTAGATCATATGAGTTTAACATGGGGATAAAGGTTAAGTATTATAATAATAATAGTCTTATTTTGATATAGGTGAGTTATTCATGAACTCACAACTATGCCACAAGCTAATGGCTTGTACAAGAGTAACTAAATGTTCATTTGGCTTTGCATGCAAGTGGAATGGATATGTTAGTGTGGTTTTGTCGATTTCATGTATTCATGTTTCATTGAATTGGAATTGTCCACATAATCTAATTCATATGCTATCAGTTGATTTAGTGATATTGTGAAGCTCCATTACTGCCCCGGCAAAGTTCTAAGTCTTCACAAGTCACAAGAATCATATTAGATTGCTTTGGTTAGAAAATTTCCCCGTTTTGGAATTTATAATCAAAACCGTTGCTAATCTCTTGTATGAATGTTTGTGCATGTGTATTTAGGCATTATAAGTTGTGTCGGCAAGTCTTTGAAGCCTCATAATCATATATATATATATATAACATCATAGGCCTTCGAGCATGGATCAATATCATTTTGGACATGTTTTTTAAGGCAAATTGTGCTCTGGAACAGGATTCAGACGTTTGAATTATTTTGGTCAGACGTCTGACCTACTTCAAATAATTATGGAATCAAGTAAAGAAATTCAGAAGTCTGAAAATTTTAAGTCAGACGTCTGATCCAAAAATTTCAGACATCTAAAATAGCTCGAAAATGAACTAAAACCTTGTTGGTTTAGAAAATTGCAAAAACAGTCTTAATTTTTCATTCAAACGTCTGAATTGTGTTTTTGGGTTGTTGATCGGTGGAGACCACGCTCAACAGTTTAGATCCATCTAGGCTCTTTCCCGGCCGAGTTTCTGCCCATTTCGACTTCGTTTGTGACTTGTCAATTTCACTAATTCACAGATCTCATCATTCGATTTTATTCGAAATCGTTTTACAAATCTTTGTAGGTTGTTAAGCAATTTAGAATGTGTGCAAATAAATTTTTGCCTGTGTGTAAAATATAAATGATTAAACGATTTGGCATGAAAATGTATCAAATGAGTAGGGGTATGTTATGACTTGAGTATTTAATTTGATGACCGAATTAAATTCTCGACTAAACCATTTTATATAAGGTAATGAATAGGGAAGGCCAATAATTTAACCAAGGGAATGAATTTGATTTGAAATTTTATGCGACGATTATTTGAAAAGACCCAGTTAAATCTCATTTCAAATAATTAAACGCTGATTAAAATTCAAAGATAATGAAGACGGTGCAAGAACGACAATATTCACATCGAATGGATTAATACTGATACCTTGGATATGGGTAGCTCCCTTGAAGGGGTTATATTGGTAGTTGCCCGGACGTACTTGTTGATAGTCCAGATATGCGAGGGCCTCTCTTCTGTATTGGACATATGGAACGTGGAATAAGGTACCTTCGATTTCATTTAGACCCAGAATGGACTTATGAATTGATTGTATGTTTGACATTGTAATGTGTGCTATGTAGTTAATCTTTGCTAAATATATATCTGTTTGGTGGCAGAGAATTTATTCTCTTGCTTAACACCCTTCTTTGAGACGTACGAGCTTATAGATTATATATTATTGGAAAGCAGCGACATGGTATGGACTGACAGTGTGACATGCTAAGATGCAATTGATCAAGACTTTCGTTGAAAAGAAAAGTCTTGTGGATGATGATCAAAGCACATCTTTGTGTATAGAGTTAATTCGCGAGCCTTGCACCCCGGTATGAGTTAGAAACAGGATAAGGGACGCAAGGAGTGCATACGTTTCTTTCGAGCTAGAAGTTGTGTCATGGTATGGAGCCCAGACATTTTTACTTATGTGGATGATGGATTGCGAGGAGCCTTGGATATGGAGCCGACTAAAAGGCTCAAGCAATAGGTCTGATAGGACCAGGGAAACGTATTGTTCAGGAATAACTAATCCATAAATGTTAGGAGTGGACCGGCCTTGCAGGATCCAAGGGTTGCCCATAGGTGTGATCCTGGGTCATCTTGCTTGAGGTGATTCGAATCGGTAAGGAGATGATCCCTTGCCTTGACTCATGACGGAAATTCAATTTCCAATACGATATTGTGCGATTTCAATTGTAAACCTATATGGCGACATAATAGGATGGGGTACTATGTCATCTATGATTGATGCATTTATGTTGAAATTGTTTTATACACTATGCACCTATAATAATATCAAAATGATTTGTTTTTAAAGCGTATCAAGCATGTTTGACCATTATAAGGAAAAACTCTATCCACTGGTTTGTGCTTGCATTGTGTGACAGGACTTGAGTCATATAACGGCTTCAATTTTTTTTCTAAAAAGCATTATGATGTTTACCTGATTTACTTTATTTTATGCACCGGCAATCCAATGGAGTAAATCCATTCCATGGCATATGGCGTGGTCCTATGGTTTGCCTTATACTTTAAATAAGTAAAGTAAATGTAGGAATTCTCATAACAGTCCCATGACTGACTCGTAGTTTGTTTTTCCCTTGCAAACTTGGGTGCTTATATTTTTACATGGGCAACCAAGTGAACAGGTTATTGGCTTTATTTTGGATATGCACCATAGCATGGGGTGCTCTTTTGGCTGAAAACAAAGATTTGTTTTGTTATCATTTCCTTTGAACTTTTAAATAGTATCTTGTGTATGTTATATTTGATTCCTTAGTGGACATGTTATCAACTTGATGAAACTTGTTATGTACTAAGTGGATCCTGTATCTGTGTAACTCTAATGATGATTATGATTCCGCTGTTATGATATGAAGTAAATTATTCTCAAATTTTATGTATTATGCTATATTTTATCTTCTGTTGATGTTATTAATATGCTATTTTCCAAAGACCGCCCTTGGCACCATGGAGCGGTGGTTTGGTTCATGTCAACGAGAGTATGGAAACCATATGGTACATGTAATGTCCATGTTTCTCCTATCTATAATTTTGTAGTTTTGTTTGAATCCTTTGCAGATTACTCCCACATCATAGAAAGTTTGATGTATTCTTATTTTAGTAGGCTTTTGTTAGTTAAAGCATGGCATCTTGCTTATGATTTCAATAAAAAAAACTGATGCTGTTCAGATTTGGGTGAGATTTCATGATCTGCCCATGGAACTTTGAACAAAAGATGATACTTAAATGGTGGCCAGTTTTATTTCGAAACCCCTACTAGTTGATGATAATACAGCTGAAAAGCGCTTTACAAAATATGCACGAGTGTTGATACTCAAACTGAACTTAAAATGGGAATTCCTATTTTATTACACAACGGACAGAAAATTGTTATTTCAGTTGAATATGAGTTTATGCCAATAAAATGCCTTTAGTGCAGTTTGTTCAAGCATGATGATAATACTCATGAAGTAACAAGTGATCCTCAGTGGATTCCTCCAGATATTTAAAATGAGTCAAATGATGATAACCCAGAAGTGCAAGATGTTAGTGCTTCTTCAAATGAACTAGTTCAGTCTGCTTCAGAAAATGTGGATGATCTTGCCTTTTTAAACTCCAAGTTACATAAAAATGTAATACCAGACAATTTAAATCTTGTTACATAAGCTATCGAAGAAATTGATAAGGTGAAAGATCTTGTAAAGGGTAAACAGGTTTACGCATCTCACTTTATTGATAAGAATACAAGCTATACGCAAGGTAATAAAACAGTTATTGCTAATATATCTTCCCCTACTCCTTCCAAAAGAAATTTGAGGAGATCGACCACTATTAAATGACGTTAGTATCCTAGAATGTCAGGGGTATGAACATAATTTCTGGTATGAAGAAAGTGCTCTAACTTCTAAATCAGACTAAATCAACTATTGTTGGTTTAGTTGAAACAAAGCTTTCAAAGTCCAATTTAGTTTTTTTTGTCTCTGTTCTTCCTTACTCTTGTAAATTTCTAACAAATAATTCTTCAGTTTCAAGTGGTCGTATATTGCTTATGTGGGACTCTAATGTATGAGATTTGGTTGTAGAATAACCTTATTTCCAAAATATGACAGTGATTGCTACAAATAAGGGTGGTTTGGGTATGACTTTCTCTTTTATCTATGCTAGTAATGATTTTGTGGATATGCAAAATTTATGGCAAAATTTGGTGAATGAATCAAGTTTAGTTAACAGTGCTTGGATTTTGATGGGGGATTTCAGTAATGCCCTTTCACCAAATGATAAAATAGGTGGATTACCTATACCATTTCAACATTTGCGAGAATTCCAAAAGTTTATCATCCAAAAAACAATAACTGAAATTAAACCATTGGAATTTCAATTTACGTGGCATAAAAAGGGAACAACAACTCATATAGATAAAATTTTAGTAAATAACAGTTGCTTACATCAATTTTTAAATAAGAAAGCACTTTCTTTCTCTCAAAATTCAAGTGATCATAATCCAATTATGCAAGACCTTATTCCTAGACAAGCTTCAAAAGGTTTCCAATTTCAATTTAGAAATGATTGGCGAAGTCTTCCTGGATATAGTGAAGCAGTTCATAAGGGTTTAAATTCAGATGTATGGGGTTTTCGTAGTTATCAATTTTTGCAGTAACTTCAAAACTATAAACAAAAACTAAAGAATTGGAATAAAGTGAGAGATACAAATTATAAAAGCCTTAAACAAGTTGAAGAAATGTAAATTAGTTGGAGCAAGCTGCAGATCAAAATCTTGAAGATATTCTCCTTTATGAAGATTAACTACAAGCCAAGAAAGAATCTCAAAATCTATAACAAATATGTTTCAGTGGTTTTAAATAGAAAGCAAAGGTTTCATTGTTACAGCAAGGTGATACAAATTCTAAGTTCTTTTATTCTCGCATGTCTAACCGTAGACTTTTTAATCATATCAGAGCTTTGATAGATCAAAAATGGTAATCTACCATTCAAATCAGATGAAATAGTGACTAAAGTAATAAGTTACTTCGCTACATTGTTTAATGGTACAAATTCAGCTGGTTTTCCCAACTTCCATCCTATTTCTACAGTCAATGTGCAAGGGCAACAATTTTTATTGAAGGAAGTATATTTAAAGGAAATCAGAGAAGCTCTATTTCCAATACATGATGATCTAGCCCTGGCCAAATGGAATGAATGCAAAAATTTTGAAAGTTCATTGGGAAGTGCTGAAAACTGATTTACTGGATGCTATATCTGAAATATATAACTCGGGTAAATTGCCTAAACCATTAAATCTTATCTTTATCAATTTTATCCCAAAAAATGAGAGTCCAACTGAAATTGCTCACTATAGGCCAATATCAATGCTGTAATGTCTGTTACAAAATATTTTCTAAAGTGTTGTGTAATAGATTAAAGCCTTTTTTTGTTTTTGAATATTTGAAAATCATAGTGCCTTCATAAAGGATAGATATATAGGTGACAATATCTTGTTAGCTCATGAATTATTGCATGATTTCAAGAAGAAAGAATGACAAAGCTATGTGTCAAAGTATATTTACAAAAAGCCTATGATAGAGTTAATAGGGAATTTATTTGTTTTATCATGTTCAAAACGAACTTCCCTACACTTTTTGTAAATCTTATATATGAATGTATATCAACTGCAATATTCTGTATCATTATACAAGGCATACTGAAGGGGTTTATTCATCTACTAGAGGTATTAGCTAGGGAGAACCTTTATCTCCTTATCTATTTGTAATTGCAATGCAATATTTCTCCTTCTTAACGGATGAAGCTACTCAGTTAAAAGCATTCCAGCATAGTGCTCTAATTTATCCTACTATTTCACATCTGTTATATGCAGATGACTTGATGATTTTTGGTTAATCATCAGTCCAAAATGCAAATACATTGAAGCTGGTATTCCATAAGTTAAGTATGCATGCAGGGTTAAATGTGAATGCATCAAAAACTAAAGTACTTTTCTGTGTTTCATTTACTAATTCCAGGGAAATTCTAAATATTTTGGGGGTTGATCAAGGTGTATTTCTTTTAAATATCTTGGAGTGCCTCTATGCTCTAATTAACTTCATTACTCAGAGTGTAATTCATTGATTTAGAGGGTTCAAAGTAAAATACAAGGATGGGAAACAAAGTTACTCATTTTGGCTAGAAGGGAAAAACTGATTAACACAATTTTAACACCAATCATATTATATTGACTTTTCATATATCAAATTCCAGAATATACTTTGGATAACCTACAATCTCTTTGTGCAGATCTTTTTTTAGGAAGGTACATCACATAAAGTAGCATGGAATACTTTGTGTAAATCAAAAGCTGAAGGAGGGATTGGATTTAAGAACATTTCTGATCTTAAAAAGTGGCTTGTATAAAACTACTTTGGAATTTTCTATCAAACGCTTCTCTATGGCACAAAAAGGTACATAACAGATATTATAAAGGAAATCATTTTTGGTCTATGTCAATTAACAATAATTCTTCAACTACTTTGAAATCATTGCTAAGACTATGCACTAATTCAAAACAATTATTCAATAAAATCATTTTCTTGAGGAGAGGATACTTACTTGTGGTTTGAGCCCTGGGTGAATTGTTAATGTATGGTCGATTTACTAAGATGTATGACAGATTGCATTTGATTGGCAATGCTGAACAGAAAGTTAGCTTTATCATAAGAAATGAAGCTTTAGAACCTGAAATCCATCCCGCAACAAGAGAATTGATAGATGAAATCAGTTCTATCTCAATACATCCTAACATAAATCGTGACTCTTATGAATGGTGTGAAGGTGGTAAATTTTCTTTTCATAAAGCTTGGGAATATATGAGATCTCATGAAGATATTGATACTATTTCTTCTGTAATTTGGCACAACAAAAATAGCAGCATCCCTTACCTTGCAATTTTGGGCAGACTGAATACTGAAGATAGAATTCATCGTTTCAGCATTGCAAATATGATGTGCCCTCTCTGTGATAATCATCTAGAATCAATTCAACACCTCTTTTTACAGTGCGATTATTCGATTTTCATATGTTTATCCCTTAAGCAGAAATTATCACTTCCTCTCAATATTAATACTGACTTGAAAGAAGAAGCTAGATTTATTCATTCCATTTTTAACTCAAAGGATCAAGTGCGTGATTTAGCCTGTGGAACTTTTAGTACCGCGATTTACTTCATCTGCAAAGAAAGAATTTTGAGAATTTTTCAAGACCGAAGTACCCATTCAATTGCAAATTTAATGAAGATTGAAAGGGAGATTAAATTTCTAGTTTGCAATGATGGCAGTCAGACATCTCAAAATTGGAGAAATGAACAACTACTTGAACGATGGGGTATTGAATTAATGGACACTAGATGGTTTGAAGAAGAGAATTTGAACTGAAGCTGCAGTTGGATTTAAATAATTTTGGGCCTTGACGGACTGGACTGATGGATCTTGCATAAGCAGTTTATATTTTGTTTAGAATTTTTCACGTCTTTGATTTTTTCTATGTATTATGGAGATTATTTTAGTTTGTATACCGAATTTATAAGCACTCTTCTTCCTTGTAAGGAACCCATCTAGGTTAGGGATTATAGTGTTTTGACGAGGCTTATAAAGGAGGTTTTCTATTGGTTTACTTAATAAATTGAACCAATTTTCAAAACAATACCATAATAGAGTTTTACTGAGGTTTCAATAAACATGGTCGCAAAATGTAGTATAGTACTAAAGACATCTTTTAATCAGTATAAAAGATGTAATAATCTAAAATTTATGCTTACATAATTTATCTATTTGAAGTTTATATAAACATTGTTTTTTGTTGTTATTAACTTTTGTTGAAGAGAGTATAAAACCTAGCCATGACCTCCTCCACTACCTCACTTCCCAACCCTCCCCCTTAATCAGCCATCGATTTTTCCCTTTCTATCATAGCATGCTTTCTTTCCACCTGTCCCACACCTTTGAACCTAATGTGCCTCGTCTCTTCTTCTACCCCGCCTGTTTCGAGCAGCCGTCCTCCTTTAGCCCTCCCTCAACTGCTTTTCCAATTCAAGGTCATCATATGGTAATCCAGCTAAGATCTGGTATGGTTTCTTTAAAAACTACCACATAATGTCAGCACGTTTCATTCGAAAGGTGTGAAATTTACTCACTCTAAATCTGGATCTACTGTTCCTTTCAAAGAAATTGTGGAAAGTCGTAATCAATACTGAAAAAATTATCTTCTCGGGTTCTTTTTAGATTCTCCTCTTTTGTATATTGTTGTGTTAAATTATTTAGGACATACTTAAGGTAGTCATAAGGGGATGGCAAATTCTATATGGACTCACCAAATAGCTGAGTTGCCCCCCTTTATAACCCAAAACAGTGATGATGAAATTACTCTTTGCTTGCTTCTTTTTTTTAACTTCAGCCTACCTCGCAGTGGCAGTGCGAGGTAGGGTAATTTTGTCTTTTTTTTAAAAGGCGGGCGACAACTTAGAAAAAAAGGGGGTATTCTAGCTTTTTTGGAAATAGGGAGGGCAAATCAGCTATTTGGTGAGTTCAAATAGAAATTGCCTAAGGGGATTACTGTTAAATCTAATAGAAAGTTCTTTTTTTCTTTGTTAAGGATGATAATAGGAGGGCTCAAATTTTTTAATCAGACCTT
This sequence comes from Allium sativum, assembly GCA_030737875.1. Taxonomy (NCBI): domain Eukaryota; kingdom Viridiplantae; phylum Streptophyta; class Magnoliopsida; order Asparagales; family Amaryllidaceae; genus Allium; species Allium sativum. Next base: position 382,634,554 of record CM060915.1, read on the forward strand.
GTAATTATAAGCAGTAAGGTGTTTATCATTACTCATTGGACGCCTTACATCGACACCATCCAATAGCAAGTAAATCGATACTAATTTGGGTTTAACTATCTAAAATTGTGACTGTGCTTTGGACCCTTATAGGTATTGAATTTATCACCATTTACGTTAGCAAAGTGGTATGTTTTGATGAGTCTATATAATGAATAAAAGGATTTATGTAATGCCCCATCCTGAGATCCACCTTAATGAAGAGTATTAACAAGTAATATCATCTATTAGAGCGGAGTATAGGTTTGGTTAGGAGCAACCATTCATAATGTTGTATTAAACGAGTACTGAATACATCAAATTGGGGGAATAGTATTTTTGTTTTCTTATTTCTAGTGAATCGGCGTACTCAATTCGTTTCTAACATAAAACTACGTGGCTAAGGATTGTATTCCAAACAAATTACAATACATAACAGATAACATATCACAGAACAAAATACATATAGGTACAACAACAGAATACAACATATACATATGCTACATACTCAAATGGTTTCATATGAACCACACACAAACATCATGTCTCAAAATAATAAAGATACAATGACATTAATACACCAATAGACATCTAAGGCAACAATTTAGAGAAATATAGTCCAAGATCAGTCAGTTAACCTCAAATTAATAGTAAGCTACAACCTGAAATAATTCAGTCTGACCCGTGTGTAAATACATGGCTCAGTCTAGTTTAAATATATCTATAATAACATGATAAGTTAAATAGAATGTCAATAAACACTAATTCCCATTCATAAAAAAAGAAATTAATAATAATAGATTTTACTCAATACACAAATGCGATAATTCCTTTCCATTAGGAATTAATATTATACAAGCGGGATGAGTTCACGAAATCAATACATTAGCTACTCAACAGTAACAAGAACGTAGACTCAGGTATGTCCATTAACACTACAATTGGGTAAATAATACTTTGAATCACATAAATGTAGGATAGAAAACTCAGAAATCTCAAAAATAACATAAATCCCAAGAATCATTTAACTCGTTTAAAAGTTTGAATCACAAAAATCCCAGAACTCATGGAATCGGTTAGGAGTTCGAAACATAAAAATGAAATCATTGTGCACAAATAGTAATCTCCGATTATAATGGAGAAAAACGCATATAATGGTCAATTTAAAATGGTGAAAATAGTAAATCGCCAAAATCACCAGAATAACCAAAGTGCCAAAAACACTGGATTCACAAAAATCACCAGATTTACCAAAGTACCAAAACACCAGATTGTAGGATCCAACCACCGGATTGGCAAGTAGAAGCAACGCCTTCTTATGCTAATACACCAGAATGGCTCGAGGCCTTACTAATACTAATATCTTATAAAGTTACCTTATAAGATGACTAAATAAATCATTATACACCGGGTAACACTCAAAACTGAATTGACCCAAAGGTCCACAGAATTGACCTGAAGGTCTATGTTAACGATATATTTCATCAACACCGGAATGATTTCTTAGGATGTGTATCTAGGGATATTGAGGGATTATTTAGTTTCCGCAAGCTTGAGTTAATTCACCGTTTCCTAGATATCAAGGTCTTAAGAACGAAGAGTTACTCTTCCTTTAAGAGGTAAGTATCATGCTTATAAGACTCAAGGACCAACAATTACCTTGGGATAAAGGTTCCGTAAGCGCAACACAAGTTAGGAAGCTAAATGGCTTAAGGAAGGATATTTTGGTAATTAGTCTTTCATATGAGGCTTTGTTGCAAAGTAGTAATAGGAAAGTAAGTGACATAAGTGATAAGGAAACTCAATAAATTGATCATAAGTATTGATCCTCTCTTTATTAATCATTGATTTGAGTATATAAGTGGTTCAAGTAAAATCCCTAAATTGATTTACAAATTAGATTTTCTCTCTAAGAAATAAATACTAGATTGTGGAATGAATAAAAGTCCGCTAAAATGAGACCCCTGGGGTCTTATTTATTGATAAATTGGGGACCCTTTTGGAAATGATCAGCAGAAGCCTGCTTTCGGATTCAACAATGATATTTGATGTATTTGTTGGCCGCACCAGTGGCTATCGGTGCCGGCTATCGGGTTTCGGTCTCCTTTTCACTTTTGAGAGTTGTTATCAGCTCGGATTTTCCTATGGAGTTGGTGCTTTTTCAATGCCATGTATCAATACCAAGCAAGTTGGTATTTGTAACTTCTTGAGTTGCTTTCGGTTTCGATAGGAAATCCTAAGCTTTGCCCTATTTTTGTGACGCTTGAGCATTGTCTTTGTTTTAACATTCACCTGGTATCGGTATCGACATTAAGCATATTGGTAAGGATAACCTTTCTTTCCTCGACCTACTTCAGTAGTCTCTAGTTCCGGTATCAGCCCTGTGATAACGTTGCCTATGGATCTTTTCTAATGAAATTTGAACTGCTTCCTGGTGTTGGTATCGATACCAAGTATATTGATATCGATAGCTCTTTGCTCCATCACATCTTTGCTTCGTTCTTTCCCTTTCATGGCTCTGGAATGTGGTGTTGAAATGTGCACTTTTGGAACCAAAGCCAATCTGAGTACCTTCAGTAGCGGTATTGTAACCACTCTCGATTGTTCATTGTTCCCATATTGCTTTTGGTGTCTCTTTGCCACTATCTTCCTTGTATTGGTACTAAGCTTTACTTCCTTCGTTGGTACCGATAACATATTAACCATATTTTTCTCTTTATACTTTTGGTATCGGCTGTCTTAGTGGTTTGATGTCAGTTACATGCTTTCGAGGCATTCTTTTGGTGCTAGCTATGCTCTAATGCCCCTTCAACATCATTTGATCTTGGTGTCGAAATATGGTATCAACAATCTAGTATAGGAAATATCACCGGAATGCGTACGTCTAACCGATAGTAACCCGAAAATTGATAATCATGCATCCCATACCATACATTCTTACATAATGGTTCACGCACTTTAAGTCTGCTTCACGTTAGAAAATAAAAGGAATCATAGGAACATAGAAAATCATGGAAGAATGGTGCTTCGATTGGACGGATCTAAGATGAATCAATATTTTATACTATCACATCTCATACCATGGGGTTTACGATATCACTCACCAACACACCTTCTGGAAGGGTGGAAACACATATGATTTTCATTTTAAAAACGTACTTAAGGAAATAATTTGAAAAATATAGTTTCTTGGAAAAAAATTTGAAAACCGTAAAGTTTGGAAATACTTGTTAAAATAAGTATTCAAATATATTTATAAAATCTTGTTTAACAATACTTTGATTCAAACTATATTTTTATACTTAAAACATTTCGAAAATGATTTATAAAACCCGTGTACGTGTCATGGAATAATAAGTCAATAGAAATGCACATCATAGCGAATAAGAAATATCATAATACTCATCGTAAAGGACTTATTATTGTTGTTGTTGTCGATTTTCTATTGGGATCGCAAAAAAAAAAAGCATAATATTTATCAAGCAAACATAAAAAAACTTGAAAAACACATAACACGAAAGTTATAGCTCTATGCTTAAATTTTCAAAACATACAAGATAATCAAATTTGGGTAAGAAACGAAAGATTTATAGTCGATTTGGTTTTAAATTCAACACAGAGCAATGGTAAATTTTGCTCTCGAGACAACAATAAAAACACAATTTTCAATAAGTTAACCTCCAAATCTTGGAAACTCAAAACACAAAACTTATAGACATGTTCTTAGCTTTCTAGAAAATTTAAGATAATCGAATTCGGATTAGGAAAAAAAAAATTATGGCAGATTCTATTTAAAATTCAACACAAAGAAACTGTCACTTTTGCTCTCGGGACACAGTAGAAAAACACAATTTGAATATGTTAACTTCAAAACCTTAAAAAATCTCAAAACATGAAACTTGTAAAACGTGTTCTAAGCTTTCAACAACATCCAGATTTATCAAATTCCGATAAGTGATGAAAAATATATGACTAAAACAATTCTCAGATCTAAATTATAGTACCGCTGTCGTTTCAGTCTCGGGACAATGACACAAAGATACATTTTTGACCATATAAACCATAAAATATCGCAATACTCAAAACAAAAAAATTATTGGGGATAATCCAGGATTTATGGAACATCCAAATTTAACAAATTTCAATAAGTATTGGAAGAGATATCTTGACTCAAACATGGACTCAAATCATGTTTGCAACAATTTATAAAATCAAGTTTACAGTGAGTGGTTTTCACCATATAAGCTACCAAAATCATCATAATGATCATGAATAAAACTAGGGGAGTGATAATACTTAGATTCGAATGTATAAAAATGTTTAAACAACAAAGAGTGATTCTAACAACTCACCTTAACATCTCAAATTTGTGTGCATCAACACACCAATAACTCCTTAAAAACTGCAATTTTGCCCTCGGTGCAGCAAGTTTGCACAACAAATTCAAGTATTTTGCTTCATTTTCAGCCCAGTTCTAACACAAAAACAACTAGAGAAAAGAAGACGTTTGACCTCTCAAAACTTGCCCAAATGCCATGAAATTTGGATAAGAGGTGCTGGATCATATCAGCAATAACATAGGACATTCGTATAAAATTTAGAGGCATAATTATGAATAATGTTACTGAATCAATTATAATGGCCTTCATTCGTTTCTACACACTTGGCCTTCCTCTTAATTTTTTGTCCCCGACCAGCAATTCCTCTGCCATCATTTACTCTTCCCAACCAATTTTTTTTCCAATCCATTTAAATTACCAAATCGCTTGCATGAGAATTCCATGTACGTTAATTCCACTCTCTTATCTTCCCTTCCAATTCTACCGCTATCTCAAATTCTAACTCCCCCTACCAACCTTGTTTTGGTTTTTCTTTCATTGACACTCTCCACTAACCAAGTATATGGTCAGTGCTTGCCACCGTCAAATACCCAAATTACTTATGAAAATATGGTCAGTGCTTGCCACCGTCACTAAGAACACGGTCGATGGCCGCCACCATATTTGACTCCAGAAACCAAGCATAGATAAGCTTATATAAGCCGAGCATGGCTAACACTTGCCAAAGGTAAGTATAGATAATAATCACCACTTCCGTAAGCCGAGTTTAGATAATACTTGCAACCACAAGCCGAAAATGGATAATACTCGCCACCACAAGCCGCATATGGATAATACTTGCCACCTCTCTAAGCCAAGTGTTATCACTACTCACCAACTCTTTAATGTAGAGTATTGTTAATACTCGCCCAACCAAGCTCATAGCCATCTCTAGACTGGGAATGGCCTACACTATCCTTACAAGCATTGGATATTCTTACAAGGACTACTTTTGTGATACTCTCGACCATAATGCGGTCTTTAATAATTGTCAGATTTTTGGCCTTAATACAACTATTAGGATCGTCGGATTTCTGGCCCTTATATGGTTCAACACAACCGTAGCTACCCACGCATTGAGCTTCGACACAATATTCGGAACACGCCTCCTTTACCAAGAAGGATGTATTCCGTAGGCAAAGTGTTGACCAACTTTTTGGAAAAAGCTATCACAGTTCAACGAATCGAAGCCCAATGTCAGTAGGCTAACATAATAGCATCAACCGACCCCAGCGTACGACCTCTACTTTAGAAAGCCCGAACAAGATTTGGCCCGAGCCGATTTCTCGTGGGCAGCGACATTTTATTCCCCGACACAATCGTTCTTCCAGATCGACCGAGTCAACTATTCCCTTAAAGATCAGATCGAGCAGATATCTTTGGAACTACATGGAAATATCCAAATGAGTCATTCATTACCTAGCCCGATTCTCAAGGCATTAAAGATGGTCAAACACTTCCGGCCAAGGCTCTACTTTTGATACACCTCATCTCAAGTGCCACGCAAGCCACAATTCTCGAGGATATTATTAATCAGTAGTAGACCAGGTCCCACCACCGCAACTATACCAAAGGATCGAGCTCCACATGTCCGAACTCCACAAAATAGGAAGGTCATGCTGCATCACGCTCAGCCCACTTTTTCACCTATAAATACCTCTATGCCTAGAATGGAAAGGGGGTTCTACTTCAACTTCTTTTGGAAAACTTGCTCTTTCAAGTTAAAACTCCACGGCTAACTCCAAAAATAGCCAACTCTTTCTCAGCAACACAACAACTTTGTGTTCCTCTCCCACTTTCTTCAAAAAAGAAAACATATTGTACTTGTAATCAAAAGAAAATCAATATATATAAAGTGGACGTAGGCACCATCTTTGCCAAACCACTATAAAAAGTCGTGTGTGTCCCCTGTTTTACATACTTTACCATAATTTGTAATTATTATTTTTGTGTGTCAACACACGATTGAGGGTGAATGGTCACTAGCAACCAACTTTTGACATCAACATTGTGCATAGCACAACTCTTATTTTATACGAAATATTATCCTTAGCTCTTATTTTATATACATATTTATGGACCTAAGCCGTGTTAGGATAAACTAAATTAGTGGAATATATCACAGGGCCTTCAAATAGTTTTTCTTTCTCTATATCAAATTCTCAATAATGTCTTTGAATTTTTTATGTGCATTACCAACTTACCTGAGGTTTTCTCCAATAACAGGTCAATTTTATAACTAATGTTTAAATTTGCATTGCACTTTGCTTGATGAGGTTTATTTTTCGAAAATAAACCTAAATAGTTGATTTATTAAATAGTAACCATTTCAATCAAAATAAATTATCACAATTTGATTATTATTACTTTGGTGGACTATCAAAGTAAAGGGTTGTGTACCAAAGTTGTGTTTAAAATGGATGAAAATATTGTGCATGCATTGTAGCCATAACAAATTCAATTGACTTCCAGTTAAAGCATGCCAATTAATTCAGAAGACCTATTTTTGTGGTGAGTTTCATGTAATGCAAGACATGAATCTTTGATTAAGCTTTTAATAACCTCGTCAAAAGTAATAATATATACAAACTCTTATGCACGAGATAACTGACTGACGTTTAAGCTGTTGTATGCAATGTGTAGGGGAAAACCTGACAATAGTGAATCTAACTGGACCTACCGTTATCTTTATTCATAGTTTACCCTTTAGGCAGCTTTTTCAGCAGATCATCAAATGCACTCAGCTTCAATTTTGATCAGGACCTGGTGTTTTCATCATATTGATTACATATAGTTCCTGTTATTTGAACTACTATTAAAACTTGTAGTTAGGAAGGATTTTTTTTAAGATCTGCGACTTCCGCTAGGGAGTTGTTGAAGCATTCGAGATAACTCTTAAGAGTCTCCCTCTGCCTTGATAGACATTATAGAGCATCAGGGTGTGTTTTGGTTTTCCGACATGCATCCAAGAAAGTATGGAAAGTATGTGCATTTCACGGTGTCCAATTTCTTATTAAGTTCGAAGAATTGGGATTGAGTACTCTGAGCTTTTGAGTTGGAGGAGGTAGCGATTTCCATAACAGTTGGAATTTCCGAAAGTTGAGAATAAGGGGAAGTTTTCAGCTCAGCGGCAGTGGAAGTTCCGATCATGAAGTTTTTCCTTTCTTGGCTATTGTAAGCAAACTTAGAAGGTAAGTCTAAGGGACCTAAGTAGCACTCCTAATCCAAAATGGAAAATAGTAGGTAAAAAGTGAAGTCTTGAGTCTTCAAGTTCTCAGTGAAAGCACCAGAATATAAGTGTGCAAAATTGGCACAACACCCAAAGATTTCCAATTTAACGAAAAAAAGTTTCATGTAAGGAAATAATATGCAAAAGGTAGTGAAGAGAGTATTTATAGTGGTTCGACTCGTAATGAACCTACGTCCACTTTGAAGTCTTTGCTAATTTTATTTACTCTTATGGAAGTACAATTATGGACATCATCATTACAAGTGACTACAAAGTAATGGTGGTAATTAAGTTCTATTAAGTCCAAATATGGAGTTATAACCCTCTTTCTCGAGATTCTTTTGTTCTCTAGGATCACAAATCCTTGAGAAGTATGCAATTTCTTCTTCCCAAAGCTTTAAAGTGCTTTAATGGTGTCCATGGTCAAGAATTCCTTCAAAGGTGTCAAATCAGCCAAAATGCCAACCCTTTTCACATAGGAATCCAAGGGGTATCAATAGGTAGTGGAGCAGGTGGGAGTAGGTGGAGTGTAGGACCCATTTGTTGTTTTTCGTACCCCGAGAATTGTGCCAATCCTGGGGGATTGGAATGACTCCTAGGTACTTATCTAAATTCATGCTTTGCTCTTCTGTTTCACTTTGTATCTGCCTCGCCTTGTATCACTTCATATCTGGTATTCCTTGACCCACTTCATATTTGCCTCGTCTTGCATCACTTCGTATATGCTTAGTTTCCCAGATTTATTTTTTATCTAGCTCAAATCATAAGGATGCAAATTGCAGGATACGAAATATGGAAGTTGTTAAGGGGATACAAGTTGGGGATAAGAAATAAGGGGAATGGTTGAGGGAATACAGAATACGAGGAGTTTTAGGGGATAGGTAAAGTGGTGAGAAGAGGTCGGATACAAAATATGCGGGATATAAAATTTCACAGACTTGGCTATTTTGAAACATTTGGCGAGTAATGACAACCATACTTATGCGACTCCATCTGGACTTCATTCTTGAGTATCTTGGCAATACTTCGGGTTGTTTTACCATGCGATGGGCTGATTCATCTAGGCATGAGTTGCTTTTGGAACCGGATCAAAAGTTGTACGTCTTTCATGGCATGATGCGCTTTGAGTTGAGACGAGCGTTTATCTAAGTCGGGAGGATCTCTAATTCATTTCGAGCGATTGGTCGCGAACTTCTATTGGGCATGAAGTTCCAAATTTGTTGAGAATTCTGATTACTTAGATTGTAAATCGTCTCTGGTTACGCTAGTATCTAATTTATGTCAACATAAGAAATTAGACATTAGTTGTCGACTCCCCCTTACTTTGGAACGTAAATGATTCATTGTCGATACAATATCATGTATGCGCTTCCAAATTTGCATGCAATATTGCATAACATGATCAGAGTTCATAACGAAACATAAGCAGAATAGTACGTTATGGGTATATGATCGTGCAAGGTTGTTTTCAAAACGTTTTTTGTCCATGACTCGATTGCTTGGCGTGTACTCCAGAGTCGTTTACGCTTGTGAGTATATGGTTGGTTAGTGATTCAAATTGGTTGGACACTCGGAGTTTTGAAAACTCATAATCGTGATCATAGCGTGGAATTTAAATTTGGAAACACTCACCGATCCCAAAGTGATCTGATACGGGCCCCCTCTATTTTTCTTTTTTTTAAACATGGGTATACATCCCGATCCGGGGACTGGATTCGATCCTCATGACTTAGAATTTTTCTAAGTTTATTAGGATTTCTAGAACCTCTCCTCCCACCGTATATATACCTTGATACAAAGTCTCATTCTCCTTATTGGCATAAATTGTATCTGACCTTAGAATTTCCCGCTTTGAAAAACAATCGCAACCAAGAATACTTCGAAGACCGCCTATCTTCCTTCAATGAAGCACAGGTGGTGACTTGAATTTCACGCACAATCGTACATTATGTTCAATTCGAACTCGGGGTCAAGCGTGGAGTTTAAACGTTTTAGGTCATAGCATTTTGAGGTCTAGGTGAGGAGGCCATGGCAGCCTGAGGGAATTCGAAATGTTATAGAGGAGTACGAAATTCTTCGTGGGAGTTGGAGAATAGATAGTGAAGATGAAATTTTTGGGAGCATGAATTTCAACTTTGTATTCTAAAAATTTGGTGTTATGAGGATACAAAATTGGATTTCATATACCATAAACTTAGCGTTTTAGGGATGATTTTAAGAGGCAAACAGTGGCACGGGCGGAGCAGATACAAAACGAAGAGAGTGGGATCGTGATACAAATTTCCATCGGGGATACAAAATTTTATAGAGCGAGTGAGATACTAAATTCCTTGGTCCAGACCGGATACAAAAATTTTATGATGTGAGCGAATACGAAATTTCGTATACTGGCATGTTTAGGGAAAATTTGAGTCCCGGGCATTCCTCTGTTGAACTCGAGTCATTTTCACGACGTTGCATTATCGCATCGGACTTAGTCTTTGTGACAACCCATATTTTATGTATTGGAGAATCATAAGATAATTATACTTGATTCCCTAATGGTTGAATCATTCTCATATTTTAATATAATGTTCATAGGGATATGAGACAAGTCCATGATTTTTATAAAACTTAATTATGACCTTTTTACCCTTACAAACAGTGTTCTAGCTATTACTTTCGATAGGGATTGATTCATGTGTTGAAAACGATCTCATTGGATTAGAATGGTGGTTTAAGATCTCGTAGAGTGGCCACATTAAAAATTTGGTTAAGCGGTTTGGGAGAAACCGTTGTTTTAAGTTTTATTTTAGCTAAGTAGACCGATTAACTGCTAATGGGCTCATTTGTGAAGCGCATTGGGCTAATGACCTACAACTATAAATAAAAAGGTTTGGGGAGAGAATTAGGGTTTCTCTCTTCATTCAAACATTAGGTTGGGCACTTGCAATTCCCTGGTTCAATCTAATCTTTATTCCTCCGTCTATTCATTCTAAATCACAATCAAAAGCAAGATCTACATCAGAGAAGAATGGATCTCGCTGTTTTTCATCAAATCAGGAGATCTCATGTTGTTTCTTTACTATCCAAACCTAATTTCATCAGTATTTCATCGGATCTAAGTTTTGGTGAGTGATAAATATCTATCACACGGATATTGTGGAGAATATGGATAAATCTGGTATTATTTCACACCATCCATGTTAAATTCACCTAGAACCTGATCGCCTATGTTAATTTCAGTATTATAAACCATATAGTAATCTGATTTAATCACATAAACTAGTAAGTCATTGAATTAATCGTGTTAAATGTTCACTTAGATCCTAGTTATGCTAGATCCTTGAATTTATGTTATATCTCATAGAAGTTCATGTTTATAAGATTGATCATGATTGAAATTGGGTGAATTGTTGTCTGATTTGTCTAATTGTATTATTTTGATTAATTCGATCATTTAGAATTGAATGTCGTAGGATTATAATCGATAAAAAGAGAAAATCAGAGGTTCAATGGTCAGATTTAGATGAACTTGGCGAAGGAGCTCTAGAAGATGTCGAGGAAACTCAGAAAATTTCATTATGAAATACGTAAAGTACATGGACTAGTACTAGTCCATGCTCGATGGAAGGATACCGATCCATGCAAATGGGTCATGATGACCCGAAAATTGGAGCATGGCATTAAAGAGAGGAATGCATGTCATGAGCAAATTTTGGTTAGATTTGGATAGGTCAGAGTTATTTTGGTAGAGTACCAATTAATGGACCAACAGGGAAATTCATCCGGAAAGAATTATGCTTCAAGGATGAACATTAGGAAGTGCTCGAGGGGTATTTGGATGTGATTTAAACACTTAGTTATTTTTTCCTAAGTGTATGGACCGGTATCGGTCTATAGCTGGTGGACCGGTACCGATCCATCAGGAAGCAAGGTTGTGAGCTCATAATTTATAGACGTGACGATGAAACTACTTGATGATGTCGAATGAAGCTCGGTGGTAATAGGACTTCAAATAGTTGAGATGAAAGTCAAGTAGAATTGAAGCTTCGATTGTGAACTCAAAGTGATTTGGTGTGCAACTGGTCGTGAGACGATGCAGTAAGATGATGATTCGACTCTTGTTGGGACTTGAGCTCATAAGATGATTGAGTGACTTGACTAAGACTCGAACATAAGAGATAATGGACCAATTTGAGTAAGACTCGAGCCGAAGGATGGAGTTGTCAAGGATGTCTTAAGAAATGGGACGCGCCAAGGAACCGTCGATAGTCGAAGGTTCTAGCGGGCTCAAAGCAGGGGTATCATAGGGATGCCTATCAGGAACTGAGAGATCGAGTACCTTGGATCACTCGGGAAGTGATCTAGTTGTCTTGAGGAGGCAAACATATGTGGGGCATGTGGAAGTTTGACTAGAACTGAGGTTTCCATTAACTGTTGACGGATGGCAATGGCTAGTCATTTGACATTGATGTATTCAAGGCTGTAGTCGGTAAAAGCTAGGTTATTACTTGTTATGGATGCTATGATTTCTTTTGAACGTTCTCTTCTATTTTTCTCCAGGTAGGTTATTACCGTAGGACATTGAAGAGAAGCGGGATTAGGAATCCTATTTTGACTCATATCTATTCTTTGTGTGTTTTAGCATATTATAATGGGATTATCATGTGCAACTCTATGGTTGCAGGGATGACTCAGAGTTGTAGGGACGGCTTAGGTGAGACCTGAGCTATTTATTATCATATTATCCTGCTAATTGACGCTCCTTTTCTAAGGTCATGTTTCTATCAAACGAAGCGCTCAGGATACAAGCATAAGCTCTTTATAAATTAACTCACTTGATTAAAGTGCCAAAACTCTCGAAAACTTGGATATGGCATTATTAAATCCTTGCTCGATCATCATCCAGGGATGACATGGGTGGGATCGGTTCATCCTCTCAATCAACTTCATTCTCGGATCGAAGCACGTTTCAGGTCGAAAGATTATGGGTCGGCATACCCGGGTTAGTGCGCTAAAGCACCATAAACTCCACACTGTCTGGTTGGCCATAACGAGTCGAACCATACTGACCCAAACCTTGAGATGCCATCAACTTAGTCAACTCTGACCTACTCTATCTCCTTAATATCCGGATCAGATGACACGTGTTACATTATGAAGAGGACTATTTCTCACGTGAAAGACTGGATCCACCCATTGCTAAATGTGTGACATGTGGCCGACCCGACCCGAGATGGTCACCACGTGGCATGCTGACCTGAGTCAGATGGGCTACTATAAATACGTGTTTTGAGAGCCATAGAAAGGACTTTTTCAGCTTGGCTTTCATCTTACCCTTTGGATGAAAGGTCGTAGCTCCAAGAGAGGTCGAACATCATTACACTAAACACAAGAATTTTGTGCTTAAATCGCTTCTTTCTCTACTTTCTTACAAATCAAACAATTGTAACCTATAATTGATAGTATACACAAGGGTTATAAGTGGATGTAGGCTTGGATTAATCCGAACCACTATAGAACTCTTGCGTGTTCCCTGTTATTATTATTATTCTTGCATTCTGTAATTGCGACTATGAGGTTATTTGTGATTTGTGTATGGAATACACACTTTGGGGGTTGACTTGTCAAGAGTTCCCTTTTTGACGTCAACACTTTGGCATGCCAAGTAGGGGAACATGCGCGCACCTTCAACAATTTCCAACTTGAAAGGATTTAGACAACTCATCTATGGAGTAAAGATGGTGAAGCAGAAGAAGTATGGAGCATCTTCCCAGGCTCAGGGCACAGGCAATGGGGCAAGCTAGGAGGCTTCTTCCATGGAAACCCCTCTGTCAATATGACAAGGGAAGAAATGTATTATGTGCTCAAGGAATTGGAGGCAACAATGGTACGTCAAGATGAACTTCTTCGCAAACAATAACAGATGATGGACATATTTTTCGCCAGGATGGATAGAAGGTCGGGCAACCCTACATCAATTCATGGAAATAGCACTACTGGGGCAACAATACCACCATGGCTCAGATTGACCCAAGCTCCAGCTCGGCCATACATTTTACCACAGAATGGATCTATGCAACCCTTGGCTCGGCCTATCCTCCATGTTGTCCCGGGGTAGTCGCCCTCCACTCATTGACCAACACCGCGACACAACAACTCATGATTCTATGGAGGGTAACACTAATGTAAACCACGCTAATGTTGCCTCGAACGGTGGAAACATGGAGATGGGAAGTGGGAATGTTATCCTTGGTTGCTCAGTCATACCGACCCGGGGACTGGGGCAGAGTTGACCACACCTGCAAACACAAGAAATACTTCCACCATCTGTCAAGGTTTGCACTAAAGCTACTAGCTCCAGATTGCGCAGTTGGCAAAAACTACTTGAAGATGAAAACAAAATTGCTAATTTGATTCGAAGCTTTTCTAAAAGCTGCACATCTCAAGACGACGTGGATAACGTCAACCGCAGTCCTTTCTCACGGTACATAAGGAATTCCTGTAACCCTCCTGACTTCAAACTACCTTCTTTGGAGGCATACAACGACATGACTGAACGTAACATGCATTTGATGTGCTACATGCACCACATGCAAGTACTATCGGCGTCAGATAACGTCATGGCTAAGTACTTCCCCTTGTTCTTAACTAATATACCAGTTGTGTTGTTTCAGCAGCTTGATTCTAAATCGATCAGCAGTTGGAATGCTTTGGTTGCCCACTTCATTAACCAATTTAGGGTCCATATATCTCGACCCAATAACATCATGACCCTTACTTCTATCAAACAGAGGTCTGGAGAGACCCTGCGCTCTTATCTGGAAAGGTTCAATGCAGCGGTAGCGTCGGTAGATCAACTAGAACCGTCCATAGTACTTATGGCCGCCGTCTTAGGCATCTTAGATAAGACGGATTTCAAAACCTCCTTACAAGGAGACCCGCCAAGAGACATTGGTGAATTGTACTTTGAAGTTGAAAGGTTCTTGCGGAAAGAGGTTGTTAATATCGAGGTGGATGACCTTGATGTTTTGATGGCCAAGGATGGAGGACCATCAAACTCAAGAAAGAACAAGGGGAAGGGATAGGCCCCAGAGAAGAATGATAGAAATGGGCGGTTGTGGAAAGAACCCAAGTACTATAAGTATACCGAGCTTAATTCTTCGTTACTAGACATATATATACCTCGATGTGCGAGGAACTCTTCCTTTTGCTAAGCCTCCCGGGAGGGAGACAACTCAGAGAGAACGAGATTTTGGGCTACATTGTATGTTTCATGATATGGCAGGCATGGTTTCAAATCTCGGATTTTAGCCAATACGTCAGCCTACTATATCATCTATCTCGAGTTATATTTAAAACACTTATAACTAAATATGGTATCAAATCTCGGATTTTGGCTGATATCTCGGATTTTCATCTCGGGTGAACTCAGGGAGATTTAAAATCTTGATAGCAGGTCATGCCACAAACGATTGCAGGCATTTATGCGACCTCGTCAATTAGTGGATCAGATGTGGAGAGCTACAGAATATGTTAAGCAACCGACGGCGCCTACACCGGCACTACCACGAACTAATCCTAGGAATGGGAACGGTCTTAGCCCGAGCAATCGCGGGATCATCATCAGCTGATCTATAATAGATCACCTTTAATTTTTGCATTTCTTTAAGAATAAGATATGTTTGTTTTAGGATTTTCAGATGGCTAGGTCGAATCATATATGCTCGGGGATTAGAATTTCATCCTCGGACATACTTTGTTATCGACAATAAACCCATCCGATGAATAAATAGCTAAGTTGAAGTACACACGTACGAGATTAGGATTTAGTCCCTAGGCATGCTCTGGATTAAATGATAACCCAATTAGGCTTTGTTTTGATTTTGTAATAATTTCTTGATTTCATAAAATGGATTTTCAAGCATGGATTATGTTTGGTAAACTTAATTGTCTTGTCAGGATGTAGCAAGATTGCTTAATCACAAATCAGAGTATGGATTATGCTCATCTCGAAACTCTAGGTATGGATTATACCTAGAGGTGGACTATCTTGTCCGGCCGTGCCAAGCGTAGTTCCAACACGGGATGAGTATAGCTTGTATTAATTTGGATTCCTAAGTATGGATAATACTCGGGAAATTTGGATCATCTTGTCAGGATTTAGCAAGAGAACTCAATAAAACTCAAGTATGCTTATGCTTAATTTGAACCTCCAAGTATGGGTTGTGCTCGAAGGATTGGGTTGTCTTGCCAGGATTTGGAAAGACGATATGATCATTGTTTGAGTATGGTTTGTGCTCAAAACATTTATCCAAGCATGGCTTATGCTTGCAAAGTCTAAGCAGTAACTGTCAGGATTTGACACAACTATTTGTATGATGTCTACGCAGGTATGGATTATACTCACGACGGATTATCCCAGTGAGGCCATGGTTTTCTTAAATTTCTTTTATAATACGATCCAAACCGATCGTCGTATTTCTTGGTATTATGGTGTTCAGGTTAGCTTGTAATATAGTCTAGTACGACCATAGATTTCTAGTTTTCTATTAATATTATTTGCAGTGGTCGTAGGTTTTCTAGTTTTCTATTATTACTTAATATGATCCGGCGTGATCATGGCTTTTGAACTTCTATATATTTGATTTCTATGGCTTATGGATTATCCAAAACACACCTTCCTTCCTCAAGAAAAATATGTTTTGGGGGGCAAAATGTTGACACGCCTTTTGACAAGGTTGCCTCAACTCGGATTTTTTTCAAACGAAGTGCTCAAGATATGGGCATAAGCACTCGCTAAATTAATTCATTTGGTTAAAGTGCTAAAACCCTCAGAAAATTAGATATAGCACTATTAAGGTTCCTTCTCAATAATCATCCCGAGTCAACATTGGCCGACTCGGTCCATCCTCTCAATCCACTTCATTCTTGGATCAAAGCACATTTAGGGTTGAAAGTCCCTGGGTCGGTGCGCTAAAGCACCTTGAACTCCATATGAGCTTTACAATATCGGGTCGGGTCAGCCATACCGAGTCGAACCTACCGGCTCAAACCTAAGACACCATCAACTCAGTCAACTTTGACCTACTGTGTACCTTAATATCCAGATTGGATGACACGTGTGCTACACAATATGAGGAGGAATATTTCTCACATGAAAGACCAGTTCCACCAGTTGTTGGATGCATAACACGTGACCAACCCGATCAGGGATGGTAGTCACGTGGCATGCCGACCCGAGCCAGATAGGCTACAATAAATATGTGTTTCGAGAGCCATAGAAAGGACCTTCTCGGCTTGGCTTTCATCTTACTCTTTGGACGCAAGGTCGTTTCTCCAAGGGAGGACGAACACCATTACACTAAAACACAAGAATTTTGTGCATAAATCACTTCTTTTTATACTTTCTTACAAATCAAACAACTTTAACCTATAATCAACAGTATAAACAAAGATTATAAGTAGACGTAGGCTTGGTTTAAGCCGAAACACTACAAAAACTTTTATGAGTTTCCTATTTTTATTATTATTCTTACACTATGTGATTGCGACTATGAGAATATTATGTAATTTGTGTGTGGATTACACACTTTGGGGGTTAATTATAAAGAGTGCCACTTTTTGACATTAACATCTGCATAGCTATTGACTGTCTCTTTATCGCTTACTATGATTGTTGTCTGGCTAAAGGTTTTATGTCCCCTCTTATTACCTTGGGATACTCAATGATGTGTCGATGGGTGGACTAAGTACCAGGTTACAGGTTTAGTGGCATTGATGCTTTACGGTGACGAGCAGGAGGCTGGCGCATTATTTTCTTATACCATATTACTATTCCGCGGTTTTCTTGAGAGACTCTGAGGGATGTAGTGAGGCATATTGTATTCAAGTATTCACGTATTGGGATGTATCGTACTTGTTATTTGAGGTTTTATTGAGATGAGATTTTCTTCTTTGTTATGCTTCACTATTATATCATGTTGTATATTTTATTATTATATGGTACTCATGCGTTGTGAGTTATATGACATGTTCTTTTTCATGACTACTTTCCATGATGATCATCCCATCTGGGCCTGGTCCATTAGAGTGCAGTCGGATCTATGGAGTGGTCGTCATATTTGGTATCATAGCGTTGGCTAATCGATTTTGCCTAAACTTTACGAGTGTAAAAGATATGAGAGACGTACTTGTAATTTTTAATGGACAATTACTATATATGTAGTATAGTATAGTATACTAGGTTAGTAAGCAATTAACCACCATTGCGTCCTTTCTGTAACGTTAACTAATCATTCTTGTTTCAGAGTGAGATTGAGTCGTCGAACTTCGGGACAAGCTGTTAGGGATGAGCCTGTTATTAGAGGGGTAGACGAGGGTAGCCAGTCGGGAGCTGCAGTTGTTATGCCCGATTATCTTGCTATATTCGAGGCAATAATGGTCATGAGAAGGATACCCGCTCTAGGACCAGCAGTATAGCGTGGTGTTCATGTGCAGGCGCCTAGGATTGTTGATTTGGCCAAAATATGCAAGGATTATACTTCTCTAGGTGGCAAACCGTTTACCGCTACGGAACTTACTGTTGAGATTCAGAATTGGTTAGATAGTTGTGTTCGAATTTTCAAAGATTTGGAAATTTGTGATGCAACTAAGAGGAAGCTCGCATCGGGAAGTTGCAAGGACGAGCGGTGGATTGGTGCAACTTAATAAATTTTAAGGCTCCGAAGGACCAGATAACTTGGGACCATTTTAGAACTAAGTTCAAGGAGAAGTTCATTTCTACAGTCCAGAAGTTGATACATTTTTGGAAGTTTATTGAGCTGAAGCAAGGCATAAGGCCTATCGCTGAGTATGTAATGGAGTATGAGGCTTTGTCAAAGTATGCTCATTTGTATATTGAGACTCCTTATCAGAAGAAAGAGAAGTTTGGTATGGGTTTGGATGAGTGTCTTGGGAAATAACTAGTGGATCATATCAACAATCCATATGAGAAACTAGCCGAGAAGGCTTTGAGGAAGGAGTTCTGAAAAAGGACGAGTGTTGATGGTAAGGAGGAATTAAAGCCACAATTAGGTAGAGGAATTAAGAAAATGTGGAATGGAAAGAGAAAGCAACAAAAACAAGGGAAAAGTGGCCCAAAGAAACCTAAAGATGAGGTTACCTGTTTTAATTTTCATGAGAAGAGAAATTATTCCAAAGATTGTAAGTCTTCTAAGGAGGATAGGAAATGCTTTAAAAATGACAAGCCTGGGCACTTGAGAACGAACTGTCCAGAACCGATTAAGGATAAGAAGGTTGTGAAAGCGTATGCATTGGATGTTGTGCCTTCTTCCTCGAGGGATCTGAATGCATGCGGAAAATGGGAAGAGTGTTGTTGTGCAATGTACTCTTTCTATCCGAGGTGTTTCGATTCGAGTTTTGCTTGATACTGAAGCATTGCATTTGTTTATCTATGATGATCTAGTTTACTAGTTAGGTTTAGAACCTGAAATTGTAGATAAACCATTGGTTGTGACTAACCTAATAGGAGGTTCATCTAGTCTTTGTATGCTTTGTCGTAGTCTAGTCATGTCAAGTCATGATTCCTCTTTTATGTTGATTATTTTGTATTGAACTTTACTGGGTTTGGGATCATTTTGGGTATGGGTTAACTCAGGAGGTATGCAACTATAGTGGACTGCAAGAACCTCGAGGTGACAGTCGGAAACGTGGAAGGGCGAACGGTTGTGATACACTGCAAATGAGAGTACAGGGTCCTAGTGAGCTTTCTATTTTCGCTTGCGGTTTCACATGATGGAATGTCATCGGTGCCGATCGTTCAAGAGTTTAGTGATGTCTTTGATGACGTCAAAGGACTACCACTGCAAAGGGAAATCGAGTTTCGAATTGATTTAGTGGATGGAGCAAGACCCATTCTTGTGCCCCTTAGGCGGATGGCGCCAAGGGAATAACAAGAGCTAGAGGTGCAAGTGGATGACCTTTTTGAAAAAGGATTTATTTGGAGAAACATATCCGAATAAGGTGCACCAGTTGTGTTTGCAAACAAGACTGATGGATCCTTGCGATTATGTATGGATTATCGTGAGTTGAATAATGTGAATATGAAAAACAAGTATCCATTGCCGAGAATCGATGACTTGTTTGAACATCTTCACGAAGTCAAAGTGTTTTCTCAAATGGATTTGGCGATAATATTTCACCAACTGATATTGGTTGGGGATAATGTGTTGAAGACTGCTTTTAGGACACCGTCTGGATTTTATGAGTGGTTGGTGATGTCATTTGGATTGACTAATGCGCCAACATATTTTTTGGATCTGATGATTCGAGTTTAAGAGATTATTTGAATATGTTCGTGCTTGTGTTTGTGGACAATATATTGGTTTATTATAGGACTAAGGAAGAATACAAGACGCACTTAGGGATCGTTTTGGAAATTTTGCTAAAGCATAAGCTGAGAACTAAGTTTTTGAAGTACCCCTTATGGAAGAAAGAAATGAGATTCTTGGGTTCCACTGTTCCAAATCTCGCAGAAATCGCCCGAGATCTCCTCCGAGATCTCGTTTTGGGCTCCTTCCGAAACGAAACAGCAAATATCTCTCTAAATCTCCTTTCGAATATATCACCCGAGATATTGCAATATCGAACGATATATCGACCGAGACGAAATACTAGAATATCATCCGAGACCTTAGTTTTTTTGGTTAAAATTTAATTTTGTGCCTGAAATAGAACTATAATTAAAAAACTCATATCTAGCCATATCAATCTTTTGTTATTTTACATTTTGCATGTTAAATGACTATATTGTATGTTCATATATGTTTTACAATGCTTATGATTTTCATATTCGTCTTTTTACATATATGTTACTTATGAAATTATGTATTTTATGGCCTATTTATGCTGAATTTTTTAACTATTTTGGATCATATTAATGTTCCCTGTCTAACAATATTCCTGTTTTAAGCATATTACGATTAGAGTATGAATGACCTTTCGCAAAATAAAGAATAATAAAGTTATATTGCATTTTAAGTTTAAGTTACTATGTTTTTGATAGCACTCGTAAAAACCGTTTTGTTAAAATATCATATATAACATATCATGTACCCCGAAATTGTTCCGATATGAACTTTCAAACCCGAGATGAAAATCTGAGACGAACTACCGAGTTAGACTCATCTCGTCCAAGATCTCCCCCGATACGAGACCGAGTCTATAAAATCCCCGAAACGTAACGCGACTGATATCCGAGATTTAAAACCTTGGTCATGTCATATAGGGACAAGGAGTTGAGGTGGATCCCGGTAAGGTGGCACCAATCCAGGATTGGGATCGACCCGAGAATACAACGGATATTAGGAGTTTCCTTGGTTTAGCTAGATATTATCGGTGATTTATCAATGATAGTTGCACCATTAACGGGATTGACGAAGAAGAATCAGGTCTTCACGTGGGATGCGAAGTCTGAGCGTGCTTTTTGGACCTTGAAAGAGAGGTTAACGAGTGCTCTTGTGTTGGTTAATCCAAATAGGAATAATGAGATTGTTGTGTATGTCGATGCATGTGGTACTAGACTTGGAGCAGTGCTAATTTAGTAGGATAAAGTTGTGGCTTATGCGAGTCGACAATTGAAGCCAAACGAAAGGAATTACCCGAATCGGGATTTGGAATTAGGGCGATAGTATTTTCTCTAAAGATTTGGAGACATTATTTATTGATATTTAGATTAGAGTTGTTTATGGATCATAAGTCATTGAAGTATCTTTTCTCCCGAAAGGATTTGAATATTCGACAACAGCGATGGTTAGAGTTTTTGGCATCATATGATTTTAGAATAGCCTGTACTCTAGAGAAAGGTAACTAAGTGGTCGACGAGTTAAGCAGAAGTCATGCGAATCAGGGAGCTATGTTTCCTGAATGGAAGCATCTTGGTTATTTGGATGGATTTGATTTCAAGCCTCGTGGTGACTTAGAGCCTGAAATGTTAATAAGCTTGTCAATTAGACTGACTCTCATCGAAAGAATTAGCGAAAGCTAGAAGCGGGATGATAAGCTTATAGAGATCGTAAGGAGATTAGAGATAAGAGTGGAACCTGAGGAACTAAAGGATTAAGAAGTCGGTCGATACGATTGGCTTCGCAAGGGTGGATGGCCAGTTGATCCTGATTTAGATGGATTGAGAAATGAGGTTCTGAGAGAAAGTCATCACTCCTGGTTGACTATTCATCTTGGTGGTAATAAGTTGTATTGAGATATGAAGAGAGTTTGGTATTGGGAAACATGAAAAGAGATCTCGGGAAATCTATCGTGAAGTGTATGAACTATCAGTTGGTTAAAGTCAAGCAAAGGAAGCCGAGTGGATCGTTGTAGCCTTTAGAAGTTCCTACGTGGAAATGGAAGCAAGTGTCGATGGATTAGCTAGGACAAGGGTAGGAAACGATAGTATTTGGGTCATCGTGGATTGCTAAACAGAAAGCACGATGTTTATTCCTGTCATATCGACTAGAACAAAATCGAAATTGGATGAACTATATCTTAAGTGGTAATTCGATTCCATGGAATTCTAAAGAGCATATTTAGCTATTAATATCCTTTGTTTCCTAGTGGATTTTGGAATAGTTTGCAAGAGAGCATTAGGAAACGAGCTATGTTTGAGA
This sequence comes from Allium sativum, assembly GCA_030737875.1. Lineage (NCBI taxonomy): Eukaryota > Viridiplantae > Streptophyta > Magnoliopsida > Asparagales > Amaryllidaceae > Allium > Allium sativum. The sequence goes on from CM060915.1 coordinate 382,656,828, forward strand.
ATAGCTTATCATCCATAGACCGATGATCAGACCAAGAGGGTTAATAGAGTCTTGGAAGACCTCCTAAGGGCCTTTATATTTAATTTTTGAGCATCGTGGGAATACCATCTGCACTTAGTCGAGTTTTCTAATAATAACAGTACCAGACGAGTATTGGAATGGCACAATATGAGGCGCTGTACGGTAGACCATATAATTCTCCATTTTGTTGGCTAGAGAAGGGAGAGAAGGTGTTACTTGGACCTAAGATGATAAGAGAAACATCGCATAATATTGAGGTCATTAGGAAATGAATGAAGGCAGCTAAGGATTGTCAGAAAAGTTATGTCGATAAGCGACAGAAGGATTTGGAGTTATCAGTTGGAGATTTAGTGTTTGTTAAGGTCTCACCTCTACGAATTGTTGTTTATTTTGGAAACAAAGGAAAGTTAGAACCAAAGTTTGTTCGGCCGTTTTCGATTATCGAGCATATTGGAAAGCTCGGATATAGAGTTACTTGAGAAGACGGCGGGTGTTCACAATGTGTTTCATGTATCATTTCAACAGAAGTTTATGCACAACTCAAAGGTTGCGGTATATTCTAACAGACAAAAGATTTAGAGGTTGAACTTGAAGTTTCTAGGACTCGTAACACACTTCGTGTCGTAAGCAGTGACTCGAAGCAACTTTGTAGGAAGGTTGTTAAGCTAGTCAAGGTACAATGGATGGAGGAAGATGACGATTACACATGGGAAACGGAAGAGAGTATGAGGTCGACCCATCCAGAACTCTTTGAGTGGTATGTCCCGTATATTGTATCTTACTTATGTCATTATGTGTTATCCTATAAGAAGCACCACCTACTAATATAGGATTTTGGATGCATGGATTATTGGATGCTAGATTGGATACTCGTGGAAGTTACACATGCAGGATACTATGTTTTCTCATGTTTTCTTGCGATTTCGGGGGTGAAATTTCTAAAGTAGGGAGAATGTAACAACTCGTATTTTACGTGTTGGAGGATCGTAAGATAATTATATTTAGTTACAAATGGTTGGATCATTCTCAGATTTTAATATGATGTTAATGGGGATGTAAGACATGTCCATGATTTTTATCAAACTTAATTGTCACCTTTTTACCCTTGCGAACATTTTTCTATCTACAAGTTTTGTTAGGAATTGAACCAGGTGCTAAAATCAGTTTCCTTGGATTGAAATAGTGGTTTATGATTCCGTAGAGTGGTCACATTAAGGATTTGGTTCTGCAGTTTGAGAGGAATTGTTGTTTCAAGTTTTTGTTTCAACTAGGCAGACTGACTAACTGCTAATTGGCTAATTAGTGAAGACCATAAGGCTAATGATTTGCAGCTATAAATAGAAGCATTTGAGGAGATGGTTGGAGTTTCTCTCTTCCTTCAAATATTAGGTTGGGCGCTTGTGATTCTTCGGTTCAACCTAATCCCTAATTCTTCATCTATTATTCTAAATCGTAGTCTTAAACAAGATCTACATCCAGGAAGATCAGATCTTGCTGTTTTTTTTTTATCAAATCAGGGGTTTTCTATGTTGTTTCTTTGTTCTCCAAACCTAATTTTATGAGTAATTCACTAGATCTAAGCTTTGGTGAGAGGTAGGTATCTCTCACACAGATATTATGGATAATATGGATAAATATAGGATTATTTCACACCATGCATGTTAAATTCACCTAAAACCGGATCACCTAAGTTAATTTCAGTATTAGAAACTATAGTAATCCAATTTAATCACATGAACAAGTAAGTCTTTGAATTAATCATGCTTAATGTTCGCTTAGATCCTAGTTATGCTAGATCCATGATTTTATGATGTATCTCATAGAAGTTTATGTTTGTATGATTGATCATGATTGAAATTGGGTGAATTGCTGTCTGATTTGTCGAATTGTATGATTTAACTTAGTCATTCAGAATTGAACGTCCTTGGCTTATAATCGATAAAAAGAGCAAATAGGAGGTTAAGTTGATGGCATTTAGACGAAACATAGGAGAGGAGCTCTAGAAGATGTCAAGACAAAGCCCAAAAATTTTTGTCTCGAAATACGTGAAGTACATGGACATGTACCGATTCATACTCGATGGACCAGCACCGATCCATTCAGATGGGTCAGGGTGACTCAAAAATTGGAGCATGGCTTCAAAGAGGGGAATGCAAGTCATGTGCAAATTTTGGTGAGATTTGGATAGGTCGAAGTTTGTTCGCTCGAGTTCTAGTTGATGGATCGACAGGGAAATCCAACGGGAAGGAATTCGACTTCAAGATAGACTGATAGGAAGTGCTCAATAGATATTTGGATGGATCCAAACACTTGGCCATTTTTTGTTAGGGTCAATTAGGCATACATTCCTGGAAAGTTTGGAAATCAAAACAGCATCCAGTCCAAATTTGAAATGTAAAGTGGGTCCCTATTTTGGCAGTTACGTGTTTTTCAAAGAAAATTATGCATTGCACTATAAATAAATAAAAAAAGATAAAAAAATCACAAATATTCCCAGAAGAAATCTGAAAAAAAACAAAAATAAAAATTACATGCATGTATGCAATAATTGTGTTTTATTGCATACATGCATGTAACAATTCATGCAGTGTTTCCGTTGAAAAATCTGCATGAACTGTCGCAGAAATTCATGCAATTATTCTCGATATATGCATACATGTATGCAACAATTCATGAAGAGTTTCTATTAAAAAATCTGCATGAATTATTACAAACATGTATGCAATTATTGGGTTTTATTGCATGCAGTATGCAAATAAAGATGAACTAATATGCGTGGGCTACGAATTGTTGTAGAAATGTATGCATTTATTCTCAATATATGCATACATGTATGCATATAATCATCCAGAGTTTCTATTGTAAATCTGGATGAATATATGCATACATGTATGCAATTATTGAGTTTTATTGCGTACATGGCAAATAAAGACGAGCTAATATGCACAACTGCAATATTTGCAGAAATGTATCCACTAATTGCAAATATATGCATCATTTGAAGAAATATACTGGAGATTCATTGTTTTTATGTTTTTTTTTTTGAATTGGTTTTTTGTGGTTTTAACGCCTGAATTTGATGACGATTAGTTGTTTTATTTGACTATGAATTTATGTGGTTTTTTTTTATTTTTTGATGAATTTTCGAAAAACAGGGACCTAATTTATATGAAAAGTTTGACTGGATGTGACTTGAATTTTGAAACTTATTAGGGTTATGAGCCTAATTTTCACTTTTGGTTATGTATATGGACCGATACCGGTCCATAACGGATGAACGGGTATTGATTCATCTAGGAGCGAGGTGGCGATCTCATATTTTAAGAAGTGACGATGGCTTGATGATGTCAGGTGAATTTTGATGGTTATAGGACTTCAAATGATTGAGATGCAAGTCAAGTATTGAAGATTCAATTGTGAACTCAAAGTGGAGAGGTCAAAGTGAATTAATGTGCAACTGATTATGGGATTATGCAGTAAGATGATGAATTGACTCAAGTGGGACTTGAGCTCGTATGATGATAGATTGACCCGAGTGAGATCGAACGTAAGACATAATTGACCAATTTGAGTGAGACTCGAGCAGAAGGATTAAGTCATCGAGGATGGCTTAAGAAACACCAAGGAATCGTCAGTGGTCGAAGGTTCTAATGGGCTCAAAGTAGGGGTATGGTAGGGACGCCTTTAGGATATAAGAGATTGAGTACCTTGGATCACTCGTAGAGTGATCTAGTTATCTCGAGGAGGCAAACGTACGTGGGATGTGCGGAAGTCTGACTAGAACGGGGTTTTCCATTACCTATTGACGGATGTCAACAGCCAGTCATTCGATATCGATGTGTTCAAGGTTGTAGTCGGTGATAACTAGGTTATTACTTATTATGGATGTTGTGATTAACTGTGAATGTTCTCTTCTATTTTTCTCTTGGTAGGCTATCACCGTAGGGCATTGAAGAGAAATGAGATTGGGAACCCTATTTTGACTCATGTCTATTTTGTGTGTGTTTTAGCATATTATAACGAGATTATTATGTGCTAACTTTGTGGTTGTAGGGGCGGATCAGGTGAGACCTGAACCGTCTATTATCATATTGTTTTGCGTAACTGTTGGCTGTTATTTTATTGCGCACTATGATTGTTGTCTGACTCAAGGTTTTATGGCTTCTCTTATTACCTTAGGCTACTCAATGACATGTCAATGGATAGACTGAGTAGTAGGTTACAGGTTTACTAGGGCTGATGTTGTACGGTGACGAGTAGGAGGCGGGCTTCGTATTATTTTCTTATACCGTATTATTATTCCGTTGTTTTGCTTGAGCAACTCTGAGGGATGTAGTGAAACATATTGTATTCAGATATTCACGTATTGGAATGTATTGTACTTGATATCTGAGGTTTTACAGAGATGATATCTTCTTCTTTGTAATGCTTCACTACTGTAACATGTTTTATATTTTATTATTGAATGTTATCCATGTGTTGTGAGCTATACGACATGTTCTGCCTCATGACTGCTTTGCATGATGATCGTCCTATGTCGTCCTAGTCCGTTAGAGTACAGTAGGAGATATGGGGGTGGTCGTCACAGTCTTGAACGTGTCGACCCATAAAGCCTTAACATTTAAAAACTCGAACTACTAATTCAGACATGCATATAGGATTATACCATTAACCCAAACTATGGACATATGACTAACCTACCGATTTTTGGACTTGATTTCCAATCTTAATCATGATTTAATCGCGACTCAATGCGAATCCGAAAATAACGGTTAGCGAAAACGATGGTTTTAGTTCTAAGGATTAGAGATCGTCGTCGCTCCCTATGTTCATTTTATTTAATTGCCTCAGCACCCACGACACTGCATGTTCCATTTTAGTTTACACATACATGGGGGGTACAGGTTTTCAATGTGGCAAATTATGAAACTATCTTAAGAGTATAGTTTGCATTGGCCTCGAAGACTTCTCGAAGACTCAAAGGTATGGAAGCTAAAACTATGGAACTTCCATCATCTCTGAATGGGTCGTCCCACAACTCCAGTCCAACAGGAAGCAATCTTGAGACCTTTTAGACTTCCACACCTTCCCAGTGTGTGTGCACGTCCATCGTGCCCAACTAAGGAGGGAAGCCAGAGAGTCCGCAGCCATCGGCCAGACATACGGGCGAACCGGTGATCCTAGAAGGGGCTAAAATTGTAGAGGGAGGCCCAAAGGAGAGGTGAATGTTGAGCAAGAAGATGTTTCTGAGGCACTTGACATAATGGCAGATGCCGATATAGTCGATAACCCACCAGATTTAATTCCTTCGTCGGTGGATGAAGCTACGTTGAGATGCAGTTGTAAGAAGTATGGAATATCCTCAGTGACGTACTCATCCCTAGGAGGGAAGATAGGGAGAACGTGCCTCTAGAAGGCTACAATTCCTGGAACATGCACATGTTCACTGTCGGATGCATGCCCTCGTCCTGCCGATCCATTCGAGATATGCTACGCTCCTTCCGCTTGGCGCTGATGTAGTTCCATCCGAACGCATATGCCTTGATGCTCGCAACTTTATCCTATTCTTGTAATACTTGGATGAGGAACTAACCAGAAAAGATATTTGGTTTGTTTTCCAGTTAAAGAGGAGGACTACTGTTGCACCCTCTCTTGTTTACCTGGAGGCACCGACCAATACCGGATTCATCCTGGGAGCATGGAATAAGCTCAGTAATTTTAAACATTACTGGTTCTATGTTTGGTGACCCCTCGGGTTTTACAAGGCGATAGTTGGCCGACCAGATGTAAGCATTTCTCTCTTATTTTGTAGTTAAAGTTAATCGAGTGGTAAGCTCGAGACTAACTTGGAGTTTATTTGATAGTTATTCCTGTGATGTCCAAGGGTAATGTGTATCATGAGCTGCTCGAGGTGCTGAGGGTTATTCTTGCGAAATTCCGCAATGCCCATAGTATGCAAACCGATTATCTCCTTCATCGGTAAGGCTTACTTCCCATAGGTTGTTCAACAGGCCTTCCGAACGGCGATGGAGAAGAGGCGGAAAATGAGGGAGAAAACGTTTCTCTAGGTCCGTAAGTGGGAGTGCCTCCTGCCATGCTTCTCGACATACCTAACGTAGAACATGAGATCGCTATAGCTCAAGGAAAACTTGGCAGGCGCAATAGCGGTGATAATGAGATGCATACTGGGGAAGAGAGTTTGAAGACCACTCATGTCCTATCTCCAATATATGAGACTAGCGTCGCTCAAACCGATTTCCCTGGTTTCTACCTTTAGGATCACCACATTACTGGAAATGGAGGGTCATTTCAAGGACCTGGACATGGTTCTAATTGAAACATCTTCATTTAGGTTGAGCGACACGAATGTTGAAAGCTTGTTGATGAATGTCAGGGAAATCATTACTTTTAAAAGATTGACAGCTGGTCTGTGGGGAACACTTAGGACATATACACATAAATATTGTATGGAGCAAGACTTATTCGCATGCGTAGGATGCTTAATTCTAACTTAAAGTTTTCTCTGTGTAGGTACTATGGCTCGAGAAGGAGAAAAAGATCGGGATCAAGGGTCTGGGAGACATAGACAATCAAAAAGTGGAACATAAGCAGTTTATGAGGAGCATAGACTTGCACTTGCAGCCCCATCGATCTTATGATCAGAGCAGTAGCCGGCTATATAGGGATAAATCCTCAACACTCAAACATTTCCACCACCGGGTATTAAGTCGGTAGGAGAAGAGAGAAGGACAAAAATAGCATGTACAAGGCAACTGGCATCGACATTTCCGCCTTATGTCCCACCAACGGCGCTAGAGACCAGAATTACCGGCAAAGAGAAGACAATTAAAGGGTCCGGATCTATAAGGAAAGTCACAAAGAAGCAGGTCCGATGATGCCGGACATGTTCGTGATCCTAAAAATAAGCAATGAGGAGAGGAAGGAAATAATTTTTCCCCAGGTATGTCAAAAAGTTGTTGTGGTTCCCGACATTAGTCTGATCCCACTACAAGACGACAAAGAGACATGGAAGAGGGTATATGCTGTCTACTACAAATATCATGAGCTGTACAAATGCTCGAGAAGACTCTCGGAGTTTATTTTCAAGAAAAATGCTGAGATGCAGGGCTTACAAATTGAGGTCAAGGCTGAACAAGACAACTTAGAACTCGGGATGCTGAGATTAGTAAGAGAAATTTCAATCCATGATTATTTCTGTGTAATCGAGTAACATACTTATGTGTTAAATCTCTGTTGCCAAAACAGACGGGTGAACAAGGGAGCTTAAGAAAGTCGAAGCTGAGATGGTTTAGGTAAGAGAACCATACAAGGACACACTGGCCTAGGTCTCAACCCGGGTGATAGCGCTTGAACAGTATAATAAGGGTATCACAGAGGAGAACATTCGACAGGGAAAGGAGAATGAGGAAGTAAACAAATTCGCCAGAACAATGAAGCCTTGACCCAGAAAAACAAGAGGCTATAAGAGAAGAACAAGCGAATGCAATGCCTTATTAAAGAGAATGACTAGCTCAGAAAAATTCTAGATTCAAGTCGCGTGGAACTCGAGAAGGCGAAGAAAGATAAGGAAGCCGCGAAAGCCTCAAATAGAGAGGTGTTGGGTCAGGTAGACAGTGTCAAGGTTGAGTTCTAAGTACGGCTGGAAAAACTTAGGGCCAAAGTGGAGGAGGCCAAGGAAAGAGTAGAGGTGGAGGTAAAGCCAACAGTGAGGGGCCTATACATCAAGATACTTTGATTTTGTGGAATCTTGTGGGTCAAATATTATGCCCAGACACTAGCCAAAGCCAAGGATGAGCTAGTGAAGTATGAGGCTAGAATGTAGAAGGTGGAATCGTTCGATGAGTCGGCATTGATGATTCAATTCTTAACGGAGGACGAGCACCGAGTGTTGGCGGAAGGCAAGGCATTACTGAAAGAAGATGCCAAAGCAGACAAGGAAGCACAACTTACTGTTGTGAAAGGAAAAGCCGTGATTACTGAGAGCAAGATGGTCTCTCATGCATTTGGAGGTCGAATCTATGGGCAATAGCAAGTTATTCCACTTGGTTCCACTAACGGTCCTTCTATTCCAGCTCCCGTCGTTACCAAGTATGATCCCGATTTTCCGTATTTGAAACACGAATGCTCTCTTCCGCCAACATTCGAAAGCACTATGCCTATCGAAACCACACAACAATTGTTTGAAGGTAAAATCCTTTCTTCACCAGTACGTATAAGTATGGTAACATGAAGTCGAAGTAGACAAACTTGTCTTCTTCTTCATCGTGCAGGTTCCTTCAGAGCAGAGGTGGCAGCGGCTTACGCAAACAACAGTGCCCGTCAGGTCCAGATTTGATGTAAGCCTACCGGAGGCGGCAAGAAGAAGATTTTGGTCATTCGGAAACTTTTATGAATCTGGAGTTGGGAGAATTAGGGCTGGAAGACTTTTTCCAGAAGAGAAAGGGAAGCATGAAGAGGATGTTCAGAAGACCGAACCGATGGAAGTAGGCGGGCAAAGCATGCTTGAACTACTCGAAGCACTGAAAGCTCAACTGCTCATGAAGTCGAAGGAATGGGGGGCAAAGAGAAAAGCTGATGATGAAGCCCTCCTTTGCTTTAGAGGAGGAGAGGGTCCAAGCCAACACGTAGGCCCAAGCCAAGGTTCGAGAGGCGGCTCCGAAGAAAGACGAGGATGTGGCCTCTCAAAAGAGAGCGAAGGGGATGGTTGAAAAGCTACATATAGATAAGGAGAGGAAGCGAAAGGACATGATTGAGGCTTAGAAGATGGAAAGGGAGGCCAAGAAGGCGCAAGAGAGGCCAAAAGGAAGGCCGACTGGGGCGCCACAGAAGAAAAGGAGGCCGAAAAGGAGAGGGCACGTCTACATTGTTAGCACTGTCCATTGAGTTTCAGCCTCAACTCTTGAAAACCATAGACAACCGTAGAGTGGAGACCACCAAAGCATGGGATGAATCCAAGGAAGTGGAAGTATTCGCGATCAAGCCCTGGTCAAAGCCTACCCCGATAAAGGGGAAAAAGGAAGCGAGGGGGCAGCTTTAGGGAGAGGTAGAAGGAAGATGAAGATCAACCATCCACCGTCGAGACTGAGAAGAAGAAAAGGAGGGGCGGTTCATCCAAATGATTGTTATAGATAGACTTTTCGGTTACGTAGGCCAATAGGATATGCGGGTATGGTCCTCGCTTTTAGAAGCATGACATGGTTTTCATTTACATCACGTTGTTAGAGAGAAAAGATAGTTGTATTTTGGTTTGTGAATGGAAGCTAATTAACTTTGATTACATCACATATTGCTCTAAGTGTTGGAATTTTCATCTATGCTTTCCAACTTTTATACTTGCGTAAATGTACTTGTTGTTAAACTTAAACCAATGTTATTTTCGACTTCGCTCTTGGAATATACAAGTTGTGCGAAGCTTGAGTGTGCTCACTCTGCTATCAAGACTTCCTCTTAGTTATTGAATTTGAGTCGTGCGAAGTTCGAGTTTGGTAACTCCACTCTCAGGATATCCTGATAGCCATTGATCCTGACTCATGAGGAGTTAAGTGTGTAAACTTCTCTCTCGAGACCTCCTTTTGGCCATTGGTCTTGAGTCATGCGAAGTTCAGGTTTGGCGACTCTACCGTCATAATCTCCTCACGGTCATTGATTCTGAGTCATGAGGAGTTGCTAGTGTATGATGTTGTTTCATCCTTTATACTCTCCGATCTTTGCATTCAGGTTAGAGTTAATGGTGTCATTGGCTTGCTAGTTTAATACTTAGATCCAAGCTTTGAGGATCGGAGTCAACCAAGCATGTGGTCGATATCACATTTACTCGGTTAGTGAGTTGCCTCCGTGTTCGAAGACTAAGGGACGAATTTAGACACTCAAGTTAATGAGCATCATGAGTTATTTATGCTCGGCCTCATCGTTGATTCGAGACTCGAGTTGACTTGTGAATGGAAGACTGCTCCATAAAGTTTTGAGGTTTTCTAAATACTCGAGGTGATGGATCAATGTCAAGTTCTGAGGTGCTGATCCAGTGTTGTGCGCTCGTGTATGCGAGTCAGTTTTCATCACAATTCAAACATACTACGCAGAAAGTAAACACACTAAGAACATAGAGACAACCTGCCTTTTTGTCCGCTCCAAATCGGTAATTAAACCAACTTGAATCGTTTAAAACGACATCTTGTTATGGCTTACAGGGTTTAAACAGAATTACACAAAAAATCACAGAATACACTTATTTGCAGCAGAATAAATTTTATACAAACATCAGAGTTTTTACAATATTTTGTATAGTAGAATGAATACATACATTAATAATTTTTTACAATTTTATCGAGCTTGCACATGTTTGTGCCTTTATGTGCCTCTCTTCTTTGTGAACTGAAAATCCTTAAATCTGTAACACTTGGGTCTTACCCAAGCGTTCCATTCAAAACAAAAAACACTCGAGTCAGGATTAATCTTTGTTCAAGTAAATTAACTTCAACAAAAACAAAAATATAGTAGATAATCTTAACTTTAAATTCGTATCTTATGCAAAATACAAAGTTATGTATCGTCTATTCTATATCAGTGTTTGGATCGAGTGGTCACGGGAGCTTGCATGTACACACATGTACATGTACCCGTGTGTACTGCCCAGCATCCTAGAAAACAGGAATCAACAGAGTAACATAGCAAACAAATTAATAGGGGTGGTAGCATTTGACTATAGGCCTACTCAAATATAGTGGAAACTTGAACTCAATGGGTCCAAACAATGCAGACAATAAGCTACCAGGTTTAAATATAGGTTAATTAATCATGAGCGGGTCCAAACGCACATAACAGTAATCAAAACTTAGTTCAGGTATATAACCAGAAAGAAACTCAAAGGCACCACACATTTTTACATATGTAATAAAACAATGCAAATGAATATTGATCAAGACAAGACACCAGGCCACTAGCATGATGATCAATTCACGTTTAGTTATAAGTACATAGTGGTAGGCCAGTAGATGTTAAATGCACACAGTAAAAGTGGTAGCACCGCAAATGAAATTACAAGTGGTAGGCCTGCTCATATGACAACCAACGTAAGAGGGGATGAAAATGTAAAATGTGCCAATGTAATCAAGTGATCCAAGCTGCAAGTATATATATAACACATATAAGGTGCAAAGGACTCAAACCAGATGCATGCAAGTGTCAACATAGTTCGAATCCATAGTGTCCAAATAGTCTTAACACGTTAAGTACAGATGCAACAACAACTGTGACATGCAACATGTGACATAGCTATAGGGTATATTCATCATAAAAGTGGGTGCAGAGAACAAGTGATAGCATCAGAATTTAAGGATGTAACAGCTAAAATGCATATATATCGAGCAAATCAACTCAAGGAAAGTAAAATGGCATGTATCCGTTTCGTGGCAACAAAATTTGTGAACCAAATGAAAATGTGGAAGTTACAAATCAAAGTAGCACATAACTTCTTGTTTGAAATTTGCGTAATCACATAAGTGCAAGGGTGCGGCAAAATGCCCAAACAGTTCTACACTCAAGCCTAAACCCAAATCAGGTTCCATTAGCCAATATATGTGTGGATATGACCTGAATCAGTGGCATGTCCAAGTTCAAGTAAATAGATTCAAGTTTGCATGGTCGAACACTATATATATACACACACACACAATATATATATATGTATGTATGTATATGCTATGCCAAAAAAATATAAGTATACACTTATATGATTTAAGTGTGAAACAAGGCAAATATGCACAAATAGTATTTCAAGTATGCATGCAGATTTTTGAAGCAAGTTATACAGCACAGGTTTAAAATTTAGTAAGCATTTTGAGTGGAACACAGTAATTCTTAATTCTTATAATATAGATGCGGAGAATCATTCACTAACAGTCCCAATATTCATGGTTAATGGTGTATAACCAGGCAAAGCATGATGTTTTAAAACCAGCTATGATGCATATAACTAAAGTAATGTCCCAGTCTTGTATCAAAATTTACTGGTAAGACCTAAGTATATGGGTAACATTTAGAGTACTTCAATATTAATGTCGGGTTTCAAGTTAAATCCAAAATCTTGAGTATATTCAGGGTATACAGAATATTATATAACAACAGTTCCAATGCGGACAAGGCAAGGTGCAGCCAAATAAATGATATCCAAACAGTGCAATAGCGACAGGTATCGTAGCAAAACCTCAACCATATTTAGTTTACTTGTGAAACAACAACATGCAACAAACCACTTATACGAAACAACTCAGATATAGCTATTTAATTTAGTTAAATTACTAAGGCCAAGATACTTGAATCAAAATAAATCATGAGCAAATACTCACCTTAAATCAACGTAGAAAGAGGCACAGAAAAGCAGCTTTGGCTACAAATGGCTGGAGTGAGCTTGGTGGTGACGAACCGCTGCAGGCTTGGGTTTCTCTTGCGGTGCCGGTGGTTGGAGGCTCAGTTGAAACATAGGGAAGGAATGAAGCACAAATTCAGGTGTAGCAACAAAAGGGACAGTGAGCAAGATTGGTCAGGGTTGATGCGTGCGGGTTTCGAAGGCCAGAGATGACGCGGGATGGTTGATGCAGAGGCGTTGGGCGAATGAATGTAAGGAGGAGATCCTATCGACTGTGGGTTACAGAGGGAGGAGCGATTATTGGTGATGGAGAAAGATGGAGGGCGGCGGTCGATTTCTGAGGTGGAGGACTGAATTAGGTTTAGATCGATTTGGGGGAAATTTCATTTCGTTTGGCTGAGTGAAAAAGAGAAAGGAGGATGTTTATCCATAAAAATCATAAACCCATTAACGGATTGAACATATGAGTCGAGTACGAATATGCTTCAAGCCATAAAACCACTCGAACAATCACAAGGGTTGAACATAGGTCAAAGGCTAAGGGTCAAGCGCAAGCATGCATTCAGCATAAACCCATTTGGACGTCTCAAATGGATCGAGCAGGTAAGGGTCGAACATTAAGGAATGGTTGTCTCTTGCAAGGCTCGATCGAACATACTCCCTATGGATCAGTCAGACATATCATTCCAAATCGTTCGAACATGGTTAGAAGCTCAAAGTCTATCATTCAAGATCGTTCGAGCATGACACTCAAGACTCGAACGAGTAAGGTCATACAACACAGGAACAAACAAAGAGGCTCGAACCAATAGGGTCGATTAGGATCAGTGGCTTGAGCATGGTTCCCCCAGTTCAGTCAAACAAGTAGGGTCAGTCGAACATGCTTCCTATTGTTTGGTCGAACGTGGATTCGGGTAGATAGCTGGACACAGCTGTCAACAACTGACAGTGGCATTTCTGTAATTACTTGTATGTTCGACCTACAGCCTGCATATATACATTTCAACTCACCACTTTACTCCAAGATCTTCTATAAATAGGCCATGGCTTCCCTACTTTCGGGGACCGATTGCCATCACCCCGAAGGAATGCCAAACTGCTTCCTCTCATGTTCTAAGTGATCCTATCACCTCCTACCATGTCAAAGCAAAGATCAAGCATCAAATCCATCATGAATCCTACCAGAAGTGCTCAATCATCTTAGAAAGCGAAGATTCTCCACCATTTCCTTTGCATTTAAAGGGATCTACTTGGTTCTCTGCAGATTTGATTTTATTCAAGTGAGATCTAAGTGATGGAGAGAGGATGAATGTGTTTTTGTGCGGTTCTATATCTGTAACTCTTGAATTGCTAATGGAAATTATTTCTAAAGTGGATATAGATCATTCATAAGATCGAACCACTATAAAACCTTTGTCTTTTTACTTGCATTCTATAACGATCGCGGTTCCATTTATTCTCTTGCCGTATTGGTGAAGTGCTATTAGTGTACCTTGGGTGTTTTAATCCAATTTGGGTTTTAACATTTTGGCGCCCACCGTGGGGGCGGATTTTCATTTCATTCTCTCACACCCTTTCAAGGTTGAAATCCTTGCATTAAAGTTCTAAGCCTTATCCAACATAATGGCAAAATCTAAGAAGACCATAAGCAAAGATGTCGGAAATACGGATAATATTGCTAATGAAGAAACACCGCTTGCTAATCGTTTCGATGTTGGTGAAAATTCGATAAGCGGAGCTGGTGTGACTAAAAATGGGTTGAATGCCGCTATTTCTAACGTGAACCAATGAATGGATGCTTCTACTAAAGCTATGATGGAGAAACTTGATGCCATCCTTCATGCTCGATCGAATCCAGCCCCACCGAAAGTCCATGTTGATCTTGAAGAAAATGATAAATCTCCCGCTTTAACCGCAACGATAACATGGAAGATGATTATGACTGGTTGAGTGACAAGGACGAAGCTAACATCGAAGAGTTCAGATCAAAAGCTAAGAATCAATCTGAGGTGAACGTTCAAAAGGTTACCAATCTTTCTACGGGGGAACCTCCCCGTCGAGAAGGCAAAGGACCTATGATCTCAAGTCATGACCATTTGCCTAGACTAACATTTGGTAAGGAACTCAGCTTCATGAAGCGGCATAACACTGAAGAATACATCTGGGACATGATAGAACAAATCATGAAGAAGAATCAAGCTAGCAAAGATGATGGAAGAGAATGGGACTTCTCTCATGGAAGGACTCCATTTTCCGAAAGGATCCTTGAAGCGGAATGTTCAAAGATGTTCAATCCTCCAACTTTGCCTCCGTACAACGGCCTTGTTGATCCTAACTACTTCTTATTCAAATACGAATGGCATATGAGTGCCGCTAAAGCAACTGATGAGATGAGATGCAAATACTTTCCTCTATACTTAGAAGGTGCTGCATCATTATGGTTCATGAAGTTGCCACCTAAATCTATTGACTGTTTCTCTGACCTAACCAAAAAGTTTAAGGAACAGTTCCGCTTATATGCTACCAAAGCCAAGGATTCTATAACGCTCTCGGCAATGAAATAGAAACCAGGGGAAACTGTTAAAGCCTTTCTTAGTCACTTCAATGTTGCCCTGTCTGAAGTGAGGAATGCAGAGCCACTTATAATTCTCGTGGCCTAACTGACACTATAGACAAAGCAAGCGAACTCGGGAAATGGATAAAGATGAAGGAACCAAATACGCTGGACAATTTCTATAAGAAAGCAGAGGAGTACATGAGAATGGACTATAATCCTATGCCCCTTCGGATCATTGATGGTAACCAACTCCTTGAAGCTCCTAAAAGTTCTGCTTCTAAATCCAATCAGAAGAATACTCAGGGGCAGAAGCGCACAAATGACAAGAATGACAACAAGTCTAGTAAGAAGTTTCGTCTTCTTGATTCATCAGAGCTAACTCCTTTGAATGACACTCCTGAAAACATTTACCTTGCTAAAAGGGACGTAGAGGATTACTCGGAGCCTCGGCCAATAAAAATGAATGACCATATGGCCAGATCCGGAAAGTTCTGCAGGTTCCATAATCAGCCAGGCTATAATACCAATGGGTGTAGGCATATGAAATCACTGATTGAAGAGCTGATTAAAAAAACCATCTACAACAATATGTGAAGAATTTCCGAGGCGCAAATCCTTCTTCAGCTCCCCACGGGCAAGGGGCACCAAATGACTAATTCTATCCAAGCAACGTAGCTTCTGCTCAATATAACCCAAGGGTGATAACCAATTAACGACCGTTCATGATGATCTAATATTCGCGGCTCATAATAAGCGATCACTACCGCCATTACTTTACCTCTTATATTACTTTACTTTTTTCTATGTTCTACTTTCTTGTAAATATTCCGTAATGATTTACATGCATTATACCAAACGATAGCTTTACGAATGAAATCTTATCTGCCTGTGTAAATCTCTTATTTGCAAAATATACAAAATTTGCTAAAAAAAGATTTTCTCATTGTAGGTTGTTCTATAGGTGTTCTCTTCCTCAAAATTCCGACTAAATGACACAATCCTAATAACACCAATTCAAATGTCAAAATGCTGTAACCATCAATATGCTTAAGGAAAGGACGAAAAATGCTACTTTGAAAAGCAGATGAGGAAAATTTCAATGAGTCAAAAGGCGAAGAGAGAAGCAAAAAGCTACGGATCTGACACCCAAAGGTTTGCTGGAATTCGTTGCGCGAAACGAAGCGTTGGAGTTCACTATAAGTGAAACGAAGCATGCGAGTTCGTGGCGCGAAGCGATGCAACCCACGAAAGGTTTGCTAGAATTCGTTGCGCGAAATGAAGCGTTGGAGTTCACAATAAGTGAAATAAAGCGTGGGAGTTCATGGCGCGAAGCGATGCAACCCAACAAAGGCTGGAATTCATTGCGCGAAATGAAATGTTGGACTACACTACAAGTGAAACGAAGCATGGGAGTTCGTGGTGCGAAGCGATGCAACCCACCAAAGGTTCGCTTGAATTCGTTGTGCGAAACAAAGCGCTGGAGTTCTCTATAAGTGAAACGAAGTGTAGGAGTTTGTGGCGCGAAGCAATGCAACCCACCAAAGTTTTGCTAGAATTTGTTGTGAGAAATGAAGCGTTGGGGTTCACTACAAGTGAAACAAAGCGTGGGAGTTCGTGGCGCAAAGGGTTGCAACCCACCAAAGGTACGCTGGAATATGTTGTGCGAAACGAAACGCTATAGTTCACTATAAGTGAAACAAAGCGTGGGAGTTTGTGGCGCAAAGCGATGCAACCCACCAATGGTTCGCTGAAATTCGTGGAGCAAAACGAAACGCTGGAGTTCACTATAAGTGAAACGAAGTGTGGGAGTTTGTGGCACGAAGCGTGGCAACCCACCAGAGGTTCGCTGGAATTCGTTGCACAAAACGAAACACCAGAGTTCACTATAAGTAAAACGAAGCATGGGAGTTCGTGGTGCGAAGCGATGTAACCCACAAAGGTTTGCTGGAATTCGTTGCGCGAAGCGAAACGATGGAGTTCACTATAAGTGAAATTAAGCGTGGGATTCGTGGCACGAAGCGATGCAACCCACTAAAGGTTCCTGGAATTCGTTGCGCGAAAGGAAATGCTGGAGTTCACTATAAGTGAAACGAAGCGTGGGAGTCCATGGCGCGAAGCGATGCAACCCTCACCCAAAATTCGCGGAAGTTTGCAATACGGAACGATGCGACAATCCTAAAAATTCTTTCTATTGAGAAAGCAGAAAACAAATTACAGATACGTATTTCTCAAATATGAAATATTGTATACCATTATACAAACCATTGAGATGATAATGTTTGAAATCCACGGTCGGCTTTAGTCAATTAGTAGATTTCAAGCGTTAATGCTAATTCGAATTAGAACATCGTATTTGTATAGACAATATTCAGTGAGTTTCAAACCATTATGTACAAACACTTTATTCAATTCAAAATAAAATTCTCTATAGTTCATTTCTTAAACTAGTCCACTATCGATATGAACAGTCGATGGTGAGTATGAGTCCAAACTTGTGTAGATGCTTGTTTTAGTTACAAAACAAGTAACTTAAAGCATAAGAATTTGTAGCGTGGACATGTAAAATAAGAAGGTACGACAAAGAAAAAAAAGCTTAAAGTACAACAAGCAGAACATATTTCCATCATAACATCACAAAAGAAAGTCATAATATTGCAAGTTCAGCACAGAGTATCCGGACACAAAGTAGCATAAGAGCAGTAAGAGAGGGCCGACATCCCGCATATCCAACCGATATAAAATCATAAGTGCATGAAAGGAAATAACAAAGATCATTTCCTAGCCTAAGCAGAAGAGGAAGGGAGAGTACCAACTTGTTCTGTGTTGGCCTCAAGATTTGCTAATTCTGCAATAATCTCATCCCGGGATTTGAGAACCTAGATAAGCGTAGCTTTGTCCTTCTCTAAAGTAGAAACGTGTTCAAGGTTCTCCCATTTTAACTTTGAAGATCACAAGAGAAGGTATTCCAGGCGACCAATTAGCGTGCAGTATAATTTCCAATAAGGTCAAGATGCTTCTCCAACCAATCCTTGGCAGCATCAAGCTGTTCCAGCGAGTGATTCTTTATGATGTCTAAATCGCCAGGAACTGATCGTTTGTCAGATGGGTATATATCTAAGTCAAAGTGGTCAAAGTGCAACCCCTGTAGACACCAACCTTTGAATCATTCAGCGAATTCAAGGCAGCATGGCCTGGGAGTGTAACAAGGCATGTCTATGATAGTTTAACGTTCAGCCAGAGTTGGGGCAACAAAGGAAGTAGCTAAAGAAGGTGAATCAGAAGTAGTCTGAGTATCAGGCATGGGGAGCTTGTCCGGCCTAAGGTGTTTCCGAGTGTTGCCCTTTCTCAAAGTTTTCCCAATCCTTGTAGATATCCTACACAATGATCAAAGAGAATCATTGGATCAAAGAGCACAAGCTCCAACCAAATAATGAATCCATTATCAATCCCAAGCAACTCAGACATATGCAAGCAGAGTCAAACGAGTTCAAGCCCTAGCAGGAGTAAGCATGTCCGATTTATGAGTATCGAACATGTTTGAGCCCAAACTGGATCGAGCGTGCTCGAACCTCAACTGGTCAAGCATGACCAACCCTCAGGGTCAAACATGTTTGAATCCAAGCAGAGTCGAGCATGTTTGAACCCTAGTTGTTCAAGCATGACCAACTCCATAGGTTGAACATGTTCGAACCTGAATAAGGTCGGCCATGCTCAAACCAAAGTGGGTCGAACCACATGGGTAGCGTGAGGGTCGGACATGGTACATCGGTTCGAACGAGGCTTGTGATGATGCAGCATGAATGAATCATTGCTAAAGTTTGCTTCCAAATTATCTAAACTACAAGCACAAGTATCAATAGCAAGACTATGAAGTCTGAATGTGCAAAAAAGTTGACAAAACAAATGAAAATACACTGCGCAGGAGTTCAATCAAACATTTAGTGTGCATCAAGTGCAAATCCAAGCCTGATGGATTTTGGATGATTTTAACTCCACAAATACGTCCAATTACACATTCTCAGTCCGAATTCAGTCAAGTTCACTCAATTCTCATCAACATCTACCCAAAAAACTCTAGTTCATATTTAAACCGTAAAAGAGAAAAGGAAAGTCACCTTGAAGCAGTATGAAAGCTCGAATTTAAGAGGACTAGCTATTTCGATGCGGTTCGAAGTTAGCTTGGTTTCATTTCAAGATCAAATGAGCGAATTTCACTAATCAACTACACGAGATTCGATTCGGATTTGGAAAAGAGGGGGATTGGAACATTAAAGAATTTCAAAAGGAAGAGGCCGCCACCATTAATCTGTTTTTCAGTGGAAGTAAGCAAAGGAGAAAAGTGAGGAGCCGAGGTAATATAAAGAACCGGGATACGAAGAGCCAGGCTCGACCAGGTGGTTTGATCGATCCAAAAGATGTGTTCGGCCCGGAATATGTCCGACCCAAACTATTGAAAAGGCATGTTTGATCCAAAGCGCTCGTTCGATCCATGACGTTTGTTCGACTCAAGATGAAGGATCAACTTGAACGTTTGTTCAACTAGGTTTATGCGATGACAACCAATTCAACGTTCATGTAACAACCCTGAATTTTGGGGCCAATTTAAAATTTAGTAATTTTAATGAGTTTTTGATATTTAAAATGATTTATTTAAAATAATACTGATTAAGAATTGAAGTTAGAATGAATAATTTAATTTTAATTATAAAAGGAGTTAGAAATAGCGCTGTAGTTTGAAAAGTCAAACTTGAACTTTGACTGATCGTACAGGATGCAAAATTTAACGAATTTTAGTGAAACAAAAAATATTAGAATCTATTTAAAAATATCTTTCTAACGAATCCGAAAAATCGAAATTTCATAGCGGGAATCAAAAGTTATGCCCAGTTTAAAATTTAGAAAGGTCGCTATGAAATATATAAAGGTCAAAAATGCTACTTTTCACATACGAAGGAATTTGGACTCGAAACCACTTCCATTGAGTTCAGAATGACGTTTCTGCATTGAAAAACAGTAAACACTTATATATTTCGAGTTTCAGAAGTATTTGTTTAAAATGTATTTTTAATATTAAATATATAGCCTTGAAAATAGCCATTTTGCAAACGACCTCCGTTTTCGACGAAACCACTTTTGTTGGATCTGTAATGTCAAAATATTGTTAAGTTTAATTTTTCATAATTTTTCGAATTAATTTGTGAGCGTGGAGTAGAAACCGTGTTTCGTCAAATACAGTCAAAATTGAACGACTTAAAAATGGCCATTTCTCAAACAGTCTCAGAATTCGATGAAAATAATTTTGTTGGATTCGTATCGTCAAAACATAGCCAAAAATATTTTTTTCGGAGTCCGTATGTAGCTCCGGTGGATTTTTGAATACGTCAGAATATTAAAATAAAAGAATAATTTTAAATCTGAAAAACGGAGGCTGAGATGACCTTTTGGGCCTGCGGAACATAGTTAGATGGATCCGGAATAGGGGTTATTAGCTAGGAAACACAATCGTTGGGCTGAAAACGGAGTAAGTGGGTAACGGACCTTTATTGGATAATAACCTAATTAAATAATGGGTGCGTTTTTTACAGGTCCCTATTAAGTTTCAAAATAAATAAATAAAACCGCGCATACTTTCCAATACAATTCTGGTCCCTGTTTTTGAATGTGCGCCTCCTATATTAGTGCATCCGCTTCCACCTGTCATGTCACGCTCAGGTCCATTTTTTGTTTCGCTCCTACGTATTTTTCCAAAAAAAATAGTGCGGCCATGACCCAAAAAAAAAAAAAATTGTAAAATCTGGAAATAATCCCAGAAGTCCACGCCAAAAAAAAAAAAACTTGCATATATGTATGCAATTATTGCCTATACTTGCATACATGTATGCAATTATTGCACAAAGGAAATTATGCTATAGTTTTGCCTGCATATATGTTGCACGCAAATGTGCATGTTTCATATTTAATTGCACACTTGAATGCAAATAAAAAAGAACTCATTCAACAACGGATACAAACACTGGAATAATTGCACATATATACGCAGGAAATTGAAATTTTTGCATGAAAAAATGCATTTAACTGCATTTATCGTTCTTTTTTTCAGTTTAATTTTATTTTTTGCATGTTTTTGATTTTTTTTAGTGAATTTATGGTCGAATGAATTATTTATTTAAAAAATAATATTCGGATTTTTTTTACTTTTTTTTCCCACTTTTTTCGCAACTTTTGAAAAATAGGGACCTAATCTATAATAAGTTTATCACCGGATGTGAGCCTAATTAAGTTTGCTTTTAGGGACCTGAGCCTTATTTTCACATTATAATATAAATAAGAGAAGTACGGCCTCCTCTTTCTCTCCTCCTGTTAAAACATGTTCAGCCGCATGAAATGAACCCATCATAGCCGAAAATTGATGCTCCAAATTCTCCCAATCCACAAGGAATTAGATCACGCCGTAGTACAACTTTTTGAAGCTCTTCTCACTCTCTTTAATCTCCAACAAGTTTCATCCATTTTCATCGACTGTAGGCGAAGAACGAGCACCGCAAACCCGCGGCCTTTACACCCAAACCGCACCTTCCATGTGCCACCATCCATCATCCTATTTTCTGAGCTTGTAGATCTCTCGTAGCCGGTCGTTTTTCCGCAAACCGTTCGCAAAACCATCAACTACAGAGTGAGAAATCTTGATCCAAAGTTTTGAACAAATCAAGGTATGAAAATTCAGAATTTGCCACGCTTTTAGATGTGGCAACTGCAGTTGTTAAAAGCTGTTTTCTAATATATACATATGAACTTCAAATTGAAATATTTCAGATCCCAAACCGCCGTGACTTTGAACACGAGATCTGACCGAGTTTGGACCTTCATTTCAAATCCAAGCAATATGAGAATTTATTTTTAATTAAATTTAATTATTATTAATTTAGTTATTATTTTTGCGTAATGGGAAGTTTGAATGGCAAATATAAGTGGATCTGCGATGGATGTTATTCTAAGTTATGGATCTGAATTGGTTGTGATGTTATGATATTAGATCTGAAAATTTAAGTGTTAATTATTGTTTGGGGTTGTTAATTCGATTTGATCTCTTTATTATTTAAATTATTGTTTGTGGTTGGATTGGACATGAAATATTGGACACAAACGGTAAAATTAAAATAACATTTTTGTTTAGATGTAAATTAGAACGGTAAAATAAAAATAACATTTTTATATGTTATTTAGATGTGAAATAGGACCGTAAGATTAAAAAAATTAACTTTTTATATGTAATTAGTTATGAATTGACACCGCATGAAGGAAATTACATTTTTATATGTAATTTATATATGAAATTACACCGCATGAATGAGATAACATTTTATATGTAATTCATATATGAATTTGCATTGTATGACTAAATTACATTTTTCTATGTAATTAAAACATGAATTTACACCGTGTAATTAAAAATTACATTTTTCTATGTAATTTATATATGAATTAGAATGATATGATAAAAATTACATTTTTCTATGTAATTAAAAGATGAGTTTGCATTGTATGATAAAAATTACATTTTTATATGTAATTAACACATGGATTTACATCGTATGATAAAAATTACATATTTATATGTAATTAAAAGGGGGAATTAACATAGGATGATAAAAATTACATTTTTATATGTAATTTAGATATGAATGAAAACGGTAAAGTAAAAAAAATTACATTTTTATATGTAATTAGAACATGAATTTGCATTGTATGATAAAGATGACATTTTTATACGTAATTAAGATGTGAATTTACATTGCATGATAAGAATTACATTTTTATTTGTAATTTAAATATGAATTTACACCGCATGATAAAAATTACATTTTTATATGTAATTTATATATGAATTTGAACCGTAGGATAGGAAATTACATTTTTATATGAAATTTATATATGAATTTACACCGCATGATAAATTTACATTTTTATATGTAATTAAAATGTGAATTTGCATTGTATGATAAAAATTACATTTTTACATGTAATTTTGATATGAATGAGAACAGTAAAATAAAAATTACATTTTTATGTGTAATTCAAATGTGAATTTGCATTGTATGATAAAAATTTACATTTTTGTATGTAATTTAGCTATGAATTAGAACGGTATGATAAAATTTACATTTTTATACGTAATTTAGATATGAATTAGAACGGTATAAACAAAATTACATTTTTATATGTAATTTAGTTATGAATTTACACCGTATGATAAAAATTACATTTTTACAAGTAATTTAGTTATGAATTTACACCGTATGATAAGAATTGCATTTTTATATGTAATTTAGTTATGAATTTACACCGTATGATAAGAATTACATTTTTACATGTAATTTAGTTATGAATTTGCACCATATAATAAAAATTATATTTTTACATGTAATTAAGACATGAACATGCAACGGATAATATAAAAATTACATCTTTATATGTAATTAATATATGAACTTGCAATGTAAATTAAAAATTACATTCTTATATGTAACTTAAGATGAGATTTACATTGCAAATTAAAAATTACATTTTTCTATGTAATTGGAATATGAGTTTGCATTGTATAAATAAAAATTACATTTTTATATGTAATTAAGGTATGAATTTGCATTGTAAAATAAAATTACATTTTTAATGTAATTTAAAAAGGATATAAATTTGCACCATTATATAAATTACATTTTCAGTGCAATTAAAAAGTAGAATTTGACGGTGTGATAAAAATTACATTTTTTGTATGTAATTAAAGAATAGAAATTTGCAAATTATATTTTCATGTAAATAGGATATGTAGAAGAAAAAGGAACTTATTTACATTTAAGGAAATAAATGAATAAGGAAAAGAAAAAGGAAGACATTTATTATTTATAGTTTTAAATAAATAAGGAAAAGATATGTTTTAATAATATTTTCTATGCATTAAAAGGAATGAATTGAAAGTTACATTTTATTTGTTAATAAGTAAAGGTATGTCATTTATGATAGTATAAAAAGTTAGAAAGTAAAGGTATGTCATTTATGATAGTATAAATAGTCACACATCATGGGATTATAAGAAAGATGCAAATATTTATACTTGTTTCTAAGAAGTCATGTTGGGGCCTTGGGCTCCCAATGCATGCTTTGTTGTGAGGAGGGAGACCATGCATCATGACCACCACACACGCGCGCTCGACTCGACTCGACTCAGTTCGGGCTTGGGCCTTGGACCTTGGCTATGTGGTGTAGACACTTACATTTTTGGTCCAGAAAACACTGCGCTTTTCGAACTATTTTTTAATACAGAAAATATTTCTGAGCCAACTTTTATTTATGAAGCGGTAAACTCTTGACCCAGTATTTTCAGTAGATCATATTTTTCTTCCTCTGCCCAGTATTTTCGATTAACCCTAATCTTCGTCTATATATTATCATCAGTTGTAGACGAGATTACTACATAAAAAATACTATTTCTCTCCTCCGCCATTAAAATATTCTTACAGAATTTTTCGAGCAGTTATTAATTTCGAAAGTGCAAATCTGCACTGATTTGTTGTGCAAAGCAAATCAGTTATTAATTTTAGAGAGGTTGTTTTATCCTAGAGGCGGCGGCGGAAGTACAAACTGGTTTTGCACCACCGACCAGATCGCCGAATCGTCTTCAAGAGAGCGACCTAGCCCGCGACTCAGCCATTGTTTCCCAATAGTTTTAGCAAAGTATTTACACTACTCCTTCCCACTGCATTTCCTATTCATCAAACTCAACTCCTCAATTTTATTCTCCCTTACACTCATTTGAAATGCAAAACTTACCATTTACATATTCTCATCTACTCCATACCTTATGTCTTTCTTACCTTATGTTAAAAAATCTAAGTTTGCTTTTCTTGCCCTAAATAGGATCAATGCAACTTTTTTAAACAACCAATTAAATTAAAATGGGCATGCTGAAATACAATGGGTACATAAAAGATAAATTCTAGGAAGATTTTTGATTATTTTTGTATCTCGGTTATTAATTAATATGGTAAGGATTCATTAAATTTCCCTCCATCATATAAGTTAATAATATTTTGCTCCATCTAGGATTGAGCTGCACCCCTTTTGGTTGTGATTTAACAACAGCTGGATTCCCAATCTGCATTAATCGTATGCAGTTCTACTTAACAACGATGAAAAATATATTGGTATATCTTGCTTCTGACATAAAGATTTATCCTAGGTTAAAATTTAGAAGCAGTAGTGTTTTCTAAATAATAACGAATAGAGACATCATCATCATATATGAGATTTTAAGGCAATGAGGTTAAGTAAACACACGCCCTTTGTAAAAGTATGTAAACACCACACATTGTTAACCTTAGAGTCCTTTTTGCTTACTAAACAAGCATCAGGCTAAGAGTTTTAATATACTAAAAATAGTACGCATAAAAATCCATTATATTGAAGGGGTAGGTAGAGGTGTGTGTATACATATATATGTATGCGGGCGTGTGTGTACACATTTTAAGAAAAGAAATGAGTTGAAAAGAATGTAGAAACTAGACAAAGACAAATGTAGAAGCAAAAAGTTCCAATTATAGTAAAATAATGGCCAGTGTTACACTTAATCTTTTTTTATTATAAGAAACCAAGTTAACGGCAAAAAAATTGTAATTAAATTCCATGAAAACGCAATCGATTACAATTTTTGTTGGCTAAATGTGAAGCGTGTAAATTGGATAGTTGTTAAGGAAAAGCGTAACATTTGAAAACCATTAAACCATCGGAGTTATATAGAACTTTCAGTGAGGTGGTTAATTGCTCAGGTTTTAATTGCCTGCATGTGTTTACTATTTTACTTCATACGTCTCTTATAGTTTCAGATGATTGCCATCAACGTGGATACTGACACATCCATAATTTTGAAGTATAGTATGGAAAGATGGTTAGTGTAGTCATCGTTTCACTTACTTCACTGTGAGGACATTGGAGCATTAACGTATAAAGAACCAAATGCATGAATACAACCCGAAAATTTAATACATCGGACATTGACTCAACGCAAAAACTGCAAGGTTGGCATTAGATTAACATAACTGTATTCTGCCTAACTTGTAATAAACTAACCAACTTAAATCCAAAAACATAAGCAAAGCACCATCTCATTCAATGGTACAAATATGTAGGTACTCCCCTTCATTGTAAAAGTAAAAACGCACACAATTTTTTCATCACAAATGTAGTTCAAGCTTTAGTTTTGTACAGCTAGTATAAAACGGTTTGTACGCTTCTTAACAATCATAAATAGAATAATAACATGGATGGTCTGCCTACTAGCAACATTCAGGGCATTAAAAACATCAATATGTTTCCTTAGGCCAGAGCGGATTTTTGGCATTGGCTTCCTAATTCTAGTGGAGATTTTGATTTTAAGTCTGCTTGGGAGCAGGTGAGAAGCAGATCAGTGGAGCTGAGCTGGTGTAAGATGATTTGGAACTAGTTTTGCGCCCCTAAAATGTCCATAAACACTTTACTTGAATGTACAGAAAACTAAATATAAAATATATAGTTAGCAAGCGGAAAAACACTATTGATCCTACCTGTAAGCTTTGCAACCAGCACAATGAAGACAGAGTGCATTTTTCTTTAACTGTAAATATTTGCTCAACTTTTGGCACAAAATAAAAAATAAACTAAGAGTGACAGAGATCAACAATTCTAATCTCAATCAAATTGTTGCTGACCTAGATAATCTTAGACTAACTAATCAAATGTACAGGCAGCTCAGTGCGGCAATTACAGTGACAATGTGGCATACATGGTGTGAACGTAACGATGATGAAACTCCTATCAACATCAGGCTCATGACTATCATATTTGATTGTAAGACCTACTTAATAAACTTACAATAGACAGTTCAAAGATGATTGGTAAACAATATACCTTTTCTGAATTCAGCTTGCTTCCCCAACCAATTGATAACACAAGGACTATACCCACTGAATCAGGAAAGAACAATTTCACTAGCTATGTTCTTCTATGTTGCTTGAGATCCCCTCCTATTGTTGCGCAGATGTTGCTCGCCTAACCTGAATTCAGAAGAATTAATTTATACACAGTTTCTAAGTCATGTAAGAAAAGAAATACAAATTATCCTAAATTGAAAGCTGAAACTTCAATTCTGAGCTCCAATTAGAAATCTACTACACTATTTTCATGTATAAAATCTAAAATCGAAATTTTTTGTTGATCTTATGGAACTTTCAATAGATGATAGGGCGAACGCTTACTTTCATCGGCAACAGAAGATAGGACAACGGAGACCGACAACGGTGACAGACGCGAAGGTGGAAATTTGACCTTGATGAAGAAATTAGGTATGTTTCTTTTCTCGGTGGGCAAAGGCGTATGAAGAAATTTGGGGGAAAATGTATGAAAACTTTGGTGGAAAACATATGAAATGGAGGGAAATGAAAATAGTTTAGCGCGCTAATTATTAACAGCGGTGGATATGGAAACTTAAATTATTTTACGGGAACGTGGAGCGTTTACAGCAACAAGTTAAAAAATGTCGTAGGCCTTCGCTAAGAAAACTGACTTTTGTTATAGTGGAGCTCAAAATTTATGTGATTAACAGTGACTGATCATATGTGTGATTTGCTGATGTGAAGTACCATAAGTATAGTTTGAAAGTACTTGTGGTTATTATGTTGTGAAATGATTTTTCCCTACTTGGGGATACAAAAATAATTTAGTATGTGGCTAAAGATTCGGATAACCCGGATGACTAAAAGTTCATGGGCATTGTACGGTGTAGCCTGCTCCACGTATGGGAGGTGCACGTATATATATCGAGTTGGTAATGTGCGAACCCGTCGCCTTGTCTGAGGGCTAAATACCTCCCAATATTTGGTTGCATATTATTTATATGCATTTGTTTTGGAATTCATATTTCAAATGATTTTGGTTTGAGATCCCGAAGTGAAATCTACTTTTATATGAAAAATAGATATGTATTTCAAATGATTTGAAATAAGAAATCGGGAAATAAAGTCCAAAGGAATAATTTCTGTAAGGAGAATTGGATTTCAAAAATCTAAGTTTGGGGTTTAAACCTAAGTGGGTAGATTGGAAAATTGCATGTTGTGTGATGCATTGTTGATTCCATAAGTTTATTTATGGTAGTTGTTTATGCACTGGCAATCTAGTGAAGTAAACACGTTCCGCGCCATACGGCATGGTCCCGTGATTTGCCTTATTTTATAAAGTTAATTATGATTGTAAAGTTTCTCATACCGGTCCCGTGACTGACTCATAGTTTGTTTTTCCCTTACAAACTCGGGTGTCCATATTTTTCACACGGGAAGTTGAATAGTTTGTTTTGCAAACTATTCCATTGAGGAGGATTCTGGATTGAAGCTTAAAGCTGTGTCCAGAGCATTGATAGTCTTCCGCCGTGCACTGTATTACATTTATTGTAAATTTATCTTTCGCTGTATAAATTTTGATGTATTCTAATATTCTGTACTCCGATGTAACATTATTATAATGCTAATAAAAGTCTTCTGTTGTTTATTCTGATGTGTTGTGCGCCCAAAGTTAATAATATGGGGTTTTCCGACTTTCGGATAGGGCCTTGCGGTCGATTCAAAGGGCGGGGAATTCTGGGTGTTACATAATATAACTAAATTCAAATAAAAATACTAAAAATAAGAAAGAGATATTTTCTTTTACATAATTGAATGTTAAAGTGTGTTACTTGCTTGACACACCCTTACATTTTTTGAATCATGGAAATTCAACTGTTTTAACAACAGAAGTTTTGTGAACAAAAGGAGAGTGGTAGCCTTTTTGACATATTGTAGAAAGCTACCATAAGATCTTACCTAGTTTTTGTGAATTAATTAACTTTTTAACAATAACAATAAATAACTGGAAAGAATAAATGGAAAATTATTATATACTTGATTGCTATAAAGTAAGGTGTTTTTTTTCAATGTACAATCAAGTGTACAAATCAACATCACCAATCATACGAAAAGGCAACAATAAACTAACATGTTGAGTAACATCTGAAAACATGGAAAAGAGAAATTAAACCAACCTATCGAAATAGAAAAGGTGCATCAAATGAGCATGCTGAACTTTAGATATCAGAGGGAAAGCTAGATCGTTAGGTCTACTGATTTTGAAATGGATTCACCTTCATATTGTATGAATTTAGTATCAAACCTGAGACAAATTATAGAAAGGAAATCAAATGGATTAAAAATTTGATAGATTAAAGTGGATGGAGCTGAATTTATATAGCATTTGGCATAGTTAATGAAGCAAAACGTTGTTGGAGACTAAAGAAGAAGCAATAGTAAAATAATGGGTTATTGATATTAATTTGGGGTTATAAAGGATGTATATTAATAAGATGATATAAGCAAAATTGTCTCCACCAAATCCAGAAGAGTATTATATTTGGCATGAGAATGAATAAAGTTTTAGAGTATGAAGAGTTTGACGTTTAATTTCTTATATCATGCAATAGGAAAATTATTGGAGACTGAAGACTAAGAGATAGCAAAGTAATGGGTCACTGATGTTAATTTGGGATTTTAAATGATGTATAATAACCAGAGGATATAAACAACTATTTTTCAATAAATCAAGGAGAAAATGATATTTGGCATAAGAATGAATGTGGAGTTAAACAGGAAGAGTCTAATATTTATTTTCTTATATAATAGAATAGATTAAGAGGTAATTTCATAGTTTTACCTTTAAATGCGAACAATTTATAGCCAGAAGATAATATAGTAAAAAGCAACTATAATTCTATATCCATTAACTAATACCAATACCACAACAAAGTATAAAATATAAAAAAATTCTAATGGTTTTCCTCTTTAATGGAAGACTCTACCCTGTAACTAATCCCTTTCTCTCACCCACGTTCGCAGCCTTCTTCTTCATCCGATAAACCTTCATCGCCTCCAACATCCACCAATCCTCATCCAAAAACAACTTCTAATCCTATTATCAATCGAAAACATGTACAATCTGAATCAAGTAAAAGGAGTTTGAACATTGTAAAATAGCCTTTGGAATATGTCTACATTCCCGAAATAGTCTATAATCAATCAGAAAATACTTAGGTTAATATAGTTGCTCATATATCGATTCATTTTAGACTCTAAATAGTAAAGCTAAAGGAATATATCACAAGTGTAACAACTCGTATTTTTGGAACCAATTTAAAATTTATTTTAAATTTATTTTCATAGAAATCAAATATTTTAGATGAATTATTTTGGGAATAAATGAATTAGAATTTATTTTAATCGAAGTTAGAACGTATAAATTTAAAATTTAATTAAATTGAACTTGATGTGGCGAGGTAGTTTGAAAATTTGATTTTAAACTTAGAATGAATGTATAGGATCCAATATAAACCAGAATTTGATAAAACAAGAAATGCTGGAATATTTTGAATTGTAATTTTCTAACGAGAGGAAGAAATGGAGATTTCACTTTATGAATTGTAAGTAATGTCTAAATTAAAAGTTAGAATAGCCGCTATGAAATATAATATGTAGTCCTAAAAGTCACATTTTGTATGCAGATGAATTTGGACTTGAAACCACTTCCATTGAGTTCAAAATGTCGTTTAGGTGGTCGAAAACTATAAGGATCGATATTTTTGGAGTTTGTGGAAATTGGGACTTTGGTTAGGACTTGGTTAGCCAACTTAGCCACTTCATATAAGTGCCCCCAAATTAGCCCTTTCTCTCATTCACTCAAAACACTTAAGAAAAAATAGAAAAATGGAGAGTGGAAAGGAAAATTAAAATTCCTAAGCTAGGGTTCTTAATTCCAAGCCCAATTCTTGTTGAAATCAAGTGTAGAAGCTTAGGTAAGCTCCTCTTCATCTTCTCCATCTTCCCTAGCTTGTCTCCTCTTTGATTTATGATGATTCCTATGACCTTGTTATTAGGGAATCTATTTATATGTGCTTAGATTGGATATTTGCATGCAACATTGGAAGAGAGGTTGATTTTACAAGCTATTGGATATATTTCTTGTGTGTAATCAAGCAAAGGTGAGATTTTTCCATCATAATTTTTGTTGTGAGAATAAAAAAAGGGTAGCATTGGCTAAATAATAGTAGTTGATTAAGTTTGGATGGATGAAATGACTATGGTAGATCATATGAGTTTAACATGGGGATAAATGTTAAGTTGCAACAAAATCGTTTTATTTTGATATAGGTGAGTCATTCATGAACTCACAACTATGCCACAAGCTATTGGCTTGTAAAAGAGTAACTAAATGTTCATTTGGGTTTGCATATGCAAGTGGAATGGATATGTTAGCGTGGTTTTGTCGATTTCATGTATTCATGTTTCATTAAATTTGGATTTTTTTTTGTTAGAATTGTCCACACAATCTAATTCATATGCTATGGATTGATTGAGTGATATTGTGAAGCTCCATTGCCGCGCCAGCAAAGTTCTAAGTCTTCACAAGTCACTAGAGTCATATTAGATTGCTTTGGTTAGTAAACTTCCCCCTTTTTGGAATTTATAATCAAAACCATTGCTAATCTCTTGTATGAATGTTTGTGCATGTGTGTTTGGGCGTTACAAATTGTTTCGGCAAGTCTTTGAAGCCTTATAATCATTTACATAACATCATAAGCCTTCGAGCATGGATCGATATCATTTTGCATATGTTTTAAAGGCAAATTGTGCTCTAGAACAGGATTCAAACATCTGAATTATTTAGGTCAGACATTTGACCTGCTTTAAATAATTATGGAATCAAGTAAAGAAATTCAGAGGTCTGAAAATTTTAGCTCAGACGTCCGAATTTTAATTCAGATGTCTAACCCAAAAATTTCAACGTCTAAAATAGCTCGAAAATGAACTAAACCTTGCTGGTTCGGGAAATTGAAAAAACAAACGTCTGAATTTTTCATTAGGACATCTGAATTGTGTTTTAGGTTGTTGACCGGTGTATACCGGTCAACAATTTAGATCCCTCCAGGCTCTTTCCCGGCCGAGTTTCGGCCCATTTCGACTTCGTTTATGACTTGTCAATTTCACTAATTCGCAAATTTCAGTATTCGATTTTATTCGAAATTGTTTTACAAATCATTTCAGGTTGTTAAGCGATTTTGAATGTGTGCAAATAATTTTTTGCCTTATGTGTAAAATGTAAATGGTTAAACGATTTGGCATGCAAATGTATCAAATGAATATTGGTATGTTATGACTTGAGTATTTAATTTGATGACCGAATTAAATTCTCCACTAAACCTTTTTATAGGTAATGAATAAGGAAGGCCTATAAATTAACCAAGGAAAAAAAATATTTTGAAATTTTATGCGACGATTATTTGAAAAGACTGAGTTAAATCTCATTTCAAATAATTAAACGACGATTAAAAGTCAAAAATAATGAAGACAGTGCAAGACAGGCAATCTTCACATCGAATGGATTACTACTAATGCCTGGTATATGGGTAGCTCCCTTGAAGGGGTTATAGTGGTAGTTGTCGGGACGTACTTGTTGATAGATTGGATTGTCAAGGACCTCTCTTCTGTATTGGACATATGGAACGAGGAATAAGGTGCCTTCAGTTTCGTTCAAATCCAGAACGGACATATGAATGGATTGTATGTTTGACAATGTAATGTGTCCTATGTAGTTGATCTCTGCTAAATATATATCTGTTTGGTGGCGGAGAATTTATTCTCTTTCTTAACACCCTTCTCTGAGACGTACGAGCTTAGAGGTTATATATTGGTGGAAATCAACGACATGGTATGGATAGACAGTGTGGCATTCTAAGATGCAATTGATCAAGACTTTTGTTGAAAAGCAAAGTCTTGTGGGTAATGATCAAAGCACAACTTTAAGTAGCACAACTTTGTGTATAACATTAATTTGCGAGCCTTACACCCCGGTATGAGTCAGAAACGAGATAAGGGACGCAAGAAGTGCATACGTTTCTTTCTAGCTAGAAGTTGTGTCATGGTATGGAGCCCAGGCATTTTTACTTATGTGGATGATGGATTGCGAGGCGCCTCAGATATGAACGACTAAAAGGCTTAAATGATAGGTCAGATAGGACCGGGAAACATATTATTCAGGAATAACTAATCCATAAACGTTAGGTGTGGGCCGACCTTGTAAGATCCAAGGGTTGCCCATAGGTGTGATCCTGGGTCATCTTGCTAGAGGTGATCCGAATCGGTAAGGAGGACATCCCTTTTCTTGACTCATGACGGAAATCCAATTTCCAATACGACATTGTGTGATTTTAATTAGAAACCTATATGGCGATATAGTAGGATGGAGTACTATGCCGTCTATGATTGATACATTTATGTTGAATTTGTTTTATACACTATGAACCTATAGTAATATCAAAACGATTTGTTTTTAAAGCGTATCGAGCATGTTTGTCCATTATAAGGAAAAATTCTATCCTCCGGATTGTGTTTGCATTGTGTGATGGGATCTGAGTCTTATAACGGCTTCATTTTTTTTCTAAAAAGCATTGCGATGTTTACCAGATTTGCTTTATTTTATGCACCGGCAATCCAGTGGAGTAAACCCGTTCCGTGACATACGGCGTGGTCCTGTGATTTTCCTTATACTTTAAATAAGTTAAATGTAGGAATTCTCATACCAGTCCCATGACTGACTCGTAGTTTGTTTTTCCCTTGTAAACTCGGGTGCCCATATTTTTACACGGGCAGCCTAGAGAACAGGTGGTTGGCTTTATTTTGGATATGCACCATAGCATGGGGTGCTTTTTTGGCTGAAGATGAGGACTTGTTTTGTTATCATTTCCTTTGAACTTTTAAACACTATCTTGTGTTTGTTATATTTGATTCCTTAGTGGACATGTTATCTACTTGATGAAACTTGCTATGTGCAAAGTAGATCCTATATCTGTGTAACTCTGATAATGATTATGATTCCGTTGTTATGATATGATGTAAAATATTCTCAAATTTTATGTAT
This sequence comes from Allium sativum, assembly GCA_030737875.1. Classification (NCBI taxonomy): domain Eukaryota; kingdom Viridiplantae; phylum Streptophyta; class Magnoliopsida; order Asparagales; family Amaryllidaceae; genus Allium; species Allium sativum. Next base: position 382,690,814 of record CM060915.1, read on the forward strand.
TATGTTATATTCTTTATTCTGTTGATGTGATTAATATGTTATTTTCCAAAGACCGACCTTGCCATCGTGGAGCGGGGGTTTGGTTCATGTCAGGCGTGGTATCAGAGCTTTGGTTAACCTTTGTTCTGTAAGCTAACATATTAAATAACTCGTCAGAGATATAATTAGTAGAATTCTAGGACGAGTAAATCATCAAGGATAGGATTAGTAATATCCTAGAATGAGTACATCAAAATAGCATACAACATGATCACTACATCAATATCTATGCATATGTCTATATGCTTTTATCATCCCTTAAGTTGTCTTTTCTATTGACATGGTTCTTTCCTTACTATCCACAGAACCAAAAGGAAATGAGTGGCCGAGGGAGAGGTAGGAGAGGCAGAGGCCAAGGAAGGGGTGATATCCCCGCTACTCCATATCAGCCCAATCTCGAAGAAGCCAACGCAGAGGATAACATTGAAGCTGCAGTGCCACAGCAACCCCCACGACTAGTGTTTGATCTAGATAAGGTCGCTAAGAAGTATAAGAATTTGGGTGGCATGCCATTCACGGATAGTGGAATGGTAACCGAGGCTCAAGCTTGGTAAAGGTCATGCGAACGGATCTTCGTGGGCCTAGAGTTAGCTGATCACAGGAAGAGGTTCATGTCATCTTGGCTACTTAAGGACGAGGCCTCGATATGGTGGGATGCAGTGACTATTGGCGATCTTGAAGTTGACATGACATGGTCCAGGTTCAAAGAAATTTTTAATGAAAGGTTTTTCCCTCGACAGGAAGTCGAGCGCTTGCACAATTAGTTTGCTAATCTTCAGCAAGGGGATTGAACCATTCATGAATATGTGAATAAATTTAGTGAACTCTCTCGCTATGAACCCGAACTAATTCAGGAACCAATTTAGAAGAACAAGCGATTCATAGAGGGTCTTCACCGGAGGTACCATAGCCGGGTGACTGTACACATCGAGCTTCCATTTACCAAGGTAGTCGAGATGGATTGCAGATATGAGTGTATTGATAAGAATAATTTTCAAGCATATCGGGAAAGGAGTCAAGCTAGCATCAAGAGAAAGCTTCCCGATAAGAAGCTGAAGCAAGCAAGACGGAAGTATGTAAGCCTCAAAAGGATAAGCGGGCAAAGGTTAAATGCTACAGCTGCAATTAGTACGGCCACATGTCTAGAGAATGCAATGCTCATAGGAGGCCAGACCGAAGTGAATCCATCCCTAGCCAGCAGCCTCGCAATATGGTGAGTTCTATAATTGCCATAAGCTGGACATATTGCAAGGAACTGTCCACTAGATAAGAAGGCTGATGTAGCTCATGTATATAAAGGGGAGAGTGTGTCGGCTTCTTCTACTAAAGAAGGTAAGCCCGATGTGTTGGAAGGTACAATTATTATTAAAAAATATTCCTATTAAAGTATTATTTGATACGGGAGCATCGCGTAGCTTTATTTCGAGTAACACCGTTAAGAAGTTGAATTTAAAATTGAGAGATCTTGATGAGTCGATTAGCATTCATAATCCGATAGGAGGTTCTCTTGTTCTTCATTTATGTTGTAAGTGCCTATCTCATATTCCTTTTACCGGTTTTCCTTTAAGTTGAATGTCATGAAATTTTCTGAATTTGATATCATACTTGGGTTGAATTGGTTAACTAAATATGAGGCTAAAGTTAAATGCGTCGAGGGAATTGTTAAAGTCAAAACAAAACTTGGGAGTATTATTATACCATGCCTAGGGTTAAGTTCAAATAGAAAAGAATTTTGGTCTGCTTTTGAAGTTTCTCCTACTTCTATTGAGAATATTCCCGTTGTTAGAGATTATGCGGATGTGTTTGAAGAAGTTGGTAGCCTACCTCCGAGAAGAGAAATTGATTTCAAACTCGATTTAGTTCCGAATGCAAGGCCAGTTGTGCATGCGATTCGAAGAATGACATTGAAAGAGAAAGAAGAGTTGGGTGATCAAACCCGACAATTGCTATGGAAAGGTCTAATCAGGCCTAGTTTCTTGAGTTGGGGTGGTGTTTGTTCCTAAGTCAGACGTTACTCTCATATTGTGCATAGATTACCGAGACTTACATAAGTAAACATTGAAGAATAAATATCCATTTCCGTGCATAGATGATTCATTGGATGCTTGAATGGGGCTCGAGTGTTTTCGAAGATGGATCTAGATATAGGTTTCCATCAATTGTGAATTGCAGAAGAATGTGTTCCTTTGACTACTTTTAGAGGTCCAGACTTATTTTATGAATGGTTAGTAATGTCGTTCGGCTTATGTAACGCTACTGATTACTTTGTTGGTTTGATGAATCGAGTATTTTGAGGAGTGTTGAATAAATTTGTGCTAGTTTTTACTGATGATATTTTAATCTTCTTTAAGTCAGCTAGTGAGCATACAAAGCATTTGGAACAGGTCTTGGAAGTTCTAAGAAAGAATGTATTAAAAGCCGAATTTTCTAAATGCATATTCTGGTAAGAAGAAGTGAAGTTCCTCGGTCATGTACTATCGAAGGAAGGAATTTCAGTGGATCCAGGCAAGATTATAGCCATAACAGATTGGAAGCAACCTAGCACTCCCACGGAAGTCAGAAGTTTTCTGGGATTAGCGGATTATTATCAAAAATTCGTTAAAGATTTTTCGAAATTATCTAGTCCATTGACGAAGCTAACAAAGAAGCGTGCAAAGTTTAATTGGACGACAGAATGTGAGGCAGCTTTCTAAGAGCTGAAAGTAAGGTTGATTACTGCCCAAGTGTTGACTATTATAGATGGCAATCAGGTTTTGACTGTATATACGGATGCTTCTCATGAAGGAGTAGGTGCAGTGTTAATGCAAAGAGGCCAAGTTGTTGCTTATGCTAGTCGTCAGTTGAAGCCGCATGAGAAGAGATATGTTACACACGATCTAGAGCTGTTAACTGTGGTATTTGCTCTGAAGATACGAAGGCACTATCTTTTGGGTGAGAAGTTCGAATTGTATACCGATCATAAATCATTGAAATATTTGTTCACCCAAAAAGACTTGAATTTAAGATAGCATCGTTGGTTAGAATTTCTTGCAGCATACAATTTAGATATTTTGTATACTCTAGGGAAGACCAATGTTGTAGCAGATGAACTTAGTAGGAAGAATGCAATCATTGCTAATCTGATTATTACGCCTTTGTTGATCAAGAATATTTCTATTTTACAGAAGGAGGATGAGTTTATTCGGATGATTAGCAAACGAGTTCAAGAAGGAGAAGTTTCAAGCTTTCAAATTGATAGCAAAGGAATTGTTAGATTGCAAGGGGGAATCTGTGTTCCGGATATTCCCGAACTCAAAAGAGAGGTGATGGATAAATGTCACAAATCCAAGCTTAGTATTCAACCAGGGGTGAGTAAGACGTGTTACGATCTTAAGCGCACATTCTGGTGGAAGTCGATGAAGAGAGACATCTCTATATATATTAGCAGGTGTTCTACTTGCCAACAGGTTAAGAGTGATCAATAGAAGGTCGTTGGTTTGTTGCAACCCTTAGAAATTCCAGAATGGAAGTGGGATCAAATTTCTGTGGATTTCATTGATGGTTTTCCAAGAACCAAGAAGGGCAATGGTAGTATTTGGATGATAGTTGATCGTTTCACGAAGAGCGCCCATTTTATTCTAGTGAAATCGAATAGAACAACTCAAAGTTTGGCTCGGGTATATTTTAGAGAGATTGTTAGACTGCACGGAGTTCCCAGCAGCATTGTTAGTGATGATGATCCGATCTTTGCTAGTAAGTTCTGGGAAGCATTCCAGTCTGAATTGGGAACGAAGATCAGTCTTAGCACTGAATAACATCCTCAGACAGACGGTCAAACTGAGAGGGTAAATCGTATATCAGAAGATTTATTGCGGGCTTGTATTCTTGATTTTGGAGGATTTTGGGAAGATCACAAACATTTGGTTGAGTTCTCATATAACAATAGCTTCCAAGAAAGTTTAAAAATGTCACCGTTTGAAGCATTGTATGGTAGGCCATGTAGATCTCCTACACGTTGGATAGAGCCCGAGAATCGATTAGTATTGGATCCGGATATGATCTGAAAAGCTTCAGATAAAGTGGATTTCATTAAGAAGAGATTACAAGCAGCTCAGAGCTGATAGAAGGGTTATGAAGATTCTAGAAGAAGAGATTTGGCATTTTCTGTTGGTGGGCACATATATTTGAGAGTTTCTCCAATGAGGGGAGTAATTCGATTTGGAAGACGGGAAAGTTGGCACCTAGATATACTGGCCCGTTCCGTATACTCGATAGGATTGGAACTCTAGCTTATAGTGTTTAGTTGCCTCGATTGGTTGTCCAGTGTTCATGATGTGTTTCACATTTCTCAGCTTCGCAAGCATGTACATGATCCAGACTTGATTGTGGAGGAAGCATCACAACAAGATTTGGATATGACTCCGAGTTTAGTTGTGCGAAGAGAGCCAATGAAGATTATTGGGAGAGAAACTAGAGTTCTAAGAAATAAGAATTTGCATTTAGTCAAAGTGCAATGGATTAGAGATCCTAGAGACTGCACATAGGAAACAGAAGATAACATTAAATAGGCTTATCCTAAGTGCAGAGTAGATATCTCTGATTAGCTCTATTTAGAGGTACATTTATGTTATGGTACGTTGCTATTTAGTTCCAACTTTGCTATCATTTCTTTTTCGGGGACGAAAGTCTGAAGCGGGGGAGATTATAACAACCCGTATTTTTGGAACCAATTTAAAATTTATTTTTAGTTAAATCAAATATTTTAGATGAATTATTTTGATAATAAATGACTTATAATTCATTTTAATCGAAGTTAGAACATAAAAATTTAAAATTTAATTAAAACGAATTTGAACTGGCGACGTAGTTTGAAATTTTGATTTTAAACTTTAAATGAATGTATAGGATCCAATATAAATCAGAATTTAATAAAACATGAAATGTTGGAATATTTTGAATTGTAATTTCTAATGAAAGTAAGAAATGGAGATTTCACTTTATGAATTGTAAGTTATGTCTAAATTAAAATTTAGAATAGTCGCTATGAATTATAATATGTAGTCCTAAAAGTCACATTTTTGTATACGGATGAATTCGGACTCGAAACCAGTTCCATTGAGTTCAGAACGTCGTTTAGGTGGTCGAAAACTATAAGGATCGATATGTTTGGAATTTGTGGAAATTTGGACTTTTTTAGGGCATGATTAGCCAACTTATCCACTTCACATAAGTGCCCCAAATTAACCCTTTCTCTCATTCACTCAAAACACTTAAGCAAAATTAGAAAAATGGAGAGTGGAAAGGGAAATTAAAATTCCAAAGCTAGGGTTCTTGATTCCAAGCCCAATTCTTGTTGAAATCAAGTGCAGAAGCTTAGGTAAGCTCCTCTTCATCTTCTCCATATTCTCTAGCTTGTCTCCTCTTTGATTTATGATGATTCCTATGACCTAACTATTAGGAAAAATATTTATATGTGCTTAGATTGGAGATTTGCATGCAAAATTGGAAGAGAGGTTGATTTTACAAGCAATTGGATCTATTTCTTTTGTGGAATCAAGCAAAGGTGAGATTTTCCATCATAATTTTTGTTATGAGAAACAAAAAAGGTAGCATTAGCTAAATTATAGTAGTTGATTAAGTTTGGATGGATGAGATGACTATTGGTAGATCATATGAGTTTAACATGGGGATAAAGGTTAAGTATTATAATAATAATAGTCTTATTTTGATATAGGTGAGTTATTCATGAACTCACAACTATGCCACAAGCTAATGGCTTGTACAAGAGTAACTAAATGTTCATTTGGCTTTGCATGCAAGTGGAATGGATATGTTAGTGTGGTTTTGTCGATTTCATGTATTCATGTTTCATTGAATTGGAATTGTCCACATAATCTAATTCATATGCTATCAGTTGATTTAGTGATATTGTGAAGCTCCATTACTGCCCCGGCAAAGTTCTAAGTCTTCACAAGTCACAAGAATCATATTAGATTGCTTTGGTTAGAAAATTTCCCCGTTTTGGAATTTATAATCAAAACCGTTGCTAATCTCTTGTATGAATGTTTGTGCATGTGTATTTAGGCATTATAAGTTGTGTCGGCAAGTCTTTGAAGCCTCATAATCATATATATATATATATATATAACATCATAGGCCTTCGAGCATGGATCAATATCATTTTGGACATGTTTTTTAAGGCAAATTGTGCTCTGGAACAGGATTCAGACGTTTGAATTATTTTGGTCAGACGTCTGACCTACTTCAAATAATTATGGAATCAAGTAAAGAAATTCAGAAGTCTGGAAATTTTAAGTCAGACGTCTGATCCAAAAATTTCAGACATCTAAAATAGCTCGAAAATGAACTAAAACCTTGTTGGTTTAGAAAATTGCAAAAACAGTCTTAATTTTTCATTCAAACGTCTGAATTGGGTTTTTGGGTTGTTGATCGGTGGAGACCACGCTCAACAGTTTAGATCCATCTAGGCTCTTTCCCGGCCGAGTTTCTGCCCATTTCGACTTCGTTTGTGACTTGTCAATTTCACTAATTCACATATCTCATCATTCGATTTTATTCGAAATCGTTTTACAAATCTTTGTAGGTTGTTAAGCAATTTAGAATGTGTGCAAATAAATTTTTGCCTGTGTGTAAAATATAAATGATTAAACGATTTGGCATGAAAATGTATCAAATGAGTAGGGGTATGTTATGACTTGAGTATTTAATTTGATGACCGAATTAAATTCTCGACTAAACCATTTTATATAAGGTAATGAATAGGGAAGGCCAATAATTTAACCAAGGGAATGAATTTGATTTGAAATTTTATGCGACGATTATTTGAAAAGACCCAGTTAAATCTCATTTCAAATAATTAAACGCTGATTAAAATTCAAAGATAATGAAGACGGTGCAAGAACGACAATATTCACATCGAATGGATTAATACTGATGCCTTGGATATGGGTAGCTCCCTTGAAGGGGTTATATTGGTAGTTGCCCGGACGTACTTGTTGATAGTCCAGATATGCGAGGGCCTCTCTTCTGTATTGGACATATGGAACATGGAATAAGGTACCTTCGATTTCATTTAGACCCAGAATGGACTTATGAATTGATTGTATGTTTGACATTGTAATGTGTGCTATGTAGTTAATCTTTGCTAAATATATATCTGTTTGGTGGCAGAGAATTTATTCTCTTGCTTAACACCCTTCTTTGAGACGTACGAGCTTATAGATTATATATTATTGGAAAGCAGCGACATGGTATGGACTGACAGTGTGACATGCTAAGATGCAATTGATCAAGACTTTCGTTGAAAAGAAAAGTCTTGTGGATGATGATCAAAGCACATCTTTGTGTATATAGTTAATTCGCGAGCCTTGCACCCCGGTATGAGTTAGAAACAGGATAAGGGACGCAAGGAGTGCATACGTTTCTTTCGAGCTAGAAGTTGTGTCATGGTATGGAGCCCAGACATTTTTACTTATGTGGATGATGGATTGCGAGGAGCCTTGGATATGGAGCCGACTAAAAGGCTCAAGCAATAGGTCTGATAGGACCAGGGAAACGTATTGTTCAGGAATAACTAATCCATAAATGTTAGGAGTGGACCGGCCTTGCAGGATCCAAGGGTTGCCCATAGGTGTGATCCTGGGTCATCTTGCTTGAGGTGATCTGAATCGGTAAGGAGATGATCCCTTGCCTTGACTCATGACGGAAATTCAATTTCCAATACGATATTGTGCGATTTCAATTGTAAACCTATATGGCGACATAATAGGATGGGGTACTATGCCATCTATGATTAATGCATTTATGTTGAAATTGTTTTATACACTATGCACCTATAATAATATCAAAATGATTTGTTTTTAAAGCGTATCAAGCATGTTTGACCATTATAAGGAAAAACTCTATCCACTGGTTTGTGCTTGCATTGTGTGACAGGACTTGAGTCATATAACGGCTTCAATTTTTTTTCTAAAAAGCATTATGATGTTTACCTGATTTACTTTATTTTATGCACCGGCAATCCAATGGAGTAAATCCATTCCATGGCATATGGCGTTGTCCTATGGTTTGCCTTATACTTTAAATAAGTAAAGTAAATGTAGGAATTCTCATAACAGTCCCATGACTGACTCGTAGTTTGTTTTTCCCTTGCAAACTTGGGTGCTTATATTTTTACATGGGCAACCAAGTGAACAGGTTATTGGCTTTATTTTGGATATGCACCATAGCATGGGGTGCTCTTTTGGCTGAAAACAAAGATTTGTTTTGTTATCATTTCCTTTGAACTTTTAAATAGAATCTTGTGTATGTTATATTTGATTCCTTAGTGGACATGTTATCAACTTGATGAAACTTGTTATGTACTAAGTGGATCCTGTATCTGTGTAACTCTAATGATGATTATGATTCCGCTGTTATGATATGAAGTAAATTATTCTCAAATTTTATGTATTATGCTATATTTTATCTTCTGTTGATGTTATTAATATGCTATTTTCCAAAGACCGCCCTTGGCACCATGGAGCGGTGGTTTGGTTCATGTCAACGAGAGTATGGAAACCATATGGTACATGTAATGTCCATGTTTCTCCTATCTATAATTTTGTAGTTTTGTTTGAATCCTTTGCAGATTACTCCCACATCATAGAAAGTTTGATGTATTCTTATTTTAGTAGGCTTTTGTTAGTTAAAGCATGGCATCTTGCTTATGATTTCAATAAAAAAAACTGATGCTGTTCAGATTTGGGTGAGATTTCATGATCTGCCCATGGAACTTTGAACAAAAGATGATACTTAAATGGTGGCCAGTTTTATTTCGAAACCCCTACTAGTTGATGATAATACAGCTGAAAAGCGCTTTACAAAATATGCACGAGTGTTGATACTCAAACTGAACTTAAAATGGGAATTCCTATTTTATTACACAACGGACAGAAAATTGTTATTTCAGTTGAATATGAGTTTATGCCAATAAAATGCCTTTAGTGCAGTTTGTTCAAGCATGATGATAATACTCATGAAGTAACAAGTGATCCTCAGTGGATTCCTCCAGATATTTAAAATGAGTCAAATGATGATAACCCAGAAGTGCAAGATGTTAGTGCTTCTTCAAATGAACTAGTTCAGTCTGCTTCAGAAAATGTGGATGATCTTGCCTTTTTAAACTCCAAGTTACATAAAAATGTAATACCAGACAATTTAAATCTTGTTACATAAGCTATCGAAGAAATTGATAAGGTGAAAGATCTTGTAAAGGGTAAACAGGTTTACGCATCTCACTTTATTGATAAGAATACAAGCTATACGCAAGGTAATAAAACAGTTATTGCTAATATATCTTCCCCTACTCCTTCCAAAAGAAATTTGAGGAGATCGACCACTATTAAATGACGTTAGTATCCTAGAATGTCAGGGGTATGAACATAATTTCTGGTATGAAGAAAGTGCTCAAACTTCTAAATCAGACTAAATCAACTATTGTTGGTTTAGTTGAAACAAAGCTTTCAAAGTCCAATTTAGTTTTTTTGTCTCTGTTCTTCCTTACTCTTGTAAATTTCTAACAAATAATTCTTCAGTTTCAAGTGGTCGTATATTGCTTATGTGGGACTCTAATGTATGAGATTTGGTTGTAGAATAACCTTATTTCCAAAATATGACAGTGATTGCTACAAATAAGGGTGGTTTGGGTATGACTTTCTCTTTTATCTATGCTAGTAATGATTTTGTGGATATGCAAAATTTATGGCAAAATTTGGTGAATGAATCAAGTTTAGTTAACAGTGCTTGGATTTTGATGGGGGATTTCAGTAATGCCCTTTCACCAAATGATAAAATAGGTGGATTACCTATACCATTTCAACATTTGCGAGAATTCCAAAAGTTTATCATCCAAAAAACAATAACTGAAATTAAACCATTGGAATTTCAATTTACGTGGCATAAAAAGGGAACAACAACTCATATAGATAAAAATTCTAAGTTCTTTTATTCTCGCATGTCTAACCGTAGACTTTTAATCATATCAGAGCTTTGATAGATCAAAAATGGTAATCTACCATTCAAATCAGATGAAATAGTGACTAAAGTAATAAGTTACTTCGCTACATTGTTTAATGGTACAAATTCAGCTGGTTTTCCCAACTTCCATCCTATTTCTACAGTCAATGTGCAAGGGCAACAATTTTTATTGAAGGAAGTATATTTAAAGGAAATCAGAGAAGCTCTATTTCCAATACATGATGATCTAGCCCTGGCCAAATGGAATGAATGCAAAAATTTTGAAAGTTCATTGGGAAGTGCTGAAAACTGATTTACTGGATGCTATATCTGAAATATATAACTCGGGTAAATTGCCTAAACCATTAAATCTTATCTTTATCAATTTTATCCCAAAAAATGAGAGTCCAACTGAAATTGCTCACTATAGGCCAATATCAATGCTGTAATGTCTGTTACAAAATATTTTCTAAAGTGTTGTGTAATAGATTAAAGCCTTTTTTTGTTTTTGAATATTTGAAAATCATAGTGCCTTCATAAAGGATAGATATATAGGTGACAATATCTTGTTAGCTCATGAATTATTGCATGATTTCAAGAAGAAAGAATGACAAAGCTATGTGTCAAAGTATATTTACAAAAAGCCTATGATAGAGTTAATAGGGAATTTATTTGTTTTATCATGTTCAAAACGAACTTCCCTACACTTTTTGTAAATCTTATATATGAATGTATATCAACTGCAATATTCTGTATCATTATACAAGGCATACTGAAGGGGTTTATTCATCTACTAGAGGTATTAGCTAGGGAGAACCTTTATCTCCTTATCTATTTGTAATTGCAATGCAATATTTCTCCTTCTTAACGGATGAAGCTACTCAGTTAAAAGCATTCCAGCATAGTGCTCTAATTTATCCTACTATTTCACATCTGTTATATGCAGATGACTTGATGATTTTTGGTTAATCATCAGTCCAAAATGCAAATACATTGAAGCTGGTATTCCATAAGTTAAGTATGCATGCAGGGTTAAATGTGAATGCATCAAAAACTAAAGTACTTTTCTGTGTTTCATTTACTAATTCCAGGGAAATTCTAAATATTTTGGGGGTTGATCAAGGTGTATTTCTTTTAAATATCTTGGAGTGCCTCTATGCTCTAATTAACTTCATTACTCAGAGTGTAATTCATTGATTTAGAGGGTTCAAAGTAAAATACAAGGATGGGAAACAAAGTTACTCATTTTGGCTAGAAGGGAAAAACTTATTAACACAATTTTAACACCAATCATATTATATTGACTTTTCATATATCAAATTCCAGAATATACTTTGGATAACCTACAATCTCTTTGTGCAGATCTTTTTTTAGGAAGGTACATCACATAAAGTAGCATGGAATACTTTGTGTAAATCAAAAGCTGAAGGAGGGATTGGATTTAAGAACATTTCTGATCTTAAAAAGTGGCTTGTATAAAACTACTTTGGAATTTTCTATCAAACGCTTCTCTATGGCACAAAAAGGTACATAACAGATATTATAAAGGAAATCATTTTTGGTCTATGTCAATTAACAATAATTCTTCAACTACTTTGAAATCATTGCTAAGACTATGCACTAATTCAAAACAATTATTCAATAAAATCATTTTCTTGAGGAGAGGATACTTACTTGTGGTTTGAGCCCTGGGTGAATTGTTAATGTATGGTCGATTTACTAAGATGTATGACAGATTGCATTTGATTGGCAATGCTGAACAGAAAGTTAGCTTTATCATAAGAAATGAAGCTTTAGAACCTGAAATCCATCCCGCAACAAGAGAATTGATAGATGAAATCAGTTCTATCTCAATACATCCTAACATAAATCGTGACTCTTATGAATGGTGTGAAGGTGGTAAATTTTCTTTTCATAAAGCTTGGGAATATATGAGATCTCATGAAGATATTGATACTATTTCTTCTGTAATTTGGCACAACAAAAATAGCAGCATCCCTTACCTTGCAATTTTGGGCAGACTGAATACTGAAGATAGAATTCATCGTTTCAGCATTGCAAATATGATGTGCCCTCTCTGTGATAATCATCTAGAATCAATTCAACACCTCTTTTTACAGTGCGATTATTCGATTTTCATATGTTTATCCCTTAAGCAGAAATTATCACTTCCTCTCAATATTAATACTGACTTGAAAGAAGAAGCTAGATTTATTCATTCCATTTTTAACTCAAAGGATCAAGTGCGTGATTTAGCCTGTGGAACTTTTAGTACCGCGATTTACTTCATCTGCAAAGAAAGAATTTTGAGAATTTTTCAAGACCGAAGTACCCATTCAATTGCAAATTTAATGAAGATTGAAAGGGAGATTAAATTTCTAGTTTGCAATGATGGCAGTCAGACATCTCAAAATTGGAGAAATGAACAACTACTTGAACGATGGGGTATTGAATTAATGGACACTAGATGGTTTGAAGAAGAGAATTTGAACTGAAGCTGCAGTTGGATTTAAATAATTTTGGGCCTTGACGGACTGGACTGATGGATCTTGCATAAGCAGTTTATATTTTGTTTAGAATTTTTCACGTCTTTGATTTTTTCTATGTATTATGGAGATTATTTTAGTTTGTATACCGAATTTATAAGCACTCTTCTTCCTTGTAAGGAACCCATCTAGGTTAGGGATTATAGTGTTTTGACGAGGCTTATAAAGGAGGTTTTCTATTGGTTTACTTAATAAATTGAACCAATTTTCAAAACAATACCATAATAGAGTTTTACTGAGGTTTCAATAAACATGGTCGCAAAATGTAGTATAGTACTAAAGACATCTTTTAATCAGTATAAAAGATGTAATAATCTAAAATTTATGCTTACATAATTTATCTATTTGAAGTTTATATAAACATTGTTTTTTGTTGTTATTAACTTTTGTTGAAGAGAGTATAAAACCTAGCCATGACCTCCTCCACTACCTCACTTCCCAACCCTCCCCCTTAATCAGCCATCGATTTTTCCCTTTCTATCATAGCATGCTTTCTTTCCACCTGTCCCACACCTTTGAACCTAATGTGCCTCGTCTCTTCTTCTACCCCGCCTGTTTCGAGCAGCCGTCCTCCTTTAGCCCTCCCTCAACTGCTTTTCCAATTCAAGGTCATCATATGGTAATCCAGCTAAGATCTGGTATGGTTTCTTTAAAAACTACCACATAATGTCAGCACGTTTCATTCGAAAGGTGTGAAATTTACTCACTCTAAATCTGGATCTACTGTTCCTTTCAAAGAAATTGTGGAAAGTCGTAATCAATACTGAAAAAATTATCTTCTCGGGTTCTTTTTAGATTCTCCTCTTTTGTATATTGCTGTGTTAAATTATTTAGGACATACTTAAGGTAGTCATAAGGGGATGGCAAATTCTATATGGACTCACCAAATAGCTGAGTTGCCCCCCTTTATAACCCAAAACAGTGATGACGAAATTACTCTTTGCTTGCTTCTTTTTTTTAACTTCAGCCTACCTCGCAGTGGCGGTGCGAGGTAGGGTAATTTTGTCTTTTTTTTAAAAGGCGGGCGACAACTTAGAAAAAAGGGGGTATTCTAGCTTTTTTGGAAATAGGGAGGGCAAATCAGCTATTTGGTGAGTTAAAATAGAAATTGCCTAAGGGGATTACTGTTAAATCTAATAGAAAGTTCTTTTTTTCTTTGTTAAGGATGATAATAGGAGGGCTCAAATTTTTTAATCAGACCTTGTAATTATAAGCAGTAAGGTGTTTATCATTACTCAATGGACGCCTTACATCGACACCATCCAATAGCAAGTAAATCAATACTAATTTGGGTTTAACTATCTAAAATTGTGACTGTGCTTTGGACCCTTATAGGTATTGAATTTATCACCATTTACGTTGGCAAAGTGGTATGTTTTGATGAGTCTATATAATGAATAAAAGGATTTATGTAATGCCCCATCCTGAGATCCACCTTAATGAAGAGTATTAACAAGTAATATCATCTATTAGAGCGGAGTATAGGTTTGGTTAGGAGCAACCATTCATAATGTTGTATTAAACGAGTACTGAATACATCAAATTGGGGGAATAGTATTTTTGTTTTCTTATTTCTAGTGAATCGGCGTACTCAATTCGTTTCTAACATAAAACTACGTGGCTAAGGATTGTATTCCAAACAAATTACAATACATAACAGATAACATATCACAGAACAAAATACATATAGGTACAACAACAGAATACAACATATACATATGCTACATACTCAAATGGTTTCATATGAACCACACACAAACATCATGTCTCAAAATAATAAAGATACAATGACATTAATACACCAATAGACATCTAAGGCAACAATTTCGAGAAATATAGTCCAAGATCAGTCAGTTAACCTCAAATTAATAGTAAGCTACAACCTGAAATAATTCAGTCTGACCCGTGTGTAAATACATGGCTCAGTCTAGTTTAAATATATCTGTAATAACATGATAAGTTAAATAGAATGTCAATAAACACTAATTCCCATTCATAAAAAAAGAAATTAATAATAATAGATTTTACTCAATACACAAATGCGATAATTCCTTTCCATTAGGAATTAATATTATACAAGCGGGATGAGTTCACGAAATCAATACATTAGCTACTCAACAGTAACAAGAACGTAGACTCAGGTATGTCCATTAACACTACAATTGGGTAAATAATACTTTGAATCACATAAATGTAGGATAGAAAACTCAGAAATCTCAAAAATAACATAAATCCCAAGAATCATTTAACTCGTTTAAAAGTTTGAATCACAAAAATCCCAGAACTCATGGAATCGGTTAGGAGTTCGAAACATAAAAATGAAATCATTGTGCACAAATAGTAATCTCCGATTATAATGGAGAAAAACGCATATAATGGTCAATTTAAAATGGTGAAAATAGTAAATCGCCAAAATCACCAGAATAACCAAAGTGCCAAAAACACTGGATTCACAAAAATCACCAGATTTACCAAAGTACCAAAACACCAGATTGTAGGATCCAACCACCGGATTGGCAAGTAGAAGCAACGCCTTCTTATGCTAATACACCAGAATGGCTCGAGGCCTTACTAATACTAATATCTTATAAAGTTACCTTATAAGATGACTAAATAAATCATTATACACCGGGTAACACTCAAAACTGAATTGACCCAAAGGTCCACGGAATTGACCTGAAGGTCTATGTTAACGATATATTTCATCAACACCGGAATGATTTCTTAGGATGTGTATCTAGGGATATTGAGGGATTATTTAGTTTCCGCAAGCTTGAGTTAATTCACCGTTTCCTAGATATCAAGGTCTTAAGAACGAAGAGTTACTCTTCCTTTAAGAGGTAAGTATCATGCTTATAAGACTCAAGGACCAACAATTACCTTGGGATAAAGGTTCCGTAAGCGCAACACAAGTTAGGAAGCTAAATGGCTTAAGGAAGGATATTTTGGTAATTAGTCTTTCATATGAGGCTTTGTTGCAAAGTAGTAATAGGAAAGTAAGTGACATAAGTGATAAGGAAACTCAATAAATTGATCATAAGTATTGATCCTCTCTTTATTAATCATTGATTTGAGTATATAAGTGGTTCAAGTAAAATCCCTAAATTGATTTACAAATTAGATTTTCTCTCTAAGAAATAAATACTAGATTGTGGAATGAATAAAAGTCCGCCAAAATGAGACCCCTGGGGTCTTATTTATTGATAAATTGGGGACCCTTTTGGAAATGATCAGCAGAAGCCTGCTTTCGGATTCAACAATGATATTTGATGTATTTGTTGGCCGCACCAGTGGCTATCGGTGCCGGCTATCGGGTTTCGGTCTCCTTTTCACTTTTGAGAGTTGTTATCAGCTCGGATTTTCCTATGGAGTTGGTGCTTTTTCAATGCCATGTATCAATACCAAGCAAGTTGGTATTTGTAACTTCTTGAGTTGCTTTCGGTTTCGATAGGAAATCCTAAGCTTTGCCCTATTTTTGTGACGCTTGAGCATTGTCTTTGTTTTAACATTCACCTGGTATCGGTATCGACATTAAGCATATTGGTAAGGATAACCTTTCTTTCCTCGACCTACTTCAGTAGTCTCTAGTTCCGATATCAGCCCTGTGATAACGTTGCCTATGGATCTTTTCTAATGAAATTTGAACTGCTTCCTGGTGTTGGTATCGATACCAAGTATATTGATATCGATAGCTCTTTGCTCCATCACATCTTTGCTTCGTTCTTTCCCTTTCATGGCTCTGGAATGTGGTGTTGAAATGTGCACTTTTGGAACCAAAGCCAATCTGAGTACCTTCAGTAGCGGTATTGTAACCACTCTCGATTGTTCATTGTTCCCATATTGCTTTTGGTGTCTCTTTGCCACTATCTTCCTTGTATTGGTACTAAGCTTTACTTCCTTCGTTGGTACCGATAACATATTAACCATATTTTTCTCTTTATACTTTTGGTATCGGCTGTCTTAGTGGTTTGATGTCAGTTACATGCTTTCGAGGCATTCTTTTGGTGCTAGCTATGCTCTAATGCCCCTTCAACATCATTTGATCTTGGTGTCGAAATATGGTATCAACAATCTAGTATAGGAAATATCACCGGAATGCGTACGTCTAACCGATAGTAACCCGAAAATTGATAATCATGCATCCCATACCATACATTCTTACATAATGGTTCACGCACTTTAAGTCTGCTTCACGTTAGAAAATAAAAGGAATCATAGGAACATAGAAAATCATGGAAGAATGGTGCTTCGATTGGACGGATCTAAGATGAATCAATATTTTATACTATCACATCTCATACCATGGGGTTTACGATATCACTCACCAACACACCTTCTGGAAGGGTGGAAACACATATGATTTTCATTTTAAAAACGTACTTAAGGAAATAATTTGAAAAATATAGTTTCTTGGAAAAAAATTTGAAAACCATAAAGTTTGGAAATACTTGTTAAAATAAGTATTCAAATATATTTATAAAATCTTGTTTAACAATACTTTGATTCAAACTATATTTTTATACTTAAAACATTTCGAAAATGATTTATAAAACCCGTGTACGTGTCATGGAATAATAAGTCAATAGAAATGCACATCATAGCGAATAAGAAATATCATAATACTCATCGTAAAGGACTTATTATTGTTGTTGTTGTCGATTTTCTATTGGGATCGCAAAAAAAAAGCATAATATTTATCAAGCAAACATAAAAAAACTTGAAAAACACATAACACGAAAGCTATAGCTCTATGCTTAAATTTTCAAAACATACAAGATAATCAAATTTGGGTAAGAAACGAAAGATTTATAGTCGATTTGGTTTTAAATTCAACACAGAGCAATGGTAAATTTTGCTCTCGAGACAACAATAAAAACACAATTTTCAATAAGTTAACCTCCAAATCTTGGAAACTCAAAACACAAAACTTATAGACATGTTCTTAGCTTTCTAGAAAATTTAAGATAATCGAATTCGGATTAGGAAAAAAAAAATTATGGCAGATTCTATTTAAAATTCAACACAAAGAAACTGTCACTTTTGCTCTCGGGACACAGTAGAAAAACACAATTTGAATATGTTAACTTCAAAACCTTAAAAAATCTCAAAACATGAAACTTGTAAAACGTGTTCTAAGCTTTCAACAACATCCAGATTTATCAAATTCCGATAAGTGATGAAAAATATATGACTAAAACAATTCTCAGATCTAAATTATAGTACCGCTGTCGTTTCAGTCTCGGGACAATGACACAAAGATACATTTTTGACCATATAAACCATAAAATATCGCAATACTCAAAACAAAAAAATTATTGGGGATAATCCAGGATTTATGGAACATCCAAATTTAACAAATTTCAATAAGTATTGGAAGAGATATCTTGACTCAAACATGGACTCAAATCATGTTTGCAACAATTTATAAAATCAAGTTTACAGTGAGTGGTTTTCACCATATAAGCTACCAAAATCATCATAATGATCATGAATAAAACTAGGGGAGTGATAATACTTAGATTCGAATGTATAAAAATGTTTAAACAACAAAGAGTGATTCTAACAACTCACCTTAACATCTCAAATTTGTGTGCATCAACACACCAATAACTCCTTAAAAACTGCAATTTTGCCCTCGGTGCAGCAAGTTTGCACAACAAATTCAAGTATTTTGCTTCATTTTCAGCCCAGTTCTAACACAAAAACAACTAGAGAAAAGAAGACGTTTGACCTCTCAAAACTTGCCCAAATGCCATGAAATTTGGATAAGAGGTGCTGGATCATATCAGCAATAACATAGGACATTCGTATAAAATTTAGAGGCATAATTATGAATAATGTTACTGAATCAATTATAATGGCCTTCATTCGTTTCTACACACTTGGCCTTCCTCTTAATTTTTTGTCCCCGACCAGCAATTCCTCTGCCATCATTTACTCTTCCCAACCAATTTTTTTTCCAATCCATTTAAATTACCAAATCGCTTGCATGAGAATTCCATGTACGTTAATTCCACTCTCTTATCTTCCCTTCCAATTCTACCGCTATCTCAAATTCTAACTCCCCCTACCAACCTTGTTTTGGTTTTTCTTTCATTGACACTCTCCACTAACCAAGTATATGGTCAGTGCTTGCCACCGTCAAATACCCAAATTACTTATGAAAATATGGTCAGTGCTTGCCACCGTCACTAAGAACACGGTCGATGGCCGCCACCATATTTGACTCCAGAAACCAAGCATAGATAAGCTTATATAAGCCGAGCATGGCTAACACTTGCCTAAGGTAAGTATAGATAATAATCACCACTTCCGTAAGCCGAGTTTAGATAATACTTGCAACCACAAGCCGAAAATGGATAATACTCGCCACCACAAGCCGCGTATGGATAATACTTGCCACCTCTCTAAGCTAAGTGTTATCACTACTCACCAACTCTTTAATGTAGAGTATTGTTAATACTCGCCCAACCAAGCTCATAGCCATCTCTAGACTGGGAATGTCCTACACTATCCTTACAAGCATTGGATATTCTTACAAGGACTACTTTTGTGATACTCTCGACCATAATGCGGTCTTTAATAATTGTCAGATTTTTGGCCTTAATACAACTATTAGGATCGTCGGATTTCTGGCCCTTATATGGTTCAACACAACCGTAGCTACCCACGCATTGAGCTTCGACACAATATTCGGAACACGCCTCCTTTACCAAGAAGGATGTATTCCGTAGGCAAAGTGTTGACCAACTTTTTGGAAAAAGCTATCACAGTTCAACGAATCGAAGCCCAATGTCAGTAGGCTAACATAATAGCATCAACCGACCCCAGCGTACGACCTCTACTTTAGAAAGCCCGAACAAGATTTGGCCCGAGCCGATTTCCCGTGGGCAGCGACATTTTATTCCCCGACACAATCGTTCTTCCAGATCGACCGAGTCAACTATTCCCTTAAAGATCAGATCGAGCAGATATCTTTGGAACTACATGGAAATATCCAAATGAGTCATTCATTACCTAGCCCGATTCTCAAGGCATTAAAGATGGTCAAACACTTCCGGCCAAGGCTCTACTTTTGATACACCTCATCTCAAGTGCCACGCAAGCCACAATTCTCGAGGATATTATTAATCAGTAGAAGACCAGGTCCCACCACCGCAACTATACCAAAGGATCGAGCTCCACATGTCCGAACTCCACAAAATAGGCAGGTCATGCTGCATCACGCTCAGCCCACTTTTTCACCTATAAATACCTCTATGCCTAGAATGGAAAGGGGGTTCTACTTCAACTTCTTTTGGAAAACTTGCTCTTTCAAGTTAAAACTCCACGGCTAACTCCAAAAATAGCCAACTCTTTCTCAGCAACACAACAACTTTGTGTTCCTCTCCCACTTTCTTCAAAAAAGAAAACATATTGTACTTGTAATCAAAAGAAAATCAATATATATAAAGTGGACGTAGGCACCATCTTTGCCAAACCACTGTAAAAAGTCGTGTGTGTCCCCTGTTTTACATACTTTACCATAATTTGTAATTATTATTTTTGTGTGTCAACACACGATTGAGGGTGAATGGTCACTAGCAACCAACTTTTGACATCAACATTATGCATAGCACAACTCTTATTTTATACGAAATATTATCCTTAGCTCTTATTTTATATACATATTTATGGACCTAAGCCGTGTTAGGATAAACTAAATTAGTGGAATATATCACAGGGCCTTCAAATAGTTTTTCTTTCTCTATATCAAATTCTCAATAATGTCTTTGAATTTTTTATGTGCATTACCAACTTACCTGAGGTTTTCTCCAATAACAGGTCAATTTTATAACTAATGTTTAAATTTGCAATGCACTTTGCTTGATGAGGTTTATTTTTCGAAAATAAACCTAAATAGTTGATTTATTAAATAGTAACCATTTCAATTAAAATAAATTATCACAATTTGATTATTATTACTTTGGTGGACTATCAAAGTAAAGGGTTGTGTACCAAAGTTGTGTTTAAAATGGATGAAAATATTGTGCATGCATTGTAGCCATAACAAATTCAATTGACTTCCAGTTAAAGCATGCCAATTAATTCAGAAGACCTATTTTTGTGGTGAGTTTCATGTAATGCAAGACATGAATCTTTGATTAAGCTTTTAATAACCTCGTCAAAAGTAATAATATATACAAACTCTTATGCACGAGATAACTGACTGACGTTTAAGCTGTTGTATGCAATGTGTAGGGGAAAACCTGACAATAGTGAATCTAACTGGACCTACCGTTATCTTTATTCATAGTTTACCCTTTAGGCAGCTTTTTCAGCAGATCATCAAATGCACTCAGCTTCAATTTTGATCAGGACCTGGTGTTTTCATCATATTGATTACATATAGTTCCTGTTATTTGAACTACTATTAAAACTTGTAGTTAGGAAGGATTTTTTTTAAGATCTTCGACTTCCGCTAGGGAGTTGTTGAAGCATTCGAGATAACTCTTAAGAGTCTCCCTTTGCCTTGATAGACATTATAGAGCATCAGGGTGTGTTTTGGTTTTCCGACATGCATCCAAGAAAGTATGGAAAGTATGTGCATTTCACGGTGTCCAATTTCTTATTAAGTTCGAAGAATTGGGATTGAGTACTCTGAGCTTTTGAGTTGGAGGAGGTAGCGATTTCCATAACAGTTGGAATTTCCGAAAGTTGAGAATAAGGGGAAGTTTTCAGCTCAGCGGCAGTGGAAGTTCTGATCATGAAGTTTTTCCTTTCTTGGCTATTGTAAGCAAACTTAGAAGGTAAGTCTAAGGGACCTAAGTAGCACTCCTAATCCAAAATGGAAAATAGTAGGTAAAAAGTGAAGTCTTGAGTCTTCAAGTTCTCAGTGAAAGCACCAGAATATAAGTGTGCAAAATTGGCACAACACCCAAAGATTTCCAATTTAACGAAAAAAAGTTTCATGTAAGGAAATAATATGCAAAAGGTAGTGAAGAGAGTATTTATAGTGGTTCGACTCGTAATGAACCTACGTCCACTTTGAAGTCTTTGCTAATTTTATTTACTCTTATGGAAGTACAATTATGGACATCATCATTACAAGTGACTACAAAGTAATGGTGGTAATTAAGTTCTATTAAGTCCAAATATGGAGTTATAACCCTCTTTCTCGAGATTCTTTTGTTCTCTAGGATCACAAATCCTTGAGAAGTATGCAATTTCTTCTTCCCAAAGCTTTAAAGTGCTTTAATGGTGTCCATGGTCAAGAATTCCTTCAAAGGTGTCAAATCAGCCAAAATGCCAACCCTTTTCACATAGGAATCCAAGGGGTATCAATAGGTAGTGGAGCAGGTGGGAGTAGGTGGAGTGTAGGACCCATTTGTTGTTTTTCGTACCCCGAGAATTGTGCCAATCCTGGGGGATTGGAATGACTCCTAGGTACTTATCTAAATTCATGCTTTGCTCTTCTGTTTCACTTTGTATCTGCCTCGCCTTGTATCACTTCATATCTGGTATTCCTTGACCCACTTCATATTTGCCTCGTCTTGCATCACTTCGTATATGCTTAGTTTCCCAGATTTATTTTGTATCTAGCTCAAATCATAAGGATGCAAATTGCAGGATACGAAATATGGAAGTTGTTAAGGGGATACAAGTTGGGGATAAGAAATAAGGGGAATGGTTGAGGGAATACAGAATACGAGGAGTTTTAGGGGATAGGTAAAGTGGTGAGAAGAGGTCGGATACAAAATATGCGGGATATAAAATTTCACAGACTTGGCTATTTTGAAACATTTGGCAAGTAATGACAACCATACTTATGCGACTCCATCTAGACTTCATTCTTGAGTATCTTGGCAATACTTCGGGTTGTTTTACCATGCGATGGGCTGATTCATCTAGGCATGAGTTGCTTTTGGAACCGGATCAAAAGTTGTACGTCTTTCATGGCATGATGCGCTTTGAGTTGAGACGAGCGTTTATCTAAGTCGGGAGGATCTCTAATTCATTTCGAGCGATTGGTCGCGAACTTCTATTGGGCATGAAGTTCCAAATTTGTTGAGAATTCTGATTACTTAGATTGTAAATCGTCTCTGGTTACGCTAGTATCTAATTTATGTCAACATAAGAAATTAGACATTAGTTGTCGACTCCCCCTTACTTTGGAACGTAAATGATTCATTGTCGATACAATATCATGTATGCGCTTCCAAATTTGCATGCAATATTGCATAACATGATCAGAGTTCATAACGAAACATAAGCAGAATAGTACGTTATGGGTATATGATCGTGCAAGGTTGTTTTCAAAACGTTTTTTGTCCATGACTCGATTGCTTGGCGTGTACTCCAGAGTCGTTTACGCTTGTGAGTATATGGTTGGTTAGTGATTCAAATTGGTTGGACACTCGGAGTTTCGAAAACTCATAATCGTGATCATAGCGTGGAATTTAAATTTGGAAACACTCACCGATCCCAAAGTGATCTGATACGGGCCCCCTCTATTTTTCTTTTTTTTAAACATGGGTATACATCCCGATCCGGGGACTGGATTCGATCCTCATGACTTAGAATTTTTCTAAGTTTATTAGGATTTCTAGAACCTCTCCTCCCACCGTATATATACCTTGATACAAAGTCTCATTCTCCTTATTGGCATAAATTGTATCTGACCTTAGAATTTCCCGCTTTGAAAAACAATCGCAACCAAGAATACTTCGAAGACCGCCTATCTTCCTTCAATGAAGCACAGGTGGTGACTTGAATTTCACGCACAATCGTACATTATGTTCAATTCGAACTCGGGGTCAAGCGTGGAGTTTAAACGTTTTAGGTCATAGCATTTTGAGGTCTAGGTGAGGAGGCCATGGCAGCCTGAGGGAATTCGAAATGTTATAGAGGAGTACGAAATTCTTCGTGGGAGTTGGAGAATAGATAGTGAAGATGAAATTTTTGGGAGCATGAATTTCAACTTTGTATTCTAAAAATTTGGTGTTATGAGGATACAAAATTGGATTTCATATACCATAAACTTAGCGTTTTAGGGATGATTTTAAGAGGCAAACAGTGGCACGGGCGGAGCAGATACAAAACGAAGAGAGTGGGATCGTGATACAAATTTCCATCGGGGATACAAAATTTTATAGAGCGAGTGAGATACTAAATTCCTTGGTCCAGACCGGATACAAAAATTTTATGATGTGAGCGAATACGAAATTTCGTATACTGGCATGTTTAGGGAAAATTTGAGTCCCGGGCATTCCTCTGTTGAACTCGAGTCATTTTCACGACGTTGCATTATCGCATCGGACTTAGTCTTTGTGACAACCCATATTTTATGTATTGGAGAATCATAAGATAATTATACTTGATTCCCTAATGGTTGAATCATTCTCATATTTTAATATAATGTTCATAGGGATATGAGACAAGTCCATGATTTTTATAAAACTTAATTATGACCTTTTTACCCTTACAAACAGTGTTCTAGCTATTACTTTCGATAGGGATTGATTCATGTGTTGAAAACGATCTCATTGGATTAGAATGGTGGTTTAAGATCTCGTAGAGTGGCCACATTAAAAATTTGGTTAAGCGGTTTGGGAGAAACCGTTGTTTTAAGTTTTATTTTAGCTAAGTAGACCGATTAACTGCTAATGGGCTCATTTGTGAAGCGCATTGGGCTAATGACCTACAACTATAAATAAAAAGGTTTGGGGAGAGAATTAGGGTTTCTCTCTTCATTCAAACATTAGGTTGGGCACTTGCAATTCCCTGGTTCAATCTAATCTTTATTCCTCCGTCTATTCATTCTAAATCACAATCAAAAGCAAGATCTACATCAGAGAAGAATGGATCTCGCTGTTTTTCATCAAATCAGGAGATCTCATGTTGTTTCTTTACTATCCAAACCTAATTTCATCAGTATTTCATCGGATCTAAGTTTTGGTGAGTGATAAATATCTATCACACGGATATTGTGGAGAATATGGATAAATCTGGTATTATTTCACACCATCCATGTTAAATTCACCTAGAACCTGATCGCCTATGTTAATTTCAGTATTATAAACCATATAGTAATCTGATTTAATCACATAAACTAGTAAGTCATTGAATTAATCGTGTTAAATGTTCACTTAGATCCTAGTTATGCTAGATCCTTGAATTTATGTTATATCTCATAGAAGTTCATGTTTATAAGATTGATCATGATTGAAATTGGGTGAATTGTTGTCTGATTTGTCTAATTGTATTATTTTGATTAATTCGATCATTTAGAATTGAATGTCGTAGGATTATAATCGATAAAAAGAGAAAATCAGAGGTTCAATGGTCAGATTTAGATGAACTTGGCGAAGGAGCTCTAGAAGATGTCGAGGAAACTCAGAAAATTTCATTATGAAATACGTAAAGTACATGGACTAGTACTAGTCCATGCTCGATGGAAGGATACCGATCCATGCAAATGGGTCATGATGACCCGAAAATTGGAGCATGGCATTAAAGAGAGGAATGCATGTCATGAGCAAATTTTGGTTAGATTTGGATAGGTCAGAGTTATTTTGGTAGAGTACCAATTAATGGACCAACAGGGAAATTCATCCGGAAAGAATTATGCTTCAAGGATGAACATTAGGAAGTGCTCGAGGGGTATTTGGATGTGATTTAAACACTTAGTTATTTTTTCCTAAGTGTATGGACCGGTATCGGTCTATAGCTGGTGGACCGGTACCGATCCATCAGGAAGCAAGGTTGTGAGCTCATAATTTATAGACGTGACGATGAAACTACTTGATGATGTCGAATGAAGCTCGGTGGTAATAGGACTTCAAATAGTTGAGATGAAAGTCAAGTAGAATTGAAGCTTCGATTGTGAACTCAAAGTGATTTGGTGTGCAACTGGTCGTGAGACGATGCAGTAAGATGATGATTCGACTCTTGTTGGGACTTGAGCTCATAAGATGATTGAGTGACTTGACTAAGACTCGAACATAAGAGATAATGGACCAATTTGAGTAAGACTCGAGCCGAAGGATGGAGTTGTCAAGGATGTCTTAAGAAATGGGACGCGCCAAGGAACCGTCGATAGTCGAAGGTTCTAGCGGGCTCAAAGCAGGGGTATCATAGGGATGCCTATCAGGAACTGAGAGATCGAGTACCTTGGATCACTCGGGAAGTGATCTAGTTGTCTTGAGGAGGCAAACATATGTGGGGCATGTGGAAGTTTGACTAGAACTGAGGTTTCCATTAACTGTTGACGGATGGCAATGGCTAGTCATTTGACATTGATGTATTCAAGGCTGTAGTCGGTAAAAGCTAGGTTATTACTTGTTATGGATGCTATGATTTCTTTTGAACGTTCTCTTCTATTTTTCTCTAGGTAGGTTATTACCGTAGGACATTGAAGAGAAGCGGGATTAGGAATCCTATTTTGACTCATATCTATTCTTTGTGTGTTTTAGCATATTATAATGGGATTATCATGTGCAACTCTATGGTTGCAGGGATGACTCAGAGTTGTAGGGACGGCTTAGGTGAGACCTGAGCTATTTATTATCATATTATCCTGCTAATTGACGCTCCTTTTCTAAGGTCATGTTTCTATCAAACGAAGTGCTCAGGATACAAGCATAAGCTCTTTATAAATTAACTCACTTGATTAAAGTGCCAAAACTCTCGAAAACTTGGATATGGCATTATTAAATCCTTGCTCGATCATCATCCAGGGATGACATGGGTGGGATCGGTTCATCCTCTCAATCAACTTCATTCTCGGATCGAAGCACGTTTCAGGTCGAAAGATTATGGGTCGGCATACCCGGGTTAGTGCGCTAAAGCACCATAAACTCCACACTGTCTGGTTGGCCATAACGAGTCGAACCATACTGACCCAAACCTTGAGATGCCATCAACTTAGTCAACTCTGACCTACTCTATCTCCTTAATATCCGGATCAGATGACACGTGTTACATTATGAAGAGGACTATTTCTCACGTGAAAGACTGGATCCACCCATTGCTAAATGTGTGACATGTGGCCGACCCGACCCGAGATGGTCACCACGTGGCATGCTGACCTGAGTCAGATGGGCTACTATAAATACGTGTTTTGAGAGCCATAGAAAGGACTTTTTCAGCTTGGCTTTCATCTTACCCTTTGGATGAAAGGTCGTAGCTCCAAGAGAGGTCGAACATCATTACACTAAACACAAGAATTTTGTGCTTAAATCGCTTCTTTCTCTACTTTCTTACAAATCAAACAATTGTAACCTATAATTGATAGTATACACAAGGGTTATAAGTGGATGTAGGCTTGGATTAATCCGAACCACTATAGAACTCTTGCGTGTTCCCTGTTATTATTATTATTCTTGCATTCTGTAATTGCGACTATGAGGTTATTTGTGATTTGTGTATGGAATACACACTTTGGGGGTTGACTTGTCAAGAGTTCCCTTTTTGACGTCAACACTTTGGCATGCCAAGTAGGGGAACATGCGCGCACCTTCAACAATTTCCAACTTGAAAGGATTTAGACAACTCATCTATGGAGTAAAGATGGTGAAGCAGAAGAAGTATGGAGCATCTTCCCAGGCTCAGGGCACAGGCAATGGGGCAAGCTAGGAGGCTTCTTCCATGGAAACCCCTCTGTCAATATGACAAGGGAAGAAATGTATTATGTGCTCAAGGAATTGGAGGCAACAATGGTACGTCAAGATGAACTTCTTCGCAAACAATAACAGATGATGGACATATTTTTCGCCAGGATGGATAGAAGGTCGGGCAACCCTACATCAATTCATGGAAATAGCACTACTGGGGCAACAATACCACCATGGCTCAGATTGACCCAAGCTCCAGCTCGGCCATACATTTTACCACAGAATGGATCTATGCAACCCTTGGCTCGGCCTATCCTCCATGTTGTCCCGGGGTAGTCGCCCTCCACTCATTGACCAACACCGCGACACAACAACTCATGATTCTATGGAGGGTAACACTAATGTAAACCACGCTAATGTTGCCTCGAACGGTGGAAACATGGAGATGGGAAGTGGGAATGTTATCCTTGGTTGCTCAGCCATACCGACCCGGGGACTGGGGCAGAGTTGACCACACCTGCAAACACAAGAAATACTTCCACCATCTGTCAAGGTTTGCACTAAAGCTACTAGCTCCAGATTGCGCAGTTGGCAAAAACTACTTGAAGATGAAAACAAAATTGCTAATTTGATTCGAAGCTTTTCTAAAAGCTGCACATCTCAAGACGACGTGGATAACGTCAACCGCAGTCCTTTCTCACGGTACATAAGGAATTCCTGTAACCCTCCTGACTTCAAACTACCTTCTTTGGAGGCATACAACGACATGACTGAACGTAACATGCATTTGATGTGCTACATGCACCACATGCAAGTACTATCGGCGTCAGATAACGTCATGGCTAAGTACTTCCCCTTGTTCTTAACTAATATACCAGTTGTGTTGTTTCAGCAGCTTGATTCTAAATCGATCAGCAGTTGGAATGCTTTGGTTGCCCACTTCATTAACCAATTTAGGGTCCATATATCTCGACCCAATAACATCATGACCCTTACTTCTATCAAACAGAGGTCTGGAGAGACCCTGCGCTCTTATCTGGAAAGGTTCAATGCAGCGGTAGCGTCGGTAGATCAACTAGAACCGTCCATAGTACTTATGGCCGCCGTCTTAGGCATCTTAGATAAGACGGATTTCAAAACCTCCTTACAAGGAGACCCGCCAAGAGACATTGGTGAATTGTACTTTGAAGTTGAAAGGTTCTTGCGGAAAGAGGTTGTTAATATCGAGGTGGATGACCTTGATGTTTTGATGGCCAAGGATGGAGGACCATCAAACTCAAGAAAGAACAAGGGGAAGGGATAGGCCCCAGAGAAGAATGATAGAAATGGGCGGTTGTGGAAAGAACCCAAGTACTATAAGTATACCGAGCTTAATTCTTCGTTACTAGACATATATATACCTCGATGTGCGAGGAACTCTTCCTTTTGCTAAGCCTCCCGGGAGGGAGACAACTCAGAGAGAACGAGATTTTGGGCTACATTGTATGTTTCATGATATGGCAGGCATGGTTTCAAATCTCGGATTTTAGCCAATACGTCAGCCTACTATATCATCTATCTCGAGTTATATTTAAAACACTTATAACTAAATATGGTATCAAATCTCGGATTTTGGCTGATATCTCGGATTTTCATCTCGGGTGAACTCAGGGAGATTTAAAATCTTGATAGCAGGTCATGCCACAAACGATTGCAGGCATTTATGCGACCTCGTCAATTAGTGGATCAGATGTGGAGAGCTACAGAATATGTTAAGCAACCGACGGCGCCTACACCGGCACTACCACGAACTAATCCTAGGAATGGGAACGGTCTTAGCCCGAGCAATCGCGGGATCATCATCAGCTGATCTATAATAGATCACCTTTAATTTTTGCATTTCTTTAAGAATAAGATATGTTTGTTTTAGGATTTTCAGATGGCTAGGTCGAATCATATATGCTCGGGGATTAGAATTTCATCCTCGGACATACTTTGTTATCGACAATAAACCCATCCGATGAATAAATAGCTAAGTTGAAGTACACACGTACGAGATTAGGATTTAGTCCCTAGGCATGCTCTGGATTAAATGATAACCCAATTAGGCTTTGTTTTGATTTTGTAATAATTTCTTGATTTCATAAAATGGATTTTCAAGCATGGATTATGTTTGGTAAACTTAATTGTCTTGTCAGGATGTAGCAAGATTGCTTAATCACAAATCAGAGTATGGATTATGCTCATCTCGAAACTCTAGGTATGGATTATACCTAGAGGTGGACTATCTTGTCCGGCCGTGCCAAGCGTAGTTCCAACACGGGATGAGTATAGCTTGTATTAATTTGGATTCCTAAGTATGGATAATACTCGGGAAATTCGGATCATCTTGTCAGGATTTAGCAAGAGAACTCAATAAAACTCAAGTATGGCTTATGCTTAATTTGAACCTCCAAGTATGGGTTGTGCTCGAAGGATTGGGTTGTCTTGCCAGGATTTGGAAAGACGATATGATCATTGTTTGAGTATGGTTTGTGCTCAAAACATTTATCCAAGCATGGCTTATGCTTGCAAAGTCTAAGCAGTAACTGTCAGGATTTGACACAACTATTTGTATGATGTCTACGCAGGTATGGATTATACTCACGACGGATTATCCCAGTGAGGCCATGGTTTTCTTAAATTTCTTTTATAATACGATCCAAACCGATCGTCGTATTTCTTGGTATTATGGTGTTCAGGTTAGCTTGTAATATAGTCTAGTACGACCATAGATTTCTAGTTTTCTATTAATATTATTTGCAGTGGTCGTAGGTTTTCTAGTTTTCTATTATTACTTAATATGATCCGGCGTGATCATGGCTTTTGAACTTCTATATATTTGATTTCTATGGCTTATGGATTATCCAAAACACACCTTCCTTCCTCAAGAAAAATATGTTTTGGGGGGCAAAATGTTGACACGCCTTTTGACAAGGTTGCCTCAACTCGGATTTTTTTCAAACGAAGTGCTCAAGATATGGGCATAAGCACTCGCTAAATTAATTCATTTGGTTAAAGTGCTAAAACCCTCAGAAAATTAGATATAGCACTATTAAGGTTCCTTCTCAATAATCATCCCGAGTCAACATTGGCCGACTCGGTCCATCCTCTCAATCCACTTCATTCTTGGATCAAAGCACATTTAGGGTTGAAAGTCCCTGGGTCGGTGCGCTAAAGCACCTTGAACTCCATATGAGCTTTACAATATCGGGTCGGGTCAGCCATACCGAGTTGAACCTACCGGCTCAAACCTAAGACACCATCAACTCAGTCAACTTTGACCTACTGTGTACCTTAATATCCAGATTGGATGACACGTGTGCTACACAATATGAGGAGGAATATTTCTCACATGAAAGACCAGTTCCACCAGTTGTTGGATGCATAACACGTGACCAACCCGATCAGGGATGGTAGTCACGTGGCATGCCGACCCGAGCCAGATAGGCTACAATAAATATGTGTTTCGAGAGCCATAGAAAGGACCTTCTCGGCTTGGCTTTCATCTTACTCTTTGGACGCAAGGTCGTTTCTCCAAGGGAGGACGAACACCATTACACTAAAACACAAGAATTTTGTGCATAAATCACTTCTTTTTATACTTTCTTACAAATCAAACAACTTTAACCTATAATCAACAGTATAAACAAAGATTATAAGTAGACGTAGGCTTGGTTTAAGCCGAAACACTACAAAAACTTTTATGTGTTTCCTATTTTTATTATTATTCTTACACTATGTGATTGCGACTATGAGAATATTATGTAATTTGTGTGTGGATTACACACTTTGGGGGTTGATTATAAAGAGTGCCACTTTTTGACATTAACATCTGCATAGCTATTGACTGTCTCTTTATCGCTTACTATGATTGTTGTCTGGCTAAAGGTTTTATGTCCCCTCTTATTACCTTGGGATACTCAATGATGTGTCGATGGGTGGACTAAGTACCAGGTTACAGGTTTAGTGGCATTGATGCTTTACGGTGACGAGCAGGAGGCTGGCGCATTATTTTCTTATACCATATTACTATTCCGCGGTTTTCTTGAGAGACTCTGAGGGATGTAGTGAGGCATATTGTATTCAAGTATTCACGTATTGGGATGTATCGTACTTGTTATTTGAGGTTTTATTGAGATGAGATTTTCTTCTTTGTTATGCTTCACTATTATATCATGTTGTATATTTTATTATTATATGGTACTCATGCGTTGTGAGTTATATGACATGTTCTTTTTCATGACTACTTTCCATGATGATCATCCCATCTGGGCCTGGTCCATTAGAGTGCAGTCGGATCTATGGAGTGGTCGTCATATTTGGTATCATAGCGTTGGCTAATCGATTTTGCCTAAACTTTACGAGTGTAAAAGATATGAGAGACGTACTTGTAATTTTTAATGGACAATTACTATATATGTAGTATAGTATAGTATACTAGGTTAGTAAGCAATTAAGCACCATTGCGTCCTTTCTGTAACGTTAACTAATCATTCTTGTTTCAGAGTGAGATTGAGTCGTCGAACTTCGGGACAAGCTGTTAGGGATGAGCCTGTTATTAGAGGGGTAGACGAGGGTAGCCAGTCGGGAGCTGCAGTTGTTATGCCCGATTATCCTGCTATATTCGAGGCAATAATGGTCATGAGAAGGATACCCGCTCTAGGACCAGCAGTATAGCGTGGTGTTCATGTGCAGGCGCCTAGGATTGTTGATTTGGCCAAAATATGCAAGGATTATACTTCTCTAGGTGGCAAACCGTTTACCGCTACGGAACTTACTGTTGAGATTCAGAATTGGTTAGATAGTTGTGTTCGAATTTTCAAAGATTTGGAAATTTGTGATGCAACTAAGAGGAAGCTCGCATCGGGAAGTTGCAAGGACGAGCGGTGGATTGGTGCAACTTAATAAATTTTAAGGCTCCGAAGGACCAGATAACTTGGGACCATTTTAGAACTAAGTTCAAGGAGAAGTTCATTTCTACAGTCCAGAAGTTGATACATTTTTGGAAGTTTATTGAGCTGAAGCAAGGCATAAGGCCTATCGCTGAGTATGTAATGGAGTATGAGGCTTTGTCAAAGTATGCTCATTTGTATATTGAGACTCCTTATCAGAAGAAAGAGAAGTTTGGTATGGGTTTGGATGAGTGTCTTGGGAAATAACTAGTGGATCATATCAACAATCCATATGAGAAACTAGCCGAGAAGGCTTTGAGGAAGGAGTTCTGAAAAAGGACGAGTGTTGATGGTAAGGAGGAATTAAAGCCACAATTAGGTAGAGGAATTAAGAAAATGTGGAATGGAAAGAGAAAGCAACAAAAACAAGGGAAAAGTGGCCCAAAGAAACCTAAAGATGAGGTTACCTGTTTTAATTTTCATGAGAAGAGAAATTATTCCAAAGATTGTAAGTCTTCTAAGGAGGATAGGAAATGCTTTAAAAATGACAAGCCTGGGCACTTGAGAACGAACTGTCCAGAACCGATTAAGGATAAGAAGGTTGTGAAAGCGTATGCATTGGATGTTGTGCCTTCTTCCTCGAGGGATCTGAATGCATGCGGAAAATGGGAAGAGTGTTGTTGTGCAATGTACTCTTTCTATCCGAGGTGTTTCGATTCGAGTTTTGCTTGATATTGAAGCATTGCATTTGTTTATCTATGATGATCTAGTTTACTAGTTAGGTTTAGAACCTGAAATTGTAGATAAACCATTGGTTGTGACTAACCTAATAGGAGGTTCATCTAGTCTTTGTATGCTTTGTCGTAGTCTAGTCATGTCAAGTCATGATTCCTCTTTTATGTTGATTATTTTGTATTGAACTTTACTGGGTTTGGGATCATTTTGGGTATGGGTTAACTCAGGAGGTATGCAACTATAGTGGACTGCAAGAACCTCGAGGTGACAGTCGGAAACGTGGAAGGGCGAACGGTAGTGATACACTGCAAATGAGAGTACAGGGTCCTAGTGAGCTTTCTATTTTCGCTTGCGGTTTCACATGATGGAATGTCATCGGTGCCGATCGTTCAAGAGTTTAGTGATGTCTTTGATGACGTCAAAGGACTACCACTGCAAAGGGAAATCGAGTTTCGAATTGATTTAGTGGATGGAGCAAGACCCATTCTTGTGCCCCTTAGGCGGATGGCGCCAAGGGAATAACAAGAGCTAGAGGTGCAAGTGGATGACCTTTTTGAAAAAGGATTTATTTGGAGAAACATATCCGAATAAGGTGCACCAGTTGTGTTTGCAAACAAGACTGATGGATCCTTGCGATTATGTATGGATTATCGTGAGTTGAATAATGTGAATATGAAAAACAAGTATCCATTGCCGAGAATCGATGACTTGTTTGAACATCTTCACGAAGTCAAAGTGTTTTCTCAAATGGATTTGGCGATAATATTTCACCAACTGATATTGGTTGGGGATAATGTGTTGAAGACTGCTTTTAGGACACCGTCTGGATTTTATGAGTGGTTGGTGATGTCATTTGGATTGACTAATGCGCCAACATATTTTTTGGATCTGATGATTCGAGTTTAAGAGATTATTTGAATATGTTCATGCTTGTGTTTGTGGACAATATATTGGTTTATTATAGGACTAAGGAAGAATACAAGACGCACTTAGGGATCGTTTTGGAAATTTTGCTAAAGCATAAGCTGAGAACTAAGTTTTTGAAGTACCCCTTGTGGAAGAAAGAAATGAGATTCTTGGGTTCCACTGTTCCAAATCTCGCAGAAATCGCCCGAGATCTCCTCCGAGATCTCGTTTTGGGCTCCTTCCGAAACGAAACAGCAAATATCTCTCTAAATCTCCTTTCGAATATATCACCCGAGATATTGCAATATCGAACGATATATCGACCGAGACGAAATACTAGAATATCATCCGAGACCTTAGTTTTTTTGGTTAAAATTTAATTTTGTGCCTGAAATAGAACTATAATTAAAAAACTCATATCTAGCCATATCAATCTTTTGTTATTTTACATTTTGCATGTTAAATGACTATATTGTATGTTCATATATGTTTTACAATGCTTATGATTTTCATATTCGTCTTTTTACATATATGTTACTTATGAAATTATGTATTTTATGGCCTATTTATGCTGAATTTTTTAACTATTTTGGATCATATTAATGTTCCCTGTCTAACAATATTCCTGTTTTAAGCATATTACGATTAGAGTATGAATGACCTTTCGCAAAATAAAGAATAATAAAGTTATATTGCATTTTAAGTTTAAGTTACTATGTTTTTGATAGCACTCGTAAAAATCGTTTTGTTAAAATATCATATATAACATATCATGTACCCCGAAATTGTTCCGATATGAACTTTCAAACCCGAGATGAAAATCTGAGACGAACTACCGAGTTAGACTCATCTCGTCCAAGATCTCCCCCGATACGAGACCGAGTCTATAAAATCCCCGAGACGTAACGCGACTGATATCCGAGATTTAAAACCTTGGTCATGTCATATAGGGACAAGGAGTAGAGTTGGATCCCGGTAAGGTGGCACCAATCCAGGATTGGGATCGACCCGAGAATACAACGGATATTAGGAGTTTCCTTGGTTTAGCTAGATATTATCGGTGATTTATCAATGATAGTTGCACCATTAACGGGATTGACGAAGAAGAATCAGGTCTTCACGTGGGATGCGAAGTCTGAGCGTGCTTTTTGGACCTTGAAAGAGAGGTTAACGAGTGCTCTTGTGTTGGTTAATCCAAATAGGAATAATGAGATTGTTGTGTATGTCGATGCATGTGGTACTAGACTTGGAGCAGTGCTAATTTAGTAGGATAAAGTTGTGGCTTATGCGAGTCGACAATTGAAGCCAAACGAAAGGAATTACCCGAATCGGGATTTGGAATTAGGGCGATAGTATTTTCTCTAAAGATTTGGAGACATTATTTATTGATATTTAGATTAGAGTTGTTTATGGATCATAAGTCATTGAAGTATCTTTTCTCCCGAAAGGATTTGAATATTCGACAACAGCGATGGTTAGAGTTTTTGGCATCATATGATTTTAGAATAGCCTGTACTCTAGAGAAAGGTAACTAAGTGGTCGACGAGTTAAGCAGAAGTCATGCGAATCAGGGAGCTATGTTTCCTGAATGGAAGCATCTTGGTTATTTGGATGGATTTGATTTCAAGCCTCGTGGTGACTTAGAGCCTGAAATGTTAATAAGCTTGTTAATTAGACTGACTCTCATCGAAAGAATTAGCGAAAGCTAGAAGCGGGATGATAAGCTTATAGAGATCGTAAGGAGATTAGAGATAAGAGTGGAACCTGAGGAACTAAAGGATTAAGAAGTCGGTCGATACGATTGGCTACGCAAGGGTGGATGGCCAGTTGATCCTGATTTAGATGGATTGAGAAATGAGGTTCTGAGAGAAAGTCATCACTCCTGGTTGACTATTCATCTTGGTGGTAATAAGTTGTATTGAGATATGAAGAGAGTTTGGTATTGGGAAACATGAAAAGAGATCTCGGGAAATCTATCGTGAAGTGTATGAACTATCAGTTGGTTAAAGTCAAGCAAAGGAAGCCGAGTGGATCGTTGTAGCCTTTAGAAGTTCCTACGTGGAAATGGAAGCAAGTGTCGATGGATTAGCTAGGACAAGGGTAGGAAACGATAGTATTTGGGTCATCGTGGATTGCTAAACAGAAAGCACGATGTTTATTCCTGTCATATCGACTAGAACAAAATCGAAATTGGATGAACTATATCTTAAGTGGTAATTCGATTCCATGGAATTCTAAAGAGCATATTTAGCTATTAATATCCTTTGTTTCCTAGTGGATTTTGGAATAGTTTGCAAGAGAGCATTAGGAAACGAGCTATGTTTGAGAATAGCTTATCATCCATAGACCGATGATCAGACCAAGAGGGTTAATAGAGTCTTGGAAGACCTCCTAAGGGCCTTTATATTTAATTTTTGAGCATCGTGGGAATACCATCTGCACTTAGTCGAGTTTTCTAATAATAACAGTACCAGACGAGTATTGGAATGGCACAATATGAGGCGCTGTACGGTAGACCATATAATTCTCCATTTTGTTGGCTAGAGAAGGGAGAGAAGGTGTTACTTGGGCCTAAGATGATAAGAGAAACATCGCATAACATTGAGGTCATTAGGAAATGAATGAAGGCAGCTAAGGATTGTCAGAAAAGTTATGTCGATAAGCGACAGAAGGATTTGGAGTTATCAGTTGGAGATTTAGTGTTTGTTAAGGTCTCACCTCTACGAATTGTTGTTTATTTTGGAAACAAAGGAAAGTTAGAACCAAAGTTTGTTCGGCCGTTTTCGATTATCGAGCATATTGGAAAGCTCGGATATAGAGTTACTTGAGAAGACGGCGGGTGTTCACAATGTGTTTCATGTATCATTTCAACAGAAGTTTATGCACAACTCAAAGGTTGCGGTATATTCTAACAGACAAAAGATTTAGAGGTTGAACTTGAAGTTTCTAGGACTCGTAACACACTTCGTGTCGTAAGCAGTGACTCGAAGCAACTTTGTAGGAAGGTTGTTAAGCTAGTCAAGGTACAATGGATGGAGGAAGATGACGATTACACATGGGAAACGGAAGAGAGTATGAGGTCGACCCATCCAGAACTCTTTGAGTGGTATGTCCCGTATATTGTATCTTACTTATGTCATTATGTGTTATCCTATAAGAAGCACCACCTACTAATATAGGATTTTGGATGCATGGATTATTGGATGCTAGATTGGATACTCGTGGAAGTTACACATGCAGGATACTATGTTTTCTCATGTTTTCTTGCGATTTCGGGGGTGAAATTTCTAAAGTAGGGAGAATGTAACAACTCGTATTTTACGTGTTGGAGGATCGTAAGATAATTATATTTAGTTACAAATGGTTGGATCATTCTCAGATTTTAATATGATGTTAATGGGGATGTAAGACATGTCCATGATTTTTATCAAACTTAATTGTCACCTTTTTACCCTTGCGAACATTTTTCTATCTACAAGTTTTGTTAGGAATTGAACCAGGTGCTAAAATCAGTTTCCTTGGATTGAAATAGTGGTTTATGATTCCGTAGAGTGGTCACATTAAGGATTTGGTTCTGCAGTTTGAGAGGAATTGTTGTTTCAAGTTTTTGTTTCAACTAGGCAGACTGACTAACTGCTAATTGGCTAATTAGTGAAGACCATAAGGCTAATGATTTGCAGCTATAAATAGAAGCATTTGAGGAGATGGTTGGAGTTTCTCTCTTCCTTCAAATATTAGGTTGGGCGCTTGTGATTCTTCGGTTCAACCTAATCCCTAATTCTTCATCTATTATTCTAAATCGTAGTCTTAAACAAGATCTACATCCAGGAAGATCAGATCTTGCTGTTTTTTTTTTATCAAATCAGGGGTTTTCTATGTTGTTTCTTTGTTCTCCAAACCTAATTTTATGAGTAATTCACTAGATCTAAGCTTTGGTGAGAGGTAGGTATCTCTCACACAGATATTATGGATAATATGGATAAATATAGGATTATTTCACACCATGCATGTTAAATTCACCTAAAACCGGATCACCTAAGTTAATTTCAGTATTAGAAACTATAGTAATCCAATTTAATCACATGAACAAGTAAGTCTTTGAATTAATCATGCTTAATGTTCGCTTAGATCCTAGTTATGCTAGATCCATGATTTTATGATGTATCTCATAGAAGTTTATGTTTGTATGATTGATCATGATTGAAATTGGGTGAATTGCTGTCTGATTTGTCGAATTGTATGATTTAACTTAGTCATTCAGAATTGAACGTCCTTGGCTTATAATCGATAAAAAGAGCAAATAGGAGGTTAAGTTGATGGCATTTAGACGAAACATAGGAGAGGAGCTCTAGAAGATGTCAAGACAAAGCCCAAAAATTTTTGTCTCGAAATACGTGAAGTACATGGACATGTACCGATTCATACTCGATGGACCAGCACCGATCCATTCAGATGGGTCAGGGTGACTCAAAAATTGGAGCATGGCTTCAAAGAGGGGAATGTAAGTCATGTGCAAATTTTGGTGAGATTTGGATAGGTCGAAGTTTGTTCGCTCGAGTTCTAGTTGATGGATCGACAGGGAAATCCAACGGGAAGGAATTCGACTTCAAGATAGACTGATAGGAAGTGCTCAATAGATATTTGGATGGATCCAAACACTTGGCCATTTTTTGTTAGGGTCAATTAGGCATACATTCCTGGAAAGTTTGGAAATCAAAACAGCATCCAGTCCAAATTTGAAATGTAAAGTGGGTCCCTATTTTGGCAGTTACGTGTTTTTCAAAGAAAATTATGCATTGCACTATAAATAAATAAAAAAACGATAAAAAAATCACAAATATTCCCAGAAGAAATCTGAAAAAAAACAAAAATAAAAATTACATGCATGTATGCAATAATTGTGTTTTATTGCATACATGCATGTAACAATTCATGCAGTGTTTCCGTTGAAAAATCTGCATGAACTGTCGCAGAAATTCATGCAATTATTCTCGATATATGCATACATGTATGCAACAATTCATGAAGAGTTTCTATTAAAAAATCTGCATGAATTATTACAAACATGTATGCAATTATTGGGTTTTATTGCATGCAGTATGCAAATAAAGATGAACTAATATGCGTGGGCTACGAATTGTTGTAGAAATGTATGCATTTATTCTCAATATATGCATACATGTATGCATATAATCATCCAGAGTTTCTATTGTAAATCTGGATGAATATATGCATACATGTATGCAATTATTGAGTTTTATTGCGTACATGGCAAATAAAGACGAGCTAATATGCACAACTGCAATATTTGCAGAAATGTATCCACTAATTGCAAATATATGCATCATTTGAAGAAATATACTGGAGATTCATTGTTTTTATGTTTTTTTTTTTGAATTGGTTTTTTGTGGTTTTAACGCCTGAATTTGATGACGATTAGTTGTTTTATTTGACTATGAATTTATGTGGTTTTTTTTTATTTTTTGATGAATTTTCGAAAAACAGGGACCTAATTTATATGAAAAGTTTGACTGGATGTGACTTGAATTTTGAAACTTATTAGGGTTATGAGCCTAATTTTCACTTTTGGTTATGTATATGGACCGATACCGGTCCATAACGGATGAACGGGTATTGATTCATCTAGGAGCGAGGTGGCGATCTCATATTTTAAGAAGTGACGATGGCTTGATGATGTCAGGTGAATTTTGATGGTTATAGGACTTCAAATGATTGAGATGCAAGTCAAGTATTGAAGATTCAATTGTGAACTCAAAGTGGAGAGGTCAAAGTGAATTAATGTGCAACTGATTATGGGATTATGCAGTAAGATGATGAATTGACTCAAGTGGGACTTGAGCTCGTATGATGATAGATTGACCCGAGTGAGATCGAACGTAAGACATAATTGACCAATTTGAGTGAGACTCGAGCAGAAGGATTAAGTCATCGAGGATGGCTTAAGAAACACCAAGGAATCGTCAGTGGTCGAAGGTTCTAATGGGCTCAAAGTAGGGGTATGGTAGGGACGCCTTTAGGATATAAGAGATTGAGTACCTTGGATCACTCGTAGAGTGATCTAGTTATCTCGAGGAGGCAAACGTACGTGGGATGTGCGGAAGTCTGACTAGAACGGGGTTTTCCATTACCTATTGACGGATGTCAACAGCCAGTCATTCGATATCGATGTGTTCAAGGTTGTAGTCGGTGATAACTAGGTTATTACTTATTATGGATGTTGTGATTAACTGTGAATGTTCTCTTCTATTTTTCTCTTGGTAGGCTATCACCGTAGGGCATTGAAGAGAAATGAGATTGGGAACCCTATTTTGACTCATGTCTATTTTGTGTGTGTTTTAGCATATTATAACGAGATTATTATGTGCTAACTTTGTGGTTGTAGGGGCGGATCAGGTGAGACCTGAACCGTCTATTATCATATTGTTTTGCGTAACTGTTGGCTGTTATTTTATTGCGCACTATGATTGTTGTCTGACTCAAGGTTTTATGGCTTCTCTTATTACCTTAGGCTACTCAATGACATGTCAATGGATAGACTGAGTAGTAGGTTACAGGTTTACTAGGGCTGATGTTGTACGGTGACGAGTAGGAGGCGGGCTTCGTATTATTTTCTTATACCGTGTTATTATTCCGTTGTTTTGCTTGAGCAACTCTGAGGGATGTAGTGAAACATATTGTATTCAGATATTCACGTATTGGAATGTATTGTACTTGATATCTGAGGTTTTACAGAGATGATATCTTCTTCTTTGTAATGCTTCACTACTGTAACATGTTTTATATTTTATTATTGAATGTTATCCATGTGTTGTGAGCTATACGACATGTTCTGCCTCATGACTGCTTTGCATGATGATCGTCCTATGTCGTCCTAGTCCGTTAGAGTACAGTAGGAGATATGGGGGTGGTCGTCACAGTCTTGAACGTGTCGACCCATAAAGCCTTAACATTTAAAAACTCGAACTACTAATTCAGACATGCATATAGGATTATACCATTAACCCAAACTATGGACATATGACTAACCTACCGATTTTTGGACTTGATTTCCAATCTTAATCATGATTTAATCGCGACTCAATGCGAATCCGAAAATAACGGTTAGCGAAAACGATGGTTTTAGTTCTAAGGATTAGAGATCGTCGTCGCTCCCTATGTTCATTTTATTTAATTGCCTCAGCACCCACGACACTGCATGTTCCATTTTAGTTTACACATACATGGGGGGTACAGGTTTTCAATGTGGCAAATTATGCAACTATCTTAAGAGTATAGTTTGCATTGGCCTCGAAGACTTCTCGAAGACTCAAAGGTATGGAAGCTAAAACTATGGAACTTCCATCATCTCTGAATGGGTCGTCCCACAACTCCAGTCCAACAGGAAGCAATCTTGAGACCTTTTAGACTTCCACACCTTCCCAGTGTGTGTGCACGTCCATCGTGCCCAACTAAGGAGGGAAGCCAGAGAGTCCGCAGCCATCGGCCAGACATACGGGCGAACCGGTGATCCTAGAAGGGGCTAAAATTGTAGAGGGAGGCCCAAAGGAGAGGTGAATGTTGAGCAAGAAGATGTTTCCGAGGCACTTGACATAATGGCAGATGCCGATATAGTCGATAACCCACCAGATTTAATTCCTTCGTCGGTGGATGAAGCTACGTTGAGATGCAGTTGTAAGAAGTATGGAATATCCTCAGTGACGTACTCATCCCTAGGAGGGAAGATAGGGAGAACGTGCCTCTAGAAGGCTACAATTCCTGGAACATGCACATGTTCACTGTCGGATGCATGCCCTCGTCCTGCCGATCCATTCGAGATATGCTACGCTCCTTCCGCTTGGCGCTGATGTAGTTCCATCCGAACGCATATGCCTTGATGCTCGCAACTTTATCCTATTCTTGTAATACTTGGATGAGGAACTAACCAGAAAAGATATTTGGTTTGTTTTCCAGTTAAAGAGGAGGACTACTGTTGCACCCTCTCTTGTTTACCTGGAGGCACCGACCAATACCGGATTCATCCTGGGAGCATGGAATAAGCTCAGTAATTTTAAACATTACTGGTTCTATGTTTGGTGACCCCTCGGGTTTTACAAGGCGATAGTTGGCCGACCAGATGTAAGCATTTCTCTCTTATTTTGTAGTTAAAGTTAATCGAGTGGTAAGCTCGAGACTAACTTGGAGTTTATTTGATAGTTATTCCTGTGATGTCCAAGGGTAATGTGTATCATGAGCTGCTCGAGGTGCTGAGGGTTATTCTTGCGAAATTCCGCAATGCCCATAGTATGCAAACCGATTATCTCCTTCATCGGTAAGGCTTACTTCCCATAGGTTGTTCAACAGGCCTTCCGAACGGCGATGGAGAAGAGGCGGAAATTGAGGGAGAAAACGTTTCTCTAGGTCCGTAAGTGGGAGTGCCTCCTGCCATGCTTCTCGACATACCTAACGTAGAACATGAGATCGCTATAGCTCAAGGAAAACTTGGCAGGCGCAATAGCGGTGATAATGAGATGCATACTGGGGAAGAGAGTTTGAAGACCACTCATGTCCTATCTCCAATATATGAGACTAGCGTCGCTCAAACCGATTTCCCTGGTTTCTACCTTTAGGATCACCACATTACTGGAAATGGAGGGTCATTTCAAGGACCTGGACATGGTTCTAATTGAAACATCTTCATTTAGGTTGAGCGACACGAATGTTGAAAGCTTGCTGATGAATGTCAGGGAAATCATTACTTTTAAAAGATTGACAGCTGGTCTGTGGGGAACACTTAGGACATATACACATAAATATTGTATGGAG
Organism: Allium sativum; assembly: GCA_030737875.1. Taxonomy (NCBI): domain Eukaryota; kingdom Viridiplantae; phylum Streptophyta; class Magnoliopsida; order Asparagales; family Amaryllidaceae; genus Allium; species Allium sativum. The sequence continues at coordinate 382,733,366 of CM060915.1, forward strand.
CAAGACTTATTCGCATGCGTAGGATGCTTAATTCTAACTTAAAATTTTCTCTGTGTAGGTACTATGGCTCGAGAAGGAGAAAAAGATCGGGATCAAGGGTCTGGGAGACATAGACAATCAAAAAGTGGAACATAAGCAGTTTATGAGGAGCATAGACTTGCACTTGCAGCCCCATCGATCTTATGATCAGAGCAGTAGCCGGCTATATAGGGATAAATCCTCAACACTCAAACATTTCCACCACCGGGTATTAAGTCGGTAGGAGAAGAGAGAAGGACAAAAATAGCATGTACAAGGCAACTGGCATCGACATTTCCGCCTTATGTCCCACCAACGGCGCTAGAGGCCAGAATTACCGGCAAAGAGAAGACAATTAAAGGGTCCGGATCTATAAGGAAAGTCACAAAGAAGCAGGTCCGATGATGCCGGACATGTTCGTGATCCTAAAAATAAGCAATGAGGAGAGGAAGGAAATAATTTTTCCCCAGGTATGTCAAAAAGTTGTTGTGGTTCCCGACATTAGTCTGATCCCACTACAAGACGACAAAGAGACATGGAAGAGGGTATATGCTGTCTACTACAAATATCATGAGCTGTACAAATGCTCGAGAAGACTCTCGGAGTTTATTTTCAAGAAAAATGCTGAGATGCAGGGCTTACAAATTGAGGTCAAGGCTGAACAAGACAACTTAGAACTCGGGATGCTGAGATTAGTAAGAGAAATTTCAATCCATGATTATTTCTGTGTAATCGAGTAACATACTTATGTGTTAAATCTCTGTTGCCAAAACAGACGGGTGAACAAGGGAGCTTAAGAAAGTCGAAGCTGAGATGGTTTAGGTAAGAGAACCATACAAGGACACACTGGCCTAGGTCTCAACCCGGGTGATAGCGCTTGAACAGTATAATAAGGGTATCACAGAGGAGAACATTCGACAGGGAAAGGAGAATGAGGAAGTAAACAAATTCGCCAGAACAATGAAGCCTTGACCCAGAAAAACAAGAGGCTATAAGAGAAGAACAAGCGAATGCAATGCCTTATTAAAGAGAATGACTAGCTCAGAAAAATTCTAGATTCAAGTCGCGTGGAACTCGAGAAGGCGAAGAAAGATAAGGAAGCCGCGAAAGCCTCAAATAGAGAGGTGTTGGGTCAGGTAGACAGTGTCAAGGTTGAGTTCTAAGTACGGCTGGAAAAACTTAGGGCCAAAGTGGAGGAGGCCAAGGAAAGAGTAGAGGTGGAGGTAAAGCCAACAGTGAGGGGCCTATACATCAAGATACTTTGATTTTGTGGAATCTTGTGGGTCAAATATTATGCCCAGACACTAGCCAAAGCCAAGGATAAGCTAGTGAAGTATGAGGCTAGAATGTAGAAGGTGGAATCGTTCGATGAGTCGGCATTGATGATTCAATTCTTAACGGAGGACGAGCACCGAGTGTTGGCGGAAGGCAAGGCATTACTGAAAGAAGATGCCAAAGCAGACAAGGAAGCACAACTTACTGTTGTGAAAGGAAAAGCCGTGATTACTGAGAGCAAGATGGTCTCTCATGCATTTGGAGGTCGAATCTATGGGCAATAGCAAGTTATTCCACTTGGTTCCACTAACGGTCCTTCTATTCCAGCTCCCGTCGTTACCAAGTATGATCCCGATTTTCCGTATTTGAAACACGAATGCTCTCTTCCGCCAACATTCGAAAGCACTATGCCTATCGAAACCACACAACAATTGTTTGAAGGTAAAATCCTTTCTTCACCAGTACGTATAAGTATGGTAACATGAAGTCGAAGTAGACAAACTTGTCTTCTTCTTCATCGTGCAGGTTCCTTCAGAGCAGAGGTGGCAGCGGCTTACGCAAACAACAGTGCCCGTCAGGTCCAGATTTGATGTAAGCCTACCGGAGGCGGCAAGAAGAAGATTTTGGTCATTCGGAAACTTTTATGAATCTGGAGTTGGGAGAATTAGGGCTGGAAGACTTTTTCCAGAAGAGAAAGGGAAGCATGAAGAGGATGTTCAGAAGACCGAACCGATGGAAGTAGGCGGGCAAAGCATGCTTGAACTACTCGAAGCACAGAAAGCTCAACTGCTCATGAAGTCGAAGGAATGGGGGGCAAAGAGAAAAGCTGATGATGAAGCCCTCCTTTGCTTTAGAGGAGGAGAGGGTCCAAGCCAACACGTAGGCCCAAGCCAAGGTTCGAGAGGCGGCTCCGAAGAAAGACGAGGATGTGGCCTCTCAAAAGAGAGCGAAGGGGATGGTTGAAAAGCTACATATAGATAAGGAGAGGAAGCGAAAGGACATGATTGAGGCTTAGAAGATGGAAAGGGAGGCCAAGAAGGCGCAAGAGAGGCCAAAAGGAAGGCCGACTGGGGCGCCACAGAAGAAAAGGAGGCCGAAAAGGAGAGGGCACGTCTACATTGTTAGCACTGTCCATTGAGTTTCAGCCTCAACTCTTGAAAACCATAGACAACCGTAGAGTGGAGACCACCAAAGCATGGGATGAATCCAAGGAAGTGGAAGTATTCACGATCAAGCCCTGGTCAAAGCCTACCCCGATAAAGGGGAAAAAGGAAGCGAGGGGGCAGCTTTAGGGAGAGGTAGAAGGAAGATGAAGATCAACCATCCACCGTCGAGACTGAGAAGAAGAAAAGGAGGGGCGGTTCATCCAAATGATTGTTATAGATAGACTTTTCGGTTACGTAGGCCAATAGGATATGCGGGTATGGTCCTCGCTTTTAGAAGCATGACATGGTTTTCATTTACATCACGTTGTTAGAGAGAAAAGATAGTTGTATTTTGGTTTGTGAATGGAAGCTAATTAACTTTGATTACATCACATATTGCTCTAAGTGTTGGAATTTTCATCTATGCTTTCCAACTTTTATACTTGCGTAAATGTACTTGTTGTTAAACTTAAACCAATGTTATTTTCGACTTCGCTCTTGGAATATACAAGTTGTGCGAAGCTTGAGTGTGCTCACTCTGCTATCAAGACTTCCTCTTAGTTATTGAATTTGAGTCGTGCGAAGTTCGAGTTTGGTAACTCCACTCTCAGGATATCCTGATGGCCATTGATCCTGACTCATGAGGAGTTAAGTGTGTAAACTTCTCTCTCGAGACCTCCTTTTGGCCATTGGTCTTGAGTCATGCGAAGTTCAGGTTTGGCGACTCTACCGTCATAATCTCCTCACGGTCATTGATTCTGAGTCATGAGGAGTTGCTAGTGTATGATGTTGTTTCATCCTTTATACTCTCCGATCTTTGCATTCAGGTTAGAGTTAATGGTGTCATTGGCTTGCTAGTTTAATACTTAGATCCAAGCTTTGAGGATCGGAGTCAACCAAGCATGTGGTCGATATCACATTTACTCGGTTAGTGAGTTGCCTCCGTGTTCGAAGACTAAGGGACGAATTTAGACACTCAAGTTAATGAGCATCATGAGTTATTTATGCTCGGCCTCATCGTTGATTCGAGACTCGAGTTGACTTGTGAATGGAAGACTGCTCCATAAAGTTTTGAGGTTTTCTAAATACTCGAGGTGATGGATCAATGTCAAGTTCTGAGGTGTTGATCCAGTGTTGTGCGCTCGTGTATGCGAGTCAGTTTTCATCACAATTCAAACATACTACGCAGAAAGTAAACACACTAAGAACATAGAGACAACCTGCCTTTTTGTCCGCTCTAAATCGGTAATTAAACCAACTTGAATCGTTTAAAACGACATCTTGTTATGGCTTACAGGGTTTAAACAGAATTACACAAAAAATCACAGAATACACTTATTTGCAGCAGAATAAATTTTATACAAACATCAGAGTTTTTACAATATTTTGTATAGTAGAATGAATACATACATTAATAATTTTTTACAATTTTTCCGAGCTTGCACATGTTTGTGCCTTTATGTGCCTCTCTTCTTTGTGAACTGAAAATCCTTAAATCTGTAACACTTGGGTCTTACCCAAGCGTTCCATTCAAAACAAAAAACACTCGAGTCAGGATTAATCTTTGTTCAAGTAAATTAACTTCAACAAAAACAAAAATATAGTAGATAATCTTAACTTTAAATTCGTATCTTATGCAAAATACAAAGTTATGTATCGTCTATTCTATATCAGTGTTTGGATCGAGTGGTCACGGGAGCTTGCATGTACACACATGTACATGTACCCGTGTGTACTGCCCAGCATCCTAGAAAACAGGAATCAACAGAGTAACATAGCAAACAAATTAATAGGGGTGGTAGCATTTGACTATAGGCCTACTCAAATATAGTGGAAACTTGAACTCAATGGGTCCAAACAATGCAGACAATAAGCTACCAGGTTTAAATATAGGTTAATCAATCATGAGCGGGTCCAAACGCACATAACAGTAATCAAAACTTAGTTCAGGTATATAACCAGAAAGAAACTCAAAGGCACCACACATTTTTACATATGTAATAAAACAATGCAAATGAATATTGATCAAGACAAGACACCAGGCCACTAGCATGATGATCAATTCACGTTTAGTTATAAGTACATAGTGGTAGGCCAGTAGATGTTAAATGCACACAGTAAAAGTGGTAGCACCGCAAATGAAATTACAAGTGGTAGGCCTGCTCATATGACAACCAACGTAAGAGGGGATGAAAATGTAAAATGTGCCAATGTAATCAAGTGATCCAAGCTGCAAGTATATATATAACACATATAAGGTGCAAAGGACTCAAACCAGATGCATGCAAGTGTCAACATAGTTCGAATCCATAGTGTCCAAATAGTCTTAACACGTTAAGTACAGATGCAACAACAACTGTGACATGCAACATGTGACATAGCTATAGGGTATATTCATCATAAAAGTGGGTGCAGAGAACAAGTGATAGCATCAGAATTTAAGGATGTAACAGCTAAAATGCATATATATCGAGCAAATCAACTCAAGGAAAGTAAAATGGCATGTATCCGTTTCGTGGCAACAAAATTTGTGAACCAAATGAAAATGTGGAAGTTACAAATCAAAGTAGCACATAACTTCTTGTTTGAAATTTGCGTAATCACATAAGTGCAAGGGTGCGGCAAAATGCCCAAACAGTTCTACACTCAAGCCTAAACCCAAATCAGGTTCCATTAGCCAATATATGTGTGGATATGACCTGAATCAGTGGCATGTCCAAGTTCAAGTAAATAGATTCAAGTTTGCATGGTCGAACACTATATATATACACACACACACAATATATATATATGTATGTATGTATATGCTATGCCAAAAAAATATAAGTATACACTTATATGATTTAAGTGTGAAACAAGGCAAATATGCACAAATAGTATTTCAAGTATGCATGCAGATTTTTGAAGCAAGTTATACAGCACAGGTTTAAAATTTAGTAAGCATTTTGAGTGGAACACAGTAATTCTTAATTCTTATAATATAGATGCGGAGAATCATTCACTAACAGTCCCAATATTCATGGTTAATGGTGTATAACCAGGCAAAGCATGATGTTTTAAAACCAGCTATGATGCATATAACTAAAGTAATGTCCCAGTCTTGTATCAAAATTTACTGGTAAGACCTAAGTATATGGGTAACATTTAGAGTACTTCAATATTAATGTCGGGTTTCAAGTTAAATCCAAAATCTTGAGTATATTCAGGGTATACAGAATATTATATAACAACAGTTCCAATGCGGACAAGGCAAGGTGCAGCCAAATAAATGATATCCAAACAGTGCAATAGCGACAGGTATCGTAGCAAAACCTCAACCATATTTAGTTTACTTGTGAAACAACAACATGCAACAAACCACTTATACGAAACAACTCAGATATAGCTATTTAATTTAGTTAAATTACTAAGGCCAAGATACTTGAATCAAAATAAATCATGAGCAAATACTCACCTTAAATCAACGTAGAAAGAGGCACAGAAAAGCAGCTTTGGCTACAAATGGCTGGAGTGAGCTTGGTGGTGACGAACCGCTGCAGGCATGGGTTTCTCTTGCGGTGCCGGTGGTTGGAGGCTCAGTTGAAACATAGGGAAGGAATGAAGCACAAATTCAGGTGTAGCAACAAAAGGGACAGTGAGCAAGATTGGTCAGGGTTGATGCGTGCGGGTTTCGAAGGCCAGAGATGACGCGGAATGGTTGATGCAGAGGCGTTGGGCGAATGAATGTAAGGAGGAGATCCTATCGACTGTGGGTTACAGAGGGAGGAGCGATTATTGGTGATGGAGAAAGATGGAGGGCGGCGGTCGATTTCTGAGGTGGAGGACTGAATTAGGTTTAGATCGATTTGGGGGAAATTTCATTTCGTTTGGCTGAGTGAAAAAGAGAAAGGAGGATGTTTATCCATAAAAATCATAAACCCATTAACGGATTGAACATATGAGTCGAGTACGAATATGCTTCAAGCCATAAAACCACTCGAACAATCACAAGGGTTGAACATAGGTCAAAGGCTAAGGGTCAAGCGCAAGCATGCATTCAGCATAAACCCATTTGGACGTCTCAAATGGATCGAGCAGGTAAGGGTCGAACATTAAGGAATGGTTGTCTCTTGCAAGGCTCGATCGAACATACTCCCTATGGATCAGTCAGACATATCATTCCAAATCGTTCGAACATGGTTAGAAGCTCAAAGTCTATCATTCAAGATCGTTCGAGCATGACACTCAAGACTCGAACGAGTAAGGTCATACAACACAGGAACAAACAAAGAGGCTCGAACCAATAGGGTCGATTAGGATCGGTGGCTTGAGCATGGTTCCCCCAGTTCAGTCAAACAAGTAGGGTCAGTCGAACATGCTTCATATTGTTTGGTCGAACGTGGATTCGGGTAGATAGCTGGACACAGCTGTCAACAACTGACAGTGGCATTTCTGTAATTACTTGTATGTTCGACCTACAGCCTGCATATATACATTTCAACTCACCACTTTACTCCAAGATCTTCTATAAATAGGCCATGGCTTCCCTACTTTCGGGGACCGATTGCCATCACCCCGAAGGAATGCCAAACTGCTTCCTCTCATGTTCTAAGTGATCCTATCACCTCCTACCATGTCAAAGCAAAGATCAAGCATCAAATCCATCATGAATCCTACCAGAAGTGCTCAATCATCTTAGAAAGCGAAGATTCTCCACCATTTCCTTTGCATTTAAAGGGATCTACTTGGTTCTCTGCAGATTTGATTTTATTCAAGTGAGATCTAAGTGATGGAGAGAGGATGAATGTGTTTTTGTGCGGTTCTATATCTGTAACTCTTGAATTGCTAATGGAAATTATTTCTAAAGTGGATATAGATCATTCATAAGATCGAACCACTATAAAACCTTTGTCTTTTTACTTGCATTCTATAACGATCGCGGTTCCATTTATTCTCTTGCCGTATTGGTGAAGTGCTATTAGTGTACCTTGTGTGTTTTAATCCAATTTGGGTTTTAACATTTTGGCGCCCACCGTGGGGGCGGATTTTCATTTCATTCTCTCACACCCTTTCAAGGTTGAAATCCTTGCATTAAAGTTCTAAGCCTTATCCAACATAATGGCAAAATCTAAGAAGACCATAAGCAAAGATGTCGGAAATACGGATAATATTGCTAATGAAGAAACACCGCTTGCTAATCGTTTCGATGTTGGTGAAAATTCGATAAGCGGAGCTGGTGTGACTAAAAATGGGTTGAATGCCGCTATTTCTAACGTGAACCAATGAATGGATGCTTCTACTAAAGCTATGATGGAGAAACTTGATGCCATCCTTCATGCTCGATCGAATCCAGCCCCACCGAAAGTCCATGTTGATCTTGAAGAAAATGATAAATCTCCCGCTTTAACCGCAACGATAACATGGAAGATGATTATGACTGGTTGAGTGACAAGGACGAAGCTAACATCGAAGAGTTCAGATCAAAAGCTAAGAATCAATCTGAGGTGAACGTTCAAAAGGTTACCAATCTTTCTACGGGGGAACCTCCCCGTCGAGAAGGCAAAGGACCTATGATCTCAAGTCATGACCGTTTGCCTAGACTAACATTTGGTAAGGAACTCAGCTTCATGAAGCGGCATAACACTGAAGAATACATCTGGGACATGATAGAACAAATCATGAAGAAGAATCAAGCTAGCAAAGATGATGGAAGAGAATGGGACTTCTCTCATGGAAGGACTCCATTTTCCGAAAGGATCCTTGAAGCGGAATGTTCAAAGATGTTCAATCCTCCAACTTTGCCTCCGTACAACGGCCTTGTTGATCCTAACTACTTCTTATTCAAATACGAATGGCATATGAGTGCCGCTAAAGCAACTGATGAGATGAGATGCAAATACTTTCCTCTATACTTAGAAGGTGCTGCATCATTATGGTTCATGAAGTTGCCACCTAAATCTATTGACTGTTTCTCTGACCTAACCAAAAAGTTTAAGGAACAGTTCCGCTTATATGCTACCAAAGCCAAGGATTCTATAACGCTCTCGGCAATGAAATAGAAACCAGGGGAAACTGTTAAAGCCTTTCTTAGTCACTTCAATGTTGCCCTGTCTGAAGTGAGGAATGCAGAGCCACTTATAATTCTCGTGGCCTTAACTGACACTATAGACAAAGCAAGCGAACTCGGGAAATGGATAAAGATGAAGGAACCAAATACGCTGGACAAGTTCTATAAGAAAGCAGAGGAGTACATGAGAATGGACTATAATCCTATGCCCCTTCGGATCATTGATGGTAACCAACTCCTTGAAGCTCCTAAAAGTTCTGCTTCTAAATCCAATCAGAAGAATACTCAGGGGCAGAAGCGCACAAATGACAAGAATGACAACAAGTCTAGTAAGAAGTTTCGTCTTCTTGATTCATCAGAGCTAACTCCTTTGAATGACACTCCTGAAAACATTTACCTTGCTAAAAGGGACGTAGAGGATTACTCGGAGCCTCGGCCAATAAAAATGAATGACCATATGGCCAGATCCGGAAAGTTCTGCAGGTTCCATAATCAGCCAGGCTATAATACCAATGGGTGTAGGCATATGAAATCACTGATTGAAGAGATGATTAAAAAAACCATCTACAACAATATGTGAAGAATTTCCGAGGCGCAAATCCTTCTTCAGCTCCCCACGGGCAAGGGGCACCAAATGACTAATTCTATCCAAGCAACGTAGCTTCTGCTCAATATAACCCAAGGGTGATAACCAATTAACGACCGTTCATGATGATCTAATATTCGCGGCTCATAATAAGCGATCACTACCGCCATTACTTTACCTCTTATATTACTTTACTTTTTTCTATGTTCTACTTTCTTGTAAATATTCCGTAATGATTTACATGCATTATACCAAACGATAGCTTTACGAATGAAATCTTATCTGCCTGTGTAAATCTCTTATTTGCAAAATATACAAAATTTGCTAAAAAAAGATTTTCTCATTGTAGGTTGTTCTATAGGTGTTCTCTTCCTCAAAATTCCGACTAAATGACACAATCCTAATAACACCAATTCAAATGTCAAAATGCTGTAACCATCAATATGCTTAAGGAAAGGACGAAAAATGCTACTTTGAAAAGCAGATGAGGAAAATTTCAATGAGTCAAAAGGCGAAGAGAGAAGCAAAAAGCTACGGATCTGACACCCAAAGGTTTGCTGGAATTCGTTGCGCGAAACGAAGCGTTGGAGTTCACTATAAGTGAAACGAAGCATGCGAGTTCGTGGCGCGAAGCGATGCAACCCACGAAAGGTTTGCTAGAATTCGTTGCGCGAAATGAAGCGTTGGAGTTCACAATAAGTGAAATAAAGCGTGGGAGTTCATGGCGCGAAGCGATGCAACCCAACAAAGGCTGGAATTCATTGCGCGAAATGAAATGTTGGACTACACTACAAGTGAAACGAAGCATGGGAGTTCGTGGTGCGAAGCGATGCAACCCACCAAAGGTTCGCTTGAATTCGTTGTGCGAAACAAAGCGCTGGAGTTCTCTATAAGTGAAACGAAGTGTAGGAGTTTGTGGCGTGAAGCAATGCAACCCACCAAAGTTTTGCTAGAATTTGTTGTGAGAAATGAAGCGTTGGGGTTCACTACAAGTGAAACAAAGCGTGGGAGTTCGTGGCGCAAAGGGTTGCAACCCACCAAAGGTACGCTGGAATATGTTGTGCGAAACGAAACGCTATAGTTCACTATAAGTGAAACAAAGCGTGGGAGTTTGTGGCGCAAAGCGATGCAACCCACCAATGGTTCGCTGAAATTCGTGGCGCAAAACGAAACGCTGGAGTTCACTATAAGTGAAACGAAGTGTGGGAGTTTGTGGCACGAAGCGTGGCAACCCACCAGAGGTTCGCTGGAATTCGTTGCACAAAACGAAACACCAGAGTTCACTATAAGTAAAACGAAGCATGGGAGTTCGTGGTGCGAAGCGATGTAACCCACAAAGGTTTGCTGGAATTCGTTGCGCGAAGCGAAACGATGGAGTTCACTATAAGTGAAATTAAGCGTGGGATTCGTGGCACGAAGCGATGCAACCCACTAAAGGTTCCTGGAATTCGTTGCGCGAAAGGAAATGCTGGAGTTCACTATAAGTGAAACGAAGCGTGGGAGTCCATGGCGCGAAGCGATGCAACCCTCACCCAAAATTCGCGGAAGTTTGCAATACGGAACGATGCGACAATCCTAAAAATTCTTTCTATTGAGAAAGCAGAAAACAAATTACAGATACGTATTTCTCAAATATGAAATATTGTATACCATTATACAAACCATTGAGATGATAATGTTTGAAATCCACGGTCGGCTTTAGTCAATTAGTAGATTTCAAGCGTTAATGCTAATTCGAATTAGAACATCTTATTTGTATAGACAATATTCAGTGAGTTTCAAACCATTATGTACAAACACTTTATTCAATTCAAAATAAAATTCTCTATAGTTCATTTCTTAAACTAGTCCACTATCGATATGAACAGTCGATGGTGAGTATGAGTCCAAACTTGTGTAGATGCTTGTTTTAGTTACAAAACAAGTAACTTGAAGCATAAGAATTTGTAGCGTGGACATGTAAAATAAGAAGGTACGACAAAGAAAAAAAAGCTTAAAGTACAACAAGCAGAACATATTTCCATCATAACATCACAAAAGAAAGTCATAATATTGCAAGTTCAGCACAGAGTATCCGGACACAAAGTAGCATAAGAGCAGTAAGAGAGGGCCGACATCCCGCATATCCAACCGATATAAAATCATAAGTGCATGAAAGGAAATAACAAAGATCATTTCCTAGCCTAAGCAGAAGAGGAAGGGAGAGTACCAACTTGTTCTGTGTTGGCCTCAAGATTTGCTAATTCTGCAATAATCTCATCCCGGGATTTGAGAACCTAGATAAGCGTAGCTTTGTCCTTCTCTAAAGTAGAAACGTGTTCAAGGTTCTCCCATTTTAACTTTGAAGATCACAAGAGAAGGTATTCCAGGCGACCAATTAGCGTGCAGTATAATTTCCAATAAGGTCAAGATGCTTCTCCAACCAATCCTTGGCAGCATCAAGCTGTTCCAGCGAGTGATTCTTTATGATGTCTAAATCGCCAGGAACTGATCGTTTGTCAGATGGGTATATATCTAAGTCAAAGTGGTCAAAGTGCAACCCCTGTAGACACCAACCTTTGAATCATTCAGCGAATTCAAGGCAGCATGGCCTGGGAGTGTAACAAGGCATGTCTATGATAGTTTAACGTTCAGCCAGAGTTGGGGCAACAAAGGAAGTAGCTAAAGAAGGTGAATCAGAAGTAGTCTGAGTATCAGGCATGGGGAGCTTGTCCGGCCTAAGGTGTTTCCGAGTGTTGCCCTTTCTCAAAGTTTTCCCAATCCTTGTAGATATCCTACACAATGATCAAAGAGAATCATTGGATCAAAGAGCACAAGCTCCAACCAAATAATGAATCCATTATCAATCCCAAGCAACTCAGACATATGCAAGCAGAGTCAAACGAGTTCAAGCCCTAGCAGGAGTAAGCATGTCCGATTTATGAGTATCGAACATGTTTGAGCCCAAACTGGATCGAGCGTGCTCGAACCTCAACTGGTCAAGCATGACCAACCCTCAGGGTCAAACATGTTTGAATCCAAGCAGAGTCGAGCATGTTTGAACCCTAGTTGTTCAAGCATGACCAACTCCATAGGTTGAACATGTTCGAACCTGAATAAGGTCGGCCATGCTCAAACCAAAGTGGGTCGAACCACATGGGTAGCGTGAGGGTCGGACATGGTACATCGGTTCGAACGAGGCTTGTGATGATGCAGCATGAATGAATCATTGCTAAAGTTTGCTTCCAAATTATCTAAACTACAAGCACAAGTATCAATAGCAAGACTATGAAGTCTGAATGTGCAAAAAAGTTGACAAAACAAATGAAAATACACTGCGCAGGAGTTCAATCAAACATTTAGTGTGCATCAAGTGCAAATCCAAGCCTGATGGATTTTGGATGATTTTAACTCCACAAATACGTCCAATTACACATTCTCAGTCCGAATTCAGTCAAGTTCACTCAATTCTCATCAACATCTACCCAAAAAACTCTAGTTCATATTTAAACCGTAAAAGAGAAAAGGAAAGTCACCTTGAAGCAGTATGAAAGCTCGAATTTAAGAGGACTAGCTATTTCGATGCGGTTCGAAGTTAGCTTGGTTTCATTTCAAGATCAAATGAGCGAATTTCACTAATCAACTACACGAGATTCGATTCGGATTTGGAAAAGAGGGGGATTGGAACATTAAAGAATTTCAAAAGGAAGAGGCCGCCACCATTAATCTGTTTTTCAGTGGAAGTAAGCAAAGGAGAAAAGTGAGGAGCCGAGGTAATATAAAGAACCGGGATACGAAGAGCCAGGCTCGACCAGGTGGTTTGATCGATCCAAAAGATGTGTTCGGCCCGGAATATGTCCGACCCAAACTATTGAAAAGGCATGTTTGATCCAAAGCGCTCGTTCGATCCATGACGTTTGTTCGACTCAAGATGAAGGATCAACTTGAACGTTTGTTCAACTAGGTTTATGCGATGACAACCAATTCAACGTTCATGTAACAACCCTGAATTTTGGGGCCAATTTAAAATTTAGTAATTTTAATGAGTTTTTGATATTTAAAATGATTTATTTAAAATAATACTGATTAAGAATTGAAGTTAGAATGAATAATTTAATTTTAATTATAAAAGGAGTTAGAAATAGCGCTGTAGTTTGAAAAGTCAAACTTGAACTTTGACTGATCGTACAGGATGCAAAATTTAACGAATTTTAGTGAAACAAAAAATATTAAAATCTATTTAAAAATATCTTTCTAACGAATCCGAAAAATCGAAATTTCATAGCGGGAATCAAAAGTTATGCCCAGTTTAAAATTTAGAAAGGTCGCTATGAAATATATAAAGGTCAAAAATGCTACTTTTCACATACGAAGGAATTTGGACTCGAAACCACTTCCATTGAGTTCAGAATGACGTTTCTGCATTGAAAAACAGTAAACACTTATATATTTCGAGTTTCAGAAGTATTTGTTTAAAATGTATTTTTAATATTAAATATATAGCCTTGAAAATAGCCATTTTGCAAACGACCTCCGTTTTCGACGAAACCACTTTTGTTGGATCTGTAATGTCAAAATATTGTTAAGTTTAATTTTTCATAATTTTTCGAATTAATTTGTGAGCGTGGAGTAGAAACCGTGTTTCGTCAAATACAGTCAAAATTGAACGACTTAAAAATGGCCATTTCTCAAACAGTCTCAGAATTCGATGAAAATAATTTTGTTGGATTCGTATCGTCAAAACATAGCCAAAAATATTTTTTTCGGAGTCCGTATGTAGCTCCGGTGGATTTTTGAATACGTCAGAATATTAAAATAAAAGAATAATTTTAAATCTGAAAAACGGAGGCTGAGATGACCTTTTGGGCCTGCGGAACATAGTTAGATGGATCCGGAATAGGGGTTATTAGCTAGGAAACACAATCGTTGGGCTGAAAACGGAGTAAGTGGGTAACGGACCTTTATTGGATAATAACCTAATTAAATAATGGGTGCGTTTTTTACAGGTCCCTATTAAGTTTCAAAATAAATAAAAAAAACCGCGCATACTTTCCAATACAATTCTGGTCCCTGTTTTTGAATGTGCGCCTCCTATATTAGTGCATCCGCTTCCACCTGTCATGTCACGCTCAGGTCCATTTTTTGTTTCGCTCCTACGTATTTTTCCAAAAAAAATAGTGCGGCCATGACCCAAAAAAAAAAAAAAAAAATTGTAAAATCTGGAAATAATCCCAGAAGTCCACGCCAAAAAAAAAAAACTTGCATATATGTATGCAATTATTGCCTATACTTGCATACATGTATGCAATTATTGCACAAAGGAAATTATGCTATAGTTTTGCCTGCATATATGTTGCACGCAAATGTGCATGTTTCATATTTAATTGCACACTTGAATGCAAATAAAAAAGAACTCATTCAACAACGGATACAAACACTGGAATAATTGCACATATATACGCAGGAAATTGAAATTTTTGCATGAAAAAATGCATTTAACTGCATTTATCGTTCTTTTTTTCAGTTTAATTTTATTTTTTGCATGTTTTTGATTTTTTTTAGTGAATTTATGGTCGAATGAATTATTTATTTAAAAAATAATATTCGGATTTTTTTTACTTTTTTTTCCCACTTTTTTCGCAACTTTTGAAAAATAGGGACCTAATCTATAATAAGTTTATCACCGGATGTGAGCCTAATTAAGTTTGCTTTTAGGGACCTGAGCCTTATTTTCACATTATAATATAAATAAGAGAAGTACGGCCTCCTCTTTCTCTCCTCCCGTTAAAACATGTTCAGCCGCATGAAATGAACCCATCATAGCCGAAAATTGATGCTCCAAATTCTCCCAATCCACAAGGAATTAGATCACGCCGTAGTACAACTTTTTGAAGCTCTTCTCACTCTCTTTAATCTCCAACAAGTTTCATCCATTTTCATCGACTGTAGGCGAAGAACGAGCACCGCAAACCCGCGGCCTTTACACCCAAACCGCACCTTCCATGTGCCACCATCCATCATCCTATTTTCTGAGCTTGTAGATCTCTCGTAGCCGGTCGTTTTTCCGCAAACCGTTCGCAAAACCATCAACTACAGAGTGAGAAATCTTGATCCAAAGTTTTGAACAAATCAAGGTATGAAATTTCAGAATTTGCCACGCTTTTAGATGTGGCAACTGCAGTTGTTAAAAGCTGTTTTCTAATATATACATATGAACTTCAAATTGAAATATTTCAGATCCCAAACCGCCGTGACTTTGAACACGAGATCTGACCGAGTTTGGACCTTCATTTCAAATCCAAGCAATATGAGAATTTATTTTTAATTAAATTTAATTATTATTAATTTAGTTATTATTTTTGCGTAATGGGAAGTTTGAATGGCAAATATAAGTGGATCTGCGATGGATGTTATTCTAAGTTATGGATCTGAATTGGTTGTGATGTTATGATATTAGATCTGAAAATTTAAGTGTTAATTATTGTTTGGGGTTGTTAATTCGATTTGATCTCTTTATTATTTAAATTATTGTTTGTGGTTGGATTGGACATGAAATATTGGACACAAACGGTAAAATTAAAATAACATTTTTGTTTAGATGTAAATTAGAACGGTAAAATAAAAATAACATTTTTATATGTTATTTAGATGTGAAATAGGACCGTAAGATTAAAAAAATTAACTTTTTATATGTAATTAGTTATGAATTGACACCGCATGAAGGAAATTACATTTTTATATGTAATTTATATATGAAATTACACCGCATGAATGAGATAACATTTTATATGTAATTCATATATGAATTTGCATTGTATGACTAAATTACATTTTTCTATGTAATTAAAACATGAATTTACACCATGTAATTAAAAATTACATTTTTCTATGTAATTTATATATGAATTAGAATGATATGATAAAAATTACATTTTTCTATGTAATTAAAAGATGAGTTTGCATTGTATGATAAAAATTACATTTTTATATGTAATTAACACATGGATTTACATCGTATGATAAAAATTACATATTTATATGTAATTAAAAGGGGGAATTAACATAGGATGATAAAAATTACATTTTTATATGTAATTTAGATATGAATGAAAACGGTAAAGTAAAAAAAATTACATTTTTATATGTAATTAGAACATGAATTTGCATTGTATGATAAAGATGACATTTTTATACGTAATTAAGATGTGAATTTACATTGCATGATAAGAATTACATTTTTATTTGTAATTTAAATATGAATTTACACCGCATGATAAAAATTACATTTTTATATGTAATTTATATATGAATTTGAACCGTAGGATAGGAAATTACATTTTTATATGAAATTTATATATGAATTTACACCGCATGATAAATTTACATTTTTATATGTAATTAAAATGTGGATTTGCATTGTATGATAAAAATTACATTTTTACATGTAATTTTGATATGAATGAGAACAGTAAAATAAAAATTACATTTTTATGTGTAATTCAAATGTGAATTTGCATTGTATGATAAAAATTTACATTTTTGTATGTAATTTAGCTATGAATTAGAACGGTATGATAAAATTTACATTTTTATACGTAATTTAGATATGAATTAGAACGGTATAAACAAAATTACATTTTTATATGTAATTTAGTTATGAATTTACACCGTATGATAAAAATTACATTTTTACAAGTAATTTAGTTATGAATTTACACCGTATGATAAGAATTGCATTTTTATATGTAATTTAGTTATGAATTTACACCGTATGATAAGAATTACATTTTTACATGTAATTTAGTTATGAATTTGCACCATATAATAAAAATTATATTTTTACATGTAATTAAGACATGAACATGCAACGGATAATATAAAAATTACATCTTTATATGTAATTAATATATGAACTTGCAATGTAAATTAAAAATTACATTCTTATATGTAACTTAAGATGAGATTTACATTGCAAATTAAAAATTACATTTTTCTATGTAATTGGAGTATGAGTTTGCATTGTATAAATAAAAATTACATTTTTATATGTAATTAAGGTATGAATTTGCATTGTAAAATAAAATTACATTTTTAATGTAATTTAAAAAGGATATAAATTTGCACCATTATATAAATTACATTTTCAGTGCAATTAAAAAGTAGAATTTGACGGTGTGATAAAAATTACATTTTTTGTATGTAATTAAAGAATAGAAGTTTGCAAATTATATTTTCATGTAAATAGGATATGTAGAAGAAAAAGGAACTTATTTACATTTAAGGAAATAAATGAATAAGGAAAAGAAAAAGGAAGACATTTATTATTTATAGTTTTAAATAAATAAGGAAAAGATATGTTTTAATAATATTTTCTATGCATTAAAAGGAATGAATTGAAAGTTACATTTTATTTGTTAATAAGTAAAGGTATGTCATTTATGATAGTATAAAAAGTTATAAAGTAAAGGTATGTCATTTATGATAGTATAAATAGTCACACATCATGGGATTATAAGAAAGATGCAAATATTTATACTTGTTTCTAAGAAGTCATGTTGGGGCCTTGGGCTCCCAATGCATGCTTTGTTGTGAGGAGGGAGACCATGCATCATGACCACCACACACGCGCGCTCGACTCGACTCGACTCAGTTCGGGCTTGGGCCTTGGACCTTGGCTATGTGGTGTAGACACTTACATTTTTGGTCCAGAAAACACTGCGCTTTTCGAACTATTTTTTAATACAGAAAATATTTCTGAGCCGACTTTTATTTATGAAGCGGTAAACTCTTGACCCAGTATTTTCAGTAGATCATATTTTTCTTCCTCTGCCCAGTATTTTCGATTAACCCTAATCTTCGTCTATATATTATCATCAGTTGTAGACGAGATTACTACATAAAAAATACTATTTCTCTCCTCCGCCATTAAAATATTCTTACAGAATTTTTCGAGCAGTTATTAATTTCGAAAGTGCAAATCTGCACTGATTTGTTGTGCAAAGCAAATCAGTTATTAATTTTAGAGAGGTTGTTTTATCCTAGAGGCGGCGGCGGAAGTACAAACTGGTTTTGCACCACCGACCAGATCGCCGAATCGTCTTCAAGAGAGCGACCTAGCCCGCGACTCAGCCATTGTTTCCCAATAGTTTTAACAAAGTATTTACACTACTCCTTCCCACTGCATTTCCTATTCATCAAACTCAACTCCTCAATTTTATTCTCCCTTACACTCATTTGAAATGCAAAACTTACCATTTACATATTCTCATCTACTCCATACCTTATGTCTTTCTTACCTTATGTTAAAAAATCTAAGTTTGCTTTTCTTGCCCTAAATAGGATCAATGCAACTTTTTTAAACAACCAATTAAATTAAAATGGGCATGCTGAAATACAATGGGTACATAAAAGATAAATTCTAGGAAGATTTTTGATTATTTTTGTATCTCGGTTATTAATTAATATGGTAAGGATTCATTAAATTTCCCTCCATCATATAAGTTAATAATATTTTGCTCCATCTAGGATTGAGCTGCACCCCTTTTGGTTGTGATTTAACAACAGCTGGATTCCCAATCTGCATTAATCGTATGCAGTTCTACTTAACAACGATGAAAAATATATTGGTATATCTTGCTTCTGACATAAAGATTTATCCTAGGTTAAAATTTAGAAGCAGTAGTGTTTTCTAAATAATAACGAATAGAGACATCATCATCATATATGAGATTTTAAGGCAATGAGGTTAAGTAAACACACGCCCTTTGTAAAAGTATGTAAACACCACACATTGTTAACCTTAGAGTCCTTTTTGCTTACTAAACAAGCATCAGGCTAAGAGTTTTAATATACTAAAAATAGTACGCATAAAAATCCATTATATTGAAGGGGTAGGTAGAGGTGTGTGTATACATATATATGTATGCGGGCGTGTGTGTACACATTTTAAGAAAAGAAATGAGTTGAAAAGAATGTAGAAACTAGACAAAGACAAATGTAGAAGCAAAAAGTTCCAATTATAGTAAAATAATGGCCAGTGTTACACTTAATCTTTTTTTATTATAAGAAACCAAGTTAACGGCAAAAAAATTGTAATTAAATTCCATGAAAACGCAATCGATTACAATTTTTGTTGGCTAAATGTGAAGCGTGTAAATTGGATAGTTGTTAAGGAAAAGCGTAACATTTGAAAACCATTAAACCATCGGAGTTATATAGAACTTTCAGTGAGGTGGTTAATTGCTCAGGTTTTAATTGCCTGCATGTGTTTACTATTTTACTTCATACGTCTCTTATAGTTTCAAATGATTGCCATCAACGTGGATACTGACACATCCATAATTTTGAAGTATAGTATGGAAAGATGGTTAGTGTAGTCATCGTTTCACTTACTTCACTGTGAGGACATTGGAGCATTAACGTATAAAGCACCAAATGCATGAATACAACCCGAAAATTTAATACATCGGACATTGACTCAACGCAAAAACTGCAAGGTTGGCATTAGATTAACATAACTGTATTCTGCCTAACTTGTAATAAACTAACCAACTTAAATCCAAAAACATAAGCAAAGCACCATCTCATTCAATGGTACAAATACGTAGGTACTCCCCTTCATTGTAAAAGTAAAAACGCACACAATTTTTTCATCACAAATGTAGTTCAAGCTTTAGTTTTGTACAGCTAGTATAAAACGGTTTGTACGCTTCTTAACAATCATAAATAGAATAATAACATGGATGGTCTGCCTACTAGCAACATTCAGGGCATTAAAAACATCAATATGTTTCCTTAGGCCAGAGCGGATTTTTGGCATTGGCTTCCTAATTCTAGTGGAGATTTTGATTTTAAGTCTGCTTGGGAGCAGGTGAGAAGCAGATCAGTGGAGCTGAGCTGGTGTAAGATGATTTGGAACTAGTTTTGCGCCCCTAAAATGTCCATAAACACTTTACTTGAATGTACAGAAAACTAAATATAAAATATATAGTTAGCAAGCGGAAAAACACTATTGATCCTACCTGTAAGCTTTGCAACCAGCACAATGAAGACAGAGTGCATTTTTCTTTAACTGTAAATATTTGCTCAACTTTTGGCACAAAATAAAAAATAAACTAAGAGTGACAGAGATCAGCAATTCTAATCTCAGTCAAATTGTTGCTGACCTAGATAATCTTAGACTAACTAATCAAATGTACAGGCAGCTCAGTGCGGCAATTACAGTGACAATGTGGCATACATGGTGTGAACGTAACGATGATGAAACTCCTATCAACATCAGGCTCATGACTATCATATTTGATTGTAAGACCTACTTAATAAACTTACAATAGACAGTTCAAAGATGATTGGTAAACAATATACCTTTTCTGAATTCAGCTTGCTTCCCCAACCAATTGATAACACAAGGACTATACCCACTGAATCAGGAAAGAACAATTTCACTAGCTATGTTCTTCTATGTTGCTTGAGATCCCCTCCTATTGTTGCGCAGATGTTGCTCGCCTAACCTGAATTCAGAAGAATTAATTTATACACAGTTTCTAAGTCATGTAAGAAAAGAAATACAAATTATCCTAAATTGAAAGCTGAAACTTCAATTCTGAGCTCCAATTAGAAATCTACTACACTATTTTCATGTATAAAATCTAAAATCGAAATTTTTTGTTGATCTTATGGAACTTTCAATAGATGATAGGGCGAACGCTTACTTTCATCGGCAACAGAAGATAGGACAACGGAGACCGACAACGGTGACAGACGCGAAGGTGGAAATTTGACCTTGATGAAGAAATTAGGTATGTTTCTTTTCTCGGTGGGCAAAGGCGTATGAAGAAATTTGGGGGAAAATGTATGAAAACTTTGGTGGAAAACATATGAAATGGAGGGAAATGAAAATAGTTTAGCGCGCTAATTATTAACAGCGGTGGATATGGAAACTTAAATTATTTTACGGGAACGTGGAGCGTTTACAGCAACAAGTTAAAAAATGTCGTAGGCCTTCGCTAAGAAAACTGACTTTTGTTATAGTGGAGCTCAAAATTTATGTGATTAACAGTGACTGATCATATGTGTGATTTGCTGATGTGAAGTACCATAAGTATAGTTTGAAAGTACTTGTGGTTATTATGTTGTGAAATGATTTTTCCCTACTTGGGGATACAAAAATAATTTAGTATGTGGCTAAAGATTCGGATAACCCGGATGACTAAAAGTTCATGGGCATTGTACGGTGTAGCCTGCTCCACGTATGGGAGGTGCACGTATATATATCGAGTTGGTAATGTGCGAACCCGTCACCTTGTCTGAGGGCTAAATACCTCCCAATATTTGGTTGCATATTATTTATATGCATTTGTTTTGGAATTCATATTTCCAAATGATTTTGGTTTGAGATCCCGAAGTGAAATCTACTTTTATATGAAAAATAGATATGTATTTCAAATGATTTGAAATAAGAAATCGGGAAATAAAGTCCAAAGGAATAATTTCTGTAAGGAGAATTGGATTTCAAAAATCTAAGTTTGGGGTTTAAACCTAAGTGGGTAGATTGGAAAATTGCATGTTGTGTGATGCATTGTTGATTCCATAAGTTTATTTATGGTAGTTGTTTATGCACTGGCAATCTAGTGAAGTAAACACGTTCCGCGCCATACGGCATGGTCCCGTGATTTGCCTTATTTTATAAAGTTAATTATGATTGTAAAGTTTCTCATACCGGTCCCGTGACTGACTCATAGTTTGTTTTTCCCTTACAAACTCGGGTGCCCATATTTTTCACACGGGCAGTTGAATAGTTTGTTTTGCAAACTATTCCATTGAGGAGGATTCTGGATTGAAGCTTAAAGCTGTGTCAAGAGCATTGATAGTCTTCCGCCGTGCACTGTATTACATTTATTGTAAATTTATCTTTCGCTGTATAAATTTTGATGTATTCTAATATTCTGTACTCCGATGTAACATTATTATAATGCTAATAAAAGTCTTCTGTTGTTTATTCTGATGTGTTGTGCGCCCAAAGTTAATAATATGGGGTTTTCCGACTTTCGGATAGGGCCTTGCGGTCGATTCAAAGGGCGGGGAATTCTGGGTGTTACATAATATAACTAAATTCAAATAAAAATACTAAAAATAAGAAAGAGATATTTTCTTTTACATAATTGAATGTTAAAGTGTGTTACTTGCTTGACACACCCTTACATTTTTTGAATCATGGAAATTCAACTGTTTTAACAACAGAAGTTTTGTGAACAAAAGGAGAGTGGTAGCCTTTTTGACATATTGTAGAAAGCTACCATAAGATCTTACCTAGTTTTTGTGAATTAATTAACTTTTTAACAATAACAATAAATAACTGGAAAGAATAAATGGAAAATTATTATATACTTGATTGTTATAAAGTAAGGTGTTTTTTTTCAATGTACAATCAAGTGTACAAATCAACATCACCAATCATACGAAAAGGCAACAATAAACTAACATGTTGAGTAACATCTGAAAACATGGAAAAGAGAAATTAAACCAACCTATCGAAATAGAAAAGGTGCATCAAATGAGCATGCTGAACTTTAGATATCAGAGGGAAAGCTAGATCGTTAGGTCTACTGATTTTGAAATGGATTCACCTTCATATTGTATGAATTTAGTATCAAACCTGAGACAAATTATAGAAAGGAAATCAAATGGATTAAAAATTTGATAGATTAAAGTGGATGGAGCTGAATTTATATAGCATTTGGCATAGTTAATGAAGCAAAACGTTGTTGGAGACTAAAGAAGAAGCAATAGTAAAATAATGGGTTATTGATATTAATTTGGGGTTATAAAGGATGTATATTAATAAGATGATATAAGCAAAATTGTCTCCACCAAATCCAGAAGAGTATAATATTTGGCATGAGAATGAATAAAGTTTTAGAGTATGAAGAGTTTGACGTTTAATTTCTTATATCATGCAATAGGAAAATTATTGGAGACTGAAGACTAAGAGATAGCAAAGTAATGGGTCACTGATGTTAATTTGGGATTTTAAATGATGTATAATAACCAGAGGATATAAACAACTATTTTTCAATAAATCAAGGAGAAAATGATATTTGGCATAAGAATGAATGTGGAGTTAAACAGGAAGAGTTTAATATTTATTTTCTTATATAATAGAATAGATTAAGAGGTAATTTCATAGTTTTACCTTTAAATGCGAACAATTTATAGCCAGAAGATAATATAGTAAAAAGCAACTATAATTCTATATCCATTAACTAATACCAATACCACAACAAAGTATAAAATATAAAAAAATTCTAATGGTTTTCCTCTTTAATGGAAGACTCTACCCTGTAACTAATCCCTTTCTCTCACCCACGTTCGCAGCCTTCTTCTTCATCCGATAAACCTTCATCGCCTCCAACATCCACCAATCCTCATCCAAAAACAACTTCTAATCCTATTATCAATCGAAAACATGTACAATCTGAATCAAGTAAAAGGAGTTTGAACATTGTAAAATAGCCTTTGGAATATGTCTACATTCCCGAAATAGTCTATAATCAATCAGAAAATACTTAGGTTAATATAGTTGCTCATATATCGATTCATTTTAGACTCTAAATAGTAAAGCTAAAGGAATATATCACAAGTGTAACAACTCGTATTTTTGGAACCAATTTAAAATTTATTTTAAATTTATTTTCATAGAAATCAAATATTTTAGATGAATTATTTTGGGAATAAATGAATTAGAATTTATTTTAATCGAAGTTAGAACGTATAAATTTAAAATTTAATTAAATTGAACTTGATGTGGCGAGGTAGTTTGAAAATTTGATTTTAAACTTAGAATGAATGTATAGGATCCAATATAAACCAGAATTTGATAAAACAAGAAATGCTGGAATATTTTGAATTGTAATTTTCTAACGAGAGGAAGAAATGGAGATTTCACTTTATGAATTGTAAGTAATGTCTAAATTAAAAGTTAGAATAGCCGCTATGAAATATAATATGTAGTCCTAAAAGTCACATTTTGTATGCAGATGAATTTGGACTTGAAACCACTTCCATTGAGTTCAAAATGTCGTTTAGGTGGTCGAAAACTATAAGGATCGATATTTTTGGAGTTTGTGGAAATTGGGACTTTGGTTAGGACTTGGTTAGCCAACTTAGCCACTTCATATAAGTGCCCCCAAATTAGCCCTTTCTCTCATTCACTCAAAACACTTAAGAAAAAATAGAAAAATGGAGAGTGGAAAGGAAAATTAAAATTCCTAAGCTAGGGTTCTTAATTCCAAGCCTAATTCTTGTTGAAATCAAGTGTAGAAGCTTAGGTAAGCTCCTCTTCATCTTCTCCATCTTCCCTAGCTTGTCTCCTCTTTGATTTATGATGATTCCTATGACCTTGTTATTAGGGAATCTATTTATATGTGCTTAGATTGGATATTTGCATGCAACATTGGAAGAGAGGTTGATTTTACAAGCTATTGGATATATTTCTTGTGTGTAATCAAGCAAAGGTGAGATTTTCCATCATAATTTTTGTTGTGAGAATAAAAAAAGGGGTAGCATTGGCTAAATAATAGTAGTTGATTTAGTTTGGATGGATGAAATGACTATGGTAGATCATATGAGTTTAACATGGGGATAAATGTTAAGTTGCAACAAAATCGTTTTATTTTGATATAGGTGAGTCATTCATGAACTCACAACTATGCCACAAGCTATTGGCTTGTAAAAGAGTAACTAAATGTTCATTTGGGTTTGCATATGCAAGTGGAATGGATATGTTAGCGTGGTTTTGTCGATTTCATGTATTCATGTTTCATTAAATTTGGATTTTTTTTGGTTAGAATTGTCCACACAATCTAATTCATATGCTATGGATTGATTGAGTGATATTGTGAAGCTCCATTGCCGCGCCGGCAAAGTTCTAAGTCTTCACAAGTCACTAGAGTCATATTAGATTGCTTTGGTTAGTAAACTTCCCCCTTTTTGGAATTTATAATCAAAACCATTGCTAATCTCTTGTATGAATGTTTGTGCATGTGTGTTTGGGCGTTACAAATTGTTTCGGCAAGTCTTTGAAGCCTTATAATCATTTACATAACATCATAAGCCTTCGAGCATGGATCGATATCATTTTGCATATGTTTTAAAGGCAAATTGTGCTCTAGAACAGGATTCAAACATCTGAATTATTTAGGTCAGACATTTGACCTGCTTTAAATAATTATGGAATCAAGTAAAGAAATTCAGAGGTCTGAAAATTTTAGCTCAGACGTCCGAATTTTAATTCAGATGTCTAACCCAAAAATTTCAACGTCTAAAATAGCTCGAAAATGAACTAAACCTTGCTGGTTCGGGAAATTGAAAAAACAAACGTCTGAATTTTTCATTAGGACATCTGAATTGTGTTTTAGGTTGTTGACCGGTGTATACCGGTCAACAATTTAGATCCCTCCAGGCTCTTTCCCGGCCGAGTTTCGGCCCATTTCGACTTCGTTTATGACTTGTCAATTTCACTAATTCGCAAATTTCAGTATTCGATTTTATTCGAAATTGTTTTACAAATCATTTCAGGTTGTTAAGCGATTTTGAATGTGTGCAAATAATTTTTTGCCTTATGTGTAAAATGTAAATGGTTAAACGATTTGGCATGCAAATGTATCAAATGAATATTGGTATGTTATGACTTGAGTATTTAATTTGATGACCGAATTAAATTCTCCACTAAACCTTTTTATAGGTAATGAATAAGGAAGGCCTATAAATTAACCAAGGAAAAAAAATATTTTGAAATTTTATGCGACGATTATTTGAAAAGACTGAGTTAAATCTCATTTCAAATAATTAAACGACGATTAAAAGTCAAAAATAATGAAGACAGTGCAAGACAGGCAATCTTCACATCGAATGGATTACTACTAATGCCTGGTATATGGGTAGCTCCCTTGAAGGGGTTATAGTGGTAGTTGTCGGGACGTACTTGTTGATAGTTTGGATTGTCAAGGACCTCTCTTCTGTATTGGACATATGGAACGAGGAATAAGGTGCCTTCAGTTTCGTTCAAATCCAGAACGGACATATGAATGGATTGTATGTTTGACAATGTAATGTGTCCTATGTAGTTGATCTCTGCTAAATATATATCTGTTTGGTGGCGGAGAATTTATTCTCTTTCTTAACACCCTTCTCTGAGACGTACGAGCTTAGAGGTTATATATTGGTGGAAATCAACGACATGGTATGGATAGACAGTGTGGCATTCTAAGATGCAATTGATCAAGACTTTTGTTGAAAAGCAAAGTCTTGTGGGTAATGATCAAAGCACAACTTTAAGTAGCACAACTTTGTGTATAACATTAATTTGCGAGCCTTACACCCCGGTATGAGTCAGAAACGAGATAAGGGACGCAAGGAGTGCATACGTTTCTTTCTAGCTAGAAGTTGTGTCATGGTATGGAGCCCAGGCATTTTTACTTATGTGGATGATGGATTGCGAGGCGCCTCAGATATGAACGACTAAAAGGCTTAAATGATAGGTCAGATAGGACCGGGAAACATATTATTCAGGAATAACTAATCCATAAACGTTAGGTGTGGGCCGACCTTGTAAGATCCAAGGGTTGCCCATAGGTGTGATCCTGGGTCATCTTGCTAGAGGTGATCCGAATCGGTAAGGAGGACATCCCTTTTCTTGACTTATGACGGAAATCCAATTTCCAATACGACATTGTGTGATTTTAATTAGAAACCTATATGGCGATATAGTAGGATGGAGTACTATGCCGTCTATGATTGATACATTTATGTTGAATTTGTTTTGTACACTATGAATCTATAGTAATATCAAAACGATTTGTTTTTAAAGCGTATCGAGCATGTTTGTCCATTATAAGGAAAAATTCTATCCTCCGGATTGTGTTTGCATTGTGTGATGGGATCTGAGTCTTATAACGGCTTCATTTTTTTTCTAAAAAGCATTGCGATGTTTACCAGATTTGCTTTATTTTATGCACCGGCAATCCAGTGGAGTAAACCCGTTCCGTGACATACGGCGTGGTCCTGTGATTTTCCTTATACTTTAAATAAGTTAAATGTAGGAATTCTCATACCAGTCCCATGACTGACTCGTAGTTTGTTTTTCCCTTGTAAACTCGGGTGCCCATATTTTTACACGGGCAGCCTAGAGAACAGGTGGTTGGCTTTATTTTGGATATGCACCATAGCATGGGGTGCTTTTTTGGCTGAAGATGAGGACTTGTTTTGTTATCATTTCCTTTGAACTTTTAAACACTATCTTGTGTTTGTTATATTTGATTCCTTAGTGGACATGTTATCTACTTGATGAAACTTGCTATGTGCAAAGTAGATCCTATATCTGTGTAACTCTGATAATGATTATGATTCCGTTGTTATGATATGATGTAAAATATTCTCAAATTTTATGTATTATGTTATATTCTTTATTCTGTTGATGTGATTAATATGTTATTTTCCAAAGACCGACCTTGCCATCGTGGAGCGGGGGTTTGGTTCATGTCAGGCGTGGTATCAGAGCTTTGGTTAACCTTTGTTCTGTAAGCTAACATATTAAATAACTCGTCAGAGATATAATTAGTAGAATTCTAGGACGAGTAAATCATCAAGGATAGGATTAGTAATATCCTAGAATGAGTACATCAAAATAGCATACAACATGATCACTACATCAATATCTATGCATATGTCTATATGCTTTTATCATCCCTTAAGTTGTCTTTTCTATTGACCTGGTTCTTTCCTTACTATCCACAGAACCAAAAGGAAATGAGTGGCCGAGGGAGAGGTAGGAGAGGCAGAGGCCAAGGAAGGGGTGATATCCCCGCTACTCCATATCAGCCCAATCTCGAAGAAGCCAACGCAGAGGATAACATTGAAGCTGCAGTGCCACAGCAACCCCCACGACTAGTGTTTGATCTAGATAAGGTCGCTAAGAAGTATAAGAATTTGGGTGGCATGCCATTCACGGATAGTGGAATGGTAACCGAGGCTCAAGCTTGGTAAAGGTCATGCGAACGGATCTTCGTGGGCCTAGAGTTAGCTGATCACAGGAAGAGGTTCATGTCATCTTGGCTACTTAAGGACGAGGCCTCGATATAGTGGGATGCAGTGACTATTGGCGATCTTGAAGTTGACATGACATGGTCCAGGTTCAAAGAAATTTTTAATGAAAGGTTTTTCCCTCGACAGGAAGTCGAGCGCTTGCACAATTAGTTTGCTAATCTTCAGCAAGGGGATTGAACCATTCATGAATATGTGAATAAATTTAGTGAACTCTCTCGCTATGAACCCGAACTAATTCAGGAACCAATTTAGAAGAACAAGCGATTCATAGAGGGTCTTCACCGGAGGTACCATAGCCGGGTGACTGTACACATCGAGCTTCCATTTACCAAGGTAGTCGAGATGGATTGCAGATATGAGTGTATTGATAAGAATAATTTTCAAGCATATCGGGAAAGGAGTCAAGCTAGCATCAAGAGAAAGCTTCCCGATAAGAAGCTGAAGCAAGCAAGACGGAAGTATGTAAGCCTCAAAAGGATAAGCGGGCAAAGGTTAAATGCTACAGCTGCAATTAGTACGGCCACATGTCTAGAGAATGCAATGCTCATAAGAGGCCAGACCGAAGTGAATCCATCCCTAGCCAGCAGCCTCGCAATAGTGGTGAGTTCTATAATTGCCATAAGCTGGACATATTGCAAGGAACTGTCCACTAGATAAGAAGGCTGATGTAGCTCATGTATATAAAGGGGAGAGTGTGTCGGCTTCTTCTACTAAAGAAGGTAAGCCCGATGTGTTGGAAGGTACAATTATTATTAAAAAATATTCCTATTGAAGTATTATTTGATACGGGAGCATCGCGTAGCTTTATTTCGAGTAACACCGTTAAGAAGTTGAATTTAAAATTGAGAGATCTTGATGAGTCGATTAGCATTCATAATCCGATAGGAGGTTCTCTTGTTCTTCATTTATGTTGTAAGTGCCTATCTCATATTCCTTTTACCGGTTTTCCTTTAAGTTGAATGTCATGAAATTTTCTGAATTTGATATCATACTTGGGTTGAATTGGTTAACTAAATATGAGGCTAAAGTTAAATGCGTCGAGGGAATTGTTAAAGTCAAAACAAAACTTGGGAGTATTATTATACCATGCCTAGGGTTAAGTTCAAATAGAAAAGAATTTTGGTCTGCTTTTGAAGTTTCTCCTACTTCTATTGAGAATATTCCCGTTGTTAGAGATTATGCGGATGTGTTTGAAGAAGTTGGTAGCCTACCTCCGAGAAGAGAAATTGATTTCAAACTCGATTTAGTTCCGAATGCAAGGCCAGTTGTGCATGCGATTCGAAGAATGACATTGAAAGAGAAAGAAGAGTTGGGTGATCAAACCCGACAATTGCTATGGAAAGGTCTAATCAGGCCTAGTTTCTTGAGTTGGGGTGGTGTTTGTTCCTAAGTCAGACGTTACTCTCATATTGTGCATAGATTACCGAGACTTACATAAGTAAACATTGAAGAATAAATATCCATTTCCGTGCATAGATGATTCATTGGATGCTTGAATGGGGCTCGAGTGTTTTCGAAGATGGATCTAGATATAGGTTTCCATCAATTGTGAATTGCAGAAGAATGTGTTCCTTTGACTACTTTTAGAGGTCCAGACTTATTTTATGAATGGTTAGTAATGTCGTTCGGCTTATGTAACGCTACTGATTACTTTGTTGGTTTGATGAATCGAGTATTTTGAGGAGTGTTGAATAAATTTGTGCTAGTTTTTACTGATGATATTTTAATCTTCTTTAAGTCAGCTAGTGAGCATACAAAGCATTTGGAACAGGTCTTGGAAGTTCTAAGAAAGAATGTATTAAAAGCCGAATTTTCTAAATGCATATTCTGGTAAGAAGAAGTGAAGTTCCTCGGTCATGTACTATCGAAGGAAGGAATTTCAGTGGATCCAGGCAAGATTATAGCCATAACAGATTGGAAGCAACCTAGCACTCCCACGGAAGTCAGAAGTTTTCTGGGATTAGCGGATTATTATCAAAAATTCGTTAAAGATTTTTCGAAATTATCTAGTCCATTGACGAAGCTAACAAAGAAGCGTGCAAAGTTTAATTGGACGACAGAATGTGAGGAAGCTTTCTAAGAGCTGAAAGTAAGGTTGATTACTGCCCAAGTGTTGACTATTATAGATGGCAATCAGGTTTTGACTGTATATACGGATGCTTCTCATGAAGGAGTAGGTGCAGTGTTAATGCAAAGAGGCCAAGTTGTTGCTTATGCTAGTCGTCAGTTGAAGCCGCATGAGAAGAGATATGTTACACACGATCTAGAGCTGTTAACTGTGGTATTTGCTCTGAAGATACGAAGGCACTATCTTTTGGGTGAGAAGTTCGAATTGTATACCGATCATAAATCATTGAAATATTTGTTCACCCAAAAAGACTTGAATTTAAGATAGCATCGTTGGTTAGAATTTCTTGCAGCATACAATTTAGATATTTTGTATACTCTAGGGAAGACCAATGTTGTAGCAGATGAACTTAGTAGGAAGAATGCAATCATTGCTAATCTGATTATTACGCCTTTGTTGATCAAGAATATTTCTATTTTACAGAAGGAGGATGAGTTTATTCGGATGATTAGCAAACGAGTTCAAGAAGGAGAAGTTTCAAGCTTTCAAATTGATAGCAAAGGAATTATTAGATTGCAAGGGGGAATCTGTGTTCCGGATATTCCCGAACTCAAAAGAGAGGTGATGGATAAATGTCACAAACCCAAGCTTAGTATTCAACCAGGGGTGAGTAAGACGTGTTACGATCTTAAGCGCACATTCTGGTGGAAGTCGATGAAGAGAGACATCTCTATATATATTAGCAGGTGTTCTACTTGCCAACAGGTTAAGAGTGATCAATAGAAGGTCGTTGGTTTGTTGCAACCCTTAGAAATTCCAGAATGGAAGTGGGATCAAATTTCTGTGGATTTCATTGATGGTTTTCCAAGAACCAAGAAGGGCAATGGTAGTATTTGGATGATAGTTGATCGTTTCACGAAGAGCGCCCATTTTATTCTAGTGAAATCGAATAGAACAACTCAAAGTTTGGCTCGGGTATATTTTAGAGAGATTGTTAGACTGCACGGAGTTCCCAGCAGCATTGTTAGTGATGATGATCCGATCTTTGCTAGTAAGTTCTGGGAAGCATTCCAGTCTGAATTGGGAACGAAGATCAGTCTTAGCACTGAATAACATCCTCAGACAGACGGTCAAACTGAGAGGGTAAATCGTATATCAGAAGATTTATTGCGGGCTTGTATTCTTGATTTTGGAGGATTTTGGGAAGATCACAAACATTTGGTTGAGTTCTCATATAACAATAGCTTCCAAGAAAGTTTAAAAATGTCACCGTTTGAAGCATTGTATGGTAGGCCATGTAGATCTCCTACACGTTGGATAGAGCCCGAGAATCGATTAGTATTGGATCCGGATATGATCTGAAAAGCTTCAGATAAAGTGGATTTCATTAAGAAGAGATTACAAGCAGCTCAGAGCTGATAGAAGGGTTATGAAGATTCTAGAAGAAGAGATTTGGCATTTTCTGTTGGTGGGCACATATATTTGAGAGTTTCTCCAATGAGGGGAGTAATTCGATTTGGAAGACGGGAAAGTTGGCACCTAGATATACTGGCCCGTTCCGTATACTCGAGAGGATTGGAACTCTAGCTTATAGTGTTTAGTTGCCTCGATTGGTTGTCCAGTGTTCATGATGTGTTTCACATTTCTCAGCTTCGCAAGCATGTACATGATCCAGACTTGATTGTGGAGGAAGCATCACAACAAGATTTGGATATGACTCCGAGTTTAGTTGTGCGAAGAGAGCCAATGAAGATTATTGGGAGAGAAACTAGAGTTCTAAGAAATAAGAATTTGCATTTAGTCAAAGTGCAATGGATTAGAGATCCTAGAGACTGCACATAGGAAACAGAAGATAACATTAAATAGGCTTATCCTAAGTGCAGAGTAGATATCTCTGATTAGCTCTATTTAGAGGTACATTTATGTTATGGTACGTTGCTATTTAGTTCCAACTTTGCTATCATTTCTTTTTCGGGGACGAAAGTCTGAAGCGGGGGAGATTATAACAACCCGTATTTTTGGAACCAATTTAAAATTTATTTTTAGTTAAATCAAATATTTTAGATGAATTATTTTGATAATAAATGACTTATAATTCATTTTAATCGAAGTTAGAACATAAAAATTTAAAATTTAATTAAAACGAATTTGAACTGGCGACGTAGTTTGAAATTTTGATTTTAAACTTTAAATGAATGTATAGGATCCAATATAAATCAGAATTTAATAAAACAAGAAATGTTGGAATATTTTGAATTGTAATTTCTAATGAAAGTAAGAAATGGAGATTTCACTTTATGAATTGTAAGTTATGTCTAAATTAAAATTTAGAATAGTCGCTATGAATTATAATATGTAGTCCTAAAAGTCACATTTTTGTATACGGATGAATTCGGACTCGAAACCAGTTCCATTGAGTTCAGAACGTCGTTTAGGTGGTCGAAAACTATAAGGATCGATATGTTTGGAATTTGTGGAAATTGGGACTTTTTTAGGGCATGATTAGCCAACTTATCCACTTCACATAAGTGCCCCAAATTAACCCTTTCTCTCATTCACTCAAAACACTTAAGCAAAATTAGAAAAATGGAGAGTGGAAAGGGAAATTAAAATTCCAAAGCTAGGGTTCTTGATTCCAAGCCCAATTCTTGTTGAAATCAAGTGCAGAAGCTTAGGTAAGCTCCTCTTCATCTTCTCCATATTCTCTAGCTTGTCTCCTCTTTGATTTATGATGATTCCTATGACCTAACTATTAGGAAAAATATTTATATGTGCTTAGATTGGAGATTTGCATGCAAAATTGGAAGAGAGGTTGATTTTACAAGCAATTGGATCTATTTCTTTTGTGGAATCAAGCAAAGGTGAGATTTTCCATCATAATTTTTGTTATGAGAAACAAAAAAGGTAGCATTGGCTAAATTATAGTAGTTGATTAAGTTTGGATGGATGAGATGACTATTGGTAGATCATATGAGTTTAACATGGGGATAAAGGTTAAGTATTATAATAATAATAGTCTTATTTTGATATAGGTGAGTTATTCATGAACTCACAACTATGCCACAAGCTAATGGCTTGTACAAGAGTAACTAAATGTTCATTTGGCTTTGCATGCAAGTGGAATGGATATGTTAGTGTGGTTTTGTCGATTTCATGTATTCATGTTTCATTGAATTGGAATTGTCCACATAATCTAATTCATATGCTATCAGTTGATTTAGTGATATTGTGAAGCTCCATTACTGCCCCGGCAAAGTTCTAAGTCTTCACAAGTCACAAGAATCATATTAGATTGCTTTGGTTAGAAAATTTCCCCGTTTTGGAATTTATAATCAAAACCGTTGCTAATCTCTTGTATGAATGTTTGTGCATGTGTATTTAGGCATTATAAGTTGTGTCGGCAAGTCTTTGAAGCCTCATAATCATATATATATATATAACATCATAGGCCTTCGAGCATGGATCAATATCATTTTGGACATGTTTTTTAAGGCAAATTGTGCTCTGGAACAGGATTCAGACGTTTGAATTATTTTGGTCAGACGTCTGACCTACTTCAAATAATTATGGAATCAAGTAAAGAAATTCAGAAGTCTGAAAATTTTAAGTCAGACGTCTGATCCAAAAATTTCAGACATCTAAAATAGCTCGAAAATGAACTAAAACCTTGTTGGTTTAGAAAATTGCAAAAACAGTCTTAATTTTTCATTCAAACGTCTGAATTGTGTTTTTGGGTTGTTGATCGGTGGAGACCACGCTCAACAGTTTAGATCCATCTAGGCTCTTTCCCGGCCGAGTTTCTGCCCATTTCGACTTCGTTTGTGACTTGTCAATTTCACTAATTCACATATCTCATCATTCGATTTTATTCGAAATCGTTTTACAAATCTTTGTAGGTTGTTAAGCAATTTAGAATGTGTGCAAATAAATTTTTGCCTGTGTGTAAAATATAAATGATTAAACGATTTGGCATGAAAATGTATCAAATGAGTAGGGGTATGTTATGACTTGAGTATTTAATTTGATGACCGAATTAAATTCTCGACTAAACCATTTTATATAAGGTAATGAATAGGGAAGGCCAATAATTTAACCAAGGGA
The DNA here is from genome assembly GCA_030737875.1 of Allium sativum. Taxonomy (NCBI): domain Eukaryota; kingdom Viridiplantae; phylum Streptophyta; class Magnoliopsida; order Asparagales; family Amaryllidaceae; genus Allium; species Allium sativum. The sequence continues at coordinate 382,767,685 of CM060915.1, forward strand.
ATGAATTTGATTTGAAATTTTATGCGGCGATTATTTGAAAAGACCCAGTTAAATCTCATTTCAAATAATTAAACGCTGATTAAAATTCAAAGATAATGAAGACGGTGCAAGAACGACAATATTCACATCGAATGGATTAATACTGATGCCTTGGATATGGGTAGCTCCCTTGAAGGGGTTATATTGGTAGTTGCCCGGACGTACTTGTTGATAGTCCAGATATGCGAGGGCCTCTCTTCTGTATTGGACATATGGAACGTGGAATAAGGTACCTTCGATTTCATTTAGACCCAGAATGGACTTATGAATTGATTGTATGTTTGACATTGTAATGTGTGCTATGTAGTTAATCTTTGCTAAATATATATCTGTTTGGTGGCAGAGAATTTATTCTCTTGCTTAACACCCTTCTTTGAGACGTACGAGCTTATAGATTATATATTATTGGAAAGCAGCGACATGGTATGGACTGACAGTGTGACATGCTAAGATGCAATTGATCAAGACTTTCGTTGAAAAGAAAAGTCTTGTGGATGATGATCAAAGCACATCTTTGTGTATAGAGTTAATTCGCGAGCCTTGCACCCCGGTATGAGTTAGAAACAGGATAAGGGACGCAAGGAGTGCATACGTTTCTTTCGAGCTAGAAGTTGTGTCATGGTATGGAGCCCAGACATTTTTACTTATGTGGATGATGGATTGCGAGGAGCCTTGGATATGGAGCCGACTAAAAGGCTCAAGCAATAGGTCTGATAGGACCAGGGAAACGTATTGTTCAGGAATAACTAATCCATAAATGTTAGGAGTGGACCGGCCTTGCAGGATCCAAGGGTTGCCCATAGGTGTGATCCTGGGTCATCTTGCTTGAGGTGATCCGAATCGGTAAGGAGATGATCCCTTGCCTTGACTCATGACGGAAATTCAATTTCCAATACGATATTGTGCGATTTCAATTGTAAACCTATATGGCGACATAATAGGATGGGGTACTATGCCATCTATGATTGATGCATTTATGTTGAAATTGTTTTATACACTATGCACCTATAATAATATCAAAATGATTTGTTTTTAAAGCGTATCAAGCATGTTTGACCATTATAAGGAAAAACTCTATCCACTGGTTTGTGCTTGCATTGTGTGACAGGACTTGAGTCATATAACGGCTTCAATTTTTTTTCTAAAAAGCATTATGATGTTTACCTGATTTACTTTATTTTATGCACCGGCAATCCAATGGAGTAAATCCATTCCATGGCATATGGCGTGGTCCTATGGTTTGCCTTATACTTTAAATAAGTAAAGTAAATGTAGGAATTCTCATAACAGTCCCATGACTGACTCGTAGTTTGTTTTTCCCTTGCAAACTTGGGTGCTTATATTTTTACATGGGCAACCAAGTGAACAGGTTATTGGCTTTATTTTGGATATGCACCATAGCATGGGGTGCTCTTTTGGCTGAAAACAAAGATTTGTTTTGTTATCATTTCCTTTGAACTTTTAAATAGTATCTTGTGTATGTTATATTTGATTCCTTAGTGGACATGTTATCAACTTGATGAAACTTGTTATGTACTAAGTGGATCCTGTATCTGTGTAACTCTAATGATGATTATGATTCCGCTGTTATGATATGAAGTAAATTATTCTCAAATTTTATGTATTATGCTATATTTTATCTTCTGTTGATGTTATTAATATGCTATTTTCCAAAGACCGCCCTTGGCACCATGGAGCGGTGGTTTGGTTCATGTCAACGAGAGTATGGAAACCATATGGTACATGTAATGTCCATGTTTCTCCTATCTATAATTTTGTAGTTTTGTTTGAATCCTTTGCAGATTACTCCCACATCATAGAAAGTTTGATGTATTCTTATTTTAGTAGGCTTTTGTTAGTTAAAGCATGGCATCTTGCTTATGATTTCAATAAAAAAAACTGATGCTGTTCAGATTTGGGTGAGATTTCATGATCTGCCCATGGAACTTTGAACAAAAGATGATACTTAAATGGTGGCCAGTTTTATTTCGAAACCCCTACTAGTTGATGATAATACAGCTGAAAAGCGCTTTACAAAATATGCACGAGTGTTGATACTCAAACTGAACTTAAAATGGGAATTCCTATTTTATTACACAACGGACAGAAAATTGTTATTTCAGTTGAATATGAGTTTATGCCAATAAAATGCCTTTAGTGCAGTTTGTTCAAGCATGATGATAATACTCATGAAGTAACAAGTGATCCTCAGTGGATTCCTCCAGATATTTAAAATGAGTCAAATGATGATAACCCAGAAGTGCAAGATGTTAGTGCTTCTTCAAATGAACTAGTTCAGTCTGCTTCAGAAAATGTGGATGATCTTGCCTTTTTAAACTCCAAGTTACATAAAAATGTAATACCAGACAATTTAAATCTTGTTACATAAGCTATCGAAGAAATTGATAAGGTGAAAGATCTTGTAAAGGGTAAACAGGTTTACGCATCTCACTTTATTGATAAGAATACAAGCTATACGCAAGGTAATAAAACAGTTATTGCTAATATATCTTCCCCTACTCCTTCCAAAAGAAATTTGAGGAGATCGACCACTATTAAATGACGTTAGTATCCTAGAATGTCAGGGGTATGAACATAATTTCTGGTATGAAGAAAGTGCTCAAACTTCTAAATCAGACTAAATCAACTATTGTTGGTTTAGTTGAAACAAAGCTTTCAAAGTCCAATTTAGTTTTTTTTGTCTCTGTTCTTCCTTACTCTTGTAAATTTCTAACAAATAATTCTTCAGTTTCAAGTGGTCGTATATTGCTTATGTGGGACTCTAATGTATGAGATTTGGTTGTAGAATAACCTTATTTCCAAAATATGACAGTGATTGCTACAAATAAGGGTGGTTTGGGTATGACTTTCTCTTTTATCTATGCTAGTAATGATTTTGTGGATATGCAAAATTTATGGCAAAATTTGGTGAATGAATCAAGTTTAGTTAACAGTGCTTGGATTTTGATGGGGGATTTCAGTAATGCCCTTTCACCAAATGATAAAATAGGTGGATTACCTATACCATTTCAACATTTGCGAGAATTCCAAAAGTTTATCATCCAAAAATCAATAACTGAAATTAAACCATTGGAATTTCAATTTACGTGGCATAAAAAGGGAATAACAACTCATATAGATAAAATTTTAGTAAATAACAGTTGCTTACATCAATTTTTAAATAAGAAAGCACTTTCTTTCTCTCAAAATTCAAGTGATCATAATCCAATTATGCTAGACCTTATTCATAGACAAGCTTCAAAAGGTTTCCAATTTCAATTTAGAAATGATTGGCGAAGTCTTCCTGGATATAGTGAAGCAGTTCATAAGGGTTTAAATTCAGATGTATGGGGTTTTCGTAGTTATCAATTTTTGCAGTAACTTCAAAACTATAAACAAAAACTAAAGAATTGGAATAAAGTGAGAGATACAAATTATAAAAGCCTTAAACAAGTTGAAGAAATGTAAATTAGTTGGAGCAAGCTGCAGATCAAAATCTTGAAGATATTCTCCTTTATGAAGATTAACTACAAGCCAAGAAAGAATCTCAAAATCTATAACAAATATGTTTCAGTGGTTTTAAATAGAAAGCAAAGGTTTCATTGTTACAGCAAGGTGATACAAATTCTAAGTTCTTTTATTCTCGCATGTCTAACCGTAGACTTTTTAATCATATCAGAGCTTTGATAGATCAAAAATGGTAATCTACCATTCAAATCAGATGAAATAGTGACTAAAGTAATAAGTTACTTCGCTACATTGTTTAATGGTACAAATTCAGCTGGTTTTCCCAACTTCCATCCTATTTCTACAGTCAATGTGCAAGGGCAACAATTTTTATTGAAGGAAGTATATTTAAAGGAAATCAGAGAAGCTCTATTTCCAATACATGATGATCTAGCCCTGGCCAAATGGAATGAATGCAAAAATTTTGAAAGTTCATTGGGAAGTGCTGAAAACTGATTTACTGGATGCTATATCTGAAATATATAACTCGGGTAAATTGCCTAAACCATTAAATCTTATCTTTATCAATTTTATCCCAAAAAATGAGAGTCCAACTGAAATTGCTCACTATAGGCCAATATCAATGCTGTAATGTCTGTTACAAAATATTTTCTAAAGTGTTGTGTAATAGATTAAAGCCTTTTTTTGTTTTTGAATATTTGAAAATCGTAGTGCCTTCATAAAGGATAGATATATAGGTGACAATATCTTGTTAGCTCATGAATTATTGCATGATTTCAAGAAGAAAGAATGACAAAGCTATGTGTCAAAGTATATTTACAAAAAGCCTATGATAGAGTTAATAGGGAATTTATTTGTTTTATCATGTTCAAAACGAACTTCCCTACACTTTTTGTAAATCTTATATATGAATGTATATCAACTGCAATATTCTGTATCATTATACAAGGCATACTGAAGGGGTTTATTCATCTACTAGAGGTATTAGCTAGGGAGAACCTTTATCTCCTTATCTATTTGTAATTGCAATGCAATATTTCTCCTTCTTAACGGATGAAGCTACTCAGTTAAAAGCATTCCAGCATAGTGCTCTAATTTATCCTACTATTTCACATCTGTTATATGCAGATGACTTGATGATTTTTGGTTAATCATCAGTCCAAAATGCAAATACATTGAAGCTGGTATTCCATAAGTTAAGTATGCATGCAGGGTTAAATGTGAATGCATCAAAAACTAAAGTACTTTTCTGTGTTTCATTTACTAATTCCAGGGAAATTCTAAATATTTTGGGGGTTGATCAAGGTGTATTTCTTTTAAATATCTTGGAGTGCCTCTATGCTCTAATTAACTTCATTACTCAGAGTGTAATTCATTGATTTAGAGGGTTCAAAGTAAAATACAAGGATGGGAAACAAAGTTACTCATTTTGGCTAGAAGGGAAAAACTTATTAACACAATTTTAACACCAATCATATTATATTGACTTTTCATATATCAAATTCCAGAATATACTTTGGATAACCTACAATCTCTTTGTGCAGATCTTTTTTTAGGAAGGTACATCACATAAAGTAGCATGGAATACTTTGTGTAAATCAAAAGCTGAAGGAGGGATTGGATTTAAGAACATTTCTGATCTTAAAAAGTGGCTTGTATAAAACTACTTTGGAATTTTCTATCAAACGCTTCTCTATGGCACAAAAAGGTACATAACAGATATTATAAAGGAAATCATTTTTGGTCTATGTCAATTAACAATAATTCTTCAACTACTTTGAAATCATTGCTAAGACTATGCACTAATTCAAAACAATTATTCAATAAAATCATTTTCTTGAGGAGAGGATACTTACTTGTGGTTTGAGCCCTGGGTGAATTGTTAATGTATGGTCGATTTACTAAGATGTATGACAGATTGCATTTGATTGGCAATGCTGAACAGAAAGTTAGCTTTATCATAAGAAATGAAGCTTTAGAACCTGAAATCCATCCCGCAACAAGAGAATTGATAGATGAAATCAGTTCTATCTCAATACATCCTAACATAAATCGTGACTCTTATGAATGGTGTGAAGGTGGTAAATTTTCTTTTCATAAAGCTTGGGAATATATGAGATCTCATGAAGATATTGATACTATTTCTTCTGTAATTTGGCACAACAAAAATAGCAGCATCCCTTACCTTGCAATTTTGGGCAGACTGAATACTGAAGATAGAATTCATCGTTTCAGCATTGCAAATATGATGTGCCCTCTCTGTGATAATCATCTAGAATCAATTCAACACCTCTTTTTACAGTGCGATTATTCGATTTTCATATGTTTATCCCTTAAGCAGAAATTATCACTTCCTCTCAATATTAATACTGACTTGAAAGAAGAAGCTAGATTTATTCATTCCATTTTTAACTCAAAGGATCAAGTGCGTGATTTAGCCTGTGGAACTTTTAGTACCGCGATTTACTTCATCTGCAAAGAAAGAATTTTGAGAATTTTTCAAGACCGAAGTACCCATTCAATTGCAAATTTAATGAAGATTGAAAGGGAGATTAAATTTCTAGTTTGCAATGATGGCAGTCAGACATCTCAAAATTGGAGAAATGAACAACTACTTGAACGATGGGGTATTGAATTAATGGACACTAGATGGTTTGAAGAAGAGAATTTGAACTGAAGCTGCAGTTGGATTTAAATAATTTTGGGCCTTGACGGACTGGACTGATGGATCTTGCATAAGCAGTTTATATTTTGTTTAGAATTTTTCACGTCTTTGATTTTTTCTATGTATTATGGAGATTATTTTAGTTTGTATACCGAATTTATAAGCACTCTTCTTCCTTGTAAGGAACCCATCTAGGTTAGGGATTATAGTGTTTTGACGAGGCTTATAAAGGAGGTTTTCTATTGGTTTACTTAATAAATTGAACCAATTTTCAAAACAATACCATAATAGAGTTTTACTGAGGTTTCAATAAACATGGTCGCAAAATGTAGTATAGTACTAAAGACATCTTTTAATCAGTATAAAAGATGTAATAATCTAAAATTTATGCTTACATAATTTATCTATTTGAAGTTTATATAAACATTGTTTTTTGTTGTTATTAACTTTTGTTGAAGAGAGTATAAAACCTAGCCATGACCTCCTCCACTACCTCACTTCCCAACCCTCCCCCTTAATCAGCCATCGATTTTTCCCTTTCTATCATAGCATGCTTTCTTTCCACCTGTCCCACACCTTTGAACCTAATGTGCCTCGTCTCTTCTTCTACCCCGCCTGTTTCGAGCAGCCGTCCTCCTTTAGCCCTCCCTCAACTGCTTTTCCAATTCAAGGTCATCATATGGTAATCCAGCTAAGATCTGGTATGGTTTCTTTAAAAACTACCACATAATGTCAGCACGTTTCATTCGAAAGGTGTGAAATTTACTCACTCTAAATCTGGATCTACTGTTCCTTTCAAAGAAATTGTGGAAAGTCGTAATCAATACTGAAAAAATTATCTTCTCGGGTTCTTTTTAGATTCTCCTCTTTTGTATATTGCTGTGTTAAATTATTTAGGACATACTTAAGGTAGTCATAAGGGGATGGCAAATTCTATATGGACTCACCAAATAGCTGAGTTGCCCCCCTTTATAACCCAAAACAGTGATGACGAAATTACTCTTTGCTTGCTTCTTTTTTTTAACTTCAGCCTACCTCGCAGTGGCAGTGCGAGGTAGGGTAATTTTGTCTTTTTTTTAAAAGGCGGGCGACAACTTAGAAAAAAAGGGGGTATTCTAGCTTTTTTGGAAATAGGGAGGGCAAATCAGCTATTTGGTGAGTTAAAATAGAAATTGCCTAAGGGGATTACTGTTAAATCTAATAGAAAGTTCTTTTTTTCTTTGTTAAGGATGATAATAGGAGGGCTCAAATTTTTTAATCAGACCTTGTAATTATAAGCAGTAAGGTGTTTATCATTACTCAATGGACGCCTTACATCGACACCATCCAATAGCAAGTAAATCGATACTAATTTGGGTTTAACTATCTAAAATTGTGACTGTGCTTTGGACCCTTATAGGTATTGAATTTATCACCATTTACGTTGGCAAAGTGGTATGTTTTGATGAGTCTATATAATGAATAAAAGGATTTATGTAATGCCCCATCCTGAGATCCACCTTAATGAAGAGTATTAACAAGTAATATCATCTATTAGAGCGGAGTATAGGTTTGGTTAGGAGCAACCATTCATAATGTTGTATTAAACGAGTACTGAATACATCAAATTGGGGGAATAGTATTTTTGTTTTCTTATTTCTAGTGAATCGGCGTACTCAATTCGTTTCTAACATAAAACTACGTGGCTAAGGATTGTATTCCAAACAAATTACAATACATAACAGATAACATATCACAGAACAAAATACATATAGGTACAACAACAGAATACAACATATACATATGCTACATACTCAAATGGTTTCATATGAACCACACACAAACATCATGTCTCAAAATAATAAAGATACAATGACATTAATACACCAATAGACATCTAAGGCAACAATTTCGAGAAATATAGTCCAAGATCAGTCAGTTAACCTCAAATTAATAGTAAGCTACAACCTGAAATAATTCAGTCTGACCCGTGTGTAAATACATGGCTCAGTCTAGTTTAAATATATCTGTAATAACATGATAAGTTAAATAGAATGTCAATAAACACTAATTCCCATTCATAAAAAAAGAAATTAATAATAATAGATTTTACTCAATACACAAATGCGATAATTCCTTTCCATTAGGAATTAATATTATACAAGCGGGATGAGTTCACGAAATCAATACATTAGCTACTCAACAGTAACAAGAACGTAGACTCAGGTATGTCCATTAACACTACAATTGGGTAAATAATACTTTGAATCACATAAATGTAGGATAGAAAACTCAGAAATCTCAAAAATAACATAAATCCCAAGAATCATTTAACTCGTTTAAAAGTTTGAATCACAAAAATCCCAGAACTCATGGAATCGGTTAGGAGTTCGAAACATAAAAATGAAATCATTGTGCACAAATAGTAATCTCCGATTATAATGGAGAAAAACGCATATAATGGTCAATTTAAAATGGTGAAAATAGTAAATCGCCAAAATCACCAGAATAACCAAAGTGCCAAAAACACTGGATTCACAAAAATCACCAGATTTACCAAAGTACCAAAACACCAGATTGTAGGATCCAACCACCGGATTGGCAAGTAGAAGCAACGCCTTCTTATGCTAATACACCAGAATGGCTCGAGGCCTTACTAATACTAATATCTTATAAAGTTACCTTATAAGATGACTAAATAAATCATTATACACCGGGTAACACTCAAAACTGAATTGACCCAAAGGTCCACGGAATTGACCTGAAGGTCTATGTTAACGATATATTTCATCAACACCGGAATGATTTCTTAGGATGTGTATCTAGGGATATTGAGGGATTATTTAGTTTCCGCAAGCTTGAGTTAATTCACCGTTTCCTAGATATCAAGGTCTTAAGAACGAAGAGTTACTCTTCCTTTAAGAGGTAAGTATCATGCTTATAAGACTCAAGGACCAACAATTACCTTGGGATAAAGGTTCCGTAAGCGCAACACAAGTTAGGAAGCTAAATTGCTTAAGGAAGGATATTTTGGTAATTAGTCTTTCATATGAGGCTTTGTTGCAAAGTAGTAATAGGAAAGTAAGTGACATAAGTGATAAGGAAACTCAATAAATTGATCATAAGTATTGATCCTCTCTTTATTAATCATTGATTTGAGTATATAAGTGGTTCAAGTAAAATCCCTAAATTGATTTACAAATTAGATTTTCTCTCTAAGAAATAAATACTAGATTGTGGAATGAATAAAAGTCCGCCAAAATGAGACCCCTGGGGTCTTATTTATTGATAAATTGGGGACCCTTTTGGAAATGATCAGCAGAAGCCTGCTTTCGGATTCAACAATGATATTTGATGTATTTGTTGGCCGCACCAGTGGCTATCGGTGCCGGCTATCGGGTTTCGGTCTCCTTTTCACTTTTGAGAGTTGTTATCAGCTCGGATTTTCCTATGGAGTTGGTGCTTTTTCAATGCCATGTATCAATACCAAGCAAGTTGGTATTTGTAACTTCTTGAGTTGCTTTCGGTTTCGATAGGAAATCCTAAGCTTTGCCCTATTTTTGTGACGCTTGAGCATTGTCTTTGTTTTAACATTCACCTGGTATCGGTATCGACATTAAGCATATTGGTAAGGATAACCTTTCTTTCCTCGACCTACTTCAGTAGTCTCTAGTTCCGATATCAGCCCTGTGATAACGTTGCCTATGGATCTTTTCTAATGAAATTTGAACTGCTTCCTGGTGTTGGTATCGATACCAAGTATATTGATATCGATAGCTCTTTGCTCCATCACATCTTTGCTTCGTTCTTTCCCTTTCATGGCTCTGGAATGTGGTGTTGAAATGTGCACTTTTGGAACCAAAGCCAATCTGAGTACCTTCAGTAGCGGTATTGTAACCACTCTCGATTGTTCATTGTTCCCATATTGCTTTTGGTGTCTCTTTGCCACTATCTTCCTTGTATTGGTACTAAGCTTTACTTCCTTCGTTGGTACCGATAACATATTAACCATATTTTTCTCTTTATACTTTTGGTATCGGCTGTCTTAGTGGTTTGATGTCAGTTACATGCTTTCGAGGCATTCTTTTGGTGCTAGCTATGCTCTAATGCCCCTTCAACATCATTTGATCTTGGTGTCGAAATATGGTATCAACAATCTAGTATAGGAAATATCACCGGAATGCGTACGTCTAACCGATAGTAACCCGAAAATTGATAATCATGCATCCCATACCATACATTCTTACATAATGGTTCACGCACTTTAAGTCTGCTTCACGTTAGAAAATAAAAGGAATCATAGGAACATAGAAAATCATGGAAGAATGGTGCTTCGATTGGACGGATCTAAGATGAATCAATATTTTATACTATCACATCTCATACCATGGGGTTTACGATATCACTCACCAACACACCTTCTGGAAGGGTGGAAACACATATGATTTTCATTTTAAAAACGTACTTAAGGAAATAATTTGAAAAATATAGTTTCTTGGAAAAAAATTTGAAAACCGTAAAGTTTGGAAATACTTGTTAAAATAAGTATTCAAATATATTTATAAAATCTTGTTTAACAATACTTTGATTCAAACTATATTTTTATACTTAAAACATTTCGAAAATGATTTATAAAACCCGTGTACGTGTCATGGAATAATAAGTCAATAGAAATGCACATCATAGCGAATAAGAAATATCATAATACTCATCGTAAAGGACTTATTATTGTTGTTGTTGTCGATTTTCTATTGGGATCGCAAAAAAAAAAGCATAATATTTATCAAGCAAACATAAAAAAACTTGAAAAACACATAACACGAAAGCTATAGCTCTATGCTTAAATTTTCAAAACATACAAGATAATCAAATTTGGGTAAGAAACGAAAGATAGTCGATTTGGTTTTAAATTCAACACAGAGCAATGGTAAATTTTGCTCTCGAGACAACAATAAAAACACAATTTTCAATAAGTTAACCTCCAAATCTTGGAAACTCAAAACACAAAACTTATAGACATGTTCTTAGCTTTCTAGAAAATTTAAGATAATCGAATTCGGATTAGGAAAAAAAAAATTATGGCGGATTCTATTTAAAATTCAACACAAAGAAACTGTCACTTTTGCTGTCGGGACACAGTAGAAAAACACAATTTGAATATGTTAACTTCAAAACCTTAAAAAATCTCAAAACATGAAACTTGTAAAACGTGTTCTAAGCTTTCAACAACATCCAGATTTATCAAATTCTGATAAGTGATGAAAAATATATGACTAAAACAATTCTCAGATCTAAATTATAGTACCGCTGTCGTTTCAGTCTCGGGACAATGACACAAAGATACATTTTTGACCATATAAACCATAAAATATCGCAATACTCAAAACAAAAAAATTATTGGGGATAATCCAGGATTTATGGAACATCCAAATTTAACAAATTTCAATAAGTATTGGAAGAGATATCTTGACTCAAACATGGACTCAAATCATGTTTGCAACAATTTATAAAATCAAGTTTACAGTGAGTGGTTTTCACCATATAAGCTACCAAAATCATCATAATGATCATGAATAAAACTAGGGGAGTGATAATACTTAGATTCGAATGTATAAAAATGTTTAAACAACAAAGAGTGATTCTAACAACTCACCTTAACATCTCAAATTTGTGTGCATCAACACACCAATAACTCCTTAAAAACTGCAATTTTGCCCTCGGTGCAGCAAGTTTGCACAACAAATTCAAGTATTTTGCTTCATTTTCAGCCCAGTTCTAACACAAAAACAACTAGAGAAAAGAATACGTTTGACCTCTCAAAACTTGCCCAAATGCCATGAAATTTGGATAAGAGGTGCTGGATCATATCAGCAATAACATAGGACATTCGTATAAAATTTAGAGGCATAATTATGAATAATGTTACTGAATCAATTATAATGGCCTTCATTCGTTTCTACACACTTGGCCTTCCTCTTAATTTTTTGTCCCCGACCAGCAATTCCTCTGCCATCATTTACTCTTCCCAACCAATTTTTTTTCCAATCCATTTAAATTACCAAATCGCTTGCATGAGAATTCCATGTACGTTAATTCCACTCTCTTATCTTCCCTTCCAATTCTACCGCTATCTCAAATTCTAACTCCCCCTACCAACCTTGTTTTGGTTTTTCTTTCATTGACACTCTCCACTAACCAAGTATATGGTCAGTGCTTGCCACCGTCAAATACCCAAATTACTTATGAAAATATGGTCAGTGCTTGCCACCGTCACTAAGAACACGGTCGATGGCCGCCACCATATTTGACTCCAGAAACCAAGCATAGATAAGCTTATATAAGCCGAGCATGGCTAACACTTGCCTAAGGTAAGTATAGATAATAATCACCACTTCCGTAAGCCGAGTTTAGATAATACTTGCAACCACAAGCCGAAAATGGATAATACTCGCCACCACAAGCCGCGTATGGATAATACTTGCCACCTCTCTAAGCTAAGTGTTATCACTACTCACCAACTCTTTAATGTAGAGTATTGTTAATACTCGCCCAACCAAGCTCATAGCCATCTCTAGACTGGGAATGGCCTACACTATCCTTACAAGCATTGGATATTCTTACAAGGACTACTTTTGTGATACTCTCGACCATAATGCGGTCTTTAATAATTGTCAGATTTTTGGCCTTAATACAACTATTAGGATCGTCGGATTTCTGGCCCTTATATGGTTCAACACAACCGTAGCTACCCACGCATTGAGCTTCGACACAATATTCGGAACACGCCTCCTTTACCAAGAAGGATGTATTCCGTAGGCAAAGTGTTGACCAACTTTTTGGAAAAAGCTATCACAGTTCAACGAATCGAAGCCCAATGTCAGTAGGCTAACATAATAGCATCAACCGACCCCAGCGTACGACCTCTACTTTAGAAAGCCCGAACAAGATTTGGCCCGAGCCGATTTCCCGTGGGCAGCGACATTTTATTCCCCGACACAATCGTTCTTCCAGATCGACCGAGTCAACTATTCCCTTAAAGATCAGATCGAGCAGATATCTTTGGAACTACATGGAAATATCCAAATGAGTCATTCATTACCTAGCCCGATTCTCAAGGCATTAAAGATGGTCAAACACTTCCGGCCAAGGCTCTACTTTTGATACACCTCATCTCAAGTGCCACGCAAGCCACAATTCTCGAGGATATTATTAATCAGTAGTAGACCAGGTCCCACCACCGCAACTATACCAAAGGATCGAGCTCCACATGTCCGAACTCCACAAAATAGGCAGGTCATGCTGCATCACGCTCAGCCCACTTTTTCACCTATAAATACCTCTATGCCTAGAATGGAAAGGGGGTTCTACTTCAACTTCTTTTGGAAAACTTGCTCTTTCAAGTTAAAACTCCACGGCTAACTCCAAAAATAGCCAACTCTTTCTCAGCAACACAACAACTTTGTGTTCCTCTCCCACTTTCTTCAAAAAAGAAAACATATTGTACTTGTAATCAAAAGAAAATCAATATATATAAAGTGGACGTAGGCACCATCTTTGCCAAACCACTATAAAAAGTCGTGTGTGTCCCCTGTTTTACATACTTTACCATAATTTGTAATTATTATTTTTGTGTGTCAACACACGATTGAGGGTGAATGGTCACTAGCAACCAACTTTTGACATCAACATTGTGCATAGCACAACTCTTATTTTATACGAAATATTATCCTTAGCTCTTATTTTATATACATATTTATGGACCTAAGCCGTGTTAGGATAAACTAAATTAGTGGAATATATCACAGGGCCTTCAAATAGTTTTTCTTTCTCTATATCAAATTCTCAATAATGTCTTTGAATTTTTTATGTGCATTACCAACTTACCTGAGGTTTTCTCCAATAACAGGTCAATTTTATAACTAATGTTTAAATTTGCATTGCACTTTGCTTGATGAGGTTTATTTTTCGAAAATAAACCTAAATAGTTGATTTATTAAATAGTAACCATTTCAATCAAAATAAATTATCACAATTTGATTATTATTACTTTGGTGGACTATCAAAGTAAAGGGTTGTGTACCAAAGTTGTGTTTAAAATGGATGAAAATATTGTGCATGCATTGTAGCCATAACAAATTCAATTGACTTCCAGTTAAAGCATGCCAATTAATTCAGAAGACCTATTTTTGTGGTGAGTTTCATGTAATGCAAGACATGAATCTTTGATTAAGCTTTTAATAACCTCGTCAAAAGTAATAATATATACAAACTCTTATGCACGAGATAACTGACTGACGTTTAAGCTGTTGTATGCAATGTGTAGGGGAAAACCTGACAATAGTGAATCTAACTGGACCTACCATTATCTTTATTCATAGTTTACCCTTTAGGCAGCTTTTTCAGCAGATCATCAAATGCACTCAGCTTCAATTTTGATCAGGACCTGGTGTTTTCATCATATTGATTACATATAGTTCCTGTTATTTGAACTACTATTAAAACTTGTAGTTAGGAAGGATTTTTTTTAAGATCTTCGACTTCCGCTAGGGAGTTGTTGAAGCATTCGAGATAACTCTTAAGAGTCTCCCTCTGCCTTGATAGACATTATAGAGCATCAGGGTGTGTTTTGGTTTTCCGACATGCATCCAAGAAAGTATGGAAAGTATGTGCATTTCACGGTGTCCAATTTCTTATTAAGTTCGAAGAATTGGGATTGAGTACTCTGAGCTTTTGAGTTGGAGGAGGTAGCGATTTCCATAACAGTTGGAATTTCCGAAAGTTGAGAATAAGGGGAAGTTTTCAGCTCAGCGGCAGTGGAAGTTCCGATCATGAAGTTTTTCCTTTCTTGGCTATTGTAAGCAAACTTAGAAGGTAAGTCTAAGGGACCTAAGTAGCACTCCTAATCCAAAATGGAAAATAGTAGGTAAAAAGTGAAGTCTTGAGTCTTCAAGTTCTCAGTGAAAGCACCAGAATATAAGTGTGCAAAATTGGCACAACACCCAAAGATTTCCAATTTAACGAAAAAAAGTTTCATGTAAGGAAATAATATGCAAAAGGTAGTGAAGAGAGTATTTATAGTGGTTCGACTCGTAATGAACCTACGTCCACTTTGAAGTCTTTGTTAATTTTATTTACTCTTATGGAAGTACAATTATGGACATCATCATTACAAGTGACTACAAAGTAATGGTGGTAATTAAGTTCTATTAAGTCCAAATATGGAGTTATAACCCTCTTTCTCGAGATTCTTTTGTTCTCTAGGATCACAAATCCTTGAGAAGTATGCAATTTCTTCTTCCCAAAGCTTTAAAGTGCTTTAATGGTGTCCATGGTCAAGAATTCCTTCAAAGGTGTCAAATCAGCCAAAATGCCAACCCTTTTCACATAGGAATCCAAGGGGTATCAATAGGTAGTGGAGCAGGTGGGAGTAGGTGGAGTGTAGGACCCATTTGTTGTTTTTCGTACCCCGAGAATTGTGCCAATCCTGGGGGATTGGAATGACTCCTAGGTACTTATCTAAATTCATGCTTTGCTCTTCTGTTTCACTTTGTATCTGCCTCGCCTTGTATCACTTCATATCTGGTATTCCTTGACCCACTTCATATTTGCCTCGTCTTGCATCACTTCGTATATGCTTAGTTTCCCAGATTTATTTTGTATCTAGCTCAAATCATAAGGATGCAAATTGCAGGATACGAAATATGGAAGTTGTTAAGGGGATACAAGTTGGGGATAAGAAATAAGGGGAATGGTTGAGGGAATACAGAATACGAGGAGTTTTAGGGGATAGGTAAAGTGGTGAGAAGAGGTCGGATACAAAATATGCGGGATATAAAATTTCACAGACTTGGCTATTTTGAAACATTTGGCGAGTAATGACAACCATACTTATGCGACTCCATCTGGACTTCATTCTTGAGTATCTTGGCAATACTTCGGGATGTTTTACCATGCGATGGGCTGATTCATCTAGGCATGAGTTGCTTTTGGAACCGGATCAAAAGTTGTACGTCTTTCATGGCATGATGCGCTTTGAGTTGAGACGAGCGTTTATCTAAGTCGGGAGGATCTCTAATTCATTTCGAGCGATTGGTCGCGAACTTCTATTGGGCATGAAGTTCCAAATTTGTTGAGAATTCTGATTACTTAGATTGTAAATCGTCTCTGGTTACGCTAGTATCTAATTTATGTCAACATAAGAAATTAGACATTAGTTGTCGACTCCCCCTTACTTTGGAACGTAAATGATTCATTGTCAATACAATATCATGTATCCGCTTCCAAATTTGCATGCAATATTGCATAACATGATCAGAGTTCATAACGAAACATAAGCAGAATAGTACGTTATGGGTATATGATCGTGCAAGGTTGTTTTCAAAACGTTTTTTGTCCATGACTCGATTGCTTGGCGTGTACTCCAGAGTCGTTTACGCTTGTGAGTATATGGTTGGTTAGTGATTCAAATTGGTTGGACACTCGGAGTTTCGAAAACTCATAATCGTGATCATAGCGTGGAATTTAAATTTGGAAACACTCACCGATCCCAAAGTGATCTGATACGGGCCCCCTCTATTTTTCTTTTTTTAAACATGGGTATACATCCCGATCCGGGGACTGGATTCGATCCTCATGACTTAGAATTTTTCTAAGTTTATTAGGATTTCTAGAACCTCTCCTCCCACCGTATATATACCTTGATACAAAGTCTCATTCTCCTTATTGGCATAAATTGTATCTGACCTTAGAATTTCCCGCTTTGAAAAACAATCGCAACCAAGAATACTTCGAAGACCGCCTATCTTCCTTCAATGAAGCACAGGTGGTGACTTGAATTTCACGCACAATCGTACATTATGTTCAATTCGAACTCGGGGTCAAGCGTGGAGTTTAAACGTTTTAGGTCATAGCATTTTGAGGTCTAGGTGAGGAGGCCATGGCAGCCTGAGGGAATTCGAAATGTTATAGAGGAGTACGAAATTCTTCGTGGGAGTTGGAGAATAGATAGTGAAGATGAAATTTTTGGGAGCATGAATTTCAACTTTGTATTCTAAAAATTTGGTGTTATGAGGATACAAAATTGGATTTCATATACCATAAACTTAGCGTTTTAGGGATGATTTTAAGAGGCAAACAGTGGCACGGGCGGAGCAGATACAAAACGAAGAGAGTGGGATCGTGATACAAATTTCCATCGGGGATACAAAATTTTATAGAGCGAGTGAGATACTAAATTCCTTGGTCCAGACCGGATACAAAAATTTTATGATGTGAGCGAATACGAAATTTCGTATACTGGCATGTTTAGGGAAAATTTGAGTCCCGGGCATTCCTCTGTTGAACTCGAGTCATTTTCACGACGTTGCATTATCGCATCGGACTTAGTCTTTGTGACAACCCATATTTTATGTATTGGAGAATCATAAGATAATTATACTTGATTCCCTAATGGTTGAATCATTCTCATATTTTAATATAATGTTCATAGGGATATGAGACAAGTCCATAATTTTTATAAAACTTAATTATGACCTTTTTACCCTTACAAACAGTGTTCTAGCTATTACTTTCGATAGGGATTGATTCATGTGTTGAAAACGATCTCATTGGATTAGAATGGTGGTTTAAGATCTCGTAGAGTGGCCACATTAAAAATTTGGTTAAGCGGTTTGGGAGAAACCGTTGTTTTAAGTTTTATTTTAGCTAAGTAGACCGATTAACTGCTAATGGGCTCATTTGTGAAGCGCATTGGGCTAATGACCTACAACTATAAATAAAAAGGTTTGGGGAGAGAATTAGGGTTTCTCTCTTCATTCAAACATTAGGTTGGGCACTTGCAATTCCCTGGTTCAATCTAATCTTTATTCCTCCGTCTATTCATTCTAAATCACAATCAAAAGCAAGATCTACATCAGAGAAGAATGGATCTTGCTGTTTTTCATCAAATCAGGAGATCTCATGTTGTTTCTTTACTATCCAAACCTAATTTCATCAGTATTTCATCGGATCTAAGTTTTGGTGAGTGATAAATATCTATCACACGGATATTGTGGAGAATATGGATAAATCTGGTATTATTTCACACCATCCATGTTAAATTCACCTAGAACCTGATCGCCTATGTTAATTTCAGTATTATAAACCATATAGTAATCTGATTTAATCACATAAACTAGTAAGTCATTGAATTAATCGTGTTAAATGTTCACTTAGATCCTAGTTATGCTAGATCCTTGAATTTATGTTATATCTCATAGAAGTTCATGTTTATAAGATTGATCATGATTGAAATTGGGTGAATTGTTGTCTGATTTGTCTAATTGTATTATTTTGATTAATTCGATCATTTAGAATTGAATGTCGTAGGATTATAATCGATAAAAAGAGAAAATCAGAGGTTCAATGGTCAGATTTAGATCAACTTGGCGAAGGAGCTCTAGAAGATGTCGAGGAAACTCAGAAAATTTCATTATGAAATACGTAAAGTACATGGACTAGTACTAGTCCATGCTCGATGGAAGGATACCGATCCATGCAAATGGGTCATGATGACCCGAAAATTGGAGCATGGCATTAAAGAGACGAATGCATGTCATGAGCAAATTTTGGTTAGATTTGGATAGGTCAGAGTTATTTTGGTAGAGTACCAATTAATGGACCAACAGGGAAATTCATCCGGAAAGAATTATGCTTCAAGGATGAACATTAGGAAGTGCTCGAGGGGTATTTGGATGTGATTTAAACACTTAGTTATTTTTTCCTAAGTGTATGGACCGGTATCGGTCTATAGCTGGTGGACCGGTACCGATCCATCAGGAAGCAAGGTTGTGAGCTCATAATTTATAGACGTGACGATGAAACTACTTGATGATGTCGAATGAAGCTCGGTGGTAATAGGACTTCAAATAGTTGAGATGAAAGTCAAGTAGAATTGAAGCTTCGATTGTGAACTCAAAGTGATTTGGTGTGCAACTGGTCGTGAGACGATGCAGTAAGATGATGATTCGACTCTTGTTGGGACTTGAGCTCATAAGATGATTGAGTGACTTGACTAAGACTCGAACATAAGAGATAATGGACCAATTTGAGTAAGACTCGAGCCGAAGGATGGAGTTGTCAAGGATGTCTTAAGAAATGGGACGCGCCAAGGAACCGTCGATAGTCGAAGGTTCTAGCGGGCTCAAAGCAGGGGTATCATAGGGATGCCTATCAGGAACTGAGAGATCGAGTACCTTGGATCACTCGGGAAGTGATCTAGTTGTCTTGAGGAGGCAAACATATGTGGGACATGTGGAAGTTTGACTAGAACTGAGGTTTCCATTAACTATTGACGGATGGCAATGGCTAGTCATTTGACATTGATGTATTCAAGGCTGTAGTCGGTAAAAGCTAGGTTATTACTTGTTATGGATGCTATGATTTCTTTTGAACGTTCTCTTCTATTTTTCTCCAGGTAGGTTATTACCGTAGGACATTGAAGAGAAGCGGGATTAGGAATCCTATTTTGACTCATATCTATTCTTTGTGTGTTTTAGCATATTATAATGGGATTATCATGTGCAACTCTATGGTTGCAGGGATGACTCAGAGTTGTAGGGATGGCTTAGGTGAGACCTGAGCAATTTATTATCATATTATCCTGCTAATTGACGCTCCTTTTCTAAGGTCATGTTTCTATCAAACGAAGTGCTCAGGATACAAGCATAATCTCTTTATAAATTAACTCACTTGATTAAAGTGCCAAAACTCTCGAAAACTTGGATATGGCATTATTAAATCCTTGCTCGATCATCATCCAGGGATGACATGGGTGGGATCGGTTCATCCTCTCAATCAACTTCATTCTCGGATCGAAGCACGTTTCAGGTCGAAAGATTATGGGTCGGCATACCCGGGTTAGTGCGCTAAAGCACCATAAACTCCACACTGTCTGGTTGGCCATAACGAGTCGAACCATACTGACCCAAACCTTGAGATGCCATCAACTTAGTCAACTCTGACCTACTCTATCTCCTTAATATCCGGATCAGATGACACGTGTTACATTATGAAGAGGACTATTTCTCACGTGAAAGACTGGATCCACCCATTGCTAAATGTGTGACATGTGGCCGACCCGACCCGAGATGGTCACCACGTGGCATGCTGACCTGAGTCAGATGGGCTACTATAAATACGTGTTTTGAGAGCCATAGAAAGGACTTTTTCAGCTTGGCTTTCATCTTACCCTTTGGATGAAAGGTCGTAGCTCCAAGAGAGGTCGAACATCATTACACTAAACACAAGAATTTTGTGCTTAAATCGCTTCTTTCTCTACTTTCTTACAAATCAAACAATTGTAACCTATAATTGATAATATACACAAGGGTTATAAGTGGATGTAGGCTTGGATTAATCCGAACCACTATAGAACTCTTGCGTGTTCCCTGTTATTATTATTATTCTTGCATTCTGTAATTGCGACTATGAGGTTATTTGTGATTTGTGTATGGAATACACACTTTGGGGGTTGACTTGTCAAGAGTTCCCTTTTTGACGTCAACACTTTGGCATGCCAAGTAGGGGAACATGCGCGCACCTTCAACAATTTCCAACTTGAAAGGATTTAGACAACTCATCTATGGAGTAAAGATGGTGAAGCAGAAGAAGTATGGAGCATCTTCCCAGGCTCAGGGCACAGGCAATGGGGCAAGCTAGGAGGCTTCTTCCATGGAAACCCCTCTGTCAATATGACAAGGGAAGAAATGTATTATGTGCTCAAGGAATTGGAGGCAACAATGGTACGTCAAGATGAACTTCTTCGCAAACAATAACAGATGATGGACATATTTTTCGCCAGGATGGATAGAAGGTCGGGCAACCCTACATCAATTCATGGAAATAGCACTACTGGGGCAACAATACCACCATGGCTCAGATTGACCCAAGCTCCAGCTCGGCCATACATTTTACCACAGAATGGATCTATGCAACCCTTGGCTCGGCCTATCCTCCATGTTGTCCCGGGGTAGTCGCCCTCCACTCATTGACCAACACCGCGACACAACAACTCATGATTCTATGGAGGGTAACACTAATGTAAACCACGCTAATGTTGCCTCGAACGGTGGAAACACGGAGATGGGAAGTGGGAATGTTATCCTTGGTTGCTCAGTCATACCGACCCGGGGACTGGGGCAGAGTTGACCACACCTGCAAACACAAGAAATACTTCCACCATCTGTCAAGGTTTGCACTAAAGCTACTAGCTCCAGATTGCGCAGTTGGCAAAAACTACTTGAAGATGAAAACAAAATTGCTAATTTGATTCGAAGCTTTTCTAAAATCCGCACATCTCAAGACGACGTGGATAACGTCAACCGCAGTCCTTTCTCACGGTACATAAGGAATTCCTGTAACCCTCCTGACTTCAAACTACCTTCTTTGGAGGCATACAACGACATGACTGAACGTAACATGCATTTGATGTGCTACATGCACCACATGCAAGTACTATCGGCGTCAGATAACGTCATGGCTAAGTACTTCCCCTTGTTCTTAACTAATATACCAGTTGTGTTGTTTCAGCAGCTTGATTCTAAATCGATCAGCAGTTGGAATGCTTTGGTTGCCCACTTCATTAACCAATTTAGGGTCCATATATCTCGACCCAATAACATCATGACCCTTACTTCTATCAAACAGAGGTCTAAAGAGACCCTGCGCTCTTATCTGGAAAGGTTCAATGCAGCGGTAGCGTCGGTAGATCAACTAGAACCGTCCATAGTACTTATGGCCGCCGTCTTAGGCATCTTAGATAAGACGGATTTCAAAACCTCCTTACAAGGAGACCCGCCAAGAGACATTGGTGAATTGTACTTTGAAGTTGAAAGGTTCTTGCGGAAAGAGGTTGTTAATATCGAGGTGGATGACCTTGATGTTTTGATGGCCAAGGATGGAGGACCATCAAACTCAAGAAAGAACAAGGGGAAGGGATAGGCCCCAGAGAAGAATGATAGAAATGGGCGGTTGTGGAAAGAACCCAAGTACTATAAGTATACCGAGCTTAATTCTTCGTTACTAAACATATATATACCTCGATGTGCGAGGAACTCTTCCTTTTGCTAAGCCTCCCGGGAGGGAGACAACTCAGAGAGAACGAGATTTTGGGCTACATTGTATGTTTCATGATATGGCAGGCATGGTTTCAAATCTCGGATTTTAGCCAATACGTCAGCCTACTATATCATCTATCTCGAGTTATATTTAAAACACTTATAACTAAATATGGTATCAAATCTCGGATTTTGGCTGATATCTCGGATTTTCATCTCGGGTGAACTCAGGGAGATTTAAAATCTTGATAGCAGGTCATGCCACAAACGATTGCAGGCATTTATGCGACCTCGTCAATTAGTGGATCAGATGTGGAGAGCTACAGAATATGTTAAGCAACCGACGGCGCCTACACCGGCACTACCACGAACTAATCCTAGGAATGGGAACGGTCTTAGCCCGAGCAATCGCGGGATCATCATCAGCTGATCTATAATAGATCACCTTTAATTTTTGCATTTCTTTAAGAATAAGATATGTTTGTTTTAGGATTTTCAGATGGCTAGGTCGAATCATATATGCTCGGGGATTAGAATTTCATCCTCGGACATACTTTGTTATCGACAATAAACCCATCCGATGAATAAATAGCTAAGTTGAAGTACACACGTACGAGATTAGGATTTAGTCCCTAGGCATGCTCTGGATTAAATGATAACCCAATTAGGCTTTGTTTTGATTTTGTAATAATTTCTTGATTTCATAAAATGGATTTTCAAGCATGGATTATGTTTGGTAAACTTAATTGTCTTGTCAGGATGTAGCAAGATTGCTTAATCACAAATCAGAGTATGGATTATGCTCATCTCGAAACTCTAGGTATGGATTATACCTAGAGGTGGACTATCTTGTCCGGCCGTGCCAAGCGTAGTTCCAACACGGGATGAGTATAGCTTGTATTAATTTGGATTCCTAAGTATGGATAATACTCGGGAAATTCGGATCATCTTGTCAGGATTTAGCAAGAGAACTCAATAAAACTCAAGTATGGCTTATGCTTAATTTGAACCTCCAAGTATGGGTTGTGCTCGAAGGATTGGGTTGTCTTGCCAGGATTTGGAAAGACGATATGATCATTGTTTGAGTATGGTTTGTGCTCAAAACATTTATCCAAGCATGGCTTATGCTTGCAAAGTCTAAGCAGTAACTGTCAGGATTTGACACAACTATTTGTATGATGTCTACGCAGGTATGGATTATACTCACGACGGATTATCCCAGTGAGGCCATGGTTTTCTTAAATTTCTTTTATAATACGATCCAAACCGATCGTCGTATTTCTTGGTATTATGGTGTTCAGGTTTGCTTGTAATATAGTCTAGTACGACCATAGATTTCTAGTTTTCTATTAATATTATTTGCAGTGGTCGTAGGTTTTCTAGTTTTCTATTATTACTTAATATGATCCGGCGTGATCATGGCTTTTGAACTTCTATATATTTGATTTCTATGGCTTATGGATTATCCAAAACACACCTTCCTTCCTCAAGAAAAATATGTTTTGGGGGGCAAAATGTTGACACGCCTTTTGACAAGGTTGCCTCAACTCGGATTTTTTTCAAACGAAGTGCTCAAGATATGGGCATAAGCACTCGCTAAATTAATTCATTTGGTTAAAGTGCTAAAACCCTCAGAAAATTAGATATAGCACTATTAAGGTTCCTTCTCAATAATCATCCCGAGTCAACATTGGCCGACTCGGTCCATCCTCTCAATCCACTTCATTCTTGGATCAAAGCACATTTAGGGTTGAAAGTCCCTGGGTCGGTGCGCTAAAGCACCTTGAACTCCATATGAGCTTTACAATATCGGGTCGGGTCAGCCATACCGAGTCGAACCTACCGGCTCAAACCTAAGACACCATCAACTCAGTCAACTTTGACCTACTGTGTACCTTAATATCCAGATTGGATGACACGTGTGCTACACAATATGAGGAGGAATGTTTCTCACATGAAAGACCAGTTCCACCAGTTGTTGGATGCATAACACGTGACCAACCCGATCAGGGATGGTAGTCACGTGGCATGCCGACCCGAGCCAGATAGGCTACAATAAATATGTGTTTCGAGAGCCATAGAAAGGACCTTCTCGGCTTGGCTTTCATCTTACTCTTTGGACGCAAGGTCGTTTCTTCAAGGGAGGACGAACACCATTACACTAAAACACAAGAATTTTGTGCATAAATCACTTCTTTTTATACTTTCTTACAAATCAAACAACTTTAACCTATAATCAACAGTATAAACAAAGATTATAAGTAGACGTAGGCTTGGTTTAAGCCGAAACACTACAAAAACTTTTATGTGTTTCCTATTTTTATTATTATTCTTACACTATGTGATTGCGACTATGAGAATATTATGTAATTTGTGTGTGGATTACACACTTTGGGGGTTGATTATAAAGAGTGCCACTTTTTGACATTAACATCTGCATAGCTATTGACTGTCTCTTTATCGCTTACTATGATTGTTGTCTGGCTAAAGGTTTTATGCCCCCTCTTATTACCTTGGGATACTCAATGATGTGTCGATGGGTGGACTAAGTACCAGGTTACAGGTTTAGTGGCATTGATGCTTTACGGTGACGAGCAGGAGGCTGGCGCATTATTTTCTTATACCATATTACTATTCCGCGGTTTTCTTGAGAGACTCTGAGGGATGTAGTGAGGCATATTGTATTCAAGTATTCACGTATTGGGATGTATCGTACTTGTTATTTGAGGTTTTATTGAGATGAGATTTTCTTCTTTGTTATGCTTCACTATTATATCATGTTGTATATTTTATTATTATATGGTACTCATGCGTTGTGAGTTATATGACATGTTCTTTTTCATGACTACTTTCCATGATGATCATCCCATCTGGGCCTGGTCCATTAGAGTGCAGTCGGATCTATGGAGTGGTCGTCATATTTGGTATCATAGCGTTGGCTAATCGATTTTGCCTAAACTTTACGAGTGTAAAAGATATGAGAGACGTACTTGTAATTTTTAATGGACAATTACTATATATGTAGTATAGTATAGTATACTAGGTTAGTAAGCAATTAAGCACCATTGCGTCCTTTCTCTAACGTTAACTAATCATTCTTGTTTCAGAATGAGATTGAGTCGTCGATCTTCGGGACAAGCTGTTAGGGATGAGCCTGTTATTAGAGGGGTAGACGAGGGTAGCCAGTCGGGAGCTGCAGTTGTTATGCCCGATTATCCTGCTATATTCGAGGCAATAATGGTCATGAGAAGGATACCCGCTCTAGGACCAGCAGTATAGCGTGGTGTTCATGTGCAGGCGCCTAGGATTGTTGATTTGGCCAAAATATGCAAGGATTATACTTCTCTAGGTGGCAAACCGTTTACCGCTACGGAACTTACTGTTGAGATTCAGAATTGGTTAGATAGTTGTGTTCGAATTTTCAAAGATTTGGAAATTTGTGATGCAACTAAGAGGAAGCTCGCATCGGGAAGTTGCAAGGACGAGCGGTGGATTGGTGCAACTTAATAAATTTTAAGGCTCCGAAGGACCAGATAACTTGGGACCATTTTAGAACTAAGTTCAAGGAGAAGTTCATTTCTACAGTCCAGAAGTTGATACATTTTTGGAAGTTTATTGAGCTGAAGCAAGGCATAAGGCCTATCGCTGAGTATGTAATGGAGTATGAGGCTTTGTCAAAGTATGCTCATTTGTATATTGAGACTCCTTATCAGAAGAAAGAGAAGTTTGGTATGGGTTTGGATGAGTGTCTTGGGAAATAACTAGTGGATCATATCAACAATCCATATGAGAAACTAACCGAGAAGGCTTTGAGGAAGGAGTTCTGAAAAAGGACGAGTGTTGATGGTAAGGAGGAATTAAAGCCACAATTAGGTAGAGGAATTAAGAAAATGTGGAATGGAAAGAGAAAGCAACAAAAACAAGGGAAAAGTGGCCCAAAGAAACCTAAAGATGAGGTTACCTGTTTTAATTTTCATGAGAAGAGAAATTATTCCAAAGATTGTAAGTCTTCTAAGGAGGATAGGAAATGCTTTAAAAATGACAAGCCTGGGCACTTGAGAACGAACTGTCCAGAACCGATTAAGGATAAGAAGGTTGTGAAAGCGTATGCATTGGATGTTGTGCCTTCTTCCTCGAGGGATCTGAATGCATGCGGAAAATGGGAAGAGTGTTGTTGTGCAATGTACTCTTTCTATCCGAGGTGTTTCGATTCGAGTTTTGCTTGATATTGAAGCATTGCATTTGTTTATCTATGATGATCTAGTTTACTAGTTAGGTTTAGAACCTGAAATTGTAGATAAACCATTGGTTGTGACTAACCTAATAGGAGGTTCATCTAGTCTTTGTATGCTTTGTCGTAGTCTAGTCATGTCAAGTCATGATTCCTCTTTTATGTTGATTATTTTGTATTGAACTTTACTGGGTTTGGGATCATTTTGGGTATGGGTTAACTCAGGAGGTATGCAACTATAGTGGACTGCAAGAACCTCGAGGTGACAGTCGGAAACGTGGAAGGGCGAACGGTTGTGATACACTGCAAATGAGAGTACAGGGTCCTAGTGAGCTTTCTATTTTCGCTTGCGGTTTCACATGATGGAATGTCATCGGTGCCGATCGTTCAAGAGTTTAGTGATGTCTTTGATGACGTCAAAGGACTACCACTGCAAAGGGAAATCGAGTTTCGAATTGATTTAGTGGATGGAGCAAGACCCATTCTTCTGCCCCTTAGGCGGATGGCGCCAAGGGAATAACAAGAGCTAGAGGTGCAAGTGGATGACCTTTTTGAAAAAGGATTTATTTGGAGAAACATATCCGAATAAGGTGCACCAGTTGTGTTTGCAAACAAGACTGATGGATCCTTGCGATTATGTATGGATTATCGTGAGTTGAATAATGTGAATATGAAAAACAAGTATCCATTGCCGAGAATCGATGACTTGTTTGAACATCTTCACGAAGTCAAAGTGTTTTCTCAAATGGATTTGGCGATAATATTTCACCAACTGATATTGGTTGGGGATAATGTGTTGAAGACTGCTTTTAGGACACCGTTTGGATTTTATGAGTGGTTGGTGATGTCATTTGGATTGACTAATGCGCCAACATATTTTTTGGATCTGATGATTCGAGTTTAAGAGATTATTTGAATATGTTCGTGCTTGTGTTTGTGGACAATATATTGGTTTATTATAGGACTAAGGAAGAATACAAGACGCACTTAGGGATCGTTTTGGAAATTTTGCTAAAGCATAAGCTGAGAACTAAGTTTTTGAAGTACCCCTTGTGGAAGAAAGAAATGAGATTCTTGGGTTCCACTGTTCCAAATCTCGCAGAAATCGCCCGAGATCTCCTCCGAGATCTCGTTTTGGGCTCCTTCCGAAACGAAACAGCAAATATCTCTCTAAATCTCCTTTCGAATATATCACCCGAGATATTGCAATATCGAACGATATATCGACCGAGACGAAATACTAGAATATCATCCGAGACCTTAGTTTTTTTGGTTAAAATTTAATTTTGTGCCTGAAATAGAACTATAATTAAAAAACTCATATCTAGCCATATCAATCTTTTGTTATTTTACATTTTGCATGTTAAATGACTATATTGTATGTTCATATATGTTTTACAATGCTTATGATTTTCATATTCGTCTTTTTACATATATGTTACTTATGAAATTATGTATTTTATGGCCTATTTATGCTGAATTTTTTAACTATTTTGGATCATATTAATGTTCCCTGTCTAACAATATTCCTGTTTTAAGCATATTACGATTAGAGTATGAATGACCTTTCGCAAAATAAAGAATAATAAAGTTATATTGCATTTTAAGTTTAAGTTACTATGTTTTTGATAGCACTCGTAAAAATCGTTTTGTTAAAATATCATATATAACATATCATGTACCCCGAAATTGTTCCGATATGAACTTTCAAACCCGAGATGAAAATCTGAGACGAACTACCGAGTTAGACTCATCTCGTCCAAGATCTCCCCCGATACGAGACCGAGTCTATAAAATCCCCGAGACGTAACGCGACTGATATCCGAGATTTAAAACCTTGGTCATGTCATATAGGGACAAGGAGTAGACGTGGATCCCGGTAAGGTGGCACCAATCCAGGATTGGGATCGACCCGAGACTACAACGGATATTAGGAGTTTCCTTGGTTTAGCTAGATATTATCGGTGATTTATCAATGATAGTTGCACCATTAACGGGATTGACGAAGAAGAATCAGGTCTTCACGTGGGATGCGAAGTCTGAGCGTGCTTTTTGGACCTTGAAAGAGGGGTTAACGAGTGCTCTTGTGTTGGTTAATCCAAATAGGAATAATGAGATTGTTGTGTATGTCGATGCATGTGGTACTAGACTTGGAGCAGTGCTAATTTAGTAGGATAAAGTTGTGGCTTATGCGAGTCGACAATTGAAGCCAAACGAAAGGAATTACCCGAATCGGGATTTGGAATTAGGGCGATAGTATTTTCTCTAAAGATTTGGAGACATTATTTATTGATATTTAGATTAGAGTTGTTTATGGATCATAAGTCATTGAAGTATCTTTTCTCCCGAAAGGATTTGAATATTCGACAACAGCGATGGTTAGAGTTTTTGGCATCATATGATTTTAGAATAACCTGTACTCTAGAGAAAGGTAACTAAGTGGTCGACGAGTTAAGCAGAAGTCATGCGAATCAGGGAGCTATGTTTCCTGAATGGAAGCATCTTGGTTATTTGGATGGATTTGATTTCAAGCCTCGTGGTGACTTAGAGCCTGAAATGTTAATAAGCTTGTCAATTAGACTGACTCTCATCGAAAGAATTAGCGAAAGCTAGAAGCGGGATGATAAGCTTATAGAGATCGTAAGGAGATTAGAGATAAGAGTGGAACCTGAGGAACTAAAGGATTAAGAAGTCGGTCGATACGATTGGCTTCGCAAGGGTGGATGGCCGGTTGATCCTGATTTAGATGGATTGAGAAATGAGGTTCTGAGAGAAAGTCATCACTCCTGGTTGACTATTCATCTTGGTGGTAATAAGTTGTATTGAGATATGAAGAGAGTTTGGTATTGGGAAACATGAAAAGAGATCTCGGGAAATCTATCGTGAAGTGTATGAACTATCAGTTGGTTAAAGTCAAGCAAAGGAAGCCGAGTGGATCGTTGTAGCCTTTAGAAGTTCCTACGTGGAAATGGAAGCAAGTGTCGATGGATTAGCTAGGACAAGGGTAGGAAACGATAGTATTTGGGTCATCATGGATTGCTAAACAGAAAGCACGATGTTTATTCCTGTCATATCGACTAGAACAAAATCGAAATTGGATGAACTATATCTTAAGTGGTAATTCGATTCCATGGAATTCTAAAGAGCATATTTAGCTATTAATATCCTTTGTTTCCTAGTGGATTTTGGAATAGTTTGCAAGAGAGCATTAGGAAACGAGCTATGTTTGAGAATAGCTTATCATCCATAGACCGATGATCAGACCAAGAGGGTTAATAGAGTCTTGGAAGACCTCCTAAGGGCCTTTATATTTAATTTTTGAGCATCGTGGGAATACCATATGCACTTAGTCGAGTTTTCTAATAATAACAGTACCAGACGAGTATTGGAATGGCACAATATGAGGCGCTGTACGGTAGACCATATAATTCTCCATTTTGTTGGCTAGAGAAGGGAGAGAAGGTGTTACTTGGGCCTAAGATGATAAGAGAAACATCGCATAATATTGAGGTCATTAGGAAATGAATGAAGGCAGCTAAGGATTGTCAGAAAAGTTATGTCGATAAGCGACAGAAGGATTTGGAGTTATCAGTTGGAGATTTAGTGTTTGTTAAGGTCTCACCTCTACGAATTGTTGTTTATTTTGGAAACAAAGGAAAGTTAGAACCAAAGTTTGTTCGGCCGTTTTCGATTATCGAGCATATTGGAAAGCTCGGATATAGAGTTACTTGAGAAGACGGCGGGTGTTCACAATGTGTTTCATGTATCATTTCAACAGAAGTTTATGCACAACTCAAAGGTTGCGGTATATTCTAACAGACAAAAGATTTAGAGGTTGAACTTGAAGTTTCTAGGACTCGTAACACACTTCGTGTCGTAAGCAGTGACTCGAAGCAACTTTGTAGGAAGGTTGTTAAGCTAGTCAAGGTACAATGGATGGAGGAAGATGACGATTACACATGGGAAACGGAAGAGAGTATGAGGTCGACCCATCCAGAACTCTTTGAGTGGTATGTCCCGTATATTGTATCTTACTTATGTCATTATGTGTTATCCTATAAGAAGCACCACCTACTAATATAGGATTTTGGATGCATGGATTATTGGATGCTAGATTGGATACTCGTGGAAGTTACACATGCAGGATACTATGTTTTCTCATGTTTTCTTGCGATTTCGGGGGTGAAATTTCTAAAGTAGGGAGAATGTAACAACTCGTATTTTACGTGTTGGAGGATCGTAAGATAATTATATTTAGTTACAAATGGTTGGATCATTCTCAGATTTTAATATGATGTTAATGGGGATGTAAGACATGTCCATGATTTTTATCAAACTTAATTGTCACCTTTTTACCCTTGCGAACATTTTTCTATCTACAAGTTTTGTTAGGAATCGAACCAGGTGCTAAAATCAGTTTCCTTGGATTGAAATAGTGGTTTATGATTCCGTAGAGTGGTCACATTAAGGATTTGGTTCTGCAGTTTGAGAGGAATTGTTGTTTCAAGTTTTTGTTTCAACTAGGCAGACTGACTAACTGCTAATTGGCTAATTAGTGAAGACCATAAGGCTAATGATTTGCAGCTATAAATAGAAGCATTTGAGGAGATGGTTGGAGTTTCTCTCTTCCTTCAAATATTAGGTTGGGCGCTTGTGATTCTTCGGTTCAACCTAATCCCTAATTCTTCATCTATTATTCTAAATCGTAGTCTTAAACAAGATCTACATCCAGGAAGATCAGATCTTGCTGTTTTTTTATCAAATCAGGGGTTTTCTATGTTGTTTCTTTGTTCTCCAAACCTAATTTTATGAGTAATTCACTAGATCTAAGCTTTGGTGAGAGGTAGGTATCTCTCACACAGATATTATGGATAATATGGATAAATATAGGATTATTTCACACCATGCATGTTAAATTCACCTAAAACCGGATCACCTAAGTTAATTTCAGTATTAGAAACTATAGTAATCCAATTTAATCACATGAACAAGTAAGTCTTTGAATTAATCATGCTTAATGTTCGCTTAGATCCTAGTTATGCTAGATCCATGATTTTATGATGTATCTCATAGAAGTTTATGTTTGTATGATTGATCATGATTGAAATTGGGTGAATTGCTGTCTGATTTGTCGAATTGTATGATTTAACTTAGTCATTCAGAATTGAACGTCCTTGGCTTATAATCGATAAAAAGAGCAAATAGGAGGTTAAGTTGATGGCATTTAGACGAAACATAGGAGAGGAGCTCTAGAAGATGTCAAGACAAAGCCCAAAATTTTTTGTCTCGAAATACGTGAAGTACATGGACATGTACCGATTCATACTCGATGGACCAGCACCGATCCATTCAGATGGGTCAGGGTGACTCAAAAATTGGAGCATGGCTTCAAAGAGGGGAATGCAAGTCATGTGCAAATTTTGGTGAGATTTGGATAGGTCGAAGTTTGTTCGCTCGAGTTCTAGTTGATGGATCGACAGGGAAATCCAACGGGAAGGAATTCGACTTCAAGATAGACTGATAGGAAGTGCTCAATAGATATTTGGATGGATCCAAACACTTGGCCATTTTTTGTTAGGGTCAATTAGGCATACATTCCTGGAAAGTTTGGAAATCAAAACAGCATCCAGTCCAAATTTGAAATGTAAAGTGGGTCCCTATTTTGGCAGTTACGTGTTTTTCAAAGAAAATTATGCATTGCACTATAAATAAATAAAAAAACGATAAAAAAATCACAAATATTCCCAGAAGAAATCTGAAAAAAAACAAAAATAAAAATTACATGCATGTATGCAATAATTGTGTTTTATTGCATACATGCATGTAACAATTCATGCAGTGTTTCCGTTGAAAAATCTGCATGAACTGTCGCAGAAATTCATGCAATTATTCTCGATATATGCATACATGTATGCAACAATTCATGAAGAGTTTCTATTAAAAAATCTGCATGAATTATTACAAACATGTATGCAATTATTGGGTTTTATTGCATACAGTATGCAAATAAAGATGAACTAATATGCGTGGGCTACGAATTGTTGTAGAAACGTATGCATTTATTCTCAATATATGCATACATGTATGCATATAATCATCCAGAGTTTCTATTGTAAATCTGGATGAATATATGCATACATGTATGCAATTATTGAGTTTTATTGCGTACATGGCAAATAAAGACGAGCTAATATGCACAACTGCAATATTTGCAGAAATGTATCCACTAATTGCAAATATATGCATCATTTGAAGAAATATACTGGAGATTCATTGTTTTTATGTTTTTTTTTGAATTGGTTTTTTGTGGTTTTAACGCCTGAATTTGATGACGATTAGTTGTTTTATTTGACTATGAATTTATGTGGTTTTTTTTTATTTTTTGATGAATTTTCGAAAAACAGGGACCTAATTTATATGAAAAGTTTGACTGGATGTGACTTGAATTTTGAAACTTTTTAGGGTTATGAGCCTAATTTTCACTTTTGGTTATGTATATGGACCGATACCGGTCCATAACGGATGAACGGGTATTGATTCATCTAGGAGCGAGGTGGCGATCTCATATTTTAAGAAGTGACGATGGCTTGATGATGTCAGGTGAATTTTGATGGTTATAGGACTTCAAATGATTGAGATGCAAGTCAAGTATTGAAGATTCAATTGTGAACTCAAAGTGGAGAGGTCAAAGTGAATTAATGTGCAACTGATTATGGGATTATGCAGTAAGATGATGAATTGACTCAAGTGGGACTTGAGCTCGTATGATGATAGATTGACCCGAGTGAGATCGAACGTAAGACATAATTGACCAATTTGAGTGAGACTCGAGCAGAAGGATTAAGTCATCGAGGATGGCTTAAGAAACACCAAGGAATCGTCAGTGGTCGAAGGTTCTAATGGGCTCAAAGTAGGGGTATGGTAGGGACGCCTTTAGGATATAAGAGATTGAGTACCTTGGATCACTCGTAGAGTGATCTAGTTATCTCGAGGAGGCAAACGTACGTGGGATGTGCGGAAGTCTGACTAGAACGGGGTTTTCCATTACCTATTGACGGATGTCAACAGCCAGTCATTCGATATCGATGTGTTCAAGGTTGTAGTCGGTGATAACTAGGTTATTACTTATTATGGATGTTGTGATTAACTGTGAATGTTCTCTTCTATTTTTCTCTTGGTAGGCTATCACCGTAGGGCATTGAAGAGAAATGAGATTGGGAACCCTATTTTGACTCATGTCTATTTTGTGTGTGTTTTAGCATATTATAACGAGATTATTATGTGCTAACTTTGTGGTTGTAGGGGCGGATCAGGTGAGACCTGAACCGTCTATTATCATATTGTTTTGCGTAACTGTTGGCTGTTATTTTATTGCGCACTATGATTGTTGTCTGACTCAAGGTTTTATGGCTTCTCTTATTACCTTAGGCTACTCAATGACATGTCAATGGATAGACTGAGTAGTAGGTTACAGGTTTACTAGGGCTGATGTTGTACGGTGACGAGTAGGAGGCGGGCTTCGTATTATTTTCTTATACCGTGTTATTATTCCGTTGTTTTGCTTGAGCAACTCTGAGGGATGTAGTGAAACATATTGTATTCAGATATTCACGTATTGGAATGTATTGTACTTGATATCTGAGGTTTTACAGAGATGATATCTTCTTCTTTGTAATGCTTCACTACTGTAACATGTTTTATATTTTATTATTGAATGTTATCCATGTGTTGTGAGCTATACGACATGTTCTGCCTCATGACTGCTTTGCATGATGATCGTCCTATGTCGTCCTAGTCCGTTAGAGTACAGTAGGAGATATGGGGGTGGTCGTCACAGTCTTGAACGTGTCGACCCATAAAGCCTTAACATTTAAAAACTCGAACTACTAATTCAGACATGCATATAGGATTATACCATTAACCCAAACTATGGACATATGACTAACCTACCGATTTTTGGACTTGATTTCCAATCTTAATCATGATTTAATCGCGACTCAATGCGAATCCGAAAATAACGGTTAGCGAAAACGATGGTTTTAGTTCTAAGGATTAGAGATCGTCGTCGCTCCCTATGTTCATTTTATTTAATTGCCTCAGCACCCACGACACTGCATGTTCCATTTTAGTTTACACATACATGGGGGGTACAGGTTTTCAATGTGGCAAATTATGCAACTATCTTAAGAGTATAGTTTGCATTGGCCTCGAAGACTTCTCGAAGACTCAAAGGTATGGAAGCTAAAACTATGGAACTTCCATCATCTCTGAATGGGTCGTCCCACAACTCCAGTACAACAGGAAGCAATCTTGAGACCTTTTAGACTTCCACACCTTCCCAGTGTGTGTGCACGTCCATCGTGCCCAACTAAGGAGGGAAGCCAGAGAGTCCGCAGTTATCGGCCAGACATACGGGCGAACCGGTGATCCTAGAAGGGGCTAAAATTGTAGAGGGAGGCCCAAAGGAGAGGTGAATGTTGAGCAAGAAGATGTTTCCGAGGCACTTGACATAATGGCAGATGCCGATATAGTCGATAACCCACCAGATTTGATTCCTTCGTCGGTGGATGAAGCTACGTTGAGATGCAGTTGTAAGAAGTATGGAATATCCTCAGTGACGTACTCATCCCTAGGAGGGAAGATAGGGAGAACGTGCCTCTAGAAGGCTACAATTCCTGGAACATGCACATGTTCACTGTCGGATGCATGCCCTCGTCCTGCCGATCCATTCGAGATATGCTACGCTCCTTCCGCTTGGCGCTGATGTAGTTCCATCCGAACGCATATGCCTTGATGCTCGCAACTTTATCCTATTCTTGTAATACTTGGATGAGGAACTAACCAGAAAAGATATTTGGTTTGTTTTCCAGTTAAAGAGGAGGACTACTGTTGCACCCTCTCTTGTTTACCTGGAGGCACCGACCAATACCGGATTCATCCTGGGAGCATGGAATAAGCTCAGTAATTTTAAACATTACTGGTTCTATGTTTGGTGACCCCTCGGGTTTTACAAGGCGATAGTTGGCCGACCAGATGTAAGCATTTCTCTCTTATTTTGTAGTTAAAGTTAATCGAGTGGTAAGCTCGAGACTAACTTGGAGTTTATTTGATAGTTATTCCTGTGATGTCCAAGGGTAATGTGTATCATGAGCTGCTCGAGGTGCTGAGGGTTATTCTTGCGAAATTCCGCAATGCCCATAGTATGCAAACCGATTATCTCCTTCATCGGTAAGGCTTACTTCCCATAGGTTGTTCAACAGGCCTTCCGAACAGCGATGGAGAAGAGGCGGAAATTGAGGGAGACAACGTTTCTCTAGGTCCGTAAGTGGGAGTGCCTCCTGCCATGCTTCTCGACATACCTAACGTAGAACATGAGATCGCTATAGCTCAAGGAAAACTTGGCAGGCGCAATAGCGGTGATAATGAGATGCATACTGGGGAAGAGAGTTTGAAGACCACTCATGTCCTATCTCCAATATATGAGACTAGCGTCGCTCAAACCGATTTCCCTGGTTTCTACCTTTAGGATCACCACATTACTGGAAATGGAGGGTCATTTCAAGGACCTGGACATGGTTCTAATTGAAACATCTTCATTTAGGTTGAGCGACACGAATGTTGAAAGCTTGCTGATGAATGTCAGGGAAATCATTACTTTTAAAAGATTGACAGCTGGTCTGTGGGGAACACTTAGGACATATACACATAAATATTGTATGGAGCAAGACTTATTCGCATGCGTAGGATGCTTAATTCTAACTTAAAGTTTTCTCTGTGTAGGTACTATGGCTCGAGAAGGAGAAAAAGATCGGGATCAAGGGTCTGGGAGACATAGACAATCAAAAAGTGGAACATAAGCAGTTTATGAGGAGCATAGACTTGCACTTGCAGCCCCATCGATCTTATGATCAGAGCAGTAGCCGGCTATATAGGGATAAATCCTCAACACTCAAACATTTCCACCACCGGGTATTAAGTCGGTAGGAGAAGAGAGAAGGACAAAAATAGCATGTACAAGGCAACTGGCATCGACATTTCCGCCTTATGTCCCACCAACGGCGCTAGAGGCCAGAATTACCGGCAAAGAGAAGACAATTAAAGGGTCCGGATCTATAAGGAAAGTCACAAAGAAGCAGGTCCGATGATGCCGGACATGTTCGTGATCCTAAAAATAAGCAATGAGGAGAGGAAGGAAATAATTTTTCCCCAGGTATGTCAAAAAGTTGTTGTGGTTCCCGACATTAGTCTGATCCCACTACAAGACGACAAAGAGACATGGAAGAGGGTATATGCTGTCTACTACAAATATCATGAGCTGTACAAATGCTCGAGAAGACTCTCGGAGTTTATTTTCAAGAAAAATGCTGAGATGCAGGGCTTACAAATTGAGGTCAAGGCTGAACAAGACAACTTAGAACTCGGGATGCTGAGATTAGTAAGAGAAATTTCAATCCATGATTATTTCTGTGTAATCGAGTAACATACTTATGTGTTAAATCTCTGTTGCCAAAACAGACGGGTGAACAAGGGAGCTTAAGAAAGTCGAAGCTGAGATGGTTTAGGTAAGAGAACCATACAAGGACACACTGGCCTAGGTCTCAACCCGGGTGATAGCGCTTGAACAGTATAATAAGGGTATCACAGAGGAGAACATTCGACAGGGAAAGGAGAATGAGGAAGTAAACAAATTCGCCAGAACAATGAAGCCTTGACCCAGAAAAACAAGAGGCTATAAGAGAAGAACAAGCGAATGCAATGCCTTATTAAAGAGAATGACTAGCTCAGAAAAATTCTAGATTCAAGTCGCGTGGAACTCGAGAAGGCGAAGAAAGATAAGGAAGCCGCGAAAGCCTCAAATAGAGAGGTGTTGGGTCAGGTAGACAGTGTCAAGGTTGAGTTCTAAGTACGGCTGGAAAAACTTAGGGCCAAAGTGGAGGAGGCCAAGGAAAGAGTAGAGGTGGAGGTAAAGCCAACAGTGAGGGGCCTATACATCAAGATACTTTGATTTTGTGGAATCTTGTGGGTCAAATATTATGCCCAGACACTAGCCAAAGCCAAGGATAAGCTAGTGAAGTATGAGGCTAGAATGTAGAAGGTGGAATCGTTCGATGAGTCGGCATTGATGATTCAATTCTTAACGGAGGACGAGCACCGAGTGTTGGCGGAAGGCAAGGCATTACTGAAAGAAGATGCCAAAGCAGACAAGGAAGCACAACTTACTGTTGTGAAAGGAAAAGCCGTGATTACTGAGAGCAAGATGGTCCCTCATGCATTTGGAGGTCGAATCTATGGGCAATAGCAAGTTATTCCACTTGGTTCCACTAACGGTCCTTCTATTCCAGCTCCCGTCGTTACCAAGTATGATCCCGATTTTCCGTATTTGAAACACGAATGCTCTCTTCCGCCAACATTCGAAAGCACTATGCCTATCGAAACCACACAACAATTGTTTGAAGGTAAAATCCTTTCTTCACCAGTACGTATAAGTATGGTAACATGAAGTCGAAGTAGACAAACTTGTCTTCTTCTTCATCGTGCAGGTTCCTTCAGAGCAGAGGTGGCAGCGGCTTACGCAAACAACAGTGCCCGTCAGGTCCAGATTTGATGTAAGCCTACCGGAGGCGGCAAGAAGAAGATTTTGGTCATTCGGAAACTTTTATGAATCTGGAGTTGGGAGAATTAGGGCTGGAAGACTTTTTCCAGAAGAGAAAGGGAAGCATGAAGAGGATGTTCAGAAGACCGAACCGATGGAAGTAGGCGGGCAAAGCATGCTTGAACTACTCGAAGCACAGAAAGCTCAACTGCTCATGAAGTCGAAGGAATGGGGGGCAAAGAGAAAAGCTGATGATGAAGCCCTCCTTTGCTTTAGAGGAGGAGAGGGTCCAAGCCAACACGTAGGCCCAAGCCAAGGTTCGAGAGGCGGCTCCGAAGAAAGACGAGGATGTGGCCTCTCAAAAGAGAGCGAAGGGGATGGTTGAAAAGCTACATATAGATAAGGAGAGGAAGCGAAAGGACATGATTGAGGCTTAGAAGATGGAAAGGGAGGCCAAGAAGGCGCAAGAGAGGCCAAAAGGAAGGCCGACTGGGGCGCCACAGAAGAAAAGGAGGCCGAAAAGGAGAGGGCACGTCTACATTGTTAGCACTGTCCATTGAGTTTCAGCCTCAACTCTTGAAAACCATAGACAACCGTAGAGTGGAGACCACCAAAGCATGGGATGAATCCAAGGAAGTGGAAGTATTCGCGATCAAGCCCTGGTCAAAGCCTACCCCGATAAAGGGGAAAAAGGAAGCGAGTGGGCAGCTTTAGGGAGAGGTAGAAGGAAGATGAAGATCAACCATCCACCGTCGAGACTGAGAAGAAGAAAAGGAGGGGCGGTTCATCCAAATGATTGTTATAGATAGACTTTTCGGTTACGTAGGCCAATAGGATATGCGGGTATGGTCCTCGCTTTTAGAAGCATGACATGGTTTTCATTTACATCACGTTGTTAGAGAGAAAAGATAGTTGTATTTTGGTTTGTGAATGGAAGCTAATTAACTTTGATTACATCACATATTGCTCTAAGTGTTGGAATTTTCATCTATGCTTTCCAACTTTTATACTTGCGTAAATGTACTTGTTGTTAAACTTAAACCAATGTTATTTTCGACTTCGCTCTTGGAATATACAAGTTGTGCGAAGCTTGAGTGTGCTCACTCTGCTATCAAGACTTCCTCTTAGTTGTTGAATTTGAGTCGTGCGAAGTTCGAGTTTGGTAACTCCACTCTCAGGATATCCTGATGGCCATTGATCCTGACTCATGAGGAGTTAAGTGTGTAAACTTCTCTCTCGAGACCTCCTTTTGGCCATTGGTCTTGAGTCATGCGAAGTTCAGGTTTGGCGACTCTACCGTCATAATCTCCTCACGGTCATTGATTCTGAGTCATGAGGAGTTGCTAGTGTATGATGTTGTTTCATCCTTTATACTCTCCGATCTTTGCATTCAGGTTAGAGTTAATGGTGTCATTGGCTTGCTAGTTTAATACTTAGATCCAAGCTTTGAGGATCGGAGTCAACCAAGCATGTGGTCGATATCACATTTACTCGGTTAGTGAGTTGCCTCCGTGTTCGAAGACTAAGGGACGAATTTAGACACTCAAGTTAATGAGCATCATGAGTTATTTATGCTCGGCCTCATCGTTGATTCGAGACTCGAGTTGACTTGTGAATGGAAGACTGCTCCATAAAGTTTTGAGGTTTTCTAAATACTCGAGGTGATGGATCAATGTCAAGTTCTGAGGTGCTGATCCAGTGTTGTGCGCTCGTGTATGCGAGTCAGTTTTCATCACAATTCAAACATACTACGCAGAAAGTAAACACACTAAGAACATAGAGACAACCTGCCTTTTTGTCCGCTCCAAATCGGTAATTAAACCAACTTGAATCGTTTAAAACGACATCTTGTTATGGCTTACAGGGTTTAAACAGAATTACACAAAAAATCACAGAATACACTTATTTGCAGTAGAATAAATTTTATACAAACATCAGAGTTTTTACAATATTTTGTATAGTAGAATGAATACATACATTAATAATTTTTTACAATTTTTCCGAGCTTGCACATGTTTGTGCCTTTATGTGCCTCTCTTCTTTGTGAACTGAAAATCCTTAAATCTGTAACACTTGGGTCTTACCCAAGCGTTCCATTCAAAACAAAAAACACTCGAGTCAGGATTAATCTTTGTTCAAGTAAATTAACTTCAACAAAAACAAAAATATAGTAGATAATCTTAACTTTAAATTCGTATCTTATGCAAAATACAAAGTTATGTATCGTCTATTCTATATCAGTGTTTGGATCGAGTGGTCACGGGAGCTTGCATGTACACACATGTACATGTACCCGTGTGTACTGCCCAGCATCCTAGAAAACAGGAATCAACAGAGTAACATAGCAAACAAATTAATAGGGGTGGTAGCATTTGACTATAGGCCTACTCAAATATAGTGGAAACTTGAACTCAATGGGTCCAAACAATGCAGACAATAAGCTACCAGGTTTAAATATAGGTTAATCAATCATGAGCGGGTCCAAACGCACATAACAGTAATCAAAACTTAGTTCAGGTATATAACCAGAAAGAA
This sequence comes from Allium sativum, assembly GCA_030737875.1. Classification (NCBI taxonomy): domain Eukaryota; kingdom Viridiplantae; phylum Streptophyta; class Magnoliopsida; order Asparagales; family Amaryllidaceae; genus Allium; species Allium sativum. The sequence continues at coordinate 382,808,289 of CM060915.1, forward strand.
ACTCAAAGGCACCACACATTTTTACATATGTAATAAAACAATGCAAATGAATATTGATCAAGACAAGACACCAGGCCACTAGCATGATGATCAATTCACGTTTAGTTATAAGTACATAGTGGTAGGCCAGTAGATGTTAAATGCACACAGTAAAAGTGGTAGCACCGCAAATGAAATTACAAGTGGTAGGCCTGCTCATATGACAACCAACGTAAGAGGGGATGAAAATGTAAAATGTGCCAATGTAATCAAGTGATCCAAGCTGCAAGTATATATATAACACATATAAGGTGCAAAGGACTCAAACCAGATGCATGCAAGTGTCAACATAGTTCGAATCCATAGTGTCCAAATAGTCTTAACACGTTAAGTACAGATGCAACAACAACTGTGACATGCAACATGTGACATAGCTATAGGGTATATTCATCATAAAAGTGGGTGCAGAGAACAAGCGATAGCATCAGAATTTAAGGAAGTAACAGCTAAAATGCATATATATCGAGCAAATCAACTCAAGGAAAGTAAAATGGCATGTATCCGTTTCGTGGCAACAAAATTTGTGAACCAAATGAAAATGTGGAAGTTACAAATCAAAGTAGCACATAACTTCTTGTTTGAAATTTGCGTAATCACATAAGTGCAAGGGTGCGGCAAAATGCCCAAACAGTTCTACACTCAAGCCTAAACCCAAATCAGGTTCCATTAGCCAATATATGTGTGGATATGACCTGAATCAGTGGCATGTCCAAGTTCAAGTAAATAGATTCAAGTTTGCATGGTCGAACACTATATATATATACACACACACACAATATATATATGTATGTATGTATATGCTATGCCAAAAAAATATAAGTATACACTTATATGATTTAAGTGTGAAACAAGGCAAATATGCACAAATAGTATTTCAAGTATGCATGCAGATTTTTGAAGCAAGTTATACAGCACAGGTTTAAAATTTAGTAAGCATTTTGAGTGGAACACAGTAATTCTTAATTCTTATAATATAGATGCGGAGAATCATTCACTAACAGTCCCAATATTCATGGTTAATGGTGTATAACCAGGCAAAGCATGATGTTTTAAAACCAGCTATGATGCATATAACTAAAGTAATGTCCCAGTCTTGTATCAAAATTTACTGGTAAGACCTAAGTATATGGGTAACATTTAGAGTACTTCAATATTAATGTCGGGTTTCAAGTTAAATCCAAAATCTTGAGTATATTCAGGGTATACAGAATATTATATAACAACAGTTCCAATGCGGACAAGGCAAGGTGCAGCCAAATAAATGATATCCAAACAGTGCAATAGCGACAGGTATCGTAGCAAAACCTCAACCATATTTAGTTTACTTGTGAAACAACAACATGCAACAAACCACTTATACGAAACAACTCAGATATAGCTATTTAATTTAGTTAAATTACTAAGGCCAAGATACTTGAATCAAAATAAATCATGAGCAAATACTCACCTTAAATCAACGTAGAAAGAGGCACAGAAAAGCAGCTTTGGCTACAAATGGCTGGAGTGAGCTTGGTGGTGACGAACCGCTGCAGGCATGGGTTTCTCTTGCGGTGCCGGTGGTTGGAGGCTCAGTTGAAACATAGGGAAGGAATGAAGCACAAATTCAGGTGTAGCAACAAAAGGGACAGTGAGCAAGATTGGTCAGGGTTGATGCGTGCGGGTTTCGAAGGCCAGAGATGACGCGGGATGGTTGATGCAGAGGCGTTGGGCGAATGAATGTAAGGAGGAGATCCTATCGACTGTGGGTTACAGAGGGAGGAGCGATTATTGGTGATGGAGAAAGATGGAGGGCGGCGGTCGATTTCTGAGGTGGAGGACTGAATTAGGTTTAGATCGATTTGGGGGAAATTTCATTTCGTTTGGCTGAGTGAAAAAGAGAAAGGAGGATGTTTATCCATAAAAATCATAAACCCATTAACGGATTGAACATATGAGTCGAGTACGAATATGATTCAAGCCATAAAACCACTCGAACAATCACAAGGGTTGAACATAGGTCAAAGGCTAAGGGTCAAGCGCAAGCATGCATTCAGCATAAACCCATTTGGACGTCTCAAATGGATCGAGCAGGTAAGGGTCGAACATTAAGGAATGGTTGTCTCTTGCAAGGCTCGATCGAACATACTCCCTATGGATCAGTCAGACATATCATTCCAAATCGTTCGAACATGGTTAGAAGCTCAAAGTCTATCATTCAAGATCATTCGAGCATGACACTCAAGACTCGAACGAGTAAGGTCATACAACACAGGAACAAACAAAGAGGCTCGAACCAATAGGGTCGATTAGGATCGGTGGCTTGAGCATGGTTCCCCCAGTTCAGTCAAACAAGTAGGGTCAGTCGAACATGCTTCCTATTGTTTGGTCGAACGTGGATTCGGGTAGATAGCTGGACACAACTGTCAACAACTGACAGTGGCATTTCTGTAATTACTTGTATGTTCGACCTACAGCCTGCATATATACATTTCAACTCACCACTTTACTCCAAGATCTTCTATAAATAGGCCATGGCTTCCCTACTTTCGGGGACCGATTGCCATCACCCCGAAGGAATGCCAAACTGCTTCCTCTCATGTTCTAAGTGATCCTATCACCTCCTACCATGTCAAAGCAAAGATCAAGCATCAAATCCATCATGAATCCTACCAGAAGTGCTCAATCATCTTAGAAAGCGAAGATTCTCCACCATTTCCATTGCATTTAAAGGGATCTACTTGGTTCTCTGCAGATTTGATTTTATTCAAGTGAGATCTAAGTGATGGAGAGAGGATGAATGTGTTTTTGTGCGGTTCTATATCTGTAACTCTTGAATTGCTAATGGAAATTATTTCTAAAGTGGATATAGATCATTCATAAGATCGAACCACTATAAAACCTTTGTCTTTTTACTTGCATTCTATAACGATCGCGGTTCCATTTATTCTCTTGCCGTATTGGTGAAGTGCTATTAGTGTACCTTGGGTGTTTTAATCCAATTTGGGTTTTAACATTTTGGCGCCCACCGTGGGGGCGGATTTTCATTTCATTCTCTCACACCCTTTCAAGGTTGAAATCCTTGCATTAAAGTTCTAAGCCTTATCTAACATAATGGCAAAATCTAAGAAGACCATAAGCAAAGATGTCGGAAATACGGATAATATTGCTAATGAAGAAACACCGCTTGCTAATCGTTTCGATGTTGGTGAAAATTCGATAAGTGGAGCTGGTGTGACTAAAAATGGGTTGAATGCCGCTATTTCTAACGTGAACCAATGAATGGATGCTTCTACTAAAGCTATGATGGAGAAACTTGATGCCATCCTTCATGCTCGATCGAATCCAGCCCCACCGAAAGTCCATGTTGATCTTGAAGAAAATGATAAATCTCCCGCTTTAACCGCAACGATAACATGGAAGATGATTATGACTGGTTGAGTGACAAGGATGAAGCTAACATCGAAGAGTTCAGATCAAAAGCTAAGAATCAATCTGAGGTGAACGTTCAAAAGGTTACCAATCTTTCTACGGGGGAACCTCCCCGTCGAGAAGGCAAAGGACCTATGATCTCAAGTCATGACCGTTTGCCTAGACTAACATTTGGTAAGGAACTCAGCTTCATGAAGCGGCATAACACTGAAGAATACATCTGGGACATGATAGAACAAATCATGAAGAAGAATCAAGCTAGCAAAGATGATGGAAGAGAATGGGACTTCTCTCATGGAAGGACTCCATTTTCCGAAAGGATCCTTGAAGCGGAATGTTCAAAGATGTTCAATCCTCCAACTTTGCCTCCGTACAACGGCCTTGTTGATCCTAACTACTTCTTATTCAAATACGAATGGCATATGAGTGCCGCTAAAGCAACTGATGAGATGAGATGCAAATACTTTCCTCTATACTTAGAAGGTGCTGCATCATTATGGTTCATGAAGTTGCCACCTAAATCTATTGACTGTTTCTCTGACCTAACCAAAAAGTTTAAGGAACAGTTCCGCTTATATGCTACCAAAGCCAAGGATTCTATAACGCTCTCGGCAATGAAATAGAAACCAGGGGAAACTGTTAAAGCCTTTCTTAGTCACTTCAATGTTGCCCTGTCTGAAGTGAGGAATGCAGAGCCACTTATAATTCTCGTGGCCTTAACTGACACTATAGACAAAGCAAGCGAACTCGGGAAATGGATAAAGATGAAGGAACCAAATACGCTGGACAAGTTCTATAAGAAAGCAGAGGAGTACATGAGAATGGACTATAATCCTATGCCCCTTCGGATCATTGATGGTAACCAACTCCTTGAAGCTCCTAAAAGTTCTGCTTCTAAATCCAATCAGAAGAATACTCAGGGGCAGAAGCGCACAAATGACAAGAATGACAACAAGTCTAGTAAGAAGTTTCGTCTTCTTGATTCATCAGAGCTAACTCCTTTGAATGACACTCCTGAAAACATTTACCTTGCTAAAAGGGACGTAGAGGATTACTCGGAGCCTCGGCCAATAAAAATGAATGACCATATGGCCAGATCCGGAAAGTTCTGCAGGTTCCATAATCAGCCAGGCTATAATACCAATGGGTGTAGGCATATGAAATCACTGATTGAAGAGCTGATTAAAAAAACCATCTACAACAATATGTGAAGAATTTTCGAGCCGCAAATCCTTCTTCAGCTCCCCACGGGCAAGGGGCACCAAATGACTAATTCTATCCAAGCAACGTAGCTTCTGCTCAATATAACCCAAGGGTGATAACCAATTAACGACCGTTCATGATGATCTAATATTCGCGGCTCATAATAAGCGATCACTACCGCCATTACTTTACCTCTTATATTACTTTACTTTTTTCTATGTTCTACTTTCTTGTAAATATTCCGTAATGATTTACATGCATTATACCAAACGATAGCTTTACGAATGAAATCTTATCTGCCTGTGTAAATCTCTTATTTGCAAAATATACAAAATTTGCTAAAAAAAGATTTTCTCATTGTAGGTTGTTCTATAGGTGTTCTCTTCCTCAAAATTCCGACTAAATGACACAATCCTAATAACACCAATTCAAATGTCAAAATGCTGTAACCATCAATATGCTTAAGGAAAGGACGAAAAATGCTACTTTGAAAAGCAGATGAGGAAAATTTCAATGAGTCAAAAGGCGAAGAGAGAAGCAAAAAGCTACGGATCTGACACCCAAAGGTTTGCTGGAATTCGTTGCGCGAAACGAAGCGTTGGAGTTCACTATAAGTGAAACGAAGCATGCGAGTTCGTGGCGCGAAGCGATGCAACCCACGAAAGGTTTGCTAGAATTCGTTGCGCGAAATGAAGCGTTGGAGTTCACAATAAGTGAAATAAAGCGTGGGAGTTCATGGCGCGAAGCGATGCAACCCAACAAAGGCTGGAATTCGTTGCGCGAAATGAAATGTTGGACTACACTACAAGTGAAACGAAGCATGGGAGTTCGTGGTGCGAAGCGATGCAACCCACCAAAGGTTCGCTTGAATTCGTTGTGCGAAACAAAGCGCTGGAGTTCTCTATAAGTGAAACGAAGTGTAGGAGTTTGTGGCGCGAAGCAATGCAACCCACCAAAGTTTTGCTAGAATTTGTTGTGAGAAATGAAGCGTTGGGGTTCACTACAAGTGAAACAAAGCGTGGGAGTTCGTGGCGCAAAGGGTTGCAACCCACCAAAGGTACGCTGGAATATGTTGTGCGAAACGAAACGCTATAGTTCACTATAAGTGAAACAAAGCGTGGGAGTTTGTGGCGCAAAGCGATGCAACCCACCAATGGTTCGCTGAAATTCGTGGCGCAAAACGAAACGCTGGAGTTCACTATAAGTGAAACGAAGTGTGGGAGTTTGTGGCACGAAGCGTGGCAACCCACCAGAGGTTCGCTGGAATTCGTTGCACAAAACGAAACACCAGAGTTCACTATAAGTAAAACGAAGCATGGGAGTTCGTGGTGCGAAGCGATGTAACCCACAAAGGTTTGCTGGAATTCGTTGCGCGAAGCGAAACGATGGAGTTCACTATAAGCGAAATTAAGCGTGGGATTCGTGGCACGAAGCGATGCAACCCACTAAAGGTTCCTGGAATTCGTTGCGCGAAAGGAAATGCTGGAGTTCACTATAAGTGAAACGAAGCGTGGGAGTCCATGGCGCGAAGCGATGCAACCCTCACCCAAAATTCGCGGAAGTTTGCAATACGGAACGATGCGACAATCCTAAAAATTCTTTCTATTGAGAAAGCAGAAAACAAATTACAGATACGTATTTCTCAAATATGAAATATTGTATACCATTATACAAACCATTGAGATGATAATGTTTGAAATCCACGGTCGGCTTTAGTCAATTAGTAGATTTCAAGCGTTAATGCTAATTCGAATTAGAACATCGTATTTGTATAGACAATATTCAGTGAGTTTCAAACCATTATGTACAAACACTTTATTCAATTCAAAATAAAATTCTCTATAGTTCATTTCTTAAACTAGTCCACTATCGATATGAACAGTCGATGGTGAGTATGAGTCCAAACTTGTGTAGATGCTTGTTTTAGTTACAAAACAAGTAACTTGAAGCATAAGAATTTGTAGCGTGGACATGTAAAATAAGAAGGTACGACAAAGAAAAAAAAGCTTAAAGTACAACAAGCAGAACATATTTCCATCATAACATCACAAAAGAAAGTCATAATATTGCAAGTTCAGCACAGAGTATCCGGACACAAAGTAGCATAAGAGCAGTAAGAGAGGGCCGACATCCCGCATATCCAACCGATATAAAATCATAAGTGCATGAAAGGAAATAACAAAGATCATTTCCTAGCCTAAGCAGAAGAGGAAGGGAGAGTACCAACTTGTTCTGTGTTGGCCTCAAGATTTGCTAATTCTGCAATAATCTCATCCCGGGATTTGAGAACCTAGATAAGCATAGCTTTGTCCTTCTCTAAAGTAGAAACGTGTTCAAGGTTCTCCCATTTTAACTTTGAAGATCACAAGAGAAGGTATTCCAGGCGACCAATTAGCGTGCAGTATAATTTCCAATAAGGTCAAGATGCTTCTCCAACCAATCCTTGGCAGCATCAAGCTGTTCCAGCGAGTGATTCTTTATGATGTCTAAATCGCCAGGAACTGATCGTTTGTCAGATGGGTATATATCTAAGTCAAAGTGGTCAAAGTGCAACCCCTGTAGACACCAACCTTTGAATCATTCAGCGAATTCAAGGCAGCATGGCCTGGGAGTGTAACAAGGCATGTCTATGATAGTTTAACGTTCAGCCAGAGTTGGGGCAACAAAGGAAGTAGCTAAAGAAGGTGAATCAGAAGTAGTCTGAGTATCAGGCATGGGGAGCTTGTCCAGCCTAAGGTGTTTCCGAGTGTTGCCCTTTCTCAAAGTTTTCCCAATCCTTGTAGATATCCTACACAATGATCAAAGAGAATCATTGGATCAAAGAGCACAAGCTCCAACCAAATAATGAATCCATTATCAATCCCAAGCAACTCAGACATATGCAAGCAGAGTCAAACGAGTTCAAGCCCTAGCAGGAGTAAGCATGTCCGATTTATGAGTATCGAACATGTTTGAGCCCAAACTGGATCGAGCGTGCTCGAACCTCAACTGGTCAAGCATGACCAACCCTCAGGGTCAAACATGTTTGAATCCAAGCAGAGTCGAGCATGTTTGAACCCTAGTTGTTCAAGCATGACCAACTCCATAGGTTGAACATGTTCGAACCTGAATAAGGTCGGCCATGCTCAAACCAAAGTGGGTCGAACCACATGGGTAGCGTGAGGGTCGGACATGGTACATCGGTTCGAACGAGGCTTGTGATGATGCAGCATGAATGAATCATTGCTAAAGTTTGCTTCCAAATTATCTAAACTACAAGCACAAGTATCAATAGCAAGACTATGAAGTCTGAATGTGCAAAAAAGTTGACAAAACAAATGAAAATACACTGCGCAGGAGTTCAATCAAACATTTAGTGTGCATCAAGTGCAAATCCAAGCCTGATGGATTTTGGATGATTTTAACTCCACAAATACGTCCAATTACACATTCTCAGTCCGAATTCAGTCAAGTTCACTCAATTCTCATCAACATCTACCCAAAAAACTCTAGTTCATATTTAAACCGTAAAAGAGAAAAGGAAAGTCACCTTGAAGCAGTATGAAAGCTCGAATTTAAGAGGACTAGCTATTTCGATGCGGTTCGAAGTTAGCTTGGTTTCATTTCAAGATCAAATGAGCGAATTTCACTAATCAACTACACGAGATTCGATTCGGATTTGGAAAAGAGGGGGATTGGAACATTAAAGAATTTCAAAAGGAAGAGGCCGCCACCATTAATCTGTTTTTCAGTGGAAGTAAGCAAAGGAGAAAAGTGAGGAGCCGAGGTAATATAAAGAACCGGGATACGAAGAGCCAGGCTCGACCAGGTGGTTTGATCGATCCAAAAGATGTGTTCGGCCCGAAATATGTCCGACCCAAACTATTGAAAAGGCATGTTTGATCCAAAGCGCTCGTTCGATCCATGACGTTTGTTCGACTCAAGATGAAGGATCAACTTGAACGTTTGTTCAACTAGGTTTATGCGATGACAACCAATTCAACGTTCATGTAACAACCCTGAATTTTGGGGCCAATTTAAAATTTAGTAATTTTAATGAGTTTTTGATATTTAAAATGATTTATTTAAAATAATACTGATTAAGAATTGAAGTTAGAATGAATAATTTAATTTTAATTATAAAAGGAGTTAGAAATAGCGCTGTAGTTTGAAAAGTCAAACTTGAACTTTGACTGATCGTACAGGATGCAAAATTTAACGAATTTTAGTGAAACAAAAAATATTAGAATCTATTTAAAAATATCTTTCTAGCGAATCCGAAAAATCGAAATTTCATAGCGGGAATCAAAAGTTATGCCCAGTTTAAAATTTAGAAAGGTCGCTATGAAATATATAAAGGTCAAAAATGCTACTTTTCACATACGAAGGAATTTGGACTCGAAACCACTTCCATTGAGTTCAGAATGACGTTTCTGCATTGAAAAACAGTAAACACTTATATATTTCGAGTTTCAGAAGTATTTGTTTAAAAATGTATTTTTAATATTAAATATATAGCCTTGAAAATAGCCATTTTGCAAACGACCTCCGTTTTCGACGAAACCACTTTTGTTGGATCTGTAATGTCAAAATATTGTTAAGTTTAATTTTTCATAATTTTTCGAATTAATTTGTGAGCGTGGAGTAGAAACCGTGTTTCGTCAAATACAGTCAAAATTGAACGACTTAAAAATGGCCATTTCTCAAACAGTCTCAGAATTCGATGAAAATAATTTTGTTGGATTCGTATCGTCAAAACATAGCCAAAAATATTTTTTTCGGAGTCCGTATGTAGCTCCGGTGGATTTTTGAATACGTCAGAATATTAAAATAAAAGAATAATTTTAAATCTGAAAAACGGAGGCTGAGATGACCTTTTGGGCCTGCGGAACATAGTTAGATGGATCCGGAATAGGGGTTATTAGCTAGGAAACACAATCGTTGGGCTGAAAACGGAGTAAGTGGGTAACGGACCTTTATTGGATAATAACCTAATTAAATAATGGGTGCGTTTTTTACAGGTCCCTATTAAGTTTCAAAATAAATAAAAAAAACCGCGCATACTTTCCAATACAATTCTGGTCCCTGTTTTTGAATGTGCGCCTCCTATATTAGTGCATCCGCTTCCACCTGTCATGTCACGCTCAGGTCCATTTTTTTTTTCGCTCCTACGTATTTTTCCAAAAAAAATAGTGCGGCCATGACCCAAAAAAAAAAAAAAAATTGTAAAATCTGGAAATAATCCCAGAAGTCCACGCCAAAAAAAAAAAAACTTGCATATATGTATGCAATTATTGCCTATACTTGCATACATGTATGCAATTATTGCACAAAGGAAATTTTGCTATAGTTTTGCCTGCATATATGTTGCACGCAAATGTGCATGTTTCATATTTAATTGCACACTTGAATGCAAATAAAAAAGAACTCATTCAACAACGGATACAAACACTGGAATAATTGCACATATATACGCAGGAAATTGAAATTTTTGCATGAAAAAATGCATTTAACTGCATTTATCGTTCTTTTTTTCAGTTTAATTTTATTTTTTGCATGTTTTTGATTTTTTTTAGTGAATTTATGGTCGAATGAATTATTTATTTAAAAAATAATATTCGGATTTTTTTTACTTTTTTTTCCCACTTTTTTCGCAACTTTTGAAAAATAGGGACCTAATCTATAATAAGTTTATCACCGGATGTGAGCCTAATTAAGTTTGCTTTTAGGGACCTGAGCCTTATTTTCACATTATAATATAAATAAGAGAAGTACGGCCTCCTCTTTCTCTCCTCCCGTTAAAACATGTTCAGCCGCATGAAATGAACCCATCATAGCCGAAAATTGATGCTCCAAATTCTCCCAATCCACAAGGAATTGGATCACGCGGTAGTACAACTTTTTGAAGCTCTTCTCACTCTCTTTAATCTCCAACAAGTTTCATCCATTTTCATCGACTGTAGGCGAAGAACGAGCACCGCAAACCCGCGGCCTTTACACCCAAACCGCACCTTCCATGTGCCACCATCCATCATCCTATTTTCTGAGCTTGTAGATCTCTCGTAGCCGGTCGTTTTTCCGCAAACCGTTCGCAAAACCATCAACTACAGAGTGAGAAATCTTGATCCAAAGTTTTGAACAAATCAAGGTATGAAATTTCAGAATTTGCCACGCTTTTAGATGTGGCAACTGCAGTTGTTAAAAGCTGTTTTCTAATATATACATATGAACTTCAAATTGAAATATTTCAGATCCCAAACCGCCGTGACTTTGAACACGAGATCTGACCGAGTTTGGACCTTCATTTCAAATCCAAGCAATATGAGAATTTATTTTTAATTAAATTTAATTATTATTAATTTAGTTATTATTTTTGCGTAATGGGAAGTTTGAATGGCAAATATAAGTGGATCTGCGATGGATGTTATTCTAAGTTATGGATCTGAATTGGTTGTGATGTTATGATATTAGATCTGAAAATTTAAGTGTTAATTATTGTTTGGGGTTGTTAATTCGATTTGATCTCTTTATTATTTAAATTATTGTTTGTGGTTGGATTGGACATGAAATATTGGACACAAACGGTAAAATTAAAATAACATTTTTGTTTAGATGTAAATTAGAACGGTAAAATAAAAATAACATTTTTATATGTTATTTAGATGTGAAATAGGACCGTAAGATTAAAAAAATTAACTTTTTATATGTAATTAGTTATGAATTGACACCGCATGAAGGAAATTACATTTTTATATGTAATTTATATATGAAATTACACCGCATGAATGAGATAACATTTTATATGTAATTCATATATGAATTTGCATTGTATGACTAAATTACATTTTTCTATGTAATTAAAACATGAATTTACACCGTGTAATTAAAAATTACATTTTTCTATGTAATTTATATATGAATTAGAATGATATGATAAAAATTACATTTTTCTATGTAATTAAAAGATGAGTTTGCATTGTATGATAAAAATTACATTTTTATATGTAATTAACACATGGATTTACATCGTATGATAAAAATTACATATTTATATGTAATTAAAAGGGGGAATTAACATAGGATGATAAAAATTACATTTTTATATGTAATTTAGATATGAATGAAAACGGTAAAGTAAAAAAAATTACATTTTTATATGTAATTAGAACATGAATTTGCATTGTATGATAAAGATGACATTTTTATACGTAATTAAGATGTGAATTTACATTGCATGATAAGAATTACATTTTTATTTGTAATTTAAATATGAATTTACACCGCATGATAAAAATTACATTTTTATATGTAATTTATATATCAATTTGAACCGTAGGATAGGAAATTACATTTTTATATGAAATTTATATATGAATTTACACCGCATGATAAATTTACATTTTTATATGTAATTAAAATGTGAATTTGCATTGTATGATAAAAATTACATTTTTACATGTAATTTTGATATGAATGAGAACAGTAAAATAAAAATTACATTTTTATGTGTAATTCAAATGTGAATTTGCATTGTATGATAAAAATTTACATTTTTGTATGTAATTTAGCTATGAATTAGAACGGTATGATAAAATTTACATTTTTATACGTAATTTAGATATGAATTAGAACGGTATAAACAAAATTACATTTTTATATGTAATTTAGTTATGAATTTACACCGTATGATAAAAATTACATTTTTACAAGTAATTTAGTTATGAATTTACACTGTATGATAAGAATTGCATTTTTATATGTAATTTAGTTATGAATTTACACCGTATGATAAGAATTACATTTTTACATGTAATTTAGTTATGAATTTGCACCATATAATAAAAATTATATTTTTACATGTAATTAAGACATGAACATGCAACGGATAATATAAAAATTACATCTTTATATGTAATTAATATATGAACTTGCAATGTAAATTAAAAATTACATTTTTCTATGTAATTGGAATATGAGTTTGCATTGTATAAATAAAAATTACATTTTTATATGTAATTAAGGTATGAATTTGCATTGTAAAATAAAATTACATTTTTAATGTAATTTAAAAAGGATATAAATTTGCACCATTATATAAATTACATTTTCAGTGCAATTAAAAAGTAGAATTTGACGGTGTGATAAAAATTACATTTTTTGTATGTAATTAAAGAATAGAAATTTGCAAATTATATTTTCATGTAAATAGGATATGTAGAAGAAAAAGGAACTTATTTACATTTAAGGAAATAAATGAATAAGGAAAAGAAAAAGGAAGACATTTATTATTTATAGTTTTAAATAAATAAGGAAAAGATATGTTTTAATAATATTTTCTATGCATTAAAAGGAATGAATTGAAAGTTACATTTTATTTGTTAATAAGTAAAGGTATGTCATTTATGATAGTATAAAAAGTTAGAATTTAAAAAGTTTACCTTTTTAATTGTCCCTGTGTTAAATTAAGAAGAATTTGTTTTCAAAATGTTATCAATTTTGAATTAAAGGAATGTTTTTATTTTATATTCAACTAATGAAATTAATTGACGTTGATGTAGAAAGATTACATCTTTGATGTAAATATGTTAGAGAAAAAAATATGGTTTCAAAATTGGACATTTTGAAAAGATTGTTTTATAGAAAATCATAAAATTTGGGAAAGTTACAATTTATATTAAATTCTTGAAATCGGTATATTTAGGAATAAAGAATACCTTAGAAGTAGGATTTCTTTTTTTTTAAGAAAAGAATAATTTAAATAATGACATGTTTTGGAAAAATTAATTATAATTATAAATTATAATTGTGCTTGGACACGAGGTTAGGTTACATTTGTGGTAGAAGCCTGCCTGGACCCGACCGGCATATCCAGCAGCCACAAATGTTAAACCTAATGTGAGAGGTCCAAGTACACAAATACGTAACGGGCCATGACACGAGGTTAAGCCCAACTTGAGGAATAAGTCTGCCCAGAACCGACCGGCACATCCAGCATCCACAAGTCGTAGGCTTAATGTGAGGGGTCTAGCCCATTATAAAAAAAAATATAAAGGGATAAGACAATGAATTGTGCTATTAAATCCATTTTTAAAAATAACGACACTATTTTTAAACCCAAACGAGTTTATCGATTTACTTTATCCAATTTATAATGAATATTAAAGGAGGGATAATTTCAAAATGAATATTTTGAAAATTAAAATAAAAACATTATTGTGTGTTATGTTATATATCAAGATGTTATGAAACCAAGTGTTCTCTACTTGTTACGATAATCACAATAATAAAATGGACGAAGGAATTATATTTATATAATTATATATATATATAAATTAAAATTTTAATGAATCGAGCGTGGTAGTTCACATTTTAGAATCGTACTTTTAATTGATCATACCAAAATATCCGACCGTCAGATTTTCCCAAAACTGAAACCATTAGGTTCGCCTTGGGAAGATCTTTCCAATGATATGTATTGTGTCAAAATCCCACGGTTAGATTTAGAGAAATGCGTAAAACAAATTTGGGTAAAAACAACGCCATTGTCTCCTGTTTGTATGAAGTGTTGCTAAATAGAATTTAATTATTTTTATATAAATAAAAATAAATATTGATCGTTATAAGTTAATATTAACGATATGAAATTGTTTTCAAATTTATATATGCGAGAATTATTTGGAAAGTCCGAGTTTACTCTCATTCCAAATAATGATACGACGTTCGAAGATTTGAAGACGGTGATTGAAGGCCAACGATCTTCACATCGAATGAGTGTATTGCTATTGAGACCCATGATGGGAGTAGCTACCTTGAAGGGGCGACAGTAGTGGCCGCCCGGACGTAGTGTTGATTGCATGGTTTTGGCTTTCGCTCAAACCCAGAGCATAAGCGCGTAAATCGATTGTATGTCTGACGTTGTATTCCTTTATACTGTATTCGTTGATCTCTGCTAAACATATATCTGCTTGGTGTTTTACACCCTTCTCTGAGACGTACGAGCTTAGAGGTTATATGTTGGTAGAAATCAATGGTACGGTATGGATTGACGATGTGGCATGCTAAGATGCATTTGATCAAGGCTTTGTTGAAAAGCAGGCCTTGTGGGATGATCAAAGCATAGTCTGTTTAGGCATAGCTTTGTGTATAGCGTGACTTCGCGAGCCTCACACACCGGCGGAGTCTAAAACGGGAGAAGGGAACGCAGGAAGAGCAGCACGTTTCTTTCTAGCTAGAAGTGGTGTTTGGGTTTTAACACGGCCCGATATTTTACTTATGTGGATGATGGAATGAGGCGCCTCGGATGATAGGTCCTATAGGACCGGGAAACGTGTGTTCAGGAATTACTAATCCACGAAGCTGTATGTGTGGACCGGCCCTGCAGGATCCAAGGGTTAACTGCGGGGAATCCTGAGACATTAGCTAGAGTGTCTCGAATCGGTAAGGAGCTCCTCCCTAGCCTTGACTCATGATGGAAACCCAATTTCCAATACGACCTCATGCGGTTTTGATTGTATTACTAGTATGGAGGCATAGTAGTATGGGATACTATTCTTCCTAGGATTGATACATTATGATTGAAATTGTTTTTAAAACATATATACACTAATAATAATATCAAATCCGTTTTTATCGTACCAAGCATGTTTAATCACCATAAGGTAAAACTCTATCCTCTGGTGTGCGTTGCATTGTGTGATGGGACCTGAGTCTTATGGTGATTTCATTTTTCCAAAAGCATTGCGCTGTTTTACGATTTACTTTATACTTATGCACAACAATCCATTGGAATAAACCCGTTCCGCGTTAGCGGCGTGGTCCTTGGATTTACCTTATTATTATTATTAGTTATTAGTTAAGAATTCTCACATCAGTCCTTGTTTAGCATGCCGGGAATAGGATGCAACATGATGGGGGGTTCTCGCTTCGCGGTTTGGTGGCGAACGGGAGACTCTTACCCCCACATGTCCCTGTTGAGGGTTGGTAGGCTGCGGTCGGGGGATCCCGAAAGGGTCGCCGTAAAACAAGGTGTCTGGGGTACCACTGTAAGCCACAGTGGGTTTTACCTGCTGTACTGGAGGATGAAGGGATGGTTGCAAAGCCTACCGGATTTCGCGGTGTTGTTACAGTTGGTATCAGAGCTTTGGTTAGCTCAAATCTTTGGGATACAACTTATTAGAACTGAACAAAAGACTCATCAGAGATTGGATTAGAAATATCCAATAAGAATACTCGTTAGAGATAGGATCAACAGTATCCTAGAATGAGAAAACTCATTAGAGATGGGGTTAGTAATGCCCTAGAATGAGTTGAGAGTAACAAGACTATAATATACGTATTTGTAATTATAATCTATTTTAGAAAATATGATTTTGAATGGATAAAAGATTATATATTTGAAAGTTAATCAACTATAAAATTATTTAAACCAATAAGAGTGGAAAAATGGGGTAGGATAATTAAACACTTTTAGCTTCGTTCCTTTTCGAGGACGAAAAGATTTTAAGTGGGGGAGACTGTAACAACCCTGAATTTTGGGGCCAATTTAAAATTTAAAATTTAGTAATTTTAATGAGTTTTTGATATTTAAAATGATTTATTTAAAATAATAATGATTAAGAATTGAAGTTAGAATGAATAATTTAGTTTTAATTATAAAAGGAGTTAGAAATAGCGCTGTAATTTGAAAAGTCAAACTTGAACTTTGACTGACCGTACAGGATGCAAAATTTAACGGATTTTAGTGAAACCAAAAATATTAGAATCTATTTAAAAATATCTTTCTAACGAATCCGAAAAATCGAAATTTCATAGCGGGAATCAAAAGTTATGCCCAGTTTAAAATTTAGAAAGGTCGCAATGAAATAAATAAAGGTCAAAAATGCTACTTTTCACATACGAAGGAATTTGGACTCGAAACCACTTCCATTGAGTTCAGAATGATGTTTCTGCATTGAAAAACAGTAAACACTTATATATTTCGAGTTTCAGAAGTATTTGTTTAAAAATGTATTTTTAATATTAAATATATAGCCTTGAAAATAGCCATTTTGCAAACGACATCCGTTTTTGACGAAACCACTTTTGTTGGATCTGGAATGTCAAAATATTGTTAAGTTTAATTTTTCATAATTTTTCGAATTAATTTGTGAGCGTGGAAGTAGAAACTGTGTTTCGTCAAATACAATCAAAATTGAACGACTTAAAAATGGCCATTTCTCAAACAGTCTCAGAATTCGACGAAAATAATTTTGTTGGATTCGTATCGTCAAAACATAGCCAAAAATATATTTTTTGGATTTTTCAGAGTCCGTATGTAGCTCCCGTGGATTTTTGAATACGTTAGAATATTAAAATAAAAGAATAATTTTAAATCTAAAAAACGGAGGCTGAGATGACCTTTTGGGCCTGCGGGACATAGTTAGATGGATCCGGAATAGGGGTTATTAGCTAGAAAAACAGTCGTTGGGCTGAAAACGGAGTAAGTGGGTAAACGGACCTTTATTGGATAATAACCTAATTAAATAATAATATAAATAAGAGAAGTACGGCCTCCTCTTTCTCTCCTCCCGTTAAAACACGTTCAGCCGCATGAAATGAACCCATCATGGCCGAAAATTGATGCTCCAAATTCTCCCAATCCATAAAGAATTAGATCATGCCGTAGTACAACTTTTTGAAGCTCTTCTCACTCTCTTTAATCTCCAACAAGTTTCATCCATTTTCATCGACCGTAGGCGAAGAACGAGCACCGCAAACCCGCGGCCTTTACACCCAAACCGCACCTTCCATGTGCCACCATCCATCACCCTATTTTCTGAGCTTGTAGATCTCTCGTAGCCGGTCGTTTTGCCGCAAACCGTTCGCAAAACCATCAACTACAGAGGGAGAAATCTTGATCCAAAGTTTTGAACAAATCAAGGTATGAAATTTCAGAATTTGCCACGCTTTTAGATGTGGCAACTGCAGTTGTTAAAAGCCGTTTTCTAATATATACATATGAACTTCAAATTGAAATATTTCAGATCCGAAACCGCCGTGACTTTGAACACGAGATCTGACCGAGTTTGGACCTTCATTTCAAATCCAAGCAATGTGAGAATTTATTTTTAATTAAATTTAATTATTATTAATTTAGTTATTATTTTTGCGTAATGGGAAGTTTGAATGGCAAATATAAGTGGATCTGCGAAGGATGTTATTCTAAGTTATGGATCTGAATTGGTTGTGATGTTATGATATTAGATCCGAAAATTTAAGTGTTAATTATTGTTTGGGGTTGTTAATTCGATTTGATCTCTTTATTATTTAAATTATTGTTTGTGGTTGGATTGGACATGAAATATTGGACACAAACAGTAAAATTAAAATAACATTTTTGTTTAGATGTAAATTAGAACGGTAAAATAAAAATAACATTTTTATATGTTATTTAGATGTGAAATAGGACCGTAAGATTAAAAAAATTAACTTTTTATATGTAATTAGTTATGAATTGACACCACATGAAGGAAATTACATTTTTATATGTAATTTATATATGAAATTACACCGCATGAATGAGATAACATTTTATATGTAATTCACATATGAATTTGCATTGTATGACTAAATTACATTTTTCTATGTAATTAAAACATGAATTTACACCGTGTAATTAAAAATTACAATTTTTTATGTAATTTATATATGAATTAGAATGATATGATAAAAATTACATTTTTCTATGTAATTAAAAGATGAGTTTGCAATGTATGATAAAAATTACATTTTTATATGTAATTAACACATGGATTTACATCGTATAATAAAAATTACATTTTTATATGTAATTAAAAGGGGGAATTTACATAGGATGATAAAAATTACATTTTATATGTAATTTAGATATAAATGAAAACGGTAAAGTAAAAAAAATTACATTTTTATATGTAATTAGAACATGAATTTGCATTGTATGATAAAGATGACATTTTTTATATGTAATTAAGATGTGAATTTACATTGCATGATAAGAATTACATTTTTATTTGTAATTTAAATATGAATTTACACCGCATGATAAAAATTACATTTTTATATGTAATTTATATATGAATTTGAACCGTAGGATAGGAAATTACATTTTTATATGTAATTTATATATATGAATTTACACCGCATGATAAATTTACATTTTTATATGTAATTAAAATGTGAATTTGCATTGTATGATAAAAATTACATTTTTACATGTAATTTTGATATGAATGAGAACAGTAAAATAAAAATTACATTTTTATGTGTAATTCAAATGTGAATTTGCATTGTATGATAAAAATTTACATTTTTGTATGTAATTTAGCTATGAATTAGAACGGTATGATAAAATTTACATTTTTATACGTAATTTAGATATGAATTAGAACGGTATAAACAAAATTACATTTTTATATGTAATTTAGTTATGAATTTACACCGTATGATAAAAATTACATTTTTACATGTAATTTAGTTATGAATTTACACCGTATGATAAGAATTGCATTTTTATATGTAATTTAGTTATGAATTTACACCGTATGATAAGAATTACATTTTTACATGTAATTTAGTTATGAATTTGCACCATATAATAAAAATTATATTTTTACATGTAATTAAGACATGAACTTGCAACGGATAATATAAAAATTACATCTTCATATGTAATTAATATATGAACTTGCAATGTGAATTAAAAATTACATTCTTATATGTAACTTAAGATGAGATTTACATTGCAAATTAAAAATTACATTTTTCTATATAATTGGAATATGAGTTTGCATTGTATAAATAAAAATTACATTTTTATATGTAATTAAGGTATGAATTTGCATTGTAAAATAAAATTACATTTTTAATGTAATTTAAAAAGGATATAAATTTGCACCATTATATAAATTACATTTTCAATGCAATTAAAAAGTAGAATTTGACGGTGTGATAAAAATTACATTTTTTGTATGTAATTAAAGAATAGAAATTTGCAAATTATATTTTAATGTAAATAGGATATGTAGGAGAAAAAGGAACTTATTTACATTTAAGGAAATAAATGAATAAGGAAAAGAAAAAGGAAGACATTTATTACTTATAGTTTTAAATAAATAAGGAAAAGAGATGTTTTAATAATATTTTCTATGCATTAAAAGGAATGAATTGAAAGTTACATTTTGTTTGTTAATAAGTAAGGGTACGTCATTTATGGTAGTATAAAAAGTTAGAATTTAAAAAGTTTTCCTTTTTAATTGTCCCTGTGTTAAATTAAGAAGAATTTGTTTTCACAATGTTATCAATTTTGAATTAAAGGAATGTTTTTAATTTTATATTCAACTAATGAAATTAATTGACGTTGATGTAGAAAGATTACATCTTTGATGTAAATATGTTAGAGAAAAAAATATGGTTTCAAAATTGGACATCTTGAAAAGATTGTTTTATAGAAAATCATAAAATTTGGGAAAGTTACAATTTATATTAAATTCTTGAAATCGGTATATTTAGGAATAAAGAATATCTTAGAAGTAGGATTTCTTTTTTTTTAAGAAAAGAATAATTTAAATAATGACATGTTTTGGAAAAATTAATTATAATTATAAATTATAATTGTGCTTGGACACGAGGTTAGGTTACATTTGTGGTAGAAGCCTGCCCGGACCCGACCAGCATATCCAGCAGCCACAAATGTTGAACCTAATGTGAGAGGTCCAAGTACACAAATACGTAACGGGCCATGACACGAGGTTAAGCCCAACTTGAGGAATAAGTCTGCCCGGAACCGACCGGCACATCCAGCATCCACAAGTTGTAGGCTTAATATGAGGGGTCTAGCCCATTATAAAAAAAAATTATAAAGGGATAAGACAATGAATTGGGCTATTAAATCCGTTTTTAAAAATAACGACACTATTTTTAAACCCAAACGAGTTTATCGATTTACTTTATCCAATTTATAATGAATATTAAAGGAGGGATAATTTCAAAATGAGTATTTTGAAAATTAAAATAAAAACATTATTGTGTGTTATGTTATATATCAAGATGTTATGAAACCAAGTGTTCTCTACTTGTTATGATAATCACAATAATAAAATGGACGAAGGAATTATATTTATATAATTATATATATACAAATTAAAAATTTAATGAATCAAGCGTGGTAGTTCACATTTTAGAATCGTACTTTTAATTGATCATACCAAAATATCCGACCGTCAGATTTTCCCAAAACTGAAACCATTAGGTTCGCCTTGGGAAGATCTTTCCAATGATATGTATTGTGTCAAAATCCCACGGTTAGATTTAGAGAAATGCGTAAAACAAATTTGGGTAAAAACAGCGCCATTGTCTCCTGTTTGTATGAAGTGTTGCTAAATAGAATTTAATTATTTTTATATAAATAAAAATAAAGATTGATCGTTATAAACTAATATTAACGATATGAAATTGTTTTCAAATTTATATATGCGAGAATTATTTGGAAAGTCCGAGTTTACTCTCGTTCCAAATAATGATACGACGTTCGAAGATTTGAAGACGGTGATTGAAGGCCAACGATCTTCACATCGAATGAGTGTGTTGCTATTGAGACCCATGATGGGAGTAGCTACCTTGAAGGGGCGACACTAGTGGCCGCCCGGACGTAGTGTTGATTGCACGGTTTTGGCTTTCGCTCAAACCCAGAGCATAAGCGCGTAAATGGATTGTATGTCTGACGTTGTATTCCTTTATACTGTATTCGTTGATCTCTGCTAAACATATATATGCTTGGTGTTTTACACCCTTCTCTGAGACGTACGAGCTTAGAGGTTATATGTTGGTAGAAATCAATGGTACGGTATGGATTGACGATGTGGCATGCTAAGATGCATTTGAACAAGGCTTTGTTGAAAAGCAGGCCTTGTGGGATGATCAAAGCATAGCCTGTTTAGGCATAGCTTTGTGTATAGCGTGACTTCACGAGCCTCACACACCGGCGGAGTCTAAAACGGGAGAAGGGAACGCAGGGAGAGCAGCATGTTTCTTTCTAGCTAGAAGTGGTGTTTGGGTTTTAACACGGCCCGACATTTTACTTATGTGGATGATGGAATGAGGCGCCTCGGATGATAGGTCCTATAGGACCGGGAAACGTGTGTTCAGGAATAACTAATCCACGAAGTTGTATGTGTGGACCGGCCCTGCAGGATCCAAGGGTTAACTGCGGGGAATCCTGAGACATTAGCTAGAGTGTCTCGAATCGGTAAGGAGCTCCTCCCTAGCCTTGACTCATGATGGAAACCCAATTTCCAATACGACCTCATGCGGTTTTGATTGTATTACTAGTATGGAGGCATAGTAGTATGGGATACTATTCTTCCTAGGATTGATACATTATGATTGAAATTGTTTTTAAAACATATACACACTAATAATAATATCAAATCCGTTTTTATCGTACCAAGCATGTTTAATCACCATAAGGTAAAACTCTATCCTCTGGTGTGCGTTGCATTGTGTGATGGGACCTGAGTCTTATGGTGATTTCATTTTTCCAAAAGCATTGCACTGTTTTACGATTTACTTTATACTTATGCACAGCAATCCATTGGAATAAACCCGTTCTGCGTTAGCGGCGTGGTCCTTGGATTTGCCTTATTATTATTAGTTATTAGTTAAGAATTCTCACACCAGTCCCATGACTGACTCGTAGTTTGTTTCACTTTGCAAACTCGGGTGCCCTCTTTTCCACACATGCAGTCGAGTAGTTTGTCTACAGGTTCTTATCTCGAGCAGGATGCTGGTTTGAAGCTTAAAGCTGTGTCCAGAGCGTAGTTATCTTCCGCTGTGTCTATTTTATTATTTCCGCTGCAATGTATTAAATTTATTGTAATTTATCTTCCGCTGTAATTTTATTCAATATACTCTGATATTCTGTACTCTGATGTAACATTATTATGACGTTTATAAAAGTCTGCTGTTATTATTCTGATGTTGTTGTATTCCCAAAGTTAACGTATGTGGATTTTGAACGGTCTTAGTCGATCTTGCGGTCGATTAAGGTCGGGCGAAACTCGTGTCGTTACAGTTCAAATCGCAATAGGACTATATTTCGATCCATTAAATGATGCTATATTTCGAAGCTTGTTATTTTTTGCAAACTAAAAATTACAAACTTCGAGGGACAAATGTTTATGCATAAAAATCATACACCCATTAATGGATCGAATATATGAGTCGAGGATGAATATGTTTCAAGCCATAAAACCACTTGAACCAGCACGAGGGTAGAACATAGGTCTAAGGCTAAGGGTCGAGCGCAAGCATGCTTTCAGCATAAAGCCATTCGAATGTCTCAAATGGATCGAGTAAGTATGGGTCGAACATCAACGAATGGTTATCTCTTGCAAGGCTCGATCGAACATACTCCCTATGGATCGGTAAAACATATCATTCAAGATCGTTCGAACATGGTTAGAAGCTCAAAGTCTAGCATTTAGGATCGTTCGAGCATGACACTCAAGACTCGAACGAGTAAGGATCGTACAACACAAGAACGAACAAAGAGGCTCAAACCAACAAGGTCAATTAGGATCGGTAGCTTGAACATGTTTCCTCCAGTTCGATCGAACAAGTAGGGTCGGTCGAACATGCTTCCTATGGGTCGGTCGAACATGAATTCTGGTAGATAGCTAGGCACAGCTGTCAACAACTGGCAGTGGCATTTCTGTAATTACTTATATGTTCGACCCATAGCCTGCGTATACACATTACAACTCACCACTTCACTCCAAGCTCTTCTATAAATAGGCCATGGCTTCCCTACTTTTGGGGACCGATTGTCATCACCCCGAAGGGCTGCCAAACTGCTTCCTCTCTTGTTCTAAGTGATCCTATCACCTCCTATCATGTCAAAGCAAAGATTAAGCGTCGAATCCATCATGAATCCTACCAAAAGTGCTCAAGCATCTTAGAAAGTGAAGATTCTCCACCATTTCCTTTGCATTTAGAGGGATCTACTCAGTTCTCCGTTGATTTAATTTGATTCAAGTGAGATCTAAGTGATGGAGAGAGGATGAATGTCTTTTTGTGTGGTTCTATATTTGTAACTCTTGAATTGCTAACGGAAATTATTTCTAAAGCGGATGTAAATCTTTCATAAGATCGAACCACTGTAAAACCTTTATCTTTTTTACTTGCATTTTATTGCGGTTGCGGTTCCATCTATTCTCTTACCGTATTGGTGAAGTACTATTAGTGTACCTTGGGTGTTTTAATCCAATTTGGGTTTTAACAGAGGAGACTACGAGTAGTGCTCGGTACAAGGGAATATGCCTTTATATATCATAGGTAGGGGAACCAAACGGCATAAATAAATAGCAATGTATTAAGCTATTCCAAAGGAACAGGCAAGTGTTAAAGTTACAGAAATGTGAGGGCAAGTGGAAAATATTTTCAGCATAACACAACCAAAATCTTTTAGTCAAGATTTTACTAGATATTGTTTGATCTCAATGGAAGAGATGACCAAAGTTCCTACTTATTATTTGAATGAAATGTAAAGCTAAGGAGAATACAGAGATAAGAAAAAAACATTTCTTGTTTACACATTATGAATTCCAATAATTCAACAAATGATTTTGAAATGAATGTGAATGAAATGTTAGGCTAAATATGGCGGAAACATGACATACAAAGCAACGTTGTTTACACATTTCTAAATTTCAACAATTAACGAAAGAATTTTCACAAAATTTACTTCTTTGCCTTTATCAAATCAAACGTATTTGAAATTAATTTAACGTTTTATTTGAAACCAAACTTAGCTTTTTAAATAAAAACAAATCTATATTTGAAGTCGAAACAAATTTAATTATCTCTTTCTTTTTTCTCTTAAATTAAATTACAGGATTTATGTTAAAAAATTGAATAGAATCTCAAGTCAAATTTCAATTACCTAAGTAAACCCGAATTAAATAAAATAAATTTGTTTTGATAAAACCATTCATATTGAGATTAAATTTGTATTTAAAAAGTTCTATTAAAAGCAGTACAAAATGGGTTTATTTTGATTTCATAGCTGAATTACAATAGTGACATTTATTTTTAACAACAAATCTTAATTTAATTTATATTTTAAACATCGAAATTTCTGGGTCGTTACAAATACATCATTTGAAATTTCTTTACTGATATATTATCGCTTGTAATGGCCTTTTCTTTATATTGCCTTGAATCTTGGAAACAAAAAATTTGTGGAAAGCAGTAAATTTATACAGTAACCTAAGTAAAGTAGCAAAGAAGGTGCTCATGGATACATACCCTTAGTAATTCAGCGTCATCAACGGTCGTTAGCTTGCAAGTCCCATCTCCAAGCCTCCGTTGAATGGCGTATAGACCTTCCCAGCGTGGACCGAAACCAGTCGGTGTGGGAAAAATCCACATAAGGATGAGGTCGTCGTTGTCAAAGTGCTTTGGAAGGACTTTGGAGTTGAAGTACCGGGTGACCCATTGACGTTGTGTGGCTGCTCTGAGTTCAGATTCATCTTTTTTCTATTCGAGTAAATTGAGTGATTTTAAGAGAAGATCTTGGTTGGTCCTCGGATTACAGTATGTGACTCGATGAGATCGGAGCTCAAGTTCAATGGGAATGACGGCTTCGAATCCATATGAGAGAGCGAATGGAATGTGACCAGTCGCTGACTTATGGGTAGTCCGGTAAGCCCAAAGGGCTGGAGGGAGTTCATCTACCCACTTTACTCCGGCCTTTTCCAAATGCTTCTTGATGATGGATTTGATGATCTTGTTGACAACTTCAACTTGTCCATTGTCTTGAGGATAAGCAACTGTCAATATTTGTTTTTCTATGTGGCATCAACGTTAGAAGTTCTTGAACTCAAATTATTATCTTAAATGATAATCTTAAGAAGTCAATAACAACAGATGATGTTGCAAACTACGAAGTTGATTACTTTTTTTGTAGTAATTTTTGTGAGGAGCTCGGCTTCGACCCATTTGGTAAAGTAATCAACTACAACAATGACATATCGAGCACCGCCTTTGGCCATAGGAGGAGTTCTGTTGATGTTAATCCTCCACATTGTGAATGTCCATGGACTGACCATCTGCGTAAGTATGGTAGGCAGGGCTCTTTGAATTTTAGAAAATCTACAGCAATTGTCTCACTTGCGAGTGTAGTCTGATGCATCCTGCTCAAGAGTTGACAAAAAATAGCTGTATCGGAAAATCCTTTTTGCTTGAGTTTTCCCTTAGTGTGGCCACCGCACTTACCTTTGTGCACATCCAGTAGTACATAGCCGACATCTCTGTGGGCAACACACCAGAGTAATGAAATATATAATCTTATTCGGTAGAGCAATCCATCTTGAATGATGTAGAGTGATGATTTGCGAGTGAGGGCTCGTTTTTCATTTCGGTTGTCGAGGAGGATGCCATGTTGTAATTAGTAACTGATTGGGTTCATCCAAGACTCGGGTTCAGGATCCGTCTACGTCATAGATATCAAATCAGTATGCGTCTGATCAATGCTCAAAGAATCGAGTACTTCGAGTAGGATGATTACTAAAGGCCACGCATCATCAGAACTTGCTAGTTTGGCCAATGAATCAGCTTTCTCGTTTTGTTCTCTAGAGATGTAAGAGATGGTGTAGTGCTCGAAGTTGGTAAGCAGACCACGAGTCCGAGAAAGGTAGGGAGAAAGACATGCCTCTTGGCTTGATACTCCCCTTACACCTGGCAAACGTTGAGTAGTGAGTCAGAGTATATTGGGATAGCCTTGATGTTGACTCGATAATAATTTTGAGTCCGGCAATCAAGGCTTCATATTCTGCATCGTTTTTGGTGGCAAATAAGATTAGCTTAAAAGCAAAATAAATCGAGTGTTCCTTAGGAGTAATGAGTAAAACTCCGACGCCAGAGCACTAATTGTTTGATTAACCATCCACAAATAGTTTCCATTGAATGTTGGGAGGCTCAATATCTTTTGGAGGATCCTCGAGAATAGTGAACTCAATGATGAAATCTGCTAGGGATTGTCCAAGGATGGCTCGACGAGGGATGAACGTAATCTCGAATTGACATGGCTTGATATTCCATTTCAAAAGTTGCCTAGACGCCTCAGGTCGTTGAAGGACCTGTCGTAGCGACTGGTCAGTGTAGACTTTGGTCGAATGAGACCGGTAATATGGCTGAATTTTTCGGAAAGAGATCAATAGGTAGTAAGCAAGTTTCCCATGCTTTGAATAGTTCTTTTCAGCTCCTACCAATCTCAAGTTTCTCATGCTTTGAATAGTTCTCTTCAGTGCCTGCCAATAGGACTGTCAATGGGTCGGGTTCGGGTCAAGCCGTGTTTGGGTTAAGTTCGGGTGGGTCATCTCAACTCATTTATTAAACGGGTCGGTTTCGGGTTGGCCCATTTACAATCATGCGGGTTTCGGGTTTGATTCGTGTAACCTGTTAAGAAAAATATTTGTATATAAAGATGTGATTGAACATGAAAACATGAAAGAAGGGTATTGTCGTCATTCACTTTGCAAGCTAAGATGAGAATAAAAAAGTAAAAAGTTGTTAATGTGGGAATAAACATGAAAACGTAAAAAAATAATTAAGTATTAGTATGTATGAATAGTTGAATAATGACAACATCCTTCATTTTCAAACTAAGATGAGAATTTTACAAAAATATAGAGCCCATAAACAGGTTAGTCGGGTCAAATTCGGGGTTTTGGGTCAACCCTAAACCCACCCGTTTATAAATGGGTCAAAGTCGGGTTGACCCTAAAATGACCCGTTATTAAACGGGTCGGGTCAACCCGCTAATTTCCCATGCGGGTTTCGGGTCGTGTTGGAAATTGACAGCCCTACCTACCAATCTCTTTCTGGTATAACAAGCTGGTCGTTGAACACGATCTTCTTTATGCATTAGCGTCGGGCTAATTACCTGTACAGAAACATCCGGATAGATAAATAAATCTTCATGGTCTTCGGGTTTTAATAGGATAGACGGCCGTTCTAAGTGATTCAGGAGATCATGGATGTGATAATGCACACAGGTGTCCACACAAAGTTGTGGCTTCCTGTTGACGGCAAAAATGTTGTAAACACCAAAGATTCCTATTACTAGGAATAGTTAATTTGGTCGCAAGACTAAGTAATAGAAAGCGGTAAATGACACGAGAATTTATAGTGGTTCGACCGCGGATTAGACCTACGTCCACTTTGGAATGATGTTGAACTTTGATTAATCACTTAAGAATTACAAGGTAGAGCCATGCTTATTACATTCACTTTTATAATTACCATATGCTAGGCATTTGGGAAAAAGAATATTCAATTCGCCTTCTTCCTCGAATAGGAGATGCCATTAATGAGGCTCATAAAGCTCTAGGAAGGTCTCAAGTGAAGAGAATCCAACCCCTTTGAAGTGTGAGGACATAGGCTATTTATAGGAGGAGGGGTAGGTAGGATTAGGTAGGAGTAGGTAAAAATAGGGACGACATGCAGAAAATTCGAGCCTGCCACTCGCAGTAACAGAAATTTCGAACCCGGGGTTGGGTTCGAAATTTTGAACCCAGGGCTGGGTTCGAAATTTCGAACCCGGGGCTGGGTTCGAAATTTCAAACCCGGAGCTGGGTTCGAAATTTCGCACCCGCTGGGTCTGAAATTTCGAAACCGAGGCTGAGTTCGAAATTTCAAACCTAGAGTTGGATTCGAAATTTCATACCAGTTGGGTTCAAAATTTTGAACCTAGAGCTGTGTGCAAAATTTCGCACCTGCAGGGTGCGAAGTTTGCTTTTCGAGGTGCGTATGGACCGCAGGTTTGGCCGCTTCGAGAGTCGTGATTCCTTTAGGATTTGCGGCCTTGGCTTAGGAATGGTTCGGACTGCGAGGCCTTTGTTTGGAAATGTTTGGAGGATCGGCGAGGTTCGCGGAAGTTGTTGGCTGAATCCTGACTTTGAGTCGATCTGGTGATTCTGGGCAACACACTTGTTGGCAGAAATCGGATGAATCGGGTAGTGCCCACAATCGCCGCCGGGACAGTGGGGCCCCGGTCCCCCACCGGCGCTGCACCCGGACCAGCTGGACATCTCTCCTTAGGCTCAGAGTACAGCTCGCCTTTGGATCGGCTGCGAACGGATACTGATGGAGGTCGCGTTCAAGGGATATGACATTCTGCTGGTGGTCTGACTCAGGTCCTCTAGTACTGGCAATGCCTCTGGGCTGTAATATCACGTGATATGCTGAGTTGAGCGTGTCTTGCGTACTTTTGATAACTGGACCAAAAGGCCGCTTAACACTTCCTTTCCTGAGCAAGTCAAATAAAGGAATGCACTTATCGGTCGCTTTTGATATGAATCGACTTACGGCGACCACTTTCCCGTTAAAGCTTTGAACATCTTTGATGCTCCGTGGAGCCTAAATATCCTTGATGGCTTGGATTTTTTTGCATTTTCCTCAGTCCCCTGCGAATTGACAATGAAACCTAAGAATTTTCCCGATGCAACGCCGAAATAGCATTTCATGGGATTGAGTTTCATGCCATATTTAGGGAGAATGTTGAACATTTCTGCAAGGCCATTGACATGGTTGTTCAACACCCTCGTTTTCACGAGTATATCTTCCACATAAACCTCCATGGATCTCCCGATTTGGTCTTTGAACATTTGGTTGACCAGTCGCTAATAGGTCGATCCAACATTCATGAGACCGAAGTGCATGACGAAGTAGCAGTAGAATCCATGGTCGGTGATGAATGAAGTGTGCTCCATATCCGGAAGGTACATTGGAATTTGACTGTACCCTGAATACACGTCCATGAAGGAGAGAAGCCAACATCCTACAGTAAAATCAATGAGATGGTCGATCTTTGGAAGTGGGAAGCGGTCTTTTGGGTATGCTTTGTTCATGTTTGAATAGTCGACGCATGTACGCCATTTCCTATTTGATTTTCTGACCAAGACTAGGTTGGAGACTCATTCTGGATATAGGACATCGTGGATAAAGCCGATGCCACGTAGCATATCCACCTCCTCTTTAAGTGTCACCGATCTTTCTTTTTCCCTAGATTCGGGATTTTTATTTGACTTGAAGATGCTTCGGATCGAAACTAAGCATAAGGCAGGCGATACCTGGGTCGATGCCACACAAACGGAATTGGTCCAATCGAATACATCGAGGTTAACTCTTTGGAAATCCACAATTTCTTCCTTTGTTACTGGGTGGAGCTATGATCCAATCTTCAGGACCTGAGTCGGGTCGGCGGGGTTGATGGAACATTGACGGTTGGCTCCACTGTAGTAGCCCTTTCGAAATTGGGCTCTTCGTCTTCCTGCGGATCAAGGTCATATGAGAGACGGTAATTGTGTCTGATCCACGCCTCATATGCTAGTGGATGTTGTGCACTTATGGTTTTTGCGTAGTAGATCGGTTCTGCGCCTTTTCCCTTCTCTTTATTGATGGCATCTTTCTATTCTATGAGATAGTAGGATCTCCTGGTAGCTTGGTCCCGTTTGACGGTTCGGATCCCACATTCGGTTGGAAATTCCATGACGAGGGACCATAGGGCCATATAGACACGGAATTCTACAAGGAAAAGATATCCTAGGAAGATGTTGTAAGGAGAAAAAACATCGATGACCACGAAGGTAAGGATTCAGACATTACTACGGTCCTCATCTCCGAGCTGGACTGGCAGATCTACTAAATCAATTAGCCAGTTGGATGAGCCATTGGATCTATGGATAGTGGCATGGAATGGCTTTAAGTCTTTAGCCTCAAGTTTCATCTGATCGTAGACCGACTCAAAGATGAAGTTAATAGAGCTCCTCGAGTCGAGGAGGACCTTTCGGACATAGGTTGGACTTAGGTTTGTAGAGATGACGACGATATCTATGGATGGAACATCAATTTCTGTAGCATCCCTCTCATGGAAGACTATGTCAACTCGCATAGTCTTTTGAAGCTTGGCCGAGCGTCCGAGACAAATTCATCCTAAGCGAAGCACGCTTCCAAGTCGGTGTGTCTGATTGAGTTAGCATAATCCTCCATACTCGTAAAGCTTTCGTTTACGATGTGAGGCCCACTGCAAACAGTTTTAATCATGATACACCCTCGTAGTGGTCTCAGATTGGATGGCCCAGGTGTCACTTGAGCTTGAGGAGGTGTGGGCGTTGAGGGATCCACTACTGCTTTTTGAGGAGTATGATTTTCGTTAGGGATTGCGGAAAGGATCATTAAGGCAAAACAAACATTAGAAGGAGGGTGAATAGTGTTTGTGAGAATTTAAACAAAATATAAAATTTTTGTGATAAACTATATGGATACCAAAGAAACAATCACAGACACAGAATCAAACACAGACGCAAATAGAAATAAAGATGCAGAAAAGGAAAGAACACACTGGATTTTATGCTGGTTCGGATTGCTCATACGTCCAGTCCTGCACAATACTGGATTGCACAAAATTTTATTACTATATCAATATCTTACACCCCTTGATTTCATAGCGACGAGGTTAACTCTGCTCCCGTTCCTTGATTTCACGGCAACAAGGAAAACACCAATTCCGTTCCTTGATTTCACGGCTACAAGAAAAACACCGATTCCATTCCTTGATTTCATGGCTACAAGGAAAACACCGATTACCAAATACTTCCCAAACAATTACAATAGCCCTATAGTTCTTCACTAGCACTTGATTCAGAGAGTAAGGAGTAGAAAGTGTAGAGAGAAGAAGATTAGTGAAAATAGAATTGAATTCGGCAAAGTATAGGTATAGGAATCATAAAAATGATAAGAAATAATGGTGTAAAGAAAGAGAGTAAAAGTGGAGAAGAATGAGTGATTAAAAATTCGAAATCAAGCCCTTTTTATTGTGACGACCCGAACTTCCGGTTCTTTTTGAGCTGACAAAAACAACACAAGTCCAACCCAAAATGCACTAGAAACCCAGATGACAATAGAAAGAATATAGAGGGTGAGATAAGAAAGAAAGAAATATTAGAACAGAAGAAGAAGATACACAAACATAGAATCAGAGTCTCACATCGCAACAGAACAAAATATAATATAGAATTAAATCTTTACTGAGAGCTTTAAAAATACCCACAATCGTCAGAGTACAACATCACATCTAGACAGTTATAATGACCCGTCCTCGTATACAACACACAGCGGAATAATTATATATCATACGCCTGGACTTCTCCAGCTTGTCTCTTCACTGCATCCGATAACCTGAACCTGTACACCCCGGTCTAACAGAGCATTACAAACTCCAGGTCAGTCTGGTGAATCAGAGTGAGAAAACACATTAAGTTTATAGGTAACATCCAACTTGGTTTTAAAGTTAAAATCTTTCCAAAAGAAAAGGATAACCGTAAGACCAAATCCACACATAAATACAGACGGTTTTTACCTTATGATAACCCAAAATATTTTGAAATCATATATCGTCTGATATTATAATAATGTCTAATATCAAGTAAATAGCAATCTAACAGAACGCTTGCATCTCACGCTCTACATACATAGTATACAATCAAAACCGCGGGCGCTTATTGGAGAATGGATTTCCAACTATGGCAAGGTATGGACCCCCTTCCGACAATGTGCCTATGGAGATGAATACATTAGGTATTCAACAAGCACATCTAGCAACCCCGGCTAAACATGACCGGCCCCTCACTTCGCTTGAGAGTACAGAATATATCATTACCACAGTTGGGGGCCATCCAACAGAAACAATAGCATATAAATAAAATAAAGGGACAACCGAAGGCATTTAATTTCACCAGATCAGATACCCTTTTGATGGGTGCGACACACATAGTCATGCGACCTACCCGATTTTATACCATTTCCCGGTTTATGAGACTTGAGGTCCAAATTATTTAATCAATTTATTAATTTATCATTATTATATATTATTTAATTCTTCTGAACATCGGGCCACCGTTCACTTTGAAGGTGCCGCATCATTATGGTTCACGAAGTTGCCACCTAAATCTATCGATTGCTTCTCTGACCTAACCAAAAAGTTCAAGGAACGGTTCCGCTTATATGCTACCAAAGCCAAGGATGCTATAACGCTCTCGGCATTGAAACAGAAACCAAGGGAAACTGTTTAAGCCTTTCTTAGCCGCTTCAATGTTGCCTTGTCTGAAGTGAGGAATCCAGAGCCACGTATAATTCTCATAGCCTTACTTGACACTATAGATAAAGCAAGCGAATTCGGGAAACGAATAAAGATAAAGGAACCAAATACGCTTGATAAGTCATATAAGAAAGCATAGGAGTACATGAGAATGGACGATAATCATGTGCCTCTTCAGATCATTGGTGGAACTAACTCCTTGAAGCTCCTAAAAGTGCTGCTATTCATTCCAATCAAAAGAATACTCAGGGGAAGAAGCACACAAATGACAGGAACGACAACAAGTATAATAAGAAGTTCCGTCTTCTTGATTCATCAGAGTTAAATCCTTTGAATGACACTCCTGAAAACATTTACCTTGCTACAAGGGACATCGAGGATTACCCGAAGCCTCGACCAATAAAAATAAATGACCATATGACTCGATCCGGAAAGTTATGAAGGTTCCATAATCAGCTAGGCCACAATACGAATAAGTGTAGGCATCTGAAATCACTAATTGAAGATCTGATTAAGAAAAACCATTTGCAACAATATATGAAGAATTCCCAAGGTGCAAATCCTTCTGCAACTCCCCAAGGGAAAGGGACACCAAATGACCAATTCGGTCCAAGCAACGTAGCTTCTGCTCAAACTAACCCAAGGGTGATAATCACCTGACGACCATGTAAATCTCTTCGTTCCCTTTAGGAATAACTAAACTAGTGCGCATGTCAACTTTTCTTTTAGACTTTTAAATGCATTCTCACACCTTTCGTCCTAGACGAAAGCTTGATTCTTCTTAGTCAACTGAGTTAATGTGTCGCTATCTTCGAGAAGTCTTGGATAAACTTGCGATAATATCCAGCTAACCCCAAGAAACTTCTTATGTACGTTGCATTCTTGGGCGTAGACCAATCTTGCACCGTAGCCACCTTCGCAGGATCTACGGCAATACCATTCTCTGAAACAACATGGCCCAAGAATCTCACTTCCCTCCTCCAGAAGTGACACTTAGAAACTTTTACTTTCATTCTGTGTTTCCCCAACACCTCCATCGCTGTCCTTAAATGTTCCTTGTGTTCTTCCTCTGTCCTCAAGTAAACCAAGATATCGTCCACGAACACAATAACAAACTTATTTAATTGATCCCTGAAAACTCTACCCATAAGATCCACAAAATATGCGGGCGCATTGGTCAACCCAAATGGCATGACCAACTACTCATAAAATCCCGATGGCATCCGAAATGTCGTTTTAGGAATGCTCTCAGCCGCTACTCGGAGCTGATGAAAACCTGTCACGAGATCTAACTGGGAAGACACTCTTTCTCCATTCAACTGATCAAACAAATCGTCTATCCGTGGAAGAGGATACTTATTCTTCCTCGTCACCTTGTTCAACTTGCGGTAGTCCACACATAAGCGAAGGGAACCATCAGCCTTAGTAGCAAACACAACTGGTGCTCCCCACTTTGAAACACTTCTTCCGATATATCCCTTCCTCAAAAGATCGCTAACTTGCACCTCGAGCTCTCGTTGCTCCCTTGGTGACATACGACGAAGTGGCATAACTATAGGTTTGGCGTCTTTCACTAAATCAATTCGAAACTCAATCTCTCGGTGTGGTGGAAGTTCGGTCACTTCCTCAAAGACGTCCGGCCAGCAATAGGCACATCTGATAACTCATCCTGCGAGATTTCGAGGGAATGTAGAAAACTAGCCATCACCTCATCACTAGGTAGGCAACCCAATACCACCCTCCGCCCGTCATCCGCTCTAGTGGTCACCCAAGACCCCTCACAGTCTACCACCACACCATATCTTTGGAGCCAATCGACTCCCAAAATAATGCCAAACCCAGCAAAGCCCAAAACAAAACAATCGCAAGCAAACATACATCCATGACTCGATAAGACCAAATTACGGCAAATCATACTAAGGCTAGTCAAACCACCGATCGGGTTCGTCACAACTAAAGGTCTATTGACAATTTCAGGTTCCAATTCCAACCTGTCTACCAGATCACCAGATACGAAGGAATGGGAAGCTCCGGTATCAAATAATACTTGAACAGGAACTGTAACACCCCGAATTTCAATTAACACTAATGGTTAGTAATTAAAGTATAATTAATCTCAGATGTGAGAATCAGGGGAAACGGGCTGTGTCATTGCGTTCGTCTTGGAAAAATACGCGAAATAGAGTCCGAGTTTGCGTAAAACGGGTACCGTATGAAAGAGATATGGACGAACGAAGTTAGGCAGAAAAACCCGAAACAGGCCAGAAATGCACTGGCGCACTTGTGAAGTGCGCCAGCACAAAAATACACTGGCGCACTTGGGAAGTGCGCCCATGTCGGGACAGGAAACCTGCACAGTTTCTAGAGAGTTCTGTGGTTGGGTGCACCAGTTTGGGGTTTGGGCTTGGTCTTAGGGCTGGTTTCTGGAAGATTCCGAAATCTAAGGGTCCTAATCTAATTTAGGGTTAATCCAAGGGCCTAAAACACTCACCTAATCTATAAATACACCCTAAACCTACCCTAATCCATACTAAAAATAGAATTGAGGGCTACATGCCGCCAAATTAAATCTTAGAAGGAGCCTCCACTAATTTATGAAGAGGGTTGCAAGCTAATCACTCTCTAATCCATTCTAAGCATCTTAATCTTCTTCATTTGGAGTGCAAATTGGCTAGTTGTGAGTTTCTATCACTCTAATGATCAATTGCTAAACTAAGTAGATGAGATATGATGAGATCATATGGTTTTGTTTGTGGATTAATGGGTTTTAAGTCATATGACATGATGTTAGTTTGCTAATGTATGTGGGTTATGCAAGTTTTGTGCTTTGTGATCATATGTTAATATGCAAGTTACATGTATGATAATATGCAAGTTACATGTATGATAATTATGCAAGTTGTATGTTTCTTCATATGCAAGTTTATGAGTTCATATGCAAGTATGTAACATGTTATGCAAGTTCATATGCAAGTTTATGAGTTCATATGCAAGTTATGTAACATGTTATGCAAGTTCATATGCAAGTTATGTGACATATTATGCAAGTTCATATGCAAGTCATGTATTTGTTAATATGTAAGTTTATGTAACATGTTATGCAAGTTAATATGCAAGTTATGTGACATGTTATACAAGTTAATATGCAAGTTATGTGACATGTTATACAAGATTATATGCAAGTTATGTGACATGTTATGCAAGTTCATATGCAAGTTATGTGTTTGTTAATATGCAAGATGGCATCTTTGAAACATGTTCATACATATGCAAGTTGACACCTTTTATATGTGTTATGTCATGAGAACGAAATTACGTGGGAACGATGGGGTTAATTAAATGCATATGTTAATAAGATTGTGTGAAATTAATATAATTATGCATAACATAAAATAAATGAACATAGTATGGGAATTTGCCTATTAAGTTAGGTGTACCCATACTATGTATTGGGAATTTGCCTATTAAGTTAGGTGTACCCACACTTTGGAGTTAGGAATTTGCCTATTAAGTTAGGTGTGTTGTATATAACGGTGTTGTATACACAATTATATGATTTTTGTTTGATGATAACAACCAAATAAATATTATTTTAATGTGTTTGATATTGTACTGTTATTGTACATCACAGACTGGAATATAATATTTATATTTAAATAAAATACAACTGTACAGAAATTTAAATATTCACAGTATTTTATTTGAATGGAATATTTTATTTCAATTTCAAACAGTACAACTATTTATAACTCCACTATTTGAATACATCACTGATATATATTTCATTTCATATATACATTCACAGAAGATTGTACTTGTAAATAAACTGCATACGATAGACAAGTTTGTTTGACAACAATAAAATGATATTTTATTTCAAACAAAATTTGTTTATTACAAACATCAGTACAATTCATATATACACACCTCCTCACTGCAACACTCATACATTCACTCAATTTACATTTCAGTATACAATTTTTTTATTGACACATTCATACAAACATTTACATTCACTGACACTGTCTCTTAGTCTTCTGTCTTCAGTCTTCACAGCACTTCACTGTCAGTCCAGTCACCGTCTGCTTACCTGTCACATGAAACACACACACACACAGTACACTGCAATAGAAATAAAAACTGAATACATGCAGATTTGAATTCTATTTTTTGAAATTTTATTTGCCTCAGTTTTCTGGTGTGTTTCTCATCCTTTTTCATGACTTGATCTGATTTATAAAACCATCAATCTGTGTTTAGACAACTTGTGATATTCACAGTGATACATTGTAAATACCACAAGGCAGACAACATATATATCTCAAGCAGGGACAGGGACAACTCGTCTGATGGCTGCATGTACACACGTGTACACGTGTGCACTGCCTCGCCAATCAGATTGCAACTGAGGAGTGGCCACATGGACCTGCTCGACTCAGTGCAATACACAAAGTCAACTCAAGATAAAATGGTCAAGGAAACTCAACAATCAAAACAACAAATTCATTGTGCAACAAGAATGCCAAGTGTACACAGCAAGTGTACAAAACTTTGTTCAAAATCATATAGTGCAAGTGAGGCAAGCAGCTCAGGTGTCGAGCCATGCAAATTCAAGTCAACTCAGCATGGATAATAAAGAAAACATGGAGCATAGTTCAGGTTCATGTATGCAGAGACAAGAACACAGCAAATCAAGTGGTGGCGCTTCAGCATATTTCAGTCCATGTAGTATGTATATACTAAAGATGAATGATCATAGTCAAGTGAGAATAGTGTTCAAGTGAACTTAACAGCAAATGGTCATCAACATCCAACTACATGTTCTAGTATGAACACATCAACTGGACATGGCAAAGGTTTCGAGCAGCATGTTTATATGGCAGCAGAAATTGGAACACAATGGGGATATGATGCAACAGCATTATATATATGCAAGTTACATTGATACATATATGCTCAAGTATGGTGAAGCAGGGTAGTGAATAGCACACTCAACAATGGTCGAGACTGTTTTTGACACAAAGTATTGGAACCAACATTACAAGTGACATGGCCGAGCACAGAGACATGCACACAAAAGTGGCCAGTGACAAATAGTCGTGTACACAACAAGATAGGACACAAACTCAAGTGTGGCTCAGCATGGACAACTAACCCAAGAAATATAAAGAATTCAATGCAGGAAACAATGGGCAGAAAGCATGCTCAAGGAACATGTTGCAAATGGATTCAAATCAGTATGGAAAAGTTTTTATATGACAAGTATTAAACTGGTTTCCAGAAAATCTGTCTCTAGCAAGAATCAAGTGTGGGCATGCAAGAGAAACAATTTACTTTGTTTCCAGATTTACAAATAAAATCAGTAAACAATATTTTGGCAAGTGCATAAAAACTTTCCAGTTTTGAAATCCTTTAAATCGAGGAAACAGAATTTATCAAAGCCAAGAATATCAATTAGGGAAAGCAATAAATCAACACAAAATCATCTCAAAGCCGATTAAACACAAAAGGCAACAGTTTTTTTTTATTGGCAAGGTATTTTCAGAATTCAATAAGGAAATCATGCAAAGGGAAACCGCATCAATCAGACGAGCCATTCAGTGAAATCAGAGCTAAATTAAAGGATTTCTAAATCCTATAAACACAACCATTCATCACTGGCAAGTGATCATCGAAAACTAACATAAAAAATCAGAGTATAATCAAAAGAAAAACTCAGAGAAAACTCACAAGCTTTACCATCTGTTTTCGATCGCAGAAAAATCCCAAATCGAAGAGAGTCAAGCCTCAAAGCTTTTGAAGCCATCAGAGAATCACCTTTATCAAGCAATCGATCAGTGATTGGGAGAAATTTCAGAAACCCTAGATATTCTTTTTCGCATCCGCCATTTCCAAGTTCCAGAGGAAAAGAGAAAAAGGATCGGGCTAATTAGAAAGTGAATGGGCCGGCCGATCTTCATTGGTTAAGCCATGTTTTTGAAGACAAAAGGGGATGACCCTTCTATGTTTAACACCTAGGGTTTTTCTTTTCTTGTTTTAGTTTTAACTTGTTTTTAAGTTTGTTTATTTTCATTGTAAACCCATTCTGAAACAGTTCTAGTGTCTGTAAAATACAAGGGGGATCAGTCGGGGTGTTGACTGACAGTTCACAGAGTCTGTAAAATCTGGGTTACTGGTTACGGGGTTGTAATCAGGGGGGAATCTGACCGAGGGGATATCGATCAGTCTACGGTTTTGAGCGTAGGGTTAGATTAGGAGCGAGGTGTTCGCGAGTGTACATGGTCTTGTATGCGGGATCTTTTCTATCACCTAGTAGAAACCTTAGGAATGCAGCAGTAGGCAGGATTTTGCCGAAGCTGGGTATATCTGTGTGTGCCTTATTTTCTGCAATTTTATTTCTGCTGTATTCTGTGATTTGTTAATTATTTTAATATCCTGTCAGTTTTTCAATTCAGTTTAAAAACTGTGATAAACCCTATTCACCCCCCCCTCTAGGGTTATTCTAGATCCAACAGTGGTATCGGAGCCAGGTATTTTTGTTTAACTCTAGAGTAATGAGTAATCCTTGTTGTCAGATCGTTGAGAGTCAGACCAGTCACATTCCAAATATTTTTGATGGTACAGATTTTTTACTTTGGAAATCAGAAATGGAATCCTATTTAAAATCTGTTAATTTAGAATATTGGAATATTATTGAAAATTTGGGAGATATGTTAAATAAGAGGAATATAGTTTTCAATGCTCGTGTTATGCATATTATTTATTCTTTTCTTGGTAATGATCAATTAATATTTATCTCTCATTGTTTAACTGCGCAGGATATTTGGAAAACTCTCAGTACGTTGTATGGAAAGTCTGACGACTGCTCAAAACCCCAGAACGACAACTCAGCTTCAGATCTGTGCTTAACAAGCCATGCAGACGAAACTTCAGA
The DNA here is from genome assembly GCA_030737875.1 of Allium sativum. Classification (NCBI taxonomy): domain Eukaryota; kingdom Viridiplantae; phylum Streptophyta; class Magnoliopsida; order Asparagales; family Amaryllidaceae; genus Allium; species Allium sativum. The sequence continues at coordinate 382,848,023 of CM060915.1, forward strand.
TGGAACAGATGATGGAGAATCAACAAATGCTGAAACAGAAAATTTCTCATATGAAGATCTGGTTTACATGTGTCTTGATTTAACAAAATCTGTTGATAAACTCCAACTGAAAAATAAGTCTCTGAAATCTACGAATTCTGAGTTGATCAGCAAAATTGATTATTTGGAATCACAATTTGAACATTTTAAAAATTCTTCAAATTCAGATTGCAAAAATTGTTTGAAATTGAAAACCAATCTTGTTCATCTCAATAAAAATATCCAAAAGTTTGTAAAGGAAATTCTGATCTTAAAAGAGAACAAGATTGAGTTATCAAGTTTGAATAACTTTTTACAAGAGGAATTTGAAATTTTTAAGACTGATATATATTCCAAATTTGAAATTACTGAAAATGAAAATTTGGTGAAAAGTGGTTTGATTTTGAAAGAACTTGAAAATGAGATTGAAAAATCCAAGAAGTTTGAGTCGGAAAAGCAAAAACAATTTGAACTTGAAATTTCCGAATCCCAAGCCAAAATTAGATCGTTAGAAAATGAGAATTTAGTTTTGAAACAGACCAATGCTGAACAGATGATCGCTATAAATAATTGCTCAAATTTATTAAAAGAAAATAGCGATCTGAAATCCAAAATTCAACGATTAGAATCAACATTGGATAAATTTTCTAATGGGGAAAAATCGTTGAATATGCTGTTACAAAACCAAGTTTATAGTGGAAATAAATCTGGTCTTGGATTCGGGAAAAATGATGGTTGTAGAAATCAAAATTCTTGTGATTTTAAAAATCCCTCAAATCACTTTAGAAATGTTTGTTTTGAAAATTTTAACTCTGAAAACTTCAAAGGATTTGTAAATCACAATCGAGATGAGGATTTGTTTTATAACAATCCATTTAAACATTCTTGGATCTCAAATGAAAATAAAATGGGTTTTGTTAAATTCAAATCGATTTGGGTTCCTAAGGGTGCGAAAGTTAATTCTAATGGTTTGTTATATAAACAGATTTGGGTACCAAAAGGTGTGAACGAAACTGTGAGTGGTTTTACTACTTTCGTTAGACCACTCAATTCTCTTAACAGTTAGGTACCAAAGGAGGCTGAGGAACTGCATAGCTAAAGAAAAACTGGATTCAAAACTGCTACATATCACAGAATCATTCACAGTTCCTTAGCCACATCTGATGAGTTAGAGATTCTGCTTTACATTGGATTCTGGTATGATCTCTAAACTCGCCTTTGTATATTCTCTTTGTTTTTTATTTTCTGTGTTTATTCCTTCCTCTTTCCCCTTCTGTTTTTTTTGTTTTTGATTTGACACTGCCATATTCTTTTTTGTCTGTACTTCTTAAACTTCCAGTTGCAGAATTAATGATTTTCTGGAAATTTGTCTTACTTGTATAAAATCATCATGTGTTAATTATTTCCATATCCTGAATTTGAACTTGTATATATCTGCAATTGTTTTGAAGTTTATTTTCTGATTTTTGAATTCATAACAGTGTTGATGCATTCATATCATATCTTGAACACTGTTAACTAGAATTCTAAATTGTTGAAGATCTGAATAATTAATGAAATTTCACACACTTATACTGTTTTGAGTCCCTTCCAATTCATTTTGGAAACGCTTAAAGTATTATACTCATTACAGCACTGTTACTTCTCAGTTGTGATAATCTCATTAATTTTTAGATTGGCTTGATTATTTCTGACTTGAAAAATATGTGGGTTGAATCAGTGATACATCTAGAATTTCATCCTTATTCATGATTATTATGGTTGAAATTAGTTTAGTTTGAAATCATCTGAAATTCCTGATATTTTGAATCTCACACACCACTTAAATCTGAAATTATTAACCCTGTGTGACTGATTCATTATATCTCAAAATTTGACATTGATTCAAATGATTTCAAATAAATTAATTTTATTCTTTGGATCATGAATATCTCACAAAATTGATGTAGATGATCTGAAATTTCTTGAGGACTTATCAGAAAATTCTTGTGAAAATTCTTTGAAAATCCGGTCTTGAATTTCTCTCTTATTTCATGGTTATATGATTTAAGTATTTGTTTGTTTAAAATCATTTGAAATTATTGATTTATTAAATCTCACACATATCTCAATTCAAAAATTTATAAATTGGTGTGATTGATTTATTAAATCCTGATATTTTCATATTTCTTCAAATGATTTAAAATAAACGGTATTTTTAATATTGGATCGTGAATCATATTCTGTGGTCATCAGAAATGTCTTGACAAGTGTGCTTTGAAACTAATTTTGTGCTGCTCTGATACTGTTTTGAAAAATGTTTGTTTTTGGAATCATGCTGCTCTGATTATAAGAAATTGATTTGTATATATTTTTTTAGGACTGCTTGATTTGGTATCAAAGGTTTATCGTGCTCTGATAAATGAAACTTGTGTGCTTGAGTTGCTTGCTTTGTAATTAAGTCTTTCTGTTGACTGAGATATCCTTGTTTAGCCACCAGTGTTATTTTAAAAATCCTCTTTAATAGAGACTACAAGTGGTACCAGATTAGGAAGTGCTGAATTTTTTTTTCTCATCATGTATATATTTTTCTTTTCCCTCTTGTGCTTTGTATAGCTCTTCATATTCCTCTTGTAATTGATTTTCAATTTTAAAACTATTTATTTTTTATTCATTCACAAATTGAAATCAATATCCATATTGTTCTGTATTTATAATTCATCAAAATATATCAGAATTTGAAATTGTGATGAATTATGACTACAATATATTTCACAACAAGAGGAGATTTTATTTAGATTTTCATGACGGTTGAATATTTATTATAATATCTTTGAACTGGGAATTATTTCATGAACATCTTCTATGCCTCTCATCATTCTGTCATCCATTAGGAGTTTATATTAATGTGGAGAGTTTATATTTTTAAAATAATCTTAAAACAGTGAAAATAGTTGTGATGGAAATGTGACTACATTATTTTTTCAGAATTAGTGACAATTGAAAATTTTCAAGAATCCCGGTACAGTTCATGTATATCTCATAATATAATTAATTTAGAAATTTATTTCACAGTCCATCTCTGTACTTACCACATTTCTATCATCCATATTGGTTTTATATATCGAGGAGTTTTTTCCTTTTAAAAGCTGAAAATGATGAAAATATAATTAATATATAAGTGTGTCTCTAACCTCATTTAAAAATCCAAGCTCTGGTCATGAATGGTTAAGAGACAACTTATAATTTAAGCTGCGACTGACCTCATTTAAAAATCCAAGCTCTGGTTATGCGTGGTCAGTGTGCTCTTAAATAAAATAAAAAGAAAAAGGAAAATTGTGCTATAAATTGAAATTAATTTGAAATTCTCCTTGGTGTTTATAAAAACCAGCCTATCAATCCATCTTTCTAATCTGTGAAATGTGTTGAAATCTTATGAAATATTATGATTTGTTGATTGATAGCTATTGGGATTTGAGATTATACTACTTTGTCACTTAAATTGAATTATTAATTATAGTCCAAATTCCATCTCTGTTTTTGAACCTCATTTTTTTTTGGAAAATAATTGAAATACATTTTTTTTTTCCTCTCCCCATTTTATATAAATTTCATTGTAAATCCGTCATTCTCTACATTGTGAGATATGCCATCAGTTCTTAGTTTATTATGATTTTTGTTTGACTGATTGAGATTTATGATGACTGTTCTTCCTCTTAAGCTGATATAGTATTTGTTAGTCATTTTTCATCTATATTTTAAATTCTATATCCTTTTGATGATAACAAAAGGGGGAGAATGGATAGAGATTTTGATTTATGAGTGAATATTTTATAAACATTTTTAATTTTCATTATCCAGTTCATATTCACTCATGCACAGTTATAGGGGGAGTTTTCTGTTGTAGGGGAGCTAATAAATAGGGTGAGTCCAATTTTCACTGTAAAACACATTTGTTGGATTCAAAATTTTTTATTTGTTTGTCATCATCAAAAGGGGGAGATTGTTGTATATAACGGTGTTGTATACACAATTATATGATTTTTGTTTGATGATAACAACCAAATAAATATTATTTTAATGTGTTTGATATTGTACTGTTATTGTACATCACAGACTGGAATATAATATTTATATTTAAATAAAATACAACTGTACAGAAATTTAAATATTCACAGTATTTTATTTGAATGGAATATTTTATTTCAATTTCAAACAGTACAACTATTTATAACTCCACTATTTGAATACATCACTGATATATATTTCATTTCATATATACATTCACAGAAGATTGTACTTGTAAATAAACTGCATACGATAGACAAGTTTGTTTGACAACAATAAAATGATATTTTATTTCAAACAAAATTTGTTTATTACAAACATCAGTACAATTCATATATACACACCTCCTCACTGCAACACTCATACATTCACTCAATTTACATTTCAGTATACAATTTTTTTATTGACACATTCATACAAACATTTACATTCACTGACACTGTCTCTTAGTCTTCTGTCTTCAGTCTTCACAGCACTTCACTGTCAGTCCAGTCACCGTCTGCTTACCTGTCACATGAAACACACACACACACAGTACACTGCAATAGAAATAAAAACTGAATACATGCAGATTTGAATTCTATTTTTTGAAATTTTATTTGCCTCAGTTTTCTGGTGTGTTTCTCATCCTTTTTCATGACTTGATCTGATTTATAAAACCATCAATCTGTGTCTAGACAACTTGTGATATTCACAGTGATACATTGTAAATACCACAAGGCAGACAACATATATATCTCAAGCAGGGACAGGGACAACTCGTCTGATGGCTGCATGTACACACGTGTACACGTGTGCACTGCCTCGCCAATCAGATTGCAACTGAGGAGTGGCCACATGGACCTGCTCGACTCAGTGCAATACACAAAGTCAACTCAAGATAAAATGGTCAAGGAAACTCAACAATCAAAACAGCAAATTCATTGTGCAACAAGAATGCCAAGTGTACACAGCAAGTGTACAAAACTTTGTTCAAAATCATATAGTGCAAGTGAGGCAAGCAGCTCAGGTGTCGAGCCATGCAAATTCAAGTCAACTCAGCATGGATAATAAAGAAAACATGGAGCATAGTTTAGGTTCATGTATGCAGAGACAAGAACACAGCAAATCAAGTGGTGGCGCTTCAGCATATTTCAGTCCATGTAGTATGTGTATACTAAAGATGAATGATCATAGTCAAGTGAGAATAGTGTTCAAGTGAACTTAACAGCAAATGGTCATCAACATCCAACTACATGTTCTAGTATGAACACATCAACTGGACATGGCAAAGGTTTCGAGCAGCATGTTTATATGGCAGCAGAAATTGGAACACAATGGGGATATGATGCAACAGCATTATATATATGCAAGTTACATTGATACATATATGCTCAAGTATGGTGAAGCAGGGTAGTGAATAGCACACTCAACAATGGTCGAGACTGTTTTTGACACAAAGTATTGGAACCAACATTACAAGTGACATGGCCGAGCACAGAGACATGCACACAAAAGTGGCCAGTGACAAATAGTCGTGTACACAACAAGACAGGACACAAACTCAAGTGTGGCTCAGCATGGACAACTAACCCAAGAAATATAAAGAAGTCAATGCAGGAAACAATGGGCAGAAAGCATGCTCAAGGAACATGTTGCAAATGGATTCAAATCAGTATGGAAAAGTTTTTATATGACAAGTATTAAACTGGTTTCCAGAAAATCTGTCTCTAGCAAGAATCAAGTGTGGGCATGCAAGAGAAACAATTTACTTTGTTTCCAGATTTACAAATAAAATCAGTAAACAATATTTTGGCAAGTGCATAAAAACTTTCCAGTTTTGAAATCCTTTAAATCGAGGAAACAGAATTTATCAAAGCCAAGAATATCAATTAGGGAAAGCAATAAATCAACACAAAATCATCTCAAAGCCGATTCAACACAAAAGGCAACAGTTTTTTTTATTGGCAAGGTATTTTCAGAATTCAATAAGGAAATCATGCAAAGGGAAACCGCATCAATCAGACGAGCCATTCAGTGAAATCAGAGCTAAATTAAAGGATTTCTAAATCCTATAAACACAACCATTCATCACTGGCAAGCGATCATCGAAAACTAACATAAAAAATCAGAGTATAATCAAAAGAAAAACTCAGAGAAAACTCACAAGCTTTACCATCTGTTTTCGATCGCAGAAAAATCCCAAATCGAAGAGAGTCAAGCCTCAAAGCTTTTGAAGCCATCAAAGAATCACCTTTATCAAGCAATCGATCAGTGATTGGGAGAAATTTCAGAAACCCTAGATATTCTTTTTCGCAGCCGCCATTTCCAAGTTCCAGAGGAAAAGAGAAGAAGGATCGGGCTAATTAGAAAGTGAATGGGCCGGCCGATCTTCATTGGTTAAGCCATGTTTTTGAAGACAAAAGGGGATGACCCTTCTATGTTTAACACCTAGGGTTTTTCTTTTCTTGTTTTAGTTTTAACTTGTTTTTAAGTTTGTTTATTTTCATTGTAAACCCATTCTGAAACAGTTCTAGTGTCTGTAAAATACTAGGGGGATCAGTCAGGGTGTTGACTGACAGTTCACAGAGTCTGTAAAATCTGGGTTACTGGTTACGGGGTTGTAATCAGGGGGGAATCTGACCGAGGGGATATCGATCAGTCTACGGTTTTGAGCGTAGGGTTAGATTAGGAGCGAGGTGTTCGCGAGTGTACATGGTCTTGTATGCGGGATCTTTTCTATCACCTAGTAGAAACCTTAGGAATGCAGCAGTAGGCAGGATTTTGCCGAAGCTGGGTATATCTGTGTGTGCCTTATTTTCTGCAATTTTATTTCTGCTGCATTCTGTGATTTGTTAATTATTTTAATATCCTGTCAGTTTTTCAATTCAGTTTAAAAACTGTGATAAACCCTATTCACCTCCCCTCTAGGGTTATTCTAGATCCAACAAGGTGCACCCATATTCCTAAAATAAACATGATAATTAACACAAATTATGGGGATGATTAATTAGGAGTAATTAATCGATTAAGACACGAGGTTGGACCCGTTTGTAGTGTAAGACTGCCCGGAGTTTACCGGCTTAACCAGGCATCTACAAATGACGGTCCAATGTGAGGGGTCTTAATCATAAATTAAATACGTAACAAGGGTAAATGACACGAGGTTGGACCCGTTTGTAGTGTAAGACTGCCCGGAACCTACCGGCTTAACCAGGCATCTACAAATGACGGTCCAATGTGAGGGGTCCTTTACACGGTTACGGTGTTAATCAATTAAGAAACACTTAACCAGATAAGCATGTAGTGGGGCATGGGGGTTAAGTGGGTACCTTGGGTGGTATGTGGAAATTGCTAGTGGTTGCCAATAGAAAATATGATAAAATACTTAACCAAGATGAAACATGTAATTAAACATGATTAAAGGGTTAAGTGGGAAACACTAGTGTGTGGGCCAAGCTTAGGGGGATGGCTTGTGCTGGGGGCCCATTTCAACCAGTAACCCATACGTATCTTAGTGGGCTCGACCCATGTCGAGGACGGGACACGCATACTGGGCTTGACTATAAGAGGCCAAAATGGGTTAGCGGTGGCAACGCATGACCAACGGGTTTCATATGCGTGTGTGGGCCCGGGCTGGTAAATAAGACGTTGTTGCATCGTGTAGATATAAGCCGTGCACCGTTAGTTTTATCAGGTTGCCACGTTGGGGAATGGTACACCCCACGGTGGGGCCAGCACGGGTATCTACGTTAGGGAGTCGATCGAATGGGGAGTAGTGTGTACACCTAGTGGATTGTAGGGCCCCGTGGCGTCTACTTAGTCACCTAGGGGTACGCGAGAACTATTAAGTTAATTTTATAAGTCCATGGGTGGGATCAACCTTTAAGTTAGGAATGACTGGTGTGGTGCAGTTTAGTAATTTACCTTTGGAAGGGTAGATGCGTCTTTATCTTTTATCTTAGTTTAGTTGACTGCTTAGTGTAGCCATTCATCCCCATTAGTTACCGTATATCAGTTTATGTCTTCTCTGGTTACTTTAACGATTGTATTGTTAAAGTTATAGGACTCGCTCAGACGTATGTCTGACCCCGTTGTTTTTATCTTTTTTCCCAACCCTCAGGTCCTACGGTGGATCCTAGCAGTAGTGGAGCTTGATCGGATTGTTGTTCCAGTCTTTAGGAGCTTGGATAGATGTAAAGCTCCAGTTACCCAGTTATCTTTTCTTTTGTCATGGCTATTGTATGAGAGTGGGATTATGTACTTCTTTATTTTGATGGATATTGTACTTGACTTTTATTGTGGTTTTATGATGTAACCAGACATGTTTTACTTCCGCTGTTATGAGATGATGTTTTAAATTTCAAGTACTATTTATATCTGTCTTGTTGTAATTTTTCTGTTCTATATTCACTAAAATACTCCACCGATGCTATGGCATTCCCTTAGTGAGTGACCATAGTGGGAGTGGGGTGTTACACGTGGTATCAGAGCTTAAGGTTACCAGAACAGATAATTTTTTTAGGAAAAACTATTTTCTAAGAATATTTTTGAAAGGAGTATTTTCAAAAACATGTCTTTTAAGAGAATAGTTTTTGAAAGAAAAGCATAATCCCCAATAGCCATATCTATATCTTTCGAATTCTCCGTTTTGAATCTCTTCCTCTCTCGTTTTGAGTTTCCCCTCCGCGTATAGATGATCTTTCTAAGATAGATAAGAATGGAAAACCACTTCAAGGGACTTAGACGTTAGTCAGATTAGAAGTTGGTTCAAGAAGGAGGAGGACTGGTAGGTACCTATTGGATAGACGATAGGAGGAAGGCTCAAATAGTTGTTTGGTTAATGAAGGACGAAACCTCATTGATGGGAGGTTACGAGTGGAGAATGGGAAGAAGAAGGCTAGTAGTTATCCTTTTGGGAGGAATAGGACACCTTATTAGGATTGTCCAAAGAAGCAAGGGCAAGGTATGGAATCTTCTGGAGGGTAGTTGTATTCCCTCACGGCTAGGGTACCAGATAGGGATTGGACCGTCTAGGTTGGAATTTGGATTTCTTTATTATCCGATTCGAACTTTATTAGATTCTGACGCATCGAGTTCGTTTATCTCATCATTGTTAGTTGAGTCACTGCACTTAGACACCAGTTTAGTAGAAGATCCCTTAGTTGTTTCAAACCCAATTGGGTCTCCATGATGTGTTTGGGTTTGAAAGTTGCTATACTTAGCGTTAAGTTTAGATGTGATGCTTTTTGGGCTTCACGGGCTATGAGTTGATTTTGGGCATGGACTGGTTATCCAGTAATGGTGCCGTTCTTGATTGTGAAAGGAGAGTTGTCAGGCTTATGACCCGCTTGGGTAATACTCTCGAGATCTCTTGTAATCCCATGGAATCTGTTTTGCTAAGTTATCTTGAATCGCTCGATGCTTCGGTCGAGAGTTTGCGTTCTGTCAGAGTGGTCCGGGAATATCCGGATGTGTTTAAAGAGGTGAAGGGTTTGCCTCCGAAGCGGGAGATAGATTTCCGAATTTATTTGGTGGATAATGCCAAACCAGTGTCTTTGCCAGTGCGCCACATGGCTCCTCGTGAGAGAAGAGAACTTCATAAGCAAGTAGGGGAGTTGCTTGAGAAGGGGTTCATAAGGCGAAGTATATCGGAGTGGGGAGCTCCAGTAGTGTTTGCCACGAAGGCGGATGGGTCCCTCAGACTTTGTGTGGATTATAGAGAACTTAATAAGCTCACGAAGAAGAATAGACACCCATTACCGAGGATAGATGATCTCTTTGATCAGTTGGTTGGCGCCTCAGTGTTTTCGCAGATGGACTTAGCTACAGGGTTTCATCAGTTGAGAGTGGCGGAGGACAGTATAGAGAAGACTGCTTTCCGGACTCCGGATGGTTTTTATGAGTGGCTTGTGATGCCATTTGGGTTGACAAACGCCCCTGCATACTTTGTTGATCTGATGAGTAGAGTGTTCAGAGAGTATCTGAATAAGTTTGTAGTGGTCTTTGTGGATGACATCTTGGTCTTTTCCAAGAGTGAAGAAGAGCATGCCTTACATCTCAGAGAAGTGTTGGAGACTCTTCGAGCACATAGTCTTAAAGCTAAATTCTCTAAATGTCATTTTTGGAGAAGAGAAGTGCGATTCTTAGGGCATGTGGTCTCTAAGGAAGGGATAGCTGTGGATCGCGCAAAGATAGTATCTATCCAGGATTGGAAAGTTCCTAGAAATGCTACCGAAGTAAGAAGTTTCTTGGGGTTGGCAGGATATTATAGGAAGTTCATCAAAGACTTCGCGAAGATATCAGCCCCATTAACCCGCTTGACGAAGAAGAATCTGGTTTTCTCATGGGACGTAGATTGTGATGATGCTTTCCGACGGTTAAAGAGAGCTTTGACCACCGCTCCAGTTTTAGTGCTTCCAGATGGGAGTAAGCCGTTTGTTGTTTATACCGATGCTTGTGGGACAGGATTAGGCGCAGTCTTGATGCAGGAGGGAAGGGTAATAGCCTATGGAGGGAGGCAATTGAGAGTGCATGAGAAGAATTACCCTACCCATGATCTAGAGTTGGCCGCGATTGTTTTCGCACTTAAGTCTTGGCGCCATTATCTTCTTGGTGAGAGATTCGAGTTGTTCACTGACCATAAATCATTGAAGTACTTATTCTCTCAGAAGGATTTAAACTTAAGACAGCAAAGGTGTATGGAGTTCTTAGCATCCTATGATTTCGAGATAGCGTATACCCCTGGCAAGGGTAACGTGGTGGCGGACGCCTTGAGTAGAAAAAGGCTATCTTTGAGTCCATTGTTCGTGGAACGGCGAAGCTTGGAGTTTCTTTCTTTGTTCGACTTCAGACCTTCTGTTGACTTTGTACCTGGTTTGTTAGCATCCTTGGAGATTAGACCTACTCTTTTGGGACGGATTGGCGAGGCTCAGCGAGACGACCCACAGTTGGTTGAGTTGGTAGAGAAGCTTATAAGGGGGGAGTCGTCCAGCCATTTGGGTAGATACACCATAGATGATAGGGGATGGTTGCATAGAGACAGTAGACTTTGTGTACCGCAAGATGAGGGTTTGAAGAAGGCTATTTTGGATGATGCACATCGTTCAAGGATGACTATTCATCCCGGTGGAGACAAAATGTACCAAGACATGAAGAGAGTTTTCTTCTGGGCCGGTATGAAGAAAGATGTGGCCGAATATGTGGCTAGATGCTTAGTGTGCCAACAAGTTAAAGCGGAGCAAAGGAAACCCGGTGGGTTGCTACACCCATTGGAAGTTCCGCAATGGAAGTGGGATAGTGTCTCGATGGATTTCATCGATGGGTTACCGAGATCGAGGAAGGGCAATACGGGAATTTGGGTTGTGGTAGACAAACTTACCAAGAGTGCCCATTTTATTCCCGTGAAGAGTAAGAGGACCGCTCCATGGCTTGCTTCAGTCTATGTTAGAGAGATTGTTAGATTGCATGGTGTACCATCTAGCATTGTGAGTGATCGAGATCCTATCTTCACTAGTGAGTTTTGGAGAAGTTTGCAAGAGGCGGTAGGGACTCAGTTGTGTTTGAGCACCGCATATCATCCTCAGACGGACGGTCAGACCGAGAGGGTGAACCGTATCTTAGAAGATCTCTTGAGGCTTTGTATCTTGGATTTTGGAGGTACATGGGAAGAACATCTTCCTTTGGTGGAGTTCGCATACAATAACAGCTTTCAGTCTAGTATTGGCATGGCACCTTTCGAAGCTCTTTATGGAAGGCCTTGTCGATCTCCTACATGTTGGTGGGAATCTACGGATAAGATCTTGCTTGGGCCAGATATGGTTAGAGAGACTTCAGAGAAGATTGATTTGATTCGAAGAAGGATGAAGGCAGCGCAAGATAGACAGAAATCTTATGCGGATCGGAGAAGGACGGATCTTGAGTTTGAGGTTGGGGACATGGTTTTTGTCAAAGTATCTCCGTTGAGAAATGTTGTTCGCTTTGGGTCCGTTGGGAAGTTAGCACCGAGGTTTGTTGGGCCGTTTCCTATTAAGGAAAGGATTGGACGGATGGCATATAGGGTGGAGTTGCCCGACAGACTTAGTGGTGTTCATGATGTATTCCATGTATCACATTTGAGGAAGTGCTTACATGAGACCGCAGAGGTGGTAGAGCCGAGCTTGCTTAGAGACGTAGAGGTAGAGCGTGATGCGACGATTCGACGAGCTCCTACTCGCATCCTTGGGTCAGAAACTAGGAAGTTGAGGAACAGAGAAGTTCAGCTAGTTAAAGTGCAATGGGGAGATGACGAAAGCAATGCTACTTGGGAGACGGAAGCGAAGATGCGTTCTTTGTACCCATTTCTTTTTGAGAGTATGTCTTTTAACTTCTCCTTTATCGCTTGTCTAATACTTATCTTATCTTTAGTATATCCTCTCGCTAGTACCTATGACCTTTAGATAGGGTAAAACCTATGGTTGAAACATGTGTTTGAAACATGTTATGGTTGATGGATGCATGTGGATGCAATTGTTTGCTAGTGGTTGCTCGTGGATGCATATACACACACATTAGGCACTAGATCGGCTCAGTCACTTCATGTTGCATATCGCATAAATGGATGTGGTAGTTAGATTGATGGATGTATCATGGCTGTGTTATCATGTGGATGATGCATTTTTGTGTATGGTTGTGCACGCATATAGAAATTGTATGTGTCAATAGGGTTTCGCATACATATTGGATGCATGGCACTATCATGGTTTGCATTAAGGAGGTCGACTGAATCAGTAGACCGCCTGATTTTGCATTAGTATACGGACATATACACACACTTTCTGCATATGTTCATACATCATTAGAAGTTTGTAAGGATAATGGTTGCTTGTGGTTGATGGTTTAGTAGATGGTTGTTTGGTTGGTAGGATACGTTCTTCTTGACTTAGAGATTTCGAGGACGAAATCCTTTAAGTAGGGGAGAATGTAACACCCCAAATTTCAATTAACACTAATGGTTAGTAATTAAAGTATATTTAATCTCAGATGTGAGAATCAGGGGAAACGGGCTGCGTCATTGCGTTCGTCTTGGAAAAATACGCGAAATAGAGTCCGAGTTTGCGTAAAACGGGTACCGTATGAAAGAGATATGGACGAACGAAGTTAGGCAGAAAAACCCGAAACAGGCCAGAAATGCACTGGCGCACTTGTGAAGTGCGCCAGCACAAAAATACACTGGCGCACTTGGGAAGTGCGCCCATGTCGGGATAGGAAACCTGCACAGTTTCTAGAGAGTTCTGTGGTTGGGTGCACCAGTTTGGGGTTTGGGCTTGGTCTTAGGGCTGGTTTCTGGAAGGTTCCGAAATCTAAGGGTCCTAATCTAATTTAGGGTTAATCTAAGGGCCTAAAACACTCACCTAATCTATAAATACACCCTAAACCTACCCTAATCCATACTAAAAATAGAATTGAGGGCTACATGCCGCCAAATTAAATCTTAGAAGGAGCCTCCACTAATTTATGAAGAGGGTTGCAAGCTAATCACTCTCTAATCAACCTCTAATCCATTCTAAGCATCTTAATCTTCTTCATTTGGAGTGCAAATTGGCTAGTTGTGAGTTTCTATCACTCTAATGATCAATTGCTAAACTAAGTAGATGAGATATGATGAGATCATATGGTTTTGTTTGTGGATTAATGGGTTTTAAGTCATATGACATGATGTTAGTTTGCTAATGTATGTGGGTTATGCAAGTTTTGTGCTTTGTGATCATATGTTAATATGCAAGTTACATGTATGATAATATGCAAGTTACATGTATGATAATTATGCAAGTTGTATGTTTCTTCATATGCAAGTTTATGAGTTCATATGCAAGTATGTAACATGTTATGCAAGTTCATATGCAAGTTTATGAGTTCATATGCAAGTTATGTAACATGTTATGCAAGTTCATATGCAAGTTATGTGACATATTATGCAAGTTCATATGCAAGTCATGTATTTGTTAATATGTAAGTTTATGTAACATGTTATGCAAGTTAATATGCAAGTTATGTGACATGTTATACAAGTTAATATGCAAGTTATGTGACATGTTATACAAGATTATATGCAAGTTATGTGACATGTTATGCAAGTTCATATGCAAGTTATGTGTTTGTTAATATGCAAGATGGCATCTTTGAAACATGTTCATACATATGCAAGTTGACACCTTTTATATGTGTTATGTCATGAGAACGAAATTACGTGGGAACGATGGGGTTAATTAAATGCATATGTTAATAAGATTGTGTGAAATTAATATAATTATGCATAACATAAAATAAATGAACATAGTATGGGAATTTGCCTATTAAGTTAGGTGTACCCATACTATGTATTGGGAATTTGCCTATTAAGTTAGGTGTACCCACACTTTGGAGTTAGGAATTTGCCTATTAAGTTAGGTGCACCCATATTCCTAAAATAAACATGATAATTAACACAAATTATGGGGGTGATTAATTAGGAGTAATTAATCGATTAAGACACGAGGTTGGACCCGTTTGTAGTGTAAGACTGCCCGGAGTTTACCGGCTTAACCAGGCATCTACAAATGACGGTCCAATGTGAGGGGTCTTAATCATAAATTAAATACGTAACAAGGGTAAATGACACGAGGTTGGACCCGTTTGTAGTGTAAGACTGCCCGGAACCTACCGGCTTAACCAGGCATCTACAAATGACGGTCCAATGTGAGGGGTCCTTTACACGGTTACGGTGTTAATCAATTAAGAAACACTTAACCAGATAAGCATGTAGTGGGGCATGGGGGTTAAGTGGGTACCTTGGGTGGTATGTGGAAATTGCTAGTGGTTGCCAATAGAAAATATGATAAAATACTTAACCAAGATGAAACATGTAATTAAACATGATTAAAGGGTTAAGTGGGAAACACTAGTGTGTGGGCCAAGCTTAGGGGGATGGCTTGTGCTGGGGGCCCATTTCAACCAGTAACCCATACGTATCTTAGTGGGCTCGACCCATGTCGAGGACGGGACACGCATACTGGGCTTGACTATAAGAGGCCAAAATGGGTTAGCGGTGGCAACGCATGACCAACGGGTTTCATATGCGTGTGTGGGCCCGGGCTGGTAAATAAGACGTTGTTGCATCGTGTAGATATAAGCCGTGCACCGTTAGTTTTATCAGGTTGCCACGTTGGGGAATGGTACACCCCACGGTGGGGCCAGCACGGGTATCTACGTTAGGGAGTCGATCGAATGGGGAGTAGTGTGTACACCTAGTGGATTGTAGGGCCCCGTGGCGTCTACTTAGTCACCTAGGGGTACGCGAGAACTATTAAGTTAATTTTATAAGTCCATGGGTGGGATCAACCTTTAAGTTAGGAATGATTGGTGTGGTGCAGTTTAGTAATTTACCTTTGGAAGGGTAGATGCGTCTTTATCTTTTATCTTAGTTTAGTTGACTGCTTAGTGTAGCCATTCATCCCCATTAGTTACCGTATATCAGTTTATGTCTTCTCTGGTTACTTTAACGATTGTATTGTTAAAGTTATAGGACTCGCTCAGACTTATGTCTGACCCCGTTGTTTTTATCTTTTTTCCCAACCCTCAGGTCCTACGGTGGATCCTAGCAGTAGCGGAGCTTGATCGGATTGCTGTTCCAGTCTTTAGGAGCTTGGATAGATGTAAAGCTCCAGTTACCCAGTTATCTTTTCTTTTGTCATGGCTATTGTATGAGAGTGGGATTATGTACTTCTTTATTTTGATGGATATTGTACTTGACTTTTATTGTGGTTTTATGATGTAACCAGACATGTTTTACTTCCGCTGTTATGAGATGATGTTTTAAATTTCAAGTAC
The DNA here is from genome assembly GCA_030737875.1 of Allium sativum. Classification (NCBI taxonomy): domain Eukaryota; kingdom Viridiplantae; phylum Streptophyta; class Magnoliopsida; order Asparagales; family Amaryllidaceae; genus Allium; species Allium sativum. The sequence goes on from CM060915.1 coordinate 382,863,914, forward strand.
TATTTATATCTGTCTTGTTGTAATTTTTCTGTTCTATATTCACTAAAATACTCCACCGATGCTATGACATTCCCTTAGTGAGTGACCATAGTGGGAGTGGGGTGTTACAGGAACATCATATATGGAAAGCATACCTTGAATAACGATACCCTTTCCCTTCTGCGCCGTAGTTGGGGTACTTGAAGAAGAAGGAACAGCGTTGATAGCATATGCTTTCACCATTTTCTTCTCTTTAGGAGGTTATGGACATTTATCCTTGAAATGTCCTACTTGGCCACAGCTGAAGCACTTCTTTTCCCCTGGTTTCGCTCGACAGTTGCTGGCACAGTGGACCTTCTTGCTACAGCTAAAGCACTCGATATCTTTCTTATTCTTCTTTTTCTGACCATCTTGGTCTGCTTCTGCTTCCTCTTATTCTGGGGATTATTCTTGCCTCCACCACTTGCCTGCGGCTTTGGCTCTCCAGCAGATGCGATAGCAACCTCGGTCTTCGACTTAGGTTAAAGGCTCTCTAACCTCAATGCCTTTCCCACAACAGATTCGAACGTCTCATCGATGTGGTTTTAAGCCTTTCCCCTAAGTACTCATCTAAGCCAGTTATAAACTTTTCATTCTTCTTTTCGGCAGTATCGATAAGAGATAATCCATACTTGGACAAAGTATCAAACTCAGCAATATATTATGAGACTGCCCTACCATTCTGCTTAAGCTTCAAAAACTTCCTAAACAATTCTGATTTCTGAGCAGCCGGAATAAACTTGTCACTGAATCGAGTCTTGAACTGATTCAAAGTAACTTGTTCCTTGGGAGTAGCCGCTTTAATGGCATTCCACCAATTCATTGCCCGTCCTTGAAGCTGATGGGATACTAGCTTTCTGTTTAATGCATCCTCGATTCCCAAATCCTCGAATATGCGCTCACAACTATCTATCCAGTCTTGAACTTCTATAGCCGACTCCGTACCATTGAACGGCTTCCCACCAAGACTAGTATAATCCTTGCAGAGCTTGGTGAAATTGGCTCTATGCTCTTGCACTACTGCACCACCACCATTAGCAACATTGGGGACCATTCCCTAAGCATCTCTCGCATGAAGGTAGTAAACATCGTCCTTATATCAGGGGCATCCTTATAATTTTCTCATGAACCAGTACTCCTCATATTTCGGCTCGTCAGTCAATCTGTAAAGAGAAAAATGATAAACCATTTCTTTAGTGGTGCCAGTGCAGTGCGACTCCATCCTTAGATATACTAATAGTGTATATATATAGCTATATAGCTTTTGAAAACAAAATATCACAAATATGCGCTCTCATATACATACACTATCTCTCCCTGATGTCTTCCCATAGGTTAACTACGCAACCTAGGCATTGATACTAAGTGTGACGGCCTTCCCTGCACCAGCCGACATTTCCCTCGAAATGCGTTATACCGATGCCCAACCAGCACGGGACGGTCGTAAAAATAAAGAAAGAAGACGATGAATCATCAAAGAACTTGTAGTATATCTCACAGCGCATGGAATAAAATACAATAATAGCATAACTTGACATAAAACAAGCGAGACAGTGCATAAAATGAAAACTAAACCATCATAGCAGCGGAATCCAAAATACAGCTCATGATACAACCATTATGACAACTCCAAAATATTGTCTCTAAAAAGGAAATAAAGAAGGTGCTCTACTAATTCCCAAAGCAGTGACCATCAACAACACAGGAAGAATATATGTAAATAGTACGTGGAAGCCTCCTGCTCGTCTCCGGAAAGCTACTCGCGCATCTCCACCTAACCTGCCTCTAGTTTGCTCGTTTAGGAGCACCTAGAGTATTAAGAAGAGACATAAAACTTTGGGTCAGACAAAAGTCTGTTATGAGAGATAGCAGTAAAATAAACAATAACAGGTGTAGATAATCATACCTGAACCTGGACCTGCAATCAAAGAGTTAGCACAACAAGATGTATAGTACTCTAAGGTAACATTAACATAAAGTGTAAAATGGGAGTGTGCATCTCATGGTGATAGGAAACATCAAACATAGCAATCATCCTTACATCACTTACTCAGTGCGTAATGCATACAATATCCACTGCTTGATCACCAAATCCATTGGGGCTATGACGGCAACTCCGTCGACTATTGCTATGAACATACTTCCCTGGTCTATAGTCAATAACCTTACCCAGTCCGCACTTCCTTGGCTCTAGGTTAAGGGCCAACTTCAGGAATCGTGAGCATACCCCCTTCAGGAATCATCATAATACCCCCTTCAGGAATCTTCACCATACCCTTTTCAGAAATCATCAGCATACCCCCTTCAGAATCGTCATTATACCCCCTTTAGGAATCATCATCATACCCCCTTCCGGAATCGTCAGTGTATCCCTCTTCAGGAATCGCCAGCATTCCCCCTTCAGGAATCGTTAGCGTGCCCCTCTTCAGGAACTGTCAGCATACCCCACTTCAGGAATCGTCAGCATACCCCCTTCAGGAATCGTCAGCATACCCCCCATTAGGAATTCTGGGCGGTTCGTGAGGTACCACTTCAGGAATTCTGGGCGGTTTGTGAGGCACCCTCTTCAGGAATTCTGGGCGGTTCGTGAGGCACCCCCTTCAGGAATTCTGGGCGGTTCATGACCTTTTGGGCAGTTTGTACCCCCCCTAATCAAGGCGGTTCGTGTCCACCCCCTTCAGGAATTCTGGGCGGTTCGTGACCACCCCTCGGACGCCATCAGGAGTTCTGCAGTTTTTTCCTGCGAGCTAATTTCACAAACGACGGCTTTTTATACCATTCTAACCTTCCTACGACATCAAAAAACATTCCAAACTGCAGTAACAGCATGGAGAATCAACCAAAAACACCAAAATATCAATCACATGAAATATTTTAAATCAAACGTACCCAAAAACAAGATTTTCCCCGTAATCCCCTTAAGCATGTTTTAACTATAAGATTAACAAACTTAATCCAAATTAACCCAAATATTCACCAGTGATATAAAATAATATTTTATAATTTCTAAATATTTTTCCAGATTTTTTTGATGCATAATTTCGCTAATTATCACTAATCACCCCTAATTAGCCGTAATTAGTGTATAAAAGTGCAAATCACTCACCTTAGCCACAAATAAACTTTGGATCTAGAACTCTAACTGATTTTGGTCGAATCCCTATGTGTTCCAGCAGCTCTATATCTGATTTGATGTTAATCTAGATTGATTTGGTGTAGTTTTGCTTAGTTAGTGATTAAACGGTGATTAAGAGGTAGTTTAGAAGGTGGAGGCCATTACTAGGTTTGAGGAAATGAAAGTGGCGGCTGAGAAAATGAAATGAGGTGCTTTCCAACTCATTTCGGCCTCCACATAACCCTAATCTTGAAATGGGTTATGGGTCCATCCACTAATTACCCTATTAAGCCCGATTAAGCTGTTTTTCACCTTCCAAACCTTATTTCAGCCATATCTCCCAAACGGTAAGTCCGTTTGATCAATGTGACCACTCTACAGAAAGGTAAAACATCATCCGAATACAATGGAAGTGGTTTCAGGTAAAAAATCCTTACCAATCAAAAGTTATAGGCAAAACAAGATTCGCCAGGGGTAAAATAGTCATTTAATATTCGACAAAAATCATGAACATAGGATATGACCCCAATAGTTGTTTCACAAAGTTACACGACGCTGCGACTTCGTATGAAAATGAAATAAATATTCTACAATCCTTTGATGTAGAGAATGCGGTCGTTACAGTAAGCATGTCCGAATTATGAGTATCGAACATGTTTGAGCCCAAACCGGATCGAGCGTGCTCGAACCTCAACTGGTCAAGCATGACCGACCCTCAGGGTCGAGCATGTCTGTATCCAAGCAGAGTCGAGCATGTTCGAACCCTAGTTGGTCGAACATGACCAACTCCATTGGTCGAACATCTTCGAACCTGAATAACTTCGGACATGCTCAAACCAAAGTGGATCGAACCGCACGGGTAGCGTGAAGGTCGGACATGGTACATCGATTCGAACGAGGCTTAGGATGATGCAGCGTGAATGAATCATTGCTAAAGTTTGCTTCCAAATTATCTACACTACAAGCACAAGTATCGGTAACAAGACTACGAAGTCCGAATGTGCAAAAAAGTTGACAGAACAAATAAAAAAACACGGCGTAGGCATTCAATCAAACATTTAGTGTGCATCAAGTGCAAATCCAAGCCTGATGGATTTTGGATGATTTTAACTCCACAAATACGACCAATTACACATTCTCAGTCCGAATTCAATCAAGTTCACTCAATTCTCATCAACATCTACCCAAAAAACTTTAGTTCATACTCAAACTGTGTTTCAATCACTTCATTTCAGAGTCCTATATCTCAACAGACCAAAAAAACGTAAAAGAGAAAAAGGAAAATCGCCTACAAGAAGTATGAAAGCTCGAATTTAAGAGGAATAGCTGTTCCGGGGCGGTTCGAAGTCGGCTTGGTTTCATTGCAAGATCAAATGAGTGAACTTCACTGATCAGCTACACGAGCTTAGATTCGGATTTGGAAAAGAGGGGGATTGGAACGTTGAAGAATTTTGAAAGTAAGAGGCTGCCGCCATTAATTTGTTTTTTAGTGGAAGTAAGCAAAGGAGAAAAGTGAGGAGCTGAGGTAATAGAAAGAATCTGGAGATGAAGAGCCAGGCTCGACCAGGTGGTTTAGTCGATCTGAAAGATGTGTTTGACCCTGAATATGTCCGACCCAAACCGTTGAAAATGCATGTTTGATCCGAAGCGCTCGTTCGATCCGTGATGTTTGTTCAACTCAAGGTGAATGATTAACTTGAATGTTTGTTCAGCCAGGTTTATGCGATGACAACTAATTCGTCGTTCAAATAGCAATAGGACTATATTTCGATCCATTAAATGATGCTGTATATTTCAAAGCTCGTAATTTTTTGCAAACTAAAAATTACAAAGTTCGAGGGGTAAATGTTTATCCATAAAAATCATACACCCATTAATGGATCGAACATATGAGTCGAGCACGAATATGTTTCAAGCCATAAATCCACTTGAACAAGCACAAGGGTCGAGCATAGGTCTAAGGCTAAGGGTCGAGCACAAGCATGCTTTCAGCATAAAACCATTCGAACATCTCAAATGGATCGAGCAGGTAAGGGTCGAACGTCAAGGAATGGTTGTCTCTTGCAAGGCTCGGTCGAACATACTTCCTATGGATCGGTCAGACATATCATTCAAGATCGTTCGAAAATGGTTAGAACTCAAAGTCTAGCATTCAGGATCGTTCGGGCATGACACTCAAGACTCGAATGAGTAAGGGTCGTACAACACATGAACAAACAAAGAGGCTCGAACCAACAAGGTCGATTAGGATTGGTGGCTTGAACATGGTTCCTCCAGTTTAGTCGAATAAGCAGGGTCGGTTGAACATGCTTCCTATGGGTCGGTCGAACGTGGATTCTGGTAGATAAGCTCGACACAGCTGTCAACAACTGGTAGTGGCATTTCTGTAATTACTTGTATGTTCGACCCATAGCCTGCATATACACATTTCAACTCACCACTTCACTCCAAGCTCTTCTATAAATAGGCCATGGCTTCCCTCCTTTTGGGGACCGATTTCCATCACCCCGAAGGGCTGCCAAACTGCTTCCTCTCCTGTTCTAAGTGATCCTATTACCTCCTACCATGTCAAAGCAAAGACCAAGCGTCGAATCCATCGTGAATCCTACCAAAAGTGCTCAAGAATCTTAGAAAGCGAAGATTCTCCACCATTTCATTTGCATTTAGAGTGATCTACTCGGTTCTCCACTGATTTGATTTGATTCAAGTGAGAAATAAGTGATGGAAAGAGGATGAATGTCTTTTTATGTGGTTCTATATTTGTAACTCTTGAATTGCTAATGGAAATTATTTCTAAAGTGGATGTAGATCTTTAATAAGATCAAACCACTATAAAACCTTTGTCTTTTTTACTTGCATTCTATTGCGATTGTAGTTCCATTTATTCTCTTATCGTATTAGTGAAGTACTATTAGTGTACCTTGGGTGTTTTAATCCAATTTGAGTTTTAATAGAGGAGGCTGCGAGTTGTGTTCAGAAGTATAAGGGAATATGCCTTTATATATCATAGGTTGGGGAACCAAACGACATAAAGAAATAGCAATGTGTTAAGCTATTCCAAAAAAAAAACAAGTGTTGAAATTACAGAAATGTGGGTACAAGTTGCAAATATTTTCAGCATAACACAACCAAAATCTTTAGTTAAGATTTTACTATATATTGTCTGATCTCAATGGAAGAGATGACCAAAGTTCCTACTTATTATTTGAACGAAATGTTAAGTTAAGGAGAATACTGGGATAAGAATAAAACAACATTGCTTGTTTACATGTTATGAATTCAAAGAATTTACCAAATGATTTTAAAATGAATGTGAACAGAATGTTAGGCTAAATACGGTGGAAACATGACATACAAAGCAATGTTGTTTACACGTTTCTAAATTTCAAAAATTAACGAAATAATTTTAACAAAATTTACTTCTTTGCCTTTATCAAGTCAAACATATCTGAAATTAATTAAACATTTTATTTGAAACCAAACTTAGCTTTTTAAACAAATAAAAAATCTATATTCGAAGTCGAAACAAATTTAATTATCTCTTTCTTTCTTTTTCTCTTAAACTACAAGATTTATATTTCAAAGTTGAATAGAATTTCAAGTCAAATTTCAATTACCTAAATAAACGCAAATTAGATAAAATAAATTTGTTTTGACAAAAACCATTCATATTGAGATAAAATTTGTATTTAAAAAGTTCTATTAAAAGCATTACAAAATGGGTTATATATTGATCTCATAGCTGAATTACAATAGTGACATTTATTTTTAACTACAAATCTTAATTTAATTTATATTTTAAAAGTTGAAATTTCTGGGTCGTTACTAATATGTCGTCTGAAATTTCTTTACTGATATACTATCGCTTGTAATATCTTTTTCTTTACAATGTCTTGAATCTTGAAAACAAAAAGTTTGTGGAAAGCAGTAAATCTATATTGTAAGTAAAGTAGCGGCGAAGATGCTCATCATTGTATACCCTTGGTAATTCAACGCCAGCAACAGTTGTTAGCTTGAAAGTCCCATCTCCATGCCTCCTCTAAATGGCGTATAGACCTCCCCAGCATGGACCGAAACAGGTCAGTATGGGAAAGATCCGCTTAAGGATGAGGTCGTCGGTGTCAAAGTGCTTTAGAAGGACTTTGGAGTTGAAGTACCGGGTGATCCATTACATTGTGCGGTTGCTCTGAGTTTAGATTCATCTTTTTTCTATTCGAGTAAATTGAGTGATTTTAAGAGAAGATCTTGGTTGGTCCTCAGATTACAGTACGTGAATCCATGAGATTGGAGCTCATGTTCAATGGGAATGACGGCTTCGAATCCATACGAGAGAGCGAATGGAGTGTGACCAGTCGCTGACTTATGGGTAATCTGTTAAGCCCAAAGGGCTAGAGGAAGTTCTTTACCCACTTTACTTCAGCCATTTCCAAATTCTTCTTGATGATGGATTTGATGACCTTGTTGACAACTTCAACTTGTCCATTGCCTTGAGGGTGAGCAACTGTCAATAATCGTTTCCCAGTGTGGTATCGACGGTAGAAGGTCTTGAACTCAAATTATTATCAGAAAGGATAATCTTAGGAAATCAATAATGGCGGATGACATTTCAAACTACGAAGTTGATTACTTTTTTGGTAGTAATTTCTGCGAGGAGCTCGTCTTCGACTCATTTGGTAAAGTATTCAACTGCAACAATGACATATCGAGCACCGCCTTTGGCCATCAGAGGAGTTTTGATGATGTCTATCCTCCACATCATGAACGTCCATGGACTGACCATCTGCGTAAGTATGGTAGGCAAGGATCTTTGAATTTTAGAGAATCTCTAGCATTTGTCGCATTTCCGGGTGTAGTCTGCTACATCCTGCTCGAGAGTTGACAAAAGATAGCTATATCGGAAAATCTACCAAGAGTTTTCCCTTAGTGTGACCACCGCACTTACCTTTAAGCACGTCCAATAGTACATGGATGACGTCGCTGTGGGCAACACACCGTAGTAATGAAATATAGAATCTTATTCGGTAGAGAAATCCATCTTGAATGATGTAGAGTGATGATTTGCAGGTGAGGGCTCGTTTTTCATTTCAGTTGTCGGGGAGGATGCCATGTTGTTAGTAGTAATTGATCGGGGTCATCCAAGACTCGGGTTCAGGCTCCGTCTGTCGTAGATATCAAATCAGCCTGCATCTGATCAATGCTCGAAGAGTCGAGTACTTCGAGTGCGATGATTACTAAGAGCCATGCATCCTCGGAACTTGCTAGTTTAGCCAATGAATTGGCTTTCTCGCTTTGTTCTCTGGATATGTAAGAGATGGTGTAGTGCTCGAAGTGGGTAAGCGGTTAACGAGTCGGAGCAAGGTAGGGAGAAAGACGTGCCCCTTGGCTTGATACTCCCCTTACACCTGACGTACGTTGAGTTGTGAGTCAGAGTATATTGGAATAGGCTTGATGTTGATTCAATAGAAATTTTTAGTCCGGCAATCAAGGCTTCGTATTCTGCATCGCTGTTGGTGGCAAATAAGATTAGCTTAAAAGAAAAATAAATTGAGTGTTCCTCAGGAGTAATGAGTAAAACTCCGACGCCAGAGCACTAATTGTTTGATGAATCATCCACAAATAGTGAACTCAACGATGAAATCTGCTAGGGATTGTCTAAGAATGGCTCGACGAGGGATGAAAGTAAGCTCGAATTGACATAGCTTGATATTCCAATTCAAAAGTTCCTCAGATACCTCAGGTCGTTGAAGGACCTGTCGTAGCAACTGGTCAGTGTAGATTTTGATAGAATGAGACTAGAAATATGGCCGAAGCTTTCGGAAAGAGATCAATAGGTAGTAAGCAAGTTTCTCATGCTTTGAATAGTTCTTTAGAGTGCCTGCCAACTTCCAGTTTCTCATGCTTTGAATAGTTCTTTTCAGCGCCTGCCAATCTCTTTCTGATATAATAAGCTGGTCGTTGAACACGATATTCTTCGCGCACTAGCGGTGAGCTAATTGCATGTATATAAACATCAAGATAGATAAATAAGTCTTCGTGGTCTTCGGGTTTTAAGAGGATGGATGGTTATTCTAAGTGATTCAGGAGATCTTGAATGCGATAATGCACACCGGTGTCCCCGCAAAGTTGTGGTTTTCTTTCCTGAACAAGTCGAAGAAAGTAATGCACTTATCGGTTGCTTTTGATATGAATCGACTTAGGGCGGCCACTTTCTCATTAAAGCTTTGAACATCTTTGATGCTCCGTGGAGCCTAAATATGTTGGATGGCTTGATTTTTTTTCTTTTTTTGCATTTTCCTCAATCCCCCGCGAACTGACAATGAAACCTAATAATTTTCCCGATGCAACGCCAAAATAGCATTTCATGGGATTGAGTTTCATGCCATATTTATGGAGAATACCAAACATTTCCGCGAGGCCATTGACGTGGTTGTTCAACATTTGGTTGACCATTCGCTAATAGGTGCATCCAACGTTCATGTGACCGAAGGGCTTGATGACGTAGCAGTAGAGTCCATGGTCAGCGATGAATGAAGTGTTCTCTTGATCTGGAAGGTACGTTGGAATTTGACTGTACCTTGAGTACGCGTCCATGAAGGAGAGAAGCTGGTATCCTGCAGTTAAATCAATGAGTTGGTCAATCTTTGGAAGTGGGAAGCGGTCTCTTGGGTATGCTTTGTTCACGTTTGAATAGTCGACGCATGTCCGCCATTTCCCATTTGATTTTCTGACCAAGACTGGGTTGGAGACTCATTCGGGATATAGGACGTCGCGGATGAAGCCGATGCCAAGTAGCATATCCACCTCCTCTTTGAGTGTCATCGATCTTTCTATTCCCTAGATTCGGGGTTTTTATTTGACTTGAAGATGCTTCAGATTGATACTAAGCATATGGTAGGCGATATCTGGGTCAATGCCATGCACATGGAATTGGTCCAAGCGAATACATCAAGGTTGACTCATTAGAAATCCGCAATTTCTTCCTTTATTACTGGGTAGAGCTGTGATCCAATCTTCAGGACCCGAGTCGGGTTAGCAAGGTTGATGGAACATTGACGGTTGGCTCCACTGGAGTAGCCCTTTCGGATTCGGGCTCTTCGTCTTCCTGTGGATCAAGGTCATATGAGAGACGGTAGTTGCATCTGTGCCATGCCTCATATGCCAGTGGATACTACGAACTTACGGTTTTTACGCAGTAGATCGGTTCTGCACCTTTGCCCTTCTCCTTATTGATGGCATCTTTCCATTCTGTGAGATAGTGGGCTCTCCTGGTTGCATGGTCCCCTTTGATGGTTCCGATCCCACATTCGGTTGGAAATTTCATGACGAGGGACCATGGGGCCATGCAGACATGGAATTCTACAAGGAAAGGACATCCTAGGAAGATGTTGTAAGGAGAAAAAACATCGATGACCATGAAGGTGAGGATTCAGACTCTACTACGATCTCATCACTGGGCTGGACTGGCAGATCTACTAAATCAATTAGCCAGTTGGATGAGCCATTGAATCTATGGATAGTGGCATGGCATGGCTTTAAGTCTTTGGCCTCAAGTTTCATCTGATCGTAGGCTGACTAAAAAATGAAGTTAACAGAGCTCCTCGAGTCGACGAGGACCTTTCGGACATTGGTTGGACTTATGTTTGCAGAGATGATGAGGGGATCTATGGTTGGACATCAATTCTGGTAGCATTCCTCTCATCGAAGACTATGTCAACACGCATAGTCTTTTGAAGCTTGGCCGAGAGTTCGAGACAAATTCATGCTGAGCGGAGCACGCTTCCAAGTCGATGTGTTTGATTGAGTTAATTAGCATACTCCTCCATACTCATGAAGCTTTCGTTTATGGCGTGAGGCCCACCGCAAATAGTGTTAATCACGATACACCCTCGCGGTGGTATTGGATTGGAAGGCCTAGGTGTCGCTTAAGCTTGAGGAGATGTGGGCGTTGAAGGACCCACTGCTGCTTTTTGAGGAGTAGGGTTTTTGTTAGGGATTGCGGAAAGGATCGTTAAGGCAGAACAAACACTAGAGGGGGTTGAATAGTGTTTGTGAGAATTTAAACAAAATCTAAAACTTATGTGATAAACTATATGAATACCACAGAAACAATCACCGACACAGAATAAAACATAGACACAAATTAAAAGAAATAAAGATGCAGAAAAGGAAAGAACACACCAGATTTTATACCGGTTCGGATTGCTCCTACGTCCAGTCTCGCACAACGCTGGATTGTGCAGAGTTTTATTACTATATCAATATCTTACACCCCTTGATTTCACGGCTACAAGGTTAACACCGCTCCCATTCCTTGATTTCACGGCTACAAGGTTAACACCGCTGCCGTTCCTTGATTTTACCACTACAAGAAAAATACTGATTCCGTTCCTTGATTTCACGGCTACAAGGAGAACACCGATTCCCAAATACTTTCCAAACAATTACAATAGCCCTATAATTCTTCAATAGCACTTGATTCAGAGAGCAATGAGTAGAGGGTGTAGAGAGAAGAAGATTAGTGAAAACATAATTGAATTTGGCAGAGTATAGGAGTAGGAATCATAAAAATGATAAGAAATAATGGTGTAATGAAAGTGAGTGAAAGTAAAGAAGAATGAGTGATAAAAAATTCGAAATCAAGCCCTTTTTATTGTGATGACCCGAACTTCCGGTTCCTTTTGTGCTAACAAAAACAACACAAGTCCAACCCATAATGCACTAGAATTTCTGATGCCAATAGAAAGAATATCAAGGGAGAGATATAAAAGAAAGAAATATTAGAGCAGAAGAAGAAGAAACACAAACACAGAATCAGAGTCTCACATAGCAGCGGAACAAAATATAATATAGAATTAAATCTTTACTGAGAGCTCTAAAAATACTCACAATCATCAGAGTAAAACATTTCATTTGGACAGTTATAATGACCTGCCCTCATATACAACACACAGCAGAATAATTATATATCATACGCTTGGACTTCTCCAGTTCGTCTCTTCACTGCATCCGATAACCTGAACCTGTACACCCCGGTCTAACCCGAGCATTACAAACGCCAGGTCAGTCTGGTGAACCAGAGTGAGAAAACACACTAAGTTTATAGGTAACATCCTACTTGATTTTAAAGTTAAAAACTTTCCGAAAGAAAAAGATAATCATAAGACCAAATCCGCACATAAATACGGAAGGTTTTTACCTTACGATGATCCAAAACATTTTGAAATCATATATCGTCTGATATTATAATAATGTCTAATATCAAGTAAATAACAATCTAGCAGAACGCTTGCATCTCACGCTCTACATACATAGTATACAATCAAAACCGCGGGCGCTTATTAGAGAATGGATTTCCAACTATGGCAAGGTATGGGACCACCTTCCAACATTGTACCTCCGAAGATGAATACATTGGGGATTCTACAAGAACATCTTGCAACCCTAGCTAAACATGATCGACCTCTCACTTCGCTTGAGAGTACTGAATATATCATTACCACGGTTGGGGGCCAGCAAACCGAACCGATAGCATACAAATAAAATAAAGGGACAACCGAAGGCATTTAATTTCACAGATCAGGTAATAACATACCCTTTTGATGGGTGCAACCCACATAGCCATGGGACCTACCCGATTTTATACCATTCCCCGGTTGACGAGGCTTGAGGTCCAAATTAATTAATTAATTTATCATTATTATATTATTATTTATTCTTCTGAACATCGGGCTACCGTTCACTTTGAATGCCACATCATTAAATCCGCTGGATATCACTTAATTGATCCCCACAAAAATACTCTGTGGTTAAGCTAAGAGAAGTGCCCCTCCCTTCGCCACCAATAGAAATACGTTTGTGAAAATCAATGTATGTTATTACTTTGGAAATACTCTGTCAGACACTCGTCCATACAAGTCATCCACGAACAGGATGAACCGTAGGCACCCTCCTACCACATCCTATATAGGTACACCCAAGGATCAATAGCGAGTAGTCCTTGCAATCCGCAAAATCGCAGCAATGACCAAATCACATCAAAATACCTCTGCGTAGCAACACAGAGAATATTCAAGAAGTAATTCTTCCGCTTATTAAGACCCACGGTCTTCAATTGCTCCTCTTCTATCTTCACGTATTTGCTAGTTCGGAATGGTTTTCGAATATAAATTCGATCCCGGTCTTTCCGTACCAACAATCGTGTGGGTCAGATTTAATAGTCGGTTATTTATCTACCAAATAAATAAAATAAAATGAGTTTACTAATTCAGTACTCGGCATTACTTGGCCTCTTTAATTAAATACAATTAACGAAGGTTAATGGAAAACTCTTTAAAATATTTCGATATTACGGATATTGCTTTCTCTATTCTTATTTAACATATGATAAATTTTAAAACCATTTTATTATAATACTTAGGAAAATATCCTATATCCACATCTAATTTTCTGTTCTATTATTCTTTCTAAACATTGGCTACAACATTTCTCGTTATCTGATATTGGAGAAAATCTATTCAACTTATTTATTCATAAAATATTGTTACGAAATCTCTTTTGTTTCATTATTTTAAAACAAAACCCAACATTTATTTTTTTAGAATAAACCCATTTCAACACGTTACTTTTCATTTCCTTTTAATCCAAAAATATTGTTATATTTTCACAATCCCCTTTTATAACGATTTACTTCGGAAATATCATTATGTATATATATATATATATGGGAAAGTCTAAATGGACACAAAATGTTGACATAAAATTAAACACACAGAATCTAAGCCACTATATCTCTCCCTGAATTCCACCTCACACATAAAGATAAACAAATCTTGTGGTTCAGATTTTGTCTACATAATTTTTTTTCCCTATAGCCACTATATATATATATAAATATATACATACATACATATATATATATATGTATATATACATATATATATATACATATATATATATATGTATATATATTCTCGGATCCTTCCATTTCCATTACTTTGGAAATTCCATTTTATATTCTCAAACTCTGTTTGTTTCCTTTACTTTTGAAATTTCATTTTAGATTCTCAATTCTCGCAATTTACATTGTGTTATTATTTCTTATACAGAAATAATAAATTATACATAACCCCTTTCCCATTACAACATATCTCACCTTCTGATAATCCTGAAGTCAATCAAGTTGAGGTATTTATCTATGTCACAGACCTTAATCAACAACATTCTTATCTTAAGATAGATATGAGTTGTAACTCAAACCCCATATTCATTCTAGTATCAGCCCAATCTCGTTTAACTATTTTCTTTAAAATGTGGTTCAAAAAACCTTCTTACTTTATATCTCTTTTTAAAATATAACTTATTATTACTCAATATGTTGATTAAGTTATTGCCTAATAAAAATCACCTTCTGACCTTAAACTTCTTTCAAAGCAATCATTTTATAAGTAGAATTATTAATACCTATATCATTTCTAAATCCTTTACCAAACTTAAATCCAAATCCCTTTTAAAACATTCCTTTTTGAAAATTTCATTTCCATTCTAACGATTTTACTTAATTCCATCATTAAGTAATGCTAACTAAGATCACGCTTTTACTTCTCATTTCATTTCATAATTTTTATTTATAAAATCTCAAGTTTTATATAAAAGACTTTTTATCTCAATTTCCTTTTTACTTCTTATTTCAAATGTTTAGTAAATATTTATTTAAACCATCGTATGCGATTATAATTCCTTTTATAACTTCGTCATAAAACTCCGGTTTTATATCGAAAACTCGCTTATAATCTCTTTTCCAAACTCAACCATATTCCATTTCAAAATCGGTTACTTACTTAAATGTATTTTATTTCAGAAGTAATTACTTAAATTATTATAATAATACTTTACTTCTTTATTAACTAGAATTAGTATTAAATTTCTTTTTAAAATCTTATTTAAATTAAATAACTATATTCTAAATTATTTCATTTCTAATTAGCACAACTAATTTAATTAAATAATCTGTTTTAATTAAAATAGTTGACTTGGTCAACTCTAAAACATGATTAACTCGTTGATTAACTTTAACTCGTCTCTTCATTTAAATTAATTAATGAATTAACTCAAATAACCTCATTTACTTCGATTAATATTAAATAAATAATAATATAATCCCATTTTAATTGTTTCTTAAAAATAACTAAACCTAGTTATAAATCGTTTAATAATTTAGATGAAGCACGTGCTTCGCACACGGCTGATTTTTCCATATAAAAATAGTGATTGTTGGTTAAAAGTTAAAATAATCAATATATATGTGTTTGGTTTATTTCCCTCTTATAAAATTCATTTTAAATAAATATTTAAAAATCCATATCCAGTTATAAAATAAATTTCATAATTTCATTTTTTAATCGATTAACCTGACGGTAAATCCATATTTCAAAATGATTGATTTACGGGCCCACTGTTGCCAATCACTCAACCAATATTTCACATTGGTTAAAACAAAACAATTTGCTGAATTTCAAGTCAATGGCCAACAATCAAATCAATCAACCAAAACATTGGGTTTAAACAGTTCATATAATGATAATATGAAATGAATAACATCTAATATATTTTGAGGAATCCGGTTGGATCCCTCCAACCTGTTCTTCTCTGCATCCAAACGTGTTACTTCATATGATATCATTCAATTCAATTTTACTGGTTATTTCTATAATAGTAAAATAACAAAAATTTAATATCAGTTAATTTATTTAACACTAACAACCAATTCAAACAATTCAAGCTATTGGTTAAATTAAACACGTGTTCAACAAGGTAAGTCATCTTATTTGAAACAATCGTTAAAAACGATTGTTTTTCATTTAAATTCATCTAACATGCAATTCAATCAATTCAAATAATAGATATATGTAAACGGTCAACACATAACAAACAATCGGTAATTTATAGCACACATGATAAAAACCCGTCTTATATAACATATAAGTGGGAATAACTGAGTGAGTAAACTCACTTTGATTTGGTTTCGGCGAATGGTTCGGTTTCAGTAAAATTTAACGGTCATTTAATTTTACTAAAAAATCCTGGTGCTTCCAATGTTGTGCAAGTCTGTCCCAGAATGTTGTGCTCGAAAATACGATTCCATTTTAACTCGTTTGGTTCCATTCCGGTAATATACGAGCGAGTTATAAACATATAAGTATTCACTAATTAAATTAATTTTTCTTAATTAATCAATTGCTTGGCTTAATCTAATTACGTTTTTAACAATAGAGATTATGGCCGAACATATTTTTGTTGTTTCCTTTTTGTTCCTGCTAGCACTTTGGTGCCTTGCAAGTTGCTTTTGTTCAATTAAAACTATACATTTTAATTTACCAACCCATCAAATTCTGAATTATAACTTAATTATAAAGTTGTATAACTAATCACATTTTTAGATATCTTAATTACACCTTAAAGGAAACAGCCGATACTTGATTTCGTGCATCACGTCCTCCTTCTTCATTGTTCAAAGAAAAACCATGCACATCTCAAAGAAAACCCGCTGCTATCTCTTAGAGTTCGCCTGAACCCGACCAGCCGCCACCAAAAGTTGCGCCTCACGTCAGTTGTCTTCCGCCCCAAAGCATGTGTCACTCGAACATCCCGTTCATCCCAGATTTGGCTTCGACTGCGATGCCTTCTAGACAATATTCCGGCCACCACGTCACTTTAAACCCCATCTCCACCGTCGGTTATATGGATCTCGCCTAGTCGAAGAGGTTTGCTGTTGAAACTTTAGGCCATATGTTCACGGATTTTTTAGAAATCGTGGTGGAAGGATACGAAATTTCATCCGTTTAAATGATGAGCGCGGCGACTCATATTTGTGTTGACCGCGAAATGTAGTTTGACATAGAAATCCTAGGGTTTGCTAAGAAATGAGTATTTATAGGGTATGACTTATTAAAATATTAATATATAAAACTAAACGACGAATTAACCTTTTAAAACCACTACGAACAACTTTAATTTTTCGATAAGAATATAATTCTAGCATAAAAAAATATTTTGGACCCAATGGGATAGGTTTTGTCGAATTCCGAGGTTGTCTGTGAAAAGCCCTTTATAAATGTCGATGAAAAATCAAGCCTTTAAAATTCCAATAATTACAGAAAAATCCAAAAAATATGAGACATTGACATTTTTCTAGACCTCTTCCTAACGGATCCAACGAATCTTGTTTTGTTAAATTTGGAGTTTGTTTGTCCAGTCGTTTATTCGTTAAACCCCTGTCTAAATAATCTAAACAATTAAATAGAAACAGAGACGTTTTTGGCCACCGAAGTCACATACGACATCGGTTTGCCACGAAATTTGATTTTCTTACAATAATTTAACGATACGGTTTCAATGAAATTGATTTCATCGAAAACTTAGACCGTTTGCAAAAATGGCTATTTTTAACGCATAAATAATATTAATAAAATATTATATAAAATTACAAATAATTCAATAAAATAACAATGAACTATTTTTATCACATATATCGCAACATAATATATATACAACTTTAAATATAAATTATACAACTCAATATTGTCAACTTCATGTTAAACGATTTAAATTTCCCTTTTAAATATATTAAATAAACATTATATTTTAATAACGATTTCCATAACGACTATTTTAAAAATTAATTTGGACATAACTAACAAATTATAACACGAAATCTGGATTTTTCTCTTTCATATGAAAATTATAATCAACAAGATTACAACGTTTCTTGTTTCACAGAAATCCGACTTAAAACAGATTCTGTATATCCAATCCAAGTTCAAAACTTCATATTACGAACTACAGCGCCATTTCGAACACATTTATAATTAAATGTAATTTATATATATTCAATCGTCGTTTTATTGATGAATTCGATATTAAAATCGATTAATATTCCAAATATAATATTTAAAATAATAAAATATATTAAATATCTGATCACCAAAAATACGGGACATTACATTCTTCCCCCCTTAAATGAATTTCGTCCCCGAAATTACTAAAGTAAGAAAAATGTTATAAATCCATTAATTTTAAAATTCGATTTATTATAAATTAAAAACCAATTCATTATAATTAACATAAATTCTCAAAAATATCAAAAATTTTCTAACACATTAAATTTCGAGAAAAATTCGGCAGAGTCTCCCTTGTACGGAGTGATATCTGCGATATCGCAGGAACAAATAATATACATACATCGACCACACGGTGGAAAAACAAAATTTCAAAACCCAAAAATTCACATTTTCGCGTAGGCATACCTTATATGAGCATTATTGAGCATACTACTCAATTTATATGCGATTAAAACCCATCCTCATAGCTTTCAGCTACCTGTACTCAACTAAACTCAACATGTAAGTCACAAGTACATGAAATTTAAATAATACTTCATCAATCATCGAGTATGACTATACAAATTCCAAGAACTAAACATGAACCATCATTTCACTTGCAAATACGGGGTTAAATCGTTAATTTCAATTCATATGAAATTTCATTCAAATTATTATACTGGAATTCATTTAGCTTTAAATTTATTTAACTTCTTATTGAACTGTTGATGAATTATTCAACCAAACTATCACACAATAAGCAAACAACGCATAACAACATACCCCAATAAATTTAATCCACATCCAACATCAATATTTATTTCGATAACATTCATTTGAGTTTATCATGCTATAATTATCAATCGTTTAACATCCGATTGATTTCCATTCAATTATATTAATTTAGTTTCCAAATCTCAGATTTATCCTATATAATTCCAATACCCACCCTTAACTTAACCAAGTTAAGTTTTAATTTTAAATCCAATTAACTAATTGATTTTCTAATTAGTTTATTGTCATTTCATAATCAAATTTCTGATTTTATTTCAAAAATCGTTCTTTCTACTTTATTACGTTTTAACTTATTTTATTTTGATTCACTAATTCCATAATATAATTTTTATTCACAAATTTTATATGTGAAATTCCTTCTGGTTATGTTACACCATTCCAAATTCTTAATTCAATTCAAAACAACCAAACAAATAAACAAATCAATATATAAATAATTTGATGAAATTGTTTATTTTCTATACAAAAATATATTTCGGGCAAAATTATTTCATTTACCATCTTTACAAAACAATATTGTGTCCATTATTAATTCAAATGCTCCTCAACGCTTGAAATGATCAAACAACACAATACAAAACATTTTTATACAAAATTTACAAATACGCGCTCTAATAAATATACTCAAACTCAATCTAGGGTATTACTAACCATATCTCTATCGAGTTATTCCACAGAGCCAAGGTTATTACTAAACCAATAGCTTTGATACCAACTGTGATGACCCGAACTTCTGGTACCTTTTGAGCTAACAAAAACGACACAAGTCCAACCCAAAATGCACTAGAAACCCAGATGCCATTAGAAATTATATAGAGGGTGAGATAAAAAAGATAGAAATATTATAACAGAAGAAGAAGAAACACAAACGCAGAATCAGAGTCTTACATTGCAGCGGAACTAAATATAATATAGAATTAAATCTTTACAGAGAGCTCTAAAAATATTCACAATCATCTGTGTACAACATCACATCTGGACAGTTATAATGACCTGTCCTCATATACAACACACAGCGGAATAATTATGAATCATACGCCTGGACTTCTCTAGCTCGTCTCTTCGCTGCATCTGATAACCTGAACCTGTACACCCCGGTCTAACCCGAGCATTACAAACGCCAGGCCAGTCTGGTAAACCAGAGTGAGAAAACACACTAAGTTTATAGGTAATATCCAACTTGATTTTAAAGTTAAAATCATTCCGAAAGAAAAAGATAACCGTAAGACCAAATCCACACATAAATACAGACGGTTTTACCTTACGATAACCTAAAACATTTTGAAATCGTATATCGGCTGATATTATAATAATGTCTAATATCAAGTAAATAGCAATCTAGTAGAATGCTTGCATCTCATGCTCTACATACATAGTATACAATCAAAACCGTTGGCGCTTATTGGAGAATGGATTTCCAACTATGACAAGGTATGGGACCACCTTCCGAAAATTTACCTCTGGAGATGAATGCAATGGGGATTCTACAAGAACATCTTGCAACCACGACAAAATATGACCGGCCCCTCACTTCGCTTGAGGGTACCAAATATATCATTACCACGGTTGGGGGCTAGCCAGCCGAACCGATAGCATACAAATAAAATAAAGGGACAAACGAAGGCATTTAATTTCACCAGATCGGGTAATGACATACCCTTTTAATGGGTGCGACCCACATAACCATGCGACGTACCCGATTTTATACCATTTCCCGGTTGACGAGGCTTGAGGTCCAAATTAATTAATTTATCATTATTATATTATTACTTAACTCTTCTGAACATCATGCCACTGTTCACTTTGAATGCCTCATCGTCAAATCCACTGGATATCACTTAATTGATCCCCACAAAAATACTCTGTGCGTTAAGCTAAGGGAAGTGCCCCTCTCTTCGCCATCAACAAAATTACGTTTGTGAAAATCAATGTACACTATTCCTTTGGAAATACTCTGTCAGACACTCCTCCATACAAGTCATCCAGAAACAGGATGAGCCAAAGGAACCCTCTTACCACATCCTATATAGGTATCACCCAAGGATCAGTAGCGAGTAGTCCTTGCAATCCGCAAAATCCCAACAATGACCGAATCACATCAGAATACCTCTGCGTAGCAACACAGAGAATATTCACGAAGTAATTCTTCCGCTTATGAAGATCAACAGTCTTCAATTTCTCCATCTTCTGTCTTCACGTATTTACTGGTTCGGAATGATTTTCGAATATAAATTCGATCCCGGTCTTTCCCTACCAACAATCGTGTGGGTCAGATTTGATAGTCAGTTATTTAACTATCAAATAGATAAAATAAAATGAGCTTACTGATTCAGTACTCGGCATTACTTTGGCTCTTTAATTAAATACAATTAGCGAAGGTTAACGGAAAACTCTTTAAAATATTTCGATATTACGAATATCACTTTCTCTATTCTTATTTAACATAAGATAAATTTTAAAACCATTTTATTATAATACTTAGGAAAATATCCTATAACCATAACTAATTTTCAATTCTATTATTGTTTCAAGACATTGGCTACAACATTTCTCGTTATCTGATATTGGAGAAAATTTATTCAACTTATTCAGTCATAAAATAATGTTAGGAAATCTCTTATGTTTCATTATTTTAAAACAAAAGCCAACACTTATCTTTTAGAATAAAACCATTTCAACACTTTACTTTTCATTTCCTTTTAATTCCAAAATATTGTTATATTTTCACAATCCCCTTTTACTACGATTTACTTCGAAAATAATATATATATATATTCTCGGATCCTTCCATTTCCATTACTTTGGAAATTCCATTTTATATTCTCACATTCTGTTTGTTTCCGTTACTTTAAAAATTTCTTTTTAAATTCTCAATTCTTGCAATATACATTGTGTTATTATTTCTTATATTAAAATAATAAATTATACGTAACCCCTTTCCCATTACAACATATCTCACCTTTTGATAATCCTGAAGTCATTCAAGTTGGGGTATTTATCTACCACTCAGACCTTGATCAACAACGTTCTTATCTTAAGATAGATATGAATTGTAACTCAAAACCCATATTCATTCCAGTATCAGCCCAATCTCATTTAACTATTTTCTTTAAAATGTGGTTCATAAAACCTTCTTACTTTATATCTCTTTTTAAAATATAACTTATTATTACTCAATATGTTGATTAAGTAATTGCCTAATAAAAATCACCTTCTAACCTTAAACTTCATTCCAAGCAATCATTTTATAACTAGAATTATTAATACCAATCTCATTTCTAAATCCTTTACCAAACTCAAATCCAAATCCCTTTTAAATCGTTCCTTTTTGAAAATCTCATTTCCATTCTAACCTTTTTGATTAATTCCATCATTAAGTAATGCTAATTCAAATCACGCTTTTACTTCTCATTTCATTTCATAATTTTTATTTTTAAAATCTGAGGTTTTATATAGATCCCTTTTTATCTCGATTTCCTTTTTCCTTCTTATTTCAAATGTTGAGTAAATATTTATTTAAACCATCTTATGCGATTATAATTCCTTTTATAACTTCGTTATAAAACTCGGGTTTTATATCGAAAACTCGTTTATAATCTCTTTTCCAAACTCAACCATATTCCGTTTCAAAATCGATTACTTACTTAAATGTATTTCATTTAAAAAGTAATTACTTATTATTATTATAATACTTTACTTCATTATTTACTAAAATTAGTATTAAATTTCTTTTTAAAATCTTATTTAAGTTAAACAACTGTATTCTAAATTATTTCATTTCTAATTGGCACAACTAATTTAATTGAATAATCAGTTTTAATTAAAATAGTTGACTTGGTGTAACGACCCAAGGATCTTCGGCCCTGAAGATCGACATAAATACCATTCTGTATCCCCTGCCGATCTTCCGAACACCGAAAACACTGGATAGTTATTAGAAAGAAATTAGAGTGTGAGATAAGAAAGAAAGAAATATTAGAATAGAAGAAGAAGAAGAAACAACATAACACAGAGTCCCACCTTGCAGCGGAACAAAATATAATACAGAAATAAATTTTTATTGAGAGCTTTTAAAATACTTACAATATTAGAGTACATCAACATCTCTGGACAGTTATAATAATCTGGCCCATACACAACACACAGCGAAATCAATACTAGATACAATACGTCTGAACTTCTCTAGCTCGTCTCTGGACTTCGCAACATCTGATAACCTGGACCTATACACCCCGGTCTGACCCGAGCATTTACAAAACACCGGGTCAGTCTGGTACCAGAGTGAGAAAAACTCACATAGTATTAAGGGGGATTATCCAATTTGATTTTAAAGTTCAAAAATCTTTTCCAAAGAAAAGGATAATCGTAAGACCAAATCCACACATAAATACGGACGGTTTTTACCATACGATATCCCAAAACATTTTTGAAATCAACATCTTTTCTGATATTATAATAGTGTCTAAATACAAGTAAATATCAATCTAGCGGAATGCTTGCATCTCACGCTCCACATATGTAGTATACAATCAAAACCGTGGGCGCTTATTGGAGATTGGATTCTGACTGTGACAAGGTATAGAACCACCTGCCTATAGTGTATCTCTAGAGGGGAATACACTGGGTTCAACTAGAACGTCTTGCAACCCGGCCCACACATGACCGACCACTCATTTCGCTTGAGTGTATCGAATGTATATCACCAATAGTTGGGCTCAAAACACCGTTTCCCAAAAAAGGGATAGCATCGAAATAGATTAAAGAAGGAAATGGAATTTCTCTAGATAGATGATCATACACCCTAATGGGAGAGACCCACATAGCCATGTTGCCTGCCCGATTTTTGTCATTTCCCTGTTGATGAGGCTTGAAGTTTAGATTAAATTTTGAACATCGGGTCACCATTCACTTTGAATGCCACATCGTCAGATCCACCAGATATCACTAATTGACGTCCACAAAAATACTCTAGCGATTAAGCTAAGAGAACCGTCGTCCTCCGCCACCAATTATGGTACGTTTGAAGAAATCAACGTACATGATTCCTTTGGAAATACTATGTCAGACATCCACCCATACAAGTCATCCAGGAACAGGGTGACCTGAAGGTTCTCTCCTACTGCATCCAATATAGGATTCACCCCATGGATCAGTAGCGAGAAGTCTTTGCAATCTGTGGATTCCAACAACGACAGAACCACAGTAAATCTTTGGCTGCGGACTGAAGATTATTAGCAGTTCTTCCGTTTATGAAATTATACGGTCTTCAATGCTCCATCTCGATCATCTTCTGATATATTCACGTATTTGTTGGTCGGAATGGTTTTTGAATATAATTTCGATTCTAGTCTTTCTGCACCAACAATCGTATTGGACAGATTTGATAGTCGATGATTTAACTATCAAAATAAACAGTGATTCAATCGTGAACATCCAATGAGTTCACTAGTTCAGTATTCAGCATCAATTGGCCTTTTACTTAAAACAAACGTAAATTTAAAACTCTTAAATATTTCGATATTATAAATATATTTTTTCGCTACTTATTTAACATAAGATTTTTCTTCAAACAAATTCATTTGATTACTTAGGAAAATCCTATAACATATCCATTTTTCTATTTCCTCTTTCAAAACGTTAGCCATATTATTATCTAATATTGGGAAATTAATTCAACTTATTTGCTTGTAAAACAATGTTACGAGATATCTTTTATTAATTACATGGCAGCGTCCAGTGCATATTCTTATTCAATAAAACTCAACTTTTACATTTACTTTTCTAATTCGAAAATATCGTTATAACTTCACACAACCTCTTTTTATTTCCCTTTTACTTTGGAACTCTCATTACATATATTCCCAATCTTCACTAAACGTTGCACTATTATTTCTTTAACGGAAATAATAAATCATCACTGACCCCTTTTACCATTACAGCCAATATCCTCTTCGGATAATCCTGATGTCGTTCAAGTTGGGGTATTTTAATTACCTCTCAGTCCTTGATCAACAACGTTCTTATCTTCAGATGGATAAGAGATGTAACCCAATAATTCATTCCAATACCCACACAAATTCCATTTAACTATTTTATTTAAATACGGTTTCATATAACCTTCTTACTATTTGAAAATATCTTTCTGGGATATAACCATTATTCCTTGATTCCATAATTAAGTAATTTCTTATAAAATACCTCCTTTTAACCTTTGCCTCTAAAAAAAATTCATTTTTATAATTCAGATTTGGTTATTCAACCCTATGACCCGCTCTGTAATGTCCCGAAATTCCGGTCCAATTTGAGCTGACCAAATAACACAAGTCCAACCCATATTACACAGGAAAACCAGAAAACTAATAGAAAGAAAACAGAGGGTGAGGATAGATAGGATAGAAACTTAGAATAGAAGAAGAAGAAGAACATATAACATCAGAGTAAACACGAATCTCAAGCCGTATGAATAAATATATTTCATAACATAACTTTGAAATATAAATCTGCACTTGAATATACATATCATTTCCAAAGCACAGCACTTACAACACAGCGGAAAAACCATAGCTATATAATTCTAAAGCCTCCTGCTCCAGCTCTTCAAGTATCTGTAAATCCCAACTACTTGACTACCCATACAAAATTGGGCACCCAAGAGTTTAGGAAAAACAAAACAAAATAAACTCCGGGTCACTCATGTGACTGGTGTGAGTAAACTCAAATTATTTGATTTAACTTTCAAAATCCTTTTGAAACAAAGGATAATCATATGACCGATCCACACATAAACACGGATGGTTTTTACCTTACGATAACCCAAATCATTAGTAAAACAATATTATTCTGATATTATAATAATGTCTAACACAAGTAATATCATTCTAGTAGAAACGCTTGCATCTAACGTTCTACATATATAATATACAATCAAAACCGTGGGCTCTTATTTGGGGAATGGATTCCAACTATGACAAGGTATGGATCCACCTTCTGCTCAGTGTACTCTAGAAGCGATACACTGGAGTTCAACAAGAACATCTTGCAACTCGGCCACACATGATCGACCACTCATTTCGCTTGTGTGTATCGAATATATTGTCACCTTACAGTTGGTAAACCAACATAACCATTCCTGAGAGATACATAATTGAAAGAAGTAACAAATATGAATATTCTCTAGATGGTGACAATATATCCTACTTGGGTGCGGCCCACTTAGCCATGCTGCCTGCCCGATTTCTGTCATTTCCAGTTGATGAGGCTTGAGGTTATAACGTATCTTTTAACAGATCATCCTTATTTACTTTGAATGCCACATCATCTTACCCGTCAAATTACAAATTGATTTCCTCAAAAATAACACGGGTATAAGCTAAGAGAAACGAATTCCTCCGCCACCAACGTAAATACATTTGAAACGATCAACTCACGCGATCCACCAGATATACTCTGTCAAACATTCTTCCATACAGGTTGTCCTGGGACATGACAAACCGAAGGCACTATTCTGTAAATAGGATAGCCCTTGCATAACTTCGTCTTCAATTTGTCTTCGATCTATTTGATTCGAAACACTAACGCCCATACGGAGTGGTTCTTAGGTAAAAACCCGATCGGTCTCTCCGTATTGACGATGGTAAAATGGTCAAAACTTTGATAGTCTGTGATTTAACTATCAAAAGAAAACTTGTGTGCAAACAATGATATTATTTCCAAATGGAAATTTTATCGATCAATCAACATTCAACATTTATCCATTTAGTTCATTAATTTACTTATCTCTTGTTTCCATATATTCTAAATTATTATTTTCTATTATCAGAAAACATTTATGATTCTTATTTGGAAAACATTTCCAAAATTCTTTCACTGGATTTAAACTGATGTTTAAATCAAACATCGCCATGCCAACTCAAACCATTTCACTCATTAACTAAATTCACTTAACCATCCTTTACTATCAAACCTTAGCCATTCCTTAGTTAAGAAGGAAGTCAATCAAGTTGGGGTATAATTACCTCTCAGACCTTAACTGAACAACGTTTTAACTTCGAAATAGTCAAAGTTTATCTTTTAAATCTTTAACAAACTTCCTTACGAACCTCTTGGATTCTATTTACGAATCCACTTCTTTTATAAAAACATTGGTTATAACGATAACGTTTTAATCCCGACTTTCGAAATATCTAACTTCAAATATAACTTTTATTCTTTAATTTGAATAAATAAATAAATAAACAGCTAATTTATAATAAAATAAATTTTGATTTAACACCGGAAAGTATACGTACTTTCCCAAATTCGATATAATCGAATTCGACGATTAACTTTCTTCAAATAACTAATATTCGATTAACTCACTTCGAATAACTTATATTCGATTAACTCACTTCGAATAGCTTATATTCGATTACTCTCTTCGAATAACTAATACTCGATAGCTCTCTTCGAATAACTAATATTCGATAACTCTTCTCTTCGAATAACTTATATTCGGTTTAACTCTATTCGAATAACTTATATTCGATAACCCCTTTGAATAACTAATATTCGATAACCCCTTTCGATTAACTAATTCGATAACTCCTTTCGAATAACTAATATTCGATAACCCCTTTCGAATAACTAATATTCGATTAACTCATTTCGAATAACTCTATTCGATAAATTCTTATCTTCGATTAATCAATACTCGACAAAATCTAACTCGATTAACTAACACTCGACTAACTCTAACTCGATTAACTCTGATTCGATTAATTCATTTCGATTAACTTCTTTTGATTAACTCCTTCATTCTATTCAAATAAACTATATTCGATTAACTCTTTTAAATCTATTCGAATAAACTATGTCTGTTTTAACTTTATTTCGGATAGCTAATATTCGATTAAACTCCATTCGCTTGACTCTAGATCGCAGCGATCACAATGGTTACGCCTGATTCCCTCAGGAAACATCCGACCGCCATAGGCTATTTGCAGCCCTGCGAATTACGCTAACAGTCGTACGAAATGGCAACTCATCCTAAATAACTATGATTGACTAACTCTATCTCAAATAACTATATTCTATCGACTCTAATTAAATGACTATTATTCAATTAAATCCTAATTCGATTAGCTATATTCAATTAACTCTATCTGGTTAACTCTTTATTCGAATAACTAATATTCGATTAACTCTAATTGAATAACTAATATTCAATTAACTCTACTGATTTACTCTAACTGGTTAACTCTAACTGGTTAACTCTAACTGATTAACTCTAATCGATTAACTCTAATCGATTAACTCTAACTGATTAACTCTAATCAATTTCTCTAACTGATTAACTCAAATCGATTTACTCTTATTCAAATAAATAAATTTGATAACTCTATTCGATTACAAATACTTCCTTTTCTATTTGTCTATATTTATTTCATATAAATATTTCCTTTATATAATTCTATTTATTTCATAAATATTTCCTTCTACAACTTTATTTATTTTCTAAATAAATATTTCCTTTTATAACTTTATTTATTTACCAAATAAATATTTCCTTTTAACTTCATTTATTTATCAAATAATTCCCTTTTTATCTTCATTTATTTTCTAAACAAATAATTCTTTTTCAATTCTATTTGTAAATGGTTTACAAATATTTCTTTTTCTATTTTATTTGTAAATGTTTTACAAATATTTCTCTTTCTGTTTTATTTGTAAATGTTTTACAAATATTTCTCTTTCTATTTGTTTTACAAATATTTCCCTTTCTATTTGTTTTACAAATAATTTCCTTTATAAAATCCCTTGATTTTATAAATATTCCGTTATATAAAATCCTTTGATTTTATAAATATTCTATTTCAATATACAGTTTGAAATCTTCCTTCTATATAAAATCTTTCGATTTTATAAAGTATTTTATTTCAATATAGTTATTGAAAATTTCTTTTTTCATCCCAGGGTTTTCTTACGGTATTTAAAATACCAAATACAGTGATCGATATCATTCAAACACACAAAATCAACAATAGATTATATATCACATCATATATCACAATATATGAAACAAAACAGTATTTTATATATTGAGGAACCCGGTTAGGTCCCTCCAACCTGTTTCCCTGCATTACAGATGTTAAACAATATAATTAACATCGATTTCATTTCACTATGAAATATTCTACTAAACAGAATCAATGTTTGATTAACGATTTATATATATATATATATATATCATTATCTACAATTTCAACCAATACTTAAGCAATTCAACCAAACAGTTAACACACAGAAATCAACATATAATTATCAGTTCTAAGAATACGTTGTAGAAATATAACTGTTCAGAGTTGGTGAGTTTTACTCACATTGGACGATCATCGTTAATAACGATAACCATCGCTTGATTCAAACGGACAATTTATTTTGCTATAAATTGTAACGAGCTCCGATTCGCTCCCGGTCAGTTCCATTGTGGAGCCACCGTCCATACGATCCCAGCGGATCTTGTTTCGTTGAGTTTCGTTTTCGTATGACAAAGTTACGACATTTAGAAGTTCGTATATGATTTAAAATTAAAACAAAACTTAAACTATTTTAATTAAAAGGCTCCTCACCCTCCCGAACACGTGCCACCCCTACGCCACTTTCTTCCCTAATTTAATTACAGCATCCCACTCCTCTCAAATCCCCGTTGACCTAGCCATTGACCTCCTTCCACCATCACGTCGGCCATCAAGGACCACCGCAACTATCACCAATCACCTTCTCTTTGCGAATACTACCCAACCAACCCCTCTACATGCACTCCGGCCCCACCTTGAACAGTGCGATCTGCTACTCAAAAATGGCGACAGCCATTATCGGAAATCGCCAGAACCTACCGGAGCTCCTCCAACATGCCTCGCCTGGTGCGCCTCCTCATGCTGAACTCAACCACCCCTTCGCCAAGGCCAACCATCATCCACGTCAACGTTAAACTCCCACTCCCCTGTTCAAATCGACCTACTGTATTCGAACTCCACCATGGTCATGTCGTCTCTTCTTGCCTCGACCGACCAACGTCCAACCATCACCAGATCGCGTCTCTCACCACTATAAGTTCGCCTGCACCTTTAAACAATGGTTCGGCCCCCCTCCATATCATTGCGCAACCAGTCGGGCCTCGACATTGAAAAGTCGACCTCCTGGAATTTGATCAAGACTAAAATGGATACACTAATATGAAGCTCCTACCCAGTGGAGTTCAATGGATCCAACATTAAGTATTTTTGTTGAGTATTCATGTGGATTTAATTCGTTGGAGGATTTATGAAGCCACGATTTTGTTTGAGGAACCCTAGTTTTGTGCGGTTGAAAAAGAGGAAATGTGGCCTTGTTTTGACCTAGTAATAAGTTAGGATATTTTGGGTTAGATATTTACCATTTTAATTATTCATTTTCTATTTGTATTTATCAATTGAGAACTCCTGTGATCACATAAAGTACCCAAAAATCCTCAAACTGGACATACTGCTACAGTCTGACATTACGGACCCAACGAAACTGGTTTTGTTGAATTCCGACTCCGTTTGCTCACACAGCGTATTTTTAACCATTAAAATACTGACTGTTTTTCACATTAAAAATCCGTACGGCCACATACTGACTTCAAAAATCACGAAACTTGACATCTAACAAAAATTTAACATTGCGGATCCAACAAAATTAGTTTCGTCGAATTCTGAGGTCGTTTGCAAAACTAGTTATTTTTAAAGCTCCAAATAGCCCATTTAAATATATAAATATATTTAAAAATAATTAATTTAAATATTAATAAATTAATATTACTGTATATATATTCATATACGATATCATACAGCTCTAATATATTTCTAACTGAATTTACAGCTCGATATTTCAAAGTTCCCACTTATATCGATATTCGATTTATATTAAATTCCTTTAATAATATAAATAAATCGATATAAATTATAAAGGAATTCCGTAGCGACTTTTCTAAAATTTGATTTGGACATAACTAAAAATCAACATGACGAAATCCCAATTTTTCTCTTCCACTAGAAAAATATACTTCACCAGCTCTTAACGTTTCTTGTTTCATAGAAATCCGATTTAAAACGGACCCTGTACATTCAATTGAAGTTCAAATCGCCAAATTGTGAACTGCCGCGCCATTTCGAGCTCGAATTTAATTATATTATAATTCTTAACTGTCGTTTATATAATATATTCGTTATTCAAGTTCAATTCCATACTGAATTATTTATTTTAAATTTCCCAATTCACGTTATATTGTCAATTCACTATTTCTGACTATTTCAGAAATTAATTATATTATTCTATTATTTAATTTAATTAAATATCCAATATTATTTAATTAAACAACCTTTTAATTCTCTAAACCATTATTTAAATAATTAAATAAATAAATTATTATACTGCTAAAATACGGGTCGTTACATTCTTCCCCATAATTTGATCCTCGAAATTACAAAGGTAGAAAACAAACCCTATTGACTGGTTAAGAATTATTTTTACTTCTTTAACTTCAGTTTCAACTGAACCAATTTAATTTCAACTAAAATTTTATTTAATTCTTATCAACGAAAATTTTCAAAAATCCTGAGAATTTCTAATACCCGAAATTTTCGAAAAAATTTGTCAGCACCTCCTTTGTACTGGTCAATAGGTCAAACTCCAACTCGCCTCTCTAGGCCTTCTCCAACCCAAAAGAAAATCAAACAGCCAAGCGGCTTGCCAATTCGGCTCATCAAAATCTCAAACCCGTATATAATATACACTAGTACCTTTTTGTCGGGCATATCAATATATCTTTTCCATCTGCTCTCAACTCAGCATATACCAATATTATCCCAGTCAAACTCTAATCAATTTTATTTCCAACACAACCATTCGCTTATATCCACATTGAATACCATTTCAAACCAAGGTTACATTCTTGATTTTCAATTTCTTAATTCATCAATCCAACATAAGTCCAAATATCTCTCAATCCAATTTTATTTGATATTTTCTATTACAATTCAATTTCCACTTAACTGGTTTCAATTCAAATTCCAGTTTGCTTTCACAAGTATTGTTTAACCTGTTTTTATTTTAACAATCTCTCCTTGGGAGTTTTAAACTGCTTCGCTTTTCTCAAAAATCAGACAATCCTTTTCGAAATTCAAACAACTTGTTTTTCTCAAAACAATTCAAAACAATTTATTTGGTAGTAATCCGTCACTTACAAGTTGAAAATGAATACTGATGATGCTGCAGTCATTATCAGAATTATTTTCCAGTATCAAAGTGAGTTCAATACTATATCACTTTCAAAACCATTTCTAACTATTTCCATTTTGAAATACATTTCAAAAATCTTTCATAAAGCTTGGAAAACATTTCCAGCTCTCCCGGGATCTTAAAATTCTCATATATTCAATTTAAATCCATTTACAAACACCTTTCCAATTTCCAGGGTTTTAATTTCAATTCTAATTTTAAATTTAGATTTACTTCATCTTATTTCATATATTATATTTATATGAATTCTGATTGGCTATTCACATAACCATTTTACGTTTATAATCTCATTTGATTATAATAACAACCAATATATCCAATATATTATAATTCCAGTATATATATTTCTCTATATCAAAGTATACTTTGGGTAAAATTATTTTCATTTACCCTCTTTTCAAAACATATTGCGTCGACCCATCGTATTCAAGTGTTTATAAACTCCTACCAATACAGTAGATCAAACTGATCGACTAGAACTCATAAACAGCTCAACCAACAAATCTCCACAATATAAAACCACTTTATATTAAATAACATATACGTTCACTCGTATATACACACTCAAACTCAATCTAGGTTATTGCTAACTCCATCTCTACTGAGTCACGCCACACAGCCAAGGTAATTACTTAACCTTAAGCTTTGAGACCAACTGTAGTGTCCCGAAATTCCGGTCCAATTTGAGCTGACCAAATAACACAAGTCCAACCCATATTACACATGAAAACCAGAAAACTAATAGAAAGAAAACAGAGGGTAAGGATAGATAAGATAGAAACTTAGAATAGAAGAAGAAGAACATACAACATCTGAGTAAACACGAATCTCACAGCGGAACGAATAAATATATTTCATAATATAACTTTGGAATATAAATCTGTAATTGAATATACATATCATTTCCAAAGTATAGCACTTACAACACAGCGGAAAAACCATAACTATGTGATTCTAAAGCCTCCTGCTCCAGCTCTTCAAGTATCTGTAAATCCCAACTACTTGACTGCCCGTACAAAATTGGGAACCCAAGAGTTTAGGGAAAACAAAACAAAATAAACTCTGGGTCACTCATGTGACTGGTGTGAGTAAACTCAAATTATTTGATTTAACTTTCAAAATCCTTTTGAAAAAAAGGATAATCATAAGACTGATCCACACATAAACACAGATGGTTTTTACCTTACGATAACCCAAATCATTAGTAAAACTATATTGTTCTGATATTATAATAATGTCTAACACAAGCAATATCAATCTAGTAGAAACGCTTGCATCTAACGTTCTACATATATAATATACAATCAAAACCACGAGATCTTATTTGGGGAATGGATTCCAACTATGACAAGGTATTGATCCACCTTCCGCTCAGTGTACTCTAGAAGCGATACACTGGAGTTCAACAAGAACATCTTGCAACTCGGCCATACATGACCGACCACTCATTTCGCTTGAGTGTATCGAATATATTGTCACCTTACAGTTGGTAAACCAACATAACCATTCCCGGGAGATATAGAATTGAAAGAAGTAACAAATATGAATATTCTCTAGATGGTGATAATATACCGTACTTGGGTGCAGCCCACTTAGCCATGTTGCCTGCCCGATTTCTGTCATTTCCCAGTTGATGAGGCTTTAGGTTATAACGTATCTTTTAATAGATCATCCTCATTTACTTTGAATACCACATCATCATACCCATCAAATCACAAATTGATTTCCTCAAAAATACCACGGGCATAAGCTAAGAGAAACGAATTCCTTCGCCACCAACGTAAATACCTTTGAAACGATCAACTCACGTGATCCACCAGAAATACTCCATCAAAAACTCTTCCATACACGTTGTCCTAAGACTGGACAAACCGAAGGCAATATTCAGTTAACAGGATAGCCCTTGCATAACTCCGTCTTCAATTTGTCTTCGATCTATTTGATTCGAAACGCTAACGCCCATACGGAGTGGTTCTCGGATAAAAACCCAACCGGTCTCTCCGTATTGACGACGGAAAAATGGTCAAAACTTTGATAGTCTGTGATTTAACTATCAAAAGAAAACTCGTGTGCAAACAATGATATTATTTCTAAATGGAAATTTTATCGATCAATCAGCATTCAACATTTATCCCTTTAGTTCATTAATTTACTTATCTCCTGTTTCCATGTATTCTAAATTCTTATTTTCTATTATCAGAAAACATTTCTGATTCTTATTTGGAAAACATTTCCAAAATTCTTTCACTGGATTTAAACTGATGTTTAAATCAAACATCGCCATGCCAACTCAAACCATTTCACTCATTAACTAAATTCACTTAACCATCCTTTATTATCAAACCTTAGCCATTCCTTAGTTAAGAAGGAAGTCAATCAAGTTGGGGTATAATTACCTCTCAGACCTTAACTGAACAACGTTTTAACTTCGAAATAGTCAAAAATTATCTTTTAAATCTTTAACAAACTTCCTTACGAACCTCTTGGATTCTATTTACGAATCCACTTTTTTTATAAAAACATTGGTTATAATGATAACGTTATAATCCCTACTTTCGAAATATCTAACTTCAAATATAACTTTTATTCTTTAATTTGAATAAATAAATAAACACCTAATTTATAAATAAATAAATCTTGATTTAAACACCGGAAAGTATACGTACTTTCCCGAATTCGACGATTAACTTTCTTCGAATAACTAATATTCGATTAACTCACTTCGAATAGCTTATATTCGATTACTCTCTTTGAATAACTAATATTCGATAACTCTCTTCGAATAACTAATATTCAATAACTCTTCTCTTCGAATAACTTATATTCGGTTTAACTCCATTCAGTTAACTTATATTCGATAACCCCTTTGAATAACTAATATTCGATAACCCCTTTCGAATAACTAATTCGATAACTCGTTTCGAATAACTAATATTCGATAACCCCTTTCGAGTAACTAATATTCGATTAACACATTTCGAATAACTCTACTCAATAAATTCTTATCTTCGATTAATCAATACTCGACGAACTCTAACTCGATTAACTAACACTCGACTAACTCTAACTCGATTAACTCTAATTCGATTAACTTATTTCGATTAACTTCTTTTGATTAACTCCTTCATTCAATTCGAATAAACTATATTTGATTAACTCTTTTAAATCCATTCGAATAAACTATGTCTGTTTTAACTTTATTTCGAGTAGCTAATATTCGATTAAACTCCATTCACTTGACTCCAGATTGCAGCGATCACAATGGTTACGCCTGATTTCCTCAGGAAACATCCGACCGCCGTAGGCTGTCTACAGCCCTGCGAATTACGCTAGCAGTCGTACGAAATGGCAACTCATCCTGAATAACTATATTTGACTAACTCTATCTCAAATAACTATATTCGATCATCTCTAATTGAATAACTATGTGACGACCCGGGGTTTTTGCGACCTTGGTTACTGACATATACTCAATGTCGACACTCCAAGCGTCGAAAAACACCGGATAGTCCATGAAAGAAAGTAGAGGGTGAGAATAGATAAGATAGAAACTTAGAATAGAAGAAGAACAACAACAACATCAGAGTAACATAAACCTCACAATGGAGTGAATAACATATAATATATAACATAACTTTGAAATATAAATCTGTACTTGAATATACACATCATTTCCAAAGTTCAACACTTACAACATAGCAGAAAATAACCATAGCTATATCATTTCTGAAGCCTCCTGCTCCAGCTCTTCAGGTATCTGTAAAACCCAAGTACTTGACTGTCCATACAAAATTGGGCACCCAAGAGTTTAGGGAAAACAAAATAAAATAAACTCTGGGTCAGTCATGTGACAGGTATGAGTAAACTCAAATCATTTGTTTGACTTTTAAAATCTCTTTAAAAGAAAGGATAATTGTAACACCGATCCACACATAAACACGGACGGTTTTTACCTTACGATAAACCAAATTATTCTTTATATCAAGTCTCTTCTTATATTACAATAATGTCTAAATACAAGTACTTAGTAATCTAGCAGAAACGCTTGCATCTAACGTTCCACATATATAATATACAATCAAAACTGTGGGCTCTTATTTGGGGAATGGATTCCAACTATGACAAGGTATGGATCCACCTTCCGCTCAGTGTACTCTAGAAGCGATACACTGGAGTTCAACAAGAACATCTTGTAACTCGGCCATACATGACCGACCACTCATTTCGCTTGAGTGTATCGAATATATTGTCACCTTACAGTGGGTAAACCATCATAACCATTCCCGGGAGATACAGAATTGAAAGAAGTAACAAATATGAATATTCTCTAGATTTTGACAATATACCCTAATTGGTTGCGAACCACTTAGCCATGTTGCCTGCCCGATTTCTTTCATTTCCCAGTTGATGAGGCTCGAGGTCAAAACGTATCTTTTAACAGATCACTCCTCCATTTACTTCGAATGCCACATCGTCATACCCGTCAAATCACAAATTGATTTCCCCAAAAATACCACGGGTAAAAGCTAAGAGAAACGAATTCCTCCACCATCAACGTAAATATGTTTGAAACGATCAACTTATGCGATCTACCAGATATACTCTGTCAGACATTCGTCCATTCAAGTTGTCCTGGGACTGGACAAACCGAAGGCACTATTCCGTATATCCATCCTAGGCAATCTTTACCTAGGACTATTACAACAACCCTAGCACTTTACTCCGTCTTCAATTTGTCTTCGATCTATTTGATTCGAAACGCTAATGCCCATACGGAGTGGTTCTTTGGATAAGGATCCAACCGGTCTCTCCGTATTGACGACGGAAAAATGGTCAAAACTTTGATAGTCTGTGATTTAACTATTAAAGAAAAACATGTTTGCAAACAACGATATTATTTCCAAATGGAAATTTTATCGATCATTCAACATTCAACATTTATCCCTTTAAATTAATTTATCATTAATTTATTCATTTCCTTGTTTCCCGTTTTCATATATTCGTAAATCCTTATTTTCAAAACTTAGAAAATATACGTTATTAATCACTGGAAAACGTTTCCATATTTATTCCCATTTCTTATTTTCTATTATCTGAAAACATTTCTGATTCTTATTTGGAAAACATTTCCAAAACTCTTTCACTGGATTTAAACTGGCGTTTAAATCAAACATCGCCATGCCAACTCAAACCATTTCACTCATTAACTAAATTCACTTAACCATCATTCACTATCAAACATTACCATTCCTTAGTTAAAAAGGAAGTCAATCAAGTTGGGGTATAATTACCTCTCAGACCTTAACTGAACTACGTTTTAACTTCGAAATAGTCAAAGTTTATCTTTTAAATCTTTAACAAACTTCCTTACGTAACTCTCTTTCGAATAAATCTCTATTCGATAACCCTTTCCTTCAAATAAACTATATTCGATAATCTCTCTTCTTCGAATAACTCTATTCAATTAGCACTATTCGATTAACTCTAATCGATTTACTCTTATCAGTTAGCTCTATTTGATTAACTCAATTCTATTAGCTCTATTTGATTAACTCTTATTAGATTAACTCTACTTGATTTACCCTACTGGATTACTCTATTCAATTAACTCTAACTAATTTACTCTTATCAATTAACTCCTTTCGAATAAATTATATTCGATTAACTCCTTTCGAATAACTAATTTTCGATAACTCCTTCTTTCGAATAAACTACATTCGATTTCTCCTTTTTGAATAAACGATATTCGATTAACTCACAACAAATAACTTATATTCGATTTCTCCTTTCGAATAAACTAATATTCGATAACTCCTTTCTTCGAATAACTATATTCGATTACTCCTTTCGAATAACTAATATTCAATTAACTCCTTTCGAATAACTAATATTCGATAATTCTTTCTTCGAATAAACTATATTCGAATAACTCTAATCCGACAAACTCTAATTCAATTAACTCTATTCGAATAACAAATATTCGACAAACTCTTGTTCGATTAACTCTATTCGAATAACTCTAGTTCGATTAAACTCTAATCAATTAACTCTAACTAATTAACTCTAACTGGTTAACTCTAACTCTAATCGACTAACTCTAACTCTAATCGATTAGCTTCTCTAACTCAGTTTGATTAACACATTTTGATTAACTCCTTTGATTAACTCTACGTCCATATACAATTTCAAATATCGATGTTGAAATCGATTCTTACTTCTCTATATAAGTCCTGACTGATGTATTCTATTTATCCAATGATAAATATTTTATTTAATTTATAAAATATTATTTATAAATTAATCTCCTCAATCTATTGGTTACAACAGATTCTATGTAATTCCACTTTAAATAAACCTTTTCTATTTATCTGTTAAAAACAGATTTCCACTTTCTATTCATTTTCTAAATATTCCTTTGATTTAATTCAATTTATTTAACAAATAAACATTCCTTTCATTTAATTCTATTTATTTAACAAATAAATATTTACTTTCAATTCTATTAATTTAACTAATAAATATTTCCTTTTTATCTATCTATTTATTTTCTAAATAAATATTCCTTTATAATTCTATTTATTTGTTTACAAATATTTCCTTTAAAATTCTATTTGTAAATGTTCTTACAAATATATTGCTTTCCAATTCCATTTGTAAATGTTTTACAAATGTTTTCCCTTTTTATTTCTAGTTGTAATTGTTTTACAAATATTCCTCTTTCTATTTTATTTGTAAATGTTTTACAAATATTCTTCTTTCTATTTGTTTTACAAATGTTTTTCCCTTTATATTTGTTTTTACAAATATTTTCATTTATATTTGATTTCACAAATATTTTCCTTTATATTCGTTTTCACAAATATTTTCTTTTTGACTCTTTGATTTTATAATTATTTCCTTTTATAAAATCATTTTTCCTTTTATATATAAAATCCATTGATTTTATATAAATAAATTATTTTCAAAATATACTTTGAAAATCCCATTTTCCACATCCCAGTATTTCTTACGGTATTTAAGATACCAAACAACAATGATTGATATCCTTCAAACACACATAATCAACACAGATTATATATCGCATCATATATTTCAATATATGAAAAACAGTAAAATAAATGTTGAGGAATCCGGTTGGATTCCTCCGACCTGTTTCCCTGCATCCATAGATGTTAAACAATATAATTGACATCAATTTCATTTCAATATGAAATATTCTGCCAAACAAAATCTATATTTGATTAACGATTTATATATATATATATATCGTTATCTATAATTTCAACCAATATATCAGTTGTTCATTCAAACAGTCAACACACAGCAATCAACAGATAATTATCAGTTCTAAAAATATGCTATATAAAAATATAATGGTTCAGAGTTGGTGAGTTTTACCCCCGTTGGCAGTTCATTGTTAAATAACGATATTTGTCCGTCAATTCAGATCGGACAATTTATTTTGCTATAAATTGTAACTAGCTCGAATTCGCTTCCAGTCCGTTCCATGGTGTAGTCACCGTCCATACGATCCTATCAGATCCAGTTTGGTCAAGTTCCCTTTTACTTTGAAATCGGCCCATCACAAACCCGCAGGCCCAAATTTCCCAGATCCGCCCCAAATAGCTCTTTAGCCAACTTCACACGGTTTACCCGACCGTTTTCCCCTTCTCCTTCCTGGATCTGAGAATCCCGTCCCCCTCCTTTCTCAATCAAACAACTCGTTCCTTCCAGGCTTTGAATTCAGTCCTGTTCCACAAAACAAAGTGCCGCACCATTGAATCCCTTCATACCACTTCCTCACTCCCCAACAACAGATCCAACACAAGAGTTTCATTCTCCACTAAACAAGGCTACTTCAAAAACGAACTCAACACAAGCCTATCTCTTCTTCCCCGACATCGATCCACTAATCCACAACAAAAACCCATATTTGGAACACTCATCGATTTCTGTGTCATCTGATCCCCTCAAACCTCAACTCGGTTCTCGTTGTTTGAATTCATCGTTGCCTTCACGGTCGCGACTTGCTCCCCTGCTGCTTGCAAGGAACACACGCCTCCCAAAATCAGTCATGGTGGTGATGTCAAGACCCACCTCTGACGCCCCATTGCTAGCCGTACTAAGCCTTCCTCCATCCCCAACAAGGTTGTAGTCAAGTCCACTAAACAGATATGACGTCGGACCCCAAAACAATCACGCAAAATTGAAGAGCCTTATGCCAAGAGTTTAAGCATAATTATTTCATGATTTCTAAGAATTTATTTTCATTTTCTTTGAAGTGGCGGCTCGTTCTTCCTTAGATTTAGAGAAGGGAATTTAGGTTTTAAAGACTGACGGGGTTATTTATAGTATTTCGTTTGCTTTTTTGTTGAGGAGATTTAGAAGGCCACGTTTTTTTGTTTTTTGTTTTTAAGGCCACAAAGAACGAATGGTTTGAGAAGAGGAATCGTGGCTTCTGCTTTGATCGGAGAAAATAAATAAATTAAGGCACGGATATTTGTTTTACATTTGAGAGTACCCCATTATGCGAAACTCTGCTTGTTCACGGACTGATATGAAAATATCATTAAATCGAGTAATGTGCCGTGATCCCAAAAATATAAAAATATCGGTAGATTAACTCATATTGTGAAACCCCAAAATGTTGATTACAGGGTGCAAAATACTCCAAATAAAAAGTTGCTTATTTAATTAATTAAAAATTATAGTAAAATATGAAAAATTAAATTATCACTACGTCTCAAAAGAATCTTGTCTAAATTCGAAACCGGTATCTAGTTATATCGAATAAACCGTTACGGTCGATAAACGATTTTATAGTGACTATTTTAAAATTTGATTTGGACACAACTCACAATCTACACGACAAAATCCCGATTTTTCTCTTCCACTAGAAAAATATACTTCACCAGCTCCTAACGTTTCTTGTTTCATAGAAATCCGATTTAAAACGGACCCTGTATATCCAGTTGAAGTTCTAATCGCCAAATAGCGAACAGCCGCGCCATTTCAAGCTCAATTATAAATATAATAAAATTTATACGTTCAACTGTCGTCAAAATAATATATTCGTTATTCTAATTCAATTCTTAGCTGAATTATATATTTTAAATTGTCCAGTTCACATTATATTGCAAATTCACTATTTCTGACTATTTCAGAAATTAAATATATTATTCTATTATTTAATTTAATTGAATATTCAACATTATTTAGTTAAACGACCTTTTAATTCTCTATCACTATTTATATAATTAAATAAGTTAATTATATATTGCAGAAAATACGGATCGTTACATTCTTCCCCACTTAAAATAATTTCGTCCTCGAAATTGCTAAGGTAGAAATTAGACCCTATTGGTTGGTTAGAACTTGTTTGTTCACCTTTTCAACTTCAGTTTCAACTGAACAAATAAAATTCAATTAAAATATTAATTTATTCCTACTAACGAAAATTTTCTAACACCTTAACTTTTCAAAAAAAATCGCCAGCACCTCCTTTGTACTGGTCAATCGGTTCAACTACCACTCGCCTCTCCGGGCCATCTCCAACCCAAAAGAAAATCAATTAGCCAAGTGGCTTGCCAATTCGGCTCATAAATCTCATATCATATGAAATATAAACTTATACCTTTTTGTCGGGCATATCAAATTTATCACTTCCATCTGCTGTTAATTCAGCATATACCAATGTTATCCCTACCAAACTCTAGTCAATTCATTCTCAAACCAAATCATTCGCTTATACCAAAGTCGAATTTCATTTCAAACTCGAGTTTCATTCTCGATTCCAAATCTCAACTATCAAATTACACTTCAAATTCGAATCTCACAATCCAATTTGTCTTGATATCATTTTAATTCAATTTCAGTTACCACTTAACTGACTTTATTTTATTCCCAATTGGCTTTCCCAAATTTCTACTCAATTTGTTTTTAATTCAAACTGCTCTTTCCTAGGAGTTTTAAACAGTTTACCATATCAAAAGTTAAACCTTCCCTTTAAGGATTTCAAACACTTGTCTTCTCAAAATAATTCAAAAACAATGTCTTTGGTAGTAATCTGTCACTTACAACTCGAGTATGAGCACTTAGGATGTGCCAGCATCATCAGAGTTATTTCCCAGCTATCAAAGTGAGTTCAATACTATATTACTTTTTAAAACTCATATTTAAACATTTTGAAATCAATTCAAAATATCATTATCTAAACAATTTAAAACCTCATAGGATTTTAAAATTCTCATATATTCAATCCAAATTCATTTACCAACACTTTTCCAATTTCCCGGGTTTTCAATTTCAAATTCTGATTTGAATTTCAGATTTAATTCATTTGCTTTCATATATTTCACTTATATGAATTCTAATTGGTTATTTACATAACCATTTAATTTATAATCTTACTCGATTATATTTACAACTAATATATCCAATATTTTATAATTCCAATATATATATATATATTCTCTGTATCAAAATATACTTTGGGTAAAACTATTTTCATTTACCATATCGTGTCGACCCATCGTGTTCGAGTGTTCATAAACTCCTGCCGATACAGTGGATCAAACTGATCGACTAGAACCCATCAATAAATCACCACAATATAAAACAATTTTATATCAAATAACAAATACGTTCTCTCGTATATATACACTCAACTCAATCTCGGGTATTACTAACCCTATCTCTACTGAGTCACGCCACAGAGCCATGGTAATTACTTAACCTAAAGCTCTGATACCACTGTAACGACCCGTGGTTTTTGCGACCTTGGTTACTGATATATACTCAATGTCGACACTCCAAGCATCGGAAAAAACTGGATAGTCCATGAAAGAAATTAGAGGGTGAGAATAGATAAGATAGAAACTTAGAATAGAAGAAGAAGAACAACAACATCAGAGTAACACGAACCTCACAACGGAACGAATAACATATAATATATCACATAACTTTGAAATATAAATCTGTACTTGAATATATACATCATTTACAAAGTACAACACTTACAACATAGCGGAAAATTACCATAGCTATATCATTTCTGAAGCCTCCTGCTCCAGCTCTTCAGGTATCTATAAAACCCGACTACTTGACTGCCCGTACAAAATTGGGCACCCAAGAGTTTAGGGAAAATAAAACAAAATAAACTCTGGGTTAGTCATGTGACTGGTGTGAGTAAACTCAAATCATTTGTTTAACTTTTAAAATCTCTTTAAAAGAAAGGATAATCGTAAGACCGATCCACACATAAACACGGATGGTTTTTACCTTATGATAAACCAAATTATTCTTTATATCAAGTCTCTTCTGATATTACAATAATGTCTAAATACAAGTACTTAGCAATCTAGCAGAAACGCTTGCATATAATGTTCTACATATATATTATACAATCAAAACCGCGGGCTCTTATTTGAGGAATGGATTCCAACTATGACAAGGTATGGATCCACCTTCCGCTCAGTGTACTCTAGAAGAGATACAATAGAGTTCAACAAGAACATCTTGTAACTCGGCCACACATGACCGACCACTAATTTCGCTTGAGTGTATCAAATATATTGTCACCTTACAGTTGGTAAACCAACATAACCATTCCCGAGAGATACAGAATTGAAAGAAGTGACAAATATGAATATTCTTAAGATGGTGACAATATACCCTAATTGGTTGCGAACCACTTAGCCATGCTGCCTGCCCGATTTCTGTCATTTCCCAGTTGATGAGGCTCGAGGTCAAAACGTATCTTTTAACAGATCACTCCTCCATTTACTTCGAATGCCACATCATCATACCCGTCAAATCACAAATTGATTTCCCCAAAAATACCCTGGGTATAAGCTAAGAGAAACGAATTCCTCCGCCACCAACGTAAATAGGTTTGAAACGACCTACTTACGCGATCTACCAGATATACTCTGTCAGACATTCGTACATTCAAGTTGTCCTGGGACTGGGCAAACCGAAGGCACTATTCCGTGCATCCATCCTAGGCAATCTCTACTTAGGATTTATACAACATCCCTTGCACTTTACTCCGTCTTCAATTTGTCTTCGATCTATTTGATTCGAAACGCTAATGCCCATACGGAGTGGTTCTTTGGATAAGAATCCAACCGGTCTTTCCGTATTGACGACGGAAAAATGGTCAAAACTTTGATAGTCTGTGATTTAACTATCAAAGAAAAACACGTGTGCAAACAATGATATTATTTCCATATGGAAATTTTATCGATCAATCAACATTCAACATTTATCCCTTTAAATTAATTTA
Organism: Allium sativum; assembly: GCA_030737875.1. NCBI lineage: Eukaryota > Viridiplantae > Streptophyta > Magnoliopsida > Asparagales > Amaryllidaceae > Allium > Allium sativum. The sequence goes on from CM060915.1 coordinate 382,908,303, forward strand.
TCGTTAATTTATTTATTTCCCTGTTTCCCATTTTCATATATTCGTAAATCCTTATTTTCTAAACTTAGAAAATATACGTTATTAATCACTGGAAAACGTTTCCATATTTATTCCCATTTCTTATTTTCTATTATCAGAAAACATTTCTGATTCTTATTTGGAAAACATTTCCAAAACTCCTTCACTGGATTTAAACTGACGTTTAAATCAAACATCGCCATGCCAACTCAAACCATTTCACTCATTAACTAAATTCACTTAACCATCATTCACTATCAAACCTTACCATTCCTTAGTTAAGAAGGAAGTCAATCAAGTTGGGGTATAATTACTTATCCGACCTTTACTGAACAACGTTTTAACTTCAAAATAGTCAAAGTTTATCTTTTAAATCTTTAACAAACTTCCTTACGTAACTCTCTTTCGAATAAAACTCTATTCGATAACTCTTTCCTTCGAATAAACTATATTCGATAATCTCTCTTCTTCGAATAACCTATATTCGAATAACTCTATTCAATTAACACTATTCGATTAATTCTAATCGATTTACTCTTATCAGTTAGCTCTATTTGATTAACTCAATTCTATTTGCTCTATTATATTAACTCTTATTAGATTAACTCTATTTGATTTGCCCTACTAGATTACTCTATTCAATTAACTCTAACTAATTTACTCTTATCAATTAACTCTTTTCGAATAAATTATATTCGAATAGCTAATATTCGATTAGCTCCTTTTGAATAACTAATATTCGATAACTCCTTCTTTCGAATAAACTACATTCGATTTCTCCTTTTCGAATAAACGATATTCGATTAACTAACTACGAATAACTTATATTCGATTTCTCCTTTCGAATAAACTAATATTCGATAACTCCTTTCTTCGAATAACTATATTCGATTACTCCTTTCGAATAACTAATATTCGATTAACTCCTTTCGAATAACTAATATTCGATAATTCTTTCTTCGAATAAACTATATTCAAATAACTCTAATACGACTAACTCTAATTCAATTAACTCTATTCGAATAACAAATATTCGACTAACTCTTGTTCGATTAACTCTATTTGAATAACTCTAGTTCGATTTAACTCTAATCAATTAACTCTAACTGATTAACTCTAACTGGTTAACTCTAACTCTAATCGACTAACTCTAACTCTAATCGATTAACTCCTCTAACTCAGTTTGATTAACACATTTTGATTTACTCCTTTGATTAACTCTACGTCCATATTCAGTTTCAAATATCGATGTTGAAATCGATTCTTACTTCTCTATATAAGTCCTGACTGATATATTCTATTTATCGAATGATAAATATTTTATTTAATTTATAAAATATTATTAATAAATTAATCTTCTCAATCTATTGGTTACAACAGATTCTATTTAATTCCACTTTAAATAAATCTTTTCTATTTATCTGTTAAAAACAGATTTCCACTTTCTATTCATTTTCTAAATATTCCTTTGATTTAATTCTATTTATTTATCAAATAAATATTCCTTTGATTTAATTCTATTTATTTAACAAATAAATATTCCTTTGATTTAATTCTATTTATTTAACAAATAAATATTTACTTTCAATTCTATTTATTTAACCAATAAATATTTCCTTTTTATCTTTTTATTTATTTTCTAAATAAATATTCCTTTATAATTCTATTTATTTGTTTACAAATATTTCCTTTAAAATTCTATTTGTAAATGTTTTTACAAATATATTGCTTTCCAATTCCATTTGTAAATGTTTTACAAATGTTTTCCCTTTTTATTTCTATTTGTAATTGTTTTACAAATATTCCTCTTTCTATATTATTTGTAAATGTTTTACAAATATTCTTCTTTCTATTTGTTTTACAAATGTTTTTCCCTTTATATTTGTTTTTACAAATATCTTTGTTTGTAATTGATTTCACAAATATTTTCCTTTATATTTGTTTTCACAAATATATTCTTTTTGACTCTTTGACATTATAATTATTTCCTTTCATAAAATCCTTTTTCCTTTTATATATAAAATCCATTGATTTTATATAAATAAATTATTTTCAAAATATATTTTGAAAATCCCCTTTTTCAATATCCCCGTATTTCTTGCAGTATTTAAAATACCAAACAACAATGATTGATATCCTTCAAACACACATAATCAACACAGATTATATATCGCATCATATATTTCAATATACGAAAAACAGTAAAATAAATGTTGAGGAATCCGGTTGGATTCCTCCGACCTGTTTCCCTGCATCCACAGATGTTAAATAATACAATTAAAATCAATTTCATTTCAATATGAAATATTCTGCTAAACAGAATCTATATTTGATTAACGATATATATATATCGTTATCTATAATTTCAACCAACATATCAGTTGTTCATTCAAAACAGTCAACACACAACAATCAACAGATAATTATCAGTTCTAAAAATATGCTATATAAAAATATAATGGTTCAGAGTTGGTGAGTTTTACTCACGTTGGCAGTTCATCATTAAATAACGATATTTGTCCGTCGATTCAGACCGGACAATTTATTTTGCTATAAATTGTAACTAGCTCGAATTCACTTCCAGTTCGTTCCATGGTGTAGCCACCGTCCATACGATCCTATCGGATCTAGTTTCGTCAAGTTCCCTTTTACTTTGAAATCAGCCCATCACAAAGCCGCAGGCCCAAATTTCCCAGACCCGCCCCAAATGGCTCTTAAGTCCAACTTCACACGGTTTACCCGACCGTTTTCCCCTTCTCCTTCCTGGATCTGAGAATCCCACCCCCCCTCCTTTCTCAATCAAACTGCTTGTTCCTTCCAGGCTTTGAATTCAATCCTGTTCCACAAAACAAAGTGCCGCACCATTGAATCCCTTCATACCTCTTCCTTACTCCCCAACAACAAATCCAACACAAGAGTTTCATTCTCCACTAAACAAGGCTACTACAAAAACGAACTCAACACAAGCCTATCTCTTCTTCCCCGACATCGATCCACTAATCCACAACAAAAACCCATATTTGGAACCCACTTTGATTTCCGTATCATTTGATCCCCTCAAACCTCAACTCGGTTCTCGTTGTTCGAATTCATCGTTGCCTTCACGTTTGCGACTTGCTCCCCTAATGCTTGCAAGGAACACATGCCTCCCAAAATCAGTCATGGTGGTGATGTCAAGACCCACCTCTGAAGCACCATTGCTAGCCGTACTAAGCCTTCCTCCATCCCCAACCAGGTTGCGGTCAAGTCCACTAAAAAGATATGACTCGGACCCCAAAACAATCACGCAAAATTGAAGAGCCTTATGCCAGGAGTTTAAGCGTAATTATTTCATGATTTATAAGAATTTATTTTCATTTTCTTTGAAGTGGCGGCTCGTTCTTCCTTAGATTTAGAGAAGGGAATTTAGGTTTAAAAGACTGACGGGGTTATTTATAGTATTTCGTTTGCTTTTTTGTTGAGGAGATTTAGAAGGCCACGTTTTTTTGTTTTTAAGGCCACAGAGAGCGGATAGTTTGAGAAGAGGAATCGTGGCTTCTGCTTTGATCGTTGAAAATAAATAAATTAAGGGATGGATATTTGTTTTACATTTGAGAGAACCCTATTATGCGAAACTCCGCTTGTTCACAGATTGATATGAAAATATCATTAAATCGAGTAATGTGCCGTGATCCTAAAAATATAAAAGTGTCGGTAGATTAACTCATATTATGAAACCCCAAAATGTTGATTACAGGGTGCAAAATACTCCAAATAAAAACTTGCTTATTTAATTAATTAAAAATTACAATAAAATTATAAAAATTAAATTATCACTACGTCTCAAAAGAATCTTTTCCAAATTCGAAACCAGTATCTAGTTATATCGAATAAACCGTTACGGTCGATAAACGATTCTATAGCGACTATTTTAAAATTTGATTTGGACACAACTCACAATCTACACGACAAAATCCCGATTTTTCTCTTCCACTAGAAAATTATACTTCACCAGCTCCTAATGTTTCTTGTTTCACAGAAATCCGATTTAAAACGGACCCTGTATATCTAGTTGAAGTTCAAATCGCCAAATAGCGAACTACCGCGCCATTTCAAACTCACTTATAAATATAATAAAATTTATACGTTCAACTGTCGTCAAAATAAAATATTCGTTATTATAATTCAATTCTTAGCTGAATTTAATATTTTAAATTGTCCAGTTCACATTATATTGCAAATTCACAATTTCTGACTATTTCAGAAATTAAATATATTACTCTATTATTTATTTTAATTAAATATCCAATATTATTTAATTAAATACCTTTTAATTCTCTATCAGTATTTATATAATTAAATAAGTTAAATATATATCGTAGAAAATACGGGTCGTTACATTCTTCCCCACTTAAAATAATTTCGTCCTCGAAATTGCTAAGGTAGAAAATAGACCCTATTGGCTGGTTAGAACTTATTTGTTCACCTTTTCAACTTCAGTTTCAACTGAACAAATAAAATTCAATTAAAATATTAATTTATTCCTACTAACGAAAATTTTCTAATACCTTAACTTTTCAAAAAAATTCGCCAGCACCTCCTTTGTACTGGTCAATCAGTACAACTACCACTCGCCTCTCTGGGCCATCTCCAACCCAAAAGAAAATCAAACAGCCAAGCAGCTTGCTAATTCGACTCATAAATCTCATACCATATGAAATATAAACTTGGACCTTTTTGTTGGGCATATCAAATTTATCACTTCCATTTGTTGTTATTTCATCATATACCAATGTTATCCCAACCAAACTCCAGTCAATTCATTCTCAAACCAAATCATTCGCTTATACCAAAGTCGAAATTCATTTCAAACTCGAGTTTCATTCTCGATTCCAACTCTCAACTTGATTATCAAATTACACTTCAGATTCGAATCTCATAATCCAATTTGTCTTGATATCATTCTAATTCAATTTCAGTTACCACTTAACTGACTTTATTTTATTCCCAATTGGCTTTCCCAAATTTTTACTCAATTTGTTTTTAATTCAAACTGTTCTTTCCTGGGAGTTTTAAACAGTTTACCATATCAAAAGTCAAACCTTCCCTTTCAGGATTTTTCACATTAAAAATCTGTACGGCCACATACTGATGTGAAAACCCGTAACTTCCCCGTAAAGGAAAGCGTCGGATAGTTCGAGAACAAACCACAGCAGAACACATACAGAAGAACATTTCATTGTATATTACAACAATGCATCAGATTACAAGAATATACAGAGTAAGAATAAATATTACACAGAAATATCAGAGATTTAAATTACATTTAAATACATAGCAGCGGAAAATAATACAATACACAACTAGAAGAAGATATACGGATACAAAGCTTTCCGGATATCGTTCCAGCTGTCAACCAGTATCCTGTGAATATAAATCTGCAAAACCAAAACTACTAGCTGCCCGTGTCAAAATAAGGGCACCCAGAGTTTAGGTTAAAACAATAAACTCCAGGTCAATCATGGGACTGGTGTGAGAACTAAAACAGCTAATCTTTATTTTTAAAGTTCGGTAAATCAAGGGACCACGCCGTATAACACGGAACGGGTTTCCTCCCAAGAATACCAGTGCATAAAACAAACAGCGCAATGCTAAATAAAGAAAAATGAAGCTGTTATAAGACCCAGGTCCCATCACACAATGCCACGCAGCCGAGGATAGGGTTTTCCCTTATAACAGCCAAAGAATGCTTGATACGTTTAAAACAAATCATTTGATACTATTATAAGTGCATAGTGTATAAAACAACTTCAAATCATAAGTATCAATCATAGGCGGCATGGGTACCATATATCATGTCGCCATATATAGGTTTACAAATAAAACCGCAAATGTCACTTATTTGGAAATTGGGTTTCCATCTATGAACCGAGGCTAGGGGCAAGATCCTCAACCGATTCGAGACAATCTAGCCCATGTCTCAGGATCAGAACGCATCAACCCTTTAGATCGTCAGGGCCGGTCCACCGATGTGGATTATTATGCCTGAACAATACGTCTCTCCGCCCTATGGGGCGTAAACGAGCCAACTAAATGACTCCATCGGTTCGAGAACGACCGATCAATCCGAGGCGCCTCGCAACAGCAACAACCACATAAGTCAAACTCGTCAGGGCGTGTAAAACCACTGACGCCACTTCTAGCTAGAAAGAGACGCAAGTCCTCCCTGATGTCCTCTCCCGTTTTTGGTTCATACCGGGTGTGAAACTCGCGAAGTAAACGTTACACAAAGCTACGCCACGAAGGCCGTGCTTCGATCATCAACCACAAGACTTTGCTTTTCAACAGAAGCCTTGATCCTTTGCATCTTAGCATGCCACACAGGCAAGCCATCCTATGCAACCGATATCAGTCACACAGAATGAAATCCGATGTCAGACACACAGTCCATTTACAAGTCCGTTCTGGGTCTGAACGAAACCGGAGGCACCTAGTACCCCGCATATCCATCGATCTCCAAGTACGTCTGGACGATCACTAACTGTTTCCATCTTCTTGGGTGTACAGCCCAATCAAGATCATCAGTAATTACCCAAACGACGTGAAGACCTCCGGTCTTCGACCATCGTCCTCATCTTCGACTTATCGTCGTATCAGTTATTCAGAATGGGATAAACCCGGTCTTTCCGAATAACTCGCGTATATATTATAAAAGTGTTACACAAACACAACATACGCCTCATTCCAATTCATTAGTCACTAACCGTAAATTAATCAAGAGAATAATTCCCCAAATATTAACCCCGAAGGCCGAAACCAACATCAGATCAATATCCAGAAAACCATTCTGCTTAGCTAACCGACAGTTAGTTTCTAAATTTCACATTCATAGGGAAAGGTTCCCATTAATTTTATCCAAGATAAATTCCTGAATTTATTCTTTAATCTATCTTTTGAATATCAATTCAAACTAGTCGGAATTAGCGAACATTACCGAAGTAATCATTGGTTTTAATTTCCCAATCCCAACCTATTCATCCCATGAAGTAAAACTGGTAGTACTTCATATCTAACACCACGGTGTTATCGGTAAATTCAATTACCATTTCACGTTCAAATCTAATTAAAGATTTAACTAACGCCTGGAGCAAAACTGGTGATACTCCATTTCGATTATTTCAATCTAATTAAAGATTCATTAAAACTCCACTTAGTTTTAATCTTTAACTGGGTTAAAGAATCAGTGTCATTTAAAAACACAGTTCACGATAAACCCAAAATCACATTCATTAATTATCGGGTTAAAGAACGAGTGTTGTTTAAAACACTGTTCACGATAAACCCAAAAATCAATATCAATTCAATTCCAATTAAATATTATTTAATTGGTACAATTCATTAAATCTAAATAAAAAGATTTAATCTTTTCTCAACTGGGTTCAAGAACAGTGTTAGTGAAGACACCATTCACGACAAACCCAAATCACATTTGATATTCAATATAAGGCTCTGAATAGAAAATATATCGGCTTATATTCAACATCAAATTCTACGATGAACAAATGTCGTATTGGAAATAACGATATAAATATATATCTTTCAAATTTCCATAACAACACCTGTATAATCACGAATTCCAACATCGAAATATTCCGAAGACAATTTCGATTCAAATCCACTCCAATGCAATCATTGGAAATTTTGGTTATTTTTAAAACCCTTTTCAAATTCAATTTATTTATTTAAAAATAAATAGAATTATAATTCTAGTGCAAAACTAGTTCATTTCGATAAAAATCTATTTTTATCTTTTCAAATATGGAGTTTTTCATCCCAATTCTTCCTAAATCATTTCTTATGATTTTACACAAATTATTACTATTTTTAATAATTTTATCAAGGCCCGTACAGTCGATTTCCTTCAACGGCCATCGAACTGCACTTACATCGACCTTTTTCGAATTTGATTTGGACGTATCTCCAAATCCAACCGTTAGATTTCAAATTTCTAACATTCATTAGAAAGCTCTTTTCGATACGAACCCAACGGTTCCGGTTTTAGGAGAATCCGACGGTCGGATCTCCCGTAATGTCCGTTTGAAATAAATGGTCGAAATTCACGAACTGCCGCGGCGCGGCGCGTTCTATTCAGGCCATTATATTATATATATAATATATATAATATATATTTCGTCGATTTCTATTTAAAACGAATTATATAAATAGTTTTAAAATCGTTTCAAAAGCTATTTCAACTTTCTTTTCAATTCAAATCAAAATTGAATTCTTCTTTCTAAATTCGTTTTAAAATTCATTTCTATTCAATTCAAATTTCAATTCAATTTGAATTCATTTCAATTTGCTTGCAATTCAATTTGAATTCGTTTTCAATTCATTTTATTTCGAAATCGTTTTCAATTCAATTCATTTCGAAATCGTTTTCAATTCAATTCATTTCGAAATCGTTTTCAATTCAATTCATTTCGAAATCGTTTTCAATTCAATTCATTTCGAAATCGTTTTCAATCGATATAAATATCGTTCACGTCTAAATGGCGTCAATCTAATCAACACGGCTTCATGAATTTCTATTTTCAAATATTCTATTTCAAATATTTCTTTTCAAATATTTCTTTTTCAAAATAGTTGTTATTATCAAAATATTTCGTTCAACACATGACCAATCTCAATGAATGAGTACTGTCAACACATGAACTTTTATTTTATATTGTTCTTTATTTTTCAAAATGGGAATGAGGCCCAATCAATCACCATACAAAATTAATTATATGGATTTTCATACAACACATGTATATAATAGCATTGAAAATAATCAACCATCAACCAAAGTGCACTACACTGTATAAGCATCAAATATAGATATTCAACGCTTATAACAGCCTGTCAATCAATCGATCGACATATTTAATCAATCAGGATGAGTGAACTTCAAATTTCATCCCAACACCCGTGTGGGGTTTCAAACAATCAAACACAGATTTTTATTCGTGCAGTTGGGCGATGTGTGAAATTTATCGACCCAATCAATGTCCTTCAAATAGGTGTACATAAACAAACCGTCTGGTTTGTAAATGAATATTTATTTATTCACATTCACGTTAAAAATTATATTTTTAACGATAAAACATTTTATTCCAACATATGAATTTCTATTATTCATTTACACAAATAAAATGATATTTTTATTTTCTAACATATTTTAGAAAATTTCGGCGGCATAACGGCACGATACTAGAAACGGGACAAGGCCTAGCCTTATCCCCGGTCTAGTGAAGGCCCACGCCATTCACACATCAATCAATCAATTCAATTTCACCAAACAATTCAATTTCAAATCATCTAATCTACTACACAACAAAACAATTTAACAAACAAGCCATACATGGTCTGTGGATGACGGGTGTCGGGTGCTACTAAGCACCGTCTGCATCCTAGTACATATATAACTAGAAAAATTAAATTGAAAGGTGAGGAGTTCTCACAGATAGCTATCCTAGCTCCACGGCACTTCATTGATAGAAATCTTCATTGTTTTCGCATCTTCGTCGCCCGTAGCCACTACATACATAAAAATCGAATTTTTACTTCGCTATTCAATATTTAAAAATCATATTTTTATTTCGAAGGTCAATATATAAAAATCAAATTTTTAGTTCAAAATTCAATATATAAAAATCGTATATTTTTATCGAAGTTCAACATATAAAAAAAACCTATATTTTGCTTTATAAAAAATCTCGTTTTTGCTTTATAAAAATTTCTGTTTTTGCTTTATAAAAATTTCTGTTTTTGCTTTATAAAAATTTCTGTTTTTAAATACATAAAAATAATTTAAACAAATAAGAAAAAAACTTACAGGAGGGGGGGGTCTTTCGTCGCCGAACAACAGCACGGGGGGGGGGGGGGGGTCCTTCGTCGCCTAGCAGCAGCAGGGGGGGTTCCACGCCATCGCGAGGTGGAGGGGGGGGTTTCAGTCGGCGGTGGGGTTTAAATTTGGGGCGTCGCGGTTTTTCTTTGGGGACGGGCTTCGAACGGAGGTGGATGGACGGAGGCGGAGGAGCTCGAGAAGAGGAGGGGGCTGGTGGAAGAAGGGGCGGCGGCGATGGGTCAACCCACTGGCGGCGCGGCGTCGACGATTAGGGCTCGAAGCCCCTCTTTTTTTTTATTTTTTTATTTTGAAATCGAACAGATAAAGGAGGAGGGTGAGAGAGAAAGTGAAGGGTGGGATTATATAATATACAATAATTTATTTATTTTATTCTCCTCCAAGTTGACTCTCCATTTGACCTCGAAATCGAGCCCACCGACTGTCGTCCCTAGCGTATTACCCCCATTTCGAACACAATGGGATATGTATCGTAGGCCAATTCAACTGTTTGAATCAATCTCCGTTGAATTTAAAATATAAATCTTTATATATTCAATTTAAACGCACACTTCAATTTACCGGGGCCACATACGGGCTCTAAAAATTCCCGAAAAAATATTTCTAGCTTCGTATTTACGATACGGTCCTAACAAAACTAATTTCGTCGAATTCTGAGACCGTTTGAAAAATGGCCAATTTCCAGTCGATTAAAATCAACTGAAACTGGTCAAACGCGTTTTCCTTTGCCACGCTCACATATTGATTCCAAAAATTATGAAATTTGAAACCTAGCAATAACTTCACATCCCGGACCCAACAAAACTGGTTTCGTCGAAATCCGAGGTCGTTTGCAAAATGTCCATTTTTAAGGGCCTGAATTCCATAGCGACTATTCAGAATTTTCAACTGGACATATCTTTTGATTCCCGCTACGAACTTTTGATTTTTCGGATTCGTTGGAAAGATATTCACTATTAGATTCCATTATTTTTGGTTTCACTAAAATCCGGATTGTTTTGCACCCGGTACATTCAAATGAAGTTTGAAATCGAATTATCGAACTACCGCGCCATTTTCAATTCTATTTATAATTATATATAAATATTTTATATTCTAACGACGACGCGTATAAATATATACGTTCGAATTATATTCAAAATAAATTTTCGTCGATATTATTTAAAATTATTCAAAATTCGCTAAAATTGCCAAAATAAAAATTTTAAACTGGCCCAGATTTTCCGGGTTGTTACAACTGACTTCAAAAATCACGAAACTTGACATCTAACAATAATTTAACATTGCGGATCCAACAAAATTAGTATCGTCGAATTCTGAGGTTGTTTGCAAAACTGGCTATTTTTAAAGCTCTAAATGACCCATTTAAATATATAAATATATTTAAAACTAATTAATTTAAATATTAATAAATTAATATTATCGTATATATATTCATATACGATATCATACAGCTCTAGTATGTTTCTAACTGAATTTACAGCTCGATATTTCAAAGTTCCCACTTATATCGATATTCGATTTATATTAATTCCTTTGACATTATAAATAAATCGATATAAATTATAAAGGAATTCCATAGCGACTTTTCTAAAATTTGATTTGGACATAACTAAAAATCTACATGACGAAATCCCGATTTTTCTCTTCCATTAGAAAAATATACTTCACCAGCTATGAACGTTTCTTATTTCACAGAAATCCAATTTAAAACGGACCCTGTACATTTAGTTGTAGTTCAAATCGCCAAATAGCGAACTACTGCGCCATTTTGAGCTCGAATTTAATTATATTATAATTCTACGTTCAACTATCGTTTACATAATATATTCGTTATTCAAATTCAATTCCAAACTGAATTATCTATTTGAAATTGCTCGATTCACGTTATATTTTCAATTCACTATTTCAGACTATTTTAGAAATTAATTATATTATTCTATTATTTAATTTAATTAAATATTCAATATTATTTAATTAAACAACCTTGTAATTCTCTAAACCATTATTTACATAATTAAATAAATTAATTATTATACAGCATAAATACGGGTTGTGACACACTCCTTTACCAAATTTACTTTTACCAATTCCTTTTCTAATCCATTTAATCATTTCCCACTTGGAATTCTTATTTCAATTCCCCAATTTGACTTAATCCCATTTTTAAGTAACGTTAATTTAAAATTAACGATATAACACCTCAAACCTCTTTTACATAACACTGATTTATTATTAAACCCTTCTGTTCTCAATTACTTTTACTTAATTCGAATTTTAAGTAAACATTTAATTTAATCTATTGTATTCGCTTAAAATTCTCTTTATAACTTTGTTATAAAAATTCGGGTTTTAAAAATAAAACTGGTTCATAAACTCCTTCCACCAATCCATTAGATTCCATTTCAACTTTGATTACTTTCAAAATGATTCAATTAATACATATTGGATACCTTAGTAATATTCATAAGTTGGTTCGTTTGGATTGAGAGAAATCTGAGGATCTTTCATTCTATTTCTGTACCTTCTGATAATCTAATTATAAACATAGCAAATTTCTGTTTGTTCTGGATGTCTAATTCACACTATAAACTATTTGGTGAGTTGAAATTTGGACGTTTTTTGACTAAGGTTAGATCTAATCTAAGTTTATTCATTCGTATTAATAGTTAGTTTAGATGCAATATACCTCGTCTGGGTTGCTGATCCTTGTTATAAGGGTTAGATATCTTCTCATGATGTTTTGTTCTTATGTCCTTATTTTTTGCATATATATATATATGGATATCTGCCTATATATATATGCTTATATATCTAAAATATAAATATATATATATATAAGTATATATATATATATTTCTTACATATATATATATACATTTATACATGTATATATATTGAGACATATATATATATAGTCATATATTCATATATATGTGTAAGTACTGATGATTTTTTTTCAGTTTTCAGATTACAGATTGTAGATGAAGCTGTGGAGCTTTTGGGTTTTGCTGCTTTGATTTGATCATTCTTGGCTTGCTTTGGATATATTGGTGTATGTGGAGTAGGAGTGTCTGTATATTTTGGTGATCTATTACACCATTTTTTTATATATTTTTTTCGTTTATTATATGTATGGGAGTAGATATACTTCTTATCGGGTGGTGGCCTTGCCGGAATTCGATAACGAAGTATGATGGGTGGTGGCCTTGCCGGAACTCATCTATCTACTTTCCCTTACATTCCTTCTCGAGTCTCTTGTTTTTGGGTCTGTGTTTTTGGTGTATGTATTTGGATACTGTATCACCCTATTTTTATTATATATATGTGTGCTCTCTTCCCCTAGGAAGATCACACATTTTTTTGCTCAAAAAAAATGATTCAATTAATTGAAACTTTCTAAATTATTATTAATTAAATGTAACGACCCAGAAAATCTGAACCAATTTAAATTTTTTTTAATTGGCTAAAATAATGGATTTTAAATATTTAAAATAAATATTTTAAATAATGGCGATGAAAACTGAGTTTGAATCGACATTTGAAAACGAATATAATTAATTATAATTATATATAGAATTGAAAATGGCGCGGTAGTTCGATAATTCGATTTCAAACTTCAATTGAATATACCGGGTGCAAAACAATCCGGATTTTAGTGAAACCAAAAATATTTAAATCTATTAGTGAATATCTTTCTAACGGATTCGACCAATCGAAATTTGATAGCGGGAATCAAAAGATATGTCCAGTTGAAAATTCTGAATAGTCGCTATGGAATTCAGGCCCTTAAAAATGGACATTTTGCAAATAACCTCGGATTTCGACGAAACCACTTTTGTTAGATCCGCAGTGTCAGGTTATTGCTAGGTTTCAAATTTCATAATTTTTCGAATCAATATGTGAGCGTGGCAAAAGAAAACGCGTTTGACCAGTTTCTGTTGATTTTAATCGACTGGAAATTGGCCATTTTTCAAACGGTCTCAGAATTTGACGAAACTAGTTTTGTTAGGACCGTATCGTCAATACGAAGCTAGAAAATATTTTTCTAGAATTTTTCTAGTTAGTATGTGACCCCGGTAATTTGAAATGTGCGTTTAAAATTCAATATAGTGATTTAAATGTAAATTCAAAAGGAAACTGATTGTAACGATCAAATCAGCTTGCGATACATATCCCATTGTGTTCAGAATGGGGGTAAAACGCTATGGACGACAGGCGGTGGGCCTCGTTTCGAGGTCGTGGGTAAAAGTCAACTTTATGCAATTAATTTAAATTAAAAAAAAAATATTTTCTTTTCCCCCCTCCCTTTTATCTCCTGCTTGGCCCCCCGTTTCAGTTATATCAGAAAACAAAATAAAAAAAAAAGCAAAAACCCTAAAAGCCAAATCGATCGAGCGCCGTAGCCGTCGCCCCCTCGAGACATCACCGACGAAGCCTCCCCCCCCATCGCACGAGCTCCGACGAAGCCTTCCCCCCCCATCGCACGAGCTCCGACGAAGCCTCCCCCTCGCTGACGACGCTGAAGCCGCCGTCCATACCTCGAAGCCCTCCGACGTCTGCGAAGACCTCCCCCCCCCCCCCCCTCTCTCTGTAAGAATTTCTGTTTATTTTATTATTTTATTTTTATTTTTTTTAAAAACCGAATTTAATAATGATTTTGTTTTAAAAATAAAAACTGAAAAAGTTTAAAAGTAAAAAACTAAATATTTTTAAAGGTATAAAACTGAATATTTTTAAAAGGAATTTTTAAAAGTATTAAAACAGGAATTTTTAAAAGTATTAAAAACTGGAATTTTTAAAAGCATTTTAAAAACCTGAATTTTAAAACAGAAAAAAAAACTGATTTATTTATAAAGTATAAAAAAACTGATTTATTTATAAAGTATAAAAACTGATTTATTTATAGAATAAAAACTGATTTATTTATAAAGAAATTAAAACTGATTCTATAAAAGAAATAAAAACTGATTTATTTATAGAATAAAAACTGATTTATTTATAAAGAAATTAAAACTGATTCTATAAAAGAAATAAAAACTGATTTATTTATAAAGTATAAAAACTGATTTATTTATAAAGAAATTAAAACTGATTCTATAAAAGAAATTAAAACTGATTTATTTATAAAGAAATTAAAACTGATTTTATAAAAGAAATTAAAACTGATTTTTATTTTAGAAATTAAAACTGATTTGGTTTTTTTAAAAGTTAAAAACTGAATTTTATAAAAGGTATTGAAAAACTGATTTTGAATGATTTTAAAACTGATTTTTAAAAGGGTTTTAAAGGATTTAAACTTCAAAAAGTAAAAACGGATTTTTTTTAAAAGAAGTTAAAACTGATTTTAAAAAGCTATAAAAACTGATTTTGTTTTAAAGGAAAAATCAGATTTTTATATATTGAAAGTAAAAGTAAAAATCATATTTTTATATATGGAATAACATAGTAAAAATTCGATTTTTACATATGCAGAGAATACGGGCGAAAGCGACAAAAGGCGAAGATTTCTATAAAGGAAGTATCGTGCAGTTGGATAGCTATTGGTGAGATTTCTGATTAAAAAATTATATATATATATATGCGTGAAAATGAAAGTGAATTGCTATATATTAATATTTATATATATATATATATATACGCCCCTCGTCCACAAACCATGGACGATATTTATTGGTTGAAATTGTTGTGATAATTGGTTGATAACGAATGGTTGTTTGGGATTGTTTGTGATTGATATTGGTTGATTGTGGTTGAAAAATACCCATTTGTGGTTGTGAAATATTTGGTTGAAACCACATAGGATTAGTTTGTGGAAATGAAATAAATATATATACATGCCGCCTGCGTGCGAACTAGATGCATGTTTCCCATTGTCAAAAACCGCGAGGTTTTAAGGTAGAGCGAGGAGCCGTACTAGGGACGGTGCCGGTGTAACTACCCTGCCGTTATGCTGCCGAAATTTTGAATAATATTTGTGTGTTTGAATTATTTTCATATGCTTAAACTATATTTATTCCTTATATAGAAAACATTCATGTGTTGAATTGATATTCATTCGTTGTTTAGAAATTCATGTGTTGAATGGTATTCATATTTTGAAATAAACTGTTTGATAATAAAAATCACATTTTTATCTATATATAAAAACTATAGAAAACATTCATGTGTTGAATTGATATTCATTCGTTGTTTAGAAATTCATGTGTTGAATGGTATTCGTATTTTGAAATAAACTGTTCGATAATAAAAATCACATTTTTATCGATATCTAAAAACTATTGAAAACATTCATGTGTTGAATTGATATTCATTCGTTGTTTAGAAATTCATGTGTTGAATGGTATTCATATTTTGAAATAAATTGTTTGATAATAAAAATCACCCTTTATCGACTATATGAACTATATAGAAAAGTAGTGTTTTGAAATGAACTGTTTTACAATAAAAATCATATTTTTATTGTATGTATAAAATCGTTAAAATGGGAAGTGTTAAAAATAACCACTTGTTCAAAATAAACATATATGAGTTGAAATATTCATTAATTAGCTAATGAAATGATTTGCACCTATTTATGTAACATTAGAATGAATGGTGTTTTTAAACCAAATAGAAATCGAATATGAAGTTGAATAGAAAATGAAAAATGATATGGACTGTATATATATGTACATGCATATTCATTGAACAGGTTATAGCAAAGGGGCTAGAGAAGAGGAATAAAATTTTGTGCCCGACAAATAGGTACACATTTACTGATTTGTTTGGGTGATGATTTTGAGCCTGTTGGCTAGCCGCTTGGCTTTTTCTTTTTCTTTTTGAGATTAGAAGGACCGGGACGCTATTTGCGATTTCCCGACGCTCCCGGTGTAGGGGAGGTTATGGCGAAATTTTTCCAAAATTTAAGGTGTTAGAAAATTTTTTGAAGTTAAAACGATATTGGAATTGTTGAATGAACTATATTTATATAACTATATAAATATAAATAAAATTAAAACGAAACGAAGCCGTGCAGTTCGTATTTCGAAACCGTAATTTCAAACGACTAGTACGGGAAATCCGACCATTGGATTTTCCCGAAACCTCAACCGTCGGGTTCGCCTTGGAATAATCTTTCCAACGGCACCAACCTTGTAAAAATCCAACGGTTGGATTGTCTGGAATGTTTAATTCAAATCTGAAGAAAAACAGCGCCAGAAACGATTATATTTATTTATATATATAAATAAAATTATATTTAATCGAATAACGACGCTGCAGTTCGTATTTTGAAATCGAAAATTCAAACGATTGTACCGGGAGATCCGACCGTCGGAATTTCCCGAAACTGGAACCGTTGGATTCGTTTTGAAAAGACCTTTCTAATGATGTAAATTTTGTGAAGATCCAACGGTTAGATTTTCAGATATGTGTAAATCAAATCTAAAGAAAAACAGCGCCACGGCCGCCTTATGGCCCGAAGCGTCGTTTTGAATAAAATGGCTATTTTAAAAATAAATAAAAATAGCGATAAATAGTTATAAAATATCATAAGCGATATGGAATGGAAATAAACTGAATTTGCTTGATTTATGTGGCTTTTGATGGTTGAATGTGTTTGGTGTGAAAACTATATTAAAGAACACAATTGGTGTTGTCGAATAATTTAACCATTGAAATAAATCGATTTGAAATTCTAAATATACGTGAATTATTTGAAAAGGCCGAGTTAATTCTCATTTCGAATAATCGACCGACGATTGAAATTCGAAGATGAAGACGATGGTCGAAGACCGGAGATCTTCACCTCGTTTGGATGGTAACCGAGGTCCTGATTGGGAGGCATCCCGAAATATGGATAATGAGTGGTGATCGTTCAGACGTACGTGTTGATCAAAGGGTTTGCGAGGTATTTAGTGCCTCCGGTTTCGTTCAGACCCAGAACGGACTTGTAAATGGACTGTGTGTCTGACATAGGATTTATTCTGTGTGGCATGCTAAGATGCAGTGATCAGGGCTTCTGTTGAAAAGCAAAGTCTTGTGGTGATGATCAAAGCACCGCCTGTGTGGCGTAGCTTTGTGTATAACGTAAATTCGCGAGCCTCACACCCCGGTATGAACCTAAAACGGGAGAAAGGACCTCAGGGAGGACATGCGTTTTCTTCTAGCTAGGGTGGTGTCAGTGACCTACCAGCCCTGACATTTATATACTTTTCACCTATGTGGTTGTTGCTGTTGCGAGGCGCCTCGGTTTGATCGGACGATCCGGGTCCGATGGAGTCATTCGTTGGCTCGTTTACGCCCCAAAGGGCGGGGAAACGCAGTGTTCAGGAATTTTAATCCACATCGGTGGACCGGCCCTGACGATCCAAGGGCCCACCTGTGTCTGGGTCCTGGGACACGGGCTAGAGCATCTCGAATTCTGTAAGGACTATCTTTTGCCTTGGTTCATGACGGAAATCCAATTTCCAAATACGACATCGTGCGGTTTTGATTGTATACCTATATATGGCGACATAGTGGTATGGGGCATTAATGCCGTCTATGATTGATAGTTATGATTTGAAATTGATTTCAAAACATATAAACACTAGCAATAATATCAAATGCCTTTGCTTTATTCGTATCAAGCATATTTTGGCCGTTATAAGGTAAAAACTCTATCCTCCGGTTTGCGATGCATTGTGTGATGGGAACTGAGTCTTATAACGGCTTCATTTTTATAAAAAGCATAGCGATGTTTAAAAGAAAGATTTGTTTTAAAGCACTGGCAATCCAATGGAGTAAACCCGTTCCACGAAAGTGGCGTGGTCCTGTGATTGACCAATTATATATGTGTTGAGTGGATTTCTCATACCAGTCCCATGACTGACTCGTAGTTTGTTTCACTCTCAAACTCGGGTGCCCCTTTTTCTACACGGGCAGCCTTGTATTCAGGTTTAGCTGGTTCTTTCTGGATAGCTGGAGCTGAAGATGGATTCTATCATTTATTTCTTTTTATGCTGTTCAGCTCCTATTGTACATATTTTGTTTATTTCCGCTGTAGACATTTATGTATAGCTGAACTGTATTTGTACTAAGTAAGATCCTGTATACTGTGTAACTCTAATGATTACTTTTATCCAGTATATTTTGTTGTTCATTATCTGGTGTATTTATTTAATTCTGTTCTGCTATTAAATGTTTCTGTGTTATATTCCAAAGATAACCTTGTTTCCGTGAGAACGGGAAATCGGGTCGTCTCAACGTGGTATCAGAGCTTTGGTTAAGCTTAGTTCTAGAATATAACATTTGAACGAACTCGTCAGAAATAGAACCAGTAGTGTTCTAGGACGGGCGACTCCATACAGATAGGATCAGTAATATCCTAGTATGAGTAAAGCAGAATGATTACACCTTGATAGACACATTTACATTGAAGTATGTGTTTCTATGTTTTAAAATACCTTTTCTGTGACCTGACACTTGATCTGCCATTTGCAGAAGTACTAGAAAAATGAGTGCCAGAGACAGAAGGAATATCGAACCCGATCTAGAGGCTCTATTCAAGAGATATCGAAATCTGGGTGGAGAAAAATTCTCGGGCAATGAATCTATTATTCAAACTCAAGCTTGGATGAGTTCTGTCGAAAAAATCTTTGAGCATATCCAGCTGAGAGATGACCAGAAACGGTTAGTAGCATCTTGGGCGCTTAAAGAAGAAGCTTTAATCTGGTGGGAATCAATCATCAGAAATAATCCAGAAGGTGATATCACCTGGGACAGATTCAAATTGATTTTCTTAGAAAGATTTACTCCTCCCGAAGTAACCGAGAGATTATGTGATGAATTTTCTTATCTAATACAAGGTGACATGACCATTCCGGAATATCATAAGAAATTCAACGAACTTGCTCACTTTGCTCCTCATCTAATTCAAAATCCGAAGAGGAAAAATATGAGATTTATTCACGGGCTTCAAAGGAAATACCAGAATAAGGTATTGGGGCATGTGAAGCTTCCTTTTTCTGAAATGATATATATGGCCTATCAGTATGAAGATCTCTATAAGAAAGGAATGTTGCGAGACGAAGAAGAAGTCTGTTCTAGTGACAAAACAGAGTCGGAAACTGATATCGCTGAAGCCAGTATGAGGTTTGAGGACAGTAAAGAGCTTAAGGTAGATCGAAAAAGGGCTAGATCTGAAAAAGAACCTGTCACAACTGCCGTATGCAATAACTGCCATCAAAAGGGGCATTTGTCGATAAATTGTGGGCCCTTAAAGAAACGAAGCAAGGGTGGATTCAAATCCGGTGGGAAGGCTCGGGAAAGTAGGAAATGCCGGAAGTGCCATCAAGCTGGTCATATTGAGAAAAACTGCCCGCTATCTCAGAAATCTGAAACGGTACAGGTAAACGAAGTAGCAGAAACTTCTGAGCCCTCAGCTAATCAAGAAAGACCCGATGTTTTAGAAGGCACGCTTACTGTCAAAAACATTCCAGTCAAAGTACTGTTTGACACAGGCGCGTCACGAAGCTTCATTTCCAAAGATGCAGCTAAGAAACTGGATTTGAATTTGAAGAAGCTCAAGGAACCAATGACTGTCCAGAATCCAGTTGGGGGTTCCATTGATCTCAGTTGGATTTGTGGAGTGCCGGTTTCTTTCTCTCGTTATCGGTTTCCTACCATCGCAGTCGCTATGAATTTTAAAGAGTTTGATCTTATCTTAGGGTTAGATTGGTTGACTAAATATGAAGCTGAGGTTAAATGCGCCGACAGAGTCGTAAAGGCGAAGATTAAATCAGGTGATTATATAACCATTCCCTGTGAAGGTCAGAATGCTAATAGAAAAGACTTCTGGGCAGCTTTGGATGTTTCTCCAGCCCAAATTGAAAATATCCCTGAAATCACAGAGAATATTCCTGACCTCATCAAAGACATTCCTGTCGTCAAAAACTATGCGGATGTGTTCGAGGAAGTTGTTCGCTTACCTCCGCAAAGAGAAATAGATTTCAAAATTGCTTTAATTCCCAATGCAAGGCCGGTAGTTCACGCTATTCGAAGAATGTCCTTGAAAGAGAAAGAAGAATTGGACAATCAAACCCGACAGCTAGTATGGAAAGGTCTGATCAGGCCTAGTTTCTCTGATTGGGGTGCAGCCGTGGTATTTGTCCCAAAATCTGACGGTACTCTACGTCTTTGTGTGGATTATCGAGATCTGAACAAACAGACCATAAAGAACAAGTATCCATTGCCGCGGATTGATGATTTGTTGGATCGATTAAATGGAGCACAAGTATTCTCAAGAATGGACCTAGCTACAGGTTTCCATCAACTTCGAATTGCCGAAGAGTGTGTTCCAATGACAGCGTTCAGAGGCCCCGACTTATTCTATGAGTGGTTAGTAATGCCGTTCGGCTTATGTAACGCTCCAGCTTATTTCGTCGATCTGATGAACAGGGTATTCAGAGGAGTCTTGAATAAATTTGTTCTGGTTTTTATTGATGATATTCTAATCTTCTCTAAATCAAAGGCCGAACATGAAAAGCATCTGGAACAGGTTCTAGAAATTCTGAGACGGAATGTATTGAAAGCCAAGTTTTCCAAATGTATCTTCTGGCAAGATGAAGTGAAATTTCTGGGTCATGTAGTATCGAAAGATGGAATCGCTGTGGATCCAAGCAAAATCACAGCTATTCAGAATTGGAAACAGCCCAGTACTCCCACTGAAGTCCGCAGTTTTCTCGGATTGGCTAGCTATTACCGAAAGTTCGTTAAAGACTTTTCGAAGATATCTGGTCACTTAACTAAGCTTACAAAGAAGCATTCTAAGTTCAAATGGACTAAGGAAAGTGAGGAGGCTTTCGAAGAGCTAAAGTTAAGATTAACGACAGCTCCAGTGTTAACCATTATAGATGGCAACCAGGATTTAAAAGTGTGGACTGATGCTTCTAGAGAAGGCCTTGGAGCAGTGTTAATGCAAAGAGGCCAAGTAATTGCTTATGCTAGCCGTCAACTGAAGCCACACGAGAAAAACTATGTAACTCATGATCTTGAGTTATTGGCTATCATATTCTCTTTGAAAATCTGGAGACACTATCTTCTGGGCGAGAGATTTGAACTGTTTACAGATCACCAGTCATTAAAGTATCTGTTCACTCAGAAGGATTTAAACCTGAGGCAACAACGTTGGCTGGAGTTTCTTGCAGCATATGACTTTGAAATTATATACACTCCAGGAAAAGCCAATGTCGTGGCCGATGCGTTAAGCAGAAAGAATGTAATGATCGCCAGCTTTATTATCACAACATCCTTGATTGACAGAATATCTATTCTTCAGAAGGAGGATAACTTTATTAAAGATATGATCAAAAGGATTCAGAAAGGCGAACCCTCGTGTTTTCAAATAGATAACGACGAGACCTTGAGGTTAAAAGGAAGGATTTGTGTTCCTGACGTTCCTGAGCTAAAAAGGGAAGTGTTAGACGAGTGTCACAAGTCCAAGCTGAGTATCCATCCTGGTGTGGCCAAAATGTATAACGATCTCAAAAGAACTTTCTGGTGGAAGGCTATGAAAAGAGACGTTTCGATATATGTTAGTCGATGCCCTACTTGCCAGCTAGTTAAAAGCGACCAACAGAAATTGGCTGGACTATTGCAACCACTAGAAGTTCCTGGCTGGAAGTGGGAACATATTTCTATGGATTTCATTGATGGTTTGCCCAGAACCAGAAAAGGAAATGACAGTATTTGGGTGATCGTAGATCGCTTCACGAAGACCGCCCATTTCATACATGTCAAATCAAATAGAACCGCTCAGAGTCTGGCGCAGATTTATTTCAGGGAAATAGTTAGACTGCATGGAGTGCCGCTCAGTATAGTAAGTGATAGAGATACAATATTCACTAGCAAATTCTGGGAAGCATTTCAAGTCGAGCTAGGAACGAAGTTAAACTTGAGCACCGCTTATCATCCTCAGACAGACGGTCAGACTGAGAGGGTGAATCGCATTCTAGAAGTTCTATTGCGGGCTTGTGTTATAGATTTCGGTGGATCATGGGAAGACAATCTACATTTGGCTGAGTTCTCTTATAACAACAGCTACCAGGCGAGTCTGACAATGTCGCCATTCGAAGCATTGTATGGTAGACCGTGCCGATCTCCTGCTTGTTGGGTCGAGCCTGGGAATAGACTTGTGTTGGGTCCTGATATGATTCGAGAAGCTGCCGACAAAGTCGATTTTATTAAGAAGCGATTACTCGCCGCTCAAAGCCGACAAAAGAGCTATGCCGATAGAAGAAGAAGAGATATATCCTTTGAAGTTGGCGACTATGTATATTTAAAAGTATCGCCGATGAGAGGAGTTATCCGGTTCGGAAAAACTGGAAAGTTAGCACCCAAATTCATTGGTCCGTTTCCTATTCTGGAACGGATCGGAACTCTCGCATATAAAGTTAAACTGCCTGACTGGTTGCCAGGAGTGCATGATGTATTTCATATATCTCAACTTCGAAAGAACGTTCATGATCCAGACTTGATCGTGGAAGAAGCAGCTCAACAGGACATTGAAATTACTCCAGAATTAGCTGTGAGGCGAGAGCCGCTAAAGATTATCGGCAAAGAAACCAAAGAGCTGAGGAACAAGAAGGTTCACTTAGTCAAAGTGCAATGGAGTGGAGATCCGAGAGATTGTACTTGGGAAACCGAGGAGAGCATTCAGAAAGCTTATCCCAGATGCCGAGTAGATATCTCTGATTGACTCCGGTGCAAGGTATATTTACCATACTTTACCTCACAATTTAATTCTCTATTCTATTATAATTGTTGGAATGATTTTAGAAGAAAAATAGGAATTAATTTGTATGGCTTTGAAAGGTTAAAAACAATTGGATTGGTTGTTGTGTTGTGTGATCGTAGATTTATCAAACCCCTTTCGACTTTATTCCTTTTCGGGGACGAAAAGTTTTAAGTGGGGGAGATTGTAACGACCCAGAAAATCTGAACCAATTTAATTTTTTTTTAATTGGCTAAAATAATGGATTTTAAATATTTAAAATAAATATTTTAAATAATGGCGATGAAAACTGAGTTTGAATCGACATTTGAAAACGAATATAATTAATTATAATTATATATAGAATTGAAAATGGCGCGGTAGTTCGATAATTCGATTTCAAACTTCAATTGAATATACCGGGTGCAAAACAATCCGGATTTTAGTGAAACCAAAAATATTTAAATCTGTTAGTGAATATCTTTCTAACGGATTCGACCAATCGAAATTTGATAGCGGGAATCAAAAGATATGTCCAGTTGAAAATTCTGAATAGTCGCTATGGAATTCAGGCCCTTAAAAATGGACATTTTGCAAATGACCTCGGATTTCGACGAAACCACTTTTGTTAGATCCGCAGTGTCAGGTTATTGCTAGGTTTCAAATTTCATAATTTTTCGAATCAATATGTGAGCGTGGCAAAAGAAAACGCGTTTGACCAGTTTCTGTTGATTTTAATCGACTGGAAATTGGCCATTTTTCAAACGGTCTCAGAATTTGACGAAACTAGTTTTGTTAGGACCGTATCGTCAATACGAAGCTAGAAAATATTTTTCTAGAATTTTTCTAGTTAGTATGTGACCCCGGTAATTTGAAATGTGCGTTTAAAATTCAATATAGTGATTTAAATGTAAATTCAAAAGGAAACTGATTGTAACGATCAA
This sequence comes from Allium sativum, assembly GCA_030737875.1. NCBI lineage: Eukaryota > Viridiplantae > Streptophyta > Magnoliopsida > Asparagales > Amaryllidaceae > Allium > Allium sativum. The sequence continues at coordinate 382,932,886 of CM060915.1, forward strand.
ATCAGCTTGCGATACATATCCCATTGTGTTCAGAATGGGGGTAAAACGCTATGGACGACAGGCGGTGGGCCTCGTTTCGAGGTCGTGGGTAAAAGTCAACTTTATGCAATTAATTTAAATTAAAAAAAAAAATTTCTTTTCCCCCCTCCCTTTTATCTCCTGCTTGGCCCCCCGTTTCAGTTATATGAGAAAAAAAAAAAAAAAAAAGCAAAAACCCTAAAAGCCAAATCGATCGAGCGCCGTAGCCGTCGCCCCCTCGAGACATCACCGACGAAGCCTCCCCCCCCCCATCGCACGAGCTCCGACGAAGCCTTCCCCCCCCCATCGCACGAGCTCCGACGAAGCCTCCCCCTCGCTGACGACGCTGAAGCCGCCGTCCATACCTCGAAGCCCTCCGACGTCTGCGAAGACCTCCCCCCCCTCTCTCTGTAAGAATTTCTGTTTATTTTATTATTTTATTTTTATTTTTTTTAAAAACCGAATTTAATAATGATTTTGTTTTAAAAATAAAAACTGAAAAAGTTTAAAAGTAAAAAACTAAATATTTTTAAAGGTATAAAACTGAATATTTTTAAAAGGAATTTTTAAAAGTATTAAAACAGGAATTTTTAAAAGTATTAAAAACTGGAATTTTTAAAAGCATTTTAAAAACCTGAATTTTAAAACAGAAAAAAAACTGATTTATTTATAAAGTATAAAAAAACTGATTTATTTATAAAGTATAAAAACTGATTTATTTATAGAATAAAAACTGATTTATTTATAAAGAAATTAAAACTGATTCTATAAAAGAAATAAAAACTGATTTATTTATAGAATAAAAACTGATTTATTTATAAAGAAATTAAAACTGATTCTATAAAAGAAATAAAAACTGATTTATTTATAAAGTATAAAAACTGATTTATTTATAAAGAAATTAAAACTGATTCTATAAAAGAAATTAAAACTGATTTATTTATAAAGAAATTAAAACTGATTTTATAAAAGAAATTAAAACTGATTTTTATTTTAGAAATTAAAACTGATTTGGTTTTTTTAAAAGTTAAAAACTGAATTTTATAAAAGGTATTGAAAAACTGATTTTGAATGATTTTAAAACTGATTTTTAAAAGGGTTTTAAAGGATTTAAACTTCAAAAAGTAAAAACGGATTTTTTTTAAAAGAAGTTAAAACTGATTTTAAAAAGCTATAAAAACTGATTTTGTTTTAAAGGAAAAATCAGATTTTTATATATTGAAAGTAAAAGTAAAAATCATATTTTTATATATGGAATAACATAGTAAAAATTCGATTTTTACATATGCAGAGAATACGGGCGAAAGCGACAAAAGGCGAAGATTTCTATAAAGGAAGTATCGTGCAGTTGGATAGCTATTGGTGAGATTTCTGATTAAAAAATTATATATATATATGCGTGAAAATGAAAGTGAATTGCTATATATTAATATCTATATATATATATATACGCCCCTCGTCCACAAACCATGGACGATATTTATTGGTTGAAATTGTTGTGATAATTGGTTGATAACGAATGGTTGTTTGGGATTGTTTGTGATTGATATTGGTTGATTGTGGTTGAAAAATACCCATTTGTGGTTGTGAAATATTTGGTTGAAACCACATAGGATTAGTTTGTGGAAATGAAATAAATATATATACATGCCGCCTGCGTGCGAACTAGATGCATGTTTCCCATTGTCAAAAACCGCGAGGTTTTAAGGTAGAGCGAGGAGCCGTACTAGGGACGGTGCCGGTGTAACTACCCTGCCGTTATGCTGCCGAAATTTTGAATAATATTTGTGTGTTTGAATTATTTTCATATGCTTAAACTATATTTATTCCTTATATAGAAAACATTCATGTGTTGAATTGATATTCATTCGTTGTTTAGAAATTCATGTGTTGAATGGTATTCATATTTTGAAATAAACTGTTTGATAATAAAAATCACATTTTTATCTATATATAAAAACTATAGAAAACATTCATGTGTTGAATTGATATTCATTCGTTGTTTAGAAATTCATGTGTTGAATGGTATTCGTATTTTAAAATAAACTGTTCGATAATAAAAATCACATTTTTATCGATATCTAAAAACTATTGAAAACATTCATGTGTTGAATTGATATTCATTCGTTGTTTAGAAATTCATGTGTTGAATGGTATTCATATTTTGAAATAAATTGTTTGATAATAAAAATCACCCTTTATCGACTATATGAACTATATAGAAAAGTAGTGTTTTGAAATGAACTGTTTTACAATAAAAATCATATTTTTATTGTATGTATAAAATCGTTAAAATGGGAAGTGTTAAAAATAACCACTTGTTCAAAATAAACATATATGAGTTGAAATATTCATTAATTAGCTAATGAAATGATTTGCACCTATTTATGTAACATTAGAATGAATGGTGTTTTTAAACCAAATAGAAATCGAATATGAAGTTGAATAGAAAATGAAAAATGATATGGACTGTATATATATGTACATGCATATTCATTGAACATGTTATAGCAAAGGGGCTAGAGAAGAGGAATAAAATTTTGTGCCCGACAAATAGGTACACATTTACTGATTTGTTTGGGTGATGATTTTGAGCCTGTTGGCTTTTTCTTTTTCTTTTTGAGATTAGAAGGACCGGGACGCTATTTGCGATTTCCCGACGCTCCCGGTGTAGGGGAGGTTATGGCGAAATTTTTCCAAAATTTAAGGTGTTAGAAAATTTTTTGAAGTTAAAACGATATTGGAATTGTTGAATGAACTATATTTATATAACTATATAAATATAAATAAAATTAAAACGAAACGAAGCCGTGCAGTTCGTATTTCGAAACCGTAATTTCAAACGACTAGTACGGGAAATCCGACCATTGGATTTTCCCGAAACCTCAACCGTCGGGTTCGCCTTGGAATAATCTTTCCAACGGCACCAACCTTGTAAAAATCCAACGGTTGGATTGTCTGGAATGTTTAATTCAAATCTGAAGAAAAACAGCGCCAGAAACGATTATATTTATTTATATATATAAATAAAATTATATTTAATCGAATAACGACGCTGCAGTTCGTATTTTGAAATCGAAAATTCAAACGATTGTACCGGGAGATCCGACCGTCGGAATTTCCCGAAACTGGAACCGTTGGATTCGTTTTGAAAAGACCTTTCTAATGATGTAAATTTTGTGAAGATCCAACGGTTAGATTTTCAGATATGTGTAAATCAAATCTAAAGAAAAACAGCGCCACGGCCGCCTTATGGCCCGAAGCGTCGTTTTGAATAAAATGGCTATTTTAAAAATAAATAAAAATAGCGATAAATAGTTATAAAATATCATAAGCGATATGGAATGGAAATAAACTGAATTTGCTTGATTTATGTGGCTTTTGATGGTTGAATGTGTTTGGTGTGAAAACTATATTAAAGAACACAATTGGTGTTGTCGAATAATTTAACCATTGAAATAAATCGATTTGAAATTCTAAATATACGTGAATTATTTGAAAAGGCCGAGTTAATTCTCATTTCGAATAATCGACCGACGATTGAAATTCGAAGATGAAGACGATGGTCGAAGACCAGAGATCTTCACCTCGTTTGGATGGTAACCGAGGTCCTGATTGGGAGGCATCCCGAAATATGGATAATGAGTGGTGATCGTTCAGACGTACGTGTTGATCAAAGGGTTTGCGAGGTATTTAGTGCCTCCGGTTTCGTTCAGACCCAGAACGGACTTGTAAATGGACTGTGTGTCTGACATAGGATTTATTCTGTGTGGCATGCTAAGATGCAGTGATCAGGGCTTCTGTTGAAAAGCAAAGTCTTGTGGTGATGATCAAAGCACCGCCTGTGTGGCGTAGCTTTGTGTATAACGTAAATTCGCGAGCCTCACACCCCGGTATGAACCTAAAACGGGAGAAAGGACCTCAGGGAGGACATGCGTTTTCTTCTAGCTAGGGTGGTGTCAGTGACCTACCAGCCCTGACATTTATATACTTTTCACCTATGTGGTTGTTGCTGTTGCGAGGCGCCTCGGTTTGATCGGACGATCCGGGTCCGATGGAGTCATTCGTTGGCTCGTTTACGCCCCAAAGGGCGGGGAAACGCAGTGTTCAGGAATTTTAATCCACATCGGTGGACCGGCCCTGACGATCCAAGGGCCCACCTGTGTCTGGGTCCTGGGACACGGGCTAGAGCGTCTCGAATTCGGTAAGGACTATCTTTTGCCTTGGTTCATGACGGAAATCCAATTTCCAAATACGACATCGTGCGGTTTTGATTGTATACCTATATATGGCGACATAGTGGTATGGGGCATTAATGCCGTCTATGATTGATAGTTATGATTTGAAATTGATTTCAAAACATATAAACACTAGCAATAATATCAAATGCCTTTGCTTTATTCGTATCAAGCATATTTTGGCCGTTATAAGGTAAAAACTCTATCCTCCGGTTTGCGTTGCATTGTGTGATGGGAACTGAGTCTTATAACGGCTTCATTTTTATAAAAAGCATAGCGATGTTTAAAAGAAAGATTTGTTTTAAAGCACTGGCAATCCAATGGAGTAAACCCGTTCCACGAAAGTGGCGTGGTCCTGTGATTGACCAATTATATATGTGTTGAGTGGATTTCTCATACCAGTCCCATGACTGACTCGTAGTTTGTTTCACTCTCAAACTCGGGTGCCCCTTTTTCTACACGGGCAGCCTTGTATTCAGGTTTAGCTGGTTCTTTCTGGATAGCTGGAGCTGAAGATGGATTCTATCATTTATTTCTTTTTATGCTGTTCAGCTCCTATTGTACATATTTTGTTTATTTCCGCTGTAGACATTTATGTATAGCTGAACTGTATTTGTACTAAGTAAGATCCTGTATACTGTGTAACTCTGATGATTACTTTTATCCAGTATATTTTGTTGTTCATTATCTGGTGTATTTATTTAATTCTGTTCTGCTATTAAATGTTTCTGTGTTATATTCCAAAGATAACCTTGTTTCCGTGAGAACGGGAAATCGGGTCGTCTCATTAAATTAATAATTCACTTCGATCATTAACTACCTCAATGGTTAGTTTCTTTATTCAGTAAAATAAATAGTAAATTCCCTTTTTAAAACCCTATTAAAATTAAACAAATATTCTTTAAACTATTTTATTGGATTAATCCAAATAAACTAATTTAATAATTAATTCCAGTTAAAAATGGTAAATTTAGTCAACTCTAAACACAGTTATCCCATTAACCGATTCCAATTAGTTTTCCCTTTAAATTAATTAATAATGTAATTAATTTAAATAATTCTGTTTAATTATTTCTTAATAAAACAATTATCCAAATTAACTGTTAGATTAATTCCCCTTCACTTGTTTATAAATCTGATTGACATTAGAATTTATTTTATAAATTCAATTAATAATTAATTATAAATTAATTAAATATTAACAAATATTTATTTCCCTTAATATACTTTTATTCAAAATAACATATATCTAAAAATCCATTTCCAGTTATAAAATAAATTTTATAATTTCAGTTCTATCGATCCACCTGACGGTAAATCAATATAAACAAAACAATTTATTTTTAGGCCATTATCTGCCCGTTACTCAACTAATATTGCCCATTGGTTGAAACAAACATAGGTTGAATTTTTAGTCAATGATCACTAATCAGATTAATCACCCAATCATGACATTCCATATATGATTATATGAAAATAAATAATACATATGAGGAATCCTGTTGGATCCCTCCAACCTGTTCTTCCCTGTAACCAAAATGGTTAGCTCAAATCAGATCATTCAATCCTAATTAACTGATAATTTCTATCATAGTAAACAACAACCATTTAACCTCAACCAATTAACAAAACAATTCAAACAATTCAAATAGTTAAACACGTTTATAAATAAACGTGACCAATAAGGTAAATACCTTCATTAGATCGTATTTCGCTGAAATTAAACAACGATTTAATCTCATCGGTTAAATCAACAAATAAATATATAACTTGCAAGCAGTCAACCATTAGCAACCAGAGCACACAAAATAAAAACCAAATTTATATAAAATATAAATGGGAGAACTGAGTGAGTTTAACTCACCTTAATTCCATTATCGATGCAGCTGCTCAGTTACAATCAAATTTAACAACGTTTAATTTGATTGCAGATTCCAACTATCCTCGTCTTTGTCCAACCCATTTCCAAAATATTTTGCTCGGTTCAATTCTGTTGATCTAAACATGAGTTAGTGGTTCATGTTAAAATCACTAATTTTTTAATTGGATATTAGTTTGGTTAATTACTTTCAATAACTAATCATGGGCCAATTGACTCGGATGATTGGTTCTAATTGGTTCCTGTCTTCTCTGTAGTTCATCTCATTCAATGTTGGCTGCAGAATACCCAACTACCTGCATTGTTTAAAACCAATTTAATTTAGCCAACAAATTCCCTAATTACATTTTATTAATAGCTCGTTAAACATTAATTACTTCAGTTTAGGGAAGAAATCGACAAAACCCACTTTGTTTCCCTCAGTTCCAGTTAAACGCTCTCCTCGTAAGTCGTTCAAAATTCTGTTCAGATTTACACATCAATTAATGATCGTTAATGTGATTTAATGATTTACTTAAATTATAGTTTAACTGATTACTTGCGGTTAGGATCAATAACAACCGGTTTCTCTTCGTTCAACATGCAGTCATTTGGGTTAAGGCATCAGGTCCAAACCATTCCTCACGTTAATCCTTAATATAGACTACTCTTTACTTTCTTCCTCCGTTTGTTATCATTTTTCCACGTGCTGGCCTCTTTTTTTCAGTTCACACAAAATCTCTTTCCAGCTCCAACTTTTAAGTGTCGTAACTACTTCCACTCGTTTTCATCCATCTTTATTCCTGTTCACGTTATGTATCGGTTCATAACATTGAAAATTGTGTCTTTAATTTAACTAACCAACTTTAATTCAGTTTTACTTTAATAACATTAAAAAATTTATCGGCTGATTTTCTGTGCTACTATCGAATGCCAACCCCCTTCCTTTTCTAAATGCTTGGTCCCTTCTTTGTATATACACCAGAATGCCTGCTCCCCTTCAAAAGACCCGCTATCCACCACATCATTACGCGGCTTCTCCTTAGCTGTTCATCACTACCACACCATCTAACTTCCTTTACCAGACTGTAGTTTAATGCTAGAGCACCGGAGTAGCCCCTCATCCTTCCTCCAAGCCGCGAACTCCACCGCCGAAACCACCGCTAACTTTGCTTATCCTCCTCCCCTGTACAGTTGCAGCTTCCGCACCCTAAAACTCTTCACCAAAACAACCCCGTCCAACTCCTCTTGCAACGCCAAACTGGCCTACCCCGCCGTCTCTCGCTCTTCTTCTTATTTTTCTCTTTTTCATGCTCCAGTATACTTTTATACATATATATATTTGGAGAAATTATTGTTTTTAGATTGAGATACCGTTATATTCTTACTGTGTCCCTGTACAAGTGTGAATGATGTTGTATTTATAATGCAAGGTCCTTGGCACGCACAGATCAAAACTTGGTAAGCACGACATAAAAACGTAGGGTACTAGAATAGCTGGGTTTCTCTACTGTGATTTTGGGTAGTTCTGCCTTGGATGGCTCCATTTATTTGATGAAGACAAGGTAGGTCTTCTCCAGAGGGTAGCTGCGCATGTTATAGGATAAATGGGATGTTCTTTCTTTTCCTATATACTGTTAATGTGTTTAAGTTTGATAAAACTTATCAGAGGATAGAGTTAATAGCATGTGTTCTTGCGTGGTATGTACCATAAGGTAGCTTGGTTTTAGGTGAAGTAGGCTTGCAGCCCAGGCAAGCATAGGCGTACAATAGACAGGTGTAGCAGCAATTTTCATTGTACAGGGTAGGCTGTTTGTATGAGTTTTCAATTGCTAGGATGCCTAGTTGATGGGAAAATGAAGGGGTATAGACATGCATAGAAATATAATCTTGCTTATACGTAACATGTGCGCCACGGTGTACAAGTTGATATGGCCGTACATTTTTCAGAAAGGTAGAAACTAGCATAGGCATGTGGCGTGTTGATTTTCATTCTTAAGGGCCAAGTGTGGGTTGGTACTTCCATTTTTTTTTATTTCTTAGAAGTTAAGATATTTATATAATAATAATTTTTATATGGTTAATTAATATATCACTATTTACCGTCTTTTCCGTTGAGCGTTTAGTATTCGCACCATCAAAAGAAATACTCAGCTGTAATGAAAATGGACGCATGCATCGCTACGTCTTAGAGTTCGACTCTAATGAAATTTGTTTGGCCGCAAATCGACTATGTTTGCAAAAACAACGTTATTTTATTATATATTATTTATCGGTTCACTTTTAAATTTCGCACCCTGACAAAACATACTCCGTTTGGCTTCAAACCGGAAGTATATCAAAAATTAATTATACTCATCCCAATAAAATTTGTTTCATCAAAAACGGCGATCATTCGAAAATACAATTATTTCTGAGGCCTATAAAATATCGATAAAATATTATTTAAATTCCAAAAAAATCAAATAAAATAATAATAAATTATTATTATCATAAATACCTAACTGGAAATATCGTATAGCTTCAATATAAATTATACAACTAGATATCATAAATTTTGAGTCAACCGATGTCCACATTATATTAAAACCCTTTTAAATATATTAAATAAACATTATATTAGATTTAGCCATAACTAACAATATATAACACGAAATCTGAATTTTTCTCTTTTAAACGAAAATTATAATCAATACGACTCCAATGTTTCTTGTTTCACAGAAATCCTACTTATATCGAATAATGTATATCAAATTGATGTTCAAAACTCCTTTTTACGAACTGCAGCGCCATTTCGAGCTCGATTTATAATTATATACATATATAACGTTCAAACTTCGTTTCAAATAACGGATTAAATATTTAAAATCAAATAATATTTGAAATAAAAATATTTAAAATAATAAATTAAACAAAGTATTTGACTGCCAAAATATGGGTCGTTACATTCTTCCCCAATTAGAATAATTTTTTCCTCGAAATTGCTAAGTAAGAAAAGTGCAAAAATCTCTTTACTTTTCAAATCCAATTTATTTTAAATCAAAACCCAATTCAATATCATAAATAAATATTTTTCAAAAATATCGAAAATTTTCTAATACATTAAATTCCCGAAAAAATTCGGCAAAGTCTCCCCTGTACGGAGTGACATCTGCGACATCGCAGGAACGAATAATATATATACATGACCCACACGGTCGGAAAACAAAAATCAAAACCCAAAATTTTATATTTTCGTGTAGACCTTTCATGAGCGCTATTGAGCATAATTTCTCAATGTATATGTGATTTACTCAACCAATATCAATTTGTCTAGCCATCTGGCACCTGTGCTTAACTCAATTCACATATCAGTAATAAATATATGAATTTCTAAAGTAATATTTTTCTAATCAACAAGTATAACTGCACCAATTCCAAAATCAAACAGATAGCATCAATTCATCTTCAAATATAGATTTAAATCATAAATTCCAATTCATATGTGATTTCATTCCAGTTTAATTATACCTGAAATTATCCTTTAGTTTATAATTCATTTAGCTCCATTAAATCATTCATTATTCCATTCGTACAATCTACCTTCCCATAACAAACAATTCACAGTCAACAACCAATACGCAAGAAAATCAACTGAATTTATATTCAATATTAATAATTATACTGGTTTAACACATTTGAATATCAATCGGTTAATATCCGATTCATTTATATTTAATTATTATTTATTCAAATTCTGAATTCCAAATTTAATTTCAGTATCATTCTTAACTAAATTTTCACTTAACGAGGTTAAGTTCCAATTCAAATCCTTAATAAAATTTGAATTTCATTCACATCAATCAAACAAACCAATATCTCAATAATTTTATAAAATTATTCCTTCTCTATACAAAATATAATTTGGACAAAATTATTTCATTTACCCTCTTTACAAAAAATTTTGTATCCATTGCCAGTTCAATGCTTCTCAACACTTGAATTGATCAACAACACAATACAGAACATTTGTATATAAAATTTACATATACGCTCTCATATACATATACGCTCAATCTCGATCTAGGGTATTTCTAACCCAATCTCGATCGAGTTACGCCATAGAGCCAAGGTTACTACTAAAGCAATAGCTCTGATACCACTGTAACGACCCAAGGACCTTCGGCCCCGAAGATCGACATAAATACCATTCTGTAACCCCGCCAATCTTCCAAATACTGGATAGTTATCAGAAAGAAATTAGAGGGTGAGATAAGAAAGAAAGAAATATTAGAACAGAAGAAGAAGAAGAAACAACACAACACAGAGTCTGACCTTGCAGCGGAACAAAATATAATAAAGAAATAAATCTTTATTGAGAGCTTTTAAAATGCTTACAATATTAGAGTACATCAACATCTCTGGACAATTATAATAATCTGGCCCATACACAACACACAGCGAAATTAACACTAGATACAATACTTCTGAACTTCTCCAGCTCGTCTCTGGACTTCGCAATATCCGATAACCTGGACCTATACACCTTGTTCTAACCCGAGCATTTACAAAACATTAGGTCAGTCTGGTGAACCAAAGTGAGAAAAACTCGCACAGTATTAAGGGGGATCATCCAACTTGATTTTAAAGTTCAAAAATCTCTTCGAAAGAAAAGGATAACCGTAAGATCAAATCCAAACATAAATACGGACGGTTTTTACCTTACGATAACCCAAAACATTTTTGAAATCAATATCTTTTCTGATATTATAATAGTGTCTAAATATAAGTAAATATCAATCTAGCGGAACGCTTGCATCTCATGCTCCATATATATAGTATACAATCAAAACCGCGGGCGCTTATTGGAGTTTGGATTCCGACTGTGACAAGGTATGGAACCACCTGCCGATAGTGTATCCCTAGAAGGGAATAAACTGGGTTCAACAAGAACGTCTTGCAACCCAGCCCACACATGACTGACCACTCATTTCGCTTGAGTGTATCGAATGTATATCACCAACGGTTGGGCTCAAACCACCGTTTCCCGAAAAAGGGATAGCATCGAAATAGATTAAAGAAGGAAATGGAATTTCCCAGATAGATGATCATACACCCTAATGGGAGCGACCCACATAGCCATGTTGCCTCCCCGATTTTTGTCATTTCCCGGTTGATGAGACTTGAGGTTTAGATTAACTTTTGAACATCGGGTCACCATTCACTTTGAATGCCACATCGTCAGATCCGCAAGATATCACTAATTGACATCCACAAAAATACTCTAGTGGTTTAGCTAAGGGAACCGTCGTCCTCCGCCACCAACTATGGTACGTTTGAAGAAATCAACGTACATGATTCCTTTGGAAATACTCTGTCAAACATCCATCCATACGAGTCATCCAGGAACAGGATGAACCGGAGGTACTTTCCTACTGCATCCAATATAGGAATCACCCCATGGATCAGTAGCGAGAAGTCCTTGCAATTCATAGATTCCAACCACGACAGAACCACACTACATCTTTGGCTGTAGAATGAAGATTATTAGCAGTTGTTTCGTCTATGAAATTCTATGGTCTTCAATGCTCCATCTCGATCATCTTCTGATATCTTCACGTATTTGTTGGTCGGAATGGTTTTCAAATATAATTTCAATCCCGGTCTTTCCATACCAACAATCGTATTGGACAGATTTGATAGTCGATGATTTAACTATCAAAATAAACAGTGATTCAATCATGAACATCCAATGAGTTCAGTAGTTCAGTATTTAGCATATATTGGCTTTTTAATTAAAACAATTGTAAATTTAAAACTCTTAAATATTTCGATATTATAAATATAGTTTTTCGCTACTTATTTAACATAAGATTTTTCTTCAAACAAATTCATTTGATTACTTAGGAAAATCCTATATCATATCCATTTTTCTATTTCCTCTTTCGAAACATTAGCCACATTATTATCTAATATTGGGAAATTAATTCAACTTATTTGCTCGTAAAACAATGTTACGAGATATCTTTTATTCATTTCATGGCAGCGTCCAGTGCATATTCTTATTCAACAAAACTCAACTTTTACATTTCCTTTTCTAATTTGAAAATATCGTTATAAATTCACGCAACCTCTTTTTATTTCCCTTTTACTTTGGAACTCTCGTTACATATATTCCCAATCTTCACTAAACGTTGCACTATTATTTCTTTAACGGAAATAATAAATTATCGCTAAACCCTTTTACCATTACAGCCAATATCAGTCTTGGATAATCTTAATGTCGTTCAAGTTGGGGTATGTTAATTACCTCTCAGACCTTGATCAACCACGTTCTTATCTTCAGATGGATAAGAGCTGTAACCCAATAATTCATTCCAATACCGACACAAATTCCATTTAACTATTTTATTTAAATACGGTTTCATAAACCTTCTTACTTTTTGAAAATATTTTTCCAGGATATAACCATTATTCCTTAATTCCATGATTAAGTAATTTCTTATAAAATACCTCCTTTTAACCTCTGCCTCTTAAAAAAAATTCATTTTTATAATTCAAATTTGGTTATACAACCCTATGACCCACTCCTTTACCAAATTTACTTTTACCAATTCCTTTTCTAATCCATTTAATCATTTCCCACTTGGAATTCTTATTTCAATTCCCCAATTTTACTTAATCCCATTTTTAAGTAACGTTAATTTAAAATTAACGATATAACACCTCAAACCTCTTTTATATAATACTGATTTATTATATACCCTTCTGTTCTCAATTACTTTTACTTAATTCGAATTTTAAGTAAACATTTAATTTAATCTATTATATTCGCTTAAAATTCTCTTTATAACTTTGTTATAAAAATTTAGGTTTTAAAAATAAAACTTGTTCATAAACTCCTTCCACCAATCCATTAGATTCCATTTCAACTTTGATTGCTTCCAAAATGAATTTCAATTAAAAGTAACTTTCTAAATTATTATTAAATAAATTAATAATTCACTTCGATCATTAACTACCTCAATGGTTAATTTCTTTATTCACTAAAATAAATAGTAAATTCCCTTTTTAAAACCCTATAAAATTAAACAAATATTCTTTAAACTATTTTATTGGATTAATCCAAATAAACGAATTTAATAATTAATTCCAATTAAAAATGGTAAATTTAGTCAACTCTAAACACAGTTATCCCATTAACCGATTCCAATTAGTTTTCCTTTAAATTAATTAATAATGTAATTAATTTAAATAATTCCATTTAATTGTTTCTTAACAAAACAGTTATCCAAACTAACTGTTAGATTAATTCCCCTTCACTTGTTTATAAATCTGATTGATATCAGAATTTATTTTATAAATTCAATTAATAATTAATTATAAATTAATTAAATAAATAATAAATATTTATTTCCCTTACTATACTTTTATTCAAAATAACATATATTTAAAAATCCATTTCCAGTTATAAAATAAATTTTATAACTTCAATTCTATCGATCCACCTGACGGTAAATCAATGTGAACAAAACAATTTATTTTTAGGCCATTATCTACTGGTTACTCAACCAATATTGCCCATTGGTTAAAAAACACAGTCTGAATTTTCAGTCAATGATCACAAATCAGATTAATCACCTAATCATGACATTCCATATATGATGATATGAAAATAAATAATACATATGAGGAATCATGTTGGATCCCTCCAACCTGTTCTTCCCTGTATCCAAAATGGTTAGCTCAAATCAGACCATTCAATCCTATTTAAATGATAATTTCTATCACAGTAAACAACAACCATTTAACCTCAACCAATTAACAAAACAATTCAAACAATTAAACATGTTTATAAATAAACGTGACCAATAAGGTAAAATACCTTCATTGGTTCTAATCGTCAAAATAACGATTTGGTATTTCGCTGAAATTAAACAACGGTTTAATCTCATCATTTAAATCAACAAATAAATATATAACTAGCAAACGGTCAACCATTAGCAACCAGAGCACACAAAATAAAAACCCAATTTATATAAAATATAAATGGGATACCTGAGTGATATTAACTCACCTTGATTCCATTATCGATGCAGCGGTTCAGTTACAATCAAATTGAACAACGTTTAATTTGATTGTAGATTCCAGCTATCCTCGTCTTTGTCGAACCCATTTCCAAAATATTTTGTTCGGTTCAATTCTGTTGATCTAAACATGAGTTAGCATTTACAAATAATACGATTGAAGTTAAAATCATTAATTTCTTAATTGGATATTAGTTTGGTTAATTACTTTCAATAACTAATCATGGGACGATTGACTCGGATAATTGGTTCTAATTGGTTCCCGTCTCCTCTGTTGTTCATCCCGTTCAACGTTGGCTGCAGAACACCCAACTACCTGCATCGTTTAAAACCAATTTAATTTAACCAACAAATTCCCTAATTACATTTTATTAATAGCTCGTTAAACATTAATTACTTCAGTTTAGGGGAGAAATCGGCCAAACCCGCTTTGTTTCCTTCAGTTCCAGTTAAATGCTTTCGTTGTAAGCCATTCAAAATTCTGTTCAGATTTACACATCAATTAATGATCGTAAATGTGATTTAAAGATTCACTTAAATTATAGTTTAACTAATTACTTGCGGTTAGGATCAATAACAGCTGGTTTTCTTCTTTCTCTTCGTTCAGCATGCAGTCATTTGGGTCAAGGCATCAGGCCCAAACCATTCCTCATGTTAATCCTTAACAGAGACTACTCTTTGCTTTCTTCCTCCTTTTGTTATCATTGTTCCACGTGTTGGCCTTTTTTTTTAGTTCACACAAAATCGCTTTCCAGCTCCAACTTTTAAGTGCCGTAACTACTTCCACTCATTTTCATCCATCTTTGTTCCTGTTCACCTTATGTATCGGTTCATAACATTGAAAATTGTGTCCTTAATTTAACTAACCACCTTTTTTCAGTTTTACTTTAACAACATTGAAAAATTTATCGGCTGATTTTCTGTGCTACTATCGAATGCCAACCCCCTTCCTTTTCTAAATGCTTGGTCCCTTTTTTGTATATACACCAGAACGCCTGCTCCCCTTCAAAAGACCCGCTATCCACCACATCATTTTAGTGAACCCCTCCTCTTTCCTCACATAAAAACCCTGCTACAAATCAAACGTGGCTTCTCCTTAACTGTTCATCACCATCGCACCATCTGACTTCCTTTACCAGACCGCAGTTCGATGCCAAAGCACCGGAGCAACCCCTCATCCTTCCTCCAAGCCACGTGCTCCACCGCCGAAACCACCACTAACATTGCTCATCCTCCTCCACTGTATAGTTGCAGCTTCCGCACCTTAAAACTCTTCACCAAAACAACCCCGTCCAACTCCTCTTGCAATGCCAAACCGGCCTACCCCACCGTCTCTCGCTCTTCTTCTTATTTTTCTCTTTTTCATGCTCTAGTATACTTTTATACATACATACATACATATATATATATATATATATATTTGGAGAAATTGTTGTTTTTAGATTGAGCTACCGTTATATTCTTACTATGATCGTTCCCCGTACAAGTGTGAATGACGCCGTATTTATAATGCAAGGTCCTTGGCACGCATGGATCAAAACTTAGTAAGCACGGCATAAAAACGTAGGGTACTAGAATAGCTGGGTTTCTCTTCTGTGATTTTGGGGAGGTCTGCCTTGGACGGCTCCATTTATTTGATGAAGACAAGGTAGGTCTTCTCCAAAGGGTAGCTGTGCATGTTATAGGAAAACTGGGATGTTCTTTCTTTTCATATATATTGTTCATGAGTTTAAGTTTGATAAAAACTTATCAGAGGATAGAGTTAATAGCCTGTGTTCTTGCATGGTATATACCATAAGGTGGCTTGGTTTTAGGTGAAGTAGGCTTGCAGCTCAGGCAGGCATAGGCGTATAATAGACAGGTGTAGCAGCAATTTTCATTGTACAGGGTAGGCTGTTTGTATGAGTTTTCAATTGCTAGGATCCGTAATTGATGGGAAAATGAAGGGGTATAGACCTGCAGAGAAATATAATCTTGCTTATACGTAACATGTGCGATAGGGTGTACAAGTTGATATGGCTGTACATTTTTCAGAATGGTAGAAACTAGAATAGGCATGTGGCATGTTGATTTTCATTCTTAGGGCCAAGTGAGGGTTGGTACTTCCATTTTTTTTCTTAGAAGTTAAGATATTTATATTATAATAAATTTTATATGGTTAATTAATATATCACTATTTACCGTCTTTTCCGTTGAGCGTTTAGTATTCGCACCATCACAAGCAATACTTAACAGTAATGAAAATGGACGCATGCCTCGCTACGTCTTGGCGTTCGACTCTAATGATTTGTTTGGTTGCAAACCGACTACGTTTGCAAAAACAACGTTATTTTATTATGTATTATTTATCGGTAGACTTTTAAATTTCGCATCCTAACAAAACATACTCCATTTGGCTTCAAACTGGAAGTATATCAAAAATTAATTATACGCATCCCAATAAAATTTGTTTCGTCAAAAAGGGCGATTGTTTGAAAATATAATCATTTCTGAGGCCTATAAAATATCAATAAAATATTATTTAAATACCATAAAAATCAAATAAAATAATAATAAATTATTATTATCATAAATACCTAACTAGAAATATCGTATAGCTTCAATAAAAATTATACAACTCAATATCATAAATTTTGAGTCAACCGATGTCCACATTATATTAAAACCCTTTTAAATATATTACATAAACATTATATTTTAATAACAATTTCCATAACAACTATTTTCAAATTTGATTTAGCCATAACAACAATATATATACGAAATCTGAATTTTTCTTTTTCATATGAAAATTATAATCACTACGACTCCAACGTTTCTTGTTTCACAGCAATCTAATTTATATCGGATCATGTATATCAAATTGAAGTTGAAAACTCATTTTACGAACTGCAGCGCCATTTCGAGCTCGATTTATAATTATATAAATATATAACGTTCAAACTTCGTTTCAAATAACGGATTAAATATTTAAAATCAAATAATATTCCAAATAAAAACATTTAAAATAACAAATTAAATAAAATATTTGACTGCCAAAATACGAGTCGTTACACTTAGTCAACTCTAAAACATGATTAACTCGTTGATCAACTTTAACTCGTCTTTTCATTTAGATTAATTAATGAATTAACTTAAATAACCTCATTTACTTCAATTAATATTAAATAAATAATAATATAATCCCAATTTAATTATTTCTTAAAAATAGTTAAACCCATTTATAAATCGTTTAATAATTTAGATGAGGAACGTCTTCGCACATGGCTGATTTTTCTGTATAAAAATGGTGACTGGTGGTCAAAAAAATCAACATATATATGTTTGGTTTGTTTCCCTTTTATAAACTTTGTTTTAAATAATATATTTAAAAATTCATGTCCAGATATAAAATAAATTTCATAACTTCATTTTTTTCGATTTACCTGACGGTAAATCCATATTTCAAAACAATTGATTTACAGGCCCACTGCTGCCAATTACTCAACCAATATTTCCCATTGGTTAAAACAAAATAATTTGTTGAATTTCAGGTCAATGGTCAACAATCAAATCAATCATCCAAAACGATGGGTTTAAACAGTTAATATAGTGATAATATGAAAATGAATAACATCTAATATATTTTGAGGAATCCGGTTGGATCCCCCCAACCTGTTCTTCTCTGCATTCAAATAGGTTACTTCATATGATATCATTCAATTTGAGTTTACTTGTTATTTCTATAACAGTA
Source organism: Allium sativum (assembly GCA_030737875.1). Taxonomy (NCBI): domain Eukaryota; kingdom Viridiplantae; phylum Streptophyta; class Magnoliopsida; order Asparagales; family Amaryllidaceae; genus Allium; species Allium sativum. Next base: position 382,950,799 of record CM060915.1, read on the forward strand.
AAATAACAGAAATTTAATATCAATCAATATATTTAACACTAACAACCAATTCAAACAATTCAAGTTATTGGTTAAATTAAACATGTGTATTTATAAACGTGTTCAACAAGGTAAGTCATCTTGTTTGAAACAATCGTTAAAAACGATTGGTTTTCATTTAAATTCAACTAACATGCAATTTAATCAATTCAAACAATATATATGTAAACGATCAACACACAACAAGCATTCAGCAATTTATAGCATACAAGATAAAAACCCGACTTATATAAAGTATAAATGGGAATAACTGAGTGAGTAAACTCACTCTGATTTGGTTTTGGTGAATGGTTCGGTTTCACTAAAATTTAACGGTCGTTTGATTTTACTAAAAAATCATGCTGCTTCCAATGTTGTCCAAGCCTGTCCCAGAATGTTGTGCTCGAAAATACGATTCCATTTCAACTCGTTTGGTCCCATTCTGGTAATATACAAGCGAGTTATAAACATATAAGTATCCACTAATTAAATTCAACTAATTATTCTTAATTAATCAATTGCTTAGCTTAATCTAATTACGTTTTTAACATTGGAGAATATGGATGAACATATTTATGTTGTTTCCTTTTTTCCTGTTAACATGCTGGTGCCTTGCTAGTTGCTTTCGTTCAATTAAAACTATACAGTTTAATTTACCAAATCATTAAATTCTTTATTATAACATAATTATAAAGTTATATAACTAATCACGTTTTTAGATATCTTAATTACAACTTAAAGGAAACAGCCGATACTTGATTTCCTGCATCTCATCTTCCTTCTTCATCGTTCAGATAAAAACTGTGCCCACCTCAAAGAAAACCCACCGCAACCTCCTGGAGTTCGCTTGAACTCGATCAGCTGCAACCAAAAGCTGCTCCTCACGTCAGTCGTCTTCCGCCCCGAAGCATGTGTCCCTCGAATACCTCGTTCATCCCAGATTTGGCTTCGACCGCGATGCCTTCAAGACAATATTCCGGCCACCACGTCACTTTAAACCCCATCTCCACCGTCGGTTATATGGATCTCGCCTAGTCGAGAGGTTTGTTGTTGAAACATTTAGCCATAGATTCACATATTTCTACAAAATTGAGGTGGAAGGATATGAAATTTCAGCCGTTTAAATGATGAGTGTGGTTGCTCATATTTGTGTTGAAAGCGAAATGTAGTTTGACGCAGAAATCCTAGGGTATGCAAAGAAATGAGTATTTATAGGGTATGGCTTATTAAAATATTAATATATAAGATTTAATGAAGAATTAACCTTTTAAAACCACTACTAACAACTTCAATTTTTCGATAAGAATGCTAATTCTAGCATAAAAAAAATTCCAGACCCAATGGAACAGGTTTCGTCGAATTACGAGGTCGTCTGTGAAAAGTCCTTTATAAATATCGATGAAAAATCAAGCGTTTAAAATTCCAATAATTATAGAAAAATCCAAAAAATATGAGACCATGACATTTTACAAGATCTCTTCCTAATGAATCCAATGAATCCGGTTTTGTTAAATTTGGAGTTTGTTTGACCAGTCGTTTATTCGTTACACCTGTCTAAATAATCTAAACAATTAAATAGAAATAAAGACGTTTTTGACCCCTGAAGTCACATACGACATCGGTTTGCCACGAAATTTGATTTTCTTACAATAATTCAACGACACGGTTCCAATGAAACTAATTTCATCAAAAACTGAGACCGTTTGCAAAAATGCCTATTTTTAACGCTTAAATAATATTAATAAAATATTATGTAAAATTCCAAATAATTCAATAAAATAATAGTAAATTATTTTTATCACATATATCCCAACAAAATATATATACAACTTTAAATATAAATTATACAGCTCAATATTGTCAATTTCGGGTTAAACGATTTAAATTTCCCTTTTAAATATATTAAATAAACGTTATATTTTAATAACGATTTCCGTAGCGACTATTTTAAAAATTGATTTGGACATAACTAACAAATTATAACACAAAATCTAGATTTTCCTCATTCATATCAAAATTATAATCAAGAAGATTACATCGTTTCTTATTTTACAGAAATCCGACTTAAAACAGATTCTATATATCCAATCAAAGTTCAAAATTCCATATAAAAAACTGCAGCGCTATTTCGAACTCGTTTATAATTAAATATAATTTATATATATTCAATCTTCGTTTTATTAATGAATTCAATATTAAAATCGATTAATATTCCAAATATAATATTTAAAATACTAAAATATATTAAATATCTGATCACCAAAAATACGGGACATTACTTTTATAGTGTGTGAAGGTTGCAACGCTCCAAAACCATCACAGATAGTGAAAAGATACTTCCTTTCAAATTTGAAAAAATGACAGTTATATGTCGACATGGCGTTTTCTATATGTCGACATATACTTAGTACAAAATTATTTTTTGAGCATTTTTAAAGTGTTTTGGTATAAATATAATTCTGGAAATTCCTGAATTAAAATATAGTGTTATAAATTAATATTATAAGGTAGGAAATCATATGAAAACATAAATATAAACTATATAAACATATTTATAAAATTATAAAGTTTAAAACTATATAAATATAAATATATAAATATATAAAACTTGAGTTTGAAAACAAAATTAATTAAGAAAGAAAAATAGAAAAGATAGAAAATAAAATAGAGAGGATTGAAGACATAATTCGAAATTTGAAAACAGGATTTGAAAAACAGATTTTGAAATCGAACCTGGAGTGATATATAGTCTTACATAATCTAGACTCTATAACTATATTTATCTTGAACTATTGAAATCTTGAATACTCATGAGTCTTGAAATATCTCCGAATTCTGAATCTCTAACATCTTTAAAACTGTGCAGCCTTCAGTAATAATTCCTGTATATAAATCCTGCATATGTGTGTGTATATATATATATTCTAGGAAGAAGTGTTAGTATATATTTTATAATCAATTAATACTGAAATAAGGTTGTTGTCATCAAAACTCCATTTTCCAACAATCACCTCCTTTTTTTATGATGACAACCTTAGTTTATAAAATATCATACCTGCATATACTTGGTTATGATGATCCTTCAAATACTCCCATTGTCTATATAAATCCTATAAACTATGTCTATATTTTATAATTTATCTTCCTTTGGCATTATCAAAAAGAAATTCTAAAACTACCTCCCTTAAATACTATATCTATCGTTATAACTCCTAAAGTAAAATACTCCCTCTAAATTTATGCCTATATAATATCCTAATTCTATACATAACTCCTCATAAATCTATAACTCTCCCTTAATCTATAATTCTCTATAAATTTATATAACTCCCCCTAAATCTATAACTACACTAGTCTAATAAACTAAATAGAAGGATAATAAACTAAGAAAACCAATCCAAACAAGCAATTCAAACAAACAATCTAAACAATTAAATCAACCAAAGCATTTTTGAACCTTCAATTAACCCTTAGAAACTCTAAAACTCCCCCTTAATCTAATACAAGACCAAACCTAACCTATACTCTAATTCTCTTAAAACTATAATAAAACTTTAATTTAGACTAAAAAACAATTTATAAGTTAAGTTAATCAAGTTATTTTTGTCAAAAAAATCAGACAAGTCAATTTAGTTAAACAATTCAACCAAGTCAATCAAATCAATCAAGTAAAATAGGTCAATTAAATCAATATGTTATGTGGTTAATTAATAATCCAATATATTTCTAAGATAATAATGCCCTATATAGTGTACTTGTTATGAGAATTTTAAAAGTTAATATGTAATGCAGTGTGTGAAGTATGTTGGTTATAACGTAGCATGAAATGTATGTCGTATGCAAAATAATATGAAATGAAATGCAACTTATGATGTGAATGATTTTGATTTGAAATGCAATTGGAGTTTGATATGAAATAAGATGTATAATGATATTATGCAGAATGATTTGGTTATGATATCTATTTCTGTAAAATATATTCAAAGTACTATCTAACTATTATGCATATATATTATAAATTATTTGAATCAAACAAAGATAATGTTAATTTGTAGACTTAGGTTAATTATATTAATTAAAGTGGTTAAAATATATAAAAGTTTAATTAAACAATACTCATGATAAGTAGTTAAATATTCAGAAAAATTATGGAGTTAAATCATATTAGTAAGGTAAATATAGTAAGAACTGAAGTTCCTTTTAAAGAGAATATAAAATTATATAAAGTAGACTATAAACATATTTTCATAATAGTATATAAAAATTGATTTTGAAAAAAAACTTAAAATTTATTATGTGATATACAATAATCTTCTTGGTACAAATTAATTTTAAATTCAGACTTTAAAAATCCAAACATATTTATTTGCTAGAGAACAATTTATATGTTAAAACTTTAAAAGAAATCTATAGTTATAACAAAATTACTTAAACGAAAACTGATAATATGAAGTAATATATAAAACTATAATTTCTTATATCTAAAATATATTTTTAGGACACAAAAATCATATATATATATATATATATATTTCTTTATACCAAAATATTAAGTTAAATATATAAATCAAAATTAGTATGAAGTTACAAATAGTATTTATTATAATGTAACCGAAAATTGCTATTATATGTGAAAAATATATAAGTTAAACTATGTATGCTCAAACTAAAGATATATAAACTTATATTTTATAACAATATCAAATGTTTGAAAAGTTTAAATTATTTCAATCATATTAACAATTTTATTATTATTATATATATATATTTTTTGAAACAGGATATAAGAAAATAAGCAGACAGAAAAAGTTAATAACTAAAACTTGAACTTGCATTTTCTTATTTAAAAGATGGAGGGAAGTTTGAAAGTTTAAACTCTTGAAATTCAAAATTTAAATTTCATTATGTCGACATGATCATTTTTTTATGTCGACATACATGTAGAAAATCAAAAGATATATTGTTTTTACTTCTTGGTTTTATATTAACGATTTATATTTCAGTTTAACTATTTCCTGAAATAACATTAATCCTAACAAACGTCCAAAATTTATTTTATTAATATTTTGAATTTCGATTTTCAAATTTGAATTTTAAATTTCAAATTTGAGTTTTAAAGTTTTAAATTTCAAATTCGAAGCAAAGCAAACAAGCAAGACAATCAAAGCATTCATTCAACTAAAAAATTTAAAACTTAATTAAAGCGTACCTATTTTTGCAATCCTTTTTTTTTGTTCTTCCATTGTCATGAATCACGCATTCACATCTTCTAGAATTTGATGACGAAATATGCTTTATTGCAACAAGCTCGTTTTTCTTGTCAGGATAGTATATTCATTTGCTGAATTTGAACAACGTATGAGAAAGATATCGAAGATTTAGTAGTTCAACCAACTTGGCACCAAAATTTGAATTTGAATTTTGAGTTTTGAATGAATTGACACTTCAATTACTATATAAAGGCCCAAAAGTCATGTCTCCTCACAATCTCTTCTCTTCTTCTTCTTCTCGTTTTTCACTTCCAATCAAACTTTCAAGAGGCATAGCTTCTTAGTTCCTTAACGGAATTGGACGAAATAAGCGGCAAATCGAAAAGGAATTCAAAGACAACGATCCAGTGATAGTTTGGGATGAATTTGGATGGCATTAGGGTGTAGAAAGTAGAAACAGTAAGAGTTATGTATGAAATCCCGTAATAGTTTTTTCAGTTTTTTGTAGCCAAATTCAAATAGTCATATCTCACTAAATTTTGATTGAAATTTGACGATCTACCCATCAAATTTACTACGAGAACTACAATCTGGAAAAGGATTTGATACAAAAAGTTTAACCTGTGCATGTAATTTGAAGATAATCGACAGTTTTGGTTTCCTTCTCTCTTTATTCATCAAAACTTCATTTGATCATTACTTGATCAATCCTTGACGAATTTACATGAAACCAATGGCATTCCGAAGAAAATAAAGAGAAGTACAATAATGAATCTACTTGTAGATGAGAATCAAAAGTTTCTACTTATCTGGTACCCATTTCTTTATTGATTTACATTGTATATTTCCATTTCTTCCTCTTGTTGTCTTTTCACCAACCGTCATTACTCTTCTTCAATTGTCCTTCAGAATTTGAATTCTCAACACCCTAATTTGGAATTTGAATTTCCAACAGCCACCTTTTCAGAATTTGAATTTTCAATAGCCACTATTTTGGAGTGTGAATCACCAACGGTCACTTTACCCATCTTTTCAACTTTTGAATTTTTGAAAGCCATATAACTCGTCTTTTCCTGCAAAACAACACAACTTTTCAGTTAGTCAAATAAATTTTCAAATAATTCAAATGACTTTTCAAATTGGCTAACTACAATAATATCATGATGGTTTTTAATATATCCATATATCAAAATTTAAAAAAAAAATTCAAAAATCAAATCATAGTAACTTGATTTTTCAATAAAATTTGAATGCAGACTTTATCTAATACTGATGCAATACAAAAATTTAAACTAGTGTTATAAATCACTTCAAAACTTGGCATTTAAATTTTTTAAAAATCAGATTACGAACTTTTTGAAAAACCTTGCTCTGCTACAAATTGTTAGGGATTGCGGAAAGGATCGTTAAGGCAAAACAAATACTAGAGGGGGGAGAATAGTATTTGTGAGAATTTAAACAAAATCTAAAACTTATGTGATAAACTATATGAATCAAACACCACAAAAACAATCACAGACACAGAATCAAACACAAACACAAATTAAACAGAAATAAAGATGCAGAAAAGGAAAGAACACACCAGATTTTATACTGGTACGGATAGCTCCTACGTCCAGTGCTGCAAAACACTGGATTGTAGAGTTTTATTAGTATATCAATATCCAATTGCACCCCATGATTTCACGGCTACAAGGTTAATACTTCTCCCTTTCCTTCATTTCACGACAACAAGGAAAACACCGATTCCGTTCCTTGATTTCACGGCTACAAGGAAAACACCGATTCCATTCCTTGATTTTACACCTACAAGGAAAACACCGACTCTCAAATACTTCCTAGACAATTACAATAGCCCTATAATTCTTCAATAGCTCTTGATTTAGAGAGTAATGAGTAGAGAGAAGAAGAATAGTGAAAACAAAATTGAATTCGGCAGAATATAGGTGTAGGAATCATAAAAATGATAAGAAATAATGGTGTAATGAAAGAGAGTGAAAGTGGAGAAGGAGTGATTAAAATTTTGAAATAAATCCCTTTTTATAGTGTGTGAAAGGTTGCAACGCTCCAGAATCGTCACAAATAATGAAAAGACACTTCCTTTCAAATTTGAAAAAATGACAGTTATATGTCTACATGGTGTTTTCTATATGTCGACATATACTTAGTACAAAATTAATTTTTGAGCATTTTTCAAGTTTTTTGATATAAATATAACTCTGGAAATTCTTAACTAAAATATAGTGTTATAAGTTAATATTATAAAGTAGGAAATCATATGAAAACATAAATACAAACTACATAAACATATTTATAAAATTATAAAGTTTAAAACTACATAAATATAAAGTATAAATATATAAAACTTATAAAACTTGAGTTTGAAAATAAAAGTAATTAAGAAAGAAAAATAGAAAAAATAGAAAATAAAATAGAGAGTATTAAAGATAGAATTTGAAATTTGAAAACATAATTTGAATTTGAACCTGGAGTGCTATTTAGAGTCTTACATAATCTAGACTCTATAACTATATTTATCTCGAACTCTTGAAATTTTGAATACTCATGAGTCTTGAAATATCTCTAAATTCTGAATCTCTAACATCTTTAAAACTGTACGGTCTTCAGTAATAATTCCTGTATATAAATCCTGCATGTGTGTGTGTATGTGTATATATATATATATTCTAGATAGAAGTGTTAGTATATTTTATAATCAATTAATATTGGAATAAGGAGATTGTCATCAAAACTCCATTTTCCACCAGTTTTGAACGTATTGCTGGAGACGTTTCTCTCGGATAAGCTTTTTAGTGGCTTCCTTGAGGTGACGGTAGTCGTTGGTGTTATGGCCGAACATATCATGAAATCTGCAATATTTGCAGGAATTCTTCCCTCGGTCGGTAGATTCTCTGGTGTTTGGCTTCTTGTATTTCACTGTATTACAAGTCTCTGGGCAGGTCGTCTCCAACTTAGAATTGAGCAGATTACCAGGTCCTCGAAGAAGAAGATCAGCATTCGCCAAGTAAATTTCTTGAGAGCTTCATCTTTATCTTCACTTTTTATGCGACCATGCAGTAAACTACAAAGGTAAGACTCAAATCTCTTGGATATAACTTCAAGCTCTGCCAAAAAATTCCAAAAGATAAAATAAGGGATCGCAATCTTTTTTTTTTTTTTTTTTGCAGTACAAATCCAAACTATATATTAAGTCGTCTCAATTTGGTTTCAGGGTTTGCTCCATTGAAAACCCAGAAATCACAACCGTTCATACATTGTATATTACACGATCATATTTTGTAATGAGTGCATTTAAAATACCAAACAAACCATTTAAAAATGTGACGAAAAAGAAGCTCTATTTGCCCACCACTTATGTCACAGGAGCTACGGATATGCTGAAACCATCTATTCCATTCGGGTTTCTCAGGTCCTTTTATTTGTCGAATTTCACAATATTATAATTTGTCTCAACGCCATTCCCAACCATTCACTCTTCATTCTTTCACTTCCCCGCTCTTCACTATTTTTAAATGAATAAATGGTAACCAACCAAAAATTCATAAAAATGTCTATTTATTAAAATACAGCGAAAATAAAATGGAAAACAGTATAATTTTTTATTTTTCAAGAAATAAAATGGCAACTCTTTGCCCTTCCATTTAATTTTCATTCCTTTAAAAAGAGTTTGCAAACTGAAATGAAAAACTATTTGCCCTTTTTATTTGCTTTAGCTGTAAAATAGCAATTACAGTATCGTTTTATTGACAAGGCTGGTAAACTAGTTCAGCAGACACAACTCAGTATTGTAGCAACTTATAGGAACTAAATAAACAATATGTGAGTGTTCCTTGACTCGTTTAGTGATCCAAATTGAAATGGACTAAGCATGTTAAAGATACTCTTACAAACAAAATCTTTGTTGTACCTGAATTGCATTTTAGAACCACAACATTTCACTATGTTAAGTTAAATGTTAAAATACAACAAAGGCTAAAAAGTAGCAACCGAGAGGGTTCAGATATCTTTTGTGCCTATATCTTCCAAATTGCCCAAATTTCTTTTCTATGTTCATGCTTATTGTTATTTAGTATAATTACTCTACTATAAGCATGTGTCGTCAGTAACCAGATATGCTAAACCAAGAAGGGTGAAGGGGATTCCATAATCAGATAACATGAAGCTTTGTTGTCAAGGGGATATTAATGGCATAATTTTTTTCTTCTTCTTTTTGTTGACAAAATTTGATGCATATACCTTACACACAAAGGAGTAGACAAAACTGTGAGCTTAGGATTGCTTCGGGTGTAAAATCGGGTATAATTTTCGAGTAAAGTAGCATCAGCGGTATCGTTATTACTGTGAAGTTTGAGAGACTTACAAGTGCAGCTATACAATTCAATTAAACATTTCCTTATCAATTACTACTTGCATGGCATTAATTGCATAAACAGTAGTGTATTTGAATATCTGAAGAAAAAGGAAAGAGCAAAAGAAAATGGATGACATACATAGGAAGTAGTGCATCAGGCAAAGGTTCTGTAGTAGATGCCACCCTGCAATGTCCAAATTCAGACCACACATGTATTTAAGAGTTCAAGGAACAACACAAATGCATATTGTATAAACATATAGCAAAATAAGAACATACAATAGCAATATGGACCACTATTGGCACAAAGCAAGCAAATATTTCAGAGTACCGTCTGGATTCAAAACTGCAACTTATGGAATCATATTTATTTTACTTTTCTGTTTTTGGATATAGTAATACAAGGAATAAAGCAGTATGAAATGAGATCTAAGTGGAATTGACTTACTGTTTACATGAAATAGAAGACTGATCCATCGTACCCAATTCCTCGAGTTCTTTCTTACAATAAACCAAAAGATTACACTAAAGTAAACATTAGGCTAAAATTCATTCAATATATCAAATTGATATAAATTTAAGGGGAAGAATATCTGAAGTGAATCAATCTCCTTCTCAAGTCGAGTAATGGTGGCAGATAGGTGGTGTTTTCCTAAATAATTTTAGATTAATGGATAAAAACTAATGTCTGCTACAACCTGCGATTGTCGTAATAAAAGGAAAGACATCAATCTTTTCACCGGCACCGAGTCGGTCCAAAGAAGAGTAACTCCGACGAAGAAGATCTGGTATTCGGAAATTAAAATTCCAGTACAGGAAAAACCAATTTGAGAGTAGGAAGTTATTTAAGAGAAAATTGTAAGAGTTTTGGGAAAATGATAATTGTTGGAGGCTGCGGTTATCTTTTGTGAATCGACTGAACAAAATGTTAAAAGAACCAAAGATTGATTTTACAAATTTCTAAAGTTTCTCGAACAAGATGAATTTTGATTTAGCGATTGTGTGAAATGAAAAATAATGGGGGAACTGAAGGAGCCAAAATATGATGTGAATTAGATATGGCTTAAAATCGTATCAAATTAACCGATATGGAGCTTTGAAGATGTAGGGTTAGATTTTTGTTGTTAGGGATTGTACTGCAGATCGCAAAGGAAATTTGATACGGCTTAAAGCCGCATTAAATCTTCGCATCTTGGTGTGCCAAATTTGTTGTTTTGGTATAGTGAGTGTAGACCTTGTAAGTCAAATAGCGATCGCGCTTTTTTGGATCTCCTACTTGTTGGTTACTACGGCTGCCTAGCATGTCGTTGTTTGGCTTCAGATTTAATTGGGCTATCTGTCTACCTTTATTGGAAGAATCTCTTGCCTATTAACCCTTGATGATGTCTTGAATAGTGCTTTGGTGTGGGTTGTGAGGATGACCAGTCAGAGTTTCCCTGTTTCTACATGCTTTTTCCTACCACATAAACTGATTAGCCTTTTCGTAGAAATCTTCCAAAATCTATGGCTGCTTCCTATCGATCCAAGCTCTGAATTTAGAATCAGGTAGAATGCCATTAGAAGTTTATCTAAGATAGTGCGAGGCTTAGGATCATCGACTTCCATCAGGGCGTTGTTGAAGCATTCAAGGTAACACTTAAGAGTTTCCCCCGTACCCTGGTAAAGACTGGAGAACGTCAGGGTGTCTTTTGGTCTTTCGACTTGCATCTTGGAATCACCAACTCGGTAGCGAGTTGGTCGAAAGTAGAGATGTATCTCGGCAGAGGTCAAGAGAACCAGAGGAGATCAACGCCTTCAAGAAAGACTGAGAAGCATTTGCATTTCACGGTATCAGTGGCGCGACATGAATTCATATATCACTCATAGCGGTTCAAGAAGTTATAGGGATCTGCTTTCCCTAAGTAAATCGTTAATTGAGGGATATTGAAGCGTCGAGGCCATTCGGCGTTATGCACGGCCCGAGTGAAGGGGTTGCGCCTCATATTGGTTTTTCATGCGTATGTGGTATGCCCTTGCATTTCTCTCACGATCCTATGGACCATGTTGCTAAGTCCGCCCCATAAGTTCGTGGCCGCGGGCGACTTTTATGATGAACATCGACACCATCTTCGGGTAGTTCGTCAACTCGATTTCTTGGTTCTGTTAAGGTTGATTAGGAAGAACTTGAGTCTAGTTAGCTTTTGGATGTGTGGCACCAAGTTCTGAGTAGCGATAGGAAGGTTCAATCATGTACGGGGTTAGGTATTGGTTCCTTGATCGTTGTTATGACCTGACCGGGAACAGTCACGTTGACATGTTCTCTTACTGATGGTTATGGTAGTCCCGTTACTATTTTCGTTGCCATTTCTGTTGGCATTAATCCTCCTGCTTTGGCTATGGTTTCTATGGTAAGTATTAGAAGAAGAGATTTTTGAAACATTCTACTAAGGACAAGGGTTTATGTTGACTGCAAGGCGAGCAAAATTTTGTTGAGCGTTTTCTTGGAATCGCTGCATCAAGTCGATGTTCTGCTTAATTTGATCATTAAGTTGTCGCGTCCCATCCTCTAATTTCATGTTAAGTTCGAAAGTAACCGGAGTTTCCGAGTTGGAGGACGTAGTGATTCCCATATCAGTTCGAATTTCTAAAGGTTGAGACTGAGGGGAAGTTTCCGGCTCAGCAGTAGTGGAAGTTCCGATCACGATGTTTTTCCTTTCTTAGCAATTGTAAGCGAACTTAGTAGGTAGGTTAAGGGACCTAAGTAACGCTCCTAGTCCGAAATGGAAGATGGTAGGAAAAAGGTGAAGTCTTAAGACTTCAAGTTCTCAATGAAAGCACCAAAATGTTAATGCGAAAAATTAGCACAATACCCCAAAGAATTTCTGAGTTAACAAAAATAACGTTTCACGTAAGGAAATAATATGCAGAAGATAGTGAACACATTATTTATAGTGGTTCAACTCGTAATGAATCTACGTCTACTTTGAAGTTTTTGCTAATTTTATTCACTTTTGTTGAAGTATAATGGTGGACATCATCAATACAAGCGATTAAAAAAGTAATGGTGATAATTAAGTTTTATTAAGTCCAAATATGGAGTTATAACCTTGATCTCGAGATTCCTTTGTTGTTCGGGAGTTCAAATCCTGGAGAAATATGCAATTTCTTCTTCTCGAAGCTTCAAAGTGATCTAACGGTGTCCAAGGTGAAGAATTCCTTCATAAATTGTCAAATCAACCAAAATGCCAACCCTTTTCATGTAGGAATCCGAGTGGTATTTATAGGTAGCAGAGCAGATGGTAGCAGGTGGAGTGTGAGACTCATATGTCATTTTTCGTATCTGTGGAGTTGTGCTGATACCGGGATCAGAACGACTCCCGGATACTTAGCCAAATTTGTGCTCTACTCTTCTGTTTCACTTCATATCCACCTCGCATTGCATCACTTCGTATTCGTTGTGTCTCAACCCACTTTGTATCTGCCTCGCCTTACATCAATTCGTATTCGGTTTAGTTGCCTAGGTTTATTTCGTATTTGGTTCAATTTCTATCCGAAGGAGGCAAATTGTAAGATACAAAATATGGGAGGTTGTTGAGGGAATACGAAAAGTGTGGAGAAGGGGTCAAATACGAAATATGCGGAATACGAAATTTAATGGACCTGGGCTATTTTGAACAGTTTAGCCAACTGTGACGACCGCACTTGTGCGACTCCATCTAGACTTGCTTCCTGGGCATCTTGACGATACTTTAGGCTGTTTTACCATACGTTAAACTGAGTCATGTGAGTTTGAATTGCTTTAGAAACCGGATCAAAAGGCCGCGGTTAACGCTAATACATATTCTTATATTTTCACACAATTGATTTGATGTTATGCACTATATACTTATAACCGAAATCCCGAATTGCGAGAAAGACAACAAACAAGTGGAGGTGGGGCGGTTACCGGCTGACGTGCCAGTTTTGTCACAATTTGTTTGGCTGTGCGAACCCTAGTTCTCACGTGGCCAGCTGTGCCCTACCCCTCAATTACACAAGTTTTGGCCACACAATAATCAATCACAGCCCAGATCACTATAGCCACAGCAGTAAAACAACGAGAATTTCAAAATTAACGTAGACAATAGTGAAACTCACCTCTCTTGCCCAACTCATACACTGTTTTTCCTCAGTACAGTCCTACTTCTGCCTTTTGAATTGCTGTGTACTACATGAAAAGGAAAGAACGTTAAAATCCTCTATGAATCACAACTTTCAATCATTTTGCAAGATAAAATATCATACATTCTTACATATCTCACCGTCATAACAGTGAAACTTACATATATAATCACTGCAGCATTCAAACGAAAACAATGACATAATTAGCAGTTAGATTAGGTAAAATGTAGCTCCATTGGATTAAGATAATGACATATCATTAATGACCTGTATTGAATACCAAAAAAAGGATCCACGAAGATCAAATGCAAAAGAGTTGTAGAATAAACATGTGGTCGGCATAAAACTAAACCCATTATTACCGACCACTCTGTCAACCTGCCCCACAATCATCTCATCGCTTTTGTCCTGCTCTCAGGAACTTCTGTTGTTTACTTTACATACTTGCCCTTAAATATGCAGTAATCATAATGATGATTAATCATGCTAATTTTTGATTAATCAACCCTATCACTTTAAACAACCTTATCATTCTCCCCAAACAAACATAAAAATATAACGCATCCCCCTATAAAAACCTTACCCATACCCCCCCATTAAGTTCATCTTACCAAACACCGAAAAGTACCAAAAACCAGAAAACACAGAAACAAAAGGAAGGAATGGAAGGGAAAGAAGAAGATGTTAACCTGGGAGCAAACAAGTACCCAGAAAGGCAGCCAATAGGAACAGCGGCTCAAGTCCCAGAGGGCAGGGACTACAAGGAACCACCACCCGCTCCTTTCTTCGAGCCCTCCGAGCTCAAGTCATGGTCTTTCTACAGAGCAGGAATCGCTGAGTTCATCGCCACCTTCCTCTTCCTGTACATCTCCGTGCTCACGGTCATGGGCGTCGTCAAAGCTCCGTCGAAGTGCTCCACTGTCGGCATCCAAGGCATCGCCTGGGCTTTCGGTGGCATGATCTTCGCCCTCGTTTACTGCACTGCTGGAATCTCTGGTACGTTTCTCATCTATTTCTTTTACCCTAAACATGTAATATTTTGGTATATGTTAATTAAGGGATTTACGCTGTTGGTACTTTGGCAGGTGGGCACATAAACCCAGCAGTGACCTTCGGGCTGTTCTTGGCAAGGAAGCTGTCCTTAACAAGGGCAGTGTTCTACATGGTGATGCAGTGTTTGGGAGCAATATGTGGTGCTGGGGTAGTGAAAGGGTTCCAGAAGGGTGTGTATGATTCTAATGGAGGTGGTGCTAATGTTGTAGCTCCTGGGTACACCAAGGGAGATGGTTTGGGTGCTGAGATTATTGGTACCTTTGTGCTTGTGTACACTGTTTTCTCTGCCACTGATGCCAAAAGGAGTGCCAGAGACTCCCATGTTCCTGTAAGAGGAACTTTTTTTTTTTTTTTTTTGCTACATGGTGTTTTTTTAATGTAGAAGATTGATTGATTAATGAGGGTTATAATTCAGATCCTTGCACCACTGCCTATTGGGTTTGCTGTGTTTCTTGTTCATTTGGCAACCATCCCCATTACTGGCACTGGCATCAACCCTGCTAGAAGTCTTGGAGCTGCAATCATTTACAACACAAAACATTCCTGGAGTGATCATGTATGTATCTTTTACAGTAATTATAGGAAGAATTGCTAGATATTTTTTCTAAACTGACTGCTGTTGTCTTGTTGCAGTGGATATTCTGGGTTGGGCCATTCATTGGAGCTGCACTTGCTGCCATGTACCACACAATTGTGATCAGGGCTATACCATTCAAGTCTAGAGACTGATTTTATTTGTGCAAGTGAAAACTATGTGTATTTTCTCATAAGGTGGTTTCAATAATCATGTACTTTGCTATTTGTCTTGTTTGTAAATTATCGAGTTGTACTAAAATTATGCAAGTTTGATGATGCTTTCAAGTGATCTTTTAAATTTGAGTCTTCTTCTTTTTATTGTTTGTTTAATGAATGCATTACCGATGAGGATTTATATACGGGGGATAGCCGGATAGGTGACATAAGAAGCCTCTCTTGATTAATAGTTAGCATGTCTTATTCAATGGTTGTTCATATACCATTTTGATGGTTGAAATTAATTTTATATTTAGGTCTGTCCTATGTTCATTCATATATAATGTAATGTCATCATGAGAGTTATACATATCCATTCTACACAAGATTTCAAGCAAGATCTTTTTTGCTCCACAGGAATTAATTTGATTCTCATTTCCTCTGATATTTTCACTGTTTGAGCCATTAGAAATGGGAAAGTCTATTTTGATACAATTTGGTGACACAATTGGTGACACAATGAATTCTCATCATTGGATTGCCCCCTGAATTCCACCTTCTCATGTAAAGACAAAAAGATTCAATGGTGCAGATCTTTTGTGTCATCAAATTGTGTCAAAATAGACGCTTTCATTAGAAATCCTATCAAAGTTACCGTTCATGGTCAAGACTTGGCAATAAACAACCCAACCCTACTAGCATCGAGCCGGAAAGGTGAGAAATGATACATTAGCGTTCGAAGTAAGGTGCCGTTCATTTTTGAATTTGACGGTTAATGCCGGTGTCCGCGTATGACGCGTTGAACGCGTCATGCGTGGATCTTACTTAACTAGCCGTTCAAAACGAATCGTTTGAAAGTCAACGTTAGCACTGGACGCCGTCCAAACGTCAACTAATGACTCTCCTATGTTCCGATTCTCCCATCCCCTATATATTACGCCTCCATCCTCATTTCTCACCCGAATCCGAAAGTTCAAGTATTTTTCCAGGTTTCATCGTCTATCGTTTCAAGTAAATTTTAATATATTTGTATTATTCATATTTGTATCTACCATTTTTTTTTTCAATTTTTTCTTAAATCTTTTTTTGGATATTTTCTCGAATGTCAAGTCGCTCTGTTGCCTCATCTACACGCATTATCGTTGGTTGAAACGTCGATAGAACCCACAGTTTCATCAACGTATGTTATGAGAGCATCGAATCTCGTCCCTACTGTATTACCCATTGATACAAGCAAATTGCTGCAATTTTCAATGAACGCACGAGTCTAGACTATAACACTAGGTATATGAAAAACAAATTTGATAATATAAAACAAGAATGGAACTCGTGGGATAAGCTATTGCAAATTCTTGAGGGCTATTGAAATGAGGAGGACACCGTCGGTGAATCCGACGAATGGTGGGATACAGCTGCTGCTTGGTATCGCAAATACAAAAATGTCTCGTCTGCCCGGTTTAGGGAGTTGGATGTGATCTTCGACAACTGACAAATGTCAGTTTATTACTCCACGGCAACCCCTCGTTCAGCTACAGTTCGAAGCACAACATTATGGCGATTATATCAAGGGTGATACTGAGGTGATCAACAGTCGCAGTGGTCTGTCTACAGTGGCTATCGTTCTTCGCATGATTCAATTTTCGATAGATGCATGGAAGCGAAGCAGGACGGGGACGACTACGAGGAATGAGAGGTTGTACTTTGCTTGGCCGAGTTTGATGGCAAACGTTACAATCATTTGCATGAATTGGTTGACAAACCTCACCAGCGTAGGAAGTTGGTTAAATTTCTTATTAATAAATTGAGAAGAAATATATGTAGTTTGTTTTGTTTTTTATTTCTACAACTGTATTAGGAAGCATGAACTATGAATTTTAATTATGTATGGCGTATTATGTATCTTGTATTTTGTGTTTTGTATTTAAAAATAATTAACATAAATAAAATTGTAACATAAACAAACAATAAAATAATAAATGTGTCCCTTTTGCATTGCCTTTTTCGTTAAAAGAACGCTTTCTCATTTTGCGAACATTCTCATTTCCCATCCCCTTCAAAATCCCTTCGAATACCCCTTTGGGTTCAAAAAAGAACAAACCCTAAATGTGTTGACGTCAACTTCCCCGTTTATATCTTTTCATTTAAGAACCTCTTCATTTCATCCTCTCTTGCATCCTTTCTATAAAAAAATCTTCTACTATAATGGTTAATCTGGAAATGTGCCCCAAACGTGCATGATTTAGTCGCTATATCAGCATATCTATGTAGAAAAATAAATGATATTAGGTAATTCACATGTCTAAATTACTAGTTTACAATGAGTACACGATATATTAAATGAGCAGCAATTATGTTATCAACATAATTTTTCAATGAAAATAGCATTTTTCTCTTGTTTTATGAAATGGTGCAAACTTTTGATTTGGTTTTAATGAAAGTATTAACACTCGGCGAAATGATTGTCATATCTGTATGTTTACATTATAATTGCACCACTTTCAAATCGATAAGTTAAAGATTTCAAAAAATAAGTAGTAGAGTTTTGACATATTTTCATGCTCTTTTAGAAAATGTGCTATCACTTACTAAAGACACTGTTAATACTATAAGAATAATGTCCATTTCCAATGGTTATATGACGGCGGCAATCGTCGAAAAACGCCAGAAGAAGTACGCGCTTCGTGACGACCTTCAACGATGTTGACGTTGAGTTTCCAACGACCTTCTAGGACTACTGGCGGTGAATTCGTAAGGTATTCTCGATGGATATCTTTGTGCACGTGACATGTAAACAGACCAATAAGCCATCAGAATGTATAAAAAAGCATAGGAAAATCGTTACTAATAAGTCATCGGAAAGAGACGGTAGTCGTCAAATAATTTGACCAATATTCAGTTGCAATTCGTCAAAAATCTGGATGATTTCTTTTTATTTGCGGAAGTCAGTCGTTCTCCAAACATCATGCACAGACACACACACACATAAATACATACACACACACACACACATAAATACATACATACACACACACACGCACACACACACACACACACACACACACACATATATATATATATATATATATATATATATATATATGTATATGGGACAGTCTATTTAGACACAATTTTAAGATAAATTGAGAGACACAAAATCTCAACCGTTGGATTGCCTCCTGATTTACACTCTTCATATAAAGACAAATTGATACAATGACAGAGATTTTGTGTCTAGATAGCCGCTACATATACATATATGACGGGGGTTATATGACACCCCTCTTGCGTCCTAATAACAGCCACTCATTTATAATTAAATAAGTTAGCGGAGGAGATATAGTTAGTGGGAAACGAGAGAAATAAGAATGTATGGTGGAAATTAAAGGGGCTACAAAGGTGTTGCACTTATTAGGGTGCTCTTGATCCTATACCCCTCTTTCTATACACACACACATACATTTTTATTTTATTTTTGAAAATTACACTGTAACTAGAGGTGTAAACGAATCGGACTGGACCGGACGGAGGTATGTCCAAGCTCTGTCCTATAAGAATTCGGACAGACACGGACCGGACATCATATAGCCTTGGACCAAGCCGGACAACGGACTGTCCTATCCGATATAGCCTTGGATAATAGAAAATATCGAACATTTTAAATGGACCAAACATTAGTGTGTCCAAGCTCTGTCCTATAAGAGAATCGGACGGATACGGACCAGACACCTTATAGCTTCGGACCGAGTCGGACAACGGAATGTCCTGTCCGATGTACATCCCTAACTGTAACGACCCGCATTCAACGCATCGGGGGATCGTAGAATATTTATTTCATTCACATACGAAGTCGTATGGTCTTGTGGCTTTGGGAAACGACTATTGGGGTCATTTCCCATGTTCACGATTTTTGCCGAATTTTAAATGACCGTTTCGCTCCTGACAAATCTTGTTTCACTTATAACTTTTGATTGGTAAGGAGTTTTGATCTGAAATCCCTTCTATTGGATTTGAATGATGGTTTACCATTCCGTAGATGGTCACATTAATCAAACAGACTTACCGTTTGGGAGATATGGCTAAAATAAGGTTTTAAGATGGAAAAACAGCTTCATTGGGCTTAACACGGTAATTAGCAGTTAGACCCATAACCCATTTCGGGATTAGGGTTATGGGAGGGCTGAAAGGGTTTGGGAAAACATCTCATTTCATTTTTCAGCCACCACTAACCTCCCTTGAACCCTAACAGTGGCCTCATCTTCTAAATCTCACCCTAATTGCTTTGTAATCACTAATTAACCAAAACTACACCAAATCAAGAGAAATTAGCATCAAATCAGAGATAGAGCTACTGCTATACATTGTAATTCGTGCCATATCAGTCATAGTTTCAGATCTAATATTCATTTGTGGCTAAGATGAGTGATTTGCATTTTTATTCACTAATTACGGCTAATTAGTGGGTGATTAGTGATAATTAGCGAAATTAAGCATCATAAAAATATGGAAAATTATGTAAAAATTCTAAAATATTATTTTATGTTATTGATAAAAATTTGGGTTAATTTGGATTAAGTTTGCTAATCCTATTGTTAAATTATGGTTAAGGGGATTAAGGGGAAAACCATGAATTTGGGTATGTTTGATACTAACTAACTCATATGATTGATGTTTTAATGCTTTTGATTGATTCTATATGATGTTACTATTGTTTGGTATGATTCATGATTGCTTAGTAAAGTAAGAATGGTTGAAAACGCTGTCCTGTGGCGAAAATGGCTTGCTGAAAGGAGCGCAGGAATTTAGATCGGACAGGGTGCAGCTCTTGACTATCGGCTCGTGACCTAGACATCACGACCGACCCAGTGAGATGGCGTGACCTGATCAGCCCGAACCGTGAAGAACCCTAGGATGTTGGCCACGAACCGACTAGGAGAAGAAGCACCAACGAGCTTGAACCGATCTCGAACCGAAGAGCACGACCCAATCTGAAGGTTGCATCACGACCCGAACCGGTGAAGAAGCTCGACCCGACCTGGACGTTCATCACGAACCGAACCGATAGGGGGGAGGAAACCACGAACCGATCCGACCCTGGTAGAGTGCCACAACCCGAACAGTGGAGTACCCCAAACCGAATGGGGACCGAACCGGAGGAGACTAAAAACCCGAGATGTAAAGGAAGTCCAAATGGGAAGTTATCACTCAGGATCCAGATGGGAACCAACGAGTCAACTTCATGAGTTGGGCTTTGCTGCGGGACGTGTGCAAAGGGGTTATCGGTATTTATAACTTTGGTTCACTATTGAAGAGAGGGGGCATGTAAACGAACCAGAGTCAGGGAAGTGTGGACTAGTTGGCCCTTAACCTAGAGCCAGGGATGTGTGGACTGGGTAGGGTTATTGACTACAAACTAGGGAAGTATGGTCATAACAATAGTTGTACGGAGTTGCCATCATGGCCCTAATAGATTTGATGATCAAAGCGGTGAATATCGTATGCTTTACGCAATGAGTGAGAAATGTGAGGATGATTGCTATGTTTGATATTTGCTATCACCATGACACACACACTCCCAGTTTTACACTATATGTTAGTATTACCTTAGAGTACTGTGCATCTTGTTGTACTAACTCTTTGGTTGCAGGTCCAGGTTGAAATATGATTATTTATACCTGTTATTGTTTTATCTTGCTGTTATCGCGCATAACAGACTTCTGTCTGATCCATAATTTTATGTCTCTTCTTATTACTCCGGGTGCTCCAAAACGAGCAGACTAGAGACAAGTTAGGTGGTTATGCACGAGTAGCTGTCTGAAGACGAGCATGAGGCTTCCACGTACTATATACCTATATTCTCCCTGTGTTGTTGCTGGTCACTTCTTTGGGCATTAGTAGTGTGCCTCCTTTATTTTGCTTTAGAGACAATATTTTTAAGTTGTAATAATGGTTTGGATCATAAGCTATATTTTGGATTCCGCTACTATGATGGTTTAGTTTTCAGCTTATGCACTGTCTCGCCTGTTTTATGTCAAGTTATGTTATTATTATATTTTATTCCATGCGTTTGAGATACACTATAGGTTATTTGGTGATTCATAGTTTCAAAACCCTTTTCCTTGACGACCGTCCTATGCTAGTCGGGCATTGGTACGACACATTTCGGAGAAATGTCGGCTGGTTCGGGGCGGGCCGTCACACTTGGTATCAGAGCCTAGGTTGCGTAGTTAACCTAGGGGAAGACATCAAGGAGAAATAGTATACGTATATGAGAGCATGTATTTGTGATATTTTGGTTTTCAAAAACTATATATATATAATATTAGTATATCTAAGGATGAAGTCGCACTGCACCAGTCCCACTAAGAAGATGGTTAATCGTTTTCTCCTTACAGATTGAATGATGAGATGATTTACGAGGAGTATGGGTTCAGGGGCGAATAATGGGAATGTCCCTGATATGAGGACAATGTTTACTACCTTCATGTGAGAGATGCTTAGGGATGCTCAGGGAGCAGTTCCTAATGCTGCTAACGGTGGTAGTGCAGGCGCCTAGAGTCGATTTCGCCAAGCTCCGCAAGGATTATACTAGTCTTGGTGGGAAGCCGTTCTATGGAACGGAATCGGTTACGGAAGTTCAAGATTGGCTTGATAGTTGTGAATGCATCGTTGAGAATTTGGGGATTGAGGATGCAATAAAGAGAAAGTTAGCATCGCGTCAACTTCAAGGACGAGCAATGAATTAGTGGAATGCTATTAAAGCAGCTACTCCCGAGGATCAAGTTACTTGGAATCAATTTAAGACCCATTTCAGTGACAAGTTTATTCCAACTGCTCAGAAATCAGAATTTTTCAGGAAGTTTTTGGAACTTAAGAAGAATGTTAGGGCAGTCTCGGAATATATTGCTAAGTTCGATACTTTATCGAAATATGGATTACCTCTTATCGATACTGTCGAGAAGAAGAACAAGAAGTTTATAACTGGTCTAGATGAGCACTTGGGGGAAAGACTCATAAACATATCGATGAGACTTTCGAGTCTATTATGGGAAATGCATTGAGATCTGAGAGTCTTTACCCTAAGTCGAAGACCGAGGTTGCTGTTACATCTGTAGAGGAGCCAAAACAGCAGGCAAGCGGTGGAGGCAAGAATAATTCCCGGAATAAGAGGAAGAAGAATCAGACTAAGGATGGTCAAAAAAAGAAGAATAAGAAAGATATCGAGTGCTTTAGCTGTGGCAAGAAGGGCCACTATGCCAGGAATTGTCGAGAAAAACCGGGGGAAAAGAAGTGCTTCAACTGTGGCCAAGTGGGACATTTTAAGAATGAATGTCCATAACCCCCTAAGGAGAAGCAAATGGTGAAAGCATATGCTATCAACGATGTTGTTTCTTCGTCAAATGCCCCAACTGCGGCGCAGAAGGGAAAAGGTATCGTTATTCAAGGTGTGCTTTCTATTTATGATGTTTCTGTTCGAGTGTTGTTTGATAACGGAGCTTCCCATTTCTTCGTATCTAGTGACCTAGTAGATAGGTTGGAATTGGAAACCGAGATTGTTGATAGACCTTCAATTGTGACGAACCCGATCGATGATTCGACTAGCCTTTGCATGATTTGTCGTAATTTGGTCTTATCGATTCATGGACGTATGTTTGCTTGTGATTGCTTTGTTTTGGGCTTTACTGGGTTTGGCATTATTTTGGGAGTCGATTGGCTCCAAAGATATGGGGTGGTGGTAGACTGTGAGGGGTCTTCGGTGACCATTAGAGCGGACGATGGGCAGAGGGTGGTATTGGGTTGCCTGCCTAGTGATGAGGTGATGGCTAGTTCTCTATATTCCCTCAACATCCCGCATGATTAGTTATAAGATGTGCCTATTATTGGCGAGTATCCGGACATCTTCGAGGAAGTGGCCGGACTTCCACTACACCGAGAGATTGAGTTTTGGATTGATTTAGTGAATGATGCCAGACCTATAGTGATGCCTCTTCGTCGTATGGCGCCAAGGGGGCAGCGAGAGCTCGAGGTGCAACTGGGCGATCTTTTGAAGAAGGGATTTACCCGAAGGAGTGTTTCCGAGTGGGGAGCACCAGTTGTATTTGCTACCAAGTCTGATGGTTCCCTTCGCTTATGTGTTGACTACCGTGAGCTGAAGAAGGTGACTAGGAAGAATAAGTATCCTCTTCCACAGATAGATGATTCGTTTGATCAGTTAAATGGAGTAAGAGTGTTCTCCTAGTTGGATCTCGCGACAGGTTTTCATCAGCTCCGAGCAGCAGCTGAGAGTGTACCTAAAATGGCATTTCAGACACCGTCGGGATTTTGTGAGTGGTTGTTCATGCCATTCCGGTTGACAAATGCACCAGCATATTTTGTGGATCTTATGAATAGGGTTTTCAAAGATCAATTGAATAAGTTTGTCCTTGTGTTCGTGAATGATATCTTGGTTTTCTCGAGAACAGAGGAAGAATATAAGGAACATTTGAGGACAACAATGGAGGTGTTAAGGAAACACCAATTGAAAGCTAAATTTTCTAAGTGTCACTTCTGGAGGAGGGAAGTGAGATTCTTGGGCCGTGTTGTCTCAGAGAATGGTATTGCCGTGGATCCGGCGAAGGTGGCTACGATACAAGATTGGTCTATGCCCAAGAATGCAACGGACATGAGAAATTTCTTAGGGTTATATGGATATTATCGTAAGTTTATCCAAGACTTCTCCAAGATAGCGACGCCGTTAACTCAGTTGACAAAGAAGAATCAAGCTTTCGTCTGGGATGGAAGGTGCGACTATGCATTTAAGAGTATAAAGGAAAAGTTGACGTGTGCACCAGTGTTAGTTATTCCTAAGGGAGACGAAGAGATGACGGTATACACGGATGCCTGTGGTACCGGACTAGATGTGCAAGGAGGTAGGGTTGTAGCTTATGCTAATCGACAACTGAAACCACATGAGAAAAGACGTCCTACCCATGATTTGGAATTGGCAACAATCGTGTTCGCGTTAAAAATGTGGAGACACGATCTCTTGGGAGAAAGATTTGAGTTGTTTACCGATCATAAGTCATTGAAGTACCTTTTCTCTCAAAAGGATTTAAATCTTCGTCAGCAGATATGGTTAGAGCTCTTGGCTTCATATGATTTCAATATCGCATACACACCTGGGAAGGACAATGCTGTAGCTGATGCATTAAGTAGGAGACATGTCGGTTTGGGGACTATGTTTCTTGAATGGAAGCAACTAGAGTATATTGCGGGATATGATTTCAAACGTAAGTGCGAATTGGATCCAGAGAAGTTAGCAAGTTTGATGATCAGACCGACTTTATTGAGCGGATTGGTTCCAGTCAAAGGGACGAACCTAATCTATTGGAAATCATCTCCAAGGTGGAGATGGGTATCGGTGGCGAGAGAAAGAACAAGTATGGTCTTGATCGAAAGGGATGGCTTCGAAAGAATGAGAGGTTGGTTGTACCCAACGTAAATGGATTAAGAGATGAAGTGCTCAGAGAGTGTCATCACTCGAAACTGACTATACATCCCGGTGGTAACAAAATGTTTCGAGACATGAAGCAGACCTACTACTGGGAAGAGATGAAGAGAGACGTTGGGAAGTTTATATCCAAGTGCATGAATTGCCAGTTAGTTAAAGTCGAGCAAAAGAAGCCTAGTGGTTTGTTACAACCGCTGGAAATTCCTGAATGGAAATGGGAACAAGTCTCAATGGATTTCAATGATGATTTACCAAGGTCTAGATCAGGTCATGATAATATTTGGGTGATTGTGAATCGATTGACCAAAAGTGCAAAGTTTATACCGGTCAAGTCGAATAGAATGACAGCTAAGTTAGTGGAACTGTATATGAAGTGGGTAGTTAGATTTCATGGAGTAGCTAGAGGTATTGTGAGTGACCGAGATCCGTTATTTACTAGTGGGTTTTGGAAGAACTTACAAGAGGCTTTAGGATCAGAATTACATCTCAGTACCGGGTACCATCCTCGAACTGATGGTCAAACAGAGAGAGTGAATCGTGTATTAGAGGATCTCTTAAGGGCTTGTATGTTGGACTTTGGAGGATCATGGGATGACCATTTACCTCTGGTTGAATTCGCACATAATAATAATTATCAATCCAGTATTGGTATGGCTCCATTTGAAGCTTTGTATGGAAGACCGTGCAACTCACCGTCATGTTGGTTGGAGACCGGTGAGAAATTTGTGCTTGGGCCAGATGTAATAAGAGAAACTTCAGATAAAATCAAGGTTATCCAACAACAAATGAAGGCTGCCCTAGATAGGAAGAAGAGTTATGCTGATAAAAGACGAATAGAATTGAAATTCTCCGTTGGCGACTTGGTATTCATCAAGATCTCTCCATTAAAGAGTGTGATTCGTTTTGGCAGGAGAGGTAAGTTGGCACCAAGGTTTGTTGGTCCATTTCCAGTTCTCAAGCAAGTAGGAAATTTAGTATATAAAGTTGGATTACCAGACAAGAGGGTGGGAGTGCACAACGTATTTCATGTTTCCCAGTTAAGGAAGTTCATGCACGATTATGATATGACTATTTCACCAGATCAGTTGGACGATATCGAAGTGGAATCTTAGGCAGTTGAGAGCCACGAAACGATTCGTATTGTCGGACAAGATACGAAGCAACTTCAAAGGAAGAAGGTGAAACTGGTTAAGGTCCAGTGGGGTGATAATGAGAATGACTGTACTTGGGAAACCGAGTAGAGCATAACGAAGTCATATCCATAGCTCTTTGCTTAGTAAGATTTTAATCGCGATATAGTTACTCCCTTGTTAGTAAACCACATGCTAGGATAGGCTTGTTGTGTTGTTATGTATGTTTGATTGTTTGTAAATGGCTGATAGGCATGCGGGGAACCATTGTATGTTTTAGTTAAGGAATTTCGGGGGCGAATTTTCTTAAGTGGGTTAGAGTGTAATGACCCGCATTATACGTATCGGAGGATCATAAAATATTTATTTCATTCAAATACGAAGTCATATGGTCGTGTGACTTTGGAAAACGACTATTGGGGTCATTTCCCATGTTCACGATTATTGCTGAATTTTAAATGATCGTTTTTCCCTTGGCAAATCTTTTTTGCATATAACTTTTGATTGGTAAGGAATTTTAACCTAAAACTACTTCCATTGGATTCAGATGATGGTCTACCATTCCGTAAAGTGGTTACATTAATCAAATGGACTTACCGTTTGGGAGATATGGCTGAAATAAGGTTTGAAGATGGAAAAAAAAGCTTAATTGGGCTTAACAGGGTAATTAGCAGCTAAGCCCATAACCCATTTTGGGATTAGGGTTATGGGAGGGCTGAAAGTGTTTGGGAAAACATTTCATTTCATTTTTCCAGCCGCCACTAACCTCCCTTGAACCCTAACAATGGCCTCCATCTTCTAAATCTAACCCTAATTGCTTTGTAATTACTAATTAACCAAACTACACCAAATCAAGAGAAATTAGCATCCAATCAGAGATAGAGCTGCTGTTATACATTGGAATTCATGTAATATCAATCATAGTATCAGATCTAATACTCGTTTGTGGCTAAGGTGGGTGATTTGCACTTTTATTCACTAATTTCGGCTAATTAGGGGTGATCAGTGATAATTAGAGAAATTAAGCATCATAAAAATACATAAAAATGCTAAAATATTATTTTATGTCACTAATAAAAATTTGGTTAATTTGGATTAAGTTTGCTAATCCTATTGTTAAAACATGGTTAAGGGGATTAAGGGGAAAACCATGAATTTGGGTATGTTTGATAGTAACTAACTCATATGATTAATGTTTTAATGCTTTTGATTAATTCTATATGATGTTACTACTATTTGGTATGGTTCGTGATTGCTTAGTAAAGTTAGAATGGTCGAAAACATCGCCGTGTGGCGAAAATGGCTTGCTGAAAGGAGCGCATGAATTCAGATCAGACAGGGTGCGGTTCGTGACCTGGACATCATGACCGACCTAGTGAGATGGCACGAGCCGATCAGTCCGAACCGTGAAGCACCCTAGGACGTTGGCCACGAACCGACCAGGAGAAGAAGCATCCATGAGCCCGAACCGATGCCACGAACCGATCTCGAACCGAAGAGCACGACCCGATCAAAAGGTTGCATCACGACCAGAATCGGTGAAGGAGCTCGACCCGACCCGGATGTTCATCACAAACTGAACCGCCAGGGGGAGGAAACCAAGAACTGATCTAACCCTGGTAAAGTGCCACGACCCGAACAGTGGAGTACGCCGAACCGAACCGGAGTAGATTAAAAACCCGAGGTGCAATGGAAGTCAAAATGGGAAATTACTACACAGGATCCAGATGGGAACCAATGAGTTAACTTCATAAGTTGGGCTTTGCTACAGGACGTGTGCAAAGGGGTTATCGATATCTATAAATTTGGTTCACTATTGAAGAGATGGGGCATGTAAACGAACCAGAGACAAGGAAGTATGGAATGGTTGGCTCTTAACCTAGAGCCAGGTATGCGTGGACTAGGTAGGGTTATTGACTATGGACTAGGAAAGTATGTTCATAGCAATAGTTGTACGGAGTTACCACCATGTTCCCAATAGATTTGGTGATCAAAGTGGTGGATATCGTATGCTTTACGCATTGAGTGAGAGATGTGAGGATGATTGCTATGTTTGATGTTTGCTATCACCATGACACGCACACTCCCATTTTTACACTATATGTTAGTATTACCTTAGCGTACTGTACATCTTGTTGTGCTTACTCTTTGGTTGCAGGTCCAGGTTCATGTATGATTATTTATACCTGTTATTGTTTTATCTTGCTGTTATCGCTCATATCAGACTTCTGTCTGACCCAGAGTTTTATATCTCTTCTTATTACTCTGGATGTTCCTAAACGAACAGACTAGATACATGTTAGGTGGTTATGCACGAGTAGCTATCCGGGAGATGAGCAGGAGGCTTCCACGTACTATATACATATATTCTCCCTGTGTTGTTGTTGGTCACTGCTTTGGGAATTAGTAGTGTACCTCTTTTATTTTGCTTTAGAGACAGTATTTTGAAGTTGTAATAATGGTTTGGATCATAAGCTGTATTTTGGATTCCACTGCTATGATGGTTTAGTTTCCATCTTATGCACTGTCTCGCCTGTTTTATGTCAAGTTATGTTATTATTATATTTTATTTCATGCGTTGTGAGATATACTACAGGTTCTTTAGTGATTCATAGTTTCAAAACCTTTTTCCTTAACGACTGTCCCGTGCTAGTCAGACATTGGTAAAACGCATTTCAGAGAAATGTCGGCTGGTGCGGGGCGGGCCGTCATACACACACACGCATACACACACACAGATATATATATGTATATGTATATTTATATGTATATGTATATGTATATGAGAGGAGCATTCAATAACACTCTTAAATTGCACCACTTCAAAATCCCTCAGATTTACGCTACCTGTTAATGTTTAAATAAGTTTCTTTCTCCTTCCACTAACTATTTCTTCACCAACTAACTTATTTCAATATAGGTAAGTAGTGGAGATCAAGGGGATTTTGGGTTGCTACAATTTAGGTGTAGTGTTGAATGCCTCATTGCTGTAGTATGGGAGTTCCTGTCACTCTTGTTGCCATTATTACAAACTAGGTAAAAAATTCCTTTTCAAACTGATGACACTTGGTAGTATAATGCACTCAGTGATTGGTGAACAATCGGTTGTTTCGTTCAAGCCAGATAAAGCAGATTGTTGAAGTAAATAATGCACACGATAAATCCCTGAGTTGATCCTTTTTGGTATATGTAGATGACAGTAACATAGCTTCGTCTTTAATGGTGGGTAGTGTAGTTTGGGGAAGATGTAACTTAAATTTCAAAGAACACCATATGTACGGTGAATATTCACAGTGGAAGAAAATATGTTATATTGTTTTGGTTTATTACACAACGAACATGTGATGTTTGAAGAAATGCCTAGGTGATATAAACGATCTTTAGTGTTCAATTTTCTAGTAGCAACTAAAAAAGAGATAAAGGACATTCTTTTGCTATTTTTATTGTGCCAAACAATTGAATAAATTGCGTGCCTAACCCCGCGAACTTTGTTCCAGGTTTTGTGAAATAAAAATTCCCCTCCATCACACCATTCATATACATCGGTGGCATGGTTGGGAAATCTAGAGACAGTCTGCACTTCAGTGATAACTTCTCTGGTTTCCGGATTAAGGAGTGGACAAAGGGTTTGAACTATAATAATGCTGCTAATAGTATCATTGGTATTGCAGATAGCATGAAAGCGATTCATGCCCAATAAGTCAACAAGACACTTGTAGTTAATCCAAGGTTCGAACCAAGAGAAGTCTCATTTCCATTAGCTATTAATTTGTTTATAAACTATTTTGCATTGGTGCTTAGTCTTAAAATCGCCTTTCATGTAGATGATGAATTATTGTCCACTGGCATTGCCCAGAATTGCTTATTATTATAGTAACATCTCTTCATTCAGTTAGTCCAGAGAAGAGGTTTAGTTATGAAATTTCACAGTAGTTTTAAGCATGTTGTCGTTTTAGATCTGAAAGAAGCTTAAGTCAAATGCCCCCTTCGGATTTCGATTTACACAATTTTAGTCATGCTACCTTATGTGAGAGCCTCCCCAGAAAAAAATCAGTAGAGATAGATTGTAATTTATCCATAGTTTGCTTTGGAGATGAATAGCCAATATAAAATAGGTGTAATTAACGTGTGAATCGGCTCAGGGCTGCCTGCAAAACTAAGAAGATTGGTCTCCCAGCCTTGAATTTTACTTTGTACTCGGTGAATCAAAGATTGACAATTATAATAATTTAAATAATTAGAGGAAATGGGGACCCCTAAGTATTTAATAGGAAGAGTACCTTCTTCAAACCTAAGGATATCTTTAATAATATTAGAATTTATTGTTGAGCCACTGAAGAATACTTTAGTTTTCAAAACATTCACATTCAGACCAATGTGAGTGCTTAACTTATAGAAAATAACTTGTAATGTTGAAGCAGATCGCAGGTTTGATTTTCCAAAAATCATAAGATCATCAGCATAGAGCAGATGAGTGATAATAGGATCAAATGTAAAGGCAGGTTGGAAACATTTCATCAGTGCAGCTTCATCCAATAAATAGGTAAAATATTGCACCGGTATAGTGAAAAGGCAGGGAGAGAGCGGATCACCCTGACGTATACCTCTTGTAGAATAGATGAATCCATTAGAAACGCCTTGAAAAAGGATCAAAACAGGTGCAGTAGATATACATTTGTAAATAATATTATTAAAACATGTAGGAAATCCTATTTGTGACATGATATAGCAAATAAACTCCCTGTTTACCATGTTGTATGCCTTTTGAAAGTCAACTTTGACACAAAATTTAGATAAACCTTTAAATCTTGAAGTAATTCATGATGCAAATGATTTTGGAGTAAACCTTATAATGCATATTGCAGCATGATATAGGTCTATAATGTGAGATATTTGTTGGCTTGTCGTTCTTAGGGATTAGCGTTATTAAAGTGCGATTAAGACCTTTTCGTAATTTTCCAAATTTGAAAATGGAATAGTTAGAAATGATCTTCCAAATGAAATCAGTTAGAAACTTGAGAAAACCAAAGGCTCGGAGAACCCTGATGATAAAAAACCAAGACATGTGTTCATATGCCTTCGCCATTTCTAGTTTAATTACCACGTTGGACCCTTAGATCTTCCGATCGATCTGAGAAATAAGTTCTTAAGCTAAAAGGACATTGTCAGTTATTAAATGACCCTTGACAAACCTTAGCTTGGACGAAGAAATAACACAGTCATGGACCGGTGCGCCTTCTTGCCAAAACCTCAGAGATAACCCTACTCGAGAAGTTACGGAGACTAATCGGTTTGAAATCAGAACAAGCTCGGGGAGTCTCACATTTAAGGGTGAGAACAAGATTTGTGGACGTCTACCTCTTAGGAAGTGTACCACAAGAGAAAAAAAGATTGGATCTCCTTTGAGAAGTCGTAACAGATGACCGCTCAAGCATTAAGGTAGAAAACCCCATTGAAATCATCTAGGCCACTCGCACTGTCATTAATAAGTGAAGAAACACAAGAGCGAATCTCTTACAAAGGAGGAGGGTAGCAAAGAGAAGGAGTCACAATCGGATGAACCAAGTTGGGATAAAAGACAAGATAGAAGGATCAGGCTGATCAACCGACGCACACTGCAGAAAGGTTTGGAAGTGGTAAATGATTGTTTCTTCGACCTCGAAAAGTGACGAAGCCATGGAAAGGTTAGACTGAAGGGTTAGGTGGATATACAAGATATCATTCTTCTTTCTAATAGTAGAATGTAAGAATTTAGAGTTGGAGTCATCGTTAACGACCCACTTGATTCTCGCTTTCTGATGGAGAAAAACATTCTCAATGCTCAGCTCCGGCTTGAAAGAAAATTGGGCTTGGACCCACTCTGCATTATTAAGCGGCGAAGGTTCAACATCAAAAGAAAATTCCGCTAGAACAAGAGCTTCTTCTGCCAATCTAACTCGGCCAAAGATATTCTTGAAAATCGTAGTGTTCCGAACCTTCAGACAAGATTTGAGATGCTTGATTTTTAGATAGAAAACCGCTATAGGGTTACCTAAGGTAGGGAGAACCCAGAATTCCTCTGCCGTATGGATGAAGGACTTATGGGACTTCCACGGAGATTGAAATCAGTATGAACAAGGTCTAGACAACGAAATATAGGAGCATCGAAGAATCATTAGAGTGTGATTCGAAAAAAGTGAGATGAAGGTGCTCAATCTTAAACGAAAACAGAAAGCAGAACCATCCTTCCGATCCGAAAAACCGATCAAGACGTAAAAGGATTGTGTTGGATCCTTCTTGGTTATTATACTAAGTAAAAGCAGTGCCAGCAAAGTAGACCTTAGACAAATCTGAATGGATGATGAAAGAATTGAATTCCTCCGCTGTGGCGCGGTTGATAGAGGAACCCCCTCCATTTCTCCACCTGGCATGCCACAACGTTGAAACCCCTCCAAATACGGGTGTACCAAAACTATGCACCGATAGGGAAAGGATATCTTCTCATAAAGACATGCGCTCAATGCGGTTACATTTGGTGCAAACCACGGAGAAAAGGAACGAGGATTGAAAACCCAAAAACGAGCACTCAACATAGAGGGGTTGGGCTGAATCAAAGATTAGGCGCACCGAAACGTCTTTAGCCCAAAGAATCTGAATCTTATTGGAGCGTTAAGAATTCCGTCTCTAAAATTGAGGCGGAGGATGATGTCAGAAAGCACTTCTGATCCTAAGAGGGGTTCCTTAAGTGCAACCAACAAAATGGAATGTTTATTAATGATTCGCCTAAGGCGAGAAAATGAAGCATTATTACCCACGCCACGAACGTTCCAAAATAAGTTTCCATTTCAGAAGGACGGGGAAAGAAAAACAACACGAGGTAACGAGAAAAACAAACCAAAAATCAAAAAGAAAAGGCTTAAATATGATATAGTGTGCGATGAGTCGACATAACAATCAAATCCGTCGTTGCGAGAGAGCGAATAAAGGAGCTAGGATGGCTGGAACTAGAAGAAGAGGGTGCCTGACCCGAAGAATCATCGCCCGATACTCGCTGTCGACAAGCAGTCATCTCATCAGGAAAACAAAAGATGATCTACTCGACAAGAATAGGAATTCCTAGCTAGGTCAGCCAAACGATCATCAATGATCATAATCTCGCCCATACTAAGAAGAGAAATTGGGTGATAAAAGTGAGGAGTGGGAAAAGATGTCGGTATGTCAAAGCCTGACGATACCTCTCGCTGTGTGGTTTCCAGTAATCCTGAATCATCGTCAAATTAACGATTTAGAGTGTGGAAAACCCACAATCAACCTGGCCCAGACAAGTGGACGGAGAAGGCACCAACTAGCCAACGATGGGACAAGAAGCATTAAAAGGTTCACCAAAACAGATCATGACATATAGACCTCCGCATACTGGAAATCTACTCATCGTCGGTCGTTTGATGGGCACCAAACCTATCGAAGAAACTAAAAACCGAAACGAACCAAAACCTATAGAAAACCCACAACAGCCACTGCCACCCACACATCTTTGACCAACGTGGCATGGACTAATAAGGTCCCAAATATACAACAATGACCAAAAGAATCAACACAATAGATACCAAAAGGATAAAAAGGACCAAACCAAACAGAAGAAACAAAGGCTCCCAAAAAGGCCACAGCGTCTGTTACTTGAAAGTCATATGACAAAGCCACTCCCCACACGAAAATTGCACGAACCAAATCACTATCAAAATGTAGACTACCTTGACTGATATCATTGGCACCCAAATTACCAAGGGACGACCATAGAAAACCAGAATGGGGACTGCATTCCCTCCCTGATAGCCTCGGGACAGTAGATCGATCCCGATAATAGTACCCGCTAAAATGAATAACCAGAAACACAGCCAAATCCCAATCTCATCCTGTTCATGGCAATAACTACAATAGGACCACAAACATAACTGAAAACCATACAACAATCTGAAGAAACAATTAGCATACAATAATCAACATTGAAATGTAAAGGGGATAGCCATACCTTTTGCCAAAATGAAGAGAAGGAAGTGGAACAACATACAGTTGAAGCAGAGTGTTGCTTTGACATAGCCTCAACCACCGCGGTTGCCTCGCCAGACAAAATGTAGACTGGCTGCAACCGAGTAAAATCAACAGTGCCTTGAGCTCCGCTCGTCGAATGGGTTGAAGGCAAGAGATGCCTATATTCGCTGCACTTTAACCATTCACGATCTTGTTGAACTAACCATGAAGTCATGCTAGAAGCGACAGTAACTTCTAGTTCCTCAATAAAACATAGTGGGTTGAATTGATTGTTCGTACAAAAGGGCGGCAGTGCACGAGAAAGTGCACCACCGCTTTTAAAAACCAATCAACACACGTTCGAAGCGGAGGACTTGTAAGGCGAACCACAGGAAAAAACGGAGGAACCCGCAACCTTCTTCGATGACGAACACGCTTCGAAATACCGCTAGTCTGATCTAGTAATGGCCACTCTTGCAAAGAAGGATCATAACATGAAATCGACTTAGGAAGAAACCTAATTAGGAGAATAGCCTCCTCACAAACATCACCACCACTAATAAGTAAGGGACAATCGGCTTGAAACACACGCGGGACTGCTTCAAAGAGCACATCACTCCGTAAAGCAGAGGGTGCTCTCCGAAATGGCAACATCATGAAGAATTTACATGGTCGAATTTCTATGAAAAATTCACCAACAATCACAAATCTATTTTGTGCCAAAATCTCAAAATCAAGTAATGAAGATACCCTAATCAACACCGATACAAGGATGAGCTTGCAAACCGAGAGCGAAACACTTAATGCAACACTCAGAGCAACCACAGTCGCCTCAACCAAGGGACAAAACTCCCAAAGGACCCAATTGGCTAGAAACGCTCATCGAGAAACCTAGGGGTGGGCGCGATTTGGTTCGGTGTGGTTTGAAGCTCAAACCGCTTCCGCACCGCATCAAACGGTTGATCAAAAATACAAATCATTATACTAACCATTCAAACGGTTCGGTTTTGGTTCGGTTTCGATCTAATACGGTCCGATTTTGGTTCGGTCTGGTTTGAACCCGTATTAAATATGAAACAAGAAAATTACTTACATCAACAATCAGTTAATGATTGTATAACGTTGTGTCACCTGAAGATTAAATCACATAGTGTTGTCTTTAATTAATATAACTACAACATACGTTGAAAATAGAATATATATTGTTAAATTAAAAGTTAGATAGGAATTTGTTAATTTTTTTATCATAACATTGTCGGTGTAGCTATGCGATTCAGTTCGGTTTAATATGGTTTGGTAAAAGCTCAAACCGCAACCGAACCGTATCATTCCGAGTCGGTTCGTTTTGGGTTGTTTGCTTTGATGAGAGAATCCGATGCAGTTTTCCGCACCGTTTTTGCGATTCGGTCTGGGCGGTTTCCGCATTGCGGTGCGGTTTATGCCCATCCTTAGGGAAACCCCATAAATGTCAAACCCTATAATCACCTTAGGAGGCAGAAATAGGGAATTGGATGCAACACGAGCACATTGAACTGGAGGAGAAGGTACCCCAACTCCAAACAATAGAAACGAGTAAATTTGAGAGCAAGAAGATGAGAAATTGCTTAAAAATTAGAATTACACTGATACTACATAATATCAATATAAACTAACTTATGAAAAACAACATGATAAATATCCAAAAATAAATTGAATAAAAATGATTGTACCGTTACAATGCTATGGGGTAGTCGATTTATAAAAATAGCATTACAATGTTTCACAAAAAAATGTCATCTATACGGAAAAAATCGTATAAAAGTAATAATTCAAAATGAAACTATAGTTCATATACTATATGACATATAAAGAAGATGTCAATATACTTTATAAACTCATAAACCAACACTACAGTTCATAATGCTGTTACAAAATATTATTCTGAGATACAATATATATGTACATTATTTGAAAAGAAACCACAATTTTTATAAATTGTTATTGCAATTTATAAAAGGTACTATAATTCATGAAATACTATTATAAAAGTCCAATAGTCAAGATTTTATGCTTGATTTTATGTTCAAATAGCCGGTCTTTGACTAAATGGCGCTTTGATATATTTATACAAGATTTATGTCACAAGGACAGGTTAAATAATCTATTGCGTTCACTTGAATTTGGACGTTCCAGCGGAAACGTCACTGGGAAGCGACGCATACATTATAAAACATTTAAATAGGGAAGGGATGCATGTGGTCCAGAATGTACAAAGTAGCCTAAAGAAATGAGGCTGTAATGTTATCAAGTTTTTCATATTTGTGCGGCTGTTAATTTAGTAGGTACAGGCAGCCTGGCGCCTGTATATTATTTTTTTGTCAATTTAAAAGGCCCTGTAGCCTACCCTAGATGCTTTTCGAATTGAATGATTCTACATCGATTAGCAACGCTACCGTCTCTGTTTTTCTTCCTTCTTTCACGACACCACAGTTTCCGAAGGATTCGTGTGTGGATATCATTCGTTTGGCAGCCGCGAAAATTGGAATATGGAAATAAGAATCCAAAGCATGTGCTTACCACTTCAATAGCGACTGGATGTAAAAGTAAATCTGTAAGGTAAAGTTGATGATTGGGGAAACCATTGCCTTTTAAAGTATTACAAATTTACCAGAATGAATATAAGGTCGCATCCTTAAAATGAAACTTATTCAAAGCGGTTCTTTAAGTTTCAGTATAAAGTGACTATTTCTATTTTATCATAACAACATATTTTTCTTTTCTTTTTTTTGGGCCACTGTTACTTAAAATAAAAATTATAAATATCAACGAAAAGTTAACGAAAAAAAAATTAATTGTAGTAATATATGCATTTATTCACGTACATAGTGTATTGCAGGCAATAAGTAAGAAAAAAAGCAAATGAAAAAATAACTGTATTTATTATAATTAAGTGTAGATATATATGCAATTATTCACGTAGTGTATTGCCGGTAGAATTTATTTATTTATTTATTTTTATTTTTTTTTAGAAATGTCTACCCTAAGTGCACACATATCTACGTCTATTATAGAGTATATTACAAACAAATAGACATAAATGCAGTTTATTGTATAGTTGCTTCTTTCCTGCAATTTTACTAGAAGTGGTATATTTTTCATTTGTATGCAATGTTCACCATTATTTGATGATTTTTCTACAATAATGCGATGTTCACATAAGTGTAGATATTGAAATTGAAGCAATCAACAAAAATTGAATAAAAGCATGCAATATTATATATAATTGCTGCAATATCTACAATTTTCCAAAAAATACAAATTTCCTGTTTGTTCGCTAAAGCGTGAATATTTTTCTGTTTTTTAAAGTAATCTTTTTACATAAATATGAAAATGACTATATACTGAATTAAGTTTTGGAATTTGGCAAGTTTTTGAGTGGATATTTAATGTTTTTTTTATGATTTTCGAAAAACATGGATCTAATTACAAAGGTTTAAGACATAGATTTTTGTGTGTTTTGAGACTTATCAAGCACCTTAGGCAAACTATCACTCTATTGTATTAGCTATTTTATATTGATAAAAAGTAATTTTGTTCTTGTTGAACCATATCCACTTAACTATGCATATATCAGCGTAGATAACCATTTTTAGCTCATAATAATAATAATAATAATAATAATAATAATAATAAAAACTCCTTGATTTATGTATACATCATTATGGAAGATGGTTTCTTTCATCTCAAAAAATAAAGTTAACCAAAGCATATATGAGAATAATTACCGATAATAAGACTACAACGTACTAAACTTCAATGTGTCCTTAACAAAAGTTTCCACTGTTACAGTTAATGAAGTAATAAAAGAAATAAAATAATCATAATTTTGTTAATCGAACCATCAATTAAGCCATGACGATCCAATTTTGAAGGTTCTAAGATTAGATCGATTGAACAATCGAATTCGTGAAAATTATTATGAGTCATAAATTTAATCTAATTAAACATAATATATTAACATTATATAATTATGTATGAAAAATACATTAAAAAAATCTTAATAGCTTAATAATTGAATAAGTGGAACACAAAATCAAAGTGTTACATCTCTTTAATAATGTTGTATAAACAGTAATATATGTTAGACAAATAACTCGTACAGTAGATTAAGCCAAACTCATCTAAAAAAGAGATACTTTTTTGGTGGATAGCGAGTGCCAAATGCTCCCATACTCAAGCGCGAGGACTTCCCAGGTCAGTCTCCCGTCCTGATACTATTCACGGCTTTTCGGGCTCTGGAGGTGGTCGCGCGCACAGCCTTTC
Source organism: Allium sativum (assembly GCA_030737875.1). Taxonomy (NCBI): domain Eukaryota; kingdom Viridiplantae; phylum Streptophyta; class Magnoliopsida; order Asparagales; family Amaryllidaceae; genus Allium; species Allium sativum. The sequence continues at coordinate 382,989,250 of CM060915.1, forward strand.
CCTCAAATTATGTGAAGAGGCCGGGGCTCGAACCTGTGCGCTCCAGATTACCAGCCGGGTATTTTTTTAAGGAAAAAAAAAAAAAAAAAAAAAAAAAAAAACAAGTACCATATATATGTCAAAAATGAACAAGGATGTAATTTATAGCACATACAGAACAATAGATGGTGGGAGAAATAAACATAAATCTTTTGTAAAAATCATCAAACTCTCCTAAATGTTGGCGTAGAGATTTAAACAACACATGGAAAAACCCAAAAGCATCCGTTATGCAACACCACACCATCTAATGTTCTACTCATATCAAGCACTGCTTAATTTCATGCAATACTGATTTCCACATTCAAGCAAATTTGTGGTGTCCAAAATGCATATCCTTCTGTCACAGCCTGTCGATTATGACTTATATGTTATATCATGCAATCACTTAGATTAATGACTAATTTCCCTCTTTGAAGTTAGGGTTGTCGCGTATGCTGCCTGAAAGAATACTTGTATTGTCTTCATTCTTTCTAGTTCTTATTATTTTAACTTTAACTTTTATACCATAGTTTTTCAAATTTCAAAGCAAGATTATCCATCACATCACTGGATATTTTTGTAGTAACGACCCGAAAGAGATTTCTGTCACTTTTTGTTGTTGCTTCATGCTTTATTTAAACGTAGAATGTGTTTCAATTCGACCACCAAAGAGCATCATGGAGGTTCCATATTGCAAACATTTTCCCTGATTATGCTTTATAGTCTGGTCATTTTTCCTATTTTAACTCAGCACTTGGATTGTTGTTATCTTGATTACATTGGAAGTCAACAGTGAATTTGAACTGAATTGCATGTCCATATTTAAATTGAGGCTAGCCTGATCACACCCGACCTAATCATTTTCATATTTTGTACTTGCATTTGCGTATGCTTATAAAGGGTTGGAAATTAATGTTTATTGTTAAAGAACTCAGGTGTAGAACTGCAGTTAATACTATCATTTATAGCTGATGTGTATGTTGAACCACTCATCGTTTGTACATTATGTGTATCCATTAGATCATTGGCATTTCCTTGGCAAATCCGGAGTTTGGGTATCCAAATTATTTTTTAAAAACACAAAACTTCATTATGCGGCAAAACAGCTGTATTTTTGGCATGCACTTAATTAGTTGAAACAGAAAACGTAACAATCCTTTTTTATTGAACAAAGATTTTAGATGTACAATATAATGTTTCTCTTATTTTTTCTGAATGAATGATTGTATTTATATTTGCATACAGGAGGTGTTACGAAGGCCTGTTTGGTTTAATTACAGAATAAAGTATTGGGTCGTAGCCCATGTACAGAGACAATACAAGAATAGTCTGTGAACCGATATTTCCAATACCCCGACTCAATTTGAGCTAGGGTTCTTATCCTCTTCTATGTCGCCGCCTTCCTTTTCTACCTTCAATTCTCTTCTCAATCTATCAAAGTTCTTAAACGATAAAGCTTTAGTCAACACATCGGCTTTCTAGAAGTAGGCAGGAACATGCTTGATTGTCAATTCTCCTTTTTCAGTTTTCTCACGAACGAAGTGTAAATCTATTTCAATATGCTTCGTTCGTGAGTGTTGAGTTGGGTTATTTGAGAGGGAAATGGCGCTGAGATTGTCGCACCAGATGACTGGCCTTCTCGAGAGAGTAAACCCTAGTTCCGACATTAGGGCTTTAATCCATATGATTTCTGCTGTGGTGCTTGCGATGCAGCGATACTCTGCTTCAGTGCTTGAGCGTGAAATGGTGTTTTGCTTCTTCGTACACCAGGAAATGGGGTTCTCTCCAAGGAAGACGCAATAACCAGATATGGATCTGCGGTCATCTGGGTCATTGGCCCAGTCAGCATCGCTGTAAGCTTGGAGGTTTAACTCTTTACTCGCTTTGAAATTTAATCCGTAGTTAACAGTGCCTCTTAAGTACCTTAGTATTCTCTTAACTGCTTTCCAATGTTCGTTTAAAGGATTTTGCATGTGTTGGCACACCTTATTCACACTGTAACTTATATCGGGTCTAGTAATTGTCAAATACTGTAGAGCCCCGACGATACTTCTATACAGTTTCACATTATCCATTGTTTCTCCTTTATGTTTAGAAAGTTGTAAATTACTCATCATTGGAGTTGGTAGAGATTTGGCCTCATCCATGCTAGCTCGTGCGAGTATATCATTAATATATCTTTTCTGTGATAGAAATAATTATGTGTTGCCTTTTCTACTGATTTGAATGCCCAAAAAATAGTTTAGCTCACCCATGTCCTTTATAGCAAAACTTTTGTCAAGCTGATGTATGACACCGTTAATCACTACACCAAAACAGGTGATTGCCAACGAGTATAACCGTCGCAAACAATTTTCGCAACACTTATTAGTGTTGCTACGGGGGCGTGGCAATGTAGTAGCAACGCTTATAAGCGTTGGTATATTTTCTGTGCCAACGCTTATAAGCGTTGGTATATTTTAAGTCGCAACGCTTATAAGCGTTGGTATATTTTCTGTGCCAACGCTTATAAGCGTTGGTATATTTTAAGTCGCAACGCTTATAAGCGTTGGTAGATTTTCTTTACCAACGCTTATTTGCGTTGGTAGATTTCCTTTACCAACACTTATAAGCGTTGTAGTAATTATGTTTGCGACGCTTATACATGTTGCAATATATTTGTTTGCAACGCCTATACTTGTTACAAAATTTTAATTCACAAAAAATATAAATTTCAATAATAACAGAAATATATATTAAAAAGTCGCATATTCTAACATTAATAGTCAATTAATAACCAACATGATGATAATATAGATGATATTTAATATGAATCAAAAACTAATATTAAACTCAATGCATACTTATAAATAACATTCATAATCACATAGCGACATAGAATATCAGTTAACAATAAACAAACACAATACATAATTAAGATGTCAAACTCAATACATAATTAGTTTGCTAAATTCAATACATAAATAAGATCCTACAAATACCGAATACGAAACTCTGGCCATATAACGAAGCCTCCATCTGAAAATTCGCATAACTTGTACATTCCATTTTGAGGACCATCATAAATTGGTGCATCCGGTTCAAGAACTTCAACAACCCAAATTACTTTCTCTATATTCGGTACCACTTTCCTAAAATGACAAATTGTTTGTGTTCCAAGATAACCTCTTGCTACCTCCTTCTCTAGATCATTTGACAATAGCATTACGTATTTCTTTTCCATTGTAGAAGAATGAAGATCATTAAGTGACACATTTGGAGTAACGGTTACATTATTGTTTATAGGAGGATCCCTTAAATTAGAAGCACCTTCTGTATGAGGAGTAGTGGAAGGACTTGCAACAATTTTTTCTTGCAAATTAGGTATAAATTTCATAAAAGTTGAAGTAATTGAATTGATGGCGTTATTAACTTGAGTAGCTACTTGCCTTTCTATCTCCAATTTCCAAACGGACAAATCCACGGCTTGTTTTTTATCAGCTATAGCTTTTACAGCTCGAGCCACCTTTACTTGTTTTATAGAAGAAGTAGAACTAATTGCTCGACAATAATTTTTCTTCATGTCGGAACCAAAAACTTCTGCAATTGGATCATTATTAAGATCATCTACTGTGCCACTAGAACTACCATCCAATTTTCTCTTTTCTTCCGCTGCCTCTAGAAGTGCCTGCATTAATTGAATATCACATTAAATTGAAAATTTCAGTTTCATGTTAAAAACAGAAAAACACGAGTTTATATATCGCACAATATAATATAACAGAAAAACAGAAAAACACGATTTTGCTTGCAGACTCAGTTTTTGCTGAGCCACAGGCTCAGTTTTTGCTGAGCCGTGGCACAGTCTTGCTGAGCCATAGGCTCAGCAAAACTGAGCCTTGTGGCTCAGAAAAACTGAGCTACAGGCTCAGTTTTTGCTGATCCGTGGCTCAGTGTTGCTGAGCCACAGGCTCAGCAAAAACTCAGTCTTATGGCTCAGAAAAACTGAGCCATAGGCTCAGTTTTTGCTGAGCCGTGGCTCAGTTTTGCTGAGCCACAGAGCTCAGCAAAACTGAGCCTTATGGCTCAGAAAAACTGAGCCACAGGCTCAGTTTTTGCTGTGCCGTGGCTCAGTTTTGCTGAGCCTTAGGCTCAGCAAAAACTGAGCCGTAAGGCTCAGTTTTGCTGAGCCACAGAGCTCAGCAAAACTGAGCCTTATGGCTCAGAAAAACTGAGCCACAGGCTCAGTTTTTGCTGTGCCGTGACAACTTGACACTTCGTCCGAGTACATACACAATTATTTGCATAACCATTGCAGATATTATACAACTTTTATGAAGGAGTATTGTCCTAAAAACTGTCATAATGGTTTTTTCCATTTGATCACTAAAGGTTTATATTTTTTATAGCGGTTTGAATAATCATTTGATCACTAAATAAAATAAAATATGATTTTATGGTTTTACTATTTGTACAGTGGTTTGAATCAACAAATCGCATTGGTTCACTAATATTAGAAACTAGTCAACATGGAACTAATTCTGTGTATATTGATTTTGTGCATTTTATTCACTTTGTTTTTGTCAATTTTTTTGCATTTCTGTCTTTGTTTTACATCTTATTTTCATGAAATCTTAAAAACTGTTGAGTTAATGTTTAAAGATACTATTAGATCGATCTACTCTTGATATAAAAGTGTTTCATAACAAATTTGGACATTACATTGATGTTATATACACTTTGAAATTGTATCGGGACTACTGATATTACATATAAGCCTGCAGAAGAGGTCCAACACTACTACATTAAATGATACTACACAAAAAAATCATAGCTTCATGTCCAATTGATTTACGATTTAAGTACATAAGAGTAAGATCGGAAGAAACTGGAACAGTGCTAAAGGCTTCCATTCTATTTTACTCAACAAAAGTGATCAGAGCAATATTATTTTGTTGTTTCAGGGTATTCACTAATGAGTGGTACCTACTTCTGTACAGCAATACTGGATATCATGTTATTCACGTAATAATATTTAAACTGAAGATTCAAATTATGATAAACTATGCATTGTTCATTTATCAACATTTTCAAGTTCCTGCAATTCTTACATCTCTAGCATTCTTACATTTCTTATATTTCAGATCAGTTATTTCATTTGTAACATTCTTGCATTCTTGCATTTCACCATTCAAATCTGTGCATAGAAATCTCAAGTTTTTGTTATTGGTTATTTCATTTGTTGTGTGCTGCTTTGAACTGTTTGCATTCTCTTTCATGCACAGTTATGTTTAAAAAAAAATTGCATTACTTATTAGTAGCCAGCAAGTAATTGTTTTCAAGCATCACGACTTGAGCTAACATTTTTCACGTTTGATTTATTCATGCAATCATAAGTAACTATCCAACCTACTTATGCATTACTTTGTTATCTTAAAAACATCACCATACGCTGTAAATGGATGAAGTCTCAAAAGCACGACACAGTCTCAAATTAGTATGTATAGCGCAAGAACTACAATAGACAAGCATTCAACTCAAAGCGATTATCTCTATAAACAATCACGACTTTCTACAAAAGAATGAAATACAAATTTACCTGAATCTGAGTTGAACGCAAGATCCCTAAAATTGATTTCGATTTGCGGATAGAGGAAAGAGGATTGGAGAAGATTCTTCGATTGGAGAAGAGTCGATTGGAGAAGAGCGGATTGGAGAAGATTCTTCGATTGGAGAAGAGCAGATTTCGATTCGATTTTAATTTTTTTTTTTTCCGTCAGCTCGATTTGAGAGAAATAGGGTATAAGGATTTTGCGGCCGCCATCTACCAAAGCGTTGGCCAAAACAAAAGATAAGGAAAATAGGGTATAAGGATGTAAGTTTACTTTTTTACCCCAACAAATCAGCCTTGCCAACACGAATAAGCGTTGGCAATAAACAAATTTGAATTAATGTATTTTTGGTAACACTTCTTGAACATTGCAACGCTTATTTTGGTTATTACACGGCAACAGAAATAAGTGTTGACAATTGGAAAAAAAAAGGGTTACTAAATGGCCATTATGGTGTAGTGAATGGCTGAATTATTGTTGCCAGTGACCAGTATGTCATCAACGTATACAAGTACATAAGTAGTGTCATTATTCTGCATGTTTATGTATAATGAGTTGTCAGACTTTGTCGCTTTGAACCCCGGTCTGTTCAATGTTACCTTTAGCTGGTCATACCAGGCTCTTGAGGCCTGTTTTAGCCCGTAGATAGCTTTGTGTAACCTGCAGACTTTGTCTTTGTTTAAGTTCTCATAATACCCAACTGGCAATTGCATATGCACTTCTTCACGTAGTTCGCCATTCAAAAAGGCATTTTGAACATCCAATTTTCTGATCCTCCAATTCTTGTTTAGAGCAATGCACAACATGATACGAATAGTTGTGGGTTTAACAACTGGTGAGAATGTCTCAGTGAAGTCAAAACCATATTGCTGAGAATAACCCTTAGCCACCAACCTGGCCTTATATTTATATATGCTTCCATCACTATTCCTTTTAATTTTATAAGTCCATTTACATCCCACTATATTTCTATGATGAGGTTTTTCTACAATACTCCATGTTTGGTTATTGATGAGTGCATTGAACTCTATGTCCATAGCTTTTCTCCAATGTTCATGTTTGACAGCCTCTTCATATGTGTGTGGTTCTGTGTTGTACATGTTTGCATTGTAGACCTTTGGTTTGAAAATACCCCTTTTCGATCTTGTGATCATAGGATGTTGTGTTGTAGTAACTGGCTGTAATTGTTCCACCTCTTGATTGTTGTCATTATTGTGATCCCCTGATCTGCCACTCTGAGGTGTAGGAAACTGAATTTGGGGTTCTTCTTCTTGTTCATCAGTGTTATCTGTACTGTACCTTGATTTTGTACTAGCAATTGATTTATTGTCATCAATCTGATCTTGACTTGATTTGTTGGCAATATCAGACCATTCTGGTATTATTGGCACATCAGGTAGAATTATTTTGGTGTCATGTTTTTCCTTATCTTTGATGTTATTGCTATAATCTGCATGTGGAAAAACACTCTCATTAAACATAACGTGTCTAGAGATAATTATTTTTCCTTTGTTGTCTAAGCACTTGTACCCTTTCTGATTGTTGGCGTAACCCAGAAAAGTACAAGGGCTTGACCTTAGGCTCAGCTTATGATTGTTATATGGTCTAAGGCATGGGAAACATAGGCAACCAAATATCCTTAAATTGTTGTAGTCTAGTTTACATCCAAGTAATTTTTCATGTGGACACATGTAATTTAATACTTTAGTAGGCAATCTATTTATCAAGTACACCGCAGTCTCAAATGCATCTGTCCAATATTTCATTGGTAATGAGGCTTGAGACAGTTGTGTTAAACCGGTTTCTACAATGTTCCTATGCTTCCTTTCCACTAAACCATTTTGTTCAGATGTGTAGGCATAGGTAGTTCTATGGCTAATGCCCTTTTTATTGAAAAAATGTTTAAGTGATTTGAATTCTGTGCCACTATCTGTTTGTACAACTTTGACACGGTTGTTTAATTGATTTTCAACCTGTGTAACAAAGTGTATTATTGCCTCACATGTTTCTAATTTTGTTTTGAGGAAAAATATCCAAGTAAATCTGGAGTGAGCATCAACTATGGAGAGATAATACCTGTGTCCTCTACAAGAATTTAATGGTGCTGGACCCCATAGATCAGCAGCTATCAACTCAAGTGGCCTCTTATAGGTATTTAAGGAATCACTGAAAGGTAATTCATGGCTTTTGCCAAGTTGACATGGTGTGCATAATTGTGGAACAGGTAAATTCTTATTGGAAATATTATCATCATCTAAGAAACGTTTGACAGTATTAAAATTGGGATGTCCCAACTTGCAGTGCCATAAATTGATCACATCAATGTTTTTATTACAAGCATCACTACTGTCAACATTATTACAATGTCTTCCCGTATTGAGTAAATTTCCAGACTTCATAGGAGAGAATCTGTATAAACCGTGATCCAACCTACCCTGTAATAATATTTCTTTACTTAGTAAATCTTTGACTAGACAGGATTTAGGGTGAAACTCAAAGTATACCTGGTTGTCATTAGCAAATTGTGACACACTTAATAGGTTTCTTTTAACATCTGGCACTCTTAATAAATTGTTCAAGTACATTTGCCTTTTTCCATTTATAGTGCCAGTGCCAATATGTGAGATACTAATGGTTTCATCATTGCACATATGTAATGCGTACCTGAGTAGTTCTTATTGCTAAGGTTCAAATTTTGTAAATTATTGGTAATATGGTTGGTAGCACCTGAATCTGGGAACCAGTCATCATTAATAGTGTCTTCATTCATCATGTTATCATCACTGCCATTACTTTGTCCCCTGGCACTGTCACTGTTGTTCCTGCTTTGATTGTTTACTTGAGCTAGGTTAGCATTGGCCCCTCTTTGAATGCTTTGATTCCTTGGTTGGTTGTTGACTTCAGTATTGAACCAAAAATAGCAACTGTTGGCTGTGTGACCAGGCTTATCATAGATCTGACACTTCATTCTGTTATTGTAGTTCGACCTTCCCCTGCCGCGACCTCTTTTTGCTTGACCAGTCCCCTGGTAAGTTTTTTCTGGCTTGTTTTGACTGTTACCTTTCTTGTTTGGACCCTTGTTTTTGGATGTCGCTGCATAATTTGCAGAGAATTCACCTTTTAAAGCCTTTCTTTGATCCACTCTGCCTTCATGAGCAAGAAGAGCAGAGTGTACGAACTGTAGGTCTGGTAATTTTTGTTGAGTGGCAAGAAACCTAACCAAAGATTCATACTCTTCATCCAACCCGTTAGTTATGATAAGGACTTGTTCACTGTCTGAAATAGGGTGACCCACAGCCTTTAGTTTATCACAAAGACCTTGATCTTGGTTAGATAGTCCCTCATTGTCATCTCTTATTTCCTAGAATTCTGAAGTTCTCTCATGTAGTGCATGATCCTAGCCGATGATTGAGAATTGAATATTTCTTCTATCGATGACCATATTTCATGTGAAGTATTACACCCCACTATTTGTGATAATAAACTTGCGCTTATTGAAGAAAGTAACCAAGATGAAAGCAAGTTATCTTGATTTTGGATCATCATTGCAGGTACATTGACTGTTCCTTTGACGAAGTCAATTAAACCATACCCCTTTAATGTAGTTTCGACTTGATATGTCCATAGGATGTAGTTGTCTTCATCTAACGGTATAGTTATAACTCCGCTTTTTTGTTTTATTAGGTCAAAGCTGATCGAAGCAGGTGGGTTTGGCGGAATTGTAGAGGATACAACACTGGATCTTTCATCATCACGAGCCATGGTGATTCAAGAATGCTTGAAATACCGGTTTTTGATGAAAATGAGAAACAAGAAATTACTTGGCGAGGCAGTAACAACTGCAGCCAGTAAGGAAATAAATATGGGGAACGGTAGACAGGAATGCACTGATGATGTCAGTGCTAAAGATGAGGCCAAGAATTGAAAAGACAGTCTTGTAGCTGGTGGAAAATGAAGATTATGAATCGGATTCCACAAAGCACGTCAAGAACCGAAGCAAGAACTGATGAACTGATCACCTTGATCACCGAGAAAGGTAAACCCTCCGATGATGAAATTTTCCTGAGGAGGCCGTTGACACTATATACTTCTTTGTTCATTCGAGATTTCTGAACAATGATTTCAGCCGTCTGGCGAGTAGCTCTGATACCAAATTAGTTGAAACAGAAAACGTAACAATCCTTTTTTATTGAACAAAGATTTTAGATGTACAATATAATGTTTCTCTTATTTTTTCTGAATGAATGATGCTTCGGTTTTCCTCTATGTATTTGTATTTGCATACAGGAGGTGTTACGAAGGCCTGTTTGGTTCAATTACAGAATAAAGTATTGGGCCGTAGCCCATGTACAAAGACAATACAAGAATAGTCTGTGAACCGATATTTTCAATACACTTGATCTCCATTCGTTTCAACCGGTTGCATAAAATATTATTATTTCCAATAAAAATGGTAGCTTCTGTTCAAAATTCAGAGTCATTATTAATTTCTACCAACACACTATCAAAAGAAATTTTAATCATGTCTTTCCATATAACGGTTCATCTTAATGAGATTTCATAGGCAGAGGCAATTCTACTAATAACTTTTCTAGTCAAAAAATCTAATTTTAGGTCTGGGAAGCATACACAAACAAGAATAGTTTTAAAGCAATTCTTTGTTTAGTCTAGGATCTAGCACTCAATTCTTCATCAACTTGCATCTTTTATTGTAGAATTAGTATTATAGCATTTAATAACATAGGAACCATCGTATTTGTGATGGATGTAGAATTCACCCGAAGACTTGCAAGCTCTTTCATTATAAGCAGGGGCGGAGCTAGGATATAAAATCGCCCCGGGCTATGATTCTAATTATCAAGAGTGACATTGAACGTAAAACCGCAACGATATTATTACTGCATTTGTAAATTATTGACATAGCTATAGTTCTTTAGTAATCAACGATATAATTGGTAAATGATTCCATGCAAATACAAAATTGCAGAAAGATGTACTTTGCTTGCATGAACATAAACCAAATAATGATAGGTTTTGAAATTTTGTATAATTGTCCTACGACCGACTTTGTCCGAGGTTGAATGATGTCTGGTTCATGTTCGCACCTTATGTACAACACAAATTATGACAAAAGAAAATTGTAGAAAACATTTTCATTAGAAAAAACTATAATGTTTCAGTTGTTTGAACATTATCCGTCTGTTGTTCAGCTCGTACGTACAATGTTCAAGCTTGTGCTTGTGCTATTCCCGTAGATCTGATACAGTCTACAGTCCGATTCAATCCGTTGCCACTCCTATATAGTCAAACTAATCCCAAACATAAAAGGTGCACTAGTTTTGCTAGGATAAATGAACACTGAAAGTATAACCGTGCAAAGTTACTGTGTAGGGTTATAATTATGGATGACCTGTTTTCATGTATGATTATGTATGATCCACACATGTTGTACGCTGATTTGCAAAATATGCAATGCGGTGTTTTGTTCTTTGTTGTCACATGACCCATCGCACAAATTCACATGTTTATACTTTATATAATGTTACACTACAAGATGAACAGTGAATAGCGATGGCAAATAGCCGTTGGCGGCCGACGCAAGCTGTCGCTATTTGCCGTCGCTATAAATGTCGTCGCGAGGGAAAAAGTGACGGAAAAAGCGATGGCTCCGTCACTCGTTTCGCAACGGCTTGCAACGGATACTTGCCACGTGGCATCATTAGAGGGCAGGTGGTTTTTTTTGCCGGGAAGCCGTTGCTAATGGTGTCCAACAAGCCGTCGCTATCCGTCGCTCTAGTGCGTTGTTTGCCGTCGCTAGCCGACGTAAAAAAATGACCAAACATACGTCGCCAGCCGTCACTAGCCGTCGCAAATATGGAACCCTTTTTCTGCACTACACAGCCATACCTTTCTAACAAGCCTCCACATCAAAACCAATCCACTACCAATCCATCAATATCATTCCAAATTCATCAATACGCACTCATAAATATAACTGCAACACACAATATATCCAAAACATTACTAAACTCATCACAATACCATAACGTACCATCGTCATACATCCAAAAAACAATATCATCATCATATATCATCGTCCCATCATCACAAAACATCAAAATACATCAAACCACACCCTACCGTCATCAAATATCATCGTACGTACATAAAGCAAATAAAAAAATAAGTGTATATACATACCCAAGCACAAGAACAAACAAACTACTCGTCGTCTTCTTCTTCGCTTGTAGCATCCCCACCATCGTCCTTGTCTGGCATCGATCCATGCTCGTCATAATAGCGTGCAATGCGCTCGTCTATCTCCTGAGCCAGCTGGCTTCTTCTCCAATTGTTCATCTCTTCCAGTTGCTCCTTCAACTGAGCTATAGCCTCCTGCTCCATGGACTTCCTATATCCTCGCTGAAAATCAATAGCCTGCGAAATAGTTCAAGTTCACATTTATAAATGGACTTGTAATATATACATGGACTTTGAAGATCAATACACATGTCAATTTGAAGCTTCTATATTTATAATGTCAATTTAACATGTTAATATAAAAAGAAGGTAAAAGAATGCATGTTAATTGAATACACTTTAAATGTAAACTTAAATTAAAAAAGGTACCTCCTGATTGTCGAAGCCGTATCGCCTATTACGACTAGGCGGCTTAATAATAGCATCCCAAATACGATCGCACTCTGCAACCGTAAGCTCATCTCGTCCACTGGCCTGAGTCACTCTAGCTGACTCTACATCATATCTCTCCTACAATACCAATATAATTTCAATACAAATGCCACATAATTTAATAATATAATGTGATATGAACGAATATGAAATATTTTAATTATTAATAAGTATATTTACCATTACGCCAGCAGCCTTGTCGTCCGCCAATCATATGTCACGTTCCCTTCGTCATCAGTATGCTCCACTGCATGAGTATGCCTGAAAACCTCTGCCATTGTAGGCTCCCTTCTATACTTTGTCATCTGAGCATATATACAGTAATTTTATTACTAAAAATAAAAATGAATGATATGCACTCAATTTTTATGTGAACATATGTTGAAAACTATTTCAAATTTATACCAATTCTCTCCTATGCTGCTGGAATGATTTTGAGCCACCGCGATGTAAACCAGGATTCTTATCTCTATTTTCTTTATTCCTTTGTGCTACTTCCTATTAAATTTGATACATTATTAAATAAAAGAATGCAATCAACATAAATGTGATTATTTTCATTATATCTTACTTTCGTTGCTTCAGTATCCCAATATGCTAGAAATCCAGCCCAAACATCGTTAGCCATCCATTTAGGCTTCTTCCATGATGTCTTCGCCCTGGAAATTGTTTCTCAGTAATTCTTTCGCATTTTAATATTCCAGTGTGTCAAAAAAACCTGCATGTCCTGCTCCTCTACGCGGACAACCGCTTGCAAATTAAATTTATTTTGAATTATTTATAGTATATATGAATTTCCAATAATAAAATAAATAAATACTTACCAGCAAATCGGCTAGAGTGGCGTTCTTGAGGTGGGGTGGGATACTATCCCAATGAGGCTAAGTCGCAGACATCCTACTCATGTACGACTGCTTCGACACTTTTAAAATGAAATCCGCTGGCTCGATTTCAAACCCGGTGATGTGTACATGTTTACATTGATAAACCATATTTTTTAACTAATTTAAACTGAAATAAATTAGATACTTACCCAGCACTCTTCGGAACAACCTCTGCACATCGCCATAGATCTGGCTCAGAGCTGCTAGGACCTACACCTGATGCAGGAGATGGTGAAGGAGTCGGCTGAGATGAACTCCTCGAGCGGCGTCTATCTGACATATCTGTTACAATCATATAATGCATACAAAATAACTTGAATTATTAACATTAGTCATCATTATAATTACATAAATCGTACATGATAAGAACAATGCATAACACATATACATATTCAACATTAACATTGTTATTACATAGCTCAAAAGAGTACACAACATGATACATAGCTCATAATAGTACATAACATAAATACATAACATTAATCTTCATCATTTCGGATGCAGACTCAGTCTCATACTCTATATCATTTTCTTCGGTACTTTCAAATGCATCTACTAACACATTCACTTCATCATTCATCGACCCAACATCAATGTCATCAGCTATTATAATTTCAGTATTCGGCTCAAGATCCGCTTGATACGCTGCTTCGTCTGGAATATTATTTCCATCAAATGTAAATCTTGCCTTTGTTTTAAAAACAGCCTACCAATCTGCTTTATCTTTTTTTAAGGATGGATAAGGAGCAAAATACACTTGTAGTGCTTGCTTGGCTAACACGAAAGGATCATACTTATAGTAATGCGACGTATGCCTTATTTCTATTAGCTTGTAATCTTTGTGCACGTTAACTCCAGAACCAGGAACATTGCTAAACCAGTTGCATTTGAATAGATAAATTTTCTCTAAGGGAGGAACATAATATGTCAACTCTACAACTTGCGTTAAGACGCCATAAAAATCTTTTATATGCTCTTCTGGATCATCACTACCTTTGACAAATACACCGCTATTATACGTTAATTTTTCAGCTCCGTAATCATTGGTATTGAATTTGAATCCATTGACAAAGTATATTGGATAAGTCTTGACATTTCTTTTTGGTCCAATAACAAGATGTCATAATCCTTCGTTAACAACACAATTTTTGGGATCATGAACATAATCTGAAAACCATCCAGCAAATTCTTTGCTGAGATCACCAGATGGATGCTGTGATTCGTATATACTGCAAATACATGTTATGTTCCTTTTCTATTAATATGGACAAATAAATATAGATGTATATATAATTGAATTGAACATGAATTTTATGTAACCTGATAAAGGGTGCAACTTCCACACAATTTAACAGATCATATGTGTGTGCCACATTGTAATCTTTATCGCTTAACCATATTTCTACACATTTTCCAGCAGGTCTTCCGTGTTGTCTAAAAATAGATAACAATGTCTGAGAAGACTCCTGTTCAACGGCTTCTTCATTACGAGGAATAGATATGAAAGACAAGTTCACATCTTAACTAAAGTAATGAGAGAAAAAAAATGAAGCTTCTTCTTCAAGGTACGATTTGCAAATCGAACCTTCTACTCGAGCTTTTTGCCTAATTTTTTTCTTCAAATGATTCAAGTACCTATAATAAGAGTAATTTAATTTATATGTTGGTACAAAAATCTAAGTTGTAATCTATCAACAGTATTAAGTATACACAAAATTACCTCTTAAATGGATACATCCATCCATATTGCACTGGAACTCGAAGGAGTGCTTCAGATGGAAGATGAATAGGTAAATGTTCTGTTACATTAAAAAAACCCGGTGGAAATATTTTCTCAAGTTTGCAGAGCAGTACAGGGATTTCTAATTAAAGCTTACGTAAACGATCTATCGTCAACGTCGTTGAACAAAGTTGTTTATAAAACATACTTAATTCTGTTATAACACTCCATATTTTTGTGGGCAACAGTTCCTTGAAAATCACAGGTAAAAAGTATTCCATCATTATATGACAATCATGGCTTTTCATCCCACTCAATTTACTGTTTTTAAAGTCCACACATCTACGGAGGTTAGAAGAAATCCCATTAGGACATCGTAATCCTTCCACCCACTTTAGCACGAGTTTTACTTGCTTGTTGTCTAGCTCATAGCATGCTTTGGGTTTTTTATTCTCGGCATACAAATGAAGTTCTGGCCGTTTACAGAAGTGTAATATATCACGTCGTGAATTCGCGTCGTCCTTGGTTTTCCCCTTTACATTCAAAACTGTATTAAAAACGTTATCAAAAACGTTTTTTTTCATTATGCATGACGTCAATATTATGCTGAAGTTTTAGATTTTTCCAGTAAGGCAACTCCCAAAATATACTTTGTTTGCACCAATTATGAATGTCCGATTTACCTGGAATTTCAACCTGCTTTCCATTTTCGTGTATCTTTGGGTACTCACTTACAATTTCATATATCTCTTCACTTGTCCAAACTTTAGGCGGTAGCATATTCTCTACTCTGTTAGCTTTGAAGTTCTTTTTATCCGTTCTAAATTTATGATTAGGTTGTAGAAAGCATCGATGACAATCAAACCAAAATATTTTTTTTCCATACTTTAATGAAAATGCTCGTGACTCATCCATGCAATGAGGACAAGCTAGACGCCCCGATGTGCTCCAACCTGAAAGCATTCCATACGCAGGAAAATCACTAATAGTCCATAATACAGAAGCAAACATACGAAAATTCCTTTTTCTCGAAATGTCGTATGTTTCGACCCCTTCATTCCACAGTGTTTTCAACTCTTCAATCAACGGTTGCAGATAAACATCAATTCCTTATGTCGGATCATCGGGACCAGGGACGACAACCATTAGAAACATATATGGATTTTTCGTACACATCCATGGAGGTAAGTTATATGGAGTAACAATGATAGGCCATGATGAATATTTACTACCAAATTGAGAAAACGACGAAAATCCATCCGTACATAAACCGAGTCTAACATTACGGCTCTCTGCAGCAAATTCAGGATAAGTCCTATCAAAGTGTTTCCATGCTTCACCATCAGACGGATGTATCAAAGTTCCTTCTTCTGCTGTTCTCACGCTATGCCATCGTATATGACACGCTGTAGCAGAAGATGCATACAGTCGTTGAAGTCTGGGAGTTATCGGTAGATAATGCATTCTTTTATATGGAACTTCTTTTCCTTCCTTTTTCCTTGGTTTATATCTATCTTCGTTGCAAAATTTGCATTTTCTAAGATAAGCGTCTTCTTTCCAATACAACATGCAACCTTTAACACATGTATCTATCTTCTGATACGGCAGTCCAAAAGCAGACATAAGTTTTTTCACTTTATAATGACTATCGCACATCAAATTATTGGGCGGCATATGACGTTTTGCAGTTTGTACAACTGCTGTAAATGCAGCTTCTGTAAGATTGAATTTTGATTTCATAATGATGAATTCAGCGGTTACAGATAATTCGGTTCCGCTTGTACACCCTTCTCACAATGGCCTCTTAGCAGAATTCAATAAATCATAATTTTTTTTTGCTTCCTCCGTTGGTTCTTCAGCATTTTCATTCTCATCGTCGCCTTGATCAATGGTGGGAAACATTGATCGTGTTGCATCTTGCACTATATTTTCTATCGGATTCGTCGTTGTATTATCGTTCATCATTGTACTATCGTCCTCTACCACTACAGGGTTAGACGTAGGTTGAACAAGCTCTCCATGACGATCCCATAAGTAATAATTCGACACAAAACCAAATTTATACAAATGTACTTCTACTACATCTGGCTTCCAATGCCTCAAATGTTTGCACTTACTACACGAACATCGAATGCCTAGGTTATTCCGATTATTAGATTTAGCGAATCTAATAAATTCTTGGACACCGTTACAAAAATGTTCCTTTATCGACCCTTTCTTACCAGTACGAGGTTGATACATCCAACTACGATCACGAAAACAATCGAACATTTTCCTGATTTGCAACAAATATGTTAGAAAATTCGATCAAACACTTTGTATTAATTGAAATCTTGTAAAATTTCATTTACAACTACTTCATGTTTTCAGTTTTTTTTGTTTATTTCTTTCTACTTTGACGGCCGGTCTACCTACTTCCCATTACAAATATAATAACGTAAGCATGTTTTATAAATCCTTTCAGATTAAACGGTTCAACAAAATTTCGGTAGCACTTCCCTTTGATCCCTGTATCGTACACAAATGCGTGTACACAGGGAACAAAAAGGAAGTGCCATCGAAATTTTGTTAACCATTTAAACTGAAATGATTTATAAAATATGATTACGTTATTATATTTGTAACTTGTCCAATACAAGGACAAATCCAACGAATATTGTATCAGATGAATATAGATTTCCGTTTTATGGAAAAACGAATATCCATATAACGATCATATACAACACTTGTCGGACAGGGCCAAATTTATCTAAGGGGTTCACATAACTAGTCAAAACACATTCAACCTAAGTTAAAAACAAGAAACACACATCAAATGAAAAAGCACACCTTTTGCGCTTTGGACCTTTTTGCGCTTTTTTTGCGGTTCAGTAAAAGGTGCGCCTTAAACTTCAAAAAAGCCCCTTACTTGCGCCTTACGCCTTTTTGCGCCTATGTGTGCGCCTTGACTATATAGCGTCTACATAATAATTTTTCATAATTTCAATTTGTAAACTAACATGACAATTAGTTTTAGTAAGTTTTGATTCATTTTAGTTTAATGTATAAATTATAAAATTAATTTTAGTTAGTTTAAATTTTTGAAAGATAAACTAAGCTTTCAAGTTAATTATTTCATTTCATAAAAAATTCAAAGAGTTGAGTTATATGATTTTCATTACATTTAACAAGATTCTTACCGATCTAAACCTAAATTACGAACCATTTTGAATTAACATTTTTAATCAACATTTGATTACTAAATATTATAGTAACAAAATATTTTTTTTTCAATTGCAAGTGTATTATTTTGGACCGACCATTCTTTCATCCGATGGGGACATAACAGTGCATGCATGTAGACTAGGGACATCGTTGCACCATTTGAATAATAATCAATTTACTACCATTAAACAATTACATTAATTCCATTCATTCTCAAATCATCATACCACACATTCTACATACAACACAATCATCGTACGTCTAATTAAACACGTGATAATCATTGTTTTCAACCTCCTAAATCAATTACATATGTAATATTCATCGATTTTACCCTCGTAATCAATTACACTTATCCCCAAATCAACTTACAACACAACCATTATCATAAACATCCCTCGAGACAACCAATTTCATATGCATAAACATTCAATTTTGCAAACTCATATAAATTAGCAACCAAAGCCTCTAATTAACCCTAATTAAGCATAAACTAGAGTTAGAAGACATAGTAGAATGAAATCAATACCTTGGAAGCGAATTTGGAGGCTTGGAATCGGAGCAGCAAGGAGAGGCGACGGGTAGGGTTTAAGAAATTTTTCGGGGAAAAAATATAATGAGGAAGAGGATGGTTCGGCAGTTATTATTCTGCAAATCGAGCAACGGTTTGCGACGGCTAGCGACGACCGCTTTTTTAGCCGTCGCAAACCGTTGCCCCACCCCGTCGCAATTTAAGCTTCCTTTTGTAGTGTTATATCATATATGGGTAGTAAAATAGAAGTTGGTGAAAGCAGCCGTGGGCCCGTGAGATGCATGCACCTAGGCTGGTATCTGATATGTATGATCAATATTTACAAACCCCACCCGGGCTGTAGCCCAGGGTATCTTCTACACGGCTCTGTCCCTGATTATAAGATAAAAAATAGTGGTAATACATATGAGATTTGACCATATAAATAACAATTGAATTATTCCAGTATTTTTTTGGTCAATTGCAGTATTGGTCATTTTAGCATTCATTTTTCACTGAAATCAATAGAAATTTGGGAGGTGTAGAGACTGGAATATCCTCCTCAAATATGATTGCCTTCCATGCCCTAGACTAAGTATTTTAAAAAAAATTAGGTCTATTTGAACACCATTTGGATCTGTTGTTATTCTTCTTGAATAGATAGGGTTGCTTCAGGTTAAGAGGTGGAAATCTATGGTATTTATTGTGAGATTTTGGATTTTAGGTAGAAAAATAAGATGCTTGCAGTTAGTACCACGTGTATTGGTTTGAGGAAAACAACTTTATGACAATAGTATTTCATATATAATACTAATGTTTACGTCCGTAGCATTACCCCAACGGTTAAGGAATTTGTGTCATGATAATAGGGCACGTGTTCGAAACCTAGATAACATGCTAAGAGATTACTATGTGCATACATTAAGATTAGCCACTTATGTGGTGCTCGAGGACCAGCCTTGGTGTACCAGAGGGTTTTACGACTTTGGTCGGTTTCCCCACCGAACAAATTCAATATACACACACACACACACATGTATGTGTGTATGTGGTATGCAGTGCAGATTATTAAACAGATGATGATTAAGAAGATTGTACTGGATCAAGTGTTGATTTAAGATGTTGATAAAGTCAAAGATGCTGACATAAAGATTCAAGAGTCAGAGAATGGAGACTCATGAATATTAAAGAGTTCAAGAAGTTCAGATGTCCATGATTAGTTATCAAGTTATTAGATTATATATTAGAACTCAAATAGTCCTAGTCCCTCTCCCTACATTGAGTTTAAAGGTTTTTCAAATATTCCTATTTTTAAATGATTTTCAAATATCGTTTTCAAAATTAATTTTGAAAGGTTCATGATTTTGTATAAGATTGCTCAAGTTTTAAATTCCCTTATACTCTAGACATATACTAAGTGTATTACTATATATAATTTGTTATACTGTTTATTGTAGGTTTGACTTTAATATACTTATAAAAGCATTTATATTTTTATAATTTAGTATAATTTTATGTTTTGATATTATATTTATTTCGATATAATATTATAATTTTGGTATTTATACTTTATTATCTATTTATACTTTTTATACTTCAATTTTAAACATTTACTTTATATGGTTTTATGTTTTCTTTGTAAATATGTTTGATATTTTTTACTTTAAGTTTGAACATTCACTAAAACTCTATAATTATATTAATTTGAATGTATAATTACATTATATTTAATAATTTAAATTGAATATTTCAAAAATTATTTTTATATAGTTTTATTATGATTAAAATATCCATAAACTATTTTTCAAATGATTTTACAAGGTTTTAATTGAGTTTACAATGCAACATTTTTTCAAAAACATAATCAGAATATTTTTCAAAATTTCAGAAGATATGTCATCATAGGGTACCTGTGTATCCCGACATACTAGCCAATAAATTCAAAATTCTAATTTGATTGGAAATGACTATTCATTGTTTCCCTTCAGAACGGACATGGCATTTGATTTACTATATATAGTAGAGTTCCAAATGAAATTTCAACAAGCATTTTATTATATTTTCTTCCCTCTTTCACCCTTTTCTTCTGTTTAACCATTTTTATACCAAAACTCTATCTGAAATCCAATCGAATCAAATTCAATCATCATTTATTTGAATTTATATCATTTACTTTCTAATTTCTCCGTACCCTCTTACTCAAATCAAGATCAAAATGTTATTCAAGAGACATAGAACCAATTGTAATAAAAAATATAAAAAGTTTTGAATATGTAATACTTTATTAAATCCAAATCTTATAATCATAGTGTAGTTGAGCTATGAAATCAATTAGGTATGCTTGAAGGCCTTATAAATCTAAGTGGTTCTACCTAGAGCTTTGAGAATTTGGAGGGTGTGTCTCGTTGTCTCGAAGTCAAGATTGTAAAGGTGTGCTTAGTGGCCTTGAAATCTAAGCAGCTCTACCATGAGGATGAAAATCTAGAGGTTGTGCCTCGTGGCCTTAGAATCGACATTGTATATTGGTAACATACATACATACATACATATATATATATATATATATATATATATATCCATACAGGATATGTGAATGAATGGATGTATGGTCACTTTGAACCGGTATAAAATCCTGATGTGTTATTTTCTTTTACTTTATTGTATATTGTAATACTACGGTATTGTGCTTCTGCACTTGATCTCGAAATAGTGGTTTATTTCTTAGAACACCAGGAAATTAAATTATCTCTTATGTAGATGCAATATCTTGTTATTAACTTTCTATCATCAATCTCCGAAGCCCAATCTTAATCAGTATATGCTGTAATATTAAGATGTCTACTTCCTCTTAGAGTCAGGCCATAATTAATTGTCCGTTTTAAGTATGTGAATCCTCTTTACAGCCTTCCGGTGCTCATCAAGTAGATTTTGCAAAAATTGATATACTTTGTTAAAGCTAAATGCAATATCATATCGTGTTATAGTTGCATATTGCAATGCACGCACAAACACTTCAATACCGTTTAATGTTAATTATGGATTCTCCCATGTTCTTAAGTAATGTTGATTAACTATCATTAATGTTGGCTAGCACTTGGGTTCATTCATTTTTGATTTGGTCAGTTCCTCATAAATATATTTCTTTTGATAGAGTTGTATTTCTGTGTCTGGTTGTTTCTTTACTTCAATTCCAAGAAAGTGTGAGATGTCACCTAGATCCTTAATGGAGAATTGCTTGTCCAAATATCCAGTTAATTGATCAACTTTTTCTTCATCACTACCTGTAATAATCAGGTCATCAATATATATTAGTATGTATACAGTAGATGAACAGTTAATTTTAATAAATAAGAAGGAGTCAGATTTAGTTGGGTGATAGTCCATAGTAGCTAATGTTACCTTTAACCTATCAAACCACACTATCGGTGCTTGCTTTGGACCATAGATTGACTTATTTGGCTTGCATATTAGCTTTAGATTCTGTATGAACCCTTGTGTTTGTTGCATATAGATTTCTTCATATAAGATACCATTTAATAATGCATTATTGACATCTAGGTGCTTAATTCTCAAGCCATTGTTTAAAGCAATGGTAAATATAAGCCTGATAGTTGATGAATTGACAACTAGTGAGAATGTTTCATTGAAGTCAAAGCCATATTCTTGTGTGAAGCCCTTTGCTACTAGACTTGATTTATACCTGTTAATTGAACCATTTGGGTTTTTCTTCAGCTTATAAGGCCATTTACACCCAATTATATTTTTGTTGCTTAGAGGATAAACTAATTCTCAAGTGTTATTTTTTACTGGAGCATTGTATTTATCATTCATGAATGTTTTCCAATTTTTTTCCTTTGCAGCCTGATTGTGGCTCTCTGATTCATCCATGTTGACAGTGGCTATGTAATTTTTGGTTTAAATTCCCTCTCTTACCTCTTGTCATCATTGGGTATGTAGTTTGTTTGAGTGGAGAATTGGATGGTAATTCTCTCTGACTAGTTTGAGTGACATTGTCATTTGAAGTGCTTTCATTTTCACTTGATGCAGGATGTTGATAGGCATGGATGAGAGGTTTACATTGGTCAGAGTCTGGTTGATCAACGATATTACGATGAACAGGTTGAGCATCAACAACTTCGGTGTCATCCATTTTGGGCTATACATCAGTAATATTTGGTAATTCATGTTTTGATACTTTTGGATTATATATGTTTCCTAAATTTTTCATATCAGTGTCATTGTATATAAAGTTATTTTCATTAAATATGACATGTATACTTATATAGACTCTACCAATGGTGTCAACGCATTTGTACCCTATCTGAAGTGAATAGTAGCAAATGAAAGTACATGGCTTAGATCTATAGTCAGGTTTATTTGAATTGTATAGCCTTGAGTGGGAAAAACACATGGACCTAAAGGTTTTGTAATCTATTGTAATATGGTTTAACATTATATAATTTCTCTAGTGGGCTAATATCATTCAACACCTTAGTTGGCATTCTGTTTATCAAGTAAGCAGCTGACATGAATGATTCAGGCCAAAATTTTAAAGGTAGGGAGGTTTGTGCCAGTAACGTTAAACTAGATTCGACCATATGCCTGTTTTTTCTCTCAACTAAACCATTATGTTTAGGGCATGTGATTCTATATGTTATACCGTTTTTCCAAAAGAAAGTACTTA
This sequence comes from Allium sativum, assembly GCA_030737875.1. NCBI lineage: Eukaryota > Viridiplantae > Streptophyta > Magnoliopsida > Asparagales > Amaryllidaceae > Allium > Allium sativum. The sequence continues at coordinate 383,012,555 of CM060915.1, forward strand.
GTGGTTTAAATTCTATACCACTATCAGACTGAAATGTTTTAATGGTACAATTGAATTGATTTCCAGTCATTCTTACATAGTTTAGAATAAACTGTAAACTTCATTTTTGGATTTCAAAAGGTATAACCATGTGTACCTGGTGTATGCATTAACAAGTGATATGTAAAACTTATATTCAAAGTCAGTTGGACCCCACAAGTCTGCAGTAATAAGAGCAAAAGTTTTATGATAGTATGTGTGAGGATTAGTAAAGGGTAATTTACGACTTTTTCCCATTTGGCAATAAGTGCAAATATAATGTAAACTAACATCAAATAAATGGTATCTTGTTATCAAGAAGATTTTTTTTTACAATTCTAACACTAGGATGACCAAACTTGTAATGCAATAAGTCAAAGGTAGACTTCTTATCACACCCAATATTTACTTCAGTGACATTGCAAATAATCTTCTTACCATATCTAGTATTAATTTCTGAAACATTGCAACATGATTAATCTTTTACAGTGTTGTTGCAGCTATCGTAGATAAACCTGTATAACCCCTTCACTACATAACCCTGCAAAAGAATGTGTCTAGTTAGCATATCTCTAACAAAAAATATTTTGGGTAAAACTCAAAGTATACATTGTTATCATTAGCAAACTAAGATACACTAATAAGATTCTTCTTGATTTTAAGGACCCTTATTAAGTTATTTAGAAATAATTGCCTTTTACCCTTTACACTGCCATTACCAATATGAGAAATATTGATGCGCATACGATTCACCATGCAATTTTTTTGATTACCTTTGTACTCTCTATTTCCAAGATTTAGGTTTTCATGGTTGTTAGTTATATGATTACTGAGTCTGGATACCAACTTTCCTCTTAATTGTGATTCAGTCTTGTTGCTTTAGTACCAGTCTGAACTTTTGCTAGGTTAGCACTAGAGTTTGAACCTCTTTTATTCTTGCTACCTTGACTAGTTGAATAGTCTGGATTGAATCTAAAGTAGCATTTTGGTGCATATATCATATTTTCACACATATTTTACATTTTGGCTTGTTGTTTTTAATGCTCCATCTTCCCCTACCTCTGCCACGATTTGATGGACCACATCTTTGAAAGATTCGTTCTGACTCATTACTATTATTTTGATTCCTGTTTCTATTGTTACTTGCTACATGATTGATATTGAAGTCATTTTCTTGAGTTCTTTTGCATTCAATTCTAGCTTTATGAGATGGTAGAATTGCATGTATATCATCTATTGATGAAAGTTACTATTATGATGCTATGATGGTTTCTGCAGCCTCGTATTCATCACTTAACCCATTCAACATGACTAATACTTTTTAAGATTCAGGCAATTTGTGACTAGAAGCTTCCAACATATCACATATAGATTTAATCTTGTTCAAATATTCTCTCATAGTGATGTTGTCTTTTTTGATTCTTTGTAGCTACCTCTTATAGTGCATTACCTTTGCATAAGATTGATTATTAAAATCTTTCTGAATACTTTTCCATATATCACTTGAAGTCTTACAGCCTATATTTGAGGCATAAAATTCTGACTTATAGAGGACAGTAGCTAAGAACTGGTCAATCTGTCTTGCCTATGAAACTCGATGTACTCTTCATTGTTAGTAACCCTATTTTCTTGGTCTTTTACAAATATTGATGGGACAACTAGTGTACATATGGCATACCCCTCTAATCCATAACCTTGTACGGCTATTTCAACTTTTAACCTTCACAACAAGTAGTTATTTTCATCCAACTGTGTGATTGAGGACTTACTACAGTTTTTATCAGTTTATCTACAGTTGTGGTGCCATCTTGAGGAGAAGATACATTAACACAGACACCAATGAGACATTATCATTGGCTATGATCAAAGAACAGTGTGAGATAAGCAAAATTATTACAAACATAGGATCAGAAGGATTGACCATGTAATGTCCCGTATTTCTGGTGGCCAAATATTTTATTTATTTATTGTTTTAATATTTTATTTGGAATATTAATGGATTTTTAATATTGAATTCGTTTATTAAAACAAAGTTTGAACGCTATTTTTGTATATATAAAACGAGCTCGTAATGGCACGGTAGTTCGTAATATTGAGTTTTGAACTTTAATTGAATATACAGGATTCAATATAAGCTGGATTTCTATGAAATAAGATATGTTAGAATCTTGTTGATTATATTTTTTATATAGAAGAGAAAAATCGAGATTTCAATTTATAAATTGTTAGTTATGTCCAAATAAAATTTTAAAATAGTCGCTATGGAAATCGTTATTAAAATGAAACGTTTATTAATTAATATAAAATGGTTTTAATATAATTTGGACATCGTTTAATTGGAGATTTATGATGAGTAGTATAATTTATATTTGAAGCTATATGATTTTCCAGTTGGGCATTTATGATAATCATAATTTATTATTATTTTAGTTGATTATTTTGGTATTTATATACATTATATATAAGCCTTAAAAGTGGCCATTTTGCAAACAGAGCCCATTTTCAACAAAATTAGTTTTATTGGAACCGTAACTTTAAATTATTGTACAGTATTAAATTTCGTGGAAAACCGATGTCGTATGTGACAACGGTAGCCGTAAACGCCCAGTCATTTTATATAGCGCATAATTATATTAATTTAATTAAATAGAGGGATATTTGTGTATGACTTGAGCATACGATCGAATTAAGACATGAAACCAATTCCGTTGAGTTCGTATAGAGGTTTAGAGTCAGAATAGGTGGGTAGTTTGTTATTTTCGGACATCAGGTATTTTGGTGTCCAAAATAGCGGTGTTTGGCATATAAAAATAGCGTACCGGGAAACAGTCTCGGAATGCGACGAAACTTATGTCGATGGATTCGTATTAATTAATTATTATAAGATATCGATTTTCATGTCAAACGCACTTACCCTTCGATCGTGGCAACAATAAACGCCTTAATCATTTATATTATTTTGGCAATTTAGAAAAGGGTAACTTTAAAGGAATAAATGACTGGTCAAACGAACTACGATTCTAACGAAACAAATTTCAATGGATCCGTAAGGAAAATATTTATTAGAATTTCAAGGTTTCACATTGATTGGATTTGTTTCGTGATTGTGTGAATTTTTAATGCATGATTTTTAGCATGTGATTTATAAAGGACTTTTCACAAACGACCTCGGAATTTGACGAAACATGTCCCATCGGGTCCGAAATATTTTTTTATCCTAGGATTAGGAGTTTCGTATCAATTGGACATCGTATGTGAGTGTTTTGATCCGATGCTTCACGTGTAAGTTTCATATATAATAAAATATTAATATTTATACTCCATCCCTATATATATAACTGATACGTAAACCTAATTTTGTGGTCAAAAATGCTCTCGAACTATCTATAAGCCGCCATTTACCACAAACCAACGAACACCATCTTCCAACTTTTCCACCAATTTAACTCGTAATCCACTAATAAATCGAAGGAAAGTGTAACTACAATATTGTTCACGACGGCGAGTCCTTGAATCCCTATGGCGACGATGGGCTTTGAGAGGCTGTGGTGGCCGAACTCGGTGGCAAAAGGCACTGCGTTCAGTTGTAGTTCTGGGGAAGAAGGCGAGTGCAGGTTCGACCGTACTCGTGGCGATGGTGGAGCAAAGCAAGGCAAAGGAGGTGGCACTCTCTAATCGGGTCGTGATAGACGGCGGTGGTGTGTTTTTGCAAACCTTGGATTGAAGGGGGTTCCAGGAGGCGTGATAAACGGTCGGGGAAGAAAGGGTTTTTCACAGCTTGATTATATCACTAACGTAATTTGTTAATTAATATGGTTTAAGGAATAAGTTATTCGTTAAAATTATTTAAGCATAAATCGTTTATGATTTCTACTCTATAGACAGATTTGAACGAAGCGTGGAGATTAAAAGGGGGTCGAACTGTTTAAACAAAGGCGTGCAACATGAAATTTGGACGGACCTGTATTGATTCGAACTAATGAAATTAATATTGGTAATTAATTATAGTCTCTAGTTAAGGAAAATTTGATCAATTTAATTATATTAACTAAATCATAAATTTTGTTTAGGCATGATTGGGTGGTATCTGGAGAATTAAACAAAAGTCAATAAGGAAAAGGTGGGCAACCATTTATTTTAGTTCAATGTAATTATAGTATAATTCAATTATAATATGTTAATTAATAAATAGGAAAATTATTATTTAAACCCATAATATTCAAACATTAATAATTATTACATATCTCAGCAGAATCAGACAAGCCATATATCGTTGGAATCGTCTTGACGATGCTATTTCATGGAATATATCTGGATGGAATTGGAGTCAACTAGATATTTTAATTAAATTAAACACTCGATTAATTTAATTAAAACCAACCGTTTAAAAAACGAATCAGATCAAGGTGAGCTAAACTCACTCGGTTCTCCCTACTTATATTTTATATAAGTTGGGTTTTATAATTGTGTGCTATGGTTGCTAATGGTTAACAGTTTGTTGTTGTTAAATATACATATATATATATATACATACATATATATATATTCATATATTGATTCAACCAATGAAATTAAATGTTGTTTAATTTCAGTGAAACCCAAATCGTTATTTTAACGATTTGACCCAATGAAGGTAACTAACCTTGTTGGTCACGTTTATAAAATAAGCATGTTTAATTTGATGAATTGTTTGAATTGTCATGATTGATTGTTTAATTAAATGGTTGTTATTAAATTGTTGTTATTAATTATTTATAGAAATCATCTTTTAACTAAATTTAAAAGATCTTATTTGAGATACCCTATTTGGATACAGGGAAGAACAGGTTAGAGGGATCCAACGGGATTCCTCAAATATATTTAATGATATTTATTTTCGTATTATCATTATATGAACTGTTCTGATTAGATGATTGATTTGGTTGTTCACCGTTGACCTGATATTCAACATTTGTTTTGTTTAAACCAATGGACGATATTGGTTGAGTATTCGTAGTATATGGCCTATAAATCAATTGTTTTATAAATATTAATTTACCATCAGGTAAACTGACAGAGATGAAGTTATAGAATTTATTTTATAACCGAAAATAGATTTTTAAATCTATTATTTTGAATAAAAGTTTATTAAAAGGAAATAAATATTTATTATTCAAATTTATAGGCGGGTACTAAATGATTTTATAAAGTAGATTCTTATGTTAAAGAAAATTTATAAGCATATGATCGGAAATTACCTAACGGTTAAGATTTAATTGTTTTAAGAAATAATTAAATGAAATTAATTAAATTCATTATATTAATTAATTTAAAGGAAGGTCTATGAGTGGATTTGGTTAACGAGATAACTGTGTTTTGTGTTGACTAACTCGACCGTTTTTAACTGGGATTGATTATTAAATCAATATGTTTTGAATTAATTTAATGAAATATTTTAACAAATATTTATCTAAATTTTAATGAGAATGTAAAAAGGAAATTACTGTTTATTGTAGTTAATAAAGAATTTAACTGCTTCTACAGTAGTTAATGATTGAAGTAAATTATTATTTTAATTAATATAATTTAGGAGATTAATTTTTAATTGAAATTCATTTAAAAAGTAATCGAAGTTGAAATGAAATCTAATTGAATTGTGAATGGAGTTTATTAACGGGTTTTATATTAAAAGTCGAGTTTTTATAATGAAGTTATAAAAGGGATTTTAAGAGAATACTATAGCTTAAAATAATTGTTTACTTAACATTTGAATTAAGTAAAGGAAACAAAGATAAAAGGGGTTTTATATTAAACATGAGTTTGGTAAACAGGGTTTATAAAAAGAGACGTGAAGTTAAGCGTTAATTTAAATTAACATTATTAAATAAAGGAATGTAGAGAAATCAATGGAATCGAAATGAGATTTTCAAAAATGAAAGATTATAAAGAGATTTTTAATTGATATTGGTAAAATGTTTAGTAATGGGAATTGGCAATAGTAATTCGAGTTATAAAATGAATTCTTTGAAACAAGTTAAGGTTAAGAAGTGATTTTATTAAGAAATTACTTAATCAACATATTAAGTAATAATAAGTTATATTTAAAAAGAGATATTTCAAAAAGGTAAGAAGGTTTTATAAACCATATTTTAAATAAAATAGTTTAATGAGATGGGTTTGGTATTAGAATGAATATTGGGTTTTAAATTACAACTCATATCTGTCTTAAGATAAGAATGTTGTTAAGCAAGGTCTGAAAGGTAAATAAATACCCCAACTTGAACGACTTCAAGATTATCTGACGATGATATTAGTTTGTAATAGAAAAGAGGTTACGAATAGTTTATTATTTCCATATGTGAAATAATAACGCAACGTGAATCACAAGATTTGACAATATATATTGAGATTTCCAAGGTAACAGAAATAAAAAGGATCAGAGAATAAATAATGTAATTTCCAAGGTAACAGAAATGAGAAGATTCGAGAATATATATATATATATATGATACATTTTCTGAAGTTAAAGAAATAAAATGGGGATTGCATGCAATTACAACGATATATTTGAAGTAAAAGGAATTGAAAAGTGTAGTTTGGAATGGGTTTATTCTAAAGGAATAAGGGTTATTTATTGTTTTAATGTAATGAAACAAAGAGATTTTGTAATGTTATTTTACAAAAGATAAGTTGAGTTGATTTTCCCAGTTATAGACAACGAGAAGTGATGTAACAAATGTTTCGAAATGAAAGTAAAATAGAAAATTGGATATGATTTAGGAAATTCCTAAGTATTAAAATAATGTAGTTTGAAAATAGTCTTATGTTAGATAAGAGGTGAAAAGCTATATGCGTTGTATTAGAAGAATTGAAGTTTTAAATTGACATTATTTAATAATTTTAAATTAAAGAGGCCATGTAATACTAGTACTGAACTAGTAAACTTATTTTATTCTCTTGATTATTTATTTGATAGTTAACTAACCGACTATCAAATATGACCCATACGATTGTTGGTACGGAAAGACCAGGATCAAATTTATATTCAAAAACCATTCCGAACCAGCGAATACGTAGAAGATGATTATTAAAGATGGAGCAATTGAAGATCGTTGATCTTCCTGAGCGGAAGAACTACTTGATAAATTTCTCTGGGTAGCTCCTAGAGATATTTTGACAGTGGTTCTGTCATGATTGGAATTTTCAGATTTGCAAGGACAACTCACTACTGATCCTTGGGGTGATACCTATATATTATGTGGTAGGACGGTGCAATCGGTTCATCTTGTCCGTGGATGACTTGTATGAACGAGTGTCTGACAGAGTATTTCCAAAGAGGTCATGTACATTGATTTCTTCAAATGTATTTTTGTTGATAGCGGAGAAGAGCGCACTTCTCTTAACTTAACAGTTAGAGCATTTTTGTGGACGTCAATTAGTGATTTTCTGGAGGATCTGACAATATGGCATTAAAGTGAGTGGTGACCAGATGTTCTAAAGATTTATAACCTTAAGCCTCATCAACCGAGAAAAGTCACAAAATCGGGTAGGTCGCATGGGTATGTGGGTCGCACCAATCAAAAGCGTATATCATTTCCTGATCTGAGAAATCAAATGCCTTCGGTTGTCCCTTTTTATTTTTGTATATATATGATATCGGTTCGGTTGGCTGGCCCCTAACCGTGGTAATGATATATTCGGTACTCTCAAGCGAAGTGAGGGGCCTGTCATGTTTAGCCTAGGTTGCAAGTTGTTCTTATTGAATCCTAATGTATTCATCTTCGGAGGTACATTGTCAGGAAGGCGGTCCTGTACCTTGCCAGTAAATCCATTCTCCGATAAGCGTCCGTGGTTTTGGTTGTATACTATGTATGTAGAGCATGAGATGCAAACGTTCTGCTAGATTGATATTTATTTATATTTAGACACTATTTAATATCAGAAAAGATATTGATTTCAAAAATGTTTTGGGTTATCGTAAGGTAAAAACCGTCCGTATTTATGTGTGGATTTGGTCTTACGATTATCCTTTTCTTTCGAAAAGATTTTAACTTTAAAATCAGATTGGATGATACCTTTAAACTTAGTGTGTTTTTCTCAGTCTGGTTCACCAGACTGATCCGACATTTGTAATTCTTGGGTTACACCGGGTTTTACAAGTTTAGATGTGGGTGCCGCAAACTTCAAAAAGCGTGTTGGAGGAGTTCAGATGCATGAAATATTTGGTGTGTATTTAGCTCTGTGATGTATATGAGGACAAGTTATTACAACTGTCCAGATATGTTGATGTACTCTGATGATTGTAAGTATATTTTCAAAGCTCTTAATAAAAATTTATTTCTATATTATATTGTTCCTCTGCGATGTGTGACTCTGTGTTGTGTTGGTTCTTCTTCTTCTTCTTCTTCTTTTAATCTACTATTTCTTTCTTTCTTATCTCACCCTCTGATTTCTTTCTAATAACGTTCTGGTGTTTCCAATGCTTGAATAGCCGACATGGTATTTTGTGTCAATTTTTCGGGGTCGAAAATATCCTGTTCGTTGTAGAGGTATTCAAAAAGTGCGCTAAGAACTAACTGCTGCAATTAGGTAGCCAAAATGATGATTTTATGCTAATAGAGTTTCTGGTATTGCCCAATTTGAATTCTTAGTTTCTTAACTTCTGGAATGATTTCTTGATTCAACAAAAGACGGTATAAACTGAAAGTCAAGTGCAATCACTTTCTTGTGCAAAGCGAGGCAGAAATTATGATGCAGCCGTGTCCATGACCAGTGGCGATGCACTGAGGATCATAAAATTTATTCTCTTTCTCCAATGCTGAATTTACTCTAAGGAGAAAGAAAACACAGAACTTATATGAAGAGTTTTCTCTGATAAGTTTTTGCAAGGAAGCATATCGATTCTTATAAGCTAGAACCGCGCTCTTATACAAAGTTTTAAATGTGCAAATTTGTTGTAATAATTTTGTAGTAAGAAATGCTTGAAGAGAGAAATGCAAAGGTATATTGATGAACTGAATAATAAGATACAGGTTATACACATTCTTACATAAGCAGATGTAATGGGCCTGTATACACAGCATACCCAAACCCATATAAAAGGGAAATAAAACCAGCGAAGTAAAAATACGCAGTCACATTCTCTCATATCGTTATTTATAGTTCTGACCCATAATCAACTTTTGACTAAGTGGGCCAGACTCAGTAGTGTAAGTTTTATGGAATACAGTTTTGGCACGATGTTTCGCACTATTTCTGGGAAGATTCTTCTAGACAAATATATGGCTAAATGGGATAGTTTGATGGAATTCTTATTGCTTGATGCATGGACTAGAATGTGTTAAACATAATTGGTTATGTATTTACAAGAATGGCATGTATGTGCTTATAATGGCATCAAATATCTCACATATCATGTGACTCGTGAGAGAACGAAGACGTCAATAAGCAAAACTATACGACCTTCTATGACCATGTTCATCAATCAAAGTACGATGAGTTGTATCATTGATATATATATATATATATATATATTGATATATATAGTTTCAGAAAAAATTATATATATAATGCAACTGAGTTGAACTTTTATTGTTACTCAAAAAGGACAATGAAGCTCCAAGCTACATAGTTATAATAATAAAACATTAAACACAACTGAATTGAACTCTAATTCATACCATTAACAAACATTGCAGATCGAAACATTCCTATTATAGCGTACAAATTCCCAAATTAAATTATCATGGTGGATCCTAATTCCTTTCTGCTTCAATCGGTGCAAATCACTTCAACCTCGCCAGTGCCTATTTTCTTGTACCTTTAAGCTGATAAGTCCCCAATTAGAAATTTTATCAATCTGGACTGAAATATCACAATTAATCTGGTAGGAAAATTCTAGCACATCATTCTTCTTGTTATTAAAATCCTGGTTGCAGGGTTGTATATCGGACGTAACAGTCAGATATCCAGCTCGGTCGGAGGCTGTTGTGGAGAAATTTTGATTCAAAACCGCTTAAATCAAAAATCCCCAACGCCGTGGAAAACGAGATCGTGGTAATAGTGCAAAAACAACCAATCGAACAATCTCATTCTTATACAAGCCAATCACAATCACCAAACAATGGAAATAATAGAGCAATAACGAGAAACTAAATCACACAGGGATTTATAGTGGTTCCACCGACGTCTTGTCAGTGTACGTCCACTTTGAGAGAGAAACCTTTATTAATATCAATAGAAGAGTACAAGAGATTGATTACAATGATCAAATTTACTAGAAAAAATTGATTTTGTGGAGAAAGGAATTGAAGAAGATTAGGATTGCCTAAACCCTAATTAGAATAAACCTTGATCTAATCTCTTGATTTTGTTGTACCTCCTCCTTTTGGATCCGATGTAGCTTATATAGGCATAGGCAAGTATATGGAAATTCCCAAAATTTCCTCTAGATCCGAAATATCCAAAATATCCTCCAGATCCAAAATATCCTCCAGATCCTAAATATCCTCCAGATCCAAAATATCCTCTAGATCCTAAATATCCTCCAGATTTAAAAATATCCTTCAGATCCTAAATATCTGAAATATCCCAAAATATCCTCCGGATCCGAAATTTCCTCCTCAATCTAACACATAGTATCGCATACTTCAACACTCCACCTTAATACTACATCCATCTACATCACAAACTTCAATGCACCCAAGCATTTCCTTCTATCTTCAATCAAGAAAGCTTGAATGTTTCCCCAATGAACTCCGGCATATCCACCACCCATTGCACTTCACTAACAATTTCAGGCATAGCCCTCACTCGTCAATGAAGTGTTGAAACATCCAACTCCTAAACCAGCCCCACCAAAAGTCAATGTACTCGGGAGTGAAAACGAGTACTTACCATGAAGATAGAACGCCAACATCTCACCGATACTCTTCTACATCCAAGTTTCTCTCACAACTATGCCACCACGTGGCACCTAGCATCTCTCCAAGCGAATTAAGTTCGAGCAATGCTCGAACTTTCCAATCGGCAATGCCTTAGTGAACATGTCCGCCGCGTTATCCTTTGTGTGCACTTTTCGAAGGCATACTTGCTTGTCTTCGTCCATAGCTCCTGGAAATGACTCTCTCACTTCAATATGCTTCGTTCGTGAGCTAAATGCCAATTTCTCTACCAAATGTATAGCACTTTGGCTATCACATCGAACATCGATACTCTCATGTTCGAAACCCAAGTCACACAATAGTCGCTTCAAATAGAGTGCCTCCTTTGCCGCTTCCACAGCGGCTATCAACTCCGCCTCCGTAGTAGATAAAGCAACTACGGTTTGCAATCTCGATCTCCAACTAATGGCCGTACCGCCAAGTGTGAAGACATACCCAGAAGTTGATTTCCTCCGATCCCTATCATCAGCGTAGTCTGAATCATAGTAACCAACCAACATGCAATTCTTCTCTTTACTACCCCTAAAAACAAGGCCATGAGATGCTGTGCCTTTCAAGTATCTCAATATAGCCTTTACAGCTTCTCAATGCGATTTCCCTGGATTAGCCATATACCGACTAACCACCCCAACGACATTTGCAATATCGGGCCTTGTACACACCATGGCATACATTAAACTACCAACCGCACTTGCACTTGGCATCTTTTCCATATAAGCCTTGTCTTTCTCTCTGATAGGTTATCCCTTATCCGAAAGCTTCATATGCAAAGGTAAAGGTGTATTTAACGCCTTTGTATTCTCCATGCTAAACCGGCAAAGCACTTTCTTAATGTACTCCTTTTGAGTTAATTTCAACTCAAAATGCTTTCGATCTCTTTCAATTTCCATGCCCAAAATTTCCCTTGCTTCTTCAAGATCTTTCATTTCAAACTCCGCCTTTAATTTCTCTTTCAACTTGTTGATTTCTCCCTTGTCCTTAGAAGCAATGAGCATATCTTCCACATACAAGAGTAAATACACCCAACAATCATTTCCTAACCTCTTGAAATAAACGCAAGCATCCTTGATGCTTCGATGGAAGCCACTTTCAAGCATGAAATGATCAGATCTCTTGTACCATTGCCTAGGTGATTGCTTCAAACCATATAGTGATTTTTTCAACTTGCAAACTAGTTCTGACTTACCTTCTACAACAAACCCTTCTGGTTTCTCCATATAGATGTCTTCACCCAAGTCTCCATGCAAGAAGGCGGTTTTCACATCTAGTTGCTCCAACTCCAAGTCGTTAATAGCAACTAATGCAAGTAATATCCGGATAGAAGTATGCCTCACAACCGGTGCGAAGATCTCATCATACTCCTTTCCTTTCCTCTGTGCAAACCCCTTAGCCACTGCCTAGCTTTGTATCTTCCATCGTCCTTCACCTTATATATCCATTTGCACCCAATAGCACGGTTTCCTTGAGGAAGTGGAACCAACTCCCAAGTCTGGTTCTTCATCAACGATTGCATCTCTTCCTTCATGGCGCAAATCCACTTCGAGCTATCACTCGAATCCATGACGTCATCAAGGTCCATCGGCTCATCTTGGACTACATGAAGAGCATAGTCCAAATTCTCACAAAAGCTAAGATAGTTCCAATCACCATATCTTTCGGGTGGCCTTATAGCACAACGACCAACCCGAGTAGCAATACCATCGCCCGGCCTTCCTTCAGCTCCACCTTGAATTGAATCTTCTCTAGGCTCGTGCACTTCACCGATACTACTAGAGGAACCCTGTGGACTATGTGATGTAACATCAACTGCATTCTCCTCGCAAGCACCTCCAACAACTCTACTTTCTCTAGGCCTGAAAGTGGGAATAACTTCCTTCTCCTTTGATTCACCATGAACCAAATCCGGAACATCTGATGAGCCCTCATTCTCTTTGAACATAGCTGACTCATCAAAAGTAACATGACGAGAAACCATAGCCTTCTTCGTTTTCGGATTCCAAATCAGATAGACTTTGACGCCATCTATATAACCAAGAAAAATCCCTTTGAAAGCTCTATGCGAGAGCTTATCATTCCCCGGATCATGCACATAAACAGGACTGCCAAATACACGAAGATAACTTAAGTCAATGCTCTTCCCCTTCCAAACTTCCTCAGGAATTTTGTTATCAATAGCCGAGCATGGAATTCGATTAATAATATGCGCTGCGGTTGACAAAGCTTCGACCCAAAATCCCTTAGACAAACCCGATGTCAATCTCAAGCATCGAGTTTTCTCTAGTAGAGTTCGATTCATTCTCTCCGCCACTCCATTAGATTGCGGATCTCCCGGTGTAGTATAATGGCTCCGAATACCATGATGCTTGCAAAAATTCAGAAATTCTCTGGAAACATATTTGCCGCCATTATCGGACCTAAGAACCTTCAAAGTCTTTCCATTCTCATTCTCAACAAGAGGCTTCCATTCTTTGAATGCAAATGCCTCCGACTTGGCCTTCATTATATACACCCAAACCTTCCGAGAAAAATCATCAATGAAAGAAATATAATATCTTGCTCCTCCTAAAGAAGCTACAGGCGCTGGTCCCCAAACATCCGTGTGCATATACTCAAGAATCCCTTTTGAATCATGTTTTCCTTCACCGAATGATACTCTAGTTTGCTTCCCCATGACACACTCCTCACAAAACTCCAACTTGCTGAAACTCTCACCATCAATCATCTCCCTTCGACGAAGAACATCTAAACTCTTCTCCGAGACATGACCCAATCTCAAATGCCACAGCCGTGTAACATCTAAGCCACGAGAACTATCAACACTGACACAAGTTTCGCCTTCCACGGTCGCTTCTTGAAGCAAATAGATACCATGAGTTTTAGCACCCTTCATAACCACAAGCGCACCCTTCGAAACCCTCAAGCTATCACTCTCAATGGTGATCTTACAACCTAAAGAATCCAACTGTCCTAAAGAGATAAGTGACTTCCGTAGTCCCGGAACATAGCGCACATTAGTGAGAGCACGAACCACTCCGTCAAACATCCGAATTTGCACGGACCAATGCCCTTCGACTTGCAAACAGCATCATTTCCCATAACAATTGATTTTCCTTACCGTTCAACATAAGAAGAAAAACAATTCCTATTAGGCGTCATGTGATATAAAGCCCCAGAATCAAGCACCCAATCGCTGCCCGAAACATCTAATGCTACTGCCGACAAAACATCTACGTCTCCCTCACTAACATCTCTCTCCACCACAACTAATGAAGATGCTACTTCCTTCTTCCCCTTTTCTGGACAATCATTCTTCCAGTGACCAGGTTTCTTACATATAAAGCACTTGCCATTTCTTTCCTTTGACTTTCCTCTTCCACCGGGATTCTTAGACTTAGAACACCCCCGGTTTCCCTTCTTCTCTGACTTTTATTTCTCCACAAATAAACCTTGGCCATTACCAGCACCACTACTACCATCACTCATCTCCTTCATCTTATCTCGCAATTCCTCACTAAGAAGACCCGTCTTGACATCATTTAGAGTCAATGTATCTCGGCTATAGATCAAACCGTTTGAGAACCCAGTATAGCGCTTAGGCAACGAACATAGCAATATCATCGCCTTCTGCTCCTCCTCAATCTTCAAATCTACCGCCTTCATCTTCATTAGAAAATCATTAAACACATTTAAGTGCGCCTTTAGCGAAGTTTCTTCATTCATCTTGTAGGTAAAGAAAGTCCGCAACAAGATCAGTCGATTTGTGAGTGACTTCTTCATATACAACTCCTCCAACTTGTTCCAAATACCTTTAGCAGTCGTCTCACCACTAATTTCAGAAATAACATTCTTCCCCATGGCAAGTTAAATTGTAGTGAATGTCCACTCTTCCATTTCTTCACTCTCCACATTTGAGATGTCCTCTGGCAATAAATGTGTATCAAACACCACCCGATGTACCCGATTCCACCTAAGAACCGCTTTCATCTTCCATTGCCACTTTTCAAAATCATTATCGCCATTCCACTTGTCGATAACCAATTGTGAACCAGCAGCTGCATATGACCCACGTACATAAGGAGCTACACCACTTGGACCAACTGTTGATGGATTATTTGAACCTGATTCCGGCATTTCTACAAATATCTACCAACACCAATGCTCCAATACCAAATGTTGTGAAGAAATTTTGATTCAAGTCCGCTTAAATCAAAAATCCCCAACGCCACGGAAAACGAGATCGTGGTAATAGTGCAAAAACAACCAATCGAACAATCTCAATTTTATCCAAGCCAATCACAATCACCAAACAATGGAAATAATAGAGCAATAAAGAGAAACTAAATCACACAGGGATTTATAGTGGTTCCACCGACGTCTTGTCAGTGTACGTCCACTTTGAGAGAGAAACCTTTATTAATATCAATAGAAGAGTACAAGAGATTGATTACAATGATCAAATTTACTAGAAAATTTTGATTTTATGGAGAAAGGAATTGAAGAAGATTAGGATTGCCTAAACCCTAATTAGAATAAACCTTGATCTAATATCTTGATTTTGTTGTACCTCCTCCTTTTGGATCCGATGTAGCTTATATAGGCATAGGGAAGTATATGGAAATTCCCAAAATTTCCTCTAGATCCGAAATATCCTTCAGATCCTAAATATCCTTCAGATCCTAAATATCCTCCAGATCTAAAAATATCCTTCAGATCCTAAATATACAAAATATCCCCAAGTATCCTCCAGATCCTAAATATTTGAAATATCCCGAAATATCCTCCAGATCCGAAATTTCCTCCTCAATCTAATACATAGTATCACATACTTCAACAGAGGCTATAAGGTGTTCAGTCTATGTCCTTACAATTCTCTTATATGAAAGGACAATGACATACCACTATGGGTGTTAATCGGGCGGACCAGACCGAATAAAGGAGTATTCGTATCCTGTCCTATAAGACTTTCGGACATATACGGACATATGTAAAATAGATTAGTTTCACTCACCCAGAAAAGTTTGACCTCCTCTCCACTTATACATTAATATGAAATTAAAAGGTTAACGGACTTTGGAATCAAGCTAACTTAGGCGGTGTCAATGGTGCAGATGAAAAAGGCATTACTTATTGCAATACCTTTTCTACGTATTCATCTGACATAACAATTCTCCGTGTGTGGTTCTGATTGTTGGTTTTTTATCGTATGGATGTGTAACGTTCAATATGTTGTAAAAACTAATTTGAATATAAGTTGGTTTTATATTATACTAGTACTAAGGCACGTCTTTTGGACGTGTGCATTATGATTTATGCAAAAGCAAAAGGATGAATAAGACTGGAAAAGAAAATAACTATATTTATGTATATGCAGAAAGAATAATATCTACTGTGGTTTTATTGTCACAAAGCGGGAGCAAAGAACAATCAATGCAAACAGTGGTAAAAAATGCTTAATAATATGTTTAAGCAGATTCAAAAATATTATAACCATAGTCAAATTGAATGCTATTCTTAATAATGTATGCAGCAGTGGAAGTATTAAATATTTTTAAAACAATACTTAGCAGAAAATTTAAGAGCGGACATAAATATGTTTACACAGCAGAAGTGAATTGATTAGAAATATATATTACATACAAACGCAGGCTAATTGTTGCAAATGAAAATTGATGGATATGATCATGTAAAATATAAATAATAATAAATATTCAGTAAATTTAGTAATAATGATAAGTGTGAAAGACAAGTGTGTGTGCATGTTGAAGTATTATGTGAACATATTATATTATTTCATATATCTTTTTATAACACTAAGTTAAAGATAAAATAAGCACAAATATAATGAAATTGATATAAACAAAAAGTCCGATCAGGTTACCTTATCCCTACTGCAATTTTCTGGCCCATGCACTTCAGTCTTCTGGCTTAAGTTCGCAAGGTGGAATCAAAACCATAATTAGCAATACTTGATTCATAAGCCGATAAACGTTCATATTATGGATCATATTATGTGAACATGTAAATGCAATGAATTCGTAGAGTTCATCCATCAAAACTTTTTGTTCAAGCATGTTAGATGTTACAAAATTAAATGTGCAAAGAACTATATCTTAGTAGCTATCTCCCTAACATTTTGTACTTTCCTATATAGCATATGAATTGCAATAGTAATGACATTCTGGAAGTTTTACATCACTGTCTTTTTTTTCTTCTTTTTATAATATAAGAAAAGGGAAAAAAGACACTATACACGTATAAAAAAAAAAGTAGGAAAAATACAAAAGAATGAAAGAAATGTCCATTGTGGGAGAAAAAAACTGCCTTCCCAATTCTGCAAAATATTAGGCATTTGACTGGCAAGTTTCATCTGCAACTTCATAAGCTTCTCACTCAACTCCACCTGCTGTTCCTTATAACTCCGGAGCAAAAACTCTTTTTTGTCAATCACCATCATGTCACCCTACCTCAGTTTCACTCAACTACCACCTCCATTTATAGCTCTAGCCATATAACCATTGGCAATTATCTTCCTCAGCTTCTGATTCTCCCTCTTCGAATAGAACAAATGTCGCCCGGATGCATCGAGCTGGGCTTAAAGCTGCGATGAAACATGACATTTGAGAACTTAAGAGACGTCTGCGATGAAACATGACATCCAAGTCAGGCCTAAGCTTTTCCTCTGTCTCCAATGAGCAGAAAGCCAGCATTGGACGGAACAGCTCATGGACTCCTTTTATACAGATATCTATGTGTGCTCTATCCATTTCACTTGCAAAAATGTGCAATTTTGATTTCCCCTGCTGAGCGTTGTGTTATATTTAGCATTTGTCTTCCATACGGTGCAGACTTATGGGACATAAGAAGCCTTATGGGTACTGCAAGTACGGAGCCCATGGCTAATAAACCCAAAGCTTTAATGTGGATTAATTTGGAATGGGATGACCTTGGAGTAACCATTATGCATATCTTGAATAAGAACAACTAAGGGCAGTCTCGTACAATTGATTGCAAACTGAAATCCTCCGTTCACAGACACATCAACAACCACCCAAACTCCTTCTCTAAGCTTTTTGGAATGTGTAAGAAAGCTCATAATGAAACCCAGCAGCTCTTGTTTAGTCAAGGTATGACCATTGGAGAAAGTGACAAACATGATCCACTCATCATTAGGAAGATTATCTCTTACTGGTTATTGATCATGAATTAGCCTATAATATGAAAATACCATCATTCCAGCAGCGCCGTCAGCTTTAATACCATCAAATCTATTAACGTTGCTCAAATTCCTGTAAAACTTATGCACCAAACTAGGATCTTGTAGTAGGAGTATGTAGTACTGCCCCATAAAATACGGTCCAACCAACACCGCTGCGATTGCCAAAGACGTAATAGGAAAAATATTTTTTTGTTGTAGTTGGGAGAAAGAAATCGCTTTCTTGCTTTACTGAAATCTATTCACCGCCCTGATTTTACATCACTATCTTTGTTCGTGGGTAACACAACACATAATATCATCGAGAGGTAATTAATCCTGCAAGTGTTATGAATGAGTCAAAGCAGCCTGCCTCTGGTTTTTTTAATGCTTCTTCGGTCGTACGTCTACTGCTCCCGTTGTCCCTCCAAGGTGGGAATTTGTCCCTGCTATTTACTGTTTGGCAACCTTACTTCATGCCTCCCTTGCTTGATAATCCTATTATAGCATCTCCAACAATGGTTAATTATTACATTTTTTGTAAGAATTGGACTCAAACAAGCCTCCAACAGAGTGCAACATTCTCAATTGGTTCACAATTCAGTGTTTTTGATTATAAAAACGTAATCAAGCGGGGCAGTTGTTCAACAGGCGTCCTGTATTGGGGCGCCTGTTGAACAAGCGCCTCACACCAGGCGCCTGTTTAACAGGCGCCTGGTTTGAGGTGCTTGTTGTTGAACAGCCACCTCAAGCCAGGTGCCTGTTAAACAGCAGTATTGGGGCGCCTGTTGAACAGCTGCCCCGCTTGATTACGTTTTTATTTTTATTACCGCTTTGGGTAAACTGCCACAACAATCAAAGTTGGATTCGATACCTGTATTTGCTATGAGTACTGAACAAATTACCGTTACACATAAAATTCAAACAACTTAAAAGTGCAATTTAAATTTTAAAATAAAACTGACTTAAACAAGGAATCCAATCAACATAATTAAACGAAATACAATAGCATAAAAAAAACACGATAACTAGCTAGTTTATTGATTGGCACAAAAGTTCCAGATATGATTGGTCAAATCGACTTGTAGTCTTCTGTGGAGCTGAACAGTTCGATATGCCATTTGACTAGAAACATGAAACTCGAGTTCAATCTTACTACTAATCATATCTGCACGCCATATATCCGAAAGCTTAGTGGCACCCTCGTAGACGTAGTCTTCTTCCATATCTTATTCGTCCTCTAAGATCATATTATGCAAAACAACACAAGTATACATTATTTTTGTCATTTTAAATGGATCTCAAAGTCTACATGGGTTACTGATAATAGCAAATCTTGATTGAAGGACTCCAAACGCTCTTTCCACGTCTTTCCTTTGGCCTTCTTGCATTGTTGTGAACTTGGACTGCTTGTTATTTATTGGTGTTGGAATTGTCTTCACAATAGTACTCCATTTAGGATACATGTCATCCCAAAGATAATAACCATGGTCGTATATGTTACCGCTTAAAGTAAATGAACATGGTGCCGACCTACCATTTGCTAAATCATTGAATAACGTAGATTGCACGACTACGTTTAGGTCACTGTTAGAACCAGGCATTCCAAAAAATGCGTGTCAAATCCATAAGTCATACGAAGCTATGGCTTCTAAAATTATCGTTGATCTATGAGATTTGCTTTGGTACGCTCCGGCGTTCGCCTTTGGACAATTCTTCCATTCCCAATGCATACAATTGATACTACTTAACATCCCTGGCCATCCTCTACTTCCATGCATCTCGGTTAATCTAGTAATGTCAGACGCGTTTGGTCTGCGTAGGTACTGATCACCATAAATGTCCATGATTGCTTGACAAAAATGCTCGAAAGATTCAAGCACAATGCTTTCACCCAAACACAGATTTTCGTCTATAGAATCTTCCGGTCTGGCGTATGCAAGCATGCACAATGCAGATGTCATTTTTTGGAGACCATTAAGTCCCATTGTACGCGATGCATTTTGTTTGAATATGAAGTAATCATCGTGTTGTTGTATTGACTGAAGAATCCTCAAAAGCAAGGGCTGAAACATGCGAAACCTACGTCTGAAATCAACATCACTGTATGTTGGATTTGAACAAAAATAGTCTTCTATTAGTCTCCGATTGTACATAGCATGTTTTATGTTTCTGTAGATACGACCATCCACAGAACCTCCATGTTTTTTACTATATTCACCTTGTTGAAGTGTATACATAGCTAATAGCTGTTTTTCACGCTAGAAATGGTCATCGATCGTTTCATCGAAGTTGTCATCACTGTAATAAAAAAAATTAGCTCTTCAGCTGACATGATTTGATTTGGTTATGTGGATAAGTGTTTGAATTGTTTTTTGGTACATAAAATATAAACAGTGTAGCACTCTTATATGTACATAAGGAAGTAGTGGCTAATATTATAAATATCCAACAAGGAAGTAGTGGCTACAGTGTTTGTTGGCTGTGTAGTGGGTACAGTGTTTTGCAAAGATAGGAGCAGTAGTAGGTATACAGCTACTAGTAGAAGTGGGAACAGTGTTTACAGTGTATAGATTTCCTTGATCAATCACATCGTTTTTAAACCTACTGTGTATTGTTTTTGAATGCACATTTATAAGAGCAATTTTGTAATACTGAACGATCACATCATTATTAATAATTTACCAGCTTTGGAAATCACCCAGTACATGGTGACGAATCGTTACTTAAACCACAAAACATAACGAATCGATTCTCATTCGTAAAAAAATAGTACTAAACTAATAAGAGAAAATGTCTATCCAAAATTGGTCTGCGGCAGAGTTAATTGTATTAGTGGAAGCTTATATCGAGTTTGATAGATTACACGATGTTATGCTGCAAAATGGCGGCGGCGTAAGCCCTGAATTATTTTGGATTCTTATCCAAGACATCCACAACAACCATCCCGACTGCACCACGAGGAGGTCTACTATAGATGTTCATACAACACATAGTGCTTTTTGGGCTGAATGTCAACGTTACCCCAATATTATCGAGATGGTAGAAGCGGAAGATATATTTTAAGCTTATCGTCCCACTTTCGATGCACGATTTCGAGCAGAACACGGAAGAGGTTTCATCGGTCATGACGCGTACGAGGTACATTGGAGATGGCTGACACAGTTTGGATATGATTGAGTCGTAGTGGTTGTATAATTGTATCATTGGATTAAGAATTGAGTATCTTATTGTAATATTACTTAAGTGATAATGGCCTTATTTTACTGATAAGTTAATCTTACTCAAATAGAAAATAAAATTTCATTGGTCATAAAGCAGATTCGCTTAGAAATAATGTGTTGCAGTGCACGAAGAATTACATCAACACTTGTCTTATTCTTTCGTTATTGTTTGGCTATAAATCTTGAAAGGGTTCTCTCCTCTATTCACAAAAACAATTTTTTTTCATACACCTCTGAGCATTAAAAAAAACATGCCCTTGTGGTTGTCATCCATGGATTCCGACTTTCCATGGTCTACGGGTCAACCTCCTTCAGATAGTCCAAGAAAGTATATTGATTGGCTAATAGAATACCAAGAGCGTCACTACGCCGAGGTCGAACATGACCATCCAGAGCTTATCCAACCCGGCTGCCGGAACCTTTTGATTATGACACCGATTTGCGCCACCATGAAGCTCACCCGCAATTTGAACAAGAGGTGCGAGCGGCAATAGTTACTCAACCACCAACTCAGTCAGTGTTGGATAATTTCTCCGTAGCTCCACAACATCCGTTCGAGCAAGAGGTACGACCCCCTTCGATTCACGATCCTACTAGTGATCAGGAGGTTCACTCATACCCTATTTGTTGCCATTGTGGATACGAGGTGGAGGTAGTAGTGAGGGTCGACAGGATAACATTGGTTGTCGCCTAATGTTGTGTTCATTGGCCAAACGGCTGCGATTACTTTGAATAGATTAACACCCGTTTATGTACAAGGGGTATCTCATATTCCAACGAGTTAGAACAAGAGAATAGACGATTCCGAACAACTTTAAACAGACTAGAGATTGAACGTAACAATTAGTTTGCTTGCATTATTATTTTCCTAGTTAAGATGTATTGTATCCGTATTTGCAGTAGCTTTTGCCTGGTTAAAATATATTTTTTCAATTGTTTTAGTTGACTATTTCAAGTTAAATATCTATTTTATTCGACGTTTTAGTACATGTGACGACCCCATAAACTAAGGAGTTATTAATCTTTCTTGATAAGACTAGTCATTGCAGGGTTAAAGTAGTTCACATGTGAACACCCCTTAAAGTAAAATTAATTATGGGGCTGAAGTGATATGACTACTCAATTGGATCACTTCAAAAATTGTCCCCTTAGAAACACTATAGAACTGTTATAAAGTTACATTCAAACATCTATTTATACGGCCAAGTTTTATGCTCTGTAAGCTTACAATCCATTTACTCAACATTTACAATTTGAGCTACGGACAACTGGAAAATTAACGATGAGGCTTCTAGTAATCAACGGCCTGGAAAAGAAATTGTATTTGAAAACCATGTTGTCGAGCCACATGGTCCGGGTGGATCCAACCCATTATGCCGTTGTGGAGTAGAAACTGTCGTGGTTGTTTCCGAAACAAAAAAAAATGCTGGTCATCTGTACTTCGGTTGTGAAGCCTACGAGGACCACAAGATTTATCCTAATGAAATTGATTGTTGTTACTTTAAGCAGCGGATTGACCCTCCGATGTGCGAACGTGGACGTCAGTATGCACTGGAAGCGCAAGCCGAAATAAGACACTTGGACAAGATTGTTGCTGATCCAACTAGAGCCGCATTTGTCCGAAAGTCATGGTAGGTGTATGTGGAAACTATGTTATTGTTTTTTTTGTACTTTGAAGTTGATGTTTGAGTGTTCGGTTGTTGTAGTTCGTTGTAATTGTCTTAATGTTTGGCATGTCTTAATGTTGTAATTGCCGTTGTTGTAAGCCTCTCAGTTATGTACTGCAAAATATTAAAAATTTCGGATCATCCGCTAATGACTAGTGACTTATGCATGGTATTTTTATTCGACGTTTTAGTATAATTTTCGGTGTTTTCATGGGTCGTCATCCTCTAATTATAAATTTTAAGGTTTAGATACTTAACATATGAGTTTGACTAGAGAAATAATTCATATGGAAATGGAGTGGGGCCCCTTTTATTCAGGCACATGTTGAATAGGCGCCCATAAAAAAAGAGTTGGGCGCCTGTTCAACTGGCGCCTACCACTAAATTCTGTTGGAAAATGGCCGGAATTACATCCTGTAATCAGCTGAATTGTAAGAATTAACCAACAAACCATTGGAGATACTCTTACGCTTTATCCATTCTCGCTCTCCCCAGGCCACTCACGCCTACCCACCTCCACTCCTTCACTGACTTTACATTCTCTTGCCTGTCAAGTCTCAAGCTGCTGCCCTCCCATCAGACACTGCCCTTCCCCATGCTAATGGTGAGTAGGTCATTCCAGTGCAAACACAAACACCGCCATCAGATCTGGTTGTAGTATTGCACAAAAATCCATTAAACTTAATTTAATTTAAGTAGTCAACAATATTTCAAAAAAGTTTCGGTAATGTAGAAAAGACCGTAAATGGCATCTTGACTTTTCCCATTTTCATCTCTCAACCTCGCACTATTGTTTCTCTTCCAAATACACACTAAACTCTCACCTTTTCCTCTGATTTTCTCTTCCCCAGCCAAGTTTATGCTATGCATAGTCTTTTTCTCCATTTACCGGTTATCTTCTCCAAATTTTAATCTTTTCCCATGAAATTCCTGAGCATCAAAATTCCTGTTGAGATATTATTGAGATATTTTGGTGACATGAGTTTAGGATGTGTATAAGAATGAGTTAATGAGTTTCCTGGTTTACAGTATTTAGGATAGGAATGAGTTAATGAGTTTCCTGGTTTACAGTATTTAGGATAAGAATGAGTTAATGAGTTCCCTGGTTTACAATATTTAGGATAAGAATGAGTTAATGAGTTTCCTGGTTTACAGTAATTGCTAATTGCCAGTTCCTTTGTATCATGTTATATATATGATAGAAATATATCAATAAAAGGAAGCTAAACCATTCTTTATTTCTTCATGGTATCAGAGCCACAGGCTAAGATACAGATCCAGCAATGGGTGACAGTAAAAATACAGATCCACCTTCACCTATATCATCTCGAAATGACCATACACCTAATTTGACTGAGGAACAACGGAAGGCTGTAGCCACTATATTTGGTAATATTCAATGCTTTACCGATCGATTACATGGTGAGTTTTCTAAATTTTCTTGGATTATTGATACCGGTGCTTCTAGTCATGTAATGGGGGACGAGTCATATTTGTTTGATGTTCATGATATTGCTGCATGTCCTATTGGACTTCCTGATGGTCAAAAAATAGTTGCTACTAAAAAGGGAAGTGTGAGGCTCTTGGATGGATTGTATCTTAAAAATGTTCATTCTGCAACTTTATTTCCGTTACACAACTCATTGATGACATGCACTGTTTTGTACAATTTGTTTCTAATATGTGTGTTATACATGACCATCATACGAGGAAGCTGATTGGAACGGGTGAACAGAGAGATGGACTTTACTACTTCCAGCAACCATCTACAGTACAATCTACATCTATAGTGTATGATATATCAGTGGATGCTTCTTCATCTTTGTTGGAACTCTGGCATCTACGTCTTGGACATCCTTCAGAGAAAGTAGTAAAGTTATTACCTTTCTTACATAATTCTAGAGATAGATTGAAAAAGGTGTGTGATGTGTGCCTTCGTGCCAAACAATCTCGTGATCTTTTCCCTTAGTGATCATAAGCCCTCCCGAAATTTTGTATTGGTTCATTGTGATTTATGGGTTCCCTACAATACAGTTTCTTCTTTTAGGGCTCGTTATTTCTTAACTATTGTGGATGATTTTTCTCGAGCTATATGGGTTTATTTGTTGATTGATAAATTAGAGGTATTCAAAATGTTTATGTCATTTTTGGCTATGGTGGATGAAACGCCCCACCTCCGTTAGGGTCACTCTCAAAGGAAATGCCCTAATTTTGGTGGAGGTTTATAAGTATAAGTCACAGATATACAAGACAGATATAAGAACACATATTTTTGAACAGCGGAAAAACAACAACTTTTATTTCATTAAAAATACGTGCTACAACAACCATACCATAATTGTCTTACAATACTCTCAAAAACATAACATCTTCATAACTGTCTTGATTACATTATTTAAAGAAGCATAAAGAAAACATAAATAAACTAGAAAAGTCCCATAGTTGCTGTCCAAAGCCATAGTCCAAAACGAAAAGATCCAAGCAATACATTCTTTCTCTTCAAGCTGGATATGAAGGCTGGTCAAGCTGCGGTATTCCCTCCCTGTGGACCTGGGGGGGGAACGGAAGAAAAGAAGACGAAAGAAAAGTAGAGTCAGACATAAAGCCTGAGTAAGTCTAGGACTATTCAGTCTATGAATAAAGAACTGGGTATGATAAGTATAAACTAGAAATGGGAAAGCACCATAAACTAAGTCAAGTTGTCTAGGGTTGAATATACTATCGTACCCCATATTAATCTCTGTACCCATATAAACTAGTTCCCAACAGGCACCCCATAATCAGGGTGAAGTGATCCATTTTATGATGATCGGCTCCTACTCGCATAGTTACATGTGTCTTACGGCCCCCGATGTTGTAGTTACCTATGCTGGTCCCACCATGGGGTGTATCAAGTCCCATGGTGGCGACCCGACACAATCCTAGAATGCACAGGTATGCTACTGGTGCCCAGTGCCTTATTTTTCTGCGCCGGAGTGTGTGCACGCCCGCACCCCGTTAGAACCTACACTGCTGCACCACCGCCGTCGATTTGACCTCTTACAATCAGCCCAGTAATCGTGTCCCACCCTGCCTAGTGTCAGGGTATCATGATACCTTGTAGGGTTACTGCGAAAAGGGTCCCCCGCTACTAGGTTTTCTATTTCTAGCCAACATGCTAAGTTGGTTAAGTGTTTTATAAACCTAACCCCCAATCAGTCTGTTTAGTTTAGCATGTTCCATTTTGATTAAGTATTAATATAATTTACTTAATCCTATCAATCCTGACTCAGCCTTAATTGTCTTATTAAAGCCTTGACCTCTCACATTAGACAGGTATTGTTGTGGCTGCCTGTTGCCGGTTGGGTCCGGGCAGTCTTACGCCACAACTCAGTCTAACCTCGGGTCCTTATTGGGCTCCATGTTTAACCACCCACATTGGATATGTATTGTTGTGACTACTGGACAGCCGGGCGGTTCCGGGCAGGTTTACATCACAACTCAATCCAACCTCGGGTTAAACACATCGTATTTTCTACATTTACATATTTTGTCTTTCTTCTTTTTATATGTAAATATTTGCGGCCCATTATTCAAATTCATCTTTACTGGTTAAGATTTATTTATGCCACTTAATTGTTTTTCAAAGTTATTGGCGTGCGTCAAACAAGCCAACACATATGTTCTATATTTTTAACCCAAACGTCATTTCCCCCGTTTTATTCGTTCGTTCCAATGTAAGGTGTGTTGGGTTTAATACTTAAACCCAATTTAGCCATATGAAAAGGGGAGGCTATAACATGGTGTTTATAAGGTGACATAAAAAGGGGAGTGTGAACGCATGAACTTGCAACATACGATCTAATTATCATAAGATAGGCATATGTGAACTTGCAATTGTAACAACATATAATATAAGCAATACTTAAACATGAATAATTCTATTCACAAAATCATGGTGTAAACGAAACATGTAGTCTTGGCATAAATAGTACTTAAACATGAGCCACTCTAATCATATAATTATGGCATAATCATAATTAAACATGAGTCCTTATATGGTCATGGCATAAACATAATTGGTTATGAATCCTATTATTCATATAATCATGGGTTTTTGTCCAATCTATGTAACTTGTAAGGGGATGCAATTCTAGTGTAAATTTCTAATGTAACTTATGTGCCAAAAATATATTATCATATGATTAAGATAACAACATAAGCTTAGAAAACATGTTTTTAACTAGGCATAATAACAAACATAGCTTAGACATGTTCATAAAATTAATACAAGCTTACAACGACGCTTGCTTTTGTCACTATCACAAAATCATGATTTTTATACTTGAACTATGATGCCAATTTCAACATAACCTTCATATGAATCATAATACTTAGGTGAATCAAATTACACTAAAGATGACCATAAAATTTTACATCATGTTGTCATAACAATAGATCATAGACTTGCATGAATTTCAAAATAAACTATTACAACATATAGCTGTTGTTTCGACATGAATCTTATACTTGCATTTACCAAATGGGTGTTGTAAATAACTACCACAAACATGTAGTTTTCAATATGAATCATATGCTTGCATAAGTCCCAATCAAAATTCCACAACATGTGGTTGTCAACATAAGCCACATACTTGTATGAATCAAACCATAGCATTGCCAAATCGTTTAGAATCAAAAACATACAAATATAAGTCATTATCGCCACAATTCCATTTCGTTTCCAACGCAAATCGCGTACTTGCAAATATCCAATCGTATACCATAATATTCCCAAATCGTTTTGCATCAAAGCAACATACAAATATAGATTATTATCGCCACAATTCCATTTCTTACATTACACAAATCGACACAATTATTTAATTCATATCGGAATAGCACTCTACTTACAACGTTTGACGAATCTTCAATTCAGGAATCTGAATTCTGAATTTGGAGATGCTATCCTTTGTTGTAGGCGTTGCTTTGATTGATTTGATGTTGCTTTAAGCTTTGAATTATCTCCTAGTTGTCTCTCTATTTCTGACGGCTACCTTCAGTCTCTCCTCAGCAGCATGACGGTCTCATCTCCATTTTAGTTTATGTGAATTAGGGTTAGACTTAGGTCCTTTTTATAGAGTTTGTGAGTTAATTTAGACCGTCGATGAAGCTTGGTTCAATAATAGCCGTTCGTTTGAAGGAGAGACCAACCAGGAGCTGACACCTAGCCCTAGTGACAAGGCAAGGCTCAGAAAATCGACCAAACACAGACCTGGCCAGCCAGGACTTGACCAGACCTGACCAGCAGGTCATTTTTGACCTGGGCGCACTTGGCAGGTGCGCCAGGTCAAAAATGTACTGGCGCACTTCCCAAGTGCGCCAGTGCACTTTTATTCTGGCGCACTTCCCAAGTGCGCCAGTGCATTCTGACCCGTTTTCCGGTTTTTCGCCCAACTTCGTTCGTCCATATCTTCTTCATACGATATCCGTTTTACGCAAACTCAGACTCTATCTCAAGCAGAATTCCGAGACGAACGCAATGGCGTATCCCGTTTCCCTTAATTCTTTGTTTTAAAATTATTTATAGTTTAATTTATGAATTTCACAGTTATATAATACACGGGGTGTTACAGTGGATCGTTAATTTGAACAAAAAATTAAGATTGTTCGGAGTGATAGTGGAACATAATGTAATTGTTTGATGGATTATTTTCTTTCAAGTGGGATTTTATTTCAAACCTCTTGTGTGGGGAATCCATAACAAAATGGTAGAGTTGAACATAAGCACCATAATATTTTAGAAGTGGCACGTACCTTGCGTTTTCAAAGTCATCTTCCACTTTATTTTTGGGGTGAATGTGTCTTAACAACTTCTCATTTGATCAATCTAACACCTTCCCGTGTTCTTCAAAATATAACACCTTATGAAATTTTATTCAATGCTTTGCCAGATTTTGATAATCTATAGTATTTGGCTCTATATGTTATGCCCATAATCAACGAGCTAAGAGTGATAAATTTGCAAGTCGAAGTCGAAAATGCATCTTTGTTGAATATCCTTTTGGTAAGTAAGGGTGGAGACTTTTTGATCTAGAAAATAAAAGTTTTTTTGTTTCTAGAGATGTTAAGTTTTTTGAAAATCAATTTCCATTTGCTGAACATGCTCCTGCTACTATTTGTTCTAAATATAATATTGGAAGTATGAATTTGAGTGATGATGATTTTGATATTCTTGAAGAGCCTATAAATGAACTTGAACCTACAAACGAATATACCCCACTACATATCACAACACAAAGCTCCCCAACTGCCACTTTAGAACCTGCAAATGACCTTGAGCCTGCAACTAAATCCTCCCCAATACATATCATCACCCAAAATCCAACAAGTACCATCTTAGGGCCTGTTCCCACTATTTCTTTGGCAGTTGATGAATTGCAGTTTGAGCCGGATGTTGAACAAATTCCTGTTACGTCACCGTCTTTATACCATCATTCTTCTACAGATGGGAACGTAGAGGTTGCTACGGATGCTACTAGTGAACCTCGCATGGGACGTGGATTCCATGAAAAAGTTCTGTCCCTTCGACTTCGTGACTATGTTACTAACACTATCCTCACAAAAAGTCCATCTGCTCTTTCTCCAAATTCACCCGCGACATCTGTTTCCTCAGATACGCTCTTTCCTATAACGCATTATATAAATTGTGCAAAATTTTCTGTTAGTCATCGACAATTTCTAGCCGTTGTTACAGCAGGTCGTGAACCGAAACCATTTAAAGGAGCTATGAGAGATGTAGGATGACATCGTGTTATGCAAACAAAAATTCTTGCTTTAGAGGACAATGGTACTTGGACTATGGAAAAATTACCATCTGGTAAACGTTCTCTTGGTAGTCAATGGGTCTACAAAATCAAATATAACTCCAATGGCAGCATTGAGCGACTTAAAGCTGGTTTAGTTGTTTGTGGCAATCACCAAACCGTTGGGATTGATTATAATGATACTTTTGCACCCATTGCAAAGATGGTTATAGTTCGTTGTTTCTTAGCCATTGCAACATCTAAAAATTGGGAGCTACATCAGATGGACGTGCATAATGCTTTTCTGCATGGGGATCTCAATGAAGAAGTTTATGTGAAGCTTCCTCCCGGTTTTGGGTCTTCTCAATCTGATATGGTTTGTAGTCTTCGAATGTCATTATATGGCTTGAAACAAGCATCGAGATGTTGGTTTTCCAAACTTGTTACTGCCTTTAAAGAATATGACTTTCTCCAATCATATTCTGATTATTCTCTTTTTACTTACAAACAGGGTGCTACTAAAATTAATGTCTTGGTGTACGTTGATGATTCAATTATTTCGGGAAATAATTCTGCTGCTTTGAGAGTCTTTAAGAAGTATTTGAGCACGTGTTTTCATATGAAGGATCTTGGGGTTCTTAAATATTTCCTCGGGATTGAGGTAGCACGAAATTCTGATGGCATATTTCTTTGTCAACGGAAGTATTCACTTGATATTATTTCTGAGACTGGTCTTCTAGGTGCTAAGCCAGCAAGTTTTCCCATTGAGCAAAACCAACGGCTTGCACATGCTTCAGGGGATCCTTTTTCTAATCCGGAACCATATCGTCGTTTGGTCGGACGTTTGATTTACTAAACAGTCACGCGACTTGATTTGGCATACTCTGTCCATATTTTATCCCGGTTTCTACAAGAACCGAGACATGAATATTGGGAAGCTGCTTTGCATGTTGTTCGCTGCTTAAAGGGTTCTCCTGGACAAGTTATTTTACTTTGAACCAATAGCTCTCTATCTTTGAAAGAATGGTGTAATTCCGATTGGGCAGCTTGCCCTCTTACTGGTCGCTCTCTCACTGGTTGGGTTGTGTTTCTTGGTCATCCCCCGATTTCTTGGAAAACTAAGAAACAACCTACTGTGGCACGTTCTTCAGCAGAGGCCGAATACTGATCTATGGCTGATCTTGCTTCTGAATTGAAATGGTTGAAAGGTCTTCTCCTTAGCTTGGGAATCCAACATACTGCACACATTGAGGTTCACTGTGACAGCCAATCGGCTTTACATATTGCACAGAATCCGATCTTCCATGAACACACAAAGCACATAGAAGTTGACTGTCATTTTGTTCGTGATGCAATCCAAGATGGACCTATTCTTCCTTCATACGTTCCTACCATGATTCGGCTTGCATACATCTTTACTAAGCCTTTGGGGACACGTCAATTTCAGTTTTTGCTTTCCAAGATGGGCGTTTATGATCCGCACGCTCCATCTTAAGGGGGAGTGTTGAGATGTAATTGAGATATTTTGTAGACATGAGTTTAGGATGTGTATAAGAATGAGTTAATGAGTTTCCTGGTTTACAGTATTTAGGATAGGAATGAGTTAATGAGTTTCCTGATTTACAATATTTAGGATAAGAATGAGTTAATGAGTTTCCTGGTTTACAGTAAGAATGAGTTAATGAGTTTCCCGGTTTACAGTATTTAGGATAAGAATGAGTTAATGAGTTTCCTGGTTTACAGTAATTGCCAATTACCAGTTCCTTTGTATCATGTTATATATATGACAGAAATATATCAATAGAAGGAAGCTAAGCCATTCTTTATTTCTTCAATTCCCTTACCCTCTTCAATCTCATCCTAAAGCACCGATCCCTATGGATCCCTGTTTGTTTTCGTTTCTCATCCGCTGCAGAGGCCAGTTCAGGCATTTTCTCGTTTTTGTGATGTGGTTTTCAACTGTTGGTTCTGAAGTGGATGGTTACTGTCACTTACGTGGAGGGTTCACATGAGCAGCAACTCCTAGTTTGTACTGGCGTTCTCGCGTCTCGACTCTGGTCTGGGATTGCACGTCTTGCTGATTTGGTATGCAATGTAAGTGTGTTCTCGTCTTTTAGGTAGAACGTGAAATTGGTGTTAGGCTTTCTGCGTGATCTGTTGTGTTTAGTGGTGTTTGGTTATATCTTTGAAATTTTGTTGCCCAGTTTCATGTATGCATTGGATTATGCTCCCTGTTTTCTGTTTCCACTGTTTGAAAATGTCATGGTCTGTAATGGTTCACTCCATTCATTGACGACAGAACATGTCTGTTGATATGGGTGATGGCCTTACCTATTTGTTCAAGACTCGGATGTGATGCTTGCACATGGTTCAATATTTTGCTGAGCAGTTTTCCAACTGTGGGTTTCTATGGTGCCGTGGTATTGGCGTTCTGGTACTTGGCTTTGCCATCGATATTATAGCTACATAGGGTGAAGCTTAGGCTCTCAGCGTCGATTTGCCCATCGGTGTGCCTTGACATTATCCTTCCTCACCTACGGCTTCATTGGAATTACCACTATGTCATTTCACCAGGTAAACAGTGCATGCTTCTTCATCTACTCAGGTGTGGAGCTCAAGAAAGTCAGACATGTTCTGGTATGGCGTGTACTACTGCTTGCACAGTTTAGTACTGTTGTACTTGTTATGTCTTGTAATTTTTTGAATACCCTAGGCTGAATAATAAACACTTGTACTGTTTCTTTGTATTCAAATGTAATTCACTACGCATGCGGTATGTAAATGTAATATTACTCTCACTGCATGGACAGATAGGACCGATAGGTCATATGAGGATGTAAATTTGTAGTCTAGTATTGTAGCTAGCTCCAGTGGTCTAAGCCTGATAGGTATAATGGACAGAACACTATAAACTCCGCCAGCGGTGGATGGTCTACCTTAAAAACCGAATTTAGCTGACTGTCAACCTGTACTTTTGTATTTTTTTTATTGGTTATAATAAAAAGGTGTTTGCAGTCATCTTAAAAACTGGTCGGTTTTGCCAAAAAAAAGTTGTCAACAATATTTGGTCTAAAAACTGATATGAAAAGTATAGTATATTTAGGGTTAAGTCTGTTCGAAAGATGAAATCTCATAATATTAAATTACAATTCTCATTGCAATGCCATAAGACAATAAAATGAGGAGAATAAACGATGTAAGAATGAACATATTAATTTAGCACACATAAAAGAACTTTACGCCCATTTCTACTTTACATCCATATATAATTAAAAAAAAATCGGTGTACAAAGAAATGCAGAAAGGCTACCATAGTAGGTACTGAAAAAAGCATCGATATAAACAAATTGCTGGAGGAAGTATAAAATTTTAAATTCAATATAGCTTGTGGCTATTACTTTATAGGTTTAAGAATTCACAACACTGGTTATATTATCTTGTTTATCTAACTCTGCCCGAACAAATGGCAATGATGGAGTTTAAAGCCATAAACCTATAAGCATGTAAAAATCAAAATTGTGTAATAATTTAAATATAGTTTAAAAATATGATGCAACATTTTAGTGTCACAACATATATAAATAATTGAATGATACTAAATAGGCTATTCTATGCTAATTAGTGAATGTGAGTCAGTACTAGTAAATGTTCGGACCGTTGATGAAATTTAACACAGATGTTCAAATTTCAATTGAAAATAATTAAGATTTGAATAAATTTGTTACCAACTTCAATTAAGTGGTGAAATTATGTTAGTTTTGTTTGATAAGGCACCTTGATGCCATTCAATAGAGATTTCAAATAAAAAAAACAATTATTATATGGAACAATAAGTCTAAAATTAGTAGACTCAACTTTATGAAACTACAGTAAATCAAGCAGTGTTATTTACACATTATATGACAATTTTAGATATAAAAATTATGAGAAAAATAGTAGAAATGTCTTTTAACATACCATTAAAGGCCTGAGCGTAACATTGAGCAATCGGTCTTTTTGTTGATGTAGTCGCAGTGATAATTGATTTTGCCAACCGTGGGTTTTTATTTTCCCTCGTATACAATTCCCTGCAAATTTAGAGATTGTTGCAATTAATTTATCACCAATGAACACGATGTATAAACCCATGTTGTTCTACTGTAGAAGTAATTCAGTACTCTGTTTTAAAGTCTAATCAGTTGTGAATTCACCGATAGAATTGGATTGTTGTTAAAAGGGAGCAGATTATAACAACAAATTCAGAAAACATATGAATGCTTAAAGAACCAATCTGTATTCACCAAAATTTGGAAACCAAATTAATATATAAGATCATATTTTTTGTTTTAGCAGTTTGAAATAGGATATGAGCAGTGTTAAACAAATCACCATTTATGAACCTAAAGTTCAAGTAAATCATAAAAATTGATAAAAACAATCTGTAACACCCCGTATTTTCGATGAATAATAAATTTGGCAAAATGAAGAATACTTAATTTTTAGAAGAAAAAATTAAGTAAAACAGACTATACCATTGCGTTCGTCTCAAAATTTTGGTCAAGATGGGCCTAAAGTTTGCGTTAAACAGATAATGTATGAGAAAGTTATAGACCTTGGAAGTTTGTGTACATATAAGGGAAATGTATGTGTGTATATATATATAAATTAATAAAGTAAAATCAACCTAAAATTTAAGAAAAAATTCAAAGTAGAGGAAGCGGGAAGGCAAAATGTCGAACCGACCTATTTTTTGGGTTGACCCGAGACCCGTTGGGTCGACCCGGGGTCGACTCAGGGTGTTTGGAGTCGGTCCCATCGGCCCAGAATGGCCTGTGACGAATTCTTGTGTTTTAGGGCATACGTGGCGTTCTCTGATTGGCCTGATGACGCATTTTCTTGGACTAGATGGTTTGGATGGATCCTATGTTTATCTAAAGGCTGTAATTAATCCTATACATCTATAAATACATATCTAAACTTAACCCTAACTTCATAACCCTATTCTATGATGCCGCCATGCTGTCTATCTCTAAACTAGCCTAGCCTCCTTCTTCTCCAAACTAGAAATCAAATTGGACAGCTTCAAATTAAAGTAAAGATTTTCCGCTCCAATCAACAAAGAGAGATTAGAATCGCTACAACGTCAAATAATTCTCTTTTTCTAATCCTATCGCTCTAAGTTCAGTTATTATTCAAATTTGAACACATAATAGGAATCATAACTGTAATAAATCGAATCTAGAACTATGCCTAATTGTAATGGTAACCAATTCTGATTCATTCTTATTCTTTTGTCAAATATGAGATTACCAATGCCTATGAGACTGTTACTAGTGGTATAATTGAATCTATCTTGTTGTACATCAAATTGGTGATTCTTTTATGTTCAGTTCTATCGAATCTTTGTGCCTATGATGTAACTTGCTCAATCTGCTCATGTTTATTGTTAATGTACAACAAATATATTGGAACCATGATTCTTGTGTTTGGTACACCTTTACACGGTTATTCTCTTGTGTCAATTCTTGCGTTTCTTCTTTATTCCCCTTTTTGTTTCATTTTATGAATACTAGGTTCAATTGGAAACCTAGTTTGAATCTTGTTGTACATACGATTGTAACGCACAGAATTAGGTATAACTTATTGGAGTAATTTTGGACATAACAAGTAAATGTGACATAACTTGAATTGACTACAATTTTGGATAATTGACATACAAAAATCTAGACTTGGACATGTATGGTAAATATGTAAATTGGTTAAAAGATGAACATGCCTAACCCGAGGTTAGATTGAGTTGCGGTGCAAGGCTGCCCGGAAACGCCCGGCATATCTAGCGACCGCAACAACAAATCTAATGTGAGAGGTTAGCACATTAAGCCTAAAACCCGAGGTTAGAATGAGTTCGCGGTATAAGTCTGCCCGGAACCGCCAGGCACATCCAGCAACCACAAACAACAGTTCTAACGTGAGAGGCTGGTGCATTAATGAATGAATTAATGCTAATGAACAGACATGCTAAGAATGGTAAGATTAAGTAACATATGAATAGGCGTCACTTAACCAATACAACATGGTAATTAAACAAATGGGTGGGGTTAGGTTAAATTAAGAACACTTAACCGTTATAACATATTGATTAGGAAACCCTAGTAACGGGGACCCATTTCAGCAGTAACCCACATAGATGTATCATGGTACCCTGAACTAGGCTGGCTGGGGTACGATTACTGGGCTGATTATAAGCGGTCAAAATAGCGGCAGGTGGTGCGTCAGTGTAGGTTCCGACGGAGTACGGGCGTGCACTTACTCCGGAGTGGAAAAATCAGGTAGTGGGCATCAGTAGTTATACACTGTGCATCTTGGATTGTATCGGGTTGTCATCACAGGGATTGATACACCCCATGGTGGGACCAGCACAAATATCTACAAACAAGTGAGGCCGAACGACACAAGTAATAAATACATGCGAGTAGAAGCCGATCGATAAAGGGATCATTTTATTATGAACACATGAGGCTAGTTGAAACAATTGTTAGTAGATGCAGAGAAAAAGAAATGAGTGCGATAACATATTCAGTTTATCTTGCCTTATCTTGTCTTATGTTATCTTGTTACTATGGTATTGTCTTATATTCAGTTTATTCATGTCATGATCTTTTTTCTTGTTTACATGCTGAAAATCATTGGGCTTACCAAGCTTATGTCTGATCCGTTTTCTTTCGTCTTCTTTTCTTCCGTTCCCCCCCTCAGGTCCGCAGGGAGGGAATACTTCAGCTTAGTTCGGACCTTTTCCAGCTTGAAGAGAGCAGATGTATTGCTTGGATTCTCTTTTCTTGGGCTATGGCTATGGTTACAGTTTTATTGGGGATTTATGCCGCTTACTACTGTTTTATGCTTCTTTATGTATTTGGAGTTTTTAGTCAAGACAGAGGTTTTATTGTAATGACTTGGAAGTTGGTTTTTGAAACAATGGTTGTAATGTTTTGACTAAACCACGCTGCTTATGAAATAATTTTAGTTTTTCCCGCTGTTTGTATGTCTGTCTAGTAAATTATCTGTATCTTTTACCTATAATGCTTCACCGCAGTTAATGCATTCCCTTTGTGAGTGACCTTAACGGAGGTGGGGTGTTTCACAACCCAACACTAAAATTTGTAAACCGTAATTACACAATGGAATTGAGAAAACAAATTGGTGCCATTTAGGTATGCAGTAAATAGAATTGAAAAACACGAAGCAAACAAGGTTTTCTCCATAGATAAACAATGAGTGAAAATAAATAAATGAATATCCACTTAGGTATGTAGTATAAGAGTAGGATGCAGTGTACCTAACTGGCATTTCTGCAGAATTGGTGCGAAAAATCCGAGCTTACGTCTTCTTCAAAATTACATCATAAACGCCCAATTTTGGAAGGGACACAAATAAATCAGCATAGCTCGCAGCTATCTATTTAATTTCAGGTACGAAAAGTAAATTATAGGTAAAATCAATAAGAAAAATTAGGTGTATAAGAGTAGGATGCAGTTTATTTAACTACCAGTTCTCCCTAATTAACATTGTAAACCCTAGCTTGCTTTTTTCCTCAACTTGACACCGTAAGCCTCCAATTTAAAAGTGACAGAATTAAATCGGCATAACATGCATGTATCAAGTTGGGTGGATTGAGAGAGCAAACGTTGAGAGGAAGAACCAATTTTAGTTCAGAACCCATCGAGGTTTATGGAAGAAGAGAGCACAAGTTGAACGAAAGAAGAGCGTATCGGAACCCACCGAGGTTTATGGAAGAAGAATGAACATGTTGAACGGAAGAAGAGCGGACGTTGAAAGTGGTATTTTGAGAGGCGATCGAGTAAATAGAGAGGTTTCTACTGGGGAAAAAAATACGTGGCCATGAACATGAGAACTGTAAAAAAAAAAATGAAAGCCATGAGAACCGAATGAATAATCGTTGATCTTGTAGTTGGGAGCAAAACATGGGTAGTAGGAATGACCAATATGGCTCTATGTCGTTAGTTTTTATATCATTAATTTGGACGTAAGTAAAGGGTTGGATTGGAAGTTTAAAAAAGCTTCACTATCCCTAAAGTATTTGCATTATTAGTAGAGATATTGTTTCTTCCCTTGTAAGCTCAGAAATATATAGTTAGAAATATTAGTTTGTTTCTTTTTATTATAAACTAACAAATTATCCTTTTTATTTTTGGGATTTCAACATTGGTTTGAGCATTTAAGTCCAAGGGTCGAATAAAGCGGGTTGTTATATATTTTTGCTTAATATGTTCATAACAAGAGAAATGGCAAGTTAGAAGCCAAAGCTTTCATGTGCACCATTTATATAAGTTATATCCAAGGTAAGATATTTAGAACTCTAAGACAAAATTGTATTCACTCAAGGCAAGCAACCATTGAGTTACATTTGTTAAAATAGTTAAGATTCCTTAATTGTTCTAGGTTTTTTGGAGATAGGCATTATCCTAAAGATATGAAACTTGCTACTCTTGATTTCAGATACACAAGTAGGTAGTATAGTAGGAGATTTATGACAATCCAAATTTTTTACCCTTAAATATTTAATGGATTTATATATTAAAATGATTGTTTTTGAAATCTAATGACCCGGGTTAAATTTATATGAGAATTTGAATATTGCAATAACTTAGAATTTTGAATTTAAAATTCAGTTAAGTTGATTTTGTAACTAACCTAAAATCCTATTTGAATAAGAACAATATTGAAAAACTTTAACTGATGAACTTAAATATTTTAAAATGATTAGTAATAACTCGATTTTGTTAACACGTGAAATTAGCCTTTTCGCAAACTGTTTTGGATTTCAACGAAACCAGATTCATCAGATTTAGAACAGTGAATTATTGTAAGGTGTCAAGTTTCATAGTGATCGAACTTATTATGTGGTCGTGCACACTAAAAACACATAGCGTTAAACAATTTAAAATTTTAATATTATAATATGAGTTGAAAAGCTAATTATTGTATGTGATCGAATTAGGTCTCAAAACTATACCCATTGATAATTAGCTATAAACGTGAGTGACCACCTCTTGATTAGAGTTCGAAAAAGTTTTGTAGATGAATAGTGTTTTAGAAATAGGGTGCTGCTATTCACACCCTGGTTTACACTTACGGTCACCTTTCTAAATTTAATAAAAACTATTATTTTTTATATTCTTCTGGCCATCGTATATTATTCTTTCATTCGGTTATTCACCACCGTACTTCTCTTAAGAAAAACATGCACTTCTCTACAATTTCAAATCCTAAACCCTAGCAAAAACAGATATTCTTTTGTGCCTAATAGAGATGGAAGATGAAGATAAAAGAGAGACTAGAATTGCTTGATTTTTATTGTTATCTATTATGTTATAGAACACGTTGTTATGGTTTTTTTTAATGGTTAGGGTTTTCCATTGCGTTTTAGGGTATTTTTTCTGCTTTGTTGGAAATTTCAAGCTTGGAGGACATTAGCTTTGACGACGTTGTAATAGAGAATGACAATGTAAGTTTTGACTTGTATGGTTTTTGTTCATATAACTTACGTATCGTCTTTTTTACAAATTGATACATTAACTCTTTTTTTATCATTTGACGGATAGCATATTTGATTGATGATAAATTGGATGATAAAATAATGGTTGTGATAATATGATGCAAGATGTTCGATCAAATGACTCAAAAGACATAAATGCATGATGTAAGTGAGTAAAGAAGCGTTCGTGTAGAGGAAGGTGCTGATGGCCTCTCCATTTTTAGGTTATTAATTTAGACGGTGGTCAGCAGAAGAAATGTAAAATATTTAGGGTGTTTTTAGTTTTGGCGACCAGAAGTGTAAATCAGAGTGTGAACAACAGCGCCCTAGAAATAAACATAAGAGCACAATCAACAATGAATTGTTCAGTTACTAAACATGCCACAGAGCAACCAGGTATGACTTGTTCAGTCACCCGTGGCTAGTTTTGTATGAGTTCGTGGCTGGTTGAGTGAACAGGGGTTGGAGGTTATAACGGCGAAGTCTTTGCCGTTATAAACTTTTAATAATAAACAAACATGCAAACGCTGTTTGCTGTTGTGAAAAGGGATAATATTGGATGAAATGGATATTTGTTGTTCTATATGGTTTGTATTATATAATATATTTTTTAGTGAAAATAAGGCTCACGTCCTTAAAAATAAAGTTAATTAGGCTCACATCTCCCCTTTTGAAACATCTAAATCTCATCCCTATTTTTGAATTGTAGCTTTTATTTTTCCGGAAATGCCCTCATTCAATTTTAACGGTGTATGGATTGTTTATAGGTTACGTATTAGGTTTTATTTTGTACAGAAACAAAATTGAGCAATCCATGGCGGTGGCGGCTCCAGATCCAAAACTCCACTGCTTACATCGTTCCCTTATCCTCAAATCACATCGTTCCCTTCTGCACTAATCACATCGTTCCCTTCTCCTCAAATCGGAAGCCATCACCTCCGCTCGTCGGTCGCACCACCATTCGGGCGTTCGCTACTTGGAGCGTCGCAGGCCCCACCGTTTGTCCGCTGTCTCTGGTTTCCGCCGCAAGCTTGACCAGTCACCTCTTCTCGTTGCCGTGATCGACGGAGTGTAGGTGAGTCCCTTGCTCTTAGTTTTCTATATTCAAGTTTTCAACTTTAATTTTAAGGATGACTAGGCTATGTGATTAATTGGTTTGATTTCCTTTTGGTTCAAAATAATTGATTGTGCCTTTCGAATTTGTGATTCACTTTTGGTTTGATTACTTGTGGACTTTGTGATTCACTGGGCTATGTTTGAGATACCATGCTGTTTGAGAACGTTTCATGTAGTTTTTTATTCATCGTGCCTTTCGAATTTGGTCTGTGAGTATTCTTCACTTACGTATGTGCTAGATCCTTCTGCACTACAGTTTATATATATAATTAGATAAGTTGATATTGATTTGCTTGATTGAAATGGCTTGTAGTTAGTAGTTATTAGTGAATTGCTTGGTCAATTTATATAACATAGATACCCATGATCATTAATAAATTGACGATTAATAAGTTATTAGTTATTGGTGAATTGCATTCTTTTGTTACAGTATGCATGTGTCCTGCTTCTTAGTTATGTGGATTTTTGCTGAACTTCTGATAAAAAGTTACAGACAAATATGCATCTATTCTTAATATATGCATATATGTATTCATTTTTTTATCAAACAAATAGAAAAACATATTATTTTACAAATATTTTCACATTTCTATGCTTATATCTGGAATACTTGCATATAAATATTCATAAATTATTGTTATTTTGCTGAATTGTACGCATGTATTTATATTATTCTGAAGCAGTTTTTGTAATTTTTTGCTGAACTTCTGATAAAAAGTTGCAGACAAATATGCATCTATTCTTCATATATGCATATATATGAATGCAATTTTTAATCAGACAAACAGAAATACATATTATTTTACAAATATATTCATATTTCTATGCATATATTTAGAATACTTGCATATAAATATTCAGAAATTATTGTTATTTTGCTGAAATGTACGCATGTATTTGCATTAATCTGAAGTTGTTTTTGTAATTTAGGTTATTGCACATTAATCTTATTAATGTTGATTTTCTTTTTTTGATAACAGTGTTCCGGCGGATATTGGTGTAGTAGTGTTGTTGAAGCTTGGTCCTCCATCCTTTTCCAATTCATTGAAATCTTCAGTTGTTTCTACCGAGACTACTAGGTGTGGTTTGCACAATAAGCTGGGTCTTAACAAATTTATTTGTTCTTCAACAGACCATCATCTTTTCTTTATAAATGTTCTGAAATTGTTGATGTAGTACATGTAAATGTGGTCTGTACTTATTTTTTGATGTAGTACATGTAAATGTTATGAAATTTTTCACGTAAGTATGCAAATATTTCTGTTATTTGCATATATATATGCATCTTGTTATAATTATATGTATTTACTTTTTTGTCATTTCTTTTGTTTCAGCAATTATGCAGTAAAGTTCTGTATATGTATGCAATTAATTCAGTTTTTTGCATAAATGTATGCAATTTTAATTAATATTTGTATCTAATTGTCTAGTTTTTCGTAAAAATCAAAAAATCTTAATAAAAAAATTGTAGTCCCTACATTCAAGTAATTATTTATTTCTGAATAATATTAATGTATGCACGTCTACTTCATTGTTGCGCAAAACTAATAATTTATTTTCTGCATAATATTAATATATGTATGCAATTATTCCACTTAGTTGCATAAATGTATGCAATTTTACGTAATATATGTATCTAATTGTTTATTTTTCGTAAAAATCAAAAAAATTAATTAAAAAAACGCTGTTGGAGTGATCGATGGTTTTCCAGAATTGTAGGATTAGGTTTATGAGCGAGATAATAGGAGCATAGACTGAGTAAATGAGGACAAATAGTTGTTGGATAGTTTTTTAGGTGTGTAAGGGTAGATCTGGAATTTTTTTAGCGGAAATTCAAAAATAGGGATGTATTCTATATTATTTTTATCACCAGATTTTTTTTATATTTTGAAACTTAATAGGGACCTGTAAAAAACGCACCCTATTTTTTAAGTGGTTTGTGGCTGGTTGTGCCTAGTTTTGTATTGCTGGTTGCTTGGTGGTTTGTTTGGTTATTGTCTAAAGCACTTCTTCTCTTCAGTTTTCTAATATAAAACACTAGCCACCAATAATCTTTCTCCTCATCCAATGGCCAATGTTTCTCCTCTCATTCCGTCCACTATTACCCAAAACTCCAACTTGAAAATAATCTATATCGGCGTAATCGAAAATCGCCAAAACTTGAAATTATAAAAGATCCGTATTTTTGGACGTAGCAGAGCTTCTCGAGGTGGTCGGAGGTCGTTTAATGCCGTGTAAGCACAGAATTTTAAGGACGATCGGAATCGGTTCAACACCTTTTCCTGGTAAAATAGCGTGATGTGGAAGATCATCGTCCTGGGAGGAGGGACGTCTCAGGTAGCAAAATTCAAGGGTGGCGTTGGATGGTCGTCCGATATCTGTAGATTGGCACGTGATTGAGTTTAGGGTTGGAGCTGTGTTCGTGTTTCAAGAACGAGAGACAGAGACAGAGAAATTAAGCGCATATTTGAACTATTACTAAGGTAATTAACTCAACTAATGACGTCATTAGTGAGTTAAAATCTATTTTAATCAATGTGTGTGTGTATATATATATATATATATATATTATAAATGTTATATATGTTTCATATGAGGTCAAAATTGCACGCGCTCAGTCACATTATATTCATATCAACGAAGTCTACACATAGAAATTAGATTGAATGCATAGTGAGCTATTTGAAATTTTAGTTAAAATCAAATACCATCGATTTCAACCGTTAGACAAGGGAAAGCGTTATCTGGATAGAATGATGGGTTAAAACTCACACTTGACAAGATACTATTATATTATATATAAGATACTATTATACTATAGAATAGTATAACTACATGATTATTTTTTTGGATGTTTTACTATATATTCAGTTGGTTTAAATATATTACCGCTCTTGGTGCGGATGACCTTTAACATTGCCTACTTAGTAGCAGATGATCATATTATACGTATATATCGTGTTATATGAGCTATGATGCAAAGTGACAGATTGGAGGGATCTAACATGATACCTCAAGTGATTGTTATGTTATTCGATTTCATATTATTGGCATATAAACAACTAAACACAAAGCCTAATTTTGGATGCTGCCTGCTATATGACATTGGCACACATTAAACTTAAGTCCTAGTATAGTAATAATCAATAAAAAGTATTGATTAAGTGCTTGGTGGCAGACGACCTAAATTTATTGTTTTTGAAAGATGATGATTTGCCATAAGGCAGAAGAACTAAGTTGAAAGTTATAAAAATGGTTTTAAAACAAAGCATGTTTTATGTGTAGATTTTATTTAAGTTATATAAAAAGATTTTATAACTAATCAAATTTTCTGAAAAGATTTAATAACGAATTTTAATTTTATAGAAGATTATCAAGTGATTTATTATTAACCAAGTTTTGAAATAAGTTTATTGAAGCTATAAGTAAACAAAAAAGTTTCATAAATAATTCTAGTTGTTTTAACCTAAGTTTTAGAAATATAACCTAAAGAATTTATAAATCGACTTGTAAATTATTTTAAAAATGTATGATGATTTACTCTGATAGGGTGCGTTTGATTTTGAACGGGAAGGGATATTTGAAAGAGTTATTTTGAAGGGTTATTTGAAGGGTAATTGTTGCGAATGGGGAATGTGTTTTTTTTACGAAGGGGCAAATTGGAAGGGGCAGAGTTATTATTTTATTGTTTTTGTGTTTATTATTTTTATTGTTTGTGTTTGTGTGTGTTTATTGTCGAACAGAATAGTAAAATGTAGAATACAAATTGCAGAATTGAAATTACAT
This sequence comes from Allium sativum, assembly GCA_030737875.1. Taxonomy (NCBI): domain Eukaryota; kingdom Viridiplantae; phylum Streptophyta; class Magnoliopsida; order Asparagales; family Amaryllidaceae; genus Allium; species Allium sativum. The sequence goes on from CM060915.1 coordinate 383,056,797, forward strand.
GATTGCAGAATTGAAATTACATGTTTGCATAATACAGATTGCAGAATTTAAAATGCTAAAATAAAATACAGAATACAGTGAAACTTTTTAATGCATTCTCGCGGCAACCAGTTCGTTTCGTATATTTTCTCGTACTAATGACATGGTGGATGTTGTTCCGGTTCTTTGAACGGGTTCTCGATCTCTGTTTCCGCGATTTGATGTACTGTAATACTCATCGAGATATTCCTTTAGCACTAAATCAGGGTCGTCATCATACGATATTAAATCTGGATCGTCAGCGTTGTATTTTCTGATGTAGTTGTAAATAGTCATTGTAGCAGTAACAACTTGTACTTGAACATTGTATGGATACGTCTGCATGTTACGTAAGACGGAAAAATATTTATTTCAAATATCATAAGTTCTTTCAATTGCCATACGCAAACTAGGGTGATAGTAGTTAAAAATTTCATTCTCTAACTTCGGTTCATTCTGTGTGTCACTAAAGTCTAGTATATGGTATCTACAGATCGATAAGGAGTTATATATCCTTCCAATAGTGGATATCCTGAGTCCACTAAACAATACTGTCCGGTAGGAGGATGAGGGAAATTAAGATTCAGATTATTTATAGCTTCCTGAAATACTTTAGCGTCGTGTGCAGTTCCTTCCCATCCCGCTTTTAAAAATGTAAAAGTTAAATCAAACGCCACAAACAACCATTATATTTTGTGTATGAGACCCTTTCCGCCTTTCAAAACGTTGCATGCCTGTCTGACACACATGAGTTGCATGTCTGTCTGATACACATGAGCCATTACATATGTCCCGTCAATAGTCCCAATATAGTTTTTAAAGAAAGGAAAATATGGGGGGTGAAGAACGAATTTGTTCTGGAATTCGATTAAATTGGGTATCGACCGGCCTAATAATATCCACTGCCAGTAAGAGAACTGAATTCAAAACTTTATGAAAAATACAACTAATCGTACCATTTGATCTTTGAAACCATTCAGCAACCTGCCTTGTAAGAAGAGCCAATGCGATAGTATATAGGAATACAACAACCATTTCTCTAACCGTTATGTGCATCGAAGCCTCCAATCCATAGTTTCCTAACCGCTCACACAAGGATGTAAACCACAATCGCTTCATTCGAAAATTTTGTTGATAGCAGTATGCATGTCCTGAAAGTATTTCATTAACCCAACAAAGACCGGAACTTAACGAATCATGTATTATGCTCCTTTCCTGTATTTGATTTGCCATAATTTCTTGAATATCGAGAATGTCTTACAAATCTTTCAAATCCTCCATATCAGAATCATTGCTATTTGTCATAGTAGAAGTGCAGAATGTAGATGGAGAAGTGGAATGAAATGGAAAATGAAGAAGATGAAAGGGGTGAAGGAGGAGTGGAATGGGTAACAAAACGACAGTTACTTTAACGTCTGATGCCATGCTAAAGCTATCTTTTCAACCGTTCCCTTCAACCGGGCAAAGTGGTAGGTCCCACGTTTGACTCATCTGCGAACTTTAACTGTCCAGTCCGAAAATCAAACACTATCTTATTGATATGTAAAAGAAGTTAGTAAGTATGAAAAGAAATTACTAGTGGTTTAATTTGTTTTACAAGTTAAGTATTAAATGATTTGGTTCATAAATAAAAGAGATCTATAAGACGTGGAAATAGATTTAAGACATTTCAAAAGCTAAAAATATTTTATAATTAGAATATATAATATTCTGATTTAGCTTTGTACTGAATTCCAGAGATGAAACTTGTACAATCCGTGCGAACTTGATAGGTATTTTCACCATTATTTGATGAATAATACAAGTTAAATATGGAAATTGGTACTGAGCACAATCAATCTTTTCACTCTACATCTTTTTACTAATTAATATCAACTATTTTGGGTTTTATGGTAAACAATATATCACATGACATTGTTTCGACCCATCTATGACACTACAACAAAAACGGAGCTTTCATAGCGTTTGTAAAACACTATTACATCTTAGTATAGCGTTTCAGAGAACGTCATGTAACGACATGCTGTATTAGATCTTTTATTTTAAATAGCAGAAAAAAACGCTATGGAAAAAGAAATTTGTATAAAGTTTTTATTTGCTATCAGATAAGAACGCTATAGAATATAATATCTAGTACGTACTTTCTGTAGCGTTTGTGTATATGTTTTCATAGCGTTTTATTTGTAGTTTTATAGTGTTTACTATAATATTTCTATGGTGTTTGTTTGTATAATTGTTAGCGTTCTTTGTAGCATTCCCAATATATGTTTCTATAGAATTTTTTATTCACGAGCGTTTACGAAACGCTATTGCCTATATTATTAGTTTTTAAATTTCATTTATCGTCGTTTCAACTTTTTTCCATGTAGAAATACATACGTTTAAACATTCTTATTTGCATATAAATATGACAAATTTTATAAATATAACAAATTTTCACAAACTATGTATAAAAAAATTCATAATATTTCATATATTGTTATACTGACTTTTCTATATCTACACATAATATATCATACATTTTTGCATTAACAAGTTATTTACAAAACAGACAAAGATTTACTGTGGTGACTTGTGAAGCATTATGTTGTATGTTTGTAGCATCTTTTCTCACTTCATTACCAGCAACAAACTCATCAGCTTCTCCCCTTGTTGCTCTTAAAGAAAACCCCTCTTTCTTTTATTTACCTAAGATAGACAGATGTAAAATATATTAGTTTACAAATGTTAAAATAACTGAAAAAATGTTTTGTAGGCTAAACCATACACTATACTAGGAAACTTACATTACTACAAATGTTATTTTCTTTCCTTATGACAAAAATATTTAATCCATATGAAAATTCAAATTCAGATAATGGTTCAAAGACAATCTGAAAGTACATTCGAGTCAATACAACAGTTTCACTGTTTCACATACAAATAATATTCAAACATAGAAGCATCAACCATAAACATGAAGCCACATATGAAGATGAGGATGACAACAACGTTCTGACTGAGTTGGGCATATGAAATATGAAGCTCCTTTACTAAAAATAATAACATTTTTCCTTGATGATGCTTTCCCCCAAAAAGAATCACTACGAGCACTGCCTCTATTAAAAGATATTGAACACTCCACTAGAGGACTGAAATTTGAGTGATGTAGAGATACTCCAAATGTATTTAGCTATGTTCGATATCCAGGGCCAGCCTAAAAAACCCAACACACCTTTGGGTTTGGGCTTGAGCAGCCATTTGAGCTGCTGGCAAAAGGTTTTGAGAATTGAATTTGATAAAAAGAATTTGTGAATAAAAATGTAAGTTAAAATGTCATATATGGTCAGCAATGCGACTGCTTTATATGTGACCTCAAGTCTTGCTTGGCTTGGGGAAATGAATTAGTGGACATTTAGTATGGGTTACAATTGGGTTTAGACAACCCATTTGATATGAATGAGTGAGAGGTAGGGCTTATGCATGGATCAAAAAACCAAACCAAATATAAAACAATCGGAAACCCTACTGTTACCCCCTTCGGCCACCCTAGACCGCCGGAGACCAAACGACCATCGCCTGAAGCTTCGTCTCGTTTTACTGCTCCTTACAGTACCATCCATTCACCCCTAAACCATTAAGATCATGGAATTTTCTCAAGACCACCTTCTTTTCATCTCTGAAATTCTCCCCAACCCTAGCTATAAAATCTCATTAATGCGACCAAAAACAAAGTTTTGAAAAGTAAAACAGAATCATATCATCCATTTGCTATTTAGCATTCAAGAAAAGGATCCTTTTTGTTAAAAAAAAAAAAGCTCACTGATAATCTACTGATTTTCAGGGTATATGGCCTATGAGAAGTCTGACTACTATTCTAAAAAAATTACTACACATCAGAAGCATGCTGCATGTACTTTGACTAAGAAACGCTTGCAATAGTCAGAAATAATCAGCTGCACGCACATTGGCCTTTAAATTGGCCTATAAATCAGACCAAAACCAAGCATGAAAATAAAATACAACAAGATTAACAGAGCCATTAAAATAAACCAATGGCTTCCAAAACATTAATGTTCTCCATTGTTGCAATATTGGGAGCAACAGTAGTTTCACTACTGGCACAAGGCCAACTACTCGGTTCAGCTACACTTAACATCACTGGTATTTTCAACTGCAGCAGAGGCACTACTGGTTCTGTTAGCGCACTTCCCTTGGCAAATAAGTCTTGCTTTATGTATGCTACTAAGACGGAAAAAAATGGAAACATATGTACCTTACGTGTATTTGCTGTGTGCATGTTTTCACCTTATGAGCATACAGATGCGGGAGTGTAGCTAATTAACATGCAGAGACAACGTGGTTTTATCATCAACAACAACCAACTCAAATGGACAATTCAACTTATCGTTGAACTTCATAACTTTGACCCTATCAATGCTTTTAAGTAGTTGCAAGCTTCAAGTCACAAACCCACTATCCACTTGCGATGCCTCACTTCCAACCAGTGGAATTCTTCAATCGGCTCTTCTGTTGCTTAATGGTGGTGGTGACACAGATGCCGGACTTCTTGGTACCATCACCAACGTCATGCCAATTGGCTTCACTCTCATCCGCACACTTGGCTAACACTTCAACATGCATCCACTATTAATTATGTGCCCAAATATTGTTAACATGGTAAACATAAGCTCATATCCAACAAGAGAAAATATTAAGGAGAATATCAAACATGAATCCGGACTGCATACAAAATCTTCTATCAAATATCCACATTGAAAGTAAAGCTCTGCACAATATTTATGCCCATAGAGAAGCCCTAAAAGAATTATTTAAATTGTACTTAAAAATACACTACAAAAATAAATCCATTTTAAGGACTGCAATTTAGAAACCGACGCTTATCTGTCTTTAGTTTTGAACTGGAAAAAGACCGAAACTATCAGTTTTTATTATTAATGAGTAGAAATTGAAATTTAGTTACTCTTCCGTACTTAAAAACTGGAACTGATCGGAGACGGATTCTCAGTCTTTGACTTTTCTCTACTTCATTTTTTAATTAGCATCCGACCGTTTGTTCTTAGTTAATCTTACGGCTCAGCTTGGTGATCCGTATGCTATGCGAAAGCAAAAATCTCCTCCACTAAACATCCACTAAACGCACTAAAAAAGTGGATCGGAACTTTTTTTTATTTCTCTTCTCAATGTGAAAACCAATTCGAAAATCATCTTAAATAATTCTGAAACTCACGCTCCTCCCCCTTTGAACCCCCTTTTCCGCCTCCACCAAACCCGTCGCCGCCTCATGTGGACCTCCTACTCTGCCGGACCCAAGCTGCTACTCGCGAGCTCCCGACACTTAGCAGAAACCGGCCCCCTATAAGGATACTCAAATTAGCACTAACCCTAGCGTGTCTCCTGCATCTCTACCGAGCTCCCCACCTCCTCCCCTCAAAACAACGATTGAAAATCAGGTTTCCGCAGCTCTAAACCCTGCTGTATTGTCTGAATCTTCCCAGCCCCGCATAGATGATGGTGGTTTTCAGTTGGTAGTCCAGAGGAATAACCGTACGCATACTCAATCTTCGGAACAGTCAAACCGATTTGAAAGATCCCCGCTGGTATGTTTCGCAATTCACATGAATTTCCTTCTTTGGAGGCTGCGAGGAAGGTCGGAAAAATAAGAGCAGAAGCAATCTGATTATATAAAATGACCCAACTTACTGGTAATTGAGAATTTTGAATCTGATTTCCTTTTGAGCCTTCGAGAAAGGGTTAGTGAATTAAAATTTGCGCTATTCTTCTAAAGTGTATGAAAGGAGGATTCACTGTGGTTATAACATCATCAGGGATTTTTTGAAGGCTTAGTATGGGCAAAAAGAAAAAAAATCATTTTAATTGTCATTATCTTTTCGTTTGTCTGAATATCTATATAATGTTATAAAGCGGTTGATGTTGAAGTGATCTGAATATCTAATGTTCCATTTATCTATTTAATTTGTTTGTCTGAATGAATTGAAGAATTTGTAAGTTGCTTGTACTTTGTACTATGATATTGAATTTTCACTTAATGTTACTTGAGTGCTGCATTCTACATGATTTGAAAATTGCGTGTTAAACCTGGTTAACCGTACACATATGCATTGTAGGATGATCTATATTGTAGCCTTTTGCTCTGCATATACAAACATATGTATGAGCATTTTTTTAAATCATATTAGAATGAAATTCAGATCTATCTATTTTTTTTTGTTTTTTTTCCCTTGAATTTAAGACCGATTACAAACCTTACTTCGGTCTTTAGAATTCAGTCTAAAAGTTGTCTGAGACTGAAACATCAGTTTTTAAATTTTGAGACTGAAATGTCAGTCTTAATATTATTTAAGACTTGAGATATAAAGACCGAAGTTTTCAGTTTTTAATCGGTCTTTAGACGTTGTTTAAAGACTGAAATGCTTCAATAAAGACTGATTTTTTCAGTCTTTAGATCAATATATTTTTGTAGTGATAGTTCATATCTACTATCAACTAAGAGCATATATAGATGTGGTTAACCTACATATGTGTAATCTGAAAAATCATAGAAAGTAAATTTCCAGTGTGGGTATAGAGTGAACAAAGGATTTGGGCACAGGTGATTTGCTCTACAAAAAAAGGGTATTGCATGCATGCTCCCTAGAATGTACACCTGTATCTTGTGTTTGTTAGCATGCATGCATAGACATGTACATAAAAACATACCACAGGTTAAGAACATGAAATATAAAGACAAGGAAAATCATATGATAAAGAAACGATCCTTTTAAAAAGATAACACTGCATGTATCATTGTGTTTGACAATTGGTTACTGACTGATCATCTATTGGCAAAACAATATTACATGGCTTAAAGTGAGCTGACTACAAGCCTGTTTATAGATTTAATCTGTTAATATTTTTGAACCCAGAGAAAATGAAAAGAGAAGTACATCTGTACATGGACATTGAGTTTTTTTTTAATTTGAAACGGTTCTTTTGATCGATAACAAAGGAAAAAGGTATAAAAAACTCGGTTCACATTTGGAGATATGTAAAGTTCATAATTAGATTATGCATGTAAATCTTTTTACTGTACATATCCATATTAGCGAAGCATACCTTTTTAATTTGTCAAAACATACAAGGTTTAAATCAACACACCAAGTAAGCATAACTTGTACACGATGCGCACCAGTCTACTTAGCCTTTTTTTCTAATCACTGATGTGCACAGATATGCATTGACTATTTCCTTGGATCCTATCCAATATGTTCTGACTTACAAATATCTCCTCGTTATTTAATTAGGTTGGTCAAAAAATCTACTAGTTCAGTTCAAATTGAAGAAGGCAGCTGAATAGTAATAATGTGATAGGTCCACCAGCATTCAAAAGAAGTGGCTATTGAGCCTTCTCCGTCTGCGTCTCTAACGTACAAAAACAAGCTATCCTAACTAATCTAACTACCAACAACCAAACCTCTCACCTTCTCCTTTGTATATAAATACATCAACACATCACAAGACATAGGATAAAGATTGTATAACTAATTGTCAAAAAATAAATGATGGAGATGAACATGGAGCAAAGGGTAGAATCTTTGGTTCTTATCCACAGTCAAGTAAGAAAAATAAAGCAAGAAGACGAAAAGATCATAGAGGAAAGGCTTAGCTTCGTATGCTTGAAAGAAGGGTATATAGATAACTGTCTCCTTTAGGGATTTTTAGAAGGGCTACCATTTCTTTTGGGATTTGAAATACTCTGATGCTTTCTTTAGAGCTTTAATTCAGAAGTAGATTGTTATAGCATTTACCTATTTTTGAGCTTTTTCTTCCTCTTTTCTGTGCACATACGTGCTTCTAGATGGAGATGTATGTCTTATGACCCCTTCTGTTTATACATTTCTTTTGTTGTTGTTCTTTTTTTTCTTTTTTCTTTTTCCACGAACAAGTCTAAAAACTAATAATAATCAATATCGTTAATTTTACTCGTATTTTATTAGTTACAGTTCATCAAAAGTTCAATCTATTTGCGACACAATTAAGTTTGAATCATTCACCCGAGGTTCTGTTGATGCAAAGGTAAGAAGCAAATCTTCATCCGTTATCCTTATCTACAAAGCATGTGCTCAATCTTGTTTTAATTTGCAGTCAGATAAACAAGCAACTAACCAAAATAAAATAATCTTTATTTTATTTTAAGTAGGTGAAGGAAACGGAGCAATTTTGATAGATATCCCGAATATTATACTAGTTCAAATTCTTTTTAAAAATAAAGGTTGGTTGGAGCAACCCCACTGCCAGAAAATTACAGATTACAATATTGTAATTCTAAAATCTCTAGAAGCTTCCTGTAGTTAATTTGTAATCTAATTCAACATCCAACGATCATGAAAACAGACCCATAACTGAATGCATTTTAATAACGATATCAGTAAGTGCATGTTAAACACTCATCCAAAACAATATTAACAAATGCCAAACAAAAAATAACCTCTTATCAGTTTCTAATCACTCGATACTTCAACGAGTTACACGTTTAACCACAGTCTAACAGCTGCAGCTGTATTTAACAACTACCCATCAATTAAAAACCGGTTAAATAATAATATAAAGATGCTGTTACATTGCTAGAAAAACAAAGGGACGGCTTATAGGCCTTTCAGTTTGTAATTATATAATATCAGCCTTGATAAGCAGCTCTATCTACTCTTGTGACATCCAAACAAAATTTACCGATTTAACATAACAGAGCATTTAAAAGTACAAATTAATAGGTGAGAATAACAAAGGTAATGTTTTACACAGAACACAGAGCCATGTATCTCTAAGCAGCGTACAAAACATCAGTCTTATCCTACAAGTTATTTCTTCAACTTATAGGCTAGATATAACTAATTTTTTTTCTAGCTTTTTTACTGTACATCGGTGATTGTTTCCTAAACAAGTAGCTCTAAAATCGAGTGCACTGTTAACTCGTAAACAATCATCGGTAGAAATAAAAAATCAATTTGACAAACAACTGGCACACCTTTTTGGAAATTTGCGATTGATTTAACATACAATGATAGAAATAACAACAAGTTCAAGAAAAATACCTGAAATAGCTCATTGCGACTTGGCTGTTGAGATCTGGACACCTGGGACGTCGTTCAAAGGTGAGGGAGCAAGGGCCATCTACTAGGAGTTGCGAAATTAGGATTTAGCTCATTGCGATTTGGCGTGAAATCAATGTTGGACTGAACGAAATTGAGGGCTGTGGGCTGCTCGATGAAATTGAGGGCATGAAATCGGTGAGTTTGGAGAGAAGAAAGAAAAGTTGGTGGGAAACGAAATTTTAGGAAGCAAACCAGAAAAGGGAAATGAAAAGGACCCATATGGCCATATCCCGTATGTACAACATTTATGTTAAATTTCGTACAAATTTTGTCGTATACTTAGAAATGTATATCGTTTAATATCTACAGGTTCTTTTGGTCTATTCGGATTTAGTAGTACAAGACGTGGAAACGCTATAAATGAACGCTACAAAAATCCTAATTTGTTGTAGTGTGATTTATGGCTATACTTATAGCTTTGATTTAAGTATGGATATGACTTCCAAGTACTGAAAATAGGAGATTTATTAATATACTTATTCCATTGAGATGAACATATAGAATCGATGAAATGATTTTTATTAAAAGTGCTTTTCGGCTGCTTATGTGCTTAACCATACACTTAGAGTTGATAGCTAAATAACTGACTAGCAATACTTACCATTTTATGAATGTCGTTGTTGGTTTGAGGAACCAGGGACGGAAATTGATCTGAAACCACTTCAAACCGGCTTATGCATTCGAAAGTGTAAGTATTCTAATGATTATACTTATGATTATGATTAGAAGATATAGACTTTTGGAATGGAAATCACTTGTTTACATTTCTAATTAGCTACTAGGATTATATTGTAGGATTGGTCCCTACTTTATGGGGATCTGCAAGATGCGAGGACAAATTGTTACAAACCCTAGGAATGATCACCAATAAGGCAAAAGTGTATCTTCGGTTTGTTTTGTTCCTAGACAACTTGCATGGATGAGTGTCTGACATTGCATTTCATAGATCATATATATTGACTTATACAAACAAATATGTGTTTGGTGGTACCAGAGGCAACTCTTGCACCTAACACCCTTCTTTGAATCAAAAAAACTTCCAGGTTGTATTTTGTGAAAGTTAATTTTTGGTTGATAAAATGACGACATGACATTCAAAGAATGCATATGCTATGTACGAAAGGTAAACGCTACCTCGAGACTCATCACCTGCAAATGATGAAACAAGGCACGCCATGAGGCTCTGTGGGTCGCACCCATTATGATGTGGTCATCACCCTTTTAGATTACTACCTTCTATATATCGAGTATAATGATTATGTTGAGCGCACTTGAATAGGTCAGGATCGGCCCAGGTGATGTCGTTTTCGGTCAGTACACAACCTTCGGATTTGTCTAGCTTATCGGTCTTGTTGCATAAGAGAAGGGCAGTTGGTTATCTGTATATCTCTTTAGAGGTGTACTATAAGTAAGGTATCATCTGGCATTGTCATTTGTATGGAATTCATTCTCCACTACGAACTTACCAATTTGTTTGTATTGCATAACATTACAGAATTTAATAATGCTAGCAATTTCACATAGGTAATTTGATTTGTTTATGGATTTTATCCCACATGTCATTAGAAATAATATACGTAATTTCCTAAATGTTTGATTATTGTAAGGTAAAAGCTTGTTTTATTTTTATGTATGGTCGTTGTTTTACGAGATATCTATTCTTTTAAAATATTTATTAAATTAAGCAAGTTGTTTGTAATGTAAGTTTTCTCTCTTTGGTATTTCAGACTAACCTGGGCATTGTTTTCCTTGATGCACAGATCGAGTATATTACTAAATTAAATTTGGATTTTCTTTGGAATTTCAGGAGAGTAGCTTGAGCTAGAGTCGTAACTATCCTTGTATTTCAATTGTTATTTTTTTTGTTACGTTGTGTTCTGATGATGTTTGTTGTTTTTCAGTGTGCTGAGTTATTGTATGTTTCAGCAATTGCGAGGATATATTATTATAATTGTCCAAGCTAGTTTATTTGTTTTCTACTCTGGTTGATTTATGTATATATACATACAGTCTTCTATTTTATGTAAAGAGCATTCTTATATTATATCCGTTGGGAGATTATGATTTGTTGTCTTATCTTCTTCTTCTTTCTTCTATCATAATCTATCTTTCTCTCTTCTTTAGGGGTGAGCAATAGTCGGTTCAAACCGAATAAACCAACCAAACCGGTTCATTTCGGTCGGTTTTGTTCGGTTTTAAAACTAAATCGGTTTGAATTCGATTTGTAAAATAATTTTTTTTCGGTTATCGGCTTAACCGAATTAACTGAACTTTTAATTTATTATCTAATTTTATGGTATTGTAGTACTTTAAACAATTTGTTTTGTTATATAGCATAAACAAATTTGTTGCAAATAGATTAAATCTTATCACAAATATAAAATTTACTACATAAAATTTCTCCAAACATGAATTTATGTTTTACTTTGAGTGAATCCATCATTTGAATTATAGTACATCCTTCATGTTCGGCTAAATCGGTTACCGACCAAACTAACCGAAATTAACTCGGTTCGGTTTAGAAATTTTTTGGTTCCAATTCGATTTGAGGTTTTTTATGTCCAAACTAACCGAACTGACCGAACGCTCACTCCTATTTTTTTTCTCACCCTTTATCTTCTTTATCCAGACTTCCTTTTGTTTTTCTGAACTTGGATCTGCAGCGCATGTTATTTCATTAATCTTTGAGAACGGTAAAACCGAGAGTCGTCTTAAGATTCTATGGTTGATGTTACATCGCATAGTAATCCATAAAATTCCACTAGTACGGAGGGTTGTTCGATGAAAAATATTCTATTGATTAGAAATCCATCGCGAAGTATATAAAACTGCAAGCGCACGGCGTACACTTGTAGTACGTTTGTAACACCCCGTAAAATTCAAAAGTATCAATAATAAATAATTATTTAAAAATCAACAAGTAAATAATAAGGCAGAAAAATGAGATTTTGCAGCTTTAGGATTTTGGCTACGAAATTCTTTTATTTGGATTCGTGGCGAAATTTTACATCGTTTTCATATATAATATGCTGAAAACGGTCAATGTATGAAGAAGTTATAAACAAATGAATTTGGACCATAAACGAAGACAATATATATATATATATATATATATAATTAAAGGGGATTGTTAAAGGGATTCCATTTTTTGTTAAGGGGAGGATAAATTTAATGGGACTCCATCTTATTTTTTATTTGTTAAGGGGGGTTTGGAATTTAAAAAATAAAATAAAATATAGACTAAAGTACCCCGAGCCTCATCATCCCTTAAATCTTATCGATCAAAATTCAATCTCAGTTCGATCCAAACATGCTGTGAGTTAAAAAAAAGAAAAAAAATCAAACGTTGACAAATCCCCTTTTTGAAATTTTAGATTTTGTTGAAAAAGATGAATACAATTTGCATAAAGCGGATGAATTTCGTTTATTTGCACGAATCATGAATACAGTTCATCATGGAAAGTTTGGATTTTGTTCGAGGATGAATACAGCGTGTTACGGTTTAGATATTACAGTTTGATAACAAAAACAATCTCTCTATGAGATGATTTGTTAAAAGTAATTACATTAAAACAATGTACATATTCCAACATTAAAATAAATGTTTGTTAAGTGAATTTATGCTTATGTTTATGTTGTGTTAAGCGTATGTGTATGTTGTTACTCTTTTTTTCATTTGTGGTTAGTGTGTTTTGTATGTGTTTATTTGTTGTTATTGTGTTCCATGCTTACCGTGATAGTGAAAAACTAAAGCAAACAATGCTTGAATATGTTATTTTCATGTGTGCAGAACATTTATGTTTCATGTATTTTTTTTCTATGTGCAGAATTAAATTCGAGTTTATGTTTTAAGGTTGCATTAATGAAAAGTATAGGGTTAGTATTGGAAATTTTATTAATATGTTTAAGGGAAGGCTAATTTATTTTAACCTCCCCTTAACAATTTTAAAATAAACTGAAAATGGTACCAACCCCCCCCCCCTTTAACCAAAAGTGGAGTCCCTTTAACAATCCCCTAATTAAATGGGTAATATATATGTGTATATATATATATATACATATGTGTGTGTGTGTGTGTGTCCAAATTATATTCAAAATAAAGAAGGAGAATTTGAAATTTGAATTGAAGATAAGATCAGGGGGATAAAATATATTGTATATGTGGAATAAGACTAAGAGATTAAGAAACATATTAATTAAAATAAACAACTCAACAACACAGCCGTATCGGGCGTTCCAGCCCCGACCCCCCTTTAGGGGTGTCGACCGATGATCGACCGCTCGGTGGTTGGCGTCGGTTGGACAGCCCAATAAATTTATATGGTTAGGGTTTTTCTTAGAGTGTGTGTGTGTATATATATATATATGTAAATAAAAGGCATGGATTAATTCTAAGTAATCCAACGACCTATTCTCACATGGGCAGCTATATATAGCCCTCCTATCACACTATGAAAACCCTAATCATTCTCTATCCCTATCTTCATGTTGCCTCTCTAACATTGCTAAATCACATAGAAAAATAAAAGAACAGGGTTAAGATTTTCTTCTATTTCTCTAACTCTATTCTAATTTACATAAGTTTAGTATTCTGGAATTTGGCATAAACATACATGTATAAGATTCTAATACATGTCTCTTATGTATATAATTAGGAGGATTATTGGAACACGCTGGAACACAAAGTATCAGTGCAGATCTAGTTCTACCATCGATTTCTCTCTATTCTGCTTAGTTCATTGAGTGGAATGTCATTTACTTAAGGCATATTCATGTTTCTATTAGATTATCATGTAGAAATATATGCCTAGGAGGATTTGGAGGATCGACAATATAAACACTAAATACCACAAATCCTCTATCTTGTAATTGTGTATGAATTATCATGATTATTTCCGTTTTGTGAATTTTTGGTTTTGATATTGGATCAAAGATGAAAAATGGTGTTGCTATTATTATTTCTGTTTTATGTAATTCACCATTAATTACATTTGAATGTAACCTAAAAAGGTTTAGAGTTGATTATTTCATGATTTGGTTTAGGTTTGGATCCTATTTTCAATCCAAACGCATTCATAATTGAAATAGGTCAAATGTAGGCATTTTTATGTGCATAATGCCAAAAAGGGTGAATTAGGTGAAATGGAAATTATAAACATACAAGTATAAGTGTATGTTGTACCCTATTTTAATTCAGCATTGAAATCATTTCTACAAGCCTAGGATGCAAGTTAAAATTGTATGTATGTATATTTTCCATCCACTGCTATTTGTTATCTTTTTATTACGCTATCATGCCTATGTTGTAGCGGCTAAAGTATGAAAAACATATCTCATATACCATATATTGGAACAATTGACAATTGTCACCTCGTTAGAATGTTTCCTCGTTTATACAAATGTTTACTTTAATTAGGCATTATTATTATACTTATATGAACGTAATTAATGTTGTACTAGCGTAGTAAGTGCAATTAGGTTAGAGTTTGAATTTGAAATGTCCCCATAATAAATATATATGGTTTCTTGTATGTTCGTATATAGAATGACTTTAAATATATAAATAGTGACATATAGACATGAGGTTACTTGTCATTTGTGGTAGAAGTCTGCCCGGAATCAATCGGCAAATCCAACAACTACATGTAAGCCCAACTAATGTGAGATGTCTAGGTGTCATGGGTCATTCAAAAACTCAGTACACTAGACATGAGGTTAAACCAACTTGTAGTAGAAGTCTGTCCGGAACCGATCAGCATATCCAGCATCTACAGGTGTACGGTTTAATTTGAGAGGTCTAGTGTGTGTATATATATATATATATAACTATATATATAAGTCTATTGTGTGTGAAAATAGGCAGGTTTACTATGCCTTGAGAAGGTCTTAAGTGGACGACTCACTTTTTATCTATATTAGGTCTTAAGTGGTTAGGACTAGGATCCCTCCGAACGTTAATTCCTTAGAGTGGAACCAAAGTCATGGGACCTACCCTTATTAGATTAGAAGTAGGTCTTTGGGTCCTCCTTCTCTAAAAGTGGTTAGGCATAAACGATAATGGAGTAGGGTAGTTCACGGGGATGTCCACTTCCTCTAGAAGCTTGTAAGTGCTCAACTAGGGACATATTGGTAATTGAAAGACATATGGTAGTTGCATGCTCACCAACTGTCTAAGGGAAGTCATAAGCGACATAGGTGTCCTACCAAGTAATATCAGTTAAGTAGTAACATTCACAATACTACTTCTCATATTACAAATGAGAGTATAGACTTAAGAATGTTAACGTATTAGGATGAGGTATGAAAGGGCTAGGGGTCCACCTTAGGGTTATAAGAGATCATAAGAACCCACCTTTAATACACTATGCCATAGATGGCTTATCGTAACGAAAATGCATGGTGTTGCCAGCTACAATGTTGTCATTGCTATGTTGTTTTTTGTCTATTGCAACACACACTTCATTGTGTTAGCATAGATATCAACATGTATTGCAGTAGCTGTGTGAATAAAATTATCAATCCTGGTCAATACTCTCCAACGGTCCACGTTATCAATCCGCATCAATCTAATATTCCTTCACCACCTTAGGTTTTTGCTCCAAATTTTCATTTTCCCGCTAGAACAAAATTCACACTATTTTCCTTTATTTCTTTTTCATTCGGATCCCTAATTTTCCTTCACCCCCAAATTAATTCCAATCCAAAATCAGCTCCATTCAATTTCGTTTTTCTTTCGCAAATCCCTAATTTTTGCAGATCCCTAATTATCGCAGTTTCCTTTGACGTCCAACCAAAACCCTCAACCTACTCCTAACATCTCCGCCTACTACCAAACATGAACGGAGCACCTTGCCGTTGTCACAAGCGACTAAGGAGGAAGAACCCTGGAGGAGGAGATGCTTACGATAAGGTAATTATAATACTGTCATACTTACAAACTGTTTTGTGGAAATTACCTTTATTTTATTTGCTGTGAACTTTCAAAGGATTAGATTCCCCTAATGCGAGTAGCCCGACTTCTCCTTTAGCCTTTAAATCTTTTACTAATTTCAGAATCTCAGTAATTAATTCTTGAAGGTCCCCAAAGAGTTGGGTAACTAACAAAGTTGGATTTGGCTTAGTTGATGCTCTAAATGATGAGAGCAATGATAATGTTTTATTAGGATTGAAAATGCGAATTTCAAAGTCCCATTTGTAAATGTTTACAGATGATAATGTGTTACTGACTTCTCCCAAATCTTTACCCTCAAAAACCCAACTTGATCATCCAAATTTTGACTTAGGTTCATTTTATGATGAATCAAAATCGAATTCTCAAGCTAGAGAGTTGAAAAGTAAGCTATCAGGGTCCTTTCCTTTAGTTCAAAATGCATCAAACTCTTTACCAATTCCTACAAGTGGGATAGAGTTATTTGAGGAGTATAGTTACATCATTTCTCATGGTCCTAATCCAAGAACAGTTCATATTTTCGGAGATTGTGTTTAAAAGTAAGCTATCAGGTCCTTTCCTTTAGTTCAAAATGCATCAACCTCTTACCGATTCCTACAAGTAGGATAGAGTTATTTGAGGAGTATACTTGCATCATTTCTCACGGTCCTAATTCAAAAACAATTCATATTTTTGGAGATTGTGTTTTGGATTCATAGACCATCCGATCTCAAGATTGTAAGAAAAGCATGAATGATGATGCATTTACGTCCACTAACACTTCAAGCTATTGTATGAGTTGCAAGAAGAAATTGGAAGAAGGCGGTGTCGGATTTATTCATAAAGGGCAGAAAGCATTATGTAGCTTGAAATGCCAAGATCAAGAGATTTCATCTGATAAAGAAGTCGAGAAAGATAAAAGCAATGCTTTTGATGACTGTTTTGGTTCTTTGTTCGACGAGGAGATGCTCATTTAGCTATTAGTCAATGATCATCGATCAATGATGAACGAACAAGTATAAATCACTTTGACTTGGGGGTGAATTACAGTATGAGCTTCATATTAACTTAATATTTAATCTACCAATTGTTATAAATTAATAAAAATACTGTGTCTATCAAAGAGGATGCATTTGATTCTCGGCAGACCACTGCTATTATGTTATGAAGGTTATCTAGTTGTTTGTGGTTGTGGGAGGCTTACAAAGAGTTAGTTTTGAAGGACCAAAATTTAAGTCGTTTCTGTAGAAAGGAATTTAGGTTGGCGGGCAGGTCAAGTATAAAATGAGAAGTAGTATTGGCATAATTGCATGCACTACAAAATACATGATTTCATTCGGCATTTGAAATTTGATATAATGTTCATTGCATCAGCAGTTGTCTGCCGATTGAATTGAAATAGGAAATACAAAGAAAATGGTCAAATGACAGCGCAAATTATGTATGTTCTTCATATTGATTGGCAACTCATTACTGACTGCAATAAACAACATACAAAGTACAAACTTTACATCATCGGTCGAAATCTGGGTAATTTTTAGTGTATATTTTGGTGGCAACTGCCAATAGTACTGGTTATATAAAATACCCTTATGTGTTGCAAAAATTTTTTTGGGTAGAAATGGTTCCATGTATACACTCATTTCTTTTGTTATTTTGTTCCAAAGATCGGTGTTTTTTAAGTTTTTTTTTGTTATTGATACAATGAATGTCCTTTTCCTATGGCTTACACATGGAGAAGTCTATTATAAATTTTGGAAAATGGATGTGATGTTTACCATAAGAAGATATGAATTTCTGAATTGAATATGAAAAAAAAATAGTTCCTTAGATAAAATTTTGGCCTTTTTAAACCAGTCAAAAGCTTCTACATTTTGTGATGCTGATTTGTTTTGCAGATGAAAGTTAGTTGCTGCTGCATGTAAATGACCTATGCCCTTTGTGGTTTGACGGAAACATCTTTGCCTGCAAACTGGGTGAGGTCTGCTCGTGATTGCATCCATGTTTGCTGTTACTGCTGTATTATTAGTTATAGATCAGAAGTTTATTTTTTCTCTATTGTTTTGCTTATCAATCTTTCTTTATCTCTAGATTAACACTGAGATATTCTTATATCTTGTGAATGCTAACATTATATTGGCACTCATCTAAGATTTCTTCCCTGATCTACCAACTACTAAAAGAGCAGATGTAATCTTCTTTTGTTCACCAAATTATCCAACTGGCGCAGCTGCCTCTAGAGAGCAATTATTATATTGGCGCAACTGCCTCTAGGTATGGAGTTACTCGCTGCACAATTCAGGTAAATCGTATTTTCGCTTTCTCATGTTACGTGCTAATTTGTTACTTCAAATCCCGGAGTTTGCAAATATTCTATTGGCACTCATCTAAGATAATCTAGTAGATGTTTATTATTATGCTGCTTGTCTTTACACTTATTTACCAACAATACTTTGGTAACTTTTTATTATTAACATGTCAACTAGATGCTATCTCATGCTATGATGCTTGGCGCCTCATAATACATGTAATATGAGTTTTAAGTTTTCCCTTCATCTTTATTTACTGATATCAAGATATGCTACAGGTTTTCTCTAATTTTCTCTCCTGTTGTACGTACATCATGATCTTTTTGTATCGATGCCGTGTACAGATTCAAAACTGTACTACCTAAAACTGCAAATATAAAATTTCATATGCACACATAATACAAATATAAAAGTTGCAGATGAAGATAATGAGAAGTTTTTGTATAAACTCAAGGATCAGATTGATAGGTCAACCATAACGCAAAACTATGGGAGCATAAATGTTAGAAACTCATATCATTTTCTTTTATTGTATTTATATATTTTAATTTTTGTAGGGTTGGGATTGAAATGCTTACAATTGAGGTGAGGTTCGAGGATATATAGGTAGAAGCAGAGGTTTATGTTGGTGACAAAGGATTACCAACTAATTTGAACTCTTTACTAAATGTGTTTGAGGTAACTTCATTTTTACAATTTTACAACATCCTAAAATGTAGCTAATCTGAATACTTACACATCAAATACTCATGCTATTATAGTTTAATTCTTGTAGGCAGCTTCAACTACTATTGCTTTAGCCAAAAGTTATGGAGCAGACATAACAGTTATTGGTATCCTCTATTTTTCTTGTATATGTGTGAATCGAGTGACAATGTAGTGAGAAATGTATGTAAATATGAATAATTGTGTAATATACCAGTGAATGTACAGTAGTGGAGTCAAGAAATTTGTACCATTTGAAATGTTGAAATTAAATATTTATTCGAATAAAATATTGTGTTATAATAATATATATTATAACGTTATGAAATCTTTGATTAATAGCAGTTGAGGTGTAATTACTTTTAGTAGTTGTAAAAAAAAAATTAACAACTACTAAAAACAGTTGTAAAAAAGGTTGACTTTATTACGATTGCCAGCTGCACTAGACATATTATGACTGTTTTTTGCAGTTGTGAAAGGGTATTTTTTTGTTCTAGTGGTACCTGTGGCAACACCTGTACTGATATTAGCATAAGGTCGCAAAGGTGTTTCCTTTGACTCTAAGGCAACGCGGCAAAAGGCATCCTCGAAAAAGTGTTGCCACATATCATTTTTTGCCTATAGCAATACTTTTTGGCACCTACCGCATCAGTTCTCTGGGGTTGTCGTAGGCCATCTATGGTGTAGTGATAGGGGTATAAGTGACCGAGAATGCCACCTCGATTGTTCTTGACCCTAAAAACACTAATGGGCGATTGTCTCAGATATCCACCCCATTAGTTAGATACTTAGGGTTTGTTGTGTGCTGCATAGACACAACTTGACATATGTATCCTGCTAAAAATATAGGGTATGGACATTAAGTAACACTATATTTCAGCCACATAGAACTTTATGTTTTGACCCCTCTCCTCAACATATCTAACAACAGTAGATAGGGCAAAAGCCATGGATGAAGTTATGATTACAGCCGATGAAGAAGACGAAATTATTATGCTATTATTAGTAGTTATTGCTCTACTTCTTTTGGAAACTTGTAAAAATGAACTATTTGATGTACCCATTGAACAGATGTAACCGTGACTGTTGTATTTCTGTGGTTTTGAAATAAATGGAACATCTTATTTTTAGTATTATATTTTCTCTTTCCGTTGTGTGAGATTTCCATTCGAAGTATCTGTGTATATATATTATGTGCAAATGTAATCCTTACAGGAACCAACGACCCGTTTAGCATGGTTCTAAGTTTCGATGGGCTTTTTCTGGATCGGAATTTAGGCCCATTCCAGGCGGGTTGTTATAATGTTAGCGAATACGAGTCGACTCACAGGGCAAGAAGTAATTCTAAATTTATTCAATCAAATTAAAACAAAGTCGAGTGAAAATTTAACTAACTACAACTAAACTAAATAAACTAACAAGCTAAGATAAAAATTTGAGAGTTAGATAACAACTTAGGAATAAATCCACTCTCTAAATCACATGAGTTAACATAAAATGAAACCATGATCTCTCTTTTTATGGGCATTTGTGAATTTAGTTGATATGACTGTTATAAGAATAGCTTATTCATGCTACTAATTAGCACAAAATAAACTATCAAAGCATAACATACCCAATAAATAACCTTACCAGTTCTCTAAAAAAATGACAAGTTGAAATTGAAGTATACTTTAAGCATGGCTTATGAACTATTAATTAGAACTATAGACCATCAAAATTTTATTTCAACCTCCACTTAATCACCATCACCATATGTAGATGAAGTGGCAATTAGTCAACATATGACTAAGCATAGCCTATGTGTAAACAACATAGGCTCTCAAACTCAATAATACATATAAAATCAATAACATCAATATCACATGAAGCACAAAAAGAGAGCTGAATAAACAAGTTATGTTGCATCTACATAATCAGGAGAGCTTCATTACCCCTAAGGTAAAAGGAATTATCCTCTATTATATGTAATCATGACAACAAAAGTAGATTGCAACATTAAAAACAAAGGAGAGGACTAATTAACAAAAACAAAATAAAACCAAACACTTGCATGAACACTACACTAATGCATAAAGTAAATAACAAGAATTAAATGAACAAGAAATTAAATTGCATTAACATGGAATTTACATAAGAGGGAAATGTCTAAGAAGCCATGAAAGATAGAAAGAGCTTTGATCCTCTAATAAAAGTAACTAAAAAGAAATGATTATTTAATTGACATAAAGGAGTATATATACATGTTTGAAACCCTAAAACCCTAATCCATTTTGTTGGAGACTACCAGAAATACTCGTTCATGAAGCTTCCATTTGTCTTAGCTACTAATGATTCATTAAAACTGTACGAAGCCTTTTTTGTCTCCACTTGCTAATATATTAGACTCTAATTGTACCATTAAGGAAGGAGAGATAATAGGTAAGTGGGGTCCTCCACTAAGTACCGAGTGAATTAATTCCATCTCCAATTCTTTGTATCCACTTTGTGCATGTATATCTCTATGTAAATTTCGTGTGCATACTTCACTTTTGCTCCTAAATTCCTGCAAGACACATGAAAATGAACAAGTAAATTTTATCAAAAATAAATAGATGCACAAATGATCATTTTTCCCCAATATAAAGATGAATGCATGATAATTTGAGAATTTTGGGTTTTTGGTGAAAACATGTAAAAATAGCCCAATATGTTATTTACTTAATTAAAACAAGAATAAATGTGTGAATATAAATTTGCATATTTACGTGCACATCAAATGCCCACACACTTATCTTTTTATTCATCCTCGAATATACTGAAAAACTAAGATAAATCTGTTTTCGTAGGGAGCATGATTGCATTGAGCTTGTGCAACAAGCCGTTAAACCTCTAGGTGTCCCCTGTAGGACGAGTGTTGTCTCGTGAGGGTTTTCAGCGGATACCACCCACATAATCCATATGTTAAATGCAAAAAAATATTTACAAAATGTCAGATTCGAAAATATTTACAAGATGAAAAAAAGTATTTACAAATGGGTGATTTACTTTTAAATTTAACACGAATGAGTTAACACAAGTTTGGGTCATCACTACGAAATTTAAGTCCGTTACTAATGAAAACTTCAAACAAAAGCCAAGTTATCGTTACAAACTCCTCCAGCTTGGCCAGTTGTTTTAGTAAAATCATAGTGCAAATATGAAATGAATTCCATAATCGACATCAACAATCGTAAAATGACATCTCTATTTCCTTTTGGTTAACAAGTTAGGTCAAATAAGTGAAGAAGGTGCCTAGATTTCAAGTGATGACTCTCTTTATTTTGAAAAAATATTTACATTATTATAATTTATAAACGCCTAACTGAAAAGACCAAGGTATACCACCCCTATACTTTATTACGACTTACGTGAGAGTTGGGACAGAGCTTGGCGGATTATGCAAACCGACACTGGATTTCTCAACAACATGTTAGTAATCCTTAGGTGCCCAACTCATGAAATGAGACCAAGATATACCACCAATGCACTACATTACGGCTTACGTGAAAGTCGGGACAAAGCTTGGCGGGTTTACACACCAACGTTATATTTACAAGCAATGTTGGATACCCTTGTTATATATATATATATATATATATATATATATATATATATATATATACATACACACATACACATATATTTAAAGAGAGAGAGTTAAGCGAGAATATCTTAGCACAACTTCACTTAAATGATCTTAAATGTTATCGCAAGTAGTCTAAATCAACCATTCAATTAGTCAGATTACAATTTAGACAACATTTCATACTCATCACCTACGTGTCAGAGTTTATGCCTTAGAGGCAATCCATTTGATGAAATTGATAACGATATTGTTGTTATTTTTTTTTGGAATAAAATAACATTCTACTATATTATATTTACTGTGTAATATAAATATTAATATAATAGAAGTCCTTAGAACTATAATATGGAACTATATAATTCGAGTAAGACTTGAATTTGGGATTATATAATATGATAAGTATTATAATTCTTAAATGTCCCTAGTCGAGTTTTATTGTTTATACAGGACAATAATAAAGCATTGAGACTAGTATATTGATTGACTGATGATCACATCCCATTGATCATTAATATACGTGATATTAAAGTCAAGATATAAATACGTATTGGAGAATAGCGTATTGGGCAGACCCACCGTGAGATAACTACATGGAATATAATTAAAAGTATCATAAGTTATTCTCATAGTGACATTGATGTAATGGTCCCCAGACCTAAAATCATTATAATTTTATTCGAGCATATTTGTGTTTTAAATATCATCTAAAGTTATTCGTAATAGAGTAACGATAACGGTGATTATTGGATACATCTCGAATCAAATGAAAAATTATGAATGATCTAGATGGAATTTAACCCTATAATATATTCGTAGTGATATCCAAGGGCCTCTTGATTGAGTGAGACTGTGAAATGCATGGCCGTGCTCAAATATTGATTTCTTTAAACAGTCTACTCATCGATCAAGAGAGACAGATTAAATTATAAAGAGGGTGATACGTTCCATGCCTCGAGTTTAATCTAGGATATACTGGCTAAAAGGACTATATTACATTGATACACTAGTCATAAAAGGTAGTATCGAATCATTGATCTTATTATAACTTGGGTAACAGCGATGTATTACTAGATGCCGCTCACTGTTTACAATTTAAATATCGTTTAAATTGTTGCCAACGTTATGATAACCTATAAGGTCACACATAAAAACCTTGTATCGGGTAAGAACTGTTCTTAATAAAGGAAATAAAAAAGGTTGACTTTTTCTCTATTTTGAATGGTTGAAAGGGTCACAAGGGTTATCAAATATCTCGCTAGTCATGTTATAAAATAAGGGCCAGTACCTCTTTTAACTAACATACTATTATAAGATAAATGAGAAACCCTAGATTCCCAAAAAGATCGGCTAGTACTGATTCATCTTCACTCGATTCAATTTCGAGAGCAACGCTGTGGATTACCAATAGAGACACTTGGATTAAGGGGTTCGATTCGATTCAACCACGAATTCAGATTTGTTGATTTTGCAATTTCATGCACAACTAGAGCATTTGCTTCTGCAATTCTAAACAAAGGTACATGTTATAGATTCAATTTTGGGTTCGATTTTGGATTTGATTTTAATTCTAGGGTTCCTAAATCTTAAAACCGCTGCGTAGAGATCCTAGATTACCTTCAATGGTATCAAAGCGAGGTTGCTGTCGAATTCAATTATTGGGATTTAAAACTGTATTCGAATCTGTATTCGTATAAGAGTTGTGAACTCGGATGTAAATCTTATTGGATATGTAAAACTTGCAAATTTATATGGAATCAAGTGTTGATTATGTATAAATAAAGTCTGTAGTTGTTACATAAACTGTGATACATATATTCAGATTAATTTCTAATTAATTCTATTACCTATATATTACTATGCTCTGTTAGATCTTATGAAGTTGATCATGATTCTAAACTGTTTATATGTTTAGATTTGTTACTGTGATCGACATTTGAATTCATTATCACTCTGTTAAATACAACATGTAAGACAGATTGTTTTAACTTTTAATTGGCTAAGTGTTGCAAGTTAATAAGATATGATTGTTCCATTAAAATTGTTAGAAATTTTGTACACATTCACCTTGTTATGATCATTTCCTGGAATAAATCATTTTAGTCAATTAAGCGATCAAAGTTGCTAAACTTTGAATCTGAGATTAAAATGATTGTTTCAGTAAAATTTATGATAGGATGAAATCCATAATTTTATATATTTAGGTTGATCAGTATAAATTTGAAAAGATATAGACCTACACATTCCAATTTTGGGTATCTTCCAGTTTTAGCATAAAGTCTCTATTATTATAATCCTAGAACACAGAGTCACTAGTTTGATATACCTATTAGACAGATTAGTGGTGCAACTGTGTACACAGAAAAATAAAATCTGATGTACACAAATAATATAACATAGTGATGTCATCAGATAGGTATATATATACGGCTGATAGACACAGATTATATTCTGATTAATCTATTTGATAAACAGACTATAATTCATATACTATTTAAAACATGAATCTGGACATTTTCCATATTAATTGTACTATCAGGTTTTAGACATATAAGTATTTTACATATGAATTATTCTGTAATGTCATGAATAGCCTGAATAGTATAGATGGAATATGCAATTCTTGTTGTATTTGTATGAGTTAGTACACTTTATAACCTGGTGATGTTGTGCCACATTTTAAAATGTAAATGTCTATTTAAGTCTGGTTTTATTTGCTTGTATCATAAGGCCTTGTACATGACATATTTCAAAACCCAGGTTTTATGAAATAATATTGATTCATACTGTGTTATCATACAAATATGTTAAATCGTCCCATAAATTTATCTAATTAGATCAGAATTGCAAATATGATAAGAATATTTAACTATTCTTAATTGTTAAGAGCATACTTTAATGAATGGTCATTCGATAATTGATCATCGAAGTTTATGTAATGAAAATTGAAATGTATATAACATTGTTTACTATCTGGATAAAATATTCTGATATTGATTAAAGAACACTGTTAATTTTAATAATCAAAGTGTTTGATTAACTTGAATGCAAATGTTTTGACTCTATGATGCATTTTTTTTAATTTGATTAAAGGCCTGCTTTAAAAGTTTGATCTTACATGTTTCAATTTTAATAACATTTGATTTGATGAAATTAATTGTTATTATGACTTATTTATTGTTTTATATGTATATATATATATAATCAGATCTTTTGACTTTATTTTGATTTAAGATGAGATACTGTCATTGCTGTTCAAGATTTTGTGCTTGAAATTAATACATGAGTCCACCCATTCTTTTTTTCTTACATCATATAGATGATATACAGATCAGTTGTATTGGCACATAAATGATGTGTTCCATATACATACACATATACATATACATACACATACACATATACATATATATATATATATATGTATTGACACATATGTTATGGACCTATAATGTCAAACTGAACATGGACTTAAATATTCTGATTTTATATATTTATGACAAGTTTAAATATATATACATATTAAAATAGTCTGTTTCAAAATTATAGGAAATCTGATTTCTTGTTTTATATTCTTGTTTTATGCTACAAATGGAAATAATATTTAAATACATCTACTCTCTTTTAAACATGTTTAAGCATACCATATGCAAACATACATACATATATGTATGTATGTATATATATATAAATGATGTACTATGGTATGAGAAAGATGCATTTAGATAAAAGGAATACTGATTCCATATTTATAAGGATAAATAAATTACTGTAATCTGTGAAGCGACCCGAACTCCCCCGGTCTCCGAAGAGAAGAGAGATAATGAATTACTTTGAGGACAAGACGAATTATAACGCAAACAGAAGAACATTTCATTGTTTATTACAACAATTCCATCAGAATACAAGAATATACAGAGTATGAATAAATATTACACAGAAAATACCAGAGATTTAAATTACATTTAAATACATCACAGCGGAAAAATAATACAAAACACAACTGAAAGAGATATACGGATACAGAGCTTTCCGGATATCATTCCAACTGTAAACCAGGTCCCTGTGAATATAAATCTGCAAAACCAAAACTCCTAGCTGCCCGTGTCAAAATAAGGGCACCCAGAGTTTAGGTTAAAACAATAAACTCCAGGTCAGTCATGTGACTGGTGTGAGAACTAAAACAGTTATTAATCTTTATTTTAAAGTTAGGTAGATCAAGGGACCACGCCGTATAACACGGAACGGGTTTCCTCCCAGGAATACCAGTGCATAAAACAACAACGCAATGCGAAACAAAGAACAATAAAGCTATTATAAGACCCAGGTCCCATCACACAATGCAACGCAAGTCGGAGGATTGGGTTTTACCTTATAATAGCCAAAGAATGCTTGATATGTTTAAAAACAGATTATTTTGATATTACTACAAGTGTATAGTTTCAAAACAATTTCAATCATAAGTATCAATCATAGGCGACATGAATGCCCCATACCACTATGTAGCCACATATAGGTTATATAATCAAAACCGAAAAGTCACGTATTGGAAGTTTGATTTCCATCTGTGAACCGAGGCAAAAGATAGTCCTCACCGAATTCGTGACGCTCTAGCCCGCCCCTCAGGCAAGTACTCAGTCAAGCCTTTGGATCATCAGGGCCGGTCCACCGATGTGGATTAAAATGCCTGAACACTGCGTTTCCCCGCCCTTTGGGGCGTAAATGAGCCAACGAATGACTCCATCGGCTCCACATAGTCACCGATATATCCGAGGCGCCTTGCAACAGCAACAACCACATAAGTCAAACTCGTCAGGGCGTGTAAAATCACTGACGCCTCTTCTAACTAGAAGGAAACGCATGCCCTCCCTGATGTCCTCTCCCGTTTCTGGTTCACAACCGGGGTGTGAGGCTCGCGAATCAACGCTACATAAAGCTATGCCACACAGGCCATGCTTAGATCATCAACCACAAGACTTTGCTTTTCAACAAAAGCCTTGATCATTTGCCACTTAGGCATGCCACACAGGCAATTCACTCCATGCGATTGATATCCACCAATATATAACCTCTAAGCTCGTACGTCTCAGAGAAGGGCGTTAAGCAAGAGAATAAATTCTCCACCGCCAAACAGATATATATTTAATAGAAATCAATCACACAGAATAAAATCCAATGTCAGACACACAGTCCATTTACAAGTCTGTTGTAACACCCCGCCTCCGCTAGGGTCACTCGCAAAGGAATGCACTAGCTTTAGAGGGGCATTATTGGTAAACATGCACAGAAATATCACAAGACAGAACATATAAAATAGCGGAAGTAAAATCGAACTTTCATAAACATTAATAATTAAGGTCTAATGCCTTTTACATCAGAGTACATCAAAACCTGTCTTGCAATAGTAAAGAAGCATAAAGACTTTTCCATAAATTATTCCCCAAGTAAAAACAGTAAAGTAGCCATAACCAAGAAAAGTCCAAGCCATCCATGATGACCTTCAAGCAGAAGAAGTCCGAACTAAACAACAGTGTTTCCTCCCTGTAACCTGGGGGGGAAACGGAAGAAAAGAGGCGAAACAAAACAGGTCAGTCAAAAAGACTGAGTAAGCCCTATCTACTATCAGCATAAAAACTAGTAAAGTTAACTGACATGAGAAACTGAGATGAACATAAGCATGATGACATGATAGATAAGCTAAATCAAAATAACAGGATGAACTACTGAACTCAGATAAACTAAGGTGTCATGATAAATTACGGTGTCAAGATAAAACAAGGTATCCCATCGTCAAGTTCCCGTCAAATATAATATCCCCAAGATATCTATCACATATAACATCCCATGGTATCTATCCTGTCTTTTAGCTCTGCACCTACCGTACTAGTATCCCCACCGTATCATGTGTTAACCATGAATGACCCTTACTCAAAAGTCGTGTAATGGTCCATGCCAACCTAATATATCGCATATATAGGTTACTCAACTCGTATGTTTTATTCCATGTAAATGTTCAGTCCCTTGCCGTAGACCATACGGGCTTTCCCATGAGATTTTATACTACTTTAACATAGTTCCATGATCCTTAAGATCGTTTTGGATTGTCACCCTATATCTAACTAGGGTCTTTCAACATGAATCATCGTTTGTACAACTAGGACTTATGCTACCTAGGACTACTAGGGATTATGCTTACCTATTGCACGTTTCCGTATCTCGGTTTTGGTTCAACCACCCAGGGCCACTAGGATTTACGCTAACCGTCAACCGCGCCCTTTTTCCCACGCATTCATCGTGAATCGTTTTTCCATGACTGTATGCACATGTATCACATCGTGCCATCCGAGTCCTGTCACAGGGCAGGTCAGGAAATACAGGACTCGGTCGGGAGCTTTCGATTTATCTGCCGATGCAGATGCTAAGGTCTGTTTTTCTATACGTGGCTATGGTCCCACGAGACCACTCCCTCAACTAATGAAAGACAAGACAGGATAAATCCTGTACGAGAACACACTACTGGCCAACCCACAATCCTAGCCTTACCGCAACCATAATTAGATAGCAATTATGGTCTTTTGGGTGTTCTCTGCCTTTCCGTACGTACACGCTTGACCAAAGATGGTAGGTAGCCTGACGAAAATGCTATCTAGGGTACGACCGTGTATCGTTGACTATCCCCTATCCATCCCCGTCTTTAGGTCGCTCGTATAGCAACCAAGGCATACTCTTGGTTCTTCTAACGCAGACCTTAACCTCTCATGAGCCTAGTATGATCACCTGGCAGCTCACAGAGGGATCCCAAGAATATCCTCACGTTCCCCGAAGCCGCTGCTTCGCTACCCAGTTCGCTGGAGCCTTTATCTAAATCAGATACTTGCTCCTACTCGTATACTTAAACGATGACCTACCGTATCAGGTTACTCATCTATCAATGAACTGGTCTAAATTTCCTTGACTAAGAATCATTACTTAGTTATTCTTCAACTAAGGTTTACCACTTAGCCTCATTCCCGTTATCCTTGTTAACTACGGTTATCCACCTAATCCTCCGAACTAGGGTTTACATAATGGGTTAAGTGTCACTTAAGTTCATGACTTAACCTGTCTACAAATCATGTCAAAATTGGCTAAGTATCCAAGTTCAAGACTTAACCCTACAAACCATGCTCAAGTTGGTTAAGTATATATTAACTTGACCCTATCAAATTACTGAGTCAAATCGGTCAAGCGTATTTAAGCGATTCATGACTTAGCCTTATCATGTTTTCACGCTAGATTGGTTAAGTATGGGTTAACTTAACCTCCATAAATTCACGAGTTAGATTGGTTAAGTATAGGTCACTTAACCACCTCAAATCATCATGTTAGATTAGTTAAGTGTTTAACTTAACTCCATTAAACTACCAAGTGGGATTAATTAAGTCTAGGCTAACTTAACCCCATTCGATTTCCATGCTTAGACTAGTTGAGTCCAATCTTAACCCCATCCGATTTCCATGTTTAGACTAGTTGAGTCTAATCTTAACCCCATCCATTAACTGTATTCTTCGGTTAAGTGTCATTAAGAAAACTTACTTAACCTTACCAAATTATCGTGTTGGATTGATTAAGTGTTGGTTAACTTAATCCCCGTCCACTAGTCGTATAAAAATGGTTAAGTGTCATTAGGAAAATCAAGTTACTTAACCTACCCAACCTTGTCCTGTTTTGTTAAGTATCATTAGCCTAATCAAATTACTTAACCCATTTGTCCATGTCGTATTTGGTTAAGAGTCATTAATCAAATTAACTTAACCCTATCATGTGGCATTAATTACTTAATGCACCTCAACCTCTCACATTAGACTTTGTTGTGGTTACTAGTTAAGCCGGTCGGTTCCGGGTAGCTTTACACCACAACTTGGTCTAACCTCGGGTTCAAGCACAACATGACCAACTTCTCACATTGGGTCCTATTGTTTGCAACTACTAGTTAGGCCGGTCGGTTCCGGGTAGTTTTACGTTGCAAACTCAACCCAACCTCGAGTTGGCCACACTTATATTATCTAAGTGTCATGTCCATTATGTTTCCAAAACATATTACAAGTTTTCAAGCAATTGGGTAGACCTAACTTAATAGGTAAATTCCCAATGGGTAGACCTAACTTAATAGGTAAATTCCCAAGCTTATGTTTTCAAGCATACTTACATGTCAACTTCCATGTTATATTTCAAGTCATGTTTTCAAGTATAAACACATGTCATATTTAACGTTACATGTTGTCATGTTTATACCCATTTACCCAAATCATGTTCATGTCATTATGTTTTTCCATAATGTGACCCCAACGCTTTTAAACTCGCATAATGGATTCAAAGAAGGAACTTGTCAAAGGCATGACAAAAATGGATATTAAGCCACATGTTAATCATGGTGGCAAATGAGGCACAAATGTGTTCATTAACTTGCATGTTGCATTCTTAAGCCTCAAAACATGCATAAACCCAAACTTGGCACATAAGCGAATCATGGTGACAAAAGACATGGAATGATGACTAGTAACTCGCATATATCATCATATAAGGGTTATGACTTCATATGCAAGTTGACATAAAGGTTATGAGAGTTCTCATGTTGCATAATGCAACATCTCAACATAAAGGTTGTAGCTTTTAGCCCACAAGATCAAGATAATGACTTCATAAACTTGCATGACATGATAGCATGTATCATACTCAATGATCAAACCCAAACTTGCAACATGAACATTTAACTTCATAGTTAATATCTAAGAGTAGGGAAAGGGCTTACATTGCTATGAAGGCACAAAAGATATGACAAAGCCCTTATGCAATCAAATAGACCCAAAATGCAAGCTCTAACATAAAAACCCTTGAGCCAAAATGATCAAAACCCTTGCTTTATGATGCAAAGATAGAAACTTGACTTGAATGCAAGCTTATGACACTCATACAAGCTTGAAAACACTTGTATGCATGGAAAATCTCTCATAGAAACAATTTAGAAATTTTATGAAGAGAGTGGAGGCCATGAGAGGTAAAATTTTGCCATAGTTTAGTTGTATGAATGAATAATGATGATTTAGGGTTAGGTTAGGGTCTTATTTATAGATTAGGCAAGTGTTTTAGGCCATAGGATTAAACCCTAGTTGCAATCTTAGCCCTTAAAACCGAATCTGGCCCCCAAGTTCAACACAATCTCAAAATGGTGCACCAGGCTAAACAGCCCGGCTGGACCAAGTCGACAGCCAAGTCGACAGGGCTGTCGACTTGGGTCCAACCAAGTCGACTCCCAAGTCGACAGGGCTGTCGGCTTGGGTGCTCTGGCGGGAATTTTCCTGCCTGGCCCAAACTGGCCCAAATTTCCAATTTCAAACTTGAATTTGCAATCTGTTTTTACTTTGAAATTTTCTAAAAACTTCGTTGGGCCTTAATCGGGTCATACGGACTCCGATTTTCGAAAACTCAGACTCTATTTCGCGTATTTTTCCGAGATGAACGCAATGGCATAGCCCGTTTTACTTGATTCAGAACTTATAATTTAATTCTGCCTTGATTCTCGTTTTAACATGTTATCGAAATACGGGTTGTTACATTCTCCCCACCTTTTAGGATTTCGTCCCCGAAATCTCCAAGTTAGGAAGAACATATCCTATCATCCATCAATCATCTACTCAAATCATCATCCACAAGCAACCATTGTCCTTAGATGATTTCTAATGCTGTATGAATATATGCAAAATGTGTGTGTACATGTTCCTTAGCTAATGCTAATGATCAGGCCTGAATAATCTTTCTAATGCAAAATATGTATAGTGCCATGAATCCAACATGTATGCAAATAATCCTAGTCATATAGATACTATATGCGTGCACAATCATTCATTCATATGCAACAACCGCATGATAACACATTCAATTTCATCCATAAACAAGTATAAATACTCGTGCATATGCAATATGAAATGTGACCGAGTCGAGCTAGTATCTAATGTGTATTCGCGCATCCACGAGCAACCACTTGCAACCATATCAATCATAACATGTTTCAAATACATGTTTACATCCATAGGGTTCTACCTAGGATTCCCTGGAACAAGGTCGAGAAGATAAACAAGACAAACTCCTTACGGGGTTTGTAACAGAAAATAGGACCGAGAGGATGTCCACAAAAGATAGCCTACAAGTAAGCTCTACAGAAAACAGGGATCAAGGATATACTCCCAAAAAGAGATATCATGCGCGTATCTAGTCTTTGACCATCAAAGTCATACTTCCTTGGGCTTAATTCCATGGTGCCTTGACCGTCTTTTAACTTCGTGATTTCGTAGCTTCTTATTTCCTATTTCCATAACATGAGCTAGAACTCATTTCTTCGTCGCCTCTCGTTCCACTTGCACTCATCCTTTTTCTAGAATACTTGGCGCAACCATGACTGCGTACTCATGATCTCATGCAAGCTTTCCAAAATTCACTAATGAATGTTGGATCTCGTTTATATACTATAAGGTATTCCATGTAGAAGAACTTTCTCTTGAAAGTAAACAAATGTCATCCAGGTTATCAAGCGCACTTACTAGGATGATCTCTATAACCCATGAAGTAAACCATCCGTCTTATTGGCGAACACCACTCGATCGGGCTTCAAATTTCCAATAAAGGCATCAAGGGATTCTAAGTAACTAGTCATGACAGAACCTCAAAAAGGTTACATGATACTTCGAGGGTATTACCAAGGCTAGTCAAAAGGTCTAACTACCCTCCTATCAAAAACCGAGAGTGGCACCCCCTACTGGATAACCACTTCATCCCTAGAATCCATCCATAGCTTATAAACATAAGCATTATTTCCAAACTCAACACTTGGCATAAACATTCTCAAATCCAAACAGGTCATGTATAAATGGACTGATTCTCCAATAGGACTTTGAGACAAAAATGGGATTCTCTATTACGCTAGTACTTAAGGTGCAGAGACTCAACTATCGAGGCAGACTCAAATGATGCGGGGATCAAAACAAAGTCTTGGCGGGATAATAGAAAAGAATAACTAGATCTTCAACAAGGATGTTATCCCCCTACTCAGGTACTCTAGTGAGGGTATACAATTGTCTTCACGATGATCTTGTCCTTGTCCCACAATACTTAACTATCCATCCCGTTTCACCATACCAAAGATTCCTTCTCGTTATGGGTTGAGCCATACCAACAAGTTGCTCATCCTTAAGCTCGTATCCTTTATCCTCTTTCTCACGATCCTTTCTTATAACGCGGCCACTGGTCTCTCGAGAACCACCTCCATCGCATGGAAAGCACTTTCGTAGATAGAAAAGACTAGACGCAGTTAAAATTACTGTGACTACAGATGGAGGAAAGAAAGGAAAACAGATTCAATTAAGGAAACAAGGATAGTGCTAATGGCCTTTGGGGAATAGCCTTTTTCTTTTAAAAGAAAATTTTCTTGAAAAATGCTTCTTTGTAAACGATTTTCAAATAGTTTTCAGAAGGTCTTTAAAAACTTTTGCCCAGTCTGGTAACCTTCTGCTCTGATACCAAATGTAACACCCCGCCTCCGCTAGGGTCACTCGCAAAGGAATGCACTAGCTTTAGAGGGGCATTATTGGTAAACATGCACAGAAATATCACAAGACAGAACATATAAAATAGCGGAAGTAAAATCGAACTTTCATAAATTCAATAATAATTAAGGTCTAACGCCTTTTACATCAGAGTACATCAAAACCTGTCTTGCAATAGTAAAGAAGCATAAAGACTTTTCCATAAATTATTCCCCAAGTTAAAACAGTAAAGTAGCCATAGCCAAGAAAAGTCCAAGCCATCCATGATGACCTTCAAGCAGAAGAAGTCCGAACTAAACAACAGTGTTTCCTCCCTGTAACCTGGGGGGGAAATGGAAGAAAAGAGGCGAAACAAAACAGGTCAGTCAAAAAGACTGAGTAAGCCCTATCTACTATCATCATAAAAACTAGTAAAGTTAACTGACATGAGAAACTGAGATGAACATAAGCATGATGACATGATAGATAAGCTAAATCAAAATAACAGGATGAACTACTGAACTCAGATAAACTAAGGTGTCATGATAAATTACGGTGTCAAGATAAAACAAGGTATCCCATCGTCAAGTTCCCATCAAATATAATATCCCCAAGATATCTATCACATATAACATCCCATGGTATCTATCCTGTCTTTTAGCTCTGCACCTACCGTACTAGTATCCCCACCGTATCATGTGTTAACCATGAATGACCCTTACTCAAAAGTCGTGTAATGGTCCATGCCAACCTAATATATCGCATATATAGGTTACTCAACTCGTATGTTTTGTTCCATGTAAATGTTCAGTCCCTTGCCGTAGACCATACGGGCTTTCCCATGAGATTTTATACTACTTTAACATAGTTCCATGATCCTTAAGATCGTTTTGGATTGTCACCCTATATCTAACTAGGGTCTTTCAACATGAATCATCGTTTGTACAACTAGGACTTATGCTACCTAGGACTACTAGGGATTATGCTTACCTATTGCACGTTTCCGTATCTCGGTTTTGGTTCAACCACCCAGGGCCACTAGGATTTACGCTAACCGTCAACCGCGCCCTTTTTCCCACGCATTCATCGTGAATCGTTTTTCCATGACTGTATGCACATGTATCACATCGTGCCATCCGAGTCCTGTCACAGGGCAGGTCAGGAAATACAGGACTCGGTCGGGAGCTTTCGATTTATCTGCCGATGCAGATGCTAAGGTATGTTTTTCTATACGTGGCTATGGTCCCACGAGACCACTCCCTCAACTAATGAAAGACAAGACAGGATAAATCCTGTACGAGAACACACTACTGGCCAACCCACAATCCTAGCCTTACCGCAACCATAATTAGATAGCAATTATGGTCTTTTGGGCGTTCTCTGCCTTTCCGTACATACACGCTTGACCAAAGATGGTAGGTAGCCTGACGAAAATGCTATCTAGGGTACGACCGTGTATCGTCGACTATCCCCTATCCATCCCCGTCTTTAGGTCGCTCGTATAGCAACCAAGGCATACTCTTGGTTCTTCTAACGCAGACCTTAACCTCTCATGAGCCTAGTATGATCACCTGGCAGCTCACAGAGGGATCCCAAGAATATCCTCACGTTCCCCGAAGCCGCTGCTTCGCTACCCAGTTCGCTGGAGCCTTTATCTAAATCAGATACTTGCTCCTACTCGTATACTTAAACGATGACCTACCGTATCAGGTTACTCATCTATCTATGAACTGGTCTAAATTTCCTTGACTAAGAATCATTACTTAGTTATTCTTCAACTAAGGTTTACCACTTAGCCTCATTCCCGTTATCCTTGTTAACTACGGTTATCCACCTAATCCTCCGAACTAGGGTTTACATAATGGGTTAAGTGTCACTTAAGTTCATGACTTAACCCGTCTACAAATCATGTCAAAATTGGCTAAGTATCCAAGTTCAAGACTTAACCCTACAAACCATGCTCAAGTTGGTTAAGTATATATTAACTTGACCCTATCAAATTACCGAGTCAAATCGGTCAAGCGTATTTAAGCGATTCGTGACTTAGCCTTGTCATGTTTTCACGCTAGATTGGTTAAGTATGGGTTAACTTAACCTCCATAAATTCACGAGTTAGATTGGTTAAGTATAGGTCACTTAACCACCTCAAATCATCATGTTAGATTAGTTAAGTGTTTAACTTAACTCCATTAAACTACCAAGTGGGATTAATTAAGTCTAGGCTAACTTAACCCCATCCGATTTCCATGCTTAGACTAGTTGAGTCCAATCTTAACCCCATCCGATTTCCATGTTTAGACTAGTTGAGTCTAATCTTAACCCCATCCATTAACTGTATTCTTCGGTTAAGTGTCATTAAGAAAACTTACTTAACCTTACCAAATTATCGTGTTGGATTGATTAAGTGTTGGTTAACTTAATCCCCGTCCACTAGTCGTATAAAAATGGTTAAGTGTCATTAGGCAAATCAAGTTACTTAACCTACCCAACCTTGTCCTGTTTTGTTAAGTATCATTAGCCTAATCAAATTACTTAACCCATTTGTCCATGTCGTATTTGGTTAAGAGTCATTAATCAAATTAACTTAACCCTATCATGTGGCATTAATTACTTAATGCACCTCAACCTCTCACATTAGACTTTGTTGTGGTTACTAGTTAAGCCGGTCGGTTCCGGATAGCTTTACACCACAACTTGGTCTAACCTCGGGTTCAAGCACAACATGACCAACTTCTCACATTGGGTCCTATTGTTTGCAACTACTAGTTAGGCCGGTCGGTTCCGGGTAGTTTTACGTTGCAAACTCA
The DNA here is from genome assembly GCA_030737875.1 of Allium sativum. NCBI lineage: Eukaryota > Viridiplantae > Streptophyta > Magnoliopsida > Asparagales > Amaryllidaceae > Allium > Allium sativum. The sequence continues at coordinate 383,093,878 of CM060915.1, forward strand.
ACCCAACCTCGAGTTGGCCACACTTATATTATCTAAGTGTCATGTCCATTATGTTTCCAAAACATATTACAAGTTTTCAAGCAATTGGGTAGACCTAACTTAATAGGTAAATTCCCAATGGGTAGACCTAACTTAATAGGTAAATTCCCAAGCTTATGTTTTCAAGCATACTTACATGTCAACTTCCATGTTATATTTCAAGTCATGTTTTCAAGTATAAACACATGTCATATTTAACGTTACATGTTGTCATGTTTATACCCATTTACCCAAATCATGTTCATGTCATTATGTTTTTCCATAATGTGACCCCAACGCTTTTAAACTCGCATAATGGATTCAAAGAAGGAACTTGTCAAAGGCATGACAAAAATGGATATTAAGCCACATGTTAATCATGGTGGAAAATGAGGCACAAATGTGTTCATTAACTTGCATGTTGCATTCTTAAGCCTCAAAACATGCATAAACCCAAACTTGGCACATAAGCGAATCATGGTGACAAAAGACATGGAATGATGACTAGTAACTCGCATATATCATCATATAAGGGTTATGACTTCATATGCAAGTTGACATAAAGGTTATGAGAGTTCTCATGTTGCATAATGCAACATCTCAACATAAAGGTTGTAGCTTTTAGCCCACAAGATCAAGATAATGACTTCATAAACTTGCATGACATGATAGCATGTATCATACTCAATGATCAAACCCAAACTTGCAACATGAACATTTAACTTCATAGTTAATATCTAAGAGTAGGGAAAGGGCTTACATTGCTATGAAGGCACAAAAGATATGACAAAGCTCTTATGCAATCAAATAGACCCAAAATGCAAGCTCTAACATAAAAACCCTTGAGCCAAAATGATCAAAACCCTTGCTTTATGATGCAAAGATAGAAACTTGACTTGAATGCAAGCTTATGACACTCATACAAGCTTGAAAACACTTGTATGCATGGAAAATCTCTCATAGAAACAATTTAGAAATTTTATGAAGAGAGTGGAGGCCATGAGAGGTAAAATTTTGCCATAATTTAGTTGTATGAATGAATAATGATGATTTAGGGTTAGGTTAGGGTCTTATTTATAGATTAGGCAAGTGTTTTAGGCCATAGGATTAAACCCTAGTTGCAATCTTAGCCCTTAAAACCGAATCTGGCCCCCAAGTTCAACACAATCTCAAAATGGTGCACCAGGCTAAACAGCCCGGCTGGACCAAGTCGACAGCCAAGTCGACAGGGCTGTCGACTTGGGTCCAACCAAGTCGACTCCCAAGTCGACAGGGCTGTCGACTTGGGTGCTCTGGCGGGAATTTTCCCGCCTGGCCCAAACTGGCCCAAATTTCTAATTTCAAACTTGAATTTGCAATATGTTTTTACTTTGAAATTTTCTAAAAACTTCGTTAGGCCTTAATCGGGTCATACGGACTCCGATTTTCGAAAACTCGGACTCTATTTCGCGTATTTTTTCCGAGACGAACGCAATGGCATAGCCCGTTTTACTTGATTCAGAACTTAAAATTAAATTCTGCCTTTATTCTCATTTTAACATGTTATCGAAATACGGGTTGTTACATCTGTTCTGGGTCTGAACGAAACCGGAGGCACCATGTACCTCGCATATCCATCGATCTCCACGTACATCTGGACGACCACTAACTGATTCCCTCCACTTGAGTGTACGGTCCAATCAAGATCATTAGTAACCACCCAAACGACGTGAAGACCTCCGGTCTTCGACCACCGTCTTCATCCTCGACACCACGTCGAATCAGTTATTCAGAATGGGATAAACTTGGTCTTTCTGAATAACTTGCGTATATAATAAACAAGTGTTACAAAAACACAACATATGCCTCATTCCAATTCATCAGTCACAAACCGTAAATTAGAAAGAGAATAATTCCCCAAACATTAACCCCGAAGGCCGAAACCAACATCAGATCAATACCCAGGAAACCGTTCTTCTTAGCTAACCTATAGTTAGTTTCTAAATTTCACATTCTTAGGGAAAGGTTCCCATTAATTTTATCAAAGATAATTTCTTTTAAATTTATTCATTAATCTACCTTTGAATATCACTTCAAATTAGTCGGGATTAGCGAACCACACCGAAGTAATTATTTATTTTATTTCCCAATCCCAACCTATTCATCCCATGAAGTAAAACCGGTAATACTTCATATCTAACACCATGGTGTTATCGGTAAATTCAATTACCATTTCACGTTCAAATCTAGTTAAAGATTTAACAATCGCTTGGAGCAAAACTGGTGATACTCCATTCTCGATCTTTTCTATCTAATTAAAGATTCATTAAAACTCCACTTAGTTTTAATTTTTCACTGGGTTAAAATCCGATGTCATTTAAAACACGGTTCACGATAAATCCCAAAATCACATCACATTTCAATCAGTCCCTAACCGTAAATTAGTAAGAGGACAGTTCCCTAAATATTAACCCCGAAGGCCGAAACCAACATCAGATCAATACCCAGGAAACCATCCAACTTAACTGATCCCCAGTTAGTTCTTAATTTTCTTAACTCCATTTGGGTTTAAGAACAGTATTATTAAAGATACCGTTCACGACAACTAAAATCCCATTTGATATTAACCACAAGGCTCTGAATAGAAAATATATCGTCTTATATTCAATATCAAATTCTGAAACCAACAAATATCATATTGGAAATAACGATACAAATATATCTTTCAAATTTCCATAACAACATCTGTATAATCACGAAATCCAACATCGAACTATTTCGAGGATGATTTCGATTCAAATCCATTCCAATTCAATTATTGGAAACCCTGATTATTTTTAAAACCATTTCAAATCCAATTTATTTATTTAAAAATAAATAAATTATTATTCTAGTTCAAAACTAATTCATTTGGATAAAAATCTACTTTTATCTTTTCAAATATGGAGTTCTTCATCCCAATTCTTCACAAATCATTTCTTATGATTTTTCACTAATTATTAATATTTTTAATAATTTTATCAAGGCCCGTCCAGTCGATTTCCATCAATGGCCATCGAACTGCACTTACAGCGACCTTTTCCAAATTTGATTTGGACAAAATTCCAAATCCAACCGTTAGATTTCAAATCTCTAATATTCGTTAGAAATCTCTTTGCGATACAAACCCAATGGTTCCGGTTTCAGAAGAATCTGACGGTCGGATCTCCAGTAATATCCATTCGAAGTCAATGGTCAAAATTCGTGAACTACCGCGGCGCGGCGCGTTCTATTCAAGCCATTATATATATAATATATATATATATATATTTCGTCGATTTCCTTTCAAAACGTATTTTGTAAATCATTTTAAATTCGTTTTCAAAACGATTTCAACTTCATATTCAATTTCTAATCAAAATTGAATATTCCATATCATCGATATACAAATGATAATATTTTCAAAACGCTATATTTTGAAATCACTTTCTTTTCTATATTCATTATAAAAATGAATAAAATCGATATAAATATCGTTCACATCAAAATAGCGTCAATCTAATCAACACGGCTTTTATTCAACACATGAATCTTTATTCTATTCAACATATGAATTTATTTTCAATTCAACACATGAATTTATTTTCAATTCAACACATGAATTTATTTTTAATTCAACACATGAATTTATTTTCTATCCAACGCATGAATTTATTTTCAATATTGGAATGCGGCCCAATAAATTACTATATAATGTTAATTATATGGATTTTCTACAACATATGTATATAATAGCAACGATAAATAATCAACCATCATCCAGAGTGCACCACACAACTGCATAAGCATTAAATATAAATAATTAACGCTTACACAGTCTGTCGACCAATCGATCGACATACAACTAAACAATCGGGATTAGTGTACGTCAAATATCATCCTAATACCCGTGTGGGATTTCAAATCAACACACACAAATTTTATTTGTGCAGTTGGGCGATGTATAAAATTTATCGTCCCAATCAATATCAGTCAAATCAGTGTATATAAAAAAATCGTCCAATTTGTTTATAAATATTTATTTTATATACACATTAAAAATCATATTTTTAACTATAAAATATTTTCCACTATAAAATATTTTATTTCATTCCACATCACACAATGAAATTTCACAACACAACAACCAAACAAACAAGTCGTCCATGGTCTGTGGACGACGGGTGTCGGGTGCTACTGAGCACCGTCTACATCCTAGTATATATTTCAAACTAGAAATAAAAATAAAAGTGAGGAGTTCTCACCGACTAGCTAAACCAAACGCCACGACTCTTCTTATGTAGAAATCTTTGTCGTGCTCGCCTTTTGTTAATTTCATTGTCCGTAGCCACTACATATATAAAAATCACATTTTTATATCGTTGCTATGTATATAAAAATCACATTTTTATATTGTTGCTTTGTATATAAATATCACATTTTTACACTGCTATTATATAGATAAAAATTCTATTTTTATGCCACTACTATATAGATAAAAATTCCATTTTATCTCGCTAGTAATATAATAAAAATTATATTTTTATTACTCTACATAAATAAAAATCATATTTTTATTCTTCCTATGATATAAAAATAATATTTTTTATTTCATAATCATATTTCTATAACGCTACCGAATATATAAAAATCGTATTTTTATATAACCAAAATTCAAATCTTTTCTATAATAAAAATCAAATCTTTAACCCTATAAAAAATCTAACCCTTTTTATTTAAAAATCTTATCTTTCCTATTTACAAAATCTTATCTTTACTTTAAATTTACATACATAAAAATCGAACCTTTATCTAAATTAAAAATCAAAGCTTTATTTATTTAAAAATAATATAAAACCCTATTTTTGTTCATAATAAGCCAATTACTTTTCAATAAACAACTACAACAGAAAAAGAAAGTAAAATAAAATAATTAAAATAAAAAAAATTACAGTAAACGGAGAGGAGGGGCTACCATCGTTCGCCGGAGGTTTGGGGGGGCTGCGCGGGCGGAGTGGTGGTGGAGAGGGGATAGGTGGCGGGTCTGAGGCCCACGACGGCGGCGCTGAGGGTTTCCGTCCTCACGATTTGGGTGCGAAGGGGCGGAGGGTGGAGGAGAAAGAGGGCGTCGGGGGAAAGGAAGGGGATCGGAGCTGGGGGGAGGCGGACTTGCGACGGCGGCGTTGGTTCTCTGGGGAGGGGACGACGAGATCGCTATTCCCTCCTTCCCTTTTTTTTCTTTTTCTGTTTTGATTCTAACGGAGGGGCTTTGTGTAAATATATATTTTTTATTATTAAATTAATTCTAAAAAGCAACTTTTATTTTCGACCTTGAAACGAGACCCACCGCATGTCGTCTCTAGCTAATTACCCCCATTCCGAACACAATCGGATATGTATCGTAAGCTGATTCGATCGTTTCGATCAGTTTTCGTCAAAATCAAAATCTAACTCCATATATTGAATTTGAACGCACATTTCAATTTACCGGAGCCACATACTAACTGTAAAATTTCCAGAAATTATTTCTAGCTTCGTATTGACGATCCGGTCCTAACAAAACTAATTTCGTCGAATTCTGAGACCGTTTGAAAAATGGCTATTTTCTAGCCGATTAAAATCAACTAAAACTGGTCAAACGCGTTTTCCTTCGCCACGCTCACATACTAATTCATAAAATTACGAATTTTGAAACCTAGCAATAACTTGTCATCATGGATCAACCGAAAGTGTTTTCGTCGAAAACAGAGGTCTTTTGCAAAATTTCCATTTTTAAGGGCCAGAATTCCATAACGACTATTCTGAATTTTTAACTGGGCATAACTTTTTATCCCCGCTATGAAATTTCAATTTTTCGGATTCTTTGGAAAGCTATTCCCAATTAGATTCTAATATTTTTTGTTTCGCTAAAATCCGGTTTATTTTGAATCCTGTACATTCATTTGAATTTTGAAATTGAATTTTCGAACTACCGCGCCATTTTCAATTCCTTTTATATCTAAAATAAAATATTTATATTCTAACGACAATCTTTATAAATATATACGTTCTAGTTCCATTCAAAATAAATTTCTTGTCGTTATTATTTAAAATAATTCATTTTAAATAATCAAAATTTGCTAAAATTGCAGAAATAAAAAATTTAAATTGGCTCGGATTTCCGGGTTATTACAATCTTCCCCACTTAAAAATTTTCGTCCCCGAAAAGGAACGAAGCTGGAAGTTGTTTAACAAATCAACTCAACTTTAATTATTTTCATTACGGCTTAAGTTCTTCAACCTTTCAGTTTCTAAGAACTTTTCAAATTTTTCAAAAATTTGGCTAACACCCTAAATTTTCGAAAATTTCACCATAACCTCCCCTGCACCGGGGACTTCGGAATATTTCATATAGCCTCCCATGGCCTTCTTCAATCCAAAAGAAAAAGAAAAAGCCAAGCGGCTAGCCAATCGGCTCATAAAATCATCCAAAACCCAATAAATTAATAAACATGTACCTATTTGTCGGGCAAACAATTTTATTCTTCTGCTCGCTCCTCCTTGCTATGACCTGTTCAATGTAAGTACATGTTATGCAAGCAAATGCGACAAATTTTCAATACACTCACTAATTGGTTCAATTTGGCTAAAGGTTCAACATTTTAATTAATCAACCAATAATCAAACAACACAATCAGCAATCAATTAGTTGATTAACATTTCAAATTCGTAATTTTGATACATAGTCAAAAAAACAGATTTTTGATGCCAAATCACAACAATAATCCCTTTCTAATTTTGGTTCTCACACCAGTCAATTGGAATCATATAGAAATCCCAATTACGAAACACGAACATAAATACTGATGATGTCGCGACATCACCAGAATTATTCCCGAGTGGCTAGAGTGTGATTCTATATCTATCTAGTATATTAAAACTTCAAATACACGCGGATCAGACGTATATGAAAAATCTTTATATACTGGATTGTCCAAATTCAACATAAAATAAATAATCAAATACGAATAATTGATTTAAATTTTCAAAACAAAACTTGTTTTCATTTTAAAAATATATTCTTCACACTCGTTCTAGGATACTACCGATCCCATCTCTAACGATTCATTCTTATTGGATATTACTAATCCGAACTCTGATGAATTCTTTCGTATGGTTCTAATGTGTCTTGTTCTCTGAGCTTTGTAAACCAAAGCTCTGATACCAACTGAAGCGACCCGAACTCCCCCGATCTCCGAAGAGAAGAGAGAGAACGAATTACTTTTAGGACAAGACGAATTATAACGCAAATAGAAGAACATTTCATTGTTTATTACAACAATTCCATCAGAATACAAGAATATACAGAGTATGAATAAATATTACACAGAAAATACCAGAGATTTAAATTACATTTAAATACATCGCAGCGGAAAAACAATATAAAACACAACTGAAAGAGATATACGGATACAGAGCTTTCCGGATATCATTCCAGCTGTAAACCAGGTGCCTGTGAATATAAATCTGCAAAACCAAAACTCCTAGCTACCCGTGTCAAAATAAGGGCACCTAGAGTTTAGGCTAAAACAATAAACTCCTGGTCAGTCATGTGACTGGTGTGAGAACTAAAACAGTTATTAATCTTTATTTTAAAGTTATGTAAATCAAGGGACCACGCCGTATAACACGGAACGGGTTTCCACCCAAGAATACCAGTGCATAAAACAATAGCGCAATGCTAAATAAAGAACAATGAAGCTATTATAAGACCCAGGTCCCATCACACAATGCAACGCAAGTCGGAGGATAGGGTTTTACCTTATAATAGCCAAAGAATGCTTGATACATTTAAAAACAGATTATTTTGATATTACTATAAGTGTATAGTTTCAAAACAATTTCAATCATAAGTATCAATCATAGGCGACATGAATTCCCCATACCACTATGTCGCTATATATAGGCTATACAATCAAAACCGCAAAGTCACGTATTGGAAGTTTGATTTCCATCTGTGAACCGAGGCAGAAGATAGTCCTCACCGAATTCGAGACGCTTTAGCCCGCCCCTCAGGCAAGTACTCAGTCAAGCCTTTGGATCATCAGGGCCGGTCCATCGATGTGGATCAAAATGCCTGAACACTGCGTTTCCCCGCCCTTTGGGGCGTAAATGAGCCAACGAATGACTCCATCGGCTCCACATAGTCACCGATATATCCGAGGCGCCTCGCAACAACAACAACCACATAAGTCAAACTCGTCAAGGCATGTAAAATCACTGACGCCACTTCTAACTAGAAGGAAACGCATGCCCTCCCTGATGTCCTCTCCTGTTTCTGGTTCACAACCGGGGTGTGAGGCTCGCGAATCAACGCTACACAAAGCTATGCCACACAGGCCATGCTTAGATCATCAACCATAAGACTTTGCTTTTCAACAAAAGCCTTGATCATTTGCCACTTAGGCATGCTACACAGGCAATTCACTCCATGCGATTGATATCCACCAATATATAACCTCTAAGCTTATACGTCTCAGAGAAGGGCGTTAAGAAAAAAAAAATTCTCCACCGCCAAACAGATATATATATATATTTAATAGAAATCAACCACACAGAATAAAATCCAATGTCAGACACACAGTCCATTTACAAGTCCGTTCTGGGTCTGAACAAAACCGGAGACACCTTGTACCTCGCATATCCATCGATCTCGACGTACATCTGTACGACCACTAACTGATTCCCTCATCTTGGGTGTATGGTCCAATCAAGATCATTAGTAACCACCCAAACGACGCGAAGACCTCCGGTCTTCGACCACCGTCTTCATCCTCGACACTACGTCGAATCAGTTATTCAGAATGGGATAAACTCGGTCTTTCTGAATAACTTGCGTATATAATAAACAAGTGTTACACAAACACAACATACGCCTCATTCCAATTCATCAGTCACTAGTCATAAATTAGCAAGAGAATAATTCCCCAAACATTAACCCCGAAGGCCGAAACCAACATCAGATCAATACCCAGGAAACCGTTCTTCTTAGCTAACCTATAGTTAGTTTCTAAATTTCACATTCTTAGGGAAAGGTTCCCATTAATTTTATCAAAGATAAATTCTTTTAAATTTATTCATTAATCTACCTTTGAATATCACTTCAAATTAGTCGGGATTAGCGAACCACACCGAAGTAATTGTTTATTTTATTTCCCAATCCCAACCTATTCATCCCATGAAGTAAAACCGGTAATACTTCATATCTAACCCCACGGTGTTATCAGTAAATTCAATTACCATTTCACGTTCAAATCTGGTTAAAGATTTAACTATCACTTGGAGTAAAACTGGTGATACTCCATTCTCGATCTTTTCTATCTAATTAAAGATTCATTAAAACTCCACTTAGTTTTATTTTTTCACTGGGTTAAAAACCGATGTCATTTAAAACACGGTTCACGATAAACCCCAAAATCACATCACATTTCAATCAGTCCCTAACCGTAAATTAGTAAGAGGACAGTTCCCTAAATATTAACCCCGAAGGCCGAAACCAACATCAGATCAATACCCAGGAAACCATCCAACTTAACTGAACCCCAGTTAGTTCTTAATTTTCTTAACTCCATTTGGGTTTAAGAACAGTATTATTAAAGATACCATTCACGATAACTAAAATCCCATTTGATATTAACCACAAGGCTCTGAATAGAAAATATATCGGCTTATATTCAATATCAAATTCTGAAACCAACAAATATCGTATTGGAAATAACGATACAAATATATCTTTCAAATTTCCATAACAACATCTGTATAATCACGAAATCCAACATCGAACTATTTCGAGGATGATTTCGATTCAAATCCATTCCAATTCAATTATTGGAAATCCTGGTTATTTTTAAAACCATTTCAAATCCAATTTATTTATTTAAAAATAAATAAATTATTATTCTAGTTCAAAACTAATTCATTTGGATAAAAATCTACTTTTATCTTTTCAAATATGGAGTTCTTCATCCCAATTCTTCACAAATCATTTCTTATGATTTTTCACTAATTATTAATATTTTTAATAATTTTATCAAGGCCCGTCCAATCGATTTCCATCAACGGCCATCGAACTGCACTTACAGCTACCTTTTCCAAATTTGATTTGGACATAATTCCAAATCCAACCATTAGATTTCAAATCTCTAATATTCGTTAGAAATCTCTTTGCGATACGAACCCAATGGTTCCGGTTTCAGGAGAATCCGACGGTCGGATCTCCCGTAATATCCATTCGAAGTCAATGGTCGAAATTCGTGAACTACCGCGGCGCGGCGCGTTCTATTCAAGCCATTATATATATATTATATATTTAGTCGATTTCCTTTCGAAATGTATTTTGTAAATCGTTTTAAATTCGTTTTCAAAACGATTTCAACTTCATATTCAATTTCTAATCAAAATTGAATATTCCATATCATCGATATACAAATGATAATATTTTCAAAACCCTATATTTTGAAATCACTTTCTTTTCTATATTCATTATAAAAATGAATAATATCGATATAAATATCGTTCACGTCAGTATAGCGTCAATCCAATCAACACGGCTTTTATTCAACAGATGAATGTTTATTCTATTCAACACATGAATTTATTTTCAATTCAACACATGAATTTATTTTCAATTCAACACATGAATTTATTTTTAATTCAACACATGAATTTATTTTCTATCCAGCGCATGAATTTTTTTTCAATATTGGAATGAGGACCAATAATTTACTATGTAATGTTAATTATATGGATTTTCTACAACATATGTATATAATAGCAACGATAAATAATCAACCATTATCCAGAGTGCACCACACAACTGCATAAGCATTAAATATAAATAATTAACGCTTACACAGTTTGTCGACCAATCGATCGACATACAACTAAACAATCGGGATTAGTGTATGTCAAATATCATCCTAATACCCGTGTGGGATTTCAAATCAACACATACAAATTTTATTTGTGCAGTTGGGAGATGTGTAAAATTTATCGTCCCAATCAATATCAGTCAAATCAGCGTATATAAACAAATCGTCCAATTTATTTATAAATATTTATTTTATATACACGTTTAAAATAATATTTTTAACTATAAAATATTTTCCACTATAAAATATTCTATTTCATTCCACATCACACAATCAAATTTCACAACACAACAACCAAACAAACAAGTCGTCCATGGTCTTTGGACGACGGGTGTCGGGTGCTACTGAGCACCGTCTGCATCCTAGTATATATTTCAAACTAGAAATAAAAATAAAAGCGAGGAGTTCTCACCGACTAGCTAAACCAAACGCCACGACTCTTCTTATGTAGAAATCTTCATCGTGCTCGCCTTTTGTTAATTTCATTGTCTGTAGCCACTACATATATAAAAATCACATTTTTATATTGTTGCTATGTATATAAAAATCGCATTTTTATATTGTTGCTATATATATAAAAATCACATTTTTACACTGCTATTATATAGATAAAAATTCTATTTTTATACCACTACTATGTAGATAAAAATTCCACTTTTATCTCGCTAGTAATATAATAAAAAATATATTTTTATTACTCTACATAAAAAAATCATATTTTTATTCTTCCTATGATATAAAAATCATATTTTTTTATTTCGTAATCATATTTCTATAACGCTACTGAATATATAAAAATCGTATTTTCATATAACCAAAAGTCAAATCTTTTCTATAATAAAAATCAAATCTTTAACCCTATAAAAAATCTAATCCTTTTTATTTAAAAATCTTATCTTTCCAATTTACAAAATCTTATCTTTAATTTTAATTTACATACATAAAAATCGAACCTTTATCTAAATTAAAAATCAAAGCTTTATTTATTTAAAAATAATATAAAACCCTATTTTTGTTCATAATAAGCCAATCACTTTTCAATAAACAGCTACAACAGAAAAAGAAAGTAAAATAAAATAATTAAAAAAAACTTACAGTAAACGAGAGGAGGGGCTACCATCGTTCGCCGGAGGTTGGGGGGAGGGCTGCGCGGGCGGAGCGGTGGTGGAGCGGGGACAGGTGGCGGGTCTGAGGCCCATGACGACGGCGCTGAGGGTTTTCGTCCTCACGATTTGGGTGCGAAGGGGCGGAGGGTGGAGGAGAAAGAGGGCATCGGGGGAAAGGAGGGGGAGGCGGACTTGCGACGGCGGCGTTGGTTCTCTGGGGAGGGGACGACGAGATCGCTATTCCCCCCTTCCTTTTTTTTCTTTTTCGGTTTTGATTCTAACGGGGGGTGGGGGGGGGGCTTTATATAAATATATATTTTTTATTATTAAATTAATTCTAAAAAGCAACTTTTATTTTTGACCTCGAAACGAGACCCACCGCTTGTCATCTCTAGCTAATTACCCCCATTCCGAACATAATGGGATATGTATCGTAAGCTGAATCGATCATTTCGATCAGTTTTCGTCAAAATCAAAATATAACTATATATATTGAATTTGAATGCACATTTCAATTTACCGGGGCCACATACTAACTCTAAAAATTCCAGAAAATTATTTCTAGCTTCGTATTGATGATCCGGTCCTAACAAAACTAATTTCGTCGAATTCTGAGACCGTTTGAAAAATGGCTATTTTCTGGTCGATTAAAATCAACTGAAACTGGTCAAACGCGTTTTCCTTCGCCACGCTCACATACTGATTCAGAAAATTATGAATTTTGAAATCTAGCAGTAACTTGTCATCACGGATCCAACGAAAGTGGTTTCGTCGAAAACAAAGGTCGTTTGCAAAATTTCCATTTTTAAGGGCCAGAATTCCATAGCGACTATTCTGAATCTTTAACTGGGCATAACTTTTTATCCCCACTATGAAATTTCAATTTTTCGGATTCATTGGAAAGATATTTCCAATTAGATTCTAATTTTTTGGCTTCGTTAAAATCTGGTTTATTTTGAATCCTGTACATTCATTTGAATTTTGAAATCGAATTTTCGAATTACCGTGCCATTTTCAATTCCTTTTATATTTAAAATAAAATATTTATATTCTAACGACGATCTATATAAATATATACGTTCTAATTCCATTCAAAATAAATTTCTCGTCGTTATTATTTAAAATAATTCGTTTTAAATAATCAAAATTCGCTAAAATTGCCAAAATAAATTTTTTAAATTGGCTCGGATTTCCAGGTTATTACAATCTGTATCAATTACAGTATCAAATCCATGTAATATTTTAAAAGGTTTTCCTGAACTCTTGTCCGTTCTGGTAGAATGATCAAAAATTCCAATTTTTGACTATTCTGGAAATCTAGTACTTTTGATCAGATTTAACATTTTAAATGTGTTATTTTGTATGATTACTTTTGTTTAAATATGAGAATTTCAAATTATTTGAATATCATTTTAAAAATATCTTTCAATATCAATATTTGAAATGGTCTAATTATTTCAGTTACGAAATTTTGTAAACAGCCATATATTTATATAAGTTGCAAATTGTTTGCAACTTAATCATTGTATCATACACATCTTAGTATGTGTAAAATGGCCACTAAACTGTCTTGTAAAATTATAGACAAGTTTCAAATGTTATAAGAACATGTAATAGTTAACTCAAATTTTAGTTATGACTTAAATTTTAGGTCATTCATGCTAGAGTCTGACTTTAAAGTGTTAATATTCATCATGTTTGTTACATATAGGTCCATCCACCTGTTAGAAAAACATATCTTAACAAGTTAAAGATATGTATTATGCAAATTTGGTTTGCATACCCTGTTTTAAAATGGAATAGTCTCAATTGATGTATGTGATACGTCATATAAGATAGTATATATCATAATGAAGGTTGTTTCAATAATGATATATATATTACTGAGTATTTGATTCAACATGATTATATACATATTGATGTATTCTTAATAAGAGCGATCATGTTGACTAAAACCTTCTTTTTCATTGTAGGAGTTATTATAATTGCTGAAAATTGTTCCAACATGATGACCAACTCACAGTGAGGCATGGATTAAGCAATATCTCATAACTCTAATTCCATTTCAATTGAATATGACGGGTCTGTAGGTGATAAATGTGTATAATATTAACCTTATGATCTGTGTAAGCTTAAGGGCTGTGTATACATATCATTTATGAACTATTACTACGTGATTAAGTCACAATATTCTCTATGCAATCAGATTTGTTACATAGATAGATATTATATTAAACTGATTGTATGAAACTGATTTATTGTTCATATTATCAATTTTAAATTTGATGTATATTCAGTTGTAAATTTTATGCATGGGTTTATGTAATTTTAAGCGATATTAACATTAGCTTAATATATAAATATTCATGGTATATTTATGATTGGATCATATACATTATAGATTATTCTGGTCCATAATCTATAAATTTTTCAAACATGACGTTGTTATGCAAACAAACTATAATATAAATGTTTGCAGCATTACAAATTGAAATGGGATCAATGTTTGTAATTGAACATTTAACTAATTTGGACCTAAAATCATATAAAATCCTGATATGATATTGACTTAGGGTTATATGATAAATGAAGTCAAGTTTAGATTATAATGTATAAGACATGTTGTAATTTTAATAACCAATATTTTGAAATGTTCAAAAGGAAAAATATAGGCATCATTCCTATATTGCTTCTAATTTGAATGCTTAATATATGTTATTTAAATTTTATTGATATTTTGAATATAAAATACATATGTTTTGATATACGTAGATAATTCAATATGTTTCACCACTACGAATTATAAATTTCCTCTAAAGCAAAATTTGTTATATTAAGTCATGGTGAAGTTTTCCAGCAGTACACCCATCACTTTCCAATCTCGTTGGATGTAACTAATGCCAAAGCGTTGTGCGCCTTTTATTTTGGTTATATGCGGTAGGAGTAATTGTGGTTCTTCGACTGTATTACTGGGTATGACTTAACTAAGGCTGCATAATAGTATTTATGGCCTTAGAGACAATAGCATGAATTATTCTATATTTTGAGAAAATGAATAATATTGAACAAAATGTTCGTCATGGGATCCAAGAATGATATATGATATAATTGACATAAGATGTCTACCTAAAAGGTTGTGTTTTGGGTTTAGCCAAAGCTGGGTCAAGGCATGACTAGATATGGATCTTGGAACACCATTATATGTGTATAATGATATGTATATATAAACAGAGGGATGTTAATTTGAGTGGGAGCGTATTTTAGTTTAAATATTATATTTATGTTAATATAAATTTTAATTGTCAAAATTTTGAATTAATATTAAATGAATATTATAGAATCAGTTATTACTTATTATCAACTGTAGATATTAAATAACAAAATAACTCTGATAATTTAAATTAATCCTTGAGAAGGACAAATCAAATTAAATCAAATTTCTTGACTAACATTAAAATTCCTCAACCAAATTAAACGTAATTGTTTTAGATATAAAGAGAGGATCTAAAATAAGTTAAAATATGACTTCAACTGAATAAAATATAATTATTATAATAATCTACTTATACATTTCTAGTATTAGATACTAGATATAAATCACATAAATGTATGTTGATTTACAGAAATTGCAGAATAAGTAGAAATATGTTAAAAGAACAAGTGGACTTACAATTGGAAATGAAGCAAATGTTGATAGATTATCCATAGGAAGTTGATTCTCATTGAATATACTGGCTTAATTAAATAAATAAAATAATTGTTATTACGAAATTCCACTTAAAATAAATGTTATAATACATCTTATTTAGACAAGTTTGAATTTCATTTGTAATAAAAGAACAATTGTTATTCATTTTTATTTAAACGAAATATCGTATGGAATTTCACAAATAGTTAATGATATTTGTAAATCCTTAACTATAATGTACTTGACATTAATAATGACTGGATCAAATTTAGCGATTTAAATCCAATATACCTCTAGTATTACCAGTTAGCCCACTAAATAAGAAAGTATATCAAAACTCCATAATGATAGAATTTTGAAATCATTTGATTTTGAATCATATAAAGAATGCAAATCTTGTTTATTAGGAAAAATAACTGAGTCACCTTTCACTTGACACAGTGAATGCATGATAAGTATTGGGTCTCTTACATAATGATGTACATGGAGCAATGAATACATAAGCTACAGGTAGGTTTATTACTTCATTATATTCACTGATGATATCAGTGGATACAGATATGTGTATCTTATGAAACACGTATTAGAATCCTTTGAAAAGTTCAAAGGATTGAAAGTGGAGTTAGAAACCAATTTTAAATAAATAAAAAAAACTTTCGAACAGATTGAAAGAGAATATTTAAGCCAACTATATAATGACTATCAAAATGAGTATGAAATTGTTTCACAACTCACTCCACCTAGAACATCGTACTAGAATGATGTGTTTGAACGGAGACATCGCACCTTATAAGATATAGTACGATTAATGATAAGTCATATAGGTCTTCCGATAAATTAAATTTAGAACAATTATATTAAATCCCACTAAAACGATTTAAAGATGCCATATAAGATATGGACTCGGAAATGTCCTAGTGTGTCTAATACAAAGATTTGGGATATAAGGCGTTTGTTAAACGTCCTTCCTTTGATAAGATCAGACCCATATCAGATAACTATTTTGTGTAATATCCGCAAGAAACAAATGGATATCAAGTTTATAAATCCTTTGAGAATAAAATGTTTATTGCTCGAGTTGGTATTCATTTAAAGGAGAGCCAGTTTCTAAGATACCGATGGGAATGAAATAGAATTTGAAATGTCTCAGAAACCACAAAATGCCATTGAATCTTGTATAGACAAGAAATTGAGTGGGAGTGACACAATAATTCTAATGTTGTATATTTTGATAACACATTAATTATTGTGAATATTGTTAGTTTTAAAACAAGAAATAAATACTGATTCTAAGAAAGAAACTGTTTGGATTAAAAAGTACATGATTGAACTTAATTCATTGTCGATCCAATGTTATACATTGTGATAACAATATGGCCGTTATTCAGATCTAAAACATTAAATTCATTATCGATCCAAACATATATTTTAGAAATATAAATCCTATGTGAAGTTGTTCACAGAGGAAATGAACATATCTGCAAAAGCTACAAATGTTGTAATGTTGCAGACCTACTGAATTAAACTTTGTCGCAGCAGAAGTTTAATAGTCACACTAATTTCATGAGTATATGGTAGATGACTGATTGACTCTAGTGCAAGTGGGAGATTGTTATAGCTTATGCCCTAGAGGCAATCCATTTGATGAAATTGATAACAATATTGTTGTTATTATTTTGTTTGGAATAAAATAGCATTATATTATATTATATTTACTGCATAATATAAATATTAATATAATAGAAGTCCTTTGAACTATAATACGGAATTATATAATTCGAGTAAGACTTGAATTTGAGATTATATAATATGATAAGCATTATAATTCTTAAATGTCCCTAGTCGAGTTTTATTGTATATACAGGACAACAATAAAGCATTGAGACTAGTATATTGATTGACTGATGATCACATCTCATTGATCATTAATATACGTGATATTAAAGTCAAGATATAAATACATATTGGAGAATAGCGTATTGGGCTGACCCACCGTGAGATAAATACATGGAATATAATTAAAAGTATCATAAGTTATTCTCATAGTGACAGTGATGTAATGGTCCTCAGACATGAATCATTATAATTATATTCGAGGATATTTGTGTTTTGATATCATCTAAAGTTATCCATGACAGAGTAACGATAGCGGTGATTATTGTATACATCTCGAATCGAATGAAAAATTATGAATGATCTAGCTGGAACTTAACCCTACGATATATTCGTAGTGATATCCATGGGCCTCTTGATTGAGTGAGACTGTGAAATGCAGGGTCGTGCTCAAATATTGATTTGTTTAAACATTCTACTCATCGATCAAGATAAGCGGATTAAATTATAAAGAGGGTGATACGTTCTATGCCTCAAGTTTAATCCAGGATATACTGGCTAAAAGGACTATATTACATTGATACACTGGTCATAAAAGGTAGTATCGAATCATTGATCTTATTATAACTTGGGTAACAGCGATATATTACTAGATGCCGCTCACTGTTTACAGTTTAAATATCGTTTAAATTGTTGCCAACGTTATGATAACCTATAGGGTGACACATAAAAACGTTGTATGGGGTGAGAACTGTTCTTAATAAAGGAAATAAAAAAGGTTGACTTTTTCTCTATTTTGAATGGTTGAAAGGATTACAAGGGTTATCAAATATCTCGCTAGTCATGTTATAAATTAAGGGCCGGTACATCTTTTAATTAACATACTATTCCGAGATAAATGAGAAATCCTAGATTCTCAAAAAGATCGGCTAGTACTGATTCATCTTCACTCAATTCAATTTCGAGAACAATGTTATGGATTACCAATAGAGAAGCTTGGATTAAGGCATTCGATTCGTTTCAACCACGAATTCAGATTTGTTGATTTTGCAATTTCAAGCACAACCAAAGCATTTGCTTCTGCAATTCTAAAGAAAGGTACATGTTTTAGATTCGATTTTGGGTTCGATTTTGGATTTGATTTTAATTCTAGGGTTCCCAAATCTTAAAACCGCTGCGTAGAGATCCTAGATTACCATCACTACGAATCTCCATATATACCGGTTACACTAAATTTCCTCATAATTCAAACTTTCCTTTCATTATCCGTTAAAAAACAGTAATTTTCCAAAAAAATTAATCATACGACCAAAACCGTATATTTACTTCATCGTGCCCATTTAAAAGTAAGTTAAAATGCTTTTTTTGAATTTTTTTAATGAAAAAAGAAAAGAAAAATCAATGCAAAATCAAAACAAATGTGAAACTCCCCCCACACTTGATCTGGACTGTGTCCTTATAGGCAACCCAAGTGGAAGGAGAAAAGAAAAGAAAATTTTGAAAATATGTCCTATATTTACAAGAGAAAAAAAAATTATTTACAAGAAGTAAATGAAACGGTCTTCTAAAGTCCGATTCATTTGTCTCTTCAAGTATGAGAGACACAATTTAAGCTTGAAAAAACAAATCGTAAAAATTTTTGAAATCAAAAGTTTGTTTTGGAAAACCGAATGTTGTTTTATTAAATATGGAATGAGTTGGTTTGTTTCAGTGGTTTTTGTGGTGGATTGTATAAATGGTTGAGATTCATTTTTAAATTCATCAATTTGAATTTCAAATTTATGTTTGAAAACTTGTTCAAAAATATTGATTTCAAAATCCAAATGTTAATTCAAATCTACACTTTCACAATTCAACTCATCTTCGAAAAGACCAAAAAAATTTGTTTTCATCAAATTCATCTTCCTTTGAATTATTCATAACTTCATTGCATAAATCATTTTCAAATTCTAAAGTTGTGGTTTGAAAAATCGTTATTTTCAAAAAAAGGAAGATCGATTTTGATATTTGAAATCCAACTCAATTACCGTATTATTAACAACTTCGTTAAGATTGTTATTTTCCATTTCAAAAGTTGTTATTTCAAAATCATCGATTGTGGTAAAAGGTGGATTAATGTTCGAATAGTTATACGTTTGGAATTGGTTTTGTTTCTCATGAAACTTTAAGTAGTTTTCATACAACAAATCCATGTAGTTATCGTCAATTTCGTTCGTTTGCTCGAAAATATCATATTTGTAATTATTTACTTGATAATTATTTGATTCATCCACGTTGAAATTTAATCTTGTTTCTCATGAAACTTCAAGTAGTTTTCATACAACAAATCTGTTTAGTCATATTCATTCATTTGCTGAAAAAAAAATCAAACTTATAATTATTTACATGAGAATTATTAATTTGAAATTGTTGATAACGAAAATTTTCATTTGCACCACAATTGAAAATTTTCCATTGCCAAAATCATTTTGAAAAGTGATTCACATTTTATTTTTATTTTGAAATTCATTTTGGAGTTCGAAATTGAATTGACAAGGGTTATAATCAAAATCGTTTGAATTTGGAATTGAATTTGAATTTCGATTATTTTGAAAACTATTATTTGAATTTTTGCACATGTTCATACACCATTCATATGTTCTTTGAAGTTGTTGTATGCTCATTCGAAGTTGTTGTGTGCTCGTTTCAAGTATTTCAAGTGAAGGTTCAAGATTTGAGGGTTGATTGTCATTTTGAAAATTTTGTGGTGCAAAATTTGAATTTTTTTTGAAATTTTATAAAAGCCGGTGGTATAAAATCCAAAGTTTGTACAATAGTTGTAACTAAAATATCCACATGAATTTGGTGTAAAATTATATGGATATATTGATTTTCACAACTATTGTAAAATTTCGATGAGTAAGGAAATTGAGACATTTTCAAAAAAATTGTTTTTGAATTTTTGTTTTTGAATTTTTTTAAAAGAGAAAAGGAAATAAATATTCACCAAAAAAAAATCTTATTGTATTTTTGAATTTGAATTTTTTTTGGTTTTTTTTTATATATGCATGAACTTAATGAAACTATATGAATGTAACCTACTTATTTACAAATTTTTTAAAATTATATAATGACGGTTAGATTAATTTTTACAAAAGATTTCTTAACCAGTTAACGGACATGAGTTATCGGTGCACGAGGAATCACCCTAGCAATGCAACCGAAGGTTTAAGTACTTTCAGAGGAACAACCCCTATAATATTTACGAATCACCGTAATATTTATAAACGGTTATTACTCTGCTGTAGTCTAGACACCGAGAAATAATTCGTTCGAAATAAACCAATTTGACAAAATATAATGATGTCCTTAGAAAATAAAAACAAAAAATAAGATGAATGCAAAACAGAAATTAAACGTGAATTACCAATGCAACTGCAAATGAATTTTTATTTGTTTTTGGATCTTTTAATGCAAATGCAAAAATATAAAAGGGTTAAAACACAATAGGTAAGCGTGCAGAATTTGTTAGCAAAGCGACGATTTTTAGCAAGCAAGCAAGCGGTTTAGCAAATCCAAGCAAGCAAGCAAATCCACTTGTGCAACCTAAAAGAAATTTAAAAAGAGACACTTTTTTATAAGTTCAGGAAACACTAAATAGAAGAGCTAAACACTATTTTTTTCTACAGAAAAACTAAAACAAGGTTCATACACCAAAAAGAAATAAAAACCTAAAATGGTTTCAAATCCCACAGAAACTAACAAACACTAGTAAAAATTCACAAAAATCCTCAGAATAAACTAAAACAAACTTAACAAGACAAACAAAAACTAACAAACGCTAATAATGTTTTTACCAAAAACATACGCCACTCAGTAAGTGTAAAATATATTTCAGTAAGCCCAAGTATGCCCCGGCCCACGTAGACCCAGCAAGCCCAAATCTAAAACGCGTACAAACTCCAAAAACTAAAACCATGTTGTAAAATATATAAATGTTGTGAATATGCTTTTATTACTTCTCTGTTTAGTCCCACATCATGGGATTAAGTTAATCATCAGCTTCTAAGCCTGTATATAAAGGAGCCAATGTAATAGAAATTTATACACATCTGAATGAATAAAAATGTCCTCTCTTCCTTGTTTCTTCTGTTCTGTGTTCGTTTTATAACACGTTATCAGCACGAATTATGTGAAACCTGAAGTTTCAAAGTTGTTCCAATATTATAGGAACACGAAGTTTCTGAAGTGAATGGACTAATTTATTTGTCCATACGGAAGCTGAAGTTACAAAAATTTGGTCCGAAGAATAATTCCGAGCTGCTCATGCGAATTTGTGGATGCCAATTGCGGAGGGTTCTCTGAATCTGCAGGCTCAAGTGATAACAGTAAAAGATAGATCTTTGCTTCCGATCCATAGCTTCCGCTACATTCTGCATCCTTCTGCTTCACCATCGCCATTGTAGATCTGCTTCACCATCATGCAATTAAGGGAAGATGGCGGATTGAAACGAGTCGTGTTTGAAATAGTCAAACATCAAATACACGCCTTTAATCTTCTTCTTGCATTAGGTCTTCTCCTCATCATACAGGCGAACTCAAGAATTTGGTATTTCAATTTTTATTTTCCCCTTCCATAATTATAAATTTAGCACTTAATTTTGTTCCAAAAGTTTACGACTTTCTACGTGTCTAGAACCTCGACCTTGATTAAGTAGATCTGGCATTTTGCTATATTTTTTTTGCCTTAATTATTTTTGGCGATTCAGGTGGATTTTAATTTCATGTTGTATTTTGAAAATTTATCCTGTTGTAAGGACTAAGTAGGTACGATGTAAATTTTTCTTTTGGTATCATCTCATTTTAGTTATGGGTGAAGATTAAAACCTTTACCTGATCAGATCCCCTGTTTTCTATCGATTTCATAGTTAAATTACGGAATTTGGGTAGTTCCAGAAACTGTGTGCGTCTATACAAACACATGTACATATATGGATGCAGATGAATCAATTTATTTGCTAATCTGGATGATTTAGTATTTTAAACATTTTAAATAATTGAACATGTATTCCGAATCGTCTGGATATCTTATTTGCTACTTCTGTATGGATATCTATACGTTTGTTACGTTCAAAATTCCTTTTACCATGTCATAAGAGGTACCTATACAACTTCTGGCATGCAACTTTTGCATTTAAAGTTTTGAATTGGTCTCCTTCTATACGAACAATCATGCAACTTCTGGTAATAAATATCTTAGCCTTTACTGACTACATAAGTTTACTAGCCTAATTATGTGCTGATACGGCGACTGGTTCTTCTTCTCCTTTATAAATATGATACCATTCCTTATACCAATTTTTTTTCCTCAATAAGAATTTGGGACAATTAATTTCAAACTTACAAACAAATACCATTGCAACAGTGCTCCCGTGTTCATAAACCATTTCTCTCTGTTTTCTGTAAAATCTCTGGTTATGCTAGCTGGATGAAAATTATATTCCCGCCTTTACAATTCGCTATAGTACCATTATTATTATTAATTTAGTTTTTTTTTAAATATCTTACTTGTGGGAGTATTACTGTAGTCAAAATATTATAATATGAAATGTATTGGTATGGATTGCAGTAGTAGATATATTATTGACACTACTGGCGCCATCACCTTTTCATGTTTAGGAAACCTTGCAGCCACTATGCCTCATATTGTACTGCTATTGGTAGAATGCTACTGTACTTATATCTTTATTTATGGAGTGATCTCTTTATTTATGGAGTGATCTCTTTTGTGCTTCCGTACTTTATAAGAAACTAAGCGCTGATATTAGGAGTGGTCTCTTTATTTATTTATATGTTTTCTTATTTTGGTTTGTGTGTATTAGTAAGCTCAGCTATTATGCTTAACCAGTAATCTTAACAATGAATTGTTGATTGTTTTCTTTATTTCCAATTAGTTAGTTAGCGAGTTTTTCATTCTATAATTATAGTTATGCAGAGTTACTAAAACAAATGTATATTTGTACATCATTTGTTATTTTATCTCTGCGGCTACTATCAGTTGTCATTTGCATATATATATATATATATATATATCCAACAGAATTATGGGTATAAAATATAATGATGTGGCATTTAAACTCAATGACAATATTGATTTATCACTGAAGGTGAATTTGAAAACTCATGATGTAAACAAATTCTCTCAAATGAGGAACCTGAAGTTCATATGCAAATGACCTGAAGTTCATATGACCTAAAGTTTATATGCAAATGATGAACCCGAAGTTCATATACAGATGAGAAACATGAAATAAAGCCTTAAAGCATATAATTGCATTTAACAGCGAATGACCTGTAATAGAAAAGGTTGAAAAATCAACAAAAGGAAATTTATTGTTATAAGAGATCATTATATTTATAATAAATACTATTTTCTTGAAGAAAAATAGTAAAATGGCTCTCATATGTGAATAAAAGCACTCTCTAGAGAAATTGCTTCAATTTAAAATATATAATAATATGCAATTATAATGAAACCTGAAGTTTTATTATATTACTTTAGAACATATCATATTTCCAGAAGAAATGTTTTATTGCTCCTTGAAAAAAAAAATTATAAAGGAAAACATGCATCTTGAAGATCATATTAAATTAAGATCTAATTATTGATCTTAATTTAGCATACCTGAAGTGAATGCAGAAGCAACTTTTGTTAACTGAAAAATTTAGAACATGCAGTTTCTATATTGGTAAGAAATAATTTTGATGTAAAAAAAGAAAGATCTATATATGGATTGTATACTTGAACCAAAAGTTCAATACAGTTGAACCAGAAGTTTAATACAGTTTAACAACTTGAAGTTGTTTATATATTTTATTTAAACTAGAAGTTTAATACAGTTTAACAACTTGAAGTTGTTTATATATTTTATTTAAACCAGAAGTTTAATACAGTTTAACAACTTGAAGTTGTTTATATATTTTATTTAAACCAGAAGTTTAATACAGTTTAACAACTTGAAGTTGTTTACATATTTTATGTGAACCAGAAGTTCAGTATAGTCCCAAATCAGATATTTTGGATATTATGAAACGATCTATAAGATTAACGTTGGCATTGCTTGATAAGCAAAAATTAGTGATTGGAACATTATAAACAATTTTTTCTAAAATCAATAACTTGAATGAGAGAGAATATGCAAATCAATTACATATATAATACGTGGACGCACATATATACACATATATGTGAAAATTTTATTAACAACCTGAAGTTGTCATGAGCTCATATTATAAATTATGCATATATTATTTTATATTTCAGAAAGTCGATTGACATCAATATTGAATGACCTGAAGTCATGTGCATATTCAAATGATAGAAAATTCCTCCAAATCATCATATCAATGAAAGAGAATAAGCAATGCAATATGAATGCATCTTATAAACTAATAAGAGCATTATCCTCCTACAATTGATATACATCTAATGTATTTGCTAGCTATGATGCTATAGTGGATCAAAAATGAATCCAAAGTAGGTTTATTATTTAAAGTGACAATGTTTGTCAACATTGAGGGGGAGGATAAAGGAATCATCGATGTTAAATATTTGCTAACATATAGAATTATGCAAAGTATTAAGTAACTTGCATAAATTATCAATTATGTCCCTAATAGACTTTCTCCAATATACGTTGGAATCCCCGAAGGATCAAAAGGTGTAAATCATAGCTGAAAATATGGTATAAAATGTCAGTTCAATATCTTTGGAGTAAATCATAAAGATGCAAAATAAAGGAGGTGAGTGTTCCTGAAGAAACACTTAAGGGTGCTTTAAAAGAAACTCATGACATGATTGTCAAAATAACCCCAGAAGTGGTTTAGGTACCTAAAGCATAATAAGTTTTGAGATCTCAATAAATTATGTGTACAACTGACAAGAAATGATCATCGATGATAAATTAATAAATAATAAAGCGCTTATATTTATAAATGGATTAAAAATCCCATATTAGAGAGAAACATGATTGGCCATCATGAAATTCTCCTAAATAAGAGATATAACCTGTAGTTCATAGGATAAAAATAGAAATATATATAATGACAAAAACACGGGGAAGTTACTGAAGCACCATAGAGTGTCAACAACATGGTAAGTGCCATGAGCATTGTATTTTCAGAGAAAATTGTATTGATTAAAGTGATGAAAGTGTTTAAAACACTTACAATACCCTGAAGGTATGAACGATGAAAGTATACAAATTCCAGAAGAATTTAAATAACTTTGGTAGTGATAAAGAGCAAGAAATGTAGATTACAACATTCTTTTAAGTATTGTTGTGATGAAAATCTTGAAATAATTCATGATGAGTAGATAACTTCCTGCTTTCAAGAATTGTTGTAATAAAACTCTTAATATCCAGTGAAGTGGTAGTTGCGATATGCAAAACTTATTATAATATATAAGTTCCTGAAGAACATAAATAACATTTGTTATTATAAAGAATACCAAGAACATGGATGATAGATTGCAACATTCTACTAAGTATTGCTGTAATGAAAATCTTGATATACTTCAAGATGAGTAGATTACTTCCTGCTTAGTAATGAAAGTTGTCTTATTCGTCAAATATGTATTGCAACATGCAAGTCCGATTGAAACAGAAAATTATAAGCACCTGAAGTGTATTCATAAATGATTATTGGTATCATACAAATCATAAAAGTGAGGCGTTTTAAATAAGAAAGCATGCCTGAAGCATGAAAATGCACATGAAGTTTTAAAAGAAGAAAAAACTTCATTAAGAAGTATTTGTAAGCAATTTGAGTTACTGAAAGAAGAATACGAATTCAGAGGAAATTATAAAATCAGGGGGAGCATCCATAAGTATGATATAATGCACTCTTTTTCCTTAACTAATTTTTTCCCCACTGGGTTTTTCTTAGTAAGGTTTTAACGAGGCAGCATTTTGATCCAGAAGTATCAAACATCTTTTGATGCAGTAAACTATTACTTATGAAGACAAGGCAATTTGCATGGCTCAGATTCAAGTGAATTATATCAAAGGTGATAGGATGGAGCAAATTTCTTCTAAATTTCTCTTCACACATGAATGAAAGGATAACATGAATGAGGAGAAACAAACTCAGTTCAAGAAAAGCGGGTAGATCTGTTCTCAAAGGCAATTTCCAAATCAACATTCCAGAAGATGATATACAAAATTGGCATGCGTCGACTACATCAATAGACTAATTGAATAATGAGTTATAAATAAGGGGGAGCATATAAAAATATGCTATAATGTACTCTTTTCCTTCACTAATATTTTTCTCATTGGGTTTTTGTTGGTAAGGTTTTTAATGAGGCATTATCTTGATCTTGAAGTATCAACCCTTACTGAAACATTATAAAACATGTTACCTAAAGATGAAATGAATTTGCACTCTTTTCCTTGTTTATGATTTTTCCCACAGGGTTTTTCATAAAAAGGTTTTTAATGAGGCATTGTTTTGATCCAGAAGCATCAAACTCTTTTAAGAAATATCATTTTAATATGATATTCATAATGTCAAACGTTGTGTACTCTTTTTCTCATTCAAGGTTTTTCCCACTGGGTTTTCCTGATAGAGTTTTAAAGGCAACAGACAATGGTTGTATCGACTGGACGGATATATGCAATCAAGATAGCAATAAGAGGGAGCAATCATAATATATGTTTTAAAAGGGACAACTTCAAGTTGGCGGATCATTCAAATTTTGGAGATGCATATTCAAGGGGGAGTGTTGTAAAATATATAAATGTTGTGAATATGCTTTTATTACTTCTCTGTTTAGTCCCACATCATGGGAATAAGTTAAACATCAGCTCCTAAGCCTATATATAAAGGAGCCAATGTAATAGAAATTTGTACATATCTGAATGAATAGAAATGTCCTCTCTTCCTTGTTTCTTCTGTTCTGTGTTCGTTTTATAACAAACCAACCTTTTTAAGTCCCAAGCTAAAGTAAAGATTAAAAAAACAATGTTGTGCCACGATAGTCAAATACGCATTAAATTCCCTACTGATTCTCAAATAACTCAAAATTTTACTGCCTTAAATTTTGATTTTGGTTTCGTCACGTCACGATTTAGGCTAGGTTCGAGTTTGCTAGCGTACTTTGGGTGGGAGATTCTACGTGTTGAGTTCGAATTTGGGGTTGCTAAGACCGGTCGATTTGGTGGATTGGAGGTGGGATTTTGATATTGTTTTGTTCTGATCTTTGGTTGATTGCGAGGTTGTTTTTGGTTCGGAAGTGATTTTTAGGTGAAGTTGGAATGGGTTACGCTTGTAAAGCACGACAGGAATTGTGATACTGTCTAAATAGTGTAGGACTGGAATTAGAGTTGCTTGATCTAGTTGACGGTTCATGCTTGATGTGGTTTGTTGTCGGTGAATTGTCGTATGTGGTTGGTGACTTGTGGTTTGTGATTTTTACTGAGTGTCAAAGTTGGAAGATGTGGCTTTGGAAGAAGATGTTGCCTTAGTGTTGAAGTGGTTTGAAAAGAAAGGCAAAAGTGGACGGAAATTAGAGAAAGTCAAAGATGATGGTTTTGTTTGTTAGTTAAGCTGAGTTGTGTGGAGGTGTTCGTGAGTGAATTCCGATTACAGGTGGTTTTGGGAGTTGTGGATGAAGTTGGTTGTAGGTACTTAGTTCACGGAAGTTTTTATGCAGATGCTCGGTTTTGTAGACTAGTGAAGGGTATGGATATGGTGCAATATAGTTTGTTGCAAGCAGTAGGGTGTAAACAAAGTGTGTTGACAGTAAAGGAGACAGCAGGGTTAGTGGAGAGTTTATGGTCTAGAGTAATGGTTGAAGTCCAGATGGAACAACAAAGATGAATGTTGTGTAGTGCACAGATGAAGTATGTAAACACATAATGTAATGAAATGTATTAGATAAAAACATAGTGCAAAGATGAAGTATGTTAATACAAAGTGCAACGATGAAGCTTGCAAAGATAAAAACAGAAGACAAAAACAGAATGAGAATTGTAATGAAAAATTCTTTTTAAAATTGCAAACAGAATGTAAATGAAAATCCAAGTATGTTGTGTTATATATATATATATATATATATATATATAAAATATGGAAAATGAATATTGATGAGAGAAAAAGGGAAATATTGAGGATTAAGAGGGAATGTAAACACTGCACAATGAAGTGAGAGTGAAAAACATAAGTAATTGAAAAACACAGTGAAGGAAATGTAGCTCTTAATTGAAAAACACACAAACAAAATTACCTCAAGCAAACAAAACAAAGCACACAATACAAACTTTTTTTTCAAGAAAAAACAACAAGCAAGAAAGTTAACTCGAAGAATAAAATCAAAATCAAATTCCTTTCCCGGTAACAGCGCCAAAAACTTGTTCGACGACAAATATTCTATTGATTAGAAATCTGTTGCGAAGTGTATAAAACCGCAAGCGCACGACGTACACTTGTAGTACATTAGCGAATACGAGTCGATCAACAGGGAATGAAGTAATTCTAATTTTATTTAATCAAATTAAAACAAAGTCGAGTGAAGATTTAGCTAACTACAACTAAACTAAACTGACAAGCTAAGATAGATAAAAATATGAGAGTTAAATAACAACTTAAAAATAAATCCACTCTCTAGATCACATGAATCAACATAAAATGAAACCACGATCCGTTTTTTTTGTTGGTCATTTGTGAATTTAGTTGAAATGATTATTATAAGTATAGCTTATTCATGTTATTAATTAGCACAAACTATCAAACCATAGCATACCCACAAAATCACCTTACTAGTTCTCATGAAAAATGACAACAAGTTGAAATGAAATATACATTAAGCATGGCCTATGAACTATTAATTAGAACTATAGACAATCAAATTTTTATTTCAACATCCACTTAATCACCATCATCATATGTAGATGAAGAGGCAATTAGTGAACGTTTGACTAAGCATAGCCTATTTGTGTAAACACCATAGGCTATCAAACTCAATAATGAACACATAAAACCAATAACATCAACACGACATGAAGCACAAAAAGAGAGCATGAATAAACAAATTATGTTGCATCTACATAATCAAGAGAGCTTCATTACCTTAAGTTGAAAGGGATTAGCCTCTAATATATGTAATTATGACAACAAAAGTGGATTGCAATATTAAAAACAATGGAGAGGACTAATTAGCAAAAACAAAACTAAACTACTTGCTTGAATTTAAACTACACTAATGCATAAAGTAAATAACAAGAATTAAATGAACAAGAAATTAAGTTGCATTAACATGAAAATTACATAAGAGGGAAATGGCTAAGAAGCCATGAAAGAAAGAAAGAACTTTGATCCTCTAAACTAAACTAACTAAAAAGAGAGGATTATTTACATGACATAAAGGGATATATATACATGTTTGAAAACCGAAAACCCTAATCCATTTTGTGGGGGACTACCAAAAATACCCCTTCATGAAGATTCCATTTGTCTTTAGCTACTATTGGTTCATTAAAATTGTATGAAGCCTTTTTTTGTCTCCACTCGCTAATATATTAGCCTCTAATTGTACCATTAAGGAAGGAGAGCTAATGGGTATGTGGGGTCCTCCACTAAGTAGTGAGTGAATTAATTCTATCTCCAATTCTTTGTATCCACTTTGTGCATGTATATCTCCATGTAAACTTTATGTGCATACTTCATTTTTGCTCCTAAATTCCTACAAGACATATGAAAATGAACAAGTAAATTTTATCAAAAATAAATACATGCACAAATGATCATTTTGCCCCAATATGAAGATGAATGCATGATAATTTGAATATTTTGGGTTTTTGGCTAAAACATGTAAAAATTGCCCAATATGTTATTTATTTAATTAAAACAAGAATAAATGTGTGAATATAAATATGCATTTTTACGTGCACATGAAGGGTGATGTTTAAAAACTTAGAAACAACTCAACTCATGGGAGTTGATAAAGGCTTAGGCAATATTCAAACCAATCAAGCTAGTGTTGGCCAATTTTATTTTGCATTGACTACATCTATGGATGAGCTGGTGGACTTAAGTTTTGTTGAGATAAAGGCAATTGGAAAACACAAGGCTTTTACAGTTACATATGATTTGCTTATCGAAAGAATTGGGTATGCCTCGAACCTGGTGCACTTGCTAATATTATAGTGCTACATAGTATGGCATAAGAGGAGAGTTTCTTATTTATGTTGTTAGATTCTGGGATTTCTTTCTTGGTGGGAGAGTAAAGGATTTTTTGATTTGGGTATCCAACACTTAATTGTCGAGCAACGACTTTGTAAGAGTTCACCACTGAAATGCATTTAGCAATGAATCTTCCAAATGTCACTGGGGTAAGCATCCATTCTTGTTTACTGGGTAAGATGGATATTGATTGAAGTTAAAGTTAAAGTATTGGATTTAGAGATAAACTGTATCAATGTAACGTGCTAAAATACGTGATACAATATACGTTAAACGAGATTTCATCATGATCATAACAATGAAGATGCTTTTTTATCCAGAGTTAGGGTTGAAAGATATGAAGCATTAAACTTGCTATCTATGCGTGCAGGTTCAAGTTTCAAATCTCGGGTTTTGATTTTGTTTCATCTTAATATTTTTATATTTCATTTTAGAGGTTATCTTGAACAAAAGGAAAGCATCTTGGTTGTTCATTTCATATTACATATTAAGTTTATCGCGTAGTTAACATGTCTAGATTTTGACGTTCTAATAAGTTTCTAAACGATTAGTATTTAAAAGTAATTTTTTAAACTTACTTAATTAACATGTAAGAGTTAAAAATAATGTTTTGAAGAAAAAAGAAAGTTTGGTTAGTTTGATAATGGTTTGCGTAATTTTTCGCACAAACACCCAATTCTAAATATAAGCACAAAAATATACGGAAAAGAAATAAAATTAAGAACAAATTTAGAAAAATAAGAAGAAAGACACCAAATTTATAGTAATTCGGCAATTCACCAACCTGAGTTCATTTAAGAGTAATAATTTTATTATATTGTAGAAGAATTGCAGTTATAAGAAGTTAAATCCTAAAAATCAAAATGGAAGTGCCTTCCTAGAAAATCATAAAATATCTATTTCCACGTGTCATAGGTCTTGTATTTGTAGCTGAAGACGACTTCCGATCAACCTAAAAATTTGTAGGGAAGTCGAGGAGACAAAATGGAAAGCCTTTTAAGAGCACGGATTAGACTACACCTCATGAAGGGGAAGGCGCTACCGATCCAAAAAGGAGGCTGACACTAATCCGACCAAGTTTGTATCTAAGGGATGCAATCCGAGTAGTGGGTCCCTCTCTTTATTTGCTTCGGATCGTTTGTCTCCATTCCCCGATGAGTCCTCAAATTGTTAATTGATCTTCTTTGAAGTTGACATGTCCATTTAACTCATTAAATGTATGCGGATCCGACAAACATGCAAAAACCAAATTCATAGCCAATTTTGGAGAATTATTTAGGTGACTCCTCTTCATCACAACTTTATATCGTTAACTATGTTTGAGTCCCAAGCTAATAGATTATATTTCCAGATTATCTACTTAATGTTGAAAATTTCAAATATCTGAACTCGATGTGTAACAGTCTTATGGAAAAAGGATTAACAATATGCTTTGTCTAAACATTGAAATAAAAGTTGTTTGTTTTAAATAATTGAGATAAAATATATTTATTGGTTAGTAAATGATAATTATATTAAGTGGTTTCATAAAAACCTATATGAGAAATAAAAATGTTATGTAAAAAAAGAAAACATAAAGCCTTGAATTAGATTTCAGATTGAGATTTCGATCGATAATTGGATGATATTGGACGAGTCGGTTGTCAAAGGAAATATAAATGAGATTTAATGCATTGTCTTATTTAACTGTGAAAAGGAAACCTCGAAGATCTTTGGCAAGATATTGGAGATTTAGAATCATGGTTTAGGTTACCCTCGAATGAACTGGGAAAGCTGAAGCAAGTCAGTCGACTGAACTTGTAATAACCCAGAAATCTGAGCCAAATTAAAATTTTTATTTTGGAAATTTTAGCGAATTTTGATTATTTAAAATGAATTATTTTAAATAATAACGACGATAAATTTATAAAGAGTAGAATAGAACGTATATAGTTATTTGAATTGTCGTTAGAATATAAATATTTTATTTTAATTATAAAAGGAATTGAAAATGGCGCGGTAGTTCGAAAATTCGATTTCAAAGTTCAAATGAATGTACAGGATTCAAAATAAACCGGATTTTGGCGAAACCAAAAACATTAGAATCTATTTTAAAATATCTTTCCAACGAATCCAAAAAATTGAAATTTCATAGCGGGGATAAAAAGTATGTCCAGTTGAAAATTCAGAATAGTTGCTATGGAATTCTGGCCCTTAAAAATGGAAATTTTGCAAACGACCTCGGTTTTCAACGAAACCACTTTTGTTGGATCCGGGATGTCAAGTTATTGTTAGGTTCCAAAATTCGTAATTTTCTGATTCCATATGTGAGCGTGGCAAAGGTAAACGCGTTTGAACAGTTTTAGTTGATTTTAATCGACTGGAAAATGGCCATTTTTCAAACAGTCTCCGAATTTGACAAAATTGGTTTTGTTAGGGCCGTATCGTCAATACGAAGCTAGAAAATATTTTTTGGGAATTTTTCTAGTTAGTATGTGACCCCGGTAAAATGAAATGCGCGTTAGAATTCAATATATAAATTTATATTTTGATTTTGACAAAAACTGATCGAAACGAGCGAATCAGCCTACGATACATATCCCATTGTGTTCGGAATGGGAGTAATTAGTTATGGACGACAGTCAGTGGGTCTCGTTTGGAGGTCGAAATAAAAAGTTGCTTTTAGGGGATTTAAAATAATAAAATAATTAAATATATATTCCCTCACCCTACCTTCTCTCTCTCTCTCCCTTCCTTCATAATCAGTCAACGCCTGGAAAAAAGGAAAACCTAGCCTAATCGACGATCGGAGCCGCCTCCGGCCAGTGAACCCGCCGTCGGTTCCTCCTTTCCCCCCTCCCAGTCGGTGGCGCCATCCTTCCCCCTCCGTTCTCCTCAAACTCGAAACCATCCCCTTATTCTATAAAGAACCCGCGCAGCCGCCACCATCAGTGCCCACCGCCACCTCCTGTCGTGATATCAGACACCCCACCACCTCCCCGACCTGCTGCACTCCGCCAGCGCGCCTCCCCTATCTCCGACAGGCCCACAACCCCTCAACCCCCCTCCACTTCAATTTGAACGCAACAAAGAAACCCCCTCCTTCAAATGTCAACATGAGTTTTTATCTTCATTATTAAGTTAATTTTCTTCTCGGTTTTCTTTAGATTTTCTTATGAAGAAAAACTGATTTTTTTTTATATAGATCATAACAGAAGAAAAACTGAATTTGTATATAGATCATAGCAAAAGAAAAACCGGATTTATATATATATTATAGCGTATTAAAAATGTGATTTCTATATGTATAAGAAAGAATAATAATATGATTTTTATATAGTAGAAAGAATAAAAATCTGATTTTTATTATATATATAGTTGAAACACAAATGTGATTCTAATAGCATTGATATAAAAATGTGATTTTTATATATGTAGCGAATACGAACGACGAAAGTGACAAAAGGTGAGCACGGCGAAGATTTCTACATATGAAGAATCGCGGTGAGTTGGTTTAGCTATCGGTGAGAACTCCTCACCTTTTTATTTATTTTCTAGTTGAAATATATACTAGGATGCAGACGATGCTTAGTAGCACCCGACACTCGTCACCCACAGACCATGGATGACTTGTTTGTTTGATTGTTGTGTTGTGAAATTTGATTGTGTGATGTGGAATGAAATAAAATATTTTATAGTGGAAAATATTTCATGGTTAAAAATATAATTTTTAACGTGTATATAAAATGAATATTTATAAACAAATCGGACGATTTGTTTATAAACACTGATTTGACTGATATTGATTGGGACGATAAATTTTACATATCGCCCAACTGCACAAATAAAATCTGTGTTTAATGATTTGAAACCCCACACGGGTATTGGGTTGAGATTTGATGCACACTAATCCCGATTGTTTAGTTGTATGTCAATCGATGGATTGATAGACTATGTAAGCGTTAATTATTTATATTTAATGCTTATGCAGTTGTGTGGTGCACTCTGGATGATGGCTGATGATTTATCATTGCTATTATATACATGTGTTGTAGAAAATCCATATAATTAACATTATATGATAATTGTTAGGGCCTGATTCCAATTGAGAAAATAAGGAATATTATAAAATATATATTCATGTGTTGAATAGAATAAAATATATATATATTCATGTGTTGAATATAATAAAATATATATATTCATGTGTTGAATAGAATATTCATTTGTTGAATAGAACAACGAAGTTACTGAAATATATATAAAGCCGTGTAGATTAGGTTGACGCCATTTTGACGTGAACGATATTTATATCGATTTTATTCATTTTATAATGAATATAGAAAAGGAAGTGATTTCAAAATATAACGTTTTGAAAATATTATCATTTGTAAACCGATGATGTGGAATATTCAATTTTGATTAGAAATTGAATACGAAGTTGAAATCGTTTTGAAAACGAATTTAAAACGATTTATAAAATATGTTTTGAAAGGGAATCGACGAAATATATATAATATATTTATATTACATATATAATGGCCTGAATAGAATGCGTCGCGCTGCGGCAGTTCGCGAATTTCGACCATTGACTTCGAATTGACGTTGCGGGAGATCCGACCGTCGGATTCTCCTAAAACCGAAACCTTTGGGTTTGTATCGGAAAGAACTTTCTAACGAATATTAGAGATTTGAAATCTAACGGTTGGATTTGGAATTATGTCCAAATCAAATTTGGAAAAGGTTGCTGTAAGTGCAGTTCGATGGCCGTTGATGGAAATCGACTGTACGGGCCTTGATAAAATTATTAAAAATAGTAATAATTTGTGTAAAATCATAAGACATGATTTGGGAAGAATTGGGATGAAAAGCTCCATATTTGAAAAGATAGAAATAGATTTTTATCGAAATGAACTGGTTTTGAACTAGAATTATAATCCATTTATTTTTAAAATAAATAAATTGAATTTGAAATGGT
Organism: Allium sativum; assembly: GCA_030737875.1. Classification (NCBI taxonomy): domain Eukaryota; kingdom Viridiplantae; phylum Streptophyta; class Magnoliopsida; order Asparagales; family Amaryllidaceae; genus Allium; species Allium sativum. Next base: position 383,129,611 of record CM060915.1, read on the forward strand.
TTTAAAAGTAAACCAAATTTCCAATAATTGAATTGGAATGGATTTGAATCGAAACTGTCTTCGGAATATTTTGATGTTGGATCTCGTGGTGATACAGATATTGTTATGGGAATTTGAAAGATATATTAATATCGTTATTTCCAATACGATATTTGTTGGTCGTAGAATTTGATATTGAATATAAGCCGGTATATTTTCTATTCAGAGCCTTGTATTTAATATCAAATAGGATTTGGGTTTGTCATGAATGGTGTCTTCATTAACCCAGTTCTTAAACCTAGTTGAGAAAAAGATTAAATCTTTTTATTTGGATTTAATGAAGTATACCAATTAAATAATATTTAATTGGAATTGAATTGAAATTGACTTTGGGTTTATCGTGAATGGTGTTTTAAATAACATTTGTTCTTTAACCCGAAAGTTAATGGAAAGTGATTTGGGTTGTCGTGAATGGTATCTTTAATAATACTGTTCTTAGACCGAACGGAGTTAAGAAAATCAGAAATTAACTGGAGATTAGTTAAGTTGAATGGTTTCCTGGGTATTGATCTGATGTTGGTTTCGGCCTTCGGGGTTATTACTTAGGGAATTGTTCACTTGCTAATTTACGGTTAAAGGCTGATGGAAATGAAAAGTGAATTTGATAATTAAAATTATCAAATTAAGAAATGATCGAGAATGGAGTACCACCAGTTTTATTCCGGACGATAGTTAAATCTTTAATTAGATTTGAACGTGAAATGGTAATTGAATTTACCGATAACACCGAGGTATTAGATATGAAGTATTACCGGTTTTACTTCATGGGATGAATAGGTTGGGATTGGGAAATTAAAACAACTGATTACTTCGGTAAGGTTCGTTAATCCCGGCTAGTTTGGATAAACCATAATTTGGTTTGAATTGATATTCAAAAGAAGATTAAAGAATAAATTTAAGGAATTTATCTTTGATAAAATTAATGGGAACCTATCCCTAAGAATGTGAAATTTAGCAACTAACTGAAGATTAGTTAAGATAAATGGTTTCCTGGGTATTTATCTGATGTTAGTTTCGGCCTTCGGGGTTAATATTTGGGGAATTGTTCCCTTACTAATTTACGGTTAGTGACTGATGAATTGGAATGCGGCGTATGTTGTGTTTGTGTAACACTTGTTTATTATATACGCGAGTTATTCGGAAAGACCGGGTTTATCCCATTCTGAATAACTGATACGACGATAAGTCGAAGGTGAAGACGGTGGTTGAAGACCGAAGGTCTTCACATCGTTTGGGTGATTACTGATGATCTTGATTGGGCTGTACACCCAAGAGGAGGGAATCAGTTGGTGATCTTCCAGACGTACTTGGAGATCGATGGATATGCGAGGTACAAGGTGCCTCCGGTATCGTTCAAACCCAGAACGAACTTGTAAATGGACTGTGTGTCTGACATTGGATTTTATTCTGTGTGATTGATTTCTATTAAATATATATCTGTTTGGCGGCGGAGAATTTATTCTCTTGCTTAACGCCCTTCTCTGAGACGTACGAGCTCAGGGGTTATAAATTGATGGATATCAATCGCATGGAGTGAATTGCCTGTGTGGCATGCCTAAGTGGCAATTGATCAAGGCTTCTGTTGATAGGAAAAGTCTTGTGGTTGATGATCAAAGCACGACCTGTGTGGCATAGCTTTGTGTAGCGTTGATTCGCGAGACTCACACCCCGGTTGTGAACCAGAAACGGGAGAGGACCTCAGGGAGGACATGCGTTTCTTTCTAGCTAGGGTGGTGTCAGTGACCTACCAGCCCTGACATTTATATTATTTTCGCCAGTGCGGTTGTTGCTGTTGCGAGTCGCCTCGATTATATCGGTCGATCCGGGACCGATGGAGTCATTCGTTGGCTCATTTACGCCCCAAAGGGCGGGGAAACGCAGTGTTCAGGCATTTTAATCCACATCGGTGGACCGGCCCTGACGATCCAAGGGCCCACCTGAGTCTGGGTCCTGAGACATGGTAGGCTAGATTGTCTCGAATCGGTAGAGGACAATCCCTGGCCTCGGTTCACAAATGGAAATCCAACTTCCGATACGTGACTTTGCAGTTTTGATTGTATACCTATATATGGCGACCTAGTGGTATGGGGCACTTATGCCGTCTATGATTGATACTTATGATTGAAATTGTTTTGATACTATACATTTATAGTAATAAAAGATGAAATTTAGTGTATCAAGCATTCTTTGGCTATTATAAGGTAAAACCCTATCCTCTGGCTTGTGTTCCATTGTGTGATGGGACCTGGGTCTTATAATAGCTTCATTTTTCTTTATTTAGCATTGCGCTGTTTGTTTTATTCACTGGTATCCTTGGGAGGAAGCCCGTTCCGTGTTATACGGCGTGGTCCCTTGATTTACCTAACTTTAAAATAAGGATAAATAATTGTTTTAGTTCTCACACCAATCACATGACTGACCTGCAGTTTATTGTGTTAACCTAAACTCTGGGTGCCCCTATTTTCGCACGGGTAGCTAGTAGTTTTGGTTCTGCAGATTTATTTTGATAGGAACCTGATTTACAACTGGAACGATACTCGGAAAGCTCTGTATCCGTGTATTACTTCTAGTTGTGTATTGTATTATTTTTCCGCTGCTATGTAATGTATTGTAATCTCTGATATTTTTCTGATGTATATTATTTGTTTAAACTCTGTATATTCTTGTATTCTGATGAATTGTTGTAATTAACAATGAAATGTTCTTCTGTTTGCGTCCCGATGTGGCTTGTTCTCAAATCAATCCGTGATTTCCCGAAAGGGGGATTTCGGGTCGTAACACCTTGGTATCAGAGCTTTGGTTTACAGAGCTCAGAGAACAAGACACGTTATAATCAAATGAAAGAATTCATCAGAGATTGGATTAGTAATATTCAATGGGAATGACTCGTTAGAGATGGGATCAGTAGTATCCTAGAACGAGTGTGAAGAGTATATTTTTAAAATGAAAACGAGTTTTGTTTTGAAAATTTAAACCTTATTCAGCGTATTTGAATATTTATTTGTATTGAATTTGGACAATCCAGTATATAAAGATTTTGCATATACGTCTGATCCGCGTGTATTTGAAGTTTTAATATACTGGATAGATATAGAATCCCACTCTAGTCGCCCGGAGATGATTCTGATGATAGTTCGAACATCATCAGAATTGGTATTCGAGTTTCGAAGGTGTGATATTTATATATTTCCAATTGACTGGTGTGAGAACCAAAGCTGGTTAGGGCCTATTGTTGTGATTTGGCATCAAAAACGTGATTTTTGACTATATATAAAAGTTACGAATTTGAAATGATAATCAACAAATTGATTGCTGGTTGTGTTGTTTGATTAATTAAAATTTGGACCATTTAGCCAAATTGTATCAAAAAGTGAATTGTATTGAAAATTTATCGCATATGCATGAATGTACATGTACTTACATTGAACAGGTCATTGCAAAGAGACTAGAGCAGAAGAATAAAATTGTTTGCCCGACAAATAGGTACATGTTTACTAATTTATTGGGGTTTGGATGATTTTATGAGCCGACTGGCTAGCCGCTTGGCTGTTTCTTTTTCTTTTTGGATTGATGAGGGCCATGGGAGGCTATTTGAAATATCCCCAAGTCCCCGGTGCAGGGGAGATTATAGCGAAATTTTTCAAAAATTTAGGGTGTTAGCCAAATTTTTTGAAAAATTTGAAAAGTTCTTAGAAACTGAAAAATTGAAGAACTTAAGCCGTAAAGAAAATAATGAAAGTTGAGTTAATTTGTGAAACAACTTTCGGCTTCGTTCCTTTTCGGGGACGAAAAGTTTTAAGTGGGGGAGATTGTAATAACCCGGAAATCTGAGCCAATTTAAAATTTTTATTTTGGCAATTTTAGCGAATTTTGATTATTTTAAATGAATTATTTTAAATAATAACGACGAGAAATTTATAAAGAGTAGAATAGAATGTATATAGTTATTTGAATCGTCATTAAAATATAAATATTTTATTTTAATTATAAAAGGAATTGAAAATGGCGCGGTAGTTCAAAAATTCGATTTCAAAGTTCAAATGAATGTACAGGATTCAAAATAAACTGGATTTTGGCGAAACCAAAAACAGTAGAATCTATTTTAAAATATCTTGCCAACGAATCCGAAAAATTGAAATTTCATAGCGGGGATAAAAAGTTATGTCCAGTTGAAAACTCAAAATAGTCGCTATGGAATTCTGGCCCTTAAAAATGAAAATTTTGCGAATGACCTCGGTTTTCGACGAAACTACTTTTGTTGGATCCGATATGTCAAGTTATTGCTAGGTTCCAAAATTCGTAAATTTCTGATTCCGTATGTGAGCATGACAAAGGAAAACGTGTTTGAGCAGTTTCAGTTGATTTTAATCGAATGGAAAATGCCATTTTTCAAACAGTCTCGGAATTTGACGAAATTGTTTTTGTTAGGACCGTATCGTCAATACGACGCTAGAAAATATTTTTCGGGAATTTTTCTAGTTAGTATGTGGCCCCGGTAAAATGAAATGCGCGTTAAAATTCAATATATAGATTTATATTTTGATTTTGACGAAAACTAATCGAAACGAGCGAATTAGCCTACGATATCTATCCCGTTGTGTTCGGAATGGGAGTAATTAGTTATGGACGACAGTCGGCGGGTCTCGTTTGGAGGTCGAAATAAAAAATTGCTTTTAGGGGATTTAAAATAATTAAATAATTAAATATATATTCCCTCACCCTACGTTCTTTCTCTCTCCATTCCTTCATAATCGGTCAACGCCTGGAAAAAAAAGGGAAAACCTAGCCTAATCGACGATCAGAGCCGCCTCCAGCCAGTGAACCCGCCGTCGGTTCCTCCTTTCCCCCCTCCCAGTCGATGGTACCATCCTCCCCCCTCCGTTCTCCTCAAACTCGAAACCATCCCCTTCTTCTATAAACAACCCGCGCCGCTGCTACCACCAGTGCCCACCGCCACCTCCGGCCGCGATGTCATACACCCCACCACCTCCCTGACCTGCTGCACTCTGCCAGCGCGCCTCCCCTATCTCCGACAGGCCCACAACCCCTCAACCCCCCTCCACTTCAATTTGAACGCAACAAAGAAACCCCCCCTCCTTCAAATGTCAATGTGAGTTTTTATCTTCATTATTAATTTAATTTTCTTCTTAGTTTTCTTTAGATTTTCTTGTGAAGAAAAACTGATTCTTTTTTATATAGATCATAGCCGAAGAAAAACTGAATTTGTATATAAATCATAGCAAAAGAAAAACCAGATTTTTATATATATTATAGCGTATTAAAAATGTGATTTCTATATGTATAAGGAAGAATAAAAATATGATTTTTATATAGTCGAAAGAATAAAAATCTGTTTTTTATTATATATATAGTTGAAACAAAAATGTGATTCTAAAAGCATTGATATAAAAATGTGATTTTTATATATGTAGCGAATACGAACGACGAAAGTGACAAAAGGTGAACACGACGAAGATTTCTACATATGAAGAATCGCGATGAATTGGTTTAGCTATCGGTGAGAACTCCTCACCTTTTTATTTATTTTCTGGTTGAAATATATATACTAGGATGCATACGATACTTGTAGCACCCGACACCCGTCGTCCACAGACCATGGATGACTTGTTTGTTTGATTGTTGTGTTGTGAAATTTGATTGTGTGATGTGGAATGAAATAAAATATTTTATAGTGGAAAATATTTCATGGTTAAAAATATAATTTTTAACGTGTATATAAAATGAATATTTATAAACAAATCGGACGATTTGTTTATATACGCTGATTTGACTGATATTGAATGAGACGATAAATTTTACACATCGCCCAATTGCATAAATAAAATCTGTGTTTGTTGATTTGAAACCTCACACGGGTATTGGGATGAGATTTGACGCACACTAATCCCGATTGTTTAGTTGTATGTCAATCGATGGATTACCAGACTGTGTAAGCGTTAATTATTTATATTTAATGCTTATGCAGTTGTGTGGTGCACTCTGGGTGATGGTTAATGATTTATCGTTGCTATTATATACATGTGCTGTAGAAAATCCATATAATTAACATTATATGGTAATTGTTAGGGCCTCATTCCAATTGAGAAAATAAGGAATATTATAAAATATATATCCATGTGTTGAATGGAATAAAATATATATATATTCATGTGTTGAATATAATAAAATATATATATTCATGTGTTGAATAGAATATTCATTTGTTGAATAGAATAACGAAGTTATTGAAATATATATAAAGCCGTGTAGATTAGGTTGACGCCATTTTGACTTGAACGATATTTATATCAATTTTATTCATTTTTATAATGAATTTAGAAAAGGAAGTGATTTCAAAATATAATGTTTTGAAAATATTATCATTTGTAAACCGATGATGTGGAATATTCAATTTTGATTAGAAATTGAATACGAAGTTGAAATTGTTTTGCAAACGAATTTAAACGATTTATAAAATATATTTTATAAGGGAATCGACGAAATATATATAATATACTTATATTATATATATAATGGCCTGAATAGAACGCGTCGCGCTGCGGCAGTTCGCTAATTTCGACCATTGACTTCGAATTGACGTTGCGGTAGATCCGACCATCGGATTCTCCTAAAACTAGAACCGTTGGGTTCGTATCGAAAAGAGCTTTCTAACGAATATTAGAGATTTGAAATCTAACGGTTGGATTTGGAATTATGTCCAAATCAAATCTGGAAAAGGTCGCTGTAAGTGCAGTTCGATGGCCGTTGATGGAAATCGATTGTACGGGCCTTGATAAAATTATTAAAAATAGTAATAATTTTTGTAAGATCATAAGAAATGATTTGGGAAGAATTGGGATGAAAAAAATCCATATTTGAAAAGATAAAAATAGTTTTTTATCGAAATGAACTGGTTTTGAACTAGAATTATAATCCATTTATTTTTAAAATAAATAAATTGAATTTGAAATGCTTTTAAAAGTAACCAAAATTTCCAATAATTGAATTGGAATGGATTTGAATCGATATTGTCTTCGGAATATTTTGATGTTGGATTTCGTGGTGATACAGATATTGTTATGGGAATTTGAAAGATATATTAATATCGTTATTTCCAATACGATATTTGTTGGTCGTAGAATTTGATATTGAATATAAGCCGGTATATTTTCTATTTAGAGCCTTGTATTTAATATCAAATAGGATTTGGGTTTGTCATGAATGGTGTCTTCATTAACCCTGTTCTTAAACCTAGTTGAGAAAAAGATTAAATCTTTTTATTTGGATTTAATGAAGTATACCAATTAAATAATATTTAATTGGAATTGAATTGAAATACTTTTGGGTTTATCGTGAATGGTGTTTTAAATAACATTTGTTCTTAACCCGAAAATTAATGGAATGTGATTTGGGTTGTCATGAATGGTATCTTTAATAATACTGTTCTTAGACCCAACGGAGTTAAGAAAATCAGAAACTAACTGGAGATTAGTTAAGTTGAATGGTTTCCTGGGTATTGATCTGATGTTGGTTTCGGCCTTCGGGGTTATTACTTAGGGAATTGTTCACTTGCTAATTTACGGTTAAAGGCTGATGGAAATGAAAAGTGAATTTGATAATTAAAATGATCAAATTCAAGAAATGATCGAGAATAGAGTACCACCAGTTTTACTCCAGACGATAGTTAAATTTTAATTAGATTTGAACGTGAAATGGTAATTGAATTTACCGATAACACCGTGGTGTTAGATATGAAGTATTACCAGTTTTACTTCATGGGAAGAATTGGTTGGGATTGGGAAATTAAAACAAATGATTACTTCGGTATGGTTCGTTAATCCCGACTAGTTTGGATAAACCATAATTTTGTTTGAATTGATATTCAAAAGAGGATTAAAGAATAAATTTAAGGAATTTATCTTTGATAAAATTAATGGGAACCTATCCCTAAGAATGTGAAATTTAGCAACTAAGTGAAGATTAGTTAAGATGAATGATTTCCTGGGTATTGATCTGATGTTGGTTTCGGCCTTCGGGGTTAATAATTGGGGAGTTGTTCCCTTACTAATTTATGGTTAGTGACTGATGAATTGGAATGAGGCGTATGTTGTGTTTGTGTAACACTTGTTTATTATATACGCGAGTTATTCGGAAAGACCGGGTTTATCCCATTCTGAATAACTGATACGACGATAAGTCGAAGGTGAAGACGGTGGTTGAAGGCCGGAGGTCTTCACATCGTTTGGGTGAATACTGATGATCTTGATTGGGCTGTACACCCAAGAGGAGGGAATCAGTTGGTGATCGTCCAAACGTACTTGGAGATCGATGGATATGCGAGGTACAATGTGCCTCCGATTTCGTTCAAACCCAGAACGAACTTCTAAATGGACTGTGTGTCTGACATTGGATTTTATTCTGTGTGATTGATTTCTATTAAATATACATCTGTTTGGCGGCGGAGAATTTATTCTCTTGCTTAACACCCTTCTCTGAGACGTACGAGCTCAGGGGTTATATATTGATGGATATCAATCGCATGGAGTGAATTGCCTGTGTGGCATGCCTAAGTGGCAATTGATCAAGGCTTCTGTTGATAAGCAAAGTCTTGTGGTTGATGATCAAAGCACGGCCTGTGTGGCATAGCTTTGTGTAGCGTTGATTCGCGAGCCTCACACCCCGGTTGTGAACCAGAAACGGGAGAGGACCTCAGGGAGGACATGCATTTCTTTCTAGCTAGGGTGGTTTCAGTGACCTACCAGCCTTGACATTTATATTATTTTCACCTGTGTGGTTGTTGCTGTTGCGAGGCGCCTCGATTATATCGGTCGATCCGGAACCGATGGAGTCATTCGTTGGCTCATTTACGCCCCAAAGGGCGGGGAAACGTAGTGTTCATGCATTTTAATCCACATCGGTGGACCGACCCTGACGATCCAAGGGCCCACCTGAGTCTGGGTCATGAGACATGGTAGGCTAGATTGTCTCGAATTGGTAGAGGACGATCCCTGGCCTCGCTTCACAGATGGAAATCCAACTTCCGACACGTGACTTTGCGGTTTTGATTGTATACCTATATATAGCGACATAGTGGTATGGGGGCACTTATGTCATCTATGATTGATATTTATGATTAAAATTGTTTTGATACTATACACTTATAGTAATAAAAGATAAAATTTAGCGTATCAAGCATTCTTTGGCTATTATAAGGTAAAACCCTATCCTCCGGGTTGCGTTGCATTGTGTGATGGGACTTGGGTCTTATAACAGCTTCATTTTTCTTTACTTAGCATTGCGCTGTTATTTTATGCACTGGTATTCTTGGGAGGAAGCCCGTTCCGTGTTATATGGCGTGGTCCCTTGATTTACCGAACTTTAAAATAAAGATTAATAACTGTTTTAGTTCTCACACCAGTCACATGACTGACCTAGAGTTTATCGTTTTAACCTAAACTCTGGGTGCCCTTATTTTGACACGAGCAGCTAGTAGTTTTGGTTTTGCAGATTTATATTCACAGGATCCTGATTAACAGCTGGAATGATATCCGGAAAGCTCTGTATCCGTATATCTCCTTCAGTTGTGTATTGCATTATTTTTCCGCTGCTATGTAATGTATTGTAATCTCTGATATTTTTCTGATGTATATTATTTGTTTATACTCTGTATATTCTTGTATTCTGATGAATTGTTGTAATTAACAATGAAATGTTCTTCTGTTTGCATCTCGATGTGGCTTGTTCTCAACTCAATCCGTGATTTCCCGAAAGGGGGATTGGGTCGTAACAGAACTTGGATGGTGAAAGGAGAAAAACATGGGGATAGAACATAGTTAGTTCGAAAAAGGGGATTTGCGTCAAATGGCCAAACCATGCCAATCGTCATCCTTCCCCTGTCAGTATGTAACAACCCGCATTTTACGTATTAAAGGATAGTAAAATATTTTTATTCAATTCTAAAAGGGTCAGATCATTTTCATATTTTGATATGTTGTTCATGGGGATGTGAGACATGTCCATGATTTTTATCAAATTTTTTTGTACCATTTTACTCCAGTTATTTTTGTTTAGGGAATAACTTTTGAATGCGGTCGAATTAGGAGTTGGGATCGATTTCATTGGATCGGATATGGCGTTTCCAATTCCGTAGAGTGGTCACATTAAGGATTTGGCTAAGAGGTTTGGGAGGAATCGATATTTTAGTATTGCTAGTTTTTTGGATAGGCTAACTAGTCATTAGTTGGCTGATTACCGAGGCTCATTAAGGCTAGGGGTTGTTGGCTATAAATAGGAAGGTAGGGGTAAAGAGAATAGTTTAGTCTCTTCATTTTTCATTTGGTTGGGTACCTGTGGTTCTCCGGCTCAATCAAATACTCCTCCACTTCATTTCAATTTAATTCATAAACTAGGATTGAAGATCAACATCAAGGAAGGGTAGATCGAATCAATTGAGTTGATTCAGAAGCCGTTCTTCACTGTTCTTCGCTGTCTAGATTAGAGATTTGTTGGTTTGAAGCTATTTGGTGAATTTGGTGAGTGATAAGCATCTGTTACGCAGATTGAATCGAGTATATGGATTTGTTTGATCTTAAATTCACTCATACAATTTATTTTCATCTAGATATAATCGATGTAAGTATGTTTTGAATTCGGATCACACCATAGGATCTTATCTAGTAAGTTATAATGGTTAATTCGGATGTTTATTCAAGTTTAGATCTAATTATTGATCCATTTATTTTTCTATCATGATTTGGTGAATTCCATATGATTGTATGATGATTAATTGTTGTGCTAATGCTTATTGTGTTAGCTTTTGATCATTTGGTTGAAATTGGTCGATTTGGATGAGATGTGTGCATTGATGTTCATTGTTTGTGGATGGATCGATCGGTGCAAGATTTGATCGCATGAATCGTGGTGTACTTGGATTGCATGGATCGTCTGTCACATTGATCGCTTAAATCCATCGGCAGCAAAGAGTGAACATTAGGGTGCAAACCATTAAGAAATGTGGGATCACATATACGTTGGATCAGCCAAAAATGCCTGGATCACATGTTTGGTGTGTGCATGCATGGATTGTTCCTTGATCCGATCAGTTGCAGCATGATGGATCGGGCTAAACACATAGAGCGCATGGATCGGTTCAGTGAAATGGATGGACCACTGCGCGCATGACAAAGTGGTGGATCGCTGCGTAAAAAGGATGGATCAGGCAAAAGTAGCACATGATGGATTGCTGCAGTGTGAATGGATAGTTAGTGATCCGATGAAGAATGGATCGCTGCGCAAAAACATGGGTCAAGCAGATCAAAACGTGGAGCGATCCATTGATGGATTGGGCAATGGATCGGATTGACAAGTGTAGAATGCCGAAAAGTAGTGGATTGGGCAGCTATGCACATGATGGATCGCTGTGGAAAGATGGATCGGGCTAATGGTATGGATCGATGAAAGGAATATAGTGTCGCATGGTGGATCGTGTGATCCGGCTGAGTGCTGCGCGTATGATCATGTGCGATCAAATGAATGGATCTTATGTGATCCACTAATGGATCATGTGCGATCCATTGTTGGATCGGTTGCGATCCATTGATGGATCGGTGTGATTCATAAATGAGTTATAAGTGACCCATCAAATAATGACCAAAAGATGTTGATTTTTGGATCGACGATGGACGTAGCTTCGATATGAATTCAGATGAATGTTCGAAGTATGGTTAGTGATCATTGATCATGGGATGATGCAACGATGTGCGAAGACGACACAAGATGATTTGAGCTCGTGGATATTGGCTTGCTCAAGAAGGAGCTTGAGCTTATGGATAGTCGTCAAGGTAGATGACTAGTATTGAAGTGCCAAGGGATCGTCGATAGTCGGAGGTTCTAACGGACTCAAAGCAGGGGTATAATCGGGGCACCCAAAGACTAGATGATTAGCCGAGTGCCTCGAGGAGTCACGATGGGCCTAGATACGAGTCATAATGGCGTATGGAGTTTTGCTAGAACCGGGGTTACCATTAGCACTTGGCAGATGGAAAAATGGGGCAGTCATACGATTAACGATGAATTCAAGGCAAGGCAGGTGGTGATAGCCAAAGTCATTGATGTTTATTTTTTGCTTCAATCGTCTTGTGTGGATTACTCGACATCGAGTGAAATATTTATTGGGTTCTTACCTGATGTTGTTTTAGACCTTCGCGGTTTGTGATCGAGGAGTATTGAACTTGATTAGAATGGTCAACGCTTTATAATTTATTGTTATCGACATACTGTTTGTTCTTATCTAATTCTCTGGGAAGGCTATCACCATAGGTTGAGGAAGAGAAGTGGGTTGGGGAATTCTTCGTTGTTTATGTATTGGCGAATCAGATGATTGAACTGCCTATTTTCCATATACTTTATTGATGATAATGTGGATAGCTATTTTATCTCTCATTAAGACTGTTGTCTGACTCAAGGTTTTATGTTTCCCTCTTATTACCTTGGGTTGTTCATCCATGTTATGGATGGGCAGACTAGGTGATAAGTAGTAGATCTTGATGAGGACGATGCTGCTGAGCGACGACGAGCTGAAGGCTGATGTATTACTATCTACTATATATATTTGTTTTCGCTGATGTACGTTCCTTTGAGTGAACTTGTAGTCAGGCTGCTTGTACAAATTCATATGTGACACAGTTGATTGTATTGATATTTTCATGATGATATGAAAAATTTATGTTTTTGTTCAATTGTGTTTCACTATTATACCCTATTGTATATGTTCTGTTATAATTTATCCATGCGCTGTGGGTTATATGACAGGTTTCATGTGTGTTATTCTATCCTGGTGATCGTCCCGTATCGGCCTGGCATGTCATACAACGCACTTCCCTTGGTATTATGCAGGAGGTACGGGGCGATCGTCAAATTTGGGATTAGATCTTTGGTTAATCTATTTTATCCAAAGTTCGTGGACGTAATGACGTATGAGAGATGTATTCGTACTTTTCTAATAGACGAATACTATATTATAGTGTATAGTATAGTCGCGCTTGAACTCAATTGTTGTTTTTATAATGTGTGGACTAATCATTCTATTTTCAGATTTAGAAGGAGTCGTCGGTCTTCGAGACATACTGCTAGGGAAGAGCCTATTCCTAGAGGGGGAGATGGTTGTTTAACAGATTACCTAGCTATGTTCAAGGTCATGATGGCAGTGATAATGAGGAGGGTACCCGCTCTTGAAGCAGCTGGGGTAGATGTTGGTGTTCAAATATAAGTACATATGGTGGTTGATTTCGCCAAGCTATGTAAGGATTTCACTACTTTTGGTGGGAAACCATTTTTGGGGATAGAGCCAACTATAGAGATTCAAGGGTGGTTTGATACTTGCGTTCGGATATTCGTAGATTTTGGTATTGACGATGCGACTAAAGGGAAGCTTGCATCGAGGCAGCTATAGGGCAGAGCTGTGGATTGGTGGAACTCTATCACTTTAGAGACTCCTGAAGATGAGATCATTTGGGATCGGTTTCGAGTCTAGTTTAATACAAAGTTCATTTCTACCGCCCAGAAGTCTATTCTTTTCAAAAAAATGTTGAGCTAAAGCAGAATGGTCGACCAGTATTGGAGTACGTTTCTGAGTTTGAAACTTTATCCAAGTTTGCTCCTTCATATATTGAGACTCCTTATCAGAAGAACGAGAAGTTCGTCATGGGCTTGGATACATATCTTGGGAAGCAGTTGGTTGATCATTTGGATGACCTTTATGAGAAAATTGTTGAGAAAGCTTTGAGGTAAGCAAGTCTGTTTCTCAGGGAAGGGGTTGTTGTTGCAACCAAAGGGGATCTGTAACCACACTAAGGAGGCAATAAGAAAAGGTGGAACGGGAAAAGGAAGCAACAACAACAGCAAGAGAATAATGGTCAGAAGAAGTAGAAAAGCAAGGTGGCTTGCTACAACTATTAGCAGAAGGGACATTATTCCAAGGATTGTAAGAATCTGAAAGCTGAGAGAAAGTGCTATAACTATGGCAAGCCAGGGTATAACAAGAAGGATTGTCTAGAACCGCTAAAGGGTAAGCAGATAGTGAAGGTGTATGCTTTGAAGGCTGCTCCAACTTCTTCGAGAGCTCCTATGGAGGAGGAGAAAAGGAAGAGTGTTATTGCTCAAGGTACATTTTCTATCGTGGATGTTTCAGTTCGAGTGTTGTTCGATACCAGAGCATCGCATTCTTTCATTTGCAATGAGCTTGTGTGCCGATTGGGTTTGGAACCCGAGATTTGTGATAGACCATAGGTTGTGACTAATCCAGTAAGGGGTTCGTCTAGTCTTTGTATGCTTTGTCGTAGTCTAGTGTTATCAAGTCATGGTTGCGCTTTTGTGTGTGATTGATTTGTTTTGAACTTCGCTGGGTCTGGGATTATTTTTGGTATGGACTGGCTCAAGAAGTATGCGGCTAAAGTGGATTGCGAGAAGCTCGAGGTGACAGTCAGGAATGTGGAAGGATGAATGTTGTAGATTCAATGTAAACCAAAATATGGTGTCTTTGTAAGCTTTTTATATTCGCTTGTGATTCCACGTGAAGACTGGTCATCTATGCCGATCGCTAGTGAGTTTGATGATGTCTCTGAAGAGGTCAAAGGTTTGCCACCGCATCACGAGATTGAGTTCAGAATCAATTTAGTTAAAGGTGCTAGACCTATCGTTATTCCCCTTAGGAGGATGGTTCCTAGAGAACAACGAGAGTTAGAGGTGCAAATAAGTGACCTTTTGGGAAAAGGGTTCATTCGGAGGAGTGTGTTCGAATGGGGTGCACCAGTTGTGTTTGCATCTAAGGCTGATGGATCTTTGAGATTGTGTGTGGATTATCGTGAGCTGAACAAGGTGGCTAAGAAGAACAAGTATCCATTGCCAAGAATAGATGACTTGTTTGATCAGCTTCACAAAGCCAAGGTTGTTTCCCAAATGGATTTGGTGACGGAATTTCACCAGTTGAGAGTGGAAAGGGGTAGTGTGTCGAAGATTACTTTCGTGACACCATCTGGTTTTTTGAGTGGCTGGTGATGCAGTTTGGATATACCAACGTACCCGCATATTTCGTGGATCTTATGAATAAGGTGTTCAGAGATCAGTTGAACAATTTCTTGCTTGCAATCGTGGATGATATTCTGGTTTACTCCCGCATTGAGGAAGAGCATAAGATGCACTTGAGAGTTGTTTTGGAAATCTTGCCAAAGCATCAGCTGAGAGCTAAGTTTTGAAGTGTCACTTCTATAAGAATGAAGTGAGGTTCTTAGGCCATGATGTTTGTGGAAACAGAATAGCGGTGGATCTCGCTAAGGTGGTAGCAATCCAGGGTTGGGATAGACCTAAAAGTGCGACAGATGTAAGGAGTTTCCTCGGGTTAGTGGGATATTATCGTCGATTTATCAAGGATTTATCCAAGATAGCTGCACCATTAAAAAGACCGACAAAGAAGAATCAAGTGTTCACATGGAACATGAAGTGTAAGCAAGCTTTTGGAATCATGAAGGAGAGACTAACAAGTGCTTCTGTTTTGACTATTCCAAGCGGGAAGGAGGAAATAGTGGTATACACCGATGCATGCGGTACTAGACTTGGTGAAGTGCTGATGTAGAAAGATAGAGTTGTGGCATATGCGAGTCGACAACTGACACTACAAGAAAACTGGGTCTTTACCTACCAATTATATGCGTAGGTAAAACTAACGTAATGGTGGGTAATATATTTTAGCTACCAATATTTAGTTGGTAGAAATTGGTAGGTAAAGGTTAGTAGAGAAAGAGCTTTTACCTATACTTATTGATATTGCACTAAAAGAAAAAGTAGAACAGATATCTTAGATTTAATATCGCTTAAAAATTCAGCTAATGTCAAAATGGTTTTTAACATCATTAATATTAAAATTGATGTTGTTGGTTTCTCAGACATCTTTTTATTAAAGGAGAGATGTCTTATATACACTTTAGAAAAAAGAAAAAGAAAAATCAAACCGCTCAAATATTCTCCCGCTTACCATTTTGTTTCCCTCCCTTAACCAAATTATTTCGCACTAGCGCCTTAGTCAAAATTTTCACCGAACAAAAACTAAAAACAAAACAGAAAATTTTCACTTTTCCCCAACCAATTTTTTCACTTTTCCCCCAATCTCTCGAACCCTAATTTCTGAAGCTTCTCTCTTCACTCGTACTCGAAGCCCTAATTTGTAAAGCTGCTTTGTGAAGCTCGAAGCTCAATTTGAAGTTAAAATCGATTAGCTGAAAGCCCTAACTTGTGAAGCTTGAAGATCAAATCTTGGTTTATAAGAGGCAAGCTAATCAAATCTATGTTTATATAGTATTTTCTATTCGTATTTCTTTTGGTTTGTAAGTGGTTAAGCTTGGTTTGATATTTCTAATTTATATTTGTTCTAAGCGGGTAAGCTTGAATTTGGTATTTCTGATTTGTAAGTGGTTGAAATGGATAAATCGTGGATTAAAGAAGATAAGAATTCTTTACAATATAAAATTGGTGTTGAAAACTTCTTGATTTTTTCTGAAGGAAATGCTAAAAATCCTAGGAAAATTCCCTTTCCATGTGGATGTTGTGTTAATTTTAAAAAATTCCGTCTAAAACAATTAGAGGTCATCTATATGAAAATGAGTTTAGTTTAGGGTATTTTGAGTGGATTTAGCATGGAGAATAGTCTTCTAGGGATACCACGCCATTTATTGATAGTGCGAGTCTTGCTACAAAACAGACCTCTACCTCAGAAATAATTGATATTTGCGAAACAACCTACAATGATGGGGATTACGATAAAGAATCATTTGAGTTCAAGAGGTTTGTGGCTGATGACGAACAACCTTTATTTGAGGGAAGCGAGTGCACTAAGTTAGAGTCAATGTCAAAGTTATATAATTGTAAAGCTAGGTTTGGTATTAGCAACGCCGCATTCACTGATTTTCTCAATTCTGTTGGTTCTTTCCTACCTAAAGATCATATATTGCCTGGTACTACATATAAAGCAAAGAAAGCCCTATCTAATTTAGGACTGTAGTATATAAAATTGCATGCATGTCTGAATGATTGCGTATTATGGAGGGGTATAAATATTGAGGCCTTTGAGTGTCCTAAGTGCCATATATCTCGCTAGAAGGTTGGAAAAGATGGTAAAGTTTGGATTAATATACCAGCAAAAGTTATGTGGTATTTTCCCATAATTCCCAAATTTAAACGATTATTTAAGTCTGAATGCACTAAACTAATGATCTGGCATGTGAACAATCGAATTGAAGATGACCACATGCATCATCCAGCAGATTCTACTTCTTGGAGAAATATTGATCATAGGTGGCTTGAGTTTGGTAGTGAGCCAAGAAACTTACATTTAGCTTTGGCGACAGATGGTATAAACCCACATACTAATGGCCTAAGTAATAGGTACAACTATTGGCCAGTCATGTTAGTAATTCATAATATGCCTCCATGGTTATGTATGAAGAGGAAGTTTATGATGCTAACGGTAATAGTTTTTGGGCTGCATGAACCAGGTAATAATAATGATGTATATCTTCAACCAATGATTGATGATTTGAAGAAGTTGTGGGAGGAAGGTGAACCAAATGTATATGACGCGTTTAATATGGAATATTTCACTTTAAGAGCAGCTTTAATGTGGATGATAAATGATTTTCTTTCCTATGGAAATTTGTAGGGTTGCGTCAATCGGGGTTATATGTGTTATCCAATATGTGGTGACGGTACTGCAGTTAAGTATTTAAGTCGCAGTAGTAAAATGTGTTGCCAAGGTCACATTTGCCTTATTTGCCTTCAATGGAGAACAAGAGTTCGGATGCTCATCTACACCCTTTTCTGGGGAATAAATGTTAAGGCAGCAAGCATACTTGAAATTAAAGGTGAATAAGTCAAATAAGGTAGAATCTGTATGGAAGAAGAAATCAATTTTTTTTCGAGTTAGAATATTGGAAGTTTCACCATATTCATCATTGTCTTGATGTTATGCACATCGAGAAAACTGTGTGCGATAATTTGATAGGGACACTATTAAATTTGAAATTTAAGACTAAAGATAGTGTTGCCTCTCGTCTTGATATGGTTGAAATGGGTAAAGGGCTGATTTAGCTCCTGTAATAGGAGAAAAGAAAACGTACTTACCCCCTCCCTTTATACTTTGTCCAAGGAAGAATTTTTTTTTATCGGCATTGTCAAATATGAAACTTCCCTATGGACATGCATCAAGTATTAAAAACTATATATCATTACCTGATTTAAAGTTGTATGGGTTGAAGTCCCACGATTGCCATACCTTCCTTCTATAGTTACTACCAATTTCAGTACGTTATATACTTTCGAAGAATGTTAGGGTTAATATAATTAGACTGTGCTTCTTCTTCAGTTCTCTATGCAACAAAGTCGTAGATGTGTCTAAACTGAACAAGTTGCAATCAGATGTGATATTGGAGTTGGAAAAAATATTTCCTCCCTCATTTTCACTGTAATTTACATCACATAGTCCATTTGGTTTGAGAATTGCGTTTATGTGGACCGGTGTTCTATAGATTGATGTTTCCACTTGAACGGTTCAATAAAGTCTTGAAGAGTTATGTACGAAATCGATTTTCTCCAGAAGGTTGTATAGATGAAAGTTATCTCGGAGAAGAATCAATTGAATTTGGCATGGAGTTTCTTAAACACAGTTGTACAACTGATGACCTTCGAAAGGATGAAGACAACTATCTGGTCCATTATCTGTTGCAATGATAAAGCTGGTGGAAGAAAAAGAACGAGATGAGGCACATCTACATGTCCTTCTTAACAACAATTAAGTTGAGCCATATATTATGTTAGTATTATGTAATTGTATAAGTATCTAGTTCTTTAAGAATTAACATTTTTTGTATATATATATATATGTGCAGTAATTCTTATATTATGTTACTATATTCCGGAGGCATTAGGAGTATCTGGGAAGGATTTATCGAGGAAATATAAAGAGTGTTCAGTGGTTGGTAGGAAAACATAATCGACTGTTTGTTGATTGGTTCAAACGAAAGGTTAGTTTACATCAGATAATGTACGAATATGAAAAATCAAATTAAATAGAAGTTAAATAGAAGTCATGTTGCATAAAAGAAAATTCAGTTCTTGTATTATTGCATATTCTTAGTTGTGGTTGTTAATATATA
Organism: Allium sativum; assembly: GCA_030737875.1. Classification (NCBI taxonomy): domain Eukaryota; kingdom Viridiplantae; phylum Streptophyta; class Magnoliopsida; order Asparagales; family Amaryllidaceae; genus Allium; species Allium sativum. The sequence continues at coordinate 383,148,849 of CM060915.1, forward strand.
TGATAATTTGAAGTGTATTTACATTCTGTTGGCGATCATATTTGCAAGTCAGTACCGAAATAATGGAAAATGGGGACGAAGCTATTACTGAAATGATACGTTCGTTAGCAGGCAAACCAAAATTTTCTCTTTTAACCTACGAAGGGAATCTAGTTGATGGGGTCTGATACTACACGAAGAACTGAGATTATACAAGGTTGATGAGCTTGGATTTACACTTGTGGACTTTAGTCGACAAGGCCACAAGTGTTGATATCAAGATTTTGATTAATGCCAATAAGAGAAGATAGAAATGGAAATCATGTTATAGAGATAAGGTTTTATATATATTTATAAGTTGAGTCGTATTAGAATCATGTTAAAATCTATCTTCAAGTATAAATATATATATAAGCCTTTTAAAAAAGCTAGGAGAATACAAAAATTGTTTACTAGTCGACTGGTAGAAAAGGACCAGTCGACTGGTCGGTCTGTTTTTGTATATAACGACTAGTTTTGAAAATATTATATACATATACGATTTAATTCAACCAGTCAACTGATGATTTTTAACCTGATTCGAAACAACAAATATTTTTCTGAAGGGTTGCTTTTATTCATGAAGAGGAATCTCTTCATTTCTGAAAGGAAATGGACGTTTCTTTTGATTAAGACTCTTCATGAAGTATAGCTACTTTTCTATTGTTATATAAACAACTTCAAACATGATTGACAATCACCGATTTTACTAATTATAATTCTGTTATCTTCATTCTCTGAAATTACATTCTTTGCAAACAAAACTCTCCTAATTCAAATACTTGTTGAATCCTTGATTTGATTTTTAATATCACTTGATTCAACAAGCAATTTTCTTCCTTAAATCTTCACATTCAAATCATATACTCGAGGATCGGATTATAAGAAGGTTGTACTTAAACCGTTGACTATTCGTGTTGATTCAAGAAAACAATGCAGAGGGCAAAACACTTGTAACTGTTGAAGTCCTGTGTAGTTGCTCAGGTGAGAGGCATCCTTTTTGGGGCTCGGGTGTACTGAACTAATCCTCTGGGTTAAGAGAGGGCGTGATAGTGAATTCCGAAGAGGAGGTTCGGGACTGAACATGGGGCGGGAAGTCCGAAACAATATAAAATTCCTGATGTCACTTTACTTTACTTATTACTTTTATTTACTTGTGTTATATCATATTATTTCTTATATTACCTAGTTAGTATATCATCTATATTTCCGCTGTATCCATATAGATCCTACTTAAGTTCGTACACACCGACTTTTTAACAAGAAAGACAAATATGTGTCTGTTGACCAAGTCCAACATGTTTTTTATGTCGAAGATCCAGTTGATGCTACCTAGTCTGTTGTGCTTAAGTCTACGACTCGAGACTATTGTGAGGTATACTATGAAGATGTTATAGGAGACACCTCCTTACAAAATCCACCATTCTACTCTGAAATCCCTTTATGCGATTTCATGGATGACCTTGAAGCTAGTGCTAGTAATCAAAGACAAGATGTTAAGGGGATTTGGGTGAAAATGTGAATATCGTAATGTAGTCTACATTAGGTCTTATGTATTAGTTATAATCTACTTCCAGTTAATTTGCTATTTTCTTCTGTATTGTTGTTCTCATAGTCTTTTGGTATGACAATTTGCCTTAAATAATTTATATTTAGTTTCTTGTTTATATATGATTCTTATATTAATTCGATTCTTCATAATTATCTAATTAATTTGTTTCATCATGCCATTGTCTAATTAATTTTCCTCATTATGTTCTATAACTTTGTAGATTGAACAAAGATGAATGAGAAGGCATTATTAAACTCTGGGCAAGCATTGGAATCTACATTATCAAACAGGGTGCAAGCAACGAGTATTACTACTGAATCTACATAAAGGGAATCTGACGGTATACGAAGTGTATGTGCCATGCACAGGTGGTAGTGAAAAAAAGCTCATGGAAAGAAGTTCAAAGTTACCTATAATGCACTTGGAGTTCCCGAAGGGTGATACTCAGAAGATATTGCAGTCCTACATAGGCATGTTAGCTAGAACAATGAAACCAGAAGAATTAATCAGAAATCTAATGTCCTATGAAGTAAATTGACAGGCAAAGGAAGCATAGGTACAAGATAACAAAAATTTATCTTTCCATGCTGAGAAAGAAGATTCCAATTCAGATGAAGAAGATATTGCATTTGTCGCTAAGAATTTTAGAAAATTTCTAAAATACAGAAAAGGCCAAGGCAAAGATATAAAGAAGAACTCATCAAAAGAACCTGACCCTACTCTAGTAGAATGCTTCAACTATCACACGACTAGACATTATCAAAAGAATTGTCCAGAGTTAAAAAGGGATCGCAAAAATGAGAAATCAAAGAGATGAGCATTTTCAGTCTAACTCAGATTCTTCTTCTGTAAGTGATAACGACAGTGATAGTGAGCAAGCAAACGTATGATTCATGGCTAAGGATAATGATGTAAGTGATTTTACTTTTGATGAATTAGTAGAAATTAATACTGAAATCTTAGAGTCTAGGAAAATGTTTATGCGAAAATTTAAACAAGCCAACGAAGATAAAAAGAAAGCAGAATTTGAAAGAGAACTTTTAAAAGATGAAAAAGAAATTTTAGAAGAAGAAATTAGAAACTTACAAGAATCTCTTTTGATAGAAAATTCTCAAATTTCTATGATGAGTCTAGAAATCGAGTGTCAAAAGAATAAAAATGACTTATTGGTTTCTGAAAATCATGATTTAAATACTAAATTTAAGACCAGAGAGTTAGAAAATTCTAGTTCAAAAAATAAATTAGAAAGCATTTCTAAAAATATTAGAAAACTCTCAACTGGTTTTTAGTAAAAAAGGACTAGGGTATGATAAAAATAAATCTAAGAGAAAATCCATTTCTAAAAATTCTAATATTAAATTGAAAGTTTCTGTAACACCCCACCTCCGCCAGGGTAACTCTTGCAAGCACACTAGCTTTGGAGGGGCGTTAAACAAGGTAACATGCATGCAGATATCACAAGACAGAACATATAAGTAAAACAGAGTAAGTAAAGCAGCGGATAAAACTAACATTTCAAAACCATAGTCAAGTTACATCAAAGTACTTGGTCATTATTTTCCACAAAACATAGTCTAGAAACATAAACTGAAAACTGGAAATAACATAAAGTAACTATCCCCAAGGTAGAATAAAGCCATAGCGAGCTCAAGTCCAAACCGTACATGAGCTATCCAGAAAAGCAGCTAAAGATCCAAGCTAGGTACCAGTGTTCCCACCCTGTAAACCTGGGGTTGGGGGGGGGGACGGAAGAAAAGAGGCGAAAGAAAACGGGTCAGTCAAAAAGACTGGTAAGTCCTATCTACTATTAGTATAAAAACTAATAAAGTTAACTGGGCATGTAAAACAGAGATGAGATGTAGGGTGATAACTGGCATGGTGAAAAGTTAACAAGATAGATCAAGTGTGGCATCGCATATACAAGGTTAAGTTGCACCAGGTGTGTACTAGTATTCCAATCCATGTCAAGTATAAACAAGAAATGATCCCTTGGCCCAAAGCTGGCCCACATCATGAGATGACCTAAATCGAGGTCCAACTACTCGGTCTAGTCGATCGGCTCCCTATAAGCCTAACTCGTCGTGTATCGGTGTCATACGGCTTAATCGTGGAATGTAGTTAACTGTGCTAGGTCCACCCCAGGGTGTATCCAGCCCTAAGGTGTAAACCACAGACACAATTCAAGCACGCACAGTCTAACCTACTGGTGCCCATGCTCAACTCCGGACTTAATGTGCACGACCATGGTCCGCCTGAACAACCGGTGCACCCTTCAGCCGTCTCTTTTGGTCTATTACAATCAGTCCAGTAATCGTGCCCCACCCTAGCCTAGTCCAGGGTACCTATGATACTTCTAGTAGGTTACTGCTGAAAAGGACCACGTAACTAGGGTTTCAAGCGGGTTAAGTGTGGTTAACCCTATCCTAACCATGTATTGAGTTGGTCAAGTGTATTCAAGCAGTTCATGACTTAACCCTATCAATACATCGGGTTTAATTGGTTAAGTATATTCAAGTAGTTCATGACTTAACCCTACCAATCCATCGTGTTTAATTGGTTAAGTATATTCAAGTAGTCCATGACTTAACACTACCAATCCATCGTGTTTAATTGGTTAAGTATATTCAAGTAGTTCATGACTTAACCCTACCAATCCATCGTGTTTAATTGGTTAAGTATATTCAAGTAGTCCATGACTTAACCCTACCATGTGGCATTAATTAACTTAATGCACCCCAACCTCTCACATTAGACTTTGTTGTGGTTACTAGTTAAGTCGGGCGGGTCCGGGTAGCTTTACACCACAACCTAGTCTAACCTCGGGTTTTAAGTGCGATATGACCAACTACTCACATTGGGTCCTATTGTTTGTAGCCACTAGTTAAGCCGGTCGGTTCCGGGTAGATTTATGCTACAAACTCAACCCAACCTCGAGTTGGTCACTTTCATGTTTTCTACATGTCATGTCCACGTTCGTGTTTTCAAGCATAAACACATGTCAAACTTTCATGTCATATTTTCAAGTCATGTTCTCATGTTATTTAAGTTTGCCCAACTACCCATACATATTCCCATCGCACGTAAATTCGCATCACGCAAATAGATCAAAGAGGGAACATAACAACATGACAAGGTGGGTATAAGATGACAAAGTCTATCACAAGTTAAACATGGTGATATTTGAGGCAAATGTGTTCATAAACTTGCATATTACATTATAAGCCTCAAAACATGCATGATATCAACTCTAGCAAAATAGGTGAAACATGGCCATAAATACCATGGGATGATAGCAAGTGATTCGCATATAACATCATATGCAAGTTAACATAAGGTTTATGAGAGTTTTTATGTTGCTTTATGCAACATTTCAAATCAAAGTTCATAGCTTTCTATGCACAAAGTCAAGGTGATAGCTTTACAAACATGCATCTATGCATAACATGATAGGATCAAAGCTCATAGTTTTCTATGCACAAAGTCAAGGTGGTAGCTTTACAAACATGCATCTATGCATAACATGATAGGATCAAAGCTCATAGTTTTCTATGCACAAAGTCAAGGTGATAGCTTTACAAACATGCATCTATGCATAACATGATAGTATCAAAGCTCATAGTTTTCTATGCACAAAGTCAAGGTGATAGCTTTACAAACATGCATCTATGCATAACATGATAGGATCAAAGCACAAATCATACTTAGGCCCAAACTCAAACTTGCAACATGTCACATTTAACTTCATAGTTAGAATCTAAGAGTAGTATAGGGCTTACAATGAGCGGTTATGCGATCTAGATCAATATATATAAAGATTGAGACGAAGCCACAAGCATAATCCGCAAAGAAAATAATAAGCTCCACTTAAACGCCTTGAAACAAGAAGTAATAACTCCAATGACAAAGAAAGATGGCTCTTTTACTTAAGAAAGATGGCTCCTTTATGACATAGATTGATTTGAGGCACTCATGCTCTCATGAAGAAGGTGGAGGCCATGATTGAGAAACATTTTGGCATAGTTTAGTTGTAGGAATGATTAATGAGGGTTTAGGCTAGGTCTAGGGGTCTTTTTATAGGTGATTAGGTTAGTTTAGACCATAGGATTAACCCTAAATCGAATCTGAGCCATCAACTCCCGTCAGAAACTTCCAGAACAAGACCCAACATGTCAAAATGGTGCACCGGGAAAAATGGTCCGACCGGGGGGGTCGACCCCTGGGTCGACATGGGTGTCGACCCCTGGGTCGACATGGGTGTCGACCCATTGGTGGGGGTCGACACTGGTGTCGACACCTATGTCGACCCTGCCTGGAGCGGGAAAATTCCCGCCTATCCTGTTTTGGCTGAAATTCGAATCTGAATTCGAATTTGAACTTTTTTCGGGCTTGGAATTTTCTGAAAACTTCATTGGACCATTACTTGGTCATACGGACTCCTTTTTCGAAAACTCGGACTCTATTTCGTGTATTTTTCCGAGACGAACGCAATGGCACAGCCCGTTTACCTTGATTCAGATTTTAGAATTTAATTCTGCCTTGATTTACATTATAACATGTTATTAAAAATACGGGTTGTTACATTCTCCCCTCCTTAAAGGATTTCGTCCCCGAAATCTCCAAGTTAGGAAGAACGTATCCTACCATCCATCATCCATCTACTCAAAACATCATCCACAAGTAACCATTGTCCTTAAAAAGATTCTAAATGCTATATGAACATATGCAAAAGGTGTGTGTATATGTACTTATCTAATGGAAAAATCAGGCGGTTACTGATTCAGTAAACCTCCTTAATGCAAAGTATGTTAGTGAAATGAGTCCATATGTATGCAAATTCCTAACATAATTTATAATCTCTACATGAGTGCACATAACATTCATTCATATGCAACATCCACGTGATAGCACAACAAGTTTCATCCATGAATAAGCATAAACACTCATGCATATGCAACGTGAAAGTGTGTGAGCCGATCTTAGTGCCTAATGTGTATCATGCATCCACGAGTATCCACTTGCAAACACTTGCAACCACTTGCAAACATCATGCATAACATGTTTCAAATGCATGTTTCATCCAAAGGGTTTCTACTTAAGGTTCTCATGACAAGGTTAACGAGATAACAAGATAAACAGGATAAACATGGATAGCAAAAAGATAGATATGCTAATTAGGAAAGAGGTCGAGAATGTACCCTCAAAAAGAAATGGATAAAGCCCACACATCTTCTCCTCGGTTTCCCAAGTTGCATCTTCATCGGCTTCACTCCACTGAACTTTCACCAATTTGACTTCTCGATTCCTTAGTTTCTTGATCTCTGTTCCCAAGATACGAATCGGAGCTCTCCTCAAGGTTGCCTCTTTCTCTACCTCCACGTCTTCAAGAATGCTTGGTTCAACCACCTCAGCGGACTCATGTAGGCACTTCCGGAGATGCGAGACATGAAAGACATTATGCACTCCGGCTAGCTTGTCGGGCAATTCTACCTTATAAGTCATCTTTCCAATTCTCTCTATGATAGGGAAGGGTCCTACGAACCTTGGTGCTAGCTTCCCCACTGCTCCAAAACGTACCACATTACGCAAAGGAGAAACCTTCACGAAAACCATATCCCCAATTTCGAATTCCAAATCTGCCCTTTCGCTTGTCAGCATAGGATTTCTGTCTGTCTTGGGCCGCTTTCATCCGTCTTCTCACCAATTCAACTTTCTCGGATGTGTCCCGTATCATATCGGGCCCAAGTATAAGCCTATCTGTTGTCTCCCACCAACAAGATGGTGACCTACACAGCCTCCCATACAAAGCTTCAAATAGTGCCATCCCTATGCTGGCTTGATAGCTATTATTATAAGCAAACTCTACAAGAGGAAGTTGGTCTTCCCAAGTACCACCAAAGTCAAGAACGCAAAGCCTCAAAAGATCTTCTAGCACTCTATTCACCCTTTCGGTTTGGCCATCCGCTGGGGGTGATAGGCTGTACTTAGAGTCAATCGCGTGCCCATCGCTTCTTGCAAACTATTCCAGAACTGGCTAGTGAAAATTGGGCCACGATCGCTAGCTATGCTAGAAGGAACTCCATGCAACCGCGCTATCTCTCGAATATAAACAGATGCTAGCCATGATACGGTCCTCTTGCTTATCACCGGAATAAAATGGGCTCTCTTTGTAAGTCTATCATTTATTACCCATATCCCATAAAGCCCAAATAGTTTGGTGACGAACATCTTCACCTCAATTATATATTACAAACAGGCGAGTCATACTCCTTATGGGGTTTGCAACAGAACTAAGATTGAGGATAGGACCGAGAGGATATACTTAAAATATAGCATGCGAGTAAGCTCTACGGAATAATAGGGATCAAGGATATACTCTTAGAAAGAGATTTAATGCGCGTATCTAGTCTTCAATCTTCTAAGCCGCATTTTCTTGTGCTTAATCCCATCGTACCTTGACCGTCTTTTAACTTCACAATTCCGTAGTTCTTAATTCTTATTTCCAAAATATGAGTTAGAACTCATTTCACCGTTGCCTCTCGTTCCACTTCCACTTATTCTTTGCCTAAAATACTTGACTTCCACCCAACTGCGTACTCATGGTTTCATGCAAGCTTTCCAAAATTCGTTAGTGAATCTTGGATCTCGTTTATATACTATACGGTATCCCACGCAGAAAACTATCTCTTGAAAACAAGTGCCAATCCACGTTGCCAAATGTACTTACTAGGGTGATTTCTCTAACCCATGCTTAAGTGAAATGGAATATCCGCCTTAGTAGCGAATACCACCGGAGCATCCCATTCTGAAATGCTTCACCTAATGAAAATTTTCAAGCAACTCCTTGATTTGCTTGCCAAGCTCTCTTCTTTCTCGCGGGGCCATGTGCCTAACGGGCAATGATACTGGCTTGGTATTATCGACTAGATAAATGCGGAAATCTATCTCTCGTTTAGGGGGTAACCCTTTTACTTCTTCAAAGACATCAGGATAGTCTCGGACCACCCTTACAGATTGCAGATCATCGATGGACGAGTCAAGAGATTCAAGATAACATAACATGACGGGACCCATAGGGTTACTAGAAATTCCTAGGGGCTTACCGAGGCGAGTCATGAGCCTCACTACCCTATGCTCATAGTCAAGAATTGCTCCATAACTGGACAACCAATCCACGCCCAAAATCAACCCGTATCCCATAAACCCGAGAATCTAAGCATTACACATGAATTCTATGCTCAAGATAGAGATTTTCAAATCTATACAAATCACAAGTAGATGGGCGGAACCCCCAATTGGATTTGAAATACTAACGGGACCTCAACTGGACTAGTACTTAGGTGCAAACTTTCAACAAGATCAGGAATAAAACTATGCGATGCGCCAAAATCAAATAAGGCATGAACAGGGAAATCAGGAATGTAAACATGACTTTCTATAGAAACACTACCTCGATCAAAAGCGGGAAGAGCAAGGAGAGCCTGCAACTGCCCTCCAGAGGGTCCTGCTCGCTGAGTTTTCCTTTTCCCTTGTCCTCGCTTTTTCGGGCAATCCTTACTGAAGTGTCCAGACATTCCACAATGAAAGCATTCTCCCAACTTCCTTTGCTTCTTCCTACAGTCTTTGGCTATGTGCCCAGTGATCCTACAGAAGTTGCACTTCCTCCTTTCTCTTGACTTGTTGTCCTTGCTGTTGTTGTTCTTGCCTCCTTTTCCGGAATCTACCTTCTCACCTTGAGACTCATTTGCCTTGACCTCCTTCTTGCCACTCTTTTCTTCCTCTTGAAGCAGGGCCATATTAACCAAACTCTCGAAGGTCGCCCCCAGGGGTATATGAGACATGGCCAAGCCGCGCAATGGCTCATTCAATCCTAGAGCAAAGTGTAGGGCCTTCTTCCGAGCTGTGTTAACCAATTCTAGACCGAACTGAGCAAGTTGATTAAACTTATCCACGTATTCTCTAACGGTCATGTCCCCTTGCTTTAGTGATAGGAACCTCTCCATCTGAAGGTTCTCTTTTGTCGATGATAGAAACCTCAGTCCAAACCTTCTCCTAAAGTCATCCCAAGTCTGAATTGGCCTAGTAGTGGTGGTGACCACCCACCAATATGCAGCTTCCCCTTTCAACAGCCATACCGCTAACAGAACTTTCCTACGGTCTTCTATTTCAAAGATAGCAAAGAGGTCTTCAGTTTCCTTCAACCAGTCTCTTGCCTCAACAAAAGTCTCCGTCTCGACAAAATTCTTGCCACCCATCGCCTTAAAGTCCTTGCAAACCTTTGCGAAATCCTCTTGCGGATGCTAAGGAGGAGGAGGAACCTCAGCTACGGGAGGAGGAGAAATGTTAGCGAAGGGGGAAGGAGGAGGAATGTTCGCGGGGCCGGCTTCATTCGCCCTTGCCTCCACGTACTTTCTAAACCAAATAGGTACTGGTACGCCCTCCAAAATGGCAAAATTATCGACATACTGAAACGAAGAAAAAGATAGATTGAGAACGAGGAAACAAAGGATAGCGCTAATGGCTTTTGGGGAATAGCCTTTTAAAATAAGCTAGACTTTTCTTGGAAAATACTTAATTGGTTTTGAAAATAGTTTTCCAAAAGGTAAGTTTTAAAAACCTTTTGTCCAATCTCGTAAACCATATGCTCTGATACCAAATGTAACACCCCACCTCCGCCAGGGTAACTCTTGCAAGCACACTAGCTTTGGAGGGGCGTTAAACAAGGTAACATGCATGCGGATATCACAAGACAGAACATATAAGTAAAACAGAGTAAGTAAAGCAGCGGATAAAACTAACATTTCAAAACCATAGTCAAGTTACATCAAAGTACTTGGTCATTATTTTCCACAAAACATAGTCTAGAAACATAAACTGAAAACTGGAAATAACATAAAGTAACTATCCCCAAGGTAGAATAAATCCATAGCGAGCTCAAGTCCAAACCGTACATGAGCTATCCAGAAAAGCAGCTAAAGATCCAAGCTAGGTACCAGTGTTCCCACCCTGTAAACATGGGGGAGGGGGAAACGGAAGAAAAGAGGCGAAAGAAAACGGGTCAGTCAAAAAGACTGGTAAGTCCTATCTACTATTAGTATAAAAACTAATAAAGTTAACTGGCATGTAAAACAGAGATGAGATGTAGGGTGATAACTGGCATGGTGAAAAGTTAACAAGATAGATCAAGTGTGGCATCGCATATACAAGGTTAAGTTGCACCAGGTGTGTACTAGTATTCCAATCCATGTCAAGTATAAACAAGAAATGATCCCTTGGCCCAAAGCTGGCCCACATCATGAGATGACCTAATTCGAGGTCCAACTACTCGGTCTAGTCGATCGGCTCCCTATAAGCCTAACTCGTCGTGTATCGGTGTCATACGGCTTAATCGTGGAATGTAGTTAACTGTGCTAGGTCCACCCCAGGGTGTATCCAGCCCTAAGGTGTAAACCACAGACACAATTCAAGCACGCACAGTCTAACCTACTGGTGCCCATGCTCAACTCCGGACTTAATGTGCACGACCATGGTCCGCCTGAACAACCGGTGCACCCTTCAGCCGTCTCTTTTGGTCTATTACAATCAGTCCAGTAATCGTGCCCCACCCTAGCCTAGTCCAGGGTACCTATGATACTTCTAGTAGGTTACTGCTAAAAAGGACCACGTAACTAGGGTTTCAAGCGGGTTAAGTGTGGTTAACCCTATCCTAATCATGTATTGAGTTGGTCAAGTGTATTCAAGCAGTTCATGACTTAACCCTACCAATACATCAGGTTTAATTGGTTAAGTATATTTAAGTAGTTCATGACTTAACCCTACCAATCCATCGTGTTTAATTGGTAAAGTATATTCAAGTAGTCCATGACTTAACCCTACCAATCCATCGTGTTTAATTGGTTAAGTATATTCAAGTAGTTCATGACTTAACCCTACCAATCCATCGTGTTTAATTGGTTAAGTATATTCAAGTAGTCCATGACTTAACCCTACCATGTGGCATTAATTAACTTAATGCACCCCAACCTCTCACATTAGACTTTGTTGTGGTTACTAGTTAAGCCGGGCGGGTCCGGGTAGCTTTACACCACAACCTAGTCTAACCTCGGGTTTTAACTGCGATATGACCAACTACTCACATTGGGTCCTATTGTTTGTAGCCACTAGTTAAGCCGGTCGGTTCCGGGTAGATTTATGCTACAAACTCAACCCAACCTCGAGTTGGCCACTTTCATGTTTTCTACATGTCATGTCCACGTTCGTGTTTTCAAGCATAAACACATGTCAAACTTTCATGTCATATTTTCAAGTCATGTTCTCATGTTATTTAAGTTTGCCCAACTACCCATACGTATTCCCATCGCACGTAAATTCGCATCACGCAAATAGATCAAAGAGGGAACATAACAACGTGACAAGGTGGGTATAAGATGGCAAAGTCTATCACAAGTTAAACATGGTGATATTTGAGGCAAATGTGCTCATAAACTTGCATATTACATTATAAGCCTCAAAACATGCATGATATCAACTCTAGCAAAATAGGTGAAACATGGCCATAAATACCATGGGATGATAGCAAGTGATTCGCATATAACATCATATGCAAGTTAACATAAGGTTTATGAGAGTTTTTATGTTGCTTTATGCAACATTTCAAATCAAAGTTCATAGCTTTCTATGCACAAAGTCAAGGTGATAGCTTTACAAACATGCATCTATGCATAACATGATAGGATCAAAGCTCATAGTTTTCTATGCACAAAGTCAAGGTGGCAGCTTTACAAACATGCATCTATGCATAACATGATAGGATCAAAGCTCATAGTTTTCTATGCACAAAGTCAAGGTGATAGCTTTACAAACATGCATCTATGCGTAACATGATAGGATCAAAGCTCATAGTTTTCTATGCACAAAGTCAAGGTGATAGCTTTACAAACATGCATCTATGCATAACATGATAGGATCAAAGCACAAATCATACTTAGGCCCAAACTCAAACTTGCAACATGTCACATTTAACTTCATAGTTAGAATCTAAGAGTAGTATAGGGCTTACAATGAGCGGTTAGGCGACTAGATCAATATATATAAAGATTGAGACGAAGCCACAAGCATAATCCGCAAAGAAAATAATAAGCTCCACTTAAACGCCTTGAAACAAGAAGTAATAACTCCAATGACAAAGAAAGATGGCTCTTTTACTTAATAAAGATGGCTCCTTTATGACATAGATTGATTTGAGGCACTCATGCTCTCATGAAGAAGGTGGAGGCCATGATTGAGAAACAATTTGGCACAGTTTAGTTGTAGGAATGATTAATGAGGGTTTAGGCTAGGTCTAGGGGTCTTTTTATAGGTGATTAGGTTAGTTTAGACCATAGGATTAACCCTAAATCGAATCTGAGCCATCAACTCCCGTCAGAAACTTCCAGAACAAGACCCAACATGTCAAAATGGTGCACCAGGAAAAATGGTCCGACCGGGGGGGTCGACCCCTGGGTCGACATGGGTGTCGACCCATTGGGGGGGTCGACACTGGTGTCGACACCTATGTCGACCCTGCCTGGAGCGGGAAATTCCCCGCCTATCCTGTTTTGGCTGAAATTCGAATCTGAATTCGAATTTGAACTGTTTTCGGGCTTGGAATTTTCTGAAAACTTCATTGGACCATAACATGGTCATACAAACTCCATTTTTCGAAAACTCGGACTCTATTTCGCGTATTTTTCCGAGACGAACGCAATGGCTCAGCCCGTTTCCCTTGATTCAGATTTTAGAATTTAATTCTGCCTTGATTTACATTATAACATGTTATTAAAAATACGGGTTGTTACAGTTTCTAGTAGTAAATTAAATATTCCTACAAAGACAAAACTCTCAGGAAATATTAGTATATGGATTCCAAAGAAATAATGTTCTTATTAGAAATAAATATATTAAAAACTTTTTAGATTTTATTCATTATAATAGTAATTATTCTTTCAAAAAGGAACCTAAGCCCTCTTGGGTTTGGCTTCCTAAGATTTAACCATTAGGACCCTAACGGAGGAAGTTGGTACCAATGAAATTTTTTAAATTATTTTTTGTAGGCCCTACTCAACAAAAACAGAGGAAAATGGATACTATATAGTGGTTGCTCAAAACGTATGACGGGAGACAAGGAGATGCTAACAAATATCATTTACTCAAATGGTGGAACTATCACGTTTGGAGATAATTCCAAAGGATACATCATCGGCAAAGCGATGTGAGCAATTACGGCATGTCTAATTCACCTCTTATTTCGGATGTTTTCTTGGTTAAGAATTAAAAAAACAATTTATTAAGTATTAGTCAATTATGCGATAAAGGTTTTAAAATATTATTTTTTGAAAAATAAATGTAGTATTTCTTATTCAAATCAAAATCTTATTTTTGAGCGAAATCAAGACAAAAACATCTATATTTTAAGTATGGCAGTTAGTAATAATAATCCAAGTATGTGTTTATTAGCCAAAGACAATGATCGTTGATTATGGCACAAATGATTTTTCAATATTAAATTTAAAACTATCAACAAGATATCTAAAAATGATTTTGTACGAGGATCACCAAAATAAAATTCAAAACTGAAAATTTATGCGATGCTTATCAACTTGGAAAGTTAACCAAATCTTCTTTCAAATCTAAAAAAGTTATATCAACCTTACAACCACTTGAATCACTACATATGGATTTATTCGGACCAACTCAAGTTCAATCCATAAATCATAGCAGATATATGTTTGTAATTGTTGATGATTTCTCAAGATACACTCGCACCATGTTTTTAAAGAATAAAAGCGATACTTTTTATATCTTTAAAATTTTTGTCAAACAAATTCGAAATTTAACTAATTTAAACATAAAGAACATACAAAGTGATCATGGAGGAGAATTTGAAAATGAGAAGTTTGATTTATTTTGTCAAAAGAAAGGATTTTTTTCATAATTTTTCCTTTCCTAGAACTCCTAAACAAAATAAAGTTGTAGAACGTAAAAACATAACTTTACAAGAATTTGCTAGAACGTTATTAATGGAAGAACACTACCAATACATTTTTGGGAAGTACACTACCAATACATTTTTGGGCTGAAGCAGTTGTAACAACTTGTTATGTTTTGAATCGTGTTTCTATTCGACCTCTAGCTAAAAACACTCCATACGAACTTTTTACCGGTAGAAAACCAAATATATCTTATTTCAAAGTTTTTGGTTCAAAATGTTTCATTTTAAATACAAAAGATCAGCTTGGGAAATTTGACTCAAAATCTGATGAAGGAATATTCTTAGGATATTCTGAGCGTAGCAAGGCTTATCGTATTTTCAATAAGAAACCAGTAAAATAGAATAATCAATTCATGTGTCATTTGACGAAAATGTTATTCAAAATTCATTTAATTCAGATATTATGAAAAATAATTCTTTACATGATGATGATATTGATACATTAAGAGAAAATGAAAACATTATTCTTAATAACATAGATAATAATACTACAGAAACTCAAGACAACGTCAATAATCAAAATATTCCTATTAATGAAGTTCGATCTCCATCAAGAATATTACGAGACCATCCAACTCAAAATATTATTGGAGAAACAACTTCAAACGTAAGGACAAGAAGTCAACTTAATTTAGTAAGTAATGTAGCCTCAAATATCGATCCCAAAAATCCTAAAGAAGCATCAACATATGAAAATTGGATAATCGCAATGCAAGAAGAATTAAATCAATTTGAGCGTAACGAAGTATGGGAATTAGTTCCAAGGCCGACTGGTCAAACTGTTATTGGAACAAAATGGGTTTACAAAAATAAAGCAGATGAATTGGGTAATATCACCAGAAATAAAGCTAGACTTGTTGCATAAGGTTACAATCAAGAAGAAGGCATAGATTATGAAGAAACCTTTGCTCCAGTCGCACGACTAAAGAAATTCGAATACTATTAGCATATGCGTGTCATCACAACTTTAAACTATATTAGATGGATGTTAAAAGTGCTTTCTTGAATGGTTATATTAAAGAATGGGTATATGTTGAACAACCTCCACTATTTGCTCATGAAAAATATCCTGATCATGTTTTTAAACTGAAAAGGGCTTTATATGGTTTGAAACAAGCACCTCGTGCTTGGTATGAACGTCTCAATACTTATTTATCAGATTCAGGATTTTAAATTGGAAAAGTTGATCAAACACTCTTTATCAAGAAAGATAATAAAGATATTCTAATAGTACAAATATATATAGACGATATTATATTTGGTTCAACAAATGATAAATTATGCTAAGAATTTTCAAAAATAATGACCAATGAATTTGAAATGTCACATATGGGAGAACTGTCTTACTTTCTGGGATTGCAAATTAAGCAACTGCTAGATGGAATTTTCATTAATAAAAAAAATTGTACTAATTTAATAAAACATTTTGGAATGGATAATATGTCAAGTAAACCTACACCAATGAGTATGACAACACATTTAGATAAAGATGAAAATGGTAAAAGTGTCGATCAAAAGCTATATAGAAGCATGATTGGTTCACTTCTATATTTAACTGCAAGTAGACCAGACACTATAATGTGTTTTTTTTATGTGCTTGTTTTTAAGCTAATCCAAAAGAATCACATTTGAGAGCAGTTAAACGGATTTTACGTTATCTTAGCAATACTAAAGACTTTGGACTCTACTATCCAAAAGATTGTTCCTTTTAATTAGTTTCATATAATGATGCTGATTTTGGAGGATCACGGACAGATCGTAAGAGTACAAGTAGAACATGTCATTTTATTGGTAAATCACTCATATCTTGGTTCAGCAAGAAACAAAACTATGTTTCACTATCAACATGCGAAGCTGAATATATATCTTTTGCACTAGCATGTGCTCAAATAATATATATGCAGCAAACATTAAAAGATTTCAACGTAATTTTATCAAATTCCACAATTTAGTGTGACAATACAAGCGCAATAAATTTATCTAGTAATCCAGTAAACCATTCCAGAACTAAACACATTGATATCAAATATCATTTCTTAAGAGACCATATTGAAAAACAAACAATTAATTTAGAGTTTGTAAATTCAGAAAATCAAATTGCTGATATCTTTACTAAACCCCTTTTAGAGAACTCATTTATAAGACTCTGATGAGAGTTAGGAATTGTATCTATCAAAGATCTCTAAAATGTTATTCGTTTACTCTGTGTTCATCATGGCTATTACTTTTTAATTAATGACAAAGGGGGACAAAAATCATTAAGATCACATATATTCTGTGATGTTAATGATGATATATTATGTTATTTTAATGGTGATATATTCTGTGATTTTAATGATGATCTTATTGAGAGTATATGTGCTAACATTTTATTGTAGGAATCAAAATGGTAAGATTATATGTTTATCGAACTAACAAAAAGTTATAGGAATTCAAAGGGAGAAAATACTTTGGGGGAGAAAATCGGATATATTGTCATCAATCAAAAAGGAGGAGAATGTTGATATCAAGATTTTGATTAATGCCAACAAGAGAAGATAGAAATGGAAATCATGTTATAGAGATAAGGTTTTTTATATATTTATAAGTTGAGTAGTATTAGAATCATGTTAAAATCTATCCTCAAGTATGAATAAATATATATATTTATAAGCCTTTTAAAAAAGCCTGGAATATACAAAAATTGTTCTACCGGTCGACTGATAGAAAAAGGGCCAATTGACTGGTTAGTCTACTTTTGTACATAACAACTAGTTTTGAAAATATTATATATACGATTTAATTCAACCAGTCCACTGGTGATTTTTAACCAGTCGACTGATTCGAAATAACAAATATTTTTCTAAAGGGTTGCTTCTATTCATGAAGAGGAATCTCTTAATTTATGAAAGGAAATGGATGTTTCTTTTGATTAAGACTCTTCATGAAGTATAGCTACCTTTCTACTATTATATAAACAACTTCAAACATGATTTACAATCAACGATTTTACTAATTATAATTCTATTCTCTCCATTCTCTGAAATTACATTCTATTCTCCCTAAAGGGGATTTGGGTGAAAGTGTAGTCTACATTAGGTCTTATGTATTAGTTATAATCTACTTCCAGTTAATTTGCTATTTTAATCTATATTGTTGTTCTCATAGTCTTTTGGTATGACAGTTTGCCTTAAATAATTTATTTTTAGTTTCTTGTTTATATATGATTCTTATATTAATTTGATTCTTCATAATTGTCCAATTAATTTGTTTCATCATGCCGTAGATTGAACAAAGATGAGTGGAAAGGCATTATTAGACTCTGGGCAAACGTTGGCATCTACAATATCAAACTGGGTGCAACCTGTGATAAATTTGTAAGCCTCCTGTGATAATTTTTTTTTAAATCACCCTGAAACATGGTTTTTTTTGTTTAATTTTGTGTGTGCAGAGGATGCCTTTCTTGAAAGAAACAAAAGGGGGAGTTTAGCCCTTGTGGAAGTAATGATGTTCTAACTGTTGCACTGGAACCTCCTGAGCATTCAGGTAGGGTCCGGGTAGTTGGAAGCTTCGTTACTCCAAGATATACTTTAATTTGCCAAGAGTGAGAAAGTTTCAAATCAGAAAGTTTGAGTTGATGACGCATGATCGATAGAGGTCAGAGGAGCAAGAGAAAGCAAAATAGGATCTGAGGTCGGCAAAGCAAGAGATGATGACGGAAATCGAAAAACATAAGGCGATGATCTATGCTGGAGCCAATCTTCAGTCAGCAAATTTGTCTGACAAAGCAAGTTTCCAAAAACTAGGAGATCAAGATGAAAAGAAACCAAAATCTGCAAAAGGATTGGTGTTGGATGATGATGTTGATGACTGCATAGCTATTGCTAGTCCGCTAGTTCCAGAAATAAAGGTAATAATTAGATTTATATAATTTTTATCTTAGTTTTCATCTTATGATTTATATAATTAGATTTATATTAATAAAAATTTATATAATACACTTACCGTGACAAAAAGAAGGGGAGACCTTTTATTTATAGTTCGTAGGTTATGCGGAAATGTGAGTTGTCGGTTGGTTGGTAGTATAGACACTAAGGTTGCATTTGGTGTTATTTTCCCTATTGAAGATGAATCGAGTAATAAAATACATGGAAGGGATATGCTGCCTAGTTGTCTTCTTGTTTCAGTGGAAGGATGTACCAACCCAGATGCGTTGCTTACTATGCCGATACCTAGTGAAATGGAGGTTGTACATCAAGTTATTGGCTTTCTTGTAGCCTGGCCTGTGGCATTGATCGGCTTCCCACAACCTGTGATATGTGCTAACCTAAATAATATATGTTTATTCTGTGTGCATAAAATGAGGAAATAGAAATATGTTTGATGTTTGTATGATGGTTGATTATTTTTCTACTGATTAAGCAAAAGGAGTGGCCGCCACGAAAAATAGGTGAGTCGTTGCAGAGATTACTGACCTTGTATTCGCAAGTAGAGCCACCTAAGAGGTGGAGGTTGATATATAAGCATGCAATGACCTTGATGAAAGATGGTAGGGCCTCGATCCAAATTCCATGCGATGCAGAGGTTTTTTGGGGAAGAGATGAATTTTTTTTGTTGCATGAGAATGTGTTAGCATTATCGCAGTTGAAATGATCGGGAAAGCTGTTATATTAGCCTATATGATGTTAGTTTTTTCATTAATTTTTTTCCAATTCTGCATGTTCCGGTTTAAATGTTTATATTTTATTTATCTAGGTTCTTGTTTACTAAGACACACGAGGCAAATGATTTGGACACATTTGATTTTTTTTTCATCCTGGACAGACGGTTAACATCGACGGAGATTTTGAATCTTATGTTGTGCAAAGGCTAAGAGAACACAGTGATTGCATATATTTCGTACTGCATAATAGCATATAAGTGTTTGATGAAACCTATACGTATATATATTTCGGCATATAAACATTAGTGTGAATATGTATTATTTTGAATTTGGAATATTTTTTTATGATAACAACATGCACTGGATTTTGAGTATAATATGGGATGGTGATATTTATATTCTCAATCCATTATCCCTTCTAGGCCGTTTTTCGACTTTAGAAATTATGGCATGGCGGAGAATTCAAAAATGAGAATTTTGAAAAATATTGTAATAAAAATGGAATAACCCATGCAAGAACTCCTCAACAAAAGAGAGTAGTTGAACTTAAAAATAGAATGATACAAGAATGTGCAAGGACTATTTTATCTTATAGTAATTTACCAAGGAATTTTTGGGCTGAGGCAGTTGCAACAACTTGCTATATTATTAGTAGAATTTCAATTAGAACTTTAACTCATAAAACACCACTTGAACTTTTGTATAACAAAAAACCAAAAGTAACATATTTTAAAATATTTGGAAGTAAATGTTTTATACTAAATACAAAAGATAATTTAGACTAATTTGATTCAAAATCCGATAAAGGAATATTTATTGGTTATTCAGAAAGAAGCAAGGCTTATAGAGTTTTCAATACTCGAACCAACACTACAGAAGAAACATTAAACGTATCTTTCGATGAAAACTATAAAAGTATAACTCAAAAAAATGAAGGCGATTGTGAAAATGAAATTAATGGAATAAGTTATGAAATTAACCAACCAAATAAAAGAATTTGATTACTTAGAGACCATCCTGTAGAAAATATCTTAGGAGATATTGAATCTGTTTTTAGATTTCGTAATCAATTTAGTAATAGGAGTAATACTGCATTTATATCAACTATTGAACCCAAAAATCCAAAGGAAGCTTCTTCCGATTATTCATGGATACTTGTTATGCAAGAAGAACTAAATCAGTTTACTACGAATGAAGTATGGGAACATGTTCCTAGACCAGAGGATAAAACAATAATAGGAACCAAATGGTTCTATAAAAATAAAATGAATGAATACAGTGAGGTAGTAAGAAATAACGCACGACTAGTAGCACAAGGTTATACTCAAGAAGAAGTAATATATTATGATGAAACTTTTGCCCCCGTAGCAAGACTAGAGGCTATTAAAATTTTACTAGCTTTTGCAAACTATAATAATTTCAAATTATATCAAATGGATGTCAAGAGTGCTTTTCTAAATGGATTTGTCAAGGAAGACTTATACGTAGAGCAACCACCCCTATTTGAAGATGAAAAATTACCAAATCATGTATATAAGTTGAAGAAAGCGTTATATGGATTAAAACAGACTCCTACGGCTTCGTATGATAGGTTACGAAATTATTTATTACAATCGAACTTTGAAATAGGAAAATTAGATAATACTTTGTTTATCAAGAAAAACAACAAAGATATACAACTAGTACAAATATATGTTGACGATATAATTTTTGGTTCAACAAATAATAAAGTGAATAAAGAATTTTTTGATATTATGACCAAAGAATTTGAAATGAGCCATATGGGAGAATTATCATTCTTTTTAGGTTTACAAATTCAATAATTAAAGAATGGAATATTTATTAATCATGAAAAATATGCAAGACATTTAATTAATAAATATAATCTAACAACAACAAATGGTAGACCAACACCTTTGGCAACTAATATTGCTTTAAATAAAGATGATACATCAAAAGACGTTGGTCAAAAACTATACAGAGGAATGATAGGATCATTATTATATATAACTGCTAGTAGACCAGATATAATGCATAGTGTATGTCTCTGTGCAAGATATCAATCACAACCTAAGGAAACTCATTTAACAGCAGTAAAACGTATTCTGAGATATGTAAAGCACACATTAGATTTTGGATTATTTTATCCTAAGAATGATTCATTCGATTTAGTTTCGTACTATGACGCTGATTATGCAGGATGCAAATCCGATCGTAAAAGTACTAGTGGAACACGTCACTTCCTAGGAAATTCCCTTGTATCATAGTTTAATGAAAAGCAAAATACCGTATCTTTGCCAACAACTGAAGCAGAATATATATCTGGTGCTTTGGCTTGTTCACAAGCAATATATATGCAACAAACCTTAAACGATTTTGGTTTAAGTATAAATAAATCGCCTATATACGCGATAATACAAGTGCTATAAATATTTCTAAAAATCCAACTCATCATCCGAGAACTAAATATATCGATGTAAGGCATCATTTTCTAAGAGATAACGTAAGTAAAGAAAAGATTTCACTAAAATTTATCGAAACAAATAAACAAATTGCAGATATATTAACTAGACCATTAAATAAAGCAACATTCACTAAATTTAGGAGAAAACTAGGCATATGTTCATTAAGTGAGTTAGAATAATTAAACATAGTAATATATATATATATATATATAATAAGAAATCAAAATAATAAAATTAAAAAAAAAGACTATGTAGACATAGAGTTTTTGGCATGCCGACATATAATTGCCAAAAATTAAAAATTTAATTCCCACCAAAAGTTAGTTATTTCAACTATTCAAACCTTTTATTTCAACTTTTCTTCTTCATTTTCACTCTTCTTCTCTGTGAAAACTCTAAATTACAAAAATACAATGGCATCCACTAACCTAAGTTCTCAAATTAACTCTGATTCACACGTTGGACCATCCGAGGGTCCGTTTCAACGATCTACGCTATATAGATTTATCAAAATCAAAGAGAAAATGGAGAATGCATTGCAAATGATGCCTGAGATACAAGTACTTCAGATTAGAATGAGTCAGGAGCAGAATAGCAAGGGAAAGTGATAAGAAGCCTTCTAAAATTTATAATGGATAACGAGACTAATCTGATTATCATCAATGATGATAATTAAGCCATGGAAGAGGAGGAAGAACCAGAGGAAGAATTAGAAGAGGAAGAAGAAATAATGGTGAAGGAAGAACAACAAGAGACTCAACCAACGGTTACAGACGAAGATGAT
The DNA here is from genome assembly GCA_030737875.1 of Allium sativum. Taxonomy (NCBI): domain Eukaryota; kingdom Viridiplantae; phylum Streptophyta; class Magnoliopsida; order Asparagales; family Amaryllidaceae; genus Allium; species Allium sativum. The sequence goes on from CM060915.1 coordinate 383,171,337, forward strand.
AACGTTGAGCGCGTAGGAGAGGTTCTATTTGATGAAAATGGGAATGTGATTGAAAGGAATGGAGAATTCTGTCTCCATTATTTAAATTTTCCAATTCACAAATCTCCCATTGTCAAATAATTAAGTGTTTAAGGATTTCCTTTTTCTTTCGTTTTATTACATTCCTACGATAAGTTGTATGCGTATAAATTCGTGTATTTTTACAAGTTATTGTTTAATAAAATTTTCATTTATGGTTTACTAACCTTCTAAACATAAATATATGAATATCAGATTTAGGGAAAGTAGTTTTTTGGGATAGTTACTTATGTTCTATTCGGGAAGTTATACAGTTTTAAGGGAGTACCTTTAGGATTTGTTTTTTGATAATGCCAAAGGGGGAGAAATTATAAAATATAGGCATAGTTTATAGGATTCTTACAGACAGGGGGAGTATTATAAGAAACATCATCAACAAGTATATACAGATATGATATTTTATAAACTAACGTTGTCATCGTCAAAAAGGGGGAGATTGTTGGAGAATGGAGTTTTGATGACAACAACCTTATTTTAATTATCATTGATTATAAAATATATACTAACACTTATTGTATAGGATATACATATATATATGCAGAAATTATATGAAGGAAATATTACTAAAGACCGTACAGTTTTAAAGATAATAAAGATTCAAAGATCAGAGAAATTTCAAGACTCATGAGTATTCAAGATTTCAAGAGTTCAAGATTAATATAATTATAGAGTCTAGATTCTGTAAGACTCTAAATAGCACTCCAGGTTCAAATTCAAATTCTGATTTTCAATTTTATCCTCAATCCTCTCTATTTTATTTTCTATTCTTTTTCCTTTCTTATTCTTCTTTGTTTTTCAAACTTAAATTTTATATTTATATTCTTATACTTTATATAGTTTAAAATCTTATAATGTTATAATTTTATAAATATATTTATATAGTTAAATTTTTGTTTTCATATGTTTTTCTACTATATAATATTAATTTACAACACAAGATTTTTACTCAAGAATTTCCAGAATTATTTTTATATCAAAACACTTGAAAAATACTTTAAAATACAAAATTACATTAGGGTATGTCAATATGCCAAAAACACCATGTTGACATATAACTGTCACTTTTTCCATTTTTGAAAGGAAGTGTCTTTTCACTATTTGAAACGATTCAGAACCGTTGCAACCTTTCACACTCAATAAAAGGGGTTAAAACCGTATTTTCATTCATGTCTTCTTCTCCACTTTCTTCCTCTTTCATTATATAATTATTCTTAATCATTTTTATGATTTCTACACTTATACTCTGCCGAATCCAATTCTGTTTTGATCAAACTTCTTCTCTCTACACTCTCCTCTCTCTCTCTGAATCAAGTGCTATTGATGAGTTCTAGGGCTATTTGTAATTGTTTGGGTTGAGTGAAAGTTGTTTGGATCGAGTAAAAGAGGAATCTATGTTTCCTTGTAACCGAGAAATCAGGGAAGTAGGAATTGCTGTCTCCTTGTAGCCGAGAAATCAGGGAAATAGGAATCGATGTATCCTTGTAGCCGAGAAATCAGGGAAATAGGAATCAATGGTATCCCTTTTAGCCGTGAAATCAAGGAGACTGTACTTGACTATTGGAATAGTAATAAAACTATGCACAATCCAGCGTTATACGGGACTAAACTTAGGAGCAATTCGAACCAGTACAAAATCCGGTGTGTTCTTTCCTTTTCTGCATCTTTATTTCTGTTTATTTTGTATTTGTGTTTGAATATGTGTCTGTGATTGTGTTTGTGGTGTTTGATTCATCTCGTAGTTCACATAAGTTTTAGATTTTGTTTAAATTCTGACAAACATTATTCACCCCCTCTAATGTGTGTTTGTTTTGCCTTAACGATTCATTCCGCATTCCCTAACATGAACAAGATGGTGACCCTCTCAAATCTGCATCTGAAGCTTGGTTTGTTGAACGTGGTGAAGGTAGTTCCATTAAATTGTCACGACGAAGTGTATCTACAACCACACTAAGTTGTTCATTAGTAGAATTAAGACGGGAAGTTATATCATTAAGTCGTTCAACTAATTCTTCATAAGTTGACTGATTATCCATAGTATTTTCCTGATTTGAAGTAGAAGTTGTGAAATTAGAAGGTCTCCCCATCCTCTCAGGTATACATAATCACGTCCAAGTACACGCTCTAAAATCTATTTATTGGACAATTATTCTGGAGGTTGTTGACTTCTCAACTCTGTCATTTTATTATAATAATATATTTCATTATAGTAAGTATTAAAATAACTATATTAATTTAAAAAATAATTTTAAGTATTTACATATAAAGGCTTGAACTCTGCTCCAGTCCAACCCTTCTTAGCATTATAATGATTTAGACGCCATATCTCAATTTGACCAGTAGTAGAAGTTAACACCATTCCACGTCAAATGAGATATCGCAATGTAGGGATTGAACCATTTTTTGACTCTCATTTCCTCTTTGATCGATTGGTAATGTCCTCTCAGCATCACAATCTAAAACCTAACCGTGAACATGTGTATGACAAAAAGATAAAGCTACAAGCAGTTTGGAATACAGAAAACATTAAAAATGTCTCTATTTGCTACATGCTATGTTGTGAAATTAAATCTTTAAAATATGACTTGCCATGATAAATGGAATATATAACACATCCATGCTATCTTTATTTAACTCATCACGGTACTTTGGTGAAACCATACCATTCATCTTTGTCAGTTAAGCATGTGCATAAAAAATTTCAAGTAATTTGGACATCGTTTATAGCTTACTTTCAGAAGAACTAATATATCCTTACCTAAGCAACCGATTCTGCAACTTCATAAAAATATTAATCATCATGAAAATAAAATGCATACAAGTTGCAATAAAGTTGGCACACTTATGTTTTAAAACATGTAAACCAAAATGGACATTCCCCCCAAAAAAAAAAAGAGACAATATAGCATTTAAGCATTTTAAATGTCAAATTACCAAATCTGTAAATTTATGTTGGGAAAAGGTGAAAGAAATAAAGAATTCAGTTCAAAATTTGTATTGTTGTAAATGGAAGAGACCGGTAATGAAATTTATAACCCAATCATATTGAAAATAATACGTTTTAGACTAAGCTCATAAATAGGAAAATATATGCATACCATGAACATCAACAAATACAAAGGCTAAAAGGCATAAAAAACTTAATTTTGGGCACTGGATTTGCCTAGCAAGGCATAAAGAAAACCATTATCTAGAATGAACGTTGTACCATAATTGATGTCCCATAAATAACTTATAAGAAATTTATGTAACTTAGCTGTTTTCAACGATATCAACCCGCGAACATGTAAACGTCATGCCATTCACACACCTAAACAATCAAAAACTATATACAACTAATCACAATTAATTTACTCAGTATCACTTGATATTTCAACCACACAATCATATCAGGGATTACAGACGTATCCACAACAGAGTAAATTAACCAAAAGAAACAATATAAGGAACAAACCTTCAGTTTACCGAAGCAGGTCATCGCTTTAAACGACTTCAGAAAATCATTTCGATCCCACAGCCTACAGTTCTTAATCAATCCATTTGACCCCGTTGAGTTATTATTATTCTAAAAGGAAGGGCTTGCAGTGGCAGATGAAGGATTAGGTTTAGTCATTAATGAGGGGAATAAAAAGAAACGAAAATGGCGAGATGGAAGTAGAAGGAGATTGATAGAGGGAAATTTGGAAACGGATTTGTAATTTCTGTTTAGTTGGAGAAAAGTCGATGCTAGAGGAAAGAAAAAGGCAAGAAAATTTTGCAATTAAAAACGTGATTTGTAGTTTTTGTTATTAAATTTAGAAAAACCGCATTTTGCCTCCTTATTAGAATAACAGTTCAAAAATTAAGGTTGGATACTTTGCTATTTCATTTAGGTAAAAGGATGAGAGGGAAGTACGGAATTTAACTAGTAAATTATTTTGTAAGTAGGGTTTTGTTGAAAATATTTTGACCATATTTAACCAAAATTAATTCAGTTAAATATGTCAAGAAAAAGTATTTCATTTGAGTTGTCTGTTAAACTATCCACATTTAGGATAAAAGATGCATTTTTTTCTTATTTTGCTAACTTTTTCTCTAAATACGTTAATCAAACCAAAGAGCCATACTTCCAAAATTCCTAAATTTACTTCTTCATAGTCCACATTCATAAGCTTCAAACGAAAGTTAAAATATTTATTTATCTTTGTATAGAAATTTGAATTTAATTTTGAGTATATTAAAAGGTTGAACTGCTTAAATTTTACTGTTAAAATAAAACATGATTTGATTTAAATAAAGGATTGAAGAATTCAATACCCTTAATAACATTAATTTTAATAATTAATTTTAATTTTATATTTGATTAAAGTGAATGTTATTAATAATGAATACATATAAATATTGCCTATAACGAAATGAACATAATTTAATAGAAAACAATTTAATTTAATTTAATTAATGATATATATGCAACTTTAGGAGAGAAATTATACTAGTAACATAATGCAAATAACAAAGAGCGGTATACGATTTGCAATCTTTAATTTTTGTTCTTTTTTTATTAAGGACAATTTGATCTTTATGTTTGTTGATCCCTTAAAAATCCACATGCACATTGAGCTATCAAACCTGAGCAGAAGCCTACGGAACGAACGTCATCAGGGTTGTTCGTACATAGTCCTGTCCGAGGCACTCAAAACAACTCACAAAAGGTAGGAAGCAACTGCACAGAACAAGGTTCAAATATCAAATCCAAAGCAAGATATTTGCCCAGCACGGTCGAGGATGATGACGCAATGCATTATGGACAATATAAATAATGCGACCTAATGAAGATAAAGGTTGTATATCCTGTAAAAGTCGCTCATAATAATAGAAGATACTTGACATAATATCAAAATTCGATCTTACGTGTCAGAATAGGGGCCAAGGGTCGCACATATATTCGATGATCGCTCGTGAATTGCAACTCCGATCGCTCATATGTTTTATTGATCGTACACCAATACTTCGATCAGACATCATCTATCAGTCGGTTGGATGCCCGCTCTTAGGATAAGCACACTTACATCTCAAATCACTAACCTTGATCGGTCGCCTCCAGACTATCGAGAAAATCGCCCGCTCACTCATATTCAGACGTAGCCGCATCAGAGAATCAAGATCGTCTGACCGCATATTCGAATCGCTCACTCTTTTTCTCATGTATGACAACTGGATACAAATGTCAACAGCTGGCTACAGTTAGGCGATGGAATATTTGTAATTAATGGGATGAGCGACCCATAGCCTGCATATATGAACTTCAACTCACTTCTCTGAGAAGGCTCAGCTATAAATAGGCCATGGCTGCCAATATAAAGGGGATTCGATCTTTTGAAACATGAAATGCTGCTAAATTCTGTCTTCAATCATTCCCTAAAGATTTAGACCATCTTCTCCATTCAAAGGTTCATCACCAGTTTGGCCATGCGCCTAGTACAGCCTTGTAATCGGAAAATCAAAGGCATCCTCCTTCTCAAACATTCATCCGTCCTTCTCCTCCTCAAACTCTACCATTTTCTCATAAAATCCAAGGATTGATATATATATAAATATAAATGAGAGTATGTTGAGTGAATATAGAGATGTATGAAAAAAAAGAGTTGGTGTATTTTGTAATCTCCATTTTAAGAATGCAAGTAATCTTCATAGTTGATGTAGGCCTGGCACAAGGCTGAACCATTCTAAATCTCATCTCTTTTTTTCCTTATTCGCATTTTTACTTTCAATTGTTATTAAGTACAGATCCATTTATTTTCTTACTGTATCGGTGAAGTACAATTGTAGTACCTTTGGTGTTTAAGCCATTTTTTGGTGAAAACATTTGGCACCCACCGTGGGGCAGTGTTCGCAATTCCTTGCCTCGTATTTCCTTTCAGTCTCAACAATCTAAAAAATCCTAAATCGTTTTATCCCTCGAAGCCATGGCCGGATCTAAGAAGAGCGACAAATCTACCAAAGCTATCGTGACCAGTGAGGATAATAATGTTAACAAAGCTACACCGCAAACCTTGAACCAAGGGGCTGGGGAAACCCCTAGGATACCTATAGCGCGAGATGAGTTAAATGTGGCTGTAACCGATCTGAATGAAAAAATGGATGCTACGACGAAGATGATGATGGAAAGGATTGATGTCCTGATTAATGCTCAAGCCAGTCTTCTGCCACCAAATTCTCCAAATAATGTTGATGAAGAAGAGGACTCATCAGCCTCAGACCCTAGTCGATCCCACTTCTTAGTGGAAGACAAGGAAGAGGCCATTGTTGAGGACACTAAGGCCAGATCCCCGCAGCGTAAAGAAAAACGTGCGACTCAGGGTATCACAAGTCCCACCAAAAGGACACGTCCCAAAAGAGGTGCAAGGCATCTAAGCTCAAATCGTGATCACATTGATAAAAACATCGATGTCGATCCTGTGGAACAAGTGACTGACAAGAGACGCATCACAGACATGATCCAACGAATAACGAAGGAGAAAGCGACCCGAGAGGATGAAGAGAGAGAATGGGAATTTTAATGTAGCAAGAATCCATTTACAGAAAAGATCCTTCAAGCAAAGTTCCCCCAGAAATTCATGCCACCAACAATAGCACCTTATGGCGGAGTTGGAGATCCGAACACCTTTCTGTTCAAATACACCAACACATGAATGGAGCTAGGGCTACCGACGAAGTAAAGTGCTTATACTTTCCTGTGTGCTTAGAAGGTGTGGCCTCACTATGGTTCACCAGACTTCCACCTGTATTGATCAGTTCGCCGATATGACAAAGAGATTTCAAGATCAATTCCGACTACAAACCACCAAAGCAAGGGATGTGATGTCACTCAGTGAAATGGAACAAGTGCCTGGGGAAACCATAAAAGCTTTCCTTACATGCTTCCATGCTACAGCAGCAGAAATCAGAGAATCAGAGCCTTGGGTACTTGTTGGTAGTCCTGAAAGGAGCCATCGATAAGAAGTCAGAATTTGGGAAGTGGCTCAAGATGAAGAAACCAAAGACTTTAAAGAAGTTCTATAAGAAAGCCAAAGAATATATGAATGTAGAAGACAAAGCCCCAAACATTCAGAAGGTTATAGAGAATAACGCTGCCAGAGAAGGAAAAAGTAATGAGTTCCGAGCTGAGCAGAAGAACGACACAGGGCAAAAGAGGGGGAGCGATGAGAAGGATAACAATGTCTATAAGAAGACACGGCTGTATAAGCTATCCAAATTAACCCTCCTAAACGAAACTCTAGAAAGAATTTACTCCGCCGCAAAGGATTCAGGTATATTTCCTTAGATAAAGCCATAGAATATAACCGAGAAACAAGCAAATTCCGGCAAATTCTGCCGGTTTCAAAACCAACTAGGACACAACACCAACGAATGTCGGCACCTGAAGAGTTTAATCGAAGAACTCATCAGGAAGAATCAACTGCAACAGTATGTGAAAATCCTCAAAATGCTCCGGTTGCGCAAGGGCATAATAATACGGTCAACCAACCTGAATCAAGCGAGGATGCTCAAATATCAGTTGATTCAAGACCAGTAATCAACATGATATTTGGGGGGCCTCACCCGGCTGGAAAAAATTGGGTAGATATAGAAAAGTATGCTAACGAATTATGGGACACCTCAAAAGAAGAAAGACGTGTGATCTTGAGCAACGAGCTTCCAATGAAAATGCCCAAAACTTCAACCGATGACGTGATATTCAAAGAAAAAGATGCATACAGGTTAGTTACGCCAACTACTGACGCCATGTTGATCACAATAAGTCTTGGCCCTGCAGTTGTAAAAAGGGTCCTGGTTGACACAGGGGCATCTGTTAATGTGATTTTCATAAGCACATTCCAAAAAATAAATCTCCCTATGGCTGAAGGATGCACATATCCAAATAAGATCCACGGTTTCACGGGTCAGCCTACACAACCCATCGGTACAATAGACTTACTCGTGGAATTGGCAGACGGAGAGCGCAAGGTCTCTATAGTGCAAACCTTTGTGCTGATAGATGAGTTTTCATCCTATAAAGCTTTCCTTGGAGGGCCAACTTTTTCAAGCTTTAAGGTTGCACTGACTCCATGGTGTCTGATCATGAAGTTTCCAACTGAAAAGAGGATTGGTGTGATTAAAGGCGACCAGATCGCTGCAAGGGACTGCTACGTGACAGAGTTAAGGGAGGCTAAGAAAAAGACCCAGGAAAGGGTGTGGAGGCTCTCTCCCGCATTCACAAACTCCCTTTATACCAATTAAAGAAGGATCCATGCACTGGCGAACACCGTGAAGCGCGAAAAGAAATCGAGCCTAGAAAAGCCAATGCAGAGGACGAAAGAGTGACATCGGCCGAAGTCACAATTCCTATAGCTGTAATTCCGAAGGACCCAAACCGTGTGTTGAATATAGGATCTCAGTTAAGCCCCGAACTAAAGAGTCGATTGGTTGTCTTTTTAAGAGCTAATTTGGATGTGTTCGCGTGGAACCATTCCGACATGTGTGACATATCTCCAGATATCGCAGTCCATAAGCTAAACATTACCCACATGTTCCATCTGTTAAGCAGAAAAGGAGAACCCAGTGGCCGGAGAGGTCGCGCGCCTTAAAGGAAGAAGTCGACAGGTTAATGGAAAATGGTTTTATCAGAGAATCCATCTATCCAAAATGAGTTTCCAACCCTGTACTTATAAAGAAAGAAAACGACAAATGGTGAGTCTATGTAGATTACCAAAACCTCAATAAAGCTTGTCCGAAAGACAGTTTCCCTCTCCTCGGAATCGATCAGCTAGTGGATTCTACGGCCGGTCATGAGTTATTGTCTTTCATGGATGCATATTCCGGCTACAATCAAACCATGATGTATGGGCCGGACCAGGAAGACACATGTTTCATTACTGATCTTGGCTTATATTGATACAAGGTGATGCCAATTGGCCTGAAAAATGCGGGGCCAACTTACAAACGATTGGTAAATGCTATGTTCAAAAAGCAAATTGGTAGGACAATGGAAGTCTATGTTGATGATATGTTAGTAAAGTCCAAAAGAGCAGAAGACTATTTAGAAGATCTAGCCCAGATGTTTGATATCCTATGACAATATGGCATGAATCTGAATCCCTTGAAATGTTGTTTCGGGGTCGGTTCGGGCAAGTTCCTAGGATTTATGGTCAACGCTAGGGGCATAGAAGCTAATCCAGCCAAAATACCAGCTTCGAGAGAAATGCGCCCTCCAGGAACCAAGAAAGAACTTCAACGTTTGAATGGGAAGATTGCGGCCTTAAATCGCTTCATATCCAGTGCAATGGACAGATGTCTTCCATTTTTCGATGCCTTTAGGAAAGGAAAATAAGAGATACAGTGGACCCCTGAATGTAAAAAAGCCTTCGAAGAACTGATCCAACACATGGCAACACCTCCCATGTTATAAAACCTAGTGATGGAGAAGATCTGTTTCTATACCTGGTGGTATCCGCCCATGCTCTGAGTGCAGCATTGATTAGGGAAGATTTGAAGGTAAAAGACCAGTCTATTACATCAGTAAGAGATTATCTGGGGCAGAATTGAATTATCCAAAGCTTGAAAAACTCGCTTATTGTTTGCTTATTGCATCAAAGAAACTTCGACCCTACTTTCTGGCCCATCCTATCAAAGTTCTCATGGACCATCTTCTGAGGCAAGTTTTGTTCCGACCAGAGACCTCCAGAAGGTTATTAAAATAGAATATTAAGCTTAGTCAATACGACATTACATATCATCCTCGAAAAGCGATCAACGGGCAAGCCCTCGCTGATTTTAACACAGAATTTACCGACCGAGGGGATACAAAAAAGGAAGGTAATATTGAAACTAACGTCCAGTGGAGATTATTTGTTGACGGAGCCTCGAACTATTACTGTTCTGGGGCAGGGGTAGTCTTGGAAACCCATGAAGGAAGATCTCTTTGCTATGCGCTAAGGCTAGAATTTCCATCGACAAATAACGAAGCTAAGTATGAAGCTCTCATCGTAGGAATAAAGCTTGCAAAAGAATTACAGATAAAAACTATACAAATCTTCAGCGATTCCCAACTGGTGGTATGCCAAGTTCTAGGAGAATTTCAAGCCAAAATGGGTAACTTGCTGGATTATCTTTCAAAAGCCTTGGAATCATTGGAAGCGTTCGAGCACTACACCATATCTCACATTCCCAGAGGAGAAAACACCAAAACTGATTCATTGGCAAAATATGCAAGCACAGAAGATGCACAACTTATGGGATTAGTTCTAGTGGAAGTCCTTTCCAGCCCAAGCATGGGGCAAACCGAGATGGATTGGGTCATGGACATAACCGATGAACCAAACTCATGGATGTAACCAATCAAAGAATACCTCATAATCGGGGCACTCCCGGCGGATGCCAAGCAGTGAAAGAAGATTTTACTTAAAGCCACTTTTTATCTCGTTCAGGACGGTCAGATATACAGATGTGGATTTTCTACACCCTTACTTCGTTTTGTTACAGAAAAAGAATCAAAGGCAATCATGGCGGAATTACACGAAGGGGAATGTGGTGGCCATACCGGTGGACAAACTTTGGCTAAGTAAATCTTGCGATACGGTTACTTCTGGCCAGATAGCAATAAAGACTCCATGGTCTACACTAAAAAGTGTGACAAATGCCAAAGATTTTCCAAGATTCCAAAGATGCCATCCACAGCTATAACCCATATGGTCAGCCCATGGCCATTTGCTATCTAGGGCATCGATCTCATAGGAGCCCTTCCCGCTGCAAAATCTAGTTTTAAATATGCAATTGTCGTCGTTGATTACTTCACAAAATGGGTCGAAGCAGAACCACTGGCCACCATAACTTCAAAGAAATCCATTAATTTTGTCTTGAAAAATATCATATGCAGGTTCGGGGTACCACAAAAAGTAATCACAGACAATGGGACCCAATTTGAAAGTGAAGAATTCCAAAATTTCTGTGCAAAGTATAAGATCCAGAAAAGCTTTTCAGTAGTCGCCCATCCACAAGCGGATGGGCAAGTGGAAGTAGTAAACAAAAACATCAAAACGACCATTAAGAAGCGGTTAGAGAAGTCCAAAGGTGGTTAGGTAGATGAACTCCTACTAGCATTATGGGCATATCACACCACGCATAAAACTGCGACCAGACATACTCCATTTTCTTTGTCTTATGGCTCTGAAGCCATGATACCAATGGTACTGGAAGTCCCCGCCCACAGAAGGATATAATTTGATCACAAAGAAAATGAGAGATTGCAACTCGAAGCCCTCGACCAACTCAAGGAAAGAAGAAAGGAAGCAGAACTCAGAGTAGCTACACATCAGAGAAGGGTGGCAATGCATTTCAATTCAAAAGTCAAATATAGGACTTTTGAAATTGGAAATCTTGTGCTGAAGAAAATCATGATCGGTACTAGAGTGTTTGGACCAAATTGGGAAGGACCCTATGTTATAAATCAAAAACTCCAAGATGGTACTTTCAAATTGGCTACCACAGATGGAATCCAAATTCCACGAGCATGAAACAGCGAGCACATTCGTCGTTATTTTTTGTAACACACTATTTGAATACATGGAAAGGGCTGTAAATACTTGCAAAAATTTCGCATTCGAATTATATACATGAAATGAATGAATGTGGAATTCTATTTGCAAATATGAATCACACATTTACAAAATCCCTGCTAAAAAATGACTTCTTTATGTAGGAAAACAAGTGACTAGTGGGCTACAAGTTAAGGAGTTCCGCCTTTCATCATGAAACACCAAACCTTTTGGCATGCGTCCAGCAAAAGGATTGGCACCAAACTAAGTAATCAATGCAAAGGTGAAAACAAATCATAATGTCCCATGGTTAAAATTTTCTAAACTCCATAAAAGGGGCACCTTCTTAGGTGCAGGAGATGAGTTCTTTGACTCAAGAAACAATTCGATAAGATGAACCAATGTCTGCCTCCCGGGGTAAAGCATAAAGTCGGAAAAACCGATGTTAATAAAAAAAAAGGGGAGCATCTTGTTAGGTAAAGGACGCAAATTCTTTGAATCGAGTCAAAACTCGATAATATAAATTAGTGCTCGCTCTCCGGGATCAATCATGCTGGAAGGACCAGCACAAAGCAGAAATCCTTGCCGAAAGGGGTAACAGAAATCCTAGCCGAAATGGGGTATCCAATTTTGTTCTTTGTTGTTAATTATGTCAAACAAAGCCAAGATTGGATTACAACATTGAAACCTAAGTCCTCCCATGGGGGCACACATTCAAAACCCGTCTCCAAAGAACCTGGGTCACCGAGTTAGTGAGATGAGGGGTTGAATGCATCCTAAATCTACGATAACATATATACAACCATATATCTAAGTTAAAATACCCAAATAACTTAATTGCTAAAGTTAAAGAGTGACGTGGAGCTTACCAATTAAGATAAATATGAAAAGCTGATCGCTTTCAGCTCAATAAACCCGTAATAAACCAATTGTGATGACCTATTAGTAACGCTAAAAGTAACGTGCCGTAATTACGATACTAACGCATGATCGTCAAGGAAATTATAATTAAAATACAGGTAAAAAATGTTGCTAAGCAGAGTAAAAGGACATGGTGTGGCAGACAAAGCACGAGAGCATCATAAAGCCAGCAAAAAAACCATTCGTCAAGCCCACAAAGTGCCAAAGACCAACGCGAGTCACAAACCAGCATAATGTCATGAGCGAGGGCCGGTACCCGCTTATACAACCAGTTTAAAAGTTCAGAAAGGAAACAACTAAAGACGGAACAAGAAGGCTACGGATCCCTGACCTTTCTGGTCCTACCTACCTTTCTCTTAACGTGAGCATAACAGGAAGGAAGTTCATCAGCACATTTAGAAACCACCGACTCGACATCTCCTGGAGCAAAAGAAGCAATCGTGCTATCTTTGGATCTAAGGGCATGAATCAACTTCGCCTTACAATCTTCTAAAACAGAAATACGCTCAAGATTGTCTTTATGGAGCTTTTGGAGATCGCATGCCAATGTATGCCTGTAACGTCCCGTGTTTTTCAGGCCAATTATTTAAATTTATTTTACTGTTTTAAATGTTGATTTGAATTCAAATAACTTGAATATTAATAATTTCGAATATTTTAATAAATAATAATATAATAATATTTTAATTCCAAAATATTTGGAATTTGTTGAATCTGCAGTATAATGTGGATTGGCAACAAAAAGGTGTTTAACATTATTTATATTGAATTAAATTAGCGTGTTCGTTTATTAAACGACGGTTGAACGTTTAATTTATAATTTAATTATAAAACGAGCTGCAGCGGCACGACAGTTCGTAAAATTTCGGTTTGAACTTTAATTGGCCGTACATGATTCAAAATAAGTTGGATTTTCTCGAAACAAGAAATGTCCAGATCTATTGGACAATATTTTTCTAATGAAAGAGAAAATTCGAGTTTTCATAGTGTAGATTTTATTTTATGTCTAAATCAAATTTTAAAATTGTCATTGTGGAATTCCTTTATAATTTATAACGTTTTATTTTATAAGTAAAGGGGTTTTTAAATATTTTGAATATCGATTTGGCTTGGGATTCAATCCAAGATATTTTATTTTGAATCTATATGCAATTCTGGTCGAGTATGACTAATTATAATATTTTATTATTTTTTTATTGAAGTATTTTTAAATTGATTTATTTTAATTCAAATTGGACCCTTTAAAAGGGACTTTATTCAAACGACCTCTGTTTTCAATGAAACAAATTTTATTGAGACCGCAATAGCAAATTATTGCTAGATTTCAAGTTGCGCGTCAATCGGGGTTATTTTGTGAGCGTGGCAAAATTAAATGCAAATAAAAACGATCAATTGGACGTGAATAAGCGTTATTCGAGCAAAAGGGTTCGGAATTCGATGAAACAAGATTCATTAGGACCGTAACGTCAAATTATATTATGCCGTCCATTTCGGTCATGAACGGAGTTTGTATGTGAGCACAAGATCTAATAAACAGTATTGGAAATAGCGATAGACACGAATAAAAATCGTTAGTCACATCGTTAGTCAACTCAACAATAAAATAAAGTTTTCTCCCACTTATATATACCCTCCACATCAGAATTTCCAGCCCAAGAAGTAATTTCCGTCCACAATTTTGCGTTTAAGTCCAAAATCATATAACAATTTATTTCTCTCGATCTGTGAAGAATTTGCTATGGGGTTCTGAAGCAAAATGGTAGATCGGGTCGAGGGCTAGCTACGATAAAAAGTTGGGGAGGTATCGTCGAGGGCGGTGGCTGAAAATCGCGAAGAACGATGGAGAATCATTTTCGTTTTTATGGTTTTTGACGGAGTTTGGGTGGTCGATCAATGGTGGAGTCTAAGGTGATGTTGTAGAGGGTGAAGAGGGCTTCATCTTTGTCGTTGGTCGGGTGGTCTGATTTTTCTTGTGGTGGTCGTGGTTGGGAGTTGAATGGAGATGGTATTTTCGGGTTACTTTGGTTGAGTCACGGTCGGATTTGGCCCTTTTCTGGTGGCTGGGGTTGACGAGGGGGTTGGCATCTGAAGGTGGATGGAAGCCTGAAGGGAGGCGCAACTGACCCTGGTGGTGCGACGTCGTGATTGGGTTGGAGGCGGTGTCAATCGCGAGTTGAACGGAATTGGGTGTTTTCGGGATTCAGGACGAACGGAGGTGAGCTGGGCGTCCTTGCTTCGGGCGGAGGCGCTGCTCTGAACGACGAAGGGGGTAGCACGGCGAGGCGGGTCCCGGGTTGGCCAGAACGACGGTGGTGGATATTTACGGGGAGGGTGTTGTTTTGATTTTGATGAAGAAGGAGTACCATCGGGTATCAGATGGTTGGAGGAAGCAAAACGAGTGAAATCCTTAATGATAGGCTGACGTGGACAAGGCCGTTAATGGCACCAATTAAGGTGAATTATAATTAAATTAAATTAATTAATTATCGTTAAAATTTTATAAACTTTAAATAGCGATAACTTCTACATACGTTAACGAAAATCGATGAAACATGATCCGTTGGGATCGTGGCGACGGAGGCTATGCATACGCGCTGGTCCGGTCAGAAATGGGAGCAGTTGGAATTTTTTTTGTAATTTTAAACCCTGTTTAAAATTATACGAAAAGGACGCTGAAATCATTGACTGAAAAACGGTGAGTTAATTTTCACACTTTTCTGGACTGCTATGATGTGATAAATCCATATAAGTTAAAATATCATTAATAATTGGTTGATTGGCTGCCTTGGTTGCATATGGTTGATTTAATGGTTACTGATAATTATATTATCGTCGTTAATTTATTTAAAATATATTCTATCATGAAATTTTATTATAATCGGTGGTGCATGGAAGAACATGTTGGAGGAATCAAAGCAGATTCCTCAAATAATTTGTATGCTATTTATTGATCACATATTTCATATATATGAATTGTTTACCCCAAAATGATATCGAACCTGTTCGGATTGAATGCTTGTTAATCCGTGTTTTGATTTTTAATCAATCGACAGTATTGATTAAGTGATTGGCAGTGATGGTGTAAAATCCATCGTTTATGGCGTCGTTTTGCCATTAGGCGAACTGATGAAGATTTTAGTTATAAATTTATTTTATAACTAAAAGTGAAATTTTAAGTGGTTTGATACTATTTAATTAAAGCAGAAGTTTTTATAAATATATTTACGTTTATAACAATGGTTTATAAAAGAAGTTATTAAATGTTTTTTTTAAAATGAATTATTATGTCATAAATGATTGGAAATGGCAAAATCTAATATAAAGATTAGAAAAAATTGAATAAATGTTTTACAAAACAATAGAATGATATTTTTAAATTAATTAAGCTATTAATTGATTTATAAAGGGAAATCGTGAATGAAAATCAGTTAATGGTTAACTGATGTTGACGGTCGACGAAAGAGACTGTTTAAATAAAGTTGACAATTGGGTTGATTTGATTTTAATTAATCAAATCGATAGCTTTTGAGTATTCATTAAACTTAATGAATATTGTTAGAAGTTAGTTAATCGTTGATTAACTATGTTTTAAAAATGATTATCAAGTTAATTTTGTTAAAAAGTTAATTATTATTTAATGAGGTTTTAAAAATGATTAATTATCCTATTTTTAGTGAATAATGGAATGAACCACTTTTAAAATGGCAAACGTTGAATTATGTTATTATTTTAAATAATGATAATTAAAGAGATTTCTTTTAAGGGTAATTAAAAAGTGATAAAATAGGAATAAGTTGATTAAGATTTAGTAAGAGTTTTATAAGAAGATTATAATCCGGGTTTACAAACAAAGTGGGTAAAAGTGACTCGTAAATTAATAAGATAATTCCAAGAAAAAGTCTACTTAATTAAGTTAGGTTAGTTGGTTAAAATGAGACTAAAAGGCGTTGGTAAATATTTACTTAATAAATTAAGTAAAGGAGAACAAGGGAATTACCATTGTAAGAAATAAGGGTATAATACCATATTGGGATCTAATGGCAAAGAATATTTTGTCGAGGAAGTTACTTAATTAAGGGATGGGAATTTTAATGTAAAGTAGGTTTTTAAATCAAAGGAAATGGGTTTTTAAAATCATAGTAAATGGGAATGGAAATGATATATGAGATTTTCGAGTTGCAAACTTTTATTGTCTTGCGATGAAAGCGTTGTCGAGCAAGGTCTGAGAGGTAATTAAAATACCCCAACCTGGACGGCTTCGCTATTATCAAAAGATGGTATTGGTTTGTAGTGATAGAGGATGTTGAAAATAACTTGTTGAGGAAAATATTACAAATATTAATTTGTAAAGGTTTAGGAAGTGAAATAAAACCATTGGGTTTAAAATAAGCAGTATACCATTTAGGGTCAGAAACGGACTATGAATTTACTTATATAATGTGATTAAAATGTGGTACTATTGACCAAGTGATAAAATGTTATGCTTTTGGCAAGCGCACTTGTTCACAAAATTAAGTTGATAAAGTTTAGATTTCATAGAAGCTGAGAATAAAGAGTGGTATTGGGTTCGAAATAGAATTGTATATAAAATTAATATATTCATATAAGCACGGTAGTTTTAAAGATAATAAAATCATTTAAAGTGATATTATAAGAAGTATGTTACTTGGTGTTATGTTAACCATATAAAATTGGCAATGAAACTTACATCGTTTGGTTAAGTATGTGTGTGTGTGTGTGTATATATATATATATATATATAACGATCATTCCAAATGGTAATAGAAATGTAAAGAGGTTTATGAAGCTATGGAGATGTGTTTTTCAAAGACAAGAGAATACAGAAAGGGTCTTAAAGATTGAAATGATGTTTCAAAGATAAAGAGAAATAAAGATGATGTTATCGAATTATATAAAGAATATTTCCGAACAAGGGAAATAAAAGTAAACAAGTTATTCGAAAGCGAGGATTGATTAATAATATCAAAATAATGAATCAGAATAGTTTTGTCGAGTTAAGATTATGAAATCGATGAAATATGTAACACCCCACCTCCGCTAGGGTCACTCACAAAGGGAATGCACTAGCTTTGGTGGAGCATTATCTAGGTAAACATACACATAAATATTACAAGACATAACATATAAAACAGCGGAAGAAGAACCAAATTTGATTGCTTTAAAATCTAGAAAGGTCTAAAGCCTTTTACATCAAAACGCTATTAAATACGTTACATCGAAATCTGTCTCGCAATGGTAAAGAAGCATAAAACCATAGTCATAAATCATTCCCCAAGTAAAATATAAAAAGCAAGCCATAGCCAAGAGAGATCCAAGCAGTACATGAAAGAGCCTAGGAGCTTGGTGAGATCCGAACTAAGTTGTATTCTCACCCTGCGAACCTAGGGGGGAAACGAAGAAAAAGAGGCGAAACAAACTGGGTCAGTCATAAAGATTGAGTAAGCCCTAGTGGCTTTCAACATAAAAACAGGTAAAGATAACATGACATGAATAAATTGAAAGTAAACATAAGCATGATGACAAGGTAAGCTATAGGCACGATGAATCAAGTATAACATTGCAAGGTTTCTATTAAGTATAATATCGCAAGATTTCTAAGCTTCACCATTCCACTATTTTCTTTGATTTCCTATATTCTCTGCACCAACTGTACTAGTACCCCAACCCGTATCATCCTTTCCATGTATACGTACAGTCCCTTGCCATATATCGTACGGGCTTCATCACGTATTTCTATACTACTTCAACGTAGTGCAACCATTCTTGAAATCGTTTGGACTGTCACCCTTGTTCTGTCTAGGTTTCCTTATCATGAATAATCGCGTGTTCAACTAGGATTTATGCCACCTAGGACCACTAGGGATTATGCCACCTATTGAACGTTTTCTAGATTCGTTTAGGGTTTATGCCACCTAGGACCGCTAGGGATTATGCTACCTAACGAATCCCACGTAACGATTTATTAATCGATCGGCTCCCTACAAATCCTAGCTCGTTCATGTGTCTGTGTCATACGACCCAATCAAGAAATGTAGTTACCTGTGCTAGGTCCACCATAGGGTGTATCAAGCCCTATGGTGCCAACCGTCGACACAAATCAAGTACGCACAGATAATCCTACTGATGCCCAATGCCTGCTTTTTCTGCTCCGGAGTGTGTGCACGCCTGCACTCCGTTAGAACCTACACTGGCGCACCCACACAGCCGTCGTTCTGGTCGCTTACAATCAGCCCAGTAATCGTGCCCCACCCTACCTAGTTCCAGGGTACCATGATACATCTAGTGGGTTACTGCTGAAACGGACCGCGTAACTAGGGTTTCCGTCTAGTAGGTTAAGTGTTGTCATTTAAGTTCGAGACTTAACCCCATCGGTCTAGCATGTCAAGTGTTGTCATTCAAGTTCATGACTTAACCCGTCTATGTGTCATGTCAAATTGGCTAAGTGTTGTCGTTTAAGTTCATGACTTAGCCCTACGAATCATGTGTCAAGTTGGTTAAGTATATTCAAGCGGTTCATGGCTTAACCCTACCAAATCATTGTGTTCAATTGGTTAAGTATATTCAAGCGATTCATGACTTAACCCTATCAAATCATCGTGTTAAACTGGTTAAGTATATTCAAGCGGTTCAGGACTTAACCCTATCAAATCATTGTGTCAAATAGGTTAAGTATATTCAAGCGATTCATGACTTAACCCTATCTTGTAATCGTGTCAAATTGGTTAAGTATATTCAATCGGTACATGACTTAACCCTATCAAATCATCGTGTCCAATTGGTTAAGTATATTCAAATAATTCATTGCTTAACCCGCCCACGTATCATGCTAAGTTGGTTAAGTATTATCTATATGTTCAAGTTGACTTAACCCTGCCACGTGTCAGGTTATATCGATTGGGTGTTATCAACCTATTCAAGTTAGCCCAACCCATCCGCTAGTCATGTTATAACGGTTAAGTGTCATTAGCCTAGCAACGTTACTTAACCCACCCATTCATATCATATTGGCTGAGCCTATATTTATAAGTTTTACATGTTCTTAACTCATACCGGTTAGGTCCACATTTACATGTCAAATTTCCATGTCATCCCACCTAACCCTATAACCATACCCACGTCTTATTATGGTTAGTATTCCATAATTCATTCATTATGACAAACGAATCATGACCTCTCACATTAGACCGTGCATTTTGTGGCCACTGGATTTGCCGGGCGGTTCCGGGCAGATTTATACCACAAACTGGGTCTAACCTCGTGTCATAAGTCGTTACGCCTACAATTTGGCCTTCGACCTCTCACATTAGACTGCCACTTTGTGGCTACTGGATTTGCCGGGCGGTTCCGGGCAGATTTACACCACAAACCGAGTCTAACCTCATGTCAAAGGTTCATTAATGGTCGTATTTCCCCCAAAACCCCAATATCCATTCATGTGTTTAACATATAGAAATGTTCGTATCCAAGTCAATTATCCAATACACAGTCATTTTCATGTTTCAAATTCCCAACTTTACATATTAATAAACATATGCCCAAGTTCCAAAATTACATGCCAATTTATATATATATGGATATATATATATACCCAATTCTAGTCAGTTTACATATGTCCAATTCTTGGCTATTTACATGTATGCCAAGTTTATGCTATTTCACCCATATCGAGTTCTAGCCAAAATTGCATGTATCATGCCCAAATAAACCCAAATCATGATTCATGGTGTAGTTATCCCAAATTGTAATCTTTTTATTACAACACACACCAACTACCCAAGTTCATAATACATATTTATACCAATTATCAAATTTACAATTGCTTTTATATTCAAATCCCCAATTCTACATATGCCCAATCGTAAGCCAAATCTTTTGATTTAATTTACATAGGCCCGAACTCGTGGTTTAATTTACATGCCAAATTACATACGTGTTATATATACCAAATCTCATGTTACATTACATAGATCCTATTTGTGCCAAATTCCATGTATAATATTTATGCAAATTTGTTCATAACAAGATTATACCGAAATTTACAGATCAAGCCCAAACTTGCAAATACAATGATAATATCCAATTTCATGTTGCCAATTATTACATCATATTCATATAGGCAATAATCCCATACTTCCCCCGTATACATATCGTACGCAAATCGCGATTTTAGGCCAAGGTCCGAAATTGACCAAGGTTCATGAAAAGAAAATAAATTGGGGGAGATAGAAATTGAATAAAAATGAGATCAGAGGAAAACATCATCATAGGCATAAATATTACAACTTGATGATAATGTCATCACGAATCAAGAAAACTGCTGAATAGATCATAAACTTGTCATGAACATAAAGATAGACAAGTCCCAAAATAGAAGATTCAAAGAGCAACAGAAATAGATCAGAATCGATAAACATACTTAGATCCAATTCCACTTTATTTCATGTCCATATTATAATTAAATGTTTAAATCTAAAAACAACTGGAACTTACAGTGCATGGCTAGTGAATTAGGAACTGAAATTGTCATAGAATGTTGTATTAGTGTTGATTTATTGTCTTGAATCATTGTACAAGCTTTAATCTTCAAATTGGATTGAGTTTGAATGCTTGTTCTTTAATTTGGGGGCGGCGACCATGGTTCAAGAGGGAGTTTAGCAGCATAATGGTGTAAGAATGATTTGATATGAATTAGGTTAGGTCTAAGGGTGTTTTTATAGGTGTAGCAACTAGTTTAGGCCCTTAGATTAACCCTAGAATCAATCTGGACCGTCAAAACATGTCTCAGGCTTCAAAAATGAGTTTTGGGTCAAACCAGACCGACCAGGTCGACCTGTAAGGTGGTGGGTTCGACACTATGGTCGACCTGGGGGGCAAGTCGACCCTATGGTCGACCTGGGGGGGGGGGGGTAGGTCGACCCTATGGTCGACCCCCTGGTCCAGTGCTGCCCGAAAACTGCTGAAACTTGTACATGCCATAACTTCTTCATCCGGACTCCGATTTTCGAAACCTCGGACTCTATTTCATGTAAAATTTCGAGACGAACGCAATGGAGTAACCCATTTCCCCTGATTCTGATTTTAAAATTTAATCCTGCCTTTATTTCTTGTTTTAACATGTTATAAAAATTTGGGTTGTTACATTCTCCCCTCCTTAAAGGATTTCGTCCCCGAAATATTCAAGTTAGGAAGAATGTGTCCTACCATCCAATCATCCATCTATTCAATCATCAATCACAGGCATCCATTGTCCTTAAGAGATTTCTAATGTTGTATGAACATATGCAGAAAGTGTGTGTATATGTTCCTTATCTAATGCAAATGATCAGGCCTGATTGATCTTCTTAGTGCAAAATATGTTTAGTGCAATGAGTCCAACATGTATGCAAATAGTCCTAGTCACATAAACACTATATGTGTGAACAAACATCCATCCATATGCATCATCCATATGATAACACATTCAATTTCATCCATAAACACTCATGCATATGCAATATGAAAATGTGTCTGAGCCGATCTAGTGCCTAATGTGTGTTATGCAACCACTTGCGACCACTTGCAACCATCAATCATAACATGTCTCAAACACATGTTTCACCCAATTGTTCCTACCTAAAGATATAGCTGGAGGATAGAAGCAAGTAAAAACTTTGTGCCCATTAGGCAGTGTCAAAGCTGGAAATCTACGTCACATATATACTGAATAGGAGAAGAACTCCCTAAGCACCAGCCCATATCCTATAAAACCCAAAAAGTTTAGTCAACCCAACGGACACCCTCAAGCCCCAACATGTATTACAACCAGATGAGTCATACTCCTTATGGGGTTTGCAACCGAAATAAGATTGAGAATAGGACCGAGAGGATATACATAAAAGATAGGATGCAAGTAAGCTCTACAGGAAAAGAGGGATCAAGGATATACTCTTAAAAAGAGATATGTTGCGCGTATCTAGTCTTCAATCTTCTAAGTCGTATTTCCTTAAGCTTAACTCCATTGTGCTTTGACCGTCTTTAACTTCACAATTTCGTAGTTCCTTAATTCTTGTTCCCAGATTGTGAGTTGGAACTCATTCCACTGTCGCCTCTCGTTCCACTTTCGCTTATTCTTTTTCTAGTATACCCGATTCAAACATAACTGCGTACTCATGGTTTCGTGCAAGCTCTCCAAAATTCACTAGTGAATTTCGGATCTCGTTCACTTACTAGAAGGTATTCCACATAAATGAATTTTCTCTTGAAAATAAACAAATGCCAACCATGTTGTCAAATGTACTTACTAAGGTGATTTCTTATAACTCATGCATAAGCGAAATGAACCATTCGCCTTAGTGGCAAACACTACTCGAGCAGATCAATAAATGTATCAAGAGATTCTAGGTAACTAAACATGGCAGAACCCTAAGGGTTACACTAGACGTCGAGGGCATTACCAAGGTCAAGTCAAGAATCTAACTACCCTCTTTTCATACTCGAGAATGGTACCATTTCGGGACAACCACTCCATCCCTAGAATCAACCCATAGCCCAAAAACATAAGCATTGCTTAGCATAAACATTCTCAAATCCAAACAAGCCATGAATAAATGAGCTGATTCCCCAATAGGATTTGAGAGAAAAACAATGGGATCCTCTACTATGCAAGTACTAAGGTGCAGAGACTTAACTATCAAACCAAAATTAAAAGGATGTGATGTATATAAAAACAAAGTTCCCACGATATGATAGAAAAGAGCAGCTAAACTTTTAACAGAAGCGTTACCACCTCTCCTAGGTATGCTAGTAGTGAGAGCATACAATTTCCCTCTCGACGATCTTGTTCTTTGCCCTTGTCTTTGTCCTATGATACTTATTACATGCCCCTTTTTACCATACCAACGATGTTCTTTCTTGTCATGGGTTATTATTATTCTTTCACTTGGCCTCTTTCCTTTTTACTTTTTTCCTCTTCGTGGATTAAGCCATATCAACAAGTTTCTCATCCTTAGACTTGTGTTCTTTATCCTCGTTCCTACTATCCTTGTATAGCTTGTTGACAAGTTTCTTGAAAGCTACTTCCATCGCACGGCACCCTACAAAGCTTGAGATAAGATTGGTCGCAAGTAAAACTACTGCGGCTATAGATGGAGGTTGGACACTACTTTGCCCTCCGACATGTGTCGCATGCCTACAAACTATGGTGAAAAAGAAAGGGAGAAAAGACTTAAGGAGAGAATCAAAAGATAGTGCATATGGCTTTGGGGAATAACCTTTAAATAAAATAAGATTTTTCTAGAAAAATGCTTCTTTGTAAACGGTTTTGAAAATAATTTTAGAAGGTTTTAAGAAAAAAATTCCCAGTCTGGTAACCTTCTGCTCTGATACCAAGTGTAACACCCCACCTTTGCTAGGGTCACTCACAAAGGGAATGCACTAGCTTTGGTGGAGCATTATCTAGGTAAACATACACAGAAATATTACAAGACAGAACATATAAAACAGCTGAAGAAGAACCAAATTTCGTTGCTTTAAAATCTAGAAAGGTCTAAATCCTTTTACACCAAAATGCTATTAAATCCATTACATCGAAATCTGTCTTGCAATGATAAAGAAGCATAAAACCATAGTCATAAATCATTCCCCAAGTAAAACAGCAAAGCAAGCCATAGCCAAGAGAGATCCAAGCAGTACATGAAAGAGCCTAGGAGCTTGGTAAGATCCGAACTAAGCTGTATTCCCACCCTGCGAACCGGGGGGGGGGACGAAAGAAAAAGAGGCGAAACAAACTGGGTCAGTCATAAAGACTGAATAAGTCCTAGTGGCTTTCAGCATGAAAACAGGTAAAGATAACATGGCATGAATAAACTGAAAGTAAACATAAGCATGATGACAAGGTAAGCTATAAGCACGATGAATCAAGTATAACATTGCAAGGTTTCTATTAAGTATAACATCGCAAGATTTCTAAGCTTCACCATTCCACTATTTTCTTTGATTTCCTATATTCTCTGCACCAACTGTACTAGTACCCCAACCCGTATCATCCTTTCCATGTATACGTACAGTCCCTTGCCATATATCGTATGGGCTTCATCACGTATTTCTATACTACTTCAACGTAGTGCAACCATTCTTGAAATCGTTTGGACTGTCACCCTTGTTTTGTCTAGGTTTCCTTATCATGAACTATCGCGTGTTCAACTAGGATTTATGCCACCTAGGACCACTAGGGATTATGCCACCTATTGAACGTTTTCTAGATTCGTTTAAGGTTTATGCCACCTAAGACCGCTAGGGATTATGCTACCTAACGAATCCCACGTAACGATTTATTAATCGATCGGCTCCCTACAAATCCTTGCTCGTTCATGTATCTGTGTCATACGGCCCAATCACGAAATGTAGTTACCTATGCTAGGTCCACCATAGGGTGTATCAAGCCCTATGGTGCCAACCATCGACACGAATCAAGCACGCACAGATAATCCTACTGATGCCCAATGCCTGCTTTTTCTACTCCGGAGTGTGTGCACGCCCGCACTCCGTTAGAACCTACACTGGCGCACCCACACAGCCATCGTTCTGGTCGCTTACAATCAGCGCAGTAATCGTGCCCCACCCTGCCTAGTTCCAGGGTACCATGATACATCTAGTGGGTTACTGCTGAAACGGACCGCGTAGCTAGGGTTTCTGTCTAGTAGGTTAAGTGTTGTCATTTAAGTTCGAGACTTAACCCCATCGGTCTAGCATGTCAATTTGGTTCAGTGTTGTCATTCAAGTACGTGACTTAACCCGTCTACGTGTCATGTCAAATTGGCTAAGTGTTGTCGTTTAAGTTCATGACGTAGCCCTATGAATCATGTGTCAAGTTGGTTAAGTATATTCAAGCGGTTCATGGCTTAACCCTACCAAATCATTGTGTTCAATTGGTTAAGTATATTCAAGCGGTTCATGACTTAACCCTATCAAATCATCGTGTTAAACTGGTTAAGTATATTCAAGCGGTTCAGGACTTAACCCTATCAAATCATTGTGTCAAATAGGTTAAGTATATTCAAGCGATTCATGACTTAACCCTATCTTGTAATCGTGTCAAATTGGTTAAGTATATTCAAGCGGTACATGACTTAACCTTATCAAATCATCGTGTCCAATTGGTTAAGTATATTCAAATAATTCATGGCTTAACCCGCCCACGTATCATGCTAAGTTGGTTAAGTATTATCTATATGTTCAAGTTGACTTAACCCTGCCACGTGTCAGGTTATATCGATTAGGTGTTATCAACCTATTCAAGTTAGCCCAACCCATCCGCTAGTCATGTTATAACGGTTAAGTGTCATTAGCCTAGCCACGTTACTTAACCCACCCATTCATATCATATTGGTTGAGCCTATATTTATAAGTTTTACATGTTCTTAACTCATACCGGTTAGGTCCACATTTACATGTCAAATTTCCATGTCATCCCACCTAACCCTCTAACCATACCCACGTCCCACGTCTTATTATGGTTAGTATTCCTTAATTCATTCATTATGACGAACGAATCATGACATCTCACATTGGACCGTGCATTTTGTGGCCACTGGATTTGCCGGGCAGTTCCGGGCAGATTTATACCACAAACTTGGTCTAACCTCGTGTCATAAATCGTTACGCCTACAATTTGGCCTTCGACCTCTCACATTAGACTGACACTTTGTGGCTACTGGATTTGCCGGGCGGTTCCGGGCAGATTTACACCACAAACCGAGTCTAACCTCATGTCAAAGGTTCATTAATGGTCGTATTTCCCCCAAAACCCCAATATCCGTTCATGTGTTTAACATATAGAAATGTTCATGTTCGTGTCCAAGTCAATTATCCAATACATAGTGATTTTCATGTTTCAAATTCCCAACTTTAAATATTAATAAACATATGCCCAAGTTCCAAAATTACATGCCAATTTATATATATATATATGGATATATATATATATACCTAATTCTAGTCAGTTTACATATGTCCAATTCTTGCCTATTTACATGTAGGCCAAGTTTATGCTATTTCACCCATATCGAGTTCTAGCCAAAATTGCATGTATCATGCCCAAATAAACCCAAATCATGATTCATGGTGTAGTTATCCCAAATTGTAATCTTTTTATTACAACACACGCCAACTACCCAAGTTCATAATACATATTTATACCAATTATCAAATTTACAATCGCTTTTATATTCAAATCCCCAATTCTACATATGCCCAATCGTAAGCCAAATCTTTTGATTTAATTTACATAGGCCTGAACTCGTGGTTTAATTTACATGCCAAATTACATACGTGTTATATATACCAAATCTCATGTTACATTTCATAGATCCTATTTGTGCCAAATTCCATTTATAATATTTATGCAAATTTGTTCATAACAAGATTATACCGAAATTTACAGATCAAGCCCAAACTTGCAAATACAATGATAATATCCAATTTCATGTTGCCAATTATTACATCATATTCATATAGGCAATAATCACATAATTCCCCCGTATACATATCGTACGCAAATCACGATTTTAGGCCAAGGTCCGAAATTGACCAAGGTTCATGAAAAGAAAATAAATTGGGGGAGATAGAAATTGAATAAAAATGAGATCAGAGGAAAACATCATCATAGGCATAAATATTACAACTTGATGATAATGTCATCACGAATCAAGAAAACTGCTGAATAGATCACAAACTTGTCATGAACATAAAGATAGACAAGTCCCAAAACAGAAGATTCAAAGAGCAACAGAAATAGATCAGAATCGATAAACATACTTAGTTCCAATTCCACTTTATTTCATGTCCATATTATAATTAAATGTTTAAATCTAAAAACAACTAGAACTTACAGAGCATGGCTAGTGAATTAGGAACTTAAATTGTCATAGAATGTTGTAGTAGTGTTGATTTATTGTCTTGAATCATTGTACAAGCTTTAATCTTCGAATTGGATTGAGTTTGAATGCTTGTTCTTTAATTTGGGGGCGGCGACCATGGTTCAAGAGGGAGTTTAGCAGCATAAGGTGTAAGAATGATTTGATTTGAATTAGGTTAGGTCTAAGTGTGTTTTATAGGTGTAGCAACTAGTTTAGGCCCTTAGATTAATCCTAGAATCAATCTGGACCGTCAAAACATGTCTCAGGCTTCAAAAATGAGTTCTGGGTCAAACCAGGCCGACCAGGTCGACCTATAAGGTGGGGGGGTCGACACTATGGTCGACCTGGGGGGCAGGTCAACCCTATGGTCGACCTGGGGGGGTAGGTTGACCCTATGGTCGACCCCCTGGTCCAGTGCTGCCCGAAAACTGCCGAAACTTGTACAGGCCATAACTTCTTCATCCGTACTCCGATTTTCGAAAACTCGGACTCTATTTCATGTAAAATTTTGAGACAAACTCAATGGCGTAACCCGTTTACCCTGATTTTGATTTTAAAATTTAATTCTGCCTTGATTTCTTGTTTTAACATGTTATAAAAATTCGGGTTGTTACAAAATAGTTAATGAAATGTTTTAATACAAACGACCTGAGCTGCCAATGTACTTAACAGCACTGTTAAGATTTGATAGTTAAAAAATCGACTATCAAATAAATTATTCCATTGGACTTTTTGATGTGTTGTTTCGAAGAGATCGGGATGGGAAATAGACCCTAAACCACTTCGAATCAACTATGCAATCACAACTAATGTGCAAGCTATAGAGATGGAGCATTGAAGACCATAGATCTTCATAAATTGAAGAACCACTTACAATCTCTGAGTTGACGCAGAGATATACTGGGGTTCTGTCATGGTTGAAATCTATGGGTTGCAAGGACTTCTCGCTACTGATCCTAGGGGTGATTCCTATATTGGATGCAGTAGGAGAGTACCTTTGGTTCATCCTGTTCCTGGATGACTTGTATGGACGGATGTCTGACAGAGTATTTCCAAAGAGGTCACGTACCTTGATTTCTCCAACCATACCATGAGTGGAAGCGGAGAGGTAAACTTCTTTAGCTAACACGTAATGTATTGTTGTAGACGTCAATTAGAGATTTCGATGGATCTGACAATGTGGCATTCGAAGTGAATCTGATGTGAAGATAAAACGCATCCTCAAGCCTTATCAACCTGGAAATGACAAAAATCAGGCAGGCAGCATGACTATGTGGGTCGCTCCCATTAGGGTGTATAATCACTTATCTAAAGAAATTTCTTTTGCTTCTTTAATCTATTGATTCTGTCCCTTTTCGGGAAACAGTGGTTTGAGCCCAACCGTTGGTGATATACATTCGATACACTCAAGCGAAATGAGTGGTCGGTCATGTGTGGGCCGGGTTGCAAGACGTTCTTGTTGAACCCAGTGTATTCGGCTCTAGAGATACCCTATCGGCAGGTGGTCCCATACCTTGTCATAGTCGGAATCCAATTTCCAATAAGCGCCCACGGCTTTTGATTGTATACTATATATGTAGAGCATGAGATGCAAGCGTTCTGCTAATTTGTTATTTATTTGTGGTTTGATAGACACTATTATAATATCAGAAAAGATATTGATTTCAAAAAAAAATTGGGTTTTTTTTGGGTTGTAGTAAGATAAAAACCGTCCGTATTTATGTGTGGACTAGTCTTACTATTATCCTTTTATTTCAAAAGGATTTTCCGAAATTAAACAAGTTGTTGTGTTGTGAATTTATCACTGAAAGCACTCCAGACTGGCCCGGTGAATTTTGATTTGCTTCAAATGTGCTCGGGTCAGACCGAGTATATTTCCAGGTTAGGTTTCGCTTGGAGTTTCAGGAGTTGGAAATAGGAGGCTTCACCATTAGTTATATAAAGTATATTTCCGCTGTGTCTGATATATGATGTACTCTGATGATTGGTATGTATATATACAGTTTCTTTTTGTAAAGAGATTTGATATATTATATTTATTCGTTCCGCTGTGAGATTCTGATGTGATGTTCTTCTTCTTTCTTCTATTCTAACATTTCTTTCTTTCTTCTCTCACCTTCTAACTTCTTTCTATTAACAGTCAGGGATTCGATACTTGGATTTTGGCAAATAATATGGGATTAGGTATTATTGTTGAAATTCGAGTGTCGGATTTTTCTGGGCCATTACAGTTGGTATCAGAGCTATTGGTTTAGTGATAACCTTGGCTCTGCGGTGTAACTCAATAGAGATGGGGTTAGTAATACCCTAGATTGAGTTGAGTGTATGTATATGAGAGCGTGTATTTGTAATTGAATATAACATTATTTTAAAATATTTTGTAAATAGGGTAAATGAAATAATTTTGCCCAATTATAGTTATATATAAAAAGGAAATTATTTTATCGAATTATTGAGGTATCTGATTGTTGATTGTTTTGGATGGAATTAAAACCAAATATGGGAATATGACTTGACTTGGTTAAGTCGAGTTAAATTTGGAAGAATATGGTGTGGGAACTAAATAAAATATATTTGGAATTTGGTAACCAAATAAATAATTGAATAAGAAATCGATCTGATATGAATCGATATATGAAACCAAAGTGAAAGAAAAGGAAAAATATTAATGTTGAATCAAAATGATTTGGTTGGATTGTTATGCCATGTTTGTTTGGTTGTTGGATGGTTTGTATAAAATTTACCAATAGTTAAATCTAAAGCTGCACAAATTGGAAAAGTACGTAAATGAATTCCAGTATAGCACGTTTGATTGGAATCGATTATGAATTAAAACTGTGAGATCTAAACCAGTAATGATGTCATATGTTTGGATTGAATTTGTTTAATCATTCGCAAATCAATAAGATGTTATTCTAAAATTCCATTCAGTTATTACTTACTTGGTGATTGAGTTAAGTGCAGGCATGAGACGGTTTTGAAGATAGAATTTGATTGCGTAGATTGCTATAAATTGAGAATTATGCTTGATAACGCACGCAAAAAGGTACACCTATGTAAAATATAAAAATTTTGGGTTTTGATTTGGGTTTTGAGATCTGATTTTTTTTCCGACCATGAGAGTCGATGTATATATATTCCTTGAACCTGCAATATTGCCGATGTCCCTCCGTGCAGGGGAGACTCTGCCAAAAAATTTCTAAAATTTAAGGTGTTAGAAAATTTTTGAAGACTTTTTTTTTAAATTTTGTTACTTGAAATAAATTGGTTTTATAACCGATCAGATTGGTTTTGGGATTAAAACCGTGTTTTAATAATGTGATTGTAGCGTTCTTTCTACCTTAGAAATTTCGGGGACGAAATTCTTTTAAGGGGAAAGGAATGTAACGTCCCATGTTATTCAGGCCAATTATTAAAATTTATTTTATTGTTTTAAATGTTGATTTGAATTTAAATAACTTGAATATTAATAATTTCGAATATTTTAATAAATAATAATATAATAATATTTTTAATTCCAAAATAATTGGAATTTGTTAAATTTGAAGTATAATGTGTATTGGCAACAAAAAGGGGTTTAATATTATTTATATTGAAATAAATTAGCGTGTTCATTTATTAAACGAAGGTTGAACGTTTAATTTATAATTTAATTATAAAACGAGCTGCAGCGGCGCGGCAGTTCGTAAAATTTCGGATTGAACTTTAATTGCCGTGCAGGATTCAAAATAAGTCGGATTTTCTCGAAACAAGAAACGCCCGGATCTATTGGACAATATTTTTCTAATGAAAGAGAAAATTTGAGTTTTCATAGCGTAGATTTTATTTTATTTCCAAATCAAATTTTAAAATAGTCGCTGTGGAATTCCTTTATAATTTATAACGATTTATTTTATAAATAAAGGGGTTTTTAAATATTTTGAATATCGATTTGGCTTGGAATTCAACCCGAGATATTTTATTTTGAATCTATATGCAATTCTGGTGGAGTATGACCAATTATACTATTTTA
Source organism: Allium sativum (assembly GCA_030737875.1). Classification (NCBI taxonomy): domain Eukaryota; kingdom Viridiplantae; phylum Streptophyta; class Magnoliopsida; order Asparagales; family Amaryllidaceae; genus Allium; species Allium sativum. Next base: position 383,202,812 of record CM060915.1, read on the forward strand.
TTATTTTTATATTAAAGTATTTTTAAATTGATTTATTTTAATTCAAATTGGACCCTTTAAAAGGGACTTTATTCAAACGACCTCTGTTATCAACGAAATAAATTTTATTGAGACTTCAACAGCAAATTATTGCTAGATTTCAAGTTGCGCGTCAATCGGGGTTATTTTGTGAGCGTGGCAAAATTAAATGCAAATAAAAACGACCAATTGGACATGAACGAGTGTTGTTCAAGCAAACGGACTCGGAATTCGATGAAACAAGATTCATTAGGACCGTAACGTAAAATTATATTATTGCCGTCCATTTCGGTTACGAACGGAGTTTGTATGTGAGCACAAGAGCTAATAAACAGTATTGGAAATAACGATAGACACGAATAAAAATCCTTACTCACATCGTTAGTCAACTCAACAATAAAACAAAGTTTTCTCCCACTTATGTATACCATCCACATAAGAATTTCCAGCCCAAGAACTAATTTCTGTCCACAATTTTGCGTTTAAGTCCAAAATCATAAAACAATTTATTTCTCTCGATCCGTGAAGAATTTGCTATGGGGTTCTGAAGCAAAATGGTAGATCGGGTAGAGGGCCAGCTACGATAAAAAGTTGGGGAGGTATCGTTGAGGGTGGTGGCCGGAAATCGCGAAGAATAGTGGAAAATCATTTTCGTTTTTATGGTTTTTGATGGAGTTTGGGTAGTCGATCGATGGTGGAGTCTAAGGTGACGTTGTAGAGGGTGAAGAGGGCTTCATATTTGTCATTGGTTTGGTGGTCTGATTTTTCTTGTGGTGGCCGTGGTTGGGAGTTGAACGGAGATGGTATTTTCGGGTTACTTTGGTTGAGTCATGGTCGGATTTGGCCCTTTTCTGGTGGCTGGGGTTGGCGTCTGAAGGTGGATGGAAGCCTGAAGGGAGGCGCAACTGACCCTGGAGGTGCGACGTCGTGATTGGGTTGGAGGCGACGTCAATCGCGAGTTGAACAGAATTGGGGGTTTTCGGGATTCAGGACAAACGGAGAAGAGCTGGGCGTCCTTGCTTCGGGCGAAGGCGCTGCTCTGTACGGCGAAGGGGGTGGCATGGCGAGGCAGGTCCCAGGTTGGCTAGAACGGCGGTGGTGGACATTGATGGGGAGGGTGTTATTTCGATTTGATGAAGAAGGAGTACCATCGGGTATCAGATGGTTGGAGGAAGCAAAACGCGTGAAATCCTTAATGATTGGCTGACGTGGACAAGGCCGTTAATGGCACCAATTAAGGTGATTTATAATTAAATTAAATTAATTAATTATCGTTAAAATTTTATAAACTTTAAATAGCGATAACTTCTACATACGTTAATGAAAATCGATGAAACAGGATCCGTTGGGATCGTGGTGACGGAGGCTACGTATACGCGCTGGTCCGGTCAGAAATGGGAGCAGTTGGAATTTTGTGTAATTTTAAACGCTGTTTAGAATTATACGAAAAGGATGCTGAAATCATCGATTGAAAAACGGTGAGTTAGTTGTCACACTTTTCTGGACTGCTATGATGTGATAAATCCATAAAGTAAAAATATCATTAATAATTGGTTGATTGGCTACCTTGGTTGCTTATGGTTGATTTAATGGTTGATGTTAATTATATTATCGTCGTTAATTTATTTAAAATATATTCTATCATGAAATGTTATAATAATCTATGGTGTAGGGAAGAACAGGTTGGAGGAATCAAACCAGATTCCTCTAATAATTTGTATCCTATTTATTGATCACATATTTCATATATATTAATTGTTTACTCCAAAATGATATCAAACCTGTTAGGATTGAATGGTTGTTAATCCGTGTTGTGATTTTTAAACAATCGACAGTATTGATTAAGTGAATGGCAGTGATGGTGTAAAATCCATCGTTCATGGCGTCGTTTTGTCGTTAGGTGAACTGACGAAGATTTTAGTTATAAATTTATTTTATAACTAAAATGAAATTTTAAGTGGTTTGATACTATTTAATTAAAGCAGAAGTTTTTATAAATATATTTACATTTATAACCATGGTTTATAAAAGAAGTTATTAAATGTTTTTTTAAAATGAATTATTATGTCATAAATGATTGGAAATGGCAAAATCTAATATAAAGATTAGAAAAAATTGAATAAATGTTTTACGAAAAAATCAAATGATATTTTTAAATTAATTAAGCTATTAATTAATTTAAAAAGGGAAACGGAGACTGAAAATCAGTTAATGGTTAACTGATGTTGACGGTCGACGAAAGAGACAATTTAAATAAAGTTGACAATTGGGTTGATTTGATATTAATTAATCAAATATATAGTTTTTGAATATTCACTAAACTTAATGAATATTGTTAGAAGTTATTTAGTCATTGATTAACTATGTTTTAAAAATGATTATCAAGTAAATTTTGTTAAATAGTTAATTACCATTTAATGAGCTTTTAAAAATAATTAATTATCCTATTTTTAGTGAATAATGGAACGAACCACTTTTTAAGTGGCAAAAGTTGAAGTAAGTTATTATTTTAAATAATGATAATTAAAGAAATTTCTTTTAAGGGTAATTAAAAAGTGATAAAATAGGAATAAGTTGATTAAGATTTAGTAAGAGTTTTGTAAGAAGATTATAATTCGGGTTTACAAACAAAGTAGGTAAAAGTGACTCGTAAATTAATAAGAGAATTCCAAGAAAAAATCTACTTAATTAAGTAAGGTTAGTTGGTTAAAATGAGACTAAAAGGTGTTGGTAAATATTTACTTAATAAATTAAGTAAAGTAGAACAAGGGAATTACCAATGTAAGAAATAAGGGTATAATACCATATTGGGATCTAATGGCAAAGAATATTTTGTCGAGGAAGTTACTTAATTAAGGGATGGGAATTTGAATGTAAAGTGGGTTTCTAAATCAAAGGAAATGGGTTTTTAAAATAAAAAATGGGAATGGAAATGATATATGAGATTTTTGAGTTGCAAACTTTTATTGTCTTGCGATGAAAGCATTGTCGGGCAAGGTCTGAGAGGTAATTAAAATACCCCAACTTGGACGGCTTCGCTATTATCAAAAGATGGTATTGGTTTGTAGTGATAGAGGATGTTGAAAATAACTTATTGAGGAAAATATTACAAATATTAATTTGTAAAGGTTTAGAAAGTGGAATAAAACCATTGGGTTTAAAATAAGCAATGTACCATTTAGGGTCAGAAACGGAATATGATTTTACTTATATAATGTGATTAAAATGTGGTACTATTGACCAAGTGATAAAATGGTATGCTTTTGGCAAGCGCGCGTGTTCACAAAATTAAGTCGATAAAGTTTAGATTTCAAAGAAGCGAGAATAAAGAGTGATGTTGGGTTCGAAATAGAATTGTATATAAAATTATAATTTTCATATAAGCGTAGTAGTTTTAAAGATAATAAAATCATTTAAAGTGATATTATAAGAAGTATGTTACTTGATGTTATGTTAACCATATAAAATTGGCAGAGAAACTTACATCGCTTGGTTAAGTATGTATGTATGTATGTGTGTGTGTGTGTGTGTATATATAACGATCATTCCAAATGGTAATAGAAATGTAAAGAGGTTTATGAAGCTATAGCGATGTGTTTTTCAAAGACAAGAGAATACAGAAAGGGTCTTAAGGATTGAAATGAAGTTTTCAAAGATAAAGAGAAATAAAGATGATGTTATTGAATCATATAAAGAATATTTCCGAACAAGGGAAATAAAAGTAAACAAGTTATTCGAAAGCGAGGATTGATTAATAATTTCAAAATAATGAATCAGAAAAGTTTTGTCGAGATAAGATTATGAAATCGATGAAATAGTTAATGAAGTGTTTTAATACAAATGACCTGAGCTGCCAATGTACTTAACAGCACTGTTAAGATTTGATAGTTAAAAAATCGACTATCAAATAAATTATTCCATTGGACTTTTTGACGTGTTGTTTTGAAGAGATCGGCATGGGAACTAGACCCTAAACCACTTCGAATCAACTATGAGATCACAACTAACGTGCAAGCTATAGAGATGGAGCATTGAAGACCATAGATCTTCATAAATTGAAGAACCACTTACAATCTCTGAGTCGACGCAGAGATATACTGGGGTTCTGTCATGGTTGAAATCTATGGGTTGCAAGGACTTCTCGCTACTGATCCTAGGGGTGATTCCTATATTGGATGCAATAGGAGAGTACCTTTGGTTCATCCTGTTCCTGGATGACTTGTATGGACGGATGTCTGACAGAGTATTTCCAAAGAGGTCACGTACCTTGATTTCTCCAACCATACCATGAGGGGAAGCGGAGAGGGAAACTTCTTTAGCTAACACGTAATGTATTGTTGTAGACGTCAATTAGTGATTTCGATGGATCTGACAATATGGCATTCGAAGTGAATCTGATGTGAAGATAAAACGCATCCTCGAGCCTTATCAACCTGGAAATGACAAAAATCAGGCAGGCAGCATGACTATGTGGGTCGCTCCCATTAAGGTGTATAATCACTTATCTAAAGAAATTTCTTTTGCTTCTTTAATCTATCGATTCTGTCCCTTTTCGGGAAACGGTGGTTTGAGCCCAACCGTTGGTGATATACATTCGATACACTCAAGCGAAATGAGTGGTCAGTCATGTGTGGGCCGGGTTGCAAGACGTTCTTGTTGAACCCAGTGTATTCGCCTTTAGAGATACCCTATCGGCAGGTGGTCCCATACCTTGTCATAGTCGGAATCCAATTTCCAATAAGCGCCCGCGACTTTTGATTGTATACTATATATGTAGAGCGTGAGATGCAAGCGTTCTGCTAATTTGTTATTTATTTGTGGTTTGATAGACACTATTATAATATCAGAAAAGATATTGATTTCAAAAATATTTTGGGTTGTAGTAAGATAAAAACCGTCCGTGTTTATGTATGGACTGGTCTTACTATTATCCTTTTATTTCAAAAGGATTTTCCGAAATTAAACAAGTTGTTGTGTTGTGAATTTATCACTGAAAGCACTCCAAACTGGCCCGGTGAATTTTGCTTTGCTTCAAATGTGCTCGGGTCAGACCGAGTATATTTCCAGGTTAGGTTTCGCTTGGAGTTTCAGGAGTTGGAAACAGGAGGCTTCACCATTAGTTATATAAAGTATATTTCCGTTGTGTCTGATATATGATGTACTCTGATGATTGGTATGTATATATACAGTTTCTTTTTGTAAAGAGATTTGATATATTATATTTATTCGTTCCGCTGTGAGATTCTGATGTGATGTTCTTATTCTTTCTTCTATTATAACATTTCTTTCTTTCTTCTCTCACCTTCTAACTTCTTTCTATTAACAGTCAGGGATTCGATACTTGGATTTTGGAAAATAATATGGGATTAGGTATTATTGTTGAAATTCGAGTGTCGAATTTTCCCAGACCGTTACATTGCCAACTGTTCATCTGTTTTGCAGAGTGGTTTTTGAACAGATCCATTTGCTTTCCAAATTAATGCACAGCAGTTTCGAGATGGGATAACATCTTATCTTTTGCGGGAATCATATCACAAGAAAAGGTCTGGGAATCAGAAGGGGATATATTTACGTTAGAAGGTACTCCCTGTAAGCTCCACCCCCGGAATTGCTTAGCAAGTCTAGGATTGCATGGCAAACGAACATGACGCAACCTACTAATGATAGTCTGAATCTCTGTATAAGATGGACGGAAGTGGGAATTCACAGACGGTTGACCAGTTTACTAAATCTCGTCTATCGGAACATCCAAATCAAAGTATCTTTCCAGTCGACGTCGTTTTGGGGATGAATCCATCTTGCAGATGGACCAGTGAAAAGTCACGCAAACAAAGGATTTAAAGGGATAGCCAAACAAGTTTTTCTCTAAAAAAGGAGAGGAAAGAAAGAAGACAAGAACAACCCTTCAGCAAAAACATAAACGAAGCAAGATGGATTTACTCTGAGATTTCAACAAATCATAAGTTCCAAAAGAAGAACAAGCATAAGTAAGAATCGACAAACCTATGTTATGCAAAGTGGTGATAGAAAGAAATGCGGAGTTTTTTAGTTGAGAAACCTTGTTGAAGGAAAATAAAAATGAAATAGAATGAGACATAAGTAAACAAGAGGGAAGATTAAAGGACATACATCAAGAGCATTCTCACCATGTCAACTCAGTACTCAATTGCAGAAATAAGTGTCCCATCAATCCAGCTGGCATGATCCTTTCCCAATGATTCGACCATTGGTAATGATGAAAAGATAATTCAAACGTCTCGCCGTCAAAATGGAACGACATCAATCTACCGCAATGAAGCGATCCGGAGTTTTGCATGGACGACCCTACGGTAAATAACATTAAATCTACCAAACAATGTTGTGAACTATCATGTTGAAGCCAGTAATTCTTTGTTAAAAAATTATTACGGACTTCAAGGGGCACGTGTTGATCCCTTAAAAATCCACACGCACATTGAGCTATCAAATCTGAGCAGAAGCCTACGGAACGAACGTCATTAGGGTCAGTCGTGCATAGTCCTGTCCGAGGCACTCCAAACAACTCACAAAAGGTAGGAAGCAACTGCACAGAACAAGGTTCAAATATCAAATCCAAAGCAAGACATTTTCCCAACACGGTCGGGGATGATGACGCAATGCATTATGGACAATATAAATAATGCGACCTAATGAAGATAAAGGTCGTATATCCTGTAAAAGTCTCTCATAATAATAGAAGACACTTGACCTAATATCAAAATTCGGTCATACGTGTCAGAACAGAGGCCAAGGGTCGTGCATATATTCGATGACCGCTCATGAATTGCAACTCTGATCGCTCATATGTTTTATTGATCGAACACCAATACTTTGATCAGACATCATCTATCAGTCGGTTAGATGCCCGCTCTAAGGATAATCACACTTACATCTCAAATCACAAGCCTTGATCGGTCGCCTCCAGACTATAGAGCAAATCGCCTGCTCACTCATATTCAGACATAGCCGCATCAGAGAATCAAGATCGTCCGACCGCTTATTCTAATCGCTCACTCTTTTGCTCGCATATGGCAACTGGATACAACTGTCAACAGCTGGCTACAGTCAGGCGATGGCATATTTGTAATTAATGGGATGAGCGACCCATAGCCTACATATATGAACTTCAACTCACTTCTCCGAGAAGGCTCACCTATAAATAGGCCATGGCTGCCAGTATAAAGGGTATCCGATCTTTTGAACCATGAAATGTTGTTAAATTCTATCTTCAATCATTCCTTAAAGATTTGGACCATCTTCTCCATTCAAAGGTTCATCGCCAGTTTGGCCATGGTGCCTAGTACAACCTCGTAATCAGAAAATCAAAGACATCCTCCTTCTCAATCATTCATCCGTCCTTCTCCTCCTCAAACTCTACCATTTTCTCATAAAATCCCAGGACTGATTTGTATAAATGAGAGTATGTTGAGTGAATATAGAGATGTATGGAAAAAGAGTGTTGGTGTATTTTGTAATCTCTATTTTAAGAATGCAAGTAATCTTCATAGTTGATGTAGGCCTGACACAAGGCTAAACCACTCTAAATCTCATCTCTATTTTTCCTTATTCGCATTTTTACTTTCAATTGTTATTACGACTCTGTTTATTTTCTTATCGTATCAGTGAAGTACAATTCTAGTACCTTTGGCGTTTAAGCCATTTTTTGGTGAAAACAATGTTCTATTCAAAATATCATGGTGTGAGCAAAGAAATTTACGATGTTTGAATATACTTTGCCAAGAATTTATTTATTAGGGTATTTCATGAAACATGTTTATTGAAAATCAATTAACTTTTAAAATAAGAATGCCTCGCTTGTTTTATAAAGGAATGTAAACATAGCAATTATAATAAATAGTTGTCATCAAGATTATTGGTATTTATTTATAGTGGCTATTTTTGTTGTTTATATTGTGGCCAATCAAAAGAGACTACGTGGATTGAGGCTATAAAAGAGATCACGTGGATTGATATTTATATCGTTAGATTTGATTTAAAACAAGCTGTTAAATTTATAGTTGGGTATGGATTGTGTCGCTTTAATAAGCTAGAGAAAATATGTTTTAGTCATTTCAGATGATGACATATTATTGTGAAATTGTGAAACATTTTAGAAAAAATTAAAGTTAAAACTTTTATTGTCAATTGTTTGGAAAAAAATAAAAATATATGATAAGTTGTTAACAAATGATTATTTAATATTAATTATTTACAATTTAATTATTGTTTATCAATTCATTAATGTTAGTTGTTTCCTATTTCAAAATAATTATTAATAATTAATAAAGAAATGATTTTACAAAAAAACGCTGCTAGGATACATACACGAATTCTTCAATTCAAAAAAATTGCTAAAATATAGTTTTTTGACACATCACCACAACTCATCGTTATTTTTAACAAAAGTTTAAAATTATATGAGAAAAATGTTGGGGCTAATCGTAAAAAAACTTCAACCTACGTATATGTGAAAATAATACATTTTACCTACCTATAATTATTGCTAGATAATCATCCTTTAACAATTTTATAGCAATGACAATATTTACCTACCAATAAATTTTTACTATTGAATATTGGTAGATAAAGGTCTCTTTACCTACCCTATTTATTGGTAGGTAAAGGTCAAATTTCTTGCAGTGTGAAGCCGCACGAATAGAATTATCTAACCCATGGTTTGGAGTTAGCAGTGATCGTGTTTGCTCTGAAGATATGGAGACATTACCTATTGAGAGTTCGATCCGAGTTGTTTGCGGATCACAAGTAGTTGAAGTATCTTTTCTCCCAAAATGATTTGAATCTTCGGCAACAGCGGTGGTTATATTTTTTGGCATCTTATGATTTTGGTATTGCCTATACTCCTGGCAAAGGTAACGCAGTGGTGGATGCGTTAAGTCTAAGACATGTTGGTATGGGAGCGATGTTTTCAGAATGGAAGTATCTCCTATACTTGGCATAATTTGGTTTCAGGCCTAGTTGTGAATTAGAACCTGAAATGTTGGCAGGTTTATCGATAAGACCAACTCTTATCGAATGGATTGGCAAAATCCAAAAGCAAGATGTATAGCTTGTCGAGATTGTCCAAAAGTTGGAAGTGAGAACGACACCAGAAAAGGATAACGAATTCGAGGTCAATCGAGATGGTTGGCTTCGACAGAAAGGATGATTGGTTGTTCCTGATATTGATGGATTGATAGATGAGGTTCTAAGGGAATGTCATCACACAAAGTTGATGATTCATCCTGGTGGTAACAAGATGTATCAGGACATGAAGCGAGTTTATTGTTGGGAATGTATGAAGAGGGATGCTGGAAATTTTATTTCCAAATGTATGAACGGTCAGTTGGTGAAAGCTGAACAGATAATCCGAGAGGATTGCTTCATCCATTAGGAGTTCCTATGTGCAAGTGGGAGTAGGTACCGATGGACTACCTAGGATCAGGGTAGGAAATGAAGGGATTTAGGTCATAGTGGTCGTTTGACCGAGAGCGCAAGGTTTATTCCTTTTAGATCGATTAGGACAACATCGAAGTTGGATGAGCTATACATTAAATGGATAATTAGATTCCATGTTTTCTCGAAGAGCATAGTGAGTGATTGAGATCCATTGTTCACTAGCAGATTTTGGAAGATTCTGCAAGAGACTTTGGAAACCGAGTTATGTTTGAGTACGGCTTATCATCCCCAGATTGATGGTCAGACCGAGCGGTTTAATTGGGTTTTGGAAGATCTCCTTAGAGCTTGTGTACCAGACTTCGGGGGATCGTGGGAAGACCATCTGCATTTTGTCGAGTTTGCATATAACAACAGTTACCAGTCGAGCATCGGGATGGCACCATACGAGGCATTGTATGGAAGACCCTGTAATTCTCCGGCATGTTGGTTAGAGACTGGAGATAAGTTGATACTTGGGCCAGAAATGATAAGAGAAACATCGAATTGTATTGAGATCGTTCAGCAACGAATTAGGGCAGCCCAGGATCGTCAGAAAAGTTATCCTGAAAAGCATCTAAAGGACTTGGAGTTCGACGTTGGTGATACGATTTTACTTTAAGATCCCACCTTTGAAGAATGTTGTTCTGTTCGAAAATAAAGGAAAGTTAGCTCCAAGATTTGTTAGACTGTTTCTGGTAGTTGAGCGAATTGGAAAGCTCTCGTATATATTGGATTTACCTAAGATGATGTCGAGTGTGCACAATGTTTTTCACGTGCCTTTTCTACGGAAGTGTGTACAGGATTCGAATGTGGTGGTATCTCCAGATCAGAATGAAGACTTAGAAGTTGAGTCTGTAGTTTTGAGACCTCATAAGTCGCTTCGTGTTGTGGGGAATGACACGAAACAACTTAGGAAGAAGGTGATCAAGCTAGTTAAGGTATGATAGGGGTGAGGATGATTGTACGTGGGAAACGGAAGAGAGAATGAAGGTGACCTATCTAGAACTCTTCCTTGGTATGACCCATTGATATCGTGTCTCTTATATCATCGTAACTTATACTATTACTAGAATTCAGCATGCTAAGTCAAGGGTATAGATGCAAGGTTTGTTGGATGATAGATTGAATGGTAGGTTGGCTGCTCGTGGAAGATAAGTATGCGGAATAGTTTCAGTTGCTCGTGTTTGCTTGGGATTTCAAGTGAGAAATTCCCAAAGGGGGAAGAATGTAACGACCTGCATTTTACATATCAGAGGATCGTAAAATATTTTTATTTAGTTCTACAAGGGTCAGATCATTCTCATATTTTGGTATGTTGTTCATGCGGATGTGAGACATATCCGTGATTTTTATCAATTTTATTTGTGATCGTTTTGTCCCTGTTATTTTTGTTTAGTGTATAACTTTTGAATGTGATCGAATCAGGAGCTTGGATCAATTTCAATGGAACGGAAATGGAGTTTCCAATTCCATAGATTGTCACATTAAGGATTTGGCTAAGCGGTTTGGGAGAAATCGTTGTTTTAGTGTTGCTGGTTTCCTGGACAAACTAATTATTTATTAGTGGGTTGATTAGTGAGGCCCATTAAGGCTAGGGGTTGTTGGCTATAAATAGGAGGGTAGGGGTAAGGAGAATAGTTTAATCTCTTCATTTCTCATTTGGTTGGGTGCCTGTGATTCTCTGGCTCAACCAAATACTCCTTTACTTCATTTCAATTCATAGATTCATAAACTAGGATTGAGCATCAACATCGAGGAAGGGTAGATCGCATCAATTGAGTTGACTTAGAGATTGTTCTTCATTGTCCGGATTAGAGATTTGTTGATTTGAAGTTGTTTTGTGGATTTGGTGAGTGATAAGCATCTCCCACACGGATTCAATCGAGTATATAAGTTTGTTTGATCTTAGATTCACTCATACAAATTATTTTCACCTAGATCTAATCGATGTAAGTATATTTTGAATTAGGATCACACCATAGGATCTTATCTAGCAAGTTATAACAATTAATTCTTATGTTTTTGCAAGTTTAGATCTAATTATTGATTCGTTAATTGTTCTATCATGATTTGGTGAATTCCATATGATTGTACGATGATTAATTGTTATGTTGATACTTGTTGATGATTGCTTTTGATCATTTGGTTGAAATTGGTCGATTTAGATGAGATGCGTGCATTGATGTTCATCGTCAATGGCATCGATCGATCGGTGCAAGATTTGATCGCATGAATCGTAGTGTGCTTCGATTGCATGGGTTGTTGGTCACATTGATAACATAAATCGGTCAGTAACACAGAGTGAACGTGAGGGTGTAAACCGTGAAGAAATGTTGGATCGCGTATACTTTGGATCGGCTAAAAATGCCAGGATTGCATGGTTTGATCGGGTGTGTTCATGTATGAATCGTTCCTTGATCCGGTCATCTACAACATGATGGATCGGGATAAACACATGGAGTGCATGGATCAATTCAATGTAATGGATAGATCGCTGCACCCGTGGCAAAGTGATGGACCGCTGTGTAAAAAGGTTGGATCGGGAAAAAGCAACACACGATGGATTGCTATAGCATGAATGAATCGTTAGTGATCCGATGAAGAATGGATCGTTGCGCAAAAACATGAGTCGGGTAGATCTAAACGTGGAGCGATCCATTGATAGATCGGGCAATGTATGAAATCGGCAACTGTAAAACATGAAAAAATAGTGGATCGGGGAGCTGTGCACACGATGTATAGTTGTGGAAAGATGGATCAGGCTAAAGGGATGGATCGGTGAAAGGCATGGAGCGCTTCATGGTGGACCATGTGATCCAGCTGAGTGCTATGCATATGATCATGTGCGATGCAGTGAATGGATAGTATGCGATATATTGATGGATCATGTGCGATCCATTGTTGGATTGGTCCCGATCCATTGATGGATCGCTGTGATCCATGAACGAGTTATAAGTAACCCATCAAATAAATACCAAGTGTTGTTGATTTTTGGATCGACGATGGACATAGCTTCGATGTGAATTCATATGAAATGTTTGAAGTAAGATTAGTGATCATTGATCGTGGGATTATGCAACGATGTGGGAATTCGACTCAAAATGATTTAAGCTCGTGGATAATGGCTTGCTCGAGAAGGTGCTTGATCTTATGGATAGTCATCAAGGCAGATGACTAGTATTGAAGTGCCAAGGGATCGTTGTTAGTCGGAGATTCTAGCGGATTCAAAGCAGGGGTATAATGGGGGCACCCAAAGACTAGATGATTAGTCAAGTATCCTGGTCAGTCACGATGGACCTAAATATAAGACACGATGGCGTATGGAGTTTTTCAAGAACTGAGGTTACCATTAGCCTTTGACAGATGGCAAGATGGGCCAGTAATATGATTAATGAAGGATTTAAGGTAAGGTAAATGGTGATATCCAGAGTAATGGATGTTTGTTGTTTGCTTGTACCGTCTTGTGTGGATTACTCGACATTGAGGGAGATATTTCTTTGGTGCTTATCTGATGTTGGTTTTGTGCTCGAGGAGTATTGAACTTGATTAGAATGGTCTACGATTAATAATTGATTGCTATAGATGTACTGTTTGTTCTTTTCTAATCCTCTGGGAAGGCAATCACCGTAGGTTAAGGAGGAGAAGTGGGTTAGGTAATTCTTCTCTGTTGATGTGTTGGCAGATAAGACGATTGGATTGCCTATTTTCCATATACTTTATTGATGCTAATGTTGATAGATTTTTTATCGCTCATAACTGTTGTTTGACTCAAGGTTTTATGTTTCCCTCTTATTACCTTGGGATGTTCATCCATGTTGTGGATTGATAGACTATGTGACAGGTAGTAGATCTTCATGCGGACGATGCTGCTGAGCGACGAAGAGCTGGAGGCTGGTGTATTACTACCTACTATACATAATTGTTTATGTTGATGTATTTTACTCTGAGTGAACTTGTAATGATGCTGCTTGTACAGATTCAAATGTGATACAGGTTATTGTATGGATATTTTCATGATGATATGAAAAGTTTAAGATTCTGCTTAATCGTGCTTCACTATTATACCCTGTTGTATATGTTCTATTATATTTTATCCATGCGATGTGAGTTATACACAAGTTTCGTGTGTGTTATTCTACCCTGATGATCGTCCCTGTAATTTCCCGTATTTTCTGGCCAATTTATTGAAATATTTTATTTATTTAAAATATTGATTTGTGTTTATATAATGGAATTTAACCATTTTAATTTGAATATTTATTTATTTTGAATATTATAATAATATTTTATTTTTGGCATATTTGGGGAAAATGTTGATTTGCTGTATAATGTTAACCGACGATTTTATATGGTTAAATATTTGTTTATATTGAATTTTAATAACGATTTCGTTTATTTAACGACGTTAAAACGTTTAATTTATAATTTAGTTATAAAACGAGCTGCAAAGGCGTGGCAGTTCATAATTTGGCGTTTTGAACTTTAAACGGCTGTACATGGCCCATAATAAGTTGGATTTTCTCGAAATAAGAAACATCCGAATCTATTGGATAATATTTTTCTAATGAAAGAGAAAAATCGAGCTTTCGTGTTGTAGATTTTATTTTATGTCCAAATCAAATTTTAAAATAGTCGTTGTGGAATTTCGTTATATATTATAACGTTTATTTATATTAAATAAAGGGTTTTTAAATATTTATAATATCGATTTGGCTTCAAATTCAACCCAAGATATTTTATTGTGGTAATATACGATATTCTGGTCGTATATGGCCAATTTCAATATTTTATTATTTATATATTAAGGTACTTCAAAATTGGTTTATTTTATTTGAATTGGGCAGTTATAAAAGGGACTTTATTCAAACAACCTTCATTTTCGATGAAACAAATTTTATTGAGACCGCAACAGTAAATTATTGCTAGATTTCAAGTGGCGCGTCAATCGGGGTTATTGTGTGAGCATGGCAAAATGAAATACAAATAAAAACGACCACTTGAACGTGAACGAGGGCCATGCGAGCAAACGAACTCGGAATTTGACGAAACATGTTTCATTAGGACCGTATCGTCAAATTATACTTTGTCGTCCATTCGCATCTCGAACGGGGTTTTTATGTGAGCACAGGAGTGAATAAACGACGTTCGAAAACGCGATAGACACGAAATAAAAATCGTCGGTCGTTGTCGATCGTCACGTCAAGTTAAAATAATAATTTTCTACATTAACCAAATAAACCTAGCCCAAGCCTTATTTCTGTTCTGCAATTTTGCAAAAAATCCCCTCTTTACAATTTAATTTATATCTTACAATCTATCGAGAATTTGCATTGGCGATCTGAAGCAAATAGGTAGAACTGGTCCTTACCTACCTACTGTAAAAAGTTAGGGTTGATCGGAGCTTTGTCGTCGCCGGAATCGGCCTAGAACCGTGGGTATCTATTTTCGTTTTTCATGGTTTTGCGGCCGAGGTGGTCGATTTTAGAGGCCGAGACCTGGGGGAAATGGAAGAGGGGAGTTCAGGCTTCGATTTGTTGGTGGTCTCGAGTTCTCTGGTAGTTGGTGGTGACTATAGTGGTGAGATGAACGGAGTCGTCCAATTTTGGGTTGTGTTTCGAAGTAATGAACGGAAAGTCGCAATTCCGACGCCGGGGTTGATCTTTGGCTGTTGGGTCTGAAGGTCGATGGTAGCAGGATGTGAGGGGGTCAGTCTCATGGCGGTGGCGTTGGCTCCGGAGATCGGAGGTGGAAGAAAAGGGGCCATGATCATTTTCCGGTTGTTCGAGTTTTGCAGATGAACGGAGGTTGTTGGGCGGGCGGCGTTTGGATCTGGAGTAGCCCACGGTGGCGCGGTGTCGGTGATGTGGTCACGTTCAGGTCTAAGGCGACATAGGAGGCGGCGGGGTGGGAGTATTCAACCGTGCTGAGGAGTTTGAACGAATTTGCTGAAGGGGATTGGGGAGGATCGGGCTAATTCCTTGATGAACAGTAGTTAACGCGTGGTCCAACTAATAATGGTGTTGACGTGGCCAACGTATAATTAAGGTAATTAGTTAAGTTGTTCTTTAATTAATTAGTAATTTAGTTTTAAATTTAATAATCATAATTCTACATATAAACTTTAAATAAGTGTATCTTGTTCGTTTATGAACGGAATTCAGTGAAACTGGATCCGTTGGGATCACAAGGACAAGACCTAGGCAATGACACTGACTAGGCACTAATCTGATGCAGTTGGAAATTCAGCTAGTTTTGAATGCTCGACTGGAATTAAAAGGAACAAACGCGTCAACCGCCGACCGTAATAATCTGGTGAGTTAACCCTCACACCCTCTGGAATTCTGTGATGTGGCAAATTCATAAAAAAAATATAAATTACAGTTAACAGTATAAATTGGTTGATTGGATGCGATGGATGCAAATTGGTTATTGTTTGGTTGCCGTTATTTCATTGTTTAAATGCATTATATTAAATTCGAATACTTTTATCAACTGTTATCTATGATGCAGAGAAGAATAGGTTGGAGGGATCCGATCGGATTCCTCAAATAAACTGTATTTTATTTATCGTACATTTTATTCATATATGAACTATACACCCGACTAGTACTAAAAACTATTTGAATGTTGATGGTTGAATATATATTCATCGTTGTTGCAATTGAAATCATTCGACAATGTTAATTTGGTAATTGACATGAATGGCCTAAATTATATCGTTTTAAACATCGGTCTACCGTCAAGAGGATTAATGTAATTTTAAAAGTTATAAATTATTTTATAAATGAGTTGAATTTATTCAATTATTCTATATCAATAATTGAATTAGAAATTGAGGAATAAATATTTTAAATCGAGTTTATCAAAGAAATTATTTAAAATGTTGATGAAATAGAATCTTATGATTATACGGGTTTAAAGGCAGAAAGCCAAGAAATTACCTACGGGTATGTAAAATAGCATAATTGTTTTTAAAGCAATTAAATAGTGATTTTAAATTAATTAAGTTATTTAATTAATTTAAAAAGGGAAATGACAACTGGAGGTCAGTTAACTGCTAACTGATATATACGGTTGGCAAAACTCAACCATTTTTAATCGAAATGGATAATTGAACTAATTTGATATTCGTTAAGTTAACGAATAGTGAAAGGTATTAGTTAATCTTTGATTAACTATAATTTAAAAGAATTAGCGAGTTGTTTAGTGTTAAATTGTTAGTTAACCTCCGATGAACTATGAATAAAAGGGATTATTGAGTTAGTTGGTGTTAATAACATAAATTATTATTTAATAAGCTTTTAAAAAAATAATAATCTTACTATTTTCGGTTAATGGCCAAATTTTCTATTTTTAATATAGTTAATATTAACGTTAATGGTTATTCTAGGTAAGAGATGACTTTTAATTGGAATTCAAATTAAAGGTAATAAAGGGGCAATAAGTGCTTTGTAAAGGGATGTAAAATCCAATTTTAAAACAAGATTTGTAAACATAATTTATAAATGAAATACATGGGTTTAAAGAAGGTTTTACTTAAAATTTTAAATTAAGTAATGTGAATTCAAAAGCAATGAAACCTTTAAGGGAAATGGATAAATTGATTAGTAATAGATGGGCATATGTTAATGGCTTTAGAATAAAATATAAGAATGGTTTAAGATGCTTAACGGATTTTCATAAATGATTTGGAAACAATCCAACAAGGGTTTTAAAAGTGTTTTTAAACCAAAATGGTGACCTTAAAGATTAAAGTATTGAATTGAGCGAACATTGTAATTGAAATAGGGATTACAAATGTAAAGAGAAATATATATGATAAGGTTGTGTTAAATACTGGTAAATGGCTTTTGGAGAGAAAATCCAAGTAATGAGGTCGGGTTGTAAAGAAAGTGGAAAGCGGGTTTTAAACCAAGATAAAGTTATTATAAGAATGCTGAATATAGGGAAGTAGAATATTCGATGTGCGATTTTATTAAAAACACAAAATTTGTTAGGGCAATAATGCTTTAAGATAAAAGTTATGTTTTAGTGGATATTTACTTAAATAAAGGAATTAAGTAAAAGATTTATCGAATGAAGATTTCAAATGTAAGAAGCGGTTTATAAAGCCAAATTTGAAATCGAGATGGTAAATAAGATTATATGAGGTGTTTAAGTTACAAACTGGTACTTATTCTAAGTTAAGAACGTTGTTGATCAAGGTCTGAGAGGTAATAAAATACCCCAACTTGAACGGCTTCACTATTATCGAGGAATGGTGTTAGTTCGAAACGAGGAAAAAGGTGTTGTAATTGGGTAAGTATTCCATTCGAGGGATATTGAACATAAGTACGAGGGTTTTGAATATAAATGTTAGTCACAAGATAAATAAGGATATTTGATTTATAAATGAACACTTAATTTGTCATATCAAAATTGGTAATTTGGTTTATTCCATTTAGTATTATTTATATATAAATATATATATCGTAATGCCAAGATTTAAGAAAATGGGAAAAATGGCCGGAAAAATATAATGACAATTCCAATAGTAATTGGTATAGGAAGTTAGATATATATATATATATTCATGTTCTAAAACTTACCAAATAGCCTTTGTTATAGTAAAATAAGTATATATAAAAGGTATAATATATTGGAGGAATTAAAGGTTGAGTTACCATATATTTTAAAAAGGGCCAAGTAATACCAAGTACCGAATCATTGAACTCATATTCACACATTGTTTATTTGATAGTTAAATAACCGACTATCAAACCAAACCAATATGATTGTTGGTACGGAAAGACCGGGATCGAATTTATATTCGAAAACCATCCCGACCAGCAAATACATGAAGACGTCGATTGAAGACGCAGCAATTGAAGACCGTGGATCTTTATAAGCGGAAGGATTACTTGACGAATATTCTCTGTGTTGCAACGCAGAGATATTCTGACGTGATTCGGTCGTGACTGAGATTTTTCGGATTTGCAAGGACTACTCGCTACTGATCCATGGGGTGATTCCTATATAAGGACGCGGTAGGAGGGTGCCTTCGGTTCATCCTGTTCCTGGATGACTTGTACGGACGAATGTCTGACAGAGTATTTCCAATGCGCCACATACGTTGATTTCTCCAAACGTACCATAGTTGGTTAGCTCTCAACTGGGGTATTTTTGTGGACGTCAATTAGTGATATCCAGAGGATCTGACAATGTGGCATTCAAAGTGAATGATGACCAGATGTTCTAAAGATAAACTCTATCCTCAAGCCTCACAATCGGGAAATGACAAAAATCGGGCAGGCAGCATGGCTATATGGGTCGCTCCCGTTAGGGTGTATAATCACCTATCTAGAGAAATTCCATTTGCTTCTTTAATCTATACTCGATGCTGTCCCTTTTCGGGAAACGGTGGTTTGAGCTCAACCGTTGGTGATATACATTCGATACACTCAAGCGAAATGACTGGTCGGTCATGTGTAGGTCGGGTTGCAAGACGTTCTTGTTGAACCCAGTGTATTCGCCTCTAAAGAAACACATTCGGAAGGTGGACCCATACCTTGTCACAGTTGGAATCCAATCTCCAATAAGCGCCCGCGGTTTTCGATTGTGTGCTATATATGTGGAGCGTGAGATGTAAGCGTTCCACTAGATTGTTAATTATTTGTATTTAGACACTATGATAATATCAGACAAGTATTGTTTTTTCAAAACGTTTTGGGTTATAGTAAGGTAAAAACCGTCCGTGTTTATGTGTGGGCTGGTCTTACTATTATCCTTTGATTTCAGAAAGGATTTTTTAAAGTTAAACAAGTTGTGTGTTCTGTGAATTTATCACTGAAAGTATTCCAGACTGACTCGGTGTAATTTGCTTTTCCTCAAATGTGCTTGGGTCAGACCGAGTATATTTCCAGGTCAGGTTCCGCTTGGAGTTTCAGGAGCTGGAAGCAAGAGGCTTCACCGCTAGTTATATAAAGTTATTTTCCGCTGTCTCTGATATATGTTGTACTCTGATGGTTGGTATGCGTATACCGTTCTTTTGTATAAAAGAATTTGTTATATTATATTTTAACTGTTCCGCTATGAGATTCTGATGTGGTGTTCTTCTTCTTCTTCTATTCTAATATTCTTTCTTTCTTTTCTCACCCTTTAATTTCTTTCTATAAACAATCTAGGGATTTGATACTTGGGTTTTTGGCAAGTAATATGGGTTTATATATTATTGTCGAAAATTCGAGCGTCGAGTTTTCCCCGGGTTGTTACATCCCGTATCGGCCTGACATGTCATATAGCACACTTACTCTTGGTATTGTGTAGGAGGTATGGGGAGGTCGTCACATAGTAACAGTCGACTATTATAATGACCCAGATTTTTATTGTTTAATTCTAAATATTTAAATATTGTTTTAAATATTTTATTTGAGATATAAATCGATTTTTTAAGGAACTTATTTAATTAAACGACGTTATAACGTATAATTTGTAATATAATTTAAATCGAGCTTGTAATGGCGTAGTAGTTTGTAATTTAACGATTTGAACTTTAATTGAATATATAGTATCCAATATAAGTCAGAATTCTTTGAAACAAGAAACGTTCGGATCTATTTGATTATATTTTTCTACTGAAAAAGAAAAATCAAGATTTTGTCTTACAGATTGTAAGTTATGTCCAAATCAAATTTTCAGAAAGTCGTTGTGGGATCATGTATAAGCCATAACGATTTATTTAATATAATTAAATATTGGTATCGAATTTGGACAAGATTTTCGAGACGTAGTTATAATTAATTTATAGATTTTTTCTATAAATTTTGTTTTGAAAAATAAGAAACTTTTTTATTTGAATTATTTTACACCCTATATCAGTGTTTTGGAATATCACAATAAGTTAACTTGTCTACATTACTATATTTTTGGGATCATGGCACATCGCTTGACACAATAGTTTTTTTCTGTAGCAGTTCGTAAGTGAATGAAATTCTGTGTAGCGGGGTATGCTAATCTTTAAATACTAAATAATTAATTAATTGTGAAGCTTGTGATGAAAGCTAACATGTTCCTTCCATTGAAAGCCACCTTGAATCTTCAGCAAGAAGGCACTCCCATTATATAACTGTGATAAACCCAAACTTCCACGGAATGAAAGTAAGGGATGATCATTTGGAATACAACATAAATATAACAATACAGATCACAGATACAACATAGCAAAGGAAAACTATAGAATAACAACATCGTAGCAGCGGAATATGAATGTCATCAAACACAGAATCCCATAGTCATAGAGTACCAAATTATTACATCAAGTTTTCGCAAAAGTAAATAAGTTCCAACTTCAAAATAGGACAACTGGAAATAAAATAAGTCTGGGTGTCTCAAAGTCTAAAGATAAAAAGCAACGAAAGATAAATGATAGATAGTCTTCGCGGTCCAACATAAGCACCTCCAAATAAGCACTCCAAGATAGATAAGCACTCCAAGATAGATAAGCAGCTCCAAGATAGCAAATCCAAAGAAAGCTAACCCTGTTACTTGGCTGCCCGTGTGGAAAAGAGGGCACCCGAGTTTGCAAAAGGTGAAAACAAACTACGAGTCAGTCATGGGACTGGTGTGAGAATTCTTAACTAATTTAACTAATAATAATAAGGCAAATCCAAAGACCACGCCGCTAACGCGGAACGGGTTAATTCCAATGGATTGTCGTGCATAATTTAAGGTGATTGAACAAATAAATAAGTAAAACGTAAAACAACGCAATGCTTTTGGAAAAATGGAATCACCATAAGACTCAAGTCCCATCACATAATGCAACGTAAACCAAAGGATAGAGTTTTACCTTATGATGATTAAACATGCTAAATACGATAAATACGAATCTACTATTATCATTAGTGTATATAAAAACACTTATAAAAACATTTCAAAATAAATGTATCATTCCTAGGAAGCATAGTACCCCATACTACTATGCCTCCAGACTAGTAATACAATAAAATTCGTAGGGTCGTATTTCGAATTTGGTTTCCATCATGAGTCAAGGCTAGGGAGGAGCTCCTTACCGATTCGAGACACTCTAGCTAATGTCTCAAGATCCCCCGCAGTGAATCCTTGGAAAGCTGCAGGGCCGGTCCGCACATACGATTTTGCGGATTGGCAATTCCTGAACACACGTTTCCTGGCCCTATAGGACCTAATATCTGAGGCGCCTCGTTCCATCATCCACATAAATAAAATGTCGGGCCGTGTAAAAACCCAAACATCATTTCTAGCTAGAAAGAAATGTGCTGCCCTCCCTGCGTCCCCTTCTCCCGTTTTAGACTCAACCGGGTTGTGAGGTTCGTAAAGCTACGAAATACACAAAGTTATGCTTATTCAAGCTGTGCTTTGATCGTCACCACAAGGTTCTGCTTTTTAACAAGAAACCTTGATCATTGCATCTTGGTATGCCACACTGTCGATCCATATCATACTATCAATCTTTTGCCAAAATATATAAAAGGGTGTTAAGCAAGAGAATGAATTCTTTGCCATCAATCATTCATACATTCGGCAGAAAATTAATAAATACAATGTAAAGGAGCATAATGTCGGACACACATTCCATTTATAAGCCCGTTCTAAGTCTGAACGAAACTGGAGATACCTCGTCCCGTATGTCCAGTACGGGAAGGGGGTACCCGCATATCCGTGAAATCAACACGTACGTTTGGGCAATTACCCCAACCCTTGAATTGAGAGCAAGTCAATTCAGGATCTTGATCGTTGTCCATTCGATGGAAGATTTACGGTCTTCATTTGCCGTCTTCAACTTCAATTCTTAACGTCGTCTGATTATTTGGAATGAGATTAACTCGGACTTTCCAAATAATTCTCGCATATATAATTTGAGAAAACCTATTTCATGTCGTTATGTTATTTTATAACGATTAATTCTTACCTTAGTTATTTAAAATAATTAAATCCTTATTTAACGACGCTTCGGGTCAAAGGAGCGACCCTGGCGCTGTTTTCAACAAATTTTGATTTAAACATTTCTCAAAATCTAACCGTTGGATCTTAACGTAGTTTATATCATTAGAAAGATTATCCTAAGACGGTCCTAACGGTTCCAGTTTTGGGAAAATCCGACGATCGGATCTTTTGGTACAGTCATTTAAAGGTACGATTTCAAAATGCGAACTACCGCGCTCGATTCTTTTAATTTTAATTATATTTATATCATTTAACCATAATAACGTCGTTTGATTTAACCACAAGCTAAACAACTACCGATCTCCATTCAATTTTAATTCATTTAAAATGAAGACAATATTTCAACATTTTAAAAACATTCTTTTATTCCTTTATTTACATTAAAAATGTAAATTCCATTCTTTATTCTTTTATTTACATTAAAAATGTAAATTCCATTCTTCATTCTTTTATTTACATTAAAAATGTAAATTCCATTCTTCATTCTTTTATTTACATTAAAAATGTAAATTCCAGTCTTCATTCTTTTATTTACATTAAAAATGTAAATTCCGTTCTTTATTCTTTTATTTACATTAAAAATGTAAATTCCATTCTTTCAATTACACTGTAAGATCCTCTATGTAATTAACATTCCATGTAAAATTTTCCATCTTTTAATTTACCAAACAAAAATGTAATTTACATTCCAATGCAAAATCATTCTTTTTAATTACATGTAAATTCTTACCCTTTTTAAATTACATAAAAATGTAATTTTAATTCCAATGCCCAATTCTTCTTTTTAATTACGTAGGAATGTAATTAACATAGCGGTGGAAAATTTTATCTTTACAAATTACATTAAAAATGTAATTTTATTTACAACGTCAAATTCTACTTTTTAATTTGCAATGTAAATTTTATACATTAATTACACATAAAAATGTAATTTTATTGGCTATGCAAATTCTTATTCTTTCATTACATATAAAAATGTAAATTTTATTTTCAATGCAAATTCTTCTTCTAATTACATTAAAAATGTAATTTCCTTTACAGAGTAAATTCTCATCCTTTGATTACATATAAAAATGTAATTTTTAATTTACAATGTGAATTCTACTCTTAAGTTTCATAATAAAAATGTACCTTTAATTTACAGTGTAAATTTTCCTTTTTAATTTACAATATAAAATCATACTTTTTAATTACATGAAAATGTAATTACATTAACGGTGAATTTTTTTATCCTTATGAATCACATTGAAAATGTAATTTTGTATACATTATCCAATTTCTCTTTTTAATTACATTAAAAATGTAATTTCATAAACAGTGAATTCTTATCCTTATGAATTACATTGAAAATGTAATTTTTATTGCAATGGTAAAGTCTTATTCTTTAATTCCATTTAAAACTGTAATTTTATTTACAATGCAAAAATCTAGCCTTTTATTTCCATTGCAAAAATCTTATCTTTTAATCTACAATATAAAAATATCAACTTTTTATTCACAATGTAAAAATATCACCTTTTTATTAACAATGTAAAAATATCGCCTTTTTATTTACAGTGTAAAATATCGCTTTTTTATTTACAATGTAAAAATATCGCCTTTTTATTTACAATGTAAAAATATCGCCTTTTTATTTCAAAATAAAAATGTTTTTTTTGACTTACAATTAAATATCATATAATAAGCATGAGAATATAATAAGCGCGTATTTATACGCGTATTTTAGGGTATTTCCTATATTATTATTTTTCAAAATTAGGGTTTTTCCATCCGATCTCCAAACGGAGCCCAACGACTGTCGAACAATAGGTTTTGACGTCTTTTGAATGCAATGGCACTAGTGCCGAAGTCTAATTCTGAAATTTACAGCATGTTTCTTTTATTTTTAAAATAAATCTTTAATATTAAATACGAACGTACTTTCTAATTTTACCGGGACCACATACGAACTCAGAAAAATCCAAAAAAATTATTCCTGGCTTTGTTTTGATGATAAGATCCTAACGAAACAAATTTCGTTGAATTCCGAGACCGTTTGAAAAATGGCCATTTTTAATATAGAAATTCTACAGCGACTATTCTGAAATTTCAACTGGTCATAACTTTTGATTCCCACTATGAAATTTCGATTTTTCGGATTCGTTGGTAAGATATTTTTAAATAGATTCTAATAATTTTGGTTTCACCAAAATCCGATTTATTTTGCATCCTGTACAGTCAGTCAAAGTTCAGATTTAACTTTTCAAACTACCGTGCTATTTCTAATTCCCTTTTATAATTAAAATAAATATATTCGTATTAACTTCGATCAAAATAAATTTCTAGTCCTTATTATTTAAAATAATTTATTTCAAATATTTAAAATCCCTTAAAATTTCTAAAATAAAAATTTTAAATTGGCCCCAAATTCCGGGTTGTTACAGTCTCCCCCGCTTAAGAACTTTTCGTCCTCGAAAAGGAAAGAGGAAAAATAGAAGAGTAGGAACCAATACAGAGAATGCAAAATATCTTAAGCGTACCTCCAAACAAAATCTAATCGGAGATATCTACTCTGCAATTGGGATAAGCCTGTTTGATACCCTCCTCAGTTTCAGTAACATTTTGCCTCCTCGCTCTAGCTCTAGCGGCTCTAGCAGCAGCAATACTCATTTTTAGTTAGTTTTGTACGATCTAGGAAAGAGTCAGAACAACTGTAATGGTGATTTTACGAAATGATAAAGATAAAAGGATGGATAAAAGGATGGCGATAAATGACTGACTATTATGTATTCTCATGAAATGTTCGCCATAGAATATTGTTATTCTATGTAAATGAATTATTATAAGTATGTTATATTCCAAAGCTATGTTGAACCAAAGCTCTGCTACCAACTGTGATAACCCTAAACTTCCATGGAATGAAAGTAAGGGATGATCATTTGGAATACAACATAAATATAACAATACAGATCGCAGATACAACATAGCAAAGGAAAACTATAGAATAACAACATCATAGCAGCGGAATATGAATGTCATCAGACACAGAATCCCACAGTCACAGAGTACCAAATTGTTACATCAAGTTTCCGCAAAAGGAAATAAGTTCCAACTTCAAAATAGAACAACTGGAAATAAAATAAGTCTGGGTGTCTCAAAGTCTAAAGATAAAAAGCAACGAAAGATAAATGATAGATAGTCTTCGTGGTCCAACATAAGCACCTCCAAATAAGCACTCCAAGATAGATAAGCAGCTCCAAGATAGCAACTCCAAAGAAAGCTAGACCTGTTACTTGGCTGCCCGTGTGGAAAAGAGGGCACCCGAGTTTGCAAAAGGTGAAAACAAACTACGAGTCAGTCATGGGGCTGGTGTGAGAATTCTTAACTAATTTAACTATTAGTAATAAGGCAAATCCAAAGACCACGCCGCTAACGCGGAACAGGTTTATTCCAATGGATTGCCGTGCATAATTTAAGGTGATTGAACAAATAAATAAGTAAAACGTAAAACAACGCAATGCTTTTGGAAAAATGGAATCACCATAAGACTCAAGTCCCATCACACAATGCAACGCAAACTAGAGGATAGAGTTGTACCTTATGATGATTAAACATGCTAAATACGATAAATACGAATCTACAATTATCATTAGTGTATATAAAAACATTTCAAAATAATTGTATCAATCCTAGGAAGCATAGTACCCCATACTACTATTCCTCCAGACTAGTAATACAATCAACTTCGTAGGGTCGTATTTGGAATTTGGTTTCCATCATGAGTCAAGGCTAGGGAGGAGCTCCTTACTGATTCGAGACACTCTAGCTAATGTCTCAGGATCCCCCGCAGTGAATCCTTGGAAAGCTGCAGGGCCGGTCCGCACATACGATTTTGTGGATTGGCAATTCCTGAACACACGTTTCCCGGTCCTACAAGACCTAATATCCGAGGCGCCTCGTTCCATCATCCACATAAATAAAATGTCGGGCCGTGTAAAAGCCCAAACATCATTTCTAGCTAGAAAGAAACGTGCTGCTCTCCCTGTGTTCCCTTCTCCCGTTTTAGACTCAACCGGGTTGTGAGGTTCGTGAAGCTACGAAATACACAAAGCTATGCTTATTCAAGCTGTGCTTTGATCGTCACCATAAGGTTCTGCTTTTCAACAAGAAACCTTGATCATTGCATCTTGGTATGCCACACTGTCGATCCATACCATACTATCAATCTTTTGCCAAAATATATAAAAGGGTGTTATGCAAGAGAATGAATTCTCTGCCATCAATCATTCATACAATCGGCAGAAAATTAATAAATACAATATAAAGGAGCATAATGTTGGACACACATTCCATTTATAAGCCCGTTCTAAGTCTGAACGAAACTGGAGATACCTCGTCCCGTATGTCCAGTACGGGAAGGAGGTACCCGCATATCCGTGAAATCAACACGTACGTTTGGGCAATTACCCCGACCCTTGAATTGGGAGCAAGTCAATTCAGTATCTTGATCATTGTCCATTCGATGGAAGATTTACGGTCTTCATTCGCCGTCTTCAACTTCTATTTTTAACGTCGTCTGATTATTTGGAATGAGATTAACTCGGACTTTCCAAATAATTTTCGCATATATAATTTGAGAAAACCCATTTCATGTGGTTATATTATTTTATAATGATTAATTATTACCTTAATTATTTAAAATAATTAAATCCTTAATTAATGACGCTTCGGGTCAAAGGAGCGACCCTGGCGCTGTTTTCAACAAATTTTGATTTACACATTTCTCAAAATCTAACTGTTGGATCTTAACGTAGTTTATATTGTTAGAAAGATCTTCCCAATACGGTCCTAACGGTTCCTGTTTTGGGAAAATCCGACAGTCGGATCTTTTGGTATAGTCGTTTAAAGTTACTATTTCAAAATGCGAACTACCGCGCTCGATTCGTTTAACTTTAATTATGTTTATATCGTTTAACTATAATAACGTCGTTTGATTTAACCACAAGCTAAACAACTATCGATCTCCATTCAATTTTAATTCATTTAAAATGAAGACAATAAATCAACATTTTAAAAACATTCTTTTATTCCTTTATTTACATTAAAAATGTAAATTCCATTCTTTATTCTTTTATTTACATTAAAAATGTAAATTTCATTCTTTATTCTTTTATTTATATTAAAAATATAAATTCCATTCTTTATTATTTTATTTACATTAAAAATGTAAATTCCATTCTTTCAGTTACACTGTAAGATCCTCTCTGTAATTAACATTCCATGTAAAATTTTGTATCTTTTAAATTACCATACAAAAATTTAATTTACATTCCAATGCAAAATTATTCTTTTTAATTACTTGTAAATTCTTACCCTTTTTAAATTACATAAAAATGTAATTTTAATTCCAATGCCCAATTCTTCTTTTTAATTACATAAGAATGTAATTAACATAACGGTGGAAAATTTTATCTTTACAAATTACATTAAAAATTTAATTTTATTTACAACATCGAATTCTACTTTTTAATTTGCAATGTAAATTTTATACTTTAATTACACATAAAAATGTAATTTTATTGGCTATGCAAGCGGTGGAAAATTTTATATTTACAAATTACATTAAAAATGTAATTTTATTTACAACGTCAAATTCTACTTTTTAATTTGCAATGTAAATTTTATACTTTAATTACACATAAAAATGTAATTTTATTGGCTATGCAAATTCTTATTATTTCATTACATATAAAAATGTAAATTTTATTTTCAATGCAAATTCTTCTTCTAATTACATTAAAAATGTAATTTCCTTTACAGAGTAAATTCTCATCCTTTGATTACATATAAAAATGTAATTTTTAATTTACAATGTAAATTCGACTCTTAAGTTTCATAATAAAAATGTAGCTTTAATTTACAGTGTAAATTTTCCTTTTTAATTTACAATATAAAATCATACTTTTTAATTACATGAAAATGTAATTACATTAACGGTGAATTTTTTTTATCCTTATGAATCACATTGAAAATGTAATTTTGTATACATTGTCCAATTTCTCTTTTTAATTACATTAAAAATGTAATTTCATAAAGAGTGAATTCTTATCCTTATGAACTACATTGAAAATGTAATTTTTATTGCAATGGTAAAGTCTTATTCTTTAATTCCATTTAAAACTGTAATTTTATTTACAATGCAAAAATCTAGTCTTTTTATTTCCATTGCAAAAATCTTATCTTTTAATCTGCAATGTAAAAATATCATCATTTTATTCACAATGTAAAAATATCGCCTTTTTATTAACAATGTAAAAATATCGCCTTTTTATTTACAGTGTAAAATATCGCTTTTTTTATTTACAATGTAAAAATATCGCCTTTTTATTTACAATGTAAAAATATCGCCTTTTTATTTACAATGTAAAACTGTTTTTTTTGAGTTACAATTAAATATCATATAATAAGCATGAGAATCTAATAATCTGTTTGGAAGGGACAAATTATTTTAATTCAACAACTATACCCAAATGATAATCTTTGAGGACACCATGTCAATAAAAGAATCGCAACACATACGATATTTCGAATGGATTTAAAATTCTAATCTCATCCGATTCTTAGGCAAGATGGTATCTTTAATTGGATTGCAAATTCAGCTTAATCCAATTTTTATACAACAGGATGATAATTATTAGATCTATACAGATCCATATACACAACCATAGATCTAAACCAAAACATGACAAATCAAACAAAACAACAGCAATAATCTTATCACGTCGCAGATCTAATATATTTATAATTCAACTGATTTAAATAACCATAGAATAATAATTAACTAGATTTAATTATTTAAAATAGAATCTCACATTGCTTTTCAGTCAGATCTAGAATTCAAAAAGGCTCAGAAATTTGTTCCAATCAGTTCTAAGTTGAAGTATTTGCTGTCACGATTCACCAGATCTGAAATTTTTGGATTCGGAGATCGTATGAATTAATTATCAATTTTTAATTAACAATTACTTTTCACAACTGCTGCTGTATCAGATAAAAGCATCACAAAATCTGAAATGTTCATACGTTTCTTTTTCAGTTTTGTTCAAAACTTAGAATCAAAATAACTCGAGATTGGATCAATGGTTGGAGGAGCGGTTTGTTGGAGATTGGAGAGGGGGGAGGGGAGCCTGAACACCGGCCGGAGTTGGGGGGTGCGATCGCACCTGGCGGCGGCGAGAGGGGCTCGAACGGCCGCCCTTTGGCGGCGGATTCCGGGAGCTTCGGGGCACGAGGACGGGCGGGGTTTGTCTGAGATGGAAGAGCGTTCGAAGTACTTCAAAAAGTGTAACTGCGGTGTGGCCTAATTCTCCATGGATCAGGAGAAAAGGAGAGAAGGTAAGAAAGGGGGCGGCTTGAAAGAAACGGTGAAGACAATGTACTGTAGCGTGTATTTATACGCGTATTTTAGGGTATTTCCTATATTTTTTCTTTCCAAAATTAGGGTTTTTCCGTCCGATCTCCAAACGGAGCCCAACGACTGTCGAATAATAGGTTTTGACGTCTTCTGAATGCAATAGCGTTAGTGCCGAAGCCTAATTCTGAAATTTACATCATGTTTCTTTTATTTTTAAAATAAATCTTTAATATTAAATACGAACATACTTTCTAATTTTACCGGGGCCACATACGAACTCAGAAAAATCCAGAAAAATTATTTCTGGCTTTGTTTAGATGATACGATCCTAAGCTTTAAACCATATGGGATTTTCTGAGTTTCTGGACAATAATATTCGCACCAGATTTGAAGAGGGCGTTGGCTTTAGGGGGCTATGGCCGGAGCTGGGTGAGGGTAGAAGCTAGATAGGTGTTGGCTTTATGCCTTGAGGTAGTAGGCGCTGTGATTAAGGTTTTTTTATGGAGTTCTGAGATGATTGAGTTCGGTAGTTACTATTGGAGGCTGCTGTGCTTGCTGATGTCGCGAGTCTCTTTGGCGATGATGAGTTGGGTCCTGGTTCGACATTGGGTAGAAGGGGGTGCGAGGATTTGGTGATGATGGTCGGTGCGGGTAGGGTAAGGCAGTTTAAAGTTGGAATTTTACGATGGAGTGTTAGAAGGAGTGGTCCCTGTTGAATTGAGATTCAAAATGGGATATGATTTTGTGAGGATTGGAGGATGATGAGGAGTTGTGGTTTGTTTTTGTTACTGTCACAACACAATTTAACCTGGGACGTGTGCCTTCTGAACATACATAGTGAACCTCAGTCGTTATCATCATGTGCAATCACGTAAGGTAAAGAGTGTTAGTAGCAGTGGAGAAAACATTATCTATACTTCAACCAACTTGGACCTTGTTGAGTATAGACATCAACAGGAATTGAATGAGAGGATAGACGATCGGTAATGTCGTGATTTCTTGGGGAAGGATGGGTTGTAAAGATGATGCTAGGAGGGTAGAACCTTTGAAGCTGCTGTCAACAAGGAGGTGATGCAGCAATCCTCAAAATTGAAGGGACAGTATCGGTTATGAAGAGGTAAAGTGTATGTCAGTCATGGCAGTGAAATACTAGAGGGAGGGATATCGGGAAGAAAGGTCCTAATACGTGGTTAACTGGATTAATAAGGGTAATTAGTTTTAATTACGGAATTAAGGAATTTTATTTATTATAATATAAGCTATTGTATTTATTATAATATAAGTTAAAACTTGTAACTATGATAACTTGTTCTTATCATGTTAGAATTGCAGCGAAGGAACTAAACTATGGAATTGATGGGACTGAGAATCAGACTACTAGAATTTCGTAATAAAATCATACGTCTGTTTGATTTTAAACTGAAACAAAAGCAGAATGGCCAACAACAAACAAGGTGAGTAAACTCACTAACTCTGGCTCGTTTATATTTTTATATAAATGAGTTTAAAATTTATTTATAGTAATTTTATATTGTGTAATGGTTGTTTGGATGCATGATTGATAAAATTTGTTGAAATGGTCGATATAGTTATATATATATATAAATCTTTGATCAATTATTAATTCTGTTTACCATATTGATGTGAAAATAATATTATTGATGTTGATTAACATCTGTGGATGCAGAGAAACAGGTTGGAGGAATCCAACTGGATTCCTCAACATTTATGTTACTGTTTTTCATTGATTGTAATGTATGATGTGATATATAATTAGTGATTTATTATGTTATGTTTGAATCACCTAGCCCTAGAATTTTGAAATTAAAATACCATAAAATATTTTCGAATATAGAAAAGGGAATTTGAGTTTTTTAAAAGGAAATTTATTTCCAAAAATAGAAATATAATTTCGAATGGAGTTAAAATTAAAAACCCGTTTAATGGAGAAAACAAGAAGTTGTTTATAAATGAGAATATAAATTAATTATCGTGGAATACACTGAAATATAAATTCAAATTTGAATTTATATAGAAAAGTGGAAATTGGTTTTGAAACCAATATTTGAAATGAGATTTAAACTTAGCAATTATTAAGGAAATTTGAAATGAGATTTTAAATGATTAAACTAAAAAAATAGATTTGAATGAATAATTCTGAATAGAACTTATAAATAAAATTTGGGATTTATGTATTATCTATCAGTACGAAATCAAACTGATTTGATTATATATAAAAGAAATATATTCACAATTAAAGGGAATAATGGTTCAAAGCAAATATTTTGCACATGAAATACCTATGAAGGAAATATTGATTTGAAATATGAATCCAAATTGGAACTTGAATGAGAAAGGGAAATGGATAATCGTTTTAAAAGAAAACGATGAGTTTTATTCCAAAATTTGGAATATAAAATAAATTGTGATAATATTTTGTAGACTGAAATGGTTATAAGGGAATTTGGTAAGGATTTGGAAACGATAAATTCAAAAGTGAATTTGGAATTTGAATTAACCTGAAATGGTAGATAAATTCTGAAGTTCGGAATATTAATCGAATATAGATTATTCGAAAGAGAGTTATTTGCTGAAATTTGATTATATCGAATTCAAGGAAGTACTTTTTACTTTCCATTTTTATTAAAATTTAATTATTATTTATTTACATTTGAATTTATTAAATTAATGAGTACAAGTTATATTTTAAATTTAATATTTCAGGGACATGGATTATAACGATATCGTCATAACCAATGTTTTTACATAAAAGAAGTGGATTCTCAAATTGAATTCGAGTGTTTTATAAGCAATATTTTTATTGGAAATTGAAGTTGTGAGCTTTGACTATTTCGTAGTTGAGAATGTTGTTCAGTTAAGGTCTAAGAGGTAATTATACCCCAACTTGATTGGCTTTATGATTGACTGAGGAATTAATGGTTAATGTTTAGTAGCAAGATTGGTTAGTAATACGATTACGGAATGATTAATGGAGTGAGTTATAATAATGATATTTTATATAATATTTGTTTAAATCCAAATAAATGGATTTTGGAAATGATTTCCAAATAAAATCAAAAATATTTTATAAGTACGGAAACCAAAATGATTTGTTTAATGAGAAGTTTTGAAATGGGAATTGGAATGTTTTCCGATGTTGATAACAGATATTTTCTAAATTTGGAAAATAAGAAACGAGAAAAGATGAAAATATTTTCCGACATTAGTAATGTATATTTCCTGAAATATGGAAATTAAAAGCTTATAAAAAAATTTCAAGATCAATAAAATTTCCATTCGGAAATAGGATCGTTGGTTGTATGGATGTTTTCTTTGATATTTAAATCACAGACTATCAAAGTTTTAATTTATTTTATACCTCCATTGTCAACACGGAGAGACCGGGATTGGGTTATTACCTGAAAACCACTCCGTATTGGCATAAGCGTTGCGAATCAAACATGCCAACGATAATTGAAGACAGAGTGAAGTGCAAGGGCTGTTCTGTTAATCATAGGTAGAAATTTTCCAAGATGGATTAATAAAATGGTCCTTCGGTTTGTCCAGTCCCAGGACAATGCCTGACGATGTGGCATTCAAAGTAAATGGTGGTAAGATGTTCATAAAGGGAAAGCGTGGCCTCAAGCCTCACCACTCGGGAAATGACAAAAATCGAGCAGGCAGGATGGCCAAGTGGGCCATTCTAATTAGGGGTATTATCACCTGATCTAAAGAAATTCCATTTTGCTTCTTATTCTATTCACTGCTGTATGCTTTCGGTAACGGTTGGTGATCACAACCGTTGGTGATAATATGCTCGGTACACTCAAGTTAAATGAGTAGCCAGCCATGTGTGGTCAGGTTACAAGATGTTCTTGTTGAACCCCAGTGTATCCCCTCTAGAGTGCACTTATCGGAAGGTAGTCTCATACCTTGTCATAGTTGGAATCCACTCTCCAATAAGCGCCCTACGGTTTTTCTGATTTTATATTATATATGGAGCGTGGGATGCAAACGTTCCGCTAGATTACTATTTATTTGATGTAGACACTATTATAATATCACTGGATTTGATATCAAAAATATTTTTGGTTATCATAAGGTAAAAACCATTCGAGTTTATGTGTGGATCGGTCCTACGATTATTATCTCTTTCGAAAAGATTTTTGAAAGTTAAACAAATGATTGGAATTTACTCGCAACAGTCCCATGACTGACCCAGAGTTTATTTTGTTTTGTTTTACCCTAAACTCTTAGGTGCCCAAATTTATATGAGTAGTCATGTAGTCAGGAATTTATAGATTCATTTGGAGGAGCTTAAAGCAGGAGGCTTCGTTGGTTAGCTATTGACTATCATATTTTTCGTTGTGTACTATATTTGTATATGGAAACATGTGTTTATAACTATTCCAGAAATAGCTGTTGTGCTTTGATGATGGTATGTATATACAGTTACTGATATGTATTTCAAAAGTTATATTATTTAACATATTTTATTCGTTCCATTGTGAGAATTTTTGTACTTCATCTTCTTCTATTCTAACTTTTCTTTCTTTCTATTTCTCATCCTTTAACTTCTTTCTTTTAACGATTCGTATTTCTGTATAATTTGGGTTGGACGTGGGGTGTAGTTTGTCAACTAAAAGAGTACGGAAATTCAGGTTATTACAACTATTTTAAAGGATGTGCTCAATTTGGAGGAGATTTTCTATTTGTCAGAGAAATACTCTGAAATTCTGCACTTGAACTAAATATTTGAACTCTAATAACTTTCTAAAACTAAAACTAATTTAATCATCGCGACTTGTCGAGGACCTTGATAAGTACATCATATGTCGAGGCCTCTTATGTGACTTCTCTTAAGATATATATTATTATGTTGATCATTATACCTTTTGCTTTATTTACATTATTAGTAACCTCCATTGAAGTATATATTATCAATTTTTTATAATCCTTCCTGAAATTTAGCTATAAAAATTCTTCACTTTCAAAGTAAGTGTACAATATCGAATTGATAGTTAAACTATTATCTATCATTGCAATTTAATCTTTTTCTATTTTTTTTTATTTATTGCCTAAGATGGTAAATTGAGTTTGTGTATAATTTACTATTTTATTAAACGTTTGGTTTGTCATGTTTATAGTCGATCCTTCTCATGTTTTAGGTTGTGTTTGAGGATATTTATACTCTAAATAATTTGTCGGTTTATAATCACTATTTCAAATCTCACAAATATCGCCCGAGATCTCCTCCAAGATCTTATTATGGGCTCCTTCCGAAACAAAACAGCAAATATCACTCTAAATCTTCTTTCAAATATATCGCTCGAGTCGAACGATATATCGACCGAGACGAAATACTGGAAGCTCGTCTGAGATCTTAGTTTCTTGTTAAAATGTAAATATGTGCCTGAACTAGACAATAATTAAAAAACTCAAATCTAGTCATGATAATCTTTTGTTATTTTACATTTTGCATGTTGAATGACCATATTGTATGTTCATATATGTTTTACAATGCGTATGATTTTCATATTCATCTTTTTTACATACATGTTACCTATGAAATTATATATTTTATGGTCTATTTATGCTAATTTTTTTAATGTTTTGGATCCTTTAATATCTTGTGTCTAACAATATTTCTTTTTTAAGCATATTACGATTTAGAGTATGATGACCTTTCGAGAAATAAAGAATAATAAAGTTATTTTGCAATACAAGTTTAAGTTACTATGTTTTTAATAACATTCATAGAATTCATTTTGTAAAAATATCATTTTTGAACATATCATGTACCCCGAAATTGTTCTGATATGAACTTTTAGACCGGAGATGGAAATCTGTAATGGCCCGAATCATTAGTAACTGTATATACATACGAATGATTAGTAGAAAGAAGTTAGAGGATGAGGAATAAAAAGAAAGAAAAGTTAGAGTAGAAGAAAAACGAAGAGCACAAATCACGCAGCGGAACGAATAAAATATATTAAATAACATAACTTTTGAAATACAAATCAGTAACTGTATATACATACCATTATCAGAGCACAACAGTTATTCCTGGAACAATTATAAACACCTGTTTCCAGATACAACATAGTACACAGCGAAATATGATAGTCTATAGCTAACTGGTGAAGCCTCCTGCTTCCAGCTCTTCCAAGTGAATCTGAAAAATCCCGACTACTTGACTGCCCATACAAATTTGGGAACCCAACAGTTTAGGGAAAACAAAAACAAAATAAACTATGGGTCAGTCATGGGGCTGGTGTGAGTAAACTCCAATCATTTGTTTAACTTTAAAAATCCTTTCGAAAGAAATGATAATCGTAAGACCGATCCACACATAAACACGGACGATTTTTACCTTATGATAACCCAAAATATTTTTGATATCAAATCCAGTGATATTATAATAATGTCTACGTCAAATAAATAGAATCTAGCGGAATGCTTGCATCTCACGCTCCATATATTATAAAACCAAAAACCGCAGGGCGCTTATTGGAGATTGGATTTCCAACATGACAAGGTATGGAACCACCGTCCGATAGTGTATCTCTAGAGGGGAATACACTGGGTTCAATAAGAACATCTCGCAACCCGGCCCATACATGACCGACCACTCATTTCTCTTGAGTGTATCAAATGTATATCACCAACGGTTGGGATCAGCAACTGTTTCCCGATTTTTGCTATTTCCCGATTGTTGAGGCCTGAGGCTACGATTTATTATCATTCATTGATAGCACAATCACTTTGAATGCCACATTGTCAGATCTGTAAATCGCTAATTGATTTGCACAAAAATATTCTGGATATTATGCTAAGAGAATAAATTCTCTGCCACCATATGTATTTACACAGACCAACATATATGATCATTGGAAATACTTCGTCAGACATTCGTCCATACACTTCATTCTGGGACTGAACGAAACCGAAGGCACAATTTCTATTAATAGAAAAAGCCCATGCACTTTACTTTGTCTTCGATTATCTTCATATAATCTGATTCGCAATGCTACGCCAATACGGAGTGGTTCTCGGACAATAATCCAACCGGTCTCTCCATATTGACAACGATATTGGTAAACACTTCGATAGTTGGTTATTTAACTATCAAAGAAAAACAAACAAACATTCATCCATAACATCAAACCAATCACTGGGCCTGCTAATTAATATTTCATTAATTAATTCACCCTTTCCATCTCCTTATCAATATTTGTTAAACAAATATTTTCAATTATCATCTTGGTCATTCGCTATTTGGAAAACATTTCCATATCTCGCCTTCTTTCACTTTCTGTACTTAGAAAATATCCTTTACTTATAATTGGAAACATTCCAATTACTTATCTCTTCCACGACCATTTATTTATTTCTATACTTAGGAAATATTTATTATTATATTTCCAAATTTCCACTTACTTGGGTTAAAACGAATGTTGTGTAAAACATCGTTACAACAACCCAAAATACTGCATTCAACTAACTCTTATTCAAACATTTCTCTTTGAGACTGGATCTTGCTAATTATTGGTTAAAAATGAAATCAATCAAGTTGGGGTATAATTACCTCTTAGACCTTGACTGGAAACATCCTTAACTTCAAAAACGGACAAAACCACTTGCCTCGAATAATCAACATCATATTACCAATTATCCATATCTTTTAAATGTGTATACGTTTCTCTTTCTATTTTTATCAGAATAAATTTATTGATTCCCTTTTTGTTTATAACATTTTATTTTAATTTCGTTTCCTTATCAAATTCTATATATATATCGATATATCAATTCATAATTATCAAATCTTCTTAAAATATTCTAACTCCTTAAATTTCTGGAAAAATTCGCCATAACCACCTCTGTACCGGTCAATAGTTCAAACCTCAACTCGCCTCTCTAGGCCCTTCCCATTCAAAAAGAAAATCAAAAAGCCAAGTGGCTTGCCGATTCGCCGCATAAAATCTCATGTGGAATTAAACGTGTACCTTTTGGTAGGGCATTTCAATTTATAGCTCTTCATATACTTCATTCCAAACCTGTTTAACACACATCCAAATATTCCCATTTGGTTTCAACTCAATCCATTCGTCTTAACCTAATTCGCTAATTATTTTCTAATTAGCTATTTTGCCTATTCCACTTCTTTGTTTGAACATAAAATGTTCAAATAAAATATTAACTTGCTTATAAACAAATTGAATTCCATTTTCAATTCAACTTTCCTTTTCGATTTTAAATATAAATTTCCAAATCGAATTCACTTATTCAAAGCCCAATTTCAATTTAAAATCTCATTAACTAATTATTATTCAAATTAGTTAATTTTATTCAGTAATTTAAAAATCTGATTTTTGTTTCAAAAAAAAAATCAATACACTACTTTACTTTAGTTTAGATATATTTTTCCACTCAAGTCTGGATTTTTCTTATGTAAATCTAAGTTTTATTTGCCTAAAATCCTTATATTTTATTAAATAACCCATTATGGTTTTACAATGGTTATAGCGTTGTTTTTCTAAAAATTTGATTTTGACATAACTCAAAATCTATTCGACGAAATCCAGATCTTTCTCTTCCATTAGAAAACTATTATCTAATTGGTTCTGACGGTTCTTATTTCAAAGAATTCCAACTTAAATTGAGTTCTATATTCTCAATTGATGTTCGAAACACCAATTTACGAACTATCGTGCTGTGGCGAGTTCGTTTTAATCATATTTAATATATAAACATTTTAAACTTCGTTTGATTTAAATTCCAACTCCATTCTAATATATATTTTAATATATATAAATCCAGTTTCCAAATTCAACTTAACATTTTCGATTAATCTCTAATCGACGATTTTTCATTACTCGGTTATATATTTATTTATAACTCAATTTTCTATACTGAACTCCAATTCCCTTTGAAACAAACTATTTTATAAAATTCGAAATAATTGAATTTCAATTATAAACCCATTGGATTTTTCTTAATTCAGTTTATATCCCAAACTACGGAATATAATCAATCATTCCATTTTCAACACGTTTTCCAATTTCACTTTTTAAATTCTTACTTGAATTTAAACTTCAAAATTTATCTAATGATAATTTATTTCACTAGATTTATAACATCGTTTGTAAATCCAACTTCCTTGTTTTATAAATTAAAACAAGTTTTCTATTTCAAATTCCATTTGAAATCCAATTCCTATTATGGAATATTTTATTGATTTTACTTATATATATATAATAGTGAATCTATTTCTATAATTAAATTTAAGCTTTTATTTAATATAATCCTAATATATTTCTGAAAATATTTATCTAAATAAATTCAGTTTAATCGAGTTCACATCATAAATCCATATGGATTTATTTTAATCTAATTTATATTTTAATATCAGAATAAATTTCCTAGTTTCCTTTTTAACACAATTCCCAATCCTCGTTTTAAATTCCCATTTGAATTTAAATATTTAAATTACCCAATGAAAATTTTCCACCTTTCTCCTTTGAAAAAATAAATATCCCTTTTTAAAAAAAACACACTTGTACTTAAATTTCTCAAATTATCTAAATGATAATTTTTCCCAATTCATTTATAAACACGTTTATAAATTCGACTTCAATTCCCTGCATTATTTAATTTATAAACATCATTTATAAATTTCTTAACCCATTCCAATTTCAAAATCTATTTTAGAAAAATAGATTTCTCTTTTAAATTTAAAATTCCCTTTCCCGATACTTTTATATATCTTCAGGCCCTGTGATATTTAAACACCCCAAAACACCCAATCATCCATCATGGGTTTTCTAACACATCATATATGATAACATATGTGAAACAAACAAATAATAATATTTTTTGAGGAATCCAGTTGGATCCCTCCAACCTTTTTTCCTGCATCCACAGACGTTAGTCAACATAAATAATACCCATCCTGCTTCAAGGCAGGATATCGCGGTATAGAAGGTCATCCACTATCATAGCATGGGACGTATAGGGTCATCCGCTAATGATACTGCGGGCATCCGCTAATGATATTGCGGGAATCCAACCGCTAATATATATATAATTATAGTCACAAACACCAATCCTAAATAACTAAGATATTTAATAGGCACTAAAAATATTTCAATGCATGCAAACAACCAACAAACAATTATTTTTAACTAACAAAAATAATTCTAAATAAAATGTGAGTGAGATTTACTCACCAGGGTTTTTAGTTTGCACTTGTATCAATTTCAGTTTCCATACACTGAATTTTTTTTAAGGCTCCGAACACCTCATGAACGATACCATTCGATTTATCCTCGCCTAAGCAAAGATCCGAATTTAAAAAAAAATTAGCAAATGAATTTTCTTAACAAGGTCTTGTATAAAAAATTTAATTTTACTATTCTACACTTCCTGGTTGAACAGCTAACAATTTCAGTTTACACTGTTTAATTTTTCTCTAATTTACAACTTATAAATTCCTTGCTAAATAACTTACTTTTTATATAAACTGATTTCCTTATAATTTTTGAATTTATAAAACAAATTTACCTTGTTTCTATGTCTGCTCCGATTTTATTCCAGGGGCCAACTTTGATTCACTGTCCTAAAACTTATGTTCACCATTGCATTTAACAGTGCGAGCTCCTTTCTGGTAAATCCCAGACGACAAAAGCCCTTCACAAAGCCACCGGAACATATCCTCAACTGACCCTTACTGCTTGTCGCTCCTCATCAGAAAACCCGATCGCCAACTACTATTCCTCCTCACATAACCAAAAACCAAAATCAAGATTCACAGGAACGATCTCATTCAAACAAAAATCTAAATCGAGCTCCATGTCTTCACCAAAACCCGCGAATCCCCAATAAATCGCACATGCCAAGAAACTGTCGAACCCATAAAAACCCAAATCGTAAGCTTCCAGTTGATCTCGAGCTTCAGGAATTCTAATAAACTCATCGATTCATGCATCGATGATCCATGGCTAATTCACTCGAACCCTAACTAATTTTCTGCTCTCAAAAGTCGTTCGCACCTTTATCTATATCGCGACATCACAGTACCCAACATCGTGGCTCCGTAACTCGATCGAACTCCAGTACTTGGATCCGTACGCAATTCGAACAACAGCGACTTTCGAGTTAGCAAGTAAAAATCGTATTTGATTTTTATAGAATACCTTTTTTTAAATGGAGGAATTGGTTTAATATTTGACTGGGAGGACGAATGGGAATGAATCGGGTTTGTTTAAGAAAGGGGAAGATTAACAAAGGTCCTGGGTTTAGAAATTAAACCGAGGAAGCTCTTTTTTTTCTCTTTCTTCTGAAATGAAGGAGTTGGGACATTTGATATATGTTAAAGCTTGGAATTCTATTTACAGAGAACGAAAAATAAAATGAACAAAAGTGAAGGAAGTCGCGTTTATATAATTTGAGAATACTTCTGTTCTAAGCAATTCAGGTCTGCGCAAGGTACATTTCATTTAATTCGATTTGACATCTAATTTAATACGATTTGATATAAAGGGATTTTTATTCTTTTTAAATAGATACCGATTTGATTTTGATCCTATCCACAAATCAAATGTTTCGAGGTTCACAACTTGAACTCACGAACCGCTATTTTAGCGTACAGACCGACTTTCCAATGTTATAACACTATTCTGAATACATTGGGACTGGTTTCAAAGTCCAGTTCAATCATATAGAGAAGATATTAATTTAAAACGATAAATTAAATTCAAAACAATTAATTACTCGATAATATATTACTATTATTATTATCGATTCTATTTAAATTGAATTTCTATAAATTATCTGAATTATTGATTCAGTTTTCATCTTCGATTCCAGTTATATTTCAAATTACGATAATTCAATATATTCTAAATTAAATTATATTTGATTATTAAATCAATAACTCAATATGAAAATTCATTTATTATCAATTCAATATTTAAAATAAATATTAAATATTTAAAATAAATCGACCAAAGAATCTGGGTCGTTGCATACTTCCCCTCTTAAAAGAATTTCGTCCCTGAAATTACTAAGGTAGGAAAAATGCTATAAACCTGTTACTTTTCCAATACTCACTTACGTGAAATTCAACACTTCACATTTCAACAAATTTTTTATTCTACCAAAACTTTTGGTTTTTCATTCATATGTATTCAAATTCATCCCAATTGATTTTAATCAATTTATTCCTTTCAATCCATTTAACCTTGATTAAGTTAAATTTAAATTTCAGAATTTAAATTCCCGGGTTTTTATTTCAAATCCTTTTGAAATCCCATAAATATATACATATATTTATTTCAATCTAAAATTCAAAACATTTGAATTTTCAAACCAACTTATTTAATTTCAAACAAATTTCAATCAAAACTTTTCTAAGGTAGCAATCCATCACTTAGAAACTCGAAAATGAACACTGATGATTACTGCAGTCATTATCAGAATTATTTCCCAGCCACTAAAGTGAGCTCTGTGCTTTATACTTTCAAAATCCATCTAAAATTGTTTTTACACAAAAATCCTTTCAAAACAAAGTTATATTATTTCAATATACTTCAGAAAATATTATTCCAAACACCCAGGATTTTAAATTCTTAATTCTGATTCTGAATTCAATTCCAGTTCATCTTATTTGTATATATTATTCATATACAAATTCTGTTTGGTTATATATAACCATTTCAATTTTTATAATCTCATCTGATTATAATAACAACCAACTCATCCATATATGATAATAATTCCAGAAAATTATTACTTTTCTATCAATATAGAATTTTGAGTAAAATTATTTCATTTACCCACTTGAAAACAATATCATGTTCAACCTTATGTTCAAGTATTTACAAACTTTTATCGATGTCGTGGCATCCCACGATTCGACCAGAATTCATAATCCACTCAACAGACTAGCCAACACAATATAAAACAATTTTTTATATCAATTTACAAATACACACTCTCATGTATATACACTCAACTCATTCTAGGGTACGACTGAACCTATCTCTATTGAGCATAATCCCACCAAAGCCTAGGTGTTCGCTCAACCTAAGCTCTGATACCAACTGTAATGGCCCGAATTTTCGTACCCTTTGAGTTGACTAATAACATCACACGTCCAACCCAAATGACACAGAAATACGAATCATTAGTATAAAGAAGTTAGAGGATAAGGAATAGAAAGAAAATTTAGAATAGAAGAAAAACGAAGAACACAAATCTCATAGTGGAACGAATAAAATATATTAAATAACAAAACTTTTGAAATAAAAATTAGTAACTGTATATACATACCATTATCAGAGCACAACAGTTATTCCTGAAACAGTTATAAACACCTGTATCCAAGATACAACATAGTACACAGCGGAAATATGATAGTCTATAAATAACTGGTGAAGCCTCCTGCTTCCAGCTCTTCCAAGTGAATCTGAAAAATCCCGACTACTTGACTTCCCATACAAATTTGGGCACCCAAGAGTTTAGAGAAAAACAAAAACAAAATAAAATCTGGGTCAGTCATGGGACTGGTGTGAGTAAACTCCAATCATTTGTTTAACTTTAAAAATCCTTTCGAAAGAAATGATAATCGTAAGACCGATCCACACATAAACACGGATGGTTTTTACCTTACGATAACCCAAAATATTTTTGATATCAAATCCAGTGATATTATAATAATGTTTACATCAAATAAATAGAATCTAGCGGAACGCTTGCATCTCACGCTCCATATATTATAAAACAAAAAACCACATGGCGCTTATTGGAGATTGGATTTCCAACATGATAAGGTATGGAACCACCTTCCGATAGTGTATCTCTTGAAGGGAATACACAGGGTTCAACAAGAACATCTTGCAACCCGGCCCACACATAACCGACCACTCATTTTGCTTGAGTGTATCGAATGTATATCACCAACGGTTGGGATCAGTAACCGTTTCCCGAAAAGGACAGTATCGATAGATTAAAGAAGCAAATGAAATTTCTCTAGATAGGTGATTATACATCCTAATGGGAGTGACCCACATAGCCATGTTGCCTGCCCGATTTTTGTTATTTCCCGGTTGTTGAGGCCTGAGGCTACGATTTATTATCATTCATTAATAGCACAATCATTTTGATGCCGCATTGTCAGATCCGTAAATCATTAATTGATTTGCACAAATATATTCTGGATATTATGCTAAGAGAATAAATTCTCCGCCACCATATATATTTACACAGACCAACATATATGATCATTGGAAATACTTCGTCAGACATTCGTCCATACACTTCGTTATAGGACTGAATGAAACCGAAGGCACAGTTTCCATTAATAGAAAAAGCCCTTGCACTTTACTCTGTCTTCAATTATCTTCATATAATCTGATTCGCAACGCTACTGCCAATACG
Organism: Allium sativum; assembly: GCA_030737875.1. Classification (NCBI taxonomy): domain Eukaryota; kingdom Viridiplantae; phylum Streptophyta; class Magnoliopsida; order Asparagales; family Amaryllidaceae; genus Allium; species Allium sativum. Next base: position 383,247,078 of record CM060915.1, read on the forward strand.
GAGTGGTTCTTGGATAATAATCCAACCGGTCTCTCCATATTGACAACGATATTGGCAAACACTTCGATAGTCGGTTATTTAACTATCGAAGAAAAACAAACAAACATTCATCCATAACATCAAACCATCACTGGGCCTGTTAATTAATATTTCATTAATTAAATCACCCTTTCCATTTCCTTATCAATATTTGTTAAACAAATATTTTCAGTTATCATCTTGGCCTTTCACTATTCGGAAAACATTCATGTATCTTGCCTTCTTTTATTTTCTGTACTTAGAAAATATCCTTTACTTATAATTGGGAACATTCCAATTACTTATCTCTTCCACGACCATTCATTTAGTTCTATACTCAGGAAATATTTATTATTATATTTCCAAATTTCCACTTACTTGGGTTAAAACGAATGTTGTGTAAAACATCGTTACAACAACCCAAAATACTGCATTCAACTAACTCTTATTAAAACATTTCTCTTTGAGACTGGATCTTGTTATTTATCGGTTAAAAATTAAATCAATCAAGTTGGGGTATAACTACCTCTCAGACCTTGACTGGAAACATCCTTAACTTCAAAACGGACAAAACCACTTACCTCGAATAATCAACATCATTTTACCAATTATCCGTATCTTTTAAACATGTATACGTTTCTATTTTTATCAGATTAAATTTATTGATTCCCTTTTTGTTTATAACATTCTATTTTAATTTCGTTTCCTTATCGAATTCTATATATATCGATATATCGGTTCTTAATTATCAAATCTTCTTAAAATATTCTAACTCCTTAAATTTCTGGAAAATTTCGCCATAACATCCTTTGTACCGGTCAATAGTTCAAATCTCAACTCGCCTCTCTAGGCCCTTTCCACTCAAAAGAAAATCAAAAAGCCAAGTGGCCTGCCGATTCGGTGTAATAACCCGGAAATCCGAGGCAATTTAAAATTTTTATTTTGGTAATTTTAGTGAATTTTGAATATTTAAAATGAATTATTTTAAATAGTAACGACGAAAAATTTATTTTCAACGATGTTAAAATGAATAAATTTATTTTAATTATATAACGAGCCTGAAATGGCGCGGTAGTTTGAAAATTCGATTTCTAATTTCAAATGGATGTACAGAATTCGTTTTAAGTTTGAATTGGACGAAACGAGAAATATCTAAATCTGTTTGACGATATCTTTCTAACGGATGAAAGAAACTGAGATTTCACTTTAGTAGTTGAAAGATATGTCCAGTTTAAAATTAAGAAAGGTCGCTATGGAATTTATATATATTTTAATATATATAAAGGCCCTTGAAAATGGAAATTTTGCAAACGACCTCGGTTTTCGACGAAACCACTTTTGTTGGATCCGTGATGTCTAGTTATTGCTAGATTCCAAAATTCGTAATTTTTCAAAACAATATGTGAGCGTGGCAAAGATAAACACGTTTGACCAGTTTTAGTTGATTTTAATCGACTGGAAAATGGCCATTTTTCAAACGCTCTCAGAATTTGATGAAATTAGTTTTATTAGGACCGTATCATCAATACGAAGCTAGAAAATATTTTTCAGGAATTTTTAGAGTCCGTATGTGGCCCCGGTAAATTGAAATGTGCGTTCAAATTCAATATATAGAGTTATATTTTAATTTTGACGAAAACTGATCAAAACGATCGAATCAGCCTACGATACATATCCCATTGTGTTCGAAATAGGGGTAATTAGCTAGGGGCGATAGTCGTTGGGCTTGATTTGGGATTCGGATGGATAAACAAGTACAAGTAGAATAAAATAATAAATAAACAAATTATAAAACCCTAACTAAAGGTCAACCCTAGGTCAAAAATTCACAACGCGGTCAACCCCTTTTTGCTGCAGCCGACACAAAGGAATGAACGATGGGTTTCTTCAATTCCTTCTCCTCAAATCTCTCCGAATCCGTTTAATAATTCTGAATACAAATCGAAGCAAGATTGTAGAGCACCTCTTCCTCGATCGATTCATATGGTGTTGATAATTTCTCGTCGCCTGTGGAGTTGGAATTTGAAGCTCATGCTCGCCGACTTCGAGGCGAGATTCTGGCACGGCGCCGACTTCGAGTGGTCTCCCACTCATGGCGTTGAAAGGCGAGGTGGAGGAGCACCTCGTGGTGCTGGCCGATGGGATTCCGACCTCCTCAGTTGGCGGCGGCGGCGAAACCCTGAAGGTGAGCTCTAGTTCGACAGTTCTGAAATGAAGAACAGTTACATTATGGTGATTAGGTAAAGGAAAGTCTTACTTTTTTTATATATACAATTAAATTAAAATCTAAATAGTTTTATAATTAAAATCTGAATAATTTTATAAATTAAAATCTGAAATGTTTTATAAATAAAATCTGAAATGTTTTATAAATAAAATCTGAAATGTTTTGTAAATTAAAATTTGAAGTATTTTGTAAAAATAAAATAGCAAATATGGTTTTAAAAATAAATTAGCAAATAGCAAATATGGTTTTAAAAATAAAATTGCAAATATTGTCTTAAAAATAAAGTTATCATTGTTTTCAAATAAAATTAGTAATATTTTAAAATATTTATAGCAAGAATAAGAAGATGACTTTTAATGTAAATTTCATGAAACAGACTACGTTGGAATTTCGGATAAAATCCAAGCTGTTTGGAAATTCAAAAAATCAATCGCATGGAGTGGAAACCCGAGGTGAGAACTCCTGACTTTTATTTTAATTTCTAGTTGAAATATATACTGGGATGCAGACGGTGTTTAGTAGCACCCGACACCCGTCGTCCATAGACCATGAATGACTTGTTTGTTTGTTGTGTTGTGAAATTTAACTGTGTGATGTGGAATGAAATAAAATATTTTATACTGGAAAATATTTTATAGTTAAAAATATAATTTTTAATGTGTATATAAAATAAAGATTTATAAACAAATCGAACGATTTGTTTATACACACACATTTGATTGATATTGATTGGGATGATAGATTTTACACATCGCCCAACTGCACAAATAAAACGTGTGTTTGATTGATTGAAACCTCACACGGGTATTGGGATGAAAATGGACATACACTAATCCCAATGATTAGTTGTATGTCGATCGATTGATTGACAGACTGTGTAAGCGTTAAATATTTATATTTGATGCTTATAAGTGTAGAATGCACTTTGGATGATGGATTGCTGTTTTCATCGTTGTTATACACATTTGTTGTGTGACATCCATATAATCAACATTATATGGTAATTGACTGTGTCTGATTCCAGTTTAGAATTATCGAATATTTTAAAATAATATTCAGTGAATATTGAAATGTGAAGCCGTGTTAAGTAGTTAAACGCCATTTTAACACGAACGGGAATTTTGTCGATTTTATTCATTTTACAATGAATATCGGAAGTGATTTCAAAATCGGATATTTTGAAATGATTTGAAATTCGAATTAAATTGAAAAGAATTGAAATCGAATTAAATTGAAAAGAATTGAAATTCGAATTAAATTGAAATGATTTGAAATTCGAATTAAATTGAAAAGAATTGAAATTCGAACTAAACTGAAACGATTTGAAATTCGAACTAAATTGAAACGATTTGAAATTCGAATTTAATTGAAACGATTTGAAATTCGAATTGAATTGAAATCGATTTGAAATTAATTTAAAACGAATTTATATTGGAAAATTTAATTTTGATTTGAATTTGAGATGGAAGTTGAAATCGTTTTGAAAACGAATTTAAAACGATTTATAAAATACGTTTAAAAAGGAAATCGACGAAATATATATAATATATATTAGATATATATAATGGCCTGAATTGAACGCGCCACGCTGCGGCAGTTCGCGAATTTCGACCATTGACTTCGAATTGACGTTGCGGGAGATCCGACCGTCGGATTCTCCTAAAACCGGAACCGTTGGGTTCGTATCGAAAAGAGCTTTCTAACGAATATGAGAAATTAGAAATCTAACGGTTGGATTTGGAATTTTGTCCAAATCAAATTTAGAAAAGGTCGCTGTAAGTGCAGTTCAATGGCCATTGATGGAAATCGACTGTACGGGCCTTGATAAAATTATTATAAAAAATAAATAATTAGTGTAAAATCATAAGAAATGATTTGGAAAGAATTGGGATGAAAAACTCCATTTTTGAAAAGATAAAAATAGATTTTTATCGAAATGAACTAGTTTTGAACTAGAACTAAAATCCATTTATTTTTAAAATAAATAAATTGGATGTGAAATGGTTTTGAAAATAACCAGAATTTCCAATATATAAATTGGAAATAGATTTGAATCGAAATTATCTTCGGAATATTTCGATATTGAATTTCATGATTATACAGATATTGTTACAGAAATTTGAAAGATATATTTATATCGTTATTTCCAATACAATATTTGTTGGTTGTAGTATTTGAAATTGAATATAAACCGATATATTTTCTATTCAGAGCCTGGTATTTAATATCAAATGGGATTTGGGTTTGTCGGGAATGGTGTCTTCATTAACACTGTTCTTAAACCCAGTTGAGAAAAAGATTAAATCTTTTTATTTAGATTTAATGAAGTATACCAATTAAATGGTATTTAATTGGAATTGAATTTGAATTAATTTTTTGGTTTATCGTGAATGGTGTTTTAAATAACACTTGTTCTTTAACCTGATAATTAATGGAATGTGATTTTGGGTTGTCGTGAACGGTATCTTCAATAATACTGTTCTTAGACCCAACGGAGTTTAGAAAATCAGAAACAAACTGGAGATTAGTTAAGTTGAATGAATTCTTGGGTATTGATCTGATGTTGGTTTCGGCCTTCGGGGTTAATACTTAGGGAATTGCTCACTTGCTATTTTATGATTAAAGGCTGATAGAATGGAATGTGATTTTGGGTTTATCGTGAACCGTGTTTTAAATGACATTGATTCTTTAACCTAGTTAAAGATAGGAAGATTAAAACCAAGTGGGGTTTTAATGAATCTTTAATTAGATTGAAATGATCGTGAATGGAGTATCACCAGTTTTGCTCCAGGCGATAGTTGAATCTTTAATTAGATTTAAATGTGAAATGGTAATTGAATTTACCTATAACACCGTGGTGTTAGATATGAAGTATTATCAGTTTTACTTCATGGGATGAATAGGCTGGGATTGGGAAATTAAAAACAAAGGATTACTTCGGTAAGGTTCGTTAATCCCGACTAGTTTGGATAAACGTTAATTTGGTTTGGTATCCAAAGGAAGATTAAATTATAAATTTAAAAGAATTAATCTTTGATAAAATTAACGGGAACTTTTCCCTAAGAATATGAAATTTAGAAACTAACTGAAGATTAGTTAAGATGAATGGTTTCCTGGGTATTGATCTGATGTTGGTTTCGGCCTTCGGGGTTAATATTTGGGGAGTCGTCCCCTTACTAATTTACGGTTAGTGACTGATGAATTGGAATGAGGCTTATGTTGTGTTTGTGTAACACTTGTTTATTATATGCGCGAGTTATTCGGAAAGACCGGGTTTATCCCATTCTGAATAACTGATACGACGATAAGTCGATGGTGAAGACGGAGGTTGAAGACCGGAGGTCTTCACATCATTTGGGTGATTACTGGTGATCTTGATAGGGCCGTACACCCAAGAGGAGGGAATCGGTTGGTGATCGTCTAGACTTACTTGGAGATCAATGGATATGCGAGGTACAAGGTGCCTTCGGTTTTGTTCAGACCCAGAACAGACTTGTAAATGGACCGTGTGTCTGACATTGGATATCGTTCTGTGTGATTGATGGATATCGGTTGGATGGAGTGGTTTGCCAGTGTGACATGCTAAGATGCAAATGATCAAGGTTTCTGTTGAAAAGCAGAGTCTTGTGGTTGATGATCAAAGCACGACCTGTGTGGAATAGCTTTGTGTAACGTTGATTTGGGAGCCTCACACCCCGGTTGTGAACCAGAAACGGGAGAGGACATCAGGGAGGGCATGCGTTTCCTTCTAGTTAGAAGTGGCGTCAGTGGTTTTACACACCCTGACGAGTTTGACTTATGTGGTTGTTGCAGTTGCGAGGCGCCTCGGATACATCGGTGACTATGTGGAGCCGATGGAGTCATTCGTTGGCTCATTTACACCCCCAAAGAGCGGGGAAACGCAGTGTTCAGGCATTTTAATCCACATCGATGGAACGGCCCTGACGATCCAAGGGCCCACCTGAGTCTGGGTCCTGAGGGGCGGGCTAGAGGCTCTCGAATCGGTGAGGACTATCTTTTGCCTCGGTTCACAGATGGAAATCCCACTTCCAATACGTGACATTTGAGGTTTTGATTGTAGAGCCTAGTATTGGCGACATGATATATGGTACCTATGCCGTCTATGATTAATACTTATGATTGCAATTGTTTTAACACTATACACTTATAGTAATAATAAAAGATGAAATTTAGCGTATCAAGCATTCTTTGGCTATTATAAGGTAAAACCCTATCCTCCGGCTTGCGTTGCATTGTGTGATGGGACCTGGGTTTTATAATAGCTTCATTGTTCCTTATTTAGCATTGCGTTGTTGTTTTATGCACTGGTATTCTTGAGAGGAAACCCGTTCCATGTTATACGACATTGTCCCTTGATTTACCTAACTTTAAAAATAAAGATTAATAACTGTTTTAGTTCTCACACCAGTCCCATGACTGACCTGGAGTTTATTGTTTTAACCTAAACTCTGGGTGCCCCTATTTTCCGCACGGGCAACTAGTAGTTTTGGTTTTGCAGATTTATATTCACACGATCTTGGTTTACAACTGGAATGATATCTGGAAAGCTCTGTATCTGTATATCTCCTTCAGTTGTGATTTGTATTATTTTCCGCTGCAGTGATGTATTTAAATGTAATTTAAATCTCTGATATTTTCTGATGTATATTATTTGTTTGTACTCTGTATATTCTTGTATTCTGATGAATTGTTGTAATTAACAATGAACTGTTCTTCCGTCTGCGTTCTTTTGTGTCTTGTCCTCAAAGTAATTCGTTCTTTCTCTTCTCTTCGGAGACCGGGGAAGTTCGGGTTGCTTCATTCGATGCATAAAATCTCGTATGGAATTAAACATGTACCTTTTGGTCGGGCATTTCAATTTATAGCTCTTCATATACTTCATTCCAAACCTGTTTAACACACATCCAAATATTCCCATTTGGTTTCAACTCAATCCATTCGTCTTAACCTAATTCACTAATTTATTTTCTAATTAGCTATTTTGCCTATTCTACTTCATTGTTTGAACATAAAATGTTCAAATAAAATATTACTTGCTTATAAACAAATTGAATTCCATTTTCAATTCAACTTTCCTTTTCGATTTCAAATATAAATTTCCAAATCGAATTCTCTTATTCAAAACCCAATTTCAATTTAAAATCTCATTAACTAATTATTATTCAAACTAGTTAATGTTGTTCAGTAATTTAAAAATCTGAATTTTGTTTTAAAAAATAAATCAATACATTACTTCAGTTCAGATATATTTTTCCACTCAAGTCTGGATTTTTCTTATGTAAATCTAAGTTTTATTTGCCTAAAATCCTTATATTTGATTAAATAACCCGTTATGGTTTTACAATGGTTATAGCGCTGTTTTTCTGAAAATTTGATTTTAACATAACTCAAAATCTATTCAACGAAATCCAGATCTTTCTCTTCCATTAGAAAACTATTATCTAATTGGTCCTGATGGTTCTTATTTCAAAGAATTCTGACTTAAATTGAGTTATATATACTCAATTGATGTTTGAAACGCCAATTTATGAACTATCGTGCTGTGGCGAGTTCGTTTTAATTATATTTAATATATAAACATTTTAAATTTCATTTGATTTAAATTTCCACTCCATTCTAATATATATTTTAATATATATAAATCCAGTTTCCACATTCAACTTAACATTTTCGATTAATCTCTAATCGACAATTTTTAATTACTCGGTTATAAATTTATTTATAACTCAATTTTCTATACTGAACTCCAATTCCCTTTGAAACAAATTGTTTTATAAAATTCGAAATAATTGAATTTCAATTATAAACCCATTGGATTTTTCTTAATTCAGTTTATATCCCAAACTACGGAATATAATAAGTCATTCCATTTTCGACACGTTTTCCAATTTCACTTTTTAAATTCTTACTTGAATTTAAACTTCAAAATTTATCTAATGATAATTTATTTCACTAGATTTATAACATTGTTTGTAAATCCAACTTCCTTGTTTTATAAATTAAAACAAGTTTTCCATTTCAAATTCCATTTGAAATCCAATTCCTATTCTGGAATATTTTATTGATTTTACTTATATATATATATAATAGTGAATCTATTTCTATATTTAAATTTAAGATTTTATTTAATATAATCCTAATATATTTCTAAAAATATTTATCTAAATAAATTCGATCTAATCGAATTCACATTATAAATCCATATGGATTTATTTTAATCCAATTTATATTCTGAATATCAGAATAAATTTCCTAGTTTCCCTTTCTAACACAATTCCCAATCCTCGTTTTAAATTCCCATTTGAATTTAAATATTTAAATTACCCAATGATAATTTTCCACCTTTCTCCTTTGAAAAAATAAATATCTTTTTAAAAAAAAAAACACTTGTGCTTACATTTCTCAAATTATCTAAATGATAATTTTTCCCAATTCATTTATAAACACGTTTATAAATTCAACTTCAATTCCCTGCATTATTTAATTTATAAACATCTTTTATAATTTTCTTAACCCATTCCAATTTCAAAATCTATTTTAGAAAAATAGATTTCCCTTTTAAAATTAAAATTCCCTTTCACGATACTTTTATATATCTTCAGGCCCAGTGATATTTAAACACCCTAAAACACCCAATCATCCATCACGGGTTTTCTAACACATCATATATGATAACATATATGAAACAAACAAACAATAATATTTTTTGAGGAATCCAGTTGGATCCCTCCAACCTGTTTTCTTGCATCCACAGACGTTAGTCAACATAAATAATACACATCCTGCTTCGAGGCAGGATATCGCGGTATAGAAGGTCATCCACTATCATAGTGTGGGACGTATATGGTCATCCGCTAATAATATTGCGGGCATACGCTAATGATACTACGGGAATCTAACCACCAATATATATATAATAATAGCCACAAACACTAATCCTAAATAACTAATATATTTAATAGGCACCGAAAATATTTCAATGCATGCAAACAACCAACAAACAATTATTTTTAACTAACAAAAATAATTCTAAATAAAATGTAAGTGAGATTTACTCACCAAGGTTTTTAGTTTGCACTTGTATCGATTTCAGTTTCCATTAACTGATTTTTTTCTAGGCTCCGAACACCTCATGAACTATACCATTCGATTTATCCTCACCTAAGCAAAGATCTGAATTTGAAAAAATGAGCAAATGAATTTTCTTAACAAGGTCTTGTATAAAAAATTTAAATTTACTATTCTACTCTTACTGGTTGAACAGCTAACAATTTTAGTTTACACTATTTAATTTTTCTCTAATTTACAACTTATAAAATTCCTTGCTAAATAACTTACTTTTTATATAAACTGATTTCCTGATAATTTTTGAATTTAGAAAATAAATTTACCTTATTTCTATGTCTGCTCCGATTGTATTCCAGTGGCTAACTTTGATTCACTGTCCTAAAACTTATGTTCACTATTGTATTTAACATTACGAGCTCCTTTCTGGTAAATCCCAGATGATAGAAGCCCTTCACAAAGCCACCCGAACATATCCTCGATTGACCCTTACTGCCTGTCGCTCCTCATCAGAAAACCCCATCGCCAACTGCTATTTCTCCCCACATAACAAAAAACGAAATCAAGGTTTGCAGGAACGATCTCATTCAAACAAAAATCTAAATCGAGCTCCATGTCTTCACCAAAACCCGTGAATCCCCAATAAATCGCGCATGCCAAGAAACTGTCGAACCCATAAAAACCCAAATCGCAAGCTTCCAGTTGATCTCGAGCTTCAGGAATTCCAACAAACTCTTCGATTCACGCATCGACGATCCATGGCTAATTCACTTGAACCCTAACTGATTTTCTGCTCTCAAAAGTCGTTCGCACCTTTATCAACATCGCGACATCACAGTACCCAACATCGCGACTCCGTAACTCGATCGAACTCTAGTACTTGGATCCGTATGCAATTCGAACAACAACATCTTTCGAGTTAGCAAGTAAAATTCGTATTTGATTTTTATAGAATACCCTTTTTTAAATGGAGGAATTGGTTTCGTATTTGACTGGGAGGACGAATGGGAATGAATCAGGTTTGTTTGAGAAAGGGGAAGATTAACAAAGGTCCTGGGTTTCGAAATTAAACTGAGGAAGCTCTTTTTTTTCACTTTCTACTGAAATGAAGGAGTCGGGACATTTGATATATGTTAAAGCTTGGAATTCTATTTACAGAGAACGTAAAATAAAATGAACAAAAGTGAAGGAAGTAACGTATACATAATTTGAGAATACTTCTGTTCTAAGCAATTCAGGTCTGCGCAAGGTACATTTCATTTAATTCGATTTGACATCCAATTAAATACGATTCGATATAAAGGGATTTTTATTCTTTTTAAATAGATACCGATTTGATTTTGATCCTATCCACAAATCAAATGTTTCGGGGTTCACAACTTGAACTCATGAACCGCTGTTTTAGCGTACAGACCGACTTTTCAATGTTATAACACTATTCTGAACACATTGGGACCGATTTTGAAGTCCAGTTCAATAATATAGAGAAGATATTAATTTAAAACGATAAAATAAATTCAAAACATTTAATTACTCGATAATATATTATTATTATTATCGATTCTATTTAAATTGAATTTCTATAAATTATCTGAATTGTTGATTCAGTTTTCATCTTCGATTCTAGTTATATTTCGAATTACGATAATTCGATATATTCTAAATTAAATTATATTTGATTATTAAATCGATAACTCAATATGAAAATTCATTTATTATCAATTCAATATTTAAAATAAATATTAAATATTTAAAGTAAATCGACCAAAGAATCCGGGTCGTTACAAAATCCGAGACGAACTCCCGAGTTAGACTCATCTCGTCCGAGACCTCCCCCGATACGAGATCAAATGTATAAAATCCCCGAGACGAAACACGACCGATATCTGAGATTTAAAACCTTGTATATAACACACACACACACGCACATATATATATATGTATATATATATATATATTAGGAGTAAAACCAAACACTCACATTTGAGTTTACGAGATTCAGTCATGTGTTTCTGAAAATATTGTATTTGAGTACCTCATTTATATTTTCCTCAAAGAAATACTGAAAAGGAACATTTTAGCTAAAGTCCCTAATTTTGTGTAGTTAATGCCCTACTATTTAATTGCTAAATCGTGTAGCGGATTTCTACCGTCATGCTATTTCCAAATAGCCTCTAAAATAGGCTTTTAGCTTTAATCCCCGATATATTTCGATACTTCCGACATATCCCATTATTTCTGCTATCTTTCGCTATTTCTTGAAAGAGTCTGTGCAGCGGAAGGATCTTATAATATGGAGTATAAGCAAGGTAACATACATATAGCAGAATATCAGTAATAAATAAAAGTGACACCAAGATTTTATACTGGTTCAAACCTTCGTTCTACGTCCAGTCCCATACTCTCTTTTGAAATTTCACTACCAACAACCCTCACTTAACCCGAAGGAATAGGTCTACAACTACTTGAATAACTAAATGGGATTTCTTTCCTCAACTGCTAAAGAGGACTTCGACAATACAGAAGTTTTGTTGACTACTTGTGTTCTTGATAACTCTAATATGTCAAATTAGTGTAAACCCTTCCTATAATCTTTCCTTGATGATAATAGTGTAGTTCATGAAAGAATATGGAAGGCTGAAAATGATTTGTAATCACAAAATGTAGGAATAGAGTGCGATTGCAAGTATGATTACAATAGATTAGATAGAAAGAATTAGAATGAAATTCAGTAAAGAAAACATTTGATTAAAGCTCTATTTATAATGTACAAATGGTTACAACTATTCATGAAGAGATTCATTGAGTAGATATGTATTAAAAGTTGTAACTCTTCTCTAAATAGTTGCATCCATTCGTATTCAGATGTCTTAATTAAAAATCCAAAAGTCTGATTTAAATAAATATTCAATCAGTAAGGAAATAGGCCATTTCGGGATAAACAGACATCTGAAATTTTTTGCTTAGACGTCTTAATATTATGTGAAACTTAATTTTGTTTCAGCAAATAGACGTCTAAATTAAGGAATTCAGACGTTTGTTTGTTGTAACAGACCTATGCCTTGTGATCATATATGAAATCATATATATATATATATATATATATATATAAACGTGCATGTGTGTGTATCACCAAGGAAGATTTTAACAATTATATACTATCACTAACATAGTCTAAACAAATCTAATCTTCAATTTGAGCTTTTGAATATGTCATTGAGTTTCTTCCTACAAAACAAAGTTAGTCGATAATAGACACACACACACACACACACACACATATATATATATATATATATATATGTATGTATGTATGTATGTACATGTATAGTCGTCATAATCAAAACGCAATAAAGCAAGATCCAATATTCACCCCTTTTTGATAATGACAACTATATATGTAACTCCCTCTGTCAATGCATATATATTAAATGTCCATATGTTTCCCCCCCTTTGTCATTGACAAAAAGGAGATACTTATATAAATAGAGAAATGCAATACACATCAATATGCACCACAAACATGACATGCACACCAAGCACAATATTTACAACCAAACAGGCAAATAATAAATATTTTAAACATATTAACAAGCACATTCAGACGACTGAATTATGGGATAAAATTTTGATGCCAATCGGCTGAATATGTAGTTTTTTTGAGTTGTGCATATGATATTCATGTTTAGATATAACTTGTAAGTTTATATTCAAGTTCAATATATATTTCATGGCACAGGCTACAAGTTGATCATATGAAAGCATATTTACACAATCTTTATTATCATTTACATATGGATTCATATATGAGTCAAAAAAGAAATTGTGTAAGCTTTATTTACTTATGAGCTTGTGATATATATTAGCACGAAGTATTTCCATAAGGAACTGTATAACAATATGTAGTAATGATATAGTATATCAATTGACCATAAATAAGATGTATAAAAGAATTTTAACAATTGCATATTAATGATAATATAAGGTTACCATATTTTCTGATTTTTTCGTTTTGAGTTCTATTTCCAAAGATTTCAGAGATATTGGAATAACCTTCTCGTTCTTGTGGTGTACCTGCAAAAAATATGATAAATACTTTGGTATCCACTTCCTTCGTCAGGGCCCACGTGTTAAATGGGAGGTAACCATACCCAAGAGGGTTTAATGGAACCTTCAAGAATAAAATTTTCATTATTAGCTACTGAATCAAAATAATCATCAATATATCTTTTTCTTCTTTTCCAATTTATAGGAACCCAAATACTTAAATAATTTGTATTTGTATTTTGTTTCGTACTTCTATATTATAAATATCTCTAGCCATAGAAGTATTCGAATTTCGCTAAAAAATGAATCTTGGATTTACTCGTGCTTTAGTACTAGTAGTGATATTTTTATTGTACATAAAAGCATATTTAATACTATTCCTATGATTAGTTTTATTGTATCCTAAACAACTTTTGTCGTGTAACGGTCTGGAACTAGATAAAATCACATTTAAAACCTTTTAACCTTTATTAAATTTTGCGAACTTACTTGTACATTTTTCAAATTTGATTCCAAAGTCACGATTAACACTTTTAAAAGGAATTTTGCTACTTTTTATATTATCAATTTCCTTATTTAATTCAAAATTCTTCTTTTCAAAGTACTATTCTCATTTTCAAGATGACAAATTTGAGATTCTGAATTATCTAAAGACGACTGTAAATTTTCAAAATTTACTTTTTAGTCACAAATTTCTTTTTGCAAATTATTATTATTAAACTTTTAAAAACTCACATTTTTTAGATAATTCTAAATTCTTTCCAATTAAAGCTTCATTCTCTTTTTCAAGAGACAAAATTGAAGAACTATAATTATTTAAAGAATTTTTTATATAAGTATTTTAGATTGTAAAACATCGATTTCCTTTAAAAGGTCATTGTTTTCATCTTTTAATTTGGAATTTTCTTGCTCACAATCTTTAGAATTGGCTAAAATAACTGCATTAAGTTTATTCAAAGTTTTAAATTTTTTTAACAATTTTTCATGATCTAACAAAAGATCTTTATATAATGAATTTACACATACCGATTGTGATCTGACTTTAGCCATAAGATATTATTCTTTTGATTATGCTTTGTTGCTCTTTCTATTTCCTTGACTAGATTTCTTTATTGCCATATATTCTAGGATGTTGTTACGATCTCTAGAATTTCTTGCTCTGATACCAATTGAAAGAGTCTATGCAGTGGTAGAATCGTATAATATGGAGTATAAGCAAGGTATTGTACAGATAGCAGAATATCAGCAATAAATAAAAGTGACATCAATACTTTATGCTGGTTCAAACCTTCGTTCTACGTCTAGTCCCAGACTTCCTTCTGGAATTTCACTACTAACAACCCTCACTTAACCCGGATGAATAGGTTTACAACTAACAGAACAACCGAACGAGATTTCTTGCCTCAACTGCTGAAGAGGACTTCGAGAATACAGAAGTTTTGTAGACTACTTGTGTTCTTGATAACACTGATATGCCAAGTTAATGTACACTCTTTCTATAATCTTTCCTTGATGATTAATGGTGTAGTTCGTGAAATAATATGGAAGATTGAAAATGATTTGTATTCACAAGAATGTAGAAATAGAGTGCGCATGCAAGTATGATTGCAATAAATTAGATAGAAAGAATTAGAATGAAATCCAGTAAAGAAAACATTTGATTGAAGCTCTATTTATAATATACAAATGATTACATGCAACTATTCGTGAAGAGATTCATTGAATAGATATGAATTAAAAGTTGTAACTCTTCGCTGAATAGTTGCATCCATTCGTATTCCGAAGTCTAATTTTAAATAAATATTGAATCAACAAGGAAATAGGTCATTTCAGGGTATAAACAGACATCTAAATTTTTTGGTTCAGACGTCTGAATGTCGTGTGATACTTAATTTTATTTCAGCGGACAGACGTCTGAATTAAGGAATTCAGACGTCTGTTTGCTTATAATAGACCTATGCCTTGGGCATGTCATATATTAAATCTTATATATATTTATTAAAACGTGCATGTGGGTGTATCACCAATGATGATTTTAACAATTATATACTATCACTAATAGAATCTGAGCAGATATAATCTTTAATTTGAGCTCTTGAATCTGTTGTTGAGTTTTTCCTGCAAAACAGAGTTAGTCGGTAATAATATATATGTACATGTATGTTTGTCATAATCAAAACACTATAAAGCGAAATCCAACATTTTCAATGTATCTTATATAAAGGTAATGAACTGAAAGTATTTTTTACACATTATAAAATTTATAAAACTATTTTTTTAATATAATTTTTTAAAAGCGGAAAATAGGCATAAGGACAAACTTTGGAAAACATTTAGTCTGAAGGACGTCAAGTTTTATTTTTAGGCTGAAGGACAAACTTTGAAAAAAATTAGGCTGAAAGACAATGCTAAATATAATTAGCATTTTCTGCAGTGTAAAACTGAATAATGCTAATTACATTTAGAATTTTCGTATAGTGTAAAAAACTGAATATAATGTTAATTACATTTAGCATTTTCCTTTAGCTTAATTTTGGTTCAAAGTTTGTCCTTCAGACTAAAAATAAAATTTGGTGTCCTTCAGCCTAATTTTTCGGCAAAGTTTGTCCTTCTCCTTAATTACCTCTTTTTTAAAATATATTTTTTAGAGTAGATAATATTACAATATTCTATTAAATTTAATCAAGCTAAACAAATGTTTCCATTTATTTACATATATTTGCACATATTTTTATTTAGAATTAAAAATGTACTAATTATTAATAAATTAAATATTAATTTTTCATAATTTATCATTTATATATTTGTAAAATCTTAAATACGAATTTTATATGATAGTTTAGACTCATCCGCTATATTCCACTATTTTCTCGCTTTGTCCCCGTCACAACTATTTGCATGTCCGCCGCATTGGGTCCACTGAGCACTTTAACTGCACATGTCCCTATTAAGTTTCAAAATTATCGAAATATCCTTACTATAAAAGATATGTAAATTAGGTTTCTAAAATAATGCCAATTAGTATTTGTATAAATTTATGTAAGTGAATAGTTGCTGACATTTATACAATTATATCTAAAAATTGCGGAAATTTCCGCAATTACTCAACGAAAATTTCTGCAATATTCATTGAAAAATTGCAGAAATTTCCATTAGTTTTTTGAAAATTTACGGGAATTTCTTCAATTACTCACCAAAAATATTGGTAGAAATGTTTATAGTTTTTCACATAAAAATTGCAGGAATTTATGATTTTTTTTATATAATCACATAAATACTCGCAATTATTCAGTGTAATTGCATAATCTTGTACAATTGTAAGTAATTAAATTTAAGAACCTAATTAACAATCTTATTTAAAATAAAAGATTTTGTCTATTAAGCTTGCTTTTTAAGGACCAAAACCTAATATTCACTTAAGAAAATGTTGATTTTGCTTTCGTTAAGATATGAAGTAAAACAGCCGGGAATGAAGTGGAGGCAGCACTAAACATGCATTCAATTATAAGCAAGAATTGTTTTTCCATCCGAACCAGGGGTGAACGTTTAGTTGGTTTGGTTTATCCGAAGATGAAAATTGTTAAATCAAACTAAAACTGATAAAAATGCAAATCAAACCAAACTAACTAAATTAAGTTTGGTTTGTTCGGTTGGTTATCCGATTTAACTGAACTAAAAATAATTTAGACATTATGATTGTAATATTAACTATAATTCGAAATACATCATAAGTATATGATTATAGTATTATTATTTATGATTCTTATACATTCTAAAAGTTATTTTGACACATGCGTGATAATTAAAATTTACTTGGAGAACTAATCTGACGTAAAGTATTTATTATAATATTGATAATTTTGAAAATATAATGGAAGTTCGATCAATTTGATTAAACTGATAACCAAACTAAATATTTTTTCGAACCGATTACAAACCGATTTAATTTCAAAATTAAACCAAACCAACCAAAATAAATTGGTTTAGTTGATTTATTTGGTCTAACCAAACAATGCTCACCCCTTATCAGGACATGTTGACTTCAAATAAAAACGTGTGAAAGAAGCAAACAATGAATGTCGGATAACGTTGAAGAAAACAAGGCATGGAATGTGCTGAGTACAGTAACACTAGCTAAATGATCAAAGAGAAGAAATATCACACTAGCTATATGATTACAAAGAAGAAATATCACCCACCTAATAGGGGTTCAATTCTTCTGTCCTCATTTATGCTGTCCTCATGTGCTTAACAGGTGAGATTTATCTGATTTTCACTTTTTGTAATTAAACCCTTCAACATTTGGAGGGTTTAACTGCAAAAAGTGAAAATCAGGAGGCTGTTGTTGGTTGGACACAGATGAGGACATCTAGAATGGGGACAGAAGAGTTGAGCGGACCTAATAGTGAGGGTTCAAAGTCATTACTAGTGGATGCGTGTGGGAAAATAAAATATACGTGTACACCAAAGTGTGCGTGTCCAATCATCCAACTCCAAAAGAAAATATATAATAAAACAAATAAAAGTAAAGAACTCATGCAAGAAAGTAGCTTTTTCTCTCCTTGCCGACAGCATTCGGATGTTTGAAAATGTCCTTTCACTTTTTTATTTTTATCCTCTTGGAGCAGTGATTGCATTATCAAGGGCTGTTATGGTAATGGTAACTGCTATCGATAAATGATAATCATTACCGTACCAGTACTACTGGTAAGTCAAAAATAGCTACCGATAATTTACCGTTACCAATGATAAAATATTCATTGGTATACCGATAAACTGGTATACCGTTGGCTGGTAATGAGAAATTTACCAGTGCAACAAACATTCAAATTTTATTGCACTAAAATTTGAAAAAAAAACAATTATCTTGTTTTTTATTCTTACTCTATGATATTTATATTAGTATTACGACATGTTTTAGTTGACATCTAAGTATTTCTTAATCCATCACAGTTTGTTTACAATAATATTAGATAATAACATTTCTAATCTCAAACTTTGAGCTATACAAAACTTAAAAAGAATCATCATCATAAATAATACTACAAAATCTTCTTAAAAACCACGACGTATCGTTAAAAGTGTCTATGGTTAATGTTTGATCTAATAGTGAAAAATAAATTTAATATGATTGTTAAATTTAGCGTTACCACTGGTTTTGACTTTTCTTTACCGTTATATTTACCGTTAACAACGGTAAATTTACCGTTATCATACCGATAACATTGGTAAACCAAAGTGGTCCAATTTTTTTTTACCAATTACTTGGTAATGGTAAATTTACCATTACCACAACAGCCCTAGCTTTATCCATATTAGTTTCGACTCTTCTTATATATTGTGATCAATATTTAAAACTCAAAGAATATAATTTGATTTAAACCAAACACCTTAAGAACATAAAAATCCAAACCAAAGACTATGAGCATGTCAAAATTCATACCAGCATCCCTAATAGGCATTGATAATCGAGAGAAGTAAAGCAAATGAAAACATTTACTCCTCTTCTGCCTCTTCAGCAGTCAAGTGGGAGGGCACAATTTTTTTTTCTTTTAGTTCATCATCTATAAATAGGGCTATGTTTTTTGTTTATAATATGAACTTGAAACAAAAAAACAAACTTGTTTAGTAGTAACAATTACATGTCAGTAGATCAGTTCCATGGAGTTGGCTGTGCATAAGACATTATTCAGATGGTGGAGATATCAACAGATTGAGCCCGAATCAAATGCATATACGCTATAACAATAAAAAAATATATCCTCCCAACACTATAAAGAAACTATAAATTTCGACTACAAATATGAATTCATGCAAAACCCCTACTGAACAGACCTCATCTCAGTTAGTTCAATATAAGACCTAAACGCGTGGAGTTTTAAATTCTCTGCACTGTTGTACATGCATCCATGGTTAAGTAAACAGAAAACAGTTTAAAGATTGTTTAACAGACATTCAACAACTGTTTCGTAATCAACTATTGGGGAAGTTTTGGAATTAAAATTTGTATAATATTACGTAATCGTAATATGCAGTTCATGCTGTTGGTGATGTTGTTGGTTCCCAATTCAAAAGAAAGAACAAGACCATCTTCCTGTTAATAGATCCTCTAATGGTTTCCCCTTACTATGAGTGTAACCATTGGGGAAAGAATTGGCAGCATTTGCATGGTTCAACCGACACTCCACTAATGGTTTACTTGGACGTTGCTAGATAGAAATTATGCAGACACAAAATGTAAAAGCATTGTAATGATCTTGAGTTAATGAGTGCAGGTACACGCGTTTGTATTTATAAGAGAAAATAGACATTGGGCTGGAGACATTGGCCCAATACGTAAAGCAAATAACAGAGCAGGTACGACTGAAAGACCCGATCACATAATATGTTAAAGACCTAGAATATACAGCCGACTTCATTCTCTTTTTTGATCTGCTTTATTTCCCCCTTTCAAATTAGGGTTAGGGTTGAAGACGAACCCTAATTTGCTCGAGATTGATTGAAAGACGGCTCTCCAGAGTGAATCAACATGAGAGGCAGCATCAATTTGACAACGATGAGAGCGGGCGCGTTCTGCTGCAAGCCAGGTCGTACTGTTCTTTGATTTTCAGCTCTTCTCTTAATCGATTGTAATTCTTAGCTAATAGCGACTTGGTGAACATGTCTGCTCTTTGATAGTAAGTAGGGATATGGTTGATCTATAGATTTCCTTTTTGAACTTGCTCTCGGACGAAATAGATGTCAATTTCTATGTGTTTGGTCCTGTATAGGGTTAGCGGACATATGTATGACACATTGATTGTCATACCAGATAGTAGGCTTCCTTTCACTTGTTAATTTGAGCTCTTTGAGTATAGACTGTAACCAGAGTATTTCAGTAGTAGTATTAGCTAGACCCCTGTATTCTGCTTCAGCACTGGATTTTGAAACAGTAGGTTGTTTTTTAGAACACCATGATATTAAGTTGTTCCCAATATAAATACAGTAGCCTGCTACTGATTTCCTGTCGTCAATGTCTGATGCCCAGTCTGAATCGGCATATGCCATGATATCAAATTGTTTGCTAGGTTTTAGAGTGAGCCCATAGTTAATAGTCCCTTTGAGATATCTGAGAATCCTCTTCACAGCTTTCCAATGCTCGTCAAGGGAATTTTGCATAAATTGAGAAACCTTGCTAACACTGAAAGAAATGTCTGGTCGTGTTATAGTTGCATATTGTAATGCACCTACAACACTTCTGTATTGCTTAATATTAGTTATGGCTTCTCCCCTGTTTTTAGAAAAATGTTGATTTGATATCATTGGTGTTGGCTATGATTTAGCATTGTCCATTTTTGTCTTGATCAATAATACTAAAATATATTTTCTTTGACAAAGATGTATCTCAGAGTTTGATCTTCTATTGACTTCAATGCCCAAAAAATATGATACATCATCCAGGTCTTTAATAGAGAATAATTTGTCCAGCTGAAATGTTAGATGTTTGATTTCAGCTTCATCTGACCCTGTAATAATAAGATCATCAATGTATATTAATATGTATGACATAGATAAATTAGTAAATTTAGTAAAGAGAGATGGGTTAGATTTTGTCAGATGATAACCCATAGTGTCCAAAGTATTCTTCAGTCTTTCAAACTATACTCTAGGGGCCTGTTTGAGTCCGTAAATGGCTTTGTTGAGTTTGCATACTTGATCAGAATTTTGAATAAACCCTTGTGGTTGTTGCATATATATTTCTTCTTGTAGTTTGCCATTTAAGAATGCATTATTGACATCTAAATGCTTTATTTTCCACCCTTTGGTCAATGCCACAGTAAAAATTAATATGATTGTTGATGGTTTGACCACTGGGGGAAAGGTTTCATTGAAGTCAAACTCATATTCCTGTGTGAATCCCTTAGCCACTAATCTGGCTTTATACCTATTTATGGACCCATCAGAGTTCCTCTTCAGTTTATAAGTCCATTTACATCCTATTATATTTTTGTTTTGAGGAGGATACACTAGTTCCCATGTATTGTTTTTCATGAAGGCAGAGTATTCCTCTTGCATGGCTCTACTCCAGTTGCTATCCTTAGAAGCTTGATCATAATTTGTTGGTTCATCTGAGATGATAGTAGCAGAGTATATTTTGGGTTTAAAGATGCCACTTTTGGCTCTTGTCATCATTGGATGGCCAACTTGATTCTGATTGGAGTTGGATGGTAAGTTGTCTTCAGCTTGACTAGTGTTGTTGTTAGATGAGCTTTCATCATAATTTCTGTCAACAGGAGTAGTGTTATTGTCAGCATTTGATGATCTCTGTTCACTTTGACATGGCACAGGTGAATCATAGGGGAGGCTGGGTGGTTCAAAGTGATCTTGATTATGTTGAAGATCATTCTGATTATCAGCATCCATGGCACCATCTTCAGAACTCCAGTTGTTGTCCAGAATTGGTATTCCAGGTACTACCACTTTTGGATTGATTACCTTCTTTGAGGTTTTCAGACATATATCTTTGTATGGGAATATAATTTCATTGAAAACTACATGCCTACTGACATGAATTCTACCATTGGAATCAATGCATTTGTAGCCTTTTTGACTTGTACAGTACCCAATAAAGGTACATGGCTTTGATCTAAAGTCTAGTTTATGAGAATCGTAGGGCCTTAAATAAGGAAAACATAGGCAAGCATACATTTTAAGTTGACTGTAGTCTGGTTTAGTATTGTATAATTTTTCTAGTGGACATATTCCATCAAGTATTTTGGAAGGCATTCGATTTATTAGATAAACAGCTGAGTTGAATGCTTCAGACCAAAATTTTAAGGGTAGAGAAGCTTGTGCTAGCAATGTTAAACCAGACTCAACTATATGTCTATGCTTTCGCTCGATTAATCCATTTTGTTCAGAGGTGTATGGACAAGTAATCCTGTGATTTGTACCCTTTTTTTGAAAAAAGTTGATGATTGGTTTAAATTCAGCTCCACCATCAGATTGAAAGGTCTTAATGGTGGTGTTGAATTGATTTTCAATCATCTTAATAAAGTTTATCACTGTATTTTGAGTCTCTGATTTAGACTTTAGTAAAAATAGCCATTTATATCTTGTACATGCATCAATAAGTGACAGATAATATTTGTATCCAAAATCTGAACTTATTGGAGCAGGGCCCCATAGGTCAGCTGCTATAAGTTCAAATGGTGTTTAACAAGATGTAGAATCTGGGAAAGGAAATTTATGACTCTTTCCCATTTGGCAGTAGGTGCATATGTGAGGTAGTTTGACATAAGAAAATGCTATGTTATTGTCAAGAAGAGTTCTTTACTATATTCAAACCAGGATGTTCTAATTTGCAATGCCACATGTCTAGGGTGGATCTGCTGTTAGAATTCACATTACTTTCAACATTATTAACAGTAGCATACTGTGATTGACATTCAATCATAGGTTTACAATCATTAAGCCTAAACTTGTATAGGCCATTAACAACATCACCCTGCAACAAAACATCTTTAGTTAGTATGTCTTTAACCAAACAATGTTTTGGATAAAATTCAAAAAAGATGTTATTGTCTCTGGCAAATTGTGAAACACTAATTAAATTCTTCTTGATTTTTGGAACTCTTAATAAATTATGCAAGAATAACTGTCTTTTACCTCTTTTGCAACCATTGCCAATGTGAGATATACCAATACACTTACCATTACCCATGCTGATAGTATTTTTACCTTTATAATCCCTGCTACCAAGATTTAGATTCTCTAAGTTGTTGGTGATATAATTTGTGGCCCCAGAATTAGGACACCAACTGTCATCATTAATGTGCTCCAGTCTGGTTGTTTCATTTTGATTTCTTGATGAATCTGATTGATTACTGTTGTCTGTTTGAGCTTGAGCAACATTAGCACTGATATTTGACCCCCTTTGATTAATTTGACTTTGACCACTACCATAATTGGGATTATATCTGAAGTAACATCTTCCTACAGTGTGACCAACCTTTTCACAAAATTGACATTTAGGCTTGTTACTGTTGTTGTAGTTCCATCTTCCTCTGCCCCTGCCACGACTCAAATTACCACCTCTCTGATTTGGTTACTCAGATCTGTTGGTAGTGTTTTGGTTCTTGTTTTTATTAGCAGCAGCATAGTTGATATTCATATCATTTTCTTGTTCTTTCTTACTTTCAATTCTGGCTTCATGTGACAGTAGCATAGAATGAACATCATCCATGGATGAGAACTGTTTTTGTGATGATATGATAGCTATAACAGCTTCATATTCATCACTTAATCCATTCAAGATTATAAGAATTGGTTCAGATTTAGGAAGTTCCTACCCTGCAGCTTCTAACAAATCACATAGAGACTTGATTTTACTCAAATATTCCCTCATGGTACTGTTTTCCATTCTTATTTTCTGCAGTTGTCTTTTATAGTGCATAACTTTGGCATAAGATTGATTAGTGAATCCTTTTTCAATGTTCTGCCATATTTCAAATGATGTTTTACACCCTATCACTTGAGGTAAGAATTTTTCACTTGTAGAGGATAGTAACCATGAGCATATTAATCTGTCCTGTCTATGAAACTTGATAAAATCATCATTGGGGATAACTTGATTTTCTTGATTTGTGATAAACTGGACTGGTGTTGGAATTGTACCCATGATGCATCCATCAAGACCATATCCATCTAGTGTTGTTTCGATTTGTGGCTTCCACAGTAGATAGTTATTTTCATCAAGTTGAATTGTAATGAGTTGAGACTAGGGACTAACCACTGTTTTGATCAATTTATCTGCAACACTTGTTCCTTCTTGAGGACCAGAAACATTGATAGATGTTGTTAAGGAGTTATTGTTGTTACTACTGTTGTCCATGAAGAAAAATGCACCATAGAGGGCAAAAAACTGGATCAAGAAAAGTCAAAGGGGAGGAGACTGGGTTTTAGAGATCAACTGTAAGCAACCAAAGAATTTTCTTGATGAGATCTTCTCTGATTTGAATTTCTGGATGGCACAGTTGAGTTCTTGATACCTTTTCTTCACTTTTTGATGATTCTTGACATAGAAAAAGAAGATTGGCGATCTGTTGATTCAGGATGCAGCCGCAGTTAAGATACAGATCAGTATATTGTATTTCTGATCTGTAGATTGGCTGATGGTGAGGCACCGATGATCAGAATGCCTCTTCACACTCTCCAATGATGAGAATTACCCATGGAGAGAAATAATCACACTAACAATGGTGTGATTTGGTTGCAAAACAAGGATTCAATAGCCGTTAGGCAATGGAGACGCTCAGATACCAAGATAGAAATTATGCAGATACAAATTGTAAAAACGTTGTAATGATCTTGAATTAATGAGTGCAGGTACACACGTTTGTATTTATAAGAGAAAATAGACATTGGGCTGGAAACATTGGCCCAATATGTAAAGCAAATAACAGAGCAGGTATGATTGTAAGACCCGATTACATAATATGTTAAAGACCTAGAATATACAGGCGACTTCATTCTCTTTTGTTATACAGCCGACTTCATTTTCTTTTGTGAACTGCTTTATTTTTGCTTACTCCATTACTAGTTTGCTACCTCTCCTTTTCGGTCTTTGATTACACTCTACCTACTCTGCCATTCCTCTTTCCAATTACGAGAGGATCAGTTTGTTTAATAATACAAAAACAAGGAAGTACGCCATAAATGGTTTTTTGTTCAGTTGTTTTTGTTGTTGATGAAGTGTTTCCTCTTCCAATCACAGGGTTATAAACTAGCTACAATTTTCTTAGTGTAGAGTGATAATTAGGACACTCAAGTATGTGCTTATGCATGCATGTGTGTGTATAAACAAACGCATGCACCCAAAAAAAAAGGAGGAAAAAAAAGAAAAGAAAATAAAAGACCTCTCTCTATCTCCAGATGTAAGATTATCCCATTTCAATTTACAGGCATTCCTTTAACGCACGCCACACCAAGAAATATGATAGTTCAAACAGTTGAGGGGATACAACTAAGGTGCGATGGAAATGCAATAGAGATGAGAAAGGGATATTTTGTTTTTACTTGTTCATCCTAGTTTATCTAAGATCTCCATACACCGAGGGATGCTATCTTGTAATCTATTAAGAGCCGTTGTTCTAATCATTATGTTACATGGTATCAGATCACTTTAGGCATAGTTGTGAAGACGGAACCGTAAGTCAAAGCATGATAGTGCAAGTTTAAAGGTATCGGTGGTTCAATAGCTCATACTATGAGAACCACGCTGATAGTTTATTTATATTTTTATGATTCAAACATAAATTTATTTTAAATATAGATAAATTTAACCAATTATTACAAGCACATTTGTTCAAACTGATTGAACACCTTGATAGAATGAAGATGTTATATGTTCGATTTTTGTCTTTAATCTTCTTGTCATTACTACTACAAAAAGTAGGCATATTCGACACTATTTTTACGTGGTCGTAGATCAAAAAAGCATTGGCGTATGCCATTTTTTCAAATAGGCAACACCAGGAGGGCTGACATCCATGGCCGTTGCATTAGCCCTCTAAAGCAACGCTTTTGCCCATCTACGGCCACGGAAAGAAAGTGTTGCATTATAACCCTATTGCAACAATATATATGCACGTAATAGCGTTGCCTTAAGCAGAAGCCAGAGCATGGCTTCCATGTCATGGTAGTGGGGTCCACGTGGACTTTCCACGTCAGATGCCAATGTGTCACGTGTCACGTCAGCTCTCCACTTCAGCTGCACATGTGTCACATGCCACGTCAGTTATCCACGTGGCACCACGTGTCGTACCATTGTGGAATTAATAACATTACACTTAATGCAACACCACATCACAATCTAATGCAACACCACATTAATCTAATGCAACACCACAACACTGTAATGCAACACCATAAAACATCAACTACAATGATAAAAAAATCAAATGCAACACCACAAATCAACCGCAGCTGCAATATAACTCTGTAATCACAAATTCTGCAGTACATATATTCAATCCAAAACATTGTACCATATTCATACATATATACCAAAATATCCATACAATAAATCCTTCCAAAACATTCATCACCACAGTCACACCAACCAATTATATATACCAACTCACAAGTGTCATCACCAACACATACCACAAGTGCCACCACCAAAACATACCACAAGTGTCATCACGAACACATACCACAAGTGCTATAATTTAAAAGAACAAGTCGAATATATCACAAGTGCTAACACATACCATATAAATACTTCATTCAGTTGCCGGGGTTGCAGGAGTACTAATGTCATCTTCATCACTTTTTGTGGTGACACAAAAGTCTCCGATATTTAAATTAAGATTTGGATTGGCTTCACCTAGCTTTTTTAATACCCATGACACGTTCTCTTTCACTTTTTTGTTCACCTTTTCTTCCAAATCCACGTCAAGCTCTTACCTTATTTTTTTGGTCAGCTCTTGCACATAACTGTCCGAAGAACCAGGAGTTGTTGGAGACTTTTCAGCCATTTTATCTCGCCTTTCTACAAGTCAGTTCCGTATGTGGCTCTTCCTACCAGAAACAAGTGCATTTGCCTCAACAATGTTTCCTACATCCACCATTGCTTGAATCTTCGCCAACAAAATGAAAACAAGGCAAGCATATATATAAACATGCAGTTGGCAGGAATGAATTTATTAACAGAACTGATTTTCTTTCAAACTAACTATGTGTTTGATTTAAGAAGCAGCTCCAACAAACGTACAATGTGCCAATTATACTGATAAAAGTATTGCTATTTCCGTATCTAATGTACTCACGTATTTGGCCTTTAGATCATCCGTATTAGTATTGTAAGTATTCCTGGTTCTCGTTTATACGTTTCCAAATAGACCAAGGCAGTGGGTGGGTGGATTTTTCTGGGTCCTTCTTTTTCTGTCAAGTATTAGGATTACCAAAAATTAAACCGAATTTTTAACATTCAATGTTAAGAATTTACAGATCTAACTGCTGCCTATGAACATTGTGACAATGATATAAAATATAATTCAATAATATAACAAATTAGAATTATCATGTGGCCAATTCAACTCAATCACAAAAAAAATTAACTTAAGTTCAAAAAAACATATACTATCTGTTCTTTGGCTACTGCAAGAGATTTGAGACCCAGGGTATGTGTCTCATTTAATGAATTATGATGCGTAGAATTAGTATCAGCTAGGGCCTGCAAATAAAAAAAAAGCACTAAACAAGAATAATGCGACCTACTAAAGAAAAGATTAGCAATAAATAAGATAATGTGAACTACTAAACATTATGCAAATGTGAATATCATTAATTTATTTTATTTATTTTTTCCATCCGTTGCATGATTATTAAGTTAGCACTAAACAAGAATAGATTAACACTAAATAAGAAAATGTGAATATCATTAATTTAATTAATTTATTTTTTCCATCTATTGCCTGATTATTTAATTAGCATTATACAAATTAGTTTACTTTTGTAGTCACATTAAAGCCGTACCTGAACTGCTTCATCCCCCCAGTACTCCAAGAGCATTTTAAAATCCTCCAACGGAATTGTACTGGGCCTATTTGCAAGCCTTTCTCATCAATTGAATATTTTTTTTTATAATACCTTGCTTTGATGCGAGACTTGTACTGCCTCCAAAAGTCGTTAAGCGTGTTCAAGACTCACTTGTGTCATTCTTTCGGAATGACATGCCTAGCCTACAATATATTAAGCACAAAATTCAGGAAACAAACTAATTAATTAAAACCAAATATTTAGGAAGTCAGTTGAACCATATATGGTTTAGGGCGATAGATTGTACCAGAGCATATTCCAACATTTGTCGCATTAATTGATCAGGAACAACATACCAATTGATGTAAGTAAGAGACACATTATCCTATGCTAGTATCCCAAGAAAATTGCTTAACTCCGTAATATTATCATATACTAGCTGACCATTCTCATTCAACTCAATGACTACTTTATAATCAGGGGTTCTAGCATGCACCTTGGTCATTTTTGACTTTCCTCTAGGTTTTTTTGGACCTTGTACTATATCTACCAAGTTCAAAAAGATGAATAGAAAATTAATGTATGGCACAAGAACATAATATGCATGCAAAACTTAAAATAGACACACTCAACAGTGAAGTGTAGTGCACAAATAAAGAAATATTGTACCTGTACCTGCTTCATCTTCCTGTGCAATCCATCCTGCTTTAATCGATCAGTAAGATTTTCCATTGTTGCAGGCGCTTTAACATTCTGCTTTTGACGTTTCCGCATTGCTAAATAAGCAGCAACTGAACCAACAGCTTCACATGAATTGGTTGATTGTTTGAACATCTTGCTACGTGTAGATTTTAAAATGGATGAACGAGATGTTGTAGGTTTTAAAACTCCCGAAAAAGACGGTGTAGGTTTCATCAATTTTTTTAATGTTTCTGTGAATTTCTCCTGGTTACTGAGTTTCTTTGGACTGGGAGTGCTTGTCATCAACTCCTTGTTGGAGCCAGCTTTCTTTAGAGGGGGTGCGGGTCACGCTTCCTTCTCAAATTCATTGGCTGCATTGGTTTGCGAACGAGTTCTCAGTCCAGGTAAAGGATCCTTTGACTTAACAACTTTTATTCTCTACAATTAAGTCGAAGTTCAAGATTTTTTAAGTTCAGACAATAAGTAATAAACAAATAACTTTTTTATACCTCCGAATCTGATGAATCATTAATGACATCTTCACCAACATATTCTGGGATGTATTCATCACGTCCACCAACATCTTTACCTTTATCTTTCCTATTTTATGCGACAGCCTCTTGCATACAACTGACCAATAAAGGCACCCTAAGTGATCTACTAACTGCGTTATTTTCTTTCCCTCGTGCGATTCGCTCTTGTTTATACTTCGTCAAAACTGATGGTTGTCAGAACTACAAAAAGATTAACATTAATTATTACTCAACATCGATGATAAATTTAACCTAGTTAACCAAATAGAGTCGATGTATAAACAATTCTTGCTATTTTGACAGAATGCATGCACAAAAAACAAATAGTTACTTGAATTAACTGCAGCCTTCATGGTCGGAATAGGATATCGACAAAGTAATAGAAAACACTAAAATCTAGTTCTTGCTTTTACGTGCAAAATTTTAATAAAAAGTAGTCTGAAATACAAGATTTCATCTGGGTTAATAAAACTGAAATGAAAACTGAAAAATACCCGAACATCAGCTTCATTCTCTCGGGTATCATCATCATTATCTGTTTCATTTTCTACATTTAATTTCCTTTTGGTTCCTATATCCATCACAGTAACATCTTCTTTATCATTATTCATATCAGACTCCGGCAATAGTTTCTTCTGACCCACTTGAGTTAGATTGGTTTTCATTATTTTGTGTTGCTGCTGAAGTCTATGTGCAGTAATATACTTGCGCTCTGCAACCGGCTTCTTAGCAGAACCTGTAACAATAAAAATAATAACGATGGCCTCCCACATAGTTCTTTACACACACACAGATATATATATAAGAATGGATCTATATTACATATACATATATACATTGAATTATGTTTTTCCTTGGCCATATGATTACATGTGGCTGCAGTTGAATAACGGCTCACTGTCTTTGTCAACAGTATTGTCAATGTAAAAAACCACTTCTTCTTGCTTATTGCAGCCCTGTACGTATTCGTTTACATCCTTGTTATTCACTATCAACTGCCAGCCACCCATCGTTTCTTTGCTGATATAGACTCCTCCTATTTCAGTGTAATGGAGACAATCTTTAATAAATTCCATAACCACACTGTAAGAAAAGTGGTCTACATCATAGTTTGGTACTACGAAGTATTCTCCACCGTCGTAACATCTCCTTCGAAACTGTCCGCCATGGTGCAGTCTGATATTTATAAGTTCATCCATCCTGTATAAAATGAATACATTAGAACAAGGTACATGCATGTTAAAGTGGACAATAAACAACAACTATAACATTTTGGTCTATAACCAATATAGATGACAGTAAAGAAAGACATTAAATCATAAAACATGTGAACAGTGTAGACTGCATTATGAGAAAAGAGTGCCAAATACATTCATCAAAGATAATAATTTGCAGCTAAAACAAAAAGTGCCAAATACATCATAAATTAGACAACGGATTAAACCAAATTAAAGCAATAAGAAAGAGGAATTTTTTTGTCCTAACGAGATGGAACAGGATCAGGAACTTCTGCTTCTAGTTCTGTTTCTAGTTGTATTACGGGGACATCATCCCTAATCCAACCCCCATTAACAACTTCTGGTTCTAATTCACCACCTATACCCATAACATGTGAATGTGTATTGATCATTTCTTCTTCCGTTGCATTCTGATTTTCAGTATCACACCAATCTCTCGGCAATTTTTTAATAATGTAATGACTGTTCTTTTCAACTGCATCTTGCACATAAAATACTTGCTGCACTTGCGAAGATAGAACATAAGGATCATTTTTATGGCACTTGCTAAAATTTATTCGAGTAAGACCATATGAATCTTTTTCCTCTTGGTACCAACAACACTTAAAAAGGACCACTGTGAAATCTCCCCAATAATCAAGCTCAAAAATTTCTTCGATTGATCCATTTTAATGACATCACCCACTATTGGGTTTTGGTCTTTTGAACTTGCAAAGCTGGTGGTTTTGGCAGTCAAAAATACACCACTATTTTGTGTGGTACATCGAGAATCTCTAAATTTTGTATGGAATTTATATCCATTTACTATATAACTAGTAAACTTCCCAGCTACTCGATTAGGACCAAATGCAAACACCTCTAAATCTGTTGAAATATTGTCTTTTTTCAGAACCTCTTGTTTAATCCAATTCCAAAACTCTTCGAAATTTTCTCATTCCCTCTTGTATCTTCTTGGATATGCAAGACCATCCACAAAAGCTCGATGAACCCTAAATAATAATTAAGATAAAAAACTACGGAATGTAGATATTAATTTATAGTTAAGTAAAATGATATAGGAACTTAAGAATTTACTTGATCAAACTCTCAATTTATTTATTACCAGAATTGAACAGAATATAGTGATGCGTTGCCTTCCAGTCTGCGTCTTTCAAATTGAACATCTTTCCATCTTTATTCTTCTTTGCTCCAATATGATATTCCAAATCTATTGGACATCTTCCAAAATCAGTCCACGTGTTTTCTGTTCCTCCATCAACGCTTAAAAATCTTGAACAGAAGGTCACACACTCTTCTGCCAAGTAACCTTCTGCAATCGAACCTTCCGGTCTGTTTCTTTTTCGCACATAAGATTTCAAGGTATTCAGGCCCGCCGTATTCGATTTATCTACATAAATGAACATGCAAGTGTACCATTATATCGAAAAAAGCCTATGGAAAAATCATTTCAAATGACAAAGTATCTCGACAATTTATTTTTGCAGCCTCCTTATATCATCCACTTCGATAACCTTGCTGCATAGTCCTCTAAGAAATGCACTAAATCTGATCATTGATAATGCAATCTCGCGTCTTGACGCTTTATTCACGGCAAATTGTAACAAACAGTGGAGTATGAAATGAGCATCATGGCTCTTATATCCCACAACCGTTCTCTCTTTTATGTGCACGTACTGACTAACATTCGAGGCACAACCATGAGGCAGTTTAGCATTCTTCAATACACAGAAAAAGATTTATTTTTCCTTATTTGTCATATCAAATATTGCAGCTCTAATTTCAACATGCTTTCCATCACCACAATCAACAAGATGAAGGGCCTTCCTTATGCCCAATTCCTGTAAATCCAAACGAGTGTTCTTGGTGATCCTTCGATATGGGACTTATATTAAATAAAGTATCTAATATTTTGTCGCATATGTTCATCTCTATGTGCATCGCACCCATGTTATGTCGAAGGGGATTATGACACAAATATGGTAAGTCAAACAGTACTGACCTTTTTTAAAATGGGCCATCACTTTTACCCGCTTTCTTGGTCTTATCCCCAAACTGATTTTTGAACTTGTTGACGGCAAAAAATGTCATAAACACCAAAGATTCCAATTACTAGGAATAATATATTTGGTCGCATAAACAAGAGAGGAAAGCAATAAATAACACAAGAGATTTATAGTGTTTGGCCTCGTGAGGGGTCTACGTTCACTTTGAAGCATTGTTGGGATATTATTGATCACAAAAAGTTACAAGGTTGAGACTCTCCCATGACATCTCATTACATTCATCTTTATGCTAGATGATGTCATCATTCTCATATATAATGTCATAATTATAATATATTTAATATATTAAGAAGAGGACACTTTTGCCCTCTTTCTTCCTCAAATGGAAGATGCCATTAATGGAGCTCTCTAGAGGTCCCAAGGTCTCAAGTTCCAACCCCTTTCAAGTGTGAAGTCATGTGTATTTATAGGAAATGGAGTAGGTAGGAGTAGGTGGGAGTAGGTAGAAATAAGGGACTTATGACACCCGACGTCCGTTAGTCACTCACAAAGGGAATGCATTAAGTTTCGTGAAGTGTTATAGGTAAATAGACACAGAATATTACAAGACAGATATAAATAAGATAGTAGAAAAAATTCATATTTTTATTTCAAAAACAAATCATACATTGTGGTCCAAAATATCATAAGTCACAAAAACCATTAAAATAACATAACTTCTACCTTGTACCATCAGAGTACATAAATACAAAAAGAATAACATAATTCCCCAAGAAAAAGAGATAAGTCATAGTAGAGATAAGAATTTGAGCCATACTTCGAAAGCAGCTCTAGCAAGATGATAACTGAGTCCTAACTAAGCCTGAGTGTTTCCTCCTTGAGAACCTAGGGGGAGGAGGGGGGAATGGAAGAAAGAAGAGGAAACAAAAGGGTCAGACATGAAGTCTGGCGAGTCTAATTACTTTTAGCAAGTAAATAAATAAAAGTAGCATAACAGGCATATAAAGTGGATAAGAGAGATCACTACATAAATGGAAGGTGTGACAAGGTAGACAGGATAAGGTGTATATGCTTCTTTAATGATTACTCTGTACTATTACTAGTATAACTAGAATGAGATGATCCCTTCCACTATAAGGTGGTAGACTTAGGCATGCGTCCAAATGTACCCTAACTACTACCCTAATTGATCGGCTCCCTACTCCGTAGATACTCTGTGCCGGCCCCATAGTAGGATGTATCCCGTCCTGAAGTGGCAACCCCTCGCTGATATGCACAGCTCCATATCTACAGGTGTCACGGTCATCTTATCCCATTCTGCCCGGCTCATGCACGCACACGGCTCGGTCGGTTTGCACCGCCCACACCTAGTACGGATCATTCCAGTAAGCGTGCTCCTTCTCCGACCTAGTACGGAGTACATGTTTTGACACCTACTCCGGGTTACTGGACGAAACAGATCCCACACAATATGGTACAAGCTCTCCCCTTTGCCTTGTATCCCCCACTAGGTTTTCTTTGGCTATGTATACCACTAGGTGTCTTTAATTACATAACTTTATTATTCCAACCGGTCATGTATACCACTAGGTGTCTTTAATTACATAACCTTACCGGATTAAGTTTGTGGGCCTATATATAGATATTACCCGCCCTCTCCAGATTTGCTTAACCCATCCACTATCCAACCAATTTTACTTAACCCTAACTTTAGTTCACAATAATACAAACCGTATGGATATATTTGGTTAAGCAATCAAATTTATTACCATGTCCATTTATGGTTTATAATGGGCTAGACCTCCCACATTAGGCCTACAACTTGTGAATGCTGGATATGTCGGTCGGGTCCGGGTAGTCTTATTCCACAAGTTATGCCTAACCTCGTGTCCTAGCCCGATTCGTATTTGTGCACTTAGACCTCTCGCATTAGGTTCAACATTAGTGGCTGCTGGATATGCCGGTCGGGTCCGGGCAGACTTCCACCACTAATACAACCTAACATCGTGTCATAAGCGCCATTACAATTTCTAATTGTAATCCTAAGCATTCATTATTAATTAATCAATTAATTAAACCTATGCCTTTATAGGTGTTAATGCCCATTTTACCCAATAATTTGAATTACATGTCCAATGATGTTTATATTCAAATTATGTCAATATTAACCTTTTTCCCCCGTTCCTTAACTAGCACACTCACAAAATTGGCGGCACGCCTAGGCTAGATAATAGCCTAGTCATAAGTGATAAAAGAGAAAAATAATAGAAATATAACCAAAGTGATTGTTTTAACATAACTTGGCATAAACATAAACTAGCATGGTGATAAGGTGGACATATAAGCATAAAACTGATGAACTTGTGGCAATCAATTGATTCTGACATAGTTATGATGTCACAACAAGCATAATAAGATCTAACTTAACAATTTAAATTAAGATCTAACTTAACAATTTAAATGTCCAACTGGTTTAGATCTAATATGATAGGCACAAGATGATAAACTAGATCACATAATTCAGATCCGAAGGTTAAAAATAGATCTAACACAATTAGGGTCAAGATCCACATCATAGAATGTCATAGAAGTTACAATAGATCTAGCAAGATACAGATTTAGATCAATAGTTAAAATAGATCCAGCAAAAATCATAGAATGCCATAAAGGTTACAATAGATCCAACTAGATAGAGATTTAGATCCAAATCCTAACCAATTCAGAATGTCATATGTTCATGATTTACAATAGATCTGATATAATTTAGGCATATGAACAAGTCCAAGTCATAGTCGTGTCATATTCACTTTTAAATGTTCAAA
The DNA here is from genome assembly GCA_030737875.1 of Allium sativum. Lineage (NCBI taxonomy): Eukaryota > Viridiplantae > Streptophyta > Magnoliopsida > Asparagales > Amaryllidaceae > Allium > Allium sativum. Next base: position 383,282,256 of record CM060915.1, read on the forward strand.
TCCAAAAGAAACTAGAAACTCACAGTGTTAGGATTAGAAAATAGAAGAAGAATAGATCTTGAACCTCTAAGTTTGATTTTCTTTAGTTGAAGAAGATAACGGATCCAGATCAGTTCAGATACCGGTAGAGTTTGGCCACCATGAATTCTCAATGAAGAAAACAAGAGAAATGACAACGTATATATAGCTGTCAGACCCTCTGAAATCGACCGCCACATCAGCCCTAGGGGTGTCACACCCCTGTGGGTGGGTCGGCCCTGGTGTCGACACCCCTTAAGGGGGGTCGGCCCTGGTGTCGACACCCTTCTAGGGGGTTGACCTAGCGGGAAATCTGCCGCCACTTTTTATTTTTCAAATTCGAGCCGTTTTGGATAAGATTCTGACTCATCTCTGACTCATGTGTATATATATATAATCTTTCTACGCGTATACGAACTTAAAACCCTCATAATTTCTTCATACGGTGTCCGTTTTACGCAAACCAAATGTCTATCTTGACCAGAATTTTGAGATGGACGCAATGGCTTAGTCTGTTTTCCTTAATTCTGAATATTAAATTAATTATTATTTAATTTATCCTCTTTTAGTGTTGTTAGAAATTCGAGGTGTTTCATTCTCCCTTACTTAAAGGATTTCGTCCCAAAAATCTCTAAGTTGAGAAGAATGCATATCCTACCATCCATCACCTATCTACTCATCCATCAATCACTGACATCCATTGTCCTTAAATACTTCTAATGCTTATATGAATATATGCAGAGGTGTGTGTGTATATTTCCCAATACTAATGCGAAGATCAAGCGATCTACTGATTCAGTTGACCTCCTTAATGCAATGTATGTTAGTGCCATAAATCCAATATGTAAGCAAATAACCCTATTATAACATGTAAGTTCTATATGTGTGCACACTCATTCATCCAAATGCAACATCCATATGCTAACACATTCATTTTTATCCATAAAAGAAAAGAAAATGCACAAACATCCATATGCAGTATGAGAGTGATTGAGCCGATCTAGTGCCTAATTTGTGTGTATATGCTTCCACGGGCAGCCAGTAGCAAACACTTGCATGTATCTAACATAACATGCCTCAAATACATGTTTACATTCATAGGATGCCTATCTAAAGGTAAAGAATACTATGGATAAGATATATTCAAATGATAGAAACAAGCACAGATAAAACTTTGGTAAAAGGAGTTAAGAACAACCCTCGAAAAGAAAAGGGTACGAAGCACGAATCTTGTCTTCGATCTCCCAAGTCGCATCATATGGGTTATCTCCCCATTGAACCTTTAGCAACTTGATTTCTTTATTGCGTAGCTTCTTAACTTCTGATCCAAGAATGCAGGAAGGAACCCGCTTGACTGTCGCCTCCCATTCCACTTCCATTTCCTCTAATATACTTGGCTCAACAACTTTCGTGGTGTCATGCAAGCACTTTGGCGGATGGGAAACGTGGAAAACATCATGAACACCGGATAGATTTTCTGGGAGCTTTACTCTATAGGCCATCTGGCCAATCCTCTTGGTTATGGGAAATGGTCCCACAAACCTAGGTGCCAACTTCCCTACTGACCCGAAGCGAACCACATTCCTCAAAGGTGATACTTTGATAAAAACTAAGTCTCCCACTTCAAATTTGACGTCAGTCCTTCTCTTGTCTGCATAGGATTTCTTTTTATCTTGAGCTGTCTTCATCCGCCGTCGAATAAGGTCAATCTTTTTGGACGTTTCCCTAACCACATCTGGTCCAAGTAATAATCTTTCCGTAGATTCCCACCAACAATTTGGTGACCTACAGGGTCATCCGTATAATGCTTCAAAGGGTGCCATGCCGATGCTGGATTGATAACTGTTGTTATAGGCAAACTCTACTAAAGGAAGGTGCTCTTACCAAGTCCCTCTGAATTCTAGGATACACAGCCTCAAAAGATCCTCTAGAATTTTGTTCACCCTCTCCGTCTGCCCATCTGTTTGAGGATGATAAGCGGTGCTCAAACACAACTGTGTACCTAATGCTTCTTGCAAGCTCCTACAAAATGAACTGGTAAAGATGGGGTCACGATCGCTTACGATGATGGAAGGTACTCCATGAAGATGAACTATCTCACGAACATAAATTGCTGCCAACCATGATGTCGTTCTCTTACTCTTAACTGGAATAAAGTGAGAGCTCTTAGTGAGTCTATCTACCAAGACCCAGATACTAGTGTTGCCTTTCTTCATTCTAGGCAAACCATCTATGAAATCCATAGAGACGCTCTCCTATTTCCACTGAGGAACCTCCAAAGGATGAAGTAAACCACCGGGCTCCTTTTGCTCAGCTTTAAATTGCTGGGAATGCAGACATTGGGAAACAAATTCGGCTATATCTTTCTTCATCCCAACCTAAAAGAAAATCCTTTTCATGTCTCTGTACATCTTATCACCGCCTGGGTTAATAGTCATCTTAGAATGATGGGCTTCTTCTAGGACTGCCTTTATCAAGCTTCCAGTTTGAGGAACACAAAGCCTTACATCTCGTCGCAACCACCCATTTTCATCTATGGCATGTCTACTGAGGTGACTAGAAGTCTCACCTTTTCTGAGCTTTTTCATGATGTCTAAAATATGTGGGTCACCTTGTTGCGAAGCTCTTATCTAATCCTTAAGAGTTGGACGTATCTCCAAGGATGCAAACTAATCAGGCAAAATCTCGATGGAGGGTATAAAATCATAAGCTGATGTGAGCTCCATGCTCTTTCTCTCCACAAACAGAGGACTCAAGGCCATCCTCTGCCTACTAAGCGCGTCTGCCACCACATTACCCTTGCCAGGGGTATAAGCAATCTAAGCTAGGAACTCCATCCACCGTTGTTGCCTTAAATTGAGATCCTTCTGTAAGAACAGATACTTAAGAGATTTATGATTGGTGTATAACTCGAACTTCAATCCAAGTAAATAACGGCGCCACGTCTTATGCGCGAATATGATGGCAGCTAGCTCTAGATCATGGGTGGGGTAGTTCTTCTCATGAAATCTCAACTGTCTACCCCCATAACACACTACTTTCCCTTCTTGCATCAAAACCGCACCAAGCCCTGTACCACACGCATCAGTATAAACCGTAAACACTTTGTTTCCATCGGGAAAAGTCAAGACTAGGGATGTTGTCAGAGCCCTCTTTAAACGTTGGAAAGAAACCTCACAGTCCATATCCCATGAAAATTCCAAGTTCTTCTTCGTCTGCCTGGTGAGTGGGGCTGATATCTTTGCGAAGTCCTTAATGAACTTCCTATAATAACCTGCCAACCCAAGAAAGCTTCTCACCTCGGTTGCATTTTTAGGAATATTCCAATATTGCACTGCAACCACCTTTGCGGGATCTACAGCTATCCCTTCTTTGGAGACCACATGCCCTAAGAATCTCACCTCTTTTCTCCAAAAATGGCATTTGGAGAACTTTTCCTTAAGCTGATGCGCACAGAGTGTCTTCAAGTCTTCTCTCAAATGTTGGGCATGCTCCTCTTCGCTTTTGGAGAAGATCAATATGCCATCAACAAAGACCACGACAAATTTGTTTAGAAACTCCCGAAACACCCTACTCATCAAATCAACAAAATAGAAGGGTGCATTCGTCAACCCAAAAGGCATAACAAGCCATTCGAAGAAGCCATTCGGAGTTCTAAAAGCGGTTTTATCTATGCTGTCCTCGGCCACCCTAAACTGATGGAACCCCGTGGCCAAGTCTAACTGAGAAAATACCGAGGCACCAACAAGCTGATCAAATACATCATCAATCCTCGGGAGTGGGTGCCTATTCTTCTTAGTGAGTTTATTCAACTCTCTATAGTCAACACACAAACGAAGCTAACCATCCGCCTTAGTTGCGAACACAACTGGAGCGCCCCATTCAGATATGCTTCGTCTGATAAACCCCTTCTCAAGTAGCTCCCCTACTTGCTTACTCAGCTCCCTTGTTTCCCTTGGAGCCATATGGCGGACTGGTAATGCAACTGGCTTTGCATTGTCCACCAGATATATATAGAAATCGATCTCGTGCCTCGGAGGTAAGCCCCGTACCTCATCAAAAACATCAGAATAATAGCGGACTACCGGAACTGATTGCAGATCATCGATAGATGCATCAAGAGACTCTAGGAAACTAAGCATAACCGACCCTTGTGGGTCACAAGAAATCTCGAGGGTCCTTCCATGACAAGTCAGAAGCCTAACAACCCTCCTCTCACAATCTAGAATGGCACCACATGTGGTAAGCCAATCCATTCCTAGAATCAACCCATAGCCCATAAACTCAAGCACATACGCGTTGCATTCAAACTCGACGCCTAACACAGATATTTTCAAACCCCGACAAATCATAGATAAATGAGCCGAACCACCAATAGGGTTTGAAACAGCTATGGGATCCACTACCATACTAGTAATTAAGTGCAAAGATTCAACCACAGAACTAGATATAAATGAAGGCGAAGCCCCAGAATCAAAAAGTGTTCTAATTGGATGATTAGAAAGAGAAATTAAACCTTCCATAGAATTTTTTTACCTCTATCTGGAGCACTAATCGCGAGAGCATGCACCTGCCCTCCAGAAGTTCCTGCCCTTTAACCTTGTCCCTACGATCCTTGTTTCTTCGGGCACTCCCTAGCAAAGTGTTCGACCTCTCCATAGTGGTAGTAAGAGTTTTTCCTTCGCTTCCAGTCTTTGACCAAGTGACCCTCTTTCCCACAATTGTGACATTTTCTCTTTTCCTTATCCTTGTCATTCTTTCCACCTTTCTTTTGTTGCTGTTGTTGTTGCTGTTGCCCCTTCTTGGGCCACACCTTCTTATTTTGCGATGTTTCCTCAGCCTTTACTTCCTTTTTTTCTCCCTTGTATTCCTCATGCATTAGGGCCATATCGACAAGCTTTTCAAAAATGGCCCCCATAAGAATATGGGACATGGCTAACCCATGAAAGGGTTCATTTAGCCCTTTATCGCAAAGCATTTTTGTGCGTCGTATCCACCAGCTCTAACCCGAACCTTGCTAGCTGGTTGAATTTGTTCACATACCCTTTCACTGTCAAGTTTCCTTTGTTTGAGTGCTGAGAATCTCTCCATCTGCATGCTTCTCTCATCTTGGGAGAGAAATTTCATTTCAAATCTTTGCCTAAAATCTTTCCAAGTTTCCACCAGACGTTCAGCTTGGGTGACTTCCGACCAAAATGAGGCTTTATCTTTCAATCGCCAAGTAGCTAACTGAATCTTCCTTCTATCATTTACTTCAAAGATTACGATTAAGTCCTCGATCTCCTTGAGCCAATTTCGCGCTTCTACAAATGTCTCGCTCCCGTGGAACGGCTTCCCTCCCATAGCACAGAATTCCTTGCAGATCTTAGTGGAATTATCTGCCCTTGGAGAGGGAGGAGGAGGAATGACTGGTGCAGTTGGGGGAAGAACTTTTCCTTGGCCTTCGGCATGCGCCGTGGCCTCCAAATACCTACGGAACAATTTGGGTATCGTGACGCCCTCTGGGATATTAGGAATGTTTTGTTCCCCAGACATGCTGAAAAAGGAAAAGGAAGAGATTTAGACAAAGGACCGAAGGATATTACATATGGCTTTTTGGGGAATGTTTTTCAAAACAGACTTTTCTTTTTGAAAATGATTTATTTTAAAACCTTTTTGAAAATAATTTTCAAAAACTTTTATCTAATCTAGTAACCTTCAGCTCTTATACCAAGTGTGACACCCCACGTCTGTTAATGTCACTCACAAAGGGAATGCATTAAGTTTCATGAAGCGTTATAGGTAAACAGACGCAAAATATTACAAGATAGATATAGATAAGATAGTAGCGGAAATTCAAAATTTTATTTCAAAAACAAATCATACATCGTGGTCCAAAATACCATAAGTCACAAAACCATTACAATAACATAACTTCTGTCTTGTACCATCAGAGTACATAAATATAAAAAGCATAACATGATTCCCCAAGAAAAAGAGCTAATCCATAGAAGAGATAAGAGCTTGAACCATACTTCGAAAGCAGCTCCAGCAAGATGATAACTGAGTCCTGACTAAGCCTGTGTGTTTCCTCCCTGAAAACCTGGGAGGGGGATGGAAGAAAGAAGAGGAAACAAAAGGGTCAGACATGAAGTCTGGTGAGTCTAGTTACTTTTAGCAAGTAAATAAATAAAAGTAGCATGACAGGCATATAAAGTGGATAAGAGAGATCATTGAGATCACTACATAAATGGCAGGTGGACAAGGTAGACAGGATAAGGTGTATATGCTTCTCTAATGATTACTCTACACTATTACTAGTACCACCAGAATGAGATGATCCCTTCTACTATAAGGTGGCAGGCTTAGGCACACGTCCAAATGTACCCTAACTGCTACCCTAATCGATCTGCTCCCTACTACGTAGATACTCTGTTCCGGCCCCATAGTAGGATGTATCATGTCTAAAGTGGCAACCCCTCGCTGATATGCACAGCCTCATATCTATAGGTGTTACGGTCGTCTTATCCCCTTATGTGCGGCTCATGCACGCACATGGCCCTGTCGGTTTGCACCGCCCACACCGTCCTCCACATTTGGATCTCTTACAATCAGTCTAGTAAGCGTGCCCCTTCTCCGACTTAGTACGGAGTACATGTTTTGATACCTACTCCGGGTTACTGGATGAAACAGATCCCATACAATATGATACAAGCTCTCCCCTTTGTCTTGTATCCCCCACTAGGTTTTCTTTGGCTGTGTATACCACTAGGTGTCTTTAATTACATAACCCTATCATTTCTACAAGTTATGTTTACCCTAAAAGGTGTCTTCAATTACATAACTTTATTATTCCAACCGGTCATGTATACCACTAGGTGTCTTTAATTACATAACCTTACCGGGTTAAGTTTGTGGTCCTATATGTAAATATTACCCGCCCCCTCTAGATTTGCTTAGCCCATCCACTATCCAACCAATTTTACTTAACCCTAACTTTAGTTCACAATCATATAATCCCTATGGATTATATTTGGTTAAGTAGTCCAATTTATTACCATGTCCATTTATGGTTTATAATGGGCTAGACCCTACATTAGGCCTACAACTTGTGGATGCTGGATATGCCGGTCAGGTCCGGGCAGTCTTATTCCACAAGTTGGGCTTAACCTCGTGTCAATGCCCGATTTGTATTTGCGCACTTAGACCTCTCACATTAGGTTCAACATTAGTGGCTGCTGGATATGCCGATCGGGTCTGGGCAGACTTCCACGGCTAACACAACCTAACCTCGTGTCATAAGCGCTATTACAATTTCTAATCGTAATCCTAAACATTCATTATTAATTAATCAATTAATTAAACCGATGTCTTTATAGGTGTTAATGCCCATTTTACCCAATAATTTGAATTACATGTCCAATGATGTTTATAATCAAATTGTGCCAATATTAACCTTTTTCCCCCGTTCCTTAACTAGCGCACTCACAAAATTGGCGGCATGCCTAGGCTAGATAATCGCCTAGTCATAAACGATAAAAGGGATAAATAATAGGAATATAACCACAGTGATTATTCTAGCATAACTTGCCATAAACATAAACTAGCATAGTGATAAGGTGGACATATAAGCATAAAACTGATGAATTTGTGGCAATCAATTGATTCTAACATAGTTATGATGTCACAACAAGCATAATACGATCTAACTTAACAATTTAGGTGTCCAACTGGTTTAGATCTAATATGATGGGCACCAGGTGATAAACTAGATCACATAATTCAGATCCAAAGTTTAAAAATAGATCTAACACAATTAGGGTCAAGATCCACATCATAGAATGTCATAGAAGTTACAATAGATCTAACAAGATAAAGATTTAGATCAATAGTTAAAATGATCTTGCACAAATCATAGAATGCCACAGAGGTTACAACAGATCCAAAAAGATAGTGATTTGAATCCAAATCCTAACCAATTAAAATTGCCATATGTTCATGATTTACAATGGATCTGATATAATTTAGGCATATGAACAAATCCAAGTCATAGTCGTGTCATATTCACTTTTAAATATTCAAATCTAAAATCAACTAGAAACTCACAGTGTTAAGATTAGAAATAGAAGAAGAATGGATCTTGAATCTCTAAGTTTGATTTGCTCTACTTGAAGAAGATAACGGATCCAGATCAGTTCAGATACCGGCAGAGTTTGACAGCCATGAATACCCAATGAAGAAAACAAGAGAAATGACCACGTATATATAGTTGCCAGACCCACTGAAACCGACTGCCACGTTCGCCCTAGCGGTTTCGACACAGCTTTGGGTGGGTCGACCCCGGTGTCGACACCCCTTAAGGGGGGCCGACCCCGGTGTCGACACCTCTCTAGGGGGTCGACCCCTTTGAGCGGGAAATCTGCTGCAACTTTTTATTTTTCAAGTTCGAACCATTTTGGATAAGATTCTGACTCATCTCTGACTCGTGTGTATATATAATCTTTCTACTCATATACAAATTTAAAACCCCCATAACTTCTTTATACGGTGTCCGTTTTACGCAAACCAAATGTCTATCTTAACCAGAATTTTGAGATGGACGCAATGGCACATTCCGTTTTTATTAATTCTGAATATTAAATTAATTATTATTTAATTTATCCTCTATTAGTATCGTTATAAATTCAGGGTGTTACAAGAGGCTCGGTTTTTTCCTTCCCTCTCCTTCTTTTTTTTAACTTCTTTTAGGGTGCGGAATTTCGAGTCATAGGGGCTCAAAATTTCGACCTGCATAGGTTTGAAATTTCAATGTTTGAAGGTTCGAAATTTCTAACCCAGGAAGTTCAAAATATCGAACTCGTTGGTTTGAAATCCCAAATCCTGAAGGTTAGAAATTTCGAACTCGTGGGTTCGAAATTTCGAACCCGTAGCTCGAGATTCTAAGGAATTCCATGGGAATTTTTTCTTTTTATTATAAATAACTCCCCCTCCTCATTTTCTTATTTCATTTGTTTTTCTACCTTGACTGCCATTGATTCAAAGCTTCAAAACCTAGTACTTTTCGAAATTAGACTTAGGTAACGTTTGGGGTCAAGGCGCGAGGAGGAAGGAGGTCGAGACATCAATGCTTGGCCGAGGTGGTTCGATGCGAGGAAGGGAGAGGCGAAGGTCTGAACTGGGTCAGAAACTTCGACCCTCAATAAGGTTCAAAATTTCGAACCTTTGAGGTTCGAATCTTCGAACCTTCGTGGGTTCAAGTTCCCGAGCCTCCAGGGGTCGAAATTTCTAACCTGAGGGGTTCGAGTTTCTGGACCTCTAGAGTTCGGATTTTCGAACCTTCTGGGTTCGAAATTTCGAGCCTCGAGGGATTCGAATCCTCGAGCCTGGGGGGCTTCGAATTTTCGACCCTCTGGGGTTCAAATTTTCGAACCTAGTGGGGTTCGAATTTTCAAACCTTGAGGCTTGGATTTTTGAACCCTGAGGGGTTTGAATCTTTGAACCTTGAGGCTCAGACTTTCAAACTTTGAAGTTTGTTGGAGCCTCTCTTGCCCATCGCGGTCTTTTGGTTCACTGCTAGCCCAACTACCCTGTGCCACGCCTTAGCAGGGTATTGTTTCCCTTGTTCAGTACTCCGATCTCCTGGCCGCCCGCCCTTAAGTTTTTATATCACATATTTGCTTGTGCGATTGTGCGACTGCACATGATGATAGTCGCGTGGACAAGGGCATGAATTCTTCACATAGAATAGCGCATACATCCGAACTATGACTAAACTGTTGGACTGTTTGACTTTCCTCTATATATCTTAATCTTGCTTGACACCGCACACACATGTTAGCTTTCACCAACACGAGGGGTACAGGTTATTCCAATGCAATATCTAATACTAGTGTGTTAAAGTATAATTAGCCATGCAAACAAGATCAAAGACTGGAAAAATCCTAGAATCCGAGGCTTCCCCGTCATCGTCACATTCATTTGATTCTACAAATAGCGGCAGCTCGAGTGGCAGCGAGCTTGAGACTACCGAAGGATCCGTTCCTTCTCGATGGCCAGTTCACCCGAAGTATTTGATCACAGGGAATAAATTAAGAGGCTACATTCTCCGTTAATACATGAAGAGGTTGAGAATGTGGATATTATTAATGAAGATGCCCCGGCGCGCCCAGTAGCCCTAGATATGCTACCCGATGCCGTTATCTTGGAAAATCCGACAGACTCGGTACCGTCGCGCATGGATGCTACAACAGTTAGGAAAATGGCGTAGCGGTTCAATATATTGGTAGGTGACATTCATGCGCCGGGAGAAGGTAGAAGGGCTCACGTACCGCACGAGCATTTAACTACCTGGAATAGGCAAGCTTGTTTCGCGGGGTGCACACCCCCAGCCAATGATTTTATTCGGTACATGCTGTTCTATTTCCGTATTGCACCTACACAATTGCATCCAAATTCTTATCATTCGCTCTTAGGCACTTACGTTCTTTACCGAGAATATTTACACTTAGAGCTTACCGGAGAAGACATTCGGTATTTCTTTAATATGAGGAGAACGTCTAGCAGATCGCCTTCCCAATGGTTCCTGGAAGCGACAGACGCCACCAAATTCTTCTTCGGGATGTGGCCCAAGCTATCGGTGTTCAAAGAAGACTGGTTCTTTGTGCACTGCCCTCCTGTCTTTGCAAGGAGGTGGATTGAAGGGAGTAAGTACTCTCGAACTTCTCTTCCTGTTATAAAGTTCTTGGAGCCCGTATCTTATTATCCTTCTTTTTTTAGCGGCAGGGAATCCAGAGGCACCCACCGGCGAAGAGTACAGGTAGCGTCTTAATGCCCTGCGGGCGATTCCCGAGGAGTCTGGTAAAACTAAAACTGTGACAAGCCAAGAGTTCCTTCGCCGTATGTGGTTGCTTTCTGACGATCGGGCTGTAATTAGGCCCGCAACGGCAAGTGATGTGCCCGAAAAGGAGGTGGCAAAAAGCCCTGTGACCCCTGGTCAGAAAAGAAAGATGCCCTCTGCCGGACCTAGGTCGAAGAAGGTTGTTCAGTTCCAAGCAGACGTCGGTGGAGATGGGGAATGCGGTGAGGAGGCCACAGCTGGAGATGAGGGCCAATTGGATGTTCCCATCCCGCCCCCGGTAGGAGATATGGGGGAGGGAGAGTCGATTAGGCCATTGTCTCCAGCGACTTCTCCTGGAGCCTCCACCCCACTTGAGGATGAGCGCCAATTTGATGGCTTGAATAAACTTGACATAGAAGTATCCCTACTGCCGACTCCGGCTATCATGGACGAATTAGCTCTTGCTGCAGAGGGGTTAACTCCTTTGAGTGGACCACAATCTGGTTTGTTGAGAGAACACTTAAGGTCATACACTCATTCACATTGCATAACATAGTGGCTTATTTGAGCAGGCGACTTAACTGACTTTGCTTTATTTCTTTGACAGGTAATATGGCCAGAGGGCGCGGAGGACGAGGCTATGGTCATGGAGGCCGCCAATGCCCTAGGACTCCTTTCTTTGAGGGCTTTAGAAGAGGGATGAGCTTGTATGATACTCCGCCCCCGCCTGATCGCGGTAGTGAGCACCGAGGTGGGGATCGATCTCGACGATCTCCGACTCCCGCTCCTCCTCCTCCGATTCGGGTGTCCGAGGGAGACTCTCGCCTCAACTTAGTGGGCTCCCGACGTCCGTTTTTGACTGTTCCATTACATACAGCGCCCTTGGCTTCGGCTCCAACTGCTAAAGGGAGGGAGCCGCCACTCGGCCAACCAAGGCCAGAGAGGGTTACCGCAGTTGGGAGGCAAGATCTTGCAGCGCCCAAGGGGCAAGAGCTTTCCTCGGATGAAAAGAAAGCGTTACTGAGGCAAAACTTTCTCCAACATTATTTCGATGAGATAAAGTTCGTCCCCGATCTCCACCCGTCCTTTATCAGGGAATCCGGGGACGTATGGATGCGTGTAAGGGCCGAATACCGCCAGGCTGATCAACTTCTGAGGTACTCCTACTAACTCTCAGAATTGATCAGGAAGAAAAACCTGGAGCTCATCAACCAGAGGTTGGTCATTGACGCCGAACAGATCACCGCGGCAACTTAAACACCGAAATAGGTAAGTTTGCTATTGTTGTTGTGTGAGCACCGTTGCCTATTCCTGGGTCCTTAAGTAATTACTTGCGGGTTTCTCTATTACAGCTGAGATGAAGAGGGCGTATGAGAAACTCAAACGAGAAACTGATCATTCTTGCTCTTCTTTCACAAAAACAGTAGCTGATTTGACCACCGAAAACACGGCCCTTAAGAGAGACAAGGCTGAGGTGGATAAAGCATGTATCGAGTTGAAAAAGGAGAACGCAAGAGTCTTCGAACTCCAAAATGACAACAATGCTTTGAGTGCGGAGAATGACAGCCTGAGGAGATAGCTTGAGGAGATGAAAAAGGCCAAGGAGGACGTGGAAGCCAATAATCAGGATGTGTTAGGCATAATGGATGGACTAAGAGCGGCACATCTGAGAGAGGTAAAACAATTGAGAGAGAGGAGCTGGAGGATACAGAGTTTCAAGTGCAATCATCTATGGAGGAAGATATCCGAAACATGTATGTTAAGGTTCTAAGATTCCATGGACTCTCGTGGGTTGACGATTATCCCCGGGAACTAGCTCGAACTTGGGAGAGGTTGGTTTCGTACGAAGCCTATCTGCTCTAAGTGGATGTGGGGACTTTAGATGAACGCCAACTCGTGATTGATCTCCTGACGGTCGAGGAGCACGAGAATCTGGAGGAGGGTAAAAGGTTGCTGCTTGAGGATGCCAAGAGAGAGAGGCCGGAGAGACTCACTGCCGAGAAAGGGAAGGCTTCCATGACTGAGAGCATTATGGTAGCGGAGACATTTGCCGAAGCAAGCTCCTATCGACCACTGGCCCCTGAATCGGGTATGGTGAGTGATCCTGCAGCTTAAATTCAAGCTTCAACTGAGTATGACCCTGAGCACCCGGGGCTAGGAGAGACAAGATTCACTTTACCTACCATCACAAGTACCCATCTTGTCATTTCCACACCATCCCAGACCAGAGGTAAACTTATTTTGCCATGCACCCCTAAGGATGAGGTAATTACCGAATTTGCGGACTAAAAGGTTGTGTTTTCAATGTACAGCCCTACGTAGACTGACCAAGACATCGGGCCCTGCCCCCGTGGTCCCACAAACAATTGAATCTGGGCCAGGCCCTATGGCAGCGCGATTTGGAGAAGGCGACGATCAGCTAGATACCTACTCGGATATAAGGATAACCCCCAGCATGTATGAGAGCCTCATGGAGGACGGAGAGGAGGTTGATAGGCAGAGTTCTCGTACTAGAGGTCTGATTGAAGCCGATGTGACCTCGATGGCGGTTATGATGGAGGCATAACAAGCCAAGATGGTCGTTAAGCATGAAGAGGTGGAGGAGAAGCAGAAGCATGATGAGGCCGCCTGGAAAGTGGTCCTAATGAAGGCCAGGCAGGATGTTGAGGAGAGAGCCACTGAAACGGTCGTGAAGAGGAAGGCCGATGAAGAGGCCGAGAAGAAGAGGACTGATGATGCGGCCCGAAAGAAAAGGGAGGATGAGGAATCACAATAGAGGGCTACTGAGTCCTTTGAAAAAACCAAGGCTGGTGATGTTACGCCACATAGGTCTCAAAAGCTTCCTGAGCGACGGGCTGCTAGAGAGGCCAAGGAACGGGCTGAGCGAGAAGGCAAGGCGGTCCCGAAGAAGAGTGACGCTGTGGTCGACCCCGCTGCTGGGAGTGCCCCTGTGCCTACGGTGCATACCGCCCTTGTTGACATCACCGAGATCTATAGTGGTGAGGGTGTGGGCAAGAAGCATCTCTCGCCTTCTCATGAATCGACCACTTCTCGGAAGGGCCGAGATGGAAGGAGCGGGTCTGGCAAGAAGAGGCCCAGTGCAAAGGATGAACCGTCGAGCGCTGAATCTGCAAAAAAGCACAAGCACAAGCAAAAGAAGAAAAGACACGATTAGTGTTAGCAACTTAAGTAGAAGTTATGGTTCATTTTGGTAGTATAGGCCGATAGTTTACACGAGTACGGCCCTCTCTTTTGGTTTTTCAAGACATGGTGCGGTTTTTATGTACACCCTGTCATTAGAAAATAAAGATGTTAGACACGTAGTTTGTTTTTAATGTGTGTGTGTATAAATGAAATATGAATTAGTAAAGATCAAAATTTGTGTTAAGTGTTTGGATGTTCTTCTTATGTTTTCCGGCGTCCCGTACTTGCATAAGCATACTTATCGTTACACTCAACAAAAAGGCGAATGTGTACCGTGCTCTAGGTCAATTATTCCAGAGAGGTTCGATTGAGCGCAGGCTTCTAATAAGTTTCCCTCAGCTCGGGAAACCCATAGTTTGCGAAGCCAGGCTGAGCGCCTGCTGTGTTTGGGTTTCCCGGGGTTGGTCCCAAGTGTAGCGAACTCGTAGGTCATTGTGTTTTGCGGTCATCCTGGTGTATGGCTCTCCCGTCGTTCATTGGGTTGAGGCGAGCCGCAGGCATCGTTTATTCGCTTGAGAAGAGAAGCCCGGATCGTCAGCCCCTAGGGTCTGATCGTGGCCATGGGCTGCCCCTTAGCCTTAAGAGCTTCGGGGAAGAAATGATTTAAGGGTCGGTCTCGGTGCTGCGCCAAGATTCGACCAGTACCCATTGTCGAGGGAGGGATTTACATTACTCCTGCCTGGCTATTGGGTGGCCCCAAGTCGCTTGGGACTTGGGAGCAAAACGATTTTCCTCGGTCTCGGCACGAGGCTGAGATTCGAGTTCATGGTTATTTATACTCGGTCACATCGCGGGCCGGCGACTCGAGTAGTGTTGTCGGCTCCCGTACTCAGGGTGCCGGTCGTAGCAATTATGTTTTGGCCTCGAGGTTGCCTCGAGACTCGGACGGTAGTACCGACTCCATTTTTGGAGACCGATACGACAACCGACTTTTTGAATGTAAGCTAGTTGTCAGGTTTAGTCAAACGTGTTATGCGCGGAGTAAATATAAACAGGAGGAGGTTGGAAGTTGAACATCATTTCTGCTAATAACTTTGGTAGCAATAGCCTTTACAATGCATTGAATTGTTAGAAAACAAAACATTGTTGGAAAGCGTAAATAACTGTGTACTAAGTTATGTAAAGTAGCGGCGGAGGTGTTCACTGTTCCATGCCCTTGGGAGTTCCGTCCACGGTTACGAGTTTGAAAGATCCATTGCTAAGCTTCCGTTGTATGGAGTACGAACCTTCCCAACGAGGAGCGAGGCCTGTTGGTGGAGGGAAGACCCGTTTTAAGACGAGGTCGCCGGCGTTGAGGTCCTTATGGCAGACCCTACAATTGAAGTATTGGGTGACTCGTTACTGTTGGGAGGCGGCTCGAAGATCAGCTTCATTCCATTTCTCTTCCAACAAGTCAAGTGATCCTAAAAGTAAATCTTGGTTTTTCCTTGGATCGAAATAGGTGAATCGATGAGATGGAAGCTTGAGCTCAATGGGAATGACGGCTTTTGATCCGTAAGCAAGGGCGAAGGGTGTATGTCCGGTTGCTGTCTTGTGGGTGGTTCGATATGCCCATAGGGCTATTGGAAGTTCGACTACCCACATGCCCCCAGCCTGTTCTAAGCACTTCTTGATGACGGACTTAATAACTTTGTTGACCGTTTCGACCTTCCCATTGGCTTGAGGATGAGCCACTGCCGAAAATCTCTTTTCGATGTTGTGCCGCTAGCAGAAGGTTTTGAATTCAGCGCTCTCAAATTGAGTGCTGTTATCAGAGATGATAGCTTGAGGGACCCCATATCGAGTAATGATGTTGCATACAACGAAGTTGATCATCTTTTTGGTGGTGATTGTGGCGAGAGCCTCGACCTCTGCCTATTTGGTAAAATATAAACTGTGACGACGGCGTATCGTGCCCCAGCTCTGGCCATTGGAAGAGTTCCAATGATGTCGATTCCCTACATGGCGAATGACCATGGGCTTATCATTTGTATTAACTCTGTAGGCGGGGATCTCATGATCTTTGAGAAGCGCTGGCACTTGTCTCACTTGCGAGCATAATCTACGGCATCTTGATCGAGCATAAGCCAATAATAACCATGTCTTAGTATTTTTCTGGCAGGAGTTTTCCCTCCAGTATGGTCGCCGCACTCCCCTTCATGTACATCGGTTAAGACTTTGATGGCGTCATGATGGGATACACGTCTAAGCAATGGGACAGAGAAACCTCTACGATAGAGCACCCCATCCATAAGAAGATAGCGAGCCGATTGGCGAGTGATCGCTCGACTTTCCTTGTAGCTTCTTGGAAGGGTCCCGTGCTGTAGGTAATTCTTGATTGGTGTCATCCAAGATTCAGGTTCGGGTTCGGTGTTCATGACCGCCTTAGTTTGAGTTTGCTTAATACTAGGGGAGTTAAGCACTTCGACGGGGGCGAATCCCAAAATTTGCGGATCCTCGGAGCTTGCTAGTTTAGATAGCGAATCTGCTTTTTTATTCTGTTCTCGGGGTATGTGAGTGATGATGAAGTGATCGAGATAAGTGAGTAGTTCCTGAACCTTGGTTAAGTACAGGGTGAGTCGTTCCCCCTTAGCTTGATATTCCCCTTGTACTTGACGCGTGATGAGTTGTGAGTCGGAGTAGATTTGGATTATCTTTAGTTTGAGCTCGATCGCGATTATGAGTCCAGCAATCAACGCCTTATATTCTACATCGTTGGTTGTAGCATGGAAATTTAGTTTTAGCGCGTAGCATATCAGGCGTTCCTTGAGGGTAATGAACATGACTACGACCCTAGAGCATTTGTTGTTGGAGGACCCGTCCACGAACAATTTCCATTGAATACCGGGAGTTTCGGTGTTCTCTTTCGGAGTCTCTTCGGGGGCAGTGAACTCTACTATGAAGTTAGCGAGAGCTTAGCCGAGGATGGCCCGACGGGGAATGAATGTTATCTCAAATTGGCTCAGCTCCATACTCCACTTCAATAGTCGTCCCAACGCTTCGGGTCGTTGCAGGACCAGTCGTAGTGGCTGATCGGTGAAAACCTTTATAGGATGAGATTGGAAGTATGGTCGAAGTTTCCAAGAGGAAATGAGCAAGCAGAATGCCAGCTTTTCCAGCTACGGGTATTTATTCTCTGCCCCTGTCAATCATTTGCTTATGTAGTAAACGGGCCGTTGGATGCGGTCCTCGAGGCGGATTAACGCCGAGCTGATTGCCTACGTAGAAACAACCAAATAAATGTATAAGTCCACATGGTCTACGAGCTTAGATAGGATAAGTGGTCGCTCTAAGTGATCCAGAAGTTCTTTGAATGCGGAAATGCATTCTGGGGTCCACTCGAAATTGCGTTTCCCTTTTCGAAGTAAATCAAAGAAAGGAATGCACTTGTCGGTGGCCTTGGATATGAACCGACTTAAAGCGGCGACCTTTCCATTTAAATTTTGGACATCCTTGATGTTCTTAGGGATTTGGATATCCCATATAGCTTGGATTTTTTCTGGATTGGCTTCGATTCCCCCGGAGTTGACGATGAAACCCAGTATTTTTCCTGAAGCAACTCCGAAGGATCATTTCAAGGGATTGAGTTTCATGTCGTTCCGGCGGAGGATATCGAACATTTTAGAGAGTTCGTGGATGTGACCGCTTGATACTTCAGATTTTACCAACATGTCGTCCACTTACACCTCCATGGACTTTGTGATTTGGTTTTCAAAGAGTCGATTAACCATTCGCTGATAAGTAGCACCGACATTCTTAAGGCCGAAGGGCATGATGCGATAGCAGTAAAGTCCAAGATCCGTTATGAAGGAGGTATGATCCTAATCGCGAAGGTTCATTGGGATCTGATTATATCCTGAGTAGGCATCCATCAAAGATAATAGCCGGTATCTGGCGGTTGAATCAACAAGTCGGTCGATCTTCGGGAGTGGAAAGCTGTCCTTTGGCATGCCTAGTTTAAATCAGAGAAGTCGACGCACGTTCGCCATTTACCGTTGGCTTTTTTGACCAGGATCGGATTGGAGACCCATTCGGGGTAGTCGGCTTCACGAATAAAGTTGTTGTTGAGTAGACGTTTTACCTCTTCCTTGAGTGCTTTGGACCTTTTGGGTACCAGGAAGCGGCGCTTCTGTTTGATCGGAGGCATCGTGGGATCAATGCTTAGACAATGGCATGCGATCGCGGGGTCGATGCCTCTCATATCTGAGTGAGTCCATGCGAACACATCCAAATTTGCCTTCAAGAAATCTATAAGATCTTATTTGATTGCGGGACGGCGTTGCGAATCTATCTTCAGCATCCTTGATGGATCATCGCGGTTAATGGGAATATCTATTATAGATTCGATCGGGGTAGCCCTCTCGTACTCGGGCTCTTCGTCCTTTCGTGGGTCGATGTAACGACCCGTATTCTACGCATCATAGGATCGTAATATATTTATTTCATTCACATACGAAGTCGTATGGTCATGTAACTTTGGGAGATGACTATTGAGGTCATTTCCCATGTTCACGATTTTTCCCGATTTTTAAATGACCATTTTACCCCTAGTTGGCACTGTTTTGGCCATAACTTTTGATTGGAAAGGAATTTTGACCTGAAACCACTTCCATTGGCTCCGGATGATGGTTTACAATTCCGTAGAGTGGTCACATTAGCCAAACGGACTCACCGTTTGGGAGATATGGCTGAAACAAGTTTCAGATGGTGAAAAACAGCTTAATTGGGCTTAACCGGGTGATTAGCAGCTAGGCCCAGAGGGGAATTTCGGGTTTAGAGGTATAGGAGGGCTGATTAGGGTTAGGAAATCACTTTCATTCCAGTTTTTAGCCGCCATAAACCTTCTTGAGACCCTAGTAATGGCTTCCATCCTCTAAAACCACTCCAAAACACATTTAGTGAAGATTAAGCCTAAACTACATCAAAACAAGGCCAAATAGCAACAGAGCAAGGTTGGAGCTGCTGCTATACATAGGAATTCGACCCAAACAGAGAGTATTTCAGATTTGGTGTTTTATTTTGTGGCCAAGGTGAGTGATTTGCATAGTTTTTGCCCTAATTACGGTAATTAAGGGTAATTAGTGAAGATTAGCGAATTTATACACTAATAAATTATGGAAAAATGTTTAGAAATTCTTAAATAATATTTTATACCTCTGTTAGAAAATTTAGACGATTTGATTAAGTTTTACTAAGTATGTGCTTAAACATGATTAAGAGGGATTATGGGAAAATGTGAGGTTTTAGCCACTTTTGATCCATTTTGATTCATTTGAATTGTTGTTTTGCTGTTTGTGGTTGCTATTACATGTTGCTATGTCTCTATGGTGTAGTTCATGATTGATTAGAAGTGTTAGATTTGCCAAAAACTCCGTCGAATGGCGTAAATTACTTACTGGAAGAGTTGCAGAAAAGTGCAGGTTCTGGACCGGATCGGATCGGATATAGAGGCTCGGATCGGATGAGTTGAACTGGGCAAGGGATCTGATCAGATCGGAACTTGACACTTGAGACAATTGGCAAAGAGGAAGGCCACGCTAATTGAACTGGGATCGGATCGGATAAAGGAGGAGAGATCGGATCGACTTAAGGACGAAGGGCTCGGATCGGATCGACTGAAGGATGAAGGGCTCGGATTGAAGTAAGGCGAAGGAATCGGATCGGAGCAAATGAAGGAACGAGGGAGCGGATCGGAGCAGAAGCACAAACTAGAAGGGAGTTGGCACCCGACCCGATCCGGAGGAGGACACCCGACCCGAAGTAGAATACCCGACCCGAACCGATGCGACACTGTTGACCCGAACCGAACCGCTACAGCAGAAGACTACGAACCGACCCGAAGTAGAGGACCCGACCCGAACTCTCTCGACATTCCGCATAGTCAGTTGTCAGGTTTGCCCGTGGTTGGCCAGTATCCGGATGTTTTCGAAGAAGTGACCGGGCTTCCACCACACCGAGAGATTGAGTTCCGTATTGATTTGGTAAAAGATGCCAGACCTATAGTGATGCCACTTCGTCGTATGGCACCAAGAGAGCAGCGAGAGCTCAAGGTGCAAGTCAGCGATCTTTTGAAGAAGGGATTTATCAGAAGGAGTGTTTCTGAATGGGGAGCACCAGTTGTGTTTGCTACCAAGGCGGATGGTTCCCTTCGTTTGTGTGTAGACTACCGCGAGTTGAATAAAGTGACGAGGAAGAATAAGTATCCTCTACCGCGGATAGATGATTTGTTCGATCAGTTGAGTGGCGCGAGAGTATTTTCTCAGTTGGATCTCGCGACAGGTTTTCATCAGCTTAGAGTGGAAGCTGAGAGTATAGCTAAAACGGCATTTCGGACGCCGTCTGGATTTTATGAGTGGTTGGTCATGCCATTCGGGCTGACCAATGCCCCAGCATATTTTGTGGATCTTATGAATAGAGTATTCAGAGATCAGTTGAATAAGTTTGTCCTTGTGTTCGTTGATGATATTTTGGTCTATTCGAGGACAGAGGAAGAACACAAGGAACATTTAAGAATAGTGATGGAGGTGTTGAGAAAACACCAATTGAAAGCAAAGTTTTCTAAGTGTCACTTCTGGAGGAGGGAAGTGAGGTTCTTGGGCCATGTTGTTTCAGAAAATGGTATTGCCGTGGACCCGGCGAAGGTGGCTACGGTACAGGATTGGCCTACGCCCAAGAATGCAACAGATGTAAGAAGTTTCTTGGGGTTAGCTGGATATTATCGTAAGTTTATCCAAGGTTTCTCCAAGATAGCAGCACCATTGACCCAGTTGACCAAGAAGAATCAAGCTTTTGTCTGGGATGAAGGGTGCGAGAATGCATTCAAGAGTCTAAAGGACAAGTTGACATGCGCACCAGTGTTAGTCATTCCTAAGGGTAATGAAGAGATGACGGTATACACGGATGCCTGTGGTACCGGACTGGGTGCTGTATTGATGCAAGGCGGTAGGGTTGTAGCTTATGCAAGTCGGCAATTGAAACCGCATGAGAGAAGATACCCTACCCATGATTTAGAATTGGCAGCGATCGTGTTCGCATTAAAGATGTGGAGACACTATCTCTTGGGAGAAAGATTTGAGCTGTTTACAGATCATAAGTCGTTGAAATATCTCTTCTCTCAGAAAGATCTGAATCTCCGTCAGCAGAGATGGTTAGAGTTCTTGGCTTCCTATGATTTTGACATCGCATATACACCGGGAAAGGGCAATGCAGTGGCTGATGCATTGAGTAGGAGACATGCCAGCTTAGGGGTTATGTTTCTAGAATGGAAGCAACTGGAGTATATCGCGGGGTTTGATTTCAGACCAAAGTGCGAATTGAATCCAGAAATGTTAGCAAGTTTGACGATCAGACCCACTTTGATTGGGCGGATCGGCTCTAGTCAGAGGGACGATCCTAACCTATTGGAAATCATCTCCAAGTTAGAGATGGGTATCGATGAGGAGATGAACAAGTATGGGCTTGATCGAGATGGATGGCTTAGAAAGAATGGAAGACTAGTCGTACCCAATGTCAATGGATTGAGAGATGAAGTGCTTAGAGAGTGTCATCACTCAAAACTGACTATACACCCCGGTGGTAACAATATGTATCGAGACATGAAGCAGACCTACTACTGGGAAGGGATGAAAAGAGACATTGTGAAGTTTATGTCCAAATGCATGAATTGCCAGCTAGTTAAAGCCGAGCAAAAGAAGCTTAGTGGGTTGTTACAGCCATTAGAAATTCCCGAATGGAAATGGGAGCAAGTCTCGATGGATTTCATCGATGATTTACCAAGGACAAGATCGGGACATGATAGCATTTGGGTGATTGTGGACCGATTGACTAAGAGTGCAAGATTCATACCAGTCAAATCGACCAGAACGGCAGCTAAATTAGCAGAATTGTATATGAAGTGGGTAGTGAGATTTCATGGAGTACCTAAAAGCATTGTGAGTGACCGAGACCCGTTGTTCACTAGTGGGTTTTGGAAGAGCTTACAAGAGGCTCTAGGGTCAGAGTTACATCTCAGTACCGCATATCATCCTCAGACCGACGGTCAGACGGAGAGGGTGAACCGTATTTTGGAAGATCTCTTGAGAGCATGTATATTGGATTTTGGTGGATCATGGGATGACCATTTGCATCTAGTAGAGTTTGCATATAACAATAGCTACCAATCCAGTATCGGTATGGCTCCGATTGAAGCTTTGTACAGAAGACCGTGCAACTCACCATCATGTTGGATAGAGACTGGCGAGAAGTTTATGCTTGGACCAGATGTGGTGAGGGAAACTTCAGATAAGATCAAGATCATTCAACAACGAATGAAGGCTGCCCAAGATAGGCAGAAGAGTTATGCTGATAAGAGGAGAAGAGACCTAAAATTCTCCGTTGGTGACTTGGTGTTTGTCAAGATTTCTCCGTTGAAGAGCGTAATACGATTTGGCAGGAGAGGCAAGTTGGCACCAAGATTTGTTGGCCCATTCCCTGTTCTTGAACTAGTCGGGAATTTGGCATATAGAATTGACTTACCAGAGAAGATGGCGGGATTTCACAACGTATTTCATGTTTCCCAACTAAGGAAGTTCGTCCACGACTCAGATATGACTATTTCACCTGATCAGTTAGAGGACTTCGAAGTAGAACCCGAGACGATTGGGAACCGCAAGCCGGCCCGTATTGTCGAGCACGACATGAAGCAACTTCGAAGGAAGGTGGTGAAGCTAGTCAAGGTTCAGTGAGGCGAGGACGAGAATGATTGTACTTGGGAGACAGAGGAGAACATTAGGAAGACGTACCCAGAACTCCTTGCCTGGTAAGATTTTGACTTCGATTTAGTTTACCGCATGCTAGGATAGGCTTGTTTGCTTGTTTTGCATGCTTGATTGTTGTATGTGGTTGTTAGGCATGCGGGATCCTTTGTATGTTTTGGGTTAAGGAATTTCAGGGACGAAATTTCTTAAGGGGGGGAGAGTGTAACGACCCGTATTCTACGCATCATAGGATCGTAGAATATTTATTTCTTTCACATACGAAGTCGTATGGTCATGTAACTTTGGGAGACGACTATTGGGGTCATTTCCCATGTTCACGATTTTTCCTGATTTTTAAATGACCATTTTACCCCTAGTTGGCACTGTTTTGGCCATAACTTTTGACTGAAAAGAAATTTTGACCTGAAACCACTTCCATTGGCTCCGGATGATGGTTTACAATTCCGTAGAGTGGTCACATTAGCCAAACGGACTCACCGTTTGGGAGATATGGCTGAAACAAGTTTCAGATGGTGAAAAACAGCTTAATTGGGCTTAACCGAGTGATTAGCAGCTAGGCCCAGAGGGGAATTTCGGGTTTAGAGGTATAGGAGGGCTGATTAGGGTTAGGAAATCACTTTCATTTCAGTTTTGAGCCGCCACAAACCTTCTTGAGACCCTAGTAATGGCTTCCATCCTCTAAAACCGCTCCAAAACACATTTTAGTGAAGATTAAGCCTAAACTACATCAAAACAAGGCCAAATAGCAACAGAGCAAGGTTGGAGCTGTTGCTATACATAGGAATTCGACCCAAACAGAGAGTATTTCAGATTTGGTGTTTTATTTTGTGGCCAAGGTGAGTGATTTGCATAGTTTTTGCACTAATTACGGTAATTAAGGGTAATTACTGAAGATTAGCGAATTTATACACTAATAAATTCTGGAAAAATATTTAGAAATTCTTAAATAATATTTTATGCCTCTGTTAGAAAATTTAGACGATTTGATTAAGTTTTACTAAGTATGTGCTTAAACATGATTAAGAGGGATTATGGGAAAATGTGAGGTTTTAGCCACTTTTGATCCATTTTGATTCATTTGAATTGTTGTTTTGCTGTTTGTGGTTGCTATTACATGTTGCTATGACTCTATGGTGTATTTCATGATTGATTAGAAGTGTTAGATTTGCCAAAAACGCCGTCGAATGGCGTAAATTACTTGCTGGAAGAGTTGCAGAAAAGTGCAGGTTCTGGACCGGATCGGATCGGATATAGAGGCTCGGATCGGATGAGTTGAACTGGGCAAGGGATCTGATCGGATCGGAACTTGACACTTGAGACAATTGGCAAAGAGGAAGGCCACGCTAATTGAACTGGGATTAGATCGGATAAAGGAGGAGAGATCGGATCGACTTAAGGACGAAGGGCTCGGATCGGATCGACTGAAGGATGAAGGGCTCGGATTGAAGTAAGGCGAATGAATCCGATCGGAGAAAATGAAGGAACGAGGGAGCGGATCGGAGCAGAAGCACGAACTGGAAGGGAGTTGGCACCCGACCCGACCCGGAGGAGGACAACCGACCCGACCTGAAGTAGAATACCCAACCCGAACCGATGCGACGTTGTGGACCCGAACCGAACCGCTACAGGAGAAGACTACGAACCGACCCGAAGTAGAGGACCCGACCCGAACCGATGGCTAGGAGGGAAACCCGACCCGACCCAGTATTGACCAATAACCCGAGATGCAAAGGTAGTCCAATATGGGAAGTTAGAGCTCAGGATCCAGTTGGGAACCGATGAGTTCACTTCATGATTGGGCTTTGCTGCGGGACGTGTGCCATGGGGCAGTCGATGTCTATGATTTTGGATCACTGTGTATGGGAGGTACGTGAACGGATTCAGGGCCGTAGTGGCCTAGGTACGACTAAAGGGCTATAGACCAATGAAGTGGGGTCATTTGTAAAGATTTGGTCATGACTCCATGTGGTAAGCTTGGTAGTAGCAGTAGTTGTACAAGTCGAACTCCGTCACTACTTCGATGGGTCTAGTGATTGATAGTGGTGGACATCGTACGCTTTACGCACTGAGTGAGAGATGTGAGGATGGTTGTTATGGATGATTTGTTTGCTATCATTATGACATGCACACCCCACCCCCGTATTCTTTACACTATTTATTATGGCACCTTAGAGTACTGTACGGTATGTGGTACTAACTCTTTGGTTGCAGGTCCAGGTTCAGGTATGGTTTAGCATACCTGTTATTATTCTGTTTAGATGCTTATCGCTCATACCAAGCTTTATGTCTGACCCAGAGTTTTATGTCTCCTCTTATTACTCTGGGTGCTCACACGAGCAGACTAGAGACAGGTTAGCTGGTGATGCACGGGTAGATGATCCGGAGACGAGCAGGAGGCTTCCACGTAATATATATATAGTATTCTCCCTGTGTTGTTGAAGATCACTGCTTGGGCATTGGTGGTGCATCTTCTACTTTGGCTTTCTTTTGTTTAGAGACAGTAAATTTGAAAAATTGTAATAAGCTATATTTGGATTTCCGCTGCTCTGATGTTGATGTTGGTTTAGTTATCAGCTTATGCACTGTCTCACCTGTTTTATGTCAAGTATGTCATTATTATTATATTTTACTCCATGCGCTGTGAGACATTCTACAGGTTCTTGATTAGTTCGTTCCCTTCTTTCCTTTCTTCTGACGACCGTCCCGTGCTAGTCGGGCATGTGTACAGCGCACTTTCGGAGGAAATGCAGGCTGGTGTGGGGCGGGCCGTTACACTTGGTCTTCGGAAAGACAGCAGTGGCGCCCGAGCCAAGGCCAAGATGTCATTGATTGCTATGCTGAAGTAGTCTTGGCGCATGAAGGCGTAGGCACTGCTTTTCCCTTGTCCTTATTGCGCGCGTTCTTCCATTCTATTGCACCATGCAAACCCGAAACTCTGTGAGAAAAGGGTGTCCAAGCAAAGCGTTGTAGGGCGAATCAATGTCTATAAACACGAAAATGAGGATTCAGACCCCATTACGATCCCCCTCACCTAGCTCCACAGGTAGATCGATCATTCCCACTGGGGAACTAGATGCCCTATTGAAGCCATGGATTGTGGCGCGACATGGCTTTAAGTCATTTGTTTTTAACCTCATCTGGTCATAAGCAGCTTTGAAAATGATGTTGACTGAGCTTCCAGAATCGATGAACACCTTTCGGACAGAAGCGGCACCGATCTGAGTCGTGATAACTAGTGGTCGGTGGTGGAGATTCCCGCCCAAGTGGAATCTCTTTCGCGGAAGACGATGTCGTACCGCATGATCTTTTGGAGCTTGGTTGGGATGGATTCGAGGGGTGCGGAGCAGGTTTCATGAGTTGCATGCTTTATTGAACTAACATACTCTTGCATTTTCGGGAAGCTGTCGTGTGTGGGATAAGGTCCGCCACATATCGTGTTG
Source organism: Allium sativum (assembly GCA_030737875.1). Classification (NCBI taxonomy): domain Eukaryota; kingdom Viridiplantae; phylum Streptophyta; class Magnoliopsida; order Asparagales; family Amaryllidaceae; genus Allium; species Allium sativum. The sequence goes on from CM060915.1 coordinate 383,308,469, forward strand.
ATTACGATCCCATGCCTTGGGTTAGATGGACCTGGAGCTGCCTTGGCGGCTGCCTGAGGTGCTGGTGCTTGAAGCTTTGAATTTTCTTTGGGAGGAAAAGGTTCTTGGACGTATTGCTCAAGTCTCTTTGCACGGATAAACTTTTTGATTGCATCCCTGAGCTGGCGACATTCATTGGTATTGTGGCCGTACACGTCATGGTATCGGTAGTACCTTCCAGTATTTTTTTCAAGGTCGGTTGATTCCCTAGCACGTGGCTTCTTATATGGCAAAGTGTTGCATGTCTCCAAGTAGATCGTTTCTAGATCCTAGTTTAGCGGGGTGTATGTCTCGAAGGCTCGGTAAGGGCGGGACTTTCTTGGCTCAGTCGAGGACTGATCGTTGTTTCGGCCACCTTGCTTACCATTGTTCGGTCTTTTCCCGTTGGGATTTGCCCCCTTTTTCTGATCAAAGGGTTCTCCTACTTGTTTTCTTCCGAGTTTGTTATTTGCATTGCCTGCTTGAGAGTCGTTGGGGTGACAGGTGGCTGAGAGATGGTTGCGCCTTGCCTCCTCTTGGCATAAGTATTGATCCGCCTTCTCATAGAAGGCATCGAGGCTTTTTGGCTGCTTCGGATCGATCCATGCCCCGAATTCGGAAGTAGGAAGGACACCTTTGGCTGGTTGAAAGAGTACGGTGCGAGGATCCGGATCCTCGACCTCGGCGAGGGCATTGTTGAACATGGAGAGGTAGCTTTTGAGCGACTCAGCGGGCCCTTGGTATAAGTTGGAAAGGGTGAGTGCATTCTTTGGAGTTGGTATATGCATTCTGAATTGCTTGATCAACTGTGTCACTAACTGGCCGAAGTTGTTAATGGAATCAAGCGGGAGACGAGAAAACCATAACAAATCAGTTCCTGATAAGAAGACTGGGAAACACTTGCATTTGACAGGATCGTTGCCCTGACTCGAGTCCATTTTCCATTCATATCGATTTAGGAAGGCACAGGCGTCAGTGGTGCTTTCGTAGAGCGGCATTTGCAACATGCTGAAGCGTCATGGCCATTCAGCTTCGTTTACCCTTCTTGTGAAGGGGTTACGCCTAATGTGCGCTTCCTATGAATCATGCACATTTCCTCGCATTTCCCTCATAATTCTTCGGACCATGTCGGGAAGGTAAGTTAGATAGGGATCCGCCATTGGGACCCATCGGTTTTGGCGAGGTTCTGGAGTTCTGTTGCGAGGGCGTTTCTATGATGGACGTCCGGATCGTCTTCCTCCTTGTCCTCGACATCTATGATTGGGTCCGGGTGTGGATGGTGAGGCAGAGAAGGGTGATGCGGTTCCTGTTCTGGAGGAATGGGGGCCATGGAATTAGCAGGCCCATCATCCTGATTATCAACCGTCGGGTTGTGTCGAGGAAGAGGTTGGTTAGTAGGACCTGGTCCATCATTGATGATCAAGCGATAGCAGTCTCCGTACTGTGCCCCCTTGCTATATGTGACGGTAGTTCGGTCGCCGTTCCCGTTTCCTTTGGCGTAGCCGTTTCCATTACTGTTGTCGAGGGCGTTGGTGCGGGCAACATTATTGTTGACAAGGCTAAACCTACTCCTTTGATGCACGCCCCTCGACTCGGAAGAAGAAGTTTCCGTGATAGTTGCTCAGGGTTGAGCGTTGTTTCGAGTTAATTGAAGTCGAGCGACGATGCGCGACTTTCTTGAAGTTGTCGCATAAGGTCGATGTTATTCCTTAATGCTTGATTAAGCTCGGCCATTATGGTCTCATATTTCTCAATAAGCGCATGGATTTGAGCTTGCGTTGCGGGCGCTTCGGGGTCCACAATAGGAGGGACGATTTCATTAGTGGTCGGGATGTCCGCCGGTTGAGGTTGTTGGGACGTACCGGCCTCGGCTGCGGCTGAAGTGCCGACCATTGTGTTCTTTGGTCGCTTTGCCATCGAGAGCGGACTCGACGGCAGGTTAGCAAGGAACCACAAGCTCGTCGAGGGTCGAGATGACAACGTGTGACAAAGGCACAAAACCCGAGTTGTTCTCAGTGAAAGCACCAAACGTTGACGGTAAAAAATTGTCGTAAACACCAAAGATTCCAATTACTAGTAATAATTAATTTGGTCGCATTGACAAGAGTGGAAAGCAGTAAATAACACAAGAGATTTATATTGGTTCGGCCTCGTGAGGGGCCTACGTCGACTTTGAAGCGTTGTTGGAATATTATTGATCACAAAATGTAACAAGGTTGAGACCCTCTCATGACATCTCATTACATTTCATTACATTCATCTTTATGTTAGGTGATGTCATCATTCTCATATATGATGTCATAATTATCATATATTTAATATATTAAGAAAAGGAGATTTTTGCCCTTCTCCTTCCTCAAATGGAAGATGCCATTAATGGAGCTCTCTAGAGGTCCTAAGGTCTAAAATTCCAACCCCTTTTAAGTGTGAAGTCATGGGGTATTTATAGGAAAGGGAGTAGGTGGGAATAGGTAGAAATAGGGGACTAAACCCAGAAATTCGCGTCTGGAGCCTGCACATGCGAGAATTTCGCACCTGGAGCCTGCGCACACTGGAAATTCGCACCTGAGCCCGATGTGCGAAATTTGGCACCTCGTGGGAGCGAAATTTCACACCTCGTGGGTGCGGAATTTTGCACCTCGTGGATGTGAAATTTCACACCTCGTGGGAGCGAAATTTCGCACCTCGTGGGTGCGAAATTCCGCACCTCTTGGGTGCGAAATTCCGCACCTCATGGGTGCGAAATTCGCGCCTCACGGAGGTGTGGAATCCGTGCTTCCTGGGGTGCAAAATTCGCACCCCTGGGGGGTGTGAAATTCGCACCTCCGTGGGGTACGAAGTTCGCTTCATGAGGCGCGCGAAGGCTACATGAATAGGTGTTTGGGGGTGCTGCGAGGTCTCTGTTGGCGTGATCCCTCTTCATCATGTTTCCTTCACTCCTAAGTGTCCCTTTCGGCTTTAGTTCCACACGATGTATTGAATCGAGCGTGTCTTATGTACTTTTGGGAACCAGACCAAAAAGCCGGTTATCAAAACCCCCGCAATAACTCTTCATATATGTTCCTAATAATATTTCTGGAATGCTCCCCATTTCAGTTTCACCATTAAATCTCCTCTTATCTAGCCTCTACTTATGTGTCGGATCAAGAAACTTTTTGTGGTGCATATAACACATTTTTTTGCTATGCTTCCAATAATTTGAAGAAGTTTCATAATGGCACACTGGACATGCTAGTTTCTCCTTCGTGCTCCAACATGACAACATTGCATATTCCGAAAAATCACTAATGGTCTATAAGACGCTTGCATGTAAATTAAAATCCCCATCAGTCAAGGAATCATAAATTTCGACGCCAATATTCCATAACACTTTCAATTCCGCAATTAAAGGTTGCATATATATGTCAATATTACTCTTTGGAGAATCTGGACCAGATATTAATGTTGAAAGAATCAAAGTCTCTTGTTTCATACATAACCAAGGTGAAAGAATGTAGTTTACCAACACAGTTGGCTATGTACTAAACTTGAATTCATTGAACGATATGGATTAAATCCATCGGATGCTAGACCCAATCTAACATTACGATTTTATGATAAAAAATCAGGATAGCGAGCATCCATCATCTTCCATTCCACACCATCAGCTGGATGGCTTAGTTTTCCATCTTCTTTCCGTTCCACTTGGTGTCATCTCATAAGTTTGGAAAATTCTTTACATATAAACATCCTTTGTAACCTTGGTCTTAGTGGAAAGTACCTCATAACATTTGCCGGCACTTTGGGAATCGACTTTGGTGGATCATTATTATCAACGATGTCTTCTTTTTCTTTTACCGCACACCTCAAAAACCACAAATGTCACAAGCCTATTTATCTTTATTCTCTGCCCAATATAACATGCAATGGTTTGGGGATGCATGTATTTTATGCTAATCAAAACCTAAATCCTTAATAACATTCTTTGCAGCATAGGAAGACAAAGGCAGTTGGGCATCAAGAAAGGCTTCTTTTATAAGATTTTATAATTCCCCAAACGCAGACTCATTAATTCCATAAGCACACTTTAAATGATAAAGCCCGATCAAGAAAATTGGTCGAGAAAATTTAGTGTAGCCAGGATATAATGGTTTTTTTCCTTCTTTAACATGCCGATAAAATTTCTCGTCCTCTGGATTTGGTTTTAATTCAAAGTCCCTGGGATTTTGACCAAATTTGTAACCCGCACATTTGAGCATCACATCTAAATTATCCTCAAAATCTATTTCCGTTGTACAATCCATATGGTCATCAACACCTACTAATTTTGTCTGTGAAACTTCACAAATCCACCCGGTATGTAATGGAGAAGGGCTATTAAAAATAAGATGATCATGTATGACATTTTCACAATACCAATTACGTTCTGTACATTTTTTGCAGGGGAACTTCATCTCAACACCTACTTTATAAATGAGAAATGCATTTCATAGAAAAGTTGTTACCCCTGTTACATATTCTGCACTCGATCTTGGAAGTCCTATCCATATGTAATACTCACTATCCATTGCCATAATCTAACCACGGCCTAGTAAGACTAAATTTGATACCACTAAAAGTTTCAAGGCACGAACAAAGGCTACCCTGTAAGGTTTGATTAAATTATAAATAAAAACAAAAAAGTTAATAATTTACAAATTTACATAATCAGTGTGATGATACAAAGACGATTGTTTTGATATAAATTATCACTAACTTTTGGAACTGAATTATAGAATACATAAGACAAGCAACTAAGGATACTGAACACAAATTCATAAGATTACATGACTGCACCAAAACAAAACAGTACAGATACAAAGACTATACAGGTGATACAAAGACAATGCAGTTGTACCTACTATAAAGAACGATGCAATAATTCAATTTTGCCTTCTAATGTTTAGACCTTGAAGCTGGTCGTTAAGTCTACTAACATCGGTTCGAAAACCTATAACCTGATTTTGCAGCGTTGTAAGTTGATGTTGTAATTCATTTGCATAATTAACAGCTCGACTTGGAAACTGTTGGTCAATCCACTGCCAAAAGGTACACCTTGTGGGTTAAACACGACAAAATAACGATGACCAATGTTGAATCCAATCGAAATAACATCTTCTACAACGGCATACCCACAATCACACATTATGATTGGTGAGTCAGCTTGCTGCTCGTTAACCACTTGGTTGTTTTGATGTTGACGATGCAAGGCAGCAGAACTTGCACAATTTCAACACATGCAAACGTATAAATACAACACTTTAAGTATAAAAGACCCTAATTTAAGGCAATCGGCATATCCAAATCACCTGGAGACTTTGAACATAGACCAAAATAAGTTAGAGATGAAATCATCTAGATAAAACCAAAATGATGAAGCCCTAACTACCTGTAGTTGTCCTAATTGATCCAAATCAGAGGTGTAAAGTTTGTAAAATAGGAGCAATTAGAGGTTTATAGCTTGTAACGAAGGTAGAGTAGCAATCAGAGGTATTCATGGACAGATTTCGTGGAGAGAGAAACATACAGAATGAAGAGTACGGGAGAAACTTGTTTTGGTGGGAAGTATTTCGTGAATGGGGAAAAGATCGCGCCAAATTTTCACTAAACTGAAGCAGGGATACGTTTGAACCATTGGATTAATCAACATCAACGGCTATTTATTTGTTTAAACTGATAACGCGAATCGCTAACCCAGCATGTATTTATGTAAAGCAACACTTTGAACTGGTGTTGCACGTCACAGCACAAAAATTCCAACCGCAACACTGCATTTACATCTAATGCAACAACATATGAATGTTGTTGCAGAAGATCAAAGAAAGCATAGCTTTCGCCACACATTTCATGCAATGCACACAAATTAGTGTCGAGTAAGCCCGCTTTTGTAGTAGTGCACGTAGTATGTTATATACTACGTAATTGGAATAACCATATAATAAATTATCGTAGAAAAGTTGTAAATTTACTAATTTTTTGTAATGAAAGATGTTTTGTTCAACAATAGTTCGTAAAATATACATAATAATGAATTATGTCGTAAATTTTTTATTGACAATTGCCATGAAATTATTTGTTTTTTTAAAGCAAAAATATGTAATCCGTTAAAAAGAGGAGAAAGAAATAGTGCACGGCCCCACGCGTGCACACCCACACATATATATATACACATACATATATATACACGTATACATATATAAACAGACTACAATAACTGCCAATACGTCTGTCAGGTAACCAAAAGTACATACACAACTCTGAATAGAGCCATAAGTATAGAAGATAGATGGATGAGCTCCGGATAAACACTACGCCATAGATGTCCTACTACATCATTCAAGATATGATGCAGTAAGTGCCTAAAAATGTTGTTGCAGGCAAAAAATGATCTAAGGCAACACTTTCCTCATGATGTATTTTGTCGCGTTGGCCGAGAGTCAAAGACAACATTTTCACCATCCAATGACAACATTTTCCTAGTGTTGTCATGAATATTAATTTTACTTAAAAATGGGCCCCACATTATCTATAGTAATACTTTTAGCATCCAATGCCAACACTTCTACATTCCAAAAATGTTGTTATATATATATATATATTTCATCTCTAGTAGGATTAAATATTTATACAATCGAATATTACTGCATGGAATTTGAATTCAAACAATGTTTTATTAAATAACATATTTTATTTGAATAACTGAAATTGTGCAGGTTTCAGACTTCAATTATTTACAACTTATTGATTTACTACAACACTGATTATTCACATATACAGATATTCCTCGCTACATTTCTCGGTTCACTCATTACATATGCAGATTCAATTTATACAGATACTGACAATGACAAATAGAATGTGAGCCGAGTAGCGGGTCCGGCGCAGCGCCGGCAGGGGTCCAAGGTCCCGCAGTCCCAGCGGGGATCGACCTACCCAGTTAGGTCGAACAAGTGGGCACCTCCTGAATCAACCGATTTTGGAAGACCAAGACTTCTTTGAAACGACTTTGTTTTATTTCAAACTTCCACTTCTGTAACACACTTACATCCTCTCGGGTTTCTGGAATAGCTATCAGCAGACCTACCGATTATAGAAACACATACACAAAATAAATTGGAACGAAAGTAAAATTAAAATACAAATTTATTTTTAAATTTTATTTCGCCTCAGATTTCCGGTGTGTTTCTCATCATCTTTCTAGACTTGGTCTAACGATATTCAAGTATAGGAGCAGCTCATAACATATATAAGCACAGTTTCAAGGTTTACTAAGCATTTCAAGTTAGTGGATCATATGCATACATACATAAGTGTACAAGTCTCTAAATGTATACATATGTACATAAGTGTACATAAGCATATATGTGCAATAGAAAATTGAAGAGCAATGAAACAAACAAATCAGTCCATGGTGCGACACACTCATAATTTTTTAACGACAAAAGTATGACTGTGTGAAGGAACTCACTCACAGTGGAGTACTTCACATCTGGGTAAAGTTGAGTTCCATCCAAACCGGATGATTCAATGCTAATATAAGTATGATCGCCCTTTATGAATATCAGCTCCATGTTTTCAGGATTTGACACCTCTGTAACACATTAAATTAACAAATGATTACTCACAATCTAAGATAAAGGCTTTCTCTGATGGTTGAATCACATTAAACCATCAGTAAATTATTTAAAAAACATAAGAACTTTCAATATCAATAAATTTATTTTCAGGATAATAACAATGCTTGTTCAAAATCATAAAAGACAATATTCCACAGTCATGCCATGTATGTTGAAAATCAGGCAATTAACATGAAATAAGAGAAATGCTTTGCAATACATACTTGGCCTATAGCTCTAGAATTAAGATTTTCGTTTGGACCATGGGCACACGCATCCTAGAGGTTGAATCTGGAAAACAAGGTGGGGAGAGTATACTGAAAGTCCTTATTTACATTAATTAAAGTTACTCGCTAGACTAAAGCATAACAAGGAAATAATAGAAACCAAACTAAGAAGAAAGAAAAACATACCCAGGTATGTCACTTTCTTTCTCGAATAATTCTACAGCAGTAGGAACATTCTAGGATGCAGCCCTAATTCCAACAACTTGTGCCCCTTGAAATCAAAAAAAATTCAATAGAGAGTTACTGAGTTAGCATTTGCATGTAGAACAAATAGTAGAGACCTATTTATGCTATATACCTTTAAGAATCCCTGTTTTTTCACTTGTTATTTTGTTAGTAACCAATGGCAGGTGTAAACAAATTTTCCCAACAAATCATCCATTTTGAAATTGCATCAAGTACACTTAATTTCAGAGGTGCCGCGCGATCCTCTTATTGTTTTTGACTTAAGCGCCCTATAGAAGTTGCCGTAATTGATAATATTATAAAACTAAGAAAGTAAATTTTCAACAGAAATGCTATTTTTATCCTATTATCAATATTCAGCAGCGTGAAAGAATTTTGAACAACAATATTAACGTGTGCATCTATGTATGAAAATCAATAAGCAAGAGAAGATGGTATTAAATTCAATGATTGAAGCCCTGCAAACAATTTCAGTAAATTTTGATAAACTGAAAACATAGGGGTTTGAAAGTTTTGTTTGGGTTGGATTTTGCATATGTTTAATTGTGGAAAATAGGCATAAGGACAACCTTTGAAAAAAAAATTAGTCTGAAGGACGTCAAGTTTTTTTTTAGGCTGAAGGACAAAATTTGAAAAAATTAGGCTGAAGGACAATGCAAAATAAATTTAGCATTTTCTGCAGACTAAAACTGAATAATGCTAGTTGAAACTAGCATTTTCGTGTAGTGTAAAAAACTGAATATAATGCTAATTACATTTAGCATTTTCCTTCAGCTTAATTTTGGTTCAAAGTTTGTCCTTCAGACTAAAAACAAAACTTGGTGTCCTTCATCCTAATTTTTCGGTAAAGTTTGTCCTTCTCCCTAATTACCTCATCTTTAATTACCATTGGTTTAGTTTTTTTTCCTGTCAAAATTATTACTGTTTTCATCATAGGCGGAAATATCACATGAACCACAAAGTACGAGCTTATTAGAGCCTAGGTGCACAATCCGAACATGACATATACGGCTTTTTCAAGTCCAAGCATGTGTTGTTTGTATTCTAGGAAGCATTGGCGTAGGTGCGTGATATAGGAATACGTGAATTTGGCAAATTAAAAAAATATGAGGATTCGGGTGCGGAGGGATACGACAAATTTTAAAATATTAAAAATATATATAATCCAACAGATGCATTTTAATTAAAAAAATTGCGCCTAAATTTAGTATTTCTAACTCTTTCTTTTAGTTTTGCAACTTTTGTAACATGCTTCCATAAACTATATTCAACATCACTTTGTTGACTTAGAGAAGCTTCCACATTTGTAGTTAAATTGGTAGATGAAGTAGTTTCCATAACTAAAAGAGTTAATTAGAAGAAAAAAAGTCAATGCCTCAAAAAAATAACCATAAAAGAAAAGAAAAGACTCCGCGATGCCTTAGAAAAAAAATGGCTCAGCATTTTCAATGCTTGTCTTACATTTCGAAATAGCTTGGCAAAAAAAGGGTTCAGTACAAAAAAAAACATCGTTGAACCTAATGTAATAACCCGGAAATCTGAGCCAATTTAAAATTTTTACTTTGGCAATTTTGATGAATTTTGAGTATTTAAAATTAATTATTTTAAATAATTACGACGAGAAGTTTATTTTGAATAGAATTAGAACGAATATATTTATATAGATCGTCGCTAGAATATAAATATTTATTTTATATTATAAAAGGAATTGAAAATGGCGCGATAGTTCGAAAATTCGATTTCAAATTTTAAATGAATGTACAGGATTCAAAATAAACCGGATTTTAGTGAAACCAGAAACATTAGAATCTATTTGGAAATATCTTTCCAACGAATCCGAAAAATTGAAATTTCATAGCGGGGATAAAAAGTTATGTCCATTTGAAAATTCAGAATAGTCGCTATGGAAAATATAGCCCTTAAAAATGGAAAATTTGCAAACGACCTCGGTTTTCGACGAAACCACTTTTGTTGGATCCGGAATATCAAATTATTGCTAGATTCCAAATTTCATAATTTTCTGAATTAATATGTGAGCGTGGCAAAGGAAAACGCGTTTGACCAGTTTCAGCTGATTTTAATCAACTGGAAAATGGTTATTTTTCAGACGGTCTTCAAATTTGACGAAGTTAGTTTTGTTAGGACCGTATCTTTAATACGAGACTAGAAATATTTTTTCTGAAATTTTTAGAGTTAGTATGTAGTCCCGGTAATTGAAATGTGCGTTTAAATTGAATATATAAAGATTTATATTTTAAATTCAATGGAAACTGATCGTAACAGTCGAATTGGCCTACGATACATATCCCATTGTGTTCGGAATAGGGGTAATACGCTGGGGACGACAGTCGGTGGGTTCGATTTGAAGTTCAAAAGAAAAAGTTACTTTTTGAAAATAAATTAATTAAATTAATATTATATATGTATATATATATATATTTATATGAGCGTTGACTTCCTCTCACTTCACTCTTCTTCCTCTCTCTTCACTCTTCTTCCTCGTTCGATTTCAACAAAAAAGAATAAAAAAAAACCAACATCTTGTTCGACGCAGACCCCCGTCGCCACTGAGGCGATCGCCGCCCCTCCCCCCCTGATTCGTCGATGGCCAGACCCCCCCTCTCCACCGCAGACTCTACCTCCTCCTCTCCTCTTTTCCCAATCAAAACCCCAATTCGAGAAACCCTAGTCGCGTGGCCCATTCCAGTGCCGCCGCAGGCCAACCCCGCCACCTCCGACCCCACACCACCCTCCTCCGCCACGTCAGCGCGTTGTGGGTCCCCCATTCATCTGAAAACCCTCGCTGAAACTCCACGGCCGAGCTCCACCCACGCTGCACCTCCCCGACCGATCAGCGACACCCCATTGCCCCTCTCCGGCCACTAAAGTCAACGGTGAAAGGTGATTTTTATATATAAATTTACATTGCTTGGTTTTCAGTTTTTAACACCATAAAAATATGATTTTTAAGTGGATTAAATTAGGATTTTTATGGTTTTTAAATGAAGAAAAGTTTGATCTTTATTTTTATAAAAGGTTTTGATTTTTCTAATAGGAAAAGCTTTCATTTTTCGAACAAGAGAAGTTTGATTTTTAAAAAAAATATAAGAAGGAGAGTTTTAGAAATATAAAAATGAGATTTTTTTATGCTTGTGGTTTAAATAAAAATATGATTTTTAGCTTATAGTAAAGATTATATTTTTATCATAGTAAAGATTATATTTTTATCATTGTAAAGATTATATTTTTATATATAGAAAGGAGGGATTTTTATATATAAAGCGAAATAAAAATTCGATATTTCTATAAGAAATATAAAAATATAATTTTTACATAGAAAGAAGCGTTGAAAAAAGTATGTGAAGTAGAAATAAAAATATGATTTTTATTTATTGGAATGAAAGCGAAATAAAAATATATTTTTTACTATGAACAGCGGGGCAAAGACTGCATTGGAATTGCAAACAAATCCAAACGATTCAGAAGTTCAGAAATAGAGAACGGCGGAGTGGAACCATCGGTGAGAACTCCTCACTTTTATTTTAATTTCTAGTTTGAAATATATACTAGGATGTAGACGGTGTTTAATAGCGCCCGACACCCGTCGTCCACAGACCATGGATGACTTGGTTGTTTGATTGATGTGATGTGAAAAATTGATTGTGTGATGTGAGATGGAATGAATAAAATACTTTATAGTTAAAAATATAATTTTTAACATGTATATAAAATAAATATGAATAAACAAATCGGACGATTTTTTTATGTACACCCATTTGAAGGATATTGATTGGGACGATAAATTTTACACATCGCCCAACTGCACAAATAAAAATCTGTGTTTGTTGACTAAAACCCCACATGGATATTGGGATGATATTTGACGTACATTAATCCCGATTGTTTAGTTATATGTCAATCGATGGGTTGACAGACTGTGTAAGCGTTAATTATTTATATTTAATGCTTATGCAGTTGCGTGGTGTACTTTGGATGATGGTTGATTATTTATCATTGCTATTATATACATGTGTTGTAGGAATCCATATAATTAACATTATATGGTAATTGATTTGGCCTCATTCCAAGTTGGAAAATAAAATATATATTCATGTGTTGAATAAAAGAAAATTCATGTGTTGAATAAAAGAAAATTCATGTGTTGAATAAAATATATATTCATGTGTTGAATAGAAGAAATTTCATGTGTTGAATAAAATATATATTCATGTGTTGAATAAAAGAAAATTCATGTGTTGAAGAAAATATTCATTTGTTGAATAGAATAACGAAGATATTGAAATATATAAACCCGTGTTGATTAGATATGCGCCACTTTGACGCAAACGATATTTATATCGATTATATTCATTTTTATAATATCGAAAAGGAATTGATATCAAAATATAATATTTTGAAAATACTATCACTTATATATCGATGATATGGAATATTCAATTTTGATTTGAAATTGAATATGAAGTTGAAATCGTTTTGAAAACGAATTTAAAACGATTTATAAAATAGTTTTAAAAGGAAATCGACAAAATATATATAATATATTATATATATATAATGGCCTGAATAGAACGCGCCACGCAGCGGCAGTTCACGAATTTCGACCATTGACTTCGAATGGATATTCCGGGCGATCCGACCGTCGGATTCTCCTAAATCCGGAACCGTTGGGTTCGTATCGAAAAGAGCTTTCTAACAAATGTTAGAGATTTGAAATCTAACGGTTGGATTTGGAATTATGTCCAAATCAAATTTGGAGGTCGCCATAAGTGCGGTTCGATGGTCGTTGATGGAAATCGACTGTACAGGCCTTGATAAAATTATTAAAAATAGTAATAATTTGTGTAAAATCATAAGAAATGATTTGGAAAGAATTGGGATGAAAATTTCTTTATTTGAAAAGATAAAAATAGATTTTTATCGAAATGAACTAGTTTTGAACTAGAATTATAATTCAATTTATTTTTTAAAAATAAATAAATTGGATTTGAAATGGTTTTGAAAATAACCAGAATTTCCAATAATTGAATTGGAATGGATTTGAATCGAAATTGTCTTCGGAATATTTCGATGTTGGATTTCGTGATTATACAGATATTGTTATGGAAATTTGAAAGATATATTAATATCGTTATTTCCAATACGATATTTGTTGGTCGTAGAATTTGATATTGAATATAAGCCGATATATTTTTTATTCAGAGCCTTGTATTTAATATCAAATGGGTTTTGGATTTGTCGTGAATGGTGTCTTCATTAACACTGTTCTTACACCCAGTTGAGAAAAAGATTAAATCTTTTTATTTAGATTTAATGAAGTATACCAATTAAATGGTATTTAATTGGAATTGAATTTGAATTGATTTTTGGGTTTATCGTGAACGGTGTTTTAAATAACACTTGTTCTTTAACCCGATAATTAATTGAATGTGATTTGGGTTGTCGTGAATGATATCTTTAATAATACCGTTCTTGGACCCAACGGAGTTGAGAAAATCAGAAACTAACTGGAGATTAGTTAAGTTGAATGTTTTCCTGGGTATTGATCTGATGTTGGTTTCGGCCTTCGGAGTTAACACTTAGGGAATTATTCACTTGCTAATTTACGGTTAAAGGCTGATGGAATATAATGTGATTTTGGGTTTATAGTGAACTGTGTTTTAAATGACATTGGTTCTTTAACCCAGTTAAAGACAGGATATGGTTTCCCAAGTTAAACAATCATTAATCTTGATTTTTGGGGAAGATTAAAACCAAGCGGAGTTTTAATGAATCTTTAATTAGATTGAAATGATCGAGAATGGAGTATCACCAGTTTTTCTCCAGGCGATAGTTAAATCTTTAATTAGATTTGAACGTGAAATGGTAATTGAATTTACCGATAACACCGTGGTGTTAGATATGAAGTATTACCAGTTTTACTTCATGGGATGAATAGGTTGGGGTTGGGGAATTTAACAAACGATTACTTCAGTAAGATTCGCTAATCCCGACTAGTTTGGATAAACCATAATTTGGTTTGAATTGATATTCAAAAGAATATTAAAGAATTTATCTTTGATAAAATTAATGAGAACCTTTACCAAAGTATAAGAATATTTGAATAAAAGAATATTCTGAATTGGAATGAGGCGTACGTTGTTTTTGTGTTACACTTGTTTATTATATACGCGAGTTATCCAGAAAGACCGGGTTTATCCCATTCTGAATAACTGATTCGACGATGTGTCGAGAATGAAGACGGTGGTCGAAGACCGGAGGTCTTCACATAGTTTGGATAATTAATGATGATCTTGATTGGGCCATACACCCAAGAGGAGGGAATCAGTTAGTGGTCGTCCAGACGTACTTGGAGATCGATGGATGTGCGAGGTACAAGGTGCCTCCGGTTTCGTTCAGACCCAGAACGGACTTGTAAATGGACTGTGTGTCTGACATTGGATATCATTCTGTGTGATTGATGGATATCGGTTGCATGGAGTGGTTTTCCTGTATGTCATGCTAAGATGCAAATGATTAAGGCTTTTGTTGAAAAGCAAAGTCTTGTGGTTGATGATCAAAGCACTGTCTGTGTGGCATAGCTTTGTGTAGCATTAGTTCGCGAGCCTCACACCTCGGTTGTGAACCAAAAACGGGAGAGGACCTCAGGGAGGGCATGCGTTTCCTTCTAGCTAGGGTGGTGTCAGTGACCTACCAGCCCTGACATTTATATTATTTTCACCTGTGTGGTTGTTGGATTGCGAGGCGCCTCAGATATATCGGTGACTATGTGGAGCCGATGGAGTCATTTACGCCCCAAAGGGCAAGGAAACGCAGTGTTAAGGCATTTTAATCCACAACGGTGGACCGGCCCTGACGATCCAAGGGACGATGCGTTCTGCTCATGAGACATGGGCTAGATTGTCTCCAAGCGGTGAGGACGATCCCTTGCCTCGGTTCATAGATGGAAATCCAACTTCCAAATACGTGATTTTGCGGTTTTAATTGTAGAACTAGTATGGCGACATGATATATGGTACCTATGCCGCCTATGATTGATACATTTATATTTGAAGTTGTTTTCTTCCCTTATAGTAATAATAAAAGATGAAATTTCACGTATCAAGTATTCTTTGGCTATTATAAGGGAAAACCCTATCCTCCGGCTTGTGATGCATTGTGTGATGGGACCTGGGTCTTATAAAAGCTTCATTGTTCTTTATTTAGCATTGCATTGTTGTTTTATGCATTGGTATTCTTGGGAGGAAACCCGTTCCGTGTTATACGGCGTGGTCCCTTGATTTGCCTAACTTTAAAATAAAGATTAATAACTGTCTTACTTCTCACACTAGTCACATGACTGACCTGGAGTTTATTGTTTTAACCTAAACTCTGGGTGCCCTCATTTTCCGCACGGGAAGCTAGTAGTTTTGGTTTTGCAGATTTATATTCACAGGATCCTGGTTTACAGCTGGAACGATATCCGGAAAGCTCTGTATCCGTGTATCTCTTTCAGTTGTGTATTGTATTATTTTTCCGCTGCAGTAATGTATTTAAATCTCTGATATTTCTCTTATGTATAATATTTATTCATACTCTATATATTCTTATATTCTGATGGAATTGTTGTAATTAACAATGAAATGTCCTTTTGTTTGTGTTCTGATTCGTCTTGTCCTCAGTACAATCCGCGATTTCCCGTAAGGGGGATTTCGGGTCATTATACCTAACTATTAACCCAATTTTTTTTAAATCTCTTACATTTTAAGAATCGATTCCTACTACCTCATATATAAAAATCGATGCCACCATCGATGCCCTAAAAAAATACAATTGCTTCTCTAAAAAAACACAATCGCTTCAAATCTAAAACTGCTTACCGCGACGAGCGGTTTAGGTCGAGGAGCGATGAGGTCAAGAAGCGACGAGGGGATAAGGTCGAGGAGCGATGAGGGGATGAGGTCAAGGAGCGACGAGGGGATGAGGTTGAGGAGCGACGAGGGGATGAGGTTGAGGAGCGACGAGGGCGATGAGGTTGACGAGCGACGAAGGACAGCAACGAAGAAGAACAACGAGCGGATGGAGTTAGGGCTTCAGGCTTCTCATGTGTTTTGTGTCTTTAATTAAAGCACCGGTAAGCACTGATACTGTATGGAAAGTCATTTAAAAAATTACATTTTTGTCCTTGTCACACCCTATTTCATGCACTCAACCGCACCCATTTTAGAAAATACGGTGACATGCCTCGTGGCGCACCTCATACGTATTTCGCCGAACCCCCGCACCCTGTACATATCAGTTCATAGTTCTTCATACAGTTGAAGCACCCCTGCTTTGTAGTTGGTATTATTTATACATTAATAAAAAGACTGTCAATTTGTTAAGGCAAGAGAAGATGATACCAAAGGAAATTGATGAATCACCTCTTCGACTTTTCAATGCCATTTTAAAAAACTAACTTGTATAAAATAAAGGAAGTTTTGTTTGCCACACAAGGATAGTTTAGTTCTCGACGTTCGGTTTTTAATATGATCTTACTATAGAAAAATAAATTAATATTTTTTTATCAAATCCAAAATTGTAGGGAGAATATGCACTTAATTTTTTTAATAGCCGCACAAATTGTTCAATATAGATTCCATTTTGAAATGTAGAAAAACGATGAGAAATATCTAGGTAAAGATATTGAAATGAAATTGGGTAATGATAAACTAAAAATAAATTAATTTAAAGGGGCTCAGTGTTACTTGATGCGTGATCGGTAGAATTTCCATTTGGAAATAGGATCCTTGGTTGTATGGATGTTTCCTTTGATAATTAAATAACCGGCTGTCAAAGTTTTGGCCTATTTATATTTCCATTTTGGCCTATTTATATTTCCGTTGTCAATACGGAGAAACCGAGATCAGGTTTATTATGTGAAAACCACTCTGTATGGAAACAAGTGTTGCGAATCAAATATTCTGAAGATAATTGGAGATGAAGTAAAGTTGCAAGGGTTGTTCGGTTAATCATAGGTAGAAATTGCCTAAGATGGATTAATGGGATAGTGCCATTGGTTTTTCCAGTCCCAGGCCAAACTTGTTTGGACCAATGTCTCATAGAGCACCGCCTAGTAGATCATATACATTGATTTCTTCAAACATATTTACATTTGGTGATAGAGGAATTTGTTTCTCTTAGCTTTATACCCATGATATTTTTGGAGAAATCAATGAATGGTTTAGCGGGTTTGACGATGTGCCATTCAAAGTGAATGAAGATGTGACAAGTTAAAAAGGTAAATATGGCATCAAGCCTCATAACCGGGAAATTACAGAAATCGTGCAGGCAGCATGGCTAAGTGGGTCGCTTCCATTAAGGTGTAATGTCACATGATCTAGAGAAGAATTTAGTTGCTTCTTTATTATACCACTGTTGTATGCTTCGAAATGGTTGTTGATCCCAACCATTGGTGATAATACATTCGGTACACTCTACAATAAGTGACCGATAATGTGTGGCCTGGTTTACAAGATATTCTTATTGAACCTGGTGTATTCCTTTCTGGAGATACACAATCGGAAGGTGGTTCCATATCTTGTCATGGTTGAAAATCCATTACCCAATAAGCTCCCGCGTTTTTGATTGTATGCTATGTATATGGAGCGTGAGATGCAAGTGTTCCGCTAGATTGCTATTGATTTGATTTGACACTAGTATTTATCAGAATAATGTTGATACAAAGAATATTTTGGGTTATCGTAACGTAAAAACCATCTGTGCTTATGTTTGGATCGGTTTTACGATTATCCTTGCTTTTAAAAGGATTTTTAAAAGTTAAACCAAGTGGTTGGAGTTTACTCACACTAGTCCAATGACTAACATAGAGTTTATATTGTTTTGTTTTACCCTAAAATCTTGGATGATCAAATTTTTACGGATAGCCAAGTAGTCAGGATTTTACAGATACACTTGGAGGAGCTTGGAGCAGAAGGCTTCAGCATTAGATAGCTGCTGTTTATTTCTGCTGTGTTGTATATGTTGTACTCTGATAATGGTATGTGAATATAGTTTTCAATTTGTGATTCAAAAGTTATGTTATATTGTATATTTTATTAGTTCCGTTGTAAGATTTGTGTCTGCTCTGGTTTTCTTGTATTTATATTCTTCTTCTTTTATTCTAACTTTTCTTTCTTTTTATTCATCACCATCTAACTTCTTTCTATTAATGATCCATTAAATTTCTAGTGCTTGATTAGTTGACATGGTATTTGTGTCGATAATTAGGATCGGGAATTGGTCGGTTCGTTACATTCTAGGTCATTACATTCTTCTCTTCTTAAAAGAATTTCATCATCGAAATTTCTAGGTAAGAAAAATGTTCCAAACCCAATTATTTTTTAAATAATTATTTCAGAACTATCATCGGAAAATTTGAAATCCTAAAATTTTATGAAAAAATGCCAGCACCTCCTTCACACAGCTCGAACGAAACAACTACAACGCTACTCTAGGCCCCACGTCGAACAGAAGAAAACAAAAGTCAAGCGGCTACCCATCTCAGGGGTATAAAATCAATCACCTAAACATCAATATTAAGGTTTACGTATTTGTCGGGCAACCAAACTCCAATTACAAAGCAAAGCAGCTAACAACACACCCTTCTTCCAACCTGCACTTAACTCAATTAACAATGCAAGTAACAAATACAAGGTTAAATCATTTTGTTTCATTTCATAAGCGATTTTATTCAATTCACTCAACTTCTTTATTAACCCGTTGACGAATATTTATTCAACCAATCTATCATCAAATTCAACCAATCTATCATCAATAAACAAACCAAGCACAACCAACAGAACCAAATCTTTCTATTTTTATTCAATTGGTTTGGTTAAGTTCAAATAATATTCAAAATTAATATTGAGTTGTTTACATTCATCTGGGTTTAACATAATTCAATAACAATTGCTTAATATCAAATTGACTTTCATTCAATTATTATTTCCCAATTCCTTAGTTTTTAAGCATTTAGCATATATTTTCATTAGTCACAATTACAAATTTAATTCACCCACTTATTTATTTAACCAAATTAAGTCTCATTTCATATTCAATTGACTAATCGATCTTTCAATGATTTCACTTCCATCTTCTGATTTTTATTCCAAAAATCATCCATATTAAAATTCTCATTTACATTTTCTATACATGAATTTTCTTCTAGTTATATTAAACTATTTAAATTCATAATCCCATTTGAATTTCATTCAGATAAATCAAACACACCAATATCTCGATAATTTGATAAAATTATTTCTTTTTTATACAAAAATACATTTTAGGCCAAATTATTTCATTTACCCTCTTTACAAAATAATATCGTATCAGTTGCTACTTAAACCAATCAAACAACACAGTACAAAATATTTGTATATAAAATCTACAAATACACACTCTCATATATATATATACACACACACAGACACTCGAACTCAATCTTGGATATTACCAATCCCATCTCTATTGAGTTATAGCACAGAGCCAAGGTTATTACTAAGCCATTAACTCTGATACCAGTGTGGCGCCCGAAATTCTGGTACCCTTTGAGTTGACCAAATATTTACAAGTTCAACCCAAAGTGCACTGGAAAATGGATCACTAAAAGAAAGAAAATAGAGCGTTAGAAAAGAAAGAAAGAAAGAAAGAAAGAGAAGGATAGAAGAAAGAGAAGAAGGAATAAACTAAAAACACAACATAGAGTCTCACAGCAGAATAAAATAAAATATAGAAATAAATCTTTTTTAAAAGCTTGAAATAATACTTACAACCATCAGAGTACAACAGACAACCAATACAACTGGGTAGTTATAACATCCTGTCCTCATATACGACACACAGCGGAATAATACTATACAAATCATACATCTGAACTTCTCCAACATGTCTTCTGAAGTGTGTATCATCCTATCCTAAACCTGTAAAACTCGGCCCGACCCAAGCATTGCGAACGCCGTGGATCAGTTTGGTAAACCAACGTGAGGAAATTCACTAAGTTTAGAGGTATTATCCAACTAATTTAAAGTCTAAAATCTTTTTTCAAAGAAAAGGATAATCGTAAGACCAGTCCACATATAAACACGGACGATTTTTACCTTACGATAACCCAAAACATTTTTGCATTGGAACTATTCTGATAATATAATAGTGTCGAAATCAAATAAATAACCATCTAATAGAACGCTTGCATCTCACGCTCCACATTTTTATTATATAATCAATTACTATAGGAGCTTATTAGAGAATGGGTTCCCAACTATGAAGGTATGGATCCACCTTTCGATAGTTATCTCAAGAGAGGAATACACTGGGTTAAACAAGAACATCTTGCAACCCGGTCATACATGACCAACCAATCATTTCCTTTGAGTGTACCCTATATCTTATCACCAACGGTTGGCTCCAACATAACCGTTTCTTGGGAGATATAGAAGCGACACAAGAAAAAAATAGATTTTCTTTAGATGGTGAAAATACATCCTAATGGGAGCGACCCACATAGTCATGTTGGCTGCCCGATTTTTGTCATTTCCTGGTTGATGAGGATTGAGGTTACTTTTTCCTTTTAGAACATCACATCATCACTCACTTTGAATGCTGCATTGTCAGATCAACCAAATCAGTGATTGATGTCCACAAAAATACTCCAGGTGTTTAGGCTAAGAGAAACAAATTCTTCCACCACCAACAAAAGTACGTTTGTAGAAATCAATGTATGTGGTCCTTTCGAAATACTCTGTCAGACATTCGTCCATACAAATCAACCTGGAACAAGATGAACCAAAGGCACCCTCCTATAAAATACTTATATAAAAATCACCCCAAGGATCAGTAGCGAGTATTCCTTGCAATCCCAAAATTTCAATCACGACAGAATAATTGTCAAAACGTCTCGGGAAGCAAGTTAGAAGATTTGACAACTAATCCTTTCGCTTATGGAGATTCATGGTCTTCAACTGCTCCATCTTCAATCAGCATATTCCACATATTTGCTGGTTCAGAACGGTTTTCGAATATAAATTCGATTCCGATCTTTCCGTACCAACGATCGTATAGGCTAGATTTGATAGTTGATTATTTAACTATCAAAAAAATAACTATTCATTTATTAAAAGTAAATGAATTCACTGATTTAATACCCAACATTATTTAGCCTCTTTACTTAAGCAATCATTAATTGAAACTTCTAAATCTTTCAATATTTGGAATATAGTTTTTTACTTCTTATTTCAAAATAAGAGTCAAAATCAATTTATTCAACTTATAACTTTCTGAGTTATAGCTTATAATATCATTCATGGAAATACTAATTTTATTTTCCTTAATTACTCTCGTTTCTAAACTAGTATTATCCTTGGATAATCATGAAGTCATTCAAGTTGGGGTATTTTATTTACCTATCAAACCTTGAGTCGACAACATTCTTATCTTCAAAATGGATAGAAGTTTATTAACGAAACCCAATTTACAGTAAATATCACATAAGTTCCTTTTACTATTTAATTTAATTATGGTTTAATTTTATAAAGCCATATACTTTTATTCCATTCAATCTCATTCAAACTACAAACATGTTTACGTAACTTAGTAGACTACCATATCTATTACCTTTTATCATGTTCTACCCAAGACCTTGATTACATTAAATAATCTTCCTAAAAATCCTTATAAGTTTATAACAACTTAAGTTTATCTTCATAACTTCGCTCTTACTTAAATTATTCAAAATTACATCGAATTATTATATCTTAATTTCCATAACCAAATTAAATCCTCTTTAAGCTCATGTTTATATTTAAACTTCATGTCTTTTTGCATTTAAGCCTCAACCCCAATTATGCCATTGCTTATGGTTATAAACCAATTTACCAACTAGTTCAATAGTCGAAATCATTTCCAGCTTATCCATGGGAACTTAGTTACCATAACTAAATATATAACTCAGATTTACTAATCAATCCTTTAACAAAATACCTTACGAATATTTCATTTTAACTCTTAACTTATATTCATATCAACTCGCTTAAACTTTTTTAAAATATCAAACGATATCCATTTACTAAATCATTAAATTCTTGGCTTTGAATTAAATACTGAATATTGGTTTCACATTAAACTTACAAGTATATACTCACATTCCATTTCCAATTGCGTTAACCGCTAATCTCATTCATGGATCCCTTTTAGTCCCATTTCCTATATTTATAAACAATGTTTGCAAAAACGTTCATTAGTTGTGAAAAATCACTTTTAAATTCTTTAATTAATCTTTGTACACTCACGATCCTATTAACCCATTTTTATTCTTTAAATCAATCTTTGTATATTACCTCAATTCCCATTTAAGAAAACATCTCTGATTATATTTTGAAATAATTCCAAAACTCATTTACTTCAATAGTCATATTAATTATGATCGAACACTTTCATTTGCCTCAAATTCTCTTACTAAGCTCAATCTATATTCAACTCACCAATGCATTTTTACTTAACTACTTTAAGCCCAATCCACATTCCCCATTAACTACTAAATTTCCAAAATTGGTTATCTCTTATTCTGGAAATCAAAATCTGATTATTTTATTACAAAAGTAATCTCATTTCTAATCCTTATTAACTTCTTTTACAAGATCATTATGCCACTTTCAAATTTTTAATACTACTAGTTAATCACGCCTTTAAACTACTAAATAACATCATAAGTTCTTTCAATTATAAATTTTAAAATGATAATGAAAAAAAGTAAATAAAATTTTGGCGTTTACTTTCAACACAAAAGTCGTATTTCAAAAACATACATAAATATAACTTTGAAAACATCCAGAATCGATTTAACATCGATTCCAAAAATCTTTTATTTTATTAACAGTACTAAAGAGGCATACTAAAGTACCAAATCATGAAATATTAATCAATTTCACATCAAATCAACATATCCGATCACATTTATAAACGTTATCAATATATATATACATATATATATATATATATATGAGGAATCATGTTGGATTCCTCCAACTTGACATTTCTTGCACCACAAAAATATAATTTCAACATACATTATAATATATAAAATTGAACAACTACTAGTGAGGAATCTAGTTGGATCCCTCCAACCTGTTTTTCTTTACATCCAAAAAGGTTACCTCAAATAATATATCATACAATTCAATATACTGGTAAAATTTCAAAAACCAAACAATAACAGCAATTCCAGAATCTGTCTTTTAAATTTAATACGTTTAAACTATTATAAACGTGGCCAACAAGGTAAGTAACCTCATTTGGTAATAATCGTTGAAATAACAGTTCGGTTTCAATTAAATTAAATGAATGTTTAAATTTACTAATATATATGAAAATATTTAGCACACATCCAAACAATAATTAAATCATCTAATAATTAGCACACAAAGCACACAAATTATATCCTAACTTATATGAAATATAAGTACGTCAAACTAGGTGAGTTATACTCACTTCGATGCCATTTATCGTTGAAACGGTTCAGGTTTCAATTAAATTAAACGAGCAGTTAATTTAACTATAAATTCCAACTGTCTCCAACTCTATCCAAATTAGTTCTAGAATATGGATCTCATCACCACGTCCCGATGCAACTTGTTTCGTTCAAAATTTTTCACAAACGAATGAATTATAAACATTATAGTTATATCATTTAATTTTTAATTATTTTCCTAAATCAATATTTAAAATTTAACTAATTACTTTTGTTCATAATTAGGCTGGCCGATTAAATCATTTACTCAACGTCTTTTGTTCTTTCTAAGCATGCGACTAAACCCACACAACCACTACCAATGTCCCTGATGTGCCATCAACGTCGAACAGATGGGCGATAAGGTGTTGCCACTCCACGTGCCTCCACGTCCACGACCTCCGCCCTAAGTGTCAAATCATCAATCGCTAGCAAATACCCACGAACATCGATGCCTTTCAGGCGAGATTATGACCATTACAACGAACTAAACCTCATCACCGCTAGTCTCATCGAGTCGAGCAATTTAGTAATTGAAGGATTTTCATTTAGAGGCGCAGATTTAGAGGATTTTCGAGGGGAAGTTAAAAGCTTCCTGGTCGTCCGAATTTGTAAGGTGGCGGCTCCATGAATGGTTGACCAAGGAAACAGTTGACAAACGCAGAATTAGGGTTAAATAGTTTCTATTTATAGGCAACGATGTTATTTATATAGTATATGAAATTTCGGCATGCAGTAACACATTAGAATAACCTCATACGACCTCCGATTTAGATGAAAATTGAAATCCTAGCATAAAGTAATATACCAGACACGATGAAACTGGTTCCGTCAAATTCCGAGATCGTCTATAAAAATCCTTTATAATTCACAATGTGAATCAACATACGTTTAAATTGCGCACGCTCACAAAATAAATCCAAATAACATGAAATTTGAAATCCTATAATAATAAATATTTACGAATTTAATAAAATTAGTTTCTTTGAAATCCAAATTCGTTTGAAAATCGGTTATCCTATAATTCCATATTAATTCGATATATTAATTAAATAAAGTCTAGGCTTTCACTACTCGCACGATCAAATGGTAAGTCTGATCGATACGAAAATCGAAATCCTATAATAACTTACTAATACGGATCCAACAACGCAAGTTTCATCGTATTCCAAAACTATTTCCCCGAAATGATATTTTATACGTAAAACGATCCTATTTTGGATACCAAATTACTCGATCTCCAAAAATAACGAACTGTCTACCATTCCTGACTCTAAACGTCAATATGAATTCAACGGAATTGGTCTCGCATCTTAGTTAGATCGTCAGCTCACTTACGCAAAAATACTCATCCATTTAAATTAAATTCATTTAATCACGCGCTATACAAAACGACTAAGCGTTTAAGGCTACCTTGTCGCATATGACATCGGATCACCATGAAAATTGATTTCGTAAAATAGCTTAACGTTACGGATCCAATGAAACTAATTTCATCAAAAACCGGGGTTGTTTGCAAAATAACTATTCTGAAGGGTTATATAATATCGATAAAATATATATAAATTCCGAAACAATCCAATTAAATAATAATAAACTATTATTATTATCATATTTATGCAAATGAAAAAATATATATCTTCAAATATAAACCAATATGGATTTTAAACTCAACATTACAAATTTCGAGTTAAATGATATCCAAATTATATAAAAACCCTTTATGAATTTATGAAATAAACGTTATGGTTTATAAACGATTTCATAGCGACTTTCTGAAAATTTGATTTGGACATAACTTGAAATCTATAATATGAAATCTTGACTTTCCTTTTTCATTAGAAAATTATAATTAGATAGATTCAGACAATTCTTGTTTCAAAGAATTCTGGTTTATAATGGATCCTATATATTCAATTGAAGTTCGACCGTGCCGCTGCGAGCTCGATATAAATTCATACATACAAACTTCGCATTATTAATAAATTCTATATAAAAATCCAGTAATATTTCTAACATAATATTAAAAACAAATTTCAAATTTCAAATTCAAATGACTAAAAAATCCGGATCGTTACATGTAGTAGCTACCAATAAAAGTAGGGATGTTATGGTAATGTAAATTTATCAATACCATACTATTATCAGTCGATCGGTAATCATTTTTGATCGAAATTGGTGTACCAGTTAAATTGTTGTGGTGATGGTAAATTTACCATTTTTAATGGTAAATCATCGGTAACATTTCTTCAGTACTAGCGGTAACGTTTTGCCGATCAATTTAAAACGTATGCAAATATGCTTTATTATATGCATTTAAAACCAAATAAATGATTAAATTTAGCTCAATAATAAAGTTAAATTATCCAAGCACAATTAATTTTTTCTCATTTTTGTTTTTCATTAACTAAAACTACATATAATATAATAAACATGCACTATGTACAAAAAACATCCCAAGATACAAAATTTGATAGGCAAACAGTAATTTACCATTACCAGTGCAACGGTTACCAGATTATTATTATACCTGTTTTTTCTATACTAGCCTATCGGTAACGGTAATGTTAAGGGTAAGTAGTTCTGATTTACCAGTAAAAACCATACAGTAACGGTATTTGCCAAACGTTAACGGTAACCATGCCATAACGACCCTAAATAAATGTTGTGTCTTTTATTCCATTTTGAGTTATTTAATGCAAGAATCCATTCTATCCATTAGTATATCTACATGCAAGAATCTATTCTAGCTGCTATTATATCTACATGCAAGAATCAAGGAATAAGCAGGCTACTGAATGAAATTCTATATTTAGTTCTGTAATTTCTTTCTCTCCTCCTCCTCCTCTTATCTTCTTTCTTCACTTTCTTTCCTTTGAAAAATGTGCTTAAATCGTTGTCATCTATGGTATGGACTTAATTGCTTACATGTAAGAAAGTAATAATCCAATATAGGCAGATATTCTTGTGTTATCTAACGACTGAGCAATGTAAATGTCAGTTATTTCATATCTGCATTTTATGCATCTATGTGTCACATATTCATCAGATGAAACCAAGGCCGCAAATTACCATTCCCTAAAAAGCTATTGTTCATGCTTATTACACAATTTCAAACTCAAATTTATCCAATAACCTAGTAATTTAGCTATTATATCGCAATAAGTTGACATTTTATATCAGCAGCTAGCAAACTAAACATCAATTTACTTATCTATTTTTTTTTTCAATTTAAAACTTGAACATATCAAAAAATCTGTGATACATATCTTTTAACAGTACATAAAGAACCGTGGGTTAAACATTTTTTGAAGAAAAATAAATAGTCTAAGAATCTGACCTCGCAACAAATATTAATCCTTTTCGCTGCATTTTTAATAACACTTGAACCATTCTTCTCTCTCTACTTCTATTAGAGCATAATTAAACTAAAATAACATAAATAAATTGATAACCAGCTTTCCTGATGATTAAAGCTTGATAATGTGCCACCGCCGAGGAGCTTCTTCTGGCATTCGATTCGGACTGCATCATACTGGTCATTTCCATTTACTCACATTTGAGAATAGCAATTTAAAACGCTACAGGTATCAGGTTGTATTGAGCCTTTCTCCATGTACATTGCAAGGATAAATAAACGTTGTGGGCCTCTAGAAAAAATGGCTGATGTTATCTTTTGGGCCCAAACTCAGCCTGAGGAAAAGAGGGAAAAACTAGTGATTCCATTACCGTTCCAGTCAAAATGATTTAAAAGGGGATCGGTTTCTCGCATCCAACCCTAATGCAGAGTTTGTTTGTTGGTTGTATTGGTTACACTAGGTAATTGTATGTTTAGTTTGGGTGTGTTGTCAACATTCTAAATGTCTTGTAAATAGGCCTACTTTTTCATTCCAATTTTTAAAAGTGAACCAATACTTTCCTCAAATGCTTCACAAGTGTTTGTTTTAAATGCGTATTGTACAATTTAACTAAACAATTTCCTCATAACCATTTAAACTAAAATAGTTTTCAAAAACCAATTTAAAACCCTAAATAAGTTTGGAAAGTCATCAAAAAAGGTTATTTATCTTTAATGAATTTCTAAAATCCATTTTTCCATTAGATGATTTCACAAAGTCGCATAGCTCACCAACCAAAAAATATTTGAGGGATTCTAAGTCACATGCTCAAACTTTATGGTTATAGATGTTATTTGAGGGAATCTGTGACGGTCGGAAAACTCCCGCCTTCGAATCGACTATAATTCACACAAGTCTGATCCAAACGGCAAAAATGCTCGAGTCGCTTGGGGTTCTGACTAATAAGAACACTGAATGAAACAACGTTTTTCATTATCATCACAATAACTTTACATCAGAGTACAAAAATAACAAAGTACATTAATTAATACATCGCACAACGGAATAACTATATATGAATATAATATGTACACAGCAGAAAACATAAACAAAACTACCAACGAGAGAAATAAAATGTTCTGGACTCAGCTTTAAGCTTCCTCTAGCACCTATTATAAAACATCCGCAAACCCAAAAACTACAGACTGTCCATATGGAAAATATGAGCACCTAGAGTTTATGCGTGAAACAATAAACTTTGAGTCAGTCGTGGGACTGATGTGAGAACTAAAGCAATTATTAATCTTTATTTTAAAGTAAGGTAAATCACAGGACCACGCCGTATAATACGGAACGGGTTTCCTCCACATGAATACCAATAACAAAATAATCGAAATGTTTTTTGAAAAATGAAGCTATCATAAGTCTAAAGTCTCACACATAATGCAATGCAAATCGGAAGAAAGTGTTTTACCTTACAATAGCCCAACATGCTTGATATACGGAAAACAAATATTTTTGGTATTATTACTAGTGCATAGTATGGAAATCATTTTCACAAATAAATGTGTCAATCTTAGATGGAATAATACTCCATCTTATTATTTCGCTATATAGGTATACAACTAAAACACAAACTCGCGTATTGGAAATTGGATTCTGTAACACCCCGTATTTCTGTTAACACTAAAGTAACAAATTAAAGAATAACTAATCTCAGATGTGAGAATTAAGGGAAATAGGTTGCACCATTGTGTTTGTCTCGGAATTTTGGTTGACATAGAGTCCGAGTTTGCGTGAATTGGACTTCGTATGAAGAAGTTATGGCCATCGGAAGTTTCAGAAAATTTAAAACAGATTTCGAAAATTCAAATTTCAGAGACAGATGGGCTAGGCGGGAAATTTCCCGCCAGGGCCAGGTCGACCATAGGGTCGACCTGGGGGTCGACCTACCCTGACCAGGTCGACCATAGGGTCGACCTGACCCTCCCCCTCCCGGGCAGATTTGTTTGGTGACCTGTTTATGACTGTGTGCTGACTCATTAGGGTTTCTGATCTGCTCTGATTGGCTGGGATTAATTCTGGGTTGATCTGACAGCCTAAACTAATCCTAAACTCTATAAATAGACATGTAGACTCAAACCCTAAAATCAAATTAAAATTAGAGCTATGGCCTCCATGCCGTCACCTTGCAACCTAGAATAGCCGCCACCAATTGGAGAGGAAGAAAGCTAATCAAATTCAAATCTTTTCAACTCTAACAATGAATCTACTACAAAGGAAAGCTAATTCAACTTCAGAACTCAGATTTCAGAACTCAAGACCTTCTTTGAGTTGTGATTTTGATTTCTTTAATAAAATAATTAACAATTTAATTTGATTGAGTTATGATGTGGATTATATGATTATGTTGTGAATTATTGACCGCATGTTATCATTCTATGTTGTAAAATTGTGATGTTATCATTTATGTTGTAAAATCTATGATGTTATCATCTATGTTGTAAATTCTATGATGCTATCATCTATGTTGTAAAGTTGTGATGTTATCATCTGTGTTGTAATTCTATGATTGGCTTATGTATAATCATGTTTCATATGCTAGTTTGGTTATGTTGATTCATATGATAAATCATATGTATGTATGCAAGTTAGGATGTTAATTGAGGCATGGATCATATGCAAATTAGTGAGATTTTATATATAACCTTACATGTTTCATGACATCTATTTTAGACCTAAAGTTAGGCTATGACATGTGTGAGTTATATGCTAAATTCTACATGCTAGTTTACATGTTTAGATGTAAGTTTACACCATCATTATGTTGCATAAATCACATATGCAATATATATATATATATATATATATATGTTTGAAATAGGAATCATGCCTATGCAAGTTTACCCCTTATGGATTAGATCCATGACATACATGGTTTATGCAAGTTTGCGGTTATTACCTATGCAAGTTTACACCTTTAGATTTGGATCTATGACATATGTAGTTTTATGCAAGTTTGCGACTTTATCCTATGCAAGTTTTAGATGTAGAACCTCATTCACACATGCAAGTTCACCCTTTTTGTTTAGATCTAGTTTTATCCGTATGTATGTTGTGATGTTTTCTCTTTATTCCATGAGTTAGACTATTCGAGTCTAACGTATATTTTACGTTAAACGAACGAATATACAACATGGGGCAATGGGATAATATTAAAAGATTTAATATTGAGAATTGGCATAAATGCCTTAAATGGCATAGAATTAATTTGTGATGCAAATTGGTATGATTCTGCATACCAATAATAGATGGACATAATTGAGTCAATTATGGCCATAGTTAAATTTGGAATTGATTGATAATTTTGAATAGGGAAATTAATTCAAATTGGGGAATAATTAATTTTGTGTAATTAATCGTCTAAGACACGAGGTTAGGCTCTTTTGTGGTGTAAGACTGCCCGGACCCGCCCGGCAAATCCAGCTGCCACAAATGCCAGTCTAATGTGAGAGGTCTTAGGCATAAACTAAATACGTAACAGTTGTAAAGACACGAGCTTAGGCTCGTTTGTGGTGTAAGACTGCCCGGACCAGCCCGACAAATCCAGCTGCCACAAATGCCAGTCTAATGTGGGAGGTCTTTATAAGGTTACGGTCTTAATGAATTAAGAAACACTTAACCAGATAAACATGTAGTGGGACATGAAGGGGTTAAGTGGGTGCCTTAGGTGACATTTGAAATACGATTAGAAATAACCAAAAATTGAAACATGTAAGTGAACATGACTAAGAAGAGTGTTAAGTGGGATGTACTATAGGGGACCAAGCCTAGGTGGATAGCTTGTGTCAAGTAATGGGGGCCCGTTTCAACCAGTAACCCATAAGTATCTTTGTGGGCTCGACCCAAGTCGAGGACGAGACACGCGTACTGGGCTTGACTGTAAGAGGCCAAAACGGGTTAGCGGTGGCAACGCAAGTCCAACGGGTTCATATGCGTGTGTGGGCCCGGGCTGGTAGGTAAGACGTTGTTGCATCGTGTAGGTATAAGCCATGCATCATTGGTGGTATCGGGTTGCCACTTTGGGGAGTGATACACCCCACTGTGGGGCCAGTACGGGTATCTACGAGTTAGGGAGTCGATCGCTTGGGGGTAGTGGGTACACCTAGTGGAGATAGGAGCAGGCGACATCTATGAAGGCAACTAGGGGTACACGAAACTACCATTATCATTATTAAGTTTTGTAGGCGGGATCAACCTTAGGGTGACTAGTGGTGGTGCGGTATAGTAATTATCTTATAGTGGTTTAGGTGCGCCTTTAACGTTATCTTTGTTCAATCTTATTTCTTTGTTTACTCTGTCATACCCAATTGTTCACAGTCATTTCCTTATTTTCCAACTTATGCCTTAGCCTAATTATTTTGGTAATTGTATTGTTAAAGTTATCGCACTCGCCAGACTTTATGTCAGACCCCTTTGGTTCCACCTCTTTTCTTCCTTTTCCCCCCAGGTGCTCAGGGTGGAACTAGCTTGATTTTGGACAGCTGTATCTCTGCTTTTAGAAGTTGCTTGGATCGCTGAAGTAAAGTTCAGCCTATCTTATTTAAAGGCTATTTTGTATTGGGGTTATGTCTTTCAATTTATGTACTTTGATTTAGTCAAGATGGATATTATGTACTTTGACTCTGGTTTTTGATGATGTAATCAAACTTATGTGTTTACCACTGCAATGAATAAAATTTTAAAGTTTTAAGTACTGTTTATATCTGTCTTGTTGTTAAGTTTCTGTTCTATACACACTTAAAATGCTCCATGGAAGTTAATGCATTCCCTTTGTGAGTGACATTAATGGACGTGGGGTGTTACAGATTCCATCTCTGAACCAAGACAAAGGATCTTCATAAACCGCATTCAGAACACTCTAGCAAATGTCCCAGGAGTCAAACATTGAGTTCTTTAGAGCTATTTAGCAGATCAACACTAAACGCGGCTGATTAGGATCTTACCTGAACATAACGTTCCCCCGGTCGTAGTTGACCGTTACACGAGGTGCCTCTCCAACATATACATAAGTAAACCTACTTGGGCTCCATACCATGGCATCACTATTCAGCTAGAAGGGAACGCTAGTGCATATCTCAGCCGTACTTCATCCTGCTTTCAGTTCATTACGGGGTGTGAGACCCTAGAGTCACGTCCACAAAACTCTGCTTTTCAATATGAGCTGTGATCTATCTAACTGCAGCACTTAGCATGTTATATTGTCAATTCACAACATATGATTGGTGCATATTAATATATAACTCTCTGAATACCGAATTCTCAGAGATGGGTGTTAAGACAAAAGAATAAATTATCCGCCACCAACTGATATATCATTAATAGAAATCAATCGTCTATGTTGTAAAATACAACGTCAGACACAAAATCCATTTACAAGTTCGTTCTGGGTTTGAACGAAACCGAAGGCACCTTATTCCTCGGCCAATTAAGGAGAGAGGCCCTTACACATCTGGACAATCACCAAGTACGTCCAGACTATTGCCACTTAAAACCTTGTCTTGGGTGTTCATCCTAATCGAGACATCAACAATAATCCAAACGATGTGAAGATCACCGGTCTTCAACCACCATCTTCAAGTATTTTTAATACTCGTCAAATATAGTTATTCAGAATGAGTCAAAACCCGGTCTTTCCGAAATAAATAGCGCATCTTTAAACCATAATTGATATACAAACATATCACGAGTCTCATTCCTTTTCAGAATATTCATTTACTCAAAAGAATTACATTGGAATTACTCCCATCTAAATCTTACCAAGAATTTACATCATTTAAACTCTTATTTAAATTTTTCCTTAGAAATCATTTCAATAGATTATAAAAATCATATTTCACAGATTTAACTCTAATCAAGGTTTCTAAGCCTTATTGGGATTTTCGAACCTTATAAAGGAAATTTCTCAAATCGTTGTCCCATTCATCCCATGGAGTGGAACTGTTGGTACTCCATATCTAACACCCCTCGTGTTTTGATAAGTTTATTTATCGTCTTACATTTTGAATCTAATTAAAGATTTCACTTCAACTACTCTTGTGAAAATTATCTTTTCCATTACATGGGTTAAAGAGAACATGTTATTTAAAATGTCGTTTACGATAAACCCAAAATCATACTTTCATTTATAATGAAATCTTCAGGAAAATCACGTCAATTTATAATGGATGTGAATTCCTTTATCGAACTAATACTATAAACGGAATAACGACAAGGCCTTTTAAATTTCTTAAATAGTAAACATCTTCACCACGGAAACCCATTTCGATTATCACTAAATCAATTCTCATTCAATTCCAGTTAAATTTATTAATTGAAAAACTCAACTTTGGAAAAACTCCATTAACCTTAATTAAAAGATTTATTTCACACTTTAATTTTCAAATAGGTTAAAGAGAAAATGTCGTTCAAAA
The DNA here is from genome assembly GCA_030737875.1 of Allium sativum. Classification (NCBI taxonomy): domain Eukaryota; kingdom Viridiplantae; phylum Streptophyta; class Magnoliopsida; order Asparagales; family Amaryllidaceae; genus Allium; species Allium sativum. The sequence goes on from CM060915.1 coordinate 383,341,943, forward strand.
CATCATTCACGACAAACCGCTAACCAATTGATATTAAATATAATAATTCAAACAGAGTTATATCAACTTATATTTAACACCAGTTTCCGAAATCAACGAATTATATAAATGAAATAACGATATAAATATCTTCCAAATTCCACAAGTAGTAAACGTCTACACAACGGTAACCAATACCAAATATCTAAAGATTATTTCTATCCAAATCCCCATTACAATTTATCTTAATTTAAAAGATTTCTTAAAAATCATCTTTGAATCCAATTTACCAATATTTGGAAATCTTAAGTTTATCTAACTTAACTTCATGCAATGTCGTTTTACCATTTTCAAACAATTAGGTTGAAAACACGAATATCCGAAATATTGATCAAAACTTCATATTTATTTTCCAAATCGCTTTAAAATCATTTAGTAATGATTTATTATAATTTTTTCATACTTTTATTAATTTAAAAATAGCTCGATTTATTAAAATCCATTTTCGGGTCACTAACGGCACTGGCGCTATTTTCATTCAAAATTGATCTGAAATTATTTAAAAATCTAACAGTTGGATTTTAAAATTGTACATATCATTGGAAAGCGCTTTTCATTACGAATGAAACAATTTTAATTTTGGGAATATCCGATGGTCGGATATTCCGGTACGTCAATTTGAAGCTAATGGTTGAAATTCACGAACGGTCGTTGTGCGATGCGTCCTATCCTAAGCATACTATTATTTAAAATATAATTCATCATTTTAGTTCCAATATATTTATAAAACATTTCAAAATTTGTTTAGAAACGATTTAAACTTCAGATGTAATTACTTGTCAAAATTTGATATTGTACATTATAATAATATTAAAATAATAATATTGTTCAAAATGTAATATTTTGAAATCCAAACCTTCCTATTACTCATTATAAAAATAAATAAGAATATTGGAATAATCCGTTCGAGTTAAAAATGCCGTACGTATACTAATTCGAATTCACTTTTTTATTTTACTATTCAAATTTTAATTTGAATTAAAATGGCCTTTTTTTAATCTAAATTTCTTTCAAATCCATTTCTATCTTTTCAAAAGTTGTTTGAAATCATTTTAACTTTATTTTCAAATCGCTTTGGATTCAAAAATCCATTTTCCATTTTTAGGTCAAAATTCATTTAAAACCTCAATGAAATGAAACTCAATAATTTCTTAAATAATTTCATATTTGTGGAGTCAATGTGTGTAAACATTTACAATAACATCCATAACAATTCAATAACCATCAATCACAGTCATAAGATAAGCGTTGTAATTTTTAACGCTTAAATGCACAATAAACAATATATAAAAAACTATAAATAAACGTCCATCATCCATGAAGCAACCATAGAATCACAGGAAATCAATATATATCAGATAAGATTATGACAACTAAAAATCGGTTTAGGGAGTTCTCACCGAGATTTTTGATCGTTATTATAACAATCTCTTTTGAGCCAAATTAAACATGGGTTTAATTTAACCAAAAATTCTATCTTGCTCCAAATTCAAGCAAATCAATTTTGCAGTGAAGCTCTCGGCTCCACGATCGTAACAAATCCAGTTTCGTGCGATTCTGAGTTCGTATGAAAAAGATATGAGTGTTTGAACATTGAACGATCATTGAATTAAATATTTAAATATTATTAAACACCTTCTTCTATAATACCTCATTCATCATCGTTCCTCTTCAATCGTTTGTTGCCACCGCCGACCTGGGCCCACTGTCGTGTCCCCTTACACGTGGCGCACCGACGCCGAGCAACCCCTTGAATCGTCGTCGATAGCCAGAATCGTGGCCACGAATGACCGCCAGGTCGGCCAGAAATTCGGCCACCTTGGTGATCCAATCAACACCAAATTTTACAGGCAGTTGCGCCTCCCCAAGACGAAGACTTTTCATTTTGACACCATCACCTGAAAGTCACCCACTGAGCCATAAAATTTCAAAATAAAATCCATTCGCTGCTCTTAAACATTGATAATCTCTAATCAACTCCAATTTGCAGCCACCACAGGCCAATTCAGACCGAACACCCAAAGACAAAGCTGTAGTCATGTCTCCTATCTCCAACTTTCTAGTTGGGCACTTCGTCTAACTCTTGATGGGTTGGTCGGAAAATCATTAAAACTATCCAGTTCACCTTAGATCTGAAATTTCGATGAACTATAACACTTGTTCGCCCCAACTTTTTGCAGCAAGTTGCCCACGCTCAACACCTGTGCAATTAAAGCGCTCAGAGGATCCAATGCGGCGGAAGTGCAAAAAGTTCTAGTAGGGATAAAGCGAGGAAATAGTAGGACATAGCGGATGAGTCTAAAATATCATATAAAACTCTTATTTAATGCTTTTACAAATATATAATGATAAATAATTGAAAGATTAACATTCAACATAACTATTATTAGTACGTTCTTAATTTTTAAATAAAAGCATAAGCAAATATGCAGAAATAAGTGTAATTTTTAATTTAGCTTGACTAAATTTAATAGAATATTTGTATTTTATATTCTGAAAAATATATGTTAAAAATATTATGTTTAAAAAATAATTTTATAATGAATAAATCTCATTTTTATTCACTTATATTATGGAAAATATAGCGGAAATAACATAATATAGCTGAAATAATCGGACAAATCGAGAATATCGTAATATAGCGGGGCTTAAAGCAAAAAGGCTATTTCAGAGGCTATTTGGAAATAGCGTAACGGGAGAAACCTGCTACACGATATATCTGCGATATAACGGGGTAATAGCGAGGCATAAACTGCATAGCTCTACACTATAGCTTTCGTGTTGGAGCTTTAGGCTAATTTCTAATGGTTTGGGAGATAAAAAATGAAAGAGGAGGAGGGGATTTAAGCAAAATAGCCATGGCCAGAAATATGGAGGAGGGGTGCAGCTTTAAGGGGTGTACTTATAGGGTTGGATTTGGCTTGCCAATGAAGTTTCACGGATTAGTTTATTAATTCAATAGTTGTCAGTACGTCTTCTCGTCGTTTAAAAATTCGCACGGGCACACACGAATTTCATTCGACGTGAAAATTGATGCACACCTATGATTTGTCATTCTGGTCCAAATGAAACTTGTTTCGTCGAATTCTGAGTCTGTTTGCTCAAATAGCACTTTCAAACTTGAATTGCTTGATTGCTTACATAGAATGTTTATATCTCGCATGGCTACATACTAACTCTAATTGGTCTAAAATTTCGAATCTTATAACATTTTATTATTCTAGATCCAATAAAATTGATTTTGTCGAAAACGGAGGTAGTTTGAAAAATGGCTATTTTTAAGGCTTATGTAATATTATTATAATATTATAAAAATCCAAAACTAATCAATTTAAATATAAAATAATTATTTTTACCATACATATATATCCTAATGGGATTGTATATAGCTTCTAAGCCAATATTTACTAATTTCGAGCTAAACGACATCAATTTTACATATAAAACCCTATTTATATATTTAATAAATTAATAAAATATTAATTAATTCCATAGCGACTATTTGAAATTTTAATTTGGACATAACTTACAACCTACAAGACGAAATCTTGATTTTTCACTTTTGTTAAAAGATATTATTAAACAGATCCTATCGTTTCTTGTTTCATCAAATTCTAACTTATATTGAATTCTGTATATTCAATTAAAGTTCAAAACGTAATATTATGAACTACTGCGACGTTACAAGCTCATTTTAATTAAATTTTAAATTTATACGTTCAAACCTTATTTTGAATATATTTCAAGTCGTTAATCCTTAAAATCGTTTTAAACATTTTAAAATATTTAATATTCATTAAATATTTGTTCCAAAAACCCGGATCGTTACATTCTTCCTAACTTAAAAGATTTTATCCTCGAAATCGAAGACGGAACTGAAGGTCGTTTACTTAACCAACTCATCCTTTATTCTAACTAACTCAAGTTCTTCAACTTTTCAGTTTCTACGAACTTCCCAATTCTTCGAAATTTGGCTAACGCCTTAAATTTCGAAAAATTCGTCTTAACCTCCTTTGTATAGCCATATCGGTAAAACCACTGCTCGCCTCCCTGGTCCCCCATCAATCAAAAAGAAAATTCGAAAGCCAATCGGCTTATAAAATCATCAACCTTAATCAATACAGGAAATATGTACATTTGTGTTGGGCGTACAATTTTACTCCTCTTCTTCGCTTTTATACAATAACATGTCAATTTCCAATCAGTTTAACTTATCTCAACCTATTTTCTATCCAAATGTTGGATTTATCATTCCAATTTTTGTTTAACTTCTCTTAATCTTAATTTTAATTCGTTTCATTCATTTTTGTCTTTTCAGACTATTTAACTTGTATTTGTTAAATTTAAAGATGAAATTAATTTTATTGGTCTAAGCACATCTGGACGTTTAAATTGAAATTATATAGTCATCCCACTTTCGAAGCTCGAAAATAAATATTGATGATGCTCGAGCTATCACCGAAATCATCCTCATGTGATTCTATATCTACCTAGTATATTTAGGACTTCGTTTATACGTTGATCAGACGTATATTCAAAAAAAATTATACCCGATAGTCCAAACTCAACATCAAATTGAAATACTCAAACACTTATTATATGATATAATATTTCAAAACCATTTTTTATTATAAATATGCAGATTCGTTTAATTATATATATAATCTCTTCAAACTCATTCTAGGGCATTACTTACCCTATCTTTTATGAGTAACTCTTGCAGTATATTACTAATCCTATCTTTGATGATTTCTTTCTTTCGGTTCAAACGAGACATACCCTAAAGCTTTGTATAGTACTAAAGCTCTGATACGAAATGTGACGGCATGAAAATTCCCACCTTTCGAATCAACTATAAGCCACATAAGTCCGATCCAAATGGAAAAATCCTCGAGTCGCTTTGGATTCCGACTAATAAGAACACTGAACGAACAACATTTTTAATTATCATTACAATAACTTTACATCAGAGTATAGAAATATCAAAGTACATTAATTAGTACATCGCGCAATGGAAATAACAATATCTGAATATAATATGTACACGTTGGAAAACATAAACAAAACTTTCAGCGGGAGAAATAAAATGTTCTGGACTCAGCTTTAAGCTTCCATCCAGCACCTGTTATAAAATATATGCAAACCCAAAAAATACAGATAGTTCGTCTGGAAAATAAGGGCACCCAGAGTTTAGGTGGGAAACAATAAACCCCGAGTCAGTCATAGGACTAGTGTGAGAACTAAAACAATTATTAATCTTTGTTTTAAAGTAAGGTAAATCACGGGACCACTCCATATAACACGGAACGAATTTCTTCCACATGGATACCAATCATAAACTAATAGAAATGCTTTCCGAAAATGAAGCTATTATAAGACTCAAGTCCCACTACATAATGCAACGCAAACTGGAGGAAAGAGTATTACCTTATAATAGCCAAACATGCTTGATACACGGAAAACAAATGTATTTGGTATTATTACCAGTGCATGGTGTGCAAATCATTTTCACAAATAAATGTATCAATCTTAGACGGCATAATACCCCCATCCTATTATGTCGCCATATAGATATACAACTACGCATTCAGAACACCCTAGAAAAATGTCCTATGAGTCAGATTTTGAGTCCTTCGGAACTACTGAGCTGGTCAGCATTAAACACGTTGATTAGGATCTTACCTGAACATAACGTTCCCCCGATTGTAGTTGACCGTCACATGAGGTGACTCTCCAACATCCATATAAGCAAACCTGTTTGGGCTCCATACCATGGTATCATTATTCAACTAGAAGGGAACGCTAGCCCATATCTCAGTCGTCCATCATCCTGCTTTCGGCTCATTCCGGGGTGCGGATCCCTAGAGTCAAGTCCGCAAAGCTATGCTTTTCAGCTAGAGATTTGATCCATCTACCCGCAACACTTAGCATGCCACATTGTCAATTCACAACATATGATCAGTATCTATTAATATATAACCCTTTGAATAACGAAGCCTCAGAGGAGGATGTTAAGAAAAAAGAACAAATTCTCCACCACCAACTGATATATCATTAATAGAAATCAATCGTTTATGTTGTAAAATACAACGTCAGACACATAATCCATTTACAAGTCCGTTCTAGGTTTGAGTGAAACCAAAGGCACCTTATTCCTCATCCAATTAAGGAGAGAGGTCGTTGCACATTCGGTCAATCAATAAGTACGTCCAGACAACTTCCATTTAAAACATCGTCTTGGGTGTACATCCCAATCGAGACATCAGCAATATTCCAAACGATGTGACGATTTCCAGTCTTTAACCACGCCTTCAAGTATTTTTAATACTTGCCATATAGTTATTCAGAACGGGTCGAAACCCGTTCTTTCCAAAATAACTAGCGCATTTTTCAAACCATAACTGATATATAAACATATCATGTGTCTCATTCAATTTCGGAATATTCATTTACTCAAATTTTTCTTTACATTGGGAATTACTCTCATCTAAATCTTATCAAGGATTTACATCATTTAAACTCTTGTTTAAATCTTTCCTTACAAATTGTTTCAATAGATTATAAAAATCTAGATTTAACTCTAATCAAGGTTTGTAAGCCTTATCGGGATTTTGAACTTTGTAAAGGTAATTTCTAATATCGTCATATCATTCATCCCATGGAGTAAAACTGGTGGTGCTCCATATCTAACACCCATCATGTTTTGCTAAGTTTATTTACCGTCTTTCATCTTGAATCTTATTTAAGATTTCACTTCAAATACTCTTGGAAAAAAATTCTTTTCCTTTACATGGGTTAAAGAACAAACGTTACTTAAATTGCCATTCAGTACAAACCCAAAATCATACTTTGATTTATAATATGGAATCTTAAGGGAAATCACATCAGTTTATAATTGATTTGAATTCCCATATCGAGCTAATACTGTAAACGGAATAACGGCAAGGCCTTTTAAATTCCTTAAATAGTAAATGTCTTCATCTATGGAAACCCGTCTCGATTATCACTAAATCGATTCTCATTCAATTCCAATTAAATTTATTAATAGGAAAACTAAACTTTGGAAAAACTCCATTAATCTTAATTAAAAGATTTATTTCACACTTTTATCTTAAACTGGGTTAAAGAACAAATGTCATTCAAAACATCGATCATGATAAACCTCTAACCAGTTGATATATAATATAAGAATTCAAACAAAGTTATATCAACTTATATTAAACACAAATTTCCGAAATCAACGAATTCTATAAATGGAATAACGATAAAAATACCTTCCAAATTCCAGAAGTGGTAAACGTCTACACAACGGTAACCAATTCCAAATATCCAAGGATTATTTCTATCAAAATCCCCATTTCAATTTATCTTAATTTAAAAGATTTCTCAAAAATCATCTTTCAGATCTATTTAACCAATATTTGGAAATCTTAAGTTTATTTAACTTAATTTCACGCAACGTCGTTTTACCATTTTTAAACAATTAGGCTAAAAACACGAATATCCAAATTATGGATTGAAACTTCATATTTTTTTTTCCAAATCACTTTAAAATCATTTATTTTGATTTATCGTAATTTTTCATATTTTTAATAATTTAAAAATAGCTCGTTTTATTAAAATCCATATTTGGGTCACTAACGGCCCTAGCTCTATTTTATTCAAAATTGATTTGAACTTATTTCAAAATCTAACAGTTGGATATTAAAAGTTTACATACCAAGCTACTTTCATTTCGAACCTGACATTTTTTGTTTTGGGAAAATCCAACGGTCGGATCTTCTGATACATCAATTTGAAGCTAATGGTCGAAATTCGTGAACGGTCGTTGCGTGACGCGTCTTATTCAAACCATATTATTATTTAAAATAAAATTCGTCATTACTGTTCCAATATATTTATAAAACGTTTCTAATTTTTTTTAAAAATGATTTAAACTTCAAATTCAATTACATGTCAAAATTTGATATTATACATTATTATAATATTAAAATAATAATATTTCTCAAAATGTAATATTTTGAAATCCAAACTTTCCTGTAACTTATTATAAAAATAAATAAGAACATTAGAAACCGTTCGAGTTAAAAATGTCATTCGTATACCTAACTCAGATTCACTTTTTGATTTTATTATTCAAATTTTAATTTGAATTAAAACAGGCATTTTTAATCTAAATTTCTTTCAAATCCATTTCAATCTTTTCAAAAGTTGTCTGAAACCATTTTAACTTTATTTTCAAATTGTTTTGTATTTAACGATCCATTTCCCATTTTTATGTCAAATTTCATTTAAATGAATATTACGTTCATTCAAAACCTCAATGGAATGAAAATCATATCCTAAATAATTTCATATTTGTGGTGTCAGCGTGTGTAAACATTTATAATAACATCCATAACAGTTCAACAACCATCAATCAACAGTCATAAGATAAGAGTTGTAATTTTTAACGCATAAATGTAAAATAAACAGTATATATGAAACTGTAAATAAACAACCATCATCCATGAAGCAACCATAGCAATCATACGTAATCAATATATAATCAGATAAGCTTATAATGACTAAAAAATCAGTTTAGGGAGTTTACACCGAGATTTTTAATCGTTATTATAACAATCGCTTTTGAGTCAAATTAAGTGTGGGTTTAATTTAAACCCAAAATTCGAACTTGCTCCAAATTCAACCAAATCAGTTTTGTTGTGAAGCCGCACAATGGATACGGTTTCGCGTGATTCTGAGTTAGTATGAAAAAGATACGAGTGTTTGAACATTGAACGATCATTGAATTAAAAAAATTAAATATTATTAAACGCCTTCTCCAATACCTCGTTCATCACCATTCCCCTGCAATCGTTTGCTGCCACCGCCGACCTAGGCCTATCGTCGCGTCCCCCTGCATGTGGCGCGCCGACGCTGAGCACCCCCCTGAATCGACGACGATGGCCAGAATCGTGGCCACAAACAGTCGCCACATCAGCTAGAAATTTGGCCACCTCGATGATCCAATCGACACCAAATTTTACAAGCAGATGCGCCTCCCTAAGACGAATACTTTTCGTTTTGACACCATCGCCTGAAAGTCACCCACGTCACCGGAAAAATTCAAAATCCGTTCGCTGCTCTTAAATATTGATCATCTCCGATCAACTCCAATTTTCCGTCACCATAGGCCAACTCAGGCCGAACGCAAAGACAAAGTTATAGCCCTGCCTCCTTCCTCTAACTTCCTATTTGGGCACTTCGTTTAACTCTCGACGGTTTGGCCGGAAAAACACCAAAACTGAAACTATCTAGTTCACCTTTGATTTGAAATTCAGGAGAATTCCAATACCCGTTCGCCCCTAAATTTTTACAGTAAGTAGTCCTCACTCTACATTCCAACTTTCGTTTTGGTGTCTTATGCTAATTCCTAATGTTTTGGGAGATAAAAATTGAAAGAGAAGGAGGGACTTTAATGCAAAATAGCCATGGCTAGAAACATGGAGGAGGGGTGCTGGTTTGGAGGTGTACTTATAGGGTTGTGTTTGGCTTGCCGATGAAGTTTCGCGGATTAGTTTATTAATTCATTAGTTGTCGCTACCTCTTTTCATCATTTAAATATTCATACGGGCACACCCGAACTCCGTTCGGGGTAAAAATTGGTAGACGTCTATGTTTTTTCATTACGGCCCTAATGAAATTTATTTCATTGAATTCCATGTCCGTTTGCTTAAATAGCACTATTTTGAACTTGAGTTATTGATTTTTTACTTACATGAAATGTTTATATCCCACACAGCTACGTACTAACTCCAATTGGTCTGAAATTTGGAATCTTAAAATAATTTACTATTTTGGATCCAACAAAATTGGTTTCGTCAAAAATGAATATCATTTGAAAACTGGCTATTTTGAAGGGCTATGTAATATTATTATAATATTATAAAATTCCAAAACTAATCAATTTAATAATAAAATAATAATTATTATCGTATATATATATATATATATATGCTAATTGGATTGTACATAGCTTCTAAGACAATATTTACTAGTTTTGAGTTAAAAAACATCAATATTATATAAAAAACCTATTTATATGTTTAATAAATTAATAAAATATTAATTAATTCCATAGCAACTATTTGGAATTTTGATTTGGACATAACTAACAAACTACAAGGCGAAATCAAGATTTTTCACTTTAGTTAAAATATATTATTAAACAGATCCTAACGTTTCTTATTTCATCAAATTCTAACTTATATTGAATTCTTTATACTCGTTTAAAGTTCAAAACGTAATATTACGAACTACCGCGATGTTATTAAATTTTAAATTTATACGTTCAAACCTTATTTTGAATATATTTCAAGTAGTTAATCCTTAAAATAAATCGTTTTAAACATTTTCAAATATTTAATATTCATTAAATATTTCTTCCAATAATCCAGGTCGTTACAGAATCAAACCAATTTGTTATCATCATATTTACTTATTATCAACAATTTAGTAACTAGTGGTTTTGAAAAACATTCATGTTAAAGTACAAAATTCATTTATGTTTCTTGATTTATCAATCGCTAGCGAATAGGATAATTATCTGATATTCGTCTGTATCTACGGATACTGATTTCTGATATCTGAATATGATTTCGAATGCCGCACTATCTTTATCCGTAAGTATCCGTTGACAGCCCTTACCGGACCAAGCTCTCACATCTTCAGCATGTAACGCAATAAAATTACACATGTTTTCGTTGTTTATGTTTGGGTTTATATTTATATACATCTACGTGTGCACGCGCGCGCACACACACATATATACACACACACACACACATATACACAGACACATGTACGTACGCATATGCATATACACACACAAATACAAGTATGCACGCATGTCTTATGGACGTCGACATTGAAAATTTTAAGTTATAATTTATGTTGTGGTAGGCTACCAGGCATAAGGGAGTATAAGAACTCAGGTTGATAAAAATTAGCTTTATTGTCCTATACTTTATCAAAAGAATAATAAATGTATTCATCACAAACATTTGTTTGATTGTGTTATTAATCTCATTTGAAGATTCATTTCTTGTTACTAATACTACTTTAATTATGATATAATTGATGTTGCCGGAATTTTCATCGAGTCGTGGGAAGACATTATTAATCAAGGAGTATAATGAATTTGTGTCCTTCTAAGATATAACAATATCATTAGGTAGTTTAACAATGTCTTTTTGGACATAGGTTTCAACCCCATCTTCTGTACGTAAAAGAAAGTCAGTGTTTTGTTGATCATTTCTTGTATGCATATCTTGTGTTAAATAAAACACTTTCACATTTGCCTGCAAATAAGACCACACTATACACGCATCAGTTGTTTGCGCTCTTGTCCCTGTAGTTACAATAGGCAAAATTTAATGAAAAACGCCTTCTAATTAATATAATGTTTTTTCCTCCAAATGGTATAATGATAGCAGCTAAGTTTATTAATGACCTGTCTAAATCCTCGAATGCATAAAGATGAGCCATAGCTATTTCATTTCGTAGTATGATAATGGTTAAGCTTAAAACCTTTGCATTATCTGATTGCTTGGAAATATAACTTATGGAGGAAGAGTTTAAGTTGATTGGAATTTTAAACCTAGAATGTGCGGTTCCACCCCCGACAGACAAAACAGTAGAAGCAATTCCAGAAGTGACAACTTCTAGTGCCATAAAGCCTTGACTTCTTAAATGTGCTAAAATTACTTTACATAAATATGTTTTTCCATTACCCTCTGAACCGTAAATGGAAAAAATATAGTTGTTTTCGTCGGTTACCAAAAGCATGATCATGTCAAATTCCTGTTTCTGTTCAGTAATTAGATTATGAGTAGATTGTATGTTAGATAATGGTATTTGTATACATTATTCATTTAAAATTAATGTTGAAGTGTTATTGTCGTGCAACGAATATATAGAGATATGTGGTAAATCATAATAAAAAAAATAGTTCTATTATATAGTTATAAAAGATTGTTACGGTCAAAAAGACATTAAATATCTATTAGTTTCAATAGAAGAAGATGGTGAAGGGTAATCTTCAAATAAATAAGGCCAAAGCTCACCCCATACTTCATGTATTGTAGATGGTTTATAATTTACTAAAATTGTAATAAATAAGCATCTTAGAGCGTTAAGCATATGAATATTTGATACATCTCATAAATAATTTTTGATACTGCTATCATATTCTAATAAACTTCTTTATCCAGCTGCTTCTTTAGATATGTTGTAATGAATTTTATTAATCATACGTAAGTTCGGAAAAGAGATAGGCCTCTAACAAGGTTTAGTAATAAACGTAAATAATAGCAATCACATTTTGTAAGAGAAACAGTATAATTTCGGCATATTATTTTGCAATTATTTTGTCTATGTCTCTATGCTTTTCGGGTAGAATCCCACAGATAGTTTTCAGGAAATTCACAGTATAAGTATTATTGTGCGTCTTCATCAATTAAATTTTTGGTAAAAAAAATCAGTATGCATAGTTTTGAACCTATATTGATTATCAGGTCCGACCCTTTTCCAAAGAGGGGAAGCAACCGCTTAGGGCCGCAAATAAGTTAGGGCACCAATTCATAATTACCAATACAGAGTGGAAAAAAATCATTGTGATTCTCAAACTCCAGTTGGCGGCGAGCGATCAAATCTCCATTCAGGCGAAGATTCAGTGAGAGAATCTCCATCTTGAGACCATGATAGGCGGGGACAACTGCTAGGCACATGAAAAGAGCGAACAGTTACAGTATTACTAGCCGGTGTTATTCAGCCACTAAGTCATAATAATTCTATTTCATTTTTCAGTTGATTCACTGTTTCGTTGAAGGTGAAAGTACAAATTTCAGAGTTTACATTTTTACCAGTTTAAATACTTAATTGTTTAGGTACTACTTGCTGAGTTGTTTGCAGTGTCAATCTTGTACCATACACTCAGATCTGGGAAATGAGATTAGAATAGCCTGTATGGCACCGCTACAGCATCACATTCACATGTGACTAATTATACTCGGGATTATTGTATAATTATTGTAATATTGCAAAGGTAATTTGCAGGATTCAATTAGTTCAAATAATTAATTATATTAATTGCTTAATAACGAGACTAACTCAAAAAACTAAGTATATTCAAAATATACACTACAAGGGTATGGATACATATTATGTATTCATACTCTAGAGTTTCCATTAAACCCTGTTAGGCTCGATGGAAACTATATATATAGTGATCAAAGTTTTCATGTTAAAAGGGATGCTGTTTTGTTAAGGGGTCTTTTTTGGACATCATGGATAGGATACATGAACGGTGGAGAATAATGGTTGCTGTTGTGAATGTTTTAGTCAAAGTACACAGCGGGATACTATGTATTTTTCTACTTATGGCAAAATATGGATAAGAGTTGAATGGAACAATTTCCAAAGCTCTTGCCTCAGGTTTGGATCATTGACATGTTTGTATAATATGTGGTTGTTGTTGTGTATAATGGATGCCTATATATATTTGTTTAGCGTGCAGTGGTGATACATACGGTTGCAAAATACACATACCGGTAGGTCATCTTTCAGAAATGCTTCGAAGTAGATTGATGCATCTGCTGTCTATAGGAAGCTTTTGGTGGATATTCTCCACAAGATTGTGTAAATATGTAGAAGTTTTTTGGAGGAACATGTTTGGCTTTGAATGGCAGCGTTATATACAACAATTCTGGATCTCAGTAGATGTTTCCTGTTATAAATTGGCTTTTGGGAATGGATGGAAGCATGTGCAGCCGTGCATGCGCATGAAAGAATTTTTGGAAGCAAGACAACTAATGGGGCAATGCTTGCGTTTTGGACTAAAAATATGTGGAAGTTTATCTTCTAGTTAATTGTAGATTTTTTTTAAAAAAATAAATAAATAAAATAAAATAAAATAAATCAGTGTTTTAGTTGAAGTGATGATTTGGTAGATTGCAGATGTTACAGGGTTTGTTTGCTGGATAGGTGTTATGTACATCGTACCATATGCGTGTACTATATATATATATATGTAACACCCCACATCTGTTAAGGTCACTCACAAAGGGAATGTCTTAACTTCAATGGAGTATTATGGGTACTGGAACAGAAATATTACAAGACAGACATATATAAAACAGCGGAAAATAAAGTGGAAGTACTTCAAATCATTTATTAAATATAAATGTTTACAAGAAAAGCCCATCAACTCCCAATACCCAATTTCATAGTTAAGATATCTATCTTGCTCAAAAACAAGGAAGCATAAAAACAAACTGCAGTATTCCCCAATAAAGCAAAGCAAGCCATAGCCAAGAGAAATCCAAGCCATACATGAAAGAGCCTTGGAGCTTGGTAAGATCTGAACTAAGCTGTATTCCCACCCTGTGAACCGGAGGGGGGGGGGGACGGAAGAAAAAGAGGCGAAACAAAACGGGTCAGTCATAAAGACTGAGTAAGTCCTAGTGACTTTCAGCATAAAAATAGATAAAGATAACATGGCATGAATAAACTGAAAGTAAACATAAGCACGATGACAAGGTAGACAAGATAAACTAAGACAACAAGATAAACTATGATAACAAGGTAAACTAAGGTAACAAGATAAACTTCGGGCACGATGAAACAAGTATAACGTCCTATAATTCCTATCAAGTATCCCACCGCATGGTTTCTATCAAGAATAACATCGCAAGGTTTCTAAGCTTTACCATTAAAACGATATCTATTTTCTCTGCACCACCTAACTAGCATCCTCATAAGTGTCTTACATGGAATGATCCGTATTCCTACTAGTGTCCCAACTAGTTCCTGTGTAACAAGGATCCGTACCTCCTACTAATGTCCCAACTAGTAGCCCGTGTTATATAATAATTACAACGTGATCCCAACCCCCGCAATTATGGTAGCCTTCAGGTGTACATCGATTATGAGGATTCCACCTCGATCACCCCAATGGCCATGAATATATTCGATGCACCCTTACTACCTTATCGATCGGCTCCCTACTTGACCTAGTTCTCGTTTGTGTCACGCGGCCCCCTACTTGTAGATACCTGTGTTGGTCCCACCATGGGGTGTATCAAGTCCCATGGTGGCAACCCTGACATCATTAAGATGCACAGCTTTATACCTACTGATGCTCAGTGGCTAAATTTTCTGCGCCGAAGTGTGTGCACGCCCGCACTCCGTTAGAACCTGCACTGCTGCACCAACCGCCGCTAATTTGACCTCTTATAATCAGCCCAGTAATCGTGCCCCACCCTGCCTAGCTCAGGGTTCCGTTGATACCTAATGTGGGTTACTGCTGAAATGGGTCCCTGTTACTAGGTTTTTCTAATGGTTAAGTCTGTGGGCCTATATTCTCTGATATTACCCACCAGCCCTGATGTGTACTTAACCGCGCTACTGATTCAAGCATGTGTATTTAATGGTTAAGTGTATGTGGGCCTATATTTACTAATATTTCCCACCAACCCGATATGTATTTAACCCTTCTACTCGTTATGTTACCATGGTTAAGTGTTTACCTTAGTTGACTTAACCTTTCTCGCTTATTATGTTTGATTGGTTAAGTGTGGTTTATTAAATTAACCCCGTTCTTCTATCTGGTTATATTGGTTAAGAATTTTCTTGTTAACTTAACCCCATGTGTTACTTAACCCTACCACGCATCACATCAGATTGGTTAAGTGCATGTTAACTTAACCCCATCCACTAGTCATATTATAATGGTTAAGTGTTATCAACTTATTCAAGTTAACTCAACCCACCCGCTTGTCCTGTTATGTTGGTTAAGTGTTACTACTTAACCGCAACCACTTGTCTAATTAACCCATCGTATTAGTTAAGTGTTCTCATTAACTTAACCTCACTCTCAAGTCCAGTTTAATCATGTTATAATGGTTAAACATTTTCTTAACCTTACCCACTCCCGTAGTCAACATATTAAATTGGTTAAGTGTTCAGATTAACCTAATCATATTACTTAACCCACCCATTTATATCATATTGGTTAAGTGTTCTTATTTACTTAACCCTACCCACTGGTCTAATTACCATGTTACGTTGGTTAAGTATTACTGTTCGTATTTCCACATGTCACCCATATGTCACCCACTTAACCCCCATGTCCCACCACATGTTTATCTGGTTAAGTATTTCTTAATTCATTAAGGTCGTAACCTTATAAAGACCTCTCACATTAGACTGACATTTATGGCAACTGGATTTGTCGGGCGGGTCCGGGCAGTCTTACACCATAAAAGAGTCTAACCTCGTGTCTTTACACCTGTTACGCTTTTAATTTGGGCCTAGGACCTCTCACATTGGGCTGACATTTGTGACTACTGGATTCGCCGGGCGGTTCCGGGAAGGTTTACGTCACAAATGAGTCCAACCTCGTGTCCTAAGCATTGATTATTACTTATAATCTTTTACCCCAATTTGAATTTATTTCCCCTATTCAAATTATCAATTTATTCCTAATTTAACGATGTCCATAATTGACTCAATTATGTCCATCAATTAATGGTATGCAAATTCATACCAATTTTACCACAATTTATCTTAGGCCATTAAAGGCAACTTATCTCAATTTATATTTATCCCTCTTTTATGGCTATTACATGCCAACTAATATATGTACCCAATTCTAGTCAGTTTACATATATATCAAGTTTCATGCCTTTTTACATATGTCAAGATCTAGCCAAAATTACATGTATCAAGTTTCATACCCAATAAACCCAAATCCGATGATTCATGATGTAGTTATCCCAAACTATAATCTTTTTATTTCAATACATGTCAGTTGCCCAAGTTCATAATACATGTTTATGCCAATTATAAAGTTTACAATCGCTTTCATGCTCAAATTTCCAAGTCTACACATGCCTAATTAACATAAGCCCAATCTTTTGATTTAATTTACATAGGCTCCAAAACTCATAATTTTATTTTACATGCCAAATTATATACATGTTATATATACCAAATTTCATGTTACATTACATAGATCCAATTGGTGTCGAATTCCATGTATATAATATTTATGCAAATTTTATCATAACAGGATTATACCAAAATTTACAGATCTACCCCAAACTTGCAAATAAAATGATAACATCCAATTTCATGTTGCCAATTATTAATCATATTCTTATAGGCAATAATCCCATTATTCCCCCGTATACATCTCGTATGCGAATCGCGATTTTAGGCCAAGGTCCGAAGTTGACCAAGGTTCATCAAAAGAAAATAAATAGGGGAAGGTAGAAATTTGCATAATAAATAGATCAGGGAGAAAACAACATCATGATAGGCATAAAGATTACAACTTGATGATAACATCATTACGAATCAAGGAAACTGCTGAATAAATCACAAACTTGTCATGAGAATAAAGGTAGACAAGTCTCAAAACTAAAGATTCAAAAAGCAACAGGAATAGATCTGAATCGATAAACATACTTAGATCCAATTCCACTTTATTTCATGCCCATATTAAAATTAAATATTTAGATCTGAAAATAACTAGCACTTACAGAGAACGGCTAATGAATTAAGAAGTGAATTTGTCTTAGAAAGTTGCAGTGTCATTGATCTATCCCCTTGAATTTGTTGTAGAAGCATTGATCTTTGATTTGATTTGAGTTTGGACGCTTAAGCTTTAATTTGGAGACGGCGGCCATGGCTCAAGAGAGATTTTAGCAGCATAACGGTGTAAGAATGATTTGTGTGAGTTAGGCTAGGTCTAGGTGTTATTTTATAGGTGTAGGAAACTCATTTAGGCCATTAGATCAACCCTAGAGTCAATCCGGACCATCAAAACTCGTCCCGGGCCTCAAAAATGGGTTCTGGCCTGAAACAGGCCAACCAGGTCGACCTGGAGGGGGGGAGGTCGACGCTATAGTCGACCCCCATGGGGGAGGTCGACTCCCAGGTCGACCCCCTGGTCGACCTGGCCCCCAGGTCGACCTGGCCAGTTCTGTGCTGACCGAAACCTTCTGAATCTTGTTTTGGCCATATCTTGGTCATACGGACTCCGATTTTCGAAAACTCGGACTCTATTTCATGTAAAATTTCGAGAGGAACGCAATGGTGCTGTCCATTTTACCTAATTCCTGATTCTTAAATTAATTATCCTTATTTTACTATCTTTTCCGTTACATACATCGTTATCGAACTAATTTTTCTTCTCTTCCATGTATAAATTAATTCTTCTTATGCATCACCATTATTTACCCATCATAAGCATATTTTTATATATTTTATTTTATTTTTAATTATATTAAAAATACGGGGTGTTACAATATAGGCATGTATTGTTTAAATACGTGATTATTTAATAAAGTACCTATTTTCAAAAAAATAAAAAATAAATTTTGGCCTATAGAATACCAAGCATAACAAGGATTTATTTGATAGTAATTAACAAATTTTTTAATGATTAGTTAACATATAGTTTGTAGGATTCAATAACGGCCTCCTTTTTGTTTTTGGCTTTAGGTACCAAAACTTCTAGGACCGGCCATGTTGATTATCTAAAAATATTCTAACTTTTCATCGACATTAAATTGATCTTGTTGCATATAAGAAAGATGTATTTGTAGTCCAAGAACAGACAAAGACATGTTTCTAAGTGCAAGCTTGTATATCCCCCATAGTGCCTCTAATGCACAAACCCGTCATTTGTTGACCAACTGAGAAATTTCAACGTTAGCAGTTGTTGAGGTTGACATGCTTATAGAGACATTGTAACGCTCCGCATTTTAAATTAAATGATAAAATAAAATTCCTAAAATCTTCAGAATTTGGTCACGAGACTTGTGTCATTGCGTCCATAGCGATTTTCTAATCAATTTAGACCTATGATTTTCAGAAAACGGACTCAACACGAAGAAAATATCATTAAATGAAGTTTTAGAACAAACATGAAAAAAAAACAAGAGGAAAAAAACACGTCGCTAGTCTTTTAGAGACAGATGAACCTAAATTTTTAAATTTTAGGTGAAAGGATTTATAATAATAAATATTTATATAATCCTATTTTGGAGGCGGGATTCTCAGCAACCACATATTAAAGTTTAAGATGGCGGATGAGTGGATTTAAATTATTCATTTTAGTAACAGTATATATTATCGATTTATTCATGTTAATTTATTTTAGTTTATAATTAGTTAAATTTATAATTACCTGTAATAATTAATTTTCCAGTTAAACTTAGGTATAATTTAATTAGATTTATTTATAGTAGTTTAATTTCTTTTGCAAATTAATTTGACATGTTATAATTAGGATTATTTCCTATTAATATTTAATAAGATTGTAAATTCAATAAAGTTGCAAGTATACATAGAAATTAATTGTTTAGAATTAATTTTTGAAAAATATTAGACATGAGAAATAAATAAAGGAAAAAATGAGGACAATGGGATTTAACCCCCTGACCTCTTACGAGATAGTGTAATGTATTAACCAATTAAACTAAGAAGCCTTTGTGTTAAATATAAGCCTAACTATGTATAAATTTACAGTAAATATGTCAAATTTGGGAAAATAAATTGAGAACAGGAAATTTAGGAATATCCAAAATTGGTTGGTTAAGAAAAGGTTGATATGTAATTAAAATGGAGAACATAATTGCAAGAATAAAAGAAAAAGGACACAGATTAGTATGAAATAGAGATTTACCCATATTGCGCACTATTCAATAACATACAAAAAATTAAAAGAAATATCTTGCAATTACGGATTTCTAATGACATGATCATCTTATACTATGGAAACATATTTTTGTACATTTTCAGTAACCAATCAATTAGAAATAAGCATAACTTCCTAAAAGTTAAACGTATAAAGACAGTAAGTAAAAGAGTAACATAAGTAAAAGGCGTTATGTAAAAGGAAAAGGGTAAGAAGTCAAGATGACACATGATAGCCAAGAACAAATTATAACCTATTATGATAATTGTACGAACACATAAATGGGTCATAATATGACAAGTTGAACATATTATTAAAAACAATATTGTGATAATTGTGCAGACACATAAATTAATCATAATAAACGATTTTGATATGTGTGTAAGTAAGAATATAATATGAAGGTTATAATTAATCTTTTATCGATGGTTGGTTTCGAAGAAAATCGGGGTCGAATTTGGATTCTCCAGATCCAAAAACCACTTGATTCAACTTACGAGTTCAAATGTGTAAGCTATTGAAGACCAGAGAACTATCCATTGTATTGAAGCCTGAAGACCTTAAAGATAAGAGGATTGCTTGTTGATAACCTCGGAGTCGCGCTCTAGGTAAGAGTAGCAGCAATCCCTTATTGTGGGATCCTCGATGATGCAAGGATCGTGGTCATTGCAAACTAGGGAAGCAGTAGGATAGTACATTCAGTTCATCTTGTTCCTGGATGACTTGTAATGAATGAATGTCTAACAGAGAATTTCCAACAATCACGAACGTTGACTTTTACAAACGTACATCTATTTGGTGGCGGGGACTTAATCCTTAGCTTAACACCAAGAATATTTTTCGTACAAGTCAATTAGTAGTTGGCGGATCTGGTAGTGTGGCATTTAAGTATATAAAGTGTGTTAAATTTAAAAAAGTTAAAGACGTTACCTTATTAAGACCTCACACCACGGAATCACTAAAACCGGGCATGCGACAGGGTTGCATGAGATCCAGGGATATGGTCATTACCCTTCTAGATTAAATACTGAATGTTGAGAAAGTGATGTAGGATCCCAGGATAGGTCGGTAACGACCGGGACAAATGTCATATCCCGCCCGTTTTCGAAGTCTGATTAGGGCCATCCTTGTAAGCGCATCGGCAGGTAACTCAGGTGCACTCTTCTAGAGGTGCACTGTACGGTCCCTTACGCTAGCCCTTGTTGGAAATCCATTTCTTGATAAGTTCTTCTGCGAATTTCTATTGTATAAACCGAATGTTAGATATGGATGCACTTTCGGCTGTATTTGAATAAGTTTAGTAAAAAATTATTTTTCAAAAGGAATAGACATTAACAATAATATTAGATGATTTTACATATCAAAGATTTTGACTATCATAAGGTAAAAACCCGTTTGTCAATTTATTTATGGGTGTGGTCTTATATGACGCTATTCTTTCTAAAGGACATTGTTTTGATATACCCTCATCTTGCCGTCGGTTTTTATTTGTAACGCGGTTTTTATAAGATACTCTCATTTTCAAAAGTGATCGTTCGTTTATCGATCTATGACTCAAGTCATAGTATTATGGTTTGTGTTTCTTACGCTGATTTTTTCCCAAGGCTGATCCTGGTCTTTTCAATACTCTTGTCAGTTCCGAGTAGTTTTCAGATTTTTCTGAGGAAGCATGGGGCCGAGTATCATTTTGTATGGATAGAAGTAAGATTTCTTGGATAGAGATTGTTTGGGGCTTTCCAAAGGAGGTAGAGATCTTCATCTATGCACGAGCATGGTTATATTGTTTCGCTGTGTTATTTATGTTTGTTTATTATTTCAGCATTTGTAAGGACAAATTTTTTAACTGTCCAGGCTGATTTAGGATTAGACTCTGATTATATAAAAAATGTTTTCCATTATAAAGGTTAATTGATTATTATATATTATCCATTCGTTGTGAGATTTTGTTGTATTTCGCTATTTTATATTCTGTTCTTGTTCTTTTTACTTCACCATTGAGTTTCCGACCTTTCGCCGCTTGGGAATTCATGGCTAAGGGGATCAGTGTGATTTTCTAGGGGTGAATTTGGGGTCCTCACAAATTTGCACCTACTGCATGGACAACGAATTTCTACATCGTTTCCAATATTACTTAAAGCTAATTCGATGAACACATATACCCCGTTAAGAGAATGTTCACTTATTGAGCCACTAATTTCCATTTTTTTGACACATCTAGCTCCGATCAATAAAATAATTGACCATTTTCCTACTTTAAAACATATGATGAAAAGTAAAAAAAAATATTAATCGATAGTTTTATATTTTGTTTATATTTTAATTACTGCTTTAAAAAACATTTACTAAATTATATACGATTTTTACAAAATTTATTTTAAATAAACAATTAATGGTTCATTGACATTTATGTGCCTTCTGTGATGGTCGGTCATCCTACTTCCTATTACAAACACAATAGCAATTACATTCCGCAAATCATATTATTTTAAACGATTTCTCAAAATTTTAGCAGCACTTTCCCTATGTTCGTTGTATCGTACACAAATGTGCGTACATAAAAAACAAAAAAGAAATACCATCGAAATATTGTGAATCATTTAAAGTGATATGATTTACGACACACAATTACTTATAGTGTATGTAACTTTCTAATACAGGGACAAAGACAAATGTTGCATAAGATGAATATGGATGTTTGTTTTGTAATAAAAACAAATATCCATGTAAGAATCATATACAACACATGTTAGACACGACCAAATAATATTTAAAGGGATTTAATATTTGTTTATATTTTAACGTTTTATAACATATGTACTAAATTTTATATTTTTATTATTCTGCATAATGTATAACTCGTTTTTGCTAATATATTACATTATATACTAAACTAAATATTTAATTTGTTTATATAGTTAAATTGTACTATTTATTGAATTCTAACTATGATGATTCCTATCAAAATCATTCAGAAGTTATTATACACCAAATCAATTCGTGCAACTCGCATTCATATAAATTATCGTTGACTACGATCAATCCTAACATAATATATTCTTCGTGTTTGCATATATTATACTATTTGCAAACCCTATCATACAATTACGTTCAATAGAAACAAAATCATCCTAAACATACACAGTGAGCTAAATAGATAATTTTGCAATAATAGTAATTTGACCATTATGATTGTAATAATAGCAATTAGCATGTAATATGATGTAATAAACATACACTGGAAGTTAGGAATCAAACATAATGCAAAATTAGATCTAAATAAA
Organism: Allium sativum; assembly: GCA_030737875.1. Classification (NCBI taxonomy): domain Eukaryota; kingdom Viridiplantae; phylum Streptophyta; class Magnoliopsida; order Asparagales; family Amaryllidaceae; genus Allium; species Allium sativum. The sequence goes on from CM060915.1 coordinate 383,365,010, forward strand.
TAGGGTTTAGGCCAAAAAAATCTGGTTGCAAGTGTGGAAGGGTGGGGAAGTGCTGCAACGTGTAGTAATTGGCGCTGAAGGTCGTTCGGAGGGTGGTTGGAGTGGTGGCAGCATTGGGAAAGTTGGGGGAAAAGGAAGTAAGTTTTTTTTTTCTAGAAGAAGGAATGGAGTAGGTTGCAGTTATGGAATCATATACAAGGTATTTCCGTTGGCTTTCAATGACCACTAGTGATCTTTATTCCAACAGTTTCCAATGGTTTCTAATGGCAAGTTTATTCAACTAACAGTTTTACCACGAAGTCAACGAGCCGTTGTTAGCTGTTGACGGTCGTTGGAAACTGATCGTGATTAGACTGTAAATCTAGTAATAGATATTGTTCATGTATTCTGGAATAAATATACAAAAAAAAGCTTATTCGGTGTTAGTCCTAAACATATAGGATTGACTAAAAGATTTGAAGAAAATTTAAATATATTTTGAAAACGAAACTCATACTCCGATTTGCAGTGAATTAATTTTCTGTGATTTGTTTTGTTGTAGTATTCTAATTCTATATCTATATGTACTGCAACTAATCACTTAGATTTAACGTACTATATGAGTTGAAATATGTTTTTCTTATTTTTGAATTGAATATTTAAATGTGATATTCTTATTCTCTATTAGATTCATGTATACCAAATCAATTCATACTTCAGTCCAGTTCATATCAAATCTCAACTAGTGCCCGACATGATTTTAACTAAATTTTGACTCATAACCATATGAATAAGGTGAATGTTAAAGTATGGACTGCTGCGTTATTTACAAAATGAACTCATATACCCGTGTGGGCTTTGTATGTGTATATGGGCTGTGTCTATCTTTTGGCCCATCGCTTTTTCTCTTTTATAAATACATTTGTATAGTCATGTAACGATTCATTCAGAAAGTATTATTACAAGTTTTACATTTCAATCACTTTTCTTACATGGCATCAGAGCCGAAAGCCTAATGGCAATTCATATTAATCCATAATCGATAGAGGGGCGTGATTTTGTCTCCTCAGTTAAGCGTCATCATCGGAGATCAAACCTCTCTGATCGTGGTGACATCTGTTCTTACCTCGCTCTGCGTGCCTGGCTAGAAATTTCTTTCACGGCGGCTACAACAACGTTTTATTTCAGTCATCTGAGAATAAAATCTCATCATCTGACTTTCTTGGTGAGGATTCGTCGGTTCTTGCAACCTAAAAGGAAACAAGAACCTCCTCCTGCACTTCTTTTTACCCATATCATCGCGTCGGCTGTCACTCTTTTGAGCAGGTGACCTCGCCACACATTCTTTCCCAACATTTGAGCGATATCTGATTGTCACACCAACCATGGAAGGACCCAATGATGGGAATTCCTCTGCAAATTCAAGTGTGGGCATTGTTGAACCAGCCAGCACCACTCAAGCCCTCGTAAAGCCAAAGACTCAAGTAATAACCACCCCTCTCGATGAAGAGAATTACCTTTTATGGAAGTTCCAGATTGAAACAGCCTTGAAAGGTTACGACCTTCAAGATTATGTCAAAGGAACAAGGCCTGTGCCGCCTGCAATGATCAATGATAAAGATGGAAACATGATCAGTAATCCAGCATACATACATCATCAGAAACAAGATAGTCTACTGTCCTCATGGCTTCTTTCATCCATAAGTACCAGTTTATTATCTCTGGTCATTGGATGCAACACATCCTATGAAATTTGGTCTACTATACAACAGATTTTTAACTCCCAATCGTCAGCAAGAATAATGCATTACAGAATGGAGTTTCAAAATGCAAGAAAAGGGGATTCATCGATGAGAGAGTACATTTCTAAGGTTAAGACTATATGTGACAAACTTAAGGCAGTAGGACATCATGTATCTAACAATGAACAAATTCTTACTCTTACAAATGGATTAGATGAAGAATATGAGTCGATTGTTACCTTTATAGCCACCCAACCAATATTACCTGACATCCAAACGGTATATTCTGCACTGTTAGCACATAAGGGCAGAGTGGAACAAAGAAAGGCAACACAAACTGATTACAGTATCAACCTTGCCTCAAACTCAAGAAATACAAACATAAGTCAATCAAGAAATGCACCTGGTTTCGGCAGAGGCAACAATCAAGGGCCAAGAGGCAATCCTAATTAAAGAGGAAGAGGCAGAGGCAGATCCAACAATGCTCCAAGAATCAAGTGCCAGATATGTGACAAACCTGGACATTCAGCAAACAGGTGTTATTTCAGGTTCAACACAGATGTGAACAATGCACAACAAGGGCAGCTTAATCAAAGAGGAGTCAACATAAACATGGCACAAGGAAATCAAGGCAGATCTAATGCAGAGAGCTCAGCAACTACAAGTAACAGTGATGAACTTGGCAAACTTGATGATATCAATAGCGAGGACTGGTTTCCAGACTCTGGAGCAACCAATCATATCACACACTGGAACTGGTTTGATAAAAGGAAGAAGAAAATTCTTCCTTAATAACTTACTTAGGGTTCCAAATGTTAAGAAAAACCTCATCAGTGTTTCCCAATTCACTAGTGATAATAAGGTATATTTTGAGTTTCACCCAGAATATTGTCTTGTTAGAGAATCTCTAAATAAAGACATATTATAACAGGGTAAATTGGATAACGGCTTATATCGATTCAAGAACTTGCAATCAAGTCTAGGGAATGATAAAAATACATGGTGTTGTAATGCCAATATTCAATTTGACAACAATATGAACAATGTTAATTCTGATGATAATGATTGTAATAGATATGACTGTAATAATATGAAAAATGATCTTGACATTTGGCATTGTAAACCAGGACATCCTAGTTATGACATTGTGTTGAAAGTATTGAATGACAATAATATTTCATATAAGAATTTACCTGTTTCCACTCCATGTACACACTGTCAAATTGGAAAAAGCCATAAATTACCTTTTAGCAGATCTAAGACAGTGTATTCCAAACCCCTGGAACTATTAACATCAGACCTATGGGGTCCTGCATCATTTAGCTCAAGACAAGGACACAGGTATTATTTATCTATAGTTGATGCATGCACAAGATACACCTGGATTTTCTTTCTAAAAGCCAAATCAGATACACATGATGCTATGTTACAATTTATCAATTTCATAGAAAGACAATTAAACTGCAGCATAAAGATCATACAAACAGATGGAGGGAGTGAGTTCCTATCCCTAAAAGGATTTTTCAACAATAAGGGGATAATTCATAGAACCACTTGCCCTTACACATCTGAACAAAATGGCATAGTGGAGAGAAAACACAAACATATTGTAGATACTGGGTTAACTCTACTGTCAAAGGCATCAATGCCACTAAAATATTGGAATGAGGCATTTGACACAGCTGTGCATTTGATAAATATCATGCCAACAAAAAAATTGCAATACAAATGTCCTTATGAAATGCTACATAACAAGAAACCAGATTACAACATTTTAAGGACATTTGGATGCTTGTGTTACCCGTGCCTCAGACCATATAACAACCATAAACTTTCCCTAAGATCCATTAAATGTACCTTTTTAGGATATGGGAACAATCAAAAAGGGTATAAATGCATGGATACTAAGGGAAAAGTCATAATTTCAAGACATGCTGTTTTTAAAGAAGGTGCTTTTCCTTTTGCAGAAAAAGGAAACATCAATGAGCAAAAGCATGTTCAATTAAAACTAGAAATTGGGACAATTCCTATATTATCATAACACGAAGTGCACACTAATGAGGATGACACATTATATCAGACACATACTTCTCCAACTGTATCAAGCACAAGGTCAGGATACAGTTCAAGTGAGCACATGACTGATGATGAACAACATGCAGATGACAACAGAGACACTAATAGCAATCATGACAATGGAAATAATGGTACTGCATTTGATGATAGCAATCAAAATATTGGAAATGACAACACCACAACAGATGACAGTAGCAGTGATAATGAAAAACAGCCAACACAGACTCGACATCATATGGTGACTAGAGTCAAAAGTGGGATATTCAAGCCCAAAATATACAGTGCAGCTATCAAGGACACAAAACCCACCGAAGAACCTTTTACATTTAATCAGGCAGTAAAACACAAGCAGTGGTGTGATGCTATGAACGAGGAGTATGAAGCACTAGTCAGAAATAAAACTTGGAGTTTAGTCACACCCCCCAAGAATAAAAATATTGTGGGGGTGTAAATGGACTAACAAGTTGAAGAGAGATGCTAATGGGAATATATCAAAATATAAGGCCAGATTGGTGGCAAGAGGGTTTTCACAACAATATGGCATTGACTTTAATGAAACATTTTCCCCAATGGTCAAATCTACAACCATTAGAATTATTTTAACTATTGCTCTACATTTTGGATGGAATATAAGACATTTAGATGTGTGCAATGCCTTTCTAAATGGTGAGCTAAATGAAGAAGTCTATATGCAGCAACCTACAGGCTATGTTTGTAAAGGAAAAGAAAATTATGCATGCAAACTTCATAAGGCCATATATGGGTTGAAGCAAGCTTCAAGAGCTTGGTAAATGAAATTAAAGAATACTCTTGAAAGATTGGGATACAAGAGGACAATTCCAGACAACTCCTTGTACACAAAAATTACTGATAAGAATACAACATATATTCTAGTGTATGTTGTTGATATTTTAGTTACAGGGAGTAACAGAGAAGAAATAGATTTTGTGATAAATCAACTCGACCAAACTTTTGCAATCAAAGACATGGGGGAAGTTGATTACTTTCTAAGTATTCAGGTCAAAAGAAAATCCAATTCAGAGATTTTTCTTTCTCAAAAGAAATATATTTCTGAAATTTTGGCAAGAGCAAATATGGATAGTGCCGAATCAATCACTACTCTTATGACTAGTAGTTTAAGGCTCTCTAAAGCAGATGGGGAAGCTATTGAAAACTGCACTCAATATCGTAGCATAGTTGGGGCTTTACAATACTTGATTATAACAAGACCAGAAATTAGCTTTAGTGTCAATAAGGTTTGCCAATTCATGGCAAATCCTTTGAGCAAGCACTGAGCTGCTGTTAAACGAATCCTACGCTACCTAAGGGGAACCCTAGATTACGGTTTAACAATTAGAGCAAGTCAAGACATAAACTAAAACGACCCGAATTCCGTACTCTTTGGTCGACTAATAACAGCACACGTCCATCCCAAATGACACAGAAATACGAATCTTATTAGAAAGAAGTTAGAGGATGAGAAATAGAAAGAAAGAAATATTAAAATAGACGAAAACGAAGAACACAAGTCACACAGCGGAAAGAATAAAATATATTATATAATATAAACTTTGAAATACAAATCAGTAACTGTATATATACATACCATTATCAGAGCACAACGATTATCCCTAGATCAGTTATAAACACCTGTTTCCAGTCACAACAGCAGAAAAATATGAAAGTCTATAGCTATCTGGTGAAGTCTCCTACTTCAAACTTCTCCAAGCGAATCTGTAAAATCCCGACTACTAGACTGCCCGTACAAATTTGGGCACCCAAGAGTTTAGGGAAAACAAACAAAATAAACTCTGGGTCAGTCATGGGACTGGTGTGAGTAAACTCCAATCATTTGTTTAACTTTCAAAATCTTTTCGAAAGAAATGATAATAGTAAGACCGATCCACACATAAATACGGATGGTTTTTACCTTATGATAACCAAAAATATTTTTGATACCAAATACCGTGATATTATAATAGTGTCTACAACAAGTAAATAGAATCTAGCGGAACGCTTGCATCTCACGCTCCATATATAATATAAAATCAAAAACCGTAGAGCGCTTATTGGAGATTGGATTTCCAACATGACAAGGTATGGGACCACCTGCCGATAGTGTATCTCTAAAGGAGAATACACTGGGTTCAACAAGAATGTCTTGCAACCCGGCCCATACATGACCAACCACTCATTTCGCTTGAGTGTATCGAATGTATATCACCAACAGTTGGGATCAGCAACCATCTCCCGAAAGGGACAGCATCGATAGATTAAAGAAGCAAATTGAATTTCTTTAGATAAGTGATTATACATCCTAATGGGAGCGACCCACATAGCCATGCTGCCTGCCCGATTTTTTTCAATTCCCGGTTGTGAGGATTGAGGTTTGAATTGTCTTTCAGAATATATGGCCACCATTCACTTTGAATGCCACATCGTCATATCCACCAAATCACAAATTGATTTCCCCAAAAATGCCATGGGTATAAAGCTTAGAGGAACGAATTCCTCCACCACCAAACGTAAATATGTTTGAAGAGATCAACTTACGCGATCCGTTAGATATACTCTGTCAGACATTCGTCCATTCACGCTGTCCTGGGACTGGACAAACCGAAGGCACTATCCCGTAATCAGGACATCCCTTGCATAACTCCGTCTTCAATTATTTTCATCATATTTGATTGCAACGCAAATGCCCATACAGAGTGGTTTCCAGATAATGAATATGATGTCGGTCTCTCCGTATTGATGATGGAAAAACGGTCAAAAACTTCGATAGTCGGTGATTTAACTATCAAAGAAAAATAAGTGTGCAACCAACGATCTTATTTCCAAGTAGGAATTCGATCGATCAATCATCAATCAACATTGGCCCCTTTAAATCAAATCCTATTATATTATCATTTACAATTCTCATTTCCCATCTTTCGTATTCTTTTGCAGCTCGATTTCCCCTCTCGATTCTTTGAAACACATTTTCAATATTATAATTCATTCATTCGAGAAAATATTTCTTATTCCAGTTAGAAAAAACATTTCTAAATATTCACGAATCCTTATTTTCTATATTCAGAAAATATACATTATTAATATCGGAAAATATTTCCGAATTCCCTTCCTTAATTTCTCGTTGACCAATTCATTTCATTTTAACAACATCGTTACAATTGTTGTTTCCAAATATTTGATTTATAAAACATTTCTTCTAACAACAGCGTTACAATCGCTGTTTATAATTATAGAACACTTATTATAACAATAGTGTTAAGATTGCTGTCAAAACAGTTATTATAACGGCAGCGTTAAAATTTCTATTTAGATTTACCAAAACATTTACTTTAACGGCAGCATTTAAAATCGCTATTAAAAATATTTGGTTTATCAAAATACAACTTGTATTTATTTATTTCAATTAAATAAATTAATAAGTAAATAAATAAATAATTATTAAAGTTGATTCAAACGGAAAGTAAAATAACTACTTCCTAATTTCGATATAATCGAATTTCAATAAACAACTCTCATTCGAATACTCTATATTCGATTAATATTCTGAACTCTAAACTAAAACTCATCGTTTCTTTTAAAACGATTACCATTTTCCCTTTCCACTCAATTTCCAATTTGGATTTATATTTCAAATCATCTAAATTTCCTTTATAAATATTTCATTTGCAAAATATTTCCTTTAAATCATTATTCACTTTAATCGTGAATATATTCCTTTTATATATAGTTTGACTTCACACTTATAAATACTATCTTAAACCCAATTTTTTATTTATAACTTCTATTAAGAATTACTTATATAAGTCTCACTTCTTTTTATCTTAATCATTTAAAATCTCGTTTAACATTTCCTTAATAATAGCTAAGTTCAAATCTCCTTTCAAATATTGGCTTAAAAACCCATTTCTACTTCTCTACATAAATTCAAATTATGAATTTATATTCTAATGATAAATAATTCAATTAATATATATTCTCATTCATACACAAATCCTTGATATATTCATTTGAAACAGGTTTTCTATTTTGAATTCTATCAAAATTTAAATTTCTATTTTTGAAAATAGATTCCCTTTTTAAAATTGGAATTCCCTTTTTCTATATTCGAAAATATATACGGTATTTAAATATCAAATCCTAGGGCCAATGTAATTTAAACACAACATACTCGATCACCAATTATATATCACATCATATAACACAACCAATAATAAAAATGTTGAGGGATCTAGTTGGATCCCTCCAACTTGTTTCCCTGCATCCACAGATGTTAATCAACATCAATATGAAATATCAGAACTAAAAATCGATCAATGATGTAATCATATCAACCATTTCAACCAATTTTATCAACTATTCAACCAATCAACCATTGCACAGTATAAAATTATTATAAATAAATTTAAAACTCGTTTATATAAAAATATAAACGAGTCAGAGTTTAGTGAGGTTACTCACCTCGTTTTGCAGTTGACGGTCCTGGTTTCATTTCGTTTACAATCAAACAAGCGATGGATTTTATCACGAAATTTCAGTACTTTTGTTCTCCACCACAATGGTTCCACAACGAAGATCTTGTCGTTTGCTTCCAACGTAGTTTTGTTCATTCAGTTCTAATCAGAAATGAAGGTTGGTTTTAAATAACTAATAGATCATTAACCTTTTAAATTACAATGATTGATGAAACTAAAATATGGCCTAACTATCTTTCTTCCCTTTCGTTACCTAAGGTAGCCCTGACTCCTTCAGCAAAACCACATTGCCATTCCCACTACCGTGCCAATCCAGATCCACCAACTTGCTCCGCTAATCTCTTTTATACTATATATATATATATATATTTCATGAATTAGAACCAGCCTGCTACTGTGCTCCATTCACCATTACTACGTTTTATAAGTTTTAATCCTTCTCGAATTCCACATACCCAATGTTTGAAAAAATAGGACCCTGAAACAATACCATTACTTTGATAAAAACGTTCCAGGCATCATCATTAATTAGGGATCGCTAATCACTTAATCATATAGTTTACCCATTTTTGAACCATCGCCGCCGTTCATACTGGCAACCGGACCCCACGCCGTCGACTTTGCCGGAACCGCTCCATCAAGACCTTCCACCAGTAGTGTCGTCGACCTGCTGAATGTTGCACCGTCGTCGAAACTTCCCATCATCGTCGTGAACTCTGGCAACAATCGCTCACTTGCTCGCTCTTGAATTTAGAAGCTGCTGTTTCATTTTAAGCATTTGTTTTCATGCTACAAGTTGATGCGGATGTTAGCATGATCGGCGATCTGGGTATTGCGGGCTTACTTGGATGTTGAAAAGGTATTGGCCACAACAAAGCTTAATGAGGATGAACGATATGTATGGAGGTCTCAAATTGGTGGTTGACCAAAGCTAGCCTTAAAGCTTCATGTTAACTTCCTGATCCCAAAACCAACCTTCGCTGCCTCGTCAATCCATCGGCATGCTTCTCCCTTTCTCTATGAAAACAACATCCAACTATAACCCCTCCTCACTTTCATTAATATTTCCAATAAACTGATTATTGACTTAAAAGTTTTCACTAACCTATCATCCAGTTAAAATGAGAAGTGGCCCCCTTTTCAGATCACCTGAACTCCTCCTATGTTTGACCTTCCACTGAACATTGCATCTTCACATACACTTGCTCAACACTTCTTTTCCCATGATCCAAAATATTCATTGACAATAGGATAATCCTTCCTCATTCTTTCACGTTCCCCTCAAACGCACTCAACCACTTACTTTTATTTTCTTCCCCCAATCTCGTTTTGAAATTAAATCTGCAAAGACTCTTTGTCTCCTCCTATTGAAACCGTTCACACCCACTGCTATTCTTCACCAAGGCCAATCTTTTCATCACGTTTGAACCTACAAACCAATTTCCTTTTTATGTTCAAAAACACGTCCCCTCTTCAGTGCATCATTCAAGCACGCTAAACCCACCAAACTGAACCGCAGCTATGCCCTGATGCACTGGACGCCGCACACCCCTCTGATCGACCAGGCTCCCTCCATGCCATCTCCAGTTCAAAGCCCTAAGCGTTGGAATATTTCGAACCCCCAGAAAATACTTCGAGTTATACGAAAACAGTATGGGACTGAAGCTTGTTTGCTTGCGAATGGATTCTAAAATCTGTAGTATCTCGAAGGATGAATAGAAGAGGAGACTGCTGGTTTCTGATGTTTCCGAGTAGAAGAAAAGAGTGAGCAAAACACGTCCTTTTTGTTCTCTTTTTATTACCTATATATTTATTTATATTGAGTTGTAACTATCCAGTGTTGAACGATGTATAGGACATAGACTTTTTTCTTCTCTGTGTTTTGAAAGAAAGAACAAGGACATTATTTAAAGGGATGAGAAAGTGTGCCAGTCACGGAATGGAGTAGCTTGACGAGCACGGAATGGAAATAGCTTGAGGGCCACGGTTTGCAATACCTTGGCTCCCACGGTTCTTTAAACAACTTGGCAGGCACACTTCCATAGATTGGATAGCACGTTTTTTTTTTCTTGCTAGTCCGTTAGTTTCATTAAATTCTAGACGATGACTTAAAACTAATAGAAGTATAGGTCGGCTTAATAAATATTAATAAGTACTTAGAGGGGTGAACGTATACTGTTGTAACAACCCACCTCCGCTAGGATCACTCACAAAGGGAATGCACTAGTTTTGGAGAGGTATTATCGAGATAACATCACAGAATTATCACAAGACAGAACATAAATAAATAATTAAGTAATCAGCGGAAGAATTTATGAGCAAAACAGAACTTCATTTCATTCCAAAATAAACCATGTCTTTTACAAACATTTCAAATAACTTCATTACAACTGTCTTGTAATAATAGCCAAAGAAGCAATAACTTAAAAACAGAAAAACAGCTTATTCCCCAAGTGCAGTAAAATGAAGCAGCCATAGCAAACCGTATATGCTGAGCCAAAGCAAGTGATATCCAAGCTAAGAGCTAGTGTTTCCTCCCTGAGAACCTGGGGGGGAACGAAAGAAAAAGAGGCGAAAGGAAAAGGGTCAGTCATAAAGACTGAGTAAGTCCTAGTGACTTTCAGTGTAAAAACGGTTAAAACAACATGTCATGTATGAACTGGAACTAAACTTAAGAATGGTGTCAAGGTGAACAAGATAGACTAAGGTGATCTGGATAAGTCAATACAAGTCAAGTAAAGCATCACATGTTCGGGATTCGTTGCATCGACTGTACTAGTATATTAAGCCCATATCACAAGTTAATCACGAAATAAATCCCACGGCCCAATATCATGAAATGACCCTGAAACGGGGTCTGACCCAAGTACGGGGTCCTACGGAGCGATTATCTAGTCGATCGGCTCCCAACAAGTTCTAGCTCGTCAAGTGTCCGTGTCATACGGCTAATCACGAATGTAGTCACCTGTGCTGGGTCCACCTTCGGGTGTATCAGCCCTAGGGTGTCAACCCCTGACACGATTCAAGATGCACAAATAAATCTACGGATACCTAGTGTCTGCCCCGGAATACGTGCACGACCGTAGCCCACCGAACCTACACTGGCATACCCCACTGCCGTCGTTCACCTCTCACAATCAGCCCAGTAATCGTGCCCCACCCGGCCTAGCCCCAGGGTACCTTGATACATCTAGAGGGTTACTGCTGAAAGGGGCCGTGTCTAGGGTTTCGCCTAACAGATTAGGTCATGTAATTCGTGACCTAAACCGCCTAACCGATTAAGTCATGTAATTCGTGACTTAATCCTTTTCCAGTCTAGTCATGTCAAGATGGTTAAGTATGTCATTTAAATTCGTGACTTAACCCGCTTACGTGTCATGTCAAGTTGGCTAAGTGTTGTCGTTTCAAGTCCATTACTTAGCCCTACAAATCGTGTTCAAGTTGGTTAAGTTGTCTTTTCATGTTCATGACTTAACCCTAATTGGCATTAATTGATTCGTTAATGCACCGAACCACTCACATTGGATCTTATTGTTCGTAACCACTGGATTTGCCGGGCGGTTCCGGGCAGGTTTACGCTACGAACTCAACCCAACCTCGGGTTCCAAGCGCGATGTGACCAACTACCCACATTGGATCCTATTGTTTGTAGCAACTGGATTTGCCGGGCGGTTCCGGGCAGGTTTACACTACAAACTCAACCCAACCTCGAGTTGGCCACTTTCTTGTTTTCTAAAGTCATGCCCATGTTCTTATCAGATTCGTGCTATTTTCATAGCATGTTCATATGTCAATTTCGTGCCCAACTAAGGCATGTTTCAAGTCAAGTTATGGCATGTTCAAGTCGAGTTTTCGTGCCATATTTCATGTTCTACTTATGCCAAATTTCACGGTTTATGATTATAATCAATTCAAGTTTTTCCTATTCTACCCAATCGTATCCCCAACGTATATAAACGTACATCGTTCGCAAGCATAAACAATTCAAGAGATAGAGGGGAATAACACCAGACATGTGATAGGCATACGTGACAATTCCAACATTACTTGCATAATAAACAGGCTATAACATATCACATAGTTTCAATACTAGCTTGATGATAACTTGGCATAGTAATGGTTCCAACTTAGTTCAACATGATGAATTCAACTTTACATCCTAGGCATAATAATCATTTCGGGCATAATAATACTTTTATTACAACCATGAAACATTAAAGGCATGGTAATTCTAATAGGCATAGTGGATTCCAATTTAGTATTTTTAACATAATGATTCTCATCTAGCATTATAAACATAATGATTCCAACTTTTCATCATAACCTAGCGATTCCCAATTTAACATGATAGGTATATTAACATCACAGGCATAGTTTCATTAATATCATAGACATGGTTTAATTAGCATCATAGGCATGGTTTAATCAACATGAGGATTTCAATGAACATAATGATTCCATGGACATGTATTTGTACAACTTGCAATAAAATTAAGCCCAAGTGATTCATAACAACATCAACATCATGATAAGTTTAACTTGCAACATTAACATAGCAATATTCCCAAATTTTGATTCAAAGTTAAACAATATAAACATGGATTAATAATAGTTCCTAAATCCAGTTTCAATTCATAGCATGTCCATGTTATTTCAGCGTTTTTGCCTAAAAAGTGACATAGAACTTACAATATGAAGCAAGCAATCCAAATCAAAACTTTAAATCAAATAGCTCCAAATCCGTTGTCTAAAGCGTCGTAGTTGTTGTAGCTTCTAGTTGTAGCCTTCAAGAATCATCCTTCGTCTTCTTTAATTTTGTTCTTTGTATTTTTAATTTAGAGTTCTAGGTTTAATGGCGGCTGCATGAGTGCTAAAATGAAATAGTATGATTTAAGCTAGGTCTTAGGGTCTTTTTATAGTTGTAGGAAATTGATTTCAGCCTTTAGATTAACCCTAGAATAGGTCTGAGCCATCCAAAATCGTCACAAGCCCCTAAAACAAGACCCAGGAGCCAAAACAGGTGCACCAGAAAAACTGGTCCGACCGGGGGGGTTCGACCCCTGGGTCGACATGGGTGTCGACCCATGGGTCGACATGGGTGTCGACCCATTGGGGGGGTCGACACTGGTGTCGACCCCTGTGTCGACCCTGCCTGGGGCGGGATTTTTCCCCGCCTACCCTGAATTCTGAAAATTTGAATCTGTTTTTGAATTTGAATTTTTCGTGAAACTTTGTGAGGCCATATCTTGATCATACGGACTCCGATTTACGAAATTTCGGACTCTATTTCGCGTATTTTTCCGAGACGAACGCATTGGCGCAACCCGTTTTCCCTGATTCAGATTTTAACATTTAATTCTGCCTTGATTCTTGTCTTAACATGTTGTTAAAATTCGGGTTGTTACATTCTCCCCTCCTTAAAGGATTTCGTCCCCGAAATCTCCAAGTTAGGGAGGATGTGTCCTACCATCCAATCATCCATCTACTCAAAACATCATCCACAAGCAACCATGGTCCTTAAAAGACTTCTAATGTTTTATGAACACATGCAAAGAGTGTGTGTATATGTTCCTTAGCTAATGCTAATGATCAGGCCTGATTGATCTTCTAAATGCAGAATATGTTTAGTGAAATGAATCCAATATGTATGCAAAAATTTCCTATTATAATTCATAATTTCTACATGAGTGCCCAAACATTCAATCATATGCAATAACCAAATGATAGTACAACCAAGTTTCCAAAATAAACACTCATGCATATGCAAGTATGAAACTGTGACTGAGCCGATCTAGTGCCTAATGTGTATTCATGCATCCACGAGCAACCACTTGCAACCATTTCGCAATCATAACATGTTTCAATTACATGTTTACATCCAAAAAGATTCTACCTATGGTTCTCAAGATAGGATCGAGGAGATAACAAGATAAAACAAAGCATCTAGAAAAAGAAGTTAACGATGTACCCCCAGAAGGTCCGGTCTGCTTTTTAGGGCAGTCCTTGCTGATGTGTCCAGTCTCCCCACAATGAAAACATTCACCTTGCTTTCTCTTCCTCTTTCTACAATCCTTGGCTATGTGCCCTTCCGTACCACAGAAATTGCATTTCCTTTTATCACGTGAGTTATCGTTCTTGCCTCCTTTCTCGGCGTCTACCTTCTTATTCTGAGAATCGTTGGGCTTGACCTCTTTCTTGCCCTTCTTTTCTTCCTCATACAGTAGGGCCATATCTACCAAGCTTTCAAAGGTCACTCCCATGGGCACATGAGACATGGCCAAACCATGTAGTAGCTCGTTCAAGCCTCGTGCAAAACGTAGCGCCTTTTTCTGAGGAGTGTTGACCAACTCCAATCCGAAGCGAGCAAGCTAATTGAAATGGTTCACGTATTCTTTAACTGTCATATTTCCTTGTTTAAGGGCCAGAAACCGTTCCATTTGGAGACTCTCCTCTGCCGATGACAAGAACTTAAGCCCAAATCTCCCTCTAAAGTCCGCCCAAGTCTCAATGGGCCTAATAGCGTTGGTGACTTCCCACCAATAAGAAGCTTCCTCTTTCATGAGCCATGCCGCCAACTGTACTTTCCTATTGTCCTCTACCTCAAAGATAACAAATAAGTCTTCGGTTTCCTTCAACCAATTCCGTTCCTCAACAAAAGTCTCAGTTCCTAGGAAATCCTTTCCGCCCATGGCCTTAAAGTCCTTGCACATCTTTGAAAAAGCGGTTTCTCGCGGAGGTTGAGGAGGATGAGGAGGAGGATTGGCTGGGCCTGCCACATTAGCCCGAGCCTCGAGGAAACGACGGAACCAAGTGGGTATATTGACCCCCTCGGGAAGATTAAGGTCGTCGGCCATGATAAGCTGAAAACGAAAAAGGAAAAGATTCAAATGAGGAAACAAAGATAGTGCTAATGGCTTTGGGGAATATGCCTTTTAATCAAAACAAAATTTTCTTGAAAATTTGCTTCTTTGTAAATGGTTTTGAAAAAAAAATTCAAAAGGTTTTCAAAACTTTTGCCCAGTCTTGGTAACCTTCTGCTCTGATACCAAGTGTAACACCCCACCTCCGCTAGGATCACTCACAAAGGGAATGCACTAGTTTTGGAGAGGTATTATCGAGATAACATCACAGAATTATCACAAGACAGAACATAAATAAATAATTAAGTAATCAGCGGAAGAATTTATGAGCAAAATAGAACTTCATTTCATTCCAAAATAAACCATGTCTTTTACAAACATTTCAAATAACTTCATTACAACTGTCTTGTAATAATAGCCAAAGAAGGAATAACTTAAAAACAGAAAAACAGCTTATTCCCCAAGTGCAGTAAAATGAAGCAGCTATAGCAAACCGTACATGC
The DNA here is from genome assembly GCA_030737875.1 of Allium sativum. NCBI lineage: Eukaryota > Viridiplantae > Streptophyta > Magnoliopsida > Asparagales > Amaryllidaceae > Allium > Allium sativum. Next base: position 383,380,657 of record CM060915.1, read on the forward strand.
TGAGCCAAAGCAAGTGATATCCAAGCTAAGAGCTAGTGTTTCCTCCCTGAGAACCTGGGGGGGGGACGAAAGAAAAAGAGGCGAAAGGAAAAGGGTCAGTCATAAAGACTGAGTAAGTCCTAGTGACTTTCAGTGTAAAAACGGTTAAAACAACATGTCATGTATGAACTGGAACTAAACTTAAGAATGGTGTCAAGGTGAACAAGATAGACTAAGGTGATCAGGATAAGTCAAGACAAGTCAAGTAAAGCATCACATGTTCGGGATTCGTTGCATCGACTGTACTAGTATACTAAGCCCATATCACAAGTTAATCACGAAATAAATCCCACGGCCCAATATCATGAAATGACCCTGAAACGGGGTCTGACCCAAGTACGGGGTCCTACGGAGCGATTATCTAGTCGATCGGCTCCCTACAAGTTCTAGCTCGTCAAGTGTCCATGTCATACGGCTAATCACGAATGTAGTCACCTGTGCTGGGTCCACCTTCGGGTGTATCAGCCCTAGGGTGTCAACCCCTGACACGATTCAAGATGCACAGATAAATCTACGGATACCCAGTGTCTGCCCCGGAATACGTGCACGACCGTAGCCCACCGAACCTACACTGGCATACCCCACTGCCGTCGTTCACCTCTTACAATCAGCCCAGTAATCGTGCCCCACCCGGCCTAGCCCCAGGGTACCTTGATACATCTAGAGGGTTACTGCTGAAAGGGGTCGTGTCTAGGGTTTCGCCTAACAGATTAGGTCATGTAATTCGTGACCTAAACCGCCTAACCGATTAAGTCATGTAATTCGTGACTTAATCCTTTTCCAGTCTAGTCATGTCAAGATGGTTAAGTATGTCATTTAAATTCGTGACTTAACCCGCTTACGTGTCATGTCAAGTTGGCTAAGTGTTGTCGTTTCAAGTCCATGACTTAGCCCTACAAATCGTGTTCAAGTTGGTTAAGTCGTCTTTTCATGTTCATGACTTAACCCTAATTGGCATTAATTGATTCGTTAATGCACCGAACCACTCACATTGGATCTTATTGTTCGTAACCACTGGATTTGCTGGGCGGTTCCGGGCAGGTTTACGCTACGAACTCAACCCAACCTCGGGTTCCAAGCGCGATGTGACCAACTACCCACATTGGATCCTATTGTTTGTAGCAACTGGATTTGCCGGGCGGTTCCGGGCAGGTTTACACTACAAACTCAACCCAACCTCGAGTTGGCCACTTTCTTGTTTTCTAAAGTCATGCCCATGTTCTTATCAGATTCGTGCTATTTTCATAGCATGTTCATATGTCAATTTCGTGCCCAACTAAGGCATGTTTCAAGTCAAGTTATGGCATGTTCAAGTCGAGTTTTCGTGCCATATTTCATGTTCTACTTATGCCAAATTTCACGGTTTATGATTATAATCAATTCAAGTTTTGCCAATTCTACCCAATCGTATCCCCAACGTATATAAACGTACATCGTTCGCAAGCATAAACAATTCAAGAGATAGAGGGGAATAACACCAGACATGTGATAGGCATACGTGACAATTCCAACATTACTTGCATAATAAACAGGTTTTAACATATCACATAGTTTCAATACTAGATTGATGATAACTTGGCATAGTAATGGTTCCAACTTAGTTCAACATGATGAATTCAACTTTACATCCTAGGCATAATAATCATTTCGGGCATAATAATACTTTTATTACAACCATGAAACATTAAAGGCATGGTAATTCTAATAGGCATAGTGGATTCCAATTTAGTATTTTTAACATAATGATTCTCATCTAGCATTATAAACATAATGATTCCAACTTTTCATCATAACCTAGCGATTCCCAATTTAACATGATAGGTATATTAACATCACAGGCATAGTTTCATTAATATCATAGACATGGTTTAATTAGCATCATAGGCATGGTTTAATCAACATGAGGATTTCAATGAACATAATGATTCCATGGACATGTATTTGTACAACTTGCAATAAAATTAAGCCCAAGTGATTCATAACAACATCAACATCATGATAAGTTTAACTTGCAACATTAACATAGCAATATTCCCAAATTTTGATTCAGAGTTAAACAATATAAACATGGATTAATAATAGTTCCTAAATCCGGTTTCAATTCATAGCATGTCCATGTTATTTCAGCGTTTTTGCCTAAAAAGTGACATAGAACTTACAATATGAAGCAAGCAATCCAAATCAAAACTTTAAATCAAATAGCTCCAAATCCGTTGTCTAAAGCGTCGTAGTTGTTGTAGCATCTAGTTGTAGCCTTCAAGAATCATCCTTCGTCTTCTTTAATTTTGTTCTTTGTATTTTTAATTTAGAGTTCTAGGTTTAATGGCGGCTGCATGAGTGCTAAAATGAAATAGTATGATTTAAGCTAGGTCTTAGGGTCTTTTTATAGTTGTAGGAAATTGATTTCATCCTTTAGATTAACCCTAGAATAGGTCTGAGCCATCCAAAATCGTCACAAGCCCCTAAAACAAGACCCAGGAGCCAAAACAGGTGCACCAGAAAAACTGGTCCGACCGGGGGGGTCGACCCCTGGGTCGACATGGGTGTCGACCCATGGGTCGACATGGGTGTCGACCCATTGGGGGGGTCGACACTGGTGTCGACCCCTGTGTCGACCCTGCCTGGGGCGGGATTTTTCCCCGCCTACCCTGAATTCTGAAAATTTGAATCTGTTTTTGAATTTGAATTTTTCGTGAAACTTTGTGAGGCCATATCTTGATCATACGGACTCCGATTTACGAAATTTCGGACTCTATATCGCGTATTTTTCCGCGATCAACGCAATGGCACAACCCGTTTTCCCTGATTCAGATTTTAACATTTAATTCTGCCTTGATTCTTGTCTTAACATGTTGTTAAAATTCGGGTTGTTACAACTGTTGTGTGTACAGTATGTATTGATCTTTAAAGTTCATACCGTATATGTTCTACAAGCTTCCATTTATTTAAGGACTGCTACGGACAAAAATAAAAATACTATTGTGTCAAGCGATGTGCCATGATCCCAAAAATATAATAATACCGGTAGTTTAGCTTATATTATGAAACCCCAAAATATTGATATAGGGTGCAAAATACTCCAAATAAAAAGTTATGTATTTAATTAATTAAAAATTACAGTAAGATTCTAAATATTAAATTATAACTACGCCTCAAAAGGATCTTGTCCAAATTCGTAACCAATCTCTAGTTATATTAACTAAATCGTTATGGCCTATACACGACTCCACAACGACTTTCTGAAAATTTGATTTGGACGTAATTCACAATATATAAAACAAAATCTCGATTTTTCACTTCCATTAGAAAAATACAGTTCAATAGATTCAAACGTTTCTTGTTTTAAAGAAATCCGACTTATAACGAATCCTGTATACTCAGTTGAAGTTTAAATCGAAAATTACGAACTACCGCGACTGTTTCGAGCTCGTTTTAAATTATATTATAAATTATACATTTAAATATCGTTTTATTAAATAAATTCCTTATAAATTCCTATATATATAATTCAAATAAAATATTTAAACCAATTTAAATATTCAGAATTCAACAGCTGAAAATTCGGGTCGTTGCATTCCTTTCCCCTTAAAAAAATTTCGTCCTCGAAATTGCTAAGGTAGGAAAAGATGTTATATACCCTACCAACTAGGTCCGAATTTTTTTTGTTCAATTCTTAACTTTAGTTTAACTGGACCAATTTATTTCAACTAAAATATAAATTTATTCTTACTAACAAAATTTTCTAAAATTCTGAAAATTTTCTAACACTTTAAATTCTGAAAAATTTCGGCAGCATCCCCTCTGGACGGCTCAATCGGTACAACCAAAACTCGCCTTTCTTGGCCTTCTCCAATCCAAAAGAAAAATCAAAAAAACAAATGGCTCACCCATAGGCTCACAAAATCATCAAATCCAAGTAATATTGTAAACATGTACCGTTTTGTCGGGCATAATTCCATCTCTTGCATTTGCTTCCATTCAATATCTGCTCAACATGCATACATATTTCCAATTGGTTCCAAATCAATTCAACCTTTGGTCTTTAACTTTCTGATTAGTTCACTTCTATTTACTAATCCAAACTGAGTTCTATTTTCAAAAATCAACCCTCTTATTCTGCTTGAGTTCAATTCCATCACACTTTAATTTCAAACTCAGCATCCAATATATATTTAATTTGTTTATACATAGGTCGAATTCATATTAATAATTCGAATCTCAACATTTATTTTTATTTAATTTTATTCGGAATTATTTCTAATCCAATCCAATTTTATTTAACTTAAATTAAATTTCAATTCATTTTATTCTCTTTTACCATTTCAATTTATTTAACTTACACAAGTTAAACTTTAATTTCAGGATTCAAATTCCTGGGTTTTATTTCAAATTAGTTTGAAATCATATATATTTATACACATATATTTATAATCAAATCAATTCAAAACATTTGAATTTCTAAATCATCTTGTCATTTTCAAACAAATTTCCATTCCCAAATTATTATGGTAGCAATCCGTCACTCAGAAACTTGAAAATGAATACTGATAATGTCGCGACCCATTATAAGTACTATTTTCTCGCCATTGAAGTGATTTCAGTGCTTAATCATTTTCAAAATCCATTTAAAACCATTCTTGTTCAAAAATCCTTCAAAGTAACGTTATATTACTATAAAAATACTTCAGAAAATATTTTCTAAACACCCGGAATTTAAATTCCAATTCTGGTTTGAACTTAATCTTGGTTTATCTCATTTGTATACATTATCTGTATACAAATTATATGACCATTTCAACATTTCATAACTCCATTTGATTGTAATAACAATCAACACATTCATAGATAATAATTCAAAAATTATTCCTTTTATATCAAAATAATTTTGGGCAAAATTACTTCATTTACCCATTTAAAACAATACTGTGTTGAATTGTTCTGTTCGAGAGTTTAGAAATACCTATCGATACAGTTGTACATCTTGTATCGACCAGAATTCATAAATCACTCAACAAACCAGCCAACACAATATAAAGCAATTTTCATATCAAATCTACAAATACGCTCCCTCGTACATATCCTCAAATTCAATCTAGGGTAGTGCTGACCCCATCTCTATTGAATCACGCCACAGAGCCAAGGTTACTACTCAACCTTCAGCTTTGATACCAAATGAAACGACTCGAATTCCGTACCCTTTGGGTCGACTAATAACAGCACACGTCCAACCCAAATGACACAGAAATACGAATCATTATTAGAAAGAAGTTAGAGGATGAGAAATAGAAAGAAAGAAATATTAGAATAGAAGAAAACGAAGAACACAAGTCACACAGCGGAACGAATAAAATATATTATATAACATAAACTTTGAAATACAAATCAGTAACTGTATATATACATACCATTATCAGAGCACAACGGTTATCCCTGGATCAGTTATAAACACCTATTTCCAGTTACAACAGCGGAAAAATATGATAGTCTATAGCTATCTGGTGAAGTCTCCTGCTTCAAACTCCTCCAAGCGAATCTGTAAAATCCCGACTACTTGACTACCCGTACAAATTTGGGCACCCAAGAGTTTAGGGAAAACAAACAAAATAAACTCTGGGTCAGTCATGGGACTGGTGTGAGTAAACTCCAATCATTTGTTTAACTTTCAAAATCTTTTCGAAAGAAATGATAATCGTAAGACCGATCTACACATAAATACAGATGGTTTTTACCTTACGATAACCAAAAATATTTTTGATACCAAATATCGTGAAATATATAATAGTGTCTACAACAAGTAAATAGAATCTAGAGGAACGCTTGCATCTCACGCTCCATATATAATATAAAATCAAAAACCGCAGGGCGCTTATTGGAGATTGGATTTCCAACATGACAAGGTATAGGACCACCTGCCGATAGTGTATCTCTAGAGGCGAATACACTGGGTTCAACAAGAACGTCTTGCAACCCGGCCCACACATGACCGACCACTCATTTCGCTTGAGTGTATCGAATGTATATCACCAACGGTTGGGATCAGCAACCGTCTCCCGAAAGGGACAGCATCGATAGATTAAAGAAGCAAATTGAATTTCTCTAGATAGGTGATTATACATCCTAATGGGAGCGACCCACATAGCCATGTTGCCTGCCTGATTTTTGTCAATTCCCGGTTGTGAGGCTTGAGGTTTAAATTGTCTTTCAGAATATCTGGCCACCATTCACTTTGAATGCCACATCGTCATATCCACCAAATCACAAATTGATTTCCCCAAAAATGCCACGGGTATAAAGCTAAGAGGAACGAATTCCTCCGCCACCAAACGTAAATACGTTTGAAGTGATCAACTTACGTGATCCGTTAGATATACTCTGTCATACATTCGTCCATTCACGTTGTCCTGGGACTGGAAAAACCGAAGGCACTATCCCGTAATCAGGATATCCCTTGCATAACTCCGTATTCAATTATTTTCATCATATTTGATTGCAACGCAAACGCCCATACAGATTGGTTTCCAGATAATGAATCTGATCTCGGTCTCTCCGTATTGACGACGGAAAAACGGTCAAAAACTTCGATAGTCGGTGATTTAACGATCAAAGAAAAATAAGTGTGCAACCAACGATCTTATTTCCATGTAGGAATTCGATCGATCAATCATCATTCAACACTGGCCCCTTTAAATCAAATCCTATTATATTATCATTTACAATTCTCATTTCCCATCTTTCGTATTCTTTTGCAGCTCGATTTCCCTTCTTGATTCTTTGAAACACATTTTCAATATTATAATTCCTTCATTCGAGAAAATATTTCTTATTCCAATTAGAAAAAACATTTCTAAATATTTACGAATCCTTATTTTCTATATTCAGAAAATATACATTATTAATATCGAAAAATATTTCCGAATTCCCTTCCTTAATTTCTCGTTGACCAATTCATTTCATTTTAACAACAGCGTTACAATTGCTGTTTCCAAATATTTGATTTATAAAACATTTCTTCTAACAACAGCGTTACAATCGCTGTTTAGAATTATAGAACACTTATTATAACAATAGCGTTAAGATCGCTGTTAAAACAGTTATTATAACGACAGCGTTAAAATTTCTATTTAGATTTACCAAAACATTTACTTTAACGGCAACGTTTAAAATCGCTATTAAAAATATTTGGTTTATCAAAATACAACTTGTATTTATTTATTTCAATTAAATAAATTAATAAGTAAATAAATAAATAATTATTAAAGTTGATTCAAACGGAAAGTAAAATAACTACTTCCCTAATTTCGATATAATCGAATTTCAATAAACACTCATTCAAATACTCTATATTCGATTAATATTCTGAACTTTGAACTAAAACTCATCGTTTCTTTTAAAACGATTACCATTTTCCCTTTCCACTCAATTTCCAATTTGGATTTATATTTCAAATCATCTAAATTTCCTTTATAAATATTTCATTTGCAAAATATTTCCTTTAAACCATTATTCACTTTAATCGTGAATATATTCCTTTTATATATAGTTTGACTTCATACTTATAAATACTATCTTAAACCCAAATTTTTATTTATAACTTCTATTAAGAATTACTCATATAAGTCTCACTTCTTTTTATCTTAATCATTTGAAATCTCGTTTAACATTTCCTTAATAATAGCTAAGTTCAAATCTCCTTTCAAATATTGGCTTCAAAACCCATTTCTACTTCTCTACATAAATTCAAATTATGAATTTATACTCTAATGATAAATAATTCAATTAATATATATTCTCATTCATACACAAATCCTTGATTTATTCATTTGAAACAGGTTTTCTATTTTCAATTCTATCAAAATTTAAATTTCTATTTTTGAAAATAAATTCCCTTTTCAAAATTGGAATTCCCTTTTTCTATATTCGAAAATATATACGGTATTTAAATATCAAATCCTAGGGCCAATGTAATTTAAACACAACATACTCGATCACCAGTTATATATCACATCAAATAACACAACCAATAATAAAAATGTTGAGGGATCTAGTTGGATCCCTCCAACCTGTTTCCCTGCATCCACAGATGTTAATCAACATCAATAATATTATTTCACATCAATATGAAATATCAGAACTAATAATCGATCAACGATGTAATCATATCAACCATTTCAACCAATTTTATCAACTATTCAACCAATCAACCATTGCAAAGTATAAAATTATTATAAAAAAAATTAAAACTCGTTTATATAAAAATATAAACGAGTCAGAGTTATTGAGGTTACTCACCTCGTTTTGCAGTTGACGGTCCTGGTTTCATTTCGTTTACAATCAAACAAGCAATGGATTTTATCACGAAATTTCAGTACATTTGTTCTCCGCCACAATGGTTCCACAACGAAGATCTTGTCGTTATGCTTCCAACGTAGTTTTGTTCATTCAGTTCTAATCAAAAACGAAGGTTGGTTTTAAATAACTAATAGATCAATTTATAAGTAACCAATAGATCATTAACCTTTTAAATTACCATGATTGATGAAACTAAAACATGGCCTAACTATCTTTCTTCCCTTTCGTTACCCAAGGTAGCCGTGACTCCTTCAACAAAACCACATTGCCATTCCCACTACTGTGCCAATCCAGATCCACCAACTTGCTCCGCTAATCTCTTTTATACTATATATATATTCATGAATTAGAACCCGCCTGCTACTGTGCTCCATTCACCATCACTATGTTTTATAAGTTTTAATCCTTCTCGAATTCCACATACCCAATGTTTGAAAAAATAGGACCCTGAAACAATACCATTACTTTGATAAAAACGTTCCAGGCATGATCATTAATTAGGGATCGCTAATCACTTAATCATATAATTAGCAGTTTACCCATTTTTGAACCATCGCCGCCGTTCATACTGGCAACCGGACCACACGCCGTCGACTTCGCCAGAACCGCTCCATCAAAACCTTCCACAGTAGTGTCGTCGACCTGCTGAATGTTGCGTCGTCGTCGAAACTTCCCATCATCGCCGTGAACTCTGGCAACAGTCACTCACTTGCTCGCTCTTGAATTTAGAAGCTGTTGTTTCATTTTAAGCATTTGTTTTCACGCTACAAGTTAATGCGGATGTTAGCATGATCAGCGATCTGGGTGTTGCGGGCTTACTTGGATGCTGAAAAGGTATTGGCCACAACAAAGCTTAATGGGGATGAACGATATGTATGGAGGTCTCAAACTGGTGGTTGACCAAAGCTAGCCTTAAAGTTACATGTTAACTTCCTGATCCCAAAACCAACCTTCGCTGCCTCGTCAATCCATCAGCATGCTTCTCCCTTTCTCTATGAAAACAACATCCAACTATAACCCCTCCTCACTTTCATTAATATTGCCAATAAACTGATTATTGACTTAAAAGTTTTCACTAACCTATCTTCCAGTTAAAATGGGAAGTGGCCCCCTTTTCAGATCACCGTGAACTCCTCCTATGTTTGACCTTCCACTGAACATTGCATCTTCACATACACTTGCTCAACACTTCTTTTTCCATGATCCGAAATATTCACTGACAATAGGATAATCCTTCCTCATTCTTTCACGTTCCCCTCAAACGTACTCAACCGCTTACTTTTATTTTCTTCCCTCAATCTCATTTTGAAATTAAATCTGCAAAGACTCTTTTTCTCCTCCTATTGAAACCGTTCATACCTACTGCTATTCTTCACCAAGGCCAATCTTTTCATCACGTTTAAACCTACAAACCAATTTCCTTTTCATGTTCAAAAACGCATCCCTTCTTTAGTGCATCATTCAAGCACGCTTAACCCACCAAACCGAACCGCACCTGTGCCCTGATGCACTGGATGCCGCACACCCCTCTGACCGACCAGGCTCCCTCCACGCCGTCTCCAGTTCAAAGCCCTAAGCGTTGGAATATTTCGAACCCCCAGAAAATACTTCGAGTTATAAGAAAACAGTATGGGATTGAAGCTTGTTTGCTGGCGAATGGATTCTGAAATCTGTAGTATCTTGAAGGATGAATAGAAGAGGAGACTGCTGGTTTCTGATGTTTCCGAGTAGAAGAAAAGAGTGAGAAAAATGCGTCCTTTTTGTTCTTTTTTTATTACCTATATATTTATTTATATTGAGTTTTAACTATCCAGTGTTGAACGATGTATAGGACATAGACTTTTTTTCTTCTCTGTGTTTCGAAAGAAAGAACAAGGACAATATTTAAAGGGATGAGAAAGCGTGCCAGTCACGGAATGGAGTAGCTTGACGAGCACGCAATGGAAATAGCTTGAGGGCCACGGTTTGTAATACCTTGGCTCCCACGGTTCTTAAAACAACTTGGCAGGCACACTTCCATAAATTGGATAGCACGTTTTTTTTTCTTGCTAGTCCGTTAGTTTCATTAAATTCTGGACGATGACTTAAAACTAATAGAAGTATAGGTCGGCTTAATAAATATTAATAAGTACTTAGAGGGGTGAACGTATACTGTTGTGTGTACGGTATGTATTGATCTTTAAAGTTCATACCGTATATGTTCTACAAGCTTCCATTTATTTAAGGACTGCTACGGACAAAAATAAAAATACTATCGTGTCAAGCGATGTGCCATGATCAAAAAAATATAATAATACATGTAGTTTAGCTTATATTATGAAACCCCAAAATATTGATATAGGGTGCAAAATACTCCAAATAAAAAGTTATGTATTTAATTAATTAAAAATTACAGTAAAATTCTAAAAATTAAATTATAACTACGCCTCAAAAGGTCTTGTCCAAATTCGTAACCAATCTCTAGTTATATTAACTAAATCGTTATGGCCTATACACGACTCCACAGCGACTTTCTGAAAATTTGATTTGGACGTAATTCACAATATATAAAACAAAATCTCGATTTTTCACTTCCATTAGAAAAATACAGTTCAATAGATTCAAACGCTTCTTGTTTTAAAGAAATCCGACTTATAACGAATCCTGTATACTCAGTTGGAGTTTAAATCGAAAATTACGAACAACCGCGACTGTTTCGAGCTCGTTTTAAATTATATTATAAATTATACGTTTAAATTTCATTTTATTAAATAAATTCCTTATAAATTCCTATATATATAATTCAAATAAAATATTTAAACCAATTTAAATATTCAGAATTCAACGGCTGAAAATCTGGGTCGTTACATAAACATAAGTGCTTACAGTGATGTTGACTACGCAAATGACCCAGACGATAGGAGATCCACATCTGGCTACTGTGTGTTCATGGGATCCAACCCAATATCATGGTGTACGAAGAAACAACCCACCATATCTCGATCGAGTACCGAAGCTGAGTATAGAGCTCTAGCATCTGCCACCGCCGAGATTATATGGGTGGAAACCCTAATTATGGAATTAGGGTTAAGCTTGACGAAGAAGCCAACACTCTGGTGTAACAATAAAAGCACAGTGAGGCTGTCGATGAACCCAATCCAACACTCCAGAACGAAACACGTCGAAGTTTACCTTCACTTCGTCAGAGAAGGAACTAAAGCTGGGAAGAGTGTGACGGCCCGCCCCGCACCAACCGGCATTTCCTCCTAACGTGCGCTGTACACATGCCTGACTAGCACGGGACGGTCGTCAAAAGAAGAGGGAAGAAGGGAATGAACTAATCGAGAACCTGTAGAATTTCTCACAGCGCATGGAGTAAAATATAATAATAACATACTTGACATAAAACAGGTGAGACAGTGCATAAGCTGATAACTAAAACCAACATCAACATTAGAGCAGCGGAAATCCAAATACAGCTTATTACAACTTTCCAAATTTACTGTCTCTAAAACAAAAGAAAGCTAAAGTAGAAGGTGCACTACTAATGCCCAAGCAGTGGTCTTCAACAACACAGGGAGAATACTATATATATATCATACGTGGAAGCCTCCTGCTCATCTCCGGATCATCTACCCGTGCATCACCAGCTAACCTGTCTCTAGTCTGCTCGTGTGAGCACCCAGAGTAATAAGAGGAGACATAAAACTCTGGGTCAGACATAAAGCCTGGTATGAGCAATAAGCATCTAAACGGAACAATAACAGGTATACTAAACCATACCTGGACCTGCAACCAAAGAGTTAGCACTACATACCGTACAATACTCTAAGGTGCCATAACAGATAGTGTAAATAATACGGGGGTGGGGTGTGCATGTCATAATGATGGCAAACAAATCAACCATAGCAACCATCCTCACATCTCTCACTCAGTGCGTAAAGCGTACGATGTCCACCACTGTCAATCACTAGACCCGTCGAAGTAGTGACGGAGTTCGACTTGTACAACTACTGCTACTACCAAGCTTACCACATGGAGTCATGACCAAATCTTTACAAATGACCCCACTTCATTGGTCTATAGCCCTTTAGTCGTACCTAGGCCACTGCGGCCCTGAATCCGTTCACGTACCTCCCATACATAGTGATCCAAAGTCATAGACATCGATAGTCCCTTGGAACACGTCCCGCAGCAATGCCCAATCATGAAGCCCGCTCATTGGTTGCCAACTGGATCCTGAGTCAAAGCTCCTCACTTGGACTCCCTTTGCATCTCGGGTTTTTGATCGAATTGGATTTGGTCTTCAAAAGAGTCATCGCGTAGAAGAGATGGAAGTCTAATTCGGTTCGGATACATACGTATAACACGGTTCGGTTCGGTGCAATGCTTCATAGTGTATTCCTGGATGCGGTTCGGTTCGGTGATTCTCCCCCTTCAGACATCGGTTTGGTTCGGATGCTCTGAAGTGGTTCGGTTCGGGTGTGCCTCTGCTTGAGTTTGGTTCGGTAGTTGCTCTCTCGCTCCGGTTCGGGTCGAGATGTCCTAGCTCCGGTCCGATCCTCCTCCCTACCTCCGATCCGATCCCCTGCCTTTATTTAACTCATGTGGTCTTTCCATCTGATCCCACGCCTTCCTGCCGTTCCGATCCGATCCCCTCTGGTCCCTCCGATCCGATCCCTTCACCAACTCTGTGCGAATGGCCTTCCTTCTTGCCAAGTCTCCTTTGTGCCAGATTTCAGTCCGGTTCGGATTTCCCTGCCCAGCTTTCCTATCCGATCCGAGCCCATACCCGATCTGACCCGAAACCCTGCACAACTTTCTGCAACTTTTTCCAGCAACTTGTTTACGCCATTCGACGACGTTTTCGACCAATCTAACTATACTAATCAACCACAAATCATTCCAAACAGTCATAGCAACATAGCAAACTAACCACAAACACCAAAACAATGAATTTACATGTCAAAATAGATCAAATATACCCAAAACCCCATATTTTCCCTTAAGCATGTTTAAGAAAAACTAATCCTAGGGTTAACAAAACTTAATCAAATTAAACCAAATTTCTACCAGAGGCATAAAATATTAATTTCGAATTTATAGATATTTTTCCAGAGTTTATTAGTGTATAAATTCGCTAATCTTCACTAATTACCCTTAATTAACTGTAATTAGTGTCAAAACAATGCTAATCACTCACCTTGGCCACAAATAAAATTCTCAGTACTGAAACCTCGCTAATTTGGGTGAATACTGGTGTCTAACAACAGCTCTAACCTTGCTTTCGTGTTTTCTCTCCTTAATTTGATGTAGAATAAGCCAAAACTTGATTAGAAAGTGATTTGGGGATGTTTCTAGATGTTGGCGGCCATTGTTAGGGTTCAAGAATGAAAGTGGCGGCTAGAAAATGAGGATAAGATCGTTCCCTAACTGATTTCAGCCTCCTCATAACCCTAATCTCGAAATCCCCCATTGGACCTAGCTGTTAATCACCCGGTTAAGCCCAATTAAGCTGTTTTTCACTATCTGAAACTTGTTTCAGCCATATCTCCCAAACGGTGAGTCCGTTTGGCTAATGTGACCACTCTACGGAATTGTAAACCATCATCCGGAGCCAATGGAAGTGGTTTCAAGTCAAAATTCCTTTCCAGTCAAAAGTTATGGCAAAACAGTACCAACTAGGGGTAAAATGGTCATTTAAAAATTGACAAAAATCATGAACATGGGAAATGACCCCAATAGCCGTCTCCCAAAGTTACATGACCATACGACTTCATATGTGAAAGAAATAAATATTCTACGATCCTATGATGCGTAGAATGCGGGTCGTTACACTCTCCCCCCTTAAGAAATTTCGTCCCCGAAATTCCTTTACCCAAAACATACAAAGGATCCCGCATGCCTAACAGCCGCATACAACAATCAAACATACAAAACAAGCAAACAAGCCTATCCTAGCATGCGGAAAAACTAATTCGAAGTTAAAATCTCACCAGGCGAAGAGTTCTGGATACATCTTTCTAATACTCTCCTCGGTCTCCCAAGTACAATCATTCTCGTTCTCGCCCCACTGAACCTTGACTAGCTTCACCGCCTTCCTTCGAAGTTGCTTCATATCATGCTCGACAATACGGGTCGGCTTGCGGTTCTCAACCGCCTCGGGTTCTACTACGAAGTCCTCTAACTGATCAGGTGAAATAGTCATATCTGGGTCGTGAACGAACTTCCTCAGTTGGGAAACATGAAATACGTTGTGAACTCCCGCCATCTTCTCTGGTAAGTCAACTCTATACGCCAAATTCCCGACTAGTTCAAGAAAAGGGAATGGGCCAACAAATCTTGGTGCCAACTTGCCTCTCCTACCAAATCGTATCATGCTCTTCAACGGAGAAATCTTGACAAACACCAAATCGCCAACGGAGAATTTTAAGTCTCTTCTCCTCTTATCAGCATAACTCTTCTGCCTATCTTGGGCAGCCTTCATTCGTTGTTGAATGATCTTGATCTTATCTGAAGTTTCCCTCACCACATCTGGTCCAAGCATAAACTTCTCGGCAGTCTCTATCCAACATGATGGTGAGTTGCACGGTCTTCCGTACAAAGCTTCATATGGAGCCATACCGATACTGGATTGGTAGCTATTATTATATGCAAACTCTACTAGATGCAAATGGTCATCCCATGATCCACCAAAATCCAATATACATGCTCTCAAGAGATCTTCCAAAATACGATTCACCATCTCCGTCTAACCGTCAGTCTGAGGATGATATGCGGTACTGAGATGTAATTCTGACCCTAGAGCCTCTTGTAAGCTCTTCCAAAACCCACTAGTGAACAACGGGTCTCGGTCACTCACAATGCTTTTAGGTACTCCATGAAATCTCACTACCCACTTCATATACAATTCTGCTAACTTAGCTGTCGTTCTGGTCGATTTGACTGGTATAAATCTGGCACTCTTAGTCAATCGATCCACAATTACCCAAATGCCATCATGTCCCGATCTAGTCCTTGGTAAACCATCGATGAAATCCATCGAGACTTGCTCCCATTTCCATTCGGGAATTTCTAATGGTTGCAACAACCCACTAGGCTTCTTTTGCTCGGCTTTAACTAGCTGGCAATTCATGCATTTGGATATAAACTTTCCAACGTCTTTCATCCCTTCCCAGTAGTAAGTCTGTCTCATGTCTCGATACATCTTATTACCACCGGGGTGTATAGTCAGTTTTGAGTGATGACATTCTCTAAGCACTTCATCTCTCAATCCATTGACATTGGGTACAATTAGTCTTCCATCCTTTCTAAGCCATCCATCTCGATCAAGCCCATACTTGTTCATTTCCTCATCGATACCCATCTCTAACTTGGAGATGATTTCCAATAGGTTAGGATCGCTCCTCTGACTGGAACCAATCCTCTCAATCAAAGTGGGTCTGATCGTCAAATTTGCTAACATTTCTGGATCCAATTCGCACTTTGGTCTGAAATCATACCCAGCAATGTACTCCAGTTGCTTCCATTCAAGAAACATAGCCCCCAAACTGACATGTCTTCTACTCAATGCATCGGCTACCGCGTTGCCCTTTCCTGGTGTATATGCGATGTCAAAATCATAGGAAGCCAAGAATTCTAACCACCTTTGTTGTCGGAGATTTAGATCCTTCTGGGAGAAGAGATACTTTAACGATTTATGATCGGTAAACAACTCGAATCTTTCTCCCAAGAGATAATGTCTCCACATCTTCAACGCGAACACGATCGCTGCCAATTCCAAATCATGGGTAGGGTATCTTCTCTCGTGCGGTTTCAATTGTCGACTTGCATAAGCTACAACCCTACCGCCTTGCATCAATACAGCACCCAGTCCGGTACCACAAGCATCCGTGTATACCGTCATCTCTTCATTCCCCTTAGGAATGACTAACACTGGTGCGCATGTCAACTTGTCCTTTAGACTCTTGAATGCATTCTCGCACCTTTCATCCCAGACAAAAGCTTGATTCTTCTTGGTCAACTGGGTCAATGGTGTTGCTATCTTGGAGAAACCTTGGATAAACTAACGATAATATCCAGCTAACCCCAAGAAACTTCTTACATCTGTTGCATTCTTGGGCGTAGGCCAATCCTGTACCGTAGCCACCTTCGCAGGGTCCACGGCAATACCATTCTCGGAAACAACATGACCCAAGAACCTCACTTCCCTCCTCCAGAAGTGACACTTAGAAAACTTTGCTTTCAATTGGTGTTTTCTCAACACCTCCATCGCTATTCTTAAATGTTCCTTGTGTTCTTCATCTGTCCTCGAATAGACCAAAATATCATCAACGAACACAAGGACAAACTTATTCAACTGATCTCTGAATATCCTATTCATAAGATCCACAAAATATGCTGGGGCATTGGTCAGCCCGAATGGCATGACCAACCACTCATAAAATCCGGACGGCGTCCGAAATGTCGTTTTAGCTATACTCTCAGCTTCCACTCTAAGCTGATGAAAACCTGTCGCGAGATCCAACTAGGAAAATACTCTCGCGCCACTAAACTGATCGAACAAATCATCTATCTGCGGTAGAGGATACTTGTTCTTCCTCGTCACTTTATTCAACTCGCGGTAGTCTATACACAAACGAAGGGAACCATCCGCCTTGGAAGCAAACACAACTGGTGCTCCCCACTCAGAAACACTCCTTCTGATAAATCCCTTCTTCAAAAGATCACTGACTTGCACCCCGAGCTCTCGCTGCTCCCTTGGTGCCATACGACGAAGTGGCATCACTATAGGTCTGGCATCTTTCACCAAATCAATACGGAACTCAATCTCTCGATGTGGTGGAAGCCCGGTCACTTCTTCGAAAACGTCCGGATACTGGCTAACCACGGGCAAACCTGACAACTCACTATGCGGAATGTCGAGGGAGTTTAGAAAACTAGCCAATACCCCCTCACTGGGTAGACCACCAAACACTATCCTCCGCCCATCATCCGCTCTAGCTGTCACCAAAAATCCCTCACAGTCTACCACCACCCCGTATCTTTGGAGCCAATTGACTCCCAAAATAATGCCAAGCCCAGTAAAGACCAAAACAAAGAAATCACAAACAAACATGCATCCATGACTCGATAAGACCACATTACGACAAATCATGCTAAGGCTAGTCGAACCACCAATCGGGTTCGTCAGTACTAAAGGTCTATCGACAATCTCGGGCTCCAATCCCAACCTATCTACCAGGTCACTAGATATGAAAGAACTGGAAGCTCCGGTATCAAACAAAACTCTAACAGGAACATCATAAACAGAAAGCATACCTTGAATGAAGACATTCTTTCCCTTCTCCGCCGCGGTTGGGGCATTCGACGAAGAAGGAATAGCATTAAGGGCATATGCTTTCACCATTTGCTTTTCTTTAGGGGGTTGAGGACACTTGTCCTTGTGATGTCCCATTTGGCCACAGTTGAAGCACTTCCTATCCGCTGGCTTGGCCTGACAATTACTAGCATAATGGCCCTTCTTACCACAGCTGAAGCACTCAACATCTTGCTTATTCTTTTTCTTCTGGCCATCCTTAATCTGATTCTGCTTCCTCTTATTCTGGGAACCACCCTTGCCTCCACCACTTGCTTGTGGCTTTGGCTCCTCTGCAGATACAACCTCAGTCTTCGGCTTAGGGTAGAGACTTTCTGATCTCAATGCTTTCCCCACAATCGATTCAAACGTCTCATCGATGTGGTTAATAAGTCTTTCTCCCAAGTACTGATCCAAACCAGTTATGAATTTCTCATTCTTCTTCTCGGCAGTGTCAATAAGAGATAACCCATACTTCGACAAAGTGTCGAATTCAGCAATATACTCCGAGACAGCTCTGCCATTTTGCTTGAGCTCTAAGAATTTCTTAAACAGCACTGACTTCTGAGCAGCTGGAATGAACTTCTCGCTAAAGAGAACCTTAAACTGCTCCCAAGTAATCTGATCTTCGGGAGTAGCTGCTTTTATAGCATTCCACCAATTCATTGCCCGCCCTTGCAGCTAACGGGACACTAGCTTTCTCTTCATCGCATCCTCGATACCCAGATCCTCGAAGATACGTTCGCAACTATCCAACCAATCCTGAACATCCGTAGCCGACTCCGTTCCATGGAACGGCTTCCCACCAAGACTAGTATAATCCTTATTCAGCTTGGCGAAGTCGGCCCTCGGCGCCTGCACTATTGGACCACCACCATTACCACCATTAGGAGCTGCCCTCTGCACATCTCTAAGCATCTCTCTCATGAGGTCAGTAAACATTGTCCTCATGTCAGCAGCATTCCCATTATTGGCTCCCCTACCAGCACCTCTAGCATATCGGCTCATCGTCAATCTAAAAAGGGAAACGATTAACGGCCCCATAGTGGTGCTAGTGCAGTACGACTTCATTCTTATACTACTAATAGTATATATATAGCTTTTGAAAACCAAATTAGTCACAAATACGCGATCTCATATACGTACTATCTCTCCCTAGTGTCTTTCCCTTGGTTAACTACGCAACCTAGAGCTCTGATACCAAGTGTGACGGCCCGCCCCGCACCAGCCGACATTTCCTCCTAACGTGCGCTGTACACATGCCTGACTAGCACGGGACGGTCGTCAGACGAAGAGGGAAGAAGGGAATGAACTAATCGAGAACCTGTAGAATGTCTCACATCGCATGGAGTAAAATATAATAATAACATACTTGACATAAAACAGGTGAGACAGTGCATAAGCTGATAACTAAAACCAACATCAACATCAGAGCAGCGGAAATCCAAATACAGCTTATTACAACTTTCCAAATTTACTGTCTCTAAAACAAAAGAAAGCTAAAGTAGAAGGTGCACTACTAATGCCCAAGCAGTGGTCTTCAACAATACAGGGAGAATACTATATATATATCATACGTGGAAGCCTCCTGTTCGTCTCCGGATCATCTACCCGTGCATCACCAGCTAACCTGTCTCTAGTCTGCTCGTGTGAGCACCCAGAGTAATAAGAGGAGACATAAAACTCTGGGTCAGACATAAAGTCTGGTATGAGCGATAAGCATATAAACAGAACAATAACAGGTATACTAAACCATACCTGAACCTGCAACCAAAGAGTTAGCACTACATACCGTACAATACTCTAAGGTGCCATAACAAATAGTGTAAAGAATACGGGGGTGAGGTGTGCATGTCATAATGATGGCAAACAAATCAACCATAGCAACCATCCTCACATCTCTCACTCAGTGCGTAAAGCGTACGATGTCCACCACTGTCAATCACTAGACCCGTCGAAGTAGTGACGGAGTTCGACTTGTACAACTACTGCTACTACCAAGCTTACCACATGGAGTCATGACCAAATCTTTACAAATGACCCCACTTCATTGGTCTATAGCCCTTTAGTCGTACCTAGGCCACTGCGGCCCTGAATCCGTTCACGTACCTCCCATACATAGTGATCCAAAGTCATAGACATCGATAGCCCCTTGGCACTCGTCCCGCAGCAAAGCTCAATCATGAAGCCCACTCGTTGGTTGCCAACTGGATCCTGTGTCAAAGCTCCTCACTTGGACTCCCTTTACATCACGGGTTTTTGATAGAATTGGAGTTGGTCTTCAAAAGAGTTGTCGCGTAGAAGAGATGGAAGTCTAATTCGGTTCGGATACATACGTATAACACGGTTCGGTTCGGTGCAATGCTTCATAGTGTATTCCTGGATGCGGTTCGGTTCGGTGATTCTCCCCCTTCAGACGTCTGATCGGTTCGGATGCTCTGAAGTGGTTCGGTTCGGGTGTGCCTCTGCTTGAGTTTGGTTCGGTAGTTGCTCTCTCGCTCCGGTTCGGGTCGAGATGTCCTAGCTCCGGTCCGATCCTCCTCCCTACCTCCGATCCGATCCCCTGCCTTTATTTAACTCATGTGGTCTTTCCATCCGATCCCACGCCTTCCTGTCGTTTCGATCTGATCCCCTCTGGTCCCTCCGATTCGATCCCTTCACCAACTCTATGCGAATGGCCTTCCTTCTTGCCAAGTCTCCTTTGTGCCAGATTTTAGTCCGGTTCGGATTTCCCTGCCCAGCTCTCCTATCCGATCCGAGCCCATACCCGATCCGATCCGAAACCCTGCACAACTTTTTCCAGCAACTTGTTTACGCCATTCGACGACGTTTTCGACCAATCTAACTATACTAATCAACCACAAATCATTCCAAACAGTCATAGCAACATAGCAAACTAACCACAAACACCAAAACAATGAATTTACGTGTCAAAATGGATCAAATATACCCAAAACCCCATATTTTCCCTTAAGCATGTTTAAGCAAAACTAATCCGAGGGTTAACAAAACTTAACCAAATTAAACCAAATTTCTACCAGAGGCATAAAATATTATTTTTGAATTTATAGATATTTTTCCAGAATTTATTAGTGTATAAATTCGCTAATCTTCACTAATTACTCTTAATTAACTGTAATTAGTGTCAAAACAATGCTAATCACTCACCTTGGCCACAAATAAAATTCTCAGTACTGATACCTCGCTGATTTGGGTGAATACTGGTGTCTAACAGCAGCTCTAACCTTGCTTTCGTGTTTTCTCTCCTTAATTTGATGTAGAATAAGCCAAAACTTAATTAGAAAGTGATTTGGGGATGTTTCTAGATGTTGGCGGCCATTGTTAGGGTTCAAGAATGAAAGTGGCGGCTGGAAAATGAGGATAAGATCGTTCCCTAACTGATTTCAGCCTCCTCATAACCCTAATCCTGAAATCCCCCATTGGGCCTAGCTGTTAATCACCCGGTTAAGCCCAATTAAACTGTTTTTCACTATTTGAAACTTGTTTCAGCCATATCTCCCAAACGGTGAGTCCGTTTGGCTAATGTGACCACTCTACGGAATTGTAAACCATCATCCGGAGCTAATGGAAGTGGTTTCCGATCAAAATTCCTTTCCAGTCAAAAGTTATGGCCAAAACAGTACCAACTAGGAGTAAAATGGTCATTTAAAAATCGACAAAAATCATGAACATGAGAAATGACCCCAATAGTCGTCTCCCAAAGTTACATGACCATACAACTTCATATGTGAAAGAAATAAATATTCTACGATCCTATGATGCGTTGAATGCGGGTCGTTACAACGAAGATCAATCACATGCCAGTGTTTTACCAAAAGGCAGACATCTTGACTAAGGCTTTATCACGAAGTAATTTTGAAAGATTGAGAAAGGAGCTTAAAGTTACTGATGGCGGCGCTGAAGAACATAAGACAAAACCCTAGTTCATTTTGAAGCGGGGTGTTAAAGTATGGACTGTTGCGTTATTTACAAAATGAACTCATATACCCATGTGGGCTTTGTATGTGTATATGGGCTGTGTCTATCTTTTGGCCCATCGCTTTTTCTCCTTTATAAATACATTTGTACAGTCATGTAGCGATTCATTCAGAAAGTATTATTACAAGTTTTACATTTCAATCACTTTTCTTACAGTGAAGTCTTTGGTCCAATCAAATACACCAACAAAACATGCTATGTCCGATCCTAAAATTTACCGTTACCAGCCATAGCACGAGATCTAGTTTGTTGACATCGGTGTCATGGGACACCGGTGCCCCTTTGGTGGAATTCAAGGAGGGCCCATGGGTCCCCTTTGGTTTCGACCAATGGGGCACTGGTGTCGCACGACACCAGTGTCAACAAACTCGTATTGCCATAGCACAGCCTTACTCAAGAGCAGAAGGTACTAGAACAACCTTAATGTCCCCGTGGGTCCTGAAGAAGCTGTAACATGGTAACTATCGAAATAAATAGGTGACCGCGGACTAAGTCAAAAGGACCCATGCCCATACTGCAAGGCGATGAAGAACGAAAACAATAATTGAGGAACCGTACGTACTGCCTGTCTCTATCGTCTGCCAATGACATAGGTCACACTCGAGATGCATGCACCGTTCATTAATTGGAAGATTGTGCTGGTTAGCCCACTTACCACTATTACTGCACCATCCTTTTCCATTATTTCTTCGACAGATTTATTGCCTTTGTGCTCAGAATTGAAAGGATGCACAACCCCTTCCTAATTTTCTTTATTTGATGATGATGACTGGACTGTTGAGCAACCGACATGGCGTCCTTTTGTTTGACGTCTGTCACAGAGCCAACTTTCTCTCTATTCTTTCTCCCACATGGAATGTTGTTTCATTGACTTGTCTCGTATCATGCAATATATATATAAGTTGCATTGTTTTCTTCTTTGAATCTTTAAAAATAGATATATGCACGGTTTCTTAGATAAACACGATGGTGATTGTATGATGTTGAAGACATTGTACCAATGAGCAAGCAGTACATCAAATTGTATTCCATTCATTATTTCATTATCACTAATTCTAGATTGTTGTGTTTATGAAAGACGAAGTTCTTAAACGTGCATGAAAGCAAAATGTAACTAGGATAGTAAGTAAAACTGTAAAACCTCAATATATATATAGTTAACATAGTGTTACAGAGTGGAAATGAAAACTCATGCCTGGCATACTATGTACAGTGAAAATATATCTCTGGAATTCATATTGCAGGAATAGTATATCCAAAAACATAGCCAGATAGAAATGCTTCTCGAGAATTTGGAGCTATTTCCTTTGATTGTTTCTTTTGTGTTCTATTCCGAATGAGTAGATAAGCATTTGGTTAATCATTCAGTTTACTCTAACTTTTATCGATTATTGATCAAATTATCATTCCATTATTGTGCTGTTGCAAAAGGAATGTCGGCTGTTTTGTCATTCTGTGCAAGGCAACGGGCCTTTTTGTTAACGATGTTAACAAAGGCACATCTATCCAATCATTTATTTGCGGACACAAATATTTCGAATTATCCAGATGTTGTGCAAGGGTGCTGTACTGATTTTTGTTATACACTAAAAGTCGCTAAAATCGATACTTTAATGGAAACTGCTACATTTATATACTAAAATCTGTACTTTAATGGAAACTACTCAATTTATCTTAAGTTAGAACAAATTAAGATGAAACCATTGTTTTTACCGTTTACGGATGAATAACTAGTGTTTACCTTTAACACTACATTATTAATATGTATTTCATTTTATTGATATATATGTGAATTGATTAAAGATTTTCAGTCAGTAAGACATTTATAATTAATAACTACTGCGAATTTTTATTCAAAAAATTGTAGTCCATAAATATCAAAAATGCTACTTTGTACAATTTTATTGTATTTGCCATTACAATGTTGTAACCTATGAATAGATTGGAAGCGAGTGAAATTCAACAAACCGAATAGATTGAAAATGAGGGAATACCACTCTTCATGTGTGAATTGTTAAAATTTTGGTTACTTGCTGATCAAGTCCTCACAGCTCATGGATTAAGTTTGTTGTGTTTGTGTTGAATAACCCTAGTTTGTAGAGAGTAGTTGTTTATCTTTGAAGTGTTCTTCCTTTATCTTAGCCACGATATATAGTCTTGTAAATCGTGGATACATCTTTAAATCATTCTTGTTTGTAATATCTATATAAGCCACAATTTGGTTATCCAACAAACAAGCTTATACAACTACAAACACTTGCATTCTATACTAAAGTCTTTGAGTTACAAACATTGGTATATATAAGAGAGAGAGAGAGAGAAGAGAGGGGGGGGGGGGGGGGGGGAGGGAGAGAGAGAGAGACTCCATATATACCTATCTTCAATGGGTGTTATGACCATTTGGCTATGTTGACGAAGAACTTCCTGCGTCGAAGGAAGCTATGGAGGCTTGTGGATGAAGGCATCCCAACGACAACAAAAGTAGATCAACATGTTGCAACCTTCTCTTTAGTTGTGGCTAAGGGAAGGCAACAAACTGAGGCACAGAGAAAGAGCTATGACACAGAGTGGACAGTTGAAGGAGGAGGATCTCAATGTTAGGAACTTCCTCTTCCAAGCCATCTGTAGGACTATCATGGAAAACATCCTTGATAAATTGAGTTCCAATAGCATTTGGGACTCCGTGAAGCAGAAATATCAAGGCACAAACCAAGTGAAGCGTGCACACAAACAACGTTTGAGAGACTTCGAAGTGCTTCAAATGAGAGAAGGAGAAAGGATGGACAAGTATATTGCTCGTACACAACAAGTTGAAGACGAATAGTGAAGAAAGCATGTCATAAGTTGACATTGTTGAAAATATTCTGAGATCATTAACCCCTAGATTCGACTATGTGGCTTGCTCCATAGAAGAATCAAATGATCTAGGCTCAATGACATTGAATCAACTGCAAAGTAGTCTTTTGGTGCATGAACAAAGGTTGACTCGAAATAATGGAATTTCAAGGGAAGGGCAAGCTTTAAAGTTCACCAATGGAGAGGGAAGAAGTAGAGGAAAGGACGTGGATTTTATGGGCAGAAGTTGTGGAAGAGGAAGAGGAGGTCTTAGTAAGGAGACCGTGAAGTGTTACAAGTGTCAAAAGCTAGGACATTTTCAATAATGATTGTCCTAGCTGGGAGAAAAATGTTAACTATGTTGAACTTGACAAGAGTGAGGAGATGTTGCTAATGGCATGTGTAGAGATGAACCATTCAAAGAGAGAAAATGGATGGTTGTTGGATTTCGGATGCAGTAATCACATGAGTGGTGATAATCAGCAGTTCATTGAGCTTGATGAGAATTCGGGCATATGGTGAAGCTTGGCAAGAACACAAAGATGAGCGTCATGCGGAAGGGCAACATCAGGATGCAAGTACATGAGACAACTCAAGTAACCACTTAGGTATACCATATTCTTCAGCTAAAAAATAATCAGCTTAGCATTGGTAAGCTCCAAGAGAAGAAGTTAGCCATATTAATTCAACATGGTGCTTGTAAGATCTTTCATCTAACAAAGGGTTTGATCATGCAAACAAACATGGCAACAAACATAATATTTGTGTTGCTTGCTTCTATACCTACAAGATCAACATGTTTTCAGATGTCTTCTGAGGATACAAACACAAATCTATAGCATAGGAGATTTGGGCATTTTCACATGAAAGGGTTGAGAACATTGGCATATAGAAAGCTGGTCAAGGGCTTAGCAATTCTCAAAGCTTCCTCCAAGCTGTGCGCAGAGTGTGTGATTGGCAAACTAGACCATGATCCATTTCCAAAGAAGGGCAGGTAGAGAGCTACTCAACCATTACAACTTGTACACTCCGACATTTGTGGCCCGATCACTCCTGAATCAAACAGCCACATGAGGTACATAGTTATGTTTATTGATGATTACAGCCATAAGATGTGGACATATTTCTTGCATGCTAAGTCAGAAGCGCTATACTATGTTCAAAAACTTCAAAAGTGTGGTAGAGAAAGAAACCAGGAACTTCATATGTTGTTTACATGCTGATCGAGGAGGGGAATTCACCTCTTTAGAATTTAATAAGTTTTGTGGTTCAACTGGGATCAGTAGAAAACTCATTGCAGCTTATTCTCCATAACACAATGGAGTTGCAGAGAGAAGAAACCGAACCCTAATGAACATGGTATCACTACAAAAAAACACTAATTTAGAAGCAGAAATTTCCGTCGTTAATTTGTGACGGATTTCCGTGTGATCCGCAAGGGATAGTTTCAACTTTTTCCCTTTAATTTATTATCGTCATCCCTCACTAAGCCGTTGCAAATTGCGTCAAATTACCGACAGAAAATTTCTACTGCTATTTTCCGCTGCAAATCCAGGCAGAATACTGACGAATATTTATCGAAGCTATTTTGCAGCAGAATTGCAAGAGATGTTTATATTATTTTTCTAAGATATACTTTAGTGTTATTTTTTTAATAATTAGTAACATGTTCAATAAATAATAATTAATTTGTTCTAATTAATGATTTATAAATAATAATTTATGTACTACAATAAATTACTTTTAATCATTGCTTCAACAAAATTGCTCTTTAGCTACATAAGTATTTGTGACGCAAATTTATATGTCGCAGAAAACAATTATTACTACGTTTCAGTGTGACGCACACTACAAGAAAATGACAATTTTACAATGGTACATTTACAATGTTTATTGAAAATGTTGCAAAATACAGGGATAATTTACAATATTTGTTTTAAAAACGTTATAAAAAATTTAATAACAACATTTATTTAACAAATGTTAAAAACATTTCTTTTTCTACAATATTTCAAAAATAGTTGTAGATAATCATTTTTAATAACGTGATTTTTAAGTTTTGATGAATGTGTTGTTGACGTGCTTAAGTTTATTAATGTGTGTAGACATTGTAGGTATATGTACGTATAATGGAAATTAGTATAAGTATTTCTATTTCATGAAGGTGTTATTGAAATACTCTAAAATACTTTTTATTTTAAATAACAATATCATGTTTTAAAAGATGACAATGATAATAATAATACTGCTAATAATAATAATAATAATAATTTAGAAATATTTTATTGATAATAATGGTTAAACATTTCAAATATCTTTAAAAATCTAATTATAACCATAAAAAATTTCAATTCAAAATTTGATTAAAAAATTAATCTTTGGATTACTCTTGCAATCTGCGGGTTCAAAATCTGATAAAAAACTATCATCGGATTACTCTTGCAATCTGCAGGTTAAAAATCTTGACGTATAATCAAGTTTCATTAAAAAATGAGTCAAAATTGATCCACATTACCATCCACTCCTTTCTCTCTTTGGTCATCCTTCTTTAATTATCTTTACCACAAAACTTCGTCTTTTGCAGGAAAGGAGGGAAAACCCTAAATTTCTAAATCGCGCAGCCCTTTTGCAGGAAAGGAGGGAAAACCCTAAATTTCTAAATCGCGCAGCCCTGTCAGTTGCTATAGATCGCGCCGCCTAACTGAATCGCCTGCTCTAGATCTGGCTTCCGCTCCCTGTCAACTGCTGCAGATTGCGTCGCTCTGCTTCAAGTACGCGTCTCGTTCCTATAAAATTTTGGTAAACAGTATAACTAGATTCGCAATATGTTGTTAATGCAGGAGAGTTTGTTTAATGCCTTCTTATGTGGCATCATTCTCTGTGATCTGAGGGTTTAGTAGGTTATATTTTTTATATTGGAAACCTGATCTGACAAATATATATATATATATATATATATATATATATATATATATATATATATATATATATATATATATATATATATATATATTATACACGAAAACGTTTGCTTATGAACTAGAATGTCAAAAGGTTATAGAATAATTTAACAATTCCTCATCTTATGTATATGTAAACCTTCCTTAAATCGATATAAATATTTTGATGCAATATTACATTGATGATTGAGACCGAGTCCTGCTGTACAAGTGGAGGTGATTCAGAAAAGATAGCTTCATAGGTTAGAAAATAGGTTTTCTGAAACCAAGCGTGTGTTAATTAACGATGGCTTAGATTATTAAACAATATAGTGTATACGTCTGTAATAATCATCACAACTGTCAAGAAACAGAGGAAGCATGCAAGAAAGTGTGCTCGGCTACAAGCTAAATGGGTATTTGTGCGGTGTACAGGGACGACCCTGAGTAAACTGAGGCCCTAGGCCAGGATAAATGTATGAGGCCCAAAAATTTGTCCAGAGTTGCAAGGCAAGTGATACATTAACAATGTACAAAAAGATCATCTACCACTAAGCGCTGCTAGGAATTGAACCCTGCACGCGTGGGAAGGGAGCTGCATGCGCAACCACATGACCAAAGCAATCTTGCATCAAGGAGAGCAAACAAAAAGTATCAGTACCCAGAAAACTGAAAACTTTGAGGCCCCCATGGCTGCCTCCTCCTCCGGACCAGAGGCCCTAGGCGACCGCCTAGGTCGCCTATGCCCAGGGTCGGCCCTGGCGGTGTACGCTACCAGATATTCATCACCCCTGTCCGGCGGTGCACTGGCGGTGATGAAAGCTCAGGTACTCCTGAAGTCTATGCGGCTTCAAGTTAAACACTTGTAGCTTTGATAACTCCAGGTGGTGTAGAAAGACATGAAAATATGAAGAAGATGGCTTTAAAGGGGTAATTTATGTGCATCGTTTTTAAATTTTTATGTTTACTCCAAAAAAATTGGAAGTTAAAAAAAGGGAGTATTTTTCTTAAAGGAATAAAGAATTTGTTGGCAGCATCATTAGAAGCATTCATTTCGAAAATTTGTTATATGCTTTGTGTGTTGATGCATTTTATTCCTTTTGAAAAGAAGTATGATCGTTTGACTTGGTTATAGTGGAAAATGTACAATTGATTTTGTTTTTATTTGCGAAAATGTACCTTTACATTAAACAAAGTTAATAGTTTTATTGGCTTTTTTAACTATCATGGGCGTACTTTATGAAATCATTTTGATGAGCAATGTATATTTTCGTTTTATGCTATCCCGTTTTTGTTTCCCACTGTCCCATTTTCATCTCCCGCTTCCTCTTTCCTTATACCCTAAATTCGAAATTGGAGGTATTAGGCTTCGTTTGTTTTCTTTAATTTGGGTCTGAACGCTTAAAATTTTTAGCGATCAGATATTTGGGTTTTTAATTTCTACAGAGATTTCCTATTTCTTCCTTTCTTTACAATCAGTTGATAGTACAAGTACTGATATTAGGATCGCCATACTAAAATCTTAGCTTAGATATATTGTGTATTTTTCTTGTAAGAAAAAATGTATAACAGTTATGACTACCGTTTTTTTTCCTCTATACTTCCTTGATCGGCTATGACTTACCTCGCCTATTTTTCCCACCCATGTCGAAGTTCATTTCCAGTTTGTGCTTACTGCTTCACTAATCACTCATGCTCAATTACGGTTTTTTTACTGCCTTTTATTCAAGAAAATTCACGTTCTAACTAACTTAGATTTGTCTACGCTGATTCCATGTTAACAAATAATTTCAGTACTGTAAAGTAAGCATGCATTTGACAATGCTCCAGGGATTCATACCAAGGACTATCTTCGCTCCGAGGAAGAGATATATTAGTGCAATATGAAATAAGACAGTTTAAATAAATTTATGTATCATTTTGATGAAGCATGCATTTTCTTATTTCAATGAAGCATGCATTATTCAATTCTTTGGTTAATTATGTAGTTTATATTTTGTCTGCTGGAAAAGCAATGATAATTTCATTTATCTCAACATCTATTTCAACATTTATCCAGGATCAGTTTTGTTTATAAACTCCATATTATCAAGGCTAATTTTAAAAGTGCAGTTGGCTTCTTTAGAATTTGCTTTTGTGAGTTTATTCACAAAATTCTTTTACCTTTTTTTGTAACTTCGTCGTCCAGTTATCCTATATTATTAAAGTTTATTTATCGAGAATGGATTTTTTCTATTGCTTTGACCAATGTTTGCATCTTTTTCAGCTTATTTCTCCAAAGTTTTCAGTTTGAGATTTTGAAACTATGTCGGGCTGTTTCTCATAACCTCTCTCCAGCTAGAGCTATTTCACCTTAGGTGAGAAATCAAACGGATGTTGAAAGCCAACATTTGGCGGAGTTATTAGCGGAACATCAAAAGCTTGTACCTTTTATGTAAGTTTTGCCTATATGCAGCAAATTGTTGAATCAAGAAATTACAAGAATCTCAGGAATTATTCCCAATTATAAGAACTCTAAGTTCGTTCAAGAGCACAACAGGCAAACCACCTCATTTGTTGCTGATGTGTGGCTACTGCATTGTTCTCCTTTGAGGGCAGTAGTTGATTTTCTTATTTATCAATTTAGGAAGAAACTTTGCTATTATTTTTATATTCATAATTTGTTTCCAATAAGATATCAATTTGTTGATTCTTTCTAATCTTACTGTCTTTCAGTTTGCATTTGGTTCTTGATAGTGATAAAAGATGGCTTGTCTTCTGTGCATTCATGAGATTGGACCAAATGGATGTCCATTTAATTTTAACAATGGGATTACATGCATTTATTATGTCGTCTAAAAAATGACACTGTTGTAGTGTTAGCAACTCAGGCCCAATTAGTATAGAGCTTGCTTATTCTGTTTTCTTACTTAAGAGTTAGCTTTTCAGATGTTGATTTTGTAGCACATTTAGTTTGCATATGTGAACTTTCTGTATGAATTCACATGTAAAAAAAACTGTGATTTGCTTGATGCAGGTCGGAATCCTCATCAATTGCTGGAAATCATTGTGGTTCCTGCCTCATGTCAAGTGAAACGGAGTTGAATGCGATCGTTTTGAATTGTCAAATCAGATATGTTTCTCAAATTGAGATTTGATGCGGTTAGTTTTTATCTAAATATTTAGTTTATACGTTTAATTTATGTAGCACTTTATTTGAGGTTGAAACTGGTTTTCAATCTGGATAGAAATTTGGTTTATATGTTTGATTATATTTCTCTCTCGACATGTCGATAACTGCAAAAGTCTGGATTGAAATCGGTTTTTAACATGGATCGAAATTTGTTATTATCACTGTTCTATTCAAAATTGATCATGTACAAATACAGTACAAATTATGTTGCAAAAAAATACTAAGTTGTTTTTTTTCTTTATGTGTTAGTCCAGCTCGTGCCACAATGATTTTGCTAAGTTGTTATGTTTATGTCGATCAACTCATTTCATCATGCCAATATCGTTGTTAATATATTGCATTACATGCACGTAAAATGGAAGAAAATCAAGATGTTAACTTGAGATGTTTGGTGTGAGGGCTAGTAGATGATGTTGTTCGTGTTGCTAACTACTTTGTGATGGCAAAAAAGAAAGTGAACTTGAGATGTTGACCATAGCTTGATTGAGAGGAGCTTAGTTTAGAGCATTGGTTTTTTAACAGTTAAGAGTACAATTGTATATGTATTGCATTGATTATAAATGACATGTATTATATTGTATTATTTTGTGTTAAATAGTAATAAATTTGTGTATTGTATTTATAACTGCATTCTTTACATTTTTCTATTGGGTTATGCTATTTATTTTATTATTGATGGTTGAACGATAGTATTTGGTAAAGCTACAAGCAAGAAATATGAAAGAATGTTTATTGGTAGAATAGAAAGGGAACAGCGATAGATTACATACAGAAAACGTTTGATTTACAAAATATTTTGTCGCTAATCCCTTGCTATAGCAAGGCTTTACCAATGTTTTTGTATAAATAATAAATTATTATAAATTAATTATCTGTCGGTAAATAGTCGGTATATAATTAAAATTAAATTAATAAATAAATTTTATCTTTGTTATATAAGTAAAATGATGGAAAACTGTCGGAAAATTCATGCTAAATTCCGTCGTAAAATCTGATACAAATACCATCATGGTTTTTACCGACCACACCATTATGTAGGAAATCCGTCGCTAAGGCATGTTTAGAGACGGATTAGAAACAGATTCTACCGCTGCTATATGCAGTTTTTCTTGTAGTGTATGTTGTATACTCATTGATAAAGAAGTTCCAAAAGTGTACTGACCAGAAATTGTCAATTGGGTTGTGCATGTCCTCAATCGTTGTCCTACATCAGCAGTGAAAGATATGGCCTCTGAAGAAGCGTGGAGTGGATCCAAACCTTTAGTTCTTTACTTCAAAGTATTTGGGCGTGTAGGTCATTTTCACATTCCAAATTTCAAAAGAAAGAAACTTGATGACAAGAGCTTCGGGTGCATGTTTCTCGGTGTCAGTGAAGAATCCAAGGCTTACAGAATGTACAATCCGAAGGCAAAGAAAATTGTCATAAGTTTTGATGTTTTTTTTGAAGAGGAAGAAAAATTGGAGTTGGGAAAAATAAAAGAAGTTGTTAGTGATGTGTCAGAATGGGGTGACACTGAAGAGAATGAAGTAACTATAGAAGAATAACTAGAAGAAGCAGAGGGTCCAACAGTGGAAGAAGGTGATATTGAAGGATAGAATGCACAGGGTGGTAGTGATGGCTCAAGTTCATCCATATCTACTGACTCAGGTGAAATTAATGTTAGTACACCGATCTAAGGGAGCGTCAGAAGAAGACTAGATTGGATGGAAGACTATGTGAGTAGTGTCTGATCCAATAGCTTGTCATGTTCACTTCAACAAATGATCCTGTTACTTTTGAAAAAGCCGTCAACAGATCAAAATGGAGAGATGTAATGAACTTGGAGATTTAGGATATTGAGAGGAATGAGAGTTGGGAATTAACTGAGTTTCCTAAAGGAGCAAAGAAGGTAGGTGTAAAGTGGCTCTTCAAGACCAAGCTGAATGGGAAAGGTGAGGTGGATAAATCCAAAGCTAGGTTGGTAGCAAAAGGTACATTCAACAGCATGGGGTTGACTACAATGAGATATTTTCTCCTGTTACTCAATGGGATACTATTAGAGCAATTTTTGCACTGTAGCAAGTAGAGATTGGTTAGTGTATCAGCTTGATGTGAAAAGTGTGTTTCTACATGGAGAGATCAATGAAGAGATGTTCATCAAGCAACGAAGAGAGATGAGGTAAAGGGTGCTGAGAACAAGGTGTATGATCTCAAAAACGCATTGTATGGGCTCAAGAAAGCCCCACGTGCCTTGTTTAGCAAAATCGATTCGTATTTTATCAATAAAGTCTTTGAAAGGTGCTCAAGTGAACGTACTCTCTTCGTGAAGTGTGGGAAAGATGGAGATATACTTATTCAGTGTGTATGTAGATGACCCCATCTTTACTAGGAACAATGAGGAGATGTTTGAAGAGTTCAGGAGGTCAATGATGCAGGAGTTTGACATGTTTGATCTTGGAAAAATGAAATATTTTCTTTGAGTAGAAGTTATGCAAGGCTCGGGTAGGATTTTCATTAGTCAGAAAAGATATGCCAATGAGGTGCTTGAAAGGTTTAAAATGGAACAGTGCAACCCGATTAGGACTCCCATTTAACCTGGCTGTAAACTCACATAGGATAAAGGTGGGGTAAGGGTAGATTCTACAACTTTCAAGCAGTTGGTGGTTAGTCTTATGTATTTGACTACCACCATACCTGATCTCATGTATGTAGTGAGTCCTATAAGTCGCTATATGGAAGCTCCTACTGAGTTACATCAAGCAACAATGAAAAGAGTCTTCAGGTATATAAAGGGAACAACTAATATGGGAGCACTCTACAAGAATAAAGGAAAAGAACAGTAGGTTGCGATAGTGACTATGCAGGTGACACTGAGGACCGCAAGAGCACTTCAGGTTATGTGTTTAAATTAAGGTCTGGAGTTGTAGCTTGAAGTTCAAAAAAGCAGCCAGTAGTGAAGCTTTCCACTATAGAAACTGAATTCATATCAATTTCTTCTTGTGCTTGTCAGAGTGCATGATTACTACAGACTCTTAAGAATCTTGGTTTCAGTCAGAAAAGGTTTGTTATACAATGTGATAATTGTTCATCTATTGAGATCTCAAAGAACACCGTCATGCATGGAAGAAGTAAACACATAGATATTAGGTTCCATTTTCTTCGATCCTTGAGCAGTGATGGTGTTGTGGATTTGGTGCATTTTGGCTCTAAAGACCAGTTGGATGACGTAATGACTAAACCTTTGAAGTTAGATGCACTACCGAATATGAGGGAGCTGCCGGGTATGTGCTCTGTTCAGGAGGTAAACTGACTGCTTGGCAGTTCAGTTTAAGGGAGGGTTTTTTAGAATTCTGGTTACTTGCTTACCATGTCCTCACAGCTCATGGATTAAGTTTGTTGTGTTTGAGTTAAATAACCCTCATTTATAGGGAGTAGTTTTTTTTCTTTGAATTGTTCTTCCTTTATCTTAGCCACGATATAGTCTTGTAATAAATCTGCTTGGATAGGGTCTAAATGCCAGCTCAGAAAAGGACCATCAGAACTTAGAGCCGTTCTAAGCGAGTACTTGGTTTATGAAAGAAATTAAAATAACATATCTAGACTAAAACAAAATTAGATCTCTTAGAGTAATAGATAAAATATAATAATCAGATAGATGTACCTTGTCATACATATCATAATATCAAATACATCAAATTCAAAATGTCACAGATACTAAGTCAAGGTACATTATTATTATAATGACTGAGATATAATCAGTTATATTAAACTAAAAAAACATTCGCCATCGCCAAGCTCCATCATCCACGTCATCGTCTAGCACGCTTCGTCGTTCTGCATAACTTGTATTGTTAAGGGAAGGGTGTCGGAACAACTATTCTAATGAATAAAATCTTTAAGCTTAAAAAGGAAACATATTCCCTATACTTGACGATTTAAAACCTATTGGGTTTATGTCCAGGTGAATATAAACACACATAATGGGTGGATTCCTATGATCACTTAATACCCCTTGATGGATCCAATCACTTAAGACCTCATTTTTCTAGAAGACTATGCAATATATATACATGCATATATGTATGTGTATATATATATATATGTATGTATATATATTATCTCAACATAATGTGTGAGATATTAATGAGCCAGTTAATACTGGAGTTTAGGTCGACACTGAACATCATTTACGACCCTTCCAACTGACTATTTGTTACTATCTAACTGGCATTGTAGGTGAACTTCTAGCCACTTAATATTTCCCTTAAATAGGTGGTTTCCTTTACAAGCTCGGTTAAACTCTTACTAGCATATCCCTTGATGTGTACTCGCTTTAGCCCTAGTTAAGAAGCGGACAACTTCCAGAGAACTACCTAACTCATTTGATAACATTTAATACCTCATAATTATTAGAAAAATGTGGACCCATAAATCTCTTAATACTTAATAAGGTTGGGCCATATGACTTCAGTCCAAACTCTAGGGATGAACCTTTAAAAGGAAACGAGTCCAACTCTTGATTCCCTTATAAGGTGGATCAACTACTTAATATGTAACAACCCGTATTTTCAATAACCTGTTATAACGTAAATCGAGGCAGAATTTAATTTATAAATCTGAATCAAGGGAAACGGGCTATGCCATTGCGTTCATCTCGGAAAAATACGCGAAATAGAGTCCGAGTTTTCGAAAATCGGAGTCCGTATGACCCGATTAAGGCCCAATGAAGTTTTCAGAAAATTTCAAGTTCAAAACAGATTTCGAATTTCGGGTTCAAAATCGAAAAACGGTCAGATTGGGCTAGGCGGGAAAATTCCCGCCAGAGCACCCAAGTCGACAGCCCTGTCGACTTGGGAGTCGACTTGGTTGGACCCAAGTCGACAGCCCTGTCGACTTGGCTGTCGACTTGGTTCAGCCGGGCAGATTTGCCTGGTGCACCATTTTGGGGTTTTGGTTAGGTTTTGGGGCCAGATTCGATTTTAAGGGCTGAGATTGGAATTAGGGTTTAATCCTAAGGTTGAAACTAATCCTAATCTCTATAAATAAGCCCCTAAACTAACCCTAAATCATCATTATTCATTCAAGTAACTAAACTATGGCAAAATCATTCCTCTCATGGCCTCCACTCTCTTCATAAAATTCCTAAATCATTTCTATGAGAGATTTTCCATGCATACAAGTGTTTTCAAGCTTGTATGAGTGTCATTAGCTTGCATTCAAGTCAAGTTTCCATATTTACATCATAAAGCAAGGGTTTTGATCATTTTGGCTCAAGGGTTTTTCTATTGGAGCTTGCATTTTGGGTTTATTTGATTGCATAAGGGCTTTGTCTCAATCTATATATATATGTGTCTTCATAAGCATTGTAAGCCTTTTTCTACTTTCATATTTAAACTCTAAAGTTAATGAATGATGCAAGTTGTGTTTGATCATTATGATATGCAAGTTTATCATGTTATGTTATGCAAGTATGCCATGTTATGATATGCAAGTTTATCATGTTATGTTATGCAAGTTTGCCATGTTATGATATGCAAGTTTATCATGTTATGTTATGCAAGTTTGATATGTTATGATATGCAAGTTTGTCATATGATATGCAAGTTATGTTATGCAAGTTTGGGTTGATCATTTTGTTCATGTTATCATGTTATGCAAGCTTATCTTGGGTTTATGAGCTTAAAGCTTCAAGCTTTATGCTAAAGGTTGCATTTTGGCAACATGTAAGTTATCATATCTCTTATGATAACTTGCATGTGAGGCTAAATGCGAACTTATGGCCATTTCTACATGTCATTTATCACCATGTATCACCAATATGCTAAGTTTGGTTTTATGCATGCTTTTGAGGCCTAAAATGTAATATGCAAGTATATGAACATATGTACATTTCATATGCCACCATGTTAAACTTGTGGCTTCAACACCTTTATGTCATGATTATGCCAAGTTCCCTCTTTCTATCCTTTATGCGCTATTGCGATATGTAAGCGATGGGATTGCGTTTGGGGTTGGGTAAACTTAAAAGACATAAAAACATAAGATTGGGAATTTACCTATTAAGTTAGGTCTACCCATTGGGAATTTACCTATTAAGTTAGGTCTACCCAAATGCTTGAAAACTTGTAATATGTTTTGGAAACATGATGGACATGACACTTAGAAAATATAAGTGTGACCAACTCGAGGTTGGGTTGAGTTTGTGGCGTAAAACTACCCGGAACCGACCGGCTTAACTAGTTGCTACAAACAATAGGACCCAATGTGAGAAGTTGGTCATGTTGTACCTTGAACCCGAGGTTAGACC
Organism: Allium sativum; assembly: GCA_030737875.1. Classification (NCBI taxonomy): domain Eukaryota; kingdom Viridiplantae; phylum Streptophyta; class Magnoliopsida; order Asparagales; family Amaryllidaceae; genus Allium; species Allium sativum. Next base: position 383,417,614 of record CM060915.1, read on the forward strand.
CAGTTGTGGTGTAAAGCTACCCGGACCCGCCCGACTTAACTAGTAACCGCAACAAAGTCTAATGTGAGAGGTTAAGGCACATTAATTAATTAATGCCTCATGATTAGGGTTAAGTCATGGTCCACTTAATACTTAATCAATTTGGGCTTGGTAGATTAATCAGGGTTAAGTCATGAACCCATCGTTACACTTAACCATGTTAATCCATGATTAGCAAGAGGGTTAAACTGTACTTATCCCACTAGAAAATCCTAGCAATGGGGGTCCACTCCAGCAGTAATCCCAAGTTTGTATCATTAAGACCCTAGGGACTAGGCTAGGGTGGGGGCACGATTACTGGACTTGAGGTAAGTGGCCAAAAACGACGGCAGAGTGGTACGCCGGTGTAGTTCCGGACGGACTATGGTCGTGCACGTAGTCCGGAGCCGGGGAAAACATGCACGGGTACCAGTAGATCGAGACTGTGCACTTATGTTTATGGTGTCTAGGGGTTTACACCCTAGGGCTTGATACACCCGAAGGGTGGACCCAGCACAGTCCGACTACAATTATGTTTGGGCCGTATTGACACCAACATGTGACGAGTTAGGCTTAGGGAGCCGATCGATTAGACCGTTTGGTTGGACCTCGTATTAGGGTCGCTTCATGTTATTGGACCTCGTATTAGGGTCACTTCATGTTATTGGGCCAAAGCTTAGGCCAAGGGATCAATATTTGTTTATTCAAGTCATGTTAGTTTGCTAGTACACCTGTGGTGCAAAACCTTAAACCTGATTATGCGATGACACCTTTATCTACCTTGTTAGTTAATCATCATGCTAGTATGTTGTTATCCTTATGTTCATCCCTGCTTCTCATGCCAGTTAACTTTATCAGTTTACATTGATTGTAGTAGGGCTTACTCAGTCTTTTTGACTGACCTGTTTTTCTTTCGCCTCTTTTCTTCCGTTCCCCCCCCCCCCCCCCCAGGTTCTCAGGGTGGGAACGTTGGAGCTTAGCTTGGATTTCTGATCGCTTGCTTATGGGATTTTAGCTCATGTACGGTCTTGACATGAAGCTAGCTATGGTTATCACTTATTTTGGGGATAGTACTTATGTATTTCAGTTTTTCAGTGATGTTGTTTTTATCTAGACTTGTGTATTTGGAAAGTTGACATTATGTTGTACCAGACTCGTTTTGAAATAGTTTGAAATCTTCCGCTGTTTTACTTATCTTATTTACTCTGTTTACATATATACATATGTTCTTGTTCTGCCTTGATATATCATTATGCATGTTTACCCGGTACAAACGCCCCTCCAAAGTCAGAGTGCTTGCAAGAGCCACCCTGGCGGAGGCGGGGTGTTACATAATACCTTCTCGGGGTAGGCCTATCGCATGTTAAATGGCCCATGGCAGTTGATGTCTCACATTAACCCGATTCTCGTAGTTGCTGGATAGTCGGTTGTTCGAGCGGACTTCTACTACAAGCAGGGGTTAACCTCGCGTTCACGTGTCATTTAAAATTTGTAAAGACGGTTATCTCACGCATAACACATATATTTCCTAATGTGGACATTTAATATGAATTCCCTAATTTAACACAATAAATACACATTAAATGGATTATGAAATTTAATAATTATACATATATAAGGACATAATTAGTGGCATAAAAGTACTAAGAGATAGACTTGTTACTATTTAATATTGCTTATCCATATTGTCCCTTTAAGTGATTTGTAATGGATGCTCTCTCTCTCTCTCTCTCTGTCTTCTTTCTTTGGGTATGTTATCACCTATAGGATAACAGAGTTATGTGGGGATTGGGGAATAAAGAGATAAAAGATGTTTTTTAGATTCTTTTTTCCTATTCTATGTGGCATTTATCTTTGTTGTTATTTTAGTAGCATATTTTACTTAGTTATTATGTGCTAACTCTTTAGCTGCAGAGATATGTCAATATGAAACTTAAACCTATCTAGTTCGTATTTTGCAATATAGTCGTTGATGGCCATTTAACGCTCATACCAGACTATAGTCTGACTTAAGATTTTACGTTTCCTCTTATTACCTTGGGGTGTTCATCAACGATTTTGGTGAGTATACTAAGTAACTGTTGGTGGCATTGTTGCAGTACCAAAGATGAGCCAGAGACCTGATGCATTATACTTATATAGATATTATGTTATGTTCTTAAATTGTTTTTGAGATACTCTGGGAGCATTATAGCGAGGAAGGGTTGTATTGACATTTGTGACATATTGTATATAACATTGTGATATGACATTATACTTCCACTTTGTTGTAGCTCATTACCACTCTGCTGTATATATTCTTATTGTACTTTATCCATGAGTTGTGTGGTATATGACATGTTTTGTTTTAGGTTTCTTTCCCATTGATCGTTCCATATCAGCCTAGACTAGCTTTCAGCACGTATTCCTTATCATTCAGTGTAGGTGGTATGAGGAGGTCAACACATATGGTATCAAAGCCAAGTTATTTGATTAGCCAAAGTTATTAGAGAGTATACACGTAACAAAGATATATTTGTAACTAGTTTGGATTTAAACTATATAATATATAGTATATTTGCATGCACTTGAGTACCTTTGCGGCTTTTCTTCGCAAGAGGCTAATCATTCATATTTTGGATAAAGAATAAATGGAAGTACAAGAAACACTGCTAGCAACAATTCCGTTTTTGGGAGCAGGTGAATGTGATGGATTGGGAGTTTCTACACCTGATTATCCAGCCATATTCGAGGCTTAGATGATAATTGATAATGAGAATAGTTCATCGTACTCTAGGAGTGGTATTAGATGGTGGTTGTTTTGGTAGCAATGATTTTTTGGATGGAGACAACTATCAAAGTTTAGAATTGTTTATATACCTATATTGCATCTTTGCGTATCTTGGCATTGACGATGTAACAAAGACAAAACTTTCTTCTAGGCAACTTCAAGGCTGAGTTATGGATTGCTGGAGTGTCGTTGTCATTGAGACTCCACAGGACCATATATCTTGGGACTAGTTTAAAGATAAGCATGAGGAAAGGTTCATCTCTATTTTTCATAAATCCATTATTTTTAAGAAGTTTGTTGAGTTGAGGAAAGGAGATAAGTCTATTTCTGAGCATGCTGCGAAATTTGAGGCTTTGTCTAAATATGACATATCATTCGACGATACTCCTTTTTGGAAGAATGAGAAATTCATCACTGGACTTAATGAGTATCTTATGGAGAAATAAGTTAATCATATAGATGTTTCACTCGAGAAGCTTATGGAGAAGGATCTTGGGTGTGAAAGCATGTTTCTAATGGCGATAATGTTATTGTTGATGTTAATAAAAAAAGGAGAACCGAATCCACAACAGAAAGCAATGGAGGTAAAAAGAAATAGAACCAAAAAAGGAATTTTTTTGGGAAAATCGAGGCAAACAGTACCTAAACTGGTGTTTTGGCCTTTCTTCTCATTACAACCCACGTGATAGGCATTGAGGGATAGGTCTATAGAGTTGGAGGTGATCGGACATTAACAAAGTTTTAGTTCTCTCATGCTTAATATCGATGTGACCTTTGGCTTCTAGGGAATCCTATTGGTTCCAAGATTGTTGGCTTATTCAATATTTGTTATCCTATCTAATTTCTACCTTGAGATCAAATTTATATGACTTGATATTGTTCATGCTCATTCTTGTAGGAACCAAACCAAATGATTCATGTTTTAGTAGACTTGGATTTCAAATTTTGTCTAAATTTAAGCCTAGAAGAATACGAGTTGTTACATTTGGTATTGGAGGACTCATTTTAGGTTATCGTAGGATTTAGGATAGAATGAGAAACAAATTTGAGCATTTTATCTACCTGTCTATCTTTCATTTTTGTGCTTAACTTGTAGAATGCTAACAATAACATAAGTCGCGGTCCTACCTTGTAGGAATGGACTAAGATATTATGAGTCGAAAACATTTTAGAAAGTTTGATTTTTGTTAGTCCTAAATCTTCCCACAATGCATTTGGAGATAGCTTCGAAGAGCATGAGAACATATGGCGTAATCTCGAAGATTGGAGATGGGTACCAAGTGGTCGAAAACTAGTTGCACTTAAAATCTTGGATTAGATGGAGAGTTCCAGCTGGAGATATGCATTATATTCTATTGTATTTGATATTTGAGCCAAAATGTTAAATCTATTTAAAATTGCGTAGTTCAAAGTCTGTTCACCGATATCCATCACAATGGAATACTGGATCTTTTGTTTAAAAACACTTAGTCAATTCCTTAGTCCAACACATGAGAGAAATTTTGTTAAGTATGTATTTTCGAAAAAAAACATAGGGTTTCATAACATCCTACTTATTTTTCTAAAAGGAAACTATTTTATGAAAACATCAATTTTATTTTTGAGAAAAAAATAAGAATCCCCTATTTTTTCAGAATGATAGATTTTGTAGAAATTAATTCTATTAGTTAGTGGCAAACTTGAAAGAGAATATATTTTTCTCATGATTTTTGAAATAAAGGTTTCTATATTTCTCTCTCTTTAAGGGCAGACAAAAGAGAGTGACATTAGATTTTGTTGGATTTTCCTCTCTGGATGAAATTTTATTTTATTTAGGTATCTTCTCTTATAAGTGTTGTTTTACCTGCTAGTTGTAAGAAGGGATATTTCCCAAAATAAAAGGTAAATGCTTGATTATAACTAAAATATTTTGTGTATTTAGAAGTGTTATTTTGTTGCATTGGTCCTACTTCAATCATATAAGGAAGTTCTTTATAGTCGATGAAGAGATGAAAAACATCGTAGCAAGGATATTAATATCCAGATGGAATTTAGCTAAAGAAGATAGCAGAATGATTGATGCGTTAACTAGAATTATTACTAATTGACGCATTAGTGCCCAAGTTTAGGTCACACTCGAAACTGGGCAAGTGTTTGACCTTTAACTTGGCAGTCATCCTATATGAAGGGCAACCAATCCGTAGCCTCAATCGGCTCGAACCTGAACTACGAATGCGACGATAATAGCCACGTCCGTTCTTAGTCTCCATTTCCCAGTTTTTCTCCCTTCCTTCATTTTTCCAGCCGACACCCAATTCTCTTTCCCCTTTCTCTAACAAATCCTAGCTTCAGACCTCCATTCTTCCTCTAACAGATGCCAAAATCTTCATTCATCAGATTTTGCCCCACCACCACTCCAAATCTATAAGTTTTTCCATCCCATTTCAACTTCCTCTAATTCCATGGCACCACCCACTGGAGTTGGAGCTTCTTCTTATACACCATTCTTACCTCTAGAGTGGCCACTTGGCGAGATTCGAGCGAGTAGTAAATCGCCACTTATCTTAAAATTTTGAATTTTGAGTTTAAACAAGGGTGACTGATGACATTTATAGAGTTCATTTATTTTGAGTTAGAGCGGCTTTTTATAGTGGGAGGACTTGCATCGACCCTCTTCCACAACATTTTCAAGTAGGGATGCTACACATGTTATTTCCATCTATTCAGTGCTATAATGATAAAAAATTCTAAACATGGATGTAACAATCCGTACTTTAATGATTAGATATTCAAATATTTTATTTAGATATTGATCGTACATTAATTATTCGATCGACAATTCAGAAAAGTAATTTCTCACAAATAATTGAATCATGACTCGAGACTAGTTCTGTTGAGTTCGCATGGTTTGTTACGTTAATAAAAAGGGGAAGGATCGCAGTATTTCGAGTTCGGACCATTCGGTGGTCATGACGATCTCGATATACGCGTAAAATTATCGTTTCAGAGAACAGTGTCGGGTTTCGATGAAACTTGTACCATCAGAACTGCATCGTTGTAGCGATTCATGCTGTCAAATTTCGTGATGAATGGACTTGTTGTTCGGTGGTGCGAAAATAAAACGGTTGTTCGCTTTATGGATTCTACTTTGAGTGATTTGTACACAAAAGTATGGATTTATTTACATGTGTTTTATTATGCCTAAATCTACGATTTTATAACAAAATAGAGAGCTACATATGCATGTAAGTTATAATACCTAAATCCACAATTTTTGTGTCGATTTATGATTTATAATAGAAAGGAAGAGAAAGTAATATAGACTAGATTCTTAATTTACATACAAACAAGAACATGAAAATCTCTTTTTATTTATATCCATAATAAAAAATCCAACCAATTAATTTAGATTGACAATTCTGTATAATTAGAGGTTTTATGAATTTTATATTTAATTTTCGTGAATCCCAAACCTCATAGGCATAGTTAATCTAGATTTATACTAAGAAGTCTTATAAAATAGGTAAACTTAAAGAATCTCACTTGTTTTACTGAAAAGAGAGAAAACTGTGTGATAATTCTAAATCTTGATTATAGCCACGCACACGTTTTCGATTCCTTCTTTCTTTAAAAGTATATATGTTAGATCCAGTAATTATAAGAATAAAATTGAATAAATGAAAAAGAATAAAATAGAATGAGGAAAAAGAAGAAGCACTAACCTCTACCTAGACTGGATCCTAACACTGATTGTCAAACGAAGAAAATAAAAATAAAGAGTAGGAAGCCTTAGGGTATGTGACTAAGAGAGGGGGCTAAGGAACTACTTATAGATGTCAAAATATATAGGAGTCATTGGATTTAAAACGTAAAATCCAAACCACGCAAGACACCTAAACCAAAAAATATATAACTAAAAACCTAGCAAGTACCATCAATTTCAACCACTTAGCTGTCGACCACTCCCCTAGGAGGGCAGTCGACCCCTCATCAATAGGATGAGCATTGCGAATTTACTTCACATGTTGATTGATTATTAAATGTTAATTAATTTCTTAAGTCTTTTAAATCGCATCCCCTTTTTTATATGTATATATTCACGTATAACTTTGAATTTGAATACTGAATGTTCCTTTATTCCAATTGTAATTATTTTATTCCATACTTATCCAACTAATTTCAAATTCAAATCTATATATTTATTATTATTGTTATTATTTTATATTATAACTCTGTTATATGCTTATCTTCTTTATTCGCGCATTGTTTTCCATATTTATACACATGCACACATACGAGAATTGTATGTACACAAATAACATTCCGGCTCTTTGAATATTTTTAGTGTAAATTGCTTAATAATTTTGAATTCATACAAATTTTTAGTGGATCATATTTAAGAAATTAATATATATATATATACACACAAAAAAAAATCAATTGTTGATTGGTTATTAAATGTTAATTAATTTCTTATGCCTTTTAAATCGCGCCCCTATTTTTACATGTATATATTCACATATAACTTTGAATTTGAATACGAAATGTTCGCTTATGACAATTGTAATTATTTAATTCCATATATCATATTTTGTCCGCAACAGTGGCTCCAAAGTGAACTATTCCGGTTACTCTTCGGAGGCACTCATTATATATATATATATATATAGAGAGAGAGAGAGAGAGAGAGAGAGAGTGAGAGATGATATTGTTCTAGGGCACCCCTGTTTTACAACACCCTTTAGCACCACTATCCTACCGTGAGCAACATTAATCCAAATCCAACAAGATTTTGTAGATGTTCGATCCATTTATATATTATAATTTATCCAAAATTTGAGCTCATTCCGACATTTGTAGAATAATATATTTGATATTTAAATTTAACGGTTCGAGTAAGTGCTTGAACGGTGAATAATTGAGCTAAGGTTTTGAAAATGTTATGAGTGTTGGAATGAGCCCAAATTTTGGATAGATGTTAATATAAGTATATATATATATATATATATATATTGAACATCTACAAAATCTTGTTGGATTTGGATTAGTGTCGCTCACGGCAGGGTAGGGATGCTAAAGGGGTGCTGCAAAACATGAGTGTTTCGGAATGCTTATATATATATATACACATATTGAAAATGGGTATTCTTCTTATTAAAGGCATATACAACCCAATTGGAGATTACATACGCAGAGAGACATGCGCATTAAAAATCGACAACTCAACATACATCAATTAACCATCTCACTCTTTCCTTCCCCAAAAACACAAAAAACTCCAGAATATTAATGGAAGGCGGCAGATTCTTTGAGCTCGACGAGGACTTCATGGCGGTCTTAGGGTTCCAGCTTCGGTGCGTTGTGCCTGCTCACCCTTTTAATCCATTCCTTCTATAGCAGCGGATTGTACTCCCTGTAGCAACGTGAGTTTTTTCCCCTCAATTTGATTATCAAATCCATTTTTAATTCGATGTGTTTAACTAATTCATCGACTGGTCTCTGTTTGTTTTGAAAAACCCTGCAATTTCTCTCTTTCCATAACCACCAAATTGCAGATACGAAGCTAACGCCATAGTATTTAACTTTTATGTCTACACTCGTCCAACTACTGGCCAGGTAATTTATGCGGTTTTTCATATCTTCCTATTGAGTACCAGCATGCATTATGTATTTGTGGCAGGTTATGTCTATTACTTCTTTGGTGTAATTACATTGGGAAAAAGAATGTATTCATGAGTTTTTGTTGCTTGTTTGTCGCATAAATTACATCCAGTTGAATTGATGACGCCCCAGTTATATAGTCGATCTTTTGTAGGAAGTCTGTTCAATAGTGCTTTGTACACTGTCACAGAAAGTTTAGGAGGAAAGTTTTTATCCTAAACAAACTTATGCCAGTTAACAGTAGGATTCTTCACTCTGCACGTATCCCACGCAGATTTGATAGTAAATTCATTGCTTGAATTCCATTTCCATTTATCAAATTCTCTATCGATGAATAGAGGCATGTATTTAATCTCTCTTTTTTGCTAGTCACTGCAAGGTATACTATCACATCTCCATTCACCATTTTGAATAATTTGGCAAACCTTTTGATTTGGACATCCAAAGTTCCAAACGCAGAAAAGGTGTCCCACCCCATACAGTCAGTTGGAGATTTTCCTTTCAACGATGGGTCTTTCCAAAGATCAGTGTCATTTCCATTTGCGATTCCCTTTCATAGCACATTACTAATTTATGTCTTATTTTCAGAATTGCTTTCCAAGTAGACGATGCATTGTTATCAGTTGCCATTGTCCAGAAATTGTCTTTAATGTATCTTCTTCTCATCCATCTCGATCACAAACCATTATCAGCTACAGTTTTCCAAGCTTGCTTGATAGTAAAAGAATCTCTCATGTCTCTTATGCTTCTTGAACCAACGCCCCCCCTCTACTTTCAGTTTGCATAGAGTATCATACTTGATTTTATGCATTTTGTCTCTCCATATGAAATCTTCACATACACTTTCAATTTTGTTTATCGACGCTTTAGGGATTTGAAAAGTTTGAATCCAAAAATTAACTTTAGATTGAATAACTATGTGAACCATTTCAATTGTACCCGCAAGCGACAGCAGCTTAGAATTCCAGCCTCGTAGTCTTTCTCTGATTTTTGTTAGCAATTCGGCGCATTCTCTATCTGTGATTTTGTTAGAAGAAAGTGGAACACCCAGGTATTTGACAGGTAGTTCACTCGCTTTTACTTTAAGAATGTCCAAAATCTGATTTCTCCTCTCACAAAACTTGTTGAAATAGCATTTAGTTTTTTGCTCATTCAATTTCAATCCCGCTAACTATGCTAATTTGTCAAAAATCTCCATAATCTTACGAGTAGCATTATCATTTGATTTCACACAAACTATCAAGTCATCTACATATAACAAATGACTAATGCAAGGTTGAAAATTGTGTACTGGAAGGATACTTTGGTCAAAAACAGCCAGCTCCATTTAGAGAGAAAAATTCTCCATTGCAATGGCAAATAAATATAGTGAAAGCGGATCACCTTGTCTAATGGCACGATTGCTCGTAATGAAATCTTTTGGTATCCCGTTGATCAGAATAGAGAAGGTAGGTGTGGTAATGCATTCAGAAATAAGTCTTACCATTTTCTCTGGAAACCCCATAGCCTTAAGCATATGAATAATAAAGCCCTGATTAATATTATCATATGCTTTGTGGAGGTCAACTTTTAAACAAAATTTATCAGCGCCCTTCTTATTAAAGTTTCTTATCAATTCATGTGCCAACAGAGAATTCTCTGAAATGTGACTTCCTTTAATAAAAGAACTCTGGCATTCCGCAATCATGTCTAGTAACACTTTTTCATTCTGTTACATATCACCTTACTCAAGATTTTAAAAATGACATTACAGCAAGCAATCGGTCTATAATCAGCAATCATAGTAGGCTTTTCTTTTTAAGGAATGAGACATAAAAATGTATGGTTTATTTCTTTGAGAATTTTACCCGTTAGAAATGCTTCTTGAATTGCTAACACCAATTTTGATTTCAAGTTCAGCCAATGAGTTTTATAGTAGTTGGAGCCGATCCCGTCTGGAGAGGGGTGGAATCGATATGAATGGATTGAACAGCTTCGTAAACTTCAGCCTCGGTAATGTTGCGCCGCATTAGCCGCCTTCCTCGATTGTTCAAGACCCTCCTGGGGTTGATTTGGGGTAAGTTGTGTTCCACCACACCATTGTATAATTCTGAGAAATAATTGATTGCTTCCAATTCAAATTGTTCAATGTCCACCAGACCATTGCCGTCCTGGTCAAAAATTTGAGAATTAAAGTTAGTGTTGCGTCTGACAGACATTTTAGTATAAAAAAAATTGGTGCATTCATCCCCTTCCGATAGCCACTTCTCTTTCACCTTTTGTTTTAACTCCACAACTTTGAACTTTAGAGCATTTCTGAGATCATTTTGACATTGATGGTATTTCTTCCAAGTATCTTCGGTTTCATGCCCATTATCAATTTGTTGTAGAAGATATGCAGTCAAGTCTTCTAACTTCTTAATATCATCCCCATCGTTCTCTCTTGTTCTATTCCATTCTTTTAATTTCTGCTTAGCTTGCTTGAGAAACTGGACAAAATTATACATGTAATTCCCTGAGTATTGTTCTAGCGCATTGAAGTCAACAACATCATTATAACCTTCTATCAAATACCAATGATTGGCATATCTAAAGGGCTTTCCTTTTGCGTATTTATCTCTTGGCACCAAATTTATGTGCAATGGACAGTGGTCACTTGTGGATGAAGGTAAAACAGTAATTTTCATATCAGTAAATTTGTTAATATATTCAGCATTGATCAGTAGTACTCTGTCTAATTTGCATACTATTTTTCTTCTCTCACCACTTCTCCATGTAAAATGCAGACCGCAATGGGCTGGTTCCACCAATCCAGAAGCTATGACAGAATTGTTAAATTCTGATAATTGGGATACTCTTGCGATAGCGCCTCCTTTTTTATCTTCAGCACGCAAAATAGCATTAAAGTCATCCATTACCATCCATAGAGTATTACAATTATTTGCTAAATTTCTGATTTTGCTCCACAACTCCATTCTTTGGTTGTAGTTATCACTTGCATATACTACAGAGATCATCATGCTTAAACCCCCAGCATTGATTATATTAATAGTAATTTGCTGCTCGTCTTTATCTACCAAATCACATTTCCAAATATTAGTATGCCAAATAATAAGGATTCTACCCTTATCAGAGTAATCATTATTATTAATGTGAGACTATTCACTTCCCAAAGACTCAATGAAGAATTGCAAATTGTCATTGTTTAATTTATTCTCGAGGATACCCATGAAAGAAGGAGAATGATTCCTTCTAGGATTACAGAGGTCTAACAATCGGGTATCGTTGTTAAGACCTCTGACATTCCAGCTGATCAGGGACATTTGGATTTGAGGGGACGAGTCCTTAGGAGAGACGTCATGCACACTTGCGTTCTTAACTTTCCTTCATCCTTATTAAATTGCTTATTGTATTCTGGATTTGATTTTGTTAAGCTTTTATTACTGTTATTCTCTTCCTCTTCTATGTCATCATCCATATTATCCAAGTCAATGTTCATCTTGTTAAGTTCTTCGATTGTTTCAGGTAGCTGTTCAAGATCCACCAAATGAGAATTATCAGGCGTTTGGGGAATTAGCTCCTTTTATGAATCAGATTCAGACTTTTGCTCCTCCAGTTGCTTCACCTGTTCTTCCTGCACTTTCTCACCTGGATGAACCTCTTGGCACGTATTAGCATCTTCAACTTCTATTGTACAGCTAAGGGATGTGTTATTTGTAGGCGTAATCGCAGCATTTTTGTCACTGATGTTTTCAGTGTTTTTTTCTAGCTACACAATTTAGTTGACGTCGTCAGATGAACTTGTCTCTTTCATTCTCCACGTTTGTCTAACTGGTTTGATATCAGTCTCACATTGTAAATTTGTATGCCCAAAACGTTTGCAATGTTGGCAAATAGGTGGTATGTACTCATATTCCACCTCCTCTATATAAACGTTTCCATGTCGGTCTTTTTCTCTGATTTGTTTCTTAAGTCCATTACTCACATGCATATCCACCAGAACTTTAGCGTAATTTAATCTTTTGACATTTTTTGTTAAGTCATCCATTGCTAGAGGGTGCCCAATTATACTAGCCAACTTGCTTATTCCTCTTGCGTTCCACAGAGTGAGATCTAGATTCATTAGCTTTACCCACACTGGATGAGATTAAAGCATATCTCTTTCCAAGCTTATATATATATATATATATATATATATGTGTGTGTGTGTGTGTGTGTGTGTGTGTGTGTGTGTGTGTGTGTGTGTGTATAGCTCAATTTGTTGAATTGGTATTTGAAATATGTGGCACAACCTAAATTGTAATTATAAAGAGTTAGCTTTACTTTAAATTTGTACATGATAGTTTATGGATCGTTTATATCAAATGGTAGCGGAACATAAAAACAAAGAATTTGAGTGGGATATTTAAAAGAGAAAGTTGTTTGAATGAACAAGACATTTAGATACGTTGAATTTAAGGGGAACATTTTTAAAATTATAAATGGATTGAATTTAAAATGATTTCATAATATAGAGCATTTTGATACCATCAAACATAAAATATCATGTGTGAGCTAACCAAATTTTAAATATAAATAAATTTTGTAGTTAAAACCTTAATTATCCCAAACTGATCATGGGGTAAATTTTACCTAAAACGAAAAACAAAGGCAGCTAAAACATAATTTCCTTATGAAAATAATGTCTTATCAACCTCACTTTAAATATATTTTTCATTATTGCGATGAACCGTTGGACAGGAAGATACCGTTCGCATGTAGGAAATAACATGTTACTGTAGCGGCAGCGTCAGACACTTCCGACGTGTGCCACGTTCACCAACGTTCGTAAGCCACGATGTCGAACGTTAGATATCAGAGCGTTAGCATCCGATGCGTTGGACGCAACAGTCCATTTTCTAACGTTCGGCTTTATCTCCCTCCTACATAACACCTCCCTTCTTTCTTCTAACTCTTCACGCTTTCGACCTACAACCCTCCTCTTCTTCTATTATCTTTCAACCAAAATACAAGCTTCAAAAACAGATTTTATTTAGTAGTGTTAGTTTCAGTTATTCTCAACATATTGTTTTTCTGAACTTTTTTTTATTCAATTTGCATTTTTGTTTTCCAGTATGACCAACCTAAAAACTGCACATCATTGGACATTCATAGCAACTCAGATCATGATGCAATGTAATGTTGAAGCCTATGGTACTTGTCGTAGCAACGAAAAAGGTGTACATAAAGCAATAGTAGAAAAGTTCAATAATGCCACATAGAACAATCCGAACATCGCATCGATAGACGAAAGCAAAACCAGAAATAAATATGATAATCTTCGACGAGAGTGGCTTAAGTGGAATGGTTTGATGAACAAAACTGGTGCTGGTTGGGACCCATTGGCAACAAGTATTTAATTTTCAAAAAGATTAAAATTAAAAATCACATTGTACAAATATTGAACTGTAAAGACAATCAAAATTGGGTAAGTACTTGAAAAGGACTTACGTTTGAATTTAAACAACTGACATGACACTTTTTCTGACTTTTAAAAAGCCAAACAGAACGTTATTTCCCTCTAATAATATTTAACTGTAACATACTTAGTCGAGGCATTCAGGCAAATACGAGACGGACACTCTGCTCAGTGTTAAATTGCGTTAGAATGGCAAGCGTCCATGGTTGAACTGTTAAGTCTATTTCGACTCCTGGGACCAATAATCATCCACATGGATATATACTGTGCTCAGTATTATGAATAAATTTAAAACAGTGCTATCTGGTATCTGCATGTTACAATGTTGGTATGAGGTGTTGAAATCTAAGTCACGCAATGTCCTCACCCGCTCGCTGTTCCCTTCAGTCGCTGCCAATTGCAATGTCATTGGCTGTATTTTATTCGACGGCAATGGCGATTGGCTTTACGCGTAACTGCGTCTAGCGTTTCACCGTGCGTTTGCGAAGGGCATTATATTTAACCAGGTATTCAACGGGTAAGTTTCTGTGTCATCAATCCCAGTCTACAGAGAGACAACCGAGACATTCGTCTAGGACAGCATCGGCAGCCCTCGAGGGGTCAAGCTTTTGTAATTTGTTTATATCAAATAATGAGAGCATAATCGATTTTTTTTTTTTTAATTTAACTATTTTACATATAATTGATTTTTTTTGTTAATGGTGTAATACAACAATCATAAATAAAACGAAAAAATTTGCAACGTTTCAGTAAAATAAAATAAATAATGTTTTATTTTAGATGATTTAACTATAAAATTTCAAGTACTTAGATATCGTATAGCACTTTGAAACGATAGTAACAAAGATACCTACATCTCAAATGAACATTATTAGCACAAATTATTTATTTTAAAAATTATGAAAAGTTAAATTTAGTTTAATATTATTTATTAACCGATAAATCGACTATTTGATGCCATTGTGCCAGTTTGTTCAAACTAGCTGAATGGACCATTTGGTGGGTTAGCTTGGTTGAGATGTCGACACGTTGGACACATGACAGCCTTAAGATCCATGTTTTCTGATTTTAAGTTTTGTACTGACGTTGGACACATGACAGCCTTAAGATCCATCTTTTTTTTCTTTCACAACCTCTAGATTGGAAAATATATTTGGATGTAGCATAATTATCGTTTCAGGGTTTTAGGATTTGCAAAGTAATTTGCTGCCCCAGCAAATAATATCAAATTCATGCACCAATATTCGAAGGTTATGCAACGCAAAATGGCAAAGAAATCTACAAATATTTGCAGCTTTTACAATATATATATATATATATATATATATATATATATATACACACACGATAATTGTATGGATTTAATTTCCAATAAAAAAATTCTTTTTAACCAAAACTGAAAATAGATGTGCAATTTAAAACATGTTTTTAGAAAAGCTATTCACATATCAATTCTGAAAATAAGAGGCGGTGTAAGATCCCATATTTTAAGTAGCCAAATATTTATTTTATTTTATTATGTTGTTTTAGAATTTAAATAGCTTTAATTCAATGATTTTGAATATTAATTTAATATTAATAATAAAATAATAATTTAATTCTAAAATAGTCAAGATATGTTAGATTTGCAATATTGAATGGATTGGACAACATAAAAGAATTTAATTAAGTTAGCTTTAAATCAGAATAACGAATTCGTTTACTAAACGGCGTTTGAACATATAATTTATTAGTTTATTAAAAATGAGCCCGCAACATCGTGGTAGTTCGTAGATTTACATTTTGAATTTTAAATAAATGTACATGATTCAATATAAGTTGGAATTCTTTAAAACAAGAATCGTCTGAATCTATTGGATTATAATTTTCTAATAAAAGAGAAAATTTGAGTTTTCGCCTTGTAGAGTTTGAGTTATGTCTAAATCAAATTTTCAAAATGACGCTATGGAATCGTTTATAAACCATAACGATTTATATGTATATATATATGTATATATATATGTATATATATATATAGTAAAACGATTTTAATATAAACTTAATATCGTTTTAGCTTGGAATTTGAATGCTTGAAATCGGAACTACTTTATTTTGAAGCTATATGAAATCCTATTTGAATATATACGGTAATGATAATTTATTATTATTATATTGAATTGTCTTGCAATCGATTTATATTGATTTAAACTTTACAAAGAGCATTTACTCAACGACCTCGGATTTCAGCGAAACAAATTTTGGTACATCTGTAATGGTTAGTTATTGCTAAATTTCAAGTTTCGTGCTAATCAGAGTTATTTTGTGGAAATAGACTCAGATTTCGATGAAACAAGTTTCGTTGGGTCTAGAATGTCAAACCATAGCATGATATCTATTTTCATCACGAATGGAGTTCATCTGTGATCGTACGAATCAATAAACGTTGAACAGAAATGGCGATAGACACGAACGAATTAAAATATAATAAAACTAAAATCGTTAGTCGTTTTCAATAAAAATCGTTGGTCGTTTCCAATAAAAATCTTTGGTCGATTTAAGAAAATATCTCACTAACCTTTAACTAAAATTTCACGTGCCCGCTATACTATCTTTCCTTCTTCATTCTACTTATATCCATCCAACACTTAAGAACAAACCCAAGCATCCATTTCTTTGGAATTTTAATTTGAATCGGATACTCAGCGGAATTAAATGAAAATAAATTCGTTAAAATCGTTCAGCTGAGAGCTTCATTTCGGTACACTTTAATCTGGGTTCCCTGGAAAATCAGTTCGCTTTTTTTTTGTAAGGTGTCGTGAGTTTATACGGAGTAGCGAGGATTTTGATGAATTTTTAGGCTAGTGGAGGGGTTGTGGGTTATTGGAGTCTGAAGACGAAACGAAGGGGGAGGCGCAACACGTCAATGAGGGGTGGTGTGGTCGGCTAAGGTGGTCAGCGGTGGCAGAAAAGGGAGAGAAAAGAAAATTGTTCGAACTAAGTTTCTGGCGAGCTGGAGTGGTTTTAGAGGTCGTGGCTTTGAGTGCTTGGGCGGCGGGGCCTCTGGTGATGAATAGCGATGATGGTGGAAGGATTGGGAGTTTCATTTTTATTGGTTCAAATGTGCACTTCAGGGGGTTGGAGGGGTACGTGTTGGTCAGAAAAGCTTGGTAGGTCATTGGCGGTGGCAAGGTGATAAGTGCGGTGGTTTGAAGTTTATCAGAGAAGGGGCGGTGACCAGTTAAAGGTGGCGAAGTCGTTCGTGTAGGATCCTGGAAGGAGACGGTGTATATCGCGGGTTAAGGGTGGATTATTAATGCATTAAGGTAAATTAATTAATACATTTATTAAGCTAATGGCGTTAATATTATATTTATATGTGTGTGTGTGTGTGTTTAAAACTTGTAATTAGTATATCTCGTTTATATATCATCAGAATTTGACAAAACAAGGGACTTTGGAATCGAAGAAACGAAGGTTACGCAGTTGAGCTGGTTGGATTGGAATCAGAAGCTGTGAGATTTTTACATATTTTCAGATGTCTGTTTGAAACTATACAAAATAACGCGACATCTTCAATTAAAAATGAAAAGATGAGTTAACTCTCATGCTTTCTGGAATTCTATGATGTGATTTAATTCATATAACTCAAATTTATCGTTGATAATATAAAATGGATGATTGGATGCTATGGATGATTTTTGTTTATGGTTGATCGATGTTGGTCGATATTTACAGCTCTATCGTCTAATTGTTTAAATTCTACATTTATTTTATATGCTGTCATAATATGATATTATGAACTGTGATATAAGGAAATACAAGTTAGAGGGATCAATCTGGATTCCTCAAATAAAAAGTATGTTGTTGTATCTTATATTATTTGTATATGCATTGTTCATCCCAAATAATGTTATATCCTGATTGGATGTTGGTTATTGATTGGATGTTGATCATTAAATTGAAATTCAACGATTGTTTTGTTTCAATCAATAGACAGTAGTTGTTAAGTGATTGGCAGCGAATGGCGTAAACCCAAAATTTTAAGACGTTAATTCGCCGTCAGGCGAATCGACATAATTATAGTTATGAAAATTTAATTTTATAACTGAAGCGAAGTTTAAATTATATTTTATAGATGCTTATAATAAGTCATTATTTATAAATTGTATTTATGAAAATAGTTGTACAATATTTTTATAAGCTTTTTTAAGCATAGAAGTCAGAATTTTGCCTACGGGTTAACGTTTTGAAATAATTATTTTTAAGAAAACAATTAAGTGATACTTTTAGATAATTATCTTAATCTAAGCGGAAGGATAAATTAAAATCAGTTAACAAGTTAACTGATGATTTCAAGTTGGCTAAATCAACTGTTTTAATTGGAATTGATTATTAGATTAATTGATCATCAATCAATCTAGTGAAAATAGTTTAGCAAATAATTGTTTTAATTAAATAAGATTTCTTAAGTAAAATTCACTTTCTAATTAATGTTTTTTTAAAAATTGATTATGGATTGATAACGTAGTTATTGCTAAATAATTTCATTAAGTGATTAACTAACTTGTGTTTAGTTAAATATGAGGTAAAATACTTTAACTTTTGTAAATGATGAAGTTAATTACTATTTTAATCAGTAATAGTTAAAGTGATTTTTTTTAAGAAAGTAATTGGGTCTTGTAATGAATTCTAGTTAGATTTTGAAATGGGTTCATGGACGAATTTTATAATAAAATCCGAGTTTTATAAACGAGGTTTATAAAAGAGATTTTTAAAGCAATGCGATAGTTCAAAAATAAATGTTTTACTTAATATTCAAATTGAGTAAAAAGAATCGAGACAAAAAGAAGATTTGAAAGAATGCGAGGAACATGTTTAAAGGGTTTTATATTAAATCTAAGTTTATATATAAGGTTAAGGCAATGATTTTAAAATTGACGTTACTTAAGAATTTAACCAGGTGAAATGTTGTGATTAAAGAAATATTTCAGTAAGATTATAATTGGATTTAATAGAAGAATCCAGATTGAGTTTTTTAACAAGGTATAAAATGAATTTGTCAAAGTATTTGGTAAATGAGTTATTATAATCCAAATTATAAATGGAATTGTATAAAGAGGTTTTAAAATGAAAGATAAGTATTTTAGTAAACAATTTGCTTAATCAATGAATTAAGTAAAGATGGTCGTTATTGACAATGATTTTCAAAAGTAAGGATATGGTTTATAAAACCATATTTTTTATCAAATAGAAAATAAGATTTGGTTGATATTATATGTAATATTGGTTTTGAGTTACAAACAATTATCCATCTGAAGATTAGAACATTGACGGTTAAGGTCTGAGAGGTAACTAAAATACCCCAACTTGAACGACTTCAGGATTATATGAGGATGGTATTAGTTTGTAATGGTAAGATGTTGGAATTATTGTATTGTTTCCATAAGAGAAATATTGCACCTTTATTTGCAAGGTTTAAGAAAATATAATAAAACCATTAGGTTTAGCAATAAACAATCTATTATATGATGTTGTTGGGATTAGATCAAGTGGGACCAAACTTATACCATTCGGTTAATTGAATGGAATTATTTTCTAAATAATAAAAATGGTATGTTTTATAGTACACTTATTTAATGTAATAAGTAAATGGTTGAGATTTGGAAAAGATGAAACAAGAAGTTACATAAGTGTTGAAATGGAAGTGAATATTGGAAATTAAAATAATATTTCCATAAGCGATATCATTGACTTTAATCTAAAAGTTTGGAAAGTTAAATAACTGTTTGGAGTTACATTATAAATAACGTGTCAGATGACATCGTTTGGTCTTATATAAGAGTGATAATAAGATTATACTATTTTATTAAGTAACTATAAAGTTATTTCCAAAGTAAAGGAAATAAAATATTGTTTTTGAAAATTGGTACTCTTTATTGCTATACCAATAAAAACATTCTTTAAATGCCTCGCTAAAACCTTATAATCCCCCTAACGTGGGTGCCTTACAGGGAAAAAGAGTACATATAAATTTGGTATACATCTATGGAAATATTAACTGAAATACAAACCCAAAACAATCAAAAAACCAAACTAAATTCAAAACAAACTCTACCGACTAAACGCAGCCCCATAAGCCTCAATTATTCTAACTGTCTCTCCAATAATCAGTTCAAACTTTTCCTTCTATCCAGTATTCAGAATTTCTATACCCCATCTTTCCAGAATTGAAGAATTTTTCAAGCTCCTCACAGTTTTGCTTCCATTGTTACGAACCATATAAGTAAATTCTCTTTCAATGTGTGCTAAATTCACTGATGCAAGAGACCTTTTGTTCTAGAATACTTTCAAATTTCTCTCCTTCCAAATGAAGTATACAGCAGCAGTGAAAACTCCACATGCAATGTCTTGAACTTGATCATAGTATTTAAAAGCAGAATGAATACTCCTTGCTTCATCTTTTAAACTATCCTGAATCAACGGAGGAAGAGAGAGCTTCAACTTTAGAGCTAGCCAAATAAAAGATGAGTAGCTACAGTCAAAAAACAAGTGTTGATTTGATTCAGGATAATTTTCGTACAATGCATACAAATTGCTTGTTATATTTCCATAACGCATTACTCTGCCTTTAGTATTTAGCCGTCCCATGATGGCTAAATAAGAGATAAATGCCATTTTATTTTCTTGTGCCAAACAACTTCAAAAGCTGTGTCCTTTTCTTTATGCATTCAACTAGATTCCCATGAAGTAAATTGCCACCATTTCCACATTCATAAACATTTCAGCTTCTATTTCGAAAAACTTAAATAGAACAAATTTCATTGATTAGTTCTCTTGTTGTAGGGTGGATACTTGGTTCCAATACTTCATTTCTAATGATAATAGTCACCTTCTGATCAGCATGATCAAGAAGATGAAGTCTATCAAAACCCAATAAATCAACTAAACACTAGCAACATATCCAAGGCTCATACCACAGGTATGTCTCCTCTCCATTAGTAATACTTTTATTGAATAATTGTTTAGAACTAGTATAAAGTCTCAACATAGATTTCCACATCGATGATGCATTGTTTTCTACCGGAATAGACCAGAAATGTTTCTCTTTGTGGTATCTATTATATGACCACTTGCTCCATAAGGAATTTTCTGTTAAAAACTTCCATAGTAATTTAACACATGTTGCTTTTTTAAGATCAGATTTTTTTTTAAAGACAATTCCACCTTCTCCTTTTGGTTTGCACAATGTTTTCCAAGCTATCTTATGTGCTGAGTCCTCCCTCTCCCCCACCCCCTCCACCAAAAAAACCAACTCATAGTGATTGCAATTTTCCCAAAGTAAATTCAGGAATCTGGTAAATGAATAACCAATATAAAATAATAGGGGTTATGATGCCATTGATAAATTCTGCTCTTCCAGCAAATGATAATAATTTGGATTCCCTTCGCTGAATTTTACTTTGCACCCTCTGAATTAGAGAACTACATTCAGAATAATGTAAATAATTGGAAGACAAGGGTACCCCCAGAGATTTAATAGGCAGTATATCCTGTTCATAACCAAGAATATTCGATATATCTTCTGAATTTCTCACTGAAGCACTGAAAAAGACTTTTGTTTTGGAAGCATTCACAATTAAGCCTGCATGGAACTTTAATTTGTGAAAAACTTGTTATAGATTTGTAGCATTTTGCAAAGTAGATTTCCCAAAAATCGTAAGGTCATATGCATATAAGAAATGAGAAATAATGGGCTGAACGGTACTGCTGGGCTGAAATGCTCTTGCATATGTAGCTGCATCCATTTGATAAGTAAAATACTACATAGCTATGGCAAAAAGATATAGGGAAAGTGGATCTCTTTGTCGAATGTCTGAGTTGACGTGATAAAACCCCTTGGTACACCTTGAATTGATATTAAAAATGTAGTAGTAGTCATACATTCATATATCAAGTTAATGAAGTGTATTGGGAATTTCATTAGGCACATAATTTGACATATACACTCTCTACTAACATTATCATAAGCTTTTTGGAGATCAACTTTAACACAAAATTTGGGCATTCCTCCTTTCCTGAAATCTCTTAAAAGTTCATTGGCTAACAGTATACTATCACCTATGTATCTCTCTTTGATAAAGGCACTATGATTTTCGGAGATCAAGAAAGGCAAAAAATGTTTTAATTTATTACATAGGAATTTAGCAAAGATTTAATAATATACATTACAACAAGAGATTGGTCTGTAATGAGATATCTCAGTGGGCCTATCATTTTTAGGTACCAAAGTAGTAAATGTGTGATTTATTGACTTCGACAATTTTCCAAATATGAAAATATCAGAGGTAGCATAGAAAAGATCACCTTTAAGCTCTTCCCAATGTTGTTTCATAAATTTAGAATTTAGACCATTCGGGCCAGGACTAGTGTCATCTTTAATAGAGAATAAAGCTTCTCGAATTTCTGCAATAGACACATCTTTTAATAAGAACCTCCGCACTTGTTCATTAATTGTATCAATGGGTTGAAAATTAGGAATAGGTGTAATACAACCTCCATTGAACAAATCAGAAAAGTAATTTAATGCCTCTATTGTAACACCCCGAAATTTTAACGACACCAAAGATGATGAATTAAAGAATAATTAGTGTAAAATACACTGTTAACAATGAATTAAGGAAAAACTTAATTCAATAATCAAAATTAAGTAAAACGGACTGCACCATTGCGTCCGTCTCGGAATTCTGGTCAAGATAGACATTTGGTTTGCGTGAAACGGACACCATATGAAGAAGTTATTAAGGTTTGAAGTTTGTATACACATAGGAAGAATATATATCTATCTACTTATCTATATATATATATATATAATAGGTTCAGAAAATCAAAAATGGGCCCAGAAATTCAAAATTCGGTTCAAAATTCGAAATTTGGGAAGGCAGCAGATTCCCGCCCAGGTGGGTCTACCCACCCAAAGGGGGGTTAACCCATAGGTCGACCTACCCAAAGGGGGGTCGACCCATAGGTCGACCCACTCAAAGGGGGGTCGACCCACCCCTGAACAGATCTGGGCGAAATACTTCGTTTTGTATCTGGACACCTTTCTGAGCAAGATTCATTGATCCTAAGGCTATATAAAGGACCCCAAACTCTAGGTTTTATTCATCTGAAAATGGCGGCGATGGCGAAGCTCTGCTGCAACATGGACTGAATGGCCTAATCTTCTTCAAAACCAATTTAGCAAGCATTGTATAAATTCAACAATTGCTACAACAACAAATTCAACGTGTTCTTCGCAGTAATTTGGATCTATTTCCTTAGATCTATTCACTGTGAATTCATGTTATTTTTAGATCTGAACATTTAAATAGTAACCGTGATATGTATATAAAAATTCGATCTTGAATCGGTGCCTAATCAGTTCTATTATGACATATTCCTTTGATTTGTTCTTATATGTTTATATCGTCACCAAGTCTAATAATGTCATAATATGTCCATTCATTTTTTATGCCTATTTCTACCGTTATGTTATTGAT
This sequence comes from Allium sativum, assembly GCA_030737875.1. Lineage (NCBI taxonomy): Eukaryota > Viridiplantae > Streptophyta > Magnoliopsida > Asparagales > Amaryllidaceae > Allium > Allium sativum. Next base: position 383,440,997 of record CM060915.1, read on the forward strand.
TTGTTATTATGCGTGTTTTGATTCTCTTCTCTCCCTCTTTTCCCTTTTATTTTTATATAGCCAGGCTACCATCGAGCCTAGGCCTAATAGTGAAAGATGCGAATGTGTGAAATTGGGAACGGCCAGGAAAGACATAAATTGGGGCATAATTGGTATTGGAAATTATGAATATAAATTTGGACATAGAATTGGAAAATATACGAGTATGGATTTGGGGGACATATTGGATAATATAAACATGAAGCTAGGCATATATTGGAAAGTAGGTGAACCTGAATTTGGGTAAAATTTGCATTGGAATGTGTAAATATTAATTTGGCGTATAAATTGGAACATATGTAATTATGAAATTGGGCATAAATTGTGACATATACAAATGTCAATTTGGGCCATAAACTGGAACACATGTGAATATTGATTTAGGGCATGGAAACCTATAATTGAAATAGAATAATTGAAAATATGAATTGAAAGGGGGCATGAAAGTCTATATTTGGAATAGGGAAATTTATTTGAATATACCTAAAATAATGGAACCGTAGTAATGCTTAGACACGAGGTTAGGTTGCATTAGTGGTGGAAGTCTGCCCGGACCCAACCGGCATATCCAGCAGCCACTGATGTTGAACCTAATGTGAAAGGTCTAAGTGCGCAAATACAAGACATGCTCAGACACGAGGTTAAGGTCAATTTGTGGATAAGTTTGCCCGGACCCGACTGGCATATCCAGCATCCACAAACGACAAGCTTAATGTGGGAGGTCTAGCATACTATAACCATAAATGAAAATATGGTAATAAATCTTGAATACTTAACCTAGTCGAATCCATAAGGATTGTATGAATATAAATTAAAGTTGGGGTTAAGTAAAATTGGGTGAACAGTGGGTGGGTTAAGTAAATCGGAGGGGCTGGGTAATATTTACATATATGCCCATAAACTTAACTCGATAGGGTTATGTAATTAAAGACACCTAGTGGTATACATAACCGGTAGAAACAATGAAGTTATGTAATTAAAAGACACCATTTAGGGTAAGCATAACTTGTAAGGAAATGAGACAACTTGTGTAATAAGATAAGAGGTACTTAATTATAAATTAAGTAATCTAAAATTCTGGAGCCCGCTGATGTGGATAACCTATTTAGGCTTGTCCTAGGAATAAGAGGAAATTATAATATAGAATATAATTAATGGGTTGAGAAACTTTTTAGTGGGCCTTAGTTAAGAAAACTAAATTAATAAGTAAACATGTAAAATGAATTTATGATTAAATGAGAAAGGATGAGGAAAACTTATGAAATGATATAATTATATTTAATCAATAACATGTTAAAAAGGAAACATGTAAAATGAGACGTACTTAATTACACACTAAATAAGAACATGTTATTGTAACTATGGAATCATATGATGAAAATATAGAAGGGATTGTGGATTATAGACCTTGGGCCACAATCTAGAGAATAACATGTTGTGGGCTTATTAATGAACTTAAATGGGTTAAGTTATATAACCAAAATTAATAAGCAAGAGGAACTTGGTAACTTGATTAAGAATTCAATATCAATGGGAATAACCAAGTAAAAAGGAAACTGAGGAGGAAAAGCAAGCGGGTAATAGAATGATTAGACATAGGGTCTAATAACATATTAAAGTAAAGCGCTTGGACCAGTCCGCACGTTTGAGGGTGAATAACCCAACGGGGTAGATCATTGAGGTGTTGTAAGGCACGAGGGGAGTGCACATTCATCTGATTGTTTGACGGCTCCAAAGGACTGGAAGGGGAAGCACGCGACTTCCTGAGTACGTAAGGTGCTCCTGGTAGTCCTCTGTGCGGTGACAGATGTCTTAGGCTGTGCCCGCAGAGGTTGGGTCTGCGCGTAACTACTAGGCGGGTGGGCCTTGACCATAGATGTAGGTATGCAGTCATAATACTGTGACGATGTGACATCAGGGTGATTCGGCGGTTGCCTCACGAGAAGACAGAGGGTCACGACCAACAAGAATAGTAGATCGTCGGATACCCGTCATCGGCAGCCAGTGGGATGCGAAAAGACTAGAGCTAAACCCAAGATACCATTTCACCTTTCACTATCGAGGTATGGGGTTGAAGGGAGACGCCACATGGATATTTAGATTAGTTGTTATTAGGGGCGGTCACTTAGCTCTTATAGTCTTTACTAGTTGAGGAAGGGGCCGAGGTGGGGCATAACCACCATGGAAAACAAACCCTAGGAATATCTGTATTTGGAGGCTCTTAAAGGAGGGCCTATACAAGTATGGAAAAGCTCTCGGCCGAGTTCCGTGTTTCTTGGTTAGCCCTGCCATGGAACTCGGTGCACATTAGAGGATGTGCGATTGAGATATCGAGCTACAATTACAGTACATACGTAGGACAGTCTAGATACATGCATATCTGCTCTGGGTGGTGTATCGTAGACTAGAGGGCATTATTCCGATAAGGAATCTGATTCGATCGATAGTGGCAGTCCGTATGCTTACGTAGCATAATAATGACAGATATATGTGAAACGTAACATCGTTATATAGAGAACCGTACCTCACTCCGGCGTAGGATGAGGGACTGTGTTCATTACGGTGGAGACCGTGCGAGTCAGATACCAACGCGCATATCATAATATTGAGAAATAGCTACATATATTGTATTAGGTGAATCCATAGGAAAGTAGATGGGTACGATGCGCAGGTAAGTCTTGAGTTCTATTAACCCAAGTAACCTAATAATCAAGAAAATGTGATGGAACGGTATTGGTAGGGACCATTCTATTTCTGATATACTAGTATCGGTGCGGTGCAGAGAAATGTATTTAAGAAGCGCATTATATGTTGTTCATCTTATCTTGCTCAGTTCACACTTGTTATTGTTACTGTTATCTCGTATGATACTTTTATTTATTTATATTTAAAAGTAACAAGACTCGCCAGACTTTATGTCTGACCCTTTTTGTTTCCTCTTCTCTTTCTTCCCTCCCCCAGGTTCTCAGGGTGGAAGTTCTTAGAGTTGATTTGGATTCTTTCAGCTTAGTTAGGATTTTGGATATTGATGTACCGCTTTAACTTCTGGTCAACTCTCTTATGGCTTCACCTGAGAAATATGGTTTTATGCTTCTGTACTCTGATATTTTTGGCGAGAAAGATTATTTATGTAATTGGTTACTTCAAACTTATAATGTAAACTTAGTATTTGGGACCCTGATGTTTTGATTTAAATAAAGTTTATAATTCCGCTGCTATTTTACATGTCTGTCTTGTGATATTATGTTCTTATTCACCAATAACGCTTCACGAAACTTAATGCATTCTTTATAGAGTGACATTAACGGATGTGGGGTGTCACATCTATCGCATATGCTTTAAACATAAGATTCCCACTTTGATCTATTAAAGCCCTTATATGATTGAAAAATCTTCTATTAGTCATTTGAGCATAGAATAACTTTGAATTTGTATCTCCTTGTTGTAACCATGTCACTTTAGACTGTTGTTTAAACCTAGCAAAATATATGTTTTGCAATCTCTGATACTCTTTTTTGGCTTTCAGAAAATTATCATACAAAAGAAGATCATCTAGATATTGGTCTGCTGCTTGTTCAAGATTAGACAAAGCCTCTTTAGCATTTTTCAGGTTTGAATTATTTTTCTCCCTTATTTTATTCAAGTTTTTAAGCTCTGCTTTACAACTTTTTAACTTCTAAAGAAATTGATAAGTGACACAACATAAACCTTTAGAAACTGCTTCACTATAGCCAGGAAAATTTGCCCAATCATTTTTGAATCTAAAAGGAGAGCCCTTCACTGATTCAGGAAGAATTAGATCCAATAGAATGGGATTGTGGTCAGTTGAATGTTGTGAAAGAGATAAAGCTTTCAAACCCAAAAACTAATTTAAACAACAATTATTAACAAGTACTTTGTCAATATATGTTGCAATCCCCTTCCTTCTCCATGTAAACTGGAAACCTAAAGGTTTTACTTCAGTTAAATATTATTGCATAACAAATTTATGAAATGCTCTTATTTGATGGTATGGCACTAGAAGACCCCCACATTTATCAGTTGGAGAAAGCACATTATTGAAATCACCCATTAATATCCAAGAGTTGGTGACAAAAGATGAATCACTAATCAAACTCTACCACAAATTGACTCTGTCATTGAAAATATTGCTAGCATAAATCATTGATAAAACCATGGAAAATCCACCCTTATTATTAGCAGTAATAGTGATATGTTGAAAAGATGAAGCCATACAAACTAAATCCCACACAATGGAGTCCCAAATCAAAAGAATATGCCCTCTAGAAGTATCAGAATTGTTGGACATATATTTTTAATTACTAGGAAGCGTAGAAATGAGCAATGCTAAATTTAAATCTAACAATTTATTCTCTACTAAACCAACAATAGTTGGTTTAGCTTGAGTTAGGAGTTTGAAAATCTCTTTCATACGCAAAAGTGAATTCATACGCCTAACATTCCAAGCTATAATTGTCATTTAATTGAGGTTAAGGTCCTCATTGATATTTTATAAGGAGCAATAAAAAAACCATGAGAGTCAACATTAGCTTTGTTCTGCACATAGCTTGTATTCTTGTTAATATAACCTGAAACATCAATTTGTTTGCCTTTATCTGGAACTGTCTGATTGCTATCATCATTAATAGAATCAGCTACATATCGTAAATCATCAGGAATAATATCAGAAGGAAGCTTAACATTCAAAAATGTAAGATCATCTAAAGGATCAGATGAGGATTTAGCTGCTTCATTAGTCACTACAAGCTCTTCTTCATAATTTTCAAATGAGGATTTAGCTACTTCATTTGTCACTAAAGGTTCTTCTTCATTATTTTCAATGGAAGTGCTAGCAGGATTATTAGAAAAATTCCATCTAGGTGCATTAATCTCTTCATAAATACTATCATCATGACCAAACACTTCACATTTTCCACATTTAGCATGTACAAATTCATATTCTAATGAGATTTCAATTTTTTGACCATTATGCAGTACCACAGGAACTGTAATTTTAAGTTCGTCATGCGGGTTAATAGAAATTAGGACTCTAGCATACTTTGTGAGTTTCCTCTCATTTATATTGTCATCAATTAAAATAGGATTGGCAATAAAAGTAGCCACCATTTGAATTGCATCCTTAGTCCATACTTCCATGGGAAGATTATGAAGACGAATCCAGATCTGGACTAAATCACTATGTTTATTAATATAGTCAAAACCAGGAACCCAAGCTTCAACCATTAATAAACGTCCAAAATAAGCGTATGTCGAGCATTCTATGATTCGTGCATAATTAGTTTGATTCTCAAACCGAACGACAAAATTATATGTAGAAGTCACATGAATATTACAATGACCCGAGGGCCTCCAGACTTTATTAATATAATCCTTCAACTTCACTGTCGATAATCTGAAATAGATCGGAATAAGAGCAACTGTATTCGCCCAAGCAGATTCTGATTTATTATATGTTTTTCTGGTATAAAAACATATTCAGGTGATGGCTTGACAAATGACAGACTCTGATTACTCGATGAATCTAAACAAACATCCTTTGGATCAAGATTTGCAGTCGAATTTGCAGGATTTGATGATGAAGAGGGTTTGGATGGATTAAAAAAGATTTCGATCGAGGATTAAAATTTGAATTTCACGAATTAGTTTCTATCGCGGGATCCGCCATTAAAATGTAAACAGACGTGTTCAAAATAAAAGTTGAATTTCACGAAATTTTGAGAATATATATAGATATATATGTAATGATATTTCCAAAGTTAAGGGCATACAAAAGGATTTTGAGAATAAAATGGGATTTGGGAAAATATAACGATTTTTTTTAAGATAAAAGGAAGTAAAGAGATGATTTATGGAAGATGGTTTAATTTAAAAAGGAAAAGTGTTGGCTATTGTTTTAAAGTAATGGAAACAAAAGAAATTTGTTGAGATAAGTTATAGAATCGATTTTTAATCGATAAAATGGTTTTAAAGGAATGGGTATTAAATAAAAGGGACCTGATCTGTCGAAGTATTAATCTATACCATTTGAATTGGTAGTAAAAAAAATGACAAGCAATGAATATTGTTGGACCTTTGACGAGTTAGTTCGAAGAGACCAGGATGGGAGCTAGACCCATAACCACTTCGAACCGACTGTGCATTCGAATCTAACTTGCAAGGATGTTTATAAAGATGGAGCAATAAAAACCGTGGGTCTTCATGATCAGAAGAACTACTTGATGAATTTATCTGGATTGCAACCGGAGATATCTTGATTTTGATTTTGTTGTGATTGAAATCTTCGGATTGCAAGGACTACTTGTTACCGATCCTTAAGGTGATTCCTATATAGGATGCTGTAACAGTTCGACTTTTCTGTACCCTTTGAGCTGACTAATTACACTTCCTTCCAACCCAAATTGCACGAAAAAGAAGATAGTTAATAGAAAGAATTTAGAGGATGAGAAAAGAAAGAGAGAAATTTAAGAATAGAAGAAGAAAAAGAAGAAGAAAAAGATCAATAACACAGAATCTGAGTCTCACATCGCAGCGGATCGGAATATAATATAGAAATAAGTCTTTATAAAGAGCTTGTATAAATAATATACTAAAATACATCAGAGTACAGCAGATAAATCTGGACAATTATATCTATCTATCCTCATATACAATACACCGCGGAGTACATACTAATACGTCTGGACTCCTCCAGCTTTTCTTCAGAGATTCGCAGCATCCTAACCTGAACATGTAAAACTTAGTTTGATCCGAGCATTATAAACGCCATAGATCAGTTTAGCGAACCAGCATGAGTAAACTCACTAAGTTTAAGGGTTTCAGCCAAGTCGCTTAACTTTAGAAAATCCTTTTGAAAGAAAAGGATAATAGTTAGACCAGCCCACACAAATACATGGACAGTTTTTATGTTACTATAACCCAAAACATTTTTGATATATCAAAATCCAGTGATATTATAATAGTGCCTATCAAACCAAAAATAAATAACCATCTAGTAGAACGCTTGCATCTCACGGTCTACATATTCATCACATAATCAAAAACGCGAGGATCTTATTGAAGAATGGATTCCAACTATGACAAGGTGTGGGACCACCTTCCTATTCATATGCTCTAGAGGGGATTCACTGGGGTTCAATAAGAACATCTTGCAACCCGACCACACAAGACCGGTCATTCATTCAGCTTGAGTGGACCGAATGTATTATCACCCGATGGTTTTAAGGGCCCACTGTGCTTTCGCGGAGATACATAAACGAAAGAAGAACAAATAAGAATTTTCTCTAAATGGTGATAATACACTCTGCTTAGGTGTGATCCAACTAGCTAGGGGTGTCAAATGGGTCATTTAGGGTCGTATGTGGGTCAAGCAAAATTTGACCCAACCCATTTGCAACCCATTTATTCTGACTCTTTTAACATAACGCTTTACCCGACCCAACCCATATATTATGTAAGTTACCCATTTAACCCATCTAAATGTAGTCGTGTATTTTTTAAATAGAATTATGAGAATTATTCTATTATTTTCTAAGTATAAACGTTAATCACCTTAGGGAGCTATAATGTTAGTTCATAGGACGAAATATCCGAGTGTTTCATACTGTCCATAATTTAGGTGAGATACTATCGGTAGAATTCTCGTCCAATTCCGAGGCAGTATGAAGAAATTACTGCAGTTTTTATAAAAAAAACAGCGGCTCTGTATGTAGGCAGAGTTCAAATATAGAAATTAGCCTATTATTTTCTAAATACAATTGGTAGTCTCCTTGGAGAAGTACAGTGTTCGATCATAAGGCAAAACGTCCGAGTGTCTCACACTGTCCGTAGTTTAGGTGGGAACCTACCGGTCGAAGTCTTATCTGGTTCTGAGATAGTATGAAGAAATTAATAAAGTTTTTACAAAAAAAATAGCGACTGTGTATGTAGGTAGAGTTCAAATATGGGAATATAGCCTGTTATTTTCTAAGTAAAACTGACAGTCCTCTTGGAGAATTACAGTGTTCGGTCACAGGGCAAAATGTCCGAGTGTCTCACACTGTCCGTAATTTTGGTGGGAATCTATTGGTCGAAGTCTCATCCAGTTCCAAGGAAGTATGAAGAAATTACTGCGGTTTTCACAAAAAAAAATAGCGACTTTGTATGTAGGCAGAGTTCAAATATGGGAATTTAGCATGTTATTTTCTAAGTAAAACTGGCAGTCCCCTTGGAGAACTACAGTGTTCGGTTACAGGGCAAAATGTCTGAGTGGCTCACACTGTCCGTAATTTTGGTGGTAATTTATCGGTCGAAGTCTCATCCGGTTCCGAGGCAGTATGAAGAACTTACTGCAGTTTTTGCAAAAAAAAATTAGTGATTCTGTACGTAAGCGGAGTTCAAATATGGGAATTTAGCATGTTATTTTCTAAGTAAAACTGATAGTCCCCTTGGAGAGCTGCAGTGTTCGGTCACAGGGGAAAACGTCTGAGTATCTCACACTGTCCGTAATTTTGGTAGGAATCTATCGGTCGAAGTCTGATCCAGTTCTAAGACAGTATGAAGAAATTACTGCAGTTTTTACAAAAAAATAGCGACTCTGTATGTAGGCAGAATTCAAATATGGGAATTTAGCCTGTTATTTTCTAAGTAAAACTGGCAGTCCCCTTGGAGAACTACTGTATTTGGTCATAAGGTAAAACATCCGAGTGTCTCACACTGTCCGTAATTTAGGTGGGAATCTATCATTCAAGGTCTCATCCGATTCCGATGTAGTATGAAGAAATTACTGCAGTTTTTACAAAAAAATAGCGACTTCGTATGTAAGCAGAGTTCAAATATGGGAATTTAACATGTTATTTTCTAAGTATAATTGGCAATCCCCTTAGAGAACTACAATGTTCAGTCACAGTGCAAAACGTCCGAGTGTTTCACACTATCCATAAATTAGGTGGGAATCAATCTATCGAAGTCCCATCTGGCTTTGAGGCAGTATGAAGAAATTATTGCATTTTTTTCAAAAAAAATAGCGGCTTCGTATGTAGGCAGAGTTAAATGGGTAAGTGGATTACCCATTTGTAACCTTTTAAATATGGGTCAACCCTTTTATGACCCATCTAATAAAAAATTATAAATGGGTTGACCCAATAAGGTTGTAATTTGGGTAAAATGGGTTGGGTAAATGGGTAGGGTCATATTTTGACAAGTCTACAAATAGCCATGCTGCCTGCCTGATTTTCATCATTTCTCAGTCGATGAGGCTTGAGGTCACGATTAACTTTTCAGAGAACATCTCAATATCTTTGAATGCCACATCGTCAGATCCGTTGAATCACTAATTGACGTCCACAAATATACTTTGGGTGTTGAGAAAAAGAAGGTGTCTTCTCGACCACCAAACTTGGTATATTTGTAAAAATCAACGTACGTGACTCTCAGGAAATACTCTATCAGACATTCATCCATACAAGTAGTCCAAGATCAGGATAAACCAAAGGCACCCTCCTACCACATCCTAGGAATCACCCAAAGGATTAGTGGTGAGAAGTCCTGACAATCCAAAAATTCCAATCACGACAGAATAACTGTCGAAATAACTCTCGCTGCAAGTTAGATAAATTCAACTAGTAGTTCTTCCGCTCATGAAGATCCATGGTCTTCAATGCTCCCTCTTTATTTGTTTCCCGGCAAGTTAGTCTCGAGCGCATAGTTGGTTCGAAGTGGTTTTGGGTCCAGTTCCCATCCCGGTTTCTTCGAAAACAACATGTCAAAAATGTCCAACAATATTCGTTGATAGTTGGTGTTTTAACTATCAATTCAAATAGTATAGATTAGTATATTGGCAGCTCAGGTCCCTTCCTTTTAAAATTATTCATTTAAAACCATTGTATCGATTAAAATCGATTCTATGACTTACCTCAAATAAATCTCTTTGTTTCCCATTACTCGAAACAAAATCAACGCTTTCTTTTTAATGTTCTTTAGAACTTGTTTCTTTAATCCTTTTTACGTCAAAATTTTCATTATAATCTCCAAAATCATTTTATCATCAAAATCCCTTTGTATTTCCTTACTTTGGAAATATATTCATATATATTCTCAAAATTTCTTTTATTTCCTTTACTTTCGGAAATATTATTATATATTCACAAAATCTCCTTTCTACTACTTATATCATTAAAAACTGATACTATCTCTCGATAAAAGTGAAATCGTTCAAGTTGGGTATTTTAATTACCTCTCAGACCTTGATCGACAACGTTATTTTCTTAAGATAGATATTAGTTTGTAATTCAAAAACTCATATTACTTACAATATCAATCAAATCTTATTCAAACAATTTCCTTACCTTTGAAAATCTTTGTCCATTATAACCATTTTACTTAATTCATCAGCTGAGCGAAATGTTTACTAAACCCTCACCCTTCGCTCTAAAAATCTCTTTAGACAATTCCATTTATAATTTGGATTCTATTATAATTACCTTTTTACCAAATCCTTTGCCAATTTGACTACAACTTTTTACCTTTTTAGGTAATTTTAAGGATAATTCCTTTAATTAAAATAATACTTAATTTTAATATTTAACGAAGTTACTTACTTCATTATTTACTAAAAATAGGATAGTTAATTATTTTGCAAAAGTTTATTTATTTAAGAATCTCCTTTTATAACAAACATATTCGATAATCATCTTTAATACCATTAATTAGAAAATTAATTAACTTTTAACAAATCTTATTGAATAAACAATTTATTTGTTAGAAACTTATTAGTTGACTCGATCAACTTTTAAAACATTAGTTAACTCATTAACCAAATTTCCCTAACCCTTTTCTTAAATTAATTAACAATATAATTAATTTAAAATCATCGCTCAATTGTTTTTCCAATACAGTTGTCCCAAATTTATTAACTTTTAGGTTCTTTTTCGACTTCATTACTTATAAACTTATCAAATTGTCAAAAACAAATCACTTATAATAAAATATTAATTTATTAATAAACTTCTATAAAATAAAATTTAAATCTTCGCTTCAGTTATAAAATAAAATTTATAACTTCTATTGCGTTAGTTTGCCTAACGGCAATCAACATATAAAAATACGGTTTTCAGGTCATTCACTGTCAACCACTTAATCAATACTATTTATTGATTAAAATATAATGATCACTAAATTTTAAATTTAACGATCAATATCAATCAACAATCAACGTCCAAATAGGTAAACAATTCACATATATGTGAATAAGATGAAACAATAACATACAATTTATGTGAGGAATCCAGTTGGGTCCCTTCAACCTGTTATTCCCTACATTTAAATAGGTTACCTCAAAATAATCATTTTAATTCAATACTAATATAATCTCACAAACCAACAAATAACAACAATTTAAACATCCATCTTAATTTTTAATACCTTTATACTACAACAAATTAACCAACAAGGTAAGTTACCTAAATTGGTAATAATCGTTAGAAATAACGATTGATTTCAAATAAACCGTTTAATTTAATCATTTTAGTCCATATATAAATATATAATCAACAATCATCCAAAAACAACCATAGCACACCAAAAATTAAACCCAACTTATATGAAATATAAATGAGACAAACTGAGTGAGTTATAACTTACCTTGGTTTCCATTTTCCCCTTAAGCGATTCGGTTTCAGTTAAATTAAACAGACGTTTAATTTAACTGAAAATTCCAGTCGTCTCTAGCCTTGTCCAAATTAGTTCGAGCATATAGTGTTCATTGATGCGGTCCCAACACAGCTTGTTCAGTTCAATTCTGTTAATATAAGTATGAGTTATATCATTTATAAATAATATGATTGAAACCAAAATCGTTAATTTCTTAATCACATATTAGTTTGGTTAATTACTTTCAATAACTAAATCACGGGCCGATTGACTCAGATAATTGGTCCGCGTCTTCTTTGTTGTTCATCTCGTTCAACGCTAGTTGCAGAACGCCCAACACGTTGCTACCTGCATCGTTCGAAACACAATTTAATTTAACAAAAAAATTCCTTAATTGTATTTTATTAATAGCTTAATCAATTTATTAACCATTAATACTTTAGCTTTGGGGGACAAATTGGCCAAACCCGTTTCGTTTCCTTTTGTTCCAGTTCAGTACCCTTCTCGTTAGCTCGTTCAAACCCTATCCAGATTTACACATCATTTAATAATTCAAAATATAATTTAATGATTTCTTAATTATTTATAGTTAAACAAATTACGTTAGTTAAACAGTTCAAACCGAATAATCCTCCCATCCCGCTTTCGTTTGTCTAGATCGCTCCAACAATACCCTGAAGCCCTTCGTTCCAAAACACTGATACCCCATTCGCATGAATACCCAGCTCGTCACCATCCAAAAACCGCCACTATTGATTCCGATTACCTATCATTGATCTGACACCCTCGAAAGGCGCGCCCGAGGCTGCTTGACCCATGCTTGGAAAAGTTCATGATTCGGTTCCCCCCATCGCAAGCAAAAGCCCACGAACCGCCATGTATTTCAGGTCTAATTCACGTCTCTATAGCATGTATTTCCATATCATAACCATTGCTAAGGTCCATATTACTGAGCTTTAGATCTTTATTGTTGAGAGTTTCATGATTAGATAAATGGATTTGATGAATTTGGAGAAGAAGATTAGGGAATTCTGACCGTTTAATGTTTATGAGGCGGCAAAAAGAGGAACTGACCAGGCGATGTGGATTTGACGTGTTAGGGTTAGAGTGGTTTATTTATAATAGAATTTTAATAATATTTTATTAATAATGAAATTAATGCGTGAAGCTTCTCGCAAAAACCACTTTATGCAACTTCCGTTTGCGATGAAATTTTGCACCCTAGCATATTCAAATATTTCTGACACGATGGAACAAGTTTCATCAAATTCCGAGGTCGTTTGTAAAAAATCCTTTATAACTGCACAACGTGAATTTATACACGTTTAAATTTCTTATGATCACATATTAACATCAAAAATCTAGAAACTTAAAATCTTAAAATAATAAATCATTACAGATTCAATAAAATTGGTTTCGTTGAATTCTGAGGTTGCTTGAAAATTGCTCATTCTTAATATTCATATTAAATCGATAAAAAGGTTAAATATAAAACGTAGGCGTTTATGGCTACCAAGGTCACATACGATATCGGATCACCACAAAATTTATTTTCATATAATAATTTAACATTACGGATCAAATGAAACATATTTTGTTGAAATCCATGACTGTTTCAAAATTGGCTATTTTTTGACTTAATTAAATTAATACAAAATTTACATTTCTGCCAAAACAATATTAAACTAAATATTTTACAACTCTCTCAACTTTCATTAGATTCCAACAACACATATAACCGTTTAGAACCCATTCTAATTTAATTTTAAGTTAAAATGATATTCAATTCATTTAAAAATCCTTTTATTTTATATAATAAAACGTTATAATATATAAACGATTCCATAGCGACTATTTAAAATTTTGATTTTGACATAACTCAAAATCTACAATATGAAAACTCGAATTTTCTCTTTCATTAAAAAATTACAATCAAATAGATTCAAACGATTCTTATTTCGAAGAATTCAAATTTATATTGGATTCTGTGTATTCAATTGAAGTTCAAAACGTAATATTATGAACTACCGCGACGTTACAAGCTCATTTTAATTAAATATAAATTATACGTTCAAACTTCGTTTAAAAAAATAAATTCTATATAAAAATCCATTTATATTTCGAAACCAACATTTAACACTATTTTAAATGTTCAAACAAAACAGTTAAAAATTTAGGTCATTACAGATGCGGTAGGAGTGTGCCTTAGTTCATCCTGTTCCTGGATGACTTGTATGGACAAATGTCTAACAGAGTATTTCTTGAGGATCATGTACGTTGATTTTTATAAATATACCAAGTTTGGTGGAGAGGAAGGAAACTTCTTTTAGTTTAACACCCAGAATATATTTATGGACGTTAATTAGTGGTTTGATGGATCTAACGATGTGGATTTAAAGATAATGTGATGTTCTCTTAAAGGTAATCGTGACCTTAAGCCTCATCAACCGGGAAATGATAGAAATCGGGCAGGCAAAAAGGCTATGTGGGTCATTCCCATTAGGGTGTATTGTCACGATCTAGAGAGAATTCATTTGTTCTTCTATCGCTTCTGTATCTCCCGAAAAATACGGTGGCTACGCAACCGCAAGGTGACAATATATTTGATACACTCAACTTGAATGAGTGGTCAGCCATGTGTGGCCGGGTTGCAATGTGTTCTTGTTGAACCCCAGTTTATCCCCTCTAGAGTACACTGATGGGTGGTGATCCCATACCTTGTCATGTTGGAAATCCAAACTCCAATATGGGCTATACGTTTTTAGTTGTATACCAACTATGTTGGAAAGTGAGACGCAAGCATTCCAGCTATATTTTTATTTATTTATGGTTTGATAAACATTAGTATAATATCATTGTATTTTAATATAAAAAGTAATTTGAGTATCGTAAGATAAAAACACGTGTCATGTTTATGTGTAGTCGTGTCTTACGAGAGTTCCGTTCTTTCAAAGGATTTTCTAAACTTAAGCTAGTTGTTTGTAATATGAATTTATCATTGAAAGTATTCCAGATTGACCCGATTTGATTTTTCTTTGCTTTAAATGTGCTCGGGTCAGACCGAGTATATTATCGGGTTAGGTTTCGCTTGGAGCTTCAGAAGGGGAAACTGGAGTCAAGACATATATTCATATTTTCTGGTATTTATTTTATTCTGCTGTCAAGACATATATTCATATTTTCTGGTATTTATTTTATTCTGTTGTGTGTGTTTTATTGAATTGAATGTATACTCTGATGTTGTAATCATAAACATAAAGTTTCATTTTATATAAAGAGTTTGATATATTATATTTTATTCGTTTCGCTGTCAGACTTTTCTCTTCTTATTCTTTTATTCTTATACTTCTTTCTTTCTTCTCTCATCTTCTAACTTCTTTCAATTAACTATCTGGTTTTTCGATACTTGGGTTTTGGCAAGGAATATAGGATGATGTATTATTGTCAAAATTTGAGCGTCGAATTCCTACCGGGTCATTATTGTGGTATCAGAGCATAAGATTTAGCGGTAACTTTGGCTCTTTGGCTTGACTCATTAGTGATGGGATTAGTAATATCCTAGATTGAGTTTGAATATATGTGTATGAGAGCGCGTATTTGTAATTGAATATAAAATTATTTTTATATTATGATATTCTATTTCAATGATTTCCATAATTTGTTAAGAAATATTTTTCTTAAATTATTTTAATACTGATAATCAACAAATATACCAACGTTGATTTAAATCGAATTCAAAATGGATTAGGAATAGAAATATGAATTTTTATATTTAACTTAACTTATTTGAGTTAAAATGAATTTTATAAGTTGAAATTGGACTTGAAATTTAAAGGAAAAAAAATCCGACTTAAGTCAATAAGAATTTGACTTGAGTTTGGGAAAATAAGAATAAATGCAAGAATCTCAGTGAAATGTTTGGGAATAAATGTATAGAATAAATAAATTAAACTTATTGAACGTATTCAATGAATATGGATGGAATAGAAAGAAATGGGTTGTCCAGGAAGTTGGTTATAAATAAATTCCATGTGGGTAGAATAACATATTAAATAAATTAAAGTGGATAATCTAAATGTTTGGATCTATATTACATGTAAATTTGATACGAATGATTTTGGATGAAAATATAATGGATGTGAATTTGCTTGGTTATGGAATTTATGAATTTTCATCTGAGGTAAGAAGAAGTGAAGGAGCTAATTCATCTCTAAACGTATTTAACTGAGTTCTGAGGCTGATTGTATCTAGTTGGGATATAGTTGTATGTTAATTGAGCAAGCTTGTTGTTTACTACTTAATAATGCTCGTATAAGGTATACTTATGCAAAACACAAAATTTGGGTTATAAAATGGATTTTTCGATTGTGTGGGTCAATGTTTATATGTTTGTTGTTCTAGCAGTATTACATAAGTCCCTCTGTACATGAGTGACTCTACTAGAAAAATTCGAAAATTTAAGGTGTTAGAATTTTTTTGAACATTTTGTTAATAATTGTAAATTGGTTTTTGTATTAAATCTAATTGAATCAGTTGAAATTAATGTTAAAAAAGTGGAACAGTGATTTTAACTAAATAGTTTTTTAAAAAAGATAATGGGTTTGTAGCATTTTTCCCACCTTAGTAATTTCGAGGACGAAATTCTGTTAAGGGGGAAGAATGTAACATCTCGTATTTTTAGTGGTCAAATATTTGATTTATTTTATTATGCTGTTTTGGAATTTAAATAGCTTGAATTCAATGATTTTGAATATTAATTTAATATTAATGCCAAACCAATAATTTAATTCTGAATTAGTCAAGATATGTTGGAAATGCAATATTCAATGGATTGGACAACATAAAAGAATCTAATTAAATTAGATTTGAATTAGAATAACGAAATCATTTATTAAACGACGTTTGAACGTATAATTTATTAATTCATTAAAAACGTGCCCACGGCGTCGCGGTAGCTCGTAGTTTTACATTTTGAACTTTAAATGGATGTACATGATCCGATATAAGTCGGAATTCTTTGAAACAAGAATCAATCGGATCTATTGGAATTTTCTAATGAAAGAGAAAATTTGAGTTTTCATCTTGTAGATTTTGAGTTATATCCAAATCAAAATTTCAAAATATTGCTATGGAATCGTTTATAAACCATAACGATTTATATATATATATATATAATAAAAAGGTTTCATATAAAAATAATATCGTTTTCACTTGGACTTTGAATGTTTGAAATCGGAACTAGTTTATTTTGAAGCTACATGAAATCCTATTTGGATATATACAATAATGATCATTTATTATTATTATATTGAATTTTCTTGAAATCGGTTTAAATTAAACCTTTAAAAAGTGCTTTTATTAAAAAGACCTCAAATTTCAACGAAATAAAATTTAATAAATCTGTAATGGCTAATTATTTCTAAATTTTAAGTTTCGCGCCAATCGGAGTTATTTTGTGAGTGTATGCAAATTAAAATGTAAATAAATCGATAATTTGGAATCAGACTAGTGCTATCTATGCAAACGGACTCGTATTTCGATGAAACAAGTTTTGCTGGGTCCGAAATGTCAATCCATAGAATGATGTCCATTTTCATCGCGAATGGAGTTCATATTTGATCATACAAATCAATAAACGTCGAATGGAAATGGCGATAGGCGCGAATGAATTAAAATATAATTAATCTACAAATCATTGATCGTTTTGAATAAAAATCGTTGGTCGTTTTCAATAAAAATCTTTAATCGATTTCAAGAAAATATCTCACTGTCCTTTAATTGAAATTTCACGTTCCTTCTATACTATCTTTCCTTCTTCGTTCTATTTATATCCATCTAACACTGAAAAACAAACCCGAATAGCCATTTCTTTGAAAATTTTATTTGAATTAGAAACTCAATGGAATTAAACGGTAATAAATTTGTTGAAATCGTTCAATTGAGAGCTTCATTTCGGTACACTTTAATCTGGGTTCCCTGGAAAACCAGTTGGCTCTCTTTTTTGGTGAGGTATCATGACTTCATATGGAGTGGCGGGGGTTTCGATGGGTTTTAGGCCGTTGGAAGGGTTGTGGGTTATTGGAGTCTAAAGACAAAATGAAGAGGGAGGCGCAGCGCATCAATGGACGTTGATGCGGTTGGCTAAGGCAGCCAGGGATGGACGAAAAAGGGAGATAAACGGAAATTGTTCGAACTAAGTTTATAGCGAGCTAGAGTGGTTCTGGAGGTCGCAATTTCAAGCATCAAGGCTTCTGGGTAGGGTAGAGAGAATGGCAATGGGGCAGGGCCTCCGGTGATGTATAGCGGCGGGAGTGGAAGGATTGGGAGTTTTGCTTTTATTGGTTCAAACGTGCACCTCAGGGGGTTGGAGGGGTTCGCATTGGTCGGAAAAGGTAGATAAGTCATCGGCGGTGGTAAGGTGATAAATGCGACGGTCTTGAGTTCATAGAGAATGAGTGGGGACCGGTTACAGGTGGCCAAGTCATTCGTGTAGGAGCCTGGAAGGTGATGGTGTAAATCATGGGTTAAGGGTGGATTATTAACGTATTAACATAAATCAATTAATAGATTTATTTAAGCTAATGACATTAGCTATATATATGTTTAAAACTTGTAATTAGTATATCTCGTTCATATATTATCAGAATTCGACGAAACAAGAGACATTGGAATCGAAGATATGAAGGCTACGCAGTTGAGTTGGTTGGATTGGAATAGGAAGCGATGAGATTTTTATATACTTTCAAATGTCTGTTTGAAACTTATAAAATAATGCGACATCGTCAATTAAAAATGAAAGGGTGAGTTAACTCTCACTCTTTCTGGAATTCTATGATGTGATTTAATCCATATAACTCAATTATTGTTGATAATATAAAATGGATGATTGGATGCTATATATGATTTTTGTTTATTGTTGATCGATGTTGGTTGATGTTTACAGTTCTATCTTCTAATTGTTTGAACTAGAAATTTATTTTACATGCAATCATAATATGATATTATGAACTATGATGCAGGGAAAAACAGGTTGGAGGGATCCAATTGGATTCCTCAAATAAATTATATGTTGTTGTATTTTATATTATTTGTATATGCATTGTTCATCCCAAATAACGTTATATCTTGGTTGGATGTTGATCATTAAATTGAAATTCAATTATCATTGTGTTCCAATCAATAGACAGTATTGATTAAGTGGTTGGCAGCGAATGGCCTAAGCCCAGATTTTTAAGAGGTTAATTCACCATCAGGTGAATCGACGTAATTAAAGTTATAAAAATAAATTTTTATAACTGAAACGAAGTTTATGTTATATTTTTTGAAGTTTATTAGTAAGTCATTGTTTATAAATGGTATTTATGAAAATAGTTGTATAATATTTATAAGTTTTTTTAGCATAGAAGTCAGAATTTTGCCTATGAGTTAATGTTTTGAAATAATTATTTTTAAGAAAACAGTTAAGTCATACTATTAGATTAATCATATTAATCTAAGTGGAAGGATTAATTAAAATCAGTTAACATGTTACCTGATGATTTCAAGTTGGCTAAGTCAATTACTTTAATTGGAATTGGTTACTAGATTAATTGGTCTTCAATTAATCTAATGAAAATAGTTTAGCAAATAATTGTTTTAATTTAATAAGATTTCTTGAATAAAAATAAATTTTTAATTAACGACGTTTTAAAAATGATTATCGATTGATGAATAAGCGATTGGTAAATAATTTCATTAAGTGATTAACTAACCTATGTTTTGTTAAATATGAGGTAAGCTATTTTTACTTCAGTAAATGATGAAGTTAATTATTATTTTAATTAATAATAATTAAAATAATTATTTTTTAAGAAAGTAATCAGGTTTTGTAATGAAATCTAGTTGGTTTTGAAAGGAGTTCATGAACGGAATTTATAATAAAATACGAGTTTTATGAACGAGGTTTATAAAAGATATTTTTAAAGCAATGCGATAGTTTATAAATAAGTGCTTTACTAAATATTCATATTGAGTAAAAAGAATCAAGATAAAAAGAAGAATTGTAAGAGCAAGGAAATTTGTTTAAAGGGTTTTGTATTAAATCAAAGTTTATAAACCAAGTTTATAAATAAGACTAAGGCGCTGATTTTAAAATCGACGTTACTTAAGAATTTACCCAAGTGAAATGTTGTGATTAAACAAAGAATTCGGTAAGGATATAGTTGGATTTTAATAGAAGAATCCAAATTGAGTTTTGTAATAAGGTATTAAATGAATTTAGCAAGTATTTAGTAGATGAGTTATTATAATCCAAATTATAAACGGAATTGTATAAAGAGGTTTTAAAGCGGAAGATAAGTATTTTAGTAAACAATTTGCTTAATCAACTAACTAAGTAAAGATGGTCGTAACTGACAGCGATTTTCAAAAGTAAGGATATGGTCTATAAAACCATATTTTTAATCAAATAGAAAATAAGATTTGGTTGATATTGCATGTAATATCAATTTTGAGTTACAAACTATTATCTATTTGAAGATAAGAATGTTATCGATTAAGGTTTGAGAGACAAATAAAATACCCCAACTTGAACGACTTAAGGATTATCTGGGGAAGGTATTAGTTTGTAATGGTATGACGTTGGGGTTATTTTATTATTTCCATAAGAGAAATAATATTGTAGCTTTATTTGCAAGGTTTAATAAAATGTAATAAAACTATTGGGCTTTCCAATAAACAATGTATTATACGATGTTGTTCGGATTAGATCAAGTGGGACCAAACTTATGCCATTCGCTTAAGTGAATGGCACTATTTTCTGAATAACAGAAATAATATATTTTATATTACACTTATTTAATGTAATAAATAAATGGTTGAGATTTGGAAAAGATGAAACAAGAAGTTACATAAGTGTTGAATTGGAAATGATTAATGGAAATTGAAATAATATTTTCATAAGTGATATTGTTAACTTTAGTCTGAAAGTTTGGAAAGTTAAATAACTATTTGGAGTTATATTACAAACAACGTGTCTAATGACATCATTTGGTTTCATATAAGAGTGGTAATTATATTATACTGTTTGGTTAAGTAAATAAAACATTATTTCCAAAGTAAAAAAAATAAAAGGAGACGAGTTTTGGAAAACGGTTTAATTTAAAAAGGAAAAGAGTTGGCTATTGTTTTTATTAGACCAAAAATGGTTCTAACACCTAATTGAATGATAATTATAAGAAAACTGAAACAAAAAACAACGAGAACACAAGATGTTTAGCGGTTCGGCATTAACGAGCCTACGTCCACTTTATACTGATCTGATTGATGAATTGAATGCAAGTACAATATCAATATTCACTCAATCTCACAACTACATTTGATAATTTCTCTCAATTTCCTTGAGTTACCCTCAAAGATTCTAGGTACAATCTGAAATAATAGAAGAAATTCGTTGGTGATGGAGTAGAAGTGAATAATCGGCCAAAAGATCCCTGAAAATGGTGCTTGGTGGTGTATTGATAGGCGAAATTCCCTTCGGTTCGGGTGCCACATAGGGTCCATCCCTTGAACTTCAGATTCAGGGACTCTGAGATGGTGAAAACACACCAAAATGTGGGGAACATGGGTTGTAACTACCCCGGATATGCAGGAATGTGGTGTGCAAATAGTGCAGCTCCGAAGTTCGGTTCAAATCGGACTGAAGGACTGCGGTCCGGATCGGATATTGACCGAACTGATCCGGAGAGGTATTACACGAAGCTAGTCGATTATCTTGTGTGTAGGAGAGAGGGGGATCGGCTATGGAGATTCGAACCGGTCCGAAGACCCATTTCCTGTTTGCTCTATTCTCGAGCGCATCCATCGATTGATTCCTTGGCTTGGTATAGCCTGATTACAAAGCAGGCTAACAGTTTTCAAGTAACGGAAACAAAAGAAATTTGTTGAGATAAGTTAAAAATTGGATTTTTAATCGATAAAATGGTTTTAAATGAATGGTTTTTAAAATGAAAGGGGCCTGAGCTATTGAAGTACTATACTATACTGCTTGAATTGATAGTAAAAGCCCAAGTACCAATGAATATTGTTGGACCTTTGACGAGTTAGTTTGAAGAGACCAGGATGGGTACTAAACCCAGAACCACTTCAAACCGACTGTGCATTCGAATCTAACTTGCATGGATGTTTATAAAGATTTAGCAATGAAGATCGTAAATATTTTTGAGCGGAAGAACTACTTGATGGAATTCTTTGGATTGCAATCATAGATATTTTAATTCCGTCGCGATCGAAATCTTCGGATTGCAAGGACTACTCGCTACTGATCCTTAGGGAGATTCCTATATAGGATGCGGTAGGAGGGTGTCTTCGGTTCATCATGTTCTAGATGACTTGTATGGACGAATGTCTAACAGAGTATTTCTTCAGGATCGCGTACATTGATTTTTCACAAATATACCATGTTTGGTGGCTAAGAAGGAAACTTCTTTTAGCTTAACACCCAAAGTATATTTGTAGACGTCGGTTAGTGATTTGATGGATTTGATGATGTGACATTCAAAGATAATGTGATGTTCTCTAAAAGGTAATTGTTACCTCAAGCCACATCAACTGGGAAGTGATAGAAATCGGGCAGGCAACATGTTTATGTGGGTCATTCCCGTTAGGTTGTACTGTCACCATCTAGAGAAAATTCATTTGTTCTTCTATCGCTTCTGTATCTCCGGGGAAATACGATGGTTGCGCAACCGTAGGGTGACAATATATTCATGCACTCAAGTTAAATGTGTGGTTGATCATGTGTAGCCGGGTTGCAAGGTGTTCTTGTTAAACCCTAATGTATCCCCTATAGAGTACACTGATCGGGAGGTAGGCATATACCTTGTAATGTTGGAAATCCAAACTCCAATATGAGCCGTACATTTTTAGTTGTATTCCAACTATGTTGGAAAGTGAGATGCAAGCTTTTGGCTATATTCTTTTCCATTTGTGGTTTGATAGACATTAGTATAATATCACTGGATTTTGATATAAAAAGTAATTTGGGTATCGTAAGATAAAAACACGTGTCATGTTTATGTGTGGTCATGTCTTATGAGAGTTCCATTCTTTCAAAGATTTTCTAGAGTTAAGCAAGTTGTTTGTAATATGAATTTATCAGTTAATGTATTCCGGACTGGTCCGTGTTGATTTTGCTTTGCTTCAAATGTGCTCGGGTCAGAACGAGCATATTATCAGGTTTGGTTTCGCTTGGAGCTTCAAAAGGGGAAATTGGAGTCAAGACGTATAAGTGTATTTACCAGTATTTATTTTATTCTACCGTGTGTGTTTTATTGAACTGAATGTATACTCTGGTGTTGTAATCATATATATAAAGTTTCATTTTATATAAAGAGTTTGATATATTGTATTTTATTCGTTCCGTTGTGAGACTCTGATCTTCTTATTCTTATATTTTGATATTTCTTTCTTCTCTCACCTTCTAACTTCTTTCTATTAACTATCCGGGTTTTAGATACTTGGGATTTGGCAAGGAATACAGGATGATGTATTATTTCCGAAATTCGAGTGTCGAATTCCTACTAGGTCGATACGGGCGGAATCAAATTTATACTATATTTAGTAACATAAATTTTGAGTGAATTTCAAAAAAATGTTTCTTATTGGATCTATATTAGACCTATGAAGTAAAATTGCAATTCTAGTACGTCATCTATTCAGGATATTAATAGTATTAAACCTAACATTCCTACCTTGAGAAAAGCTCAACAACAGAAGAGCCTGCAAGTAATGTACTAATATATAAGTGATAGATTCTACTTTGTATCAAAGATTCGTTATCTTATGTATATTATATATATATATATGATGATATTGAGTTACTGAATAACTTTTTTTTGCAATATCTTCACGATTCAAGTGTTGGATACATCTGAAGTAAAGATATACACATAATATGTAAGTATTTATCCCTTAGTCTATTTTCCTTTTTTGATGTTCCACATTTAGCTTATACATTCATATTATATGTTTTATTGTCACATAATTTTATAACACATATTAGTTATATAACGTTACTACACATGATATTATATTAATTCAATTGTATTTATTTAATTATTAACTAATTAGCATTTTAATTAATTTTATTCTATTTAGTATAAAATTTATATTAATATAAATTGTATACTATAAAATTTGTAGTAAGTCACATGATATAAATGTGTATATCATTTAACTAATTAATGTTTTTTATTTATTTAATTAGTTAACTAACCTTTAGTTTCATTTATCTAACAAATCCATCTTTTATTTATGTAAACAGTTTTAATTAAATTATAATGATTTTGAAACTCAATTCACATAAATACATGTATAGTTATATCATTTTAAACATTTTAAAACAAAATAACATATATCATAATATATATGACATATGTAGATGTTTAATTGTTAATTAAATTATATAATCAATATTATTTTATTAATCTTAGCAATGGATTTATTTTTTTTGAAATTATTGTGTATTATTTTTCAAACATTTTCAAAAAATACATATTGAAATACAACTTTATAATATATCTACATCTTATTTTAAATTGAGCATTTAATTTTAAAATCTTGCATTTCTAGTTTCTAAATAATTTCGAATATTAGCCAAGGCCAGATATTAGGTCTTCCCTATTATGGACATTACTGAGCTTGCATTTCTTTTCGGGATAGGCAGATAGTTATGTATGGCAAAGTACTAGATTACCCAAATCAATTATAGACAATATCTTTATGGGCGTAAGAAATGGTATTCTTAAGTCTAAATTTCGACAATAATCGAAAAGTCCATCAAATAGTGATCTTCTGGTTTGGTACCTATAAGAATGAGAAATATCAGAGTCATATAAATTTTTAACTCACAACATAAATTATATACGATAACATATATTGAATATGTGTACCGCCTTAGAACTAATAGGATTCTTTGAAAGCCAAAGGCCACTTCGTTACTAAGAATGAGAAAGCTATGACTTCTCAATATCTTATCACTTGCACCTCTAAATGTCTATCCCATGGGTTGTAATGAGGAGAGGGTCAAAATAACAATTCTAGAGAATAGAACAACAAAATACTGTTTATAATATAAATTTACACCAATTGGTTTCCACTAATGGTTATATCTATTTTCTAGATTATCTAAAATAATATTCAAAACGTACGATTAATTCTCAAATGGCATTATTCCATGAAGTGCATTAATCACTTAATATTCTCAACCATTAGCCACGTCATACTTTCAATAGAAACGAGCTATTTCTCTTTTCCATTAGCCACTTTATACCTTTTTAAAATAGGAAGACCCAACGACCATTTAATACATATCAAGGAATATTCTAACTATTATCATTATCTTTATTATCTACTTAAGATAGGTAGATCCATTGACCATTTAGTACCTATCAAGGTCGTTTTCCCAACATTATTATTGCTCATCAGAGGGCACTAGCTATGAAGTCCTTTTAGTACTTTTTAGCGCTTCTAGCATTAATATTGTATCCCATTAACGTATAATGTGAGAAACGGTAGAAACTAGATAATACCTATAAGATAGATAGAAGCAACAACCATTTAAAAACTTCCTTAGGTGGACCCCCCACTGCTATCTAGTTGTCATTATTATGGTAATCCCTTAACCACTTAATACTCCCCTTAGAATATAAAAACCCATCTGTCATTTAATACCTACCCCCTAGGTGCACTCTAACACATCCACTTAATATGTAATAAGAAGAGAACCCTTCTAATGATACCATTAGTTGCACCCATTCGACAATTTAATACTTCTTATGGGAAAAAGGAGGGTCCTTCATCAATACCTAATAAGGGTAGATGGTCCGACCACCAACCATGCTCCTTAGAATAAATCCATAAGGAAAAGGTTGGGTCTCAATCACTTAATAACACAAAGGTGGATCCAACCACTTAATACCTATTTCTAAGCAGACCCTTTCATCACTCTATGACCTATAACATTATGATATTTCAAAAGTTACTTATCAAAGAAGATTTCCTTTGACATAATCATTTAAACCATCAAAATCCCTATAGGTTTTTTGTTTTGATAAGAAGGAGGATCCAATGGCCACTTAGTACCTCAACGATTGAAATAAACCTTTTTGGAGATATCATCACCGCTTATTAAGATTATTTGATACCTTAATAAATGTAGGTCATAACGCTCACATGGTCATGGGTTATTTGGATAGTGATATCTCACATCAATAATAAGTATACCCGACTGTTGGTAGCCTCATAAATGAAGCGCATGCCTTTGTCAAATGACTATATTAACCTCACGTAACTTGCCTACTAAGTCGGATTAATTATCCTAAGTTTGATATTTACAATTCTAGTTTAGTATTAGACTTTGTCAAATATTAATTATCCATGAACAATGCTAAATTTTATATTATCTACGCCAACTTAAAACATTTGGGTAAGTTACAAATTTATAATTAGTAATGATTAGCATTCCATTTGTAACCAGTCCTATTAATTCCTTTATCTCTATTTAAATGGATTTCCTTTCATTCGTTGTTCTTTTCACTAAAGTTGAAAACGATTGTTGTGTTCAAATTGACTGCAACCTTTTGAATTTCAATCAGATCCATTTCACATTTACTATGTCATAATTACATATTTCCATTCATGGCATTGACTTTAATTGCAACCTTCTTAATTCAAATCCCCAATTAATTAGGGTTTCAATCTTTCCATTTCTGTTAATTGATTGGCAATTGCCAATTAATAGGAATTAATTATCATTTTCCTAATTCCGTTGTATTTCTTAAAGGATTATTTATTACTTAATTTATTTCTTAAATGAATTATTTATTTAATGAAAGGTTGCGTGTGTACAATTCAGTTAAATTTAAGTTTCTTCTGTTTTATAATGTATATGTTAAGTGAAAATTCCAACCTTAGTAAATAATTGATCGTATTTAACTACTACAACACGTTTTCATATTTAATTTGTTGAAACTATGTTTCTTAAGATGATTTTCTGTCTAGTTTCAACAAGTCTAACAAACTTTATTTTTTTTAACTCCACTTGAAATGACAAGGAATGTTTATGTTTATATTTGGATTATGCAAAATACGGAGGAAATCATGTATTTTACACATATCTTCCTTTTATTTTTTTTATTTTCCTTATAAAATCCAACATCTTATTTTATGAGGAAAAATGGAACATGAGAATAAATTTATAAAAATTAATGTATATTCTTTACAAAAGTTAAATTATGGAATTTCAAAATATTACCAAAATTGACAGTAACTTTTCAATTAGACTATTTTCTTTTTCACTTGATCTTATAGATCTGAGCTAAAACAACAATTTATTTAATGACAATCCTTTTAGCTATGATTTCTAGATCCGAGTGAAAAATAAACAAAATCTACAAATGAATATGTAGGTAAAAGATTTAATATTATCGAAATAAAAAGGCTACAACTTAGATAAAAAATAGATTTAGGCTTAAAGATCAGATATATGCCAACGAGATAAATTTTATTATCAAACAGTAAATATAATTTTCCACTCATCTTAAAATAGCACTACCAAATCCCAGATCTGAAATATAATTATGGATCCAACTCAAACCATTTTTAAATTCAAGAAATATGTATAATAAGTGAAAAAACATATGTTAGGATTATAGTTCTGATGAAAAATTTGGGATTAGGAAGAAAAAGAAACAAATAGGACACATCCGATATGATTTAGATCTGAAGAATATAACTTAATCGTGAAGGTTGATTAATTCAATCCTCTTCTCTTTATTCTGATTTATAATATGTGACAACTTTCATACACCACTGGTGCTTATATAAGTTAATATCGCATTGTACATGCACCTGATTAATGCAAAGCGATTGTCTAGCCAACATAATGGTAGAGATAAAGGAAAAAATGAAAGAAGAGAAGAGAAATAAGAGAATATGAAACATGATCACAGAACCTGTCGTACATCTCACAACGCATCAGGTAATATATAATAATCAATTGTAGACATAAAACAGGCGAGACAGTAATAACTATATAAACCATGTAATTAGAGTACAGGCTCACAGAGTTATGCAGAATAGTAATAGATTCAATACTAGTGATAAATAAACTCAAAATGATAAACTATCTCTAATAAGAACAAATAACACTGTCTAGGCTCTATAGTGTCATACATCGGAATAAACAATAAGGATACAAATATAAATATATAAAACGCCACCTTCTGCTAACCCACGTGTGCAGCTCTGAATTATATCTATACCTGTCATCGGGCCTGCTCATCAGCTACATCAATGAGCACTCAATGTACTAAGACAAAAATAAGACCTTGGGTCAGAAAATAGCTTGGTGTGAGCGATAACAAATTTCAAAGTACTTTAAAAGTCGTAATAGTATATATAGCATGTAGGGTATGGAGAATCACACTTGTCTTTCCCCTGCATCCACGAAGTTAGCACATATAAAATATATACTACTCTATGATAATCATGATTGTGTATCTTACATTAGAATACTAGAGATGTCCGAATATTAGAATCGATGATACTTACACCACATGACATACCCAAAGAAATAAATGATTAAGAAACCATAACATCTATCATCCATGCTCACATTCACTCACTCAGTGCATTTGATACGGGATAACACCCGATTTCCATGATACCCAAATCCATGCCACTCAATAGGCCAAGAACTACTTATACCGACACGCACAACCCGAGGTAAGGACCCGACATAGTCCGACTGGATGTCATAAACCTTCCGATGTGAAGATAACTAATTCAACATGTTACCATATGTGCATCATACCCGCTATCTCCTTTTTCGAGTAACCGACAAAACCTTATGTATCCATGATCTCTTCACACACTTCTCCACAAAAAATCCATATCTAAACTATCCATAAGTCTTCCATCTAAAGTCATCCACTCAGTTGATCAAATCAGTGGTATGTTATAATATAGACAAACTCTTCCAAATTATCATTACATCATAGCATCACTAACTATAAGTGATAACTCATCCCTTTTGGACAGTCACATAAATACGATTGAATGTCATCTTTTCTGCATCTCGGAGAAAACCATCCATTGCAGCAGCCTCTTCCCCATCAAGGAATCACCATCGTCGAATGACGAATCATTTCCTAGAGGCACCATATCCTTGCCTCTTTCCGAATCCGTTGCTCGAAGAGCCATCATGTCGAAATAACTGTTGAATGAACCTTCATGTTCTTCTCCTCGAAATCACACCATCGTCCCTGTCAAATTGGCCAGAGTGGCTAACGACAATAGAAGTCGATATTGACCACTCCATCATCATCGATAACGTCGAGTCAAATGATTATCTAGCCATAATTGGTTAAATTCACGTCAATGGAAATCCAGCTCATCGCCTAGTCCATCCTTCATCTTTAGATCGGCCACAAAGCTCCAGTGTCACTCCATCCTCAAATCCGCTGCCAATTTCCAACACTACTCCATCATCAAATCCAACCACATGCATATTGAACCTTATACTCAAAAGAATTCTTAAAGTCATCCTAAGACCAATGAAGTAGGTTTCAATACCTAGTTCTATCATACAAAAAGTTAGCTTTCTGGATTTGTTCACGAATCGATCTCAAGCTACCAGCCAGAAATCCAATAATTGAAATATATTGATGCTTACACTCTAAAAAGTTCCCACCATCGACCCAGACTTAATGGAAGTGGTATTGAGTCACGATTCGACCATATATGAAAAGTCACTTTTGGAACCGCCACTCAAGTGACGATTAATATTTAAATTAGACTATTTAAATATCCAATTCTAAAATATGATTCGTTACATTATCTCCTTGTTAAAGAATATCATCCTCAAAATCCTCACAGAGGAGACAACATAACCAAACACTCCAGGATAAGTGATGACACATGAGAAATCGTCACTTAATGCTCTTAACAACGACCACTGAAGCGATTACAACAAAGGAAATAGACTAGGAATTTGGCATGGAGCCAAAATTATTATCCTATGAATAACCACAACAAAATATAGGATCGATGTAGGTAAGCCAAGCGCCTAAGTCGTACACTTGTCTTCTAAACAAACGCGTAATGGAAAACAAATGTGACAACTCACTAATTGGAAGGCAATTCGATTTAGTATCGCTTATTGAATTTCCTTCCAATTTTGGCTAAATTCATGGAAAATTTCAGTAGCACCCATTTTGCATGGCTCGATCCAAGAAAACAAGAAATCACCTAATATGGCTCATCCCAACAAAAGAAAACAAAATCCCAGAAGTGGCTATCCATATATAAGACATAAAATCACCAAAATGCACCAAAGGAAAAACCACAAATCTTTATCTAATACATACCTCTATTTTAAGAAAGCTTTGTAACAACTCTCTCGGAATGGGCCTAAAATCTAACCTAGAAAAGGCACATTGGAACTTAGATTCTTTCTAAATGAATCATTGGTTACTATTAGGAAATACTAAAACAGATATAACATAATAGTATAAATCGATATTAGAGTCTCACATAGCAGAAGCGATAAAATATAATATCTCAAAATAGATGTACTATAAATAAAACCTTCATAAATGTCAGTTACAATGAGTCTCAAGCAATAAAAGGTACATCAATAACTATCCCAATAACACAATAATAATACTGCCATAAATAACTAAAAGCCTCCATCTCCAAAGCATCACCGATCCCAATCGTTCATATCTGCTAACCTATTTATGTTAAAAGAAGGGAGGTTAGAACATAAAGTTCTAGTGAATGAATATCACATAAGTCTAAGGAGAAACTATTTCCTATATTTGGTAGTATAAACTCTTCATGTTAGGTCTACGCAATTCAGTAAACAAGCAATCACACAAATTTATAAGGTAGACTACCATACAATCACTTAAGGCCTACTATTGCTTATTTATTTTAGGGTGGATCCTCTATCATCACTTATACCCTGCTAGGTGGACTACCATTTGGTCACTTAAGGCTAATACTTTACATTTATTCTTGGGAGGATTCTCTATCATCACTCAATACCCTATGTCAGACCCAAGTCACTTAAGATCCAGTCTTATAATCATCAACGCTATTAAATATTCTTTCCAATGTAATACGAGAAATATAATTTTCCACTTAATACTGGGCTAAGGTAGACCCTCATCGTCATTTAAAACCTCTTCGGTGGATGCATGCATTACTATTTAACTGGTATTACTAGCCACTTAATACTTCCCTTCGATTGGTGGTTCCCCTTACATGATCGATGGAACTCTTAGTATCCCATCCCTAGATCATCCCTCACTTATTCCCTAGATAAGAAGAAGACACTTTCAGAGAACTATCACATGCATACATCATCATCTTGCCCTTTGACCATTTAATAGCTTACAAGAGAAATGCGGACCCGGTGACCTTTTGAGACCTAATAAGGCAAGTCACATGACTTTGGTCTAGAACCAAGGAGTAAACCTTAGGAGCGGACCTAGTCCTGACCAGTTAATACCCAATAAGGTAGGTCAACCACTTAATACCTTTTTAACGCAGGCCTACTTAACACACAAACATATGTTTACATACACATACTAGACATCTCACATCAAGCCGATCACTTGTAGATGTTGGATTTGCCAAGCGGTTCCAGGTAGGCTTTTGCTACAAGTTGGGCTTAACCTTGCGTCTTAGTATACTAATTAAAATAGTCCATGACACCTAGATCTCTCACATTAACTAGTCTTACTTGTAGATGCTGGATATGCTGGCCAGTTTCGAGCAGACTTCTACTACAAGCAATTGTTAACCTCGTCTCTATGTGTCATTAGTTTTAATAAAATCCATTAATACACACATACAAATTTCCTATGGGGATAATTGAATTCCTATTACCTAACTTAAACGCATTTAGTACACAAGTAATAAATATTTATATTACGTTTATTATGCTATAAATATATAAATAAATAGGCGTAAATTTAGCGTACGTGGATAAGGACCTAATACGTTTGAAATGTCAATCCTAATAACCGCAATTAAAGCATACAAGTTAATTTCCTTATCAATTAACATGGTCTAAACATGTATATTCTCATTCAATGATAAAAAGGGAAATAACAATACGTACAAATAAAAATTGCAACCAAGGTCTGAATAATTAAATAATAAAAGTATAGAAAAGGTGCAACAATCCAATTATGTATGCAAAACCTTAATTTTGGTGCTACTTAAAATTTTATTTTATATAGCATACAAAAACATAAGATTCTAGTATACTGCAGATAATACATTCAAACAAATCTATTTAAAATAGATGCGTAAACCTATTAATTTACAGCACACAAATCTTATGTTTTAGTACATAAACAAATATAGATATTTAAAGTGAGAATCAAGTGAATCGGACCAAAAACTAGGAATTACACAACACCTAAGCCTAACTTTAATTATTTCAACAACACAAACCCGAACATATCACTTTTGGTTGACCATTTCCACGATAAATAAAATATAGGATTTGAAGGGTTTATGATATATTTTTTTCTCATTAATCCAAATCCTATATAGGCATGAAAATCAAAATCCATACTATAAAGGATAGAAAATAACAACTTACAAAATTTCCACTCAAGTGATTTGTGAAGGAAGGGTAATAGGATTTGTACTAAATCTGATTAGGATTCAGCCTTTGGAATAATTGTACTCCAATCCTCTTAATATATATATATATATATATATATGTGTGTGTGTGTGTGTGTATTGTTAACCCCATTATAAAAACATGGTTTATAAATTATGTGTACCACACACAATAATGATAGGTCGTTTATATTTAGAAATCAATGGATCAGATGATATTTTACTATGGATCGGGCAACTCTTGTGCCTGTGGATTGGGCAAAAGGCTCCGCATGACTATCATATACATGGATCGGTTGCAATTTGAATACAGTGGAAAACATGTAAAAAATTTAGATCGGGCATATTCTTTGTAATGGGCAGCCAACATATAAATAATGCATGTCTTTATAAAGTTGTTTGATATGCAGCATACGAGTAATGCATAGTACAGTGGTGTACACGTGGCTAACTAAAGCATGGGTCATGCAATATACAAACGCAGCTTGGATCGTTTTAAAATGTATACGCTGGGTCGTTCACGTTATATGTTATTCAAGGGTCGTTCCCGTACAAATATAAGCGAACACGTGGCACACACATGGATGGTTCGCAGTATTTATATGAAAGGATTGTGATCCTAGAACGAGCATGCATGTAAATTTGGGTCGTCGGTTTATAAACATGGGACATGATACAAAGGGCAATATAACGAGCGTGCATCTATTAAAATGTGAGTCAGGTCGTTCTAGCATGCAAAGTGGAGGTCGCAGATCATTCATATTATAATGATGGGTCGTTGAAAAAACAGGCCAGCTACATGGTTGATAAAATGAATGGATCATTTGTGAGGCCTGCTTGGATCATGCACATAGTTGTTTATATATGGATCTCTGGACTGTAAACATGAATCCCACGTGTAATTGTAGAAAATATGGACCGTGCATTCAAGCTGTATGAGATGTTACATTGTGTAGGCCGCCTAAATTATGATGACGTGGCACAATATAAGTGCAGAAAGGTCGTTTATTTATATCTGGAACAATGCATAAATGTTGGGTCGTAAACTATATGAATAATATATGGCTCCATGAATTTCAGAACATAAGAAGGCGCAAGAAAATATGTCAAGTCATTTGACCTTCACATGATACAGTTTGGGTCGTTGTTTATATCAAGTCGCTCAATATATATACACACACACACTTTAAAGTGGGCAGGTCATTCCAGTTTAGGTCGTCCATCCTGGGGTCATTCGTTCACATAAAGTTGGGTCGTCCACCGACCCAAGGCATGTGCACACATAATTACAAAACTGCCACTTCGCTCCAAACTTCGTCTGTAAATACCCCCTTCATTCCTACATGAAAGGGATGGATTTCTCCAACCACGAAATGCTTCCATTTTCATTCTTCAACATCCTAAACCATTCTCAAACTCCATTAAAGCTCTTTCAAGCTCCGATCAAGCATCTCAATCATCGAGAAAATTCCAAAGATCATCCAAGTGCAAGATTATTGAAGATCTACTCCAATAATATCCACATCTAGCGAGATCAAAGGTTTTCCATGGTGAAATCGAGAGAATCGAGTGATCAAAGAGAAGAAATAGAGAGAATTGTTGTAAAGAGAAAAAATGAGAAAAGTTATAGAAAATGTTTACCTTGTAATATTGAGAATGATAATGAAATCCCTCTTCAAAGTGGACGTAGGCCAAATCTAAGGCTGAACCACTATATATCTTTCTTTTTACTGCTTTGTTGTTTGTGGTTGCCCCTATTATATATCTGAACTGTTTGAAGGCATATGCAAACTTTCCAGGGTGTTAGTGATCAATTTTTGACATTAACATACATACGTACATACACACACACACACACACACACACATATATATATATATATAAGAATAACTCTTAGAATCTCATTCGTATATATAGATAAATTCCAAAATCTAGATCTATATAAATCTAGATTAGAAAAGATAAAATGGAGGTTGGAGGAATAGAAGAGAGTTCTAGCCTTTTCTAGAATTTAGCAATGGCAGAAGGTCGGTACAAAGCCATAGAATAAAATGAGAGTACGGTTTAAAGTGAGGCTAAGGGGTCTATATTTATAGTTGCAATTGTGTGTATATACCATTGGATTAGTTTGATTTAATCCGGACGGTCTATTAATGCAAAACTATAAAAACCTTTATAAAAACACAACCTCTCCACCTTCCCCAAGAGGGCGGTCGAGCTCCTCTATTAGAGGGCGGTCGACCCCCTTCTGAGGCCGAGCCAAGAGATTTTAAATCTCCTATAACATCATTTTCTATTAATTTCTTAATTAATGAGTTTGATTTGTTTCCTTATGCTTTTTTCCTTTCCCCTTTGCATATGAATATATACCCACAAATTCAAATCCTCATGGAATATTCTTTTATGTCAATCTATAATTAATTATGTTCTAGATTTATATTCATTCAGTTTGAATTTCAAACCTTGTGTGCATATAATTTACATCTAACTTGTTTTATTAATATCTTCTTCATACCGACTATGTTTTCAGTAAATAAAATATGAAAACGGATCTCGCCAAGAACGCAATAGTAATACTTTCACGGTCCGATTCCCAATTATTCAAAATTCTTATTTTCAGCCCATTGAATTTATAGATTATTATTATTATTATTTAATTTAATTATTTATAGTTTATTTTATGAGTTCTTACATTCTTCCCGCATTAATAGAGATCTCATCCCGAAATCTTTCCTAAGGGACGAAAAACGCAACTCGCTCTAACAACCATGCTATATACCCATGTTATTTTATAAACATGCATAAAACATTCATAATTTATAGTGATTATGTACTGTGGCTTACTAAAATGAGATCGGTCCTAGCGTATACGTGTATCAAGTGATGTTGTATGTATGCAAACATCCTAGTATGCATATAATTCTATATGTGTTCACAGTGCACTCGTGTTGCAACCATCTCCTAGCATCCAACATAGCTACCACAATGAAACCATAAAAGGAAATATTTATAGGAAATAATTACCTGAGAAAAGCTCTGGATGAGTTTTCCTAATCTTCTCCTCGGTTTCTCAGGTTCTTTCCGCAGGGTAATCATCCCATTGTACTCGAACTAGGTGAATAAATTTGTTGTGGAGCTGTTTGATTCTGTGCTCCATGCCATTTATAGATTATTATTGTTATTATTATTTTATTTAATCATGAAAGCATTTTTGAAGATGAGAAATATGGGAAACGTTATGGATCCCCAATAAACGTTGGGGAAGATCCACACGATAAGCCAGTTTCCCATTCATATCCACGATCTTAAATGGCCCAATAAATCTGGGAGCCAAATTCCCGGTCTTCCCAAACCGAATTGTCTTCCTAAAAGGAGAAAATTCCATAAATACAAAATCTCCAATGCTAAATTCAAGTTCCTTCCTCCTTTTATCCGCGTATGAGTTATGCCAGTCTTGGGCAGCCTTCATCCTCTGCCGAATAAAAGTGATTTTCTCTGTAGAATCACGGATAAGGTCTGGTTCGAGTAAAACCTTGTAAGTAGTTTCCACCAACAAGTAGGAGATTTGCATGGTCACCCATACAATTCTTCGTCAGGAGCCATACCAATTGTCGCTTGATAACTATTGTTATACGAAAACTCCACCAATGGAAAATGCTTCTTCCAAGCTCCTTTTATGTCGATGATGCAGGCTCTAAGCAGATCCTCAAGAACTCTGTTGATTCTCTCCGTATGACATCGGTTTGTGGGTTATATGCTGTACTTAAACTCAATGTTGTCCCTAAAGCTGCTTGTAGGCTCTTCCAAAATTCACTTGTAAACAAAGGGTCTCCATCACTAACTATGCTAGTCGGGATTCCATGCAATCTAAATATCTCCTTGGCATATAACTGGGCTAACGATGCAACGGTCCTATTCTTCTTGATTGGGATAAATTGGGCACTCTTCGTCATTCAATCCATGAAGACCCATACAGCTTCGTTTCCATTCTGACTCCTTGAAAGACCATCAGTAAAATCCATCGAAATGTGTTCCTATTCCAAGTGGGAATCTCAAGGGTTTACAAAAACCCTCCAAGCCTACCTTGCTCTTCCTTTACCTTTTGACAAGTCAAACATCTAGCTATAAAATTCGCAACATCCCTCTCCATTCCTTCCCAATAAAGATTTCTTTTCACATCCCTAAACATTTTATCTCTTCCGGGGTGTATGGTCATCATTCTCGATCGATGACAGTCCTATAGATTTCCCTTCTAAGGTCTCTATTCTTAGGTTCACAAATCAATTGTCCCGTCTCAGACTACCACTTCTATCAATAGAATACCTACCCGGATGGGAAAATTCTTCTCCTTTAGAAATCCTTCCTTTGGCGTCCTCAACTCATCAATGAGATCCTTCTCGCTCTTAATTCTTTCCACCAAAACGTGCCTCACTTCCATAACTCCGAGGAATCCTTAAGCTGCTTCAAATGGCAGCTGCAATTTGGACCTATAAAGAAACTTTAACTATTTTCACTCAGTGATTGCACTTAGAGTAGCATGCCTCCGACTTAAAGTGTCGGCAATGACATTAACCTTCCTATGGGTATAATGAACAGCAAAATCGAATGATGCGAGATGCCTTATCCACCACTATTATAGAAGGTTCAAATCTCATTGAGAAAACAAATATCCAAGAGACTTATGATCAGTAAAGAGCTCAAACTTTTATCTTAAAAGGCAGTACCCCCACCACTTTAGGGCAAAGACCACAGCTGCTAATTCTAAGTCATGGAAAGGGTACCTCTTCTCATGGTCCTTAAGCTATCTACTTGCGTAGGCAACTACTCTACCCTCTTGCTTGAGTACCGCTCCTAGACCGGTCCCACAAGCATCGCTGAAAACCGTGAACATATTCGTTCCATCTGGAATAATAAGAATAAGCGCACTCGTGAGAGATTCCTTCAACCGCACCTCACACAACTCAAGGTACTTTTTGGTAGCTGGGTTAGAGGAGCTGCTATCATTGCAAAGTCCTTAATAAATTTCCTGTAGTAACCCGCTAACCCAAGAAAACTTCTAACCTACGTTGCATTACGGGGTATCCTCTACCCTTGGATAACCTATGCTTAGAGGGATTACAGTCAATCCTTCCTCCGAAACGATATGTCCAAGAAATTTGACTTCTTTCTTCAAAAAGTGGCTTTTCAAAAACTTGTCCTTAATTTGATTCTCCCTTGGAATTCCTAGGACCTTTTTCAAGAGACTCTCATCCTCCTTAAAGTCATTGGAAAAAAATAAGAATGTCATCTATAAACACTACTACTATCTTGTTGAGAATGCCCCTAAATACCTTACGCATAAGATCCATAAAGAAAGTGGGGGCATTCATCAAACCGAAGGGCATAACCTCCCATAGAAACAATCCATCGGGTGTCCTAAATGCTATCTTAGGCTTACTTTCTTATGAAACCCTCAACTGGTGAAATATTGTTGCCAGATCTGACTAAGAAAAGATTTAGGCACCTCCCAAATGGTCAAACAGGTCATTAATCCTAGGTGGGGGTATCTATTCTTCGTAGTTAGCCTGTTGACTTCCATATAATCCACACACAATCTTAGCGACACATCTAATTTGGTGGAAAATACTACAAGCGCAGCCTACTCGGATGTACTACTTCGAATAAACCCTTTCTGTAATAACTCAGAGATTTGTCTATTCAACTCTCTCCTTTTTCCAGGAGCCATGTGCCTTAATGATAATGCTACTACCAATGTGTCCTTCTCGAGGTCTATCCTAAACGATATTTCTCTATGGTGTGGAAGTCCCATGCCTCTTCTTTAGATGCCTGGAAACTTGCACATAATGAG
Source organism: Allium sativum (assembly GCA_030737875.1). Taxonomy (NCBI): domain Eukaryota; kingdom Viridiplantae; phylum Streptophyta; class Magnoliopsida; order Asparagales; family Amaryllidaceae; genus Allium; species Allium sativum. The sequence continues at coordinate 383,479,212 of CM060915.1, forward strand.
CACTGAAGACGACCCTCCTATCACAGTTAAGGACAACTGATGTGCACATAAAACTGCACATTTATATTCATTTATTTATTCTTATTTAGTTGAATAAATGAACATTTTTGGGTATTTTGTATGATCAAACCATGTTTTAAATATTTTCAAAATCATCACTTATTTTGGGAAAAAGGGGGGTCACTTGTGCTTGTTTTAATTTGTGAAATCTTTTACTTGTTCCTTGTTATCAACTCTTGTAGGAATTTAGGAGCTAAAATGATATATACACATGAAGATATGAAGGAAAGCATGCACATACACAAGAGGAGACAAATAAATTAATTCATCTTATGGATAGTGGAGGGCCCATCTTTCAACTAGCCCACTTGCTCTTAAGCTTCATATTATTAAATGGGACAAAAGGCCTCATGCATTCTACATGACATATTAGTGGCTAATATCAATTAGAAGGTTCATGAATGGGCATTTTCGGGAATTCCCAAGGAAAGCGATTAGGGTTTTAGATCATGTATATATACCCCTTTGTTTCATGTATTTTGTATCTCCTTTTTAGCATATGAAAGTGTAAGTGATCAAATAAATAAAAATGGCTTCCAAGCCTATTTATTTTATGCCTATCTTATGTCTCTTTTAATTTCTATGCTCTACTTTATGTTCATAGTTTAGATTTATTTACATGCTCTCTACTTCATGTTCATAGTTTAGATTTATTTACATGCACTTAGTTTAGTTCTTTTCTTGTTCTATTTAGATTTTCTTTTATTTTGCTTTATTTGTCAATGATGAAACTTACATGTGTTAATATGATAACATACATTAGAAGCTAAGCCCCTACAATTTAGAGGTAATGAAGCTCTCTAATTTTATGTAAGTTCAACATTTATATGATTTGTGATCTCTCATTTTATGCTTCATGATAGTGGATTTTGGTGTAAGTTTATACATGTGGGTTTGATAACTTATGTTGCATTTGCAAATGAGCTATTTTTATTCAATATAAACACAAGTTACATCAATATTTGCTAAGTGGTTTTTGATTATGAAATATAAGCAGGAACAAAATTTAATGAACTATGTCACTAATTACAATAGCGAATAGATCATACTTAAAATAGATTTTGCTTTGTTTTCCTTTCCATGAGAACAATGAGTGGTTTAATTGTTGTGTTATAGTTTGATAATTTATGTTATTTTAACTAATAACATAAATAAACTACACTTATGATAAATGCAACATTTATGTCACTTAATATTAAAAATAGAGATCATAGATTGTGTGTTTGTTAATTTACATAAATATGAGAGGGGATTTACCTCTAAATTGCTCTCTAATCTCATAATTAGCCCTCAACTTAGTTTCTGGTTTTCTTTAGTTTTTGTTAGCAAACAATTCAAAGTTTGGCTTAATTTGATTGAGTAAGATTGAAGTTGTTTCTTTCCCCGTGGATCGACCAGTACTCGCCTCGTACTAAAATTGTACGCCGTGCGCTTGCGGTCTTATTACAATATTTCGTGCGATGGTTTTTTAAGTGATAGAATTCGTGTTTTGCGAACAAGTTTTTGGCGCCGTTGCTGGTGAAAGAATTTGATTTTTATTTTATTCTTCGAATTAATTTCCTTGTTTGTTGTTGTACTTAAAAAAAATTGTGTTTTCGGTGTGTTTACTTTTGATTTTGTGTTAGTGTTTGTCTCATTGATTTCTTATAGTGTGTCTTTCTTTCTTTGAAAAAAACCAAAATTGTTGAACTCAAGTTGCTGTTCATCTTTCAGAAAAAAGCTGCATGTCTTGTTTTTGGTCACCTGTACATTTCAGTTGCTCTGCATATTTTTCTTCTTCCAATTTTCTGTGTAAGAGTTCAACATTGAAATTAAATTGCGTTTAATTCCAATGCATACATTTTCATACAATTCTGTTATTACAATCTTTGGTCCTATTGCACATTTCTGTGCATTTTTATTTCCTATTCCTGTCTGTTCAGCTACAACAAACAATCTCCGAACCATTGCATTCTTGCACATGACCCCCACCTTTACTGTCATAGCCAACACTGCAGCGCCAACCATCACTACCTTAGCTCAAAACTGAACTACAGCTCGACCATCTGCTCAACCATAACATCGACAATTTGCTTCATCATTTCCCACTTACACCTTTACCACTCATAAACACTACACTGCATTCACCAACAAGCATTTTTAAACAGGCAGTGACGGCCCGCCCCGCACCAGCCGACATTTCCAATGAAAGTTCATTGTGCCGATGTCCAACCAGCACGGGACGGTCGTCAAAGAAAGGAAAGAAGGGAATTTGAACTAACAAGGAACCTGTAGAATGTCTCACAGCGCATGGGATAAAATATAATAATAACATACTTGACACAAAACAGGCGAGACGGTGCATAAGCTGAAAACTAAACCATAATCATCATAGCAGCGGAAATTCAAAATACATCTTATTACAACTCCAACATACTGTCTCTAAAGCAAAGGAAAGGAAAGGTACACTACTAATGCCCAAGCAGTGACCAGAAACAACACAGGGAGAATATATGTAGATAATACGTGAGAGCCTCCTGCTCGTCTCCGGATCAGCTACTCGTGCATAACACGCTAACCTGTCTCTAGTCTTCCCGTTTAAGAGCATCCAGAGTAATAAGAAGAGACATAAAACTCTGGGTCAGACAAAAGTCTGGTATGAGCGATAAGCAGCAAACAGAACAATAACAGGTATACTAAACCATACCTGAACCTGCAACCAAAGAGTTAACACAACAAGATGTACAATACTCTAAGGTGACACTAACATATGGTGTAAAGACACGGGGAAGGGGGTGTGCATGTCATAGTGATGTCAAACAATCAAGCATAGCAACCATCCTCACATCTCTCACTCAGTACGTAAAGCATACGATATCCACCGCTTTGATCACCCAAATCCTTGCTATGATCACTCTGCCCCCATGGAGTCATGGCGACACCACTGCACTGATCCATAGCCACTAGTCCTTGCTATGTCCACTCTGCCCTATGAAGTCACGATGACTTCACTGTACTGGCTCATAGCCATGCTACGATCACTCTGCCCCATAGAGTAATAACTACTCCACTGCATTGATCCGTAGCCTAACATTCGTCTCTCGGTGGTGAATCAAAGCTATGGACGTCGATAACTCCTTAGCACACGTCCCGCAGCAAAGTCCAACTCATGAAGTTAAATCGTTGGTTCCCAACTAGATCCTGAGTTCTATTTCCTATTTGGACTACCTTTGCATCTAGGGTTTTGGTCATCATCCCGGTTCGTGACTCTTCAGCCTCCATCATGTCTCGATTCGATACTCAAGTCCAAAACTCAACTCGCGGTTCGTGGATCATGCTCGTGGACCCCCTTCCTGGTCGGCTTATGGGTCCTCCTCTTGGCACAATTCGTGGTCTCCATCTCCGACTCGTAGGTCCTTTTCCGGTTCGTGACCTCCCTTCCTGGACTGGATCGTGGCTCGTGAGCGCCACTCGTGGTTCCTGGTCGTAATGGTGGGCTCGGGTCGTGGCAACACTTCCCTGGTGGATCGTGGGTGGTCCACTAAACTCCGGTTCGTGGTCAAACCTCCAGGCTATCGACTCGTGATGATGCTCCTAGGTGGCTCATAGTCTTCGAAGTGGAGCGTGCTTTGCTCCGCTCATGATGATCATTCCGGTTCGTGAGGGGTGGACTGATCACGATCGGGTCGGGGTCGTGATGCATGCTCACGAACGGGACTGGTCTGACCAATTTCTACAACTTTTCTAGCAAGCAACTTATGCCATACGACGGCGTTTTCGACTAATCTAACTTTTCTATGCAATCACAAATCATTCCAAACAGTCATAGCAACATGTAGAAACTACCATAAACACCAAAACAACAATTTAACATGTCAATACGGATCAAACATACCCGAAACCCATATTTTCCCCTCAATCATGTTTAACCATACAATTAGCAAAACATGTCCAAATTAACCCAAATTTATAACAGAGGCTTAAAATAATATTTTACAATTTTACAATTTTTTCCAGATTTTTCTGAGCCATAATTTCGCAAATTATCACTAATCACCCTTAATTAGCCGTAATTAGTGAAAAACAGTGCAAATCACTCACCTTGGCCACAAATAAAACTTGGATCTGAAACTATCTCTGATTTGGGTTGAATCTCTATGCAACACAACAGCTTCAACTCTGATTTGGCGCTATTTCTCCTTGCTTTGACGTAGATTAGCTTAATCCTTGATTAGAGAGCGATTTGGGATGAAATTAGAAGGTGGAGGCCATGGCTAGGGTTATAGAAATGTTTTAGGCGGCTGAGAAAATGAAAATAGATCGTTTCCTAACTAATTTCAGCCTCCCCATAACCCTAATCCCAAAATGGGTCATGGGCCTAGCTGCTAATCACCCTAATTAGGCCCGGTTAAGCTGTTTTTCACCTTCTAAACCTTGTTTCAACCATATCTCCCAAACGGTGAGTCCGTTTGGCTAATGTGACCATTTTACGGAATTGTAAACCATCATTCAAATCCAATGGAAGTGGTTTTAGGTCAAAACTCCTTACCAATCAAAAGTTATGGCCAAAACAAGATCAGCTAGGGGCAAAACGGTCATTTAAAAATCGGCAAAAATCGTGAACATGGGAAATGACCCCAATAGTTGTTCCTCAAAGTTACACGACTATACGACCTCATACGAAAAGGAAATAAATATTCTACGATCCTCCGATGCGTAGAATACGGGTCGTTACACTCTCCCCCTTTAAGAAATTTCGCCCCCGAAATTCCTTAACCAAAAACATACAAAGGTGTTCCGCATGCCTCTCAGTCGTTCACAAACAATCAAACACACAAAACAAACCTATCCTAGCATGCGGAAAGACTAAATCGAAATCTTACCAGGCAAAGAGTTCTGGATACGTCTTCCTAATGCTCTCGTCGGTCTCCCAAGTACAGTCATTCTCATCCTCGCCCCACCGAACCTTGACTAGATTCACCGCTTTCTTTCGAAGTTTCTTCGTACCGTGCTCGACAATACTAATCGGCATGCGGTTCCCAACCGCCTCGGGTTCTACTTCGACATCATCCAACTGATCAGGTGAAATAGCCAAATCGGGGTCGTGCACGAATTTCCTTAACTGGGAAACTTGAAAAACGTTATGAACTCCCGCCATCTTGTCCGGCAACTCAACTTTATATGCCAAATTCCCTACTTGTTTGAGAACTGGGAATGGACCAAATCTTGGTGTTAACTTATCTCTCCTACCAAATCGAATCGCGCTCTTTAATGGAGAAATCTTGACAAACACCAAGTCCCCAATGGAGAATTTTAAATCTCTTCTCCTCTTATCAGCATAACTCTTCTGCCTATCTTGGGCAGCCTTCATTCGCTGTTCGATAACAATGATCTTATCTAAGGTTTCTCTTATCACATCTGGCCCAAGCACAAATTTCTCAACGGTTTCTAACCAACATGATGGTGAGTTGCACGGTCTTCCGTACAAAGCTTCAAATGGAGACATACCAATACTGGACTGATAACTATTATTATACGCAAACTCTACTAGATGCAAATGGTCATCTCATGATCCACCAAACTCTCACATGCAAGCTCTTAAGAGGTCTTCTAATACTCGATTCACCCTCTCTGTTTGACCGCCGGTTTGAGGATGATACGTGGTACTGAGATGTAATTCTGATCCTAACGCCTCTTGTAAGCTCTTCCAAAATCCACTAGTGAACAACGGATCTCGGTCACTTACAATGCCTTTGGGTACTCCATGAAATCTCACTACCCATTTCATCTACAGTTCTGCTAACTTAGCTGCTGTTCTATTCGACTTGACGGGTATAAACCTTGCACTCTTGGTCAATCGGTCCACAAACACCTAAATACTATCATGGCTCGATCTAGTCCTTGGTATCCCATCAATGAAATCCATTGAGACTTGTTCCCATTTCCATTCTGGAATTTCTAATGGTTGCAACAAACCACTAGGTTTCTTTTTCTCAGCTTTAACTAACTGGCAGTTCATGCATTTGGATATAAACTTCCCAATGTCTCTTTTCATTCCTTCCCAATAGTAGGTCTGCTTCATGTCTCGATACATTTTGTTACCACCGGGATGTATAGTCAATTTTGAGTGATGACATTCTCTAAGCACTTCATCTCTCAATCCATTGACATTGGGTACAACCAGTCTACCATTCTTTCTAAGCCATCCATCTCGATCAAGCCCAAACTTGTTCATCTCTTCATCGATTCCCATCTCTAACTTGGAGATAATTTCCAATAAGTTAGGATCGTCCCTCTGACTGGAACCAATCCGCTCAATCAAAGTGGGTCTGATCGTCAAACTTGCTAACGTCTCTGGATCCAATTCGCACTTTGGTCTGAAATCGTACCTTGCGCTATACTCCAGTTGCTTCCACTCAAGAAACATAGCCCCTAAACTAGCATGTCTTCTACTCAATGCATCAGTTACCGCATTGCCCTTTCCTAGTGTATATGCGATACCAAAATCATAGGAAGCCAAGAATTCTAATCATCTCTGTTGTCGGAGATTTTGATCCTTCTGAAAAAAAGGTACTTTAATGATTTATGATCAATAAACAACTCGAATCTTTCTCCCAAGAGATAATGTCTCCACATCTTCAATGCGAACACGATTGCTGCCAATTCCAAATCGTGGGTAGGTGTAACGACACGGATTTCGCTTGGACCTAATCGATCGCTAAATCGACCAAGACCGTTCGAATCCCGCATATGCTAACTCTGGGTATACAACACATCAGAACAAATAACAGAAGACTTTTATAAACATCATAATAATGTTACATCAGAGTACAGAATATCAGAGTATAACGAAAATAATACACAGCGGAAGATTAATTTACATGAATGTAATACAATGCACAACGGAAATATAAACTACACAGCGGAAGACTGTAAATGCCTGGACACAGCGTAAAGCTTCAATCCAGAAACCTGCTCAATACATTTGCAAAATAAAACTACTCGACTGCCCGTGTGGAAAATAGGGGCACCCGAGTTTGCAAGGGAAAAGCAAACTACAGGTCAGTCATGGGACTGGTGTGAGAAACTCTAAACAGTTAAAATTAACTTATTTAATAATTAGACAAATCACAGGACCATGCCGCTAACACGGAACGGGTCTACCCCCATGAATGCCAATGTATAAACAACAATCAGTAATATAGATACAGATCTACTATGCATCAATCAACATGCAATATCCCAATCTACCCATTTAGATTAATCACCACACTTAGATTTTCCAAATCAATTCAATTTACAAAAATTATTCCTTTGGACTTTATTTCCTGATTTCTATTTCAAATCATTTGAAATACATATCTAACTTTCTATAACAAAGTAGATTTCACTTCGGGATCTCAAATCAAATCGTTTGGAAATATGAATTCCAAAACATAACAATGCATACAAAATAGTATGCAACCAAATATCGTGCTCCCCATCGACAAGGCAAAGGGCACGCACCTAGCAACTCGATATATAAATGTGCACCTGCCCCACATAGGAGCAGGCTACACCGATGATGCACCTCCCACACATGGAGAGCATACACCGCCCTCTCACCCATACTTTTAGTCTCAGGGTTACCCGAATCTTTAGCCACATACTAAATCATTTCATATCCCGAAGTAGGGAAAATCATTTCACAACATAATAATCACAAGTACTTTCAAAACATAGTACTTCACATCAGCAATTCACACATATGATCAGTCACTATTAATCACATAACCTTTGAGCTCGTACGTCTCAAAGAAGGGTGTTAAGCAAGAGAATAAATTCGCCGCCACCAAACATATATGTTATCAATAGCAACTAATCGAATACGCGATGAACCACAATGTAAAACATAATACATTTCTAAATCATTTTAGAAATCATCGGGTTTTAGGCCTCGAAATCCTATAAAACATTTTTATAAAACATTCCCTGTCCAAAATCGGGAATATACTTCTTTTCACTTAAGAAAAATATATCATTTCACAATCATTCATTAAATTTGAAATGAACACAACATCGCTAAACACCTTATCGTCAAATCGTGAAGTGTTTCACAAGGTGTTAGCACACAGATATCTTTACCCAACCCAATGCTAAATGTAAAAGCATATTCTGCTCATAAACTGGTCGAGCACCATCCAAACAATCAATCAGTCACAATCAATATCAACACTAAGTAAATTTGGTTTAATCACATCACGTGTTTTGGTAAATTTAATCACCATTCATTCATCCAAATCTAATTAAATATTTATTCAAACCCCAATTGGTTTCATCTCTAAAATCATTTCATATTGATTGTTCTACTTTTTGGAAATTAATCCTGCTTTTACGCGGGTTAAAGAACTAATGTCATTTAAAAACAGTTCACGACAAACCCCAAATCCAATTTGATATTAAACACAAGGCTCTGAATAGAAAATAGTATCGGCTTATATTCAACATCAAATTCTGAAACCAACAAATATCGTATTGGAAATAACGATATTAATATATCTTTCAAATTTCCACAACCATATCTGTATAATCACGAAATCCAACATCGAAATATTCCGAAGATAATTTCGATTCAAATCCAATCCAATTCATATATTGGAGATTCTGGTTATTTTTAAAAACATTTCAAATCCAATTTATTTATTTAAAAATAAATAAATTATTATTCTAGTTAATAACTAGTTCATTTCGATACAAATCTATTTTTATCTTTTCAAATATGGGATTTTTCAGCCTAATTCTTTCCAAATCATTTATTATGTTTTTACACAAATTATTGATATTTTTAATAATTTTATTAAGGCCCGTACAGTCGATTTCCATCAAAGGCCATCAAACTGCACTTACAACGACCTTTTCCAAATTTGATTTGGACATAATTCCAAATCCAACCGTTAGATTTCAAATTTCTCATATTCGTTAGAAAGCTCTTTTCGATACGAACCCAACGGTTCCGGTTTCAGGAGAATCCGACGGTCGGATCTCCCGTAACGTCCATTCGAAGTCAATGGTCGGAATTCACGAACTGCCGCAGCGCGTTCTATTCAGGCCATTATATTATATATATAATATATATTTCGTCGATTTCCTTTTTAAAACGTATTTTATAAATCGTTTTCAAAATGATTTCAACTTCATATTCAATTTCTAATCAAAATTGAATATTCCATATACACGACAATTTTATATAGTGTATATATATGTTAAAAATTATATTTTTAACAATCAAATCATTTTCACATTTCATATATATATATCGTTTTCATTTCATATATATATCGTTTTCACATTTCATATATATATATATCGTTTTCATTTCATATATATATCGTTTTCACATTTCATATATATAATATTTTCACTTTCATATATATAATATTTTCACTTTCATATATACAATGTTTTCACTTTCATATATACATTTCACATTTCATTCACATCGTATATGTATATTTCATTCACATTGTGTATATATATTTCTCATTTCAATATATACATTATTCTCGTCTCATATATATGTTATTCACATTATATATATATTACTTTCATTTCAAACAAATATTATTTCCATTTCATATATATTCATTTCCATTTCAAATATATATATTTCAACTCATATATATTTTTGTTTCAACTCATATATACTTTCATTTCAACTCATATATATATTTTCATTTCAACACACATATATATATTTTTTCATTTCAACTCATATATATATATATGTATTTCATTTCAAATATATATTTTTATTTACATTTCTCATCACAATCACAACACAGTACAATCAAACAAGTCGTCCATGGTCTATGGACGACGGGGAACAGTTCATGTATGTTGTTATAAAATAAATGAATGTACAGAAAATTATAGTGAGAGAATTTCTCACCTTGATCGGTTTCTGTTCTGGTCATTTATGAAATGTAGTGTTCGTCTCCACGATTCTAGCGGCTCTGAAATCATTAAATTCCGATACAGTATGAGAAAGATATTAATTTTTAAACATCGTACATTATTTAAAATAAACCAACTTAATTAATTAACGCTAATTACTTCATTAAGGAATTTAATCCTTATTCCCCTTCTACAGACCGACATCGCAAGGAGCTCTCCACCTTCCTTCTTGACTTGCGCGCCACTGGAGGGGCCGTACCCCCATCAGACCCGCCTACGAGAAAGACCTCCGCACCACATCCCTGCGCCCACGACTGGGGCCCACTCGCGCCACCCAGATGGTCTGAAAACGGCTTTGTATGCCGCCACTTTGGCAAGCGATTCCTCCTCGAACACACAGCTAAAATCCATCACACCTGTCTAGAATTGAAGTACTCAAAAATCTCCATCAGATTCACTTTGAAAGATGGTTAAATTATTGAATGAATTAGGAGAAAAATAAGGAGGAAGAATCGAGCTATTTCAGCCCTCGATGTTGAACTGACGACGGCTCCCAAAGATGGGCTAGGGTTTGTGAAAATGGCCCTTTTATAATAAATATTATTATTATTTTATTTCAATTTAATTCCAATATAACTCGTTTATTCATATGAACTCCAAATCAAACCTAATAACTGTCGCCCCTAGCTAAATACCCCCATTCCGAACACAATGGGATATGTTTCGTAAGCCAATTCGACTGTTACGATCAGTTTTCATTTAAATTAAAATATAAATCATTCAATATTCAATTTGAACGCACATTTTAATTTACCAGGGTCACATACGGGCTCTAAAAATTCCAAAAAAATAAATCTGGCTATGTTTTGACGATATGGTCCTAACAAAACTAATTTCGTCAAATTATGAGATCGTTTGAAAAATGGCCATTTTCTGGTCGATCCAATTTAACTGAAACTGTTAAAACACGTTTAACTTCGCCACGCTCACATATGAACTTCAAAAATTATGGAATTTGAAACCTAGCAATAATTTGACATCCCGGATCCAACAAAAGTGGTTTCGTCGAAAACAGAGGTCCTTTGCAAAATGGCTATTTTCAAGGGCTATATAAACTCTATAGCGACCTTTCTGAAAATTCATTTGGCCATAACTTTTTATTCCCGCTATGAAATTTCGATTTTTCAGATTCGTTAGAAAGATAATCATAAACAGATTTAAATATTTTTGGTTTCACTAAAATCCGGTTTATTTTGCACTCGATACATTCATTTGAAGTTCGAAATCGAAATTTCAAACTACCGCGTCATTTCAGGCTCGTTATATAATTAAAATAAAATATTTATATTCTAACGACGATTCAAATAAATATATACATTTTAATTCTATTCAAAATAAATTTCTCGTCGTTATTATTTAAAATAATTCATTTTCAATATTCAAAATTCGCTAAAATTGCCAAAATAAAAATTTTAAATTAGCTCGGATTTCCGGGTTATTACAATCTCCCCCACTTAAAACTTTTCGTCCCCGAAAAGGAACGAATCCGAAAGTTGTTTAACAAATCAACTCAACTTTCATTGTTTTCTTTACGGCTTAAGTTCTTCAACTTTTCAGTTTCTAAGAATTTTTCAAAAATTTGGCTAACACCCTAAATTTTCGAAAAATTTCGCCATAACCTCCCCTGCACCGGGAACTTCGGGATATTTCATATAGCCTCCCATGGCCTTCTTCAATCCAAAAGAAAAAGCCAAGCGGCTAGCCAATCGGCTCACAAAATCATCCAAAACCCAATAAATACAATAAACATGTACCTATTTGTCGGGCAAACAATTTTATTCTTCTGCTCTAGCCTCCTTGCTATGACCTGTTCAATGTAAACACATGTATATGCATGTAATTGCAATCCAATTTTCAATTCAGTTCAACATTTGATTCAAATTGGCTTAATTTACCTTACATTCAAATGTTGATTTTATTAGTTAACTAATAATCAAACAACACAACCAACAATCAATTAATTGATTATCTTTTCAAATATATAACTTTATATATACTCAAAAATCATATTTTTAAAACCAGATTAGATATAATCACAAATACGTTATTTATAAAAATATAACACTCAACTCATTCTAGGGCATTACTAACCCCATCTCTAACGAGTTACTCATTCTAGAATGCTACTGATTCTATCTCTAATGAGTTTTCTTTCATAGGAAATTACTAATCCTACCTCTGATGAGTCTTTTATTCTGTTCTAACGAGTTGTACCCCAAAGATTTGAGTTAACCAAAGCTCCGATACCAGCTGTAACGAAACGGATTTCGCTCGGACCTAATCGATCACTAAATCGACCAAGACCGTTCGAATCCCGCATACGCTAACTCTGGGTATACAACACATCAGAACAAATAACAGAAGACTTTTATAAACATCATAATAATGTTACATCAGAGTACATAATATCAGAGTATAACGAAAATAATACACAGCGGAAGATAAATTTACATGAATGTAATATAATGCACAGCGGAAATATAAACTACACAGCGAAAGACTGTAAATGCCTGGACACAGCTTAAAGCTTCAATCCAGAATCCTGCTCAATACATCTGCAAAATAAAACTACTCGACTGCCCGTGTGGAAAATAGGGGCACCCGAGTTTGCAAGGGAAAAGCAAACTACAGGTCAGTTATAGGACTGGTGTGAGAAACTCTAAACAGTTAAAATTAACTTATTTAATAACTAGACAAATCACAGGACCACGCCGCTAACGGGAACGGGTCTACCCCCATGAATGCCAATGTATAAACAACAATCTGTAATATAGATACAGATCTACTATGCATCAATCAACATGCAATATCCCAATTTACCCATTTAGATTAATCACCACACTTAGATTTTCCAAATCAATTCAATTTACAGAAATTATTCCTTTGGACTTTATTTCCCGATTTCTATTTCAAATCATTTGAAATACATATCTAACTTTCTATAACAAAGTAGATTTCACTTCGGGATCTCAAATCAAATCGTTTGGAAATATGAATTCCAAAACATAACAATGCATACAAACAAGTAAGCAACCAAATATCGTGCTCCCCATCGACAAGGCAAAGGGCACGCACCTAGCAACTCGATATATAAATGTGCACCTGCCCCACATAGGAGCAGGCTACACCGACGATGCACCTCCCACACATGGAGAGCATACACCGCCCTCTCACCCATACTTTTAGTCTCAGGGTTACCCGAATCTTTAGCCACATACTAAATCATTTCATATCCCGAAGTAGGGAAAATCATTTCACAACATAATAATCACAAGTACTTTCAAAACATAGTACTTCACATCAGCAATTCACACATATGATCAGTCATTATTAATCACATAACCTTTGAGCTCGTACGTCTCAAAGAAGGGTGTTAAGCAAGAGAATAAATTCTCCGCCACCAAACGATATGTTATCAATAGCAACTAATCGAATACGCGATGAACCACAATGTAAAACATAATACATTTCTAAATCATTTTAGAAATCATCGGGTTTTTGGCCTCGAAATCCTTTCTGTTTTATAAAACATTTTTATAAAACATTCCCTATCCAAAATCGGGAATATACTTCTTTTCACTTAAGAAAAATATATCATTTCACAATCATTCATTAAATTTGAAATGAACACAACATAGCTAAACACCTTATCGTCAAATCGTGAAGTGTTTCACAAGGTGTTAGCACACAAATATCTTTACCCAACCCAATGCTAAATGTAAAAGCATATTTTGCTCATAAACTGGTTGAGCACCATCCAAACAATCAATCAGTCACAATCAATATCAACACTAAGTAAATTTGGTTTAATCACATGACGTGTTTTGGTAAATTTAATCACCATTCATTCATCCAAACCTAATTAAAGATTTATTCAAACCCCAATTGGTTTCATCTCTAAAATCATTTCATACTGATTGTTCTACTTTTTGGAAATTAATCCTGCTTTTACGCGAGTTAAAGAACTAATGTCATTTAAACACAATTCACGACAAACCCCAAATCCAATTCGATATTAAACACAAGGCTCTGAATAGAAAATAGTATCGGCTTATATTCAACATCAAATTCTGAAACCAACAAATATCGTATTGGAAATAACGATATTAATATATCTTTCAAATTTCCACAACCATATCTGTATAATCACGAAATCCAACATCGAAATATTCCGAAGATAATTTCGATTCAAATCCATTTCAATTCATATATTGGAAATTCTGGTTATTTTTAAAACCATTTCAAATCCAATTTATTAATTTAAAAATAAATAAATTATTAGTCTAGTTAATAACTAGTTCATTTCGATAAAAATCTATTTTTATCTTTTCAAATATGGGATTTTTCAGCCTAATTCTTTCCAAATCATTTATTATGATTTTACACAAATTATTGATATTTTTAATAATTTTATCAAGGCCTGTACAGTCAATTTCCATCAAAGGCCATCGAACTGCACTTACAACGACCTTATCCAAATTTGATTTGGACATAATTCCAAATCCAACCGTTAGATTTCAAATTTCTCATATTCGTTAGAAATCTCTTTTCGATACGAACCCAACGGTTCCGGTTTCAGGAGAATCCGACGGTCGGATCTCCCGTAACGTCCATTCGAAGTCAATGGTCGGAATTCGCGAACTACCGCAGCGCGGCGCGTTCTATTCAGACCATTATATTATATATATAATATATATTTCGTCGATTTCCTTTTTAAAACGTATTTTATAAATCGTTTTCAAAATGATTTCAACTTCGTATTCAATTTCTAATCAAAATTGAATATTCCATATACACGATAATTTTATACAGTGTATATATATGTTAAAAATTATATTTTTAACAATCAAATCATTTTCACATTTCATATATATATCGTTTTCATTTCATATATATATCGTTTTCATTTCATATATATATCGTTTTCACATTTCATATATATATCGTTTTCATTTCATATATATATCGTTTTCACATTTCATATATATAATATTTTCACTTTCAAATATATAATATTTTCACTTTTCATATATACAATATTTTCACTTTCATATATACAATGTTTTCACTTTCATATATACAATGTTTTCACTTTCATATATACATTTCACATTTCATTCACATCGTATATGTATATTTCATTCACATTTTGTATATATATTTCTCATTTCAATATATATATATATATATATTATTCTCGTCTCATATATATGTTATTCACATTATATATTACTTTCATTTCAAACAAATATTATTTCCAATTCATATATATTCATTTCCATTTCAAATATATATGTTTCAACTCATATATATTTTTGTTTCAACTCATATATACTTTCATTCAACTCATATATATTTTTTCATTTCAACTCATATATATATTTTCATTTCAACTCATATATATATATATTTCATTTCAAATATATATTTTTATTTACATTTCTCATCACAATCACAACACAGTACAATCAAACAAGTCGTCCATGGTCTGTGGACGACGGGGAATAGTTCAAGTATGCTATTATAAAATAAATGACTGCACAGAAAATTATAGTGAGAGAATTTCTCACCTTGATCGGTTTCTGAACAGGTCATTTCTGAAATGTAGTGTTTGTCTCCACGATTCTAGCGGCTCTGAAATCGTTAAATTCCGAAACAGTATGAGAAAGATATTAATTTTTAAACATCGTACATTATTTAAAATAAACCAACTTAATTAATTAACGCTAATTACTTCATTAAGGAATTTAATCCTTCTACCCCTTCTACAGACCGACATCGCAAGGAGCTCTCCACCTTCCTTCTTGACTTGCGCGCCACTGGAGGGGCCGTACCCCCATCAGACCCACCTACGACAAAGACCTCCGCACAACATCCCTGCGCCCATGACTGGGGCCCACTCGCGCCACCCAGATGGTCTAAAAACATATTTGTATGCCGCCACTTTGGTGAGCGATTCCTCCTCGAACACACAGCTAAAATCCATCACACCTGTCTAGAATCGAAGTACTCGAAAATCTCCATCAGATTCACTTTGAAAGATGGTTAAATTATTGAATGAATTAGGAGAAAAATAGGGAGGAAGAATCAAGCTATTTCAGCCCTCGATGTTGAACTGACGGCGGCTCCCAAAGTTGGGCTAGGGTTTGTGAAAATGGCCCTTTTATAATAAATAATATTATTATTTTATTTCAATTTAATTCCAATATAACTCGTTTATTCATATGAACTCCAAATCAAACCCAATAACTGTTGCCCTTATCTAAATACCCCCATTCCGAACACAATGGGATATGTTTCGTAAGCCAATTCGACTGTTACAATCAGTTTTCATTTAAATTAAAATATAAATCATTCAATATTCAATTTGAACACACATTTTAATTTACCGGGGTCACATACGGGCTCTAAAAATTCCAGAAAAATAAATCTGGCTATGTTTTGACGATACGGTCCTAACAAAACTAATTTCGTCAAATTCTGAGATCGTTTGAAAAATGACCATTTTCTGGTCGATCCAATTTAACTGAAACTGTTAAAACACGTTTAACTTCGCCACGCTCACATATGAACTTCAAAAATTATGGAATTTGAAACCTAGCAATAATTTGACATCCCGGATCCAACAAAAGTGGTTTCGTCGAAAACAGAGGTCGTTTGCAAAATGGCTATTTTTAAGGGCTATATAAACTCTATAGCGACCTTTCTGAAAATTCATTTGGCCATAACTTTTGATTCCCGCTATGAAATTTTGATTTTTCAGATTCGTTATAAAGATAATCATAAATAGATTTAAATATTTTTGGTTTCACTAAAATTCGGTTTCTTTTGCACCCGGTACATTCATTTGAAGTTCGAAATTTCAAACTAGTGCGCCATTTCAGGCTCGTTATATAATTAAAATATTTATATTCTAACGACGATTCAAATAAATATATACGTTTTAATTCTATTCAAAATAAATTTCTCGTCGTTATTATTTAAAATAATTCATTTTAAATATTCAAAATTCGCTAAAATTGCCAAAATAAAATTTTTAAATTAGCTCGGATTTCCGGGTTATTACAGTAGGATATCTTTTCTCATGCGGTTTCAGTTGTCGACTGGCATAAGCTACAACCCTACCTCCTTGTATCAATACAGCACCTAGTCCGGTACCACATGTATCTGTATATACTGTCATCTCTTCATTCCCCTCAGGAATGACTAACACTGGTGCGCATGTCAACTTTTCCTTTAGACTCTTGAATGCATTCTCTCACTTTTCATCCCAGACTAAAGCTTGATTCTTCTTGGTTAACTGAGTCAACGGTGCCGCTATCTTGGAGAAGTCTTGGATAAACTTCCGATAATATCCAGCTAATCCCAAGAAACTTCTTACATCTGTTGCATTCTTGGGCATAGACCAATCTTGTACCGTAGCCACCTTTGTAGGGTCCACGGCAATACCATTTTCTGAAACAACATGGCCTAAGAATCTCACTTCTCTCCTCCAGAAGTGAAACTTAGAAAACTTCGCTTTCAATTGGTGTTTTCTTAACACCTCCATCACTACTCTCAAATGTTCCTTGTGTTCTTCCTCTGTCGTCGAGTAAACCAAGATATCATCTACGAACACAAGAACAATTCAATTGATCTCTGAATACCCTATTCATAAGATCCACAAAATATGTTGGTGCATTGGTCAACCCGAATGGCATGACCAACCACTCATAGAATCCACACCGCGTCCGAAAGGTCGTTTTAGCTATAATCTCAGCTTCCACCCTAAGCTGATGAAAACCTGTCGCGAGATCCAACTGGGAGAACACTCTCGTGCCACTCATCTGAGCAAACAAATCATCTATCTGCGGTAGAGGATACTTATTCTTCTTCGTCACCTTATTCAACTCGCGGTAGTCCACACACAATCGAAGGGAACCATCTGCCTTGGTAGCAAACACAACTGGTGCTCCCCACTCAGAAACACTTCTTCTGATAAATCCCTTCTTCAAAAGATCGCTTACTTGCACCCCGAGCTCTCTCTGCTCCCTTGAAGCCATACAACGAAGTGGCATCACTATAGGTCTGGCATCTTTCAATAAATCAATACGAAACTCAATTTCTCGGTTTGGTGGAAGTCCGGTCACTTCCTCGAAGACGTCCGGATACTGGCCAGCCACGGGCACATCTGACAACTCATCATGCAGGATGTCGAGGGAATTTTGAAAACTAGCCATTACCCCATCACTAGGTAGACCACCAAACACTACCCTCCGCCCATCATCCGCTCTAACTGTCACCAAAAAGCCCTCACAATCTACCACCACCCCATACCTTTGGAGCCAATCGACTCCCAAAATAATGCCAAACCCAGTAAAGCCCAAAACAAAGAAATCACAAGCAAACATACATCCATGACTCGATAAGATCACATTATGACAAATCATACTAAGGCTAGTCGAACCGCCAATCGGGTTTGTCGCCGCTAAAGGTCTATCGACTATCTCGGGTTCCAATCCCAACCTATCTACCAGGTCACTAGATATGAAGGAACGGGAAGCTCCGGTATCAAACAATACTCGAACAGGAACATCATAAACAGAAAGCATACCTTGAATGACGACATTCTTTCCTTTCTCCGTCGTAGTTAGGACATTCGACGAAGAAGGAACAACATTAATAGCATATGCTTTCACAATCTTCTTCTCTTTAGGGGGTTGCGGACATTTATCCTTGTGATGTCCCACTTGGCCACAGTTGAAGCACTTCCTGTCCGCAGGCTTTGCTCGACATTCTTTAGCATAATGGTCCTTCTTGCCACAGCTAAAGCACTCAACATATTTCTTACTCTTTTTCTAACCATCCTTAATTTGGTTCTGCTTCCTCTTATTCTGAGAATTATTCTTGCCACCACCGCTTGCTTGCGGCTTTGGCCCTTCTGCAGATGCAACAACGACTTCAGTCTTAGGCTTAGGATAAAGGCTCTCTGATCTCAGTGCTTTTCCAACCATCGATTCAAAAGTCTCATCAATATGGTTTATAAGCCTTTCTCCCAAGTACTGATCTAAACCAGTTATGAACTTCTCATTCTTCTTCTTGGGAGTATCGATAAGGGATAATCCATACTTGGATAAAGTATCAAACTCAGCAATATATTCCGAGACTGCCCTACCATTCTGTTAAGCTCGAAGAACTTCCTAAACAATTCTGATTTCTGAGCATCTGGGATAAACTTATCACTGAATTGGGCCTTAAATAGATCCCAAGTAACTTGATCCTCAGGGGTAGCTGCCTTAATAGCATTCCACCAATTCATTGCCCATCCTTGCAGCTGATGGGATGCTAACCTTCTCTTCATTGCATCCTCGGTACCCAAGTCTTCGAAGATACGCTCGCAGCTATCCAACCAATCCTGAACATCCGTAGTCGACTCCGTTCCATGGAACGGCTTCCCACCAAGGCTAGTGTAATCCTTACAGAGCGTCATGAAATCGGCCCTAGGTGCCTGCACCGCTGCACCATCACCATTAGCAGCATTGGGAGATGCTCCTTGCACATCTCTAAGCATCTCTCCCATGAAATCAGTGAACATCGTCCTTATATCAGGAGCATTCCCATTATTGGCTCCTCTACTAGTACCCCTCGTATTTCGGCTCATCGTTCAACCTGTAAGGAGAAAACGATTAACCATCTCTTCAGTGGTGCCAATGCAGTGCGACCCCATCCTTTGATATACTAATAGTATATATATAAACTTTTGAAAACCAAAATATCACAAATACGCGCTCTCATATACGTATTATCGCTCCCTGGTGTCTTTCCCTAGGTTAACTACGCAACCTAGAGCTTTGATACCAAGTGTGACGGTCCGCCCCGCACCAGCCGACATTTCCAATGAAAGTGCGCTGTGCAGATGTCCAACCAGCACGGGACGGTCGTCAAAGAAAGGAAAGAAGGGAATTTGTACTAACAAGGAACCTGTAGAATGTCTCACAACGCATGGGGTAAAATATAATAATAAAATACTTGACATAAAACAGGTGAGACAGTGCATAAGCTGAAAACTAAACCATAATCATCATAGAAGCAGAAAATCAAAATACAGCTTATTACAACTCCAACATATTGTCTCTAAAGCAAAAAAAGGAAAGGTACACTACTAATGCCCAAGCAGTGACCAACAACAACACAGGGAGAATATATGTAGATAATACGTGAGAGCCTCCTGCTCGTCTCCGGATCAGCTGCTCGTGCATAACCAACTAACCTGTCTCTAGTCTGCCCGTTTAAGAGCACCCAGAGTAATAAGAAGAGACATAAAACTCTAGGTCAGACAAAAGTTTGGTATGAGCGATAAGCAGAAAAACAGAACAACAACAGGTATACTAAACCATACCTGAACCTGGACCTGCAACCAAAGAGTTAGCACAACAAGATGTAAATACTCTAAGGTGACACTAACATATGGTGTAAAGATACGGGGAATGGGGTGTGCATGTCATAATGATGTCAAACAATCAAGCATAGCAACCATCCTCACATCTCTCACTCAGTGCGTAAAGCATACGATATCCACCGCTTTGATCACTCAAATCCTTTCTATGATCACTCTGCCCCATGGAGTCATGGCGACACCACTGCACTGATCCATAGCCACTAGTCCTTGCTATTTCCACTCTGCCCCATGAAGTCATGACGACTTCACTGCACTGGCTCATAGCTATGTTACGATCAGTCTGCCCCATGGAGTAATAACTACCCCACTACACTGATCCGTAGCCTAACATTCGTCTCTCGGTGGTGAATCAAAGCAATGGACATTGATAACTCCTTAGCACACGTCTCGTAGAAAAGCCCAACTCATGAAGTTAACTCGTTGGTTCCCAACTGGATCCTGAGTTCTATTTTCTATTTGGACTACCTTTGCATCTCGGGTTTTGGTCATCATCCTGGTTCATGACTCTTCAGCCTCCATCATGTCTCGATTCGATACTCAAGTCCAAAACTCAACTCGCGGTTCGTGGATCCTGCTTGTGGACCCTCTTCCTGGTCGGCTCGTGGGTCCTTCTCTTAGCACAATTCATGGTCTCCATTTCCGACTCGTAGGTCCTGTTCCGGTTCGTGACCTCCCTTCCTGGACTGGATCGTGGCTTGTGAGCTCCACTCGTGGTTCCTGGTTGTGATGGTGGGCTCGGGTCGTGGAAACACTTCCCTGGTGGCTCGTGGGTGGTGCACTAAACTCCGGTTCGTGGTCAAACCTCCAGGCTATCGAATCGCGATGATGCTCCTAGGTGGCTCGTAGTCTTCGAAGTGGAGCGTGCTCTGGTCTGCTCATGATGATCATTCCGGTTCGTGAGGGGTGGACTGATCACGATCGGGTCGGGGTCGTGATGCATGCTCACGAACGGGACTGGTCTGACCAATTTCTGCAACTTTTCTAGCAAGCAACTTACGCCATATGACGGTGTTTTTGACCAATCTAACTTTTATATGCAATAACAAATCATTCCAAACAGTCATAGCAACATGTAGAAACTACCATAAACACCAAAACAACAATTTAACATGTCAATACAGATCAAACATACCCAAAACCCATATTTCCCCCTTAATCATGTTTAACCATACAATTAGCAAAACATGTCCAAATTAATCCCGAAATGGGTCATGGGACTAGCTGCTAATCACCCTAATTAGGCCCGTTTAAGCTGTTTTTTACCTTCTAAACTTGTTTCAGCCATATCTCCCAAACGGTGAGTCCGTTTGGCTAATGTGACCACTCTACAGAATTGTAAACCATCATCCAAATCCAATGAAAGTGGTTTCAGGTTAAAACTCCTTATCAATCAAAAATTATGGCTAAAACAAGATCAGCTAGGGGCAAAACGATCATTTAAAAATCGGCAAAAATCGTGAACATGGGAAATGACCCCAATAGTTGTTCCCCAAAGTTACACGACTATACGACCGCATATGAAAAAGAAATAAATAATCTACGATTCTCCGATGCATAGAATGCGGGTCGTTACAAATGCATTCCCGAACTACAATTTTCCACAAAACAAACCACATCAAACCACTATCTATTACATAACCCACCATATCCACCATCAAACTGTCAACCATTCACATCCCTCGACCAAACTACCAACCCTCAAACAAGGCGTGTATCTTCCTGCATCTCACAATCTACCAGGTAGACAAAAACACTTTTCGACATGCCGACATACATCAGTTCCTACCATTATACTATCTACATTCATCCCATTCTTCCGAAGTTGTCCATAAGAGACCATCCACTTAACTCAACCCTTCACAGTTCCCCTCTGGCAATCTACCACTCGTCTCCATAAACCAGATGATCATCTTGAACAACTCCACAACTTTAACACCCAACCTACAACAGCCATCACTGACTCCACAGAACACAAATCACTTTAACCATAACAGCTCCCTTACCCGCATAGTTCATCACCCCAGTTCCATACTCACCCAAAACCTCCTACCTTAACATCAGCAAACAATTCTCCATACTGCATCCCCTTCTTTAGTCATCAACTGCTTTCAATCCCCACGACAGTCACATTTCCAGCTTCAACAAACTGCCTTCAATGCCCAACAATTCTGCCACCTACATCAGAATTCGCAGGCAGTACAGACCTCACCTCTCCTTGCCATTCACCTCGAACAGTGCCTCCATCTCCCACTTCAACCGACTTGCAACAGCTCGCCCCTGTTCAGTCACATCACCCAACTCCCGAAGTAACCGGCCACTTCAATTTGTAGGCCACCAGTTTTCTAACCCTCGCCAAAACGCCTCCCCAACAGAACCCAAAATCGAACGTTTCTCTTCTGCACAAAATCAGAGCACACTCTTCACTTATTTGACCTAACTTGTTAACCAAAAGTAAATAAAGATGCCATTTTACGATTCTTGATATCGGTTATAGAATTCATTTCATATTTTCACTATGTTTCTACCAAAACAACTGGCCGAGCTGAAGGAGTTTGTAACGATAACTGAGTTTTGTTTGAAGTTTTGATTAGTAACGGACTAAAATTTCATAATGACGACCCAACTTGTATTAACTTCTTCGTGTCATTTTTAAAAAGTGCCAGTGCATAAATATTCTTTCAAAAAAATGCAGTTTTGTAAATATTTTTACATTTAAAATATGGATTTTGTGGGTAGTATCCACTGAAAACCCTCACAAGACAACACTCATCTTACTGGGGACACCCAGAGGTTTAACGGCTTGTTGCATATGCTCAATGCAATCATGCTCTCTACGAAAGTGGATTTATCTCAATTTCTTTACTTTATTCGAGGACGAATAAAAAGATAAGTGTGGGGGTATTTGATGTGCACGTAAAAATGCACATTTATATTCACATATTTATTCTTGTTTAGTTGAATAAAGGAACATTTTGGGGTATTTTGTATGATCAAACCATGTTTTAAATATTTTCAAAATCATCACTTATTTTGGGAGAAAAGGGGGTCACTTATACATGTTTTAATTTGTGAAGTCTTTTACTTGTTCCTTGTTATTAACTCTTATAGGAATTTAGGAGCTAAAATGATATATACACATGAAGAGATGAAGGAAAGCATGCACATACACAAGAGGAGGAAAATAAATTAATTCCCCTTATGGATAGTGGAGGGCCCATCTTTCAACTAGCCCATTTGCTCTTAAGCTTCATATTATTGAATGGGACAAAAGGCCTCATGCATGACATATTAGTGGCTAATATCAATTAGAAGCTTCATGAATGGGCATTTTGGGGGATTCCCAAGGAAAGTGATTAGGGTTTAGATCATGTATATTTACCCTTTTGTTTCATGTATTTTGTATCTCCTTTTTAGCATATGAAAGTGTAAGTGATCAAATAAATAAAAATGGCTTCCAAGCCTATTTCTTTTATGTCTATCTTATGTCTCTTTTAATTTCTATGTTCTACTTTATTTTCATAGTTTAGATTTATTTACTTGCACTTAGTTTTTCTTGTTCTATATAGATTTTCTTTCATTTTGCTTTATTTTCCAATGTTGAAACTTACATGTGTTAATATGATAACATACATTAGAAGCTAAGCCCCTATAATTCAGGGGTAATGAAGCTCTCTAATTTTATGTAAGTTCAACATTTATATGATTTGTGATCTCTCATTTTGTGCTTCATGATAGTGGATTTTTATGTAAGTTTATACATGTGGGTTTGATAGCTTATGTTGCATTTGCAAATGAGCTATTCTTATTCAATATAAACACAAGTTACATCAATATTTGCTAAGTGGTTTTTGATTATGAAATATAAGCAAGAACAAAATTTGATGATCTATGTCACTAATTACAATAGTGAATATATCATACTTAAAATAGATTTTGCTTTGTTTTCATTTTCATGAGAACAATGAGTGGTTTAATTGTTGTGTTATAGTTTGATAGTTTATGTTATGTTAACTAATAACATAAATAAACTACACTTATGGTAAATGCAACATTTATGTCACTTAATATTAAAAATAGAGACCATAGATTGTGTGTTTGTTAATTTACATAAATATGAGAGGGGATTTACCTCTAAATTGCTCTCTAATTCCATATATATCCCTCAACTTAGTTTCTAGTTTTCTTTAGTTTTTGTTAGCAAACAATCCAAAGTTTGGCTTAAATTGATTGAGTAAAATTGAAGTTGTTTCTTTCCCCGTGGATCGACCCGTACTCGCCTCGTACTAACAATTGTACGCCGTGCGCTTGCGGTCTTATTACAATATTTCGTGCAATAGTTTTCTAAGTGATAGATTTCTCATTTTGGGAAAATGATAGCCAATCCATCCTAAAATGAGACCATGCCCCTCGAAATCCAATACATACGCGTTGCAAAAGAAATCGACATCGCTGATATCTTAAATTAGGTCTTTACACATAAGCGAAAGTTGCTTAGCTCCTCCGATAGGGTTAGACACCCCTATTGGACTGCTAGCAAAATATAATTGAAGACTTAAGGAATCAACAATCTTTCTAGCAATGAAGGAGTGGGTTGCTTCCGAATAAAACAGGGTAAACACAAAAATTCATTGAATAGAGATTATACCTTCCAAAGCTGGCTGTCCTGGATCTCTCAGGTTTTGACTTGAAGGGTGCTATCTCCAAAGATTTTTTTTGCCTTCTTTGTCCTCCTTTAGGTTTAGGGAATTTCCTTACTAAGTGCCTATCTTCATGACAGCTGAAGCACTTTCCTTTGATTTCATATTTTGCTTGGTTTACCCTACAATCCTTGGCTTCATAGCCTTTTTTATGGCATCTCGAACACACCTTAGTCTCCTTCTTAAATTTTCTTCCCTTCTTTTTCTTCAGCCAAAAACTTTTATTTTTGTTCATTACAAAACTAGAAGCACCTCCCCCCTTTCTCATTCTTAGCTTCCTTCTTTTCCATAACCATATACAAGATAACTGTCTAAACAAGCGCCTCGAATGTAGCTTCAAACGTTACTTGGGCCAACAACATTTCCCTCAGTGGAGAATTCAGTCCCTTAACAAACCTTAATGTTTTATTCATAGGTGTCTCTACCAATCTTCTCACAAATTTGGATAACTCCATAAATCCGGCTACATATTTTCTCAAACTTAACTCTCCTTGCTTTAGCTGAATAAACTTCTCCCTCTACAGATCATTTCAAAATTAGTTAAGAATTTAGTTTCAAAACAGGCATTGAACTCCTCCCAATTTAACACTCTACCTATATTCTCCTCCAATATCATGTTCTACCACTCAAAGGCTTATCCTTTCGAATGCCTAGCCGCTATCCTATGCTTCATCTGGTCATCACACCATATAACTTCAAAGATATGTTCACACATCGTTTACCCATGCTTACATACAAGGAAGCTTTCGGTTCCTAAAAAGGTCTTGCCTCCTAAATTCATGAAATCTTTACAAAGATGAGGAAAATTTAAAACCCTATCTGCGGATTGAGCCATTGGTTCCGCTGGGGTAGGAGTGGAAGTAGGAACCCGTTCCACGATCCTAAGGTACTATTGGAACCATTTAGGAGAGTGCCAAGGCCTTGTCGGGTTCCCTTACTCGGGTTGATTATCGGCTATTTCCACCATCTGAAAAGGAAAAACCATCTAATGGACTTCCTAAGATAGTATTTAATCCCCAAAGGAAGAAAGATAAAGGTTTCACGATATAATTGCATTTGTCTTTGGGGGTAAAATGCATATTTATGTAGTTTTAAAAACCTTTTCAAATAACAAAAATGCCTCTCTTACATATATTTCCCCGTAATCGAGTAACCAATGCTCTGGTGCCATCTATAACAAACCGCTCAGAATGGGACTAAATTCCGACTCAGAAAAGGCCCATCGGAACTTAGAGCCATTCTAAATGTGCAACAACCCGAGTTTCGATAAACCGTTTTTTTCTCAAAATTCCCAGTCTACCGAAGCTCGAGTTGGCTTGTTTGGTATCCTGCAGAAAATACAGAGATAATAAATATATCAGAGCTCGATAAAACATCTCATAGTGAATGGAATAAATATAATAATCAAATATAGCCTTACGAAAGAATGACACTGCATAACAAGTGTCCAAAGGCTACCAAATATCTGCCATAAATCTAACCTATAGGTATTTTATGAGGAAAGAGGGGGCGAAAATACAAGTTCTGGTGAGAGGGCAAATTATACTTTCTGAAATAACCCTGCATATACTGTTCGGTAACATTTTCTTTACCATTAGGTTATTCGGGTTAATAGCGAGCTAGACTTTGCACACATGTCGCATCCATCTACTCCGAAGCAAATTAAACCTAATATGATATATATGTAGCTATACCCATATCTCAAGGTACTCCCTATAGTACCCTCCTCGTACGTTCTCCACCGTCACACCACGGAAGTATGCATAACCTCCATCCTATTCCCAAACCGCGTATGAAAATCTATATCGTTACACCATGTAATCGAATAGAACCACCATCACTATGCCACGAAAGCGTACGGATCCTCGTATCTGAACTCTTCGATCGAATCACATATTAACATGGAGTAATGGTCTAACGTCTACAATACAACACCTAATGTGTATATCTAGACTCTCACACGAATGTACTGCCTACTATAACCCAAGTCCCGTATTAGGGCTGCATCCAATGCACGTAACTCGGTACTGAGCTCTCAATATATGTAAAAGAAACTTCATTAGGCCTACAATACAGATATCCATATATGGTCTATCTCATTTCACAGTGATTATGGCCTCACCCCTGGCCCCTCCTTCAACTAATGAAAGATTACATCCTGAGATAAGACGTGTCCCTAGCAACCAATCTAGCATCCAATTTGGCGTATCCCTCAACCGATGTCTCGGTAGTGAAAGGTCGTTGGTCTGTTGGTTTAACTCTTAGTCTTTCCGCATCCCACTGACTGTCGATGGCAGGTACTCAACGATTTCTATCCTTAAGTTGGTCTTGACTACCTCCTTCCAGAGGGAGGAAAATCGCCAAATCCCCCAATGCCATCTGCCACAAACTTCTGACTTCCACACCATAGTTGCAGTCAAGGTATACTCTAGATGGTGCAACAAACCTGCCTCCGAGCAATGACTTCATCCGGTTATTCCTTAGAGGGCCATCTCAGAGTAACCTACCACAACCTGTAGAATCCCCATGCTTCCCTCCAGTCTCATTAAATAATTAATTGGACGTGCTCCTCTCGTGTCTCTAGACACCGCGATGATCTACCCCGTTGTGTTCTTCATTTGCATATGTACAGACCGGTCCCAGCGCATCACGCCATCGCGTTATTAGATCATATGTCTAATCTTTTAATCATGCATTTGCTTTATCTCATCACATTGCTAATTAACTTTATCATCCACGTATTCACTTTTCATTCACGTTACTTGGTTCTTTAGCTCGCATTTGGCCGCTTACTATCTTTAATCAGCCGGACGCCGTTTGGGTAGACTTCCACTTATTATTATTACGTTCATTAGACTTAATACGTCCAATTATAATTCTAATAATAATAAGCCTACTTTATTCTTTCTTATCTAATTATAACCTTATCATATACTGTTACCATAACCGTTGTGGTGGGTTTGCTTATTAACTTAGTTTTCCTGTAACTAAGGTTTATTAATAAGTTCTATGTTCATCATTTATTATAACTTACATTATAATTCCACTTGTCTGTGGGATAAGCCTATCTATTATATTTCATTCCCATTCATATAATTAATTATAATAGGTTATATTCTCCGTTCATCACACTATCCTTAAGTTCCTTAATATTTACCAAACTTTTAATGTTGTAACATTTCTTTATTTACTGTCTTGTACATTTTTATTATTTTAGGAAAATATTTTGCGTACTTTATTAGATTGGTTAGCGGAAAGATGTAAAGATCTATTTCATCATGTATGTCAATTAAGATCCGCAGTTGCCAGCTATTTCTTTTATTTTCATCATGGACATATATATGTTTATTTGATCAGTATGCGATATGGTTAAAAAAACCTATTTCACACTAATCTGTATTACCTTCCTTTTCTTGCAACTATGTTCTCAGTAATTTTACTGTAACGTTAATTATGGAAATATATCCCTTTTCCATACCAACTAATTCAGTACACTACTAATTCCCTTTTTTGAATTAAATGTTAGGTCCAGTCTTTCATATACCATTTCCAATTACTATAAATTTTCGTACAAACTTAGGCATACTAATTCTTTTTCTTTTATTTCCACAATTCACTGTAAATCTTTTTACAACATACACAATTTAACATTGAATTACAATCTTAAGGATATATGTATAATCATTGTCAGATTCACAATTTTAGTATTACAGTAATTCTCAACCCAAATAGAAAGTTAATGGAATAGATTCATACAACAGTAACATTCTTAATGTACTTAGGGAATGGATTATATCACAATAACCACAATTTCAATTAGTCATTGCATTAAGATTATGGGGAATTTAAATGATAAAGATACCGTTACCAAAAAGTATAATTTAAATCCACTCACCTGACTACTTTCAATTCTTGAATCTGATTCAAATCTACTACCTCGTAGTTTACCTAGTTGAATCTGATATTGAAATAACCACGGATTTACAAATATGATGCTAAAATAATAAAAGAAATCCTAATAATTCATATTCATAGAATTTACCTTACGTAGACAAGAAATCTGAACAACTATACCGCAGATCTATAATCTTTTTCCTCAAATCTTGAATCAGAGTTCCTAAACTAATATTCTTATTTATGAAAGATCTGGAGAAGAAAGAAAATGGTGGAACCTTGGCGTCATCTCATAAAATATGTGTTGGAGGTTAAGTCATGCTAGTCTATTTATAGGTGCATAGAAGTTTCTGGTTCATCGAATTAATTATAATATAATCCAAGCCGTACAAGTCGAGAATATAACATCAGTTTTGCTCAAAATGAGTTGTCTTGGACCCTGATGGGTTGACCCGACTCTAGGATGTTTCGAACCCTGGGTCGACCCATGTCTTGGGCCACTGACGCTAATTTTGCCAAAAATTAATTTTTCTTAACGTTGCTTATAATGTTCCTTTTGTTGTGAAATACTGCTATGTAAAATATTTTCTTTCCTTTATAATGTATATTCAATGTTTCAATTTCAAACCTGTGCGCATATATACGCGTATGACTCTTCAGTCTTTGTTTGTTAATAACTTCCCCATACGGGCTCCGTTTGCAACAATCTACATATGAAAATAAATCATATAATTGCCGTGAACATGATGGTATATGTTTCGGGGCCAAATTATGAAATTATAAAATATCGATATTTCCCGACAACTGATTAAATATATACAAAAAATACGGGGTGCTACATTCTCCCCTAGGAAATTTTGTCCCTGAAGTTTGATAAGGGTGGAGTTATGTTATTCCTCGTATAATTTGCAGCCATCATGTGTACATCCAAACTTTTTACTCAATTGTGCGCATGTGCAAAGTGTAATGCAACATAAATTATATGAATGTAATGAATAACTAAATGGTACCTTATATATGAATGCAAATTTTTCTTGAAAATATTTTTGAAAATATGATGCACACATCCTACATATACTAGCAATTTCTATACAAGTGAAATATTTTGAAAACCAAAAGCCATTTTCATCCAATATTTCCCACACTCTTACAAGGCAAGAGCGCAGTTCACCCAATTTTTACATCCATATCCTACCAACCAACTTTAAATTTGCGAATTTAAAAAAAGTCATTTTTTCTGAATTTTCGCTTCTTATAAATTCTTCGAGGAAAAATTTAGCTTTTGTTATTTTCATGTAAAATTTAATTTTCACTTTCTTTCGTTATTAAATTCTATTTATTGTGGTTTATCATGAACTTCGTCAAATAGAGAAAAGTTCCATATAATTACCAAAACAAGATAAAATACTACCATAACTGAAAGACAACTTCTAAGTGCAAGTTACTATTACATTTGTCAATTTAACAAAAGATAGTCGAGTTATAAAGTAAAAGAAAGAGTCTTACATGAAGCAACAATGATACCAATCCACTCTAAAAAAGGAGGTCTGGGTCCCTGCCCAAAGACAACCAAATAAAGGAATCCAATCCACATATGCATTCCTCCAAGCACTTAGTGTTGTCTTGTACCTCCAGCTGCATTTGCTCGAATCGTTGTTGGACTGCATATATCTCATGTAGAGACTGCTGCTGTATCTGGGAAAAGTCAAGTTGCGTATGAGCCATATCTTGTTGTCCAAGCAAGATCTCATGGTGCTCCCTAGCTAACTGGTCCTGTCACTCAGATATAGACCTGACCTCTCTACTCAAATCCTATGGCTCCTCTCCTAGCCATGGGCCCCACTACGATGATAGGGAAGACCAAACGCCTCCCAAATATGGCTTTGCACCCTAATAACCCTGGTCTGCTGGAGGTCAGAATACGGGTTGAGATCCTTCATGACTTGCCCCTCATCATGTACAAACTCATCCCCAAATCCTGCCTCTGGATGATATCCGACTAGATATATCTGCTGGTCCTGTTGACCCTCACCATCTTCACCTTCATAATTGCCCTCATCCTCATGTTGCACGGACTGGGCCTCTTGTAATTGGGCCAACTCAATGTGCATCCTAGTCAGAGTGGATTCATCTATCAGAGGGTGGGTGTCCTCAATAGAAGTTTCATTCCCTAATGGAATGTGGAACTATCTAAACACAACTGACCATAAATGACCAATAGGGATTGTAAACTATCTCATATATGTGGCGATCGCAAAATGTGTCATAATCTCCCTCGCCCAATTAATCTGATGTCCAACAAAAATAGCATAAATGGCACGTCCAACATGCCAGTAACTCTGTCGTAACCGCCAGTCCGAGCAACCAAGTTACATTACAATATGCATATAACTATCCTAGTTGATGGGCGCAGATTTCGCATATCCTAAGCTCTGTACCAAATATAAAAATAAATTAGGCCCAACACTGCCTTATTCCTCATCTTAACATGCTCTAATCCCATACCCTCACCACTAATGCCATGCATGACCCCAAACTGTCTCTCGGTAAAAAATATCGAAACCCCTTTCATCTCATAATCAAGTACAACCTCATTATTCTCCTCTCTATAATTCAAATTGGCATCAAAAACGAGAACGAACGTGGAGTAAGCGACCCATTCTATCGTAGCATGGTCAAGAATCCAGTGTACCCTGTATCTAGAAAATGATACTTCAAAGGGGTGCCTGAAAAATTTGGGAATCTAACCGGTCTTCCAGGAAAGATCCGGTATCCAACAGAACCCACATAAGCCTGAGCTACACGCTTGATGTTCCGATACCAAGCGATCTCTTGAGGTGTTAACTTGGGAAAGTGACAGTTAAAGATGGTCATTGAGGCATGGAAAAAATTCTTCAAATCCGTGAAAAAGGGGTTTAGATCTGGATAGAGGAGGTGACTAGCTTCGATTTGACACAAATTTTGCGAAAAACGATGGAGTTTTTGGAGCAGTGAAAGTGGGGGAATTGTGTTCGGCCGAAACTCTCGGGTGGGGAAAAATGGAGGTGATGAAGCTTCAGGCTTCCTCGCTCTGTATAGCTGAAAAATCGATGGGTGGGTCGACCCACATATGCGAGTGTGTCGATCCATGTTGACCCGCCTTAGGATGGTTCGACACAACGGTCGACTTAGCCGATGTTCTGGGTCGACCCGACCTAGTTATAATATTTTCTCTGTTATTCCTTTCGAGTTTTCAACTAGCTATTCACTATAACGAATTCTAAAAATATTTCTTTGGTAGGTTGATAGACTGTTCCATTTAGATAAATTCTCATACGCCTTTCACTGTTTTAATGACGTTCCCAATAATTTTTTGAACCCAAATAAAATCCCAAAAATCTATCGTCGTTCTTTTTTCGTCCTTACAAAATCCTTAAAACACCTCTTTTCAAATGACCTCAACCTTTTGTCCTTTTTCGTTTCCAATCAAATCTCAACTATGTTCCGAATCGTGTAGTGCAAAAATTCCATGCCCAAAAGTCTTATATATAAATTCCTAACCCATCTCTTTATTTACCGACTATTTTGTACACATTTTAACCCAACCATTTAAATGCTTATTTTTCTTGTATTTCCATGATCATTATTTTAGTGTACAAAATTTGGCATCTCAATTCCTTCCATGGATATAGGTATATTTATGTATAATATACATTTATTTAAGAATATACAAATATGTTCACACACTATCTACATAGGAATACCTGAGCTCTAATACAAGATGTAACAACTCGAATTTTGATAGATCAATTTTTCTCAAAAATCCCAATCTACTGAAGCTCGAGTTAGCTTGTCTGATATCCTGCAGAAAAGACAGGGATAATATATATATCATAGCTCGATAAAACATCTCACATTAGAATGGAATAAATATAATAATCAAATATAGCCTTACCAAAAGAATGACACTTCCTAACAAGTGTCCAAATGCTACCAAATCTCTGTCATAAATCTAGCTTGCGTGTACGTTATGAGGAGGGGGTCAGAACACAAGTTCTGGTGAGAGGATAAATTATACTTTTAGAAATAACCCGACATATACCATTCAATCACATTTTCTTAATTATTATCTTATTTGGGTTAATACCGTGGTAGGCTCTGCACACACGTAGCACCCATCTACTGCCAAGTATATTAAACCTAATATAATATATTTGTAGCTACACCTATACCCCAAGATACTCCCCACAGTACCCTCCTCGTATGGTCTCCACCGTCACACCATGGAAGTATGCATAACCTCCATCCTACACCAAACCACATACGGGAATCTATATCATTACGCCACATAATCGCACAGAATTACCATCGCTATGCCACATAAGCGTACGAATCCTCGTATTCGAACTCCTCGGTCGAATCACGTCTCAATACAGAGTAATACCCTAACGTCTGCAGTACACCACCTAGTGTGTGTATCTAGACCCTCACATGAACGTACTGCCTCCTATAACCCAAGTCCCGTAATAGGGCTGCATTCAATGCATGGAACTCGGTCGAGATCTTTTGATATTTGTAAAGGACAGATTCGTTAGGCTTAGAATATAAATATCCACATATGGTCTGTAACACCCCGTATTTTCTGAGAATATTAAAATAACAAATTAAAAAAATAATTAATTTGAAAAAGAAGAAATAGGTGAAACGGGTTGCGCCATTGCGTTCATCTCGGAATTCTGCTTGAGTTAGAGTCCGAGTTTGCGTAAATCATACTCCATATGAAGAAAATATCTTTGAATTAAATATTGCAGCAGAACATGAAAAAGAAGAATGAGTAAAGAATAATGTTTAGCTTTGTTCTAAGGTTTGTAAGTAAAAGACTTAGTAGCTCATTTGTTAGAACATGTGACTTGCATACAAGAAGTACAGAGTTCGATCCCCGCCAGCGCCATATTTTTGTTTTAGGGGAATGGCTAAAAAGTGGCTTAGGGTGAACGCAGTTCAAAAAGTGGTTTAGTGTGAAAATGGTTAATTGGGAAGATAGATAAAAAGAAAAAAAATATATATAAAGAAAATATATATATATACACATATACATACATACATACATATATATATGTAGTGTACGCATCATGTGGCGCACATGGCGCATTTTTTTGGGTCAAGGATCGTCTTTTTTTACGTAGCCTTCTCTAATTGGCTTTGTGACAAATTCTGAGGTGTTAGGGCTTATGTGTCATGCCATGATTGGCTGAGTGACACATAGCTTTAGTTGGATGGCTTTGATTGCTCCTAAAACGATCTAACGGCTCACATAAGATTTAACTTATATAAAAGCAACCATAATCCTCAAACCCTAAATCACACAAATTCATTCCAAGGAGCCACCATGCCGTCCATGATCGTTCTAGTCTGGCCACCATTCCTTCTTCAACTTGAAAGCAAGATTAAAGCTACGAATCAAAACTTACTTAGAGAAATTGATAGTCTTCTTCAAGGGATTGCTTTTCAAATTCAGAAAACAGATCCCAAAAAACAAGACTTTCTTTTCTTTGTAAGTCCTGTTATTATTTAGATGTGAACGATTAAAAGTTGTGATTTGTAATAAAATGAAAACTAGAATAATTCCTAGTTGTAAGATAAGGACGATGCTGATTTATGCCTATTCTTGTAACGATTCTATCGTATATGCTTGTGTGATTATTGTGGTTATATGTTGATGTTAAACCAATCGTATATTATGTAAATTTGGTGACTTTTTCATGTTATGTAACATGCAAGTTGTTTAGATCTACATTTAGATCTATGTTTATTGAATCATGCAAGTTGTTTAGATCTACATTTAGATCTATGCTTATTAAATCAAGCAAGTTGTTTAGATCTACATTTAGATCTATGTTTATTGAATTATGCAAGTTGTTTAGATCTACATTTAGATCTATGTTTATTGAATCATGCAAGTTGTTTAGATCTACATTTAGATCTATGTTTATTGAATCATGCAAGTTGTTTAGATCTACATTTAGAACTATGTTTATTGAATCATGAAAGTTGTTTAGATCTATGTTTATTGAATCATGCAAGTTGTTTAGATCTACATTATCTATGTTTATTGAATCATGCAAGTTGTTTAGATCCACATTTAGATCTATGTTTATTAAATCATGCAAGTTATTAGGCTAAGACATGTATTATGTATAGATCTACATTTAGATCTATGTTTATTGAATCATGCAAGTTGTTAGGCTAAGACATGTATTATGTTTAGATTCACATTTATATCTATGAAAAGTGGATCCAAAATTAAAGCTCATATTTACATGCCTTGTTAAACTTGTGTAAAACCATATGCTTAAGACTCGTGTTTGTTGGATCCAAGATAAAAGTTCATATTCACATGCCTTGTTAAACCTGTTTAATTCCATATGTTTAAGATTCATGATTATTGGATCCAAATTAAAGTTTACATTCATATGTCTAGTTGAACTTGTGTAATTCTATATGCTTAAGGTTTATGTTCATTAGACCCAAAATAAAAGTTTACATTTACATGCCTAGTTAGATTTGGGTAATCTCATATGCTTAAAGACTCATGTTAGTTGGATCCAAAAATGCAAGTTCATTATATTATGCCACGTTTACATGACACGTGTTTAGTTAGTTCCTTATTATTTTATGTTGTGTGAATGGTACATTCTCCCTTCTTTCCCCTTTTGTATATAAGTTAGGCTAAGCTACGAGCTTAACATTCTATGTGAATTGTGCAAACATATGACGGGGGTAACGTTGGAAAAACCTTAAATTCATATTAATGGCATAATTTGGCCCATAAATATATGAATGATTAGTGGCATAAAATTGGCATAATCTACATACCTAAAATTATGAATATGATTTAGAGAGGAATCGGGCATGACTTGAATGACTATAATTTACATATAAACACAAAAGATAAAGATGTAAATTTAGAAAAAAGACGAATATGCCTAACCCGAGGTTAGATTGAGTTACGGTGTAAGACTGCCCGGAACCGCCTGGCACATCCAGCAACCGTAACAATATATATCTAATGTAAGAGGTTAGTGCATCAAGACCAAAAGAACCCGAGGTTAGACTGAGTTATGGTGTAAAACTGCCCGGACTCGACCGGCACATCCAGTAACCGCAACAATACCTGTCTAATGTGAGTGGTTGGTGCTTTAATGAATGAATTAAAGCTAAGACAGGAATGGTAATGTTAAGTTAAAACGAGAGGGCAACACTTAACCAATATGACTTGATTTGTGGTAAGGTAGGGCAACACTTAACCAATACGACTTGATTTGTGGTAAGGTTAAGTTAAAACAAGAGGGCAACACTTAACCAATATAACAAGATGAATGACTAGGGTTAACTTAATAGGAAACACTTAACCGGTATAGCATGATGAATGGGTAGGGTTAAGTAATTAGAAACACTTAACCATTATAACTTGATTTGTGGTAAGGTTAAGTTAAAACAAGAGGGAAACACTTAACCAATATGACTTGATTTGTGGTAAGGTTAAGTTAAAACAAGAGGGCAACACTTAACCAATATAACTTGATTTGTGGTAGGGTTAAATTGACATAAGAAGGCAACACTTAACCAAAGTAACATGACAAGTAGGTGGGTTAAGTAACTTGAATTGATTGATGACACTTAACCAATACAACATGATGAACACATGGGGTTAAGTTAACAAGAAATACTTGACCAATATAACTCGATGGACAAACGGGGTTAAGTTAATACGAAACACTTAACCAATCTTACATGATAAGTGAAAATGGTTAAGTTAATAAGAAACACTTAACCAACATGACATGATGAATGGGTGGGTTAAGTTAACATGAATGGACAACACTTAACCAATATGGCATAAAGTGCGGGAGGGTTAAGTACATATCAAGCTGGGTGGGTAATATTAGTAAATATAGGCCCACAAACTTAACCATTAAATAAACATGCTTGAATCAGAGGGAGTGTTAAGTACATATCGGGTTGGTGGGTAATATTAGTAAATATAGGCCCACAAACTTAACCAATAGGAAACCCTAGTAATGGGGACCCATTTCTGCAGTAACCCACATAGATGTATTATTATACCCTGAAACTAGGCAGGGTGGGGCACGATTACTAGGCTGATTATAAGCGGTCAAAAACAGCGGCAAGAGGTACGTCAGTGTAGGTTCCGACGGTTTACGGGCGTGCATGTACTCCGGAGTGGGAAAAAGCAGGCACTGAGTAGCAGTAGTTATACACTGTGCATCTTGAATCGTGTCAGGTTACTATCACAAGGATTGATACACCTTATGGTGGGACTAGCACAGGGTATCTACACGCAAAAGAGGGCCGATTGACACAGACACATGGAACATTAATGCAAGTAAAGAGCCAATCGATAGGGTAGTAAGGGTACATCTAGCATGTTCATGGCAATTAGGCTGATTGAGGTGGAATCCTCACGATAGATGTACACCTGAAGGCTACCACAATTACGAGGATTGGGATCACGTTATCATTTATATAGATTACTAGTTGGGACACTAGTTAGGTGGTACAGAGATAGATATAGAAATCAGAACAACAAAGTAGTAGCGAAGCAGAGAAAGAGTAGAAGCACATTCAGTTTATCTTGCCTTATCATACCTTATGCTTATCCTATGTTATCTTGTTATCCCTGTTATCACGGTATTGTCTTATATTCAGTTTATTCATGTCATGATGCTTTTGCTTGTTTATATGCTGAAAGTCACTGGACTTACCAGACTTATGTCTGACCTAGTTTTGTTTCGCCTCTTTTCTTCCGTTTCCCCCCAGGTTTACAGGGAGGAAATGTTACCACTTAGCTCAGTTTTCTTTCCAAACTCGAAGATAGTCGATGTATTGCTTTGGACTCTCTCTTCCACTTCTATGGCTGGTTCATGCTTTATCGGAGAATATTATTGTTATTTTTATGCTTCTTTTTGAATCAAGACAGAAGTTCTATGTATTACTTTCAAGTATGATTGAGATAACTGTTGTAAAAGCTTGACTGAACTAAGTTGTAATAAAATGACTTTATTTTTCCGCTGCTTTATTTGTCTGTCTTGTAATTTATCCGCATCTTTTACCTATAATGCTCCACCAAAGTTAAGGCATTCCCTTTGTGAGTGACCTTAATGGAGGCGGGGTGTTTCACTTGGTATCAGAGCTGAAGGTTACTGGATCAGATAAAAGATATGAAAAATTATTTTCAAAACGGTTTTAAAAGAAGCATTTTCAAAAGAAAAGTTTTGTTTTAAAGGCATATTCCCCAAAGCCATATGCACTATCTTTTGACCCTCTGTTTAAATCCTTGTTTCCTTCTTCCCTGAGTCTCCGGGGCTCCTGTCTTTCTGGGAGGTAACCTCATCGCGTCATGGTTCCATAGGCTTGATGAGACTACAACACTTGTCAAAGGGAAAATAAGCGCCCAACTTCCATCTATAGCCGCAGTAGTTTCACCTACGGCCGATTTTCTTTCAAGCTTTGTAGGGTTTTCCATGCGATGGAGGTAGCTTTCAAGAGACTTGTCAACAAGTTACACAAGGATGGCAAAGATGAGAATGACGGAGTTTGGCTAAGGAACAAAACCCAAGGATGAGAAACACATGGATATGGACTTGGTTCACAAAGGAGGAAAGAATAGAAATACCTAAAACAAGAGGAAGTATCTTTATTATGGTTATATAATTAAGGGCAAGGGCAAGAAAAAATTACATGATTTTCAGGAGGGCAAATGCATGCTCTCACCAACAACGTACCTGAGAGAGAGGTATTAAGGTTAGTGTTGAAAAAGTTTAGTTTTTCTTCTTGATCATCCTGTTAGTACTCTTTTTGATTTTAGCGCTTCACATTCGTTTATATCTGCTTCCATAGTTGAGTCTCTGCACCTTAGTACTTGTATAGTAGAAGATCCCATTATTGTCTCAAATCCAATTTGTGGTTCGGCTCATTTATCTTTGGTTTGTAAGGATTTGAGATGCTTATGTTTTCGGGTTTCATGGGCTATGGGTTGATTCTAGGCATGGATTGGTTAGCTAGTAATTGTGAAAAGAGGGTAGTTAGACTTTCGACTTGCCTCGGGAATACGCTCGATATTTCGTGCGATCCTAAGGGATCAGTTTGTCTTAGCTACCTAGAATCACTTTATGTATTTATCGACGATTTTCGATCCATTGGAGTAGTCCATGAGTACGCAGATGTTTTTGATTAAGGTTAGGAGTTTGTCCCCTAAAACGTGAGGTAGACTTCCACATATATCTAGTTGACAATGCAAAGCCAGTTATGCGATCAACGATAGTTTTGGAGCAAGATTGGCGAGGATAGCCAGAGTCGGTTAAGTGCTCAATTGTTTGGTTGTTTTGCTAGTATCATCTCACATAAATCGTCCAAATTCGGAGGAGGTATTCCTTGGGTGCTTTTCTGATATTGCTTTAGGCCTTTGGGGCTTGTACTTGAGGGATGTCAAGTTCGACTAGGATGGTTTGCGTGAGAGATATCGACCCCCAGAATTGTGACATGATGGATAAGCTAAGTAGAAGAGAGACCTCTAATCATCTTATTATATACACTTGGTATCATGGTTAACATCTGTTTATCTTGGAAACATAGTTCGACTACATTGGATACCCTCTAGCATAGTAAGTGATCGAGGTCCTATCTAACTAGTGGGTTTTTGGAAATGGAGGTCAAGAAGCTTCGCAATCATGAAGTTAAATTAGTTAAGGTATAGTGGAGTGAAGCTCAAGAAGATGCGACTTAGAAGACTGAAGACTAGATAGGCGCATCATACCCTTTTTAGGGTATATCCTTGATTCCACTTTTTCTGTAATATTTATTTGCATGCTAGTCTTTATCTTTTAGGTATATCCTCTTGGTCCTATCCTCGATCCTTAGGTAGGAGCCAATGAATGTAAACATGTGTTTGAGACATGTTATGTTTGATGGTTGCAAGTGGTTGCTCGTGGATGCATATACACACATTATGCACTAGATCGGCTCAGTCACTTTCATATTGCATATGCATGAGTGAATTTTTATACTATGAAATGAAACTTGATGTGTTATCATATGGATGTTGCATTTGTATGAATGATTGTTCACTCATGTAGAAGTTAT
Organism: Allium sativum; assembly: GCA_030737875.1. Classification (NCBI taxonomy): domain Eukaryota; kingdom Viridiplantae; phylum Streptophyta; class Magnoliopsida; order Asparagales; family Amaryllidaceae; genus Allium; species Allium sativum. Next base: position 383,519,415 of record CM060915.1, read on the forward strand.
AAAGTACGATTAGGAATAATTGCATACATGATGGACTCATGACACTGACATAATTCGCATTGAGGAGGTCAACTGAATCAGTAGACCGCCTGATTTTGCATTAGATAAGGACATGTACACACACTATGCATACGATCATAAAGGCATTAGGAATCTTTTTAAGGACAATGGATGCCTGTGTTTGATGGTTGAGTAGATGGATGATTGGATGGTAGGATATACATTCTTCTTAACTTGAAGATTTCGAGGACGAAATCCTTTAAGGAGGGGAGAATGTAACACCCCGTATTTTCTAAGAATATTAAATTAACAAATTAAAGAATAATTAATTTGAAAAAGAAGAAATAGGTGAAACAGGTTGCGCCATTGCGTTCATCTTGGAACTCTACTTGAGATAAAGTCCGAGTTTGCATAAATTATACTCCGTATGAAGAAGATATCTTTAAATTAAATATTGCAGCAAAACATGAAAAAGAAGAATGAGAAAAGAATAATGTTTAGCATTGTTCTAAGTTTTGTAAGCAAAAGACTTAGTAGCTCATTTGGTTAGAACATGTGACTTGCATACAAGAGGTACAGAGTTCGATCCCCGCCAGCGCCATATTTTTATTTTAGGGGAATGGCTAAAAAGTGGCTTAGTGTGAACGCAGTTCAAAAAGTGGTTTAGTGTGAAAATGGTTGATTGGGAAGATTGATAAATATATATATATATATATATATATATATATATATATATATGACGTGTACGCATCACGTGGCGCACGTGGCGCATTTTTTGTTGGTCAAGGATTGTCTTTTTTTACGTGGCCTTCTCTGATTGGCTTTGTGACAAATTCTGCGGTGTTAGGGCTTATGTGTCATGCCATGATTGGCTGAGTGACACATTACTTTAGTTGGGTGGCTCTGTTTGCTCCTAAAACGATCTAACGGCTCACATAAGATTTAACTTCTATAAAAGCAACTATAATACTCAAACCCTAAATCACACAAATTCATTACAAGGAGCCACCATGCCGTCCATGATCGTTCTAGTTTAGCCACCATTCCTTCTTCAACTTGAAAGCAAGATTAAAGCTACGAATCAAAACTTACTTAGAGAAATTGATAGTCTTCTTCAAGGGATTGCTTTTCAAATTCAGAAAACAGATCCCAGAAAAATAAGACGTTCTTTTCTTTGTAAGTCCTGTTATTATTTAGATGTGAACGACTAAAAGTTGTGATTTGTAATAAAATGAAAACTAGAATAATTCCTAATTGTAAAATAATGACGATGCTGATTTATGCCTATTCTTGTAACGATTCTATCGTATATGCTTATGAGATTATTGTGATTATATGTTGATGTTAAACCAATCGTATATTATGTAAATTTGGTGACTTTTTCATGTTATGTAACATGCAAGTTGTTTAAATCTACATTTAGATCTATGTTTATTGAATCATGCAAGTTGTTTAGATCTACATTTAGATCTATGCTTATTAAATCATGCAAGTTGTTTAGATATACATTTAGACCTATGTTTATTGAATCATGCAAGTTGTTTAGATCTACATTTAGATCTATGTTTATTGAATCATGCAAGTTGTTTAGATCTACATTTAGATCTATGTTTATTGAATCATGCAAGTTGTTTAGATCAACATTTAGATCTATGTTTATTGAATCATGCAAGTTGTTTTTATTGAATCATGCAAATTATTTAGATCTACATTTAGATCTATGTTTATTAAATCATGCAAGTTGTTTAGATCTACATTTAGATCTATGTTTATTGAATCATGCAAGTTGTTTAGATCTACATTTAGATCTATGTTTATTGAATCATGCAGGTTGTTTAGATCTACATTTAGATCTATGTTTATTGAATCATGCAAGTTGTTTAGATCTATGTTTATTGAATCATGCAAGTTGTTTAGATCTACATTTAGATCTATGTTTATTGAATCATGCAAGTTGTTTAGATCCACATTTAGATCTATGTTTATTAAATTATGCAAGTTATTAGGCTAAGACATGTATTATGTTTAGATCTATGTTTATTGAATCATGCAAGTTGTTAGGCTAAGACATGTATTATGTTTAGATTCACATTTAGATCTATGAAAAGTGGATCCAAAATGAAAGCTCATATTTACATGCCTTGTTAAACTTGTGTAAAACCATATGCTTAAGATTCATGTTTGTTGGATCCAAGATAAAAGTTCATATTCACATGCATTGTTAAACCTGTGTAATTCCATATGTTTAAGATTCATGATTATTGGATCCAAATTAAAGTTTACATTCATATGTCTAGTTGAACTTGTGCAATTCTATATGCTTAAGGTTTATGTTCATTAGACCCAAAATAAAAGTTTACATTTACATGCCTAGTTGGATTTGGGTAATCTCATATGCTTAAAGACTCATGTTAGTTGGATCCAAAAATGCAAGTTCATTATATTATGCCACGTTTACATGACACGTGTTTAGTTAGTTCCTTATTATTTTATGTTGTGTGAATGGTACATGCTCCCTTCTTTCCCCATTTGTTTATAAGTTAGGCTAAGCTACGAGCTTAACATTCTATGTGAATTGTGCGAACGTATGACGGGGGTAACGTTAGGAAAACCTTAAATTCATATTAATGGCATAAATTGGCCCATAAATATATGAATGATTAGTGGCATAAAATTGGTATAATCTACATACCTAAAATTATGAATATGATTTAGAGAGGAATTGGGCATGACTTGAATGACAATAATTTACATATAAACACAAAAGGTAAATATGTAAATTTAGAAAAAAGACGAATATGCCTAACCCGAGGTTAGATTGAGTTACAGTGTAAGACTGCCCGGAACCGCCCGGCACATCCAACAACCGTAACAATATATATCTAATGTGAGAGGTTAGTGCATCAAGACCAAAAGAACCCGAGGTTAGACTGAGTTGTGGTGTAAAACTGCCCGGACCCGACCGACGCATCCAGTAACCGCAATAATACATGTCTAATGTGAGTGGTTGGTGCTTTAATGAATGAATTAAAGCTAAGACAGGAATGGTAAGGTTAAGTTAAAACGAGAGCGCAACACTTAACCAATATGACTTGATTTGTGGTAAGGTTAAGTTTAAACGAGAGGGCAACACTTAACCAATATAACAAGATGAATGACTAGGGTTAAGTTAATAGGAAACACTTAACCAGTATAGCATGATGAATGGGTAGGGTTAAGTAATTAGAAACACTTAACCATTATAATTTGATTTGTGGTAAGGTTAAGTTAAAACGAGAGGGCAACACTTAACCAATATGACTTGATTTGTGGTAAGGTTAAGTTAAAACAAGAGGGCAACACTTAACCAATATAACTTGATTTGTGGTAGGGTTATGTTGACACAAGGAGGCAACACTTAACCAAAGTAACATGACAAGTAGGTGGGTTAAGTAACTTGAATTGATTGATGACACTTAACCAATACAACATGATGAACACGTGGGGTTAAGTTACAAGAAATACTTGACCGATATAACTCGATGGACAAACGGGGTTAAGTTAACAGGAAACACTTAACCAATCCAACATGATAAGTGAAGAGGGTTAAGTTAATAAGAAACACTTAACCAACATGACATGATGAGTGGGTGGGTTAAGTTAACATGAATGGACAACATTTAACCAATATGGCATAATGTGCGGGAGGGTTAAGTACATATCAAGCTGGGTGGGTTATATTAGTAAATATAGGCCCACAAACTTAACCATTAAATAAACATGCTTGAATCAGAGAGAGGGTTAAGTACATATCAGGTTGGTGGGTAATATTAGTAAATATAGGCCCATAAACTTAACCAATAGGAAACCCTAGTAACGGGGACTCATTTCAGCAGTAACCCACATACATGTATCATGGTACCCTGAAACTAGGTAGGGTGGGGCACGATTACTGGGCTGATTATAAGCGGTCAAAAACAGTGGCAGGGGGTATGTCAGTGTAGGTTCCAACGGTTTACGGGTGTGCACGTACTCCGGAGTGGGAAAAAGCAGGCACTGAGTACCAGTAGTTATACACTGTGCATCTTGAATCGTGTCGGGTTGCTATCATAAGGATTGATACACCTTATGGTAGGACCAGCATAGGGTATCTACACGCAAGAGAGGGCCGATTGACACAGACACATGGAACATTAATGCAAGTAAAGAGCCGATCGACAGGGTAGTAAGGGTACATCTAGCATGTTCATGGCAATTAGGCTGATTGAGGTGGAATCCTCACGATAGATGTACACCTGAAGGCTACCACAATTACGAGGATTGGGATCACGTTATCATTTATATAGATTACTAGTTGGGACACTAGTTAGGTGGTACAGAGATAGATATAGAAATCAGAACAACAAAGTAGTAGCGAAGCAGAGAAAGAGTAGAAGTGCATTCAGTTTATCTTGCCTTATCATACCTTATGCTTATCCTATGTTATCTTGTTATCCCTGTTATCATGGTATTGTCTTATATTCAGTTTATTCATGTCATGATGCTTTTGCCTGTTTATATGTTGAAAGTCACTGGACTTACCAGACTTATGTCTGACCTAGTTTTGTTTCGCCTCTTTCCTTCCGTCCCCCCCCCCCCCCCCGCCCCCAGGTTCACAGGGAGGAAATGTTACCACTTAGCTCAGTTTTCTTTCCAAGCTCGAAGATAGTCGATGTATTGCTTTGGACTCTCTCTTCCACTGCTATGGTTGGTTCATGCTTTATTGGGGAATATTATTGTTATTTTTATGCTTCTTTTTGAATCAAGACAAAAGTTCTATGTATTACTTTTAAGTATGATTGAGATAACTGTTGTAAAAGCTTGACTGGATTAAGTTGTAATAAAATGACTTTATTTTTCCGCTGCTTTATTTGTCTGTCTTGTAATTTATCCGCATCTTTTACCTATAATGCTCCACCGAAGTTAAGGCATTCCCTTTGTGAGTGACCTTAACGGAGGCAGGGTGTTTCATGGTCTATCTCTTTCCATGGTAGCTATGACCCCACCCACCCTCAACTAATGAAAGACTACATTAAGAGCTAATAATATGGCCCTAAGAACCAATCTAGGATCCAATTTGGCGTATCCCTGAACCAACATCCCGATAGTGAAAGATCGTTGGTCTGTTGGTTTAACTCTTACTCTTTCTACATCCCGCTGACTAATGATGACAGGTATCCGACGATTACTATGCTTAATTTGGTCCTGACCACCTCCTCCTAGAGCAAGGAAAACCGCTGAATCATCCAACGCCATCTTCCACAGCTTTATGACTTCCACGCCATAGTTGCAATCAAGGTGTACTCTAGATAGTACAAAAGACCTGCCTCTGAGCGACGACTTCATTTGGTTATACCTCAGAGGACCATCTCAGCATACTCTACTACATCCCGTAGTGTCTCTGTGCTTCCCTCCAGTCCCATAGAATAATCCGTTAGACGTTCTCCTCTCGTGTCTCCAAACATGACGATGATCAACATTGTTGGGTTCTTCATCTCCATATGTACGAACTGGTCTCAGCGCATCATGCCATCGCGTTATTATACCCGATATCTAATCTTTTAATCATGCACTTGCTTTATATAGTCACATTGCTAATTAACTTGATTATCCACAAATTCACTTTTTAGTCAAGTTTCTTGGTTCACTAGCTCACATTTGACCGCTTACTTTCTTTAATCAGCCCGATGCCGTCGGGTTGGTGTGACGGCCCACCCCGCACCAGTCGACATTTCCCCTGAAATGCGCTGTGCCGATGTCCAACTAGCACGGGACGGTCGTTAAAGGAAAAGAAAGAAGATGATGAATCACCAAAGAACCTGTAGTATACCTCACAGCGCATGGAATAAAATATAATAATAACATAACTTGGCATAAAATAGGCGAGACAGCGCATAAGCTGAAAACTAAACCATCATAGCAGCGGAAAATTCAAAATACAACTTATGATCCAAACCATCTTTACTACAACTTTTAAAACTGTCTCTTAAGCAAAATAGAAAGGTACACTACTAATGCCCAAAGTAGTTACCAGCAACAACACAGGGAGAATACATGAGAGTAATACGTGTAAGCCTCCTGCTCGTCTCCGAACAGCTACTCGTGAATAACCAGCCAACTGTTTCTAGTCTGCTCATTTAGGAGCACCCAGAGTAATAAGAAGAGACATAAAACTCTGGGTCAGACAAAAGTCTGGTATGAGCGATAAACAACAAAACAAGACAATAGTAGGTATAATCTAATCATACCTGAACCTAGACCTGCAACCTAAGAGTGAACACAACAAGATGTACAGTACTCTAAGGTAACACTAACATAAAGTGTAAATGGGGGTGTGGGTCATGGTGATAACAAACATCAAACATAGAAATCACCCTCACATCTCTCACTCAGTGCGTAAAGCATACGATATCCGCCACTCGATCACCCAATCCTTTGCTATGATTACTTTGCTCCATGGAGTCACAATGACTCCATTGCACTGTTCCATAGCCACTAATCCGTCTCTCAGTGGTAAACTAAAGTTATGAATATCGATAATCCCTTTGCACACGTCCCGTAGCAAAGTCCAACTCATGAAGTTAACTTGTTGGTTCCCGTCAGTAACCCCTTCCTCACGGTCTCTCTCCTAGGGTTCGCCCCCTTCCTCACGGTCGCCCTCCTAGGGTTCACCCCCTTCCTCACGGTCGCGGAGATGCTTCACGAACGGGTTACTGACCAATTTCCTGCAACTTTCCAGCAAGCTATTTACGCCACACCACGACGTTTTCGACCAATCTAACAGTTCTAGGCAATTACAAAACATTCCAAACAGTAATAGCAGCATGTATAGTCAACCATAATCACCAAAACAACAATTTAATATGCAATTATGGGTCAAACATACCCAAAACTATGATATTCCCCTTAAAACCTTAATCATGATTTAACCATACAATTAACAAAACATGTCCAAATTAACCCAAATTTCTAACAGATGCATAAAATAATATTTTAGAATTTTACAAATTTTTTCTAGATTTTTATAACGCTAAATTTCGTTAATTAACACTAATCACCCCTAATTAGTCGTAATTAGTGAAAAATAAGGCAAATCACTCACCTTAACCACAAATAAATCTCAGATCTGAAAATATCTCTTATTTGGGTCGAATCTCTATGAAACATAGCAGCTCTACCTCGATCTCTATGCTAACCCGCTTTAATTTGATGTTGATTAGGCTAATATGTGATTAAACGGTGATTAGAAGGTGATTTGGGAGTTGGAGGCCATTGTTAGGGTTGAAGAAATGAAAGTGGCGGCTGCAAAAATGAGAATGAAAGGTTTCTCTAGCCCCTTTCAGCCCTTAAATGCTCTAATCCCGAAATCCATAATGGACCTAGCTGCTAATTACCTAGTTAAGCCCAATTAAACTGTTTTTCACCTTCCAAACCTTATTTTAGCCATATCTCCCAAATGGTAAGTCCGTTTGATTAATGTGACCACTCTACGGAAAGAGAAACCATCATCCGAATCCATTGGAAGTGGTTTCAGGTCAATACTCCTCACCAATCAAAAGTTACAGGCGAAACAAGATTCACCAGAGGAAAAATGGTCATTTAAAAATCGGCAAAAATCGTGAACATGGAAAATGACCCCAATAGTCTCTTCCCAAAGTTACACGACCACACGACTTCTCAAGAAAAAGAAATAAATATTCTACGATCCTCTGATGCGTAGAATGCGGGTCGTTACATTCTTCCCCCCTTAAGAAATTTCGCCCCCGAAATTCCTTAACCAAAACAAAAAAAGGTATCCGGCATGCCTACCAGCCATTTACAAACAATCAAACATACACAATAACTTAACAAGCCTATCCTACCATGTGGTTTACTAACAAAGGTGAAACACCCCACCTCCGTTAGGGTCACTCTCAAAGGGAATGCCCTAATTTTGGTGGAGGTTTATAGGTAAGAGGTCACAGATAAAAGCACAAGACAGATATAAACACATAAATAAATAAGTAGCGGAAAACAACAGACTTTATTTCATAAAATAAATGTTTACATCAGCATTTCCATAATTGTCTCAAAATCGCATTTCTAATTATTACAACAAATAAAACTGTCTTTATTCTCATAACTTAAAGAAGCATAAAACATAAGTAAACTGCATAAGTCCCCGCAATTGCTATCCAAAGCCATAGCTCAAAGTGAAAGAGATCCAAGCAATACATTTCTCCTCTTCAAGCTGGATGTTAAGGACGGTCAAGCTGCAGTGTTCCCTCCCTGTGGACCTGGGGGGGGGGGGGGAACGGAAGAAAAGAAGACGAAAGAAAAGTAGAGTCAGACATAAAGCCTGAGTAAGTCTAGGACTATTCTGTCTATGAACAAAGAACTGGGTATGATAAGTATAAACAAGAAGTGGGAAAGCACTATAAACTTGGTTAAGTTGTCTAGGGTCGAATATACTATCGTACCCCATGTTAATCTCTGAACCCATATAAACTAGTTCCCAACTGGCACCCCATAATCAGGGTGAAGTGATCCATTCTATGATGATCGGCTCCTACTCGCATAGTTACATGTGTCTTACGGCCCCCGATGTTGTAGTTACCTATGCTGGTCCCACCATGGGGTGTATCAAGTCCCATGGCGGCGGCCCGACACAACCTTAGAATGCACAGGTATGCTACTGGTGCCCAGTGCTTTATTTTTCTGTGCCGGAGTGTGTGCACGCCCGCACCCCGTTAGAACCTACACTGCTACACCACCGCCGTCGATTTGACCTCTTACAATCAGCCCAGTAATCGTGCCCCACCCTGCCTAGTTTCAGGGTATCAGATACACCTTATAGGGTTACTGCTGAAAAGGGTCCCCCGTTACTAGGTTTTCTATCTCTAGCCAACATGCTAAGTTGGTTAAGTATTTTCTAACCTAACCCCACCAGTCCGTTTAGTTTAGCATGTTCCATTTTGATTAAGTCTTTAGTTCACTTAATCCTAACAATCCTGACTCAGCCTTAATTGTCTTATTAAAGCCTTGACCTCTCACATTAGACAGGTATTGTTGTGGCTGCCTGTTGCCGGTTGGTTCCGGGCAGTCTTACGCCACAACTCAGTCTAACCTCGGGTCCTTATTGGGCTCCATGTTTAACCTCCCACATTGGATAGGTATTGTTGTGACTACTGGACAGCCGGGCGGTTCCGGGCAGGTTTACATCACAACTCAATCCAACCTCGGGTTAAACACATCGTATTTTCTACATTTACATATTTTGTCTTTCTTCTTTATTTTCTTATATGTAAATATTTGCGGCCCATTATTAAGTTAATGGTGTAAAGACTTACACCAATCATGGGCCCAACCCAAACTTGAATTTGGGCCCCTATACTTTATCTTTTCATTTATTAACAAATTTAACCCAATATTATTTTCCCCCGTTAAATACGTTCGTTTATTATATATATGTTGGGCTCAACCTTTTTAAGCCCAACTTAGCCATGCGAAAGAGGGGAGGCTTAAAGCGTGATTACATACACAAAAAGGGGAATGTGAACGCATGAACTTGCAACATAGCGTGGAACTACAAAATAGAAACTGGTGTACTTGCATAGTAGTAATGTATACTTTGGTCATAAAGCATAAGTGACATGAATCAAAGCATGTAAACTTGTAGTTAAGATAAGAATCTAAATTGGATATCATTATTGACACATAGTCTTAACTACAACATAAACCTATGTTTTTATTTAGGCATAATGTCAAACATAAGCAAATCATGTTCATAAGATTCCTACATGTTTACAAAGGGGTTTACTTCTTAATACAAAGGCATAGTTCAACTTGAATTATTCCAACTTAATCATGATTTTAAATCTATTCACCTAACCATGGCGCACATATACTTATGGCATAAATATTTCTAAATAGGAAATCATGATTTTTACTTTAGTCATGCAAACTTGCAAATGGGATTTTGAGTCTAACCTAGCTATGTACCACCTATGTCATCATATAATTCTTGTTAACAACATAGAGCTAACATGGTTTTCAATTATGCAAAATATCAATCATAGCCTAGTCATATTCATAAGTTCGCAAAGAGGTTTTCTAGTACAAAAGTATGGCTTAATACATAGATCATGATGCCAAATTTTCAACATAATTTCATATGGATTATAACAACCCAAATCTGTTCCAATTTCTCACAAAAATGCTTTTTGTACAAAAATACACATTATGATGGCATAGTGGCAAAACCACAAACTTGCATGAATTTCAATTAAACAACTCTATCCATGTAGTTTCAACATGAATTACATAATTTACAAATATTCCAAACGTATACTTGCATAAAACTACCGCAAACATGTAGTTTTTATAATGAATAACATAATTCGAGAATATCCAAACGTATACAATATTCTAAATCGATAGCAACGCACAAATATGAATTACTTTATCGCCACAAATCAAGTATACAAACCAACACAATTATTTGTTCATACCAAAATAATACTCTACTTACAATCGTGTGGCGAATTCTCTAATTCAGGAATTTAGAGATGCGACTCCTTTTGACGTAGGCGTTGATTTGATTTGTTTAAGTTGCTTTATGCTTTAGAATTTGCCTCCTAATCTTCTCTCCAATTTGGTGGCTACTCCTAGTCGTTCCTCAGCAGCATGGTGGCTTCGTTCTTATTTTTGAATGAATAGATTAGGTTGAGTCTAGGGTCATTTTTATAGAGTTTATGAACTGATTAGGACCATCGATGCTGCTTGGATTGATCGTAGCCATTTATTCGAAAGAGAGACCAATTAGAGCCTGCCACCTAGCCCTAATGACAAAGCAAGCTTCTGGAAATCGGCCAAACACAGACCTGGCCAGCCAGGGTGGGCTGGGTTCGACCTGGCTCTGGACCAGGTCGACAGCCCTGTCGACAGGCCTGTCGACAGGCCTGTCGACAGCCCTGTCGACATGGCTAGCCCAGGTCAACAGCCCAGTCGACCTGGGTGGCTTAGGCGGGAGTTTTCCCGCCCTGGCCAATTGGGCCCGATTTTTAATTTTTAATTGTTTTTCTGAGTTGTTCGAATTTTAAACTTAATTCAGAAACTTCCGGAGGCTATATCTTCTTCATACGGACTCCGTTTTTCAAAAACTCGGACTCTATTTCGCGTATTTTTCCGAGACGAATGCAATGGCGTATCCCGTTTCCCTTAGTTCTTTGATCTGTAATTAATTATACTTTAATTTGTGGATTTTACAGTTATAGAATTCGCGGGGTGTTACATTCTCCCCCACTTAAAAGGATTTCGACCCCGAAATCTTCAAGTTAGGAAGAATGTATATCCTAACATCCAATCATCCATCTACTCATCCATCAAACACGAGCATCCATTGTCCTTAAAAGACTTCTAATGCTTCATGATCATATGCGAAGTGTGTGTGTACATGTACTTATCTAATGCAAAATCAGGCGGTCTACTGATTCAGTTGACCTCCTTAATGCGAATCATGTAAGTGCCATGAATCCATTATGTATGCAAATTTTCCTATTCATGATTCTACATGAGTGCACAATCATTCATACAAATGCAACATCCATATGACAACACATTAAAGTTCAACCATATACGAATGCAAACATATATGCATATGCAATATGAAGTGACTGAGCCGATCTAAAACCTAGATTGTGTGTGTATATGCAACCACGAGCAACCACTAGCAATCACTTGCAACCACTTGCAACCATCATCCATAACATGTTTCAATTACATGTTTTCATCCAAAGGGTTTCTACCTAAAAGATAAGGTCGAGGAAATATACCTAAAAAGATAGATAAAAGCGAAACTTAAGGAAAAAGAAAGATCAAGGATGTACCCTCGAAAAGAAAAGGGTAGGCAGTGCGTATTCTAGCTTCAGTTTCCCAAGTCGCGTCTCCCTCGGCGTCGCTCCACTGAACTTTGACGAGTTTGACTTCGCGGTTGCGTAGCTTCTTCACTTCCGTTCCTAGTATACGGGTTGGAACTTTTCTTATGGTTGCTTCGCGTTCCACTTCGGCCTCTTCGAGGATATTTGGCTCTACCACTTCAGCAGACTCATGTAGACATTTTCGGAGATGTGAAACGTGAAAGACGTTGTGGACTCCAGCCAACTTCTCGGGTAGCTCTAATCTATAGGCCATTTTCCCAATTTTCTCGATGATAGGGAATGGCCCTACGAACCTTGGTGCCAGTTTTCCTGTGGTTCCAAAACGAACAACGTTTCTTAGCGGAGATACCTTGAGAAAAACTCTGTCCCCAACCTCAAATTCAAGGTCGGTCCTCCTCTTGTCGGCGTAGGACTTTTGTCTGTCTTGGGCCGTCTTCATCCTTCTTCGTATTAAGTCTACTTTCTCTGAAGTCTCTCGGATCATATCTGGTCCAAGTATGAGCTTATCAGTAGACTCCCACCAACAAGTGGGCGATCGGCACGGTCTTCCATATAAAGCTTCGAAGGGCGCCATTCCGATGGTTGCTTGATAGCTGTTGTTGTAGGCAAATTCCACCAAAGGGAGGTGGTCTTCCCATGTCCCTCCGAAGTCAAGGACGCATAGTCTTAAAAGGTCTTCCAAAACTCTGTTTACTCTCTCTGTTTGGCCGTCGGTTTGGGGATGATAGGCTGTGCTCAAGCATAACTGCGTTCCTACTGCTTCTTGCAGACTCCGCCAAAACTCACTGGTGAAGATGGGGTCTCGGTCACTAACAATGCTAGATGGTATTCCATGGAGTCGAACGATTTCCTTGAGGTAAAGTGATGCTAGGGATGAGGCAGTTCTTTTACTTTTGACTGGTAAAAAGTGGGCGCTTTTAGTAAGCCTATCCACTATTACCCAAATGCTAGTGTTGCCTCTCCTAGACCTAGGCAGCCCATCGATGAAGTCCATTGAGATGCTATCCCACTTCCACTGTGGGACCTCTAGAGGATGTAGCAGTCCGCCAGGCTTTTTCTGTTCCGCCTTAACCTGTTGGCACACCATACACTTAGAAACGAATTCCGCCACGTCCTTTTTCATGCCGTTCCAGAAGAAAGTCCTTTTTATATCTTTGTACATTTTATCTCCGCCTGGGTGTATCGTCATCTTAGAGTGATGTGCTTCCTCGAGAACCTTCTTTACTAAATCTTTTGTTTGTGGGACGCATAGTCTTCCGTCTCGCCTTAGCAAACCCTTATCGTCGATGGAGTATCTGTTGAGGTGACTTGAAGTCTCACCCCTAATTAGCCTATCCATCATTTCCACAAGCTGAGGGTCTTCGCGTTGTGCTATCCCTACTGAATCCATTAAAGTTGGGCGCACTTCGAGAGATGCTAGCAGGCCTGGTACAAAATCGGAGGAGGGCCTAAAGTCGAAGTTGGCTATAAACTCTAGGCTTTGTCTTTCAACAAACAGCGGGCTTAGGGTCAATTTCTTTCGGCTCAACGCGTCTGCCACTACGTTGCCTTTGCCCGGAGTGTAGGAGATTTCGAAATCGTACGAGGCAAGAAACTCCATCCATCTCTGTTGCCTCAAGTTAAGATCCTTCTGCGAGAAAAGATATTTCAATGATTTATGGTCAGTGTAAAGTTCGAACTTCTCACCTAGGAGATAGTGTCGCCAAGACTTGAGTGCAAAGACGATGGCAGCTAACTCAAGATCGTGGGTCGGGTAGTTCTTTTCGTGCACCTTCAACTGCCTCCCGCCATAAGCTACTACCCTTCCTTCTTGCATTAAGACGGCGCCTAGCCCTGTCCCACATGCATCCGTATAAACAGTGAACATCTTGCTCCCATCTAGCAGCGTCAAAACTGGGGCTGTTGTAAGAGCCCTTTTTAGTCGTTGGAAAGCAAACTCGCAATCCAAGTCCCAATTAAACACTAGATTCTTCTTGGTCAATTTTGTGAGCGGAGCTGAGATTTTCGCAAAATCCCTTATGAACTTTCGATAGAAACCTGCTAGTCCTAGAAAGCTTCGGACCTCAGTTGCATTCTTTGGTGTCTTCCAATCCTGTACCGCCACTACCTTAGCAGGGTCCACTGCTAACCCTTGTTTGGATACTATGTGCCCAAGGAACCTCACCTCTTCTCTCCAAAAGTGGCATTTGGAGAATTTGGCTTTTAGTTGATGGACTCGCAAAGTTTCCATGATTGCCCTTAAGTACTGAGCATGTTCCTCCTCACTCTTTGAAAAGATAAGGATATCATCTACGAAGACCACTACGAATTTGTTGAGGAAATCTCTAAATACCCTACTCATCAGGTCCACGAAGTAAGCAGGTGCATTTGTCAAGCCGAAAGGCATGACAAGCCACTCAAAGAAGCCGTCTGGGGTTCTGAATGCCGTTTTATCGATGCTATCTTCAGCCACCCTTAGCTGATGAAAACCGGTTGCTAAATCGAGTTGGGAGAAAACAGACGCTCCTACAAGCTGGTCAAACAAATCGTCAATTCTAGGGAGAGGGTGCCTATTCTTTTTCGTTAGCTTGTTGAGCTCCCTATAGTCAACACATAGACGGAGTGAACCATCCGCCTTTGTAGCGAACACCACTGGAGCGCCCCATTCTGAAATGCTCCTCCTAATGAACCCCTTTTCTAGAAGCTATTTAATCTGTTTACTGAGCTCTTTCCTTTCCCGTGGAGCCATGTGTCTAACGGGCAACGCAACGGGCTTTGCATTATCTACAAGATATATGCGGAAGTCTATTTCCCGCTTCGGAGGCAAGCCATTCACCTCTTCGAAGACATCCGGATATTCCCGGACCACTCTAACTGATTGCAAATTTTCAACAGAGGCATCTAGCGATTCAAGATAACTAAGCATAACCGCATACGAGGGATTACAAGAAATTTCCAAAGTATTACCGAGCTGGGTTAGGAGCCTAACAACCCTTTTCTCACAATCAAGGATGGCCCCATTACTGGATAGCCAATCCATGCCCAAAATCAAACCATACCCCGAAAAGCCCAAAACAAAGGCACTACATTGAAATTCTACACTTAGAATAGAAATTTTCAATCCCAAACAGATCATAGACAAATGAGCTGGGCCCCCAATTGGGTTTGAAACAATTAAGGGGTCCTCTACCATACTAGTTTTTAGGTGCAGAGATTCTACTAAAGCAGACGAGATAAAGGAGTGTGATGCGCCAGAATCAAATAAAGTGCGAACGGGGTGATCATAAAGATAAACTACACTTTCTACAGAAGTATTTATACCTCGCTGTTGCAAAGGTGGCGCTTCTAGCACATGAACCTGTGCCCCTGAGGTGGATCCAGCCCTCTGCCCATGTCCTCGTTTCTTTGGGCAGTCCTTAGCCCTGTGGCCTGTCTCACCGCAAGAAAAGCACCCACCACTCTCCTTGACCATCTTTTTCCGGCAGTCCTTTACTAAGTGCCCCACTTTGCCACAGAAATTACACTTCCTCTTCTCTTTGTTGCCTTTCCCGCCTTTCTTAAAGTCTGTCTTTTTAGGCTGCAAACCCTCTTTCTTTCCTTGAGAGCTCTCTGCCTTTGTCTCCTTCTTACCCTTATCTTCTTCGTTCAGCAGTGCCATTTGCACCAATCTTTCATACGTGGCTCCCATGGGTATATGGGTCATGGCCAAACTGTGTAATGGTTCATTCAACCCTTTGACGAAACGGAGAGCCTTCTTGTGCGGGGTGTTGACTAGGTCCAGCCCAAACCTAGCCAGCTCATCGAACTGATTCACATACTCTCTGACTGTCTTGTCCCCTTGCTTGAGAAATAAGAATTTTTCCAACTGCAAACTTCTTTCCGCATCTGAGAGAAATTTAGTCTCAAACCTTGCCCTAAAGTCCTCCCATGTCTCCACTGGTTTTTCTGCATTAGTGACTTCCCACCAGTAGGAAGCCTCGCCCTTTAATAGCCATACTGCCAGTTGTACTTTTTGTCTATCTTCTACCTCAAAGATGATGAATAGGTCCTCAGTTTCTTTCAGCCAATTTCTAGCTGCCACGAAGGACTCAGTTCCATGGAAATCCTTTCCTCCCATAGCTTTAAAATCTTTACATATCTTAGCAAACGTGTTTCCCCGTGGAGGAGGTGGAGGAAAAGGTGCTGCTGCAGCTGGATGATTTCCTGCAGCTGGGGGAGGAGGAACGGTAGGACCTGGCTGAGTGGCCCTTGCTTCTAAGAACCGTCTAAACCAACCAGGTATTGGCACCCCTTCTGGCAAGTTAAGTTCTTCGGACATGCTGAAACAAAAAGGATAGATTCAAAACGAGGGATAAGAGATAATACCTATGGCTTTGGGGAGTGGACTTTGCCTTTTAAAATAAAATAATATTTTATCCTTTAAAAATGCTTCTTTAAATTTTCTTTTGAAAATAAATTTTCAAAACCTTTTATCTGACCTGGTAAACCTATGCTCTGATACCAAGTGAAACACCCCACCTCCGTTAGGGTCACTCTCAAAGGGAATGCCCTAATTTTGGTGGAGGTTTATAGGTAAGAGGTCACAGATAAAAGCACAAGACAGATATAAACACATAAATAAATAAGTAGCGGAAAACAACAGACTTTATTTCATAAAATAAATGTTTACATCAGCATTTCCATAATTGTCTCAAAATCGCATTTCTAATTATTACAACAAATAAAACTGTCTTTATTCTCATAACTTAAAGAAGCATAAAACATAAGTAAACTGCATAAGTCCCCGCAATTGCTATCCAAAGCCATAGCTCAAAGTGAAAGAGATCCAAGCAATACATTTCTCCTCTTCAAGCTGGATGTTAAGGATGGTCAAGCTGCAGTGTTCCCTCCCTGTGGACCTGGGGGGGGGGGAAACGGAAGAAAAGAAGACGAAAGAAAAGTAGAGTCAGACATAAAGCCTGAGTAAGTCTAGGACTATTCTGTCTATGAACAAAGAACTGGGTATGATAAGTATAAACAAGAAGTGGGAAATCACTATAAACTTGGTTAAGTTGTCTAGGGTCGAATATACTATCGTACCCCATGTTAATCTCTGAACCCATATAAACTAGTTCCCAACTGGCACCCCATAATCAGGGTGAAGTGATCCATTCTATGATGATCGGCTCCTACTCGCATAGTTACATGTGTCTTACGGCCCCCGATGTTGTAGTTACCTATGCTGGTCCCACCATGGGGTGTATCAAGTCCCATGGCGGCGGCCCGACACAACCTTAGAATGCACAGGTATGCTACTGGTGCCCAGTGCTTTATTTTTCTGCGCCGGAGTGTGTGCACGCCCGCACCCCATTAGAACCTACACTGCTACACCACCGCCGTCGATTTGACCTCTTACAATCAGCCCAGTAATCGTGCCCCACCCTGCCTAGTTTCAGGGTATCAGATACACCTTATAGGGTTACTGCTGAAAAGGGTCCCCCGTTACTAGGTTTTCTATCTCTAGCCAACATGCTAAGTTGGTTAAGTGTTTTCTAACCTAACCCCACCAGTCCGTTTAGTTTAGCATGTTCCATTTTGATTAAGTCTTTAGTTCACTTAATCCTAACAATCCTGACTCAGCCTTAATTGTCTTATTAAAGCCTTGACCTCTCACATTAGACAGGTATTGTTGTGGCTGCCTGTTGCCGGTTGGTTACGGGCAGTCTTACGCCACAACTCAGTCTAACCTCGGGTCCTTATTGGGCTCCATGTTTAACCTCCCACATTGGATAGGTATTGTTGTGACTACTGGACAGCCGGGCGGTTCCGGGCAGGTTTACATCACAACTCAATCCAACCTCGGGTTAAACACATCGTATTTTCTACATTTACATATTTTGTCTTTCTTCTTTATTTTCTTATATGTAAATATTTGCGGCCCATTATTAAGTTAATGGTGTAAAGACTTACACCAATCATGGGCCCAACCCAAACTTGAATTTGGGCCCCTATACTTTATCTTTTCATTTATTAACAAATTTAACCCAACGTTATTTTCCCCCGTTAAATACGTTCGTTTATTATATATATGTTGGGCTCAACCTTTTTAAGCCCAACTTAGCCATGCGAAAGAGGGGAGGCTTAAAGCGTGATTACATACACAAAAAGGGGAATGTGAACGCATGAACTTGCAACATAGCGTGGAACTACAAAATAGAAACTGGTGTACTTGCATAGTAGTAATGTATACTTTGGTCATAAAGCATAAGTGACATGAATCAAAGCATGTAAACTTGTAGTTAAGATAAGAATCTAAATTGGATATCATTATTGACACATAGTCTTAACTACAACATAAACCTATGTTTTTATTTAGGCATAATGTCAAACATAAGCAAATCATGTTCATAATATTCCTACATGTTTACAAAGGGGTTTACTTCTTAATACAAAGGCATAGTTCAACTTGAATTATTCCAACTTAATCATGATTTTAAATCTATTCACCTAACCATGGCGCACATATACTTATGGCATAAATATTTCTAAATAGGAAATCATGATTTTTACTTTAGTCATGCAAACTTGCAAATGGGATTTTGAGTCTAACCTAGCTATGTACCACCTATGTCATCATATAATTCTTGTTAACAACATAGAGCTAACATGGTTTTCAATTATGCAAAATATCAATCATAGCCTAGTCATATTCATAAGTTCGCAAAGAGGTTTTCTAGTACAAAAGTATGGCTTAATACATAGATCATGATGCCAAATTTTCAACATAATTTCATATGGATTATAACAACCCAAATCTGTTCCAATTTCTCACAAAAATGCTTTTTGTACAAAAATACACATTATGATGGCATAGTGGCAAAACCACAAACTTGCATGAATTTCAATTAAACAACTCTATCCATGTAGTTTCAACATGAATTACATAATTTACAAATATTCCAAACGTATACTTGCATAAAACTACCGCAAACATGTAGTTTTTATAATGAATAACATAATTCGAGAATATCCAAACGTATACAATATTCCAAATCGATAGCAACGCACAAATATGAATTACTTTATCGCCACAAATCAAGTATACAAACCAACACAATTATTTGTTCATACCAAAATAATACTCTACTTACAATTGTGTGGCGAATTCTCTAATTCAGGAATTTAGAGATGCGACTCCTTTTGACGTAGGCATTGATTTGATTTGTTTAAGTTGCTTTATGCTTTAGAATTTGCCTCCTAATCTTCTCTCCAATTTGGTGGCTACTCCTAGTCGTTCCTCAGCAGCATGGTGGCTTCGTTCTTATTTTTGAATGAATAGATTAGGTTGAGTCTAGGGTCATTTTTATAGAGTTTATGAACTGATTAGGACCATCGATGCTGCTTGGATTGATCGTAGCCATTTATTCGAAAGAGAGACCAATTAGAGCTTGCCACCTAGCCCTAATGACAAAGCAAGCTTCTGGAAATCGGCCAAACACAGACCTGGCCAGCCAGGGTGGGCTGGGTTCGACCTGGCTCTGGACCAGGTCGACAGCCCTGTCGACAGGCCTGTCGACAGCCCTGTCGACATGGCTAGCCCAGGTCGACAGCCCAGTCGACCTGGGTGGCTTAGGCGGGAGTTTTCCCGCCCTGGCCAATTGGGCCCGATTTTTAATTTTTAATTGTTTTTCTGAGTTGTTCGAATTTTAAACTTAATTCAGAAACTTCCGGAGGCTATATCTTCTTCATACGGACTCCATTTTTCAAAAACTCGGACTCTATTTCGCGTATTTTTCCGAGACGAATGCAATGGCATATCCCGTTTCCCTTAGTTCTTTGATCTGTAATTAATTATACTTTAATTTGTGGATTTTACAGTTATAGAATTCGCGGGGTGTTACAAAAGGGATAACTGTTACTATATGCGAACTCAACCAGATGCAAATGGTCATCCCATGACCCTCCAAAATCCAATATACAAGCTCTCAAAGATCCTATAATGCACAATTCACCCAAATACCATCATAACCCGATCCAATTCTTGGTAAACCATCAATGAAATCCATTGAGATTTCTTTCCATTTCCATTCGGGAATCTCCAACGGTTGCAATAAACCACTTGGCTTCTTTGGCTCGGCTCTAACTAACTGGCAGTTCATGCACTTGGTTATAAACTTCCCAACATCTCTCTTCATCACTCAATCCTTTTATGTTGGGTACAAACAACCTCTCACTCTTTCGAAGCCATTCTTCTCGATCAAGTCCTTGCTTAATCATTCTCTCGCCATAGATACCCATCTCAACCTTAGAGATGATTTCCAATAGGTTAGGATCGTCCCTCTAACTGGAACCAATCCACTCAATCAAAATCAGTCTGATCATCAAACTTGTTAACATCTCTAGATCTAATCCATACTTAGGTCTGAAATCATATCCCGCGATATACTCCAGTTGCTTCCATCCTAGGAACATAGCCCCTAGATTGGCATGTCTTCTACTCAATGCACCTGTTACCGCACCTAGTCTGGTACTATAGGCACCCGTATATACCATCATCTCTATGTTCCCCATCGCTAGAACCCTACAGGTGATAGTCTACTCAAGAGAAGAAAAATAGGAACAAACATAGCAACCATAGCATCCATCAAACAAGTCCTATCTATCACCTGCTAAAGCCATGAATACTTCGATACCCATATGACTGGTCCAACCAATCTCAAGGGCTAATAGAAGCCCCGGTTACAAACGGACTACCGCACGTCCAATGTACGTTTATCCTCCAAGGATAACTAGATCACGACCAACGGATCCAAGGTAAACGGGCGTCCCCAAATACCCCTGCTTTGAGTCCGCCTAGAATACTCCAAACTATCGACGATTCCTTGGCACTCCATCAGAAGAGCTATCCACAAATCCATCTTCAACTCGAGTCCCACCCAAGTCAATCCATTTTCTTGCAGCCCTCTCGAGTCCAACTCGAGTCAATCCATTACCTTGCCGCCTTCTCGAGTCCAACTCGAGTCATCTCATAGCCCTATCGAGTCCAACTCGGGGCAGTCCACATCATCGAACAGTCTTATCATGTTCCGAGCTGCACCTTATTCCTCGAGTAAACCAAGACATCATCCAATGGTAATCACAACAACTACCTATATCTCATGCAAACCATCCTAGTCGAACTCGACATTCCCCAAGCACAAGCCCCAAAGGCCTAAACCAATATCAGACAAGCACCCAAGGAACATCTCCTCTGAATTCAGACAATCTACGTGAGATGATATGAAAAAAACAAGAAAACACTCGAGCACCCATAACTAACTATGGCTATCCTCGTCAATCTTGCTTTGAAACTATCGTTGATCTCATGACAGCCCATGCCATATGTCAAGCATAGATGGCAACCCTAGTTTTAACCAGACTACTGCACGTACAATGTACATTTGCCTCCCAGAGACAACTAGAACTTACAACAATGATATTCCCTCTATAACACTAGTCGGCATCGCTGATGACTATCCACAAACTCAGATTCAGTCTCAAGTATCCCTTAGTTCCAGTTATTATTGCCATTAATAGGTAGGTACCCAATACCACCTTATACCCTTGGAGCCAATCGACTCCCAAAATAATGCTAAACCAAGTAAAGCCTAAAACAAAACAATCACAAGCAAACATGCGTCTGTGACTCTATAAGACCAAATTACAACAAATCTCGAGTTCCAATTCCAACCTATCTACCAGGTCACTAGATATGAAGGAATGGGAAGCCCCGTCAAACAAAGCTTGAACAGGAACATAATAAATAGAAAGCATACCTCAAATAACGACACCCTTTCCCTTTTCCACCGCAGTTGGGACATTCGATGAAGAAGAAACAACATTGATAGCATATGCTTTCACGATTTGCTTCTCCTTAGGAGGTTGCAGACATTTATCTTTGTGATGTCCCGCTTGGCCACAATTGAAGCACTTCCATTCCCCAGGCCTTTCCTGACAATCTCTGGCATAATGGCCCTTCTTGCCACAGCTAAAGCACTCGCCATCTTCCTTATTCTTCATATTCTGACCATCCTTGGTTTGGTTCTGTTTCCTCTTAGTCTGGGGATTATCCTTGCCTCCACTGCTTGCCAGCGGCTTTGGCTCCTCTGCAGATGTAATAGCAACCTCGGTCTTCGACTTAGGGTAAAGGCTCTCAGATCTCAATGCCTTTTCCACAATAGATTCGAAAGTCTCATCGATATGGTTTATGAGTTTCTCCCCCAAGTACTCATCTAGGCCAGTTATGAACTTCTCGTTCTTCTTCTCGACCGTATCGATAAGGGACAATCCATACTTCGATAAGGTATCAAGTTCATCAATATACTCCGAGATTGCCCTACCATTCTGCTTAAGCTCCAAGAATTTCCTAAATAATTCCGATTTCTGAGTGGATGGAATAAACTTATCACTGAATCGGGCCTTAAACTGATTCCAGGTAACTTGTTCCTCGGGAGTAGCCGCTTTAATGGCATTCCACTAATTCATTGCCCGTCCTTGTATCTGACGGGATGCTAGCTTTCTCTTCAATGCATCCTTGATTCCCAAATTCTCGAATATGCGCTCACAACTATCTATCCAGGCTTGAACTTCCATAGTCGACTCTGTTCCATGGAATGACTTCCCACCAAGACTAGTATAATCCTTGCATAGCTTGGCGAAATTGGCTCTAGGCGCCTGCACTGCTGCATCACCACCATTAGTAGCATTAGGAACTTCCCTCTGAACATCCCTAAGCAACTCTCTCATGAAGTCAGTAAACATCATCCCCATGTCAGGAGCATTCCTACTATTGGCCCCTGAACCCGTATTCCTTGTATATCGACTCATCGTTCAATCTTTAAAGAGAAAACGATTAACCATCTCTTCAATGGTGCTGTGAATTCATCCTTAGATATACTAATAGTATATATGTATAGCTTTGGAAAACCAAAATATAACAAATATGCGCTCTCCTATACGTACACTATCTCTCCTTGGTGCCTTTCCCTAGGTTAACTACGCAACCTGGCTCTGATACCAAGTGTGACGGCCCGCCCCGCATAAGCCGACATTTCCCTTGAAATGCGTTGTGCCGATGTCCAACCAGCACAGGACGGTCGTCATAGGAAAAGAAAGAAAACGATGAATCACCAAAAAACCTGTAGTATATCTCACAGCGCATAGAATAAAATATAATAATAACATAACTTGACATAAAACAGGCGAGACAGTGCATAACCTGAAAACTAAACCATCATAGTAGCGGAAAATTCAAAATATAGCTTATGATCCAAACCATCTTTATTACAACTCTTAAAACTGTCTCAAAAGCAAAATAGAAAGGTACACTACTAATGCCCAAAGTAGTGACCAGTAACAACATAGGGAGAATATATGAGAGTAATACGTGTAAGCCTCCTGCTCGTCTCCGGACAGCTACTCTTGCATAACCAGCCAACCTATCTCTAGTCTGCTCATTTAGGAGCACCCAGAGTAATAAGAAGAGACATAAAACGCTGGGTCAGACAAAAGTCTAGTATGAGCGATAAGCAGCAAAACAAAACAATAACAGATATAATCTAATCATACCTGGACCTGAACCTGCAACCAAAGAGTTAGTACAACAAGATGTACAACACTCTAAGGTAACACTAACATAAAGTGTAAATAGGGGTGTAGGTCATGGGGATAGCAAACATCAAACATAGCAACATCCTCACATCTCTCACCCAGTGCGTAAAGCATACGATATCCACTACTCGATCACCCAATCCTTTGCCACGATCACTTTGCTCCATGGAGTCACAATGACTCCATTGCACTGATCCATTGCCACTAATCCCTCTCTCAGTGGTGAACTAAAGTTATGGATATCGATAACCCCTTTGCATACTTCCCGCAACAAAGTCCAACTCATGAAGTTAACTCGTTGGTTCCCGTCTGGATCCTGAGTTCTAACTTCGTATTTGGACTACCTTTGCATCTCGGGTTTTGGTTGAATTGGTTTTGGTCTTCAGAAGAGTTTACGATCGTCGTCGCGTGGTCCTCCCCGTATACATCGGCTCGCGGCTCGCCCTGACATTGGCTCGTGGTCCCCTTTTTTATCGGCTCGTGGTCCTCTTTCTTCCTTGCGCAGTTCACGGATCGCCATCCTAGGGGTCGCCCCCTAGGGTTCGTCCTCTTCCTAGGGGTCGCCCTCCTAGGGTTCGCCCCCTTCCTCACGATCGCCCTCCTAGGGTTCGACCCCTTCCTAGCGGTCGCTCTCATAGGGTTCGCCTCGTTCCTCACGGTCGCCCTCCTAGGGTTCGCCCCCTTCCTCATGGTCATGGAGATACTTCATGAACGGGTTACTGACCAATTTCCTGCAACTTTCCAGCAAGCTATTTACGCGACACGATGACGTTTTCGACCAATCTAACAGTTATAGGCAATTACAAAACATTCCAAACAGTAATAGCAGCATGTATAGTCAACCATAAACACCAAAACAACAATTTAACATGCAAATATGGATCAAACATACCCATAACCATGATTTTCCCCTTAATCCCCTTAATCATGATTTAACCATATGATTAGCAAAACATGTCCAAATTAACCCAAATTTCTAACAGAGGCATAAAATAATATTTTAGAATTTTTCAATTTTTTTCTATATTTTTATATCGCAAAATTTCGTTAATTAACACTAATCACCCCTAATTAGCGTAATTAGTGAAAAACAAGGCAAATCACTCACCTTAGCCACAAATAAATCTCAGATCTGAAAATATCTCTGATTTGGGTCGAATCTCTATGCAACACAGTAGCTTTACCTCGATCTCAATGCTAATCCACTTTAATTTGATGTTGATTAGGCTAATATGTGATTAAACGGTGATTAGAAGGTTATTTGGGAGTTGGAGGCCATTGTTAATTTTGAAGAAATGAAAGTGGCGGCTGCAAAAATGACAAAGAAAGGTTTCTCTACCCCCTTTCAGCCCTTAAATACCTCTAATCCCGAAATCCCTAATGGACCTAGCTGCTAATTACCCAGTTAAGCTATTTTTCACCTTCCAAACCTTATTTCAGCCATATCTCCCATAAGGTAAGTCCGTTTGATCAATGTGGCCACTCTACGGAAAGAGAAACCATCATCCGAATCCATTGGGAGTGGTTTCAGGTCAAAACTCCTTACCAATCAAAAATTATAGGCGAAACAAGATTCTCCCTGGGCAAAATGGTCATTTAAAAATCGGCGAAAATCGTGAACATGGAAAATGACCCAATAGTCGCTTCCCAAAGTTATACGACCATACGACTTCTCAAGAAAAAGAAATAATTATTCTACGATCCTCTGATGCGTAGAATGCGGGTCGTTACAGTTGGACTTCCGCTTATCATTATTATTACGTTCATTAGACTTAATACTTCCAATTATAAGTTTAATTATACTAAACCTACTTTATTCTTTCTTATTTAATTATAACCTTATCTTACACTATTATCACAACAGTTATTGTGGGTTTGCTTATTAACTTTGTTTCCCCTAACTAAGGTTTATTAATAAGTTCTATGTTCATCATTTATTATAATTTACGTTATAATTCCACTTGCCCCTAGGATAATACTACCTATTATATTTCATTCCCATTCATATAATTAATTATAATAGGTTATATTCCCTGTTCATCACATTATCCTTAAGTTCCTTAATATTAACCAAACTTTTATTGTTGTAACCTTGTTTTACTTACCATGTTGCACATTCTTATTATTTCAGGAAAATATTTCGCACACTTCATTAGATTGGTTAGTGGAAAGATGTAAAGATTTATTTCCATAATGTACATCAATTATGATCTTTAGCTGCAAGCTATTTATTTTATTTACATCATGGACATATATATATATATATATATTTATATATATTTGAAAATTGGTTCACTTTATTGCTTAAAACCAATAAAAAAACCTCCTTTATGAGCCTCGTTAAAACCCCATAATCCCCCTAGTGGGTACCTTATAG
The DNA here is from genome assembly GCA_030737875.1 of Allium sativum. Lineage (NCBI taxonomy): Eukaryota > Viridiplantae > Streptophyta > Magnoliopsida > Asparagales > Amaryllidaceae > Allium > Allium sativum. The sequence goes on from CM060915.1 coordinate 383,545,335, forward strand.
GGAAAAAGAGTACTCATCAATTTGGTATACAACATGAAGATTACATTTGTCATAATCAAAAGAAAATACATAGAAGAATTTCAATTTAGAACTAAAAATCAAGTCCAGCTCTTCTCAGCCCAAGAAAACAGGCCCATCCACTTCTTCAGTTCAAAAGATTATCTTCACTTCATCCTGTATCTGTTAATTCAATGCCCCACTTCTTGAGAACACTCTCATTCCTCAAACTTCGAGCAGATCTGGATCCATTATTTTGGACAAGAAAAACAATTTCACGTTCAATTTTAAAGAGCGTTGATGCTGTAAGATTCTTCTTTCCCTGAAAAACCCTCAAATTCCTCTCTCTCCAAATGAAATAAATAGCTGTTGTAAAAGATCCATACGCTAAATCTCTCAATTGATCTGCTGCTGGAAAGTTTAAAAACAACTGTCTTGCTTCTTCCTTCAGATCCAATGAACTATTCAATGAAAGTTTCAATTTTTGCTTCAACGTTAACCAGATGAAAGCTGAAAAATCACACTGGAAAAACAAATGATTTATGGATTCTGGATGGTTTTCACAAAGTGGACAAACAGGATTTACTTCAGAGTTATATCGCAAGATTCTATCTTTAGTGCTCAATCTCCCCAAAACCGCAAGGTATGATATAAATGACATTCTTCTATTATTCTTTTTATGCCAAATAAATGAATAAATTAGATCTGAAACTTCATGAACTCGAATAAAGTCCCAAACTTTATGAAAAGAAAAGTCACCACCTTCACACCATTCATATCTGTCATGATTTAATTCAGGATAACGCTTAATTGCATTTATTTCATCAAGTAGTGCTCTTGTTGCAGGGTGGACTTGAGGATAGAAAACTTCATTTCTGATAATTTCAGCAACTTTCTCTTTAGGTTGGCTAATTATATGCAATCTATCAAAACCAAGCAGATCAACCATACATTTACAATTTATCCAGGGCTCCATCCAAAGATAAGTGTTTTGACCTTTGGATATTATCTTATTAAAAAATTGCTTGTATCTAGATCTAAGTTTTAATATAGCTTTCCATGTGCTTGATGCATTTACGTCTACTGCCATAGTCCAGAATTTTTTTTGTTTACAATATCTATTTTGAACCCATTTGCTCCATAAAGAAGAATTAGAAAGATAATTCCACATTAGTTTGATACAGGCAACTTTCTTGAGATCACTAAATTTCTTCAAACTAATTCCACCTTCATCTGTAGATTTACACAGTGAATCCCATGCAACTTTGTGTGAAGTCCCACCCTAGAAAAAATCAGCACACAGTGTCTGTAGTTTGCTTAAGGTATATTCAGGAATTTGATAAATTAATAACCAATATAGAACTATTGGGGTTATTACTGAATTTATCAATTCTGCTCTACCTGCAAAACTAAGAAGTTTTGTTTCCCACCCTTGAATTTTACTTTGTATCCTTTGAATCAAGGAGTTACATTCTGAATAATGTAGATAATTTGATGACAAAGGAACACTAAGGTATTTAATTGGAAGAAAACCTTGCTCATACCTCAATATATTTAAAATTTCTGATGCATTTTCAACAGATTTGCTGAAAAATATCTTTGTTTTAGTTGCATTCACATTCAAATCTGCTTATTTACTTAGATTCTGAAATATATCTTTGAGAATATTTGCATTTTGAATTGAAGATTTGCCAAAAATCATCCGGTCATCTGCATATAGTAGGTGTGAAATCATAGGCTGCACTAGACTACTTGGTTGAAATATTTTAGAACTTGTTGCTTCATCCATCATAAAAGCGAAATACTGCATTGTTATTGCAAACAAGTATGGAGACAGTGGATCACCTTGCCTCAATCCCCTTGTAGATGAAATGAAACCTTTAGGGACTCCCTGAATTATAACAGAAAAAGTAGCAGTAGCCATACACTCAAATATCAAATTGATAAAATGATTAGGAAAATTCATCTTTGACATTAAAAAACATATAAGCCTCCTATTGACTTTATCATATGCTTTTTGTAAATCAACCTTCACACACATCTTTGGCATACCTACTTTTCTGAAATCTCTCGACAATTCATGGGCCAAAAGTATATTATCCCCAATATACCTCTCTTGAATAAATGCACTCTGATTTAAAGAAATCAGTGATGGAAGAAAAGGTTTTAGTCTATTGCATGAAATTTTGGAATTTTTTTTATAATAGACATTATAGCATGAGATTGGTCTGTAATGAGCAATTTCAGATGGTCTTTCATTCTTTGGGATTAAAGTTATAAAAGTATGATTTAATGCTTTAGGAAGTTTTCCAGATTGAAATATATCAGATATTGCAGCATGTAAATCATCTTTTAATTCATCCCAATGATATTTAAAAAAAATTGCACTCATACCATCTGGACCAGGACTGGAGTCATCATGAATAGAGAAAATTGCATCTTTAATTTCTGATAAATCAATTTCTCTTAGTAGAAAATTCTGACCTTGCTCATTAATAGTTGATATTGGCTGAAAATTCGGGAAGTTGGTTGCACATGGACCATTAAACATTGATGAGAAATAGTTAATTGCCTCATTTTCAATCTCTTCTGATTTAAACAGCAAACTACCACTTGAATCAATTAGAGCTTTGATATGATTAAAATACCTTCTGTTGGACATTCTAGAATAGAAAATTTTAGAATTTGTATCACCTTGCTGAAGCTAAGAAACTTTAGATTGTTGCTTTAAACCACTAAAGTAAGATAATTTCAAATTCTGAAAGTTTCTTTTAGCTTGTAGATAATCATCATATACATGGACATCATCTGGATTAAGATCTGCATCAACTTCCAATTGGGAAACTAACTGTTCAGCCTGCTCAAGGTTAGTTGCATTTCTATTTCTTACTTTATTCCAATTTTTCAATTCTCTTTTACAATTGCAAAGTTTTTGTAAAAATTGATAACTATGAAAGCCCCAACAAGTACCATTCCAACCTTTTTGAATTGCATCTTGGTATCCTTCTATGTGTAGCCAATCATTTCTGTATCTGAAAGGGAATCCTTTAATTTCTGGAGCTGGGATTATATCTAGCAAAATAGGGTTATGATCACTGGACTTTTGAGGAAAAGAGAGAGCCTTCATGTTAAGGAATTGATGCATACATATATTATTCACCAGTATTTTGTCAATATGTGTAGCTATTCCTCTTCTACGCCAAGTAAATTGAAAACCCAATGGTTTTATCTCTGACAGACCAGTTTGAATTAAGAATTTTTGAAATTCCCTGATTTGGCTATAAGGAACAGGAAGTCCCCCTTTTTTATCATGTGGGGATAACACATTATTAAAATCTCCCATTAAAATCCATGCATTTGAATATGAACTTGATTCAATAATCAGTTGATTCCATAGATTTATTCTTTCACCAAAAGTGTTACTACCATATATCACTGTAAATGTCATTATATATCCACCTCTATTAACTGCATTAACTGTCATATGTTGTGGGGACAAAAATAGCACATTCAAATCCCATACCTTAGAATCCCAAATCAATAATATCCTTCCAGAAGAAATTGATGAATTATTTGTAAGAAATTTCCAATCATTTGGGAGAAGAGAAGAAAATAAACCTAAATTAGCTGAATTTAACTTTGTTTCTACTGAACCAACAAGAGTTGATTTAGTAGAATTAAGGAGTTTGATCACTTCCTTCATTCTAAAAGAAGTGTTCATTCCCCTTACATTCCATGCTAATAAGGTCATTTAATAGATGAAGAACTCCTTGTATTTCTTTTAGCAGGAGTAGGAATTTTTGATTTTGCAGCTTGTAAATAACTAGTGTTCTGATTGATATAAGAGAAACATCCAACTGTTTGCCTTTGTCCAGATTATTGACTTTATCATTCTCAGCAATAGCATCTGCTAGTTATTAATATCATCAGGTATGACTTTTTCAGGAAGCTTGGAATTCAAAAAATCTAAATCATCTTGAGCTCTTGAACTAGATGGATCTGGATTATTTGATAATATATCATCTATGTCAGGTTCCTTTGGGTGAGATTGATTATTTGAAATATCATTATTTGAATTTGAATTGTCCACATTTTCAGTTTGTTTAGATCCATCATCGTTCTCTTGATTTTCTTCTTGTGTATCAGGAGGAATCCATCTTGAATCTTTTACAACTTCATGATACTCATCATCATGTCCAAAAATATTACATTGAGAGCACTTTAATGGTATGAATTCATACTCAACATTTATTTTAATCTTCTCTCCATTAGGAAGCAATATAGGAATTTCAGTTTTCAACTCTGTTTGGGTATCAATTGAAATAAGAACTCTCGCATATTTAGTGAACTTTTTCTCTGCTGTACTCTCATCAATTAATAGTGGTTTTGAGATAAAACTAGCTAGTAATTGAAATGCTTCTTTTGTCCATAGTTCTAAAGGTAAATCAACTAATCTAATCCATATCTGGACCAAATTACTCTGTTTTCCTTTAAAAACAAAACCAGGATGCCATGGTTCAACATACAATAATCTCCAAAAATGTGAGTATGTATTGCTTTCTATAATACGCTGGAAATCTTCACTGCTTTCAAAATGAACAATAAAATCATAGCTAGGTGAAACATGAATGTTAAAAAACCCCAATGGTTTCCATACCTTTGTTATATACTCCTTTAATTTGATTGTTGAAAGTCTGAAAAAGATTGGAATCAAAGCAATCGTATTAACCCATGAAGATTCTGATAGATTATACCCTTTTTCAGGTACAAAAACATAATCCAACGAAGTTTTTATGAATTCGAGCTTTCTGCTTTTCAAGTTTGAAGACAGATCTGGATTCGACTTTGGATTTGAAGCTGCATTTGGATCTTTATTCTCAGATCTAGAATTTTGATTAGGATTTATTAAGGAAACAATTGGTTGAGATCTTGTATTTGAAAAAGTAGAAAAAATGTAATAACCCGGAAAATGTGAACCAGTTTAAAATTTTTAAATCAGGTTATTACCAAGAATTTGAATAGTGGAAATAGCCTATTTCAATAAAATATAGAATTTGGTATAGTGTTGTAGTTTGAAATTTTGAATATAAACTTTGTCTGACTGTACCGGGTGGAAAATATAACGGATTTTGACGAAACTGAAAATATTTAAATCTGTTTATCAATACCTTTCTAACGAATCTGAAAAATTGAAATTTCATAACGGAAATCAAAAGTTATGGCCAAATGAATTTTCAGAAAGGTCGCTATATAGTATATATAGCCCTTGAAAATTGAGATTTTGCATACGACCTCGGAATTCGACGAAACCACTTTTGTTGGGTCCGGGATGTCAAATTATTGCTAAGTTTCAAATTTCATAATTTTTGAAGCTAGTATGTGAGCGGGGCAAAAGAAAATGTGTTTGGTCAAATTCTGTTAAAATGGGTCGACCTAAAAATGGCCGTTTTGCAAACGAGCTCAGAATTCGACGAAACTGGTTTTGTTAGGACCGTATCATCAAAATAAAGCTAGATTTATTTTTCTGGAAATTTTCGATTCAGTTTGTGGCCCTGGCAAATTGAAATGTACGTTTAAATTAAATATCGAATGTTTTATATTTTAATTTGAAAATTAACTGACTGTAACAGTCGAAATGGCCAATGAAACATATCCCATTGTGTTCGGAATGGGGGTATTTAGCTAGGGGCGACAGTCGTTGGGTTTGATTTCGAGTTCGTCTGTGGAAGGGGGTATTTTTGGAATTAAATAAATTAAAAATAAAAATAAAAAGGGGATCGACCAATCACAATTCATCTTCCTCATCGTCTTCCTGTCGCGACGCGGAAAAGAGATCCGAAACTTCTCTCTTAAATTTCTCCGCAACCACACAACGAAATCAAGCAAACTCAGATCCATTTTGAAGAGCGTTCAGAGATCTTCAAATCCATAGTAATTTCAAGAATTATCGTTGAGTATTGAGGGAGTTATAGCGTCGGGAAACCCCGAACTTTGCGCCGCCGCCGTGGGTTCTGGAGGCCACCGAGTTGATCATCTCGGGTAGCTTTGGGAAGCTCTTTCCTTCCTCTTCGACGTAGCGCTGGCCGTTCGTCCTAAAACTTCGTGGTTTTGCCGAAAAGTTCAACCCTAGTTTTCGAAATCAAAAAGGGTATACGGCTGAAACCATTTTCAACTGATTTTTACACTATAAAGCGTTGCAAACTTGTAAAAATCGTATCTTTTTGCTATGTTAACGTAATTCGATGAAATAGGAGACACCGTGACCGCAAGGAGGCTCTCTACATTCTAGAAGAAGCCGCGGATTTTTCTGACCTTCCTACGATTTTTAGCACCGCAATAACCAATGTGAGGAATCTAAACTATTTGTGTGAATGAAATCGTGTTGTATAAATTATATAAGCGAAGTGTAAATTATATACGCATTGTATACCTCATGTACATGTGTTGTATAAGTTATATTAGCGATGTATAAATTATACAAGCGTTGTTTGAAACATATATGCTTTGAATTGTGATGAAATGCAAGTGAATTATTATATTATATATATATATATACTCCCCTCGTCCACAGACCATGGACGATATTTATTGCTTGTGATTGACGTGATATTATATGGTATGACAAATGGTTGAAAAATACCTTTATGGTTGAAAAATACCTTTATGGTTGAAAAATACCTTTGTGGTTGAAAAATACCCTCTTGTGGTTGAAACAAAATAGAATAGGATTGTGGAATTGAAAATAAAACATGCCGCCTGCGTGCGAACTAGATGCATGATCACCATTGTCAAAAACCGCGAGGTTTTAAGGTAGAGCGAGGAGCCGTACTAGGGACAGTCCCGGTTTTAACTACCCTGCCGTTATGCTGCCGAAATTTTCTGAAATATTTATGTGTTAGAATAATTTTCATTCGTTGAAATAAATTACATAAACTATATAGAATATTCATGTGTTGAGTTGCAATTCATTCGTTGGGTTGAAATTCATGTGTTGAATATTATTTGAATTTAAACAAATGGCTTTAGCGATAAAAATCACATTTTTATATATATACAAACTATATCGAATATTCATGTGTTGAGTTGCAATTCATTCGTTGGGTTGAAATTCATGTGTTGAATATTATTTGAATTTAAACAAATGGCTTTAGCGATAAAAATCACATTTTTATATATATACAAACTATATAGAATATTCATGTGTTGAGTTGCAATTCATTCGTTGGGTTGAAATTCATGTGTTGAATATTATTTGAATTTAAACAAATGGCTTTAACGATAAAAATCACATTTTTATATATATACAAACTATATCGAATATTCATGTGTTGAGTTGCAATTCATTCGTTGGGTTGAAATTCATGTGTTGAATATTATTTGAATTTAAACAAATGGCTTTAGCGATAAAAATCACATTTATATATATATATACAAACTATATAGAATATTCATGTGTTGAGTTGCAATTCATTCGTTGGGTTGAAATTCATGTGTTGAATATTATTTGAATTTAAACAAATGGCTTTAGCGATAAAAATCACATTTTTATATATATACAAACTATATAGAATATTCATGTGTTGAGTTGCAATTCATTCGTTGGGTTGAAATTCATATGTTGAATATTATTTGAATTTAAACAAATGGCTTTAGCGATAAAAATCACATTTTTATATATATACAAACTATATAGAATATTCATGTGTTGAATTGCAATTCATTCGTTGAGTTGAAATTCATGTGTTGAATGTTATCATCTTTTAAAAATAAAATGAATCGACAATCAAAACTATATTAAATAGTGAATATGAAGTGTTAAAAATACACATGCGTCGAATAAATATTTTTGATGATAAAAATATTCCTTTTATCATGTATACGCTTAGTTAAAAATACACACATGTTGAAATAAATAATAGTTTGCTAGAAATATTATTATTAGCTTTGTTCTGCATATATATACATGTGTTGAACAGGAAAAATGGATTAGCTGTAGAGTAATGAAATTATTTGCGTGCCCGACAAATAGGTAAACCTTGATGAGTTGGCTGCGCAATTTTATTTATATATCAACTCCTGTGAATGCCATTGGATGCGGAGTGCTGGTTATTCTATGTGAAATAATAAATAACGCCATAGGATAGTAACAATTAATTTTGAACTACACTACATGGCATACTTCTTGATGATAGGCATACTTCATCATATTCCACATAAGCAACTGGAGCTTGTGTGACGAGGTGGAAGATTTACCATACAAGCAAGAGGCTTGTATGGCGATGACTATGTACTACAGGTTGAACTGATGACTGATATGGACTATATAAATTATAACGATAAATTGCCAGATTAATAAAAACCCCACACGGGTCTGGAGTTGACAATAATCACGTCGCTCTAGTTATTAGATACGGTACATGGACTATTTATTTCCACACGGAAACGGGGTGACGAGAATTTATTCTCTGGAGTGATTATCAGTACATACTCCCCCGTAAACACCAGAATATATCACTATAAATATGTGAATGCTTTTTAGGATTTATTGGGTACCTAATACGGCCCAATAAATTTCCAAACCCCTCCCCGTACAAAGGAGGTTATGGCGAAATTTTTCGAAATATTAAGGCGTTAGTGAAATATTTGAAGTGAAAACGAAGTTGAAAATATAGAATGAACTATAGTTGAAATTATAGAATGAACTATATTTATATATATAAATATAAATATAATTAAAAGGAATAGAGGCCGTGCAGTACGCGTTTCGGAATCGTAATTTGAAACGATTAGTGCGAGAAATCCGACCATCGGATTTTCCCGAAACCGCAACCGCTGGGTTCGCCTTGGAAATATCTTTCCAACGGCACCAACCTTGTAAAAATCCAACGGTTGGATTGTCCGGAATGTTTAATTCAAATCTGAAGAAAAACAGCGCCAGAATCATTTATATTTATATATAAATATAAATATATTTAAATTAAATCGAATAACGACGCTGTAGTTCGAATTTTGAAACCGTAACTTCAAACGACTAGTGTGGAAGATCCGACCGTCGGATTCTCACAAAACTGGAACCGTTGGGTTCGCGTTGGAAATATCTTCCCATTGATATAGACTTTGTGGAAATCCAACGGTTAGATTTTCCGATATGTGTAAAACAAATTAGGAGAAAAACAGCGCCAGTGCCACGACACGACCTGAAACGTCGTTTAATTAAATATGGCCATTTTTAAATAAATAAAAATGGCGAATAATCGTTATAAAATATTATAAGCAACATTGATTGAAAATAAGCCAATTGGGCTTGAATTGCTTGATATTTGTTGGTTGTATGTGATTGACGCGAAAATAACACTAAATAACTGAAAGATGGATGTCGAATAATATAACCATAAAAAGAATCGATTTAAATTCTAATGACGTGAATTATTTGAAAAGGCCGAGCTAACCCTCATTTCAAATAATTTATCGAGCGATTCGAATTGGAAAATGCAAAGACGATTCAAGACCGACGATCTTCGTATCGGTTGGATGGGCGCTATTGAGGTTCCTGACCGGAGTAGCTACCGGAAGGGGACGAAAGTAGTAGCCGTCTGAACGTATGTGTTGATTGTACGGATATGCGAGGAATTTGACGCCTCTGGTTTCGTTCAGACCCAGGACGGACTTGTAAATGGACTGTGTGTCTGACATTGGATTTTGTTCTATACTGATTGATCTCTGTTAAATATATATCTGTTTGGCGGCGGAGAATTTATTCTTTTGCTTAACGCCCTTCTCTGAGACGTACGAGCTCAGAGGTTATATATCGATGGAAATCAATCGTATGGAGTGGACTGCCTATGTGGCATGCCAAGATGCTGAGATCAAGGCTTCTGTTGCAAAGCAAAGTCTTGTGGATGATGATCAAAGCAAGGTCTACGTGGCCTAGCTTTGTGTATTTCGTAGACTCGCGAGCCTCACACCCCGGTATGAGTTAAAAACGGGATACGGACTGCAGGGAGAGCACGACGTTTCTTTCTAGCTATGGTGGTGTTAGTGACTTACCAGCCCTGACATATATATCTACTTTTCACCTTTGTGGTTGTTGGAATGCGAGGCGCCTCGATTATAGGTCTGTAAGGACCGGGAAACGTGTGTTCAGGCATAATTAATCCTCTAACGTAAGTGAGGACCGACCCTGAAGCATCCAAGGGTTACCCAGAGTGTGTAGTCCTGAGGCATTTGCAAGAGTGTCTCGAAGCGGAGAGGAGCTTGCCCCTTGCCTCGACTCATGACGGAAATCCAATTTCCAATACGAAATAACGGACTTGATTGTAGAACTAGTATGGCGACATAGTAGATGGTAGCTATGCCGCCTATGATTGATATTTATGATGCTATTCGTTTTTGAAACATATATGCACTAGTAATAATATCAAATGATTTCGTTTTATACGTATCAAGCATATTTGGCTATTATAAGGTAAAACTCTATCCTCCGGCTTGCGTTGCATTGTGTGATGGGACCTGAGTCTTATAATGGCTTCATTCTTTCTAAAAGCATTGCGTTGTCTTAAAAGAATTTACTTTGTTTTAAATGCACTAGCAATCACTGGAGTAAACCCGTTCCGCGAAAGTGGCGTGGTCCTATGATTTGCTATTTACTGTTGTTTAACTGTTAAATAGATTCCTCATACCAGTCCCCATGACTGACTCGTTGTTTGTTTCACTTTGCAAACGCGGGTGCCCTTATTTTCACACGGGCAGCCTAGTACACAGGTGGCAGGTTGTTTTTGGCTCTGCACTGCTGCATAGGGTGCATTTTTGGCTCATGGCGAGGCTGACTTCACAGAGACGACTTTGACATTTTCTGCCATTACTGTACTTATATTATGATTCCGCCACGGGCGATGCAGACTGATTTACTTTTCGTATTTCTTATTGTATGTATATGTACCGCCTTCGGCGATGTAGACTGATACCCTTATTATGTCGTACTACATGTATGTATTCCGCCTTTGGCGATGATGACTGATCACTTTCCTTTTTATTTACTAAGTTATATCCCACACTATGCTATTCTGATATCATTACATGTTGTGATTCCGCTGTCATATCAATGTAAAATTATTCTATTTATTGTTTCTGCTATTATCTGTACTCTGCTATGATGATTAATGTGTTATTTCCTAATGATTATCCTTAATACCGCCCCTCGGATTTTGGGATCGTCACAGTTGGTATCAGAGCTTAGGTTAACCTTAGTTCCGGGATCTAACACATTGAACACCTCGTCAGAATAGAATCAGTAGTGTTCTAATGCGAGTAGCTCATTAGAGATAGGATTAGCAATGTCCTAGAATGAGCTAAGCAGATTAGCAAAACAATTTGATCAGTACATCATCATTATCTTTCCTTGTATTCCCTTGCCTTATCATTTATGAAAATTGTCAAATCTGTGAGCTTGACTCTTTTCTTGCTTATACAGTATTCTCTTAGATGGCTACACGGGCAGCAGCAGCTAGAGGAGGCCGTGGAGGCCGAGGAGTGGAAACAGGAGGATGGGGGAATATCCCCGTAGTTGTGGAAATCCCTATTGTTCAGCCACCAGCACCTGAAGAATTTGAGCTGGATAAAGTAGCAAAGAGGTACAGAAATCTTGGGGGAAAACCTTTTACTGGCACTGGCACAGTGACCGAGGCTATAGCTTGGTTGAAAACCTGTGAGAAAATCTTTGAAGGAATGGGCATGGGAACCAACAACAAAGCCCGACTTGGCATCTGGCTCCTCCAGGAGGAAGCAGAGCTGTGGTGGGATGCCATTACCTCAGAAGAAGAAGCTGGTACGGTCAGGACTTGGGAGGAATTCAGAACTATGTTCAATGAGAAATTTGTACCTGAACAAGCTCTAGAGAGGATGCGAGAGCAATTTGCTAATCTCCAGCAAGGAGATCTCTCTATTCAGGACTATCTAAATAAGTTCACCCAATTGTCGCGCTATGCTCCAGAGCTGATTATGACCAACAAAGCAAAGAACAAGAGATTCATATTTGGGCTGAAGCGCAAGTACCACGACAGGGCTATGGGTAACATCAAACTCTCCTTTACAGAACTAGTAGAGATGGCTTGCAAATACCGAAGACATGGATGAGAGGCATGCTAGCCAAGACCGCGCCAAAAGCCAAGCTGGAAATAAGCGCAAAGCCTCAACAGATCAACCCGAATCTAGCATTACCGCGGCCGCTACCCAAAAACCCGCAAAGATCCCGAAAGGAAATTGCTACAACTGCGGGAAGCCAGGTCACTTTTCTAATGTATGCAAAGCTCCGAGGAAGCCAAAGGCAAATGACTCAGCCGAATGCTACAACTGCCATAAGAAGGGGCACTATAGCAGGAACTGTCCTCTGAAGCAGAATGCTCAAGTGGCTCATGTCTATGACGGGAAGACCCCGCCAGCTACCACCGATGGACCAGGTAAACCCGATGTCTTGGGAGGTACCCTTACCATTAAAAATATTCCTGTTTCTGTACTTTTTGATACTGGTGCATCACGTAGCTTCATATCTGGTATCCTTGTTCACAAACTAAAATTGAAACGAAGAAAACTTAAGGAACCAATTAAAGTTCAAAACCCGATAGGAGGTTCTGTTAGTCTCAGTATATACTTCAGAGTGCCTATCTCTTATTCATGTTACAAGTTTCCCATCCACTTAATTGTTATGGATTTATCGGAATTCGATGTTATTCTCGGTTTGGAATGGTTAACCAAATATAAGGCCGAAGTTCGATGTGCCGAAAGAATCGTTAAAGTCGAAACGAAGCTTGGACCTATATATATACCATGCCATGGCTCAGAAATTAATAGAACAGAATTTTGGTCTTCTTTAGAAGTTACTCCCCCTTCATTAGAAAAGATACCAGTCGTTAAAAACTATGCGGATGTGTTTGAAGAAGTAGAAAACTTGCCGCCGCAAAGAGAAATTGAATTTAGGATAGATCTAATTCCTAACGCCCGACCAGTAGTACATCCAATAAGAAGAATGGCCCCGAAAGAAAAAGAAGAGCTAAGTAGTCAAACCCGAGAATTGCTTTGGAAAGGTCTGATCCGACCGAGCTTTTCAGCATGGGGAGCAGCAGTAGTATTTGTCCCGAAATCAGACGGTACTCTAAGACTTTGTGTTGATTACCGAGATCTCAATAAACAAACACTGAAGAACAAATATCCTTTGCCCCGTATAGATGATCTGTTAGATCAATTAAATGGAGCAACAGTATTCTCCAGAATGGACCTAGCTACAGGTTTCCACCAATTGCGTATAGCCGAAGACTGTGTTCCTTTGACAGCCTTCAGGGGTCCCGATTTATTCTACGAATGGTTAGTAATGCCGTTCGGCTTGTGTAACGCTCCAGCATACTTCGTCGTTCTTATGAACAGAGTGTTTCGTGGTGTATTGAATAAATTTGTTCTAGTCTTCATCGATGACATTTTAATCTACTCCAAGACGGAAGATGAACATGCAAAACATTTAGAACAAGTGTTGAAAATTCTAAGGAGAAATGTCTTGAAAGCTAAGTTTTCTAAATGTGTCTTCTGGCAGAATGAAGTTAAATTCCTAGGCCACGTCGTATCAAAAGAAGGAATTGCTGTAGATCCAAGCAAAATTACAGCGATTCAGAACTGGAAACAACCTACTACACCCACTGAAGTTCGAAGTTTCCTTGGATTGGCTAGTTACTATCGGAAATTCGTTAAGGATTTTTCAAAGATATCAGGAGTATTGACAAAGCTTACAAAGAAGCATGAGAAATTCAAATGGACTCCCGAATGTGAAGAAGCTTTCCAGGAGCTGAAACTGAAGTTGACAACCGCTCCAGTATTGACAATTATAGAAGGCAACCAAGACTTGACTGTATGGACAGATGCTTCTATTAGAGGGCTAGGCGCAGTGTTAATGCAAAAAGGCCAAGTGATCGCTTATGCCAGTCGTCAACTAAAGCCGCATGAAAGAAACTATGCTACTCATGATCTTGAGTTATTAGCTATCGTGTTTGCTTTAAGAATCTGGAGGCACTATTTGCTGGGCGAGAAGTTCGAACTATACACCGATCATCAATCCTTGAAATATCTGTTCACCCAGAAAGATCTAAACTTGAGACAACAGCGTTGGTTAGAATTCCTTGCAGCATACGATTTTGAAATTCTCTACACTCCAGGGAAAGCCAATGTTGTAGCAGATGCGCTCAGCAGAAAGAATGAAATCATCGCCAGTTTTGTCATCACGTCTTCATTAATAGACAGGATCTCGACCCTTCAGAAAGACGATGAATTTATTCAAAGAACCAGTCAGAGAGTCAAAGGAGGTGAATCCACAAGTTTTCGACTCGATGACAAAGGAGTTCTAAGACTAAAGGGTAGAATTTGCATCCCAAACCTTCCAGAGCTCAGAAGAGAAATACTTGATGAGTGCCACAAATCCAAATTAAGTATCCATCCCGGTGTGAGCAAAATGTATAACGATATCAAACGCACATTCTGGTGGAGAGCTTTGAAAAGAGATATCTCATTATATGTTAGCAGATGCCCCACTTGTCAACTAGTTAAGAGTGATCAGCAGAAATTGGCTGGATTATTACAACCCTTAGAAATTCCAGGATGGAAGTGGAGCAAATCTCGATGGACTTCATTGATGGCTTGCCTCGAACTAGAAAAGGAAACGACAGTATATGGGTAATCGTAGATCGCTTCACGAAGACTGCCCATTTTATACCTGTCCGATCCAACAGAACGGCTCAAAGCCTAGCACAGATTTACTTCAAAGAAATAGTTAAACTACATGGAGTGCCGCTCAATATAGTCAGTGATAGAGATCCCCTATTTACTAGCAAATTCTGGGAAGCATTCCAGGAAGAATTGGGAACCAAATTGAATCTAAGCACCGCTTATCACCCTCAGACAGATGGCCAAACTGAGCGGGTGAATAGAATTTTAGAAGATTTACTACGGGCTTGCGTTATCGATTTTGGAGGCTCATGGGAAGATCACTTACATTTAGCCGAATTCTCTTACAACAATAGCTACCAAGCAAGTTTGGGAATGTCTCCATTTGAAGCATTATACGGTAGACCGTGCAGATCTCCCGCATGTTGGGTAGAACCTGGCAATAGACTCGTGTTAGGGCCCGATATGATTCAAGAAGCATCGGATAAAGTCGATTTCATTAAGAAGCGATTAAAAACCGCACAGAGCCGGCAGAAAAGTTATGCTGATGCGAGAAGAAGGGATATATCGTTTGCCATTGGCGATTATGTTTATTTAAGATTTTCTCCAATGCGAGGAGTAATCAGATTTGGCAAGACTGGGAAGTTGGCACCGAGATTTATTGGTCCCTTTCCTATACTTGAACGGATTGGAACTCTTGCGTATA
This sequence comes from Allium sativum, assembly GCA_030737875.1. Lineage (NCBI taxonomy): Eukaryota > Viridiplantae > Streptophyta > Magnoliopsida > Asparagales > Amaryllidaceae > Allium > Allium sativum. Next base: position 383,560,738 of record CM060915.1, read on the forward strand.
GGTTTTCATTACCTAATTGGTTGCCTGGTGTACATGATGTGTTCCACGTATCTCAACTCAGGAAACATGTTCATGATCTCGACCTTGTTGTGGAAGAAGCAGCGCAACATGATATTGACATAACTCCAGAATTAGCACTCAGTAGAGAGCCATTAAAGATAGTTGGCAAAGAAACTAGAGAGCTAAGGAGGAAAAAGATTCATTTAGTCAAAGTGCAGTGGAGTAGTGATCCTAGAGACTGTACTTGGGAAACTGAGGAAAGCATTAAACAAGCCTATCCCAAATGCAGAGTGGACATCTCTGACTAACTCCGGTGCAAGGTACCTTTACAATACTTTGCATTTACATTTTATTTCCTGCTTAACTGTTATTTCCTTTTCGAGGACGAAAAGTTTTAAGTGGGGGAGATTGTAATAACCCGGAAAATGTGAACCAGTTTAAAATTTTTAAATCAGGTTATTACCAAGAATTTGAATAGTGGAAATAGCCTATTTAAATAAAATATAGAATTTGGTATAGTGTTGCAGTTTGAAATTTTGAATATAAACTTTGTCTGACTGTAACGGGTGGAAAATATAACGGATTTTGACGAAACTGAAAATATTTAAATCTGTTTATCAATACCTTTCTAACGAATCTAAAAAATCGAAATTTCATAACGGAAATCAAAAGTTATGGCCAAATGAATTTTCAGAAAGGTCGCTATATAGTATATATAGCCCTTGAAAATTGAGATTTTGCATACGACCTCGGAATTCGACGAAACCACTTTTGTTGGGTCCGGGATGTCAAATTATTGCTAAGTTTCAAATTTCATAATTTTTGAAGCTAGTATGTGAGCGGGGCAAAAGAAAATGTGTTTGGTCAAATTCTGTTAAAATGGGTCGACCTAAAAATGGCCGTTTTGCAAACGAGCTCAGAATTCGACGAAACTGGTTTTGTTAGGACCGTATCGTCAAAACAAAGCTAGATTTATTTTTCTAGAATTTTTCGATTCAGTTTGTGGCCCTGGCAAATTGAAATGTACGTTTAAATTAAATATCGAATGTTATATATTTTAATTTGAAAAATAACTGACTGTAACAGTCGAAATGGCCAACGAAACATATCTCATTGTGTTCGGAATGGGGGTATTTAGCTAGGGGCGACAGTCGTTGGGTTTGATTTCGAGTTCGTCTGTGGAAGGGGGTATTTTTGGAATTAAATAAATTAAAAATTAAAATAAAAATGGGATCGACCAATCACAATTCATCTTCCTTATCGTCTTCCTGTCGCGACGCGGAAAAGAGATCCGAAACTTCTCTCTTAAATTTCTCCGCAACCACACAACGAAATCAAGCATACTCAGATCCATTTTGAAGAGCGTTCAGAGATCTTCAAATCCATAGTAATTTCAAGAATTATCATTGAGTATTGAGGGAGTTATAGCGTCGGGAAACCCCGAACTTTGCGCCGCCGCCGTGGGTTCTGGAGGCCACCGAGTTGATCATCTCGGGTAGCTTTGGGAAGCTCTTTCCTTCCTCTTCGACGCAGCGCTGGCCGTTCGTCCTAAAACTTCGTGGTTTTGCCGAAAAGTTCAACCCTAGTTTTCGAAATCAAAAAGGGTATACGGCTGAAACCATTTTCAACTGATTTTTACACTATAAAGCGTTGCAAACTTGTAAAAATCGTATCTTTTTGCTATGTTAACGAAATTCGATGAAACAGGAGACACCGTGACCGCAAGGAGGCTCTCTACATTCTAGAAGAAGCCGCGGATTTTTCTGACCTTCCTACGATTTTTAGCACCGCAATAACCAATGTGAGGAATCTAAACTATTTGTGTGAATGAAATCGTGTTGTATAAATTATATAAGCGAAGTGTAAATTATATACGCATTGTATACCTCATGTACATGTGTTGTATAAGTTATATTAGCGATGTATAAATTATACAAGCGTTGTTTGAAACATATATGCTTTGAATTGTGATGAAATGCAAGTGAATTATTATATTATATATATATATATATATACTCCCCTCGTCCACAGACCATGGACGATATTTATTGCTTGTGATTGACGTGATATTATATGGTATGACAAATGGTTGAAAAATACCTTTATGGTTGAAAAATACCTTTATGGTTGAAAAATACCTTTGTGGTTGAAAAATACCCTCTTGTGGTTGAAACAAAATAGAATAGGATTGTGGAATTGAAAATAAAACATGCCGCCTGCGTGCGAACTAGATGCATGATCACCATTGTCAAAAACCGCGAGGTTTTAAGGTAGAGCGAGGAGCCGTACTAGGGACGGTCCCGGTTTTAACTACCCTGCCGTTATGCTGCCGAAATTTTCTGAAATATTTATGTGTTAGAATAATTTTCATTCGTTGAAATAAATTACATAAACTATATAGAATATTCATGTGTTGAGTTGCAATTCATTCGTTGGGTTGAAATTCATGTGTTGAATATTATTTGAATTTAAACAAATGGCTTTAGCGATAAAAATCACATTTTTATATATATACAAACTATATCGAATATTCATGTGTTGAGTTGCAATTCATTCGTTGGGTTGAAATTCATGTGTTGAATATTATTTGAATTTAAACAAATGGCTTTAGCGATAAAAATCACATTTTTATATATATACAAACTATATAGAATATTCATGTGTTGAGTTGCAATTCATTCGTTGGGTTGAAATTCATGTGTTGAATATTATTTGAATTTAAACAAATGGCTTTAACGATAAAAATCACATTTTTATATATATACAAACTATATCGAATATTCATGTGTTGAGTTGCAATTCATTCGTTGGGTTGAAATTCATGTGTTGAATGTTATCATCTTTTAAAAATAAAATGAATCGACAATCAAAACTATATTAAATAGTGAATATGAAGTGTTAAAAATACACATGCGTCGAATAAATATTTTTGATGATAAAAATATTCCTTTTATCATGTATACGCTTAGTTAAAAATACACACGTGTTGAAATAAATAATAGTTTGCTAGAAATATTATTATTAGCTTTGTTCTGCATATATATACATGTGTTGAACAGGAAAAATGGATTAGCTGTAGAGTAAAGAAATTATTTGCGTGCCCGACAAATAGGTAAACCTTGATGAGTTGGCTGCGCAATTTTATTTATATATCAACTCCTGTGAATGCCATTGGATGCGGAGTGCTGGTTATTCTGTGTGAAATAATAAATAACGCCATAGGATAGTAACAATTAATTTTGAACTACACTACATGGCATACTTCTTGATGATAGGCATACTTCATCATATTCCACATAAGCAACTGGAGCTTGTGTGACGAGGTGGAAGATTTACCATACAAGCAAGAGGCTTGTATGGCGATGACTATGTACTACAGGTTGAACTGATGACTGATATGGACTATATAAATTATAACGATAAATTGCCAGATTAATAAAAACCCCACACGGGTCTGGAGTTGACAATAATCACGTCGCTCTAGTTATTAGATACGGCACATGGACTATTTATTTCCACACGGAAACGGGGTGACGAGAATTTATTCTCTGGAGTGATTATCAGTACATACTCCCCCGTAAACACCAGAATATATCACTATAAATATGTGAATGCTTTTTAGGATTTATTGGGTACCTAATACGGCCCAATAAATTTCCAAACCCCTCCCCGTACAAAGGAGGTTATGGCGAAATTTTTCGAAATATTAAGGCGTTAGTGAAATATTTGAAGTGAAAACGAAGTTGAAAATATAGAATGAACTATAGTTGAAATTATAGAATGAACTATATTTATATATATAAATATAAATATAATTAAAAGGAATAGAGGCCGTGCAGTTCGCGTTTCGGAATCGTAATTTGAAACGATTAGTGCGAGAAATCCGACCATCGGATTTTCCCGAAACCGCAACCGCTGGGTTCGCCTTGGAAATATCTTTCCAACGGCACCAACCTTGTAAAAATCCAACGGTTGAATTGTCCGGAATGTTTAATTCAAATCTGAAGAAAAACAACGCCAGAATCATTTATATTTATATATAAATATAAATATATTTAAATTAAATCGAATAACGACGCTGCAGTTCGAATTTTGAAACCGTAACTTCAAACGACTAGTGTGGAAGATCCGACCGTCGGATTCTCACAAAACTGGAACCGTTGGGTTCGCGTTGGAAATATCTTCCCACTGATATAGACTTTGTGGAAATCCAACGGTTAGATTTTCCGATATGTGTAAAACAAATTAGGAGAAAAACAGCGCCAGTGCCACGGCACGACCTGAAACGTCGTTTAATTAAATATGGCCATTTTTAAATAAATAAAAATGGCGAATAATCGTTATAAAATATTATAAGCAACATTGATTGAAAATAAGCCAATTGGGCTTGAATTGCTTGATATTTGTTGGTTGTATGTGTTTGACGCGAAAATAACACTAAATAACTGAAAGATGGATGTCGAATAATATAACCATAAAAAGAATCGATTTAAATTCTAATGACGTGAATTATTTGAAAAGGCCGAGCTAACCCTCATTTCAAATAATTTATCGAGCGATTCGAATTGGAAAATGCAAAGACGATTCAAGACCGATGATCTTCGTATCGGTTGGATGGGCGCTATTGAGGTTCCTGACCGGAGTAGCTACCGGAATAGGACGGAAGTAGTAGCCGTCTGAACGTATGTGTTGATTGTACGGATATGCGAGGAATTTGACGCCTCCGGTTTCGTTCAGACCCAGGACGGACTTGTAAATGGACTGTGTGTCTGACATTGGATTTTGTTCTATACTGATTGATCTCTGTTAAATATATATCTGTTTGGCGGCGGAGAATTTATTCTTTTGCTTAACGCCCTTCTCTGAGACGTACGAGCTCAGAGGTTATATATCGATGGAAATCAATCGTATGGAGTGGACTGCCTATGTGGCATGCCAAGATGTTGAGATCAAGGCTTCTGTTGCAAAGCAAAGTCTTGTTGATAATGATCAAAGCAAGGTCTACGTGGCCTAGCTTTGTGTATTTCGTAGATTCGCGAGCCTCACACCCCAGTATGAGTTAAAAACGGGATACGGACTGCAGGGAGAGCACGACGTTTCTTTCTAGCTATGGTGGTGTCAGTGACTTACCAGCCCTGACATATATATCTACTTTTCACCTTTGTGGTTGTTGGAATGCGAGGCGCCTCGATTATAGGTCAGTAAGGACCGGGAAACGTGTGTTCAGGCATAATTAATCCTCTAACGTAAGTGAGGACCGACCCTGAAGCATCCAAGGGTTACCCAGAGTGTGTAGTCCTGAGGCATTTGCTAGAGTGTCTCGAAGCGGAGAGGAGCTTGCCCCTTGCCTCGACTCATGATGGAAATCCAATTTCCAATACGAAATAACGGACTTGATTGTAGAACTAGTATGGCGACATAGTAGATGGTAGCTATGCCGCCTATGATTGATATTTATGATGCTATTCGTTTTTGAAACATATATGCACTAGTAATAATATCAAATGATTTCGTTTTATACGTATCAAGCATATTTGGCTATTATAAGGTAAAACTCTATCCTCCGGCTTGCGTTGCATTGTGTGATGGGACCTGAGTCTTATAATGGCTTCATTCTTTCTAAAAGCATTGCGTTGTCTTAAAAGAATTTACTTTGTTTTAAATGCACTAGCAATCACTGGAGTAAACCCGTTCCGTGAAAGTGGCGTGGTCCTATGATTTGCTATTTACTGTTGTTTAACTGTTAAATAGATTCCTCATACCAGTTCTGTAACGACACGGATTTCGCCCGGACCTAATCGATCGCTAAACCGACCAAGACCGTTCGAATCCCGCATACGCTAACTTTGGGTATACAACACATCAGAACAAATAACAGAAGACTTCAATAAACATCATAATAATGTTACATCAGAGTACAAAATATCAGAGTACATCGAAATAATACACAGCGGAAGATAAATTTACATAAATGTAAATCAGTGCACAGCGGAAATATAAACTACACAGCGGAAGACTGTAAATGTCTGGACACAGCTTAAAGCTTCAATCCAGAATCCTGCTCAATACATCTGCAAAATAAAACTACTCGACTGCCCGTGTGGAAAATAGGGGCACCCGAGTTCGCAAGGGAAAAGCAAATTACAGGTCAGTCATGGGACTGGTGTGAGAAACTCTAACAGTTATAATTAACTTAATTAATAATATGGTATATCACGGGACCACGCCGCTAACGCGGAACGGGTTTACCCCCATGAATACCAGTGTATAAACAACAATCAATATAGATATATGGATCTACTATGCATCAATCAACATGCAATATCCCAATCTACCCCCTTAGATTAATCATTACACTTAGATTTTCTAAATCCAATTCAATTTACAGAAATTATTCCTTTGGATTTTATTCCCGATTTCTTATTTCAAATCATTTGAAATACATATCTAACTTTCTATATCAAAGTAGATTTCACTTCGGGATCTCAAATCAAATCGTTTGGAAATGTGAATTCCAAAACATAACAATGCATACAAACAAGTATGCAACCAAATATCGTGCTCCCCATCGACAAGGCAAAGGGTACGCACCTCGCAACTCGATATATAAATGTGCACCTACCCCACGTAGGAGTAGGCTACACCGACGATGCACCTCCCACACATGGAGAGCATACACCGCCCTCTCACCCATACTTTTAGTCTCAGGGTTACCCGACTCTTTAGCCACATACTAAATCATTTCATATCCCGAAGTAGGGAAAATCATTTCACAACGTAATAATCACAAGTACTTTCAAAATATAGTACTTCACATCAGTAATTCACGCATATGATCAGTCACTATTAATCACATAACCTTTGAGCTCGTACGTCTCAAAGAAGGGTGTTAAGCAAGAGAATAAATTCTCCGCCACCAAACAGATACATCATCAATAGCAACTAATCGAATATGCGATGAACCACAATGTAACATATAATACATTTCTAAATCATTTTAGAAATCATCGGGTTTTGGGCCTCGAAATCCTTTCTGTTTTATAAAACATTTTTATAAAACATTCCCTGTCCAAAATCGGGAATACATTTCTTTTCACTTTAAGAAAAATATCATTTCACAATCATTCATTAAATTTGAAATGAACACAACATCGCTAAACACCTTATCGTCAAATCGTGAAGTGTTTCACAAGGCGTTAGCACATAGATATTTTCAACCCAACCCAATGCTAAATGTAAAAGTATATTCTGCTCATAAACTGGTCGAGCACAATCCAAACAATCAATCAATCAAATTTGACATTAAATATAAGGTTTTGAATAAAGATAGTATCGACTTATATTCAACATCAAATCCTGAAACCAACAGATATCATATCGGGAATAACGATATCGATATCTTCCAAACTCCCATCACAATATCTGTATAATCATGGAATCCAATATCGAAAATATCCATTGATAATTTCAATTCAAATCTAATCCAATTTATTTATTTATAACCATTGGATTATTTTTCTAGTTAATAACTAGTTCATTTCGATAAAAATATATTTTTATCTTTTCAAATATGGATTTTTTCATCCCAATTCTACACAAATCATTTCTTATGATTTTACACAAATTATCGATATTTTTAATAATTTTATCAAGGCCCATACAGTCGATTTCCATCAACGGTCATCGAACTGCACTTACAGCGACCTTTTCCAAATTTGATTTGGACATAATTCCAAATCCAACCGTTAGATTTCAAATTTCTCATATTCATTAGCAAGCTCTTTTCGATACGAACCCAATGGTTCCGGTTTTAGGAGAATCCGACGGTCGGATCTCCCGTAATGTCCGTTCGAAGTCAATGGTCGAAATTCGCGAACTGCCGCGGCGCGGCGCGTTCTATTCAGGCCATTATATTATATATATATAATATATATATAATATATTTCGTCGATTTCTACTTAAAACGAATTTTATAAATCGTTTTAAATTCGTCTTCGAAACGATTTCAACTTCATTTTCAAATTCAAATCAAGATTGAATTTTTCACTATTAATTCGTTTTAAATTCATTTCAATTCAATTCAAATTTCGAATTCATTTCAATTCGAATTCATTTTCTATTCAACTCAATTCGAATTCATTTTCTATTCAATTCAAATTCATTTTCTATTCAGTTCAATTCGAATTCATTTTCTATTCAGTTCAATTCGAATTCATTTTCTATTTTATATCAAAATCGAATATTTCATGTACATGACAATTTTATACAGTGTATATATATATATGTTATTTCGCTTTTCATATATATGTTATTTCACTTTTCATATATATGTTATTTCACTTTGCTATATATATATATTATTTCACTTTTCATATATGCATATTTCACTTTTCTATATATATAAATTTCACTCTTCATATATATGTTATTTCACTTTGCATATATATGTTATTTCACTTTGCTATATATATATATATATATATATATATATTTTACTTTTCATATATATATATATTTCACTTCGCTATATATATAAATTTCACTCTTCGTATATATGTTATTTCACTTTTCATATATACATATTTCACTTCGCTATATATATAAATTTCACTCTTCATATATATGTTATTTCACTTTTCATATATATGTTATTTCACTTTGCATATATACGTTATTTCACTTTGCTATATATATAAATTTCACTTTTCATATATACATATTTCACTTTTCTATATATATAAATTTCACTCTTCATATATATGTTATTTCACTTTTCATATATATGTTATTTCACTTTGCATATATATGTATATATATATTCACTTTCAAGATATATATATTTCATTTTCAGTATGTGCGATATTTTCACTTTCAATATATACGATATTTTCACTTTCAATACATACGATATATTCATTTTCAATATATGCGATATATTCATTTTCAATATATACGATATATTCATTTTCAATATATACGATATATTCATTTTCAATATATACGATATATTCATTTTCAATACATACGATATATTCATTTTCAATATATACGATATATTCATTTTCAATACATACGATATATTCATTTTCAATACATACGATATATTCATTTTCAATATATACGATATATTCACTTTTCAATATATATTATTTTCCCTATTCAATATATACTATATTTTCACTTTTCAATATATATTATTTTCACTTTCAATATATACGATATTTTCACTTTCAATATATACGATATTTTCACTTTTCAATATATATTATTTTCCCTATTCAATATATACTATATTTTCACTTTTCAATATATATTATTTTCACTTTCAATATATACGATATTTTCACTTTCAATATATACGATATTTTCACTTTTCAATATATATTATTTTCACTTCACGACCAATTTTCACGCAGAATACAACCAAACAAACAAGTCGTCCATGGTCTGTGGACGACGGGGGAACAGTTCATATATGTAGTTAGGAAATAAATAACTGAACAGAAATTTTAAAGTGAGAGAATTCTCACATTGGGTTTCACTCCGCCTAAATTTGTAGTTAGCTCCGATCACAGTCCCGCCAGTTCCATTGTGAAGATCTCTTCGTCACGGTTTCAACGGATCCGGGTTTGCCCAATTTCGTACTCGTATGCAAAAGATATCACCATTTAAAGGTTAATTACTTTTCAGGATAATTAAAATTTAAATTAAATTAATTACTAAACTAATTACCATCTAAATAACTCTGGGCCGCTCGTTTAGTCTTCTTCTTCGTTTACATCTCGCTGTAACCCTCGAATTGGAACTCGCGCCCTAGGGTTAAGAACTGACAATGCCAGGAGCCGCCAGCGTTCAATCAGAGGGGCCCACGAGGATCGTCGTGATGCCACCCCTCTCTGCCGCCTACAGTGGCGATTCCGATCGCCTGCCCTCGCCAGAAATCCACTCCATCCGACGCACCTTCCTGCTCGAAAATCGAGCTGCTATCCTCGCCATTCCCCATCAAACCCATACAAGATTCTAGCCCTCACTTAGACGAAGAGGAATTGTTTTATGAAATTTTCAAATTGATTGAAGAATCAAAAGAAAAGAGGACGGAAAGAATTGAAGAACATCAGCCGTTCACGAATTAGATGGCGGTGCGTTTTTCTGAATAAGGGCTAGGGCTTTCTTTGAACGGGGGGGGGGGGGGGGGGGATTATATATAATGATTTTAATAATATTTTAATATTTAATTTGTAAATTATATATTTTAATGTAACGAACTTCAAATTAAACCCAATGACTGTCGCACCTAGCTAAATACCCCCATTCCGAACACAATGGGATATGTATCGTAAGCTGATTCAGCCATTTCGATCAGTTTCCGTTAAAATCAACATATAACTCTATATATTGAATTTGAACGCGCATTTCAATTTACCGGGGTCACATACTAACTAGAAAAATTCCAGAAAAATATTTTCTAGCTTCGTATTGACGATACGGTCCTAACAAAACTAGTTTCGCCGAATTCTGAGACCGTTTGAAAAATGGCCATTTTCCAGTCGATTAAAACCAACTGAAACTGGTCAAACGCATTTTCCTTTGCCACGCTCACACATTGATTCGAAAAATTATGAAATTTGGAATCTAGCAATAACTTTACATCACGGACCCAACAAAAGTGGTTTCGTAGAAATCCGAGGTCGTTTGCAAAATTCCCATTTTTAAGGGTCTGAATTCCATAGCGACTATTCAGAATTTTCAATTGGACATATCATTTTATCCCCGCTATGAAATTTTGATTTTTCGGATTCGTTGGAAAGATACCCTCAATTAGATCCTATTGTTTTTGGTTTCACTAAAATCCGGATTGTTTTGCACCCGGTACATTCAATTGAAGTTTGAAATCGAATTATCGAACTACCGCGCCATTTTCAATTCTATTTATAATTATATATAATTATTTATATTCTAACGACGACGCGTATAATATATACGTTCTAAATATATTCAAAATAAATTTCTCGTCGATACTATTTAAAATAATCTATTTTAAATGTTCAAAATTCGCTAAAATTGCCAAAATAAAAATTTTAAACTGGCCTAGATTTTCGGGTTATTACAAGTCCCCATGACTGACTCGTTGTTTATTTCACTTTGCAAACGCGGGTGCCCTTATTTTCACACGGGCAGCCTAGTACACAGGTGGCAGGTTGTTTTTGGCTCTGCACTGCTGCATAGGGTGCATTTTTGGCTCATGGCGAGGCTGACTTCACAGAGACGACTTTGACATTTTCTGCCATTACTGTACTTATATTATGATTCCGCCACGGGCGATGAAGACTGATTTACTTTCCGTATTTCTTATTGTATGTATATGTACCGCCTTCGGCGATGTAGACTGATACCCTTATTATGTCGTACTACATGTATGTACCAATTCTTTTTCTATTATTTCCACAATTCACTGTAATTCCTTTTATGACATACCCAATTTACCATTGAATTACAATGTTAAGGATATATGCATAATCACTATCAGATTCACAATTTTGATATTAAAGTAATTCTCAATCCAAATAGAAAGCTAATGGAAAAGATTCATACAACAATAACATTCTTAACGTACTTAGGGAATGGATTATATCATAATTACCATAATTTTAATTATTCATTGCATTTAGAATTACAGGGAATTTAAACGATAAATATACCGTTACCAAAAGGTATAATTTAAATCCACTCACTTGATTGCTTTCCAATTATTGAATCTAATTCAGATCTAGTACCCGGTGGTTTTCCTAATTGAATCTAATATTGAAATAACCACGAATTTGAAAAAATCTGATGCAAAAAGAATAAAATAAAACCTAATAATTTAGATTCATAGAATTTACCTCAGGTTGACAAGAAACCTGAATACCCATAGTAGATCTATAATCTTTGTCCTCAAATCTTGAATCTAAATTCCTAAAACTAATATTCTTATTTTTGAAAGATTTGGAGAAGAAATAAAATAGTAGAGACTTGGCGTCGTCTTAGAAAATATGAGTTATAGGCTAGACCCTACTAGTCTATTTATAGGTGCGTAGAAGTTTCTGGTTCATCGGATTAAATATAATATAATTTGAGTCGTATAAGTCGAGAATATAACGTTAGCTTTGCTCAGAGATGGGTTGAGTTGGACCCTTTGTGGGTCGACCCATGGGTCAACCCAACTCTAGGGTTTGTCAACCCCTGGGCCGATCCACATATAGTCTAGGTCGACCCATGTCCTGTGCCACTGACGTTAATTTTACCGAAATTTAATTTTGTTTAAAATTGGTTATAACGTTCCTTTTGTTGCTAAATAATTGTATGTAAATCATTTTCTTCCATTTAATGTATTTTCAACATTTCAATTTCAAACATATGCTCATAAATACGTGTATAACTCTTCAGATCTTTGTTGGTTAATAACTTTCCCATGTTGGCTCTGTTTGAGACAAGCCATATATGAAAACAAATCAAAAAATTGCCATAAACTTGATGATATATGTTTCGTGTAACGACCCGGATATTTGGTCGATTTATTTTAAATATTTAATATGCTTTTAAATATTGAGTTGATAATATAAATGAATTTTTATATTAAGTTATCAATTTAATAACCGATTTCGATTTAATATCAAATATATTAAATTTTCGTAATGCGAAAACAACAATAATTTAAATTAAAAATTTAAAACTGAATCGAATCATTTCAGATGATTAATACAAACTTCTGTTTGAATTAGAATAATAATATTAATTTATTATTGAAGAATTAATTGTTTTGAATTTAATTTATATCGATAAATTAATATCTTCTCTGTATGATCTAACGGGGCTTCATAACCGGTTCTTGTGTGTTCAGAATAATGGTATAACCCTAGAAAGGGTGGTTGTTGCGTTTAAATAGGGGTTTGAAATTACATGATAATTAAACAAAGTCATATCAGTTTAAATTTAAAATAAAATAAATATATTCCTTCTACACTAAGTTACAGTACACCCTAAACTGTGTAAAACACAGACCTATATTCCTTAGTTGCTAAGTTATTCATCTATAAAAATAACAATTGCCAACGAACCAAAGCCATTTTTGTTTGTTTCCTTCAAGTAGAAAGTGGCCTCGATCCTCAAGTGTTTCAGAACGCAAAATAAAACCCGTAAACTCATTTAGATCTGATTTCCGTCAACTCGAGCCCTACAACCTTCAGCTTTTGAGCGGTGTCTTTTTGAGTGCGATAAGGTCTTTATGGTCTTCGAACTTGAGCGAAAGAGGGAACATGATTCGTACTCAAAGGAAGTCTTTCAGGTTGGGGAACGCGATGCTTATTTTGGGCCTCCGTCGGTTGTTTTTGAGATGGAAGTGGGGTTGCGAGTTTGGGGTTTTAGTGAGTTTCGAAGTGGGATTCGCGACTGTAGATTTTTATTGAGGAGACTGAAGTCACGATGTAGAAGATTTGTGTGGATCTGAAGATGCGTATGAGGATGAGAGCATCAGCTATGTGGGTAGTGTTTGTTGTTTACTGTAGAGGGCATGGAAGTCACGATCTTTCCTGGAGACTAGTGCATCGATTTTGGGGGATTTTGGCTTGTGAGTCTGGAAGTTTTGTGCAATCGTCAGTGAGTGACTCGAGAGCGGTATGAGTTCGGGGTAGAAAGGGTTTCAGCGCAGTAGGATTTCAGGGTAACTCGACATGAAAAAAAAAAAGCATCGAGGGTCTTCACAGTTGCATGACTGGTTGGGCTGCGGAGTCGCGACCATGGTAAGGAAACTCGAGCTTGGGAACTGGTAATGGAAATGGTCTTGAGGGTGGCGTTCATGGCAGCAGTTTTGACAGTACTGGATATAGGGAAGGAGCTTGGTAGGGATCAGTAATGGAAAATGTAGTTATGAAGGGAGTAGCAGGTCATGATAATGGGTAATTTGTGCATATGGTTTGTGAGGTGAGGTCTACCTTGTCGATTTATTTAACTTTAAAATAGTTAGTTATAATGTTTTAAAACTTAACAACTTCAACGTTGATGTCATGGAATATATAAAGGTTAAGCCTTACATATTTATTAGTTGATGTAAAATACAATAATTAGGATATTAACTGGAAATTAAAATTATTTAAAATGGTTTAATTTAATATATATTTCGTATGATATTAGAATCAGACGAAATGAGGTTCTTGGATTCGTATGGACGTAGGCGTTGCTATGAGATAAGTTCAGATAATTTTGGAGCTAGCAGTAACTTTAGCATAAATTGAATCTGAACGTGATATCGACAAGAAGAAGATAAAATCACAGTAAGTAAATCTCACTTGTATTTTTATTTAGAATTATTTTATTTGTTAAAATAATTGTTTGTTGGTTGTTTGCATGCACTGAAATGTTATTGTAGCTATAAAATTTATATTAGTTATTTAGGATCGGTGTTTGTGGTCATTATATATATATATATGTATATATATGTATATATATATATATATGGTTGGATATTTCCCGCAGTACCGTTAGCGGATTCCCACAGTATCGTAGCGGATGACCCTATACGCCCCACGCTATGATAGTGGATGACTCTTCTATACCGCGATATCCTGCCTCGAAGCAGGATGGGTATTATTTATGTTGGCTAACGTTTGTGGATGTAGGAAAACTGGTTGGAGGGATCCAATTGGATTCCTTAAAATTTATTATTGTTTGTTTTCATATATATATATAATCATATATATGATGTGTTAGTTGAAAATTGGGTGGTTTGATTGTTTAAATTTCACTGGGCCCAAAATGCTGATTTATAAAAATACCGTGAAAAGGATATTTCGAGATTAAAAATGGAAATCTATTTATCAAAAATAGAGTTTGAATTTCGAATGAGCTATAAAGATATTAACTTGTTTTGAATAAATAAAACAAGTATTGAATTTACAAATGAGGTTTATGAATTAAATAATACAGGAAATTGATGTGGTGAATTTATAGATGATGCTTATAAATTAAATAACGCAGGAAATAGAAGTAAATTTATAAACGGTGTTTATAAATAAAATGGAATGATTTTCATTGGATAATCAGGGGATTGAAATGAATTTATAAACGGTGTTTATAAACGAAGTGGAAAATTTATCATTTGATAATTTAAATTGAACTAAAATAAAATCGTATGGATTTATGATTTGAATTCGATTAGATCGAATTTGTTTAAATTAAATATTTTTAGAAAAGATATTAGGATTGTATTAAATAGAAGTTAAATTTGATATTAAAATAGATTCTATGTTATATATAGATAAGTTAAAATAAATAGAATATTCCAAAATTAAGATTTTGGTTTTTAAATAGACTTCGAAATAGAACTTGTTGAATAAACAAGTAAATTTATAAATAAAGTTTATAAATATAGTGAATTAATTATTTGGAGATATTCTATAATTTTAAATTCAAGTATGAATTTAAAATATAATTTGAAATCATTTCGAAAAAGAAACGATACTTTTATTCCAGGATTCGGAATATAAAATGAATTGGGTTTCAGGTAGATTTGAAATGGAACTTGTTTTAATATATAAAACAACGAAGTTGAATTTATAAATGATATTTATAAATCTGGTGAAAATAAATTATCATTAGATAATGTAGCAGTTTAAATTCAAATATGAATTTAAAAATGATTAGAAAGTGTTTTGAAATGGAACGATTGATTATATTTCGGAATCCAGAATATAAACTGAATTGAGAAAAATCCAACGGATTTATAAATGAAATTCGATTTATATCGAATTTTATAAAATAATTATTTCAAAAAGGGTTGGAATTTAATATCGAAGAATGAGTTATAAATAAATTTATAACTGAATTATGAAATAATCAACGATTAGAAGTAATCGGGAATATTAACTTAGATCTGGTAAAGTGGATGAATTAATATTAAAATATATAAGAATAGAGTTGAAATTTATAAATTAAACAAAGTTTAAACGTTTATATTTAAATATAATAAAAACGAACTCGCCGCAGCGCGACAGTTCATAAATTGGCGTTTCGAACTTCAATTGAGTATATAAGACTCAATTTAAGTCGGAATTCTTTGAAACAAGAACCATCAGGACCGATTTGATAATAGTTTTCTAATGAATGAGAAAATTTTGGATTTCATCGTATAGATTTTGAGTTATGTCAAAATCAAATTTTCAGAAAAATAGCGCCATAACCATTATTAAACCATAACGGTTTATTTAAATAAATAAAAGGATTTTAAGCAAATAAAATCCGAATCTTCATTAGAAAAATCCAAATTTGAGTTATAAAATATATCCGAACTCAAGTAGAGCAATGAAATGATTTTTGAAACAAAAATCAGATTTTGTTAATTATTGAATAGAATTAACTAGTTTGAAGAATAATTAGTTAATGGAGTTTGAATTGAAATTGGGCTTTGGACAAGTAAATTGGGTTTGTAAATTTATATTCGAAATCGAATATGAAACTTGAATTAAAAATGGAATTCTATTGGTTTACAACCAAATTAAAAATAATATATTAACATGATATGTTCAATTAAAAAGTGGAATAGGCAAAAGAGCTAATTAGAGAATTAATTAGCGAATTTAATTAAAATGACCAGATTGAGTTAGAATAAATTGGGAATGGACGTACATGGGTTAAACAGGTATGGAATGAAGAGAATGAAGTTTACAAATTTAGTGCCTGACAAAAGGTACATATTTAAATTCCATACAAGGTTTTATGCGCCGAATCGGTAAGCCACTTGGCTTTTTGATTTTCTTTTTGAATGGAAAGGGCCCAGAGAGGAATTTTGTAGTTGTACCGAGTGACCCGTACAAAGGAGGTTATGGCGAAATTTTCCAAAAATTTAAGGAGTTAGAATATTTTTAAGAAAATGGGATAACTAGAAAATCAATATATCAATATATACTGAATTCGATCAGGAAATGAATTTAAAAATAGAATATTATAAACAAAAAGGAAATCTATAATTAAATCTGGAAAAATTGGAAAGAGAAACGTATATGGGTTTAAAAATGAATAATTGGTTTTTATGATGTTGATTTTTCGAGGTAAGTGGTCTTGTCCGTTTTGAAGTTAAAGATGTTTTTAGTCAAGGTCTGAGAGGTAGTTATACCCCAACTTGATTGATTTGATTTTTACCCGATAAATAGCAAGATCCAGTCTCGAAGAGAAATGTTTGAATAAGAATTAGTTGAATGCAGTATTTTGGGTTGTTTGTAACAATGTTTTACATGACAGTCGATTTAACCCAAGTAAGCGGAATTTTGGAAATATAAAGAAAAATATTTCCTAAGTATTGAAATAAATGAATGGTCATGAAAGAAATGAGTAATTGGAATGTTTTCCAATTACAAATAGAATATATTTTCTAAGTATAGAAAATAAAAGAAGGCGATATATGGAAATATTTTCCAAATAGCGTAAGAGGCCAAGATGATTATCGAAAATATCGTGTTAACGAATATTTATAAGAAATGGAAAAGTGATTTAATTAAAGAAATATTAATTAAGAGGCCCAGTGATTGTTTGATCTTATGAATGAATGATTGTTTTTCTTCGATAGTTAAATAACCGACTATCGAAGTATTTTCCAATATCGTTATCAATATGTAGAGACCGGTCAGATTATTATCCGAGAACCACTCCGTATTGGCAGTCGCGTTGCGAATCAGATTGTATGAAGATAATCGAAGGTGGAGTAAAGTGCAAGGACTTTTTCTATTAATAGAAATTGTGCCTTCGGTTTCGTTCGGTCCCAGAACGAACGTATATGGACGAGTGTCTGACAGAGTATTTCCAGTGTTCGCATATGTTGGTCTGTACAAATATATATGGTTGCGGAGAATTTATTCTCTTAGCATAATATCCATAATATATTTGTGCAAATCAGTTAATGATTAACGAATCTGACAATGTGACATTCAAAGTGATTGTGTTATCAATGAATGGTAAGTAATCGTAGCCTCAGGCCTCAACAACCGGAAATGACAAAAATCGGGCAGGCAGCATGGCTAAGTGGGTATCTTCCATTATGGTGTATTATCACCTATCTAGAGAAATTCATTTCATTCTTTAAACTATTCGATGCTGTCCCATTCGGGAAAACGGTTGATGATCCCAACCGTTGGTGATATACATTCGATACACTCAAGCAAAATGAGTGGTTGGTCATGTGTGGCTGGGTTACAAGATGTTCTTGTTGAACCCAGTGTATTCTCCTCTAGAGATACACTATCGGAAGGTGGTTCCATACCTTGTCATAGTTGGAAATTCATTACCCAATAAGTGCTCGTGGTTTTAATTGTATATTATGTATGTGGAGCGTGAGATGAAAGCGTTCCACTAGATTTCTAATTATTTGATTTAGACACTATTATAATATCAAAAGAGATTTTGATATAAAGATTATCGTTCATTTCTAAAGGATTTGAAAATTAAATCAAGTGTTTTGGATTCTCATAAGGGAAAACCCATTCCATGTTATATGACGTGGTCTTGTGAGATATCGTTTATTTTCTTAAACTGTTTTAAATTGTTTGCTCATACCAGTCCCATGACTGACCCAGAGTTTATTTTGTTTTGTTTTACCTAAATTATTTGATGCCCAAACTTGTATGGGCAGTCAAGTAGTTTAGGATTTTACAGATTTATCTAATGGAGCTTAGAGCAGGAGGCTTCAGCGTTATATAGTATTTTTTATTTCCGTTGTGTTGTGAGTGTTGTACTCTGATAATTGTATGTTATACAGTCAAAATTTGGTATTTCAAAAGTTATGATATATTATATTTTGTCCCGCTGCGATGTGAGATTCTATGTTGTTATTTCTGTTCTTCTTCTACCTTTTTCTTCAAAAAAAATAATTCGTATTTCGGTGATATTTGGGTTGGACGTGTGATGTATGTAGTCAACTCAGATAGTACGGATTTGCGGGCCATTACATTTCGGGGCCATATTATGAAATTATAAAATATAGATATTTTCCAACAACTGATTAAATAAATACACACACACACACACACACACACATATATATATATATATATACGGGGTGTTACAAAATGGATCGTTGGTTCCTAAAAGGAAATACTAAAACAAATATAATAGAGCAGTCTAAAGCGAAATCAGTGTCTCACACAACGGAAGGGATAAAATATATTATCTCAGAATAGATGCACCATAATTAAAACCTTTATAAATGTTAGTTAGAATGAGTCTTAAGCAATAAAAGGTACATCAATAACTATCCCAATAACATAATAATAATCTCACTAAAGATAACTAAATGCCTCCATCGTCGGGATCTATCTCCAAAGCATCACTAAACCCTAGTGTTCCCACCCACTAACCAATTTGTTAAGAGAAGGGAGGTTAAAACATAAACTTCCGATGAATGAAAATCACATAAGTTTAAGGAGTAATTATTTCCTATATTTGGCAGTATAAACTCTTCATGTTATGTCTACGCAATTCAATACATAATTAATCACACAAATTTATGATGCAAACTACCCTATAGTCACTTAAGGCCTACTGCTTCTTATTTATTTTAGGGCGGATCCTCTGTCATCACTTAATACCCTACGAGGCGGACTATCATTCGGTCACTTAAGGCAATTACTTTGTATTTATTCTTGGGAGGATTATTTATCATCACTCAATACCTTATGGTAGATCCTAGTAACTTAAGACCCATCTTATAATGTCAACGCTATAAAATATTCTCTCCATTGTAATATGGGAAATAGTAATCTACCACTTAATACCAGGCTAAGGTAGACCCTCATCATCATTTAAGACCGCTCCGCCAGACCCATGCGTTACTATTTGGTTGGTACTGCGGGTGAGCTCCTAACCATTTAAAGTTCCCTTAGAAAGGCGGTTCCCCTTACATGATAAATGTAACTCTCAGCAGCCTATCCCTAGGTCAACCGTCACTTTAGCCCCTAGGTAAGAAGCGGACACTTCCAGTAACTATCCCACTCATACGCCATCATTTACTAGGGGCGTTTAATACCTTATATGAGAAAGGCGGACCCAATGACCGTTTAAGACCTAATAGGGTAGGTCCCATGACTCTGGTCCTGAACAAAGGAGTGAACCTTAGGAGCAGACCTAGTCCAAATCACTTAATACCCAATAAAGTAGGTCAACCACTTAATACTTTCTCAAGCCAGGCCTGCTTCACACACAAACACACACACACACACACACACACACACACATATATATATATATATATATATATACTAGACATCTCACATTAAGCCGACCACTTGCAAATGTTGGATTTGTCTGGCAGTTCCGAGCAAGATTCTTCAATAAGTTGAGATTAACCTCTCATCTTAATATACTAATTATATTGGCCCATGACACCTAGACCACTCACATTAACCTGTCTTACTTGTAGATGTCGGGTATGTCAGTTAGTTTCGGGCAAACTTCTACTACAATCAATGATTAACCTCGTGTTTGTGTGTCATTAATTATAATAGAAGTTATTAACTCACACACATACCAATTTTCTATAGGGGGACATGAATTTTCATTACCTAATTTAAACACATTTAGTACGAAGTTAATACATACTTATATTACATTTATTACGCTATAAACATAAAAATAAATAGGCTCAAATTTTGCACATATGGATAATGACCTAATACATTTGAAAGATCAATTCTAATAACCACAATTAAGGTATACAAGTTAATTTCCCAATCAATTAACATGGTTCAAACATGTATATTCTCATTCAGTGATAAAAAGGGAAATAACAACACAACAACACATACAAATAAAACTTGCAACCTAGTTTTGAATAAAATAATAAAATTATAGAAAAGGTGCAATAGTTTAATTACATATGCACAACCTTACTTTTGGCGCTGCTTCACTTTTTATTTCATATTGCATACAAAAACTTAAGATTCTAGTATACTGCATATAATACGTCAAATATATCTATTTAAAATAGCGGCTTAAACCTATTAATTTACAACACACAAATTTATGTTTTAGTAAAAAACATATATGAATATTTAAAGTGATAATCAAGTGAATTAGACCAAAACTATGAATTACACAACACCTATGCGGCCAAGCCTAATTTTCATTATTCAATAACACAAATCCGAACATATCACTTTTGATTGACCATTTCCACGATAAGAAAAATATAGGATTTGAAGGGTTTATATTATTTTATTTTCGTATTAATCCAAATCCCACACAGGCATAAAATGAAATGAGAATACTAACCTTTTCTGGAGTTTAGCGATGACAAAAAGACAGTATGAAACACAAAATGAAATGAGATTAGGGTTCAGAGTGAGGCTAGGGACTATATTTATATTTGCAAATGTGTGTATAGACTATTGGATTAGTTTGATTTAATGTGGACGATCTATTGATGCAAAACTATAAAAAAAATACCCTTATAAAACACAATCTCTTCCCTCTTTCCTCAATAGGGTAGATGACCCCCTCTATACAAGGGCAGTCGATCCCCATCCTATAGGGGCAGTCGACCCCCCTTCTGGGGTCGAGCCAGAAGATTTATAATCCCCTGTAACGTCATTTTCTATTAATTTCTGAATTAATGACTTTAATTTGTTTCTTACGTTTATTATCCTTGTCCCCCTTTGCATATGAATATATACACATAAATTCAAATCCTAGTGGAATATTCTTTTATGTCAAACTATAATTAATTAGATTCTAGATTTATATTCATTCAATATGAATTTCAAATCTTGTGTGTAAACAATTTACGTCTAACTGCTATTATTAATATTTTCTTCATACAAACTTCATTTTCAGCAAATTAAATATGAAAATGGATCAAAATCTCATCACAAAAGAAATAATTAAACTTTCATGGCCTAATTTCCAATTATTCAAGATTTTTTTTCATCCCATCAATTTTATTGATTATTATTTAATTTAATTATCTATGTATATTTATGGTTTATTTTACAGGGTTTACAAGCTTGGCATTTAGATGCAAATAAAATCGAATTAGCATCCAAAAATCAAATCTTACTTCTGTGTCTGGGTACATACTCAAAAAAGAGAGGACTGGACACATTAGTAGAATTAACAACATGGTAAAATAATTATGTTTAAAGAATAGAATTTATTTAACATAAGCATGTCAAGTCATGTATGGAATTTATCTCAAAAAGATGGGATAAACAAAATTCAACTATCCTGAATGCCTAACAATCGTACAAACATTATAAAGTCACATCAAAAGACAATAATCAAGCATGCCTTGAAAAGGACTAGTAATCATCAAAAATAACATCCATACCTATCGCAGCATGCAGGATACTAATCTAACTAATTTGAGACATCCAATACTAAATTCAATCCATATGTGACTCAACACTAGGTCACCATTCCAAAGACAAGAAATATTCATCAAGCATCTCTAGTCAATGAATCGAGTATGACTCGAGTGCTATTATACTATCCTTAACTCCTTGGTGACCTATTGATGAAGACCAGTGAAAGTTGTTCCCGTATCCATTTGAAGATCTCAAATAGTCACACAAAACTATTTGATTCACCCCATTCAACCGTAAATAACTAATGTTGCATTCAATATGAACTAAATGTGCATCCAACCCCTTCTAAAGATGCCTAAAATAAGAAATACCTCTTCCGTTCAGAACTAACCACCTCGGTCGGGTCCGCTTTATCTCATGTCGAGTTATAGGGCCATAACTAGTAATAAATACAAGCGATGCTCACTAGAGAAATATCACTTCTATCTCAGTACATCCCCAACTCGAGATATAAACATTTCCTGTATGCATACATGGGAAATAAAAAAATTATAGGAGGCTAAGAATTTCAACCGTTCCTTCTAGAAAAGGTCAAAAAATCTCGTAGAGAAGGAAAACCTCTAGTGATACGACATTACTAAACAACTCCAAACTCTTCGCTAACAAATAGCGCCTGCAACCCCCAAAAGCGAACCCTACTGCCATAGATCCTAAATCAGGTATCGAACATTCCTCATGCGGTTTTGGATCGACTAAAATGTGGCAGCCTTCCATTCAGAAACACAACGCACCAAACCAAGCAACACAATCAAGTGTGTTCGATAGACTCGCCATTCCTGATAAATAATACAATTAAGGGTCAAATTCCAACTTGTAACAATTCCCACTAATGAAATCCTACTCGGGACAACGTGATCCAAGCATTCCACTTTTCTTAATGAAAATTGAAGCTCCAACAACCTGACTAGAAAATGGCGTTCTCTCAACGCCCACAACACAAATGCTAATTATGCCTTAGTTTTGTCTATACGATAATGAAGAATAAAATCAGATAGCACAAGTACAACTCTTATAATATATATCTTGGAACATGGTCCATGGAATCAGAAAAATACGTCGACTCGCCGGTTAGCCGGAACAACCTAACCAACTAATGAAAATCAAAGCAACATGTAAAATGCTATAATCGACACACACTATCCAATTACTCATAATCGGTAAATCCCCTCGGGATTCCCAACAGAAAAAACACTCTTGCACTCTAGAATCCATCCTAAAAGCAACCAATCAATGTGAATAGATACTTGCTCGTTTCCCACTTTTAAGGTGCCATATGTCCTAGAGGCATCACTCTTGGCTCAATACTATAAACAGATCGAGATGGATTTCATCTCAAATATGGTGGCAATCAGGTCAAGTCAATGAATGGGTTCATATACTCTCAAGCTACAAGCTCATATAATGACTCGCTACTAGTGAACCGTCTTAGCCTGCTATCGTTAAATCACAACCAACTCACCTACTGAAGATATAAGTCTAAGCCGACCATTGCTAAATTAAGGACGACTAACTATTGAATATTATAATGTCCTATCCCATATCATCACCAACAACTTCTCACTACCACTGATATTCCGTATCCTCCCAATAAGTGAATTACTAGACTTAAATGTTAAGTTCAATCGAGTTCAGCAATAAATAACAAAAAAACAAATTGGAAAACATGCAAATATGACTCGATGAGATTTGAGTTTTAATGAATCATGTATACTGCCAAATATAGGCTAGCTATGCAATAACGTTTCACATTCTCGAGGCCCGAAATTAATCTCTATGGATGCAGCAGTCATCCTGAGTGTTAATTTCTGGTGACTAAACATGGGGTTTTACATACATATATAATCTGATTGAGCCCACAACACGATAACTAACAATCAAGAAAGACAAATCAATTATCACAAGTCCTAATATCATCCCACTCACAAAACAACAAGGTCACACAGAAGGATGAAACCTCGACATCAAATAAAATACATATGGAAACGCCATTGATGGGAAACACATATCAAGGGTGATGTCATTTTCCCTTCTCTTTTATCGAGGGAGCACTCGACAAAATAGAAATGACGATCAGTACATAAGTCCCTACAATTTTTTCATAAAAGCAGGACAAAATTATTTACTGGGGACAAGCTCACATAATCATTGTGAGCTTTCCCGACTAGCTCCCTCAAGTGATCATCCCCTTGGAATGAAGTCAATCGCTCTCAGAGTCAGTTAGTAAACCCAACCACAAACTCCAGAGTTTGGAGTGAAATAGAGAAAGTAATCGTACTTCGATATCACATCGTATTCGGTCACACACTCCATCACGGACATGCCACCTAAGGCTACAAACTCCTCATCGACTTCAACGAAGTTGATATAATGGTCTTCGAACTGAACCATGAAATGGTCTAAAGAAAATCAACTTTAGTAACCCGGAGCGATAAAGAATCTCGACCAATTTAGGGTCAACCTTAGAGTCCCATAGGAGTAAATGCTTACTTCACTACAAAACCTAGCTCCTAGCCTAAAGTGCCCCAAAATATGCATACCCACTTCCAATAATATTCAAACTGCATAATTAAGGCAATAAGAATGTCCAAATCCTTGTTCATGTAAATCCATCATGATTATAAGCAAGTCAAAATTTCCCTAATTTCATTTAGGGTTATAATTATTTAACTTTGAGAGGAGAGGTAAATAAAGCAGTCTTGTCCATTTCCTCAGTTTCATATCTAAAAATGTTGAGAAATATGACATGCTTAGCGTGCGACATCAATCATTTTGATAGAACCTGACTAGGATTTGATTTAGACATTTAGGCATCATATGCTGTATTGACAAGCTAAATATTTGTTTGTCATAACACCTACCTTGATAACTTGATATACTCCTGCACACTACTGGTGTGTGGTATACTCATGGTTATAGTTGCTCGAAGACTTGAAATCCTTGAACCTAATTCACTTGTTGCTTGATATTAATGACATGTAACGTCAATTTGCTGCGACATCGAATATACAGAATATAGCTATCTCATCATATGGCTTATGAAATGCTATCCTGTATGTTCCCTTGATCGATATAAGCAATACAAACTAGATAAAGTATTGATCATATTCAACATTGAAGAGAGGCATCATTGTGGAGAGAGACATTGAAGAGAGGCAACATGATTGAGAAGCGGCATCACCTAAACTATGGTATATAAGAGGTGTAATATTCTACTAATTTATTCTCAATCCTATTGTCCTTACTAGTGAGGGGCGACATCAGGGGGGCGCAGTGTCAATGGGATGCAAAATTGATGATAAGGGATGTCTCATAAACGATACTTTATGTAAGCTACTAATTTCCTCTATGAGAGTCGATTTCTTTCCTGTAGGGCCTTAAGCATGCTTCCTTGCTTTTCCTTATACATCTTAGTCCTTGATATGCCATAACTACATTTCAACATTGTTTTATTGGTGCGAGATGACCTTGACTCTTAAGTGCAACATGATTTTTGAAGTGGCTTTTGGTCACGGTGATATTCGGTGTACTCTTTTTATAGCTACTTCTATATTCCCATTTTCGTCTCTTACTCTTCAAACTCATTATCATTCCTGTTTTTTAATAAGATATGCATATACTTGTCGTATTTTGCGTGGATGTTAAATTATAGGCTTCATTATTGTTAGACATCATATTTTTTTAGGAATTATGCGCATATCATTTTCCCTCTCCTTATATAGAAGAAGTTTTTTTTACATTTTAATGTAAAACCAAAAATTTACTCGTTTTCACAATTCTTTACAAGAATCGATTTCTAACCTTTTTTCTTGTAAAACGCAAAGAAAATAACAATTTTCTTTATTAACAATTCAACTTAAAGCAATCTTCCTAGTAGAGAAATCCCATATTCTTCGTATAAGTCAAAATTATAGATATTCTTCAAAAGATCTAACTAATTTTAATTTCTCAAATGAAGGCTCATGAAAATATATAGTAATAACATCTTTCTGAAGGGAGAACCAAAAGATTTTATGGCAATGATGATTCCATAAATAGATAAATTGAATACCATTTAATAATTGTAATATCATAGATAGAAAACGAAAGAACCATTCAAGAGTGTCGTAGAAGGGTGGACCAGTAGTTCCTCTGGGGATATCACGAATCGAAAATCAAAAAAGTCATCTAACCATTTATAGATTAGAAAATTAGGAAACCACTTGGTAGTAAGCAGAAGATTTGATAAATTCATCTAGCATGAGGCTAGAAAATTCATTTGTTAATAATAAGAATTCAGGAAAATCAACATGGTGATAATAAGAAAATTTAATAGAAGACCCAGAAGTCTATCTAGTAATAATTAAAGACCGGAAAACCATTTGGAGATAACAGACGGTAAGAAAACTGTTCGGCAAATAGAATATTAGAAAATCATCACATTAACAGAAAACTAGAAAATTCATCTTGCAGTAATAGAAGTCTAGAAAATCTCTGCCAATGGTAGTAGACCAGAAAAACTTCTGGGATAATAAAGGACTAGAAAACCATTTATTTCATATAAAACAAATAATAGAAGACCAGTAAATCATTTGGAAATAATAAAAGATAAGAAAACTATCTGGCAGCAATAGAATATCAGAAAAATATCACATAATAACAGAAGACCAAAAAATTCATTTAGCGACAACAGAAGACTGGAAAACTTCTGCTAATAGCAGAAGACTAGAAAGCCATCTGGCAACAATAAAGGACCAATAAACCATTTATTTCATATAAAAGTATAAAATCAAAATTATTATTTCTCTTATTTTAAATAATTAAAACCAATATAAAGTATTTTTTCCAAATTATGAGATACAAAGTATACCCATATAATGTCAGAAAAATATTGAATTTAAAATCCATCTCCAATTTATTATTTCAAACATCTTGCAAAAAAATCAAATGAATTGGACGAGGTTTGATCCATTTTTACTCTAAAACATATCAAGTTATTTCCTAGTTTCAAAGCGTGCATGGAATCATCATATCATTCTTAAAAATTGTTTATCATCATAAATACTTGCTTTAATAACATGATCATGTTCGAAAGGGATTAGATAAAGTTTGCACCTAGATTACAAAATATTAATTGAAATCTTCTTCTTTTCCTTTGGATTTGAAAGTCTATGCTGTAGATTTTGATTTCTTCTTCCTTCCCTTGAAAATATTGGTCTACCTAAGGTGTTTAGTCTTTTAACGAATGTAGGAGATGGAATAGTTATGAGATCGTTCTCAAACTAAGAAGAAATTCACTTGGAGGAAAGTTGTGAGTAAAAAGTAGAGAGTTGTGTTAACCCAAAGTAAATCCAACAATGAAAAGAGTGTTGGGGAAAGTTTCCCAAAAAAGGCCTTAGGAATAAAACCCAAACTTGCGGAAAAACAAATAGGAACAGATTGATAGTGAGGTAAAACAAACAACAAATAGTCACCAGCAAAACAATCATGGATCAAGCAATAAAAGAAAGAACACAAGAGACTTATAGTGGTTCCACTAACATCTTGTTAGTGTACGTCCACATAGGGAGAGGAGATTTTATTACTTTTCTAAATAAGAAAATATTACAAGACTGATAATAGAGAGGAAGAAGAAGAAATACAAATTTTAGAGATGATCCGTACATTTACCTAATCCCTATCCTTATATAAGGATTAATACTTGGGGTTGAAGTAATTGATTTATGGTTATAAATCAATGTCTAATTAGTTCTCCAATTTATTTTCTCTTGATAAGATTCCTTGTTTAACAAACCAATCGGAGAATTAATTCCTTACTTCAATATCCCAATAAAAAAACTTCATATTCTTCCACTTATGTAGGTAATTTGTTGCCCTATCTTATTTTACAAAAGAGGCAATAAATTTTCTAATATCTTCCAAATCTTCTGCAGTTAGAAATATTATATTATTCAAATTAACAATATTTCCCAAATCTTCTCTAAATGGAAATTTTGTATCACCATAATCAATAATATCTTCCAAATCTTCTGCAAATGGAAATATTGTATCATGAAATCTAACAATCTCCGCCTTGATACTATATTTCCTTAAAAGCATACCAACTCCACCTACATCCACTTACTCTAAAAATCTTCTCGGACAAGACACCATGATTACTTTCCCTATTGAGCTTCGGCAAAGCCATTACCCATTGCACTTTGTCATCAGACTCCGACAACGCCACTGCCTGCCAAAAAGTGTTAAAAGTACCCCTTCATGTAAGACCTATCAATCTTCACCATGAAAACAAACGTCTCCATGAACGATCTCAACTCTCTCCCCACACCGTGCAACCGCGTGGCACCTAACATTTCGATAAGCGATTCCAGGTCGAGCAACGCCCGAACTTAGCAGTTTGCAAAGACTTATGCATATCCACTTCTTTTTCCATTGATCTATGACCAATTTCAGACGATCCCTTCTTCCGCTTATCAAGCACATTCTTTTGGAAAAATACCACCTTGTCGAAGCTTTCCCCTTTGATCATATTCTGCCTATGCAGAAACTCAAAGTCCCTTCTCCTATGCCTGACTTTGACATCTTCTCCACTAGAACTGTAGGCTCCAACCCTTGACTCTCCAAGTATAGTGCTTCCCTTTAGGAGATACAAACTATGAAACATACCTCCCTTTATCACTACAAATGCACCCTTAGAAACCCCTAGACTATCCTTATCAATAATCACCTCGCATCCTTTGGATGCCAACTGCCCAAGATATATCATTGACTTCTAAAGACTGGGAACATAATGGACACCTAACAAGGTGTGTGTTACCCCGTGATACATGAAAATCTCACAGTTACTTTGCCCACGACTCTACAACTAGCACCATTTCCAATAAGAATCAGTTTCCCTCTTTTTCTTTAAAAAAAATTGAAATTATTCTTATTAGGTGTCATATGAAAATACGTTGTAATGACCCTCCTTCTCGGTCGATCCAAATCGATCGTTAAACCGACTTAAATCGAACCAAAAAGACGGATGTGCTGACTTTGGGCGCACATTTTAATTTACTGGGGCCACATACTGACTCCAAAAATTAAAAAAAAAAATCTAGCTATATGTTGGCATTATGGTTCTAACAAAACTAATTTCATCGAATTTGGAGACCGTTTGAAAAATAGCCATTTTCCAATCGATTAAATTCAAACTGAAACTGACAAAACACGTTTAATTTACCACGCTCACATATTAATTCCAAAAATTATGAAATTTGAAACCTAACAATAATTTGACATTCCGGATCCAAAAAAATGGTTTCGTCGAAAACGAAGGTTGTTTGCAAAACGGTTATTTTTAAGGGCTATATATTATATTAAAAATATATAAATTTCATAGCGACTATTTTCAATTTTAAACAGGACATAATTATAATTTATAAAGTGAAATCTCAGTTTCATACACTCATTAGAAAGATATAATTAAACAGATTCAAATGTTTCTTGTTTTAGTGAAATCCGGTTTATTTTGAATTCTGTACGTTCATTTGAAATTAAAAATTGAATTTTCAAACTACCGCACCATTTCAGGCTTGTTTTATAATTAAGATAAATCTATAAGTTCTAACTTCAATTTAAATAAATTTTAAATCATTATTATTTAAAATAAATCATTTTAAATATTAAAAATCTTTTAAATAGGTAAAATAAAAGTTTTAAATTGGTTCTGAAATTCCAGGTTGTTACAATCTCCCCCACTTAAAATCTTTTTGTCCTCGAAAAGGAACGGAGCTGAAAGTTGTTTAACTAACCAACTCAACTTTCATTCTTCAACTTTCAGTTTCTAAGAATTTTCTAATTTCTCAAAAATTTGGCGAACAACTTAAATTTTCGAAAAATTTCACCATAACCTCCCTTGTACGGGCTAATCGGTAAAACCACAACTTGCCTCACAGGGCCCTCATCATTCAAAAAGAAAAAGAAAAAGCCAAGCGGCTCATAAAATCATCAAAACCCAAAAAATACAATAAACATGTACCTATTTGTCGGGCATACCATTTTATTCCTCTTCATAGCTTCCATGCTATGACCCGTTCACACATATATATGTACACGTATGCAATTCCAATCAATTTTAATTTCAGTTCAATTTTTAACTTGATTTGACATAATTCAGCTTTCATTTTCATATTGGTTAAATTAATTATTATTCCAATATTTTTATTAGTTAAACTAATAATCAAACTTCAGAATCGACAATGAATTAGTTGATTAGCTTTTCAAATACATAGTTTTTTTTTCATACTCAAAAATCACATTTTAAGGCCAAATCACACCAATAAATCATAGCCAAGTTTTGGTTCTCACACCAGTCAATTGCAAATATATAGATATCCCACTTTTGATACTCGAAAATAAATACTGATGATGCCATGGTCATCATCAGAATCATCTCCGGGCGACTAGAGTGTGATTCTATATCTATCCAGTATATTTGAGGCTTCGAATACACGTGGATCAGACGTATATTCAAAATCTCTTTATACCCGATAGTCCAAAATCAATTTAAAATAAAATACTCAAATACATATAATAAAGTTTAAATTTTCAAAACAAAATTTGTTTTCATTTTTATTTTAAAAATAACACTCTTTGAAACTCATTCTAGGATACTACTGATCCCATCTCTAACAAGTCATTCTCATTGGATATTACTAATCCATTCTCATTATTCTCGAGCTTTGTAAACCAAAGCTCTGATACCACATCTGAAACGACCCAAACTCACTCGTAAGGGAAAGCCTGGATTGAGTTGAGTACACGACAAATCAGAACACAAACAATAGAACATTTCATTGCTTATTACAACAATTACATCAGAGTACAAGAATATAACAGAGTATGAATAAAGAATATACATCAAAAAAACATCATAGATTTAAATTACAAAGCAGCGGGAAAATAGTACATAACACAACTAAAAGAGATACACGGGTATAAAGCTTTCTGAATATAGCTCCAGCTGTAAATCCAAGATCCTATGAATATAACATCTGCAAAGCCAAAACTACTAGCTGCCTGTGTGGAAAATATGGGCACCCAGAGTTTAGGTTAAAACAATAAACTCCACGTCAGTCATGGGACTGGTGTGAGAACTAAAACAGTTATTTAAAACCTTACTTTAGAAATAAAGTAAATCAAGGGAACACGCGGTATAACACGGAACGTGTTTTCTCCCAAGAATACCAGTGCATAAAACAGTTTATAAACAGCGCAATGCTTTTTCGAAAAAGTGAAACTATTATAAGACTCAGGTCCCATCACATAATGCAACGCAAGCCGGAGGATAGATTTTTCCTTATAATAGCCAAACATGCTTGGATCGTTATAAAACAAATCATTTTGATATTACTATAAGTGTATAGTGTCAAAAACAACTTCAAATATAAATGTATCAATCATAGACAGCATGAGCACCATATATCATATCGCCATACTAGGTTTTACAACTAAAACCGAAATGTCACGTATTGGAAATTGGATTTCCGTCATGAGTCAAGGCAAGGGATGTACTCCTCGCCGGCTTAGAGACACTCTAGCAAATGCCTCAGGGTTCCCCGCAATGAACCCTTGGATCCTCTTTTACTTTTGAGGATTGGTTATTCCTGAACACACGCTTCCCGGTCCTATCGGACCTATCACTTAGCTACTAGGGACCAATATCCGAAGTGCCTCGCATTCCATCATCCACACAGGTAAAAATAAATAAACGTCTGGGCTCCATACCATGACACCACCCATAGCTAAAAAGAAATGTCGCGCACTCCTTCGGTCCCTAATCCCATTTTTGAATCATACCGGGTGTGAGGTTCGCGAATTAATGTTATACAAAAAAGCTATGTTATTTAAAGTCGTGCTTTTATCATCAACCACAAGGCCCTGCTTTTCAACAAAAGCCTTGATCATATGCCACTCAGCATGCCACACAGTCAATGCGTACCGTACCATTGATTTCTGCCAATATATAAACCCTAAGCTCATACGTCTCAGAGAAGGGTGTTAAGCAAGAGCTCCGCCACCAAACAGATATATATTTAGCAGAGATCAATGAATACAGTATAAAGGAATATAATGTCAGACACACTATCCATTTACAAGTCCGTTCTAGGTCTGAACGAAACCGGAGGCACCTTATTCCTCGTCCCATGTGTCCAATATAGGAGACAGGTCCTCGCATATCACGTCGATCTCCAAGTACGTCTGGACGATCACCACTTATTACCTTGTCTCGGGTGTACAGCCCAATCAAGACATCAGTAATCATCTAAACGATGTGAAGATCTCCGGTCTTCAACCACCGTCTTCATCGTCGACTTATCATCGAATCAGTTATTCAGAATGGGCATAAACCCGGTCTTTCCGAATAACTCGCGTATCTCATAAACAAGTGCTACATAAACACAACATACGCCTCATTCCAATCCAGAATATTCTTTTATACAAATATTCTTTTCACAATTTAAACCAAATTAAGGCTTTCCAAACTAGTCGGGATTACCGCACCTTACCGAGGTAATCATTTGTTTTATTTCCCTATCCCAACCTATTCATCCCATGGAGAAAAACTAGTAATACCCCATATCTAACCCCATAGTGTTATCGGTAAAAATTAATTACTATTTCACGTTCAAATCTAATTAAAGATTTAACTATCGCTAGGAGCAAAACTGGTGATACTCCATTCTCGATCATTTCCCAAATTTAACAATTTAAATTATCACATTCACATTTCAATCTAATTAAAGATTTATTAAAACTCCACTTAGTTCTAATCTTCCCAAAAATCATTATTAAATGATTATTTAACTTTGGGAAATCAAATATGCTGCATCGACAATCTACACCGTACCATTGATTTCTGCCAATATATAACCTCTAAGCTCATACGTCTTAGAGAAGGGTGTTAAGCAAGAGAATAAATTTTCTGCCACCAAACAGATATATATTTAGCAGAGATCAGCAATACAGTTTGAAATACAATGTTAGACATGTAATTCTGTCTTTAACTGGGTTAAAGAACCAATGTCGTTTAAAACACAGTTCACGATAAACCAAAATCATATTCCATTAACTATGGAATCTTCACGGAAAACAGATCAATATATAATCGATATCAATTTCCATATAAGACTAATAATATAAATGGAATGACAACAAAGCCTTTTAAATTCCCCATATATTAACAGTCTCCTTCCACAGAAGCTCACTTCGATTATTACCAAATCGAATTTCATTCAATTCTAATTTAATGTATTAAATTGGAAAACTTTACTTTGAAATTTTTTCGTTAAATCTTAATAAAAGATTTATATATTCCAAATCACATTTCATTGTTAATCAGTTAAAGAATGAATGTCATTAAAAACACAGTTCACAGTAAACCCAATTCACATTCCATTTTATTCCGATTACTAAATATAATTGGAAACTCTAATAATCTTAATTAAAAGATTTATTCTTTTCACACGGGGTTTAAGAACAGTGTTGCTGAAGACACCATTCACGACAAACCCAAAATCCAAATTGATGTTAAATATAAGGCTCTGAATAGAAATTATACCGGCTTATATTCAATATCAAATTCTGAAACCAACACATATCGTATGAGGAATAACGATATATATCTATATTCCAAATTCCTCCACAATATCCGTATAGTCACGGAATCCAATATCGAAATATACTGAAGATGATTTTCATTCAAATCCATTCCAATTCATACATTGAAAAATTCTGGTTAGCTTAAAACCATTCTCGAATCCAATTTATTTATTTAAAAACGTTGGATTATCTTACTAGTTAATAACTAGTTCATTTTGATAAAAATATATTTTTATCTTTACAAAATTGAAATTTTTCATCTAAATCCTTTCCAAATCATTTATTATGATTTTACACAAATTATTAATATTTTTAATAATTTTATCAAGGCCCGTACAGTCGGTTTCCAATAACGGCCACCGAACTTCATTCATAGCAACATTTTCCAAATTTGATTTGCACATAATTCCAAATCCAACCATTCAAATTTAAATATCTAATATTCATTGGAAATCTCTTTTCGATACGAACCCAACGGTTCCAGTTTTAGGAGAATCTGATGGTTGGATCTCCCGTTACATTAATTTGAAGTTAATGGTCGAAATTCGTGAACGCGGCCCAGTGCGTTCTATTCAAGCCATTAATATAATATATATATATATCATTCAAAACATATTTTATAAATTCGTCTTAAAAAAGATTCCCACTTTCATTTCAAATTTAAATCAAAGTTGAATACTCCTTATCATTATAATATTTAAATGATAATATTTTTAAAATATCAGATTTTGAAATCATTTCCTTTTCAATATTCATTATAAAAATGAATAAAATCGATATAAAAATCGTTCGTGTTAAAATGGCACATAATCTAATCAGTACGGCTTCACATATTTCAATATTTTCGTGTCCATCCAAAATCGGACATCAAATTCACATTTTAATTATTTACTGAATATTATTTTAAAATATTGGTTATTTTTGAATTGAAATTAGACCCAATCAATTGTCATATAATGTTATTTATATGGATTTCGTACTTCACATGTACCCAACAACAATGATAAACAATCATTTATCATTCAGAGTGCATTACACAACTGCATAAGCATTAAATATAAATAATTAACGCTTACAACAGTCTGTCAACCAATGGATTGACATACAACTAAACAATTGGGATTAGTGTACGTCAAATATCATCCCAAAACCCGTGTGGGGTTCCAACAAACAAATACTGAACATTGTTTGTGCAGTTAGGCTATATGTAAAATTTATCGTCCCAATCAATGTCAGTTACATGGGTGTACATAAACAAATCGTCCAATTTGTAAATGAATATTTATTTTCATTTTAGGAGAATTTTATGCCGTTCATATATGCGTTAAAAATTATATTTTTAACGATTATTTCAACACTTGACTATTTATATAGTTCATACATTCAATAAAAATGATATTTTTAGTGTTCAAACATTTTATTCAACACATGAATATTTATAATAGTTTATTTCAGAAAATTTCATATACATTTCAGTTTCAGAAAAATTCGGTATTATAACGGCACGATATTAGAACCGGAGTAATGTCTAGCATTACCTCTCTCCTGATACTGGCTCGTGCCATATACAATAATTAATCCAATCAACAAAACCACAATACAATCATTTCGCCACAATACAGTCAATTTCACCATAATTCAATTCAAGCAAACATCCATGGCTTGTACAATAAATAGTATCAGGAGCTACTATTCCCCGTCTGCAACCTATGATATATTTAACTGTAAAATAATTTGAGTGAGAAGGTGTTCTCACATTGGGATCCACGCCGCCGTTATTTTCTAACGCTCTGATTCGCTGTTTTGGTTCCAGAATTTGCAAACGAGCTCTAATCCTCACCGTCTTTTTTTTAGATTAAACACGCTATTCCGGACAACTTTCGCCTAGTGGCCTTTCTACCGAAAATGCTCCAATTCGCTAGAATTTGCTAAAAGATAGTATTTGGACAGCAGACTTTGGACGCGTTTTCTGAACAACTCCGCATCCAAAATTTGACTTCCATATATCCAAATCGAAGAGAGAACCGTGCTCTTCGATTTTGGCACTGTGGAGTTTTGGCCATAGGGGTTCCGTTTGGGAGATATTGGCTGTGGAAGCTCAGGGTATTAAATGTAAATACCAAAAATAATAAATATTGGATTTTTAGTCGAGGAGGGTCCCACGGCCGGACTGGGTGGTGGAGGTGGTGGGCGACGAGCCTGACTGGCCAGGGGGAGGCGGCGGTGGCTAGGGGCCCAGGGCGACGGGGTTTCGCGATTTTAGGGTTTTAGAAGGTGGAAGGGAGAGAGAGGAAGGGAGTGGCGGTGCTAGGTAGTGGGGGAGGGGGGTGCAGCGGAGGCGGCGGCGGGGCTAGGGTTTGGTTTTTATTTTATTTTCTTTTGACTGAACGGGGAGAGAGAAACAAGGGGGTATATAATTTATATAATTATTTTATCTTATTTTTTCCAAAAAGTTAAATTTTTTCTTCGAACTCCAAATCGAACCCAACGACTGTCATCCGTAGCCAAATACCCTTATTTCGGACACAATAAGATAGTCTCACAAGTCAATTCGACTGTTTCGCCCAGTTTTCATCAAAATTAAAATATAAATTAATGTAACGTTCAAAATTGATTTTAACGTGCATTTTAATTTACCGGGGCCACATACTGACTCCAAATATTCTAGAAAAATAAATCTTGCTATGTTTTGACAATAAGGTCCTAACAAAACTAATTTCGTCGAATTTGAAGACCGTTTGAAAAATGACCATTTTTGTAACAACCCGGAAAATCTGGGCCAGTTTAAAATTTTTATTTTGGCAATTTTCGCGAATTTTGAATATTTAAAATGTATTATTTTAAAAAAATATCGACGAGAAATTTATTTTGAATATAATTCGAACGTATATATTATACGCGTCGTCGTTAGAATATAAATATTTATATATAATTATAAATAGAATTAAAAATGGCGCGGTAGTTCGATAATTCGATTTCAAACTTCAATTGAATGTACCGGGTGCAAAACAATCCGGATTTTAGTAAAACCAAAAATAATAGGATCTAATTGATAATATCTTTCCAACGAATCCGACAAATCAAGATTTCATAGCGGGAATCAAAAGATATGTCCAGTTGAAAATTCTGAATAGTCGCTATGGAATTCAGGCCCTTAAAAAAATGGACATTTTGCAAATGACCTCGGATTTCGACGAAACCAGTTTTGTTGGGTCCGTGGTGTCAAGTTATTGCTAGGTTTCAA
Source organism: Allium sativum (assembly GCA_030737875.1). Taxonomy (NCBI): domain Eukaryota; kingdom Viridiplantae; phylum Streptophyta; class Magnoliopsida; order Asparagales; family Amaryllidaceae; genus Allium; species Allium sativum. Next base: position 383,597,983 of record CM060915.1, read on the forward strand.
ATTTCATAATTTTTCGATTCAATATGTGAGCGTGGCAAAGTAAAACGCGTTTGACCAGTTTTAGTTGATTTTAATCGACTGGAAAATGGTCATTTTTCCAACGGTCTCAGAATTTGACGAAACTAGTTTTGTTAGGACCGTATCGTCAATACGAAGCTAGAAAATATTTTTCTGGAATTTTTCTAGTTAGTATGTGACCCCGGTAATTTGAAATGTACGTTTAAAATTCAATATAGTGATTTAAATGTAAATTTAACGGAAACTGATTGTAACGATCGAATCGGCTTATGATACATATCCCATTGTGTTCGGAATGGGGGTAATTAGCTATGGACGACAGGCGGTGGGCCTCGTTTAGAGGTCGTATGTAAAAGTCAACTTTTTGAAAATTAATTAATTAAATAAAAAAAAAAGAGGAAACCCTCTTCTCCTTATTAACCGCTGGCCCCCCTTTTTGTTCACTTCAGTAGGATCGAAAAAAAAAAAAAAGAAAGAAAATCAATCGAGGACGGAGATCGACCGCCCACCGCCGCCACTGGAGGCGCCCACCTCCGTCCAAGCTCGCCGACCTCCCCTTCCCTTCCTCGACTGCGACGCCCGAACCCCCCCTCCACCGACGCAACCAAACCCCCCCCCACCGTCAATCGAAACGCGATGCAAAGAAACCCCCCCCCTGGAAGCCAGCGCCGCCCTGCCGCCGACGTCTCCAACCCCCCTTCTTCGCAACAATGTAAGTATTTCCATTTTAATTTGTTTTTATTTTTAAATTTTAAAACAGATTTTATAAAGAATTTAAAACAAATTTGAAAACTGATTTTAAAAGAAAACTGATTTTTAAATGATTTAAAACAGATTTAAAAAAAAAAAGGGTTTTAAAACAGATTTTTAAAAAGGGGTTTTAAAACAGATTTTTAAAAAAAGGGTTTTAAAACAGATTTTTGGAAAGGGTTTTAAAACGGATATTTGAAAAGAGATAAAACTGATTTTTGAAAAAGTTTAAACTTTAAAAAGAAAAAGGTTTTAACTTTAAAAAAGAAAATGGTTTGAACTTTAAATAGAAAAAGGTTTTAACTTTAAAAAGAAAATAGTTTGAACTTTAAATAGAAAAGGTTTAAACTTTAAAAAGAAAAAGGTTTTAACTTTAAAAAGAAAAAGATTTGGTCTTTAAAATAGAAAAGGCGGAATTTTTATTAAGTAAAAGATGTAAGATATGATTTTTATATTTTTAAAAGCAATAAAAATATAATTTTTACATCATAGGAATATTAAAAATATAATCTTTATATATTGAATAGCGAAGTCAAAATATGATTTTTATATGTTGAACTTCGGAATAAAAATATGATTTTTATATGTTGAACTTCGAAATAAAGATATGATTTTTATATATTGAATAACGAAGTAAAAATTCGATTTTTATATATTGAATAGCGAAGTAAAAATTCGATTTTTACATATGTAGTGGCTACGGGCAACGAAGATGACGAAGATGCGATAGCGATGAAGATTTCTATCAATGAAGAGCCGTGGAGCTAGGATAGCTATTTGTGAGAATTTCTCACTCTTAAATTTCTTTTCTAGTTATATATATATACTAGGATGCAGACGGTGCTTAGTAGCACCCGACACAATCGTCCACAGACCATGGACTTGTTTGTTTGGTTGCATAGATTAGTCATATGATTTGATTTGAAATTGGTTGTTTGGTGATTTTAATTGATGTGTGAATGGCGTGGGCCTTCACTAGACCGGGGATAAGGCTAGGCCTCGTCCCGTTTCTAGTATCGTGCCGTTATGCCGCCGAAATTTTCTAAAATATGTTAGAAAATAAAAATATCATTTTATTGTGTAAATGAATAATAGAAATTCATATGTTGAAATAAAATGTTTTATCGTTAAAAATATAATTTTTAACGTGAATATGAATATAGTGAAAGTGAATAAAATAAAATATTCATTTACAAACCAGACGGTTTGTTTATGTACACCTATTTGAAGGACATTGATTGGGACGATAAATTTTACACATCGCCCAACAGCACAAATAAAATATGTGTTTGATTGTTTGAAACCCCACACGGGTGTTAGGATGAAATTTGAAGTTCACTCATCCTGATTGATTAAATATGTCGATCGATCGATTGACAGGCTATTATAAGCGTTAGATAACTATATTTGATGCTTATACAGTGTAGTGCACTTTGGTTGATGGTTGATTATTTTTTTCAATGCTATTATATACATGTGTTGTAGAAAATCCATATAATTAACATTATATGGTAATTGATTGGGCCTCATTCCAGTTTTGAAAAAGAAATATTTGAAAAAGAAATATTTGAAATAGAATATTTGAAAATAGGAATATATGAAGCCGTGTTGATTAGATTGACGCCATTTTGACGTGAACGATATTTATATCGATTGAAAACGATTTCGAAATGAAATGAATTGAAAACGATTTTGAAATGAATTGAATTGAAAACGATTTCGAAATGAATTGAATTGAAAACGATTTCGAAATGAATTGAATTGAAAACGATTTCGAAATGAATTGAATTGAAAACGAATTCGAATTGAATTGAAAGCGAATTGAAAGGAATTCAAATTGAATTGAAATTTGAATTGAATAGAAATGAATTTTAAAACGAATTTATAAAGAAGAATTCGAATTTGATTTGAATTGAAATGGAAGTTGAAATTGCTTTTGAAACGAATTTAAAACTATTTATATAATTCGTTTTAAATAGAAATCGACGAAATATATATTATATATATTATATATATAATATAATGGCCTGAATAGAACGCGCCGCGCCGCGGCAGTTCGTGAATTTCGACCATTTATTTCAAACGGACATTACGGGAGATCCGACCGTCGGATTCTCCTAAAACCGGAACCGTTGGGTTCGTATCGAAAAGAGCTTTCTAACGAATGTTAGAAATTTGAAATCTAACGGTTGGATTTGGAGATACGTCCAAATCAAATTCGAAAAAGGTCGTTGTAAGTGCAGTTCGATGGCCATTGGTGGAAATCGACTGTACGGGCCTTGATAAAATTATTAAAAATAGTAATAATTTGTGTAAAATCATAAGAAATGATTTGTGAAAGTTTGGGATGAAAAACTCCATATATGAAAAGATAAAAATAGATTTTTATCGAAATAAACTAGTTTTGAACTAGAATTATAATTCTATTTATTTTTAAGTAAATAAATTGAATTTGAAAAGGGTTTTAAAAATAACCAGAATTTCCAATGATTGCATTGGAGTGGATTTGAATCGAAATTGTCTTTGGAATATTTCGATGTTGGAATTCGTGATTATACAGGTGTTGTTATGGAAATTTGAAAGATATATATTTATATCGTTATTTCCAATACGACATTTGTTAGTCGTAGAATTTGATATTGAATATAAGCCGATATATTTTCTATTCAGAGCCTTGTATTGAATATCGAATGTTATTTGGGTTTGTCGTGAATGGTGTCTTCACTAACACTGTTCTTGAACCCAGTTGAGAAAAGATTAAATCTTTTTATTTAGATTTAATGGAGTATACTAATTAAATGACATTTAATTGGAATTGAATTGGTATTGATTTTTGGGTTTATCGTGAACAGTGTTTTAAATAACACTCGTTCTTTAACCCGATAATTAATGGAAGGTGATTTTGGGTTTATCGTGAACCATGTTTTAAATGACACTGATTCTTTAACCCAGTTAACGATTAAAACTAAGTGGAGTTTTAATGAATCTTTAATTAGATTGAAATGATCGAAAATGGAGTATCACCAGTTTTGCTCCAGGCGATAGTTAAATCTTTAATTAGATTTGAACGTGAAATGGTAATTGAATTTACCGATAACACCGTGGTGTTAGAGATGAAGTATAACCAGTTGTACTTCATGGGATGAATAGGTTGGGATTGGGAAATAAAATAAATGATTACTTCGGTGTGGTTCGCTAATCCCGACTAGTTTGAATTGATATTCAAAGGAGATTAAAGGATAAATTTAAAGAATTAATCTTGGATAAAATGAATGGGAACTTTTCCCAAAGTATAGGAATATTTGGATAAAAGAATATTCTGAATTGGAATGAGGCGTATGTTGTGTTTGTGTAACACTTTTATAATATATACGCGAGTTATTCAGAAAGACCGGGTTTATCCCATTCTGAATAACTGATTCGACGTGGTGTCGAAGATGAAGACGATGGTCGAAGACCGGAAGTCTTCACGTCGTTTGGGTGATTACTGATAATCTTGATTGGGCTGTACACCCCAGAAGATGGAAACAGTTGGTGATCGTCCAGACGTACTTGGAGATCGATGGATATGCGGGGTACTAGGTGCCTCCGGTTTCGTTCAGACCCAGAACGGACTTGTAAATGGACTGTGTGTCTGACATTGGATTTTAGTCCGTGTGATTGATCTCTATTAAATATATATCTGTTTGGCGGCGGAGAATTTATTCTCTTGCTTAACGCCCTTCTCTGAGACGTACGAGCTCAGGGGTTATATATTGATGGATATTAAACGCATGGAGTGAATTGCCTGTGTGGCATGCCTAAGTGGCAATTGATCGAGGCTTCTGTTGAAAAGCAAAGTCTCGTGGTGATGATCAAAGCACAGCCTGTGTGGCACAGCTTTGTGTAACGTGAATTCGTGAGCCTCACACCCCGGTTGTGAACCAAAAACGGGAGAGGACCTCAGGGAGGGCATGCGTTTCTTTCTAGCTAGGGTGGTGTCAGTGACCTACCAGCCCTGACATTTATATACTTTTCACCTGTGTGGTTGTTGCTGTTGCGAGGCGCCTCGGTTTGATCAGACGATCCGGGTCCGATGGAGTCATTCATTGGCTCATTTACGCCCCAAAGGGCGGGGAAACGTAGTGTTCAGGCATTTTAATCCACATCGGTGGACCGGCCCTGTCGCTCCAAGGGCCCACCTGAGTCTGGGTCCTGTGGCTCGGGCTAGAGAGTCACGAATCGGTTGAGGACTATCTTTTGCCTCGGTTCATAGATGGAAACCCAATTTCCAAATACGTGACATTTGCGGTTTTATTTGTAAACCTATATATGGCGACATAGTGGCATGGGACGCTCATGCCGCCTATGATTGATACTTATGATTTGAAGTGTTTTATACACTATGCACTTATAATAGTATCAAATGATTTGTTTTAAACGTATCAAGCATTCTTTGGCTGTTATAAGGGAAAACCCTATCCTCGGTTGCGTTGCATTGTGTGATGGGACCTGGGTCTTATAACAGCTTCATTTTTCTTTGTTTAGCATTGCGCTGTTTGTTTTATGCACTGGTATTCTTGGGAGGAAACCCGTTCCGTGTTATACGGCGTGGTCCCTTGATTTACCTAACTTTAAAATAAAGATTAATAACTGTTTAAGTTCTCACACCAGTCACATGACTGACCTGGAGTTTATTGTTTTAACCTAAACTCTGGGTGCCCCTATTTTGACACGGGCAGCTAGTAGTTTTGGTTTTGCAGATTTATATTCACAGGATCCTGGTTTACAGCTGGAACGATATCCGGAAAGCTTTGTATCCGTATATCTTCTTCTAGTTGCGTATTGTATTATTTTCCGCTGCTATGTATTTAAATGTAATTTAAATCTCTGATATTTCTGTGTAATATTCGTTTTTACTCTGTATATTCTTGTAATCTGATGCATTGTTGTAATATACAGTGAAATGTTCTTCTGTATGCGTTCTGTTTTGTCTTGTTCTCAAACGATAGGGCGTTTCGAAACGGCCTGAATCGGTTTAGCGACTGGTTCGGACCGAGCGAAATTCCTTTTCGTCACAGTTGGTATCAGAGCTTTGGTTTACAAAGCTTAGAGAACAAGACACATTAGAACCATACGAAAGAATTCATCAGATATTGGATTAGTAATATCCAACGAGAATGACTCGTTAGAGATGGGAACAGTAGTATCCTAGAACGAGTGTGAAGAGTATATTTTTGAAAGTGAAAACAAATTTTTGTTTTGAAAATTTAAATCAATTATTCGTATTTGATTATCTATTTATATTGAGTTGGACAGTCCAGTATATAAAGATTTTGCGTATACGTCTGATCCACGTGTATTAGAAATTTTAATATACTGGATAGACATAGAATCACACTCTAGTCGCCCGAAGATGATTCTGATGATAGTTCGAACATCATCAGAATTGGTATTCGTGTTTCGAAGGTGTGATATCTATATATTTCCTCTTGACTGGTGTGAGAACCAAAATTAGATAGGGCCTATTGTTGTGATTTGGCATCAAAAATCTGATTTTTGTATATGTATCAAAATTATCAATTTGAAAAGCTAATCAACTAATTGATTGATGTTTGTGTTGTTTGTTTATTTGTTTGCTAATTTTGAACCATTTAGCCTAATTGTATCAAATATTGAACGATATTGAAAATTAGTCGCATTTGCTTGCATATACATATATATCATTGAACAGGTCATAGCAAGGAGGCTAGAGCAGAGAATAAAATTTGTTTGCCCGACAAATAGGTACATGTTTACTACATAATTTACTGTTTTGTTTAGGTGATGATGATTTTATGAGCCTATTGGCTAGCCGCTTGGCTTTTTCTTTTTCTTTTTGAGATCTGAAGGACCGTGGAAGCTATTTGAAATTCCCCGATGCTCCCATTGCAGGGGAGGTTATGGCGAATTTTTTCGAAAATTTAGGGTGTTAGCCAAATTTTTGAAATTTTTGAAAATTCTCAGAAACTGAAAAGTTGGAGAAGGAAAGCCAGATCGAGCGTAGAGCTGATTGACCAAACCACTTTCGACTTTGTTCCTTTTCGGGGACGAAAAGTTTTAAGTGGGGGCGATTGTAACAACCCGGAAAATCTGGGCCAGTTTAAAATTTTTATTTTGGCAATTTTCGCGAATTTTGAATATTTAAAATGTATTATTTTAAAAAAATATCGACGAGAAATTTATTTTGAATATAATTCGAACGTATATATTATACGCGTCGTCGTTAGAATATAAATATTTATATATAATTATAAATAGAATTAAAAATGGCGCGGTAGTTCGATAATTCGATTTCAAACTTCAATTGAATGTACCGGGTGCAAAACAATCCGGATTTTAGTAAAACCAAAAATAATAGGATCTAATTGATAATATCTTTCCAACGAATCCGACAAATCAAGATTTCATAGCGGGAATCAAAAGATATGTCCAGTTGAAAATTCTGAATAGTCGCTATGGAATTCAGACCCTTAAAAAAATGGACATTTTGCAAATGACCTCGGATTTCGACGAAACCAGTTTTGTTGGGTCCGTGGTGTCAAGTTATTGCTAGGTTTCAAATTTCATAATTTTTCGATTCAATATGTGAGCGTGGCAAAGGAAAACGCGTTTGACCAGTTTCAGTTGATTTTAATCGACTGGAAAATGGTCATTTTTCCAACAGTCTCAGAATTTGACGAAACTAGTTTTGTTAGGACCGTATCGTCAATACGAAGCTAGAAAATATTTTTCTGGAATTTTTCTAGTTAGTATGTGACCCCGGTAATTTGAAATGTACGTTTAAAATTCAATATAGTGATTTAAATGTAAATTTAACGGAAACTGATTGTAACGATCGAATCGACTTATGATACATATCCCATTGTGTTCGGAATGGGGGTAATTAGCTATGGACGACAGGCGGTGGGCCTCGTTTAGAGGTCGTATGTAAAAGTCAACTTTTTGAAAATTAATTAATTAAATAAAAAAAAAGAGGAAACCCTCTTCTCCTTATTAACCGCTGGCCCCCCTTTTTGTTCACTTCAGTAGGATCGAAAAAAAAAAATCAATCGAGGACGGAGATCGACCGCCCACCGCCGCCACTGGAGGCGCCCACCTCCGTCCAAGCTCGCCGACCTCCCCTTCCCTTCCTCAACTGCGACGCCCGAACCCCCCCCTCCACCGACGCAACCAAACCCCCCCCCCCCCCCCCGTCAGTCGAAACGCGATGCGAAGAAACCCCCCCCTGGAAGCCAGCGCCGCCCTGCCGCCGACGTCTCCAACCCCCCCTTCTTCGCAACAATGTAAGTATTTCCATTTTAATTTGTTTTTATTTTTAAATTTTAAAACAGATTTTATAAAGAATTTAAAACAAATTTGAAAACTGATTTTAAAAGAAAACTGATTTTTAAATGATTTAAAACAGATTTTTTTTAAAAAAGGGTTTTAAAACAGATTTTTAAAAAAGGGTTTTAAAACAGATTTTAAAAAAAAGGGTTTTAAAACAGATTTTTGGAAAGGGTTTTAAAACGGATATTTGAAAAGAGATAAAACTGATTTTTGAAAAAGTTTAAACTTTAAAAAGAAAAAGGTTTTACCTTTAAAAAGAAAATGGTTTGAACTTTAAATAGAAAAAGGTTTTAACTTTAAAAAGAAAATAGTTTGAACTTTAAATAGAAAAGGTTTAAACTTTAAAAAGAAAAAGGTTTTAACTTTAAAAAGAAAAAGATTTGATCTTTAAAATAGAAAAGGCGGAATTTTTATTAAGTAAAAGATGTAAGATATGATTTTTATATTTTTAAAAGCAATAAAAATATAATTTTTACATCATAGGAATATTAAAAATATAATCTTTATATTAAAAATATAATCTTTATATATTGAATAGCGAAGTCAAAATATGATTTTTATATGTTGAACTTCGGAATAAAAATATGATTTTTATATGTTGAACTTCGAAATAAAGATATGATTTTTATATATTGAATAACGAAGTAAAAATTCGATTTTTATATATTGAATAGCGAAGTAAAAATTCGATTTTTACATATGTAGTGGCTACGGGCAACGAAGATGACGAAGATGCGATAGCGATGAAGATTTCTATCAATGAAGAGCCGTGGAGCTAGGATGGCTATTTGTGAGAATTTCTCACTCTTAAATTTCTTTTCTAGTTATATATATATACTAGGATGCAGACGGTGCTTAGTAGCACCCGACACAATCGTCCACAGACCATGGACTTGTTTGTTTGGTTGCATAGATTAGTCATATGATTTGATTTGAAATTGGTTGTTTGGTGATTTTAATTGATGTGTGAATGGCGTGGGCCTTCACTAGACCGGGGATAAGGCTAGGCCTCGTCCCGTTTCTAGTATCGTGCCGTTATGCCGCCGAAATTTTCTAAAATATGTTAGAAAATAAAAATATCATTTTATTGTGTAAATGAATAATAGAAATTCATATGTTGAAATAAAATGTTTTATCGTTAAAAATATAATTTTTAACGTGAATATGAATATAGTGAAAGTGAATAAATTAAAATATTCATTTACAAACCAGACGGTTTGTTTATGTACACCTATTTGAAGGACATTGATTGGGACGATAAATTTTACACATCGCCCAACAGCACAAATAAAATATGTGTTTGATTGTTTGAAACCCCACACGGGTGTTAGGATGAAATTTGAAGTTCACTCATCCTGATTGATTAAATATGTCGATCGATCGATTGACAGGCTGTTATAAGCGTTAGATAACTATATTTGATGCTTATACAGTGTAGTGCACTTTGGTTGATGGTTGATTATTTTTTTCAATGCTATTATATACATGTGTTGTAGAAAATCCATATAATTAACATTATATGGTAATTGATTGGGCCTCATTCCAGTTTTGAAAAAGAAATATTTGAAATAGAATATTTGAAAATAGGAATATATGAAGCCGTGTTGATTAGATTGACGCCATTTTGACGTGAACGATATTTATATCGATTGAAAACGATTTCGAAATGAAATGAATTGAAAACGATTTCGAAATGAAATGAATTGAAAACGATTTCGAAATGAATTGAATTGAAAACGATTTCGAAATGAATTGAATTGAAAACGATTTCGAAATGAATTGAATTGAAAACGATTTCGAAATGAATTGAATTGAAAACGAATTCGAATTGAATTGAAAGCGAATTGAAAGGAATTCAAATTGAATTGAAATTTGAATTGAATAGAAATGAATTTTAAAACGAATTTATAAAGAAGAATTCGAATTTGATTTGAATTGAAATGGAAGTTGAAATTGCTTTTGAAACGAATTTAAAACTATTTATATAATTCGTTTTAAATAGAAATCGACGAAATATATATTATATATATTATATATATAATATAATGGCCTGAATAGAACGCGCCGCGCCGCGGCAGTTCGTGAATTTCGACCATTTATTTCAAACGGACATTACGGGAGATCCGACCGTCGGATTCTCCTAAAACCGGAACCGTTGGGTTCGTATCGAAAAGAGCTTTCTAACGAATGTTAGAAATTTGAAATCTAACGGTTGGATTTGGAGATACTTCCAAATCAAATTCGAAAAAGGTCGTTGTAAGTGCAGTTCGATGGCCATTGGTGGAAATCGACTGTACGGGCCTTGATAAAATTATTAAAAATAGTAATAATTTGTGTAAAATCATAAGAAATGATTTGTGAAAGTTTGGGATGAAAAACTCCATATATGAAAAGATAAAAATAGATTTTTATCGAAATAAACTAGTTTTGAACTAGAATTATAATTCTATTTATTTTTAAGTAAATAAACTGAATTTGAAAAGGGTTTTAAAAATAACCAGAATTTCCAATGATTGCATTGGAGTGGATTTGAATCGAAATTGTCTTTGGAATATTTCGATGTTGGAATTCGTGATTATACAAGTGTTGTTATGGAAATTTGAAAGATATATATTTATATCGTTATTTCCAATACGACATTTGTTAGTCGTAGAATTTGATATTGAATATAAGCCGATATATTTTCTATTCAGAGCCTTGTATTGAATATCGAATGTGATTTGGGTTTGTCGTGAATGGTGTCTTCACTAACACTGTTCTTGAACCCAGTTGAGAAAAGATTAAATCTTTTTATTTAGAATTAATGGAGTGTACTAATTAAATGACATTTAATTGGAATTGAATTGGTATTGATTTTTGGGTTTATCGTGAACAGTGTTTTAAATAACACTCGTTCTTTAACCCGATAATTAATGGAAGGTGATTTTGGGTTTATCGTGAACCATGTTTTAAATGACACTGATTCTTTAACCTAGTTAACGATTAAAACTAAGTGGAGTTTTAATGAATCTTTAATTAGATTGAAATGATCGAAAATGGAGTATCACCAGTTTTGCTCCAGGCGATAGTTAAATCTTTAATTAGATTTGAACGTGAAATGGTAATTGAATTTACCGATAACACCGTGGTGTTAGAGATGAAGTATAACCAGTTGTACTTCAAGGGATGAATAGGTTGGGATTGGGAAATAAAATAAATGATTACTTCGGTGTGGTTCGCTAATCCCGACTAGTTTGAATTGATATTCAAAGGAGATTAAAGGATAAATTTAAAGAATTAATCTTGGATAAAATGAATGGGAACTTTTCCCAAAGTATAGGAATATTTGGACAAAAGAATATTCTGAATTGGAATGAGGCGTATGTTGTGTTTGTGTAACACTTTTATAATATATACGCGAGTTATTCAGAAAGACCGGGTTTATCCCATTCTGAATAACTGATTCGACGTGGTGTCGAAGATGAAGACGATGGTCGAAGACCGGAAGTCTTCACGTCGTTTGGGTGATTACTGATAATCTTGATTGGGCTGTACACCCCAGAAGATGGAAACAGTTGGTGATCGTCCAGACGTACTTGGAGATCGATGGATATGCGGGGTACTAGGTGCCTCCGGTTTCGTTCAGACCCAGAACGGACTTGTAAATGGACTGTGTGTCTGACATTGGATTTTAGTCCGTGTGATTGATCTCTATTAAATATATATCTGTTTGGCGGCGGAGAATTTATTCTCTTGCTTAACGCCCTTCTCTGAGACGTACGAGCTCAGGGGTTATATATTGATGGATATTAAACGCATGGAGTGAATTGCCTGTGTGGCATGCCTAAGTGGCAATTGATCGAGGCTTCTGTTGAAAAGCAAAGTCTCGTGGTGATGATCAAAGCACAGCCTGTGTGGCACAGCTTTGTGTAACGTGAATTCGTGAGCCTCACACCCCGGTTGTGAACCAAAAACGGGAGAGGACCTCAGGGAGGGCATGCGTTTCTTTCTAGCTAGGGTGGTGTCAGTGACCTACCAGCCCTGACATTTATATACTTTTCACCTGTGTGGTTGTTGTTGTTGCGAGGCGCCTCGGTTTGATCGGACGATCCGGGTCCGATGGAGTCATTCGTTGGCTCATTTACGCCCCAAAGGGCGGGGAAACGTAGTGTTCAGGCATTTTAATCCACATCGGTGGACCGGCCCTGTCGCTCCAAGGGCCCACCTGAGTCTGGGTCCTGTGGCTCGGGCTAGAGAGTCACGAATCAGTTGAGGACTATCTTTTGCCTCGGTTCATAGATGGAAACCCAATTTCCAAATACGTGACATTTGCGGTTTTATTTGTAAACCTATATATGGCGACATAGTGGCATGGGACGCTCATGCCGCCTATGATTGATACTTATGATTTGAAGTGTTTTATACACTATGCACTTATAATAGTATCAAATGATTTGTTTTAAACGTATCAAGCATTCTTTGGCTGTTATAAGGGAAAACCCTATCCTCGGCTGCGTTGCATTGTGTGATGGGACCTGGGTCTTATAACAGCTTCATTTTTCTTTGTTTAGCATTGCGCTGTTTGTTTTATGCACTGGTATTCTTGGGAGGAAACCCGTTCCGTGTTATACGGCGTGGTCCCTTGATTTACCTAACTTTAAAATAAAGATTAATAACTGTTTAAGTTCTCACACCAGTCACATGACTGACCTGGAGTTTATTGTTTTAACCTAAACTCTGGGTGCCCCTTTTTTGACACGGGCAGCTAGTAGTTTTGGTTTTGCAGATTTATATTCACAGGATCCTGGTTTACAGCTGGAACGATATCCGGAAAGCTTTGTATCTGTATATCTTCTTCTAGTTGCGTATTGTATTATTTTCCGCTGCTATGTATTTAAATGTAATTTAAATCTCTGATATTTCTGTGTAATATTCGTTTTTACTCTGTATATTCTTGTAATCTGATGCATTGTTGTAATATACAGTGAAATGTTCTTCTGTATGCGTTCTGTTTTGTCTTGTTCTCAAACGATAGGGCGTTTCGAAACGGCCTGAATCGGTTTAGCGACTGGTTCGGACCGAGCGAAATTCCTTTTCGTCACAATTTTCCAGTCGATTAAATTCAAACTGAAACTGACAAAACACGTTTAAATTTACCACGCTCACATATTAATTCCAAAAATTATGAAATTTGAAACCTAACAATAATTTGACATTCCGGATCCAACAAAAGTGGTTTCATAAAAAACGGAGGTCGTTTGCAAAATAGCTATTTTTAAGGGTTATATATTATATATATATAAATTCCATAGCGACTATTTTCTATTTTAAACTGGACATAACTTATAATTTATATAGTGAAATATCAGTTCCTTACACTCATTAGAAAGATATAATTAAGAAGATTCAAATGTTTCTTATTTTAGTGAAATCCGGTTTATTTTGAATTCTGTACTTTCATTTGAAATTAAAAATTGAATTTTCAAACTTCCACGCCATTTCAGGCTCGTTTTATAATAAAAATAAATTTATACGTTCTAACTTTGATTTAAATAAATTTTAAATCGTTATTATTTAAGATAAATCATTTCAAATATTCAAAATCCTTTAAAATAACTAAAATAAAAAATTTAAATTGGTTCAGAAATTCCGGGTTGTTACAGACGCCCCCGTATCTAGCACCCAATGGTCTGATATATCTGATACTACCGCTGTTAACAGGTCATCAGACAAAAATTCCACCACTGTAAGTGATGGTTTTCCAGCTTCAATTTGTTTCTTCAAGTCCGGACAATCTCTCTTCCAATGACCTGGTTTCTTGCAAATGTAGCACTTCCCATCTCTTGACCTTATTTTCTTCTTCTTCTTCCCTTTCTCCATACTATCTAATAAGGCTTCTGTACTGCTTCCTCCTCTACCTTCACTCAACCCCTTCATTTGATCCCTCAAGTCCTCAGATAGAAGACTTGCCTTCACATCATCTACTGTTAGTGTATCTCTGACATAGATAATTCTGTTAGTCAAACCTATGTATCGCTCCGGAAGAGAACACAAAAGAATCATTGTTATTTTCTCCTCATCCACTTTCAAGTCAACAGTCTTCATCTTCATCATGAGATCATCGAAGAAGCTTAGATGTGCCTTCATTGAAGTACACTCTCTCATCTGCATGGTGAAAAACGTCTTCAGCAAAATCAGACGGTAGGTTAGTGACTTCTTTAATTAGAGATTTTCCAGCTTGGTCCAAATGTCCTTAGCAGTGGTCTCACCGCTTATATCTAAAATAAAATTTTCTCCCTTCGCTAATTGTAAAGTAGTAAATGTCCATCGTTCCATTTCCTTCCTTTCCAAGTCTGAAATATCATCCGTCAACTCCTTAGGAGCAAACACCAGAGGATGAACATTGTTCCTCATCAGAACAACTTTCAACCTCCATTGCCACTTCTCGAAGTTTTTATCCCCATTCCATCTTTCTACCGCTAACTGAGATCCTACTGCCATATATATCCCTTTGACATTTGGCGTTGATACAATTGCTGAATTCTTCTCATCTCTTTCCAAAATGTTGACACCCTTTCTCGATCAACCTCATAGCTCTAATACAATTTTTTGGGGAAAAGTTTCCCAAAAATGCCTTGGGCATAAAACCCAATCTTACGGAAAAACAAGTAGGAACAGATTGACGGTTAGGCGAAACAAACAACAGATAGTCACCAGCAAAATAATCACGGATGAAGCAATAAAAGAAAGAACACAAGAGATTTATGGTAGTTCCACTAACGTCTTGTTAGTGTACATCCACTTGGGGAGAGGAGATTTTATTACTTTTTTTAATAAGAAAATATTACAAGACAGATAATAGAGAGGAAGAAGAAGAAATAAAACTTTTAGAGATGATCCGTACATTTACCTAATCCCTATCCTTATGTATGGATTAATACTTGGGGTTGAAGTAACTGATTTATGGTTATAAGTCAATGCCTAATTAATTCTCCAATTTATTTGCTCCTGATAAGATTTCTTATTTAAAAAACCAATCAAAGAATTAATTCCTTACTTCAATATCCCAAAAAAAAACTTCTTCATATTCTTCCACTTGTGTAGGTAATTTATTGCCGTATCTAATTCTACGAAAGAGGCAATAAATTTTCTTATATCTTCCAAATCTTCAACAGTTGGAAATATTATATTACTCAGATTAACAATATTTTCCAAATTTTCTCTAAATGGAAATATTATATCAACATAATCAATAATATCTTCCAAATCTTCTGCAAATGGAAATATTGTATCACGAAATCTAACAAAGAGAACATTGGACAATTGTGAAATGTTTGATAAACAAGCTCTTCTTGTAGGGCATACTAGTTTTCTTAAAGGTAATAAATAAAGTTCCCTCGCAACTTGTAACGATGATGATAATGATTCTGATAATAACTTAGATTTAGAGGAAGGAGAAATAGGTAAAATCAATGACATGCTGACTAAGGCTTTTACAATGGGTCTCACTCTGAAACTCCTTTACGATGCAAAGGAAAAAAGGCGTTATTAGGTGAAAGTAGTAGTGACAATGGCCATGAAAACCCTGAATCCAAAACTTGTTATCAAACAATGCAACGAGTCAGGACGTCTGGAGTTAAAGTGGTTGTGCATCAACTGTCTACGTCTAAGGCAGTCAATGAACCTTCTCCACTTATTGGTGCCTATGTCAATGAAATTCCTGTGCACATTAAAAGTATGCAGCCATTGCAATACAATGTTTGGTCTGGTAAAAAGTGCTTAACCAGCATGCAAACATTACTAAGACATCTGTTGTTTCTAATGTTTCCTTTACAGCTAGTATGCCTCAGCTTCCCAGTGCTTTACACTTCAGACCTGGGTTTCTAAATATGCAGTCTTCTCTGATTTAATCTAATAAAGTTGTTGTTCTCCCCGCTTCAAGTAGCATTGCTTTTGGAGGTGACACGCAAGATGCCAGTGTGAGCAGAGCTGAGATTGTTTCACCTTCCAATTCAGTTAAGAAAAAGCTCAAGGAAAAGCCAGTTCATCCTTGCGCACATTTGGTGCATCCAGCTGCGTACAAGCCATCTCCTCCCCTGCCAGCTGCTGCTACTGAAGTCTTTCCTCAATTAGCTTCCCATCCAGGGCACATCACAAGAAGCAAGAAGCATGTTTTGACGATGTGCAATCGTTTTGACAATGACGAAGCTTGCTATTTTAGAAGATGTTGAGGTTTTGCTGGCTCTTGTTTAGCACTATGTCAACTAAAGTTGTGATTTAGTGCATGTCATAAACAATTAGCTTTGGTTTAGCCTGGTGTGGTTTTGCAATTTTTTAAATGCAATTTCTAACTGCATGCTGCAGTAGTCTTCCCTGCATGGAAGTTGGTTTCTATTTTTTAGTTGTTAATCCCGTTGCATATCTCTTGAACTCCCTATTTTTATTATTTATATAATAAATGTGTTACAAATCGCTTTAAAAACTGGTCGACCTTATCAAAAAAAGAGATGAAATAATTAAAGGTTAATAAAATATACTTAAGGTTGATTCCCTTTCTAGATTAGTCTTATTAATCCCCTAAATATTCACCTTAAATTATGTTCTTATTCATCTCAATAGGCATTGTGATTAATTATTAATTAATTAAATAACTCCCCATACATAACATCATAAAATATGAGATATTATAAATATCCAACATTTTAAGAGCGTTATGAAATCTGGTTTCAATGGATGTATTAATATCCTCCTTTGAAAGGTCCTGACAAAAAATATTTAAAACATTATGTTATTATGTATTCTGATAACCTTATTATGGTTGGATCTATTTTCAATTATTATCGCGTACATACAATTTAAATTTTAAACAATATGTTTAAACTAACCGATTAACTAATTATACACAATATAACAAGATTATAATGGAAACTAAACACATATATTACAAGCAAAATTGATATTAAATGTTCAAAATGGATTTTTCTATCGATTAGAATACATCAAATCATATTGTAATAAAGAAACATAAGCGCACGACGAATAGTTGTTGTATGTATGCGAGACACAGAAGGCAGATATTACTTAATCAAATTAAACTAAAAATATTGGAAGTGTTATTTAAAATAAAAAATATAGAAGAAAACTACATAAAATCTATTGAATAAAAATATAAAGAAGACAATTTAGAGGCAGATAGATCTTTCTTTCATGATCATATAAATCAACACAACGAGAATAAAATTTCCAATTTTCTACCTTTTTTGTAATTAGTTCATATATTTATTAGAAGCATAGCCTAATTGTTTTATTAACTAACACAACTTAAACATCAAACTCTAATACAACTTCCAACCCATTTTTCAACTCTCATGAAAATGACATGATTTTTTGAAGTTGTTTAGGAGGAAAACCGATCGGAGTCGTAAAACCCTATCAAGTACACCTAGTGTTATAACGACGGTCGAAACAAAGCCCCCGTTCTTCCATCATACGGCGCACACATATGAGTTAGCACATACTACCTTGTGACAAAAGGAATCCCGGTTGTTACATGCCTACCAACTCATATTTTTACTCCACACCTTCAATTTATTCCGTAATGTGAGACTATTTATCCAAACCATCATTCCTACCTTAACAACATGCGAGACAACCCTAACAGCCTCCCCTCTTAACTCGCATCCTACGAGCATCTTTTAAGAGCACTGCCTTGCCTACATGGCCTAGTCTGTAACCTTCAGCTCTGCTATTACTGTTATGTAACGACGATCAGAACAAAGCCCCCTTCATTCTTGCATAAGGCACACGCTTATGAGTTGACACACACATCCTTGTAACAAAAGGAATCCCTAATATTACGTGTCTACCAACTCATATTTGTACTTAAGTCCTTCAATTTATTCCGTGATGTAGGACTATTTATCCAAACCGTCATTCCCATCTTAATAACATACGAGGCAATCCTAATACCTAGCCTGGTCTGGGCGCACCACATAAGTGGCCGATCTTAGCGTATGCACATGGTAAGCTCTTAACATGTCATTCCGGGTTTCGAACCCGCGCCACTGTTACCACGACGTAAAGCCCTTAACCCCTGGGCTACTATAAGCGCGATATATTTACTATTAAACTGGAAAAATGGTCATTAAATTTTGGTTATAATTACAATTTCATCACCATAATTAAAGGAAAATGTAACTTGTGTTTTTCTATGATTAAGTACAACCTATTTATTATGAACAACATAGGCTATCAATTAAATATCAAATGACAAACTTACATAAACATTTAACTTTATATTTAGCATGAAAGAGCAGATGATAAATCATATCATTATGTTCATTTTATATGATTCATGAAAGCTTCATTACCCGTAAATTGAAACAGTTTAGCTAATCATATTTGAATATACATACACACACATAAATACACACACATAAATACACACACATATACATATACAAATATATATATAAACATAAGAAAAGTTTAACATAAACATAAAGGAATTGCAAACAATTAATAAAAACAAGTTTTAACTAACTTGAATGAAATAGAACTAGGCTACTTGCACGTAACTAAAAAGAGAATAACATAAAAGAAAAGAATGTAAAAAAAAAAGTTGCATAAAAAAGAACATGGTTATAAAGCCACAAAAAAAATTATTTTTAATTTTGTATTACAGCTTTGGATAAAAGAGTGTATAGATTTTCATGAATATAAGAGTGTCATCTACACATGTTATAAAGTCCAAATTTCTTTTAAGAAGCTACCAAAAATACCATTGACGTTTTGTTGCTTTCAAGTCCTTGTTAAGTATTAATTAACCCTCCATTAGCTTGTGTATTTGCTTTTTAATGTGTTCCATGAATGAATGAGTTGGTAGGCTCTTTCATGCAACATACGTTATTTTCTTCTTTTCTTTCTTTTGCCTTGAATACGTTATTTTGCCTTGAATATCTGTACATGGATATATCTTTGAAATCTCTTCCAATATACACTCAAATTCGTACAAAATAAAAACTAGAATATACAAGTATTTTTTTTTGATTAATATATGCACAAAATGAACATTTTTCCCTTGTGTAGATGGACGAATGATAACTTGAAACAATTTTGTATTTTGGTTTAAAACATATTCCCCTAACATAACATTTATTTAATATAAGGAGATTACATATGAGAGTAAAGAATATATGTTTTTATCTTTGCATCGTTAAACAACACAATTGCTCATATAACATACTCATAACTCTGTTAGTTGTTACAAAATAACCGTCCAGAAACCTTAAAATAAACAACCAACCGAAAATGGTAGTGTGATGATGCAAAACTATCATGTAAATCTTATTTTAACAAAGCTTTTGCTATATAAACTGTTTCAATCTTATTAGGTCCGTTGTGAATCAAGTAAAAAATTGGGTCTATAATTATGTCGTTTTAACTCCGAAAAAGCTAACTCAATTGATGAGCATAAAACCCGTAAGGAATAGAAAATGTGACGGCTGGGAATTTCGCTCGATCCGAATCAGTCGTTAAACCGATCTAGACCGTTCGAAACCCCTGAACTTTTGAGAACACGACAAATCAGAACGCAGACGGAAGAACATTTCATTGTATATTACAACAATCCCATCAGAATACAAGAATATACAGAGTATAAATGAATAAATTACATTCGATAAATATCAGATATTACAATAAATTACATAGCAGCGGAAAAACAATAGAAAACACAACTGAAGGTGATATACGGATACAGAGCTTTCCGGATATCATTCCAGCTGTAAACCAGGATCCTGTGAATATAAATCAGCAAAACCAAAACTACTAGCTGCCCGTGTCGAAAATAAGGGCACCCAGAGTTTAGGTTAAAACAATAAACTCCAGGTCAGTCATGTGACTGGTGTGAGAACTAAAACAGTTATTTAAAACTTTACTTTAAAAGAGGGTAATTCAAGGGACCACGCCGTATAACACGGAACGGGTTTCCTCCCAAGAATACCAGTGCATAGAAAAGACAGCGCAATGCTTTTTCGAAAAATGAAGCTATTATAAGACCCAGGTCCCATCACACAATGCAAAGCAAGCCGGAGGATAGGGTTTTCCCTTATAATAGCCAAACATGCTTGGTACGTTTAAAACAAATCATTTGATACTATAATAAGTGAATAGTGTCAAAACAATTTCAATCATAAATATAAATCATAGACGACATAGCATCCCATGCTACTATGTCGCCATACTAGGCTCTACAAATAAAGCCGAAATATCTCGTATTGGAAATTTGATTTCCGTCATGAGTCGAGGCAAGGGGCAAGCTCCTCTCCGCTTCGAGACACTCTAGCAAATGCCTCAGGACTACACACTCTAGGTAACCCCTGGATGCTTCAGGGCCGGTCCTCTCTTACGTTTGAGGATTAGTATTCCTGAACACACGTTTCCCGGTCCTTACAGACCTAAAATCGAGGCGCCTCATCCAACAACCACATAGGTGAAAAGTATATAAATGTCAGGGCTGGTAGGTCACTACACCACCAAAGCTAGAAAGAAACGTCGTGCTCTCCCTGCAGTCCTTATCCCGTTTTTAACTCATACCGAGGTGTGAGGCTCGCGAATTTACGTTATACACAAAGCTACGTCACAAAGCTGTGCTTTGATCATCAACCACAAGACTTTGCTTTTCAACAGAAGCCTTGATCCATGCAACTCAGCGTGCCACACAGACAATTCATGCCATGCGATTGATATCTATCGATATATAACCTCTAAGCTCGTACGTCTCAGAGAAGGGCGTTAAGCAAGAGAATAAATTCTCCGCCGCCAAACAGATATATATTTAACAGAAATCAATCAACACAGAATAAAATCCAATGTCAGACACACAATCCATTTACAAGTTCGTTCTGGGTCTGAATGAAACCGGAGGCACTTTCCTCGCATATCCATCGATCTCCAAGTACGTCTGGACGACCACCAACTGATTCCCTCATCTTGGGTGTACAACCCAATCAAGATCATCAGTAATCACCCAAACGATGTGAAGACTTCCGGTCTTCGACCACCGTCTTCATCTTCAACTTATCGTCGAATCGGTTATTCAGAATGGGTATAAACCCGGCCTTTCCGAACAACCCGCGTAAATTAAAACAAATGTTACACAAACACAACATACGCCTCATTCCAATTCATCAGTCACTAACCATAAATTAGCAAGAGAGCAATTCCCCAAATATTAACCCCGAAGGCCGAAACCAACATCAGATCAATACCCAGGAAACCATTCTTCTTAACTAACCTACAGCTAGTTTCTACATTTCAATTCTTAGGGAAAGGTTCCCATTAATTTTATCAAAGATAAATTCTTTAAAATTTATTCTTTAATCTTCCATTGGATGTCATATCAAACCAAATTATGGTTTTCCAAACTAGTCGAGATTAGCGAACCACACCGAAGTAATTATTTATTTCCTTTCCCAATCCCAACCTATTCATCCCATGAAGCAAAACTGGTAATACTCCATATCTAACACCGTGGTGTTATCGGTAAATTTAATTACCATTTCACGTTCACATCTAATTAAAGATTTAACTGTCGCTTTGGAGCAAAACTGGTGATACTCCATTCTCGCTCAATTTCTAAATTTGATAATTTAGATTATCAATTCACATTTCAATCTAATTGCAGATTCATTAAATCTCCTTTTACTGGGTTAAAGAACTAATGTCATTTAAAACACAGTTCACGACAAACCCAAATCACATTCTATTTACTATCGGGTTAAAGAACAAATGTTATTTAAAACACTGTTCACGATAAACCCACAGATCAATTCTATTTAAAACCCATTTCAAATCCAATTTATTTATTTAAAAATAAATGGGTTTTAATTTCAGTTCAAAACTAGTTTATTTCGATAAAAATCTATTTTTATCTTTTCAAATATGGAGTTTTTCATCACAATTTTTCCCAAATCATTTCTTATGATTTTACCCAAATAATTGATATTTTTAATAATTTTATCAAGGCACGTACAGCCGATTTCCATCAACGGCCATCGAACTGCACTTACAGCGACCTTTTCCAAATTTGATTTGGACGTATCTCCAAATCCAACCGTTAGATTTCAAATTTCTAATATTCGTTAGAAAGCTCTTTTCGATACGAACCCAACGGTTCCTGTTTTAGGAGAATCCGACGGTCGGATCTCCCGTAATGTTCGTTTGAAGTCAATGGTCGAAATTCGCGAACTGCCGCGGCGCGACGCGCTCTATTCAGGCCATTATATTATATATATAATATATATAATGTATATTTCGTCGATTTCTATTTAAAACAAATTTTATAAATAGTTTTAAATTCGTTTCAAAAACAATTTCAACTTCCACTTCAATTCAAATCAAAATTGAATTTTTCCTTATAAATTCGTTTTAAAATTCATTTCTATTCAATTCAAATTTCAATTCAATTTGAATTCATTTCAAATCGATTTTTATTCTATTTCAATTCGTTTTCAATTCAATTCGAATTCGTTTTATATTCAATTCAATTCGAATTGGTTTTATATTCAATTCGATTCGTTTTCTATTCAATTCAAATTCGATTCCTTTTCTATTCAATTCAAATTCGATTCGTTTTCTATTCAAATCAAATTCAATTCGTTTTCTATTCAAATCAAATTCATTTTCTATTCAATTCAATTCAATTCAAATATAAAAACGAATATAATCGATATAAATATCGTTCGCGTCAAAATGGCGCATCTCTAATCAACACGGCTTTATATTTTTCAATAACTTCGTTATTCCATTCAACAAATGAATTTCTATTTCTTTTAATACATGATTCTATATTTTTGTCAACACATGACTAATCTCAACGAATGAGTACTGTCCACGTGTGACTATCTTTGTTATTTAATATATTTTATAAAAATTATGGTATCTATCGTTTGATTTCAAATTAGACTCCAATCGTAAATTAGTAAGAGAACGATTCCCTAAATATTAACCCCGAAGGCCGAAACCAACATCAGATCAATATCCAGGAGACCACTCATCTTATCTATTTTCCAGTTAATTTCTAATTTCATATATGATAAAGATGTAAATTTTATTGTTAAAATATTTCGTTCAACACATGACTAATCTCAATAGATGAGTACTGTCAACACATGAACCTTTATTTTATAAAGATAAAGATGTAAATTTTATTGTTAAAATATTTCGTTCAACACATGACTAATCTCAACGGATGAGTACTGTCAACACATGAACCTTTATTTTATAAAGATAAAGATGTAAATTTTATTGTTAAAATATTTCGTTCAACACATGACTAATCTCAACGGATGAGTACTGTCAACACGTGAACCTTTATTTTATAATATTCTTTATTTTCTAAATTGGAATGAGGCCCAATCGATTACCATATAAAGTTAATTATATGGATTCCATACAACACATGTATATAATAGCAACGATAAATAATCAACCATCATCCAAAGTGCACTACACTGTATAAGCATCAAATATAGATATCTAACGCTTATAACAGCCTCTCGATCCATCGATCGACATACAACTAATTATTGGGATTAGTGTATGTCATATATTATCCCAATACCCGTGTGGGGTTTCAAATAATCAAACACAGATTTTATTTGTGCAGTTGGGCGATGTGTAAAATTTATCGACCCAATCAATATCAGTCAAATCAGTGTATAAAAACAAATCGGCCGATTCGTTTATAAATATTTATTTATTCACTTTCACGTTAAAATTTATATTTTTAACGATAAAATATTTTTAACTATATAAATATTTTATTTCCTTTCAACACATTAATTAATATTATCGATTTCACATCAACAACACAAACAAATTTCACAACACATCAATCAAACAAACAAGCTATCCATGGTCTGTGGATGACGGGTGTCAGGTGCTACTAAGCACCGTCTGCATCTTATTATATATATATATATATATATATAACTAGAAAAAGAGAATTTAAAAGGTGAGAAGTTCTCACCAAAGCTAATCCAACTCCACGACACTTCATTTAGAGAAATCTTCGTCGTTCTCGCCTTTTTGTCACCTTCGTTGCCCGTATTCTCTAATACATAAAAATCGAATTTTTACTTCGCTATTCAATATATAAAAATCGAATTTTTACTACGTTACTATATAGACAAAAATTCTATTTTTACATCGTTACTATATAGATAAAAATTCTATTTTTACATCGTTACTATATAGATAAAAATTCTATTTTTACATCGTTACTATATAGATAAAAATTCTATTTTTACATCGTTACTATATAGATAAAAATTCTATTTTTACAACGATGTTCATATAATAAAGATTATATTTTTATCACGCTATTCTCTATATAAAAATTTCGCCTTTTCAAATATAAAGATTTCGCCTTTTCAAAAAAAAAGATTTCGCCTTTTCAAAAAAAAAGATTTCGCCTTTTCAAAAATAAAGATTTCGCCTTTTCAAATATAAAGATTTCGCCTTTTCAAAAATAAAGATTTCGCCTTTTCAAAAATAAAGATTTCGCCTTTTCGAAAATAAATATTTCGCCTTTTCAAAAACAAAAATAAATATTTCGCCTTTTCAAAAATAAATATTTTTAACTTCTACAATACAAAAGATTATATTTTTATATTTCACATATGATAAAAATCATATTTTTTTTAATCTTCACATATAATAAAATACGATCTTTCTCCTTCTTACTTTCATATAAAAATACGATCTTTTTATAACGCTATTCAAAATAAAAATCGAATCTTTTCTTGCTTGTTCATACAAATAAAGATCAAAATTTTATGTGCCACACCTATAGATAAAAATCCACCTTTTATAACGATGTTCATACTATGAAAATCAAATCTTTTCTATAGAAAAATCTCAGCTTTTGCTAACCAAAAATCAGATTTTTATCTCCGCTTTTTATATGTAAAAATCAGAATTCTCAAGATAAATTAAAATAAATATAAACGGGGAACTTACAGTCGTTAAAAAGAAAGGGAGGGGGTGGCGTTCACTGCCGCGAAGAAGGTGGTCGGGTGTGGGTCCAGAGGGAGGCGGCGGTTTCAATTGGGGCTAGGGCTGGGGGGGGGGGGGGGGGTAGTCGCGACTCAGCAGGAAGGGGGGGGTCGATCTCCGGCGGCGCAAGTGGGGGAGGCGCGAGGCTCGGCGGTGGCTCGAGGGCCCAGGGCAGCGGCGCGATCCGTTCTTTCCTTTTTTTTCTTTTTTTCTCTTTTTTCCTCTGAATGAATATGACGGGGGGGGGGGGGGGGGGGGCTGAGATAACAGGGTGAGAGAGAGAAGGGGATTTTATTTATTTTTGATTTCAAAAAGCAACTTAAAATTTCGGACTCGAAATGGGACCCACCGCCTGTCGTCCATAGCTAATTACCCCCATTCCGAACACAATAGGATATGTATCGTAGGCTGATTCGATCGTTTCGATCAGTTTTCGTTGAATTTACATTTAAATCTATATATTCTATTTTAAACATGCATTTCAATTTACTAGGGTCACATACGAACTCTAAAAATTCTAGAAAAATATTTTCTAACTTCGTATTGACGATACGGTCCTAACAAAACTAGTTTCATCGAATTCTGAGACCGCTGGAAAAATGGCCATTTTCCAGTCGATTAAAATCAATTGAAACTGGTCAAACGCGTTTTCCTTTGCCACGCTCACATATTGATTCGAAAAATTATGAAATTTGGAATCTAGCAATAGCTTGACATTGCGGACCCAACAAAAGTGGTTTCGTCGAAATCCGAGGTCGTTTGCAAAATTCCCATTTTTAAGGGCCTGAATTCCATAGCGAATATTCAGAATTTTCAACTGGACATATCTTTTGATTCTTGCTATGAAATTTTGATTTTTCGGATTCGTTGGAAAGATATTCTCCAATAGAACCTATTATTTTTGGTTTCACTAAAATCCGGTTTGTTTTGCACCCGTTATGTTCAATTGAAGTTTGAAATCGAATTATCGAACTACCGCGCCATTTTCAATTCCTTTTATAATTATAAATAATTATTTATATTCTAACGACGACGTATATAATATATACGTTCTAATTCTATTCAAAATAAATTTCTCGTCGATAATATTTAAAATAAATCATTTTAAATATTCAAAATTCGCTAAAATTGCCAAAATAAAAATTTTAAACTGGCCCAGATTTCCGGGTTATTACAATCTCCCCCACTTAAAACTTTTCGTCTCCGAAAAGGAACAAAGTCGAAAGTGGTTTGATTAATCAGCTCTACGTTCGATCTGGCTTCCATTCTCCAACATTTCAGTTTCTGAGAATTTTCAAATTCTTCAAAAATTTGGCTAACACCCGGAATTTTCGAAAAATTTCGCCATAACCTCCCCTGCACCGGGAGCCACGGGAAAATCCCGAAATTGCCATATAGGCCTTCTGATCTCAAAAAGAAAAAGCCAAGCGGCTTGCCAATCGGCTCATAAAATCATCATCACCCAAACAAAACAGTAAATTATAGTAAACATGTACCTATTTGTCAAGCAAACAAATTTTATTCTCTGCTCTAGCCTCCTTGCTATGACCTGTTCAATGTAAGTACATGTATATGCAAGCAAATGCGACCAATTTTCAATATAATTCACTATTTGGTACAATTAGGCATAATGGTTCAAAATTATCAAACAAATAAACAAACAACACAAACATCAATCCATTAGTGAATTAACGTTTCAAATTCATAAATTTGATATATAGTCAAAAATCATGTTTTTGATGCCAAATCACAACAAATAAATCTAGCTATATAAGTTTTGGTTCTCACACCAGTCTGATGGAAATATATAGAAAATCACACCTTCGAAACTCGAACACACACTACTGATGCTATATAGTCATCAGTAGAATCATCTCCGGGCGACTAGAGTGTGATTCTATATCAATCTAGTATATTTAAAACTTCGAATATACGTTCATGACGCGTATATGCAAAATCTTTATATACTAGATTGTCCAAATCAATATAAATAAATATTCAAATACGTATAAAACGATTTAAATTTTAAAACAAAATTGTTTTCATTTGAAAAATATACTCTTCGCACTCGTTCTAGGATACTACTGATCCTATCTCTAACGAGTAATTCTAATTGGATATTACTAATCCAATATCTGATGAATTCTTTCGTATGGTTCTAATGTGTCTTGTTCTCGAGCTCTGTAAACCAAAGCTCTGATACCAAATGTGACGGCCGGGAATTTCGCTCGATCCGAATCAGTCGTTAAACCGATCTAGACCGTTAAAAACCCCTGATCTTTTGAGAACAGGAAAAATCAGAACGCAGACGGAAGAACATTTCATTGTATATTACAACAATCCCATCAGAATACAAGAATATACAGAGTATAAATGAGTAAATTACATTCGATAAATATCAGAGATTACAATAAATTACATAGCAGCGGAAAAACAATAGAAAACACAACTGAAGGTGATATACGGATACAGAGCTTTCCGGATATCATTCCAGCTATAAACCAGGATCCTGTGAATATAAATCTGCAAAACCAAAACTACTAGCTGCCCGTGTCGAAAATAAGGGCACCCAGAGTTTAGGTTAAAACAATAAACTCCAGGTCAGTCATGTGACTGGTGTGAGAACTAAAACAGTTATTTAAAACTTTACTTTAAAAGAGGGTAATTCAAGGGACCACGCCGTATAACACGGAACGGGTTTCCTCCCAAGAATACCAGTGCATAGAAAAGACAGCGAAATGCTTTTTCGAAAAATGAAGCTATTATAAGACCCAGGTCCCATCACACAATGCAACGCAAGCCGGAGGATAGGGTTTTCCCTTATAATAGCCAAACATGCTTGGTACGTTTAAAACAAATCATTTGATACTATAATAAGTGAATAGTGTCAAAACAATTTCAATCATAAATATAAATCATAGACGGCATAGCATCCCATGCTACTATGTCGCCATACTAGGCTCTACAAATAAAGCCGAAATATCTCGTATTGGAAATTGGATTTCTGTCATGAGTCGAGGCAAGGGGCAAGCTCCTCTCCGTTCGAGACACTCTAGCAAATGCCTCAGGACTACACACTCTGGGTAACCCCTGGATGCTTCAGGGCCGGTCCTCTCTTACGTTTGAGGATTAGTATTCCTGAACACACGTTTCCCGGTCCTTACAGACCTAAAATCGAGGCGCCTCATCCAACAACCACATAGGTGAAAACTATATAAATGTCAGGGCTGGTAAGTCACTGACACCACCAAAGCTAGAAAGAAACGTCGTGCTCTCCCTGCAGTCCTTATCCCGTTTTTAACTCATACCGAGGTGTGAGGCTCGCGAATTTACGTTATACACAAAGCTACGTCACAAAGCTGTGCTTTGATCATCAACCACAAGACTTTGCTTTTCAACAGAAGCCTTGATCCATGCAACTCAGCGTGCCACACAGGCAATTCATGCCATGCGATTGATATCTATCGATATATAACCTCTAAGCTCGTACGTCTCAGAGAAGGGCGTTAAGCAAGAGAATAAATTCTCCGCCGCCAAACAGATATATATTTAACAGAAATCAAACACAGAATAAAATCCAATGTCAGACACACAATCCATTTACAAGTTCGTTCTGGGTCTGAATGAAACCGGAGGCACTTTCCTCGCATATCCATCGATCTCCAAGTACGTCTGGACGACCACCAACTGATTCCCTCATCTTGGGTGTACAGCCCAATCAAGATCATCAGTAATCACCCAAACGATGTGAAGACTTCCGGTCTTCGATCACCGTCTTCATCTTCGACTTATCGTCGAATCGGTTATTCAGAATGGGTATAAACCCGGCCTTTCCGAACAACCCGCGTAAATTAAAACAAATGTTACACAAACACAACATACACCTCATTCCAATTCATCAGTCACTAACCGTAAATTAGCAAGAGAGCAATTCCCCAAATATTAACCCTGAAGGCCGAAACCAACATCAGATCAATACCCAGGAAACCATTCTTCTTAACTAACCTACAGCTAGTTTCTACATTTCAATTCTTAGGGAAAGGTTCCCATTAATTTTATCAAAGATAAATTCTTTAAAATTTATTCTTTAATCTTCCATTGGATGTCATATCAAACCAAATTATGGTTTTCCAAACTAGTCGAGATTAGCAAACCACACCGAAGTAATTATTTATTTCCTTTCCCAATCCCAACCTATTCATCCCATGAAGCAAAACTGGTAATACTCCATATCTAACACCGTGGTGTTATCGGTAAATTTAATTACCATTTGACGTTCACATCTAATTAAAGATTTAACTGTCGCTTTGGAGAAAAACTGGTGATACTCCATTCTCGCTCAATTTCTAAATTTGATAATTTAGATTATCAATTCACATTTCAATCTAATTGCAGATTCATTAAATCTCCTTTTACTGGGTTAAAGAACTAATGTCATTTAAAACACAGTTCACGACAAACCCAAATCACATTCTATTTACTATCGGGTTAAAGAACAAATGTTATTTAAAACACTGTTCACGATAAACCCACAGATCAATTCTATTTAAAACCCATTTCAAATCCAATTTATTTATTTAAAAATAAATGGGTTTTAATTTCAGTTCAAAACTAGTTTATTTCGATAAAAATCTATTTTTATCTTTTCAAATATGGAGTTTTTCATCACAATTTTTCCCAAATCATTTCTTATGATTTTACCCAAATTATTGATATTTTTAATAATTTTATCAAGGCACGTACAGCCGATTTCCATCAACGGCCATCGAACTGCACTTACATCGACCTTTTCCAAATTTGATTTGGACGTATCTCCAAATCCAACCGTTAGATTTCAAATTTCTAATATTCGTTAGAAAGCTGTTTTCGATACGAACCCAACGGTTCCGATTTTAGGAGAATCTGACGGTCGGATCTCCCGTAATGTTCGTTTGAAGTCAATGGTCGAAATTCGCGAACTACCGCGGCGCGGCGCGCTCTATTCAGGCCATTATATTATATATATATAATATATATTTCGTCGATTTCTATTTAAAACAAATTTTATAAATAGTTTTAAATTCGTTTCAAAAACAATTTCAACTTCCACTTCAATTCAAATCAAAATTGAATTTTTCCTTATAAATTCGTTTTAAAATTCATTTCTATTCAATTCAAATTTCAATTCAATTTGAATTCATTTCAAATCGATTTTTATTCTATTTCAATTCATTTTCAATTCAATTCGAATTCGTTTTATATTCAATTCAATTCGAATTCGTTTTATATTCAATTCAATTCGAATTGGTTTTATATTCAATTCAATTCGATTCGTTTTCTATTCAATTCAAATTCGATTCCTTTTCTATTCAATTCAAATTCGATTCGTTTTCTATTCAAATCAAATTCAATTCATTTTCTATTCAAATCAAACTCATTTTCTATTCAATTCAATTCAATTCAAATATAAAAACGAATATAATCGATATAAATATCGTTCGCGTCAAAATGGCGCATCTCTAATCAACACGGCTTTATATTTTTCAATAACTTCGTTATTCCATTCAACAAATGAATTTCTATTTCTTTTAATACATGATTCTATATTTTTGTCAACACGCGACTAATCTCAACGAATGAGTACTGTCCACGTGTGCTATCTTTGTTATTTAATATATTTTATAAAAATTATGGTATCTATCGTTTGATTTCAAATTAGACTCCAATCGTAAATTAGTAAGAGAACGATTCCCTAAATATTAACCCCGAAGGCCGAAACCAACATCAGATCAATATCCAGGAGACCACTCATCTTATCTATTTTCCAGTTAATTTCTAATTTCATATATGATAAAGATGTAAATTTTATTGTTAAAATATTTCGTTCAACACATGACTAATCTCAACGGATGAGTACTGTCAACACATGAACCTTTATTTTATAAAGATAAAGATGTAAATTTTATTGTTAAAATATTTCCTTCAACACATGACTAATCTCAACGGATGAGTACTGTCAACACATGAACCTTTATTTTATAAAGATAAAGATGTAAATTTTATTGTTAAAATATTTCGTTCAACACATGACTAATCTCAATGGATGAGTACTGTCAACACATGAACCTTTATTTTATAATATTCTTTATTTTCTAAATTGGAATGAGGCCCAATCGATTACCATATAAAGTTAATTATATGGATTCCATACAACACATGTATATAATAGCAACGATAAATAATCAACCATCATCCAAAGTGCACTACACTGTATAAGCATCAAATATAGATATCTAACGCTTATAACAGCCTGTCGATCCATCGATCGACATACAACTAATTATTGGGATTAGTGTATGTCATATATTATTCCAATACCCGTGTGGGGTTTCAAATAATCAAACACAGATTTTATTTGTGCAGTTGGGCGATGTGTAAAATTTATCGACCCAATCAATATCAGTCAAATCAGTGTATATAAACAAATCGACCGATTCGTTTATAAATATTTATTTATTCACTTTCACGTTAAAATTTATATTTTTAACGATAAAATATTTTTAACTATATAAATATTTTATTTCCTTTCAACACATTAATTAATATTATCGATTTCACATCAACAACACAAACAAATTTCACAACACATCAATCAAACAAACAAGCCATCCATGGTCTGTGGATGACGGGTGTCAGGTGCTACTAAGCACCGTCTGCATCTTATTATATATATATATATAACTAGAAAAAGAGAATTTAAAAGGTGAGAAATTCTCACCAAAGCTAATCCAACTCCACGACACTTCATTTAGAGAAATTTTCGTCGTTCTCGCATTTTTGTCACCTTCGTTGCCCGTATTCTCTAATACATAAAAATCGAATTTTTACTTCGCTATTCAATATATAAAAATCGAATTTTTACTACGTTACTATATAGATAAAAATTCTATTTTTACATCGTTACTATATAGATAAAAATTCTATTTTTACATCGTTACTATATAGATAAAAATTCTATTTTTACATCGTTATTATATAGATAAAAATTCTATTTTTACATCGTTACTATATAGATAAAAATTCTATTTTTACAACGATGTTCATATAATAAAGATTATATTTTTATCACGCTATTCTCTATATAAAGATTTCGCCTTTTCAAATATAAAGATTTCGCCTTTTCAAAAATAAAGATTTCGCCTTTTCAAAAATAAAGATTTCTCCTTTTCAAAAATAAAGATTTCGCCTTTTCAAATATAAAGATTTCGCCTTTTCAAAAATAAAGATTTCGCCTTTTCAAAAATAAAGATTTCGCCTTTTCAAAAATAAATATTTCGCCTTTTCAAAAATAAATATTTCGCCTTTTCAAAAATAAATATTTTTAACTTCTACAATACAAAAGATTATATTTTTATATTTCACATATGATAAAAATCATATTTTTTTTTAATCTTCACATATAATAAAATACGATCTTTCTCCTTCTTACTTTCATATAAAAATACGATCTTTTTATAACGCTATTCAAAATAAAAATCGAATCTTTTCATGCTTGTTCATACAAATAAAGACCAAAATTTTATGTGCCACACCTATAGATAAAAATCCACCTTTTATAACGATGTTCATACTATGAAAATCAAATCTTTTCTATAGAAAAATCTCAGCTTTTGCTAACCAAAAATCAGATTTTTATCTCCGCTTTTTATATATAAAAATCAGAATTCTCAAGATAAATTAAAATAAATATAAACGGGAAACTTACAGTCGTTAAAAAGAAAGGGAGGGAGTGGCGTTCACTGCAGCGAAGAAGGTGGTCGGGTGTGGGTCCAGAGGGAGGCGGCGGTTTCAATTGGGGCTAGGGCTGGGAGGGGGAGGGGGTAGTCGCGACTCAGCAGGAGGGGGGGTCAATCTCCGGCGGCGCAGGTGGGGGGGGGGGGGGTCGATCTCCGGCGGCGCAGGTGGGGGGGGGGGGGGAGGCTCGGCGGTGGCTCGAGGGCCCAGGGCGGCGGCGCGATCCGTTCTTTCCTTTTTTTTCTTTTTTCCTCTGAATGAATATGACGGGGGGGCCTGAGATAATAGGGTGAGAGAGAGAAGGGGATTTTATTTATTTTTGATTTCAAAAAGCAACTTAAAATTTCGGACTCGAAACGGGACCCACCGCCTGTCGTCCATAGCTAATTACCCCCATTCCGAACACAATAGGATATGTATCGTAGGCTGATTCGATCGTTTCGATCAGTTTTCGTTGAATTTACATTTAAATCTATATATTCTATTTTAAACATGCATTTCAATTTACTGGGGTCACATACGAACTCTAAAAATTCCAGAAAAATATTTTCTAACTTTGTATTGACGATATGGTCCTAACAAAACTAGTTTTGTCGAATTCTGAGACCGCTGGAAAAATGGCCATTTTCCAGTCGATTAAAATCAACTGAAACTGGTCAAACGCGTTTTCCTTTGCCACGCTCACATATTGATTCAAAAAATTATGAAATTTGGAATATAGCAATAACTTGACATCGCGGACCCAACAAAAGTGGTTTCGTCGAAATCCGAGGTCGTTTGCAAAATTCCCATTTTTAAGGGCCTGAATTCCATAGCGACTATTCAGAATTTTCAACTGGACATATCTTTTGATTCTCGCTATGAAATTTTGATTTTTTGGATTCGTTGGAAATATATTCTCCAATAGATCCTATTATTTTTGGTTTCACTAAAATCCGGTTTGTTTTGCACCCGGTATGTTCAATTGAAGTTTGAAATCGAATTATCGAACTACCGCGCCATTTTCAATTCCTTTTATAATTATAAATAATTATTTATATTCTAACGACGACGTATATAATATATATGTTCTAATTCTATTCAGAATAAATTTCTCGCCGATAATATTTAAAATAAATCATTTTAAATATTCAAAATTCGCTAAAATTGCCAAAATAAAAATTTTAAATTGGCCCAGATTTCTGGGTTATTACAGAAAACTTGCAATGTGATTGTAAGACGACATAAATGACTGAGAAGTCTTTAAGAAATGCAAGTAGACTTCCTAGATGTCTTCATGGTGAAGTATAATGGTTTAGTGTTCTAAAAAGAAATTTTGAAACAATTATAATATAGTAGAGCGTCTTATTATGTTACGGCAAGGCATATAAATGGTGAAAGACTAATTGCTCAAGTGGCAAGTTGTATGTCTCTCTAAACATATGTCCTAGAAGTTAGAGATTAAATTTTCAAGACGTCTAGGAATACTCTCCGTGAAGTAGGTACTCTTATTCTACTAATGAGACACTATTAAGAAATCACGAATATTATGTGATATGGTGAGTTGGTAGTGGTTAGGAAATCAGTGAAGTTTAGGGATGTAATCTGCGATTTCCTTATTTATTTGATTTGTTCAAGTTTAGGGTTGTAATTTGTAGTTTCCATATTTACGTGATTTGTTGACAAAATCAAGTTTAGGGATGTAATTTATAGTTTCCCTATTTATGTGATTTGTTGACAAAATCAGAATGGGACGTTATGTATAAATGGCTCCTACTAATGAATGGAAAGATAAGACTTTTAGCCAAAGAAGTCTCAATTCTTATCATGGCATCAAAGCCTGGTAAACACTAAAAAAAATTCTCTAAAGATTTCATCCATGGCTGGTGAAACAACTCCACCTCCAACAAAAATCGAACCAAATTTTCCCTTTTACCTTGGACCACAAGATAAAGCAGGTGATTTTATAACCTCTACAAGATTAAATTAGATAATTTTGATAGTTGATCTCATGCGATTCGCGTTGCACTCTCATCTCGGAGAGAAGTTGGCTTTCCAGATGGATCAATTACAAACATCAGCCCTCCTTGTACCAAGGATGATTGGCACACAAT
The DNA here is from genome assembly GCA_030737875.1 of Allium sativum. Taxonomy (NCBI): domain Eukaryota; kingdom Viridiplantae; phylum Streptophyta; class Magnoliopsida; order Asparagales; family Amaryllidaceae; genus Allium; species Allium sativum. Next base: position 383,633,007 of record CM060915.1, read on the forward strand.
TCATTGTATGCTTGTTTCATGGATCATATATACGATCGATCCGAAGATAAAATCTATACTTTCAAACTATGACAGTGCTAAAAAGAATTATGGGATCATTTACGTGACCGATTTTCAATTGTCAATGTCCATGTATACATCAACTTAAATCTGACATCAATAAGTATGGGAAATCTAAAACAATGCCAGTTTCAGTTTATTTTAGCAAACTGAGTGTATTACGGGATGAATTAGACAAGTTTGAACCATTGATTACTTGCAAGTGTGGCAATTGTACGTGTGATGTTGGGAAGTAGTATGAGAAATGGAGGGAGAATGATCGACTTCGTTAATTTTTGCTTGGTGTTTGCACCAAGTATTATTCCCAACTGCGATCTACCATATTATTACTAGACTCGGTGTCATCCCAGAATCGTGCTTTCCAACAGATTGCACAAGAAGAACATGTTAGAGGGATTACACACATAAAGAAGGAGAAGCCTGAGGTTACCGGTTTGGCTGTGCGCATGGAGACTCGACCAAAACCATGCCTTGACAAGGCAGAGAAAGCTTCTTTGAACTTCACATATTGCCACAAACCGGGTCATGATGTGACCACATGCTTCTATCTTCATGAGGTTCCTGTTTGGTACATTGAGAAATATGGAAATAAAGCATAAAACAAGGGTGGTCTACGTGGGAAGCGATGTAATGAGAAGATCTAGTCATCTGCTAGACGTGGGCATTGTATTGTGAAAGCCAATGCTGCGACATCCACTCATTCTGCATCGGCTATGTCAGAGGCCTCTGGATCGACGCCTCTCCCTGGTTTCACCGTAGAACAGTGACAGACTATTATTCAGGCAATTTTTGGTGCTTCTCATTCACCTTTTAATCGTTGCAGTGGTGAATAGATCATCATTACAGGTTGCTCTAATCATGTTACAAGGAATATTTTTTATTTGAGGGATGTCAAAGATGTAATTCCTTGTTCAGTTGGGCTTCTTGATGGTGGAAAAGTCATGGCTTCAAATGAAGGAGTAGGTAAATTAAATGAGAAAATCATTCTTTATCAAGTGCTTATGTACCAAACTTAACTTGTAATCTAATTTCTGTGTCATAGCTGAACGAGGACTTAAAATGTTTTGTCACTTCTAGTTCTAACTCGTGTGTTATTCTGGACCAACTGACGAGAGAGGTGATTGGAACGAATAAAGACAGGATGGACTTTACTACATGTGTGAAGGGACACCAGTTCTGGCTCTTACAGTTGCAAGCATGTCTTCATTGGAATTATGGCATAATAGGTTGGGTTATCCTTTAGAAAAAGTAGTGAAGCGGCTTCCGTTTTCTTTTGATTCTGAATATAATTTGAATAAAGCATGTGAAATATGCCATTGTGCTAAGAAACCTAGGGGTAGTTTAACTTTGAGTAAAACAACTCATAATTTTGAGTTAGTACATTGTGATTTGTGGGGTCCGTATGCTGAACCTTCTTCTTGTGATTTTTCCAGTGCTATGTGGGTCTATTTGTTGATTGATAAAACAGAAGTTTTTGAGATGTTTACGTCATGTGTTGCTATGATTGATTGTCAATTTTCTCAAAAATAAAAAAAAAATCGTAGCGATAATGGAACATAATTTAACTATTTAAAGGATTATTTTTTGCAAATGGGATTTTGTTTCAAACTACTTGTATGGGTACCCCTCAAAAAAATGAAAGAGTGGAAAGAAAACATGAACATATTTTGAGTGTTGCAAGAGCTTTAAGATTTCAAGGTGGTTTGCCTATTTTTTTTGGCGGTAATGTGTTTTAGCTGCTTCTCATGTTATTAATCGTACTCCTTCTAATGTTCTTCACAAAAAGACACTATATGCTATTTTGTTTGGTTATCCACCACGCTTACGAGAATTGCGTGTTTTTGGGTGTCTATGTTTTGCTTATAACCAAAAGGCAAAGTGTGACAAATTCGCTAGTAGAAATTGAATGTGTTTTTGTAGAGTATCTATTTGGTAAGAAGGGATGGAACTTATTTGACTTACAAACTAAGAAATTCTTTTTCACTCGTGATGTTAAATTTTATGAGAATATTTTATCATATTTGGATGTTGAACCAAAAAATGTAAGCATTTTCCCTAGGATGCATATGGATAGGATTACTGTTGACGTTTTAGACTATGTTGATGATGAGAACATGGAGTCAAAAACTTCCCCCGTTCTGGCTATGGCACAACCAGACCCGCCTTTGGCTATAGAGGTGAAGTGGATATAGTGGATTCATATAATGGTGCAGATTTGAATGATAATTTGGGTCCTGGACTACGCATCAAGTATCGTTCAGTAAAACTGCATGATTTTGTGACTCATATGATGATCAAGAAAAGTCCAATCCCCGTTTCACTTGATTCCTGTTCACAATCTCCCTCAGGTACTCTTTATCCCATACCACACTATGTTAGTTATGACAAATTTTATGCAAAACACTGAAATTTGTTGCAGCAATAACAATAGGAGCATAATTACAGTCTTTTAAGGAGACTGTGAAAGATGCAGGTTGGTGTAGTGCTATGCAGAAGGAAATTCATGCTTTGGAGGATAATGGAACCTAGACAATGGAAAAACTTTCTTCTGGAAAGAAAGCTCTAGGAGGCAAGTTAGGCATGTATGATTATCATGCTCCATCTTGAGGGGGAGGTATTAGGAAATCACGGATACTATGTGATATGGTGAGCTGACAGTGGTTAAGAAATCAGTGAAGCTTAGGGATGTAATCTGCAGTTTCCATTTTTATGTGGTTTGTTCAAGTTTAGGGATGTAATTTGTAGTTTCCCTGTTTATGTGATTTGTTGACAAATCAAGTTTAGGGATGTAATTTGTAGTTTCCCTATTCATGTGACTTGTCGACAAAATTAAAAAGAGACGTTGTGTATAAATGGTTGTTGCTAATGAATGAAAAGATAAGACTTTTAGCCAAAGAAATCTAAATTCTTATCAGACACATAGAAGTAATAGTTGTTAGTAAAGCTATTAAAGCTATTATAACATCTCAAGGATTTGCTAGAGATGCAGAAATAGAAGGAATTACTCATTGTTTTCTATTTTTCACGCTACAATAGTTGGAATAAGCCTATAATCAAGTAAAGATATGACTGTTTTCAAAAAAGTAATTTTGAATTATTATTATTTAAGTATAAAAGATAATCGTTTAGTGTTTTAATAGTTTTCCTGATGTTATTTAGAACCTACCCAAGTATTTAAGGAACTATTTAGTTATGACTAAAACACATATAGTTTTTTTTTTAGGTAAAAGACATAAAATTCAAACTCAAATGCCTTCTTCCGTAAGCACATACATGTAGAGATGGGCACAGGTCGGTTCGGTCCGGTTTGAAGCTCAAACCGTTACCAGATCGTAACAAATGGTTAACCAAAATGAAAGCCGTAATATTATATTTTACTACGGTCCGGTTTCGGTCGATTTCAATGCATTTGGTTCGGTCCGATTTGATTTTGAATCATACATCTTTGTACAAATGCAACAGGTTTAATAAACAAATCCAGGTTTACTACTTTTGAAACATCCAACTAAGCAACCACATATACATTGATTTTTTTTTTTTTAAATATATGTAGTTCCAGCATACCATTTCAGTTACACAATTGAATCCATAATGAAAAACAACTCTGCCTAGAAAAAGAAAAACAATGACTCCGTAAAGCAAGGGAAAAATGAAAGTAAAATAATCAAAAGTTATTAACAGGGACTAAAATAGAATAAATGGAGGGATGGTTTGTATAGCAGCATCGAGAATAACACGGAGCGGTTTTCCGTACCGTTTCATCGGTTCGGGTCGGACAGTTTCCGTTTAATGGAGCGGTTTATACGCATCCCTACATATAGGGGTTTCTTCTTTATTTTTATTTTTTTTGGTGTGTGTGTAAAAGGACATAAAATCCAAACTCAAAAGCCTTGGCCGGTGCATGTATTGGAACTTCACACAAAAGAAGATGTTGAAACAAGTCCCACATTGGGGAATTTGTAAAATAATTCCTGTATAACTATTAAGAGTTCACCCTTCACATTACCAATTGGTTTTGTGATAATTCGGGGTTCTCTAACATGGTATCAGCGCTGTAACGATCCTCTCAAAAACTAACTGTATTCTATCTTCCTGCTTCCAAATCTTCATAATTTCTTCTTTCATGGCTGAAAAATTCCATCCTGCTCTTTCTATCACCAATGTCAAATCCTTGATTCCAATCACATTGGATAATGAGACCGGTCTTTATCATTCATGGGCTGCTCTATTCAAGGTACAAGCGAGAGTTCATAATCTCTTGCATCATATAATTCCTCCTACGGAGGAGAAAGCCAAGGCCAAATATGATGAATAAAAAGCGGTGGATCCCGAGCTTTAGGATCGTCTTGACGCAGTTGTACAGCAATGGATGTATGCCACCATTTCTCAAGACCTCCTCCATGCAGTTCTCTTCAAAGATGACTCGGCCGAGAAGGTGTGGAAACGGTTGGAGGCACAATTCCAAGACAACAAAGCCTCTCGTGCAACCCATCTCGAAGAGGAATTGGCTCATGCCGATTTTGATAATTTCGGCTCGATTGACGCTTATTGCAATCACATCAAGTCTCTTGCTGACCGTCTTGCGGACGTTGATGCTCCGGTCACAAATAGCCGCCTTGTTTTGAAGCTGACTGCAGGTTTACCTGAGTCATACGCTGGCACGGTAGATTTCATACAAATCAAGATCCATTACCTCCTTTTGAAAATTGTTGTTCACGGTTGAAACTAGCGGAGCGGACCATAAAAAACCGCCTCGCCAAGGAAGGAAACACCATAACTAAACCTACTGCTCTTCTCACAGCATCTTCCAATGACAGCAACCAAATTCATTGCTCAAAACACAACCCAGCCCCCTATGCAAACTTGCCCACCGCAGTATCTATCTCCAACTGGACAACAGTCTCCCACGGGCCCAATTCTCCCTTCTCCTTCAAATCCTACTGATCAACACCCCTCCTCTCAAACTGGGCTGCACTCACCCACAGGTTCAGTTCTTCACAATACTCCTGCTGTCACATCAACCGTAAGACAACCCCACCCCATTGCTCAACCCACTCCAGTTTGTGAACAAAGCCCCTCATCACACTCACCCAACAGCTCCTCAAGGCCTAATAATCCCAAGCTACACCGTATGACAACCCGGGCAATAAATGGCATCTTTAAACCAAACCCCAAATATACTACCAATCTTCACACGACCACCACTACAACCATCTCTCCTATACCAAAGGACCCGGTTAGTGCTCTTCGTGATCAAAATTGGAAAACTGCAATGTTGGATGAATTTAATGCTTTAATTGATAATAAAACATGGGAGTTAGTGCCTAGGCCACCTAATGTGAATGTAATTCGATCTGTGTGGATTTTTCGTCATAAACGTAAATCCGATGGTTCTTTTGAGCGGCATAATGCCCGTCTTGTAGGTGATGGTAAAACTCAGCAACAGGGTGTTGATTGCGATGAAACTTTTAGTCCGGTGGTCAAACCTGCTACTATTCGCGCTGTTCTTAGCATTGCTCTCTCAAAATCTTGGTCAATCCATCAATTGGACGTCAAGAATGCTTTTCTACATGGTCATCTCAATGAAACAGTCTATATGCATCAACCTATGGGTTTTCGTGACAATAGCCGGCCTAATCATGTCTGTTTACTAAAGAAATCTCTATATGGCTTGAAACAGGCTCCTCGGGCATGGTATCAGCGCTTCACTGATTTTGTTGCCTCAATTGGTTTCACCCACAGTAAATCTGATCATTCATTGTTTATACACAAACATGGATCTGATATTGCATATATTCTGCTTTATGTTGACGACATTATTCTTACAGCTTCTTCTGATATTTTACGTAAGCATTTCATGGCTCTTTTAGGTTCGGAGTTTGCAATGAAAGATCTTGGCCCGTTGAGTTTCTTTCTAGGTATCGCGGTTACTCGCCATGCGAAAGGCTTATTCTTGTCTCAAAAACAATATGCTATAGAGATCATTGAGCGGGCAGGCATGTCTAATTGTAGCACTTGCCCCACTCCTGTTGACAGCAAATCTAAACTCAGTGCTACTAACGGTGATCCATATGAAGATCCCACCAAGTATCGTCGTCTTGCAGGTGCTCTTCAATATCTTACTTTTACAAGACCTGATATTTCTTATGCAGTGCAACAAGTGTGTCTCCACATGCATGATCCAAGGAATGAACACATGAATGCTCTCAAGCGCATTTTGCGCTACATTCAAGGTATTTTGTCTTATGGCCTCCATCTGTACAAGTCATCATTGGGCAAACTTATCTCATACACAGATGCTGATTAGGGTGGATGTCCAGATACCAGACGCTCCACGTCTGGTTATTGTGTCTTTTTTGGGGAAAATTTGATTTCTTGGTCCTCTAAACGTCAGCCTACCTTGTCTAGATCTAGTGCAGAAGCTGAATACAGAGGAGTTGCTAATGTTGTGTCTGATTCTTGTTGGATCAGGAATTTACTACTCGAACTACATTGTCCAATTGAAAAAGCTACTCTGGTCTACTATGACAATGTGAGTGCAATTTATTTGTCAGGAAATCCAGTTCAACATCAACGCACTAAACATATTGAGATGGACATTCATTTTGTCCGTGAAAAGGTCGCTAGAGGCGAAGTTAGAGTGCTTCATGTTCCATCCCGTTATCAAATTGCTGATATTTTTACAAAGGGCCTTCCACGTATATTATTCGAAGATTTTTGGGACAGTCTCAGCGTACGCGAGCCTCCCGCTGCGACTGCGGGGGCGCGTTAAACTATATATGTAAATATATATTTTTCTATTCATATTGATCAATCAGGCTGTAATTATTTACCTAATTAGTATTCATATTGATCAATTAGGCTAGGCTTTAATTATTTGCCTAATATTGATCAATTAGGCTAGGCTTTAATTATTTGCCTAATATTGTTGTACTATCCTTGTACTATCTTATAATTTGTACTATCCTTGTAGTACAATTATCTTCATATTTAAGGGTTGATGATTAATGAAAAAGGCACGGATCATGATCTTTCGGAAGAAGAAGATAGAACCCCTCCCAAGTTCAAGAGCCTCCTAGGAGATGGACCAATTTTTTGGACTAGCGCCAGCCCACTGCATAAAATAGAAGTAGACCCAAGTCTATTGCTATTTAAGCCCACTTTAATACACAACTATCATCACCCCGTTCCCAAAATCTCGTAAAAAGAATCCAAGCAATGCCTTCGTTCCCGTTACTCATCTTCCTTGTCATCAACATTTTCTCAGCACAGTCACAGCCTTCCCCAGGCTTCTACCCCAGCTCCAGAATCCGAGCAGCTCCCTTCTACGCCCGCTTCTACAACCGTTGGGGACCGGGGCACCAATGGGTTTCCAGGGATCAGTCTTCCCTCTCCATTTGGCTCGACAGCACCACAGGCACCTTCCCTTTCTTTTCTTTCCTCCTATGCTGTACTCTATTTTATTTTTATTTCACCATGTACTGGGTAATTCATGCAACGCATTTGATATGTTCAGGGAGCGGATTCAAATCGATTAGACCATATCGAAATGGATATTTTGGAGCATGGATCAAGCTACAGGGTGGCTATACTGCAGGAGTCAATACTGCTCTTTATGTAAGTTCCCATTCATCAGTATCAGTTCATCTATTTCCAGCACTAAAATATTATGACCTAGAGCAATATCGACAAAACATTGAAACGACAGTACAAAAGGTGCAAGGATTGAGTATCCTACAACAGCAATAATTTGTTTTCTGAATCATCTAAAATATATATCATGTGATCACTTTATATTCTTCTTGGTATTTACACTATTTGCTCGGTATTTTTGGTACTTGATAAAAAGAAACTAAATTATAAGGCTGTAAATGTATACAGCTTTTATGCATTATTATACACCATTTACAACATTCAGAATTTGAGTTTTGCATGCCTTAACCTTAATATACAAGATACAATCACATACAAACAATCAGATGGGGTATTATATGTTTATACAAACGATAATGTAGATGTAAAAAAGTAAGTGTTACAAATGATGATTGCTTGTAGAAATAATAGCGGTGGTACACAACGGGTACTATTCCTAACGTTATAAAGGACTGAAAGGTGGCTGTACCAATAGTGGACTTTGTCCTTATTTTCCTGGTCATCATATTATTAATTTTATTATCAGTGTCTTTTTCCTCTTTTAACAGCAAGTGAATTTTTTCCAAGTGGAAAATAATTTTACCTTTTTTTTTTTCATTGGTTAAAACAATGTAGCTATCAAACAACGAAGCACACCCTGGATTCCATGATGAAATAGACATTGAATTCTTGGGAACAATACCAGGAAAGCCATACACATTACAGACGAATGTTTATGTAAGAGGAAGCGGGGATGGCAGAATCATAGGACGTGAGATGCAGTTTCATCTGTGGTTCGATCCTACTGCAGCGTTTCATAACTATGCTATCATCTGGAATCCTGCAGAAATCATGTAAGTCTGTATTAACATATGTCAATGCACCGAAGATGCAATAAATGTTATATGAATTAATTGAAGTGTCGTGAATTATGAGTCTCATAAATATAACTTCTAACTGAAATTATAGGAAGACTGTAAGTATTAATGTGTGTGTTTTTGCCACTTATTGAATACAGTTTATGTATCCTTTCCTCTTATCGATCTGTACTTATTTAAGACTATTTGACATGAATAATACAACAGTAAGTTTGCTGCAGTCGACAGTGATACATCGAATGAAGATAATTGGCAGATCATGCATGGGTCCAAAATGTCAATAATATCAGTCGTATTTATTTGCACAATCTAACTTAGGACCCCACTTTGATATTTGTGTAGCCATGGGATTCATCTTTGCAAGTGCTTCAGCTCCTTCGAAACTATTGTATTAAATGTTTCCCTGATTCACCAGAAAATTGCTACAAAGTTGTAGTTATACTGAATATATTCACGAAATATAGCATGACAAAATGCAACAGTTTTTACATTTGTGTAGTGAATAACTAAAGCTGTTTTTGTAAAATAAGGATGGTGGGGGTAACATTTTTCAACACCATATATGCAAGTGCATTATATTTAAACTACTGCTATAAAATCTCACTTGTTCTTTTCTAAGATGAAAACAAATATAGATGAAAATATCTGATAATTAAGTTGAACCCTATCATGAAGATATTTTCACTGACATTTTCAATGTTTTAACCAAATGAGAGCTATATTAACAGTTCCTTTTTTTTTTTTTTTTTTTTTTTTTTTTTTTTTGAGAATAACTGCAAGAAAAAGTCTTAGCTGTATGGTTGCAGTGATAGAATTGGCTGCAGCCAAATGGACAGACTATCCAAATAAATACAATCTGCACTTGGAGTCACTATGTTCAAAGAATTTCATGCTTTAATTATTACAACTTTGTCGGTGTTCATCATGAAAACAAACAAATCACTCTCTCATCTTTATTTGGACCATATTCCTCATTTAACGTTTATTAACATGGTGACAAGCTAATGAAGGCTTTTATATACGTTACTACTTACTATGAATATCGATGCTGCCAGATAAGCTATTAAAAAAATGCAGCACTTACCAAACAATAATGCTGCATGTTACAGATTCTTTGTGGATGACATTCCAATAAGAAGATATCCAAGAAAAATAGATGCCACATTTCCACTGCGTCCAATGTGGGCGTATGGGTCGATATGGGATGCATCATCCTGGGCAACGGAGAACGGGAAATACAGAGCGGACTACCGTTACCAACCGTTCATAGCCAAATTTTCAAAATTCAAAGTTGCAGGCTGCTCAGCGTATTCGAGACGCAGATGCAGGCCAGTTTCATCGTCCCGTTATGGTAGAGGGCTTAGCGGTCATCAGTACGCGGCGATGAGATGGGCGCAGCGATATCATATGATTTATTATTACTGCCATGATTCTAGCAGGGATCGTTCCCTCACGCCAGAATGCTTTAGATGAATAGAAGATTTAAATACACAGAGGATTTCGGTTAAATGTGAGAGTTCTAAAGAAATACAAGCAAGTGTAATTTTTTTACTTCAAAATTTCAAATTGATTGTGTAAGAATGATAAGTAATAATAAGTGAGTGGGTAAAAGCATTGGATGCCTACATTGTGGTTGTGTATGAATTTGGAATCTTGTAGTTTGGGACTATTTGCGCATGTTAAGGGGATGCAAGAAAATCTGAGTGTTGGTGAATATAGCATCTGCTTTCTACTTTTTTTTTTTTTTTTTTTTTTCTTATTTATCACTTGCATAATACAATGCGATATTTATTTAACACGCTCACAACGTGATTGTTGCAAGGATTAATCTATTATTTTCAGGAGAAAAGGAAAAAGGGACAAACTCCCTTTTTCTTCTAGTTGCTAGATAAGAACTTCAATAGAAAAAATTCCCTTCTTCGGATGAACATTTGTGAATTACACTTTAATCGTTCCAAAGCATGAAACACAAGCCAAATCTTGCTTTTCGGAAGCTAATTATCACTTTTAGAAGAGATTTTCAATTGTTTAATTTTTATTTGTTTTCTATAATCACCAAGAAAATATTTGATAGAAAGATATACAAATTAAAAGCTACACGTATTTAAAAAAGCGCAATTTTATTTTTCAATTTGGTATATTCTCCAAAAAAACTCAAGTTACATTATGTTTTATATTTTTTGGAAAAGAAAATTGCATTTTGCTCGTGTTTGCAGATTCAACTTATCACTTGTTAGTGAAAACTATGACAGCCTTTTCAAACTTCACATCTCTATCGGGATCGAACAATCACACGTATGTTATTGGATAACCACAACAAAATACTTTAGTACTACATCCACATTTATTTTTCCGACTTATTTATATACCATAGTTTTCTCTAATAATTAAGAGCATGAATTATGGATGGCTATGCAAGCTTGCATACATATGCGGAAGTGCTTTTGACAAATTATCGCATATGGCGCTTTGATGTGGCACATGACACTTAGGAGTATAAACTATGCGCTGAAAATCAAGGACGGAGGCAGGTGTTAGAGCCCCTGAGCTACAGCCCAGGTGGAGTTTTTATTAGAAAAAAAAAAGCTATTAGTGAGCATCAGTTCAAAAGTCGACAAAAGCATATAATAACCCTAATAAACTAAAATACAAGAATACGCTACTTTCTTCTTCCCGCAGGTTCAGGCGCTGGAGGCAAAAATACACCGTATACAAATATCCATCGCTGCTCAAATCGATCTCGACCGAAATAAATGTAATTTCGAAATTAAATTCTCTTCTGATTTCTTTTTTAATCCATTGTAAACTTCAAATTATTTATCAAATTATACTCGATTGAAACCCTTAATTGGTTCATTAATCAGTACTGTACAAATTGAATCAATGTGCTGAATGGAATCTATTATCTTTCTCTAGATGTGAATCAAAATTGTAATTAGATAACTTAAGTATGAAAACCTAATTGTTTAATTATTATCATTATTTTTGTTGAATTAGTTTCATTTTGAAGTTCATAACTTCATGTTAGTTAATTGTTAGAAAACAAAGGAATGTGTTTAATTTTATTTTCAGAAAATTTACCTAATTTAATCAAATTTTTTTAGGTAAATGTCAAACTCAAAATCTAGCAAAACATTTTTTTCGTTTTTACAAGTTGAAAGGCGATAACTCTTTGGATCCAAAAAATGAAACTTCTCCAAGCTCTACGGAACATCGTCCTTGCAAAATTCCAAGAACCATAGTCGATGATGGTGGAGATCATTTTACAAGAGATTCGGGAAAACGTCAACAAATATGGAAATAACATGTAAATGATAGAGATGAAGTTTGGAGAAAATATCTTAGATTAGGGCCATAGTGAATGTATGGCAAAGCCGGGACAATATTATGAAATGTTTCATTGACATACCCGATATGAATACGTCGTACAAAGTGGACACATCTCGTTCTTGCCAACAACATGATGATATTAGCGTTCTCCATCATTATCATATTGATATATTTAATGCTGCTATTGATTTTCAAATTGTAGAGTTGAACACTAGATTCTCTGAAGGAGCAATGGAACTATTAATCTTCAGCACTGCTTTGGATCAAAGAGATTCTTATAGATTATTGAAAGTTGATGATATTTACACTCTAGCAGAGAAGTACTACCTGCAAGATTTCACATTCCAAGAGATACATATATTAAAGTGTCTGCTAGAACATTATGAACTTGATATTTCTTCTCATCCAAAGATCCAAAATCTATCAACCATCTCTGAGTTGTGTAAACAATTATCTGAGACAAGAAAGAAAGATATTTATTACTTGGTTGATCGATTGATTCGTCTAGTTTTAACTCTTCTAGTTTCAATGGCAACAACGGAGTAGGCATTTTCAGCTATGAAACATGTTAAAACTACTCTACGAAATAAAATGTGTGAAGATTTTCTTGAAGATTGCATGATTATCAACATTGAAAGGAAATTTGCTGAAGATATTAACTTGGATTCGGTGGTTTGTGATTTCAACTCACGTAAAGAACGTAAAGTCCAATTTGTTTCGATTATTGCGTCTGCTTTTGTATTTATCTAAGCCGCACATGAGATGTACGTCAATACCTCATGTTTTTATAAGCTTTTATTGATATATAGTTAAAAACTACTTTTTGCAACTTTTGATACTATTTAGCTCTATTTTTTTCGTCTCTCTAACTTAGCCCAGGTCATTTTGAAATCCTGGCTCCGCCCCTGCTGAAAATTGAAACTGCTTTACTTACGCTATTCTTTTGTCTTTCTTCTTTTGTTTTGACCCTTCGGACTATATACAAACTAAAAAAACGAGAACTTAAAATTAAAAAACAAGTCTTAAAGCTAGTCGTCGCAAAATTGAAAATTTAATTTTGTAGTGCAACAAATTTTAAGCAATCCAACCAAAAAAATAACATAGTATCTCTATCCACTTCTTCGCAATACAAGAGAAACAGTGCATGCCAATGGTCAGGGGCCATTGGCGGCCGTTAGTAGGTCGTTGGAAACCGTCGGTATATAGATCAATGGTTTCCAACAACTTCCAATGCTATCAACGGCTATTTTCCAATGTCTTCCAGCTGTGAAATATGGTCATGCGACTTTTATTTCTGACCAACTAGCCGTTGAAAACTGTAACGAACCGTATTTTTGGCAGTCAAATATTTAATTTAATTTATTATTTTAAATATTATATTTGGAATATTATAAGATTTTAATATTGAATTCGTTATTGTAATGAAGTTTGAACGTTATGTATTTATATAATTATAAAACGTGTTTGAAATGGCGCGACAATTCGTAATATAGAGTTTTGAACTTCAATTGGATATACAGGATCCGATATATGTCGGATTTCTGTGAAACCAGATACGTTGGAATCGTGTTGATTATAATTTTCTAATGAAAGAGAAAAATTCAGATTTCATGTTATAGAGTGCTAGTTATGACCAAATCAAAATTTAAAATAATCGCTATGGAATCCATAAATAAACGATAACGTCATTAAATTTAATATTGAGGGTTATGTGTGTGTGTGTGTGTGTGTGTATCTGAATGCCGTTAACCCGGGATTTCAAATGTTGAATTTTAATTATATAATGGTTCACCCTATTCTTAAATAAAAAAGCAAGTAGCAGGGAATCAAAAGTTGTTACCGTAAATATCAAAGTGAAATACTGTTCTAATCAAGGATCAATTAGCAGATTTATTGATAAATAAAATCATCTGGAATGTTGACTCTTGACAATTCAAGAGTAATATTAGATCATTAATTTACACAAGACAATACGACCTTAAAGGCTATAACAACAAAGGAAAAATGAGAAGATAAGCGAGAAATGTTCCACGTAAACAGAATATAAACCGTAACTATATTTAAGGCAAATAGAAGTACATTTAGATCGTACAATATTAATTGCCACCTAGTGTCATTTTAAAATAAAATGTACAGAAAACAATCCATTCTTATACATACAATTCAACTCAACAAAATACTGTATGGCGTGCAGAATAGTGTACAAAGTAACGTAGGAAAAGTATAACTCACATCCAAAGATTTGCTATACATTTACATTCAGAAAATCGTTGAATAAGACCAAAATAAAACATGCAAATACAAAGAAACATTATATATATATATATACACACACCATCAAATCAATACCGACAATCGAAACAGCTAATAATTTTTATATACACAGTCGGGTCACATATATATTCATACATGGACTGAGGGAACTGTTCTGTCATACACCAAATACAACTTCAAATCTCTGATGGAATAAATAATTTGATGGCACCATAGCTTCACCTAGCCTACACATAAACCATTCGATCATTGCGTATATCTAAGAAGAAATAGTACACGAAAATCCAACACAATCTTCACACTTCCCTGTTAAACATCACGCAGCCATCAAAGTTCCCATCACTAGTACAATACAGTTTGATCATGTACCCAAAATATAAGTGTAAAGGAAGAAAATATCTCACCTAAGGAAAACATAGATCAGCTCAAATCTACCCTATGATGTGCCATTGAAGGACGTTGATCCTATCCACCACTGCTTTTTCTATATATACGGGTATTCTCTCCCTCTTTCACTCAGCAACAAACTGTAAATGCTCATTCAACTAATTCGACAGCCCAAAACCCAGTACAAACGGAAATTAAATTCCATCAATCACCAAACAGTTTTCTTTGGATTCATTGAGAGAAGCGCTTCGTTCCAGTATTCATTTGGTTGGGTTCAAACCCTCTACTCCTCGCTAGATAAACAGCCGTGAGGTAGGGTTTGGCGTTTTGGACAGGTGAAGCCTGGATTCGTGGATTCAATGTTGTAGATGGGTTTTGAACTTTTGAGGGATGGAATAACAGCTGTAGGCTAAACTCCAGGAGGCTTGGTGATCGAAGAAAAGGCTTTGTCATATGAACAACAAAAAGGGAGGGCCTAAAGGGGGAGACGCGGACAGTAGGATTTGGTGGGGGAGAGAAAGAGACTGGACATGAGAGGCTAATAGTAATTGTTGTTTGAGAACGCGTAAAGTAGATGAGGAGAATAAGAGGGATAGATCTGCGGCCATGGATATTTTCGATGGGAAAGCAAGGATGAAGTTAGGGAGGTGAGGAAATTAATGTGTTTGGTAAGGTCAATAGAAATATATAAGTCGGCCTAGTAATTTTTATTTCTAAATAGTATTAAGGCCAGCCCGGTAAATTGTAATTCTAGATGTCACTAGCCTACCGTTAAAACCGTAATCTGGTTAAATTAAAGTATTTGTTAAGGGAGTTGACCATTTCAAAGTTATTAGAAACTGGTTTAGGGGTAAGGTTACGGGAAAGCGTACAAAGAGAAACTGGTTTGGGAAGTATGTTACACCGTAAATAACGTTTCTTATTAATCAAGCATTAGTGTCTTTAACCCTAGTTAATAGTTAATTAAAATAAGGAAAATTATGTTTGGTGTAAACTGAAAGCAAGGAATGAATTTGAGGGGTCAGCCATGTTACCTTTAATCCACAACGTAATTTGTTTTATGATCAACTTTTATAGTTAGCTTTAATCCAAATTTTATCGGCATGTTCACATGTTGGTACTAATCAAATGCTAATTTATATATTATTAATGTGTAGATTAGTATCTTTTAGGCCATTATATTTTCAAACAAGAGTTATCAAGGATGCCGACCCTATTAAATTTCTGAACCAGGAAATTGCCGGATTGCCATGTCTTAGGAATTAGTTTAAACTAAACCAATTTAAAGTAATAATTATTTAATTATATCGATTAAAATCATATACGATATTAACTGAAATTTCTGCATATGTTATCAGAACTTGATGAAACAAGGGATGTTGGACTCGCATTAACGAGCACTACGTCATGGAATAGAACCGAACGTGATCGGCATGAACTGGATTTTTAGTTAAATTAAACGATGTCTAATTTAACTGAAATGGGCTGTTTAAACAGGAAATCAGATCAAGGTGAGTTAAACTCACTCAGTTCTTCCCATTTATATTTTATATAAATTGGGTATTTATTTTGTGTGTTCTGTTTGCCAAAGGTTGATTGTTTGCTAGTTATATATTTATTTGTTGATTTAACTGATGGAATTAAACTGTTGTTTAATTTCGGTGAAATACTAAATCGTTATTTTAACGATTTGATCCGGTGAAGGTAACTTACCTTATTGGTCATGTTTATTTATAAACGTGTTTAATTATTTGAACTGTTGTATTGATTGGTTGATGTTAAATAGTCGTTATTTATTGTTTTAGAAATTATCAGTAAGTGGAATTGAATGATCTGATTTGTGATAACCGTTTTGGATTAAGGGAAGAACAGGTTGGAGGGATCCAACGGGATTCCTCAAATATATTATTTATTTTCATATTATCATATATGAACTGTCATAATTGGGTGATTGATTTGATTAGTGATTATTAACTGAAAATTCATCCTGTGTTTTGTTTAAACCAATGAGCAATATTGATTGAGTAATTGGCAGCGTATGGCCAATAAAATCAATCGTTTTATAACTGTTGATTTACCGTCTGGTGGATCGATAGAACTGAAATTATAAAATTTATGTTATAACCGGAGATAGATTTTTAAATAAATATTATTTTGAATTAAAAGTTTTAAAAGGAAATAATTATTTATTATTTAAATTTATAATTAATTATTAGTTGATTTTATAAAGTAAATTCTGATGTTAATCAGATTTATAAACCGGTGAATAGAAATTCACCTAACGGTTAAAATGGGATAATTTTTTATCGAGAAACAATTAAATGGAATTATTTAAATTAGTTATATTATTAATTAATTTAAAGGGAAGACGAATTGGAATGGGTTAATGAGATAATCGGATTTGAGTTGACTAAGTTAATAGTTTTAACTGGAATTGATTACCAAAATTAGTTTGTATTGAACTAATCCAATAAAATAGTTTAATGAATATTGTTTTATTTTAATAAGATTTAAAAAAAAAGAAATTTTCAATTTATTTTAATTAATAAAGGAATTAACTATTGAAGTAGTTAATAATTGGAATAAATTATTAATTTAATTTATAATAATTTAGAAAATTACCTTTTAATTGAAATTCATTTAAAAAGCAATCGAAATTGAATGGAAATCAAATTGAATGGTGAAAGGAGTTTATGAACGGATTTTATATTTAAAATTCGAATTTTTACAACAAAGTTATAAAGAGGAATTTAAGCAAATACGATGGATTAAATTATGTTGACTTAATATTTGAATTACGTTAAAAAGAAAGTGAGATGGAAAAGGTTTAGATTAAACCAGAATGTAATTGAACAAGGTTTATAAAAAGCGATGAGGGGTTATTTCGTTAATTTTGAATTAAAGTTACTTAAGAGATTAAGTAAAATTGGGAAATTAGAATGAGAATTTCAAGCGGGAAATGGTCAAATATATTTGAAAAGAGATTGGTAAAAGTGAATTTGGGTAAAGAAGTGGGTCATAGGGTTGTATAACCAAATCCGAACTATAAAGGAATTTGTTTAAAAAGGCGGAGTTAAAAAGGTGTTGTTAATAAGAAATTACTTAATTATGGAATTAAGAAAGATGGGTTATATTCGAGAAATAGATTTCCCAAAAGGTAAGAAGGTTTATGAAACAGTATTTTGAATAAAATAGTTAAATGGAATTTGTTTTGAGACTGGAATGGAATATTGGTTTTTGGATTACAACTTATATTTATCTGAGGATAAGAACGTTGTTGATCAAGGTCTGAGAGGTAAATAAAATACCCCAACTTGAACCACATCAGGATTACCTGAAGATGATATTAGTTGGTAATGGTAAAAGAGGATAGTGATAATTTATTATTTCCATTAGTGAAATAATAAATGCAGCGTTTGGTGAATATATAACGAGAGATCCAAAGTAAAGGAAATTAGCAAGAAGGTAAAATATATAATGAGAATTCCAAAGTAGAAGAAAAATAAAATGGGGTTGCGTGAAAATATAACGATATTTCCGGGTTAGAAAGGAAATATAAAGTTGAGTTTTATTTTATACAAATAAATATTAGTTGTTCGTATCGCTGTTTTACGAACAATAAGTTGAATGGATTTTTCAAATTTAAATAATAAAGACTAATGTAAAAAATGTTTTGAAATGAGAATTTAGTGGAAATTGAGTATAGTTATAAGTTATTTTACTAAGTATTATAATGAAATGGTTTGGAGGGCATTAGTATATAAGAATTCAATTATCGTATTATTAAATATTAAAAGAGTTAAAAGTTTTAGTTAAGCAGAAGTGAATTAGTTTGTAACTAACAATGGCCAATTGATGCTGAATACTGAACCAATGAACTCATTGGATGTTCATGATTGAATCACTGTTTATTTTGATAGTTAAATCACTGACTATCAAATCTATCCAATACGATTGTTGGTACGGAAAGACCGGGATCGAATTTATATTCGAAAACCATTCCGACCAACAAATACGTGAAGATATCTGAAGATGATCGAGATGGAGCATTGAAGACCGTAGAATTTCCATAAACGAAAGAACTACTAATATTCTTCGGTTTGCAGCCAAAGATGTACCGTGGTTCTGTCGTGGTTAGAATCTACGGATTGCAAGGACTGCTCACTACCAATCTATAGGGTGATTCCGTGGATGTGGTAGGAGGGTACCTTCGGTTCATCCTGTTCCTGGATGACTTGTATGAACGGGTGTCTGACTGAGAATTTCTATGGGATCGCGTACGTTGATTTCTTCAAACGTACCATAGTTGGGTCACTCCCAACCCGAGTATTTTTATGGAGGTCAATTAGTGATTTTTCTGGCGGATTTTACATTGTGGCATTCAAAGTGAATAGTGACTAGATGTTCCAGAAGATAATTTAAGCCTCAAGCCTCACAACCGAGAAATGACAAAAATCGGGCAGACAACATGGCTATGTGGGTCACTCCCATTAGGGTGTATAATCACCTATCTAGAGAAATTCCTTTTGTTTCTTTAATCTATTTCGATGCTATCCCTTTCGGGAAGCGGTGATTTGAGCCCAACCGTTGGTGATATACATTCGATACACTCAAGCAAATTGAGTGGTTGGTCATGTGTGGGCCGGGTTGCAAGACGTTCCTGTTGAACCCAGCGTATTCCCCTCTAGAGATACACTATCGGCAGGTGGTTCCATACCTTGTCATAGTCGGAATCCAATCTCCAATAAGCGCCCGCGGTTTTGATTGTATACTATATATGTGGAGCGTGAGATGCAAGCGTTCCGCTAGATTGATATTTACTTGTATTTAGACATTATTATAATATCATAAAAGATATTGATTTCAAAAATGTTTTGGGTTATCATAAGGTAAAAACCGTCCATATTTATGTGTGTATTTGGTCTTATGATTATCCTTTTCTTTCGAAAAGATTTTAACTTTGAAATCAAGTTGGATGATACTGTAAAACTTAGTGTGTTTTTCTCACTCTGGTTCACCAGACTAACCTGGTGTTTTGTAAATGCTTGGGTTAGATCGGGATGTACAGGTCCAGGTTATCGGATGCTGCGTAGTCCAAAGATGAGCTAGAGGTGTTCAGACGTATGATATTATACAGCCACTATTCCGCTGTATGTTGTATATGAGGACAGGTTATTATAACTGTCCAGATGTGTGATGTACTCTGATGATTGTAAGTATTTTTTAAAGTTCTCAATAAATATGTATTTCTGTATTATATTTTGTCCCGCTGCGATGTGAGACTCTGTGTTGTGTTGTTTCTTCTTCTTGTTCTATTCTAATATTTCTTTCTTTCTTATCTCAACCTCTAATTTCTTTCTAATAACGCACCAGTGTTTTTGGGGTTTGGAAGGTCGGCATGAGGTACGATAAATGTATTTATGTCGATTTTCGAGGCCGAAAATCCTTGGGTCGTTGCAGTGGTATCAGAGCTATTGGTTTAGTAATAACCTTTGCTCTGTGGTATAACTCAAGCGAGATAGGGTTAGTAGTACCCTAGATCGAGATTGAATGTATATATATGAGAGCGTATTTGTAAATTTTATATACAAATGTTTTGTATTGTGTTGTTCGATCAGTTCAAGTATTGAGAAGCATTGAACTGGTAATTGACACGATGTTGTTTTGTAAAGAGGCTAAATGAAGTAATTTTGCCTAAATTATATTTTTGTATAGAAAAGAAATAATTTTATCAAATTATTGAGATATTAGTGTGATTGATTGATTTGAATGATATACAAATTGGATTGAAAATTTGAATTAAAACTTAACTTTGTTAAGTATAATTAAATTAATAATGATATTGAAATTAAAATAAATAAATTGGGAATTTGATGAATAAATAATAGAAATCAATCGGGTATTAATCGATCGATGTTCAAATATTTGAAATGAAAATAAAATATTAATGTAAATTCAATTGATTTGGTTAATTTGGTTGTATATTGATTGTTGGGTGTGAATTGTTTGTTATTGGAAGATAGTTTGTTTGATTGGGAATAATCAACAATTTAATGAAGCTAAATGAAATATAAACTAAAGAAGAATTTCCGGTAAACTGAAATGAAACTACATATGAATTGGAATTTATGGTTTAACCCTTTATTTGAAAATGAATTGATGTTATTTGTTTGATTTTGGAATTCGTGTTGTTATACTTAATGATTAGTGAAATATTATTTAGAATTTCATGTATCGGTTACTTATATGTGAACTGAGTTAAGTACAGGTGCCAGATGGCTAGGTAGATTGATATTGGTTGAGTAAATCGCATATACATTGAGCAAGTGTGCTCAATAGCGCTCGTAAAAGGTACACCTATGGGAAAATATAAAATTTTGGGTTTTTATTTTTGTTTTTCGACTGTGTGGGTCGATGTGTGTGTATATATATATATATATATTATTTGTTCCTACAATATCGCAGATGTCACTCCGTATAATGGAGACTCTACCGAATTTTTCCGGGAATTTAAAGTGTTAGAATTTTTTTGATATTTTTGAAAATATTTATATATGGTATTAAATTGATTTTTGATTTGAAATAAACTGGATTTAGAAATTAATGGGATTTGAAGCATTTTTCTCACCTTAGCAATTTCGGGGACAAAATTATTTTAAGGAGGGAAGAATGTAACGACCCGTATTTTTGGCAGTCAAATATTTAATTTAATTTATTATTTTAAATATTATATTTGGAATATTATTAGATTTTAATATTGAATTTGTTATTGAGACGAAGTTTGAACGTTATATATTTATATAATTATAAAACAAGTTCGAAATGGCGCGGTAGTTCGTAATATGGAGTTTTGAACTTCAATTGGACATACAGGATCCGATATAAGTCGGATTTCTGCGAAACTAGAAACGTTGGAATCGTGTTGATTATAATTTTCTAATGAAAGAGAAAATTCCAGATTTCGTTCTATAGAGTGTTAGTTAAGGCCAAATCAAAATTTAAAATAATCGCTATGGAATCCATAAATAAATGATAACGTCATTAAATTTAATATTGAGGGTTATATATATATGTGTGTGTGTATGTGTGTGTGTGTGTATATATATCTGAATGTCGTTACCCCGGGATTTCAAATGTTGAATTTTAATTATACAATGGTTCACCCTATTCTTAAATAAATAAGCAAGTAGCAGGGAATCAAAAGTTGTTACCGTAAATATCAAAGTGAAATACTGGTCTAATCAAGGATCAATTAGCAGATTTATTGATAAATAAAATCATCTGGAACGTTGACTATTGACAATTCAAGAGTAATATTGGATCATTAATTTACAAAAGACAATACGGCCTTAAAGGCTATAACAACAAAGGAAAAATGAGAAGATAAGCGAGAAATGTTCCACGCAAGCATAATATAAACCGTAACTATATTTAAGGCAAATAGAAGTACATTTAAATCGTACAATATTAATTTCCACCTAGTGTCATTTTAAAATAAAATGTACAGAAAACAATCCATTCTTATACATACAATTCAACTCAACAAAATACTGTAGGGCGTGCAGAATAGTGAACAAAGTAACGTAGGAAAAGTATAACTCACATCCAAAGATTTGCTGTACATTTACATTCAGAAAATCGTTGAATAAGACCAAAATAAAACATGCAAATACAAAGAAACACACACACACACACACACACACACACACACATATATATATATATATTTGTGAAAATAAGGCTCAGGTCCCTAAAAAAAAACTTAATTAGGCTCACATCCAGTGATAAACTTATTATAAATTAGGTCCCTATTTTTCAAAAGTTGCGAAAAAAAAGTAAAAAAAATATGAAAATTATTATTTAAATAAATTATTCATTCGACCATAAATTCGCTAAAAAAAATAAAAAACATGCAAAAAATAAAATAAAACAGGAAAAAAAACAGCAAAAAATGTAGTTAAATGCATTTTGTTATGCAAGAATTTCAATTTCCTGCGTATATATGTGCAAGTATTCCAGCGTTGCATCCGCTATTGAATTTTTTGCATATTTATGTGTAAGTATTGCATCGTTCTTGCATAAAAATATGCAAAATTTCATAGCAGTGTAACTTTGTTCATTTTTATTTGCATTCAAGTGTGCAATTAAATCTGAAATATGCACATATGTGTGCAACATATATGCAGGCAAAATTATAGCATAATTTCCTTTGTTCAATAATTGAATACATGTATGCAAGTATTGGCAATACTTGCATACATATATGCAAGTTTTTTTTTGTTCATGGCGTGGATCTATGGGATTATTTCCAGATTTTAGAATTTTTTTTATAATCATGGCCGCACTTTTTTTTTTTGAAAAAAAACGAAGTAGCGAAGGGAAAGAAGCAGCAGGCGGGACATGAAAGTAGGAAGTGGATCCAAGAATGTAGGAGGCGGCATTTCAAAAATAGGGGGCGGAAGTGTATTGGAAACTGTGACCGGATGTGAGCCTAATTTTAAAACTTAATAAGGACGTGTAAAAAACGCACCCTATATATTTACCATCAAATCTATACCAACAATCGAAACAGCTAAATATTTTTATATACACAGTCGGGTCACATATATATTCATACAGGGACTGAGGGAACTGTTCTGTCATACACCAAATACAACTTCAAATCTCTGATGGAATAAACAATTTGATGGCACCATAGCTTCACCTAATCTACACATAAACCATTCGATCATTGTGTATATCTAAGAAGAAAACAGTACACGAAAATCCAACACAATTTTCACACTTCCCTGTTAAACATCACACCGCCATCAAAGTTCCCATCACCAGTACAATACAGTTTGATCATGTACCCAAAATATAGCTGTAAAGGAAGAAAATATCTCACCTAAGGAAAACGTAGCTCAGCTCAAATCTACCCTATGGTGTGCCATTGAAGGACGTTGATCCTATCCACCACTGCTTCTTCTATATATATGGGTATTCTCTCCCTCTTTCACTCAGCAACAAACTATAAATGCCCGTTCTACTAATTCGACAGCCCAAAACCTAGTACAAACGGAAATAAAATTCCATCAATCACCAAACAGTTATCTTTGGATTCACTGAGAGATGCGCTTCGTTCCAATATTCATTTGGTTGGGTTCGAACCCTCTACTCCTCGCTAGATAAACAGCCGTGAGGTAGGGTTTGTCGTTTTGGACAAGTGAAGCCTGGATACGTGGATTCAATGTTGTAGATGGGTTCTGAATTTTTGAGGGATGGAATAACACCTGTAGGATAAACTCCAGGAGGCTCGGTGATCGAAGAAAAGGCGTTGTCATATGAACAGCAAAAAGGGAGGGCCTCAAGGGGGAGACGCGGACAGTAGGATTTGGTAGAGAAGAGAAGGAGACTGGACATGAGAGCCTAATAGTAATTCTTGTTTAAGAACGCGTAAAGTAGATGAGGAGAATAAGAGGGACAAATATGCGGCCATGGAAGTTTTTGATGGGAAAGCAACGATGAAGTTGGGGAGGTGAGGAAATTAATGTGTTTGGTAAGGTCAAAAGAAATATATAAGTCGGCTCAGTAATTTTTATTTCTAAATACTATTAAGGCCAGCCCAGTAAATTGTAATTCTAGATGTCACTAGCCTACTGTTAAAACCGTAATCTGGTTAAATCAAAGTATTTGTTAAGGGAGTTGACCATTTCAAAGTTACTAGAAACCGGTTTAGGGGTAAGGTTACGGGAAAGTGTACAAAGAGAAACTGGTTTGGTAAGTCTGTTATACTGTAAATAACGTTTCTCATTAATCAAGCATTAGTGTCTTTAACCTTAGTTAATAGTTAATTAAAATAAGGAAAATTGTGTTAGGGGTAAACGGAAAGCAGGGAATGAATTTGAGGGGCCAGCCATGTTACCTTTAATCCACAACGTAATTAACTTTATGATTAACTTTTATAGTTATCTTCAATCCAAATTTTGTCGGCCTGTTCACATGTTGGTACTAATCAAACATTAATTTATATATTATTAATGTGTATTTAGTATCTTTTAGGCCTTTATATTTTCAAACAAGAGTTATCAGGGATGCCAACCCTATTAAATTTCTGAACCAGGAAATTAACGGATTACCATGTCTTAGGAATTAGTTTAAACTAAACCAATTTAAAGTAATAATTATTTAATTATATCGATTAAAATCGTATACGATATTAAACGAAATTTCTGCATATGTTATCAGAACTTGACGAAACAAGGGATGTTGGACTCGCATTAACGAGCACTACGTCATGGAACAGAACCGAACGTGATCGACATGAACTGGATTTTTAGTTAAATTAAACACTGTCTAATTTAACTGAAATGAGCTGTTTAAACAGGAAATTAGATCAAGGTGAGTTAAACTCACTTAGTTCTTCCCATTTATATTTTATATAAATTAGGAATTTATTTTGTGTGTTCTGTTTGCCAATGGTTGACTGTATGCTAGTTATATATTTATTTTTTGATTTAACTAATGGAATTAAACTGTTGCTTAATTTCAGTGAAATACCAAATCGTTATTTTAACGATTTGATCTAGTGAAGGTAACTTGCCTTATTGGTCACGTTTATTTATAAACGTGTTTAATTGTTTGAATTTTTGTATTGATTGGTTGATGTTAAATAGTCGTTATTTATTGTTATAGAAATTATCAGTAAATGAAATTGAATGATCTGATTTGTGATAACCGTTTTGGATACAGGGAAGAACAGGTTGGAGGGATCCAACAGGATTCCTCAAATATATTATTTATTTTCATATTATCATATATGAACTGTCATGATTGGGTAATTGATTTGATTAGTGATCATTGACTCAAAATTCAACCTGTGTTTTGTTTAAAACAATGGGCAATATTGGTTGAGTAATTGGCAGTGTATGGCCTATAAATCAATCGTTTTATAACTGTGGATTTACCTCTGGTGGATCGATAGAACTGAAGTTATAAAATTTATTTTAAACTGGAGATAGATTTTTATATAAATATTATTTTGAATTAAAAGTTTTTAAAAGGAAATAAATATTTATTATTTAAATTTATAATAAATTATTAATTGATTTTATAAAGTAAATTCTAATGTTAATCAGATTTATAAACCGGTGAATAGAAATTTACCTAACGGTTAAATTGGGATAATTGTTTATCAAGAAACAACTAAATGGAATTATTTAAATTAGTTACATTATTAGTTAATTTAAAGGGAAGACGAATTGGAATGGGTTAATGAGATAATCAGATTTGAGTTGACTAAGTTAAGAGTTTTAACTGGAATTGATTACCAAAATTAGTTTGTATTGAATTAATCCACTAAAATAGTTTAATTAATATTATTTTATTTTAATAAGATTTTTCAAAAAAAAGGAATTTACTATTTATTTTAATTAATAAATGAATTAACTATTGAAGTAGTAAATAATTGGAACAAATTATTAATTTAATTTATAATAATTTAGAAAATTGCCTTTTAATTGAAATTCATTTAAAAAGTAATTGGAATTGAAAGGAAATCAAACTGAATGGTTAAAGGAGTTTATGAACGGATTTTATATTTAAAACCCAAATTTTTACAACGAAGTTATAAAGAGGAATTTAAGCAAATACGATGGATTAAATTATGTTGACTTAATATTTGAATTAAGTTAAAAAGAAAGTGAGATGGAAAAGGTTTAGATTAAACCAGAATATAACTGAACAAGGTTTATAAAAAGTGATGAGGGGTTATTTCGTTAATTTTGAATCAAAGTTACTTAATGAGATTAAGTAAAATTGGGAAATTGGAATGAGAATTTCAAATGGGAAATGGTCGAATATATATATGAAAAGAGATTGGTAAAAGTGAATTTGGGTTCAGAAGTGGGTCATAGGGTTGTTTAACCATCCGAACTATAAAGGAATTTGTTTAAAAAGGCGGAGTTAAAAAAGGTGTTGTTTATAAGAAATTACTTAATTATGGAATTAAGAAAGAAGGGTTATATTCGAGAAAGAGATTTCCCAAAAGGTAGGAAGGTTTATGAAACTGTATTTTGAATAAAATAGTTAAATGGAATTTGTTTTGAGACTGGAATGGAATATTGGTTTTTGGATTACAACTTATATTTATCTGAGGATAAGAACGTTGTTGATCAAGGTCTGAGAGGTAATTAAAATACCCCAACTTGAACAACATCAGGATTATCTGAAGATGATATTAGTTGGTAATGGTAAAAGAGGTTACTGATAATTTATTATTTCCATTAGTGAAATAATAAATGTAACGTTTGGTGAAAATTTGGTGAATATATAACGAGAGATCCAAAGTAAAGGAAATTAGCAAGAAGGTAAAATATATAATGAGAATTCCAAAGTAGAAGAAAAATAAAAAGGGGTTGCGTGAAAATATAATGATATTTCCGGGTTAGAAAGGAAATGTAAAGTTGAGTTTTATTTTATACAAATAAATATTAATTGTTGTTTCAAGAATGGAATAAAAGATATTTCGTATCGCTGTTTTACGAACATTAAGTTGAATAGATTTCCCAAATTTAAATAACAAAGACTGATGTAACAAATGTTTTGAAATGAGAATTTAGTAGAAATTGAATATAGTTATAAGTTATTTTACTAAGTATTATAATGAAATGGTTTGGAGGGCATTAGTATATAAGAATTCAATTATCGTATTGTTAAATATTAAAAGAGTTAGAAGTTTTAATTAAGCAGAAGTGAATTAGTTTGTAATTAACAAAGGCCAATTGATGCTGAATACTGAACCTATGAACTCATTGGATGTCCATGATTGAATCACTGTTTATTTTGATAGTTAAATCACCGACTATCAAATCTATCCAATACGATTGTTGGTACGGAAAGACCGGGATCGAATTTATATTCGAAAACCATTCCGACCAACAAATACGTGAAGATATCTGAAAATGATCGAGATGGAGCATTGAAGACCGTAGAATTTCATAAACGAAAGAACTGCTAATAATCTTCGGTCTGCAGCCAAAAATGTACCGTGGTCCTGTCGTGGTTAGAATCTACGGATTGCAAGGACTGCTCGCTACCAATCTACTGGGTGATTCCTTGGATGTTGTAGGAGGGTACCTTCGATTCATCCTGTTCCTGGATGACTTGTATGGACGGATGTATAACAGAGTATTTCCAAAGGGATCGCGTACGTTGATTTCTTCAAACGTACCATATTTAGGTCGCTCCCAACCCGACTATTTTTGTGCAGGTCAATTAGTGATTTTTATGGCGGATTTGACAATGTGGCATTCAAAGTGAATGGTGACCAGTTGTTCCAGAAGATAATTTAAACCTCAAGCCTCACAACTGGGAAATGACAAAAATCGGGCAGGCAACATGGATATGTAGGTCGCTCCCATTAGGGTGTATAATCACCTATCTAGAGAAATTCCTTTTGCTTATTCAATCTATTTCGATGTTGTCCCTTTCGGGAAACGGTGGTTTGAGCCCAACCGTTGGTGATATACATTCGATACACTCAAGCAAAATGAGTGGTCGGTCATGTGTGGGCCGAGTTGCAAGACATTCTTGTTGAACCCAGTGTATTCCCCTTTAGAGATACACTATCGGCAGGTGGTTCCATACCTTGTCATAGTCGGAATCCAATCTCTAATAAGCGCCTGCGGTTTTGATACTATATATGTGGAGCGTGAGATGCAAGCGTTCCGCTAGATTGATATTTACTTGTATTTAGACATTATTATAATATCAGAAAAGATATTGATTTCAAAAATGTTTTGGGTTATCGTAAGGTAAAAACCATCCGTATTTATGTGTGGATTTGGTCTTACGATTATCCTTTTCTTTCAAAAAGATTTTAACTTTAAAATCAAGTTGGATGGTACTGTAAAACTTAGTGTGTTTTTCTCACTCTCGTTCACCAGACTGACCTGGTGTTTTGTAAATGCTCGGGTTAGACCGGGATGTACAGGTCCAGGTTATCGGATGCTGCAAAGTCCAGAGATGAGCTAGAGGTGTTCAGACGTGTGATATTATATAGCTACTATTCCACTGTGTGTTGTATATGAGGACAGGTTATTATAACTGTCCAGATGTGTGATGTACTCTGATGATTGTAAGTATTTTTAAAGCTCTAAATAAATATGTATTTCTGTACTATATTTTGTTCGGCTGCGATGTGAGACTCTGTGTTGTGCTGTTTCTTCTTCTTCTACTTCTATTCTAATATTTCTTTCTTTCTTATCTCAACCTCTAATTTCTATCTAATAACGCTCCAGTGTTTTCGGGGTTTGGAAGGTCGGCATGAGGTACGGTAAATGTATTTATGTCGATTTTCGAGGCCGAAAATCCTTGGGTCGTTACAGAAACTATTAAAAACATTGAAAATCGACGTTCGAAGAAGTTGAAATACATGGACCTGTAATCCGTTGCCAACCGTTGGAAATCTGTTTTTTTTCAGAATTCAAACTGCTCACTTCCAGCCACGCACAATATATATATTCATCGAAACTGCTCTATTTCGAGCACATACATCACATTCCCTATCAAATATATCCCCAAACATAGTATTATATCAAAATCAAACACAAAACATGCAAAACACATAACATAAACCAATATTTACACAATACATCATCAACCAAACATCAATATATACATAAAACCACGTCCAAACCATCACCACCAACCAAGCATCAATATATACAAAACCATGTCCAAACAATCTCCAAACCATCATCATCAACCACTCATCGATATATAAAAAAACCATCATAATGTATCAAGCATAGTCCTCATCCATTCTCAAAGCGTATATAACATCAAAACAAACTAACCTCAACTCTCTCCTCCGGAAGATGAAGGTGGCATACCGTACCGTGCATTGAATTCCGCCAGATGCTGGTTAAGCTGCTCCATCTTCTCTTCGCTGCGGCAATCACGTTCATTAAGCTCTGCGATCTGGCTCGTAGTTGTGCGATCTCCACCTTGTCCTGAGCCCTCTGGTATGACTGCTGAGATGACGTAACCTGTATATAATTTTAGATTTTCAGTATTCCATAATAGCAATTCGAGTAAATCTCAGTTTTTATTATAAATTTCAGTTTCTATTACCACTAGATTGCCAAAACCATAGTGTCTGTTCCGGGTAGGTGGATCAAAAAGCCTATCCTCATCCTCGATAGTCAACTCGGTCCTCCACTCTCCTCAAGCATATGCGCCCTTTGTTGTTGAAATTATCCTGGTAAAAAAATACAATTGAATTTATGTAACGAACCGGAAATTTTAACATCTAATATAAAATTAAATTAAGAGTTGACATTAAAATAAATAATTATATTTGAGTTTTGACATAAAAATTTGGTACTTCACATATTTTGAATGGGGTTGGCTTAATATAAAGTTTGTGACAAAGCTAACGCTTTAGCATAACTTAGATTTTTTTTCCTGAAATTATAATGAATTACAATTTGAAAACTTGGAATTTATTTTCGGTATGAATGATTTTGTTAAAACAAACATTTTATAATAAATTTGGATTTATTTAAATGTTTGAATTCAACTTGAAATATAAAATTTATAATTTAATTTATGTTGATAAGATTGATTTTCGAATATGAGTTGAGAGTTTAAGAGCTACTTTATTTATTCAACGTCGGGATATAAAACAATGTAATTTGAATTGGAAGAAATCCGATTTATTTATGTGAAATTTATTCAAACCAGTAAGCAGAATTTGCGTGTGTATTGCGTTGTTTATTAAATTATCCCTGAACTTGAATTTTTAAATTTAAAACATTAACATTTATTTAATTTATTGTTTGGTGAAATTGTTGAAAATTTAAATTCGCGCATAATACAATCAACATTCGTTAGTGCGATTGTAGCGTCATCCGTTCGACTTTTTGTAATGAATCCTAAACCGCGTTAACAAGCAAGGAAAGAGATAATCTATGTGAACACAAGTTTGAGTTTCAAGCTGATACATTTGTAAATGAATATTCAGCCAATTTAACACTTGTCTCAGCTGAACCAAACTAACAAGTGTCCTTCCTCCTTCTGAAAATTTTACCATGTTGCTTCCTTTTCTTGTCTCCTGCACAACTCTTTCTATAGTGCCTAAAGATTTCGATTTCTTCCTTTGTCAGTTACCAAGAATTCAAAAACACTGTGCAAGATTTCAAATCTTTTCCTATCAGTACCTGCTTTCCTCTTTCTACGTTAAAAAGGGGAGATATATCACTGCAGTTCCCTCATGAAACCAATCTCCTTCACAAAGGAAAATCAAAATCAGAACCTCCTTTCCCCAAACTCCCCAAAATCGCGATTTTCTCTAGCTCTTACACCGCCGCATTCAAGCAATCCACCTCTTCGCTGGGGGTTTCCTCCACCATCGCAAGTCTTCACGTGTAACAGAACCACTTCCAGCACCACCTGCGAAGTCACGTGCGTCCTCGACAATCCACCCGTGGTCGGCCTCTTCAGAACCATGGATCGAGACCCCACCTTCAAGTTAAGTCAGTAACCAACGCTCCTCAGCAACACAAAATCAGACACCGTTGCCCATTAGACGACGCTCCGGCCAGTGGCGCCTCGCTAAACATTCTGGGTACTCCTTTTCCTTCGACACTGCACTCGATCCCTGTGCCATCTCAGATCCACGACTACCTTACTACATGATTTACTTCACGTAGAACTCCACCTATAGCTCAGGTTCATACAACGCCCACTACATGTTTGGTAAAATGCCTGAGAAGGTGTTGTAATGCTTATAAACTATGGTTTAAGAGCAGCTGTAACACCCCGAATTTTGGGTTAATACTAAAATTCACTAATTACAAGATAAATAATCTCAGATGTGAGAATTGGGGGAAACGGGCTGCGTCACTGCGTTCGTCTTGGAAAAATACGCGAAATAGAGTCCGAGTTTTCGAAAATCGGAGTCCGTATGGCCCAGTTATGGCCCGATGAAGTTTGCAGAAAATTTGAAACTAAAAACAGATTTATAATTTAAATTCAGATTTTAAAATAGAGCAGGCGGGGCCAGGCGGGAAGATTCCCGCCCCACCCATGTCGACAGGGCTGTCGACAGGCCTGTCGACAGGGGTGTCGACTTGCCTGTCGACAGGGGGGCGACGCCCAGTGAAACTGGGTGCACCAGTTTGGGTTCTTGGGCTGGCTTGGAGGGCTGGTTCTGGAAGCTTCTTGGATCTGACGGGTCTAAACCAATCTAGGGTTAATCTAAGGGTCTAAAATGCAACCTAATCCTATAAATAACACCCTAACCCTACCCTAATTCATTCATAATTAAATCTTGTAACTAAACTATGGCAAAATGAAACTTGATCATGGCCTCCACAAATCAATGAAGAGGAAAGCAAGCTAATCAACCTCTCTAATCAACTTCTAATCCATTCTAAGCATCTTAATCTTCTTCATTTGGAG
Source organism: Allium sativum (assembly GCA_030737875.1). NCBI lineage: Eukaryota > Viridiplantae > Streptophyta > Magnoliopsida > Asparagales > Amaryllidaceae > Allium > Allium sativum. The sequence continues at coordinate 383,665,013 of CM060915.1, forward strand.
TGAAAATTGCTAGTGGTGAGTTTCTATCACTTTGATGATCAATTGTTAAGATAAGTAGATTAGGTGTAATGAGACTTATGGTCTTGAATGCGGATTTGTGAGTTTGAATCATTTGTAATGATATGCTAATCTATGTATAATATTAATCCTATGTTGAATATGTAAGTTTATGCATGTTGAATATGTAAGTTTATGCATGTTGAATATGTAAGTTTATGCAAGTTGAATATGAGAGTTTATGCAAGTTGGATATGTGGGTTTATGCATAATAAGTAATTGATTTTATGCAAGTTAAGTATGTGGTTTTATGCATGATGAGTATGTGATTCTATGCATGCTAAGTAGGTGATATTATGCATAATGAGTATGTGATTCTATGCATGCTAAGTATATGATATTATGCAAGTTTAGTATGTGATTCTATGCATGCTAAGTATGTGATAATATGCATGATTAATAAGTTGTTTTATGCATATTTAACAAGTGGGTTTATGCATGTTAAACAAGTCCATATGCAAGTTACATGTATGATAATATATGCTATGCAAGTTACATGTTTGTTAATATGCAAGTTACATGTATGATAATATATGCTATGCAAGTTACATGTTTGTTAATATGCAAGTTACATGTATGATAATATATGCTATGCAAGTTACATGTTTGTTAATATGCAAGTTACATGTATGATAATATATGCTATGCAAGTTACATGTTTGTTAATATGCAAGTTACATGTATGATAATATATGCTATGCAAGTTACATGTTTGTTATTATGCAAGTTACATGTATGTTAATATGCAAGATATGCTATGCAAGTTACATGTTTGTTAATATGCAAGTATGTGAATGCTTATGCAAGAATGTGAATGCTTATGCAAGTTATGTGTATGCTTAAACGCAAGTTCAACATGTTATGCAAGATATGTGTATGATAATATGTAAGTTCATATGCAATATGTTGTGCAAGTCATGTGCGATAATATGCAAGGTTGGGTTAAATGTAGTTGGGTTAATATATGCTCATATATGCAAGTTGACATCTTCTTAACCCATGACAAAGTTATATGCTAAGATTTGGTTAAAACACATGATATTTGTGATGGATCTTCCCTTTTTATTATGTCGTGAAATGAGAACGATTTGCGTGGGGAACGATGGGGTTAATAAATATGTTAATTAAAGTATGGTTGGGTATGATTAAGCATACCATAAAAATAAATTAACATAAGAGGGAATTTACCTATTGAGTTAGGTCTACCCCATGGGAATTTACCTATTGAGTTAGGTCTACCCATGTTATGAAAAACTTGATATTAATTAGGGATAATTAATATAAATTATGAGGGTGATTAATTAGGTGTAATTAATCGACTAAGACACGAGGTTGGACTCAGTTGTAGCGTAAAACTGCCCGGACCCAACCGGCCTAACCAGTTGCTACAAATGTTAGCCCAATGTGAGAGGTCTTAGGCACAAACTAAATACGTGATTAATGTAAAGACACGAGGTTAGACTCGGTTATGACATAAGGCTGCCCGGACCCAACCGGCTTAACCAGCGGTCATAAAAGACAGTCTAATGTGAGAGGTCTTTACAAAGGTTACGATCTTAATTAATTAATTAAGAAACACTTAACCACATTAGCATGTAGAGGGACATGAGGGGTTAAGTGGGTGCTTGGGTGGCATGAGGAAATCTAGTGGTTGCCTTGGGTGGCAATAGAAAATACGATTAGAATACTTAACCAAAATGGAAACATGTAATTAAACATGATTAAAGGGTTAAGTGGGATACACTAGAAAAAGGGACAAGCTTAGGTGGGTAGCTTGTGGGAGGCCCATTTCAACCAGTAACCCATACGTATCTTTGTGGGCTCGACCCATGTCGAGGACGGGACACGCATACTGGGTTTGACTATAAGAGGCCAAAACGGGTTAGCGGTGGCAACGTAGGACCAACGGGTTTCATATGCGTGTGTGGACCCGGGCTGGTTAGTAAATCGTTGTTGCATCGTGTAGGTATAAAGCCGTGCACCGTTGATACTATCAGGTTGCCACTTTGGGAAAACGATACACCCCATTGTGGGACCAGCACGGGTATCTACGTTAGGGAGCCGATCGCTTGGGAGTAGTGGGTACACCTAGTAAAGATAGGGGCAGACGGCACCTATGTAGGGGTAAAAGAAACTACTGGTTAAAAATTACTAAGTACATTTAGTGGGATCAACTTTTAAGTAAGAACTAATCTTGGGTAGGTAGAACTGGTGTGGTGCAGTGTAGGAATTACTCTTGGGTGGATAAGTCTGGGGCGGTGTAATCTAGTAATTATCCTTGGGTGGATAAATGCGTCTTTACGGTGATCTTAGTTTATCCTGAGTTTACCAAGCTGCTTAGTGTAGCCATTCATCCCCAGTCGTTACCGTATATCAACTTATGTCTTCTCTGGTTATTTTAATGATTGTATTGTTAGGGTTATAGGACTCACTCAGACTTATGTCTGACCCCGTTGTTTTTATCTTTTTCCCCCAACCCCAGGTTATTAGAGTGGGCCTGGTGCTAGTGGGCTTTGATCTGATTGATGTATCTATCCTATGGAGCTTGGACCTCTGAAGTGAAGCCGAGCTTATCTTTCCTTTTACGGCTATTAGTTATGTAGTGGGATTATGTACTTCTATTTTATCAAGATGGATATTATGTACTTGACTCTGGTTTATGGTTTTGTGATGTAACCAAACATGTATTACTTTCCGTTGCAATGAAATGATGATTTAAATTTTCAAGTATTACTTATATATCTGTCTTGCTGTAATTTTACTGTTCTATATTCACTTAAAATACTTCACCGAAACTAAGGCATTCCCCTTTTATGAGTGACCTTAGCGGACGTGGGGTGTTACAGCAGCGAGAAGTTTGGGTAAAGTTTAGGTCTGGGTTCATTCTCCACCTTGCTGATCTGTCATAAACTTAGGTATATTTCTTAAAAACTCCGTTCCTTAATTATTATAAGTGGAATATTTATAAATATAATATGGATGGGTTTGATTTAATATTCAGAAAATATTTTTTAGGAATCGTAGTAGTCTAGGGAAATGTTGAAATGGGCTTCGTGCACCATCTATATTCGTATACATATGCAGAAACATATATATGTATATGAATTTTGGAAGTGTATTCGTCGTGTGGCTTTTTGCTCAAATTTCTGTTTTTACTTTATATTCATCTTCAAGCTTTGAAAGGTGAGTTTTTCTCACTCACAGACTAACTGATTATTAAGTGAATTAAAAATATGAGATGTTGAATGAAATGTTAGGGTGCTCTAGTTTTGTTTGCTTTGTGATTGTGCACGCGCGACACACGCCGTTATTTTATATGACACATATGGATGAATGCTTGACATGCTATGTTTATCTTCTCACCATGTAAGTTCCATTTTTGATTACAAAACCACTATAGATTGAAATGATACATACTCGAACCCCTATATATTCGAATCGATTTGGAATGCAGGTTGAAATGATACATATCCGGGATTCGAATATTTTAAAGAACAGATTGAAATGATAAATATCCGTATCACTTGACCATAGGATAGAAAATTTTATATGCACACCTTGGTTAATATAATAAAGTACTTTAAAATATTTTATAAATTTTCTAAGTAGAAATTTTATTAAAGCCCTATGTAGCGTAAAGAAAAAATTAAAAAGGTAATTTTGTTCAAATATTTACTTGAAATTTTTATAAAATCCAATTTGAATTAAAATAAGTTTTAAAGTGATTTCTGGCAAGTTAACACCTAAGTTTAATTTATTTAATATAAATTCTTTATAACTTTACGTTCATATAATGAAGTTAATAATGTGACAATTTTCGAACTGAATGACATAATGTAAGGGATTTGCAAAGATTTGATAAATGTTTCCCAAACTTATTTTGGTATATGATTGGTTAATAAATTTCCGCCATGTAAACATAAGAAGGATTTGTCAAAATGGAAAGTGTTTAAATCCAAATATGAAAGAATATTATTTTCCAAGTCATGATGAATACGAGTTTGGTTAACAAGCTAGAATTTAACGAATCATATTTGATTAACAGCTAACGGTAAAGGTTGTTTTGGGAATTTATTATATGAAAGGGATATGTGAAATCCCAGGTAAACTTTGGTTTGAAAATCATTTAACCATGAAGTATTGAAATTGAACCAAATAAATGGGAATTTGTTTAAAGGTGAAATTTAATGGGAAAAGAAATGGTGAGACATGGATTTTGATTTGGATTGGATCAATATTATTTGAATAGAATTTTAATCTCGTAGAAGTAATTTTCCTCATTACTTGATCTTGTGAATATTTTTCTATAAAATGGTTTGATTACTTTAACAATATGAATTCTATAATACATTTCCAACTATACATATGTTTATACAATATTTTCAATTTAATATACATATATTTTTCCAACTATACATATGTATATACATTACTTTCAATATACATATACTATTTTCAAAACTTAACTTTATAAATACATTTTTAATTCAGATAAAATCTATGTCCAATCCGGTCTAGTGAATCCAAAAGACTGAAATAAAGGATTTCAAGCAAAAACAATATTTCATGGAATTTGAAACTAAAACCCAATAGTTGACAAAGAAATGGTGAATATCGGTTTTATGATCTTAAATCGGACAAATGACAAATGTTTTGAACAATTGATTTTAGGGCAATACTTGAAGTAAAGTCGATTTGAGATACTTGAAATATGATTTCAAATATAGTGGCCACGGTGTGAAAAGAAAATGTAAGCGTTCGGTTGTTAAAGAGACCGGAGTCGGTAAGTGGCACACTCTCTGTCAGTGCCGATACCACTTTAACAACTATGTACGTGGTGGAGTATCTGGAACGATAACAGAATGGATTAGAGGCGACTATTGAATCGAAGAAGGCGAACGATGACGAAATGGCCTTGATCTTCGGGTCATAATTAAAATGACTAAAACAGGAGCTATACCTTGACTAATTGAGGTCGCACCTCATATCGGGCATGCTTCTTCGATGCCATTTCTATTACTGCTGTGATTGATTTAGGTGCGCACCCTTTTGATTTGGGAGTGTATTCCGAGGTGGGCGGTAGTGGCTGCTATGTGTTACCACCGGTTCAGGAGTGCACCTGGTAGAATCCTACCCTGGGTATGGCCTCGTGTGTCTTTTTATATTTATCACATATGAGCCCCATACGATTTTGATTTAGTATTGCTTTCTATGGAGTGCCCTCTGATAACACCAGTGCAGTGAATTTACGGTACTGTATAGACTGCAATGCCTATAAACTGCGTAAGGGTAATATGGTAATCCCGCTTACACTGTTTTCATTATATTTATTTTACTGTATAAACATTACAATAATAGTGTACTATTATATATGTATTAGTTTCACGGATCCTTAGAGGATGGGAATTCCAAACATCCTTTGAGTTATTGCACATTTCAGTGGACACTTCATTTGAGTTAATTCACTTATATAAGTCTGTTCGTCCTAACTCATGTATTTTGTTGTTTATCCCTTGCAAAATGCCCGGGTCAGACCAAGTATTTCAGCTTGAAGATATATCCATTAGATTTTGAGAATCATTGAAGTTCCAGCCGTTCATCTACCATGTCATATTCGGTTGTGCCCATCTCTTCTTATTTCCGAATATTAGTATGTTTCTATATTCATTCTTCTGCTGTTTCTATATTTATTCTGTACTCTGATATTTTGTAAATGTAAAGGATTTCGTAATATTATATATATATTTCTTCCGCTGTGAGATATTCCGTGTTCTGATTCTTTGATGATTTGTATTTCAACATCATAAGAAATAACAATCTGTCCTTTTAAGCGGTTCGAGTTAGTTTAATTACCGACTTGAGGCGGTCAAAAAGCCAGGTCCTTACAGCGTGGTATCAGAGCCTTGGTTCATACAAAGCTTAGCTTATGAGGTTGAAACACTCATTAGAGATGGAGTAGAAATACTCTAGAATGAGTGAAATCATCTTGGAATCATACCCGAGAGAGCGTATTTTTAAAAGCAAACTATTTTTAAATGTTTAAGGATTTTAAAGGATTTTCTATATATGAATAATTTGAAATTTTCGCCTTATTTATAAAATTATCCTTGTTTAAAACTCGTTCCCTTAAACTCGTCCCTCGGCTGGATCCTTCCTAAGATAGAATTTCCGAATCTTAGTCTTGATCGTGCCTTATTCGGTCTTAGGAATTTTGAATTTATCGCTTTTGATATACCAATTCTCTCTTAATTCATTTAGCTTTGCCTTGATAAATCTTTTTTGGGTTGGGTTTGTTCATTAGTTAAGCTCCTAGTTTATAACCCAACCTGTCTCAAAAATTGAGTTAAATTAAAGCATGAGAATTTATAAGGCAACTTAAGTAAATAACTAAGTGAAAAAAGAAATCCGGGATCTTCCTTAATTTATTTAACTTATTCTTGGTAAAGTTCATTTGATTTTGTCATTCGTTCGAGCAGCTTCTAGCTTATGATCCAATTTAGTGCGAGGCGAGTTAAACTAAGACATGTGAATTTAAAATAAAGGTGGAATAAATAACTAAGGGTCAAAACACTCAATTGTATCAAAAATCCAATGGTTTTGAGTTTCGTTGACTAAATATTTACAACTCATGAAGATATTGTAAAGGAAATCATATATTAGTGAGACTTGTAAATTAAAATTTCCATGTTAATGGGTTATATGAGAATATTAACTTTATATCAACAAGATTTCAATGATTAAACCATTTTTTGATTATAAGGTTATACATAAACAAGTAAATTCGTAAATTTAGAACTTGGAAAAAATAAAGCGACTTGGATAAATTATTTACGACTAAAGGATAACAAACTTCATAGATTCAAAGTATAAATATTGAGTAAATAGCAACTTGATACTTAAAGCATATTATTGGAACTTAAATTGCCTTCTTAAACCTAGAATTCAGAATATCGACGTTTTATAAAATAATTCTCGCAGGTGTAAGTGAACAGGGCACTACTCCTATAGTTTGGAAAACAATATGTGTTAAAACCCAAAGAGGCTGAAAGAAATCTTGTATGATATACGGAAACGAGAGGAGAAAGAAGAAAAAAAAAATCTAAACTTGTGTTGTATGCAATTTTATATATATTCTAAATTTTATAGATAGAATGAAAGCAACCTGTAGCTTAAAATATTTTGTTAGTAGTATTGGAACTTAACGAAAATAAAATGAATTGGTAATCTTGACAAAACTATCATTTTATAGTGAAATGAATTTTTCTTTCTCTAAGTTCGCTCGAGAAGAAGACTGGATGAAAAGAAAGAAAAAAAAAGAATTAATGAAACATACTTATAAAACTTAATAGTATTGGAAACATGTTACATAGGATGTATGGTTGGTGTATATTTAAAATTCTTAGTTTAAAATTAATTATAACAAGACTGTGAAAGAACAAGATGTATCCCATTTAGGGAAAAAAATTTGTAAATATTTAAGGAATGTTGGAATGGTTAATAAGAATATTCTTTTGAGAAAGTTAAGTGCAGACTTAAATATAATAAAATGAATGTGATGAGAAAAAAAAAAGCCATCAAATTCTTGTTTCATAGGAACAAAGGATGGGGGTAATGATTTATATCCAACTTATGGAATTAAGTAAAATTTACGAGTACAACATAAGTTACGTAACGCATGCCGTTTTGAGCTCCTACAGTCTCATATACTAAATTGAAGACCTCAGTTTTTGGAGAACCAATTTTTCAGGAAGAAGGGCCTGAATGCATGCTTTTAGATTGTAAATCCAAGTCTTATACAAGTTGTGTTTCAAATCTATGATTCTCTTATAAGTCAAACACAAGTTACCAGCACTTTTTATAAGTCAATTATATAGTGGCCTCAAACGAGTTTGTTCCAAATAAAAGTTCTTTAATATATAGTTTTGAAAGACTGCTAGCTTATGAAAATTTGAAAACTAATTTCCTTATTGAGGTAAAATTAATAATATTATCTGGATAAGTGAAATACAAATTAAAATTCGTAAGTACAATAGTTTGAATTTTCTGATTTTTGTCTAAATTGATATGTGTATGAAGCATAAAACCGAAAAGGTATTGATGATATAAATCCATTTGAGTAATCATTGTGGAATTCTAAGTATGTGAAACTAGGCATTCCAGTTTTGGATTTTTTTTGCAATAGAAAACTCCAATTTTATTTCCTAAGCACAATGCATTTTCGGAAGAAAAACATTTTAAAGGGGGAATTGGCTGTTGTTAGCAGCAGCCACAAAGCTGTTGCCGCTACACTACGTACAACAGCAGCACTACCTGCAGCAAAAAAAAATCTGAGAAGAGAATTTGCAATGATAATAAAGGTAAAAAGTAGAAACATGTAACCATACAATAGAGAATAAGTTCTAAAATCATGTTTGAAAGGAAATTAGAAAAGCAATTTACAGCCATTTAGAAAGAAAAAGAACAAATGAATAAAGAACTTAAATGAATTGGAATCCCATCTAATCACCAAATCTCTAAGAATATATAAGGATGGATTCTAGAATGAGCTTCCTGGCAGTTTAGAAATCAACACTTTGCCATTCGCCATTTTATAAGTAAGATAGCGGGTGTAACACCCCGAAATTTTAACGACACTAAAGATGATGAATAAAGAATAATTAATTCAATATTTGGAATTAAGTAAAATGGAGTGCGCGATTGCGTCCTCCTTGAAATTCTGGTCAAAATAGACACCTGGTTTGCGTATATCAGACATTGTATGAAGAAGTTATTAAGGTTTGAAGTTTGTATACGCAGAGGAAGAATATATATATATAATAGGGTCAAAAATTCAAAAATGGGTCCAGAAATTCGAAATTCGAGGAGGCGGCAAATTTCCCGCCCAGGTGGGTCTACCCACCCAAAGGGGGTCGACCCATAGGTCGAACCACTCAAAGGGGAGTCGACCCACTCCTGCAGATCTGGGCAGAATACATTTTTCTGAACCTGGACCGATTATGGAGCTAAATTCATGAACCCTAGGCTATATAAAGGACATTAGACCTAGGTTTTATTCATCTAAAAATCATGGCAACGGCGGAGCTCTGCTGCAACATAGATTGAATGGCCTTTTCTTCTCCAAATCTAATTCAGCAAACATTATACAAATTCAACGGTTGCTACAACAACAAATTCAATGTGTTCTTCACAGTAATTTGGATCCATTTTTTTTAGATCTATTCACTGTGAGTTCAAGTTATTTTTATATCTAAATATTTAATTAGTAACCTTGGTATGTATATAAAAATTGGATCTTGAATCGGTGCCTAATCAGTTCTATTATGACATAATTATCAGATCTACTTTTATATGTTCATACCGCTACCATGTTAAATCTTGTCATAATATGCTTATTCAGTTATGCCTATTTCTATCAGTTTATTATTGATTCGTTATTATGCCTATTCTGATTTTCTTCTCTCCCACTTTTCCCTTTTTTATTTTTATATAGCTAGGCTACCTTCGAGCCTAGGTCTAACGCTGAAAAATGCGAACGTGAGAAAGGGTAAAATATGGAAATATACAAATACGGATTTAGGGACATATATCGTGTTGTATAACATGAATATGAATTTAAGCGAACATCGGAAAAAATGATTTGGCATAAACTATGTAAAATATGATTTGGATGTAAATTGGAATATATGTTAATATGAATTTGGGCACAACTTGTATTGAAATATGTGAATATGAACTAGGGACATAAACTGGAAAATATGTAGATTTGGGTTTGTGTATAACATATATACATATACATACATATATATATATATATACATGCCTTGACTTATAACTTGGGAAAAAGAGCATATGGTGCATAATTAAAAGGTGAATTGAAAAAGGGGCGTAAAAGTCCATAATTGGAGTAGTGAATTGGGCATATAATTAAATATGGGGAAAAAGGGTACGAACACCTATAAGGAAATAGGTAAAATTGGATAATAATGAATGCCTAGGATTACAATTAGAAATTGTAATTGTACTTATGACACGAGGTTAAGTTGTATTACTGGTGGAAGTCTGCCTGGACCTGACTGGCATATCCAGCAATCACTAATGGTGAACCTAACGTGAGAGGTCTCAGTGCGCAAATATGAGACGTGCTCAGACATGAGGTTAAGCCTAACTTGTGGAATAAGTCTGCCCGGACCCGCCCGACATATGCAGCATCCACACATGACAGGATTAATGTGGGAGATCTAGCATGCTGTAACCATAAATGAGAATATGGTAATAAATCTTGAATACTTAACCTAGTTGAATCCACAGGGATTGTATGAATAAAATATAGATGGGGTTAAGTAAAATTGGATGAACGGTGGGTGGGTTAAGTAAATCTGAGGGAGTGGGTAATATTTACATATAGGCCCATAATTATAACCCGATAAGGTTATGTAATTAAGACACCTACTGTTATACATAACCGGTAGAAATAATAAAGTCATGTAATTGGAAGACACATTGTAGGGTAAGCATAACTTGTAGAAATGATAGAATTAGATATGCGTAATAATCTGCTAAGTAAACAACGATAAGTTGTAGTGACGGTGTAAATTGAATTTATGATTAAATGAGGAAAAATGAAGAAAACGTGTAAACAAATAAGTTATATTTAATCATAAATGGTAAGTGACATGTTAACTAGGAAACATGTGAATTGAGATATACTTAATAACGTATTTAGGAGAACATGTTATTGTAATGATGTAATCAAGAAAGAATATAAAATAGATTGTGGATTACAAACCTTGGGCCACAATCTAGAGAATAACATGTTGTGGGCTTATTAATAAACTTAAATGGATAAAGTTATATGATTGAAATTAATAAGCAAGAGAAACTTGGTAAATTGGAATAAGAATTCAATATGAACGGGAATAACCAAGTTAAATGGGAACCTGGTGAGGTAAGGCAAGCACGTAAAAGAATGTTTAGACATAGGGTCTAACAACATATTATTGAAAAGCGCTTGGACCAGTCCATATGTTTGAGGGTGAATAACCCAACGGGGTAGATCATCAAGGTGTTATAAGACACGAGGGGAGCGCACATTCATCTGATTATTATGACGGCTCCAAAGAACTTGAAGGGGAAGCACGCGGCTTCCTGAAGTATATAAGGTGCTCCTACTAGTCCTTTGTGTGGTGACATATGCCTTAGGCTGTACTCGCAGAGGTTGGGTCTGCATGTAACTACTAGGTGGGTGGGCCTTGACTGCAGATGTAGCTATGCAGTCAGAATGTTGTGACGAGGTGACACTAGGGTAGTTCGGCGGTTGCCTCACGAGGAGGCGGAGGGTCACGACCAACAAGGATAGTAGATCATCGGATATCCGTCATCGGCAGCCAGCGGGATGCGAAAAGACTAGAGCTAAACCCAAGATATCATTTCACCTTTCACTATCGAGGTACGGGGTTGAGGGTAGACGCCACATGGATGTTTAGATTGGTTGTATTAGGGGTGGTCGCTTAGCTCTTGTAGTCTTTACTAGTTGAGGGAGGGCCCGAGGTGGGGCCACAGCCACCATGGAAAACAGGCTCTAGGAATATCTGTATTTAGAGGCTCTTAAAGGCGGGCCTATACAGGTATGGAAAAGCTCCCGGCCGAGTTCCGTGTTTCTTGTTTAGCCCTGCTACGGAACTCGGTGCACATTGGAGGACGTGCGATTGAGGCATCGAGCTACAATTACAGTACATACGTGGGACAGTCTAGATAAATGTATATCTGCTATGGGTGGTTGATTGCAGACTAGAGGGCATTATTCCGATATGGAATCTTATTCGATCAATGGTGGCAGTCCGTACGCTTACATAGCATAGTAATGACATATATATGCGGAACGTAAACATTGTTATATAGAGATCCATATGTCACTCCGGCGTAGGATGAGGCAATGCGTTCATTTTGGTAGAGACCGTGCGAGTGGGTTACCATGGGGTGCATCTCAATATTGAGAGATAGCTACATATATTGTATTAGATGAATCCATGGAAAAGTAAATAGGTACGATGCATGGATAAGTCTTGAGTTCTACTAACCCAAGTAACCTAATAATCAAGAAAATGAAATGGAACAATATTGGTAGGGATCATTCTATTTCTGATATACTAATATCGGTGCAGTGCAGAGAAATGTATTTAAGAAGTGCTATATATCTTGTTCATCTTATCTTGCTCAGTTCACACTTGTTATTGTTACTGTTATCTTGTTCTTCCAGTTTTATATAACTGCCATGATACTTTTATTTATTTATATTTAAAAGTAACTAGACTCACCAGACTTTATGTCTGACCCTTTTTGTTTCCTCTTCTCTCTCTTCCGTTCCCCCCTAGGTTCTCAGGGTGGAAGTGCTTAGAGTTGATTTGGATTCGTTCAGCTTAGCTTGGATTTTTGGATATGGGTGTACTGCTTTGACCTCTGGTCAACTCTCTTATGGCTTCACATGGGAAATATGGTTTTATGCTTTTGTACAGTGATATTTTTGAAAAGATAGATTATTTATGTAATTGGTTACTTCAAACTTATGATGTAAACTCAGTATTTGGGACCATGATGTTTTTATTTAAATATAGTTTTTAATTCCGCTGCTATTTTACATGTTTGTCTTGTGATATTACGTTCTTATTTACCAATAACGCTTCACGAAACTTAATGCATTCTTTATAGAGTGACATTAACGGACGTGGGGTGTCACAACAGGTGGTCTTGTTAATAAGGGATGTATACTGTGCATACACAAGAATTAATAACCTTCCTGTTTTTCCATAAGCAAAGTGAAAAGATAACTATTTGCTATTGTATACAGCATCCTAAACAAGTCAACCTCCAATAAAATTTCCATGAACAAAATTATATCCAAGGTCGGTGGACAGTTATACTTTCCTATTTTTGTTTGCATAGATTAGCTCGGTCATTATTTAAACTCTTAAAAGAATCGGCAAAACATACATATTGCAAACTGGAACTGGTGCGCTTAAAATCATCGATGTGAGGGTAATGTTTTATTATTTAACTTTTAAATAGATAATATTAGCAAAGGAAAATGTTATATTGGTGTTTGACTAAGACAAAAGCTGCTAGGCAGCGGAGAAACAATTACAGTAAGCCATAGGACCTTTGGGAAAAAAAGAGGAAAAACAAAATACAGCAGCAGCAGAAATGCCGCTGCCATGAGCAGCGGTGGCAGCAGAGGATGCTATGCTGTGAAGAAAAAAGGAAAAAGAAAAAAAAAATGAACAAAAAGAAAAACTTTGAAACAAAATGAAACATGTAATCTTAATGTAGCATGTATTTTGTGAAATATTCGACTTGCCTATTTGTTGTTAAACAAAATGAAAAGAATTTTTTTGTCATAAGTAAGATAGAAGTCTAAAACGCATGAATGACATGTAACTATGATATATAACATAAATTGAGATAAAAGTAATCTATCCATCTAACTATAGATTGAACATCAAACGAAGTGCATATAACGAAATGAAATAAGAACTAATAGATGGATATTAAATTTTGTGCAATGTTTCCATTACAATATTATTGAAATGACATGCAAATAGAGTATATTAACATAAGTTGAAATGAGAATTATTTGGAACCGTTTACGTTTTTGTTACATATGTTTGCATATGATTTTTGCTTTGTTTCCATTCACTTTTAAAATAAAATCAATAGCTGAAAGTAAGTAAATGTCATTGTAAGCAATACATAAGCTAATAAAATTTAAGTGAGCATGAACATGAAATTGTATGTCAAATGATTGATTTGTTGGTATAAGGGAAACATGAGTTTAGTTCCATTTATGTTTTTCAAAATATTACTTTAGTGTGACATATATTGCATGTTACTATAAGCTTTACTCTGACTATGTAAATGACGATTCTCACTATGTTTCGAGTGTTTTAGTAGGTTGCAATGGCGTGCTTGCTTACGGATCCCGCTTTTGTGCAAAATGCAAATAAAAATGAGCAAAATTGCTTTACAATGCTAAACAAGGTACTTATCTCGGTTTACATATTGCATTTGGGTTGTTTTTCTTTTGTTTTCCCCTATATTGGGATGCCTCATCGTGCGAATGACATGTATATTGAGATTGTAAATTTTTCCTGGCAAGCCGTACAAAGGAGGTGCTGCTGAAATTTCCTGTATTTCCGGGTGTTAGAAAAATTTTGAGTTTAAAAAAAAATTCTATAACTTATTTTTCTTTCAGGCCAATTTTTTACTACGTAAAGGTAATTGCAAAGTTCCATAAGTAGACTTGACTTCTATAGGCGTTTCCTTTTCGAGGACGAAAAGCGCTAAGTGGGGGAGGCTGTAATGAACAGGAAATTTTAACATTTATTATAAAATTAAATTAAGAGTTGACGTTAAAATAAATAATTATATTTCAGTTTCGACATAAAAATTTGGAACTTCACATATTTTGAACGGGGTTGGCTTAATATAAAGTTTGTGACAAAACTAATGCTTTAGCATAACTTAGAATTTTTTTATGAAATTATAATCAATTACAGTTTGAAAACTTGGAATTTATTTTCGGTATGAATAGTTTTGTTTAAACAAACATTTTATAATAAATTTGGATTTAGGTAAATGTTTGAATTCAACTTAAAATATAAAATTTATAATTTAATTTATGTTGATAAGATTGATTTCCAAATATGAGTTGAGAGTTTAAGAGCTACTTTATTTATTCAACATCGGGATATAAAACGATGTAATTTGAATTGGAAGAAATCTAACTTATTTATGTGAAATTTATTCAAACCAGTAAGTAGAATTTTTAAATTTAAAACGTTAACATTTATTAAATTATTATTGAATTGGAAGAAATCTAACTTATTTATGTTTATTAAATTATTCCTAAACTTGAATTTTTAAATTTAAAAAGTTAACATTTATTTAATTTATTATTAGTGCAATTGTTGAAAATTTAAATTCACGCATAATAAAATCAACGTTCGTTAGTGCGGTTGTAGCGTCATCCATTCGACTTTTTGTAATGAATCCTAAACCACGATAACAAACAAGGAAGGAGATAATGTATGTGAACACAAGTTTGAGTTTCAAGCTGATACATTTGCAAATGAATATTCAGCCAATTTAACGCTTGTTTATGTTGAATCAAACTAACAAGTGTCCTTCTTCTGAAAATTTTATCATGTTGCTTCCTTTTCCTGTCATCTGCACAATTCTTTCTACAATGCCCAAAGATTTCGATATCTTCCTTTGTCAGTTACCAAGATTTCTAAAACACTGTGCAAGATTTCAAATCTTTTCCTGTCAGTACCTGCTTCCCTCTTTCTACGTTAAAAAGGGGAGAAATATCACTGCAGTTCCCTCACGAAACCAATTTCCTTCACAAAAGAAAATCAAAATCAGAACCTCCTTTCCCGTTACTCCCCAAAATCGTGATTTTCTCCAGTTCTTACACCGCCGCATTTGAGCAATCCACGTCGTCGCTGAGGGTTTCCTCCACCATCGCAAGTCTTCGCGTGTAAGAGAACCACTTTCAACACTACCTGCGAAGTCATGCGCGTCCCCACAATCCACCCATGGTCGGCCTCTTCAGAACCATGGGTCGAGACCCCACCTCCAAGTTAACTCAGTAACCAACACTCCTCACCTACCCGAAATCAGACACCGTCGCACATCAGATGACGCTCCGGCCTGTGGTGCCTCGCTGGCCATTCCGAGTACTCCTTTTCCTTCGAGACTGCACCCGATCCCCGTGCCATCTCAGATCCGCGACTACCTTACTACTCGATTTACTTCACACAGAACTCCACCCATAGCTCAGTTTCATACAACGCCCACTACCTGTTTGGGGAAATGCCTGAGAAGGTGCTGTAATGCTTATAAACTATGGTTTAAGAGCAGCGAGAAGTTTGGGTCTGGGTTCATTCTAGGGAATATTTTTGTGTATATATGCTTATAAAATATGGATGGGTTTGATTTAATATTCAGAAAATATTTTTTTTAGGAATCGTAGCACTCTAGGGAAATGTTGAAATGGGGTTCATGCACCTTTTAGTATATATGCACAAACGTATATGTGTATATGAATTTTGGAAGTATATTCGTCGTGTTGCTTTGTGCTCAAATTTCTGTGTCTACTTTGCATTCATCTCCAAGCCTCGAAAGGTGAGTTTTTTCACTCACAGACTAACTGATTATTAAGTGAACTAAAAATATGAGATGTTGAATGAAATGTTAGGGTGCTCTAGTTTTGTTTGCTTTGTGATTGTGCACGTGCGACACATACCATTACTTCATATGACACATATGGATGAAAGCTTGACATGCTATGTTTATTTTCTCACCGTGCAAGTTCCCTTTTTGATTAGAAAACCATTATGGGTTGAAATGATACATACTCGAACCCCTATGTATTTGAATCGATTTGGGATGTGGGTTGAAATGATACATACTTGGGATTTGAATATTTTAAAGAACAGATTGAAATGATAAATATCTATATCACTTGACCATAGGATAGAAAATTTTATATGCACACCATGGTCAATAAAATAAAGTATTTTAAAATATTTTATAAACTTTTTAAGTAGAAATTTTTTTGAAGCCCTATAT
This sequence comes from Allium sativum, assembly GCA_030737875.1. Classification (NCBI taxonomy): domain Eukaryota; kingdom Viridiplantae; phylum Streptophyta; class Magnoliopsida; order Asparagales; family Amaryllidaceae; genus Allium; species Allium sativum. The sequence continues at coordinate 383,681,696 of CM060915.1, forward strand.
TGCGTAAAGAAAAATTTTAAAAATTACTTTTGTTCAAATATTTACTTGAATTTTTTATAAAATCCAATTTGTATTAAAATAAGTTTTAAAGTGATTTTTGGCAAGTTAACACCTAAGTTTAATTTATTTAATGTAAATTCTTTATAACTTTACGTTCATATAATGAAGTTAATAATGTGACAATTTTCGAATTGAATGATATAATGTAAGGATTTTGCAAAGATTTGATAAATGTTTTTTTTGAAAGGAAAAGGTAGTGAATCAACATGATTCACGCCTTAATATATTACCATAGCATAACAAGTCGTGTATATACAACATATGTACAACCAAAAAACAGGCTATCGCTACAACACAACGATCATAATAAATACATACGGCCTGACAAAAAGAGAGAGCAAATACTACATTACATTGCAAAACAAAATACTTAAAGCCAAAAGACTAAGCAGCATCCATCATCCTTAAGCGTCAGGACCGGTGATGTGTCGCACACGCTTGCGCACCCGGTCAGCGATGCTCTCCACATGCCTCTTCCTCTACATGCCTGCCCAGTCATAAACAAAGTTAAGGATGGAGTAAACGATACTATTAGGGGCTTTCATCTTACATTTAAATTTTCTGGAGTTGCGCTCATGCCATAAAATCCAAGTATAAGCAAAGTTCAGCAAAGCAAAAAGAAAACTGTTGTGTGAATCATCTAAGGCCGGGTAAATGAAGTGCCAAAAGTTATATTGATCATAAATGAAATCACCCTAATGCAAGTCCAAGTAAAGAGAAACAAAACAATCAGTCTAGATGTAAAACGCAAGGTCGCAATTCAAAAAAAGGTGATGGTAGTCTTCATCGTCATGCTCGCAAAACACACAGCCACCCACTACGTTTACACTCTCTGTCTAAGCCTGGAGACCGTATTCAAACAACCATGCATCACAATCCACATGTGGATTTTAACTTTATCAGGAATTTTGAAGTGCCACATATGAACGAACCCCAACCTCTTAGTTCCAGCAAAGTTAATCAATTTGTATAAACTACGAACGCTAAACAACTTTCTCTCCCCCTCAAGCATCCATACAAAATCATCATGCTCATTGGATAAACTCACATTTTCAAGCAAATCAAAGATACAACGCAACTGGACTAGCGCATTACCAGCCACCAATCTAGAGAAAGTTAGCTTCCATTTGAAACCCAGAGCATCAAAATCATACATCTCACCAATTGTGAAATTCTTGTTACAAGCAATTGCAAAAAGATCCGAAAACTCCATACACAAAGGGATAGGGGAGAGCCAATTATCAAACCAGAATGAAGTGTTATGACCATTTTTCACCACAATTTTAGTACCCAACTTCAACCAGTGAGCATGGACCATAACATTACGCCAAAACGAAGAACACATTGAATAGTCAGAGTTCCAATCAAAGTTGCCATTGTAGCCAGAACTGATGATCCATTCTTTCCATAAAGCCTTCTTACAGAAATCATAAACCATAACCACTTACAAAGTAACGCTGAATTCATGGCTTTCAAATTGATGACACCAAGGCCTCCTTGCTCCTTCGATTTACAAACCTGTTCCCATGAAATCAAACAGCTAAGTTTTTTCGTCTCTTTGTCACCAGTCCAGAAAAAATTACGACGAATGGTATCAATCTTCTCCAGCACCCATCCAGGAAAATTATAAAAAGACATCCAGTATAATGGGATTGAAGACAAAACCGAATTCACAAGTACGAGTCTACTAGCTCTTGACAATTAGTTTCCTTTCCACCTCGCCAGCCTTGTGTCAACCTTCTCAATCAAATGTTGCCAATCTTTCTTCATCAATTTCTTGGGACGAATGCACATACCCAGATAGTTCAAAGGGAAAACTTCAGCCTTGCAGTTAAACATCTGAGCACATGACCTGCGCAAATCATCACTACAACCCAGCGTGTAAACACTGCTTTTATGAAAGTTAATTTTTAAACTAGACAGACTTTCAAAAGCATAAAGAATGAATTTAAGAGCAGCAAGATATTTACAGTCGGTTTACTGAAAATGATCGTATCATCAGCATATTGTAAAGAATTAATGCCCCCTACCACAAGTTCGCTACCAAAGTTACTGACAATGCCCTCTGCGCACCCCAATTTCAGAATTTTTGAAAAAACATCTGCCGCCAAATCAAAGAGCAGAGGAGAAAGAGGGTCCCCTTGCCTCAACCCTCGTTTTGAATGAATAGTGGAGCCAGCAACGCCATTAACACAGATGTTTGATCTGGATCAAATGAATCCAATTGATCCACTTGATAGGAAATCCTCTAGCCTTCAACACTTCGATCATAAATCGCCAGTCAACTGTGTCAAATGCTTTGGCAAACACCAACTTAAGAATAGCACAAGGGACATCAAACTTATCACAATAAGAAATAACTTCTCCAACTAACACCGCACCATCTAGGATGTTTCTACCCTTGATAAAAGCAGTTTGGGATTGATCGATCAACATATCCGTCTTAGTTTTTAGTCTGTTAGCAAGCACCTTGGTAATCAATTTGAAGCTAGTGTCGAGAAGGCTGATAGGTCTGAAATCAGCTGCAGTGACATTACCTTCTTTTTTGGGGATTAAAACTACGTTAGCATAGCTGATTAAATCCAACCTTAAAGATCCATTATGAAATTCTTCAAACAAACGAAACACATCATTCTTTATTAAATCCCAATACTGCTTGTAGAAAAAATTAGGGAAGCCATCAGGCCCTGGTGCCTTATCACCAGGCATCTCTTTCAAAGCATTCACAATCTCCTCATCAGAAAATTCATTTGCCAAGTCTGAAAGATCTAGAGCATCAGGATAAAGCTTGCGCCAATCAACAGAAATGCGATTCTCAATGCAATCACCAAAAATGCCTTTATAGTATTCAGTGAAAGTGCCACTCAGCTTCTGTTGTTCACAAATCTCCTCTCCATCTTTCAATTTGATAAATGTTTCCCAAACTTATTTTGGTATATGATTGGTTAATAAATTTCTGCCATGTAAACATAAGAAGGATTTATCAAAATGGAAAGTGTTTAAATCCAAATATAAAAGAATATGATTTTCCAAGTCATGATGAATACGAGTTTGGTTAACAAGCTAGAATTTAACGAATCATATTTGATTAACAACTAATGGTAAAGATTGTTTTGTGAATTTATTATATGAAAGGGATATGTGAAACCCAAGGTAAACTTTGGTTTGAAAATCGTTTAACCATGAAGTATTGAAACTGAACCAAATAAATGGGAATTTGTTTAAAGGTGAAATTTGATGGGAAAAGAAATTATCGGACATGGATTTGGAGTGGATCAATATTATTTGAATAGAATTTCAATCTCATAGAAGTAATTTTCCTCATTACTTGATCATGTGAAATTTTTCTATAAAATGGTTTGATTACTTTAACTATATGAATTCTATAATACTTTTCCAACTATATATATGTTTATACAATATTTTCAATTTGATATACATATATTTTTCCAACTATACATATGTTTATACATTATTTCAATATACATATACTATTTTCAAAACTTAACTTTATAAATACATTTTTAATTCAGATAAAATCTGTGTCCAATCCAGTCTAGTGAATCCAAAAGAGTGAAATAAAGGATCTCAAGAAAAAACAATATTTCATGGAATTTGAAACTAAAACCCAATAGTTGACAAAGAAATGGTGAATATCGGTTTTATGATCTTAAATCGGACCAATGACGAATGTTTTGAACAATTGATTTTGGTGCAATACTTGAAGTAAAGTCGATTTGAGATACTTTAAATATGATTTCAAATATAGTGGCCATCGTGTGAAAAGAAAATGTAAGCGTTCGGTTGTTAAAGAGACCGAAGTCGGTAAGTGGCATACTCTTTGTCAGTGCCGATACCACTTTAACAACTGTGTACGTGGTGGAGTATCCGGAACGATAACAGGATGGCTTGGAGGCGACTACTGGATTGAAGAAGGCGAACGATGACGAAATGGCCAGACCTTCGGGTCATAATTAAAATGACTAAAACAGGAGCTATACCGTGACTAATTGAAGTCATACCTCATATCGGACATGCTTCTTCAATACCATTTCTATTACTGATGTGATTGATTTGGGTGCGCACCCTTTTAAGTTGGGAGTGTGTTCCGAGGTGGGCGGTAGTGGCTGCTATGCGTTACCACCGGTCCGGGAGTGCAACTGGTAGAATCCTACCCTGGGTATTGCCTCGTGTGCCTTGTCATATTTGTCCCCATACGAGCCCCATATGAGTTTGATTTTGTATTGCTTTCTATGGAGTGCCCTCTGATAACACCAGTGCAGTGAATTTACGGTACTGTATATACTGTAATGCCTATAAACTGCGTAATATGGTAATCCCATTTATGCTATTTTCATTATATATTTTACCGAATAGACATTACAATAATATCGTACTATTATATATGTATTAGTTTCACGGATCCTTGGAGGATGGGAGTCCCAAACATCCTTTGAGTTATTGCACATTTCAATGGACATTTCATTTGAATTAATTCAATTATATGAGACTGTTAGTCCTGACTCGTGTATTTTGTTGTTTATTCCTTGCAAAATGTCCGGGTCAGACCAAGTATTTCAGCTTGAAGATATATCCATTAGAGTTTGAGAATCGTTTAAGTTCCAGCTATTCATCTACCATGTCACATTCGGTTGTGCCCATTTCTGCTTAATTCCGAATATTAGTATGGTTCTATATTCATTCTTCCGCTGTTTCTATATTTATTCTGTACTTTGATATTACGTAAATGTAAAAGATTTTGTAATATTGTATATATTTTTCTTTTACTGTGAGATATTCTGTGTTCTGATTCTATGATCATTTGTACTTCAACATCATAAGCAATAACAATCTGTCCTTTTGAGCGGTTCGATTTGGTTTAGTTACCGACTTGAGGCGGTCAAAAAGCCAGGTCGTTACAATATAGATAACACTATTTTAATTAAATTATAACTTTAAGTTAACTATGTTATACTTACATATTCTTCATGCGCCTTGGTATCGTGGTCCCAAGAGTAGGAAACTGAGTCTGTATTGTCAATCTGACTTAATGCATGTGTATGCTGAAAAACATCCCAGTACGACACAGGAACATCACACTGTTTCTCTCCTGAAATAAGCATATATATATATATATATGTGTGTGTGTGTGTGTGTGTGTGTAAATTAGAACTTAAAGTTAAATCAACTATAACTTTTAACAACTTAATTGTAAAATCTTTAACTATGTAATTAATAAATATACCAGGTCCTCGCCATGGTGTTGTAACGACTTGGAACCGCTGCAATGTGTAAACAGGTTCTTGCTCTTATTTGTCACATTTCTCGCGGACTTGTCTTTACGTGAAGCTTAGGATGTTTACATATTACTTCGATATCACGTCTTGATTTCAAATCATCTTTCATCTTCCCTTTGACATTCAAAATTGTATTAAATACATTGTCGATCAGGTTTTTCTCATTATGCATCACGTCAATGTTATGATGAATTAGGAGATTTTTCCAATAAGCCAACTCCCAAAATATGCTTTTTTTGCACCAATTATGAATCGATGATTTAGCTTGAATTTTTATCTGTACTCCGGTTTCATGTATATTTAGATAATCCTTTACGAGTTCATAAATGTCTTTACTTGACCATACCATAGGTGGTCTCAAGGTTTCATGATTATTAGCTGTAAAATTTTCTTATCTCTTCTAAAAGGATGATTACTATGAAGAAAACATTTATTACAGTCAAACCATGAAATTTTCTTTCCATGAGGTAAAGAAAATGCTCTTGTTTCTTCCATGCAGTAAGGACAAGCTAAACGACCAGCCGTGCTCTAACCTAAAATCATTGCATACGCAAGTAAATCCCTAATTTTCCGCAATAGAGAAGCATACATTTGAAAGTTCTTTTTTTGCGAACTATCGTATGTTTGTACTCCTTTGTACCACAATTTTTCTAAATCTTCAATCAACGGTTCTATATAAACATCGATTCCTTGTGTCGGATCATCAGGACCAGGGATGACAATTGAGAGAAATTATAGGCCATGACGAATATTTAGCACCAAATTGAGAAAATGGTAAAATTTCATCCGTACATAAATCAAGTCTAACATTACGACTCTCGGATGCAATCGAGATACTTATGGTCAAAATGCTTCCATGCTTCCCCATCCGCTGGGTGTGTTAATGTACTTTCCTCCTGTATTCTCACACTGTGCCATCGCATATGTTGTGCGGTTACAGAAGATGCATATAACCTTTGAAGTGTAGGAATAATAGGTAAATAATGCATACGTTTATATGAGACTTCCTTTCCCTTTTTCTTTCTTGGTTTGTATTTTTCCTGATTACATATTTTACAATTCTTAAGGTTGATATAATCCTTCCAAAATAGCATGCAACCCTTTAGACATGTATCTATTTTTTCATATGGTAAACCAAAAGCCGACATCATTTTTTCTACTTCGTAATGATTTTCGCACATTAAATTATTGGGAGGCATGTGCCGCTTCGCAGCTTGTACAACAATCATACATCAGCTTTTGTGAGGTTGTATTTAGATTTCATCGCAATGTATTCAGCAGTTACTGATAATTGGGTTCCACTTTTATAGCCTTTCCAAAGGGGTTTCTTCGTAGTATCTAATAAATCATATATTTTTTGGCTCTTGCATTTGGTTCTTCTTCATCATTACCATTGTCATCAGTAAAATGTTGAACTGGGAACTTTGAACGTGTAGCATCTTCAACCATATGTTCTACGAGATTCGTCGTAGCAATTTCATTATTCACTACCTCCTCAACTTGTACAGAAGTAGATGCTAACGATTCTCCATGACGATCCCAAACCAAATAGTTTGGCACAAAACCGTACTGATACAAATGAACTCTAACCATCAGCGGTACCAAATGCTTCAATAATTTGCATCTACTACATGGACAACGGATTTCGACGTCGTTTCCATTGTTACTTAAGGGGAAATCAATAAACACGCCAACACCGTTAATAAATTGTTCACTTATTGTGCCATCAGCTTCTCTTCATTTTTACATCCAACTTCGATCAATAAAATAATTGTCCATTTTTCCTAAGTAGATATATAATTAAAAAGTATGATAAAATTTACATTGACATTTTATTAATTTTTTTTATTAATCCATCATTTACACTTTTGCTAGTGGGTCATCCTACCTCCCATTACAAATACAATAACGTAATTAAATCATGTAAATATTTTCAATTTAAACGATTCAACAAAATTTTGGCAGCACTTCGCTTTAGTTCCCTGAACAGTACATACTTGCGTGTACATAGGGAACATAAAGGAAGCGCTTTCGAAATTTTGAGAACCATTTAAAATGAAATGATTTACGAGATTTGCTTTCGTTATTGTATTCATAACTTGTCCAATACAAATGACAAATCCAACAAATATTGTATATGATAAATATAAATCTCCATACTGTTAACAAAACTAATATTCACATAATGATCATATATAATACTTATCTGACAGGGCTGAAAACTCTCTAAGGATTTATATATGAATATAATAAATTATGATTGGTGCTCTTCAATCTCTAATTGTACGTATATGAATTTTATCACATATATATGTATTTTCAACATTCAATCAAACTAACCGTGTAATAACCCAGAATTTCCGAACAAAATTAAAATTTTTATTTTAGGAATTTTAATGGATTTTGAATATTTAAAATAGTTTATTTTAAATAATAATGACCAAAAATTTATTTAAATCGAAGTTAGAATGGATATATTTATTTTAATTATATAAGGAGTTAGAAATAGCGCGGTAGTTTGAAATTTTGAATTTGAACTTTGACTGAATGTACAGGATTCAAAATAAATCAGATTTCAGTAAAACCAGAAATATTAGAATTTGTTTAACAATATCTTTCTAATGGATGTGAAAAATTGAAATTTCACAGCGGGAATAAAAAGTTATGGCCAGTTAAATATTCAGAATAGTCGCTATGGAATTTAATATACTATATAGCCCTTATAAATAGCCATTTTACAAACGACCTCCGTTTTCGATGAAACCACCTTGGTTGGATCCGGAATGTCAATTTATTGCTAGATTCCAAATTTTATAATTTTTGGAATTAATATGTGAGCGTGGCAAATTAAAATGTGTTTTGTCAATTTCAATTGAATTGGATCGATCAGAAAATGACCATTTTTTAAATGGTCTCCAAATTCGACAAAATTATTTTTTTTAGGACCGTATCTTCAAAACATAGCTAGATTTATTTTTTGGGAATTTTTGGAGTCAGTATGTGGCCCCGGTAAATTAAAATGTACGATCAAATTAAATAATTAAATAATTTATATTTTAAATTAAAGAAAACTGGGCTGAAACTATTGAATGGGCTGATGAAACCTAGCCCATCGTGTCTGTAATAGTGGTATTTGGCTAGGGGAGACATTCGCTGGGCTGGATTTGGAGTTATTAAGAGTTAACGGGCCTTTTCTAAAAATTAAAGGATTTAATAATATTTTATTATAAATACCTAGGTTAAATCAAACCCTAATTCGCTAAAGCAACCGCCATTATTGGAACCAAGGGCCAGAAAGCTCCGAAATTCGCTCCTCAAATTCCCTAAATCTAATCACTAAAATTTAGCACTTATTGAACAAAAATTGAAGAAGATAACAAGATCAACAAGATGTACGGTAGTGATTAATTATCGTGTTATGGTTCGTGAGGATTTTCTGTGCAAAGCCGCCAAGTTCGACACAGTTTTCGAGAGGCCAAAGGGATTGAACGACACAGGGGGGTGGTCGATGGAAGAGGAGCTGATGGCGGTTGAAGTGACGAAGTCCGATGGTGGTCCGAAGGTCTGGGTGTGGTGCAGTCCTGGTGACAAGTTCGGTTGTTATGGGTTCAGTAAATGGCCAGAGAATCACGATGAAGAAGAGAATTGGATTAAGGGTTAAGTGATTTTTTTAATTATTTAATTTGTTAATTATAAATTTAATTGTTTAAAAAGTTTTAAAAGGGCATAACTTCTTCAAACAGTAACGAAATAGAACGATTTCAGAAGCATTGAGATCATGGTGAAAAATACTACAACATGGAACAGACTGAAACGGATTTGGAGCTGACTGCAAATTAAGAAGGGGTAAAAAAAAACCAAGGTGAGATTTCTTATTTAAGAATTAAAATTAAAATAAATTGTTATGCGTTGGAAATCCTTATTTATTCGTTGTTAAATTCAGTTTTTTGTTCTATGCGATTTGATTTGAATTGGTTGATGTTGTTGACAGTGATCTGTTTGATTTAATTGAATATAATGGAGTTGTTTGAAATTGTATACAAATAAAAATATTCATTTTTATTTGTCATGTTAAATATTGAAATTGTACACAAATAAAAATATTCATTTTTATTTATCATGTTAAACATTGAAATTGTATACAAATAAAAATATTCATTTTTATTTGTCATGCTAAAAATAGATTTGCCTACAAATAAAAATATCATTTTTATTTGTCATGTTAATGTAGGAATTGTCTACATATAAAAATATCATTTTTATTTGTTATGTTAAAAGTAGATTTGTCTACAAATAAAAATATCATTTTTATTTGTCATGTTAATGTTGGAATTGTCTACATACAAAAATATCATTTTTATTTGTTATGTTCAAAGTAGATTTGTCTACAAATAAAAATATCATTTTTATTTGTCATGTTAATGTAGGAATTGTCTACATATAAAAATATCATTTTTATTTGTCATGTTAAAAGTAGATTTGTCTACAAATAAAAATATCATTTTTATTTTTCATGTTAATGTAGGAATTGTCTACATATAAAAATATCATTTTTATTTGTCATGTTAAAAGTAGATTTGTCTACAAATAAAAATATCATTTGTATTTGTTATGTTAAAAATAGAATTTGTATACAAATAAAAATATCATTTTATTTTTCATGTTAATGTAGGAATTGTCTACATATTAAAAAAATCATTTTTATTTGTTATGTTAAAAGTTGATTTGTATACAAATAAAACTATCATTTTTATTTGTCATGTTAGTGTAGGAATTGTCTACATATAAAAATATCATTTTCATTTGTTATGTTAAAAGTAGATTTGTCTACACATAAAATATCATTTTTATTTGTTATGTTAAAAATAGATTTGTAAACAAATTAAAAATATCATTTTTATTTGTCATGTTAATGTAGGAATTGTATACACATTAAAATATTTCTTTTTATTTGTTATGTTGAAATTATAATTGTAAACAAATAGAAATATCATTTTTATTTGTTATGTTGAATTAGAATTGTCAACAACATAAAAATACTTTTTATTTGTTATGTTGAATTAGAATTGTAAACAAATAAAAATATCATTTTTATTTGTTATGTTGAATTAGAATTGTCAACAACATAAAAATATCATTTTTATTTGTTATGTTGAATTCGAATTGTCAACAACATAAAAATACCATTTTTATTTGTTATGTTGAATTAGAATTGTCAACAACATAAAAATATCATTTTTATTTGTTATGTTGAATTAGAATTGTCAACAACATAAATCATAAAAATATCATTTTTATTTGTTATGTTGAATTAGAATTGTCAACAACATAAAAATATCATGTTTATTTGTTATGTTAAAAATAGATTTGTAAACAAATTAAAAATATCATTTTTATTTGTCATGTTAATGTAGGAATTGTATACACATAAAAATATTTCTTTATATTTGTTATGTTGAAATTAGAATTGTAAAACAAAATAAAAATATTCATTTTTATTTGTCATGTTAAATATTGAAATTATATACAAATAGAAATATCCTTTTTATTTGTCATGTTCAAAAATAGAATTGTTGTCAAATAAAATTTTCCTTTTTATTTGTCACTAGAAAACATTGGACATGTTATGCAAGTAAAACTTTCTTTTGTTTATCATTAGAAAACATTAGAGAACATGTTATGTAAACAAATACTTCTTTTTATTTGACATTAGAAAAGTAGAAAACTTGTGTACAAATAAAATAAGACTCGTATACAAATAAAATACCCTTTTTATTTGTCATTAGAAAGATAGAATTGTGTATGCGAATAAAACTTCTTTTTATTTATATATTAGAAATGTAGAAAACATGTAGACAAATAAATACTTCTTTTTATTTGTTACTAGAAAACATTGAAAATGTTATACAAATAAACTTCTTTTGATTTGTTATTAGAAAACATTGGAAATGTATGCAAACAAAATCTCTTTTCATTTGTTATTAGAAAACATTGGAAATGTATGCAAACAAAATCTCTTTTTATTTGTAATTAGAAAATATAGGAATTTGTATGCAAATAAAATATCTCTTTTTATTTATCATTAGAAACATTTAAATTGTTATGCAAAATAAAACATTCTTTTATTTGGCACATTAAACATGTTAGTGGAATCGTCGAACGATTTATATTTATATATATTTATATATATGAATATAAATTAAAATTAAACAAATAGCACGCGGTAGTTCGCGTTTCAGAATCGTAACTTTAAACGATTATACCGAAAGATCCGACCGTCGGATTTTCCCAAAACTGAAACCGTTAGGTTCGCTTTGGGAAGATCTTTCCAATGATATTAAGTTTGTTAAAATCCAACAGTTAGAATTTGATAAATGTGTAAATCAAATTTGGGTAAAAATAGTACCAGGGCCGCGTAGTGACCTGAAGCGTCGTTAAATTAAATTGGACTATTTTTATATAAATAAAAATAGCGATAAATCATTATAAAATAATATTAACGATAGGTAATGATTTAAATTATATATATGCGAGAATTATTTGAAAAGACCGAGTTCAATTTCATTTCAAATAATTATACGACGATTTAAATCGAAGATATTGAAGACGGTGTTTGAAGACCGACGATCTTCACATCGAATGGACGACTACAGATGCCCTGCATTGGTTAGCTCCCAGTAAAGGGTTAAAGTGGTAGTTGTCCGGATATGCGAGCACCTCTCTTTCGTATTAGACATACGGGATAAGGAATAAGGTGTCTCTAGTTTCGTTCAGACCCAGAACGGACTTGTAAATGGATGTGTGTCTGACTTTGGATTTCGTTCTATGTGAATTGATTTCTATTTAATATATATCTTTTTGGTGGCGGAGAATTTACTCTTTTGCTTAACACCCTTCTCTGAGACGTACGAGTTCAGAGGTTATATATTGATAGACATCAGTTACATGGCGTGAATTTCCAATGTGGCATGCCAAGATGCAAACGATCAAGGCTTTTGTTGAAAAGTAGAGCCTTGTGGTTGATGATCAAACCACAGCTTGTTTAGGCATAGCTTTGTGTATAAAGTTACTTCGCGAGCCTCACACCCTGGTAGGAGTCAGAAACGGGATAAGGGAACACAGGGTGTGCACACGTTTCTTTCTAGCTAGATGTGGTGTCATGGTATGGAGCCCAGATATTTTTACTTATGTGGATGATAGATTTTGAGGCCTCGATATATTGGTCGCTACTGACCAAGTGATACGTTCAATAGGACCGGGAAACGTGTGTTCAGGCATAACTAATCCACTAAAGTATTTGTGGACCGACCCTGCAGGATCCAAGGGTTCGCAAACGTCCGAGCCCTGAGATATTTGCTAGAGTTTCTCGAATCGGTAAGGAGACCATCCCTAGCCTTGACTCATGATGGAAACCCAATTTCCAATACGACATTGGGGATTTTATTGTAAACATATATATGGTGACATAGTATATGGTAGCTATACCGTCTAGGATTGATACATTTACTTTGAAAGTATTTTAAAACTGATTAGACAATAATAATAATATTAAATATTGTTTTATACGTATCAAGCGTGTTTGATCATTATAAGGTAAAACTCTATCCTCCGGTTTGCGTTGCATTGTGTGATGGGACTTGAGTCTTATAATGATTTATTTTTTCTAAAAAGCATTGCGTTGTTTTTAAAGATTTACTTTATTTTATGCACTGGAAATCCAATGGAGTAAACCCGTTCCGCGTTAGCGGCGTGGTTCTGTGATTAGCCTCATTATTAGGTAAGTTAAGTAAGATTTCTCATACCAGTCCCATGACTGACTCGTAGTTTGTTTCACTTGCAAACTCGGGTGCCCATATTTTTACATGGGCAGTCGAGTGACTTGTTTTGCAGATATTTATTTAGTGGGCAGGATTCTGGATCAAAGCTTAAAGCTGTGTTCAGAGCATTGATAGGCTTCCGCTGTGGTTTATTGGTTTCGCTGCATTGTAAATAAATCTTCCGTTGTATTATTATTTATCGATGTACTCTGATATATTCTGTACTATGATGTAACATTATTATGATGTTTATAAAAGTCTTCTGTTATTTGTTCTGATGTGTTGTATGCCCAGAGTTAGCGTATGCGAGATTCGAACGGTTTTGGTCGATTTTGCGATCGACTAGGTCTGGGCGAAATCCGTATCATTACAAACCCTATGTTATATATGAAATTAAATACTGTTTTCTGTAAATTTTTATAAAACGTAAACTTAATTATTTCCATTTCTATTAAACGTTCCGATAAATTAGATATCGTTTTCGATAAACTGGGCCTCAATTAATTCAACCTACATAGATTAATTAACAACATTATACATACAACACTATATATGGACGTATACATACAACGTAAACTAATTAAACCTAGATTAGCAACATAATCAAATCAATCTTACAAACAAGTCAAGCTTAAATTAGCAAACCTACGGTATTAAATAAAATTAGGGATTCATACCTTGAAAACTGGGGATGAATTAGAGCTTAGAGAGGAGGAGATAGAGCCTTGAACGCGTTGGAGAGAATAGTTATGGCTATGGAGGTGGCGATGGCCGATTTCAGAAACGGGGAGAAAGGATTGGGGAAATTGGAAATTTTTGGGTAGAAATCGAATGGGAGGAGGAAGAAAGAAGGTCGGGTTTTTTAGCTCGACTAAGCAACGACTACCAACGGCCGCCAACGTCACTAATCAATGGCTTTTAACGGCTTTCCACGGTTTTTTTAAATACGTAAAAAAATGTCAGAATTTAGCTTCCGTTGGAAGCGTTAGCGGTCGTTTCAGCCTGTTTCCACACTTCGTTATTATATACACTGTTTCTTGTAGTGTCTGTAACATATACAAATTCATTTCATAGCTATATACATCATATAATCTCATATATATCACACATAATTAAGTATATGATGCAAATATCAATATTTACGTATACTTTCTATTAAACAATACTAATATTGCATCAACTAGCACAACTATAATAATAAATGCTCATGTCCATCAAACAAAACATCCATAAATGTAACACCCCACGTCCATTAATGTCACTCACAAAGGGAATGCATTAACTTCCATGGAGGTTATAAGTGAATATAGAACAGAAAAATTACAACAAGACAGATAATAAGTAGTACTTGGAAATCTAAAACCTCATTTTATTGCAGCGGAAATTAAACATGTTTATTATTTCATAAAAACCATAAATCAGAGTCAAGTACAATATCCATCTTGATCAAATAAAATACATAATCCCATTACATAAATAGCCATAAAAAAATGATAACAAGCTGGGCTTTACTTCAACGGTCCAAGCTTTCCAAAGAGATGAAGCAATCCAATCAAACTCCACTAGAGCTGGGTCCAACTTGAGGACCTGGAGGGGGAAAAAGGATAGAAATAGAGGGGGTCAGACATAAAGTCTGGCGAGTATGATAATTCTAACAATACTATTATCAAAATAACTAGACTAAGGCATAAACTGGAAGACAAGTAAATGTCTATGAACTCTTAGGTATGGAATGAGCAGATGAAGATAACGTTAAAGATAACGTTAAAGGCATACCTAATTACTAACGAATAATTACTATACTGCACCGCACATTACTACACTGCACCGCACCAGTCACCTTAAAGGTTGATCCCGCTTGCTTCACACAAAAACTATATAAATAGCCTTGCGTACCCCTAGATGACTACATAGGTGCCGTCTGCCCCTATCTCCACTAGGTGTACCCCACTACCCACTTTCGATCGGCTCCCTGCTCGTAGATACCCGTGCTGGCCCCACAGTGGGGTGTATCACTCCCCTAAAGTGGCAACCCGATACAACTTGAGATTGCACGGCTTATACCTACACGATGCAACAACGTCTTACCTACCAGTCCGGGTCCACACACGCATATGAAACCCGTTGGACTTGCGTTGCCACCGCTCCCCGTTTTGGCCTCTTACAGTCAAGCCCAGTATGCGTGTCCCGTCCTCGACTTGGGTCGAGCCCACAAAGATACGTTTGGGTTTCTGGTTGAAATGGGCCCCCACAAGCCACCCACCTAAGCTTGTCACTAGTATATCCCACTTAACCTTCTTAGTCATGTTCATTTACATGTGTGTATGGTTAAGTCTTACTAATCGTATTTCACATGCCACTAAGGGCACCCCCTAGATTCCTCATGCCACCCAAGGCACCTACTTAACCCCCATGTCCCACTTTACATGTTTATCTGGTTAAGTATTTTTTAATTCATTCAGGCCATAACCTCATAAAGACCTCTCACATTAGACTGACATTTATGGCAGCTGGATTTGCCGGGCGGGTCCGGGCAGTCTTACACCGTAAAAGAGTCTAACCTCGTGTCTTTACAACTGTTATGCTTTAGTTTAGGCCTAGGACCTCTCACATTGGGCTGACATTTGTGACCACTGGATTTGCCGGGCGGGTCCGGGCAGGTTTACGTCACAAACGAGTCCAACCTCGTGTCCTAAGCTTTGCTTAACACTTATTATCTTTTACCCCAGTTTTAATAATTCCCTATTCAAATTATTAATTACTTCCTATTTTAATGATGTCCATAATTGACTCAATTATGGCTATCCATTCATGGCATGCAAAATCATATCAATTTCACCCCAACATCTTAATATTAAATCCTTAATATTACCCCTACCCCACGTTTATACGTTCGCTTATTCAACGCAGAATATACGTTAGACTCGAATAGTCTAACTTATAATACAAAAATAAATTATCACAACATATAGACAATTAAAATGAATCTAATCATAATAGGGGTGAAACTTACATAAACAACACATGGTAAGGATCTAAAGGTGTCAACTTGTTAAATGTCACAATTTACATGATATGATCATAACCCAAATTTATGTATGAACTTACATAGGGGGTTTTAGGCAACATAATGATGGTGTGAACTAGCATAGAATTTCACATATGTCATAGCACAATCCTAGATGTCATAATAGATGTCGTGGCATATGTTCATAACTTTCACCAATCAACCTAAACTTGCATATGTGACTTGTCATATAGATCAACATAACCCAAATAGTATCAACATTATGATTTGATTAACATGAACTAATTAGCATAGGCAATAACATCATGACTTTAAAGCATGTATGATTTATCACAATTTAGCATAGAACTCTCAACATGCATAACATCATCATAGCATAATTTATAACATATAGGATATCATCACCACATAGCATAAGATTTATAACATACATGATAGAAAAGGGTTTACAACAACATATATGATAATCCACATCATTCACTTATAATCCATTCATGACTCAATCGAATTAGTTTAATAATAATATTGTTAAGATCATCATACTCACAATTTAGAAGAGAAAGATAGCCTAGATTTGCTTTAGAGTTGAGTAGAATTAGGGTTTGATTGCCTTTCTTTCTTCTTAGTTGGCGGCGGCTCCACTGAGTTCCATGGCGGCGGTATGACGGTAGCTATTCTATTTTTTTCATATGAATTAGGGTGAGAAACTACCTAGGTATTTATAGAGTTAGGATTTATTTTAGACCGTCAGATCAACATAGAACTAATCCCAGCCAACCAGATTAGGTCAAAAACCCTAATGGGTCATTACTCAGTCAAAAACAGACTTAGCCAAAACCCTAGCTGACTAACCAGGTCGACACCCAGGTCGACACTATAGTCGACTTGGGGGGGGGGGGAGGTCGACATGGTATTCGACCTGGGGGGGGGGAGGTCGACATGGTATTCGAGTTGGGGGGGGGGGGGGAGGTCGACACTAGTGTCGACTCCCCAGTCGACCTGCCTGGGCGGGAATATTTCCCGCCCAGCCCACTTCTGCACTTTCAGTTTGAATTTTAAATTTCCTGCGAGCTGTTATGAATTTTCTGAAATTCCGATAACCATAACTTCTTGATACGAAGTCCAATTCACGCAAACTCGGACTCTATTTCAACCAGAATTCCGAGACGAACACAATGGCGCAACCTGTTTCCCACAATTCTCACGTCTGAGATTAGTTATTCTTTAATTTGTGAATATTAATATTAATAGAATTACGGGGTGTTACATTCTCCCCTCCTTAAAGGATTTCGTCCCCGAAATCTTCAAGTTAAGAAGAATGCATATCCTAACATCCAATCGTCCGTCTACTCAACCATCAAACACAGGCATCCATTGTCCTTATAGACTTCTAATGCTTTCATGTTTAAATGCTCAGTGTGCGTATATGTCCATATCTAATGCAAAAATCAGGCGGTCCACTGATTCAGTTGACCTCCTTAATGCAAACCATGATAGTGCCATGCGTCCATTATGTATGCAAAAGTTCCCTAATGCTACATATTATCTCTATATGCATGCACAATCATCATCTGAATGCAGCATCCATCTGATAATACAATCGACATACATCCATTTTACTATATACAGCCATTTATATGCAATATGCAGTATGAAGTGACTGAGCCGATATAGTGCCTAATAGTGTGTGTATATGCGTCCACGAGCAACCACTAGCAAACACTTGCATCCACTTTGCATCCACCATACATAACATGTCTCAAACACATGTTTCAACCATAGGATTATCCTAACTAAAGGTCAAAGAAACTAGCGAGAGGATACTCTAAAGATAGGATAAGTACAAGATAAGCGATAAAGGAGAAATTAAAAGACATACCCTAAAAAAGAAAAGGGTATCGTGAACGCATCTTCTCTTCTGTCTCCCAAGTAGCGTTGCTCTCGTCATCTCCCCATTGTACTTTGACTAGTCTGACCTCTCGATTCCTCAACTTCTTGATCTCTGACCCAAGAATGCGCATAGGAGCTCGTCGAATCGTCGCATCATGCTCTATCTCCACCTCTCTAAGCAAGCTCGGCTCTACCACTTCCGCGGTCTCGTGCAAGCACTTCCTCAAATGTGACACATGGAATACGTCGTGTACACCACTAAGTCTCTCAGGCAACTCCTCTCTATACGCCATATGTCCAATCTTCTCCTTAATAGGAAACGGCCCTACGAACCTTGGTTCTAATTTCCCAACGGACCCAAAGCGAACAACGTTTCGTAATGGAGACACTTTGACAAAGACCATGTCCCCAACTTCAAACTCGAGATCTGTCCTCCTCTTATCCGCCTAAGATTTCTGCCTATCTTGCGCTGCTTTCATCCCCCTTCGAATCAAATCGATCTTCTCCGAAGTCTCCCTAATCATTTCGGGCCCAAGTAAGATCTTATCCGTAGATTCCCACCAACATGTAGGTGAACGACAAGGTCGTCCATAAAGAGCTTCGAAAGGTGCCATGCCAATGTTGGACTGAAAGCGGTTATTATATGCGAACTCCACTAATGGAAGATGCTCTTCCCACGTACCCCCAAAGTCTAGGATACATAGCCTTAATAGGTCCTCTAGAATACGATTCACCCTCTCGGTCTGGCCGTCCGTCTGAGGATGATATGCGGTGCTCAAACATAACTGAGTCCCTACCGCCTCTTGCAAGCTTTTCCAAAATTCGCTAGTGAAAATAGGATCGCGGTCGCTCACTATGCTAGAAGGAACACCGTGCAAACGAACTATCTCTTGAACGTATACAGAAGCTAACCATGGAGCAGTCCTCTTACTTTTCATGGGAATAAAATGGGCGCTCTTAGTAAGTCTATCTACTATAACCTAAATCCCCGTATTACCCTTCCTTGATCTTGGTAATCCATCCACAAAATCCATCGAGACACTTTCCCACTTCCATAGTGGAACCTCCAATGGGTGAAGCAACCCACCGGGTTTCTTTTGCTCCGCTTTTACTTGTTGGCACACCAAGCATCTAGCGACATACTCGGCCACATCTTTCTTCATGCTGGCCCAAAAGTAAACTCTCTTCATGTCTTTGTACATCTTGTCCTCGCCGGGATGAATGGTCATCTTCGAACGATGTGCTTCGTCAAGAATAGTCTTCCTTAGGTCATCGTCTTTTGGTACACAAAGTATACCGTCCCTACGTAACCAACCCTTATCATCTAGGGTATATCTACGGAGATGGCTTGATGACTCCCCTCCTTTGAGCTTTTCTACTAACTCAACCAACTGCGGGTCGTCTCGCTGTGCCTCGCCAATCCGTCCCAAAAGCGTAGGTCTGACCTCCAAGGATGCTAGCAAACCGGGTACGAAGTCAACGGAAGGTCTAAAATCAAACATAGAGATGAACTCTAAACTTCGTCGCTCAACAAACAAAGGACTTAAGGATAATCTTTTTCTACTTAAGGCATCGACCACCACGTTACCCTTGCCAGGGGTATACGCTATCTCAAAGTCGTAGGACGCCAAGAACTCCATCCACCTTTGCTGCCTTAAGTTCAAGTCCTTCTGTGAGAATAAGTATTTTAAAGATTTGTGGTCAGTGAATAATTCGAATTTCTCGCCAAGAAGATAATGACGCCAAGACTTAAGCGCGAAAAAAATAGCGGCCAACTCTAAGTCATGCGTGGGGTAATTCTTCTCATGCGCTCTCAACTGCCTTCCACCATAGGCTATTACCCTGCCCTCTTGCATTAAGACTGCGCCTAGTCCTGTCCCACAAGCGTCAGTATAAACAGTAAACGGCTTACTCCCGTCTGGCAATACTAAGACTGGGGCTGAAGTCAAAGCTCTCTTCAAACGTTGGAACGCATCATCACAATCTACGTCCCATGTGAAAACTAGGTTCTTCTTCGTCAGGCGTGTCAATGGAGCTAATATCTTTGCGAAGTCTTTGATAAACTTCCTATAGTAGCCAGCCAACCCCAAGAAACTTCTCACTTCGGTAGCATTTTTAGGGACCTTCCAATCTTGGATGGCCACCACCTTCGCGGGATCCACAGCTATCCCTTCTTTGGAAACCACGTGCCCCAAGAACCGTATTTCTTTCCTCCAGAAGTGACACTTAGAAAATTTATCCTTAAGGCTATGCGCTGGAAGAGTCTCCAACACTTCCCTAAGATGTAGGGCATGCTCTTCTTCATCCTTAGAAAAGATCAAGATGTCGTCTACAAAGACTACCACGAATTTGTTAAGGTACTCCCTAAACACCCTACTCATCAAATCAACAAAGTATGCGGGGGCGTTTGTCAAACCGAAGGGCATCACTAGCCATTCATAGAAACCGTCTGGAGTCATAAAGGCAGTCTTGTCAATGCTATCCTCAGCCACTCTCAATTGATGGAAACCAGTGGCTAAGTCCAACTGCGAAAACACTGAGGCGCCAACTAACTGATCGAAGAGATCATCAATCCTCGGCAGTGGGTGTCTGTTCTTCTTAGTAAGCTTATTAAGTTCTCTATAGTCCACACAAAGTCTAAGGGACCCATCCGCCTTCATGGCAAATACTACTGGAGCACCCCACTCCGATATACTTCGTCTTATGAACCCCTTCTCAAGCAACTCCTTCACTTGCTTGTCGAGTTCCCTCCTTTCACGAGGATCCATGTGGCGTACTGGCAAAGATACTGGTTTCGCATTATCCACAAGATATATTCGAAAATCTATCTCCCGCTTCGGAGGCAAGCCCTTCACCTCCTCAAACACATCTGAATACTCTCGGACCACTCTAACAGATCGTAGATTTTCCTCAGACGCGTCAAGCGATTCTAGATAACTTAGCATAACAGAATTTATGGGATTACAAAAGATTTAGAGAGTGTTGCCAAGGCGAGTCACGAGCCTAACTACTCTCCTTTCACAATCAAGAACGACCCCATTTCTGGATAACCAATCCATTCCTAAAATTAGCCCATAGCCCGTGAAGCCCAACACATAAGCATCACATCTTAACTCAACGCTAAGTATAGAAATTTTCAAATCCAAACACATCATGGACAGATGAGCTGAGCCCCCAATTGGATTTGAAACAACTAAGGGATCCTCTACTAAACTGGTGTTTAAGTGCAGTGATTCA
Organism: Allium sativum; assembly: GCA_030737875.1. Taxonomy (NCBI): domain Eukaryota; kingdom Viridiplantae; phylum Streptophyta; class Magnoliopsida; order Asparagales; family Amaryllidaceae; genus Allium; species Allium sativum. The sequence continues at coordinate 383,703,025 of CM060915.1, forward strand.
ACTAATGATGTAGAGATAAACGAATGCGATGCGCCCGAATCGAATAAGGTACGGACAGGATGATCAAACAGAAAAACTAAGCTTTCAACAGAAATGGTTCTACCTCGTTCTTGCAGCGGTGGGACCGCGAGAGCCTGAACTTGTCCCCTTGCCTGCCCTGGTGCCATAAGAGCCTGCACCTGTCCTCCCAAGGTAGTCCCTGCCCTCTGCCCCTTCTTTGGGCAGTCCTTCACTAGATGTCCCGCATCGCCACAATGAAAACAGCCAGTCTTCTTTTTCTTTCGGCAATCCTTGCTGAGATGGCCTGGTGTCCCACAGTTAAAGCATTTCTTCTTTCCCTTGCCATTATTATCTTTACCACCCTTCTTGTTTTGCTGTTGTGGTTTCTTCTGATCCCCTTTCTTCTCGGGTGCCTTATTAGCATTAGCGCTTTTCTCCTCGTGCATGAGCGCCATTTCTACTAGCTTCTCAAAGGTGGCCCCCATAGGGATGTGGGTCATAGCCAACCCTTGCAATGGTTCATTCAAGCCATTAACGAACCTCAGCGCCTTCTTCTCCGGCGTGTTCACTAAGTCCAAGCCAAACCTTGCTAACTGATTAAATTTGTTAACATATTCTTTCACTGATGAGCTTCCTTGCTTCAATGTCAAGAAAATTTCCATATATAGATTTTCTTCCGCCCTCGAGAGAAACTTCGCCTCGAACCTACGTCTGAAATCCGCCCAAGAATCAACAGGACGCTCCCCATTAGTGACCTCCCACCAAAACGAGGCCTCTCCCTTCATCAACCAAGCTGCTAATCGAACTTACCTCCCTTCTTCTACTTCAAAGATTTCTAGCAATTCTTCCACCTCTTTAAGCCAATCTCTAGCTTCCACAAATGTTTATGACCCTAGAAAAGGTTTTCCACCCATAGCCTTGAATTCCTTGCACGTCTTTGCAAAAGTATCTACGCGAGGAGGAGGAGGAGGAGGAACGGGTGCAACTGGTGGTGGAGGAACATTAGCTGGACCTGCAGCGGCCCTAGCCTCTAATAACCTCATGTACCATCCTGGTATCGTTACACCGTCAGGTAGGTTAAGATCTTCAGCCATGCTGAAACGAAAAAGGAAAGATTCAAAATGGAGAATTCGAAAGATAAAGATATATGGCTATTGGGGATTATGTTTTTCATAAAAACTTTCCTCTTTAAATTTCTCATTAAGACATTGAAAGCACTTCTTCCAAAAATACTTTAGAAAAATAGTTTTTCTAAAAAAATTATCTGTTCTGGTAACCTTAAGCTCTGATACCACGTGTAACACCCCACGTCCATTAATGTCACTCACAAAGGGAATGCATTAACTTCCATGGAGGTTATAAGTGAATATAGAACAGAAAAATTACAACAAGACAGATAATAAGTAGTACTTGGAAATCTAAAACCTCATTTTATTGCAGCGGAAATTAAACATGTTTATTATATCATAAAAACCATAAATCAGAGTCAAGTACAATATCCATCTTGATCAAATAAAATACATAATCCCATTACATAAATAGCCATAAAAAAAGAGATGAAGCAATCCAATCAAACTCCACTAGAGCTGGGTCCAACCTGAGGACCTGGAGGGGGAAAAAGGATAGAAATAGAGGGGGTCAGACATAAAGTCTGGCGAGTATGATAATTCTAACAATACTATTATCAAAATAACTAGACTAAGGCATAAACTGGAAGACAAGTAAATGTCTATGAACTCTTAGGTATGGAATGAGCAGATGAAGATAACGTGAAAGATAACGTTAAAGGCATACCTAATTACTAACGAATAATTACTATACTGCACCGCACATTACTACACTGCACCGCACCAGTCACCTTAAAGGTTGATCCCGCTTGCTTCACACAGAAACTATATAAATAGCCTTGCGTACCCCTAGCTGACTACATAGGTGTCGTCTGCCCCTATCTCTACTAGGTGTACCCCACTACCCACTTTCGATCGGCTCCCTACTCGTAGATACCCGTGCTGGCCCCACAGTGGGGTGTATCACTCCCCTAAAGTGGCAACCCGATACAACTTGAGAATGCATGGCTTATACCTACACGATGCAACAACGTCTTACCTACCAGCCCGGGTCCACACACGCATATGAAACCCGTTGGACTTGCGTTGCCACCGCTCCCCGTTTTGGCCTCTTACAGTCAAGCCCAGTATGCGTGTCCCGTCCTCGACTTGGGTCGAGCCCACAAAGATACGTTTGGGTTACTGGTTGAAATGGGCCCCCACAAGCCACCCACCTAAGCTTGTCACTAGTATATCCCACTTAACCCTCTTAGTCATGTTCATTTATATGTGTGTTTGGTTAAATCTTACTAATCGTATTTCACATGCCACTAAGGGCACCCACTAGATTCCTCATGCCACCCAAGGCACCTACTTAACCCCCATGTCCCACTTTACATGTTTATCTGGTTAAGTATTTCTTAATTCATTCAGGCCATAACCTCATAAAGACCTCTCACATTAGACTGGCATTTATGGCAGCTGGATTTGTCGGGCGGGTCCGGGCAGTCTTACACCATAAAAGAGTCTAACCTCGTGCCTTTACAACTGTTATGCTTTAGTTTAGGCCTAGGACCTCTCACATTGGGATGACATTTGTGACCACTGGATTTGCCGGGCGGGTCTGGGCAGGTTTACGTCACAAACGAGTCCAACCTCGTGTCCTAAGCGTTGATTAACACTTATTATCTTTTACCCCAGTTTTAATAATTCCCTATTCAAATTATTAATTACTTCCTATTTTAAAGATGTCCATAATTGACTCAATTATGGTCATCCATTCATGGCATGCAAAATCATATCAATTGCACCCCAACATCTTAATATTAAATCCTTAATATTACCCCTACCCCACGTTTATACGTTCGCTTATTCAACGCAGAATATACGTTAGACTCGAATAGTCTAACTTATAGCACAAAAATAAATTATCACAACATATAGACAATTAAAATGAATCTAATCATAATAGGGGTGAAACTTGCATAAACTACACATGGTAAGGATCTAAAGGTGTCAACTTGTTAAATGTCACAATTTACATGATATGATCATAACCCAAATTTCTGTATGAACTTGCATAGGGGGTTTTAGGCAACATAATGATGGTGTGAACTAGCATAGAATTTCACATATGTCATAGCACAATCCTAGATGTCATAATAGATGTCGTGGCATATGTTCATAACTTTCACCAATCAACCTAAACTTGCATATGTGACTTGTCATATAGATCAACATAACCCAAATAGTATCAACATTATGATTTGATTAACATGAACTAATTAGCATAGGCAATAACATCATAACTTTAAAGCATGTATGATTTATCACAATTTAGCATAGAACTCTCAACATGCATAACATCATCATAACATAATTTACAACATATAGGATATCATCACCACATAGCATAAGATTTATAACATACATGATAGAAAAGGGTTTACAACAACATATATGATAATCCACATCATTCACTTATAATCCATTCATGACTCAATCGAATTAGTTTAATAATAATCTTGTTAAGATCATCATACTCACAATTTAGAAGAGAAAGATAGCCTAGATTTGCTTTAGAATTGAGTAGAATTAGGGTTTGATAGCCTTTCTTTCTTCTTAGTTGGCGGCGGCTCCACTGAGTTCCATGGCGGCGGTATGACGGTAGCTATTCTATTTTTTTCATATGAATTAGGGTAAGAAACTACCTAGGTGTTTATAGAGTTAGGATTTATTTTAGACCGTCAGATCAACACAGAACTAATCCCAGCCAACCAGATTAGGTCAAAAACCATAATGGGTCATTACTCAGTCAAAAACAGACTTAGCCAAAATCCTAGCCGACTGACCAGGTCGACACTATAGTCGACCTGGGGGGGGGAGGTCGACATGGTAGTCGACCTGGGGGGGGGGGGGTCGACACTAGTGTCGACTCCCCAGTCGACCTGCCTGGGCGGGAATATTTCCCGCCCAGCCCACTTCTGCACTTTCAGTTTGAATTTTAAATTTCCTGCGAGCTGTTTTGAATTTTCTGAAACTTCCGATGGCCATAACTTCTTCATACGAAGTCCAATTCACGCAAACTCGGACTCTATTTCAACCAGAATTCCGAGACGAACACAATGGCGCAACCCGTTTCCCACAATTCTCACGTCTGAGATTAGTTATTCTTTAATTTGTGAATATTAATATTAATAGAATTACGGGGTGTTACAATAAATCTAACTCTACAACCAACAATATATTATTAAATCCAATGACACTTGTCAAATAATTACAAAATAAAATGATCAAAATTTATTAGAAAGACATCCATACTTACTCATTGTCGTCATCTTTCAACACTTCCTCCCCTTACTCATCCTTCCAAAGCATTCTCCCGTGCTCTGCTAAATATGCTGCAGTCTACGCATGTAGCCGTTATGTTAATCCTCCGCTCTTCTGCTAACCATTGAACTCTTCCATATGCTATTTAAGCTGAGTTATTTCCTTCTCGGTTTTGAAACTTCTGTAAGCCACCTAGGTCTCTATCGCATGTAAATTAACTCACTGCAAGTTATAAATTATGTCCACAGATTAAGTATAATTTATATATTAGTTGATAAAGCATTTTGCATCCATATTTTCGCAACTATAATGCCTATTTTACGAAGGATGGCCAATCAGAGCATCCCATATACAGGTTGACTCCTCAAATGTCAACTCACAGTCAATGGAATGCACCACTCGAGCTTTCTTTACTTTATATCTTTCATTTGATTGTGAACATAAGTTTGACACAATAACTAATAAATTAAAACTTATCGAATGTGATGTAAAAAAAGCATATTTATCATCATAGGTTGGGATTTAACGTCGATCCAAGCTTAAGAAACATTTTCGTCATCATCTGTCAGCTCGACGACATGCGTGTTTATGAAGACCTCAACAAATGTAGCCTCTTGATGTAACTATTAACACTAAAGTCATATGTATACATGTGTGAATAAAAAATGTTACAAAAAAGATTAAATAATAATACAACTATTTATAAATGTAATTTATAAATTTACCAACTCCCTCGAATTTTATTGGAAGAATTTAGAGTCATTACGGTGTAAAGCATGATTTTTATCTTCGTTTACATGGTTCTATGCTGGTATTTATACATGATAATTAAATTAGTGCAACTAACATGCATGATTTAAACAAAACATAATAAAAATGAAATAATTCATTTTTGCTTCAGGGGTATCCAATAGCTGGAGAAATTGAGCCTGAACAACAGCGCTCATCCAAGAGGGTTTTTTCCATGCCTTCTTTGTCTTCGAGAGGATGCCTTTATAATTTTTTCACATCCTTTGGTTCCGATGAATTGCAGTTCCATTCATTATAACAACTCGTATTTTTGGGACTAATTTAAAATTTATTTTTAATTGATTTTAATAGAAATTAAATATTTAAACAATTTATTTTGAGAATAAATGACTTAAAATTAATTTAAAACGAAGTTCAAGCATATAAATTTAAAATTTAATTAAAACAAGCTCATATTGGCGCAGTAGTTTGAAATTTTATTTTTAAACTTTAAACGAGTTTATATAATTCATTATAAATCAGAGTTTGATGAAACAGGAAATGTTAGGATCAAATTAATTATATCTTTCTAACGAATGTAAAAAATTGATATTCACTTTATAAATTGTAATTTATGTCTAAATTAAAAATTTAGAATTGCCGCTATGAAATCCTTTATAAATTATATCGATTTATTTATTTAAATAAAAGGATTTTCAAGTAAAATGGAGCACTGTTTGATTAGAAAATTGTATTATCGAGTTATAAAACTTAGGTATGATTATTTTACAGCTATATGACTCTTCATTAGAATATATATATATATATATATGATAATAATAATTATTTTATTATTAATTTGAATAAATTTGAAATTTATTATCATTATATTATTAACCCATAAAAATAGCCATTTTGCAAACGACCTCCGTTTTCGATGAAACTAATTTTTTTGGATCCAGAAAATCAAATTATTGTTCGGTTCGAAATTTCAAGTCAGTTGGACTTCGTATGTAAACGTTGTAAATTTAAATTCCTGTTCAATTTCAGTTATAATTTAATAAGCTAGTCAAAAGCCATTTTTTGAACAGTCTCCAAATTCGACGAAATTAGTTTTGTTAGAACCGTATTTGAAAAACATACGTTCAAATTTAATATTTAACGCTATATTGATTTATATTTTAATTTTGATAAAAACTGACTAAAACGATTGGATTGTCTTACAAAATATATTCCATTGTGTCTGAGATGGGGTATTTGGTTAGGAACGACAATCGTTGGGATTCGTTTGGAGTTCAGAGAGATAAACAAGTAATAAGTGAATTAAATAATATTATAAGATATATATATATATATAAATCCTTAAAACCCTAACCCATTTCTTTGAGCCGTCGTTACCCATTTATGGACGGATAAAATCGTTCGATTTTGTCTCTCTCTATATTTTTCAATCCACGCAATATTTTCGAAAACTTTCAAAAGAAAAAAGGAAGAGCGTAATGAGATCTATAAAGTGAACAGATATGATCGTTATAATGTGGTGGTTTGCTTGAATTTTTTGAGCGTGAAGGCGCAACGCTCGAGGCAATTTCCAGGCCATGTGGGCTCACCGAGCTTCATGGGGATGGAGGCATAGGAAGGCGGTGTCAAGGCAGTCGGAGGGGTGGCAGTTGATCAAGCTCCAATGCCATCGATTTTCGTTTGTGGTGGAGGGTTTTTGTGCGTGGATGGGTTCAACTGGTGTAGCCTGGGAACATGAATGATGGAAGGTGATTAGAGATGAAAAATTAGTTGATTAAGTTTATTATTTATTTTTAATAAATTAATTAATGTAATCAAAGTTAAAATGCTTATATCTTAGTCATACGCAAACATAATTGAACGACTTTAGAACCATTGGAACCGTGACAACGAGCACTACAATACAGAACTGACCAGAACAGAAACGGAGCTAGTTACAGTTTTTGATCAAATTAAATGTCCAGTTTAATTTGACTGAAATAATCGTTATATAACGATTTCAGAACCGATCAATGTGAGAACTCCCTCACTCAACTATTTTATTATGTTATTATATTCATATTTAAAAATATATTAATTGCCTATGTGAATTTTTATATGTTTAATTGTTATAAATTGTTATACGGTGCATGGTAGCTCACATCACATTTGTTTGCAAACCCATGGATGAACTGTTGCTTTCTTGTGTTATGTTGTGATTGTGAATTTGAGATATTTAACATATCAAAACGATGTTAATATTCTAGTGGTAGTTGAATATGAATATAAATATCCATTTATAATTTGAACGGTAAAATTATTATTACCCGTTTATATAAAAATTTGTTAGTTACAAAAATAATTAAATTGAACTAGTAATGATTAAATTCATGAATCAATATTAATTTAAAATGGATATTTGTTGGTTGAAAACCCCACACGGGTGTTGGGATGATATTTAATTCACACAAATCCCATGTATTTATATTTGATGTTAATCGATTGATTGACAAATCAATATAAGCATTAAATATTTTATTTACCGCTTATATGGATGTAAACGCACACTAGATGTTAATTGAATGTTCAATGGTTGTTTACAATTATTGTTGAATGTATGAAATCCATATAAATTTATTTATATGGATATTGATTGAGTTTCATTCCAATTCGAAATAAAATTGAATAGTTTAATAATATAATATTCAATGAAAATTGAAGTTTGGTTTTGATGTCCAATTTTGGGTGGACACAAAAAATATTAACATTAACTGAACAGGCAAATATGCAGTTTTAAGGATAAACAATTGAAACGAGTTTTCAAAGATGATTACAAATATTTTATAAAAATGGTTTTGAAGCGTTCAATTTATAATTAAAATTTATAAATCGAATTTGGGCTTGAATAGAACGCGTCTCGCGAACGTCAACCTTGTAACTTCGAACTTACATACTCGGAGATCCGACCGTCGAATTCACCTGAAATTTAAACCAATGGAACCGTAACAAAATGAGCTTTCCAATAAAATGGGGATTTTTGAAATCCAACGGTTAGATTTTAGTTTATGTCCAAATCAGTTTTCGAAAAGGTCGCTATGGATGCAGTTCGATGGCCGATATTGGAAACCGATTGTAAGGGCCTTAATAAAATTATTAAAAATATAAATAAATTATGTAAAATCATAATTAATGATTTGGAAAGATTTTGGATGAAATATTCGATATTTGAAAAGATAAAAGATATTTTTTTACCTGAATGAACTGGTTAATAACTAGAGTAATAATTCAATGATTTATAAAATGATAAATTGGATTTGTGAACGGTTTTGTCATAACCAGACGTTTCCAACATATAAATTGGAATGGATTTAAGTGGAAATTATCTTCGGAGTATTAGATATTGGATTCCGTGATTATACGGGTATTGTTGAAGTATTTGGAAGATACTGGTATAGTTATTCCAAAACGATATCTGTTTGTTTCAGAATTTGGTATTGAATGTAAGTCGATACGATTTCCATTTAAGATCTTATATTTAATATCAAATTGGATTTTGGGTTTGTTGTGAATGGTATCTTAAATAATACTGTTATTGAAACCAGTTGTGAAAGGAATAAATCTTTTAGTTAAGATTTAAGGAAAATTTCCCGTTTATTTAATTAAATTGGAATTGAATGGGATTCTATTAATAATAATCGGGATAAGCTTCTGTGAAGGAAGGCATTTACTATTTATGGAATTTAAAAGGCTCTGTCGTTATTCCACTTATAGTATTAACCGGATACCGAAATTTATATTGATTATGAATTGTTCAGATTTCCGTGAAGATTCCATATTAATGGAAATGATTTATGGTTTGTTGTGAACGGTGTTTTACACGACATTTGTTCTTTAACCCAAGTAAAGACAAGATTAATTTCCAAAGGTTGAATAATCATTAAGTAATGATTTTTGGGATTAAAACTAAGTTGGAGTTTTAATGAATCTTTAATTAGATTGAAATGTAAAAAGAAGTAATTAAATCTACCAAATTCGAGAATTGTTCGAAATGGAGTACCACCTGTTTTACTCTATGCGATAGTTAAATCTTTAATTAGATTTGAAACACTAAGTGGTAATTAAATTTACCGATAACACTATGGTTGTTATATATGGAGTACCACCAGTTTTGCTCCATGGGATGAATAGTTTGGGATCGGGATAAATGAAATAAATGATTACCTCGGTAAGGCTCGATAATCCCGACTAGTTTTATAAACCTTAATTTGGTTAAGTTGTGAAAAGATAAAAAATCTTTTGAAAATGATATCCAAAGGTATATTAAACTGTAAGTTTAAAAGAATTTATCTTTGATAAAATTAATGGGAACCTTTCCCAGAATAATGAATATTTGAATAAAAGAGTATTCTAGATTGGAATAAGATGTGTGCTATCTTTGTGTATTTATCACATGATTATAAAGATGCGCCAATTATTTGAAAAAACCGGGTTTAACCCACTCTGAATAACTGATACAATGATTAAAAGTCGAAGATAAAGACGGTGGTTAAAGACTGGAGATCTTCACATCGTATGGATGATTACTGATGTCTCGATTGGGCAGTACACCTAAGACAAGATAATAAGTGGTGACTATCCAGACGTACATGGAGATTGACCGGATATGCGAGAACCTCTCTCCTGTATTGGACATATGGGATGAGAATACGGTGCCTACGGTTTGGTTCAGACCCAGAACGAACTTGCAAATGGATTGTGTGTCTGACATCGCAGTTTGTGCAATATTAATTGATCTCCACTAAATATATATCAGTTTGGTGGTGGAGAAATCATTCCCTTGCTTAACATCCTTCTCTGAGATGTATGAGCTTAGAGGTTATATATTGGTAGACATCACTTACATGGTATGAGTTGATAATGTGGCATGCTGAGATGCAATGATCAAAGCTTTTGTTGAAAAGCAGGGCTTTGTGGATGATGATCAAAGCATGGCTTTAAAGCGTAGCTTTGTGTATAGTGTTAATTCGAGAGCCTCACATCTCAGTATGAGTCAAAATGGGATTAGGGACTGTGAGGAGTGCATGCGTTTCTTTCTAGCTATGGGTGATGTCATGGTATGAACCCCAGACATTTTACTTATGTGGATGATTATAACGACCCGCATTCTACGTATCGGAGGATCGTAGAATATTTATTTTATTTTAATATGAATTCATATTGTAGTGCAACTTTGGGAAAAGACTACTGGGGTCGTTTTCCACATTCACGATTTTTGCCGAATTTTAAATGACTGCTTTTCCCCTGGCGAATCTTGTTTCGCCTATAACTTTTGATTGGTAAGGAGTTTTGACCTGTAACCACTTCCATTGGATTCGGATGATGGTTTCTCATTTCTTTAAGTGGTCACATTAATCAAACGGACTTACCCTTTGGGAGATATGGCTGAAATAAGATTTGAAGATGGAAAAACAGCCTAGCTGGGCTTAATTAAGTGATTAGCAGCTAGGTCCATAACCCGTTTCGGGATTAGGGTTATGGGAGGGCTGAAAGGGTTTGGAGAAACATTCCCTTTCATTTCCCTAGCCGCCATAAACATTCCATGAACCCAAGTAATGGCCTGCATCTTCTAAATCTCTCTCTAATCGCTTTCTACCCACAAATTAATCAAATCTACATCAAATCAATTCGGATTAACACCAAATTCGAGGTAGAGCTACTGCACTACATAGGAATCTATGCCAAATCAGTAAAAGTTTCAGATCTATCATTAATTATTGGCTAAGGTGAGTGATTTGCATGTTAATTAGTGGTGATTAGTAATAATTAGCGAAATTATACATCTAAAAATTATGGGAAAATATGCATAAATTCTAGAATCATATTTTTTGTCACATATATGAATTGGGTTAATTTGGATTAAGTTTGCTAATCTCGGAATTCATGGGATTAAGGGGAAGATCATGGATTTGGGTATGTTTGATCTAAATTTACATGTCAAAATGTTGTTTTGGTGTTTTTGGTTGATTCTGCATGTTACTACTGCTGTTTGGTATGCCTTGTGATTGCATAGGAAAGTTAGAATGGTCGAAAACGCCGCCGTGTAGCGAAAATAACTTGTTTGAAAGAGGTGCAGGTTTCAGGTCATGCATGTCGGGTCGGTCGAGAATTGAGGGTGGTTGGTCGCTCCACGGAGTGGATTTCTCGGAGGAATAGAAATGGGGTCGATTGTTTCTAGTCAGCCGTAGTACAAATGCTGTATACGTGGAGGTACAGTGTAATAACCTAGAAAATACGGGCCAATTTAAAAATTTTAAATTGGTCATTTCAAAGGAATTTGAACAATTGAAATAGAATATTTCCATAAAATAGTGAATTAGAAATAGTGAGTCAGTTTGAAAATTTGAATTCAAATTTTGACTGACTGTGCACGGTGGAAAATATAACGGATTTTAGTGAAACCAAAAATATTTAAATCTGTGTATCAATACCTTTCTAACGAATCTGAAAAATCGAAGTTTCATAACAAGAATCAAAAGTTATGGCCGAATGAATTTACAGAAAGGTCGCTATATAGAATATATAGCCTTGGAAAATTGATATTTTGCATACGACCTCGGAATTCGACGAAACCACTTTTGTTGGGTCCGGGATGTCAAATTATTGTTAGGTTTCAAATTTCATAATTTTTGAAGCTAGTATGTGAGCGTGGCAAAAGAAAATGTGTTTGGTCAATTTTTGCTAAATTGGATCGACCAGAAAATGGCCATTTTTCAAACGATCTCAGAATTCGACGAAACTAGATTTGTTAGGACCGTAGGGTCAAAACATAGCTAGATTTATTTTTCTAGAATTTTTCGAATCAGTTTGTGGCCCTGGCAAATTGAAATGTACGTTCAAAGTTAAAAATTAAATATTTTATACTTTAATTTGAAAATAACTGACTGTAACAGTCGAATTGGCCAATGAAACATATCCCATTGTGTCCGGAATGGGGGTATTTAGCTAGGGGCGACAGTCGTTGGGTTTGAAAAGGAGTTCGTTGGAGAAAACACTATTTAAAAATATTATAAAACCATCGACCAATCATATTTCTCCATTCATTAAAAATAAAATAAAAATGTCCGAAACCCTATCCTTCAGCTGCTCTCGACGATCACCGTCGTTCCAACCTACCAGCCCATTTTCCGTTCGCCTCCGACACTTCCAAACGCCGCCACCGCCACCCCTCGACTCGGCTCCGCCTCCTCTTCAAATCCGACCCCACCACGACCCCGACCGACGCCTCCTCCGCCTGAATCGAGGCCAGAAAGCCCGCCACTTCCTGGCGCCGCCGCCGACGATCCCGGCCACCGTACCCCCTCAAACCACCATCGACCGATAGCCCTATCCTCCCTCTTCCACGTCCAACCCGTCGATCATCCCCTCGTGCCTCGGTTCTCGCGAAAACCGCAAACCTAGTTTTGAACCATCGTGAAAGGTGAGTTCTTTTTGATGTTTGCACTTTGAAAAATCATATCTTTTTAGTGTGTTGACGAAATTCGATGAAACAGGAAACATCGGGACCGCAAGGAAGCTCTCTACCAAATAGAAGAAGCCGCGGATTTTTCTGAGTCACCTACGATTTTTAGCACTCCGCAAACCAATGTGAGAAATCTAAATTAATAAAATTTGAATGGAAAATGTCGTGTATAAATTATATTAGCGAAATATAAATTACACACGTGTTGTATACCTCACGTACATGTGTGGTGTAAGCTATATAAGCGAAGTATGAATTATACATGCATAGAATAATTGATATATGTGTTGAAATGCAAGTGAAATATAGCAATAATATATATATATATATATATATACTCCCCTCGTCCACAAACCATGGACGATATTTATTGTTGTGAATTGGTGTGAAATATTGGATGAAAAATACGAATGGTTGAATAATTGTTTGTGGTAGATATTGTTTGGTTGTGGTTGAAAAATACCGATTGGTGATTGAAATGAATTGGAAATATTTGTGGAAATAAAAATAAAACATGCCGCCTGCGTGCGAATTAGATGCATGAATCCCCATTGTTAAAAACCGCGAGGTTTTAAGGTAGAGCGAGGAGCCGTACTAGGGACGGTGCCGGTTTTAACTACCCTGCCGTTATGCTGCCGAAATTTTGAATAATCTTTATGTGTTAGAATTATTTTCATATGTTGAAATTATTTTCATGCATTGAAATTAAAGTCATATGTTGAAACTATATCCATGTGTGGAAATGTTCATGTGTTGAAAAGTGATGTGTGAAAATTAAATTCATTTGTGAATGAATGAAGTGTTAAACAATAAAAATCACCTTTTTATAATATATATGAAGTATGAAAAATATTCGCCTTATATATAAATAGTTTCAACAATAAAAATTCCATCTTTCTATTATGAATAATATAAATAAAATATCCATGTGTGGAAATGCTCAAGTGTTGAGAAGCGTGTGTAGTGGAAAAATTCATGTGTTGAATAAAAAGATCGAACAATAAAAAGTACATTTTTATTGAAACATGAAGTGTTGAAAACATCCATTTGTCGAATAAATATTTTAAATGATAAAAATATCATTTTTATCATATATGTGATATGCTAAAGATATGCGGATGTTGAAATAAATATTTGTGAATGAAATATTATTTTTAACATGCATAGGAACTAAATAAAATAGTCATGTGTTGAAATGTATTTTAGTTCGCCAAAATTATCATCTTTGAAATGTGAAGTGTTAAAAATAGCCACTTGTTCAAATAAATATGCATGAATTGAAATAAACATTAATTAGCTAATGATGTGATTTTAGCCTATGCATGTAACATTAGAATGAATGGTGTTTTTGAACCAAAATAAATTAAATATGAAGTTGAATGGAAAATGATAAGTGATAAAAATTGTGTATATGTACTTGCATATTTATTGAACAGGTTATAGCAAAAAAGGCTAGAGAAGAGGAATAAAATTTTGTGCCCGACAAATAGGTACACATTTACTGTTTTTTTTGGGTGATGATTTTATGAGCCTGTTGGCTAGCCGCTTGGCTTTTTCTTTTTCTTTTTGACATGAGACGCCCGTGTGGCTATTTGAAAATTTTCCCAGCCCCTCCCGTACAAAGGAGGTTATGGCGAAATTTTCCAAAATTTAAAGGCGTTAGTGAAATAATTGAAGTGAAAACGATATAGGAATTTTTAAATGAACTATATTTATATAAATATAAATAAAATTAAAACGAAACGTGGCCGTGCAGTTCGTGTTTTGAAACCGTGATTTCAAACGACTAGTGCGGGAAATCCGACCATTGGATTTTCCCGAAACCGCAACCGTTGGGTTCGCCTTGGAAATATCTTTCCAACGGCACCAACTTTGTGAAGATCCGACGGTTGGATTGTCTGGAATGTTTAATTCAAATCTGAAGAAAAACAGCGCCAGAATCGATTATATTTATATATATATATAAATATAATTAAATTAAATCGAATAACGACGCTGTAGTTCGTATTTTGAAATCATAACTTCAAACGATTAGTGCGGGAGATCCGACCGTCGGATTTACCCAAAACTGTAACCGTTGGATTCGTTTTGAAAAGATCCTTTTAATGATATAAACTTTGTGAAGATCCAACGGTTAGATTTTCAGATATGTGTAAATCAAATCTGGGGAAAAACAGCGCCACGGCCGCGTTATGGCCTGAAGCGTCGGTTTAATGAATTGGCTATTTTTTTTATAAATAAAAATAGCGATAAATCGTGATAAAATATTATAAACAATATGGAATGGAAATAAACTGAATTTGCTCGATTTATTTGATATTTGATGGTTGAAGGTGTTTGGTGTGAAAATTACATTAAATAACGAAATTGGTGTTGTCGAATAATTTAACCATTGAAATGAATTGATTTGAAATTCTAGATATACTTGAATTATTTGAAAAGGCCGAGTTAATTCTCATTTCAAATAATTGATCGATAAGTGAAAGTCGAAGATATGAAGACGGTGCAAGACCGATGATCTTCACGTCGAATGGAGGGGTGCTACTGATGCTCATGAGAGGAGTAGCTACCTTGACGGGGTTGAAGTAGTAGCCACCCGGACGTACTTGTTGATTGTACGGATATGCGAGGTATTGAGTGCCTCCGGTTTCGTTCAGACCCAGAACGAACGTGTAAATGGATTGTGTTTCTGACATTAGATTTTGTTCTGTGTTGATTGATCTCTATTAAATATATATCTGTTTGGCGGCGGATAATTTATTCTCTTGCTTAACGCCCTTCTCTGAGACGTACGAGCCCAGAGGTTATATATCGATAGAAATCAGTCGCACGGAGTGAATTGCCTGTGTGGCACGCCTAAGTGATAGATGATCAAGGCTTCTGTTGAAAAGCAAAGTCTTGTGGTTGATGATCAAAGCACAGCCTGTGTGGCATAGCTTTGTGTATAACGTGAATTCACGAGCCTCACACCCCGGGATGGACCAGAAACGGGAGAAGGATCCAGGGAGGACATGCGTTTCTTTCTAGCTAGGGTGGTGTCAGTGACCTACCAGCCCTGACATTTATATACTTTTCACCTGTGTGGTTGTTGCTGTTGCGAGGCGCCTCGGATATATCGGTCGATCCGGGACCGATGGAGTCATTGGGCTCATTTACGCCCCAAAGGGCGGGGAAACATAGTATTCAGGCATTTTAATCCACATCGGTGGACCGTCCCTGTGGCTCCAAAGGGTCGATGCGTTCTGATCCTGAGACATGGGCTAGATTGTCTCGAATTCGGTGAGGACTATCTTTTGCCTCGGTTCATGACGGAAATCCAATTTCCAAATACGACACCGTGCGGTTTTGATTGTATATATGTACATATGGCGACATGATATATGGTACCCATGCCGTCTATGATTGATAGTTATGATTGAAATTGTTTTTGAAACATATATACACTAGCAATAATATCAAATGATTTGTTTTGCTCGTATCAAGCATATTTTGGCCATTATAAGGTAAAACTCTATCCTCGGGTGTGTGTTGCATTGTGTGATGGGAACTGAGTCTTATAATGGCTTCATTTTTATAAAAAGCATTGCGATGTTTAAAAGATCTATTTGTTTTAAAGCACTGGCAATCCAATGGAGTAAACCCATTCCGCGAAAGTGGCGTGGTCCTGTGATTAGCCATATTTAAAAATGTGTTGAGTAGATTTCTCATACCAGTCCCATGACTGACTCGTAGTTTGTTTCACTTGCAAACTCGGGTGCCCCTATTTCTACACGGGCAGCCTTGTATTCAGGTTTTAGCAGGCTCTTTCTAGATAGCTGGATCTGAAGATGGATTCTATCATTTATCTCTTTTTATGTTGTTCAGCTCCTGTAGAACGTATTATGTTTTCTTTTCCGCAGTAGACATTTATGTATAGTTGAACTGTATTTTGTACTAAGTATGATCCTACATACTGTGTAACTCTGATGATTATATTTATCCAGTGTATTCTATCGTGCATTATCTGGTGTATTTATTTATTCCTGTTCTGTTATTATCTGTTTATGTGTTATATTCCAAAGATTACCCTTGCCACCGTCTTATCGGGAATGGGGTCGTCACAAACGTGGTATCAGAGCTTTGGTTAAGCCTGGAATATAACATATGAACGAACTCGTCAGAAATAGAACCAGTAGTGTTCTAGAACGAGTAACTTATTACAGATAGGATCAGTAATATCCTAGTAGGGGTATAACAGAATGAAATACACTTCGATAGACACATTTACATACAAGTATATGTCTCTATGCTTCAAAATCACTTTTTCTGTTGGCTTAACACTTTGTCTGCTATTTGCAGACATAGAAAATGAGTGGCAGAAGCAGAAGAAATAATCCTATGGTTCAACAAATTAATGAGCCAGTTGTACTCCCTCAGCCAGGATCGGATATAGAAGCTCTATTTAAAAGATATCGAAATCTGGGAGGAGTACCATTCACGGGCAATGAATCTATTATTCAAACTCAGGCTTGGATGAGTTCTGCTGAAAGAATTTTTGAAAGTTTCCGACTGAGAGATGACCAGAAAAGATTAGTGGCATCTTGGGCACTCAAGGAAGAAGCTTTAATCTGGTGGGAAACAATCATTAAAGATCATCCAGAAGGTGATATCACCTGGGATATGTTCAAACGACTTTTCAATAAAAAATTTATTCCTCCAGAAGTAACTGAGCGGTTATGTGATGAATTCTACTATTTGATACAAGGAGATATGAATATCCCAGAATATCATAAGAAATTCAATGAACTTTCTCACTTCGCCCCTCATCTAATACGCGATCCAAAGAGGAAGAATCTGAGATTTATTAATGGTCTTCAGAGGAAATACCAGAACAGTGTGATGGGCCATGTGAAGCTTCCTTTTTCTGAAATGATATACATGGCTTATCAATATGAAGATCTTGATAGGCGAGGACTTTTTGTTGACGAAGAGGAAGTCAGCACTAGCAGAAAAAGGAAATCTAGAGCTGGTAGCCCAGAGAGAAGTGCACAGCCAGAGGCCAGTACGACGTCTGGGGCCAGAAAGAAGCCTAGATTCAATAGGGAAAAGGCTAAGTCTGAGAAAGGACTAGTAACGACTGCAATATGCAATAATTGCAAGAAGTCAGGCCATTTTCAAGGGAATTGCAAATCCTCGAAGAAAGAAAGAAATGTTGGGTCAAAACCCAAGAACAAGTTTCAGGAAAATAGAAAATGCAGTCAATGCCATCAGGCGGGGCATCTTGCAAAGGACTGCCAGTTATCAAAGGAATTAGAAATAGTACAAGTAAATAAAGTGGCAGAAGTTCCTGCATCCTCGTCTAGTCAGGGAAAGTCAGATGTTTTAGAAGGCGCGCTTACTGTCAAGAACATTCCCGTCAAAGTACTGTTTGACACAGGCGCGTCGAGGAGCTTTATTGCAAAGAATGCGGTTAAGAAATTAGATTTGAAATTGAAAACGCTCAAAGAACCCATCACTGTTCAGAATTCGGTTGGAGGTTCCCTCAATCTTAGTTGGATTTGTGGGGTACCTGTTTCCTTTTCTCATTATCGGTTTCCTTGTATCTCGATCGTCATGGATTTTACCGAATTCGATCTTATTTTAGGATTGGATTGGTTAACCAAATACGAAGATGAGGTTAAATGTGCAGAAAGGGTTGTCAAGATTAAAACGAAGCTCGCCAATATTGTAATTCCATGTGAAGGTTCGAATTCTGACAGAAAAGACTTCTGGGCAGCATTGTATGTTTCTCCTGCCCAAACAGAACCTGTTCCTGTCGTTACAGAGAATATCCCAGTCGACATAGAAAATATCCTGTTGTCAAGAACTATGCGGATGTGTTCGAAGAAGTTGTTAGCTTACCTCCGCAAAGAGAAATTGACTTTAAAATCTCTCTAGTTCCGAATGCAAGGCCGGTAGTCCACGCCATTCGAAGGATGACCTTGAAGGAGAAAGAAGAGTTAGATAATCAAACTAGACAGCTAGTATGGAAAGGTCTAATCAGGCCTAGTTTTTCTGATTGGGGAGCAGCAGTGGTATTTGTTCCGAAGTCCGACGGTACTCTCAGACTGTGTGTGGATTATCGCGACTTGAATAAGTTGACACTGAAAAACAAATATCCATTGCCGCGGATTGATGATTTATTGGACCGATTGAATGGAGCACAGGTATTTTCACGAATGGACCTAGCTACAGGTTTCCATCAACTTCGTATTGCTGATGAGTGTGTTCCTTTGACAGCATTCAGAGGTCCGGACTTATTCTACGAGTGGTTAGTAATGCCGTTCGGCTTATGTAATGCTCCAGCCTATTTCGTCGATCTAATGAACAGAGTATTCAGAGGAGTATTGAATAAATTTGTTCTAGTTTTCATTGATGATATCCTGATCTTCTCTAAGTCAGAAAGCGAGCACGAAAAACATTTGGAACAAATGCTAGAAATTCTGAGAAGAAATGTTTTAAAAGCAAAGTTTTCCAAATGTATATTCTGGCAGGAAGAAGTTAAATTTCTTGGCCACGTCGTGTCAAAACAAGGAATTTCAGTGGATCCCAGTAAAATCACTGCTATTCAGAATTGGAAACAACCTCGTACACCCACAGAAGTTAGAAGTTTTCTCGGGTTAGCCAGTTATTATCGGAAATTCATTAAGGATTTTGCGAAGACATCCAGTTCCTTAACGAAATCAACAAAGAAACATTCGAGATTCAATTGGACTCCGGTATGTGAGGAAGCTTTCCAGGAGCTGAAATTAAAACTGACGACCGCTCCAGTGTTAACAATAATAGATGGCAATGAGGACTTGAAAGTTTGGACTGACGCATCTAGAGAAGGCCTTGGCGCGGTGTTAATGCAAAGAGGTCAAGTGATTGCTTATGCTAGCCGTCAGCTGAAACCGCATGAGAAGAATTATGTGACTCATGAACTTGAGTTGTTAGCCATCATCTTTGCTTTGAAAATCTGGAGGCACTATCTTTTGGGTGAGAAATTCGAACATTATACTGACCATCAGTCATTGAAATATCTGTTCACCCAGAAGGACTTGAATCTAAGACAGCAGCGTTGGCTAGAATTTCTTGCAGCGTACGACTTTGAGATTTTGTACACTCCAGGGAAATCCAATGTTGTGGCTGATGCGCTGAGTAGAAAGAATGTAATAATCGCCAGTTTTATCATTACGACGTCATTGATTGATAAAATATCTGCTCTTCAGAAGGATGATCACTTCATTCAAAGAATCAAAGAAAGAATACAGAAAGGCGAGACCTTGAGTTTTCAGATAGATGACGAGGGAATCCTAAGGTTGAAAGGCCGAATCTGTGTGCCAAACATTGCAGAACTTCAAAGAGAAGTATTGGATGAATGTCACAAAGCCAAGCTTAGTATCCATCCAGGGGTGAGCAAGATGTATAATGATATCAAACGCACTTTCTGGTGGAGATCTATGAAACGAGACATCTCCTTATATGTTAGCCGGTGTACTACTTGTCAGCAAATTAAAAGCGATCAGCAAAAGCTCGCGGGATTGTTGCAACCTTTGGAAATTCCCGGTGGGAAGTGGGAACAGATTTCTACGGATTTCATAGATGGTTTGCCCAGAACCAGAAAAGGAAATGACAGTATTTGGGTGATCGTGGATCGATTCACGAAGACCGCCCATTTCATACCTGTCAATCGAATAGGACTGCTCAGAGTCTGGCACAGGTATATTTCAAGGAAATTGTTAGACTGCACGGAGTTCCCATGAGCATCGTTAGTGATCGTGACCCGATTTTTGCCAATAAATTCTGGGAAGCATTCCAAGTAGAATTGGGAACGAAACTGAACTTGAGCACCGCATATCATCCTCAGACAGATGGTCAGACAGAGAGGGTGAATCGTATTCTTGAAGATTTATTGCGGGCTTGTATTCTTGATTTTGGCGGATCGTGGGAAGACCATTTACATTTGGCTGAATTCTCATATAACAACAGTTACCAAGCGAGCCTGACAATGTCACCATTCGAAGCATTGTATGGTAGACCGTGTCGATCCCCTTCTTGTTGGGTCGAACCCGGTAATAGACTTGTATTGGGGCCAGATATGATTCGCGATGCTGCAGATAAAGTCGATTTCGTTAAGAAACGATTACTAGCCGCCCAAAGCCGACAAAAGAGTTATGCAGATAAGAGAAGAAGGGATATATCATTTGCTGTTGGCGACTATGTATATTTGAAAGTATCTCCGATGAGAGGAGTTATCCGGTTTGGTAAAACAGGGAAATTGGCGCCCAAATTCATTGGTCCGTTTCCTATTCTTGAACGGATTGGAACTCTCGCATATAGGGTTCAATTGCCTAATTGGTTGCCTGGAGTGCATGATGTATTTCACGTATCTCAACTTCGAAAGCACGTTCATGATCCAGACTTGATCGTGGAAGAAGCAGCGCAACAGGATATAGAAATCACTCCAGAATTGGCAGTTAGAAGAGAGCCTCTAAAGATAATTGGCAAAGAAACCAAGGAGCCGAGGAGAAAAGGGTTCACTTAGTCAAAGTGCAATGGAGTGGGGATCCACGAGATTGTACTTGGGAAACAGAGGAGGGCCTTCAGAAAACTTACCCCTAATGCAGAGTGGATATCTCTGACTAACTCCGGTGCAAGGTACTTTTACAATACTTTGCATTTACATTTGTTTCCTACTTTACTGTTGTTTCCTTTTCGAGGACGAAAAGTTTTAAGTGGGGGAGATTGTAATAACCCGGAAAATACGGGCCAATTTAAAATTTTTAAATTGGTCATTTCAAAGGAATTTGAACAATTGAAATAGAATATTTCCATAAAATAGTGAATTAGAAATAGCGAGTCAGTTTGAAAATTTGAATTCAAACTTTGACTGACTGTGCAGGGTGGAAAATATAACGGATTTTAGTGAAACCAAAAATATTTAAATCTGTTTATCAATACCTTTCTAACGAATCTGAAAATTCCAATTGTTAGGGACTGTGGAATGGATCGTTAAGGCAAAGAAAACACAAGAGGAGGGTGAATAGTGTTTGTAAGAATTTTAACATAATTTAAATCTAAAGTAAATTATGGAATGAATAAAACACCACACACAAAGTCACAGACACATATTCAAACGCAAATAAAACAAACAGAAATAGAAATGCAGAAAAGGAAAGAGCACACCGGATTTATACTAGTTCAGATTACTCCTACGTCCAGTCCTGCACAACGCTGGATTGCGCAGAGTTTTATTACTCTTTCAATAGTCAATTATAGCCTCCTTGATTTCACGGCTCATAAGGAGACAACGATTCCTATTTCCTTGATTTCGCAGCTCACAAGGACACACTGACTCCTATTCCTTGATTTCACGGCTCAACAAGGATGCACTAACTCCTCTTTGACTTACAACAAGGTTTATTCAACCCAAGAAATTACAAAACAACCCTATAACTCTTCAATAGCACTTGATTCAGAGAGTAGAGAGTGTAGAGAGAAGAATTGATTAAAACAGAATTGAATTTGGCAGAGTATAAGTGTAAGAATCATAAAAATGAGTGAGAATAATGATATAGAGAAAGAGGATGAAGATATAGAAGAAGAGATGATAAAAAAATCAGTTTTAACCCCTTTTTATAGAGTTTGAAAGGTTGCAACGGTTCTGAATCATTTCAAATATTGAAAAGACACTTCCATTCAAAATTGGAAAAAGTGACAGTTATATGTCGACATGGAATTTTTTGTTATTTCGATATACTCCTTTGAAAAATTGAATTTTATAGCATTTTTCAAATGTTTTGATATAAAAAATAATTCTGGAAATTCTAGTGTGGTAAATTAATATTATATGATAGAAAAACATATGGAAACATAATTTTAAACTATATAAATATACTTATAAAATTATAAGGTTTTAAACTATATAAAGTATGTATAAAAATTTTAATTTGAAAAACCAAGAAGAATAAAGACAGAAACAAATAGAAAAATAAAATAGAAAGGAATTAGAATAGAGTTGAAAATCAAAATTTGAATTTGAACCTGGAGTGCTATTTAGAGTCTTACAAAATCTAGACTCTATAGCTATATTAATCTTGAACTCTTGAAATCTTGATTACTCATGAGTCTTGACATTTCTCTGATCTTTGAATCTCTATCATCTTTATAACTGTACAGTCTTCAGTAGTATTTCCTATATATAATTCCTGCACACACGCACACACACACACACACACAGATATATATATATATATTCTATACAAAATGTGTTAGTATATATTTTATAATCAATGATAATTGAAAAAAGGTTGTTGTCATCAAAACTCCATTCTCCAACACCCTCTATTGGTATCTACACGAATGTTGAACGAGACCATCTTTACGAAATCATATTGGACTGAGAAATAATAAGTGGTAGATTGAAAGTGGTTAGAAGCTAGGTGTTGGAAACAAAGGAGCTAGGAATGATGGGAGTCAAGAGGCTTCATCAATTAGCAATTATGCTAATCAACTCACCCGTGGGGAGATAGACGAGGTGATTAGAGATTTAAGGGTTGGCATGGAGCGGTAAGCTGAGCTTTTATGCAAACAAGAAAACCTGATGAACACTTTGCTATCAAGGCTTAACGGATCAACATGATCACTTGGAAAAGGAGTTAGAGTAGGAGTTAGCAATATTGCAGCAATGAAGGCAACAACAATAGTTCGTCCAAGATGTATGGCACGGTTGGAGGCCCCAATTCGGTTAGTGCTAATGACAACCCCAGCTTGGCAGGTGGAAACAGCCCTGGGAATGAAGAATAACATCACAACACTTCAACTGATGATATTTTGGATAGGAACGCTGGAAAATTTTGGTGCAGAGCGAGCCAACATAGCTTTGGAAAAAAGCGGTGCTTTTGCACCCTGATTTGTTGGAGCTCGGTTTGATCATGTCGACTCGGCCCGATTCGGCTATGTCGAATCGGGTGCTAGCGGCTGGTCGAACCGAATCGAGAGGCTGAGAACAAGAAGAGAACATCAGCAGGGAGGCTTGCTAGAGTACAACCTGAATTATATGCTCTTGAGTTTCCTTTAAGACGCAAAGGACAAATTTTTCAACTCGCTTCATACAAAGATAGGCTACCCGAGCTAATAAGGCGAGTGATTAAAGGTGGAATGCCTAGTCAAGGCTATGAGGATGTAACTCAAAGATCTTTGATTGCAAACATTCGAGATGTTAGCACAGCTCCCGACTTGTAATTATCAATTTTAACAGCTTATTATGGGAGATCAGAACCCACTGTGCATCTGATGCACTATATTCGGCACATAGATGTGCTTGGGGCAACTCCCCAATTGATGGCTAAGTGTTTTTTGTTGTTTTTGATAGATTTGGTTGTGCTTTTGTTTAATCAGCTTAATAATGGACCCGTAAGTACTTGGAACAAACTCGTTGACAGGTTTATGGGATAGTTCAGAGTTTACATAACTCGTCCAAAAAATGTGGTGACTCTGACGATGATGAAGCAAAGGTTCGGGGAAACACTGAGAAGTTTCCTTGAAATATTTAATGTCTCAGTGGCTGTAATAACCCGTAATTCCGTAACACTAAGTTTCACAAATTAAAGTATAGTTGATTCTAAATGTGGGAATTAAGGGAAACAGGTTACGCCTTGCATTCGTCTTGGAATTCTACTTGAGATAGAGACCGAGTTTGCGTAAACCAGACTCCGTATGAAGGAGTTACGGCCTTACGAAGTTTCAGAATTCAGTTTAAAATTCAAAACAGTTCAAAAACGAAGTTCGAAATTCAAAAAAAGACCCAAACTGGGTTAGGCGGGAAAATTCCCGCCCAGGGACCAGGTCGACCAGGGGGCCGACCTGGGGGTCGACCTGTAGGTCGACCTGCCTGGTCGGCCTGGTTTGTGTGGTTGGGTCCTGGCTCAAATTTCTGGGCCTGGTCTTGTCACTAGGGCTGAATTGTCTTCTTATGATTGGCTTCTCTTTACGGATGGCTTTGATTAACCCTGGCTTCATCGACGGCTCTAATTAACTTGCAACTCTATAAAAACACCCTTGGTCTCCAACTAAAATTCACACAAAAATAAGAACTTGAGCCGCCATGCTGTCGGAAGAAAACTAAGGAGAGCCTCCGCTTGAAAAGAGACGAACAACAAATCAACTCAAGCTAATTCAAATTTGAGACTAAAGCTACTAATAAAATCAAAACAACAACGTCTACCCAAAGGAACGCATTTTAATTTCAGAACCTCAGATCTCAGAAAATAAGACCGTCTTGCGTTGTAAGTATAGTGGCTCTTTAGATGGGAATGCGATTAAGACACGATTTGTTTTAAATTGTAATATGGAATTATATCAGTATTAACGATGTTGTTTTATATTTGTTATTTTGATAATTTGAATGATTGTTGTGATTGAATCTTTTATGATTTGTGAATCAAACAATCAACACCTTATGCGAATTGTATGTATACAGTTAGATCTAAATATATGCTTATGCAAGTTACAGGTTGCAAGTTAGATTTACATAAATATTTATATCATTCATGTAGGATCTATGTATATATGTTTAAACCAATTGTGCCTACATGACTAGAATAAATCTATAATCACATGTTTTTATGCAAGTGAGAACTTATAATCGGATCCATGTCAAGATCCGTTTAGGATTCATATGAAAGTTTATTGTTAGATCTATGTTTATACATATGTGTTGCAAGTTCACACCCTTAAGTGGTTGTCAAAGTTATACATATAGTTTTGTCTTATACCAGTTTTATGTTTGAGGTTATGCCTAGACCTATGCATTAACATGTTATACCATGTTATAGTGGATTCATATGACACCTATTAGGTTATACTATGGTATACCTTTATGTTAGGCTATAACTATATGATTCATGTGACACCTATTTAACTAGGCCCAATATTTATATGCAAGTTTGTGGCATGTTATGCAATGTTATGATATTCATATTGATTATTTTGCAAGTTCACACCTACGATGTTCATATTGACTATGTCGAGAATGCCAAGTTTACACCTATGACATGTTTATGTTAATGAATTATTTTTATGCCAATTTTGTGTATGCTAAATTAGGTTAAGTTTTTAGCCTAATATTATATGTCAAAATTATGCGGACGGAAAATTAGGCTAAGATTGTTAGCCTAATATTTAGACGGGGTAACATTGGGTAAAATTGGTAATTATAGGAAACTTGACGTAAATTGGTTAAAAATCACATAGGTGATTTATGGCATGAAACGGTATAAATTATATACATAAATTAATGAACTTGATTAGAAATAAATTTGGGCAATGACATGAGTTCTGGATAATTTACATAAATAAAATGTAAATTTAGACAATACGAATATGCTTAACCCGAGGTTGGATTGAGTTGTGATGTAAACCTGCCCGGACCCGCCCGGCTGTCCAGTAATCACAACAATACCTATCCAATGTGAGAGGTTAAGGCATTGAGCCCAATAAAGACCCGAGGTTAGACTGAGTTGTGGCGTAAGACTGCCCGGAACCGACCGGCATACAGGCAGCCACAACAATGCCTGTCTAATGTGAGTGGTTGGTGCTTTAATAAGACAATTAAAGATAAGTTAGGATTGGTAGGGTTAAGTTAACTAAAACACTTAACCAACTCAACATGTTAACTAGACTAGAAGGTGAGGTTAAGTAAAGTTAATACACTTAACCAATTTAACATATTAACTAGACTAGAGGCTGAGGTTAAGTAAATTCAGGACACTTAACTGTTATAACCTGATAATTAGATAAGTGGGTGAGGTTAAGTAAGTTTAGAATACTTAACCATTATAACACGTTATCTAGATAAGTGGGTAAGGTTAAGTAAATACACATAGCCAATTTAATATGTTAGCTGGACTAGAGGGTAGGGTAAAGTAAACTTAGAACAATTAACCATCATAGTGTGATAAATTGAACAGGGTTAAGTTGAAACATGAAGGGACAATACTTAACAATTAGAACATGTTAATTAAACAGATGTTAGGTTTAAGTTAACTAAGGGAACACTTAACCGTTATAACATGTTAGTTAAAACAGGTGGGCAAGGTTAGGTTAAAAGGGACACTTAACCAATACAAGATGAATGGGTAGGGTTAAGTAATAAGAAATACTTAACCAATATAACTTGGTTTATGATAGGGTTAAGTCAACATGAACTACTGATAACACTTAGCCAGTTTAATATGACAAAGGAATGGGTTAAGCTAACTTGAATTGACTAATGATATTTAACCAATCCAACTTGATGAGAAAGAGGGCTAAGTAGTAAACCTTAGTTAAGAAAACGACGATTCAGGAAACTAAGTGGTAAACCTTAGTTAGGAAAACTAAGTAGTAATTCTTAGTATAACACGAGAAGGAGCGAACGTCCATCTGATCTTAAAGAAGGCTCCAACGAATTGGGTTACGAAGCCTGAGGCTTCGAGGGGACGTGAGGGTACTCTTGGTATCCCTCTGTGAGGCTGCAGATGATCCTCCTGGGCTCACAGAGGTTAAGGTCTGCATTAGGAGAACCAAGGGTATCCCTTGGTTGTAATATAAGGCAACCTAAAGACTAGGGTGGACCAGCGTGATTTGGCGAGACCAGTAGCCCTGTGATAGCAAATCGTCGTCTACCTACCATCTTGAGTCAATCGAGATACGTGAAGCGGAAAGGCGGAGAACTCCAGTAGACCATATACTCATTCTCTAGTTATGGTTGCTGATGGCCATAGGTTAGTAGGGCATAGGGGGGCCTGCGTATAGTTCTCATTTTTCAAGGTGTGCCTTTCATTAGTTGAGGGAGGGGTCAGGTGGGACAATAGCCACTGGAAAAATAGACCTTAACATCTGCATCGACAGATATCTGAAATCTCCCGAACGAGTTCCGTGTTTCTTAAATTTTCCGTGCCACGAGACTCGGGTCGCACGTATAGAGGACATGTGCAACTAAATATATAGCACGTTTACGATACGATTGGGACGTCAAGTCTAGGAACACTTATCACTCTTGGTAGTGTGTCCTAGACTAAGGGGCATCGTTCGACAGGTAGCATAATCCCTAGTTGGACCTAGTTGGCATAAACCCTGAATCCGAGAAGCGTTCAATAGGTAACATAAACCCTAGTTGGATCTTGGTCGTGTAAACCCTGGTTAAGTCTAGAGAGCGCTCGATAAGAATACCCTAGATTAGATCTAGGTAATAAATAATAGATACGTGCATCATACCCTTTTTCTTAAGGGTATATCCTTTATCTATGAGTTTTATGCCTACTTGTTTCTAGCTTTTAAGGTATATCATGCTTATGTAGAAGCCAATGGATGTAAATGTGTATTTGAAACATGTATTTGAAACATGTTATGATTGATGGTTGCAAGTGGTTGCTCGTGGATGCATATACACACCATATGAGCTAGAATGACTTAGTCACTTTCATATTGCATTCGCATATATGTATTTGCTTAACGGATTTAACTTGATATGTTATCATATGGATGTTGCATATGAATGAATGGCTATGCACACATGTAGTATTTACATAACTAGGGACGCTTGCATACATGATTGGACGCATGGCACTGACATAATTCGCATTAAGGAGGTCAACTGAATCAGTAGACTGCCTGATTTTGCATTAGATAAAGACATATACACACATTATGCATATGAATATGAAAGCATTTAGAAATCTTTTTAAGGACAATGAATGCCTGTGATTGAATGGTTGAGTATATGGGTGATTGGATGGTAGGACACATTCTTCCTAACTTGAAGATTTCGAGGATGAAATACTTTTAAGAAGGGGGGAATGTAACACCCCGTAATTCTATAACAATAAATTTCACAAACTAAAGTATAGTTGATTCTAAATATGGGAAATAAGGGAAATGGGTTACGCCATTGTATTCGTCTCGGAATTCTGCTTGAGATAGAGTCTGAGTTTGCGTAAATCGGACTCCGTATGAAGGAGTTATGGCCTTCCGAAGTTTCAGAAATCAGTTTAAAATTCAAAATAGTTCAAAAACGAAGTTCGAAATTCAAAAACAGACCCAAACTGGGCTGGGTGGGAAAATTCCCGCCCAGGGACCAGGTCTTCCAGGGGGTCGACCTGTAGGTCGACTTGCCTGGTCGGCCTGGTTTGTCTGGTTGGGTCCTGGCTCGAATTTCTGGGCCTGGTCTTGTCACTGGGGCTGAGTTGTCTTCTTTTGATTGGCTTCTCTTTAGAACGGATGGCTTTGACTAACCCTGTCTTCATCGACGGCTCTAATTAACTTGCAACTCTATAAAAACACCCTAGGTCTCCAACTAAAATTCACACAAAAACAAGAAATTGAACCGCCATGCTGTCGGAAGAAAACTAAGGAGAGCCTCCGCTTGAAAAGAAACGAACAATGAATCAACTCAAGCTAATTCAAATTTGAGATTAAAGCTACTAATAAAATCAAAACAACAACGTCTACCCAAAGGAACGCATCTCAATTTCAGAACCTCAGATCTCAGAAAACAAGACCGTCTTGCGTTGTAAGTATAGTTGTAACACCCCACCTCCGTTAAGGTCACTAACAAAGGGAATGCCTTAACTTTTGTGGAGCATTTTAGTAAACAGAACAGAAACTTACAAGACAGATAAAACAGTACTTGAAAAATTTATAACTTTATTTCAACAGAAGCTTGGTTACATCCTTTCAAATCACAATATCAGAATTCAAGTACAAAATATCAGTCTTGTACAAAAGCCTTCAGAATGCATAGTTTAAAATCATAATCCCCACAGAAGAAGACAAGCCATACTTTAAGCACTTCAAGCAGAAGAAATCTGGATCAAGCTAGAGTATTCCCTTCTACAAAACCTGGGGGGAAACGGAAGAAAGGAGGCGAAACAACAAAGGTCAGACAAAAAGTCTGGCAAGTCCAGTGATTTTCAGCATATGAACAAATAATAATAATGACATGAAAGCAAAACTGGATAAGAGATGGCAGTAACATGAGCAGCAGATATACTAAGGTTAAATAGCAGAAACAAAATGATGTAGACTAAGCCATGCTTTTTATTTATATCTTACTTCTCTGCACTAATACTAGTATAACAGGATTAAGTGTCACCCTAATGTCTAAACTGAAGCAGAAACAGGAACAAAATAATTTCCACAGAAACAGAAAGCTAATAATGGGCCTTTACCACCCGAACAGAAACAGACAGAAGCAGAATGCTGATAATGGGCCTTTACCACCCGAACAGAAACAGACAGAAACGGAATATTAATAATGGGCCTTTACCACCCGAACAGAAACAGTCAGATTAATCCCTACGGAAACAGAATGTAGAATTAGGTGTACACTAGTAATTGGGCCTTTACCACCCGAACAGACGGTACCACGCAGAAACAGACGGGTGTTGCCACCCAACAGAAACAGACGGTACCAACAGAAACAGACAGAACTAAGTGTACCCTAAAACCCTACCCCAAGCGATCGGCTCCCTAATACATGAATATCCTGTGTCGGCCCCACAGTAGGGTGTATCACTCCCTAAAGTGACAACCAATTGGCACAGACCTATTTACAGATGTCACGGCATCTTACATCCTCAGAGGCAGACCGGGATCCATGCACGCACATGAGCCGGTTGGAACGCACCATCAACACCCCTCGCCATTATCAGAATGAACCGCTTATAATTAGTTCAGTAAGCGTGCCCAGACCCTACCTACTGTTGGGTCAAAGTTTTGATACCAGAAAGGGTTACTGACTAATATGGGTCCCAAACAACAGATGACACAAGTAATTCCCCTCCTAACCTTGTGTCCCCAGACTAACAGATTTCAGATTAACTTGTTTACAAGTTTCAAACATACAGAATTCAGATCAACCAGTTCACAGATTAGACAAGTTTTCAGACCAACGGATCAGATATACGGATTTAACAGACTTAGCGATTAACCAGTTACAGATTAACAGACTTACAGATTTGTCTAACTTTGTAATTGGGCCTACAGATTCACGGAACAGATTTATTAAATTCCTCAGTCTAGTGGATTTAACCCTTCCGCCCAACACATTTTAGACATCATATTTATCTCAGATTTTCATTAATTAAATATTAATGCCCAGACCTCTCACATTAGACTGACAGTTTGCGGCTACTGGTTAGGCCGGTTGGTTCCGGGCAGATTTCTGCCGCAAACTGAGTCTAACCTCGGGTTTCAAGCACGTTATGACTAACTTCTCACATTAGAACCTATTGTTTGCGGCAACTGGGTGTGTCGGGCAGTTCCGGGCAGGATTACGCCGCAAACTCATTCTAACCTCGAGTTAGCCATGTTTATCTTTGCGGCCAATTATTAATAATTTACCATTTATGCCCACGCCTAATATACATGTCAATTATTCATAACTATAGCCAATTCAGATTATGTCTATAATAGACTAATTATATCAACTCAACAGATATAGCAGATAACAGATTTTTCAGATTAGGCGACTTAACGGATTTAGCAGACTAGCAGATAACAGATTAGGCATCTCAACAGATTTAGCAGTTTAGGCATCTCAACAGATTTAGCAGTTTAGGCATCTCAATAGATTTAGTTTAGCAGATTTGGCATTTTCAACAGACTTAGCAGATGACAGATTTGGCAGATGAACAGATCTAGCAGACTAGGAAGTAGAGCAGAACTAGCAGATTAAGCAATATAACAAAACTAGCAGATTAGGCAATATAACAGAACTAGCAGATTAGGCAAATATAGCAGAACTAGCAAATTAGGCAAATATAACAGATTTAATCATTCCTTAAAGTTTCACAAACATATCTTGCCTAATTATAAATTTGGCCTAAGTTTGCATGCCTAAATAGTCGTCATGATTCACACTATGATCATATACCCCACGTTTGCATTGAATTTACATGTCACAGATTATGGTCATAATTTACATGTCCCAATTTAGTTCAACTTGCCTAGTACAAAAGATTCACATATAAATTATACCAAATATAGCCATCGATTTCAATGCATGTCATATATTCAAAAATCTCCTACTTATGTGTTATTCACATTTGATAGTTATCAAATCTTAATATAGATCTTCACACCTAAGTCCTATTCTCTTTCAAATCATGAATTGTTATATAAACAATATGCCCAACAATCTAGTTATAACAGATCTTAATTCAAAATGTGAATTATGTCAAATGTCTCAAGTCACATGTTAACATACCATGGTTCCTCTTCTTCCAATTCACAGAATATGCATAGATCTAAATCTAGTTTACAACCTATGTCCTTTTTCTTAAATTAGTCACAGATTAGCCATGTCCAATTATGCCACATTCATTATTTGTCCCAAACATTTTAGCGTTCGTGCGTTAATCTCTTAGGAGATTGGCGCAGGCTCGTAGTAGCCTGGCTATAGAACAGAAATAAGAAAGAGATACAGAATAAGATAGATCTAAACAGAACAGATATAACCTCAGATTCAGATTTACAATTCATATCACAATCATAATTAACGTTTATATCGGAAAATAACTGTACTTGCCTTCCGTGGTTTAAGAAAGAACTTTAATTTGTTGTAGAATCGTTGTAGGAGCTTTAATCTCTAGTTTGATTGAGTTTGGAGGCTAAGAGAATTGCTTAGAGAGCGGCGGCCATGATCAAGAGGAAGTCCAGCAACATTTTGATGTAAGAATGTTTTGTTATCCATTAGGTTAGGTCTTAGGATGTATTTATAGGTGTAGGAACTCATTTAGGCCCTCAGATTAACCCTAGAACTCATCAGGTCCGTCCAAACACGTCACAACCCCCAAAATCGCACACACACACACACGCACCAGGTTCGACCAGGGAGGTCGACCCCCAGGTCGACTGCCCAGTCGACCTGGTCTGGGGGGTCGACTTCCCAGTCGACTCCCCAGTCGACTGGGTCTGGGGGGTCGACTGCCCAGTCGACTCCCCAGTCGACCTGGGTCTGGGCGGGAAATTTCCCGCCCAGTCTGTTCTGGGTTTGAAATTTGAATTCGAATTCGAGCTGTTTTGAACTCTGAATATTTCTGAAACTTCGGAGGGTCATATCTCCCTCATACGGACCCCGATTCTTGCGAACTCGGACTCATTTCCAAGCAGAATTCCGAGACGAACGCAATGACGCAACCCGTTTCCAATGATTCTTATTTTAAAAATTAATTATCCTCTGATTTGTTACTTATACGTTCACAGAAAATACGGGGTGTTACATTCTCCCCTCCTTAAAGGATTTCGTCCCCGAAATCTTCTAGTTAAGAAGAATGTGTCCTATCATCCAACATCCATCTACTCAATCGTCAATCACTGGCGTCCATTGTCCTTAGAAATTTCTAATGTTGTATGAACATATGCAAAGGTGTGTGTATATGTTCCTTATCTAATGCAAAGATCAGGCGGTCCACTGATTCAGTTGACCTCCTTAATGCGAATTATGCCAGTGCCATGAGTCCAACATGTATGCAATTTTCCTACTCGATACATATCATTTCGATATGAGTGCTCATCCATTCAGTCATATGCAACATCCATGTGCTGAGTCAATCATTTTGCATCCACAAAAATTGAAAATGCTCACACATCCATATGCAGTATGAGAGTGTTTTCGAGCCGATCTAGTGCCTAGTGTGTGTATATGCATCCACGAGCAACCACTAGCAACCACTTGCATCCACTTGCAACCATCAAACATAACATGTCTCAAACACATGTTTACACCCATTAGTTTCTACCTAAAGTTCGAAGATCCGATCGATAGGATACAGTCGAAAGATGGAAGCGAGTACAGATAAAACAAAAACTTGGTTCCCATTAGACATGGGTCCAAAGTGTCGGCCCCGAAGACCGAAACCAACATCAAATTGACACCCAGAGGATTACCCACTTTAGACAATGTCAAAACTGGAAATTTTATCAGAAGTATTCAGATATTTACAGACTACTGGTACAGATCAGGTTCCCTAATAATTCTTAGGAAGCTAAGCATGATAAAATCGTACCCCACAAAAACTCAGAATGTATGCGTCATACTTGACGCCTAACACAGATATCCCTCAAACCCCAATCTATCACAAACAGATGAGTCCTAACCCTTGTGGGTTTGAGTCTACAACGGAATCAGAAACAATACTAGTATTAAAGTGCAGAGACCCAACTACAGAATCAGAGTGTCAGAATCAGAAAGAGTTCTACTCAATAATCAGATAAAGAAATTAAACTTCCTACAGATAGTTTTCCTATTTTTACCCTATCTACTAGCCTCGAGAGTGCTCGCCTGCCTTCCAAGAAGTAGGTCCTATCCTCTGCCCTTACCCTCGTTTCTTCGGGCAGTTCCTAGTGAAGTGTCCCATCTCACCACAGTTGAAGCAAGCGCCCTTCCTCTTTATGCAATCCTTGTTCAGATAAGTCGAGCTTCCCCAAGTAAAACACTTTTCTCCCCCTTATCTTCAGACTTTTCTTTCCTCTTTTGTGTTTCCTTTTTGCCTTCTTTTTGAACCAAGTTCATATCCATGGGTTTCTTATCTTTGGGTTGTGCTCCTTGGCCATATTCCCTCATTCTCATCTTCACTATGCTTGTGTAACACGTTGACCAGTCCCTCGAAAGCTGCCTCCATCGCACGAAAAAATCCTACAAAGTTCGAAAGAAAATTAGCCGTAGGTGAAACTACTGCGGCTACAGATGGAAGTCAGGCGCTTATTTGCCCTTTGACAGGTGTCGTAGTCTTATCAAGCCTACGGAACCATGCCGCGATGAGGTTACCTCCCAGAAAGCCAGGAGCCCCGGAGACTGAGAAAAAGAAGGAAACAAGGATTCAGACAGAGAATCAAAAGATAGATATATGGCTTTGGGGATTATGAAAATACTTTCTTTTAAAGCCTTTTTGAAAATAGTTTTCAAAAACTTTTATCTAATCTGGTAACCTTTAGCTCTGATACCAAGTGTAACACCCCACCTCCGTTAAGGTCACTCACAAAGGGAATGCCTTAACTTTGGTGGAGCATTTTAGTAAACAGAACAGAAACTTACAAGACAGATAAAACAGTACTTGAAAAATTTATAACTTTATTTCAACAGAAGCTTGGTTACATCCTTTCAAATCACAATATCAGAATTCAAGTACAAAATATCAGTCTTGTACAAAAGCCTTCAGAATGCATAGTTTAAAATCATAATCCCCACAGAAGAAGACAAGCCATACTTTAAGCACTTCAAGCAGAAGAAATCTGGATCAAGCTAGAGTATTCCCTTCTACAAAACCTGGGGGGGAAACAGAAGAAAGGAGGCGAAACAACAAGGGTCAGACAAAAAGTCTGGCAAGTCCAGTGATTTTCAGCATATGAACAAATAATAATAATAATAATGACATGAAAGCAAAACTGGATAAGAGATGGCAGTAACATGAGCAGCAGATATTCTTAGGTTAAACAGCAGAAACAGAATGATGTAGACTAAGCCATGCTTCTTATTTATATCTTACTTCTCTGCACTAATACTAGTATAACAGGATTAGGTGTCACCCTAATGTCTAAACTGAAGCAGAAACAGGAACAAAATAATTTCCACAGAAACAGAAATCTAATAATGGGCCTTTACCACCCGAACAGAAACAGACAGAAGCAGAATGCTGATAATGGGCCTTTACCACCCGAACAGAAACAGACAGAAATAGAATATTAATAATGGGCCTTTACCACCCGAACAGAAACAGTCAGATTAATCCCTACGGAAACAGAATGTAAAATTAGGTGTACAATAGTAATTGGGCCTTTACCACCCGAACAGGCGGTACCACGCAGAAACAGACGGGTGTTGCCACCCAACAGAAACAGACGGTACCAACAGAAACAGACAGAACTAAGTGTACCCTAAAACCCTACCCCAAGCGATCGGCTCCCTAATACATAAATATCCTGTGTCGGCCCCACAGTAGGGTGTATCACTCCCTAAAGTGACAACCAATTGGCACAGACCTATTTACAGATGTCACGGCGTCTTACATCCTCAGAGGCAGACCGGGATCCATGCACGCACATGACCTGGTTGGAACGCACCATCAACACCCCTCGCCATTATCAGAATGAACCGCTTATAATTAGTTCAGTAAGCGTGCCCGGACCCTACCTACTGTTGGGTCAAAGTTTTGATACCAGAAAGGGTTACTGACTAATATGGGTCCTAAACAACAGATGACACAAGTAATTCCCCTCCTAACCTTTTGTCCCCAGACTAACAGATTTCAGATTAACTTGTTTACAAGTTTCAGACATACAAAATTCAGATCAGCAAGTTCACTGATTAGACAAGTTTTCAGACCAACGGATCAGATATACGGATTTAACAGACTTACCGATTAACCAGTTACAGATTAACAGACTTACAGATTTGTCTAACTTTGTAATTGGGCCTACAGATTCACGGAACAGATTTATTAAATTCCTCAGTCTAGTGGATTTAACCCTATCCGCCCAACACGTTTTAGACATCATATTTATCTCAGATTTTCATTAATTAAATATTAATTCCCAGACCTCTCACATTAGACTGACAGTTTGTAGCTACTGGTTAGGCCGGTTGGTTTCAGGCAGATTTCTGCCGCAAACTGAGTCTAACCTCGGGTTTCAAGCACGTTAGGACTAACTTCTCACATTAGAACCTATTGTTTGCGGCCACTAGATGTGCCGGGCGGTTCCGGGCAGGATTACGCCGCAAACTCATTCTAACCTCGAGTTAGCCATGTTTATCTTTGCGGCCAATTAATTAATAATTTACCATTTATGCCCACGCCTAATATACATGTCAATTATTCATAACTATAGCCAATTCAGATTATGTCAATAACAGACTAATTATATCAACTCAACAGATATAGCAGATAACAGATTTTTCAGATTAGGCGACTTAACGGATTTAGCAGACTAGCAGATAACAGATTAGGCATCTCAACAGATTTAGCAGTTTAGGCATCTCAACAGATTTAGCAGTTTAGGCATCTCAACAGATTTAGTTTAGCAGATTTGGCATTTTCAACAGACTTAGCAGATGACAGATTTAGCAGATGAACAGATCTAGCAGACTAGGCAGTAGAGCAGAACTAGCAGATTAAGCAATATAACAGAACTAGCAGATTAGGCAATATAACAGAACTAGCAGATTAGGCAAATATAGCAGAACTAGAAAATTAGGCAAATATAACAGATTTAATCATTCCTTAAAGTTTCACAAACATATCTTGCCTAATTATAAATTTGGCCTAAGTTTGCATGCCTAAATAGTCGTCAT
Source organism: Allium sativum (assembly GCA_030737875.1). Lineage (NCBI taxonomy): Eukaryota > Viridiplantae > Streptophyta > Magnoliopsida > Asparagales > Amaryllidaceae > Allium > Allium sativum. The sequence continues at coordinate 383,739,980 of CM060915.1, forward strand.
GATTCACACTATGATCATATACCCCACGTTTGCATTGAATTTACATGTCACAGATTATGGTCATAATTTACATGTCCCAATTTAGTTCAACTTGCCTAGTACAAAAGATTCACATATAAATTATACCAAATATAGCCATTGATTTCAATGCATGTCATATATTCAAAAATCTCCTACTTAGGTGTTATTCACATTTGATAGTTATCAAATCTTAATATAGATCTTCACACCTAAGTCATATTCTCTTTCAAATCATGAATTGTTATATAAACAATATGCCCAACAATCTAGTTATAACAGATCTTAATTTAAAATGTGCATTATGTCAAATGTCTCAAGTCACATGTTAACATACCATGGTTCCTCTTCTTCCAATTCACAGAATATGCATAGATCTAAATCTAGTTTACAACCTATGTCATTTTTCTTAAATAAGTCACAGATTAGCCATGTCCAATTATGCCACATTCATTATTTGTCCCAAACATTTTAGCGTTCGTGCGTTAATCTCTTAGGAGATTGGCGAAGGCTCGTAGTAGCCTGGCTATAGAACAGAAAGAAGAAAGAGATACAGAATAAGATAGATCTAAACAGAACAGAACAGATATAACCTCAGATTCAGATTTACAATTCATGTCACAATCAGAATTAACGTTTATATCGGAAAATAACCGTACTTGCCTTCCGTGGTTAAAGAAAGAACTTTATTTTGTTGTAGAATCGTTGTAGGAGCTTTAATCTCTAGTTTGATTGAGTTTGGAGGCTAAGAGAATTGCTTAGAGAGCGGTGGCCATGATCAAGAGGAAGTCCAGCAACATTTAGATGTAAGAATGTTTTGTTATCCATTAGGTTAGGTATTAGGATGTATTTATAGGTGTAGGACTCATTTAGGCCCTCAGATTAACCCTAGAACTCATCAGGTCCATCCAAACACGTCACAGCCCCCAAAATCGCACGCACACATGCACCAGGTTCGACCAGGGAGGTCGACCCCCAGGTCGACTTCCCAGTCGACCTGGTCTAGGGGGTCGACTGCCCAGTCGACTCCCCAGTCGACCTGGGTCTGGGGGGTCGACTGCCCAGTTGACTCCCCAGTCGACCTGGGTCTGGGCGGGAAATTTCCCGCCCAGTCTGTTCTGGGTTTGAAATTTGAATTTGAATTCGAGCTGTTTTGAACTCTGAATATTTCTGAAACTTCAGAGGGTCATATCTCCCTCATACGGACCCCGATTCTTGCAAACTCGGACTCATTTCCAAGTAGAATTCTGAGACGAACGCAATGGCGCAACCCGTTTCCCTTGATTCTTACTTTAAAAATTAATTATCCTCTGATTTGTTGCTTATACGTTCACAGAAAATACGGGGTGTTACAATAGTGGCTCTTTAGATGGCACTACACGAGAAAAGGCTTTTTGTAGCGTTGAAAAAACGCTACCATAACTTACAGCAGCGTTCCGATAAACGCTGTTGTACGACATGCAACTAAAAGTCTAAATTTTTTTTGTTGCGTTTTAGTAAACGCTACCGAAATTGAAAATATTTTAGCGTTTCTAAAACCCTACAAATAGGTTTTTTTGGTGGCGTCTTAAAAATGCTACTAAAGTGATACTTGCATCATTTTTCAATTTTTTTGTAGCGGTTTTTCAGTCCTACTATATGTTTTTTTGTTGCGGTTTTTCAGTCCTATAATATGTTTTTTGTTGCGTTTCATTTCAGCTACAATATCTTTTGTAAATTACATTTGTAGCACTTTTTCAATGCTACTTAAACTTACTAATGTACACCACATTTTTATAATGTGGTTATTTACTGTTAATGGCTTGTAACATTTTCATCAATCACTTACATATAATAGAAATATTAAAACAGATAATTATATGAGTATCATTTTCAAAATAAAATCAATAATATTTAAATATTTAAAGAAATACATTACTCCCAATATCAAATATAACACCCATAATCATCTCAAAAGTAGTACATCGACAAAATAAGTGAATCCACATACCAAAATTGCTTACAAACAAGTCTACACGAGTAATACAAACAAAATAATTGTTAAAGTCTTCTTCATAGCTCACTGGTTCTTTGATGCGGGTGTTCTTCACTTTAGAAATATAATTACCTGTACATAAGCATGTTATGATGGTCATTAATATAATAATATGAAAAGGAGAAAGCTGCAGTTCTCCAGGAGGCAATGAAGATGTCATAATAATTAAAATGTCAAACACTAAGAGCAAGACATGGGATAAGTTTGTATTATCCAGCAATTAACAATATAATGATAACAATATAATGATAAGTTTGGTTTATTTTGCATTTTATGTTTTGAGTTTCCAACATAAAATGACAGAAATAGAAGGGTTGAGGCACGACGTTGCGGATGGACGACGATAGAATAGATTATGTCTCGTTCTTCCATACTTCACAAAATATGGAAAACAAATAAAATTTGTTTTTGGTTTTGTGTGTTAACGACCGTTTTTTAAAGATTTGCATGCATCATTCACATTTTTGTATGGATGATGATCTAAAACTAGAAATAGTTAACCAACAAATATAGGTAAAGCATATTTTGATTAAAAAAATCATTAATAATAACAGCAGGACTAACAATTTTCAGATGCTAGGATATCCGCAAATCAGGAGTCTAAACTTATAACATTAAAAGAAATCATTAACACTATTACATGTGTAGAATAAGACAATCTGCAAATCGACACAAGAAAAAATTACTCATACTTGCTGGAAAAAAATCTAAGAACAAAATGTAAATAAGACATCACTACTTAAAATAAGCCGTAGTCAGAAACTAAATTAGAATATGTTTTTTAACAAGCATAGAGTATTTATTGATATGGTCAAAATTTTCACAAATGCATTACTATTTTATTGCTTTATAACGAGTTAAAAATATAATAATAGGTATTCAGTTCTAAGATATTATCATATTTTTTTTTAGCATTACAATCATAGAATTAACAAAATGATCAAATTCGTTATTTTCACTTCTATTTTGCAAATAAAAATTCTTTTCAGAAGAAAATAAATTCAAACATAATCTACCATTGATCAGGAGATCTGTTATTCTCAAATAGACGAATAGCGCTTCGCTATTTTATATTCTTTTTTTTTTGTGATTTCATTATCTTCCTTGATTTCCTTATAAAACTAGATTCAGCTTAAATTAATAGAATCACTACTGTATTTCAACGTCCTAAATTGAGGCAGCAAGTAATTAAGTATATTCTACCCTAAATTGAATGTTCTGAATTAAAATTCAACTAGTCTATGAGTTTAAGAGAAGGATTGAATGATGAAGCCCCCATATTATCACAAAACCAGTTGGCAATGTGAAGGGGGAACTCCTCATATATTAAGGAAGATTAGGTAACAAATTCCCGATGTGGGACAATTCCAACACGCCCCCGCATGACTAGGCATACATATGCCCTAACACGTGGATGAATGGGATAACGTGGGGAAGATTATGAAGAAGATTTTTGGATCAGCGCTCTGATACCATTAAGAAGAGTTTAAGAGAAGGATTGAATGATGGAGCCCCCTTATTATCACAAAACCAATTGGCAATGTGAAGGGAGAACTCCTCATATATTAAGGAAGATTAGTTAGACAAATTCCCGATGTTGGACAATTCCAACCCATATGTTATCGTTCTACAATCAAAGATGCATCTATAAATTAATACAGCAAAATGTTCCTAAAGTTCTGCAAAATAAAGGCTGATAGTTAAAATGCTGTAGCACATAATTATTTGGAAGAGTCAAGGCTCAACAAAAGTGAAACATACGCAGCATCAACTGTAAGAGCCTATAAGGAGAATAATCAAATAAAATACCTTAGACTTTTGCAGCTTTGAGACAACAGTTTGAAGCCTGCTCCTTCCAGAATATTAATGAGTTTCTTTGAATGCTTGGAATTTGCTTGTGTGAAGAACGTGTATGCACTGCCTTCTAACCTACCTGTCAAGTTCGCCTAATCCAATGCACAGAGTCCTCAATACATGTTGCAAAATCATAGTTGATTACACATTTAACATCCTTCACATCTCTCCTTGATCATATCAAAACAAAAAACACATAATACCCGAAACTGTTAGTATATGTAATCTTTTTTTCTGGTAATTTTCCTTTCTCCACAAGGATGAAATAATATGATGTCGTCCTTTTATCTTATGTACCCACTCAAATCCTATAAATCATTATATGATGCATATATATAAACAAGAATACTGAATTAAACTTGAATTGCATGTATGTAACTAAAGATATAGTTAGTATGTATGTCAAAAAAGCAAAGGAATGGACATGAATCACAGTTAGAGTTGATGTGGCTGGTTCTGAATTGAAACTCAACAGGCTCCGTATCACTGTGGTCAGGTGGTGAAAAATTACAGCAATTGTTACTTGAACATATAGCTGAAGCAATATATTACAGAACACAACTACATTTCATCCTGTGCATATTACTTGCTAAAAATATATTAATAACACTATGTGTACTTGGTAATAAGGATTTAACAGTTAGTTATAAACGGAGGGAGTAGCTTTTTTTTTGAAGCTTAGCTAGTAAGGGAGTTGCACCTATACCAGGGAATTAAATGCAAAATGACTATGTCAACTTTTACTTTTGGAAAGAAGAAAATGATAGGAAATGATGGGGTGCAGAAAATATATATGTGGAGACAAATACACACTAATCTACGATTTTCTGGACTTTGGGGCAAGTATTACATCCGTATTTTTCAAACTACATCAATGATAAATAGATGCAGGAGCCCCAAGACAGTAGCAAAACATGGAAACTATGCCTTAAAGAAGTATGGTTTTGAGGTTGTAATATTGCGTTGGTAATTTAAGATTTCCATAAAAGTGCGGCAACTTATCTGTAACCCCAACACTTGTTCAGAATTACTGTGGCACATTCTTCAAATTTTTAGCCACTAGATACCAAATACAAAGGTTGTACCACAGTTTTAAATGTAATCCATCATTGGTCAGACCCGAAACATTCTCCAAATAACAACAAATTAAGCTTAGAGATTAAGCCAAAACCCCAAAAATAACCATGATGAGAAAATCTAGCATCGACCACAATTTAAAAACTAACATTTAAAGCAGTAGGGTTGGGCTGCAACCTTATATTAACAATGAAATGATAAGGATCCAATGCCATTTTGATGTAATATATGACGAAGCAATTATAAAGAATACCGACCATAAAAATAAGGACCCAAGGGATGAGGCGATTGAGCAAAACAATTTAACAAGAAAATGCCAAGTCTTCTTCCTCAGAGGCAAGCCAAGAGGCCCTGACTTCATCCTTAAGTTCGTTAAACCTAGTTTAAAGACAACGACAAAGCATAATCCTTTAATTATATGAACAGCTCATAACAGGTTTAGGTGGATAGTCACCCCTAAAAATAGCAGTGCAGTTTCCTACAAAGCCATACAACTCAACCCAACCAGTCCTTAATACTATGCTTTTCATATAATTTAGATCAGAAGTGCAATGAAAACTTTTGAACTGTTGCAGTTTTAACACCATAGATGTAACACCCCACCTCCGCCAATGCCACTCTTGCAAGCACACTAGCTTTGGAGGGGCGTTAAACAAGGTAAACATGCATGCAGATATCACAAGACAGAACATATAAGTAAAACAGAGTAGTAAAGCAGCGGATAAAACTAACATTTCAAAACCATAGTCAAGTTACATCAAAGTACTTGGTCATTATTTTCCCACAAAACAAAGTCTAGAACATAAACTAAAAACTGAAAAAAAACATAAAGTAACTATCCCCAAAGTAGAAAACCATAGCATGCTCAAGTCCAAACCATTCATGAACTATCCAGAAAAGCAGCTAAAGATCCAGCTAGGTACCAGTGTTCCCACCCTGCAAACCTGGGGGGGGGGGGGAACGGAAGAAAAGAGGCGAAAGAAAACGGGTCAGTCAAAAAGACTGGTAAGTCCTATCTACTATTAGTATAAAAACTAATAAAGTTAACTGGACATATAAAGCAGAGATGAAACATGGGGTGATAACTGGCATGGTGAAGAGATAGATCAAGTGTGGCATCGCATATACAAGGTTAAGTTGCACCAAGTGTGTACTAGTAATCTATGTCAAGTAAGAAAAGATCCCTTGGCCCAATCTTGGCCCAACATCCAGAGATGACCTAGATCAAGGTCCAATCAACACGGTCTAGTCGATCGGCTCCCTAAAAGCCTAACTCGTCAAGTGTCGGTGTCATACGGCCCAATCACGAAGTGTAGTCAAACTGTGCTAGGTCCACCCTAGGGTGTATCAAGCCCTAGGGTGCCAACCACGGACACAAATCAAGCACGCACAGTCTAAACCTACGGGTGCCCGTGTCTGCTTTTTCAACTCCGGACCATGTGCACGACCATAGTCCGCCTGAACCTACACCGGCGCACCTACTCAGCCGTCGTTTTGGTCGCTTACATGTCAACCCAGTAATCGTGCCCCACCCTAGCCTAGTCCCTAGGGTATCATGATACAATCAAGAGGGTTACTGGTGAAAAGGACCACGTAACTAGGGTTTCTAGCGGGTTAACTGTGGTTAACCCTACCCAATCAAGTATCCAGTTGGTTAAGTGTACCCAAGGTTCATGACTTAACCGCGTCAACCCATCATGTTTAATTGGTTAAGTATTCAAGTGGTCCATGACTTAACCCTACCATGTGGCATTAATTAATTTAATGCACCCAACCTCTCACATTAGACCTTGTTGTGGTTACTAGTTAAGCCGGGCGGGTCCGGATAGCTTTACACCACAACTTAGTCTAACCTCTGGTTTCAAGTGCGACATGACCAACTACTCACATTGGGTCCTTTTGCTTGTTGCCACTAGTTAAGCCGGTCGGTTCCGGGTAGATTTATGCTACAAACTCAACCCAACCTCGAGTTGGCCATCCTCATGTTCTCTAGAAGTCATGTCCAAACTCATGTTTACAAACATAATCACAAGTCAATGTTCATGTCATATTTTAAAATCATGTTTCATGTCATTGATATTACCCAAACCCCACGTATTCCCCTCGCATGTACGTTTCGCTTAACATAACATAGATCAAAAGAGGGAACTTGGCAAAACATGACAAAAAGGGCATAAGGTAATAAGGTTGGCCACAAGTTAGACATGGTGGCATATGAGGCATAAATATGTTCATAAGCTTGCATATTACATCATAGGCCTCAAAACATGCATAATATCAACTTAAGCAAAATAGGTGAAACATGGTCATACATGAAACATGGTCATACATGACATAGGATGATAGCTAGTGATTCACATATAACATCATATGCAAGATAACACAAGGTTTATGAGAGTTTCTATGTTGCTTTATGCAACATTTCCAATCAAAGCTCATAGCTTTCTATGCATAAGGTAAAGGTGATAGCTTTACAAACGTGCATAGAATATATTTATGCATAACATGATAGGATCAAAGCACATATCATACTTAGGCCCAAACTCAACTTGCCACATGTCATATTTAACTTCATAGTTAGAATCTAAGAGTAGTGTAGGGCTTACAATGCTATGAAGACTATTAATATATTAAAACAAGATTGAGACGAAGCCACACTAGCCAAAAACCCCAAAATAAAGATAAACTCCAAGAAGCCTTGAGAAAATATGAAGAAGATCCTTGCTTTGAAGGAGAAAGCTTGCAACTTTGGCTTGAATCAAGCTTAGAAACTCTCATACAAACTTAGAAGCACTCAAATAATCTTAGAAACTCTCATATGAATGAAGATGGAGATTATGACAAGAGGGTGGAGGCCATGATTGGTAAACATTTTGGCATAACTTAGTTGTAGGAATGATTAATGAGGGTTTAGGCTAGGTCTAGGGTCTTTTTATAGAGATTAGGGGTAGTTTAGACCATAGGATTAACCCCAAAACATATCAGGTACATCAAATCCCGTCAGAAACTTCTAGAGCTGGACCAGAGACAAGTGCAGGTGCACCAAAAAAATTGGTCCGACCGGGGGGGGGGGTCGACCCCTGGGTCGACACGGGTGTCGACCCCTGGGTCGACACGGGTGTCGACCCATTGGGGGGGTCGACACTGGTGTCGACACCTATGTCGACCCTGCTTGGTCGGGAAAATTCCCGCCCAGTCTGTTTTGGCTGAAATTCGATTCTGAATTCGAATTTGAACTGTTTCCGGGCTTAGAATTTTCTGAGAACTTCATTGGGCCATAACTTGGTCATACGGACTCCGTTTTTCGAAAACTCGGACTCTATTTCGCGTATTTTCCGAGGCGAACGCAATGGCACAGCCCGTTTCCCTTGATTCAGATTTTAGAATTTAATTCTGCCTTGATTTACATTATAACATGTTATTAAAAATACGGGTTGTTACAAGAATGTTGGCATCCTGAGCATTATGAAGGTGCAAATCCTAATTAGTTATAAATGATATTATAATTACACAGTGCTGACAATAATAATGTATATCTTCCTGAGATAGAGTATATTTGTCATTGCGACTTCATCTATATTCTGGTGTAGTATAACATCATGGTTTTATTCAAAATCGGGGTTTTCCATTTCGATAACAAACTTCTTTCCTAGGATCAGGTTTGTTAACTCAAATTGCCCTAATATTAATACATAAATAATCAATTGAACATGTGTACTTGGTAATAAGGATTTAACAATCAGTTAAGAGTTTATTAATAACACTTCAAGACTAATAACACTTTTAGTTAGAAACATGATGGAAGAAGAAAACGAACCCATCAACTTACCATCCTCGAGATGAAAAATTACCAATGAATTCAGGACTAATAACACTAGGCATTCATACCAAGACCCCGAGGAGCAAAATCAGTTACAGCCATTATTGGACCATTGGCGTTTCCGGAAACATCCAAAACTCGGTCTCTCTCTGAATGTTGTTTATCACCGTGAAAGGACAATGCAGACCATCCACTCATTCTGAGTTGCTTAGTCACCTGATCATAGCCTCCTTTAGTTTGGTGAAATATCAGAATTCGACTTCCATCCATCAACTCCCCCAATATTTTCACCAGCCTATCATACTTCAATTTCTTGTCTGCTAATCAAATTTTCAATAAAGTTACAACCAAATTGAACACAGAACCACAAACAAATGAACCGTGTACCTGGAATGATTTCAAATAATTGTCAGGAAATTACAAGGCTCAGCTTTGGTATTGCATCTGAAAAAAGAGTGATATACAGAGGCAAAATATCAAAATGTAAGAGTAAACGATTTCCAAATATATACAATTTAACTTTCTAATCCAAAATCTAGTCATAGTTCTATTAAAATATGTGCTGAAGAGCTTAAAATATCATTCCTAATAATCCAATATTAGCAGATGACCCTTCTAGCAAAAAGATATAGAAAAATATATTGTGATAGCTTCTTTCTTTTCCTTTTTTTAAAGCAGAAAGTTCAAAAATGATTTAAGTAATATATTCAAGCAAAATAATATCTTTCCTTATAAGCAAGTACTTACAGGCACACATTGAGATCAGATCATGTTTGCTCAGTTTCTTAGGGTATAAATTGCTAAGAACGAATATAGAAATATTACTTATGCTATGATCATCTACATTGCATGTAATTCCAACTTATATATGGGAATATTAACTATTTTATATACCAACAATAAAAATTAACATATTTATTTAAATAAACTATATGCTAAGAAAGTTTCTTCTCTTGAAATCAATTTATTTGTTTAATGTACATATAATATGGCTACTTCTATTATCACCACTTATTTTCTTTTCCTACCCAGCACTTCAAAATAATTACATTCACCTTGTTTTTTTTCATCCTTCGCAATGCATCATATGTACGAATCCATAATTAAAACCGATAGGCATGCAATGCAACATATGTACAACTCCATAGAAAGAATGCTACACAAAACTAAGGAAATTGCTGAAATGTAAAACAAAAGAATAAAAAATATGCATATAGTATTCCAAAATGAATATCCATACCACTGAAGTAGCAAAAATCTCTGACTAGTCTGATGAGCAAAGTGCTAAGGAAAAGAAACATGAATTTGGTCCTGTGAATGCAAGCCATTATCTGCTACAATACGAGCACTGAATGAGAGGCTAATTTTTTTTGCTAACCGAGAATATTATGTTTATATCTTACATAAAACATACAATAAAGAAGAGATGAAATGAAATCATGTTTTAGTTACATTTACAAATTAACTTGCAGTAATAATTGTTAAGGACTATACGTAATCATGATAGAGTTAATCACACTAAAGTATTAATCGCTAACTGATGTTTTAAAATGAGAAAAATTGATCAAAGATGCTTGTAAGTGGTAAATTCATGACATAAAATTCTAAATGAATCTATCTTGTACAACCCTATAGATTTCTGAAATCACAAGGTTGCATAAGATGATAGATTTTATTAACTGTGTGATGAATTATCATTTATGGAATATTAATCGAATATGAATATTACAATCCCTTGTGATTTAATAATTTAACAATTCCCGCTAAATAAGTTTTTCGCTTTGGAATTTAATAATTTAACATTTTTTAACTTAAATATATTACTGAGAGATAATCTTAGTTTTGGATAGTTGTGTGACTTAAAGTATTATTACCATAAAGTCTAATTTTAATACTTTGAGATCACCTATCCTCAAGCGATGTCCTGCTGTTATTTTATTAATGCATTAGTAAATTAAATCAAATTAATTATACAAATAAAGTGGAATGAATGGGGAAAATACAATAAATATATCATGTAACAAATGCTTGCTAGCAAAGAATTCATTTTTCGATGAGATCCAAATATTTATAACAATTTTCCAACAATTAATAGAATACCACTATTATTTTCATTGTTGGTGAAAAAATGAGAACAGTAAAATAATGATGTGCTTAGAAACAAAGCGTATGGTAATTATAGCAAATCTCAGATAAGCCATTGGAGAGGAAACAACGTACAAAAAATCAAATGGTAAAAAATTAATTTTATAGTGCCAAAGATGGTTCACTTCACAAATAGACGTCCTGAAACAAGTTATTGTGATGTAAGATAAAATACGGTTTCACATTTTTGGAATGTGCAAGAATAAATTGAGAATTATGCATGCACAAGTACAAATTGAATTCCACATTGTGAGCACATATAGTTTTTAATTGCTATTTGCATGTTAGCAATTTCACATCTTAATTTATTATTTTACTCACTAAGATGCATGTTACGGAAAAAGCCAGAATAGTAAAATAATGATGTCATAATCTTTGCTGTCACACCCATTAGCTCATGATAAAGAAACTGACGTCAAAGATGGATACTTTTCAGCATACCTTTATAGAACTTCAACTTGATATCTTTTATTTTGTGAACTCAAATAAAAATACACGCTAAGGTATGAGTATGTATGCGTGTGTGTGTGTGTACACATATATACAATTTAGAGATACAAGGAATGGATATACCTGTATTAGATGTATACTTTCCCAGCTGCATTCATATCATTGGACTCAATTAGGCACATGAGATGGAGGGGTCAATATGTCCTTAATTCGCTGCTTATGGCCACATACCCATTTAGGACACTTGGGACTGAAAAACTTCTCCATAACTCTCTCATTCATAACCTGGATCATTTTCTCGATTTCATACACGTTGGCGCTTTTTGCTGACTGATCGAAGCTCCTTGAGTTAGAATAAAATCCATAAGTACATTAAAGCTTCCTTCTTCCACTATATGAATCTCTTATGGCCCAATCGACTTGTCTGATGTCCTTCCTTGTCTGTACACACTGTTCAGCAACTCTTCCACTATCAAACAACATTCTTAAAACATAAGGGCGTATTCGGTTACTGATGCACCAAATGGTGCCAAGTGGGTCACTGCATTGCTGGTCGCATTATGCAGCTCGACTTAATTTGCTTTATCCAAACGTATGCGTAATGCCATGTTTTCTTCTTACAAACGTATGCATAATGCCATGTTTTCTTCTTACAAACGTGAACTGAGAAGACTTGTTTTTGAATCTAGCAACTCTTAAAACATCACCTACTCTGTACTTGTACAGTCCTGCACAACCATTATACATACATACAGACATAAGAAAACAATATTATGCATTTGTATGTATAACATAGTTGTATGTGTTGCATTACAGATCAGAACAAGCAGTGACAATGAGCTCGTATTCATGGCCAGGCTTAACATCAGCCAAACCAACCAAGGAAGATGTAAAACTTACAAGATCATGCAAATAACCACAGTAGTACAAGGCTATCACAAATTGTACCACAACCTAAAGGCTATCTCAGTTAATTCCAGCAACACACAAAACAACATACGCAACCTATGCCAAACAACTGAAAGGAATAGAGACAATAGTGCTAAAAAACAGTAAATCATCATCAATCAAGCAATGACAAGAATGACCAAATACTTACCCACAACACTATAGTTGAAGATCAATCGCAGTATACCCAAGACGGTTAACCGAACACATGCACACTTGAATAGACGACCCCCACACACCAATACCTCTCGACAGTATCCCCTATAGATCCAACTCGAACCAAGAGAGCCTAGACAAAAACCAGCACGTCGATTTCTTGATCCACAAGCCAATGACCTTGCTAACGAGAGGATGGCCTGTTTTTGGTAGGTGCCTGAGTAGACCGAGCAAGAGAAAAAGAGAGACAGAGAGGGGATTCCGTTTAAGAGGACATGCCGCGAAATGCAAAGGCTAAGGTCAAAAGGACAGGACAACATGTTCAAGTAGGAACTCAGACAGGCTTATCAGGTGATAGTGAGAAGTGGAAACTTTGGGCGCAAACATAAATTACTGGAAATGGCAAGAGGACTGGATATGAAAATACGTCTCTAAATCGCTGGCGTTGGATTAGGTTGTAGGACAAACAACATCCTCCCAAACAACATTCAAAACCGAACAAATCAAATCTACAACCTCTATATATGCATCGCAAGCAACATGTACCTGCTCGAACGGACTTTATGGTAGCAAAAACTGCTTGTAGTTCAATTTGAAATATCATTCGTTGTAAGCGGACTAGGGTTCGGTGTTGGACTCAGGTCTGTGGGAGAGGACAGCAGAGCACGAGGGGAAGGTGGGGAGAGGGAATTAACCATAGGATGGAGCTTGATTTTGATTTTATTCACAGAAAAAGGGATTTAGGATTAAGGAGAAATGGGAAGTGGAGTTAGGTTTTTTTATTTCGGTTATGTAAGGAGGAGATGTAAACGAAGAAAAGGGAAATGGGTGTGGGGGTGACGCGGGCGAAGTAAAAATGAAAAACGTGACATGGAGGGAAATGAAAATGATATCCTGCCAAGTATAAGAAGAGGCTCTAACTGGCATATAAACGAATGAAGTAGTAAAAATATTAGAAACTAGTACCTTTAGATGCACTAAGTTTACAAATGCTACTAATATATGTTACTAGATGCAGTTTTTCTTGTAGAGTGGGAATGCGATTAAGACATGATTTGTTGTAAATTGTAATATGGAATTATATCAGTATTAACGATGTTGTTTTATATTTGCTATTTGTGATAATTTGAATGATTGTGGTGACTGAATCTTTTATGTATTGTGAATCAAACAATCAACACCTTATGCGAATTGTATGTATACAGTTAGATCTAAATATATGCTTATGCAAGTTATAGGTTGCAAGTTAGATTTACATAAATATTTATATCATTCATGTAGGCTCTATGTATATATGTTCAAACCAATTGTGCCTACATGACTAGAATAGATCTATAATCACATGTTTTTATGCAAGTGAGAACTTTTAATCGGATCCATGTCAAGATCCGTTTAGGATTCATATGAAAGTTTATTGTTAGATCTATGTTTATACATATGTGTTGCAAGTTCACACCCTTAAGTGGTTGTCAAAGTTATAAATATAGTTTTGTCTTATGCCAGTTTTATGTTTGAGGTTATGCCTAGACCTATGCATTAACATGTTATACCATGTTATAGTGGATTCATATAACACCTATTAGGTTATACTATGTTATACCTTTATGTTAGGCTATAACTATATGATTCATGTGACACCTATTTAACTAGGCCCAATATTTATATGCAAGTTTGTGGCATGTTATGCAATGTTATGATATTCATGTTGATTATTTTGCAAGTTCACACCTATGATGTTCATATTGACTATGTCAAGAATGCCAAGTTTACACCTATGACATGTTTATGTTAATGAATTATTTTTATGCCAATTTTGGTGTATGCTAAATTAGGCTAAGTTTTTAGCCTAATATTATATGTCAAAATCATGCGGACGGAAAATTAGGCTAAGATTGTTAGCCTAATATTTAGACGGGGTAACGTTGGGTAAAATTGGTAATTATAGGAAACTTGACGTAAATTGGTTAAATCACATAGGTGATTTATGGCATGAAACGGTATAAATTATATACCTAAATTAATGAACTTGATTAGAAATAAATTTGGGCAATGACATGAATTCTGGATAATTTACATAAATAAAATGTAAATTTAGACAATACGAATATGCTTAACCCGAGGTTGGATTGAGTTGTGATGTAAACCTGCTCGGACCTGCCCGAATGTCCAGTAATCACAACAATACCTATCCAATGTGAGAGGTTAAGGCATTGAGCCCAATAAAAACCCGAGATTAGACTGAGTTGTGGCGTAAGACTGCCCGGAACCGACCAGCATACAGGCAGCCACAACAATACCTATCTAATGTGAGTGGTTGGTGCTTTAATAAGACAATTAAAGCTAAGTTAGGATTGGTAGGGCTAAGTTAACTAAAACACTTAACCAACTCAACATGTTAACTAGACTAGAAGGTGAGGTTAAGTAAAGTTAATACACTTAACCAATTTAACATATTAACTAGACTAGAGGGTGAGATTAAGTAAATTCAGGACACTTAACCATTATAACCTGATAATTAGATAAGTGGGTGAGGTTAAGTAAGTTTAGAATACTTAACCATTATAACACGTTAGCTAGATAAGTGGGTAAGGTTAAGTAAATACACTTAGCCAATTTAATATGTTTGCAAGACTAGAGGGTAGGGTTAAGTAAACTTAGAACACTTAACCATCATAGTGTGATAAATTGAACAGGGTTAAGTTGAAACATGAAGGGACAATACTTAACCATTAGAACATGTTAATTAAACAGATGTTAGGGTTAAGTTAACTAAGGGAACACTTAACTGTTATAACATGTTAGTTAAAACAGGTGGGCAAGGTTAGGTTAAAAGGGACACTTAACCAATACATGATGAATGGGTAGGGTTAAGTAATAAGAAATACTTAACCAATATAACTTGGTTTGCGATGGGGTTAAGTCAACATGAACTACTGATAACACTTAGCCAGTTTAATATGACAAAGGAATGGGTTAAGCTAACTTGAATTGACTAATGACACTTAACCAATCCAACTTGACGAGAAAGAGGGCTAAGTAGTAAACCTTAGTTAAGAAAACCACGATTCAGGAAACTAAGTGGTAAACCTTAGTTAGGAAAACTAAGTAGTAATTCTTAGTATAACACGAGGAGGAGCGAACGTCCATCTAATCTTAAAGAAGGCTCCAACGAATTGGGTTACGAAGCCTGAGGCTTCGAGGGGACGTGAGGGTACTCTTGGTATCCCTCTGTGAGGCTGCAGATGATCCTTCTGGGCTCACAGAGGTTACGGTCTACGTTAGGAGAACCAAGGGTATGCCTTGGTTGCAATATAAGGCAACCTAAAGAATAGGGTGGACCAGCATGATTCGGCGAGACCAATAGCCCTGTGATAGCAACTCGTCGTCTACCTACCATCTTGAGTCAATCGAGATACGTGAAGCGGAAATGCGGAGACTCCAACAGACCATATACTCGCTATCTAGTTATGGTTGCGAATGGCCATAGGTTAGTAGGGCATAGGGGGGCCTGCGTATAGTTCTCATTTTTCAAGGTGTGCCTTTCATTAATTGAGGGAGGGGTCAGGTGGGACCATAGCCGCTGAAAAAACAGACCTTAGCATCTGCATCGGCAGATATCTGAAAGCTCCCGACCGAGTTTCATGTTTCTTAAATTTGCCCTGCCTCGAGACTCGGGTCGCACATATAGAGGACATGTGCAACTAAATATATAGCACGTTTACGATACGATTGGGACGTCAAGCCTAGGAACACATATCACTCTAGGTAGTGTGTCCTAGACTAAGGGGCATCATTCGACAGGTAGCATAATCCCTAGTTGGACCTAGGTGGCATAAATCATGAATCCGAAAAGTGTTCAATAGGTAACATAAAACCTAGTTGGATCTAGGTCGTGTAAACCCTTGTTAAGTATAGAAAGCGCTCGATAAGAAAACCCTAGATTAGATCTAGGTAATAAATAATATATGTACACCTAAAGGCAACCGCAATTACAGGGATTGGGATCACGTTATCATCTTTATACAGATTACTAGTTGGGATACTAGTTAGATGGTGCAGAGATATAGAATGGGGTGTGATAGTATATTCGGTTTAAACTGTCTTGCTTTGGTTTATATTAGTCTGTTATTCTGGTATTGTCCCATTTTCCAGTTTACTCCTGTCATGACCTTTATCCTGTTCGCATGCTAAAAGCCACTAGACTTACTCAGGCTTTATGTCTGACTCTGTTTTTCTTTCATCTTCTTTTCTTCCGTCCCCCCCCATGTAGTCAGGGAGGGAATAACCCTGCTTAGTATAGACTGTTACTCTTTCCAAGCTTAAAGACTCTTTGATGTGCTGCTTTGGACTCTCTTTTCCACCGTTATGGCTGGCTAATGCTACATTAGGGAATATAAATGTTATTTTATGCTTCTTTATTTTGTAAGGCAGATGATACTCTGGTATTGGAAAGCAATTCTTGTACAAACTATTTTATCAATAAAGTAAAGTCTTATTTTCTGCTGTTTTAATTTTGTCTGTCTTGTAATTTATCTGCATCTTTTACCTTAAATGCTCCACAGAACTTAGTGCATTCCCTTTGTGAGTGACAGTAACGGATGTGGGGTGTTATAGTGGCTACGTTGGATAAGACGGAACCATCCATTGTCTTGATGGCGGCCGTAGGTGGAGTGACCGAGAAGACTGAATTCAAAGCGAGTCTACAAAGGGATCCCTCGAGGGATCTCAATGAGTTTTATTTTTAAGTTGATCGAAACTTACGCCATAGGATGTGCAGGCAAAAAATAGAATTGAAATATATGCAATAAATAATTAAAAGGCGCTTGAAACTGGAGTCAAGCGTGATGATGGGAAGAGAAAGATAAGAGATGAGAAAGGAAGCTTAAAGAATTGTAGAAAGTGGAATAAGTATCCCTCTTATGCAAATCTGAATACATCTCTTGAAAAGATTTATAAGGAAACGAAGGCGCTCATCCCGTATGGTATGCATTCCTCTAGAAAACCTTCTGAGAAGGAAAAAAGATCCAGGAAGTAATGCTTATTCCATGAGTTGGATGGGCATGACAGGTTGGAGTCCAAACTCCTCTGCAATGAGATAGAATAACATGTTAGGGCTAGGATTCTCCCTAACTATGTCAAAATGGCCAGGCCTGAGTGGTTTATGGCCTAAAATCGAGGAGATCCTTGATCCACTACTCACATGGTCATCTCATGATAGAGATGGTGACGGTGGACCCCAGAGAGGATCCCTTTGAATAGATTTCCCATTAATTGCTTTTGTTTAGGTTTCTGCTTTAAATTGCCTTTGTCGGCGAATGAATAAATGATGTCTTCGCTTCAACCGGAGAGCTAGATTCAGAGACCCCAACTACGAACTCCTTTCACCATATTATGATCGGACGAGCTCGTGTACTTAAACTATTATTCCCTTTCGCTTAATGGTGAGTAGATGAGCTAATAGTTATTGAACGTGGGTCCCTTTCATCATAGGTGAATGGATGAATCCATATGAAGAACTACAGGTTTCGTCATTGGAGAGTGATAGGATGAGTTCGTAAAGGCAGGCTCCGTCACCATAGGCTGATAGGATGAGTCCGCATGGCTGAGTTCCATCACCAGAGAGTAATAGGATGAACTCAAGAGTTATGAATCATGTCGCTACAGAGCGATAGGAAGGATTCATATCGAAGAACCATGAGTCCCGTTGCCGGAAAGCAATAAGATGAACTCATAATGACAAATTATGAGTCCCTTCGTAGGAGCATGACTGGATGGATTTGTATTAGCGAGCAGCGAATCGATGCAAGGGAAACTGATGAGATCACCTGATGGCTGCTTAGGTGTGGGTTATACTCGCATGGGATAGGCTCAGTGGGGCAGTAGATTTGAATTTCTCTTATTACGATCCTGAGAGGTGGTTAGACTTTATTACGATCTTATGTGATCGAGAGACTTCTTGGAATTTTGGACTTCTGACTCCTCAACAATATGATTCGAATTGATCATGGTTTCCCATTAATATGGTTCGGGATGATTACGAGCATAGGTTTTTGAATTTTTGTTAATACTATCTGGGGTGATCGTGGTTCAATTCAGTGCGATCGTGGATCTCTGGATTTCATATATTGGACTTCTACTACATATTTCTATGGCCAATGGATTATTCAAAATGCATCTTGCACCGAAAGATATGTTTTAGAGGGGCCCAACTTTTGGTAAGGTAGACACAATGTGAATTTCTAGCAAATGGAGTGCTCATGATTTGAGTTTAAGTTTTGAAAAGCTCGAAATGGTTTGGATGAAGCACGGAATCTCAGGTCAGTGGGGCCAAGTTCAGCCCTCATCTTAATTTCGTGCAATTTCAACACGCGGCTCGGCATAATACACGGGAAGCAAACTCAGGGTCAGCTCGACCCAACTTAGGCTTGGATTGACCCAGTGAGGAAAGGAAGTCTCGGGTTGGCTAAGACTCGGGTCGGCATAGGCGATCCGAGTTAGGTCGACTTGAGAATAACTTGGATCTGGACTTGGTCTCATCTCCTAAATTCACTCCTGGATATTCTCCTACTTCATCGGATCGAAGCACATGTATATGGTCAACCCAGGCTTGGTTTGACCTAAACCTGGAAATTGCTTAGGAGACTCTTTCAAATGGATACACGTGGTGCGCAGGTCACTCCAGGGATTCCGGATCGGCCATTACGTGGCATGCCGACCTAGATTGGTTGCATCCAATAAATACACACTTCTAGGACTTAGAAAGGGATTAAACTATATGAGATTTGTGATTGAACTATATGAGATTTGTGATATTTATGGTTAATCGTCAAGAGAACCATTTTTGACGACAATAAAAAACATTGCTTTGTTCCATGAAATGGATGGATATAACATAGCCGAGTGGACATTTAAAGGATGTGATCAAGTAGAACATCAAGAATGGTCGTCTCGTATGGAATATGAGCAACCACCGGATGCACATGATCAAAGCAGGTTTAGCTTATGTGGATGGGTTGCCATCAATTAGTTATTTGAAATTAGAGAATAAATGGCTAAGTTACTTGCACATTTATGAGGACTAGAGAGAACCCTAGGCATGCTTAGAGACGATGACAAACCATTTGGATTTTTGTCTTTTAGTGAGTTTGCAATAAATTGGCTAAGTCACTTACTCTCGTATGGGAGCAAACAAGAAACGTAGAAAAGCTTTGAGATGATAATAAACTAACGGTTTTCAAATGTAATGAGAACCTTTTTTTTGGTACTTTAATGAAATTACTTGACAAGTATGGACTGTGCTTGGTACAAAATTAGCAGCTAAAATTTAACTTTAACAATTTACTAGTCTTCAAGTATGGATTGTACTTGGCAAGGTTCAGGTCACTTCACTAGGACATGATGAAGCGTCTGTTCGATCATCGAGTATGGACTATGTTCGACAAGTGATAGGCCATTACGTTAGGACTTGGCAGGACCCTCTATTATGATTGCTAAGTGTGGACTACGCTTCACATGATTCAGATCACTTCGTCATAACTTCACAAGGTACCTAATCGATCACGAATTATGAATTATACATAGCAAGATTTGAGTTGTCACAACATCGAGCGGTCATCCTGTCTGGACTATGCCGAGCAAAATCCTAATTAGGTTAAGATTTTTGGGTATGGACTATACTCAATAAGAATTCGGAGAGACAAGATTCTCCTGAAGAGACCACATACTTGGATTCTAGCTTGGAACAACTATGGATATGGACTTGGATTTAGCTATGGATTTCATAAGAAAACCATCGAGACTATATACTTGGACGTTGGATTGGCTGGCTCGAATAATTACGAGTTCGGGTTTTCAAAAGCACGATGATACAAAGCACATCTTCCACAGCTAGATATATTTTTATAAGGAACAAATGGTAACCCGTCTTTTTACAAAGCCATTACACATCAGAATTGGATACATGGGTGGCTTAATCATTATGGAGGATTGTCCTAAGAGATGATCAGATAACTCATACTTGAGAATGGAACAAGGAATTGGAACTGTGGATAATCACAGCGACTCAGTAGGGACATTAAAAATTAGCTGAGTATGAAAATACACTGGGAATGAGTTCAAATCGGTATGCACCAAGGGCTCAAGATTGATATAGATTCAATGGATTTCAAGTTGTCTAGATTGGATTACCTTGGATCGAATGGATGTCAGAACGTGACAAACTCTATATCATATTGGTGCTAATGGAAACAAGAGAAGGGTGCAACACTTAAGATTAGCTCAGCTGTATCACATTGGATCAACATGGATGAAATGAGTAAAAGAAAGGAAGTATATTCGAAATGGGCCAATTTGGTCTTGGATGAACCAAACCAGATTGGTTCATGTCTATACATATAGGTTCAGGTAATTCGATTCAAGCTGTTTAGAATTGTTCGCCTCGACGCCTCCAACTTCTCCATGAGTCTTCTCCCGAAACACGGAAGGTCATCTAGTTTCTAAACAACAACTATCAACTCTTTATCTCCACTTTCTTAGAAACAAACAACTGTAATTATAATTAGCAGTATAAATAAAAGATTATAATAAGTGGAAGTAAGGCAGAGTTTGCCGAACCATTATAAAATTATGTATTTTTATTTTTAATATTTCTATGTATGTGAATATGTACTTGAATTTGTATAATTTGCGCTTGAGGTGTTGTAGGGAATTTGATGTTAGCAGCAACAAATGATGACGAACTCAAACAAATCATGCAAGAAATAAAAAACTCTAAAAAAGATGCAAGTTTTAATTCGGTGTTTTTGAACTATAAACAAAAAATAAAAATTGATTTGCTTGTATTTTAATTTTATTTTTGCACACCATTACCAATTATGGCGCGCGAAGGTACGCATTTACATGTAAAGTATGACAAAATGGATCTTTCTCCGCATTTGGGTAACATCAACTTTACAATTTGTTTTTGTGTGATTGAACTATCTTAATTAAAATACATAAACACTAATTCAACTTAGATGATGAAATGTGTGAATTAACCTACACAAAGCATTTTTAATTCATAAGCATTATGATGCTAAATGAAGTTCTATCAAGTGTGATTATCAAAAATATTTGTCTATCTCTTTGTACGCTAACTCAAATTAACATCCATGGAGAGTAATTAACGGTTGATTTAATTATGTTAGAGTTGTCGATTAACATTTGGCATATAATTATATGTAAAAAGGGTTATAAAATTTAATCACAAATCTTATAATAATGCTGGCTACCAATTTAACTTGTTAGAGGTACCCAAAGGCATACCTATGTGAGGTCTAGATGGGGCCGCTACCCATATTGAATTTTGCATTTTTTTTAATTTAATATAATTATGTTGTTCAATTATCTATGCTTTCTACTTGTTACATGAGATCTTTACTGATCATGTTGTATCAACACAAAAAGATTTTAAAACTATAGATTGTTTATTCATTCTCTTAGAAATGTCTCACTATCACTCATTGTCTATAGGATCTCTAAATTCAAACGACCAAACTTGGTGAAATTCTAGTCTCATTTTCATTAAATACAAACGAATTTCATAGTGTAAACTCTTCATCTAAACAATCTTGCAAATGTGGGTTCCTTATAAAAAATTACAGTTGCTTGCATGGTACAATTTAATAAAATTTATAGCTAAAATAAGAATAAAATGTATCATCATGGAAGACCCAACTTCCCATGTGTAATGCACGGATCTCTCACTACTGCAATTATACAATCTTCTAGCATGGTGAAGCTAATAAAAAACAAATTTCTTATTCTTGCTTCTCAAATGAAGTGTAATCAAAAGCTTTCAATCCTACCAATCAAGTGGTTTCTTTAAATCTAGAAATTAAAATTTTCTCAACAATATTATCTAATTTCCCACTATCCTACCAAACAAATATGTAGTTGATTTGTTTTAAAATTGGAAACTCTAAAACTTATTGATTTTATTATATGAAATTGTTCCAAAGATGCTTTAACATCTGAATTGATCAACAATTGTTTTCATAAATGGTTTTACTAGCATAAACCAAATGATTGTCCAAAATATGACTCAATAATTAAGCTTGGTATTTTCTTTCATTTTCATAGAAAAATAATAACTCGTGATTTGTTTTTTATTTGTTTCTAGGAATTCCTTAAGTATAAAATATGAAAAATAATATGTTGATTTATTTCATATAACATGTAATATTTTATCATGTTTAAATTGAATATTAGTGTATAGCTTATTTCCTCAAATTTGGTTTGATTTTGCTATAAAAATATGGTTATTTATAACGTTCTGCCTCCACCGATTCAAACCACTACGTATGCCACTGGATGTACCTAAAAATTAATAGACGTAATAACTACCATATAAATGTTACCGTCGACACTAGCTGTCTTTGATAAGTCATGCTTAAACATAAAAAGAAAACTTGAAAAATGGGAAGTTAAAGGAAAACAAAACCCTTCTTGTGCATCTTATAAAAACTGATATGCCAGATACTAGATAACTTAGTACGTTGGCCATGCTGCACTACATTGAACTGTAACGACCCAGATTTTTAATCGTTTTTTTAAACATTAAATTTTGGTTTTAAATGTTGATTTGGAAATATAAAAGGATTTTTATTATTTAAAACGAGGTTTAAATGTATAATTTATAATTTAATTTTAAGCAAGACCGTAACAACGTGGTAGTTCGTAATGTTACGTTTTGAACTTCAATTGAATATACATAATCCATTTTAAATCGGATCTTTTTACAACAAGAATTTTCCGAATCTATTTGATTAGAATTTTCTAATGAAAGCGAAAAATCAAGATTTCGTGTTATAAATTTTGACTTATGTTCAAATGAAATTTTCAAATAGTCGCTATGGAATCGTTTATAAATTATAATGTTTTATTTAATAAATAAAAAAGGTTTTTTTAATGAATTGAATATCGTTTTAAACAGGAATTCAATAAAAATGATTTTTGAATAGTTATATATGTTGTTGGAATATAATAGAGGTTAACAAATTTTTTAAAATATTTAGTTTATGTTGATTTTGCAGAAATGTGAATTTTATATTAATCTAATCTAGTTAAAAATAGCCAATTTTGAAACAGGCACAGATTTCAACAAAACTACTTTCATTGGATCTATAACCTTAAAATTTTGTATGAAAATTAATTTCACGGCGATCCGATGTCATATGTGACTACGGCAGCCATAAACGCATAACTAGTTTATGTAGAAATTAATTAAATGAATTTAATTTAATTAAAAGGAATTTGTGTATAAATTAAGATAACGATCGAATTAAGACCCGAGACCTATTCCATTGAATTCGTATTGACGTTTAGTGTCAAGATATATATGGTTCGTTATTTTTGGAAACCATGTATTTTATTGTCCAATTATAGCGTTGTTTTACCCGTAAAATATTATTCAAGGTGAACAGCCTCGGAATGTGACGAAACTTGTACCATTGGATCTGTAAGAATTAGGTATTACAGAAATTTGATTTTCGTATCGATCGGACTTATAGTTCAATCGTGGAAACGACAAATGACTAGATTTTTTATGTAATCTTTTTATCGACTTAACATGAATCTTACTAATAACCAATTTTCAAACGGCCTCAAAATTCAACAAAACTAATTTTATTGAATCTGCAATGATTATTTAATGTAGGATTTCAAGTTTCAAGATTTTTTGAAGTTAAAATGTGATCATGTGCAATTTAAACGTGTATCGATTCACATGGTGACATTATAAAGGAATTTTTACAAATGATCTCGGAATTTGACGAAACCTATTCCATCGTGTTCGGAATATTTAATTATTCTAGAATCTCAATTTTCGTCTCATTTGGATGTCGTATGAAGTGGTTTTTGCGTGAATCTTGCGACATAAGTTTTGTAATAATTAAATAGTATTATTGTATACACCTATTTATACACCATCTCGTGAAAGTCCTAAATAGATCCAATGGCATAGTCAATGCTTGGTTTCATCCTCTACCCTAATTCGAATGATCGAAAACGTTTGATACTTATTCCACCAAAATTTCTAAATCTGTAAATCAAATTGAAAATCGTCCAACTACAAGGTCCTATAACTCAGCAAGACCTAGCTTTTCAACGGCTATGATCGTTTTTAGGCTACTAGATTGGTTGGAATCTGTCTCAAAAGCCACGGCGGTTCAACGGCTTGTGAGGGCGGTAGACGACACCGAATTGGATGGGGTTTTGGTGAAAGAATGGCGAGGCTAGGGAACGTGCAATGGTGTTATCAGATCGACGTCAGGCCGAAGGTAGGACGGCTTGGTGATCAGCTGTAGCAGTGTGTGTTGGGTATTAGGCATATGAACAAAAGCAGTGTAATTTGGAACGGAGGAAAACGAATGGAAATCGACCTAATTTATTTCACGAAGTAATTGAAATTATTAATTTAAGTTAATTTTTAATTAGGAGATAAAATAGCTAATTATATTATTATTATTATTATTAAGTAACCCTATCATATGTAAATTAGGATAGGATGAAGTGCGAACTAGAACAAACATGAGATGGGAACACGAAGCAAAGGGTAAATGAAGGAATCAACCTAACTGAAGTGTAAACGAAAGTAATTAACTAAGTAAATTTTTAATTAAGGAAAGTTAATGATTTTAATTTAAATTATATGATTATAATATCATAACTTGTGCATATGTGGGCAGAATAAAAAAATGAGAGGCGTTGGGACCATATGGATGAACATTATACTCTGGAACTGGTTTGAACAAAGCTAAAAGCATATGGAATTTTTCAGTTAAATTAAACGCGTGTTTAATTTAACTGAAATCGAATCGCTTTAGCGACAACGAAATCAATGTGAGTATAACTCACTTAGTTTGTCCCACGTATATTTTACATAAGTCGGGTTTAATTTTTGTGTGCTATTGTTGTTTATTATTGGATGTTGTTAATTATATATTCATATATTGACTGAACTGATTAAATTAAATGTTCATTTATTTTAATTGAAATCAATACATATTTTGAATGATTGCAACTAATGGAGGTAATTTACCTTGTCGGTCATGTTTATAATAATATAAACATATAAAACAAATGGTTGGACGCTTGTATTGCTTTTATTAATTGATTGTAGAAATTTATTAGTTGAATTGATTATTTTAGTTTATCGTGATATGTTATCGTATTAAATGTATGATTTGAGGCAATATGAAAGGACCCGTAACTTCCCCGTGAAGGAAAGAGCGGATACTTTGAGAACAACACACAAATGAACGCAGACGGAAGAACATTTTATTGCTATTACAACAATTCCATCAGATACAAGAATATACAGAGTATAAATGAATAAATTACATTCGATAAATATCAGAGATTACAATAAATTACATAGCAGCGGAAAAACAATATAAAACACAACTGAAAGTAATGCACGGATACAGAGCTTTCCGAGCATCGTTCCAGCTGTAAATCAGGATCCTGTGAATATAAATCTGCAAAACCAAAACTACTAGCTGCCCGTGTCGAAAATAGGGGCACCCAGAGTTTAGGTTAAAATAATAAACTCCAGGTCAGTCATGTGACTGGTGTGAGAACTAAAACAGTTATTTAACGCTTTACTTTAAAAGAGAGTTCAAGGGACCACGCCGTATAACACGGAACGGGTTTCCTCCCAAGAATACCAGTGCATAGAATAAACAGCGCAATGCTTTTTCGAAAAATGAAGCTATTATAAGACCCAGGTCCCATCACACAATGCAACGCAAGCCGGAGGATAGGGTTTTCCCTTATAATAGCCAAACATGCTTGGTACGTTTAAAACAAATCATTTGATACTATAATAAGTGTATAGTGTCAAAACAATTTCAATCATAAATATCAATCATAGACGGCATGGGTACCATATATCATGTCGCCATACTAGTTCTACAATTAAAACCGCAATACACGTATTGGAAATTGGATTTCCGTCATGAGTCGAGGTAAGGGGCAAGCTCCTCTCCGCTTCGAGACACTCTAGCAAATGCCTCAGGACTACACACTCTGGGTAACCCCTGGGATCCTCCAAGACCGGTCCTCTCTTACGTTTGAGGATTAGTTATTCCTGAACACACGTTTCCCGGCCCTATAAGACCTATAATCGAGGCGCCTCGCATCCAAACCACAAAGGTGAAAAGTATATAAATGTCATGGCTGGTAGGTCACTGACACCACCTATAGCTAGAAAGAAACGTCGTGCACTCCTTGGGTCCTCATCCCGTTTTTGACTCATACCGAGGTGTGAGGCTCGCGAATCCACGCTATACACGAAGCTGCCACGTAGGCCGTGCTTTGATCATCAACCACAAGACTTTGCTTTTCAACAGAAGCCTTGATCCATGCAACTCAGCGTGCCACATAGGCAATTCATGCCATGCGATTGATATCTATCGATATATAACCTCTAAGCTCGTACGTCTCAGAGAAGGGCGTTAAGCAAGAGAATAAATTCTCCGCCGCCAAACAGATATATATTTAACAGAAATCAATCAACACAGAATAAAATCCAATGTCAGACACACAATCCACTTACAAGTTCGTTCTGGGTCTGAACGAAACCGGAGGCACTTTCCTCGCATATCCATCGATCTCCAAGTACGTCTGGACGACCACCAACTATTTCCATCCTCTTGGGTGTACAACCCAATCAGGATCATCAGTAATTATCCAAACGATGTGAAGACTTCCGGTCTTCGACCACCGTCATCATCTTCGACTTATCGTCGAATCGGTTATTCAGAATGGGTATAAACCCGGCCTTTCCGAACAACCCGCGTATATTAAAAACAAATGTTACACAAACACAACATACGCCTCATTCCAATTTATTAGTCACTAACCGTAAATCAGTAAGAGAGCAATCCCCCAAATATTAACCCCGAAGGCCGAAACCAACATCAGATCAGTACATAGGAAACTATTCTTCTTAACTAACCCACAGCTAGTTTCTAAATTTCAATTCTTAGGGAAAGGTTCCCATTAATTTTATCAAAGATAAATTCTTTAAAATTTATTCTTTAATCTTCCATTGGATGTCATATCAAGCCAAATTATGGTTTTCCAAACTAGTCGAGATTAGCGAACCACACCGAAGTAATTATTTATTATATTTCCCAATCCCAACCTATTCATCCCATGAAGCAAAACTGGTAATACTCCATATCTAATACCACGGTGTTATCGGTAAAATTAATTACCATTCCACGTTTAAATCTAATTAAAGACTTGACTATCGTTTTGGAGCAAAACTGGTGATACTCCATTCTCATTCACTTTCTAAATCTGATAATTTATATTATCAATCCACATTTCAATCTAATTACAGATTCATTAAAACTACTTTTACTGGGTTAAAGAACTAATGTCATTGAAAACACAGTTCACGACAAACCCAAATCACATTCTATTTATTATCGGGTTAAAGAACAAGTGTCATTTAAAACACCCTTCACGATAAACCCACAAATCAATTCTATTTACAACCCATTTCAAATCCAATTTATTTATTTAAAAATAAATGGGTTTTAATTTTAGTTCAAAACTAGTTCAATTCGATAAAAATCTATTTTTATCTTTTCAAATATGGAGTTTTTCATCCCAAATTTTTTCCAAATAATTTCTTATGATTTTACACAAATTATTACTATTTTAAATAATTTTATCAAGGCCCGTACAGTCGATTTCCATCAACGGCCATCGAACTGCACTTACAGCGACCTTTTCCAAATTTGATTTGGACGTATCTCCAAATCCAACCGTTAGATTTCAAATTTCTAATATTCATTAGAAAGCTCTTTTCGATATGAACCCAACGATTCCGGTTTTAGGAGATTCCGATGGTCGGATCTCCCGTAATGTCCGTTCGAAGTCAATGGTCGAAATTTACGAACTGCCGCGGCGCGGCGCGTTCTATTCAGGCCATTATATATAATATATATATATATATATATTATATATATTTCGTCGATTCCTATTTAAAACGAATTTTAAAAATAGTTTAAAACTCGTTTCAAAAACAAATTCAACTTCCAATTCAAATTCAAATCAAAATTGAATTTTCCCTTATAAATTCGTTTTAAATTCATTTCAATTCAATTCAAATTTCAAATTCATTTCAATTCAAATTCATTTTCTATTCAATTCAATTCAAATTCGTTTTCTATTCAATTAAGTTAGAATTCGTTTTCCATTCAACTCAATTCGAATTCGTTTTCTATTCAATTCAAGTCAAATTCGTTTTCTATTCAATTCAAATCAAATTCGTTTTCTATTCAATTCAAATCAAATTCGTTTTCTATTCAAATTAAATTCGAATTCGTTTTCTATTCAATTCAATTTGAATTCGTTTTCTATATATTCGATTTTTTAAATCTCTTTTCAATATTCATTATAAAACGAATATAATCGATATAAATATTGTTCGCGTCAAAATAGCGCATCTCTAATCAACACAGCTTTATATATTTCAATAATTCCGTTATTCTATTCCACAAATGAATATTTATTCTATTCAATACGTGAATCTATATTTTTGTCAACACGTGACTAATCTCAACGAATGAGTACTGTCTACGTGTGACTATTTTTGTTATTTAATATATTTTATAAAAATTATGGTATCTATCGTTTGATTTAAATCAGACTCCAACCGTAAATTAGTAAGAGAACGATTCCCTGAATATTAACCCCGAAGGCCGAAACCAACATCAGATCAACATCCAGGAGACCACTCATCTTATCTATTTTCCAGTTAGTTTCTAATTTTATATATGATAAAGATGTAAATTTTATTGTTAAAATATTTCGTTCAACACATGACTAATCTCAACGGATGAGTACTGTCAACACATGAACCTTCATTTTATTATATTCTTTATTTTCTAAATTGGAATGAGGCCCAATCAATCACCATATAAAGTTAATTATATGGATTCCATACAACACATGTATATAATAGCAACGATAAATAATCAACCATCATCCAAAGTGCACTACACTGTATAAGCAACAAATATAGATATTTAACGCTTATAACAGCCTGTCAATCAATCGATCGACATACAACTAATTATTGGGATTAGTGTATGTCATATTTTATCCCAATACCCGTGTGGGGTTCAAACAATCAAACACAGATTTTATTTGTGCAGTTAGGCGATGTGTAAAATTTATCGACCCAATCAATATCAGACAAATCAGTGTATATAAACAAATCGGCCGATTTGTTTATAATTTTTTTTCACTTTCACGTTAAAAATTATATTTTTAACGACCAAATAATTCATTTCAACACATTTACAATTTATTATCGATTTCACATCAACAACACAAACAATTTTTCACAACACATCAATCAAACAAACAAGCCATCCATGGTCTGTGCATGACGGGTGTCAGGTGCTACTAAACACCGTCTGCATCCTAGCATATATTATAATATAACTAGAAAAAGTAATTTTAAAAGGTGAGAAGTTCTCACCAATAGCTATCCCAACTCCACGACACTTCATTTATAGAAATCTTCGTCATTCTCGCCTTTTGTCACTTTCGTTGCCCGTATTCACTACATATATAAAAATCACATTTTTATATTATTGCTATGTATATAAAAAAAATCGAATTTTTATCTAGCTAAACATTATAATTTTTTCCACTCTTTACTTATATAAAAATATCGCCTTTGCATATCTAAAAATATCGTCTTTCTCTATATAAAAATATTTCTATTTCGCTAAAAATTATATTTTTATATTGCTCTTCTCCTAATAAAGATTATATTTTTATTACTCTACTTGAATAAAAATTATATCTTTACTATGCCACTAGTATAAAAATTATATTTTTAATCTCTAAACTATATAAAAATCAAATTTTTATTCCACTTTTCAAACAAATATAAAATCAAAATTTTATATTGTTAATACCTAAACAAAAATCACATTTTTATGTTGTTCACTTACAATATAAAAATCTATTTTTACCTCGCTTTCATGATGCTAAAAATCTCATCTTCATCTTATAAAAATCTATTTTTTGTCTTAATAAAATAATCATTTTCCCTAAACCAAAAATCTAATCTTGTTCATCATTAAAAATCCATACTTCATGTTGATAAAAATCTAGTCTTTATACCGATAAAAATCACACCTTTTTATTCGACTAAAAATCATATTTTTAGCTAAATAAAAATCTTATTTTTACTTCATTCAAAAATCATACTTTCACATATGAGATTTACAACTAAAGATCACATTTTTTAAATTCAGTTTTGCATATAAAACTCTAGAGAAAAATAAAATAAAAACTATGTCGTTTATACGCAAAAATAAAATAAAACCAACGTATTATAATTAAACATTAAATAAAATAAGATAGGATAACAAACTTACTGCTCAGATCGGAAGGAGGGGGTCGGTTGCGTCGGAATCAGGGGGGAAGAGCTGTGGGCCACGGCGGACTGGGACTGGGCGAGGGTTTGCGATGGGGTCTTGGAGCGAGGGAGGGTCGGCTTTGGGGGTCACGAGGGGGAGGGCAAGGGCGCCGATGCCTGGATGTCGGTGGTGGAGACTGAGCGACGGGGGTGCTGTGATGGGGGTTGATCGGAGGAGCGACGGTCGGTGGGGTCTCCCTGGGTGGCGGCGACTCATCGGGGGGGGGGGGGGGGGGTGGCGGCGATCGATTGCGTCCCCCCTTTCTGTTTTTTTCCTTCTGAATGAATCGGGTTCGAAATCAAAGGGGGGGCCAGATAAAGAGATAGGGAGAGGGAAGATATTTTAATTTTATATTATTTAATTTCAAGAAAAGTTGACTTTTTATTTCGACCTCGAAACGGGGCCCACCGCCTGTCGTCCATAGCGTTTCACCCCCATTCCGAACACAATGGGATATGTACTATAAGCTGATTCGATCGTTTCGATCAGTTTCCGTTAAAATCAACATATTACTCTATATATTGAATTTGAACGCGCATTTCAATTTACTGGGGTCACATACTAACTCGAAAAATTCCAGAAAAATATTTTCTAGCTTCGTACTGACGATACGGTCCTAATAAAATTAGTTTCGTCGAATTCTGAGACCGTTGGAAAAATGGCCATTTTCCAGTCGATTAAAATCAACTGAAACTGGTCAAACGCGTTTTCCTTTTCCACGCTCACATATTGAATCGAAAAATTACGAAATTTGAAACCTAGCAATAATTTGACATCCCGGATCCAACAAAATTGGTTTCGTCGAAATCCGAGGTCGCTTGCAAAATTTCCATTTTTAAGGGCCTGAATTCCATAGCGACTATTCAGAATTTTCAACTGGACATATCTTTTGATCCCCGCTATGAAATCTTGATTTTTCGGATCCGTTGGAAAGATATCATCAAATAGATCCTATTATTTTTGGTTTCGCTAAAATCCGGTTTGTTTTGCACCCGGTACGTTCAATTGAAGTTTGAAATCGAATTATCGAACTACCGTGCCATTTTCAATTCCTTTTATAATTATATATAAGTATTATATTCTAACGACGACGTATATAAATATATACGTTCTAAATATATTCAAAATAAATTTTCGTCGACATTATTTAAAATAATTCATTTTAAATATTCAAAATTCGCTAAAATTGCCAAAATAAAAATTTTAAACTGGCTCAGATTTTCCGGGTTATTACAATCTCCCCCACTTAAAACTTTTCGTCCCCGAAAAGGAACGAAGCCGAAAGTTGTTTAACAATTCAACTCAACTTCCAGTATTTTGATTACGGCTTAAGTTCTTTAACTTTTCAGTTTCTAAAAACTTTTCAAATTTTCAAAAATTTGGCTAACACCCTAAATTTTCAAAAAATTTCGCCATAACCTCCCCTGCACCGGGAGCCATGGGAAAATCCCGAAATGGCCATATAGGCCTTCTGATCTCAAAAAGGAAAAGGAAAAGCCAAGCGGCTAGCCAATAGGCTCATAAAATCATCATCACCCAAACAAAACAGTAAATTATGGTAAACATATACCTATTTGTCGGGCAAACAAATTTTATTCTCTGCTCTAGCCTCCTTGCTATGACCTGTTCAATGTAAGTACATGTATATGCAAGCAAATGCAACTTATTTTCAATACAATTCAATATTTGATGCAATTAGGCATAATGGTTCAAAATTTATCTAACAACTAAACAAGCAACACAAACATCAATCGATTAGTGGATTAACGTTTCAAATTGATAATTTTGATACATATACAAAAATCATGTTTTTGATGCCAATTCGCAACAATGTATTCTATCTAGTTATATTTTGGTTCCCACACCAGTCTAATGGAAATATATAGATATCACACCTTCGAAACACGAAAATAAATACTAGTGATGGCGCGCCATCATCAGAATCTTGTCCGGTCGACTAAAGTGTGATTCTATATCTATCCAGTACATTAAAACTTCGAATATACATGACATGTATATGCAAAATCTTTATATATTGGATTGTCCAAATTCAATATAAATAAATATTCAAATACGTATAAAACGATTTAAATTTTAAAACAAAATTGTTTTCATTTGAAAAATATACTCTTCACACTCGTTCTAGGATACTACTGATCCTATCTCTAACGAGTCATTCTAATTGGATATTACTAATCCAGTATCTGATGAATTCTTTCGTATGGTTCTAATGTGTCTTGTTCTCGAGCTCTGTAAACCAAAGTTCTGATACCAAATGAAAGGACCCGTAACTTCCCCGTGAAGGAAAGAGTGGATACTTTGAGAACAACACACAAATGTACGCAGACGGAAGAACATTTCATTGCTATTACAACAATTTCATCAGATACAAGAACATACAGAGTATAAATGAATAAATTACATTCGATAAATATCAGAGATTACAATAAATTACATAGCAGCGGAAAAACAATATAAAACACAACTGAAAGTAATGCACGGATACAGAGCTTTCCGAGCATCATTCCAGCTGTAAATCAGGATCCTGTGAATATAAATCTGCAAAACCAAAACTACTAGCTGCCCGTGTCGAAAATAGGGGCACCCAGAGTTTAGGTTAAAAAAATAAACTCCAGGTCACTCATGTGACTGGTGTGAGAACTAAAACAGTTATTTAAAGCTTTACTTTAAAAGAGAGTAATTCAAGGGACCAAGCCGTATAACATGGAACGGGTTTCCTCCCAAGAATACCAGTGCATAGAATAAACAACGCAATGCTTTTTTGAAAAATGAAGCTATTATAAGACCCAGGTCCCATCACACAATGCAACGCAAGCCGGAGGATAGGGTTTTCCCTTATAATAGCCAAACATGCTTGGTACGTTTAAAACAAATCATTTGATACTATAATAAGTGTATAGTGTCAAAATAATTTCAATCATAAATATCAATCATAGACGGCATGGGTACCATATATCATGTCGCCATACTAGTTCTACAATTAAAACCGCAATACACGTATTGGAAATTGGATTTCCGTCATGAGTCGAGGCAAGGGGCAAGCTCCTCTCCGCTTCGAGACACTCTAGCAAATGCCTCAGGACTACACACTCTGGGTAACCCCTGGGATCCTCCAAGACCGGTCCTCTCTTACGTTTGAGGATTAGTTATTCCTGAACACACGTTTCCCGGCCCTATAGGACCTATAATCGAGGCGCCTCGCATCCAAACCACAAAGATGAAAAGTATATAAATGTCAAGGCTTGTAGGTCACTGACACCACCCATAGCTAGAAAGAAACGTCGTGCACTCCTTGGGTCCTCATCCCGTTTTTGACTCATACCGAGGTGTGAGGCTCGCGAATCCACGCTATACACAAATCTGCCACGTAGGCCGTGCTTTGATCATCAACCACAAGACTTTGCTTTTCAACAGAAGCCTTAATCCATGCAACTCAGCGTGCCACATAGGCAATTCATGCCATGCGATTGGTATCTATCGATATATAACCTCTAAGCTCGTACGTCTCAGAGAAGGGCGTTAAGCAAGAGAATAAATTCTCCGCCGCCAAACAGATATATATTTAACAGAAATCGATCAACACAGAATAAAATCCAATGTCAGACACACAATCCATTTACAAGTTCGTTCTGGGTCTGAACGTAACTGGAGGCACTTTCCTTGCATATCCATCGATCTCCAAGTACGTCTATACGACCACCAACTATTTCCATCCTCTTGGGTGTACAGCCCAATCAAGATCATCAGTAATTATCCAAACGATGTGAAGACTTCCGGTCTTCGACCACCGTTATCATCTTCGACTTATCGTCGAATCGGTTATTCAGAATGGGTATAAACCCGGCCTTTCCGAACAACCCGCGTATATTAAAAACAAATGTTACACAAACACAACATACGCCTCATTCCAATTTATTGGTCACTAACCGTAAATCAGTAAGAGAGCAATCCCCCAAATATTAACCCCGAAGGCCGAAACCAACATCAGATCAATACCCAGGAAACCATTATTCTTAACTAACCCACAGCTAGTTTCTAAATTTCAATTCTTAGGGAAAGGTTCCCATTAATTTTATCAAAGATAAATTATTTAAAATTTATTCTTTAATCTTCCATTGGATGTCATATCAAACCAAATTATGGTTTTCCAAACTAGTCGAGATTAGCGAACCACACCGAAGTAATTATTTATTTTATTTCCCAATCCCAACCTATTCATCCCATGAAGCAAAACTGGTAATACTCCATATCTAATACCACGGTGTTATCGGTAAAATTAATTACCATTCCACGTTTAAATCTAATTAAAGACTTGACTATCGTTTTGGAGCAAAACTGGTGATACTCCATTCTCGTTCACTTTCTAAATCTGATAATTTATATTATCAATCCACATTTCAATCTAATTACAGATTCATTAAAACTCGTTTTACTGGGTTAAAGAACTAATGTCATTTAAAACACAGTTCACGACAAACCCAAATCACATTCTATTTATTATCGGGTTAAAGAACAAGTGTCATTTAAAACACCCTTCACGATAAACCCACAAATCAATTCTATTTACAACCCATTTCAAATCCAATTTATTTATTTAAAAATAAATGGGTTTTAATTTTAGTTCAAAACTAGTTCAATTCGATAAAAATCTATTTTTATCTTTTCAAATATGGAGTTTTTCATCCCAAATTTTTTCCAAATAATTTCTTATGATTTTACACAAATTATTACTATTTTTAATAATTTTATCAAGGCCCGCACAGTCAATTTCCATCAACGGCCATCGAACTGCACTTACAACGACCGTTTCCAAATTTGATTTGGACGTATCTCCAAATCCAACCGTTAGATTTCAAATTTCAAATATTCATTAGAAAACTCTTTTCGATACAAACCCAACGGTTCCGGTTTTAGGAGAATCCGACGGTCGGATCTCCCGTAATGTCCGTTCGAAGTCAATGGTCGAAATTTACGAACTGCAACGGCGCGTTCTATTCAGGCCATTATATATATATATAATATATATATTATATACATTTCGTCGATTCCTATTTAAAACAAATTTTATAAATAGTTTTAAATTCGTTTCAAAAACAAATTCAACTTCCAATTCAAATTCAAATCGAAATTGAATTTTCCCTTATAAATTCGTTTTAAATTCATTTCAATTCAATTCAAATTTCAAATTCATTTAAATTCGAATTCATTTTCTATTCAATTCAATTCAAATTCGTTTTCTATTCAATTCAATTTGAATTCGTTTTCTATTCAACTCAATTCGAATTCGTTTTCTATTCAATTCAAGTCAAATTCGTTTTTTATTCAATTCAAATCAAATTCGTTTTCTATTCAATTCAAATCAAATTCGTTTTCTATTCAAATTAAATTCGAATTCGTTTTCTATTCAATTCAATTCGAATTCGTTTTCTATATATTCGATTTTTTAAATCTCTTTTCAATATTCATTATAAAACGAATATAATCGATATAAATATCGTTCGCGTCAAAATAGCGCATCTCTAATCAACACGGCTTTATATATTTCAATAATTCCGTTATTCTATTCCACAAATGAATATTTATTCTATTCAATACGTGAATCTATATTTTTGTCAACACATGACTAATCTCAACGAATGAGTACTGTCCACGTGTGACTATTTTTGTTATTTAATATATTTTATAAAAATTATGGTATCTATCGTTTGATTTAAATCAGACTCCAACCGTAAATTAGTAAGAGAACGATTCCCTGAATATTAACCCCGAAGGCCGAAACCAACATCAGATCAACATCCAGGAGACCACTCATCTTATCTATTTTCCAGTTAGTTTCTAATTTTATATATGATAAAGATGTAAATTTTATTGTTAAAATATTTCGTTCAACACATGACTAATCTCAACGGATGAGTACTGTCAACACATGAACCTTTATTTTATTATATTCTTTATTTTCTAAATTGGAATGAGGCCCAATCAATCACCATATAAAGTTAATTATATGGATTCCATACAACACATGTATATAATAGCAACGATAAATAATCAACCATCATCCAAAGTGCACTACACTGTATAAGCATCAAATATAGATATTTAACGCTTATAACAGCCTGTCAATCAATCGATCGACATACAACTAATTATTGGGATTAGTGTATGTCATATTTTATCCCAATACCCGTGTGGGGTTTCAAACAATCAAACACAGATTTTATTTGTGCAGTTGGGCGATGTGTAAAATTTATCGACCCAATCAATATCAGTTAAATCAGTGTATATAAACAAATCGACCGATTTGTTTATAAATATTTTTTATTTTTTTATTTTTTTCACTTTCATGTTAAAAATTATATTTTTACCGACCAAATAATTCATTTCAACACATTTACAATTTATTATCGATTTCACATCAACAACACAAACAATTTTTCACAACACATCAATCAAACAAACAAGCCATCCATGGTCTGTGGATGACGGGTGTCGGGTGCTACTAAACACCGTCTGCATCCTAGCATATATTATAATATAACTAGAAAAAGGAATTTTAAAAGGTGAGAAGTTCTCACCAATAGCTATCCCAACTCCATGACACTTCATTTATAGAAATCTTCGTCGTTCTCGCCTTTTGTCACTTTCGTTGCCCGTATTCACTACATATATAAAAATCACATTTTTATATTATTGCTATGTATATAAAAAAAATCGAATTTTTATCTAGCTAAACATTATAATTTTTTCCACTCTTTACTTATATAAAAATATCGCCTTTTCATATCTAAAAATATCGTCTTTCTCTATATAAAAATATTTCTATTTCGCTAAAAATTATATTTTTATATTGCTCTTCTCCTAATAAAGATTATATTTTTATTACTCTACATGAATAAAAATTATATCTTTACTATGCCACTAGTATAAAAATTATATTTTTAATCTCTAAACTATATAAAAATCAAATTTTTATTCCACTTTTCAAACAAATATAAAATCAAAATTTTATATTGTTAATACGTAAACAAAAATCACATTTTTACGTTGTTCACTTACAATATAAAAATCTATTTTTAACTCGCTTTCACGATGCTAAAATTCTCATCTTCATCTTATAAAAATCTAATTTTTGTCTTAACAAAATAATCATTTTCCCTAAACCAAAAATCTAATCTTGTTCATCATTAAAAATCCATACTTCATGTTGATAAAAATATAGTCTTTATACCGATAAAAATCACACCTTTTTATTCGACTAAAAATCATATTTTTAGCTAAATAAAAATCTTATTTTTACTTCATTCAAAAATCATACTTTCACATATGAGATTTACAACTAAAGATCACATTTTTTAAATTCAGTTTTGCATATAAAACTCTAAAGAAAAATAAAATAAAAACTATGTCGTTTATACGCAAAAATAAAATAAAACCAACGTATTATAATTAAACATTAAATAAAATAAGATAGGATAACAAACTTACTGCTCAGATCGGAGGGAGGGGGGTCGGTTGCGTCGGAATCAGGGGGGAAGAGCTGTGGGCCACGGCGGCCTGGGCGAGGGTTTGCGATGGGGTCTTGGAGCGAGGGAGGGTCGGCTTTGGGGGTCACGAGGGGGAGGGCAAGGGCGTCGATGCCTGGACGTCGGTGGTGGAGACTGAGCGACCGGTGGGGGGGGGCTGCGATGGGTGTTGATCGGAGGAGCGACGGTCGGTGGGGTCCCCT
Organism: Allium sativum; assembly: GCA_030737875.1. Taxonomy (NCBI): domain Eukaryota; kingdom Viridiplantae; phylum Streptophyta; class Magnoliopsida; order Asparagales; family Amaryllidaceae; genus Allium; species Allium sativum. The sequence goes on from CM060915.1 coordinate 383,778,724, forward strand.
TGGGTGGTGGCGACTCATCGGGGGGGGGGGGGGTGGCGGCGGCGGTCGATCGCGTCCCCCTTTCTGTTTTTTTTCTTCCTTCTGAATGAATCGGGTTCGAAATCAAAGAGGGGCAGATAAAGAGATAGGGAGAGGGAAGATATTTTAATTTTATATTATTTAATTTCAAGAAAAGTTGACTTTTTATTTCGACCTCGAAACGGGGCCCACTGCCAGTCGTCCATAGCGTTTCACCCCCATTCCGAACACAATGGGATATGTACCATAAGCTGATTCGATCCTTTCGATCAGTTTCCGTTAAAATCAACATATTACTCTATATATTGAATTTGAACGCGCATTTCAATTTACTGGGGTCACATACTAACTCGAAAAATTCCAGAAAAATATTTTCTAGCTTCGTACTGACGATACGGTCCTAATAAAACTAGTTTCGTCGAATTCTGAGACCGTTGGAAAAATGGCCATTTTCCAGTCGATTAAAATCAACTAAAACTAATCAAACGCATTTTCCTTTGCCACGCTCACATATTGAATCGAAAAATAACGAAATTTGAAACCTAGCAATAATTTGACATCCTGGATCCAACAAAATTGGTTTCGTCGAAATCCGAGGTCGCTTGCAAAATTTCCATTTTTAAGGGCCTGAATTCCATAGCGACTATTCAGAATTTTCAACTGGACATATCTTTTGATCCCCGCTATGAAATCTTGATTTTTCGGATTCGTTGGAAAGATATCCTCAAATAGATCCTGTTATTTTTGGTTTCGCTAAAATCCGGTTTGTTTTGCACCTGGTACTTTCAATTGAAGTTTGAAATCGAATTATCGAACTACCGCGCCATTTTCAATTCCTTTTATAATTATTATATTCTAACGACGACGTATATAAATATATACGTTCTAAATATATTAAAAATAAATTTTCGTCGATATTATTTAAAATAATTCATTTTAAATATTCAAAATTCGCTAAAATTGCCAAAATAAAAATTTTAAACTGGTTCAGATTTTCCAGGTTATTACACAATCTATTTGGATGCAGGAAAGACATGTTGGAGGGATCCAATATGATTCCTCACATATATTGATAATATTTGTTATATATATATATTGGATATGTTTGAATTGATGTGAAATTGGATGAATTAAACGCTTATTTCAAGGTTGGGTATTTTAGTAGTCGTCTTTCCATTTAATACCAACAATAAAATAAGAAATTATTGAATCAATTTTGAATTGAGTCTTAAATGTTTTCCGATGGATACTTTTTGAAACATTGATTGGCGGCAGGCAAATCAACATAGTTTAAGTTATAATTTTTTTTCTTATAACTGAAGTAAGATTTTTAATTATATAAGTTATATAAAAATAGAAGTTTTATAAATGATTATAATTAATTTTATAAAATATTCTAAATAATTTATATAGCTATTTATTATGTTTAAGTAAATAAATTGGAAAATTAAACAAAGGGATAATAATTTGGGATAAATTGTTATTATGAAACAATTAAGCAAGTTGTTAATTAATTTAAGAGGGAAAGTTAATAGAAATCAATTATCAAATTAACTAATGTTTTTAAGTTAACTAAGTTAACCATTCTAATTGAATTGGATATTAGATGAACTTGTTTTAATTAATCTAATGGAAATCTTTTTTTTCTTTGCGAATGATCAAGTATTCGTAAAAGTTTTTTTCTTTCTATTTTTCTTTTTTGTGCATAGCCGACCGGTTTTTAAGGTGACCGCAAACACCTTTTATCATGACTGATAATAAAAAATACAATATAGTACAGGTGATTGTAGTTTGTAGTCAGCTAATTCGGTTTTTAAGGTGGACCGTCCACTGTCATCGGAGTTTAAAGTGGTCCGTCCACTCTACCTAACATGCTTATTACACTGGAGCCCGCTACATACTAGACTACGAATTACATCCTCATATGACATATCTTTTCATACAGGAAGAAAAAGTACATTACATACTACGAATTACATTTCAATACGAAAGAAACATGAAAACTGTTTATTTATCAACCTTGGCTATCCAATATATGACATGACAGGACCAAAGTAGGAACTGTAGCTGAACAGTGTCTTCATCACGCCTCAAACTATTGCCTGTCCCATTTCTTGAGCTCCACACTTGAGATGATGTGGTACCATACACTGCTACAATGGCGATTTGACATAGTGGCCAAAGTAATGCTAGCGAAGAAGAGGAAGGAGAAAAAAATGTAGTACATCGTAAGACACCGCAACATTGAGAGCCTCAGCTTCACCTATGTCACAGTGCTTACAATGACAAACTATATACCAGAACGCCAATCCGACGAGAACAACGGGGTGCCACTTTTGAAAATCTGCACAACAAGAAACAGCTGAAATGCATGCTACATAACTCAGACAAATAGGCGAGGCCAACACTCAAAATCAACGGACAGTATCAGTGTGTTAGCATCTCGCTTTTGCATTAAATATGAGCTAAAAACTCAGTCGTCAACCAAATCATGACAAACACATTCAGTGGAAACAAGAGAACAAGGAGCAGGTTCCAAACATTACAATAAACTGGGTATCAAACCTCCAAAGATTCAACCAAACATCACAAATGACGACAGAACATATAACAAGCCCAAATCCAGGTTCAAGTTCTACCTACAAGATGAGAACAAAACTTACATTGAATACTAGATTAGTCTGACGTGCCATCATTGACCAAAGTTGAGACGCGAAGATGCCAAAACATAAACGGGGTTGATGTTTGTCTATTAACTCCATGTAGGTGACAATACCCATCCACCGCAGCCACCAATAATTAAATAACCCATCGAGGATGCGTAGTTTCCTGAACTGGTCGCAGCAATGGATGAGAACGAATTTAGAGAGGGAACCATAGATTACTGAGGATTTGCATTGTGATTGAAGAAAAAAGGGGAGCACTAATACTTAGAGATTTCATGGAAAAAGCTTAGATTTGTAAGACAAAAACTGATAATTAGAAAGGGTCCATGCAAGTCATAAACATGGCAGAGGAAGAGAACAGAGGAAGTAGTGCGAGGATTGAGTGAATCAGAGGAGAATCGATTGCTAGGCAGAGAGATGAAGAAAGGGGAAAGGGGGAGGCCATAACGCCATTTACGGTCTCTCATCAGTACCGAAACTTTTTTTCTTTTATTAGTATTCGTAAAGGTTAATTAATTTTTAACTAACTTTGGTTAAGGATGATTACTAAATTCTTAATTATATATAAAGTCAAGTATTATTTAACAACCTTTTCAAATATGGTTAATTATTCTATTATAGTCAATATTGAAATAAAATACTTTTATTTGGTTAATATTGAGGTTAATTATTATTTTAAATAATAATAATAATAATTAAAGCAGTTATCTTTGGAGATTCATTTAAAAAGAAATCGAACTTGAAATGGGATTGGAGTTGAATTTTGAAAAGGGTTTTTAAAAGGGTTTTGAAAAGGGATTTTGTAATCCAAGTCTCACAAACAAAGTTATAAGAGGAATTCAAACCAATGCAATATTTTACTTAATATTTATAGAAATGTTTTTAACTAGAAAGAGATATCAAATTTTGCTAAAAATGGAAAATGTTATTGGATTTGGGAAAAACAATTAGGTAAAGTGTTTAGAAATAAAAATCCAGAATTTAGTTATATAATAATTTGATTAGCATAAAGGACTGGAAGTAAATTCAAATCAAACAAAGTTTGTAAAGAGGTTCCAAAACAAAAACGATGATTTTAAGAGATAAACATTTACTTAAGAACTTAATTAAGTAAGCGATTTGCAATTAATAAGGAATTTCAAGAATGCACAGAAAAATGTTTAATTGGATTTAAGTAAAAGATTTGGTAAATGGACTCTAGTGATACATCCAAATTAAAAAGAATTGTAAATAACAAATTGTATAACTAATGCAAATTATAAACGAAAGTTTATAAAAAGAGATTTGTAAGTTAATGCAAAGTTTTAAATAAGATTTACTTAATTAAGTAAAAAATGAAGGTGATTGGGATGAGCGTTTCAAAAGAAGTTGATAAATGGATTTTAGTAATAAAAATATAACATTTTAGTTTAATAATAACATGTTAAAAGGTAAATCGGTTTGTAACACCCCACATCCGTTAGTTTCACTCGCAAAGGGAATGCACTAAGTTCTATGGAGCATTTAAGGTAAAAGATGCAGATAAATTACAAGACAGATAATTAAAACAGCGGAAAATATAACTTCACTTTACTGATAAAATAGTTTGTACAACAATTGTTTTCCAATACCAGAATATCTGTCTTACAAAATAAAGAAGCATAAAATAACATTTATATTCTCTAATGTAGCGTGAGCCAGCCATAGCAATGGAAGAAAAAAAAAGAACCCCAGCAAAACTTTGACTTATCTTCAGCTTGGAAAGAAAACTGGACTAAGTAGTAATATTCCCTCCCTGCGAACCGGAGGGGGGAATGGAAGACAAGAAAGCGAAAGAAAACAGAGTCAGACATAAAGTCTGGTAATTTCAGCATGTGAATAGGTAAAAGCAACATGACATGAATTTAACTGAATACAAGATAACACCATGATGACGGGAATCATAAGGTTAGCACAAGATATGATAAGGTAAGATAAACTGGATGCACTTCTATACTTTCTCTACTTCGCTACTACCTTGTTATTCCAATTTCTATATGTCTGCACCTCCTAACTAGTGCCCAACTAGTAATCTGTATAGACTTATAAGACAATAACGTGATCCCAATCCTCGAAATTGTGATTGTTTTCAGGTGTCCATCTATTATTTATTACCTTGATCTAATCTAGGGTTTTCTATCGAGCGCATTCTAGATCCAACTAGGGTTTACGCTACCCAGGGCTACTGGGGTTTGTGCTACCTATTGAACGTTTCTCGGATTTTAGGGTTTACGCGACCTAGGTCCAACTAGGGATTATGGTACCTATCGAACGACGCCCCTAATCTAGGACACACAACCCAGAGTGGTATATGTTCCTAGACTTTCCCCACGTATGTGTCGTGGATCGTTATCGCTGTCAAGATGCACACGTCCTCTATATGTGCGACCCGAGTCTCGTGGCAGGGCAAATCAAGAAACACGGAACTCGGTTGGGAGCTTTCAGATATCTGCCGATGCAGATGCTAAGGTATGTTTTTCCAGTGGCTATGATCCTACTTGACCCCTCCCTCAACTAATGAAAGGCACAACTTGAAAAATGAGAACTATACGCAGGCCCTCTATGCCCCACTAACCTATGGCCACCCGCACCCATAACTAGATAGCAAGTATATGGTCTTTTTGAGTTCTCCGCCTTTCGCTGTACGTACCTCGACCGACTCAAGATGGTAGGTAGACGACGAGTTGCTATCACAGGGCTACTGGTCTTGCCAAATCACGCTGGTCCATACTAGTCTTTAGGTTGCCTTATATTGCAACCAAGGCATACCCTTGGTTCTTCTAACGCATAACTTAATCTCTGTGAGCCCAGACGGATCATCTGCAGCCTCACAGAGGGATACCAAGAGTACCCTCACGTCCCCTCGAAGCCGCGTGCTTCGTAACCCAGTTTGTTGGAGCCTTCTTTAAGATCAGATGGACGTTCGCTCCTTCTCGTGTTCTACTAAGGTTTACTACTTAGTTTCCTTAACTAAGGTTTACCACTTAGTTCCCGAATTGTCGTTTTCTTAACTAAGGTTTACAACTTAGTCCTCTTAGCTAAGGTTTACTATTTAGTTCTTTTTCTCGTCAAGTTGGATTGGTTAAGTGTCATTAGTCAATTCAAGTTAACTTAACCCATTCATTTGTCATGTTAAACTGGTTACAGTAGTTCATGTAGACTTAACCCTACCACAAATCAAGTTATATTGGTTAAGTATTTCTTATTACTTAACCCCACCCCATCATCTTGTATTGGTTAAGTGTTCTTTTTAACTTAACCCTGCCCATTTGTTTAGCTAACATGTTATAACGGTTAAGTGTTCTCTTAGTTAACTTAACCCTAACATTTGTTTAATCCACATGTTCTAATGGGTAAGTATTGTACCTTCATGTTTTAACTTAACCTTGTTCATTTGGCACACTATGATGGCTAAGTGTTCTAAGTTTACTTAACTCCACCTTCTAGTCTAGTTAACATGTTAAATTGGCTAAGTGTATTTTACTTAACCCCACCTCCTAGTCTAGTTAACATGTTATAACATTTATTTAACCCCTACAAGTCTTGTCTTGTTAACATGTTAAGTTGGTAAAGTGTTCCTATGGACTTAACCCTCCCATTCTAGCTTAACTGTTTCTTAGCTTTAAATTATTCATTTAAAGCACCAACCACTCACATTAGACAGATATTGTTGCGGTCACTGGATGTGCCGGTCAGTTCCAGACAGATTTACACTGCAACACAGTCTAACCTCGGGTCCTTTTGAGCTCAATGCTCTAACCACCCACATTAGATAGGTATTGTTACGGTTGCTGGATTTGCCAAGCGGTTCCGGGCAGTCTTATACCGTAACTCAATCAAACCTCGGGTTAGGCATATTCGTCTTTCATAGATTTATATATTTATCCTTTTTCTCTATATGTTAATTGCTAACAACTTTTTTTAAACAAATTTGGCCTATATCATATTCATTTGTCATGCCCACTAACATACCTATACTCTAGGCCCAAATCTTGATTTACATATCATAGAACCCAACCAGCAGTTCTATGCCAATTTAGATCTAGTATTCCCATTTACAGTACATGTCAAAACAAGATTTGACACTCTAGTTTACAATTTATGCCTAAAGCTTAGGTTGCTAGCCAATACTAGAATCAATATATCAAATTATATCTTCTATAATTCACGTCAAATAAACCCAATTTGCATCTGATTGTCATGTTATAATACATGCTCTAAATTATGCCAAATAATATAGATTTCATGTTATACCCAAATAACCCTACATTCATGACGTACGTATACCATGATTTCACAAGTTTTCTAAATACTCATGAAATGAAACTAAAAAGGGAATAGAGGATAAACATGAGAATTGACATAAAAGAATAGGCATGCAAAAGCGAGCCAAATACATGGATAATGGATCCAATGGTTTTGGTGTACATAATAGCGAATAGGAATAAACTAAGCAAGTCACACCCTAGGTATGAGATCCACAAAATGCCAGCTCGGTGTACAACATGGTTTGTAACTATAGTGCTATGGGCATAAACAATTAACCATAATAGTCTTAGGCGATTAACCACAATAGTTCTTTTTCTCGTCAAGTTGGATTGGTTAAGTGTCATTAGTCAATTCAAGTTAACTTAACCCATTCATTTGTCATGTTAAACTGGTTAAGTGTTATCAGTAGTTCATGTAGACTTAACCCTACCACAAATCAAGTTATATTGGTTAAGTATTTCTTATTACTTAACCCCACCCCATCATCTTGTATTGGTTAAGTGTTCCTTTTAACTTAACCCTGCCCATTTGTTTAGCTAACATGTTATAACGGTTAAGTGTTCTCTTAGTAAACTTAACCCTAACATTTGTTTAATCCACATGTTCTAATGGGTAAGTATTGTACCTTCATGTTTTAACTTAACCTTGTTCATTTGGCACACTATGATGGCTAAGTGTTCTAAGTTTACTTAACCCCACCTTCTAGTCTAGTTAACATGTTAAATTGGCTAAGTGTATTTTACTTAACCCCACCTCCTAGTCTAGTTAACATGTTATAACGGTTATTTAATCCCTACAAGTCTTGTCTTGTTAACATGTTAAGTTGGTAAAGTGTTCCTATGGACTTAACCCTCCCATTCTAGCTTAACTGTTTCTTAGCTTTAAATTATTCATTTAAAGCACCAACCACTCACATTAGACAGATATTGTTGCGGTCACTGGATGTGCCGGTCAGTTCCAGGCAGATTTACACCGCAACTCAGTCTAACCTCGGGTCCTTTTGAGCTCAATGCTCTAACCACCCACATTAGATAGGTATTGTTACGGTTGCTGGATTTGCCGAGCGGTTCCGGGCAGTCTTATACCGTAACTTAATCTAACCTCGGGTTAGGCATATTTGTCTTTCCTAGATTTATATATTTATCCTTTTTCTCTATATGTTATTTCCTAACAACTTTTTTTAAACAAATTTGGCCTATGTCATATTCATTTGTCATGCCCACTAACATACCTATACTCTAGGCCCAAATCTTGATTTACCTGTCGTTTAACCCAACCAGCAGTTCTATGCCAATTTAGATCTAGTATTCCCATTTACAGTACATGTCAAAACAAGATTTGACACTCTAGTTTACAATTTATGCCTAAAGCTTAGGTTGCTAGCCAATACTAGAATCAATATATCAAATTATATCTTCTATAATTCACGTCAAATAAACCCAATTTGCATCTGATTGTCATGTTATAATACATGCTCTAAATTATGCCAAATAATATAGATTTCATGTTATACCCAAATAACCCTACATTCATGACGTACGTATACCATGATTTCACAAGTTTTCTAAATACTCATGAGATGAAACTAAAAAGGGAATAGAGGATAAACATGAGAATTGACATAAAAGAATAGGCATGCAAAAGCGAGCCAAATACAAGGATAATGGATCCAATGGTTTTGGTGTACATAATAGCGAATAGGAATAAACTAAGCAAGTCACACCCTAGGTATGAGATCCACAAAATGCCAGTTCGGTGTACAACATGGTTTGTAACTATAGTGCTATGGGCATAAACAATTAACCATAATAGTCTTAGGCGATTAACCACAATAGTTATAGTCATGGTCATAGGAAGAAATCTCACAGTTATGAATCATAGGCGATTAACCACAATAGTCATGGATAATTAAACAAAATAGTCCTAGGCAATTATCCTAAATAGTCATAGGAAATTAACTGTAATAATTTCAAAGTCATGGTTATAGACAATAGTCCTATGTTCATAATCATAGGCAATAATCTCATAATCATGAATCATGGTCGTAGGAAATAGTCTTATGTTTATAGTTATTGGCATAGACATAGTCTTAAGTTCACAGTCATCGGCATAGGCATAGTCTTATGTTCACAGTCATAGGCATAGGCATAGTCTTATGTTCACAGTCATAGGCATAGGCATAGTCTTATGTTCATAGTCATAGGCTTAGGCCATTAACAATAGTTTTCAACGTCACAGGCATAGGCACAATCTCATCGGTAATTAATCACAATAGTTATTAATTAGATCCAATGGCATATACAAGCACAGATTCAAATGAGATGATCAGGCATATTCTTATATTCATTTAATTTCATGCCACAAATAGATCTAGATATTCAAATCTAAGATGTAACTGACTTACATTGATCGGTTTCAGAGAAGGATAATCAAATAGCATTGGTGATTTGCTATGATTTGCATGACATTGCTCGCAATCGTTGAATTAGCCTTTGCTTCCCTTCTTGAAGCTTTAACTTTATTTGAATCTCCAATATGAAATTCCTAGCCGTAGTCTTTAAGAATAGTCGTCGTGTTTTATTTTAATTATTCCAGAGGCAGCATAGGGAGAGAATAAAATGGTGTTAAGAGAATGGGGCTAGGGGCTATTTATATAGGATTAGGCGGACGAATCTAGACTGAAAACGAGAGCAGAAACATCAGAATGAACCCAGGCTCAAAACCGGGTTTCAGCACCAGGTCGACCCCCAGGTCGACACTATGGTCGACCTGGTCACGGGGAGGTCGACACTATGGTCGACCCCCAGGTCGACCTGGTCCTGGGCAGGAAATTTCCGGCCCAGCCTGTTCTGGGATTTGAATTCGAATTTGAATTCGAATTTCGACCTGTTTTTCTGTTATGAAAATTCTTGAAACTTCGAAGGGTGATATCTCCCTCATACGGACTCCGTTTCTCGAAAACTCGGACTCATTTCCAAGCAGAATTTTGAGACGAACGCAATGGCGCAACCCATTTCCCTTGATTCTTAATTTAAAATTTATACTTTAATTTGCAGAACTTAATGTTACAGAATTACGGGGTGTTACATTCTCCTCCTCTTAAATGGATTTCGTCCCCGAAATCTTCAAGTTAGGAAGAATATATCCTTCCATCCAATCACCCATCTACTCAACCATTCAATCAAAGGCATTCATTGTCCTTAAAAAGATTTCTAATTCTTTCATGTTCATATGCATAGAGTGTGTATATGTCTTTATCTAATGCAAAATCAGGCGGTCTACTGATTCAGCTGATCTCCTTAATGCGAATTATGTTAGTGCCATGCGTCTAATCATGTATGAAAGCATCCCTAGTTATGTAAATACTACATGTGTGCATAGCCATTCATCCACATGCAACATCCATATGATAACATATCAAGTTAAATCCATTAAGCAAATACATATATGTGAATGCAATATGGAAGTGTCTGAGTCGTTCTAGCGCCTATGGTGCGTATATGCATCCATGAGAAACCATTTGCAACCATCAATCATGTTTCAAATACATGCTTCAAATACTTGTTTACATCTATTGGTTTCTACCTAAGGATCGATGGTACGCCCTAGAGGATATACCTTAAAAGCTAGAAAGTATGCATAGAATTCCTAGAAAAAGAGATCAAGGATGTACCCTTAAGAAAAAGGGTATTATGTGTGTATCTAGTCTTCAGTCTTCTAGGTCTCATCTTCTTGAGCTTCACTATTCTGTACCTTATCTAATTAATCTTCACGATTGCGAAGCTTCTTGGCCTCCATTTCCAAAACTGTCGTTGATCGGATAGCTGGCTTTTCATTGTCAACTGGATACATGCAGAAGTCTATCCCGTGTTTTAGGGGTAAACTCCTAACCTAATCAAAAACGTCTGCGTACTCATGGACTACCCTAATGGATTGCAAATCGTTGATAAATGCATTAAGAGATTCTAGCTAGCTAAGCCCAACTGGTTCTTTACACGAAATCTCGAGGGTATTTCCAAGGCAAGTCAAAAGTCTAACTACCCTTCTTTCAAAATTACTAGCCAACCAACCCATGCCTAGAATCAACTCATAGCCCATGGAACCAAAAAACATAAGCATTACCCTTAAACTCAACACTTAATATAGTTATTCTCAAATCCTTACAAACCAAAGGTAAACGGGACGAACCACCAATTGGATTTGAGACACTAATAGGATCTTCTACTATACAAGTACTAAGGTGCAGTGACTCAACTATGGAAGTAGATATGAACAAATGCGAAGCGCTAAGATCAAAAGAGTACTAACTCGTTGAACAAAACGAAAAGCTAAACTTTTCCAACAGAGACTTTTACTATCTCTCTCAGGTATTCTAGTGGTGGAAGCACGCACCCTCCCTTCTGAAAATCACTTCGTCCTTGCCCTCATCCTAAATTATATGCCCTATTATACCATAGTAAAGATACTTCCTCTTGTCTTAGGTTTTATAATTCCTTCTTTCTTCGTGAGTCGAGTTTATATCCATGAATTTCTCATCCTTGCGTTGAGCTCCCTAGCCAAACTCCCTCATCCTCATAGTTACCATCCCTATGTAATCATATTGACAAGTTTCTCAAAAGGTGCCTCCATCGCATGGAAAACCCTTCAAAGATTGAAAGAAAACTAGCAGCAGGTGAAATTATTATGGCTATAGATGGAAGTCAGGCACTACTTTGCCCTTCGATAGGTATCGTAGTCTTATCAAGCCTACGGAACCGTGCCTCGATGAGGTTACCTCCCAGAAAGCCAGGATCCCCGAAGACTCAAAAAAGAAAGGGACAAGAATTCAAACAGAGGATCAGAAGATAATGCGTATGGATTTTGGGGAATATGCCTTTAAAACAAAACTTTTCTTTTGAAAATGCTTCCTTTAAAACCGTTGAAAATAATTTTCCAAATCTTTTATCTGATCCGGTAACCTTCAGCCCTGATACCATGTGTAACACCCCACATCCGTTAGTGTCACTCACAAAGGGAATGCACTAAGTTCTGTGGAGCATTTAAGGTAAAAGATGCAGATAAATTGCAAGACAGATGATTAAAACAGCGGAAAATAAAACTTTACTTTATTGATAAAATAGTTTGTACAACAATTGTTTTCCAATACCAGAATATCGGTCTTACAAAATAAAGAAGAATAAAATAACATTTATATTCCGCAATGTAGCGTGAGCCATCCATAGCAATGGAAAAAGAAGAATCCCAGCAAAACTTTGAATAATCTTCAGCTTGGAAAGAAAACTGGACTAAGTAGTAATATTACCTCCCTGCGAACCTGAGGGGGGAGGGGGGAGAATGGAAGACAAGAAAGCAAAAGAAAATAGAGTCAGACATAAAGTCGGTTAAGTTCAGTAACTTTCAGCATGTAAATAGGTAAAAGCAACATGATATGAATTTAACTGAATAAAAGACAACACCATGATGATGGAAATCATAAGGTTAGCACAAGATATGATAAAGTAAGATAAACTGGATGCACTTCTATACCTTCTCTGCTTTGCTACTACCTTGTTATTCCAATTTCTATATCTCTGCACCACCTACTAGAGCCCAACTAATAATCTGTATAGAATGATAAGACAATAACGTGATCGCAATCCCTGAAATTGTGATTGTTTTCAGGTGTACATCTATTATTTATTACCTAGATCTAATCTAGGGTTTTCTATAGAGTGCATTCTAGATCCAACCAGGGTTTACGCTACCCAGGGCTACTGGGTTTTATGCTACCTATTGAATGTTTCTCGGATTTTAGGGTTTACGCGACCTAGGTCCAACTAGAGATTATGCTACCTATCGAACGACGCCCATAATCTAGGACACACTACCTAGAGTCGTATATGTTCCTAGACTTTCCCCACGTATGTGTCGTGGATCGTTATCGCTGTTTAGATGCACATGTCCTTTATATGTGCGATTTGAGTCTCGTGGCAAGGCAAATCAAGAAACATAGAACTCGATCGGGAGCTTTCAGATATCTGCCGATGCAAATGCTAAGGTCTGTTTTTCCAGTGGCTATGGTCCCTCTTGACCCCTCCCTCAACTAATGAAAGGCACACCTTGAAAATTGAGAACTATTCGCAGGCCCTCTATGCCCCCACTAACCTATGGCCATCCGCACCCATAACTAGATAGCAAGTATATGGTCTTTGGGAGTCTTCTGCGTTTCCGCTATACGTACCTCGATTGACTCAAGATGGTAGGTAGACGACGAGTTGCTATCACAGGGCTACTGGTCTTGCCGAATCATGCTGGTCCATCCCAGTCTTTAGGTTGCCTTATATTGCAACCAAGGCATACCCTTGGTTCTTCTAACGCAGACCTTAACCTCTTTGAGCCCACGCGGATCATCTGCAGCCTCACAGAGGGATACCAAGAGTACCCTCACATCCCCTCGAAGTTGCGTTCTTCGTAACCCAGTTTGTTGGAGCCTTCTTTAAAATCAGATGGACGTTCGCTCCTTCTCATGTTCTACTAAGGTTTACTACTTAGTTTCCTTAACTAAGGTTTACCACTTAGTTTCCGAATTGTCGTTTTCTTAACTAAGGTTTAGCCAAGGTTTACTACTTAGTTCTTTTTCTCGTCAAGTTGGATTGGTTAAGTGTCATTCGTCAATTCAAGTTAACTTAACCCATTCGTTTGTCATGTTAAACTGGTTAAGTGTTATCAGTAGTTCATGTAGACTTAACTCTACCACAAATCAAGTTATATTGGTTTAGTATTTCTTATTACTTAACCCCACCCCTTCATCTTGTATTGGTTAAGTGTTCCTTTTAACTTAACCCTGCCCATCTATTTAGCTAACATGTTATAACGGTTAAGTGTTCTCTTAGTTAACTTAACCCTAACATCTGTTTAATCCACATGTTCTAATGGTTAAGTATTGTCCCTCCATGTTTTAACTTAACCTTGTTCATTTGGCACACTATGATGGCTAAGTGTTCTAAGTTTACTTAACTCCACCTTCTAGTCTAGTTAACATGTTAAATTGGCTAAGTGTATTTTACTTAACCCCACCTACTAGTCTAGTTAACATGTTATAACAGTTATTTAACCCCTACAAGTCTTGTCTTGTTAACATGTTAAGTCAGTTAAGTGTTCCTATGGACTTAACCCTCCCATTCTAGCTTAACTGTTTCTTAGCTTTAAATTATTCAATTAAAGCACCAACCACTCACATTAGACAGATATTCTTGCGGTCACTCGATGTGCCGGTCGGTTCCGAGCAGATTTACACCGCAACTCAGTCTAACCTCGGGTCCTTTTGGGCTCAATGCTCTAACCACCCACATTAGATAGATATTGTTATGGTTGCTAGATTTGCCGGGCAGTTCCGGGCAGTCTTATACCGTAACTCAATCTAACCTCGGGTTAGGCATATTCGCCTTTCCTAGATTTACATATTTATCCTTTTTGTCTATATGTAAATTGCTAATAACTTATTTTAAACAAATTTGGCCTATATCATATTCACTTGTCATGCCCAATAACATACCTATATTCGAGGCCCAAATCTTGATTTACCTATCGTTTAACCCAACCTATAGTTCTATGCCAATTTAGATCTAGTATTCCCATTTACAGTTCATGTCAAAACTAGATTTGACACTCTAGTTTACAATTTATGCCTAAAGCTTAGGTTGCTAGCCAATACTAGATTCAATATATCAAATTACATCTTCTATAATTCATATCAAATTAACCCAATTTGCATCTGATAGTCATGTTATAATACATGCTCTAAATTATGCCAAATAATATAGATTTCACGTTACACCCAAATAACCATGCATTCATAACGTACGTATACCATGATTTCACAAGTTTTCTAAATACTCATGAAATGAAACTAAAAAGGGAATAGAGGATAAACATGAGAATTGACATAAAAGAATGGGCATGCAAAAGCGAGCCAAATACAAGGATAATGGATCCAATGGTTTTGGTGTACATAATAGCGAATAAGAATAAACTAAGCAAGTCACACCCTAGGTATGAGATCCAACAAAATGCCAGTTCGGTGTACAACATGGTTTGTAACTATAGTGCTATGGGCATAAACAATTAACCATAATAGTCTTAGGCGATTAACCACAATAGTTATAGTCATGGTCATAGGCAGAAATCTCATAGTTATGAATCATAAGCGATTAACCACAATAGTCATGGATAATTAACCAAAATAGTCCTAAGCAATTATCCTAAATAGTCATAGGAAATTAACTGTAATAATTTCAAAGTCATGGTCATAGACAATAGTCCTATATTCATAATCATAGGCAATAATCTCATAATCATGAATCATGGTTGTAGGAAATAGTCTTATGTTCATAGTCATCGGCATAGGCATAGTCTTATGTACACAGTCATCGGCATAGGCATAGTCTTATATACACAGTCATCGGAATAGGCATAGTCTTATGTTCACAGTAATAGGCATAGGCATAGTCTTATGTTCATAGTCATAGGCATAGGCATAGTCTTATGTTCACAGTCATAGGCTTAGGCCATTAACAATAGTTTTCAACGTCACAGGCATAGGCACAGTCTCATCGGTAATTAATCACAATAGTTTTTAATTAGATCCAAAGGCATATACAAACACAGATTCAAATGAGAGGATCAGGCATATTCTTGTATTCATTTAATCTCATGCCACAAATAGATCTAGACATTCAAATCTAAAATGTAACTGACTTACATTGATTGGTTTCAAAAAAGGATAATCAAATAGCGTTGGTGATTTGCTATGATTTGCATGACGTTGCTCGCAACCGTTGAATTAGCCTTTGCTTCCCTTCTTGAAGCTTTAATTTTATTTGAATCTCCAATATAAAATTCCTAGTTGTAGTCTTCAAGAATAGTCTTCGTGTTTTATTTTAATTATTCCAGAGGCAGCATAGGGAGAGAATAAAATGGTGTAAAGAGAATAGGGCTAGGGGGCTGTTTATATAGGATTAGGCGGACGAATCTAGACTGAAAGCGAGAGCAGAAACATCAGAATAAACACAGGATCAAAACCGTGTTTCAGCACCAGGTCGACCCCAGGTCGACACTATGGTCGACCTGGTCCCTGGGAGGTCGACACTATCGTCGACCTCCAGGTCGACCTGGTCCTGGGCGGGAAATTTCCCGCCCAGCCTGTTCTGTGTTTTGAATTCGAATTTGAATTCGAATTTCGAGCTGTTTTTCTGTTCTGAAAATCATTAAAACTTCGGAGGGTCATATCTCCCTCATACGGACTCCGTTTCTCGTAAACTCAGACTCATTTCTAAGAAGAATTTCGAGGCAAACGCAATGGCGCAACCTGTTTCCCTTGGTTCTTAATTTAAAATTTATTTATACTTTAATTTGCGGAACTCAATGTTATAGAATTACGGGGTGTTACAGGGTTATTGTAATATAACCCAAGTTATAAAAGGAATAGTATAAAGAGGTTTAAAGAGAAGGTTAGTAATTTTAATAAACAATTTACTTAATCAACAAATTAAGTGAAAATGATTACAGTCGACATGAATTTTCAAAGGTAAGAATATGGTTTATAAAACTATATTTTAAATAAAATAGAAAATATGATTATATTAGTATTATAAGTAATACGGATTTTTAGTTACGAACTTATATCTATCATAAGATAAGACTTTATCGATCAAGGTTTGAGTGGTAATTAGAATACCCCAACTTGAACGGCTTCACTATTATCAAAAGATGGTATTAGTTTGTAATGGTTAAAGATGTTGAAATAGTTTATTATTTCCATAAGTGGAATACTGCAACATATATACAAGATATTTGAAGTTTTGTAAATGAATGGTGAATTAAAAAGGCCAAGTGATAATATGTACCAAACCAGTGAATTTTTTTTGTTTTTATGGCTGAATGATTGTTTATTTGATAGTTAAATAGTTGACTATCAAAATTTGGCATATTATCGATTGTTAGTACGGAAAGACAAGGATCCAATTCATATTCGAAAACCATTTCGGCCAACAAACACGTAAACATGGAGGATATCTTAATATGATCAAGATGGAGCCAATTGAAGACCATTTCATAAAACGGAAGGATCACTTATAATCTCTAATTAGCTCCCAGTGATAAATTGTGATTTTGTCATGGTGGGAATCTATGGGATGGCAAGGGTTTCTCGCTAATGATCCTTAAGTTGATTCCTATATAGGATGTAGTAGCAGTGCCTTCGGTTCATCTTGTTCCTAGATGACTTGTATGGACGAATGTCTAATAGAGTATTTCCTAAAGAGTCGCGTACGTTGATTTTTACAAATATACCAAGTTTGGTGGTAGAGAAGGAAACTTGTAACAACCCTGAATTTTGGAACCAATTTAAAATTTATTTTTAATTGATTCTAATGGATTTTAAATATTTGAAATGATTTATTTTGAAAATTAACTACTAAAAATTTATTTAAAACAAGTTTGAACATATAAATTTGAAATTTAATTAAAAAGAATGCGTAACATCGTGGTAGTTTGAAAATTTAGTTTTGAATTTCAATTTAATCTAAAAAATTCAAAATAAGTTGGATTTCAGTAAAACAAGAAACACTAGTATCTATTGAATTATAATTTTCTAATGAATGTGAAAATTTTAGATTTCATTTTATAAATTGTAAGTTATGTCAAAATTAAAATTTCAAATAGCCATTATGAAATCGTTTATAAATTATAACGATTTATTAAATTCAATAAAAGGATTTTTATTGTAAAATGAACACCGTCCGACTAGAAAATTGTTATATCAAGTTATAAAACTCAAGTGTAACAACCCGGATTTGTGATCCATTTATTTTAAATATTAAATATCATTTTAAATATTTATTTGATAATATCCTTGAATTTTTATATTTATGTTATCAGTTTAAATATCGATTTCGATTAATTATTAGATATATTAAATTATCAAAATATGAAATATAGTTGAAATCGAAGTTAAATACGGAGTCAAAAACAATTCAGATGACCGGTATGAATTCTGTTTGAATATAGACGATAATAAAAATAATTCATTCCCAGCGAATTAATTAGTTCTGAATTTAAATTATATTATATTAATTTAATATGGTATATACGTTGAAATTAAATATCAAAATATATTCAGTTCAGAATAACACAATAATATTGAAACATCGGTCAGTATGTTAAAATAGCGATTGGTGAATTAAAGTAATAGAACCCGAGATATTTGATTTGTAGATAAGCTTGAAATCAAATCAGAATCAATTTAAAAAGAATAAAAATCTCTTTATGTCTGATCGAATTAAATTAAAAGATTTTTAAATTCAATTCCTTAAGGACCAAGTAAATCCTCTTCTATAAATTGTGATGCACTTCCCTTTTTCACCATTTTGGTTCTTCAGCAAATAAATTGGCAAGCTTCAAAAAGGAAATGGCCGTTCTTTTCAAAACCATAAACTCCCTTCTTATAAATCAAAACTTGGTCTGTTCCTCTTCCCAATATGAATAGTAGCGAAGCACCTTCCTTTAATATCTCCTTCAAATCGAAATTTGTTCTACCATTAAATAAAAAAAGAAATCGAATCAATCAAAATCGCTATGAGCCTGGAGAATCGGAAGTGAAGGCAAGGCTCGTTGGTTGTGTGGTTTGATGTTGTCCATCGCGAGCATTCATTGCCTTTAGGATTTGGGAATGGCGACATTGTGATGCTTATGAGTTACGCAGTGGGTTAATGGGGTTTTTGGTGACAATAGGGTACGACAGGAGGAGTTCGACATTGATAAGGTATGCGAGTGGGATGGAAGAGGTCACGGCGTTTTCACGAAGTGATGCTATGTCAGCTGATGTCATGAGGCTTAATGGGTATGGACGGGGTTACAGGAGTTCGATAGTGAAATTTTGGGGTCGGCTAGGTTAATAGCTACAGTAGCGTGGCTGCTGAAATGATGATGACAGGCTTCGAACAATGAAACTTATCAGTGATGGGGAGATGTTGTTAAGGTCGATGGGTTATTTTCAGGACTGTTAGGAGTGAAGCAGCAAAATGTTGTGATTGGATTGTGTAATAAACCGGAAATCTGAGCCAATTTAAAATTTTTATTTTGGCAATTTTAGCGAATTTTGAGTATGTAAAATGAATTATTTTAAATAACAACGACGAGAAATTTATTTTGAATAGAATTATAATGGAAATATTTATTTGAATCATCGTTAGAATATAAATATTTATTTTTAATTATAAAAGGAATTGAAAATGGCGCGGTAGTTTGAAAATTTGATTTCAAAGTTCAAATGAATGTACAGGATTCGAAATAAACCGGATTTTAGCGAAACCAAAAATATTAGAATCTATTTGAGAATATCTTTCCAACATATCCGAAAATTTGAAATTTCATAATGGGAATAAAAAGTTATGCCCAGTTGAATTTTCAGAATAGTCGCTATGGAATTTTAGCCCTTAAAAATAGCCATTTTGCAAACGACCTCTGTTTTTGACGAAACCACTTTTGTTGGATCCTGGATGCCATGTTATTGCTAGTTTTCAAATTTCATAATTTTTGAAAGCAATATGTGAGCATGGCGAAAGAAAACGTGTTTTGATAGTTTCAGTCAATTTCGATCAACCAGAAAATGGCCATTTTTCAAACGATCTCGGAATTTGACGAGATTAGTTTCATTAGGACCGTATCGTCAATACAAAGGTAGAAATAATTTTTCTGGAATTTTCTAAGTCAATTTGTGGCCCCGGTAAATTAAAATGTGCGTTCAAATTGAATATATACTGATTTATATTGTAAATTTAACGAAAACTGATCGTAACGATCGAATTGGCCTTCATGACATATCTCACTGTGTTCGGAATGGGGGTAATTAGCTAAGGACGATAGTCGGTGGGTTTGATTTCGAGTTCAAAATAAAAACTAACTTTTGGAGAATAAAGTAATATAATAATTAAATAATTATATATACTCTTTCCCTACTCTCTCTCTTTTCCCCTTACCAGTCAACGCCCCCCCCCCCCCAAACCATTCAAACCCGATTTGGGAAATATATATAAAAAAAGGGAAAACGCAATGGAAGGGAGGATCACCTGTGCCACCACCCTCCCTCCACCTTCGCGCACACCATCGCGGATCCACCCACCACGCTGCTGACCTACGCACCCCCTCTGATGAACGCCGCCCTCCTCCATACCCAAACCGACCGCGAGAAAAACCCTAGACCGCCTATAGCCCATTTCCGCCGCCACCCCTTCAGTGCCACCACCGGCCACCGTTGCTTCCTCCCTCCGACAATCAGACACCTCAGCGCGCCCCTCTCTACATATAATAACACTGTAAGATTTCGGATTTTGTTTTTTTATTATATTGAACTATATAAAAGTTTGATTTTTAAATTATATCAAAGTTTGATTTTTAATTATTCAAAGTTATGATTTTTAGTTAATTAAAAACATGATTTTTATATATGAAGTATAGATTTTCATTCGTATAGAGTTTAGACCTTTTCCCATATGAAGTATAGATTTTTAATTACATAAATTTATGATTTTTAATTGTAAAAGGAAATGATTTTAGTTCTATAAAAAAAGTGATTTTTATTTCCAAAAAGTTGTGACGTTTAAAATAGAAAGTTAAGAATTTTTTTCATCGCGTAAAGAAGTGGATTTTCATCGTAGAAAGAAGTGATTTTTATAATGAAATGGCGAATATAAAAATTTGACTTTTGTATATACAATAGCGATGTAAAGGTATGATTTTTATTTATACAATAGCATAATAAAAATATGATTTTTATTATGTAAAGGGCGTTATAAAAATATAATCTTTATATAGAAAGTAGCGTTGTAAAAATAATATTTTTATATATGAAGTAGTGATATAAAAATTTAATTTTTATAATATGGCTTTGAAACAAAAATGTGATTTTTAACATATACCTTGTGAAACAGATCTTGTTGGGAACACGACAAAGATTTTCTACATATGAAGAGTCGCGGCGTTTGGTTTAGCTTTTATGTGAGAACTCCTCACTTTTAATTTGTTTTCTAGTTAAAATATATACTAGGATGCAGACGGTGCTTAGCAGCACCCGACACCCATCGTCCACAGACCATGGATGGCTTGTTTGTTTGATTGATGTGTTGTGAAAAATGATTGTGTGTAGTGGAATGAAATAAATTATTTTATGGTTAAAAATATAATTTTTAACGTGTATATAACATAGATAGTTATTATCAAATCGGACGATTTGTTTATGTACACACATTTGACTGATATCGATTGGGACGATAAATTTTACACATCTCCCAACTGCACAAATAAAACCTGTGTTTGATTGTTTGAAAACCCCACACGGGTGTTGGGATGAAATTGGACATACACTAGTCCCAATAATTATCTGTATGTCGATCGATTGATTCACAGGCTATTGTAAGCGTTAAATATTTATATTTAATGCTTATGCAGTTGTGTGGTGCACTCTGGGTGATGGCTGATGATTTATCATTGCTATTATATACATGTGGTGTAGGGAATCCATATAATTAACATTATATGGTAATTGATTGGGCCTCATTCCAAGTTGGAAAATAAAATATATATTCGTGTGTTGAATAGAAGAAAATTCATGTGTTGAATAAAATATATATTCATGTATTGAATAGAAGAAAATTCATGTGTTGAATAAAATATATATTCATATGTTAAATAGAAGAAAATTCATGTGTTGAATAAAATATATATTCATGTGTTGAACAAAAGAAAATTCATGTGTTGAAGAAAATATTCATTTGTTGAATAGAATAACGAAGTTATTGAAATATATAAAGTCGTGTTGATTAGATATGCGCCATTTTGACGCGAACAATATTTATATCGATTATATTCATTTTTATAATGAATATTGAAAAGGAATTGATTTCAAAATATAATATTTTGAAAATACTATCATTTATATATCGATGATATGGAATATTCAATTTTGATTTGATATTGAATATGAAGTTGAAATCGTTTTGAAAACGAATTTAAAACGATTTATAAAATACGTTTTAAAAGGAAATCGACGAAATATATAATATTATATATATATATATAATGTCCTGAATAGAACGCGCCGCACTGCGGCAGTTCGCGAATTTCGACCATTGACTTTGAATGGATATTACGGGAGATCCGACCGTCGGATTCTCCTAAAACTAGAACCGTTGGGTTCGTATCGAAAAGAAATTTCTAACGAATATTAGAGATTTGAAATATAATGGTTGGATTTGGAATTATGTCCAAATCAAATTCGTAAAAGGTCGCTATAAGTGCATTTCGATGGCCGTTGATGGAAATCGACTGTACGGGCCTTGATAAAATTATTAAAAATAGTAATAATTTGTGTAAAATCATAAGAAATGATTTGGAAAGAATTGGGATGAAAATTTCCATATTTGAAAAGATAAAAATAGTTTTTTATCGAAATGAACTAGTTTTGTACTAGAATTATAATCCATTTATTTTTGAAATAAATAAATTGGATTTGAAAGGGTTTTAAAAGTAACCAGACTTTCCAATAATTGAATTGGAATGAATTTGAATCAAAATTATCTTTGGGATATTTCGATGTTGGTTTTCGTGATTATACAGATATTGTTATGGAAATTTGAAAGATATATTAATATCGTTATTTCCAATACGATATTGGTTAGTCGTAGAATTTGATATTGAATATAAGCCGATATATTTTCTATTCAGAGCCTTGTATTTAATATCAAATGGGATTTTGGTTTGTCGTGAATGGTGTCTTCATTAACACTGTTCTTAAACCCAGTTGAGAAAAAGATTAAATCTTTTTATTTAGATTTAATGAAGTATACCAATTAAATGGTATTCAATTGGAATTGAATTTGAATTGATTTTTGGGTATCGTGAACAGTATTTTTGTAACGTCCTGGAAATTTTGACAATTGGAGTGTGAAATTAATTAAGGATTTAAATACAAATAACCAAATTATATTGATACTTGAGTTACAATCAAATATATAGTTTCAGTTGAATTGAATTCGATATTTAATTCAGGATGATTGGTTGATAATCAAATATTATTGTTGAATATGTGAATTCAATTTGGTTGAATATTCGAATTTGGTTTGAAATTCGATTGGAAGATATAGATGGTTGAATAAAATTAAAATTTAAAATAAATAATAATACGTTGTGTACATATGTCTGATTACCACCAAGCTAATTTTATTGAATTTAGAACGTTGGAAGAAGAAATACATATAATTTTTGTCATATTTGGAGACTGTATGTACGGTACAAATATTGAGCGTCAACGTCAATTTACGATACAGTTAAACATGAATTTAATGCAAATAAACTTCTTCCGTTATCACCTACCTTAGAATCACCTACCTCAGTTGATTTCTTAGCCGACCTATATAAGGGTATACGCAGACCCTAAAAAACCTACTGATTTCGACGTTGTTCTTATCCCCTAATTTCCCTTCTATAAATCAATGTTGCCTCACAATTTTTCTTCAGCCAAATCATTATCTTCCCCTTTCTAATTTGTAATGGCTGAAAGCCCCATCCCCAAATTAAATCGTTTTCCCCTTTTTTTATTTTTAGTGGTTTCTTCCCTTCAATCATCGTCCGCCTTGGGATCGAGCGCTTTCTTGTCCCATCGCTACTCAAGCACCACCGCATCGCGTAAAGTTCCAAATAATGGCCGAAGCCCGTCGCCTTCCTCCTCGAGCCACCCGGAATCGCCACTGACTCCAGCTACCCCAAATAAATCCGCCTTTCCTTTGCAAAATCGTTGCTTTTCCAGTCTCGATTTGGTATTGCGGCCATTAGCTCGCGTCGGCAACTCAGAAGCCGCAACCTTTATCAGCAACATCAAGCCAACATCGCCTTGTCTAGGATTAACACGGCCATACGGTGAGCAATTCACTCACGATTAATCCTATATTCAAGTAACTTAATTTTTAGTAAACTAAAGTGTGGTAGTTTTTGGCCTTAGTATCTTGTTGTCTGAGTGGTTGTCATTTGAATTGTTGGTGTGGACTTTATCGTGTTAGCCTGATTTTGTTTTGGAAATAAATTGACATGTGTATATGCATACTCGTATGTATATACATGTGCAGAGATTTAAACAGGAGCGTACTGCCTTGACTGCTATATTGATCCCTACTTTGAACAAAGGGCTTCTGTTTAGCCTACTTTACCCATTTGGCCCCGGACTGTGTTATGGTATTTACAGCTTGAGATATGTTGATTGATACTGTGATTTTCTAGAAACAAATAGATTGAATTTTACTCGCCTAAACCAATACTTTGATTTCTGAAATTAAATTTGTGATATTTTTAAGCCTACCCTACCTGGATTCTGAAATCATTGATATTCATTGCTTCCTTCGAGTGTATATGTACATACATATGAACATATGTGTGTATTTATACATTTCAAAGATGATTGATGGCCTGCACCTAACCTGGCTTGACTGTAAATTGGTTATATGTGCCGATTTAGACTGGGATCCATTTCATTATGATATTCTAGTATTTTCTCACCTTATATATATATATGTTGACCTGTTCATTTAACACACGGTTAAGCTTGCTGGTCCGAAACCATAAACATGCTGCATACTCTTGCATGGACCAGAATATATACCATGACCCTTTAAAATTATGACAGTAGTGCCCAGAATATATGCTTTGACAGATTTCATGCATGAACTTTGAATATTGAAAATTTGGGTAACCTGAATTAGAAGTTATAAGCTAAATTGGTACATAAGTTCGTGTACTATGCTTTTACATTTCACATATGCACTGCCATGCTTAGGACTAGACCTATATGCACCACCCTGTTTTGTTGACCCTGAACAGTTAAGTTCTGACTATTATACACCTGCAGTTACTTGGCACTTGGGCATGTACATATATTTTACACATATACTAATCTCGGTTATAATAAATTCTAGCACTTATGTGTTCTTTGTTAATATATATCATTCATTGATTTCTGGTTAGTGTTCGTGTGCTTGTTTATTTGTCAGTAAAAATGAATATGTTTTGGGAGGTTTGGTTTGTTTTAAGTGGACAAACTCTGTTGCAGTAGCCAACCTATTTATATGCTAATCATCTGGGAACAATGCAATATAACCTTTCAGTTTTGTCCAACAGATTTGTCAAAATTATATAACTTTATGTCTTGAAATCTGGACATAAGTTGCATCTACACTAAAGTTGTTGAGACTACTTGGCATGTGTCTCATATGGCATGACCTGGAACATGTTGTTTATCAAATGAATTTGCTGAACATGTTGTTTACATAATGAAATTCGCTGAAACATTATGATCATTTGACCACAATCTTACTGCAGCATTATGATCATTTGAACCCATTTTTATGTATATGACAGTGGGACTTGCACCCATTTTAACTTGCTGAACCATTCATGCAAGGGAAGCAATTCTTTTACATATGGTTTTAGCTTGATATACCCTTAATACAAGTTGAACTGGGCTATTTGAATAGTAACTGGAACTTACCCCTTTTTAATATGAAGCATGTCTTCCCACCAGAGTTTATATATGAAGTCGATACATGCTTGTTTACCCAAAGTTAAGAGCATATATTAGTTTGATATTTTGCAAACCTGGATGACACGTTGAACCTTGGTTTGGGAAAAAAAATCATGAAAAATGTTCTCTTGCCTTTAACAAATGTTGCATTCATTTTGTTCCTGAACATGTACCCATTTGAAGTTGAAATACATCAGGTCACCTGAATCGTATGTTTATAAGTGGCATTGAATTTCATGAACCATTGAGTGGTGTTTTTTTTTTTTTGTTACCTTGTGTGCGGGCTTGCCATAATTGAATCCGTGACTATCATCATACTAACGTCAAGCATTCATGTGTTGTTTTCGGGACGCTGTGGCGATACACACGTGTACAAGTGTGTATGTGAAGGCTCCTGGAAACTTCACATGTCATTATATATATAATTGGTTTGGGATGCTGTGGCGGTGCACACGTGTATATATGTATGCACGTGTGCATACGCAAGTTCCTGTGACCGTTGTCCCGAAATTGAAATTAATATGTGTCGATATTTCACCTGATATTAAACCGAAAGAAACAGATGCCACGACCGTTATGTCAGGGAGTTAGGATTAACTATGATATTTTAGTTCTATTGAAATTATTTTACTTGAACATATGATTAATCCTGACCCGAGTGCTTTTACGTTTTTGCATGGAACGCTCGGGTCAGACCCGAGCAGTACATATTTAAAGATTACAGCTTGGGATTCGAAGATTGGCGAAGCTGGGGGTTCCAATAGCGGCGCACTCTGATGATTTATACAGTAAAGATTTTCTTGCATTCAAAGTATATTTTATATTCCGTTGTAGAAAAATTCTTGTATTCAAAAATCATGATTTATAAATGAAAGTTTTATTTTTATATCGCATACTGTGTTATTTATTATTCTGTATTCTCTGTGTTGATTCTGTTTCTAAACTCTGTAAGCTAAGTACGCTCCGTCGTTTTGAGCATTTTAAGTTGGTTTAACCACCAATTTGAAGTGGTCAAAAAGGCGGGTCGTTACAGGTGGTATCAGAGCTTTGGTTTATTCAAAGCTTAGCTTATTGAGTTTAAAAACAGATCTTGAAAATAAAGCGATTTTGAAAAATAATTATTTTTGAAATATCAAATATTTTGAAACTAGTATTTTGAAATTAATACAGCGGAAATGAAAATTTATTTTGAGATTTAAAATTTTGTTCGGAATCCCCAGTCTTCAGAAGTCTTCGAATCCAGGTTTGCGAGAATTATTCTTCAATAAGTTCCCCTAGGATTTGAATCTAGAATCCATCATCGGATGGTATCTAGGATAGATAGGAGAGAATCAACGAATTAATTTCGTTAAGCGTGAATTTTAGAAATCAAAGATGACTGAAGTTGATTGTAAATGAGAATTCAATTTGAATAGAAAAAGGAAATTTGAAATCATTTCAAAGAAGAAACGATGAATTTTGTTAAGAATATAAGTTGATGAAAAATCAAATAAAAAGGGTTAAGTGAAGAGATGACGATGTTTTATTTAACATTTGTTTAAATCAAACTAACAAATTTAGAGATGTTGCAAGAATAAAGTATATTCTCGATAGAAAATAAAGCTTTGTGAATATATGGAAATATTTTCCGGTGACAATAAATGATTTTTAAGAATGGAGAAAATGAATAGAACAATTGGAAATATTTTCAAAGGATAGTGAGAGGTTAACATAATTCAGAATAACAAGAACTGAAGAACAAAGAGCTACGTCGAAGACGGAAGAGGGCAGAACGTAAAGAGAAGTGGAATTGTAAATTGAATCCGAGAATTTCGTAAACAATGATTGATAAGAAGTGGAGTTAAGGAATTTAGAAACTGACTAAAGATTAGTTAAGTTGAATAGTTTTCTGAGTATTGATCTGATGTTGGTTTCGGCCTTCGGGGTTGATACTTAGGGAATTGTTCGCTTGCTAATTGATGGTCGAGGTGTGGACGTGAAGGAGTGATAAAGCATGAAGAAAAAAAAATTTGTGAAAAAAAATATGGAATTTTGAGAGAATAAAGTTGTGACTGAAGTGATGAATTTCTAATTAGAGGTTTGGAAGAAGAATTGGTTATAACCAATAGATTCATAAATTCGAGTTAAAGGGAATATTAGATATCTGAATTGGATAAGAGATCAAAACTGAAATTGAATGGAGATTTGAGGATGCTTGATATGAGATAGTGGATATAGAAATTTTCAGAACTTATATGAGAAATGCATAAAAATATAGCGAAGTCGAGAACTATTGATTTGAAAGGTAATCGATTAAGATAAAATCTTATATAACGGAATTTATATAAGACGAGATGTTTGAAATATGATTTGGAAATTAAATCTTATGTAAGTTCACATAAGTATGATTTATGAAATAAAGTATTGTATGTTTTCAAGTCAAGATAAGGGAAGTACCATCCTTCTTCTTTGAATTTCGAGCTTATGTAAAAGGACTGCAGATAGCGCAATCTGCAGTGCTGCTGGTGGCGGTAGGTTGTCCGGACATAAAACTCATGAGTTGCCATTGAGCACGACTGCTAGCGTAATTCGCAGGGCTGCAGATAGCCTACGGCAGTCGGATGTTTCCTGAGGGAATCAGGCGTAACCATTGTGATCGCTGCGATCTAGAGTCGTTGGAATTCGACCGTGTAGCGAAATTCGCAGGGCTGCAGATAGCCTACGGCGGACGGATGTTTCTTGGGGGAACCAAGCGTAACCATTGTGACTGCTGCGATCTACAGTCGAATTGGAAGGGCGTAATCCGCAGAGCTGTGAAAGCTTACGGGTATGGATGTTTCCTGGGGGACTCAGGCGTAACCATTGTGTACCTGCGGTCCACAATATTTGAGATATCTTAGTGATAGTGAGCCACCTGTTTGATGCAGCAGTTAGTCTTCGTGACTTGATTGGTCTTCGTGACCTGATTTGTCTTTGTGACTTGTGTTGTCTTCGTGACTTGATTTATCTTCATAATTGGATGATTTAGTGATCCTGAGAGAGAGCAACCAACGCTCAATGACCTCAGATCGTCTTTTGATTCTTAAGTATCTTCTGTTGATCTGTCCATGACGAAATTCGCAGGGAAGTGATTTCCTACGGATACAGATGTTTTCTGGGGGATCCAGACGAAACCATTGTGTATCTGCGATTCATGAATAATCAACATATTATCACATGGGTACTTTCCGTATCTGTTTTTAAAGGAATTTTTGAAATATTTTTCACTGGAAGTTGAAGCAAGGATATATGTAGTACTTGAAGATCTTAGTCATGCGCCTGGCCAGCGTATGCCTAACATCTGTGAGAACGACAATAGACTTGTCAAACTTCGAGTTATCTAGTATTTTCAAAACAATAATTCGCCTAAATAAGTTAAGAAGAGAGGTTTTCGAATTATTTTCAAGTGCATAGCTTTGAAGTAATAATACAAATATTTTTGCAAAAAATTCGTGTTATAATTGTAAAAGATTTAGAATTTTGAAAAATTTCAAGTTGATAATTTGTAACTTGAAAAGGAAATGTTATTTACACTCTTCAATGAGTGTTGGGGAAGATTAAATGGATCAAAAATAAGTAGATGTGCTTGAACTTGTGAAACGATGGACAAGTAATATTGGCAGATGAGAGTATAATGAATTTGGAATGATTTGAGATGCATAAAATCAAACTTATGCAAAAAAATTGAAATTTAAGAAGAGAGTGGTTATGAAAAGAAAATTGATTTTTTTTGAATAATTGAATCTGAGGATATGATGAATAAACTAGTATCGATGACTTAAATATCGATATTTAATTCAGTTATGGAAAGTTTTATGCAAATATGAGAATGCGAAGTATACATTGGTATAACTCTAACGACCTCTCCTTTTCGAGGACGAAAAGTTTTAAAGGGGGGAAGAATGTAACGTCCTGGAAATTTTGACAATTGGAGTGTGAAATTAATTAAGGATTTAAATACAAATAACCAAATTATATTGATACTTGAGTTACAATCAAATATATAGTTTCAGTTGAATTGAATTCGATATTTAATTCAGGATGATTGGTTGATAATCAAATATTATTGTTGAATATGTGAATTCAATTTGGTTGAATATTCGAATTTGGTTTGAAATTCGATTGGAAGATATAGATGGTTGAATAAAATTAAAATTTAAAATAAATAATAATACGTTGTGTACATATGTCTGATTACCACCAAGCTAATTTTATTGAATTTAGAACGTTGGAAGAAGAAATACATATAATTTTTGTCATATTTGGAGACTGTATGTACGGTACAAATATTGAGCGTCAACGTCAATTTACGATACAGTTAAACATGAATTTAATGCAAATAAACTTCTTCCGTTATCACCTACCTTAGAATCACCTACCTCAGTTGATTTCTTAGCCGACCTATATAAGGGTATACGCAGACCCTAAAAAACCTACTGATTTCGACGTTGTTCTTATCCCCTAATTTCCCTTCTATAAATCAATGTTGCCTCACAATTTTTCTTCAGCCAAATCATTATCTTCCCCTTTCTAATTTGTAATGGCTGAAAGCCCCATCCCCAAATTAAATCGTTTTCCCCTTTTTTTATTTTTAGTGGTTTCTTCCCTTCAATCATCGTCCGCCTTGGGATCGAGCGCTTTCTTGTCCCATCGCTACTCAAGCACCACCGCATCGCGTAAAGTTCCAAATAATGGCCGAAGCCCGTCGCCTTCCTCCTCGAGCCACCCGGAATCGCCACTGACTCCAGCTACCCCAAATAAATCCGCCTTTCCTTTGCAAAATCGTTGCTTTTCCAGTCTCGATTTGGTATTGCGGCCATTAGCTCGCGTCGGCAACTCAGAAGCCGCAACCTTTATCAGCAACATCAAGCCAACATCGCCTTGTCTAGGATTAACACGGCCATACGGTGAGCAATTCACTCACGATTAATCCTATATTCAAGTAACTTAATTTTTAGTAAACTAAAGTGTGGTAGTTTTTGGCCTTAGTATCTTGTTGTCTGAGTGGTTGTCATTTGAATTGTTGGTGTGGACTTTATCGTGTTAGCCTGATTTTGTTTTGGAAATAAATTGACATGTGTATATGCATACTCGTATGTATATACATGTGCAGAGATTTAAACAGGAGCGTACTGCCTTGACTGCTATATTGATCCCTACTTTGAACAAAGGGCTTCTGTTTAGCCTACTTTACCCATTTGGCCCCGGACTGTGTTATGGTATTTACAGCTTGAGATATGTTGATTGATACTGTGATTTTCTAGAAACAAATAGATTGAATTTTACTCGCCTAAACCAATACTTTGATTTCTGAAATTAAATTTGTGATATTTTTAAGCCTACCCTACCTGGATTCTGAAATCATTGATATTCATTGCTTCCTTCGAGTGTATATGTACATACATATGAACATATGTGTGTATTTATACATTTCAAAGATGATTGATGGCCTGCACCAAACCTGGCTTGACTGTAAATTGGTTATATGTGCCGATTTAGACTGGGATCCATTTCATTATGATATTCTAGTATTTTCTCACCTTATATATATATATGTTGACCTGTTCATTTAACACACGGTTAAGCTTGCTGGTCCGAAACCATAAACATGCTGCATACTCTTGCATGGACCAGAATATATACCATGACCCTTTAAAATTATGACAGTAGTGCCCAGAATATATGCTTTGACAGATTTCATGCATGAACTTTGAATATTGAAAATTTGGGTAACCTGAATTAGAAGTTATAAGCTAAATTGGTACATAAGTTCGTGTACTATGCTTTTACATTTCACATATGCACTGCCATGCTTAGGACTAGACCTATATGCACCACCCTGTTTTGTTGACCCTGAACAGTTAAGTTCTGACTATTATACACCTGCAGTTACTTGGCACTTGGGCATGTACATATATTTTACACATATACTAATCTCGGTTATAATAAATTCTAGCACTTATGTGTTCTTTGTTAATATATATCATTCATTGATTTCTGGTTAGTGTTCGTGTGCTTGTTTATTTGTCAGTAAAAATGAATATGTTTTGGGAGGTTTGGTTTGTTTTAAGTGGACAAACTCTGTTGCAGTAGCCAACCTATTTATATGCTAATCATCTGGGAACAATGCAATATAACCTTTCAGTTTTGTCCAACAGATTTGTCAAAATTATATAACTTTATGTCTTGAAATCTGGACATAAGTTGCATCTACACTAAAGTTGTTGAGACTACTTGGCATGTGTCTCATATGGCATGACCTGGAACATGTTGTTTATCAAATGAATTTGCTGAACATGTTGTTTACATAATGAAATTCGCTGAAACATTATGATCATTTGACCACAATCTTACTGCAGCATTATGATCATTTGAACCCATTTTTATGTATATGACAGTGGGACTTGCACCCATTTTAACTTGCTGAACCATTCATGCAAGGGAAGCAATTCTTTTACATATGGTTTTAGCTTGATATACCCTTAATACAAGTTGAACTGGGCTATTTGAATAGTAACTGGAACTTACCCCTTTTTAATATGAAGCATGTCTTCCCACCAGAGTTTATATATGAAGTCGATACATGCTTGTTTACCCAAAGTTAAGAGCATATATTAGTTTGATATTTTGCAAACCTGGATGACACGTTGAACCTTGGTTTGGGAAAAAAAATCATGAAAAATGTTCTCTTGCCTTTAACAAATGTTGCATTCATTTTGTTCCTGAACATGTACCCATTTGAAGTTGAAATACATCAGGTCACCTGAATCGTATGTTTATAAGTGGCATTGAATTTCATGAACCATTGAGTGGTGTTTTTTTTTTGTTACCTTGTGTGCGGGCTTGCCATAATTGAATCCGTGACTATCATCATACTAACGTCAAGCATTCATGTGTTGTTTTCGGGACGCTGTGGCGATACACACGTGTACAAGTGTGTATGTGAAGGCTCCTGGAAACTTCACATGTCATTATATATATAATTGGTTTGGGATGCTGTGGCGGTGCACACGTGTATATATGTATGCACGTGTGCATACGCAAGTTCCTGTGACCGTTGTCCCGAAATTGAAATTAATATGTGTCGATATTTCACCTGATATTAAACCGAAAGAAACAGATGCCACGACCGTTATGTCAGGGAGTTAGGATTAACTATGATATTTTAGTTCTATTGAAATTATTTTACTTGAACATATGATTAATCCTGACCCGAGTGCTTTTACGTTTTTGCATGGAACGCTCGGGTCAGACCCGAGCAGTACATATTTAAAGATTACAGCTTGGGATTCGAAGATTGGCGAAGCTGGGGGTTCCAATAGCGGCGCACTCTGATGATTTATACAGTAAAGATTTTCTTGCATTCAAAGTATATTTTATATTCCGTTGTAGAAAAATTCTTGTATTCAAAAATCATGATTTATAAATGAAAGTTTTATTTTTATATCGCATACTGTGTTATTTATTATTCTGTATTCTCTGTGTTGATTCTGTTTCTAAACTCTGTAAGCTAAGTACGCTCCGTCGTTTTGAGCATTTTAAGTTGGTTTAACCACCAATTTGAAGTGGTCAAAAAGGCGGGTCGTTACAGGTGGTATCAGAGCTTTGGTTTATTCAAAGCTTAGCTTATTGAGTTTAAAAACAGATCTTGAAAATAAAGCGATTTTGAAAAATAATTATTTTTGAAATATCAAATATTTTGAAACTAGTATTTTGAAATTAATACAACGGAAATGAAAATTTATTTTGAGATTTAAAATTTTGTTCGGAATCCCCAGTCTTCAGAAGTCTTCGAATCCATGTTTGCGAGAATTATTCTTCAATAAGTTCCCCTAGGATTTGAATCTAGAATCCATCATCGGATGGTATCTAGGATAGATAGGAGAGAATCAACGAATTAATTTCGTTAAGCGTGAATTTTAGAAATCAAAGATGACTGAAGTTGATTGTAAATGAGAATTCAATTTGAATAGAAAAAGGAAATTTGAAATCATTTCAAAGAAGAAACGATGAATTTTGTTAAGAATATAAGTTGATGAAAAATCAAATAAAAAGGGTTAAGTGAAGAGATGACGATGTTTTATTTAACATTTGTTTAAATCAAACTAACAAATTTAGAGATGTTGCAAGAATAAAGTATATTCTCGATAGAAAATAAAGCTTTGTGAATATATGGAAATATTTTCCGGTGACAATAAATGATTTTTAAGAATGGAGAAAATGAATAGAACAATTGGAAATATTTTCAAAGGATAGTGAGAGGTTAACATAATTCAGAATAACAAGAACTGAAGAACAAAGAGCTACGTCGAAGACGGAAGAGGGCAGAACGTAAAGAGAAGTGGAATTGTAAATTGAATCCGAGAATTTCGTAAACAATGATTGATAAGAAGTGGAGTTAAGGAATTTAGAAACTGACTAAAGATTAGTTAAGTTGAATAGTTTTCTGAGTATTGATCTGATGTTGGTTTCGGCCTTCGGGGTTGATACTTAGGGAATTGTTCGCTTGCTAATTGATGGTCGAGGTGTGGACGTGAAGGAGTGATAAAGCATGAAGAAAAAAAAAATTTGTGAAAAAAAATATGGAATTTTGAGAGAATAAAGTTGTGACTGAAGTGATGAATTTCTAATTAGAGGTTTGGAAGAAGAATTGGTTATAACCAATAGATTCATAAATTCGAGTTAAAGGGAATATTAGATATCTGAATTGGATAAGAGATCAAAACTGAAATTGAATGGAGATTTGAGGATGCTTGATATGAGATAGTGGATATAGAAATTTTCAGAACTTATATGAGAAATGCATAAAAATATAGCGAAGTCGAGAACTATTGATTTGAAAGGTAATCGATTAAGATAAAATCTTATATAACGGAATTTATATAAGACGAGATGTTTGAAATATGATTTGGAAATTAAATCTTATGTAAGTTCACATAAGTATGATTTATGAAATAAAGTATTGTATGTTTTCAAGTCAAGATAAGGGAAGTACCATCCTTCTTCTTTGAATTTCGAGCTTATGTAAAAGGACTGCAGATAGCGCAATCTGCAGTGCTGCTGGTGGCGGTAGGTTGTCCGGACATAAAACTCATGAGTTGCCATTGAGCACGACTGCTAGCGTAATTCGCAGGGCTGCAGATAGCCTACGGCAGTCGGATGTTTCCTGAGGGAATCAGGCGTAACCATTGTGATCGCTGCGATCTAGAGTCGTTGGAATTCGACCGTGTAGCGAAATTCGCAGGGCTGCAGATAGCCTACGGCGGACGGATGTTTCTTGGGGGAACCAAGCGTAACCATTGTGACTGCTGCGATCTACAGTCGAATTGGAAGGGCGTAATCCGCAGAGCTGTGAAAGCTTACGGGTATGGATGTTTCCTGGGGGACTCAGGCGTAACCATTGTGTACCTGCGGTCCACAATATTTGAGATATCTTAGTGATAGTGAGCCACCTGTTTGATGCAGCAGTTAGTCTTCGTGACTTGATTGGTCTTCGTGACCTGATTTGTCTTTGTGACTTGTGTTGTCTTCGTGACTTGATTTATCTTCATAATTGGATGATTTAGTGATCCTGAGAGAGAGCAACCAACGCTCAATGACCTCAGATCGTCTTTTGATTCTTAAGTATCTTCTGTTGATCTGTCCATGACGAAATTCGCAGGGAAGTGATTTCCTACGGATACAGATGTTTTCTGGGGGATCCAGACGAAACCATTGTGTATCTGCGATTCATGAATAATCAACATATTATCACATGGGTACTTTCCGTATCTGTTTTTAAAGGAATTTTTGAAATATTTTTCACTGGAAGTTGAAGCAAGGATATATGTAGTACTTGAAGATCTTAGTCATGCGCCTGGCCAGCGTATGCCTAACATCTGTGAGAACGACAATAGACTTGTCAAACTTCGAGTTATCTAGTATTTTCAAAACAATAATTCGCCTAAATAAGTTAAGAAGAGAGGTTTTCGAATTATTTTCAAGTGCATAGCTTTGAAGTAATAATACAAATATTTTTGCAAAAATTTCGTGTTATAATTGTAAAAGATTTAGAATTTTGAAAAATTTCAAGTTGATAATTTGTAACTTGAAAAGGAAATGTTATTTACACTCTTCAATGAGTGTTGGGGAAGATTAAATGGATCAAAAATAAGTAGATGTGCTTGAACTTGTGAAACGATGGACAAGTAATATTGGCAGATGA
Organism: Allium sativum; assembly: GCA_030737875.1. Classification (NCBI taxonomy): domain Eukaryota; kingdom Viridiplantae; phylum Streptophyta; class Magnoliopsida; order Asparagales; family Amaryllidaceae; genus Allium; species Allium sativum. The sequence goes on from CM060915.1 coordinate 383,814,521, forward strand.
GAGTATAATGAATTTGGAATGATTTGAGATGCATAAAATCAAACTTATGCAAAAAAATTGAAATTTAAGAAGAGAGTGGTTATGAAAAGAAAATTGATTTTTTTTGAATAATTGAATCTGAGGATATGATGAATAAACTAGTATCGATGACTTAAATATCGATATTTAATTCAGTTATGGAAAGTTTTATGCAAATATGAGAATGCGAAGTATACATTGGTATAACTCTAACGACCTCTCCTTTTCGAGGACGAAAAGTTTTAAAGGGGGGAAGAATGTAACGTCCTGGAAATTTTGACAATTGGAGTGTGAAATTAATTAAGGATTTAAATACAAATAACCAAATTATATTGATACTTGAGTTACAATCAAATATATAGTTTCAGTTGAATTGAATTCGATATTTAATTCAGGATGATTGGTTGATAATCAAATATTATTGTTGAATATGTGAATTCAATTTGGTTGAATATTCGAATTTGGTTTGAAATTCGATTGGAAGATATAGATGGTTGAATAAAATTAAAATTTAAAATAAATAATAATACGTTGTGTACATATGTCTGATTACCACCAAGCTAATTTTATTGAATTTAGAACGTTGGAAGAAGAAATACATATAATTTTTGTCATATTTGGAGACTGTATGTACGGTACAAATATTGAGCGTCAACGTCAATTTACGATACAGTTAAACATGAATTTAATGCAAATAAACTTCTTCCGTTATCACCTACCTTAGAATCACCTACCTCAGTTGATTTCTTAGCCGACCTATATAAGGGTATACGCAGACCCTAAAAAACCTACTGATTTCGACGTTGTTCTTATCCCCTAATTTCCCTTCTATAAATCAATGTTGCCTCACAATTTTTCTTCAGCCAAATCATTATCTTCCCCTTTCTAATTTGTAATGGCTGAAAGCCCCATCCCCAAATTAAATCGTTTTCCCCTTTTTTTATTTTTAGTGGTTTCTTCCCTTCAATCATCGTCCGCCTTGGGATCGAGCGCTATCTTGTCCCATCGCTACTCAAGCACCACCGCATCGCGTAAAGTTCCAAATAATGGCCGAAGCCCGTCGCCTTCCTCCTCGAGCCACCCGGAATCGCCACTGACTCCAGCTACCCCAAATAAATCCGCCTTTCCTTTGCAAAATCGTTGCTTTTCCAGTCTCGATTTGGTATTGCGGCCATTAGCTCGCGTCGGCAACTCAGAAGCCGCAACCTTTATCAGCAACATCAAGCCAACATCGCCTTGTCTAGGATTAACACGGCCATACGGTGAGCAATTCACTCACGATTAATCCTATATTCAAGTAACTTAATTTTTAGTAAACTAAAGTGTGGTAGTTTTTGGCCTTAGTATCTTGTTGTCTGAGTGGTTGTCATTTGAATTGTTGGTGTGGACTTTATCGTGTTAGCCTGATTTTGTTTTGGAAATAAATTGACATGTGTATATGCATACTCGTATGTATATACATGTGCAGAGATTTAAACAGGAGCGTACTGCCTTGACTGCTATATTGATCCCTACTTTGAACAAAGGGCTTCTGTTTAGCCTACTTTACCCATTTGGCCCCGGACTGTGTTATGGTATTTACAGCTTGAGATATGTTGATTGATACTGTGATTTTCTAGAAACAAATAGATTGAATTTTACTCGCCTAAACCAATACTTTGATTTCTGAAATTAAATTTGTGATATTTTTAAGCCTACCCTACCTGGATTCTGAAATCATTGATATTCATTGCTTCCTTCGAGTGTATATGTACATACATATGAATTATATGTGTGTATTTATACATTTCAAAGATGATTGATGGCCTGCACCTAACCTGGCTTGACTGTAAATTGGTTATATGTGCCGATTTAGACTGGGATCCATTTCATTATGATATTCTAGTATTTTCTCACCTTATATATATATATATATGTTGACCTGTTCATTTAACACACGGTTAAGCTTGTTGGTCCGAAACCATAAACATGCTGCATACTCTTGCATGGACCAGAATATATACCATGACCCTTTAAAATTATGACAGTAGTGCCCAGAATATATGCTTTGACAGATTTCATGCATGAACTTTGAATATTGAAAATTTGGGTAACCTGAATTAGAAGTTATAAGCTAAATTGGTACATAAGTTCGTGTACTATGCTTTTACATTTCACATATGCACTGCCATGCTTAGGACTAGACCTATATGCACCACCCTGTTTTGTTGACCCTGAACAGTTAAGTTCTGACTATTATACACCTGCAGTTACTTGGCACTTGGGCATGTACATATATTTTACACATATACTAATCTCGGTTATAATAAATTCTAGTACTTATGTGTTCTTTGTTAATATATATCATTCATTGATTTCTGGTTAGTGTTCGTGTGCTTGTTTATTTGTCAGTAAAAATGAATATGTTTTGGGAGGTTTGGTTTGTTTTAAGTGGACAAACTCTGTTGCAGTAGCCAACCTATTTATATGCTAATCATCTGGGAACAATGCAATATAACCTTTCAGTTTTGTCCAACAGATTTGTCAAAATTATATAACTTTATGTCTTGAAATCTGGACATAAGTTGCATCTACACTAAAGTTGTTGAGACTACTTGGCATGTGTCTCATATGGCATGACCTGGAACATGTTGTTTATCAAATGAATTTGCTGAACATGTTGTTTACATAATGAAATTCGCTGAAACATTATGATCATTTGACCACAATCTTACTGCAGCATTATGATCATTTGAACCCATTTTTATGTATATGACAGTGGGACTTGCACCCATTTTAACTTGCTGAACCATTCATGCAAGGGAAGCAATTCTTTTACATATGGTTTTAGCTTGATATACCCTTAATACAAGTTGAACTGGGCTATTTGAATAGTAACTGGAACTTACCCCTTTTTAATATGAAGCATGTCTTCCCACCAGAGTTTATATATGAAGTCGATACATGCTTGTTTACCCAAAGTTAAGAGCATATATTAGTTTGATATTTTGCAAACCTGGATGACACGTTGAACCTTGGTTTGGGAAAAAAAATCATGAAAAATGTTCTCTTGCCTTTAACAAATGTTGCATTCATTTTGTTCCTGAACATGTACCCATTTGAAGTTGAAATACATCAGGTCACCTGAATCGTATGTTTATAAGTGGCATTGAATTTCATGAACCATTGAGTGGTGTTTTTTTTTTGTTACCTTGTGTGCGGGCTTGCCATAATTGAATCCGTGACTATCATCATACTAACGTCAAGCATTCATGTGTTGTTTTCGGGACGCTGTGGCGATACACACGTGTACAAGTGTGTATGTGAAGGCTCCTGGAAACTTCACATGTCATTATATATATAATTGGTTTGGGATGCTGTGGCGGTGCACACGTGTATATATGTATGCACGTGTGCATACGCAAGTTCCTGTGACCGTTGTCCCGAAATTGAAATTAATATGTGTCGATATTTCACCTGATATTAAACCGAAAGAAACAGATGCCACGACCGTTATGTCAGGGAGTTAGGATTAACTATGATATTTTAGTTCTATTGAAATTATTTTACTTGAACATATGATTAATCCTGACCCGAGTGCTTTTACGTTTTTGCATGGAACGCTCGGGTCAGACCCGAGCAGTACATATTTAAAGATTACAGCTTGGGATTCGAAGATTGGCGAAGCTGGGGGTTCCAATAGCGGCGCACTCTGATGATTTATACAGTAAAGATTTTCTTGCATTCAAAGTATATTTTATATTCCGTTGTAGAAAAATTCTTGTATTCAAAAATCATGATTTATAAATGAAAGTTTTATTTTTATATCGCATACTGTGTTATTTATTATTCTGTATTCTCTGTGTTGATTCTGTTTCTAAACTCTGTAAGCTAAGTACGCTCCGTCGTTTTGAGCATTTTAAGTTGGTTTAACCACCAATTTGAAGTGGTCAAAAAGGCGGGTCGTTACAATTTTAAATAACACTTGTCCTTTAATATGATAATTAATCGAATGTGAATTGGGTTTATCGTGAACTGTGTTTTAACGACATTCGTTCTTTAGCCCGATCTACAGTGAAATGTGATTTGGAATTTATAAATCTTTTGTTAAGATTTAAAGAAGATTTCCCAAAGTAAAGTTTTCCAATTTAATAAAATAAATTGGAAGGGAATGGAATTCGATTTGGTAATAATCAAAGTGAATTTCTGTGGAGGAAGACAACTAATATATCTGGAATTTAAAAGGCTTTGTAGTTATTCCATTTATATTATTAGTCGGATATAGAAGTTTATATCGATTATATATATCGGTTTGTATTCCATGAAGATTCAATTGTAAATGGAATGTGATTTTGGGTTGTCGTGAACGGTATCTTTAATAATACTATTCTTAGACCCAATGGAGTTAAGAAAATTAGAAACTAACTGGAGATTAGTTAAGTTGAATGGTTTCTTGGGTATTGATCTGATGTTGGTTTCGGCCTTCGGGTTAGTACTTAGTAAATTGTTCACTTGCTAGTTTACGGTTAAAGGCTGATGGAATGGAATGTGATTTCGGGTTTATCGTGAACCGTGTTTTAAATGACATTGTTTCTTTAACCCAGTTAAAGACATGATATGATTTCCCAAGTTAAATAATCATTAATAGTGATTATTGGGAAGATTAAAACCAAGTAGTGTTTTAATGAATCTTTAACTAGATTGAAATAATTGAAAACGGAGTATCACCAGTTTTACTCCAGGCGATAGTTAAATCTTTAATTAGATTTGAACGTGAAATGGTAATTGAATTTATCGATAATACCGTGGTGTTAGATATGAAGTATGACCAGTTTTACTTCATGGGATGAATAGGTTGGGATTGGAAAATAAAATAAATGATTACTTCGGTGTGGTTCGCTAATCCCGACTAATTTGAATTGATATTCAAAAGAAGAATAAATTTAAAGAATTTATCTTTGATAAAATTAATGGGAACCTTTCCCAAAGTATAAGAATATTTGAATAAAAGAAATGTAACACTTATTTATTATATACGCGAGTTATTCAGAAAGACCGGGTTTATCCCATTCCGAATAACTGATTCGACGATGTGTCGAGGACGAAAACGGTGGTCGAAGACCGGAGGTCTTCACATCGTTTGGGTGATTACTGATGATCTTGATTGGGCTGTACACCCAAGAGGAAGGAATCAGTTGGTGATTGTCCAGACGTACTTGGACATCGATGGATATGCACGGAATAAGGTTCCTCCGGTTTCGTTCAGACCCAAAACGAATTTGTATGGACTGTGTGTCGGACATTGGATTTTGCTCTGTGTTGATTGATCTCTATTAAATATACATCTGCTGTAACAACCCATAATTTTGTAACATTAAGTTTCACAAATTAAAGTATAATTAAATTTCAGAAGAAGAATTAAGGAAAACGAGTTATGCCATTGTGTTCGTCTCAAAATTCTACTTGAGATAGAGTCCGAGTTTGCGTAAATTGGACTCCGTATGAAAAAGATATCCTTAAATTAAATATTGCAGCAAAACATGAAAAAAGAGGAATGAGAAAAGAATAATGTTTAGCATTGTTCTAACTTTTGTAAGCAAAAGACTTAGTAGTTTATTTGGTTGGAACACACCACTTGCATACAAGAGGTACAGAGTTCGATCTCCGCCAGCGCCTTATTTTTGTTTTAGGGGAATGGCTTAAAATAGCCTAGTGTGAACGCAGTTCAAAAAGTGGTTTAGTGTGAAAATGGGTAATTGGGAAGATAGATAAAAAGAAAAAAAAAATATATTTATATATATACACACACACACACACATATATATATATATATATATATATATATATATATATGACGTGTACGCATCACGTAGCGTACGTTGCGCATTTTTGGTTGTCACGGATTGTTTTTTTTAATTGGCCTTCCCCAATTGGATTTATGACAAATTAAAAGTAAGAAAAGATTTATTCATATATATATATAAATAAATATTTATATATGGGTAATTAATGTAAACGGTAAAGGGAAAATGTATCTATTGAATACGTATTTACGTTTGAATTGATTGACAATAAATAATAAAAAGAAAAGATGAACATTAGAATATCACTTTTGTTATGTTAACATTAAAATAACATTTCGTTAAGAAATGTATATTTAGATTAAAATGTTTATTCAGATTAAATTGACATTTCAGTTAAGAAATGTTCATTTAGCTAATGTTTTGTTAAAAATAAAAAAAATGTCCTTTTGGTTATGATATGTTAGGAAAGAACCAATGTGTCATTTATGAAAAATGAACATTTAATATGCTGAGTCAATGCTGAGTCATTTCTGACTCATTGCTGAGTCAATAGGATAATTCTATCTTGACTGAACGGTTATGGTCATTTCTAGGGTTAATTAAACGGCCTAAATTAATCCTAAAATTCCATATATACAACCTAGCTCTTAACCTAATTCACACAATTAAACTTGGAGCCGTCACGCTGCTGTAATATAGCTTTGAATGGCCGCCGCCTAAAGCTTAAAGACAAACAAAGCTAGAACAAATCTAATTCAAAACTAAGAATCAAAACAACGTCTACCCAAAGGAACGCATCTCAATTTCAGAACCTCAGATCTCAGAAAAACAAGACCGTCTTGCGTTGTAAGTATAGTGGCTCTTTAGATGGGAATGCGATTAAGACATGATTTGATGTAAATTGTAATATGGAATTATATCAGTATTGTAAAATATAGACGATGTTGTTTTGGTTTTGTTTATCATGATAATTTGATGTGATTGGATCCATTATCTATTTTGTGAATTTTATGTATACTGTTAGATCGATATATGTGCTTATGCGAGTTATAGGTTGCAAGTTAGATTTACACATATATGTATATGATTCATGTAGGTTCTATGTATATATGTTTATGTTAAACCAATTGTACCTACATAATTAGAATAGATCAATATTATCAAATTCTTATGCAAGTGAAAACTTATAATTGGATCTATGTTAAAAGATCCGTTTATGATTCATATGATTTATAAAAGTTTACTGTTAGATCTATGTTATACATATGTATTGCAAGTTCATACATGTTCCTATATGTTAACTTAATTATGTTGTAGATTTATGAACCTATGCAAGTTGTTAGGTTGAGATTCATGAACCTATGCAAGTCGTTAATTAAGTTGTTAATTCATGAACCTGTGCAAGTTGTTAATTATGTTGTTAATTCATGAACCTATGCAAGTTGCTAATTATGTACATGTTTATGTTGATTATGTTAAAGTTGCAAGTTCACACCTATGTACATGTTAAAGTTGCAAGTTCACACCTATATGTTTATGTTCATATTGATTTTGTCAAAAATTGCAAGTTCATAGTTAATGTTGATTTCATGCCAATTTTGTGAACGTTAAATTAGGCTAAGTTATTAGCCTAATACTTTATGTGAAATCATGCGAACAGTAAATTAGGCTAAGTTGTTAGCCTAATATTTAGATGGGGGTAACGTTGGACGGGGGTAACGTTGGGTAAAAACTTAATTATAGGGAACTTGACATAAATTGGCCAATAATCACATAGGTGATTTATGGTATGAAACGGTATAAATTATTAATTTAAAACATGTTAATACATAGGTGGGCCCAAAACCATGAATTTGGTTAATGCCATGAATGGTGTAAATTTATACACCGTTAGTTTTGAAATAAAATATGTGACATGAATAATTTACATAATTAAAATGTAAATTTAGACAATACGAATATGCTTAACCCGAGGTTGGATTGAGTTGTGATGTAAACCTGCCCGCACTCGCCCGGCTGTCCAGTAATCACAACAATACCTATCCAATGTCATAGGTTAAGGCATTGAGCCCAATAAAGAGCCGAGGTTAGACTGAGTTGTGGCGTAAGACTGCCCGGAACCGACCGGCATACAGGCAGCCACAACAATACCAATCTAATGTGAGTGGTTGGTGCTTTAATAAGACAATTAAAGCTAAGCTAGGATTGGTAGGGTTAAGTAAATTTAATACACTTAGACAAATTAACATGTTGACTAGATTAAAAGGTGGGGTTAAGTAAAGTTAATACACTTACCCAATTTAACATGTTAACTGGACTAGAGGTTGGGGTTAAGTAAAATTAACACACTTAACCAAATTAGTATGTTAGCTGGACTAGAGCGTAGGGTTAAATAAACTTAGAACACTTAACCATCATAGTGTGATAAATGAACAGGGTTAAGTTAAAGCATGAAGGGACAATACTTAACCATTAGAATATGTTAATTAAACGGATGTTAGGGTTAAGTTAACTAAGGGAGCACTTAACCGTTATAACATGTTAGTTAAAACAGATGGGCAAGGTTAGGTTAAAAGGGACACTTAACCAATACAAGATGAATGGGTAGGGTTAAGTAATAAGAAATACCTAACCAATATAACTTGGTTTGTGATAGGGTTAAGTCAACATGGACTACTGATAACACTTAGCCAGTTTAATATGACAAAGGAATGGGTTAAGCTAACTTGAATTGACTAATGACACTTAACAAATCCAACTTGACGAGAAAGAGGGCTAAGTAGTGAACCTTAGTTAAGAAACAATCGAGAACGGGAGCTAAGTTGAAATCCCCACTTAAAGAAACCAAGTGATAAACCTTAGTTAACAAGATTTATGGGAAAAGAAACTAAGTGGTAAACCTTAGTTGAGAACAACTAAGTAATAATTCTTAGTCAAGAAAACTGAGCCGGTCCATAATAGATGAATAACCCGATATGGTAGATCATCGCTTAACAAGTACATGAGGAGGAGCAACGTTTATCTGATTTCCAAAAAGGCTCCAGCGGACTGGGTTTAGAAGCACGTAGCTTCGGGGGACGTGAGGGTACTCTTGGTATCACTACTTAGTTTAGCCCTGTGATAGCATGTCGTCGACTACCTACCATCTTCAGTCAATCGTAGTATGCAAGCGGAAAGGCAGATAACTCCCAACAGACCATATACTTGCTATCTAGTTATGGGTGAGGCTGGCCAATAGGAAAGTGGGGCATAGGTGGCAGGAGTATAGTTCTCGTGCTTGATTTTCATGGATTGCCTTTCATTAGTTGAGGGAGGGGTCACGTGGGACCATAACCACTGGTAGAAAAATAGACCTTAGCATCTGCATCAGTAGATAACCTAAAGCTCCCGACCGAGTTCCGTAATTTCTTGATTTAGCCCTGTCACAGGACTCGGGCCGCACACATAGTGAACATGTGCATCTAGACATCGAAAAATGATTCGCGATTCATACGTGGGAAAAAGGGATCATTCGACAGGTAGCATAATCCCTAGTTGGACCTAGGTGGCATAAACCCTGAATCCGAGAAGCGTTCAATAGGTAACATAAACCCTAGTTGGATCTATGTCGTGTAAACCCTGGTTAAGTCTAGAAAGCGCTCGATAAGAAAACCCTAGATTAGATTTAGGTAATAAATAATAGATGTACACCTAAAGGCAACCGCAATTACAGGGATTGGGATCACGTTATCATCTTTATACAGATTACTAGTTGGGATACTAGTTAGGTGGTGCAGAGATATAGAATGGGGTGTGATAGTATATTCGGTTTAAACTGTCTTGCTTTGGTTTATATTAGTCTGTTATTCTGGTACTGTCCCATTTTCCAGTTTACTCCTGTCATGAACTTTATCTTGTTCGCATGCTAAAAGCCACTAGACTTACTCAGGCTTTATGTCTGACTCTGTTTTTCTTTCGTCTTCTTATCTTCCGTCCCCCCCCCCCAGGTAGTCAAGGAGGGAATAGCTCTGCTTAGTATGGACTGTTACTCTTTCCAAGCTTGAAGACTCTTGGATATATCGCTTCAGACTCTCTTTTCCGCTGTTATGGCTGGCTTATGCTACATTGGGGAATATAAATGTTATTTTATGCTTCTTTATTTTATGTAAGACAGATACTCTGGTATTGGAAAAACAATTGTTGTACAAACTATTTTATCAATAAAGTAAAGTTTTATTTTCCGCTGTTTTAAATTTGTCTGTCTTGTAATTTATCTGCATCTGTTACCTATAATGCTCCACAGAACTTAGTGCATTCCCTTTATGAGTGACTCTAACGGATGTGGGGTGTTACATGTGGTATCAGAGCTGAAGGTTACCAGATCAGATAAAAGATTTGAAAAATTATTTTCAAAACGGTTTAAAAAAAAACATTTTCAAAAGAAAAGTTTTGGTTTAAAGGCATATTCCCCAAAGCCATACGCACTATCTTCTGATTCTCTGTTTGAATTCTTGTCCCCTTCTTTCTTTAGTCTTCGGGGCTCCTGGATTTCTGGGAGGTAACCTCATCGCAGCTTGGTTCCGTAAGCTTGATAAGACTACGATACTTATCGAAGGGCGAAGCAGTGCCCGACTTCCGTCTATAGTCGCGGTAGTTTCACCTACGGCTAATTTTCTTCCAAGCTTTGTAGGGTTCTTTGTGCGATGGAGGTAGCTTTAGAGAGAACTGTAAACATGTTACACAAGGATGGTAAAGGTGGGAGATGAATAATTGTGGCAGGTGCCCTAGGTAGGAAGAAATACTGACCTTAAGAGAGGTAAAAAGTACATAGCAACCTTTAGCTTTAGACCCTCAGATTTGTAACATGATGGATAAGCTATGTAGAGGAGAGATCTCTAATCATCTTAGTATATACACTAGTATCAAGGTTAACATCTGTTTATCTTGGAAATGGAGGTGAAGAAGCTTCGCACTCATGAAGTTAAATTAGATAAGGTACCGTATAGTGAAGCTCAAGAAGGTGCGACATATAAGACTGGAGACTAGACACGAGCATCATACCCTTTTTCTTAAGGGTATATCCTTGAACTCTTTTTCTAGGAATTTTATGCATACTTTCTGGCTTTTAAGGTATATCCTCTAGGACGTATCATCGATCCTTAGGTAGAAGCTAATGGATGTAAACATGTATTTGAAACATGTTATGATTGATGGTTGCAAGTGGTTGCTCGTGAATGCATATACACACCATATGCGCTAGAACAACTCTGTCACTTTCATATTGCATTCGCATATATGTATTTGTTTACAGATTGAACTCAATGTGTTATCATATGGACGTTGCATTTGAGTGAATGGTTGTGCACTCATATAGAAATGATATGTATCATTAGGATTTCATACATGATTGGACGCATGGCACTGACATAATTCGCATTAAGGAGGTCGACTGAATCAGTAGACCGCCTGATTTTGCATTAGATAAAGACATATACACACACTATGCATATAAATATGAAAGCATTTAGAAATCTTTTTAAGGACAATGAATGCCTGTGATTGAATGGTTGAGTAGATGGGTGATTGGATGATAGGATACATTCTTCCTAACTTGAAGATTTCGGTGACGAAATCCTTTTAAGAAGGGGAGAATGTAACACCCCGTAATTCTATAACATTAAGTTTCACAAATTAAAGTATAATTAAATTTTAGAAGTAGAATTAAGGGAAACGGGTTACGCCATTGCGTTCGTCTCGAAATTTTGCTTGAGATAGAGTCCGAGTTTGCGTAAATTGGACTCCGTATGAAAAAGATATCCTTAAATTAAATATTGCAGCAAAACATGAAAAAAGAGGAATGAGAAAAGAATAATGTTTAGCATTGCTCTAACTTTTGTAAGCAAAAGACTTAGTAATTTATTTGGTTGGAACACACCACTTGCATATAAGAGGTACAGAGTTCGATCCCCGCCAGCGCCCTATTTTTGTTTTAGGGGAATGGCTTAAAATAGCCTAGTGTGAACGTAGTTCAAAAAGTGGTTTAGTGTGAAAATGAGTAATTGGGAAGATAGATAAAAAGAAAAAAAATGAATATATATATATATATATATATATATATATGTACGCATCATGTAGCGTACGTTGCGCATTTTTGGTTGTCACGGATTGTTTTTTTTAATGGCCTTCCTCAATTGGATTTATGACAAATTAAAAGTAAGAAAAGATTTATTCATATATATATATATATCTGGGTAATTAATGTAAACGGTAAAGGGAAAATGTATCTATTAAATACGTATTTACGTTTGAATTGATTGACAATAAATAATGAAAAGAAAAGATGAACATTAGAATATCACTTTTGTTATGTTAACATTAGAATAACATTTCGTTAAGAAATGTATATTTAGATTAAAATGTTTATTCAGATTAAATTTACATTTCAGTTAAGAAATGTTCATTTAGCTAATGTTTTGTTAAAAATAAAAAAAAATGTCCTTTTGGTTATGATATGTTAGGAAAGAACCAATGTGTCATTTATGAAAAATGAACATTTAATATGCTGAGTCAATGCTGAGTCATTTCTGACTCATTGCTGAGTCAATAGGATAATTCTATCTTGACTGAACGGTTGTGGTCATTTCTAGGGTTAATCAAACGGCCTAAACTAATCCTAAAATTCTATATATACAACCTAGCTCTTAACCTAATTCACACAATTAAACTTGGAGTTGTCACGCTGCTGTAAGATAGCTTGGAATGGCCACCGCCTAAAGCTTAAAGACAAACAAAGCTAGAACAAATCTAATTCAAAACTAAGAATCAAAACAATGTCTACCCAAAGGAACGCATCTCAATATCAGAACCTCAGTTCTCAGAAACACAAGACCGTCTTGCGTTGTAAGTATAATGGCTCTTTAGATGGGAATGCGATTAAGACATGATTTGATGTAAATTGTAATATGTAATTATATCAGTATTGTAAAATATAGACGATGTTGTTTTGGTTTTGTCTATCGTGATAATTTGAATGTTTGTGGTGATTAGATCGATTATCTATTATGCGAATTGTATGTATACTGTTAGATCGATATATGTGCTTATGCAAGTTATAGGTTGCAAGTTAGATTTACACATATATGTATATGATTCGTGTAGGTTCTATGTATATATGTTTATGTTAAACCAATTGTACCTACATGATTAGAATAGATCAATATTCATAAACTCTTATGCAAGTAAAAACTTATAATTGGATCCATGTTAAAAAATCTGTTTATGATTCATATGATTTATAAAAGTTTATTGTTAGATCTATGTTATACATATGTATTGCAAGTTCATACATGTTCGTATATGTTAACTTAATTATGTTGTAGATTTATGAACCTATGCAAGTTGTTAGGTTGAGATTCATGAACCTATGCAAGTCGTTAATTAAGTTGTTAATTCATGAACCTATGCAAGTTGTTAATTATGTTGTTAATTCATGAACCTATGCAAGTTTCTAATTATGTACATGTTTTTGTTGATTATGTTAAAGTTGCAAGTTCACACCTATGTACATGTTAAAGTTGCAAGTTCACACCTACATGTTTATGTTCATGTTGATTTTGTCAAAAAATGCAAGTTCATAGTTAATGTTGATTTCATGCCAATTTTGTGAACGTTAAATTAGGCTAAGTTATTAGCCTAATACTTTATGTGAAATCATGCGAACGGTAAACTAGGCTAAGTTGTTAGCCTAATATTTAGACGGGGGTAACGTTGGGTAAAAACTTAATTATATGGAATTTGACATAAATTGGCCAATAATCACATAGGTGATTTATGGTATGAAACGGTATAAATTATTAATTTAAAACATGTTAATACATAGGTGGGCCCAAAACCATGAAATTGGTTAAGGCCATGAATGGTGTAAATTTATACACCGTTAGTTTTGAAATAAAATATGTGACATGAATAATTTACATAATTAAAATGTAAATTTAGACAATACGAATATGCTTAACTCGAGGTTGGATTGGGTTGTGAGGTAAACCTGCCCGGACCCGCCCGGCTGTCCAGTAATCACAACAATACCTATCCAATGTGAGAGGTTAAGGCATTAAGCCCAATAAAGACCCGAGGTTAGACTGAGTTGTGGCGTAAGACTGCCCGAAACTGACCGGCATACAGGCAGCCACAACAATACCTGTCTAATGTGAGTGGTTGGTGCTTTAATAAGACAATTAAAGCTAAGATAGGATTGGTAGGGTTAAGTAAATTTAATACACTTAGCCAAATTAATATGTTAACTAGATTAAAAGGAGGGGTTAAGTAAAGTTAATACACTTACCCAATTTAACATGTTAACTAGACTAGAGGTTGGGCTTAAGTAAAATTAACACACTTAAACAAATTAGTATGTTAGCTGGACTAGAGCGTAGGGTTAAATAAACTTAGAAAACTTAACCATCATAGTGTGATAAATGAATAGGGTTAAGTTAAAGCATGAAGGGACAATACTTAACCATTAGAACATGTTAATTAAACGGATGTTAGGGTTAAGTTAACTAAGGGAACACTTAACCGTTATAACATGTTAGTTAAAACAGATGGGCAAGGTTAGGTTAAAAGGGACACTTAACCAATACAAGATGAATGAGTAGGGTTAAGTAATAAGAAATACTTAACCAATATAACTTGGTTTGTGATAGGGTTAAGTCAACATGGACTACTGATAACACTTAGCCAGTTTAATATGACAAAGGAATGGGTTAAGCTAACTTGAATTGACTAATGATACTTAACCAATCCAACTTGACGAGAAAGAGGGCTAAGTAGTAAACCTTAGTTAAGAAACAATCGAGAACGGGAGCTAAGTTGAAATCCCCAGTTAAATAAACTAAGTGATAAACCTTAGTTAATAAGATTTATGGAAAAAGAAAGTAAGTGGTAAACCTTAGTTGAGAACAACTAAGTAATAATTCTTAGTCAAGAAAACTAAGCCGGTCCATAATAGATGAATAACTCGATATGGTAGATCATCGCTTAACAAGTACATGAGGAGGAGCAACGTTTATCTGATTTCGAAAAAGGCTCCAGCAGACTGGGTTTAGAAGGACGTGAGGGTACTCTTGGTATCCCTCTGTGAGGTTGCAGATGATCCGCCTAGGCTCATAGAGGTTAAGGTCTGCGGCAGAAGAACCAAGGGTATGCCTTGGTTGCAGTATGAGCAACCTAAAGGCTAGGGTGGATCAGCGTGGGTCGGCGATACTAAGTGTAGCCCTGTGATAGCACGTTGTCGACTACCTACCATCTTCAGTCAATCGTAGTACGCATGCGGAAAGGGAGAGAACTCCCAACAGACCATATACTTGCTATCTAGTTATGGGTGAGGCTGGCCAATAGGAAAGTGGGGCATAGGTGGCAGGAGTATAGTTCTCGTGCTTGATTTTCTTGGATTGCCTTTCATTAGTTGAGGGAGGGGTCACGTGGGACCATAACCACTGGTAGAAAAACAGACCTTAGCATCTACATTGGCAGATAACCTAAAGCTCCCGACCGAGTTCCATAATTTCTTGATTTAGCCCTGTCACGGGACTCGGGCCGCACACATAGTGAACATGTGCATCTAGACATCGAAAAACGATTCGCGTTACATACGTGGGAAAAAGGGATCGTTCGACAGGTAGCATAATCCCTAGTTGGACCTAGGTGGCATAAACCCTGAATCCGAGAAGCGTTCAATAGGTAACATAAACCCTAGTTGGATCTAGGTCGTGTAAACCCTGGTTAAGTCTAGAAAGCGCTCGATAAGAAAACCCTAGATTAGATCTAGGTAATAAATAATAGATGTACACCTAAAGGCAACCGCAATTAAAGGGATTGGGATCACGTTATCATCTTTATACAGATTACTAGTTGGGATACTAGTTAGGTGGTGCATAGATATAGAATGGGGTGTGATAGTATATTCGGTTTAAACTGTCTTGCTTTGGCTTATATTAGTCTGTTATTCTGGTACTGTCCCATTTTCCAGTTTACTCCTGTCATGAACATTATCCTGCTCGCATGATAAAAGCCACTAGACTTACTCAGGCTTTATGTCTGACTCTGTTTTTCTTTCGTCTTCTTTTCTTCCATTCCCCCCCAGGTAGTCAGGGAGGGAATAGCTCTGCTTAGTATGGACTGTTACTCTTTCCAAGCTTGAAGACTCTTGGATATATCGCTTTAGACTCTCTTTTCCGCTGCTATGGCTGGCTTATGCTACATTGGGGTATATAAATGTTATTTTATGCTTCTTTATTTTATGTAAGACAGATACTCTGGTATTGGAAAAACAATTGTTGTACAAACTATTTTATCAATAAAGTAAAGTTTTATTTTCCACTGTTTTAAATTTGTCTGTCTTGTAATTTATCTGCATCTTTTACCTATAATGCTCCACAAAACTTAGTGCATTCCCTTTGTGAGTGACTCTAACGGATGTGGGGTGTACATCTGCCTAGTGAAGGGGAATTCATTCCCTTACTTCACCCTTCTCTGAGACGTACGGGATTAGAGGTTGTATATCGATAGACATCAGTCGCATGGTGTGAATTGCCTATGTGGCATGCCTAAGTGGCAATTGATCAAGGCTTCTGTTGAAAAGCAAAGTCTTGTGGTTGAAGATCAAAGCACCCCCTGTGTGGCATAGCATTGTGTAACGTTGATTCGCATGCCTCACACCCTGGTTGTGAACCAGAAATGGGAGTGGACATCAGGGAGGGCATGCTTTTCTTCTAGCTAGGGTGGTGTCAGTGACCTACCAGCCCTGGCATTTATATTATTTTCTCCTGTGTGGTTGTTGGATTGCGAGGCGCCTCAGATATATCGGTGACTATGTGGAGCGGATGGAGTCATTTGGCTCATTGACGCCCCAAAGGGAGGATATACGCAGTGTTCAGGCATTTTAATCCAGATTGGTTGACAGGCCCTGACGATTCAAAGGTTACTCGAGCTCTGGCCTGAGACACGGGCTAGAGCGTCTCGAATCGGTAGAGGACTATCTTTTGCCTCAGTTCACAGCTGGAAATCCAACTTCCAATACGTGACATTTGCGGTTTTGATTGTAGAGCCTAGTATGGCGACATGATATATGGTACCCATGCCGTCTATGATTGATATTTATGATTGAAATTGTTTTGACACTATACACTTGTAATAGTATCAAATGATTTGTTTTTAACGTGCCAAGCATGTTTGGCTATTATAAGGGAAAACCCTATCCTCTGGCTTGTGTTGCATTGTGTGATGGGACCTAGTCTTATAATAGCTTCATTTTTTCAAAAATCATTGCGCTGTTTTGTTATATGCACCGACATTCTTGGGAGGAAACCATTTCTGTGTTATACGGCGTGGTCCCTTAATATACCTGATTTAAAGTAAGGCTTTAAATAACTGTTTTTAGTTCTCACACCAGTCACATGACTGACCTGGAGTTTATTGTTTTAACCTAAACTCTGGTTGCCCTTATTTTGACATGGGCAGCTAGTAGTTTTGGTTTTGCAGATTTATATTCACAGGATCCTGATTTACAGCTGAAGCGATATTCGGAAAGCTCTATATCCGTGTATTACTTCCAGTTGTGTTTTTTATTATTTTCCGCTGCAGTAATGTATTTAAATCTCTGATATTTCTCTGATGTATTATATTTGTTTATACTTTGTATATTCTTGTATTCTGATGGAATTGTTGTAATAAGCAATGAAATGTTCTTCTGTTTGCGTTCCGATGTAGCTTGTTCTCAATTCAATCCGTGCTTTCCTTAACGGGGAAGTTCGGGTCGTTTTAGTTTGGTATCAGAGATTTGGTTTACAGAGCTCAGAGAACAATACGCATTAGAACCGAACGAAAGAATTCATCAGAGATTGAATTAGTAATATCCAATGAGAATGACTCGTTAGAGATGGGATCAGTAGTATCCTAGAACGGGTGTGAAGAGTGATGTTTTTAAAATAAAATTGAAAACAAGTTTGTTTTTTGAAAATTTAATTCAATTATTCGTATTTGAATATTTATTTGTATTGATTTGGACAATCCAGTATATAAAGATTTTGCGTATACGTCTGATCTGCGTGTATTTGAAGTTTCAATATACTGGATAGATATAGAATCGCACTGTAGTCGCCCGAGAATGATTCTGATGATGGATACCCATCATCAGTGTTGTGTTCGAGTTTCGAAAGTGGGATAACTATATATCTCCAATTGACTGGTGTGAGAACCAAAACTAGATAAGGCTTATTGTTGTGATTTGGCATCAAAAATCTGATTTTTGGACTATGTATCAAAGTTATGAATTTGAAAAGCTAATCAACTAATTGATTGCTGATTGTGTTGTTTGATTTTTGGTTGATCAATTAAAATTTGAACCATTTAGCCAAATTGAACCAAATAGCGAGTTGTATTGAAAATTAGTCGCATTTGCATGCATATACATGTACTTACATTGAACAGATCATAGCAAGCAGGCTAGAGAAGAGGAATATAATTGTTTGCCCGACAAATAGGTACATATTTATTGTATTTCTTGGGTTTTTGATGATTTTATGAGCCGCTTGGCTGTTTCTTTTTCTTTTTGGATTGGTGAGGTCCATTGGAGGCTATTTGAAATATCCCAAAACTCCCGGTGCAGGGGAGATTATGGCGAAATTTTTCGAAAATTTAGGGTGTTAGCCAAATTTTTGAAAAATTTGAAAAGTTTTTAGAAACTAAAAAGTTGAAGAACCTAAGCCATAATGAAAATAGTGAAAGTTGAGTTGATTAGTTAAACAACTTTCGGCTTCGTTCCTTTTCGGGGACGAAAAGTTTTAAGTGGGGGAGATTGTAATAACCCGGAAATCCAAGGCAATTTAAAAATTTTATTTTGGCAATTTTAGCGAATTTTGAGTATTTAAAATGAATTATTTTAAATATTAACAATGAGAAATTTATTTTGAATATAATCAGAACGGAAATATTTATTTGAATTGTCATTAGAATATAAATATTTATTTTTAATTATAAAAGGAATTGAAAATGGCGCGGTAGCTTGAAAATTCAATTTCAAAGTTCAAATGAATGTATAGGATTCAAAATAAACCGGATTTTAGCAAAACCAAAAATATTAGAATCTATTTGAGAATATCTTTCCAACGAATCCGAAAATTTAAAATTTCATAGCGGGAATAAAAAGTTATGCCCAGTTGAATTTTCAGAATAGTCGCTATGGAATTTTGGCCCTTAAAAATAGCCATTTTGCAAACGACCTCTGTTTTCGATGAAACCACTTTTGTTGGATCCGAGATGCCAAGTTATTTCTAGGTTTCAAAATTCATAATTTTTGAAAGCAATATGTGAGCGTGGCGAAAGAAAACGTGTTTTGACAGTTTCAGTCAATTTTGATAGACCTGAAAATGGCCATTTTTCAAACGGTCTCGGAATTTAACGAGATTAGTTTCGTTAGGACCGTATCGTCAATACAAAGGTAGAAATAATTTTTCTAGAATTTTCTAAGTCAGTTTGTGGCCCCGGTAAATTAAAATGTGCGTTCAAATTGAATATATACTGATTTATATTGTAAATTTAACGAAAAATGATCGTAACGATCGAATTGGCCTTCGTGACATATCCCATTGCGTTCGGATTGGGGGTAATTAGCTAGGGACAATAGTCAGTGGGTTTGATTTCGAGTTCAAAATAAAAACTAACTTTTGTAGAATAAAATAATATAATAATTAAATAATTATATATACTCTTTCCCTACTCTCTCTCATTTCCCCTTACCAGTCAACGCCCCCACCCAAACCATTCGAACCCGATTTGGGAAATATATAAAAAAAGAGGAAAAAATGCGATGGAAGGGAGGATCACTTGCGCCACCACCCTCCCTCCACCTTGGCGCACCACCGCAGATGCACCCACCACGCTACTGACCTACGCCCCCCCCTCTGATGAATGCCCTCCTCCATACCCAAACCGACCGCGAGCCCCTAGACCGCCTGTAGCCCACTTCCGCCGCCACCCCTTCAGTGCCATCACCGGCCACCGTTGCCTCCTCCCTCCGACAGTCAGACACCTCAGCGCGCCCCGCTCCTCATATAACACTGTAAGATTACAGATTTTATTTTTTTATTATATTGAACTGTATAAAAGTTTGATTTTTAAATTATATCAAAGTTTGATTTTTAATTATTCAGAGGTATGATTTTTAGTTAATTAAAAACATGATTTTTATATATGAAGTATAGATTTTCATTCGTATAGAGTTTAGATCTTTTCCTATATGAAGTATAGATTTTTAATTACATAAAAGTATGATTTTTAATCGTAAAAATAAATGATTTTTAGTTCTATAAAAAAAGTGATTTTTATTTCCAAAAAGTTGTGATGTTTAAAGTAGAAACTTAAAAATAATTCATCGCATAAAGAAGTGGATTTTCATCGTATAAAGAAGTGATTTTTATAATGAAATGGCGAATATAAAAATTTGATTTTTGTATATACAATAGCGATGTAAAGGTATGATTTTTATTATGTAAAGGGCATTATAAAAATATAATCTTTATATAGAAAGTAGCGTTGTAAAAATATAATTTTTATATATGAAGTAGCGATATAAAAATTAAATTTTTATAATATGGCTTTGAAACAAAAATGTGATTTTTAACATATACCGCGTGAAACAGATCTCGTTGGGAACACGACAAAAAATTTCTACATATGAAGAGTCACGGCGTTTGGTTTAGCTTCTACGTGAGAACTCCTCACTTTTAATTTGTTTTCTAGTTGAAATATATACTAGGATACAAACGGTGCTTAGCAGCACCCGACACCCGTCGTCCACAGACCATGGATGACTTGTTTGTTTGATTGATGTGTTGTGGAAAATGTTTGTGTGTAGTGGAATGAAATAAATTATTTTATGGTTAAAAATATAATTTTTAACATGTATATAAAATAAATAGTTATAAACAAATCGGACGATTTGTTTATGTACACACATTTGACTGATATGGATTGGGACGATAAATTTTACACATCGCCCAACCGAACAAATAAAACCTGTGTTTGATTGTTTGAAAACCCCACACGGGTGTTGGGATGAAATTGGACATACACTAGTCCCAATAATTAGCTGTATGTCGATCGATTGATTGACAGGATGTTATAAGCGTTAAATATTTATATTTAATGCTTATGCAGTTTTGCGGTGCACTCTGCATGTTGGTTGATGATTTATCGTTGCTATTATATACATGTGTTGTAGGGAATCCATATAGTTAACATTATACGGTAATTGATTGGGCCTCATTCCAAGCTGGAAAATAAAATATATATTTGTGTGTTGAATAGAAGAAAATTCATGTGTTGAATAAAATATATATTCATATGTTGAATAGAAGAAAATTCATGTGTTGAATAAAATATATATTCATGTGTTGAATAGAAGAAAATTCATGTGTTGAATAAAATATATATTCATGTGTTGAATAAAAGAAAATTCATGTGTTGAAGAAAATATTCATTTGTTGAATAGAATAACGAAGTTATTAAAATATATAAATCTGTGTTGATTAAATATGCGTCATTTTGACGCGAACGATATTTATATCGATTATATTCGTTTTTATAATGAATATCGAAAAGGAATTGATTTCAAAATATAACATTTTGAAAATACTATCATTTATATATCGATGATATGGAATATTCAATTTTGATTTGATATTGAAAATGAAGTTGAAATCGTTTCGAAAACGAAGTTAAAAAGATTTATAAAATACGTTTTAAAAGG
Source organism: Allium sativum (assembly GCA_030737875.1). Taxonomy (NCBI): domain Eukaryota; kingdom Viridiplantae; phylum Streptophyta; class Magnoliopsida; order Asparagales; family Amaryllidaceae; genus Allium; species Allium sativum. The sequence continues at coordinate 383,836,106 of CM060915.1, forward strand.
AAATCGACGAAATATATAATATATATTATATATATAATGGCCTGAATAGAACGCGCCGCGCTGCGGCAGTTCGCGAATTTTGACCATTGACTTCGAATGGATATTACAGGAGATCCGACCGTCGGATTCTCCTAAAACCGGAATCGTTGGGTTCGTATCGAAATGAGCTTTCTAATGAATATTAGAGATTTGAAATCTAACTGTTGGATTTGGAATTATGTCCAAATCAAATTTGGAAAAGGTCGCTATAAGTGCAGTTCGATGGTTGTTGATGGAAATCGACTGTACGGGCCTTGATAAAATTATTAAAAATAGTAATAATTTGTGTAAAATCATAAGAAATGATTTGTAAAGAATTGGGATGAAAATTTCCATATTTGAAAAGATTAAAATAGATTTTTATCGAAATGAACTAGTTTTGAACTAGAATTATAATCCATTTATTTTTGAAATAAATAAATTGGATTTGAAAGGGTTTTAAAAGTAACCAGGATTTCCAATAATTGAGTTGGAATGAATTTGAATCGAAATTGTCCTTGGGATATTTCGATGTTGGATTTCGTGATTATGCAGATATTGTTATGGAAATTTGAAAGATATATTAATATCGTTATTTCCAATACGATATTTGTTGGTCGTAGAATTTGATATTGAATATAAGCCTATATATTTTCTATTCAGAGCCTTGTATTTAATATCAAATGGGATTTGGGTTTGTCGTGAATGGTGTCTTCATTAACACTGTTCTTAAACCTAGTTGAGAAAAAGATTAAATCTTTTTATTTAGATTTAATGAAGTATACCAATTAAATGGTATTTAATTGGAATTGAATTTGAATTGATTTTTGGGTATCGTGAACGGTGTTTTAAATAACATTTTTCCTTTAATCCGATAATTAATGGAATGTGAATTGGGTTTATCGTGAACAGTGTTTTAACGACATTCGTTCTTTAACCCGATTTACAGTGAAATGTGATTTGGAATTTATAAATCTTTTGTTAAGATTTAGAGGAGATTTCCCAAAGTAAAATTTTCCAATTTAATAAAATAAATTGTAAGGGAACGGAATTCGATTTGGTAATAATCAAAGTGAATTTGTATGGATGAAGACAACTAATATATCTGGAATTTAAAAGACTTTGTTGTTATTCCATTTATATTATTAGTCGGATATGGAAGTTTATATCGATTTGTATTCCATGAAGATTCCATTGTAAATGGAATGTGATTTTGGGTTTTCGTGAACGGTATCTTTAATAATACTGTTCTTAGACCCAACGGAGTTAAGAAAATCAGAAACTAACTGGAGATTAGTTAAGTTGAATGGTTTCTTGGGTATTGATCTGATGTTGGTTTCGGCCATCGGGGTTAATACTTAGGAAATTGTTCACTTGCTAATTTACGGTTAAAGGCTGATGGAATGGAATGTGATTTCGGGTTTATCATGAATCGTGTTTTAAATGACATTGGTTCTTTAACCTAGTTAAAGACATGATATGATTTTCCAAGTTAAATAATCTTTAATTGTGATTATTGGGAAGATTAAAACCAAGTGAAGTTTTAATGAATCTTTAATTAGATTGGAATAATCGAGAATGGAGTATCACTAGTTTTACTCCAGGCGATAGTTAAATCTTTAATTAGATTTGAATGTGAAATGGTAATTGAATTTACCGATAACACCATGGTGTTAGATATGAAGTATGACCAGTTTTACTTTATGGGATGAATAGGTTGAGATTGGGAAATAAAATAAATGATTACTTCGATGTGGTTCACTAATCCCGACTAATTTGAATTGATATTCAAAAGAAGATTAAAGAATAAATTTAAAGAATTTATCTTTGATAAAATTAATGGGAACCTTTCCCAAAGTATAAGAATATTCGAATAGAAGAATATTTTGAATTGGAATGAGGCGTATGTTGTGTTTGTGTAACACTTGTTTATTATATACGCGAGTTGTTCAGAAAGACCGGGTTTAACCCATTCTGAATAACTGATTCGACGATGTTTCGAGGATGAAGACGGTGGTCGAAGACTAGAGGTCTTCACATCGTTTGGGTGATTACTGATGATATTGATTGGGCTGTACACCCAAGAGGAGGGAATCAGTTGGTGATCGTCTAGACGTACTTGAAGATCGATGGATATGTAAGGAATAAGGTTCCTCCGATTTCGTTCAGACCCAGAACGAATTTGTATGGACTGTGTGTCTGACATTGGATTTTGCTCTATGTTGATTGATCTCTATTAAATATACATCTGCCTGGTGATGGGGAATTCATTCCCTTACTTCACCCTTCTCTGAGACATACGGGATCAGAGGATGTATATCGATAGACATCAATCGCATGGTGTGAATTACCTGTGTGGCATGCCTAAGTGGCAATTGATCAAGGCTTCTGTTGAAAAGCAAAGTCTTGTGGTTGATGATCAAAGCACCGCCTGTATGGCATAGCTTTGTGTAACGTTGATTCGCGAGCCTCACACCCCGGTTGTGAACCAGAAACGGGAGAGGACATCAGGGAGGGCATGCGTTTCCTTCTAGCTAGGGTGGTGTTAGTGACCTACCAACCCTGACATTTATATTATTTTCACCTGTGTGGTTTCTGCATTGCGAGGCGCCTCAAATATATTGGTGGCTATGTGGAGCCGATAGAGTCATTTGGCTCATTGACGCCCCAAAGGGCGGGGAAACGCAGTGTTCAAGCATTTTAATCCACATCGGTGGACCGGCCCTGACGATCCAAAGGTCACTCGAGCTCTAACCTGTGACACAGGCTAGAGTGTCTCGAATCGGTAGAGGACTATCTTTTGCCTCGGTTCACAGATGGAAACCCAACTTCCAATACGTGACATTTGCGGTTTTGATTGTAGAGCCTAGTATGGCGACATGATATATGGTACCCATGCCGTCTATGATTGATATTTATGATTGAAATTGTTTTGACACTATACACTTATAATAGTATCAAATGATTTGTTTTTAACGTACCAAGCATATTTGGCTATTATAAGGGAATATCCTATCCTCTGGCTTGTGTTGCATTGTGTGATGGGACTTGGGTCTTATAATAGCTTCATTTTTCCAAAAAGCATTGCGCTGTTTTGTTATATGCACCGACATTCTTGGGAGGAAACCCGTTCCGTGTTATACGGCGTGGTCCCTTGATATATCTGATTTAAAGTAAAGCTTTAAATAACTGTTTTAGTTCTCACCAGTCACATGACTGACCTTGAGTTTATTGTTTTAACCTAAACTCTGGGTGCCCTTATTTTGACATGGGCAGCTAGTGGTTTTGGTTTTGCAAATTTATATTCACAGGATCTTGATTTACAGCTGAAGCGATATATAGAAAGCTCTATATCCGTGTATTACTTCCAGTTGTGTTTTGTATTATTTTTCGCTGCAGTAATGTATTTAAATCTCTGATATTTCTCTGATGTATTATATTTGTTTATACTCTTTATATTCTTGTATTCTGATGGAATTGTGTAATAAGCAATTAAATGTTCTGTTTGTTTTCCGATTTGGCTTGTTCTCAATTCAATCCGTGCTTTCCTTAATGGGGAAGTTCGGGTCGTTTTAGATAGACTTGGCAATTGGGTTTGCAGTGGAGTTTAACTTCAGATTGAGGAAAGAAAATAGATTGGTCTCTAAAATTTTGAGATATTTTGGGCCATAAAAGTTGCGCACTGTAACTTGGGTGTTGGAAGGGGGCTAGATTGGATGTAGGGGACACACGTTTTCTGATGGTGAAATGGCTTGAGAAGAACTGTCGAATTTGGCAAGGTGAAATGGGTTCGGATATTTTCTTGCATGCGATGAAAAGGGGAACGAGCTCAGAAAGTGAGGGATAGCGATGACGACTATTGTCGAACAATGAAGTGTTGTGGATTCAGGAAAGAAGAGAGCAAGTTGTAGTGATGGATTTTTCCTTACTGTCATTAGTTTGAAAAGTTGAAGGGGAAGACGAGATTAAGGCTTCAATTAAGGTTAGGTTAATTTATTTAATTCAAAGCTAACAGTGATTTAATTAAATTCAAATTAATTTCCTCGTCTTTATGATAGTTAACTTATAATGTATAACCGTCGTATACATTTCCAGAATCAAACCAAATTGATTAAGGATTCGAATCGATAAAATCTTCGCATATACTGATTTGGAGTGATATGGAGTTAATCAGAAATAAATCGCTATTTCAAAGAATAAAATCAATGTGAGTAAATCTCACTCAGAATTTATTTAAATTATTTTTATCGTTAAAAATAATTGTTGGTTGTTTGCATGCATTGAAATATTTTGTTGGCTATTGCTAATATATATTAGTTATTTAGGCTTGGTGTTTGTGGTTATTATATATATATATATATATATTGGGGATTGGATATTTCCCGCAGTACCATTAGCGGATGCCCGTAGTATCATTAGCGGATGACCCTATATGCTCCCACGCTATGATAGTTGATGACCTTATATGCCACGATATCTTGCCTTGAATCAGGATGGGTATTATTTATGTTGGCTAACATCTGTGGATGCAGGAAAACAGGTTGGAGGGATCCAACTGGATTCCTCAAAAATATTATTAATTGTTTGTTTTCATATATATTATCATATATGATGTGTTAGGAAACCAGTGCTTGATAATTGGGTGTTTTGAATGTTTTTAATATCACTAGGCCCAAAATGTTGATTTATAAAAATATCGTGAAAAGGGATTATGGGATTTAAATGGAAAATTCTATTTTCTTAAATAGAATTCAAATTTCGAATGTGCTATAAAGAAATTTACTTGTTTTGAATAAATAAAACAAGTATTGAATTTATAAACGATGTTTATAAATAATACAATATCGGAAATTGAAGTAAATTTATAAATGGTGTTTATAAATAAAATGGAATGATTTTCATTGGATAATCAGGGAATTGAAATGAATTTACAAACGATGTTTATAAATGAAGTGGAAAACTTATCATTTGATAATTTGAATATTTAAATTCAAATGTGAATTTAAAAATAGAATTGGGAATCATTTTAAAGAAGTAAACGATGAAATTTATTCTGATGTTCAGAATGTAAATTGAATTAAAAATAAATCCGTACGGATTCATGATTTGAATTCGATTAAATCAAATTTAATTTAATAAATATTTTCAGTAAAATATTAGGGTTGTATGGAAATAGAAGTTTAAATTTGGATATAAAAATAGATTATATATTTATATAGATAAGTTATAATGAATAGAATATTCCAAAATAATATTTCGGTTTCAAATAGATTTCAAAATGGAATTTGTCTAAATGTATGAAACAAGAAAAATTTATAAATGGTGTTTATAAATATGATGAATTAATTATCTAGAGAAATTTATCGTTTTAAATTCAAATATGAAATTAAAATATAATTTGGATTTATTTCGAAAAAGGGACGATAGTTTTATTCCGAAATTCGTAATATAAAACGAATTGAGTTTAAATAGGTTTGAAATGAAACTTGTTTTAATATATAAAACAAGGAAGTTGGATTTATAGATAATGTTTATAAATCGAGTAAAATAAATTACCATTTGATAATTTAGACGTTTAAATTCAAATATGAATTTAAAAGTGAATTGGGTCGTGTTTGAAATAGAATGATTTATTTTATTTCGGAATTCTAAATATAAGCTGAACTGATAAAATCGAACGGGTTTATAATTGAAATTCGATTATATCGAATTTTATAGATGATTTATTTATAAAAGGAATTGGAATTAAATATAGAAGATTGAAGTATAAATAAATTTATAACTAAGTTACAAAATAAATCGACAATTAGGAATAATTGAAACATTTAGTTAGATTTGATAAACGAGTTTAATTTACATTTAATATATTAGAATGAAATTTGAATTTATATATAAACGAAGTTTAAAATGTTTATATATTAGATATAATTAAAACGAACTCGTCGTAGTATGGTAGTTCATAATTTGGCATTTCGGACTTCAACTGAATATACAGAACTCAATTTAAGTCGGAATTCTTTGAAACAAGAATCATCAGGACCAATTTGATAATAGTTTTTTAATGAAAGAGAAAAATCTCAATTTCGTTGAATAGATTTTGAGTTATGTCAAAATCAAATTTTCAGAAAAACAACGCCATAACCATTATAAAACCATAACGGTTTACTTAAATAAATAAAAGGATTTTTAACGAATAAAATCCAAATTTCCATTAGAAAAATCCAGACTTGAGATATAAAATAAATATGAACTCAAGTGGAGTAAGTGAACTGATTTTTGAAACAAAAATCAGATTTATAATTGTTGATTATAATTTACTAATTTGAAGAAAATTTAGTTAATGGAATTGTAAATCGAAATTGGACTTTGGATCAGAAAAGGGGTTCGTAAATTAACATTTGAAATCGAATATAAAAATTGAATTAGAAATGGCATTCAATTGTTTTATAAAAAAAATTATTATATATTCGAATGCGTTATATTCAAATAAAAAGTGAAATGGCCAAAGAACTAATTAAAGAATAAATCAGCGAATCGAGTTAAAAATGATCAACTTGAGTTAGAATAAATTTAGAATGAACATATATGGGTTAGACAGGTATAGAATGAAGTGTTTGAAGATTATAATTTAAGCACCCGACTAAAAGGTATATGTTTAAATTCCATATGAGGTTTTATGCACCGCATCGGCAAGCCGCTTGGCTTTTTAATTTTCTTTTTGAATGGAAAGGTCCTAGAGAGGTGTTTTGTAGTTGTATGGAGTGACCCGTACAAAGAAGGTTATGGCGAAATTTTCCGAAAATTTAAGGAGTTAGAATATTTTTAAGAAAATTGGATAACTAGAAAATCAATGTATCGATATATAAAGAATTCGATAAGGAAACGAACTTAAAATAGAATATTATAAACAAAAAGAAAATTTATAATTGAATCTAGTAAAATTAGAAAGAGAAACGTATACTGCTTAAAAATAGATAATTGGTTTTTATGATGTTGATTATTCGAGGTAAGTGGTCTTGTCCGTTTTGAAGTTAAGGATGTTTTCAGTCAAGGTCTGAAAGGTAGTTATACCCCAACTTGATTGATTTCATTTTTAACCGATAAATAGCAAGATCCAGTCTCGAAGAGAAATGTTTGAATAAGAGTTAGTTGAATGCAGTATTTTGGGTTGTTTGTAACGATGTTTTACACAACAGTCGTTTTTACCTAAGTAAGTGGAATTTTGGAATTATATCATAACTATTTCCTAAGTATAAAAATAACCAAGTTCGGGAAAGAGATAAGTAGTAGGAATATTTTTCCAATTATAAATAGAAGGTATTTTCTAAGTATAGAAAATAAAAGAAGGCGATATATGGAAATGTTTTCCAAATAGTGAAAAAAGGCCAAGATGATTGTTGAAAATATTTGGTTAACAAATATTAATAAAGAAATAGAGAAGTGATTTAATTAATGAAATATTAATTAACGGGCCCAGTGATTGTTTGTTGTTATGGATGAATGTTTGTTTGTTTTTCTTTGATAGTTAAATAACCGACTATCGAAGTATTTGCCAATATCGTTGTCAGTAGGAGAGACCGGTTGGATCATTAACTGAGAACCACTCCATATTGGCAGTAGCATTGCGAATCAGATTATATGAAGATAATCGAAGACGGAGTAAAGTGCAAGGACTTTTTCTATTTATAGAAATTGTGCCTTCGGTTTCGTTCTGTCCCAGTACGAAGTGTATGGACGAATGTCTGGCAGAGTACTTCCAATGATCACATATGTTGGTCTGTATAGATATATTTGGTGGTGGAGAATTTATTCTCTTAGCATAATATCCAGAATATATTTGCGTAAATCAATTAATGATTAATGGATCTGACAATGTGGCATTCAAAGTGATTGTGCTATCAATGAATGGAAAGTAATCGTAGCCTTAGGCTTCAACAACCGGAAAATGACAAAAGTCGGGCAGGCAGCATGGCTATGTGGGTAGCTCCAATCAGGGTGCATTATCACCTATATAGAGAAATTCATTTAATTCCTTATTCTATTTGATGTTGTCCCATTCGGGAAAGTGGTCGGTCATGTATGGCCGGGTTACAAGATGTTTCTGTTGAACCCGGTGTATTCTCCTCTAGAGATACACTATCGGAAGGTGATTCCATATTTTGTCATAGTTGGAAATTTGTTACCCAATAAGTGCTCGCGATTTTGATTGTATATTATGTATGTGGAGTGTGAGATGAAAGTATTCCACTAGATTTCTAATTATTTGATTTAGACATTATTATAATATCAAAAGAGTTTTGACATAATGATTATCGTTTTCTTTCAAAAGGATTTGAGAATTAAATCAACTGTTTTGGATTCTCATAAGGGAAAAACCCATTCCATGTTATACAGCGTGGTCTTATGAGATATCGTTTATTTTCTCAGATTGTTTTAAAATTGATTACTCATACCAGTCCCATGACTGACCCTGAGTTTATTTTGTTATGTTTTACCTAAACTCTTGGGTGCCCAAATTTGTATGGGCAATCAAGTAGTTCAGGATTTTACAGATCTATCTAAAGGAGCTTGGAGCATGAGGCTTCAGTGTTAGATGTATAATATTTTTATTTCCACTGTGTTGTAAGCGTTGTACTATGATATGTGTATGTTACACAGTTTTAAAATTTTGTATTTCAAAAGATATGATATATTATATTTTGTTCCGCTGTGATGTGAGATTTTGTGTTGTTGTTTATGTTCTTCTACCTTTTTCTTCTAATAAAAATGATTTGTATTTTTGTGATATTTGGGTTGGATATGTGATGTGTGTAGTCAGCTCAGATAGTATGGATTTGCAGGCCATTACAGTTGGTATCAGAGCTTAGGTTGAGCGAATACCTAGGCTTTGGTGGGGTTGTGCTCATTAGAGATAGGGTCAGTAGTACCCTAGAATGAGTTGAGTGTGTATATATACGAGAGAGCGTATTTGTTAATTGATTAAAACAATTGTTTTATATTGTGTTGGCTACTCTGGTTAGTGGTTTATGAATTATGGTCAAATCGTGGGACGCCATGACGTTGGTAAGAGTTTATAAACACTTGAACAGAGAAATTCGATATAATATTGTTTTAAAGTGGGTAAATGAAATAATTTTGCCCAAAATTCTATTTTTATAGAAAAGGAATAATTTTCTAGAACTATTATATTATATGGATGCGTTGGTTGCTATTGTAATCAAATAAGGTTATAAAAAAACTGGAAATGGTTATGTACAACCAAATATAACTTGTATATGAATAAGATATACAATTGAGATGAATTAAAATTTAATTCGACCCAGAATTTGGAATTTAAATCCTGGGAAGTCGGAAAATATTTTTCAATGTATATTAAAATAATATAGCTTTGGTTTGGAAGAATTTTTGATTAAAAATCATTTTGAATAGATTTTGAAACTGATAAAGCACTGAACTCACTTTAGTGACTAGAAAATAATTCTGATGATGACTGCAGCATCATCAGTATTCATTTTCAAGTTTCCAAGTGATGAATGATTACCATAGAAAAGTTTTCGATGGAAATTTGTTTGAAAGAAAACAAGTTGTTTTGAAAAATTCATATTTTTTGAATTTGAGATTAATATATATATATATGTGTGTGTGTGTGTGTGTGTGTGTGTGTATTATTTCAAAAGGATTTAAAATAAAAACCCAAGGATTTGAATTCTGGAATTTAAATTTAACTTAACAGAGTTAAATGGATCGAAGTGAATGAATTGATTAAAGTCAATTTGAATGAAAGTTGAATGGAATATGAATTGGATGTGAATATATCGAATCATTTAGATTAAATGAATGTAAGCATATATAATGTGGAATATGAATGAAAACGAAAGTTTTGTGGGAAATAAACTTTGTTGAAATATGAAGAGTTCTACCTTAGCAATTTCGGGGACGAAATTCTTTTAAGGGGGGAAGAATGTGTAACGACCCGGGGGATTTGCGACCTTGGTAATCGACATAAACTCAACATCGACTATTCAAGCATCGGAAATACCGGAACGTCAATAGAAAGAAGATAGAGGGTGAGAATAGATAAGATAGAAAATTAGAATAGAAGTAGAAGAACACAACTACAACAACATCAGAGTAACACGAATCCCACAACGTAACGAATAAAATATATTATATAACATATCTTTGGAATAAAACAGTATCGGTATACATACTATTATCAGAGTACAACACTTACAACACAGTGGAAATAACAATAGCTATATATTCCTTGAAGCCTCCTGCTCCATCTCTCCAAGTACCTGTAAAATCCTAACTATTTGACTGCCCGTACAAAATTAAACACCCAAGAGTTTAGGGAAAACAAAACAAAATAAACTCTGGGTTAGTCCTTTGACTGGTGTGAGTAAACTCCAAACACTGGGTTTAGGTTTTCCAAATCCTTTTCAAAAAAAATGATAATCGTAAGACCGATCCACACATAAATACGGATGGTTTTTGCCTTACGATAACCCAAAATATTTCTTAAGACCAATATTTTCTGATATTATAATAATGTCTAAATCGAGTAGATAGCAATTTAGTAGAACGCTTTCATCTCACGCTCTACATATATAATATACAATCAAAAACCACGGGCTCTTAGTGGGTAATGGATTCCAACTATGACAAGGTATGGAACCACCTTCCGATCAGTGTACTCTAGAAGCGATACACTGGAGTTCAACAAGAACATCTTGTAACTCGGCCACACATGACCGGCCATTAATTTCGCTTGAATGTTTCGAGTATATTGTCACCTTACTGTTGGTATACCAGCCTAACCATTCCCGGGAGATACAGAATTAAAAGAAGTAACAAATATGAATATTCTCTAGATGGTGACAATACAGCCTAATTGGGTGCAACCCACTTAGCCATGCTGCCTGCCCGATTTCTGTCATTTCCCAGTTGATGAGGCTTGAGGTCATAACGTATCTTTCAACAGATCACTCCTTCATTTACTTTGAATGCTACATGTAACGACCCGTGTTTTTCGACCATTTGAATATGAATATTTAAATTAGTTTTAAATATTATGTTGGGAATATTAATGGAATTTAATATTTAATTCGTTATTAAGAACAAAGTTGAACGTTATAATTTATATATAATATAAATAGAGCTTGGAAATAGCGCTGCAGTTCGTAAATTCGAGTTTGAACTTCAACTGAGAATACGGGATTCGATATAAGTCGGATTTCTGTGAAACAAGACACGTTGGAACCGTATTGACGATAATTTTCATATGAAAGAGAAAAATCTAGATTTCATGTTATAGTTTGATAATTATGGCCAAATCAAATTTTGAAATAGTCGCTATGGAAAATCGTTATTAAATTATAGGCCTTTAAAATAGCCGTTTTGCAAACGGACTCAGATTTCAATGAAATCAGTTTCATTAGAACCGTATCGCTAAATTATTGTACGGTGGTGAATTGCGTGGAAAACCGATATCGTATGTGACCACGGTAGCCGTAAACGCCCGTTCAATTTCTATAGCGCGCATTCAAATAAATAAAGGGACATTTGAGTGTAACTTGAGCAGATGATCGAATTAGGCCACGAAACCAGTTCCGTTGAGTTCGTATCGTCGATTAGAGTCAGAATATATATATAGTTTGTTATTTTTAGAGATCGAGAAATTTGGCGTTAAAAAGGGTAGGGCGGTTCGGGGTAAAAACAGCCTACCGGGGCAACAGTCTCAGAATGCGACGAAATTAGTGCCGTTGGGTTCATATCGAAAAGTTATTGTCGATGTTCGCAGTTTCAAGTGGATTTGATTTATCTGGTGACTGTGGAAAAATTAAACGCGTATTCATTCCTGGTTTCATAAAGGAAAATTTTTCAAACGATCTCGGATTTCGACGAAACTTGTCTCATTGGATCCGGAATATCGTTTTACATCAAGAACAGCATTTTTATCAGTAAACCGAAATCATTTGTGGTGATTTTATCACATTACTTTAGGATGAAGTATCGGGTAATATTATTTGATGAAAACCGTACCCTCTCAACAAAATATCAAACTGAGCTTTCTCTTCTCGTTCATAAAGCAAATAGCACATCAGTCTTTTCATTTGTTCTCACCGACTGTTTACATGCTGGTAACATTAAAAGTGGCACATGCATTTCTGCCACCGACCTGCTATTCTTTTCCCTTGCACATGCTTCCCATCACGCAGACATCACCAAGGCCGACATGTGCATGTTAGAAACCACCCTATTCGTTCAGCTACGTTCCTACCTACATGTACAGTACCCATGACTTATATCACACAGCAGTGATCTTTCTTTTTCTTTCTTTTCTGTATGCTACCATTCAGACAGGCAGACCTAACCTAATCCCTGTATGGTACGCTGTGAAACAAGACGTTGTTCCTATCCTTTGTTCTTTACCTTATAAATACACAACCAGTTCGCTTCGTTTTGTCTCAGAAAAACAACGAGCTTCCATGGCAACAAGAATAATAATAATAATAATACATGAAAAGAGAGTTGCGTTACTGGGAGGATGAAATGGGAACGGAAGAGTGGGTTGTTGTGTGGTCGAGTGGAAGGTCTATACGGTGGGTTTCGGAGTTAGAGAGAGGCGCAGGCATTTAAAGGGAGAGGAGTGTGAGTTGTTTTTGTGGAGTGCTGAAGCAAGAGAGCTGAACGTGGGAAGTTAGAGGGAAATATGGGTGCAAGCGGAGTGCCTGAAGCATCGGTTCCGGCGTTAAAAGGGTGGTTGCGCTCACGATAATATGAGGAAAGAAATGGACAAAGGTGCATGATATAAGGATGGACACGTGAATAAGATGGGAGGGTTTAAGGCGCAGGCTTCAAAAGAAAAGTGGGTGATGGGGGAAGATGAGGACAGCAGCAAAACGTGGTAATAGTTTGAGAATGAATGTAGGGCGTTGGCCTTTGAGTAGGAGGATGGGTTTGTGGGAACAAACGTGGTTTGAGACGTAGAGGAAAGGGAAGGGCGTGAGTAGCTGGTGGGAGAAAGGGATGGACGTGGCGGGTTAATGCATGGATAGTGCGTACAGGGTATCGGAATACCATGAAACCGGGAATGTTGAGACCGTATCGACGAACGTAGTGGGATTGGACGGACAAAATTGAACGCAGTCAGAGGCGTGTAAAACAAACTGTTTCAGTGACAGACGAATCAAGGTGAGTTAAACTCACTCAGTTTACCCTTTTTATATTTTATATAAATTGGGTGTTTTTATTTTGTGTGCTCTGCTTGCCAATGGTTGACTGTTTTGCTAGTCATCTATTTATCTGTTGATTTAACCGATGAAATTAAACAGCGTTTAATTTCAGTGAAATACCAAATCGTTATTTTTTTAACGGTTGGTTCCAATAAAGGTAACTCACCTTGGTTGGTCACGTTTATTTATAAACGTGTTTAAATGTTTGAATTGTTTGAATTGCTTGTAGTTGCTGTTGAATGGTTGCTATTTAGTGTTATCAGTTAAACAAAAACTGAACCCTCTGATTTGAGAAAAACCATTTGAATACAGGGAAGAACAGGTTGGAGGGATCCAACCGGATTCCTCAAATATATTAGTTATTTCATATTATCATATATGAACTGTCATGTTTGGGTGTGATTGATTTGATTGTTGATGTTTGACTGAAATTTCAACATATGTTTAGTTTTAACCAATGAGCGATATTGGTTAGGTAATCAGCAATGGATGGCCTAAAGATAAATTGTTGTGATTTACCGTCAGGTAGATTGATAGAACCAAAGTTATAAAACTTATTTCATAACTGGAGCTAGATTTTTGAAAATAGATTATTTTGGATAGAGGGTTTGTTTTAAAAGAAGATAAATATTTATCATTTGTTATTGAAATTTATAATTGATTATAAACTGGATTTATATGGAAACCTCTGATGTTATCGGATTTGGAAATAAATGAATAGAATTTAATCTAAAGGATTAAATTTGGAAAATCGTTTGTTAGGAAACAATTAAATTGAATTGTTTAAATTAATTATATTAGTATTTAATGTAAAGGGAAAATGAATTGGAATCAGTTAACAAAATAATCGTGTGATTTGAAATTGATTAGTTTGTTTGTGTTAATCTAAGAGAAGAGTTGAAGAATATTTGTTTTATTTAAATGAAGTTTAAAAAGGAATTTACTATTTATTTTAGTTAAAGGGATTTACCACTAATAAAATTAAGGTTTGAAATAAATTATTATTTTATTTAATAATAATTTAGGACATTACTTTTGAACGAAAATTACTTTTCAAAAGTAATAGAAGAGAAATTGATATCAAGTGAAAGGGGAGATTTTAAATAAGATTTCCGAAGGGGGAAATGGTCAAACGAAATTGAAAGGAGTTCGGAAATAAGTAAATTTGGGCAAAGGAGTAGCTAGTAGGGTTGTATAACCAAACCCAAGCTAGGATGGAAAGTGTTTAGAAAATTGAAATGGCATAGTGGAAATCTAAACAGCGATTTTAGCACTGTTGTTATAATATATGTTTTGAAAATCTAATATAGCGATTGTAGCACTTTTGCTATAGTAAATGGGTTGTACACCTAAACAGCGATTATAGCGCTGTTGTTTTGTAAATCTAAATAGTAATTATAACGCTATTGTTATAACCTATGTGTTATAAATTTCTTTGTTAAAACTAATGGATTTCCGAATTTAAGAGATGACTTGAAAGAAGATTTAAGTGGATAATCGAATATAGTTATTCGAGCTAGAGTTAGTCAAACATAGTATTCAAGGTAAGTTGCCATTTCGTACGACTGCTAGCGAAATTCGCAGGGCTGCAGATAGCCTACGGCGGTCGGATGTTCCCTGAGGGAATCAGGCGTAACCATTGTGATCGCTGTGATCTAGGGTCAAGCGAATGGATTTAAGTCGAGTATCAGTTAATCGATTAGAGTTAAATCGAATTAGAGTTATTCAAATATCGTATTTTTAAATATTAACAGAGTTAGAAGTTTTGATTTAACCAAGTAAATCAAGTGTTTAAAGGCCAGGTAATGCTGAATGCTTAACCAGTGAACTCATTGGAGTGTCATGTTTGAAACACTGTATATTTTGATAGTTAAAACATCGACTATCAAATATGTCCAATACGATTGTTGGTACGGAAAGACCGGGATCGAATTTATTCGGAAACCATTCCGACCAACAAATACGTGAAGATCTCAGAAGCTGATCGAGATGGAGCATTGAAGACCGTGGATCTTCATAAACGGAAGGACCACTAATGTACTCTGCCTGGCAAGTAGAGATAAGTTGTGATTCTGTCGTGGTTGGAATCTACGGGTGGCAAGGACTTCTCGCTACTGATCCATGGGGTGATTCCTATATGGATGCGGTAGGAGAGTGCCTTCGGTTCATCCTGTTCCTGGATGACGTATATGGACGAGTGTCTGACAGAGTATTTCCAAAAGGGTCACGTACGTTGATTTCTTCAAACGTACGATAGTTGTTGGCAGGGAATTGCCATTCTCTAGCTTTCAGCTAGAGTATTTTTGTGGACGTCAATTAGTGATATCTGACGGATCTGACGATGTGGCATTCAAAGTGAATGGTGACCAGATGATCAGAAGGTAAATTCTAGCCTCAAGCCTCATCAACCGGGAAATGGCAAAAATCGGGCAGGCAGCATGGCTATGTGGGTCGCTCCCATTAGGGTGTATGATCACCTATCTAGAGGAAATCCTATTTGCTTCTTTAATCTATGTTTCGATGTTGTCCCTTGTCGGGAGACGGTTGCTGATCCCAACCGTCGGTGATATACATTCGATACACTCAAGCGAAATGAGTGGTCGGTCATGTGAGGGCCGGGTTGCAAGAAGTTCTTGTTGAACCCAGTGTATTCGTCTCTAGAGATACACTACCGGAAGGTGGACCCATACCTTGTCAAGTCGGAATCCAATTCCCAATAAGCGCCTGCGGGTTTTGATTGTATACTATATATGTGGAGCGTGAGATGCAAGCGTTCCACTAGATTGTTATTTACTTGTATTTAGACATTATTATAATATCAGACAAGATATTGGTTTCAAACTGTTTTGGGTTATCGTAAGGTAAAAACCGTCCGTGTTTATGTGTGGATTTGGTCTTACGATTATCCTTTTCTTTTGAAAGGATTTTTTTTGAACTTTAAAAATCAATTTGGAGGATTACCCTTAATACTGTGCGAGTTTATCTCACTCTGGTTCACCAGACTGACCCGGTGTTTTGTAAATGCTCGGGTTAGGCCGGGTTGTACAGGTTCAGGTTATCGACTACTGTGAAGAGACGAGCTGAAAGAGTCCAGACGTATGATATTACTAGTATTCCACTGTGTGTTGCATGAGGACAGATTATCACTGTCCAGATGTTGATGTACTCTGATATTGTAAGTATTTTCAAAGTTCTCAATAAAGATTTACTTCTGTATTATATTTTGTTCCGCTGCGATGTGAGACTCTGTGTGGTGTTTCTTCTTCTTCTTCTATTCTAATATTTCTTTCTTTCTTATCTCACCCTCTCAATTCTTTCTATTAATGATCTGGAATGTTCGATGTCTGAATGGTCAACATGGTAGTTTGATGTTGATTTTCAGAGTCGAAAATCCCGGTTCGTTACAGTGGTATCAGAGCTATTGGTTAAGTAATTACCTTGGCTCTGTGGCGTGACTCCGTAGAGATGGGGTTAGTAATACCCTAGATTGAGTTTGAGTGTATATATACGAGTGGACGTATTTGTAGATTTTATAAAAATTATTTTATATTGTGAAGATTTATTGGTTTGAGTTGTTTATGAGTTCTGGTCGATCAGTTTGATCCACTGTATCGATAGGAGTTTCTAAACACTCAAGTACGATAAACCGACACAGTATGTTTTGAAAGGGGGTAAATGAAATAATTTTACCCAAAATTATATTTTTATATAAAAGAATGATAACTATTTGGAATATTATAGCATATCGGATGTGTTGGTTGATTATAATTGAAATGGTTATATAAATAACCAATTAAAATTCGTATAATATGGAATCAGATGAATTAAATCTGAAATCTAAATCAGAATAGGAATTAAAATTCCTTAAAGTGGGATAAATGATTGCAAATGAACTTGAATTGAATATATGAGAATTTTAAAATCCTGGGAGATTTTAAATTTGTTACAAGCATTGAAAGGGATATTTTGAAATGGATTTCAAAATGAAAGTGTTTAGAAATGATTTTGAAAGTGATATAGTATTGAACTCACTTCGATTGCTGGAAAATAGATTCCGATGATGATCCGGACATCATCGGTGTTCATTTTCGAGTTTGCAAGTGACGGATTACTACCAAAATTTTTGTTTTTGAATTGTTTTGAGAAACAGGTTGTTTTGATATTCCAAATGAATAATTTGATTTTTGGAAAGAGCTGAACTGTTTAAAACTCCCAAGGAGATTGTTTGAACAAAAATTTAAATAGAAATTGTGAAAACAAATATAAATTGAATTGAAACCAATTAACTGGAAATTTAATCGAGATATAATATATCTAGTCGAATCAGATTTTGAATTTGGGAGGCAGGAATCTGAAATGATATTGGACTGGTAAGTTAAGAGTTGAAATTGGTGATGAATGGAAATTGAGTTAAGAATGAGATTTGGCTTGGACGTGTGAAGGATTTGGTTCTGAGGATAAAGTTGGAATTTTGGGGATGCATTTGTATATGCTGACAGGGCAGAAGATGGAAAGGATATAATGATATGCCCGACAAAAAGGTACACGTTTACTTTTATGTGGATTTGGAAGTTTGTGAGCCTGTTTGGCAAGCCGCTTGGCTGTTTTGTTTTCTTTTGGATTAGAGAAGGCCCAGGAAGGCGAGTTGTGGTTGTACCGATTGAGCCATACAGAGGAGGTGCTGGCGAAATTTTTCGAAAATTTAAAGTGTTAGAAAATTTTCGATATTTTTGAAAATATTTATTTACAGTATTGAATTGGTTTCTAATTTAATATAAAATTATATTTGAAATTAATGAGTTTATAACGTTCTTTCTTACCTTAGCAATTTCGAGGACGAAATTATTTTAAGGGGGGAAGAATGTAACGACCCGTGTTTTTCGACCATTTGAATATGAATATTTAAATTAGTTTTAAATATTATGTTGGGAATATTAATGGAATTTAATATTTAATTCGTTATTAAGAACAAAGTTGAACGTTATAATTTATATATAATATAAATAGAGCTTGGAAATAGCGCTGCAGTTCGTAAATTCGAGTTTGAACTTCAACTGAGAATACGGGATTCGATATAAGTCGGATTTCTGTGAAACAAGACACGTTGGAACCGTATTGACGATAATTTTCATATGAAAGAGAAAAATCTAGATTTCATGTTATAGTTTGATAATTATGGCCAAATCAAATTTTGAAATAGTCGCTATGGAAAATCGTTATTAAATTATAGGCCTTTAAAATAGCCGTTTTGCAAACGGACTCAGATTTCAATGAAATCAGTTTCATTAGAACCGTATCGCTAAATTATTGTACGGTGGTGAATTGCGTGGAAAACCGATATCGTATGTGACCACGGTAGCCGTAAACGCCCGTTCAATTTCTATAGCGCGCATTCAAATAAATAAAGGGACATTTGAGTGTAACTTGAGCAGATGATCGAATTAGGCCACGAAACCAGTTCCGTTGAGTTCGTATCGTCGATTAGAGTCAGAATATATATATAGTTTGTTATTTTTAGAGATCGAGAAATTTGGCGTTAAAAAGGGTAGGGCGGTTCGGGGTAAAAACAGCCTACCGGGGCAACAGTCTCAGAATGCGACGAAATTAGTGCCGTTGGGTTCGTATCGAAAAGTTATTGTCGATGTTCGCAGTTTCAAGTGGATTTGATTTATCTGGTGACTGTGGAAAAATTAAACGCGTATTCATTCCTGGTTTCATAAAGGAAAATTTTTCAAACGATCTCGGATTTCGACGAAACTTGTCTCATTGGATCCGGAATATCGTTTTACATCAAGAACAGCATTTTTATCAGTAAACCGAAATCATTTGTGGTGATTTTATCACATTACTTTAGGATGAAGTATCGGGTAATATTATTTGATGAAAACCGTACCCTCTCAACAAAATATCAAACTGAGCTTTCTCTTCTCGTTCATAAAGCAAATAGCACATCAGTCTTTTCATTTGTTCTCACCGACTGTTTACATGCTGGTCACATTAAAAGTGGCACATGCATTTCTGCCACCGACCTGCTATTCTTTTCCCTTGCACATGCTTCCCATCACGCAGACATCACCAAGGCCGACATGTGCATGTTAGAAACCACCCTATTCGTTCAGCTACGTTCCTACCTACATGTACAGTACCCATGACTTATATCACACAGCAGTGATCTTTCTTTTTCTTTCTTTTCTGTATGCTACCATTCAGACAGGCAGACCTAACCTAATCCCTGTATGGTACGCTGTGAAACAAGACGTTGTTCCTATCCTTTGTTCTTTACCTTATAAATACACAACCAGTTCGCTTCGTTTTGTCTCAGAAAAACAACGAGCTTCCATGGCAACAAGAATAATAATAATAATAATACATGAAAAGAGAGTTGCGTTACTGGGAGGATGAAATGGGAACGGAAGAGTGGGTTGTTGTGTGGTCGAGTGGAAGGTCTATACGGTGGGTTTCGGAGTTAGAGAGAGGCGCAGGCATTTAAAGGGAGAGGAGTGTGAGTTGTTTTTGTGGAGTGCTGAAGCAAGAGAGCTGAACGTGGGAAGTTAGAGGGAAATATGGGTGCAAGCGGAGTGCCTGAAGCATCGGTTCCGGCGTTAAAAGGGTGGTTGCGCTCACGATAATATGAGGAAAGAAATGGACAAAGGTGCATGATATAAGGATGGACACGTGAATAAGATGGGAGGGTTTAAGGCGCAGGCTTCAAAAGAAAAGTGGGTGATGGGGGAAGATGAGGACAGCAGCAAAACGTGGTAATAGTTTGAGAATGAATGTAGGGCGTTGGCCTTTGAGTAGGAGGATGGGTTTGTGGGAACAAACGTGGTTTGAGACGTAGAGGAAAGGGAAGGGCGTGAGTAGCTGGTGGGAGAAAGGGATGGACGTGGCGGGTTAATGCATGGATAGTGCGTACAGGGTATCGGAATACCATGAAACCGGGAATGTTGAGACCGTATCGACGAACGTAGTGGGATTGGACGGACAAAATTGAACGCAGTCAGAGGCGTGTAAAACAAACTGTTTCAGTGACGGACGAATCAAGGTGAGTTAAACTCACTCAGTTTACCCTTTTTATATTTTATATAAATTGGGTGTTTTTATTTTGTGTGCTCTGCTTGCCAATGGTTGACTGTTTTGCTAGTCATCTATTTATCTGTTGATTTAACCGATGAAATTAAACAGCGTTTAATTTCAGTGAAATACCAAATCGTTATTTTTTTAACGGTTGGTTCCAATAAAGGTAACTCACCTTGGTTGGTCACGTTTATTTATAAACGTGTTTAAATGTTTGAATTGTTTGAATTGCTTGTAGTTGCTGTTGAATGGTTGCTATTTAGTGTTATCAGTTAAACAAAAACTGAACCCTCTGATTTGAGAAAAACCATTTGAATACAGGGAAGAACAGGTTGGAGGGATCCAACCGGATTCCTCAAATATATTAGTTATTTCATATTATCATATATGAACTGTCATGTTTGGGTGTGATTGATTTGATTGTTGATGTTTGACTGAAATTTCAACATATGTTTAGTTTTAACCAATGAGCGATATTGGTTAGGTAATCAGCAATGGATGGCCTAAAGATAAATTGTTGTGATTTACCGTCAGGTAGATTGATAGAACCAAAGTTATAAAACTTATTTCATAACTGGAGCTAGATTTTTGAAAATAGATTATTTTGGATAGAGGGTTTGTTTTAAAAGAAGATAAATATTTATCATTTGTTATTGAAATTTATAATTGATTATAAACTGGATTTATATGGAAACCTCTGATGTTATCGGATTTGGAAATAAATGAATAGAATTTAATCTAAAGGATTAAATTTGGAAAATCGTTTGTTAGGAAACAATTAAATTGAATTGTTTAAATTAATTATATTAGTATTTAATGTAAAGGGAAAATGAATTGGAATCAGTTAACAAAATAATCGTGTGATTTGAAATTGATTAGTTTGTTTGTGTTAATCTAAGAGAAGAGTTGAAGAATATTTGTTTTATTTAAATGAAGTTTAAAAAGGAATTTACTATTTATTTTAGTTAAAGGGATTTACCACTAATAAAATTAAGGTTTGAAATAAATTATTATTTTATTTAATAATAATTTAGGACATTACTTTTGAACGAAAATTACTTTTCAAAAGTAATAGAAGAGAAATTGATATCAAGTGAAAGGGGAGATTTTAAATAAGATTTCCGAAGGGGGAAATGGTCAAACGAAATTGAAAGGAGTTCGGAAATAAGTAAATTTGGGCAAAGGAGTAGCTAGTAGGGTTGTATAACCAAACCCAAGCTAGGATGGAAAGTGTTTAGAAAATTGAAATGGCATAGTGGAAATCTAAACAGCGATTTTAGCACTGTTGTTATAATATATGTTTTGAAAATCTAATATAGCGATTGTAGCACTTTTGCTATAGTAAATGGGTTGTACACCTAAACAGCGATTATAGCGCTGTTGTTTTGTAAATCTAAATAGTAATTATAACGCTATTGTTATAACCTATGTGTTATAAATTTCTTTGTTAAAACTAATGGATTTCCGAATTTAAGAGATGACTTGAAAGAAGATTTAAGTGGATAATCGAATATAGTTATTCGAGCTAGAGTTAGTCAAACATAGTATTCAAGGTAAGTTGCCATTTCGTACGACTGCTAGCGAAATTCGCAGGGCTGCAGATAGCCTACGGCGGTCGGATGTTCCCTGAGGGAATCAGGCGTAACCATTGTGATCGCTGTGATCTAGGGTCAAGCGAATGGATTTAAGTCGAGTATCAGTTAATCGATTAGAGTTAAATCGAATTAGAGTTATTCAAATATCGTATTTTTAAATATTAACAGAGTTAGAAGTTTTGATTTAACCAAGTAAATCAAGTGTTTAAAGGCCAGGTAATGCTGAATGCTTAACCAGTGAACTCATTGGAGTGTCATGTTTGAAACACTGTATATTTTGATAGTTAAAACATCGACTATCAAATATGTCCAATACGATTGTTGGTACGGAAAGACCGGGATCGAATTTATTCGGAAACCATTCCGACCAACAAATACGTGAAGATCTCAGAAGCTGGTCGAGATGGAGCATTGAAGACCGTGGATCTTCATAAACGGAAGGACCACTAATGTTCTCTGTCTGGCAAGTAGAGATAAGTTGTGATTCTGTCGTGGTTGGAATCTACGGGAGGCAAGGACTTCTCGCTACTGATCCATGGGGTGATTCCTATATGGATGCGGTAGGAGAGTGCCTTCGGTTCATCCTGTTCCTGGATGACGTATATGGACGAGTGTCTGACAGAGTATTTCCAAAAGGGTCACGTACGTTGATTTCTTCAAACGTACGATAGTTGTTGGCAGGGAATTGCCATTCTCTAGCTTTCAGCTAGAGTATTTTTGTGGACGTCAATTAGTGATATCTGACGGATCTGACGATGTGGCATTCAAAGTGAATGGTGACCAGATGATCAGAAGGTAAATTCTAGCCTCAAGCCTCATCAACCGGGAAATGACAAAAATCGGGCAGGCAGCATGGCTATGTGGGTCGCTCCCATTAGGGTGTATGATCACCTATCTAGAGGAAATCCTATTTGCTTCTTTAATCTATGTTTCGATGCTGTCCCTTGTCGGGAGACGGTTGTTGATCCCAACCGTCGGTGATATACATTCGATACACTCAAGCGAAATGAGTGGTCGGTCATGTGAGGGCCGGGTTGCAAGAAGTTCTTGTTGAACCCAGTGTATTCGTCTCTAGAGATACACTACCGGAAGGTGGACCCATACCTTGTCAAGTCGGAATCCAATTCCCAATAAGCGCCTGCGGGTTTTGATTGTATACTATATATGTGGAGCGTGAGATGCAAGCGTTCCACTAGATTGTTATTTACTTGTATTTAGACATTATTATAATATCAGACAAGATATTGGTTTCAAACTGTTTTGGGTTATCGTAAGGTAAAAACCGTCCGTGTTTATGTGTGGATTTGGTCTTACGATTATCCTTTTCTTTTGAAAGGATTTTTTTGAACTTTAAAAATCAATTTGGAGGATTACCCTTAATACTGTGTGAGTTTATCTCACTCTGGTTCACCAGACTGACCCGGTGTTTTGTAAATGCTCGGGTTAGGCCGGGTTGTACAGGTTCAGGTTATCGACTACTGTGAAGAGACGAGCTGAAAGAGTCCAGACGTATGATATTACTAGTATTCCACTGTGTGTTGCATGAGGACAGATTATCACTGTCCAGATGTTGATGTACTCTGATATTGTAAGTATTTTCAAAGTTCTCAATAAAGATTTACTTCTGTATTATATTTTGTTCCACTGCGATGTGAGACTCTGTGTGGTGTTTCTTCTTCTTCTTCTATTCTAATATTTCTTTCTTTCTTATCTCACCCTCTCAATTCTTTCTATTAATGATCTGGAATGTTCGATGTCTGAATGGTCAACATGGTAGTTTGATGTTGATTTTCAGAGTCGAAAATCCCGGTTCGTTACACTACATCATCATATCCATCAAATCACAAATTGATTTTCCCAAAAATACCATGGGTATAAGCTAAGAGAAACGAATTCCTCCGCCACCAACGTATATACGTTTGAAACGATCAACTTATGCGATCTACCAGATATACTATGTCTGGCATTCGTCCATTCAAGTTGTCCTAGGACTGGACAACCCGAAGGCACTGTTATGTAAATCCATCTCAGGAAATTTCTAAATAGGATTTACTGAACAACCCTTGCATAACTCCGTCTTCAATTATCTTCTTCATATTTGATTCGCAACGCTAATGCCATAAGGAGTGGTTTTCAGATAATATATCTGATCCCGGTCTCTCCGTATTGACAACGGAAATGGTCAAAACTTTGATAGTTGGTTATATAACTATCAAAGGAAAGCATGTGTACAAACAACAGTCGTATTCCCAAATAGAAATCTTACCAATCAATCATCATTTCATTTCCCAATTTCCCATTTATCGTTTCCATATATTCATAAATTCCTTATTTTCTAAAATTAGAAAATATACGTTATTAACTTTGGAAAACGTTTCCACTTCTGATTCACGCATCAATATCTTCCCACCTCTTTCGGTCTTTAACTATAAACTAGTAAGAGAACAACTTCCCAAGTATAAATCCCGAAGGCCGAAACCAACATCAGATCGATACCCAGAAAGCTATTCAACTCAACTAATTTCCTATCAGTTTCTAATTTCAGTAGTTCCATTTAAATTCCTAATTCAAACCCCAAATTCCTTTATAATATTTTATTTGAAAATATTTACTTTAATCTAATTTTTAAAATAGAATGTGAATAATATTTCTTTATATAATCAAAACAGTTTGATTTTGTATTTAAAACCAATATCTTAAACCCAAATTCTATTTATATTTTTATTTGCAGAATTATTCATACAAATCTTATTTCATTTCCAACATTTATAATCTCATAGCAAATTTCCTTTATAACTACTACGTTCACATTCCATTTCAATTATCGGTGTTAAAACCAATTTTACTTCTCTATATAAATTCAAATTTTATATATTCAATTTATCAAATGATAAATATTTCCTTAATTTATAAACATCGTTCATAAATTATTCTCCTCAATTTATCTATTAAAATATATTTCTATTAAATATTTACTTTAAATCGATATCATGTTACACCCGTGTGCGAAGCACTGGTCTAAACCTTCCTAATGTAAAATTCTCCTTTTATAAAATTCTATCCTTTTTCCAAATATTTCCTTCTATGACTCTATTTACTTTCCAAATAAATATTCCTTTTATAATTATATTTATTTTCCTATAAATATTCCTTTTATAATTATATTTATTTTCCTATAAGTATTTCATTTTCAAAATACACTTTGAAAATTCCCTTTTTACATTCCAGTATTTCTTATGGTATTTAAAATATCGATTAAACAGACCAGTGCCATCATAATCAATCACATGTTTTATATCACATCATATATCACAATATATAAAAACAAACAGTATTATAAATATTGAGGAATCCAGTTGGATCCCTCCAACTGGTTCTCCTGCATCCACATATGTTAAAAAATATAAATAACATCGATTTCACTTCAATATGAAATATTTCGATAAACAGAAACAATATTTGATTAACGATTTATATTATATATCGTTATCTATAATTTCAACTAATAAATCAGCAATTCAACTAAACAATCAACACACAACAATCAATCATCATTTATCAATACTAGAATATATTTATAGAAATATAAACTGTACAGAATTAGTGAGATTTACTCACATTGGACAGTCATCATTAAATAACGATAATTGTCGTTTGATTCAAACAGACAATTTATTTCGCCATAAATTGTAATGAGTTCCAATTCACTCCCAGTCAGTTCCATTGTGTAGTCGCCTTCCCTGCGATCCAACAGATCCTGTTTTGATGAATTTGGATCATGTATGAGCAAGTTATACAATTTACAAGATTATATGTTATTAAATTAAATAAAAACTTGAATTAATTTAAATTGGGCTTTTCCGTTTAACCGACCCACTCACGTTTTAAATTTGATCAGCTCCTCGACCCCTTCTTCTCAAATCTGAAAACTCGTTTCCAATAAATGCTCCAATTGTTATAACTTTGAAGCCTCCATTTCGGAAATTCGACCTTCCATCCTTTATCAATTCTTCACGAAACAAATCGATGATAATTTCACCAGTCAACACCTCTTCGAACACTCCTTCCTCCTATCACCCTTTAATACATCTCGCGATAACCAGAAGAACTCCACCGCCATTTCCATGCTATCGCATCCCTCGTTCTTGCTAGATCCTCCACGAATCCAACCGAAACCGCTACCATTAAACTCCTCTTCGATTCCTCTTTCCATGCATGTCGATTAGATTGAGCGCGCACATAACGAGGAAAGTGCGACTTCTAGGCTCTTGATAGAACATTGTACAATCGCACGAACTGTTTGAGCATGAAATCCAAGGAAATTTTTTAGCACGATGTGTTTCTTGCCCACAAACCCAATACAATTTTAGATTTAACGATTGATGCCCCAAAACTTTGATTTTGTGAACCCTAGGTTCTCCATTATAAACTCAAGCTCCAGATAATGCATGCACACCCAATAAAAATAGCATAGGAGGAAAGCTCTTCTCATTAGCTACTCAACGCAACTTGTTTTAGGAATTTAGGATTTTTCTTTGAATTTTTATTGATTTTCAAACTTTGATTTTACTGTTTGAATTCCTTTTGGTGGTGGCTGCGCATTTTTGACCACAGAGAAAGGTATGTTAGGGTTTAGGAAAATTTAGGGATATATATAGGAAAAATATTTTTTTATTAATTATTTTACTGATTTTTAATCTCTCGCTATCTGTATTCATCAATTAAAAAATTATATGCTCACATAACATATACAATTTTGATGAAAATGGACATGCATGTTCAGTTTGACATTATGGACCCAACGAAACTTGTTTCATCGAATTCTGAATTCGTTTACTCACACAACATATTTTTAAAGTCGAATTACTGACTGTTTTTCACATAAAAATCTCGTACGGCCACATACTGACTCCAAAAATCACAAAAATTGAAATTTAACAATAATTTAATGTAACGACCCGGATTTTCGAACAGTTTATTTTAAATATTTAATATGGTTTTAAATATTGAATTGATAATTTAAACGGATATTTATATAGAAATTATCGATTTATAATCGAATATAATTTAATTCGTGTATATCGAATTATCATGAACCGTAAATAATTGAAATCGAAGTTAAAACTGAATCAAAATGATTCAGATGATAAGTAGGAATTTTATTTGATATATACGATAATAAATAATAATTTATTATCATAGAATTTGTGGTTTTCGAATTTAAATTATATCATATTAATTTAATATGGTATATGTTTTGAAATTAAATTTGAGAATATTTACTGTTGAGTTTAGAATATGGTTATTTCATTGAAATGTCGGTCGGTACGCTAGAATAGCGGTTCGTGATTCAAATTAATGAACCCCGAATTTTATTATTTTAAATATAAGTGGTTAAGCACTACATCAAATCAAGTAAAGTAACCTACCTCTGATAAACATTACCCTAGTAAGCACCTACCTAACTAAGTTTGCTTCACCTATAAATCGCTCGCAAGCTTTTCTGTTCTCTCATACAATCCTCCAGATAATTTTTAAATGCCGCTCCCCTTTTAATCCTTCTGTTTTCCTCATTTATTTTTTCCTTTTGCAATTAGGACCAAAGCTTCAATTAAAATGGCCACAGTTCTTAGTGAATGAGATTTTGAATCGATATTGGGCTTTGAATAAGTGAATTCGATTTGAAAATTTATATTCGAAATCGAAAAGAAACTAGAACTGAATTTAAAATTCAATTTGGTTATGAGCAAGTTAAATATTTTGTTTGAACATGTTATGTTCAAACAAAGAAGTGGAATAGGCAAAATAGCTAATTAAAGAATAAATGAGCAAAACTAAATTCAAACGATTGGATTGAGTTGAATTGGAAACAGGTGAGCATGTGTTAGACAGGTATGGGATGAAGTATACGAAGATTTTAATTGATGTGCCCGACAAAAAGGTACATGTTTAAATTCATATATGAGATTTTATGCGCCGTATCGGCAAGCCGCTTGGCTTTTTCTTTTTATTTTGGATTGGAAAGGGCCATGGGAGGCTATTTGAAATATCCCGATGCTCCCGGTACAAGGGAGGTTATGGCGAATTTTTCCGGGAATTTAAGTAGTTAGAATATTTTTAAGAAATTTGATAGTTAGAAATCAATGTATCGATATATATATAGAATTCGATAAGGAAACGGAAAAAATATAGAGTATTGTAAACAAAAGGGAAATCTATAATTTAGAAATAGAAAGCGAACCATATACATGTTTTAAAAATGAATAATTGGGTTTTATAGTGTTTTTATTCGAGGTAAGTGGTTTTGTCGTTTTGAATTTGAGGATGTTTTCAGTCAAGGTCAGAGAGGTAATTTTTCCCTAACTTGATTGATTTCATTTTTAATTGATAAACAGCAGGATCCAGTATCGAAGAGAAGTGTTTGAAAAAGAGTTAGTTGAATAAAATATTTTGGGTTGTTGTAACGATGTTTCATACAACATTCGTTTTAACCCTAGTGATGATATTTTGGAAATATAAAAGTAAATATTTCCTAAGTATAATTAAAGTAGTCGGGAAAGAGATAAGTGATTGAAATTGTTTCAATTTCAAATCGACTATATTTTCTAAGTGTAGGAAATAAAAGAAGGCGAGATATAGGAATGTTTTCCAAAGAATGCAAGAGACCGAGATGATAATTGAAAATATTTGTTTAACAAATATTGATAATGAAATGGAAAGGGTGATTTAATTAATGAATAGTAATTAAAAGGCCCAGTGATTGTTTGATGCTGTGAATGGATGTTTGTTTTACTTCGATAGCTAAATAACCGACTATTGAAGTGTTTGCCAATATCGTTGTCAATATGGAGAGACCAGTTGGATTATTATCCGTGAACCACTCTGTATTGGCGGTAACGTTGCGAATCAGATTAGATGAAGATAATCAAAGACGGAGTAAAGTGCAAGGGCTTTTTCTATTAATAGAAATTGTGCCTTCGGTTTCGTTCAATCCCAGAATGAGTGTATAAGGACGAATGTCTGACAAAGTATTTCCAATGATCAAAGGGTTGGTCTGTATAAATATATATGGTTGCAATGGATTTATTCCCTTAGCATAACATCCATAATATATTTGTGCAAATCAATAAATGATTAACGGATCTGACAATGTGGCATTCAAAGTGATTGTGTTATCAATGAATGGAAAGTGAGCGTAGCCTCAGGCCTCAACAACCGGGAAATGACAAAAATCGGGCAAGCAGCATGGCTATGTGGGTCGCTCCCATTAGGGTGTATTATCACCTATCTAGAGATTCATTTAATTCCTTAATCTATTCGATGCTGTCCAATTCAGGAAACGGTTGCTGATCCCAACCGTTGGTGATATACATTCGATACACTCAAGCGAAATGAGTGGTTGGTCATGTGTGGGCCGGGTTGCAAGATGTTCTTGTTGAACCCAGTGTATTCCTCTCTAGATATACACTAGTGGAAGGTGGTTCCATACCTTGTCATGTTGGGAATCCAATCTCCAATAAGCATCATGCGGTATTTGATTTTATATTATATATGGAGCGTGAGATGCAAGCGTTCCGCTAGATTCTATTTATTTGATTAGACATTATTATAATATCACTGGATTTTTGTATCAAAGAGTTTTGAGTTATAGTAAGGTAAAAATCGTCCATGTTTATGTGTGGGCTGGTCTTTCTATTATCTTTTCTTTCGAAAGATTTTGCAAGTTAAACAAATGGTTGGAGTTTACTCACACCAGTCCCATGACTGACCCAGAGTTTATTTTGTTTGTTTTCCCTAAACTCTTGGGTGCCCAAATTTGTACGGGCAGTCAAGTAGTCGGGATTTTATAGATATATTTGGAGGAGCTGGAAGCAGGAGGCTTCACCAGTTAGCTATAGACTATCATATTTCCGCTGTGTACTATGTTGTAGCTGGAAACAGGTGTTTATAACTGTTCCATGAATAACTGTTGTGCTCTGCTAATGGTATGTATATAAAGTTACTGATTTGTATTTCAAAAGCTATGTTATATAATACATTTTATTCGTTCCACTGTGAGATTTGTCTTCTTTGTTTTCTTCTATTCTAATATTTCTTTCTTTCTATTTCTCATCCTCTAACTTCTTTCTAATAAAGATTCTTATTTCTGTGCAATTTCGGTTGGATGTGTGGTGTTATTAGTCAACTCGGATAGTACGGATTTGCGGGTCTTTACAGTTGGTATCAGAGCTTAGGTTGAGCGAATACTTAGGCTTGTGTGGCATGTGCTCATTAGAGATAGGGTCAGTAGTA
Organism: Allium sativum; assembly: GCA_030737875.1. Taxonomy (NCBI): domain Eukaryota; kingdom Viridiplantae; phylum Streptophyta; class Magnoliopsida; order Asparagales; family Amaryllidaceae; genus Allium; species Allium sativum. Next base: position 383,866,326 of record CM060915.1, read on the forward strand.
CCCTAGAATGAGTTGAGTGTATATACAAGAGCGCGTATTTGTAAATTGATATAAAAACTGTTTTATATTGTGTTGGCTAGTCTATTGAGCTGTTTATGAATTCTGGTCGAATCATGGGACGCCACGACGTCGATAAGAGTTTGTAAATACTTGAACAGGACGTTGAACACGATATTGTTTTAAAGTGGGTAAATGAAATTATTTTACCCAAAATTCTATTTTGATATAGAAAGAATAATTTTTTATATGGATGTATTGGTTGTTATTATAATTAAATGCGATTATAAGAAATGAAATGGTTATATAGAACCAAATAGAATTTGTATGCGAATAAAATATACAAATGAGATGAATTAAAATTGAATTCAAAACAGAATTCAGAATTTAAATCCTGGGAAGTTGGAAAATATTTTCTGAAGTATATTAAAAGAATATAGCTTTGTTTTGAAAAGATCGTTTGAATAAAAATCATATTTGAATGGATTTTGAAATAGATAAAGCGTTGAACTCACTTCAGTGGCTGGAAAATAATTATGATGATGGCTGCAGCTTCATCAGTGTTCATTTACGAGTTCTAAGTGACGAATGGCTACCGTAGAAATTTTTTTGATGGAAATTTGTTTGAAGGAAAACAAATTGGTTTGAAAATTCAAATCTTTTTAATTTGAGAAGGAAATAAATATATGTACATATTTATGTGATTTCGAAAGGATTCAAAATGAAATCCCAGGAATGTGAATGTGGAAATTTAAATGAATCAAAGTGAATAAATTGAATCAGAATTAAGTTGAATGAATTAGAATGCATATGAAAGAAAACCAAAAGTTTTGGTGGAATTAAATTTGTTGAAATATGAGTAGTTGAGTTTCAACATAAGTGAGATTTTGAAAAGTAATGGATTTGTACCATTTTTCCTACCTTAGCAATTTCGAGGACGAAATTATTTTAATGGGGGAAGAATGTAACGACCAGGATTTTTGAACAGTTTATTTTGAATATTTAATATGGTTTTAAATATTGAAATGATAATGTAAACGGATATTTATATATAAATTATCGATTTATAATCAAATATAATTTAATTCATGTATATCGGATTATCATAAACCGTAAATAATTGAAATCGAAGTTAAAAACTGAATCAAAATGATTCAGATGATAAGTAGGAATTTTATTTGATATATACGATAATAAATAATAATTTATTATCAAAGAATTTGTGGTTTTCGAATTTAAATTATATCGTATTAATTTGTTGTAACACCCCACCTCCGCAAGGGTCACTCACAAAGGGAATGCACTAGTTTTGGAGGGGTATTATCGAGATAACATCACAGAATTATCACAAGACAGAACATAAATAAATAATTAAGTAAACAGCGGAAGAATTTATGAGCAAAACAGAATTTTATTTTATTTCAAAGTAAACCATGTCTCTTACAATCATTTCAAATAACAACTTCATTACAACTGTCTTGTAATAATAGCCAAAGAAGCAATAACTTAAAACAGAAAAACAGCTTATTCCCCAAGTGCAGTAAAAAGAAGCAGCCATAGCAAACCGTACATGCTGAGCCAAAGCAAGTGATATCCAAGCTAAGAGCTAGTGTTTCCTCCCTGAGAACCTGGGGGGGAAACGAAAGAAAAAGAGGTGAAAGGAAAAGGGTCAGTCATAAAGACTGAGTAAGTCCTAGTGACTTTCAGTGTAAAAACGGTTAAAACAACCTGTCATGTATGAACTGGAACTAAACTTAAGAATGGTGTCAAGGTGAACAAGATAGACTAAGGTGATCAGGATAAGTCAAGACAAGTCAATTAAAGCATCACATGTTTGAGATTCGTTGCATCGACTGTACTAGTATACTAAGCCCATGTCACAAGTTAATCACGAAATAAATCCCACGGCCCAATATCATGGAATGACCCTGAAACGGGGTCTGACCCAAGTACGGGGTCCTACGAAGCGATTATCTAGTCGATCGGCTCCCTACAAGTTCTAGCTCAAGTGTCCGTGTCATACGGCTAATCACGAATGTAGTCACCTGTGCTGGGTCCACCTTCGGGTGTATCAGCCCTAGGGTGTCAACCCCTGACACGATTCAAGATGCACAGATAAATCTACGGATACCCAGTGTCTGCCCCGGAATACGTGCACGACCGTAGCCCACCGAACCTACATTGGCGTACCCCACTGCCGTCGTTCACCTCTTACAATCAGCCCAGTAATCGTGCCCCACCCGGCCTAGCCCCAGGGTACCTTGATATATCTAGAGGGTTACTGCTGAAAGGGGTCGTGTCTAGGGTTTCGCCTAACAGATTAGGTCATGTAATTCGTGACCTAACCCACCTAACTGATTAAGTCATGTAATTCGTGACTTAATCCTTTTCCAGTCTAGTCATGTCAAGATGGTTAAGTATGTCATTTAAATTCGTGACTTAACCCGCTTACGTGTCATGTCAAGTTGGCTAAGTGTTGTCGTTTCAAGTTCATGACTTGGCCCTACAAATCGTGTTCAAGTTGGTTAAGCTGTCTTTTCATGTTCATGACTTAACCCTAATTGGCATTAATTGATTCGTTAATGCACTGAACCACTCACATTGGATCCTATTGTTCGTAGCCACTGGATTTGCCGGGCGGTTCCGGGCAGGTTTACGCTACGAACTCAACCCAACCTCGGGTTTCAAGCGTGATGTGACCAACTACCCACATTGGATCCTATTGTTTGTAGCAACTGGATTTTCCGGGCGGTTCTGGGCAGATTTACACTACAAACTCAACCCAACCTCGAGTTGGCCACTTTCTTGTTTTCTAAAGTCATGCCCATTTTCTTATCAAATTCGTGCTATATTCATAGCATGTTCATATGTCAATTTCGTGCCCAACTAAGGCATGTTTCAAGTCAAATTATGGCATGTTCAAGTCAAGTTTTTTGTGCCATATTTCATGTTCGACTTATGCCAAATTTCACGATTTATGATTATAATTAATTCATGTTTTGCCTATTCTACCCAATCGTATCCCCAACGTATATAAACGTACTTCGTTTGCAAGCATAAACAATTCAAGAGATAAAGGGGAATAACACCAAACATGTGACAGGCATACGTGACAATTCCAACATCACTTGCATAATAAACAGGTTATAACATATCACATGATTTCAATACTAGCATGATGATAACTTGGCATAGTAATGTTTCCAACTTAGTTTAACATGATGATTTCAACTTTACATCATAGGCATAATAATCATTGCGGGCATAATAATAATTTTATTACAAACATGAAACATTAAAGGCATGGTAATTCTAATAGGCATAGTGGATTCCAATTTAGCATTTCTAACATAATGATTCTCATCTAGCATTATAAACATAATGATTCCAACTTTTCATCATAACCTAGCGATTCCCAATTTAACATGATAGGTATATTAACATCACAGGCATGGTTTCATTAACATCATCGACATGGTTTAATTAGCATCATAGGCATGGTTTAATCAACATAAGGATTTCAATGAACATAATGATTCCATGGACATGTATTAGTTCAACTTGCAATATAATTAAGCCCAAGTGATTCATAACAACATCAACATCATGATAAGTTTAACTTGCAATATTAACATAGCAATATTCGCAAATTATGATTCAAAGTTAAACAATATAAACATGGATTAACAATAGTTCCTAAATCCGGTTTCAATTCATAGCATGTCCATGTTATTTTAGCGTTTTTGCCTAAAAAGTGACATAGAACTTACAATATGAAGCAAGCAATCCAAATCAAAACTTCAAATCAAATAGCCCCAATTCCGTTGTCTGAAGCGTCGTATTTGTTGTAGCTTCTAGTTGTAGGCTTCAAGAATCATCCTTCATCTTCTTTAATTTCATTCTTTGTATTTTTAATTTAGAGTTCTAGGTTTAATGGCGGCTGCATGAGGCTAAAATGAAATAGTATGATTTAAGCTAGGTCTTAGGGTCTTTTTATAGTGTTTAGGATTAGTTTTAGCCATAGGATAAACCCTAGGATAGATCTGAGCCATCTAAAATCGTCACAAGCCACCAAAACAAGACCGAGGAGCCAAAACAGGTGCACTAGGCCGACCTGGCCGACCAGGGAGGTCGACCCCCAGGTCGACACCCAGGTCGACTCCCCAGTCGACCTGGGGGGAGGTCGACCCCCAGGTCGACTCTAGTGTCGACCTGGTTGGGGGAGAGGTCGACCCTAGTGTCGACCCCCATGTCGACCTGTCTGGGTGGGATTTTTCCCGTCTACCCTGAATTTTGAAAATTTGAATCTGTTTTTGAATTTGAATTTTTCTTGAAACTTTGCGAGGCCATATCTTGATCATACAGACTCCGATTTACGAAATTTCGGACTCTATTTCGCGTATTTTTCCGAGACGAACGCAATGGCATAGCCCGTTTCCCCTGATTCAGACTTTAACATTTAATTCTGCCCGGTTTTAAGTTATAACGTGTTGTTTTAAAATACGGGTTGTTACATTCTCCCCTCCTTAAAGGATTTCGTCCCCGAAATCGTCAAGTTAGGAAGAACGTATCCTACCATCCATCATCCATCTACTCAAAGCATCATCCACAGGCAGCTATTGTCCTTAAAAGATTTCTAATACTGTATGAACATATGCAGAAAGTGTGTGTATATGTTCCTTATCTAATGCAAATGATCAGGCCTGATTGATCCTTTCAAATGCAAAATATGTTTAGTGAAATGAATCCTATATGTATGCAAAAAAATTCCTATTATAATTCATAATTTCTATATGAGTGCTCAAACATTCAATCACATGCAACAACCAAATGATAGCACAACCAATTTTCCAAAATAAACACTCATGCATATGCAACATGAAAATGTGACTGAGCCGATCTAGTGCCTAATGTGTATTCATGCATCCACGAGCAACCACTTGCGACCACTTGCAACCATTTCGCAATCATAACATGTTTCAATTACATGTTTACATCCAAAAAGATTCTACCTATGGTTCTCAAGATAGGATCGAGGAGAGAAACAAGATAAAACAAAGCATCTAGAAAAAGAAGTTAAAGATGTACCCCCAGAAGGTCCGGTCTGCTTCTTAGGGCAGTCCTTGCTGATGTGTCCAATCTCCCCACAATGAAAACATTCACCTTGCTTTCTCTTCCTCTTTCTACAATCCTTGGCTATATGCCCTTCCGTACCACAGAAATTGCATTTCCTTTTATCACGTGAGTTGTCGTTCTTGCCTCCTTTCTCGGGGTCTACCTTCTTATTCTGAGAATCGTTGGGCTTGACCTCTTTCTTGCCCTTCTTATCTTCCTCATACAGTAGGGCCATATCCACCAAGCTTTCAAAGGTCGCCCCCATGGGCATATGAGTCATGGCCAAACCATGTAGTGGCTCGTTCAAGCCTCGTGCAAAACGTAGCGCCTTTTTCTGAGGAGTGTTGACTAACTCCAATCCGAAACGAGCAAGCTGATTGAAACGGTTCACGTATTCTTTAACCGTCATATTTCCTTGTTTAAGGGCTAGAAACCGTTCCATTTGGAGACTCTCCTCTGCCGATGACAAGAACTTAAGCCCAAATCTCCCTCTAAAGTCCGCCCAAGTCTCAATGGGCCTAGTAGCGTTGGTGACTTCCCACCAATAAGAAGCTTCCTCTTTCATGAGCCACGCCGCCAACTGTACTTTCCTATTGTCCTCTACCTCAAAGATAACAAACAAGTCTTCGGTTTCCTTCAACCAATTCCGTGCCTCAACAAAAGTCTCAGTTCCTAGGAAATCCTTTCCGCCCATGGCCTTAAAGTCCTTGCATATCTTTGAAAAAGCGGTTTCTCGCGGAGGTTGAGGAGGATGAGGAGGAGGATTGGCTGGGCCTGCCACATTAGCCCGAGCCTCGAGGAAACGACGAAACCAAGTGGATATATTGACCCCCTCGGGAAGATTAAGGTCGTCGGCCTTGATAAGCTGAAAACGAAAAAGGAAAAGATTCAAACGAGGAAACAAAGATAGTGCTAATGGCTTTGGGGAATATGCCTTTTAATCAAAACAAAATTTTCTTGAAAATTTGCTTCTTTGTAAATGGTTTTGAAAAAAAATTCAAAAGGTTTTCAAAACTTTTGCCCAGTCTAGGTAACCTTCTGGTCTGATACCAAGTGTAACACCCCACCTCCGCTAGGGTCACTCACAAAGGGAATGCACTAGTTTTGGAGGGGTATTATCGAGATAACATCACAGAATTATCACAAGACAGAAAATAAAGAAATAATTAAGTAAACAGTGGAAGAATTTATGAGCAAAACAGAATTTTATTTTATTTCAAAGTAAACCATGTCTCTTACAATCATTTCAAATAACAACTTCATTACAACTGTCTTGTAATAATAGCCAAAGAAGCAATAACTTAAAACAGAAAAACAGCTTATTCCCCAAGTGCAGTAAAAAGAAGCAGCCATAGCAAACCGTACATGCTGAGCCAAAGCAAGTGATATCCAAGCTAAGAGCTAGTGTTTCCTCCCTGAGAACCTGGGGGGGAAACGAAAGAAAAAGAGGCGAAAGGAAAAGGGTCAGTCATAAAGACTGAGTAAGTCCTAGTGACTTTCAGTGTAAAAACGGTTAAAACAACCTGTCATGTATGAACTGGAACTAAACTTAAGAATGGTGTCAAGGTGAACAAGATAGACTAAGGTGATCAGGATAAGTCAAGACAAGTCAATTAAAGCATCACATGTTCGTGATTCGTTGCATCGACTGTACTAGTATACTAAGCCCATGTCACAAGTTAATCACGAAATAAATCCCACGGCCCAATATCATGGAATGACCCTGAAACGGGGTCTGACCCAAGTACGAGGTCCTACGGAGTGATTATTTAGTCTATCGGCTCCCTACAAGTTCTAGCTCGTCAAGTGTCTATGTCATACGGCTAATCACGAATGTAGTCACCTGTGCTGGGTCCACCTTTGGGTGTATCAGCCCTAGGGTGTCAACCCCTGACACGATTAAAGATGCACAGATAAATCTACGGATACCCAGTGTCTGCCCCGGAATACGTGCACGACCGTAGCCCACCGAACCTACACTGGCGTACCCCACTGTCGTCGTTCACCTCTTACAATCAGCCCAGTAATCGTGCCCCACCCGGCCTAGCCCCAGGGTACCTTGATACATCTAGAGGGTTACTGCTGAAAGGGGTCATGTCTAGGGTTTCGCCTAACAGATTAGGTCATGTAATTTGTGACCTAACCCGCCTAACCGATTAAGTCATGTAATTCGTGACTTAATCCTTTTCCAGTCTAGTCATGTCAAGATGGTTAAGTATGTCATTTAAATTCGTGACTTAACCCGCTTACGTGTCATGTCAAGTTGGCTAAGTGTTGTCGTTTCAAGTTCATGACTTAGCCCTACAAATCGTGTTCAAGTTGGTTAAGCTGTCTTTTCATGTTCATGACTTAACCCTAATTGGCATTAATTGATTCGTTAATGCACTGAACCACTCACATTGGATCCTATTGTTCATAGCCACTGGATTTGCCGGGCGGTTCCGGGCAGGTTTACGCTACGAACTCAACCCAACCTCGGGTTTCAAGCGCGATGTGACCAACTACCCACATTGGATCCTATTGTTTGTAGCAACTGGATTTGCCGGGCGGTTCCGGGCAGATTTACACTACAAACTCAACCCAACCTCGAGTTGGCCACTTTCTTGTTTTCTAAAGTCATGCCCATGTTCTTATCAAATTCGTGCTATATTCATAGCATGTTCATATGTCAATTTCGTGCCCAACTAAGGCATGTTTCAAGTCAAGTTATGGCATGTTCAAGTCAAGTTTTTCGTGCCATATTTCATGTTCTACTTATGCCAAATTTCACGATTTATGATTATAATTAATTCATGTTTTGCCTATTTTACCCAATCGTATCCCCAACGTATATAAACGTACTTCGTTTGCAAGCATAAACAATTCAAGAGATAAAGGGGAATAACACCAAACATGTGACAGGCATACGTGACAATTCCAACATCACTTGCATAATAAACAAGTTATAACATATCACATGGTTTCAATACTAGCATGATGATAACTTGGCATAGTAATGTTTCCAACTTAGTTTAACATGATGATTTCAACTTTACATCATAGGCATAATAATCATTGCGGGCATAATAATAATTTTATTACAAACATGAAACATTAAAGGCAAGGTAATTCTAATAGGCATAGTGGATTCCAATTTAGCATTTCTAACATAATGATTCTCATCTAGCATTATAAACATAATGATTCCAACTTTTCATCATAACCTAGCGATTCCCAATTTAACATGATAGGTATATTAACATCACAGGCATAGTTTCATTAACATCATCGACATGGTTTAATTAGCATCATAGGCATGGTTTAATCAACATAAGGATTTCAATGAACATAATGATTCCATGGACATGTATTAGTTCAACTTGCAATATAATTAAGCCCAAGTGATTCATAACAACATCAACATCATGATAAGTTTAACTTGCAATATTAACATAGAAATATTCGCAAATTATGATTCATAGTTAAACAATATAAACATGGATTAACAATAGTTCCTAAATCCGGTTTCAATTCATAGCATGTCCATGTTATTTTAGTGTTTTTACCTAAAAAGTGACGTAGAACTTACAATATGAAGCAAGCAATCCAAATCAAAACTTCAAATCAAATAGCCCCAATTCCATTGTCTAAAGCGTCGTAGTTGTTGTAGCTTCTAGTTGTAGCCTTCAAGAATCATCCTTCGTCTTCTTTAATTTCATTCTTTGTATTTTTAATTTAGAGTTCTAGGTTTAATGGCGGCTAAATGAGGCTAAAATGAAATAGTATGATTTAAGCTAGGTCTTAGGGTCTTTTTATAGTGTTTAGGATTAGTTTTAGCCATAGGATAAACCCTAGGATAGATCTGAGCCATCTAAAATCGTCACAAGCCCCCAAAACAAGACCCAGGAGCCAAAACAGGTGCACCAGGCCGACCTGGCCGACCAGGGAGGTCGACACCCAGGTCGACTCCCCAGTCGACCTGGGGGGAGGTCGACCCCCAGGTCGACTCTAGTGTCGACCTGGTTGGGGGGAAGGTCGACCCTAGTGTCGACCCCCATGTCGACCTGTCTGGGCGGGATTTTTCCCGCCTACCCTGAATTCTGAAAATTTGAATCTGTTTTTGAATTTGAATTTTTTGTGAAACTTTGCGAGGCCATATCTTGATCATACGGACTCCGATTTACGAAATTTCGGACTCTATTTCGCGTATTTTTCCGAGACGAACGCAATGGCATAGCCCGTTTTCCCTGATTCAGACTTTAACATTTAATTCTGCCCGGTTTTAAGTTATAACGTGTTGTTTTAAAATACGGGTTGTTACATTTAATATGGTATATGTGTTGAAATTAAATTTCAGAATATTTACTGTTGAGTTCAGAATAGGGTTATTTCATTGAAATGTCGGACGGTATGCTAGAATAGCGGTTCGTGATTTAAATTAATGAATCCCAAATTTTATTATTTTAAATATAAGTGGATAAGCACTACATCAAATCAAGTAAAGTAACCTACCTCTGATAAACATTACCCTAGTAAGCACCTACCTAACTAAGTCTGCTTCACCTATAAATCGCACGCAAGCTCTTCTGTTCTCTCATACAATCCTCTAGATAATTTTTAAATGCCGCTCCCCTGTTAATCCTTCTGTTTTCCTCATTTATTTTTTCCTTTTGCAATTAGGACCAAAGCTTCAATTAAAATGGCCACGGTTCTTTATCACCAAAATCAGAAATGTCGCACTCTCCTCGTTTGAAATCAAGCCTGCCTTTTTCCCCAATTCGTTTGTTCAACTCGAAATCAATCACCGATGGATTCTTGGAACTCCAACAGACTCCGACTTCAATCTTGTGCTTTTGAAATTGGGTGCGACACATGATTGGTGGTGTTCGAGATTAGGGCAGACGTAGTTGGCATCGAGATTCTAGGAAGTAGGGTGCTCGCGATTTCAGTGGAGGCCGGTGTGGTGTTCGATTTGGCAAGTGGGTGGATGTCGACATTGATTTGGGTGCGTCTTGAGGAGGAGCGACGGTTTTGGGTCAACCTGAAGAAGGTACGATGTACAGTGAAGTGAGTGTTGCCTGTAGCGACACTGCAGGGGTTCTTGAATGGAAAGGTGTTCGACGGTGTATGTGTGATGATGAATGGGGGTGATTCTAGGCTGTTTGCAAGCTGGAGTTGGAATATGATATCCGAACTGTGCGATCTGGATTCACTGGGAAAAGGGCGTTGTTGCGTTAGTTTTCAAACATAGGAAGTGACTTTGCAGTAATTAAAAAGAGGATGGGTTTTGTGGGTTGTAATTTCCAACCGTGAGGAGCAATTAAGGAAGAAGAGGTCGGAAAGTTGTTGAACATGGAGGAGATCGGGGTTTTGACAGTAAAAGAAAATGGTTAGCGAAATCACCAAGTTAATTAAGGTAATTCAAAAATTTGTCTAGTAGTGTTCTCCTTATTTAAATTTAGTTAGTTTAAATTTTATTTAAAACTTATATAAATCATAAATGAATTCATGCGAGGTCCATAAATCATGAAGTCGGACAAATGAGATTTGTAGATGAAGGAGAAAGTATTCAAGTCGATTCAATATTTTTCCGAAGCCGAGTTAAATAGAGAAATAGAAAATGGATCGAAAATAAAGATCAATGTGAGTAAATCTCACTCACCTTTTATTTAAAATTATTTTATCAGTTAAAAATAATTGTTTGTTGCCTGTTTGGTTGCATTCAATATTTTGTGCATCTTAAATATATTAGTTATTTAGGCTTGGTGGTTGCTATTATATATATATATATATATATATATATTGGTGGTTAGATTCCCGCAGTATCATTAGCGGATGCTCGCGGTACCATTAGCAGATGATTACCCTATACGCCCCACGCTATGATAGTGGATGACCTTCATACCGCGATATCCTGCCACGAAGCAGGATGGGTATTATTTCTGTTGACTAACGTTTGTGGATGCAGGAAAACAGGTTGGAGGGATCCAACTAGATTCATCAAAAATATTTTTATTTGTTTGTTTTCACATATATTATCATACATGATGTGTTGGTTGATAATTGAGTGGTTTGATTGTTTAAATATCACTGGGGCCCAAATATTGATATTTAAAAATATCATGAAAAGTAATTTTGCAGATTTAAAAAGGAAATTCTAATTTTTCTAAAATAGAATTTGAAATTTGAATAAGAGAAATTCAAATGGAATTTGGATATGAGAAATTCAAATAAAATTTGAATATAAGAGAAATTGAAATGGACTTTGAATGTAGAATTCAAAGAGAATTATATATGGACTTTGAATGTAGAATTCAAAGGAATTGAAATAGAATTTGAATTCAAAGGAATTGAAATAGAATTTGAATTCAAAAGGAATTGAAATAGAATTTGAATTCAAAGGAATTTAAATAGAATTTGAATTCAAAGGAATTCAAATGGATTTGAATAAAGGAAGGTCAAATAGAGATTTGAATGAAGTTTAACTATAGAATTTGAAAATAAGATTCAAATGGAGTTTGAATATAGAAATTCAAATGTAATTCAAATATAGAATTTGAATATCGAAAGTGAAATGGAATTTAAATAAAGGAATTTTAATTGTGGAATTTGAAAATAGAATTTCAAAATAGAATTTGAAATGGGAATTAGAATATAGAATTCAAATAGAGTTAAAATAGGAATTTCAAGTAGAATTCAAATAGAGTTTGAATATTTGAAATACCAAATAGAAATAAAAAAAAGAGTTTGAATATTTGAAATTTCAAATAGAATTAAAAAGGAGTTTGAATATTTGAAATTTCAAATAGAATAAAAATGTAGTTAAATATTAGGAATTGAAACAGAACTTCAAAATGGAACTAGAATTTTAAAATAAGAATAGAACTTCAAAATGGAACTAGAATTTTAAAATAAGAATAGAACTTCAAAATGGAATTAGAAATTCAAATAGAAATTTAATATAGGAATTCAAATGGAGTTTGAATATGGAATTTGAATATAGAATTAAAATGGAATTTAAAATATATTAGAATGGGGTTGAATTTATTATAAACGAAGTTTAAAAGTTTATATATATAAATATAATTAAAACGAACTCGCTGCAGCGCTGCAGTTCGTAAATTGGCATTTCGAACTTCAATTGAGTATACAGAACTCAATTGAAGTCGGAATTCTTTGAAACAAGAAACGTCAGGACCAATTTGATAATAGTTTTCTAATGGAGGAGAAAAATATGGATTTCGTCGAATAGATTTTGAGTTATATCAAAATCAAATTTTCAGAAAAACAGCGCCATAACCATTTAAAAACCATAACGATTTATTTAATTCTATAAAAGGATTTTAAGCGAAGAAAATCTGAATTTCTATTTAGAAAGTTTCAGAGTTGAGTTGTAAAATATATGCGAATTTAAGTTGTGTAAATGAATATGATTTTTGGAATAAAAATCAAAATTTTAATTTGTGAATAGAATTAATTAATTCGAATAGTAATTAGTTAATGAGATTTTGAATCGATATTGGGCTTTGAATAAGTGAATCGATTTGAAAATTTATATTCGAAATCGAAAAGAAACTAGAATTGAATTTAAAATTCAATTTGGTTATGAGCAAGTTAAATATTTTGTTTGAACATGTTATGTTCAAACAAAGAAGTGGAATAGGCAAAATAGCTAATTAAAGAATAAATGAGCGAAACTGAATTCAAACGATTGGATTGAGTTGAATTAAATTGGAAACAGGTGAGCATGTGTTAGATAGGTATGGGATGAAGTATATGAAGATTTTAATTGATGTGCCCGACAAAAAGGTACATGTTTAAATTCATATATGAGATTTTATGCGCCGTATCGGCAAGCCGCTTGGCTTTTTCTTTTTCTTTTGGATTGGAAAGGGCCATGGGAGGCTATTTGAAATATCCCGATGCTCCCGGTACAAGGAGGTTATGGCGAATTTTTTCGGGAATTTAAGGAGTTAGAATATTTTTAAGAAATTTGATATTTAGAAATCAATGTATCGATATATATAGAATTCGATAAGGAAACGGAAAAAATATAGAGTATTGTAAACAAAAGGGAAATCTGTAAATTAGAAATAGAAAGCGAACCATATACATGTTTTAAAAATGAGTAATTGGGTTTTATAGTGTGTTTATTCGAGGTAAGTGGTTTTGTTGTTTTGAAGTTGAGGATGTTTTCAGTCAAGGTCTGAGAGGTAATTTTACCCCGACTTGATTGATTTCATTTTTAATTGATAAATAGCAAGATCCAGTCTCGAAGAGAAGTGTTTGAAAAAGAGTTAGTTGAATAAAATATTTTAGGTTGTTATAACGATGTTTTATACAGCATTTGTTTTAACCCAAGTGATGGAATTTTGGAAATATAAAAGTAAATATTTCCTAAGTATAATTAAAGTAGTCGGGAAAGAGATAAGTGATTGAAATTGTTTCAATTTCAAATGGGATATATTTTCTAAGTGTAGAAAATAAAAGAAGGCAAGATATAGACATGTTTTCCAAAGAATGTAAGAGACCGAGATGATAATTGAAAATATTTTTTTAACAAATATTGATAAGGAAATGGAAAGGGTGATTTAATTAATGAATAGTAATTAAAAGGCCCAGTGATTGTTTGATGTTGTGAATGGATGTTTGTTTTACTTCGATAGTTAAATAACCGACTATCGAAGTGTTTGCCAATGTCGTTGTCAATATGGAGAGACCGGTTGGATTATTATCTGTGAACCATTCTGTATTGGCAATTACGTTGCGAATCAGATTAGATGAAGAAAATCAAAGACGGAGTAAAGTGCAAGGACTTTTTCTATTAATAGAAATTGTGCCTTCGGTTTCATTCAATCCCAGAACGAGTGTATATGGACGAATGTCTGACAAAGTATTTCCAATGATCGAATGGGTTGGTCTGTATAAATATATATGGTTGCAACGGATTTATTCCCTTAGCATAACATCCAGAATATATTTGTGCAAATCAATAAATGATTAACAGATCTGACAATGTGGCATATAAAGTGATTGTGCTATCAATGAATGGAAAGTGAGCGTAGCCTCAGGCCTCAACAACCGGGAAATGACAAAAATCGGGCAGGCAACATGGCTATGTGGGTCGCTCCCATTAGGGTGTCTTATCACCTATCTAGAGATTCAGTTAATTCCTTATTCTATTCGATGTTGTCCCATTCGGGAAACGGTTGCTGATCCCAATCGTTGGTGATATACATTCGATACACTCAAGCGTAATGATAGGTCGGTCATGTGTGGGCCGGGTTGCAAGATGTTCTTGTTGAACCCAGTGTATTCCTCTCTAGAGATACACTAGCGGAAGGTGGTTCTGTACCTTGTCATGTTGGGAATCCAATCTCCAATAAGCGCCATGCGGTTTTTGATTTTATATTATATATGGAGCGTGAGATGCAAGCGTTCCGCTAGATTCTTTTTATTTGATTAGACATTATTATAATATCACTGGATTTTTGTATCAAAGAATTTTGGGTTATAGTAAGGTAAAAACCGTCCATGTTTATGTGTGGGCTGGTCTTACTATTATCTTTTCTTTTGAAAGATTTTGAAAGTTAAACAAATGGTTGGAGTTTACTCACACCAGTCCCATGACTGACCCAGAGTTTATTTTGTTTGTTTTCCCTAAACTCTTGGGCGCCCAAATTTGTACGGGCAGTCAAGTAGTCGGGATTTTACAGATTTATTTGGAGGAGCTGGAAGCAGGAGGCTTCACCAGTTAGCTATAGACTATCATATTTCCACTGTGTACTATGTTGTAGCTGGTAACAGGTGTTTATAACTGTTCCAGGAATAACTGTTGTGCTCTGATAATGGTACTTATATAAAGTTACTGATTTGTATTTCAAAAGCTATGTTATATAATATATTTTATTCGTTCCGCAGTGAGATTTGTCTTCTTTGTTTTCTTCTATTCTAATATTTCTTTCTTTCTATTTCTCATTCTCTAACTTCTTTCTAATAAAGATTCGTATTTCTGTGCAATATGGGTTGGATGTGTGGTGTTAATAGTCAACTCATATAGTACGGATTTGCGGGCCTTTACATTTAATATTCCAGATCCAACAAAATTAGTTTCGTCGAAAATGGAGGTCGTTTACAAAAATGGCTATTTTTAAAGCTCTAAATAAATCCATTTAAATATTAATATGTTTAAAAATAATTAAATTAAATATTAATAAAATAATATTATCATATATATATTCACATACAATATAATACAGCTCCAAAATATTTCTATTCGAATTCATAACTCGACATTTCAAATCCAGATTAAATCAGTATTAAATTTATATTGAAAATCCATTTATGATATAAATAAATCATTATAAGTTATAAAGGAATTCCATAACAACTTTTCGAAAATTTGATTTGGACATAACTCACAATCTATACAACGAAATCCCGATTTTTCTCTTCCATTAAAAAAATATACTTGACCAGCTCCGAACGTTTCTTGTTTCCCAGAAATCCGACTTAAAACGGATTCAGTATATTCGTTTAAAGTTCAAATCGCCAAATTACAAACTGCCGCTCCATTTCGAGCTCGATTACAATTATAATATAATTATATGTTCAAACTTTGTTTATTATATATATTCATTATTATAATTCAACTCTAAACTGAATTATATCTTATAAATAATCCAATTCACACAATATTGTGAATTCTACTATTTCCGACTATTTCGAAAATTAAATATATTATTTAATTATTTATATTAATTAAGTATTCAATATTATTTAATTGAATAACCATTTAAATCTCTAAATCACTATTTAAATAATCAAATATATTAATTATTATACCGTAAAAATACGGGACGTTACATTCTTCCCCCCTTAAAATAATTTTGTCCTCGAAATTGCTAAGGTAGAAAACAAACCCTATTGACTAGGTTACAAATTATTTGTTTACTTCTTAACTCCGGTTTCACTGAACCAATTCATTTTAATTAAATTATTAATTCATTTCTATTAACAAAAGTTTTAAAAAATTTGAAAATTTTCTAACATCCGAAATTTTTGAAAAATTTCGCCAGCACCTCCTTTATACGGCTCAATCGGTACAACTATAACTCGCCTCTCTGGGACTTCTCCAACCCAAAAAAAATAAAATAGCCAAGCGGCTTGCCATATCGGCTCATAAAAATCTCATACCCATATGAAATATAACTTGTACTTTTTTGTCGGGCATATCATTATATCATTCCCATCTGTTACCAATTCTGCATATACTAATATATCCATTCCAATTGATCACCAATCAATTTATTCTCAACCAATAATTCGCTTATATCCAAACCATAATATCATTTCAAACTTGAGTTCCATCCTCGATTCCAAACTCTTAACATAACAATTCAACAAAATTCCAGATTCCTATATCACTATCCAATTTTTATTCTATATCTTGTTTTTTTGATTTTCTTTCACAAATTCTGATTTAATTTGCTTTCAAATCAAACAATTCTGGGGGTTTTAAACAGATTACCATATCAAAAATCAAACTTCCCTTTCAAGATTCAAAATAACTTGTTTTTCCAAAACAATTCGAAATTAATAACTTTGGTAGTAATCTGTCACTTAGAAACTCGAAAATGAACACCGATGATGTCTGGATCATCATCGGAATTATTTTCCAACGACCAAAGTGAGTTCAATAATATATCACTTTCAAAACCATTTCTAACCATTTTCATTTTGAAATACATTTCACAATGTCACTTAGAAACTCGAAAATGAACACCACTGATGTCTAGATCATCATCGGAATTATTTTCCAGTGACCAAAGTGAGTTTAATAATATATCACTTTCAAAACCATTTCTAACCATTTTCATTTTGAAATACATTTCACAATGCTTGTAAACAATTTAAAATCTCCCAGGATTTTAAAATTCTCATATATTAATTCCAAATCCATTTACAAACACTTCTCCAAATTTCCAGAGTTTTAATTCCAATCCTGGTTTAAATTCAGATTGAATTTAATTCAGATTGAAATCAATTCATAACACTTACATGATTTCAGATTGGTTATTATAAGCATCCTAACTATAATCTTATTTGGTTATAATAACAACCCCATCCAATATACTATATAATTCCCAATACATATATTTTCTTTATATCAAAATATAATTTGGGTTAAAATTATTTCATTTACCCTCTTTTCAAAACATATCATGTCGATTCATCGTATTCAAGCATTTATAAACCCCTACCGATACAGTGGATCAAATTGATCGATCAGAACCCATAAACAGCTCAACCAATAAATCTCCATAATACAAAACCATTTTTATAAAATCTAAAAATACACTCAAATCAACCTCGGGTGTTGCTAACCCCATCTCTACTGAGTTACGCCACAAAGCCAAGGTAATTACATAACCTTCAGCTCTGATACCACTGTAACGACCCGGAGGATTTGTGACCTTGGTAATAGACATAAACTCAACGTCAACTATTCAAGCATCGGAAATACCGGAACGTCAATAGAAAGAAGTTAGAGGGTGAGAATAGATAAGATAGAAAATTAGAATAGAAGAAGAAGAATACAACTACTACAACATTAGAGTAACACGAATCTCACAGTGGAACGAATAAAATATATTATATAACATATCTTTGGAATAAAACAGTATCGGTATACAACACTATTATCAGAGTACAACACTTACAATACAGCAAAAATAACAATAGCTATATAATCCTGAAGCCTCCTGCTCTAGCTCTCCAAGTATCTATAAAATCCAAACTACTTGACTGCCCGTATAAAATTGGGCACCCAAGAGTTTAGGGAAAACAAAACAAAATAAACTCTAGGTCAGTCATGTGACTGGTGTGAGTAAACTCCAAATACTTGGTTTAACTTTTCCAAATCCTTTTCAAAAACAACGATAATCGTAAGACCAATCCACACGTAAATACAGATGGTTTTCACCTTACGATAACCAAAAATATTTCTTAAGATCAATAATTTCTGATATTATAATAATGTCTAAATCGAGTACATAGCAATCTAGTAGAACGCTTTCATCTCACGCTCTACATACATAATATACAATTAAAAACCACGGGCTCTTATTTGGTAATGGATTCCAACTATGACAAGGTATGGAACCACCTTCCGATCTGTAACAACCCGGAAAATCAAAACCAAATTAAATTTTTTATTTTGGCAATTTTAATGAATTTTGAATATTTTGAAATGATTTATTTTAAATAATAATGATAAGAAATTTATTTTGAATAGAATTAGAATGTATATATTTATTTGAATCAAAGTTAGAATATAAATTTTTATTTTAATTATAAATGGAGTTTAAAATGGCGCGGTAGTTTGAAAATTCGATTTCAAATTTCAAATGAATATACAGGATTCAAAACAACTCTAATTTTTAGTAAAACCAGAAATATTAGAATTTGTTTATAAATATCTTTCTAATGAATCTGAAAAATTGAAATTTCATAGCGGGAATCAAAAGTTATGCCCAGTTGAAGATTCAGAATAGTCGCCATGGAAAATATAGCCCTTAAAAATAGCCATTTTGCAAACGACCTCCGTTTTCAATGAAACCACTTTTGTTGGATCCGGAATGTCAAATTATTGCTAGATTCCAGTTTTCATAATTTTTGGGATCAATATGTGAGCGTGGCGAAGTTAAACGTGTTTTGACAGTTTCAGTCAATTTGGATCAACCAAAAAAATAGCCTTTTTAAAACGGTCTTCAAATTTGACGAAATTAGTTTTGTTAGGACTGTATTCTCAATACGAAGCTAGAAATATATTTTTCTGGAATTTTTAGAGTCCGTATGTGGCCCCGGTAAATTGAAATGTGCGTTCAAATTCAATATACATTGATTTATATTTTAATTTGAATAGAAACTGATCGTAACAGTCGAACTAGCTTATGAAACATATCCCATTGTGTTAGGAATGGGGGTAATTAACTAGGGACGATAGTCGGTGGTTTTGATTTTGATTTCGAAAGGAAAAGTTAACTTTTTGGAATAAAATATTATTATTTAATTACTATAAAAGGCCAAAGAAACCCTAGATATCCTTATCCATTTCATACTGCCGCCAAGACAAAAATCAAGGGCCTAAACTACACGAAATTTCTTCCTCCAAATTCAAAATATCCGTTCAAGGGTTTTCCAACTTCCCAACACCAAATCGAAGAGCTCTTTGTGCCCTTGGAGTTCATCAGTCAAGTTGGGTTTTTGTACAATGAATTGAGAGAAATCAACCTGCAAGCAGGGCGCGTTTTGGATTAATTTTCGAAGCTTCTGGCGCTTCAAATTGTGAGCCACCACCGGCGGACGGGGGGACGTGCGATGGCCTTCTACGTGAGCTACTCCGATCTAGGGCCTGTTGTCTCATTTTTCACGCGCTAGGAGTAGGATGGTTGGAACCGATGGGTTCTCTTTACAGATATTACAGGGAAGAAGGATCCAAAGGGGAGGAGTAATTAAGGATAATTATTTATTAATTAATTATATCGAAGTGTAATTAAATGTTAATAATATAATATCTTCTTCATACGAGGTCGAAAAATTACAAACTTGGATCCGTTGCGATCGTAGGGACGAGAGCTTCGCAACAAAACTGACCGCGTCCAAAATAGAGCACGTAAGAATTTCAGGCAATTTCAAATTGAAATAGAACAGAAATTCAGATAAAACTGACGGAGTGGACCAAATAAGAGAATTTCTTAGTAAAATTATTTCTGTACAGTTATTTATTTTGTAACGGCACATATGAACTGCTCCCCGTTGTCCACAGACCATGGACGACTTGTTTGATTTTATTCTTTGTGAAAATTGATTGTGATGTGAAACGGACTGTATTGTGATTGTTGATAAAATATTTGAATAATAAAAATAACATTTTTATTGTACATATATAAAATATTCATGTATGAAATAAAATATTTGAACAATAAAAATATCACTTTTATTGTATATATGAACGGTATAAAATAGTCCTATGTTGAAATAAATATTCATTAACAAACTGGACGGTTTGTCTACGTACACGTATTTATTTGATATTGAATGGGACGATAAATTTTACACATTGCACAAATAATAAACAGTATTTGTTGTTTGAAAACCTCACACGGGTATTGGGATAATATTTGACATAAATATCATTTTTTTGTATATATATAAAATATTCATGTATGAAATAAAAAATTTGAACAATAAAAATATCATTTTTATTGTATATATAAACGGTATAAAATAGTACTGTGTTGAAATAAATATTTATTTACAAACTGGACGGTTTGTCTATGTACACGTATTTATCTGATATTGATTGGGACGATAAATTTTACATATCGCCCAACTGTACAAATAATAAACAGTATTTGTTGTTTGAAAACCCCACACAGGTATTAGGATAATGTTTGACATACACTGATCCCAATAATTAGTGGTATGTCAAACGGCGGGTTGACAGCCTGTATAAGCGTTATTTATTTATTATAGTGCTTATACAGTTGTAGAATGCACTCTGGATATTGTATGAATTTTTAATGATTGTTTATCGTTATTATTATATATATGTGATGTTGAAATCCATATAACTAAAATTATATGGTAATGGATTGAGTCTGATTCCAGTTCAGAATTAAAAAATATTTTAAAATAATATTCAGTAAATATTGAAATGTGAAGCCTGCTAAGTAGTTAAATGCCATTTTAACACGAACGGGAATTAGGTTGATTTTACTCATTTTATAATGAATATCGAAAAGTGATTTCAAAATCTGTTATTTTGATAATATTACCATTTTAATATTGAAATGATATGGAAAATTAATTTTTGAAACAAATTGAAATCGATTTGAATTGAAATCGATTTGAAATGGATTTATAATGGAATATTCAATTTTGATTTGATTTGAAATGGAGGTGGAAATCGTTTTTGATACGAATTTAAAACGATTTATAAAATTAGTTTTAAATCAAAATCGATGATATATATATATATATATTATAATGGCCTGAATAGAATGCGCCGCGCAGCGGCAGTTCGCGAATTTCGACCATTAACTTCAGATGGACGTTACGGGAGATTCGACCGTCGGATTCTCCTAAAACCGGAACCGTTTGGCTCGTATCGAAAATAGCTTTCCAATGAATACATGAGATCTGAAATCTAACAGTTGGATTTGGAGATATGTCCAAATCAATTTCAGAAAAGGTCGCTACGGATGCAGTTCGGTGGCCGTTATTGGAAACCGACTGTACGGGCGATAATAAAATTATTAAAAATATGGAAAAATTATGTAAAATCATAATAAATGATTTGGAAAGATTTTGGATGACAAAATCCAGTTTTGAAAAGATAAAAATATATTTTTATCGAAATGAACTAGTTATTAACTAGAAAAATAATTTATTTATTTTTAGAAATAAATAAATTGGATTTGAAATGGTTTTAAAAATAACCAGAATTTCCAATATACGAATTGCAATGGATTTGAATCGAAATTATCTTCGGAATATTCCGATATTGGATTCCATGATTATATGGACATTGTGGAGGAATTTGGAAGATATATATATATATATATATATATATATATATATATCGTTATTCCAATACGATATCCGTGGGTTTCAGAATTTGATATCGAATATAAGCCGATATATTTTCTATTCAGAGCCTTGTATTTGATATCGAATTGGATTTTGGGTTTTCTGTGAACGGTGTCTTCATTAACAATGTCCTTAAACCCAATTGAGAAAAGATTAAATCTTTTTATTTAGATTTAATGAGCTTTACCAATTAATTAATATTTAATTGGAATTGAATAAAAGAATTGGATTTTTGGGTTTATCATGAACGGTGTTTTAAATAGCACTTATTCTTTAACCCAATTAACAGTGAAGAATATGATTTGGAATTTATAATCTTTTAATTAAGATTTAGTGGAGATTTTCCAAAGTAAAGATTTCCAATTTATTATATTAAATTGGAATTGAATGGAATTCGATTTGATAGTAATCGAAGTGAGTTTCTGTGGAGGAAGACTGTTAATACATAAGGAATTTAAAAGGCTTAGTCGTTATTCAATTTATATTATTAGTCGGATACAGAAATTGGTATCGATTATATATTGATTTGTTTTTCCGTGAAGATTCCATAATTAATGAAATGTGATTTTGGATTTATCATGAACTGTGTTTTAAATGACATTGGTTCTTTAACCTAGTTAAAGATAAGGTTAATTTCTTAGCTTTGAATAATCATTAATATTGATTTTTGGGTAGAATAAAACTAAATGGAGTTTTAATGAATCTTTAATTAGATTGAAAAGTGAATGTGATAATTAAAATTATCAATACAAGAAAATAATCGAAAATGGAGTACCACCAGTTTTACTCCAGTCGATAGCTAAATCTTTAATTAGATTTGAACGTGAAATGGTAATTAATATTTACCGATAACACCGTGGTATTAGATATGGAGTATTACCAGTTTTTCTCCATGGGATGAATAGGTTGGGATTGGAAAATAAAATAAATTATTACTTCGGTGTGGTTCACTAATCCCGACTAGTTTGGAAAACCTTAATTTGGTTTGATATCCAAAGGAAGATTAAAGAATAAATTTAAAAGAATTTATCTTTGATAAAATTAATTGGAACCTTTCCTAAGGAAAAGAATATTTGAAAAAAGAACATTTTGAATTGGAATGAGGCGTATGATGTCTTGTTATTGCACTTGATTATAAGATACGCGAGTTATTCAAAAAGGCCGGGTTTAACCCATTTTGAATAACTGATTCGACGATAAGTCGAAGATATTGAAGACGGTGCAAGACTGACGATCTTCACATCGAATGGTTGGGTGCTACTGATGCTCATGATTGGAGTAGCTACCTTAAAGGGGTAAAGTGGTAGCCGTCCAGACGTACTTGTTGATTGTACGGATATGCGAGGGCCTCTCTCCTGTATTGGACATATGGATAAGGAATAAGGTACCTCCGGTTTTGTTCAGACCTGGAACGGTCTTATAAATGGATGGTGTGTCTGACATTGGATTTTATTCTGTGTTGATTGATTTCTATTAAATATATATCTGTTCGGCGGTGGAGAATGTATTCTCTTGCTTAATGCTCTTCTCGGAGATGTACGAGCTCAGAGTTTATATATCGATAGATATCAGTCGCATGGCATGAACTGCCTGTGTGGCATGCTAAGTTGCATGGATCAAGGCTTTTGTTGAAAAGCAAAGTCTTGTGGTTGATGATCAAAGCATAGGTTTAATATAGCGCCGCTTTGTGTATAGTGTTAATTCGCAAGCCTAACACCCCGGTGTGAACCAGAAACGGGAAGGACTTCTGGGTAATGGACATATGCTGGTTTCTAGCTAGGAAGGGTGTCAGCGTTTTCCAAGCCCTAACATTTTACTATGTGGATGCTATGTATTATTACTTGACGGATAGAGAGGCGCCTCGGATATATCGGCCTCTACGGAGCCGATGGATATGGTAGTTACAGAGGCTTACGGGCCCCAGACCATCAAGAGGTTCGATAGAAACGGCTAGCATATAGTTTATGGCATTAATAACCATCGACAGATGGTCGACCCCGACGATCTGAGTGCAATTGCGGCTGGGACCTAAGGTATGGGCTAGAGTGTCTCAAATTAGCACAGGATGATCCCTTTGCCTTGGTTTACGATGGAATCCAACTTCCAATACGTGACATTGTGGTTTTAGTTTTAATCCTATATATGGCGAAATAGTGGGATGAGGCGCTCATGCCTCCTATGATTGATACATTTATATTTGAAGTTAATTTCTTCACTTATAGTAATAATAAAAGATTAAATTTCGCGTATCAAGCATTATTTGGCTATTATAAGGTAAAACCCTATCCTCCGGCTTGCGTTGCATTGTGTGATGGGACCTGGGTCTTATAATAGCTTCATTGTTCTTTATTTAGCATTGCGCTGTTTGTTTTATGCACTGGTATTCTTAGGAGGAAACTCATTCCGTGTTATACGGCGTGGTCCCTTGATTTACCTAACTTTAAAATAAAGATTAATAACTGTTTTAGTTCTCACACTAGTCACATGACTGACCTGGAGTTTATTGTTTTAACCTAAACTCTGGGTGCCCCTATTTTCCACATGGGCAGCTTGGAATTTTAGTTTTGCAGATTTATTTATACAGGATCCTGGATTTACAGCTGAAGTTATTTTCAGAACGCTCTGTATCCGTGTATCTCATTCAGTTGTGTTAGTTGTTATTTTCCGCTACGCAATGTATTTCTACGTTTTATTTCTGGTGCTATGTATTTTAAACTCCGATATTTTTCTGTGTAATATTTATTCATACTCTGAATATTCTTGTATTCTGATGGAATTTTTGTAAATAGCAATGAAATGATATTCTATTTGTGTTCTGATTTGTAATGTTCTCAAAGTAATCCGGGCTTTCCTTTACGGGGAAGTTTGGGTCGCCACAGGATCAGTGTACTCTAGAAGCGATATAGTGGAGTTCAATAAGAATATCTTGTAACTCGGCAAAACATGACCGACCATTCATTTCGCTTGAATGTTCCAAATATATTGTCACCTTACGGTTGGTATACCAACATAACCATTCCCCGGAGATACAGAATTGAAAGAAGTAACAAATATAAATATTCTCTAGATGGCGACAATATACCCTAATTGGGTGCGACCCACTTAGCCATGCTGCCTGACCGATTTCTGCCATTTCCTAGTTGATGAGGCTTGAGGTCATAACGTATCTTTTAAAAGATCACTCCTTCATTTAATTTGAATGCCACATCGTCATACCCGTCAAATCACAAGTTGATTTTCCCGAAAATGCCACGGGTATAAGCTAAGAGAAACGAATTCCTCCGCTACCCAACGTATATACGTTTGAAACAATCAACTTATGCGATCTACCAGATATACTCTGTCAGACATTCGTCCATTCAAGTTGTCCTAGGACTAGACAACCCAAAGGAACTATTCTATAAATCAATCTTAGCCAATTACTACATAGGATATAGTGAACAACCCTTGCATAACCCCATCTTCAATTGTCTTCATCATATTTGATTCGCAACGCTTATGCCATACGGAGTGGTTTTCAGATAATATATCTGATCCCGGTCTCTCCGTATTTACAACGAAATGGTCAAAACTTTGATAGTCGGTTATTTAACTATCAAAGGAAAACATGTGTACAAACAACGGTCATATTCCCAAATGGAAATCTTACTGATCAATCATTATTCCATTTCCCAATTTTCCATTCATCGTTTCCATATATTCATAAATTCCTTATTTCCTAAAATTAGAAAATATATGTTATTAAGTTTGGAAAACATTTCCATTTCTGATTCACGCATCATTATCTTCCCACCTCTATCAGTCTCTAACTGTAAACTAGTAAGACAACAACTTCCTAAGTATAAACCCTGAAGGCCGAAACCAACATCAGATCGTTACCCAGAAAGCCATTCAACTCAACTAATTTCCAGTCAGTTTCTAATTTCAGTAATTCCATTTAAATTCCTAATTCAAACCGCAAATTCCTTTAAAATATTTTATTTGTAAAATATTTACTTTAATCTAATTTTTAACATAGAATGTGAATAATATTTCTTTATATAATCAAAACAGTTTGATTTCATATTTAAAACCAATATCTTAAACCCAAATTCTATTTATATTTTTATTTGCAGAATTATTCATACAAATCTAATTTCATTTCCAACATTTATAATCTCATTGCAAATTTCCTTTATAACTACTACGTTCACATTCCATTTCAATTATCGGTGTTAAAAGCGATTTTACTTCTCTATATAAATTCAAATTTTATATATTCAATTTATCAAATAATAAATATTTCCTTAATTTATAAACATCGTTTATAAATTATTCTCCACAATTTATCTATTAAAATATATTTCTATTAAATATTTACTTTAATCAATATCATGTTACACCCGTGTGCGAAGCACGGGTCTAAATCTTCCTAATGTAAAATTCTCTTTTTATAAAATTCTATTCATTTTCCAAATATTTCCTTCTATGACTCTATTTACTTTCCAAATAAATATTCCTTTTATAATTATATTTATTTTCCTATAAATATTCCTTTTATAGTTATATTTATTTTCCTATAAATATTTCATTTTCAAAATACACTTTGAAAATTCCCTTTTTACATTCTAGTATTTCTTATGTTATTTAAAATAATGATTAAACAGACCAGTGTCATCATAATCAATCACATGTTTTATATCACATCATATAACAGAATACATGAAAACAAACAGTATAATAAATATTAAGGAATCCAGTTGGATCCCTCCAACATGTTCCCCTGCATCCACATATGTTAAACAATATAAATAACATCGATTTCATTTCAATATGAAATATTCTAATAAATAGAACTAATATTTGATTAACAATTTATATATATATATATATATATATATATATCGTTATATATAATTTCAAACAATAAATTAGCAATTCGACCAAACAATCAACACACAATAATCAATCATCAATTATCAATACTAGAATATATTTACAAAAATACTAACTATGCAGAGTTTTTGCGATTTATTCATATGGGACGGTCATCGTTAAATATCGATAACTATCGGTTGATTCAGATGGAAAATTTATTTCGCTATAAATTGTAACGAACTCCAATTCACTCCCAATCAGTTCCATTGTGTAGCCGTCGTCCCTACGATCCCAAAGTATCCTGTTTTGCGGAATTTGGATCATGTGTGAGCAAGTTATACCATTTACAAGATTATATGTTGTTAAATTAAAAAAAAGTTGAATAAATTTAAAATGGGCTTTTCTGTTTAACTGGCCCACACACATTTAAATTTGATTCCTCAACCCCTTCTTCTTAAATCTGAAAACCTGTTTCCAGTAAATACTCCAATCGTTATAACTCTGAAGCCTCTATTTCGAAAATTCAACCTTCCATCCTTTGTCAATTCTTCACAAAACAAACCGATGATAATTTCACCACTCAACACCTCTTCGAACACTCCTTCCTCCCATCACCCTTTTATACATCTCGCGACAAGAAGCAAGAACTCCACCGCCATTTCCATGTTGTCGCGACCCTCATTCTTGCCAAATCCTCCACCAATCGAACCGAAACTACTACCATTAAACTCCTCTTCGATTCCTCTTTCCACGCATGTCCATTAGATCGAGCTCGCGCATAACAAGGGAAGTGCGACTTCTAGTCTCTCGACAGAACACTGTACAATCATGCGAACTGTTTGAGCATGAAATCCAAGGAAAATTATAGCTCGATGTGTTCCATGCCAACAAACCCGAATACAATCTTAGATTTAATGATTAATGCCCCAAAACCTTGATTCTGTAACCCTAAGTTCTCTGTTATAAACTAAAGCTCCAGATAAAGCATGTGCACCCAGTAAAAATAGCATAGGAGGAAAGCTCTTTTCATGAGCTACTCAACGCAACTTGCTTTAGGAATTTAGGATTTTTCTTTGAATTTTTATTGATTTTCAAACTTTGATTTTACTGTTTGAATTCCTTTTGGTGATGGTTGTGCATTTTTGACCACAGAGAAAAGTATGTTAGGGTTTAGGAAAATTAAGGGATATATATAGGAAAATATGTATTTTTTTTTATTAATTTTTAATCTCTCGCTATCTATATTCATCAATTAAAAATTCATATGCTTACATAATATATCCAATTTTGATGAAAATGGGCATGCAAGTTCAGTTTGACATTACGGACCCAACGAAACTTGTTTCGTCAAATTCCGAATCCATTTGCACACATAACATATTTTTAAAGTCGAATTACTGACTGTTTTTGACATACAAATCTCGTACGGCCACATACTGACTCCAAATATCACAAAAATCGAAATTTAACAATAATTTAATATTCCAGATCCAATAAAATTAGTTTCGTCGAAAACAGAGGTCATTTGCAAAAATGGTAATTTTTAAAGCTCTAAATAAATCCATTTAAATATTAATATATTTAAAAATAATTCAATTAAATAGTAATAAATTAATATTATCATATATATATTCACATAGAATATAATACAGCTCCAAAATATTCCTATCTGAATTTATAACTCGACATTTCAAATCCGGATTAAATCAGTATTCAATTTATATTGAAAATCCATTTATAATATAAATAAATCATTATAAATTATAAAGGAATTCCATAACGACTTTTCGAAAATTTGATTTGGACATAACTCACAATCTATACAACGAAATCCCAATTTTTCTCTTCCATTAGAAAAATATACTTCACCAGCTCCGAACGTTTCTTGTTTCATAGAAATCCGACTTAAAATGGATTCTGTATATTCGTTTAAAGTTCGAATCGTCAAATTACGAATTGTCATGCCATTTCGAGCTCGATTATAATTATAATATAATTATACATTCAAACTTCGTTTATTATATACATTCGTTATTATAATTCAACTCTAAACTGAATTATATCTTATAAATAATCCAATTCCGGCAATATTGTGAATTCTACTATTTCCAACTATTTTAGAATTAAATATGTTAATTAATTATTTATATTAATTAAATATTAAATACTGTTTAATTAAATAACCATTTAAATCTCTAAATCACTATTTAAATAATTAAATAAATTAATTATTATACCATAAAAATACGGGACATTACAGAATGTAACGACCCGGATTTTTGATCCATTTAGTTTAAATATTTAATATCATTTTAAATATTTATTTAATAATATACTCAAATTTTTATATTTATGTTATCGGTTTAAATATCTATTTCGATTTATTGCCTCCATGTAGGTGGTTGAGATGTCGTTTGAGATTCTTTTCTTTCTATAGGAAAACCCTGAGGATCCTTGCCTAGAAGAGAAGGGATCCAGAAAAAGAGGGATGTAAGGAAGCTGAAGCGGAAATGCAATTCTCAGGTGAGGAAAGGGTTGTCTCAGGTACGCCTGGGGCAGGATTGAATCCGTGGAGGAATCAGTCAGTATGTTAAAATAGCGGTTAGTGAATTAAAGTAATAGAGCCTGAGATATTTGATTTGTAGATGAGCTAGAAATCAAATCAGAATCAATTTAAAAAGAATAAAAATATCTTTGTGTCTAATCAAATTAAATTAAAAGATTTTTAAATTCAATTCCTTAAGGACCAAGTAATTCCTCTTCTATAAATTGTGACGCACTTCCCTTTTTCACCATTTTGGTTCTTCAACAAATAAATTGGCAAGCTTCAAAAGGGAAATGGTCGTTCTTTTCAAAACCATAAACTCCCTTCTTAAATATCAAAACTTGATCTGTTCCTCTTCCCAATATAAACAGTCGTGATTCCCCTTTCCTTTAATATTACAAATCAAAATTTGTTATACCATTAAATAAAAAAAGAAATCGAATCAATCGAAATCGCGATGAGCCTGGAGAATCAGAAATGAAGTCAAGGCTCGTTGGTTGTGCGGTTTGATGTTGTCCATCGCGAGCTACTGTTCATTGCCTTTAAGATTTGGGAATAGCGACATCATGACGCTTATGAGTTGCGCAGTGGGTTAATGGGGTTTTTGGTGACAATAGGGTACGATAGGAGGAGTTCGACGTTGATAATGTATGCGAGTGGGATGGAAGAGGTCACGGCGGTTTCACGAAGTGATGCGATGTCAGCTGGATGTCGTGAGGCTTAATGGGTATAGACGAGGTTACTGGAGTTCGATAGTGAAATTTTGGGGTCGATAGGTTAATAGCTATAGCAGCATCGCTGCTGAAATGGTGATGACAGGCTTCGAACTGTGAAACTTATCAGTGATAGGGAGACGTTGTTAAGGTCTATGGGTTATTTTCAGGACTGTCAGGAGTGAAGCCGTACAATGTTGTGATGGGATGGACTTGGCGATTGGTTTTGCAGTAGAGTTTAACTTCATACTGAGGAAAGAAAATAGACTGATCTCTAAAATTTTGAGATGTTTTGGGCCATAAAAGTTGCACGCTGTAACTTGGGTGTTGTGAAGGGGACCGGATTGGATGTAGGGGACACACGTTTTCTGATGGTGAAATGGCTTGCGAAGAAGTGTCGAATTTGGCAAGGTGAATTGGGTTCGAATATTTTCTTGTATGCGATGACAAGGGAATGAGCTCAGAAAGTGAGGGATAGCGATGATGTCTATTGTCGAACAATGAAGTGTTATGGATTCAGACAGAAGAGAGCAAGCTGTAGTGATGGATTTTTCCTTACTGTCATTTATTTGAAAAGTTGAAGGGGAAGACGAGATTAAGGCTTCAATTAAGGTTAGTTTAATTTATTTAATTTAAAGCTAATAGTGATTTAATTAAATTCAAATTAATTTCCTCATCTTTATAATAATTAAATTATAATGAATAACCTTCATATACATTTCTAGAATCAAACCAAATTGATTATGGATTCAAATTGGTAAAAGCTTCGCATATACTGATATGGAGCGATATGGAGTTAATCAGAAATAAATCGCTATTTCAGCGAATGAAATCAATGTGAGTAAATCTCAATTAGAATTTATTTAAATTGTTTTTATCGTTAAAAATAATTTTTGGTGTTTGCATGCATTGAAATATTTTTGTGACTATTATATATATATTAGTTATTTAGGCTTAGTGTTTGTGGTTATATATATATATATATATATATATATTAGGGATTGGATATTTCCCGCAGTATCGTTAGCGGATGCCTGCAGTATCGTTAGTGGATGACCTTATACGCCCCACGGTATGATAGTGGATGACCTTCTATACCACGATATCCTGCCTTGAAGCAGGATGCATATTATTTATGTTGGCTAATGTCTGTGGATGCAGGAAAACAGGTTGGAGGGATCCAACAGGATTCCCTAAAAATATTATTAATTTTTTGTTTTCATATATATTATCATATATGATGTGTTATAAAACCCGTGCTTGATAATTGGGTGCTTTGAATGTTTTAAATATCACTGGGCCCAAAATGTTGATTTATAAAAATACCGTGAAAAGGGATTATGAGATTTAAATGGAAAATTCTATTTTCTTAAATAGAATTCGAATTTCGAATAGTCTATAAAGATATTTACTTTTTTTGAATAAATAAAATAATTACTGAATTTATAAACGATGTTTATAAAGAATATAATATAGGAAATTGAATTAAATTTATAAATGGTGTTTATAAATAAAATGGAATGATTTTCATTGGATAATCAGGGAATTGAAATGAATTTATGAACGGTGTTAAAAATGAAGTGGTTATCATTTGATAATTTGAATATTTAAATTCAAATGTGAGTTTAAAAATAGAATTGGGGAATTATTTTAAAGAAGTAAACAATGAAATTTATTCTGGTGTTCAGAGTGTAAATTGAACTAAAAATAAATCCATATGGATTGATGATTTGAATTCGATCAGATCGAATTTAATTTAATAAATATTTTCAGAAAAATATTAGGATTGTATGACAACAAAAGTTTAAATTTAGATATAAAAATAGATTCTATATTTATATAGATAAGTTATAATGAATAGAATATTCCAAAATAATATTTTGGTTTCAAATAGATTTCGAAATGGAACTTGTTTAAATGTATAAAACGAGAAAAACTTATAAATGGTGTTTATAAATATGATGAATTAATTATCAAGAGCAAATTTATCGTTTTAAATTCAACTATGAATTTAAAATATAATTTGGAATCATTTCGAAAAAGGGGACGATAGTTTTATTCCGGAATTCGGAATATAAAACGAATTGAGTTTAAATAGATTTGAAATGAAACTTATATTAATATATAAAACAAGGACGTTCAAGTAAAAAAAAATATCGTTTGATAATTTAGACGTTTAAATTCAAATATGAATTTAAAACTGAATTGGGAAGTGTTTGAAACAGAATGATTAATTTTATTTCGGAATTCGAAATATAAGCTGAACTGAGAAAATCCAATGGGTTTATAATTGAAATTCGATTATATCAAATTTTATAGATAACTTATTTATAAAAGTAATTGGAATTAAATATAGAAGATCGAAGTATAAATAAATTTATAACTGAGTTACGAAATAAATCGATAATTAGGAATAATTGAAATATTTAGTTAGATTTGATAAAAGGGTTTAATTTATATTTAATATATTAGAATGAAATTTGAATTTATGTATAAACGAAGTTTATAACATTTATATATTAAATATAATTAAAACGAACTCGTCGCAGCACGGTAGTTCGTAATTTGGCGTTTTGAACTTCAATTGAATATACATAACTCAATTTAAGTCGCGATTCTTTGAAACAAGAATCGTCAGGATCGATTTGATAATAGTTTTCTAATGGAAGAGAAAAATCTCAATTTCTTCAAATAGATTTTGAGTTATGTCAAAATCAAATTTTCAGAAAAACAGCGCCATAATCGTTATAAAACCATAACAGTTTATTTAAATAAATAAAAGGATTTTAAATGAATAAAATCCGAGTTTCCATTAGAAAAATGCAGACTTGAGATATAAAATAAATATGAACTCAAGTGGAGTAAGTGAACTGATTTTTGAAACAAAAATTAGATTTTTAGTTGTTGATTAGAATAAACTAATTTGAAGAAGTATTAGTTAATGGAATTGTAAATCGAAATTGGACTTTGGATCAGAAAAGGGGTTTGTAAATTCATATTCGAAATTGAATATGAAAATTGAATTAGAAATGGCATTCGATTGTTTTATAAACAAATTAATATATATTCGAATGTGCTATGTTCAAATAAAAAGTGAAATGGGCCAAAAAACTAATTAAAGAATAAATTAGCGAATCGAGTTAAAAATGATCGATTTGAGTTAGAATAAATTCGGAATGAACGTATATGGGTTATGTAACACCCCACGTCCATTAATGTCACTCACAAAGGGAATGCATTAACTTCCATGGAGGTTATAAGTGAATATAGAACAGAAAAATTACAACAAGACAGATAATAAGTAGTACTTGGAAATCTAAAACTTCATTTTATTGCAGCGGAAACATGTTTATTACATCACAAAACCATTAATCAGAGTCAAGTACATTATCCATCTTCATATAACAAAATACATAATCCCATTACACAAATAGCCATTAAAGAAGATAACAAGCTGGACTTTACTTCAAGGGTCCAAGCTTTCCAAAGAGATGAAGCAATCCAATCAAACTCCACTAGAGCTGGGCCCAACCTGAGGACCTAGAGGAGGAAAAAGGATAGAAATAGAGGGGGTTAGACATAAAGTCTGGCGAGTATGATAATTCTAACAATACTATTATCAAAATAACTAGACTAAGGCATAAGCTGGAAGACAAGTAAATGTCTATGAACTATTAGGAAGATAAAGATAGCGTTTAAGATAACGTTAAAGATAACGGTAAAGGCACACCTAATTACTAACGAATAATTACTACACTGCACCGCACATTACTACACTGCACCGCACCAGTCACCCTAAAGGTTGATCCCACTTACTTCACACAGAAACATATAAATAGCCTTACGTACCCCTAGCTAACTACATAGGTGTCGTTTGCCCCTATCTCCACTAGGTGTACCCCACTACCCACTTTCGATCGGCTCCCTACTCGTAGATACCCGTGCTGGCCCCACAGTGGGGTGTATCACTCCCCTAAAGTGGCAACCCGATACAACTTGAGAATGCACGGCTTATACCTACACGATGCAACAACGTCGTACCTATTAGCCCGGGTCCACACACGCATATGAAACCCGTTGGACTTGCGTTGCCACCGCTCCCCGTTTTGGCCTCTTATAGTCAAGCCCAGTATGCGTGTCCCGTCCTCGACTTGGGTCGAGCCCACAAAGATACGTTTGGGTTACTGGTTGAAATGGGCCCCCACAAGCTACCCACCTAAGCTTGTCAACAATAGTATATCCCACTTAACCCTCTTAGTTATGTTCATTTACATGTGTGTTTGGTTAAGTCTTACTAATCGTATTTCTCATGCCACTAAGGGCACCCACTATATTCCTCATGCCACCCAAGGCACCTACTTAACCCCCATGTCCCACTTTACATGTTTATCTGGTTAAGTATTTCTTAATTCATTCAGGCCATAACCTCATAAAGACCTCTCACATTAGACTGGCATTTATGGCACCTGGATTTGCCGGGCGGGTCCGGGCTGTCTTACACCACAAAAGAGTCCAACCTCGTGTCTTTACAACTGTTATGCTTTAGTTTAGGCCTAGGACCTCTCACATTGGGCTGACATTTGTGACCACTGGATTTGCCGGGCGGGTCCGGGCAGGTTTACGTCACAAACGAGTCCAACCTCGTGTCCTAAGCATTGATTAACACTTATAATCTTTTACCCCAGTTTTAATAATTCCCTATCCAAATTATTAATTAAGTCCACTTTTATTGATGTCCATAATTGACTCAATTATGGTCATCCACTCATGGTATGCAAAATCATATCAATTGCACCCCAACATCTTATTATTAAATCCTTAATATTACCCCTACCCCACGTTCATACGTTCGCTTATTCAACGCATAATATAGGCTAGACTTGAATAGTCTAACACATAGCACAAAGATAAATTATCACAACATATAGATAGTTAAAATAAATCTAATCATAATAGGGGTCAAACTTGCATAAACTACACATGTTAAGGATCAAAAGGTGTCAACTTGTTAAATGTCACAATTTACATGATATGGTCATAGCCCAAATTTATACATAAACTTGCATATGGGATTTTTAGGCAACATAATGATGGTGTGAACTAGCATAGGATATCACATATGTAATAGCATAATCCTAGATGTCATAATAGATGTCATGGCATATGTTCATAATTTTTCTAATCAATCTAACTTGCATATGTAACTTGTCATATAGATCAACATAGCCTAAACATGATGATTTAATTAATATGAACTAACTAGCATAGATAGCATCATCATGGCTTTTTAACATGTATGATTCATCACAACTTTCAACATACATAACATCATCATAGCATGATTTACAACATATAGGATATCATCACCACATATCATAGGATTAATAACATACATGATAACATATATGACAATTCACATCATCTACTCATAATCCATTCATGACATAACCTAATTAAAATGATAATAATCTTGTTAAGACTATCATACTCACAATTAGAGAAGAAAAGAGAGTTTTGCTTTGCTTTAGGGTTGAGAGAATTAGAATTGAATTAGCTTTTCTTCCTTCTTAGTTGGCGGCGGCTCCATTGATTTCCATGGCGACGGTATGACGGTAACTATTCTATTTTTCTTATGAATTAGGGTGAGAGACTACCTAGGTATTTATAGAGTTAGGATTTATTTTAGACCGTTAGATCAGTTCAGAACTAATCCCATCCAACCAGATTAGGTCAGAAACCCTAATGGGTCATTAGCCCATTAAAAACAGGTCAGCCAGAAACCCTAGCGGCCAGACCAGGTCGACACCCAGGTCGACTGCGCAGTCGACCTGGTCCCTGTGGTGTCGACTGCCCAGTCGACTCCCCAGTCGACCTGGGGTGCTGGGCGGGAAATTCCCCGCCTAGCCTGTTCGACTTCGAATTTTGAATTTAAATTTCCTGCTAGTTGTTTTAAATTTTCAGAAACTTCCGATGGCCGTAACTTCTTCATACGAAGTCCAAATCACGCAAACTCGGACTCTATTTCAACCAGAATTCCGAGACGAACACAATGGCGCAACCCGTTTCCCACAATTCTCACGTCTGAGATTAGTTATTCTTTAATTTGTGAATATTAATATTAACAGAATTACGGGGTGTTACAGGTTAGACAGGTATGGAATGAAGTTTTTGAAGATTGTAATTTAAGTGCCCGACAAAAAGGTACATGTTTAAATTCCATACAAGGTTTTATGCGCCGCATCGGCAAGCCGCTTGACTTATTAATTTTCTTTTTGAATGGAAAGGGCCAGAGAGGCATTTTGTAGTTGTATTAAGTGACCCATACAAAAGAGGTTATGGCGAAATTTTCCCGAAATTTAAGGAGTTAGAATATTTTTAAGAAAATTGGATAACCAGAAAATCAATGTATCGATATATAGAGAATTAGATAAGGAAACGAACTTAAAATAGAATATTATAAAAAAAAGAAAATTCATAATTAAATCTAGTAAAATTAGAAAGAGAAACGTATACGGGCATAAAATTAAAATGAATAATTGGTTTTTATGATGTTGATTATTCGAGGTAAGTGGTCTTGTTCGTTTTGAAGTTAAGGATGTTTTCAGTCATGGTCTGAGAGTTAGTTATACCCCAACTTGATTGATTTCATTTTTAACCTATAAATAGGAAGATCTAGTCTCGAAGAAAAATGTTTGAACAAGAGTTAGTTGAATGCAGTATTTTGGGTTGTTTGTAACGATGTTTTACACAACAGTCGTTTTAATCCAAGTAATTGGAATTTTGGAAATATATCATAAATATTTCCTAATATAAAAAAAACCGAGTTCAGGAAAGAGATAATAATAATATTTTTCCAATTATAAATAGAAGGTATTTTCTAAGTATAGAAAATAAAAGAAGGCGATATATGGAAATGTTTATCAAATAGCGAAAAAAGGCCAAGATGATTGTTGAATATATTTGGTTAACAAATATTGATAAAGAAATGGAGAAGTGATTTAATTAATGAAATACTAATTAATGAGCCCAGTGATCGTTTGATGTTATGGATGAATGTTTGTTTGCTTTTCTTCGATAGTTAAATAACCGACTATCAAGATATTTTCCAATATCGTTGTCAGTATGGAGAGACCGGTTGGATCATTATCCGAGAACCACTCCGTATTGGCAGTAGCGTTGCGAATCAGATTATATGAAGATAATCGAAGACAGAGTAAAGTGCAAGGAGTTTTTCTATTAATATAAATTGTGCCTTCAGTTTCGTTTAGTCCCAGAACGAAGTATATGGATGTATGTCTGATAAAGTATTTCCAATGATCACATATGTCGGTCTGTATAGATATATTTTGTGGCGGAGAATTTTTTCTCTTAGCTTAATATCCAGAATATATTTGTGCAAATCAATTAATGATTAACGGATCTGACTATGTGGCATTCAAAGTGATTGTGCTATCAATGAATGGAAAGTAATCGTAGCCTTAAGCTTCAACAACTGGGAAATAACAAAAATCGGGCAAGCAACATGGCTATGTGCGTGGCTCCTATTAGGGTTTATTATCACCTATCAGGAGAAATTCATTTACTTCCTTATTTTATTCGATGATGTCCCATTCGGGAAAACGGTTATTGATCCCAATCGTTGGTGATATACATTCGATACACTCAAGCGAAATGAGTGGCCGGTCATATATGGCCGGGTTACAAGATGTTCTTGTTGGACCGAGTGTATTCTCGTCTACATATACACTATCGGAAGGTGGTTCCATACCTTGTCATAGTTGGAAATTCATTACCCAATAAGTGCTCGTAGTTTTGATTGTATATTATGTATGTGGAGCGTGAGATGAAATCGTTCCAATAGATTTCTAATTATTTGATTTATACATTGTTATAATATCAAAAGAGTTTTGATATAAAGATTATCGTTTTCTTTCAAAAGGATTTGAGAATTAAATTAACTGTTTTGGATTCTCATAAGGGAAAAACCCGTTCCATGTTATACGGCGTGGTCTTATGACATATCGTTTATTTTCTCAAACTGTTTTAAAATTGATTACTCATACCAGTCTCATGACTGATCCAGAGTTTATTTTGTTTTGTTTTACCTAAACTCTTGGGTGCCCAAATTTGTACGGGCAGTCAAGTAGTTCAAGATTTTACAGATCTATCTAAAGGAGCTTGGAGCAGTAGGCTTCAGTGTTAGATGTATAATATTTTTATTTCCGCTGTGTTGTAAGTGTTGTACTCTGATAAGTGTATGTTATATAGTTTTAAAATTTTGTATTTCAAAAGATATGATATAGTATATTTTGTTCCATTGCGATGTGAGATTCTTTGTTGTTGTTTCTATTCTTTTTCTGCCTTTTTCTTCTAAAAAAATGATTCGTATTTCTGTGATATTTGGGTCGGACGTGTGATGTGTGTAGTCAACTTAGACAGTTCGGATTTGTGGGCCATTACATCAAGAATGTACATTTTACAGTTATCTAATATTTTATTTGGATATATGAGATAATAATAATTATTTTATTATCAATTTGAATAATTTTGGAATTTAATAATAATATTATAATATTATATATCCCTTAAAAATGAACCCTTTTGCAAATAACCCCCGTTTTCGACGAAACTAATTTTGTTGGATCCAGAACGTCAAATTATTTTCAGGTTTAGAATTTCAAGTCAATTGGAATTAATACGTTAGCGTTGTAAAAATAAATGCGTGTTGAATTTTAGTTGAATTTAATAAAAACTAGTTATTAGGCCATGTTTCAAATGGTCTCCAAATTCGACGAAACCAGGTTCATTAGAACCGTATTTGAGAAACATAGCTAGATTCCAAATTTGGTAATTTCCAGAGTCAGTATTTGGCATGGAAAATTAAAACGTATGTTGAAATTCCATAGTTGACATTATATTTTAATTTTGATAAAAATTGATCGAAACAGTCGAATTGGCTTAGGAATCATATCTCCCTGTTTCGGAATGGGGTTATTTGGCTAGGGGTGACATTCATGGGGATTTGTTTGGAGTAATAACAAAAATAATGAATAAATAATAATAAATAGTATTTATAAACCCTAGAATTTCTAAAACCCTAGGTCAAAACTAATGTCGTGGTCAACGTCTTCCTGAAGCCGTTTATATCGTTATAATGGCTGATATTTACAATTTGTCTCCTCTAAAATCCATGAAATCCATTCAACGATTTTAAAATCCTCCAATTACAAAATTGAAGAACTCAACCAGATCCATATATTCAATGGTGGTGATTGAGTTTTATTTCGTGAATCGCAAGATATTGGGCCTAGAAGGGCATGGGTTCGCACAGCTTTTTAGGGTGGAGGAGACATGCGAGTTTCAAGGGGTGGAGGGCGATGGAAGAGGAGGTATTGAGCTTTAAAGTGGAGGTCATGGATCGTTGTCAAGGGGACGGTGGAGCGTGCACAAGGAAGCCCTAGGGGCTGAGATGCTTCGTGTTTTGGCTGAATGTAACAACCCGGAAAATCTGGGCCAGTTTAAAATTTTTATTTTGGCAATTTTAGTGAATTTTGATTATTTAAAATGAATTATTTTAAATAATATCGACGAGAAATTTATTTTGAATAGAATTCGAACGTATATATTATACGCGTCGTCGTTAGAATATAAATATTTATATATAATTATAAATAGAATTAAAAATGGCGCGGTAGTTCGATAATTCGATTTCAAACTTCAATTGAATGTACCGGGTGCAAAACAATCCGGATTTGTGTGAAACCAAAAACATTAGGATCTAATTGATGATATCTTTCCAACGAAGTTGAGAAACTGAGATTTCACTTTATAAATGATGAGATATGTCCAGTTGAAATTTAGAAATAGTCGCTGTGGAATTTATATATATTTTAATATAATATAAGGCCCTTAAAAATAGCAATTTTGCAAATGACCTCGGATTTCGACGAAACCAGTTTTGTTGGGTCCGCAGTGTCAAATTATTGTTAGATTCCAAATTTCATAATTTTTCAAATCAATATGTGAGCGTGGCAAAGGAAAACGTGTTTTGACCATTTTCAGTTGATTTTAATCGACTGGAAATTGGCCATTTTTCTAACGGTCTCAGAATTCGACGAAACTAGTTTTGTTAGGACCGTATCGTCAATACGAAGCTAGAAAATATTTTTCTGCAATTTTTAGAGCTAGTATGCGACCCCGGTAATTTGAAATGTACGTTTAAAATTCAATATAATGATTTAAATGTAAATTCAACGGAAACTGATCGAAACAGTCGAATCAGCTTGCGATACATATCCCATTGTGTTCGGAATGGGGGTAATACGCTAGGGATGACAGTCGTTGGGTCTCGTTTAGGGTTCGAAGGAAAAGTCAACGTTTAGGGTTTAAAAATAAAATAAAATAATAATATATATATAGATATAAAATAATAAAACCATTTTCACTTAACCCCCCCCCCATCCCTTTTTCTTCCATCAGAAACCCGATCCCCAGATAAAAAAAAAAAAATGGCGACATCTCGCCGACGCCTCCTCCGCGAGACCGGCCGCCACTCCGTCGCCGCCATCCTCCGCGAAGGGACCCCGAACCCGCGACATCGACATCCCTGCCGCCGCCTATTCCACCCCCTACTCCATCCGACGCAGCAGACCATTCCCCCTTCCTCGCGAAACCCACCGCCCTCAACGTCAAGGCTCCCTAGTCAACCGCGCCACCATCAGAAGGCCGCCGCCACCAAGGTCTCCGGCGTCACCTCGGAACCGAAACCCCCTCCTTTCCGACCACCTGCTCCACCCGCAAACAGACGTGAACCCCCTTATTTTGAAACACTGTAAGTTTAGATTTGTTTTGTTTTGTTAATTTATTAATGTTTAAAACTGAAATTTATTAATGTTTAAAACTGAACTTTATTTTGTTTAAAATCTGAATATGATTTTGTTTGTAAAACTGAATTTGATTTTGTTTAAAATCTGAATATTATTTTGTTTTAAAAAAAAAAAAAAACTGAATTTTTAAGAATTATAAAAACTTTGTTTTTATAAAGATAACAACTTTGTTTTTTTTAAACAAAAGATATGAACTTTAAAAAAAAATGAAAAGGCGAGTTCTTTAAAAATGAAAAGGCGTTTTCTTTGAAAGTGAAAAGGCAAAATCTTTAGGTGGAAAATAGCGTGATAAAAATATAATTTTTATCTTTATGACATAGTGATAAAAATTCGATTTTTATATATTGAACTTTGAAATAAAAATTCGATTTTTATATATTGAACTTTGAAATAAAAATTCGATTTTTATATATTGAACTTTGAAATAAAAATTCGATTTTTATATATT
Organism: Allium sativum; assembly: GCA_030737875.1. Taxonomy (NCBI): domain Eukaryota; kingdom Viridiplantae; phylum Streptophyta; class Magnoliopsida; order Asparagales; family Amaryllidaceae; genus Allium; species Allium sativum. The sequence continues at coordinate 383,907,522 of CM060915.1, forward strand.
GAACTTTGAAATAAAAACTCGATTTTTATATATTGAACTTTGAAATAAAAACTCGATTTTTATATATTGAACTTTGAAATAAAAATTCGATTTTTATATATTGAACATCGAAGTAAAAATTCGATTTTTATATATTGAATAGCGAAGTAAAAATGTGATTTTTACGTATGTAGTGGAAGCAGCAACGAAGGTGACAAAAAGGCGAAACGACGAAGACTTCTGCAAAAGAAGAGTCGAGATGGTTGGATAGCTAAAAGTGAGAATTTCTCACCTTTCAATTTCTTTTCTAGTTATATATATATACTAGGATGCAGACGGTGCTTATTAGAAGCACCCGACACCCGTCCACATACCATGGACTTGTTTGTTTGGTTGCGTAGTTGGTTAGGTTATTTGATTTGGATTTGATTGATTGGTTGAATTGGAAATTGATTAAAATTGATATGTGAATGGCGTGGGCCTTCACTAGACCGGGGATAAGGCTAGGCCTTGTCCCGTTTCTAGTATCGTGCCGTTATGCCGCCGAAATTTTCTAAAATATGTTAGAAAAATAAAAATATCATTTTATTTAAAGAATGAACTGAATAGAAATTCATATGTTGGAATAAAATGTTTTATCGTTAAAAATATAATTTTTAACGTGAAAGTGAATAAAATAGAATAGTCATTTACAAACCAGACGGTTTGTTTATGTACACCTATTTGAAGGACGTTGATTGGGTCGATAAATTTTACACATCGCCTAACTGCACAAATAAAATATGTGTTTGATTGTTTGAAACCCCACACGGGTGTTGGGATGAAATTTGAAGTTCACTCATCCTGATTGAGTAAATATGTCGATCGATTGATTGACAGGCTGTTATAAGCGTTGAATGTCTATATTTGATGCTTATACAGTGTAGTGCACTTTGGTTGATGGTTGATTATTTTTCAAGGCTATTATACATGTGTTGTATGAAAATCCATATAATTAACTTTATATGGTAATTGATTGGGCCTCATTCCAGTTTTAAAATAGAAATATTTGAAAAAGAAATATTTGAAATAGAATATTTGAAAATAGAACTTTATGAAGCCGTGTTGATTAGATTGACGCCATTTTGACGTGAACGATATTTATATCGATTTTAACGATTTCCAAATGAATTGAATTGAAAACGATTTCGAAATGAATTGAATTGAAAACGATTTCGAAATGAATTGAATTGAAAACGATTTCGAAATGAATTGAATTGAAAACGATTTCGAAATGAATTGAATTGAAAACGATTTCGAAATGAATTGAATTGAAAACGAATTCGAAATGAATTGAATTGAAAACGAATTCGAAATGAATTGAATTGAAAACGATTTCGAAATGAATTGAATTGAAAACGATTTCGAAATGAATTGAATTGAAAACGATTTCGAAATGAATTGAATTGAAAACGATTTCGAAATGAATTGAATTGAATATGAATTCAAATTGAATTGAAATTTGAATTGAACAGAAATGAATTTTGAAACGAACTTCTAAAGAAGAATTCAATTTTGCTTTGAATTGAAATGGAAGTTGAAATAGATTTTGAAATGAATTTAAAACTGTTTATATAATTCGTTTTTAAATAGAAATCGACGAAATATATTATATATATATTATATATAATATAATGGCCTGAATAGAACGCGCCGCGCCGCGGCAGTTCGTGAATTTCGACCATTTATTTCAAACGGACATTACGGGAGATCCGACCGTCGGATTCTCCTAAAACCGGAACCGTTGGGTTCGTATCGAAAAGAGCTTTCTAACGAAGGCTAGAAATTTGAAATCTAACGGTTGGATTTGGAATTATGTCCAAATCAAATTCGAAAAAGGTCGCTGTAAGTGCAGTTCGATGGCCGTTGATGGAAATCGACTGTACGGGCCTTGATAAAATTATTAAAAATAGTAATAATTTGTGTAAAATCATAAGAAATGATTTGTGAAAGTTTGGGATGAAAAACTCCATATTTGAAAAGATAAAAATAGATTTTTATCGAAATGAACTAGTTTTGAACTAGAATTATAATTCTATTTATTTTTAAATAAATAAATTGAATTTGAAATGGTTTTGAAAATAACCAAAATTTCCAATGATTGCATTGGAGTGGATTTGAATCGAAATTGTCTTCGGAATATTTCGATGTTGGAATTCGTGATATTACAGGTGTTGTTATGGAAATTTGAAAGATATATTTTTTTATATCGTTATTTCCAATACGACATTTGTTAATCGTAGAATTTGATATTGAATATAGGCCGATATATTTTCTATTCAGAGCCTTGTATTTAATATCAAATGTGATTTGGGTTTGTCGTGAATGGTGTCTTCACTAACACCGTTCTTGAACCCAGTTGAGAAAAGATTAAATCTTTTTATTTAGATTTAATGAAGTGTACCAATTAAATAATATTTAATTGGAATTGAATTGATATTGATTTTTGGGCTTATCGTGAACAGTGTTTTAAATAACACTTGTTCTTTAACCCGATAATTAATGAATGTGATTTGGGTTTGTCGTGAATGGTGTCTTCACTAACACTGTTCTTGGACCCAGTTGAGAAAAGATTAAATCTTTTTATTTAGATTTAATGAAGTGTACCAATTAAATGATATTTAATTGGAATTGAATTGATATTGATTTTTGGGTTTATCGTGAACAGTGTTTTAAATAACACTCGTTCTTTAACCCGATAATTAATGAATGTGATTTTGGGTTTATCGTGAACCGTGTTTTAAATGACACTGATTCTTTAACCCAGATAATGATTAAAACTAAGTGGAGTTTTAATGAATCTTTAATTAGATTGAAAAGATCGAGAATGGAGTATCACCAGTTTTGCTCCAGGCGATAGTTAAATCTTTAATTAGATTTGAACGTGAAATTTAGAAACTAACTGTCGGTTAGCCAAGCAGAATGGTTTTCTGGATATTGATCTGATGTTGGTTTCGGCCTTCGGGGTTAATATTTGGGGAATTATTCTCTTGATTAATTTATGGTTAGTGACTAATGAATTGGAATGAGGCGTATGTTGTGTTTGTGTAACACTTATTTAAAATATACGCGAGTTATTCGGAAAGACCGGGTTTATCCCATTCTGAATAACTGATACGACGATAAGTCGAAGATGAAGACGATGGTCGAAGACCGGAGGTCTTCACGTCGTTTGGGTGATAACTGATGATCTTGATTGGGCTGTACACCCAAGAAGATGGAAACAGTTAGTGATCGTCCAGACGTACTTGGAGATCGATGGATATGCGGGGTACTAGGTGCCTCCGGTTTCGTTCAGACCCAGAACGGACTTGTAAATGGACTGTGTGTCTGACATCGGATTTCATTCTGTGTGACTGATATCGGTTGCATAGGATGGTTTGCCTGTGTGGCATGCTAAGATGCAAATGATCAAGGCTTCTGTTGAAAAGCAAAGTCTTGTGGTGATGATCAAAGCACGGCCTTTGTGGCGTAGCTTTGTGTAACGTTTACCTCGCGTGTTTCACACCAGGTATGAACCAAAAACGGGAGACGGACCTCAGGGAGGACTTGCGTTTCTTTCTAGCTAGAAGTGGCGTCAGTGGTTTTACACGCCCTGACGAGTTTGACTTATGTTGTTGTTGCTGTTGCGAGGCGCCTCGGATTGATCGGTCGTTCTCGAACCGATGGAGTCATTCGTTGGCTCATTTACGCCCCATAGGGCGGAGAGACGTATTGTTCAGGCACTATAATCCACTCCGTGTGGACCGGCCCTGACGATCCAAGGGGCAGTTGCGGCTGTTCCGGAGACATGGGCTAGATTGTCTCGAATCGGAAGAGGACTATCTTTTGCCTCGGTTCATAGATGGAAATCCAATTTCCAAATACGTGACTTTGCGGTTTTATTTGTAAACCTATATATGGCGACATGATATATGGTACCCATGCCGCCTATGATTGATACTTATGATTTGAAGTTGTTTATACACTATGCACTTATAATAGTATCAAATGATTTGTTTTAGACGTATCAAGCATGCTTTGGCTGTTATAAGGGAAAACCCTATCCCCCGGCTTGCGTTGCATTGTGTGATAGGACCTGGGTCTTATAACAGCTTCATTTTTCTTTATTTAGCATTGCGCTGTTTGTTTTTATGCACTGGTATTCTTGGGAGGAAACCCGTTCCGTGTTATACGGCGTGGTCCCTTGATTTACCTAATGATTTAAAATAAAGATTAACTGTTTTAGTTCTCACACCAGTCACATGACTGACCTGGAGTTTATTGTTTTAACCTAAACTCTGGGTGCCCTTATTTTGACACGGGCAGCTAGTAGTTTTGGTTTTGCAGATTTATATTCACAGGATCCTGGTTTACAGCTGGAACGATATCCGGAAAGCTTTGTATCCGTATATCTCTTCTAGTTGTGTATTGTATTATTTTCCGCTGCTATGTAATTTAAATCTCTGATATTTCTGTGTAATATTCATTTATACTCTGTAAATTCTTGTAATCTGATGCATTGTTGTAATATACAGTGAAATGTTCTTTTATATGCGTTCTGTTGTGGTTTGTTCTCGAACTATCCGTCGCTTTCCTTTACGGGGAAGTTACGGGTCTTCACATTTGGTATCAGAGCTTTGGTTTACAAAGCTAGAGAACAAGACATATTAGAACCATACGAAAGAATTCATCAGATATTGGATTAGTAATATCCAACGAGGATGACTCGTTATAGATAGGATCAGTAGTATCCTAGAACGAGTGTGAAGAGTATATTTTGAAAATGAAAACCAATTTTGTTTTGAAAATTTAAATCACTTAATCGTATTCGATTATTTATTTATATTGATTAGGACAGTCCAATATATAAAGATTTTGCGTATGCGCCTAGCTAGCGTTTATTCGAAATTTTAATATACTGGATAGATATAGAATTACACTTTAGTCGCCCGAGGAGGATTCTGATGATTGTAGCTACATCATCAGAATTAGTATTCGAGTGTTGAAGGTGTGATATCTATATATTTCCTATTGACTGGTGTGAGAACCAAAATTTGATAGGGCTAATTGTTGTGATTTGGCATCAAAAATCTGATTTTTGTATATGTATCAAAATTATGAATTTGAAACTCTAATTCACTAATTGATTGATGTTTGTGTTGTATGTTTATTTGTTTGATAATTTTTAGCCATTTAGCCTAATTAAATCAAATATTGAATTGTATTGAAAATTGGTCGCATTTGCTTGCATATACATATACTTACATTGAACAGGTCATAGCAAGGAGGCTAGAGCCAGAGAATAAAATTTGTTTGCCCGACAAATAGGTACATGTTTACTACATAATTTCCTGTTTTGTTTGGGTGATGATGATTTTATGAGCCTATTGGCTAGCCGCTTGGCTTTTTCTTTTTCTTTTTGAGATCTGAAGGACCGGGGAAGCTATTTGAAATTCCCCGATGCTCCCGGTGCAGGGGAGGTTATGGCGAAATTTTTCAAAAATTTAGGGTGTTAGCCAAATTTTTGAAATTTTGAAAATTCTCATAAACTGAAAAGTTAGAGAATGAAAGCCAGAATGAACGTAGAGTTGAATGATCAAACCACTTTCGACTTTGTTCCTTTTCGGGGACGAAAAGTTTTAAGTGGGGGAGATTGTAACAACCCGGAAAATCTGGGCCAGTTTAAAATTTTTATTTTGGCAATTTTAGTGAATTTTGATTATTTAAAATGAATTATTTTAAATAATATCGACGAGAAATTTATTTTGAATAGAATTCGAACGTATATATTATACGCGTCGTCGTTAGAATATAAATATTTATATATAATTATAAATAGAATTAAAAATGGCGCGGTAGTTCGATAATTCGATTTCAAACTTCAATTGAATGTACCGGGTGCAAAACAATCCGGATTTGTGTGAAACCAAAAACATTAGGATCTAATTGATGATATCTTTCCAACGAAGTTGAGAAACTGAGATTTCACTTTATAAATGATGAGATATGTCCAGTTGAAATTTAGAAATAGTCGCTGTGGAATTTATATATATTTTAATATAATATAAGGCCCTTAAAAATAGCAATTTTGCAAATGACCTCGGATTTCGACGAAACCAGTTTTGTTGGGTCCGCAGTGTCAAATTATTGTTAGATTCCAAATTTCATAATTTTTCAAATCAATATGTGAGCGTGGCAAAGGAAAACGTGTTTTGACCATTTTCAGTTGATTTTAATCGACTGGAAATTGGCCATTTTTCTAACGGTCTCAGAATTCGACGAAACTAGTTTTGTTAGGACCGTATCGTCAATACGAAGCTAGAAAATATTTTTCTGCAATTTTTAGAGCTAGTATGCGACCCCGGTAATTTGAAATGTACGTTTAAAATTCAATATAATGATTTAAATGTAAATTCAACGGAAACTGATCGAAACAGTCGAATCAGCTTGCGATACATATCCCATTGTGTTCGGAATGGGGGTAATACGCTAGGGATGACAGTCGTTGGGTCTCGTTTAGGGTTCGAAGGAAAAGTCAACGTTTAGGGTTTAAAAAAAAAAAAAAATAATAATAATATATATATAGATATAAAATAATAAAACCATTTTCACTTAACCCCCCCCATCCCTTTTTCTTCCATCAGAAACCCGATCCCCAGATAAAAAAAAAAAAATGGCGACATCTCGCCGACGCCTCCTCCGCGAGACCGGCCGCCACTCCGTCGCCGCCATCCTCCGCGAAGGGACCCCGAACCCGCGACATCGACATCCCTGCCGCCGCCTATTCCACCCCCTACTCCATCCGACGCAGCAGACCATTCCCCCTTCCTCGCGAAACCCACCGCCCTCAACGTCAAGGCTCCCTAGTCAACCGCGCCACCATCAGAAGGCCGCCGCCACCAAGGTCTCCGGCGTCACCTCGGAACCGAAACCCCCTCCTTTCCGACCACCTGCTCCACCCGCAAACAGACGTGAACCCCCTTATTTTGAAACACTGTAAGTTTAGATTTGTTTTGTTTTGTTAATTTATTAATGTTTAAAACTGAAATTTATTTTGTTTAAAATCTGAATATGATTTTGTTTGTAAAACTGAATTTGATTTTGTTTAAAATCTGAATATTATTTTGTTTTAAAAAAAAAAAAAAAACTGAATTTTTAAGAATTATAAAAACTTTGTTTTTATAAAGATAACAACTTTGTTTTTTTTAAACAAAAGATATGAACTTTAAAAAAAAAATGAAAAGGCGAGTTCTTTAAAAATGAAAAGGCGTTTTCTTTGAAAGTGAAAAGGCAAAATCTTTAGGTGGAAAATAGCGTGATAAAAATATAATTTTTATCTTTATGACATAGTGATAAAAATTCGATTTTTATATATTGAACTTTGAAATAAAAATTCGATTTTTATATATTGAACTTTGAAATAAAAATTCGATTTTTATATATTGAACTTTGAAATAAAAATTCGATTTTTATATATTGAACTTTGAAATAAAAACTCGATTTTTATATATTGAACTTTGAAATAAAAACTCGATTTTTATATATTGAACTTTGAAATAAAAATTCGATTTTTATATATTGAACATCGAAGTAAAAATTCGATTTTTATATATTGAATAGCGAAGTAAAAATGTGATTTTTACGTATGTAGTGGAAGCAGCAACGAAGGTGACAAAAAGGCGAAACGACGAAGACTTCTGCAAAAGAAGAGTCGAGATGGTTGGATAGCTAAAAGTGAGAATTTCTCACCTTTCAATTTCTTTTCTAGTTATATATATATACTAGGATGCAGACGGTGCTTATTAGAAGCACCCGACACCCGTCCACATACCATGGACTTGTTTGTTTGGTTGCGTAGTTGGTTAGGTTATTTGATTTGGATTTGATTGATTGGTTGAATTGGAAATTGATTAAAATTGATATGTGAATGGCGTGGGCCTTCACTAGACCGGGGATAAGGCTAGGCCTTGTCCCGTTTCTAGTATCGTGCCGTTATGCCGCCGAAATTTTCTAAAATATGTTAGAAAAATAAAAATATCATTTTATTTAAAGAATGAACTGAATAGAAATTCATATGTTGGAATAAAATGTTTTATCGTTAAAAATATAATTTTTAACGTGAAAGTGAATAAAATAGAATAGTCATTTACAAACCAGACGGTTTGTTTATGTACACCTATTTGAAGGACGTTGATTGGGTCGATAAATTTTACACATCGCCTAACTGCACAAATAAAATATGTGTTTGATTGTTTGAAACCCCACACGGGTGTTGGGATGAAATTTGAAGTTCACTCATCCTGATTGAGTAAATATGTCGATCGATTGATTGACAGGCTGTTATAAGCGTTGAATGTCTATATTTGATGCTTATACAGTGTAGTGCACTTTGGTTGATGGTTGATTATTTTTCAAGGCTATTATACATGTGTTGTATGAAAATCCATATAATTAACTTTATATGGTAATTGATTGGGCCTCATTCCAGTTTTAAAATAGAAATATTTGAAAAAGAAATATTTGAAATAGAATATTTGAAAATAGAACTTTATGAAGCCGTGTTGATTAGATTGACGCCATTTTGACGTGAACGATATTTATATCGATTTTAACGATTTCGAAATGAATTGAATTGAAAACGATTTCGAAATGAATTGAATTGAAAACGATTTCGAAATGAATTGAATTGAAAACGATTTCGAAATGAATTGAATTGAAAACGATTTCGAAATGAATTGAATTGAAAACGATTTCGAAATGAATTGAATTGAAAACGAATTCGAAATGAATTGAATTGAAAACGAATTCGAAATGAATTGAATTGAAAACGATTTCGAAATGAATTGAATTGAAAACGATTTCGAAATGAATTGAATTGAAAACGATTTCGAAATGAATTGAATTGAAAACGATTTCGAAATGAATTGAATTGAATATGAATTCAAATTGAATTGAAATTTGAATTGAACAGAAATGAATTTTGAAACGAACTTCTAAAGAAGAATTCAATTTTGCTTTGAATTGAAATGGAAGTTGAAATAGATTTTGAAATGAATTTAAAACTGTTTATATAATTCGTTTTTAAATAGAAATCGACGAAATATATTATATATATATTATATATAATATAATGGCCTGAATAGAACGCGCCGCGCCGCGGCAGTTCGTGAATTTCGACCATTTATTTCAAACGGACATTACGGGAGATCCGACCGTCGGATTCTCCTAAAACCGGAACCGTTGGGTTCGTATCGAAAAGAGCTTTCTAACGAAGGCTAGAAATTTGAAATCTAACGGTTGGATTTGGAATTATGTCCAAATCAAATTCGAAAAAGGTCGCTGTAAGTGCAGTTCGATGGCCGTTGATGGAAATCGACTGTACGGGCCTTGATAAAATTATTAAAAATAGTAATAATTTGTGTAAAATCATAAGAAATGATTTGTGAAAGTTTGGGATGAAAAACTCCATATTTGAAAAGATAAAAATAGATTTTTATCGAAATGAACTAGTTTTGAACTAGAATTATAATTCTATTTATTTTTAAATAAATAAATTGAATTTGAAATGGTTTTGAAAATAACCAAAATTTCCAATGATTGCATTGGAGTGGATTTGAATCGAAATTGTCTTCGGAATATTTCGATGTTGGAATTCGTGATATTACAGGTGTTGTTATGGAAATTTGAAAGATATATTTTTTTATATCGTTATTTCCAATACGACATTTGTTAATCGTAGAATTTGATATTGAATATAGGCCGATATATTTTCTATTCAGAGCCTTGTATTTAATATCAAATGTGATTTGGGTTTGTCGTGAATGGTGTCTTCACTAACACCGTTCTTGAACCCAGTTGAGAAAAGATTAAATCTTTTTATTTAGATTTAATGAAGTGTACCAATTAAATAATATTTAATTGGAATTGAATTGATATTGATTTTTGGGCTTATCGTGAACAGTGTTTTAAATAACACTTGTTCTTTAACCCGATAATTAATGAATGTGATTTGGGTTTGTCGTGAATGGTGTCTTCACTAACACTGTTCTTGGACCCAGTTGAGAAAAGATTAAATCTTTTTATTTAGATTTAATGAAGTGTACCAATTAAATGATATTTAATTGGAATTGAATTGATATTGATTTTTGGGTTTATCGTGAACAGTGTTTTAAATAACACTCGTTCTTTAACCCGATAATTAATGAATGTGATTTTGGGTTTATCGTGAACCGTGTTTTAAATGACACTGATTCTTTAACCCAGATAATGATTAAAACTAAGTGGAGTTTTAATGAATCTTTAATTAGATTGAAAAGATCGAGAATGGAGTATCACCAGTTTTGCTCCAGGCGATAGTTAAATCTTTAATTAGATTTGAACGTGAAATTTAGAAACTAACTGTCGGTTAGCCAAGCAGAATGGTTTTCTGGATATTGATCTGATGTTGGTTTCGGCCTTCGGGGTTAATATTTGGGGAATTATTCTCTTGATTAATTTATGGTTAGTGACTAATGAATTGGAATGAGGCGTATGTTGTGTTTGTGTAACACTTATTTAAAATATACGCGAGTTATTCGGAAAGACCGGGTTTATCCCATTCTGAATAACTGATACGACGATAAGTCGAAGATGAAGACGATGGTCGAAGACCGGAGGTCTTCACGTCGTTTGGGTGATAACTGATGATCTTGATTGGGCTGTACACCCAAGAAGATGGAAACAGTTAGTGATCGTCCAGACGTACTTGGAGATCGATGGATATGCGGGGTACTAGGTGCCTCCGGTTTCGTTCAGACCCAGAACGGACTTGTAAATGGACTGTGTGTCTGACATCGGATTTCATTCTGTGTGACTGATATCGGTTGCATAGGATGGTTTGCCTGTGTGGCATGCTAAGATGCAAATGATCAAGGCTTCTGTTGAAAAGCAAAGTCTTGTGGTGATGATCAAAGCACGGCCTTTGTGGCGTAGCTTTGTGTAACGTTTACCTCGCGTGTTTCACACCAGGTATGAACCAAAAACGGGAGACGGACCTCAGGGAGGACTTGCGTTTCTTTCTAGCTAGAAGTGGCGTCAGTGGTTTTACACGCCCTGACGAGTTTGACTTATGTTGTTGTTGCTGTTGCGAGGCGCCTCGGATTGATCGGTCGTTCTCGAACCGATGGAGTCATTCGTTGGCTCATTTACGCCCCATAGGGCGGAGAGACGTATTGTTCAGGCACTATAATCCACTCCGTGTGGACCGGCCCTGACGATCCAAGGGGCAGTTGCGGCTGTTCCGGAGACATGGGCTAGATTGTCTCGAATCGGAAGAGGACTATCTTTTGCCTCGGTTCATAGATGGAAATCCAATTTCCAAATACGTGACTTTGCGGTTTTATTTGTAAACCTATATATGGCGACATGATATATGGTACCCATGCCGCCTATGATTGATACTTATGATTTGAAGTTGTTTATACACTATGCACTTATAATAGTATCAAATGATTTGTTTTAGACGTATCAAGCATGCTTTGGCTGTTATAAGGGAAAACCCTATCCCCCGGCTTGCGTTGCATTGTGTGATAGGACCTGGGTCTTATAACAGCTTCATTTTTCTTTATTTAGCATTGCGCTGTTTGTTTTTATGCACTGGTATTCTTGGGAGGAAACCCGTTCCGTGTTATACGGCGTGGTCCCTTGATTTACCTAATGATTTAAAATAAAGATTAACTGTTTTAGTTCTCACACCAGTCACATGACTGACCTGGAGTTTATTGTTTTAACCTAAACTCTGGGTGCCCTTATTTTGACACGGGCAGCTAGTAGTTTTGGTTTTGCAGATTTATATTCACAGGATCCTGGTTTACAGCTGGAACGATATCCGGAAAGCTTTGTATCCGTATATCTCTTCTAGTTGTGTATTGTATTATTTTCCGCTGCTATGTAATTTAAATCTCTGATATTTCTGTGTAATATTCATTTATACTCTGTAAATTCTTGTAATCTGATGCATTGTTGTAATATACAGTGAAATGTTCTTTTATATGCGTTCTGTTGTGGTTTGTTCTCGAACTATCCGTCGCTTTCCTTTACGGGGAAGTTACGGGTCTTCACACTGAACGATGAAAATGGGAAGAAGACGGTTAAAACAGGATTAAAATAATTTAATTAGGTAATTATATATTTAACATTTTAATAATGTAATTAAGTTTACAACATCATAACTTTTGCAAACACAAATGAAATTGAATGATTTCGGGTGCATTGCAATCGTCTTGAGAAACACTAAGCAATGGAACAAGTTTGGATAGAAACGGAAGCAGTTGGACTTTATGAAAAAATTAAACGCTTGTTTAATTTTGTTAAAACAATTGTTTAAATAACGATTTCAGAATTGGTCAATGTGAGAACTCTCTAACTCAACCACTTTGTACAGTTATTTATTTTTATAACTGAATATATATTGTTCCCTGTGATTGCAATGTTTGATTAATTATCACAAATTGATATACGGTATATGGTAGCTCACATCACAGTTCCTTGAAATCAGGTAGATGAATGGATGATTATTCGTGTTATGATTTGAATGTGATTTTGAAATAATTAACATGTTAAAACGGTGTTAAATTATTTTTAGTAGTTGAAATTAGATTAAATATCCATTTACAAGTCAAACAACTTGTTCATATTCACCTATTTAAGTAAAATCGATTGAAATGAATAAACAATATTTATTGGTTGAAAACCCCATATGGGTCTTGGGATGATAATTAATTCATACATCTCCCTTGTGTGTAGTGGTATGTCAATCAATTGATTGACAAACTGTTGTCAGCGTTACAAAATTATTTAATGCTTATACAATTGTAGATGCACTCGGGATGTTATTTGGATGATTAATAGTTGTTTATAACTATTGTTGAATATATGTGATGTATGAAATCAATACCAATTAAATTATATAGTAATTGATTGAATCTCATTTCAATATGGAAATAAAACAAATATTTTGATATAATGTTCAGTAAAGAATCAAAATATGATTTTGATGTCCGATGTTGGATGGACACAAAAATATTGAAATATAAAGCCGAGTTAAGTAATAATCACCATTTTAATTCGAACGGATTTTTCTATTGATTTTATTCATTTTTATAATTAATATCGAAAAGATTTGATTTCAAAATCTGATATTTTGAAAATATTATTATTCTAAAATTATAATTATATGGGATTTTCAATTTTGATTTAAAGTTGAAATGGAAGTTGAAATCGATTTTAAAATGAATTTATAAACGATTCATAAAATACGTTTTGGATGGAAATCGATGAAATTTATTATATATAATTAAACGATCTGAATAAAATGAGTCGCGCTGCGACCGTTCGTGAATTTCGACCATTAACTTTGATTTGACGTAACGGGAGATCTGACCGTTGAATTCTCCTAAAATTGAATCCACTGGGCTCGTATCGAAAAGAACTTTCAAATGATAATAAGAGATTGAAAATATAACAGATGGATTTTAAGAAATGTTCAATTCAAATTTGAATAAAAACAACGTCAGTGCAGCTAAATGACTTGAAGCGTTATTTAACTGAAAGGGCCTATTTTTAAATGAATAAAAATCAAGAAAATTATGATAAATCATAGTAAATGATTTGAAAAGAATTTTAGATTAAATATTCCATATTTGGAAAATATAAATGATATTTTATCGGAATAGGCTAGTTAACAACTAGCGTAAGAGTCCAACGTTTTTTTAATTTAAAAAATTGGACTGTGAGTGGTTTGATATAACCAAAATTTTCCAAAATATATAAATTGGATGAGAATTGAATGAAAATTATCTTTGGATATTTCAAAATTGGATTCCATGAATATACGGATATCATTGAGGAATTTGGAAGATATAGATATCATTATTCCTAATACGATATCTGTTGGTTTCAGAATTTGATATTCAATATAAATCAATATGATTTCTATTCAGAGCCTTGTATTCCATATCAAATTGGATTTTGGGTTTTTCATGAATGATGTCTTCAATAACATTATTCTTAAACCTAGTTGAGAAAGGAATAAATCTTTAATTTAAGATTAATGAAGATTTCCAATTAATAAGTATAATTGGAATTGAATAGAAGATGATTTTGGGATCATTATGAATGATGTTTCAAATAACATTACTTCTCAAACCCAATTAACAGTGAAGTTAAGATTTGGAATTTATGAATCTTTTAGTTTATATTTAATGGAATTTTTCCAAAGTAAACTTGAAATGACCCGAACTTCCCCGTGAAGGAAAGCACGGGTTGCTTTGAGGACAAGACAAATCAGAACACAAACAGAAGAACTGTTCATTGCTTATTATAACAATTTACATCAGTGTACAAGAATATAACAGAGTATGAATTAATATTACACATTCGACAAATATCAGAGGTTAAAATACATTACATAGCAGCGGAAAATAATACAAAACACAACTGAAATAAATATACAGATAATGAGCTTTCCGAATATCATTCAGCTGTAAACCAGGATGCTGTGAATATAAATCTGCAAAACCAAAACTACTAGCTGCCCGTGTGGAAAATAGGGGCACCCAGAGTTTAGGTTAAAACAATAAACTCCAAGTTAGTCATGTGACTGGTGTGAGAACTTAAACAGTTATTTAAACTTTACTTTAAAATATAGTTAATCAAGGGACCACGCCGTATAACACGGAACGGGTTTCCTCCCAAGAATACTAGTGCATAAAACAAACAGCGTAATGCTTTTTGGAAAATGAAGCTATTATAAGACTCAGGTCCTATCACACAATGCAAGGCAAGCCGGAGGATAGAGTTTTACTTTATAATAACCAAACATGCTTGGTACATTTAACACAAATCATTTTGATACTATTATAGTGTAAAGTGCATGAAAACAACTTCAAATATAAATGTATCAATCATAGACGGCATAGTGCCCCATCCCACTATGTCGCCATACTAGGCTCTACAAATAAACCCGAAATATCACGTATTGGAAATTGGATTTCCGTCATGAGTCGAGGCCAGGGATTGATCCTCACCGCTTCGAGACACTCTAGCAAATGTCTCAGGATTACACACTCTAGGTAACCCTTGGATCTTTAGGGCCGGTCCTCCATTACGTTTGAGGATTGGTTATTTCTGAACACACGTTTCCCGGTCGTATCGGACCTATCCATTGGCTCCGTAGAGACTGATATACTCGAGACGCCTCGTAATCCAACAACCACATAGGTAAAATAACAACAATGTCAGGGCTTGTAAAATGCTGACACCACCCATAGCTTGAAAGAAACGTCGTGCACTACCTACAATCATGATCCCTTTTTGACTCATACCGAGGCGTGAGGCTCGTGAGTCAATGCCATACACAAAGCTACGCTGTATTAAAGCCGTGCTTTAATCATCAACCGCAAGACTCTGCTTTTCAACAAAAGCCTTGATCACTGGATCTCAGCATGCCACACTGGCAATTCATGTCATGCGACTGATATCTATTGATATATAACCTCTGAGCTCGTATGTCAAAGAGAAGGGCGTTAAGCAAGAGAATAAATTCTCCCCTGCCAAAGAGATATATATTTAGTAGAAATCAATCAACACGGAATAAAATCCAATGTCAGACACACAATCCATTTACAAGTTCGTTCTGGGTCTAAACGAAACCGGAGGCACCTTGTTCCTCATCCCGTATGTCCAATACAGGAGAGAGTTCCTCGCATACCCGGCCGATCTCCAAGTACGTCTGGACAATCACCACTTATTACCTTGTCTTGGGTGTACAGCGCAATCAAGACATCAATAATCATCCAAATGATGTGAAGACCTCCGGTCTTCAACCATCGTCTTCATCGTCGACTTATTTGTCGAATCAGTTATTCAGAATGGGTATAAACCCGGGCTTTCCGAGTAACTCACTTATATAACAAACAAGTGCTATAAAAACACAACATATGCCTCATTCCAATTATGAATATTCTTTTATTCAAATATTCACATTCTTAGGGAAAGGTTCCTATTAATTTTAAATTTCGTATCCGACCAATAATATAAATGGAATAACGGCAATGCCTTTTAAATTCCATTGGTATTAACAGTCTTCCTCCACAGAAGCTCACTTCGATTATTATCCAATCGAATTCCATTCGATTCCAATTTAATATATTAAATTGGAAAACTTTACTTTCAATAATTCCCGTTAAATCTTAATAAAGAGGTTTATAAATTCCAAATCACATTTCATTGTAAATCGGGTTAAAGAACAAATGTCATTAAAAACACAGTTCACAATAAACCCAATTCACATTCCATTTATTATCGAGTTAAAGAAAAAGTGTTATTTAAAACACCGTTCACGATAAACCCAAAAATCAATTCCATTTCACTTCCAATTAAATATTAATTATTTGGTATACTTCATTAAATCTATATAAAAAGATTTAATCTTTTCTCAAATGGGTTTAAGAATAGTGTTAATGAAGATACCATGCACGACAAACCCAAATCCTATTTGATATTAAATACAAGGCTTTGAATAGAAGATATATTGGCTTATATTCAATATTAAATTTTGAAATCAACAAATATCGTATTGGAATAACAACATACATATATCTTCCAAATTCCTCCACAATATCCGTATAATCACGAAATTCAATATCGAAATATTTCGAAGGTAATTTTGATTCAAATCCATTCCAGTTCATATATTGGAAATTCCAGTTATTTTTTAAACCATTTCAAATCCAATTTAATTATTTTAAAAATATTGGATTTATAATTCAAGTTCATAGCTAGTTCATTTCGATAAAATATATTTTTATCTTTTCAAATATGGAATTTTTCATCCCAATTCTTTCAAAATCATTAATTATGATTTTACACAAATTATTGATATTTTTAATAATTTTATCGAGGCCCGTACGGTCGATTTCCATGAACGGTCATCGAACTACACTTACAGCAACCTTTTCCGAATTTGATTTAGACATAATTCCAAATCCAGCCATTAGATTTCAAACCTCTAATATTCTTTGGAAAGCTCTTTTCGATACGAACCCAACAGTTCTGGTTTTAGGAGAATCCGACGGTCGGATCTCCTGTAATGTCCGTTCGAAGTCAATGGTCGAAATTCGCGAACTACCGCGGCATGGCGCGTTCTATTCAGGCCATTATAAATATATATATATATATATATTTCATTGATTTCCATTAAAAACATATTTTGTAAATCGTTTTAAATTCGTTTTCAAAACGATTTCAACTTCCTATTCAATTTCAAATCAAAATTGAATATTCCATATCATCGATATATAAATGATTATATTTTCAAAACATTAGATTTCAAAATCATTTCTTTTTCGATATTCATTATAGAAATGAATAAAATCGATATAAATATCGTTCACGTCAAAGTGGGTTAATATTATCAACATGGCTTCATATATTTAAATATATTCGTGTCCATCCCAAATCGGACATCAAAATCAAATTTTGATCTTTTACTGAATATTATTTTAAAATATTCATTATTTTAAAATGATCGTTATTTTAAAACATTCTTTCTTTCTGAACTGGATTCAGGCACAGTCAATTACCATATAATTTGATTTATATGGATTTCATACACACTGTACACAACAACAATCAAACACAGTCAACCATCATCCAGAGTGCATTCTACACTGCATAAGCATTAAATATAAATATTCAACGCTTACACAGCCTGTCAATCAATCGATCAACCTACAACTAAATATTCGGACTAGTGTATGTCCAATATCAACCCAATACCCGTGTGGGGTTTCAACCAACAAATAATGAATTTTTATTTGTGCAGTTGGGCGATGTGCGAAATTTATCGTCCCAATCAATATCAGTCAAATGTGTGTATATAAACAAATCATCTGATTTGTTTATGAATATTTATTTTATTCATATACATGTTAAAAATTATACTTTTTTACTACAAAATATTTTATTCCATTCCACATCACACAATCAATTTTCACAACACAATCAAACAATCAAACAACCAAGTCATCCATGGTCTGTGGACGACGGGTGCCGGGTGCTGCTAAGCACCGTCTGCATCCTAGTACATATTTTAAATAGAAATAAAATTAAAGTGAGAAATTCTCACCATTGGGATCCACTCCTCCGTGCTTTGATTTTCGATCTATGTAGTATACCTACATTAAAAATTATATTTTTAACCAATCAATAATTTTTTCTTTGTATGATTATTTTATAAATAACATACATAGGCTAAAAATTATATTTTTATCTTTCTAAAAATTACTTCATATCTTTATAACAACGCTACATAGATAAAAATCACATTTTTATACCGCTACTATATAGAATATATAAAAATCACATTTTTACATTGTCACTTCATATATATAGAAATATATATATATATAAATCCTATTTTTACCCTTGCTACATACATATAAAAATCGAATTTTTATTCTTTCTACATACATATAAAAATCAAATCCTTTTCGCTATAAAAATCAATTCTTTTCCTTATTAAAAATCTATTCTTTTTCTTTTTAAAAATTCAATTCTTTTTCTTGTTAAAAATTTGATCTTTTACCTTATTACATAAAAGAAAAGTGAATAATAAAAAAATGAACATGCTCACTGTCCATGGAGGCTCGAGGAGGTCGGCGGCCTCTGGTGGCGCTGGGCCGCTCGCGACAGGTGGTGGTGGTGGGCTGTAACCAACTGGAGGTGGCGGTTTTGGGTGGTTTGAGGGTTGGAGTTGAAAAGCGGGGAGAGGAGGAGCAAGGGGGATAGAGGAAGAAAGGCGCGGCGTCGAAGGGGGCGCTGGCGATGGGCACGGAGGTGCGCAGTCGAAGGATAAGGGGAGCATTGCGGTTTTTGTTGAACGTGAGGGGGGAGGTCGGGTTTTCTGATTTGGAGGCTAGTTTTGGGAAGGGAGGGTTTTATATAAAAGAAAATATAATAATATTTAATTCCATTATATTTCAAAAAGTAAGTTTTTTATTCTGAACCCCAAACGCGACCCATCGAATGTCGTCCATAGCTAATTACCCCCATTCTGAATGAAATGCGATAGGTTTCGTAAGCCAGTTAGATCGTTCTGATCAGTTTTCATCAAAATTTAAATATAAATCTATATATTCAATTTTAAACGTACATTTCAATTTACTGGGGTCACATACTAACTCTAAAAATTCCTGAAAATTTATTTCCAGCTTCGTATTGACGATATGTCCTAACAAAACTAATTTCGTCAAATTTGGAGACCGTTTGAAAAATGGCCATTTTCTGGTCGATCCAAATTGATTGAAACTGTCAAAACACGTTTTCATGCGCCATGCTCACATATTGACCCCAAAAATTATGAATTTTGGAAAATAGCAATAACTTGACATCACGGATCCGACAAAAGTGGTTTCGTCGAAAACGGAGGTCGTTTGCAAAATGGCTAATTTTAAGGGCTATATTTTCCATAGCGACTATTCTGAATTTTCAACTGGACATAACTTTTTATTCCCGCTATGAAATTTCAATTTTTTGGATTCATTGGAAAGATATTTTCAAATAGATTCTAATATTTTTGGTTTCGCTAAAATCTGGTTTATTTTGAATCCTTTACATTCATTTGAAATTTGAAATCGAATTTTCAAACTACTGCTCCATTTCCAATTCCTTTTATAATTAAAATAAATATTTATATTCTAATGTCAATTCAAATTAATATATACATTCTAGTTCTATTCAAAATAAATTTCTCGTTGGTATTATTTAAAATAAATCATTTTAAATATCCAAAATTCATTAAAATTGCCAAAATAAAAAATTTTAATTGGTTCAGATTTTCCAGGTTGTTACAATCTGCTCCACTAAAAATCTTTTCACCCTCGAAAAGGAATGGAGCTTAAAGTTGTTTTACAAACCAACTCAACTTTCACTATTTTCATTATAGCTTAAAATTTTCAACTTTTCAGTTTCTAAGAACTTTCCAATTCTTCAAAAATTTGGCTAACACCCTAAATTTTCGAATTTTTTTGCCATAACCTCCTTTGTATGGGAGCGCCGGGAATATCCCCAAACTGCCACACAGACCCTCTCATCTCAAAAAGAAAAAGAAAAAGCCGAGCGGCTAGCCAATCGGCTCATAAAATCATCCAAACCCAATAAATTAGTAAACATGTACCTATTTGTCAGGCATACAATTTTATTCCTTTTCTCTAGCCTCCTTGATATGACCTTTTCAATATATATATATATATGCATGTACTATATATATATATATATATATATGCATGTATATGTATGCAATTTCAAACAATTTTCAAGTCAGTTCAATATTTGATACAGTTTGGTTATATGTACCGTTCTTTCACATAATGGTTTTATTAGATAATAAATAATCATACAACACAGCCATCAATCAATTAGTGAATTAACGTTTCAAATTCATAATTTTGATAAATATACAGAATATTATGTTTTTGATGCAAATTCACAACAATAAACCCTATCTAGTTTTGGTTCTCACACCAGCCAATTGGAAATAAATAGATATCTCACTTTTGAAACTCGAACATAAATACTGATGATGGCGCGCCATCATCAGAATCATGTCCGGGTGACTAGAGTGTGATTCTATATCTATCCAGTATATTAAAACTTCAAATATACGTTTGCAAGGCGTATATGCAAAATCTTTATATATTGGATTGTCCAAATCAATTTAAAATAAATATTCAAATACGTATAATACAATTTAAATTTTTCAAAACAAAGCTTGTTTTCATTTTTATTTTCAAAACACTACTCTTCACACTCATTCTAGGATACTACTGATCCTATCTCTAACGAGCCATTCCCATTGGATATTATTAATCCAATCTCTGATGAATTCTTTCGTTCGGTTCTAACGTGTCTTGTTCTCGAGCTCTGTAAACCGGAGCACTGATACCAATTGAAACGACCCAAACTTTCCCATGAAGGAAAGCACGGATTGCTTTGAGGACAAGAAAAATCAGAGCACAAACGGAAGAACAATTCATTGCTTATTATAACAATTTACATCAGAGTACAAGAATATAACAGAGGATGAATTAATATTACACATTCGACAAATATTATAGGTTAAAATACATTACATAGCAGCGGAAAATAATATAAAACACAACTGAAAAAAATACGGATACAGAGCTTTCCGAATATCATTCCAGCTGTAAACCAGGATGTTGTGAATATAAATCTGCAAAACCAAAACTACTAGCTGCCCGTGTAGAAAATATGGGAACCCAGAGTTTAGGTTAAAACAATAAACTCCAGGTCAGTCATGTAACTGGTGTGAGAACTAAAACGGCTATTTTAAACTTTATTTAAAAATATAGGTAATCAAGGGACCACGCCGTGTAGCACGGAACGGGTTTCCTCCCAAGAATACTTGTGCATAAAACAAACAACGCATTGCTTTTTGAAAAATGAAGCTATTATAAGACTCAGGTCCCATCACACAATGCAACGCAAGCCGGAGGATAGAGTTTTACCTTATAATAACCAAACATGCTTCGTACGTTTAAAACAAATCATTTTGATACTATTATAATGTAAAGTGTATGAAAACAACTTCAAATATAAATGTATCAATCATATACGGTATAGTACCCCATCCCACTATGTCGCCATACTAGGCTCTACAAATAAAACTGAAATATCACGTATTGGAAATTGGATTTTCGTCATGAGTCGAGGCCAGGGATTGCTGCTCACCGCATCGAGACACTCTAGCAAATGTCTCAGGACTACACACTCTGGGTAACCCTTGGATCTTCAGGGTCGATCCTCCGTTATGTTTGAAGTTGGTTATTCCTGAACACACGTTTCCCTAACCTATCGGACCTATCCATCGGCTCTGTAGAGACCGATATATCCGAGGCGCCTCGCAATTCAACAACCACATAGGTAAAATAACAACAATGTTAGGGCTAGTAAAATGCTGACATCACCCATTGCTAGAAAGAAACGTCGTGCACTTCCTGTAGTCACGATCCCTTTTTTGACTCATACCGAGGTGTGAGGCTCGCGAATTAACGCCATACATAAAGCTACGCTGTATTAAAGTCGTGCTTTTATCATCAACCATAGCCTCTGTTTTTCAACAAAAACCTTGATCACTGCATCTCAGCGTGCCACACAGGCAATTCATGTCATGCGACTGATATCTATCGATATATAACCTCTGAGCTCGTACGTCTCAGAGAAGGGGTTAAGAAAGAGAATAAATTATCGACCACCAAATAGATATATATTTAATAGAAATCAATCAACACAGAATAATATCCAATGTCAGACACATAATCCATTTACAAGTTCGTTCTAGGCCTGAACGAAACCGGAGGCACCTTATTCCTCATCCCGTATGTCCAATACAGGAGAGAGGTCCTCGCATATCCGACCGATCTCCAAGTACGTCTGGACGATCACCACTTATTAACTTATCTTGGATGTACAGCCCAATCAAGACATCAGTAATCATCCAAACAATGTGAAGACCTCTGGTCTTCAACTACCATCTTCATCGTCGAATCAGTTATTCAGAATGGGTATAAACCCGGCCTTTCCGAATAACTCGCATATATAATAAACAAGTGCTATAAAAACACAACATACGCCTCATTCCAGTTCTGAATATTCTTTTATTCAAATATTCACATTCTTAGGGAAAGGTTCCCATTAATTTTATCAAAGATAAATTCTTTAAAATTTATTCTTTAATCTTCCTTTGGATGCCAATTCAAGCCATGTTTCGGTTTTCCAAACTAGTCGGGATTAGCGCACCTTACCGAAGTAATAATTTATTTAATTTCCACATCCCAACCTATTCATCCCATAGAGCAAAACAAGTAGTACTCCATATCTAACAACACGGTGTATCGGTAAATTTAATTACCATTTCTCGTTCAAATCTATTTAAAGATTTAACTATCGCTTGGAGCAAAACTGGCGATACTCCATTCTCGATCATTTCCCAAATTTGATAATTTAAATTATCACATTCCCTTTTTCGATCTATTTAAATATTCATTAAAACTCCGTTTAGTTTTAATCTTCCCAAAAATCAATGTTAATGATTATTTAACTTTGGAAACACAAACATGTCACATCGACAATCTACACTGTAATATTGATTTCTACCGATATATAACCTCTAAGCTCGTACGTCCCAGAGAAGGGTGTTAAGCAAGAGAATAAATCCTCTGCCACCAAACAGATATATATTTAGCAGAGATCAACTATACAGTTCAAAATACAATGACAGACATGTAATCCTGCCTTTAACGGGGTTAAATAACTAATGTCATTTAAAACACAGTTCACGATAAGCCCAAATCTCATTCCATTAATTATGGAATCTTCACAGAAAAACAAATCAATATATAATCGATATCAATTTCTGTATCCGACCAATAATATAAATGGAATAACGACAATGCCTTTTAAATTCCATTTGTATTAATAGTCTTCCTCCATAGAAGCTCACTTCGATTATTATCCAATCGAATTCCATTTAATTCCAATTTAATATATTAAATTGGAAAACTTTACTTTGGAAAATTCCCGTTAAATCTTAATAAAGAGATTTATAAATTCCAAATCACATTTCACTTTAAATCGGGTTAAAGAACGAATGTCGTTAAAAACACAGTTAACAATAAACCCATTTCACATTCCATTTATTATCGGGTTAAAGAACAAGTGTTATTCAAAACACCGTTCACGATAAACCCAAAAATCAATTTCATTTCACTTCCAATTAAATATTAATTATTTGGTATACTTCATTAAATCTATATAAAAAGATTTAATCTTTTCTCAAATGGGTTTAAGAATAGTGTTAACAAAGACACCATGCACGACAAACCCAAATCCTATTTGATATTAAATACAAGGCTTTGAATAGAAGATATATTGGCTTATATTCAATATTAAATTCTGAAATCAACAAATATCGTATTGGAATAACGACATACATATATATATATATATATATCTTCCAAATTCCTCCACAATATCCGTATAATCACGAAATTCAATATCGAAATATTTTGAAGGTAATTTTGATTCAAATCCATTCCAATTCATATATTGGAAATTCCAGTTATTTTTTAAACCATTTCAAATCCAATTTAATTATTTTAAAAATATTGAATTTATAATTCTAGTTCATAACTATTTCATTTCGATAAAATGCATTTTTATGTTTACAAGTATTGAATTTTTCATCCCAATTCTTTCCAAATATTTATTATGATTTTACACAAATTATTGATATTTTTAATAATTTTATCAAGGACCGTACGGTCGATTTCCATGAACGGCCATCGAACTACACTTACGGCGACCTTTTCCGAATTTGATTTGGACATAATTCCAAATCCAACCGTTAGATTTCAAATCTCTAATATTCTTTGGAAATCTCTTTTCGATACGAACCCAATGGTTCCGGTTTTAGGAGAATCCAACGGTCGGATCCCCGTAATATTCGTTCGAAATCAATGGTCAAAATTCTTGAACTACCACGGCACGGCGCGTTCTATTCAGGCCATTATATATATTATATATATTTCGTCGATTTCCATTTAAAACGTATTTTGTAAATCATTTTAAATTCGTTTTCAAAACGATTTCAACTTCCAATTCAATTTCAAATCAAAATTGAATATTCCATATCATCGATATATAAATGATTATATTTTCAAAACATTAGATTTTGAAATCATTTCATTTTCGATATTCATTATAGAAATGAATAAAATTGATATAAATATCGTTCATGTCAAAATGACGTTAATCTAATCAACACGGCTTCATATATTTAAATATATTCGTGTCCATTCCAAATCGGACATCAAAATCAAATTTTGATCTTTTACTGAATATTATTTTAGAATATTCATTGTTTTAAAATAATCATTATTTTAAAACATTCTTTCTTTCTGAACTGGAATCAGACACAGTCAACTACCATATAATTTGATTTATATGGATTTCATACACACATGTACACAACAACAATCAAACACAATCAGCCATCATCCAGAGTGCATTCTACACTCCATAAACAATAAATATAAATATTCAATGCTTGCACAGCCTGTCAATCAATCGATCGACATACAACTAAATATTGGGATTAGTGCATGTTCAATATCATCCCAATACCCGTGTGGGGTTCAACCAAAAAATAATGAATTTTATTTGTGCAGTTGGGCGATGTGTGAAATTTATCGTTCCAATCAATATTAGTCAAATGCGTGTACATAAACAAATCGTCTGATTTGTTTATGAATATTTATTTTATTCATATACACGTTAAAAATTATATTTTAACTACAAAATATTTTATTCCATTCCACATAGCACAATCAATTTTCACAATACAATCAAACAAACAAACAAGTCGTCCATGGTCTGTGGACGATGAGTGTCGGGTGCTGCTAAACACCGTCTGCATCCTAGTATATATTTTAACTAGAAAATAAATTAAAGTGAGAAGTTCTCATCTTTGGGATCCACTCCTCCATGCTTTGATTGTCGATCTATGTAGTATACCTACATTAAAAATTATATTTTTAGCCAATCAATAATTATTTCTTTGTATGATTATTTTATAAATAACATACATAGGCTAAAAATTATATTTTTATCTTTCTAAAAATAACTTCATATTTTTATAACAACCCTACGTAGATAAAAATCATATTTTTATATCGCTACTATATAGATAAAAATCGAATCTTTCTATTGCTAATAAATATACAAAATCACATTTTTACATTGTCACTTCATGTGTAAAAATCATAATTTTATTCGATAGAAATATATATAAAAAATCCTATTTTTACCCTCGCTACATGCATATAAAAATCGAATTTTTATTCTTTCTACATACATATAAAAATCAAATCCTTTTCGCTATAAAAATAAATTCTTTCCTTATTAAAAATCTATTCTTTTTCTTTTTAAAAATTCAATTCTTTTTCTTGTTAAAAATACGATATTTTACCTTATTACATTAAAGAAAAGAGAATAATAAAAAATGATGATGCTCGCTATCGATGGAGGCTCGAGGAGGTCGGCGGCCTCTGGTGCGCTGGGGCACTCGCGACAGGTAGAGGCGGTGGGCTGTAATCGACTGGACGTGGTGGTTTTTAGGTGTTTTAAGGGTTGGAGTTGAAAAGCGGGGAGAGGAGGAGCAAGGGGGAGAGAAGAAGAGGAGTGCGGCGCCGGAGGGGGCGCTGGCGATGGGTGCGGAGGTGCGCAGTCGAAGGATAGGGGGCGCGTCGTGGTTTTTGTTGAACGTGAGGGGGGAGGTCTGGTTTTTTGATTTGAGGGCTAGGTATGGGAAGGGAGGTTTTTATATAAAAGAAAATATAATAATATTTAATTCCATTATATTTCAAAAAGTAAGTTTTTTATTCTGAACCCCAAACGAGACCCATCGACTGTCATCTATAGTTATTACTCCCATTCCGAACGAAATGGGATAGGTTTCATAAGCCAGTTCGATCGTTTTAACCAGTTTTCATCAAAATTAAAATATTATTCTATATATTCAATTTTAAACGTACATTTCAATTTACTGGGGTCACATACTAACTCAAAAAATTCTTGAAAAATTATTTCTAGCTTTGTATTGACGATATGGTCCTAACAAAACTAATTTCGTCGAATTTGGAGACCGTTTGAAAAATGGCCATTTTCTAATCGATTCAAATTTACTGAAACTGTCAAAACATATTTTCCTGCGCCATGCTCACATATTGACTCCAAAAATTATGAATTATTGAATATAGAAATAACTGGACATTCCGGATCTAACAAAAGTGGTTACGTCGAAAACGGAGGTCGTTTGCAAAATGGCTATTTTTAAGGGCTATATTTTCCATAGCAACTATTTTGAATTTTCAACTGGACATAACTTTTTATTCCCACTATGAAATTTAAATTTTTCGTATTCTTGGAAAGATATTTTCAAATAGATTCTAATATTTTTGGTTTCGCTAAAATCCGGTTTATTTTGAATCCTGTACATTCATCTGAAATTTGAAATCGAATTTTCAAACTACCGCGCCATTTCCAATTACATTTATAATTAAAATAAATATTCATATTCTAATGTCGATTCAAATAAATATATACATTCTAATTCTATTCAAAATAAATTTCTCATCGATATTATTTAAAATAAATCAATTTAAATATCCAAAATTCATTGAAATTGCCAAAATAAAAATTTTAAATTGGTTCGGATTTTTCGGGTTGTTACAAAAGTTTTCCAATTTAATACATTGAATTGGAATTGAGAGGAATTTGATTTATTAATAATAGAGATAAGCTTCTATGAAGGAAAACCATTATTATTTATGGAATTTAAAAGACCTTGTTGTTATTCCACCTATAGTATTAGTCTGACACAGAAATTTATATCGATTATGATTGATCAAATTTCCATAAAGATTCCATTTGAATGGAAGATGATTTTTTGTTAATTGCGAACTGTATTTTAAATGATACAAGTTCTTTAACCCAGTTAAAACATGATTAATTTCCTAAGATTGAATAATCATTAAGTAATGATTTTTGAGATTAAAACTAAATGAAGTTTTAATGAATCTTTATTTAGATTGAAATGTGAATTAGGTAATTAAATTTACGGAATTCAAGAAATGTTCAAAATGGAGTACCACCCGTTTTACTCCATGCGGTAGCTAAATATTTAATTAGATTTGAACGTTAAATGGTAATTAATTATACAGATAACGTAATGGGTGTTAGATATGGAGTATCACCAATTTTTCTCTATAGGATGAATGGGTTGGGAATGAGATAATAAAATGAATGATTACTTCGGGAAGGCTCGATAATCCCGTCTAGTTTGATAAACCTTAATTTGGTTTAAGTTATGAAAAGATATTACTAAATCTTTTGAAATGGTTTCTAAAGAAAGATTTAAACAAGAGGTTCAAATGAATTAAATCTTTGATAAGATTTATGGGAATAATTCCCATTAATAAGTATATTTGAATAAAAGAATATTCTGGATTGGAATGAGGCGTATGATGTATTTTTATATCACTTGATTATAAGATACGCGAGTTATTCGGAAAGTCCGGGTTTAACCCATTCTGAATAACTATTACGACAATTAAAAGTCGAAGATATGAAGATGGTGGTTGAAGACCGAAAATCTTCACATCATTAGGATGATTATTGATGTCTTGATTGGGCTGTATACCCAAGAAGAGGTAATAAGTTGTTGTCATCTAGACGTACTTGGTGATCGACCGGATATGCGAGGGTCTCTCTCATGTATTGGACATAGGGGATGGGGAATAAGGTGCCTCCGGTTTGTATCAGACCCAGAACGAACTTGCAAATGAATTGTATGTTTGACATTGTACTTCGAGCTGTATTCGTTGATCTCAGTTAAATATATATATCTATTTGGTGACGGAAAATTTATTCTCTTGGTTAACACCCTTCTCTAAGACGTACAAGCTTAGAGGTTATATATTAGTGGAAATCAATGGTATGGTATGGATTGACAATGTGGCATGACGAGTTGCATGGATCAGAGATTTTGTTGAAAAGAAGAGCTTGTGGTTGATGATCAAATCATATCTTTAATATAGCACAACTTTGTGTGTAGCCTTAATTCGCAAGCTTCACACCCCGGTATGAACCGGAAATGGGATGAGGACAACAGAGAAATAAAGAATATACTTTTCTTTCTAGCTATGAGTGATGTCATGGTATGGATCCCATACATTTTACTTATGTGGATGTTGGATGATGGATAGCGAGGTACCAAGGATTTGGCTGCATAAGGCCCTTGATGGTCGACATACTGACCAAGATGGTTGACATATTGGCTAGGATTTTAGGTCCTAAAGCACCGGGAAGCGTATTATTTAGGTATTACTAATCAGCGACGGCTACCCGGCTCTACCGCTCAAGGTGCACTCGCAAATGTGTCCTGAGGCATGGGCTAGAATGTCTTGAATCAGATAAGGGATATCTCTTGCCTTGGTTCATAGATGGAAATCCAAATTACCATATGCGATTTTACGGTTTTAGTTGTAAACTTAGATGGCGGAATAGTGGCATAGGATGCTCATGTCATCTATGATTGATACATTTATATTCGAAATTGTTTTCTGCATTAGGCACTAATAATAATAAAAGATAAATTTTGTGTATCAAGCATATTTGGCCATTATAAGATAAAAGTCTATCCTCTGCTTTGTGTTGCATTGTGTGATGGGACATGAGTCTTATAATAGCTTCATTTTTCTTTTTAGCATTGCGTAGTTTGTTTTATGGTATTCTTTGGAGAAAACTCGTTTCGTGTCATAAGGCGTGGTCCCTTGATTTACCCAACATTACAAATAAAGTTAATAACTATTTTAGTTCTCACACCACTCCCATGACTGACTCGGAGTTTATTGTTTCCTACCTAAACTCTAGGTGTCCATATTTTCCACACGGGCAGCTAGTAGTTTTGGTTCGCATATATTTCTTTTCACAAGATCCTGGATTACGGCTGGAGCTATACTATGGAATGCTTTTTGTCCATGTATTTCCTTCAGCTGTAGTAGTTGATGTTTTTCCACTACACATTTTATTCATGTATTATATTTTGGCTGCTATGTAATTTAAATCTCTAATATTTTTCTACTATTTGTTATTTATTTTTTACTTTGATATCTTGTACTATGATGTAAATTGTTGTAATAGCAGTGAAATATTGTCTTGTTCTAATTCTGACAAATTATGTTCTCAATGCAATCTGTCTTCTTATTCGGTTTAGGCCGGCTGGGTAGTTCGGGTCATTTCAAAACTTCTCTTATCTTAACATCCAGAGTGTATTTGTGGACATCAATTTGTGATTTTACGGGTTTGACGATGTGGCATTCAAATATATTGAAATGTTCTCTGAAAAGGTAATCGTGACCTTAAGCCTCATCAACCGGGAAATGACAAATCGGGCCGACAACATGACTAAGTGGTTTACTCCTATTAGTGTGTATTGTCACCATCTAGAGAAAATTCATATTTGTTCTTCTTTCATTTCAGTATCTCCCGGAAAAGTACGGTGGACGCGACAAAAAGCCGTAGGTTGACAATATATTCGATACACTCAAGCTGAATGAGTGGTCGGTCATGTATGGCCAGGTTGCAAGATGTTCTTATTGAACCTTAGTGTACTTTCTCTAAAGGTACACTTTCGAAAGTTTGCCCCATACCTTGTCTTAGTTGGAATCCATTCTCCAATAAGCGCTATGTGGATTTTGATTATATACTATATATGTGTAGGGCGTGAATGAAAGCGCTCTGTTAATGGTTATTTATTTTGTACTTGATAGACAATATTATAATATTACTAGATTTTGATATATCTAAAATATTTTGGGTTATCATATGGTAAAAACCGTCTGTGTTTATGTGTGGACTGGTCTTACGATTATCATATACTTTTAAAAGGAATTTCCAAAGTTAAGCAAGTTGATTGTTACTTGAACTTTGTGAGTTTACTCATGCTGGTTCACCAGACTGATCTGTGATGTTTGCAATGCTCGGGTCAGACCGGGTTTTACATGTTCTGGTTAGGATGCTACGAACTTCAGAAGAATTGTTGAAGGAACTCAGGCGTATTAGTATTTATTCCACTGTGAGTTATATATGAGGACAGGTTGATACAACTGTCTAGTTCCATTGATTGACTGTTGTATTTTGATGGAATGTAAGTATTTATAAAAGTTCTTTATAAAGATTTATTTCTGTATTATATTTTGTTCCTCTATGATATAAGACTCTGTGTTGTTGATCTTCTTCTATTCTAATATTTCTTTCTTTCTTTTCCTACCCGCTAAATTCTTACTACTAACTATCCGCTTTTTCATGCAATATGGGTTGGATGGAAGTGTAATTAGTCAACTCAAAGGGTATGGAAAAGTCATATGTTACATTTGGAATCAGAGCTAACGGTTTAGTAATAACCTTGGCTATGTTGCGTAACTTAATAGAGATAGGGCTTGTAATACCCAAGATTGAGTTTGAGCGTATATATATATGAGAATGCGTAATTGTAATTGAATATAACATTATTTTCACATTATTCTATAAAGGGGTAAATGAAGTAATTTTATCCAACCATATTTTTTTATAGAAAATAAAATTATTTCTCTCAAATTATTGATTTGATTGTTTGAAGCTTGTATTGGGTTGTTTGTTTTATTTGAATGGAACTCAAACTGGGTTAGAATAATGTGACGTCCCGCCCCGCACCAACTGATATTTACTCCAAAAGTGCGCTGTACACATGTCGAGTTAGCATGGGACCGTCGTCAAAAGGAAAGGAAGAAGGCGAAGAATCAACAAGGAACCTGTAGAATGTCTCACAGCGCATAAAACAAAATATAATAACAACATACTTGACATAAAACAGGTGAGACAGTGCATAAGCTGAAAACAAACTATCATAGCAGCGGAAAATCCAAATACAGCTTATGTTCCACATCATCATTATTACAACTTTTTAAACTGTCTCTAAAGGTAAAAGCTAGATAAGGGAGATACACTACTAATGCCCAAGTAGTGACCACCAACGACACAGGGAGAATATCTATATGTATATCATTTGTGGAAGCCTCCTGCTCACCTCCGGATCAGCTACTCGTGCATCACCAGCTAACCTGTCTCTAGTCTGCTCGTTTAGGAGCACCCAGAGTAATAAGAAGAGACATAAAACTCTGCGTCAGACAAAAGTCTGATGTGAGCGATAAGCAGCTAAACAGAACAATAACAGGTATACTAAACCATACCTGAACCTGGACCTGCAACCAAAGAGTTAGCACTACATACTGTACAACACTCTAAGGTGCCACTAAAATATGGTGTACAAGCATACGGGGGTGGGGGTGTGCATGTCATAGTGATGGCAAACAATCAAGCATAGCAACCATCCTCACATCTCTCACTCAATGCGTAAAACATACGATATCCACCACTTCGATCACCCAATACTTTGTTATGATTACTTTGCCCCATGAAGTCACAACGGCTTCACTGCACTGGTCCATAGCCACTAATCCTTCGCTATGTCCACTTTGCCCCATGGAGTCGTACACACCCACTGCACTGGCTCATTGCCTTACCAATCCTTTACTATGTCCACTCTGCCCCATGGAGTCACAATGGCTCCACTGCACTGGCTCATAGTCTTACTACGATCACTTTGCCCCTCAAGTCATGATGACTCTACTGCACTGATACGTAGTCCTTCATTCCTTTTCAGTGGTGAATCGAAGTTATGAACGTCGACAACTCCTTAGCACACATCCTGCAGCAAAGCCCAACCATGAAGTGAACTCATTGGTTCCCAACTGGATCCTGAGCTCTAACTTCCATTTGGACTACCTTTGCATCTCGGGTTTTTGGTCATCACTGGATCGGTTCGGATCCTCAACTCTTCTTCTCTGTCGGTTCGGATCGGTCTCTTCCAAGTGCTCTGGGTCGGATCGTGGCCTCCAAGTCCCTTCGTAGTACATCGGTTCGGTTCGGGTGCTCTCTGGCGGGTCAGGTCGGGTAGATGCATCTTGGTTCGGTTCGGGTTCCTGGTCTCCGATCCGATCCACTTCCCCTTCCTCTTCCGTTTCAGTCCCCTTCTGGTCCCTTCAGTGGATCCGATTCCCCCTTCTTTAGCTCGATCCGATCCCAGTTCAACCATTTTGGCCTTCCTTTTTTTCCATACTTTCCCTTGTGCTAAGCCTCGGTACGGTGATCCCTTGCCCAGTCCACTATCCGGTCCGAGCCCATTCCCCCGATCCGATCCGAAAGCCTGCACCATTTTCCTGCAACTTTTCCAGCGAGTGTTTTACGCCATTCGACGGCGTTTTCGACCATTCTAACTATTCTAATCAATCACAAAGCATACCATACAGTCATAGCAACAAGTAGAAGTGACCACAAACACCAAAATATCAATATGATAGGTTAAAATGGATCAAACATAGCTAAAACCCCATATTTTCCCTTAAGCATGTTTAAGAAAAACTAGTGACATGATTAATAAAACTTAACCAAATCAAACCCAATTTCTAACAGAGGTCTAAAACATTATTTAAGAATTTATAAATATTTTTCTAGAATTTATTAGTGTATAAATTCGCTAATCATCACTAGTTACCCTTAATTAACTATAATTAGTGAAGAACTATGCAAATCACTCACCTTAGCCACAAATAAACCTTAGATCTGAAATAAATATCTGATACGGCGCGAATATAAATGCTAAACAGCAGCTCTAATCTTGATTTGGTGAAGATCTCCCTTGATTTGATGTTGTTAAGCTTAATCCTTAATTAGAAAGTGGTTTAGAGGTGATTTAGAGGTTGAAGGCCATTTTTAGGGTTTCTAAGAAGTAAGTGGAGGCTAGAAAACTGAAATGGAATGAAACCCTAACTCTTTTCAGCCTCCCCATAACCCTAATCCCGAAATGGGTTATGAGCCCATTCACTAATCACTCTATTTGGCCCGGTTAAGCAGTTTTTCACCTTCCAAACCTTATTTCTGCCCTATCTCCCAAACGGTAAGTCCGTTTAGCTATTACGACCACTCTACGGAAAGGTAAACCGTCTAACGAATCTAATGGAAGTAGTTTCAGGTCAAAATTCCTTTCCAGTCAAAAGTTATGGCCAAAACAAGATCAGCTAGGGGCAAAACGGTCATTTAAAGATTGGCAAAAATCATGAACATGGGAAATGACCCCAATGGTCGTTTCCCAAAGCCACATGACCATATGACTTCATACAAAAGAGAAATAAATATTCTACGATCCTCCGATGCGTAGAATGCGGTTTGTTACATTCTCCACCCTTAAGAAATTTCATGCCCGAAATTTCCTAACCAAAACACACAAAGGGTCCCGCATGCCTATCAACCATAAAACAACAATAAAACATGCAAAACAAGCCTATCCTAGAATGCGGAATAACTAAATTGCAAAGTAAATTTTACCAGGCAAAGAGTTCTGGATACGTCTTCCTAATGCTCTCCTCTGTCTCCCAAGTACAGTCATTCTCGTTCTCGCCCCACTGAACCTTGACTAGCTTCACCACCTTTCTTCGAAGTCGCTTCGTATTGTACTCGACAATACAAATCGGCTTGCGGTTCTTAACCGCCTCGGGTTCCACTTCGAAGTCCTCTAACTGATCAGGTGAAATAGTCACATCCGGGTTGTGCACGAACTTCCTTAGCTAGGAAACATGAAATACGTTGTGAACTCCTGCCATTTTCTCTGGTAATTCAATTCTATGTGCCAAATTCCCAATTTGTTCGAGAATTGGGAATGGGCCAACAAATCTTGGTGCCAACTTGCCTCTCCTGCCAAATCGTATCACGCTCTTCAATGGAGAAATCTTGACAAGCACTAAGTCACCAATGGAGAATTTTAAGTCTCTTCTCCTCTTATAAGCATAACTCTTCTTCCTATCCTGGGTAGCCTTTATCCGTTGTTGAATGATCTTAATCTTATCTGAAGTTTCCCTCACCACATCTGGTCCAAGCACAAACTTCTCGCCGGTCTCTATCCAACATGATGGTGAGTTGCACGGTCTTCTGTAAAAGCTTCATATGGAGCCATACCGATACTGGATTGGTAGCTATTATTATATGCAAACTCTACTAGATGCAAATGGTCATCCCATTATCCACCAAAATCCAACATACAAGCTTTCAAGAGATCTTCCAATATACGATTCACCCTCTCTGTCTGACCATCGGTTTGAGGATGATCCGCGGTACCGAGATATAATTCCGACCCTAGATCCTCTTGTAAGCTCTTCCAAAACCCACTAGTAAACAACGGGTCTCGGTCACTCACAATGCTTTTAGGTACTCCATGAAATCTCACTACCCACTTCATATACAATTCTGCTAACTTAGCTGCCGTTCGGTTCGATTTGACTGTTATAAATCTTGCACTCTTTGTCAATCGATCCACAATTACCCAAATGCTATCATGTCCCGATCTAGTTCTTGGTAAACTATCTATAAAATCCATCGAGACTTGCTCCCATTTCCATTCGGGAATTTCTAATGGTTGCAACAAACCATTAGGCTTCTTTTGCTCGGCTTTAACTAGCTGGCAATTCATGCACGTGGATATAAACTTCCCAACGTCTCTTTTCATCCCTTCCCAGTAGTAAGTCTGCTTCATGTCTCGATACATATTATCACCACCGGGGTGTATAGTCAATTTTGAGTGATGACATTCCCTAAGCACTTCATCTCTCAAACCATTCATGTTGGGTACAACTAGTCTTCCATTCTTTCGAAGCCATCCTTCTCGATCAAGCCCATACAAATTCATCTCCTCACCGTCGATATTCATCCCTAACTTGGAGATGATTTCCAATAGATTAGGATCGTCTCTCTGACTGGAACCAATCCGCTCAATCAAGGTGGGTCTAATCGTCAAACTAGCTAATATCTCTGGATCCAATTCGCACTTTGGTCTGAAATCATACCATGCGATATACTCCAGTTGCTTCCATTCAAGAAACATAGCCCCTAAACTGGCATGTCTCCTACTCAAGGCATCGGCTACCGCATTGCCTTTCCCAGGTGTATATGCGATACCAAAGTCATATGAAGCCAAGAACTCTAGCCATCTTTGTTGTCAGAGATTCAGATCCTTCTGAGAGAAGAGATACTTTAACTATTTATGATCAGTAAACAACTCAAATCTTTCTCCCAAGAGATAATGTCTCTACATCTTCAACGCGAACACGATCGCTGTCAGTTCCAAATCATGGGTAGGATACTTTTTCTCATGCGGCTTTAGTTGTCGACTAGCATAAGCTACAACCCTACCTCATTGCGTCAATACAACACCTAGTCCGGTACCACAAGCATCCGTGTATACCGTCATCTCTTCATTCCCTTTAGGAATGACTAATACTGGTGCACACGTCAACTTTTCTTTTAGACTTTTGAATGCATTCTCACACACTCCGTCCCAGACGAAGGCTTGATTCTTCTTAGTCAACTGAGTCAACGGTGCTGCTATCTTGGAGAAGTCCTGGATAAACTTACGATAATATCCAGCTAACCCCAAGAAGCTTCTTACGTCTGTTGCATTCTTCGGCGTAGGCTAATCCTGTACCGTGGCCACCTTCGCAGGGTCCACGGCAATACCATTCTCTGAAACAACATGGCCCAAGAATCTCACTTCCCTCCTCCAGAAGTGACACTTAGAAAATTTCGCTTTCAATTGGTGTTTTCTCAACACCTCCATCACTATCCTCAAATGTCCCTTGTGTTCTTCCTCTGTCCTTGAGTAAACAAGGATGTCGTCTACGAACACAAGAACAAACTTATTCAGCTGATCTCTAAACACCCGATTCATAAGATCCATGAAGTATGCTGGTGCATTGGTCAACCCAAATGGCATGACCAACCACTCATAGAATCCAGACGGCGTCATAAATGCCGTTTTTGGAACACTCTCAGCCGCTACTCGGAGCTGATGAAATCATGTCGCGAGGTCCAATTGGGAGAACACTCTTGCTCCTTCCAGTTGATCAAACAAATCATCTATTCGCGGTAGAGGATACTTATTCTTCCTCGTCACCTTATTCAACTCGCGATAGTCCACACACAACCGAAGGGAACCGTCTGCCTTAGTGGCAAACACAACTGGTGCTCCCCACTCAGAGACACTTCTTCTAATAAACCCCTTCTTCAAAAAGATCGCTTACTTGCACCCCAAGCTCTCGCTGCTCCCTTGGTGCCATACGACGAAGTGGCATCACTATAGGTCTGGCATCTTTCACTAAATCAATACGGAACTCAATCTTTCGGTGTGGTGGAAGTCTGGTCACTTCCTCAAAGACATCCAGATACTGGCCAACCACGGGCATATCTGACAACTCATCATGCGAGATGTCGAGGGAATATATAAAACTAGCCATTACCCCATCACTAGGTAGACTACCAGACACTACCCTCCGCCTATCATCTGCCCTAACCGTCACTAAAAAGCCCTCACAGTCTACCACCACCCCGTATCTTTGGAGCCAATCGACCCCCAATATAATGCCATACCCAATAAAGCCCAAAACAAAGCAATCACAAACAAACATACATCCATGACTCGATAAGACCAAATTTCGGCAAATCATACTAAGGTTAGTCGAACCACCAATCGGGTTCGTCACAACCAACGGTCTATCGAATATCTCGGGTTCCAGTCCCAACCTATCTACCAGGTCACTAGATATGAAGGAACGAGAAGCCCTAGTATCAAACAAAACTTGAACAGGTACATCAAAAATAGAAAGCATACCTTAAATGACGACATTCTTTCCTTTCTTCGCCGCAGTTGGGGCATTCGACGAAGAAGGAATAGCACTGATAGCATATGCTTTCACAATCTGCTTCTCCTTAAGGGGTTGTGGACATTTGTCCTTATGATGTCCCACTTGGCCACAGTTGTAGCACTTCCTATTTGCTGGCTTGGCCCGACACTCTTTGGCATAATGGCCCTTCTTACCACAGCTGAAGCACTCAACATCTTTTTTGCTCTTTTTCTGGGCATCCTTAGTTTGGTTCTACTTCCTCTTGTTCTGAGTGTTATTCTTGCCTCCACTGCCTGCTTGCGGTTTCAGCCCTTCTGCAGATGCAACCTCAGTCTTTGACTTAGGGTAAAGACTCTGTGATCTCAAAGCTTTCCCCACAATTGATTCAAAAGTCTCATCGATGTGGTTGATAAGCCTTTCCTCCAAGTATCCATCCAAACCAGTAATGAACTTCTCATTCTTCTCCTCAGGAGTATCGATAAGGGATAACCCATACTTCGACAAGGTGTCGAACTCAGCAATATAGTCCGAGACTGCCCTACCATTCTGTTTAAGCTCCAAGAACTTCCTAAACAATTCCGACTTCTGAGCAGCTGGGATAAACTTGTTGCTAAAGTGAGCCTTAAACTGATCCCAAGTAACCTGATCCTCTGGAGTGGCTGTCCTAATAGCATTCCACCAATTCATCGCTCGCCCTTGCAGCTGACGAGACGCTAGCCTTCTCTTCGTCGCATTCTCGATACCCAAGTCGTCGAAGATACGATCACAGCTATCCAACCAATCCTGAACATTCGTGGCCGACTCCGTTCCGTGGAACGGCTTCCCACCAAGGTTAGTGTAATCCTTGCACAGCTTGGCGAAATCGACCCTAGGCGCCTGCACTACTGGACCACCACCATTACCGGCATGGGGAGTGATTAGCACAGAAATGTGTTTATTTTTATGCTTATATCTTATCTTTATTGTATATAAATAAATGCTACTTTGGGTATTTTGTGTGTTTTTATAGGTCATTGATTAATTTTCTCCTTCATTAAATAAAACACCACTAATAGGAAAAAGAAGCTACTTTCCCATCTCAACACGTTTTCAATCACAAAGGAAGCCGTAGCACATTGGTTAAGGCATGGAAATCTGTACAGAAAGACCTGGGTTCGATTCCCATCAAACTCTCTTTTTGCTGAAGAATGGAACGCGTTCACACTGCCTCCCTTGCTTTGAAGAATTTATGGATTAGTGATTTATGGTGTGTGTGTATATATATATATATTCATATGTATGAATATATGATATACACTAATAAATATTTCAAGAATTGGAAGTATTCTTCATACATAAATCAAAGGGAATATTTCATTTTTTTTACTCTCCATAAAGATGAAGATTTGATTAGATAGATGCCAATCATGATGCCAATCAATTTACCAATCAACTTCAAATCTCTTGGAAAATGCCAATCAATTTTCCACATGACCAATCAAAAGAGGAAAGCTGCATGGAATATTTCAAGTTTATCTTATCTCTTTTATTTGTGAATATATTATTCTCAAGAGGTTGAGTCATGGCCCAGTAGAGGATTAGGGTTTTTCAGTTCACCTATATAAGCACATGTATACCCATTGTAACGACCATCTCATTTCCTGTATTCCATTACTCTAATAAAAATTCTTCTTCTTCTTTTATTTTCTCGTACTTTTTTAGCAACTAGTGTCATCTACCCGATTAGATTCGGTAGAGTACTAATTGTATTTTATATTTGTTTCATTAGTGATTAGTCGTTTGATTAGTTTCAACGACAATCCTAATTTTATTTTTTTGTTGTTCTTCTTATTCTGCAATTTTATTTTCTGCATTGTTGTTCTTGTTTTGCAATTTCTTTAGTGATTAATCGTTGATTAGATTCAACGATAATCCTAAGTTCGCAATTTCAATTTGTTTTTATTTCAACAAAA
Source organism: Allium sativum (assembly GCA_030737875.1). Taxonomy (NCBI): domain Eukaryota; kingdom Viridiplantae; phylum Streptophyta; class Magnoliopsida; order Asparagales; family Amaryllidaceae; genus Allium; species Allium sativum. The sequence goes on from CM060915.1 coordinate 383,946,919, forward strand.
TCTCCAGGCTTTGTCTAATTCGCCCAAGAGATTAGATAAATAATTTGATTTTAATTTACCTCCCTGTGTTCGACCTGTATGCTACACACCTGTACGCTTGCAGTATTTAATTTAAAATTCGCGCTTTTCTAATTCATAGATTAGCGACGATCAAGTTTTTGGCGCCGTTGCCGGGGAGGTAACGATTGAATTTTATTATTTATTTAATTTCTGATTCGTGTTAGTTTTTTTTTCTTTCCTTCTGTTTTCTTGTATATATAGAAAAAAATCTTGATTAGTAACGTGGTGTGTCAATTTCATTGGTACTATCATGAACTAAGCAAGAGAAAAAAAAATTAAATTTTCGCAAATTTCTTTCCATATTTCAAATCTTTCCATCTCATTTCCTTGCTATATTTTTTATTGCTTTCTTTTTAAAAAAAACACAAATTTCTTTCCGCTAATTTTTCTCCTTTCCTATTTTCTAAGCGCCTTAATTCTCTTACCTTTTCTTAAATTTCATTCCCAATCTTCTCCTTAATTATTTTCCTTTTTTTTCTTTCATTACAGAATATTTCCTTCCTTTCTTACAAAAAAAAAACAAACTCCTTTGATTATTTCCTTTTCTCTATTCTCTGTCTTAAACTCCATCAGCACCTCAAACTCCCTGTTCATCAGTCCCTCAAATTCACCCAACCCGAAACACAGTAAACAACATCCATCACAATACTCTACACCAAACTTCACAAACAACTCCACCCTCAACATTTTCACAACCACCCAAATACTGCCACAATTTCAGACCAGACAAACTCCCATTCACACAGACTACATCATACTTCTCTCCACTTCACCATAGTTTCACCCTCATACCCAATTCCCGGCTTCAAAACAATGAGATCCTCCTTCATCAAAACACACTCATCACCGCAAACATCATCAAATACCACCTCCATCTGACCATTCAAACCTTCTGCGGACTTTCAACACTTCAACAAAGTTTGCCTCAACCTCCTGCTAACTCCATTCTGAATTCCCCTGCGTCTTTACCACCATTTGTCTTCATTGCGGAGCCAAATTCCTCATCTTTGCATTCTTCAAAACAATCTCATCTACACAAACCTCATCATTACACCAGTCAACACCCAAGAATACACCTTAAAAAAAAACTAAAAAAAATATCCTATATTTTCTTATTTCTTTCCATCTTCTTCCCATTTGCATTTACTCTAGAAACAAATTCCATCTCCGCTTGAAACTCCAGCAACATCCTCTTTCCCTACATCATCGGCCTTACATCATACTCACTTCACAAAGCGAATCCCCCTTCTTCATCACAACTGAAACCTTTCAGTCACCTCCTCTTCGCCAACATACCACATCGTCTGATCTCCTCTCATACCACAAAAAAAAAACAACGCAAGCAACCTTATCACCGTACAATACCATTACCACCGTGTGAAACAAGTAGGTCACGAACCCCCCCTCCATCTTCACAGTCAGCACAGTTCCACTTCCTTTAACTATTTTCACCGATCTCTACAAACGAATCAAGCAATATCACCACTCCAACCTTAACAGCCTCATCACGCACCTCCTACCCAAAACCGCACATCAGATCTTCACAATCCCAATCGCACAGACCCCAATCAGCCTCGAATCAAATACACCAGAAACCGAAAGCAACAAACCCCCAAACCGAATCGAAAACAAACAGTACCTGAATCACGCACCAGTTAATACGAGACAAATCTTGGATTTTTTTTATGTGAAATCGAAGTGTGATCTGTCTCCTAAGAAAAAACGGGGAGCGTGTGTTTTCCTTTTTGGTTTGGTAGAACAAGAGCCGTGAGTTTTATAATTGGACTGTTGTGTTTTGTTTTTATATTATTTAGGGAAATTGAAGTTTAGGTAGCTTCTAGGGTTCGCATTGGCTGTGGCTTATCTTTGATATTGAGTACGTATTGTGTAGGTTGAGTTTAGTTTTGGTTTTGTTGAGTCAAAATTTTTATTTGTTTAAATTTTCTTAGTTTCTTTGAGTTTAGTTTTTATTGGCTAAGTCAGTTTTTCTTGCTTAGTTTTTTTTTAGTAGTTCTGTTTATTTTTTTTATTTTATTTTTTTGTTTTCTTACAAAAAAAAAGAGAGGGAGAAAGAAAGAAACATTCAAATCAAAGACCAAGACCAAAGCGTAAAAAAGTGTTCAAGCGGCAAATTTAGGATTCAAAGGTTTAGAAATTTTCAAACAGTGGAATTGAATACCTAGCATCAATTAATTGCTCTGAAAGGACTGCCATACCCCCACTGTAAAATTTTCTAAACTCTACAGGTGTTGCAGCAGCTTTGAAAAATATAGAAATTGCTTGTATAAATCTTCTGTAGGGGCAGCGGCTTGCTTGTACAATTTTTTTTTAAATTCTGCAGTATTTTTCTGTGACTGTTTTGTGACTGAAATTTCTGAATATATTTGGTGAGGAACGAATTTCCATAATTACATCCATCACTCTCATCGTTGTTCAACAATAAAATTTTGATTTTCAAAATAATATAATTGAAAAGTGGTATTTTATGAAGTTGACTGTCTCGTATAATTGGATCGCGGATATATATTAGTTCAATTTATTGAACTTTTAGCAAAAGAGGTTGCATACTACCCGTAAAACATTGGTCGTATCCCTTAGTATTTATACTATACGTGAACGGCCATAAGACCCTCTTTCCCCTTCTAATTGAGTCAGTTAATTAATAGAGCACAACTCATTCTTTTATACTATTTTGAATTAAGAATAATTTCTGTCTTGTCTTGATTTCATTGATTCAAAAAAATCATTGAGAGAAATGTGGGATAATAATCTGAGTAGACGTCCTCTTGAAGAGTATAATTATGAATTACAACTCATAAAGCAAAATTTTCCAAAATTTTGTTAGTCCTATGTCAACAATTTTCAAAATTTTCTAACTGACCAACATTTTCAAAATCATATAAATGATCGAAATTGCGACTTCAATTCAAATTTCAATAATTTCGGTTATGAGCCACATCCACATCAAAATAGCTTTGAATCCCAATATAGCTTTGATTCACACCAATATGAGGTTGAAAACCAAAATTTTAAAAAATTATAGCCCATATCAACATCTTGCAAATAACCAAAATTGCAATTTTCCCTCGAATTTCAATAGTTTTGGTTATGAACATAATTTTTACAATCAAGATGATTTCCAATATCAAAATGAAAATTCAAACAACTACTACATTGGAAATAATATTGATGTAGACTATAATTTTGAGAATCAAGAAATCCACAACGAGACCTTTCAAATCAATGATTCTGAAGAATATCACCTTAACATTCTTAAAGAGAGGGTAGAAAAGCAAGATAGACAGCTTGGTGATAAAGATAGACAGATTGATGAACTTTTTTGTTTAATGACATCTTTAAAGAACAACTTGAACAACAAAATCAAATTCAAACAAGCGATGATTCAGAAAATAATCCACTCTTTACTGATAGTGAAAATTTTTAGATAACAACTTTCGAAGTTAAGAATAACGATCTAAATGAAGTTGTTCACAATTCAGTAAATGATTTGGACTTCGATTCTTTTCAGGAAAACGATTTAAGCTTAGATTTTGATCTCTCTCCTTCAGGCTGCGAGAAACTTGAAATTTTCGAAATTGAACAAAATGAAAATGTTAAAATTTTCAATTCAAATTTGGAAAAGGATTTTAACGAACATGAATTCTTTGGATTGTACGAGGATGAGTTGCAAAATGAGGAAGAAGTGGATTCACGTCACGAGTTCGAAAATTTTAACTTTGAGAAAATTTCAAACGAACTTGAATTTGTCAGTGTCGAAAATACGTTGTCAATTAATGATGAGAAATGTGATCACATACTCTTGAACAACACTCAGAATTCAAATTTCACTGAATTTATATACGATCACAATTTTCTGAAAAATTACACTGACAAATTTGTTGAACACATGAACTATTTTTGGAATGTTAGCTTTGTTGAAAAACTTCATGTTAGGACGACCCTGGACATTCATTTACTGGACTATAAATCGAGATATAAAGATGAGATGGTTTTCAAAAACTCCTGCTTGTTAGAAAACATGCCTAGACACAGTGGGAAGGGGACTCATCGGGCTAGAAGCAAGTATGGGGGAAAAAGTTGGTGGCACTCTTCGCATCGCATGCATCGCAAACACATATATCATTGTACATATGATTTTCATTCGCATATAGTGGCTAAACTCCATTTCATTCTTCAAATAATTTTGCATCTCATTCACCTTTGGGTACGATCTTTCAAATTTAGGAAACATTCACAGTGTGGACACTGTTTTGTCCAAGTGTGGGGGGAGTCTGCATTTCACTCATTTTCGTTTTTTTCCTTTATTTTTCTTTCTTTTCATTTTCAGCCATTTAAATAGGACCATCATGCATTTTAGACTGTAGTAACATGCCATTTTTTTTTGAAACATGACTCATTTTAGATTGATACAACAAAATAAGTTAACAATTATTAGTCAGTTGATAGTATTTTTTCTCTCAACTTAGATCGAATAAGAAATATAATGAAATGTTTAATTTTGAGGGATAATAGTGTAACCAGTACATAGGGAGATTCTTAGGTGATGGCCATGAAATCTATTCTATATTGTAGACTTTGTTTAAATAAGTGGAGGACTTAAAATACTTATATTGGCTTTTCAAAATCTTTAAAACTAAGTTGTGTTAAGTTGAATTCGCGTAACTCTCTTTTGTGCTTATATTTTCAATAATAATAATAGTAATCCAAGGGTATCCAACACTTCTTGTATATCAAGCGTTGGTGTGCAAACCCGCCAAGCTCTATCCGACATGTTGTTGACAAAGTCAGCGTTGGAATATCTTGGTCTCATTTTATGAGATTGGACACCTAAGGATTACCGACACGTTGTTGACAAAGTCAAAGTCAGCCTGCACAATCCGCCAAGCTCTTTACCCACTCTCCGTTAGTCTGCGAGGCAGTGCATGGGTGGTAAACCTTGGTCTTCTAAGTTAGGTGTATGTACTTAAACATAAATTTTAAAATTTTATAGAATAAAGAATAAGCGATGATGCCCAAACACTTTTTGACCTTATTGATTTGACTAGCCATACATGAGAAAATAATGATACCACTTTGCAAACTGTGCCAAGAAAACTAAGAATCTATTTCATGGCTGCACTATGTTATCGACCGAACTAACTGGCCAAACTGGAATTTAACGTTTGAAAACTTGATTTATATTGAAAATTTGTGACAAGTTGAGGTATCTAAAATAAAATCAACTGATTAGAAATTATTAACTTAATTTGTTGTACCACTTTCCTGAAATAAGTCGTGTTTTCATTTTTTGTTTTTATTTCCATATGTCCATTGCATTCATGTAGTTTTCATTAGAATCATAGCATACTGCATTTGGATTTTGTGGGTAGTATCCGCTGAAAACCCTCACGAGACACCACTCGTCCTACTAGGGACATCTAGAGGTTTAACGGCTTGTTGCATACGCTCAATGCAATCATGTTTCCTACAAAAGTGTGACCTATCTAGTTTAGTTTTTCATTTCTTGTTTTACTCGAGGACGAGTAAAAGATAAGTGTGGGGGTATTTGATTAGCACATAAATGTGTTTATTTTTATGCTTATATCTTATCTTTATTGTATATAAATAAATGCTACTTTGGGTATTTTGTGTGTTTTTATAGGTCATTGATTAATTGTCTCCTTCATTAAATAAAAGACCACTGATAAGAAAAAGAAGCTACTTTCTCATCTCAACAAGTTTTCAATCACAAAGGAAGCCGTAGCACATTGGTTAAGGCATGGAAATCTGTACAGAAAGACCTGGGTTCGATTCCCATCAAACTCTCATTTCGCTGAAGAATGGAACGCGTTCACACTGCCTCCCTTGCTTTGAAGAATTTATGGAAGTGATTTATGGTGTGTATATATATATATATTCATATGTATGAATATATGATATACACTAATAAATATTTCAAGAGTTGGAAGTATTCTTCATAGATAAATCAAAGGGAATCTTTTATTTTTTTACTCTCCATAAAGATGAAGATTTGATTAGATAGATGCCAATCATGATGCCAATCAATTTACCAATCAACTTCAAATCTCTTGGAAAATGCCAATCAATTTGCCACATGACTAATCAAAAGAGGAAAGCTGCATGGAATATTTCAAGTTTATCTTATCTCTTTTATTTGTGAATATATTATTCTCAAGAGGTTGAGTCATGGCCCATTAGAGGATTAGGGTTTTTCAATTCACCTATATAAGCACATGTATACCCATTGTAACGACCATCTCATTTCCTGTATTCCATTACTCTAATAAAAATTCTTCTTCTTCTTCTTTTATTTTCTAGTATTTTTTTAGCAACTAGTGTCATCTACCCGATTAGATTCGGTAGAGTACTAGTTGTATTTTACATTTGTTTCATTAGTGATTAGTCGTTTAATTAGCTTCAACGACAATCCTAATTTTATTTTTTTGTTGTTCTTCTTATTCTGCACTTTTATTTTCTGCATTGTTGTTCTTGTTTTGCAATTTACTTTCTTTAGTGATTAATCGTTGATTAGATTCAACGATAATCCTAAGTTCGCAATTTCAATTTGTTTTTATTTCAACAAAATCTCCAGGCTTTGTCTAACTCGCCCAAGAGATTAGATAAATAATTTGATTTTAATTTACCTCCCTGTGTTCGACCTGTATGCTACACACCTGTACGCTTGCAGTATTTAATTTAAAATTCGCTCTTTTCTAATTCATAGATTAGCGACGATCAGGGAGCTTCCCCTTGCACATCCCTAAGCATTTATCTCTTGAGGTTAGTAAACATCGCCCTCATGTCAGCAGCATTCACATTATTGGCTCCTCTAACAGCATCTCTTGTGTATCGGCTCATCGTTCAATCCGTAAAGAGAAAACGATTAACCATCTCCATAGTGGTGCTAGTGCAGTGCGACTTCATCCTTAGCTACACTAATAGTATATATACATATATATATATAGCTTTTGAAAACCAAAATAATCACAAATACGCACACTCGTTTACGTACTATCTCTCCCTAGTGTCTTTTCCTTGGTTAACTACGCAACCTAGAGCTCTGATACCAATTGTGACGGCCTGCACCGTACCAACTGACATTTACTCCAAAAGTGCGTTGTACACATGTCCAGTTAGCACGGGACGGTCGTCAGAAGGAAAGGAAGAAGACGAAGAATCAACAAGGATTCTGTAGAATGTCTCACAACGCATTAAACAAAATATAATAACAACATACTTGACATAAAACAGGTGAGACAGTGTAACAACCCTGAATTTTGGGGTAAATTTTAAAATTTATTTTTATGTAATATTAATGGGTTTTGATATTTAAAATAATTTATTTAAAATAAAATGATAAAAAATTGATTTAAATCGAAGTTAGAATGAATAATTTAATTTTAATTATAAAAAGTGTTAGAAACAACGCGGTAGTTTGAAAAGTCAAACTTGAACTTTGACTGATCGTACAGGATGCAAAATTTAACGGATTTTAGTGAAACCAAAAATAATAGAATTTATTTAAAAATATCTTTCTAACAAATCTGAAAAATTGAAATTTCATAGCAGGAATCAAAAGTTATGCCCAGTTTAAATTTAGAAAGGTCGTTATGAAATTTACAAAGGAAAAAACACTACTTTTTGCATACGAAGGAATTTGAACTCAAAACCACTTCCATTGAGTTCAGAGTGATGTTTCTACATTGAAAAACAGTAGACACTTATATATTTCGAGTTTCGGAAATTATTTGTTTAAAAATGTATTTTTAATATTTAATATATAGCCCTTAAAAATTGCCATTTTTCAAACGACCTTGGTTTTCAATGAAACCACTTTTTTGGATTCGTATCGTCAAAACATAGCCAAAAATATTTTTTCGGGAATTTTTGAAGTTAATTTGTGGCCCTGGTGAATTTATTTGTACGGTTGAATTATAAATAGGGTGCGTTTTTTACAGGTCCCTATTAAGTTTCAAAATATAAAAAAAACCCGGTGATAAAAATAATACAGAAAACATCCCTATTTTTGAATTTCCGCTAAAAAAAATCCAGATCTACCCTTACACACCTAAAAAACTATCCAACAACTGTTTGTCCTCATTTACTCAGTCTATCGCTCCTATTATCTCGCTCATAAACCTAATCCAACAATTCTGGAAAACAGTCGATCACTCCAACAGCGATTTTTTTATTACTTTTTTTGATTTTTACGAAAAACTAGACAAATATATACATATATTATGTAAAATGATTTTTTTTATTAGTTTTTTTTTTACGAAAAACTAGACAATTATATACATATATTACGTAAAATTGCATACATATATTTATATTATGCAGAAAATAAATTATTAGTTTTGCGCAACTAAGTGAAATAATTGCATACATATACAGAACTGTACTGCATAATTGCTGAAACAAAAGAAATGACAAAAAAGTAAATATAGATAATTATAACAAGATGCATATTTATATGCAAATAACAGAAATATGTGCATACTTACATGAAAAATATCATAACATTTACATGTACTACATCAAAAAATAAGTACAGACCACATTTACATGTACTACATCAAAAATTTTAGAACATTTACAAAGCAGAGATGATGGTCTTTTGAAGAACAAATAATTTTGTTAAGACCCAGATTATTGCGCAAACCACATCTAGTACTCTCTGTAGAAATACATGCAGATTTCAATCATTTGGAAAAGGATGGACGACCAATCTTCAACAACACGATAACACCAATATCCGCCGGAACACTGTTATAAAAAAAAGAAAATCAACATTAATAAGATTAATGTGTAGTAACCTAAATTACAAAAACTGATTCAGAATTATATAAATACATGCGCACAATTCAGCAAAATAACAATAATTTCTGAATATTTATATGCAAGTATTCTACATATATGCATAGAAATATGAATATATTTGTAAAATAATATGTTTTTCTGTTTGTTTGATAAAAAATTGCATACAGATATGCATATATTTAGAATAGATGCATATTTGTCCGCAACTTTTAATCAGAATTTCAACAAAAACCCACAAGTTCTAACAATGGTTTCATGGATATATGTTTTTTTCAGGTCCTTATCATATGAAAAATCGTATTTTTATGCTAATAAAAAAATTATATTTATCGTACAAATAAAATAAAAAAGAAAAGGAAAAAAACAGCTTCAGATTAATATAAATACATGCGTACAATTCAGCCAAATAACAATAATTTCTGAATATTTATTTGCAAGTATTCTACATATATGCATAGAAATATGAATATATTTGTAAAATAATATGTTTTTTAGATTGTTTGATAAAAAAATTGCATACAGATATGCATATATTTAGAATAGATGCATACTTGTCCGCAACTTTTTATCAGAAGTTCAGCAAAAATCCACGAGTTCTAACAACAGTTTCATGAATTAATTGCAGGAATATTTTCAGCTAACAATGCAACTAAGTGAAATAAAAATAACACAATTATAATGAAATAAAACCTGCTGCGATCTTTGCAAATCATCAAGCTCTGATCTTTGCAGGTCCGATCATCAAGCTCCGATCTTTGCAACATCCATCACCCTCAAACCCTTCGAAAGCCCCTAATCCGAACTGTCACCACTGGCCGTGAAACCCACACCCAAATCACAAGTCAAAACCATTCAAACAATCCCTGTCAGTCACCAAACTTCCACCACCGTTCGTCTCAACACCCAAATCGGACGTCTCCCTCACAAATCCGATCATCAAGGGAGGCTGATCGTGATTTCCTTTGGCGGCAAATCCTGGTGCTGGAGTGGCGTCGACTGAAGGGGGGATGATCGATGGTGCTGGAGCGGCGGTCGCTGGTTGCTGCAAATAGGGGCTCACGATTTAGGTTTTGGTTCTGGAGCCGCCGCCACCATGGATTATAAAATTTTGTTTCTGCAAAAAATAAAGCCCTAATCGGTATTTAGATCCTTACGTTCAGCCGAAATATTGAAAAGGGGCAAATTAATCACAAATAGGAGGTTAGTTTAAAAAGAAGGATATAATTTAAACTTTTTTTATAGGGAGGACGTGAGCTTAATTAGGATTAATTCTAAGGATATGAGCCTAATTTTCACTTATAAATAAAGGACTTAAATTTTAAATCTGAAAAACGGAGGCCAAGATGACCATTTGGGCTGACGAGTATCCAGGTGAGTTCGGAATGGGGGCTATTAGGTATGAACGACAGTCGTTGGGCTGAAATCATAAAAGTTGTAAAATGGGCCTTTATTGGGAAATTAGGGAATAAAATAATATTTTATTATATAAAGGGTACGGATGCCGCTCCTTCTTCCCCGATTCATTCACGCACCAGATATCCCATAGCCGCCATACCCTTCCAAACTTCTCTCCTCCTTCTCTCCCAATCCGCAAAGAATTAGACTTAGGTTATGTTGAACTTTTTGAAGCTCTTCTCTTCCTCTTCCTTCTCCGACAAGTCTTACATCAAACCGCGCCCCATAGCTCTCGAATCACGAGCCCCAACCCGCGCTGAACAGACCCCCGCCACTCCTCCTCCTTGCAACCGCACCTCCCCATCTTCCTAGCGTGGATGCACCTCTCCTAGGCGGTCACTTTCCAACAAACGGCACCTAAAACCGTCAACCGTAGCTCGAGTTATCTCGATCCAAAGTTTTGAACAATTTCTGAGTTATACGGTATATAATTTGATCATATTTTAACATCCACAAGCATTGCAAATTTAAAATTTAATTGTAAAACTCATATTTTATTCGTACGATTTCAGAATTGAACGAATTCAGAGTCATCAGGACCGTGTCGTCGAATACAACATTCTAGATCTGGTTTGAACAATTTCTGAGTCCTCCTTGATTTTAGATCTGACCAAATAGCAAGGTGAGATTTCTATATTTTAAATTTTAAAATTAATTATTTATTCTACTGTGGAATTTATATTTGTTCTATTTAAAATTCTTGTTAATGTTGTGTATGTAATGATTTCAGTGTTGACTGTTTTATGTTGATGATGAATTACTGAATTGTTTGTGTGTTTCATGGTAGTTATGGAAATTTACATGTCGCGTACGTTAGATTCATTTTGTGGTAATAAAAAAAAAGATTCATCTTATTGTAAAAAAAAAGAGAAAGATTCATTTTTGTTTTGTAATAAAATAAGAAAACATTCATTTTTGTTTATGTATTGAAAGTTAACAAACAATTTTCATTTTTAGTGAAAGTTAAAAAGAATATTTTTGATATTCTTTTGTTAAAATGGAAAATTATATTATTTATCACCGTTTTGTCAATATAAATTAGTAGCGTCAAAATTCACCGTTTTGTCAATATAAATTAGTAGCGTCAAAATTCACCGTTTTGTCAATATAAATTAGTAGAGTCAAAATTCATATGTTTTGTCAAAATAAATTAGTAGCGTCAAAATTCACCGTTTTGTCAACATAAATTAGTAGCATCAAAATTCACCGTTTTGTCAAAATAAATTAGTAGTGTCAAAATTCACATTTTTGTCAAAAGGAAAGAGTTGAAATAAAAATGTACATTTTTTTTACATGTGATGGTTGAGAACAAAAATAATATTTTTGTTAAAAAGAGATTTGGAAAAAAAGACAAACTTGTTGTGTACATTTTTATTTATATCCTATGGGTAATAAAAGGGCAAGATTTGTAAACTCATTTTTATTTACATGTTATATGTAAAACAAAATATTTATTTTGTTAAATAGAAGGGTATGTCATAACAAAACGTTCATTTTGTTAAATAGAAAATGATTAGAATAGATTTAATGTAAACATATTCTTTTTATGTTAACGTGTAACGTTAGAAATTTTTTTGTATATCAAAACGTTATTTTTAGCATGCTAGTAATGAAGTAAATGAGAAGCGCATAAAATGTACATGTTTTGGAATACGTTTGTATGTGTTAGAAATATAATTTTTAACATAGTCCTATTTTGTTGTAGCGAATAATGCAAATATAACTTAGAAATGGAAGTTCACTTTTTATTTGCATTTCACAATGCAAATATATCATAGAAGTAGGGGTTCACTTTTCATTTGTATTTTACAATGCAAATAAAGTATAGGGATGCAAATTACACTTTTTATTTGCATTCCACAATGCAAATACGATATGGAAATAAAGGTGCATCCTTTTTATTTGTGTCTTCCAATGTAAAAAAAAAGAGTTAAAGAATTTATGTTTTTCAATGCAAATAATGGAATTTTCATTTATATGTAAATAAAAAAAAAGGGTTTGATAGAAATGCACATTTTTGAAAGATTAAATAGAAATTTACATTTTATATGTAAATAAAGGATGAAATAAAAGTTACACTTTTATATGTAAATAAAATGTGAAATAAACATTTACATTCTCAATATAAAATAAAAGAATGATTTGAAATAAAGTTTACATTTTTAATGTAAATAAGATAAAAAAATGAAAGTTACATTTTTAATGTAAAAAGTAAAGTTTACATTTTTCAATGTAAATAAGATAAAAAAAAATGAAAGTTACATTATTAATGTAAAAAGTAAAGTTTACATTTTTAATGTAAATAGGATTAAAAAGATGAAAGTTACATTTTTAATGTAAAAAGAAAAGTATACATTTTAATTTGAATAAGAGAAGGAGAACTTTAGATTTTTTTTAGAACTTAAAGAAGAAGATTATATTTTTGTGTAATTTAGAATTTAAAGAAGAAAAATTACGTTTTCATGTAAATAGAACTTGAAGAAGAAGATTTACATTTTAATCAATTGAATTTTTATTAAAAAGGACAACGGTATCAAATTTACATATTCATGTGAAAGAATTTCAGTAAAGATTATAATGATGAAATTTATATTTTAATGAGTTAGATTTTCATTAAAAAGATTAAAGATATGAAATTTACATTTTCATGTGTAAAAATTAAAGCAAGAATATCATTTTGCTTGTAAAGAAAAGAATGACACAAAATAATCATTTTTGTTGAATTAGAAATGACGCACAAGAAATTGCATGTTTGTGTAGATTGAAAATAGTAAAAAAAAAATACATTGCATGTATAGGTTGTGTATGTGAATTATAATTAAAATAAACAGTATTGTTTGTTATGTTATATATATCTTTACTTGTCATGATTACCACAATAATGAAATGACTGACAAAATTGTATGTATATATATAATCATATATAAACAAATTTCAATGGAACGAATCAAGCGTGGTAGTTCATTTTATAGAATTGTACTTTTAATTGATTATACCGAAATATCCGACCGTCGGATTTTCCCAAATCTGGAACTGTTAGGTTCGCCTTAGGAAGATCTTTCCAACGTTATAAATTATGTTAAAATCCAACGGTTAGATTTGGAGAAATGTGTAAAACAAATTTGGGTGAAAACAGCGCCAAGGTCGCCTTTTGACTTGGAGCGTCGCTAATTGGAATTTATTATTTTTATATAAATAAAAATAAAGGTTGATCATTATAAATTAATATCAACGATATGAAATGATTTTTAAATATATATATATATATATATATATGCGAGGATCATTTGAAAAGTCCGAGTTCAATCTCATTTCAAATGATCATACGACGAATGAAAGTCGAAGAGTTGAAGACAGTGATTGAAGACCAACGATCTTCACATCGAATGGACGACAACTGCTGATGCCCGTGATTGGAGTAGCTACCTTGAAGGGGCTACAGTGGTGGTCGTCTGGACGTAGTGTTGATTAGTACGGATTTGGCTTTCGCTCAGACGTAGAGCATAAGCTTATAAATGGAATGTGTGTCTGACATTGTACTCCTTTATATTGTATTTATTGATTTTCTGTCGAATGTATGAATGTTTGGTGGCGGAGAATTTATTCTCTTGCTTAACACCCTTTCATATATTTCGGAAAAGGATTGGTAGTGTGATATGGAGTGACGATGTGGCATGCTAAGATGCATATGATCAAGGCTTTGTTGAAAAGCAGGCCTTGTGGTTGATGATCAAAGCACGACCTGTTTAGGCATAGCTTTGTGTATAGCGTGACTTCGCGAGCCTCACACACCGGCAGAGTCTAAAACGGGAGAAGGGAACGCAGGTAGAGCAGCACGTTTCTTTCTAGCTAGAAGTGGTGTTTGGGCTTTAACACGGCCCGGCATTTTACGTATGTGGATGATGGAATGAGGCGCCTCGGATGATAGGTCCTATAGGATCGGGAAACGTGTGTTCGAACTAATCCACGAAGCTGTATGTGTGGACCGGCCATGCCGCTATCCAAGGGTTCACTGCGGGGGATCCAGATACATTAGCTAGAGTGTCTCGAATCGGTAAGGAGCTCCTCCCTAGCCTTGACTCATGATGGAAATCCAAACTTCTAATACGAACCCACGGATTTGATTGTATTACTAGTATGGAATCATAGTATTATGGTATCTATGTGTCCAAGGATTGAAACATTATGATTGAACTGTTTTTGAAAAGTTATGTACACTAATAATAATATCAAATTCGTTTTTATCGTACCAAGCATGTTTAATCACCATAAGGTAAAACTCTATCCTCTGGTGTGCGTTGCATTGTGTGATGGGACCTGAGTCTTATGGTGATTCCATTTTTCCAAAAGCATTGCGTTGTTTAACGATTTACTTTAAGTTATGCACGGCAATCCATTGGAGTAAACTCGTTTCGCGTTAGCGGCGTGGTCCTTGGATTAGCTTTATTACTATTAGTTAAATTAGTTAAGAATTCTCACACTAGTCCCATGATTGACCCATTGTTTGTTTCCACCTTTGCAAACTCGGGTGCCCTCTTTTTCCACACGGGCAGTCGAGTAGCTTTTTGCAGATCTTTACTTCTTGAGCAGGATTCTGGATTGATGCTTCTGCTCCCGTTCTTACTGTTCTGGATGGAAGTGAAGGTTTGACTGTTTATACCAATGCTTGCGGAGAAGGTTTGGGAGCTGTTCTTATGCAGCATGGTAAAGTTATGACTTATGCTAGTAGACAACTCAGAGTCCATGAGGTTAATTATGCAGCGCATGACTTAGAACTACTTGCTGTAGTTTTTGCTCTTAAGTTGTGGAGGCACCATCTTTTGGGAATTAAATTTGAACTCTTCACTGACCACAAATTATTGAAGTGTATCTTTTCTCAGAAGGATATGAATCAGAGACAGGTCAGATGTCTCGAGTTCTTAGCATCCTATGACCTCGACATCAACTATACCCCCGGAAAGGCTAATGTGGTAGCCGACGCTTTTAGTAGAAACAAAGCAATGTTATTCCAAATTACTGCTTCTCCAGCTCTTATGGATCGCATTATTGCTAAGCAGGAAGAAGATGAAATGCTTAGGCGAATAAAGGAAAGCGTTCTCAATAAAGAAGTTGTTAATGTGCAAAAGGGATGGGGCGATGAAATTGGTTCCAATGGAATTTTGAGGATCAACAATCGTATTTGTGTTCCGAATGTGGATGGTCTAAGACAGGAGGTGCTTAGGGAGAATCATCAGTCCAAACTTTCTATTCATCCTGGGGTCACCAAGATGTATAAGAATATGAAGAAGCTTTATTGGTGGAGTGGAATGAAGAGGGAAATTTCTATTCATATCAGTAGATGTGCCACTTGCCAGCAAGTAAAAGCCAACCATCAAAAGACTGCAGGGTTGTTACAGCCTTTAGAGATACCTAACTGGAAATGGGATCAAATTTCTATGGATTTCATAGATGGATTACCAAGGACCAAGAGTGGAAATGAAAGCATTTGGGTTATTGTTGATAGACTTACCAAATCAGCCCACTTTATTCCTGTAAAGACAACTCGAACTGCTTCAAGTTTAGCCGAGCTCTATATGAAGGATATAGTCCAACTTCATGGTGTTCCGTCTAGCATAGTATGTGATAGAGATCCCATTTTTACTAGTAAATTCTGGAAAGCTTTCCAGAAAACTTTGGGAACTCAATTGAACCTGAGCATCGCCTATCATCCTCAAACAGATGGTCAGACGGAAAGAGTAAATCAAATTCTGGAGGATTTGCTTCGTGCTTGTGTTTTAGATTTTGGGGGATCTTGGGAAGATCATCTCCATCTCGTTGAATTCACCTATAATAATAGCTATCAGGTAATTTAATTCAAATTAAAATTCATGTTTAAATAAATGTAAATCTTGAATTAATCTTTGAAATTCAGGCAAGTACTAAAATGGCACCGTTCGACGCTCTATATGGACGACCATGTAAATTTCCATCTTGTTGGATTAAATCTAGGAATCGACTTGTTCTAGGCCCCGAAATGATTTTGGAAGCTTCTGAAAAAGTTGGAGAAATTAGAAGGAACATAGTTAATCTCGTCAAAGTTCAGTGGAGTAGAGATGACCGAGATTGCACTTGGTAAACTGAGGAGTGTATCCGTGCCATAAATCCTGAATTGTTTGCATAAGGTACCCAATTCATCTTTAATCATTCTTACGTTTCTGCTTATTTCTTTATTTTCCCTTGTTCCGTTCTTTTCGAGAACGAAAAGTTTTGAGTAGGGGAGAATGTAACGACCTAGGTTTTCGAATCGGAAAAAAAAATTATTTAACGATAAATTCCAAGAAACAAACAAGCAAATAAAATAAAACGATTAAATTTAGTTATTAGAATAAATATATTCAAGTTTATTGAATTTAAAATAAAAATAAATATTTGTATGAAAAGAATTTGAAATCACATTTGTAATCAAAATGTTATAAGTTCATTCTGCATTACTCTGATAAATGTAAAATGAATAAATCTAAATGACCGTTCATTTAACTCAGTGAAATTAAAAATAAAAATAGAATTTTTATAAAACGTTCAAATCACTGATAACTGTGTGTCGTTGAGTTCGTCGCGACGTCCTGATTCCAATGGTACATTTATACTGGTATTTTGGTGTCCGTAAAGACAAATGGAAAGACAGTTATTTCCATACAGGTGACCCTGTAAAGAAGTGCAACGTAAACAATCGGGCTGAAATATATATGTGTTACCTACAAATGTTTACAGACAAAAATAAAGAAGTAAATATCTTCACATTTTTCCTTTGGAGCATTGCTCACGCATTGAAGGAAAGGGACATCTTTTCCATTACTCAGCACGCATGAAGGCATTAAATGAGGAGTCTTCATTGCATTAATGAAGTGATGCAGCACATCATTTGCAGCCGCATTTTTCCTTCATTGCATTTAATGAAGTGTTGTAACACCCCACTCCCGCTATGGTCACTCGCTAAGGGAATGCCATAACATCGGTGGAGTATTTTAAGTGAATATAGAACAGAAAAATTACAGCAAGACAGATATAAGTAATGCTTGAAAATTTAAAACATCATTTCATTGCAGCGGAAAGTAAAACATGTTTGGTTACATCCCAAAACCATAATAAGAGTCAAGTACAAAATATCCATCCTGATAAATAAAAATACATAATCCCAATACATGAACTGATAGCCATAAAAGAAAAGGGTAAGCTGAGCTCTACATCTAGGGTCCAAGCTCCAAGAGAGTAATAAAAGCAGCCTGATCAAAGCCCACTCGTGCTGGGCCCACTCTGAGAACCTGAGGGTTGGGAAAAAAAGATAAAAACAACGGGGTCAGACATAAGTCTGAGCGAGTCCTATAACTTTAACAATACAATCATTAAAGTAATTAGGGTATGATATAACTTGGTACGGTGTGACTGGGGATAAATGACTACACTCAGTAGCCAATCAGACTTAGAATGAACTAAGATAACGATAAAGACGCATTTACCCACCCAAGGATAATTACTACACTGCACCACACCAGTCATTCCTACTTAAAGATTGATCCCTCCCAAGGACTTAGAAAATTTACCCAGTAGTTTCGTGTACCCCTAGCTGACTACATAGGTGCCGTCTGCCCCTATCTCCACTAGGTGTACCCACTACTCCCAAGCGATCGGCTCCCTACCGTAGATACCCGTGCTGGCCCCACAATGGGGTGTATCACTCCCCAAAGTGGCAACCCGATACAACAAATGGTGCACGGCTTATATCTACACGATGCAACAACGTCTTACCTACCAGCCCGGGTCCACACACGCATATGAAACCCGTTGGACTTGCGTTGCCACCGCTACCCCGTTTTGGCCTCTTATAGTCAAGCCCAATATGCGTGTCCCGTCCTCGACTTGAGTCGAGCCCACTAAGATACGTTTGGGATATTGGTTGAGATGGGCCCCCACAAGCTACCCACCTAAGCTTGTCATTTCTAGTGTATACCACTTAACCCTTTAATCATGTTTTAATTACATGTTCCACTTTGGTTAAGTATTCTAATCGTATTTTCTATTGCCACCCAAGGCAACCACTAGATTTCCACATGCCACCCAAGGCACCCACTTAACCCCTCATGTCCCTCTACATGCTAATATGGTTAAGTGTTTCTTAATTAATTAATTAAGATCATGACCTCATAAAGACCTCTCACATTAGACCACCTTTTATGACTGCTGGATATGCCGGTTGGGTCCGGGCAGACTTCCATCATAAAAAGGGTCTAACCTCGTGTCTCTACTTTAATCACGTATTTAATTTATGACTAAGACCTCTCACATTGGGCCAATCATTTGTAGCTGCTGGATTTGCCGGTCGGTTCCGGGCAGACTTCCGCTACAAAAGGGTCCAACCTCGTGTCTTAGTTGATTAATTACACCTAATTAATCACCCCCATAATTTGTATTAATTATCCCTAATTAATTACACATTTTTAAGAATATGGGTAGACCTAACTCAATAGGTAAATTCCCAATTCCATAGTATGGGTAGACCTAACTTAATAGGTAAATTCCCAACTCCATAATATGGGTAGACCTAACTTAATAGGTAAATTCCCAATTATGTCCATTCATTTAATGTTATGCTTAAGCATACCAACTTTACACATTTCTATTAACATGCATATTAACCCCATCGTTTCCCACGTAATTCGTTCTCATGACATGACATATAAATGGGAAGATTCATCATAAATGTAATGGGTTCAACTTAGCACAACATTGGCATTTACATGGGTTTAAAAGGTGTCAACTTGCATCATAACATTAAACCCAACTAGCATAAATCATTAACCCAAACTTGCATATGAACTTGCATATAAACTTGCATATGAACTTGCATAACATGTCACACATAGAGGCAAACTTGCATATGTTATGCATATCATAAAAAGAGACAAACTTGCATATGAACTTGCATATAAACTTGCATATGAACTTGCATAACATGTCATACATAGAGGCAAACTTGCATATGTTATGCATATCATAAAAAGAGACAAACTTGCATATGAACTTGCATATAAACTTGCATATGAACTTGCATATAAACTTGCATATGAACTTGCATAACATGTCATACATAGAGGCAAACTTGCATATGTTATGCATATCATAAAAAGAGACAAACTTGCATATGAACTTATAACATATGACAACCACAACTTGCATAGATCCACATTTACAACCATAGCCTCATAATATCCTATCCTAATTAGTTTAGGAATTGCTTGCTAAAGGCATAGGAACTCACAAATAACTAATTAGCACTCCAATGAGGAAGATTAAGTTGCTAGAGTGGATTAGAACTTGATTAGAGTTGATTTGAGATGCTAACTTCCTCTCAACTTTGGTGGAGGCTCCTTCTAGTTTTAATTTGACGGCATGAGGCCCTTGAATCTATTTTTAGTATGAATTAGGGTAGTCTTAGGGTGTATTTATAGATTAGGCAAGTGTTTTAGGCCATTAGATTAACCCTAAATTAGATTAGGGCCATCAGATCTCGGAAGCTTCCAGAAAACAGCCCAAAAACATAGCCAAACCCTAAAATGGTGCACCAGGCCAAACTGGCCGAGCACCCCCTGTCGACACCCAAGTCGACAGGGCTGTCGACTTGGTCCTAGACAAGTCGACTGCCCAGTCGACAGGGCTGTCGACTTGGGTAGCTAGGCGGGAATTTTCCCACCTGCGCCCAATGGCCCCAATTTCGAAATTTGAACCTGAATTTTAAATCTGTTTTGAACTTTGAATTTTCTGTAAACTTCATTGGGCCATAACTGGGCCATACGGACTCCGATTTACAAAATTTCGGACTCTATTTCGCGTATTTTTCCGAGACAAACGCAATGACGCAGCCCGTTTCCCCCAATTCTCACATCTGAGATTATTTATTCTGCAATTAGTGAATTTTAGCATTAACTGAAATTCGGGGTGTTACAAGTGTGGTGCGCCACATTTTTCTTCGGAGCATTGATTGATGAGGAGTGGTGCAGCAATTCACCTACCACCATACTTATGTATATCAGCCAAAATTTGCTCTGCTTTTGCTCCCTCTTCATTTTCTCTTTCCCATTCATTTTTCTTGCTTCTGCAAAATTTTGGTTCGTATAAAAAAAGGGAAAAAACAAAGAAAAAAAGGGAAAATAACATAATAGCCCATGCATTAAGTAGCAGCCACCATCCCATTTCTTTTTTTTGCTTGCGCCCTCTCCGTTTCCTCTCTCCTCTCAGCCCAAACTTCTCTACCCTCTTGCTCCGCCTCTCTCAAGCTCCGACAACCATTCACCGCACCGAGTCCGACAGTTCCGACAACATTCGTATCAAACTCCGGCGGCCTCGACAACAACCGCGGCAGCAGCTCACGTTGTCCGTTTTCCGTAGTCTTCCGTTCGTCCGCCGTGTTCTTCTCGTCGTCGTGCAGCTCTCGGACCCGAAAGTGAGTTGTTACTCACGTCTAAACTTTCTATAGTGTTTGCGTGTGTGTAGTTTATATGTATGTTCATGCGTGAGTGTATAAATATATGTGCGTGCTTAAAGGTTGTGATGAACTGTGTGTGGCTTGTGTACATATTGGATGCATGTTTCAGCATACATGCATGAAAAATAAAACAAATGTAATGAAGCTGGGATAAAAAGGAGCAGCTTCTCCTCTGCTCATTTGGAAACCTACACAAGCAGGGCTTCATTTTTTTTCCTAAGTTTTTCTGGAAATTCATACCATGCATGCATGCAACAAAACTAATTGGATAGAGAATACAAGGCAAAGGAACAAACATGGGGTATTGAAAGTGAATGCACATGCATGCATGCGGGGAGCATTTTAATGTTGTACCAGCAAAAAAAAAGAAAAAAAAAGCATAAACAAAAGTGAATCATTTCTTCCGTGGGGATGGACATGCAAGTAACAGGAGGGCGCATTCATTATTTTCTTTTATGGTCACTTCTTTCTATTTTTAATGCAAATAGAAAGAGACAACTTCTCATATATTTCCATTTGATGAACACTAAAAGACACATTTTTACATTCATGCAAGCTAGGGGGGTTTACTTGTTCCCAGCCCACGAAGTGGAAAAAAAAAAGTGAGCTTCCATGAAAAAGGGAGGACACTTTTTTTTTTTTTTTTGTTCTTCCTGGGCATGCATGACAGTAAGCCTTCTTGGCTTCTCCTCTTTATTCCCTTAAACTTTCATTTTCTTCCCAGAAAAGAACCTTCCCATTTAAGTTCCATTCTCCTATCTTCCTTTGGAACTCTCTCCATGTGTGTAGTGTTTGCATGTGTGCTATATAGAAATGTATGTGTGAGTGTATATATGTATACACGTGTGTGAGAGGTTAGTGCAAAAGTGTCCATGCGTGTGTGCATAAAATGTGTGGTGTGTGTTTAATTATAAATATACATGCGTGTGTGTTTAAAATATATGTGTGGTGTGTATGTGTTATATGTTGTGTGTGCACATGCATGGATTAGTGCATATGTGTTCATGTGATGTGTGTTTTGTGCATTAACATATTCAATTTTCTTTTGGAGAAGCAACACAGCAAGTTTCCACCCATTTTTCTCTTTCACCATTCTTTTCTTTTTTCCCCCTGTTTTGCATGCATGCATGTGAACTGTGTATGTACGGTCTTTGAAAAAGAAAAGCTTTTGGAAATATGACTTGAGTTGGACACAAAAGCATGCATGGTTCATTCCATACATAAGCTTTGGAAAAAAAAAATTAAGTAGGTTAATAAAATAAAAATACATCTTTTGCAGACCCAAAATATTTAGGAAGATATGTAAGATCGTAAAAGGGACACATCGAACTCAAATGGCTCTATTTCAAAAATGAACTGTGCAAGCTTTTTCACTGTTTCAGCGCAAGCCGAACACCGAAACTGATAAATGAATATATTTCGGTAATCAGCGCGATAAGACGGGCACAACGGTATATAATTTGCAGTGTCTGCATGCTCCGTTCAAAAACGCGTTACGGACCCCTTTAACGTAAAAATGCGGATGTGAAACGGAGGTCAAAACGTCCGATTTTCGCGAAACGAATTCCACCGTTGGATTACTGTCAATGAACAGAATATTTTTCATGTTTGTCCAAACTTGTTTTGAAGAGATTTTAAAATCGCTAAAAATTGAACTGTTATGCGCAGCTTTGCACTGAAAATTGCGCAACCGACGACATTCAAATTTTCCGACGAAATTTTCACAATTGCTACATTTCAATATATGTATTTCAAATTCCAAATTCCCGTTATGGAAAAAAAAGAATTGTTTCAAATTTTGAAGATTAAACGTTGGTTTAAATTACATACATGAAAATTTGATTTAAATTGATAAAAGAAATTTTAAGTGATTTAAATTTTATTTTAAACTTATTGAAATAACCATTGTTGAACCTCTTATTGAAAAAAAAACACATTAGCCTAAATATTTAAGGAAATAAGTTTCAAAATTGTAAATTTTGGATACAAATTTAGTTAGGAAATACAATTTAGTTAGATGAAGAAAAACTATGAAATTTGAAAGTGAACTTAAGTGAAATATTCAATATTTGGAAATTGTAAATTTTATAAAAGGAAAATACAACTTTTGTTTATTTATTTGGAACTTTGGAATTAGACACAAAGTTAAGTGTATAATTGCAAACGATAAAATGTTGTTAATATTTCAAATTGCAATATTTGATAGTTCAAGTTTAAATAAGAAGTTGAAATACAATTATGGCTTGATCTATTAAATAAATTAATAATGAAAATTAAATGACGTTAGTTGTCAAAGAGACCGGAGCCAGTTGTAAACACATTCTCTGTCAATACTGGTACCACTTTGATAACTATGTTCGTGAAGTGATGATCCAGAATGAAGTGGTTGTTTTTGGTGTACGTTTGCTGGATTGAAGAAAGTGAACGATAATGGATGACCGACACTTGTGTCAAATTTGAACTGACTAAAACAGGAGCCGTGCCGGGCCTTTGAGGCTAGCTACCTCTAGCAGACACACTTCTTCGTGTATTATATTTTTGTTATTTGGTGATCACCCTTGATTTTGGAAGTGTTGTGTTGCGGTGGGCCGTTAGGGGTTACCACCAGTCCGGATCAGGCAAATTGGTAGTATCCTACCTTGGGCATTGCCTCACGTGCCTTGTCATACGTTTTATCTTTATGCGCGACCACTACGAGTTTCTATTTAACATGTGCCTATTAGGGACTCACTGGCTACCGACGTTCTACTGGTTGTGTTACAGGACCTGCATAGACCACATTGTTTAAAAACGTGTTAAGGGGGATCAATGTAAAGCCTTAACGCTATTTTAAATATTTTATATTACTGTCTACATATAATAGCGTATCATACTATATATAGATAGTTTAACGGATCCTTAAGAGATGGAAAATACCGTAACATCTCTTGAGTTATTTGCATCTGAGTTTAGATCTAATCACATTAGAATGTTTAGACCTGACTCGAGTATTTTGTATTTTTCTCATTTCGCTCGGGTCAGACTGAGTATTGCAGTGTTCTCGAGGAGCACTTTATCTGGAGCCAAAGACCTAGTCGAAGACTTTGTCCTATCCAGTATTAGTTCTTATTTCCATTTGTCTTGTATTTGCAAACTTTATGAGTCGCTATATTGTATAATTAAAATGTAACTGTTTAAGTAGCTTCATGAACTGCTTACGTATATTATTTTGTTTCCGCTGCGTGATTCTGTGTTATTATGTATGTGTGTTTCTATTATCTGATTCTATTATACACCCTAAATTGATTATCTGTCAGTTTTGAATCGTTCGAGTTGGACATGTGTGGTTTTATTGTCAACTTGGATTATTCACAAAAGGCGGGTTGTCACAGTTGGTATCGGAGCTAAGGTTTAGAAACACCTTAGCCTGAGGGTAGAACTCATTATAGATAGGGTTAGAAATACCCTAGAATGAGTACAATCATTTCCGAGAGAGCGTATTTTGAAAGTATAAAATGTTTTAAAATCAAACCTATTTTCAAAATCTATTTTTAAACTTTAGCCTATTTTCTTTAAATAGGATTCTCTTCAGTTTAAATTTCTCAAAGTTTGTTCTTATCTCATCCTGAACTTTTCCGGATGAATCGAGGAAGAGGTAATTTCCTTACCACCTCATCGTGAAATTGAATTCCGTATTGATCTTATTCAAAGAGCTAGACCCATTGTACTTGCTCCAAGAAGAATGACACCTAAGGAGAAGATTGAATTAAAAGTGCAAATCAAAGATCTATTCTCTAAAGATCTAATTCGCCGAAGTCATCAGAATGGGGAGCTGTAGTTGTATTTGTAACTAAGTCAGACGGTTCTCTGAGAATGTGCGTAGACTATCGAGAACTGAATAAGCTTACTCACAAGAATTGATATCCAATGCCTCGCATTAATGACCTATTTGATCAACTGCACGGAGCCAAGATATTTTCTCAACTCGACCTTGCTACAGGTTTTTTCCAACTTCGAATTTCTGAAGATAGTATTCCTAAAATAGCTTTTTGAAAAGAAGACTGTTTCTATGAATGGTTAGCTATGCCATTTGGTTTAACTAATGCCCCAGCTTACTTTGTTGACCTCATGAACAGAGTATTCCGGGATGTTCTGAATAAGTTTGTCCTTGTCTTTGTTGATGATATTCTAGTCTTTTCTAAGACTAAAGAAGAACATGAGGAGCATCTCAAGTTTGTTCTTAAAACTTTGAGAGATCATCAACTGAAGGCCAAGTTTTCTAAATGTCATTTCTGGAGAGATGAAGTTATATTTCTTGGACATATTGTTTCCAAGAATGGGATTTCGGTCGATCCAGCTAAGATCGCCGTAATCAAAGATTGGAAAACTCCTGAAACTCCAACCAATATTCGTAGTTTTCTCGGCTTAGCTGGTTATTATAGGAGATTCATCGAGAATTTTGCTCAAATTTCTTCACCACTCACAACTTTGACTAGAAAGAATGTTAAGTTCGATTGGAGCGATAAGTGTATAAAAGCATTTAATGAACTTAGACGCAAGTTAACTTCTGCTCCCGTTCTTACTGTTCTGGATGGAAGTGAAGGTTTGACTGTTTATACCAATGCTTGCGGAGAAGGTTTGGGAGCTGTTCTTATGCAGCATGGTAAAGTTATGACTTATGCTAGTAGATAACTCAGAGTCCATGAGGTTAATTATGCAACGCATGACTTAGAACTACTTGCTGTAGTTTTTGCTCTTAAGTTGTGGAGGCACCATCTTTTGGGAATTAAATTTGAACTCTTCACTGATCACAAATCATTGAAGTGTATCTTTTCTCAAAAGGATATGAATCAAAGACAGGTCAGATGTCTCGAGTTCTTAGCATCCTATGACCTCGACATCAACTATACCCCCGGAAAGGCTAATGTGGTAGCCGACGCTTTTAGTAGAAACAAAGCAATGTTATTCCAAATTAATGCTTCTCCAGCTCTTATGGATCGCATTATTGCTAAGCAGGAAGAAGATGAAATGCTTAGGCGAATAAAGGAAAGTGTTCTCAATAAAGAAGTTGTTAATGTGCAAAAGGGATGGGGCGCTGAAATTGGTTCCAATGGAATTTTGAGGATCAACAATCGTATTTGTGTTCCGAATGTGGATGGTCTAAGACAGGAGGTGCTTAGGGAGAATCATCAGTCCAAACTTTCTATTCATCCTGGGGTCACCAAGATGTATAAGAATATGAAGAAGCTTTATTGGTGGAGTGGAACGAAGAGGGACATTTCTATTCATATCAGTAGATGTGCCACTTGCCAGCAAGTAAAAGCCAACCATCAAAAGACTGCAGGGTTGTTACAGCCTTTAGAGATACCTAACTGGAAATGGGTCAAATTTCTATGGATTTCATAGATGGATTACCAAGGACCAGGAGGGGAAATGAAAGCATTTGGGTTATTGTTGATAGACTAACCAAATCAGCCCACTTTATTCCTGTAAAGACAACTCGAACTGCTTCAAGTTTAGCCGAGCTCTATATGAAGGATATAGTCCGACTTCATGGTGTTCCGTCTAGCATAGTATGTGATAGAGATCCCATTTTTACTAGCAAATTCTGGAAAGCTTTCCAGATAACTTTGGGAACTCAATTGAACCTGAGCATCGCCTATCATCCTCAAACAAATGGTCAGACGGAAAGAGTAAATCAGATTCTGGAGGATTTGCTTCGTGCTTGTGTTTTAGATTTTGGGAAGATCATCTCCATCTCGTTGAATTCACCTATAATAATAGCTATCAGGTAATTTAACTCAAATTAAAATTCATGTTTAAATAAATGTAAATCTTGAATTAATCTTTGAAATTCAGGCGAGTATTAAAATGGCACAGTTCGACGCTCTATATGGACGACCATGTAAATCTCCATCTTGTTGGATTGAATCTGGGAATCAACTTGTTCTAGGCCCCGAAATGATTTTGGAAGCTTCTGAAAAAGTTGGAGAAATTAGAAGGAAGATAGTTAATCTCGTCAAAGTTCAGTGGAGTAGAGATGACCGAGATTGCACTTGGGAAACTGAGGAGTGTATCCATGCCACAAATCCTTAGTTGTTTGCATAAGGTACCCAATTCATCATTAATCATTCTTACGTTTCTGCTTATTTCTTTATTTTCCCTTGTTCCGTTCTTTTCGAGAACGAAAAGTTTTGAGTAGGGGAGAATGTAACGACCTAGGTTTTCGAATCGGAAAAAAAAATTATTTAACGATAAATTCCAAGAAACAAACAAACAAATAAAATAAAACGATTAAATTTAGTTATTAGAATAAATATATTCAAGTTTATTGAATTTAAAATAAAAATAAATATTTGTATGAAAAGAATTTGAAATCACATTTGTAATCAAAACGTTATAAGTTCGTTCTGCATTACTCTGATAAATTTAAACTGAATAAATTTAAATGACCATTCATTAAACTCAGTGAAATTAAAAATAAAAATAGAATTTTTATAAAACGTTCAAATCACTGATAACTGTGTGTCGTTGTGTTCGTCGCGACGTCCTGATTCCAATTGTACGTTTATACTGGTATTTTGGTGTCCGTAAAGACAAATGGAAAGACAGTTATTTCCATACAGGTGACCCTGTAAAGAAGTGCAACGTAAACAATCGGGCTGAAATATATATGTGTTACCAACAAATGTTTACAGACAAAAATAAAGAAGTAAATATCTTCACATTTTTCCTTTGGAGCATTGCTCATGCATTGAAGGAAAGAGACATCTTTTCCATTACTCAGCATGCATGAAGGCATTAAATGAGGAGTCTTCATTGCATTAATGAAGTGATGCAGCACATCATTTGCAGCCGCATTTTTCCTTCATTGCATTTAATGAAGTGTGGTGCGCCACATTTTTCTTCGGAGCATGAATTGATGAGGAGTGGTGCAGCAATTCACCTACCACCATACTTATGTATATCAGCCAAAATTTGCTCTGCTTTTGCTCCATCTTAATTTTCTCTTTTCCATTCATTTTTCTTGCTTCTGGAAAATTTTGGTTCGTATAAAAAAAGGAAAAAAAAACAAACAAAAAAAGGGAAAATAACATAATAGCCCCGCATGAAGTAGCAGCCACCATCCCATTTCTTTTTTTGCTTGCGCCCTCTCCCTTTCCTCTCTCCTCTCAGCCCAAACTTCTCCACCCTCTTGCTCCGCCTCTCTCAAGCTCCGGCAACCACTCACCGCACCGAGTCCGACAGTTCCGACAACATTCGTATCAAACTCCGGTGGCCTCGACAACAACCGCGCGACAGCAGCTCACGTTGTCCGTTTTCCGTAGTCTTCCGTTCGTCCGCCGTGTTCTTCTCATCGTCGTGCAGCTCTCGGGCCCGAAAGTGAGTTGTTACTCACGTCTAAACTTTCTATAGTGTTTGCGTGTGTGTATTTTATATGTATGTTCATGCGTGAGTGTATAAATATATGTGCGTGCTTAAATATATGGTTGTGATGAACTGTGTGTGGCGTGTGTACATATTGAATGCATGTTTCAGCATACGTGCATGAAAAATAAAACAAATGTAATGAAGCTGGGATAAAAAGGAGCAGCTTCTCCTCTGCTCATTTGGAAACCTACACAAGCAGGGCTTCATTTTTTTTTCCTAAGTTTTTCTGGAAATTCATACCATGCATGCATGTAACAAAACTAATTGGATAGAGAATACAAGGCAAAGGAACAAACATGGGGTATTGAAAGTGAATGCACATGCATGCATGCGGGGAGCATTTTAATGTTGTGCCAGCAAAAAAAAAAAGAAAAAACAGAAGAAGAGGCATAAACATAAGTGAATCATTTCATCCCTGGGGATGGACATGCAAGTAACAGGAGGGCGCATTCATTATTTTCTTTTATGGTCACTTCTTTCTATTTTTAATGCAAATAGAAAGAGACAACTTCTCATATATTTCCGTTTGATGAACACTCAAAGACACATTTTTACATTCATGCAAGCTAGGGGGGTTTACTTGTTCCCAGCCCATGAAGTGGGAAAAAAAAAGTGTGCTTCCATGAAAAAGGGAGGACACTTTTTTTTTTTGTTCTTCCTGGGAATGCATGACAGTAAGCCTTCTCGACTTCTCCTCTTTATTCCCTTAAACTTTCATTTTCTTCCCAGAAAAGAACCTTCCCATTTAAGTTCCATTCTCCCATCTTCCTTTGGAACTCTCTCCATGTGTGTAGTATTTGCATGTGTGCTATATAGAAATGTATGTGTGAGTGTATATATGTATACACGTGTGTGAGAGGTTTGTGCAAAAGTGTCCATGCGTGTGTGCATAAAATGTGTGGTGTGTGTTTAATTATAAATATACATGTGTGTGTGTTTAAAATATATGTGTGGTGTGTATGTGTTATATGTTGTGTGTGCACATGCATGGATTAGTGCATATGTGTGCATGTGATGTGTGTTTTGTGCATTAACATATTCAATTTTCTTTTGCAGAAGCAACACAGCAAGTTTCCACCCATTTTTTCTCTTTCACCATTCTTTTCTTTCTTTCCCCTGTTTTGCATGCATGCATGTGAACTGTGTATGTAAGGTCTTTGAAAAAGAAAAGCTTTTGGAAATATGACTTGAGTTGGACACAAAAGCATGCATGGTTCATTCCATACATAAGCTTTGGAAAAAAAATTAAGTAGGTTAATAAAATAAAAATACATCTTTTGCAGACCCAAAATATTTAGGAAGATATGTAAGATCGTAAAAGGGACACATCGAACTCAAATGGCTCTGTTTCCAAAATGAACTGTGCAAGCTTTTTCACTGTTTCAGTGCAAACCGAACACTGGAACTGATAAATGAATAAATTTCGGTAATCAGCGCGACGAGACGGGCACAACGGTATATAATTTGCAATGTCTGCATGCTCCGTTCAAAAACGCGTTACGGACCCCTTTAACGTAAAAATGCAGATGTGAAACGGAGGTCAAAACGTCTGATTTTCGCGAAACGAATTCCACCGTTGGATTACTGTCAATGAATAGAATATTTTTCATGTTTGTCCAAACTTGTTTTGAAGAGATTTTAAAATCGCTAAAAATTGAACTATTATGCGGAACTTTGCACTGAAAATTGCGCGACCGATGACATTCAAATTTTTCGACGAAATTTTCACAACTGCTACATTTCACTATACGTATTTCAAATTTCAAATTTCCATTATGAAAAAAAAGAATTGTTTCAAATTTTGAAGATTAAACTTTGGTTTAAATTATATACATGAAAATTTGATTTAAATTGATAAATGAAATTTTAAGTGATTTAAATTTTATTTTAAACTTATTGAAATAACCATTGTTGAACCTCTTATTGAAAAAAACACATTAGCCTAAATATTTAAGGAAATAAGTTTCAAAATTGTAAATTTTGGATACAAATTTAGTTAGGAAATACAATTTAGTTAGATGAAGAAAAACTATGAAATTTGAAAGTGAACTTAAGTGAAATATTCAATATTTGGAAATTGTAAATTTTATAAAAGGAAAATACAACTTTAGTTTATTTATTTGGAACTTTGGAATTAGACACAAAGTTTAGTGTATAATTGCAAACGATAAAATGTTGTTAATATTTCAAATTGCAATATTTGATTGTTCAAGTTTAAATAAGAAGTTGAAATACAATTATGGCTTGATCTATTGAATAAATTAATAATGAAAATTAAATGACGTTAGTTGACAAAGAGACCGAAGCCAGTTATAAACACATTCTCTGTCAATACTGGTACCACTTTGATAACTATGTTCGTGAAGTGATGATCCAGAATGAAGTGGTTGTTTTTGGTGTACGTTTGCTGGATTGAAGAAAGTGAACGATAATGAATGACCGACACTTGTGTCAAATTTGAAATGACTAAAACAGGAGCTGTGCCGGGCCATTGAGGCTAGCTACCTCTAGCAGACACACTTCTTCGTGTATTATATTTTTGTTATTTGGTGATCACCCTTGATTTTGGAAGTGTTGTGTTGCGGTGGGCCGTTAGGGGTTACCACCAGTCCGGATCAGGCAAATTGGTAGTATCCTACCTTGGGCATTGCCTCACGTGCCTTGTCATACGTTTTATCCTTATGCGCGACCACTACGAGTTTCTATTTAACATGTGCCTATAGGGGACTCACTGGCTACCGACGTTCTACTGGTTGTGTTACAGGACCTGCATAGACCACATTGTTTAAAAACGTGTTAAGGGGGATCAATGTAAAGCCCTAACGCTATTTTAAATATTTTATATTACTGATAGACATTACATATAATAGCGTATCATATTATATATAGATAGTTTAACGGATCCTTAAGAGATGGAAAATACCGTAACATCTCTTGAGTTATTTGCATCTGAGTTTAGATCTAATCACATTAGAATGTTTAGACCTGACCCGAGTGTTTTGTATTTTTCTCATTTCACTCGGGTCAGACTGAGTATTGCAGTGTTCTCGAGGAGCACTTTATCTGGAGCCAAAAACCTAGTCGAAGACTCTGTCCTATCCAGTATTAGTTCCTATTTCCATTTGTCTTGTATTTGCAAACTTTATGAGTCTCTATATTGTATAATTAAAATGCAACTGTTTAAGTAGCTTCATGAACTGCTTACGTATATTATTTTGTTTCCGCTGCGAGATTCTGTGTTATTCTGTATATGTGATTCTATGATCTGATTCAATTATACACCCTAAATTGATTATCTGTCATTTTTGAATCGTTCGAGTTGGACATGTGCGGTTTTATTGTCAACTTGGATTATTCACAAAAGGCGGGTTGTCACAGCGGTGATTGAGGACCAGCGATCTTCACATCGAATAGACGACAACTGCTGATACCCGTGATTGGAGTAGCTACCTTGAAGGGGCTACAGTGGTGGCCGTCCGGACGTAGTGTTGATTAGTACGGATTTGTCTTTCGCTCAGACCCAGAGCATAAGCTTATAAATGGAATATGTGTCTGACATTGTACTCCTTTATATTGTGTTTATTGATTTTCTGTCGAATGTATGAATGTTTGGTGGCGGAGAATTTATTCTCTTGCTTAACACCCTTTCATACATTTCGGCAAAGGATTGGTAGTGTGATATGGAGTGACGATGTGGCATGCTAAGATGCATATGATCAAGGCTTTGTTGAAAAGCAGGCCTTGTGGTTGATGATCAAAGCACGACCTGTTTAGGCATAGCTTTGTGTATAGCGTGACTTCGCGAACCTCATACACCAGCGGAGACTAAAACGGGAGAAGGGAACGCAGGTAGAGCAGCACGTTTCTTTCTAGCTAGAAGTGGTGTTTGGGCTTTAACACGGCCCGGCATTTTACTTATGTGGATGATGGAATGAGGCGCCTCGGATGATAGGTCCTATAGGATCGGGAAACATGTGTTCAGGAATAACTAATCCACGAAGCTGTATGTGTGGACCGGACCTGCAGCTATCCAAGGGTTCACTACGGGGGATCCTGAGACATTAGCTAGAGTGTCTCGAATCGGTAAGGAGCTCCTCCCTAGCCTTGACTCATGATGGAAATCCAAACTTCTAATACGAACCCACGGATTTGATTGTATTACTAGTATGGAAGCATAGTATTATGGTATCTATGTGTCCTAGGATTGATACATTATGATTGAACTGTTTTTGAAAAGTTATATACACTAATAATAATATCAAATTCGTTTTTATCGTACCAAGCATGTTTAATCACCATAAGGTAAAACTCTATCCTCTGGTGTGCGTTGCATTGTGTGATGGGACCTGAGTCTTATGGTGATTCCATTTTTCCAAAAGCATTGCGTTGTTTAACGATTTACTTTAAGTTATGCACAACAATCCATTGGAGTAAACCCGTTCCGCGTTAGCGGCGTGGTCCTTGGATTTGCTTTATTACTATTAGTTAAATTAGTTAAGAATTCTCACACTAGTCCCATGACTGACCCGTTGTTTGTTTCCACCTTTGCAAACTCGGGTGCCCTTTTTTTCCACACGGGCAGTCGAGTAGCTTTTTGCAGATATTTACTTCTTGAGCAGGATTCTGGATTGATGCTTAAAGCTGTGTCCAGAGCATAGTTCTCTTCCGCTGTATCTATTTTATTTTCGCTGCACTGTATTAAATTTATTGTAAAATTTTCTTCTGCTGTATTTTAATTCCGATGTACTCTGATATATTCTGTACTCTGATATTGTATTATCATGATGTAATAAAAGTCTGTTTTTATTGTTCTGATGTTGTTGTATTCCCAAAGTTAAAGTATTCGTGGGTTTCCAACTTTTGGGTCAGACTTGTGTGGTTTATGGTCGATCCAAAGAGCGGGAATTTACGGGTCTTTACAGTTGGTATCAGAGCTTTGGTTAGCTCAAATCTTTGGGATACAACTCATTAGAACTGAACAAAAGACTCATCAGAGATTGGATTAGTAATATCCAATAAGAATACTCATTAGAGATAGGATCAGCAGTATCCTAGAATGAGAAAACTCGTTAGAGATGGGGTTAGTAATGCCCCAGAATGAGTTGAGAGTGCCCAGCTTATAATATACGTATTTGTAATTATAATCTATTTTAGGAAATATGATTTTTGAATATATAAAAGTTATATATTTGAAAGTTAGTCAACTAATAAAATTATAGAAACGAATTAAAGAATGAAAGATGAGTTTATTAATTAAACACTTTTAACTTCGTTCCTTTTCGAGGACGAAAAGTTTTTAAGTGGGGGAGACTGTAATAACCCTGAATTTTGGGGTAAATTTTAAAATTTATTTTTAAGAAATATTAATGGGTTTTGATATTTAAAATAATTTATTTAAAATAAAATGATTAAAAATTGATTTAAATCGAAGTTAGAATGAATAATTTAATTTTAATTATAAAAATGTTAGAAACAACGTGGTAGTTTGAAAAGTCAAACTTGAACTTTGACTGATCGTACAGGATGCAAAATTTAACGGATTTTAGTGAAACCAAAAATATTAGATTCTATTTAAAAATATCTTTCTAACGAATCTGAAAAATTGAAATTTCATAG
Organism: Allium sativum; assembly: GCA_030737875.1. Taxonomy (NCBI): domain Eukaryota; kingdom Viridiplantae; phylum Streptophyta; class Magnoliopsida; order Asparagales; family Amaryllidaceae; genus Allium; species Allium sativum. The sequence goes on from CM060915.1 coordinate 383,980,820, forward strand.
CAGGAATCAAAAGTTATGCCAGTTTAAATTTAGAAAGGTCGCTATGAAATTTACAAAGGACAAAAACACTACTTTTTGAATACGAAGGAATTTGAACTCGAAACCACATCCATTGAGTTCAGAATGATGTTTCTACATTGAAAAACAGTAAACACTTATATATTTCGAGTTTCGAAAATTATTTGTTTAAAAATGTATTTTTAATATTTAATATATAGCCCTTAAAAATAGCCATTTTTCAAACGACCTTGGTTTTCGACGAAACCACTTTTGTTGGATTTGTATCGTCAAAACATAGCCGAAAATATTTTTTTGGGAATTTTTGAAGTTAAGTTGTGGCCCTGGTGAATTTATTTGTACGGTTGAATTATAAATAAAAGATTTAAATTTTAAATCTGAAAAATGGAGGCCAAGATGACCATTTGGGCTGACCAGACATATCCAGATGAGTTCGGAATGGGGGATATTAGGCATGAACGACCGTCGTTGGGCTGAAATCAGAAAAAGTTGCAAAACAGGCCTTTATTGGGAAATTAGGGAATAAAATAATATTTTATTATATAAAGGGTACAGATGCCGCTCCTTCTTCCCCGATTCATTCACGCACCAGATAACCCATAGCCGCCATACCCTTCCAAGCTTCTCTCCTCCTTCTCTCCCAATCCACAAAGAATTAGACTTAGGTTATGTTGAACTTTTTGAAGCTCTTATCTTCCTCTTCCTTCTCCGACAAGTCTCACATCAAATCGCGCCCCATAGCCCTCGAATCGCGAGCCCCAACCCGCGCTGAATGGACCCCCGCCGCTCCTCCTCCTTGCAACCGCACCTCCCCATCTTCCTGGCGTGGATGCACCTCTCCTCGGCGGTCACTCTCCAACAAACGACACCTAAAATCGTCAACCGTAGCTCGAGTTATCTCGATCCAAAGTTTTGAACAATTTCTGAGTTATACGGTATATAATTTGATCATATTTTAACATCCATAAGTGCTGCAAATTTAAAATTTCATTGTAAAACTCATATTTTATTCGTACGATTTCAGAATTGAACGAATTCAGAGTCATTAGGACCGTGTCGTCGAATACAACATTCTAGATCTGGTTTGAACAATTTCTGAGTCCTCGATATTAGATCTGACCAAATAGCAATGTGAGATTTCTATATTTTTAATTTTAAAATTAATTATTTATTCTACTGTGGAATTTATATTTGTTCTATTTAAAATTCATGTTAATGTTGTGTATGTAATGATTTCAGTGTTGACTGTTTTATGTTGATGATGAATTACTGAATTGTTTGTGTGTTTCATGGTAGTTATGGAAATTTACATGTCGCTTACGTTAGATTCATTTTGTGGTAATAAAAAAAAAGATTCATTTTGTTGTAAAAAAAAAAGAGAAAGATTCATTTTTGTTTTGTAATAAAATAAGAAAACATTCATTTTTGTTTGTGTATTGAAAGTTAACAAACAATTTTCATTTTTAGTGAAAGTTAAAAAGAATATTTTTGATATTCTTTTGTTAAAATGGAAATTTATATTATTTATCACTGTTTTGTCAATATAAATTAGTAGCGTCAAAATTCACCGTTTTGTCAATATAAATTAGTAGCGTCAAAATTCACCGTTTTGTCAATAAAATTTAGTAGAGTCAAAATTCGCCGTTTTGTCAAAATAAATTAGTAGCGTCAAAATTCACCGTTTTGTCAACATAAATTAGTAGCGTCAAAATTCACCGTTTTGTCAAAATAAATTAGTAGCGTCAAAATTCACATTTTTGTCTAAAGGAAAGAGTTGAAATAAAAATGTACATTTTTGTTACATGTGATGGTTGAGAACAAAAATAATATTTTTGTTAAAAAGAGATTTGAAAAAAAAGACAAACTTGTTGTATACATTTTTATTTATATCCTATGGGTAATAAAAGGGCAAGATTTGTAAACTCATTTTTATTTACATGTTATATGTAAAACAAAATATTTATTTTGTTAAATAGAAGGGTATGTCATAACAAAACGTTCATTTTGTTAAATAGTGAATGGTTAGAATTGATTTAATGTAAACATATTCTTTTTATGTTAACGTGTAACGTTAGAAAATATTTTGTATGTTAAAACATTATTTGTAGCTTGCTAGTAAAGAAGTAAATGAGAAGCGCATAAAATGTACATGTTTTGGAATATGTTTGTATTTATTAGAAATATAATTTTTAACATAGTCCTATTTTGTTGTACCGAATAATGCAAATATAACTTAGAAATAGAAGTTCACTTTTTATTTGCATTTCACAATGCAAATATGTCATAGAAGTAGGGGTTCACTTTTCATTTGTATTTTACAATGCAAATAAAGTATAGGGATGCAAATTACACTTTTTATTTGCATTCCACAATGCAAATACGATATGGAAATAAAAGTGCATCCTTTTTATTTGTGTCTTCCAATGTAAAAAAGAAGAATTAAAAATTTTATGTTTTTCAATGTAAATAAAGGAATTTACATTTATATGTAAATAAAAAAGGGGTTTGATAGGAATGCACATTTTTAAAAGATTAAATAGAAATTTACATTTTATATGTAAATAAAGGATGAAATAAAAGTTACACTTTTATATGTAAATAAAATGTGAAATAGACATTTACATTCTCAATATAAAATAAAAGAATGATTTGAAATAAAGTTTACATTTTTAATGTAAATAAGATAAAAAAATGAAAGTTACATTTTTAATGTAAAAAGTAAAGTTTACATTTTTTAATGTAATAAGATAAAAAAATGAAAGTTACATTTTTAATGTAAAAGGTAAAGTTTACATTTTTAATGTAAATAGGATTAAAAAGATGAAAGTTACAATTTTAATTTAAATAGAAAAGTATACATTTTAATGTGAATAAGAGAAGGAGAACTTTACATTTTTTTAGAACTTAAAGAAGAAGATTACATTTTTGTGTAATTTAGAATTTAAAGAAGGAAAATTACATTTTCATATAAATAGAACTTAAAGAAGAAGATTTACATTTTAATCAATTGAATTTTTATTAAAAAGGACAACGGTATGAAATTTACATATTCATGTAAAAGAATTTCAGTAAAGATTATAACGATGAAATTTATATTTTAATGAGTTAGATTTTCATTAAAAAGATTAAAGATATGAAATTTACATTTTCATGTGTAAAGATTAAAGCAAGAATATCATTTTGCTTGTAAAGAAAAGAATGACACAAAATAATCATTTTTGTTGAATTAGAAATGACGCACAAGAAATTGCATGTTTGTGTACATTGAAAATAGTAAAAAAAAATACATTGCATGTATAGGTTGTGTATGTGAATTATAATTAAAATAAACAGTATTGTGTGTTATGTTATATATATCTTTACTTGTCATGATTACCACAATAATGAAATGACCGACAAAATTGTATGTATATATATATAATCATATATATAAACAAATTTCAATGGAACGAATCGAGCGTGGTAGTTCACTTTATAGAATTGTACTTTTAATTGATTATACCGAAATATCCGACCGTCGGACTTTCCCAAATCTGGAACCGTTAGGTTCGCCTTAAGAAGATCTTTCCAACGTTATAAATTATGTTAAAATCCAACGGTTAGATTTAGAGAAATGTGTAAAACAAATTTGGGTGAAAACATCGCCAAGGTCGCCTTTTGACTTGGAGCGTCGCTAAATGGAATTTAATTATTTTTATATAAATAAAAATAAAGGTTGATCGTTATAAATTAATATCAATGATATGAAATGATTTTTAAATATATATATATATATATGCGAGGATCATTAGAAAAGTCTAAGTTCAATCTCATTTCAAATGATCATACGACGAATGAAAGTCGAAGAGTTGAAGACGGTGATTGAAGACCGGCGATCTTCACATCGAATGGACAACAACTGCTGATGCCCGTGATTGGAGTAGCTACCTTGAAGGGGCTACAGTGGTGGCCGTCCGGACGTAGTGTTGATTAGTATGGATTTGGCTTTCGCTCAGACTCAGAGCATAAGCTTATAAATGGAATGTGTGTCTGACATTGTACTCCTTTATATTGTATTTATTAATTTTCTGTCGAATGTATGAATGTTTGGTGATGGAGAATTTATTCTCTTGCTTAACACCCTTTCATATATTTCGGCAAAGGATTGGTTGTGTGATATGGAGTGACGATGTGGCATGCTAAGATGCATATGATCAAGGCTTTGTTGAAAAGCAGGCCTTGTGGTTGATGATCAAAGCACGACCTGTTTAGGCATAGCTTTGAGTATAGCATGACTTCGCGAGCCTCACACACCGGCGGAGTCTAAAATGGGAGAAGGGAACGCAGGGAGAGCAGCACGTTTCTTTCTAGCTAGAAGTGGTGTTTGGGTTTTAACACGGCCCGGCATTTTACTTATGTGGATGATGGAATGAGGCGCCTCGGATGATAGGTCCTATAGGATTGGGAAACGTGTGTTCAGGAATAACTAATCCACGAAGCTGTATGTATGGACCGGCCCTGCAACTATCCAAGGGTTCACTACGGGGGATCCTGAGACATTAGCTAGAGTGTCTCGAATCGGTAAGGAGCTCCTCCCTAGCCTTGGCTCATGATGGGAATCCAAACTTCCAATACGAACCCATGGATTTGATTGTATTACTAGTATGGAAGCATAGTATTATGGTATCTATGTGTCCTAGGATTGATACATTATGATTGAACTATTTTTGAAAAGTTATATACACTAATAATAATATCAAATTCGTTTTTATCGTACCAAGCATGTTTAATCACCATAAGGTAAAACTCTATCCTCTGGTGTGCGTTGCATTGTGTGATGGGACCTGAGTCTTATGGTGATTCCATTTTTCCAAAAGCATTGCGTTGTTTAACGATTTACTTTAAGTTATGCACGACAATCCATTGGAGTAAACCCGTTCCGCGTTAGCGGCGTGGTCCTTGGATTTGCTTTATTACTATTAGTTAAATTAGTTAAGAATTCTCACACCAGTCCCATGACTGACCCGTTGTTTGTTTCCACCTTTGCAAACTCGGGTGCCCTCTTTTTCCACACCGGCAGTCGAGTAGCTTTTTGCAGATATTTACTTCTTGAGCAGGATTCTAGATTGAAGCTTAAAGCTGTGTCCAAAACATAGTTGTCTTCCACTGTATCTATTTTATTTCCGCTGCACTGTATTAAATTTATTGTAAAATTTTCTTCTGCTTATTTTAATTCTGATGTACTCTGATATATTCTGTACTCTGATGTTATATTATCATGATGTAATAAAAGTCTGCTGTTATTATTATGATGTTGTTGTATTCCCAAAGTTAAAGTATTCGTGGATTTCCAACTTTTGGGTCAGACTTGTGTGATTTATGGTCGATCCAAAGAGCGGGAATTTACGGGTCTTTACAGATAGTGCACAAGCTGAAAACAAACTATCATAGCAGCGGAAAATCCAAATACAGCTTATGTTCCACATCATCATTATTACAACTTTTTAAATTGTCTCTAAAGGTAAAAGCAAGATAAGGGAGGTACACTACTAATGCCCAAGTAGTGACCACCAACGACACAGGGAGAATATCTATATGTATATCATATGTGGAAGCCTCCTGCTCGCCTCTGGATCAGCTACTCGTGCATCACCAGCTAACGTGTCTCTAGTCTGCTCGTTTAGGTGCACCCAGAGTAATAAGAAGAGACATAAAACTCTGGGTCAAACAAAAGTATGGTGTGAGCGATAAGCAGCTAAACAGAACAATAATAGGTATACTAAACCATACCTGGACCTGCAACCAAAGAGTTAGCACTACATACTATACAACACTTTAAGGTGCCACTAACATATGGTGTACAAGCATACGGGGGTGGGGGTGTGCATGTCATAGTGATGAAAAACAATCAAGCATAACAACCATCCTCACATCTCTCACTCAGTGCGTAAAGCATACGATATCCACCACTTCGATCACCCAATACTTTGCTATGATCACTTTGCCCCATGAAGCCACAACGGCTTCACTGCACAGATCCATAGCCACTAATACTTCGCTTGTCCACTTTGCCCCATGGAGTCGTACACACCCCACTGCACTGGCTCATAGCCTTACCAATCCTTTACTATGTCCACTCTGCCCCATGGAGTCACAATGGCTCCACTACACTGGCTCATAGTCTTACTATGATCACTTTGCCCCTCAAGTCATGATGACTCTACTGCACTGATACGTAGTCCTTCATTCCTTTTCAATGGTGAATCAAAGTTATGAACGTCGACAACTCTTTAGCACACGTCCCGCAGCAAAGCCCAACCATGAAGTGAACTCATTGGTTCCCAACTGGATCCTGAGCTCTAACTTCCATTTGGACTACCTTTGCATCTCGGGTTTTTGGTCATCACTGGATCGGTTCGGATCCTCAACTCTTCTTCTCTGTCGGTTCAGATCGGTCTCTTCGAAGTGCTCTGGGTCAGATCGTGGCCTCTAAGTCCCTTTTTAGTACATCGGTTCGGTTCGGGTGCTCTTTGGCGGGTCGGGTAGATGCATCTTGGTTCGGTTCAGGTTACTGGTCTCCGATCCGATCCACTTCCCCTTCCTCTTCAGTTCCGATCCCCTTCTCTTCCCTTCAGTTGATCCGATTCCCCCTTCTTTAGCTCGATCCGATCCCAGTTCAACCATTTTGGCCTTCCTTTTTGCCATACTTCCCCTTGTGCCAAGCCTCGGTTCGGTTCGGTGATCCCTTGCCCAGTCCACTATCCGGTCCGAGCCCATTCCCCCGATCCGATCCGAAAGCCTGCACCATTTTCCTGCAACTTTTCCAGCGAGTGTTTTACGCCATTCGATGGCGTTTTCGACCATTCTAACTATTCTAATCAATCAAAAAGCATACCATACAGTCATAGCAACAAGTAGAAGTGACCTCAAACACCAAAACATCAATATGATAGGTTAAAATGGATCAAACATAGCTAAAACCCCATATTTTCCCTTAAGCATGTTTAAGCAAAACCAGTGACATGATTAATAAAACTTAACCAAATCAAACCCAATTTCTAACAGAGGTCTAAAACAATATTTAAGAATTTATAAATATTTTTCCAGAATTTATTAGTGTACAAATTCGCTAATCATCACTAATTACCCCTAATTAACCATAATATGTGAAGAACTATGCAAATAACTCACCTTAGCCACAAATAAACCTTAAATCTGAAATAAATCTCTGATATGGCGTGAATACCAATGCTAAACAGCAGTTCTAATCTTGATTTGGTGAAGATCTCCCTTGATTTGATGTTGCTAAGCTTAATCCTTAATTAGAAAGTGGTTTAGAGGTGATTTAGACGTTGGAGGCTATTTTTAGGGTTTCTAAGAGGTAAGTGGAGGCTAGAAAACTGAAATGGAATAAAACCCTAACTCTTTTCAGCCTCCCCATAACCCTAATCCCGAAATGGGTTATGGGCCCATCCACTAATCACCTTATTTGGCCCGGTTAAGCAGTTTTTCACCTTCCAAACCTTATTTCAGACATATCTCCCAAACGGTAAGTCGTTTAACTATTATGACCACTCTACGGGAAGGTAAACCATCAAACGAATCTAATGGAAGTGGTTTCAAGCCAAAATTTCTTTCTAGTCAAAAGTTATGGCCAAAACAATATCAGCTACGGGCAAAACGGTCATTTAAAGATTGGCAAAAATCATGAACATGGGAAATGAACCTAATGGTCGTTTCCTAAAGCCACATAACCATATGAATTCATACAAAAGAGAAATAAATATTCTACGATCCTCCGATGCGTAGAATGTGGGTTGTTACAAATAATTCAATCCAAAGGGAATTTCAAATATGGAACTGTAGCTTAACATAGTTAATTCAAGAATGGATATAGAAATGGAATTAAATAAAATTGATTTAGAACTTGGCAAACAAATAAATATTAATCGAATTTAATCGAACCAATTGGATATAATAAATAATTAGGTGATCTGGATAAATTGGTTGTGCATTGTTTGTTTATAGTACATTAGATGGTTGAATGAATTTATCGACAATGTAATATAATGTTGAATGAATTGAAATTTATGTAGTCATAATTGTTAATCAGTGGAATGTTATTTAAAATTTCATGTAATTGTTACTTATATGGTAAACAGAATTAGTACAGGTACTGGAGGTTATGAGGATCGATTTTGGTTCCGTGAACTGCCTATAAGTTAAGAAAGTATGCTTAGTATTGCCCGTATAAGGTACGCCTATCCCAAATATAATTTTTTGGGTTTTGAATTTTGTTTTTTGGAACCATTTGGGTCGATTTATATATATTCGTTGTTCCTGCAATATTGCAGAAGTCCCTCCATACAGGGGAGAATCTGCCAAATATTTTCCAAAATTTAAAGTGTCAGAGTATTTTTGGTTAATAGTAATGAATTGGTTTTTCATTAAAAACTAGTTGGGTCTGTTAAGGCAAAAATTCAGAAATGGATTTTTGAAGAGTTAATGGGATTGAAGCATTTTTCCTACCTTAGTAATTTCGGGGACGAAATTCTTTTAAGGGGAAGGACCGTAACAACCCAAATTTTTAACCGTTTTGTTTAAACATTTAATTTGGGTTTAAATGTTGATTTGGAAATATAAAGGGATTTTTATTATTTAAAACGAGGTTTTAACGTATAATTTATAGTTTAATTATAAACGAGCTCCTAATATCATGGTAGTTCGTAATATTATGTTTTGAAATTCAATTGAATACACAGAATTCATTTTAAGTCAGAAATTTTTACAACAAGAATTTTCTGAATTTATTTGATTATAATTTTCTACTGAAATCGAAAAATCAAGATTTCATGTTATAGGTTCTGACTTATGTCCAAATGAAATTTTCAAATAGTCGTTATGGAATCGTTTTAAATTATAATGTTCTATTTAATAAATAAAAAGGGGTTTTTAATGAATTGAATATCGTTTTAAACAGAAATTCAATAAAAATGATTTCTGAATAGTTATATATGTTGTTGGAATATAATAAAAGTTAACAAATTTTTAAAAATACTTAGTTTAATGTTGATTTGGCCGAAATGTAAATTTTATATTAATTTAATCTAGTTAAAAATAGCCAATTTTGAATCAGACACAAATTTCAATGAAAGTAGTATCATTGGATCTATAACCTTAAAATTTTGTATGAAAATAAATTTCACAGTGATCCGATGTCATATGTGACTTCAACAGCCATAAACGCATAGCTAGTTTGCATAGAAATCAATTAAACGAATTTAATTTAGTTAAAAGAATTTGTGTATAAATTAAGCTAGCTATCGAATTAAGACGTGAGACTTATTCAATTGAATACGTATTGAAATTTAGTGTCTGGATATGTATGGTTCGTTATTTTTGGAAACCACGTATTTTATTGTCCAATTATAGCGTGTTTTACCCGTAAAATATTATTCTAAGTGAAGAGAATTGGAATGTGAAGAAACTTATGCCATTGGATTTGTATGAATTAGGTATAATATAAATTCGATTTTCGTATCGATCGGACTTATAGTTCGATCGTGGAAACAACAAATGCCTAGATTTTTTATGTAATCTTTTTATCGATTTAACAAGAATCTTATAAATAACCAATTTTCAAACGGCCTTAGAATTCAACAAAACTAATTTTATTGAATCCGCAATGACTAATTAATGTAGGATTTCAAGTTTCAAGATTTTTTGAAGTTAATATGTGATCGTGCGCAATTTAAACGTGTATCGATTCACATGGTGGCATTATAAAGGAATTTTTACAAATGATCTTGGAACTCGACGAAACCTATTTCATCATGTCCGGAATATTTAATTATTCTGGAATCTTAATTTCCGTCTCAATTGGATATCGTATGAAGTGTTTTTTGCGTGAAGTTTGCGGCATAAGTTTCGTAATAATTGAATAGTAATATTGTATACACCTATTTATATACCATATCGTGAAAATCCTAAAAGGATCCAATCGAATGGACAACGCTTGGTTTCATCCTCTCCCCTAATTCGAACGATCGGAAACGTTTGATACTTCTTCCACCAAAATTTCTAAATTTGTAAATCAAATTGAAAGTCGTCCAACTACAAGATCCTATAACTCAGCAAGACCTAGCTTTTCAATGGCTATGATCATCTTTAGGCTTCTGGATTGGTTGGAATATGTCTCGAAAGCCACGATGTTTCAACCGCTTATGACAGCGGTTGACGATACCAAGTTGGATGGGGTTTTGGTGGAAGAATGGCGAGGCTAGGGCACGTGCAATGGTGTTGTCAGATCGACGTCAGGCCGAAGGTAGGACGGTGTGGTGATCAGCTGTAGCAGTGTTTGTTGTGTATTAGGCATATGAATGAAAACAGTGTAATTTGGAATGGAGGAAAATGAATGGAAATCGACCTAATGTTAATTAGGGGATAAATTAGTTAATTATTATTATTATTATTATTATTATTATTATTATTAAGTAACCCTTTAATATGTAAATCAGGATAGGATGAAGTGCGAACTGGAACAAACATGAGATGGAATCACGAAGCAAAGTGTAAACAAAGGAATCAGCCTAATTGAAGTGTAAATGAAAGTAATTAATTAAGCAAATTATTAATTAAAGAAAGTTAATGATTTCAATTAAGCGAGCTCGTAACATCGCGGTAGTTCATAATGTTACGTTTTGAACTTCAACTGAATATACATAATCCATATTAAGTCGGAATTTATTACAATGAGAATTTTTCGAATCTATTTTATTGTAATTTTCTAATGAAAGCGAAAAATCAAGATTTCATGTTATAGATTTTGACTTATGTCCAAATGAAATTTTCAAATAGTAGTTATGGAATCTTTATAAATTATAATTTTTTATTTAATAAGTAACAAGGGGTTTTTAATGAATTGAATATCGTTTTAACTAGGAATTCAATAAAACAATTTCTGAATAGTTATATATGTTGTTGGAATAAAATAGAAGCTAACAGATTTTTTAAAATATTTAGTTTAATGTTGATTTGGTAGAAATGTGAATTTTATATTAATTTAATCTAATTAAAAATAGCCAATTTTGAAACAGACACAGATTTCAATGAAACTAGTTTCATTGGACCTATAACGTTAAAATTTTGTATGAAAATAAATTTCGCCGCGATCCGATGTCATATGTGACTTTGGCAGCCATAAACGCATAGCTAGTTTGCATAGAAATTAATTAAATGAATTTAATTTAACTAAAAGGAATTTGTTTATAAATTAAGCTAACGATCGAATTAAGATGCGAGACTTATTCCATTGAATTCGTATTGATGTTTAGTGTCGGGATATGTATGGTTCATTATTTTTGGAAACCATGTATTTTATTGTCCAATTATAGCGTTGTTTTACGCGTAAAATATTATTCTAGGCGAACAGCCTCGGAATGTGAAGAAACTTATGTCGTTCGATCCGTATGAATAAGGTATTATAGAAATTCGATTTTTGTATAGATCAGACTTATAGTTCGATCGTGGAAATGACAAAGCCTAGATTTTTTTATGTAATCCTTTTATCGATTAAACATAAATCTTAAGAATAACCAATTTTCAAACTGCCTCAGAATTCAACAAAACTAATTTTTTTGAATCCTTAGTGATTAATTATTGTACAATTTCAAGTTTTAAGATTTCTTGAAGTTCATATGTGATCGTGCGCAATTTAAACGCACATCAATTCACATTGTGACATGACAATGGAATTTTTACAAACGATCTTAGAATTTGACGAAACATATCCCATCATGTCCGGAATATTTGATTTTTTTTAGAATCTCAATTTTCATCAAAATTGGATGTCGTATGAAGTGGTATTTGAGTGAAGTTTGTGGCGTAAGTTTCATAATAATTAAAATGTAATATTATATACACCTATTTATATACCATTTCGTGAAAACCCTAAATGGCTCCAATCGCATTGTCAATGCTTGGTTTCAGCCTCCATCCTAATTCGAACGATCGAAAATGTTCGATACTTCTTCAACCAAAATTTCTACATCTGTAAATCTAATTGAAAATCATCCAACTACAAGATCCTATATTGCACCAAGACCTAGCTTTTCAACGTCTATGATCGTGTCTAGGTTGCTGGATTGGTCGGAATCTCTCTCGAAAGCCATGGTGGTTCAAGGCCTTGTGACAGCAGCAGACTGCACCGAGGTGGATGGGGTTTGGGTGGAAGAATGGAAAGGCTAAGGACACATGCAGAGGTGCTGTCAGATCGACGTCAGAATGAAGGTGGGATGGCGTGGTGATAAGCTATAACAGCTTGAGTTGGGTATCATGCAGATGAACAAAAGCAGTATAATTTGTAACAGAGGAAAATGAATGGAATCCGACCTAATTTCTTTCACGAAGTTATTAAAATAATTAATTTTAATTAATTGTTAATTAAGGGTTAAATTAGCCAATTATATTATTATTAATAAGTAACCCTACTATTTGTAAATCAGGATGGGATGAAGTGCGAACTGGAACAAACACGAGATGAGAACACGAAGCGAAGTGTAAACGAAAGGATCAGCCTAAATGAAGTGTAAACGAAAGTAATAAACTAAGTAAATTTTTAATTAAGGAGAGTTAATGATTTTAACTTAAATCGTATGCTTATAATATCATAACTTGTTCATACGTGGACAAAATCAAACAAAACGAGAGGAGATGGGACGGTATGGATGAACATTATATTCTAGAACTGGTTTGAAAAAATCTGGAAGCATCTGAAATTTTCAGTTAAATTTAGCGCTTTTTTAATTTAACTGAAACCGAATCGCTTTAGCGACAACGAAATCAAAGTGAGTATAACTCATGCAGTTTGTCCACGTATATTTTATATAAGTCAGGTTTAATTTTTGTGTTCTATAGTTGTTTATTATTGGATTATTGTTGATTATATATTCATATATTGACCAAACTGATTAAACTAAATGTCGTTTAATTTAATTGAAATCAATCCTTATTTTTTATTATTGCAACCAATGGAGGTAACTTACCATGTTGATCGTGTTTATAATAATATAAACATGTAAAATTAATTGTTGGACGCTTGTATTGCTGTTATTAATTGATTATTGAAATATATTAGTTGAACTGATTATTTCAGTTTATCGTGACCACTGTTTCAAATTTGACAAATATCGCCTGAGATCTCCTCCGAGATCTTGCTTTGGGCTCCTTCCGAAACGAAACAACAAATATCACTCTAAATCTCCTTTCGAAAATATCGCCCAAGATGTTGCAATATCAAACGATATATCGACCAAGACGAAATACTGGAATATCGTCCGAGATCTTAGTTTTTTTGGTTAAAATTTAAATTTGTGCCAGAACTAGAACAATAATTAAAAAAAATCAAATCTATCCATGATAATCTTTTGTTATTTTACATCTTGCATGTTAAATGATCATCCTGTATGTTCATATATGTTCTACAATGCTTATGATTTTCATATTCATCTTTTTTACATACAAGTTACTTATGAAATTATGTATTTTATGGTTTATTTATGATGAATTTTTTAATGTTTCGGATCCTTTTAATGTTTTATATCTAACAATATATTTGTTTCAAGCATATTATGATTTAGAGTATGAATGCTCTTTCGCAAAATAAAAAATAATAAAGTTAATTTGCAATTCGATTTTAAGTTACTATTTTTTTGATAGCATTCATAAAAATCATTTTGTAAAAATATCGTTTTTTGACATGTCATGTACCCCGAGATTGTTTCGATATGAACTTTCAGACCTGAGACAGAAATTTGAGACAAACTCCCGAGTTAGACTCATCTCGTTTGAGATCTCCCCCGATATGAGATCAAGTGATTAAAATCCCCGAGATGAAATACGACCGATATCCAAGATTTAAAACCTTGATCTTGATATGCTATTATATTAAATGGATGATTTGAGGTAATCTATTTGGATGCAGAGAAAGACAGTTAGAGGGATCCAACAAGATTCCTCATATATATTGATAATATTTGTTATATATTGGATATGTTTGAATTGATGTGAAAAGGGACGAATTAAACACATATTTCACAGTTGGGTATTTTAGCAGTCGTTTGGCCCTTTAATACCAAAAGTAAGAAATTATTGAATCGATTTTAAAGCGATACTGAAATGTTTTCGGATGGATGCTTTTTGAAACGTTGATTAACGGTAGGAAAATCAACGTAGTTTAAGTTATAAAATTTATTTTTATAACTGAATTACGATTTTTAGTTATATAAGTTATATAAAATAGAAGTTGTATAAATGATTATAATTAGCTTTATAAAATGTTATTAAATAATTTATATAGCTATTTCTTATGTTTAAGTGTAATTTCCTGCATTTTTAAGCGACTTAATAATCAACTTATTTAATTATTTTAATATATCGGTTTGATAATGGCGGAAATTAAATACTTGAAATTTTAAATTTATATAAAATAGTGGAATAATAATTTTAATTTCCAAAATGATCGGGAATCGTTTAGTTGGCAATGTTGTGTGAATTGGATAATTTAGGATATCTAATTCTGTTAGATTTGAATTATAATAACGAATTTATTTATAAATGACGTTTGAACGTATAAATTATAATATAATTATAATCGAGCTCGTAATATCGCGATAGTTCGTATTATTATGTTCTGAACTTCAATTAAATATACAGAATCCGTTTTTAAGTCGGAATTCTATCAAACAAGGAACGTCTGAATCTATTGAACGATATTTTTCTAATGGAGGTGAAAAATCTAGAATTCGTCTTGTAGATTGTAAGTTATGTCCAAATCAAATTTTCAGAAAGTCGCTATGGAATCGTTTATAAACCATAATAATTTATTAAATATAATAAATCGTTGATATCAAATTTGGATGAGATTTTTAGGATGTAATGTTAATTTAATTTATAAAATTTTTCCATAATTTTTAATTTGGAAAATAAGCAACTTTTAGTTCAACATATTTTGCACCCTAAATCAGCATTTTGGGATTTCACAAAATAAGTTAAATCATCTATTTTATTAATTTTTTTGGATTGTGGCACATCGTTTGACACGATAGTATTTTTAATTTTGTCTATGGCTGTCGTTATGTGAATGGAATTTTTCGTAGCAGGGTACGTTTAACTTATAACTAAAAATCAAACAAATAAAATATATATTATTTGTGTTACTTAGAGGCAAGTCTCATACCATTTACATCCCTCCAAAATCGCACAGCCATGTGATTTCTTTTCCTACCCTAAACCTGTACTGTAGTCGGTCTATACGTACCTTAATTCCTTGGAATTCACGGTTCATGAAGCTTACAAATACAAGTCTTTTATCTCTTTTCCTTTGAACAAGATACAAAACCAAAGATAGTAAAGAAAACAGAAAAATGTTGAGATCTTCAGAAATCGAAAATAATTTCAACTCTCCAATATAAATCTTAAAATAATTTTATTCGCACTGCTATCACGAATCGCCTCAGCCTCATATCGTTTTTGAAGGGATTGAATAAAGCTTCCACCGCATGTTTATGTACAACGACAACTCGGGTATTTCAAAGGTTGGAATTTTGGTGATGATCGATCAGTGTTGGTTGATTTCAAGGCATTAATGGCATTCAACATGCTATTTAGTACTCATGCCACGATTTCAGGTGAAATTCAATGCAAAATAATTTGCATATTTTTACTGGCTCATGTGAAAACAACTGGAGACCGATTTTTTAAAGTGGAGTTCGAGTGTCACAAAACAATGATAGAAAGGTGCAGGAATCAAAGAGCAATAGATTTGTACTATAAGGTTCATTGGGAAATGGGTTTTTTTATTATGGTAATGGTTGGTATGACGAGTAGTAGGCTGGTAGCGTGCGTGGTCATCAAGGAAGAAGGGATACTTTTAATAGCAGGTGCATCGGTATTGAAGTGGTCCGAAGGATGGGTAATGGGCCGAATTAAATTGATGTGTGGTCGAATTTAAAATAATATATTTTTTGAAGTTTTGGCAGTTTAAAGGAAATAATGGATGTGGTATGTTATGCTGAGCAGGTCACGACTATTGATATGGAGGGGAATATTACCTGTAGCATCCGGGTGGGTGTATGAAGTGGATGGGCGGTTTATGAAAGTAAGGCCCAATATATAAAGAAAAAAATCATAAGTAGGTAGTGACGCAGGGAAGGAGAAATGGGTTTAGGGGACGTGAGAATAGGAAGCATGCATGAAGGAACGTTCATGGGAGGTATGTGCACATATTTTTTGGTGGGGAGCATGAATTAAAATTACTATGGGTGGTAGTTTGAAGAGCACGGGTATGGTGGGCTTCCAGCTCCTGGAAGTTGGGTTTCCAGTAGGAAAGCATGACAAAAGGTATAAAATAATAATATGGTGATTAATAGTATTAACTAATGTGGACTGGTTAATAAATGGGTTATCATTAATGACTGTTAATTCATTTAAAAACCTATAATAGTTGTATCTATTTCATACATGAACAAATTTGAACGCTATCCGTCACGTTGCATTCGTATGGATGCAGGCTAGGAAATGAAACTGGTCTGGAGCGATTGGGAGCTCATTATAATTTTAGACGAAATTAAACGTCAGATTAAATCAACCTACGTTAATCGTTTTTCAATGATTAACGACCAAGGTGAGTAAACTCACTAACTCTGTTCAGTTTTATAATATTATGAACATTATTTAATATTGAAAAATAATAATTGGATGTTGTGTGATGGTTGTTTGGATGAATTTCCAATTAATTGGTTGAAATAATATAGATAGTTATATATATTTATAAATCGTTGATTGAATTATGATTCTATATATTACTATCTCATATTGATATGAAATTAGTGTTATTTCTGTTGATTAACATCTGTGCGTGTAGGGAAACAGGTTGGAGGGATCTAACTGGATTCCTCAACAATTTTATTGTTGATTTTCATATATTGCATTATATGATTTGACAAATAATCTGTTGTAGATTATTGTGTGTTTGGGATGTTTTAATAACATTGACCCTGAAACAATTGGTATTTAAATACCGTAAATATATTCGAATATATTGGAAAAGAATTTGGGGTTTTAAAAAGGAAAAAATTATTTTAAAAATATAAATTGAATTCTTGTTTAATTAAATAAAACAAGTAGTTTGGTTTATAGACAAGATCTATAAATGGTATGAAATAATTATTATTAAATAAATTGTAAATATAAATTCAAGAATGAACTGAAAAGGGAATTGGGAATTGTTTCCAAGAGAAAACTATGGAATTATTTCGATGTTCAAAATGTAAATAAAATTTATATAAATCGATAAGGATTTATAATTAGAATTCGATGATATTGAACGTTATTAAAATAATTTATTTTTAGAAATTATATATTATATAATTCAGAAATTGACAAGATAATTAATATTTGGATTGAAACTAATAATTTATAATAAAATAGGTAATCGGGATTAAGTTATAAACTTGACATTTATTTAACAAGAAGTTGACTTATAAATGGAGTTCATGAACTGGAATGAGAATATGAATTTACAAAATGACTCGGTAAACAGGTTTGAACCTATAAGGGTATTTATAAATAAAATGAAAATTAGATTGATATAATGAGTCCATATTTCTGTAAAGGAATAATATCCACGTTTTAAAGTGAATAATGATTTAAAAGCAAATGTTTTGCAAAATGGAATTATGATGTTTTGGAAGTGATAAATTCAAAAATGAATTAAGGAATTGAGTTAACCCGAAACGGTAAATTATTCTGAAGTTTGAAGCATTAATCGAACAGGAATTATTCGAAGGAGAGTTAGACATTGAATTTAGGAAAGTAATATTTACTTTCTGTTTTTAAATGAAGATTATTTATTTATTTATTTAAATATCACTTATTTATTTAAATATCACTTATTTATTTAAAGTAAAGAATGAAAGTTATATTTTAATGTAAGTATGTATGTATAATTAATAAATTAAGAACATAATTATTTAGAATAATTATCTAATCTCCCCTCCATTAAGCTTCTTTCCCAAATTGGATCTTCAGGACGACTTCGAGATCCCTCTCAATTTGCTACAACTGGCAACCCTAAGCAGCCGAAAACCGTAATCCCGACAGAGGCAATAACAGTCTTGCAAGATCCAAACTCATGGATTTGACAAGATTCAACTTACAGTATCCATCCAGTCTTTTATTACACATCCACAAAATCAACTGAAGCATGTAAACAACCCTACCGTAGCAAATTCTATTACGGGCACTAGAGCTAGCTAGCTTGTCAAACTGTTGCCTCAATTGCATCCTCTTCTTCATCGCGAGAACCCACCACCAGCAAACTCCCCCTCTTCCTTCATGATTTGACCTTCTGATAACATAAAATTTGCACCCGAAACCCCAGGACAAAGACGCAATCTCTACCTCCCTATAAAAACCATGCGACATTTTTTACTACAAAACTCCACCTGAATTTGCAAATCATCCTCTCTCCGAGGCCCTAATCCAACATTAAATCGTGCCAAAGACTCTCCATCCCCTACTATCACAATTACTGTTGAACTTGATAACTTTGTTGTAACGACCCGCATTCTACGCATCAGAGGATCATAGAATATTTATTTCATTCACATACGAAGTCGTATGGTCGTGTAAGTTTGGGGAGCGACTATTAGGGTCATTTCCCATGTTGACAATTTTTGCCGATTTTTAAATGACCGTTTTGCCCCTGGCGAATCTTGTTTTGCCCATAAATTTTGTTTGGTAAGGAGTTTTGACCTGAAACCACTTCCATTGGATTCAGATGATGGTTTACTTTTCCGTAGAGTGGTTACATTAGCAAAACGGACTTAACATTTGGGATATATGGCTGAAATAATGTTTGGAAGGTGAAAAACAGCTTAACCGGGCCTAATTAGGGTGATTAGCTGCTAGGCCCATAACCCAATTCGGGATTAGGCCTATGAGAGGGCTGATAGGGTTAAAGAATTCAGTTTTTGTCATTTTTCAGCCGCCACTTTTCATCCTTGAAACCCTAGTAATGGCCTCTATCCCCTAAATCACTCCCAAATCACCTTCCAATCACTAATAAAGAAGATCTACATCAAATCAAGGCATATCAACACCAAATCAGAGTTGGAGCTGCTATATTACATAGGAATTTGACCCAAAACAGTAGAGAAGTTCAGATCTATAATTCATTTCTGGTAAAGTGAGTGATTTGCATTGTTTTTCACTAATTACGGCTAATTAGGGGTAATGAGTGATAATTAGCGAAATTTTGGCTCAGAAAAATCTGGAAAAATTTGTAAAATTCTTAAATATTATTTTAAGGCTCTGATAAAAATTTGGGTTAATTTGGATATGTTTTGCTAATCCTATAGTTAAAACATGCTTAAGGGGATTAAGGGGAAAATCATGCTTTTGGTGTATGTTTGATTTAAAATTACCTATATGCTTGATATTTTAATATTGTTGATTGATCCTATATGTTACTATGAGTGTTTGGAATGTTAAGTAATCTTGTAGGAAAGTTACAATGGTTTTAAACACCGTCATATGGCGAAAATGGACAATATATGCTCGCTGGAAATGCTGCACAGATCCAGATCGGATAAGGGGATCGGATCGGACATATCCGAACCGAACCGGAGTAGTAGAAAGATTGTGCATGGAAAAAAGGACGGCCACCTGCGTTGAATTGGAATTGGGATCGGACCAGAGTTTGGCATCTGGATCGGATCAAAACACCGAACCGAGCAGACAAAGATGGACCCAATTGAACGTATAAAGTATCACAATCGAACCGACCCAGAGGGAGTTGACCGAACCGAACCAGATTGATGACCAGGAGCTGAAGCATGCCGAACCGAACCGATGGAAGGTAACCGAACGGAATCGGTTTGGACCTCTACTACTATTACACGACGATTTTTCTGAAGACTACTCCAATTCAATCAAAACCCGAGATGCAAAGGAAGTCCAAATAGGAGGTTATTATTTAGGATCCAAATGGGAACCAACGTATTAACTTCATAAGAGGGACTTTGCTGCGGCCGTGTGCAAAGGGGTTATCGATGTCTATAGCTTTGACTCTCCACTGAGAGACAGATATTGGCTATGGATCAATGTAGTGGAGTTGTCATGACTCCTTGGGGGCAAAGTGATCGGTGCAGGGCTATGAGCCAATGCAGTGGAGTTTCATGACTTCATAGGACAGAGTGGACATAGCAAAGTATTAGTGGTTATGGATCAGTGCAGTGGAGCCATCATGACTCCATGGGGCAGAGTGATCGTAACAAAGAATTGGGTGATCAAAGTGGTAGATATCGTATACTTTACGCACTGAGTGAGAGATGTGAGGATGATTGCTATATTTGATGTTTTCTATCACCATGACATGCACACCCCCTCCCCGTTATTTTCACACTTTGTGTTAGTGTCACCTTAGGGAATTGTACATCCTTTTGTGCTAACTCTTTGGTTGCAGGTTCAGGTATGGATATATATACCTGTTATTGTTCTATTTTTGCTGCTTATCGCTCATACCAGACTTTTGTCTGACCTAGAGTTTTATGTCTCTTCTTATTACTATGGATGCTCCTAAACAAGCAGACTAAAGACAAGTTAGCTGGTTATGCACGAGTAGCTGTCTGGAGACGAGCATGAGGCTTACACGTTTCATTCCCATATATTCTCCCTGTGTTGTTGCTGGTCACTACTTTGGGCATTAGTAGTGTACCTTCCTATTTTGCTTTAGAGACAGTTTTAAAAGTTGTAATAATGATGGTTTAGATCATAAGTTGTATTTTGAATCTTTCCGCTGCTATGATAGTTTAGTTTTCAGCTTATGCACTATCTCACCTATTTTATATCAAGTTATGTTATTATTATATTTTGTCCCATGCGCTGTGAGATATACTACAGGTTCTTTAGTGATTCACTGTCTTCTTTCTTTTCCTTTGACGACTATCCCGTGCTGGTTGGGCATCGGCACAATGCATTTCATTGGAAATGCCGGCTGGTGTAGGGCGGGCCGTCACACTTGGTATCAGAGCTCTAGGTTGCGTAGTTAATCTAGGGAAAGACAACAGGGAGAGATAGTACATACAAGAGAGCGCGTATTTGTGATATTTTGGTTTTCAAAAGCTATATATGTATACACAAACTATTAGTATATCCAAGGATGGAGTCGCACTGCACTAGCACCACTGAAGAGAGTTAATCGTTTTGTCCTTACAGATTGAACGATGAGCCGATATACGAGGAATACTAGTTCAGGAGACAATAATAGGAATGCTCTTGATATAAGGACGATGTTCACTAACTTCATGAGAGAGATGCGTAAGGATGTTCAGAGGGCAGCTCCTAATGCTGCAAATGGTAGTGGTGCAGCAGTGCAGGCGCCTAGGGTCGATTTCGCCAAGCTCTATAAGGACTACACTAGTCTTGGTGGGAAGCCGTTCCACGGAACGGAATCAGCTACAGAAGTTTAGGATTGGCTTGACAGTTGTGAGCGTATCTTTGAGGATCTGGGAATCGAAGACGCGATGAAGAGGAAGCTAGCATCCTGTCAGATACCTATATTGGGAAGCTATTGGTGGATCATCTTGACAATCCATATTAGAAGATAGTAGAGAAAGTTGTTCGACATGAAAGCTCATTTCCTGAAGAAGCAAATGTTGTCGTTGCAAACAAGGAAGCTTCGAAACCACAGCATGATGGTAATAATAGTAAGAAGAGGAAACATCAACAGAAAGGGAAGTATGGCAAGAAGAAACCTAAAAGTGAGGTGGTTTGCTACAACTGCCAACAGAAGGGCCATTTGCTAATGAATGTAAGAATCCAAAAGCTGAAAAGAAGTGCTTTAAGTGTGGAAAACCTGGGCATGATAAGAAGGTTTGTCCTAAGCTAGCGAAGGGAAGCAGATAGTGAAGGCTTTACTTCGAAGGTCGTTCCATCTTATTCAAGAGCTCCTACTACAGAGGAGAAAGGAAACAGAGTCATCGTTCAAGGTACTCTTTCAGTTAAAGGTGTTTCAGTTCGTGTGTTGTTTGATACTGGAGCATCGCATTCATTCATTTGTAATGAGCTCGTGTGCCGCTTAGGTTTGGAACCTGAGATTTGTGATAGACCTTTGGTTGTGACTAATCCAGTTGCGGGTTCGTCCAGCCTTTGTATGCTTTGTCGTTGTCTTGTGTTATCGAGTCATGGTTGCTTTTTTGTGTATGATTGCTTTGTTTTGAACTTCGATGGGTTTGGGATTAGCTTGGGCATGGATTGGCCCAAGAGGTATGCGACAAGAGTGAATTGCAAGAAGATTGACATGAGAGTCGGAGATGTGAAGGGGTGAAAGGTTTTGATTCGATGTAATCCCGAAGATGGTGTATTCGTGAGCTTTTTATATTCGCTTGTGGTTCCATAGGAAGACTTTTCATCTGTGCTGATCGCTAATGAGTTTGAGGATGTATTTGAAGAAATCAAAGGCTTTTCACCGCATCATGAAATTGAGTTCAGAATCGATTTGGTCGAGGGTTCTAGACCTATCATTATGCCTCTTAGGCGGATGGCGCCTAAGGAACAGAAAGAGTTAGAGGTGCAAGTTCATAACCTTTTGGGAAAATGATTCATTCGGAGAAGTGTATCCAAATGGGGAGCACTAGTTGTGTTTGCAACTAAGGCCGATGGATCCTTGAGATTGTGTGTGGACTATCATGAACTGAACAAGGTGACCAAGAAGAACAAGTATTCGTTTCCCAGGATCGATGAATTGCTCGATCAGCTTCACGAAGCCAAAGTGTTTTCTCAGTTGGATTTGGCAACGGGATTCCACCAGTTGAGGGTGGCAAAGGATAGAGCGTTGAAGACCGCTATTAGGACACCATCCGGTTTTTTCGAATGCTTGGTAATGCCATTTAGGTTAACTAATGCGCCAAACTATTTTATGGATCTTATGAATAGGGTTTTCAGAGATCAGTTGAACAAGTTTGTGCTTGTGTTCGCGGATGATATTCTGGTTTACTCCCAGAATGAGGAAGAACATAAGATGCACTTCCGAGTTGTTTTAGAAATATTGCGAAAGCATCAGCTGAAGGCTAAGTTTTCGAAATGTCACTTCTGGAAGAGCGAAGTGAGGTTCTTAGGACATGTAGTTTCTGGAAATGGAATAGTGGTTGACCACGCTAAGGTGGCAGCAATCCAGGACTAGGATAGACCTAAGAATGCAACTGATGTGAGAAGTTTCCTTAGTTTGGCAGGTTATTACCGACAGTTTATCAAGGATTTCTCCAAGATAGTTGCTCCATTAACAGGATTGACGAAGATGAACCAAGCGTTCAAATGGGATGCAAAGTGTGAGAAAGCTTTCGAAATCCTGAAATAAAGACTGACGAGTGCTCTTGTTTTGACGATTCCAAGTGGGAATGAACAGATGGTGGTATACATCGATGCATATGGTACTGGACTAGTAGCAGTATAATGCAGAAAGATAGAGTTGTGGCCTACGCAAGTCGACAGCTGAAGCCACATGAGAGGAATTATCCAATTCATGATTTGGAATTGGCAATGATCGTGTTTTCTCTGAAAATGTGGAGACATTACCTGTTGGGGGTTTGATTCGAGTTATTCACGGGTAATAAGTCGTTGAAGTATCTTTTCTCCCAAAAGGATTTGAATCTTCGGCAGCAGCAATGGTTAGAATTTCTGGCATCATATATTTTGGTATAGCCTATACTCCTAGTAAAGGTAACGCAGTTGCAGATGCGTAAAGTCAAAGACACACAAGTTAGGAGCGATATTTTCAGAATGGAAGATCCTCGAATATTTGGCGGGATTTGATTTCAAACCACTATGTGAGTTGGAACCTGAAATGTTGGCAAGCTTATTGATAAAACCTACTCTTATCAAAAGGATTAGCGAGAGCCAAAAGCGTGATGCAAAGCTTGTAGAGATTATCCAGAAGTTGGAGCCAAAGGATAAAGAGTTTGCGACCGATCGAGAAGGTTGGCTCTGAAAGCAAGGACGATTGGATGTTCCTGATATCGACGGACTAAGAGATGAGGTTCTGAGGGAATGTCACTACTCGAAGTTGACAATCCATCCTGGTGGTAATAAGATGTATCTGGACATGAAGTGATCTTACTACTGGGGATGGATGACATGGGGTATTGGAGAGTTTATTTCCAAGTGCATGAACTGTCAGTTGGTGAAAGCTGAAAAGAAGAAGCCGAGTGGATTGCTTCAGCCATTGGAAGTTCCTACGTGGAAGTGGGAGCAGATATCGATGGATTTTATCGATGGACTACCTAAAACCAGGGTAGGAAACGATGGAATTCGGTTCATTGGAGATCGCTTAACCAAAAGTGCAAGGTTTATTCCTATCAAATCGACTAGGAGAACATCGAAGTTGGCTGAGCTTTATATAGAATGGATAGCTTGATTCCGTGGTATCCCGATGAGCATAGTGGGTGATCGAGATTCATTGTTCACAAGTGGATTTTGGAAGAGTCTGCAAGAGACTTCGGGAACTGAGTTATGTTTGAGTATGGCTTATCATCCCCAGACTGATGGTCAGGCCGGAAGAGTCAACTGGGTTTTGGAAGATCTCCTAAGAGCTTTTGTATTGGATATTAGGGGATCTTGGGAAGACCATCTGCACCTAGTTGAGTTTGCATATAATAAAATTTACCAATCGAGCATTGGGATGGCACCATACGAGGCATTGTATGAAAGACCATGTAATTCTCCATCGTGTTGGTTAGAAATTGGAGATAAGCTAATACTTAGGCCAGAGATGATTAGAGAGACATTGGATTGTATCGAGATCATTCGACAATGAATGAAGGCAGCCGAAGATCATCGAAAGAGTTACGTCGAAAAGATTTGGAATTCGATGTTGGCGATATGGTTATCGTGAAGATTTCGCCGTTAAAGCATGTTATTCGATTCGAAAGAAAAGGAAAGTTAGCTCCATGGTTTGTTGGACCGTTCCTGATAACAGAGCGAATTGGAAAGCTCGCATATAGGTTGGAGTTACCCAAGATGATGTCGAGTATGCATAATATTTCCATGTGTCGTTTATTCGGAAGTGTGTGCATGATTCGAATGTGGTGGTATCTTTGGAACAGTACGAAGACATAGAAGTAGAGACCATAGCTATAAAACCTCGTAAGCCACTTTGTATTGTAGGGAATGACACGAAACAACTTAGGAGGAAGATAGTTAAGTTGGTCAAGGTACAATAAAGTGAGGATGATGACGATTGTACATGGGAGATGGAAGAAAGTATGAAGATGACCCACCCAGTACTCTTCGTCGGTATGACCCATAAATATCGTGTCACCCTGCATCATTGTAACATGTACTATTAAGGTTGTGGTTATTTTTAGAATTCCGTGTGCTTGGACAAGGCTATGGATGCATGGCGTGAAACCCCACGTCCGTTTATGTCACTCTTTATCAGAATGCATAAAGTTCCATGAATCATTATAGGTAAATAGAAACAGAATATCACAAGACAAATATAAAATAGAAGTGGAAATTTAAAACTTCATTATTTCGCAGAAAACATCATAGTCTCAAAACCAGTTACAACATCAGGCATAAAATACTGAAACTGAGTACTTCAAAACAAAACATCTGTCTTGCGCTAAAAACCATCAGAGTACAGAAATGTGAAATCATAATCCCCAGTAATAGCCGTAATAAAGTAGACAAGTAGTCGAAGCGATACATCAAAACAGATCCAAATCCAAGTAGAAACAGAAGAGAGAATCCTAATCAAGCCCGAGCGTTCCCACCCTAAGAACCTAGGGGGAAAGGAAAAGAGAGAAAAGGAAACAAAACGGGCCAGACATAAAGTCTGGCAAGTCCAGTGACTTTTAGAATATAAAAAGTAAAAGCATCATGATAGGCATATAAATTGTATGAGAGATAACAGTATCATATAACCGGTATGTACAGACTGAACATAATGAGTAGAATAAACAGGGTGAACTATGCTTCTTAGTTACTTTCTCTACACCAATACTAGTATATCTGATTATGACAAGATTAGGTGTCCCCTAATTACTTAACAGAAATAGAATGATCCCAACGGAAACATAATGGTAGGATTAGGTGTACTCTAGTAACGGGTTTTACCCAAACATAAATAACAGGCACCTCAATAGAATAATGGGTGCTACCTCAAACAGAAATAACAGGTACCTCAACGGAAACAGATAGGACTAGATGTACCCTAATTATTACCCCCAAGCGATCGGCTCCCTAACTTGTAAATACCCTATGTCTCCCCACAATAGGGTGTATTACTTTCAAAAGTGGCAACCTACAGAATAACACGGACCTATTTACTAATGCTACATCGACTTATTTTCCTCTAACAGACTGGACTCATGTACCCACATGACTCCATTGGAACACGCATGTATACACCCCTTTTCAGATGAACCTCTTATAATCAGTTCAGTATGCATGCCCTGACCCCTACCTAGTGTGGGTCCCCGTTTAATACCAGAATGGGTTACAGACTGATATGGGTCACACACACCAGATGACACAAGTCAAACCCCTAGACTTGTGTCCTCCAATTAACTAGGACTATTAACAGGTTAAGCCTATATATTATCAGGTTCGCCCAACCCCCACAGATTAGCCGATTAAGTTTTCACAGGTTAACAGGTTCATTTAACCCCAATAGATTAAAAAGGTTTACTTAACCCTAACAGATTAAACAGGTTTTCATAACCCCAAACAGATTAAACAATACATAACCCTCAACAGATTAAACATGTTTCACAGGTTACTTACAGTTTCTAACATATTCCACTTAATCTTTAAATTAAGCCTATAGATTTATATGCCCCCAAATTCCAGTCATAATTCTCGGTATAACATATGCCCCAAATTTTGGTTATATTTCACAGTATAGGTTATGCCCCCAAATTATCATTCCCAATCATTCCGAATTTCGTTCGTACGCATATTTCCGCGATATTGGCGTAGGCTCGAAGGTAGCCTCGGCTATAAAAATAAAAATGAAATGAGAGAGAGAAGAACAAAAATAATAACAAAAATAGGCATATAATAACAGAGATAGATATATGATAGCAGGGATAGGCATATAAGAACTGAACAGCAGATCAGGTGTACATAAGAATACATGTAATAGCGGAATTATTTTGGTATGAATAAGATTCTTAACAGACATAGGTTCCAATCAAGATTTATAAGCATATCAGGGTTACTGTTAAATTTTTATATCTAAAAGCAACATGAACTCACAGATATTGGATCTAAAGAACAAAGAATAATTTGCTGATGTTGTAGAAGATATTCTTGTATATTTATAGGCAAGTGTTAAAGAAAATATTTTGATTCAATCCGAGCAGAGGCAGCATCTCATTGTCTCCATTGTTTTAGGTGTAGAAAAACAATAAAAATGTTGTCCTATATATAGGCTATCTCCAACGAACCCAGCAAGTAATCAGGTCTATGTTCAGACAGAAGAAGTTGGCCGGATCTTAGCTGGGTTGACCTACCCCTACCTAGGTCGACCCACTTTCCCTTGGGTCGACCCCCAACGGGTCGATTTCCCGCTACGCCCACCACTTTATCCTGCTACATATTTTTGAATTATTTTGAATTCTGGTTTTGACTTGTATATACAAGTCTCTTATACATATACAGACTTCTAAGCTTTATATCTTTTTCATACGGTGTCCGTTTTACGCAAACTTGGAGTCCATCTTAACCAGAATTCCAAGACGAGCACAATGGTACAGTCTATTTTACTTAACTCCTAATGTTTAATTAAGTATCCTTTAGTTTATTGTTGTAATGTCCTTTAAAATTATGGGGCGTTACATTCTCCCCTACTTAAAAGATTTCATTCCCGAAATCTCTAAGTTAAGAAGAATGTTTATCTTAACATCCATCAACCATCTACTCATCTGTCAATCACAAGCATCCGTTGTCCTTAAGAGATTTTTAATGCTTATATGAATATATGCAAAGGTGTGTGTATGTGTCCCTATGATAATGAAAAATCAGAAGATTTACCGATTCAGTCGACCTCCATAATGCAATATATGTCTGTGACATGAGTCCAAAATGTATGCAAATAGTCCTAGTATATCATGTAAACTCTATATGCGTGGACAGTCATTCGTCCAAATGCAACATCCATATGATGATACACCCAACTTCATCCATTAAAAGAAAATGCACACACATCCATATGAAGTATGAGAGTGCTTTGAGATGATCTAATGCCTAGTGTGTGTATATGCATCCACGAGCAACCACTAGCAAACACTTGTATCCACTTGCATCCATTTGCATCCATCAAACATAACATGTCTCAAATACATGTTTACATCCATTGGATTCCTACCTAACGGTCGAAGATTTGATCGATAGGATATACTCGAATGACAGAAGAAAGTACGAATAAAAGCTTAGAAAAAGAAGTTGAGAACATACCCTTGAAAAGAAAAGGGTACGAAGCACGAATCTTGTCCTCAGTCTCCCAAGTTGCATCGTTGTTGTCTTCTCCCCATTGCACTTTCATCAACTTGACCTCTCTGTTGCGTAGCTTCTTAACCTCTGATCCAAGTATATGGATAGGAACCCGTCTAACTGTTGCCTCCCTTTCTACCTCTACTTCCTCAAGCATGCTTGGCTCAACAACCTCTGTTGTATCATGTAAAAATTTCGTCAAATGAGAAACGTGGAAAACATCATGAAACCCGCCAAACTCTCTGGTAGTCTCACCCCTATAGGCCATTTGACCTATCCTTTCCACTGTGGGAAATGATCCTACAAACCGTGGTGCCAATTTCCCTACAGATCCAAAGCGAACCACATTCCTCAGAAGTGATACTTTGATGAAAACTATGTCTCCTACCTCAAATTCAATATCAGTCTTTCTCTTATATGCATAGGAGTTCTGCCTGTCTTGAGTCATCTTCAAGCGTCTGCAGATAAGATCAATCTTTTCTGAAGTTTCTTTAATCATCTCAGGTCCAAGTAGAAATATATCTGTAGACTCCCACAAACAAGTCGGTGATCTGCAAGGTCGTCTGTACAGTGCCTCGAAGGGTGACATGCCTATACTAGTCTAATAACTGTTGTTGTAGGAGAAATCAACCAACGAAAGATGCTCCTCCCAAGTCCCTCCGAAGTCTAGGATACACAACCTCAAAAGATCCTCAAGAACTATGTTCACCCTCCCAGTCTGCCCATCGGTTTGAGGGTGATATGCAGTGCTCAAACATAACTGTGTACCTACTGCCTCTTGCAGGCTCTTCTAGAACTCACTAGTGAAGATGGGGTCACGATCACTCACTATGCTAGAAGGTATTCCATGTAGACAGACTATCTCATGAAGACAAACTGATGCCAACCATGTTGTCGTCCTCTTACTCTTAAAAGGGATGAATTGTGCGCTCTTAGTAAGCCTGTCAACTATAACCCAAACACTAGTGTTGCCTTTCCTAGATCTAGGAAAACCATTGATGAAATCCATGGAGACGCTGAAGCGACCCGAACTTCCCCGGTCTCCGAAGAGAAGAGAAAGAATGAATTACTTTAAGGACAAGACGAATCAAAAAGCAAACATAAGAACATTTCATTGTTAATTACAACAATTCCATCAGAATACAAGAATATACAGAGTATGAATAAATATTACACAGAAAATATCAGAGATTTAAATTACATTACATAGCAGTGGAAAATAATACAATACACAACTGAAAGTAATACACGGATACAGAGATTTCCGAGTATCGTTCCAGCTGTAAATCAGGATCCTGAGAATATAAATCTGCAAAACCAAAACTACCAGCTGCCCATGTCAAAATAATGGCACCCAGAGTTTAGGTTAAAACAATAAACTCCAGGTCAGTCATGTGACTGGTGTGAGAACTAAAACAGTTATTAATCTTTATCTTAAAGTCAGGTAAATCAAGGGACCACGCCGTATAACACGGAACGGGTTTCCTCCTAAGAATACCAGTGCATAAAACAACAGCGCAATGCTAAATAAAGAACAATGAAGCTATTATAAGACCCAGGTCCCATCACACAATGCAACATAAGCCGGAGGAAAGGGTTTTACCTTATAATAGCCAAAGCATGCTTGGTACGCTAAATTTCATCTTTTATTACTATAAGTGTATAGTGTCAAAACAATTTCAATCATAAATATTAATCATAGACGGCATGGGTACCATATATCATGTCGCCATACTGGGCTCCACAATCAAAACCGCAAAGTCACTTATTTGGAAATTGGATTTCCGTCTGTGAACCGAGGCCAGGGATCGTCCTCTACCGATTCGAGACAATCTTGCCCATGTCTCAGGCAAGCGCGCAGACAAGCCTTGGATCGTCAGGGTCGGTCCACCGATGTGGATTAAAATGCCTGAAAACTACGTTTCCATGTCCTTTGTGGCGTAAGTGAGCCCAATGGCTCCATCAGCTCCACATAGTCACCGATATATCCGAGGCGCCTCGCAACAGCAACAACCACATAAGTCAAACTCGTCAGGGCGTGTAAAACCACTGACGCCACTTCTAGCTAGAAGGAAACGCATGCCCTCCCTGAAGTCCTCTCCCGTTTCTGGTCCACTACCGGGGTGTGAGGCTCGCGAATCAATGCTACACAAAGTTGTGCCACACAGGCTGTGCTTTGATCATCAACCACAAGTCTCTGCTTTTCAACAGAATCCTTGATCATTTGCCACTTGGGCATGCCACCCAGGAAATTCACTCCATGCGTTTGATATCCATCAATATATAACCCCTGAGCTCGTACGTCTCAGAGAAGGGCGTTAAGCAAGAGAATAAATTCTCCGCCGCCAAACAGATATATATTTAATAGAAATCAATCACAGAGAATAAAATCCAATGTCAGACACACAGTCCATTTACAAGTTCGTTCTGGGTCTGAACGAAACCGGAGGCACCTTGTACCTCGCGTATCCATCGATCTCCAAGTACGTCTGGACGATCACCATTTGATTCCCTCCTCTTGGGTGTACGACCCAATCAAGATCATCAGTAATTATCCAAACGACGTGAAGACCTCCGGTCTTCAACCACCGTCTTCATCTTCGACTCATCGTCGAATCAGTTATTCAGAATGGGATAAACCCGGTCTTTCTGAATAACTCGCGTATATAATAAACAAGTGTTACACAAACACAACATACGCCTCATTCCAATTCATCAGTCACTAACCGTAAACTAGTAAGAGAACAACTCCCCAAATATTAACCCCGAAGGCTGAAACCAACATCAGATCAATACCCAGAAAACCATTCATCTTAACTAATCTTCAGTTATTTTCTAATTTCACATTCTTAGGGAAAGGTTCCCATTAATTTTATCAAAGATAAATTCTTTTAAATTTATACTTTAATCTTCCTTTGGATATCAAACCAAATTAAGGTTTATCCAAACTAGTCGGGATTATCGAATCTTACTGAAGTAATCATTTGTTAAATTTCCCAACCCTAACTTATTCATTCCATGAAGTAAAACTGGTCATACTTCATATCTAACACCACGGTGTTATCGGTAAATTCAATTATCATTTCACGTTCAAATCTAATTAAAGATTTGACTATCGCCTGGAGCAAAACTGGTGATACACCATTCTCGAACATTTCAATCTAATTAAAGATTCATTAAAACTCCACTTGGTTTTAATCTTCCCAATAATCACTATCAATGATTATTTAACTTGGGAATCACGTCATGTCTTTAACTAGGTTAAAGAACCAATGTCATTTAAAACACGGTTCACTATAAACCCAAAATCACATTCCACTCCATCAGCCTTTAACCGTAAATTAGCAAGTGAACAATTCCCTAAGTATTAACCCCGAAGGCCGAAACCAACATCAGATCAATACCCAGGAGACCATTCAACTTAACTAATCTCCAGTTAGTTTCTGATTTTCTTAACTCCATTGGGTCTAAGAACAGTATTATTGAAGATACCATTCACGACAAACCCAAATCACATTTGATATTAAATACAAGGCTATGAATAGAAAATATATCAGCTTATATTCAATATCAAATTCTACGACCAACAAATATCGTATTGGAAATAACGATATAAATATATCTTTCAAATTTCCATAACAATATCTATATAATCACAAAATCCAACATCGAAATATTCTAAAGACAATTTTGATTCAAATCCATTCCAATTCAATTATTGGAAATTCTGGTTATTTTCAAAACCATTTCAAATCCACTTTATTTATTTTAAAAATAAATAGAATTATAATTCTAGTTCAAAACTAGTTCATTTCGATAAAAATCAATTTTCATCTTTTCAAATTTGGAGTTTTTCATCCCAATTCTTCACAAATCATTTCTTATGATTTTACACAAATTATTACTATTTTTAATAATTTTATCAAGGCCCGTACAGTCGATTTCCATCAATGGCCATCGAACTGCACTTACAGCGACCTCTTCCAAATTTGATTTGGACATAATTCCAAATCCAACCGTTAGATTTCTAATTTCTTAAATTCAATAGAAAGCTCTTTTCGATACAAACCCAACAGTTCCTATTTTAGGAGAATCCGGCGGTCGGATCTCCCGTAATGTCCATTCGAAGTCAATGGTTGAAATTCGCGAACTGCCGCTGCGCAGCGCGTTCTATTCAGGCCAGTATATTATATATATAATATATATTTCGTCGATTTCAATTCAAAACGTATTTTATAAATCGTTTTAAATTCGTTTTCAAAACGATTTCAACTTCCTATTCAATTTCTAATTAAAATTGAATATTCCATATCATCGATATATATATAAATGATATTATCTTCAAAACGCTATATTTTGAAATAACTTCATTTTCTATATTCATTATAAAAACGAATATAATCGATATAAATATCGCTTGCGTCCAAATGGCGCAAATCTAATCAACACGGCTTTATATATTTCAATAACTTCGTTATTTTATTCAATAAATGAATATTTTCTCTATTCAACACATGAATCTATATTTCTTATTCAACACATGAATTTTCTCAACACATGAGTATTGTCAGCACATGATTATTTCGTTATTTAATATATTTTATAAAATTATGATTTTTTATCGTTTATTTCTTAATCAGACTCTAATCGTAAATTTGTAAGAGAACGATTCCCTAAATATTAACCCCGAAGGCCGAAACCAACATCAGATCAATACCCAGGCAATCATTCATCTTAACTGATTTCCAGTTAGTTTCTAATTTCATATTTGATAAAAATGAGAATTTTATTGTTAAAATATTTTACTCAACACATGATAAGTTTCATTACATGAATTTTCTCAACACATGAGTATCGTCAACACATGACCATTTATTCTATTCAACATATGAATATTCTTTCATTCAACACATGAATTTTCATTTTATAATATTCTTTATTTTCCAAATTGGAATGAGGCCCAATCAATTACCATATAATATTATTTATATGGATTCCATACAACACATGTATATAATAGCAACGATGAATAATCAACCATCACCTAGAGTGCATTCTACACTGTATAAGCATCAAATATAAATATTCCACGCTTATAACAGCCTGCCAATCAATCGATCGACATACAGCTAATTATTGGGATTAGTGTATGTCCAATTTCATCCCAACACCCGTGTGGGGTTTCAAACAGTCAAACACAGATTTCATTTGTGCAGTTGGGCGATGTGTAAAATTTATCGTCCCAATCAATATCAGTCAAATCGGTGTACATAAGCAAATCGTTCGATTTGTAAATGAATATTTATTTTATTTCAACACATGAATCACACAATCAATTTTCACAACACATCAATCAAACAAACAAGCCGTCCATGGTCTGTGGACGATGGGTGTTAGGTGCTGCTAAGCACCGTCTGCATCCTAGTATATATTTCAACTAGAAAACAAATAAAAGGTGAGGAGTTCTCACCCAAGCTAAACCAAACGCCACGACTCTTCTTATGTAGGAAATCTTCGTCGTGCTCGCCTTTTGTCAATTTCATTGTCCGTAGCCACTACATATATAAAAATCCCATTTTTATATTGTTGCTATGTATATAAAAATCACATTTTTATAACTACACTATATGGATAAAAATTATATTTTTACTTTGCTAAAAAATATATCTTTACTTTCATAAAGATTATATTTTTACTTTCATAAAGATCTCCTCTTTTTCAAATCAAAAATCTCATCTTTTGTTAATTGAAAATCTATTCTTTCCTACATTAAAAATCAAATCTCTTTATTGTTTAAAAATCTAAACTTCATGTCTAAATTAAAAATCGCTTCTTTATGTTAATAAAAATCGTAACTTTATCTATATAAAAACCTCAACTTTACCTAATAAAAATCTCAGCTTTACTATTATAAAAATCGGTTCTTTAACCAACTGGAAATCAAATCTTTAAACAAATAAAAATCCAAACCTTTTGTTACATAAAAAAAATCAGTTTTAATGTAAAATAAAACTCAATTTTAATATAAATAAAACCATGGAAACTCACCGCGTTCATTGGAGGTAGGGGGTCGTTTGCCTGCGCAGGTGGTTGTGGAAGAGGTGCTGGGCGTCGGAGCTGCCTGGCGGTGGGCTACAGGCGGAGGGCGGCAGCTGTTGCGGAGAAAGGGGGGTAGGATTTCTGTTTGGGGCCTGGGGGGGTCTCATTCGAGCTTTAACGGAGGGGGAGGGTGTGTGGCGATCTGCGCCAGTCCGGCGGCGGCGCTGGCAACGCGCCAGGAGTGGGCGGCGCTGGACCAAAAAATGGGGGCGAAGGGTTTTTGGTTTTTCCTTTTTTTTTAAATTTCTGATTTGAACGAAGTGAATGGGGAGGGTTGACTTAAGAGAGGAGGGAGAGAGAGAAATAAGGAGGCTTTATATAATTTAATTATTATTTTATTCTTTAAAAGTAGATTACACATCCGATCTCCAAACGAAGCTCAACGACTGTCGCCCATAGCGCAATACCCCTATTCCGAACACAATGGGATATGTATCATAGGCCAATTCAATTGTTATGATAGGTTTTCGTTTTAAATTAAAGTATAAATCATTATGTATTCAATTTAAACGCAAATTTTAATTTACCAGGGTCACATTCTGACTCTAAAAATTCTCGAAAAATTATTTCTAGCTTCGTATTGACGATACGGTTCTAACAAAACTAATTTCATCAAATTCTGAGACCGTTTGAAAAATGGTCATTTTCCAGTCGATTAAAATCAACTGAAACTGGTCAAACGTGTTTTCCTTTGCCACGCTCACATATTGATTCAAAAAATTACGAGTTTTGAAACCTAGTAATAATTTGACATCCCGGATCCAACAAAAGTGGTTTCGTCGAAAACCGAGGTCGTTTGCAAAATGGCTATTTTTAAGGGCCAGAATTCCATAGCGACTATTCTGAATTTTCAACTGGGCATATCTTTTGATTCCCGCAATGAAATTTTGATTTTTCGGATTCGTTGGAAAGATACTCTCAATTAGATTCTAATATTTTTGGTTTCGCTAAAATCCGATTTATTTTGAATCCTGTACATTCATTTGAAATTTGAAATCGAATTTTCAAACTACCGCGCCATTTTCAATTCCTTTTATAATTAAAATAAAATATTTATATTCTAACGATGATTCAAATAAATATATACGTTCTAATTCTATTCAAAATAAATTTCTCGTCGATATTATTTAAAATAAATCATTTTAAATATTCAAAATTCGCTAAAATTGCCAAAGTAAAAACTTTAAATTGGCTCAGATTTCTGGGTTATTACAATCTCCCCCACTTAAAACTTTTCATCCCCGAAAAGGAACGAAGCCGAAAGTTGTTCTACAAATCAACTCAACTTTCATTATTTTCATTATGACTTAAGTTCTTCAACTTTTCAGTTTCTAAGAACTTTTCAAATTTTTCAAAAATTTGGCTAACACCCTAAATTTTCGAAAAATTTCGCCATAACCTCCCCTGCAACGGGGACTTCGGGATATTTCAAATAGCCTCCCATGGCCCTCATCAATCCAAAAGGAAAAAGAAACAGCCAAGCGGCTAGCCAAACGGCTCATAAAATCATCAAAATCCCAAGAAATTAGTAAACATGTACCTATTTGTCGGGCAAACAATTTTATTCTTCTGCTCTAGCCTCCTTGCTATGACCTGTTCAATGTAACTACAAGTACAAGCATACAAATGCGACTAATTTTCAATACAATCCACTATTTGGTTCAATTTGGCTAAAGGTTCAACATTTAATTAATCAACCAATAATCAAACAACACAATCAGCAATCAATTAGTTGATTATCTTTTCAATCACATAACTTTGATACATAGTCCAAAAATCAGATTTTTGATGCCAAATCACAACAATAAGCCCTACTAATTTTGGTTCTCACACCAGTAAATTGGAATCATATAGAAATCCCACTTTCGTCACTCGAACATAAATTCTGATGATGAAGCTTCAATCATCAGAACCATCTCCGGGCGTCTAGGGCGTGATTCCATATCTATCCAGTATATTAAAACTTCGAATACACGCGGATCAGACGTATACGCAAAATCTTTATATACTGCATTGTCCAAATTCAATATAAAATAAATAATCAAATACGAATAATTGATTTAAATTTTCAAAACAAAAATTGTTTTCATTTTAAAAATATACTCTTCACACTCGTTCTAGGATACTATTAATCCCATCTCTAACGAGTCATTCTCAGTGGATATTACTAATCCAATCTCTGATGAATTCTTTTGTTCGGTTCTAATGTGTCTTGTTCTCCGAGCACTGTAAACCAAAGTTCTGATACCAACTGAAGCGACCCGAACTTCCCCGGTCTCCGAAGAGAAGAGAAAGAACGAATTACTTTGAGGACAAGACGAATCAGAACGAAAACAGAAGAATTTTTCATTGTTAATTATAACAATTCCATCAGAATACAAGAATATACAGAGTATGAATAAATATTACAAAAAAAATATCAGAGATTCAAATTACATTACATAGCAGCGGAAAATAATACAATACACAACTGAAAGTAATACACGGATACAGAGCTTTCCGAGTATCGTTCCAGCTGTAAATCAGGATCCTGAGAATATAAATCTGCAAAACCAAAACTACCAGCTGCCCGTGTCAAAATAAGGGCACCCAGAGTTTAGGTTAAAACAATAAACTCCAGGTCAGTCATGTGACTGGTGTGAGAACTAAAACAGTTATTAATCTTTATTTTAAAGTTAGGTAAATCAGGGGACCACGCCGTATAACACGGAACGGGTTTCCTTCCAAGAATACCAGTGCATAAAACAGCAGCACAATGCTAAATAAAGAATAATGAAGCTATTATAAGACCCAGGTCCCATCACACAATGCAACACAAGCCGGAGGATAGGGTTTTGCCTTATAATAGCCAAAGCATGCTTGATACGCTAAATTTCATGTTTTATTACTATAAGTGTATAGTGTCAAAACAATTTCAATCATAAATATTAATCATAGACGGCATGGGTACCATATATCATGTCGCCATACTAGGCTCTACAATCAAAACCGCAAAGTCACATATTTGGAAATTGGATTTCCGTCTGTGAACCGAGGCCAGGGATCGTCCTCTACCGATTCGAGACAATCTAGCCCATGTCTCAGGCAAGCGCGCAGACAAGCCTTGGATCGTCAGGGCCGGTCCACCGATGTGGATTAAAATGTCTGAACACTGCGTTTCCCCGCCCTTTGGGGCGTAAGTGAGCCCAATGGCTCCATCGGCTCCACATAGTCACCGATATATCAGAGGCACCTCGCAACAGCAACAACCCCATAAGTCAAACTCATCAGGGCGTGTAAAACCACTGACGCCACTTCTAGCTAGAAGAAAACGCATGCCCTCCCTGAAGTCCTCTCCCGTTTCTGGTCCACTACCGGGGTGTGAGGCTCGCGAATCAACGCTACACAAAGCTGTGCGACCCAGACTATGCTTTGATCATCAACCACAAGACTCTGCTTTTCAACAGAAGCCTTGATCATTTGCCACTTAGGCATGCCACCCAAGCAATTCACTCCATGCGTTTGATATCCATCAATATATAACCCCTCAGCTCGTACGTCTCAGAGAAGGGCGTTAAGCAAGAGAATAAATTCTCCGCCGCCAAACAGATATATATTTAATAGAAATCAATCACAGAGAATAAAATCCAATGTCAGACACACAGTCCATTTACAAGTTCGTTCTGGGTATGAACGAAACCGGAGGCACCTTGTACCTCGCGTATCCATCGATCTCCAAGTACGTCTGGACGATCACCAACTGATTCCCTCCTCTTGGGTGTACGGCCCAATCAAGATCATCAGTAATTATCCAAACGACGTGAAGACCTCCGGTCTTCAACCACCATCTTCATCTTTGACTCATCGTCGAATCAGTTATCCAGAATGGGATAAACACGGTCTTTCTGAATAACTCGCGTATATAATAAACAAGTGTTACACAAACACAACATACGCCTCATTCCAATTCATCAGTCACTAACCGTAAACTAGTAAGAGAACAACTCCCCCAAATATTAACCCCGAAGGCCGAAACCAACATTAGATCAATTCCCAGAAAACCATTCATCTTAACTAATCTTCAGTTAGTTTCTAAATTTCACATTCTTAGGGAAAGGTCCCCATTAATTTTATCAAAGATAAATTCTTTTAAATTTATACTTTAATCTTCCTTTGGATATCAAACCAAATTAAGGTTTATCCAAAATAGTCAGGATTAATGAATCTTACCGAAGTAATCATTTGTTAAATTTCCCAACCGTAACTTATTCATCCCATGAAGTAAAACTGGTCATACTTCATATCTAACACCACGGTGTTATCGGTAAATTCAATTATCATTTAACGTTCAAATCTAATTAAAGATTTGACTATCGCCTGGAGCAAAACTGGTGATACTCCATTCTCGATCATTTCAATCTAATTAAAGATTCATTAAAACTCCACTTGGTTTTAATCTTCCCAGTAATCACTATCAACGATTATTTAACATGGGAAATCACGTCCTGTCTTTAACTGGGTTAAAGAACCAATGTCATTTAAAACACGGTTCACTATAAACCCAAAATCACATTCCACTCCATCAGCCTTTAACCGTAAATTAGCAAGTGAACAATTCCCTAAGTATTAACCCCGAAGGCCGAAACCAACTTCAGATCAATACCCAGGAGACCATTCAACTTAACTAATCTCCAGTTAGTTTCTGATTTTCTTAACTCCATTACGGTCTAAGGACAGTATTAATGAAGATACCATTCACAACAAACCCAAATCACATTTGATATTAAATACAAGGCTCTGAATAGAAAATATATCGGCTTATATTCAATATTAAATTCTACGACCAACAAATATCGTATTGGAAATAACGATATAAATATATCTTTCAAATTTCCATAACAATATCTGTATAATCACAAAATCCAACATCGAAATATTCCAAAGACAGTTTCGATTCAAATCCATTCCAATTCAATTATTGGAAATTCTGGTTATTTTCAAAACCATTTCAAATCCACTTTATTTATTTTAAAAATAAATAGAATTATAATTCTTGTTCAAAACTAGTTCATTTCGATAAAAATCATTTTTTATCTTTTCATATTTGGAGTTTTTCATCCCAATTCTTCACAAATCATTTCTTATGATTTTACACAAATTATTACTATTTTTAATAATTTTATCAAGGCCCGTACAGTTGATTTCCATCAACGGCCATCGAACTGCACTTAAAGCGACCTTTTCCAAATTTGATTTGGACATAATTCCAAATCCAACCGTTAGATTTCTAATTTCTTAAATTCATTAGAAAGCTCTTTTCGATACAAACCAACGGTTCCTGTTTTAGGAGAATCCGACGGTCGGATCTCCCGTAATGTTCGTTCGAAGTCAATGGTCGAAATTAGCGAACTGCCGCAGCGCGGCGCGTTCTATTCAAGCCATTATATTATATATAATATATATATTTCATTGATTTCAATTCAAAACGTATTTTATAAATCGTTTTAAATTCGTTTTCAAAACGATTTCAACTTCCTATTCAATTTCTAATCAAAATTGAATATTCCATATCATCGATATATATATATATATATAAATGATATTATCTTCAAAACGTTATATTTTGAAATCACTTCATTTTCTATATTCATTATAAAAACGAATATAATCGATATAAATATCATTCGCGTCCAAATGGCACAAATCTAATCAACACTGCTTTATATATTTCAAATAACTTCGTTATTTTATTCAACAAATGAATATTTTCTCTATTCAACACATGAATCTATATTTCTTATTCAACACATGAATTTTCTCAACACATGTGTATTGTCAACACATGACTATTTCGTTATTTAATATATTTTATAAAATTATGATTTTATATCGTTTATTTCTTAATCAGACTCTAATCGTAAATTAGTAAGAGAACGATTCCCTAAATATTAACCCCGAAGGCCGAAACCAACATCAGATCAATACCCAGGCAACCATTCATCTTAACTGATTTCTAGTTAGTTTCTAATTTCATATTTGATAAAAATGAGAATTTTATTGTTAAAATATTTTACTCAACACATGATAAGTTTCAACACATGAATTTTCTCAACACATGAGTATCGTCAACACATGACCATTTATTCTATTCAACATATGAATTTTCTTTCATTCAACACATGAATTTTCATTTTATAATATTCTTTATTTTCCAAATTGGAATGAGGCCCAATCAATTACCATATAATATTATTTATATGGATTCCATACAACACATGTATATAATAGCAACGATGAATAATCAACCATCACCTAGAGTGCATTCTACACTGTATAAGCATCAAATATAAATATTCCACGCTTATAACAGCCTGCCAATCAATCGATCGACATACAACTAATTATTGGGATTAGTGTATGTCCAATTTCATCCCAACACCCGTGTGGGGTTTCAAACAGTCAAACACAGATTTCATTTGTGCAGTTGGGCGATGTGTAAAATTTATCGTCCCAATAAATATCAGTCAAATTGGTGTACATAAGCAAATCGTTCGATTTGTAAATGAATATTTATTTTATTTCAACACATGAATCACACAATCAATTTTCACAACACATCAATCAAACAAACAAGCCGTCCATCGTCTGTGGACGATGGGTGTTAGGTGCTGCTAAGCACCGTCTGCATCCTAGTATATATTTCAACTAGAAAACAAATAAAAGGTGAGGAGTTCTCACCCAAGCTAAACCAAACGCCACGACTCTTCTTATGTAGGAAATCTTCGTCGTGCTCGCCTTTTGTCAATTTCATTGTCCGTAGTCACTACATATATAAAAATCCCATTTTTATATTGTTTCTATGTATATAAAAATCACATTTTTATAACTAAGCTATATGGATAAAAATTATATTTTTACATTGCTAAAAATTATATCTTTACTTTCATAAATATTATATTTTTACTTTCATAAAGATCTCCTCTTTTTCAAATCAAAAATCTCATCTTTTGTTAATTGAAAATCTAATCTTTCCTATATTAAAAATCAAATCCCTTTATTGTTTAAAAATCTAAACTTCATGTCTAAATTAAAAATCGCTTCTTTATGTTAATAAAAATCGTAACTTTATCTATATAAAAACCTCAACTTTACCTAATAAAAATCTCAGCTTTACTATTATAAAAATCGGTTCTTTAACCAACTGGAAATCAAATCTTTAAACAAATAAAAATCCAAACCTTTAGTTACATAAAAAAATCAGTTTTAATGTAAAATAAAACTCAATTTTAATATAAATAAAACCATGGAAACTCACCGCGTTCATTGGAGGTAGGGGGTCGTTTGCCTGCGCATGTGGCTGTGGAAGAGGTGCTGGGCGTTGGAGCTGCCTGGCGGTGGGCTACAGGCGGAGGACGGCGGCTGTTGCGGAGAAAGGGGGTTTAGGGTTTCTGTTTGAGGCCTGTGGGGGGTCTCGTTCGAGCTTTAACGGAGGGGGAGGGGGTGTGGCGATCTGCGCCAGACCGGCGGCGGCGCTGGCAACGCGCCAGGAGGGGGCGGCGCTGGACAAAAAAATGGGGGCGACGGGTTTTCGGTTTTTCCTTTTTTTTTTATATTTCTGATTTGAACGAAGTGAATGGGGAGGGTTGACTTAAGAGAGGAGGGAGAGAGAGAAATAAGGAGGCTTTATATAATTTAATTATTATTTTATTCTTTAAAAGTTGATTACACATCCGATCTCCAAACGAAGCTCAACGACTATCGCCCATAGCGCAATACCCCGATCTCGAACACAATGGGATATGTATCGTAGGCCAATTCAATTGTTATGATAGGTTTTTGCTTTAAATTAAAGTATAAATCATTATGTATTCAATTTAAACGCACATTTTAATTTACCGGGGCCACGTTCCGACTCTAAAAATTCCCGAAATTTTATTTCTAGCTTCGTATTGACGATACGGTCCTAACAAAACTAATTTCATCGAATTTTGAGACCGTTTGAAAAATGGCTATTTTCCAGTCGATTAAAATCAACTGAAACTAGTCAAATGTATTTTCCTTTGCCACGCTCACATATTGATTCAGAAAATTACGAATTTTGAAACATAGCAATAATTTGACATCCTGGATCCAAAAAAAGTGGTTTCATCGAAAACCGAGGTCGTTTGCAAAATGGCAATTTTTAAGGGCCAGAATTCCAAAGCGACTATTTTGAATTTTCAACTGGGCATATCTTTTGATTCCCACTATGAAATTTTGATTTTTCGGATTAGTTGGAAAGATACTCTCAATTAGATTCTAATATTTTTGGTTTCGCTAAAATTCGGTTTATTTTGAATCCTGTACATTCAATTGAAATTTGAAATCGAATTTTCAAACTACCGCGCCATTTTCAATTCCTTTTATAATTAAAATAAAATATTTATATTCTAATGACGATTCAAATAAATATATACATTCTAATTCTATTCAAAATAAATTTCTCGTCAATATTATTTAAAATAAATCATTTTAAATATTCAAAATTCGCTAAAATTGCCAAAATTTTAAATTGGCTCAGATTTCCGGGTTATTACAGACGCTCTCCCACTTTCACTGTGGGACCTCCAAAGGATGAAGAAAACTGCCGGGATTCCTTTGTTCATCTTTAACTTGCTGGAAAACTAAGCATCGAGAGGGAAAATCCGCTACACCTTTCTTCATCCCATCCCAAAAGAAAACCCTCTTCATATCTCTATGCATCTTATCATTGCCCAGATGAATAGTCATCCTAGAATGATGGGCTTCCTCAAGGACTGTCTTCAACAGACTTCCTACTTGGGGAACACAAAGCCTATCATCCCTTCGTAGCCAACCTCTATCATCCGTAGAATACCTACCGTGGTGACTAGAGGTCTCCCCTCTACTGAGCCTATCCAAGATGTCCGCTATTTGTGGGTCCTCTCGCTGCGAAGATCCAATTTGATCCATAAGAGTAGGTCTAACCTCTAAGGATGCCAACAAACCAGTGTAAGATCCGTAGATGGCCTAAAATCGAAGGTCAATATGTACTCCAAACTCCGCCCCTATATGAGTAGAGGACTCAAAGTCATCCTCTGCCTACTCAACGCGTCTGCCACCACATTACCCTTACCAGAGCTATAAGCAATCTCAAAATCATAAGACGCTAGGAACTCCATCCATCTTTGGTGTCTCAAATTGAGATCCCTCTGCGGGAACAGATACTTGAGAGATTTATAAACCCTATACAACTCGAACCTCTCTCCAAGTAGATAATGTCACCAAGTCTTAAGCGCAAACACTATAGCAGCCAACTCCAAATCATGGGTAGGGTAGTTTCTCTCATGAACTATTACTGTCTACCACCGTAGCATACTACCCTTCCCTCTTGCATCAAGACGGCCTCAAGCCCTGTACCACATGCATTAGTGTACACTGTGATCACTTTGTTCCCATCAGGCAAAGTCAAAACTAGGGTTGTTGCCAGAGCCCTCTTCAATCGATGAAAAGCATCCTCACAGTCAATGCTCTAAGAAAACGTCAGATTCTTCTTTATCTGTCCGGTGAGTGGGGATGATATCTTTGCGAATTCCTTGATAAACTTCATATAATAGCCGCCAACCCAAGAAATCTCCTCACCTCCGTTGCATTCTTTGGAACCTTCCAATCTTGAACTACAACTACTTTCGCGGGATCCACCGCTATCCCATCCTTGGAGACCACATGCCCAAGAAATATCACTTCCTCCCTCCAAAAGTGACATTTGGAGAATTTCGCTTTAAGTTGGTGGGTTCGGAGAGTCCTCAAAACCTCCCCTAATTGTAGGGCATGCTCTTCCTCTCTCTTTGAGAAAATCAGAATGTCATCCACAAAGACTACACCGAACTTATTCAGAAACTCCCTAAACACCCTACTCATCAGATCCA
This sequence comes from Allium sativum, assembly GCA_030737875.1. Classification (NCBI taxonomy): domain Eukaryota; kingdom Viridiplantae; phylum Streptophyta; class Magnoliopsida; order Asparagales; family Amaryllidaceae; genus Allium; species Allium sativum. Next base: position 384,025,375 of record CM060915.1, read on the forward strand.
CAAAATAAGTCGGTGCATTCGTCAACCCAGAAGGCATGACTAGCCACTCAAAGAAACCATCTGGAATTCTAAAAGCGGTCTTGTCTATACTGTCCTCGGTCATGATGAAATCCTGTGGCTGTGTCTAATTGAGAGAAAACAGATGCTCCAATAAGTTGGACAAACAGATCTTCAACCCTCGGAAGTGGGTGCCAATTTTTCTTGGTGAGCTTATTCAACTCCCTGTAGTCTATACATAGACGAAGTGAACCGTTCACCTTGGTAGCAAAGATGACTGGAGCACCCCATTCAGATATACTTCGGCAAATAAACCCCTTCTCAAGTAGCTACCCTACTTGTTTGCTAAGCTCCTTCCTTTCTCTAGGAGCCATGTGGCACACAGGTAATGCGACTAGCTTCGCATTATCCATCAAGTATATCCAGAAATCAATCTCACGCCTCGGAGATAATCCCCTAACCTGCTCAAAAACATCTGGATACTCACAGACTATAGGTACATATCGCTAATCATCGACAAAAGCATCAAGTGATTCTAGGAAACTAAGCATGACATACCTCTTCTGGTCACAAGAAATCTCGAGAGTCCTTCCTCGACAAGTCAAAAGTTTAACCACCCTCCTCTCACGGTCTAGAATGGCACCATACATGGCTAGCCAATCCATCCCTAGAATCAGACCACAGCCCATAAAACCAAGCACATATTCGTCACACTCAAACACGACGCCCAACATAGATATCCTAAAATTCTAACATATCATAGACAGATGAGCCATGCCCCCAATGGGGTTTGAGACAACAATAGGACCAGAAACAATACTAGTACTAAGGTGCAGATACTCAACCAAAAAATCAGATATAAAAGAGTGAGAAGCGCCAGAATAAAAAAGAGTCCTAAATGGATGATCGGAAAGAGAAATCAAACCTTCAACATAAACTTTCCTACCTCTGTCCAGTATAATAGCCTCTAGAGCATGCACCTGACCTCCAGAAGATCATGCCCTTTGGCTCTGTCCTTGCTTTTTCTGGCACTCCTTAGTATAGTGTCCAACCTCACCACAGTTGAAGCAGGCATTCTTCCTTTTTCTGCAATCTTTGACCAAATGACCCAAGCCCACAACCATCACATTTCTTCTTCCCTTGAGCTTTGTCGTTCTTTCCACCCATCTTTTCTTGTTCTTTCTCTGGCTACACTTTCTTGTTTTGCATCTCATTAGTCTTAACCTCCTTTTTCTCATCCTTACCATCTTTGTGCATCAATGCCATATTAACTAGTCTCTCAAAAGTAGCCCCCATCGGAATGTGAGATAATGCCAATGCTTGAAGAGGTTGATTAAATCCTCTTGCAAACCTTAAAGTTTTCTTGTGCGGGGAATTCACCAGCTTCAGACCAAACCTTGCCAACTGATTAAACTTATTGACGTACTCTTTAACAGACATGATTCATTGCATCAGTCCCAGAAACCTCTCCATCTGCATACTCTCTTCTGCCTGAGAAAGAAACTTCATCTCGAATCTCTATCGAAAATCATCCCAAGTATCAATTGGATGCCCTGCTTGCGTCACTTCCTACCAGAACGAAGCATCATCCTTAAGCTGCCATGCATCCAACTGTATCTTTCTGCGGACATCAACCTCGAAAAGCCCAAACAAGTTTTCTGTCTCTTTTAGCCAATTCCATTCTTCCACAAAGTTATCAGTTCCCCGAATTGGCTTTCGTCCTATGCCACAGAAGTCCTTCATATCTTAGAGAAATTATCCGCTCGCGGAGGAGGAGGAGGCGGAAAAGCGGCTGCAGCTGGGAGAGGGGCGTCTCCTTGGCCTCCGGTAGGCGCCGTAGCCTCAAGAAATCTATGGAACCAAGCAGTATCTAAATGCCCTTGGGAAGATTCAATGTCCCGGACATGCTGAAAAGAAAGGAAAAGGGATTCAAACAGAGAATCGAAAGATATTTTATATGGATTTGTGGAATATTTTTTCCAAAAACAATTTGAAAATACTTTCTTTTCGAAAATGATTTCCAAAACCTTTTATCCGATCTTGTAACCTTCGGCTCTAATACCAAATGTGGCACCCCACTTCTGTTAATGTGACTCTTTATCAGAATACATTAAGTTCCGTGAAGCATTATAGGTAAACAGAAACAGAATATCACAAGACAAATATAACCTAGCACCGAAAATTTAAAACTTCAACATTTTGCAGAAAAACATCGTAGTCTCAAAACCAGTTACAACATCAGGCATAAAATACTGAAACTGAGTACTTCAAAACAAAATATCTGTCTTGCGCTAAAAACCATCAAAGTATAAAAATGTAAAATCATAATCCCCAGTAATAGCTATAATAAAGTAAATAAGTAGTCGAAGTGATACATCAAAGCAAATCCGAGCATATAAAGAAGTAAAAGCATCATGACGGGCATATAAACTGGATGAGAGATAATAGTATCATATAACTGGTATGAACAGACTGAACATAATGAGCAGAATAAGCAGGGTGAACTATGCTTCTCAGTTACTTTTTCTGCACCAATACTATGATATCAGATTATGACAAGATTAGGTGTCCCCTAACTACTTAACAGAAACAGAGTGATCCCAACATAAACTTAATGGTAGGATTAGGTGTAATCTAGTAACGGGTTTTACCCAAACAGAAATAACAGGCACCTTAACAGAATAACGGATGCTAGCCCAAACAGAAATAACATGTACCTCAATAGAAACAGACAACGCTAGATGTACTCTATTACAACCCCCAAGCGATCGACTCCTTAACTTGTAAATACCATGGGTCGGCCCTACAATAGGGTGTATTACTTCATAAAGTGGAAACCTACAGAAGAACATAGTCCTATTTACTGGTGCTATAGCGGCTTACTTTCCCCTAACAGACCAAACTCATGCACGCACATGACTCCATTGGAACACGCCTGTATACACCCCTTTTCAAATGAACCTCTTATAATCAGTTAAATATGCATGCCCTGATCCCTACCTAGTGTGGGTCCCCATTTAATACCAGAACGGATTACTGATTGATATAGGCCCCTCACAGTAGATGATACAAGTTAAACCCCAAAATTTGTGTCCCCTAATTAACAAGGATTTTTAACAGGTTAAGCCTACAGATTATCATGTTCGCCTAACCCCCATAGATTAACAGTTTATGTTTTCACAGGTTAATAGGTTCATTTAACCCCAAATAGATTAAAAATATTTACTTAACCCCAACAGTTTAAACAGGTTTTCATAACCCCCAACAGATTAAACAGATTTACATAACCCCTAACAGATTAAACAGGTTTCACAGGTTACTTATAGTTTCATTAACATGTTCCTCTTAATCTTTAAATTAAGCCTACAAATTTATATTCCCTCAAATCCCAGTCTTAATTCTCAGTATACCATATGCCCCAAATTTTAGTCATATTTCACAATATAGGTTATGCCCCTAAATTATCATTCCCAATCATTTCCAATTTCGTTCGTACGCATATTTCCATGATATTGGCCTAGGCTCGAAGGTAGCCTAAGCTATAAAAATAAAAAGGAAATGAGAGAAAGAAGAAAAGAAATAATAACAGAAATAGGCATATAATAACAAAGATGGGCATATGATAGCAGAGATAGGCAAATCAGAAATAGACACATAAGAACTGAACAACAGATCAGGTGTACAAAAGAATACGTGTAATTGCAGAACTGTTTATGTATGAATCAGATTCTTAACAAGCATAGGTTCAAATCCAGATTTATAAGCATGTTAGGATTACTGTTAAATTTTTATATCTAAAAGTAACATGAACTCATAGAGATTGGATCTAAAGAACAGAGAATAATATGCTGATGTTGCAGAAGAGATTCTTGTATATGTATAGGCTGGTGTTGAAGAAAATAGTCTGATTCAATCCAAGCAAAGACAACAACTCATTCTCTCCATTGTTTTAGGTGTAGAAAAACAATAGAAATGTTGTCCTATACATAGGCTATCTCCAACGAACCCAACAAGAAAATGGGTCCAGGTTCAGACAGAAGAATTCGGCTAGATCTCGGCTTGGTCGACCAGCCCCTACCTAGGTCAACCCACTTTCCCCTAGGTCGACCCGTAGGTCGACCCAGACCAGGCATGGGTCGACCCCCAACGGGTCGATTTCCTGCTGCACCCGCCACTTTATCCCTCTACGTATTTTTGAATTAATTTGAATTCTGGGTTTGACTTATATATATTAGTCTCTTATACGTATACAAACTTCTAAGCTTTATATCTTTCCCATACGGTGTCTGATTTATGCAAACTCGGAGTCCATCTTAACCAGAATTCTGAGACAAACACTATGGTATAGTCTGTTTTACTTAACTCCCAATATTTAATCAAGTATCCTTTAGTTTATTGTTATAATGTCCTTTAAAATCACAGGGTGTTACACATGGTTTAATGCCTGCTAGTTTGGATGGTAAATTGGCTGATGTGGATGATTGGCGTGCGGAATTGTTTTGTTTACTTGTGCTTGTTTAGAATTTTAGGGGCGAAATTGCTGGGGGGAAGGAGAATGTAATAGCCCAAATTTTACTTATCGAAGTACCGTAAATTTGTTTTTTAATTCCCTGAGGGTTGGATCATTCTCATATTTTAGTATGCTGGTTATGGAGATGAGAGACATGTCCATAATTTTTACAAATTTATTTTTGTTACCATTTTTCCCCGGTAAGTTTTGTATAAGGTATAACCTTTGACTGGGATCGAATCAGGTGCTGAGATCGATTTCGTTGGAAAGGAAATGGCGTTGCTAATTCCGTAGAGTGATCACATTAAAGATTTTGTTCAGCGGTTTGGGAGTATTCGTTGTTTTAGTGCTACACATTTTTTTGTTCAGGTTTTCATCCATTGATAGGCTGATTTGAAGAGGCCTATAAGTGGGATGATGAGAGGCTATAAATAGGGGGTTGGAGGCTTGGAGAATAGTTTACTTTCTTCATTCTCTCATTTGGTTGAGCTTGTAATCCTCCTTGCTCCATCAAATACACCTTTCCACCATTAAAATTATTGATCTACATGTGAAGATTGAAGATCTACATCAAGCAAAGTAAGATCTATACCAATTGAAGAGAGATTTCATCAAATTGAAGAGTTTAAAGATAATTGTTCGTTGTCCGAATTGAGAATCGAGTGTTTTCTAGTTGTTTTGGGGGATTTAGTGAGTGATAAGCATCTCTCACACGGATTCAATCAAGTATATGGATTGTTTGATCTTATGTTCATCATCTCAAGTTATTTTTATATAGATCTAATTGATATAAGCATGGTTTCAATTCAAATCATCATAGGATCTAATCTAGCAACTTATAAAAAGTAATTTCATGTGTTAGTTCAATGTTTAGATCCATATATATTGATTTAATCATTTGTTGAATCGTCGTTTTGATGTTTGATGATTTGTTGGATGAAATTGATTGATTTTGAGTTGAGGTTGGTTGGAGAGTTTGGTCGTGTTTGGCAACATGTTTGGCAAGTTGAAAAATCATGGTTCGTCAAGAAAAATTAAGCCGATCAGGTGAATTTTCTAGAATCTAACAAAAATCAAGTTGTGGAAATTTACAGCATTTGAAAAACACTGTGAAAAGTCCTGGACCAGGCACGATCCAGGCTTAGGTCGCACATAAAGAAAAAGTGGATCGCGCAAGCAAAAACCATGGATCGTAACAGATTTTCGCGGTCTGGCAAAGGGATAGGTCGCACCAGTTTTGACAGCATTTGGAAAACACTGTTAAAAACTATAGGTCGTGCACGTGTTTCCTTAGGTCACGCCAAATTTGACAGCGTTTGACAAACGCTATTAAAAACAGTGGAATGGGCACGACCTAAGGTAGGTCGTGCACGAGTTTCCTTAGGTCGCACAAGAGTTTTCATAGGTCGCGCATGGGATGGATCGCGCCTGAGCTATGATACCGTTTCTAAAACGCTGTAAAAGGTAGAAAAGTTGTGAAAGGAACATTGATGGACCGGAAGGCATAATGATGGGCTGGAAGCATTGACAGCATTTCTGAAACGTTGTAAAAGGCAGAAACGCTGTGAAAGCCAGTTTTTGATGTTTTGCTTAGTTTTCACACTAGGCTGATGTAGAATTGAACCAGGAGATATAATAGCATTTCAGAAATGCCGCAGAAGGCTGGTTTGACATTATGGCCAGTTTTTTATAGCAAAAAAAGCTGGAAATGCTATGAAATGCAGTATCGACCAAACGATGTTTGTTTTTGAGTTGACGATGGTTCTAGCTTCGATGCAAATTTAAGGTGGAATGCTTGAAGCATAGTGAAGTGTTCATTGATCGTCGTAATGCGACGAATGTGAAGATGACACAAAGTGATTAGTTGACAGATAATGGTTACTCGTGAGGGTTTCTTGAGCTATGAATAGCCGCCAGGGAGGACGACTAGAGATATTGAAGGCTGAGAGGTTATTGTTGTCGTAGGCCCTAGCTAGCTCAAAGCAAGGGTATAATAGGGACGCTTAAAAGACCGGTTGGATGGTCAAGTACCCTGGGTATTGTTAAAAGGCCTAGGTACGTTTCATTGTATGGCATATGGAGCTTTTGCTAGAACCAGGTTACCATTAGCCCTTGACATGTGGTAGGGTTAACTGTCATAGGATTAACAATGGTTTCGAAGCGGGATTGGCGATGATAGCCAGAGTCATGGATGAATAACTATTTACTTGTATCTTCTTGTGTAGATTATTCGACGTCGAAGGGGATATCTCTTAGGTGCTTGGTTGATGTTAATTTAAGCCTTTGGGGTTTGTGCTTGGGAGATCTCAATATCGATTAGGATGGTCTACGCTTGATAATTGATTGTTATGAATGTGCAGTTTGTTTCTACCTGATTGTTGTAAAGGCTATCACTGTCCGATGTGGGGAAGGATTTGGGTTCTTCTCTGTTGATGTTTGTAGATTACCTGATTAATCTGCCTATTCTCATATACTTTATTGGTGATATTAGATAGTTATTTTATCGCTCATTAAGACTATTGTTTGACTCAAGATTTTATGTTTCCTTTTATTACCTTAGGATGTTCATCCAATAGTGGATGGGCAGACTGAGTAGCAGGTTAAAGGTAGTAGAGCTTAGCGAGGCGAGGATGCATAGCGATGATGAGCAGGAGGCTTGTGTATTAGTTTCTCTATTATACATATTAGATGTTTTCGCTATTACGATTGGTGTTTATTCTAATTATTGTAGTGAGGGAAATTTGTACAGACACTTATGTTGTAATCCATAGATGTATGGATATTCTTTCTAGTTGTTATGGAAGTTCAAGTTTCTTCTCAGATATGCTTCACTATTATTGCTTGTTGTATATGTTCTATTATATTTCATCCTTGCTCTGTGAGTTATACGACAGGTGCCGCTTGTGTTTACCTACCTCGATGATCGTCCATAGCTTCCTGGCATGCCTTTCAACGCATTATTCCTCTTGTTTAGTGCAGGAGTTATGGCGGTTGTCACAAACATTGTCAAAATTCAAAGAGAATTAAACCAATTCATTTCTAGTTTGATTCTCTCTCAAAAACTCAAGTGTTATTTAGAGTTATAAGAGGATCTATAATCAAAGATCGCAAGATCAAATTTCTATGGAATCTTTTTTCCAAATTGGTATTGAAAAGGTGTTGTTGCAGCCCATGTAGGTCAAAAATCAATTGGATGTGATTGTTGCCTAGAAAATCAATTAAGTCTAACTGGTCTCTGAAATAGGTGGAGTGGACCCCGTCGACAGTGAAATCAAGGATTCTAAATTGAAGATTATTTGAAAAAAAATTCACACCGACCCAGAGTTATTATGGGACTGGATGTAGAGTAACTCTAAACTAATACACCAATTTTGGTGTGTTCATTCCTTTATTGCTTTTACGTTTTATTTTGCATCTATGTCTAATTCTATGATTGTTTCATATCTGTGATTTGCATTAGTTTCTGATATATTCAAAAATATTTCATAAAATTCATGAATTCCATTAAACATTATTCACCCCTCTAGTGTTAGGATTGCCTTAAGATTCGTGATCCGCATTTTCCAGCACCAAGAACACGAAAGTATAAGTTAAAGATGGTAAGGAAGAAATTCCTAAGGCCACAGGCTCAAAGAAGAAACAATGGAAATATAATGAAGTAATAAGAAGAACATTAGGGGACCTATGAAAGGACATATCAAGAAGGATGTTAAGTGTCATGGTTATAGACTGATGGGTTATTATCTCAAGGACTGTAAGAAGATTGCGATGAAGAAAATGTGCTATAATTGTATGCAGCCAGAACATCTCAGCAGGGCTTGTTTCCAGAAGACGGAAAAAAGGGAAAGTGCGCCAATAGCTCAGGTATAGGACGTAAAAGTAGCTACACCTAGGAAAGGACCATGTAGAGGTAGGAAAGATGTGGTAGAAGTTTTGGTTTCTGTTTACGACTTACCCATTCATACTCTCTTCAACTCGGGAGCATCACGTTCTTTTATCTCTAGTTCCATGGTTGAATGTTTGTACTTGGACATTTCTTTAGTTACAAATCCCATTGTTGATTCAAATCCGATGGGTGGATTTATGCATTTGCCTACGATTTGCAAATGTCTGAAAATATTGACATTAGGCATTGAGTTTGATTATGACGCTTATGTATTGCGATGGGATATGGGATAATTCTAGAGATAGATTAGTTAGCCATGTATGAGGCTATTCTAGATAGCAAGAGGAGGTCGTTCGATTAGGGAATGTAGTGGTCAGAACCTCGAGATTTCTTATGATCCATGGGGTTGACCATGTTGAGCTTTATTTATTCCCTAGATTCATCTATTAATGATAACGATTCTAGTCACATAGTATGTGATTTTCCAGATGTGTTTGAAGAGGTGAGAGGGATATCCCCCAATTGAGATATGGATTTTTGAATATATCTTAGCGAGATTGCAATGCTCACAGCATTTCCTGTATAAATGTGACTCCATAGAAAATAGAGAGAGCTGAGTAAATGATTGAGCTGTTTGAGAAAGGATTCATCCAGCAGAGTATCTCTAAGCGAGGAGCGCCAATCTCATTGCTGCAAAGGTGGATGGTTCTCTCAGACTTTGTATAGACTAGAGAGAACTAAACAAGCCCACGAAGAAGAGTTGTTACCCATTCCCTCCGTTAGATGATTTATTTGAATGGTTGTTAAGCGGATCAGAATTTTCTTAGTTACATTTAGCCACCAGTTTTCATTAGCTTAAGCTGGCGGAGGATAGCATCGACAAAATGGTCTTTTGGATATCTAACGGATTCGAGTGGTTGGTTATGCCTTTTGTGCTAACCAATGACCCGACCTATTTCGTAGATTTGACGAGTAGAGTCTTTTAAGATATTCCTTGTAAGTTCATGGTTATATTTATTGATGACATTTTTATATTCTCGAGGAGCAAGGATGAGCAAGACTTGCATTTAGGAGACATTCTCCATACTCTCCGACCGCATTAGTTAAAGTCAAAAAAATTCAAAGTGCTATTTTTGGCATGAGGAGGTGTGTTTCTGGGGCCATATGGTTTCTAAGGAATGAGTAGTTGTTGATTCCGCCAAAAGATGGTGGTGGTATAGGATTGGAAGCCTCCTAAGAATGCTACTGAAGTAAGGAGCTTTCTAGGTTTGGCGGATTATTATAGGATGTTTATTAAGGATTTTGTGTGGAATTCGGCACTGCTTGCCCTTCTAAGCAAGAAGAATTTTTTATTCATATGGGATGAAGACTATGAATATTCCTTCAGGAGACTTAAGAGGCTCTTACTAGTGCACTAGTATTGGCATTTTCTAATGGTTATAAGATGTTTACATTATACGCCGATGCGTATGGGATAGGCTTGGGTGTAGTATTAATGTAGGAAGGTAAGGTAGTATGTTATGGGAGTAGGCAACTTAAGACTCATAAGAGGAACTACCCTACCCATGATTTGGAGTTGGCCATGATCGTGTTGCTACTCAAGTCATGGAGGTATAGTCTAATTGGTCAGAGATCCAAGCTCTACACAGACCATAAGTCACTAAAGTATCTTTTTTTAAGAAGCAGCTGAATCTGAGGGAACTACTTGATGGAATTCTTGACATCGTTTGATTTTGAGATAGCTTATACCACTAGTAAGGGGAATATGGTTGAAGTTTCCTTGAGAAGGAAGATGATATCTAAGATTCCTTTATTTATAGAGTGGGGATCTTGGAGTTCATTTCTACTTTTGATTTTAGACCCTCCATGGATCATACCCCTAGACTATTAGCATCATTAGAGGTTCAACATATATTGATTGAGCACAATGGCTCGAAGCAGCGAGAGGATCTAGATTTTGTTGATATTTTTATCAACCTGATAGAGGAGAATCCTCTAGGCTTCTCCAACAGTATTATGTAGATGGTAAGGGTTGAATGAAAAAAGATGGAAGGCTTTAGGTCCCCCGCACTAGTGACCTAGTGAGTGCGGCATTGGCTGAGGCACACCATTTTAGGATGACCATCCATCTCAGTGGTGACAAAATGTACAAAGATATGAAGAGCATATTCAATTGGAGCGGGATGAAGAAGGATGTCGCAGAGTATGTGGTAAGGTGCTTTATTTGCCATGGAATTAACGTGAAGCAATGGAAACCTAATGGACTGCTCCAACCCTTTATATGTGCTACAATAGAAGTAGGAGAGTGTGTCTATTGATTTCATATATGTTTTTCCCAATTGAGGAAGTGAAATATCAGTATTTGGGTTGTAGCAGATAAACCTACGAAGAGCGCTCATTTTATTATAGTTAAGAGTAAGAGGACAACGACTTAGTTAGATTCTTTAGACATTAGAGAGATTGTTAGGCTTCACGGTATACCTTTTAGCACATTGAGTGATAAAGACTCGATCTTTACCATTTAGTCTTGGAGGAGCCTATAAGAGACACTAGGAACTCAACTTAGACTGAGTACGGCCTATCACCCTTATACAGATGGACAGACCAAGAGGGTGAATTAAGTCCTTGAGGATTTATTGAGGTTTTCATCCTGGACTTTGTAAGTACTTGGAAGGAGCATTTACCCTTTGCAGAGTTTTCCAACAATAATAGCTTCCAAAGGAGTATAGGGATGGCTTCTTTCGAGGGACGGTACTGATGACCATGCATATCGCCTTAATGTTTATAGAAGACTACATATAGACTGATGCTTAGACCAGATATGGTTAGGGATATCACAAAGAAGATTGAGCTGATAAGAAAGAGGATAAACGCAGTTTATGATAGGAAAAAATCTTATGTTTATAGGAGGAGGATAGACTTAGAGCTTGAGGCTGGAGATTTGGTTTTCGTTAAGGTGTCACCTCTAAGGAACTAGGAAGGATGACATATTGGGTGAGACTATTATAGAAACTTACTACAGTTTACAATGTATTTCATGTGTTGAACTTAAGAAAGTGCTTACATGATTCAGTTGAGGCAGTACAGTCTAGCCAACTCGAGGAGGTGGAGGTCGAGCTAAATGCATCAGTTTGACATATGCCTACCCTAGTGTTAAAGAATGAGGTGAAATATTTGAGGAATAAGGAGACTAAGCTCGTGAAAGTTCAATGGGGAGATAGCGAAGAGGAAGCGATATGGAAGACGAAGAGAAGATGCACATTTTTTTATACTTTTCTGTTTGATGGTACGCTTTGAATGTTCTCATCGTTAGTTTATTATTTGAAAATGTTCTTATCTTTCGTATCCTTTGAATGAGTATATCTTAGGATATAACCTATGTATAATAGGATTGATTGCAAACATGTTATGTATGATGTACGCAAGTGGTTGGAAGTGTTTGCTAGTGGATGCAAATGGATGCATACGCACATCTAGGCACTATTAGAGATCAAAAAATTAGGAAGCATATTCATATGGATGTGTGTGAATTTTTACTTTATTTTCATGATTGATATAATGGATAGTCATCATATAATTGTCGCATATGGAAGATGATTGTAGCACGCATGTAGTATCATTAGTATTTTTGCATACATTTAGATGCATGGCCCGAGCATATTTCCATAAAAAAGACGTCGACTGAGTCAGTTAACTCTCTAATCTAATGCATTAGGTAGGGACATATATACTATGATATTGCATAATAACGTTAATTGAATTAGAAAACTTAAGGATGATGAACGTAGTGGCTGATGGTTGAGTAGATAGGTATAAATATTAGTTTTATTTACTTATATAATTCTTCTGTCCTTTGAGATTTCAGGGACAAAATCCCTTAAAGGAGGGGAAAATGTAACAACCCTAAACATTGGGTAATAATGATTAATTAATTAAGGAAATAATAAGTTTATAAAATTTCAATAATTTAGGTACATGGGTTGCACCATTGAGTCTGTGTCAATTTTTTGGTCAACTTTCATATATAACTTGTCAAAATCCAAGTTAGTATGAAGAAAATGTAAAGGAAACAATTTATAAGTTTAAAACAGAAAATCAATAATAATTAAATAAAAGAATATATATATAGCATATAGTTCGGCCTAGATAAACCTATAAGTTGACTTGACCATGTATAAGTCGACCCATGGGGGTCGGGGGTTGAATCGCCTTTAGCACATGGACATTGTTTCATTCAGGTGTGAGTCAAAAAAGATCTGAGCGATCCTAATGAGATTTTAGTAGATTATCTGAGGGATGTAAATAACTTATGACGTGTCTGGATCGGATTCAGTCTTAAAATCCAGTGGTCTTAGATCCCTAGAATCTATTATAGATAAGACATTAGGCCTAACTCTTCATTTACAACCGAATTTTTTTTCTCTTTGCGTTCTCTCTAAACCGAGATAGACCTAAAACTAAATTTTATTCTTCGGGAAGAGACACATAAAAATAAAAATATTATTAATCAACCTAAGGATGGGATATGGGAAGGTTGCGCGTGCTCCAAAAGCTAAGAACTTTAGGTGAATGTTGTAATTATTCAAAAAATTAGTAATTTAGGAAAATAGGGTTTATACTAGCTATAGTTTTTCCTATAGCTTTTGTTGTAATTTTTTCTTACAAATTTTCTTATATTTTTTCTCTAAGTTAGTGGTTCTATAAGTTATTTTTTTTAAAGTTATTGTCTGTTAATATTTCTCTCTTCCTTATTATAGTTCTCTTTTTTATTTAAATTCTATAAGACAGTTTTATAGTCTTTTTCCCTTTATCAGTATTTCATTCTTTCTAGTTATTTACAGTTTATGCAATTATTTAAGTTATGCTTAAAACTTGCTTAGACACGTAAATATTAGTTATAATCCCCTGATTTAAGCGTTTGAAAAAGAACTATAAATAATAATTTCACAAATATGGATCAATAGAAAGGAACTAAATTTAAAGAATTATGTGCGTAAATTATAGATATGTAAAAAGGGAATTTGACTAAACTAGGCAAATTAAAGAGAATTTGCAATAAATTATAACATGGGCTGCAATTTGAAATGAAACAGAAAATGAGCACATTATTATGATAACTGTATGGACATGATAGAAATAATAATAGGCAAATTTTGGACTTCTGCATCTAAAATTATAACATAGAGGCTATAAATAAAAGGAAGATAGAAAGGCTCATTATAATTAATACTTAGATCTAGGAATAAATTTAATAAGAGGTAACATTAGTTGCCCGTTCTAGCAACAAAAGATGATTGGGAAAATAAAGTGACCAAAAAGGTTTAATAAATATGTACAAGTCTGTTGCAATAGCAAATGCTAATTGGGGAAAATAAGTGATCAATAAATAAGGCCAATATCAAGGGGGACTGGGAAGGACCGCAATTAGAAGATTTGTTTACCAAGATACGTACTAGTACCATTTCTTTTTAGGTTTATTAATAATGTTCTCACATAGGTAGAGGTAAAAGTTGGGCACGCTTATGCTTATTGGGGTAAATAAGGGATCAATAGAGAAAAAGGTCGTGTAAAGGTGTGTTTCGGGGATCTCTGAGCATGCAGTAACGTCGATAGGGGATCATAAGTTATTGCTACATCTAAAAGCGTTTAGTTATATCTATACTAGTAGATTATTAAGTAGGGAAAACCTTGATTCATAAAGATACCATGTGAGGCGGTAGACCGTTAGGATAAAACCGATCGATGGGTAGTATTAGGAAATTTTCCCAAGCAAATTTCTTAGTCCATTAAGTGCAAATAAACCAACAATCGATCCTTGTATATTTCTCAATATTTCTATCTTTTGTAGTTATGCACATACACTTTACCCTATTTTACACTAGAACTATTATTCAGTCTATTTATTTATCTTACTCAACCATGATGGTAATTACACCATTCACCGGACTTATTGTCTAACCTGCTTCTCTCTCTCTTTTCTTCCCCTTTAGGCTCGTAGGATTGATTGTTGTAGACATCCTGATTTTCAGACACATTTGGAGGTTCCAATTCTATTATAATGTATTGTTCAATTTTGTTATTTCTTTCTATTATATTAGGTTGTATTATTAACGTCAAAAGGGATTATGATATTATTATAGCACTCCGATATTCAAAATAGGGATTTATATTCGTGAGACATGTAACAACCCAGATTTTTTAGCCTAATTTAATTTAAATTAATTCAAAAGATTTTTGCATTTTAATATTAATATAAATATATGATAAGTTAAATTTGATATTAAGATTAAGTTTGTCAATATTATAGTGATTAAATTATTTGTCAAAACAAGGATTTTTGCCAAAATAAGAATTTTGTAATTTTTCAAAATTCATTTGATTTAATTCATTCTGGAATCTAGATTAAATTGAATTTTATACAAGGTATGAATAATAAAATAACTTGTTTAAAGTGATGGAATTCAACGATAAAATACATTGACAAAGTATGTCAACTTTTGTTAAAACCTGGTTTTATCAAATGTTTAAAGTTAGTCAAAAACTAGATTTGATACCTTATTAAATTTAAGTTGATTTGAACATTTGGAAATTTTAATTTGTTGATGTTAAGTTGAATTTTGAATTCATTTTAATAAATAGTTGTTTAAAACAATAAAATGTAGTGGTGAAATATGTTGACAAAAATGTATAGGCTTTTGCCAAAATGGATTGTTTAAATTCATATTGAAAAAATTATTTTAATTGTGATATTTTTAGTAAAGATATTTAAATAAAATAATTTTATTTGAGTTCTCAAGTAACATAAGTTCATTGTATTTTTTCAACAAAAGTCATCTAATTTAATCGATTTTGTCGTCGTTTGTTAAGATCGTTGATTGGTTGAGCAGAAGTTTAAAATTAGCAACATAACAACTTGGAACACTTAAAAATGTAGAAAAAGTGATACAAATGGTTAGGAAGAAACCATTCCTTCCTAAAGCAAAAACCACTATGTAATTTGTCAAAACCATGTGCTAAATCCCATGGTTTTGTGATGGAAATTTTCAGTTACCCCTCTCCTTAAGGCTATAAAAAGGACCCTACACTCTCCTTCTCATTCCATTCCATTATTTCTTTCTACATTATACCTAAGCTTCCTCCTTCCTTGTTTAATGGCTTCCTAATCCTTTTTTCCTCCTCCTTCCTCTCTTCTTTTCCCTCTTCCTGTCTCCTTCTTCTTCCCTCCTCCCCCTCCTCTTTTGCCATGCGCAACCATGCCCACCCCCTCCTCCCCATGCGCAACAACCTCCCCTCCTTACGTCCCACCTCCACCTCCTCGTTCGAAGTTCGGCCACATATTAATAAAAAAAAAAGAGAAAAGAAAAAAGAGATAAATGTATGTAAATATATATTGGCAGAGAGAGAAAATAGTACGAGACGGGGTTTTGTTGCCCGATGGTTCTGTTAAAGTATGGTGGAGTGGAACCCAAAAGTGAGAAACACTATTTACATATATATTTGGTTGTATAATATATACATATATATATGTATATGCTTGTGATTGGTTGTGAATGTATGGTTAATTAGTTTTTAATTATAGTAAAAGTGTTCATAAACAAAATGCTTATATATGCGTATTATCATGAAATAAATGTTATGATGGATGAATGGATGTTATGAATATGGATATTGATATTGATATGGTTACTAGTAGTGGTAATATGTACACTGCACAAGTCACAGCCACATATATGAATATATATGGGTATTGAGTAAGTCTAGGATGATATAAATAAATATTTTATTCATTTATATAATGGACAAAAATAAAAGGTGAAATTTTGTACTCAAAATGGTTTGAAAATGAAACTGAAGTAATTACGAATAACTTTCGTAAAGGTAGAAAATTAATTGAATAGGATTTCAAGTACATACGGCATGTTCAAATTTGAACACAATTATCAATAGTAAATTTGAAAATTGAAGATGAGCTTAATATATAAATGATGCTGAAAATTCAAATTTATCGTTCCAGCTATTTTATATTATTTTTAAATGTATTTCAGGAAAGTTTGGGTTTGAAGAATTAAATTTGAAAAATAATATTATTTTTATAATAAAATAATATTATAATATTCACTACCTAGGGGTGACTGAAGTAATTACTGCCAATTTCTAGGGGTGACTACCTAGGTAGTGTGAAGGCGTTGAAAAATCGGGGTATATCACTACCCGTGGGGTTTACTAAGACCGACAAGCAATGGCCTGAGTGAAGTCTTAGGTTCCACACGTAAATAAAAAAAATATTATAATATTCATTCAGTATAAATATTTGAGTTATAAGGTTAAATTTTGAAATATTGTTTTCAAATAAGACGAAATATGTTTTATAAAGATTATAATCATATTTAAAGTAAATTGGATGAGTTTTGAATTCAAATTTAAATTACGGTCAGAAGAGGACTAGTTGCGCTGCGGTATTTCATGAATTTCGACTATAAACTTCGAGCGCTTATAACATGGGTAATTTAAATCGGATTTCTTTTAAATGAAAAACGCTTGCTTCCCAAATATAATAGTTTTCAAATGGAAGAGAAAATTTTAAAACCCAATAAATAGATTTCAAGTTATGTGTAAAATCGTTTTTGAAAAGTCGCTATAAGCATAGTTCGTTGACCATAATGGTAAACGACTAATTTTAAATAAATAAAAATATGGATTTTTTTTTGTAAAATAATTATAAATCATTTAAAAGTGATTTGAATTATAATGTGAGATTTTGGATAATATAATAGTCGTTTGATTAAACTAGATAACATAAGCCTATTTGTAGTGCTCTTTGTAACGGTTTTACATCATTTTCCGATAATGGTTTGTTTAAAAGTTTTAACTCATATGTTTTCATCCGTGAATTAATTATTCATTTTTAAATGATAAATAAAATGTTTTTGGAAGTTTTAGACATTTAAAGAAAACTGGACTTGAACGGATTGAGTTTACTTAATGATTTAAAGAGTTTCCAAATAAAGGTTTTATTTGGAATTAAATGGACAAAAATATCCATATAATTGTTATTAAATTCCATAGACGAAACTTATACTATTTATGGAATTTGGAAGGTATTCATATCGTTATTTCACCTACAGTATGTGTTGAATATGGAAATTGATTTTGAGTATAGGCTGACACAATTTCTGTTTGAATCTTATACTCAATATAAATTAGTTACGGATTTTGAAAATTAAACAGAAATAATTTTCAACTATTCGATATTTGAACTCATAGTTTAAATTATACTATTTGAGGAATTTGGAAGATATTTATATCATTATTCTGTATTAGTTGATTTTTAGTATTTGTATTGAGTATAAGCTGAAATAAATTTCATTCAAATCTTGTATTGGTATTTGGGTTTTGTTGTGAATGGTGTTTTAAATGACATTATTCTTTAACCCAGGATCTAATATGATTTAGAATTTAAAAATGGATTAGGATCTTTTAAGAGGAGAACGAAGATAAGGATCCTGATTTAGAGATGAGTTTTAAAGGAAATAGGATAAGTTTTAATAAATATTTTGATTAAGGTAAAGTTTTCAAAATTTAAATAAATTGGATTTGGATAGAAATAATCCTCAGATATTTAGTATTGAATTCAGTTGTTTATACATTTACTATTTGAGAAATTAGGAAGATATTTATATCGTTATTCCGCTTATAGTATTCGTTGGTGTAACGACCTGCATTCTATGTATCGAAGGATCGTAGAATATTTATTTCTTTCACATACGAAGTCGTATGGTCATGTAACTTTGGAAGACGACTATTGAGGTCATTTCCCCGATTCATGATTTATTTTTCAACTTTTAAATGACCATTTTGCCCCTAGCTGATCTTGTTTCGGCCATAACTTTTGATTGGAAAGGAGTTTTGACCTGAAACCACTTCCATTAGATCCAGATGATGGTTTACCTTTCCGTAGAGTGGTCATATGTGAAAAACGGACTTACCTTTTGGGAGATATGGCTGAAATAAGGTTTGGAAGATGAAAAACTGCTTAACCGGGCCAAATGAGGTGATTAGTGAATGGGCCCGGATTAGGGTTATGGGGATGCTGCAATGAGCTAGGTTTTCATTTCATTTCAGTTTTCTAGCTGCCACTTTCATTCTAGGAACCCTAACAATGGCCTGCAACATCTAGAATCACCTCTAATCACTTTCTAATCAAGTATTAGCCTAATCTACGTCAAATCAAAGGGGAATAACACCAAAGCAACGTTAGAACTGTTGTGTTGTCTTGGGAACAACGTCAAATCAGAGGATAGTTCAGTTTCGAAAGTTTAATTGTGGCTAAGGTGAGTGATTTGCATAGTTCCTCACTAATTATGGTTAATTAAGGGTAATTAGTGTCAATTAGCGAATTTAAACATGATTAAATTCTGAAAAAATGTTCATAAATTTCGAAATATTGTTTTAGGCCTCAGTTAGAGAATTTGGTTAATTTGGTTAAGTTTTACTAATCCTATCATTAGTTTTTCTTAAACACGCTTAAGGGAAAATATGAGATTTTGGCTATGTTTGATCCGTTTTAACTTGTCAAGTTGTTGTTTTGGTGTTTATTTTTGATTCTCTAAGTTGCTATGACTGTATGGTATGTTGTGTGATTGATTAGAAAAGTTAGATTGGTCGAAAACGCCGTCGAATGGCCAAAAACAATCACTGGAAAGAAGTGCAGGAAATTACCCGAACCGGATCGGATCGGAGGGGAAGCACGATCCGAACCGCTCTCACTTGAAGCTCCACGATCCGACCTGAGCATGGTGGCACGATCTGAAGAGAGCACCCAATCTGAACCGTGTCACACGACCCGAACCGATGCACCAGGGATGGACTTGAGAGGCTCGACTCGATCCAGAGTGCTTGGGAAGGAGAACGGAACGGGTTTCCTCCCAAGAATACCAGTGCATAAAACAACAGCGCAATGCTAAATAAAGAACAATGAAGCTATTATAAGACCCAGGTCCCATCACACAATGCAATACAAGCCGGAGGATAGGGTTTTACCTTATAATACCCAAAGCATGCTTGGTACGCTAAATTTCATCTTTTATTACTATAAGTGTATAGTGTCAAAACAATTTCAATCATAAATATTAATCATAGACGGCATGGGTACCATATATCATGTCGCCATACTAGGCTCTACAATTAAAATCGCAAAGTCACGTATTTGGAAATTGGATTTCCGTCTGTGAACCGAGGCCAGGGATCGTCCTCTACCGATTCGAGACAATCTAGTCCATGTCTCAGGCAAGCGCGCAGACAAGCCTTGGATCGTCGGGGCCGGTCCATCGATGTGGATTAAAATGCATGAACACTACGTTTCCACGCCCTTTGGGGCGTAAGTGAGCCCAATGGCTCCATTGGCTCCACATAGTCACCGATATATCCGAGGCGCCTCGCAACAACAATAACCACATAAGTCAAACTCGTCAGGGAGTGTAAAACCACTGACGCCACTTCTAGCTAGAAGGAAACGCATGCCCTCCCTGAAGTCCTCTCCCGTTTCTGGTTCACTACCAGGTGTGAGGCTCGCGAATCAACGCTACACAAAGTTGTGCCACACAGGCTGTGCTTTGATCATCAACCACAAGACTCTGCTTTTCAACAGAAGCATTGATCATTTGCCACTTAAGCATGCCACCCAGGCAATTCACTCCATGCGTTTGATGTCCATCAATATATAACCCCTGAGCTCGTACGTCTCAGAGAAGGGCGTTAAGCAAGAGAATAAATTCTCCGCCGCCAAACAAATATATATTTAATAGAAATCAATCACAGAGAATAAAATCCAATGTCAGACACACAGTCCATTTACAAGTTCGTTCTGGGTATGAACGAAACCGGAGGCACCTTGTACCTCGCGTATCCATCAATCTCCAAGTACGTCTGGACGATCACCAACTGATTCCCTCCTCTTGGGTGTATGGCCCAATCAAGATCATCAGTAATTATAAACGACGTGAAGACCTCCGGTCTTCAACCACCGTCTTTATCTTCGACTCATCGTCGAATCAGTTATTCAGAATGGGATAAACCCGGTCTTTCTGAATAACTCGCGTATATAATAAACAAGTGTTACACAAACACAACATACGCCTCATTCCAATTCATCAGTCACTAACCGTAAACTAGTAAGAGAACAACTCCCCAAATATTAACCCCGAAGGCCGAAACCAACATCAGATCAATACCCAGAAAACCATTCATCTTAACTAATCTTCAGTTATTTTCTAAATTTCACATTCTTAGGGAAAGATTCCCATTAATTTTATCAAAGATAAATTCTTTTAAATTTATACTTTAATCTTCCTTTGGATATCAAACCAAATTATGGTTTATCCAAACTAGTCGGGATTAACGAATCTTACCGAAGTAATCATTTGTTAAATTTCCCAACCCTAACCTATTCATTCCATGAAGTAAAACTGGTCATACTTCATATCTAACACCACGGTGTTATCAATAAATTCAATTATCATTTCACGTTCAAATCTAATTAAAGATTTGACTATCGCCTGGAGCAAAACTAGTGATACTCCATTCTCGATCATTTCAATCTAATTAAAGATTCATTAAAACTCCACTTGGTTTTAATCTTCCCAATAATCACTATCAATGATTATTTAACTTGGGAATCACGTCCTGTATTTAACTGGGTTAAAGAACCAATGTCATTTAAAACACGGTTCACTATAAACCCAAATTCACATACCACTCCATCAGCCTTTAACCGTAAATTAGCAAGTGAACAATTCCCTAAGTATTAACCCCGAAGGCCGAAACCAACATCAGATCAATACCCAGGAGACCATTCAACTTAACTAATCTCCAGTTAGTTTCTGATTTTCTTAACTCCATTGGGTCTAAGAACAATATTATTGAAGATACCATTCACGACAAACCCAAATCACATTTGATATTAAATACAAGGCTCTGAATAGAAAATATATCGACTTATATTCAATATCAAATTCTACGACCAACAAATATCGTATTGGAAATAACGATATAAATATATCTTTCAAATTTCCATAACAATATCTGCATAATCACAAAATCCAACATCGAAATATTCCAAAGACAATTTCGATTCAAATCCATTCCAATTAATTTATTGGAAATTCTGGTTATTTTCAAAACCATTTCAAATCCACTTTATTTATTTTAAAAATAAATAGAATTATAATTCTAGTTCAAAACTAGTTCATTTTGATAAAAATCAATTTTTATCTTTTCAAATTTGGAGTTTTTCATCCCAATTCTTCACAAATCATTTCTTATGATTTTACACAAATTATTACTATTTTTAATAATTTTATCAAGGCCCGTACAGTCGATTTCCATCAACGGCCATCGAACTGCACTTACAGCGAACTTTTCCAAATTTGATTTGGACATAATTCCAAATCCAACCGTTAGATTTCTAATTTCTTAAATTCATTAGAAATCTCTTTTCGATACAAACCCAACAGTTCCTGTTTTAGGAGAATCCGACAGTCGGATCTCCCGTAATGTCCGTTCGAAGTCAATGGTCAAAATTCGCGAACTGCCGCAGCGCAGCACGTTCTATTCAGGCCATTATATTATATATATAATATATATTTCGTCGATTTCAATTCAAAACGTATTTTATAAATCGTTTTAAATTCGTTTTCAAAACGATTTCAACTTCCTATTCAATTTCTAATCAAAATTGAATATTCCATATCATCGATATATATATAAATGATCTTCAAAACGTTATATTTTGAAATCACTTCATTTTCTATATTCATTATAAAAACGAATATAATCGATATAAATATCGTTCGCGTCCAAATGGCGCAAATCTAATCAACACGGCTTTATATATTTCAATAACTTCGTTGTTTTATTCAACAAATGAATATTTTCTCTATTCAACACATGAATCTATATTTCTTATTTAACACATGAATTTTCTCAACACATGAGTATTGTCAACACATGATTATTTCGTTATTTAATATATTTTATAATATTATGATTTTATATCATTTATTTCTTAATCAGACTCTAATCGTAAATTAGTAAGAGAACGATTCCCTAAATATTAACCCCGAAGGCCGAAACCAACATCATATCAATACTCAGGCAACCATTCATCTTAACTGATTTCCAGTTAGTTTCTAATTTCATATTTGATAAAAATGAGAATTTTATTGTTAAAATATTTTACTCAACACATGATAAGTTTCAACACATGAATTTTCTCAACACATGAGTATCGTCAACACATGACCATTTATTCTATTCAACATATGAATTTTCTTTCGTTCAACACATGAATTTTCATTTTATAATATTCTTTATTTTCCAAATTGGAATGAGGCCCAATCAATTACCATATAATATTATTTATATGGATTCCATACAACACATGTATATAATAGCAACGATGAATAATCAACCATCACCCAGAGTGCATTCTACACTGTATAAGCATCAAATATAAATATTCCACGCTTATAACAGTCTGTCAATCAATCGATCGACATACAGCTAATTATTGGGATTAGTGTATGTCCAATTTCATCCCAACACCCGTGTGGGGTTTCAAACAGTCATACACAGATTTCATTTGTGCAGTTGGGCGATGTGTAAAATTTATCGTCCCAATCAATATCAGTCAAATCGGTGTACATAAACAAATCGTTCGATTTGTAAATGAATATTTATTTTATTTCAACACATAAATATATATTTTATTTCAACACATGAATCACACAATCAATTTTCACAACACATCAATCAAATAAACAAGCCGTCCATGGTCTGTGGACGATGGGTGTCAGGTGCTGCTAAGCACCGTCTGCATCCTAGTATATATTTCAACTAGAAAACAAATAAAAGGTGAGGAGTTCTCACCCAAGCTAAACCAAACGCCACGACTCTTCTTATGTAGGAAATCTTCGTCGTGCTCGCCTTTTGTCAATTTCATTGTCTGTAGCCACTACATATATAAAAATCCCATTTTTATATTGTTGCTATGTATATAAAAATCACATTTTTATAACTACGCTATATGGATAAAAATTATATTTTTACTTTGATAAAAATTATATCTATACTTTCATAAAGATTATATTTTTACTTTTATAAAGATCTCCTCTTTTTCAAATCAAAAATCTCATCTTTTGTTAATTTAAAATCTAATCTTTCCTATATTAAAAGTCAAATCTCTTTATTGTTTAAAAATCTAAACTTCATGTCTAAATTAAAAATCGCTTCTTTATGTTAATAAAAATCGTAACTTTATCTATATAAAAACCTCAACTTTACCTAATAAAAATCTCAGCTTTACTATTATAAAAATCGGTTCTTTAACCAACTGGAAATCAAATCTTTAAACAAATAAAAATCCAAACCTTTTGTTACATAAAAAAATCAGTTTTAATGTAAAATAAAACTCAGTTTTAATATAAATAAAACCATGGAAACTCACCGCGTTCATTGGAGGTAGGGGGGTCGTTTGCCTGCGCAGGTGGCTGTGGAAGAGCTGCTGGGCGTCGGAGTTGCCTGGCGGTGGGCTACATGCGGAGGGCGGCGGCTGTTGCGGAGAAAGGGGGGTTAAGGTTTCTGTTTGGGGCCTGGGAGGTCTCGTTCGAGCTTTAACGGAGGGGGAGGGTGTGTGGCGTTCTGCGCCAGACCGGCAGCGGCGCTGGACAAAAAAATGGGGGCGACGGGTTTTTGGTTTTTGGTTTTTTTTTTTTAATTTGAGATTTGAACGAAGTGAATGGGGAGGGTTGACTTAAGAGTGGAGGGAGAGAGAGAGAGAAATAAGGAGGCTTTATATAATTTAATTATTATTTTATTCTTTAAAAGTCGATTACACATCCGATCTCCAACCGAAGCTCAACGACTGTAGCCCGTAGCGCAATACCCCTATTCCGAACACAATGGGATATGTATCGTAGGCCAATTCAATTGTTACTATAGGTTTTCGTTTTAAATTAAAGTATAAATCATTATGTATTCAATTTGAACACAAAATTTAATTTACCGGGGTCACATTCTGACTCTAAAAATTCCTGAAAAATTATTTCTAGCTTCGTATTGACGATACGGTCCTAACAAAACTAATTTCATCAAATTCTGAGACCGTTTGAAAAATGGCCATTTTCCAGTCGATTAAAATCAACTAAAACTGGTCAAACGTGTTTTCCTTTGCCACACTCACATATTGATTCAGAAAATTACGAATTTTGAAACCTAGCAATAATTTGACATTCCGGATCCAACAAAAGTGGTTTCGTCGAAAACCAAGGTCGTTTGCAAAATGGCTATTTTTAAGGGCCAGAATTCCACAACGACTATTTTGAATTTTCAACTGGGCATATCTTTTGATTCCCGCTATGAAATTTTGATTTTTCGGATTCGTTGGAAAGATACTCTCATTTAGATTCTAATATTTTTGGTTCGCTAAAATCCGGTTTATTTTGAATCCTGTACATTCATTTGAAATCGAATTTTCAAACTACCACGCCATTTTCAATTCCTTTTATAATTAAAATAAAATATTTATATTCTAACGACGATTCAAATAAATATATACGTTCTAATTCTATTCAAAATAAATTTCTCGTCGATATTATCTAAAATAAATCATTTTAAATATTCAACATTCGCTAAAATTGCCAAAATAAAAACTTTAAATTGGCTCAGATTTCCGGGTTATTACAATCTCCCCCACTTAAAACTTTTCGTCCCCGAAAAGGAACGAAGCCGAAAGTTGTTTTACAAATCAACTCAACTTTCATTATTTTCATTATGACTTAAGTTCTTCAACTTTTCAGTTTCCAAGAACTTTTCAAATTTTTCAAAAATTTGGCTAACACCCTAAATTTTCGAAAAAGTTCGCCATAACCTCCCCTGCACCGGGGACTTCGGGATATTTCAGATAGCCTCCCATGGCCCTCATCAATCCAAAAATAAAAAGAAACAGCCAAGTGGCTAGCCAAACGGCTCATAAAATCATCAAAAACCCAAGAAATTAGTAAACAAGTACCTATTTGTCGGGCAAACAATTTTATTCTTCTGCTCTAGCCTCCTTGCTATGACCTGTTCAATGTAAGTACAAGTACAAGCATGCAAATGCGACTAATTTTCAATACAATCCACTATTTGGTTCAATTTGGCTAAAGGTTCAACATTTAATTAATCAACCAATAATCAAACAACACAATCAGCAATCAATTAGTTGATTATCTTT
Source organism: Allium sativum (assembly GCA_030737875.1). NCBI lineage: Eukaryota > Viridiplantae > Streptophyta > Magnoliopsida > Asparagales > Amaryllidaceae > Allium > Allium sativum. The sequence goes on from CM060915.1 coordinate 384,051,037, forward strand.
TCAATCACATAACTTTGATACATAGTCCAAAAATCAGATTTTTGATGCCAAATCACAACAATAAGCCCTACTAATTTGGTTCTCACACCAGTCAATTGGAATCATATAGAAATCCCACTTTCGTCACTCGAACATAAATTCTGCTGATGAAGCTTCAATCATCAGAACCATCTCCGGGTGTCTAGGGCGTGATTCCATATCTATCCAGTATATTAAAACTTCGAATACACGCGGATCAGACGTATACGCAAAATCTTTATATACTACATTGTCCAAACTCAATATAAAATAAATAATCAAATACGAATAATTGATTTAAATTTTCAAAACAAAAATTGTTTTCATTTTAAAAATATACTCTTCACACTCGTTCTAGGATACTACTGATCCCATCTCTAACGAGTCATTCTCAGTGGATATTACTAATCTAATCTCTGATGAATTTTTCATTCGGTTCTAATGTGTCTTGTTCTCCGAGCTCTGTAAACCAAAGTTCTGATACCAACTGAAGCGACCCGAACTTCCCCGGTCTCCGAAGAGAAGAGAAAGAACGAATTACTTTGAGGACAAGACGAATCAGAACCCAAACAGAAGAACTTTTCATTGTTAATTACAACAATTCCATCAGAATACAAGAATATATAGAGTATGAATAAATATTACACAGAAAATATCAGAGATTTAAATTACATTACATACCAGCGGAAAATAATACAATACACAAATGAAAGTAATACACGGATACAGAGCTTTCCGAGTATCGTTCCAGCTGTAAATCAGGATCCTGAGAATATAAATCTGCAAAACCAAAACTACCAGCTGCCCGTGTCAAAATAAGGGCACCCAGAGTTTAGGTTAAAACAATAAACTCCAGGCCAGTCATGTGACTGGTGTGAGAACTAAAGCAGTTATTAATCTTTATTATAAAGTTAGGTAAATCAAGTGACCACGCCGTATAACACGGAACGGGTTTCCTCCCAAGAATACCAGTGCATAAAACAACATCGCAATGCTAAATAAAGAACAATGAAGTTAATATAAGACCCAGGTCCCATCACACAATGCAACACAGGCCGGAGGATAGGGTTTTACCTTATAATAGCCAAAGCATGCTTGATACGCTAAATTTCATCTTTTATTACTATAAGTGTATAGTGTCAAAACAATTTCAATCATAAATATTAATCATATACGGCATGGGTACCATATATCATGTCACCATACTAGGCTCTACAATCAGAACCGCAAAGTCACGTATTTGGAAATTGGATTTCCGTCTATGAACCGAGGCCAGGGATCGTCCTCTACCGATTCGAGACAATCTAGTCCATGTCTCAGGCAAGCGCGCAGACAAGCCTTGGATCGTCAGGGTCGGTCCACCGATGTGGATTAAAATTCCTGAACACTGCGTTTCCCCGCCCTTTGGGGCGTAAGTGAGCCCAGTGGCTCCATCGGCTCCACATAGTCACCGATATATCCGAGGTGCCTCGCAACAGCAACAACCACATAAGTCAAACTCATCAGGGCGTGTAAAACCACTAACGCCACTTCTAGCTAGAAGGAAACACATGCCCTCCCTGAAGTCCTCTCCCGTTTCTGGTCCACTACTGGGGTGTGAGGCTCGCGAATCAACGCTACACAAAGCTGTGCGACCCAGACTGTGCTTTGATCATCAACCACAAGACTCTGCTTTTCAACAGAAGCCTTGATCATTTGCCACTTAGGCATGCCACCCAAGCAATTCACTCCATGCGTTTGATATCCATCAATATATAACCCCTGAGCTCGTATGTCTCAAAGAAGGGCGTTAAGCAAGAGAATAAATTCCCCGCTGCCAAACAGATATATATTTAATAGAAATCAATCACAGAGAATAAAATCCAATGTCAGACACACAGTCCATTTACAAGTTCGTTCTGGGTATGAACGAAACCGGAGGCACCTTGTACCTCGTGTATCCATCGATCTCCAAGTACGTCTGGACGATCACCAACTGATTCCCTCCTCTTGGGTGTACGGCCCAATCAAGATCATCAGTAATTATCCAAACGATGTGAAGACCTCCGGTCTTCAACCACCGTCTTCATCTTCGACTCATCGTCGAATCAGTTATTCAGAATGGGATAAACCCGGTCTTTCTGAATAACCCGTGTATATAATAAACAAGTGTTACACAAACACAACATACGCCTCATTCCAATTCATCAGTCACTAACCGTAATCTAGTAAGAGAATAACTCCCCAAATATTAACCTCGAAGGCCGAAACCAACATCAGATCAATACCCAGAAAACCATTCATCTTAACAAATCTTCAGTTAGTTTCTAAATTTCACATTCTTAGGGAAAGGTTCCCATTAATTTTATCAAAGATAAATTCTTTTAAATTTATACTTTAATCTTCCTTTGGATATCAAACCAAATTAAGGTTTATCCAAACTAGTCGGGATTAACGAATCTTACCGAAGTAATCATTTGTTAAATTTCCCAACCCTAACCTATTCATCCCATGAAGTAAAACTGGTCATACTTCATATCTAACACCACGGTGTTATCGGTAAATTCAATTATCTTTTCACGTTCAAATCTAATTAAAGATTTGACTATCGCTTGGAGCAAAACTGGTGATACTCCATTCTCGATCATTTCAATCTAATTAAAGATTCATTAAAACTCCACTTGGTTTTAATCTTCCCAATAATCACTATCAATGATTATTTAACTTGGGAAATCACGTCCTGTCTTTAACTGGGTTAAAGAACCAATGTCATTTAAAACACGGTTCACTATAAACCCAAAATCACATTCCACTCCATCAGCCTTTAACCGTAAATTAGCAAGTGAACAATTCCCTAAGTATTAACCCCGAAGGCCGAAACCAACATCAGATCAATACCTAGGAGACCATTCAACTTAACTAATCTCCAGTTAGTTTCTGATTTTCTTAACTCCATTGGGTCTAAGAACAGTATTATTGAAGATACCATTCACGACAAACCCAAATCACATTTGATATTAAATACAAGGCTCTGAATAGAAAATATATCGGCTTATATTCAATATCAAATTCTACGACCAACAAATATCGTATTGGAAATAACGATATAAATATATCTTTCAAATTTCAATAACAATATCTGCATAATCACAAAATCCAACATCGAAATATTCCAAAGACAATTTTGATTCAAATCCATTCCAATTCAATTATTGGAAATTCTGGTTATTTTCAAAACCATTTCAAATCCACTTTATTTATTTTAAAAATAAATAGTATTATAATTCTAGTTCAAAACTAGTTCATTTCGATAAAAATCAATTTTTATCTTTTCAAATTTGGAGTTTTCATCCCAATTCTTCACAAATAATTTCTTATGATTTTACACAAATTATTACTATTTTTAATAATTTTATCATGGCCCGTATAGTCGATTTCCATCAATGGCCATCGAACTGCGCTTACAGCGACCTTTTCCAAATTTGATTTGGACATAATTCCCAATCCAACCGTTAGGTTTCTAATTTATTAAATTCGTTAGAAAGCTCTTTTCGATACAAACCCAACGGTTCCTGTTTTAGGAGAATCCGACGGTCGGATCTCCCGTAATCTCCGTTCGAAGTCAATGGTCGAAATTAGCGAACTGCCGCAGCGCAGCTCGTTCTATTCAGGCCATATTTTATAAATCGTTTTAAATTCGTTTTCAAAACGATTTCAACTTCCTATTTAATTTCTAATCAAAATTGAATATTCCATATCATCGATACATATATATACATATATATATATGATATTATCTTCAAAACGTTATATTTTGAAATAACTTCATTTTCTATATTCATTATAAAAACGAATGTAATCGATATAAATATCATTCGCGTCCAAATGGCGCAAATCTAATCTACACAGTTTATATATTTCAATAACTTCGTTATTTTATTCAACAAATGAATATTTTCTCTATTCAACACATGAATCTATATTTCTTATTCAACACATGAATTTTCTCAACACATGAGTATTGTCAACACATGACTATTTCGTTATTTAATATATTTTATAAAATTATGATTTTATATCGTTTATTTCTTAATCAGACTCTAATCGTAAATTAGTAAGAGAACGATTCCCTAAATATTAACCCCGAAGGCCGAAACCAACATCAGATCAATACCCAGGCAACCATTCATCTTAACTGATTTCTAGTTAGTTTCTAATTTCATATTTGATAAAAATGAGAATTTTATTGTTAAAATATTTTACTCAACACATGATAAGTTTCAACACATGAATTTTCTTAACACATGAGTATCGTCAACACATGACCATTTATTCTATTCAACATATGAATTTTCTTTCATTCAACACATGAATTTTCATTTTATAATATTCTTTATTTTCCAAATTGGAATGAGGCCCAATCAATTACCATATAATATTATTTATATGGATTCCATACAACACATGTATATAATAGCAACGATGAATAATCAACCATCACCCAGAGTGCATTCTACACTGTATAAGCATCAAATATAAATATTCCACGCTTATAACAGCCTGTCAATCAATCGATCGACATAAAGCTAATTATTGGGATTAGTGTATGTCCAATTTCATCCCAACACCCGTGTGGGGTTTCAAACAGTCAAACACAGATTTCATTTGTGCAGTTGGGCGATGTGTAAAATTTATCGTCCCAATCAATATCAGTCAAATCGGTGTACATAAACAAATCGTTCGATTTGTAAATGAATATTTATTTTATTTCAACACATAAACATATATTTTATTTCAACACATGAATCACACAATCAATTTTCACAACACATCAATCAAACAAACAAGTCGTCCATGGTCTGTGGACGACGGGTGTCAGGTGCTGCTAAGCACCGTCTGCATCCTAGTATATATTTCAACTAGAAAACAAATAAAAGGTGAGGAGTTCTCACCCAAGCTAAACCAAACGCCACGACTCTTCTTATGTTGGAAATCTTCGTCGTGCTTGTCTTTTGTCAATTTCATTGTCCGTAGCCACTACATATATAAAAATCCCATTTTTATATTGTTGCTATGTATATAAAAATCACATTTTTATAACTAAGCTATATGGATAAAAATTATATTTTTACGTTGCTAAAAATTATATCTTTACTTTCATAAAGATTATATTTTTACTTTCATAAAGATCTCCTCTTTTTCAAATCAAAAATCTCATCTTTTGTTAGTTGAAAATCTAATCTTTCCTATATTAAAAATCAAATCTCTTTATTGTTTAAAAATCTAAACTTCATGTCTAAATTAAAAATTGCTTCTTTATGTTAATAAAAATCGTAACTTTATCTATATAAAAACCTCAACTTTACCTAATAAAAATCTCAGCTTTACTATTATAAAAATCGGTTCTTTAACCAACTGGAATTCAAATCTTAAACAAATAAAAATCCAAACCTTTTGTTACATAAAAAAAAATCAGTTTTAATGTAAAATAAAACTCAATTTTAATATAAATAAAACCATGGAAACTCACCGCGTTCATTGGAGGTAGGCGGGTCGTTTGCCTGCGCAGGTGCCTGTGGAAGAGGTGCTGGGCGTTGGAGCTGCCTGGCGGTGGGCTAGAGGCGGAGGGCGACGGCTGTTGCGGAGAAAGGGGGTTAGGGTTTCTGTTTGGGGCCTGGGGGGTCTCGTTCGAGCTTTAACGGAGGGGGAGGGGGTGTGGCGATCTGCGCTAGACCGGCGGTGGCGCTGGCAATGCGCCAGGAGGGGGCGGCGCTTGACAAAAAAATGGGGGCGACGGGTTTTCGGTTTTTCCTTTTTTATTTATTTCTGATTTGAACGAAGTGATTGGGGAGGGTTGAAATAAGAGGGGAGGGAGAGAGAGAAATAAGGAGGCTTTATATAATTTAATTACTATTTTATTCTTTAAAAGTTGATTACACATCCGATCTCCAAACGAAGCTCAACGACTATCGCCCATAGCGCAATACCCCTATTCCGAACACAATGGGATATGTATCGTAGGCCAATTCAATTGTTACGATAGGTTTTCGTTTTAAATTAAAGTATAAATCATTATGTATTCAATTTAAACGCACATTTTAATTTACCGAGGTCACATTCTGACTCTAAAAATTCCCAAAAAATTATTTCTAGCTTCGTATTGACGGCACGGTCCTAACAAAACTAATTTCATCGAATTCTGAGACCGTTTGAAAAATGGCCATTTTCCAGTCGATTAAAATCAACTGAAACTAGTCAAATGTGTTTTCCTTTGCCACGCTCACATATTGATTCAGAAAATTATGAATTTTGAAACCTAGCAATAATTTGACATCCCAGATCCAACAAAAGTGGTTTCGTCGAAAACCGAGGTCGTTTGCAAAATGGCTATTTTTAAGGGCTAGAATTCCAGAGCGACTATTCTGAATTTTCAACTGGGCATATCTTTTGATTCCCGCTATGAAATTTTGATTTTTCGGATTTGTTGGAAAGATACTCTCAATTAGATTCTAATATTTTTGGTTTCGCTAAAATCCGGTTTATTTTGAATCCTGTACATTCATTTGAAATTTGAAATCGAATTTTCAAACTACCGCGCCATTTTCAATTCCTTTTATAATTAAAATAAAATATTTATATTCTAACGACGATTCAAATAAATATATACGTTCTAATTCTATTCAAAATAAATTTCTCGTCGATATTATTTAAAATAAATCATTTTAAATATTCAAAATTCGCTAAAATTGCCAAAATAAAAATTTTAAATTGGCTCAGATTTCCGGGTTATTACAGACGATCTCCCACTTTCACTGTGGGACCTCCAAAGGATGAAGAAAACTGCCGGGCTTCCTTTGTTCATCTTTAACTTGCTGGCAAACTAAGCATCGAGAAAGAAAATCCGCTACACCTTTCTTCATCCCATCCCAAAAGAAAACCCTCTTCATATCTCTATGCATCTTATCATTGCCCAGATGAATAGTCATCCTAGAATGATGGGCTTCCTCAAGGACTGTCTTCAACAGACTTCCTTCTTGGGGAACACAAAGCCTCTCATCCCTTCGTAGACAACCTCTATCATCCGTAGAATACCTACCGTGGTGACTAGAAGTCTCCCCTCTACTGAGCCTATCCAAGTTGTCCGTTATTTGTGGGTCCTCTCGCTGCGAAGATCCAATTCGATCCATAAGAGTAGGTCTAACCTCTAAGGATGCCAACAAATCAGTGTAAGATCCGTAGATGGCATAAAATCGAAGGTCAATATGTACTCCAAACTCCGCCCCTATATGAGTAGAGGACTCAAAGTCATCCTCTGCCTACTCAACGCGTCTGCCACCACATTACCCTTACCAGAGCTATAAGCAATCTCAAAATCATAAGACGCTAGGAACTCCATCCATCTTTGGTGTCTCAAATTGAGATCCCTCTGCGGGAACAGATACTTGAGAGATTTATAAACCCTATACAACTCGAACCTCTCTCCAAGTAGATAATGTCACCAAGTCTTAAGCGCAAACACTATAGCAGCCAACTCCAAATCATGGGTAGGGTAGTTTCTCTCATGAACTCTCAACTGTCTACCACCGTAGCATACTACCCTTCCCTCTTGCATCAAGACGGCCTCAAACCCTGTACCACATGCATTAGTGTACACTGTGAACACTTTGTTCCCATTAGGCAAAGTCAAAACTAGGTCTGTTGCCAGAGCCCTCTTCAATCGCTGAAAAGCATCCTCACAGTCAATGCTCCAAGAAAACGTCAGATTCTTCTTTATCTGTCCGGTGAGTGGGGATGATATCTTTGCGAATTCCTTGATAAACTTCATATAATAGCCCGCCAACCCAAGAAATCTCCTCACCTCCGTTGCATTCTTTGGAACCATCCAATCTTGAACTGCAACTACTTTCGTGGGATCCACCGCTATCCCATCCTTGGAGACCACATTCCCAAGAAATATCACTTCCTCCCTCCAAAAGTGACATTTGGATAATTTCGCTTTAAGTTGGTGTGTTCGGAGAGTCCTCAAAACCTCCCCTAATTGTAGGGCATGCTCTTCCTCTCTCTTTGAGAAAATCGAAATGTCATCCACAAAGACCACACCGAACTTATTCAGAAACTCCCTAAACACCCTACTCATCAGATCCACAAAATATGTCGGTGCATTCGTCAACCCAAAAGGCATGACTAGCCACTCAAAGAAACCATCTGAAATTCTAAAAGCGGTCTTGTCTATACTGTCCTCGACCATGATGAAATCCTGTGGCCATGTCTAACTGAGAGAAAACAGATGCTTCAACAAGCTGGACAAACATATCTTCAATCCTCGGAAGTGGGTGCCTATTTTTCTTGGTGAGCTTATTCAACTCCCTGTAGTCTATACATAGACGAAGTGAACCGTTCACCTTAGTAGCAAAGATGACTGGAGCACCCCATTCAGATATACTTCGGCTAATAAACCCCTTCTCAAGTAGCTACCCTACTTGTTTGCTAAGCTCCTTCCTTTCTCTAGGAGCCATATGGCACACAGGTAATGCGACTAGCTTCGCATTATCCATTAAGTACATCCAGAAATCAATCTCATGCCTCAGAGGTAATCCCCTAACCTGCTCAAAAACATCTAGATACTCACAGACTATAGGTACATATCGCTAATCATCGACAAAATCATCAAGTGATTCTAGGAAACTAAGCATGACAGACCTTTTCTGGTCACAAGAAATCTCGAGAGTCCTTCCTCGACAAGTCAAAAGTTTAACCACCCTCCTCTCACGGTCTAGAATGGTACCATACATGGCTAGCCAATCCATCCCTAGAATCAGACCACAGCCCATAAAACCAAGCACATATTCGTCACACTCAAACTCGACGCCTAACATAGATATCCTAAAATTCTAACATATCATAGACAGATGAGCCATGCCCCCAATGGGGTTTGAGACAACAATAGGACCAGAAACAATACTAGTACTAAGGTGCAGATACTCAACCACAAAATTAGATATAAAAGAGTGTAGTCTGTTTTACTTAACTCCCAATATTTAATCAAGTATCCTTTAGTTTATTGTTATAATGTCCTTTAAAATCACAGGGTGTTACACATGGTTTAATGGCTGCTAGTTTGGATGGTAAATTGGCTGATGTGGATGATTAGCGTGCGGAATTGTTTTGTTTACTTGTGCTTGTTTAGAATTTTAGGGGCGAAATTGCTGGGGGGAAGGAGAATGTAATAGCCCAAATTTTACTTATCGAAGTACCGTAAATTTGTTTTTTAATTCCGTGAGGGTTGGATCATTCTCATATTTTAGTATGCTGGTTATGGAGATGAGAGACATGTCCATAATTTTTACAAATTTATTTTTGTTACCATTTTTCCCCGGTAAGTTTTGTATAAGGTATAACCTTTGACTGGGATCGAATCAGGTGCTGAGATCGATTTCGTTGGAAAGGAAATGGCGTTGCTAATTCCGTAGAGTGATCACACTAAAGATTTTGTTCAGCGGTTTGGGAGTATTCGTTGTTTTAGTGCTACACATTTTTTTGTTCAGGTTTTCAGCCATTGATAGGCTGATTTGAAGAGGCCTATAAGTGGGATGATGAGAGGCTATAAATAGGGGGTTGGAGGCTTGGAGAATAGTTTACTTTCTTCATTCTCTCATTTGGTTGAGCTTGTGATCCTCCTTGCTCCATCAAATACACCTTTCCACCATTAAAATTATTGATCTACATGTGAAGATTGAAGATCTACATCAAGCAAAGTAAGATCTATACCAATTGAAGAGAGATTTCATCAAATTGAAGAGTTTAAAGATAATTGTTCATTGTCCGAATTGAGAATCGAGTGTTTTCTAGTTGTTTTGGGGGATTTAGTGAGTGATAAGCATCTCTCACACGGATTCAATCAAGTATATGGATTGTTTGATCTTATGTTCATCATCTCAAGTTATTTTTATATAGATCTAATTGATATAAGCATGGTTTCAATTCAAATCATCATAGGATCTAATCTAGCAACTTATAAAAAGTAATTTCATGTGTTAGTTCAATGTTTAGATCCATATATATTGATTTAATCATTTGTTGAATCGTCGTTTTGATGTTTGATGATTTGTTGGATGAAATTGATTGATTTTGAGTTGAGGTTGGTTGGAGAGTTTGGTCGTGTTTGGCAACATGTTTGGCAAGTTGAAAAATCATGGTTCGTCAAGAAAAATTAAGCCGATCAGGTGAATTTTCTAGAATCTAACAAAAATCAAGTTATGGAAATTTACAGCATTTGAAAAACACTGTGAAAAGTCCTGGACCGGGCACGATCCAGGCTTAGGTCGCACATAAAGAAAAAGTGGATCGCGCAAGCAAAAACCATGGATCGTAACAGATTTTCGCGGTCTGGCAAAGGGATAGGTCGCACCAGTTTTGACAGCGTTTGGAAAACACTGTTAAAAACTATAGGTCGTGCATGTGTTTCCTTAGGTCACGCCAAATTTGACAGCGTTTGACAAACGCTGTTAAAAACAGTGGAACGGGCACGACCTAAGGTAGGTCGTGCACGAGTTTCCTTTGGTCGCACAAGAGTTTTCATAGGTCGCGCATGGGATGGATCGCGCCTGAGCTATGATACCGTTTCTAAAACGCTGTAAAAGGTAGAAAAGTTGTGAAAGGAACATTGATGGACCGAAAGGTATAATGATGGGCTGGAAGCATTGACAGCATTTCTGAAACGTTGTAAAAGGCAGAAACGCTGTGAAAGCCAGTTTTTGATGTTTTGCTTAGTTTTCACACTAGACTGATGCAGAATTGAACCAGGAGATATAATAGCATTTCAGAAATGCTGCAAAAGGCTGGTTTGACATTATGGCCAGTTTTTTATAGCAAAAAAAGCTGGAAATGCTATGAAATGCAGTATCGACCAAACAATATTTGTTTTTGAGTTGACGATGGTTCTAGCTTCGATGCAAATTTAAGGAGGAATGCCTGAAGCATAGTGAAGTGTTCATTGATCGTCGTAATGCAACGAATGTGAAGATGACACAAAGTGATTAGTTGACAGATAATGGTTACTCGTGAGGGTTTCTTGAGCTATGAATAGCCGCCAGGGAGGACGACTAAAGATATTGAAGGCTGAGAGGTTATTGTTGTCGTAGGCCCTAGCTAGCTCAAAGCAAGGGTATAATAGGGACGCTTAAAAGACCGGTTGGATGGTCAAGTACCCTGGGTATCGTTAAAAGGCCTAGGTACGTTTCATTGTATGGCATATGGAGCTTTTGCTAGAACCACGTTACCATTAGCCCTTGACATGTTGTAGGGTTAACTGTCATAGGATTAACAATGGTTTCGAAGCGGGATTGGCGATGATAGCCAGAGTCACGGATGAATAACTGTTTACTTGTATCGTCTTGTGTAGATTATTTGACGTCGAAGGGGATATCTCTTAGGTGCTTGGTTGATGTTGGTTTAAGCCTTTGGGGTTTGTGCTTGGGAGATCTCAATATCGATTAGGATGGTCTACGCTTGATAATTAATTGTTATGAATGTGCAGTTTGTTTCTACCTAATTGTTGTAAAGGCTATCACTGTCCGATGTGGGGAAGGATTTGGGTTCTTCTCTGTTGATGTTTGTAGATTACCTGATTAATCTGCCTATTCTCATATACTTTATTGGTGATATTATATAGTTATTTTATCGCTCATTAAGACTATTGTTTGACTCAAGATTTTATGTTTCCTTTTATTACCTTAGGATGTTCATCCAATTGTGGATGGGCAGACTGAGTAGCAGGTTAAAGGTAGTAGAGCTTAGCGATGCGAGGATGCATAGCGATGATGAGCAGGAGGCTTGTGTATTAGTTTCTCTATTATACATATTAGATGTTTTCGCTGTTACTATTGGTGTTTATTCTAATTGTTGTAGTGAGGGAAATTTGTACAGACACTTATGTTGTAATCCATAGATGTATGGATATTCTTTCTAGTTGTTATGAAAGTTCAAGTTTCTTCTCAGATATGCTTCACTATTATTGCTTGTTGTATATGTTCTATTATATTTCATCCTTGCGCTGTGAGTTATACGACAGGTGCCGCTTGTGTTTACCTACCTCGATGATCGTCCATAGCTTCCTGGCATGCCTTTCAGCGCATTATTCCTCTTGTTTAGTGCAGGAGTTATGGCGGTCGTCACAAACATTGTCAAAATTCAAAGAGAATTAAACCAATTCATTTCAAGTTTGATTCTCTATCATTCTCTCTCAAAAACTCAAGTGTTATTTAGAGTTATAAGAGTATATATAATCAAAGATCGCAGGATCAAATTTCTATGGAATCTTTTTTCCAAATTGGTATTGAAAAGGTGTTGTTGCAGCCCATGTAGGTCAAAAATCAAATGGATGTGATTGTTGCCTAGAAAATCAATTAAGTCTAACTGTTCTCTGAAATAGGTGGAGTGGACCCCGTCGACAGTGAAATCAAGGATTCTAAATTGAAGATTATTTGGAAAAAAATTCACACCGACCCAGAGTTATTATGGGACTGGATGTAGAGTAACTCTAAACTAATACACCAATTTTGGTGTGTTCTTTCCTTTATTGCTTTTACTTTTTATTTTGCATCTATGTCTAATTCTATGATTGTTTCATATCTGTGATTTGCATTAGTTTCTGATATATTCAAAAATATTTCATAAAATTCATGAATTCCATTAAACATTATTCACCCCTCTAGTGTTAGGATTGCCTTAAGATTCGTGATCCGCATTTTCCAGCACCAAGAACACGAAAGTATAAGCAAAAGATGGTAAGGAAGAAATTCCTAAGGCTACAGGCTCAAAGAAGAAACAATGGAAATATAATGAAGCAATAAGAAGAACATTAGGGGACCTATGAAAGGACGTATCAAGAAGGATGTTAAGTGCCATGGTTATAGACTGATGGGTTATTATCTCAAGGACTGTAAGAAGACTGCGATGAAGAAAATGTGCTATAATTATAGGCAGCCAGAACATCTCAGCAGGGCTTGTTTCCAAAAGACGGAAAAAAGGGAAAGTGCGCCAATAGCTCAGGTATAGGACGTAAAAGAAGCTATGCCTAGGAAAGTACCATGTAGAGGTAGGAAAGATGTGGTAGAAGTTTTGGTTTCTGTTTACGACTTACCCATTCATACTCTCTTCAACTCGGGAGCATCATGTTCTTTTATCTCTAGTTCCATGGTTGAATGTTTGTACTTGGACATTTCTTTAGTCACAAATCCCATTTTTGATTCAAATCCGATGGGTGGATTTATGCATTTGCCTATGATTTGCAAATGTCTGAAAATATTGATATTAGGTATTGAGTTCGATTATGACGCTTATGTATTGCGATGGGATATGGGATGATTCTAGAGATAGATTAGTTAGCCATGTATGAGGCTATTCTAGATAGCAAGAGGAGGTCGTTCGATTAGGGACATGTAGTGGTCAGAACCTCGAGATTTCTTATGATCCATGGGGTTAACCATGTTGAGCTTTATTTATTCCCTAGATTCATCTATTAATGATAACGATTCTAGTCACATAGTATGTGATTTTCCAGGTGTGTTTGAAGAGGTGAGAGGGATATCCCCCAATTGAGATATGGATTTTTGAATATATCTTAGCGCGATTGCAATGCTCACAACATTTCCTGTATAAATGTGACTCCATAGAAAATAGAGAGAGCTGAGTAAATGATTGAGCTGTTTGAGAAAGGATTCATCCAGAAGAGTATCTCTAAGCGACGAGCGCCAATCTCATTGCTGCAAAGGCGGATGGTTCTCTCAGACTTTGTATAGACTAGAGAGAACTAAACAAGCCCACGAAGAAGAGTTGTTACCCATTCCCTCTGTTAGATGATTTGTTTGAATGGTTGGTAAGCGCATCAGAATTTTCTTAGTTACATTTAGCCACCAGTTTTCATTAGCTTAAGCTGGCGGAGGATAGCATCGACAAAATGGTCTTTTGGATATCTAACGGATTCGAGTGGTTGGTTATGCCTTTTGTGCTAACCAACGACCCGACCTATTTCGTAGATTTGACGAGTAGAGTCTTTTAAGATATTCCTTGTAAGTTCAAGGTTATATTTATTGATGACATTTTTTTGTTCTCGAGGAGCAAGGATGAGCAAGACTTGCATTTAGGAGACATTCTTCATACTCTCCGACCGCATTAGTTAAAGTCAAAAAAATTCAAAGTGCTATTTTTGGCATGAGGAGGTGTGTTTCTGGGGCCATATGGTTTCTAAGGAATGAGTAGTTGTTGATTCCGCCAAAAGATGGTGGTGGTACAGGATTGGAAGCCTCCTAAGAATGCTACTGAAGTAAGGAGCTTTCTAGGTTTGGCGGATTATTATAGGATGTTTATTAAGGATTTTGTGTGGAATTTGGCACTGCTTGCCCTTCTAAGCAAGAAGAATTTTGTATTCATATGGGATGAAGACTATGAATATTCCTTCAGGAGACTTAAGAGGCTCTTACTAGTGCACTAGTATTGGCATTTTCTAATGGTTATAAGATGTTTACATTATACGCCGATGCGTATGGGATAGGCTTGGGTGTAGTATTAATGTAGGAAGGTAAGGTAGTATGTTATGGGAGTAGGAAACTTAAGACTCATAAGAGGAACTACCCTACCCATGATTTGGAGTTGACCATGATCGTGTTGCCACTCAAGTCATGGAGGTATAATCTAATTGGTCAGAGATCCAAGCTCTACACAGACCATAAGTCACTAAAGTATCTTTTTTTAAGAAGCAGCTGAATCTGAGGGAACTACTTGATGGAATTATTGACATCGCATGATTTTGAGATAGCTTATACCACTAGTAAGGGGAATATGGTTGAAGTTTCCTTGAGAAGGAAGATGATATCTACGATTCCTTTATTTATAGAGTGGGGATCTTGGAGTTCATTTCTACTTTTGATTTTAGACCCCCCATGGATCATACCCCTAGACTATTAGCATCATTAGAGGTTCAGCATATATTGATTGTGCACAATGGCTCGAAGCAGCGAGAGGATCTAGATTTTGTTGATATTTTTATCAACCTGATAGAGGAGAATCCTCTAGGCTTCTCCAACAGTATTATGAAGATGGTAAGGGTTGAATGCAAAAAGATGGAAGGCTTTAGGTCCCCCGCACTAGTGACCTAGTGAGTGCGGCACTGGCTGAGGCACACCATTTTAGGATGACCATCCATCTTAGTGGTGATAAAATGTACAAAGATATGAAGAGCATATTCAATTGGAGCAGGATGAAGAAGGATGTCACAGAGTATGTGGTAAGGTGCTTTATTTGCCATAGAATTAACGTTAAGCAATGGAAACCTAATGGACTGCTCCAACCCTTTATATGTGATACAATAGAAGTAGGAGAGTGTGTCTATTGATTTCATATATGTTTTTCCCAATTGAAGAAGGGAAATATCAGTATTTGGGTTGTAGCAGATAAACCTACGAAGAGCGCTCATTTCATTATAGTTAAGAGTAAGAGGACAACGACTTAGTTAGATTCTTTAGACATTAGAGGGATTGTTAGGCTTCACGGTATACCTTTTAGCACATTGAGTGATAAAGACTCGATCTTTACCATTTAGTCTTGGAGGAGCCTATAAGAGACACTAGGAACTCAACTTAGACAGAGTACGGCCTATCACCCTTATACAGATGGGCAGACCAAGAGGGTGAATTAAGTCTTTAAGGATTTATTGAGGTTTTCATCCTGGACTTTGTAAGTACTTGGAAGGAGCATTTACCCTTTGTAGAGTTTGCCAACAATAATAGCTTCCAAAGGAGTATAGGGATGGCTTCTTTCGAGGGACGGTACCGATGACCATCCATATCGCCTTCATGTTTATTGAAGACTACATATAGACTGTTTCTCAGACCAGATATGGTTAGGGATATCACAAAGAAGATTGAGCTGATAAGAAAGAGGATAAACGCAGTTTATGATAGGAAAAAATCTTATGTTTATAGGAGGAGGATAGACTTAGAGCTTGAGGCTGGAGATTTGGTTTTCGTTAAGGTGTCACCTCTAAGGAACGTGGTGAGGTTTGATTCAGTTGATAAACTTGCTTTAAGATTCATAGGATCATTCCCTATTGTAGCTAAACTATGAAGGATGACATATTGGGTGAGACTATTATAGAAACTTACTAAAGTTTACAATGTATTTCATGTGTTGAACTTAAGAAAGTGCTTACATGATTCAGTTGAGGCAGTACAGTCTAGCCAACTCGAGGAGGTGGAGGTCGAGCTAAATGCATCAGTTTGACATATGCCTACCCTAGTGTTAAAGAATGAGGTGAAATATTTGAGGAATAAGGAGGCTAAGCTCGTGAAAGTTCAATGGGGAGATAGCGAAGAGGAAGCGATATGGAAGACGAAGAGAAGATGCACATTTTTTATACTTTTCTGTTTGATGGTACGCTTTGAATTTTCTCATCGTTAGTTTATTCTTTGAAAATGTTCTTATCTTTCGTATCCTTTGAATGAGTTTATCTTAGGATATAACCTATGTATAATAGGATTGATTGCAAACATGTTATGTATGATGTACGCAAGTGGTTGGAAGTGTTTGCTAGTGGATGCAAATGGATGCATACGCACATCTAGGCACTATTACAGATCGAAAAATTAGGAAGCATATTCATATGGATGTGTGTGAATTTTTACTTTATTTTCATGATTGATATAATGGATAGTCATCATATAATTGTCGCATATGGAAGATGATTGTAGCATGCATGTAGTATCATTAGTATTTTTGCATACATTTAGATGCATGGCCCGAGCATATTTCCATAAAAAAGATGTCGACTGAGTCAGTTAACTCTCTAATCTAATGCACTAGGTAGGGACATATATACTATGATATTGCATAATAACGTTAATTGAATTATAAAACTTAAGGATGATGAACGTAGTGGCTGATGGTTAAGTAGATAGGTATAAATATCAGTTTTATTTACTTATATAATTCTTCTGTCCTTTGAGATTTCAGGGACAAAATCCCTTAATGGAGGGGAAAATGTAACAGCCCTAAACATTGGGTAATAATGATTAATTAATTAAGGAAATAATAAGTTTATAAAATTTCAATAATTTAGGTACATGGGTTCCACCATTGAGTCTGTGTCAATTTTTTGGTCAACTTTCATATATAACTTGTCAAAATCCATGTTAGTATGAAGAAAATGTAAAGGAAACAATTTATAAGTTTAAATCAGAAAATCAATAATAATTAAATAAAAGAATATATATGTATATATAGCATATAGGTCGGCATAGATAAACCTATAAGTTGACTTGACCATGTATAAGTCGACCCATGGGGTTCGGGGGTTGAATCGCCTTTAGCACATGGACATTGTTTCATTCAGGTGTGAGTCAAAAAAGATCTGAGCGATCTTAATGAGATTTTAGTAGATTATCCGAGGGATGTAAATAACTTATGACATGTCTGGATTGGATTCAGTCTTAAAATCCAGTGGTCTTAGATCCCTAGAATCTATTATAGATAAGACATTAGGCCTAACTCTTCATTTACAATCGAAATTTTTTTCTCTTTGCGTTCTCTCTAAATCGAGATAGACCTAAAACTAAATTTTTTTCTTCGGGAAGAGACACATAAAAATAAAAATATTATTAATCAACCTAAGGACGGGATATGGGAAGGTTGCGCGTGCTCCAAAAGCTAAGAACTTTAGGTGAATGTTGTAATTATTCAAAAAATTAGTAATTTAGGAAAATAGGGTTTATACTAGCTATAGTTTTTCCTATAGCTTTTGTTGTAGTTTTTTCTTACAAATTTTCTTATATTTTTTCTCTAAGTTAGTGTTTCTATAAGTTATATTTTTAAAGTTATTGTCTGTTAATGTTTCTCTCTTCCTTATTATAGTTCTCTTTTTTATTTAAATTCTATAAGATAGTTTTATAGTCTTTTTCCCTTTATCAGTATTTCATTCTTTCTAGTTATTTACAATTTATGCAATTATTTAAGTTATGCCTAAAACTTGCTTGGACACGTAAATATTAGTTACAATCCCCTGATTTAAGCGTTTGAAAAAGAACTATAAATAATAACTTCACAAATATGGATCAATAGAAAGGAACTAAATTTAAAGAATTATGTGCGTAAATTATAGATATGTAAAAAGGGAATTTGACTAAACTAGGCAAATTAAAGAGAATTTGCAATAAATTATAACATGGGCTGCAATTTGAAAAGAAACAGAAAATGAGCATATTATTATGATAATTGTATGGACATGATAGAAATAATAATAGGCAAATTTTGGACTTCTGCATCTAAAATTATAACATAGAGGCTATAAATAAAAGGAAGATAGAAAGGCTCATTATAATTAATACTTAGATCTAGGAATAAATTTAATAAGAGGTAACATTAGTTGCCCGTTCTAGCAACAAAAGATGATTGGGAAAATAAAGTGACCAAAAAGGTTTAATAAATTTGTACAAGTCTGTTGCAATAGCAAATGCTAATTGGGGAAAATAAGTGATCAATAAATAAGGCCAATATCAAGGGGAACTGGGAAGGAGCGCAATTAGAAGATTTGTTTACCAAGATACGTACCAGTATCATTTCTTTTTAGGTTTATTAATAATGTTCTCACATAGGTAGAGGTAAAAGTTGGGCACGCTTATGCTCATTGGGGTAAATAAGGGATCAATAGAGAAAAAGGTCGTGTAAAGGTGTGTTTCGGGGATCTCTGAGCATGAAGTAACGTCGATAGGGGATCATAAGTTATTGCTACATCTAAAAGCATTTAGTTATATCTTTACTAGTAGATTATTAAGTAGGGAAAACCTTGATTCATAAAGATACCATGTGAGGCGGTAGACCGTTAGGATAAAACCGATCGATGGGTAGTATTAGGAAATTTTCCTAAGCATATTTCTTAGTCCATTAAGTGCAAATAAACCAACAATCGATCCTTGTATATTTCTCAATATATCTATCTTTTGTAGTTATGCACATACACTTTACCCTATTTTACACTAGAACTATTATTCAGTCTATTTATTTATCTTACTCAATCATGATGGTAATTACACCATTCACCTGACTTATTGTCTAACCTACTTCTCTCTTTTCTTCCCCTTTAGGCTCGCAGGATTGATTGTTGTAGACATCTTGATTTTCAGACACATTTGGAGGTTCCAATTCTATTATAATGTATTGTTCAATTTTGTTATTTCTTTCTATTATATTAGGTTGTATTATTAACGTCAAAAGGGATTATGATATTATTATAGCACTCTGATATTCAAAATAGGGATTTATTTTCATGAGACATGTAACAACCCAGATTTTTTAGCCTAATTTAATTTAAATTAATTCAAAAGATTTTTGAATTTTAATATTAATATAAATATATGATAAGTTAAATTTGATATTAAGATTAAGTTTGTCAATATTATAGTGATTAAAAAATTTGTCAAAACAAGGATTTTTGCCAAAATAAGAATTTTGTAATTTTTCAAAATTCATTTGATTTAATTCATTCTGGAATCTAGATTAAATTGAATTTTACACAAGGTATGAATAATAAAATAACTTGTTTAAAGTGATGGAATTTGTAACAACCCGAAAATCTGGGCCAGTTTAAAATTTTTATTTTGGCAATTTTAGCGAATTTTGATTATTTAAAATGAATTATTTTAAATAATATCGACGAGAAATTTATTTTGAATATAATTCGATCGTATATATTATACGCGTCGTCGTTAGAATATAAATATTTATATATAATTATAAATAGAATTGAAAATGGCGCGGTAGTTCGATAATTCGATTTCAAACTTCAATTGAATGTACCGGGTGTAAAACAATCCGGATTTTAGTGAAACCAAAAATGATAGGATCTAATTGATAATATCTTTCCAGCGAATCCGAAAAATCAAGATTTCATATCGGGAATCAAAAGATATGTCCAGTTGAAAATTCTGAATAGTCGCTATGGAATTCAGGCCCTTAAAAATGGACATTTTGCAAACGACCTCGGATTTCGACGAAACCAGTTTTGTTGGGTCCGTGGTGTCAGGTTATTGCTAGGTTTCAAATTTCATAATTTTTCGAATCAATATGTGAGCGTGGCAAAGGAAAACGCGTTTGACCAGTTTCAGTTGATTTTAATCGACTGGAAATTGGCCATTTTTCAAACGGTCTCAGAATTTGACGAAACTAGTTTTGTTAGGACCGTATCGTCAATACGAAGCTAGAAAATATTTTTCTGGAATTTTTCTAGTTAGTATGTGACCCCGGTAATTTGAAATGTACGTTTAAAATTCAATATAATGATTTAAATGTAAATTTAACGGAAACTGATAGAAACGACCAAATCAGCTTGCGATACATATTCCATTGTGTTCGGAATGGGGGTATTTAGCTGGAGGCGACAGTCTTTGGAGTTAGGTTGGAGTTCATAGTGATAAACAATTAATTTTAGAATTGATTTATTAAAATATAACTATATATATATTATATAAGGGACTAAAACCCTAACTTCATCCCTCACTATTCAGCCGCCATTCAAAGAAATAGAGGGCCGATATCGTCCAATCTTCCTCCTCTTCATTCTCCTTCATCACGCAACAAAATTCAATACTTAAAAAGGGAAATCGAAGAGCTCGACTAGCTCTTTCCAATCAACGGTGGTGATGGGTGTATACGGCCTGGATTTCTCGAACTAAGGGCACAAACGTGCTTCGTTCGGACCAGGAACTGAAGGGCCAAGAGGCCACCGGAATTCGTACTGGTTGGGGGCGGCGGTATCTCGTGTGTAGGGCGTTGAGATGGTGGAAGCTGATCGAAGGATGCTGGCCTGGTGGCAGCGCAAGCGAAGAGAGATGGTAGCGACGGGTTGGGTTTCTCGTTCTGGTGGCAACAGGAAGGAGCGTGGACTTGGAGCGTTTAAACAGGAAGAACCGTAAGGAGAATGTATGGCCAGATTTGATTGGATGTGGATTAGTATTAATGAAGGTAGTTTTTATTATTATTTACTAAAGCATTGTTATTTAAAATAAAGATTAGCATTGTTTTTTTTTAAATAAAAATTAGCATTATATATATATATATATATATATATTTTAATAAAAATTAGAGTTGTTTTTGAAAATGAAAATAGAAAGGAACATTATTTTTGAAAATAAAATTAACGAAGTTTTAAAATAAAATATGCTTTGTTTTTCGAAATATAGAAAGAAAAATATACTCTGTTTAGAAAAGTAAAATTATACATTTCTTTGAAGTGAAAATATAAACTTCTTTGATTTGAAAAGATAAACTTCTTTGTTTTAAAAATATAAAGGTTCGATTTATATATTATAAAAAGGCGATATTTTTAACTTATAAAAGGTTAAATCTTTTTAAGATGGTCATATAAAGAAGAATTGATTTTTGAAAACGAATAGAAGTGGTTTTTGAATACAATAAGAAGTGATTTTTAATGAAGTTAAAAATATGATTTTTATATATTGAACTTCGAGTTAAAAATATGATTTTTATATATTGAACTTCGAATTAAAAAAGATGATTTTTATATATTGAACTTCGAATTAAAAATATGATTTTTATATATTGAACTTCGAAGTAAAAATTCGATTTTTACATATGTAGTGGCTACAGCAACGAAGATGTCAAAAATGAGATAATGGTGAAGATTTCTATCGAAAGAGAGTAAAGATGTTTGGATAGCTATCGGTGAGAACTTCTCACTCAAAATTCTTTTTCTAATTATATATATATACACTAGGATGCAGACGGTGCTT
Source organism: Allium sativum (assembly GCA_030737875.1). NCBI lineage: Eukaryota > Viridiplantae > Streptophyta > Magnoliopsida > Asparagales > Amaryllidaceae > Allium > Allium sativum. The sequence continues at coordinate 384,072,831 of CM060915.1, forward strand.
AGTAGCACCCGACACAATCGTCCACAGACCATGGACTTGTTTGTTTGGTTGCATAGATTAGTTATATGATTGGATTTGAATTGAATTGTTTGGTGATTTTGATTGATGTGTGAATGGCGTGGGCCTTCACTAGACCGGGGATAAGGCTAGGCCTCGTCCCGTTTCTAGTATCGTGCCGTTATGCTGCCGAAATTTTCTAAAATAAGTTAGAAAATAAAAATATCATTTTATTGTGTAAATGAATAATAGAAATTCATATGTTGGAATAAAATGTTTTATCGTTAAAAATATAATTTTTAACGTGAGAATGAATATAGTGAAAGTGAATAAAATAAAATATTCATTTACAAACCAGACGGTTTGTTTATGTACACCTATTTGAAGGACATTGATTGGGTCGATAAATTTTACACATCGCCCAACAGCACAAATAAAATATGTGTTTGATTGTTTGAAACCCCACACGGGTGTTGGGATGAAATTTGAAGTTCACTCATCCCGATTGATTGAATATGTCGATCGGTTGATTGACAGGCTGTTTTAAGCGTTGGATATCTATATTTGATGCTTATACAGTATAGTGCACTTTGGTTGATGGTTGATTATTTTTCCATGCTATTATATACATGTGTTGTATGAAAATCCATATAATTAACTTTGTATGGTAATTGATTGGGCCTCATTCCAGTTTTAAAATAGAAATATTTGAAATAGAAATATTTGAAATGGAATATTTGAAAATATCAATATATGAAGCCGTGTTGATTAGGTTGACGCCATTTTGACGTAAACGATATTTATATCGATTTTATTCATTTTGAAATGAATTGAATTGAAAACGATTTCGAAATGAATTGAATTGAAAACGATTTCGAAATGAATTGAATTGAAAACGATTTCGAAATGAATTGAATTGAAAACGATTTCGAAATGAATTGAATTGAAAACGATTTCGAAATGAATTGAATTGAAAACGATTTCGAAATGAATTGAATTGAAAACGATTTCGAAATGAATTGAATTGAAAACGATTTCGAAATGAATTGAATTGAAAACGATTTCGAAATGAATTGAATTGAAACGATTTCGAAATGAATTGAATTGAAAACGATTTCGAAATGAATTGAATTGAAAACGAATTCGAATTGAATTGAAAGTGAATTGAAATGAATTCAAATTGAATTGAAATTTGAATGGAATAGAAAGGAATTTTAAAACGAATTTATAAAGAAGAATTCAATTTTGATTTGAATTGAAAAGAAAGTTGAAATTGCTTTTGAAACGACTTTAAACCTATTTATAAAATTCGTTTTAAATAGAAATCGACGAAGTATATATTATATATATTATATATATAATATAATGGTCTGAATAGAACGCGCCGCGCCGTGGCAGTTCGCGAATTTCGACCATTGATTTCAAACGGACATTACGGGAGATCCGACCGTCGGATTCTCCTAAAACCGGAACCGTTGGGTTCGTATCGAAAAGAGCTTTCTAACGAATGTTAGAAATTTGAAATCTAACGGTTGGATTTGGAATTATGTCCAAATCAAATTTGAAAAAGGTCGTTGTAAGTGCAGTTCGATGGCCGTAGATGGAAATCGACTGTACGGGCCTTGATAAAATTATTAAAAATAGTAATAATTTGTGTAAAATCATAAGAAATGATTTGTGAAGAATTGGGATGAAAAACTCCATATTTGAAAAGATAAAAATAGATTTTTATCGAAATGAACTAGTTTTGAACTAGAATTATAATTCTATTTATTTTTAAATAAATAAATTGAATTTGAAAAGGGTTTTGAAAATAACCAGAATTTCCAATGATTGCATTGGAGTGGATTTGAATCGAAATTGTCTTCGGAATATTTCGATGTTGGAATTCGTGATTATACAGATGTTGTTATGGAAATTTGAAAGATATATATTTATATCGTTATTTCCAATACGACATTTGTTAGTCGTAGAATTTGATATTGAATATAAGCCGGTATATTTTCTATTCAGAGCCTTGTATTGAATATCAAATGTGATTTGGGTTTGTCGTGAATGGTGTCTTCACTAACACTGATTCTTGAACCCAGTTGAGAAAAGATTAAATCTTTTTATTTTAGATTTAATGAAGTGTACCAATTAAATGATATTTAATTGGAATTGAATTGGTATTGATTTTTGGGTTTATCGTGAACAGTGTTTTAAATAACACTCGTTCTTTAACCCAATAATTAATGGAATGTGATTTTGGGTTTATCGTGAACCGTGTTTTAAATGACACTGATTCTTTAACCCAGTCGAAGATTAAAACTAAGTGGAGTTTTAATGAATCTTTAATTAGATTGAAATGGTCGAGAATGGAGTATCACCAGTTTTGCTCCAGGCGATAGTTAAATCTTTAATTAGATTTGAACGTGAAATGGCAATTGAATTTACCGATAACACTGTGGTGTTAGATATGAAGTATCACCAGTTTTACTTCATGGGATGAATAGGTTGGGATTGGGAAATAAAATAAATGATTACTTCGGTGTGGTTCGCTAATCCCGACTAGTTTGAATTGATATTCAAAGGAGATTAAAGAATAAATTTAAAGAATTTATCTTGGATAAAATTAATGGGAACTTTTCCCAAAGTATAGGAATATTTGAATAAAAGAATATTCTGAATTGGGATGAGGCGTATGTTGTGTTTGTGTAACACTTTTATAATATATACGTGAGTTATTCAGAAAGACCGGGTTTATCCCATTCTGAATAACTGATTCGACGTGGTGTCGAAGATGAAGACGGTGGTCGAAGACCGGAAGTCTTCACGTCGTTTGGGTGATTACTGATGATCTTGATTGGGCTGTACACCCAAGAAGATGGAAACAGTTTGTGATCGTCCAGACGTACTTGGAGATCGATGGATATGCGGGGTACTAGGTGCCTCCGGTTTCGTTCAGACCCAGAACGGACTTGTAAATGGACTGTGTGTCCGACATTGGATTTTAGTCTGTGTGGTTGATCTCTATTAAATATATATCTGTTTGGCGGCGGAGAATTTATTCTCTTGCTTAACGCCCTTCTCTGAGACGTACGAGCTCTGGGGTTATATATTGATGGATATCAAACGCATGGAGTGAATTACCTGTGTGGCATGCCTAAGTGGCAATTGATCGAGGCTTCTGTTGAAAAGCAAAGTCTTGTGGTGATGATCAAAGCACGGCCTTTGTGGCGTAGCTTTGTGTAACGTTTACTTCGCGAGTTTCACACCCGGTATGGACCAAAAACGGGAGAGGACCTCAGGGAGGGCATGCGTTTCCTTCTAGCTAAAAAGTGGCGTCAGTGGTTTTACACGCCCTGACGAGTTTGACTTATGTGGTTGTTGCTGTTGCGAGGCGCCTCGGATATATCGGTCGTTCTCGAACCGATGGAGTCATTTGTTGGCTCATTGACACCCCAAAGGGTGGGGAAACGCATGTTCAGGGTTTAAGTTTAATCCACATCGGTGGACTGGCCCTGACGATCCAAGGGTCACTCGAGCTCTGATCCTGAGACACGGGCTAGAGCGTCTCGAATCGGTTGAGGACTATCTTTTGCCTCGGTTCATAGACGGAAATCCAATTTCCAAATACGTGACATTTGCGGTTTTATTTGTAGAGCCTAGTATGGCGACATAGTGGGATGGGGCATTCATGCCGCCCATGATTGATACTTATGATTTGAAGTTGTTTTATACACTATGCACTTATGGTAGTATCAAATGATTTGTTTTAAACGTACTAAGCATGTTTGGCTATTATAAGGGAAAACCCTATCCTCGGCTGCGTTGCATTGTGTGATGGGACCTGGGTCTTATAATAGCTTCATTTTTAGAAAAGCATTGCGCTGTTTGTTTTATGCACAGGTATTCTTGGGAGGAAACCCGTTCCGTGTTATACGGCGTGGTCCCTTGATTTACCTAATGATTTAAAATAAAGATTAATAACTGTTTTAGTTCTCACACCAGTCACATGACTGACCTGGAGTTTATTGTTTTAACCTAAACTCTGGGTGCCCTTATTTTCGACACGGGCAGCTAGTAGTTTTGGTTTTGCAGATTTATATTCACAGGATCCCGGTTTACAGCTGGAACGATATCCGGAAAGCTTTGTATCCGTATATCTCTTCTAGTTGTGTATTGTATTATTTTCCGCTGCTATGTATTTAAATGTAATTTAAATCTCTGATATTTCTGTGTGGTATTCATTTATACTCTGTATATTCTTGTAATCTGATGCATTGTTGTAATATACAATGAAATGTTCTTCCGTATGCGTTCTGTTGTGGCTTGTTCTCGAATTATCCGTCGCTTTCCTTTACGGGGAAGTTACGGGTCTTCACAGAATTCAACGATAAAATACATTGACAAAGTATGTCAACTTTTGTTAAAACCTGGTTTTATCAAATGTTTAAAGTTTGTCAAAAACTAGATTTGATAACTTATTAAATTTAAGTTGATTTAAACATTTGGAAATTTTAATTTGTCGAAGTTAAGTTGAATTTTGAATTCATTTTAATAAATAGTTGTTTAAAATAATAAAATGTAGCGGTGAAATATGTTGACAAAAATGTATAGGCTTTTGCCAAAATGGATTGTTTAAATTCATATTGAAAAAATTATTTTAATTGTGATATTTTTAGTAAAGATATTTAAATAAAATAATTTTATTTGAGTTCTCAAGTAACATAAGTTCATTGTATTTTGTCAACAAAAGTCATCTAATTTAATCGATTTTGTCGTCGGTTGTTAAGATCGTTGATCGGTTGAGCAGAAGTTTAAAATTAGCAACATAACAACTTGGAACACTTAAAAATGTAGAAAAAGTGATACAAATGGTTAGGAAGAAACCATTCCTTCCTAAAGCAAAAACCACCTATGTAATTTGTCAAAACCATGTGCTAAATCCCATGGTTTTGTGAAGGAAATTTTCAGTTACCCCTCTCCTTAAGGCTATAAAAAGGACCCTACACTCTCCTTCTCATTCCATTCCATTATTTCTTTCTACATTCTACCTAAGATTCCTCCTTCCTTGTTTAATGGCTTCCTAATCCTTTTTTCCTCCTCCTTCCTCTCTTCTTTTCCCTCTTCCTGTCTCCTTCTTCTTCCCTCCCCCCCCTCCTCTTTTGCCTTGCGCAACCATGCCCACCCCCTCCTCCCCTTGCGCAACCACCTCCCTCCCCTCCTTACGTCCCACCTCCACCTCCTCCTCATTCGAAGTTCGGCCACATCTTAATAAAAAAAGAAAGAGAAAAGAAAAAATAGATAAATGTATGTAAATATATATTGGCAGAGAGAGAAAATAGTACGAGACGGGGTTTTGCTGCCCGATGGTTCAGTTAAAGTATGGTGGAGTGGAACCCAAAAGTGAGAAACACTATTTACATATATATTTGGTTGTATAATATATACATATATACATACATATATATATATATATTAACTTGTGATTGGTTATGAATGTATGGTTAATTAGTTTTTAATTATAGTATAAGTGTTTATAAACAAAATGCTTATATTTGTGTATTATCATGAAATAAATGTTATGATGGATGAATGGATGTTATGAATATGGATATTGATATTGATATGGTTACTAGTAGTGGTAATATGTACACTGCACAAGTCACAACCACATATATGAATATATATGGGTATTGAATAGGTCTGGGATGATATAAATAAATATTTTATTCATTTATATAATGGACAAAAATAAAAGGTGAAATTTTGTACCCAAAATGGTTTGAAAATGAAACTGAAGTAATTATGAATAACTTTCGTAAAGGTGGAAATTTAATTGAATAGGATTTCAAGTACATACGGCATGTTCAAATTTGAACACAATTGTCAGTACTAAATTTGAAAATTGAAGATGAGCTTAATATATAAATGATGCTGAAAATTCAAATTTATCGTTCTAGCTATTTTATATTATTTTTAAATGGATTTCAGGAAAGTTTGGGTTTGAAGAATTAAATTTGAAAAATAATATTATAATATTCATTCAGTATAAATATTTGAGTTATGAGGTTAAATTTTGAAATATTGTTTTCAAATAAGACGAAATATGTTTTATAAAGATTATCATCATATTTAAAGTAAATTGGATGAGTTTTGAATTCAAATTACGGTCATAAGAGGACTAGTTGCGCTGCGGTATTTCATGAATTTCGACTATAAACTTCGAGCGCTTATAACATGGGTAATTTAAATCGGATTTCTTCTAAATGAAAAACGCTTGCTTCCCAAATATAATAGTTTTCAAATGGAAGAGAAAATTTTAAAACCCAATAAATAGATTTCAAGTTATGTGTAAAATCGTTTTTGAAAAGTCGCTATAAGCATAGTTCGTTGACCATAATGGTAAACGACTAATTTTAAATAAATAAAAATATGGATTTTTTTGTAAAATAATTATAAATCATTTAAAAGTGATTTAAATTATAATGTGAGATTTTGGATAATATAATAGTTGTTTGATTAAACTAGATAACATAAGCCTGTTTGTAGTGCTCTTTGTAACGGTTTTACAACATTTTCCGATAATGGTTTGTTTAAAAGCTTTAACTCATTTGTTTTCATCTGTGACTTAATTATTCATTTTTAAATGATAAATAAAATGTTTTCGGAAGTTTTAGACATTTAAACAAAACTGGACTTGAACGGATTGAGTTTACTTAATGATTTAAAGAGTTTCCAAATAAAGGTTTCAATTGGAATTAAATGGACAAAAATATCCATATAATTGTTATTAAATTCCATAGACGAAACTTATACTATTTGTGGAATTTGGAAGGTATTCATATCGTTATTTCACCTACAGTATGTGTTGAATATGGAAATTGATTTTGAGTATAGGCTGACACAATTTCAGTTTGAATCTTATACTCAATATAAATTAGTTATGGATTTTGAAAATTAAACAGAAATAATTTTCAACTATTCGATATTTGAACTCATAGTTTAAATTATACTATTTGAGGATTTTGGAAGATATTTATATCATTATTCTGTACTAGTTGATTTTGAGTATTTGTATTGAATATAAGCTGATATAAATTTCATTCAAATCTTGTATTGGTATTTGGGTTTTGTTGTGAATGGTGTTTTAAATGACATTATTCTTTAACCCAGGATCCAATATGATTTAGAATTTAAAAATGGATTAAGATCTTTTAAGAGGAGAACGAAGATAAGGATCCTGATTTAGAGATGAGTTTTAAAGGAAATAGGATAAGTTTTAATAAATATTTTGATTAAGGTAAAGATTTCAGAATTTAAATAAATTGGATTTGGATAGAAATAATCCTCATATATTTAATATTGAATTCAGTTGTTTATACATTTACTATTTGAGAAATTAGGAAGATACTTATATCGTTATTCCGCTTATAGTATTCGTTGGTGTAACGACCCGCATTCTATGTATCGAAGGATCGTAGAATATTTATTTCTTTCACATACGAAGTCGTATGGTCATGTAACTTTGGAAGACGACTATTGAGGTCATTTCCCCTATTCACGATTTTTTTTTCGATTTTTAAATGACCATTTTGCCCCTAGCTGATCTTGTTTCGGCCATAACTTTTGATTGGAAAGGAGTTTTGACCTGAAACCACTTCCATTAGATCCAGATGATGGTTTACCTTTCCGTAGAGTGGTCATCTGTGAAAAACGGACTTAACATTTGGGAGATATGGCTGAAATAAGGTTTGGAAGATGAAAAACTGCTTAACCGGGCCAAATGAGGTGATTAGTGAATGGGCCCGGATTAGGGTTATGGGGATGCTGCAATGAGCTAGGTTTTCATTTCATTTCAGTTTTCTAGCCGCCACTTTCATTCTAGGAACCCTAACAATGGCCTGCAACATCTAGAATCACCTCTAATCACTTTCTAATCAAGTATTAGCCTAATCTACGTCAAATCAAAGAGGAATAGCACCAAAGCAAGGTTAGAACTGCTGTGTTATCTTGGGAACAACGTCAAATCAGTGGATAGTTCAGTTTCGAAAGTTTAATTATGGCTAAGGTGAGTGATTTGCATAGTTCCTCACTAATTATGGTTAATTAAGGGTAACTAGTGTTAATTAGCGAATTTAAACAAGATTAAATTCTGAAAAAATGTTCATAAATTTCGAAATATTGTTTTTGGCCTCTGTTAGAGAATTTGGTTAATTTGGTTAATTTTTACTAATCCTATCATTAGTTTTGCTTAAACACGCTTAAGGGAAAATATGAGATTTTGGCTATGTTTGATCCGTTTTAACTGTCAAGTTGTTGTTTTGGTGTTTATTTTTGATTCTCTAAGTTGCTATGACTGTATGGTATGTTGTGTGATTGATTAGAAAAGTTAGATTGGTCGAAAACGCCGTCGAATGGCAAAAAAAAAATCGCTGGAAAGAAGTGCAGGAAATTACCCTAACCGGATCGGATCGGAGGGGGAAGCACGATCGGAACCGCTCGCACTTAAAGCTCCACGATCCGACCTGAGCATGGTGGCACGACCTGAAGAGAGCACCCGATCCGAACCGTGTCACATGACCCGAACCTATGCACCAGGGATGGACTTGAGAGGCTCGACCCGATCCGGAGTGCTTGGGAAGGAGAACTGAATCGCTTGCCTGAAGTCACGATTTGATGCTCTGGAGATGATATGAACCGATCCGAAGCAGGGGCCACGATCCGACCCGTAGGCGGTATTCCGATCCAAACCGAGATGCTTGAGTTTGAGGCGTGAACCACGATCCGAACTAGAAGTATGAGTTGAAGTGAAGAACAGGAACTGAACCGATCTAGAGAAGACCAAAACCCGAGATGCAAAGGTAGTCCAAATGGGAAGTTTGTACCCAGGATCCAATTGGGAACCAATGGGTCAACTTCATGAGTTGGGCTTTGCTGCGGGACGTGTGCAAAGATGTTATCGACGTCCATGGCTTTGATTCACCACCGAGACGGATGTTAGGCTACGTATCAGTGCAGTGGGGTAGTTATTACTCCATGGGGTAGAGTGATCATAGCATGGCTATGAGCCAGTGCAGTGGAGTTGTTATGACCTCCTGGCCAGAGTGAACATAGCAAGGACTAGTGGCTATGGATCAGTGCAGTGGTGTCATTATGACTCCCTGGGGCAGAGTGATCATAGCATGGAATGGGTGGTTAGAGCGGTGGATATCGTATGCTTTACGCACTGAGTGAGAGATGTGAGGAAGGTTCTTATGCTTGATTGTTTGTTATCACTATGTCATGCACACCTCCACCCCCGTATTCTTTACACCTTATGTTTAGTGGCACCTTAGAGTTTTGAGTGGTATGTTGTGCTAACTCTTTGGTTGTAGGTCCAGGTTCAGGTATGGTTTAGTATACCTGTTATTGTTCTGTTTTGATGCTTATCGCTCATACCAGACTTTTGTCTGACCCAGAGTTTTATGTCTCTTCTTATTACTCTGGGTGCTCTTAAACGGGCAGACTAGAGACAAGTTAGGTGGTATGCACGGGTAGCTGTACCAGAGACGAGCAGGAGGCTCCCACGTATGATATATATAGATATTCTCCATGTGTCGCTGCTGGTCACTGCTTTGGGCATTAGTAGTGCACCTTCCCTTTCTTTTGCTTTAGAGACAGTTTTAAAGTTGTAATAATGATGATGTGGAACATAAGCTGTAATTGGATTTTCCGCTGCTATGATGTTTAATTTTCAGCTTATGCACTGTCTCGCCTGTTTTATGTCAAAGTATGTTATTATTATATTTTATTCCACGCACTGTGAGATATTCTATAGGTTCTTTATTAGTTCACCAGTAAGTTCTCTTCTTTTTCCTTTCTTTGGCGACCGTCCCATGCTGGTTGGACATCGGCACAACGCTCTTTCATGGGAAATGTCGGCTGGTGCGGGGCGGGCCGTCACATTTGGTATCAGAGCTCTAGGTTGCGTAGTTAACCTAGGGAAAGACACCAAGGAGTGATAATATGTATATGAGAGCGCGTATTTGTGATTATTTTGGTTTTGAAAAGCTATATATATACACACTATTAGTATAGTTAAGGATGAAGTCGCACTGCACTGACACCAAAAAGAGGATGGTTAATCGTTTCTCTTTACAGTTTGAACGATGAGCCGATATAGTGGGGTGCTGGTAGAGGAGCCAACAATGGGAATGCTCCTGACATGAGGGCTATGTTTACTAACTTCATGAGAGAGATGCTTAGAAATGTGCAAGGAGCAATTCCAATGCTGCTAATGGTGGTGGTGCAGCGGTGCAGGCGCCTAGGACCGATTTCGCCAAGCTATGCAAGGACTACACTAGTCTTGGTAGAAAGCCGTTCCACGGAACGGAATCGGCCACGGATGTTCAAGATTGGTTGGATAGCTGTGAGCGTATCTTCGAAGACTTGGGTATCAAGGATGCGATGAAGAGGAAGTTAGCATCCCGTCAGCTGCATGGACGGGCAATGAATTGGTGGAAGGCTATTAAGGCAGGTACTCCAGAGGACCAAGTTACATGGGATCAGTTTAAGGCCAGATTCGGTGAAAATTTATCCCAGCTGCTCAGAAGTCAGAGTTATTTAGGAAGTTCTTAGAGCTAAAGAAGAATGGTAGAGCTGTCTCGGAGTATATTGCTGAGTTCGATACTTTATCAAAGTATGGATTATCTCTTATCGACACTCCTGAAAAGAAGAACGAGAAGTTCATAACAGGCTTAGATCAGTACTTGGGGGAAAGGCTTATTAACCACATCGATGAGACGTTTGAATTGATTGTGGGGAAAGCATTGAGGTCAGAGAGTCTTTACCCTAAGTCGAAGACTGAGGTTGCATCTGCGGAGGAGCCAAAACCGCAAGCAAGCGGTGGAGGCGATAATGGTTCTCAGAATAAGAGAAAGCAGAATCAGACCAAGGATAGCCAGAAGAATAAGAATAAGAAAGATGTTGAGTGCTTCAGCTGTGGTAAGAAGGGCCACTATGCCAAAGAATGTCGGGCCAAGCCAGCGGATAGGAAGTGCTTCAACTGTGGCCAAGTGGGACATCACAAGGATAAGTGTCCGCAACCCCCTAAAGAAAAGTTGATTGTGAAAGCATATGCTATCAATGCTGTTCCTTCTTCGTCGAATGCCCCAACCGCGGCGGAGAAAGGAAAAATGTTGTTATTCAAGGTATGCTTTCTGTTTATGATGTTCCTATTCGAGTATTGTTTGATACCGGAGCTTCCAGTTCCTTCATATCTAGTGACCTGGTAGATAGGTTGGGATTGGAGCCCAAGATTATCGATAGACCTTTGGTAGTGACGAGCCCGATTGGTGGTTCAACTAGCCTTAGCATGATTTGTCGTAATGTGGTCTTATCGAGTCATGGATGCATGTTTGTTTGTGATTGCTTTGTTTTGGGATTTACTGGGTTTGACATTATTTTGGGAGTCGATTGGCTCCAAAGATACGGGGTGGTGGTAGACTGTGAGGGCTTTTTGGTGACAGTTAGAGCGGATGATGGGCGGAGGGTAGTGTTTGGTGGTCTACCTAATGATGGGGTAATGGCTAGTTTTCTAAATTCCCTCGACATCCCGCATGATGAGTTGTCAGATGTGCCCGTGGCTGGCCATTATCCGGACGTCTTCGATGAAGTCACCGGACTTCCACCACACCGAGAGATTGAGTTCCGTATTGACTTAGTGAAAGATGCCATACCTATAGTAATGCCACTTCGTCGTATGGTGCCAAGGGAGCAGCGAGAGCTCGGGGTGCAAGTAAGCGATCTGTTGAAGAATGAATTTATCAGAAGAAGTGTTTCTGAATGGAAAGCACCAGTTGTGTTTGCTACCAAGGCCGACGGTTCCCTTCGATTGTGTGTGGACTACCGCGAATTGAATAAGGTGACGAGGAAGAATAAGCATTCTCTACCGTGGATAGATGATTTGTTTGATCAATTGAGTGGCTCGAGAGTGTTCTCCCAGTTAGATCTTGCGACAGGTTTTCATCAGCTTAGAGTGGAAGCTGAGTGTATAGCTAAAACGGCATTTCGGACGTCGTTTGGATTTTATGAGTGGTTGGTCATGCCATTCGGGTTGACCAATGCACCAGCATATTTTGTAGATCTTATGAATAGGGTATTCAGAGATCAGTTGAATAAGTTTGTTCTTGTGTTCGTAGGCGATATCTTGGTTTATTCAAGGACAGAGGAAGAACACAAGGAACATTTGAGGATAGTGATGGAGGTGTTGAGAAAACACCAATTGAAAGCAAAGTTTTCTAAGTGTCACTTCTGGAGGAGGGAAGTGAGATTCTTGGGCCATGTTGTTTCAGAGAATGGTATTGCCGTGGACCCTGCGAAGGTGGCTACGGTACAAGATTGGTCTACGCCCAAGAATGCAACAGACGTAAGAAGTTTCTTGGGGTTAGCTGGATATTACCGTAAGTTTATCCAAGACTTCTCCAAGATAGCAGCACCGTTGACTCAGTTGACCAAGATGAATCTAGCTTTCATCTGGGACGAAAAGTGCGAGAATGCATTTAAGAGTCCAAAGGAAAAGTTGACATGTGCACCAGTGTTAGTCATTCCAAAGGGGAATGAAAAGATGACAGTATATACAGATGCATGTGGTACCAGACTAGGTGTTGTATTGATGCAAGGAGGTAGGGTTGTAGATTATGCAAGTCGGCAATTGAAACCGCACGAGAGAAGATACCCTAGCCATGATTTGGAATTAGCAGCGATCGTATTCGCGTTGAACATGTGGAGACATTATCTCTTGGGATAAAGATTCGAGTTGTTTACCGATCATAAATCGTTAAAGTATCTTTTCTCCCAGAAGGATCTAAATCTCCGATAGCAAAGATGGTTAGAATTCTTGTCTTCCTACGATTTCGATATCTCATACACCCCAGGAAAGGGCAATGCGGTAGCTGATGCATTGAGTTGAAGACATGCCAGTTTAGTGGCTATGTTTCTAGAATGGTAGCAACTGGAGTACATCGCTGGGTATGATTTCAGATCAAAGTGCGAATTGGATCTAGAAGTATTAGAAAGTTTGACGATCAGACCCACTTTGATTGAGCGGATCGGCTCCAGTCAGAGGGACGATCCTAACCTACTGGAAATCATCTCAAAGTTAGAGATGGGGATCGACGAAGAGATGAACAAGTATGAGCTTGATCGAGATGGATGGCTTAGAAAGAATGGAAGAATAGTTGTGCCCAATGTCAATGGATTGAGAGATGAAGTGCTTAGAGAATGTCATCACTCAAAACTGACTATACACCCCGGTGGTAACAAGATGTATCGAGACATGAAGCAGACCTACAACTGGGAAGGAATGAAAAGAGACGTTGGGAAGTTTATATCCAAATGCATGAATTTCCATGTAACACCCCGTATTTTCTGTAAACATACGAATAACAAATCAAGACAGAATTAAATTTTAAAATAAGAACCAAGGGAAACGGGTTGCGCCATTGCGTTCGCCTCGAAATTCTGCTTGAAAACGAGTCCGAGTTTTCAAAAAACGGAGTCCGTATGACCAAGTTATGACCCTCAGAAGTTTCAGGAATTTTCAGAATCGAAAATAGCTCGAAATTCGAATTCAAAATTCGAATTCAAACCCAGAGGCAGGCTGGGCGGGAAATTTCCCGCCCAGGACCCAGGTCGACTGGGGAGTCGACTGGGTAGTCGACCCCCCCTGACCAGGTCGACTGGGTAGTCGACCTGGGGGTCGACCTGCCTCCCGAACCCACTTCCTGAACCTGATGCATTCTAATGTTTTTGGCCCGATTTTCTGACCAGATTCATGACTCTAAACCTATATAAACATCCCCCTAGCCTCATTCTCTCTACACCATTTCATTCTGCCTATACTCTGCCTCTGTTCTAATAAAAATAAAAATGGCGTCGCTACTCTGCTGAAATCTGAACTGGAACTAGGACTAAAGCATCTTCTTCCAAACTGAATAAAATTAAAAGAGAACAACTGCAACTCTTCTTCTTCTTTAATCCAATCAAGGCAAGTGCAGTTATTTTCTGATATAAACTTTAATTTTGATTGTGACATGATTGTAACTCTGAATTTGAGGTTATGTATGTTCTGTTCTATTTGGATCTATCCCATTCTGTATCTCTTTCTTCTTTCTGTTCTATAGCCAGGCTACCACGAGCCTGCGCCAAATCTCATAAGAGATTAACGCACGAACGTTAAAAATAATGAATGATGACATAAATGGGACATGGCTAATCTGTGACTGATTTAATAAAAAAAGGACATAGGTTATAAACTAGATTTAGATCTATGCATATTCCGTGAGTTGGGAGAAGAGGAACCATTATATGTTAACATATGACTTGAGACTTTTACATAACGCATATTTTGAATTAAGATCTAATTTTGAGGACATAGTATATGTTGTAAGTTAAGATCTATATTTGAGGCATATTTTAAGAAAAGGAAGATATGTGACTTAGGCGTAAAAATCTATAGGATAACTAGTAATGTGAATACGCCTAAAACTGGACTTTTTGATACTTGGCATTAAAGGATATAGTTTGGCATAATTCATATTGTTTATCATGATTTATGGGTTTGGAAAATATTCTGTGCTATGCAATGTTTAACTAAAACGTAGGGTATATGATCATATTGTGAATCATGACAACTATTTAGGCATGCAAACTTAGGCCAAATTTATAATTAGGCAAGATATGTCTATGAAACTTTAAGGAATGATTAAATCTGTTATATTGCCTTATTTGCTAGTTCTGCTATATTGCCTAATCTGCTAGATCTGTTCATCTGCTAAATCTGTCATCTGCTAAATCTGCTGAAAATGCCTAATCTGTTATATGCTAAATCTGCTAAATTGCTTAATCTGCTAAATCCGTTAAGTCGCCTAATCTGTGAAATCTGTTATCTGCTATATCTGTTGAGTTGATATATTTAGTCTGTTATTGACATAATCTGAATTGGCTATAGTTATGAATAATTGACATGTATATTAGGCATGGGCATAAATGGTAAATTATTAATTAATTGGCCGCAAAGATAAACATGACTAACTCGAGGTTAGAATGAGTTTGCGGCGTAATCCTGCCCGAAACCGCCCGGCACATCCAATGGCCGCAAACAATAGGTTCTAATGTGAGAAGTTAGTCATAACGTGCTTGAAACCCGAGGTTAGACTCAGTTTGTGGCGGAAACCTACCCGGAACCAACCGGCCTAACCAGTAGCCGCAAACTGTTAGTCTAATGTGAGAGGTTTGGGCACTAATATTTAATTAATGAAATTCTGAGATAAATATGATGTCTAAAACGTGTTGGGTGGATTGGGTTAAAACAACTGGACTAATGAAATTAATAAACCCGTTTCATGAATCTGTAGGCCCAGTACAAAGTTAAACAAGTCTGTAAATCTGTTAAATCTGTATGTCTGATCCGTTAGTCTGAAAACTTATTAACTTGATTTTCTGATCTGTGAACTAGTTGACCTGAACTCTGTATGTCTGAACTTGTAAACAAGTTAATCTGAAATCTGTTAGTCTGGGGGCACAAGGTTAGGAGAGAAAATACTTATGTCATCTGTTGTTTAGGACCCATATTAGTCAGTAACCCTTTCTGGTATCAAAACTTCAACCCAACAGTAGGTAGGGTCCGGGCACGCTTACTGAACTAATTATAAGCGGTTCATTCTGATAATGGCGAGGGGTGTTGATGGTGCGTTCCAACCGGGTCATGTGCGTGCTTGGATCCCGGCCTGCCTCTGTGGATGTAAGACGCCGTGACATCTGTAAATAGGTCTGTGTCATTCAAAGTTTGCCACTTTAGGGAATGATACACCCTTCTATGGGGCTGGCACAGGGTATTTATGTAATAGGGAGCCGATCGCGTGGGGTAGGATTTGGGGTACACTTTGCTTTGTCTGTTTCTGTTGGGTACCGTCTGTTTCTGTTGGGTGGCAACACCTGTCTGCGTGGTACCATCTGTCTGTAGGGGTGGTAAAGGCCCATTTACTAGTGTACACCTAATTCTACATTCTGTTTCCATAGGGATTAATCTGTTTCTATACCTTCTGTTCGGGTGGTAAAGGCCCATTATTAGCATTCTGTTTCTGTCTGTTTCTATTCGGGTGGTAAAGGCCCATTATTAGCATTCGGTTTCCGTCTGTTTCTGTTCGGGTGGTAAAGGCCCATTATTAGCATTCTGTTTCTGTCTGTTTCTGTTGGGGTGGTAAAAGCCCATTACTAGCATTCTCTTCTGTGGAAATTATCCTGTTCCTGTTTCCGTTCAGTTTAGACATTGGGGTGACACCTAATCCCGTTATACTAGTATTAGTGCAGAGAGGTGAAAAGTAGTAGCTTACATCATTCTGTTCTTTTTTATGTTTAACCTAAGTATATCTGCTACTCCTGTTACTGTTATCTCGCATCCAGTTTTATTTTCATGTCATAATTATTATAATCTGTTCATATGCTGAAAGTCACTGGACTTGCCAGACTTTAAGCCTGACCTTTCTTGTTTTCGCCCCTTTTTCTTCCGTCCCCCCCAGGTTTGTAGGGTGGAAATCTAGGAGCTTGATTCGGATCTTCTCTGCTTGAAGTATCGCCTGGCTTTGGCATGGCAGTTTATGTTGGAGATTATGATTTTAAATACTATGCATTCTGAAGGCTTTTGTACAAGAATGATATTTTGTACTTGAATTCTGATATTGTGATTTGAAAGGATGTAACCAAACTTACTTCGGTTTCTGTTGTAATAAAGCTATAATTTTTTTTCAAGTACTGTTTTATCTGTCTTGTAAGTTTCTGTTCTGTCTACTAAAACGCTCCATCAAAGTTAAGGCATTCCCTTTGTGAGTGTCCTTAACGGAGGTGGGGTGTTACACGTGGTATCAGAGCTGAAGGTTACCAGATTGGGTAAAGTTTTTGAAAACTATTTTCAAAAAGGTTTTAAAAGGAAGTATTTTCGAAAGTAAAGCCTATTTTTGGAAAAAAAACATAATCCCCAAAATCCATATATCTATCTTTTGATCCTCCGTTTGAATCTTTGTTTCCTTCTTTCTCCGGGGCTCCCGGCTTTCTGGGAGGTAACCTCATCACGGCATGGTTCTGTAGGCTTGATAAGACTACGACACCAGTCAAAGGGCAAATAAACGCCCGACTTCCATCTGTAGCCGCAGTAGTCTCGCCTACGGCTAATTTTCTTTCGAGCTTTGTAGGATTTTCCGTGCGATGGAGGCAGCTTTCGAGGGACTTATCAAATAGTAAAGACGAGAATGAGGGATATTGGCTAAGGAGCACAACCCAAGGATGAGAAACTCATGGATATGGACTTGGTTCACAAAGGAGGCGAAAAAGGAAACACAAAAGAAGGAAGAAAAGTCTGAAGATGAAGGAGGAGAAAAGTGCTTTACTTATGGAAGCTTGACTCATCTGGACAAGGATTGCCGAAAGAGGAAGGACACTCACTTCAACTGTGGTGAGGTGGGACACTTCACTAGGGACTGCCCGAAGAAACGGGGGCAAGGACAGAGGACATGACCTACTTCGGGAAGGCAGGCGAATGCTCTCATAGTTGGTGGATAGGATAGAAGTAGGAAAATTTCCGTAGAGAGTTTAGTTTCCTTATCTGATTATTGAGTTAGAACTCTTTCCGTTTTTGGCATTCTGATTTCGTAGTCGAGTCTCTACACTTTAATACTAGTCTTGTTTCTGATCTGGTTATAGGCTCAAACCCCATAGGGGTTATGACTTATCTACTTGTGATAGATTGGGGTTTGAGAGATATCTGTGTTAGGCGTCAAGTAGGACGCATACATTCTGGGTTTTATCATGCTTAGTTTTCTAAGAATCATTCGATAATCTGATCTGTACTAGTAGTCTGTAAGCATCTGGATATTTCTGAAAAGGTTAAGATTTCCAGTTTTGACATTGTCTAAAGAGGGTAATCCTCTGGGTATCAATCTGATGTTGATTTCGGTCTTCGTGGCCGATACTTAGGGGAATTATTCTCTCAACCAATGTCTAATGGAAACCAAGTTTTTATTTTATCTGTGCTCGCTTCCATCATTCGTCTTTATCCTATCGATCGAATCTTCGAACTTTAGGTAGAAACCAATGGGTGTAAACATGTGTTTGAGACATGTTATGTTTGATGGTTGCAAGTGGATGCAAGTGGTTGCTAGTGGTTGCTCGTGGATGCATATACACACACTAGGCACTAGATCGGCTCGAAAACACTCTCATACTGCATATGGATGTGTGAGCATTTTCAATTTCTGTGGATGCAAAATGATTGACTCATCACATGGATGTTGCATATGAATGAATGGTTGTCACTCATATAAGAATGATATCAAATAGGAAAATTGCATACATGTTGGACTCATGGCACTAACATAATTCGCATTAAGGAGGTCAACTGAATCAGTGGACCGCCTGATCTTTGCATTAGATAAGGAACATATACACACACTTTTGCATATGTTCATACAACATTAGAAGTTTTCTAAGGACAATGGATGCTTGTGGATGATGGTTGAGTAGATGGATGACAGGATGGTAGGATACATTCTTCTCAACTTGAAGATTTCGGGGACGAAATCCTTTAAGGAGGGGAGAATGTAACACCCCGTATTTTTTGTAAACATACGAATAACAAATCAAGGCAGAATTATATTTTAAAATAAGAACCAAGGGAAACGGGTTGCGCCATTGCGTTCGTCTCGAAATTCTGCTTGAAAATGAGTCCGAGTTTTCGAAAAACGGAGTCTGTATGACCAAGTTATGACCCTCCGAAGTTTCAGGAATTTTCAGAATCGAAAACAGCTCGAAATTCGAATTCAAACCCAGAAGCAGGCTGGGCGGGAAATTTCCCGCCCCGGACCCAGGTCGACTGGGGAGTCGACTGGGTAGTCGACCCCCCCCACCCCTGATCAGGTCGACTGGGTAGTCGACCTGGGGGTCGACCTGCCTCCCGAACCCACTTCCTGAACCTGATGCATTCTGATGTTTTTGGCCCGATTTTCTGACCAGATTCATGACTCTAAACCTATATAAACAACCCCCTAGCCTCATTCTCTCTACACCATTTCATTCTGCCTATACTCTGCCTCTGTTCTAATTAAAATAAAAATGGCGTCGCTACTCTGCTGAAATCTGAACTGGAACTAGGACTAAAGCATCTTCTTCCAAACTGAATAAAATTAAAAGAGAACAACTGCAACTCTTCCTCTTCTTTAATCCAATCAAGGCAAGTGCAGTTATTTTCCGATATAAACTTTAATTTTGATTGTGACATGATTGTAACTCTGAATTTGAGGTTATGTATGTTCTATTCTGTTTGGAACTATCCTATTCTGTATCTCTTTCTTCTTTCTGTTCTATAGCCAGGCTACCACGAGCCTGCGCCAAATCTCATAAGAGATTAACGCACGAACGTTAAAAATAATGAATGATGGCATAAATGGGACATGGCTAATCTGTGACTGATTTAAGAAAAAAAGGACATAGGTTGTAAACTAGATTTAGATCTATGCATATTCCGTGAGTTGGGAGAAGAGGAACCATTGTATGTTAACATATGACTTGAGACTTTGACATAACGCATATTTTGAATTAAGATCTAATTTTGAGGACATAGTATATGTTGTAAGTTATGATCTGTATTTGAGGCATATTTTAAGAAAAGGAAGATATGTGACTTAGGCGTAAAAATCTATAGGATAACTAGTAATGTGAATACACCTAAAACTGGACTTTTTGATACTTGGCATCAAAGGATATAGTTTGGCATAATTCATATTATTTATCATGATTTATTGGTTTTGGAAAATATTCTGTGCTATGCAATGTTTAACTAAAACGTAGGGTATATGATCATATTGTGAATCATGACAACTATTTAGGCATGCAAACTTAGGCCAAATTTATAATTAGGCAAGATATGTCTATGAAACTTTAAGGAATGATTAAATCTGTTATATTGCCTAATTTGCTAGTTCTGCTATATTGCCTAATCTGCTAGATCTGTTCATCTGCTAAATCTGTCATCTACTAAATCTGCTGAAAATGCCTAATCTGTTATATGCTAAATCTGCTAAATTGCTTAATCTGCTAAATCTGTTAAGTCGCCTAATCTGCGAAATCTGTTATCTGCTATATCTGTTGAGTTGATATATTTAGTCTGTTATTGACATAATATGAATTGGCTATAGTTATTAATAATTGACATGTATATTAGGCATGGGCATAAATTGTAAAGACCCGGAAAATTCGAACACTTAATCTTTGAATAACATAACAATTTGTAATATTGTTAAGTGTTATAAATATGATTTTATAACCTTGTTAAACATCATTTAATTAGTAATTTACAATTCTAGACTCGTTTTGGAAAAATGCTTTCAAAAATATATTTTTGGTAAAATATTGATAAAATGACCGAAAATCGTTTTATCAATAAATTGCTATTTTCTCAGTAAAAGTTGTTGAACATTTTAGTGAATGTCTAATTAATCATTAGGGAAGTAGTTAGCTAATAAAAGTATTTATCATATTTATGGTTAACTATTTTGATGATGTCATCATTTTCAAAAATGAGCATTTAAGGAAAGTTTTTGTATTTTGGGTATTTAAGTATTCAAATAAGTGCTTTATAATTTGAATATGCTTGTTTTAATTGTTTAAATAAGTTAATGGATTTATTTCCAAGTTTTGTTTACTTGAATAAATCATTTGATAAATAACTAAAAATATGATCGAGGTTCAACTTCCAGATTCACATCCTATAGTTGAATAGAAGTTGTTTCATATCGTTGCAACGTTGTTTGATATATTTGTATATATGCACATACACATATATATGTAATCATAATTAGTCACATCAAGAGTTTAGAAAATATCCTAAGTGTATGTATATAAGCTTCTTATATGTATACAAATGAATGCTTACTTTTTAAGCTTTGAAAAAGCAAACTTACCATCTCTTACACACCTTTCACTTCTCTTACACACCTTTCACTTCTTTCATGAGTGTGTTTAGGGTTTTAAGGGCATTTTGGTCTTTTCCCATCCACTTTCTTTTTCCTATATAAGGAGGGGTATACCTCCTTCTTTCTTACACAAAATTCCTAAGCAAAAGTGAAGCTTTTTAATGGCTTATCTTCATCTTCTTCCTCTTCCTTACAAACTTTCTCAAACTATACTCAAACCAACTCCAAATCAACTCAAACTTTGAGTGTAGCCTTCTTATGCCATTACAAGACCTTTTAGCAAGTTAGAAGTTGAAAAATCCAAGCCCCTCTCAATTTTCATCTTTGGCCGTGAGCTATATAAGGAAGAAAGCAAGGAAAAACAAGGGAAGGAAGGAGGTTGCTAGCTTGGATCTTTGTTCTTATTCTTGGATCTTTATTCTTATTATTGGATCTTGGATTTTCTAAGGATTAAGGTGAGTTTACTCTCTATTTAGGACAACAAACATAAACTCTTTTGCATGTTTTTAACTATGCTTGAAGTTGCTTGAATGTTGGTAACTTATGTTAAAAATGTGAACTTGATTCTTACTTTAAAAATAAGCGACATATGTAATCCATGTTAATGGATTGGAATGGACTTGAATGGACTTGGAATTGTATTTGAATTTACTTGTATAACAAGTGGAATGGATTTGAAACAAAGCACATAAGGATTAGTATGGATTAACATATTATGGACTTGAACTTGAAAGTGCACTTATAGCGATAGTCGCTATAGATGCAGTTTGAATTGTTGTGTTTTCAACACTTTGTATGAAACTTTGCAATTACATCCTTAGTGATTCCTTATCATATTAAAATGGTTGTTTAACTTGTATGTTAAATTGAAGTAAGTTCGAAAGTGTGCGAAAATAGAATAGTCATATAAGTGCACTTCCTAATTACTTGTTATTGAATATCATGATTACTGTGCTTAATTCTAATAAGCTGACGAGTAGGCTTATCTATCTGTGAGTGTCAAGAATGGGGTGTCTAGGCAAGGGGTGATATGCAACCAGTGCTCTAACTTACCTGGCCTCACTCTTGACTGAGGGATAGTTAAGTTGATAATGTCGGAAACGAGTTAAGTACACGAAGTGTGATTTCTGTAAGCATAAAATGGTTTTGGGTTTGTCGTGACAATGTGTTAATTACATTAGTCTTTAACCCTCTCAGATTATATCATGGAAGTAAATATAATTGAATCTTTAAACGAATATTTAAAGATAAATTATAAAGGATTGTTTTGGGTTTGTTGTAAACATTGTTTTAGCAACACTTGTTTTGAAACCCTTGGAATGTAGTTAAACTGGAATATACGGTTTAATGATTTTGAATATACTTAGATCTTTAATAATTGATTTTAAAGATAGAAACAAGTATAGGAATATTTCAGAATAAAGATATTGAATAAGATGTTTAACTTATAAAAGAGAAGAGGTTCTTTATTATACAATGGTTTTAACCTCTTTGGTTATACTTTAAGAAATCCTAGAAATGAATTGTAGTTATACTTATACCGGAGGGATAAGTAATTGAATACGTTTTGAAGTATTGAAGTTAGAAAAGAAATCTTAAAATTGAATTGTAGATATACTTATACCGGAGGGATAAGTATATGAGTACGTTTTGAAATATTGAAGTTAAATAGGAAATCTTGGAATTGAATTGTGATTATACTTATACCGGAGGGATAAGTATATTAAAACCCTTTTTGGGTAGTAAGACTATAACGGATTAGGTAATTCGTAAAATATATACATATACACATTTTATATGTATAAGTTGAATATATACGTTAGTATATAAAGGAATATTAATCGAGTATGAGTTACTGATTAATAAGTGATGTCTTATTTGACAAACGAAGTTTTATTAGTTAAAAGAAGTTTTACTAATAAAGGAATATTAATCGAGTATGAGTTATTGATTAATAATTGAAGTTGTATTTGACAAGTGAAGTTTTATTAGTTAAAAGGAGTTTTACTAATAAAATAAGTTTTAATTAATGAAATATTAATTAAATGGGATTGGGATTAGAAGCCGTTTATATGAGTTAACCGTTCTTCGACTAATTGTCATGTTGCGTGACTTTATAGTGATTTGGCTGTTATCATGCTTCGTGATCTTGATAGTGCCTTGAATGTTTATTCGGTTGTTATGGAAATTAAGCAGGGTTGTTTTCCATATACAATCGTATATTGTGTGAAATGTAGTCAGTTAGTTGACTATAGAACTTGGCCTTAAATTTAGCGACTGGTTTTGAGGAGACCGGGATTGGTAAGTGTTCTACTTATCGAAAACCACTTCAAAACTAGTATACGGGTTATATGTTTTGGAAGCGGCTGGGAAGTGAAGGCTATGTGGTGATTCGAGATCTATTGAGATGCTCGAACACATATAGTGATTCTAAGGTCTATGAAAGAATCTATGTGTGATTCCAAGATCTGTTGATGTATTGGAATCCATGTGTGATTCCAAGATCTGTGAAGAAATCTATGTGTGATTCCAAGATCTATTGAGCTGTGGGATTCCAACTGGGAATTCTTGTTCTGTTCGAGTGATGAAGACTCGTGTGAAAGATGCCGAACGAAACCTCGACATCGGAAATGGCTAAAAACAGAGTAGGAGCACAATCTGGGGTTTTGCTAACCTACGGCAGGATATATTGACTCCATATCTAGTGTATGCTTATTATCGAATCGTGCGGGAGCTCCTCGAAGTTGCGCGCGGGAGTTGGATATATTTGGTTCCACGTGGTGCACTTCGGTGTTTCGTGCGTGGGCCAGTTGTGTTTACCTTATGGTATATTTTATCTAGAGATATGCGACGCTCGGAGGTACTTTCTGACCCTTGTGCATGGAGTTCGGATCTATATCGAGAGATCTCCGATGGAAAATCCAATATGCGAACGTGCCTTATCGGTCTTGTTTGTACACTTAATAGTTGTCGAATGTTACCAATGTAACCATTCCTTCTATGTGAATTATTTATATTTTACACCCTAGACATTATTTATAATACAACTATACTTCTCCTAATAAATGGTTGGTTTCAATTGAGGGGAAATCTGGAGCGGTTATCTGCACAGTCCCCTCAGTGTTGTTACATGCAATATGTATCTTGAGTTTCTCATACCAGACTAATGTCTGACGCTTGGTTTTTGTTTTCCTTAAAATCATCACGTACTCCTTCGAGTAGGCTGAGTATGACAGGTTTTACTTTGGATGCCTTGGAGCTTTTGGAAGAGAGTTGGAGGTCATCTTACCGTACTTCTTATATCCGCTGCATTCTATGTTGTACATCAACATTTATGAGGACGGGTTGTCATAACTGTCCAAGTTGATGATAGGTTATTGTTCTCTGATAGTTGTAATCATACAGTTTTATTTTGTAAAGATCATTCTTTATATTATATGTTACCGTTCCCTTGTGAGATTCTGGTATTGTGTCCTCTTCTTCCTTAGCCTATTTTCTTTTTATTTTATTTCACCCTAACTTTTCGTCTTTCCGACACTTGGGTGCTCGGCACGTGAATACCGTGGATGTATTAGTGTCGACATTCGAGGGTCGAAAAGTCGGGTCGTTACATTTGGTATCAGAGCACAAGGTTGAGCGAACACCTTGGCTTAGGTTGGGTATGACTCATCAAGAGATAGGGTAATGGAATGCCCTAACATAAGTTGAGTGTATTATATATAAGAGAGCGCGTATTTGTTAGTGCTATAAATATATTTTATGTTGTGTTAGTTAATCTGTTGAGTGGTTTATGAATTCTGGTTGATATGTGGGACGCCATGGTATCGATAGGGATTTCTAAATACTTAAACAAGGCAAATCGACACAATATTGGTTTTAAATTGGTAAATGAAATAATTTTACCTAGGCTTATATTTTTGTGCAAAATATAAACTTTCATAAATTGATATAGTTTTTTATGATGTGTTTGGTTGTTAGGAATGATAATATTCAACTATTATTAGTTATGCTTGATCAGTTTATGAGCATGTACTATTGCTTGTTGACTTATAACTAGTTTACCTTTTAAAAACATGGGTTGGGTAGATGGGAATAAGTGAGAACATTAGATATGAACACCTTGTGAATTAAGTTTCATAGTTTGACTATAAGGCGTTTAATGATGATGTTAGGTTATATTTAATTTTAACATGGTCCGTCTATTATAATCCGAATAATGATAAGAATTTATGAAATAAGTTAGATAAAGAAGTGCTTTATATAAATTATTGAAACTCGATTAAGTCGTTTTACGGAACCATATAGTTTATGCATTAAGATTGTATAAATGTGAATAATGCCATGATTTGTAGTTTGGTCGGTTTCATTTGTTAAAATGAAACGGGATTTTCAACGATTTTGGATAGTTGAAAACTTTTGAATTATTATGGAACTTGATGTTATGTGTTTGTGAAAATATAAATTGAGTTTATATAACACTTGAATTATTAAGATAGCAAGTTGGAACAAGTTCAAAATTTGATTAACATACTCAACAAATTTGATGTTTGGATATACTCATAGAATGTATTAAAGTATTATATGTGTACAAACTTAAGTTATACAGTTTTTAATAACTTGAAGTAAAGTTTTATGAAATGATTCATAAGTGGTTTTAGTATTAATAAAGAAATACTAAGTGATAATTGAATGTCGAAAAAAGAGGAAGGATATTAGAATAAAATGGCATACTATACATATAGAAGAATTAATAAAGGATATTGATGGTTAAGAAACCAATAGGATAAAATACGTGAGTTGTACGTAGATCGTTTTATTCGCATAGTTGATCTTGGTACAGATTCGAGTACAGGATTTTGAAGGTGATTTACACTGGTCCGAACAAGGGTTCTTCACTAGACTTTGATAGTGAATACTTGATATGAATTTTTGATATGATCCTGAAGTTTTCTATCATAGTGTATGGCTATGTAAGGAAGATGGAAGTTTCTGGTCAAGAAACTAGATCGAAATACGCACTAGATATGTCAAGTGTGGTATACTAGTTCAGAAACGAAGTCTTGGAAAGTGATATGATCAAACAATGTGTACGGATGGTTTATTAACATCGTATGGGATTTAGTATGTTTGGTAGCTAGTGGAGGGTTTGGGAAACGACTCCTTGATTTGTTATGAGGTATTATGAATTATGGACTGAGTAATCCCTAAGGCTGTTGAGCGTAAGGCGCACTTAGTAGGTTGTTTATCATCCTTATGCGATAAGGGGGTTTGAACTTGATCAAGCCATGAGTTTTGTTTGCTGGTAGTATGATACTGTTAGGTATCGATGTTTGATTGTTTCTTTGGTTTCTCGTGTTGCAATTTCGGGGACGAAATATTTTAAGTGGGGGAGAATGTAAAGACCCGGAAAATTCGAACACTTAATCTTTGAATAACATAACAATTTGTAATATTGTTAAGTGTTATAAATATGATTTTATAACCTTGTTAAACATCATTTAATTAGTAATTTACAATTCTAGACTCGTTTTGGAAAAATGCTTTCAAAAATATATTTTTGGTAAAATATTGATAAAATGACCGAAAATCGTTTTATCAATAAATGGCTATTTTCTCAGTAAAAGTTGTTGAACATTTTAGTGAATGTCTAATTAATCATTAGGGAAGTAGTTAGCTAATAAAAGTATTTATCATATTTATGGTTAACTATTTTGATGATGTCATCATTTTCAAAAATGAGCATTTAAGGAAAGTTTTTGTATTTTGGGTATTTAAGTATTCAAATAAGTGCTTTATAATTTGAATATGCTTGTTTTAATTGTTTAAATAAGTTAATGGATTTATTTTCAAGTTTTGTTTACTTGAATAAATCATTTGATAAATAACTAAAAATATGATCGAGGTTCAACTTCCAGATTCACATCCTATCGTTGAATAGAAGTTGTTTCATATCGTTGCAAAGTTGTTTGATATATTTGTATATATGCACATACACATATATATGTAATCATAATTAGTCACATCAAGAGTTTAGAAAATATCCTAAGTGTATGTATATAAGCTTCTTATATGTATACAAATGAATGCTTACTTTTTAAGCTTTGAAAAAGCAAACTTACCATCTCTTACACACCTTTCACTTCTTTCATGAGTGTGTTTAGGATTTTAAGGGCATTTTAGTCTTTTCCCATCCACTTTCTTTTTTCTATATAAGGAGGGGTATACCTCCTTCTTTCTTACACAAAATTCCAAAGCAAAAGTGAAGCTTTTTAATGGCTTATCTTCATCTTCTTCCTCTTCCTTACTAACTTTCTCAAACTATACTCAAACCAACTCCAAATCAACTCAAACTTTGAGTGTAGCCTTCTTATGCCATTACAAGACCTTTTAGCAAGTTAGAAGTTGAAAAATCCAAGCCCCTCTCAATTTTCATCTTTGGCCGTGAGCTATATAAGGAAGAAAGCAAGGAAAAACAAGGGAAGGAAGGAGGTTGCTAGCTTGGATCTTTGTTCTTATTCTTGGATCTTTATTCTTATTATTGGATCTTGGATTTTCTAAGGATTAAGGTGAGTTTACTCACTATTTAGGACAACAAACATAAACTCTTTTGCATGTTTTTAACTATGCTTGAAGTTGCTTGAATGTTGGTAACTTATGTTAAAAATGTGAACTTGATTCTTACTTTAAAAATAAGCGACATATGTGATCCATGTTAATGGATTGGAATGGACTTGGAATTGTATTTGAATTTACTTGTATAACAAGTGGAATGGATTTGAAACAAAGCACATAAGGATTAGTATGGATTAACATATTATGGACTTGAACTTGAAAGTGCACTTATAGCGATAGTCGCTATAGATGCAGTTTGAATTGTTGTGTTTTCAACACTTTGTATGAAACTTTGCAATTACATCCTTAGTGATTCCTTATCATATTAAAATGGTTGTTTAACTTGTATGTTAAATTGAAGTAAGTTTGAAAGTGTGCGAAAATAGAATAGTCATATAAGTGCACTTCCTAATTACTTGTTATTGAATATCATGATTACTGTGCTTAATTCTAATAAGCCGACGAGTAGGCTTATCTATCTGTGAGTGTCAAGAATGGGGTGTCTAGGCAAGGGGTGATATGCAACCAGTGCTCTAACTTACCTGGCCTCACTCTTGACTGAGGGATAGTTAAGTTGATAATGTCGGAAACGAGTTAAGTACACGAAGTGTGATTTCTGTAAGCATAAAATGGTTTTGGGTTTGTCGTGACAATGTGTTAATTACATTAGTCTTTAACCCTCTCAGATTATATCATGGAAGTAAATATAATTGAATCTTTAAACGAATATTTAAAGATAAATTATAAAGGATTGTTTTGGGTTTGTTGTAAACATTGTTTTAGCAACACTTGTTTTGAAACCCTTGGAATGTAGTTAAACTGGAATATACGGTTTAATGATTTTGAATATACTTAGATCTTTAATAATTGATTTTAAAGATAGAAACAAGTATAGGAATATTTCAGAATAAAGATATTGAATAAGATGTTTAACTTATAAAAGAGAAGAGGTTCTTTATTATACAATGGTTTTAACCTCTTTGGTTATACTTTAAGAAATCCTAGAAATGAATTGTAGTTATACTTATACCGGAGGGATAAGTAATTGAATACGTTTTGAAGTATTGAAGTTAGAAAAGAAATCTTAAAATTGAATTGTAGATATACTTATACCGGAGGGATAAGTATATGAGTACGTTTTTAAATATTGAAGTTAAATAGGAAATCTTGGAATTGAATTGTGATTATACTTATACCGAAGGGATAAGTATATTAAAACCCTTTTTGGGTAGTAAGACTATAACGGATTAGGTAATTCGTAAAATATATACATATACACATTTTATATGTATAAGTTGAATATATACGCTAGTATATAAAGGAATATTAATCGAGTATGAGTTGTTGATTAATAAGTGATGTCTTATTTGACAAACAAAGTTTTATTAGTTAAAAGAAGTTTTACTAATAAAGGAATATTAATCGAGTATGAGTTATTGATTAATAATTGAAGTTGTATTTGACAAGTGAAGTTTTATTAGTTAAAAGGAGTTTTACTAATAAAATAAGTTTTAATTAATGAAATATTAATTAAATGGGAATGGGATTAGAAGCCGTTTATATGAGTTAACCGTTCTTCGACTAATTGTCATGTTGCGTGACTTTATAGTGATTTGGCTGTTATCATGCTTCGTGATCTTGATAGTGCCTTGAATGTTTATTCGGTTGTTATGGAAATTAAGTAGGGTTGTTTTCCATATACAATCGTATATTGTGTGAAATGTAGTCAGTTAGTTGACTATAGAACTTGGCCTTAAATTTAGCGACTGGTTTTGAGGAGACCGGGATTGGTAAGTGTTCTACTTATCGAAAACCACTTCAAAACTAGTATACGGGTTCTATGTTTTGGAAGCGGCTGGGAAGTGAAGGCTATGTGGTGATTCGAGATCTATTGAGATGCTCGAACACATATAGTGATTCTAAGGTCTATGAAAGAATCTATGTGTGATTCCAAGATCTGTTGATGTATTGGAATCCATGTGTGATTCCAAGATCTGTGAAGAAATCTATGTGTGATTCCAAGATCTATTGAGCTGTGGGATTCCAACTGGGAATTCTTGTTCTGTTCGAGTGATGAAGACTCGTGTGAAAGATGCTGAACGAAACCTCGACATCGGAAATGGCTAAAAACAGAGTAGGAGCACAATCTGGGGTTTTGCTAACCTACGGCAGGATATATTGACTCCATATCCAGTGTATGCTTATTATCGAATCATGCGGGAGCTCCTCGAAGTTGCGCGCGGGAGTTGGATATATTTGGTTCCACGTGGTGCACTTCGGTGTTTCGTGCGTGGGCCAGTTGTGTTTACCTTATGGTATATTTTATCTAGAGATATGCGACGCTCGGAGGTACTTTCTGACCCTTGTGCATGGAGTTCGGATCTATATCGAGAGATCTCTGATGGAAAATCCAATATGCGAACGTGCCTTATCGGTCTTGTTTGTACACTTAATAGTTGTCGAATGTAACCAATGTAACCATTCCTTCTATGTGAATATTTATATTTTACACCCTAGACATTATTTATAATACAACTATACTTCTCCTAATAAATGGTTGGTTTCAATTGAGGGGAAATCCGGAGCGGTTATCTGCACAGTCCCCTCAGTGTTGTTACATGCAATATGTATCTTGAGTTTCTCATACCAGACTAATGTCTGACGCTTGGTTTTTGTTTTCCTTAAAATCATCACGTACTCCTTCGAGTGGGCTGAGTATGACAGGTTTTACTTTGGATGCCTTGGAGCTTTTGGAAGAGAGTTGGAGGTCATCTTACCGTACTTCTTATATCCGCTGCATTCTATGTTGTACATCAACATTTATGAGGACGGGTTGTCATAAATGTCCAAGTTGATGATAGGTTATTGTTCTCTGATAGTTGTAATCATACAGTTTTATTTTGTAAAGATCATTCTTTATATTATATGTTACCGTTCCGTTGTGAGATTCTGGTATTGTGTCCTCTTCTTCCTTAGCCTATTTTCTTTTTATTTTATTTCACCCTAACTTTTCGTCTTTCCGGCACTTGGGTGCTCGGCACGTGAATACCGTGGATGTATTAGTGTCGACATTCGAGGGTCGAAAAGTCGGGTCGTTACATAAATGGTAAATTATTAATTAATTGGCCGCAAAGATAAACATGACTAACTCGAGGTTAGAATGAGTTTGCGGCGTAATCCTGCCCGGAACCGCCCAGCACATCCAGTGGCCGCAAACAATAGGTTCTAATGTGAGAAGTTAGTCATAACGTGCTTGAAACCCGAGGTTAGACTCAGTTTGTGGCGAAAACCTGCCCGGAACCAACAGGCCTAACCAGTAGCCGCAAACTGTCAGTCTAATGTGAGAGGTCTGGGCATTAATATTTAATTAATGAAATTCTGAGATAAATATGATGTCTAAAACGTGTTGGGTGGATAGGGTTAAACCAACTGGACTAATGAAATTAATAAACCCATTTCATGAATCTGTAGGCCCAGTACAAAGTTAGACAAGTCTGTAAATCTGTTAAATCTGTATGTCTGATCCGTTAGTCTGAAAACTTATTAACTTGATTTTCTGATCTGTGAACTAGTTGACCTGAACTCTGTATGTCTGAACTTGTAAACAAGTTAATCTGAAATCTGTTAGTCTGGGGGCACAAGGTTAGGAGGGAAAATACTTGTGTCATCTGTTGTTTGGGACCCATATTAGTCAGTAACCCTTTCTGGTATCAAAACTTCGACCCAACAGTAGGTAGGGTCCGGGCACGCTTACTGAACTAATTATAAGCGGTTCATTCTGATAATGGCGAGGGGTGTTGATGGTGCTTTCCAACCGGGTCATGTGCGTGCATGGATCCCGGCCTGCCTATGTAGATGTAAGACGCCGTGACATCTGTAAATAGGTCTGTGTC
The DNA here is from genome assembly GCA_030737875.1 of Allium sativum. Lineage (NCBI taxonomy): Eukaryota > Viridiplantae > Streptophyta > Magnoliopsida > Asparagales > Amaryllidaceae > Allium > Allium sativum. Next base: position 384,104,323 of record CM060915.1, read on the forward strand.
ATTCAAAAGTTGCCACTTTAGGGAATGATACACCCTTTTGTGGGGCTGGCACAGGGTATTTATGTAATAGGGAGCCGATCGTGTGGGGTAGGATTTGGGGTACACTTAGCTTTGTATGTTTCTGTAGGGTACCGTCTGTTTCTGTTGGGTGGCAACACCTGTCTGCGTGGTACCGTCTATCTGTAGGGGTGGTAAAGGCCCATTTACTAGTGTACACCTAATTCTACATTCTGTTTCCGTAGGGATTAATCTGTTTCTGTGCCTTCTGTTCGGGTGGTAAAGGCCCATTATTAGCATTATGTTTCTGTCTGTTTCTGTTCAGGTGGTAAAGTCCCATTATTAGCATTCTGTTTTCGTATGTTTCTGTTCGGGTGGTAAAGGCCCATTATTAGCATTCTATTTCTGTCTGTTTCTGTTGGGGTGGTAAAAGCCCATTACTAGCATTCTCTTCTGTGGAAATTATCCTGTTCCTGTTTCTGTTCAGTTTAGACATTGGGGTGACACCTAATCCCGTTATACTGGTATTAGTGCAGAGAGGTGAAAAGTAGTAGCTTACATCATTCTGTTCTTTTTCTGTTTAACCTAAGTATATCTGCTACTCCTGTTACTGTTATCTCGCATCCAGTTTTATTTTCATGTCATAATTATTATTATCTGTTCATATGCTGAAAGTCACTGGACTTGCCAGACTTTAAGTCTGACCTTGCTTGTTTTCGCCCCTTTTTCTTCCGTTCCCCTCCCCCCCAGGTTTGTAGGGTGGCAATCTAGGAGCTTGATTCGGATCTTCTTTGCTTGAAGTATCGTCTGGCTTTGGCATGGCAGTTTATGTTGGAGATTATGATTTTAAAAACTATGCATTCTGAAGGCTTTTGTACAAGACTGATATTTTGTACTTAAATTCTGATATTGTGATTTGAAAGGATGTAACCAAACTTACTTTGGTTTCTGTTGTAATAAAGCTATAATTTTTTTTCAAGTACTGTTTTATCTGTCTTGTAAGTTTCTGTTCTGTCTACTAAAACGCTCCATCAAAGTTAAGGCATTCCCTTTGTGAGTGTCCTTAACGGAGGTGGGGTGTTACATTCTAGCTTGTTAAAGCTGAGCAAAAGAAGCCTAGTTGTTTGTTGCAACCATTAGAAGTTCTAGAATAGAAATGGGAACAAGTCTCAATGGATTTCATTGATGGGTTACAAAGGACTAGGTCGGGCCATGATAGCATTTGGGTGATTGTGGACCGATTGACCAAGAGTGCAAGATTTATACCCGTCAAGTCGAACAGAACGACTGCTAAGTTAGCTGAGCTATATATGAAATTGGTAGTGAGATTTCATGGAGTACCTAAAAGCATTGTGAGTGACCGAGATCCGTTGTTTACTAGTGGATTTTGGAATAGCTTACAAGAGGCGTTAGGATCAGAATTACGTCTCAGTACCGCGTATCATCCTCAAACCGATGGTCAGACAGAGAGGGTGAATCGAGTGTTAGAAGATCTCTTGAGAGCTTGCATATTGGACTTTGGTGGATCATGGGATGACCATTTGCATCTAGTAGAGTTTTCATATAATAATAGTTATCAATCTAATATTAGTATGGCTCCATTTGAAGCTTTGTATGGAAGACCATGCAACTCACCGTCATGTTGGTTAGAAACTGGAGAGAAGTTTGTGCTTGGACCAGATGTGATAAGAGAAACTTCAGATAAGATTAAGGTTATCCAACAGCGAATGAAGGCTGCTCAAGATAGACAGAAGAGTTATGCTGATAAGAGGAGAAAAGATTTAAAATTCTCCATTGGTGACTTGGTGTTTGTCAAGATTTCTCCGTTAAAGAGCGTGATTCGATTTGGCAGGAGAGGAAAATTAGCATTAAGATTTGTAGGTCCATTCCCAGTTCTCGAGAAAATTGGGAATATGGCGTATAAAGTTAAATTACTAGACAAGATGGCAGGAGTTCATAATGTATTTCATGTTTCCCAGTTAAGGAAGTTTGTGCACGACCCCAGTGTGACTATTTCACCTGATCAGTTGGATGATATCGAGGTTGAACCCGAGGCGGTTGGGAACCGCAAGCCTATGCGTATTGTTGGGAACGATACGAAGCAACTTCGAAGGAAGGCGGTGAAATTAGTCAAAGTTCAATGGGACGAGAATGAGAATGACTGTACTTGGGAGACAGAGGAGAGCATTAGGAAGACCTATCCAGAACTCTTTGCCTGGTAAGATTTCCGTTTCGATTTAGTCTTTCCACATGCTAGGATAGGTTTTTTTTATTTGTTTTGCACGTTTGATTGTTGTATATGGCTGGTAGGCATGCGGGATACTTTGTATGTTTTGGGTTAAGGAATTTCGGGGACGAAATTTCTTAAGGGGGGGGGGGGAGAATGTAACGACCCGCATTCTACGTATCGAAGGATCGTAGAATATTTATTTCTTTCACATACGAAGTCGTATAGCCATGCAACTTTGGGACACGAATATTGAGGTCGTTTCCCCTATTCATGATTTTTTTTCCGATTTTTAAATGACCATTTTGCCCCTAGCGGATCTTGTTTCAGCCATAACTTTTGATTGGAAAGGAGTTTTGACCTGAAACCACTTCCATTAGATCCGTATGATGGTTTACCTTTCCGTAGAGTGGTCATATGTGAAAAACAGAGTTACCATTTGGGAGATATGGCTGAAATAAGGTTTGGAAGATGAAAAACTGCTTAACCGAGCCAAATGAGGCGATTAGTGAATGGGCCCATAACCCATTTCGGGATTAGGGTTTTGGGGAGGCTGAAATGAGCTAGGTTTTCATTTCATTTCAGTTTTCTAGCCACCACTTTCATTCTAGGAACCCTAACAATGGCCTCAAACATCTAGAATCACCTCTAATCACTTTCTAATCAAGTATTAGCTTAATCTACGTCAAATCAAAGGGGAATAGCACCGAAGCAAGGTTAGAACTGCTGTGTTGTCTTGGGAACAGTGCCAAATCAGAGGGTAGTTCAGTTTCAAAAGTTTAATTGTGGCTAAGGTGAGTGATTTGCATAGTTCCTCACTAATTATGGTTAATTAAGGGTAATGAGTGTTAATTAGCGAATTTAAACATGATTAAATTCTGGAAGAATGTTCATAAATCTCGAAATATTGTTTTAGGCCTCTGTTAGAGAATTTGGTTAATTTGGTTAAGTTTTACTAATCCTACCGTTAGTTTTGCTTAAGCACGCTTAAGGGAAAATATGAGATTTTGGCTATGTTTGATCCGTTTTAACTTATCAAGTTGTTGTTTTGGTGTTTATTTTTTATTCTCTAAGTTGTATGGTATGTTGTGTTATTGATTAGAAAAGTTAGATTGGTCGAAAACGCCGTCGAATGGCCAAAAACAATCGCCGGAAAGAAGTGCAGGAAATTACCCGAACCGGATCGGATCGGAGGGGGAAGCACGATCGGAACCGCTCGCACTTGAAGCTCCACGATCCGACCTGAGCATGGTGGCACGACCTGAAGAGAGCACCCAATCCGAACCGTGTCACATGACCCGAACCAATGCACCAGGGATGGACTTGAGAGGCTCGACCCGATCCGGAGTGCTTGGGAAGGAGAACAGAACCGCTTTCCTAAAGTCACGATCTGATGCTCTAGAGATGATCCGAACCGATCCGAAGTAGGGGCCACGATCCGACCCGTAGGGGGTATTCCGATCCGAACCGAGATGCTTGGGTTTGAGGCGTGAACCACGATCCGAACTGGAAGTATGAGTTGAAGTGAAGAACAGGAACCGAACCGATCCGGAGAAGACCAAAACCCGAGATGCAAAGGTAGTCCAAATGGGAAGTTTGTACCCAGGATCCAGTTGGGAACCAACGGGTCAACTTCATGAGTTGGGCTTTGCTGCGGGACGTGCGCAAAGGGGTTATCGACGTCCATGGCTTTGATTCACCACCGAGACGGATGTTAGGCTACGTATCAGTGCAGTGGGGTAGTTATTACTCCATGGGGTAGAGTGATCGTAGCATGGCTATGAGCCAGTGCAGTGGAGTTGTTATGACTTCATGGGGCAGAGTGGACATAGCAAGGACTAGTGGCTATGGATCAGTGCAGTGGTGTCATTATGACTCCGTGGGGCAGAGTGATCATAGCAAGGAATGGGTGGTTAGAGCGGTGGATATCGTATGCTTTATACACTGAGTGAGAGATGTACGGATGGTTGTTATGCTTGATTGTTTGTTATCACTTTGTCATGCACACCCCCACCCCCGTATTCTTTACACCTTATGTTTAGTGGCACCTTAGAGTATTGAGCGGTATGTTGTGCTAACTCTTTGGTTGCAGATCCAGGTTCAGGTATGGTTTAGTACACCTGTTATTATTCTGTTTTGATGCTTATCGCTTATACCAGACTTTTGTCTGACCCAGAGTTTTATGTCTTTTCTTATTACTCTGGGTGCTCTTAAACGGGTAGACTAGAGACAGGTTAGGTGGTATGCACGGGTTGCTGTACCGGAGATGAGCAGGAGGCTCCCACGTATGATATATATAGATATTCTCCCTGTGTCGCTGCTGGTCACTACTTTGGGCATTAGTAGTGCACCTTCCCTTTCTTTTGCTTTAGAGACAGTTTTCAAATTGTAATAATGATGATGTGGAACATAAGCTGTAATTGGATTTTCCACTGCTATGATGTTTAATTTTCAACTTATGCACTGTCTCACCTATTTTATGTCAAAGTATGTTATTATTATATTTTATTCCATGCGCTGTGAGATATTCTACAGGTTCTTTGTTAGTTCACCAGTAAGTTCTCTTCTTTTTCCTTTCTTTGACGACCGTCCCATGCTGGTTGGACATCGGCGCAACGCACTTTCATAGGAAATGTCGGCTGGTGCGGGGCAGGCCGTCATAGTTGGTTATGAGAATTGGTATTGAATATAAGTTGATATAATCTATTTAAATCGTATAATTAATATCAATTGGTTTGGGTTTGTTGTGAATGGTGTCTTAAATAACATTATTCTTTAACCCGCTAAGATTAAGTTATGATTTGGGAATATTTAAAAAGAATTAAGATCTTCTAAAGGACTAATGAAGATGACGTTTAACCATTTTGAATTAGAGATGGGTTTAAAAAGGAAAGTAAAGGAATAGAAAACTCAATGAATGGTGGTAAAAAGTTAATGAATGATTATTAAGATTTTTGAAGTATAATTATCTTTTATTTAAAAAGATTTGTTTTGAAGAGGGACTTATGAAATGAATATTTTCCATAATAAGGTTTTAAATAACCAGAAATTGAAGAGAGACTTAATGAATCATGTATTTCCATATAGTTTAAAATAGCTTTTTTATTTAGAAAGATCAGAATTCAGAATTTGGGTCTGACAAAACCATTCCAAATAATAGTACGACGTTATGGAAAATTAAATATATTAAAGACCGCGTTGAAGACCGGAAACCTTCACATCGAAAGTACTGCTCACCTGTGTGTCTCTAGTGGGTGCTCCTTACTTGTTGTGCATGCATCGTAATTATAATAGTGGTTTAGACGTATTTGGAGGAATTACGGATTTGCAAGGGCCTCTTCTTTATAGGACGAGGAGTAAGGTGCCTTTGATTTCGTTCAGATCCAGAACGAACTTGTATGGATATGTGTCCAACATCGTATTTTGTAAGGTGTGATTGATCTTTACTAAACATATTTCTGTTAGTGGCGGAGAATTTATTCTCTTAGCTTAACACCCTTCTTTGAGACGTACGAGCTCAAAGGTGATGTGGTTAGTAATTATCAGTAGTATGTTATGGAATGGCAGTGCGACATACTGAGTGATGTGTTATTGATGATCAAAGCATAGCTTTGAGTAACGAGACTTCGGCAAGCCTCACACCATGGAAAATGGCCAAAACAGGGAAATGCGGCGAGGATATGGGTGTGCAATCTCCTTCTAGATAAAAAGTGTATAATATTATGGAGCCTAGGTATTACTTATGTGGCGACTTCTACTTTTTTTGGTTGTTGATGCTGCGAGCCCCCCGTTAAAGGTTTGGTATGATCAGGAGATGCATATTTAGGAGTACTCGAATTCATCCAGGTAAGGATGGACCATCCTTGTGTTGGCGGAGAACTTGCGTTGTTCTCGGGGCATCCCTCTAAAGACGTACCCATGGGTAAGGAAGTTCCTTAGCCTGGTTTTTTGTTGGAAATCCATTCTCCGCTACGAGATTGTACGGTTTTAGTTGTAAACCTATATGTCAACATAATGGTATGTGACATTATGCTGGCAAGGATTGATACATTTATTTGTGAAAGTAACTTCTACTTTTGGACACTAATAATAATATCAAATGATTTTTCATGTATCAATGATGTTTGGCTATCGTAAGGAGAAACCTTTCCCAAGTATGTGTTTGCATGGTGTATGTGCCGAGAGACATTTTGGTAGCTTCACTTTCAAAAAGCATTACGAGTTTTTATGCACTGGTATTCATAAAGAAAAAACCCGTTATGTGTTTATATGGGGTGGTCTTATGATTTACTTAACTTTAAAATAAATGTAAATAACTGTTTTAGTTTTTCACTTCAGTCCCATGACTGATTTGGAGTTTATTATTCTTCCACCAAAACTCTGGATGCCCATATTTTTCGCACGGGCAACTTGGTAGTTAAGGTTTTGCAGATTTAGTCTTGGAGTCATTCTAAAGCAGGTTCTGAATTAGAGATGGAGCTATGTGCAGAGCATTTTATTTCTTTCACTAAGTTTAGTTGTTTCCGTTGTACTCGATATATCTGTTGTACTTTAATGTAAAAATTATTGTGATGATGATGAATAAAGTTCTTTTATTTAGTTCTTATGTGTTGTAACCCTAAAATAATACAGAACCCAGCGTTTGAATCTTCGGCATTTGATACTTGATTTGTGCCAAAACTTATTTTCGAAGGTCAAAGTTGTGGGTCACCACAAGACATATGGTATATTTATGATTAAAATGGATGTTCGGTTTTGAGATAAAAGTTATGTATTTGCACTTAAAATTTTCCACTTTATTATCTTATTTTTTTTGTGACTCTCATTATTTGTGGTATATGTCTCTATACTTACAATGCCTTGCACTTCTTGATATAACCCCATTTTAGAGGATTTGAAGGGATGTGTGGCGTTACTAAAGATAATCAAGCAAGGAATTTTTCTTTTATGTAATAAAGGAATTGCTCGTGTTTCTTCTATCCATGTGGATGAGTTTGAAGATCAATCATACGCTAACTTAGAAGCATCCATGGGCGAAAAAATTACTAATAGTTTGTAACAAAGAAGCGAACATATGAATCTTTTTTTTGAAATGTTGTATAATTCGACTCCTTCATGTCATGATGTTTTCAACTCTTCAGTTAATGGTTGTAGATAAGCATCGATTTCTCATGTGGGATCATTAAGATCAGGAATGACCATATTGAGAAACATATGTGAAGTTTTCATACACATCCACAAAGGTAAGTTATAAGGAGTAACATAATAGGCTAGGGTAAATATTTACAACAAAACTGAGAGAATGCTAAAAACTCATCTGTAAATAAACCAAGTCTGACGTTATGACTCTCTATAGCAAATGTGAGGTACATCTTATCAATATGTTTTCATGCTTCTCCATCGGATGGATATGTTGAAGTTCCCACTTTTTGCATTTACATATTGTGCCTTCGCATATGACATGTCGTAGCTGAAAATGCATATAATATTTGAAGCCTAAGAGTGATGGGTAAATAATGGGCATTGTTATTGAAAATCCAAATATTGTTAAGGGAGGGCCAATTTTTTTAGAAAAAAATTGTTAAGGGGAGTACCAATGAAGAAAGTAGCCCCTTAACAAATAAAAGTAATTTTACCTTATTACCCATTTAGGCTTAATTTCACTCTACTCTTCATTAATATAATTTTTAATGGTTAATCAACACCATTAGTTGCAGAGAAATCGAACCCTAACCAAAAAACATGAACGACAAAGATAAGCGTTTTCGGAAGAATAGGATCAAACTACTTTTTTTTTGTCGATATAAATGTGTTGAATTTTATAATTACGGAGGCAGTGCACCGAAATGATTATAATTTTCAATATATCATGATCGAACACGTATATAATTGATTACGTGTTGCATTCGGTGCAGTGGTGATGAACTTCTTATTTTAATTCGGTTTCCCTTGTCGAATAGTTTTTTTTAATCTAGTTTGAAGGGGCAATCCGAGAATATTGAGCAGTGTGAAGTAATATTTTTGTGTATCCCCTTAACAATTTTTCAAAGAATGGTGTGTTTTTAAAAAATGACCCCCCTTAACAATTGTTGGAGTGTCAATAACAGTACCCTAAATAATGCATTGTCTTATATGAAACTTCATTTCCTTTCTTTTTTATTGGTTTGTATCTTTCATCATTACATATCAATACAACATGCAATATTTTATATGTGTATCTCTTTTGGTATGGTGAACCAAAAGTCGACATAATTAGTTTCACTTTATACTGACCACAACCCATCAGACTATTAGGGGGCATACGTATTGCAACTTGTACAACTATTGTAAATTTGGCTTCTGTAAGTTTAATTTTGATTTCACAATGACAAAATGGTGACTAATAATCTGTTTCCACTTTTACAATCATGTCATAACTATCTCTTAGCGGCATCCAACAAATCGTAATTTTTTCGCTCATATTTACTTCTTTTTGATATTGACGTTTTTATTGTCAACTCGAATGGTAGGTAGTACTGATCGTGCTTCATTTTCCACCATACATTTTATTTAATTTTCCATAACATAATCGTCCTCTAACAGTATACGATTTTGTGTAGATAAAACAAGTTCTCCATGATAATCGCATAAATAATAATTTGGCACAAAATCAGATTTATACAAATGTATTTTAATTATATCTGGTTTTCGATGCTTTAAATGCTGGCACTTAATACAAGGGCAATGATGTTATTTGTTATTCATGTTATTAGATGTTAATAACTAATGAGTTTGTGTATCATTGCAGAATATTTTTTCGTTGAACCTTTCACACTTGTCTAGATTCATACATCTAGTTATGGTTGAGAAAATAATTGGATAATTTTCCAAACTTTGCATACTTTTCACCAAAAAAATTGCTAAGTTTTTCCTTCGGCCTATTTTCCACTTTTCCTAACATAAAAATGTATGGTATTAATTTCGACAAACCTAACTTCTATCTACAATAAATTAAGCCCTTATGAGACTAAAGACTACTTACGCAACACTTTTGTCTAATTTCAACAGCACTTCACTTTGCTTCTCTTTCACGCTTAACTTTCCAATGTTGTTGTATATTCTAAAATAAATTAAAACCTTTTGGAGTAAAACTTCATATACCACACTTTTTCTTGATTTTGACGATATTTCACTTCTCTTTTATACATAACTTTGCACTCAAGAGGTGTTACTATAACACCATGACATTTTAATAACATTTTAAAATTGATATTATATTATACCATAATGTTTCTATAAATACTATTATAATGCCTGTTGCAATATGCATGTACGAACAAATAGTGTTTTAAAATTGCAGTTAAGAGCGACATTTTACAACGTTTTTGTTGCTACATTTGACTATTTGTACTTGTACAATTAGATATTTTTATTGTTGTAGAACTTGTACGTAGAGTTTTGGTTTATAATGCCCAAATTTATGACGTTAGTTAGTTGCTATAGTATTTTTACATATTGGATTATTTTGATACCTAGAAACGCTGTAGAAATCTTAATAGACCTTTAATTCCTCATAAAACCATTTTAGAAATATTTTACTATCATTTATAGCATTGTTTACATTCTATGAAATTTTTTCAACCTTTGTAATATATTTTTAGATTAATAAAATAATTCTAATATGTGAAAGGTGGCTACTTTTGTTTTCATTGCATGTTTTATGCTACAAGTGTCGATATACCCAATTATTACAACATTCAATTACTGCTATCGAATTTTAGCATCGCCTTTTATTACATACTGAAATGCTATGGAAAGTTTATCACCATTTTTGTAAACTTATTTAAAGTAATATATTATAGCAATTCAGAAAAACAGAATTATTAAATTGTACTACATAATCAAATGAAATCATAAGCCAGACATTAGAGTGTGCTTGTGTGTATGTATATATATGTCCATAATATTTCATAACAAAGTATTAAGCAAATAAAAATTTGTGACCCAATATAACAGTACACAGAATCATAGCAAAGCAAAATGATACATACTACAAGTAAAAATGTATGAACGTCAATACAAAATGCATTAATGCAAGCATGGCTGGTTTATAGGAGAAAGTGGGCGATAACATAACTTTTCTTGCTTCCCCAACATTTAGTGAATCCCAAAAGCATCACATACCTCCAGTCGAAAAGAAGCACATATGTACATCTATTAGTCATAAAATTTAAAAATGTAAAGTAGTAGCATTATTGATTGTACATGAAATCCTATAGCTAACAAATTAGGAAAATTTAGCACTGGATTGGCGCAAGCTAAGGGCTATTGCATTTGGAACTAATGCAAGCTTAGGGTTGTTACAAAAAAGTAGATTATGCTAAAAAAACACATAGAACTGGAGATGTGATGCAAAATTAATGGATGGAAATGCTTATCCTAATAAAGAAAATTGAAAGTGGAATAGTGGTTTGAAGATGCTGATGTTCAAGCAAGATAAACTTGAAATAAGTGATGCAAAAGTAGTACAATTTTATAAACTATGGCCCATCTTAAGGTTTCTGAAACTATTTTCAGTTAAATTAGAATGTAAAAATAGGTACAATATTACAAACTAATCAACCTAATATATTTGTTAAATCAATGCTTGAAGTTGTGAAAATTTGACCAAATAAAGGTTAAGAGTACCAGATATAGGAAATACACCTGAATAAAGTTTCGTAATACAACTTATTTAATTTATGATAGTACATGGTAATTAGAGAGAAATGAAAAGGCTAACTTGTCATAACCAAACATAATTAATAGCTACATTTATCAAATTTCAAGTACCAAGAAAGTTAGTTGATGAATTTCATAATTTACTCTATGTGCTACCGTTAAGCTGTTAGTTGGCTCGAGCCTCTTGAGACTAAAGGCTTTGATTTGTTGTTATATGTTGGCACGCTTTTTGGTCTAAGCTGTCACATATGAGATCTCTGATTAACAATACGCTCAAGTATTGGGAACATCGTCAGAAGACATGAAGCGATTTGGTTGAAGCCACAACGCAAACATAAAATGGCCCGAAACTCATATCAGATGAACCCTTTTGGGCATGAAAATATCAATTACGGGGCTTTGCCGGATGGCTTTTGTAGCCCTATGAATTAGCTTCAGGCAGAGCTTTCGTTTGGTCAAAACAGACTTACGGTTTGGAAGTTATGCCCATTTCCGTGAATGCGCGCCGAACTAGAAACTGAGATTTTGGAATTGACTTGACCCAACCAGGTCAGATCGGGCGCACCGCTTCGGATCGGGGGAGTGGAACCCATTCTCACATAGGAAGCTCGGACTTGGACTCTGGCTCACATCGGTTCGGATCGAGCTAAACCGAACCAACCCGCCTCTGTGATACTCAGAAGAGCATGATGTCTTCGGATCGAAGACATAACGCCTGACTGGGTTGGAGGAGAGCGGATCCGATCCGAACCTCCGGGACCTGCTTTTGCAAAATAGCTTTTACCGATTCTCATGGCATAACTTCCTCCTATTTACCTGGATCTAACTCCACATGGCATAGCATGAATTGGAGAGACTTTCTCCACGTTTTCCACAACATTTCGTGATCCTTGGGATGTGTCCCACGTGACACCCGAATCGAAACCCGCCTACGCCTATAAATACACCATTTGAAGGATTTTCAAAGGATCCTAGGGCACTACCACCTCACGTCTTCCACCATTGTTCCTCGCAAGGCTATTACATAACATAGAACCGAATTCCACATTACAACACAAGGATTTCGTGTATAATCTTCACTTTTCTCACTTCTTTTCATTGTAAACACGAGGACTTCATGCATAAATATGAGTGAATTGTACTTGTAACTTCTTAGGATTTAAGAAGAGATAAAGTGGACGTATGATTGGTTTGAGCCGAACCACTATAAAAACCTCATGTGTCTCCTGTTATTTACTACTTTCTGCACCCTGTGATCTGTGATTGTGAGGACTTCACACTGCATTTGGGTGTTAGTACCAAATTTTGGTCTAACATTATATTTGTTAAAATGATACTTAATGCTTATTTTCAAATAAATGTTGTATTGTTTTTTTGATTTTCTAGTAAAATAAATTTAGTAGAATATTTATTTTTGTTATATTCATTGCTTAACTTTTTTTAAAAGTTGATTTTAGTAGAATATTTATTGTTGTTATATTCATAGCTTAATTTTTTTAGAAAATTGAATTTAGTAAAATATTTGTCCTTGTTATATTCGTTTCTTAAATTTTTATAAAATTAATTTTAGTAGAATATTTGTTGTTATCGTTTTGATTTCTTAATTTTTTTAGAAAACTAATTTCAGTTGAATTTCTGTTGTTGTTATATCCATATCAAAACTTTACAATTCATTCAAATATGTAAATTTTTTATTTACTAAATTTGAAAATTTAAAATTCATTTAACTATTTAAAACTTTAATCAACCAATTTTGCAGGCTAAAATTATGGGTTAGCGCTTATAATAATAAATTTATTTTATACTAACCACTAACCTTACAATTAACACACATTAAATAATTATGAAATATTACTTATGCTTAACCGCACCAATCTAGCAGCATATTTACTAACAATTGTACACGCTTTCATGTAAATTATAACAAACATTGTTTTGCACTATAAAAAACATTCACATAAACTTATCAATAAGCATATTAATCAATAACTATACACTAATTTTAAAATTTAAATCAACCCACACTTATAATTACAAATTACACAATTGAACCACTAATTAATATGCCTAGATCAACTAACACAGTATTATCATCAACTAAAACACAACAGTCATTAATTTCAAATCCATGATCAACTAATTCCATACAAATCAACTAATACACTATTATCATCATCAATACCAAACAATTACCAATTTCACACCCATGGTTTTAGTCATCTGAAATCAAAGAGGAAGAAAATGCTGGAGAGCTGACGGGTGGCGGCTAGCGATGACTGCGATGTGGTGGCATCTGGTAATGGCAATGACGGTCGAGGGGCTTGAGTTTTTTTTATGTGAAAGTGTTTCAGTTTAAGGGATAATTTTCTAAATATTTTTCTATTTGCAGGTTTGTTTATACAAGCTAAGCTTTGGCTAACGAGGGCTTGAACCGACTGTTATTTTTAGTCATTGACGCAAACCACTACCGTTATAGCCAGCCTTCCTTGGAGTGACCCTTCTAGATTTGAAACTTTAGATGACACTTACTGTAAATACTGGTCCTAAAAACTACTAATCGTTTTTGAACAATTGGAATTTGTTCATATCCTTTACACTGAAACACTATATCCAGCTACAAATGCTTTTGCTATAATACGAACTATAGAATAGACCGAAGACAAAGCCAAATTAATGCTGAGAATAATACCAGGTCTGTCGAGGGATATATGCTCACATACATGTCTAATAAACTATTTGGCAATCAACTATGTATCGTCGGAGTAAAAGACACGATATCAGCGATCTCTAAATTATTTCCCCTTGTGTCAATTAGAATAAGTGATAATCAAATATCTGAACCATTACAAGGAAAATACCATACTGCTACTAGCTATTTACACCTGGCGTCACATGGTAGTTGCGATAAATAATATTTATCAACTAACGTTTCTTAGAGATTGACATAAAAGAGATTTAAAAACTAACATTTTCCGCCAGTTGTGAAAATAATGTTTTTCGCGGTTGCGCTCCCTTACCAAAATTGAAAAACATAATTGTAGCAAATTCTTTCCACGTTAGTTGCAAAATACCTATCTTTATGAACTGTTTTTTTGCTAGTTGCAATAGATGTATCTTCAACAATTGTTATTTCTTACTAGTTGCGAAAAACATGTTTTTAACAATCTCTTTTTCCAAGGAGTTGCAATGGACATTCTTTTAACAACTTCCTTTTCCTATCAGGATATTAAATAATATATTTAATAATTTCTAATTAAAATAAATATTAATAATTAAGAAGTAACATGTATGTTTAGTATTTTATAAATATAATTTATAAATATAGTTAACAGTTAAAAAATTTAAGAAAAAAATGAAATTTAAAAGTATACTTCCATATAAGTTTAACATGGATAATCTATTAACTATAGTCGATAGTAATATTTAATATTCAAAATGGTAATAATTAATGATTGCTAAATTACAAATAATATTGACTATTTAAATAAATAATTATGATTTAATAATTAATAATATAACTAAGATTAATATTTAATAATACTATTAAAAATAATTTTAATAATTAAAATTAAGAAATAATATTTATTAGATATTATTTATTAACTGTAATTGATAATTATATCCAATATTTAATATTTCAAATTAATAATAATTAAATAATAATTAATGTGAATTATTGAATAATTAATAATAATCATTAAATAATTTATAACAATATTTGACAATTATATTTAATATTTAATACGTATAGAAGTACTAATGAATCATTACTATATAATAATTAATATTAATTATCTAATAATTAATAATTAAGAAAGAATAATTAATAATTAAGACTAGTACTTAATGATAGCATTAAATAATTAATTTTAATAACTACTGTTAAGAAGTATTACTTATATTTAATAATTAATCTCGAACATGCTTTGGAAATTGCTCGCAAATGTCACCCCTTCCGACCGATTTCAAAATTATCTAGTTGAGTTATTGTTTGAATTATGTAATGGTTAAGGGCCTTAAGGAAACTCTCCCTATAATAAGCTTTTCGTTTGCCTTCTAAAATTCAGAGTGTTTTGTTATCTCATTTGATATAGCATATGAAAAATAGAAAATGACACCCCCCTCTCCCCATGTTTCTTTTGAAGCCAAAATAGATACATAAGTGATTGTCAATCATTTAGTTAGTCTGAATGCTCCAAGAGTTTTTAGCTATATATATTAGTATTGAAATCGGATGGTAGTTGGAACTTACTTAATATTATAATTTGCGGCTATGCTATTGTTAACGCCATAAATGGCACTAACAACAGATTTTAGCCAAAGCACCAATTCTCTTTGCCGGAGAAACAATATAGAACAAATGAAAATATGTGAGAAATTAAAGATACATAAAGTTGAGAGAGAGACACACAATTTTTATAGTGGCTCGGTCATTGATAAAGCTTACATCCACTTTGAATATCTTTATTACTATATTTTCCATACCGGTTTACAATGAACATTGATTTGATTACAATAATCTTTATACTAAAAAATGGCAAGAATCACTAACAATACTAGTTATTGGAGTGGATCTTGATAGCTAGTTTGGATGATAAAGGCTTAATGTCCCCTAGAGCTGAGAAATGGTTGAGGATGGATTTTGGCAGTGTATCGGCAGGCATAGATGGTATCCCCTTTCATGTAGGAGAGTATGTTGTATTTACAGGCATTCTGAAGGAGTTGTGTAATGATCCGCATTCTATGTATAAGAGGATCGTAGAATATTTATTTTATTTTCATACGAAAACGAAGTCATATGGTCGTGTAACTTTAGGGAATGAATATTATGGTCATTTCCTATGTTCATGATTTTTATCGATTTTTAAATGGTCGTTTTGCCCCTGGCGAATCTTGTTTCGCCTATAAATTTTGATTGGTAAGGAGTTTTGACCTGAAACCACTTCCATTGGATTCAGATGATGGTTTACCTCTCTATAAAGTGGTCACATTAATAAACGGACTTACCGTTTGGGAGATATGGCTGAAATAAGGTTTGGAAGGTGAAAAACAACATAACTGGGCTTAACCGGGAGATTAGCAGCTAAGCCCGTAACCCATTTCGGGATTAGGGTTATGGGAGGTTTAACGACCTACCTTTTTGACCGTTCCAATCCGGTATTTAAACCAACTCAGAACGTTCAAAACGACAGCTCATTATTAGCTTATCATGTTTAAACGAAATATTACACAGAATCACAGTATACAATATGAACAACAACGGAAATTTATTACAGTAATATCAGAGTTTTCAAAAATTTTATACAACGGAAGATATAAAATGTATACATGAATTTAAGAAAAAAATTACTTTTCAATCGGGCTTTGCATGCGCCTAAGCGTCTTCACGTTCCTCTCCAGTTATCGAGCTGAAACTTTAAAATCTGGAACACCTAGGACCTGACCTAAGTGTTCCATGCAAAACAAAAAACACCCGAGTCAGGCTTAAACTTATTTAAAGTTAACACACTTCGGTAAACACATAAATATAATTGTTTAATCCCGATAAATCATTAAAAAAAATCTAGCATCGAAGTTTGTGAACTACCGAAATATAAATGCAACAAGTACGACAGCCAGTGTGTGTGAGCCTATCCATATACGAACAGTAAAAGGCATATGGAACCAAATGCTCCAGAAATCATTTTTTTAACTTAATGCTAACATGTTGCAGCAAATACCGGGATAACAGGTAAAATTGGTCACACATGCATGTAATTCCTAGGCAACATGGTGACCTAAAACCATATACATACACTGGAATGGGTCCACGTTTAAAGTATGAAACCAGTATGTTAATAAATGATAAGTGCATAGTATACAAATGTGATGTCCAATATGGGATTCTCAGGTTTAAACAAGACCATGGATAGATTTCTCAAGTTGCCTAGTTATTTACATATTAGCTCAAAACTAATTTCTTAAGTTGCCCAAAACTGATTGCTTAAGTTGCCCAGGTAAAATCATCAATAAAAAATGGTGTATTACTTCATTAACATGCAATATAGAACAGGTCATACTTCAACCAAAATTACTTAGATGCAATACGTCCCCATTAAATTCATTAACAATCATGGTCAATGAGAACGGATAAAACTTAAAATAGCTTTAGGTTTCAACTTATAACATATATAATCATACTAAAGTTTAGTTGCTGCTTGCTAGAATTCAAATGCAGTTAGTAGCTCGAATGGAGCAAATAAAAGATGCCAGCAGACCCCACAACTTGCAAGTCTAGCAAAAATTGGGATTGGCATGTACGGGCAATTCATGGTCACAAAATCAGGGATCAAAGTCTCAGGGTAATACAATTAAGGCAACACAGTGAAACAGTCATGAATTTAGACCCAATCCAATGAATGTAAATGTACTGAAGCACAAAATCCCGCAACAGGTTGTGTACCTAACATTGAAATCAAGATAGACTAGTGCAAGCAAATACCATCAACATGCAAATGAAAAGCAAGCTAAACAGACTACTACAGCGGCCACAAATGAATTATATTTAGTGAAATCGAAGTAAGAATCCTGCAATAAGTTTGAATCGTAAGTAAAACTTACCCTCGGTCGATGTGGCGGAAGAAACAACGTTGTTCGGAAGCGGCCAAACATAAGAAATGGTGGTACCAAAGGTTAATGCCAATGGTCATGAACTACGGTTCACTTTGATAGTGGTGGGGAGCTATGAGTTGCCGTCGGAGATCAAAGAGAAGTCTCGGGTACCAGAAAATGCAACTTGCAGGTGTCATGAGGCAGAGCAGGTGTCGGTAGAAGATCTATGGTGTAAAAAGGTGGTGTTTGTGAGCGCCAGACGACGGTGGAAGCCGGAGCCAGGTGCGACACCTTCAATGGCGGAGGATGGAGTTGAGGAAGGCGACGAGGGGTAAGAACAAGGAGGAGCAACTTCAGATATCACGGTGGAAGGCCATAGATTTTTGAAGATGCTAATTTTTGGGTTTGGGGAAAAGTGATTTTGGCTAAGGAAAAAAGAAAGAGGGATAGTAGGAAATTGTTAAAGAAAAAGGGCTAACATAGATGGACGAACGCGTGGAAAGTAAGAGGTACACGCGGTGCAAAATACAGAAGAAGGATTATACGTGGGTGTTTATACCCTTTCCAATACATTATTTAAACAATTCAAGTTTTAATATAGAATTCTTTCTTTAAACTAAACTTATCAAAATAAATTAATTCAATTTATCTCACATTAAATCAAATTACTCTTTTATACCTAATCTTTAAAAACTATTAAACCAATTCAATTAAAATATCATGTAAATATAATTCTAAAATCAGAAATGAAAATCAAATTTATAAATTCTCAAACTAAATGAAATTCAAAATTTTAAAACAAATAAAATAAGTTATCAATTTTAATTCAAATTTATATTCCAAATTAACTTTAAAAAAAGGTAGTAGCGTTAAAATTTGACGACACCATTCAAATTTACATATCAAAATTAATTTATTACCCAAAAGATTTTCATTCGAAAATTAAGTTAAAATTTAATGAAACAATTTTAATTTCAAAGATAATTTAATATTCACACTTAAAAAAATCAATTCAAAGCCAAGATAAATAAACTTCATTTCAAAATTATCAATAAATTTCAAATATAAACATAAATTTTCAACATTAGATTAAATTAACTCTAAATTTCAAATGCCAAAATTTTGGTTCGTTACAATCTGCCCCTCTTAAACGTTTTCGTCCTCGAAAAGGAGGGATCGTAAAATCATACAACAAATACCTATTAATATCATATTTATATTTAAAAGAAAATAAAATAGGATTTAAAACTTGACAAACAAAGCATGGAATAATTTCTTCGACCAAAATCCCGTTATGTTATGTATATATATTATTTGTACTCCTTAGACTGACTACTTTAGACCATCTTGGTCTGTCCTATGTTTGCTACTGGTTGGGCCTGTCAGCCAGATATTATTATTATCTTCGTATGCATTTACGCGTAATCAGTTGTGTAGTTTCATGCTACACACCCGTCTTCCTCTAAAAAAATCCCGTTTTATTATCAATCATTTGAAATACTACATTTTCTTTTCATATTGAATTATTCGTTTCGGGATTTTAAAATAAACATCATTTCGAAATTTTCAAATATTTCACAATAAACGACATAAAACATTAATTTCCCAAGTCGAGAGGTTTCTTCCAGTGACAAGGCCATGAGGCATGGCCTACGCATGTATCGATATCGAATAATGATGTCTCTCCGGACACCAGAACAGACCATCATCAATCAAGGGCTTATATCCACATTGTACCTTTCTTTAGTCATGGGTTACTCGAATCTTAGCGATGAATCATTTTATTTCATTTCGAAGTTATAAATCGTTTCGCAATAATAATTTCAAATACTTTCGAATAGTATTGTTATCGTTTTTTTTAATCTTTTCAAAATCTCGGGATTCAAGTTGTCATATTTCTATGTTTATAAATCACTTTACAAACCATTTCAATATATAAGCCATATTGAGTAACATACCAATACATTAAAATCATTTTCGAACATTCAAGAAAAAAATTTCCAACGATTTGACATACAATAAAATTTTCCAACAGATTCACATCATTTTCCATTTCAAATTTCATTTTCAAAATCACTTGCACAAAATAATAAAGAATTTATTCATTTCGGTTTCATATATTTAAAACTCATTTGAAAAAGTACATTATTCAATATATTTGGAAATCTACTGAAACAATTTACTTCAAAAATATTTTCATGCTTCCAATGCGATACTCTGATTTGGACATATCTACAAAATCTAAAAATCGCTTTCGGAATATTGGACATCAAGTTCTGAAATCAATATTCATTTCTCAAATAATACAAAGAGATAAGTCTAAACACTTTTTCAAATCCAAAACGATGTTATCAATCCACACGTCCAAGAATTTGTCAAAACGAGGTAAGGAATTCAGGGATACGAATTTGGATAGTTCAGAAATTCAAGCACGAATGGTTCGAATCGGTAAGCGAAAGATGACGACAAGTCAAGGGAAAACGGAACAAATCACCAAATGAAGCGGCAAAACTATACTTCAAACATTCATTATTATTCAAATCTTATCTCAACAATTTCAAATTTTATCTCAATTCAGTTTCAAGTTCAATTTATACTTTACTCATTTATTTCGCTTATCCATACCTATAACGACCCAGATTTTTTGCCATTCAAATCAACATTAAACCACACATGTCGACCCAAACAAATCACAAATATAGGTAGTTATTGGGGAAAAGAAGAACAAGAAAGAAAGAAGGGAAAAACAATCACAGAATCTCACAGCGGAAGCATAACATATAATAAACAATAGCTGTTAAAAGCAGTTGAGATATATATACATTGGCTATAACATACAATGATTATCAGAGTTACACTTATGTAGATATACATAACAACAGCGGAACAAAGTGCAGCGGAAATAATTATATATAGTATATATGATACCAAATCTTCTTCTTCGTGCTCTAAAGGAAGAAATCTTCGCTAACTGCAAACGTCTACTGACCCAAGCATATTTCATAAAAAGAAAACACAACAAACTCTCGGGTCAGCACTAAATCATTCTCATATTACTCAAATTAAAATACGAAACAACTTGAGTGTCATGGGTGTAGTAGCTCAAGAGATGTTACAGGATTTTTTCCATTTCTCGAGGATCCGTTAAACTAATACATACATGGTATAGTACGCTATTATGATAGTGTCTATCCAGTAAAGTAAATATCATAAAAATAGCGTAAGCGGGATTACCATATTACCCTTACGCCGTTTACAGGCATCAACAATCTATATAGTACCGTGAATTCACCGTACTAGTGTTATTAGAGGGCACTCCATAGAAGGCAATGCTAAATCAAAATCGTATGAGGCTCGATATGGATAAATATGACAAGGCACTCGAGGCAATTCCCAGGGTAGTATTCTACCAATTGCACTCCCGAACCGGTGGTAACGCATAGCAGCCACTACCGCCCACCTCGGATGACACTCACATGTCAAATGGGCCCAAATCATCATCATCATCATAGTCATAGAAATAGTATCAAAGAAGTGTGTCCGATCAAAGGTGGTACCTCAATTAGTCACGATATAGCTCCTGTTTTAGTCATTTCAATTCTGACCTGAAGGTCAGAGTTATTTCATCATCGTTTATCTTCTTCGATTCAATAATCGCCTCCAAGTCATCATATTTCTTACTGGATATGTCATAACAATCACAGTTGTTAAAGTGGTATCGACACCGATAGAGAGTATGCCACTTGTCGACTC
Organism: Allium sativum; assembly: GCA_030737875.1. Classification (NCBI taxonomy): domain Eukaryota; kingdom Viridiplantae; phylum Streptophyta; class Magnoliopsida; order Asparagales; family Amaryllidaceae; genus Allium; species Allium sativum. Next base: position 384,125,591 of record CM060915.1, read on the forward strand.
TGGTCTCTTTAACAACCAACGCTTACATTTTCCACATCGGTCGGTTCTTTTACATTTCTCAAAGGTTCGCTTTCATATCAAAATATCATATTTTGTTTCGAACCCAATTTATATTCAAAATAGAATATAATTTCATATCTAAATATCTCAATCATTCCAAAACCAATTATATTCTAAACTAGAATATACTTCATTTCATTATATTATACTCATATAATATTTAAAATCGATTTATATTCAAGAAGAATATACTTCATATCAAAGGTTATAATTATTCTAAATCGATTTATGTTCAAAAATCCATTCATATTCAACTAAAATATATTTTTCCATAATAACTCATTTTAAATCTCTTAGGAGATCCATTTTTATATTTGAGAAGAATATAATTCATATTTCCATATAAAAGTCGGTTTGAATCGATTAAAATTCAAACAAAATGAAATTTTATCTCAACTCCATTTGAACCCATGGTTTAAATCCAAACACTTTCCATTCGAAAGACATTTACAATCCATAAATGTAATTATGAAAATAGATGTTCATACAGAAAATCATTATATAAAATATATATATAATATAGTAGTTAGAATAAAATAAGATAATTGAAAACGCTATTTATATATATAAATTAAAGTTTACAAAATAATTTTTAAGGAATAAAATATAAAAGAAAATTATTTATATCAAAATAGTTTATAGATTAAAAGTTCTAATAAATAAAATTTAAAGAAAAGAAATAGTTTATTTGAAATCAAGTAGCGTATATACATATAATCTTTATAAAAAATAAATTTCTTTAGACCGCAATTGTTCCGTTCTTCCGAATTTCAAATACCTTAATCTATACTCCAGTCTCAATGGAGTTTATATATAGTTTCAATGTCTTATTTCAAACGCCATTCAAACCAACAATTCGATTTACAGGATTTAACCCAAATACATATCAAATTCATAGTAATTCCGAATATACTCAAACCACTTTCATTTTCAAACTTAATTCATGGAGAGTTTATCAATTTCACCTTTTACCATAAATTTGTAACTCCAAGACATACTTAAACCCCATTTGAAAATTCTCAATTTGTATGGATAATTCCCTAGAAAATTTCATAATCATTCAAGGTTCATGCTTTTAAAGGAAATAAACTCATCGAAATCAACACATTCCTTAAAAAAATTCCATCAAATAGAATTTCAATATTTAAAATCATTTAACCAACTGATGTCTGTATATAATTATCTATCCTATGGCCAAGTGATTTTAATTTCTGATATTTCAGGGATGGATCTATCATTTCAATCCAAATCGGGGTCACAGACATTTATCATTTCAATCTATGTTCTTAATTTATTTTAATCGATTAATCTCGGGTTTATTTGATGCCCGTAACATCTAAGGTAAAAATGGAATTAATCGTCACCATAAACATGCAATACAATATACTGAATATGGAGCATTAGCAGTGTCAACATTAATTCAGTAATAAATTTCAACCAACAATCCATCACAACCATTCCATCCAATTAATCAGTATTAGACTATTCCACGGATAATCAAGGATCAAAATTTCCAATTAGAAATCTAATTAAATTAAATAACTAATTATCGATCTACTTTGCATGTTAACACACTTGTATATCAAATTTAAGCAACCATTAAACAGCCAATCACAACCATGCAACCAACTATTTCATAATTTAATTCAATAAATATGAGGATAATTTAGTTATTCGTGAATGAGAAAATTACTCACCTTAGAGTCTTTAGTAGATCGGACGTCCAACCAAAGCCCAAAATTTTTCTGTATCCAAACGCAGTCAAACCAGTCTCATATGGACCGCAATTCCTCCATGATCCTAACACAACAAAACGCGCGTCAATCCGAGGTCGTACGGAAAAATTATGTATGTTTTTTCTATTCGAATTTGAAATATATAAAATAAAATACAATATTATTCTCACCAACCAGGAGGCAACACGTCAGCAGGCCACCCTCTTACTTCCCGCTCCCGTTCCCAGCGTGCTGCAGTGCATGACGTGGAGAGAACCCATCCAAGCCAGATTTTGACTAACCAATTCTCCCATCTCCGACATTTATAGCGACCAGGACCACCACCAAAGTGACGGGCATCTCATGCCGCTCTTCTCCCTCCCATCTGGTCGACCCGGTGATCTCTTTCCCTACCGGCGACGATAAGAGCAACACGTGTTTTTCCCTTTTAATGACCAAATTTCGACAATCGAACCACGTTAGAACTTCCGACTACCATAAATCGATTCCTAACAGCTATCTCGACCAAACCCATATCATGATTTCTCCGATTAACTGCAGAATCAAAAACCCCCAATTCTACACTTAGGGTTTCGAAAACTGCAGCGTTTGACCGCGATTTCCGGCAACTCTAGGCCTTGCATGTCGAAACAAATCACACCAGTGGCTTCGTATCGTTGAGAGCTTCGATTTGATATGTAATTTGTTGTGGTTTGAAGAGATTTGAAATTCAAGTCTGAATTTTGTTTAAGCTAGGGTTTTGAAACTTATTTTCAGCCATTAGAGAATAAAAACAGACGGAGGAAGGTGTACGTGTAATGACAATGGGCTAGTGGAGTGGTAAATAGATTTTATTTATAAAGTATGGAAGGTCTAATATAAGAAACAACCAATTATCTTACTACATTGTTTCCTTTCACACTTTCTCTCGTACGGTCAAACGACAAGCCCGATTGTAACGCAAATTGAAATCCTACCAAAACTTACTGTTCCGGATCCAATGAAACTGGTTTCGTCGGATTCGGAGATAGTTCCCAAAACAGTTAAATTTCACAGTTAATTAATAAATAAAATATTCAATTATTCAATTAACTGTTTTAATTCAATTTAAATATTTATCAAAATTCATTTTTAATCCAATTATAACTTAAATAAATTTTATAAATCGGTTTCACAAATTTTAAGTTCCCGACTTTGATTATTTGAATTTAAATTTAAATTTTTAACTTAAAAAACTCAAATTTTATTTAATCATTTAAATATTAAATCCCAAACTACAACCTTTCTAAATAAACCCAATTTAAAATATATTTATACTCAATTCAAACAATAGTCATCATTATAGTCACAAAATTTGATTTTTCCAATATTATTCCATTTTATTTATTTTAAATCAAAATTTAAATATACAGAAAATTATGGGTTGTTACATTCTCCCCCACTTAAAAATCTGTTCGTCCTTGAAAAGAGAACGAAATAAGGTATTAACAAATCATACTTATAAAATAGCATTTATAAAATAAGTTATATAGTTGTAAAACTTCATAAATTTTCTAAATCCCAAAATCACAGAAAATTTCGGCAGCATCTCCTTTGTACGGAGAGGTCCGAAAAAATATCATACGTATAAAACTCAAATATTCATCCCATCACACGATGAGGCATCCCAAAATGGGGAAAACATATATATAAAACCACAAAACCATGTAAAACAAATACATACCTTCTTTAGCGTTTATTTACAATTTTATTTACCTCAGCATTTTAGTATTTAGCTCAAGTGAGCTCCAAAGCGTAGTGCGACTTCCTTACACCTGCTACATACTCACATCGACACAAGAATCCAACATATTAACAATACATAGCAAATGCACATAACCTACATAACATGTATCGAACATTACAACTACAAAACCAAGATACTCATAACAGGCCAACGAACAAATCAAGGTTTGTCACCCCTTAGATGATGGAGTTTGACGAAAAGGCATTAGGCAAAAATTGTAGCATTTGTTTTAGGCTTTCCAAATTGTCCGGATTCGTCGAATTCGGATAATTCGTTTAAAAGTTATGACTATTTTAGTGAAGGCGAACACCTCATCCCTTACACTGAAAAATGCAGGTCCGAGTTGTTTAACCTAGTTTTTAACCCTTAAAATCTCAAAATTACACGGAGCATATAAAGGAAATTTTTTAGTTTAATTCTGGCCTTTCCGAATTGTACACGCACATCAAAATCCGACGCTCCGTTAGGAAGTTATGATCAAAACAATATCGACATACTCTTCAGTTCTTAATTTTCTGCACATATAACTACGACTAATTCTCGGATTTCAACCTAATAAACAGGAAAATTAGACAAGGCCCTATTAACAAAAGTTTTAGTTCAGGTTCCAAGGTTTTCTAATTGTCCTGAATCGTCGAATTCCGATCATCCATTCAAAAGTTATGGTCAATTTAACTTCAGCTTATCGAATAGTTCAGTTTTTCACATAAACGTCGATTTTATTTTATTTCAAGTTCAAACTTTCCGATCCCAAAATTTTTGCAAATCTTTAACACTTCTAAAGGTTGTTATCACTTCATTGCTCGAGAAATGTATTCACATTCAATTTTCTTATTCCATTTTGATATATTATCCATTCGTTTTCTCGTTTCATTACAAGCATTAATTTAGTTAAAACTTGAAGTCATTTTACTTTCCGAACTAACTTGATTATATTGGATCATTAATTCATTCTCATGGATCAATTCTCCAAACTTCATTACTTATTCTTTTTTTTTCTAAGTTCTTAATTCTCAATCGATCTTTATACGGTCTTTTAAGTTAACTCTTATCGAGTCAATTCACTCAACTCGACAAATTTAGCCTTATTCCTTTTTTTCAAATGCTTGTTCATTTTATAAATGTTAAATAATTATTCATTCGGCCCTTTTTATATTTATTTAAATTTAGTTCTAAATCGGTCAATTTAAATTTCTCGAGTTTACTTCCATTTATTCTAATTCATTCGACTTGTTTTATTTCTCTAAGTTGATTTCATTTTATTATCCATCCAACTCAGATTAAATTTTATTTTTATATCACATCTCGATATCTCAAATTCCAAATTTAGGATTCGTTTAACGATTATTTAAATCTGAATAAACCAAATTTTATACTTTCATCTCATTGTTCTTGTTTTGGCCTTTCAATTCATACCTTTAACCTTTTTCTTGTCCACTTATTTCTATTTCATTCTACATTAAATCTTATTCCATTACTAAATCTATTCATTAATCCACCACTTAAATTTCACATTTTAAAGTTATCGACGGTTCACATTTTATCAATCAACATAAATTTCTTACAACTCCTTCTCAACAAACCTAATATACTTATTAGTTACCCAAGCCATGAGTTGTCACCTTTATTACATAACCAAACTTCCCATTTACTTTAGTTGTCTTTAATAGAATTCTATTTCGCGATTAGTTTCAAATTCTCTAACACTTCTATCGACCAAACTCGGAATTTATTTGAACTAAATTATCGCTCATGCTTAAGTATTCTGATGACGATATCTCTCCTCTTAATACTTAAGTCCATTTCATGATTTTCAATGTCTAAACTCCAATGAATCTGGGTATCTTAATACTTAAAACCATATTATTGGTTAAAATGAACTTAAATACTATAATTCTGGGTTTATAAACCAAGTTTGGAATAACAAATGTGTTTATACCATTTTATGGAAACCATACCCATATAAAAATTTATATCCAAACTTTACTTAACCAAGAACATAGGAATTTCGATCCTGGCTTAATTTAATTTCAACCTTAAATAATATATACTAATACTTATATAAAAATTTATATCATATGAAATTAAATCCAAAATCCTTTGTCAAACCCAATTATAATAATCATTTAGTGGTCTCTCCCCCACTCAGACTCTTCAAAATAAACATTGATAATGTGTGCACTCATTACCAAGGCCATTTCTAAAATCCGAGAAAGGATTACACCCTTATTTCGTTTAAAATCTTTTAAAACCATTTCCTTACGAAAATACTTATAATACGATATTATTTCAAAACTTTGACAAACTATTTCAAAAGGTCCAGAATCAAGTTCTCAAGTTCACTTCTATATTTCTTCTATTTTATTTTCAAGATATATTTACCCAATTGTATTTTATACATTCATTTACAAATCCTTTTAAACCATTTAAACTTGTTTTTGCCATTGAATTTATTATTTAATCAACCATAATAAATAATAACTAAATATTAATGCCTACTAATAACAAATGCATATGCACTTAAATCCAATAATATTATATTTAATATATATATAATATAATCGAATACCATATTATGTCGATCCATTATGTTCGATAATTTAGAAATTCCTATCAATTCTATGGCGTCCCATAAGTCGACTAGAACCAATAAATACTCAACAGAACAATCAACACAATATAAAACCATTTTATATCAAAAATACAAGTACGCTCTCTCGTATATACTCCCTAACTCATTCTAGGGTGTTTTTAACCCTATATCTAATGAGTTTATTCCCAAACAGAGCCAAGGTTATCACTAACCTGGCTCCGATACCAACTTGTAACGACCCAGATTTTTTGACCATTCAAATCGACAATATACCACACATTTCGACCCAAACAAATCACGAATACAGGTAGTTTTTAGGGAAAAGAAGAATAAGAAAGAAAGAAGGGAAAAACAATCACAGAATCTCACAGCGGAAGGATAACATATAATAAACAATAGCAGTTAAAAGCAGTTGCGATATATATACATTGGCTATAACATACAACGATTATCAGAGTTACACTAATGCAGATATACATAACAACAGCGGAACAAAGTGCAGTAGAAATAATTATATATAGTATATATGATACCAAATCTTCGTCTTCGTGCTCTAAAGGAAGAAATCTTTGCTAACTGCAAACGTCTGCTGACCCGAGCGTATTGCATAAAAAGAAAACACAACAAACTGTCGGGTCAGCACTAAATCATTCTCATATTAGTCAAATTAAAATACGAAACAACTTGAGTGTCATGGGCGTAGTAACTCAAGAGATGTTACGGGATTTTTTCCATCTCTCGAGGATCCGTTAAAATAATACATACATTGTATAGTACGCTATTATGATAGTGTATATCCAGTAAAGTAAATATCATAAAAATAGCGTAAGCGGGATTACCATATTACCCTTGCGCCGTTTACAGGCATCAACAGTCTATACAGTACCGTAAATTCACCGTACTGGTGTTATCAGAGGGCACTCCATAGAAGGCAATGCTAAATCAAAATCGTATGGGGCTCGATATGGATACATATGACAAGGCACTCGAGGCAATGCCCAGGGTAGGATTTTACCAATTGCACTTGCGGACCGGTGGTAACGCATAGCAGCCACTACCGCCCACCTCAGATCACACTCCCATGTCAAATAGGGCCAAATCATCATCATCGTCATAGTCATAGAAATAGTACCGAAGAAGTGTGTCTGATCAAAGGTGCTACCTCAATTAGTCATGGTATAGCTCCTGTTTTAGTCATTACAATTCTGACCCGAAGGTCAGGGCTATTTCGCCATCTTTCATCTTCTTCGATTCAATAATCACCTCCAAGTCATCATATTTCTTACTGGATACGTCATAACGTTCACAGTTGTTAAAGTGGTATCGACATTGACAGAGAGTATGCCACTTGTCGACTCCGGTCTCTTTAACAACCAAAGCTTACATTTTTCCACATCGGTCGGTTCTTTTACATTTCTCAAAGGTTCGCTTTCATATCAAAATATCATATTTTGTTTCGAACCCAATTTATATTCAAAATAGAATATAATTTCATATCAAAATATCTCAATCATTCCAAAACCAATTATATTCTAAACTAGAATATATTTCATTTCATTATATTATACTCATAAAATACTTAAAATTGATTTATATTCAAGAAAAATATACTTCATATCAAAGGTTATAATTATTCCAAATCGATTTATGTTCGAAAATCCATTCATATTCAACTAAAATATATATTTCCATAGCAACACATTTTAAATCTCTTAGGAGATCCATTTTTATATTCGAGAAGAATATAATTCATTTTTCCATATAAAAGTCGGTTTGAATTGATTCAAATTCAAACAAAATGAAATTTTTATCTCAACTCCATTTGAACCCATGGTTTAAATCCAAACACTTTCCATTCGGAAGAAATTTACAATCCATAAATGTTATTATGAAAATAGATGTTTATACAGAAAATCTTTATATAAAATATATATAGAGCATAGTAGTTAGAATAAAATAAGATAATTGAAATCGCTATTTATAAATATATACATTAAACTTTACAAAATAATTTTTAAGTAATAAAATATAAAAGAAAATTATTTATATCAAAATTGTTTATATATTAAAAGTTTTAATAAATAAAATTTTAAGAAAAGAAATAGTTTATTTGAAATCAAGCAGCGTATATACATATAATCTTTACAAAAAAATAAAATTCTTTAGACCGCAATTATTCCTTTCTTTCGAATTTCAAATACTTAAATCTATACTCCAGTCTCAATGGAGTTTATATATAGTTTCAATGCCTTGTTTCAAACGCCATTCAAACCAACCATTCGATTTAAAGGATTTAACCCAAATTCATATCAAATTCATAGAAATTCCAAATATACTCAAACCACTTTCATTTTCAAACTTAATTCATGGAGAGTTTATCAATTTCACCTTTTACCATAAATTTGTAACTCCAAGACATACTTAAACCCCATTTTTAAAATTCTCAATTTGTTTGGATAATTCCCTGGAAAATTTCATAATCATTCAAGGTTCATGCTTTTAAAGGAAATAAACTCATCGAAATCAACACATTCCTTAAAAAAATTCCATCAAATAGAATTTCAATATTTAAAATCATTTAACCAACCGATGTCTGTATATAATTATCTATCCTATGGCCAATTGATTTTAATTTCTGATATTTCAGGGATGAATCTATTATTTCAATCCAAATCGGGGTCACAAATATTTATCATTTCAATCTGTGTTCTTAATTTATTTTAATCGATTAATCCCGGGTTTATTTGATGCCCGTAACATCTAAGGTAAAAATGGAATTAATCGTCACCATAAACATGCAATACAGTATACTGAATATGGAGCATTAGAAGTGTCAACATCAATTCAGTAACAACCAACAATCCATCACAACCATTCCATCCAATTAATCTGTATTAGACTGTTCCACGGATTATCAAGGATCAAAATTTCCAATTAGAAATCTAATTATATTAAATAAGTAATTATCGATCTACTTTGCATGTTAACACACTTGTATATCAAATTTAAGCAACCAATTTAAAAAGCCAATCACAACCATGCAACCAACTATTTCATAATTTAATTCAATAAATATGAGTATAATTTAGTTATTCGTGAGTGAGAAAATTACTCACCTTAGAGTCTTTAGTAGATCGGACGTCCAACCAAAGCCCAAAATTTTTCTGTATCCAGACGCAGTCAAACCAGTCTCATATCGGCCGCAATTCCTCCATGATCCTAACGCAACAAAACGGGCGTCAATCCGAGGTCGTACGGAAAAATTATGTATGTTTTTTCTATTCGAATTTGAAATATATAAAATACAATATTATTCTCACCAACCAGGAGGCAACACGTCAGCAGGCCACCCTCTTACTTCCCGCTCCCGTTCCCAGCGTGCTATAGTGCACGACGTGGAGAGAACCCATCCAAGCCGGATTTTGACTAACTAATTCTCCCATCTCCGACATCTATAGCGACCAGGACCACCCCCAAAGTGACGGGCATCTCATGCCGCACCTCTCCCTCGCGTCTGGTCGACCTTGGTGATCTCCTTCCCTGTAGGCGACGATAAGAGCTACACGGGTTTTTTCCCTTTTAATGACCAAATTTTGACGAATTGAACTACGTTAGAACTTCCGACTACCATAAATCGATTCCTAACAGCTATCTCGACCAAACCCATATCATGATTTCTTCGATTAACTAGAGAATCAAAAACCCCCAATTCTGCACTTAGGGTTTCGAAAACTGTAGCGTTTGACTGTGATTTCTGGAAACTCTAGGCCTTGCATGTCGAAATAAATCACACTAGTGGCTTCGTATCGTTGAGAGCTTCGTTTTGATATGTATTTTGTTGTGGTTTGAAGAGATTTGAAATTCAAGTCTAAATTTTGTATAAGCTAGGGTTTTGAAACTTATTTTCAGCCATTAGATAATAAAAACAGATGGAGGAAGGTGTACGTGTAATGACAATGGGCTGGTGGAGTGGTAAATAGATTTTATTTATAAAGTATGGAAGGTCTAATATAAGAAACAACCAATTATCTTATTACATTGTTTCCTTTCACACTTTCTCTCGTACGGTCAAACGACAAGCCCGATTGTAATGAAAATTGAAATCCTACCAAAATTTACTGTTCCGGATCCAATGAAACTGGTTTCATCGGATTCTGAGATAGTTGCCAAAATAGTTAAATTTCACAGTTAATTAATAAATAAAATATTCAATTAACTGTTTTAATTCAATTTAAATATTTATCAAATTTCATTTTTAATCCAATTATAACTTAAATAAATTTTATAAATCGATTTCAAAAATTTTAAGTTCCCGACTTTGATTATTTGATTTTAAATTTGAATTTAAATATTTAACTTGAACAACTCAAATTTTATTTAATCATTTAAATATTAAATCCCAAACTACAACCTTTCTAAATAAACCCAATTTAAAATATATTTATACTCAATTCAAACAATAGTCATCATTACAGTCACAAAATTTGATTTTTCCAATATTATTCCATTTTATTTATTTTAAATCAAAATTTAAATATACAGAAAATTATGGGTTGTTACAATACCAGTTCACAATATATTATCAGAATATTTTTCTTTCTATTCCAGCAATTTCAATCACTTACGTAAATGGTTTCAAGTATTTCTCGATGTTTAAATCGGAACCATATAGTCATCCTACTTTCGAAACTCAACAATAAACTTCTGATGATGATGCATCAATCATCAGAACCATCTCCGGGCAACTAGAGCGTGATTTCATATCTATGTAGTATATATCGGTCTTCATATATACATTGATCCGACGTATATTCAAAATCCGTACATACTCAACAGTCCAATCTCGATGTCAATAAAATACTCGAAAACTTTTATCATAAATTATATTCCAAAAATAATTATGTTTTCCAAAACGATTTATTTAATTTTCAAAATAATTTTTATTACATATCCAACTCTTTTGGTTGTAAGACTGTTATAAAATTAAATTTACACCACTTAAATTTTGAGCTCAAAATTTTCATGTTAGAACTTTTAGAAAATGTATTTTACTACATTTCAAAGCTGTGTACTTGTAAAATCTTTAAAACCCTCTTTCTTAGTTTATTTGGTTAGGTTATATAGGATTTATTTTTCGATTATTGATTTGTTATTTAAAGTTCGAAAATACTAGATAACTTGAAGTTTAACAAGTTTACTTTTGTTCTTACAGAAATTTAAGTATACGTGGATCCAACGCATGACTAAAAATCTCCAAGTACTAAATATATACTTGTTTCAACTTCCAGTGAAAATATTTTTAAAATATTTTAGAAAATAGATATGGAAAATACTTCATTTCCCCCATGGATTGCAGACATGCAGCGGTTACGCTACTATCCCAGTAGAATAAATCGCTTGTGCCGGTGGGTATCACACCCCTCGAATTTCGCTATGGTCATTTGCCATAGATCGCAGTTACACTGCAGTTGCGCTACTATCCCAGTAGAGTCGCTTGTACTGAAGGCATCGCGCCCCCATCGAATTTCGCTATGGCATCTAGATCGCAATTACGCGGCGGTTGCGCCACTATCCCAGTGGAATCGCTTGTAATTGTAGGCATCTCGCCCCTCGAATTACGCTAGAAAATAAATAATAATATATAATACAAGCCCCCATCGCATGGGCACCGATTTCGATGGAGGTTCCAAATATTGGAGCTCCAACGCAGATGAGGTTTTCAATGGATCCAAGGTCCCGATCATTACCTACCGAGTAGACACGCACTAGAAGGTACTTCCTCATATCTTTGTTTTTGAAAAACATAAGATACTATATACATATAGTACTTCATTTCGAATCACATTTATATAAATATCCATTTACATAAATTTTCCAAATCTCATTCTCAAGTATGTCATTCTCATATAAACCCATTATATAAGATTATCAGTTTCACACCAATTATATTCCAAATCAATAATTTTCGAATCTCATACTTCTATAATTCATATATATAAGTTTCAGATTTCATATCAAAATATTCGTATAGGGATAATCTTCAAAATTTTCCTTTCAAGATCAAATTAAATTAATTTCAAAATGAATTCAATATCATTTCAAAATTTAAATCAACATTTACAATTTTGATTCATTATCAACATTCATACTCAACTTGGATTTCACATTACAATTATTGATATTCAATTGAGTCTATGAATTCGATCATTTTGGATCTTAATTTGTTCGGATTGGATGTATACGTTTATAAAAATAACTAAGTTATATAAAAGTAATTTTGGAAAATAATAGCTTAATATAAAATTAACTTGAATAAATAGATAGATTTTTTTAAAACAGTTTTGAAATGAATAAATATGCTTTGTAAAATAACTCTTGATGTACAATAAATTTTAAATAAATATATAGCTTTGGAAAATATGTTAAATGATTATATAGGTTTTGCAAACGGTTTGAAATAAATAAATAGATTTTGGAAAAGTAAGTTTGAAAACAAAGATGCTTAGTCTTGTAACAAGCTAATTTAAATAATATAAATAAATCTAATGCCATAATTTCAAATAAAATGTTTCGTAATGAATACAAGTTTTAATAAAAATAATCCAATCCGAATCCATTATCCCAAAATTCAAATTTCTTAACCATAGTTGGTTTCCAATTTCGAGATTAAACTAACATTAACCTCAAATTCAATTCAATTACATTCTAGTCGGACTCGAGGTTCAAATTAGCTCAATTCCCGAGTTTCCATTTGCATTTTCAATTAAGTTCAAAACTTAAATCCCAATTTCAATTATTCTCTCAAATTTATTCAACTAGCTGAAAAATCAAACTTCTACTCAATTCATTGGAGATTTAGATTCGGTAGTTTTCTTCGAGATATTCATTCGAGGTATACATATTATATTATCTCAATACAATAGGATGAATATCGTTCAACTCACACTCGAGATTCATTCCGGAGTTTTTCAATCATTCCAAATATATACATATATTCAAAATATTTCAGAACCAAATACTCATGTTATCAAAACAAACTAGTAGCAATGCCACTATAATGGTCTCCTCCACTCTGAAACTTGGTAATTAATCTCGACAACATAAAATTATCATTGAACCATTTATTTAGTGACAAAGTGGGTTCTCCATTCAATATTTTCTATTGAAATTATTTCACAACGTTACTTCAAACATATTTTTATTCAAAAATACCAGTATATATTATTGTTTTTCAAACAAAGTCGATTTTAAAATTTCTGAAATTGAGTTCTCAAATTCAAGTCAAATGTTCGTCTTTAGTTATAACTAAATTTACATACCATTTATTCCACAATTTTCTTTGTTGGGAATACACTTCTTATTATATTTCAATCGTTCAAAGTTTTTCAACTCATTAATCCATTCATCTTAGTTAACATTTCCTAAATTCAATAACCATCTTCATAATTTTCTCTTGTAAAGGGTATTTTGAAAATATCTTATTCAAATTCAATTAGTGGATAATCCATTTTTATTAATTCAATTAACTTACACTCATATTCTCGACCAGCAATGGCAACTCGTAGATGAATATTGAAAGGGTTTAAGATTCGAGTTCAGGAAGGTTTAACAAGAAAACTATCGAAGAGATGGATTCGAAGAATGGAATTTCGAATGGATTTTAAATTCAGAATACCTTACATTTCAAAATAATCTATATTTTCAAAACACTTTATTTTCTTCAAAATATGCTCTTTCTAGAGTAATTCTCGTGTCAATTCCACTCATTCTAATATATCGATATCCTATCTCTAATGAGTTTTTAAACCCAATAAGGTAAGCTTTGTCAAACCTCGCTCTGATACCAACTTTAACGACCTTCCTTTTTGACTGCTCCAAGCCGGTATTTAAACCAACTCAGAACGTTCAAAACGACAGCTCGTTATTATCTTATCATGTTTAAATGAAATATTACACAGAATCACAATATACAATATGAACAATAGCGGAATTTTATTACAATAATATCAGAGTTTTCAAAAATTTTATACAGCGGAGGATATAAAATGTATACATGAATTTAAAAAAAAAAAAAATTTACTTTTCAGTCGGGCTTTGCGCGCCTAAGCGTCTTTACGTTCCTCTCCAGTTTGCGAGCTGAATCTTTAAAATTTGGAACACTTAGGACCTGACATGAGTGTTCCATGCAAAACACAAAACACCCGAGTCAGGATTAAACTTATTTCAAGTTAGCACACTTCGGTAAACACATAAATATAATTATTTAATCCCGATAAATCATAAAAAAAATTCTAGCAACAAAATTTGTGAACTATCACAATATAAATGCAACAAATACGGCAGCCAGTATGTGTGAGCCTATCCATATACGAACAGTAAAAGGCATATGGAACAAAATGCTACAGAAATCATTTTTTTAACTTAATGCTAACATGTTGCAGTAAATACCAGGATAACAAGTAAAACTGGTCACACATGCATGTAATTCCTAGGAAACATGATGACCTAACCATATACATAACTGGAATGGGTCCACGTTTAAAGCATGAAACCAGTATGTTAATAAATGATAAGTGCATAGTATAAAAATGCGATGTCCAGTATGGGATTCTCAGGTTTAGACAAGACCGTGGACAGATTTCTCAAGTTTCCCAGTTATTTACTTATCAGCCCAAAATTAATTTCTTAAGTTGCCCAAAACTGTTTGCTTAAGTTGCCCAGGTAAAATCATCAATAAATAATGGTGCGTTACTTCATAAACATGCAACATAGAATAGGTCATACTTCAACCAAAATTACTCAGATGCAATACGTCCCCATTAAATTCATTAACATGCATGGTCAAGGAGAATGGATGAAACTTAAAATAGCTTTAGGTTTCAACTTATAACATATGTAATCATGCTAAAGTTTAGTTGCTGCTTGCTAGAATTAAAATGCAACTAGTAGTTCGAAGGAGCAAGTAAAAGATGTCAGCAGTCCCAACAAATTCCAAGTCTAGCAAAAATTGGGATTGGTATGTACAGGCAATTCATGGTCCCAAAATCAAGGATCAAAGTCTCAGGGTAATACAACTAAGGCATCACAGTGAAACTATCATGAATTTAGACCCAATCCAATGAATGTGAATGTACTAAAGCACAAAATACCGCAACAGGTTGTTTACCCAATATTGAAATCAAGGTAGACTAGTGCAAGCAAACACCATCAACATGCAAATGAACAACAAGTTAAACATACTACTACAGCGGCCACAAAGGAATTTTATTTAGTGAAATCGAAGTAAGAAGCTTGCAAGAATCGTAAGTTAAAGTTACCATCGATTGATGTGGCGGAAGAAATAGCGTTCGGAAGCAGCCAAACATAAGAAATGGTGCTACCAAAGGTCAGTGCCGATGGTCATGAACTACGCTTCACTTTGATGGTGGTGGGGCGCTGCGAGTTGCCGTCGGAGATCAAAGAGAAGTCTCGGGTGCCAGCGAATGCCACTGACAGGCGTCATGAGGCAAAGCAGGCGTCGATGGAAGATCTACGATGTAAAAAGGTGGTGTCTTTGAGCGCCAGACAATGGTGGAAGCTGGAGCCAGGTGCGACACCTTCAGTGGCGGAGGATGGAGTTGAGGAAGGTAGCGCGGGGTAAGAACAAGGAGGAGCGACCTCAAATATCATGGTGGAAGGCCATGGATTTTTGAAGATGGAAATTTTTGGGTTTGGGGAAAAGAGATTTTGGCTGAGGCAAAAAGAAAGAGGGATAGTAGGAAATTGTTAAAGAAAAAGGGCTAACACAGACGGACAAACGCGTGGTAAGTAAGAGGTACACGCAGTGCAAAATACAGAAAAAGGATTACACGTGGGTGTTCATACCCTTTCCAATACCTAATTTAAACAACTCAAGTTTTAATATAGAATTCTTTCTTTAAACTAAACTTATCAAAATAAATTAATTCAATTTACCTCACACTAAATCAAATTACTCTTTTATACCTAATCTTTAAAAACTTTTAAACCAATTCAATTAAAATACTATGTAAATATAATTCTAAAATCAGAAATGAATATGAAAATCAAATTTATAAATTCTCAAACTAAATGAAATTCAAAATTTTAAAACAAATAAAATAAGTTCTCAAATTAAATTCAAATTTATATTCCAAATTAACTTTAAAAAAAGTTAGTAGCATTAATATTGACAACACCATTCAAATTTACATATCAAAATTAATTTATTACTCAAAAGATTTTCATTTGAAAATTAAGTTAAAATTTAACGAAACAATTTTATTTTCAAAGATAATTTAATATTCACACTTAAAAAAAATCTATTCAAAAAAAAGATAAATAAATTACATTTCAAAATTATCAATAAATTTCAAATATAAACATAAATTTTCAACATTAGATTAAATTAACTCTAAATTTCAAATGCCAAAATTCTGGTTTGTTACAGGAGGGCTGAAAGGGTTTGGGAAATCAGTTTTATTCATTTTTCTAGCCGCCATTTAACTTCCTCTAACCCTTGCGATGGCCTCCAACTCCCAAATCACCTTTTAATCACTTTCTAATCCAATATTTAGCTAATCAACATCAAATCAAGGAAAATTAACATCAAATTGGAGGTAGAGTTGCTGCGTTGTGTTGGGATTCAAACCAAATCATAGATATTTCCAGATTTGAGATTTGTTTGTGGCTAAGGTGAGTGATTAGCATGTTTTTACACTAATTACGGCTAATTAAGGGTGAGTAGTGATAATTAGCGAAATTATGCATCATAAAAATTTGGAAAAATATGTAGAAATTCTTAAATATTATTTTGTGCCTCTGGTAGAAATTTGGGTTAATTTGGATTAAGTTTGCTAATCATATAGTTAAAACATAATAAAGGGGATTAAGGGGAAAATCATGGTTTTGGGTATGTTTGATCTAGTTTTTGTGTTTATGGTTGATTATACATGTTGCTACTGCTGTTTGGTATGATTTGTGATTGCATAGAAAAGTTAGAATGGTCGAAAATGTCGTCGTATGGGGTAAATAGCTTGCTGGAAAGATGCAGGAAATTAGTCAGACCCAACCCGCTCGTGAAGCACACCCTCCCCACGAGCAGCTCGCGCTCAAGTTCAACGAGCCGACCCAGCTCGTGGCTATGGCAAACGACCTAGCTTGGGATTAGGGACCACGACCCGGAGGAGTGATGAGCCACGAACCGGAGGGAGCCACCACGAACCGATCTGACCAGAAGCTCATGAACCGATGGAAGAACCATGACCCACGAACCAATGTCACGAGCGAGCCATAGACTGATGGCACAAGCAGGAGGTCACGAACCGGATCTGAATGGGACCCATGAGTTGCCCCCTAATAACGACCCGAATGGGGTCACGAGCCGAGCATACTCCGAACCGCGAGTTGCAATGTATCGCGAACTAAATGGAAACTGAACCGCGGAATGGAAGAGACCAAAACCCAAGATGCAAAGGTAGTCCAAATGGGAAGTTAGAACTCAGGATCCAGATGGGAACTAACGAGTTAACTTCATGAGTTGGTCTTTGTTGCGGGACGTGTGCAAAGGGGTTATCGATATCCATAACTTTAGTTCACCATTTAGAGGCGGATTAGTGGCTATTGATCAGCGCAATGGGATCATTAAGACTCCCAAAGGCAAGTGATCGTAGCATGGTTATGGATCAGTGCAATGGGGGCATTAGGACTCCCAAGGGCAAGGTGATCAAAGCAAGGGATTAGTGGCTATGGACCAGCGCAATGGGGTCACTAAGACCCTAAGGGGAAAGTGGTCGCAGCAAAGGATTTGGTGATCAAAGTGGTGGATATCGTATGTTTTACGCATTGAATGAGAGATGTAAGGATGATTGCTATGTTTGATGTTTGCTATCACCATGATATGTACACTTCCATTTTACACCATATGTCAGTGTTACCTTAGCGTACTGTACATCCTGTTGTGTTAACTCTATGGTTGCAGGTCTAAGTTCAGGTATGATTATTTATACCTGTTATTATTCTGTTTTGCTGCTATCGCTCATACCAGACTTCTGTCAGACCCAGAGTTTTATGCCTCTTCTTATTACTCTGGGTGCTCCTAAATGAGCAGACTAGAGACGGCTTAGGTGGTATGCACGAGTAGCTGTCCGGAGACGAGCAGGAGACTTCCACGTACTATTTACATATATCCTCCTTATGTTGTTGCTGGTCACTTCTTTGAGCATTAGTAGTGTACCTTTTCTATTTTGCTTTAGAGACAGTATTTTGAAGTTGTAATAAATATTTGGATCATAAGCTGTATTTTGGACTCCGCTGCTATGATGGTTTAGTTTTCAGCTTATGCATTGTCTCGCCTGTTTTATGTCAAATTATGTTGTTATTATATTTTATTCCATGCGTTGCGGGATATACTACAGGTTCTTGATGATTCATAGTTTCAAATTCCTTTTCCTTTGACGACTGTCCCGTGCTAGTCGGTCATTGGCACAACGCATTTCGGGAAAATGCCGGCTGGTCCGGGGAGGGCCATCCACTTGGTATCATAGCCTAGGTTGCATAGTTAACCTAGGGGAAGGCATCAGGGAGAGATAGTATACGTATATGAGAGCACATATTTGTGATATTTTGGTTTTCAAAAAGCTATATATATATATATACTATTACTATATCTAAGGATGAAGCCGCATTGCAATGGCACCACTATGGAGATGATTAATCGTTTTCTCTTTACAGATTGAACGATGAGCCGATATACGAGGAGTATGGTTTCAAGGGCCAATGATAGGAATGTCCTTGATATGAGGACAATGTTTAATACCTTCATGCGAGATATTCTTAGGGATGTTCAGGGAGCAGTTCCTAATGCTGCTAACGGCGGTGGTGCAGCGGTGCAGGCACCTAGAGCCGATTTCGCCAAGCTTAACAAGGATTATACTAGTCTTGGCAGGAAACCGTTCCATGGAACGGAATCGGCTACGGTGGATCAAGATTGACTGGATAGTTGTGAGTGCATCTTCGAGGATTTGGGAATCGATGATGCAGTGAAGAGAAAGCTAGCATCCCATCAGCTTCAAGGACGAGCAATGAATTGATGGAATGCCATTAAAGCAGATACTCCCGAGGATCAAGTTACTTGGAATCAGTTTAAAACTCGCTTCAGTGACAAATTTATTCCGGCTGCTCAGAAATAAGAATTGTTCAGGAAATTCTTGGAACATTAGCAGAATGATAGGGTAGTCTCGGAATATATTGTTGAGTTCGATACTTTATCGAAGTATGAATTATCTCTTATAGATATTGCCGAGAAGAAGAACGAGAAGTTCATAACCGGCTTAGATGAGTACTTGGGGTAAAGACTTATAAACCACATCGATGAGACCTTCAAGTCGATTGTGGGAAAGGCATTAAGATCTAAAAGCCTTTACCCTAAGTCGAAAAACGAGGTTGTTGTTACACCTGCAGGAGAGCCAAAGCCATAGGCAAGCGGTGGAGGCAAGGATAATTCACAGAATAAGAGGAAACAGAACCAAGATAAGGATGGTCAGAAGAAGAATAAGAAAGATGTTGAGTGCTATAGATGTGGCAAGAAGGGCCACTATGCCAAAGAATTTCAAGCAAAGCCAGCGGACAGGAAGTGCTTCAATTGTGGCCAAGTGGGACATCACAAGGATAAATGTATGCAACCTCCTAAAGAGAAGCAGATTGTGAAAGTGTATGCTATCAACGCCGTTCCTTCTTCGTCGAATACCCTAATTTCGGGGAAGAAGGGAAAGGGCGTCGTCATTCAAGGTATGCTTTCCATTTATGATGTCCATGTTCGATTATTATTTGATACCGGGGCTTCCCATTCCTTCATATCTAGTTACCTGGTAGATAGGTTGGGATTGGAACCCGAGATTGTCGATAGACCTTTAGTTGTGACGAACCCGATCAGTGGTTCGACTAGCCTTAGTATGATTTGTCGTAATTTGGTCTTTTTGAGTCATGGATGTATGTTTGCTTATGATTGCTTTGTTTCGGGCTTTACTGGGTTTGGCATTATTTTGGGAGTCGATTGGCTCCAAAGATATGGGGTAGTGGTAGACTATGAGGCGTCTTCGGTGACCATTAACGCGGATGATGGGCGGAGGGTACTGTATGGTTGCCTACCTTGTGATGGGGTGACGGCTAGTTTCCTAAATTCCCTTGACATCCCGCATGATGAATTGACAGATGTGCCTATTGCTGGAGAGTATCCGGAAATCTTTGGGGAAGTGACCGGACTTCCACCACACCGAGAGATCGAGTTTCGGATTGATTTAGTGAACGATGCCAAATCTATAGTGATGCCACTTCGTCGTATGGAGCCAAGGGAGTGGCGAGAGTTCGAAGTGCAAGTTGGCGATCTTTTGAAGAAGGGATTTATCCGAAGAAGTGTTTATGAGTGGGGAGCACCAGTTGTATTTGCTACTAAGGCAGATGGTTCCTTCGATTATGTGTAGACTACCGCGAATTGAATAAGGTGACGAGGAAGAATAAGTATCCTCTTCTGCGGATAGACGATTTGTTTGATCAGTTGAACGGAGCGAGAGTGTTCTCCCAGTTAGATCTCGCGATAGGTTTTCATCAACTCCGAGTAGCAGTTGAGAGTATACCTAAAACAACATTTTGGATGCCATCTGGATTCTATGAGTGGTTGGTCATGCCATTCGGATTGACCAATGCACCAGCATATTTTGTGGATCTTATGAATAGGGTTTTCAGGAATCAATTATATAAGTTTTTTCATGTGTTCGTGGACGATATCTTGTTTTACTCGAGGACAGAGGTGGAACACAAGAAACATTTGAGGGTAGTGATGGAGGTGTTGAGGAAACACCAATTGAAAGTGAAATTTTCTAAGTGTCACTTCTGGAGGAGGGAAGTGAGATTCTTGGGCCGCGTTGTTTCAGAGAATGGTATTGCTGTGGACTCTGCGAAGGTGGCTACGGTGCAATATTGGTCTACACCTAAGAATGTAAGGACATGAGAAGTTTCTTGGGATTAGCTGGATATTATCGTAAGTTTATCCAAGATTTTTCCAAAATAGCGGCACCGTTAACTCAGTTGACCAAGAAGAATCAAGCTTCTACTTGGGACGAAAAGTGTGAGAATGCATTCAAGAGTCTAAAGGAAAAGTTGACATTTGCACCGGTGTTGGTTATTCCTAAGGGGCACGAAGAGATGACGGTATACACGGATCCCTGTGGTACCGGACTAGGTGCTGTACATATGCAAGGAGGTAGGTTGTAGCTAATGCAAGTCAGCAACTGAAACCGCATGAGAAGAGATATCCTATCCACGATTTGGAATTGGCAGCGATCGTGTTCGCATTGAAGATGTGGAGACATTACCTCTTGGGAGAAAGATTAGAGTTGTTTACTGATCATAAGTCATTAAAGTACCTTTTCTCTAAAAAGGATTTAAATCTTCGTCAGCAGAGATGATTGGAGTTCTTGGCTTCATATAATTTCAATATCGCGTACACACCCGGGAAGGGCAATGCGGTAGCTGATGCATTGAGTAGAAGACATGCCCATTTTGTATTTTTGGAATGGAAGCAACTAGAATGTATCGCAGGATATGATTTCAGACCTAAATGTGAATTTGATCTAGAGATGTTAGCAAGTTTGACGATCAGACCGACTTTGATTGAGCGGATTGGTTCCAGCCAGAGGGATGACCCTAACCCATTGGAAATCATCTCCAAGGTAAAGATGGGTATGATGGCGAGGAGATGAATAAGTATGGACTTGATCGAGAAGGATGGCTTCGAAAGAATGGCAGACTAGTTGTACCCAATGTTAATGGATTGAGAGATGAAGTTCTTAGAGAGTCATCACTCAAAACTGACTATACATCCCAGTGGTAATAAAATGTATCGAGACATGAAGTAGACCTATTACTGGGAAGGGATGAGGAAAGACGTTGGGAAGTTTATATCTAAGTGTATGATTTGCCAGTTAGTTAAAGCCGAGCAAAAGAAGCCTAGTGGTTTGTTCCAACCATTGGAAATTCTCAAATGGAAATAGGAACAAGTCTCAATGGATTTCATTGATGGTTTACCAAGGACTTGATCGGGTCATGATAGTATTTAGGTGATTATAGATCGATTGACAAAAAGTGTAAGGTTTATATTGGCCAAGTCGAATAGAACGGCAGCTAAGTTAGCAGAACTGTATATGAAATGAATAGTGAGATTTCATGGAGTACCTAAAGGTATTTTGAGTGCCCGAGATCCATTATTCACTAATGGGTTTTGGAAGAGCTTTCAAGAGGCTTTAGGATCATAATTACATCTCAGTACCGCCTACCATCCTCAAACCGACGGTCAAACGGAGAGGGTGAATCGTGTATTAGAGGATCTCTTAAGAGCTTGTATATTGGATTTTGGAGGGTCATGGGATGACCATTTGCATCTGGTTGAGTTCGCATATAATAATAGTTATCAGTCTAATATTGGTATGGCTCAATTTGAAGCTTTATACGGAAGACCGTGCAACTCACATCATGTTGGTTAGAAACCGGTGAGAAATTTGTGCTTGGGCCAGATGTAATAAGAGAAACTTCGGATAAGATCAAGGTTATTCAACAACGAATGAAGGCTGCCCAAGATAGACAGAAGAGTTATGCTGATAAAAGGCGAAGAGAATTGAAATTCTCCGTTGGCGACCTGGTATTTGTCAAAATCTCTCCAATAAAGAGTGTGGTTCGTTTTGGTAGGAGAGGCAAATTAGCACCAAGGTTTGTTGGTCCGTTTCCAGTTCTCGAACAAGTTGGGAATTTAGCGTATAAAGTCGGATTACCTGACAAGATGGCGAGAGTTCACAACGTATTCCATGTTTCCCAGTTAAGAATGTTCGTGCTCGATTCTGATATGATTATTTCACCAGATCAATTGGACGATATCGAGGTATAATCCGAGGCAATTGGGAGTCACAGGATGATTCGTATTGTCGGACACGATACAAAACAACTTCGAAGGAAGACGGTGGAACTAGTCAAGGTCCAGTGGGGTGATATTAAGAATGATTGTACTTGGGAAACCGAGGAAAGCATAAGGAAGTCATATCCAGAACTCTTTGCCTGGTAAGATTTTAAATCGCAATATAGTTATTCCCTTGTTATTAATTTGCATGCAAGGATAGGCTTGTTGTGTTATTATGTATGTTTGATTGTTTGTAAATGGTTGATAGGCATGCTGCCAACGTTGTACTTTTTGGTTAAGGAATTTCGGGGGCGAAATTTCTTAAGGGGGGAGAGTGTAACGACCCACATTCTATGTATTGGAGGATCGTAAATATTTATTTTATTTTCATACGAAGTCATATGGTCGTGTAACATTGGGGAACAACTATTGGGGTCATTTCCCATGTTCATGATTTTTACCGATTTTTAAATGACTGTTTTGCCCCTGGAGAATCTTGTTTTGCCTATAATTTTTGATTGGTAAGGAGTTTTGACCTAAAACCACTTCCGTTGGATTCAGATAATGGTTTACCTTTTCGTAGAGTGGTCATGTTAATCAAATGGACTTACCATTTGGGAGATATGGCCGAAATAAGGTTTGCAAGGTGAAAAATATCATAATCGGGCTTAACTGGGTGATTAGCAGCTAAGCCCATAACTCATTTTGGGATTAGGGTTATCGGAGGGCTGATAGAGTTTGGAAAATCAGTTTTATTCATTTTTCTAGCCGCCATTTACCTTCCTCTAACCTTAGCAATGGCCTCCAACTCTCAAATCACCTTTTAATCACTTTCTAATCCAATATTAAGCTAATCAACATCAAATCAAGGCAAATTAACATCAAATTGGAAGTAGAGTTGCTGTGTTGCATTGGGGTTCGAACCAAATCAGAGATATTTTCAGATCTGAGATTTGTTCATGGCTAAGGTGAGTGATTAGCATGTTTTTACAATAATTACGGCTAATTAGGGGTGATTAGTGATAATTAGCGAAATTATGCATCATAAAAATCTAGAAACATATGTAGAAATTCTTAAATATAATTTTATGCCTTTGGTAGAAATTTGGGTTAATGTGGATTAGGTTTGCTAACCATGTAGTTAAAACATGATAAAGGGGATTAAGGGGAAAATCATGGTTTTGGGTATGTTTGATCCATATTAACATGTTGAATTGTTGTTTTGGTGTTTATGGTTGATTATACATTTTTTAGTATAATTTTTGATTACATATAAAAGTTAGGATGGTCGAAAACACCGTCGTATGGCATAAATAGCTTGCTGGAAAGTTGCAGGAAATTGGTCAGACCCGACCCGCTCGTGAAGCACCCCCTCCCCACGAACTGCTCGTGCTCGAGTTCCACGAGCCGATCCAGCTCGTGGCTATGGCGAACGACCCAGCTTGGGACTAGGGACCACGACCCGGAGGAGTGATGAGCCACGAACCGGAGGGAGCCACCACGAACCGACTCATCCAGAAGCTCACGAACCGGTGGAAGAACCATGACCCACGAACCAACGTCACGAGCGCGCCATGAATCGATGCCACAAGAAGGAGTTCATGAACCGGATCTGAATGGGGCCCACGAGCCGCCCCCTAATCACGACCCGAATGGGATCACGAGCCGAGCATACTCTGAACAGCGAGTTGCGGCGTATCGCGAACTGAATGGAAACTGAACCGCGGACTGGAAGAGACTAAAACCCGAGATGCAAAGGTAGTCCAAATGGGAAGTTAGAACTCAGGATCCTGATGGGAACTAACGAGTTAACTTCATGAGTTGGGCTTTACTGCGGGACATGTGCAAAGGGGTTATCGATATCCATAACTTTAGTTCACCACTGAGAGGTGGATTAGTGGTTATGGATCAGCGCAATGGGATCATTAAGACTCCCAAGGGCAAGTGATCGTAACATGGCTATGGATCAGTGCAATGGGGCAATAAGGACTCCGAAGGGCAAGGTGATCGTAGCTAGGGATTAGTAGCTATGGACCAACGCAACGGGGTCACTAAGACCCCAAGGGCAAAGTGGTGGTGATCAAAGTGGTGGATATCGTATGCTTTACGCACTGAGTGAGGGATGTAAGGATGACTGCTATGTTTGATGTTTGCTATCACCATGATATGTACACTTCCACTTTACATCATATGTCAGTGATACCTTAGAGTATTGTACATCCTATTGTGCTAACTCTTTGGTTGCAGGTTCAGGTATGATTATTTAGACCTGTTATTGTTCTGTTTTGCTGATATCGCTCATACCAGACTTTTGTCTGACCCAGAGTTTTATGTCTCTTCTTATTACTCGGGGTGCTCCTAAATGAGCAGACTAGAGACAGCTTAGGTGTTATGCACGAGTAGATGTCCGGGGACAAGCAGGAGGCTTCCACGTGCTATTTACATATATCCTCCTTGTGTTGTTGCTGGTCACTGCTTTGGGCATTAGTAGTGTACCTTTTCTATTTTTCTTTAGAGACAGTATTTTGAAGTTGTAATAAATGTTTGGACCATAAGCTGTATTTTGGATTCCGCTGCTATGATAGTTTAGTTTTCAGTTTATGCACTGTCTTGCCTGCTTTATGTCAAATTATGTTATTGTTATATTTTATTCCATGTGTTGTGAAATATACCATATGTTCTTGATGATTCTAGTTTCAAATTCCTTTTCCTTTGACGACCGTCCCGTGCTAGTCGGACATTGGCACAGCGCATTTCGGGAAAATGTCGGTTGGTTCGGGGCGGGCCATCACACTTGGTCCAAGCTCGCTTGCAGAAGGACTCAGAATCACATAACAACATTGCCCACAAAAACGCATAGCCATATGTTTTAGTCTTATGGATTGACACTGGTCCATGGGCTATGAACCAATATCAATCCATGAAGATGCAATATTTTGCATCCCGAACTTCATGGTCGAACTCCTTGAGTCCTTTTGGGCTTGTTACGAGTTTTAATGCTAATTGACCTTCACTTTATAGTGTTTAGGAATTATTCTTTTCATTGCACATGCTTCCTTTATTCCATCGAGCGACCATAGCTAAAACTAATCCAATTGCAACCAAACCTGGTTTCACTAGGATTCTGGAAGACTTCGGGCCTCAATGGCATAAGATTTGTGTTAAAATATCTTGAACCTATGGGTTGGTACCGGGCGGTACTAGGAGTTTGAAATATAACTCTCACGATCTCTTTTAGACTGTCGACCTTAAGTCGCATACAGTTCGCATTTGGGCATCACGGGCACCCATTTATACTCATCTGTTATTGGTTCAGGCTTGAGTTGTAGGCATTGTTTGTTCGCCAATTTATCGTCAAATCCAATCTCTGAGGATTGGAGTTGGCCAAGTGAACGGTCGGTATCACATTCGCATAGGCTGGAATGGTTGCATTTAGGCCTAAAAGCTTCTTCCACCATGCCAGTAAAAACTGCATGCCAGCCAATACCACTCACAATGGTACCGCAATTATTGGTACCAGATTTAGTTTTGCGGTTTGCCGAGCCAACTATACGAACACGGCATGACATTGGTAACAAATTTTGTATACCTAATATTATCGAACCGACCAAAACCCTATAAATAAAGGCCGAAACTGTCATAGCCCATAAAGACAGCAATTTCAAATCTAACTTAAGTCCATAAACACAACTCTCTATCCTTGATCTGTTCTTTAATCAATAATTCTTCTTACTTACCAGCAACATCGAAGGTAGAAAAAGAGAGAGCAAAAAACTCCTCAGTCAACGTGGAATTGCGGATTTGGCATGAAAGGTGCTATTCATATTTCATTCTTAGATTAGCATCGATAATTCATAGTTATTAGTATTAATTTGTAAGCTATAATATACAAGATAACAATTACTTACAGAGGAATTATTTGAATTTTAAATTTTTTGAATTGGGTACAAATTTGAATTCGATTTCTAATACTGTAGTTGGTGAAAGCAATAAATTTTTAGTTTATCAGACCTGATAAACAGTGGATGGTAGCAGCTTTTGTTCACCACTGTTACTTAATTTTTGTTCAACAGCGTTAATTGCAAAGGGCATAGCCGTTATTTTTTCAATTCTTGTTGATACAAACAAGATATGTTTTGTCTACTGAAATATGGAAACCAAGGGACTGTAATTCTGTGAATTAACAAGTTGTTTTCTAAGTAATATTTTTTAAAGAATGATTGTTGATTTCTTACATTGTTGGGTGCATGATTTATATCATATTTTTTATTCTTAATAGTTTATACACCTCAGTTCAAACTTTAAATTATTTTTGTCCAACCAAGAGGCATTTTTTGATTGTCATGAAATTCTTGTCTAATTAAACTTGAATTTTTTTTATCTTTGTAATGTAACCCTACATATTGTAACAATAAGAATTGCGAATCCTGATTTGATTGTCCATGTAGTTTACTAGTTTATGCAAATTTCTTTGTTTTCACCTAATGTTTTCACTTAAAGGAAAGGTGTGCAAACATTACTCTTTCTAAGAATTGGACCTTTCAATTTTTTTGTTATGTGTTCACAGTAGTATGTTGATGTATTAACCATTCTTTTTATCAGTATTTGAATTAAACAATGTTAATGGCAATCAATTTTAGAAGAATATGGTTATTCCTCTATGCTGGCTTTCATATATTCAATTATTTTGATATGTGTCAAACTTTAATTTGTAATTTCATTTGATTTCGTCTTTGGACAGAAATATTTCATATATCATTTTGTGTATTATAAGTAGATGGACTCTATGCCGACAACCAACCCTAAATTCTTTACTATGGAAATTTCTCAAACTACCCCGACTTGTGTGCAAAATAGTGCAGATCATCAAATGCATTAGAAAACCAAGTCCTCCATTGTGGTGAAAAAAAGAAGAAGACCCACCAGTGATATTTGGAAATGTTTCAGCAAGATAAAGGTGCCAAATATAAAGAAAATTCTCTACTTGTATGTACTACAAAAGAGAAAGTTCTTTCTCATAATAGAAAAAATGGCATGCCATCTCTTTGGAATCATTCCAAGGGATGTAGATAATCCCCATTACATGTGAATGAGGATTCAAAGCGAAAAATAATCAATAAAGACAATTTGCAGGAGCAACACATAATTTTAATCAAAAAATTCAGATGAGAAGTGTTTTGAGATGATAGTAAAGGATGAATTATCTTTCAGGTTCATAGAAAATGGAGGTTTTAAGAGATTTTTACAGGAATTATAGCCCAGGTATAAAGTATCGGGAAGAAAAACATTTGCAAAAGGAATTCTAGCCAAATATCAATTGGAGAAAGCAAAGTTAATGAGTTTGTTTAACTCAAACAACACTAAGATTTCATTAACCACCCATTGTTGGACGTCAATGCAAAACATGTATTACGTAGTTGTAACTAGGACTGTATGTCGGACAGGACGGTCCGTTGTCCGGCTTGGTCCGAGGCTATATGGTGTCCGGACCATGTCCATACGATTCCCTTATAGGACAAGACTAGGACACACCAGTGTTCGATCTGATCCCAAATGTTCAATGTTTTTCTATTGTCCAAGGCTATATCAGACAGGACGGTTCGTTGTCCAGCTCGGTCTGAGGCTATATGGTGTCAGGTCCATGTCTGTCTGAATCCCTTATAGGTGTTACAACCCAAACTCACCCTTACGGGAAAGCACGGATTGTAATGAGAACACGACAAATCAGAACAAACGATAGAAAATTTCATTGCTGTTACAACAATTACATCAGAGTACAAGAATATAACAGAGTATGAATAAATAATACATCAGAAAAATATCAGAGATTAAAATACATTACATAGCAGCGGAAAAATAATACATAACACAACTGAAAGAGATACATGGATACACAGCTTTCTGAATATAGCTCCAGCTATAAATCCAGGATCCTGCGAATATAATATCTGCAAAACAAAAACTACTAGCTTCCCGTGTGGAAAATAGGGGCTGCCAGAGTTTAGGTTAAAACAATAAACTCCAGGTCAGTCATGGGACTGGTATGAGAACTAAAACAGCTATTTAAAACTTTACTTTAGAAATAAAGTAAATCAAGGGGCAACACCGTATAACATGGAACAGGTTTTCTCCCAAGAATACCAGTGCATAAAACAGTTTATATGCGAAGCGATGCTTTTTGAAAAATGAAGATATTATAAGACTCAGGTTCTATTACACAATGCAATGCAAGCCGGAGGATAGAGTTTTCCCTTATAATAGCCAAACATGCTTGGTACGTTTAAAACAAATCATTTTGATGTTACTATAAGTGTACATTTTCAAAAATCGCTTCAAATATAAATGTATCAATCATAGACGGCATGGGTACCAAGTGTGACGGCCCGCCCCGCACCAGCCTGCATTTCCTCCGAAAGTGCGCTGTACACATGCCCAACTAGCACGGGATGGTCGTCAGGAGAAAGGAAAGAAGAGAATGAACTAATCAAGGAACCTGTAGAATGTCTCACAGCGCATGGGATAAAATATAATAATAACATACTTGACATAAAACAGGCGAGACAGTGCATAAGCTGATAACTAATAATCAATGTCAACATCAGAGCAGCGGAAATCCAAATACAGCTTATTACAACTTTCCAAATTTACTGTCTCTAACAAAAGAAAACTAAAGTAGAAGATGCACCACCAATGCCCAAGCAGTGATCTTCAACAACACAGGGAGAATACTATATATATTACGTGGAAGCCTCCTGCTCGTCTCCGGATCATCTACCCGTGCATCACCAGCTAACCTGTCTCTAGTCTGCTCGTGTGAGCACCCAGAGTAATAAGAGGAGACATAAAACTCTGGGTCAGACATAAAGCCTGGTATGAGCGATAAGCATCTAAACAGAGTAATAACAGGTATACTAAACCATACCTGAATCTGGACCTGCAACCAAAGAGTTAGTACCACATACCGTACAATACTCTAGGGTGCCATAATAAAGGGTGTAAGGATACGGGGGTGGGGTGTGCATGTCATAATGATAGCAAACAAATCAACCATAGCAACCATCCTCACATCTCTCACTCAGTGCGTAAAGCATACGACATTTACCACCTTGGAACACTAGACAAATTGAGGTAACGACGAATCCTGACTTGTAGAAACCCTGCTATGACCAAGCTAAACATATGGAGTCATGACCAAACATTTCAATGACCCACTTCATTGGTTGTAGCCCTTGGTTCTACCGATGCCATAATGGCCCTGAATCCGCCTTCGTACCTCCTACCATAGTGGTCCAAAGCTATAGGCATCGATAACCCCTTAACACGCGTCCCGCAGCAAAGCCCAATCATGAAGCCCACTCATTGGTTCCCAACTGGATCCTGAGTCAAAGCTCCTCATTTGGACTTCCTTTGCATCTCGGGTTTTGATCGAGTTGGAGTGGGTCTTCAAAAGAGTCATCGCGTAGTAGTAATAGCCCATGTACGGTTCGGTTCGGTGCTCCTCGTCTAGATCGGTTCGGTTCGGTGTTCATCTCTTCATTCAGCTCGGGTTGGATACTCCACTTCGGGTCGGGTCGGTGTCCTCCGGTTCGGGTCGGTGTCCTCCTCCGGGTCGGGTCGGGTTACTTTCTTCCTTCTAGTTCTTCTTCAATCAGCTCCCTCTTTTCCATCCACTCCGATCCGATCCGATCCGATCTGATCCCTTCACCTTCTCCCGCTGTAGCCTTCCATTCTTAAGGCGATCCGATCTGGTCTCCACTATTCTTTCGATCTGATCCCCTTGTCCACTCCAACTCTAAGCAAACGGCCTTCCTTCTCGCCAAGCCTCCTATGTGCCAAACTCCGGTTCGGGTCGGATTTCTTGCCCAGTTCACATATCCGATCCGAGCCCCCATCCGATCCGATCCGAAGCCTTGCACAACTTTCTGCAACTTTTCCAGCAACTTGTTTACGCCGTTCGACGACGTTTTTGACAAATCTAACTATTCTAATCAATCACAATTCATGTCAAATAGTCATAACAACATAGCAAACTAACCTTAAACACCAAAACAATGAATTTATATGTCAAAATGGATCAAACGTGCCCAAAACCCCTTATTTTCCTATAATCCTTCTTAATCATGTTTAAGCACATACTTAGTAAAACTTAATCAAATCGTCTAAATTTTCTAACAGAGGCATGAAATATTATTTAAGAATTTCTAAACATTTTTCCAGAATTTATTAGTGTATAAATTCACTAATCTTCACTAATTACCCTTAATTAACTGTAATTAGTGTCAAAATGATGCTATCACTCACCTTGGCCACAAAATAAAACACCAAATCTGAAATATTCTCTGTTTGGGTCGAATTCCTATGTATAGCAGCAGCTCAACCTTGCTTTGTTGCTATTTGGCCTTGTTTTGATGTAGTTTAGGCTTAATCTTCACTAAAAATGTGTTTTGGAGTGGTTTTAGAGGATGAAAGACATTACTAAGGTCTCAAGAAGGTTTGTGGCGGCTCAAAACTGAAATGAAAGTGATAACCTAACCCTAATCAGTCTTCCTATACCTCTAAACCCGAAATTCCCCTGTGGGCCTAGCTGCTAATCACCCGGTTAAGCCCAATTAAGCTGTTTCTCACCATCTGAAACTTGTTTCAGCCATATCTCCCAAACGGTGAGTCCGTTTGACTAGTGTGACCACTCTACGGAAAGAGAAACCATCATCCGGAGCCAATGGAAGTGGTTTCAGGTCAAAATTCCTTTCCAGTCAAAAGTTATGGCCAAAACAGTGCCAACTAGGGGTAAAATGGTCATTTAAAAATCGGGAAAATTCATGAACATAGGAAACGACCACAATAGTCGTCTCCCAAAGTTACATGACCATACGACTTCGTATGTGACAGAAATAAATATCCTACGATCCTATGATGCGTAGAATGCGGGTCGTTACACTCTCCCCCCCTTAAGAAATTTCGCCCCCGAAATTCCTTAACCCAAAACATACAAAGGATCCCGCATGCCTAACAACCACATACAACAATCAAACATGCAAAACAAGCAAACAATCCTATCCTAGCATGCGGAAAACTAAATCGAAGTCAAAATCTTACCAGGCAAAGAGTTCTGGGTGTGTCTTCCTAATGTTCTCCTCTGTCTCCCAAGTACAATCATTCTCGTCCTCGCCCCACTGAACCTTGACTAGTCTCACCGCCTTCCTTCGAAGTTGCTTCATGTCGTACTCGACAATACGGGCCGGCTTGCGGTTCCCAACCGCCTCGGGTTCTACTTCGAAGTCCTCTAACTGATCAGGTGTAATAGCCACATTAGGGTCGTGCACAAACTTCCTTAACTGGGAAACATGAAATACGTTGTGAACTCCCGCCATCTTGTCTGATAAGTCAATTCTATATGCCAAATTCCCGACTAGTTCAAGAACAGGGAATGGGCCAACGAATCTTGGTGCCAACTTTCCTCTCCTGCCAAATCGTATTACGCTCTTCAACGGAGAAATCTTGACAAACACCAAGTCGCCAACGGAGAATTTTAAGTCTCTTCTCCTCTTATCGGCATAACTCTTCTGCCTATCTTGGGCAGCCTTCATTCGTTGTTGAATGGTCTTGATTTTATCTGAAGTTTCCCTCACCACATCTGGTCCAAGCATAAACTTCTCGCCGGTCTCTATCCAACATGATGGTGAATTGCAAGGTCTTCCGTACAAAGCTTCAAACGGAGCCATACCGATACTGGATTGGTAGCTATTATTATATGCAAACTCTACTAGATGCAAATGGTCATCCCATGATCCACCAAAATCCAATATACATGCTCTCAAGAGATCTTCCAAAATACGATTCACCCTCTCCGTCTGACCGTCGGTCTGAGGATGATATGCGGTACTGAGATGTAACTCTGACCCTAGAGCTTCTTGTAAGCTCTTCCAAAACCCACTAGTGAACAACGGGTCTCGGTCACTCACAATGCTTTTAGGTACTCCATGGAATCTCACTACCCACTTCATATACAATTCTGCTAACTTAGCTGCCGTTCTGGTCGATCTGACTGGTATAAATCTTGCACTTTTGGTTAATCGGTCCACAATCACCCAAATGCTATCATGTCCCGATCTAGTCCTTGGTAAACCATCAATGAAATCCATCGAGACTTGCTCCCATTTCCATTCGGGAATTTCTAATGGCTGTAACAACCCACTAGGCTTCTTTTGCTCGGCTTTAACTAGCTGGCAATTCATGCATTTGGATATAAACTCCCCAACGTCTCTTTTCATCCCTTCCCAGTAGTAAGTCTGTCTCATGTCTCGATACATCTTATTACCACCGGGGTGTATAGTCAGTTTTGAGTGATGACATTCTCTAAGCACTTCATCTCTCAATCCATTGACATTGGGTACAACGAGCTTTCCATTCTTTCTAAGCCATCCATCTTGATCAAGCCCATACTTGCTCATCTCCTCATCGATACCCATCTCTAACTTGGAGATGATTTCCAATAGGTTTGGATCGTCCCTCTGACTAGAGCCGATCCGCTCAATTAAAGTGGGTCTGATCGTCAAACTTGCTAACATTTCTGGGTCCAATTCGCACTTTGGTCTGAAATCAAACCCCGCGATATACTCCAGTTGCTTCCATTCAAGGAACATAGCCCCTAAACTGGCATGTCTTCGACTCAACGCATCGGCTACCGCATTGCCCTTTCCCGGTGTATATGCGATATCGAAATCATATGAAGCTAAGAACTCTAACCACCTCTGCTGACGAAGATTCAAATCCTTTTGAGAGAAAAGATACTTCAGCGACTTATGATCAGTAAACAGCTCGAATCTTTCTCCATAGAGATAATGTCTCCACATCTTCAATGCGAATACGATCGCTGCCAATTCCAAATCATGGATAGGATACCTCTTCTCATGCGGTTTCAGTTGCCTGCTTGCATAAGCTACAACCCTACCACCCTGCATCAACACAGCACCTAGTCCGGTACCACAAGCATCTGTATATACCGTCATCTCTTCACTCCCCTTGGGAATGACTAACACTGGTGCACTTGTCAACTTTTCTTTTAGACTCTTGAATGCATCCTCGCACCTTTCGTTCCAAACAAAAGCTTGATTCTTCTTTGTCAACTGAGTCAACGGTGCTGCTATCTTGGAGAAGCCTTGGATAAACTTACGATAATATCCCGCTAATCCCAAGAAACTTCTTACGTCTGTTGCATTCTTGGGCGTAGACCAATCTTGCACCGTAGCCACCTTAACAGGATCCACGGCGATACCATTTTCTGAAACAACATGGCCCAAGAATCTCACTTCCTTCCTCCAGAAGTGACACTTAGAAAACTTTGGTTTCAATTGGTGTTTCCTCAACACCTCCATCACTGTCCTCAAATGTTCCTTGTGTTCTTCCTTGTTCCTTGAGTAAACCAAAATATCATCCACGAACACAAGAACAGACTTATTCAACTGATCTCTGAACACCCTATTCATAAGATCCACAAAATATGTCGGGGCATTAGTCAGCCCAAATGGCATAACCAACCATTCATAAAATCCAGA
Source organism: Allium sativum (assembly GCA_030737875.1). Lineage (NCBI taxonomy): Eukaryota > Viridiplantae > Streptophyta > Magnoliopsida > Asparagales > Amaryllidaceae > Allium > Allium sativum. The sequence goes on from CM060915.1 coordinate 384,160,242, forward strand.
CGGCGTTCGAAATGTCGTTTTAGCTATACTCTCAGCTTCCACTCTAAGCTGATGAAAACCTGTCGCGAGATCCAACTGGGAGAACATTCTCGCGCCACTCAACTGATCGAACAAATCATCTATCCGCGGGAGAGGATACTTATTCTTCCTCGTCACCTTGTTCAACTCGCGGTAGTCTACACACAAACGAAGGGAACCATCCGCCTTGGTAGCAAACACAACTGGTGCTCCCCATTCAGAGACACTCCTTCTGATAAATCCCTTCTTCAAAAGATCGCTGACTTGCACCTCGAGCTCTCGCTGCTCCCTTGGTGCCATACGACGAAGTGGCATCACTATAGGTCTGGCATCTTTTACCAAATCAATACGGAACTCAATCTCTCGGTGTGGTGGAAGTCCGGTCACTTCTTCGAAAACATCCGGATACTGGCCAACCACGGGCAAACCTGACAACTCACTATGCGGAATGTCGAGGGAGTTTAGAAAACTAGCCAATACCCCCTCACTGGGTAGACCACCAAACACTATCCTCCGCCCATCATCCGCTCTAGCTGTCACCAAAAAGCCCTCACAGTCTACCACCACCCCGTATCTTCGGAGCCAATCTACTCCCAAAATAATGCCAAACCTAGTAAAGCCCAAAACAAAGCAATCACAAACAAACATGCATCCATGACTCGATAATACCACATTACGACAAATCATGCTAAGGCTAGTAGAACCACCAATCGGGTTCGTCACTACTAAAGGTCTATCGACAATCTCGGGCTCCAATCCCAACCTATCTACCAGGTCACTAGATATGAAAGAACTGGAAGCTCCGGTATCAAACAAAACTCTAACAGGAACATCATAAACAGAAAGCATACCTTGAATGACGACATTCTTTCCCTTCTCCGCCGCAGTTGGGGCATTCGACGAAGAAGGAATAGCATTAAGGGCGTATGCTTTCACCATTTGCTTTTCTTTAGGGGGTTGCGGACACTTGTCCTTGTGATGTCCCATTTGGCCACAGTTGAAGCACTTCCTATCCGCTGGCTTGGCCCGACAATTACTAGCATAATGGCCCTTCTTACCACAGCTGAAGCACTCAACATCTTGTTTATTCTTTTTCTTCTGGCCATCCTTAGTCTGACTCTGCTTTCTTTTATTCTGGGAACCACCCTTGCCTCCCCGCTTGTTTGTGGCTTTGGCTCATCTGCGGATGCAACCTCAGTCTTCGGCTTAGGGTAGAGACTCTCTGATCTTAATGCTTTCCCCACAATCGACTCAAACGTCTCATCGATGTGGTTAATAAGCCTTTCCCCTAAGTACTGATCTAACCCAGTTATGAATTTCTCATTCTTCTTCTCGGCAGTATCAATAAGAGATAACCCATACTTTGACAAAGTGTCGAATTCAGCAATGTACTCCGAGACAGCTCTGCCATTCTGCTTGAGCTCCAAGAATTTCTTAAACAGCACTGACTTCTGAGCAGCTGGAATGAACTTCTCGCTAAAGCGAGCTTTAAACTGCTCCCAAGTAATCTGATCTTCGGGAGTAGCTGCCTTTATAGCATTCCACCAATTCATTGCCCACCCTTGCAGCTGACGGGACGCTAGCTTTCTCTTCATCGCATCCTCGATACCCAAATCCTCGAAGATACGTTCGCAACTATCCAACCAATCCTGAACATCTGTGGCCGACTCCGTTCCGTGGAACGGCTTCCCACCAAGGCTAGTATAATCCTTATTCAGCTTGGCGAAGTCGACTCTTGGCGCCTGCACTATTGGACCACCACCATTTCCACCATTGGGAACTGCCCTCCGTACATCTCTAAGCATCTCTCTCATGAGGTCAGTAAACATCGTCCTCATGTCAGCAGCATTCCCATTATTGGCTCCCCTACCAGCACCTCTAGTATCTCGGCTCATCGTCAATCTGAAAAAGGAAACGATTAACGATTCCATAGTGGTGCTAGTGCAGTACGACTTCATTCTTATACTACTAATAGTATATATATAGCTTTTGAAAACCAAAATAACCACAAATACGCTCTCTCGTATACGTATATTATCTCTCCCTGATAACTTCCCTAGGTTAACTATGCAACCTAGAGCTCTGATACCAAGTGTGACGGCCCGCCCCGCACCAGCCTGCATTTCCTCCGAAAGTGCGCTGTACACATGCCCAACTAGCACGGGATGGTCGTCAGGAGAAAGGAAAGAAGAGAATGAACTAATCAAGGAACCTGTAGAATGTCTCACAGCGCATGGGATAAAATATAATAATAACATACTTGACATAAAACAGGCGAGACAGTGCATAAGCTGATAACTAATAATCAATGTCAACATCAGAGCAGCGGAAATCCAAATACAGCTTATTACAACTTTCCAAATTTACTGTCTCTAACAAAAGAAAACTAAAGTAGAAGATGCACCACCAATGCCCAAGCAGTGATCTTCAACAACACAGGGAGAATACTATATATATTACGTGGAAGCCTCCTGCTCGTCTCCGGATCATCTACCCGTGCATCACCAGCTAACCTGTCTCTAGTCTGCTCGTGTGAGCACCCAGAGTAATAAGAGGAGACATAAAACTCTGGGTCAGACATAAAGCCTGGTATGAGCGATAAGCATCTAAACAGAGTAATAACAGGTATACTAAACCATACCTGAATCTGGACCTGCAACCAAAGAGTTAGTACCACATACCGTACAATACTCTAGGGTGCCATAATAAAGGGTGTAAGGATACGGGGGTGGGGTGTGCATGTCATAATGATAGCAAACAAATCAACCATAGCAACCATCCTCACATCTCTCACTCAGTGCGTAAAGCATACGACATTTACCACCTTGGAACACTAGACAAATTGAGGTAACGACGAATCCCGACTTGTAGAAACCCTGCTATGACCAAGCTAAACATATGGAGTCATGACCAAACATTTCAATGACCCACTTCATTGGTTGTAGCCCTTGGTTCTACCGATGCCATAATGGCCCTGAATCCGCCTTCGTACCTCCTACCATAGTGGTCCAAAGCTATAGGCATCGATAACCCCTTAACACGTGTCCCGCAGCAAAGCCCAATCATGAAGCCCACTCATTGGTTCCCAGCTGGATCCTGAGTCAAAGCTCCTCATTTGGACTTCCTTTGCATCTCGGGTTTTGATCGAGTTGGAGTGGGTCTTCAAAAGAGTCATCGCGTAGTAGTAATAGCCCACGTACGGTTCGGTTCGGTGCTCCTCGTCTAGATCGGTTCGGTGTTCATCTCTTCATTCAGCTCGGGTTGGATACTCCACTTCGGGTCGGGTCAGTGTCCTCCGGGTCGGGTCGGTGTCCTCCTCCGGGTCGGGTTGGGTTACTTTCTTCCTTCTAGTTCTTCTTCAATCAGCTCCCTCTTTTCCATCCACTCCGATCCGATCCGATCCGATCCCTTCACCTTCTCCCGCTGTAGCCTTCCATTCTTAGGTCGATCCGATCTGGTCTCCACTATTCTTTCGATCCGATCCCCTTGTCCACTCCAACTCTAAGCAAACGGCCTTCCTTCTCGCCAAGCCTCCTATGTGCCAAACTCCGGTTCGGGTCGGGTTTCTTGCCCAGTTCACATATCCGATCCGAGCCCCCATCCGATCCGATCCGAAGCCCTGCACAACTTTCTGCAACTTTTCCAGCAACTTGTTTACGCCGTTCGACGACGTTTTTGACAAATCTAACTATTCTAATCAATCACAATTCATGTCAAATAGTCATAACAACATAGCAAACTAACCTTAAACACCAAAACAATGAATTTATATGTCAAAATGGATCAAACGTGCCCAAAACCCCTTATTTTCCTATAATCCTTCTTAATCATGTTTAAGCACATACTTAGTAAAACTTAATCAAATCGTCTAAATTTTCTAACAGAGGCATGAAATATTATTTAAGAATTTCTAAACATTTTTCCAGAATTTATTAGTGTATAAATTCACTAATCTTCACTAATTACCCTTAATTAACTGTAACTAGTGTCAAAATGATGCTATCACTCACCTTGGCCACAAAATAAAACACCAAATCTGAAATATTCTCTGTTTGGGTCGAATTCCTATGTATAGCAGCAGCTCCAACCTTGCTTTGTTGCTATTTGGCCTTGTTTTGATGTAGTTTAGGCTTAATCTTCACTAAAAATGTGGTTTGGAGTGGTTTTAGAGGATGGAAGCCATTACTAAGGTCTCAAGAAGGTTTGTGGCGGCTCAAAACTGAAATGAAAGTGATAACCTAACCCTAATCAGTCTTCCTATACCTCTAAACCCGAAATTCCCCTGTGGGCCTAGCTGCTAATCACCCGGTTAAGCCCAATTAAGCTGTTTCTCACCATCTGAAACTTGTTTCAGCCATATCTCCCAAACGGTGAGTCCGTTTGACTAATGTGACCACTCTACGGAAAGAGAAACCATCATCCGGAGCCAATGGAAGTGGTTTCAGATCAAAATTCCTTTCCAGTCAAAAGTTATGGCCAAAACAGTGCCAACTAGGGGTAAAATGGTCATTTAAAAATCGGGAAAAATCATGAAAATAGGAAACGACCACAATAGTCGTCTCCCAAAGTTACATGACCATACGACTTCGTATGTGACAGAAATAAATATCCTACGATCCTATGATGCGTAGAATGCGGGTCGTTACAGGTACCATATATCATGTCACCATACTAGGCTCTATAATTAAACCGAAATGTCACGTATTGGAAATTGGATTTCATCTATGAGTCGAGGCTAGGGATGGCTCCTCACCGATTCGAGACACTCTAGCAAATGCCTCAGGATTACATGCCGTAGGGATCTTCAGGGCCGGTCCACACTTACGTTATGGATTAGTATTTTTGAACACACGTTTCCCGGTCCTATCGGACCTATCCATCGGCCCCGCAGTGACCGGTATATCCGAGGCGCCTCGCTATCCATCATCCACATAGGTAAACATAAATAAATGTCTGGGCTCTATACCATGACACCACCCATAGATAGAAAGAAACGTCGTGCACTCCCTGCAGCCACGATCCTATTTTTGACTCATACCGAGGTGTGAGGATTGCGAATTAATGCTATACACAAAGCTATGCTATTTAAAGTCGTGCTTTGATAATCAGCCACAAGACTCTGCTTTTCAACAAAAGCCTTGATCATTTGCATCTCAGCGTGCCACACTAACAATTCACGCCATGCGAATGATGTCTATTAATATATAACATTTAAGCTCGTACATCTCGGAGAAGGGTGTTAAGCAAGAGAATAAATTCTCTACCACCAAACAGATATATATTTAATAGAGACCAATCAACACAGAATAAAATCTAATGTCAGACAAACATCCATTTACTAGTTCATTCTAGGTCTGAATAAAACCGGAGGCACCTTATTCCTCATCCCATATGTCCAATACAAGGGAGAGGTCCTAGCATATCCAGTCAATCTCCAAGTACGTTTGGACGATCACCACTTATTACCTTGTCTTATGTGTGCAGCCCAATCAAGACATCAGTAATCATCTAAACGATGTGAAGAACTCCGGTCTTTAACCACCGTCTTCATCGTCGAATGAATTATTCAGAATGGGTATAAACCCGGCCTTTTCGAATAATTCACGTAACTTATAATCAAGTGCTAAAAACACAACATATGCCTCATTCCAATTCTGAATATTCTTTTATTGAAATATTCATATCCTTTGGGAAAGGTTTCCAATTGATTTTATCAAATATAAGTTCTTTTAAATTTATACTTTAATCTTCCTTTGTATATCAATTCTAAACCATATTATGGTTTATCAACTAGTCGGGATTATCGAGCCTTACCGAAGTAATCATTTATTTATTAATCCCAACCTATTCATCCCATGGGAAAAACTGGTAATACTCCATATCTAACACCACGGTGTTATCGGTAAATTTAATTACCATTTCACGCTCAAATCTAATTAAAGATTTAACTATCGCCTGGAGTAAAATTGATGGTACTTGTAACGACCCGCATTCTACGTATCGAAGGATCGTAGAATATTTATTTCATTTTCATACGAAGTCGTATGGTCATGTAACATTGGGGAACGACTATTGATGTCATTTCCAATGTTCACGATTTTTGCCGATTTTTAAATGACCATTTTGCCCGTAGCGAATCTTTTTTTGCCCATAACTTTTGTTTGGTAAGGAGTTTTGACCTAAAACCACTTCCATTGGATTCAGATGATGGTTTCACTCTCCGTAGAGTGGTCACATTAGCCAAACAGACTTATCATTTGGGAGATATGGCTGCAATAAGGTTTAGAAGGTGAAAAACAGCTTAATCGGGCCTAATTAAGGTGATTAGCAGCTGGTTCCATAACTCATTTCGGGATTAGAGTTATGGAAGGGCCGATTGGGTTAGGGAATTCAGTTTTTGTCATTTTTCAGCCGCCACTTTTCATCTCTTGAACCCTAGCAATGGCCTCCAACACCCAAATCACCTTTTAATCCCATTCTAATCACATATTGACCTAATCAACATCAAATTAAAGTGGATTAGCACGTAGATCGAGATAGGACTGCTGTGTTGCATAGAGATTTGACCCAAAGCAGAGATAGTTTCAGATCTGAGTTTAATTTGTGGCTAAGGTGAGTCATTTGCATTGTTTTTCACTAATTAGGGGTGATTAGTGATAATTAGAAAAATTATGGCTTAGAAAAATCTGGAAAAAATTATAAAATTCTGAAATGTTATTTTACGGCTCATAAAAATTTGGGCTAATTTGGATATGTTTTGCTAATCCTATCATTAGTTATGGTTAAACATGATTAAGGGGAAACATGGGTTTTGGGTAGGTTTGATCCATACTGGCATGTTAAAATTGTTGTTTTAGTGTTTTTGGTTACTTATACATGTTGCTATTACTGTTTGGAATCTTTGATGATTGCTTAGTGGAGTTAGATTGGTCAAAAACGTCATCGTATAGTGTAAACACTTGCTGGAAAAGTCGCAGGAAGCAGTGCAGGAAACCGGATCGGATCGCCCTACCCTGACCCATTTGTGACATGGACACCGAACCGTCCACTTGGGAAGCAGGTATCACGAGCCGGTCCCCACTACTCGACCCAAGGAAGCATCACGAACCGAACCACTTTCTACGAGCCGATGCACCCCGATCCGAACCATGCTTGCACTCACGAGCAGGAAGCCACGACCCGGACCGTGAAGCATCCACGAACCGATGCACCATCCTGACCCAAACCAGTTCATCACCCCGAACTGAATCGATGACGCACCACGAGCTGGAGGAGAATCATGAACCGGACTATGATGAGGTGCTACGTGCCGAACCGTCAGGGAAAGGTGGTTACGACTGAACCGAACCAAAGATGAGAAGAAGGACCGAACTAATCTAGAGTAGACCAAACCCAAGATGCAAAGGTAGTCCAAATGAGGAGTTGTAACTCAGGATCCAGATAGGAACCAACGAGTTAACTTCATGATTGGACTTTGCTGCGGGGCGTGTGCAAAGGGGTTATCGACGTCTATAGCTTTGACTCACCACTGAGAGACAGATATTGGCTATGGATCAGTGCAGTTGAGTTGTTATGACTCCATGGGGAAAAATGATCGTAGCAGGGCTATGAGCCAGTGCAGTGGAGTTGTTATGACTCCATGGGGCGGAGTGGACATAGCAAAGGATTAGTGGTTACAGATCAGTGCAGTGGAGCCGTCATGACTCCATGGGGCAGAGTGATCATAACAAAGAATTGGGTGATCAAAGTGGTAGATATCGTATGCTTTACGCACTGAGTGAGAGATGTGAGGATGATTGCTATGTTTGATGTTTTGTTATCACCATGACATGCACACCTCCTCCCCATTATTTTCACACCATGTGTTAGTGTCACCTTAGAGTATTGTACATCCTGTTGTGCTAACTCTTTGGTTGCAGGTCCAGGTTCAGGTATGGTTATGTATACCTGTTATTTTTCTGTTTTTGCTGCTTATCGCTCATACCAGACTTTTATCTGACCCAGAGTTTTATGTCTCTTCTTACTACTCTGGGTGCTCTTAAACGAGCAGACTAGAGACAGGTCAGGTGATTATGCACGAGTAGTTGTACTGGAGACGAGCAGGAGGCTTCCACGTATGATATATATAATCTCCTTGTGTCATTGCTGGTTACTACTTCGGGCATTAGTAGTGCGTACCTCTTTCTTTTGCTTTAGAGATAGTATTTCAAAGTTGTAATAATGTTGGTTTGGATGATAAGCTGTATTTTGGATTTCCGCTGCTATGATGGTTTAGTTTTCAGCTTATGCACTATCTCGCTTGTTTTATGTTAAAGTTATGTTATTATTATATTTTATCCCTTGAACTGTGAGACATTCTACAGGTTCCTTGTTAGTTCAAATTCCTTTCTTTTCCTTTCTTTGGCGACCATCCCGTGCTAGTCGGGCATTGGCGCAGCGCACTTTCATTGGAAATGTCGGCTGGTGCGGGGCGGGCCGTCACACTTGGTATTAGAGCTCTAGGTTGCGTAGTTAACTTAGGGAAAGACACCAGGGAGAGGTAGTACGTATATGGGAGCGCGTATGTATGATATTTAGGTTTCCAAAAGCTATATATATATTTATACTATTATTATATCTAGGGATGATGTCGCACTGCACTGGCACCACTGAAGAGATGGTTAATCGTTTTCTCCTTACAGATTGAAGGATGAGCCAATATACGAGGAATACTGGTTCATGAGCCAATAATAGGAATGCTCCAGATATGAGGACGGTGTTCACTGACTTCATGAGAGAGATGCTTAGGGATGTTCAGAGGGCAGCTCCTAACGCTGCAAATGGTGGTGGTGCAGCGGTGCAGGCGCCTAGGGCCGATTTCGCCAAGCTTTGCGAGGATTACACTAATCTTGGTGGGAAGCCGTTCCACGGAACGGAATTGGCAACAGAAGTTCAGGATTGGCTTGATAGTTGTGAGCGTATCTTCGAGGATCTGCGAATCAAAGACGCGATGAAAAGGAAGCTAGCATCCCATCAACTGCAAGGACGGGGTATGAATTAGTGGAATGCTATTAAGGCAGCTACCCCTGAGGATCAAGTTACATGGGATCAGTTCAAGGCTCGGTTCAGTGATAAGTTTATCCCAGCTGCTCAGAAATCAGAATAGGAAGTTCTTAGAGCTTAAGCAGAATGGTAGGGCAGTCTCGGAATATATTGCTGAGTTTGATACTTTATTGAAGTATGGATTATCCCATATTAATACTCCCGAGAAGAAGAATGAGAAGTTCATAATATGCTTAGATCAGTAATTGGGGGAAAGGCTTATAAACAATATTGATGAGACTTTTGAATCGATTGTTGGGAAAGCATTGAGGTCAGAGAGCCTTTATCCTAAGCCGAAGACTGAAGTCGCTGTTGCATCTGCAGAGGGGCTAAAGCCGCAGGCAAGCGGTGGAGGCAAGAACAATTCTCAGAATAAAAGGAAGAAGAATCAGACCAAGGATGGTCAGAAAAAGAGGGATAAGAAAGATGTTGAGTGCTTTAGCTATTGCAAGAAGGGCCATTATGCCAAAGAATGTCGGGCCAAGCCAGAGGACAGGAAGTGCTTCAATTGCGGCCAAGTGGGACATCACAAGGATAAATGTCCACAACCTCCTAAAGAGAAGAAGATTCTGAAGGCATATGCTATTAATGTTGTTCCTTCTTCGTCGAATGCCCCAACTGCGGCGGAGAAAGGAAAGAATGTCGTCATTCAAGGTTTGCTTTCTATTTATGATGTTCCTGTTCGAGTATTGTTTGATACCGGGGCTTCCCGTTACTTCATATCTAGTGACTTGGTAGATGGGTTGGGATTGGAACCCGAGATAGTCGATAGACCTTTAATTGTGAGGAACCCGATTGGTGGTTCGACTAGCCTTAATGTGATTTTTCGAAATTTGGTCTTACCGAGTCATGGATGTATGTTTGCTTGTGATTGCTTTGTTTTGGGCTAAACTGGGTATGGCATTATTTTGGGAGTCGATTGGCTCCAAGATATGGGGTAGTGGTAGACTGTGAGGGATTTTCGGTGACTATTAGGGCGGATGATAGGCGAAGGGTAGTGTTTGGTGGCCTACTTAGTGATGAGGTGATGGCTAGTTTTCTAAATTCCCTCGACATCCCCTAGGATGAGTTATCAGGTGTTCCCGTTGCTGGCCAGTATCCGGATATCTTCGGGGAAGTGATCGGGCTTCCACCACACCGAGAGATTGAGTTCCGTATTGACTTAGTGAAAGATGCCATACCTATAGTGATGCCACTTCATCGTATGGCACAAAGGGAGCAGCGAGAGCTCGGGGTGAAAGTAAGCGATCTTTTGAAGAAGGGATTTATCAGAAGAAGTGTTTCCGAGTGGGGAGCACCAGTTGTATTTGCCACTAAGGCAGATGGTTCCCTTCGTTTGTGTGTGGATTATCGCGAGTTGAATAAGGTGACTAGAAAGAATAAGTATCCTCTTCCATGGATAGATGATTTGTTTGACCAACAGGAAAGAGTAAGAGTGTTCTCCTAGTTGGACCTCGCGACATGTAACGGCTTGGGTTTCGCCAGACCCGATCGATCGCAAAATCGACTAAGACCGTTCAAAACCCGAATACGTTAACTCTGGGAATACAACACATTAGAACAATAACAGCAGACTTTTATAAACATCATAATAATGTTACATCAGAGTACATCGATAAAATTACAGTGGAAGATAAATTTCAATAAATTAAATACAATAAACAACGGAAGACTTCTATGCTCTGGACACAGCTTTAGGCTTCGAACTAGAATCCTGCTCAAGAGATAGATATCTGCAAAAAGCTACTCGACTGCTCGTGTGGAAAAGAGGGCACCCGAGTTTGCAAAGTGAAACAAACTACGAGTCAGTCATGGGACTGGTGTGAGAATTCTTAACTAATATAATTAATAGCAATAAGGCAAATCCAAGGACCACGCCGCTAATGCGGAACGGGTTTTATCCCAATGGATTGCCGGTGCATAAATTAAAGTAAATCGTTAAACAACGCAATGCTTTTTAGAAAAATGGAATCATCATAAGACTCAAGTCCCATCACACAATGCAACGCAAAGCAGAGGATAGAGTTTTCCCTTATGATGATTAAACATGCTTGGTACGATAGAAACGAATTTGATATTATTATTAGTGTATATATGTTTCAAAAACATTTCAAAGTAAATGTATCAATCCTAGGAAGCATAGCTACCATATACTATGCCTCCATACTAGTAATACAATCAAGTCTGTAAGGTCGTATTGGGAATTGGGTTTCCATCATGAGTCAAGGCTAGGAACGATCTTCTTACCGATTCGAGACACTCTAGATTAGGGGTGAGCGTTCGGTCGGTTCGGTTGGTTTGGACGTAAAAAAACTCAAACCGAATTAAAACCGAAAATTTTCCAAACCGAACCGAACCGAACCAAAATAATTTCGGTTAATTCGGTCGGTAACCGATTTAACCAAACTTGAAGGATGTATTACTTTTCAATTGATGAATTCACTCAAAGTAAAACATAAATTCATGTTTAGAGAAATTTTATATAGTAAATTTTAAGTTTATGACAAGATTTGATCTATTTGCAACAAATGCATTTGTATTATATAACTAAACTAATTTTTTAAAGTACTACAATACCGTAAAATTAGATAATAAATTAAAAGTTCGGTTAATTCGGTTAAACCGATAACCAAAAATATATATTTTACAAACCGAATTCAAACCGATTTAGTTTTAAAACCGAACCGAACCGACTGAAATGAATTGGTTTGCTCGGTTAATTCGGTTTGAACCGAATATTTCTCACCCCTACTCTAGATAATGTCTCAGGATTCCCCGCAGTGAACCCTTGGATCCTGCAGGGCCGGTCCGCACATACGATTTTGCGGATTAGTTATTCCTGAACACACGTTTCCCGGTCATATAGGACCTAATATCCGAGGCGCCTCATTCCATCATCCACATAAGTAAAATGTCGGGCCGTGTAAAACCCAAACACCACTTCTAGCTAGAAAGAAACGTGCTGCTCTCCCTACGTTCCCTTGCTCCATTTTAGACTCAACTGGGTTGTGAGGCTCGTGAAGCTACGTTATACACAAAGCTACGCCTAAACAAGTCGTTCTTTGATCATCAACCACAAGGCTCTGCTTTTCAAAAATAGCCTTGATCATTTGCACCTTGGTATGCCACACTGTCAATCCATATCATACTACTAATCCTTTGCCAAAATATATAAAAGGGTGTTGAGCAAGAGAATAAATTCTCCGCCACCAAGCATTCATACATTCGACAGAAAATCAATAAATACAATATAAAGGAGTACAATGTCGGACACACATTCCATTTATAAGACCATTCTGGGTCTGAACGAAACTATATCCGGTAGATCTCCAAGTACGTTTGGACAACTACCACCGAAACCCCTTTCAAGGTAGCAAATCAATCGAGGGCATCAGTAGCCGTCATCCATTCGATGTCGAAGATTACCGGTCTTCAATCACCGTCTTCAACTCTTCGACTTAGGTCGACGTATAATCATTTGAAATGAGATTGAACTCGGACTTTTCAAATGATCCTCGCATATATATATATTTTAAAATCATTTCTTATCGTTAATATTAATTTGTAACGATTAATCTCTATTTTTATTTATATAAAAATAATTGAATTTTATTTAACAACATTTCATGTCAATAGGCGACCTTGGCGCTGTTTTCACCCAAATTTGTTTTACACGTTTCTCTAAATCTAACCGTTGGATTTTAACACAATTCATATCGTTGGAAAGATCTTCCCAAGTCAAACCTAACAGTTTTAGTTTAGGGAAAATCCGACGGTCGTATATTTTGGTATAATAATTTAAATTCACGATTTCTAAATCGTGAATTACCGCGTGCGATTCGTATAGTTTAGTTTATATTTATATATATATATATAAATACAAATCGTTCAATGATAATAACGTCATCCAATTCAGCACAAGCAAATCAATTACAACCTATATTCATGTTAAAAATAATATTTCCCAACATATTACCTTTTCAGTCCTATCCAACATGAGACAAATGAAAATTTGATATACATTTTTCGTTAAAATGCAAATCTAATATCTACACTTTTTATTTCATTAAAAAGATGCAACGTCAAATTTTACTCTTTTATCACATTTAAAAATGCAAATAAAGTGCTACATTAAATTCTATTTTTTTTACATTAAAAATGTTAAAAAAAAATGCAACACTAAATTATACTCTAAAATTATGTCTCATTTTAATATATGAACATGACACCAAAACACTGTTTCATTTTTTATATATGAACGTGATCTTAAAAATATATTTATTTTTAATATAATAACATAACACTAAAATAGGTTTTAAATTTCATATATTAACATGACATAAAAAAGTATATCCATTTTTGATGTTTTCCACGTAACACTAAAATATGTTCTTTTCAACATGACATTAAAATATGACTATCTTCATATGCATTTTCATGACTCTAAAACATGATTATCTTCATATGCATTTTCATGACTCTAAAATACGAAAATATTTCATATGCGTTTTTATGTCTCTAAAATATGAATATATTTCATATGTCTTCATAATTCTAAAATATGTATATATTTCATATGCCATAACGCTACACTAAAACATGATATTTCATATGCTTTAATGCTACGCTAAAATATGGTTTTATTTCATATGCATTATCATGACATTAAAAACATGATTATGATTTATATGCATTAACTTGACATTAAAATATGGTTTTACTTCATGTTCCTACATAAATGCTAAAAACAAGTTTATTTTCATAATACTACACAAACACTAAAAATATCTTTATTTTCCAGTAAATAAAATGTAACTCCCAATGTATTCTTTTTATTTACATCTAAATGTAAATAAAGATATCACTTTAAATCTATTCCTTTTTATTTCGTATAAAAGGTCAATAAAAATGTAATCTCTATTCTATACTTTTTATTCTGATTTACATTTTCTAACAAAAATGTCCTTTTTATTCTAATTTACATTTTGAATGTAATTTTCCTTTTCATTGCTTATTTACATAAAAAGTAAATTTTCCTTTTTCATTGTTTATAAAAAAAATGATATTTTTATTTGCCCAATCAGATTTCAACAAAAACGATGTATTTTGACTCAACCATTCTATTTCGATAATTTTATTTTCAATACACCAATCATCACATCAATAATTTCGCATAATCACATCAATCAGCACAGATTTCATAACAATCAAGTAAATGAATTTCACAACATATATACAGAATTCACATAGCAATAAATAATTTAATTTTTATAATTAAAATAGAATTCTAACCAATAGCTTTCCACTTTGCCAAAATTTAGACGAGCTCTAAAATCAGTTCCCGTCAGTTCCATCGCGTAGATCTCATTTTTCTGATTCCAACACTTTTCGTTTCATGCGATTTTGACTATATATGAATAAGTTATTGCAATTTTAAAGATTGGAAAATTTAATGATTATTTAAACATAATTAAATTAGATTGACATAATACCATCTTCTTCCAATCGTTACTGGGCAAGTTCGAACCCATAACTCCGCCCAACCCCCCCCCCATCGCATGCCAAAACGCACCACCTGCCGACGATCAACTCCACCACACCCTGCGCCTTGCCGCCTCCTTTCTACCCCCTCAGTCCTAGCCAACTCGCAAGTGCCTCCTGTCCGCAAAACTGCTCCGATGCTGGTGGCTTTGGAGAGGAAAATCGGCGACTGTAGTTGATAATTTCCGATCACACCTTTACAGTTTTAAAGATCTCGCAATGCTCCTTCGATTTGTTTTATAATTTTTGTTTAAATCAAATTGTAGAAGAGGAGATTAAGGAATGAAATTTGGAGTGTTCTTGGCCATTGCTTTTGTTCTAGGCGGCGGCAGAATACTATACGGGTTTAGGGTTATGCTAATTTGGTTTAGTGAATATTTATATTAAAATATTATTTAATTGAACCCTTAAGGCCCGTTTCTCCTATTCAAATTTCAAAATAGAATAATAAAAGGAAAAAATGGGAAGGTATTCAATTGGATAGACAGAAATAAAAAGAATAGAAATATACACGTGGGTCCATTACAATTTATATTTATAACCTACACATTATTTTCAATCAATAAATTACTAAATGTCATTAAACTTCCTACGTGACGTTAAAAAGAATATATTTTTTTTGTTGTAAAACATTTCATATTTCTACATGACATAAAAAAGTTAGACTTTTAGCATTAAACAAAATATGTTCATTTTCATTAAAAAGAATAACTTTTAGCGCTAAACAAAATATGTTCATTCACATTAAAAAGAATAACTTTTTAATGTAAATCATTTTTATATTCTTACATTTAAATAAATTTTTAATCATTATTATTTTGAATAAATTATTTTAAATATAAAAACTCATTAAAATTAGTTAAAATAGATTTTTAAATGTGAATATTAGGCACACATCCCTAAAACGAAACTTAATTAGGCTCACATCCGGTCATAAACTTATTGTAAATTAGGTCCCTATTTTCTGAAAAGTCATCAAAAAAATATGAAAAAAATATAAAAAAATCACGTAAATTCGTATTTAAATTAAACATGTACTCGCCCAAAAATTCAGATCATAATAAAATCAAAACATGCATCAAAATCGAAAAAATACAGAAAACAACGAAAAATGCAGTAATTTGCATCAAATCATGCACATATTTGGAATACTTGCATTCATCTGTGCAAGTATTTCTCTGTTATATTTTTACATGCAATACTTGCATACATGTGTGCAAGTATTTAAAATAGTTGCATACATGTATGCAAGTTTCTGCACACATTTTATTTTCACATGTAAATACTTGCATGCATGTGTGCAAGTATTTCAAATAGTTGCACACATGTATGCAGGTTTCTGCATTCATTTTCAACTAAAACGGCTTCAGAAATACTTGCATACATGTATGCAACTATTGGCAAAAGTTGCATACATGTATGCAACTATTTGCAAGTTTTAAATTCACAATACATCCCTGTAATTAATGTTTTCTCTGTAAACCCGCCCCCTATTTTAGCTGCCGCCTGGAATCTTCCGCCTGCCACTTTCCATACCTCCGCCTCTTTCGTTTTCTGTCCAAATTTTCAGGCGCTATCACTTAAAAAAAAAAAAAAATTCTAAAATCTGTAAACATTCTCGGAAGTCCACAGAAATTTAAAAAAAAAAGTTGCATAAATGTATGCAACTTTTACGAATAGTTGCATACATTTATGCAACTATTCGAATACACATGCATATATTTATGCACGCCTGTTTGAAAAATTGCATACATGTATGCAGTTTTTCTATATAACTGCATACATGTGTGCATGTATGTCAAAATACATGCAAACGTGAATAAGTTGCACGTAGGTATGCAGTTTTTAAATAAATGCATCGGCAGATGCATGTTTTAACAATATGTGCATACATGTATGCATTTATACTGCAGTTTTGACGCAGATTTGAAATAAATGCACACATGTATGCAACTAATCGATTTATATGCATGTTTTGATGCAATTTACTGCATTTCGTTGATTTTCTGTATTTCGTGATTTCGACGTTGTTTTTAATGTTTTTTTGATCTGATTTTTTTCACGATTAATTGTTTTAATTAAATACGAATTTACATGGTTTTTTAATATTTTTTTATATTTTTTTTATGAATTTTCGAAAAATAGGGACTAAATTTACAATAAGTTTACGACCGGGTTTTTTTTATATTTTGAAACCTAATAGGGACCTCTAAAAAACGCACCCTTTTTAAATTTACCCCAAAATTCAGGGTCGACAGGTTTTAGTCATCTCCGAGTAAAAACTGAGAGTATTCCTAAAACGGCATTTTGGACGTCGTTTGGATTCTATGAGTGGTTGGTCATGCCATTCGGGTTGACCAATACACCAGCATATTTTGTGGATCTTATGAATAGAGTATTCCAAGATCAATTGAATAAGTGTGTTCTTGTGTTCATGGATGATATACTTATTTATTCGAGGACAGAGGAAGAACATAAGGAACATTTGAGAGTGGTGATAGAGATGTTAAGAAAACACCAATTGAAAGCGAAGTTTTCTAAGTGTCACTTCTGGAGGAGGGAAGTGAGATTCTTGGGCCATGTTGTTTCAGAGAATGGTATTGTCGTGGACCCTGCGAAGGTGGCTACGGTACACAATTGGTCTACGCCCAAGAATGCAACAAACGTAAGAAGTTTCTTGAGATTAGCTGGATATTATCGTAAGTTTATCCAAGACTTCTCGAAGATAGCGGCACCGTTAACTCAGTTGACCAAGAAGAATCAAGCTTTCGTTTGGGACGAAAGGTGTGAAAATGCATTCAAGAGCCTAAAGGAAAAGTTGACATGTGCACTAGTATTAGTCATTCCTAAAGGGAATGAAGAGATGACAGTATACACGGATGCATGTGGTACCGGACTAGGTGCTGTATTGATGCAAGGAGGTAGAGTTGTAGCTTATGCAAGTCGGCAACTGAAACCGCATGAGAAAAGATACCCTACCCACAATTTGGAATTGGCAGCGATCGTGTTCGCGTTGAAGATGTGGACACATTATCTCTTGGGAGAAAGATTCGAGTTGTTTACCGATCATAAATCGTTAAAGTATCTCTTCTCTCAGAAGGATCTAAATCTCCGATAGCAAAGATGGTTAGAATTCTTGGCTTCCTATGGTTTCGATATCGCATATACACCAGGAAAGGGCAATGCGGTAGCTGATGCATTGAGTAGGAGACATGCCAGTTTAGGGGCTATGTTTCTTGAATGGAAGCAACTGGAGTATATCGCTGGGTATGATTCCAGACCAAAGTGCGAATTGGATCAAGAGATGTTAGCAAGTTTGACGGTCAGACCCACTTTGATTAGGCGGATTGGTTCCAGTTATAGGGACGATCCTAATCTATTAGAAATCATCTCCAAGTTAGAAATGGTAATCGACGAGGAGATGAACAAGTATGGGCTTGATCGAGATGGATGGCTTAGAAAGAATGGGAGACTAGCTGTACCCAATGTCAATGGATTGAGAGATGAAGTTCTTGGAGAATGTCATCACTCAAAACTAACTATACATCCCGCTGGTAATAAAATATATCGAGATATGAAGCAGACCTACTACTGGGAAGGAATGAAAAGAGACGTTGGGAAGTTTATATCCAAATGCATGAACTGCCAGCTAGTTAAAGCTGAGCAAAAGAAGCCTAATGGTTTGTTACAAACACTGGAAATTCCCAAATGGAAATGGGAACTAGTCTCAATGGATTTCATTAATGGTTTGTCGAGGACTAGATCGGGTCATGATAGTATTTGGGTGATTGTAGATCGATTGACCAAGAATGCAAGGTTCATACCTGTCAAGTCGAACAGAACGGCAACTAAGTTAGCGGAACTATATATGAAGTGGGTAGTAGGATTTCATAGAATACCCAAAAGCATTGTGAGCGACCGAGATCCATTGTTTACTAGTGGGTTTTGGAAGAGCTTACAAGAGGCTTTAGGATCAGAATTACATCTCAGTACCGCGTACCATCCTCAAACCGACGGTCAGGCAGAGAGGGTGAATCGAGTATTAGAAGGTCCCTTGAGAGCCTGCATATTAGATTTTAGAGGGTCATGGGATGACCATTTGCATCTGGTTGAATTCACGTATAATAATAGTTAACAGTCCAGTATTGGTATGGCTCCATTTGAAGCTTTATACGGAAGACCATGCAACTCACCATCATGTTGGTTAAAAACTGATGAGAAATTTGTTCTTGGGCCAGATGTGATAAGAGAAACCTCGATAAGATCAAGGTTATCCAACAACGAATGAAGGTTGCCCAAGATAGGCAGAAAAGTTATGCTGATAAGAGGCGAAGAGATTTAAAATTCTCCTTTGGCGACTTGGTGTTTGTCAAGATTTCTCCGTTAAAGAGCGTGATTCGATTTGGTAGGAGAGGCAAGCTAGCACCAAGATTTGTTGGTCCATTCCCAGTTCTCAAGCAAGTTGGGAATTTGGCATATAAAGTTGGATTATCTGACAAGATGGCAGGAGTTCACAACATATTTCATGTTTCCCAGTTAAGGAAGTTCGTGCATAACCCCGATATGACTATTTCACCGGATCAGTTGGATGACATCGAAGTAGAACCCGAGGCGGCTGGGAACCGCAAGCCGATCCGTATTGTAGAGTACGACACAAAGCAACTTCGAAGGAAGGCGGTGAAATTGGTCAAGGTTCAGTGGGGCGAGAATGAGGACGACTGTACTTGGGAAGCAGAGGAGAACGTGAGGAAGTCATATCCAGAACTCTTTGCCTGGTAAGATTTTAATAGTGATAGTTTCTTCCCTTGTTAGTAAACCGCATACTAGGGTAGGCTTGTTGTGTTTGTTGTGTATGTTTGATTGTTTGTGAATGACTGATACGCATGCGGAACAACTTTGTATGCTTTTGGTTAAGGAATTTCGGGGGCGAAATTTCTTATGGGGGGGAGAGTGTAACGATCCGCATTCTACGTATCGAAGGATCGTAGAATGTTTATTTCATATTCATACGAAGTCGTATGGTCGTGTAACTTTGGGGAACGACTATTGGGGTCATTTCCAATGTTCACGATTTTTGCCGATTTTTAAATGACCATTTTGTCCCTAGCGAATCTTGTTTTGCCCATAACTTTTGATTGGTAAGGAGTTTTGACCTGAAACCACTTCCATTAGATTCAGATGATGGTTTAACTTTCTGTAGATTGGTCACATCAGCCAAAAGGACTTACCTTTTGGGAGATATGGCTGAAATAAGATTTAGAAGGTGAAAAACAGCTTAACCGGGCCTAATTAAGGTGGTTAGCAGCTAGGCCCATAACCCATTTCGGGATTAGGGTTATGGGAGGGCTGATAGGGTTAGGGAATTCAGTTTTTGTCATTTTTCAGCCGCCACTTTTCATCTTTTGAACCCTAGCAATGGCCTCCAACACCCAAATCACCTTCTAATCTCATTCTAATCACATATTGACCTAATCAACATCAAATTAAAGCGGATTAGCCTATAGATCGAGGTGGAGCTGCTGTGTTGCATAGAGATTCGACCCAAACCAGAGATAGTTTCAGATCTGAGTTTAATTTTTGGCTATGGTGAGTGATTTGCATTGTTTTTCACTAACTACGGCTAATTAGGGGTGATTAGTGATAATTAGAGAAATTATGGCCCAGAAAAATTTGGAAAAATTTGTAAATATCTAAAATATTATTTTACGGCTCTGATAAAAATTTAGGCTAATTTGGATATGTTTTGCTAATCCTATCATTAGTTATGGTTAAACATGATTAAGGGGAAAACATGGGTTTTAGGTAGGTTTGATCCATATTGGCATGTTAAAATTGTTGTTTTAGTGTTTATGGTTAATTATACATGTTGCAATTACTGTTTGGAATCTTTTATGATTGCTTAGTGGAGTTAGATTGGTCGAAAATGCCGTCGTATGGCATAAACACTTGTTGGAATAGTTGCAGGAAGCAGTGAAGGAAACCGGATCGGATCGCCCTACCCCGACCCGTTTGCGACATGGACACCGAACCATCCACTTGGGAAGCAGGTATCACGAGATGGTCCCCACTACTCGACCCAAGGAAGCATCACGAACCAAACCACTTTCTACGAGCCGATGCACCCCGATTCAAACCATGCTTGCACTCACGAGCAGGAAGCCACGACCCGGACCGTGAAGCATCCACGAACCGATGCACCATCCCGACCCAAACCGGTTCATCACCCCGAACCGAACTAATGACTCACCACGAGCTGGAGGAGAATCATGAACCGTACTATGATGAGGTGCTACGAACCGAACCGTCAGGGAAAGGTGGTTACGACCGAACCGAACCAAAGATAAGAAGAAGGACCGAACCGATCTAGAGAAGTCCAAACCCGAGATGCAAAGGTAGTCCAAATGAGGAGTTTTAACTTAGGATCCAGATGGGAACCAACAAGTTAGCTTCATGATTGGACTTTGCTGCGGGACATGTGCAAAGGGGTTATCGACGTCTAAAGCTTTGACTCACCACTGAGAGACGGATATTGGCTATGGATCAGTGCAGTGGGGTTGTTATGACTCCATGTAGAAAAGTGATCGTAGCAGGGCTGTGAGCCAGTGCAGTGGAGTTGTTATGACTCCATGGGCTAGAGTGGACATAGCAAAGTATTAGTGATTACGGATCAGTGTAGTGGAGCCATCATGATTCCATGGGGCAAAGTGATCGTAACAAAGAATTGGATGATCAAAGTGGTAGATATCGTATGCTTTACGCACTGAGTGAGTGTAACACCCCAAATTTCGGTTAATGTTAAAATTCACTAATTACAGAATAAATAATCTCAGATGTGAGAATTGGGGGAAACGGGCTGCGTCATTGCGTTCGTCTCGGAAAAATACGCGAAATAGAGTCCGAGTTTTCGAGAATCGGAGTCCGTACGGCCCGGTTATGGCCCAATGAAGTTTACAGAAAATTCAAAGTTCAAAACAGATTTAAAAATTCAGGTTCAAATTGGAAATTGGGGCCATTGGGCGCAGGCGGGAAAAATTCCCGCCTAGCTACCCAAGTCGACAGCCCTGTCGACTGGGCAGTCGACTTGGATAGGACCAAGTCGACAGCCCTGTCGACTTGGGTGTCGACAGGGGGTGCCCGGCCAGTTTGGCCTGGTGCACCATTTTAGTGTTTGGGCTGTGTTTTGGGACTGTTCTCTAGAAGCTTCCGGGATCTGATGGTCCTAATCTAATTTAGGGTTAATCTAAGGGCCTAAAACACTTGTCTAATCCTATAAATAAGACCCTAAGCTAGCCCTAAATGATCATAATCCTATCTCCTAACTAAACTATGCCAAAATTTTCTATGATCATGGCCTCCACTCAAAACCCTAGCCTCCATCCTATTTCTAAACTAATTCTATGAAGACTTTCATGTTCATACAAGCATCTTTGTGTTGTATGGGTGATCATTAGCTTGCATTCATCATCAAGTTGCAAGCTTTATGTTCAAGGCTAGAGTTTTTGGGTGATTTTTGGCAAGGGTTTGCTTATGGGAGTTTAGTGGTGAGTTTCTATAGCCTTAATAATCAATTGTTAAATTGATTATGATAGGATATGATAAGATATGGCTATGTTTGTGGATAAATATGCTTATGCAAGTTTAGTATAGTGTATGTTGTGTGTTTTGCAAGTTTTATGCTATATGCAAGTTTAATGCTATGTTTTATGATGCTCACTATGCAAAACACTATGTTGAACATTTATGCATATGTAACATGCTATGCAAACTATATGTGAGATTATATGCAAGATATATGTAACATGTTATGCAAACTATATGTGAGATTATATGCAAGATATATGTAACATGCTATGCAAACTATATGTGAGATTATATGCAAGATATATGTAACATGTTATGCAAACTATATGTGAGATTATATGCAAGATATATGTAACATGATTATGCAAGTTGTGTATTTGGTTTTATGCATGCTAAGTATTTGGTTTTGTGCATGCTAAGTATTTGGTTTTATGCATGCTAAGTATTTGGTTTTATGCATGCTAAGTGTTTGGTTTTATGCAAGTTATGATGCAAGTTCATATGCAAGTTATGATGCAAGTTCATATGCAAGTTATGATGCAAGTTCATATGCAAGTTCATATGCAAGTTTATATGCAAGTTCATATGCAAGTTTGGGTTAATGAATTATGCTAGTTGGGTTTAATGTTATGATGCAAGTTGACACCTTTTAAACCCATGTAAATGCCAACGTTGTGCTAAGATTGAACCCATTACATTTGTAATGAAACTCCCCATGACATGTCATGAGAACGAATTACGTGGGAAACGATGGGGTTAATATGCATGTTAATAGAAATGTGTAAAGTTGGTATGTTTAAGCATAACATAAAATGAATGGACATAATTGGGAATTTACCTATTAAGTTAGGTCTACCCATATTATGGAGTTGGGAATTTACCTATTAAGTTAGGTCTACCCATATTATGGAATTAGGAATTTACCTATTGAGTTAGGTCTACCCATATTCTTAAATATTTGTAATTAATTAGGGATAATTAATACAAATTATGGGGGTGATTAATTAGGTGTAATTAATCTACTTAGACACGAGGTTGGACCCTTTTGTAGCATAAGACTGCCCGGAACCGACCGGCAAATCCAGCGGCTACAAATGATTGGCCCAATGTGAGAGGTCTTAGTCATAAAATAAATACGTGACAAGTGTAAAGACACGAGGTTAGACTCTATTATGGTGTAAGGCTGCCCGGAACCAACCGGCATATCCAGCTGCCATAAAAGACAGTCTAATGTGAGAGGTCTTTACAAAGGTTACGATCTTAATTAACTAAGAAACACTTAACCAAATTAGCATGTAGTGGGGCATGAGGGGTTAAGTGGGTGCCTTGGGTGGCATGTAGTAACTAGTGGGGGTGCCTTGGGTGGCATGAGGAAACTAGTGGGTTGCCTTGGGTGGCAATAGAAAATACGATTAGAATACTTAACCAAAGTGGAACATGTAATTAAACATGATTAAAGGGTTAAGTAAGTGCCTTGGGTGGCATGTGGGAATTTAGTAAGTGCCTTGGGTGGCATGTGGGAATCAAGTAAGTGCCTTGGGTGGCATGTGGAAATCTAGTGGGGGCCTTAAGTGGCAATTAAAATATAATTAAATGACAAGCTTAAGTAGTAGCTTGTGGGGGCCTTAAGTGGCAATTAAAATATGATTAAAAGACTTAACCAAAGATTTGTAACATGTAGGTGGACATGGTTAACGGGTTAAGTGGGATTCACTAGATAGAATGGCAAGCTTAGGTAGTAGCTTGTGGGGGCCCATTTCAACCAATATCCCAAACGTATCTTTGTGGGCTCGACCCAGGTCGAGGACGGGACACGCATATTGGGCTTGACTATAAGAGGCCAAAACGGGGTAGCGGTGGCAACGCGAGTCCAACGGGTTTCATATGCGTGTGTGGACCCGGGCTGGTAGGTAAGACGTTGTTGCATCGTGTAGGTATAAGTCGTGCACCATTGATTATCGGGTTGCCACTTTGGGGAGTGATACACCCCATTGTGGGACCAGCACGGGTATCTACGTAAGGGAGCCGATCGCTTGGGGAGTAGTGGGTACACCTATGTAGTTAGCTAGGGGTACACGAAACTACTGGGTAAAATTACCAGGTACACTTAGTGGGATCAACCTTTAAGTAGGAATTACCCTTGGTGGGTATAACTGGTGTGGTGCAGCGTAGGAATTACCCTTGGGTGGGTAGGTCTGGGGTGGTGCAATATTGTAATTATCCTTGGGTGGATAAATGCGTCTTTTCGGTTATCTTAGTACATCCTGTGTTTAGTTGGCTACTTAGTGTAGTCATTATCCCCAGAGGTACCGTACCTTGTTTATATCATACCCTAATTACTTTGATGATTGTATTGTTAGGGTTATAGGACTCACTCAGACTTATGTCTGACCCCGTTGTTTCTTTATCTTTTTCCCAACCCTCAGGTTTTCAGAGTGGGCCTAGCACTAGTGGGCTTTGATCAGACTGCTTGATCTATCCTTTGGAGCTTGGACCGTGGATGTAAAGCTCAGTTTATCTTTTCTATTATGGCTATTAGGTTATGTAGTGGGATTATGTACTTTTGTTTTTATCAGGATGGATATTATGTACTTGACTCTTGTTGGTGGTTTTAGTGTAACCAAACATGTTTTACTTTCCGCTGAAATGAAATGATGTTTTAAATTCTCAAGTATTACTTATATCTGTCTTGTTGTAATTTTTCTGTTCTATATTCACTTAAAATACTCCACCGATGTTATGGCATTCCCTTAGTGAGTGACCGTAGCGGGTGTGGGGTGTTACACGTGGTATCAGAGCTTAAGGTTACCAGAACAGATAATTTTTTTAGAAAAACTATTTTCTAAGAATATTTTTGAAAGGAGTATTTTCAAAAACATGTCTTTTAAGAGAAAAGTTTTTGAAAGAAAAGCATAATCCCCGATAGCCATATCTTTATCTTTCGAATTCTCCGTTTTGAATCTCTTCCTCTCTCGTTTTGAGTTTCCCCTCCGTGTATAGATGATCTATCTAAGATAGATAAGAATGGAAAACCACTTCAAGGGACTTAGACGTTGGTCGGATTAGAAGTTGGTTCGAGAAGGAGGAGGACTTGTAGGTACCTATTGGATAGACAATGGGAGGAAGGCCCAAATGGTTGTTTGGTTAATGAAGGATGAAACCTCATTTTGGTGGGAGGTTACGAGTGGAGAATGGGAAGAAGAGGGCTAGTAGTTATCCTTTTGGGAGGAATAGGACATCTTATTAGGATTGTCCAAAGAGGCAAGGGCAAGGTACGGAATCTCCTGGAGGGTGGTTGTATTCCCTCACGACTAGGGTACCAGATGGTGATAGGACCGTCTAGGTTGGAAATTGGATTTCTTTAGTATCTGATTCGGACTTTATTTGATTCTGACGCATCAAGTTCGTTTACCTCATCATTGTTAGTTGAGTCACTGCACTTAAACACCAGTTAGTAGATGATCCCTTAGTTGTTTCAAACCCAATTGGGGCTCCATGATGTGTTTGGGTTTGAAAGTTTCTATACTTAGCGTTGAGTTTAGATGTGATGCTTTTTGGGCTTCACAGGCTATGGGTTAGTTTTGGGCATGGACTGGTTATCCAGTAGGGGTGCCGTTCTTGATTTTGAAGGGAGAGTTGTTAGGCTTATGACCCGCTTGGGTAACACTCTCGAGATCTCTTGTAATCCCATAGAATCTGTTATGCTAAGTTATCTAGAATCGCTTGACACGTTGGTCGGGAGGTTGCGATCTGTTAGAGTGGTCCGGGAATACTCGGATGTGTTTAAGGAGGTGAAGGGCTTACCTCCGGAGCGGGAGATTGACTTCCGAATATATCTGGTAGACAATGCCAAACCAGTATCTTGGCCAGTGTGCCACATGGCTCCTCGTGAGAGGAGGGAACTCCATAAGCAAGTAGGCGATTTGCTTGAGAAGGGGTTCATAAGACGAAGTATATCGGAGTGGGGTGCTCCAGTAGTTTTTGCCACTAAGGCGGATGGGTCCCTCAGACTTTGTATAGGCTAAAGAGAGAACTAAATAAACTCACAAAGAAGAATAGACACCCATTGCCGAGGATTGATGATCTTTTTGATCAGTTAGTTGGCGCCTCAGTATTTTCGTAATAGGACTTAGCCACGGGGTTTCATCAGTTGAGAGTGGCTGAGGATAGTATAGAGAAGACTGCCTTTAAGACTCCGGACGATTTTTTTTATGAGTGGCTGGTGATGCCATTTGGTTTGACGAACGCCCCCGCATACTTTATTGATTTGATGAGAGGGGTGTTCAGGGAGTACCTAAATAAGTTCGTGATGGTCTTTGTAAATGACATCTTGGTCTTTTCTAGGAGCGAAATAAGTTTTCGTATGTGCTCAATAGGTTGAGCAAAGCCAGTTATGGGATAAACGGTGGTTTTGGAGCGAGACTGGCGAGGACATCCAGGGTTGGACAAGGGGCTTAATTATTTAGCCGTTTTTACTAGTATCATCTCACGTAGGTCGTCTGAATTCGAAGGAGGTATCCCTTGGGTGTTTGTCTGATATTGGTTTAGGCCTTTGGGGCTTGCATTTGGGGGATGTCAAGTTCAACTAGGGTGGTCTGCGTGAGAGATGGACAGTTGTGATGATTTTGGATGGGATTCTTAGCATCCTATGAGTTTGAGATAGCATATACCAATGGCAAGGGTAACGTGGTAGCGGACGCCTTAAGTAGAAAAAGGTTGTCCTTGAGTTCATTGTTCGTTGAACGACGAAGCTTGGAATTTTTTTCGATGTTTGACTTTAGACCTTCCGTTGACTTTGTACCCGGTTTGCTAGCCTCCTTGGAGGTTAGGCCTACTCTTTTGGGGCGGATTGGTGGAGCGCAGCGAGACGACCCACGGTTGGTTGAGTTAGTGGAGAAGCTCATGAGGAGGGGGAGTCGTCCAGCCATTTGAGTAGGTACACCCTAGATGGTAAGGGGTGGTTGCGTAGAGACGGTAGACTTTGTGTACCGCAAGGCGAGGGTTTGAGGAAGGCTATACTTGATGATGTACATCGGTCGAAGATGACCATTCATCCCGGTGGGGACAAGATGTACCAAGACATGAAGCGAGTTTTCTTTTGGGCCGGTATGAAGAAAGACGCGGCCGAGTATGTCGCTAGATGCTTGGTGTGCCAAAAAGTAAAAGCGGAGCAAAAGAAACCCGGTTGGTTGCTTCACCCATTGGAGGTTCCGCTATGGAAGGGGGATAACGTCTCGATGGATTTTATTGATGGGTTACCAAGATCGAGGAAGGGTAATACGGGAATTTGGGTTGAGGTAGACAGACTTACTAAGAGCGCCCATTTTATACCCGTGGAGAGTAAGAGAACTGCTCCATGGCTAGCTTCAGTTTACATTCGAGAGATTATTAGATTGCATGGTGTACCTTCCAGTATAGTGAGCGATCGAGATCCTATCTTCACTAGAGAGTTTTGAAAGAGTTTGAAAAAGGCGGTAGGGACTCAGTTGTGTTTGAGTACCGCATATCACCCTCAGACGGACGGCCAGACCGAGAGGGTGAATCGTATTTTAGAAGACCTTTTGAGGCTATGAATCTTAGATTTTGGAGGTACATGAGAAGAGCGTCTTCCATTGGTGGAGTTGCCCGACAGACTTAGTGGTGTACATGACATATTCCATGTGTCACATTTGAGGAAGTGCCTACATGAGACCGTAGAGACGGTAGAGCCGAGCTTGCTTAAAGAATTAAAGGTAGAGCGTGATGTGATTATTCGACGAGCTCCTACCCGCATCCTTGGGTCAGAGATTAGGAAGTTGAGAAACAGAGAGGTTCGACTAGTCAAAGTGAAAAGGGGAGAAGGTGAGAGCAATGCTACTGGGGAGACAGAAGCGAAGATGCGTTCGTAATACCCATTCCTTTTTGAGGGTATGTCCTTTAAACGTCTCCTTTATCGTTTGTCTAGTGCTTATCTTATCTTTAGTATGTCCTCTCATTAGTACCTTTGACCTTTAGATAGGATAAACCTATGGTTGAAACATGTGTTTGAGACATGTTATGTTTGATGGATGCGTGTGGATGCAAGTGGTTGCTAGTGGTTGCTCGTGGATGCATATACACACACTCTAGACACTAGATCGGCTCAATCACTTCATATTGCATATTGCATATAATTGTGTGTAGGTAGCTATATTTATGGATGTATAATGATTGTATTATCATATGGATGATGCATTTTGGTGAATGATTGTGCACTCATGTAGATATTGTATGTGTCGATAGGGTTCTCTCGCATACATAATGGATGCATGGCACTATCATGGTTTGCATATGTTCATACATTAGATAGGGAACATATACACACACTTTTTGCATATGCTCATACATCATTAGAAATTGTTTTAAGGACAATGGATGCCCGTGTTTGATGGATTGAGTAGATGGTTGTTTGGATGGTAGGATATGCATTCTCCTTAGCTTAGAGATTTCGGGGACGAAATCCTTTAAGGAGGGGAGAATGTAACACCCCGAATTTCGGTTAATGTTAAAATTCACTAATTACAGAATAAATAATCTCAGATGTGAGAATTGGGGGAAATGGCTGCGTCATTGCGTTCGTCTCGGAAAAATACGCGAAATAGAGTCCGAGTTTTCGAGAATCGGAGTCCGTACGGCCCGGTTATGGCCCAATGAAGTTTACAGAAAATTCAAAGTTCAAAACAGATTTAAAAATTCAGGTTCAAATTGGAAATTGGGGCCATTGGGCGCAGGCGGGAAAAATTCCCGCCTAGCTACCCAAGTCGACAGCCCTGTCGACTGGGCAGTCGACTTGGATAGGACCAAGTCGACAGCCCTGTCGACTTGGGTGTCGACAGGGGGTGCCCGGCCAGTTTGGCCTGGTGCACCATTTTAGTGTTTGGGCTGTGTTTTGGGACTGTTCTCTAGAAGCTTCCGGGATCTGATGGTCCTAATCTAATTTAGGGTTAATCTAAGGGCCTAAAACACTTGCCTAATCCTATAAATAAGACCCTAAGCTAGCCCTAAATGATCATAATCCTATCTCCTAACTAAACTATGCCAAAATTTTCTATGATCATGGCCTCCACTCAAAACCCTAGCCTCCATCCTATTTCTAAACTAATTCTATGAAGACTTTCATGTTCATACAAGCATCTTTGAGTTGTATGGGTGATCATTAGCTTGCATTCATCATCAAGTTGCAAGCTTTATGTTCAAGGCTAGAGTTTTTGGGTGATTTTTGGCAAGGGTTTGCTTATGGGAGTTTAGTGGTGAGTTTCTATAGCCTTAATAATCAATTGTTAAATTGATTATGATAGGATATGATATGATATGGCTATGTTTGTGGATAAATATGCTTATGCAAGTTTAGTATAGTGTATGTTGTGTGTTTTGCAAGTTTTATGCTATATGCAAGTTTAATGCTATGTTTTATGATGCTCACTATGCAAAACACTATGTTGAACATTTATGCATATGTAACATGCTATGCAAACTATATGTGAGATTATATGCAAGATATATGTAACATGTTATGCAAACTATATGTGAGATTATATGCAAGATATATGTAACATGCTATGCAAACTATATGTGAGATTATATGCAAGATATATGTAACATGTTATGCAAACTATATGTGAGATTATATGCAAGATATATGTAACATGATTATGCAAGTTGTGTATTTGGTTTTATGCATGCTAAGTATTTGGTTTTGTGCATGCTAAGTATTTGGTTTTATGCATGCTAAGTATTTGGTTTTATGCATGCTAAGTATTTGGTTTTATGCATGCTAAGTGTTTGGTTTTATGCAAGTTATGATGCAAGTTCATATGCAAGTTATGATGCAAGTTCATATGCAAGTTCATATGCAAGTTATGATGCAAGTTCATATGCAAGTTCATATGCAAGTTTATATGCAAGTTTATATGCAAGTTCATATGCAAGTTTGGGTTAATGAATTATGCTAGTTGGGTTTAATGTTATGATGCAAGTTGACACCTTTTAAACCCATGTAAATGCCAACGTTGTGCTAAGATTGAACCCATTACATTTGTAATGAAACTCCCCATGACATGTCATGAGAACGAATTACGTGGGAAACGATGGGGTTAATATGCATGTTAATAGAAATGTGTAAAGTTGGTATGTTTAAGCATAATATAAAATGAATGGACATAATTGGGAATTTACCTATTAAGTTAGGTCTACCCATATTATGGAGTTGGGAATTTACCTATTAAGTTAGGTCTACCCATATTATGGAATTGGGAATTTACCTATTGAGTTAGGTCTACCCATATTCTTAAATATTTGTAATTAATTAGGGATAATTAATACAAATTATGGGGGTGATTAATTAGGTGTAATTAATCTACTAAGACAAGAGGTTGGACCCTTTTGTAGCATAAGACTGCCCGGAACCGACCGGCAAATCCAGCAGCTACAAATGATTGGCCCAATGTGAGAGGTCTTAGTCATAAAATAAATACGTGACAAGTGTAAAGACACGAGGTTAGACTCTGTTATGGTGTAAGGCTGCCCGGAACCAACCGGCATATCCAGCTGCCATAAAAGACAGTCTAATGTGAGAGGTCTTTACAAAGGTTACGATCTTAATTAACTAAGAAACACTTAACCAAATTAGCATGTAGTGGGGCATGAGGGGTTAAGTGGGTGCCTTGGGTGGCATGTAGTAATTAGTGGGGGTGCCTTGGGTGGCATGAGGAAACTAGTGGGTTGCCTTGGGTGGTAATAGAAAATACGATTAGAATACTTAACCAAAGTGGAACATGTAATTAAACATGATTAAAGGGTTAAGTAAGTGCCTTGGGTGGCATGTGGGAATTTAGTAAGTGCCTTGGGTGGCATGTGGGAATCAAGTAAGTGCCTTGGGTGGCATGTGGAAATCTAGTGGGGGCCTTAAGTGGCAATTAAAATATAATTAAATGACAAGCTTAAGTAGTAGCTTGTGGGGGCCTTAAGTGGCAATTAAAATATGATTAAAAGACTTAACCAAAGATTTGTAACATGTAGGTGGACATGGTTAACGGGTTACGTGGGATTCACTAGATAGAATGGCAAGCTTAGGTAGTAGCTTGTGGGGGCCCATTTCAACCAATATCCCAAACGTATCTTTGTGGGCTCGACCCAGGTCGAGGACGGGACACGCATATTGGGCTTGACTATAAGAGGCCAAAACAGGGTAGCGGTGGCAACGCGAGTCCAACGGGTTTCATATGCGTGTGTGGACCCGGGCTGGTAGGTAAGACGTTGTTGCATCGTGTAGGTATAAGCCGTGCACCATTGATTATCGGGTTGCCACTTTGGGGAGTGATACACCCCATTGTGGGACCAGCATGGGTATCTACGTAAGGGAGCCGATCGCTTGGGGAGTAGTGGGTACACCTATGTAGTTAGCTAGGAGTACACGAAACTACTGGGTAAAATTACCAGGTACACTTAGTGGGATCAACCTTTAAGTAGGAATTACCCTTGGTGGGTAGAACTGGTGTGGTGCAGCGTAGGAATTACCCTTGGGTGGGTAGGTCTGGGGTGGTGCAATATTGTAATTATCCTTGGGTGGATAAATGCGTCTTTTCGGTTATCTTAGTACATCCTGTGTTTAGTTGGCTACATAGTGTAGTCATTATCCCCAGAGGTACCGTACCTTGTTTATATCATACCCTAATTACTTTGATGATTGTATTGTTAGGATTATAGGACTCACTCAGACTTATGTCTGACCCCGTTGTTTCTTTATCTTTTTCCCAACCCTCAGGTTTTCAGAGTGGGCCTAGCACTAGTGGGCTTTGATCATACTGCTTGATCTATCCTTTGGAGCTTGGACCGTGGATGTAAAGCTCGGTTTATCTTTTCTATTATGGCTATTAGGTTATGTAGTGGGATTATGTACTTTTGTTTTTATCAGGATGGATATTATGTACTTGACTCTTGTTGGTGGTTTTAGTGTAACCAAACATGTTTTACTTTCCGCTGAAATGAAATGATGTTTTAAATTCTCAAGTATTACTTATATCTGTCTTGTTGTAATTTTTCTGTTCTATATTCACTTAAAATACTCCGCCGATGTTATGGCATTCCCTTAGTGAGTGACCGTAGAGGGTGTGGGGTGTTACAGTGAGAGATGTGAGGATGATTGCTATGTTTGATGTTTTGCTATCACCATGACATGCACACCCCCTCCTCATTATTTTCACACCATGTGTTAGTGTCACCTTAGAGTATTGTACATCCTGTTGTGCTAACTCTTTGGTTGCAGGTCCAGGTTCAGGTATGGTTATGTATGCCTGTTATTGTTCTGTTTTTGCTGCTTATCGCTCATACCAGACTTTTATCTGACCCAGAGTTTTATGTCTCCTCTTATTACTCTGGGTGCTCTTAAACGGGCAGACTAGAGACAGGTCAGGTGATTATGCACGAGTAGTTGTACCGGAGATGAGCAGGAGGCTTCCACGTATGATATATATATATAATCTCCTTGTGTTATTGCTGGTCACTACTTCAGGAATTAGTAGTGTACCTCTTTCTTTTGGTTTAGAGATAGTATTTCAAAGTTGTAATAATGTTGGTTTGGATGATAAGCTGTATTTCGGATTTCCGCTGCCATGATGGTTTAGTTTTCAGCTTATGCACTGTCTCGCCTGTTTTATGTCAAAGTTATGTTATTGTTATATTTTATCCCATGCGCTGTGAGACATTCTATAGGTTTCTTGTTAGTTCAAATTCTTTTCTTTTCCTTTCTTTGGTGACCATCCCGTGCTAGTCGGGAATTAGCACAACGCACTTTCATTGGAAATGTCGGCTGGTGTGGGGCGGGCCGTCATAGTACTCCATTCTCGATCATTTCCAAATTTGATAATTTGAATTATCATATTCACATTCCAATCTAATTAAAGATTCATTAAAACTCCACTTATTTTTAATCTTCCCAAAAATCATTATCAGTGATTATTTAACTTTGGGAAATCAAACATGTCGCATCGACAATCTACACCGTACCATTGGTTTCTGGCGATATATAACCTCTTTGCTCGTACGTCTTAGAGAAGGGTGTTAAGCAAGAGAATAAATTCTCCGCCACCAAACAGATATATATTTAGCAGAGATCAACAATATAGTTCGAAATACGATGTTAGACATGTAATCCTGTCTTTAACTGGGTTAAAGAACCAATGTCCTTTAAAACATACTTCACGATAAACCCAAAATCAAATTCCATTAACTATGGAATCTTCATGGAAAACAGATCAATATATAATCAATATCAAGTTCTGTATCCGACTAATAATATAAATGGAATAACGACAAAGCCTCTTAAATTCCATATATATTAACAGTCTTCCTCCACAGAAGCTCACATTGATTATTACCAACTCGAATTCCACTCAATTACAATTTAATATATTAAATTGGAAAACTTTATTTTGGAAAATTTCCATTAAATCTTAATACAAGATTTATATATTCCAAATCACATTTCACTGTTAATCGGGTTAAATAACGAATGTCGTTAAAAACACAGTTCACAATAAACCCAATTCACATTCCTTTTAATTCCAATTAAATGTTAATTAATTGGTAAATTTCTCTAAATTTTAATTAAAAGATTTATTCCTTTCTCAACTGGGTTTAAGAACAGTGTTAATGAAGACACCATTCACGACAAACCCAAAATCCAATTTAATATTAAATACAAGGCTCTGAATAGAAATTATATCGGCTTATATTCAATATCAAATTCTAAAACTAACGAATATCGTATTGGGAATAACAATATCTATATCTTCCAAATTCCCATAACAATATCCGTATAACCACGGATCCAATATCGAAATATTCCGAAGATTATTTACATTCCAATCCAGTCCAATTTATTCATTGGAAAATTCTGGTTATTTTTAAAACCCTTTTAAATCCAATTTTTTCTTTAAAAATATTGGATTATTATTTTAGTTAATACCTAGTTCATTTTGATAAAAATATATTTTCATCTTTACAAAATTGGAATTTTTCATCCAAATTATTTGCAAATCATTTATTATGATTTTACACAATTTATTGATATTTTTAATAATTTTATCAAGGCCCGTACAGTCGGTTTCCAATAAGGGCCACCGAACTGCATCTATAGCGACCTTTTCCAAATTTGATTTGGACATAATTCCAAATCCAATCGTTTGATTTCAAATCTCTTATATTCCATGGAAAGCTCTTTTCGATACGAACCCAACGGTTTCGGTTTTAGGAGAATCTGACGGTCGGATCTCCCGTAATATCAATTTGAAGTCAATGGTCGAAATTTGCGAACGGTCGCGGCGCGACGCGTTCTGTTCAGGTCATTATAATATATATATAATATATATTTCATTCAAAACGTATTTTATAAATTCGTTTTAAAAATGATTCCCACATTAACTTCAGTTATAAATCAAAATTGGATACTCCTTATCATTATAATATTTAAATGATAATATTTTCAAAATATCAGATTTTGAAATAATTTCCTTTTCCATATTCATTATAAAAATGAATAAAATCGATATAAATATCGTTCGCGTTAAAATGGCACAAATTTAATCAACATGGCTTCATACATTTCAATATTTTCATGTCCATTATTTTAAAATATTCCTTATTTTGAAATATTCATTATCCGTTATTTTAAAATATTCGTGCTTTCTGAATTAGAATCAGACCCAATCAATTACCATATAATGTTATTTATATGGATTTCATACATCACATGTACACAACAATAATGATAAACAATCACTAAAAATTCATACAACATCTAGAGTGCATTACACAACTGCATAAGCATCAAAATAAATAATTAACGCTTACAACAGTCTGTCAACCAATCGATTGACATACAACTAAACAATTGGGATTAGTGTATGTCAAATATCATCCCAATACCCGTATGGGGTTTCAACCAACAAATACTGAATTTATTTGTAACTCTACATATTGTAAGAATAAGAATAATGAATCCTGATTTGATTGTCCTTGTAGTTTACTAGTTTAGGCAAATTTCTTTGTTTTCACCTAAAGGAAAGGTGTGCAAACATTACTCTTTCTTAAAATTGGACATTTCAATTTTTTTGTTATATGTTATCGGTAATATGTTGATGTATTAACCATTCATTTTATCAGTACTTGAATTAAACAATGTTAATGGAAATCAATTTTAGAAGAATATGATTATTCCTCTATGTTGTCTTTCATATCTTTGATTTTCATATATTCAATTATTTTGACATGTGTCAAACTTTCATTTGATTTCGACTTTGGACAGAAAATATTTCATATATCATTTTGTGTATTATAAGCAGATGGACTCTATGCCAACAACCAATCCTGAATTATTTACTATGGAAATTTCACAAACTACCCCGTCTTTTGCGCAAAATAGTGCAGAAAATCATTAAATGCGTTAAAAAAACCAAGTCCTCCATTGTGGTGAAAAAAGAAGAAGAACCACCAGTGATATTTGGAAATGTTTCAGCAAGATAAAGCTGCCAAATGGTGAAATATAAAGAAAATTTTCTGCTTATATATACTGCAAAAGTGAAAGTTCTTTCTCATAATAGAAAAAATGGCATGTCATCTCTTTGGAATCATTCCAAGGGATGTAAATAATCCCCATTACATGTGAATGAGGATTCAAAGCGAAAAATAATCAATACAGACAATTTGCAGGAGCAACACATAATTTAAGTCAAAAAAATTAGATGAGAAGTGTTTTCAGGTGATAGTAAAGGATGAATTATCTTTCAGGTTCATAGAAAATGGAGGTTTTAAGAGATTTTTACAGGAATTATAACCTAGGTATAAAATACCGGGAAGAAAAATAGTTGCAAAAAGGATTCTAGCCAAATATCAATTGGAGAAAGCAAAGTTAATGAGTTTGTTTAACTCAAATAAGACTAAGATTTCATTGACCACCCATTGTTGGACGTCAATGCAAAACATCTATTACCTAGTTCTAACGAGGACCGTATATCGGACAGGACGGTCCGTTGTCCGGCTTGGTCCAAGGCTATATGGTGTCCGGTCCATGTCCATACGATTCTCTTATAGGACAAGACCAGGACACTCCAGTGTTCGATCCGATCCCAAATGTTCAATGTTTTTCTATTGTCCAAGGCTATATCGGACATGACGGTTCATTGTCCGGCTCGATCCGAGGCTATATTGTGTCAGGTCCGTGTCCGTCCGAATCCCTTATAGGTGTTACAACCCAAACTCACCCTTACGGGAAAGCACAGATTGTAATGACAGCACGACAAATTAGAACACAAACAATAGAACATTTCATTGTTATTACAACAATTACATCAGAGTACAAGAATATAACAGAGTATGAATAAATAATATACATCAGAAAAATATCAGAGATTAAAATACATTACAAAGCAGCGGAAAAATAATACATAACACAACTGAAAGAGATACACGAATACAATGATTTCTGAATATAGCTCCAGTTGTAAATCCAGGATCCTATGAATATAATATCTGCAATACCGAAACTACTAGATTCCCGAGTGGAAAATAGGGGCACACATAGTTTAGGTTAAAACAATAAACTCCAGGTCAGTCATGGGACTAATGTGAGAGCTAAAAAAGTTATTTAAAACTTTACTTTAGAAATAAAGTAAAGGGACCACGCCATATAACACGGAATGAGTTTTCTCCCAAGAATACCAGTGCATAAAACAGTTAATAGACAACGCAATGCTTTTTGAAAAATGAAGCTATTATAAGACTCAGGTCCCATCACATAATGCAACGCAAGCCGGAGGATAGAGTTTTCCCTTATAATAGCCACACATGCTTGGTACGTTTAAAACAAATCATTTTGATATTACCATAAGTGTATAGTTTCAAAAATCGCTTCAAATATAAATGTACCAATCATAGACGGCATGGGTACCATATATCATGTCGCCATACTAGGCTCTACAATTAAAATCGAAATTTCACGTATTGGAAATTGGCCATCTATGAGTCGAGGCCAGGGATGGCTCCTCACAGATTTGAGATGCCTCTAGCAAATGCCTTAGGATTACACGCTGCGGGGCAACCCTTGGATCTTCAGGGCCGGTCCACGCTTACGTTAGTGGATTAGTATTTCTGAACACATGTTTCCCGGTCCCATCGGACCTATCCATCGGCCTCGTAGTGACCGATATATCCGAGGCGCCTCGCTATTTATCATCCACATAGGTAAAAATAAATAAATGTCTGGGCTCCATACCATGACACCACCCATAGCTAGAAAGAAACGTCATGCACTCTCTGCAGTCACGATCCTGTTTTTAACTCATACCGAGGTGTGAGGCTCGCGAATTAACGCTATATACACAAAGCTATGTTATTTATAGCCGTGCTTTTATCATCAACCACAAGACTCTGCTTTTCAACAAAACCCTTATCATTTGCATCTCAGCATGCCATACTGACAATTCACGCCATGCGACTGATGTCTATCAATATATAACCTCTAAGCTCGTACATCTCAGAGAAAGGTGTTAAGCAAGAGAATAAATTCTCCGCCACCAATAAGATATATATTTCATAGATATCAATCAACACAGAATAAAATCCAATGTTAGACAAACATCCATTTACTAGTTCGTTCTGGGTCTGAATGAAACTGGAGGCACCTTATTCCTCATTCCATATGTCCAGTACAAGAGAGATGTCCTAGCATATCCAGTCGATCTCCAAGTACGTCTGGACGATCAACACTTATTATCTTTTCTTGGGTGTACAACCCAATTAAGACATCAGTAATCATCCAAACGATGTAAAGAACTCCGGTCTTCAACCACCGTCTTCATCGTCGAATCAATTATTCAGAATGGGTATAAACCCGGCCTTTCCGAATAATTCACGTAACTTATAATCAAGTGCTAAAAAAACACAACATACGCCTTATTCCAATTATGAATATTCTTTTATTCAAATATTCATATCCTTTTGGAAAGGTTTCCAATTAATTTTACCAAATATAAATTCTTTTAAATTTATACTTTAATCTTCCTTTGGATATCAATTCTAAACCAAATTAAGGTTTATCAACTAGTCGAGATTATCGAGCCTTACCGAAGTAATCATTTATTTATTAATCCCAATCCAAACCTATTCATCCCATGGGGAAAAACTGGTAGTACTCCATTTCTAACACCACGGTGTTATCAGTAAATTTAATTACCATTTCACGTTCAAATCTAATTAAAGATTTAACTATCGCCTAGAGTAAAACTGATGGTATTCCATTCTCGATCATTTCCCAAATTTGATAATTTAAATTATCATATTCACATTCCAATCTAATTAAAGATTCATTAAAACTCCACTTAATTTTAATCTTCCCAAAAATCATTATCAGTGATTATTTAACTTTGGGAAATCAAACATGCCGCATCGACAATCTACACCGTACCATTGATTTCTGCCGATATATAACCTCTAAGCTCGTATGTCTTAGAGAAGGGTGTTAAGCAAGAGAATAAATTCTCCGCCACCAAACAGATATATATTTAGCAGAGATCAACAATACAGTTCGAAATATGATGTTAGACATGTAATCCTATCTTTAACTGGGTTAAAGAACCAATGTCCTTTAAAACACAGTTCACGATAAACCCAAAATCGTATTCCATTAACTATGGAATCTACACGGAAAACAAATCAATATATAATCAATATCAAGTTCTATATCCGACTAATAATATAAATGGAATAACGACAAAGCCTTTTAAATTCCATATATATTAACAGTCTTCCTCCACAGAAGCTCACATCGATTATTACCAACTCGAATTCCATTCAATTACAATTTAATATATTAAATTGGAAAACTTTATTTTGGAAAATTTCCATTAAATCTTAATGAAAGAATTGTATATTCCAAATCACATTTCACTGTTAATCGAGTTAAATAACGGATGTCGTTGAAAACACAGTTCACGATAAACCCAATTCACATTCCTTTCAATTCCAATTAAATGTTAATTAATTGGTAAATTTCTCTAAATCTTAATTAAAATATTTATTCCTTTTTCAACTGGGTTTAAGAACAGTGTTAATGAAGACACCATTCACGACAAACCCAAAATCCAATTTAATATTAAATACAAGGCTCTGAATAGAAATTATATCGGCTTATATTCAATATCAAATTCTAAACTAATGGATATCGTATAGGGAATAATGATATTTATATCCTCCAAATTCCCATAACAATATCCGTATAACCACGGAATCAAATATCGAAATGTTCCAAAGATTATTTACATTCCAATCCATTCTAATTTATTCGTTGGAAAATTCTGGTTATTTTTAAAACCATTTCAAATCCAATTTTTTCTTTAAAAATATTGGATTATTATTCTAGTTAATAACTAGTTCATTTTGATAAAAATATATTTTTATCTTTACAAAATTGGAATTTTTCATCCACATTATTTTCAAATCATTTAATATGATTTTACACAAATTATTGATATTTTTAATAATTTTATCAAGGCCCGTATAGTCGGTTTCCAATGACGGCCAACGAACTGCATCTATAGCGACTTTTTCCAAATTTGATTTGGACATAATTCCAAATCCAACTGTTTGATTTCAAATCTCTTATATTCGTTGGAAAGCTCTTTTCGGTACAAACCCAAAGATTCCAGTTTTTGGAGAATCCGACGGTCGGATCTCCTATAATATCAATTTGAAGTCAATGGTCGAAATTCGCGAACAGTCGCAGCGCGTTCTATTCAGGTCATTATAATATATATAATATATATTTCGTTCAAAACGTATTTTATAAATTCTTTTTAAAAACGATTCCAACTTTCACTTCAGTTTTAAATCAAAATTGAATACTCCTTATCATTATAATATTTATATGATAATATTTTCAAAATATAAGATTTTGAAATAATTTCCTTTTCGATATTCATTATAAAAATGAATAAAATCGATATAAATATCGTTCGCGTTAAAATGGCGCAAATTTAATCAACACGGCTTCACACATTTCAATATTTTCGTGTCCATCCAAAATCGGACATCAAATTCACATTTTAATCTTTTTCTAAATATTATTTTAAAATATTCCATATTTTAAAATATTCATTATCCGTTATTTTAAAATATTCGTGCTTTCTGAATTGGAATCAGACCCAATCAATTACCATATAATGTTATTTATATGGATTTATACATCACATGTACACAACAATAATGATAAACAATCATAAAAATTCATAGAACATCCAGAGTGCATTACACAACTGCATAAGCATTAAAAATAAATAATTAACGCTTACAACAGTCTGTCAACCAGTCGATTGACATACAACTAAACAATTGGGATTAGTGTATGTCAAATATCATCCCAATACCCGTATGGGGTTACAACCAACAAATACTGAATTTATTTGTGCATTTGGGCCATGTGTTGAAATTATCGTCGCAATCAAGATCAGTTAAATAGGTGTACATAAACAAACCGTTTGATTTGTAAATGAATATTTATTTTATTTTCTGGAGAATTTTATACAACGTATATAAATAATTTATATATCGCATATATAAATAATTTATACAATGCGTATATATATATATATTATTTACCCCATTTCAATATCACAATCACCATACACAATACAGTCAATTTTTCCCATAATACAATCAAATCACACAAATCATCCATGGTTTGTACAGAAAGTAGTGTTAGGAGCTACTAAACCCCATCTACAACCTATTATGTAATACCTGTAAAATAATTTGTGTGAGGGAGAGTTCTCACCTTTGTTTCCACTCCACCAGTTTTTTCTGAACAGTTTGGATTTGAATTTGCCTGAATTTCTAACGTGCTCTGTTTCTGTTCTAGTCGGTTCCATGTTAATGTTGTAGTGTTCGACTCCACAATCACAACGCAATTTGAATCATTAAGTTTGGACCACGTACGAAGAAGATATGGTGTTATATACCTTTAATTACATTCGAGACAATTAAAAAATTAATAATATAATTAATTATAATTACATTGTTTATTTAAAAATTAAGGCCGCCTAATCCCTTTCTCTTTCAATCGTTCGTTACAAGCTATGAAGAAACCCATACTTCGTTGTTCTCTCTCTTCCTTGCGCCGCTAAGAAGCCACCGACCGTCGATCGAATTCCCCTACGCTAACGGCCTTGGAGCCGACTACCACCCCCGCCGGCCTCATCAAACTCGGTGGACCGGGTCACCGTGAAAAGCCAGGTGACGGTCGGCACTTCGAGCTTCGATTTTGAGCAATATACGAAATGAAAAATTATCTTCTTGCTATCATTTTCAAGATCGTGGAAAGGGCTGCAATTTTTGTGCTATGAACTTTGATTGAAATCGATTGGGTTGCAAGAAAAATCGCGTGGAATTATGGAATGGTTCAGCCGTTTATTGAAGAAGTGGCGGCTCAATGTTATGACGAGAATTAGGGTTTTGAACATGATATATATATATATTTATATTTAATTATTATTTGTTTCTTAAATTACTAGTTTATTGCCACGAACCCCAAATGAACTCCAATGACCGTCGCTGCTAGCCAAATACCCCCATTTCGGATATAACAGGATATGTTTTGTAAGCCAATTCGACTGTTTCGATTAGTTTTCATCAAAATTAAAATATAAATCAATATATATTGAATTTAAACGTACATTTTCATTTACCAGGGCCACATATTGACTCCAAAAATTCTAGAAAAATAAATCTAGGTATGTTTTGACGATACGATCTTAATAAAACTAATTTCGTCGAATTTGGAGGCCGTTTGTAAAATGGTCATTTTCCAGTCGATTAAATTCAAACTGAATTGACCAAAAGCGTTTAAGTCCACCACGCTCACATATTAATTCCAAAAATTATGAAAATTGGAATCTAGCAATAATTTGACATTACGAATCCAACGAAAGTGGTTTCATCGAAAACGGAGGTCATTTGCAAAATGGCTATTTTTAAGGGCTATATATTATATTAAAATATATATAAATTCCATAGCGACTATTTTAAATTTTAAACTGGACATAACTTTCAATTTATATTATGAAATCTGGATTTTTCACATTTGTTAAAAAGATATAATTAAACAGATTCTAATATTTCTTGTTTTACTAAAATCCGATTTATTTTGAATTCTGTACATTCATTTAAAATTTAAAATCGAATTTTCAAACTGTCGCGCCATTTCAGGCTCGTTTTATAATTAAAATATATTTATACGTTCTAACCTCGATTTAAATAAATTTTAAATCATTATTATTTAAAATAAATCAGTTTAAATATTCAAAATCCATTAAAATTGCTAAAATAAAAAATTTAAATTGGTCTGAAAATCCGGGTAGTTACAATCTCCCCCACTTAAAATCTTCTCGTCCTCGAAAAGGAACGGAGTTGAAAGTTGTTTAACTAACCAACTCAACTTACATTCTGGCTTTCATTCTTCAACTTTTCAGTTTCTAAGAATTTTCTATTTTTTCAAAAATTTGGCTAACACCCTAAATTTTCGAAAAAATTCGCCATAACCTCCTTTGTACGGGGAAACCTTTAAAACCGTAACTTGCCTCATAGGGCCCTCATCAATCCAAAAGAAAATGAAAAAGCCAAGCGGCTAGCCAATCGGCTCATAAAATCATCAAAATCCAAGAAATACAGTAAATATGTACCTATTTGTCAGGCATAAAATTTTGTTTCTCTTCTTAGCTCCCATGCTATGACATGTTCAATTATATACATGTACATATATGCAATTCTAACAATTTTTCAATTCAGTTCAATATTTGACTTGATTTGGCTTAATTTACCATTCATTCTCATATTGGTTTCAATAATTTTATTAGTTAAACTAATAATCAAGCAACACAACCAGCAATCAATTAGTTGGTTAACTTCTCAAACATATAACTTTAATATACTCAAAATCATATTTTTAATGCCAAATCACAACAATAATCCTATCTAGTTTTGGTTCTCACACTAGTCAATTGGAAATATATAGACATCCCACTTTCGAAACTCGACCATAAACTCTGATGATGAGATCTCAATCATCAGAATCATCTTCGGGAGACTAGAGTGTGATTCTATATCCATCCAGTATATTTGAGACTTCGTACACACGCTAGCTAGGCGTATATGCAAAATCTTCATATACCCGACAGTCAAAATTCAAATAAAAATAAAAATATTCAAATACGTATAATAAGATTTAAATTTTCAAAAAAAAATTGTTTTAATTTTTATTTTAAAAATAACACTCTTTGAAACTCATTCTATGATACTACTGATCCCATCTCTAACGTGTCATTCTCCTTGGATATTACTAATCCAATCTCTGATGAATTCTTTCGTTTGATTCTAATGTGTCTTGTTCTCGAGCTCTGTAAACCAAAGCTCTGATACCACAAATGTTACGACCCAAAATCGCCCTTACGGGAAAGCACAGATTGTAATGAGAGCACGACAAATCAGAACACAAACAATATAACATTTCATTGATGTTACAACAATTACATCAGAGTACAAGAATATAACAGAGTATGACTAAATAATATACATCAGAAAAATATCATAGATTAAAATACATTACGTACCAGTGGAAAAATAATACGTAACACAACTGAAAGAGATACACGGATACAAAGCTTTCTGAATATAGCTCCATCTATAAGTCCAGGATCCTGTGAATACAATATCCGCAAAACCAAAACTACTAGCTGCCCGTATGGAAAATATGGGCATCCAGAGTTTCGGTTAAAATAGTAAACTCCAGGTCAGTCGTGGGACTGTGTGAGAACTAAAACAGTTATTTAAAACTTTACTTAAGAAGTAAAGTAAATCAAGGGAAAAAGTCGTATAACATGGAACGGGTTTTCTCCAAAGAATACCAGTGCATAAAACAGTTTATAGACAACACAATGCTTTTTGAAAATTGAAGCTATTATAAGACTCAGGTCCCATCACACAATGCAACGCAAGCTAGAGGACAGAGTTTTCCCTTATAATAGCCAAACATTCTTGGTATGTTTAAAACAAATCATTTTGATATTACTATAAGTGTATAGTGTCAAAAATTGCTTCAAATATAAATGTATCAATCATAGACGGCATGGGTACCATATATCATGCTGCCATACTAGGCTCTACAATTAAAATCGAAATGTCACGTATAGGAAATTGGATTCCATCTATGAGTCGAGGCCAGTGATGGCTCCTCACCGATTCGAGACACTCTAGCAAATGCCTCAGGATTACACGCCGCGGGGCAACCCTTGGATC
This sequence comes from Allium sativum, assembly GCA_030737875.1. Lineage (NCBI taxonomy): Eukaryota > Viridiplantae > Streptophyta > Magnoliopsida > Asparagales > Amaryllidaceae > Allium > Allium sativum. The sequence continues at coordinate 384,204,819 of CM060915.1, forward strand.
TTCTGGGCCGGTCCACACTTACGTTAGTGGATTAGTATTCGTCAACACACGTTTCTCGGTCCTATCGGACCTATCCATCGCCCCCATGGTGACCGATATATCCAAGGCGCCTCGCTATCCATTATTCACATAGGTAAAAATAAATAAATGTCTGGGCTCCATACCATGACACCACCCATAGCTCGAAAGAAACGTCGTGCACTCCCTGCAATCGCGATCCCGTTTTTGACTCATACTGAGGTGTGAGGCTCGCAAATTAACGCTATACACAAAGCTATGCTATTTAAAGCTGTGCTCTGATCATCAACCACAGAACTCTGCTTTTCAATAAAAGCCTTGACCATTTGCATCTCAGCATGCCACACTGACAATTCACGCATGCGGCTGATGTCTATCGATATATAACCTCTAAGCTCGCACGTCTCAGAGAAGTGTGTTAAGCAGGAGAATAAATTCTCTGCCACCAAACAGATATATATTTAATAGAGATCGATCAACACAGAATAAAATCTAATGTCAGACATACATCCATTTACTAGTTCGTTCTGGGTCTGAACGAAATCGGAGGCACCTTATTCCTCATCCTATATGTCCAATACAGGAATGAGGTCCTCGCATATCCGGTCGATCTCCAAGTACGTCCGGACGATCACCACTTATTACCTTGTCTTGGGTGTACAGCCCAATCAAGACATCAGTAATCATCCAAACAATGTGAAGAACTCCGGTCTTCAACCACCGTCTTCATCGTCGACTTATCGTTGAATCAATTATCCAGAATGAGTATAAACCCGGCCTTTCCGAATAATTCACGTAACTTATAATCAAGTGCTAAAAAAACCCAACATGCGCCTCATTCCAATTCTGCATATTCTTTTATTCAAATATTCATATCCTTTGGGAAAGGTTTCCAATTAATTTTATCAAATATAAATTCTTTTAAATTTATACTTTAATGTTCCTTAGGATATCAATACTAAACCAAATTAAGGTTTATCAACTAGTCGGGATTATCGAGCCTTACCGAAGTAATCATTTATTTATTAATCCCAATCCCAACCTATTCATCCCATGGAGCAAAACTGGAATACTCCATATCTAACACCATAATGTTATCGGTAAATTTAATTACCATTTCATGTTCAAATATAATTAAAGATTTAACTATCGCCTAGAGTAAAACTGGTGGTACTCCATTCTCGATCATTTCCTTAATTTGATCATTTAAATTATCATATTCACATTCCAATCTAATTAAAGATTCATTAAAACTCCACTTAGTTTTAATCTTCCAAAAAATCATTATCAGTGATTATTTAACTTTGGGTAATCAAACATGCCGCATTGACAATCTACACCGTACCATTGATTTCTGCTGATATATAACCTCTAAGCTTGTACGTCTTAGAGAAGGGTGTCAAGCAAGAGAATAAATTCTCCGCCACCAAACATATATATATTTAGCAGAGATCAACAATACAGTTCGAAATACGATGTTAGACGCGTAATCCTGTCTTTAACTGGGTTAAAGAATCAATGTCCTTTAAATCACAGTTCACGATAAACCCAAAATCATATTCCATTAACTACGGAATTTTCACGGAAAACAGAACAATATATAATAGATATCAAGTTCCATATCCAACAAATAATATAAATGGAATAACGACAAAGCTTTTTAAATTTCATATATATTAACAGTCTTCCTCCACAGAAGCTCACATCGATTATTACCAACTCGAATTCCATTCAATTCCAATTTAATATATTAAATTGGAAAACTTTATTTTGGAAAATTTCCATTAAATCCTAATAAAAAATTTATATATTCCAAATCACAGTTCACTATTAATCATGTTAAAGAACGAATGTCGTTAAAAACACAGTTCACAATAAACCCAATTCACATTCCTTTCAATTCCAATTAAATGTTAATTAATTGGTAAAGTTCTCTAAATCTTAATTAAAAGATTTATTCCTTTCTCAACTGGGTTTAAGAACAGTGTTAATGAAGACACCATTCACGACAAACCCAAAATCCAATTTAATATTAAATACAAGGCTCTGAATAGAAATTATATCGGCTTATATTCAATATCAAATTCTGAAACTAACGGATATTGTACTGGGAATAACGATATATGTATCTTCCAAATTCCCATAACAATATCCGTATAACCACAGATTCCAATATCGAAATATTCCGAAGATTATTCCATTCCAATCCATCCCAATTTATTCATTGGAAAATTCAGGTTATTTTTAAAACCATTTCAAATCCAATTTATTTCTTTAAAAATATTGGATTATTATTCAAGTTAATCACTAGTTCATTTTGATAAAAATACATTTTTATCTTTACAATATTGGAAATTTTCACCTAAATTCTTTCCAAATCATTTATTATGATTTTACACAAATCATTGATACACAAATCAGGTTGTGATGGAAATGACGGGCGGTCAGTGGAGGTTTTCGATTCGAGGAAGAGGCGGTGATCGGAATTTTTGAGGAACGGAAATCGTGATGCCAGCGGAGGCCTGGGTTCACTGCTTGCGGTGATTGAAGTCAAACGATGACAAGGAGTGGTGGTTGGCCAGCCCGGGTTCGATTTGGAAAGACATCGGTGGCCATGGAAATCAAATTTTAATTTGGGAATTGGGGGAAGAATGGATTTGGCTGAGAACAACAAAGAACGGGTAGGATAGAAAAGGAAGGGAACGCGTTCGTAAAAGAGGCATAAAGGAATTGGCAAATTCTATTTCAACCCTAACCCTTATTTTTAGCTAGTAGCCTCCACTTAAAAAATTAAAATTTTAATGACTAAAGTGCCCTTAAAGAGTTATCTTCTCACCTAAACTCAGTACAACGTAATATTTTCTGGCAGTTAAAACACCTTAGCTTCAAAACCCTAGATTTCAAATCACTCAAGGAAAATTTGATTTGCAAAAAAGAATAGAATGGATTTTGAAGGAGAAGATGAATCCTCATCGCAATCGCAGCAATTAATTGAAGAAAAAATTAAAATTTGAGTATTTTTTTTCAAGTACAGCCGATGTTGTACGATTTGAGTGAATTTGAATGAAACCACGTATGCAAAGTCCTAGGAAACAATATGAACCTAGTGTCTAAAGTTTGGGATTACGTACTGAACCATGTAAGGAAATCGCGTGGAAAATGTGTAAACCACGAGTACTGTTAACATGGTTATGAATTAAACCACGTAATGTCTATAAGTGGTCAACATGAATTCCACGCTGATTTGCAGAAATGGAGCGTACCTTCTTTCTCTACTTCTCTGCTGAATTCGATCTTGTAATTCGGAAATGAGGTGCGATGGATCCTATGATTTGCGTTGAAATGGTATTCGACTTCTTTTTTTTTCTTTTCTTTTTGGAACGAGAAATGAAAGAAAGGTGAGAGGAGGGGCAACTTTGGAAAAGATGGGGGGCTACTTACTAATTTTAGGGGTATACGGTTTTTTTCTTTTTTGGCGGGGCTACTACCTAAAAATGTGGGTTGTAATAGAATTTGCCAAAGGAATTTTATTTGTGTGACCAGGGGAAAGGGTACGCGTGGTTACCAATTGCAGAAGAAAATGCATAAGTGTCGCGCTGATCTAAAGATCAAACAAGTGGCAAAACAATATAAACAAATATTTTTCCTAATATATACATACCATATATAATACTAAATATATACAAATAAAAATGTATTTATATTATTTCCAAAACAATACTAAAATTATTATTACTAAAACAAATCTAATATATTAAAATAGATATCAAATAAAAAAGAACTATTCATAAATTCTCAAATAAAAAAGAAATAGAAGGGACACGTGCTACACAAAGCAGAAAGACTTTAGCAAGTGTAATACCATTCAAATTTGACGTTAACAAGTGTCAAAGAATTCCAGTCAAGTTAACATGTGTAAAACCAATTAAACAAAAATATTTTCAAGAATATATACCATTTATTTACCTTAGGTGAACAAATACAAGTTTATTTCAAAAATAGACTTAAGTTAAAAATTTAAAACCACAATCTAAATAAAATAAAAAAAATTCTCAAGTTAAATAAAATTCAAAATTCAAAACCATATATTTCAATAAATTTATAAATACAGCTAACATTTAAATTAAATAAAGCTATTCGCATTCAAATAAAATTTTAAAAATGTACAACAACTTAAATTCCAATATTAGATTTTAAATTAGCACTATAAAATCAACTCGAAATCAAGTTAAATGTAAAAAATAATAAAAATCACAAACCATATATTTTAGTTAGTTTAAAATACTACTTACATTTAATTTAAACAACCATTTAAGTTTAAATATTGAATTAAAATTTAAAATTTTCACTTACAAAATCAATCTAAAACTAAATTAAAATAGACTAAATTTCAAAATTATAAACAAATATCAAATTCTTAATTACAAAATCCAAATGAATTTCATATTTTAAACGTTAAAAATCTTGGTTTGTTACAAAAAATCAAATATAATACAGTTAATTCATGTTGGCATATGATTAACTTTTATCTGTATGATGTTCCGTTTTATATTGGTCTGTATAATATTACACTGTCAAGAGAATTAAATTTTGGAGTCAATGCCAGCTTTGTAGAGTTAATTCCTGTTGCATGTAATTATTTTTTAAAAAAATTTGGGTGGTTGTAATCAAGTCATATTTGATTATATCCCTGGCATTTGGCAAAAGTAGGCATAAAAGCCATCTTGCCCAATACAGCTAGTTAGTTTCATGCTAAAGATAATTTGTTTTATTTCTCAGAGGTTATAAGGCTGATTGGTTAATTAGATTTCATATTGATGATAGTAAAAAAGTGATAATTTGGAGGGATATTGAAGCAAGTATAATAGGAGAAGGATTAGCAAGGGAACTTTGAACATATGTCAGGAAGTTGACATAATATATGTTGTGCTAGAGCATATAAAATCAATCATGTCTTATATTTTATGGATATTCCAAGAGTCGTTTTTTATTTTCAAAGAAGCATGTAAAGTTAAGTTGTTTTTATAACTATGATGGTATGATTGGTGTTCGAATTTAAGCTTTTGCTTGTTATGTTTGGTGGTAAGAGCTAATCGATGTTCTTTGATAGCAGGGGAGCTTCTGGAACCAACTAAGAATTATTAGGAGATTCTATCGTAGACAGTTGCATAAAGGCAATTCATGGTATTTTGTTCTCTAGTAAGAGCTAAATCCATATTCTTTGATATCCCCACCATTTTGGATACATGAATATAAAACAGTGAATTGTTTAAATTAATTTCTTTTGTTAATTTCTTGTTTGATGTCATTTTCTTATATGTTCATAATTAGGAAAAACTAATTCAAATGTCATTTTCATATGAACTGCAGATGATTGGTTAACTGTTCTCATATGTTTTCATTTGTAGACAGCACTCCTATGTTCATCTTTTTAAATTCCTAGTGGCCATCACATGATTCACTTCTGCACATCCTACTCGACACTCGATTTGCTTTTTGATGGATTTTTCTGTAACAACCCATATTTTTTCATATATTTAAAACTTGAATTTAATTAAATAAATTGAGTTATAATGGTTAAATTTTAAACTTTAATGATTTTATTTATGAAATAACGTACATTATGTACAAACAAAAAACTAAAATTAGTTTATATTGATAAAGAATTGGAATTTTGAATTTAATATTTATGAATTTGAATAGAATTTGAGCTATTTAATTTGTAATTGGATTTCATATTTTTAAATTGTAAATAATTGAATTTGGGAATTAAAAATAGGAAATTGATTTATAAAGTTGATTTAAGTTCTAATTTGGTTATAATGAAAATTTAATAAAGGTTTAAATTAAATTAAAATGAACAAACAAATAATTGAATATTCCATTAATTAATTAATTGTGAAAAATAACAATTTTAGCAACTCTCTCAGAATTCGTCGAAACCAGTTTTATTGTATCTGAAACGGTGAATTATTTTAGATATTCAAATTTTGTTACAATCGGACTTGTCGTTTGATCGTACGGAATAAAACGTGAATGAAATCAATGTAAATTGATAATTGCTTATTTCTCATATTGGACCTTATATATATATGTGTATATATATGCCAATAAGTTTCATTTCCAACTCATCAGCTCATTCTTCATTATACGTATAATTTCCTCAATCAAACCTTTCTCTAATGGCTGAAACCAATTTTCAAAACCCTAGATTTGATTCAAATTCAAAGTTCAAACTCAAATCTCCATGAAACCTTGCAAATTATATAGTGATTCGAAGCACTTGACGATACGAAGCTGCCGGTACCATGTGTTGCGACATATAGTGCTCGGATTTGCCAGAATTCGTGGTCCATGTTGCAGATTTTCAAAACCCTAAACCGAAATTGGGCATTTTTGATTCTTGCATCAATCGAGGAATCGGAGATCTGGGTATTGCATAGGAGTACCATATGAGTTTACTGGTAGTTAGAGGTTCTATAATGGAGTAGGTTGCCAGAATTTCGCCATAGCAGGGTAAAAACCCCTCATGTTCACCTCATCGCCGGAGGAGGAAGCGACCACCAGAGGTCACACCATCGAATGGTAGGTGAGCCTGGAGGAGAGCTTCCAAATGCCGGTGGTTGAAGCGGCTATCGTGGTCGGGGCTTTGAGCAATCAACGGTCAAACATCTGTGGGTTTGGGGTCTGTTCGACGACGTAGGGTATACAAGAGGAGCAGGAACGAGTTTGAACGTGAGCTGACGTGTAGTTATATCTATTTTAATTATTTAATTATATATATATATATATGCATGTATTCAACTTCTAATGTTAATAACTATTGCATGTGAGCTTGGATTTGAGCGCCGTTTTTTGCGTTGGGATCGCGATGAAATTGCGGATGTACTAGTACTGATTTGGTTGTGTTTGGATACTGTAAATTTTTGGGCTTTGGTTGGACATTCAACTGACTAAAGACCCAAAGCTAAGTGAATTTCTCGCTCACAGTTAACTGAATTGTTCCCGTATTTATTAAATTAAATTATGAAATAAATTTGATTGTCTGGTTGTGATTGATTGTTGATGGATTACTTAAATTGACATACAAGTTAATTACAGTGTTAATTTAGAATCGACATTAAATTATTTATTCGAAATTTAATTGTTAGTCTGAAACCCGACATTTGTTAACTAGTGAAGCGATATAATATTGAATGTTTGGATGAAAAGGTTGTATGGGTGCCTTGTACTGATTACTGAATGGATATTGTTAATGAAAATTTTCTTGTTATTCAGTATATGATGTGTATGTTTATCTGTGCCGATTAATCCCATTGTTCACCCTCGATGTTACGGGCATCAAATAAATCCGAGATTAATTGGTTTAAAATTAATTAAGAACATAGGTTGAAATGATAGATACTTGTGACCTCGATTTGGATTGAAATGATATATACCCATTCCTGAAATATCGAGAATCAGATTTTGATATCACTTGGCCATAAGATAGAGAATTTTATACGAACTTCGATTGGTTAAATGATTTTAGATATTTGGAAATTTATTTTGTGAAATTATATTCAAAAGAAATATGACGAGAATGGAAATATATATATATATATATCTTTTAAAATCGAAAACTGGAATGTTTCAATGAATTTATTAAAGCAATTATTCCAAAACAAGTTGGGAATTTGGAAATGCGATTTAAATACGATTTTGATTACTCAAATTTTTTTAAAGCTAATTTTAATAATCCTTTTTAAATTTAATTTAAAATAAGAGTATTCGACAAGATTTGGAATTGTTCGAGATTCAGATTGAATACGAGTTTAAATCCTTTTAATTTGGAAGGTCGGATTTGAATGTTGTTTGAAATCGATATATGGAAATGAAATAAACTTTATCGAAGCTGGAACAAAAATTTTAAGTTATTAAAATTTGGAAGAAGGAAACGATTATAGTTTTAAAATAGTTAACTATATATATACCTATAGTTTGAAATAAATATATTATATTATTTATTATTTAAAGATTATATTAGTAAACCATTTAATATATGTATATATATCTATAGTGATTTAAATTATTTTATTATACTCTAATTATTTTAATATATATTTTCATAAGAAAGGTTTTTATTTATAATTACCTTTTTTCAGGTTATTTAAATATTTGTAATTTCTTCCAAAATTGGAATTGTTCTAGATGTAAAACGTTGATTCAAACTGAGATTTGAAATAAAAATATATTCTCCTTTGAATATAAACCGATTTTGAAAAGACTTTGGTATTGTGATTAGAAAGAATATTCCATTTTGAATATAAATTGATTTTGAAATAATCATGATATTGATATTAAATTATATTTTATTTCGAATATGAATCGATTCTGAAATTATTATGATATTTTGAAATAAAATTTTATTTTACTTTGAATATAAAATCTATTTTGAAATGATTATGATATCTCAACATAACATATAGTATATTTTGAATATAAACTGGTTTGGAATGATTGTAATATTTGAGATGAGAAGTATATTTTATTTTAAATATGAATTATTTGAATTATCGTGAATGGAATCTAAACCAAATTAAGATTTGGTAATTTTTGGAAACTTATGGAAATGATAACAACGAATAAAAGAATTATGTTTTGAATATAAGATTTGAAAATGAATATTGAATTTCAAAGAATGGTTAAGGCGATAACGGGGTATGGAAACTGAAATAAGTCCAACCCTGATTATAAGTGGGAAATCCAAAACGATCCATAACTATTGTTTTGAAAATGCGCTTATTACGTGGAAATACCGAGATCAAAAATATGTTCGAAAACCATTCCAAGTAATAATACGACGTTATAAAGAAATTGAAGACATGGGAATCGATAAGTGAAGACCGAGAATCTTTGAGTTGTTTGGATTGATTGTTGATGTCTCATTTGTGTCGATCAACCCCCACGAGGTTATAAGTGGCATGAGATTTAAATATATTTGAATATTTTCGATTGTTGTTCTGTTCAGACCTAGAACGGATTTGTATGGATTGTGTGTCTAACATTTTAATTGACTGCATAGATTTCCATTAATATATATCGAATTTGTGGTAATAAATTTATTCTCGTCTCTAAGACATATGAGCTTAGGGATTATGTATTGACAGAAATCAGCGATATGTCCTGAATGGTCATGCGGCATACTCGAGTTATGAAATGAGATAGTGATGGTTAAAGCATGGCTTATTGAAGCATAGCTTTGTGTATATCGTGACTTCGACGAACCTCACACACTGGATTGATAGTAAACTGGCTGTTAGGTTGTATAAATATACATAATCTCTATTGAAACTCGAAAGCTTCGGCGGTAGTACTACCCTGTGAAATTGAGGGAATAAAGTATATTTGGTGTCCGAGTCTGGATGAAAACCAGAATATATACTTCGGGCTCTGTATTCGGTGTCTGTTTCTGGATGTTAACCGGGAGATACTTAGCTTCGTGTCCCCAATTAATCTTTCGTGCCAGGAACCGTCATGTTGGAAAACCCAATAACCAATATGAGTTGCTCGATTTGTTTGTAACTATGTATGTGGGCATAGTTATTATGCTTGTTAAGATTAATATATTTATTTATGAAATGATTTTCAACATTGTGCACTAATTATAATATTAAGAGGATTTTTGCGTATTAAAGCATTATTGGTTATCATCAGACAAAACTCGCCCATTTGGTATGCGCTTGCATTGTGTGATGTGGGACGATCTTATGATAGATTTATTTTCCAAAATCATTTGCTAATGTCTATGCACAAGAATTCACGTGGGGTAAACCCATTCCGCATTAGCGGCATGGTCCGATGAATTTCCCATAACATTTTGTAACAACCCGAAAATCTGGGCCAGTTTAAAATTTTTATTTTGGCAATTTTAGCGAATTTTGATTATTTAAAATAGATTATTTTAAATAATATCGACATGAAATTTATTTTGAATATAATTCGAACGTATATATAATACGCGTCGTCGTTAGAATATAAATATTTATATAACTATAAATGAATTGAAAACGATTTCGAAAGGAAATGAATTGAAAACGATTTCGAAATGAATTGAATATAAAACGAATTCAAATTGAATTGAAAGCAAATTGAAATGAATTCAAATTGAATTGAAATTTGAATTGAATAGAAATGAATTTTAAAACGAATTTATAAAGAAGAATTCTATTTTGATTTGAATTGAAATGGAAGTTGAAATTGCTTTTGAAACGAATTTAAAACTATTTATAAAATTCGTTTTAAATAGAAATCGACGAAGTATATATTATATATATTATATATATAATATAATGGCCTGAATAGAACGCGCCGCGCCACGGCAGTTCGTGAATTTCGACCATTTATTTCAAACGGACATTACGGGAGATCCGACCGTCGGATTCTCCTAAAACCGGAACCGTTGGGTTCGTATCAAAAAGAGCTTTCTAACGAATATTAGAAATTAGAAATCTAACGGTTGGATTTGGAATTATGTCCAAATCAAATGTGAAAAAGGTCGCTATAAGTGCAGTTCGATGGCCATTGGTGGAAATCGACTGTACGGGCCTTGATAAAATTATTAAAAATAGTAATAATTTGTGTAAAATCATAAGAAATGATTTAGAAAGAATTGAGATGAAAAACTCCATATTTGAAAAGATAAAAATAGATTTTTATCGAAATGAATTAGTTTTGAACTAGAATTATAATTCTATTTATTTTTAAATAAATAAATTGAATTTGAAATGGTTTTGAAAATAACCAAAATTTCCAATGATTGCATTGGAATGGATTTGAATCGAAATTGTCTTCGGAATATTTCGATGTTGGATTTCGTGATTATACAAATGTTGTTATGGAAATTTGAAAGATATATATATATATCGTTATTTCCAATGCGATATTTGTTAGTCGTAGAATTTGATATTGAATATAAGCCGATATATTTTCTATTCAGAGCCTTATATTGAATATCAAATGTGATTTGGGTTTGTCGTGAATGGTGTCTTCACTAACACTGTTCTTGAACCCAGTTGAGAAAAGATTAAATCTTTTTATTTAGATTTAATGAAGTGTACCAATTAAATAATATTTAATTGGAATTGAATTGATATTGATTTTTGGGTTTATCGTGAACAGTGTTTTAAACAACACTCGTTCTTTAACCCGATAATTAATGAATGTGATTTTGGGTATATCGTGAACTGTGTTTTTAAATGACACGGATTCTTTAACCCAGTTAACGATTAAAACTAAGTGGAGTTTTAATGAATCTTTAATTAGATTGAAATGATCGAGAATGGAGTATCACCAGTTTTGCTCCAGGCGATAGTTAAATCTTTAATTAGATTTGAACGTGAAATGGTAATTGAATTTACCGATAACACCGTGGTGTTAGATATGAAGTACTACCAGTTTTACTTCATGGGATGAATAGGTTGGGATTGGGAAATTAAAACAAATGATTACTTCGGTAAGGTTCGCTAATCCCGACTAGTTTTGAATTGATATTCAAAAATAGATTAAAGAATAAATTCAAGAAATTTATCTTGGATAAAATTAATGGGAACCTTTCCCTATGAATGTGAAATTTAGAAACTAACTGTCGGTTAGCCAAGCAGAATGGTTTTCTGGATATTGATCTGATGTTGGTTTCGGCCTTCGGGGTTAATATTTGGGAAATTATCCTCTTGATTAATTTATGGTTAGTGACTGATGAATTGGAATGAGGCGTATGTTGTGTTTGTGTAACACTTTTATAAAATATACGCGAGTTATTCGAAAAGACCGAGTTTATCCCATTCTGAATAACTGATACGACGATAAGTCGAAGATGAAGACGGTGGTCGAAGACCAGAAGTCTTCACGTCGTTTGGGTGGTTACTGATGATCTTGATTGGGCTGTACACCCAAGAAGATGGAAATAGTTAGTGATCGTCCAGACGTACTTGGAGATCGATGGATATGCGGGGTACTAGGTGCCTCCGGTTTCGTTCAGACCCAGAACGGACTTGTAAATGGACTGTGTGTCTGACATTGGATTTCAGTCCGTGTGATTGATCTCTATTAAATATATACATGTTTGGCGGCGGAGAATTTATTCTCTTGCTTAACGCCCTTCTCTGAGACGTACGAGCTCAGGGGTTATATATTGATGGATATCAATCGCATGGAGTGAATTGCCTGTGTGGCATGCTCAGATGCAAATGATCAAGGCTTCTGTTGAAAAGCAAAGTCTTGTGGTTGATGATCGAAGCACGACCTTTGGGGCGTAGCTTTGTGTAACGTTGATTCGCGTGTTTCACACCCGGTATGAACCAAAAACGGGAGAGGACGTCAGGGAGGGCATGCGTTTCTTTCTAGCTAGAAGTGGCGTCAGTGGTTTTACACGCCCTGACGAGTTTGACTTATGTGGTTGTTGCTGTTGCGAGGCGCCTCAGATTGATCGGTCGTTCTCGAACCGATGGAGTCATTTAGTTGGCTCGTTTACTCCCCATAGGGCGGGGAAATGCATGTTCAGGGTTTAAGTTTAATCCACATCGGTGGACTGGCCCTGAGGATCCAAGGGCCCACCTGAGTCTGGGTCCTGAGGGGCGGGCTAGAGCGTCTCGAATCGGTTGAGGACTATCTTTTGCCTCGGTTCATAGATGGAAACCCAATTTCCAAATACGTGATTCTGCGGTTTTGATTGTAAACTTATATATGGCGACATAGTGTTATGGGGCATTCATGCCGCCTATGATTGATACTTATGATTTGAAGTTGTTTTATACACTATGCACTTATAATAGTATCAAATGATTTGTTTTAAACGTATCAAGCATTCTTTGGCTGTTATAAGGGAAAACCCTATCCCCCGGCTTGCGTTGCATTGTGTGATAGGACCTGGGTCTTATAACAGCTTCATTTTTCTTTATCTAGCATTGCGCCGTTTGTTTTATGCACTGGTATTCTTGGGAGGAAACCCGTTCCGTGTTATACGGCGTGGTCCCTTGATTTGCCTAACTTTAAAAATAAAGATTATTAACTGTTTTAGTTCTCACACCAGTCACATGACTGACCTGGAGTTTATTGTTTTAACCTATACTCTGGGTGCCCCTATTTTGACACGGGCAGCTAGTAGTTTTGGTTTTGCAGATTTATATTCACAGGATCCTGGTTTACAGCTGGAACGATATCCGGAAAGCTTTGTATCCATATATCTCCTTCTAGTTGTGTATTGTATTATTTTCCGCTGCTATCTATTTAAATGTAATTTAAATCTCTGGTGTTTCTGTGTAATATTTATTTGTTTATACTCTGTATATTCTTGTAATCTGATGCATTGTTGTGATATACATTGAAATGTTCTTTCATATGCGTTCTTTTGTGGCATGTTCTCGAACTATCCGCACTTTCCTTTACGGGGAAGTTGCGGGTGTTCACAGTTCTTAAGTTACTGCACCCATAACACTCATGTTATTTCGTATTTTAGTTTGATTAATATGAGAATGATTTAGTTTTGATCTGAGTGTTTGTTGTGTTTCTTTTTATGCAATACGCTCGGGTCAGCAAAAGTTTGCACTGAGCGAAGATTTCTTTCCCTTGGAGAATGAAGATGAAGATATGGTATATATCTATCTATCTATCTATATATATATATATATGCATTTTCCACTGTACTTTATTTCCGCTGTATTGTTGTTTATATCTAAATATGTGTAACTCTGATGATCGATGTAAATGTAATCAAATTCATAAATCTAACTGTTTGAACTTTTAATTGGGTTATTATATTTATCCATCCGCTATGAGATTCTACGATTGTCTCTTCTTCTTCTTTTTTTCCTTCTGTTTTTTCCAATAACTACCTGCATTTGCAATCTGTTTGGGTCGGCATGCATAGATCATTGTCGATTTGAACGGTCAAAAATCTAGGTCGTTACAATGTGGTATCAGAGTTAGGTTTGCGATAACCTTGGCTTTGTTTGGGAATTAACTCATTAGAGATAAGGTTAGTAATGCCCTAGAATGAGGTTGAGAATATATACGAGAGAGCGTATTTGTACTTTTGATATAAAATGGTTTTATATTGTGTTAGTTTGTTTCGTTGAATATTTATAAATTCTGGTCGATATATGGGATGCCATGGAATCGATAGGAATTTCTAAATAATCAAAAAGAATGGATCAACATAATATTGTTTTGGATTATATATTAAAGTTTAAAAATATGAGTAGTAATTATAGATTTTTGCTCATATTGGTTGTTGGAAGGTGATAATATTAAGTTATTATGAATTATAGTTGATTAGATAAAAAATCTAATAAGGAAAAATTAAACGGTTTTACAAAAAAAAATTGAAAATGAATCTATTAAATATAATTGGTTGCAAAATATATTTTGCAAATAAAATGGAAATGGACTTGAGAACTCGATTCTAGGACTTGTGAAAATAGATTTTGGTAAAGAGTTTGGAATACTATAGTATCATATGTTAATAGTTTCTGAAGGAAACGGTTTTCAAAGGATTTTAAATGAAATAAGTGTGCAATCACTTCTTGGACCTTAAAATAACTTCGGTAATGAGTGCACGCATTATCGATGTTTATTTTGAAGAGTCTGAGTGGGGGAGACCACTCTGTGATTATTACGACTTGTTTAACAAAGATTTTGGATTTAATTTTCTATTGTACAATTTTTATATAAGGGTATTAGTATATGTTATCTAAAGTTGAATTTAAATTAAATCAGAATCAAAATTCCTATGTTCTTTATTAATTAAGGATTTCAACTTTGAACTAAGGTAATTCGATTCATTAGAAATTTTAAATTTTGAAACCTAGTAATAAAGTTAAAACCATTTGAACATTTGAATTAATGTATGAAACAAGAAACGAATTTAATTTAAATTGGGCTTAATGAGTGGAAATAAATAGAGCTAAATGAAATTTGTGTCGATTCTCGTTAGTAATTTAATTAATAAATAAAACGAGTTAATAGAGCAAACTGAAAATTTGGAGAATGAAATTTGATAGATAGTTGGATTTTAATCCTCGGGATAAGGACATATGTAATAAAAGATGGAATCAAGGGCAAGTAAATTAATGGAATTACGAATGATGGAATGAAGGTAAATGAATGTAAGGAAGTAAGTAATGAAGGTACCAATAGAATGAATTAGTTGAAAATTTAATGTGAATGGTGACTTATTGAAAAGGAGCAAATGGAACGATTGCTAATTAATGTGGAAAAATATGAATATCTTAAACAACTAAAAGGTAAATCATTGCATTAATAAGCGATAACCAAATTTAATGCTTGAGATTTGCTAAAGTTTTGGAATCCGAAGGTTTGAAAATCCAAATTAAATAAATCGACGTTCATGGGAAAATCTGAAATATTCAATAAGCTGAAGCAAAATGACCATAAATTTTGATGGGATGATCGGAATTTGACGATTCTAGACTTTTGGGAAACCTTAGAAACTGAACCAAAACTTTTGTTAATAGTGCGTTATCAAATTTTCATGTTTATTAGGTTGAAATCCAAGTGTTAGTCGTAGTTCTATGCGTAGAAAATGAAAACCTGAAGCGTATATCTGTTTTGTTTTGACTATAACTTCCTGAGGGATTGTCGGATTTTGATGATCTTATACAATCCAGAAAGCTCAGGATCTAAACTAAAACTTTCCTTTAATATGCTTTGTAAAATATTAATGTTTAAAAGGTCGAAAACTGGGTTGAACAACTCAGGCTACATTTTTATTTGTATGGGTTGAAGCATTCGTTTTCGCTAAAATGGTCGTAACTTTTGAACGGATTGTCCGAACTCGACGAGTTTGGGCAATTCGGAAAGCCTGAAACGAATGTAACAACTTTTTCCTTGCTTTGGGCAAATGCCATCATTTGAATGGTGATAAACCTCGATTTGTTCGCTGGCCTATCGCTTATGTGTTGGTTTTGTAGTTAAAATGATTAATATATGTAGTACAAATTGTGTAGATTGGCTATTTATTGTATATATGTTTGATTCTTATGTATATTTGAGTACTTAGCAAGTGTAAGGAATTTGCGCTACGTTTTGGAGCACGCTTTGCGCTAAATGCTAAATAAATAAATTTGCAAATAATGCTAAAGAAGGTACGTATTTGTGTTATATAGTCTTGTGTTTATAAATATTATTCCCCATTATTTGGTATGCCTCATCGTGTGATGAGATCTATATTTGGATTTATAAGAATATTGTGATTTTTTCTAGAACTCTCCGTGTAGAGGAGATGCTGCCGAAATTTTCCGTGATTTCGGGATTTAATTTTTTTTTTTTGAAGGTTTATGATTCAGTAACTTATTTTATAAATTATCTTTATAAGTTAAGGACTTGAATATATATATATATAAGTGTTTGATATCTTTGTCCGACCTTTTCGAGGACGAACAGATTTGCGTGGTGGAGAATGTAACAGCCCATATTTTTCCTATATTTAAAACTTGAATATAATTAAATAAATTGAGTAATAATGGTTAAAATTTAAATTTGAATGATTTTACTTATGAAATAACTTACATTAAGTACAAACAAAAATCTAAAATTAGTTTATGTTGATAAAGAATTGGAATTTTGAATATACTATTTATGAATTTAAAAAGAATTTGAGCTATTTAATTTATAATTGGAATTCAGATTTTTAAATTGCAAATAATTGAATTCATGAATTAAAAAAAGGAAATCGATTTATAAAGTTGATTTAAGTTCTAATTTGGTTATAATGAAAATTTAATAAAGGTTTTAATTGAGTTAAATTGAATAAATGAGTAATTGAATATTCCAAATTAACTGTGGAAAATAACCATTTTAGCAACTATCTCAGAATTCGACGAAACCAGTTTTATTGTATCCGGAATGGTGAATTATTATAGAGCTTCAAATTTTGTAACAATTGGACCTATCGTTTGATCATACGGAGTAAAACGTGAATGGAATTGATGTAAATTGATAATTGCTTATTTCTCATATTGGACCTTATATATATATATATATATATATACATATACATATACATATATATATATGCCAATAAGTTTTATTTCCACCTCATCAGCTCATTCTTCATTATACATACAATTTCCTCAATCAAATCTTTCTCTAATGGTTGAAACCAATTTTCAAAACCCTGGTTTTGATTCAAATTTAAAGTTCAAACTGAAATCTCCATGAAACCTTGCAAATTATATACTGATTAGAAGCTCTCGACGATACGAAGCTGCTGGTACCATGTATTGCGACATGTAGTGCTCGAATGTGCCAGAATTCGCAATCAAAGATGCAGATTTTCGAAATCCTAAGCCGAAATTGGGCATTTTTGATTCTTGCATCAAACGAGGAATCGGAGATCGGTGTATTGCAGGGGAGTTCCATACGAGTTTATTGGTGGTAGTCGGAGGATCTATAATGGAGTAGGTTGCCATAATTTTGTCATAGAAGGGTAAAACCCCCTCACGTTCATCTCATCGCCGGAGGAGGAAGTGGCCACCGGAGGTCACGTCGTCGACGGAGTAAGTGCTCCTGGAAGAGAGCTTCCGAAAGCCGGTAGTTGGAGCAGCTATCGTGGTTGAACCAATGAGCAATCAATAGTCAAACTTCTGTGGGTTTGGGGACTGTTCGACGATGTAGGGTATACGGGAGGAGCGGGAACTAGTTTGAACATGAGCTGACGTGTAGGTATATTTATTTTAATTATTATATATATATATGCATGTATTCAACTTCTAACGTTAATAACTATTGCAAGTGAGCTCAGATTTGAGCGCCGTTTGTTGCGTTGGGATCATGGTGAAATTGCGGACGTTCTGGTACTGATTTGGTTGCGTTTGGAGACTGTAAATTTTTGGGCTTTTGTTGGCCATTTTACTGACTAAAGACCCAAAGGTGAGTGAATTTCTCGCTCACAATTAACGGAATTGTTCCCGTATTTATTAAATTAAATTATGAAATAAGTTTGATTGTCTGGTTGTGATTAATTGTTGATGGATTGCTTAAATTTCCATACAAGTCAATTACAATGTTAATTTAGAACCAACATTAAATTATTTATTCGAAATTAAATTGTTAGTCTAAAACCCCGACATTTGTTAACTATTGAAACCATATAATATTGACTGTTTGGATGAAATGGTTGTGATGGGTGCCTGGTACTGGTTACTGAATGGATATCGTTAATGAAAATTTTCCTGTTATTTAGTATATAATGTGTATGTTTATCTGTGTCGATTAATCCCATTGTTCACCCTCGATGTTACGGGCATCAAATAAATCCGGGATTAATTGATTTAAAATGAATTAAGAACACGAGTTGAAATGATAGATTTTAAAATGAATTAAGAACACGGGTTGAATTGATAGATACTTGTGACTCCGATTGGATTGAAATGATATATATCCATCCCTAAAATATCAAGAATTAGATTTAAATATCACTTGGCCATAAGATACAGACTTTTATACGAATATCGGTTGGTTAAAAGATTTTAGATATTTGGAAATTTATTTTGTGAAATTACATTTGAAAGAAATATGACAGATTTGAAACATACATACATACACACACACACACATATATATATATATATATATATGTGTGTTTCTTTTAAAATTGGAAACTGGAATGTTTCATTGAATGTGTTAAAGCAATTATTCCAAAATAAATTGGGAATTGGGAATTTGGAAATGGGATTTAAATACGATTTTGATTACTAAAATTTAAAATTTTTTAAAAGCTGAATTTAATAATGCTCTTTAAATTTAATTTAAAATAAGAATATTCGACGATACATGGAACTGTTCGAGATTTGGATTGAATATGAATTTAAATCCTTTTAATTTGGAAGGTTGGATTTGAATGTTGTTTGAAATCGAGATATGGAAATGAAATAAACTTTATCGAAGCTGGAACAAAAATTTTAAGTTATTAAAATTTGGAAGAAGGAAACAATTATAGTTTTAAATTAGTTAACTATATATACCTATAGTTTGAAATAAATATATTATATTATTTAATATTTAAAGATTATTTTAGTAATGCATTTAATATATGTATATATATCTATAGTTCTTTAAATTATTTTATTATACTCTAATTATTTTAATATATATATTTTCATAAAAGAGTTTTTATTTATAATGAACTATTTTTCAAGATATTTAAATATTTGTAACTTCTTCCTAAATTGGAATTGTTCTCAATGTTAACCGTTGATCCAAACTGAGATTTGAAAAAAAAATATTCTCCTTTTAATATAAACCGATTTTGAAAAGACTATGATATTGTGTTTAGAAATAATATTCCATTTTGAATATAAATCGAATTTGAAATAATCATGATATTGATATGAAATTATATTCTATTTTTTATATGAATCGATTCTGAAATTATTATGATATTTTGAAATAAAAATTTATTTTATTTCGAATATAAAATCGATTTTGAAATGATTATGATATCTCGATATGAAATAAATTATATTTTTAATATAAACTGGTTTGGAATGATTGTGATATTTGATATGAGAAATATATTTTACTTTGAAATATGAATTGTTTGAATTATCGTGAATGGAATCTAAACCAAATTAAGATTTGGTAATTTTTGGAAATGATAACAACGAATAAAAGAATTATGTTTTGAATATAAGATTTGAAAATGAATATTGAATTTCAAAGAATGGTTAAGGCGATAACGGGGTATGGAAACTGAAATAAATCCAACCCTGATCATAAGTGAATTAATAACGATTTGGAAGGAGATTAAAATGGGAAATCCAAAACGATCCATAATTATTATTTGAAAATGCGCTTATTACTTAGAAAGACTCGGATCAAAAATATGTTCGAAAGCCATTCCAAGTAATAATACGATGTTACAAAGAAATTGAAGACTTGGGAATTGATAAGTGAAGACCGAGAATCTTTAAATTTTTTGGATTGATTGCTGACGTCTCGTTTGGGCCGATCACCCTACGCGAGGTTATAAGTGGCATGAGATCGAAATATATTTGAATATTTTCGGATTGTTGTTCCATTTAGACCCAGAACGGATTTGTATGGATTGTGTGACTAACATTTTAATTGACTTCATATCACTGATTTTCGTTAATATATATCGAATTTGTGGCAGTAAATTTATTTTGTCTCTAAGACATATGAGCTTAGAGGTTATGTATTGATAGAAATCAGTGACATGTCGTGAATTGTCAATGTGGCATACTCGAGTTATGAAATGAGATAGTGATGATCAAAGCATGGCTTATTGAAGTGTAACTTTGTGTATATCGTGACTTCGACGAACCTCACACCCCAGATTGATGGTACACTGACAGTTAGGTTGTTTAAATATACATAATCTCTGTTGAAACTCGAAAGCTTCGGCGGTAGTACTACCCTGTGAAACTGAGGAAATAAAGTATATATGGTGTCCGAGTTTGGATGAAAATCGAGATATATACTTCGCGCTCTGTATTTGGTGTCTGTGTCTGGATGTTTACCGGGAGATACTTAGCTTCGTGTCCTTGATTAATCTTTTGTGCCAGGAACTGTCATGTTGGAAAACCCAATAACCAATACGAGCCGTTCGACTTGTTTGTAAACTATGTATGTGGGCATAGTTACTATGCTTGCTAAGATTAATATATTTATTTGTGTAATAATTTTCAACACTATGCACTAATTATAATATTAAGAGGATTTTTACATATTAAAGCATTGTTGGTTATCATAAGACAAAACTCGCCCATTTGGTGTGCGCTTACATTGTGTGATGTGGGACAATCTTATGATAGCTTTATTTTCCATAATCATTTGCGAATTTCTATGCACGAGAATTCACATGGAGTAAATCTGTTCCGCGTTAGTGACGCGGTCCAATGAATTTCTCATAACATTTCTTAGCTTACTGCACCCATAACACTCATTTATTTCGTATTTTAATTTGACTAATATGGGAATGATTTAGTTTTGGTCTGAGTGTTTGTAGTGTTTCTTTTTGTGCAATAAGCTCGAGTCAGCAGAAGTTTGTTCTTTGCCTTTGAGAAAGAAGATGAAGATATGGTATATATCTATTATATATATATATATGTGTGTGTGTGTGTGTGCATTTTCCACTGTACTTTGTTTCCGTTGTATTGTTGTTTATATTTATATATGTGTAACTCTGATGACCGATGTAAATGTAATCATATGTATAAGTTTAACTGTTTGAACTGTTAATTGGGTTATTATATTTATCCATCCGCTGTGAGATTCTGCGGTTTCTCTTCTTCTTCCTTTCTTTCTTTTATTTTTCCCAATAACTACATGCATTTGCGATCTATTTGGGTTGGCACATATAGATCATTGTCGATTTGAATGGTCAAAAATCTAGGTCGTTACATTTTCTTTCTCCAATTTTGCATAAAATGGAGGATTGTCTAATCGTGAGTGCTGTGTTTTTCTTGCAGTTAAGGTTGTTAGGTATGTTGCACTGCCGTTGGATTGTCTAATAGTGAAAGATGTGTTTTGTCCAGTTAAGGTTGCTTAAATGAAGACCAGTTTTGTATAATTTGCAACTAGTTAAGACTTTTGGGTGAATTGTTTGGGGCCGTTGTTGTGTTCAATTTATTGTTTTCTTCATTTTTTCCATGTATTTTTGGGATAGGATGCGTCATGTAGTAGTTTTTTTTGCATATAAGTTTTCATTGCTCTAGACTTTGGAACATATATATGTGGATTCTTGGCTACATACATAATTCACTTTTGTAATTCGTGCACCAGCATTAACGTGTTATACCCTCAGTGATGCATTATTTTGTAGAAACTAGCAATCCTAAATAGTGTCAGGTGTCTTAAAATAAATAATTATTCCATGAATTGCTGGGTCTAGACATTATAAAACAATAGCCCATTACCGACCACATTTATTCGTATACCAACTAAGATTTTTCTGAATATTTTTGTTGGTATTGGTTTTCATTTTTATTTACCGCATAATTAGCAGATAGTAATGGTTTCTTTCTCATGAACACGATACCGAACCGATTCCATCCCTTTGCATCCAAGTTCAAGGACTAAGAGTTGATTGTCGGACACTCAAGTTATGAGTGTATGAGCTGTTTATACTCAGTCTTGTCGTTTGTTCGAGGCTCCAGTTAGCGTATAGGCGGTCATAAAATACCCGTATTATTGAAGTTTAATGATGAACTTGGAGTGATGAATCAATGCCAAGCTTTGAGGCATCATACTCTTTGAATGTCGTGTTTGTGTATGTAAGTCAGTCACACCACAACTTAGCATACAGCGCATAATGGAAATTTATCGGGGGTGCGATTCGATGAGTGAATGGAAAAATCAGATTTGTAATGCCTCCTAAAACAAACACTAACAAAGATTATTAATAAGTAATGTCGTCTGCTAGTAAAAAAAAGTAAGACCGACTAGGAGCAACCATCTGTAAGTCTTACATTAAACGAGTACTGAATACATCGATTGGGTGCATAACCTCCCTTCTTACCTTAAGTGGATCAACGCACTCAATTCACATCTAATATAAAATTATGGTGACTTAGGATTTATTTAGGGTATAGTACATCACAAACCCGTATCACAGACCATAGAACAGAATATATATATATATATTTGAATTTTCTCAGGGGAGAAATCGGCACTGCCGTAAAACTCCCTGTGTGTATATATATATACACGCACAATTAACCTAATATATATAATATATACCCATGTCACATACACTAATGGTTTATAAAAACCATATACAAAGACAATGTGTCCCAATATATGAATATACACAAACATGAATACTCCACTGCAGAACTCGTGTATTAGCTTCAAGTAAGGAATTCCAAGATGAAATTAGAGCTAAGCACAAACCTACAACAAGCTATTAACCTGAAATAACTCAATATAACTCGGCTATAAAATACACGGTCCAGTCTAGCTTAAACATATCAGATAAAACATGATAAGTGAAAGGTAATATCATATAAGACATAATTCCTCGAAATCAAGGAGGAATACAATGAATGTACAACAAAGCAAGATACATGAGATAGGTCCACTAACTCATAATCAAGGATTTCATGTAAAATAATATTCATATGACACATTTATTTCCATCGACTAAGTAACCAATGCCTTAGGCTAAGAGGTCTAAAGGAATCTTAAATCAAATAGAAACATAAGATGAGTTGAACTCGACTAGGAGTTTGCCACACATTAATGTAATCACTATGTAAAACAACACCAAATAGCACAAAGAATATGTGTCAAAACTAATATTCACAAGATGATGAAAACATCATCAAATGCCCATATATTCTAGAAACCAAAGAATACTTGAAATCTAGAAAACACAACACTACAATGTTTGGATCCAAAAAGGCAAGTCCCATCAATGCTTGCATGTACTCCACATAGTAACGGCCAAAACCTACCAGTACTATCCACGTAGTTTTGGCATCCCACGTAGTTTATCAAAAGGTTTATACATCTATCTAATAAAATCCATACAGTCACCCTACACATGTAGACCCCAGGTCCATAGAAGATAAACTTGTAAGTCTAACATAAATGACCCTCTTAGCCTAGTACTGGCAAAGATATGAAGGTCTAACAAAATCATAAAATGTGTCACTTACTTCACACTAGTAACCCAAATATGATAATGATACATTCCATACCGTCGTTCTCACTTCTTAGTTTACTACAGTTCAGCCAACTCCACATTGGAAAATATCTTCAACTGAACAAGTCCAGAATTAACTGATATAGCAAACTGACATATCACATACAGTGTGGCTTATTATATCCCTTAACTCACTTCCTCGTTCTCTCGAAGAGTGCAAAAACATTTATTTAATACGTAAAAACTTGTATTGAGAAAATGACTTTTGAAAACTATTTCCGAAAAAATATTAGAAATCATTCTTTAAAATCTATTTATAATTAAGATTATTTATATATAAAACAACATTAGATATAATTATTTAATTTACGAAACGAAAATATTTTCAAGAATGGTTCATAAAACATGTATTGTGTAAGCAGAATTACGAAATGATCATAAAATCAACATGTAGAAACTTACATGGAAACTAATCAATACCTTCAATCTTCTGTATTGATTGTTTATTAATGTCATCTTTATTTTTTCCATTTGAAATCAGTTGAGACATAACTCAAGACTCATCATAGCACTAATACAACATCAAAATTCTCAAAACGGACATCTAAACTACAAGGGAACAAGACAATAGAGAAAACAAGGAAAATGTCTAGAATTACACATGCAGAAATCAAGAAGCTACAGGTCAACCTAACTACCTCTCAGGTCAACCTGTAGGTCGACCTTTAAAAGTCTCGGGTCGACTATTATAGGTCTAAGGTCAAGCTGTTATGCGTGATTTATACAAGGTTGAATCCTTGCTTCGTGCCCAATTTCGAATTACAATCTAATACAGTTACAAGTTGGATTAAAACAAGATATTAAACGTATAAAAACTAGGATACTCGGGCTAGAATCCAAAATCAATTCAACATGATTTTGGTGCAAGATGAAAGATATGTTGTCTCTCAAAGATGGACCTAAACCAAGCTATTACTGTAAATGTAGAACGTGAAGATTTTTTTTTCCGTAACTTCAATTTCATTATCAGAAACACAAATTTAACATATTTATTTAAACTAGATAATGTAAGTGTTTAACTCACCTTGAGTGGCCATGCGAATGAATTTCAACAATTATAACTTGCAAATTTGAAGCTTTTGACACCTAGTGCTTGTAGGTTGAGAATCACTGACATGCAAGCCTTGAAACCTATTGTATCTCTTCCTTTTCTCAATTTCTAGAGTTTTGATGATCGAATCTCTTGCTAAATTTTTATTTTTTGTTAGGATAAAGATTAGCAAGCCTTTCATTATCTTGAATTTGAGATCTAAGAGGAAGAGACTGCAATTATTTTTCTTTTCAGGTTTTGCTACAAGAAGAAGATAATAGAGAGAGAAGGAAATACCTACATCTGGTCTTTAGATTTTTCCTTTCTAACTTAGATTAATTAGTGGGCTAAGATTAGGCCTAAAACACCGTCATTATCCTAAGTATGTTAAGTTTTGGGCTTGTTAGGATAAATTACACTAAATAACACACACACACACACACACACATATATATATATATATATATATATACATAAATTTAAACTATTTCAACTCTAAAAGTTTATATTTTAATATTACTTAGTTTCACAAAAATTGTAACAACATGTATAGAATCTTTTTAAAATCTTTTAAACATAATTCCTATTATGAACACATGAAATTTTTATTTCTATAAGAAACTTGTTTTACATTTCAGTTGTTAAATTTTATATTTTTAACACATGAATCTATAAAACAACAACTATTTGATAAAAAATAATTTAATAAAATACATTAAAAGTAGTCTACATTAAATATTAATTTATAATCAACATTTCATATTTTTAATATTCACTTTAACAACCAAATTGTTTTTAGCAATAATTTACAAAATTATTACATTTAACAAAATAATTTCTTTAACACTATTAAATACACATAATAAAATTTCTCAAGCTTTAATTTTTATTATATCTATTCGACAAATACTTGTTGAATTTAATCTTTTAATCCAAATCCATTTATTCTCATTTCAACATAATTACTCACATAGTCCCCAAATTCGTTATTTATACAACTTAGATGATTATATAAATTCTCCCATTTGAACTCGTATTTGTTTTCTCTAACCTTCGATTATAAAATCTTATTAAAATGTGTTTACTCTAGTACCTAAAACCATGATTATTATAGAATTCCCCCTTAAAGAAATTGCATTCCTGCATTTCCCATATATTAACAAGTTTATATTTTCGATTTTCTAATTAACCCTATGCAAATTTTGCTCCCTTAGGAATATACAGTTTAAAATTTTAAATACATGGTTTACAAAATTTTAACAACCATCCCATATTTTAAGAAGTAATACACAATATACTAAACTATTACATCATATCCTTCACATAGCATATGTTTAAAAATACACACTCATATTTTCCAAACTTCAATTAGTTTATGATGCTGCCTCACCATAAATTTGCACCAACTACTTGAATAATGGTTGTGATTTTGATTATAAAATCAAAATGGCCTTTCCATTTTCTCGTTTATTATTAACAACCCGATGGCTGCATACGGCTTTTAAACATAAACATGATAGTGTATTTATATTTCAAGAGCGTCATGGCATGCGCTTTGCACATGGTCGTGGCATGCGCTTCGCGCGTGGATTATTATTTTTAAAATATCAAAGTCAATATTTTAAATACTTCTATAGATAAGCATAATCCATGGCATATTTCTTTGATTGAAAAAGGGGGGGAAGAGTCTTTCCGCTATGCCAATAATTGACATAATGCAATAAATAAGGAAATGCATGAATAGATGGAAGGATTAAATTTTTACCAAGTGACGCAGACATAAGTAGCTTAATAATATTAAAAAAATTATACAACAAATGTAAAGATATACAATATAAAATTGATTTGGTCTACGAAGTAAAGACATGTACAAAAACACTACCAAACATAGAGTACTCTCAAAACCTAGTTGTTTTAAACTTTCTCATCTAAACACATTGCACCCTCTCCACCATCCCTCCCTCGCACACCCGCACCTGCGTTAGCCACCAGATCTGGCTCTCCACTGCCCTTGCCGACCTCCACGTGTGCTGCCGTAGCTACTCCAACCTCTAAGCCTTATACCAGATCCTCTTCCCCATCTGCAAACGTTAAAATGTCACTGAGTTGTTCATCAACTTCCTTGCCATTGACACTTACTACATCCTGAATGAATCCACCTCATCACAATTACTACAACATACATAGAAAACAAATCTTCCCTGCTACCATCACACTCCTCAGCCGCGACTCCAACCAAAGTCACCAAACTTCTTCCAGTCATGTTAGAAAATGAGAAGCTTCATCAAATTAATAAAGCAACCGAATATTTTAAGTTTAATTATATTTATTAAAGTAGAGAAGTTGTCTGAAAACACCAACTTTGCTCAGCATCGCTTAAACAATAAGTGCAGTAAAGAGACAAAGTAAAAGGCAGAACATCCTAATTTATCAAAACATGTTTGCGAGTGGATTCTCACCTGTCAATGACGTTATCCTCCTCAACTCACGTCTGTCTTCTTTGCTGCAGTGTAAGCCGATGTAAAATGCTGTAAAATTTTACAAAGCTCTTTTTTTGTTATTATAAAGAGAAACGGTGGAAAACGGTAGGAGTTATGGTGGAGTTGAGAAATGGTGGAGAATCTTAGGCGATATTTATAGGGTTCAAGCATTTAAAAATAAGAAACCATCCAGTTGTAAAATTTAAGGTGATATTTTGAACTGGGTAACCAAATTTTAGTCGATTCAATGCTTATCGGAAATGCAGTAAATGCTAGAAAAGAGCATTTAAAAATAAGAAACCAACAAGTTGCAAAATTAAGGGTGATATTTTGAACTATTAATGCTGATAGGAATGAATATGAGAATTTTAAGAAATTGACTGTTTCTAGAAATAGAGCAACTAATATTATAGGAATGAATATGATATTTTAAGGAATTGACTATTTCTGAAAATAGAGAAATTAATATTATAGGAATGAGAATGAGAATTTTAAGGGATTGACTGTTTATGGAAATAGAGCAATTAATTTTGATTTAGCAAAGAGGAAATGTAGGACATAATTTCAAATAAAGGGCATTTTCGGTAGTTTGCGTGTACACCAAAAAAGTGTGACACCAAATCTATTCTGATTATTAGTAAAGATATGTTCAAGATATTTCATTTAAAATATATCTTTATACAAAAGTATACTCGTATTTACTCTTTTGTTTCTCAAGACATGATTTCATCTTAAAATCAATTCTTTAATTTGTATCAAAATAATATTAAACCATCAAATTTATAATGATTCATCTCATTACTTAGCTACAAAGTCGATATAATATCGATATTGCCTCGTCATCTCTTTTGCTTTTCTCATCTTATGTAGTGGTTTAGAACTATTTTAGCATAAATATTTTTATATCATTCTCTTTTAGTTAATTATTTTATTGCCTGAACCTATGTTCAAACGTCTCGTCCCATGGTAAAAAATTCCTATAGATAATGTTGATCGGATGTATCAACTATAACTTATATTGTACTCAATGGATAATCCAATACAATAGATATTCACAAGTTTTAGTTACTCACGATTGTATTTATTTTATTGTCTAATACACTTATTTTATTTTAAATAAGTACGACCCCACTATTTAAGTCTCATTAATTAATCAAACATTTTATTTACACTCCTTAGATAATTCAAAACAACTAATTGATCAATTATACTCTATCCCATTTATCCTACATATAATTCATTAGACTTTGTCCCCAGTTGTAATAGTCTCTCGGTTTCCATTGCGCAAATCTGATTAATTTAAATCATTCACCTTCATTGTCCCAATATAAATTACAACTAATCATACCGGATTATGAATTCTTTTTCCATTCATTTTATTTATTTAACTCAACTATCAACAACACACTAAGGAACATTATACAAAATTTCATTAAAGTTTAAACCTTAGAAATAATACACCGAAAGGTTTAGATAGGATGCAAGTTTTCCACAAAGGTGGAATATCGATAATTGAACTCAACGTATGGAATACTACATAATTTCAACACATTCCTAGTCACTTTCCTGGATAATAATTTTCGTAGGACATAGAAAGTTAAGGGACGACAATTAATGATAACCACTAAAGGAGATTAAGATAGGCACAAATGATATCATTTGTTGCCATAACACATGTATTATTCAGTTTCTGTTCTGTGTGTATCATGCATTGTTATGAGTTTTGCTCTGATACCAAAATGTAATGCTCCAACCCGAGACCCACAATAACAAAGAGCATTAACAAGTAATACCATCTGCTAATGTAGAGAATATGGTTGGTTATGAGAGACCAACCATAGGTCTTAGATTAAACATGTATCGAATACGTCAATTTGATGCATAATTTTTTTCTTTCTTACCCTAAGTAATGTCTAGTACAAAACTACGTTGGCTAAGGATCTATTTAGAACATAGTACAACACAAACACATAACCGATCACAAAACCAAATGCACGTATATAAAAGCAACATAGTATACTATGTACATGTGTCAAATACATGAATGGTTTGTGGAAGCAATACATGAATATGATATGTCCTAATACACGAATACACACAAACATGAATACTTGTCTACGCAACTTGGTTATTATCTTTAAGAAAGGAAATCCAAGATGAAAGTAGAGTTAAGCACGAATCTACAACAAATTACTAACCTAAAATAACTCGGTCTGACCCGTGTTTGAAATACATTGGTATTCTAGCTTTAACATATCAATTAGTGCATGATAAGTGAAAGATAATATCACATAAGAGATAATTCCTCAAAACAAATGAGGAATGCAATGAATTCAAAACAACGTAAGATACATGAGATAGGTTCACTAACTCATAATTAAGGATCTTATGTAGAATAATATTCACACAACACATCTATTTCCATCGACTAAGCGACTAAAGCCTTAGGCTAATATGGTCCAACGAAATCTCAAATCAAGTAGAAACATAAGATGGAAATCAAAAAAACACAATAGTCGAACTTGATTAGGAGTTTGACACGCAGTAATGTAATCACCATGCAACACAATACCGAATAGCACAAAGGATATGTGCTAAACACAATATTCACAAGATGGTGAAAACTTCATAAAATATCATAAATTCTAGAAATTAAAGAATATATGAAATCTAAATAACACAACACCACATAGTTTGGATCCAAAGAGGCAAGTCCCTGCAATGCCTGCATATGCACCACTCGGTAATGAACGAGGCCTACCGATACTATCTGCACAGTTTTGGCGCCTTGCACAATTTACTGGAAGGTTTATATATCTAGCTAATAAGCTCCACACACTCACACCCTCTTAGGTAGACCCGAGGTATACATAAGATAGACTCATAGGTCTAACATAAATGACCTTCTTGGCCCAGTATTAGTAAACATATAACCCGAACGTCCCATATAGTCGTAAAATGTGTCACAGACTTCACAATAGTAACCCAAAAAGCGTTAATGATACGTCCCATACCGTACTTCTCACTTCTTTGTTTACTACAATTCAGCCACCTCTACACTAGAAAATGGATTCAGTTGAACAAGCCCAGAATTAACTAATATAGCAAACCAACCTATCCCATACCACATGGTTTATTATATCATTTAATTCACTTTTTCATTCTTTCGAACAGTGCAAAAACTTGTATTTTATAAGAAAAATACTTGTATTGAGAAAACAAGTTTAGAATGCTATTTCCGAAAACATAGAGGAAATCCATGTTTGAAATCTTTTTATAATAAAAATGATACATATATATAAGATAGCTCTAGAAATAATTATATGTTTTATAACTCAAAAATATTTTCGAAAACCGTTTATAAAACGTGTATTATGTAAGCAGAATCATGAAATAATTATGAAATCAACACGTAGACATTTATGTGGAAACTCATCAGAATTGTCAATCCTCTATATGGATTGTTTATTAATGTTGGATTTATTTTAGCATTTCGAAATAAATTCAGCCATAACTCAAAGCTCATAGAAACTCAGCAATAATATAACATCAAAATTCACTATATCTAAACTCAAAGGGAATAGGACAACACAACAGAGACGACAATGTCGGGATTATCAGGAAGCTATTGATCGACCTAACTACCTCTTAGGTTGACTCGTGGATCAACTTTTAAGAGGATTAGGTCGACCCTTATACGTCTAAGGTTGACTTGTTACACGTGACTTGTATATGGTTGGATCCCTACTACATGTCCAATTTTGAGTTACAATCTGATACAATTACGAGCTAGATTGGAACAAAATTTTCAACATGCAAAAAGTGGGACACTCGGCTATAATCAAGAACTAATTCAAAATGATTCCACTACAAGATGAAAGGTATATGGTTTCTCAAAGATGGACCCAAACCAATTTATTATTGTAATCATAGAACAAGAAGAAATTATTCATAGTAACTTCAATTTCATCATTAGAAACAAAAATTAAACATATATTTTTTAAAGCTAGATAGTGTGAGTATATAACTAACCTTGAGTGGCCATGCGAATGAATTTTTAGCAATTATAGCTTTCAAATTTGAAACTTTTGACTACCAACGCCTGTAGGTTGAGAATCACTGACATGCAAGTCTTGAAACCTAAGGTATCTCTCTTTTCGTAATTTCCAGAGATTTATTGATTGAATCTCTTGCTGGAGTTTGAATTGTTATTAGGTTAGAGATTAGCAAGCCTTTCATTTTGAATTTTAATCAAGGAAGCTTGAATTTGATGTGTTCGAGATGGAGGTTGCCATTATTTTTCTTTTCAAGTTTTGTTGGAAGAAGATAATAGAGGGAGAAAGAAAATATGTCCATCTGGTGTTCAATTTTTCTTGTCTGACTTAGATTAATTAGTGGGCTAATATTATGCCTAAAGCACCTTCATTATCTAAGTACGTTAATTTTGGGCTTGTTATGCAAAATTACACTAATTAACCTATATATGTACATTTTTAAGCTATTTCAACTCCAAATGCTTATATTTTAACATTGTTTAGGTTCACAAAACTAGAACAAAATATATAGAACCTTTTTAAAATCTTTTAGATGCAATTTCTATTGTGAACACACAAAATTTATATTTTTCTAAAAAAAACTTATTTTACATTTTAATTGTTAAGACTTATATTTTAACACTTGAATCTTTAAAATAACAATTGTCTTGTTAAAAAAACAACTTAATGAATTATTAAAAATATTCTAAACTAAAATATTGATTTCTAATCAATATATCATATTTTTAATATTCACTTTAACAACCAAATTGTTGTTTAGCAATAATTTACAATATTATTACATTCAACAAGATAAATCATTTAACACCTTTTAAACTCCAAACACACATCATAAATTTCTCAATATTTATTTTTCTTTATATGCATTCAACAAACACTTGTAGAAAATCTTTTAATCCAAATCCACTTCGTTCTCATTTCAACACAGTCCCTAAGTCCTTTATTTATACAACTTAGATGATTATACAAGTTCTCTTTTTTAAACTTATCATAGATAAAAAAAATATTAATTTTTTTTACTTCAATACCCAATACCAGGGTTGTTACAATATCCATCTTTAGTTTCAATAAGCCCGATAGGTTAAAGGTTAGGATGATGAATGGATTCCTATGTATCCCAAAGCTTTAGTAGTTCATGTCACTCTCGTTAGACTTGTATCCTTGCCTCTAGTGCAAGAGATAGACAGGAATGTCTAACAACTTGATTGCACTTGTCATAATGGTGCTCTAGTGGTTCACTAGTGGACTACAAAAAATTATATTGGCACTAGCATGTTTCATGCGAAAGTTCATCTAAGTCGTTCATGTCAACAACTCAAACAGTATGTGAAAATAAAATTTGTAATGATATAGTTTATTGAAATGAAACAAAGAAAAAGTTCCATGTTGAATAAAAATATCTAAATACAACGAAATAAAAGATGCAGTACTTTTTGTTTGAGCCATTTATTTGAATTTTAGCCTTATCAAGCCAAAAGCTTATGTTATAGGATTAAGTTTATAATCAAGATCCTCACATGTTGCCGCTCTTGGAGAGCGTTAGAAGGCTCTGGAGCCTCATTTAGAGGAGTTTGTTTTTACTATTCTACCTTTCTTTGGTTGATAAGCGTCTCCATGGCATCCCCCAAGTGATGGTAGCCATTCGTGTCATACTCGTACATTTCGTGATATCTGCAATAGTCCACAGATTATTTTCCATTTTCTATGATTTTTTTAGGGCTAGATTTTTGGTACTATAATGTACCATAGGATTCGAGGTAGCTGTTTTGGATGGAATTATTAAGAAAAATGTAGTTTTTATATAATGGAAACCTCGTTTTTTTTACTCCATTTTTTATCACCACTACCTTTATTTTTACCGCCTTGATCTGACTTATTCTAGGCATCGGGCATGGCCTTACTAGGACCTACCTCAGTTTGCTTCGATGCAACATTACTTTGAGTATTATCTTGTTGTTGATGTTGGGGATAACCATCACTGGCTCTATCTCAGCGAGTTTCTTCCTAACATAGGTACTAGTTTTCCTTTTCAAAAGCATTCCAATGTTTTCAAAGGCTTCCTATCGAGCCACTCATCGAAGTCAATTTCAGGATGGGTGGCTTTGATGAGTGCAACAAGAACGATGCTTTACTACAAATAGTACACCACTGCTAGGGTGTAATTAAACAATCCAGAAAATTTTTGAGCTATTTTTCAGTCCTTTGGAAGATGTTAGGAATAGACATGATCTTCTTAGGTTTAGAGGTATGCATGCCTAATTTTTCCACCAATTTTCTTGCAAGCTAATCAAAGGAAGATACGATTCTCGATGGAAGTCGAGAGAACCACATTAAAGCCGCCTCTTCAAGGATTATACGAAGCACTAGCACTTCAATACTTCGGTTGAGGCATGTAGAATCCATATTCCACTGATAATGGTTAGGTAATTTTCATGGATTAGTTTTCCATGAGTATGCCAGGAGCTGTGGGCTATTAAATCGCTGAGGCCATTCGACATTTAAAACAACTTCTATAAATGGTTTACACCTCGTGCCATTTTCCTAGTTGTTGTCAGTGTGATTATGTGGCTCTCATCGTCCTATGAATGATGACCACGAGGTTAGAAGTTTGGATCTGCACCGAAATCCAACGATCTTGATCGGACTCTAGAGAGGATCATCTGTGGTGCCTTCTTGGTTGAATATCATCATTAGGTTGAACAACATTATTAGGCAGGTTTTGTGGAGGCTATGCAGGAGCTGCTTGGATTCGGTTTGCAATAGGAAATCCGAAGACCAAATTTTGGATAGCGATGGTCTAAGGCCTCATGTGTAGGGGATCGAGCCTGGTCCCACCGGTGAGTTCAGTTCTGAACTTGGAACGACTAGGTTGGTTCATTCCTTTAGTGATGGCAGCTCTTCTGCTATCTTAAGATGTTCTTCTCCTGTGCTTCCAGTTAATGTGATCGGATGATGAGGATTTTCAAAAACAATTTTTTTGGAGTTGGAGCTCACCTACTTCCCTTAAGTCAACTAACATTGGCTTTATTGGCTTGTAGAAACTGCTATATTAGATCGATATTGTGCTTTATCTGTTTGTTGAGTTACACTTGGGTATCCTCCAACTTCTCCATCACAGTCTCCAACTTGGCTTAAGTAACCAGTGCAGTAGGAATGGATGTTGTGGCAAGATCGGTTATGCCAAGAACGTTAGCATCATTAGAATGTTGCTGCTGGATTGAAGCATCATCATGATCAATGTTAGAAGGTCGAACAATTTGAGAATATTCGAAAACTTAAAAGGCAAGAAATTAGAAAACAAAGTTTTTTTATTCTCAATAAAAGACCAAAATGTTGTCACCAAAATTTGGCACAACATCCAAAGAGTTTAGCGAATAGCTAAACTATGAAAAAAAGAAAAATGAGCAGTATGCAATAGAAATGCAGAAAATAGAGAGACGATAATTTATAATAGTTCATTGTTGTTGCGTTTACATCCACTTAAAAGGTTCTGTACACTTTAATTTGTTTATATGATTACAAGGTCGCAGATTGGTACAAAACTGAAGCGTACATAATAAAGTAAATAAATGACCAAAAGCTTCATTTTTCTCCAATATAGCCAGTATTTATAGATGCAGGTTGATCAGAAGATTCGGAGGAATGTTGTAAGAGAGTCCAAAAGGGACCAAGACTAAAATACTCCAAGGGTTAGTACCAATCTCTCAAATTGAGGCTATTGATGTGGGAGTTCTTATGTGGGTCCTCTCTTATGTCTTGGATTGATTTGTGAAGTTTCATCTTGATTGAATTTGAGGTTGGAGAGCTATGGCATGTTGATAATTGAAATTGAATTGCTCTGCGAATTTGTCTCAAAATTATACCGATTCCTCGATATTTTCTAAATTGATTCCTTACTTGAAGAGTTCTTGGCATTATTTTGACATACCAAATCGACTATTGTCTCACGATGCTATTCGAACTTGATATCTCGGCCTTTGGATGATGTTTTTGGGTCGTTTATATAGATAATGGTCGAATTGTGCCAATCCGAATAGTTGTAGATAACCAGACTAAAAGATCGCGTAATATGGTAATGATAACATATATGAGTAACATAATAACCTAGATTGTAATCATTTTACGAAAATGAACATTAACACAACTATTTTGAACTTAATCGTTAATGTTTTACTGTGTAAAGTCAATGCCTCTTTTTTTTTAAGATAAAAGGAAAATTAAATTTTTTAATCAATCATATACATATATGTGTGTGTGTATGGTTGGTTATTTTTGGATCTTTCAAAGAAATATCAATTTATGGATTCAAATACTTACTAGATTTATATAGATGCAAGGGAGATTCTAAAGTTTCATTTGATCAAATTTAGAGCATAAGTGTTAAAGAAAATCCATTTTCAGTTAGGTGAATCATGAGCAAAAGAAGATCGAGGCTTTTATGTTGCTTGGTAGATCCAAATGAGCACAGAAGTAATGAAAATAATGGCTTATACATCGTTATTCCAACAGTTGCATGTTGAGTCTAAAAACATCATTAGTTCTGAAGTAAAGGGATTAAAATACCGTTAACATTATAAATTATATGTGTGAAAAGGACTGTTTAAACCCTTAACAATCCAATTGTTGAACTTAATTTGAATTTACCAATGCTTTTTTTAGCTATGCTACCCTATTTTGAAAATTTCTGATAACCAGAAATCTGTCGGCAAGTTTTAGGATAACTGAACAAGGTATAATATGTAATTCCTACAAAGAAGAACATCGGATAGTGAGACGACCCGAACCTCCCCGTGAAGGAAAGCCCGGATTGCTTTCAGAACAAGACGAATCAGAACCCAAAAAGAAGAACATTTCATTGTTAATTACAACAATTCCATCAGAATACAAGAATATTCCAGAGTATGAATAAATAAAATACATTCGATAAATATCAGAGATTACAATACATTACATAGCAGCGGAAAAATAATACAATACACAACTGAAAGAGATATACGGATACAGAGCTTTCCGAATATCATTCCAGCTGTAAACCAGGATCCTGTAAATATAAATCTGCAAAACCCAAACTACTAGCTGCCCGTGTGGAAAATAGGTGCACCCAGAATTTAGGTTAAAACAATAAACCCCAGGTCAATCATGTGACTGGTGTGAGAACTAAAACAGTTATTTAAAACTTTACTTTAAAAGAGAGTAATTCAAGGGACCACGCCGTATAACACAGAACGGGTTTCCTCCCAAGAATACTAGTGCATAGAATAAACAGCGCAATGCTTTTGAAAAAATGAAGCTATTATAAGACTCAGGTCCCATCACGCAACGCAACGCAAGCCGGAGGATAGAGTTTTACCTTATAATAGCCAAACAGGCTAGGTACGTTTAAAACAAATCATTTTGATATTGTTATAGTATAAAGTGTATGAAAACAACTTCAAATATAAATGTATCAATCATAGACGGCATAGTGCCCAATACCACTATGTCGCCATACTAGGCTCTACAAATAAAACTGAAATATCAAGTATTGGAAATTGAATTTCCGTCATGAGTCGAGGCCAGGGGCAAGCTCCGCACCGCTTCGAGACACTCTAGCAAATGCCCCAGGACTACACACTTTGGGTTGCCCTTGGAATCGACGGGGCCAGTCCTCCGTTACGTTTGAGGATTAGTTATTCCTGAACACACGTTTCCCGGTCCTATCGGACCAATCCATCGGCTCCGAGGAGACCGATATATCCGAGGTGCCTTGCATTCCAACATCCACAAGGGCATAATAATCAACGATGTTAGGGCTAGTAAAACGCTGACGCCACCCATAATTAGAAAGAAATGTCGTGTTCTCCCAACGGTCCTTATCCCGTTTTTAACTCATACCGAGGTGTGAGGCTCGCGAATTAACGTCATACACAAAGCTACGCTGTATTAAAGCCGTGCTTTGATCATCAACTACAAGACTCTGCTTTTCGACAAAAGCCTTGATCACTGCATCTCAGCATGCCACACAAGCAATTCATGCCATGCGACTGATTTCTATCGATATATAACCCCTGAGCTCGTACGTCTCAGAGAAGGGCGTTAAGCAAGAGAATAAATTCTCCACCGCCAAACAGATATATATTTAATAGAAATCAATCCAATATCAGACACACAATCCGTTTATAAGTCCGTTCTGGGTCTGAACGAAACCGGAGGCACCTTATTCCTCCCCCACATATCCAATATTGGGGAGAGGTCCTCGCATATCCGTCGATCTCTAAGTACGCCTGGACGATCACCACTTATTTCCTCGGCTTGGGTGTACAGCCCAATCAAGACATCAGTAATCATCCAAACGATGTGAAGACCTTCGGTCTTCCACCCCCATCTTCATCTTTGACATATCGTAAAATCAGTTATTCAAAATGGGACAAACCCGGTCTTTCTGAATAACTCGCGTATATAATAAACAAGTGCTATAAACCACAACATACGCCTCATTCCAATTCTGAATATTCTTTTATTCAAATATTCACATACTTTAGGAAAGGTTCCCATTAATTTTATCAAAGATAAATTATTTAAAATTTATTCTTTAACCTTCCTTTGGATTTCAATTCAAACCGTATTTTGTCTTTAACTGGGTTAAAGAACCAATGTCATTTAAAACACGGTTCACGATAAACCCAAAATCACATTCCATTCCATCGGCCTCTAACCGTAAATTAGCAAGTGAACAATCCCCTAAATATTAACCCCGAAGGCCGAAACCAACATCAGATCAATACCCAGGAAACCATTCAACTTAACTAATCTCCAGTTAGTTTCTGATTCTCTTAACTCCATTGTTAATCGGGTTAAAGAACCGGTGTTATTTAAAACACAGTTCACGATAAACCCAAATCACATTCTACTTTCAATTCTAATTAAATGTTAATTAATTGGTAGTTCTTCTTCAAATCTTAATTAAAAAATTTATTCTTTTCACCCTGGGTTTAAGAACAGTGCCATTTAAAACACAGTTCACGACAAACCCTAAAATCCCATCAGTCTCTAACCGTAAATTAGCAAGAGAACAATTCCCTAAGTATTAACTCCGAAGGTCGAAACCAACATCAGATCAATACCCAAGAGACCATTCAACCTCGCTAATCTCCAGTCAGATTCTAATTTTGTTAACTCCATTGGGTTTAAGAACGGTATTGTTAAAGATACCATTCACGACAAACCCAAAATCCAATTTGATATTAAAAACAAGGCTCTGAATAGAAAATATATCGGCTTATATTCAATATCAAATTCTGAAACCAACAAATATCGTATTGGAATAACGATATATATATATATCTTCCAAATTCCTCCACAATATCCATATAATCATGGAATCCAATATCGAAATATTCCGAAGATAATTTCGATTCAAATCCATTCCAATTCATATATATCGGAAATTCCGGTTATTTTAAAAACCATTTCAAATCCAAATTATTTATTTTAAAAATATTGGATTTCTATTTTTAGTTCATAACTAGTTCAATTCGATAAAAATATATTTTTATCCTTTCTAATAGGGAAATTTTCATCTCAATTCTTTCCAAATCATTTATTATGATTTTACACAAATTATTGATATTTTTAATAATTTTATCAAGGCCCGTACAGTCGATTTCCATAAACGGCTATCGAACTGCACTTGCAGCGACCTTTTCCAAATTTTATTTGGACATAATTCAAAATCCAACTACTAGATTTCAAATTTCTAATACTCATTAGAAATCTCTTTTCGATACAAACCCAACGGTTCCAGTTTTAGGAGAATCTGACGGTCGGATCTCCCGTAATGTCCGTTCGAAGTCAATGGTCGAAATTCGCGAACTACCGCAGCGCGGCGCGTTCTATTCAAGCATTATATATATATATAATATATATATATATATTATATATATTTCATCGATTTCCATTTGTAATGTATTTTATAAATCGTTTTAAATTCGTTTTCAAAACGATTTCAACTTCATATTCAATTTCAAATCAAAATTGAATATTCTATATCATCGATATATAAATGATAGTCTTTTCAAAACATTATATTTCGAAATCATTTCCTTTTCGATATTCATTATAACAATGAATAAAATCGATATAAATATCGTTCACGTCAAAATGGCGTCAATCTAATCAACACGGCTTTATATATTTAAATATATTCGTGTCCATCCCAAATCGGACATCAAAATCAAATTTTTGATCTTTTACTGAATATTATTTTAAAATATTCGTTATTTTAAAATAATCGTTATTTTAAAATATTCATTCTTTCTGAACTGGAATCAGACACAGTCAATCATCATATAATTTGATTTATATGGATTTCATACACACATGTACACAACAACAATCAAACATAGTCAACCATCATCCAAAGTGTATACTACACTGTATAAGCATTAAATATAAATATTCAACGCTTATAACAGTCTGTCAACCAATCGATTGACATACATCTAATTATTGGGACTGGTGTATGTCATATATCATCCCAATACCCGTGTGGGGTTTCAATCAACAAATAATGAATTTTATTTATGCAGTTGAGCAATGTGTAAAATTTATCGTCCCAATCAATATCAGTCAAAGGTGTGTACATAAACAAATCGTCCAATATGTTTATAAATATTTATTTTATTCATATACACGTTAAAAATTATATTTTTAACTATAAAATATGTTTAACTATAAAATATTTTATACCATTCCACATCACATAATCAATTTTCACAACACATCAATCAAACAAACAAGTCATCCATGGTCTGTGGACGACGGGTGTCGAGCGCTGCTAAGCACCGTCTACATCCTAGTATATATTTTAACTAGAAAATAAAATAAAAGTGAGGAGTTCTCACCTTGGGGATCCACTCCGTCATTCTTTATTTCTGAACGGTCTGGATTCCATTTTGCTTTCAGTCAGTTTCATCGCACTCTTTTTCACGCTGTTCATAGTAAAAATTGCATTTTTGTTATTTAGTTTTATATAAAAATCATATTTTTACATCGTTACTTCCTATATAAAGATTATATTTTTACAACGGTGTTTTCTATATAAAGATCATATATTTATTTCACTATGCATATATAAAAATCGCATTTTTATTTCACTACGCATATATAAAAATCTCATCTTTCATACGATAAAAATCTCATCTTTATTTAATTAAAAAAATCTAATCCTTAGCAAATGAAAAATCTAATCTTTTGCAAATTGAAAATCTAATCTTTTGCAAATTAAAAATCTAATCTCTTTATATTTAAAAATCTAAACTTTTATAATATTAAAAATCTTACCTTTACAATAAATAAATAAATAATCTGAAAATTCATATCAATGCAAATTTATGTATATAAAAAAATAGATCTTTATCTATGTCAAAAGCTGAAATGAAAATTCAACTGAAAAGCTCACCGGAGGGGGTGGAGAGCTGACGTAGGGAGGGGGTTCTGTTGGCGCGCGGCAGTCGAAGGCGGGCCCAATCAGGCGACGGCGGCGTCCCTTCAAATCGGCAGTGGCTGTTTTGGGCACAGGGGATTTAGGGTTTTATTAAAAAAAAAAGGGCGCTGGCGGTTTTCGAGGTCGTGGTGGACTGGGTGGAGGGTCGGAGTAGGTTGATCAGAGGCGGGGCGGGGTCTCAGGCGGCGCGCGATGTGGTGGTGGGGGAGCGGAGGAACGAGCGACTTTGGTTTTCTTTTCTTCCTTTTTTTAACTGTGTTTGAACGAGAGATCCGAGGGAGGGGGTTTGACCATGTACAGGAGAGAGGAAGGAGTATTATAATTATATATTTTATTTTATTTTGAATTCAAAAAGTAACTTTTTCTTTCGAACCCTGAATCGAATCCAACGACCGTCGTCCCTAGCTAATTACCCCCATTCTAAACACAATGGGGTATGTTTCGTAACCCAATTCAGCTGTTACGATCAGTTTCCGTCAAAATCAAAATATAAATCTATATATTGAATTTGAACGCACATTTCAATTTACCAGAGCCACATACGGACTCTAAAATTTCCCAAAAAATATTTTCTAGCTTCGTATTGACGATGCGGTCCTAACAAAGCTAATTTCGTCAAATATGAAGACCGTTTGAAAAATGGCCATTTTCTGGTCGACCCAAATTGACTGAAACTGTCAAAACACGTTTTCTTTTGCCACGCTCACATATTGATTCAGAAAATTAGAAATTTTGGAATCTAGCAATAACTTGACATCTCAGATCCAACAAAAGTGGTTTCGTCGAAAACGGAGGTCGTTTGCAAAATTTCCATTTTTAAGGGCTATATTTTCCATAGCGACTATTCTGAATTTTCAACTGGGCATAACTTTTTATTCCCGCTATGAAATTTTGATTTTTCGGATTCGTTGGAAAAATATTCTCAAATAGATCCTAATATTTTTGGATTCACCAAAATCCGGTTTATTTTGACTATTGTACATTCGTTTGAAATTTGAAATCGAATTTTCAAACTACCGCGCCATTTCCAATTCCTTTTATAATTAAAAATAAATATTTATATTCTAACATCGATTCAAATAAATATATACGTTCTAATCCTATTCAAAATAAATTTCTCGTCGTTATTATTTAAAATAATTCATTTTTAATATTCAAAATTCATTAAAATTGCCAAAATAAAAATTTTAAATTGGTTCGGATTTTTCGGGTTGTTACAGTCTCCCCCACTTAAAATATTTTCGTCCTCGAAAAACAACGGAGCTGAAAGTTGTTTTACTAATCAACTCAACTATCTTTATTTTCATTATGGCTTAAGTTCTTCAACTTTTCAGATTCTAAGAATTTTCCAATTCTTCAAAAATTTGGCTAACACCCTAAATTTTCGAAAAATTTCTCCATAACCTCCCCTGTACGTGTAACGACCCAACTTTCGAACACATCGGAAGTCGCGTCATTAATAAGAATAAGAATAGATAGAAGATAAAATCACAGAAACATCAGAATCTCACAGCGGAATTTTCCAAAAGATGATACTTCATAATATTACACAGTAGTACATATTACATCAGAGTATCATAGATCTAGTGACACAAGCCATTCATAGTACATCTTTAATTATACATATCATTGATGACTAACTTGCAGACTTAATATTATACAGTAGATATGATAAGTAGACCAGCACACCGAAAGTTCCATTCCAGCTTTCCAAGTTTTTCCTAACCTAATTCACTTGTCTATTCATAACAAGTGTTATGAATACCCAAGAGTTTAAGGAAAATATAGAAAAATAAACTCCGGGTCAGTCAGGGGACTGGTATGAGTAAACGATTTAAAACAAGTTAAAGAAATAAAAATATCTCATAAGACCATGCCGTAAGTACGGAACGGGTTTTTCCCTTATGAGAATAAAACACTTTGTATACTTTAAATCAGATATTATCATAGTGTCTAGGGTTTTCACAAATAATTTAGAATCTAGAAGAATGCTTGCATCTCACATTCTTCTATATAGTATACAAATAAAAACTGCTTGGCGCTTATGGAAAATTTGATTTCCGACTTTGACAAGGTATGGGACCACCTTCCGATAGTGTATCTCTAGAGGCGAATACACCTAGGTTCAACAAAAACTTCTTGCAACCCTGCCCACACATGACCGACCACTCATTTCTCTTGAGTGTATCGAATGTATATCACCAATGGTTGTGTACGGCAACCATTTCCTGAATGGGACAGAATCGATAGAGTAAGAACAAAAGGAATTTCTCTAGATAGGTGATGCTACACCCTAATGGGAGCGACCCACATAGCCATGTTGCCTGCCCGATTTTTGTCATCTCCTGGGTGTGAGGCCTGAGGCTAGACTCACCTTTTTATGATCATTGTTTAATTTATCTGAATGCCACATCGTCAAGACTTGCCAACCCCTAATTGACTTCCCCAAAATATTTTATAGGTATAAAGCAAGAGAAACGAATTCCTCCGCCACCATATAAATATGTTTGGAGAGATCAACGTACGTGATTAGGT
Organism: Allium sativum; assembly: GCA_030737875.1. NCBI lineage: Eukaryota > Viridiplantae > Streptophyta > Magnoliopsida > Asparagales > Amaryllidaceae > Allium > Allium sativum. The sequence continues at coordinate 384,248,149 of CM060915.1, forward strand.
AGAATTACTCTGTCAGACATTCGTCCATATAAGTTGTCCTGGGACTAGACAAACCAATGGCACTGTTCTGTAGCAGAACAACCCTTGTATAACGCAGTCCTCTATTGTCTTCGATAATCTTGACTTGCGCTGTAAAAACCGATTCGTAGTGGAATATGGATCCGGACTCTTTGAAACTATCAACGTTAATTCAATAGAACAGATTCAAAAATAATTTCAGTGTTCACATTTATTTTCCTAAAAATGGTTATTTATAAAATTAAAACCTCAATGTTTAAAAACAATTCCATTTTAGTCGACCACCTTCCGATAACTAAGGTATAATTAACACGTCAAATTTTATTACTCTTTGGTTTCAAAACGATTGAATAAATCCTTATTAGATTATTATTAAATTATTTAAAGAAATAATTTAATAACATTGGTTATATAAATATATGAGTGTAAATCATTACTTTACATTGTATGATCTACTACAAACCTTTTTTCTTATTGTTTAAAAAAATGGAAAGCCTAACTAATTTTCTAAATGAATCATGGTGTAAACAATGAATGACATTCTTTCTACCATTCCTATTATCATTCGAATGGCCTGACAAAAGGCTTCGGCCATACTCTTTTTTTTCTTTCAATTAAATGATCCATGCGTTGCCATGGAAAAACAGCATGCCCAGCCAAGTCCCGCTCCAAATATTCCATCTATTTTCATGTTTACTTCTGATGCTTACTCCCTTTCAATATTCATACTTTATCACATCCACCCCATCTTCTTGTGGAGCCTGCTCCTCCGCCACACGTCCCGCTCCGGCGATCATGTCATTCATTTTTCCAGACCTCCATCATTTTCATGAGGCTCCCCTTCTTCTGACGTTGACTGCTGCGTTTTCATCCCTCAAGCTATCACTTGCCTTATGCGGCTACCCCAATCCGATAATGAAAGACCCATCCCCTTGCTACCGTACATCGTACTCCTCTATCAAGACTCCAGCTCCGGTGACCTGTTGAACTGTCCATCCATCCCTCCTTTCACAGACCACAACCACCGTTGCTCTCCCCCTCTCAACATTTCCATCATTTACCTTTCCTTTTCTGTTTTCTTGAGTCTTCACTATGCACGTTATTTGGTGCACATGCACACACGGTTCCATCAACAACCAAGTATAGTCAACCCCACTCACATGTGCACAACACCTACTGGAGCCACCCAAATCGGTTCAACCCCCTCTGATCAACTTGATCAGCAAATTTCCCTTTCACCGAACTGCCGTGCTATCCTTCCCCTCGGAAACATGATCTGCAGATATTGCCACACGACCCGATCATCTCCAGATTTCGGCCATGTGGTGCTGACATCATGGCCACCCAAAACTCTCGACACACCGTAGTTTATTCCCGACCACACTGTAAAATGCACCCAATACTTACGTCTAACATTATCAAAATGATTTGTTTGTTTCCAGGAAGGTTTTTTAATGCTACTAACGTAGTTTTCCCTGAGCCTTTTATTTTGTTAACTAACTTAGTTCTATATATTTATGTAGCACAACATCCCAACTAGTAACATACAATTTTCCATGAACTGATTTATAGGAATGTATTTTTCTTTTACCAGTAACCTAACTTTCCGAGAAGACATGACTATTTTAGCATAAGGCTGTGAGTTCCATAAGGGAACAGAGGTATGATTATAGTAAAACAGGGTATAATCAGTGTTTTCATAGTACAATTAAGCTTCTAATTCAACAACAGACGTGTGTTTCAGGACAAGTTCTCATTTTACTCAGTCGAGGATCAGCCCAAGTTCAACCTACTCTTTCATCAAAGAATCAAAATCAAGTATGTGTGTTTACTTGCGCAGACAGTCAGGGTCTCGAATATCATGTACAATCAAGCATTCTTTAGGTATATCTACCACAGTTCAACATATGATTCCATCCGAAAAAAATATAATGAGATGTATGTTTACTCACCAATAAAGTTTGGCGCTCTCGGCTTCCCTTCCCCTTCTACTGGTTTTATTCTACTGATTTGCTTGTGACTAGAATGCATGGATGGGTGCCTCCATTTATAGGTGTGATAAATTTATAAAATATTCTATCATTAAATGCATGTCTGAAAAAGACCAAACATGAGTAGAACGTTTTCTTTTCACTGGAAAGATGATTGAAAGAAAAACCTATGTGCTTCTATAGTTGTTGAGATGAAAAATCCCCTACTTCACTAATGCCGAAGAGCTACAGACCATGAAAGAACATGCAAGTTGTACTATTAAGTATTAGAATATATACGGTATGGCTGTATATGTATTTCCTCATTAAATGCCCTGCACCCAAATGTTATGTCACTCGATAACCCTTGCTCTCTGTTTTGATGGATGACAAGAAATTTTCTGCTTATGCCATCCTGTATGCTATGGGTTTCGGCTGATGTTCACATGCTTGAGTTTACATAAATTATTTAAAAAAAGTTTACTTTGCTTCCAAGGTTCATAAAAATTGAAAATCCCATGAACATGAGACATTTCGGCCAATGGGTAAAGGTTTCTATCTAATTCTAGCTGTTCTTGCCTACTCTCTAGTGTATGCAGACCATGCTTTTCTATTTTACATTTTGTTTTCTAATCAGAACATATGCGGAAAAAAATAAAAGAAATGCCTACTTAATAGCCAAGTTTACAGTGAACACAATCTCAGCACATGTACAAATATAGTTTATGCAGCTAGCCTATCAATTCTAGGACGTTATAGCTGATGTTAGTCTAGGACATTAGTTCTTTATATGCTACCTTTTTGATTTGTTACACAGAGGACGTGCATTGGACTTAAAATGGCCACTTTTATTCCTATGTAACCTATACTGGTTAAAAGAATTTACATTAAAGAAATAGGCAAAAGAGTATAATTTGAATTGTTAAAACAATTGGATGTGTACAAAATGAATACTTCCCTTACTTTGAAAAAAAATAAAAACAAACTCTTACAAAGGGAATTTAAATATATATGTTTAAGTGTTAAATTCAATTATACTTATTTATTTGTTATATAGGCAAATCATAAAAATTTGTATTAACGATGTTAGTTCAAACCGGGCCATTACAATTTACCCCCCTTATAAAAATTTCGTCCTCGAAATTTGTAAACAGAAGATAAGAAAAAGTTATTATATTTCATAATACGTCAAACTGACAACATCAAAATATAAGTACTATACTCGACTAGTATCGAGTTATAGACTACTATAATACATATCTGCCATACTACTAGTACTACTATATGTACAATACCATCCCGTTCCATCCATCCTACTCTGAGGTGCTGCTGATCTCGATGATATCCTCATCATCTGAAATGATAACCATCTCCTCGTCATCTGGAATGATAATCACTTCCTCGTTGTCTGGAATAATAATCACCTCCTCGCTATCCGAGATATCAATGACCTCTACTACCTTAGCACTCTCCTCAGGGTCGTCATCATCTGAGAGCTCTATGATCTCAATGGGAGAAGGTGGGTATAGCATCATATCAGGGTAGGTATAATCCATAGGTATCCCTATATCCCCTCCATTTGCCAGAAACTGTGTCATCTCCTGTGCGAGCTGTTCCCACAGGACAGCTAACTGCCCATCCATTGGTACTGGCGGGACCTAAACCCATGGCTCGTACTATGGCTGAGCAGGTAGGATGTCCTCCTCACGCTCTTCCTCTGAATCCTCCTCGGGCTCCTCCTCAGGCTCCTCCTCGGGCTCCTCCTCAGGCTCCTCCTCATCATCCTTATTATCATTATCCCTGTCATCGCCATCTCCACTTCTACCATCACCACTATCTCCATCATCACCTCCCTCACCCGCATAATACTCCTCCTGTCCGGCCTCTCCCTCATACTCAGGCTCCTGAAGGAAATCTATATCGTCCTCCTCAACGGAATACTCCCCATGGTAAATCCCTGACTCCTCTGTGTCCACATATCGTCTCTCCTCCTCATCATGTTGAGCATGTCCCATACTATCCTGAGAGCCTATAATCTCATGTATGCTAATGCCGGTGTGAGACCTCAACCTCTGTAGTGAGGTCAAGCGCTTCCTTGTTGTTCTTTTAAAGATAGGTGCCATCTGGAAAAGAAACAAAGAACAGATTTTAGTACGAGTGATAGTAAACTGAAAGAGTTCATAAGCCCTACGAATACTGAGTCCTCAACATCCATAATCCACAGAGGTGAAAAACCCAAAATTCCATTTCCAGACATAAGATAACATCCATAATAAGCCATACAATACCATCATACATAGGATACATCCAAATCAAACATAGGATAACTAACACCTAGTTCAAAACAAAATCCGGGTAGAATTCCTTGATGTGCTTCTCCGTTTCCCAAGTACAGTCATACGGATTCTCACTCCGTTGTATCTTGAGCAGTTTCACAACTTTATTCCGAAGTCGCTTTTCTACTTTATCCACCACATAGATTGGATATCTTACCATAGTCAAGTTTGGTTCAATCTCAAGATCCTCCTGAACCGACGGTTCTAAAATCAGAGATGGGTCGTGAACACATTTGCGAAGATGAGACACATGGAAAACATTGTGAATCCCTGCCATTCTTTCTAGTAATTCCACCCTGTAAGCAAGAGATCCAACCTTCTCGGGAACACGGAAAGGTCCCGCATATCGTGGAGCTAACTTCCCTGTTTTACCAAATCTGGTCGTTCCCTTGATTGGTGAAATCTTGACAAACACAAAATCTCCAACAGAAAAATAAGATCCCTTCATCTTTTTTCTGCATAGCTTTTCTGTCGATCCTAGGCCTCCTTCATTCGTCTTTTAACTAACTCGACCTTCTCAGTTGATCCTTGAATCATATCTGGTCCGAGAACGAGTTTATTTCCTGACTCTACCCGACAAGTTGGTGATCTGCACGGTCTTCCATAGAGAGCTTCATATGGTGCCATGCCTATACTTTCTTGGTAGCTGTTGTTGTAAGAGAATTCAAATAGATGTAGGTGATCCTCCCACGATCCCCCAAAGTCAAGAATAATTGCTCTTAACAGGTCTTCCAATATCCTGTTCACCCTTTCTGTTTGGCCATCTGTTTGGGGATGGTAAGCGGTACTTAAATTCAGCTTAGTCCCCAAAGTTGTTTGGAGTGCTTCCCAGAATTTACTGGTAAAAATAGGATCTCTATCATTTATAATACTTACTAGGACTCCATGTAATCGTACAATCTCCCTTATAAAAATCTCGGCTAATGAAGCTGCAGTCCGAGTTGGTTTCACCGGAATAAAATGTGCACTCTTCGTCAGTCGATAGACTATAACCCAAACTCCTTCATATCCCCTTTTAGTCTTGGGAAAACCGTCGATGAAATCCATTGATATCATTTCCCACTTCCAGTTAGGAATCTCCAAAGGTTTCAGTAATCCTGCAGCTTTTTGGTGATCACCTTTTATTTGCTGGCAACATAGACACTGATTTATATAGGCCAGAATATCTCTCTTCATCCCAGGCCACCAAATACTCGCCTCATATCTCTATACATCTTGTGCACTCCCGGACGAATACTTAGCTTTGATTTATGGCATTCTGCCAAAACTTCTTGCCTTAACCCGTCAATATCAGGAACACATAGTCTCCCATTAATTCTGAGAATACCTTGGCCATCCACTTCAAAATCCGACTCCCCTCCTTTTATAACTCCTTGAATCAACTTCTCTAGATTTTCATCTCTCCGTTGATTTGCCATTATTCTTCCTTGAAGTGCTAGGGTAGCTTCTAGAAGAGATAAGATTGCATTTCTGCTTAGAGCGTCTGCTACGACGTTTGCTTTTCCTGGCGTATAGATAATATCCAGATCATATGTTGCAAGGAATTCCAACCACCTTTGTTGCCTCAAATTGAGATCTTTTTGGGTAAACAGATATTTGAGTGGTTTGTGATATGTGAAAAGCTCTAACTTCTCTCCTAACAGGTAGTGTCTCCACATTTTTAATGCAAAAACAACCGCCAATAACTCCAAATCGTGTGTAGCGTAATTCTTCTCGTGAATCTTCAATTATCTACTAGCATACGCAATCACACTTCCATTCTGCATCAACACTGCACCAAGTCCAACTCCACAAGCATCAGTATAAACCGCAAATCCGCTTTTCCCGTCGGGAACAACTAGAACTGGTGCTTCTGTCAATTTCTTCTTTAACTCCTTGAACGATTCTTCACATTTTGGAGTCCATACAAATTTCTCACCCTTCTTAGTCAGCTTAGTCAGATGAGAAGATATCTTAGAATAATCTTGGATAAACCTCCTGTAATATCCTGCTAATCCCAAGAAACTACGGACCTCCGTTGGTGTTCTGGGTTGCTTCCATTGTTGCACTGCTTCAACTTTGATTGGGTCCACAGAAATACCATCTCCATTTATGATGTGCCCCAATAATCTAACTTCAGATTGCCAGAAATGACATTTAGAAAATTTCGCCTTCAATACATTCTTCCTTAGAGTTTCCAATATCACCTCCAGATGATATCGGTGTTCTTCTTCTATCTTTGAAAAGATTAAGATATCGTCAATAAAAACTAGGACGAATTTGTTCAGAATCTTTCGAAAGACACGATTCATCAAATCAACAAAATATTCCGGTGCGTTGGTCTGTCCAAACGGCATAACTGATCATTCATAAAAAAAATCCGGGTCTCTAAAAGCAGTTAAAGGAATACTATCTTCGGCAATTCTTAACTGATGGAATCTTGTTGCAAGATCCATTTGGGAAAATACCGTAGCTCCATTCAACTGGTCAAAGAGATCGTCAATTCTCAGCAAAGGATACTTATTCTTGATGGTCACTTTATTTAACTCTCTATAGTCAACGCATAATCTTAGTGATCCATCAGACTTAACCACAAAAACTACTACTGAACCCCGGCTTGAAAAGCTCGGCTTGATCAATCCTCTGGCCAACAAATCTTGAGTTTGCTTTTCGAGTTCCATGACTTCCTTTGGCGCCATTCGTCTTTTTGGTTGAACTATCGGTCTAGCTCCTGGAATTAGATCGATGCGGAACTCTATCTCACGATGTGGGGGTAAACTTTTAACTTCTTCAAATACGTCAGAGAAATCTCTGGCTACTTCTAACGTCTCCAAATTTTCTTGTGGTGCTTCCAAAGCATACAAGAAACTACACATATGAATACCGGGTTTTCCACACGGTATTCTAGCTTTGCTTCCGATATTGGTTATCAAAGTTACGATTTCTTTGTTGCATTTTATCTTAGCTTGGAATTTACTCAACCCATTTATCCCAAGTATAAAATTAAATCCTTTGAAATCCAAAACGTAAAAATCAAAAAGGAAGGAATGCGAAAGGTACGAGAGTGCCACATTATCGCAATACATTTTTAATTCAGTTTTTCCGCCAAAAGGATTTGATACGCAAATTGGATTTGGCGAAATTTTTGGAATAAAATGGAATTTTCCTACCGTTCCGGAAGAAATGAAACTATGCAAGGTGCCGGTGTCAAATAAAACATGAACATCAATTCCATTTAAACCAAAAGTACCTTCGAGAACTCCTTTTCCTTTCACATCCTGGGAAGTTGATGGTCCACTTTTAATAGCCTACACCTTTGGTTGTTGTGCCTGTAGTGACCCGAAAATCCGGACCAATTTGAGCTGACCAAATAACACAAGTCCAACCCCAAATTGCACTGGAAATTCAAGAAACTAATAGAAAGAAGATAGAGGGTGAGGATAGATAAGATAGAAACTTAGAATAGAAGAAGAAGAAGAACATACAACATCATCAGAGTAACACGAATCTCACAACGGAACGAATAAAATATAACATAACTTTTGAAATACAAAGTTATAACTGTTTATACATACCATTTCAGAGTACAACACATAACATCACAGCGGCATAAATAATAGCTATCGACTGCTGAAGCCTCCTGCTCCAAGCTCTTCAAGTGTACCTGTAAATCCTGACTACTTGACTGCCCGTACAAATTTAGGCACCCAAGAGTTTAGGGAAAACAAAATAAACTCCGGGTCAGTCATGTGACTGGTGTGAGTAAACTCAAATCATTTAAAAGGGTATATGATATCTCATAAGACCACGCCGTGAATACGGAACGGGTTTTTCCCTTATGAGAATCCAAACATCTTTGAAAAGCAATATTATTCTGATATTATAATAATGTCTAAATACAAATAGATATCAATCTAGCAGAAACGCTTGCATCTCACGTTCTACATATATAGTATACAATCAAAACCGCAAGCACATATTGGATGATTGGATTTCCAACTATGACAAGGTACGGAACCACCTTCCGATCAGTGTACTCTAGGAACGATACACTGGAGTTCAACAAGAACATCTTGCAACTCAGCCACACATGACCGACCACTCATTTCGCTTGAGTGTATCAAATGTACATCACCAACGGTTGGGATCAGCAACCGTTCCCGTATATATATATATGGGACAACATTGATAGATTAAAGAAGCAAATGAATATTCTCTAGATAGGTGATTATACACCCTACTTCGGAGCGACCGACTTATCCATGCTGCCTGCCCGATTTCTGTCATTTACCGGATGTGAGGCTAGAAGCTACGCTTATCTTTTCACATCATATCTTCATTTACTTGGAATACCACATCGTCATACCCGCCAAATCATTGTCGATTTCCCTAACGGTTCATGGGTATGAAGCTAAGAGAAACGAATTCCTCTGCCACCAAACGTAATACGTTGAGGAGATCAACATATATGATTCGTTAGGAATACTCTGTCAGACATTCGTCCATACAAGTTGTCCTGGGACTGGACAAACTGAAGGCACTATTCAGTACATCCATCTTAGGCACTGTTATCTAAGACTTATACAATAGCCCTTGCACTTTACTCCGTCTTCAATATATTCAATATACTTGATTCGCAACGCTTATGCCAATACAGAGTGGTTCTTCGGATAATAATCCAACCGGTCTCTCCATATTAACAACGTAAAATGGTCAAAACATTGATAGTCGATGATTTAACTATCAAATAAAAATGTCTGTGTGCAAACAACAATCTTATTTCCAAATGGAATGTCAATCGATCAATCATCATGTATATCTATACATGTTTTCCTTATTTTCTATATTTAGAAAATATTTGTTATCAACGTTGGAAAACATTTCCATTGTTTATTTACGTATCACTATCCTTCCACAACTATCAGACTCTAACTGTAAACTAACAAGAGAACAGCTCCCTAAGCATAAACCCCGAAGGCCGAAACCAACATCAGATCGATACTCAGGAAACCATTCAACTTATTAATCTCTAATCAGATTCTAATTTTTCTTAACTCTATATTCTTTAACTCCATTCGCTCAACTCTAGATCGCAGCGATCACAATGGTTACGCCTGATTCCCTCAGGAAATATCCGACCGCCGTAGGCTATTTACAGCCCTGCGAATTACGCTAGCAGTCGTGCTAAATGGCAACTCATCCTGAATAACTATGTTTGTTTTAACTCTAACTGTTTAACTCTAACTGTTTAACTCTAACTGGTTAACTCTAACTGTTTAACTCTAACTGGTTAACTCTAACTGTTTAACTCTAACTGTTTAAACTATTCATTTATAAAGATTTACTTTTAGTAACGGTTCTTCACTTTACAAATGATTTCTTTTTTTTAACTCTATTTATTTTCTAAATATTTCCTTTTCAAATTTATTCTTAAAAATATTCTAACTCCTTAGATTCCCGGAAAAATTCGCCATAACCTCCTTTGTATCGGGAGCATCGGGAAAATCCCCAAACCCGCCACACAGGCCTTTCCATTCAAAAAGAAAATGGTTTGAAATTATTTCCTTTTTGAATATCTCCTATTTATAAATATTCCAAATTTATAAATATTCCTTATTTATAAATATTCCATTTATAAATATCTCTTATTTATAAATATTCCACTTTATAAATATTATGTTTCCAATATCACTTTGAAAATCCCCTTATCAACATTCCGGTATGTTATGGTATTCAATCATATCCAATCACGATGATCAATATCGTCCAACCACATATAATCAACACAGATTATATATCACATCATATAACACAATATATGAATAAAACAGTAGTAGAAATATTGAGGAACCCAGTTGGGTCCCTCCAACCTGTTTCCCTGCATCACAGATGTTACACAATAAAATCAGCATCACTTTCAGTTCAGTATTGATTATTCTGATAACAGCATCAATATATAAATATTTAATGGTATATATATATATAAAATTTCCACTAACTGACTAGCAGTTCAATCAATCAACCAACACACAGCAATCAACATATGATTTACAGTTCTAAGAATACATTATAAAAATATAACTGTTCAGAGTTGGTGAGTTTTACTCACATTGGACGATCATCGTTAATAACGATAACCATCGCTCGATTTGATTTAGACGGACAATTTATTTTGCCATAAATTGTAACGAGCTCTGATGACTTCCAGTCAGTCCCATTGTGTAGCCCTCTTCCATACGATCCCAACGGATATTGTTTTGCTCAATTCTGATTAAGTATGACCGAGATATTTAATTTACAATTTTGAATACAAATTTAAATTAAATAACTTTGAATTCCCTTTATAATTTTCTTTGGGCTTTACCTATATACTCCGGCCCAAAAGGCATGACCCGCTCCCTTTACAACCCGCTCTGCTATTTCTCCTCTTTCCTTATACATCGTGTTTTCCTCCCGTCCAGAGAACTCAACCACCCCGTTTGACCAAGAATTTTGACCACGCTTCTTTGCTGACTTTCTCTTCTCTTTTCTATTCCCACGCAAGCACAGACTTGCACCATCCTTTCTGTCTTCATGGATCCGTTCGAATACACCTCCCCCCAAACATTGTTTCTTCCTTCCACTACATATGTAAGCACCAATTCTCCAACCCAAACCGCAGCAGTTAGCAGCACAAACTCCATCGTTTTTAAACCTCCTTCCCACCAACACAGTAGCAGCATCACCCTTAGCCTACCGAAAAACCCACTTTCAATTCACGCAACCCCAAACAAACCTCATCAAAACTCCTTAGCCATTTCCGCCTTCTGCGAAGGCCTCCTTCTTCCCTGCGTCGAACATCCCAACGTCGAGCACCCAGAAACCGAACCATTTCCACCCATCGATGCTCTCAAACTCCAAAACGATGGAACCCTACTCGCGGAAATGAACGACAGCGAGCCAGAACCCCCATCGACTTCAATGAAATGCATATATATGAGAAGAGGGACACTCCATGAATCCAAAGATCTTTGTTTTGAGAATATTAGGATTTTCGGCGATTTGTTTGTAATTTGTGAAGATGGATTTCTTGTTTGGGATCGAAAGGAATGGCGGCTCATTATTTATTTCTGTAGAACAAATTAGGTTTTCACTGTCTCCTTTTATAAAGGTTGGATAGGTTTTATATTTATATTTAAATATATATTGCTTACATATGAAGTCTTCTATCAAACCAACCTCATATGACCTCAGTTTTCGACAAACTAAGTTGATCCTGTCATAAAAACACATTCCGGATCCAATGGGACAGGTTTCGTCGAATTCCGACACCGTTTGATAAAATCCTTTAGAAAATATTGATGAAAAACACCGAGCATTAATTCATTAAAATTACAGAAAAAATCCTAAAAATATGAGGCTTTGACGTTTCACTAGACCTCTTCCTAAGGTTCCGTATGAAACTTGTTTCGTTGAATTCTGAGTTCGTTTGACCAGTTAACCATTCAGTTTAGTTTGTTTTAAGTTAAAAACATAGCGTACCCCACTATGAAATATTCTGTTCACGTAGGGATAGTTATGGACAGAAACAAAAATACCATTGAAATGAGTGACGTGCTCTGGTCCTAAAAATGTAATAATACCGGTAGATGGACTCATATTGTGGAACCTCGAAATGTCGATACAGGGTGCCAAATACTCCAAATAAAAAGTTTCTTATTTAATTAATTAAAAATTACAGTAAAATTCTAAAAATTAAATTATCGCTATTTCCCAAAAGGACCTTGTCTAAATTCAAACCCGATCTCTAGTTATATCGAATAAACTGATACGGTCGATAAACTATTCTATAGCGACTATTTCAAAATTTGATTTGGACATATCTCAAAATCTATACGACGAAATCCTGATTCTTCTCTTCCGCTAGAAAGATATACTCCACCAGCACCACACGTTTCTTGTTTCACAGAAATCCGATTTAAAACGAACTCTGTATATTCAGTTGAAGTTCAAATCGCCAAACAGCGAACTACCCCGCCATTCCGAGCTCGATTATAATTAAAATTATAAATTATACGTTCTGACGTCGTATATTAAATATATTCGTTATTTAAATAGTTAAATAACTTCATTATTACGTTGCTAAAATTCCGGGTCATTACAGTGCCTTTTTCATGAGCGGACAGTCCTTAACCAAATGCCCAGGCTGATGGCAGTTGAAACATAGAGTCTTCATGACCATTGCATTATCAGAACCTTGCTGTTGTTTCTGTTGTTGCTGTTGAGGTTGTTGTTGCTGCTGAGTTTGTTGTGGCTTTTTCGCTGCTGGTTTTGTGCAGAACTTAGCGATATGCCCCTTCTGCAGACAACTGTGGCATTTTGTATCTTTGAATCGCTCCTTGGCTTTCTCCCCCATTTTTGGTACTCCCTTGTTGTTCCAGTTTGGGTTAAATTTCCTTTTATTGGGATTCTCACCACTGGGTTCTCCTGTCTGTGCTTTTGCCACTGGCTTCTTTGCCTCAAGTGCCTCATAACGAACTGCCATACCTACCAGATCAACAAATGGAATCTTGAGATGGCCAATCATTTTTACTTGCAGGCTATCCTTTAATCCATCTATAAACATTTCATTCTTCTTGAGCGGGGTGTTGATTAACTCTAACTCGAAATAGGAAAGTGAATTGAACTTATTTTCATATTCGGATATTTTTATGTTCCCTTGTTTGAGATCGATAAAATCCCGATACATCCTGGTTTTGCCAGCGGCAGGAAGAAATTGTGCTTCAAATGCCTCTTTAAATTTTTCCCAAGTAAAATCTTCTTCGGGAACATTTGTAGTTTGAGCATCCTACTAAATTGCAACAGCTTCTTAGAGTTGCCACGAAGCTAAGAGACGTTTCTGCTCATCATTCAATTTCAGTCCTTTGAAAATCCTCTCACGGGATCTTAACCATGCTTGGACTTCGATGAAAGATTCAGTCCCTTTGAAAACTTTTCCTCCCAGAGTGGTATATTCCTTACAGATAGTTGCAAAGCTTTTATCCTGCTGGACCGGCGTAACTTCCTCCACTGTTTCTCCTTGATCTTGGGATGCAGTATTACGACCAGTAGTAGTGGAAGTTCCACTAGCTCGACCTCTTCGTGCATGGGTACTCATACTTAATTACCTGAATACGACAGGTCGATAATCAAGACTTGATTGGATATAACTAACTTAGGTATATCATTCAAGTTGATCTAAATTTATTTTAAATTTATTGTAAAAATACGTTCTCTCACACTCACCCAAAGCCTAGGTAAATCAGTAACCTAAGCTCTGATACCAACTGTAACGACCCAACTTTCGAACACATCGGAAGTCGCGTCATTAATAAGAATAAGAATAGATATAAGATAAAATCACAGAAACATTAGAATCTCACAGCAGAATTTTCCAAAAGATGATACTTCATAATATTACACAGTAATACATATTACATAAGAGTATCATAGATCTAGTGACACAAGCCATTCATAGTACATCTTTAATTATACATATCATTGATGACTAACTTGCAGACTTAATATTATACAGTAGATATGATAAGTAGACCAGCACACCGAAAGTTCCATTCCAGCTTTCCAAGTTTTTCCTAACCTGATTCACTTGTCTATTCATAACAAGTGTTATGAATACCCAAGAGTTTAAGGAAAACACAGAAAAATAAACTCTGGGTCAGTCAGGGGACTGGTATGAGTAAACGATTTAAAACAAGTTAAAGAAATAAAAATATCTCATAAGACCACGCTGTAAGTACGGAACGGGTTTTTCCCTAATGAGAATAAAACACTTTGTATACTTTGAATCAGATATTATCATAGTGTCTAGGGTTTTCACAAATAATTTAGAATCTAGAAGAGTGCTTGCTTCTCAAATTCTCCTATATAGTGTACAAATAAAAATCGGTTGGCGCTTATGGAAAATTTGATTTCCGACTTCGACAAGGTATGGGACCACCTTCCGATAGTGTATCTCTAGAGGCGAATACACCTAGGTTCAACAAGAAGTTCTTGCAACCCGGCCCACACATGACCGACCACTCATTTCTCTTGAGTATATTGAATGTATATCACCAATGGTTGTGTACGGCAACCATTTCCCGAATAGGACAGAATCGATAGAGTAAGAACAAAAGGAATTTCTCTAGATAGGTGATGCTACACCCTAATGGGAGCGACCCACATAGCCATGCTGCATGCCCGATTTTTGTCATCTCCTGGGTGTGAGGCCTGAGGCTAGACTCACCTTTTTATCATCATTGTTTAATTTCTCTGAATGCCACATCGTCAAGACTTTCCAACCACTAATTGACTTCCCCAAAAATATTTTATAGGTATAAAGCAAGAGAAACGAATTCCTCCGCCACCATATAAATATGTTTGGAGAGATCAACATACGTGATTAGTAGAATTACTCTGTCAGACATTCGTCCATATAAGTTGTCCTGGGACTGGACAAACCAAAGGCACTGTTCCGTAGCAGAACAACCCTTGTATAACGCTGTCCTCTAATGTCTTCGATAATCTTGACTTACGCTGTAAAAACCGATTCGAAGTGGAATATCGATCCGGACTCTTCGAAACGATCAACGTTAATTCAATAGAACAGATTCAAAAATAATTTCAGTGTTCACATTTATTTTTCTAAAAATGGTTATTTATAAAATTAAAACCTCAATGTTGAAAAACAATTCCATTTTAGTCGACCACCTTCCGATAACTAAGGTATAATTAACACGTCAAATTTTATTACTCTTTGGTTTCAAAACGATTGAATAAATCCTTATTATATTATTATTAAATTGTTTAAAGAGATAATTTAATAATATTGGTTGTATAAATATATGAGTTTAAATCATTACTTTACATTGTATGATCTACTACAAACCTTTTTACTTATTGTTTAAAACAAATGGATAGCCTAACTAATTTTCTAAATGAATCATGGTGTAAACAATGGATGACATTCTTTCTATCATTCCTATTATCATTCGAATGGCCTGACAAAAGGCTTCGGCCATACTCTTTTTTTTCTTTCAATTAAATGATCCATGCGATGCCATGGAAAAGCAGCATGCCCAGCCAAGACCTGCTCCAAATATTCCATCTATTTTCATGTTTACTTCTGATGCTTCCTCCCTTTCAATATTCAAACTTTATCACCTCCACCCCATCTTCTTGTGGAGCCTGCTCCTCCACCACATGTCCCGCTCCGGCAATCATGTTCATTCATGTTTCCAGACCTCCATCATTTTCATGAGGCTCCCCTTCTTCTGACGTTGACTGCTGCGTTTTCATCCCTCAAGCTATCACTTGCCATATGCGGCTACCCCAATCCGAGAATGACAGACCACATCCCCTTACTACCGTTCATCGTACTCCTCTATCAAGACTCCAGCTCTGGTGACCTATTGAACTTTACGTCCATCCCTCCTTTCACAGACCACAGCCGCCGTTGCTCTCCCCCTCTCAACATTTCCATCATTTACCTTTCCTTTTCTGTTTTCTTGAGTCTTCACTGTGCACGTTATTTGATGCACATGCACACACAGTTCCATCAACAACCAAGTATAGTCACCCCCTCACATGTGCACAACATCTACTGGAGCCACCCAAATCGGTTCAGCCCCCTCTGATCAACTTGATCAGCAAATTTCCCTTTCATCGAACTGTCGCGCTATCCTTCCCCTCGGAAGCATGATCTGCGGATATTGCCACATGACCCGATCATCTCTAGATTTCGGCCATATGGTGCTGACATCATGGCCGCCCGAAACTCTCGACACACCGCAGTTTATTCCCGATCACACAGTTAAATGCACCCAATACTTACGTCTAACATTATCAAAATGATTTGTTTGTTTCCAGGTAGGTTTTTTAATGCTATTAACGTAGTTTTCCCTGAGCCTATTTATTTTGTTAACTAACTTAGTTCTATATATTTATATAGCACAACATCCCAACTGGTAACATACAATTTGCCATGAACTGATTTATAGGAATGTATTTTTCTTTTACCAGTAACCTAACTTTCCGAGAAGACATGTCTATTTTAGCATAAGGCTGTGAGTCCCATAAGGGAACAGAGGTATGATTATAGTAAAACAGGGTATAATCAGTGTTTTCATAGTTCAATTAAGCTTCTAATTCAACAACAGACGTGTGTTTCAGGACAAGTTCTCATTTTACTCAGTCGAGGATCAGCCGAAGTTCAACCTACTCTTTCATCAAAGAATCAAAATCAAGTATGTGTGTTTACTTGCGCAGACAGTCAGGGTCTCGAATATCATGTACAATCAAGCATTCTTTATGTATATCTACCACAGTTCAACATATGATTCCATCCGAAAAAATATAATGAGATGTATGTTTACTCACCAATAAAGTTTGGCGCTCTCGGCTTCCCTTCCCCTTCTACTGGTTTTATTCTACTGATTTGCTTGTGACTAGAATGCATGGATGGGTGCCTCTATTTATAGGTGTGATAAATTTATAAAATATTCTATCATTAAATGCATGTCTGAAAAAGACCAAACATAAGCAGAATGTTTTCTTTTCACTGGAAAGATGATTGAAAGGAAAACCTATGTGCTTTTATAGTTGTTGAGATGAAAAATCCCCTACTTCACTAATGCCAAAGAGCTACAGACCGTGAAAGAAAATGCAAGTTGTACTATTAAGTATTAGAATATATACGGTATGGTTGTATATGTATTTCTTCATTAAATGCCCTGCACCCAAATGTTATATCACTCAGTAACACTTGCTCTCTGTTTTGATGGATGAAAAGAAATTTTCTGCTTATGCCGTCCTATATGCTATGGGTTTCGGCTGATGTTCACATGCTTGAGTTTACATAAATTATTTAAAAAAAAGTTTACTTTGCTTCCAAGGTTCATAAAAACTGAAAATCCCTTGAACATGAGACATTTCGGCCAATGGGTAAAGGTTTCTATCTAATTCTGGTTGTTCTTGCCTACTCTCTAGTGTATGCAGACCATGCTTTTCTATTTTATATTTAGTTTTCTAATCAGAACATATGCGAAAAACAAATGAAAGAAATGCCTACTTAATAGCTAAGTTTACAGTGAACACAATCTCAGCACATGTGCAAATATAGTTTATGCAGCTAGCCTATCAATTCTAGGACGTTATAGCTGATGTTAGTCTAGGACATGAGTTCTTTATATGCTACCTTTTTGAATTGTTACACAGAGGACGTGCATTGGACTTAAAATGGCCACTTTTATTCCTATGTAACCTATGCTGGTTAAAAGAAATTACATTAAACAAATAGGCAAAAGAATATAATTTGAATTGTTAAAACAAATGGATGTGTACAAAATGAATACTTCCCTTACTTTGAAAAAAATAAAAATAAACTCTTACAAAGGGAATTTAAATATATATGTTTAAGGTTAAATTCAATTATACTTATTTATTTGTTATATAGGAAAATCGTAAAAATTTGTATTAACGATGTTAGTTCAAACAGGGCCATTACAGTACGGGAGCACCGGGAAAATCCCGAAATTGCCATAAGGCCTCTCCAATACTAAAAGAAAAAGAAAAAGCCAAGCGGCTAGCCAATCGGCTCATAAAATCATCCAAAACCCAAGAAATTAGTAAACATGTACCTATTTGTTGGGCAAACAATTTTATTCCTCTGCTCTAGCCTCTTTGCAATGACCTGTTCAATGGATACACATGTATACGCATGCAATTTCAAACAATTTTCAATACAGTTCAATATTTGATACAATTTGGCCTAAATTTACCTTTCTTTCACATGATGGTTTAAATAAATAATCACACAACACAATCATCAATCAATTAGTGAATTAATGTTTCAAATTCATAATTTTGATACATATACAGAAAATCATATTTTTGACGCATATTCACAACAATAAACCCTATCTAGTTTTGGTTCTCACACCAGTCAATTGGAATCATATAAACATCCCACTTTCGAAACTCGAATATAAATTCTGATGATGTACATACTATAGCGATCATCAAAACCATCTCCGGGCGACTAGAGTGTGATTTTATATCTATCTAGTATATTAAAACTTCGAATACACGTTTGCAAGGCGTATATGCAAAATCTTTATATACTCGATTATCCAAATTCAATATAAATAAATATTCAAATACGTTGAATAAGGTTTAAATTTTCAAAACAAACTTTGTTTACATTTTAAAAATATACTCTTCACACTCGTTCTAGGATACTACTGATCCCATCTCTAACGAGTCATTCTCATTGGATATTACTAATCCAATCTCTGATGAATTCTTTCGTTCATTTCTAATGTGTCTTGTTCTCGAGCTCTGTAAACCAAAGCTCTGATACCAAAATGAGACGACCCGAACCTCCCCGTAAAGGAAAGCTCGGATTGCTTTGAGAACAAGACAAATCAGAACCCAAATAGAAGAACATTTCATTGTTAATTACAACAATTCAATCAAAATACAAGAAAATTCCAGAGTATGAATAAATAAAATACATTCGATAAATATCAGAGATTACAATACATTACATAGAAGCGGAAAAATAATACAATACACAACTGAAAGAGATATACAGATACAGAGTTTTCCGAATATCATTCCAGATGTAAATCAGGATCCTGTATGAATAAATCTGCAAAACCAAAACTACTAGCTGCCCGTGTGGAAAATAGGGGCACTCAGAGTTTAGGTTAAAACAATAAACTCCAGGTTAGTCATGTGACTGGTGTGAGAACTAAAACAGCTATTTAAAACTTTACTTTAAAAGAGAGTAATTCAAGGGACCACGCCGTATAACACGGAACGGGTTTCCTCCCAAGAATACTAGTGCATAGAATAAATAGAGCAATGATTTTTGGAAAAATGAAGCTATTATAAGACTCAGGTCCCATCACACAATGCAACGCAAGCCGGAGGACAGAGTTTTACCTTATAATAGCCAAACATGCTTGGTACGTTTAAAACAAATCATTTTGATACTATTATAGTATAAAGTGTGTAACACCCCACCTCCGCTAGAGTCACTCACAAAGGGAATGCACTAGTTTTGGAGGAGCGTTATCGAGGTAAACAAACACAGAAATATTACAAGACAGAACATAGATAAAACAGCAGAAGAATCAAAAGATAAATTTCATTACTTTCAAAAAGAGTCAAAACCTTTTACATCAGATAGCCAAGGTCACTATTTTCCGTTACAACAAATTCTGTCTTGCACAAATAAAGAAGCATAAACTTAAAACATTAAAAGTAGCTTAATTCCCCAAAGGTAGCAGAAATGAAGCCATAGCATAGCTCAAGATCAAACCGTACATGAGCTGAACCGAAAGCAAGCGAAATCCAAGCTAAGTGCTAGAGTTTCCTCCCTGAGAACCTGGGGGGAACGGAAGAAAAAGAGGCGAAAGAAAACGGGTCAGTCATATAGACTGGTAAGTCCAAGTGACTTTCAGCATAAAAACAGATAAAGGTAACATGACATGTATAAACTGAAAGTAAACATAAGGATGCTGACAAGATGGGCAAGATAGACTAAGATAACATGATAAATCAAGTATAAATCAAGTATAGCATCACATATTCAAGGTTCGCTGCATCAACTGTACTAGAATCCCAAACCCATGTCTTATAGTAATCATGAAATGATCCCTTGGTCCAATATCATGAAATGACCCATTGCTAGGTCCAACGAAACAATCCACTAGTCGATCGACTCCCTACAAGTTCTAGCCCGTCATGTGTCTGTGTCATACGGCCCTATCACGAATGTAGTCACCTGTGCTAGGTCCACCATAGGGTGTATCAAGCCCTATGGTGCCAACTACCGACACGAATCAAGCATGCACAGATAAACCTACTGATGCCCAATGCCTGCTTTTTCAACTCCGGACCACGTGCACGACCATAGCCCGCCTGAACCTACACTGGCGCACCAACACAGCCGTCGTTCTGGTCGCTTACAATCAGCCCAGTAATCATGCCCCACCCTACCTAGTTCCAGGGTACCATGAAACGTCTAGTGGGTTACTACTGAAATGGACCGCGTAACTAGGGTTTCCGTCCAATAGGTTAAGTGTTGTCATTTAAGTTCGTGACTTAACCCTTATCAGTCTAGCATGTCAAGTTGGTTAAGTGTTGTCATTCAAGTTCGTGACTTAACCCTATGAATCATGTGTCAAGTTGGTTAAGTGTTGTCTTTCATGTTCATGACTTAACCCTATCATGTGGCATTAATTCATTAATGCACCCCAACCTCTCACATCAGACTTGTTGTTGTGGTCACTGGATATGCCGGGTGGTTCCAGGAAGATTTACACCACAACTCAGTCTGACCTCGGGTTTCAAGCGTGATATGACCACCTACCCACATTGGATCCTATTGTTTGCAGTAACTGGATTTGCCGGGCGGTTCCGGGCAGAATTACACAGCAAACTCAACCCAACCTCGAGTTGGCCATTTTCATGTTCATTCTAGTGTCATGTCCATGTTCAAGATTCATGTCAAGTTCATGTCAAGTTTCAAGGATAAGTTTCATACCAAGTTTCCTATAATTACCAGTTTTTTCTAACGTTACCCCATCTATTTATTAGGCTAACAATCTTAGCCTAATCTTCGTCCGCATGATTTTTGACATATAATATTAGGCTAAAAACTTAGCCTAATTTAACATACACAAAATTTGCATAAAGCGATTCATTAACATAAACATGACATAGGTGTAAACTTGGCATTCTCGGTATAGTCAATATGAACAGCATAGGTATGTACTTGCAAAATAATCAACATGAATATCATAGGTGTGAACTTGCAACATAGACTAAATCAACATACATATATGTGAATTTGCAACATAGACTAAATCAACTTACATATATGTGAACTTGCAAATCAATCACGAACATATGAATAAGTGTGAACTTGAAATATGACATAGGTTTAACATATACACATAAACATGTAGATCTAACATTTGGTCACATATGTGATATGATTTCACAACCTAAAACTTGCATAACATGACAAACTACACAACTTGTCATTACGGGTTATACTCCAATATTAATTCCCAATTTATCATGATGATAAAATAGAACCACAGGCATAGATCCACATAATAAACATTGCTCTATTATCAATTTATTTCCAAGGCACGACCTAACTGAATAAATTGATTAAAACATCGCAGGCATAACAATATGAACATGAAAAGGTTTGAATAATAATCTAGATTCAAGAATACGGATAGATCTAACTTAAATAGAAAAGTCCCCAAAATCAAGATCCAAGGATAAATAAAGAAAATAGGTCTGAATAGAAAATCAAGCTTAGCTCCAATTTCATATTTGTAATCCTAGGCAATAACCTCATGGTCATGAATCATAGGTGATTATCCATAATTGTCCTTGTCATAGTCATAGGCAACAGTCTTATGTTCACAGTCATAGGCATAGGCATAGTCTTATGTTCACAGTCATAGGCATAGGCATAGTCTTATGTTCACAGTCATAGGCGTAGTCTTATGTTCACCGTCATAGGCATATGCATTATTCCCAAAATTCAAGATCCAAGATGAACAAGAATAGATATGAATCATACATAGATTAATTCCAATTTATAACATGCCCATATTAAGTTTAATAGTTTTTATCTAAAAGTAACTGGAACTTACAGATCGTGGTCTAAGAAATTTAGATGCAGAAGTCAAGTCTAGAATTTTGGTCGTTGAATTGTTGAATCGCTGAATCTTGCTTTGATTGTAGAAGCAAATCCCCAATTCCTAGCCGTAGTCTTCAAGAAATAATCTTCGCGTTTTTATTTTTAATTTAATTTAAAGGAAGAAGAAGAAGAAGCCATGATCATCAAGAGTTTGAGCAGCATAAGGTTAGAGAAGAATGGTGTAAAGAGAATGAGGCTAGGAGGCTGTTTATATAGAATTTCAATTTAATTATAGCCGTTGGTGAAGCTAGAGTTAATCAAGGCCATCCATCTCAAGAGAAGCCAATCAAAAAGTGACAAGTTAGCCCTAGTGACACAACAGAGCTCAGAAATTCGACCAGGCCAGCCAGGGCCAAACCAGAAAGCTGTGCAGGCCTGCTGCTCGGCCCGGGCGCACCTTCCAAGTGCGCCAATGCAAAATTGCATGGATGCACTTCCCAAGTGCACCAGTGCAATTTTGTTCTGGCGCACTTCCCAAGTGCGCCAGTGCATTCTGGCCGGTTTCTGGTTTTTCTGCCAAACTTCGTTCGTCCATATCTTCTTCGTACGACATCCGTTTTGCGCAAACTCGGACTCTATCTCAACCAGAATTCTGAGACGAACGCAATGGCATAACCCATTTCCCTTGATTCTCATTTTAAAAATTAATTCTTCCTTGATTTATGGTCTTAACATGTTACTAAAATTCAGGTTGTAACAAAGTGTATGAAAACAACTTCAAATATAAATGTATCAATCATAGATGGCATAGTGCCCCATACCACTATGTCGCCATACTAGGCTCTACAAATAAAACCAAAATATCATGTATTGGAAATTGGATTTCCGTCATGATTCGAGGCCAAGGGCAAGCTCCTCACCGCTTTGAGACAATCTAGCAAATGCCCCAGGACTACACACTCCAGGTAGCCCTTGGAATTGGCTGGGCCGGTCCTTCGTTACGTTTGAGGATTAGTTATTCCTGAATACACGTTTCCCGGTCCTATCGGACCCATCCATCGGCTCCGAGGAGACCGATATATCTGAGGCGCCTTGCATTCCAACATCCACAAGGGTATAATAATCAACGATGTCAGGGCTAGTAAAACGCTGACACCACCCATAAATAGAAAGAAACGTCGTGTTCTCCCAGCGGTGCTTATCCCATTTTTAACTCATACCGAGGTGTGAGGCTCACGAATTAACGCCATACACAAAGCTACGCTGTATTAAACCCGTGCTTTGATCATCAACTACAAGACTCTGCTTTTCAACAAAAGCCTTAATCACTGCATCTCAGCAAGCCACACAGGCAATTCATGCCATGCGACTGATATCTGTCGATATATAACCCCTGAGCTCGTACGTCTCAGAGAAGGGCGTTAAGCAAGAGAATAAATTCTCCGCTACCAAACAGATATATATTTAATAGAAATCAATCAGCACAGAATAAAATCCAATGTCAGACACACAATCTATTTATAAGTCCGTTGTGGGTCTGAACGAAACCAGAGGCACCTTATTCCTCCCCCACATGTCCAATACAGGGGAGAGGTCCTCGCATATCCGTCGATCTCCAAGTACGCATGGACGATCACCACTTATTACCTCGGCTTAGGTGTACAGCCCAATCAAGACATCAGTAATCATCCAAACGATGTGAAGACCTCCGGTCTTCCACCCCCGTCTTCATCTTCGACATATCGTTGAATCAGTTATTCAGACTGGGATAAACCCGATCTTTCTGAATAACTCGCGTATATAATAAACAAGTGTTATAAACCACAACATACGCCTCATTCCAATTCTGAATATTCTTTTATTCAAATATTCACATACTTTGGGAAAGGTTCCCATTAATTTTATCAAAGACAAATTCTTTAAAATTTATTCTTTAATCTTCCTATGGATTTCAATTCAAACCGTATTCTGTCTTTAACTGGGTTAAAGAACCAATGTCATTTAAAACATGGTTCACGATAAACCCAAAATCACATTCCATTCCATCAGCCTCTAATCGTAAATTAGAAAGTGAACAATCCCCTAAGTATTAACCCTGAAGGCCGAAACCAATATCAGATCAATACCCAGAAAACCATTCAACTTAATTAATCTCCAGTTAGTTTCTGATTCTCTTAACTCCATTGTTAATCGGGTTAAAGAACTAGTGTTATTTAAAACACAGTTCACGATAAACCCAAATCACATTCTATTTTCAGTTCCAATTAAATGTTAATTAATTGGTAACTCTTCTTCAAATCTTAATTAAAAGATTTATTCTTTTCACCCGGTGTTTAAGAACAGTGACTTTTAAAACACAGTTCACGACAAACCCCAAAATCCCATCAGTCTCTAACCGTAAATTAGCAAGAGAACAATTCCCTAAGTATTAACCCCGAAGACCGAAACCAACATCAGATCAATACCCAAGAGACCATTCAACCTCGCTAATCTCTAGTCAGATTCTAATTTTCTTAACTACATTGGGTTTAAGAACGGTATTGTTAAAGATACCATTCACGACAAAACCAAGATCCAATTTGATATTAAATACAAGGCTCTGAATAGAAAATATATCGGCTTATATTCAATATCAAAGTCTGAAACCAACAAATATCGTATTGGAATAACGATATATATATATATATATCTTCTAAATTCCTCCACAATATCCGTATAATCACGGAATCCAATATCGAAATATTCTGAAGATAATTTTGATTTAAATCCATTCCAATTCATATATTGGAAATTCCGATTATTTTTAAAACCATTTCAAATCCAATTTATTTATTTTAAAAATATTGGATTTCTAATTCTAGTTCATAACTAGTTCATTTCGATAAAAATATATTTTTATCCTTTCTAATAGGGAAATTTTCATCCCAATTCTTTCCAAATCATTTATTATGATTTTAAACAAATTATTGATATTTTTAATAATTTTATCAAGGCCCGTACAGTCGATTTCCATAAACAACCATCGAACTACAATTACAGCGACCTTTTCCAAATTCGATTTGGACATAATTCCAAATCCAACTGTTATATTTAAAATTTCTAATACTCGTTAGAAAGCTCTTTTTGATACGAACCCAACGGTTCCGGTTTTAGGAGAATCCGACGGTCGGATCTCCCATAATGTCCGTTCGAAGTCAATGGTCGAAATTCGCGAACTGCCGCAGCGCGGCGCGTTCTATTCAGGCCATTATATATATAATATATATATTATATATATTTCATAGATATCCATTTGTAACGTATTTTATAAATCTTTTTAAATTCGTTTTCGAAACGATTTCAACTTCATATTCAATTTCAAATCAAAATTGAATATTCCATATCATCGATATATAAATGATAGTATTTTCGAAACATTATATTTCGAAATCATTTCCTTTTCGATATTCATTATAACAATGAATAAAATCGATATAAATATCGTTCACGTCAAAATGGCGTCAATCTAATCAACATGGCTTTATATATTTGAATATATTCGTGTCCATCCCAAATCGGACATCAAAATCAAATTTTTGATCTTTTACTGAATATTATTTTAAAATATTCGTTATTTTAAAATAATCGTTATTTTAAAATATTCATTCTTTCTGAACTGGAATCAGACACAGTCAATCATCATATAATTTGATTTATATGGATTTCATACACACATGTACACAACAACAATCAAACATAGTCAACCATCATCCAAAGTGTATACTACACTGTATAAGCATTAAATATAAATATTCAACGCTTATAACAGTCTGTCAACCAATCGATTGACATACAGCTAATTATTGGGACTGGTGTATGTCATATATCATCCCAATACCCGTGTGGGGTTTCAATCAACAAATAATGAATTTTATTTATGCAGTTGAGCAATGTGTAAAATTTATCGTCCCAATCAATATCAGTCAAAGGTGTGTACATAAAAAAATCGTCCGATTTGTTTATAAATATTTATTTTATTCATATACACGTTAAAAATTATATTTTTAACTATAAAATATTTTTAACTATAAAATATTTTATATCATTCCACATTACATAATCAATTTTCACAACACATCAATCAAACAAACAAGTCATCTATGGTCTGTGGACGACGGGTGTCGGGCACTGCTAAGCACCGTCTGCATCCTAGTATATATTTTAACTAGAAAATAAAATAAAAGTGAGGAGTTCTCACCTTGAGGATCCACTCCGTCATTCTTTATTTCTGAACGGTCTGGATTCCATTTGCTTTCAGTCAGTTTCATCGCACTCTTTTTCACACTGTTCATAGTAAAAATTGCATTTTTATTATTCAATTTATATATAAAAATCATATTTTTACATCGTTACTTCCTATATAAAAATTATATTTTTACAACGGTGTTTTCTATATAAAGATCATATATTTATTTCACTACGCATATATAAAAATCGCATTTTTATTTCACTATGCATATATAAAAATCTCATCTTTCATACGATAAAAATCTCGTCTTTAACTAATTAAAAAAAATCTAATCCTTAGCAAATGAAAAATCTAATCTTTTGCAAATTAAAAATCTAATCTTTTGTAAATTAAAAATCTAATCTTTTTATATTTAAAAATCTAAACTTTTATAATATTAAAAATCTTACCTTTACAATAAATAAATAAAATCTGAAAATTCATATCAATGCAATTTTATATATATAAAAAAGATCTTTATCTATATCAAAAGCTGAAACGAAAATTCAATTGAAAAGCTCACCGAAGGGAGTGGAGAGCCGACGGAGGGAGGGGGTTCTGTTGGCACGTGACAGTCGGAGATGGGCCCAGTCAGGCGGTGGCGGTGTCCCTTCAGACCAGCGGTGGTTGTTTTGGGCGCGGGGGATTTAGGTTTTTTTTTTAAAAGGGCGCTGGCGGTTTTAGAGGTCGCGGTGTACTGGGTGGAGGGTCGGAGTAGGTTGATCGGAGGCGGGGCGGGGTCTCAGGCGGCGCGCGATGCGGTGGTGGGGGAGCGAGGAACGGGCGACGTTGGTTTTCTTTTCTTCCTTTTTTTTATTTTTATCCGTGTTTGAAAGAGAGATCTGAGGGAGGGGGTTTGACCATGTACAGGAGAGAGGAAGGAGTATTATAATTATATATTTTATTTTATTTTGAATTCAAAAAGTAACTTTTTCTTTCGAACCCTAATCGAACCCAACAACTGTCGTCCCTAGCTAATTACCCTCATTCCGAACACAATGGGGTATGTTTCGTAACCCAATTCGGCTGTTACGACCAGTTTCCATCAAAATCAAAATATAAATCTATATACTGAATTTGAACGCACATTTCAATTTACCGGGCCACATACGGACTCTAAAAATTCCCGAAAAATATTTTCTAGCTTTGTATTGACGATACGGTGCTAACAAAGCTAATTTCGTCAAATTTGAAGACCGTTTGAAAAATGGTCATTTTCTGGTCGATCCAAATTGACTGAAACTGTCAAAACACGTTTTCTTTTGCCACGCTCACATATTGATTGAAAATTATGAATTTTGGAATCTAGCAAAAACTTGACATCCCAGATCCAACAAAAGTGGTTTCGTCGAAAACGGAGGTCGTTTGCGAAATTTCCATTTTAAGGGCTATATTTTCCATAGCGATTATTCTGAATTTTCAACTGGGCATAACTTTTTATTCCCGCTATGAAATTTTAATTTTTCGGATTCGTTGGAAAGATATTATCAAATAGATCCTAATATTTTTGGTTTCACTAAAATCCGGTTAATTTTGAATCATGTACATTCATTTGAAATTTGAAATCGAATTTTCAAACTACCACGCCATTTCCAATTCCTTTTACCATTAAAAATAAATATTTATATTCTAACGTCGATTCAAATAAATATATACTTTCTAATCCTACTGAAAATAAATTTCTCGTTGTTATTATTTAAAATAATTCATTTTAAATATTCAAAATTCATTAAAATTGCCAAAATAAAAAATTTAAATTGGTTCGGATTTTCCGGGTTGTTACAGATAGTGGCCTATAGATAACACTTACCAAATTCAGGAGGTCTAAGCTTAAATTTTGATTCCTCTTCTTTCCACCTCCAATGTTGCATCCTCGTTCAAGTTGTTGATTTCATCCTTTCCTTCAAACAGATTATACTACCAAAAATGAAAGGTTGAACCCTGTGAGTTATGGGACATATGAACTGGTGTTGTAACTTTTTATGTAAAAAAAATTGTTGTGTCAAAGATTACTTGTTTGTGATTAACACCAAAATTACAGTATAACATTTTTCAGTAAATTAGGGAATTTCTTACCTGAAATTGTATCAAGGTATCATTCATGTCTGCATTTTATCCTTTCCGAGCTTATTTTCCCCCAATGCAAGAGCTGAGCCGCATATCCAAGTCTATAACATAGCAGCAATATATGTCAACGGCCACATAAGTCATGTATAATAATCATTTGGATGAAATGTCTAGATGTAGCTATTAATTAGAACCCAAATGGTACATGATAAATTGATTGCAGTGTAGTTAGATGATTTAACTTCTTGAGATTGTTCTGCTGTACTAGTGCTTACGTGAAGTATAAGCAGATAACCCATGTCCCATAGTAGTTGGCATACTATGTGTACGAGTGAATGCCATGATTAAAAAAGGTAAAGGCGAAAAGTGTGAAATAATATACATACACTTCAACTAACCAAAATACTCCAATTAACCAATACACACCGATTAACAACCATTTAGGAGATGCATATTTATACATTAACAATGAATATAGTCTTATCCCTATTCAAATTTCATCGTTAATCGATTGTGTTTAACTCCATATTCAATCCAATACTCCACTTAACAAACATTATCAATATACTGTATAGAAAAACTATATTAACATTTTATAATCAATATAATTGATTGTAGTACTAACGCAATTCATTAAATAGTCACAATTCAAACAATCATCGCAGACATTTATTGCAAATTTTAAATAGCAAGTTATACTTTCTGAATTCTAGCAAAACACCAAATAAAACTGTGTTCCTAGATATCATGTATCTTAAGCCTTCTTTGGCTCGTCGCCCACATTCGGTGTCGTCATACTCCATCACATCAAGCCTCCAATGTTCGCACATGTTAGTCACCAACTGTCCTCTTCAACAGCGAGCATAAGAATACAGCCAATGACTCAACCTACAAATCAGTTGCCTTCTTGTATTGTGAAATTGCACATTTAACTTGTAACAACCCTCCCTCTCTTGTGTTGAAATTTCGAGAAAAAAAGGAAATCCAAACCCAACAAAACACTGATCATTTAATTTAGTACATGTAAGAAATAACATGAGCAACATCAAAGTCTTGTAAGTTTAAACTCGCAACGGAAACAAAAAATGATAACAAATACCGAATGTGAGTACTAACTTAGAATCAAATGGAGTTCCTTGGGAGTCAATGACCCACACCGATATCAAGCAAGAGAGAAAGAAGACCTTAATAATATCCAATCATCTTCAACTTTTGGAAGATCATTCCTTCTAATTTATCCTACGGGTTGTAATAAGAAGGGGATCAAAACAATGTTCTTCTGAATGAAACATCAAGATATTGTCCACAATGCTAATCTAATCCAATTGGTTTCCATCCAATGGTTGTCTATTTTATAGGTTGGTGCCTAAAAGTTTGCATGTACAATCATCTACCATCGAGCACAAGGTGCAGAATTCAGATAAAGCCTATTGGCCACCTAATATCGCCAAATCCAATCCACTAGCCACTTAATTTTTCAAAGAAAGCGGACATTTTCACTTAAAATATAGGTAGACCCATCAACCACATAAGACCTATCAAGATGGATTCTTAATAACATTATCGCTAGTTAGAGGAACCAGCTGTGACTTTCTATGACATATTTATTTTTTAGGGAGGACTTCCTTTGACTTATTCATTTAAAATCTCACTATGTTTCTTCTTATGGGAGGAAGGTGGACCCTATAATCACCTAATACCTCAACTCTTAAAGTAAACATTTCTAAAGATATTTCGCATCTCTCTTCAGACCATTGAATACCTTTATAACGATTTTGTCAAAACCAATATCATTGGATCTAGAATAGTAAATTGTTGAGTGGTGCTGAGTTTCACGACAATCAGCCTTTCTATGCGGTCATGCGAGCTCGAAACATATAGCCCTGACTTTTAAACAGTTCAAATTATATAATTCAATTTTGTAAGCTGACATCTGTATTTGTTAAATATAATGATGTGCACGTAAAAATGCATATTTATATTCACATATTTATTTTTGTTTTAGTTAAATAAATGACGTATTGAGTTATTTTTACATGTTTTAACCAAAAACCCAAAATTCTCGAATTATAATGCATCCATCTTCACATTGGGGCAAAATAATCATTTATGCATGCTCTAATTTGTGATAGCATTTATTTTTGATCTTTTAAGTTAAGTTGTGCTAAAATATTCTTGTTTAACACTCTCTCTTTTAAAAAAAAGCAAAAAAAAAAAATAAAATAGAAGAAAAGAAAAAAGTGTTAATAATAAACAACACCTGCAGTCGATAGTGCATGCACATTGCACATAAGTGCGTGCATCGCCAGCTTTTGTACTTTTCTCACGTCAGTCCGAAAAGCAGTGCATGGATTGTATAGCTTGCCCCGGTTTACCCGAGTTAGGTGTTAGCAAATAACAATAATGTGAATATTTTTCAAAATAAAGAGAGAGTAAGCAATTGAAATCCAATGTGACGGTCGCCCCGTACGATTTAGACATTTCCCCGAAATGCGTTGTATCCATGCCTGACTAGCACGGGATGATCGCCAAAGGGGTTTGAAACTTGCCGGAGAACCTGTAGTTAATCTCACAGTGCATGAAATAAAGTATAATAATAACATAACTTGACATAAAACAGGCGAGATATTACATAAGCTGAAAACTAAACCATATCCATCAGAGTAGCGGAATCCAAAACACAGCTTCATATCCAATTATTACAACTTTAAAATACTGTCTCTAAAAGGAAAACAAAAGAGGTACACTACTAATGCCCAAAGCAGAGACTATCAACAACACAGGGAGAATATATGTATAGTACGTGGAAGTCTCCTGCTCGTCTCCGGATAGCTACTCGTACATAACTACCTAGCCTGTCTTTAGTCTTAACCACAAATAAATTATAGATCTATAACTTATACTGGTTTGGCACGGATTCCTATGTAGTGCAGTAGCTCTAACTCGAATTTGATGCTAATTTGATTTGATTTGGTGTATTTTTGCTTAATTAGTGATAAAAAGGTAATTAGGGAGTGATTTAGAAGATGGAGGTCATTACTAGGGTTATAGGAAGGTTTGTGGCGGCTAGGAAAATGAAAGGAGATGATTCTCCAACCCCTCTCAGCCCTTCCATAACCCTAATTCCGAAATGGGTTATGGGTCTAGCGTTAATCACCCAATTAATCCCGACAATGCTATTTTCCATCTTCCAAACCTTATTTCAATCGTATCTCCCAAACGGTAAGTTCGTTTGATTAATGTGACCACTCTACGGAAAGGTAAACCATCATCTGATAGTGCTCTATAGATAATACTTACCAAATTCAGAAGGCCTAAGCTTAAATTTTGATTCCTCTTCTTTCCACCTCCAATGTTGCATCCTCATTCAAGTTACTGATTTCATCCTTTTCTCCCGATAGATTATACCACCAAAAATGAAAGGTTGAACCCCATGAGTTATGGACATATGAGCTGGTGTTGTAACTTTTTATGTAAAAAAATTTGTTGTGTCAAAGATTAGTTGTTTGTGATTAACACCAATAATTACAGTATAACATTTTTCAGTAAATTAGGGAATTTCTTACCTGAAATTGTATCAAGGTATCATCCAAGTCTGCATTTTAACCTTTCCGAGCTTACTAATCCTCTAATACAAGAGCTGAGCCGCATATTATGTCTATAACATAACAATAAAACACCTCTTAAGAGCTTGCATATTAGATTTTGGCGGATCATGGGATGACCATTTGCATCTAGTGGAGTTCACATATAATAATAGTTATCAATCCAGTATCGGTATGGCTCCATTTGAAGCTTTGTACAGAAGACTGTGTAACTCACCGTCATGTTGGTTAGAAACCGGTGAGAAATTTGTGCTTGGGCCATATGTGATAAGAGAAACCTCAGATAAGATCAAAGTTATCCGACAACGGATGAAGGCTGCCCAACATAGGTAGAAGAGTTATGCCGATAAGAGGAGAAGAGATTTAAAATTCTCTATTGGCGACTTGGTGTTTATCAAGATTTCTCCGTTAAAGAGCGTGATTCGATTTGGTAGGAGAGGCAAGTTAACACCAAGATTTGTTGGTCCATTCTCCTTTCTCGAGCAAGTTGGGAATTTGGCATATAAAGTTGAGTTGTCAGACAAGATGGCGGGAGTTCATAACGTATTTCATGTTTCCCAGTTAAGGAAATTCGTGCACGACCACGATGTGGCTATTTCACCTGATCAGTTGGATGATATCGAAGCAGAACCCGAGACGGTTGGGAATCGCAGGCCGATTCGTATTGTCGAGCACGATACGAAGAAACTTCGAAGGAAAGCGGTGAATTTAGTCAAGGTTCAGTGGGGCGAGGATGAGAATGAGTGTACTTGGGAGACAGAGGAGAGCATTAGGAAGACGTATCCAGAACTCTTTGCCTGGTAAGATTTTAAATTATGATTTAGTTATTCTGCATGCTAGGATAGACTTGATGTGCTTGTTGTGTATGTTTGATTGTTTGTGAATGACTGATAGGCATGCGAAACACCTTTGTATGTTTTGGTTAAGGAATTTCGGGAGAGAAATTTCTTAAGGGGGGGAGAGCATAACGACCCGCATTCTACGTATCGAAAGATCGTAGAATATTTATTTCTTTTTCATATGAGGTCGTATAGTCGTGTAACTTTGGGGGACGACTATTGGGGTCATTTCCCATGTACATGATTTTTGCCGATTTTTAAATGACTATTTTGCCCTTAGCGAATCTTGTTTTACCCATAACTTTTGATTGGTAAGGAGTATTAACCTGAAACCACTTCCATTAGATTTGGATGATGGTTTACCTTTCCGTAGAGTGGTCACACTTGTCAAACGGACTTATTGTTTGGGAGATATGGCGGAATTAAGGTTTAGAAGGTGAAAAACAGCTTAACCGGGCCTAATTAGGGTGATTAGCAGCTAGGCTCATAGCCCATTTCGGGATTAGGGTCATGGGGATGCTGAAATTAGTTAGGAAACGATCTATTTTCATTTTCTCAACTGCATAAAACATTTCTCTAACCCTAGCCATGGCCTCCACCTTCTAAAAGCATCCCAAATCACCTTCTAATCACTAATTAAGAAGAACTACGTCAAATCAAGACAAATCAACACCAAATCAGAGTTGGAGCTGCTGTGTTGCATAGGAAAACGCCCCAAATCAGAGATAGATTCAGATCTAAGTTTTATTTGTGACTAAGGTGAGTGATTTGCATTGTTTTTCACTAATTACGGCTAATTAGGGGTGATTAGTGATAGTTAGCGAAATTATAGCTCAGAAAAATCTGGAAAAATTTGTAAAATTCTAAAATATCATTTTAGGGCTCTGATAGAAATTTGGGCTAATTTGGATAAGTTTTGCTAATTGTATGCTTAAACATGATTAAGGGGATTAAGGGAATTAAGGGAAAACATAGGTTTTTGGGTATGTTTGATCCATACTAACATGTTAAATTGTTGCTTTGGTATTTATGGTTGATTATACATGTTGTTATCACCGTTTCGAATGACTTGTGATTGCGTAGAAAAGTTAGATTGATCGAAAACACAGTTGTATGGCGTAAATAGCTCGCTGGAAAAGTTGCAGGAATTTGGACCGGATTGGATCGCCCTCCCCCACTCGCGAAGCACGTATCACGAACCGGTGATGGAAGCTCGACCTGAACCGCCTATGAGGCACACCCCATCACGAGATGACCTGCTGCTTCGAACCCGAACTGCACAGCATCCACGAGTCGATGCCACGACCTGGAGATCACGACCCGACCTGGAGCCTACATCCCGAACCGAATTTCCAGAAGGAGTGCACGAACCGAACCCACTCCACGACTCGGACTGGAGTTCACGAACCGACCTGGATGGGGAAGCCGACCCGACTCGATAGTGATGATCACAAACCGTACTACTGCAGGAGGACAGAACCGAACCGAATGGAACTGTTTTCCGAACCGATCCGGAGGAGACCAAAACCCGAGATGCAAAGGTAGTCCAAATGGGAAGTAGAACTCAGGATCCAGATGGGAACCAACGAGTTAACTTCATGAATTGGACTTTGCGGCAGGACGTGTGGTAAGGGGTTATCAACGTCCATAACTTTGATTCACCACCAAGACGGATGTTAGGCTATGGATCTGTGCAGTGGGGTAGTTATTACTCCATGGGGCAGAGTGATTGTAGCATGGCTATGAGCCAGTGCAGTGGAGTCGTCATGACTTCATGGGGAAGAGTGGACATAGCAAGGGATTAGTGGCTATGAATCAGTGCAGTGGAGCCTTCATGACTCCATGGGGCAGAGTGATCATAGCAAAGGATTTGGGTGGTCAAAGCAGTGGATATCGTATGCTTTACGCACTAAGTGAAAGATGTGAGGATGGTTGCTATGCTTGATTGTTTGATATCACTATGCAATGCACACCCATGCACACCCCTCCCTCGTATCTTTACACCATATGTTAGTGTCACCTTAGAGTATTGTACATCCTGTTGTGCTAATTCTTTGGTTGCAGGTTCAGGTTCATGTATGATTGGATTATACCTGTTATTGTTCTATTTTTGCTGCTTATCGCTCATACCATACTTTTGTCTATCCCAGAGTTTTATGTCTCTTCTTATTACTCTGGGTGCTCTTAAACGGGCAGACTAGAGACAGGTTAGCTGGTTATGCACGAGTAGATATCCGGAGACGAGCAGGAGGCTTACACGTATTATCCTCTATACATATTCTCCTGTGTCACTGTTGGTCACTACTTTGGGCATTAGTAGTGTACCTTTCCTTTTTCTTTGCTTTAGAGACAGTATGTTGGAGTTGTAATAAGCTGTATTTTGAATTTCCGCTGCTATGATGATTATGGTTTAGTTTTCATCTTATGCACTGTCTCACTTATTTTATGTCAAGTATGTTATTATTATATTTTATTCCATGCACTGTGAGATATACTACAGGTTCCTTGTTAGTTCATATTTTCAAATTCCTTTCTTCTCTTTCTTTTCCTTTCTTTGGCGACCGTCCCGTGCTAGTCGAGCATTGGCACAACGCACTTTCATTGGAAATGTCGGTTGGTGCGGGGTGGGCCGTCACATATGCAGAGTTTGCATGTACATTAATGTAAAGATTAGCCTATAAATCAAAATATTATATTCTAGAATAAAAAATAAGATATTGCCAACAAATATAAAATTATATTGTAAAGAACAAGTATAATTCTCCAAAAATTTAAGCTCTTCAAATTCCAGATTTGAATTGAGAATCCTAATTTAACTCCAATCTTTTTCAAATTTAAGCATATACAAAATGGGAATACACATATATTAAAATCACAAATCTGAAAAGAGATGTGAGAATAAGAATAAATCAGATTCAGATTTAAGAAAATATTACCTCACACGCAATGATCGATTCAATCTTCCTTTTTATTTCTAATTCCTTAGCTTTCATTAGTTAAATGCATATGAATATATAAATTTAGTTTCATATGTTTTTAGAAAAAAGTTAAGGAATGAAAATGACAATGTTTTGCAAAAGCCACCAAAAATAATAAAAAAGAATGAAGGGTTTGGCCTCTTATTTATATGCACTAGAATCGACCTAAACTGTTATTCATATATATTAAATCCGGACCGCTCAGCCAAGAATAGATGGACCTTCAAACCAAAAGTGGGTTGACCTCCTGGTAGGTCGCTTAACAATAACAGGTCGAATATTGGGTCCCTTCAATTAATAGTATATTAATGTGAATTTTGTTATTTTCATTCTATGTTCATTTCTCGTTCATATCTTCTTCATCTGAACTGCGTTCGCGAAATTCTAAACATGGATGTTGCTCAAATTTCTCCACGAACGCAATGGTGCATGTTTTATGGTTAATCCCATGATTTGCAAAAATTTCATTTTTGGCACTAACGAATTAACTATAATAAGTAAAGCCAAAATTACAGGGTGTTACATTCTTCTATCCTTAAAAGAATTTCATCTACAAAATATTACCAATGACAGAGTCATGGGTATGGCTTATAAGTTTATCTTAGTCTACGTGACTAATTTGTGTATAGTCACTTTGAAACCAAAGCTGCACAAGTGCATAGTGTATCATAGTGCATACTATGTCATATGTCATGTCATCCATATTTAAAAACATGTATAAATAATGATTCTAAATTGGATGCTCCCATATGAATGGACTTCTTTCAAAAACATTCTTGAAAATATGATGCAAAAAACCTTAAAATATAATAGTTGTTTTATATGTATGCAACTTTTAAGAAACCTTTTTCAACCAAGATCCTCATATCAAGTATATAAGAATTAAGAAACAATTTTATACACATACCTATGTTCTATTAATTGAACCCTTTCATGTTTATAACTACTGTATTAACTGGTTCTTCTTGAAGAGTTGGAGCCCATACCTGCAAAGGATAATATAATGATGTAATAATTACCTAGCATTACCTTTAGACACCACAACTGAAATTCTTTTATTGATCATCGAGATTGATACAAGGACTTAGTTATATTGGTTCCCTAAAATCCCTAAATTGATTTGGGAATAAGGATTTACAACATGGAATTTTAGATACAAGTGAGAGAATTAGGAAATTCCATTCCCATTCTAGACCCCTAGGGTCATATTAATGATGCAGGTTGAGCCTTTTTCCCTCTTAGGGCTTTAGTCTTGACACCCTTGATGAAGCAAAATCGAAGGCCTAATAAAGGCGCATTTAATAATATATGGCTTGTGCTCTTGAAATAGCTTGGGGCAACATTGTATGGCCTGGAATGGGAGTGAATCTTTCTGAGTAATTTTGATAAGTAATCACCGTAGAGCCTCTGAATCTTTTGAAAGAAACTTGATGGACAACAGATTTGGTAATTGTTAGCAGAATAAACTTTTGCAGTCTTTTGGCTTCGATGTTACGAAAAGGTTGTTTTCTTTCAGTTGAGAATTTCTTTCACACAGTGGTTACTATTAGGCTTGGGATTCCAGCCCATCCCCTTCAAATGAATCAAAGGGTGCATTTAGTTTGGAAGCCTGACTAGGCGTTCCTTTATTTTGTTCGATGATTTTTGTTTTGGAGGGTATGCACTTCGGCTTTATCGAAGGTGCTTGCTTTTGTCGGAATGAGTTCTTCACTCTTTATCCTTGAGGACGAAAGTAACATATGATAAAGTATCTTTACCTAGATTGGGAGTTTCCTGCTCTCTTGACATTCCTTGATTATGCTTTGCTCCGTGCTCTATCATGGTTATTTTGGTGCTAACATTTACCTCCCTCTAGTGAAGGGGTATTTTCAACTTTTTAAGCCAACACTTCCAACTAGAAATTTCTTCAAACATCTACTCAATTTTCTGGCCTTTTGTTATTCTAATCCATTTAGTCAGATATGACCTCACAGATGTCCAGTCTTTGACTTTTCCCTATAAATAATTTAGCCTCTTCTTCTTTCTCATTTACCTGCGATTGTAAAAAGATTCCAGTACAAGGATTAAACATTTTTCCCTAAGAAGATTTTCGATTGTTCAAATTCATTCGAATCATCGTAAAGTTAAACATCTCTTTTAACATAATTCCAAAATCAATATCATGTTCACCATTTGTAGGGGTTTTGGAATTTACAATTTCAATTTTGAAATAATTTTGATTACTATAAATTCATAAACTTACCACAAATATTTTAAGCATTCATTCACCTACCTGAAGCTGAATTTAATTTTTGATTTTGATCTGATCTTGCCCCAAAATTTTAAAAACACTTTTATTTAATAGAACAAATTTTAGAGTTTGAACCCGATTTATTCAATCTCAATCAGATGTGGCATCCCCAGTTTTTGGAGTAAACGAGTTTAAACCTACAATTTAGAACATGATAAAACCGAGTGTGACAACAAGGAAAGGGTAAGTTAATTTGGTATCATGATCCTTCTCTTCCATTCTCGAAACCCCTCTGTACACTTTTAGTTATATGTGAAACTTCGTTTTGTGAATTTGATTTTATAAAATGACTAACGACGGTATTCGAAGGGTTTCAATAGGACATAAGGGTATTTTAACTTCTAAAAGCATTCTATTGGTTTTAGATTTTGTTGGGGACCAATTTTCTTAACTTTTAAAGGGCTAATTAATCATAGTGGCATTCGTTGATCATTTTTCTCTTGTCTTTTATCTCCTTTGAAGGAAATTAAGAATAAATTTCCTCAAACAATTGTCATCAATATTCATATTGCTTTATTACTAATGGAATGATGTCACCTTACAACATCGAGGCTGACGAATAAAGTAGTCAAGAATATTTTAAATGTCCCCTTGATTGATGAAGATGACTCTAACGATGAAAATAGTTATGATTACAATTCTGCATATGATGGCAACGAAAGGGGTATCAAAGTGACGATGATGATGATGACCATCAGTGTATTTTGAAAAATACCACTCTATGTATGCATACTTGAAATGGCATGTTAACTTGTCTTGATATATTATGAAAACTAGTTTATTTAAAAATGTAAACATATATATATATATATATACATTGATTTGAAAATTTGTGAAACTATTGGAATATAGTAAATATATATTTTATTCATAGTAAGGGTTTTAGAAAACTTATTAAAAATACTTTAAAATAATTTAACAAAATATGATTTTTTATATTTAAAACTATATATAATGAAATATACTGAACTTTTAAAATATAAATATCAAAATTATAATAGTACTAAGTCATTATTATCAAGTTTAAAATCAAAATAAAAAGTATAATGTTAAAATCAAAGTATAAGTATAAATTCAAAGTTGTAATAAAAATCAAAGTAAGTAATTTTAAAAGTATAAGTATTAAAATCAAATTATAATACAAAGTGTCAGTGTTTAAAATCAAAATAATAGTATAAATATTAAAATTTAATAAAAAGTATATAAATTATTTCAAAGCAAAGTTATTAAAAACTTGAAGTTTCATTTTTTAAAATGTTATAAAAAAATCTTTCTAAAAACAAAGGATATTCGAAAATAAGGGATAAAAGTACTTTAGTAATCATTTTGAAAAATAAAAAGGAATATTTTAAAAAATAATTTTGTAAAATGGATGGAGATAGGATAAGTGCAACTTGAGTTTTAACATAAAAGATAAGACTCGATAATATCTTTGAAATCTTGAACTCTTCAAAACTCATGAATCTTCGTTCTTTGGTTCTTGATTCATCAATATGGATCTTCAATCACGATACTGTACAGTCTTCATTCGCTACCTGTATAATATCCTACACTATATACAACATATACCTAGATAATACTTAGTATATGTATAAATATAAAATATTCATTACTTGAAGTTGTTATCATCAAAACTAGTATCCATGGTACTAATAGTATAGGTTCTAGAAGTGGTTGAATTCAAGCCTTGAAATCTGTGCAAAATCGTTAATATGAACTGATGATGCTTGGGTAGATGTAAGAATTAGCGAGAGGTTGTTTGTGTTAGATTGGTCGGAAAGAGAATACATTCTATCTAACCAGAAAGCCGATAGATATTGGTAATGGGAATGAAGTCGATAGTTTAATCAGATGGGTTAATGCTTATGCATACTTATCGGTTGGTGACATTTCATATTGCTAATGAATGTAAGTGTTTATAATTTCATAGGAGAACAATTCCCTATTCTCATCGTTAAGAATATCCTTCTTTGCATTTTGAGCTTACATTTTATTGAGTTATTGGTAGAGGTATGCATTTCCTCCCTAAAGCCAGCATAATCTTGTTGAGGGATGTTTTCCCGACCATGAGTTGAGGACTCATCCCTTTCTTTGGTGGAATAAGTGATTGACAATGATACAGAAATCAATGAAGATGATGAGCAAAGGACCTCTCCATATGCATTGATGGTGACTTGGAATATGCAGCCCCTCCCGTTGAATTACTCTTGATCACACCCCTATCACATTTGAAGTGTGTTAAGAGAGTAATAAGTCCCTACTGTGGTAGGGGGAACCTCCATTGATGATCAAAATAGAAGTTTTTAGACAATCAAAAAAATTGATGGTTGTTCTGTTGAAGGGGAACAATGATATTTTGGCTCTACGAATCTATCTATGTTCGGGAAATACCAATTTGGCCAGGCACATACACAACATACCCTCTATAATGACAGTGATCATCTATGGTGTACAAAAGTTTATAGTAGATAGGGCATCCAACTGCATCATTAAGCTACTTACTATGCAAATTATCTGAACTGTCTTTGATCATTTGATAGCTATAGCAACACCGTACACCATATTTCTTCGTTGATACAAAAATCGAGTTGGATGGTAGTAATGATAGGCATGCCATTAGTATCATGTTTGTGAGGTAATTACCTTAGACTGGTGGATGATTTTCCATGGCAACTAGACAAATTGTATTTTTAGAGTGGAGAAAAGTAAGAGATTTAGGAGGAGGCCATCTTTTAACACCAAAATGTTGACTTGGTTTTTAGCCGACCCCAAAATTTGACCAATACGAAAAATGATGCTTGCTATTTACTAACCTTAAAATGGGAAATGAGGAATAGTGTTGCTATTTAAAGTAAACGACACATGATATAGAGATCTTTGACTAGATTTCCTATATCGAATATGAAACTGTCTGACTATACATTTCTATTTATACAGTTCAAATGCTTATCAATTTTATAACGGCGGAGCTACAAAATTAAAGCGAGGATAAAGCATGGATACAGTGAAAAAAGTGGAAGTGCAAAAACCTTCATTATATATAAAACAAAATATATAATGTTAATTTATTCTTGTTCTCCTGACATTTGTATAGAGAAAAAGATTATTGTCTAATCTTATATAACAAAATCAAGGAAAATCATAGCTCATACGGTCTAAATTTGGCAGTACAATAGATTTTTTATTTACATTGAATACTTATGACTTAAAATTAAGTTTTTACACTAAACTTTATGATATGGATAAAGAAATAATAAGACCAATCAACTTTTTTTAA
This sequence comes from Allium sativum, assembly GCA_030737875.1. Taxonomy (NCBI): domain Eukaryota; kingdom Viridiplantae; phylum Streptophyta; class Magnoliopsida; order Asparagales; family Amaryllidaceae; genus Allium; species Allium sativum. The sequence goes on from CM060915.1 coordinate 384,289,464, forward strand.
TTAATTTTGCTAGAGTTAGTGTTAAAAAATCTTGATTTAGCAGGCGAAACAGAAAATAGTAAAGCTTAAAGCAGTCTGATTGTTCACTAGCACTAAATTTAAAAAAAAGCAGAGATATTGGAGGATTTAGTGGTGCTTAACTGCATAGTTATCTATTACAATTACATTGAATTAAAAGAGAGTAAGAAGAAATTGCAGCAATTAACACTCGTGGCTTAGCTAATCTTAAGAACTTGTTGTATGTAGAGTCAAGAATTGTGTATAATACCCAGAATTTTTATATTTCCAACCCCATTGAAGTGAAGTGCTTGTAATAACTAAGATAGATGATGGATGGCGGAGATTACACTGCAAACCAGAGAGGTAGAGTGCCTGACCACTGATCTGGACGCGTGGTCGGATGTGAGACAACTGTAAAGTTGTAAAGGAATGAGTTGCCAAAAAACATATCAACTGTCCCTTGGTGTTGTGCATAGGCTATGCGTTTAATATGCATTAAATGATGATGGCTTCTCACAGGGGTAGTTATCACTTCAAGCACCTAGCTACAAGGATTTGTACAGATGGATATATAGCATGTCGTTTGCTCTTTATTCCATTATGGAAAGCCTCTCTGAGATAGTAAGTGGGCTATCTAAGGTTTTAAGGAGACTAAAAGTAGCTAAGGATCGGTCGGAGGTAGTTTGGTTATAGTTGGGATAAGAATGGGTCACGCTTTGAGATGGCATTATCAAATATGTAAGTCGTTTAAGGAATTTTTGAGTACAGCTCACTGCCAATTCAATGACATTGAGTAGATATGATGACTTAGGGCAAGGTTGGGAACGAGTTGGTAGAAGGGAGTCGATCATCTTTAAGTAGGGTCAGAGTGAACTAGGCATGGATATACTTAGCTTTGTACATGTGATGAATTAATAGTGAGTGCTACCTGGGTCTAAGATGAATAATGTTCATTTTGATGCCTTATTAAGTAGGACTAAGTAGGAGAGATGGACCTAGAACCAACTTGAGTCTGAGCAACATGAATAGGTCGGACCTAGGCCGTGCCTTAATTCGCTAGCAATTACTTGCTAGAGAAATAAGCAATAAGCAACACACCCTTTTTGGATCTTCATTCAACATCAACCATGATATTCTCTCATTCATGCCTCCTTGTCATCAACTTCGTCTCTACCATTATACGTTTTCTCCTACTATCCAACATTTCCTTATTACGTGCAAGCATCTCCCTGTTCATTTTGGGTTTTTGTAACAACCCGCACCTTCGTTCACGCAAGATATTATCCCTAACTTAGCCACCTTATAGGTGTGGGGTTTTGTTCCTCAAAAGGCCTCGGCGTTAGTAAGAGATGGGCTCTACTATATAAGTACCCACTTCACACAGGCTTCCGCGATGTGGGACTTAGGGGTGTTACATTCTCCTCTCCTACAGAGCCCAACGTCCCCGATGGCTCACAAACACCTCACCCAGGCGTTGTGGTCTACACAGGAGCCATAATTGCGGCTGGGTATTGGCTCTGATACCACTCTAACAACCCGCACCTCCGTTCACGCAAGATATTGTCCCCAACTTAGCTACCGTATAGGTATGGGGTTTTGTTCCTCAAAAGGCCTCGACGTTGGTAAGAAATGGGCTCTACTATATAAGTACCCACTTCACACAGGCTTCCACGATGTGAGACTTAGGGGTGTTACAGTTTTGATTTCTTATGTGCACTTCTTTCCCAACAATATTGTTTAAGTTATCAATATCTGTTTATCCCTGCACTTAACCAAAATAGACTCAGATTATATCTTTGACCAAAAAAGCTCAAATTTTAATAACTAATCAACTTGATTTTATGTCGATTTATTTTTATCTAACTTTTTTCATTTTATTTGTTTTCAACTTTGTGACACACCACCCTAAGACCCACCCTAATAAAGAGAATTAGGGAGTAATGTCGTCTATTAGAGCGGAGAATAAGGCTGATTAGGGGAGTCCAACCGTAATTTCGTATAAGTCAAATGCTGAATACATCGATAGAGTGAATAAAAATTGCTTTTCTTAACTGTTATGGATCGACATACCCAACACTCCTAATTAGAAACTATGATGGTTAAGGATTATTTTAGAACAATATACAACACAACACCGTCGCAGATCACAGAACAGATACATACTTATGCCATCACAGAATACATATACACGTGCTACATCTTAAATCATTATACAACACAAACATAATGATATCTAAAGAATCAGTATACACCAACACAAACATACGAATGAGAAACATGGAACGAATCTTCAGAAGATAGTCCAGGCTATAACAGCAAATCCACAAATCGATAGCAACTAACGTGAAACAACTCAGTCTGACCCAAGCATTAACACACATGGGTCAATCTAGTTTACAATTCAGTAATAATGAATGATGAGATAAAAGATTAACCAGATACTAATTCCTTTTCATACGAAAAGGAATCTCAACACACGAATCTAACAGGATCTCAAGTACAGAAATTCCCTTTTCATACGAAAGGAATGTCATATACATAGGTCAATGAAGCATGTACTCATAAGTCTATAAGGCAAATTATTAGCAGTGCGAGGAAGAAACATAAAAGTGGATGTAAACACTGCGTAGGCACGAATTACCCAAACTTCTAGGTTAGGGTAATCAACACTTGGAATTATGTAATACGATTAGAAGACTCTGAAATCACAAGGTGAAATCATAAGGTGAAAACACAAAACCACGTAATTCGCTAATTCCCAGAATTACAAATCACCAAATCATAGAAACTCTAAAATACAGAATCACAAAATCTTTGAAACATGGAAACACAAAGTCACTGAAACAAAGAATCATTGAAACTCTATTAAAAGTTTGAAACCACTAAAGAGATCACCACAAATAATAATAATAAATATGAAACGACCCAAACTTCCCCGTGAAGGAAAGCCCGGATTGCTTTGAGAACAACACACATCAGAACACAGAACAGAAGAACATTTTATTGCCGATTACAACAATTACATCAGAGTACAAGAATATTCCATAGTATAAATGAATAATATATATTGGAAATACAAGATCAGAGACTTAAATTACATTTAAATAGCAGCGGAAAAATAATACAAATATACAACCGAAAGGAATACACGGATACAGAGCTTTCCGAATATCGCTTCAGCTGTAAACCAGGATCCTGTAAATATGATATCTGCAAAACAAGCTACTCGACTTCCCGTGTGGAAAATATGGGCACCCGAGTTTGCCAGTGAAACAAACTACAGGTCAGTCATGGGACTGGTATGAGAAATCTTTCTATACTAACTAATCATATGGCGAATCACAGGACCACGCCGCTAAGGCGGAACGGGTTTACTCCATTGGATTGCCAGTGCATAATTAAGTAAATCGTTTAAATAACGCTATGCATTTAAAGAAAAATGAGATCGTTATAAGACCCAAGTCCCATCACACAATGCAACGCACACCAGAGGAAAGGGTTTTTCCTTATCACGATCAAAAGATGATAAATACGTCAAACGTATTACTATCAGTGTGTGTATGTTTTCATAAATCATTCAACATAAATGTATTAATCCTAGACGACATAGGTACCATATATTATGCCGCCGTATATAAGTATACAACTAAAATCGTAATGTCGTATTGGAGAATTGGTTTCCATCATGAGCCGAGGCTAGGGGCAAGCTCCTCTCCGATTCGAGACACTCTAGCAAATGCCTTAGGATCCCCCGCAGTGAACCCTTGGATCTTCAGGGCCGGTCCACACATATGTGTATGGATTAGTTATGCCTGAACACACGCTTCCCGGTTCCTTTGAACCTATAATGTGACCACCAACGGCCTATAAACAACGAGGTACCTCAAAATCCATCATCCACATAAGTAAAATGTCAGCGCTGGTAGGTCCCTGACATCACTCTAGCTAGAAAGAAACGTGTGCACTCCCTGCAGTCCGTATCCCGTTTTGACTCATACCGGGGTGTGAGGCTCGTGAGGTTACGCTATACACAAAGCTACGCCTAAACAGGCCGTGCTTTGATCATTTTTCACAAGGCCTTCTTTTCAACAAAACCTTGATCATTCGCATCTTAGCGGGCCACATTGAGAATTCGCGTCATGCTATCGATAACTACTAACATATACCAGGGTGTTAAGCAGAGAATAAATCCTCCACCACCAAACAGACATACATTAACAGAAATCAATTTAATTCACACGGAACGAAATCCAATGTCAGACACGCATCCATTTATTATCTTATGCTCTGGGTCTGAGCAAAAACCAAACCCGAACAATCAACAATAGTCCGGACGGCCACCACTGAAGCCCCTTCAAGGTAGCTACTCCATCAAGGGTCTCTGTAGCAACACATCCATTCGATGTGAAGATCGTCGGTCTTCAACCACCGTCTTCATCTTTGACTCTTCATCGGCGTAGTAATTATTCGGAATGGGTTAAACCCGGTCTTCCCGAATAACCAGCGTATTCTATAATTAAAAATCAAATGCTATAAAAACATCCAACGTCTCATTCCAATTCAGAATATTCTTTTAAATAGAATATATTATTAGGGAAAAGGTTTCCATTAATTTTATCAAAGATAAATTCTTTTAAAATTATTCTTTAATCTCCTTTCTAAAAATTAATTAAAACTCCAATTGGGCTTTAATATCAAAAATCATCATTAAATGATTATTCCAATTTTAAAGGAATTAACCTTGTCTTTAATCGAGTTAGAGAATCAATGTCATTTAAAACATTGTTCACGATAAACCCAAAATTATGTTCCATTAATTATCGAATTTTCACAGAAATCAAGTCAATAAATAATCGGTATAAATTTCTGTATCGGACCAATAATATAAATGGAATAACGGCCAAGCCTTTTAAATTCCATATATAGTAACAGTCTTCTTTTACAGAATCCTATCTCGATTATTATCGAATCGAATTTCTATTCAATTCCAATTATATATATATATTAAATTGGAAAACTTGACTTTAGAAAATTCTTTTTAAATCTTAAAAAAAGATTTATAAATTCTAAATCACTTTTAAATGTTAACTTGAGTCAAAGAACAAATGTCATTTAAGAAACATAGTTCACAAAATCAGTTTATTTAAGCAATTCCAAATAAATATTTTTCAAATGGAAAATTCTATTAAATCTTAATTTAATAAATTCATTCTAGTTACTAACCAGTTTATTCAAAGGAATATCCTTTATCTTTGTTACATATTCTTTAAAATATTCATTATAAAACATTCTTTGTATGAAAAGATTTTCTATATATAAAATATTCTTTATAAAACAGCATTCTTTATTTTAAAAGTTATTTGTACTATAATATTCTTTATTCCAAATATTCTTTATAAAAAAAAGATATTCTTTATATAAAAGAAATCCTTTATTGGAATGCGAGTCAATCAGTCACCATATAACTTTAGTTATATGGATTTCATACATTGAATGTATATAACAAGGAAAATAAATGATTATCAAACATCCATCCACATCCAGAGTGCAATATACAACTGTGTGAGCATTAAAAATGAAATAATAACGCTCATCGCAGCCTGTCGATCTATCGATAGACATACAATTAAATATTGGGATTAGTGTATGTCAATTTTCATCCCAACACCTGTGTGGGGTTTTCAACCAATCAAACAAATGATAAATTATTTGTGCACTTGGGCGATGTGTGAAAATTATCGTCCCAATCACATAAACAAGTCAGGTAACTTGTAAATGGAAGTGTACTATTCAGTTTTGAATATACTTAACATTATACTTAACACCTCAAACATCTCAACATCACAGACAAACATATAAACAAGCTCATTTTCCTTTAATCTTTTCTAATGGAACAAAATGAGAATTGTTTAATCTTTTCTAATGTAAACAAAATGAGAATTGTTTAATCTTTTCTAATGTAAACAAAATGAGAATTTTGTTTAATCTTTTCTAATGTAAACAAAATGAGAATTTTTGTTTTCATCCTTCTTCTGTAAATAAAACATGATAATCGTTTCTTAACTTCTAATACAAACAAAATGAGAATTTATTTATAACTTCAAATGCGAACAAAAATGTTAATTTTGTTTATAACTTCAAATGCGAACAAAAATGTTAATTTTGTTTATAACTTCAAATGCGAACAAAAATATTAATTTTTGTTTATAACTTCAAATGCGAACAAAAATGTTAATTTTGTTTATAACTTCAAATGCGAACAAAAAGGTTAATTTTTTTGTTTATAACTTCAAATGCGAACAAAAAGGTTAATTTTGTTTATAACTTCAAATGCGAACAAAAATGTTAATTTTATTGTTTATACTTTCAAATGCGAACAAAAATGTTAATTTTTGTTTATACTTTTCAATTGAAACAAAATGCTCATTTTTAACTCATTCTCTTTTTAATGTATAAAAATATACATTCTCATTTCATTTTTGTTCTAATCCTTTTTATGTAATCAAAGTATTGATTTTGTTCATTTCCTTTTTATGTAGACAAAATATTGATTTTGTTCATTTCCCTTTTTATGTAAACAAAATATTGAGAGTTTAGTTAATCCTTTTTCTTTTAACAAAATATGAGTGTTTTGTTAATACTTTTTTTTCTCTTTTAACAAAATATGAGTGTTTTGTTAATACCTTTCTTTAATTTACAAAGAAATATAACTGAAATATAATGTCAGGTTTTATTCCTTTTTATTTACAAAGAAATGTAAATAAAATGCTATGTCAAGTTTGTTCCCTTTTTATTTCATTAAGAATGTCAATAAAAATGCATCGTCAAGTTCTAATCATTAAAAATGTCAATAAAATTCCATTGTCAAATTTGCTCTTTTTATTCATGTGAACAAAGTTTTATTGTTAAATTTTTGCTCATTTTATTCACATAAGAAATGTGAATAAAATCGTCACTATAAATACGTTCATTTCCGAACATGTTTATTTACAAAGAAATTGTAAATAAAAATCACTTTTCAAGTTTCAAGTTTATACCTTTTTATTTACAAAGGAAATTGTAAATAAGAACTAATTTCATGTTTTGTACTTCTTTTTATTTACAAGGAAATGTAAGTATCACCTTTTTCATAATCAAGTTTAATCTTTTACTTTTATTTACAAGTAATGTAAATATCACCCTTTTTCATAATCAAGTTTTAATCCTTTATTTACAAAGGAAATTGTAAATAAAAATCACCTTTCAAGTTTTCATCTTTTGTACTTTTTCTACAGAAATGTAAAAAAACCTAATTTCATGTTTTGTCTTCTTTTATATTTACAAGTAAATGTAAATAATCACTTTTTTTTTATAAATCAAGGTTTGTCCTTTTTCATATAATGCTAACATTTTTAATGTTACCTTTGTTAACAAAACGGTGATTTCTAATCTAAATGCACAATTTAACAAAAACAGTGTTTTCTGTGTCAAGACATAAACGATGATTACTTTTCTATGTATTACAAAAAAAAAAAAGTTTTTAACGTAAACAGGTTTTTTTCCACCTTTAAAACATAAACAATTTATGTATGCATTCACTGCCTTAAAATATAAATTTTTAGTGTGAAACAAGTTTTACTAACATGAACCAATATTTATTGATATTCAATACATTAAAAATATAACGTTAATGTATGACATAATTTCTAATCATGAACAAGTTTGTATTCTAACAAAATATGTATCATATTAACAGATCACATACAATATCAATCAACACAACAAACCATGAATAACACAAATCAACAAATTCCAAATAACTAGCATCGTAAATCTGAATTTAAATCATACAGATGAGGATTTAAAGAACAGTAAAAATAATTAAATTTTAATTATTTAATAAATCAGAATTCTCACATCGTTTTTGTCTGGAGTTCACATTGAATTTTAGCTGAGTTTTCCAAAGAGCTCCATTTCAGATCTGGGCTGCTTCATTGCGAAGATATTTTCACCACGATCCTAACGGATCTGAAATCATTGAATTCTGAATCCGTTTGACAAAGATACACAGTTTTAAATCCTTGAACAATTTAATTGTATTATTAAATAAATAAACTAAAGATTTAATTAACCTTGACCTTAATTAATCCATCGTTTATCCCTTTTCTCCTTCGTTTTGTTTTACTGGACTGAGAACCCATCCCCTTCGATGGCCAATCCACCTGCCGTGCTTCACCAAGGTCATCAGCACCCGATCCAATCACCTCACATCGAAGCCCTCGCCACATTCACCTTGAGTTTATGATCAGATTTAAACCAAAAACGTTCTAAAACTTTATGTTGTGTGTCGTCGTTCCAATATCACTAAATAGAATGAAATTTGTGTTTGATTTAAGAGAAGGATGAGATTTTTAATGGAGGAAGGAAGAAGAGAATGGTGGCTATGGCTTGGAGAGGAAGAAAAGATGGAGATTAGGTTTAGGAGCAATAGGAGGTATTGAATAGGAGTTGCGTATTTCTAATTAAGCCCCCCTTTTTTTCTCTTTGTTTTATTTTTTTTCTTTTTTTTTGTTGCAAGAAAACAGTAGAATGTGGAAAGTTTAAAACATGCATAATGGAATGCATTAACTTTAGCAACCGCACATTTTCAAATTCATTAACTATGCATCAAATCATATATATAAAAATTAAATGTGTTCTCACAAATTAAACCACAATATATGGTAATGTAAATAGGAATAGTTGTGGCACCATTCATTACTATTTAATAGTTTGAATTTGATTATGTGTTAACGTTTCTTCAAATTTGGAAAAAAATATAATTTTATTACAACATTTCGGTTCTTTCCCTAAGTAAGTTAATTAATTTGTTAACTTGCATAACATACATGTGTTGCTGAATATTTAAACCCAAATAGACACACGCATACATAGTTTATGTATAAACATATTTTACCTTTTTCCTAGCCTTAATCAATGCTTGTTTCCCCATGGTTGCATAAAACAATTAACATGGTAATAATTTTCCATTTTTAAAACAATAACATGTTAATATTTTCCCATGTCAGAAATTAATAAATAATTACCATCTTAATATTCTTCCCATATTTGTTTCCTATTACATTTGTTAAAGAAATTAAGTGAAGATTTATCTAACAAAACGTCCCTTTATTTATATCCAGCTTATTTATTTGCATAAAAGTATTTCACATTAATATTTAGCTGATGTAACAGGGTTTAACTATGAATTAATTTATACTGAAAATGTTAACTAACATTACCCTCATTAATGGCTATTTATTCGCTATTCATTTACTCTTGTAATATTTGCCTAAATATGTTCATTACCATTTTCTCTCTTCTTCATTTAACGAAACTAATACATTATGCCAAATTATTTTATTAACTCCTATAACTTAGTAAGTTCACCTCCTATCATTTAATTAATACAATCAATTTGAAATTGATTGATATTAATTAATTTCCATTACACGTTATCTTTACGTATACATTTCCTATAGTATGATACTATGTGTACATGTTTACTTTTCAAACATCCTATTAAAATATATTCATGTTTTAAAAAAAAACATGCAACTTTTATTCTAACCTCAGTTTATTCAAAAAGAGTAATTAATGCCCTCTCTTTGCATTAATTTAAAATATAACTTTTATTAAATGTTCATTGACCCAAATCTTGTCATATTTCCTTTTGCATGGACTGTTACTACTTTCCAATCATGCATTAATAACTTCTTTCTCTTTTTTTTCTCTTTTTTTTGACGCATTTTCTATTAAAATTTCCTGAAATAAATTTTTTAAATTGGTTCCAAAATTCCGGGTTGTTACAATCGCCCCCACTTAAAATCTTTTCGTCCTCGAAAAGGAACGTGTTATATATATATAACTGTTATATTTTATTTATTTATTGGTTTAATTAATTATCATTCTAATATTTTAATTAGTGAAACTAATAATCAAACATCACAACCAGCAGTCAATTAGGTGATTAACTTTTTAAATATATATAACTGTTATATATAGTCAAAAATAATATTTTTAGTGCAAATCACAGCAATGTGTCCTAACTAAGTGTTGGTTCTCATACCAGTCAATGGAAATATATAGAAATCCCACTTTCGAGACTCGAACATAAATACTGGTGATGGTCGACATATCACCAGAATTATCTCCGGGCGACTAGAGTGTGATTCTATATCTATCCAGTATATTAAAACTTCGAATATCCGTTAATTACTCGTATATTCGAAATCTTTATATACTCGATTGTCCACATTAAAATATAATATACTCAAATACGTATTTTAAGATAAAAATTTTAAAACTAAATTTTGTTTTCATTTTTATATTTTTAATTTTAAAGAAAATAATACTCTTCACACTCGTTCTAGGATACTACTTATCCCATCTCTAACGAGTTATTCTTATTGGATATTACTAATCCAATCTCTGACGAATTCTTTCGTTCGGCTCTAATGTGCCTTGTTCTCGAGCTCTGTAAACCAAAGCTCTGATACCAAATGAAACGACCCAAACTTCCCCGTGAAGGAAAGCCCGGATTGCTTTGAGAACAACACACATCAGAACACAGAACAGAAGAACATTTTATTGCCGATTACAACAATTACATCAGAGTACAAGAATATTCCAGAGTATAAATGAATAATATATATTGGAAATACAAGATCAGAGACTTAAATTACATTTAAATAGCAGCGGAAAAATAATACAAATATACAACCGAAAGGAATACACGGATACAGAGCTTTCCGAATATCGCTTCAGCTGTAAACCAGGATCCTGTAAATATGATATCTGCAAAACAAGCTACTCGACTTCCCGTGTGGAAAATATGGGCACCCGAGTTTTCCAGTGAAACAAACTACAGGTCAGTCATGGGACTGGTATGAGAAATCTTTCTATACTAACTAATCATATGGCGAATCACAGGACCACGCCGCTAAGGCGGAACGGGTTTACTCCATTGGATTGCCAGTGCATAATTAAGTAAATCGTTTAAATAACGCTATGCATTTAAAGAAAAATGAGATCGTTATAAGACCCAAGTCCCATCACACAATGCAACGCACACCAGAGGAAAGGGTTTTTCCTTATCACGATCAAAAGATGATAAATACGTCAAACGTATTACTATCAGTGTGTGTATGTTTTCATAAATCATTCAACATAAATGTATTAATCCTAGACGACATAGGTACCATATATTATGCCGCCGTATATAAGTATACAACTAAAATCGTAATGTCGTATTGGAGAATTGGTTTCCATCATGAGTCGAGGCTAGGGGCAAGCTCCTCTCCGATTCGAGACACTCTAGCAAATGCCTTAGGATCCCCCGCAGTGAACCCTTGGATCTTCAGGGCCGGTCCACACATATGTGTATGGATTAGTTATGCCTGAACACACGCTTCCCGGTTCCTTTGAACCTATAATGTGACCACCAACGGCCTATAAACAACGAGGTACCTCAAAATCCATCATCCACATAAGTAAAATGTCAGCGCTGGTAGGTCCCTGACATCACTCTAGCTAGAAAGAAACGTGTGCACTCCCTGCAGTCCGTATCCCGTTTTGACTCATACCGGGGTGTGAGGCTCGTGAGGTTACGCTATACACAAAGCTACGCCTAAACAGGCCGTGCTTTGATCATTTTTCACAAGGCCTTCTTTTCAACAAAACCTTGATCATTCGCATCTTAGCGGGCCACATTGAGAATTCGCGTCATGCTATCGATAACTACTAACATATACCAGGGTGTTAAGCAGAGAATAAATCCTCCACCACCAAACAGACATACATTAACAGAAATCAATTTAATTCACACGGAACGAAATCCAATGTCAGACACGCATCCATTTATTATCTTATGCTCTGGGTCTGAGCAAAAACCAAATCCGAACAATCAACAATAGTCCGGACGGCCACCACTGAAGCCCCTTCAAGGTAGCTACTCCCATCAAGGGTCTCTGTAGCAACACATCCATTCGATGTGAAGATCGTCGGTCTTCAACCACCGTCTTCATCTTTGACTCTTCATCGGCGTAGTAATTATTCAGAATGGGTTAAACCCGGTCTTCCCGAATAACCAGCGTATTCTATAATTAAAAATCAAATGCTATAAAAACATCCAACGTCTCATTCCAATTCAGAATATTCTTTTAAATAGAATATATTATTAGGGAAAAGGTTTCCATTAATTTTATCAAAGATAAATTCTTTTAAAATTATTCTTTAATCTCCTTTCTAAAAATTAATTAAAACTCCAATTGGGCTTTAATATCAAAAATCATCATTAAATGATTATTCCAATTTTAAAGGAATTAACCTTGTCTTTAATCGAGTTAGAGATTCAATGTCATTTAAAACATTGTTCACGATAAACCCAAAATTATGTTCCATTAATTATGGAATTTTCACAGAAATCAAGTCAATAAATAATCGGTATAAATTTCTGTATCGGACCAATAATATAAATGGAATAACGGCCAAGCCTTTTAAATTCCATATATAGTAACAGTCTTCTTTTACAGAATCCTATCTCGATTATTATCGAATCGAATTTCTATTCAATTCCAATTCTATATATATTAAATTGGAAAACTTGACTTTAGAAAATTCTTTTTAAATCTTAAAAAAAGATTTATAAATTCTAAATCACTTTTAAATGTTAACTTGAGTCAAAGAACAAATGTCATTTAAGAAACATAGTTCACAAAATTAATTTATTTAAGCAATTCCGAATAAATATTTTTCAAATGGAAAATTCTATTAAATCTTAATTTAATAAATTCATTCTAGTTACTAACCAGTTTATTCAAAGGAATATCCTTTATCTTTGTTACATATTCTTTAAAATATTCATTATAAAACATTCTTTGTATGAAAAGATTTTCTATATATAAAATATTCTTTATAAAACAGCATTCTTTATTTTAAAAGTTATTTGTACTATAATATTCTTTATTCCAAATATTCTTTATAAAAAAAAAGATATTCTTTATATAAAAGAAATCCTTTATTGGAATGCGACTCAATCAGTCACCATATAACTTTAGTTATATGGATTTCATACATTGAATGTATATAACAAGGAAAATAAATGATTATCAAACATCCATCCACATCCAGAGTGCAATATACAACTGTGTGAGCATTAAAAATGAAATAATAACGCTCATCGCAGCCTGTTGATCTATCGATAGACATACAATTAAATATTGGGATTAGTGTATGTCAATTTTCATCCCAACACCTGTGTGGGGTTTTCAACCAATCAAACAAATGATAAATTATTTGTGCACTTGGGCGATGTGTGAAAATTATCGTCCCAATCACATAAACAAGTCAAGTAACTTGTAAATGGAAGTGTACTATTCAGTTTTGAATATACTTAACATTATACTTAACACCTCAAACATCTCAACATCACAGACAAACATATAAACAAGCTCATTTTCCTTTAATCTTTTCTAATGGAACAAAATGAGAATTGTTTAATCTTTTCTAATGTAAACAAAATGAGAATTGTTTAATCTTTTCTAATGTAAACAAAATGAGAATTTTGTTTAATCTTTTCTAATGTAAACAAAATGAGAATTTTTGTTTTCATCCTTCTTCTGTAAATAAAACATGATAATCGTTTCGTAACTTCTAATACAAACAAAATGAGAATTTGTTTATAACTTCAAATGCGAACAAAAATGTTAATTTTGTTTATAACTTCAAATGCGAACAAAAATGTTAATTTTGTTTATAACTTCAAATGCGAACAAAAATGTTAATTTTTGTTTATAACTTCAAATGCGAACAAAAATGTTAATTTTGTTTATAACTTCAAATGCGAACAAAAAGGTTAATTTTTTTGTTTATAACTTCAAATGCGAACAAAAAGGTTAATTTTGTTTATAACTTCAAATGCGAACAAAAATGTTAATTTTTTTGTTTATACTTTCAAATGCGAACAAAAATGTTAATTTTTGTTTATACTTTTCAATTGAAACAAAATGCTCATTTCTAACTCATTCTTTTTTTAATGTATAAAAATATACATTCTCATTTCATTTTTGTTCTAATCCTTTTTATGTAATCAAAGTATTGATTTTGTTCATTTCCTTTTTATGTAGACAAAATATTGATTTTGTTCATTTCCCTTTTTATGTAAACAAAATATTGAGAGTTTAGTTAATCCTTTTTCTTCTAACAAAATATGAGTGTTTTGTTAATACTTTTTTTTTCTCTTTTAACAAAATATGAGTGTTTTGTTAATACCTTTCTTTAATTTACAAAGAAATATAACTGAAATATAATGTCAGGTTTTATTCCTTTTTATTTACAAAGAAATGTAAATAAAATGCTATGTCAAGTTTGTTCCCTTTTTATTTCATTAAGAATGTCAATAAAAATGCATCGTCAAGTTCTAATCATTAAAAATGTCAATAAAATTCCATTGTCAAATTTGCTCTTTTTATTCATGTGAACAAAGTTTTATTGTTAAATTTTTGCTCATTTTATTCACATAAGAAATGTGAATAAAATCGTCACTATAAATACGTTCATTTCCTAACATGTTTATTTACAAAGAAATTGTAAATAAAAATCACTTTTCAAGTTTCAAGTTTATACCTTTTTATTTACAAAGGAAATTGTAAATAAGAACTAATTTCATGTTTTGTACTTCTTTTTATTTACAAGGAAATGTAAGTATCACCTTTTTCATAATCAAGTTTAATCTTTTACTTTTATTTACAAGTAATGTAAATACCACCCTTTTTCATAATCAAGTTTTAATCCTTTATTTACAAAGGAAATTGTAAATAAAATTCACCTTTCAAGTTTTCATCTTTTGTACTTTTTCTACAGAAATGTAAATAAAACTAATTTCATGTTTTGTCTTCTTTTATATTTACAAGTAAATGTAGATAATCACTTTTTTTTTAAAATCAAGGTTTGTCCTTTTTCATATAATGCTAACATTTTTAATGTTACCTTTGTTAACAAAACGGTGATTTCTAATCTAAATGCACAATTTAACAAAAACAGTGTTTTCTGTGTCAAGACATAAACGATGATTACTTTTCTATGTATTACAAAAACAAAAAAAAAACAAAAAAAAATGTAAACAGGTTTTTTTCCACCTTTAAAACATAAACAATTTATGTATGCATTCACTGCATTAAAATATAAATTTTTAGTGTGAAACAAGTTTTACTAACATGAACCAATATTTATTGATATTCAATACATTAAAAATATAACGTTAATGTATGACATAATTTCTAATCATGAACAAGTTTGTATTCTAACAAAATATGTATCATATTAACAGATCACATACAATATCAATCAACACAACAAACCATGAATAACACAAATCAACAAATTCCAAATAACTAGCATCGTAAATCTGAATTTAAATCATACAGATGAGGATTTAAAGAACAGTAAAAATAATTAAATTTTAATTATTTAATAAATCAGAATTCTCACATCGTTTTTGTCTGGAGTTCGCATTGAATTTTAGCTGAGTTTTCCAAAGAGCTCCATTTCAGATCTGGGCTGCTTCATTGCGAAGATATTTTCACCACGATCCTAACGGATCTGAAATCATTGAATTCTGAATCCGTTTGACAAAGATACACAGTTTTAAATCCTTGAACAATTTAATTGTATTATTAAATAAATAAACTAAAGATTTAATTAACCTTGACCTTAATTAATCCATCGTTTATCCCTTTTCTCCTTCGTTTTGTTTTACTGGACTGAGAACCCATCCCCTTCGATGGCCAATCCACCTGCCGTGCTTCACTAAGGTCATCAGCACCCGATCCAATCACCTCACATTGAAGCCCTCGCCACATTCACCTTAAGTTTATGATCAGATTTAAACCAAAAACGTTCTAAAACTTTATGTTGTGTGTCGTCGTTCCAATATCACTAAATAGAATGAAATTTGTGTTTGATTTAAGAGAAGGATGAGATTTTTAATGGAGGAAGGAAGAAGAGAATGGTGGCTATGGCTTGGAGAGGAAGAAAAGATGGAGATTAGGTTTAGGAGCAATAGGAGGTATTGAATAGGAGTTGCGTATTTCTAATTAAGCCCCCCTTTTTTTCTCTTTGTTTTATTTTTTTTTATTTTTTTTTCTTTTTTTTGTTGCAAGAAAACAGTAGAATGTGGAAAGTTTAAAACATGCATAATGGAATGCATTAACTTTAGCAACCGCACATTTTCAAATTCATTAACTATGCATTAAATCATATATATAAAAATTAAATGTGTTCTCACAAATTAAACCACAATATATGGTATGTAAATAGGAATAGTTGTGGCACCATTCATTACTATTTAATAGTTTGAATTTGATTATGTGTTAACGTTTCTTCAAATTTGGAAAAATATATAATTTTATTACAACATTTCGGTTCTTTCCCTAAGTAAGTTAATTAATTTGTTAACTTGCATAACATACATGTGTTGCTGAATATTTAAACCCAAATAGACACACGCATACATAGTTTATGTATAAACATATTTTACCTTTTTCCTAGCCTTAATCAATGCTTGTTTCCCCATGGTTGCATAAAACAATTAACATGGTAATAATTTTCCATTTTTAAAACAATAACATGTTAATATTTTCCCATGTCAGAAATTAATAAATAATTACCATCTTAATATTCTTCCCATATTTGTTTCCTATTACATTTGTTAAAGAAATTAAGTGAAGATTTATCTAACAAAACGTCCCTTTATTTATATCCAGCTTATTTATTTGCATAAAAGTATTTCACATTAATATTTAGCTGATGTAACAGGGTTTAACTATGAATTAGTTTATACTGAAAATGTTAACTAACATTACCCTCATTAATGGCTATTTATTCGCTATTCATTTACTCTTGTAATATTTGCCTAAATATGTTCATTACCATTTTCTCTCTTCTTCATTTAATGAAACTATTACATTATGCCAAATTATTTTATTAACTCCTATAACTTAGTAAGTTCACCTCCTATCATTTAGTTAATACAATCAATTTGAAATTGATTGATATTAATTAATTTCCATTACACGTTATCTTTACGTATACATTTCCTATAGTATGATACTATGTGTACATGTTTACTTTTCAAACATCCTATTAAGATATATTCATGTTTTAAAAAAAAACATGCAACTTTTATTCTAACCTCGGTTTATTCAAAAAGAGTAATTAATGCCCTCTCTTTGCATTAATTTAAAATATAACTTTTATTAAATGTTCATTGACCCAAATCTTGTCATATTTCCTTTTGCATGGACTGTTAATACTTTCCAATCATGCATTAATAACTTCTTTCTCTTTTTTTTTTTTTTTTTGACGCATTTTCTATTAAAATTTCCTGAAATAAATTTTTTAAATTGGTTCCAAAATTCTGGGTTGTTACAAAATATTACGGTGAAATCAGTGATAAACACAAAACAAAAAAAGACATGGAGTTTGGATCCAACACACAGTTGCAAGTCGAAGTTATGCCTGCACATTCTAATACACAGAATGGCTTAAAGACATAGCCAATACTACTATTCATAGAGGGGTACCCTATAAAACACGGATGACCCTAAGGTCTTGCATAGATGGCTCGAAACCTAACACAGATGACCCGAAGGTCTAACAAAGATGGTTTGAAGCCTAACACAGACGACCCGAAGGTCTAATACTGGCTTTTCCACAGAATTTGTCACAGACCCTCAGACAATAACCCAAAAAGTGATATTCTTGCGTCGCGTACCACATGTTATCACTTAATGGTTCACACATTGTAAATTCACTTCACACTATAAAACATAAAAATCACAATAAGTCACAAAACGCTAAATAACACAAAAGGTCACAGAGGCCACTAGTAGAGCACAGAAGCCATAATAAATCACAAAACATAAGATATCACAAAGGGTCAAAGAAGTCACTGGTAAACACTGGGATTATAAGTTCGACTGGACGGATTTGGGATAAAATAAAATGATATACCTCTATGGCCATACCGCGGGGTTTATGACTTTATTCAATCGCAAGCACACCTCCTCGAATTGTGCAAAAGTGTACATATATAGAAAACCAAATTTATTTTATTAAATGGTTTCTAAAGCCATTTCAAAAACCATTTATTTCTTCCTTCAAAAACGTTTATAATTTCCAAAATATTGCTATATTATTTCTTTGAGACGTTTCGTTAATAAAACCAAGACCAAGAATTCATTTGGCCTCAAAGTTATATATAACATTATTTATATACGAATAGAAAACATGATTAAAACCATACATGTGTGCAAATCCATCAGTCTCATCATAAATGAAAGCACCAAAATCGTTGAATTAATTGGGTCTACAGTACGGATCAACGATCATGTTAGTTAACAATATAATGATTGAAGCCGAAGTTTTAGATCTCATTAAATAGCTAAGAAAATTATATAAACAATTAGCAAAAGCTTCTAGAAAACTAAAGCCAAGCTTGCACAGGCAAACAAAGTGCTTGGGCAAAACAACACCAACTGATACTGCCTTGAGAAATATATTAGAACACACAGGAACAAAAAGGGCATCAAGCAAAGGCACGCAAGAAATATGCGACATGACAACGGAAATTACAAAAGGTCCAAGTCACTATCGCAGCAACGCCAAAGGTCAAAAGTAACTTAAATGTTCAAGTCAGCAAAGTAAACAACAAAGATGATTATAAAAATGAGCCAAACAACAACTAAACAATATGCCTACAAATACAAGGTGTCAATGTGTAACACTTCAGGGTGAACAGAGCCAACCATAAAGGTGCAAAAGCTTTAAAAACCAACATAGGAAGTAAATACACCTTCTGCACTGAATACGCTATACGAGCCTCAAAGATTAACATAAATCACGATGAGCTATTAAGAAATTACTAAAACTTTTCTAGTTACAGTAACTTCTAACTAAGAATATAAACCCAAATTATCAATAAACTCTTGTAAACTAGAAATTGTGAGCGAACACTCACCTTGCTTGGATTTTTAGAGAATTCAGCCAGAAATAGCATGCAAAATGGAAGCGTGGTTGTCCAAAACCCTCGCGAATTGGAACATGTGATGCAAATAATCCCAGTTGCGACAAATCAAAAGCAACCGAATCTACAACAGCAACATACAATCATCCACATTCTATCATCTAGCCATTAACCACTTCAACCAAATACCACCTTACCATTAACCCAAAACTTCACCTAAAACCCCCTTCGATTATACTCTGACCTTCACTAATTTGTATATCGAAGCACACCCATAATGCAAGTTTGCAACCTTTAGCTCCCTTAATTCCCAACCAAAAACCACAGTATGACAAAAAACCCAACTCTGCCGCCCTTACCAACTAACATTATCTGTACAAAAACAAAAACATCACCAAAATTTCCCTAATTCCACGTGTCTCAAGCTATGGCACAAGACCAATACATGGAATAGTATACAGTGGGTCGGAAGAATAGCAGTGTACTAGGCTTTTGGGTGGCTCGGCTCAGGATCTGATGAGGAGTTAGGCACAAACCTAGGGTTGCGCAACCTGGTTTCATGGATGCAAGGACTTGCGGATTTGGATCTTGCAGGCATGAATTGACCGGATTGGGCGTCACATGGTGTTAGGGAGACATGACTGGGTTTCTAGGAGCAGGCGACTTCAAAGCAGTGTGCGGTGGTCCGAGGTAGAAGGCCACAGTTGAAATTCGGCATGGCGATGCATCAGAAGTTGATTGAAGAAGAGGAGGGCTTGCGCAATTTTTTTCAAAAACCTTGATTTGGCTAAGTGAAGGAATGGATTTCTAGGATAAATCATTTTGTGTGCTGCTATTCATTTCACACCCCACTTCCCTTTTTCGTCCACCACCACGTTCGATTGCAAACCGCCGAACGACGAATATTTCAAAATTTACACTGTCGGTCGGTCGTTCATGGTCGGCGAACGTGAAGTTGGTTCGGCCGTTTGCAGCTGAACGAAATTGTGTGGTGGCCGAAAGAGGAAAGTGGGGTGTGAGAAGCAGCACATAACGTTTATTTTTCCTTCGTATATATAAAAAAGTGAAATGGGAAAGAATCATAAGAACGTTTATAAAAGGAGGAAATTTTGAGAGGAAACAAATACTTATATTTCCTTCTGGACTTAAAACCCATTAACCCACTAATCAAGTGTCACAAGATAAAGGAAGTATTACAAATTTTCCTATTTCATAATTACAAAAGGTTATGTATTAACTAATTATTCTCTTTTTACAATTTTGCACAAGTTCTACACTTTTAAAACAATTCTAATCCAAGACACACTATAACACCATTTTATCCTTACAAAATATTATATATGCATTTTACAATATTTTACAAACATCAAAGTTAATTTAAAAAATAAATACATAAAGCATCAATATAACTATAATTGTTAGAATTCACCTTCAAACATATTTACATTTAAAAAAAAAAGTTATACACTTCATTGATTCAAACAAATTAAATCAATGAATTACATAGTACATTTAAATTTTCAAACATTGATTCATAATCAGTACCGTACTTTATTTTTGATAGCATTCCAACTAATTTATTAATTTAATAACAACTTAAAAATCCATTTAAATCATTGTCATTGCCAAAGTACACTTTTAACAGCCATTTGCAATTTAGTTTTCATCTTGACATAATCCAATAATTGCTTTAAAGATTTTCGCAACCATTTCAAACACAGTTTAAAACACAATTCCCAATTTATTGTAACGAGATGTACAACTTGCAATAGAATTTTACCCAAATTATTTATTTCTATGCTACCAACAAATTACTACTTCGTATTAAAAATATGTTTTACACTTTAACATTTATTGCTAATCAATATTGTATATTTTAGTACTCACATTTATTATTGAGTTATAAATTGTAGCTACAGTTTGGAACAAATTACTTCTTATAATAGAAGTATTTAATTTAACCCAACATGCACAATTCTAAAAAATCTTAATTTTTTTATTTTCAGTTTTCATATTATATATGAGTTAGCTCGAGAACTCGTATTTTATATATCTTAAATATGTTTTACACTATAACAAACTGAACGACGAATATTTCAAAATTTACACTATCGGTCGATCGTTCATGGTCGGCGAACGTGAAGCTGGTTCAGCCGTTTGCAGCTAAACGAAATTGTGTGGTGGCCGGAAGAGGAAAGTGGGGTGTGAATAGTAGCACATAACGTTTATTTTTCCTTCGTATATATAAAAAAATGAAAAGGGGAAGGATCATAAGAACGCTTATAAAAGGAGGAAATTTGAGAGGAAACAGATACGTGTATTTCCTTCTGCACTTAAAACCCATTAACCCACTAATCAGGTGTCACAAGATAAAGGAAGTATTACAAATTTTCTTATTTCATAATTACAAAAGGTTATGTATTAACCAATTATTCTCTTTTTACAACTTTACACAAGTTCTACACTTTTAAAACAATTCTAATCCAAGACACACTATAACACCATTTTATCCTTACAAAATATTATATATACATTTTACAATATTTTACAAACATCAACGTTAATTTAAAAAATAAATACATAAAGCGTCAATATAACTATAATTGTTAGAATTCACCTTCAAACATATTTACATTTTAAAAAAAAAGTTACACACTTCATTGATTTAAACAAATTAAATCAATGAATTACATAGTACATTTAAATTTTCAAACATTGATTCATAATCAGTATCGTACTTTATTTCTGATAGCATTCCAACTAATTTATTAATTTAATAACAACATAGAAATCCATTTAAATTGTTGTCATTGCCAAAGTACACTTTTAACAGCCATTTGCAATTTAGTTTTCATCTTGACATAATCCGATAATTGCTTTAAAGATTTTCGCAACCATTTCAAACACAGTTTAAAATACAATTCCCAATTTATTGTAACGAGATGTACAACTTGCAATAGAATATTACCCAAATTATTTATTTCCATGCCAACAACAAATTACTATTTCGTATTAAAAATATGTTTTACACTTTAACATGTATTGCTAATCAATATTGTATATTTTAGTACTCACATTTATTATTGAGTTATAAATTGTAGCTACAGTTTGGAACAAATTACTTCTATAATAGAAGTATTTAATTTAACCCAACATACTCAATTCAAAAAATCTTAATTTTTTTATTTTCAGTTTTCATATTATATATGAGTTAGCTTGAGAACTCGTATTTTATATATCTTAAATTCTAAAACAAACTGAAAACACTATAGCATGTTCATCCCAGGTACCTAGAAATCCAGGTTGTTACAAGCTCTTTGCATATTCGATTGGTTAATATTTTACACCTCTTATTCATTACTTCGCATGCAATTTACTTGCAACTTATAAATATTTTGAATTCCTACAAATATTAAACTCTAGTTTACTATATTTTCTAAAAGGAACTAATAAATCAATGAAAAATTCCTTTTATCGGATAAACTCAATAAAATATATTTCCATAAAAAATATCTAATATGACTTTAATGAAAATTAATTTTATTACAATGTCACAGAATTGGATTATTACAAGCATACAATCAACATAAGTAAAAGGATTAACAAAAATAGGTGTTAATGTAATAATTGTTTATTATATACATACAAATGTAATTATATTTTATTTGATTGATTTGACCATGGATTTATTTGTCCTACATAATTTTTGATTTTATCGAAGCACTTTATAAATATATACATATACATGTAGATACACATAAATAGATATGTATGTATATATATATATATATATATATTATAATTATAGTTTGACTGAAT
Source organism: Allium sativum (assembly GCA_030737875.1). Lineage (NCBI taxonomy): Eukaryota > Viridiplantae > Streptophyta > Magnoliopsida > Asparagales > Amaryllidaceae > Allium > Allium sativum. The sequence continues at coordinate 384,312,325 of CM060915.1, forward strand.
TTGAAATATGAATATGTTTCAATGATTATATATTTAATATATTTTGACAAATTCAAAGTATAAATACAAAATTTAACTTGGTTGACAACATGTAAAATGACTATCTTTTATTTTGTTAAATCAAAATAAACCGACTTATAAACACACGGGATAGGCTTTCTAAATTTGGGCGGATCACTGGTAGGTCATGTTTATTGTGCGAGAAGGAAGCAAAGACATATGTCATCCATTTTTTCAATGTACATAGACAAGTTATATTTGGTATTCGATGAAATTTAAACTGTATATCTTACCTACAATCAAGGATAAGGCGATTCAGCGGCAGAACAAGTTTTAACGAATGAGTTAGATTCAAAATAGTCATATATTTAAAAATTGAAATAGGCTAATTATATTCCAACCCAGCAAAATACTGAGTAGTCTCATTTCATCAAAAAAATAAGAATGAAAATGCACTTTTTCTATTATATTTTTTTACAGGTTTCTGCACACCACGTAGTTGTCTTATGTGGTTCCTTATAGTACCACGTAGCTGCCATACGTGGTCCCTGGAGGCATCGTGGAGGGCAGCTACGTGTACTCTAAGAAACCATGCAGGGCAACTATGTGGTACTTTGAAAAACCATGCAATTTCCTTATGTAAGGAGAGTATTTTTGGAATTTTTAAATTCAACAGGGGTACTCAGCAAAATCAGGGGTTTAATCAAAATTTTCAACCTAGAGGGGGATACTAAGCAAGTTGTTGAGTTCGAATAGAATTTGCCATTGAAATATTGACAGCTTACAAAAATCCATGGAGATTGAGATGGAGATAATATAAGTGAACGAAAAGGAAGCACCATGGAGAAGACTGGCACAAAGGTTGAGTTGAGTTATTATGATGATAAAGCATTGTTTCGAAAGATGTGGCTTAATGGCATTACGGTGAAGAATGAAAGAGGAGAGAGGGATTTTCTGATCTGAGATGATAGTAGCTGGTTTTAAATTTTTTCAAAATTTTGATGTAACATTTTATTATATCATTGACCTGCCATGTAGTATTTAAAAATGGACTTTATATGTGCTACTTACCATGCAAGGCAACCTCTTGGGCTAGGGGGTTATACAGTTTTGACGAGGCATATAAAATGATTTGTTTTCATAGTAGAGTGTACCAATTTCAAAAAATATAATAATTAGAAAACTTGTAATTATAAGCATACGAATACATTATGTATATGTATAAAATAATTTTAAAAAAAAAAGTTAAAAATAAGAAAGCCGAAAGTAAAAATATTTTTTAACTTAAAGTAAAATATATTTAAATTATAAGTTCACACTCACATATGCACACATAAGAGAGCCCTCATATACATATACATATACATATACATATACATATGCATGTGTGTATGTATATGTATGTGTATATATGTATATATATGGGAGTGTCTATGGAGACATAGGCAAAAAAAACACAAAATTACACGACAGCCGTCAGATGCTTCAAATCCAAGCCGCCAATCTCCAAGCCGTTGCTGTTTGTCTCTGTCACGTGCCTTGTTTCTCTCGCTAACGTTATCTTCTTCCTTCTCTCAAACAACAAAGCGTAACAAAAAATTCTCCAATCCAAAAAATTCGTACCGCTCGTTTGCAAGTTTGTTTCAAGTGCCATTGTATAATTCAGGACGATTGTTGATCCATAGTAAGCGCCATACAACAATTTTATTCACTCGGTTTATAACTTTTTTTTCTCTTTTTTATCTCACACCTAATCTCCCACGTCAGTTTTTGCATATGATAATTTCCAGTCCTAATCTTACTAGTTCACATATTTGATTGACAATGCACATTCATCAACTTCTATTATGCCTGCAATATACCCTACAGAATGTAAATCTTATTCAAAGCAGTTTTTGTATATCTTTGTACGAAATGAATCCACTGCTGAGCACATTATATATTCACATTTACATCTAACTCGTACATATGCTTTTGTATGTCTTTCAGTGGCAAGTCACATGAGTTGTCCTTCCATGATGACTTTGACGAATCATCCCATGGTGAACTCAATGGAGATGGAAAAAGAATAAACGATACTAACACCATCGGGTCATCTTCATCAGCAAACAAAAATACAGAAATTTTGACTCAACCATATATCGGGATGAGTTTCGATAGCTTAGAGCACACAAAAAATTATTATATTGAGTATGGTCGACAGAAAGGCTTTGTTGTCCGTCTTCGGCCATCAAGTAAGACTATTTCTCGTCTCGATATAATTTCTTCAATTAGTTTAGTTTGTTGACGATCAGGGACGCTTTGCAAAAATGATAATGCAGTTGGAATTGATCATACATCCAGAAGCACCAATACAATCAAATGTGAATGTCAGGCAAAATTGCGAATTATGTATAGTCAATTGACAAGTAAATGGTTAGTGACAAACATAATTCCCTCTCGTTTTATTTTAAAAAGGTGGACAAAATGAGCCAACTCATTTAGGATTATGGATGATCATACTTCTGTACCCGAGAAAATAAAGGTACGGTGTCACGTAAATCACGGGGGAACGTTGGTTTTAAATACCGGCTGCAAAATTAAAGGTTGTATATATTTTCAGGTATTTCTGGTGTGTGTATTTTCGGGTAGATTAGCAAGTTCCGTTTGTATATATGGAGGTCTATCTGATTCAAGTTCCAGTGAAGCATTTCGACTTAGCCATATATGCCGAAGAGCAACGCAATTGTCGTGCATTGCATCCAAAGATGAAGTATTGTACAAAATAGTGATCGAAGGGATAGAAGAACTTTTTACAAGAGTATGTGATGAGAAAACAAAGCTGGATGAAAGACAAGTCAAAGAAACTGATGCAAACTATCTAACAATCTTTGACCAAACTTCAATGATAATTGAAGACCCTCATATATCAGTATATCACATGCAAAGGGAAGACCAAGGAATGATAAATTTGTAACCAATCTTTAAAAGATGAGCTAGCTGCATGCATATTTGTAACCAGTAACCGTAACAAACACAGTTGTTGTTATGCTTGAAATTCTTAGTGGATGTGTTTTTTTTTCAAAAATTAAACTGATGCTTGAATTTCATGATTTGAAATATCAAACAGGGTAGGTACTGATATGGTTCCAGACAAAAAAGCACCGTCAAATGATTTCATTCGTTATCCTTGATATAAACTAACTATAACCACATGCAAAACTTTTAAACAGCATAGTTAAGATTGATATATTCAAGGTGGTGTACTGTGTACAACAAACTAGAAGAGAGTATTGACACAGTACTATGATAATATGTATCAGATGATTTTTTAGCCACAGCCCACAGACTTTGAAAAGCACAAAATCTTGAAGGATTAAACAACTCGTAATCACCCCTGCCTTTTACAAGTACATGTGCATTCCTCCGTAACAAGTTTGGATGCATGAAATTATGTAAGTTTTCTAGAAACAAAACAGCTAACGTGCATGCTTTCCTTTCCAGGTAGTCACATACTTTTGTAATAAAGAAGAAAATAAGAAAATCCACAAAATACAATCTATAACATTGGAGAGAAAGAAAAGTATTCTTGGCGTAACAATTAGCCATTTATTCATGCAAGCAAAACTGATATAATTAAGAACATCCCTTCTTCCAAGCAAAATTATACTCACTGACATTTATATTCTTCAACGGGCAAAGCAGGCTTTGCATATGGGAAAAGTTGGAAGATTATGCTCCATAATCTTCTCTCTGAAAGGGAGCTTCATTTTTGTTGATCACGTCCATCGATCGATAGGTGCTCGCTACAGCGTAATGCAGATATCATGACATGCGTAAAGAGTTAACCTGTTGTAGCGTATGCAAATAACTTTGAGTCACCGTTAGAACAAATGAGCGTAGGAAACTTTTTTTTTTGTCCATTTATTATAGCTGAAGCTTGCCGGTTCTGCTCGTTTTCAGCGGTAAGTGAACAAAATGTGATACCACCAAAGATTTTGATAAGGCAGCAAAGAAAAAAGACCAATACGTCACTATCAATTCGTACCTGCAGTCGTTGGATGCTATGATTAGAAATGCTGATCTTAATAAATGATCATTCAGAAGTAGATTTGTGGCTCTGGTGTGGTGCAACGGGTTGCACTAAGTGGGATAGAGGCCTCATCATGGGCCTGATTTATGTTATTTAGCTTTAAATTTACTTGTATTTCCTGTTTTTTTTTTTACGTTTTAGTTTGTAACGGTCAATATGCTAACCTGGCTTCTGTGCTATTTTTTTATTAGATAATAAAAGCGAACCAATTTTCAATATATGTGTGTGTGTATGTATTTAGGCCTTTGAACAATATGTGAAAAAACCATATTTTGCACTTAATCCAATATAAGAATATGTGTATATATATACATATATAATTATTCAATGTATGCATATATGTATGTACGTATATTAAAATTTTGACTTTTCACTTTGGTTGAATGATAAAATAGGATAGAAAATATATAAAATCGATTACGAAACACCTTTGTTGCCAATTTCATTCTCCAAGCTTTTAATCCTTTGTACATGACCTAGGGATGCAACCCCATCTGCGAGGGTTGATTAGTTCTGTAAAGTGTACATCAACGTATACTGATCACAAAACCATAATAAAACAGACGGGTTGATTGATTCTGTAAAGTGTCAAAAGGACCACGGTTAACCTAAATACGTTAGACAAATATATGCTTATTTTCCAAATTAAAAATTACAGAAAAATTCCATAAAATATTTTAAGACTGTACGTTCAGAAACTGAACGATTATTTAATTATAATTTATATTCGAACACCGATTGTTTCAGCAATTATATTGCCCATTGTTTACCGCTTTTCCAAGACAAACATTGTTTAAACTAAATTAATTTAGCAAAAAGGGCTTAATCAATCCTTATAAAATTTCATAAGTTGTCAAACTAATATACATACAAACATACATACATATATATATATATATATATATATATATATATCACCAAATTACCATATGCTATCAAAATAATATTACTTATATATATATATATATATATATATATATATATATCTTACCCAATTTACATATTTATGAACTTCATATCTTTGAAATATAATCAATATAAATCTTAATATTTGAAATAGATTAGTAAAAATCTTTATACTTTACGAAATCTTATATTTTAAATCCTTTTAATTAATTATTAATATTAAAATTTATTTACATCTTATGCTATTAAATCACATTTAAATAGATCATATCAAAATCCATATATAATAAAATTTAAATAATCTCATTACTTATAAAAAAATCTTATAAATCAAACATATCCTTAAAATGCCAACTAATATTTATCCAAACTAAATTATAAAAGATTATTAAATCAATATTTGCAATTAAACCTGATTAAATTAAATTTATATTTAGAAAATCCAAATAAATTTCATATATTAAAATGTTGATAATATTGGATCGTTACTATCCCTCCCTTTCCCCTTCCCCTCCCCCGCGCCCCCTAAAACTTTTCGTCCTCAAAAAGGGAAGACTGTTACAATTTACTTAAAAATATAATAAAATACTTATTAATATTGAATTTAGGTTTAAATAATAGGATCAAAGTATGAAATAATTTCTCCGACTTAGAATCCCAATTTTATTTTTAAAACATTCGAAATACTGTATTTTCCCTTTTATATGGAATTATACTTGCTTCGGGATTTCAAAACCTAAAATCATTTCGAAAATTTCAACTATTTCACGATAAATGACATAACAACATTATGTTCCAAGTCGAGAGTTTTCTCCCAATGACAAGGCCACTAGGCACGGCCTACGTATGTGTCGATATAGATAAATGACGTCTCTCTGGATCCCAGAACAGATCATCATCAAGGGCTTACACCCACGTCATACCTTTCTTTAGTCACAAGTTACTCAAATCTTAATTACAAATCATTTTATTTCATATCCCGAGGTTATAAATCATTTCATAACAATATTTTACATATACCTTCAAATCATAAATTTGTTTTTCAAAATATTGAGATTTCAAGCCGGCGAACATTCTATGTTTATAAACACTTTATAAACCATTATCACATTCCAAATAATTGGAAAATTAATTTCACTTGATAATAAGAAATCAAATTTTATCACCTTATTTTTACTTCAATCAGATATTGTACATATATAAATATCCAAATCATATGCTTTATAAACCATATCAAACTTCATAGATTTCAAAACATTTTGAAATATCCATCATATAAGATTCCCAACAATTTTGCATAAGGTTTTTCCCAAGAGATTTATAAAATCGTATAATTTTCCTTTTTAAATTTCATTTCCAAACTCATTTGCACCAAATATAGGACTAATTCATTTTGGTTTTAAATATTAAATCTCATTTGAAAAGGTCACATTATTTAACTAGCCGGAAAATAACTTGAGAACATTTTATCTTACAAATCTCGTTTCCCAAAACATAGTATTCTTGGATAAATTCAACACTTCAAAATTCATTTGTCAACCATTTGAAAAATCCCATGTTAATTATAATTCGAAATACTTATTTCCAAATCTGAAACTATGATATTAACACAACTTGCCCTTAGATTTTTCTACACAAGGCAAAGGAAGGATTCAAGAATTGCACAGTTTCAAAAATTCAAGCACGAATGGTTCGAATCGGTAATAATAAACAAAAGATGACGATAGATCGAGGAAAAGCAAAACATAACAACAAGCAAGGAGGTAGAATTACATTTTCTAAACACTTATTGCTTGTTCTAATTTTTATTATATTACAACTTAATAACTTGCAAATTCAATTTATATTCTTCAAACAAGGAATACATTACTTATTTAACTTTTGCTTATCTATTCCGATTCATATTAATTTATAAAACGTTTATTTAAAATTTATCCAAGCAATTTCAAGCACTTATCTAGTAGTTTTAAGTATTTCTCGACCTTTAAGTTGGGGTCATATATTCATCCCACTTTCGAAACTCGAAAATAAATACTAATGATGCTGCAGTCATCAACAAAATCATCTTCAAGCTACTAGAGTGGGATTCTATATCTATCTAGTATATATTGGACTTCATATATATGTTAGTTAGGCGTATATTCAAAAATCCTTACATCCTTGATAGCCCAATCTCCACGTCCAGTAATATAGGCAAAACTCTTATCATACATTATACTTCAAAACGATTTACTTAGTTTCGAAATAATTTGTATTTTCAAGAATACGCTCTCTCAATTATAATACTCCAGAATCTCATTCTAGGACATTTCTAACCCTATCTCTAATGAGATATTATAACTATGATGAGTCCTATATCTTGTTCAAATATGTCGTACCTCATAGCTTTGTATAAACCAAAGCTCTGATACCACATTGTAACGACCTGCCTTTTTGCCTGATTCTCGCCGGTAATTATACCAACTTCAATTGTCCATAAAGTCGAATGATTATGTGTGACACCCCACGTCCGTTAATGTCACTCTTTAACATAATGCATTAAGTTCAGTGAAGCGTTATAGGTAAATAGAAACAGAACATCACAAGACAGATATTTAAAATAGCAATGGAAATTTAAAACTTTATTTTTCAGCAGAAAACATCGTGGTTTCAAAATCCAGTTACAACATCAAACTGAAATACTGGAATAAAAGACATCAAATTAAAACATATATCTTGCACTAAAAACCATCAAAGTACAGAACTGAAAAATCGTAATCCCCAAAAGTAGCCATAAACGAGCAGACAAGTAGTCAAAACGAATATCGAAGCAAATTCAAATCCAAGCCGAACAGAAGAGAGAGTCCTAATCAAGCCTGAGCGTTCCCACCCTGAGAACCTTGGGGGGGAAGAAAGAGAGAGGAGGAAACAAAATGGGTCTGACATAAAGTCTGGCGAGTCCAGTTACTTTTAGCATATAAATAAGTAAAAGTATCATGATAGGCATATAAACTGGATGAGACAACGGTATCATATAAAAGGTATTTGAATAGGATGAACAGAATAAGCAGGATAAACAGTGTAGATTATGCTTCTCAAACACTTTTCTCTGCACCGATACTAGTATAGCACATTAAGTGTTTTCCAATTACTTAACAAGAACAAAATGATCCCGACATAAACATAATGGTAGACTTAGGTGTACTTCAAGTAACGGGTTTTACCCCAAACAGGAATAACAACTACCTAAACAGAAATAACAGGTTTTTCCCTAGCCAGAAATAATAGATACCTAAATAGGACTAGATATACCCCAATTACTACCCCAACGACCAGCTTCCTACCACGTATACCCTGTTTCAGCCCCACAATAGGGTGCTCTGTGTCAGCCCCACAATAGGGTGTATTACTTCCTAAAGTGACAACCACCAGAAGGACATAGACCTATTTACAGGTGTTATAGCGGCTTATTTTCCCAAGCAAGTCGGATCCAAGCACGCACATGACTCCGTTGGAACACGACATCATAACACCTCTCCCCAAATGAACTTCTTATAATTGGCTCGGTAAGCGTTCCCTGACCCCTACTTAGTGCGGGGTCCCCTTTTAATGCCATAATGGGTTACTGACTAATATAGGTCCCACATAACAGATGACACAAGCTACCCCTTAGGCTTGTATCCCCAACCAACTAGGATTTCCCCAGGTTAAGTTTAACGGGTTTATATAACCCCACACATATTAAATAGATTTACTTAACTCCACAGATTCATTATGTCTACTTAACCCCACCAATAGATTAAACAAGCCACATATAAACAGGTTTATATGTATATAACCCCCACAGATTTAACAGGTTAAGTATTACAGGTTAACAGGTATGCATAATGAACTAAGCAACTTGAATAAAAATAACAAATATGTGAATAATCAAGTTAATTGGCAATATGATGAGATAAAGCAAGTGCATAAGTAAAAAATTAGACATAGGATCTAATAACGTGATGTCACGATGCACTGGGACCAATTCGTACGTATGGAGATGAAGAACCCAACGGGATAGTTCATCACGGTGTCTAGAGACACGAGAGTAGCAGGTCTAACTGATTATGCAATGGGACTGAAGGGAAGCACGGGGATTCTGCGGGACGTGGTAGGGTACTCTGAGATGGATCTTTGAGGAATAACCGGATAAAGTCATCGCTCGGAGGCAGGTCTGTTGCACCATCTAGAGTATACCTTGACTGCAACTATGGTGTGGCAGTCAGAAAACTGTGGCAGATGGCGTTGGGTGATTCGGCGCTTTGCCTCGCTCTAGGGGGAGCTGGCCAGGACCAAATTAAGGATAGTAATCATTGGATACCCGTCATTGACAGTTAGTGGGATGCGGAAAGACTAAGAGCAAAACAAACAGACCAATGATCTTTCACTAACGGGACGTTGGTTGAGGGCACACCAAATTGGATGCTAGATTAGTTATTAGAGCACATCGTTAGCTCTTGGTGTAGTCTTTTATTAGTTGAAGGAGGGGCCAGTGGTGAGGCCATATCCACCGCGAAAAGAGACAGACCATATACGAATATTTGTGTTGTAGGACTAACGAAGCTGTCCTTTACAGATATCGTAATCTCTCGGCAGAGTTCCGTGCATTGGATGCATCCCTATTATAGGACTCTTGTTATATAGGCAGTTCATTCGTATGAGGGTCTAGATGCACACACTGGGTAGTGTATTGTAGACATTAGGGCATTACTCTGTTTTAAGACGTGATTCGGCCAAGGAGTTTGGATACGAGGATCTATACGCTTACGTGACATAGCGATAGTTGATCTGTGTGATTACGTGGCGTAATGACATAGATTTCCATATGTGGTTTGGCATAGGATGAAGGTTACGCATACTTCCATGGTGTGACGGCAGAGATCGTACGAGGAGGGTACTATGGGGAGTGCCTTGAGATGTTGGTATAGCTACATATATATTATATTAGGTTTAATCTACTTGATAGTAGATGGATACAACATGTGCGCAGATCCTGGAGTGCTATTAACCCAAATAACCTAATAATTAAGAAAATGTAACTGAGCGGTATATGTAGGGTTATTTCAAAATGTATAATGTGTCATTTCATCAAAACTTGTGTTTTGACCCCTTCCTCATACCATACTCGCATCTTAGATTTATAGGAGAGATTTGGTAGCCTTTTGAGACTTGTTAGGCAGTGTCATTATTTTGATAAGGCTATATTTGATTATTATATTTTATTCATTCCGCTATGAGATATTTTATCGAGCTTTGATATATTTATTATTACTGTCTTGTCTGTAGGATAACAGACAAACCAACTTGATCTTTGATAGATTAGAATTTTTGAGAAAAAATCGATCTATCGAAATTTGGGTTGTTACATTTATCCATCTACAATTAAACAAAATTAATTAAGTTCAGCACATTTCTAGAGAAATATTAAACCATTAGATAAAAACATAAAATATTGTAGAAACCAATCAAACAATTATACTTGAGTAGAAACCATTTTGTATTCAGTACTAAATGACACTACAGACATTAGAGTTGAAACCATTGAATATAAACCAAAAGCAGTTAGAAGTAACCTAACCAATCAAAGCAATCCATACCCTAGTGGTTATTGTAAGTTTGTAACAAAAAACGACGATGGAATACCAATAAAAAGAAGAACAATGGTAGTAAGCACAATAGCCAAAATTTCCAATAATAAAACAACCAATGGCAATCACCATATTTATCATCATAATTTCAAAAACAGAAGGTAAGAGGATTAGGGTATATCTTAACCCCACTTAGATTAGGGTTTCTCCACTGAATCTTCGAGATTAGAGTTCCTCGTAAATTGGGTTTTGGCAGCGAGAAAGTATCAGAAGGGAGAGGAACTAAATATAAAAAGAGAAAAATAAAAAATCGAGGGAGAATCTAGAGTATAACATGGACCGACCAGTAAAAAAATTAACAACTTCGAACAAACAACATATAAGTATAAAACACGGAGAGCGAAATCAAATATTAAATAAGGACCAAAAACTAAAATTTGACAATTTGGAGTAAGCAACATAAAAATATGGCCCGCAGGCTAAACTAAAATATGGGAGTGGAAATAAAATTTGACCGAGTTTGGAAGGAGGTCAAAATATTTATGTACCCAATTCTAAATTTTTGATAACTACAATTAGACAACAAATAAGTATGGTCTGAAATAAAACTAAAAAATGAGAGGGAAAATAAAATATTGACCATATGTGGAGAGAAATCAATATATTTGTTGAGTCAAATCTAAATTATATTGATAACTGCAAAGAAACAACGGATAAAATGTTGACTAAGTGGCTTGCATAAATTTCAATAAAATAATGATTTCATGGGTCATGTCAGACAATAGAAAGCTTGTCCATACAATGTGCAAAAAAATCGGATAATAGAAAATCTAGCTTAATTTGCATGAACATTTATGTATGGTCCACTTAAGGCATGGTGCTAGTTTAATTATGAAAAGGTTGTTAATGGTTAGTGAAAGAGATTAGCATGTAGCACTAATATGTTCATTTATTTATGATGATATGATAATGTTTAAGGATTTAAATGTAATATTTTGATGAAGATAAAGAATAATACTTTAGTGATGGTAAATGATGATGAATAATGAAAAAATGGATAAAGGAACAAGAAGGCAAGGGGTTAAGGGTTCTTTTACTCTTCATCTCATTTTCCATTCCATACACACACATGCATAACTCTATCAGTCACACCCAAAAAAGTATGTCAAAATTAAACACCTCTATATCAATCTAACCCTACTGGAATTAAAGGGCCATGATGGAAAAACATTAAATGGGAGTTAAGGAGGTGGTTTGACCTGAAATTAGTGCAAATGAGAAGGAAGAAATGACCTTAAGGAGCCAATTTTGATTACAAGTGGGTAACTCACTTAGCTACATCATATGATACTTATTATATGTGTATACTATGTAATATACACAAAATATTGTGATACATTTGAAATGAAGTGAACTATATGTTCATATGACATCTTACCTTCTTTTTTTTACATGTGGAACCTAAGACTTCACTCAAGTCATTGCTTGTCGGTCTTAGTAAACCCCACGGATAGTGATATACTTCGATTTTTCAATGCCTTCATACTACCTAGGTAGTCACCCCTAGAAATTGGCAGAGGTGGCCCTCGAACCTGAGACCTATGTCTCATCCCAATTCGCCCACCTCTAACCAACTGAGCTAGGAGTGTCGGCTTCTTACCTTATTTGAAACATGATTACACTTAAAAAGTGAGTTGTTCGCTTGTATTGTTGTTTGTAAACTTGCTTAAGTGACCTTTATGAATATATATTTGTATGTTTGCTAGTATGGTATACTCGAATATGTATGCTTGAATTTAGACATTTGTTTGATTAGACGGAGATTTAATAATATTTGAAAAAAAAGATTGAGTTTCAAAATCATATGTTTATAATTGAAGCTTGTAACAAACTTTACAGTTTAAATGAAGTAAATTTAACATTATGTTACTATTATTACTCTTAGGATATAATAGACTATCATACATATGGAGCCCTGGTTTTAAGAAGTTAAGTAACATGAAATTAAAGATGTTTTATATTTTTGTAATATTTGTTCCTTAAAAATAAAGTTCTAAAAAAGAAGAAAACCTTACCTGGAATGTGATACACTTAGGTAAGATTATCTATGTTACAAATGAGTGGTGTATATAAATTGTTTGAAATCTAAGTAACAAAAAGTTAAAGAGGCTTTATAGCAATTATGTCATCTTTTGTTTTTTAGCTAGTCTTAAAGATGGTAACATTTGATCTTAAAGACATCATACAAATTCAAAAAAATCATTAGGGGTTGATTTATGGTAATGAGAATGAAAATCAGTTGGTTATAGGGGAAATATGGCAAAGTCATATAAATTTTGAGCCGGTGTGCTGTAAAAAAACAACATTTAAAGGCAACCATCACTTGATTTTGTTGCATTTCTTTTATCTGATACATTTGAAACCATGTTGCCTATAAGAATTTTTTTTTTTAAGTGTAATTTTGATTTAGAAATGGTAAGCTTTTGATTATGAAATTTAACTCTTGACTTCTTAAAGGCTATAAAAAAGATGTGGTTTCATATAGTTTGAAGATATCTTGGTGAGGCTTTACCATACATATGAAATTCCTTTTCATTTAAACATGATGTATTTCAAATAGTGTCGGCCCAAGGAGAAGTGTTGTTGTAGCCAAAATAATCAATAAGTGGCTAAAAAATTTGTAGTACTATACCAGGAATTGAACCCAGCTAACGTAAGCAAGCAACAAACATTTCTACCATTGGCCCATTACAACAATTATAACAACCAACAATTAGATTGCTACAGAATATTCTATTAATAAAATCGCAAATCCATCACCATCTCCATCCGTTGCCCCCTGCCGGATCCACTACCCTAGGAGACCATCTTGGTCGCCTTGTCCTAAGGTCGGACCTGATTTCAAAATATATTAGTCGGGCTCTATGGTATATATTGTTTGCATCCTTGGCGAGACTCCACTGTATATTGTTTGCTTCCTTACAAATGAATTGCAATTTAGTTAAGTGGAAAGCATCTAACGATGATTTCGATGTGACCAGAATTAAACAAGTATATTGAAGTATAACTTGACCGATACCATTGCAAAACTAATAAAAGGTCATGTAGAATTATGATGCCTTTAAGACCAATAAGGAATGTATGCAAGGAAGTATGTTCGAGAAGTTGAGTGATCGCTATGGTTTAGAGGCTTAAAGAGTAGCTTTGGATGTAGATGAATGCATTTGAAGGAAATTAAAAATTACTAAAGAGGACTTGAAATAGAGTTAAAATCAATTATGTGAACCACTCCATTTTGATTTATCTTGTCCAGAGACGTATCAACTATATCTAGTCTAGAAATAGACATCTCTATGGCTCTTAAGTGCACGATTATGGGAGATCCACTTTTGTCATGTTAGATCACAATGTTGATGCATATAAATGTACTAATCCAGCAGAAATAATACATAACATGTATGGACATGGAGAGGGGTGGAAACAACGGTTGTGATTTGAAAATGTCTTCCAATTCAATGAAAGACGTGTATCCAATATGCACATTTCAAAAGCATGTGTGTACACATTTGGCACTGGATGTGTAATTAATACACAACAACGTGCCTTAAATAAACGGTTGAGTTTCTCTATTCTCCTCATCTTGTCATAGTTTTGGGTACCGGATCGAAAAACGAACCATAGTTGTTCATAATTAAAGATTTTAAAGATCGAACCATTAGAACTGTGTACTATCTCCTTTTAATTAAATAAATCATTTCATAAAATAAAATATATAAAAAGGCTAAGTCATAAAATATGTATGACACCAAATCATATAATAACACCATACTAAATTATACTATTAATGATATATGAAGTGGCGTCAAATTGTCACATTTAAGTTTGAAATATATAATAGTTAGCACCAAAATGTAGTCACTAACACTTGATTCAATCCACATAGCAAATAATTAGGTATCAACACAGATAATAACAATAATCCAGATCATAAAGTGCATAAAAAGAAAATTAACACACAAATATTATATAGTGATTCGGTAATATCTCTACGTCCATTATGAGATAACATACTATTTATATCGGTAGATCACAATACAATTATGATTTGATTACAAGAATTTGAAGAAAAATAAGTTAGAGATAGACAACAGCAGACTCCCGGTATAGTAAAAAGCCAAAAGATAGGAAAAAGATCTAAAAGAACCCCTCAAATAAGCATGTATTCATAATTGGAAAAATGCGTAGATCAACCTAAAGTTCAGCACAGAAAGTAGTATATGGAAGTTGAGCAAATCATAAAGAAGAAAGTCGGATTTCCCACTAACATGACTTCGAATCAATACCGATCGATCTCGGATTGGTATCGTTCTGATGGGTCCGACCTAAATGGGTGAACATCCATGCCTCGTCCAAATTCAAATTTCCATACCACGTTAAATTCGAGTTGTGTTGTGCCAAGTCCTGGATTTCACTATGCATTTTGCAAAATTTTGAAGTGCTTGCATCGATCCAATATTGCATGACATTGCAGGTCCAATGTGCATAAGCAAGCTAATTCGGGCCACCAAGGGCAAGCTAACCCAATGCATCAAGGCATCAGGCCTATGCCGATCCGATCCGGGGTCATTTACCACGACCGATCCGAGTTATAACCATCTAGCAATTCAAGTTTACTACATTCCAATGCTTAATACAAGAAAGTTTTAGCTCCCATGGGTTTATATATTCGTTTATGCTCGAATCCTAAGTTATCCAGCGATCCAATACCAAAACATGACGACTTCGTACAAAGGCGGATCAACAATAATGGTAGTAGTGTATTCTTACTAATCGTGAATGAATATTAACCATAACATATTATTTATTCATATGCATAAAACAAAAGAGCAGTACCAATACCAACAAATGAGTATAAAAAATAAAGACAGCTTAACTGAAGTCCTTATTAAGTTTCAAAATACAACAATATTAGTCAAAAAAATATGTAAATTAAATCCATAATTGAGTTACTGAATAATTGGATAAAAATATGCAATTATTCACTGAATAATTGCATAAAATATGCAATTATTCACTGAATAATTGCAGCTATTTATGCAATTACATTATAAAATTATAGACATTTCCACAATTGTTCAATGAAAATTTGCAGAAATTTCCATAAATATCCATCAAAAAATTGCTAAAACTTCTGCAATTTTATGAAAAAACACCAAAATTTCCCTAGTTATCTTATAAAAAAATTGTGGAAATATCCGCAATTATTTACTGAATAATTGTATATATTTATGTAATCTTTGATATAATTACATAAATATTTGAAATTATTCACTTTTTTGTGTAGTTGTCCTGTAATAAAATTTAAAGACCTAATTTATAATCTATTACTGGGAATGTACTTTTGCGTTTTAAGTTTGATTTTAATTATGTAAGTCTGGTATACACTTAAAAGCAACAGTATTAACTTTATCAGTTACGATTACAACTAGGTATCAAAATTACAAGGATTAGAAAAGTGAAAACTTAGCATGTGTTATTCAATTTTTTGAAACCATAGTTTTAAGAGTAGGATTTGAAGGTTTTTCCGCGTTATAGATTAAACTAATTGATCTAGGCACATACAAGACTTTCATTTTGAAGATGTTAGGTTCAAGGTTAATCTAAGGTCGGATCAAAGTTAGATTGGATCTTTAAGATCCTATTGGTAATAGCGGCGCTCTGTTGGGATGACCATACATGTACGCAGAGCCGGCCCATAAATTTCGTTGCCTCGGCCCAAAATTATTACTCAAAACAAACCAATGTGTAGAAGTTTTCAAGACGAAACATATTTGCCCCCTACATGTTTCGAACTCAAGTTTTGCATGCCTACTCATCTAACATTCACCTCTCGACCACAATTCCCATCGTGCTAGATGGAAGACACAAGTTTATATATATTGGTCCTCAATATTTTTTTCTTCTTGCCCTAGGCCCAACAGGTTGCCTCAGTCCGAGGGCTTGGTAGGCTGCCCTCTGGCCCGACACTGCATGTACGACGTAAGCAGGCAACTTTATTGGACATCTGAATAAGCATGCTCGCTTGTTAACTTTCTTAAGAGCTAAAATTACCATACCACGAAAGGCAAATGCCATAGATTTACAATTTGTTCCAGAATGGAAAAATGACGTGGAAGATCATTTCCCTTCGTAAAAATGTTGTGTAAAGAAATGATGAAATAAAAAAAGTAAAATATAAAGATAGTGTGATGCTAAGGGCACTCCAATATGTTCTTCCTAATACAACAATTAAAAAAGTAAAATTCATTAAATTTTATATGCTTCATAATAACACATTATTTCTCCATTCTAATCTCTCACTCAATCATTATTTGTCGAACTAATCACGTACTAAGCTAATCTAAATACTCTAATCTCTCGTAATCGTTGTCTTCTTCGCATCTTTCGTGGAAAAATTCAAAATCGTACGGTAATCTCTCAATTGATTGGTATCTGAAAACTCTAATCTCTCACTTCCTCTTGTAGTTTGCTTAATTCAAACTTTATTCACGACTTTGTATATTGCAGCATCGAATTCGTTGATCGGTTATAAATTTAGGGTTTAGCTCATTGGTCGGTTTTACAAATGAAGACGAACGAAAGTCTAGCGAAATAGAAATAGGGAAAATAAGTGTGGTAGCCCCTATTTTTAAGTATGTGGTATTGAGAAGAGTATAAAACTAACTCTTGTGGTATTTTTTAGTCGTGGTATTAGGAAAAACATATTGGTGTGCCCTTAACACCACACTAAAGATAAACAAATCTCGTGGTCTTAATTTTGTGTCTCAATGACCTATCTTTTTTTTTTTGGAGAAGGGGGCCAGCATATTTGGGCTGCAGACTGTTTGTCTTCGTCTCCACAACCATGTATTCGTTTTTCTTTCGTATTTGAGCAGCATGCGTATTAATAAAGTTATTCTATCAGTCTAAGTTTTACTTTTATCATGGACGAAACTGAAAGAAAAAAAAAACCATTATAATTGTCGGATTCTCACAAGAACAGATACATCAAATCAAACGTTCTTGCCTTTAATAAAGAAGATATATTTACATAAAGTTCCCTTAGTATCTCTAAAATTGTCATGAATAACTTTGATACATTTAAATAAATATACAATCTCAAGGTAATAATTAAAGCTCCACCGTTTGCTCCCAATGCATAAACAATGTGCACTAAAATGAAATTGAATAGTTGCATCAGTAGTTCTCTGAATCTGGTATTATTTACTTGCTAGAATTCTCTGGTATAAAAGCTTTTAGCTCAACAATTATGCATCCATTTTAGCTGAACTATAATCCAGTTTGCTCACTATTACGCAGAAACCATCGAGCTGCAACAGAATAAAGCAATTCATTATCGTTCTACATCAATTCCCCAGACACTGATATTTTATGAGGTACAACACAGAGCGTTTAAGAACTAAACGCTTTAGATATAACAACCTCAAAGATGAAGCTGGTGCTTTCTCCAAATTTCTCGGGCTTAATGTCATGTACAAACCCTGCATCATATACACATGTATCAATTAGACTTTGATCACTTGCCAATGTCTGTGTTACATTCACGTAACCAAGCAAATGGAGCTACTGACATTGGTCGTATGAATTGTAGCTCCTGTAGTCATATTAATCTTCTGATCTTCAACCAACTTGAAATTCAGGCGCTGCAAAAATATTGCAAGGGCTACCATAGCTTCAAGCAATGCAAATTGGTCGCCTACGCATTTTCGTGGCCCTCCACTAAATGGTATGAATCTATGGTCCAAATGTACAATTTCATTTTGTAATGATTTTAGAGATCTCTACATAATTAAATTGAGAACAAGAAGTAGAGACAATAATAAAATAATATAAAAAAATTATTTACAGTTGTTAAATTTACTAGAATAGAATCACTTCAACTAGCCAAAAGAGGGTCATACCCTAATTTCAGTTTTATTCTATAAACCCTACTCCGGAGCGTAGTGCTAGGGGATGCGAAGGACACCTGCCCTGATCGACCCCTTTTAAGCAGAGCTCAAGCCTTCTTCCTCTCATTAGGGAGCTAGAAACCCTTGCCCAAGATTTTCTTAATGATGACTAACCATTTACATCAATTTTTGGTTTTCAAGATAATAAACAATAGTAAGGTTTCCCAACAGATATAGCATTTTTTTTTTAAATAATAATAATACTAACACTAGAATTTTTGCACAATCCCAAACCCCCTACCTTAAAAAAAAAATAGTGTTAGCATTTTGCAAAGAGCGTTTAGCTTATTAAGGGCATGGAAATACTTGCAGAAAGGTTTATTTGATATTGTTGATCGCAAAATATACCTGTAGTCGGTGTTCGATTCATTTGGTATTGGTCCTTCTAAATCAAATCTTTCAGGTATAAACTCTTCTGCTTTGTCCCAGACCTTTTAAAATCATGCAATGCAACGTGAACAGTGATATACTGACTGATTTGTGTGTGTGTGTGTGTGTGTGTGTTTTTTTTTTCTTTTCTTTCTTTTAGCTCAAATAGTACTGCAATCTCGATGATAGCATAGTATATCAATTTCTCTCATTTTGTTTTCAGTTTGCACAAGGACAACATAATATTCACCAGAATAAAATCTATTTCGAAATCCATTTGGACATGAATGTTTAGTGCTATGTATTTTCAGAAACCTAAGAGAAGATGGATGTGAAAGTATGTAACTGTGTAAAAAAAAGTTAAGTACATCCCAAATATTTCAAATGTTCTAGTATGAAGTAAATAGAAGTAAACTGTCCACCTATTACATAGTACCTGAGCTGACCGATGTATATTATACACAGATATCATTATATCTTGCCCAGGACCGACTTTGTAGTCTCCAGGAAGAATGTCATCAACTTGAGCTCTTCTTATCAATACCTTTCATGTAAGTATCAAAATTAACTAAACAGAATTTACATTCATAATTCAAAACTTGTGGAAAAAAATGCGTACAGGGGGGTGTGGATATAGCCGCATTGATTCCTGAATGCAACGCATCAAGTATTTCAACTCCTTGATATCTTCATATTTCGGAAGTTTTCCATTTAGAACAGTATCAACTTCTTGTTGTGCTCTTGCCAAAGCAGATGGGTTCTTCAAATAACAGTTGAAACCGCCAATAGTTATTCAATTGATGTTACAAATGAATCCGTATTAAAACACACTAGAAGTGGCTCGTTGTGGTTTTACCCTTTCAGAAAACTACAAAGGCATGCATCTCCTCATGATAGGCACAGGCATGCATACGATCATGACAGTGTCATATTTTACAACACAGTTGCATGTTACAAATCATACATGCCAATACATGGATATTGACTACTAGCACACACAGGCTCATGACTTCTTGGTATTCTATGTTTGTGTATACTGTACTTCGCTGGCCTATTTTCGTATTCCTTTTGGCCACATAATAAGGGTACAACTACGTGCGTTGAAATATTTTGTGCGGCACAAGAGGAACGCAACCTTTTCTTCTTTGTGCTTTATGATAGGGCAATGTTATTGACACTCCAAATATTGTAAAGGGGGTTCAATTTTTTATTTTTTCAAAAATTGTTAAGGGGAGTACCAATAAAGAAAGTATCCCCTTAACAAATAAAGGTAATTTTACCTTATTATCCATTTAGTCCCTTAACAAATAAAAGTAATTTTACCTTAACAAATATTGCAAGGGCCATTGTAATTTTTTTTTCAATTCGCATATATCGATTTTTTTTTTTAAATCCTAAAGGATAAGCGTTTTCGGAGGAATGTGATCAAACTTTTTTTTTTTGTCGACATAAATACGTCGAATTTTATAATTACGAAGGAAATGCACCGAAATGATTATTAATTTTTGACATAACATTGACGACTACATACATAATTGATTACGTGCTGCATTCAGGCTTATTTTAATTTGGTTTCCCTTATCGAAAAAGTTTTTTTAATCTAATTTGAAGGGGCAATCTGGGAATATTGAGTAGTGTGAAATAATATGTTTGTGTAACCTCTTAACAATTTTTTCAAAAAGTGGAGTGTTTTTAAAAAATGACACCCCATTAACAATAGTTGGAGTGTCAATAACAACACCCTTATGATATACATTGCACTTTTTCTTTTGTCAATTGCACTTTTGTTTTTCCTTGTGTCAAGTTTTCCAACAAAAGGATCCTTGCTAAAGTTTCGATTAGACGGCAACTTTTGTTTTGTTTTGCTTGTTTTTTTTGTTGCGTGCGTGTGGGTGGGTGGGTTTGGGGGAAGGGGGGGGGGGGGGGGTGTTTGTTTAAAAAATTGCAGGTTATCAAGCACGGAGCCAAACGGAAATTCAGTTTGGGCGTATCCAAAAATACAATAATTTTGGTAGTAACTTATGTCATTGCACAGAATTTCCCCTGGATATTTATGCTTACCCCAGCAGAGCCAATAAAATAAATATGACTGACATGATCATTTAGTTGTCATGAGTTAACAGTGGCAGTATCATCATTAATAGGATGTCGGCAGTTTTTTATAGACTTTAAGTTTAACCAACTAATGAGCCATAATAATGCAATTAACCAAACAATATTATTGCATGTTATAACACCAAAACAGTTTGATTATTACCAATATTCTTCTGTTTATATTATTTTCATTCAAAGTAGTATAGGTTTGCTTACCCTACCAAAAAAGTAAAAATACCTTACTTAGGAGATATAGCGTCCACGTTAATACAGAACCAGTTGTTTCATGTCCAGCAACTAACATAGATAATAAATCATCTCTCAACTGTACACTAGAAACCTGACAAATACAGAATTCCATGTTAAACTGCTAACGTTATCCTCACAGAAATTAGCTGTAAGAGTTAAAAAGGATGTGTTTTCGAACAACTTGAAAACCTCTTCACGACTTGCAAGCAAGAAACGAAGTATGCTTGGATCAGCCTCATTCACATACTCTTCTCCGTCAATACGTTCGCCTTCTTCTTCTACTATCTGCTTACATTTTATTATGAGTTCTTCAACTGTTTTCCTTATTATACTGACTGAATTTTCTGCTTTTATCTGCCTTGGCACGATCTTGCACAGAAGAGGTATCTGGTAAATCAAAATCAAATTAATGGACAACACCCAAAATTAAGTAATTTTTTGTCTGAACTCAAGATTCATATGTGCCTGCCAGTAAGGTAAGATATCTGTTGACCGAGCCTCAGCTTCCTTTAATGCAGTGTAAACAGCTTCAATAACAGGACTATCCGAAGTAAGAGAATCAAAATTGTAGTTGAACAACGATAGACCGATCACATCTAATGTCAACTGAGAGAACTTTGCTTCCATATTTACTGCAGTACCATTTGAGGTATAAGGTTCAAGTTTTTCCACTAATCTTAAAGCGCATTTACAAAACACTTTATCCACCATTATTGATAGATATTTTTTGTGCAGAGATGGAACTACTGCTCTTCTCCTTGCCTGCAGAAAATTATCACACACTACCAATTAATGAAGCAAATAATCATGTAATTTCTGAAATTGCAGCATATTTTCCTCATTTTATGTTCCTTTGTTTCTATATGTTGGGTTGAATATTTAACGGAGAATTGTGTATACTTCAGAAACAAAAACAATATTTCTTGCTTCAGCATATTGGTGTTGATATGTTATATATTTTCTTCCGCTAAAGCTACTTCACCCGACACCTCCATCCGAATTGACACCCGAAACAATCCTAACCTCATAATTTTGTCTCCCCAGATCTCCAGCCCTTGATCAATTTTTTTAGCTGTTCCATACCTTAATTTTCGGGTACAGTAGCAGATCTCATTTTCGTTCGTCTACTTAATTACACTATGTTTACATTTTGTGGCTACATATATCAGACAAGACTAAAGCTCTTTATGTATAGATGAATCCCTAAGTCTTGCCAAAATCGTGACAACATTGAAATACTTCTAATAAGAAAAGAAGAGAAGGGGTTATCACAACATTTGATAAAAGTGACCCTCTCTCTCAACACAAGAATGCATACGGAGTAGGAAATAGAATCAGCATGTGTAGTACATATGCACATGTACTGATGTACATGGTATTATTTGCCTTGAAGTTTCTATGTTTCCACTGAGTTCAACAAGAACTAGTAGTTGTTGGAACTTTACTGTGTCCTTAATTGTTCAGCGAAATGTAATGCATGAATATTATTCCAAACCAATAGAATTTAGTTTTTTTCCACAAATCATGCTCATTTGAAATACGTTGTACAAATGATTTCTAGAGAAAATGCGATCCAAACAGTCATATCTCATATGAATAAATGTCTATATTCAAACTAACAGTCATATGCTCATTTAGTTTTTTTAGTGTGATGCTAAGAGCACCCCAAAACTGCTAAGGGCTACCATCGAACGAAAAAAGTTTTCTCCCCTTTCTTGCCATGTTCAGCGGGCTAACACCGGCCAAACACTGTTTGGCCGGTGTTCGGTGGTAGCCCTAGCATTTTTCGCAGTTCCCTTAGCACTGCGCTTTTCTTTATCTTTTTTTTTTTAAAAGTGAAATCCTCTTCTTTGCAATCGGCATTATTCAAAAGAGGTAATTAGGGAGAAGGGCAAACTTTGTCGAAAAATTAGACTGAAGGACGCCAAGTTTTATTTTTAGTCCAAAGGACAAACTTTGAACCAAAATTAAGTTGAAGGAAAATGCTAAATGTAATTAACATTATATTCCGTTTTTTACACTACACGAAAATGCTAGTTTTAACTAGCATTATTCAGGTTTACATTGCAAAAAATGCTAATTATATTTAGCATTGTCCTTCAGCCTAAATATTTTCAAAGTTTGTGCTTCAGCCTAAAAATAAAACTTGACGTCCTTCAGACTAATTTTTTTCCAAAGTTTGTCCTTATGCTTATTTTCCACTTATAATTCAAAGTACCCTTTTAGTTTGTTATCAACATCTACAACTTGACCCATTAAAAGGCACTGATTACTCAAATCATACCCTGAATGTAGAATCTTGCAGTGTGCTTAACTGAACCTATTTCATTGAACTTACTTACTAAATTTGTATCATTTTGTAACATGATACCTCTTTTCCATCTAACAATGGGAATACATTTTCCAACTAAGTATTAACTCACTGCAAGTCTTTAACAGAAAGTCCACATTTGAAATTAAAAAATAATCAAACAAAGTGCTCAAATTCAGTTTCAACTGTAAACAAATAAAAAACCATTTCATCTAAATTGTGCACAAACCCAACAGCATCACCAATAAAGAACGAAGAAGGAGAGAAAAAAAAATGTACCGTCCAAAGAGAACCTTCAGCAATGGCAAATCCGGAACCAAAAAGAAACTCAGAAACTTCAGCAACGAGTCCCTTCCCATACTTAATCCCATAACCCTTCAACACATGCTTCGCAATCGCAGGGTCGCTTACTATCACGAAGTTCCTGGGACCAGCCGCTAGTCTATAAATAGGTCCATACTCTTTCATCCATTTAAATAGTGGAAGAAACAGTGCGCCCCCTAGAAGGTCCGAGACGTCTTCAAGTTTCGCATTCGCCGAAGGAATGTTCGATTCGTCCACGCTCGGGTTCAGTGTGCGGGTCAGTAGCGAAGTCAGCCAGTTCGGACTGACCCATGAACCGTTTGCATCGCTTTTCGACTTGGTTTGGTTGTCGTTAGGAGAAGATGAATGTGTAGTGAGGTAAAGGTGGTTGGGTTTTGATTTGGCGGTAGTAAGTTTCGGAGTTTGATATGGGGATAGGAACGAGGACGAAGGAGAAGAGAAGGAGATTGACATGGCTGATTGGAGGTCGACTAGGCAATGAATGGACCATATTTCATTCCAGGGTTTTGGGTTCTGAAAATACGGGCTAGGCTTTAATGGATGCGCTTCTGGCCCATTTTGGCAATAATAATAAATGATAAATTCAGACGTCCGCGTTCTAAAACCTGCATACGCTTATGCATGGTAGGGTATAAATTCATCGGACCACGGAGTAGACATGATTTTTTCTTGTATAAATTCTGTTGTCCTAACTCGTATCCTAAATGAAAATCGGACCACGGATATATTTCGAATACGAACGAATGTCGGACATTCTTACAAAATTTTCAGTACTACATATCACATAGTAACAAAGTTAGTAGACTAGATCTACTCTTATGTATTTAGACTAATACGTGGAAGCGCTACGACATGTGTTTTGTCCCTGATGATGGAACATACATATATATATATATATATAAATATATATATATATATATAAATATATATATATATATATATATATATATATACATACACGAGCGTTCAATGGCACCCCAAATAGTGCAGCACCTCTAAATGTCCCCTAATTTCCACCACACATTGAGCACCCCAAATATCCCTTGATTTCCACCACCCGTTTATATTAAAGAATGTGAGTGGGAAGTGAGAGAGTGAGTGGAAGAAGAGAGAAGGGGAAATACTTGGTGGAGACTGAGGGGCATTTGGGGTGCTGCACTGTTTAGGGTGCTCTCGAACCTGCCTCTCTCTCTCTCTCTCTCTATATATATATATATATATATATATATATATATATATATATATATATATATATATATCCTCTTTACAAATTTATGTATAAAACATTTAAGGAAAATATATATATATATCCTCTTTACAAATTTATGTATAACACATTTAAGGAAAAATGATTTCCACGAAAGTTTAATAGCATTTTCAGGTTGATATGTAGTTAGGTTTGATTTTTTATTTCTGCATTTACGTCTAACTTGTTAGTTTATGTTTTAAAAATATCATTAATCTACAAAAAATTAATTTATGAAGAATATTACTTATTAGATCCTACTTTTTGGTGAGAATACGTGCTAGTTTTTCTAAATGAACGTCTCGAATTTGTAAAAAAAAAGTTCAATAATTAGATCTTATTTTTAAGTAATTAGTATATAAAGATGTTTGGGATTGGCAAATTTAATTTAATTCTTAGATCATACTTTTAAAAGGGATATTGATTATATGTGTGTGTGTGTGTGTGTGTGTCAGTATGAGCAATTTCGGTACTTTACGTTTACTTTAAAAAAGAATGACACCAAAGATATTACAACAATTAATAAAGATCAATAGAAGATGTTTTGAATTCGTAAAGGAAATTACTTTTGAAGATCTAATATTTAAGCGACACTAAGATTTTGTAATATTCGTAAAGGTTTATTCGTTAGATTCTATGTTAAAAGAAATATTAAATTTGTTAGTATTTGCCCGCCGCGCAGAAGGGGCGATGGGGCAACCTTTGAATTTGTAAAAGAAATTAGATCTAGTTTTTACATGATATTAAGATTAAAAAAAAATTGGTAGTTCACGTTGATAAGTAAAGAATGTGACACCAAACAAACATATTACAACTATTAACAAAGATAAGTGTTAATTCATCTTTTGGCAATGCGGTTGCGTTTTAGACTTGCGCATTCAGATCGCTCGTGACTCGAGCGCGGACTCGTATAAACTTGGACTAAGCGTCGGAATTGAATCTGCTTGGAAATCAGAAATTTACTCGACCTGGATCAATTGCCTCCATGCATCGTCCGATCACTCAGAAAAGGCCCGATCGATCGACTAGATCACTCAACTTCCATTTGATCGATCACGCATAAGATCAGATCAGCCACCTCAAAAATGCTTGATTGGCACATGTCGATCACTTTGGAAATCAAGGATCGGATCAATCTGGCACTTGTCTGATCACTTCAAAAGTCGGTACCGACATTCTTAATGATGATGAACAACATATGACGATCACTCAAATTCATGGATCGACGCATATGATCTGCTTCAGAAATTTGCCTGATCCCCAAATTTATCGTATCAGTATAAAGATCCAACAACGGATCACCATGAAATCGTAGGATCGACACAGCCCGATCACACGAAAAACATGCATCTACTGTAACAACCCACACTTTTCTGCACCCAAATTACAACAAAAAATGAAAGTCAAACACATCCAAGCATGAAGCATGTAAATCTGGTACTGCAATAAATGAGCATGAGCATAACCAGAATACGGTAAAAGAAACTCACAACGGAAACAAAACGGAATAAACAAGTATTAACTCAAGTAACTAACTTTTTCAAAGTAAGTCACTTTGCCAATAGCGAGCATGAGTGAGAACGAGAACCGAAAGCCAAACTAAAACACATTGGAGAACCCGACCTTCTCTAAAAAAACCTGGGTAGTTATAATGAGGAGGGGGTCAGAACAACAAAATTCTAGTGAACAGGAAATTTACAACACAGACTATAATACATAGATCTATCCCGTTTGGTTCAACCCAAAATGTATGTCTACCAATGTTAGTGATTCTAATCTAATCTTGTAGAATTATACGCACGACTCTACTACTCTTTCCCGAAGTAGTATTCTAAGATATAACACCGAGATAGAACGTTTACGTATATACTTAGCAAGCCCTTTAAAATATTATTTAATTGATTATTAGACCGAGAATGAACCCCCTAATTGTCACTACACCAAAACAGGTGATTTCCAACGAGTATAACCATCGCAAACAATTATAGCAACGCTTATTAGTGTTGCTATGGGGGTGTGGCAATTTATTCCCAACGCATATAAGCGTTGGCAGATTTTCTCTTGCAACGCTTATAAGCGTTGGTAGATTTTCTTTTGCAACGCTTATAAGCGTTGGTAGATTTTCTCTACCAACACTTATAAGCATTGGTATATTTTCGTTTGCAACGCTTATAAGCATTGGAAGATTTTTCTTATACAAGTTGAAAGATTTTTGTTTGCAATGATTATACATGTTGCAAGATTTTCATTCACAGCAAATATAAATGTTAATAGCAACAAATATTACTAATTCTCATATTCTAACATTAATAGTCAATTAATAACTAACACGATTATAATACAGACGATATTTAATATGAATCTAAAACAAATATTATTCTCAATTTAAAAAGTGTAACTCAATGAATACCATTAGACAACATTCATAATCAAGTAACGACATAGAATATCAGTTAACAACAGACAAGTCCAATACATAATTAAGTTGTTAAATTCAATGCACAAATGAAATTCTACAAATATTGAGTACCAAACTTTGACCATATAATGAAACCTCCATCTGAACAACCATCCATTTTCCTCTTTTCTTCCACTGCCTCTAGATGTGCCTGCATTCAGTTATTGAAATTTTCAGCTCCTTGTTAGAAACAAAAAAACACAAGTGTTATACTGACAGGCACATTATAATGATAGTAAGTGAGAAACTAAATCTATTAAAAAAGACTACCAATACTGAATGCCAAAGTGACATCAAAGAAAATAACCCAATAACCAGAAGTATTTAAGGGAAAAAAAGTACGTAAATGAATATGCATGATTGACATAGATGAATATCACTCAATATACACATAGTAAGTATCTGAGCCTGCAATATGCCAAATATACCGAATTATTTGTAGGCTCAGTAAAACTCAACAAAAAAAAACAATAGTATATGAGTAATCAGATTCCTTAGACAAATTCAACAACAACAAAAAACCAAAATTATTTTTATCCACGTAATTGTTGTGTTACCTTGCATTATTTCACTAAGATAGAGAGGATGAATCCAAACCTGGTTCAACAGTAATAAAAAAAACGGAATAGGAAAAATATAATGGTTCAAAGTTTAAACTTACTACTAGGTTGATTTGTAATTATTATGTTTTGCAAGCATACCCAAACAAAGTTCTCACCTTTAATTACATTTTTCTTTTACCAGTTAACAACAGTATACTACAATATTATAGCTTTGCTTGAGAAAACCAACGTGTGTAATTTATCCTTCAAAATATAATCTTTGCTATTTTTATATAGTTGACTGGTAAGGCCATATACTGGATGCTTTTGAGCAATTATCTTTTGAACCATTATAGTTGACTGGTAAGGCCATAGTTGACTGGTAAGGCCATATACTGGATGCTATTTTTATATAGTTGACTGGTAAGGCCATATTCTGTCACTACAATTTTGTTCAGTTTCTGGTTTTGTAGTTCTGTATAAAGTTTATCTACATTTGATAACTTTTGTAAAGAATACAAACAATAAAAAGAGTAGTCTTTTGTGTCTATTACTTGAATATGAAAACAGAAACCAGTGATTAAAATTAAATGAGGCATGTCAAATATTGTGCCAATCGGGAATACATCCCAAATCCATTCGTTTCTCAGCTATCCAATTCCCTAACCGCACTCATTTCCATTTGCCAAATCTCATTCAATAACTCCTTGCTTTTTTGTCATAAACATATCCGTTTCGACCTTCTTCCTAATCAAACCTTTTATACTCCATAATGGAGTCTGATTCACTATCTTTTATTTACTACATTGAAACAGTTGGTTACATACTTATGCAAGGTCAACAGCAAGGATTGTAAAACTAGGAAAGACGAGGGATTGGTAGCATAGAAATAGCCAGACCCAATGGTACTGCTCATTTATCTTCAGTGATTCACCAATCATTCACAATTTTTTTAGCACTCTTTCCGTTCGTTTATCATAATATTAAACAGGTTTTGTATAATTTTTCCTATACTTTAAACTTAAGTGGGGCATTGGATCTCAGTTTAATTTTACTTGAAATAATGGTAAATCCATTATGTTAATCCTTGTTTTTTTGATAACTTAAAATTCATATAATGACAAAAAGATATAATGATGTATAATATGTTATAACATCTTAACTTTCCCTATTTTTCTTTTAAAGGTGATCGTTGAGGGCAGATTTTATACATGCCTCATACATGTAACTTTAAATAAATCCAGTGGCCCTGCTGAATACATGAAGTGCACCAAATTATGGTAGAAGGTATAATGCATTTGTTGTTTAACAATGATACACAGCTCAATATCATTTGGAACAAAAATAAATACTTTCAACTACAGTAACTATGGTTTTGAAAATATTTATAAAAAAAAATTGGATAACAAAAGCATGTCTGATTAGTTAGGGAAAAAATAGGCTATTCAGATGCTTGTTACCTTAGTTGGCGTAAGTTCAATGTACCCAGCTTATATAAATGAACTGTTCGATAATTGTGATTCAGTTCATACCTTATTCCTGCATGCTCCACAAAATACCGCCTGCATGTGCCTGCCCATCTAAATCCCAACACCTTATCAGCCAACAAAGAGCATGAGCATGAAAAAAATTATATTAGCATCAATCTTTACTGCATATCTTTGTTTGACAGTCCAACTCAGCCTCTTTTATAACCTAAAACTAAATGAAAATGCGATGAGATTAACCATATTGTCTTCACATGCACAAATTAAGTGGTAAAATGTTTACTATATGATTAAACAGTGGTACTGCATTATGGATTGTAAGCAGCGAAGTCGTAAAGGTGCATGTGGAATATGCAGCATTCAAGTGAACAAATTGGACTCCAAAATGTATGACACTATAGCAGTTGATGAAATAATACAATCCAATCTGGATTAACTAACATGTAAAGTATTTTAAACCAGCAATGAAGCAAGTAATGAACATAAAATACTGTATTCACAAGCTGTTTGAGGCATCCTAGTAAATTAACAAGCAAAGCATAAACTGACAACCATTATAGGAAAAAGGAGGAAAATTTTCAAATAATGGTAACCTATTAACATCTTCATTAATAACAATCCTCTTATTACATCTAACATTCAAGTAATGGCATCCAAACATAAGAAAAACAATACTTGTTAAACTCATAGAATCTCTTTCAGTTGCGCAACTCGGTTTTGCAGCTGGGTTTGCAACCGCAACTCAGTTTCCAACTGAGTTACGCAGCTCAATTTGCAAACTGAGTTTGCACAACTCAGCTTGCAAACTGAGTTCGCACAGCTCAGTTTGCGCAACTTTCCCATGTCACTTATTTAAGGAAGCTGAATTGTAGATTAACAACTAAAATTGAACTTCAATAATTCTAAATGCAACATGCATTAACATACTATCAAATTTCAAAATTACCCATTTGATTATCCAAAATACAATAATAAAAAGTTTGAGAACTACAAGACATGTATGGTTAGGTAAGAAGATCATAATTACGGATTTAAGTCCATGATAATCTTTGTTTACTTCATGAAATTCCATAATGTCAATGGATAAATTTCCATAAAAATATGATTATGCAATAATAGTAAATTAGTAAAAAAATGAAAAGGAAATAATTACACTTCAAGCAGCACAAGTTTGATTTCGACAAAAATAAAACAATATGGATGAACATAAGAAGAATACTTACGGAGAAGTGAGGCACTTCATGTTAGTTGACTTTATGATATGATCCAAAATTCTTTTTCATCTTGAACTACAGTACTTACAGCAACCTGATATAGGAACATAATAATAGTTACATGGGAATGACATTATAGCACTTTAAGTGTGATCAAATATAAATTTAGAAAAACCAAACATTAAATATCAGATGGTTCTTCAACTTCGCGGCTAGTACACAAGTTTCCCAATAAAGATGGTGCATATTCAAATCACTACACCACTATAGATAGCCAGTTCAAATTAATAAACATGGGGAGATAACATAATAAACATGGGAAAGCTCCATGTTGTGACAAGGCAAATCCGAAGAAAGGGCCATGCTCACCTATGCAAAGCTTAAACAATTTATTACAGAACATGGCACTGGTGGCAATTGGATCTCTCTCCCTCGGAAAGCTGGGGTTGTGTGTCTATATATATATATATATATATATATATATATCTTCCATATGTGTGTGTGTGTGTATATATATCTTCCATATACTAATTTCAATTTCATACATGCTACTAATTAAAGATTTTTTTAATATATATATATGATATGATCATATGATATAGTTGACAAGTAACACGTCCATAATTTGGAAATAAAGGTTTCAAGAGGTGGAAATATTTGCAGACTGAGATGGCTTAACTATTTAAAGGGCAAACATAAAACATGGTCACTTTTCTGAAGACGAGGATACAATTGTATGCAGCTTTATTTGCTACTATTGGAAGCTGATACTACAGCTCTATGTTTTATTTCTCTTTTCTTTTAGAATTTTCTTTGCTTCCACTTTTAGATATTAATTACTTTTAGAAATTCTTCTTGCGAATTGTACATGATTCCCACATTTTGAGAAAACAAGATCTATCGTTCTTACTAGTTTATTGAAATGCAAATACACTAACGAAAGATTATTTATTTATCTCACTTTAGCCAGATAAATATGTCATAAAGATTGAAAATTTGATTAATTTTCATTTTCAATTTTTTTAAATGTAATAAAAGCAAACGCCTCTTGCCCATCCTTTTTTTGTTGCGTTGTTTTAATCCACTATAGTTGAAATTATGAATTTGAGCATCCATATGTGTTGTTAAATCATGATTTACTAAATGTACTACTCTCATGTTTTCTTAATTGAAAAAGATGTTTGACCATTTGTCGTCACAAAAGCAACTTTAACTTATGTTGAAATTGCGGCATTTAATTCCTAGTGCATGTTGCCTAAATTGTTATCATACACATCAGACAAGTGGTCCATTATAGCTTCTCAGTTACCAGGCAGAACTGATAACGATACTAAAAACTACTGGAACATAAAACTTAATAAAAAAAATCTCTTAGGAGTCCCTCCTCATTCTCAAAGAAAATCTATATCAAATCATCACCAAGAAAGGTTAATGATTTCAGACAATACTTCTCCGGACTATAAAGTTGCAGCATCCTATAATTGTCCTCAATATCTAAGCTTCTCTTCGAACCTAGAACTATGAAGTTGCAGCACTACTAAAAGATAGCCGATTCGATTTGAAGGAGCGATACAACTAGATTTTTGTTAATCAATTTTGTTGAACCAAAAATTTGAACTTCGAAACATACCTATAATTGCCAAAATCATCGCCATCTATGATAGGCTGTAGGGTTGAAGCCGATTCAGTTGAAGGAGATGCAAGACCCGATTCTCTCGAAACACCATCAAATCGCCTGAAGTAGAAGCCGATTCTGTCGCCTGAAGGAGTGGAGGACCTGGTTCGACTGAAGGAGAATACGATTTGCAGATTTTTCTTTTCTAGGGCTGTCTAATTGGATTTTATGCGGCCGATGAATGGGGAAAGGGTTTACAAGCGTTGAGGAGCTGAGAACTGGGGAAGCACGTGATGTTTTACGTTTTTGCCCCGATAATTTCATCTCAACAAGGTTTGCCAACGCATATATGGGTTGGCCAAAGAAGAATCGCGGATATTTATTTTTTGTAACACTTTTTTAACTTAACAACGCTTATTTTGGTGATGAATCGACAATGCAAATAAGTGTTGGCATCTAGAAAAAAAAAGTGTTACCAAATGGCTGTTTTGGTGTAGTGCATGTGAAATCTTTATACATATATATATATACACACACACACACCCCTTTCCATCCATTTACCATGCATTGTTTTTCGCCTCACTATCAATGGTAGATAATGTGAATTCTCCCGATCACTTAAGATCCCAGGCGGACTAATTGGTCGGTGGACTTATTGGTCACTTAATATCTCTCGATGATTTATTTCATATTCTTATAAACTAAAGAGCATTAGCTACGGGCCATACTATTTAAGACTTCCATCATTCACGCACATACCTTTGCCCGCATAAGGTGAAAGATGATATTTTATTGCTCGTTATACGTCTAGCTAGCCTTATTAGATAACGCTCTTAGTTGCATACTACTTCCCGTAGGGTAGGTAGCCATATCTGACGTATTTAATTTCCAGTTTTGGGTAGATAATACACACATATACCGTTTAAGACCCCTATACTGAAAGACTTATCCCCAGGTGGGCTCTTCAACCTAGCCGCTTAAGACCCTGGAAGCGGACTACATGCGAAAGTTATTAGGTTCGCACCCCATTAGCCTTTAGTACCTTTCTCTATTCGGATAAAGCGGGCTACATTATTATGCCCTTTCTGTTTAGTTTCTCTCCACTCGATTTCTTATCGTCATGGGTTCTTATGGTTAATAATATTTTTCCATTATTAACATATTAAGCCCAATTCTATTTTTTAATTATAAGTTCTATATTCATTAATATAAATAAGGAAAGTTATATCCTCTTTTTTTACCTAGGATGTTTATTTGATTACTTTCCTAATTGGACTTATTACTTAAACAGGAATCAATATTCATTAATCCCCTTATGACACCCATTTGTTTCTATTTCTATACTTATTGCCCTTTAGGACCATAACAGTCATATTTTCCTAAGGCAACCATTTATCAGATATCTATATTTTATTAGTCCCAAAGTATCTAATTGTACTTGTACCCCAACAAACAATTTACTATTCTTATTTATTTGCTTATTGTTGTATATGTATATATATTTATGCACTATACCTCTCACATTAAGTTGACTACTTGTCGATGTTGGATTTGCCGGTCAGTCCCGGACAGACTTTTACCACAAGTTGAACTTAATCTCGTGCCTTGATACACTTATATTCGTGCATTAGACCCTCACATTACGCTGAACACTGGTGGATGTTGGATTTGCCCGTCGGTTCCGGGTAGACTTGTACCACAAGTTGAACTTAACCACGTGTCTAAATGCGGTAATAATTCAAATTTCCTAATTTGGGGTGTACAACATTTATCCTAATTAATTTTAGGAATTATACCCATTATCCTATTATATTTACTTTCCCCAATCAGCATATTTACAACGATCAAGCAAAAACCAACAATATTGTAAACAAACAGGCATATTTCTTTTAACATTACAATCAAACAATTTACAAATTTCACATTTTTACCAAAATTTCATTATCCAACATTGAACTAGAGATCTGGAATGTAA
Source organism: Allium sativum (assembly GCA_030737875.1). Classification (NCBI taxonomy): domain Eukaryota; kingdom Viridiplantae; phylum Streptophyta; class Magnoliopsida; order Asparagales; family Amaryllidaceae; genus Allium; species Allium sativum. The sequence goes on from CM060915.1 coordinate 384,346,805, forward strand.
TTACATCTGAATGGGGTTTAATGGGACTGATTTCCAGATCTATAGTGTTATGCAATGTCCACAATACATTTTATAATATTATTGCATTATATTTCATAACATAACTGTAGGAATATGTGTAACCAAGTTTAAGCATCCTACAATTGATATTATTCATAATCAAAACTTACAATTCACAAGTTTTAACCATACTTATAATCAGATCTAATGGTTTTCAATAAATTCACAATACTCAAATGAACATATCTGATAAGGAATAGGGATAAAAACATAGACCTAATTCAAATGAAATAAATAAGTTATTATAGCTGTATTCGTAAATTCCCCACTCACTTTATAGCCTCCAAATCCAAAGTTTGAACCTTTTAAGCCTACAATCCCTAAATTCTTATAAATCTACAATTTAAATAGATAGGGAGAAACTCCAGATCTGTAGAGGTGTAAGAAAATAGAGGGAGAGGGGAGAATCTGATTTGTATCATCAATTTGCATTCTTTTCCATTAGATCTGTTTATCTTCTCAATTTCATATGAATTGGATTTGATTTGTTATGTATGAATATATTTTTATTTTAGAAATTAGGTTTGGCGAAGGTGGAAAATGCCAAAGCTTAGCTGCCACTGTAGATTTATATGGAAAAAGAATGAGGCCTTACTCCTTTATTTATAGGGTTGGAAATAGCGTAGGACCGTTGGATTAGTTTTAAGCTATATTTGTCCATTTGTTATATAAATATTATAACCTACCCTAACAAAAACCTAGCCGTCACTGGGCAAACTGACGCTAATAGGTCGACCTTCACGGTCGATCGCTTGGGCCTCAGATGCCTAAGTCCGCTTGGTTAAATACGGTAATATATAATTATAAATTCCAATTTATTTATTTTTCGTCCAATTTTGTATTTTATCCGTAACTTTTTCATATGGACTTCATTCACAAAACTCCAAATATGAAAGTTGACCAGAATTTCAAGACGAACGCATCGGTTAAAGTTTCATGGTAAAATTTCATCATTTGCAAAAATTCCTATTTTTGAGATTCAAATTAAATAACTACTTATTGTCAAAATTCCGGGTTATTACATTCTTCCACCCTTAAAAGGAATTTCGTACTGAAATTCTGATACCAAGTTATCCTATACTACATAACCAATTTGTGTACATCCACTTTGCATCCATGTGTATATGTGCATGGTGAACATAATGCATTTCAACCATAAAATATGTATGCAACGTGATCTAAATCGGGACTTCTATATGTATACATTGAGATTTTTTTAAAACACTTATGGAAGTATGATGTTCCAAAATATATCTATATGAATGCAAATGTTGAAAATTCTTTTTCATCCATAATTCTCACACAAGTATGAATAGAAATGCGAAGCAACTAATTTTGTATTCAAACCCTACCATCCAAAATATCACGCAATCTAATCGTTTCCTATTTAATTTCTGCTAAACCAAAAAAAGTAAATTAAAGCGAAGAATTTTAACATTTCCTTCTTTTACAAATATTTCATTTCCCGTCCTACAGTGGAATTTTTACCTCAGTTACCCATAATACTCCAAAGATTTCCATTTGTTGACTGTATAGGAGGCTTAAAACAAGCTCTAAGACGTAAAACGAGTTAATTAATAACTCATGCGCATCGTTTACAAGGTATGAAAACAATGTTTTCAAGGCTAAAACAACATTTTCCTTACTATCGTTAACATTTTTATCGTATCGTCGGTTCTACTGCACCACTAAAACGCATACATAAAGCATCCAAAAAGCTTCCTTATGCCGTTCATTCGACCAAAAATCGAAATTTTTCAAAAAATAAATTTCAACTTAAAAATTTCTTGTGTTTATTTCGAAAATTCCTTTTCAATACCGTTTTCTTTCCATATGAGATTCGTATGAAAAATCAAAATTTCGTTAATGTGCACTTTGCGTCGTTCAAATCGCCTACCTTAATGTACAATATACATTCAAATATGGATAATTTGTCATATCCAAATTTTGCGTTTTCACGCAAAACAAAATAAAAGAAAGTAAATCAGTTAAACAATTGATAAAAAGTTTTTTTTTCAAACAACGTTTTCCAAAAGCTTAAAAATATATTTTGTGAAAACTTAAACGATTCAAATCACATGTCGACGAAGTAGTAAGTCAGCCATGCAAAAAAGCAAAAAACTGAAATTACACACGAAATGACCAAAATAAATTTTAGCTTTAACAAGGAACTGTGATTTATTTATTCATATACCGGTGACATAGAACCAATCTTTTGCTATAATTTATCCAACACAGAATTTTATTCTTTCTAACTCTAGGACAACTGTTAGTTAGATAAGAAAAATGAGATTTCACTCAAATATTGATGCGTGAATGACATAAACATTCCAAAGATAGAAATCTCATTAACCAAAGTTGTGCGATTTAAACAACACTATCAGTTACAAGCACGAATCACCACCAAGCCAAGAACCCGATGCTGGAAAGAGAAAACAATAAAGACGACGACAAAACAACAACACCGAAATCCCCAAAACAATAGTTATAAACAGCGAGATATCTTGCTCCGCGGCTGGAGCTCAAACCATTTTTATGATCATCGGTTAATCATATTTTGGTAGCAAAATGTTCAATCTCATGTTACAAACATTACTAGTTTTGTTGGAGGTTTCCACATTACCATCTCTACTAAGAGAAAATTTATGATGAGAAAAGAAACGTACCACAAATCTGCTCCTCATGGAAATCCACCTAATATTATCTAAGGACAAAATGAATAGGTGAAATTTACAGAAAGTAATTTCATGAGACAACACACAAGAACAACAAACTGAATCGAATATGAATGGACATTAAATGGTGGTTACGCCATCGTTCAAGTAAAGGATTAATTTCCGCATCATGAGACAAATCTAGCCATAACTTCTCATTTATAGAACGATGTGCTAAATGGATCATACGTCTACATGGGCAGTTGAAACATAGATTCCTGAACTCAAAAGTCGACACAAGGAAAAAGTGATTTGCTGCAAAATCTTCAAAGCCGATCAAACGAAAGACCATTCAAGTTCGCATAAACACGGATTCCGCTACAATCTCTTTGACATTCTCCTCCAAAAAACCATCTAAAGATAGTTAGTCTTCATCTCCGAAACGACGATCACCTTCATAAAATTTATTCCACCAAGATATAACAAAGGCGGATGCAGCACAAACAACAACCTATTCTAAGATCTCAAAGCAACTGGCTGGTGCAAGTCCAACTACCTCGATAATTTTCTTAGCCCTAGAGTGGTGAGACCTTCTTGCTCATCCCAACCCAACCCAGCCAAATGATATCTTCCTAAGGATGAGACTTAAATGGTATTATAAAGGTCAGGTAGTGCAAGTATGCGGTATGGACTAGGAAATGGCCGGAGGGAAGAAATAAGATCTTGGAGTATTAGTGAGGTAAGATCTAATGTACAAACAAGTGTGGGAAAAAGAGGAGACGAGGCGGCAACAAAGAAAGAGAAGAAGAATAGAGATATCGTTCGGTTAGATGAGGAAGGAAGGAAGAAAGAAGTAAAGGGAATAATTTGAACGCAAATTTTATGGTTGAGTCCTAATTCCAAGTTGTACCAAAACTCATCGACTACCTGACGATCCTTGCATACGCTAAACGGTCTACTATTAAATGGCTTTGGTCAAAGAATGAACCTTGACCTTATTAGGTCGGATTAAAATATTAATCATCCCGCGTTATCTTTTAAGATTTGATGAGATCCAAAAAATAATTATCCTAATCACCGCAGTATTTAAAGACCGTAGTTAAACTCCAAACCAACTCCAAGGATTTATATTCTCAACAATGGTGCTTCGACTACACAATGAACGAATTCCAAAAATAATTCAGCTAGAAATCCGCAATATAAATTAAAACGGGTTATCCCCTTACCAAGCTGACAAAAAACAGACGATTCACGAAATCAAATACCCCAAAATTAAATGAAGGATTTTCCTTAGCCCTTTCGAAGAAAAATTTAAAACTTCTCAAAAATGGAACTTATTATAAACTAACAGTTTCAAATTTATAAATCCATTTTATTATTGCTATTATTTATATTCCAGTTTGTATTTCAAACTAAAAAACTTTTCATGTTAAAATTTTTTAGGGTTTTAAAATCTTTAGAATTAATTATGATTATTTCATTAAATTATTTAACATAATAGGAAGAGGGATATTAAAAATCACAAGGCTAAGAACTCAATCGAGTGTTTCAATAAAGGTAGATTTGGAAATTCAATGAAGTAACGAATTGCTATACCTCGAAATTATATTTTCGAAATGGATACGACATAATAACGTGGACTTTTCTCATTCTAGATCGAGTAATGGTCTTAACCGGAACTGCTAAACAAAACCAGAACAAAAAACAGTGACTATATTGGTTGTAGCTAGATTTTTATATTATATTACTATACAGGTCTCCAATGGAATCCACTATATGTCGTCCTCATGCTCTTCACAACGAGATTGTCAACGTACTGTGGGGTAAGACGGAATTGGCTAGAAACGCGAACTCAACATATTTCAAAACTTAGTCACTTAAAGCCTGTTTACTATAATTAGGCCCACAACTAATTCATTGTCGAAATAGATTAAAGTTGAGTAAGAAAGATGAAGAAAAACAGAAAAGAAAATCGATCTACATCCTCGTAGAGTCCTAATTTAACTAGTTCCTCCGATCATTTAACCTAAGCTCTGATACTAAATGTAACACCCAACACTTTTCTGCACCCAAATTTCGAAAAAAATCGAAACTCAAATACATCCAAGCATGGAGGGTGTAAATCTGCTACCTTAAATAAATGATCATGAGCATAGTCAGAGTATGGTAAAAGAAACTCACAGCAAAAACAAAATAGGATAAACTAGTATTAACTCAAGTAACTACCTTTTTCAAAGTAAGTCACTTTGCCAATACTGAGCATGAGTGAGAACAAAAACTGAAAGCCAAACTAAAACACCTGTAAGAACCGACCTTCTCTAGAAAACCTGGGTTGGTTGTAATGAGGAAGGGGTAAGAACAAAAAAAATCCCGTGAACAGGAAATGTACAACACAGACTATAATACACAGATGTATCATGTTTGGTTCAACCCAAGATGTATGCCTATCAAGGTTAGTGACTCTAACCTAACCTTGAAGAATTTTACGCACGACTCTACTACTCTCTCCCAAAGTAGTATTCTAAGATATAACACCAAGATAAAACGTTTACATATATACTTAGGAAGCCCTTTAAACTATTATTTAATTGATTATTAGACCGAGAAGTGAACCCCCTAATTGCGGAGTTTTTTTGCTTATATATACCTTTCCATCACTTACCCATTATTATTTTTTGCCTCACTATCAATGATAGATAGGGTGGATTCTCCCGATCACCTAAGACCTTAGGCGGACTTATTGGTCGGTGGACTTATTGGTTAGTTAATATCTCTCGATGATTTATTTCATAGTCTTATAAACTAGAGAGCACTAGCTACGACCCTACTAGTTTAGGCTTTCGTCATTCACGCATATACCCTTTCCTACATAACGTGAGATATGGTATTTTATCGCTGGCTATACCTCCAGCTGACCTTGTTGGATAACCCCCTTAGATGTTTATTACTTCCCGTAGGGTAGGCAGCTATATTTGACGTTTTTAGCTTACAGGTTTGGGTAGGCAATACACACATATGCCGTTTAAGACCCATATAATGAAAGATCTATACCTAGGTGGACTCTTCAACCCCAGCCGCTTAAGACCCAGGAGGCGGACTACACGCGAAGGTTATTAGGTTCGTACGTCATTAGCCCTTAGTACCTTTCCCTATTGTGATAAAGTGGGCTACGTTATTACGCCTTTTCTGTTTAGTTTCTCTCCACTTGATTGCTTATCGTCACGGGTTCTTATGGTTAATAATATTTTTCCATTATTAACCTACTAAGCCCAATTCTATTTTTAATTATAAATTCTATGTTCATTAATATAAATAAGGAAAGTTATATCCTCTTTTTTTCCCTAGGATATTTATTTGATTACTTCCCTAATTGGACTTAGTATTTAAACAACAAATAATATCCATTAATCCGCTTATGACACCCATTTGTTTCTATTTCTATACTTATTTCCCTTATGACCATAACAGTCATATTTTCCTACGGCAACCATTTATCAGATATTCTTATTTTATCAGTCCCGAAGTATCTAATTGTTGTACCCCAATAGACAATTACTATCTTTATTTATTTATTGTTGAATATGTATGTATGTATGTATATGTGTATGTATATATATATATATATATATATATATATATATATATATATTTATGCACCAGACCTCTCACACTAAGTTGACTACTCTTGGATGGTGGATTTGCCAGTCGGTTCTAGTAAGACTTCTACCACAAGTTGAACTTAGCCTCGTGCCTTGGTACACTTATATTTATGCATTAGAACCCTCACATTAAGCTGACCACCGGTGGATGCTTGATTTGCCGGTCGGTTCCGGGCAGACTTGTACCATAAGTTGAACTTAATCTCGTGTTTAAATGCGGTTATAATTCAAATTTCCTAATTTGGGGTATACAACATTTATCCTAATTAATTTTAGGAATTATACACATTATCCTATTATATTTACTTTACACAATCCACATTGGTCACAATTGTTATTTATTGATTTGCGGTCCTATTTATAGCAATTAATTATATTTGTTGCTGCAAATGGTCACCACAAATATATTAATTCAATATGGATTACATTTACATATAATTCCGTAATTGAATCTTACACATTCAACATTCCATACAATGTGTATTTTACCGTTTTACGCTGATTTGCATAGATAATATATATATATATATATATATATATATATATATATTTATGTTTTCGTGCGTTCAACATAGTTATCATTTTTATTTTTGTTATTAGTATTATTTTTAAATTAAATGTTTTGGTTAAATCAATAACCAAACATTCCTTTTTTCATTCAATCTTACCTAAAGGTTTCAAGTTTCACAAAAGACCGTTGGCCGTAATCATTGTAAATAATGCCTAATTAGTGGATTGTCATATTTCCAAATCACAAGAAATATATGTAACTATAATTCGGAACAGTTGATACAAATTACGCACAAATATATATTTATACGTACATTTGCACCACTTTTCCCTTTTTTATCCTTTTTAACATATCTCTTATGATTTCAAAATAATGCATTTTTATTCAAAAGGAGAAAAACGACATATTTACAACATTCAAGCCAAAACCCAACAACATTGAATACAAACAGGCATATTTCTTTTAACATTACAATCACACAATTTACAAATTTCACATTTTTACCAAAATTTCATTATTCAACACTGAACTAGAGATCTGAAATGTAACTACATCTAAATTGTGTTTAATGGGATTGATTTCCAGATCTATAGTGTTATGCAATGTCCACAATAAATTTTATAATATAATTGCAATTTATTTCATAACATGAGTGTAGGAATACGTATAAACAAGTTTAAGAATCCTACAATTGGTATTATGCATAATAACAACTTATAATTCACAAGTTTTAACAATGCTTATAATCTGTCTGATGCTTGTCAATAAATTCACAATACTTAAATGAATAGATCTGATAGGGAATTGGTATAAAACATAGATCTAATTCAAATGAAATAGATAAGTTATAATAATTGTATTCGTAAATTTCCCACTCACCTTATAGCCTCCAAATCCAAAGTTTGGATCTTTTAAGCCTACAATCCCCAAATTCTTATAAATCTACAATTTATCTGGAAATGGGAAAATTCCAGATCTATAGATGTATAAGAAAACAGGGAGAGAGGGGAGAATCTGATTTGGAGCGTCAATTAGCCTTCTTTTCCATTAGATTTGTTTATCCTCTCAATTTCATATGAATTGGATATGATTTGTTATGTATATATTTTTATTTTAGAAATTAGGTCTGGAGAAGGAGGAAAATGCCAGAGCTCTGCTGCCACTGCAGATTTATGTGGAAAAAGAATGAGGCCTTACCCCTTTATTTCTAGGGGTGGAGATGGCCTAGGGCCGTTGGATTAGTTTTAAGCTATATCCGTCCATTCGTTATACAAATAATATCACCTAACCTTACAAAAACCTAGTCATCACTGGGAAAACGGACGCCCAGTAGGTCGACCGTCGATCGACATCTATGGTCGAATGCCCGGGCCTCAGATGCCTTGGTCGGCTTGGTTAAATAAGGTAATATACAGTTATAAATTCTGATTTATTTATTTTTCATCCATTTTCATATTTCGTCTGTAACTTTTTCATACGGACTCCGTTCGGGAGACTCCATACATGAAAATTGACCAGAATTCCAAGATGAATGCATTGGTTAAAGTTTCATGGTCAAATTCCATCATTTGCAAAAATTCATAATTTTGAGATTCTAATTAAATAACTATTTATTGTCAAAATTTCGGGTTGTTACATCTACACTTAGTACCAGGATTTGGTACAGATTAATCGGATCAATATTATTCTAGTTGATCGAGTCGGTAGGAATTGCCTGATCGAAACAGTATTTTTCTGTAGAATATGATTGGATCGGATTTCATAAAAACAAGGCAGATAAACTGAAAACCATTGATTGACACATGGTAATTTTGGACTTAGAAACGAAGCAATCAACCAAACTGAGCATGACATCAGATACGAAGGACAAAATAACGATCCCTTCAAGGGGTCAGTATCGGTTCCTGTAGCATGAGGGATGGGATAAGTAAATTCCTAGATGTGGGAAAACTCTGGATTCACTTTTTCCTCCTTTGACTTTTGGCCAATCCGAGCTCTTCTACATCTTTAAATAGGACACTAAATGGGTCATTTTGGGGATCTTCAGCTGGCATTTGGACATTACTATGCAAGAAATTACTAAATCTTAACGAGTATTATTCTTTCTCTACATTTTTAAGATCAACTCAAATTGTACTTGTAATCAAACAATATAAATATCCGATTATGCTCCAGTTGACGTAGGAACATTTTCAGAAACATTACAAAATTTTTGTCTTCATTTGCTTTTATTGTATTATGTGACTGCTTTGGGATTATTATATGATTTATACACGAATCACGTATTGGCTTTCGATTAGTCAAATCCAATGTCAGCATTTTGGCATGCCAGGAAAGGCATTTGCCTTGATTTGCTTAAGGATTCGGATTGCATGCCCTTGGATTCAATCATGGTTAAAAAGAAGAAGATGGATGCTACTACTTAGGATGATGCGTTGAAAACCACTCTATATAACTAACTCGCTAAGATATGGATGTAGTGGTCAAGGAATTTGTAGCTAACTTGGAAAGGTAGAGAAGACTCCTCAAACGGCAAGAGGAGATGATGAAAACATTTCTAGCTTAGATGGAGGAATTCGAAAGGCCACAAGGAAAATGAACGTCGAGTGCGACAGCAGTTTGCTTCACTCATTGTTATTCATCTTGATGGTGAATGCTCGCTTTGCCTGATAAGTGGACAAGGGATCTTTGCTTTAGTTGCCTTAGCTAGCCTAGAACTGAACCTTGGACGGATTGGTTCCAGTTAGGCGAATTGGTCTCTGCTACGCTATCTTAACAACTTGAGTTAGCCTCTAGCCTTTTTCCTGGCCTAGGAGCTGTCTGTGAATTTGCCTCATTGTACACCAACTTTCCCATCAAATTGGCTTAGGTCAGTGCTCACCCAAACAATCTGTATTGCACAACCTCTTATCTTAGAATCACACCTTCCTTTCTCTTCTGAAGCTTTGATCTTTGGTCATTGGCGGCTGCTTTCTTAGTGTTGCTTGGATCCTGCCTACTTTCGACGTTGACGTATATAGAATAGAGCCTAATCGTTAGAGTCTCGACGTGGTGGGGTACGCATCGCTCTTTAGCTAGAGCGAAGCGAGTCGCTGGCTACTGTTTTCTTTCCTATCAGGCCAGATGTGGCCGAGAATGTTATGTGACCAAGGACAATTTTGTGGAAGGGAAGGCTGACCCTACCTATAATATAAGGATGTTTACTGATTAGCGAGAAGACACTGGCAGGAAGGTCTTGAAGCTCAACAAAGTCAAAGCCCGTTGACCTAAAAAGGATCCATGGAGCTCTTTCTTCTTGTGCCCCATTCCAAAAGCAAAAAAGATAAGGAAGGGTCAACTAGTGAGAAGTCTTACCCTGGGAGTTTATACCTTTATTGGCTTTGCAATCCCTCTTAAGAAGTGGTTAAGGTCAACAAGAAATTCTATTGATTCCATTCAGCGAAAGGTGCCCTTCTCTCACAAGTTTGATACCTCCACCCATAGATCATCCAGGGCAATCCGCATGAGTTTTGTTGTTCATACATGAGCCATAGAAGGGCCTAAAATAAGGCTTTTTGAATAAGCAGTTCCATACCAGTTAAAATTCGATGGAAGAATAGATTGCAACTTCAAGATACACTCTTTTGTATGATTTAAGGGGCCCATGACTCCCTTGCATAGTAATGTCAACAGTTTCAGCAATTTTACCTTTGGACTGGAATCTGTTCATGCCAAGAAAATTGACAAGCATTTGCAGTTGATCCACTATATATATATACAGACACACACACACACACTCCCTCTCTCCACTTTCATTACAACATTAGTTTGTAAAGCATTTCATTCTCCATTATTATTTCTTCCATTACATTTTATTATTATTTTCATCCATTATGAAATTTAGATTTCAAATGTGTATAATAGTTTAAGCTTTATATGTACAAATATATACATACACATTTACATATATAGTTATTTCTGATAATAAATCTTCAAAGGACCACAACTTCTTTGTTTAAACTTCAATCGGAAAACATTATTTATGAAATTCATCAGAAAATCTCCATGAACACAATGACATAGGTTCCATGGCCAAATTCTATAACTTATAAAATGTTTCTTTTTATATTTCCCAATCTTACTAATTAAAATTATTTTAATTAATTATTTTAAAAAGGAGGGGAATTACAAATGTACCATAATTCATTAACCCACAATATGAGCACTCAATTTGGCATACGATACAATATACCAAATGGCCACACTACAACACCATATAGCATTAGCTACTTGTGGCGAATTACAAACCGTGTCGATTACAACTCCTTTTCTAATCGTGAAATTTTAGCCTACAACTCAAGATCGTACTCAAGTCCTCTTTGACACATTGGAGGATCCATCCATTAAAAGAAACTGCAATAGCCATAAGATTCAGGCATTTCTTTACTCGACTACGTCTACAAGCATAAATTCTACAACCTGCACTCATGTTATTTTTCCGCGATCACGCCACATCTGACTCTATAGGAACATAGTCTCTATGGAGGGGCCTCTCTGATAGCTAATTTTATACCATGAATTTTTCACTTTACGCCATGTATAGCAACATAGTATCCTATTTAAATGCGATTTTTCTCCAACATTGTCTTCCTCTTTGGTGCAAATTTGTTTACTTGAAATCATTGTTGATTTTCCTTAAGATGTATCCGACAGTTTGAAATAGGGTTGCTGCAAATTTAGCGATAACTGAGTTTCAAGAACGCATTCATAATTGGTCACATTGACCGTAGAAGTAAACTCAAAATGAAAACATTTCATAATGTCTCATCATCAATTTTTCATTGATCCATTGGCGCTAAATATAAAGAAATGAAATTATGACCGAAGTTAAAAAAAGAATGGAAAATCAGCTTAAACTATTGAAAATTATCTTAGATTATGATGTGAATCTAAAAAATAACATAATATCAACAAGAGATGGTGTATAATTAAGGAGAGGAAGGCGGTTGAAGTTTTGGTTTACGGTGGTTAGTTTAGTAAGGTAAAAAATAAGGTGAGAAAGGGGGGATATATTTCTGTTTTAAAACCTACAAATGATTTTCGGTACAACATTTCAAACGGTGTCAACTGGTAACATTTGAAATGTCGTTGGTTGACGCTATTTCAAATGACACCCTAGATGATGGCCCATAAATCATTCATAGGTTCCAAGACAAACCTATAAACTTCCATTCATAGCATACACATGTTCTGCCAAACACCCAATCATTCGTTAGCATCAAAATTCTATAGTGACATTATACAATCCATGGTCATTCAATCAGTAACACAACATTCCACATCGAGTTAAAACAAAACAGTAAACTAACATACCAAATTAAAGTAAAACATAACATCCGACTTGATAACAAGTACATACTAAAAACATACTACGTTATGATAATCAGCGAAAGAAATTTCTATTCTTGAGGTGTGTTTTTACCATTACGCCGTATTAGTAGTACATCCTTCGATGAAGATTAATCAGTTGCTTCCATAATGTTGATCCCCTGAGGTTGTGAACGTCGTGTATGAATTGCTCTTATGAAAGTTGAGAAGCCAATGAAGACGACCCTTTCCCCTTGCCAAATCATTCGTATCTGCTAATCATATGAGATGTTTGAATTGCTTGTATAACTATTGTAGGATGAGGCGATGATGGTGTTGGTCTTGAAAGCAGATTCTTTCCCAATATAAATTGTAAAATACATTTAACACTGAAGCATTTTCCTTTTGAACACTACAACACCTCATCAACCAACTACGTAGCATGGCAACTGTCAACCGCCTGCTAAAATATATTAATTAAATGTATGTAAACTAGTATTAGTTTATCAATAATTGTAGATACCACATTCCTCTTAGGATGAGTTCTACAATTACATGGATCTATCTCAAACTCATGCCTACCTCGAATGGGTGTTCTTTAGCCGAAGAATATATTGATGTAATCTATAGTACTCATCTATTAGTGTGAGGTCGTGTCCTTATTGGCGTGCATATGGCGATGATTTTATGTCATGGTCGCCAAAACATACTGCCTAAATGCAGTGTTGATTCTGCAGTGAGGAGGTACTTCTGCCTTCTAGTAAGTGTCACCGGTGTAAATGAAAAAATATTAAAAAATTATTACATTGGCGTTATTTTAAACAACTTCAATGTGTTTTTCCTAACTCAGCGTTGAGTTGGCCAAAATAGAACTACGTACGGTTATAATAAATTTCGAAAGTTAATCGCTTGCACGATAAATTTTCAAAGTTGGGTCTGTAACGACCCGTGTTTTTCGACCATTTGAATCTGAATATTTAAATTAGTTTTAAATATTTTATTTGAAATATTGATGGAATTTAATATTTAATTCATTATTTAAACGAAGTTCGAACGTTATATATTTATATAATTATAAATCGAGCATGAAAATGGCGTGCAGTTCGTAAATTCGAGTTTTGAACTTCAACTGAGAATACAGGATTTGATATAAGTCGGATTTCTATGAAACAAGAAACGATGGAAGCATGTTGATGATAATTTTTATATGAAAGAGAAAAATCCAGATTTCGTGTTATAGATTGCTAGTTATGGCTAAATCAAATTTTGAAAAAAATGCTATGGAAAATCGTTATTTAAATATCGACCTTTAAAATGGTCGTTTTGCAAACGGACCCAGATTTCGATGAAATCACTTTCATTGGGACCGTAACGTTAAATTATTGCACGGTGTCAAATGGCGTGGCAAACCGATGTCGTATGTGGCCACGGTAGCCGAAAACGCCCAGTTATTTTCTATAGCGCGTATTTAAATAAATAAAGGGATATTTGAGTGTAACTTGAGCAAACGATCGAATTAGGCCATGAAACTAGTCCCGTTGAGTTCGTATCGTCGATTAGAGCCAGGATAGGTATATAGTTTGTTATTTTAAGAGACCGGCAAATTTGGTGTTCAGAAGGGTATTGCGGTACGCGGTAAAAATTACCTACCGAGGAAACAGTCTCAGAATGCAACGAAACTAGTGCCGTTGGGTTCGTATCAACAAATTATTGTAAGATTTGACAGTTTCAGGTTGATTTGATTTATCTGGTGATCGTGGAAAAATTAAACGCGTGTTTATTTCTGGTTTTATAAAGGAAATTTTTCCATACGACCTCGAATTTCGACGAAACTTGTCCCATTGGGTCCGGAATACCTTTTTACACCAAGATTAGCATTTTTATCAGTAGACAGAGATCATTTATAAGGGTTTTAATTAACTACTTTACGGCGAAGTTTCGATAGAAATAAATTAATATATAAATCCTAACCATTTCCTTATATATACCAATACCATACAGAACCCTAGTCAAACGTTCATCTTCGGTCAACCCAAAACATAACTGCCACCCTAAATAGAACAGACGACCGTGAATTACCCTCGTTCCACCTCATATATCCACTAATCCACCAATCGAATCACTAAACCTCCAACGGAAAAAGGACTAGCCTCAGGAGACCTCCAAATCGAACGGCTATGATCGATTTTCCTGCACTGTACTTGCTAGAATCGTGGTGGGGAGTTGTGGCTTGCGAGGCTGTTTGCAAACGATAGGAAGAGCGAGGAGGTTGGGCACTTCGGTCGAGGGAGGAAGGCGGAGGGGCGCACCGCCTGGCAGGGTCAGATCAACGTCCGATCATCGGACTTGGAGTCCGCAGTCAGTTTTCTTGCGCGGTGAGGGCTGTTCAAATGGAACCGAAACCGTGAGTGGATGAAGGCCTGGAAGAAGCTTTAATACGGCCATCTGTTTGCTTAAAAAGGGAGCAGTACGAAGGAAATGAACAGATGGGTTGGCCTAATTCTTTGTTAAAAACGTAATTAAACTATTGTTAAGCTTTGATTTAATTTATTTAACCATATTCTAAAGTGTAAAAAAATGCGTGGTTACAGGTTTCAACCGCATCAGTTGTTTTGGGAGAGAAGGACAACAGTTCGGCCGTCCTTTTGTTCAACCATAAAGTGCAACTACGTGGTTTAATAACTAATTAAGTTAGCTAACCCTGATTTAAGATTTAACTGTTTAACTATAGCATATAACTGAATCATTTTGATCAACCGGGGTTTTTAATTAAATTTATGGAGCTAATCTGGACAGGATCGAGATCAACCGGGGTTTTTAATTAAATTAAACGACTGTTTAATTTAATTAAAACCAAGCCGTTAACCATGGAATCAGTCAAGGTGAGTTAAACTCACTCAGTTTTCCCAATTATATTTTATATAAATTGGGTTTTTATTTTGTGTGCTCTGCTTGCCAATGGTTGATTGTTTTGCTGGTTATATATTTATCTATTGATTTAAACGATGAAATTAAACTGTGTTTAATTTCAGTGAAATACAAAATCGTTATTCTAACGATTGATCCAACAGAGGTAACTCACCCTGTTGGTCACGTTTATTTATAAGCGTGCTTAATTGTTTGAATTGTTATGTTATTTGGTTGGTGTTAAATGGGTGTTATCTATTACCAATTAAATGTGATTGTTTTGATTGTTGATTTTTGACTGAGTATTCAAACATCTGTTTGTTTTAAACTAATGGGCATTGTTGGTTAAGTGTTTGGCAGATAATGGCCTATAAAATCAATCGGGTTATAAATATCAATTCACCGTCAGGTGAATCGATAGAGCTGAAGTTATAAAATTTATTTTATAACTAGAATTAGATTTTTGAAATATATTATGTTGAATAAAAGTTATTTAAGAGAAATAAATAAATATTTTATTTATTTAAGACTTTGATTGGTTATAAATTTATTTTACAAAGTAAATGATGATGTTAATCAGATTTACAAGTAGGAGTATGAGAAATAAATCGAATGGTAAAACGTTGATAATTGTTTTAAAATGAAAAATTAATGGAATTTATTTAAATTAATTATATTTTTAATTAATTTAAAGTGAGAGTTGATTGGAATCGGTTAGTGTAATAACCGTGGTTTAAGTGAATTTAATCTACAGTTTTGAATTGGAAGTGCTGATCGAATTAATGTGTTTTGATTTAAATAGTTAAACCAATATTGTTCAATTTAGATAAAAAATTTAAAAGGATTATTATTTATTTAAGTAAATAAGAAAATTAACTACTGAAGTAGTTAATGATTGAAGAAAAATTTTGTTTTAATTAATAAGAATTTAGAAAATTACTTTTCAAAAGTAATCAAGGTTGAAATGGAAATCCAGTGAAATGGTGAGAAGAGTTTATGAATGGGTTATATTTAAAAGTCCAATTCTTTATAATGAGGTTAAAAGGGGAATTTCAACGAATACAATAGCTTAAATAATTGTTGCTCAAAGATTTGAATTTAAGTTAGAGGAAATTAAGATAAAAAGGGTTTTAAATAAACCAGGATAATAAGTGGGATTTGAAGTGTTAAAGGCGTTAAATTTACAGTAACGTTACTTGAAAATGACGTCAAGTAAAAAGGTAATTTGAAAGGAGATTGGTAAAGGTGGATTGGGGGTAAAGAAGTGGGTCGTAGGGTTGTATAACCAAATCCAACAGTTAAATAGAATTTGTTTGAAACTAAATGGAATGTGGGTTTGATTACAACTTATATTTATCTGAGGATATGAACGTTGTTGATCAAGGTCTGAGAGGTAATTAAAATACCCCAACTTGAACAACATCAGGATTATCTGAAGATGATATTAGTTGGTAATCGTAAATGAGGTTAGTAATAGTTCATTATTTCCATTAGTGAAATAATGCAACGGTTGGTGAAATTTGGGATTTTATAATGAGAATTCCGAAGTAGAAAGGAAAGTAAAAAGTAACGTGAGGATATAATGATATTCTCGGATTAGGAAGGAAACGGAAAGTTAGTTTTATTTTATACAAATAAATATTAGTTATTTTTCAAGAATGGAATTAAAGAGATTACGTAAAGCTATTTACGAATAATAAGTGAATGGATTTTCCAAATTTTTAAATAATAAAGAAGGATGAGATGAATGTTTTTGAAAGGAGAATTAAGTAAGAATTGAATATGGTTATGAGTTATTTTTACCAAGGATTATAATGAATTTGTTTTGAGAACATTGGTACATTAAGTAAGAATTCAAATATCGTATTTTAAAATATTAAAAGAGTTAGAACTTTTAATTAAACAGAAGTGAATCAGTTTGTTTTAATTAAAAGGCCAACTGATGCTGAACGCTGAACCAGTGAACTCATTGGAGTGTCATGATTTGAAACACTGTATATTTTGATAGTTAAAACACCGACTATCAAATCTGTCCAATACGATTGTTGGTACGGAAAGACCGGGATCGAATTTATATTCGAAAACCATTCCGACCAACAAATGCGTGAAGATATCAGAAGACGGTCGAGATGGAGCATTGAAGACCGTAGATTTTCATTAACGAAAGAACCACTAATCTTCTCTGCCTGGCAAGCAGAGATAAACCGTGTTTCTGTCGTGGTTGGGATCTACGGGTTGCAAGGACTTCTCGCTACTGATCCATGGGGTGATTCCTATATGGATGCGGTAGGAGAGTGCCTTCGGTTCATCCCGTTCCTGGATGACTTGTATGGATGGATGTCTGACAGAGTATTTCCAAAGAGCCACGTACGTTGATTTCTTCAAACGTGCTATAGTTGTTGGCGGGGAATTGCCATTCTCTTAGCTTCTAACTAGAGTATTTTTGTGGACGTCAATTAGTGATATCTGACGGATCTAACGATGTGGCATTCAAAGTGAATGGTGACCAGATGTTAAAAGATAAATTCTGGCCTCAAGCCTCATCAACCGGGAAATGACAAAAATTGGGCAGGCAGCATGGCTATGTGGGTCGCTCCCATTAGGGTGTATAATCACCTATCTAGAGAAAAATCCTATTTGTTTCTTTGATCTATATGTCGATGCTGTCCCTTTTCGGGAGACGGTTGCTGATCCCAACCGTCGGTGATATACATTCGATATACTCAAGCGAAATGAGTTTCTTATTCGTCTTCTGCTTGAAACACTCGCTGCTTCGCTACCTCTTACGTGTTGGTAGCCACCTTTCTCTCCCCGTAGCCAAGTGCTTAGACTGAGTCCCCGTAGCGTCAAAGAAACCTTCCCCGGGACCTATACCAGTCTATGAGACGAAGCGCTTCCTCTCCCGAGCTAGCTATCGCTTCCTGCATGAACTGACTAACCGCGCCCACGGCATACTGTATGGCCTTAGTCGGTCATGTGTGGGCCGGATTGCAAGAAGTTCTTGTTGAACCCAGTGTATTTGTCTCTAAAGATACACTATCGGCAGGTGGTCCCATACCTTGTCATTTTGGAAATCCAATCTCCAATAAGCGCCCTACGGTTTTTGATTTTATATTATATATGTAGAGCGTGAGATGCAAGTGTTCTACTAGATTCCTATTTACTTGTATTTAGACATTATTATAATATCAGACAAGATATTGGTTTCGAAAATGTTTTGGGTTATCGTAAGGTAAAAACCGTTCGTGTTTATGTGTGGATTTGGTCTTACGATTATCCGTTTCTTTTGAAAAGATTTCAACTTTAAAAAATCAGGTTGTGTGATACCCTTAATACTGTGCGAGTTTATCTCACTCTGGTTCACCAGACCGACCCGGTGTTTTGTAAATGCTCGGGTTAGCCCGGAGTGTACAGGTTCAGGTTATCGAATGCTGTGAAGTCCAGAGACGAGCTGGAGATGTTCGAACGTATGATACTATATAGCTACTATTCCGTTGTGTGTTGTATATGGGAACAGGTTATTATAACTGTCCCGTAGTGTGATGTACTCTGATATTGTAAGTATTTTTAAAGCTCTCAATAAAGATTTATTTCTGTATTATATTTTGTTCCGTTGCGATGTGAGACTCTGTGTTGTGTTGTTTCTTCTTCTTCTTCTATTCTAGTATTTCTTTCTTTCTTATCTCACCCTCTAATTTCTTTCTAATAACTATCAAGTGTTTTTGGTGCTTGGAGGGTCGGCATGAGTTACGGTAAGGGTATTTATATCGATTTCCATGGCCGAAAATTCTTGGGTCGTTACAGGGTCAAACTTAAAAAAGTAAATTAATGAGTTAAACTGGAACCAAATTATACATTTAGACTGGCGTTATCCTCATAATTCCACGAAAGTAATTTTTTCTGATTTTAATTCTTTTTCTCTTTTTTTTCACAGCTTCACTTTTCATTTATTGTGGTAGTGCTTAATGTTAGTGCTTTATAAGAAAATCCATGTTCGACATAATCTTAAGTAATCATATCATTTATTGCATGCAACATGAAAAAAATAAACAATTCTACAAGTTGAATAATTCATAGAACCCGCATAAATCGTACAATTTCACTATTTCTGCATTCTTTCTTTTGTCAGATTCAGTAATGAAATTTAAATTTAGATTAACAATAATTATGTTGAAAATTAAATTATTTTTAAACTTGTTTGTTCAACATTCATCAAAAAACTATTTTATACATTCCTATTTTTTATATTTCTCTCTTCTACCAATTTTGTTTTTAACTTTAAATTTGTCCACCAAAACATGTGTAGCATAGCTTTTTAGTTGTGAAGATAAAAGAATAGCTACTAGCTTGTTGTTATTAAAATTATATGAATATCCTTTGGGGAACCTCCTATCTTTTTTAAAATAAGAATATACTTTGCAAAAATGAAAGCATAGTTATTTGCACTCCAAATTTGCTTCATGGGTGACTCATTTTTTATTTTTTAAAATTTATTAAGGGGAGGAAATTAGAAAGTAACATCCTCTCAAACTAAATGTAATGTCCCGTATTTTTATGGTATAATAATTAATTAATTAATTTAATTATTTAAATAGTGATTTAGAGATTTAAATGGTTGTTTAATTAAATAATATTGAATATTTAATTAATATGAATAATATAATAATATATTATAATTCCCAAAGGGTCGGCGATATTTGAATTCATAATACTGTGTGAATTTGATCATTTATAATATTTAATTCAGTCTAGAATTGAATTAGAATAATGAATATATTATTTGAACGACAGTTGAACGTATAAATTATATTATAATTATAATCGAGCTCGAAACGGCACGGTAGTTCGTAATTTGGCGATTTGAACTTTAAACGAATATACAGAATCCGTTTTAAGCCGGATTTCTGTGAAACAAGAAACGTTCGAATCTGTTGAAATGTATTTTTCTAATGGAGGAGAAAAATCAAGATTTCGACTTATAGTTTGTAAGTTATGTCCAAATCAAAATTTCAAATAGTCGCTATGGAACCATTTATAAACCGTAACGATATATTTAACTATAACTAAATATTGGCTTCAAAATTGGACAAATCCTCTTAGGCGAAGTTATAATTTAATTTTTAGAAATTTTCTATAATTTCTATTTCGTAAAATAAACACTTTTTATTTTGGAGTATTTTACACCCTATATCAACATTTCGTGATTTCACAGAATAAGTTAACGGACCTATATTATTATATTTTTGGGATCATGGGACATTGCTTGTTTCACCGGTATTTTTATTTTTATCGACAACAGTCTGTATATGTACAATGTTTTATATAACGGAGTAATGGAATTTTGTAAATCAAAAAAAAAAACATATGCACGTTTTCTGTCTTGTCCCTTTACGTCCTTCCTTCATTCAATACCCAATACCCTTCCAAACATAAACCTATCTTACATTTAATACTTCTGAACAAAACCGTCCTCTTCTATACACATTTTTGCCTTAACCATTAAGCAACTATATTTCTTCATATGAAAACAAGAAACTCTGGTGTTCGTACCAGCTAACCTATGAAAACCAGGAGCTATCCTGTCTACTTCATCCGCTAGTTTTCAATGGAAATAGCATCTTACCCTATTTTCCTTTTGTTTTCAACCTGAAGTGTATCTTTAATAACACAACTACCCTATCTGTTGCAAACAGTGTGTATACTCTAATCTAGATTTAAATAAAAGAAAACAAAAGTCTGCCAAACTAAATTGGAGGAATTACACCAAGCTAAGATGTCAGTCCTATTGCTTGGCAACAAAGTATCAAGATATATAAATATGCGTCTTTGTATTCTCTTCTGCCAAGGAAGCTTCAACGAAGATAAATGGCATCCAAAGGAAACCACAAGACTAAAAATCCTCAAACAATTCATATAAAATCCTAGAAATCTTCGTATGTACATATTTCAATTCCTCATGGTATACTCTTCAACCTGGTACCAAGTTTACGGAGTGCGATGCTTGTTTTCAAAGAACAAAAAAAATACAGCGTGTGTTATTCTAGGATTCCCATATTTTTGTGATAGAATCAAGCGTCGATCCGTGTATTGAGCAGTGTTTTTGGATAGAGGAGATGAAATAGTGTTTGTTTGCGTAGTTCTGGAAAATTCGGTGATGAAAAGTAACGCACTGATCTTCGTGCGTGGATGGATTGCCGGGGAATCGCACGGAGGAAATGGTGATCGAAGTGAGGATGGTTTGTACAGGTAGAAGGAGAATTGGTAGGAGATTTAGATGGTGATTACGGTTTGGAAATCTATGGAGTAACGAAGGAGTTACGTGGATGTAAGTTTTCAGTCATGGCCCTCAAATGGAGCAGTGGGTTTAAGTTTCTTTTGGGAAGAAGGAACTGTTTTTAACGGGTCAGTACAGGAAGTATTTTGGGCCGGTGGTGAAAGGGTGAGGCCCATTTGATAATAATTTAAGTTAATTCTTTTTAATTAGTATATAAGCTTGTAAATTTAATAACTTATTCATACGTGATCGAAACTCAGCGAAACAAGATCCGTTAGTATCGTATGGACGGTGGCTACACCATGGAACTGACTGGGAGTGAATTGAAGCTCGTTACAATTTATAGCAAAATAAATTGTCCGATCTAAATCGACAACAGTTATCGTTATTTAACGATACAGTCCAATGTGACTAAAACTCACCAACTCTACCAGTTCATATTTTTATAATGTATTTTTAGAGCTGATAAATGATGATTGATTGCTGTATGTTGATTGTTTGGTTGAACTGCTAATTGGTTGGTTAAAAATATAGATAACGATATATATATATATATATATCGTTAATCAAATATTGATTGTGTTTATTAGAATATTTCATATTGAAATGTAGTTGATGTTAATTATATTGTTTAACATCTATGATGCAGGGAAACAGGTTGGAGGGATCCAAGTGGATTCCTCAATATTTATAATACTGTTCTTTTCATATACTGTAATATATGATGTGATATATAATCTGTTGTTGACTATGTGTGTTTGAATGATATCAATCATTGTGAATTGGTATTTTAAATACCGTAAGAAATACTGGGATGTAGAAAAGGGGATTTTCAAAGTGTATTTTGAAAATAAATTATTTATATAAAATCAATGGATTTTATATATAAAAGGAAAAGGATTTTATAAAAGAAAATAATTATAAAATCAAAGGAGTTATAAAAGAAATATTTATTTGTTAAATTAATAGAATTGAAAAGAAATATTTATTTGTTAAATAAATATAGAGAATTGAAAAGGAAATATTGGTAAACCATTTACAAATAGAATTGAAAAGGAAATATTTGTAAACCATTTACAAATAGAATTGACAAGGGAATATTTGTAAACCATTTACAAATAGAATTGACAAGGGAATATTTGTAAACCATTTACAAATAGAATTGAAAAGGAAATATTTGTAAATCATTTACAAATAGAATTGACAAGGGAATATTTGTAAACCATTTACAAATAGAATTGAAAAGGAAATATTTGTAAACCATTTACAAATAGAATTGAAAAGGAAATATTTATTTATGAAATAAATAGAGTTATAAAAGGAAATTTTAAATGAGATTTAAGTGTTAAAAATAGAAAGGAGATTTCGTATGAATAATTCTATAAATAGAAGTATATACATAATTTGGAAATGGAATATTATTTTAAATTACAAAATCAAACTTAATGGATTGTATAAAAGAGTTAATCGATTAGAGTTAATTGAAAGGAGTTAATTGATTAGAGTTAATCGAATAGAGTTAATCTGTTAGAGTTAATCAATTAGAGTTAATCGATTAGAGTTAAATCGATTAGAGTTAATAAGTTAGAGTTATCGATTAGAGTTAATCGAATAGTGTTAATCAACTGGAGTTATCGATTAGAGTTAATCGAATAGAGTTAATTGAATAGAGTTTTCGATTAGAGTTAATCGAATAGAGTTAATCAATTAGAGTTATCGATTACAGTTAATCGAATAGTGTTAATCAATTGGAGTTATCAATTAGAGTTAATCGAATAGAGTTATCGATTAGAGTTAATCGAATAGTGTTAATCAGTTGGAGTTATCAATTAGAGTTAATCGAATAGAGTTAATTGAATAGAGTTATCGATTAGAGTTAATCGAATAGTGTTAATCAATTGGAGTTATCGATTAGAGTTAATCGAATAGAGTTAATTGAATAGAGTTATCGATTAGAGTTAATCGAATAGAGTTAATCAATTAGAGTCATCGATTAGAGTTATCGAATAGAGTCAATTGAATAGAGTTGATCGAGTTAGAATTAATCGAATAGAGTTAATCGATTAGAGTAAATCGAATATAGTTTATTCGAAAGGAGTTAATCGAATATAGTTATTCAAAAGGAGTTAATCGAATATAGTTTATTCGAAAGGAGTTAATCGAAAGTAGTTTATTCAAAAGAAGTTAATCGAATATAGTTTATTCGAAAGGAGTTAATCGAATATAGTTATTCGCAAGGAGTTAATCGAATATAGTTTGTTCGAAGAAAGGAGTTAATTGAATATAGTTTGTTCGAAGAAAGGAGTTAATCGAATATAGTTTGTTCGAAGAAAAGAGATTATCGAATATAGTTTATTCGAAAGAGAGATTATCGAATATCAGTTATTCGAAGAAAGATTATCGAATATTAGTTATTCGAAGAGAGTTAATCGAATATATCTTATTCGAAGAGGAGTTATCGAATAGAGATTATTCGAAAGAGAATCATACGTTGAATTCGACTGTATCGAATTCGATAAAGTACTATTCACTTTCCATTTTTAATCAAGATTTATTTATTTATAAATAAATTAGTTGTTTGTTCCAAATTAATAAATAAAAGTTCTACTTAAGTTATTATATTTCGGAAGCACGGGATTATAACACTATTGTTATAATCAAATGATTTCTGTAAAAGAAGTGGATTCATAAATAGAATCCGAGAGTTACGTAAGGAAGTTTGTTAAAGATTTGGAAGGTGAACTTTGTCTATTTCGAAGTCAGAACTGTTGTTCAGTTAAGGTCTAAGAGGTAGTTATACCCCAACTTGATTGGCTTCGTTTTTCACTAAGGAATGGTTAAGATTCGATAGTGAAGGTTGGTTAAGTGAATTTAGTTGATGAAGGTAATGGTTTGAGTTGGCATAGCGATGTTTTATTTAAACATCTGCTAAATCCAATGAATGATTTTTGGAAACATTTTCCAAATATAACCAGAGATAATTTCTAATCATAGAAAATGAAATGTTCGATGATAAAGAATACTGGAATGACAGTGATACGTGAAAAAAAAGATGGAAATGTTTTCCAATGATTAATAACGTATATTTTCTAAATTTAGAAAATAGGAAATGTTGAATATATGGAAACAGGAAATAAATAAATTAATGAACTAAAGAGATAAATGTTCAATGATGATTGATCGATAAAATTTCCATCTGGAAATAATATCATTGTTTGCACACGTGTTTTTCTTTGATAGTTAACTCATCGACTATCAAGTTTTTGACCATTTTCGTTGTCAATACGGAGAGACCGAGATCAGATTCATTATCTGAAAACCATTCCGTATGGGCATTAGCGTTGCGATCAAATATGATGAAGATAATTGAAGACAGAGTTATGCAAGGACTGTCCTGTTTACAGAATAGTACCTTCGGTTTGTCCAGTCCCTGGATGACCTGTATGGAAGAATGTCTAACAGAGTATATTTAATGGGTCGCATAAGTTGATCTCTTCAAACGTATTTACGTTTGATGGTGGAGGAATTCGTTTCTCTTAGCTGTATACCCGTTGTATTTTTGGGGAAATCAATTTGTGATTTGGCGGGTATGACGATGTGACATTCAAAGTGAATAATTGTGTGATCTGTCAGAGATAAGCGTGGCCTCTAGCCTCACATCCGGGAAATGAAAAATATCGGGCAGGCAGCATGGCTAAGTGGTTGGCTGCCAATTAGGGTGTATTATCACCTATCTAGAGATATTCATTTCATTCTTTAATTTATTCGATGTTGTCCCATTCGGGAAACGGTTGTTGATCCCAACCATTGGTGATATACATTCGATACACTCAAGCGAAATGAGTGGTCGGTCATGTGTGGCCGGGTTGCAAGATGTTCTTGTTGAACCCAGTGTATTCCTCTCTAGAGGTACACTATCAGAAGGTGGTTGCATACCTTGTCATAGTTGGAAATCCATTATCCAATAAGTGCTCGCGATTTTGATTGTATACTATGTATGTAGAACGTGGGATGAAAGCGTTTCTGCTAGATGATTATTATATTGTGGTTGATAGACACTATTATAATATCAAAAAGATTTGATATAAAGATTATTTGGGTTATCGTAAGGTAAAAAACCATCCGTGTTTATGTGTCTTACGATTATCCTTTCTTTCAAAATGATTTGAAAGTTAAATCAAAATTGATTTGGATTCTCATAAGGGAAAAGCCCGTTCCGTTATACGGCGTGGTCTTATGAGATATCGTTTTATTTCTCAAACTATTTTAAATCGTTTTACTCATACCAGTCCCATAACTGACCTCGAGTTTATTTTGTTTTATTTTCCCTAAACTCTTGGGTGCCCAATTTTGTACGGGCAGTCAATTAGTCAGGATTTTACAGCTGTACTTGGAGAGCTTGGAGCAGAGGCTTTAGGATTTTATAGCTATTGTTATTTCTGTTGTGTTGTAAGTGTTGTACTCTGATAATGTTACTGTATACATATACTGGTTTTATTTCAATGATATGTTGTTCCCGCTGTGAGATTCGTGTTACTCTGATGTTGTATGTTCTTCTACTTCTTCTTCTATTCTAAATTTCTATCTTATCTATTCTCACCCATTATTTTCTTTCTATTGGTTTTCTGGTTTCCAGTGCAATTTGGTTTGGACTTGTGTTATTTGGTCAGCTCAAATTGTACCGGAATTTCGGGACACTACAGTTGGTATCAGAGCTGAAGGTTAAGTAATTACCTTGTCTCTGTGGCGTGACTCAGTAGAGATGGGGTTAGTAATACCCTAGATTGAGTTGAGTGTATATATATAAGCGCGTATTTGTTATTGATATAAAAATTGTTTAATATTGTGGAGATTTATTGGTTGAGTTGTTTATGGGTTCTGGTCAATCATTTTGATCCACTGTATCGGTAGGGGTTTATAAACACTTGAATACGATGAACCGACATAGTATGTTTTGAAAAAAGGGTAATGATATAATTTACCCAAATATATTTTGATATAAAGAAAATATATATTGGAAATATTATCGTATATTGGATGTGTTGGTTGTGATTATAATCAGATAAGATTATAATTAAAACGGATATGTAAATAACCAATCAAAATTCGTATAAGTGTTACGACATGAATTAAATCTGAATTTAAATCAAAATTGAAATTACAACTCTGGAAAGTTGGAAAGGTGTTTGTAGATGGAGTTGAAATTAATATATGAGAATTTTAAAATCCAGAGAGATTTTAAATTGTTTTACAAGCATTGTGAAGGATATTTTGAAATGTATTTCAAAATGGAAGTATTTAGAAATGGTTTTGAAAGTGATATAGTATTGAACTCACTTCAATCGCTAGAAAATAGATTCTGATGAAGATCATGACGTCATCGGTGTTCATTTTCGAGTGTGTAAGTGACGGATTACTACCAAAAAGATGATTTTTGAATTGTTTTGAGAAAATCAAGTTGTTTTGAATTTCGAAAAGAGATATTTGATTTTGGAAAAGCAAAGTTATTTAAAATTCCCAAGCAGATATTGTTTGATTTAAAACCAAATTGAATTGAAATTTGCAAAAGCAAATTGGAGTTGAATTGGATTAGAAGGATATCGAGAAATTTGGATTTGTGGAATAGAAAGTTGAGAATGAAATTTGGCTTGGATAAGCGAATGATTGTGTTGAGAATGAATTAACTGGAAATTGATTGGGAATACATTTATATATGCTGACTTTATAGCAGATTGAAAGTGAAAGAGTTGATATACTCGACAAAAAGGTACAAGTTTATATTCAAATTGGGTATGAGATTTATGAGCCTGTTTGGCAAGCCGCTTGGCTATTTGATTTTCTTTTGGGATGGAGAAGGCCCAGAGAGGCGAGTGGTAATTGTACCGATTGACCAGTACAAAGGAGGTGCTGGCGAAATTTTTCGAAAATTTTGTGTGTTAGAAAACTTTCAGGATTTTTGAAAATTTTAGTTGGTAGGAATAAATTAATATTTTAATTGAAATTAAATTGGTTCAGCAAAATTGAAATTTAAGAAGTAAACAAATATTTTAACCAGTCAATAGGGTTTGTTTTCTACCTTAGCAATTTCGAGGACGAAATTATTTTAAGGGGGGAAGAATGTAACGTCCCGTATTTTTATGGTATAATAATAAATTAAATTAATTTTTTAAATAGTGATTTAGAGATTTAAATGTTTGTTTAATTAAATAATTTTGAATATTTAATTAATATAAATAATATAATAATACATTATAACTCCCAAAGGGTCGGTGATATTTGAGTTCACAATACTGTGTGAATTGGATCATTTATAATATTTAATTCAGTCTAGAATTGAATTAGAATAATGAATATATTATTTGAACGACAGTTGAACGTATAAATTATATTATAATTATAATCGAGCTCGAAATGGCGCGGTTGTTCGTAATTTGACGATTCGAACTTTAAACGAATGTACAGAATCCGTTTTAAGCTGGATTTCTGTGAAACAAGGAACGTTCGAATCTATTGAACTGTATTTTTCTAATGGAGGAAAAAAATCGAGATTTCGACTTATAGTTTGTAAGTTATGTCCAAATCAAATTTTCAAATAGTCGCTATGGAACCATTTATAAACCGTAATGATATATTTAAATATAATTAAATATTGGCTTCAAAATTGGACAAATCCTCTTAGACGTAGTTATAATTTAATTTTTAGAAATTTTCTGTAATTTTTATTTTGTAAAATAAACACTTTTTTATTTTGAAGTATTTTACACCCTATATCAACATTTCGTGATTTCACAGAATAAGTTAACGGACCTATATTATTATATTTTTGGGATCGTGGGATATTGCTTGTCTCACCGGTATTTTTATTTTTGTCGACAACCGTCTGTATGTGTACGAAGTTTTATATAACAGAGTACCGGAATTTTGTAAATCAAAAAATTAAAAAAACAAACAAACATATGCACGTTTTCTGTCTTGTCCCTTCACGTCCTTCCTTCATTCAATACCCAATACCCTTCCAAACATAAACCTATCTTACATTTAATACTTATGAACACAACTGTCCTCTTCTGTACGCATTTTTGCCTTAACCAATAAGCAACTATATTTCTTCATATGGAAGCAAGCAACTCTAGTGTTCGTACCAGCTAACCTATGAAAACTAGGAGCTATGCTATCTACTTCATCCGCCAATTTTCAATGGAAATAGCATCTTACCCTATTTTCCTTTTCTTTTCAACCTGCCGTGTATCATAAATAACACAGCTACCCTATCTGTTGCAAACAGTGTGTATACTCTAATCTAGATTTAAATAAAAGAAAACAAAAGTCTGCAAAACTAAATGGGAGGAATTACACCTAGGTAAGACGTCAGTCCTATTGCTTGGCAACAAAGTATCAAGATATATAATTATGCGTCTTTGTATTCTCTTCTGCCCAGGAAGCTTCAACGAAGATAAATGGCATCCAAAAGAAACTGTAAGACTTAAAATCCTCAAACAATTCACATAAAATCCTAGAAATCTTCATATGTACATATTTTAATTCCTCATGGTATACTCTTCAACCCGGTACCAAGTTTACAGAGTTCTATGCTTGTTTTCAAAGAAAAAAAAATACAGCATGTGTTATTCTAGGGTTCCCATATTTTTGTGATAGAATCAAGCATCGATCCGTGTATTGAGCAGTGTTTTTGGATAGAGGAGATGAAATAGTGTTTGTTTGCGTAGTTCTGGAAAATTCGGTGATGAAAAGTAACGCACTGGTCTTCGTGCGTGGATGGATTGCCTGGGAATCGCACGGAGGAAATGGTGATCGAAGTGAGGATGTTTTGTACAGGTAGAAGGAAAATTGGTAAGAGATTTAGATGGTGATTACGGTTTGGAAATCTATGGAGTAACGAAGGAGTTACGTGGATTTAAGGTTTCGTTCATGGCCCTCAAATGGAGCAGCGGGTTTAAATTTCTTTTGGGAAGAAGGAACTATTTTTAATGGGTCGATGTAGGAAGTATTCTGGGCCGGTGGTGAAAGGGTGAGGCCCATTTGATAATTATTTAAGTTAATTCTTTTTAATTGTTATATAAGCTTGTAAATTTAATAACTTATTCATACGTGATCGAAACTCAACGAAACAAGATCCGTTAGGACCGTATGCACGGTGGCTACACCATGGAACTGACTGGGAGTGAATTGAAGCTCGTTACAATTTATAGCAAAATAAATTGTCCGATCTGAATTGACAACGGTTATCGTTATTTAACGCTAACTATCTAATGTGAGTAAAACTCACCAACTCTACCAATTCATATTTTTGTAATGTATTTTTAGAACTGATAAATGATGATTGATTGCTGTGTGTTGACTGTTTGGTTGAACTGCTAATCAGTTGGTTAAAAATATAGATAACGATATATATATATATATATATATATCGTTAATCAAATATTGATTCTGTTTATCAGAATATTTCATATTGAAATGAAGTTGATGTTAATTATATCGTTTAACATCTATGATGCAGGGAAACAAGTTGGAGGGATTCAACTGGATTCCACAATATTCATAATACTGTTCTTTTCATATATTGTAATATATGATGTGATATATAATCTGTTGTTGATTATGTGTGTTTGAATGATATCGATCATTGTGAATTGGTATTTTAAATACCGTAAGAAATACTGGGATATAGAAAAGGGGATTTTCAAAGTGTATTTTGAAAATAAATTATTTATATAAAATCAATGGATTTTATATATAAAAGAAAAAGGAATTTATAAAAGAAAATAATTATAAAATCAAAGGAGTTATAAAAGAAATATTTATTTGTTAAATAAATAGAATTGAAAAGAAATATTTATTTGTTAAATAAATATAGAGAATTGAAAAGGAAATATTTGTAAACCATTTACAAATAGAATTGAAAAGGAAATATTTGTAAACCATTTACAAATAGAATTGAAAAGGAAATATTTGTAAACCATTTACAAATAGAATTGACAAGGGAATATTTGTAAACCATTTACAAATAGAATTGAAAAGGAAATATTTGTAAACCATTTACAAATAGAATTGAAAAGGAAATATTTATTTATGAAATAAACAAAGTTATAAAAGGGAATTTTAAATGAGATTTAAGTGTTAAAAATAGAAAGGAGATTTCGTATGAATAATTCTATAAATAGAAGTATATATAGAATTTGGAATGGAATATTATTTTAAAATACAAAATCAAACTTAATGGATTATATAAAACAGTTAATCGATTTGAGTTAATTGAAAGGAGTTAAATGATTAGAGTTAATCGAATAGAGTTAATCAGTTAGAGTTAATCAATTAGAGTTAAATCGATTAGAGTTAAATCGATTAGAGTTAAATCGATTAGAGTTAATCAGTTAGAGTTATCGATTAGAGTTAATCGAATAGTGTTAATCAATTAGAGTTATCGATTTGAGTTAATCGAATAGAGTTAATTGAATAGAGTTATCGATTTTAGAGTTAATCGAATAGAGTTAATTGAATAGAGTTATCGATTAGAGTTAATCGAATAGAGTTAATCAGGTAGAGTTATCGATTAGAGTTAATCGAAGTGTTAATCAATTGGAGTTATCGATTAGAGTTAATCGAATAGAGTTAATTGAATAGAGTTATCGATTAGAGTTAATCGAATAGTGTTAATCAATTGGGGTTATCGATTAGAGTTAATCGAATAGAGTTAATTGAATAGAGTTATCGATTAGAGTTAATCGAATAGTGTTTATCAATTAGAGTTATCGATTAGAGTTAATCGAATAGAGTTAATTGAATAGAGTTATCGATTAGAGTTAATCGAATAGAGTTAATCAATTAGAGTTATCGATTAGAGTTATTGAATAGAGTCAATTGAATGGAGTTAATTGAATAGAGTTGATCGAGTTAGAATTAATCGAATAGAGTTAGTTGATAGAGTTAATCGATTAGAGTAAATCAAATATAGTTTATTCGAAAGGAGTTAATCGATACACCCATCTACAGATATTCATTTCATTCTTCAATTAGGGTGCCAATTAGGGTGTGTGGTTGGCTAAGTGGTTGGCTGCCAATTAGGGTGTGTTATCACCTATCTACAGATATTCATTTCATTCTTCAATCTATTCGATGTTTTCCCATTCGGGAAACGGTTGCTGATCCCAACCGTTGGTGATATACATTCGATACACCCAAGCGAAATGAGTGGTTGGTCATGTCTGGCCGGGTTGCAAGATGTTCTTGTTGAACCCAGTAAATTCCTCTCTAGAGGTACACTATCAGATGGTGGTTCCATACCTTGTCATAGTTGGAAATCTATTATCCAATAAGTGCTTGCGATTTTGATTGTATACTATGTATGTAAAACGTTAGATGAAAGGGTTTCTGCTAGATGATTATTATATTGTGGTTGATAGACACTATTATAATATCAAAAAGATTTAATATAAAGATTATTTGGGTTATCGTAAGGTAAAAACCATCCGTGTTTATGTGTGGATCGGTCTTACGATTATCCTTTCTTTCAAAATGAAAGTTAAATCAAAATTGATTTGGATTCTCAAAACAATCAAGTGTTTATGTCTGAACTCATTTAGAAACTAACCAGACCTGTCGGTAAATATGTTTAAAAAATGGAAAAGAAGTAAATTATCTAAAACAGGTAATATATTAGCACCTGACGTTGCTTGCATGTTGTTAATCCCAAAACAATCAAGTGTTGATTCCTTCTACGAAGGTTAAAAAATCGAGCTTAAACCAATGCGTGAATATTGATAATAACGAAGCATGCGACGACCCGCCCTGCACCAGCCTACATTTCCTCCGAAAGTGCGCTGTACACATGCCCAACTAGCACGGGACGGACGTCAGGAGAAAGGAAAGAAGGGGACGAACTAATTAAGAACCTGTAGAGTGTCTCACAGCGCATGGAGTAAAATATAATAATGATAACATACTTGACATAAAACAGGTGAGACAGTGTATAAGCTGATAACTAAAACCAACATCAACATCAGAGCAGCGGAAATCCAAATACAGCTTATTACAACTTTCCAAATTTACTGTCTCTAAACAAAAGAAAGCTAAAATAGAAGATGCACCACTAATGCCCAAGCAGTGATCTTCAACACCACCGGGAGAATACTATATATATATATTACGTGGAAGCCTCCTGCTCGTCTCCGGATCATCTACCCGTGCATCACCAGCTAACCTGTCTCTAGTCTGCTCGTGTGAGCACCCAGAGTAATAAGAGGAGACATAAAACTCTGGGTCATACATAAAGCCTGGTATGAGCGATAAGGATCTAAACAGAATAATAACAGATATACTAAACCATACCTGAACCTGGACCTGCAACCAGAGAGTTAGTACCACATACCGTACAACACTCTAAGGTGTCATAATAAATAGTGTAAGAGTACGGGGGTGGGGTGTGCATGTCAAAATGGTAGCAAACAAATCATCCATAGCAACCATCCTCACATCTCTCACTCAGTGCGTAAAGCATTCGGTGTCCACCACTGTCAATCACTAGACCCATTGAAGTAGTGACGGAGTTCGACTTGTACAACTACTGCTACTACCAAGCTTACCACATGGAGTCATGACCAAATCTTTACAAATGACCCCACTTCATTGGTTTATAGCCCTTTAGTCGTACCTAGGCCCTTTCAGCCCTGAATCCGTTCACGTACTTCCCATACATAGTGATCCAAAGTCATAAACATCGACTGCCCCTTGGCACACGTCCCGCAGCAAAACCCAAATCATGAAGTGAACTCGTCGGTTCCCAACTGGATCCTGAGCTCTAACTTCCCATATTGGACTACCTTTGCATCTCGGGTTATTGGTCAATACTGGGTCGGGTTCTCCTTCTAGCCATCGGTTCGAGTCGAGTCCCCTACCTCGGGTCGGTTCGTAGTCTTCTCCTGTAGCGGTTCGGTTCGGGTCCACAACGTCGCATCGGTTCGGGTCGGGTGTCCTCCTTCGGGTCGGGTCGGGTGTCCTCCTCCGGGTCGGGTCGGGTGCCATCTCCCTTCTAGTTCGTGCCTTCGCTCCGATCCGCTCCCTCGTTCTTCACGTGCTCCGATCCGATCCTCCTCCTTTGGCCGATCCGATCCTACTCCTTTAGCCGATCCGATCCCTTCGTCTTTAAGTTAGTCCGATCCCCAGCATAACCAACATGGCCTTCCTTTTTGCCAAGCCTCTTATGTGCCAGATTCCGGTTCGGGTCGGGTTCCTTGCCCAGGTCTTCTATCTGATCCGAGCCCTTATCCGATCCGATCCGAAACCCTGCACAACTTTCTGCAACTTTTTCCAGCAACTTGTTTACGCCATTCGACGACGTTTTCTACAAATCTAACTATACTAATCAATCACAAATCATGTCAAACAGTCATAGCAACATAGCAAACTAACCACAAACACCAAAACAATGAATTTATATGTCAAAATAGATCAAATATGCCCAAAATCCCATTTTTCCCTTAAGCATGATTAAATAAAACAAATCATAGGGTTAACGAAACTTAACCAAATCGAACCAAATTTCTAACAGAGGCATAAAATATTATTTAAGAATTTCTAAACATTTTTCCAGAATTTATTAGTGTATAAATTCGCTAATCTTCACTAATTACCCTTAATTAACTGTAATTAGTGCAAAAACTATGCAAATCACTCACCTTTGCCACAAAATAAAACACCAAATCTGAAATACTCTCTGTTGGGTCGAATTCCTATGTATAGCAGCAGCTCCAACCTTGCTCTGTTGCTATTTGGCCTTGTTTTGATGTAGTTTAGGCTTAATCTTCACTAAAAATGTGTTTTGGAGTGGTTTAGAGGATGGAATCCATTACTAGGGTCTCAAGAAGGTTTGTGGCGGCTCAATACTGAAATGAAAGTGAATTCCTAACCCTAATCAGCCCTCCTATGCCTCTAAACCCGAAATTCCCCTCTGGGCCTAGCTGCTAATCACCCGGCTCAGCCCAATTAAGCTGTTTTTCACCATATGAAACTTGTTTCAGCCATATCTCCCAAACGGTGAGTCCGTTTGGCTAATGTGACCACTCTACGGAATTGTAAACCATCATCCGTAGCCAACGGAAGTGGTTTCAGGTCAAAATTCCTTTCCAGTCAAAAGTTATGGCCAAAACAGTACCAACTAGGGGTAAAATGGTCATTTAAAAATGGGGAAAAATCATGAACATGGGAAATGACCCCAATAGTCGTCTCGCAAAGTTACATAACCATACGACTTCGTATGTGAAAGAAAGAAATATTCTACGGTCCTGTGATGCGTAGAATACGGGTCGTTACACTCTCTCCCTTAAGAAATTTCGTCCCCGAAATTCCTTAACCCAAAACATACAAAAGATCCTGCATGCCTAACAACCACATACAACAATCAAACATGCAAAACAAGCAAACAGACATATCCTAGCATGCGGAAAACTAAATCGAAGTCAGAATCTTACCAGGCAAAGAGCTCTGGATAAGTTTTCCTAATGTTCTCCTCTGTCTCACAAGTACAATCATTCTCATCCTCGCCCCACTGAACCTTGACTAGCTTCACCGCCTTCCTTCGAAGCTGCTTCATGTCGTGCTCGACAATACGGGCCGGCTTGCGGTTCCCAACCGCCTCGGGTTCTACTTCGAAGTCCTCTAACTGATCAGGTGAAATAGTCATATCTGGGTCGTGAACGAACTTCCTAAGTTGGGAAATATGAAATACATTGTGAACTCCCGCCATCTTTTCTGGTAAGTCAATTCTGTATGCCAAATTCCCGACTAGTTCAAGAACAGGGAATGGGCCAACGAATCTTGGTGCCAACTTGCCTCTCCTGCCAAATCGTATTACGCTCTTCAACGGAGAAATCTTGACAAACACCAAGTCGCCAACGGAGAATTTTAGGTCTCTTCTCCTCTTATCAGCATAACTCTTCTGCCTATCTTGGGCAGCCTTCATTCGTTGTTGAATAGTCTTGATTTTATCTGAAGTTTCCCTCACCACATCTGGTCCAAGCATAAACTTCTCGCCAGTCTCTATCCAACATGATGGTGAGTTGCACGGTTTTCCGTACAAAGCTTCATATGGAGCCATACCAATACTGGATTGGTAGCTATTATTATATGCAAACTCTACTAGATGCAAATGGTCATCCCATGATCCACCAAAATCCAATATACATGCTCTCAAGAGATCTTCCAAAATACGATTCACCCTCTCCGTCTGACCGTCGGTCTGAGGATGATATGCGGTACTGAGATGTAACTCTGACCCTAGAGCCTCTTGTAAGCTCTTCCAAAACCCACTAGTGAACAACGGGTCTCGGTCACTCACAATGCTTTTAGGTACTCCATGAAATCTCACTACCCACTTCATATACAATTCTGCCAACTTGGCTGCCGTTCTAGTCGATTTGACTGGTATGAATCTTGCACTCTTAGTCAATCGGTCTACAATCACCCAAATGCTATCATGTCCCGATCTAGTCCTTGGTAAACCATCGATGAAATCCATCGAGACTTGCTCCCATTTCCATTCGGGAATTTCTAATGGCTGCAACAACCCACTAGGCTTCTTTTGCTCAGCTTTAACTAGCTGGCAATTCATACATTTGGATATAAACCTCCCAATGTCTCTTTTCATCCCTTCCCAGTAGTAGGTCTGCTTCATGTCTCGATACATCTTGTTACCACCGGGGTGTATAGTCAGTTTTGAGTGATGACATTCTCTTAGCACTTCATCTCTCAATCCATTGACATTGGGTACGACTAGTCTTCCATCCTTTCTAAGCCATCCATCTCGATCAAGCCCATACTTGTTCATCCCCTCATCGATACCCATCTCTAACTTGGAGATGATTTCCAATAGGCTAGGATCGTCCCTCTGACTAGAGCCGATCCGCTCAATCAAAGTGGGTTTGACCGTCAAACTTGCTAACATTTCTGGATTCAATTCTCACTTTGGTCTGAAATCATACCCAGCGATGTACTCCAGTTGCTTCCATTCTAGAAACATAGCACCTAAGCTGGCATGTCTCCTACTCAATGCATCAGCCACCGCATTGCCCTTTCCCGGTGTATATGCGATGTCAAAATCATAGGAAGCCAAGAATTCTAACCACCTTTGTTGCCGGAGATTTAAATCCTTCTGGGAGAAGAGATACTTCAACGACTTATGATTTGTGAACAACTCAAATCATTCTCCCAAGAGATAGTGTCTCCACATTTTCAACGCGAACACGATCGCTGCCAATTCCAAATCATGGATAGGGTATCTTTTCTCGTGCGGTTTCAATTGCCGACTTGCATAAGCTACAACCCTACCACCTTGCATCAATACAGCACCCAGTCCGGTACCACAGGCATCCGTGTATACCGTCATCTCTTCATTCCCCTTAGGAATGACTAACACTAGTGCGCATGTCAACTTGTCATTTAGACTCTTGAATGCATTCTCGCACCTTTCATCCCAGACAAAAGCTTGATTCTTCTTGGTCAACTGGGTCAATGGTGCTGCTATCTTGGAGAAACCTTGGATAAACTTACGATAATATCCAGCTAACCCCAAGAAACTTCTTACATCTGTTGCATTCTTGGGCGTAGGCCAATCCTGTACCGTAGCCACCTTCGCCGGGTCCACGGCAATACCATTCTCTGATACAACATGGGCCAAGAACCTCACTTCCCTCTTCCAGAAGTGACACTTAGAGAACTTTGCTTTCAATTGGTGTTTTCTCAACACCTCCATCACTATTCTTAAATGTTCCTTGTGTTCTTCCTCTGTCCTCGAGTAGACCAAAATATCATCAACGAACACAAGGACAAACTTATTCAACTGATCTCTGAATACCCTATTCATAAGATCCACAAAATACGCTGGGGCATTGGTCAGCCCGAATGGCATGACCAACCACTCATAAAACCCAGACGGCGTCCGAAATGCCGTTTTAGCTATACTCTCAGCTTCCACTCTAAGCAGATGAAAACCTGTCGCGAGATCCAACTGAGAAAATACTCTCGTGCAACTCAACTGATCGAACAAATCATCTATCCACGGTAGAGGATACTTGTTCTTCCTCGTTACTTTATTCAACTCGCGGTAGTCTACACACAAACGAAGGGAACCATCCGCTTTGGTAGCAAACACAACTGGTGCTCCCCATTCAGAAACACTCCTTCTGATAAATCCCTTCTTCAAAAGATCGTTGACTTGCACCTCGAGCTCTCGCTGCTCCCTTGTTGCCATACGACGAAGTGGCATCACTATAGGTCTGGCATCTTTTACCAAATCAATACGGAACTCAATCTCTCGGTGTGGTGGAAGCCCGGTCACTTCTTCGAAAACATCCGGATACTG
The DNA here is from genome assembly GCA_030737875.1 of Allium sativum. NCBI lineage: Eukaryota > Viridiplantae > Streptophyta > Magnoliopsida > Asparagales > Amaryllidaceae > Allium > Allium sativum. The sequence goes on from CM060915.1 coordinate 384,384,588, forward strand.
GCCAACCACGGGCAAACCTGACAACTCACTATGCGGAATATCGAGGGAGTTTAGAAAACTAGCCAATACCCCCTCACTGGGTAGACCACCAAACACTATCCTCCGCCCATCATCCGCTCTAACTGTCACCAAAAAGCCCTCACAGTCTACCACCACCCCGTATCTTCGGAGCCAATCTACTCCCAAAATAATGCCAAACCCAGTAAAGCCCAAAACAAAGCAATCACAAACAAACATGCATCCATAACTCGATAAGACCACATTGTGACAAATCATGCTAAGGCTAGTCGAACCACCAATCGGGTTCGTCACTGCTAAAGATCTATCGACAATCTCGGGCTCCAATCCCAACCTATCTACCAGGTCACTAGATATGAAAGAACTGGAAGCTCCGGTATCAAACAAAACTCTAACAGGAACATCATAAACAGAAAGCATACCTTGAATGACGACATTCTTTCCCTTCTCCGCCGCTGTTGGGGTATTCGACGAAGAAGGAATAGCATTAAGGGCGTAGGCTTTCACCATTTGCTTTTCTTTAGGGGGTTGCGGACACTTGTCCTTGTGATGTCCCATTTGGCCACAATTGAAGCACTTCCTATCTGCTGGCTTGGCCCGACAATTACAAGCATAATGGCCCTTCTTACCACAGCTGAAGCACTCAACATCTTGCTTATTCTTTTTCTTCTGGCCATCCTTAGTCTGATTCTACTTTCTCTTATTCTGGGAACCACCCTTGCCTCTACCACTTGCTTGTGGTTTTGGCTCTTCTGCAGATGCAACCTCAGTCTTCGGCTTAGGGTAGAGGCTTTCTGATCTCAATGCTTTCCCCACAATCGATTCAAACGTCTCATCGATGTGGTTAATAAACCTTTCCCCCAAGTACTGATCCAAACCAGTTATGAGTTTCTCATTCTTCTTCTCGACAGTATCAATAAGAGATAACCCATACTTCGACAAAGTGTCGAATTCAGCAATATACTCCGAGACAGCTCTGCCATTCTGCTTGAGCTCCAAGAATTTCTTAAACAACACTGACTTCTGAGTAGCTGAAATGAACTTCTCGCTAAAGCGAGCCTTAAACTGCTCCCAACTAATCTGATCTTCGGGAGTAGCTGCCTTTATAGCATTCCACCAATTCATTGCCCGCCCTTGCAGCTGACGGGACGCTAGCTTTCTCTTCATCGCATCCTCGATACCCAAATCCTCGAAGATACGTTCGCAACTATCCAACCAATCTTGAACATCCGTGGCCGACTCCGTTCCGTGGAACGGCTTCCCACCAAGACTAGTATAATCCTTATTCAGCTTGGCGAAGTCGACTCTCGACGCCTGCACTATTGGACCACCACCATTTCCACCATTGGGAGCTGCCCTCTGCACATCCCTAAGCATCTCTCTCATGAGGTCAGTAAACATCGCCCTCATGTCAGCAGCATTCCCATTACTGGCCCCTCTACCGGTACCTCTAACATATCGGCTCATCGTCAATCTGAAAAAGGAAACGATTAACGACCCCATAGTGGTGCTAGTGCAGCACAACTTCATTCTTATACTACTAATAGTATATATATATAGCTTTTGAAAACCAAAATAATCACAAATACGCTCTCTCATATACGTATATTATCTCTCCCGGATAACTTCCCTAGGTTAACTATGCAACCTAGAGCTCTGATACCAAATGTGACGGCCCGCCCCGCACCAGCCTGCATTTCCTCCGAAAGTGCGTTGTACACATGCCCATCTAGCACGGGACGGTCGTCAGGAGAAAGGAAAGAAGGGGACGAACTAATCAAGAACCTGTAGAGTGTCTCACGGCGCATGGAGTAAAATATAATAATGATAACATACTTGACATAAAACAGGTGAGACAGTGTATAAGCTGATAACTAAAACCAACATCAACATCAGAGCAACGGAAATCCAAATACAGCTTATTACAACTTTCCAAATTTACTGTCTCTAAACAAAAGAAAGCTAAAATAGAATATGCACCACTAATGCCCAAGCAGTGATCTTCAACACCACAGGGAGAATACTATATATATATTACGTGGAAGCCTCTTGCTCGTCTCCGGATCATCTACCCGTGCATCACCAGCTAACCTGTCTCTAGTCTGCTCGTGTGAGCACCCAGAGTAATAAGAGGAGACATAAAACTCTGGGTCAGACATAAAGCCTGGTATGAGCGATAAGCATCTAAACAGAATAATAACAGGTATACCAAACCATACCTGAACCTGGACCTGCAACCAGAGAGTTAGTACCACATACCGTACAACACTCTAAGGTGCCATAATAAATAGTGTAAGAGTACGGGGGTGGGGTGTGCATGTAATAATGGTAGCAAACAAATCATCCATACCAACCATCCTCACATCTCTCACTCAGTGCGTAAAGCATTCGGTGTCCTCCACTGTCAATCACTAGACCCATTGAAGTAGTGACGGAGTTCGACTTGTACAACTACTTCTACTACCAAGCTTACCACATGGAGTCATGACCAAATCTTTACAAATGACCCCACTTCATTGGTTTATAGCCCTTTAGTCGTACCTAGGCCCTTTCAGCCCTGAATCCGTTCACGTACTTCCCATACATAGTGATCCAAAGTCATAAACATCGACTGCCCCTTAGCACACGTCCCGCAGCAAAGCCCAAATCATGAAGTGAACTCGTTGGTTCCCAACTGGATCCTGAGCTCTAACTTCCCATATTGGACTACCTTTGCATCTCGGGTTATTGGTCAATACAGGGTCGGGTTCTCCTTCTAGCCATCAGTTCGGGTCGAGTCCCCTACCTCGGGTCGGTTCGTAGTCTTCTCCTGTAGCGGTTCGGTTCGGGTCCACAGCGTCGCATCGGTTCGGGTCCGGTGTCCTCCTTCGGGTCGGGTCGGGTGCCATCTCCCTTCTAGTTCGTGCTTTCGCTCCGATCCGCTCCCTCGTTCTTCATGTGCTCCGATCCGATCCTCCTCCTTTGGCCGATCCGATCCTACTCCTTTAGCCGATCCGATCCCTTCGTCTTTAAGTCAGTCCGATCCCCAGCATAACCAACATGGCCTTACTTTTTGCCAAGCCTCTTATGTGCCAGATTCCGGTTCGGGTCGGGTTCCTTGCCCAGGTCTCCTATCTGATCCGAGCCCTTATCCGATCCGATCCGAAACCCTGCACAACTTTCTGCAACTTTTTCCAGCAACTTGTTTACGCCATTCGACGACGTTTTCTACAAATCTAACTATACTAATCAATCACAAATCATGTCAAATAGTCATAGCAACATAGCAAACTAACCACAAACACCAAAACAATGAATTTATATGTCAAAATAGATCAAATATGCCCAAAATCCCATTTTTCCCTTAAGCATGATTAAATAAAACTAATCATAGGGTTAACGAAACTTAACCAAATCGAACCAAATTTCTAACAGAGGCATAAAATATTATTTAAGAATTTCTAAACATTTTTCCAGAATTTATTAGTGTATAAATTCGCTAATCTTCACTAATTACCCTTAATTAACCGTAATTAGTGCAAAAACTATGCAAATCACTCACATTTGCCACAAAATAAAACACCAAATCTGAAATACTCTCTGTTTGGGTCGAATTCCTACGTATAGCAGCAGCTCCAACCTTGCTCTGTTGTTATTTGGCCTTGTTTTGATGTAGTTTAGGCTTAATCTTCACTAAAAATGTGTTTTGGAGTTGTTTTAGAGGATGGAAGCCATTACTAGGGTCTGAAGAAGGTTTGTTGCGGCTCAAAACTGAAATGAAAGTGATTTCCTAACCCTAGTCAGCCCTCCTATGCCTCTAAACCCGAAATCCCCCCCTGGGCCTAACTGCTAATCACCCGGCTCAACCCAATTAAGCTGTTTTTTTACCATCTGAAACTTGTTTCAGCCATATCTCCCAAACGGTGAGTCCGTTTGGCTAATGTGATCACTCTACGGAATTGTAAACCATCATCCTGAGCCAATGGAAGTGATTTCGGGTCAAAATTCCTTTCCAATCAAAAGTTATGGCCAAAATAGTACCAACTAGGGGTAAAATGGTCATTTAAAAATGGGGAAAAAACATGAACATGGGAAATGACCCCAATAGTCGTCTCCCAAAGTTACATGACCATACGACTTCGTATGTGAAAGAAATAAATATTCTACGGTCCTATGATGCGTAGAATACGGGTCGTTACAAAGCATCTCCTTGGTAAATGGGTTAATTAACAAAGTAAAATTAACTGACTGTCCCAAGATCCAAAGGCATATTTACAGTCCAGTCTTACTTCTGTTCTTCACTTCTTCGTGCTTGGGATTTGCAATTAACCACTGTCTGACTTTTTAGATCGTTTAAGATTAAGATAATATACGTGGAGTACATCGAAATAAATTAGCCAAGAACAATGTGACAGGCTCAAACTTGTACCTAAATTTACCTTCTTTGTTTTTTTTGTGAATACTTTAGGATTGATTGTATAATGAGAAAGTTGATGGGCGTATGTTTGCCCACAAAATAATGGGACATATGACTTTATGGTACAAGGTATACAATTCCCTACGATAAAAATACACCTGTCCTAATATAAAATTTGATTGAAGTAGCACATTTCCAAATTAACATACTTGAAGATGGTTGATCAGTCTTTCCTTATGTGGATTAGCGGAGTAGCCTTGTTAGATTATGAGGCGAGGGATTTTTTATGGTATGGTGATTGTTCTTTAATTTTCTTGCTCCAAATATTTGATTCGCTGGCATACAGTTTGTAAATCTAAAATTGAGAGTGGTTTAGAAATTCTTAATTTCTATAATTCAAATATTTCCTTATTATGCAAGTGGATATGGAAATTTAAAGATTGTAGCGTTAATTTATTATGGAAAGAATTAATTTTTAGTCAGTGGTACTATGGTAACTATAATTTGACTTTTTGTATTAGTAATAGTTCTAATAATCTTTCTCCTTTTTGAATATCTATTATGTCTAATTTCAATATATATAAGTTAGGTATTATTTCTATTATTCATTGGGGTAATAATACTTCTTTTTGGGATGATTGTTTGTATTTATGTTGTTTCTTTCTTTAAGAATTGAATTTAGAGAATTATACGATATTTGTAATTTCAAAAAATTTTAATATCTGATATTTACAATCACAACCAGAATTTTTCATGGAATTTTTATTTTAACCATATTCTTGAAAGTTGTATTCTTAAACAATTTACCTTATTATGTACTAAATTGGATTCACGTAAAATTGACAACAAGAAAGATATCAATATTTGGTGTTGGGATAAGTGTAGATCTTTTACTTTTTATTCTTTTTATGATTTTCTTACTTTCTTCGGTGTTAATATATAAATTTTTGATTATTTTTGGAAAGCCAATGACGCCTCCAAATCTCAATTCCATATGTGGATTGTCTTGCATGGCAAACTTAATGCTATTGAATTCCTAAAAAAAATTATTAATAATAAAAAATGTTATTTTTATAATAGTAGTATGGCAAACATCTTTCTTTTGATTGTTACTATACTAAACTTTACTTATCTCATACTTTTATTCTTCTCATTTTCATTTTTAATCAATTTGATTGTGATTTTTATTGGAATAATTGTAGATTTCGTTGTAGTGTCAATGACAGGTATTTAGTTACTTGTTGGTTTCTTCGGTATGAAAGAAATCAATAATAATTGTAATGTTATCTTAGATAATATGTCTTATAAAATCTCTTTTTGTTTACAATTAAATTACGAATCCTAGTTATAAACTTAATAAGTTTCTCGATTTTAAAAGTTTTTGTAAAAGTATTTAAACTCGCATTGACTTATTTGGGCTTAATTGTAAATATGGTAATCTTAATCATGTTTTATCAGTTTATAATGTTTCGTTTTAACATATCTTTTGTTGCAATCTATTTTTGTTCTATGAGCGATTGTTATATCGGTCCATGTTTCTATCTTTTGATGATATATTAAGTTTAATCATCTCTCTGTTTTACCCATGATACACACACACATACATACATATACATATACATATACATATATTTACTAACATATTTATGAACTTATTTTTGTAGCTACAGGTTATAGGGTTGTATTCTTTAGTCCTTATTTCTTGTATTATTGGACTCTTTTAGTTGTATTTCTTTTATCCGGAATCTAGATTCTTAGGGGGGTTTGCAACCTGTCAGGCATGTAGACAACTCCATTTTTCTAAGTATGGAATAAAATTATATGAGTACTCTCCTCCATGTGAGAATTACTCATGTCTCTCAAAACAATTAGAAACCAATAAAATGTTATAAGATATCAAAAGAAGAGAGAGCAATTTATTCATTCAAATTACACATGTAAAACTAATTACCTCTCTATTTATAAACTCTTAATGCATAAAGATTAGAAAATTATCTGTTGACATTCATTTTATGATAATGATCTTATATTACCTGGATACTGTTTGGACATTATTTTGTGGTTAGGTCAACTAGAGTGTTAGGCTCGACTGAATAAAATCCGGTCTAATATTTTTGGAATGCCAGGTAAAGGGGTACGCTGCTTGAATCAAGAAAATATATTCTTCTTAGAAAACAATGGATAAAAGGAAGAAAACAGATGCAACATGAAGGAGCTACACTGAAAGAAAGTGTAATGACCCGGATTTCGAGCGACTTTGGTTATCGACATAAACACGATGTCGATAACCAAAACACGAAAAATCCTGGTAATTAGTGAAAGAAATTAGAGGGTGAGGAAAGATAAGATAGAAAATTAGAATAGAAGAAGAAGAAGAACACAACATCAGAGTAACACGAATCTCACAGCGGAACGAATAACATATAATATAGGTAACATACTTTGAAATATACATCTGCATTTGAATATACATCATTATCAAAGTACAGCACTTACAACACAGCGGAGATAACTATAGCTATATGATCCTGAAGCCTCCTGCTCCAGCTCTTCCAGTATATCTGTAAAATCCCTACTACTTGACTGCCCATACAAATTTAGGCACCCAAGAGTTTAGGGAAAAAAACAAAGTAAACTCCGGGTCAGTCATGGGACTGGTGTGAGTAAAACAGTTTGAAACAGTTCAAGCAGGTAAATGATATCTCATAAGACCACGCCGTATAACGGAACGGGTTTTTCCCTTATGAGTATCCAAATTATCTTTATATCAAAATCTTTTGATATTATAATAATGTCTATCAACCACAGTATATATATAATCATCTAGCAGAAACGCTTTCATCTCACGTTCTACATATATAGTATACAATCAAAACCGCAAGCACGTATTCGGAATTTGGTTTCCAACTATGACAAGGTATGGAACCACCTTTCGCTCGTGTACCTCTAGAGAGGAATACACTGGGTTCAACAAGAACATCTTGCAACCCGGCCACACATGACCGACCACTCATTTCGCTTGAGTGTATCGAATGTATATCACCAACAGTTGGGATCAGCAACCGTTTCCCGAATGGGACAGCATCAACAATAGATTTTTAGAAGTAAATGAAACTCTAGATCAGGTGATTATTCACCCTACTTCGGTGCGACCGACTTAGCCATGCTGCCTGCCCGATTTCTGTCATTTACCGGTTGATGAGGCTAGAAGCTACGCTTTATCATCACATCAGATTCACTTCAAATGTCACATCGTCAAATCCATCAAATCACCGATTGACGTCCTCAACCATACATTACGCGTTAGCTAAAAGAAGTTTCCTTCTCCGCTTCCACTCTTGGTACAGTTGGAGAAATCAATATACGTGATCGTCTGGACATACTCTGTCAGACATCCGTCCATACAAGTCATCCAGGAACAGGATGAACCGAAGGCACTATTCTGTAAATAGGATAGTCCTTGCATAACTCCGTCTTCAATTTCCTTTGGCATATATGATTCGCAACGCTTATGCCAATACAGAGTGGTTCTTTGGATAATAATCCAACCGGTCTCTCCATATTAACAACGTTAAAATGGTCAAACTTCGATAGTCTGTGATTTAACTATCGAATAAAAATAGATGTGCAAACAACGATATTATTTCCAGATGGAAATTTATATCAATCAAACATCATTCAACATTTATCTCTTTATTTCATAAATTTACTTATCTCCTGTTTCCCTATATTCAATATTTCTTATTTTCTAAATTTGGAAAATATACGTTATTAACAATGGAAAACATTTCCATTTCCTGTTTTCTTTATTAGAAAACATTTCTGGTTTCTTATTTGGAAAACATTTCCAAAGCTTCTTCATTGGACTTAGACAGATGTTTAAACAAACCATCGCGATGCCAACTCAAACCATTTCCTTTACTGCCGAACCTTAACTATTCCTTAGTTAAAACGAAGCCAATCAAGTTGGGGTAGAACTACCTCTCAGACCTTAACTGAACAACATTTCTAACTTTGAAATAGGCAAAGTTCACTTTATATCCCTTTATCTAACTTCCTTACTTAACTCTCGTTCGAATAAATATCTAATCGATTTATTCTATTCACTTAACTCTATTGGACTAACATTATTGGATTAACTCTCTTTGACTAACGCTATTGATTTACTCATTTCACTTAACTCCTTTCGAATAAACTATATTTGATAACTCCTTTTACTTTCTTCGAATAAACTATATTCGATTAACTCCTTTTGCTTTAACTCGAATTGATTAACTAACATCGATTAACTCCTTTGCTTTAACTCTAATCGATTAAACTAACATCGATTAACTCCTTTGCTTTAACTCTAATCGATTAAACTAACATCGATTAGTTCTTTTGCTTTAACTCTAATTGATTAACTAACATCGATTAACTCCTTTGCTTTAACTCTAATCGATTAAACAAAAATCGATTAACTCCTTTGCTTTAACTCTAATCGATTAAACTAACATCGATTAACTCCTTTGCTTTCTATTCGAATAACTATATTCGATTAACTCATTTGCTTTCTATTCGATTAACTCATTTGCTTTCTATTCGAATAACTATATTCGATTAACTCATTTGCTTTAACTCTAATTGATTAACTAACATCGATTAACTCCTTTGCTTTAACTCTAATCGATTAAACTAACATCGATTAACTCCTTTGCTTTAACTCTAATCGATTAAACTAACATCGATTAGTTCTTTTGCTTTAACTCTAATCGATTAAACTAACATCGATTAGTTCTTTTTACTTTAACTCTAATCGATTGAACTAACATCGATTAGTTCTTTTTACTTTAACTCTAATCGATTAAACTAAAATCGATTAGTTCTTTTTACTTTAACTCTAATCGATTAAACTAACATCGATTAGTTCTTTTTTACTTTCTATTCGAATAACTATTCATTTATAAAGATTACTTTTAGTAACAGTTCTTCACTTTACAAATGATTTCCCTTTTATACAACTCTGTTTAAAACATTTTTCCCTTTTATTTATTTTCGAAATATTCCCTTTTATAAAATCTGTTGATTTTATAAAATCCCTTTATTTCAATATACATTGAAATCATTCTTTTTACATCCCAGGGTCTTTTATGATATTTAAAATATCGAATAACAATGATCAATATCATTCCAACACCCATAATCCATAACAGATTATATAACACATCATATATCACAATATATGAAAACAGTAAAATAAATGTTGAGGAATCCAGTTGGATTCCTCCAACCTGTTTCCCTGCATCACAGATGTTAAACAATATAGATAACATCACTTTCAGTTCTATATGATACATTCTGTTAAACAGAATCAATATAGAAATTTAACTAGCTGATAGCAGTTCAATCAAACAGTCAACGCACAATCAATCAGACAATTTCTAACAGTTCTAAAAATACAACATGAAATTATAAACTGTTCAGAGTTAGTGAGATTTACTCACATTTGCGCGTTAGCCGTTAAATAACGGTTTGCGTTATTTGATTCAGTCGGACAATTTATTTCTCCATAAATTCAAACGAGCATTGATCTGCTTCCCGTCAGTTCCATGTTGTAGTCGTCGTCCATACGGTCCTGTCGGATCTTATTTCGTCCAATTCTTTCATTTGGGCTTCACCCTAACCTTGGCCCATCACCCCTCATAAGATACCCGACCCACTCAAATCCTCCTTCCTCTTTTAAGAAACGCGGCTTCTCCCTATACACCAAACCATATCCGATATTTCCAGCTTCCAATCCCACCCTTAAACACCACGACATCCCAATCCACCATCGCCATTGTTCTCCTTTGCCGATACTCTTCCTCCCCATCACCTACAGCTCGCACTCGATGCCATCAGACCCACCGTGACCTGAGACCCTAAACCGTGCTGCTGTGAAAACTCACGACACATTTGGGGACCGAATCTACCCAAACTCCGATGACATAAGCCTCATGCCTCCACAATTGCATCGCCACCATCTACTCGAGCTATCACCCCTCAAATCGACAGTGAAGTTGTGCCCTAGCTTTACTGTTAAAAACGATGAACCCTAAAATGTCCATCGCAACAGTCGGAAGGGGTATAGGGTTATAGGAAATCATCTGCGCATTCCAAATATGTATGCGTGGTGATTTATGGATTTTGTTTGTAATTTATTTCGATTTTTCTTCTTGCGTTGGTTTTTGTCTTCTTCCTTCTGGAAACCGAAAATGGATGAACTCATGTGATGTTATTTTATAGAGAAGGAAGCTTAATGTACAGTGGTCAGTTGGTGAGCTAAAACGTGGTAGGGTGTTCTTGTACGTGGTGAGTTGATGATCATGCAGTGGGATGGATTTTGTGAGGACGTGTTTTCTTTAATTTTCCTCAACCAAAAGAGGACGATGGCGTGAGGTTTGCTCGAGACGTGTCCTTGTTTTCATCACGAGAGGATGGCGAGAGTGAAGCTTTATTCTGTGGTGAAGAGAGGAGATACGAGGTGAAATAGCAGACGGTGATGTGGAAGATTTAGAAGGTGAAGTGAACGGAAGGTAGAGAAGTATACAGCGGTTTCTTTTATTTTATAAAGTTCCCGTACCTTACTATATAAGATTTCGTTCACCTACGGACAGATATAAAAATATGGTCGTGTCCGGCATTACACCATGATTCCAAAAGTATACTAATACCGGTAGTTTGACTCACATTGTAAAACCCCAAATGTTGATTACAGGGTGTACAATACTCCACATAAAAAGTTGCTTATTTAATTAATTAAAAATTACAGTAAAATTCTAAAAATTAAATTATCACTATTTCCCAAAAGAACCTTGTCTAAATTCGAACCCGATATCTAGTTATATTGAAAAACCCTTTTATAACGTAAATAAAGCGTCGCAAATTATAAAGGAATTCCACAGCGACTTTTCTAGAATTTGATTTGGACATAAATCAAAATCTACATGACGAAATCCAGATTTTTCTCTTCCACTAGAAAGATATACTCCACCAGCTCCACACGTTTCTTGTTTCACAGAAATCCGGTTTAAAACGAATCCTGTATATTCAGTTGAAGTTCAAATCGCCAATTTACGAACTACAACGCCATTTCGAGCTCGATTATAATTATATTATAACTCTACGTTCAAACTGTCGCTTATTTAATATATTCGTTATTCAAATTCAATTCTAAGCTGAATTAAATATCACAGAATGATCCAGTTCGCAATATATTGTCAATTCACTATTTCTGGTTATTTCTGAATTAAATATATTATTCTATTATTTAATTAAATTAAATATTCACTATAATTTAATTAACGACGATTTATTTCCCTAAATCACTATTTATAAAATTAAATAAATTAATTATAATACCTCTGCCAATGCGGGTCATTACAATCTTCCCCACTTAAAATAATTTCGTCCTCGAAATTGCTAAAAGGTAGAGAACGACCCTATCGACTGGTTAGAACATATTTGTTCACTTCTTAACTTCAGTTTCAACTGAACCAATTTAATTTCAATTAAATATTTAATTAATTCTTATCAACGAAAATTTTCAAAAATCCTGAAAATTTTCTAACGCCTTAACTCTTCGAAAAATTTCGTCAGCACCTCATTTGTACTGGTTAATAGGTCAAACCACCACTCGCCTCTCTGGGCCATCTCCATCCCAAAAGAAAATCAAACAGCCAAGAGGCTTGCCAATTCGGCTCATAAATCTTATATCCAATAGAAATATAAACTTGTACCTTTTGTCGGCATATCATTTTATCCTTTCCACATATTATCAATTCAGCAGATACAAGGGTCACCCCAATCAAATTCCAATCTGCTTTTATCCACAACTCAACCATTCGCTTATATCTGAGCCAAATATCATTTCAACTCGAGTTTCTTCTCGATTCCCAACTCTTAACTTGATTATCACATTACACTTCAAGTTTGAATCTCACAATCCAATTTGTCTTGATATCATTCTAATTCAATCTCAGTTACCACTTTAACTGGCTTTAATTTAATTCAAATTTTCTTTCACAAATTTCTGTTAAATTTGTTTTTAATTCAAACAGTCTTTCCTTTGGAGTTTTTAAACAGTTTACTCTTTTCAAAAATCAAATTTTCCTTTTTGAAATTCAATTGATTCCTTAATCAATATTCCATTAGTTAAATCACTTCTCTATTTCTTTATCAATATTTGTTGACCAAATATTTTCAATAACTATATTGGCCTTTTATGTTATTTGGAAAACATTTCCGAATATCGCCTTCCTTTATTTTCTAAATCAATAACCTTTATAATCCTATTTATAATTGGAAAATACTCCAATTACTTATCTCTTTTCCGATCTCGTTTATTTCTATACTTAGGAAATACTTATTTTTCTATTTCCAAGCTTACAATTATTTGGGTTAAAACGGATGTTGTGTAAAACATCGTTACGACAACCCAAATACTATATTCAACTAACTCTTATTCAACATTGATCTTCGAGCCTGAAATCTTACTGTTTATTTGTTAATAATGAAATCAATCAAGTTGGGGTATAACTACCTCTCAGACCTTGACTGAATAACATTTATAACGTCAAAACAGATATGACTACTTACTCGAATAATCAATACCATACAACTACTTCTTCACCTTTAAACACGTATACACTTTTTCTTTCTATTCTTACTAGATTTTATTATTATACTTCCTTTTTGATTATACTATTCTATTCCTAAGTTCGTTTTCTTATCGACTTCTATATATATCGATACGTTGATTTTCTAACTATCAAATTATCTAAAAAATATCCTAACTCCTTAAATTCCCGGAAAAATTCGCCATAACCTCCTTTGTACCGGGAGCATCGGGATATTTCAAATAGCCTCCCATGGCTCTCACCAATCCAAAAGAAAAAGAAAAAGCCAAGCGGCTAGCCGATACGGCGCATAAAATCTCATATGGAAATTAAATACATACCTTTTTGTCGGGAATTCTATGTATAACTCTCCATACCTTATCCATACATATCTCATGTATATTCATACATTTCTAATTCATTTCAACTTAATCCAATCATTTAACTTAGTTCGTTAAGTGATTTTCAAATTACTGGTTTTCCCATTTCACCTTCATATTTGAGTATAACATGTTCAAATATATGTTTAACTTGTTTATCAACTAATTGAATTCCATTTCAAATTTTTTTTTTTGAATTTCCTATATTCAAATTCCATTTCGATTCTCTTATTCACATTCTATACTTGAATTTCATTTCAAATCTCTTATTCAAATTCTATATCTGAATTTCGTTTCAATTTTCTTATTCAAATTCCATATTTGAATTTCATTATTCAAATCTATTTCCAAACTCCATTTGAATTTCTATATTCAAATCTATTTGAATTCTCTTTATTTCATTTCAATTCCCTTTGAATCTTCTATATTCAAATTTCAATTTCAATTCTATTTGAATCTTCTTTATTCAAATTTCATTTCACTTTCGATATTCAAATCCTATATTTGAAATCTCTTATATTTTCTATATCCAAAACGCCATTTGAATTTCTATATTCAAATTCTATATCACTTCCATTGAATTTCATATATTCAATTTCTATTTGAATTCTCTTTATTTCATATTCTATTCGATTTCTCATATGTCAAATTCTATTCGATTTCTCATATGTCAAATTCTATTCGATTTCTCATACGTCAAATTCTATTTGATTTCTCATATGTCAAATTCTATTCGATTTCTCATACGTCAAATTCTATTTGATTTCTCATACGTCAAATTCTATTCGATTTCTCATACGTCAAATTCTATTTGATTTCTTATATTCGAATTTCCTCTATTCAAATTCTATATCACTTCCATTGAATTTCATATATTCAAACTCCCTTGAATTTTCTTTATTCAAATCCCCTTTAAATTTTCCTGTTTAAATTCTATCTTTGAACTTCCCTTATTCAAATTTCTTTAAATAAGTCTCGATTTCAATTCCTTTTGAAATCGATATTTCTACCTTTGGAAAATAGATTTCCCTTTCAATTTCACACTTGTATTTTTATTTCTGAATTATCCAATGATAATTCTTTTCACTTCATTTTATAAACTTCGTTTATAAAAGAACTATTTATAAACTTCGTTTATAAAAGAACTTCTCGTTTTATTTCTTTTAAAACAAGTTAATATTTCAAATCTATTTAAAAGTTCAAATTCTATTTTATAAATCCCATTTTGAAATTCAACACAACTTGTCTTTCCCAAAACAAATTCAAAACAGTATCTCTGGTAGTAATTCGTCACTTACAACTTGAAAATGAATACTGATGATGCAGCTGTCATCATCAGAATCTATTTTCCAGCGATCGAAGTGAGTTCAATACTATAAAACCATTTTTAACCCTTTCCACTTTGAAATTCATTTCAAAATATAATTCACACTGCTTGTAAAACAATTTAAAATCTCCCAGGATCTTAAATTTTCCTTATTTTTAATCCTAATCCATTTACAAACACTTATCCAATTCTCCAGAATTTTAATCTTCAATTTCTGGTTTAAAATTTCAGATTTAACTCATCTGATTTCACGTATTTCATTTAGATGAATTCTGATTGGTTATTTGCACAACTATTAAATTTATAATCTTACTCGATTATAATAACAACCAATATATCCAATATATATCAAAATATACTTTGGGTAAAATTAATTCGTTTACCCTCTTTTCAAAACATACCATGACGGTTCATCGTATTCGAGTGTTTACAAAATCCCTACCGATACAGTGGATCAAACTGATCGACCAGAACTCATAAACTACTCAACCAATAAATCTCCATAATATAAAACAATTTTTATATCAATAACAAATACGTTCACTCGTATATATACACTCAATCTCAGTCTAGGGTATTACTAACCCTATCTCTACCGAGTCACGCCACAGAGCCAAGTAATTCTTAACTTAAGCTCTGATACCAACTATAACGACCCGGATTTCGAGCGACTTTGGTTATCGACATAAACACGATGTCGATAACCAAAACACGAAAAATTCTGGTAATTAGTGAAAGAAATTAGAGGGTGAGGAAAGATAAGATAGAAAATTAGAATAGAAGAAGAAGAAGAACACAACATCAGAGTAACATGAATCTCACAGCGGAACGAATAACATATAATATAGGTAACATACTTTGAAATATACATCTGCATTTGAATATACATCATTATCAAAGTACAGCACTTACAACACAGCGGAAATAACTATAGCTATATGATCCTGAAGCCTCCTGCTCCAGCTCTTCCAGTATATCTGTAAAATCCCTACTACTTGACTGCCCATACAAATTTAGGCACCCAAGAGTTTAGGGAAAACAACAAAGTAAACTCTGGGTCAGTCATGGGACTGGTGTGAGTAAAACAGTTTGAAACAGTTCAAGCAGGTAAATGATATCTCATAAGACCACGCCGTATAATGGAACGGGTTTTTCCCTTATGAGTATCCAAATTATCTTTATATCAAAATCTTTTGATATTATAATAATGTCTATCAACCACAGTATATATAATCATCTAGCAGAAACGCTTTCATCTCACGTTCTACATATATAGTATACAATCAAAACCGCAAGCACGTATTGGGAATTTGGTTTCCAACTATGACAAGGTATGGAACCACCTTTCGCTCGTGTACCTCTAGAGAGGAATACACTGGGTTCAACAAGAACATCTTGCAACCCGGCCACACATGACCGACCACTCATTTCGCTTGAGTGTATCGAATGTATATCACCAACAGTTGGGATCAACAACCGTTTCCCGAATGGGACAACATCAACAATAGATTTTTAGAAGTAAATGAAACTCTAGATCAGGTGATTATACACCCTACTTCAGTGCGACCGACTTAGCCATGCTGCCTGCCCGATTTCTGTCATTTACCGGTTGATGAGGCTAGAAGCTACGCTTTATCATCACGTCAGATTCACTTCAAATGTCACATCGTCAAATCCATCAAATCACCGATTGACGTCCTCAACCATACATTACGCGTTAGCTAAAAGAAGTTTCCTTCTCCGCTTCCACTCTTGGTACAGTTGGAGAAATCAATATACGTGATCGTCTGGACATACTCTGTCAGACATCCGTCCATACAAGTTATCCAGGAACAGGATGAACCGAAGGCACTATTCTGTAAATAGGATAGCCCTTGCATAACTCCGTCTTCAATTTCCTTTGGCATATATGATTCGCAACGCTTATGCCAATACAGAGTGGTTCTTTGGATAATAATCCAACCGGTCTCTCCATATTAACAACGTTAAAATGGTCAAACTTCGATAGTCTGTGATTTAACTATCGAATAAAAATAGATGTGCAAACAACGATATTATTTCCAGATGGAAATTTATATCAATCAAACATCATTCAACATTTATCTCTTTATTTCATAAATTTACTTATCTCCTGTTTCCCTATATTCAATATTTCTTATTTTCTAAATTTGGAAAATATACGTTATTAACAATGGAAAACATTTCCATTTCCTGTTTTCTTTATTAGAAAACATTTCTGGTTTCTTATTTGGAAAACATTTCCAAAGCTTCTTCATTGGACTTAGACAGATGTTTAAACAAACCATCGCGATGCCAACTCAAACCATTTCCTTTACTGCCGAACCTTAACTATTCCTTAGTTAAAACGAAGCCAATCAAGTTGGGGTAGAACTACCTCTCAGACCTTAACTGAACAACATTTCCAACTTTGAAATAGGCAAAGTTCACTTTATATCCCTTTATCTAACTTCCTTACTTAACTCTCGTTCGAATAAATATCTAATCGATTTATTCTATTCACTTAACTCTATTGGACTAACACTATTGGATTAACTCTATTTGACTAACGCTATTGATTTACTCATTTCACTTAACTCCTTTCGAATAATCTATATTTGATAACTCCTTTTACTTTCTTCGAATAAACTATATTCGATTAACTCCTTTTACTTTAACTCGAATTGATTAACTAACATCGATTAACTCCTTTGCTTTAACTCTAATCGATTAAACTAACATCGATTAACTCCTTTGCTTTAACTCTAATCGATTAAACTAACATCGATTAGTTCTTTTGCTTTAACTCTAATTGATTAACTAACATCGATTAACTCCTTTGCTTTAACTCTAATCGATTAAACTAACATCGATTAACTCCTTTGCTTTAACTCTAATCGATTAAACTAACATCGATTAACTCCTTTGCTTTCTATTCGAATAACTATATTCGATTAACTCATTTGCTTTCTATTCGATTAACTCATTTGCTTTCTATTCGAATAACTATATTCGATTAACTCATTTGCTTTAACTCTAATTGATTAACTAACATCGATTAACTCCTTTTCTTTAACTCTAATCGATTAAACTAACATCGATTAACTCCTTTGCTTTAACTCTAATCGATTAAACTAACATCGATTAGTTCTTTTGCTTTAACTCTAATCGATTAAACTAACATCGATTAGTTCTTTTTACTTTAACTCTAATCGATTAAACTAACATCGATTAGTTCTTTTTACTTTAACTCTAATCGATTAAACTAACGTCGATTAGTTCTTTTTACTTTAACTCTAATCGATTAAACTAACATCGATTAGTTCTTTTTTACTTTCTATTCGAATTACTATTCATTTATAAAGATTACTTTTAGTAACAGTTCTTCACTTTACAAATGATTTCCCTTTTATACAACTCTGTTTAAAACATTTTTCCCTTTTATTTATTTTCGAAATATTCCCTTTTATAAAATCTGTTGATTTTATAAAATCCCTTTATTTCAATATACATTGAAATCATTCTTTTTACATCCCAGGGTCTTTTATGATATTTAAAATATCGAATAACAATGATCAATATCATTCCAACACCCATAATCCATAACAGATTATATAACACATCATATATCACAATATATGAAAACAGTAAAATAAATGTTGAGGAATCCAGTTGGATTCCTCCAACCTGTTTCCCTGCATCACAGATGTTAAACAATATAGATAACATCACTTTCAGTTCTATATGATACATTCTGTTAAACAGAATCAATATAGAAATTTAACTAGCTGATAGCAGTTCAATCAAACAGTCAACGCACAATCAATCAGACAATTTCTAACAGTTCTAAAAATACAACATGAAATTATAAACTGTTCAGAGTTAGTGAGATTTACTCACATTTGCGCGTTAGCCGTTAAATAACGGTTTGCGTTATTTGATTCAGTCGGACAATTTATTTCTCCATAAATTCAAACGAGCTTTGATCTGCTTCCCGTTAGTTCCATGTTGTAGTCGTCGTCCATACGGTCCTGTCGGATCTTATTTCGTCCAATTCTTTCATTTGGGCTTCACCCTAACCTTGGCCCATCACCCCTCATAAGATACCCGACCCACTCAAATCCTCCTTCCTCTTTTAAGAAACGCGGCTTCTCCCTGTACACCAAACCATATCCGATATTTCCAGCTTCCAATCCCACCCTTAAACACCACGACATCCCAATCCACCATCGCCATTGTTCTCCTTTGCCGATACTCTTCTTCCCCATCACCTACAGCTCGCACTCGATGCCATCAGACCCACCGTGACCTGAGACCCTAAACCGTGCTGCTGTGAAAACTCACGACACATTTGGGGACCGAATCTACCCAAACTCCGATGACATAAGCCTCATGCCTCCACAATTGCATCGCCACCATCTACTCGAGCTATCACCCCTCAAATCGACAGTGAAGTTGTGCCCTAGCTTTACTGTTAAAAACGATGAACCCTAAAATGTCCATCGCAACAGTCGGAAGGGGTATAGGGTTATAGGAAATCATCTGCGCATTCCAAATATGTATGCGTGGTGATTTATGGATTTTGTTTGTAATTTATTTCGATTTTTCTTCTTGCGTTGGTTTTTGTCTTCTTCCTTCTGGAAACCGAAAATGGATGAACTCATGTGATGCTATTTTATAGAGAAGGAAGCTTAATGTACAGTGGTCAGTTGGTGAGCTAAAACGTGGTAGGGTGTTCTTGTACGTGGTGAGTTGATGATCATGCAGTGGGATGGATTTTGTGAGGACGTGTTTTCTTTAATTTTCCTCAACCAAAAGAGGACGATGGCGTGAGGTTTGCTCGAGACGTGTCCTTGTTTTCATCACGAGAGGATGGCGAGAGTGATGCTTTATTCTGTGGTGAAGAGAGGAGATACGAGGTGAAATAGCAGACGGTGATGTGGAAGATTTAGAAGGTGAAGTGAACGGAAGGTAGAGAAGTATACAGCGGTTTCTTTTATTTTATAAAGTTCCCGTACCTTACTATATAAGATTTCGTTCACCTACGGACAGATATAAAAATATGGTCGTGTCCGGCATTACACCATGATTCCAAAAGTATACTAATACCGGTAGTTTGACTCACATTGTAAAACCCCAAATGTTGATTACAGGGTGTACAATACTCCACATAAAAAGTTGCTTATTTAATTAATTAAAAATTACAGTAAAATTCTAAAAATTAAATTATCACTATTTCCCAAAAGAACCTTGTCTAAATTCGAACCCGATATCTAGTTATATTGAAAAACCCTTTTATAACGTAAATAAAGCGTCGCAAATTATAAAGGAATTCCACAGCGACTTTTCTAGAATTTGATTTGGACATAAATCAAAATCTACATGACGAAATCCAGATTTTTCTCTTCCACTAGAAAGATATACTCCACCAGCTCCACACGTTTCTTGTTTCACAGAAATCCGGTTTAAAACGAATCCTGTATATTCAGTTGAAGTTCAAATCGCCAATTTACGAACTACAACGCCATTTCGAGCTCGATTATAATTATATTATAACTCTACGTTCAAACTGTCGCTTATTTAATATATTCGTTATTCAAATTCAATTCTAAGCTGAATTAAATATCACAGAATGATCCAGTTCGCAATATATTGTCAATTCACTATTTCTGGTTATTTCTGAATTAAATATATTATTCTATTATTTAATTAAATTAAATATTCACTATAATTTAATTAACGACGATTTATTTCCCTAAATCACTATTTATAAAATTAAATAAATTAATTATAATACCTCTGCCAATGCGGGTCATTACAGAAAGTCAGGAAGCTTACTCTGGAGGAAACCTCTATGTCTATCTCACTCAGGAAGTGATATATAGAGTCAAAGAATTTAGAATCTCGACTTGAACGTTTGGAAGGATAATTGACAAGAGGAAATGATGACTAATTTCTTCAATCAGACCAGACAATACGAAAGACCAGGAGGTCAAGAAATCACCGTTGGAGCTGACCTAGCAACACTCAGACTCTCGGGCGAGAGCCAAGGGAAACCGTCCTTGCTTCTTAAGGGATTTATATTGACCCTGAACCACGGGTAAATACCGCCACGATTCAGATCATGGCAATCAAACTAAAGGCACTGGCTTTTTGTTTAACGCTTCATGATTTCAGAATTTTGATTTAGGAAATGTAATTTAGGCTCATGTGAAACACCTCAAACCCCTTAACGTCACTCATATAAGGATGCGTTAAGGTTTATAAAGCGCTTAGGTATAAACTAACAACACAGAGACTAAAATTCACAAGTCATAAATATAAAACACGGTGGAAATTTTAAAACAACATTTAATAAAGAAAGTAAAATCGCGGTGGTTATTACATTTCCAAAGTACCAAATAGTCATCAACGTAAAACCAAATACCCTATCTCGTGGAAAACCATAATATCATAGTACATAAGTAAAACCATCCCTCTTAATGTTAACATAATGATCAAAAAATGAGAAGTGAACCAATACATGAGTTTGAAATGAGTCTGAATTCAAGTTGAACTGAAAAATCTATAATCACTGTTGAGATCCTCCACCCTGCGAACCTAGGGGAGGGGGGAAGGAAGGGAGAAAGAGAAAACAAACTAGGTCAGACATACGTCTAGCGAGTTCTAGTAATTTTAGCATGAGCATAAGTTAAGGAGTCATTTGACAGATGAACAGTTCTAAGGACATAAGACATAAAGGTACAATGCAGTAGACAAAGTTAAGCATGAGTGAAGATTGGCTTCTCATTTATATATCCAAGATTGTTGCACCAACTATCTATGATATATTAATTAGGCTTTACCTAATTACTACACATCGATCGCCTCCTATAATCATAACGTGATAACCTATGCCAGCAATGGAACTCCGGGTTAGCAAGCCTGAGCCCATCAACTAAAAGGACATAGCCATTAATTACAAGCATTACAATGACTTATTTTCCCTAATCAGCATGATGTACTCTCATTGTCCCACCAAAGCGCGCTTGTACGCCCACCTCTTTTGGACCTCTTACTGTCCAGTGCACTAAAGCGTGTCATTGCCTCTACCTAATGTGAGACCTTCATAGATGATAACAGGGATGCTGCTTGATATGGGTCCCCAACCAAATATGCAATTGACACAAGCCATCCCTGGACTTAGACTCCATTTATTTTCTGTTAAACCACGTAGTTTTCGCAATTAGCCCCACACTGCCGGAACGGACCTAAACTACGAGTCACTTATTTTCCCTAATTCGTCCCACGTTGCCGGAATGGACTCGCACTACAATTTTATTATTTTATTAGGCCTCTTATTTTCCCCAATTAGCCCCGCAATGCTGGAACGTACCTAAACGACGAGCCACTTATTTTCTACAATCAGCCCCACGTTGCCGAAACGGACTCCACTACCTTAACTTATTAATTTTTATCTTTAATTTAACTTAACACAATTTAAGTTCATTAATAAGCCCAATATAACCTCATCTTATATTTCTATGTCGTATTTAATCAATATTTATCTTTTTATAAAACCCAATCCCACGTTACTTAGTGTCCAACTAAATTAACTTATTCCAGTTTATGTTTGCATGTTCTCCAATTACATATTAAGCTTTATCCCCAATTTAAAGACTAATATTAATTATAATATTTAATCAGTTCTAACATGCCCAACTATCCATTTTTATTCAATTTCAACATTGTTTCAATTTTAACACAAAATAACGAAAAAGGCTCTCTTTAGGCCTAGGCTCAGTGCTAAAATAAAAAAGGAAATGGTCTAGGCTACGCGCAAGGCCTAGACTCAAAAATAAATAAAGTAAGGCATAGTTTGAATTGTAAATAAAACCACAACAGAGAAGGAGATAGGAGAAAGAGAATTTCTTATAAATTGTAAATAACTGGAGAGAAATAGGCGTAGACAATAAATAAATTACAGTAACTTTATTGAAAAACTAAACGCACAAATATTATAAAGAACTATGAACTTTAAACTTGAAGATTAAAACTATTTAACTGTCTAAATTTTCCTACATAAATTACTAGTCTAGAAATCACACAAAAACTCACAGATCTGACGAAGCTCTTGGCCTTTCTTATTCCAGCAGAACCTCCGCCTCCAGAAGTATTTATAAAAATAAATATTAAAATTATAGAACTTCTTTATCCTTGTTAAAATTTAATTATTTTACAATTCCTAATTTTGAGGATAAGCCTGAGGAAGAAGGAGACAGAGAGAAAGAATGGATGTGAAGAAATGAGAGAGGTTCTACTCGTTTATTTATAGCGTTTACTGGGAGTCCTCAGCCATCCAAATTTAGGATTAAATCTGGACTAACAACGTCATTGGGCCAATCAGAAAGTGCCACGTCATCATAAATAATGCAGGAATGATAATTTGTTCACTGACTTGCATGCCAGGCAAGGTACGAATTAACGCACACCTGTGTCGACCCATCAGCGTCTTGTGTCGACCCAGCAATGCCTTGTAGGATCTAAATTAACCCTAGAGGAGGGGGGTGAATAGGGTTAATTGCAGTTTTGCTGAGTAATTAAATAAAATCAAACATAAATAATAATCAGAGTAAATGAGGAAAATAAATAACACATAGATATACCCAACTTTGGCAAAACCCAGCCTACTGCTGCATTCCTCGAGGTTTCTACTAGGTATTAGTCAACAATTACAACGCTTACAACACTCGTAAACTCATGACAATTCCTACCCTCTTTGTCCTAACCCTACGCTCAAAACTTATCCCCATTTTCTACTAGGAACTACACAAAAAGGCCTCACAATCTCGCTCTAGTTGCACTAATCCTACGCTCAAAACCCTACACTGATTTCTATCCCTAAAATCAGATTTCCCCGAATTACAAACCCCTAATTCGTCTCCCTAGTTTTAGAGACAAACTAGAAAACTCTAATTGGATTACAACTCGAAACTAAAGACGAATAAAAAACAAACAATAAAAATCATTAAAAACAAATTTAAAACCCTAGTATTAAATTAAAAAAAAGTCCTTGTCCATTTTAAAAACTTGGTCGGTCATCCTTTTTATTTTGTCCCGATGCTCTCTCTTTTATTCAATGGTGACAGTGGCTTCTACGGTTTTCTGAAATCAAACTTCCTCCAACGATTTGCGTGATTAAATTGATGCTCCAAGGAATTTCGATTTAACGTTGATTGCTCTGGAAAAATTTGGCGATTGGCAGTCTATCTAGGGTTTGTGCTTCTTGTCAAAACTCGACTTCGACGGCTCTGAATTTCTAGTGAGTATCCTCGTTGCTTCTTCGAGTTGAGATTCTCCAATCCGATCCAAGTGATTTCTGTTTCTCTGTTATGTTTTTTAATTTCGAATTTTTTATTGAACTATGTTCGAATTTGGATAGCTAAAAGCCGATGATGATGGGTGTTATTTATAGGGTTTTGGGATCCAAAAAAATCCCTGATTTCATGTATTACTTGGTCCAATTTTGTCATGATATTTTCATGAATTTTGGGGCTCTTGAAATCCTTTGCTTTGAATTGTTCTTGCGTGATTTTTTGGGCTTTTGAATTTTCGGTTTTGACTTGATCCTTGATTTCTGGAGTTTTGCATGTATCCTGGAATGATTTTAAAACATAAATGCACTTGTTTGTTCTTCTGGAAACACTTGGTGAACTTCTGGAATTTTGATTCCTTATTTCTGGTTGACCATTTCTTAATTAAAAATTCCCAGTAATTTAAAAACTTGAATTTAATCTGGCATAAGAACTGGTATTGCACTTGAGGTCTTTGCCATATTTAACATTTTGATTACTGAGTTGTTTTTTTTTTTAAAAAAAATGTCATCTTGAATATGTAGAAAACTGAACCCTACGACAAATTTTTTGAACCATGTCTTGATACTCCTTGTGCTTATGCACTTGACCTTGTAGCTCCACTTGAATTATGTTGTACAGAGAATATTTGCAAAACTGTATAACTTCAGCCCTCACTTGTGCTTATGCTTCTATCTTAAGTTGATTTCAAAATTGAAGATTTCTGTGCTCAGCTGAAATTATGCACACACAAAGTTTGTGCATCTATCTACATATATAAACTTGCATTCACCACTGTGTTTGTGATATTGCTTTGATCTGGACTAGTTGATGCACCATTTGATTGCGCACACATTGTTGTTGCTGAAATGAAAAAAACCTGACTTGCTGAATCCCTTCAAGCTGCTTTGACTATGATAATTTGACCCTTGCTTCTTAATGCTGATTTCTGAAAACTTAGCATGTACCTTGTTGCACTTCATAATGCTACATGTATACTTGCTCTCATTTGTTGTTACCCCTCTTGCTTGCTGAGAAGTTCACTTAAACCCATGTTGAGCATTGCTGGACCATTTTTGCATATTATCTTGTTGTTTCCATGTTTGTTGCTTTGACTTCAACATTGCTGACTTGGCTTATTTCTAATATTTGGCATATATATACCACCTGCATGTATATATGCTTATGTATCACCATTTAATCCCTGATTTCATTTGTATACATTTCATCACTTGTCATTGTGTCATGCTGCTGCGCTGACTTTTGTGAACATTGCTCGACCAACTTTGTCTTGAGTTATTTTTATGTTTGTTTGCACTTTTGGCTCGACCATACAATGTTTACTTGTTCTCGACCACATTGATTATTGTTGCACTGAGTCAGGATGGTCCACGTGGCTACTCCTTAGTTGCACACTGGATTGGCGAGGCAGTGCGCACATGTATGCATATACACGTGTGTATATGCATCCATTCAGAAAATATTCTTGTCCTTGTATATCAGACTGAATCACAAAAATGATGAGAAACACACCAAAATTCTGAGGCAAATAAAATAAAAAAATTATATTTGTACGTATTTAATTTTATTTCTATTGCAGTCTACTATGTGTGTTTTCTTATATGTGACAGGTATGAAGAGACTGGACTGGTTTGGCGTACGTGAAGCTTCAGTGTATCAGTGTCAATGTCTGTGAATATGTAAACGAGTGAACGAGTGAATATGTAGTGAGTGATGAGTGATGTAGTGAGGAACAAATGTACTATATGAGAAGATTGTACTAATATTTGTAATAAACAAATTTGACTAAAATAAAATATTATTTTGTTGTGTTCAAATCAATTTGTCTATCATATTCAAATTAATTCAGTTAGTACACTTCCATGTAATATATTATAACTGTGAATATACAATAGTGAAGTTAGAATGTTGTACTATTTCAGATTTTGAAATAAAATATTTAATTGAATAAATATACTGTAAATTGTGTATAATAGTGTATTATTCAATAAATATTTATTTATATGAAATTAAATATAAAATAGTACAGTTACAAACACATTTAAATAATATTATATGTTTGTTATCATCAAACAAAAATCATACAACATATTGTTGTACCCAAGAATCTCCCCCTTTTGATGATGACAAACATATACAAGATTTTGAATGTGTTTGAACATGAAATATATTACTCCCCCTATTTGTTTGCTCCCCCTACAACTGAACTCCCACTATATATGTGGAAAATATAAATAATGAAATTCAATTGACCATTCTGCCCCTAGATATTTAATTTCCAATCTTAAAATATTTTTGAATTAAATACTCATTAATCAAAATCTTGACCATACTCCCCTTTTGTTATCATCAAAAGGATAATAGAAATTGCAATAGTGATGAATATAGATCATAAATATAAACTCAGATTAAGAGAGAGAATATATATCGTAAAACCCATTTAATCAAACAAAAATCATAATAATCTTTAAATCAAAGGCATTATTTCACTTTCAGAATGAATGGATTTACGGTGGATTTTATAGAATGACGAGAGTTCAATAAAATTGAATATTTGAATATGAATTTTCAAGGATTTTAAATAAGCTCAAAATGTGTTAAGCACTTGCTAACCACGCATAGCCCAAAGGTCTTTTAAATGGGGTTAGTAGTAACTTAACTTTATGCTCTCTAATGAGTTCCATCCATGCACAGCCCAAAGGTCTTTTAAGTGAGAATGGAAGCACATAGCTATTAAGGTAATTCACACACGCATAACCGCGAGGACTTTTAAATGGGAGTGAATACCAAGGATAAGTTATATATATATTTATTAATTTTTATTTTCTAGATATTTTTCTTTCCAAAAATAATTTGAACTCTCCAAATTAAATAAAACTATGATGAATGACAGAAATATGATAGACATAGAAGATGGTCATGAAATAAGCTCTAGTTCAAAGATATTATAAAATCTGTCCAATCATCATAAGATTTTAAAATAACATCTTCTCTAGTTATGAATTATACCATAGTCACAAATCATCACAATTTCATAAATCTATTTATAATTTTGATGAGTCACAAAACGATTCAAATCGATCAATAATTTCAATTTTTGAATAAATAATCAAAAATAATTTTAAATTGAAAATATCAATTTCAAGTGGGGTTTTTGGAAATATCAATAAAAGTTGAAAATCTATTAAAGAAAAAATCAATTAGTAGAATTTGATTTTTTTTTAATATTTCTAATACTGATTGCTCTTATACAATTTTAAAACCACTTGTATATTTAATTTAAATTGCCTATGAATTTCAATGAAATCCAATCACTGATTTTCCAACCCATCGTCCAATCACTAAGATATTCAAACGAATCAAATCAATTTCCTTATCAGAGCAGCACAAGATCATTTTCAAAGCAAGAATCACAAGTGAACTTTTCAAAAAAAAAATTAACAAGCATAAGAAACATTCAACAATCAAATCTGAAGCTAATTATTTGAAATCACTTGAGAAAAAGTCAAATTTTTTATAATCCAAGAAATTCAACAATCAATCACGATTGATTTCAAAATCAATATAATCAAGCCAAGAAAAAAAATGAAATTTTCACAATTAATCAATCATGGCTTTCAAGTAATCTGCTGTATTGAGCTCAGTTTTTGAATATTTTCCAAAGTGAATAAGAAGAAACTCAAAACAGCAAAGATGTGTGAAAAATTCAATAGCTTTCCAGAACATCATAAATTTTAAAATTTTGATTAAACAATATTCAAGATATGTTAAAAATATCATGGAAGTGTCAACACAAATCATCATAAAAGAAAATCAAAAAGAAAGGAAAACAAAAATCATGAGTTTAGAGATCATACCAGACTTACCTTTATCGATGTGAACCAATGAATTTCCAACTCCAAAATATATGGCTAAGGAACTCCAAATAATTTGATAGTATGGAACAACCTGAATTTTATCTCTCTTGAGCATAGTTGTTCCTTAGCCTCTCCTCAGTACCTAAATGTTTATAGGATCGAGTGGTCTAACAAAAACTATGTTACCACTCTTAGCTTCGTTTATACTTTTTGGTACCCAATCCCGTTTATATAACAATCCATTATTATCCACTAAAGTACCCTTTGGAACCCAAACTCATTTAATCTTGTTTGAATTCGTTATTTTTTGGAATCCAAACATATTTAAATGAATTGTTTTTAAATGAGTTATTATTTCGTTTATGATTTAAAAACCTTTTGAAATTATTAGATTTCAAAATTTCAATTCGATCGTTTTCAAATCCATTTAAAGGATTTTAAAATCATTAGGATTTTGTTTTCAACTTGATAAAATCCAAATCCAAGTCCCTTTTTATTCTAAAAAAAAATTGGTTTTTTAACAACATATTCAACGATTTCTCTCCTTTAGAAAATTTAGTCAAAGTTGACTCAAGTCGTTGAATTTTAAATTTAAGATCGCTATTTTCTTTCATTAAATTTGAACAACGATTAATAGCGATTTTCTCTTTTTAGTACCAGTTTGTTTTAAAACCAAATTTTCGTTTTCAAGTTCTTTAATTTTAGCATTGGACTTAGAAATTTCAATTTCAAACTTTTTTTGCTTTTCAAAATCAAGTTTTCAGACTCTTTAAGCTTTTCAATCTCCTTCTCAAAATCGTATTTTTCATTCTTCAAATTCACGTTTCCACTTTTAAGTAACTCAAAATCAGTTTTTAATTTCAAAAGATTATTACTCAAAAATTGACATTTTTCGCATTCTGAAAATGGTGAATTCTTAACTTTTTCAAGTTTTCTTTCTAAACTGTTATTTTCTTGAACTAGTTTTGACCTATCAGATTTCAATTTATTAACTTTTAGTTCAAGAGAATCAACGGTTTTTATGTGATCGTGACACATTGAAATTAAATCGTTATAAGTAAAAATTGATACCTCACTTGAATCCTCTTCACTACTTTCCGGATCAGATCATGCCATAAGACACAAATTAGCTTCCTTTTCATCACTTTCAGAAACTTCTTCTCCTTCCTCTCCGTCCCATGTAGCAGAAAAAACCTTCTTCCTTCTTTTGAACATCTTCTTCTTTTCATTTTTAAGCTGTGGGCAATTTGGTTTGATATGTCCGGGTTTCTTGCAATTGTAGCAAAACAATTCATCGTCTGAACTATTTGAACTTTCGGACTTATCGGTTTTTGAATTCTTCTTTTATGGCTTGTAATTTCTTTTCACTCACTTTCTAAGAACCATGGCTAGCTCTCCAACAGGGTCTTCGTCATCACTTTCAACGGTATTATTTAGAGCAGTCGTCTTTTTCTTTGATTCAGAATTCTTTCGCTCTTCCCTTGCTTTTAGCTCCATCTCGTAAGTGATCAGATTTCCAATCAACTCCTCCATGCTTATTTTGTTCAGAGCTTTTGATTCTTGAATCGCCGTCACCTTAGCTTCAAAATTAATCGGTAGCACTCTCAATATTTTTTTTGATCAATTCCAGTTTGGTATAAGTTTTGCTAAGAGATTTTGCGTTGAAGACTAGTGATGAGAAGCGTCCATACATCTCTTTTATATCTTCGTCTTTTAACATAGAGAAATTTTCATATTTGTTGCTGAGTAGAGCGAGACGAGATTCCTTAACTTGAGAAGTACCTTCGTGTGTGACCTCCAACGTATGCCATATTTCCTGCGCAGTTTTGCAATGAGAGATTCGATTAAATTCAGTTTTATCAAGAGCACAGATTAAAGCATTCATCGCTTTGGCATTAGTTGAAAATAATTTTTTATCATTAGCATCCCACTGTCTTTTGATTTAAGAACTTCAATACCATTAACAGTAACAGCGGGAGATTTATAACCCGTTTCAATAATATCCCACACATCATAATCGACTAAACTCAAATAAATTTTCATCCTAGCTTTCCAATAGGCATAATCTGTTCCATTAAACAATGGTGGCCTAGCTATGGACTGACCCTCAAAAAAAGCGTTATTAGACAGATTCATAACTCTAGAGTTAAAATAAAAAATACTTGCTCTGATACCACTTGTTATCTGCATTAACGAGGATTTTAATACCACCCCGGTGGCTAACAAAGATACCTCAGACAGTGGTTTCATGTCCTACCTCTCGACACGGACAACCACCCACGGGCCATGTAGGGGGAAGAGTCAATACTACGCCACATGATCGTAGAGCGAGAACCCCCTATCATGCTGTTACCTTATACCAGCTCTGGTACTACTTGTAGGATCTAAATTAACCCAAAAGAGAGGGGGTGAATAGGGTTAATTGCAGTTTTTGCTGAGTAATTAAATAATAACAAACACATATAATAATCAGAGTAAATACACAAAATAAATAACACACAGATATACCCGGCTTCAGCAAAACCCTACGTGCTGCTGCATTCCCCAAGGTTTCTACTAGGTATTAGTCAACAATTACAACGCTTACAACACAAGTAAACTCGCGACAATTCCTAGCCTATTTGTCCTAACCCTACGCTCAAAACTTATCCCCAGTTTCTACTAGGAGCTACACAAAAAGGACTCACAATCTCGCTTTAGTTGCACTAATCCTACGCTCAAAACCCTGCATTGATTCCTATCCCCGAAATAAGAATTCCCCGAATTACAAACCTCGTAATTCGTCTCCCTAGTTTTAGAGACAAACTAGAAAACTCTAATTCGATTACAACTTGAAACTAAAGACAAGTAAAAAACAAACAATACAAACCCTTAAAACAAACTTAAAACCCTAGTATTAAAATAAAATAAAAGTCCTTGTCCCTTTTAATAACTTGGTCGGTCATCCTTTTTATTTTGTCCCGATGCTCTCTCTTTTATTCAATGGCGACGGTGACTTCTAGGGTTTTCTGAAATCAAACTTCCTCCAACGATTTGCGTGATTAAATTGATGCTCCAAAGAATTTCGATTTAACATTGATTGCCCTGGAAAAATTTGGCGATTGGCAATATATATAGAGTTTGTGCTTCTTGTCAAAACTCGACTTCGATGGCTCTGAATTTCCAGTGAGTATCCTCGTTGCTTCTTCGAGTTGAGATTCTCCAATCTGATCCAAGTGATTTCCGTTTCTCTGGTATGTTTTTTAATTTCGAATTTTTTCTTGAACTATGTTCGAACTTGGATAGCTAAAAGCCGATGATGATGGGTTTTATTTATAGGGTTTTAGGATCCATAAAAATCTCTGATTTCGTGTATTACTTGGTCCAATTTTGTCAGGATGTTTTTGTGAATTTTGGGGCTCTTGAAATTCTCTGCTTTGAATTGTTTTTGCATGATTTTTGGGGCTTTTGAATTTTCGGTTTCGACTTGATCCTTGATTTCTGGAGTTTTGCATGAATCCTGGAATGATTTTAAAACGTAAATGCAATTGTTTGTTCTTCTGGAAACACTTGGTGAACTTCTAGAATTTTGATTCCTTATTTCTGGTTGACCATTTCTTAATTAAAACTTCCTAGTAATTTAAAAAATTGAATTTAATCTGGCATAAGAGATAGTATTGCACTTGAGGTCTTTGTCATATTTAACATTGTGATTACTGAGTTTTTTTTTTAAATGTCATCTTGAATACGTAGAAAATTGAAACCTGCGGCAAATTGTTTGAACCATGTCTTGATACTCCTTGTGCTTGTGCACTTGACCTTGTAGCTCCACTTGAATTATGCTGTATAGAAAATATTTGCAAAACTGTATAACTTGAGCCCTCACTTGTGCATGTGCTTCTATCTTGAGTTGATTTCAAAATTGATGATTTCTGTGCTCAGCTGAAATTATGCACACACAAAGTTTGTGCATCCATCTGCACATATAAACTTGCATTCACCACTGTGTCTGTGATATTTCTTTGATCTGGAATAGTTGATGCACCATTTGATTGTGCACACATTGTTGTTGCTGAAATGAAAAAGAGAATAAACTGACTTTTTGAATCCCTCCATGCTGCTTTGACCATGATAGTTTGACCCTTGCTTCTTAATGCTGACTTCTGAAAACTTAGCATGTACCTTGTTGCACTTTATAATGCTACATGTATACTTGCTTTCATTTGTGGTTACCCCTCTTGCTTTCTGAGATGTTCACTTAAACCCATGTTGAGTATTGCTGGACCATTTTTGCAAATTATCTTGTTGTTTCCATGTTTGTTTTTTTGACTTGAGCATTGCTGATCTGGGTTGTTTCTAATATTTGGCACATATGTACCACCTGCATGTGTACATGCTTATGTATCACCATATAATCCATGCTTTCATTTGTATACATTTCATCACTTGTCATTGTGTCATGCTGCTGCACTGACTTTTGTGAATATTGCTCGACCAACTTTGTCTTGAGTTATTTTCATGTTTGTTTGCACTTTTGACTTGATTATGCCATGATTACTTGTTCTCGACTACATTGATTATTGTTGCACTGAGTCGAGATGCTCAACGTGACTACTCCTTAGTTGCACACTGGATTGGCGAGGCAGTGCGCACGTGTATGCATATACACATGTGTATATGCGTCCATTCAGAAAATATTCTTGTCCTTGTATATCAGACCGAATCAGAAAAATGATGAGAAACACATCGAAATTCTAAGGCAAATAAAAAAATTTGTACATATTTAGTTTTATTTCTATTACAATCTACTGTGTGTATTTTCTTATATGTGACAGGTACGAAGAGACTGGACTGGTTTGGAGTACATGAAGCTTTAGTGTATCAGTGTCAATGTCTGTGAATATGTAAATGAGTGAACGAGTGAATATGTAGTGAGTGATGAGTGATGTAGTGAGGAACAAATGTACTGTATGAGAAGATTGTACTAATATTTGTAATAAACAAATTTGACTGAAATAAAATATTATTTTATTGTGTTCAAATCAATTTGTCTACCATATTCAAATTAATTCAGTTTGTACACTTCCATGTAATATATTATAACTGTGAATATACAATAGTGGAGTTAGAATGTTGTATTATTTCAGATTTTGAAATAAAATATTTAATTGAATAAATATACTGTGAATTGTGTATAATAGTGTATTATTCAATTAATATTTATTTCTATGAAATGAAATATAAAATAGTACATACAAAGACATTTAAATAATATTATATGTTTATTATCATCAAACAAAAATCATACAACACATTGTTGTACCCAACATGCCTTGGTCGACCCAAGTGCTGTTGGATCAGGTGCTACGTTATATATTTATTATTATATATATATTCTTATGATTTCTTCTTTAATTCATAACTTATTCATTTTAACTCATTTTTCATATTTTCATCAGAAAATTACAATGGACCCAATGGGGCTAGCCCTGTTGTCCAATTCTGGTGTTTATTCTGATTAATATTTCATTTATTATCCTTTTTTATTTTAATTATTGTTTACTAAAATTCAGGGTGTTACATCATGTATATTAGAATTTTTGATTGAATCAACTAAGGACTAACCATGTTCAAGGAAATCAGACTAATACGAACCCAACTCTAGCAACCTGAGATGGGGACTCTTGCTTGGATACTTTGGGCACTCGGGCAGTGGCAGCTGGTTTTGGCAATTAGTAACATCTTATAAATGATGATAACTAGATAACTGATATGATACGAAGAGCTTTGAGAGGTGAATTATCTTGACAAGACTTGGACTATGTTAATTGGATTCCATTCACCCGAATGTACGAAACTCTAGGAATCTGTGGACTTCAACTTGATGATATTAGAAGCTCATTATGGGAGGAAGGATCTATTCATTCACTTGATGAGATGTATGCGTCGTATGGAAGTACTGGGGGAATAGAGCGAAGTTATGGCTAATTGATTCCCTTTATTTTTATCAGATGTAACTGTCATGTGGTTTCAGCAGCTGAAAAGTGAATCTATTGAAAGTTGGAATGGCCTTATGACGAAGTTTGTTGAACATTTTCAAGTCTACATATTTGATCCAAAAATGTTAAGACCTGAGAAACTCTACAAACATTTATGGAAAGATTTAATACTGTTTTTTTTTAATGGATCGATAAGATCCATTTGGCTACGGTTTATGGTATTTTGGATGTCTTATATTTCAAGATTTCATTGGAAATAGATACCCTGAGGGATCTTAGTGAATTTTACTTTGAGTTGGATTGATTACTTAAGCAAAAAGATGCAAGAGCAGGTAAGGAGGCTCTTGAAGTTAATACCATTGAAGATAGAGGATCATCAAGATTTGGGAAAGATAAAAGAAAAATAACGATAAATAAAGGATTGGAATATTCGACAACTGATACAACTAAAATTCTCTCCGCATATCGATCATACATCTTTGGAAAGGAATTGCCAGGACACCTTCCCTACAGGAAACCAGCTAAGAGGGAAGCTACTAAAAAGGAAAGAAATTTTGAAAAGCATTATTTGTTCCATGATTTGGATGGCCATGACACAAATGAGTGTCGACATATAAAGGATATAACCGAGGAACGCGTCAGGAATGGACAGTTGATGGAATACATTCGAAGTTGGATTGTGATGACAGAATATGAGCGATCATTTACAACCAAAAACATAAGCGGGTTCAGACTAGCTTGCATGGGATTAATATTAATTAACTCGGATTTGGACAACCAAGTTGGCCTACCTAAGTATAGGATTAGGACAGAGTCCCTAGCCATGCTCTTTGTTGAGGATGAGCCATTCAACTTCGTTTGGTTAAGGAATTTGTAATACAAAATGGATAAATTGACATACCCATGTATGGGATTAGGACTCAGTCCCTAGGTATGCTCTTTACCAATGATGAACTGTCAGTTTTATATTTATGATAAATTAAATTTTTGAAACTTTAACAGAGTTACTTCGCTTGTATAGATTATGCCTATGAACTGAGAAACTGAAAATTGAATTTTAACATTAACAACTAGATCTTTAAGTATGGATTATGCTTGGTAATGTTTGTGTCCCCTACCAAGACTCTGCAAGATTGTATGATCGATCCTTGAGTATGGATTAGTTTCGGGAATATTCAAACCGCTTTGATGGTACTTGGAGAGGCTATTTGATCAAATGTCAAGCATAGATTGTACTTGGATAGGGTTAGGTCGGACCTAGAAACGGGAATGCTAGATTGGATTTTTATAGGTATGGATTATACCGTAAGTGGACTATGCTCTGAGAGGCCATGGGTTTGGAATTCATCTTAATAGAGCTTTGGAATATGGATTGGATTTCTTACTGGGATCACTTGGACATTTTGGATTTTGAATTTTGGCTACGGATTTCTCGGATTTTAGATTTGGGTATCTGTTATAAATATGATCCGACATGATCATGGATTTGGAGTTTATATTATGAAATTCTTATACTTCTCAGATTTTGGATTTCTCGAATTTTGCAATGAATCTCCTTTCCAACCATCGAAATTCAACATGAAATACGATCAGTGTATTTCACTATTGAACATCCAGTCATCGAAAATGTAGAATGTTAGGGCAAAAAGGAAAGGAAAATGAAAGAATAGGTGAAACATAGAATATCGTACTAAAATCAATATAATAATAATAATGATGATGATGATGATGACGACAAAGAATTGTCACTCCAATGTACATTATACCTTAGAGTCAAAACAAATTCAGTCAGCTGGATAGTTATAGAACTCTGACCTTACTAATGCCTAAAGGTAAATAATATACAGTGGAAAATGAAACATTATGACATGCAAACACCCAACTCTACTCCATGAGCTCCATATTCCATTGACGACAACTTGGAAATACATGAGGTCTTACCTCAGCATTGTAATAAAATAACACACGGTTTAGTCTAGAAAACCAACATGAGAAAATTCAAGTGAAAGGAAACAAATAATAATTCTAAGACCACACTGCTAATCTTGGAACAATTTTTTAATCATGAGAAATAGACACATATAAACACACACGTACACGCACACACACATAGATATATTTATATATGAATAAATATAAACACAAATCTTGAATACTGAAAAAAAACAAGGCATGAATGTCATATACAAGAATGCCAACAGAATGAAAATAACAAAAACCCAACACATGGAGAAGAGCGCATGGCGCTTCTCGATAGAAATAGAGAAATTTATTAAAAATTCGGATCGTACAATGAAAAAGTTGATTTTCCTAAAGATATTGGACCATATCGCTAACTGTGGACTAGGCTACTTACATCAACAACGTACCATCGATTCAAGTAATTAAATAGTGCAAACGGTATGTACATAATTTCAGTATGATCCCAACGAAATTAACAGTCTCAGAAGTCAAGTAATTAAATAGTGCAAAGGGCTACTTACAACAGTAACATACAATGGTACAATAGATTCAAGTAATTAAAAACTCCAAAATAAACCCAGAAATTAACAGTTATAGAATCCATTCAAACCAGTTCATGTCATCCGAAATTTCGATACGATCCCAACGAAACAAACTGCGCATCAACCTGAGTTCGTATGCAAAAGTTATACGTGTTTAAACATTTGAATTTGAATATGTAAAATAATATTAAAAGTTATACTCACCAACTCCACAATGCCACGTCAGCATTAAAATGAAACGCCTCCTACAGTAAACCCACCATAGCCGAATTTTTTTGCTCCACCTATCTCCCTCATCTCTCCATCATTTCACAAACCGACGGCACCTGCTTCCTCCACTTCGCAAACATTAAAAAACCTGTCACCACTTTATCAAGCTCGCACTCCCTGAGCAAAATCCGTCCGCCCATCTTATCACACACCTCCTTTATAGGTTGCGACATTTTTTTTCCTCTCAAATTCGCTCAAATTTTGCCACCTAATGCTAAACTCCATTAAGAATTTGAATACAATCATCAATTCACATAAAAATCATTATATACACCATCATTCTAAACCCTAATGCATATACTTTTACTGTAAAATATGTCAACCCATGGAAACTTGATCGAACCATCTTGAAACCCGTTTACATACAAGTCTAGGTCCCAACAATTCAACAAACGAGTTTTAGCATTTTAGGATTTTTCTTTGAATTGATTGAATTTTTGAAAGATCTGTGGCCATTTGTTTTCATTCATGAAAGTGGCGACTATTGATTTTGCACTACAATGAGACAGAGATGTGAATTAGGTCAAGGTTTATGGTAATTTATTGGGCAATGGAATCACAATGGCTAATTAAACAAATAAAGCATTCAGTCTTTTCCGTATTCATTTTTTGTAACAGCCTGCATTTTATGTATCGGAGGATCATAAATTATTTTTATTTTATTCCCAGAGGGTTAGATCATTCTCATATTTTGATACGTTATTTATTGGCATGTGAGACATGTCCATAATTTTTACCAATCTTATTTTTGATCATTTTGCCCTTGTCAGTTTTGTACAGGGGATAACTTTTGGCTGGGATCGAATTAGGTGCTGAGATCGATTTCATTGGAAAGAAAATGGTGTTGCCAATTCCCAGAGTGGCCACATTAATGATTTGGTTCAGCGGTTTGGGAGGAATCACCGTTTTAGTGCTACACAATTTTTTGTTCAGGTTTTATGAGCCATTTATGGGCTGATTTGAGGAGGCCCATTAGTGGGCTGGGTAGAGGCTATAAATAGGAGGTTAAAGGCATGGAGAATAGTTTACTTTATTCATTCTCTCATTTGGTTGAGTATCCTCCTTGCTCAATCAAATACACCATTCCACCGTTAAAATTCTAGATCTACATGTAAATATTGAAGATCTACATCAAGCAAAGCTAGATCTACACCAATTGAAGAGGAATTTCATCAAATAAAGGAGTTTGAAGATAATTCTTCACTGTTGAGATAGAATATTTAGCGATTTCTTGTTATTTTGATGTTTTGGTGAGTGATAAGCATCTCTCACATGGATTCGATCAAGTATATTGGTTGTTTGATCATATTTTCACCATTTCAGGTTGTTTTCATCTAGATCTACAACATCATAAGTATATTTTCATTTGAATAACTATAGGATCTAATCTAGCAACTTAAAACTGGTAATTCTTATGCCAATTCATATGTTTATGCAAGTTAGATCGATTTTTTACTTTATGCATTGATTTATCATGATCTTGGTGAATTTTATATGATTATTGATGAATAACTGTCATTTTGATGTTGTTGATGATCTCATAAATGTTGATTGTTGAATTGGATGAGTTGTTTCCATCGATGTTTCCGTTTGGTGATAATTTTGTCAAGTTTGGAGCTATTTTGGTCAGATTTGGAGTCAGGTCGTTTTCTTAGATCGTTGATGACATGGCATGAAGTTCAGGTGTCTGGCTTGTGCTCCAAGAAATGAAGCTCAGGTCATTAGTGCATAGGTCGTTAGTGCATAGGTTGGGTCGTTGAAGAGCATGGGTCATTCGTGTTCATAAAGCACGGGTCATCCCAAACATGTTGAAGCTTCGGGTCATTTTTCTTAGGTCATGGGTGACCCATAATGTCGAGTCATTGGGTGACCCAGGAAGTTAGGTCGTGCGTGATATAAAAAGTCGGGTCGTTGTGTGACCCAGGAAGTTAGGCCGTGGTTGACCCATAAAGTCGGGTCGTTGGGTGACCTAGGAAGTTAGGGCGTGGGTGACCCATAAAGTCGGGTCAGTGGGTGACCCAGGAAGTTAGGTCGTTGGTGACCCATAAAGTCGGGTCGTTGGGTGACCTGATGAGTCAGGCTGAAACACTACGAATCGAATATTGACCAAATGGTATATTTTTTGGCTCGATGGTGGTTGTGGCTTCGAAGTAAATTCAAAGGGGAATGTCAAAGTTATGTGATGTGTTCGTTGATCATCGTAATGCAACAAATGTGAAGATGACGCCAAGGAGGTGAGTTCGTGGATAATGGTTGCTCAAAAACTGAACTTGAGCTTATGAACAGTCATCAGGCTAGATGACTAGAGATACCGAAGGCTGAGAAATTACCGTTGTCGTAGGTTCCACGGATTCAAAGCAGGGGTATAATGGGTACACCCAAAAGACTGGAATTGACTGGTAGAGTACCTTGGGTAGCTCGACGGGCCTAGATACATTTCGTCATATGGCGTAGAAGTTTTGCTAGAATCGGGGTTACCATTGGCCCTCAACAATTGATGGCAAATTGTGTAGCCGGTCATATGATTAACGTTGGTTTCAAAGTGGTTTGGCGGTGATAACCAGAGTCATGGATGATGTTTGTTTTGCTTGTATCATTTTTGTGTAGATTATTCAACGTCGAAGGAGATATATCCGGGTGCTTGTCTGATGTTGGTTTAGGCCTTCAGGGCTTGTGCTTGAGAGATGTCGATATCAATTAGGATGGTTTATGCTTGATAACTAATTGTTATGGATGTATTGTTCTTTCTAAATTCTTTTTTGTAAAGGTTATCACTGTCAGATGTTGGGAAGATGAGTTCGGGTTTCTTCTCTAGTGTTTACGGTGGATTGATTGGTTAATCTACTTATTCTCATATACTTTGTTGATGATATTAGATAGCGATCTTATCACTCATTAAGACTGTTATCTAACTCAAGGTTTTATGTTTCCTCTTATTACCTTGGGTTGTTCATTCGACTTTTGGACGGGCAGGCTGAGTAACAAG
This sequence comes from Allium sativum, assembly GCA_030737875.1. NCBI lineage: Eukaryota > Viridiplantae > Streptophyta > Magnoliopsida > Asparagales > Amaryllidaceae > Allium > Allium sativum. The sequence continues at coordinate 384,424,290 of CM060915.1, forward strand.
TGGCAGGTGATAGATCTTGATGAGGACGATGCTGTTGTGAGACGACAAGCAGAAGACTGACATATTGTTTTCTACTATCTAGTATATGTTGTTTTCGCTATTGGTTATTTCTCTGAGTGCTTGTAGTGAGGCTTATTGTACGTACACTTATAGTGCTTTTCCAAGGTTGTAATGAATATTTCAATGGAGTTTTGAAACGGTTTAAGATTCTGCTCAAATTCTTCTTCACTATTACTACCTGTTGTATATGTTTTATTATATTTTATCCTTTAGCTGTGAGTTATACGACAGGTCGTGCCTGCGTTATCTTACCTTGATGATCATCCATGGCTGCCTGGATCACCTTTCAACGCATTATTCCTCTTATTTAGTGCAGGAGTTATGGGCAGTCGTCATATTTTTAATTCAAAACCAAATTTTATTGTCCTAAAATAAGTCTTATATTAATTATAGGAATAATTACATATAATACAAATCTCAAATTCAATTATTCAACAATCTCAATTGAACATTTTGTTTTTTTTAAAGTAATAAATGTATTTTCATTAATCATTCCTTTCAAATATTATAACATGTCAATGTTATCATAATGCCTCATTTCAAATTGCTTCTTATACTCAAATTAAAACCCTTCAAAAATTTCATTACAATAACTTCCAACATTATATTTCAATTATAAATTTAATTGGTTCGTTCCATTGTATTAAGTCAACATTTATTACAATTTCGTTACTTCCATTTGTTTACAACCACGCTTATTACTCAATTTCACATTAAATTATATTTATGTTCCATTAATTCATTTAAATAATACATTTTATTTGATGACAGTATCAGTTAGTTAACCATTATGACCCAACTGCCTATTCATTCAAAATTAAATGTAAGTTATTGCCTTAATAACCAATTGAAATTGTCGTTACTAAAGCTTGTATCATATTAATCTACATAGATTTCATTGAATAGTAATTACAACAATTAATTTATTTCTCATATATTAATCCCATGTTTAATTCCCGTTTCAATGTTAACATTTCAAGTATCTTGTTCATTCACACCCAAATGTACGTTACTACCATTTTAATTTATCAAATTCCATTGCTCCATAATTTTTCTAGGTTCATTTACATTAACAAGTCATTAAAATTTTTAATTCTTACCATTATTCACCAAAATTTATGTTAAATAAAAAATTTGATTAGTTGAAAAATATGGGTTGTTAGACTCTCCTCCACTTACAACTTTTCGTCCTCGAAAAGGCGTACAAGAAATTGGCAATTAATATACTTTTACCTAACTGAATTTAATTTAATAACAACTATGTATACGCCATTTATAGTCATAACTAAGGTTTTATTCAAATTTATAAACGATAACATTTGCATATTGTCCAATTTCTTTCTCCCATAACTTTTAACTTGTTAAATAAATTTGGTAAGTTATATATATGCTATAGAAAAGTGATTGATTATTATACAAGTTCAATAGTTTCCAATTTATTTCAAATCCACTATCGCAAATTTCAATGAGTTTCTAATTCAATTTATATGTCTCTCGTGTTCATTTTTCTTATTGTTTAGTTCAAAAGTTTTTTGAAATTTCAAGTTTGTTCATTTCTTCAATTATTCTAGAACTTAAGCATTTAACTTCGGGTTCGTTTCTTAACTTTTGAAATATTATATATTATATCTTTTATATAAAACCATACCATAAAAAAGATTTAATAGCGGAGCTAAAATGGCGGACCGGTGAGAGGAATTTTCCTTTTTTCGTATGATAAAGCCTCTCTTTCAAATCTCAAATCTCTTCAATTAAAGCAATGTATTGTTGAAAACCCTAATCCTTTCTCAGTATCTGCTGATGTAGATCTGAATCTCCACTTTGTAGAACCGCAGGTAGATCATGTTTTTCTATAAGAAAGTACTTTGAAGCTATGAGCAGATTTATGGTTAAAAACCATGGTGCTCCATTCGATGGACTTCAGCTTCGGTGAAGAAGCTAAGGGAATACATATCAAAAGTTTGGAGACCGAAAGGTAATTTTAAGATCCATATAACTTATGGGTTACATTATACAGTTAGATTTGACAGTGTTCTAGATTGCAATTCTATTTTAAAGACTTCAACATATTTATATTTTGGGAAGTTATTAATGGTTAAAAAATGGTATCCAGGGAATGAATTTGATAAGTTTAAGGCTATAAGAGTACAGATCTAGATTAAGCTACATGATTTAGAAATGGAGATGTGGTCGAATGAGGCATTTTCAACGATTGCTAGTTTTATTGGTGAACCAGTTATAATTGATTGGAAAACTGCTAATAAAATAATCACTAGATTTGCTAGAATCCTTGTGTCTAAAGATGTAGAGTCTAAACTTGTTTCTAAAATACCTCTGGTGCTCCATAACGGTTTTAAAAAGAATATAACAGTAGAGTATGAGTTTGTTCCTTCTAGATGTGAGAAGTGCAACAGATTTGGGCATAAGAATATTGTTCATGAACTATCTAATGAACCAGTTTGTATGATGGAGCAAAAGTTGGATAAACCAAGTACTTCATATAGTGAGGTTAATGAGGAGAATTTTAATAATCAAGATGAATTTACTAGTAGGAAAGATGAGATTAATGAAGAAATTCCTAATGTCGATGAGGGTAATGGTAATAATGAGAATGCTAATCAAGATGATGCTGATGATTTGGGTTTCTTAAATGTTGATTTTCCTAATAACATTTTACATGATGTGATAAACTATGTTATAGAACAATTGAATGATAGTCCTGGTACTGAAGAAAATACCGATGTTTCTGAGGGTATTACAAAGAATGATGAATACTTAGCTTATCTGAAAGGTAAAAATGTAGTCAATCCTACTGCTCCTCCTAAAAGATCAACTAGGAGCAACTCTTCTATCAAATGACATTCATCTCAAGGAATGTTAGGGGTATCAATACACCACAAAGGATGGGTGATGTATTGTCTCTCCTAACCAAATTCAAGCCAACTTTTGTTGGTATGTTAGAAAATAAGATTAGTGCTGCTAATTTAGTTAAATTTGATAGATTAATACCTAGATATTGGGATTTTCTTCCTCATGTTTCTACTGCATTCTTTGGTAGGATAATATGCTTATGGAATAATGAAGTTTGGACTGTCATTACTATGTCCTCTTCAAATCAACGTGTTACCATGCAGGCAACTAATAGAGGCGGTTTAGTTGTTTTTGTGATGATGGTTTATGCTAGTAATAGCTTTTATGATAGACAGGTTTTATGGCAAAATCTCATTCAAGAATCAAAAATTATAACCGGAGAATGGCTTTTAATGGGGGACTTCAACAATTCCACTTCTCATATGGATAAAAAAAAGGGATTACCAATACCTTTTCAGCAAATCAGAATGTTTAACAATTGCTTATCTCAGGCAGGGTTGATTGAAATTAAGGTTGTTGGATTCAATTACATATGGAGAAGAAGAGGTATAGCAAATAATTTACATAAATTTTTTGAAAATCATCATTATTTACAAAAATTTACTAATATGAAAGCTCTTTCTTTTTCACAAATATCTAGTGATCATAATCCAATATTATTAGAAATAATCACATCTACAAACACAAAAGGATTTCCGTTTAGATATTCAAATGAGTGGCATTTGGAAGAAGGATACGACGAATGTTTTTTGAGAGTTTATAATATAGAAGCTAATGGTTATCCCAGTTATTCTTTTCAGAGGAAGCTGCAAGCATGCAAAGTGGAATTGAAAAAATGGAATAAAATCAGAGTTAATGATAATGATATTTTGTTAAAAGATAAAGAAAAATTTCATGAGCTGGAGGTTGCTTTAGATTTAGACCCTGAAGCAAAAGGCAAAGCAAGCTTTAACTGTTCAAAAACATATAAAACTCTGGAGCTATAAGCAACAGGCTAAGGTGTCTTGGTTACAATATGGTGACACAAATTCTAGATTCTTTCATTCTAAAATGTCACCAAGGAAGAATACTAATAATTTAAAGGCTTTGATTAAGTCTGATGGTGAGCTTTTGTATAAACAGGAGGATTTAGCTTGTGAAGCCATTCTGTAATGGCCCGCAAATCCGTACTATCTGAGTTGACTAATAACACCACACGTCCAACCCAAATTGCAAAGAAATACGAATCATTATTAGAAAGAAGTTAGAGGATGAGAAGTAAAAAGAAAGAAATATTAGAATTGAAGAAAACAAAGAAGACAAACCTCACAGCGGAACGAATAAAATATATTATATAACATAACTTTTGAAATACAAATCAGTAACTTTATATACATACCATCATCAGAGCACAACAGATTTTCCTGGAACAGTTATAAACACCTGTTTCCAGAAACCATAAAGGACACAGCGGAATATATGAGTCTATAGCTAACTAGTGAAGCCTCCTACTTCCAGCTCTTCCAAGTGAATCTGAAAAATCCCGAATACTTGACTGCCCGTACAAATTTGGGCACCCAAGAGTTTAGGGAAAACAAACAAAATAAACTCTTGGTCAGTCATGGGACTGGTGTGAGTAAACTCCAACCATTTGTTTAACTTTAAAACCCTTTCAAAAGAAATGATAACCGTAAGACCGATCCACACATAAACACAGATGGTTTTTACCTTATGATAACCCAAAATATTTTTGATATCAAATCCAATGATATTATAATAATGTCTACATCAAATAAATAGAATCTAGCGGAACACTTGCATCTCACGGTCCATATATAATATAAAATCAAAAACCGCATGGCGCTTATTGGAGATTGGATTTCCAACATGACAAGGTATGGAACCTCCTTCCGATAGTGTATCTCTAGAGAGGAATACACTGGGTTCAACAAGAACGTCTTGCAACCCGACCCACACACGACCGACCAATCATTTTGCTTGAGTGTATCGAATGTATATCACCAACGGTTATGATCAGCAACCGTTTCCCAGATGGAACAACATCGAATAGAATAAGGAATTAAATGAATCTCTAGATAGGTAATTATACACCCTAATGGGAGCGACCCACATAGCCATGCTGCCTACCCGATTTTTGTCATTTCCCGGTTGTTGAGACCTGAGGCTATGATTTCTTATCATTCATTGATAGCCCAATCACTTTGAATGCCACATTGTCAGATCCGTTAATCACTAAATTGATTTGCACAAATATATTCTGGATATTATGCTAAGGGAATAAATCCGTTGCCACCATGTATATTTATACTGACCAATATATTCGATCATTGGAAATACTCTGCCAGACATTCATCCATTTACGTTCGTTCTGGGATCGAACGAAACCGAAGGCACAATTTCTATTAATAGAAAAAGCCCTTGCACTTTACTCTGTCTTCGATTATCTTTATATAATCTGATTCGCAACAATACTGCCAATACAGAGTGGTTCTCGGATAATAATCCAACCGGCCTCTCCATATTGACAACGATATTGGCAAACACTTCGATAGTCGGTTATTTAACTATCGAAGGAAAACAAACACCCATTCACAACATCAAACAATCATCGGGCCATTTAATTTATATTTCATTAATTAAAACACTTCTCCACTTCCTTTATCAATATTCATTAACTAAATATTTTCAATTATCATATTGGCTTCTTACGCTATTTGGAAAACATTTCCATATATCGCCTTCTTTTATTTCCTACACTTAGAAAATATTTTCTATTTATAATTGGAAAACATTCCCATTTACTTATTTCTTGCTCGACTCATTTAATTCTACTCTCAGGAAATATATATTATTATATTTCCAATATTCCACTTATTTGGTTTAAAACGAGTGTTGTGTAAAACATCGTCACACCCAAAATATTTCATTCAACTATCTTTTATTCAACCATTGATCTTCGAGACTAGATCTTTGCTATGTATCGGTTAAAAGTGAAATCAATCGAGTTGGGGTAAAATTACCTCTCAGACCTTAACTGAAGACATCCTTAACTTCAAAACAGACAAGACCATTATTCCCGAATAATCAACACCATAAAAACCAATTATCCATTTCTAAACACGTATACGCTTCTCTTTCTATTTTTAATATATCTAATTTATAGATTTCCTTTTTGTTTATAATATTCTATTTTTAATTTCATTTACTTATCGAACTCTATATATATCAATACGTTGATTTCTAGCTATCAAATTTTCTTAAAAATATTCTAACTCCTTAAATTTTCGGAAAATTTCGCTATAACCTCCTTTATACCGGGAGCATCGGAAAAATCCCCAAACCGCCACACATGCCTCTCCAATCAAAAGAAAAAGAAAAAGCCAAGCGGCTAGCCGATACGGCGCATAAAACCTCATACCTGTCTAACACATGTTCACATAAATTTAAACGTGTACCTTTTTGTCGGGCACATAAATTAAAATCTTCATATACTTCATCACATACCTGTCTAACACATGTTCACCTATTTTCAATTCAATTCAACTCAATCCAATCGTTTGAATTCAGTTTCTCCCATTTATTCTTTAATTAGCTATTTTGCCTATTTCACTTCTTTGTTTGAACGTAACATGTTCAAATAAAATATTTAACTTGCTCATTACAAAATTGAATTCCAATTTCTATTCAAGTTTCTTTTCGATTTCGAATATAAATTTCCGAATCGAATTCACTTATTCAAAGCCCAATATCAATTCAAAATCTCATTAACTAATTACTATTCAAATTAGTTAATTCTATTCAATAATTAAAAATCTGATTTCTGTTTCAAAGATAAATTCATTACTCCACTTAAGTTCACATATATTTTACAACTCAAATCTGAAATTTTCTAAATAGAAATTCGGATTTTATATGCTTAAAATCCTTTTATATAATTAAATAAACCGTTATGGTTTTTAAATGGTTATGGCGTTGTTTTTCTGAAAATTAGATTTTGACATAACTCAAAATATATACGACGAAATTCAGAACTTTCTCTTCCATTAGAAAACTATTATCTAATTGATCCTGACAGTTCTTGTTTCAAAGAATTCCAACTTCAAATGAGTTCTGTACACTCAATTAAAGTTTGAAACGCCAATTTACGAACTGCCACGCTGCGGCGAGTTCTTTTAATTATATATAAACGCTTTAAACTTCGTTTATAATAAATTCAACTTCATTCTGATATATTTTTAACATATACCAAATCAGTTTTCCAATTCAACGTAATATTTTCGATTATCTATAATTGTCGATTTTTTCTTTATTTGGTAATATATTTATTTATACTTCGATCTTCTATATTTAAATTTCAATTCCTTTAACAAGTTATAAATCCTTTGGATTTATTTCTATTCCGTTTAAAAATCTGAATTCTGAAATATATTTCGTCGTTCCCGTTTCGAAATGATTTCAACTTTCTATTTGAAATTTCTATATTCAAATTCCGTTTTCAGTTCTATTTAGATTCTATTCAATTCTATTCAAATTTTATTTTCAATTTGACTTCTATTTAAATAAAATTCGAATTAATCGAATTCAAATCATAAATCATTCCGGATTTATTTTAGTCCAATTTATATTCTGAACATCAGAATACATTCCATCATTTATTTATTTAAAACGATTTCCCACATTTCTATTTTTAATTTACATTTGAATTTAAATATTCAAATTATCCAATGGTAATTTTTCTCAATTTATTTCTATAAACACTGTTTATAATTACATTTCAACTATCTGATTATCCAACGAAAATCAATCTATTTTATTTATAAACACATTTATAAATTCACTTCAATGTCTTGTATTATTTAATTTATAAACACATTTATAAATTCACTTCAATGTTTATAAATTCAATACTTGTTTTATTTATTTCTAAAACAAGTAAATATCTTTAGCCCATTCTAAATTCAAATTCTATTTTAGAAAATAGATTTTTCCTTTTAAATCTCAAAATCTCTTTCACGATATTTTTATAAATCAACATTAAGACCCAATGATATTTCAAACAATCAAAACAACCAATTATAACTGACAAGTATTCTAACACATCATATATGACAGTATAGGTGCAAACAAACAAACAGATAATATATTTTTGAGGAATCCAGTTGGATCCCTCCAACCTGTTTTTCCTGCATCCACAGACGTTAGTTAACAGAAATAATACCCATCCTGCTTCGAGGCAGGATTTCGCGGTATAGAAGGCCATCCACTATCATAGTGTGGGGCGTATAGGGTAATCATCCGCTAATGGTACCGCGGGCATCCGCTAATGATACTGTGGGAAATCCAACCACCAATATATATATATATATATATATATAATAGCAACCACCAAGCCTAAATAACTAATATATTTTAAACAGCAACAAATAATATTTAAAGCATCCAAACAATCAACAACAATTATTTTTAACGAATAAAAATAATTCTAAATAAAGAGGTGAGTGGGATTTACTCACCGTGGTTTCCTTTTTGATCCTTTCCAAATTTTGAATTTAAATCGATCGTTCGGATTAAACTGAAAAATCTAGCTAACTTCGAGAAATCTCAAATCCCTTTTTATAGTATAGCATTCATCACTATGATTTTCAACATACTTCGTTTTTCCAAAAAAAACTGTTATCATTTGAAATAATTAACGATGTTACGATTTTGATATAATTTAAATTGTCACTAACTTGTAAATCAGAATTTAATTATATAACTAACGTTACCTTAATCCATTATTTATACTTGTTCGTTGTTGCTTCTTAACCAGGCCATGATTTGGTAGTGGAAAACTTTGCAACTCTAGACATCTTCACGAGACCAAGGAAATAGCTATCATCATCTTCTGTCCCCAAACCTCACAGACAACGCAACGCCTCTTCCTTCTCTAACACAACTCACCAATGTCGAAGTCGCTACAGCAAAACTCAAAACAACCCTAGCTTGCATTGCACCCCTCCCAACTTCCATTCGCTGTCTCGTTGAACATGTAGCGACTATAACACAAAACCACGCTCGCGAATCCGCAATTCATAATTTCCCCCAATTCGAATTTTAGCTCGTTGAACGAGGATTGAGCTCCTCAAATCCGGTACTCATCGAGAAGCTAGGCAATTCGAATTCGAATACGAAATCATACTCGGTTTCCCTTTTTTTAATTAAGAGACGGGTTTTCGAAAAGAGGAAAACTCGATTTTGGATTCGGAATTACTAGAGATTATAAAGGAACGGATTACATGAAAGAAGTAGAAACTGGCTTTAAAGATTGGCCCCTTTTTTTATATACGAAATGGATTTTGATTTGTTTAATTTTGATTTCCAAGTATAAATGAAAGAGCGGCACCCTTTTGATCTTTGCTGAGAGGAACGAAATGGAGAATACCAGTGGGTGTCACGGTTTTATAGAAGATGAAAACTTCATCCTTAAGGAATTCTTCTGCGCAAAGTACATCATATTTAATGTGATTTGAGTTAAAGGAGATTTTGTTTCTTTTTAAATAGATACTAATTTGATTTCGAACCTATCCACAATCAAATATCTCAGGGTCCATTAATTGAAATCATGAACCGCTATTTTAGCGTATAGACCAACATTTTCAATATTATTGCGTTATTCTGAACTGAACTGAACTAAATATATTTTGATATTTAATTTCAACGTATACACCATACTAAATTAATATAATATAACTTAAAATCGAAAACTACAAATTATTTGATAATAAAATAATATTGATTATCGTATATATCAAATAAAATTTCTACTTAGCATCTGAATTGTTCTGACTCAGTTTTAAATTACTAATTAATTATTTCAATTTCCGTATTACGATAATTATATATATACATATATATATATATATTCGAAATAAATATTATATCGATTTTTAAATCGATAACTAAATATAAAAATTGTAACAACCCGTATTTCGATAACATGTTAAAACGAGAATCAAGGCAGAATTTAATTTTAAATTCTGAATCAAGTAAAACGGGCTATGCCATTGCGTTCGTCTCAGAAAAATACGCGAAATAGAGTCCGAAATTTTGTAAATCGGAGTCCGTATGACCCGGTTAAGGCCCAAAGAAGTTTTCGGGAAATTTGAATTTCGAAACATGCAGAAATGGGGCCAGGCGGGAAAATTCCCGCCCAGACAAGTCGACTGGGCTGTCGACAGGGCTGTCGACTTGCAAGTCGACAGGCATGTCGACAGGCAAGTCGACAGGGCTGTCGACTTGCCCTGTCGGCTGATTCTGGTCTGGTGCACCTATTTTCTATCTTGGCTAGGTTTTTGGGCCTGGTTTGAAATCTGACGGTTCAGGTTGGTCCTAGGGTTAATCTAAGGGTCCTAACTAGCCTAATCTTCTATAAATACACCCCTAACCTACCCCTAAACCCTCATTATTCACTCATGTAACTAAACTATGGCAAAATTTCTACTCTCATGGCCTCCATCTCCAATCCCTAGAGCCTATGCATTCAAATCGGGTTCAAAACAAAAGGTGCAAGCTTGCTACACCAAATAGAGGCCAAATCAACGTTGCTATGCGAGTTTCATGACGGATCTTCATCAAAGGAGCCACCTTTCTTCGTCAAAACGATTCATGCTCCTAGTCCTCTTGCCACGCTATGTAAGTTCTAGCTACTTGTAGATTTAAACGATGATTTTGATGTGACATGGGATAAAATGCAAAGTGACATAAGTATGTTAGCCTATGGGAACCTAGTTTGCCTCTTTAACATGAACATATGACTTTGGGTGAAGTTGTAGCAACTAAACCATGCTATTCAGGTTGCATTGGATTTAGTTTGCCATGCAAGATTGGACCTTTACTTGTAGTATGATAGCATGAACACTTAGAGCCACTTTGATTTGTGAAATAGTTGCATAAATTGGACTTTGGGGCTTATGCATGTAAATAAAACCAACCCCCTTATGATATCATGTTTATGTAAGGTCAAATCCCATTATGACAACATGCAAGTTTGTGAGTAAATTTCCTATGATAATATGCAAGTTTGTGGCCAAATCCTTTATGACATTATGCATGCCTATGGCCAATCCCTATACAACACTATCATGCATGTTTTAAGGCCAAACCCCCTTATGACGACATGCATGTTTGGAGCCAACCCCTTTTATGGCATCGTGCATGTTTTGGGGTCTACATGTGGCCATAGTACACCTACTAAGTTGACTCGCTTTTACTCAAGAGAGAACACGATTTTGGGTAGTTAGATAAACATGAGCATGATGCGAAATCTTGACTTGAATATGACATGAAAACTTGACTTGAGGTTACATGTGAACATAACATGTAAGTTGAACCAAAATGGGGGCATGACACGTGGGGTAAACATGGGACTTGAAACTTGACAAGTATGGGTTGTAAGTGTAATATAACACTAGACCAAACATGAAAGTGGCCAACTCGAGGTTGGGTTGAGTTTGTAGCAAAAATCTACCCGGACCCGCCCGGCTTAACTAGTAGCTACAAACAATAGGATCCAATGTGAGAAGTTGGTCATGTCGCGCTTAAGACCCGAGGTTAGACTAGGTTGTGGTGTAAATCTACCCGGACCCGCCCGGCTTAACTAGTAACCACAACAAGGTCTAATGTGAGAGGTTGAAAGTGCATTAATTAAATTAATGCCACTTGACAAGGTTAAGTAAATTTGACTAATGACACTTAACCGATATGACACGAATGGGTAGGTTAAGTGGGACCGGACTTGATTTCTTAATGACACTTAACCATGCAAGATGATTAGAGGGTGAGGTTAAGTAATTTACACTTAACTAATCCGACTTGGTAATTAGATGGGGTTAAGTAATTAAGACTTAACTAATCTAAACACGATAATTAGATGGGGTTAAGTAACCTACACTTAACCAATCTAACCACGGTAATTAGATGGGGTTAAGTAATCCACACTTAACTAATCTAAACACGGTAATTCGATGGGGTTAAGTTAAACACTTAACCAATTTCAACTTGGTAATTCAATGAGGTTAAGTAACCAATACTTAACCAACTTAACGTGATAATTTAATGAGGTTAAGCAACTTATACTTAACCAATTATACATGATGACTTGATGGGGTTAAGTAACCTACACTTAACCAATCTAATACGCGGACCTGATAAGGTTAAGTCACAAGACCTTTTTAGAATATACTTAACCATTGTAGTACGATTAGAGGATGGGGTTAAGCCAACCTATACTTAACCAATCCGACTCGATAATTTGATGGGATTAAGATAATCTATGCTTAATCGATCTAGCAAGATAATCCGATAGGATTAAGGTAAGCTAGTACTTGACCAATTTGACTTGATAGGGTTAAGTCATGAGCCTCTGGGTACACTTAACCAACTTGTGGGACTAAGTCTTGAACTTGAATACTTAGCCAATCTTTGACGTGATTCGTGGGCGGGTTAAGTCATGGACTTGAATGATAACACTTAACCCAATAGACAAACCCTAGCTAGAAGAACTAGGTAGAAAACCGTGGTTAATCAAGGATAACGGGAAAGGAAGCTAAGTGGTAAACCTTAGTTAAGGGTAACTAAGTAATAATTCTTAGCTAAGGACATAGGATTAATTCACAAAGCGATGAGTAACCTGATACGGTAGGTCATCGCTTAGTCTACGAGGAGGAGCAAGTTATCTGACTTGGATAAAAGCTCCAGCGCACTGGGTGCCGAAGTGGAAGCTTCGGGGGACGTGAGGATATTCTTGGGATCCCTCTGTGGGCTGCCAGGTAATTATACTAGGCCCATGAGAGGTTAAGGTCTGCGTTAGAAGGACCAAGAGTATGCCTTGGTTGCTATGCGAGCGACCTAAAGACTGGGATGGATTAGCGTGGAGTCGACGATTCTTGGTTTTTGCCCTGGATAGCACATCGCCGACTACCTACCATCTTTAGTCAATCGTGTACGTACGGAAAGGCAGAGAACCCCCAACAGACCATGTGCTTGCTATCGAGTCATGGGTGAGGTTGGCCCGTAGGAAAGTGGGCTATAGTGGGGCCGGGGAGTGGTTCTCATACATGATTTTCCGTGGGTTGCCTTTCAGTAGTTGAGGGAGGGGTCACGTGGGACCATAGCCACGGGTACAAAAACAGACCTTGATATCTGCATCAGCAGACGACTTAAAGCTCCCGACCGAGTTCCATATTTCTTAGTTTGCCCTGACACGGAACTCGGATGGCACATTGGGGAACATGTGCATCTAGACATGGAAAACGATTCACGATACATACGTGGGATCAAGGGCGCGGTTGACGGGTGGCGTAATCCCTAGTGGTCCTAGGTGGCCAAAACCCAAACCGAGACACGGAAACGTTCATTAGGTAGCATAATCCCTAGCGGTCCTAGGTGGCATAAATCCAAAGTGGACGCGCAATAGTTCATGGTAAGGAAACACTACTAGATCAAGGGTTGCAGTCCAAAACAACTTCAAGGATAAACCGTTTACATGGGAAAGCCCGTATGGCCTACGGCAAAGGACTGAACTTATACATGGAAAGAAACATACGAGTTGGGAAAACCTACATATGCTATATATTAGGTTGACATGGACCATTACATGACATTGGGCAAGGGACATTCATGGTTAACACATGACGCGGGTTGGGATACTAGTACGAGAGGTGCAGAGCAAATATACATGTTAGAACCAGGAAGAATATACATAATAGATACCGTGGGATGTTAGACGGGGTAGGTACCTTGGGATAGTATACTTGATAGAAACCTGACGATGTGATACCTTGATTTATCATGACACCGTAGTTTACCATGATATCTTAGTTTACCTTGCTACAGTAGTTCAGTCTGTTACCCTGGTTTAGTTTATCTATCTTGTAGTCATCCTTATATTTACTTTCAGTTTATGCATGTCATGTTACCTTCACCTGTTTTTATACTGGAAGTAGATAGGACTTACCAGTCTTTATGACTGACCCCGTTTTCTTTCGCCTCTTTGTCTTCCGTTTCCCCCCCAGGTTTCAGGGAGGAAATGATGTTGTTTAGTTCGGACTTCTTCTGTTGAAGGTCATCATGTATAGCTTGATGTATAGCTTGGTCTTCTCTTTGCTATGGCTGCTTCACCGCTTTATTATGGGGAATAATTTATGAAAAGGTTTCTATGCTTCTTTATTATTGCAAGACAGGTTTTTGATGTATTCTGATGTAAAAGGCTTTAGACCTTATTTATTAATGATATGAAAGTTGGTTTTACTTCCGCTGTTTTATATATGTTCTGTCTTGTAATATTTCTGTGCATGTTTACCAATAATACTCCTCCAAACCTAGTGCATTCCCTTTGTGAGTGACCCTAGCGGAGGTGGCGTGTTACATTTGGTATCAGAGCAGAAGGTTACCAGACTGGGCAAAAGTTTTTAAAACCTTCTGAAAACTATTTGAAAAACCATTTACAAAGAAGCATTTTTCAAGAAAATTTTCTTTTAAAAAGAAAAAGGCTATTCCCCAAAGGCCATTAGCACTATCCTTGTTTCCTTGATTGAATCTCTTTTCCTTTCTTTCCTCCATCTGTAGTCACAGTGGTTTTAACTACGACTAGTCTTTTCAATCTACGAAAGCGCTTTCCATGCGATGGAGGTTGTTCTCGGGAGACCAGTAGCCGCCTTATAAGAAAGGATAATGAGAAAGAGGATAAAGGATACGAGTTTAACTTATTGGTATGGCTCAACCCGGAATGAGAAAGAAAGATGAACAATGAAACCCATGACGAGAGAGTACCTTTGGCATGGTGGAACGGGACGGATAGTTAAGTATCATGGGACAAGGACAAGATCATCGAGAGGGCAGTAGTATGCTCTCATGTCTAGGGTACCTCGGAAGGAGGGTAACGATCTTATTAAAGGTTTAGCTCTTCTTTTCTATCATCCCGTCCAGACTTTGTCTTGATCACCGTATCATTTAAGTCTGCTTGGATAGTGAGTCTCTACACCTTAGTACTAGCATAGAAGAGGATTCTATTTTGTCCCAAATCTTGTTAGAGTTGGTCCATTTCTTCATGACTTGTTGGATTTGGGAATGACATGTCTCAACTACGGATGGATTCTGAGGATAAAGTGGTCACCCAATAAGGGGTGCCATTCTCGGTTTTGGAAAGAGGGTAGTTAGACTCTCGACTCATCTTGGTGATACCCTTGAAGTCTCGTGTTACCTTTTGGGTTCTGTCATGGCTAGTTACCTAGAATCCCATGATGCAGTTGTTGGTAATCCGTTTGAATAGAATTCGCCGCTAAGGCGGATGGTTCGTTTCGATTATGCGTGAGTTATGGGAATCACCCTAGTAAGAACTCTTGGCAACTTGGATTGGCATCGGAAAACGAGATCCAGAATTCACTAGTGAATTTTGGAGAGCTTGCATGAGTACGCAGATATGTTTGAGCCAAGCATACTAGGGAAAGAATAAGTGAAACGAGAGGCGACAGTGAAATGAGTTCCACTCACACCTTGGAAATAGGAATCAAGAAGCTACGGAATCATGAAGTCAAAGGCGGTCAAGGCATGATGGAATCAAGCTCATGGAAATGCGGCTTGGACGAGCGCATCACGTCTCTTTTTAAGAGTATATCTTTGATCCTTGGTTCACCTGTAAAGCTTACTTGCATGCTATCGCTTGGTGGATATCCTCTCGGTCCTGTTTCTGTTACAAACCCCGTAAGGAGTTTGTCTTGTTTATCTTCTCGATCTTATCTTGGGAACCTTAGGAAGAACGCTATGGATGTAAACATGTATTTGAGACATGTTATGATTGATATGGTTGCAAGTGGTTGCTCGTGGATTCGCGAATACACGTTAGATACTAGATTGACGCGATCACGTTTCATGTTGCATATGCACGAGTATTTATACTTGTTTATGGATGAAATCGAATGTGTTATCATGCGGTTGTTGCATATGAATGAATGATTGTGCACGCATATAGTATCTATATGACTAGGACTATTTGCATACATGTTGGATTCATGGCACTATACATATTTTTGCATTAGAAAGATTATTCAGGCCTGATCATTAGCATTAGCTAAGGAACATGTACACACACCTTTTGCATATATTCATACAGCATTAGAAATCATCTAAGGACAATGGTTGCTTGTGGATGATGTTTTGAGTAGATGGATGATGGATGGTAGGATATGTTCTTCCTAACTTAGAGATTTCGGGGACGAAATCCTAAAAGGTGGGGAGAATGTAACAACCCGTATTTCGATAACATGTTAAAACGAGAATCAAGGCAGAATTTAATTTTAAATTCTGAATCAAGTAAAACGGGCTATGCCATTGCGTTCGTCTCGGAAAAATACGCGAAATAGAGTCCGAAATTTTGTAAATCGGAGTCCGTATGACCCGGTTAAGGCCCAAAGAAGTTTTCGGGAAATTTGAATTTCGAAACATGCAGAAATGGGGCCAGGCGGGAAAATTCCCGCCCAGACAAGTCGACTGGGCTGTCGACTTGCAAGTCGACAGGCATGTCGACAGGCAAGTCGACAGGGCTGTCGACTTGCCCTGTCGGCTGATTCTGGTCTGGTGCACCTATTTTCTATCTTGGCTAGGTTTTTGGGCCTGGTTTGAAATCTGACGGTTCAGGTTGGTCCTAGGGTTAATCTAAGGGTCCTAACTAGCCTAATCTTCTATAAATACACCCCTAACCTACCCTTAAACCCTCATTATTCACTCATGTAACTAAACTATGGCAAAATTTCTACTCTCATGGCCTCCATCTCCAATCCCTAGAGCCTATGCATTCAAATCGGGTTCAAATCAAAAGGTGCAAGCTTGCTACACCAAATAGAGGCCAAATCAACGTTGCTATGCAAGTTTCATGACGGATCTTCATCAAAGGAGCCACCTTTCTTCGTCAAAACGATTCATGCTCCTAGTCCTCTTGCCACGCTATGTAAGTTCTAGCTACTTGTAGATTTAAACGATGATTTTGATGTGACATGGGATAAAATGCAAAGTGACATGAGTATGTTAGCCTATGGGAACCTAGTTTGCCTCTTTAACATGAACATTTGACTTTGGGTGAAGTTGTAGCAACTAAACCATGCTATTCATGTTGCATTGGACTTAGTTTGCCATGCAAGATTGGACCTTTACTTGTAGTATGATAGCATGAACACTTAGAGCCACTTTGATTTGTGAAATAGTTGCATAAATTGGACTTTGGGGCTTATGCATGTAAATAAAACCAACCCCCTCATGATATCATGTTTATGTAAGGTCAAATCCCGTTATGACAACATGCAAGTTTGTGAGTAAATTTCCTATGATAATATGCAAGTTTGTGGCCAAATCCTTTATGACATTATGCATGCCTATGGCCAATCCCTATACAACACTATCATGCATGTTTTAAGGCCAAACCCCCTTATGACGACATGCATGTTTGGAGCCAACCCCTTTTATGGCATCGTGCATGTTTTGGGGTCTACATGTGGCCATAGTATACCTACTAAGTTGACTCGCTTTTACTCAAGAGAGAACACGATTTTGGGTAGTTAGATAAACATGAGCATGATGCGAAATCTTGACTTGAATATGACATGAAAACTTGACTTGAGGTTACATGTGAACATAACATGTAAGTTGAACCAAAATGGGGGCATGACACGTGGGGTAAACATGGGACTTGAAACTTGACAAGTATGGGTTGTAAGTGTAATATAACACTAGACCAAACATGAAAGTGGCCAACTCGAGGTTGGGTTGAGTTTGTAGCATAAATCTACCCGGACCCGCCCGGCTTAACTAGTAGCTACAAACAATAGGATCCAATGTGAGAAGTTGGTCATGTCGCGCTTAAGACCCGAGGTTAGACTAGGTTGTGGTGTAAATCTACCCGGACCCGCCCGGCTTAACTAGTAACCACAACAAGGTCTAATGTGAGAGGTTGAAAGTGCATTAATTAAATTAATGCCACTTGACAAGGTTAAGTAAATTTGACTAATGACACTTAACCGATATGACACGAATGGGTAGGTTAAGTGGGACCGGACTTGATTTCTTAATGACACTTAACCATGCAAGATGATTAGAGGGTGAGGTTAAGTAATTTACACTTAACTAATCCGACTTGGTAATTAGATGGGGTTAAGTAATTAAGACTTAACTAATCTAAACACGGTAATTAGATGGGGTTAAGTAACCTACACTTAACCAATCTAACCACGGTAATTAGATGGGGTTAAGTAATCCACACTTAACTAATCTAAACACGGTAATTCGATGGGGTTAAGTTAAACACTTAACCAATTTCAACTTGGTAATTCAATGAGGTTAAGTAACCAATACTTAACCAACTTAACGTGATAATTTAATGAGGTTAAGCAACTTATACTTAACCAATTATACATGATGACTTGATGGGGTTAAGTAACCTACACTTAACCAATCTAATACGCAGACCTGATAAGGTTAAGTCACAAGACCTTTTTAGAATATACTTAACCATTGTAGTACGATTAGAGGATGGGGTTAAGCCAACCTATACTTAACCAATCCGACTCGATAATTTGATGGGATTAAGATAATCTATGCTTAATCGATCTAGCAAGATAATCCGATAGGATTAAGGTAAGCTAGTACTTGACCAATTTGACTTGATAGGGTTAAGTCATGAGCCTCTGGGTACACTTAACCAACTTGTGGGACTAAGTCTTGAACTTGAATACTTAGCCAATCTTTGACGTGATTCGTGGGCGGGTTAAGTCATGGACTTGAATGATAACACTTAACCCAATAGACAAACCCTAGCTAGAAGAACTAGGTAGAAAACCATGGTTAATCAAGGATAACGGGAAAGGAAGCTAAGTGGTAAACCTTAGTTAAGGGTAACTAAGTAATAATTCTTAGCTAAGGACATAGGATTAATTCACAAAGCGATGAGTAACCTGATACGGTAGGTCATCGCTTAGTCTACGAGGAGGAGCAAGTTATCTGACTTGGATAAAAGCTCCAGCGCACTGGGTGCCAAAGTGGAAGCTTGGGGGGCGTGAGGATATTCTTGGGATCCCTCTGTGGGCTGCCAGGTAATTATACTAGGCCCATGAGAGGTTAAGGTCTGCGTTAGAAGGACCAAGAGTATGCCTTGGTTGCTATGCGAGCGACCTAAAGACTGGGATGGATTAGCGTGGAGTCGACGATTCTTGGTTTTTGCCCTGGATAGCACATCGCCGACTACCTACCATCTTTAGTCAATCGTGTACGTACGGAAAGGCAGAGAACCCCCAACAGACCATGTGCTTGCTATCGAGTCATGGGTGAGGTTGGCCCGTAGGAAAGTGGGCTATAGTGGGGTCGGGGAGTGGTTCTCATACATGATTTTTCGTGGGTTGCCTTTCAGTAGTTGAGGGAGGGGTCACGTGGGACCATAGCCACGGGTACAAAAACAGACCTTGATATCTGCATCAGCAGACGACTTAAAGCTCCCGACCGAGTTCCATATTTCTTAGTTTGCCCTGACACGGAACTCGGATGGCACATTGGGGAACATGTGCATCTAGACATGGAAAACGATTCACGATACATACATGGGATCAAGGGCGCGGTTGACGGGTGGCGTAATCCCTAGTGGTCCTAGGTGGCCAAAACCCAAACCGAGACACGGAAACGTTCATTAGGTAGCATAATCCCTAGCGGTCCTAGGTGGCATAAATCCAAAGTGGACGCACAATAGTTCATGGTAAGGAAACACTACTAGATCAAGGGTTGCAGTCCAAAACAACTTCAAGAAAGCCCGTATGGCCTACGGCAAAGGACTGAACTTATACATGGAAAGAAACATACGAGTTGGGAAAACCTACATATGCTATATATTAGGTTGACATGGACCATTACATGACATTGGGCAAGGGACATTCATGGTTAACACATGACGCGGGTTGGGATACTAGTACGAGAGGTGCAGAGCAAATATACATGTTAGAACCAGGAAGAATATACATAATAGATACCGTGGGATGTTAGATGGGGTAGGTACCTTGGGATAGTATACTTGATAGAAACCTGACGATGTGATACCTTGATTTATCATGACACCATAGTTTACCATGATATCTTAGTTTACCTTGCTACAGTAGTTCAGTCTGTTACCCTGGTTTAGTTTATCTATCTTGTAGTCATCCTTATATTTACTTTCAGTTTATGCATGTCATGTTACCTTCACCTGTTTTTATACTGGAAGTAGATAGGACTTACCAGTCTTTATGACTGACCCCGTTTTCTTTCGCCTCTTTGTCTTCCGTTTCCCCCCAGGTTTCAGGGAGGAAATGATGTTGTTTAGTTCGGACTTCTTCTATTGATGGTCATCATGTATAGCTTGATGTATAGCTTGGTCTTCTCTTGGCAATGGCTGCTTCACCGCTTTATTATGGGGAATAATTTATGAAAAGGTTTCTATGCTTCTTTATTATTGCAAGACAGGTTTTTGATGTATTCTGATGTAAAAGGCTTTAGACCTTATTTATTAATGATATGAAAGTTGGTTTTACTTCCGCTGTTTTATATATGTTCTGTCTTGTAATATTTCTGTGCATGTTTACCAATAATACTCCTCCAAACCTAGTGCATTCCCTTTGTGAGTGACCCTAGCGGAGGTGGGGTGTTACAAAAATTCATTTAAATTATCAACTGAATTTGTATATATATACAAATATATTAAATATTTAAAATAAATTGACAAAAAATCCGGGTCGTTACATTCTTCCCCCCTCAAAATAATTTTGTCCCCGAAATTGCTAAGGTAGGAAAAATAGTATAAACCCATTAACTTTTAAAAACTCCTTTATGTTGAAACTCACCTCTTCATATTTCAACAAATTATCTCCAACCCAAACTTTTGGTTTTCACACATTTAATCTAAATGATTTACACTCAATTCAAATTCCATTCAATCTTATTCAAATTGAATTTCACCAATTTATTTATCTCGATCCATTTAACTTGCTTAAGTTAAATTTAAACTTCAGAATTCAAATTTCTGGGTTTCCCTTTCAAATCCTTCTGAAATCACATAAATATATACATATATATTTCCATTTCAAATTCAAAACATTTGAATTTTCAAACTACTTGTTTTCTTTCAAAACAAATTTCGAGCAAGAACTTTTCTAAGGTAGCAATTCATCACTTAGAAACTCGAAAATGAACACTGATGATGCTGCAGTCATCATCCGAATTATTTCCCAGCGACTGAAGTGAGTTCAGTGCTTAAACAATTTCAAAATCCATCTCAAATGATTTTTATTCAAAAATCCTTTCAAACAAAGTTATATTATTTTAATATACTTCAAGAATATTTTCCCAAACACCCAGGATTTAAATTTCAAACTCTGATTTAAATCTAATTCCAGTTTATCTCATTTGTATACTTCATTTACATACAAATTATTTTGGTTATAAATAACCATTTCAATTTTATAACCTAATTTGATTATAATATTAACATCCAACACATCCATATATTATAATAATTTCAGAAAATTATACTTTTTCTATATCAAAATATAGTTTGGGTAAAAAAAAATCATTTACCCAATTTAAAACCATATTATGTCGTACCTTCTGTTCAAGTGTTCAGAAATTCCTATAGACTTCGTGGTGTCCCACAATTCGATCCGAATTCATAAACCACTCAACAGACTAGCCAACACAATATAAATTAGTTTTTGTATAAATTAACAAATACGCGCTCTCGTATATACTCTACTCAGTCTAGGGTTCTACTGACCCTATCTCTAACGAGCACATCCCACAAAATCTAGGTGTTCGCTCAACCTAAGCTCTGATACCAACTGTAACGGCCCGCAAATCCGTACTATCTGAGTTGACTAATAACACTACACGTCCAACCTAAATTGCACAGAAATACGAATCATTATTAGAAAGAAGTTAGAGGATGAGAAGTAGAAAGAAAGAAATATTAGAAGAGAAGAAAACAAAGAAGACAAACCTCACAGCGGAACGAATAAAATATATTATATAACATAACTTTTGCAATACAAATCAGTAACTTTATATATATACCATCATCAGAGCACAACAGATATTCCTGGAACAGTTATAAACACCTGTTTCCAGATACCACAAAGGACACAACGAAATATATGAGTCTATAGCTAACTGGTGAAGACTCCTACTTCCAGCTCTTCCAATTGAATCTGAAAAATCCCGACTACTTGACTGCCCGTACAAATTTGAGCACCTAAGAGTTTAGGGAAAACAAACAAAATAAACTCTGGGTCAGTCATGGGACTGGTGTGAGTAAAATCCAACCATTTGTTTAAATTTAAAACCCTTTCGAAAGAAATGATAATCGTAAGACCGATCCGCACATAAACATGGATGGTTTTTACCTTACGATAACCCAAAATATTTTTGATATCAAATCCTGTGATATTATAATAATGTCTACATCAAATAAATAGAATCTAGCGGAACACTTGCATCTCACGGTCCATATATAATATAAAATCAAAAATCGCATGGCGCTTATTGGAGATTGGATTTCCAACATGACAAGGTATGGAACCACCTTCCGATAGTGTATCTCTAGAGAGGAATACACTGGGTTCAACAAGAACGTCTTGCAACCCGGCCCACACATGACCGACCGCTCATTTCGCTTGAGTGTATCGAATGTATATCACCAACGGTTGGGATCAGCAACCGTTTCCCGAATGGGACAGCATCGAATAGAATAAGGATTTAAATGAATCTCTAGATAGGTGATTATACACCCTAATGGGAGCGACCCACATAGCCATGTTGCCTGCCCGATTTTTGTCATTTCCCGGTTGTTGAGGCCTGAGGCTACGATTTCTTATCATTCATTGATAGCACAATCACTTTGAATGCCACATTGTCAGATCCGTTAATCACTAAATTGATTTGCACAAATATATTCTGGGTATTACGCTAAGGGAGTAAATCCGTTGCCACCATGTATATTTATACAGACCAATATATTCGATCATTGGAAATACTATGTCAGATATTCGTCCATTTACGTTCGTTCTGGGATTGTACGAAACCAAAGGCACAATTTCTATTAATAGAAAAAGCCCTTTCACTTTACTCCATCTTCGATTATCTTCATATAATCTGATTCGCAGCGTAACTGCCAATACAGAGTGGATCTCGGATAATAATCCAACCGGTCTCTCCATATTTACAACGATATTGGCAAACACTTTGATAGTCGGTTATTTAACTATCAAAGAAAAACAAACACCCATTTACAGCATCAAACATTCACTGGGCCTTTTAATTTATATTTCATTAATTAAAACACTTCTCCATTTCCTTTATCAATATTCATTGACTAAATATTTTCAATTATCATCTTGGCTTCTTACACTATTTGGAAAACATTTCCATATATCGCCTTCTTTTATTTCCTACACTTAGAAAATATTTTCTATTTATAATTGGAAAACATTCCCATTTACTTATTTCTTGCTCGACTCATTTAATTATACTCTTAGGAAATATATATTATTATATTTCCAAAATTCCACTTATTTGGTTTAAAACGAGTGTTGTGTAAAACATCATCACACCCAAAATATTTCATTCAACTATCTTTTATTCAACCATTGATCATTGAGACTGGATCTTTGCTATTTATCGGTTAAAAGTGAAATCAATCGAGTTGGGGTAAAATTACCTCTCAGACCTTAACTGAAAACATCCTTAACTTCAAAACAGACAAGACCATTATTCCCGAATAATCAACACCATAAAATCAAATTATCCATTTCTAAACACGTATACGCTTCTCTTTCTATTTTTAACATATCTAATTTATAGATTTCCTTTGTGTTTATAATATTCTATTTTTAATTTCATTTACTTATAGAACTCTATATATATCGATACACTGATTTCTAACTATCAAATTTTCTTAAAAATATTCTAACTCCTTAAATTTTCGGAAAATTTTGCCATAACCTCCTTTATACCGGGAGCATCGGAAAAATACCCAAACTGCCACACAGGCCTCTCCAATCAAAAGAAAAAGAAAAAGCCAAGCCGCTAGCCGATACGGCGCACAAAACCTCATATGGAATTTAAACGTGTACCTTTTTGTCGGGCATATAAATTAAAATCTTCATATACTTCATCCCATACCTGTATAACACATGTTCACCTATTTTCAATTCAACTCAACTCAATCCAGTCGTTTGAATTCAGTTTCGCCCATTTATTCTTTAATTAGCTATTTTGCCTATTTCACTTCTTTGTTTGAACATAACATGTTCAAATAAAATATTTAACTTGCTCATTACAAAATTGATTTCCAATTTCAATTCAAGTTTCTTTTCAATTTCGAATATAAATTTCCAAATTGAATTCACTTATTCAAAGCCTAATATCAATTCAAAATCTCATTAACAAATTACTCTTTAAATTAGTTAATTCTATTCAATAATTAAAAATCTGATTTCTGTTTCAAAGATAAATTCATTACTCCACTTAAGTTCACATATATTTTACAACTCAAATCTGAAATTTTCTAAATAGAAATTCAGATTTTATTCTCTTAAAATTCTTTTATAAATTTAAATAAACCGTTATGGTTTTTAAATGGTTGTGGCGCTGTTTTTCTGAAAATTTGATTTTGACATAACTCAAAATATATACGACGAAATTCAGAACTTTCTCTTCCATTAGAAAACTATTATCTAATTGGTCCTGACGGTTCTTGTTTCAAAGAATTCCGACTTCAAATGAGTTCTGTACACTCAATTGAAGTTTGAAACGCCAATTTACGAACTATCACGCTGCGGCGAGTCCGTTTTAATTATATATAAACGTTTTAAACTTCATTTATAATAAATTCTACTTTATTCTGATATATTTTTAACATATATCAAATCAGTTTTCCAATTCAACGTAATATTTTCGATTATCTATAATTGTCGATTTTTTCCCTTATTCGGTAACATATTTATTTATACTTCGATCTTCTATATTTAAATTTCAATTCCTTCGACAAGTTATAAATCCTTTGGATTTATTTCTATTCTTTTTAAAAATTTGAATTCTGAAATATATTTCGTCGTTCCCATTTCGAAATGATTTCAACTTTCTATTTTCAAATTCTATTTGAAATTTCTATATTCAAATTCCATTTTCAATTCTATTCAGATTCTATTCAATTTCTATTTTAAATTTGACTTCTATTTAAATAAAATTCGAATTAATCGAATTCAAATCATAAATCCTTCCGGATTTATTTTAGTCCAATTTATATTCTGAACATCAGAATACATTCCATCGTTTATTTCTTTAAAACGATTTCCCACATTTCTATTTTTAATTTACATTTGAATTTAAATATTCAAATTATCCAATGGTAATTTTTCTCACTTTATTTCTATAAACATTGTTTATAATGTCATTTCAATTATCTGATTATCCAACGAAAATCAATCTATTTTATTTATAAACACGTTTATAAATTCACTTCAATGTCTTGTATTATTTAATTTATAAACATCGTTTATAAATTCAATACTTGTTTTATTTATTTCTAAAACAAGTAAATATCTTTAGCCCATTCTAAATTCAAATTCTATTTTAGAAAATAGAATTTTCCTATTAAATCTCAAAATCTCTTTCACGATATTTTTATAAATCAACATTAAGACCCAGTGATATTTCAAACAATCAAAACAACCAATTATAATTGACAAGTATTCTAACACATCATATATGACAGTATAGGTGCAAACAAACAAACAGATAATATATTTTTGAGGAATCCAGTTGGATCCCTCCATCCTGTTTTTCCTGCATCCACAGACGTTAGTTAATAGAAATAATACCCATCCCGCTTCGAGGCAGGATATCGCGGTATAGAAGGTCATACATTATCATAGCGTGGGGCGTATAGGGTAATCATCCGCTAATGGTACCGCGGGCATCCGCTAATGATACTGCGGGAAATCCAACCACCAATATATATATATATAATAGCAACCACCAAGCCTAAATAAATAATATATTTTTAACAGCAACAAATAATATTTAAAGCATCCAAACAATCAACAACAATTATTTTTAATGAATAAAAATAATTCTAAATAAAGAGGTGAGTGAGATTTACTCACCGTGGTTTCCTTTTTGATCCTTTCCAACTTTTGAATTTAAATCGATCGTTTGGATTAAACTGAAAAATCTAGCTGACTTCGAGAAATCTCAAATCCCTTTTTATAGTATAGCATTCATCACTGTGATTTTCAGCATACTTCGTTTTGCCAAAAAAAACTATTATCATTTGAAATAATTAACGATGTTACGATTTTGATATAATTTAAATTGTCATTAACTTGTAAATCAGAATTTAATTATATAACTAACATTATCTTAATCCATTATTTAAACTTGTTCGTTGCTGCTTCTTAACCAGGCCATGATTTGCTAGTGGAAAACTTTGCAACTCCATACATCTTCAAGAGACCAAGGAAATAGCTATCATCATCTTCTGTCCCCAAACCTCACAGACAACGCAACGCCTCTTCCTTCTCTAACACAACTCACTAATGTCGAAGTCACTACAGCAAAACTCAAAACAACCCTAGCTTGCATTGCACCCCTCCCAACTTCCAATCCCTGTCTTGTTGAACATGTTGCGACTATAACACAAAACCACGCTCGCGAATCCGCAATTCATAATTTCCCCCAATTCGAATTTTAGCTCGTTGAACGAGGATTGAGCTCCTCAAATCCGGGTACTCACGAGAAGCTAGGCAATTCGAATTCGAATACGAAATCATACTCGATTTCCCTTCTTTTTTTTAGTAAGAGACGGGTTTTCGAAAAGAGGAAAACTCGATTTTGGATTCGGAATTACTGAAGATTATAAAGGAACGGATTACATGAAAGAAGTAGAAACTGGGTTTAAAGATTGGCCCCTTTTTTTATATACGAAATGGATTTAGATTTGTTTAATTTTGATTTGCAGGTATAAATGAAAGAGCGGCACCCTTTTGATCTTTGCTGAGAGGAACGAAATGGAGAATACCAGTGGGTGTCGCGGTTTTATAGAAGATGAAAACTTCATCCTTAAGGAATTCTTCTACGCAAAGTACATCATATTTAATGTGATTTGAGTTAAAGGAAATTTTATTTCTTTTTAAATAGATACTGATTTGATTTCGAACCTATCCATAATCAAATATCTTGGGGTCCATTAATTGAAATCATGAACCGCTAATTTAGCGTACAGACCAACATTTTCAATATCATTGCGTTATTCTGAACTGAACTGAACTAAATATATTTTGATATTTAATTTCAACGTATACACCATACTAAATTAATATAATATAATTTAAATTCGAAAACTACAAATTCTTTGATAATAAAATATTATTGATTATCGTATATATCAAATAAAATTTCTACTTATCATCTGAATTGTTCTGACTCAGTTTTAAATTTCGAATTAATTATTTCAAATTCCGTATTACGATAATTATATATATATACATACATATATATATATATATATATATATATTCGAAATAAATCGTATACCGATTTTTAAATCGATAACTAAATATGAAAATTCATTTAAATTATTAACTGAATTTGTATATATATACAAATATATTAAATATTTAAAATAAACTGACAAAAAATCTAGGTCGTTACATTCTTCCCCCTTAAAATAATTTCGTCCCCGAAATTGCTAAGGTAGGAAAAATAGTATAAACCCATTAACTTTTCAAAACTCCTTTATGTTGAAACTCACCTCTTCATATTTCAACTAATTAGCTCCAACCAAAACTTTTGGTTTTCACACATTTAATCTAAATGATTTACACTCAATTCAAATTCCATTCAATCTTATTCAAATTGAATTTCACCAATTTATTTATCTCGATCCATTTAACTTGCTTAAGTTAAATTTAAACTTCAGAATTCAAATTCCTGGGTTTCCCTTTCAAATCCTTCTAAAATCACATAAATATATACATATATATTTCCATTTCAAATTCAAAACATTTGAATTTTCAAACTACTTGTTTTCTTTCAAAACAAATTTCGACCAAGAACTTTTCTAAGGTAGCAATTCATCATTTAGAAACTCGAAAATGAACACTGATGATGCTGCAGTCATCATCAGAATTATTTCCCAGCGACTGAAGTGAGTTCAGTGCTTAAACAATTTCAAAATCCATCTCAAATGATTTTTATTCAAAAATCCTTTCAAACAAAGTTATATTATTTTAATATACTTCGAAAATATTTTCCCAAACACCCAGGATTTAAATTTCAAACTCTGATTTAAATCTAATTCCAGTTTATCTCATTTGTATACTTTATTTACATACAAATTATTTTGGTTATAAATAACCATTTCAATTTTATAACCTAATTTGATTATAATATTAACATCCAACACATCCATATATTATAATAATTTCAGAAAATTATACTTTTTATATATCAAAATATAGTTTGGGTAAAAAAATTCATTTACCCAATTTAAAACCATATTATGTCGTACCTTCTGTTTAAGTGTTCAGAAATTCCTATCGACTTCGCGGTGTCCCACAATTCGATCAGAATTCATAAACCACTCAATAGACTAGCCAATACAATATAAAATAGTTTTTATATCAATTAACAAATACGCGCTCTCGTATACACTCAACTCATTCTAGGGTTCTACTGACCCTATCTCTAATGAGCTCATCCCACAAAGTCTAGGTGTTCGCTCAACCTTAGCTCTGATACCAACTGTAACGACCCGCAAATCCGTACTATCTGAGTTGACTAATAACACCACACGTCCAACCTAAATTGCACAGAAATACGAATCATTATTAGAAAGAAGTTAGAGGATGAGAAGTAGAAAGAAAGAAATATTAGAAGAGAAGAAAACAAAGAAGACAAACCTCACAGCGGAACGAATAAAATATATTATATAACATAACTTTTGCAATACAAATCAGTAACTTTATATACATACCATCATCAGAGCACAACAGATATTCCTGGAACAGTTATAAACACCTGTTTCCAGATACCACAAAGGACACAGCGGAATATATGAGTCTATAGCTAACTGGTGAAGCCTCCTACTTCCAGCTCTTCCAAGTGAATCTGAAAAATCCCGACTACTTGACTGCCCGTACAAATTTGGGCACCTAAGAGTTTAGGGAAAACAAACAAAATAAACTCTGGGTCAGTTATGGGACTGGTGTGAGTAAACTCCAACCATTTGTTTAAATTTAAAACCCTTTCGAAAGAAATGATAATCGTAAGACCGATCCACACATAAACACGGATGGTTTTTACCTTACGATAACCCAAAATATTTTTGATATCAAATCCATTAATATTATAATAATGTCTACATCAAATAAATAGAATCTAGCGGAACGCTTGCATCTCACGGTCCATATATAATATAAAATCGAAAACCGCATGGCGCTTATTGCAGATTGGATTTCCAACATGAAAAGGTATGTAACCACCTTCCGATAGTGTATCTCTAGAGAGGAATACACTGGGTTCAACAAGAACGTCTTGCAACCCGGCCCACACATGACCGACCGCTCATTTCGCTTGAGGGTATCGAATGTATATCACCAACGGTTGGGATCAGCAACCGTTTCCCGAATGGGACAGCATCGAATAGAATAAGGAATTAAATGAATCTCTAGATAGGTGATTATACACCCTAATGGGAGCGACCCACATAGCCATGCTGCCTGCCCGATTTTTGTCAATTCCCGGTTGTTGAGGCCTGATGCTACGATTTCTTATCATTCATTGATAGCACAATCACTTTGAATGCCACATTGTCAGATCCGTTAATCACTAAATTGATTTGCACAAATATATTCTGGATATTACGCTAAGGGAATAAATCCGTTGCCACCATGTATATTTATACAGACCAATATATTCGATCAATGGAAATGCTCTGTCAGACATTCGTCCATTTACGTTCGTTCTGGGATTGAACGAAACCAAAGGCACAATCTCTATTAATAGAAAAAGCCCTTGCACTTTACTCCGTCTTCGATTATCTTCATATAATCTGATTCGCAGCGTTACTGCCAATACAGAGTGGTTCTCGGATAATAATCCAACCGGTCTCTCCATATTGACAACGATATTGGCAAACACTTCGATAGTCGGTTATTTAACAATCGAAGAAAAACAAACACCCATTCACAGCATCAAACAATCACTGGGCCTTTTAATTTATATTTCATAAATTAAAACACTTCTCCCCTTCCTTTATCAATATTCATTAACTAAATATTTTCAACTATCATCTTGGCTTCTTACACTATTTGGAAAACATTTAAATATATCGCCTTCTTTTATTTCCTACACTTAGAAAATATTTTCTATTTATAACTGGAATTCAGTTTCGCCCATTTATTCTTTAATTAGCTATTTTTCCTATTTCACTTCTTTGTTTGAACATAACATGTTCAAATAAAATATTTAACTTGCTCATTACAAAATTGAATTCCAATTTCAATTCAAGTTTCTTTTCGATTTCGAATATAAATTTCCAAATCGAATTCACTTATTCAAAGCCCAATATCAATTCAAAATCTCATTAACCTATTACTATTCAAATTAGTCAATTCTACTCAATAATTAAAAATATGATTTCTGTTTCAAAGATAAATTCATTACTCCACTTAAGTTCACATATATTTTACAACTCAAATCTAAAATTTTCTAAATAGAAATTCGGATTTTATTCGCTTAAAATCCTTTTATATAATTAAATAAACCGTTATGGTTTTTAAATGGTTATGGCGCTGTTTTTCTGAAAATTTGATTTTGACATAACTCAAAATATATACGACGAAATTCAGAACTTTCTCTTCCATTAGAAAACTATTATCTAATTGGTCCTGATGGTTCTTGTTTCAAAGAATTCCAACTTCAAATGAGTTATGTACACTCAATTGAAGTTTGAAACGCCAATTTACGAACTTCCACGCTGCGGCGAGTTCGTTTTAATTATATATAAATGTTTTAAACTTCGTTTATAATAAATTCAACTTCATTCTGATATATTTTTAACATATGTCAAATAAGTTTTCCAATTCAACGTAATATTTTCGATTATCTATAATTGTCGATTTTTTTTCTTATTTGGTAATATATTTATTTATACTTCGATCTTCTATATATAAATTTCAATTCCTTCGACAAGTTATAAATCCTTTGGATTTATTTCTATTCTTTTTAAAAATTTGAATTCTGAAATATATTTCGTCGTTCCAGTTTCGAAATGATTTCAACTTTCTATTTTCAAATTCTATTTGAAATTTCTATATTCAAATTCCATTTTCAATTCTATTCAGATTCTATTCAATTCTATTCAAATTCTATTTTCAATTTGACTTCTATTTAAATAAAATTCGAATTAATCGAATTCAAATCATAAATCCTTCCGGATTTATTTTAGTCCAATTTATATTCTGAACATCAGAATACATTCCATCGTTTATTTCTTTAAAACGATTTCCCACATTTCTATTTTTAATTTACATTTGAATTTAAATATTCAAATTATCCAATGGTAATTTTTCTCACTTTATTTCTATAAGCACTGTTTGTAATTTCATTTCAATTATCTGATTATCCAACGAAAATCAATCTATTTTATTTATAAACACATTTATAAATTCACTTCAATGTCTTTTATTATTTAATTTATAAACATCGTTTATAAATTCAATACTTGTTTTATTTATTTCTAAAACAAGTAAATATCTTTAGCCCATTCTAAATTCAAATTCTATTTTAGAAAATAGAATTTTCCTTTTAAATCTCAAAACCTCTTTCACGATATTTTTAAAAATCAACATTAAGACCCAGTGATATTTCAAACAATCAAAACAACTAATTATAATTGACAAGTACTCTAACACATCATATATGACAGTATAGGTGCAAGCAAATAAACAAACAAACAGATAATATATTTTTGAGGAATCCAGTTGGATCCGTTCAACCTGTTTTTCCTGCATCCGCAGACGTTAGTTAACAGAAATAATACCCATCCTGCTTCGAGGCAGGATATCGCGGTATAGAAGGTCATCCACTATCATAGCATGGGGCGTATTGGGTAATCATCCGCTAATGGTACCGCGGGCATCCGCTAATGATACTGCGGGAAATCCAACCACCAATATATATATATATATATATATATATATATAATAGTAACCACCAAGCCTAAATTACTAATATATTTTTAACAGCAACAAATAATATTTAAAGCATCCAAACAATCAACAAAAATTATTTTTAACGAATAAAAATAATTCTAAATAAAGAGGTGAGTGAGATTTACTCACTGTGGTTTCCTTTTTGATCCTTTCCAACTTTTGAATTTAAATCGATTGTTCGGATTAAACTAAAAAATCTAGCTGACTTCGAGAAATCTCAAATCCCTTTTTATAGTATAACATTCATCACTATGATTTTCAGAATAGTTCGTTTTGCCAAAAAAAACTGTTATCATTTGAAATAATTAACGATGTTACGATTTTGATATAATTTAAATTGTCATTAACTTGTAAATCAGAATTTAATTATATAACTAACATTACCTTAATCCATTATTTAAACTTGTTCATTGCTGCTTCTTAACCAGGCCATGATTTGCTAGTGGAAAACTTTGCAACTCCAGACATCTTCACGAGACCAAGGAAATAGCTATCATCATCTTCTGTCCCCAAACCTCACAGACAATGCAGCGCCTTTTCCTTCTCTAACACAACTCACCAATGTCAAAGTCGCTACAGCAAAACTCAAAACAACCCTAACTTGCATTGCACCCCCTCCCAACTTCCATTCGTTGTCTTGTTGAACTTGTTGCGACTATAAAACAAAACCACGCTCACGAATCCGCAATTCATAATTTCCCTCAATTCGAATTTTAACTCGTTGAACGAGGATTGAGCTCCTCAAATCCGAGTACTCATCGAGAAGCTAGGAAATTCGAATTCGAATAAGAAATCATACTCGATTTCCCTTCTTTTTTTAGTAAGAGACGGGTTTTCGAAAATAGGAAAACTCGATTTTGGATTCAGAATTACTAGAGATTATAAAGGAACAGATTACATGAAAGAAGTAGAAACCGGGTTTAAAGATTGGCCCCTTTTTTATATACGAAATGGATTTCGATTTGTTTAATTTTGATTTGCAAGTATAAATGAAAGAGTGGCACCCTTTTGATCTTTGCTGAGAGGAACGAAATGGAGAATACCAGTGGGTGTCGCGGTTTTATAGAAGATGAAAACTTCATCCTTAAGGAATTCTTCTGCGCAAAGTACATCATATTTAATGTGATTTGAGTTAAAGGAGATTTTGTTTCTTTTTAAATAGATACTGATTTGATTTCGAACCTATCCACAATCAAATGTCTTTGGGTCCATTAATTGAAATCATGAACCGCTATTTTAGCGTACAGACCGGCATTTTCAATATCATTGCGTAATTCTGAACTGAACTAAACTAAATATATTTTGATATTTAATTTCAACGTATACACCATACTAAATTAATATAATATAATTTAAATTCGAAAACCACAAATTCTTTGATAATAAAATATTATTGATTATCGTATATATCAAATAAAAATTCTACTTATCATCTGAATTGTTCTGACTCGGTATTAAATTTCGAATTAATTATTTCAAATTCCGTATTACGATAATTATATATATATATATATATATATATTCGAAATAAATCGTATTTCGATTTTTAAATCGATAACTATATATAAAAATTCATTTAAATTATCAACTGAATATTTAAAACAATATTAAATATTTAAAATAATCTGACAAAAAATCTGGGTTGTTACGCATTCAGTACTTTTCTGCTATGTTCAATTGATGTGTTAGCAGTGAGGTTCCATTTTTTTCAATCTTCACATATGATTAATTCTATAGGACAGCAGGCTTTACTTAAAGACATTTCACTAGAGGAAATCAAAACAGCATTTTTTTCAGTTCATGAAGATTAGAGCCCCGGACCTGATGGTATGAATTCAAATTTTTTTTAAGATCCATTGGGAAGTAATTAAATGGGATTTAATGGCTGCAGTGCAAGATATTTTTAATTCCGCAAAATTGCCAAAAGGGTGTAATCATACATTTCTAACTATGATACCCAAAGTAGACAGACCATCAGAAATCCCCTAATTTAGACCTATAGCATGTTGTAACATGTTTTATAAAGTTTTTAGTAAAATTTCATGTAACAGAATGAAATGGTATTTACCCCCATCTTATTTCTCCAAATCAGAGTGCCTTTATCCCCTATAGATACATTAGAGACAACATCCTTCTTGCACATGAGTTATTAAGAGATTTTAAGAATCCCAAAGTTAACAAGTTTTGTGTAAAAGTGGATTTACATAAGGCATATGACATGTTAAATAGAAAATTCATTTGTCATTTGATGAAGATTATGGGATTTCCAGTCCATTTCATTAATATCATATATGAGTGTATCTCCTCGCCTACTTTTTCAATTATGATTCAAGGGACTCCTCATGGGTATATTTCATAAAATCGTGGCATTAGACAAGGAGACCCCTTATCCCCATATTTATTTGCTATAGCCATGGAATTCTTCACTCTCAGTTTGAATGAATTGACACTTCAGAATGAATTTTTTCTAGTTTACAGTTTTGATGTAGTAGTTTCTCACCTCTTGTATGTTGGTGATCTATTGATTTTTGGTAAAAGTTTGTCTGTGTGTGCATTTTCTTTGAGGAGTATATTTGAAAAACTCAAGCATTTTTCTGGTCTTATAGTTAGTGAAAATAATACTAAGGTATTTTTTAGTGCATATGCTAGGAATGTGCAAGAAATTACTTTAGTTTTGGGAGTTCAGTTAGGCCAACTACCAGTTAGATATCTTGGAGTACCATTGTCATCCAATTATGTTCATTACAATGAATGCCAATCTCTTCTCAATAGTGTACAAAAGAAAATTCAAAGGTGGGATGTGAAATTTCTAAGCTTCGCAGGTAAAGCTGAACTTATCCAATCAGTAATAACACCTACAGTCTTGTATTGGTTGTTTTTCTATCAATTACCTGAGCATGTGATTGATAAAATTCATATGTTGTATGCTTATTTTTTTTGGGGAGGGGCTGCACACGAGATAAATTGGGAAAAGTTATGTCTACCAAAGTTAGAAGATGGAATTGGATTAAAGTCCTTTTCATATTTGAAAAGAGCAGCTGAAATTAAAATGCTATGGAAATATTTAACAAATTCAACACTGTGGAGTCAATGGATGCAGAGGAAATACTGTTGGGGTAAGAAATTTTTGAATTTAAATATTGATAATAATGCTTCAAGCTCTTGGAAAACAATGTTAAGACTTCGAAATTCTGGTAGACAACTTTTTAACAAAGTAACTGTTAATGGTTCATCAACTTCTCTATGGTTTGAACCCTGGATAAATGCTAGATGTCTAGTTGATATTATTGGTTTATCCAGATTACAAATACTTGGTAGAAATGATGATTTGGTTTCTTGTATAGTATTTGAAGGTAAATTAGTAGGAAATTTGCACCCTGCTACAATTGAAATTCAATAAACTATTAATCAAATAAAGGTTAAAACTGATGCTCATGAAGACTTTTATGAATGGGGAGAAGATGGACAATTTTCATTCCACAATTCATGGGCTAAAGTAAGGTGTAGGCAACCTGTTAAATATTTTTTCAAAGTAATTTGGCATAAGAAGAATTCAAAGAGAATGTCTATGATTGCTTTTCTAGCTGCAAGCAACAAACTGAATACAAGAGGAAGGCATAGAAGATTTGGCATTATCGAGGAGATTGGATGTCTTCTTTGCAACAATGGTGAAGAAACTATAAGTCATCTCTTTTTTAAATGTGAGTATTCTTGGTTTATTTGGTCCTCATTGATGTTCAAACTTGGTTTTGATGTTATGGTTGTGGGTCATTTGGAGAAAGATGCAATGAAGATACTGAATAAGTTCATGCGCAAAAATTAGCTTTTTGATGTAGCATGTGCAGTTTACACAGTTGCTATTTAGCAAATTTAGCAAGAAAGAAATGTGAGAGTTTTTAATGATAGGAAAGTTGCAAAAGAGACGAGACTGCAGATGATAGAAAGATAAATCCAATATTTGGTGAACAAAAATAGTACAAAGACGAAAAGATCAATTGCTAATGAAAATTTTCTAAGGCAGTGGGGTGTTGAACTTTTAGATACAAGCTGAATTTGTGTAAATTTGTTTGATGTTTGGTCGTGTTGATGTTGGTTATAATGGTTTTGTTGTAATTATGTTTTTGGTTATAGAGGTTTTGATGATGTAATGTCAATATATGGATTTTATATGTGCTCTTTTTCCTTGTGTGGTACCCATTTAGGTTGGGGGGGCATAAGGTTTCGATGAGGCATATAAATGAAGTATATGATTAGTATTTGCAATAATAGCTACAAATTTTCAAAAAAAAAAAAAAACACCATACCATTAAAGATTTAAATGAAATCCAATTTCGCAAAACAAAGTACAAAAGTTCTAAGTGGTCTCCCCCACTTCGACACCTGAAAATAAACATCGATGATGCGTGCACTCATCACAGAAATCATTTCCCAAAGACATGAGTGGAGTATACGCTTATTTCTAAATTCATTTGGAAACTATCTCTATTGAAATATTTCCCTATTATACTTAGATTATTTCAAAACCTTTGCAAATCAATATTTCAAAAGCACCTGAATTTAAATTCTCAAATTCATATTTAAGTTCATCTTATTTCATTAATAATTAATTTTCAATATTTCATTTTTATTAAGATCATTCAATAATCAATAGTTTAGTTATACTGACTAATTAAACAAATTTAATAGGTTTTCAAAATAATTTTGTATATACAAAATATAATCCAGAGCAATATTGTGTCGATTAGTCATATTCGAGAGTTTAAAAATCCCTATCGATGCACTGACATCGTAAGTACTTACTAGAATTAATAAATACTCAACGGAACAAATTAACACAATACAAAACCATTTTTATACCTAAATTACAAGTACGCTCTCTCATATACACTCAAACTCATTCTAGGGTATAACTACCTTATCTCTAATGAGTTAATCACAAATAGAGCCAAGATTATCACTAACCAAAGCTCTGATACCAGCTGTAATACTTTGATTTTTGATCGTTCAAATCAACCATAATCCTAATATGTCGACTTAAACGAATCCAAAAATACAGATGGTTATTGGGATTAATATAAGGAAAAGAAGAAAGAAGAAATAATAATAGAATCTTGCAACGGAAGGACAAAATATAATCAATAAATAACAATTCATGAAGCTGTTAAAACATATATTTGATTATATATTATATGAATTTATCAGAATTAATTGTCATCAGCATACCAAGATATGCAGTGGAATAATAATAATAATAATTAGGACTGTTGAGCTCCATCTTCATCTTCATAACGGTGTCAACTGCAAAACTCAGGCTAACCCGTAGACAAATGAAAAGACAAAAATACTAGTATAAGAAATACAATATTCTCATATCAATCAAATCAAAACTATGTAAAAATATGAGTGTCACGGCGTCGTAGATGCTTACGGTAATTCACATCTCCTATCTATTGCGTTCGTGAGTGCAATAACTTAAAAGATGTTATGGGAATTTCCATCTCCTAAGGATCCGTCGAACTAGATACTATACAATACAATACGCTATTATAATAGTTTCTACGGGAAATATAAAACATTAAAATAGCGTAAATGAAATTACGTTTTTACCCTTACATCATTTATACATTATCGTAAACTTTGCATATAAAACAACCAGTGAGTCGTCGGTGGATAGGGATGCGCCGCTCTATGACAACGCTAAATCAAAATCGTAGGGGGATCGATTAGGATAATATGATAAGGCACACGAGGAATGCCCAGAGTAGGAATCTACTAGTTGCATGCCCAGACCGGTGATAACGCATAGCTGCGACTACCACCCACCTCGGAACAACACTCCCAAGGATGCACATCTTTCTGGTCAAATCAACCAAGGGACTATAGTAATAAAGAAAAAATTGTTGCTGATGGGGGTAGCTAACCTCACTTGGTCCGGTATAGCCTTATTTTAGTCATTTTAATTATGACTCGAAGGTCAAGGACATCCATCATCGTTCTCTACTTCATTCCAGTAGCGTTCGCCAAACCAACCTACTTCATTCTGGATTCTCCACCACATACAAAGTTGTTAAAATTGTTTTCAGTATTGGTAGATAGTATGACAATATCTGATTTTGGTTTCTTTAACAACCAACATTTACAATTTTCACACCAGTCAGTTTTTTTGCATTTCAAAGGGGTTCATACTTCATATCAAAATATCAGATTTTTCTTTAAAAATCATTTCAATAGTCAAGATAGAACATTATTCATATTATTAAACCGTTTTTATCTTGAAACAATTCCAATCTTAAAATAATTTGAATAGTAATATAGTTGAAATGTATAATAAAGTAGATTAGATATACATTTGAAAAGATTTGAAAATAGATAGTTAGGACAATAAAATTTTATATAATAGTTTTGAATATAAAAATAGTATTTATCAAAATTCTATTAAATACATAAATATATAGTAAAGTATTAAAGAAGTTTATAATATAGATAGTTGATTGTTGAAATAGTTTAATTAAAATATTTAATATATATAAGTAAAAAATTAAATAGTTTATAAAGTAAAATAGTTTAAAATAGTAGCAATACATATATAAGTTAAAAATAGAATGGTTTATAAGAAAAATAGTTACTTACCAAAATAATTTATATAATGCTTTTAAAAATACTATAGTTGGAATTAAAATTGTTTCTCCAAAATTTCAATTAGACTTAAAGTCATATTTCAATTTCAAGTCAAATCAATTCAACTTGGATACTGCAATTTGATTCAACTTTCAATTTAAGTTTAGTTCAATTCAATCAGTTTGATTCAAATAGTAGAATATCTCAATTAGAATTCTCACTTTAAATTATCTCAATTTATAAAAGTCTCAAGTTCACAATTCAAATATCACTTAAATCGAGTTAATTTAAAATAAAATTCAAAGATGGATAAACAATTCAATTTCAATAGATTAAATTCATATTCAATTTCATTTTTAACTTCAGTTTACAACATCAAACAATTTCCTTCACCTTTTATATTTCAAAATCCAAAGTTCAAGTCCAAAGTAAATCTATTTATAAACAACATTCGTTTTGTCTAAAAAACAATATTTCAAGATTCAAGATTAAACAAATTTCATTTAACCAACCGGTGTCCGTATATACAATTTTCTATCCTATTGATACTTAGAATTCAATTTTTAGTATTTTGGGAAATGATGTATATCATTTCATTCCAAATCAGGGTCATAGGTATTTATCATTTCAACTGCATTATCAATTCATTTTAATGATTAATCCCTGGTTTATTTGATGCCTGTAACATCTAGGGTAAATGATTGGGATTAATCAAAATAAGCAAACAGTCATATATAATAATTGTGAATAACGGGTAAATTTACACAATTAAACATCAATATACAAAACATATAAACCAAGGCATCCATCCAAATCAATCCATCAAAACAGTTCAATAACATTAGTATATGATTCATCATGTATCGGGTTTAAACCAGTAATTTAGTATCATATTTAACCTAACTACACAATTAAAATTAACATTCGAATTAAAGTATACCATTGATGCAAATAAACCTATATGCAATTTTAACTTCCAAACAACAATCACTACAATTATACAATGACATGGTTTTAATCTAACTAATAATCGAATATATTTTATTAAGCTTGAGTGGGTTAAATAACTCACCATTGGTTTCGAACGTGTTTGAACTCCAAAATAGGCCCAAAAATTAACAGTCTCAACATTCATCCAAACCATGTCTATATCGTCCGAAATTTTGATACGATCCCAACCAAACAAATCGTGCATCAATCTGAGTTCATATGCAAAGGTTATATGTGTTGAATTTTGAATATATAAATTAGTATTAAAAGATATACTCACCAACTCCACAATGCCACGTCACTATGCTTCTTCTTCCTTAAAATGAAACGCCTCCTACGATAAACCCACCATATCCGATTTTTTGCTCCACCTATCTCCCTCGTCTCTCCATCATTTCCCAAACTAACTACATCTGCTTCCTCCACTTCGCAAACACTACAAACCTGTCACCACTTCATCAAGCTCGCACGCCCCAAACAAAATCCGTTCGCCTAGCTTCTCACGCACCTCCATTACAGGTTGCGACATTTTCTCTCTCGAATTTGCTCAATCTGCTGCCTAATGCTAAACTCCAATGAGAATTTGAATACAATCATCAGTTCACACAAGAATCACTATATACACCATCATTCTAAGCCCTAATGTATAAACTTTTACTGTAAAATATGCCGACCCATGGAAACTTGATCGAATCATCTTGAAACCCGTTTACATAAAAGTCTAGGTCCCAGCAATTCAACGAACGAGTTTTAGCATTTTAGGATTTTTCTTTGTATTGATTGAATTTTTGAAAGAGGTGTGGCCATTTGTTTTCATTCATGAAAGTGGCGACTATTGATTTTGCACGACAATGAGATAGAGATGTGGATTAGGTTAAGGTTTATGGTAATTTATAGGCAATGAAATCTCAATGGTTAATTAAACAAATAAAGCATTCAATCTTTTTCGTATTCATTTTTAATTCAAACCCAAATTTTACTCCTTAAAACAAGGCTTATATTAATTATAGGAATCAATCTAAAATTCAATTATTCATCAATCTCAATTGAACATTTTTTTTTAATAATCAATTTATTTTCATTAATCATTCCTTTCAAATATAACATGGTAATGTTATTATAATGCCTCATTTCAAAATGCTTCATTAAAACTGTTCAAAGATTTCATTACAATAACTTCCAACATTATATTTCAATTATAAAATAAATTGGTTCGTTTCATTGTATTAATTCAACATTTATTACAATTCCGTTATTTCCATTTGTTTACAACCACGCTTATTACTCAACTTCACATTAAATTATATTTATGTTACATCAATTCATTTAAATAGTACATTTTATTCAATGACAGTAGCACTTGGTTAACCATTATGACCCAACTGCCTCTTCATTCAAAACCAAGTGTAAGTTATTACCTTAATAACCTATTAAAATTGTCGTTAATGAATTTACTAAAGCTTGTATGATATATATCTGCACAGATTTCAATTGAATCATACTTACAACAATTAATTTATTTCTCATGTATTAATCCCATATTTAATTCCCGTTTCAATGTTAACATTTCAATTCAAGTATCTTGTTCATTCACACCCAACAGTAAGTAACAACCATTTTAATTTATCAAATTCCATTGCTCCGTAAATTTTCTAGGTTTATTTACATTAATAAGTCATTAAAATTTTAAATTCTTACCATTACTCGCCAAAATTTATGCTAAATCATTTTTTTTAATTAGTTGAAAAATACGAGTTGTTACAAATGAGGTTGTTTTCAATTTGGTGGTAAGTTGGTTCTTGATGTTAGGATTGCTTCACATACTGTTAAGTAGGAATGACAGTGTAATTAAATAGTCTCGCATCATGGAATAAATTGAAGGAGTGGAGTACACATATGAGTTGGTAGGAACGAAACATCATAGATTACTTTTGTTACAAGGATGTGTGTGCAAACTCATATACATGCGCCCTTTCCAGAAGGAGTGGGGCTTTGTTTCGGCCGTTGTTACATAACGGTGATATTAGAGCCAAATCTTACGGACTGGGCCATGTAGGCATGACCGTGCACGTGCTCTCGAAAGATACTTATATGATGCGAGTCAAAAGAGACCGTTAGAATTATCTCGCATGTTGTTAAAGTAGGAATGACGATTTGAATAAATAGTCACACATCATGGAATAAATTGAAGAGTGAAGTACAAATATGAGTTGGTAGGTACGTAACATTAGAGATTCATTTTTTTTACAAGGATGTGTGTGCCAACTCATATATGTGTGTTCTATACGGAAAGAATGAGGTTTTATTCCGACTGTTGAGCCTTTTGAAGCTGTTATATGTGAATCTACTATGCTATTTTCATGGAACTTGGGTCTCCGTTGTTGGTTTGACCTTATGCTTGTAATTGGGATTGCGGAGTGCAACCACAACAGTTTACATGTGTTTTGTGCACTGTCTGTTAATTACACATTGTCTGTTGAGTGTGTATATATGTAGTCTTCTTTATGTGGGCTTTTCACCCTGCATGGTGAATCCGCTTGTAGTTAGTCATTCATATTTCCAAATTGTAAAATATATTTATTGTTGAAATGAAAAGTTTATGGTTCACTTAAAAATGGTTAGTCTTGCAAAAATAAAATAACATTTCAAGTAAAAAGCATGAAATATTTAGTTCGACTAAATCGGATTATCAACCAAATCAGTCAAATTTAATTCCATCGATTTGGGTTGATTTTTATTTTTTTATTAGTTTAGTTCATTTTTTATCTGTAATGTATACCAGTTTGGAGCAAAAGCAAAGAAAAACGAACGTAGCAATTTTAATAATATCTGGCACCTTATTTACTGTTTTATTCAAGGAATTTGATTTATTGATTTGTCTAATATAGTGTTTGCTAATGTAATTTGTTTTTTTTTTTAATACAAAATCTTCATCGTGTCCGTCCAACTTCCAACACATCTCCAGGAATGGCTGGAGGTTAACAGAGCTTCCTCTTTAGTGTCGTTAATGGCCTAGGGTTGTTTGCAACAACATTTTTAAAGTTAGCATACCCCGACGTCAAATATCCGCAACATCATATTCAAATTTTTTCAAAACTGAGTTTGATAATGAACCGCCATATCAATATAGCAAAAATTAAACATAATGCTACAATAAAGTAGCAACAAATAAATAGAATGCTAAATTGGAATACATCGAGCGTACTTTATTCATATATACAAAACAAAAATAACATCAATTTTCTAATGAAATGTAAAATTAATATATTATTATCCATATATAATACAAAGGTTCATGTAACATTTTTTTTTATGT
The DNA here is from genome assembly GCA_030737875.1 of Allium sativum. Classification (NCBI taxonomy): domain Eukaryota; kingdom Viridiplantae; phylum Streptophyta; class Magnoliopsida; order Asparagales; family Amaryllidaceae; genus Allium; species Allium sativum. The sequence continues at coordinate 384,467,460 of CM060915.1, forward strand.
GAATAAATTTTAAAACTTGGTTTTTCATTCAAAAATTCCGAAGTACATATTTCCTTGATCTTTTATTTTCAACAAGCACTTACAAATTCATCATCACACGAGATTTGTACATTTACAAGATTCTCAGTTGATACTTTTGGATGTAAACAGTGTCATGTTCATGTCCGCATTTGAAATTAGTCTCGAATATCGAATATTTGCATTTATGAACATGGATGAATATCCAATAATTATTATGCTTGCTAACAATCATTAAATAATGAATATAAATAGAAAAAAATTAGTTTAAATTAAATATTTTTCAATATCATTAATCACTAAATTGTTAAAAATAAAAAAATATGATGATAATAAATAGTTTTAAATGATAAATATGTATCTTGTGCGTACGATATATAGTTCTAACAATAATGGATAAGCATTTTTAATTGTATTAATTTACATAACTTCAATCATAATCTAAAAAAATCGAACAAATAGTTTTCAAATATAGATGTCGTTCTATCTGTATTTACATCATTTTTTCAAATATGAGATATACGTCTCTTTTTTAAATACAGGTTGGATGACTTTCAAAATTGTCAGAACAAATTTTAAAACTCGATTTTTCCTTCAAAAATCTTGGAGTACTTATTTCCTTGATTTTTTATTTTCAACAAGCAATTAAAAATTCATATCCCCGCTAGGTATGTACATTTACAAGATTATCAACTGATATTTTTAAATGTAGATAGTGTCATATTCATGTCCGTATTTGAAATCAGTTTCGAATATCGAATATCTGCATCTATGAGATGTATATCCGATAATTATTATATCTGCTACCGATCGTTAAATAACATAATATAAATCAATCTTTTTAGTTTAAAATAAATGTTTTTCAATATCATTAATTAATAAATTGTTTAAAATAAACAAATATGATGATAATAAATAGTTTTAAATAGTAAATATGCATATAATGCGCACGATACAAAGTTTTAACAACGGATAAGTATCTATCATTGTACTAATTTACATAACTTCGATAATAATCTTAAAAAATGATTGAAGGGATAATAATCTTAAAAAATGATTGAAGGGATAAACAAATCAACCACGCTACACACGAATTGCCCAAATTTTGCAGCAGTTTAAACTCTGAACTCAGTTTAGCAACTAACCAACCCTGTCGGTAAACGTGTTTAGAAAAAAGGGAAAAGAAGAAAATTACCTAAAACGGGTAATATATTAGCACCTGTACATTGGCTGCATGTTGTTAATCCCCAAAACAATCAAGTGTCGATTCCTTCTACGAAGGTTAAAAAATGGAGCTTAACCCGATGCGTGAATACTGATAATAACGAAGCATCTCCTTGGTAAATGGGTTTAAGTTAACAAACATAAAAAAATTAACTGACTGACCCAAGATCCAAAAGCATATTTTTACAGTTTAATCTCACTTCTGTTCTTCGTGGTTGGGATACGCAATTAACCACTGTTCTGATTTTTTAGATCGTTTAAGATAATGTACGTATGCACATCGAAATAAATTAGAAAACAGCAATATGAAAATGAGAGTGGATATTGAAAAACATTTATTTTAAACTAAAAAGATTGATTTATATTCCGTTATTTAACGATCAGTGGACTAGCCATGTTGGACTAGCAGGAATTTCTTATGGTGTGGTGAAAGTTTTTCTTTTCAGCTGCTCCAAGACCAAGTGTTTGATTTATTGGGATGTTTTTTATAAACCTAAAAATGAGAGTGGTTTAGAAATTATTTATTTGTACAATTTAAATATTTCCTTATTAAGCAAGTGGATTTAAAAATTTACTTTATTATGTACTAAATTAGATTCATATAAAATTAACAACGAGAAAAAGATATCAGTAATTGATGTTCAGATAAGAGTAGATCTTTCATTTCTCATTCTTTTTATGATTTTCTTAGCTTCTTGAGTCTTGATATCATTATTTTTTATTATCTTTGGAAAGCTAGTGGTTCCATCAAATCTAAATTTCAAATGTGGATTGTCTTGCTTGACAAAAATAATACAATATGAATTCCTAAGGAAACCAATATGTTTTTAATAATTGTTATGTTAACTTAGATTTTTTTTTTTTTTTTTTAAAATCACTCTTTTTGTTTACGGTTGGATTTCGAATCATAGTTATAAACTTAATAATTTCTCGATTTTAAAAGTTTTCCTATAAGTATTAAAGCTCGTAATGATTTATTTAGGTTTAATTGTAAATCTGGTAATCTTAATAATGTTTATTGTTTATAATGTTTCGGTTTAATTTATCTTTTATTGCAATCTATTTTTGTTCTGTGAGCTATTATTATATCAGTTTGTGTTTCTTTCCTTGGATGGTATATTCAGTTTAATCATGTCTCTATTTTACCCGTGAGATACACACACACACACACAAAAACTATACTGACGTACTGGCGAGCATCTTTTTTGCAGCTTCAAGCTTGGTCGTGTTCTTTCTTCTTTATTTCTTGCATTTTTGGACTCTTTTAGTTGTATTTCTTTTATTCAAACTCAAGATTCTTAGGATTGGATGGGATTTTCTATTTTTTGTTTGTTGTATGAGGAGAGTGGGTTTTGCTACCTGTGAGGCTTGTTGACAGCTCCATTTTTTTTTAGTGTGAAATAAAATTACCTGAGTGCTCCCCTCTATGTGAGAATCACTGATTTCTCTCAAAAAATAATTAAAAACCAATAAAGTGTTATAAAATAAAATAAGAGAATAAGATATCAGAAAAAGAGGGAACACCTTATTCATTCATATTACACATGCAATACGGATTACCTCTCGATTATAAACTCTTAATGCATAAAGATTACAAAAATATTCGTTGACACTTATTACATGATTATGATCGTATATTATCTGGATACTATTTGGACTTTGTTTTATGGTTACATTAACTGGGTTGTTAGGCTCGATTGACCAAAATCCAGTCTAACATTTTTGGCTTGCCAAGTAGGGGCAGTACACTACTTGAACCAAAAAAAATGCTTAAAAAATTGGTTAAAAGGAAGAAAACAGACGCAAGCTGAAGGAGCTACAATGGAAGAAAGACAAGAAGCTTACTCCAGAGCAAATCCCTATGTCTATCTCACTTAGGAAGCGATAGATAGAGTCAAAAAGAGTTTAGAATCTCAACTTGAACGTCAGGAAAGATGGTTGCGTAAACAAGAGGAAATGATGATCAATTTCTTCAATCAGATCGGATAATATGAATGATCAGGAGACTGAGAAACTATTGTTGGATCTGATCCAGTAATACTCAAACTCTCAGGCCAGCACTTGGGGCAACCGACCTTACATCTTAAGGAATCTGTACCGACCCCGAACCTCGGGTCAGATCACGCCAATTCAGATCGAGGGATATCTCCTTTGAAGCGCTGACTTGGCATTTGACACTTCGCGATTTCAAAATTTTGATTTAGGAAATGGAACTTAGGCTCATGCAAATTATAATTTTGGATTAAATCAAATAATAACCGGCCCCTCTCAAGGAAATCAAATCAATGTCAACCCGACTCTAGCAGCCGGAGGTAAGCACTCTGGCTTGGATATTCAGGCACTTGGGCATCGGGTGCAGATTTTGGCGATTGGCAGCATCTTATAAATGAAGACAATCAGATAATTGGTATATACGAAGAGCTTTGAGAGGTGAATTATTTGACAAGGCATGAACTTTGTTAATTGAATTCCGTTCACTTCTAACATACGAAATTCTAGGAATCCACAATCTTCAAATTGCCGACTTGGAAGCTTATGACGAGAGGAAGGATCTGGTCATTCACTTGGTGAGTTATATACATTATATGGAAGTACCGAGGAATCAAACGAGTTTATGGCTAATTACTTCCCTTTATTTTTATTAGATATAGATGCCATGTGGTTTCGGTAGTTGAAAAGTGGTTCCGTTGAAAGTTGGAATGATTTTGTGGTGAAGTGTACTGAACATTTTCGGGTCCATATCTTCAACCTAAAAATATTAGGACTAGAGAGACTTTGCAAAAATTCATGGAAAGACTTAATGTTTTTGTTGCTTCAATGGATTGATAAGATCTATCTGTGGTTTTAATGGCGAAGGTTTTTGGTATTTTGGACGACATGGATTTCGATATTTATATGGAAAGGGATCTCGGTGACCGAGGCAAATCTATTTCTAAAGCAAGAGGATCCAATAGCAGATAGAGAGGATGTTGAAGTTAATGCTATCAAAGTCGGAGGACCGTCTAGATTTCACAAAGATAAAATAAAAATAATGGAAAATGAAGGATTGGATCGGAATATTCGACAATAGAGAAAAGTGAAATTCTCTTCATATACGGATCTTAATGCATTTTTGGAAAGGAATTACCAGGAGACTTAAAATAGTCTTCCATACAGGAAACCAACTAAGAAGGGGCTACTCGAATGGTAAGATACTTTGAAAAGAACCATTTGTTCCATGATTTGGATGGTCACGAGACAAACGAGTGTCGACATTCAAAGGATATTATCGAGAAACGCGTCAGGAGTGAACAGCGGATGCAATACATTCAGAATTAGATTGCGGTGACAAAACATGAGCAATTGACTACTGCCAGAAATAGAAGCAAACTAGGACTAGCTCACAACTTGGATTTGAACTTGGACAGCCAAGTAGGCCTAACCAGTACAAGATTAAGACTAAGTCTCTAGGCATGCTCTTTGTTGATGATGAACCATCCAACTTCTTTTGGTTAAGGAATTTGTTATACAATATGACTAATTTAGCATACCAATGTATGATACTAGGACTTAGTCCCTAGGCATGCTCTTTACCAACAATGAATCATTTTTTTTTAATTTTTGTAATAAAACTTCAACAATATCACTTTGCTTGTATAGATTATGCTTGGTGATAAATTTTAAATTGAAAATCGGATTTTAACTTTAACACCTGAATCTTTAAGTATGGATTATGCTTGGGGTGGTTTGTGTCCCCCTACCAGGATTTGGCAAGGTTATCTGATCGGTCCTTGAGTACGGATTATGCTCGAGAATATTCAGACCTCTTTGTTAGGACTTGGAAAGACCATCTAATTACACGTCAAGAACAAGTTGTACTTGGCTAGGGTCGGCCGTTCCAGAAACAGGAACGCTCGACTGGCTTTTATAGGTATGGATTATACCCCACACAGACACGGCCTGGAGAGGCCATAGATTTGTAATTTAGCTCAGAACAACTTTTTATTTCTAGATTTTTGGATTGGATTTCTTACAGGGATTATTTGGATATTCTGGATTTTGAATTTTGATTGTAAATTTCTCGAATTATAAATTTGCGTTTACATCATAAATACCGTCCGGCATGATCATGGATTTTAGGTTTATATTGTGGTATTGTTGTACTTCTCAGATTTTGGATTTCTTGGATTTTGTGATGGCTTGCCTTTCCACCCATCGAAAGCAGACATCAAATACCATCACTGTATTTCAGTGTCAAACTTCCAATCATCGAAAATGCAGAATGTTAAGGTAAAAGGGAGAGGAAAACGAAAGAATAGGAGAAACACAAAATCTCATGGCGGAATCGACAACATATAATAATAATAATGACCGAAGAACTGTCACTCGAAGGTACAATATATTCAGAGTTAAAAAAATCCTATCAGTTGGACAATTATATAATATGACCTTACAAATGTCGAAAGATAAGTATAATACAATATAAAATAAAACATTACGACGGGCAGACATCCATCTCTACTCCATGAGTTTCATATCCAACTGAAGGTAACATAGAAACTTGTTCAGTCTAACCCTAGCGTTATAACGAAATAACAAACGGTTCAGTCTGGAAAACCAACATGAGAAAACTCAACTATGCAGTTAAAGCCCCGTAATATCCCCGATATAGCCCATAGCGCTCTTCAACTGCTACGTTATTTCAATTTAGTGCTGATTAACAGTAGATCCGCTTCTATCCTCGCTATTTTCTGTTGCATCTGCTAAATCAAGACTTGTTAGCGTCCTCTTTAGCAATATTAATACATAGCGCTTGATTTGACTAGTTCCCTTCTCAAAAAATTCAGTAAAGTTAACATAAAGGGATAAATTTAAGGCATACGTGTGTAATATACGGTAACAGTGTAACACCCCACACCCGCTACGGACACTCACTAAGGGAATGCCATAACATTGGTGGAGTATTTTTAAGTGAATATAGAACAGAAAAATTACAACAAGACAGATATAAGTAATACTTGAAAATTTAAATCATCATTTCAATGCAGCGGAAAGTAAAACATGTTTGGTTACATCACAAAACCATACAAAAGTCAAGTACAAAATATCCATCTTGATAACAATAAGTACATAATCCCACCAAGTAAACAATAGCCATAAAGGAAAGATGAACTGAGCTTTACTTCAACGGTCCAAGCTCCAAAGGATAGATACAGCAACCCGATCAAGGCCCACTAGCACTAGGCCCACTCTAATAACCTGGGGTTGGGGGAAAAAGATAAAAACAACGGGGTCAGACATAAGTCTGAGTGAGTCCTATAACTTTAACAATACAATCATTAAAGTAACCAGAGAAGACATAAGTTGATATACGGTAACGCCTGGGGATGAATGGCTACACTAAGCAGCTTGGCAAACTTAGGATAAACTAAGATAACCGTAAAGACGCATTTATCCACCCAAGGATAATTACTAGATTACACCGCCCCAGACCTATCCACCCAAGGGTAATTCCTACACTGCACCACACCAGTCATTCCTACTTAAAGGTTGATCCCACTAAGTGTACTTAGTAATTTAGTAGTTTCGTGTACCCCTATCTGACTACATAGGTGTACCCACTACTCCCCAGCGATCGGCTCCCTACTGTAGATACCCGTGCTGGTCCCACAATTGGGGTGTATCATTCCCCAACGTGGCCACCTGATAATATCAACGGTGCACGGCTTTATATCTACACGATGCAACAACGACTTACCAACCAGCCCGGGTCCACACACGCATATGAAACCCGTTGGTCCCGCGTTGCCACCGTTAACCCGGTTTGGCCTCTTATAGTCAAGCCCAATATGCGTGTCCCGTCACTCGACTTGAGTCGAGCCCACAAAGATACGTTTGGGATATTGGTTGAAATGGGCCCCCACAAGCTACCACCTAAGCTTGCAAATTTATCTAGTGCATCCCACTTAACCCCTTTTTATAATCATGCCCACTTACATGTTAAGTTTTGGTTAAGTCATCTAATCATATTTCAATTGCCCCTTAAGGCACCCACTAGATTTCTACATGCCACCCATGGCACTTACTTAACTCTTTAATCATGTCTACTTACATGTCCTACTTTGGTTAAGTATTCTAATCATATTTTCACATGCCACCCATGGCTCTTACTTAACCCTTTAATCATGTTTAATTACATGTTCCACTTTGGTTAAGTATTCTAATCGTATTTTTTTCTATTGCCACCCAAGGCAACCCCCCTAGTTTCCTCATGCCACCCAAGGCACCCACTTAACCCTCATGTCCCACTACATGCTAATTTGGTTAAGTGTTTCTTAGTTAATTAAGACCGTGATCTCCCATAAAGACCTCCCACATTAGACTGGCTGTTATGACCGCCTGGTTAAGCCGGTAGAGTCCGGGCAGTCTTACGTCATAACAGAGCCTAACCTCGTGTCTTTACTTTAATCACGTATTTAATTTATGGCTAAGACCTCTCACATTGGGCTGACATTTGTAGCAACTGGTTAAGCCGGTCGGGTCCGGGCAGTTTTACACTACAAATGAGTCCAACCTCGTGTCTTAGTCGATTAATTACACCTAATTAATCAACCCCCATATTAATTATCCCTAATTAATATCAAGTTTTCCATAACATGGGTAGGCCTAACTCAATAGGTAAATTCCCATGGGGTAGACCTAACTCAACAGGTAAATTCCCACTTATGGTAATTTATTTTTATGGTATGCTTAATCATACCCAATCATACATTTATTAACATATTTTCCAACCCCATCGTTCCCCACGTAAATCGTTCTCACTTCATGACATAATAAAGGGGAAGATCCATCACAAATATCATGGGCTTAGCATATAACTTTGTCATGGGTTAAGAGGATGTCAACTTGCATATATGAGCATATATTAACCCAACTACATTTAACCCCAAACTTGCATATCATCATACACATGACTTGCATAACATGTTGCATATGAACTTGCATATTATCATACACATATCTTGCATAACATGTTGAACTTGCATATAAGCATTCACATAACTTGCATAACGTGTTAAACTTGCATTTAAGCATACACATAACTTGCATAAGCATTCACATTCTTGCATAAGCATTCACATACTTGCATATTAACTCATAAACTTGCATAATGTGTCATCATGAACTTGCATATTAACATCCATGTAACTTGCATAGCATATCTTGCATATTAACATACATGTAACTTGCATAGCATATCTTGCATATTAACATACATGTAACTTGCATAGCATATCTTGCATATTAACATACATGTAACTTGCATAGCATATCTTGCATATTAACATACATGTAACTTGCATAGCATATCATCATGAACTTGCATAATATGCATATGATCACATAGCCCACAACTTGCATATTTAGCATCATGTAAACATAACATACATCATACTAAACTTGCATAAACTTACATACTCAACATGCATAAACCCACTTGTTAAACATGCATAAACCAACTTATTAATCATGCATAAATCCACTTATCAAATATGCATAAACCAACTTATTAATCATGCATAAATCCACTTATCAAGTATGCATAAACCAACTTATTAATCATGCATAAATCCACTTATCAAATATGCATAAACCAACTTATTAAATATGCATAAACCAACTTATTAAATATGCATAAACATAGAAAAACATAGAGTAACATATCATTACAAATGATTCAAACTCACTAATCCGCATCCAAGACCATAAGTCTCATTACACCTAATCTACTTGCTTTAACAATTGATGTTAAAGTGATAGAAACTCACTACTAGCAATTTGCACTCCAAATGAAGAAGATTAAGGTGCTTAGAATGGATTAGAGGTTGATTAGAGAGGTTGATTAGCTTGCTTTCCTCTTCATTGATTTGTGGTGGCCATGATCAAGTTTCATTTTGCCATAGTTTAGTTATAAAATCTAATTATGAATGAATTAGGGTAGGGTTGGGGTCTTATTTATAGGATTAGGTTGCATTTTAGACCCTTAGATTAACCCTAGATTGGTTTAGACCCGTCAGATCCAAGAAGCTTCCAGAACCAGCCCTCCAAGCCAGCCCAAGAACCTAAACTGGTGCACCCAGTTTTACTGGGCGTCGCCCCCCCTGTCGACAGGCAAGTCGACAGGCAAGTCGACACCCCTGTCGACAGGCCTGTCGACAGCCCTGTCGACATGGGTAGGGCGGGAATCTTCCCGCCTGGCCCCGCTTGCTCTATTTTAAAATCTGGTTTTAAATTATTAAATCTGTTTTTATCTTTGAATTTTCTGCAAACTTCATCGGGCCATAACTGGGCCATACGGACTCCGATTCTCGGAAACTCGGACTCTATTTCGCGTATTTTTCCGAGACGAACGCAATGACGCAGCCCGTTTCCCCCAATTCTCACATCTGAGATTATTTATTCTGTTATTAGTGAATTTTAGCATTAACCCAAAATACGGGGTGTTACAAACAATCAATTACACTCATCAAATTTTGCATGCCAAACTGTGATTTTCTTATATAAGATTAATCAATATTAGTTTCTTATACACGTATAATGTGAGAAAGATGATTAATTAATTTTCAAATATTTGGTTTTACATTTAATGAACCATTTTGCGCCTCCGTTGTATCCCCGATATTTCCCCGCTTTGTCTCCGCTACATGTTTTTGCGCCTCCACCGCTTTAGAACCGCTAAGCGCTTTAAGTGCACAGAACTCAAGTAAAGGGAAACAAATAGTAATTCTATGAGACTACACCGCTAATCGCGGAATTGTTTTTTTACCTCATGAGAACTATATACAAACATACATACATACATACATATATATATATATATATATAAGCATCAACACAAATCTGGAATACTGAAATAAACGAGGCATGAATGTCATATATAAGAATGTTAACAAAAAGGAAATAGCATACCAACAACACACGAAGAAGAGCGCACGACACTTCTCGACGGATACAGAAAAATTGATCCAAAAAATTGTATCGAGTAAGGAAAGTGTTTATTTCCCCAAGATATGGAATCATATCGCTAACTGCGGACTCGGCCACTTACGACAACAACATCCAATCATACCATGTTCAAGTAATTAAACATTGCAAAGGGTGTGTATCACTTCCCGATGTAACTAACAATAGGGAAAAATATTATTTTGGAATCAAAGGAGAGAATGAGAGATTTTCCAATGAAGACTAGGAGGGTGCGCCCGTCTAACCGAAAAATATACCTCTAGACATATGCTTGAGAACTAAATTATTCTTGGAAATGTACCAACCGAACCTTGTTAATCTTATGAGTATCCAAGTACTCACACCTTGTTGGCATACAACTAAACCCAACATAGAGCAGAAGTGTAATTACTCTAACGGGAGAAACCTAGCATAGTTAAATATTTACTCCTATATTTTACAGTGGACAACTGTGCTTAACTGGAAATAAATCCATTTAATTTAACGATACAAATTGAGAATATTGAACTAATAGTTATTAAATCAACCACCGAGAATATTCAAAGCGAATGTATATGGAGATTAAATCATATTCACTTATCACTATTTATTGAATCAAATTTGTGCTATCTCTCAATGAAAAATAAAGTCGGGGAACTGAAAGTAGTGTTACCTCTAGGCATCGCCCAATAATGTTTTTTAAATCTTCAAGATAGGAAAAAGTTTTCATACTTGACAACTAGTGATAAGAGGATAACTAAATATTTTCCATGTAAGCGATATCATTTATCAAAATTTTTTTCATATCCATATCTAAAACTTTTAAGCTTAAAAACTCAAACTTGTACTTGGCTTTCACTATTCAAATATTTGAAAGAAGCGCGCCTTGTATATACTCAGAGATAATTTTAATTCTAAATGTAAAAGGAAAGTCAAAACCAATCTTGTATAAAACAATATCTCGGTAAACCCAAAACAATTTATGCTTACATTTATTTCCATATCAATTCTATTTAAAAGAACTTCTCTTTAAAAACTGTGGTTTATAAAATGTAGATAGTGCCCTTTATCCCTAAAGGATAACAAATCAAATATAAATTACTTTAATAAACTTAGTACATATGTCAATCATCCCGAAGAGCAATTTATAATACCCCTTTTATAAATTTGAAAACCATTTACTAGGCCGACCGGTCTTTATAGTGGTATGTAACACTTTTTATTATAACAATTAATAAACACAAAACATACAGGAGTTAGACAGGTTGCCTAACTATCTGTTTCGATTTTTAAAGTGGACCATCCACTGCAACTATTATAGTTTATAGTACAGAAGCTAAGCCATTTTCCTAGACTGCTATATATGACATCTCCACGCAGGAAGAAAAATAACTCGAATATATATTAACTTGACATGCACTACACTGGTGCGAGTTATAGAAGTACTGACTCTAACATACACGAAAAGGTGGTTACACCGTAAAAAACAATGCAACACAATATCATGGACATCTCCAAATGTATTTAGAACTGAAACTACACTATAGGGGAAACCTTACCATACCAACACATATTATGTTAGCCTGACATGCAATTCATAGAAGCAACCTCACTTCTAACATTCCTTGAAACAACACCACATCGGCAATGCCACTACAACTGACTCAAACATCTGACAACCAAGGTGCTGAAGACACAAAGAAGGCCATCACACCAAAACCGACAAACCCAAACACCACCGTAGCCATGAGCTACCGCAGGGGATATAGGGATATGGCAATGATGAACAACAAAGGAACAAACAATACTACACCAAAACAACGGATTCCCAACGAGTATAAGTGTTACAAATAATTTTTGTAACAGTTTTTTAAGTGTTACCAATGACCTGTGGGGAATTGGCTAGCCAAATTTGTAACACTTATAAATGTTACAAACAGTCTAATTGCTAAAACTTATAAATGTTGAAACTATAAGATACTATAACACTTATAAGTGTTACAAATAGACTCATTGCTAACGCTTATAAATGTTGGAACCATAATATATTGTAACACTTATAAGTGTTACAAACATATTCATTGCTAACACTTATAAATGTCCGTATCATAATCCTACTAACACTTATAAGATATAGTTTCTTGTAATACTAATATTATATTATTTAGAGCAGAATATATATATATATATATATACACACACACATACATACATACATATATATATATATATTAATATAAACATATATACATATATCATAAATGAATGGCTTCCATATCACACATAATTCATCATGTAGATCCAGTGAAAAGTTTAAAATGATACATAAATGGAGCATATGTCATTTTTTTTGAAAGATACCTTAAATATCACAGTGGCATGCATTCAGATATTACAACATAGTTTACAAAAGCTTTAATTTTGAAAACACTTAAAGTTTTCTAAATGTTAATCTAATCATTTTAGATCTTCTGCTCCAAATTATAATGGTTTTCCATATTCCTCAACGCCCAATACAACAATCCAAAGAGCTCCTCTATAAGTTCCTGCATTTAATACAAGTACTCGATAAACATATATAATGGCAAATTAAAAAAAATTGAAAATTGGATTACAATTTATATTCTAGACTGTACAATAAAAACTATGCAATATTTTAATGTAGTTGGTTGGCGAATATGCTCATTCTGAGCATTTACTCCTAACAGCTAGAAAGCAATAAAAATAATGACAATTTTCAACTCAATTAGTTGCAGCGACTCAGTTTTCAAACTGAGTTGCAAGCGAGTGTTGATCAATTGAAAGAAAAACGAATTCACAAATTCTTAAGAAATCAGTGAGCATTTTCTATGCAGTAACAGAGCAGTTATTTTCAACAATTTATCTAACTTATTTATAATCAATGAACAACCATAACTGTGCAGTAAGCATACCTTAAAAGCATGTGAAAACCCATACTAGTACACGGAGTTTCGAGCAATTTCACATAAGTCGCATGCACTGAGCTTCCAGACCTATTAAGAATAGAAAGCATTTAACAAACATGTAAGTTTTTAGGATAAAAGAATGATCAACAAAGGGCATACCCAAAATAGAAATTGACTGCTGATATACAGTTGCTCAATACATTAATTATGTCAAATTTCAATGTTATCTAAGTATACATGGAGCAATGCAAGGCAAATTCTGGAAGAAAATGTCCATAAAGATAGCTCTATACTTAGATGCTCTACTTTATGCATGGGGTGTCTCAGACAAGTAGTCTTACTAGAAAGAAAACTGACTCAACGATAAGCATGGAACGACTTTTCCAAGACTCCATCTTCATGGCAAAAACATACAGCTGGTAAAAGGGGAGTCAACTGCTGAGATTAGTCTAATATTTGGTTTTCCTTCCAGTTATTTTAATAAACACACCATGTTTGTTTCCTCCAGTTTTATTATAACTTTTTTCACAGAATTATTAGGTAGCAAGTAGTAGGTAGATTTACAAAAATTTGTGCAATCACTTTTGAACAGAAACTTATTAACCTTTATTTTTCTAATCAAATGAATTAGTTTAATATGTAGTCATTTACTTAAGCGACTCAACAAACATTTTAATCTGAATGTACATACACATATAATTTTATATCTCTGTGATTCTTAATTTGAATCTGCTTATATACATTTTAAGATTCTACAGCCAAACACTGGAATGAAGATATGGTTGTACGAACCAACTCAAACTAAGCAAAAACTACTAAGATTCTAAAGTCGAATCACATTAAAATAAAAGTAAACAACAAAAATAAAAGAAACCTAGTGAGAGTTGTGGACCAACCGGGAAGCAGTGCCATAAGAAAACAGTTGTCAAACCAGTAAGTGCTTGTTCAAATGCAAAATTACGGAGATGGAGTTAGCTTGATTGGATATTAATACCTTAGAAATCAACAGCTCAGAAATAAAAGAAACCTGGTGAGAATTGCGGACCAACCGAGAAACACTGCCATAAGAAAACCTTTGTCAAATAAGTAAGTGCCTGCTCAAGTTTGCATTTCAGTTTTGCAAACCGAGTTTGCAACTCAGTTTTGCAAATAGAGGTTGCAACTCAATTTTCAAAATTGAGGGCAAACTTAGTTTCGAAAACTCAGTTGCAATCCCTACTTATTAATTTTCTGCAATAAATAAGTTATTTATTTTTCCACTCACCATTAATATGGCCATGTGTAGTTATATACTCACCATTATAAATAGGCTACCAACAGGCAAAATAAACATGTGTGTGTGCGCGCGCGCGCGCGTATCATGTAGTCTTGCCCAGTAATTTATATCTTGACCATGAAATATAATCAAAGCATGATTACATTCTGCAATCGATAAAGGAACCATTAAAATTTAACCACTGCCATCTCAACTCCACTTGAAATCACATAAATGTTGTTTCAAAATCCTTTTGAAAGAAAATGAGAGGAAGAGAGCAAAGGATGAGGGCAAGTTCTAGATATAAAAAATATACTCACTTGGTCTAGACCAAAAAAATAATTGATGAATGGGTATGCTTGAGTACGTCATGCCTGCGAATAATAAGAAAAGTTAATTGCATATGCCAAAAACTTAATGTGAAGGGATTCGCAATAAGAAAACAGGATATCATTTTAGAAAAGAAAAACCACAGTAACTAATAAATCTAGGACATAAAACGTTATCTTTTAAAGCATTTAATATACGTAACTTCGAAATGTAAAAACGCTCTAGTTTTCAATATGAAGAGTGCAATTTTACAAACAAGGCAAAATAACAGGATAAAAGTTGCAAATATCACAGCTGCATGAGCAATAGTCAAGCCCAGTTCCATATTATAAACAATCCGGCTCAAGTGTATCGCATACAAACCGTGTAACATAGTATATTGGAACTAAATCCTAAAGGAAAAAAGAAATAATGATATCTAGAAACATATCGTCCATTTTAACCTACGAGATTATTCCGGAAACCATTTTTTAATGGAAGGTAGGTGTTGGATTATTACTTGGCCATTGCTTTACTCCTTGTTAGGTTTAGTGACTTTATTTAGTCAGTTAAGACAAGGGAATTCATTATCCAAATCTTTCAAGTAGAAAAAAAATATCTGGATACAATGTAACTACGGTAATATATGTTAGAAATAGCTGAATTATAGCATGAAGCTTCATATACCGGAAGTGCAGTTAAGCCACACAAGATAATCAATAGAACTATTTTTGGAGATTAAAAAAAAAAAGTTGTAAGTTTAGCAATAAAACGGAAATCATGTTCATCTAGAGAGAAACCATGTTTGATTTAATTTTGCAGTACATGAGCAAGACCTCTGGTCAATTGCTTTTGCAACCGGGCAATTAAATCCTTGATTTAAACTATGAAATCTAATTTGAGATATTTGGTACATCTGCACAATTAAATCTTCCTAGCAATATATATGCATGGTGATCAGTTACAAAAACTAAACTAGAGCTGGTATAAATAATTCAGATGTTCAAACTATTTAGTGAACCTTATAAATTCACTTAAGCTATTTAGTACACCTGTTCAGTAATACCATTATGGCATACTTTCTTTTTCCATATGTTTACAGAGTTATTGTGAACAAATAAGTTGCATAAATAATCAGTGATTCAAATAGTTTAGCATACCATGCTTATTTAGTTCATATTTTTTTTTTCTTGTACAAAAAACTAAGAGAGCTTACTGTATTTGACCATTATTATTGAAGTCGTCCCATTAACGTGCTCAAATAACACTCCCATTAACGTGCTCAAATAACACCACGCATGCACAATTATTTATGCTAGATTCATAATGATCAAACATAAGCAATTCGTTCTTATTTCGAACACAACATCCATAACATTAGTGGAATGGTCCCCAGAGATTCTAGATGTGCTGCAGATCATTAATTATATCTGTATGTTTTTTAACACTACAAGAAACATTGTCAATAGCGACGCCTAAACGCCGACAAAAAAAGCATCGGAAATCGCAACGCAACCCCGACGCAATAGCGATGGTTAATACCATCCAAATAAATAGAGGAAAAGCTTCGTGAAAACTGTTGGTATCGTGACGTTTTTCCTGACCGACTGCAAAAAACATCGTCAATAGCGACGCCTAAATGACGACGAAAAAAACATCGGAAATCGCAACACAACCCCGACGCAATAACGATGGTTAATACCATCAAAATAAATTGAGAAAAAACATCGCGAAAACTGCTGGTATCGTGACATTTTTCCCGACTGACTACAAGAAACATCGTCAATAGCGACGTTTAAACGCCGATGAAAAAACATCGAAAATCATAACGCAACACCGACGCATTAGCGATGGTTGATACCACCCAACTTAATTAAGAAAAAACATCGTGAAAATTGTTGGTATCGTGACATTTTCCCCCACCGATTATTAGTATAATAAAACTAAAGTATAAACTATTTTGTCTTTCAAAATTTCCTCTTGTCGAAAATGCAAACTAATGTATATGCCGACTGGTTTTACAATGTTTTAAATATATTTTCAATGGGTTATACTAGTTAATAATTTTGATGCAATTTGGATGAAATAATTATTGTAATTCAAAATTTGTTGCTTAAGTATATATAATTTTTTTGGAAAATTAAACAATTTATTTTGTAATGTCATATTTGATGCAACTCAAAATAGTTAAAATGAAATGTGATTTTTTTCATGAAATTATATTTATTAACTACCGTATGACTGAATTTCAAGTTATCAGTTAAAATTATATGTTGCTACTCGGTGATACAAATATTTTACCATTTCCAGTCACGTGTTCTATCAAAATTAAAACTATATAAGTAAGACATCAAAATCAAAACTATTAAGACCGTCCAATTCGAAGAGGATCAATACACGAACAGACGGTTGATATTAGAAAGGCTAAATATGTTTAATGGACTCATCTATTCAGACGTACAGACCCTATTGGAGCCACCGAAAATTATCGGTTTTCACATTCCACCTTTCTTTCATTTTATTTCTTCGATCTATGCTGTCAAAATCAATCTTCGATTCTCTCATTCTCACCAAAACCCTAGATGGAATTTTGCGCTATCAAGTAACTTTGCTAAGAGCGACTGGCGCATAGGCGAACGTTTCTTTGCGTGAGTCTCAGGGCATGGTACTAATTATTTTTTCATTGATTGATCGATTTGATTTTCTCTGTATGTTATTTGATCTTCATTTATTTCTTTCAGATCTAGGAAAGTATCTCTGTAATTTGAGGTATGTTATTAGTTTTTATCTATATTGTTATTGTTTGCTTGATTAGGTTTCTTTGTTTTGATTTTCATTTCAGATCATTGAAATAATTCTCTTCGTGTTGATTTCAGGTATGTTACTTTTTATTGTTCTTGGTTGATTGATTTATTTGGATTTCTTTATACTTAACTTCAGCTACAGTTATTGATGTTTATCTTCTACATTTTCATAAGCCAGTACATAAGAAAACAACTCTATGGACATGGTATATATAACATGCATATATGGGAATAAATATATAATTTCTAAATGGTCCTAGACATGATGTTTGCTTTTTTCCAATTTCGGAAACTTTCCGCTATATAAAAAACTGAAGATTTTAATTTTCAAAAATAATCTGATAATTCTCAAAGTCCATCCATAATATAGAAGAAAATATTCTCAGACTGATATGGCAACCTTGTATCAGTAGGATTCGTGACAGTGAGTTCTTGTACTTTCTTATTCATTAATGATTTCAAGGTCCATGAAATTTGATGTTGGAAGGCGTTCACCTATGACAGTCTCATATAATCATATTATTTTTGTGATTCCAACTAAGAAATACTGTTTGATTTTCGTTTCATGTGTCATCAACTTTTTCAACCCTGAATGTATATTTTATTGTGTGCGTAGGAACAGGGAAATGAAGAGGTAAAAAAAGACATGCAAAAATCAGCTAACATCATACAATGCTGTGATCTTACATAAGCCAAAAAGTGATCGTAGTGTACCAAGTTTGCACATAAGAAAATGCATGCACGATATTATATTTTTTGTTGTTTCCCCCAGGAAGCATATACCAATGTGTTTGATATATGGTTGTAAAGGAAGCCCTAAATGCTGAGTTAGACAGCTGGGCATAAAGGAAATAAAACATAGGCTAAACTATTACAACATTTAACATGTAATAAGACAAAGAATAGTGTTAATAAAAACAATATTTTAATATCAACAACCTTTCATTCATCAATTCTAGGTCGGATGCATCGTCACTTTGTTACACTGGCAATAGAATTGTAGAAAATATGTACTGCAATTAGTGTATACAACATAGTTAAAAGAGCAAGCGCATAGCTGACATACAATAAAATGTATTCAGCAAATAAAATGGCATTGCCATGTAGTAGGAATTATTAAATCAGCATTAAGAAAATAAGTGGAGCACAAAATTATGTTAAATAGAAGAGCAAAACAAATTTTTTACGTTAGCAGCAGGCAACCTTAAATAAAATGAGGAATAAAGCTCACATATTATCCATCTCATATTTACTGGGTCTGAATTCTAATAATGCCTCAGCCATGTCCATGTGGTTGGAAATCCTTTTAGCCCTACCTTCCTGCAATATATAATATTTAGTTTTTCGAAAAGAAATAAAAAGTTATATAGCATTAATTGTTTAAACATTGGTCAGCGTATGAGGCACGAACACTGCCTTACCGTTATTTTTTAGGTCTAGGAAGAGTTTCGAACAAACTTGCCGGTACGAAAATATCTTTGATCAGAGAAATGTGGCTTATGGGAAGTACATTTGGAGATAATATTTATTAGCATGTCTTCTTAATTTTTTCTCGACTCTTTTTGTTATTTCATTTAATAGTCTAGACACACAGTACACACACATATCACTTGATATGTTGATGAGCCCTTCTCTTCCTCGTATGAATAATTATAATTACCGTATGCTTTGAGTATGCGGATTTGGTGATTGACAATTTATTTTAAACATATACAGCCTTAATATCTTCTTCATTGCAGTCCAGACTGATCCAATAGGGATTAGAAACTACTAAAAATGAGAGGGAAGATACTATAATTGAATTAATTAGAAATTGATAAATAATAAAGAAATTGAATTTGCAGTAATAAAATCTGTTATGCATTTATGCTATAATATATTATTAATTAATAAGCAAGTGAAAGTTTATTTTTAACTAAGTAATTTTTTCGTAAAGCAATTGCAAATTGCCACTGAAACCCACAAATTGAAAAATCAAAATATTCGAGTTTCATATTCTTTTCAAATAGCAATAAACATAGAGAGTAACAACAGTATCAGAAAATAAAACTGTATTCTTTTCAGCAATGAAAATTAAATATGGAGATGAATTCAATTTGAGTAAGTTCAAGTGGAACAAAATTAAACACAAACTAAGCAATAAATTACTGAGCCAATAAATTTTACAAAAAATATTGCAGGATATTTACTGGACAAAAGTTATTGAATGTGAGAAATATGTAACATGTTTCTGGTATGTACATTTTATGAATTCACTGTAGAAAAGAGGATTGAAGATATGAACCATGCGGTTAGCCTTGGATATGATCACAATTAAGTCTTAGATTGTGGTGCGTAGAGATCAGATGAACTTGTGGAGAAATGTACATGTATGTGATTTTATATTAGGAACTATGCCAGTAGCATGCTTGTTGAAACAGGCACAACTTATGAAAAACATGAATGAGCTTTCTTGGAAAGCCAAGGATTTTCTAATGCTATATATATAAAAAGGATTCTTTTTATCATAGTTAGGCCTAAAGATATGTATAAGCATACGATGGTGCCTAAGTTTCATACTAAAGAATGATATATGTCATGTTTGAATAATTTTGTTATGCATAAGAAATATACCGGGTTGCAATATGCGAGAATAACCAAGTTACATGATTTCAGACTAATTTTTAGTTATTATGTATTATTATTGTATTTTGACCTATATTAACCTGCATATTATTCTCAGGTTTTCAGTTTTTTTTTCTTTTTTCCAACAAGTATTGCATGCTTATATGTTACTGAGAATAAGCAAGAGTGGGAAAGCAAACATAGTGACAGAGAAGCCAAGGACACACATGTTTAAAAAAAGTTCACAAAGACAGCAACAAATATACGAACCCCTAAAGAGACGATGAACCCTGTCGTCTCATAATACCTTGACAAATCCTTGGATAGATAATATGTTCCAGTTTCCCTAACTTGATAAGAAAAACAAATAAAGAATGCATTGAAGATAAAAATCCTGGATATAAATAAAGCATGCCACAGTCTTGCTGATTGCTTGTCCCATCTCCCGCAAGACGATGTCGTTTAAGTTTCTTTCCTGATGCTAGCTAGTGGCACAGCTGAGATAGTTGCGGATGATACCTTGAGTAGTGATTCTTATCTCGTTTTCGCTGATCGCGGATTCCGATTTGGCATGCTCCACTCTCTGGTAACTATCCTTGACTAATAGGAAATCTGACCAGATCAAAACTGAGATTTTAGGGGATCTTGTGAGGGGTTTAGCTGACGAGAAGAGTGTAAAACCCTAGAAAATGGGATGAGTGAGGGTAAAATGGATGGTACTTAGGTTTTCAGTATTATTTGTTGCAAAATATGTTAGTATGCACACTGATCTTTAGTACTTTTGGATTGGTGAATTTAATCATATATTTGTTCCCAATTCATAAAGTTGTGTAATCTACATTCTACATTCTGTTAATTCTTGTTTATGATATATTACTTGGAAAAGCCAAGGGTGGTGGCTCTGCATTTTGAAAAACCTGGAATTTTTTGTGAATATATGATACAAATCATACAAGTATGTTAAGGTCCGCCTATTGATTTAATCTTTATGACTTGTACTGCTATCTAGTTTTGGAATCAATAAACTCTTAACTGTATTTGTTAACCACGTAGCCCCCCATTTATATTGTTTGAAAAATTCATTAGCAAAATATAGTGATGTATGGTACAGGTTAGCCTGAACCATGAATTGAATTGAGGCATTAAGATGCACGGGTTGATGGTGTATGTGAGGGTTTTAGCATGCCCAAGGAACGTTGTAATATATTTTGAAATCAGTTAAAATATTTATTTAAATATGCAGGATCGTTTTATGTGGCCAGCAGGAACAGATTTTGTAATGGTTAGGCGCACATGGAAGCGTGTGGTAGGACGCTATTATAAAGACTTCGTTTCTACCGTGAAAAAAGGTAAGAAACCACATTTTCTTAGTGCAACGATATAAAGAAGTTTGAGGAATATTGGAAGAAGCCTACGGTGAAGAAATCGTCAGAGATAAACACTGGAAATCAACATAAAAATGTCACATTAAACAAAGGTGGATCAAAGTCATATATGCAACATCGACGAGATTTGGTAAGAGTTCAATTTACAGTTAGATATCTATCGTATTAATTTACAGTTAGATATGTTATTTTAAAAGTAGCTTAGCTTTGCATTGCATTGATTTTATTTTAGCATAAGGAGTTAGGAAGAGAACAGACTTATATGGAGGTGTACTTATGGGTTCATAGGGTCGAGGTAGAGAATGATGATGGAAACGTAACATATGAGTGGGTGGATTAGAGATCTGCGGATTTTTTGTTAAGTACTTATGCAATATATAATGTTGAGTTCAAGTTGGGTATTTATGTATTCTACATGTTTATGTCAACAGGATGATTACGTGAGGATGAATGCTGAACTGACATTGGAGCAAGAAGACTCCATATTCCATCGACTTAAGAAAACCCAAAGTAGACATTATGGTTTTGGAAATCAACTGGTAAGTTGAGCAGTCAAACTTTTCTTCAATTGGATTTAATTCACGACTTCAAGTTTAATTATAAGATGTGCTAACTACTTGCAAGTAGAAGCATGTGCGTTGACTGATGCAACAGTTTGGTGCTACAAAATTTTACGCAAAAACAAACTACTAATATATCAGTATTCAAACTAGAGCATGGATGGTAGTTGTCGTGGAGCTGAAAAGTTAGACTCTGCATGTTAATTTACACTTTAAAACGTTGAATACTAGCTTCACTAACAAACCTGAATTCGATTGTGTCACATATTTATATCAGAGGTAATGTCGCTCTTTCCGTATTCATACCAGATGATTTTTCCTGTACTACTGCTGCATTGTTTTGGGTTTTTGTTTTAGAGGATGAAAACTAAACAGTGTAAAATAATCAGGTAATCATCTAATATTATTATTTCTACCTGTGTAAAACATTAGGTCTTCATGCTCTATGTATAATAATTAATGTGATAAAGAACAATTAAAAAAAGATATCAGTAACTAATTCAAAATATTTCCTTTAGGTTCAAACAAAATATAATTGAAGACAGGCTTACCCCCAACTGCTTTAAGCTATGAAAAAAAAGGTTGATGATGCAAGTCCAGACATGTGCTTCTAAGTCAGATCATACTTTTCTTTATATCTTTTTTCTAATTTTTTTCCTTTTTAGTCCTAATAAAGCATTAAACATTTCCATCCGCATATAATTTGATGCAGGACAAATCCAATTTGGTATGAGATCACAAACCAATTTTGATACAAATTGTCTCTTTGGCCGATCCAAAGTGTTGCTAATCCGGTCTTTTCATATGTGTGGAATAATTTGCTATTTGATTCAGCTGAATCTTAGATTTTAGATTTTATGTTATGTTGTTTTTTGGCAATAACTAACGAAACATATGACAAAGATAGAAGTTTTTGAGTGTGTTTTCACTTTTGTCTGTGCCAGCGACTTAGATGAGGAAAGAGATATATTTCATGAGCACTAATGCAAGGATTCTTCTACTATAAAATTGCCATGTGCAAGATTTTTTTTTTTTTTTTTTTTTTTGTGATTGGATTTTTGCCTTTAATATTGATATGAGCATGATGGTTACAGAATCTGTCTGCACATGATCCTTTTATACTGATACAAGCATGATCTGCTTTCCGTCACATGACACCTAAACTCATATTATTTGTAAATTTATCCAGGCACTTATATCTTCATCTTCTATTATGGTGGATAACGAGGAAGCAATTCACATGAAGTAAATGTTAGAGCAAAATGAGAAAATTGTTAAAGAGCTACAAGAAGAGATGAAACGTGAACAAGTTCAGGCAGGCGAGCAACTTAAATTTAGACAGGAGGAGATTGGAAGGCTTAGGCATGAATGGATAGAGAGAGATGAGCGACTACGAGCTGCGTTTGAAGAGCAATTGCATATGGAGCGGGTGAAGTGAATGAAATGCATGAGCTTATGCAAGCATAAATTATTTCTCAATCTTAGATGCAATCAGAGACATCTCGTATGATGGACTGCTTTTGTCGGTAGGCAATCTGGTTCCAATTAAGTCAAAATTATACTTGAATTTGCTTTTGTTTGTTCTAGCCTAATGGTTGTGTGACAGTTTATTTTACATGTGATCAAATATAGTAAATGATAGAGAAAACTATGATGAAATGCAAATCAATATATTTTGAAGTATTCAGTTTGTTTGAATAGCAATTAATTAAAAGCAATTAATGTTTAGCAGGAAATAAATTTGTTATGTTTGTGAAGGGTATTACTAAGAAACTATTTTAGCATGTAACTTAGCTTTTAACGGTTGAAACAAAGTAAAACTAAAATCAAAACCAAATGATAAGTTTAGCTTTACTCAACAAAATTGAGTTGAAATAGAAATTATTGATAAAGTTTGGGGTATTTTTTTCTGTTTGAATGATGGTTTAAGGCTATGTTTGTTTTGCTTAACATACATAAAAGAGGAAGTAATAAGACTTTTGTAGGTTATTCGTTTCTAAGGTGTTGCTCATTCGGAACGAAAGCTGATTGTTTTATTGAAGTTGTCTCTGAGTAATACCCATTTCAAACATAATGGAATTTGAAGAATAAATTTGTCAACTACAGCTGTAAATTTAATAATTAACAAATTTGATGTGGAAGCATAAGTAGCATATTCCATCTACATCAGCGTCTAGAGTTAATAGCCGGGTCCTCCGACCGTTAATTAAAATAGAGAGCATGTGGGAAATGGAGTCCATGGGTCAAATAGCAGGTGATGCACTGCATTTCTCTTGGTGTTTTAAGTCTTATCTTGGGTTGTACCCTTTCTACCTGATACAAATATTGCTGCATGAAAAAACACTTTAGTGTGTGTTGTTTTTGGAAAGAAGTAAGAAACCAGGAAATTAATATAATATATATTACATGTCAAAAAACAAATTAAAGTTGTCGGTAAGGGATTGAAAAAACATCGTAAAATCGTCGGTAATTTACATACTGAAAGAACATAGTAAAGTCGTCGGTAAGTGATAGAAAAAACATCGTAAAATCGTCGATAAACAAAAAAAACATTGTAAAATCGTTGGTAAGTAATGAAAAAAACATCGTAAAATCGTCGGTAATAAAAAAAAACATAGTAAAATCGTTGGTAATATCATTGGTAAGCTATAAAAAAACATCGTAAAATCGTTGGTAATCAAAAAGAAAAACATAATAAAATTGTCAGTAAAATCATTGGTAAGCTATGAAAAAACATCGTAAAATCGTTAGTAAAATCATTGGTAAGCTATAAAAGAACATTGTAAAATCGTCGGTAAAATCATTGGTAAGCCATGAAAAAACATCGTAAAATCGTCAGTAAAATCATTGGTAAGCTATGAAAAAACATCGTAAAATCGTCAGTAAAATCATTGGTAAGCTATGAAAAAACATCGTAAAATCGTCTGTACACGTTGACGTTTACAAAGATAAATCATCGGAAATTTCGTCTCAAAATTTAATGACGCTAAATATAGCGATGCTTTTATTTCGTCGATAATTCTGTCAAGGATCGCTTTTCCCGACGAAATACCGACGTTTAAGAGTGTCGAAATATACAGTTTTTCTTGTAGTGTAACTTTCGCTCCACTTTTCAAATTTTCAGCTAAGGTTGTTGAGGTGCAAAACAATTTTAATTGGACTGCAATATTCATTGGAGATGGATATACTATTAGAAATCTTGGAAGCACTACCTACATTTCTAGCTTCTTGCAATATAAATTTTCTTGCAATACATTTCTAGCCTTCCACTGAGTCTCTTGCTGCATTTCACTTTTAGTGCGATTATATTGTAACTTTAATTTTGCAGTACATGAGCAAAACCTCTAGTCAATTTCATATACTGGATTTTTATTATTAGTATAAATTAATACATTATAAAATGCTTCTTTTCGTAGTTATAAGAATTAGAAAAACACTTTCAAATTGCTGAACACTTCTAGATGAAAATAAAAATAGTGGACTGGGATAATCAATAGATTTGTGCCTATTTATAAGATTATTTATAGGATAAAGATAGACTAAATCATATGGGACCACACCACGTTTATCTAATCTCTTTCACAAAACCATATTATTAGTAAATCATCCAACTAAATTTGATCCCAAAATAGCCCTAATAGGCTCAAATTTATCTAACCATATATAAAGAGAGAGAAAAATCAAGTGAGTAAAAGTGCATCTCGGTAAGCTGAAATTGCAAATAAAACCTATAAATAGCAAACAATCAACCATCGATAATAAACCAACTGAAAGTAAATAACCCAAAATAATTTCTTTTATTTCAATTTGCTGAAAGCCTGGCTCGCATAACAAGTTCTTCGGTTGAAGAAATCCAATGAAATTATGGTCGAAAACGACTTTACTAAGTGGAGAATTAAACGCCTCATGAAGATAAGTATCTAGGGAAAATGGGGATAACCTAAAGAAGGCATGATTAGAAAACAATGGAGAAATTTGATACAAGATCGAACCTTTATACAAGAAAAATCCGTTGATGAACCTCATCAAATCTAAAGTCGTGATGTCCTAACAAGTGGAGGTAGCGGATTTCACGTTGAAGAAGAGGAAATGTCAGATTTCGCATGGAAGAAGAAGATGAAGATTTCTCCCCATAAAGAAAGAAGCCTGAAACCCTTATTGTGAATTTCAACTTTTTGCGACCAAGAAGATGGTAAGCGTAACAAATGATATGTTCTGCATTAATAAATTATTTACCCATTTTCCAAATTTTATAATGCTCGTGTTGTGAATATTAATAAATATTCTAGAAAGTTTATACCGACACTCTTGTAATAGGCCAACACATTTTTAGTGTTAGTAGTATATAACACTTATAAGTGTTAACCGCTGATAGATATAAAATGTTGGGAAATCAATGATTTTGTGTACCCTATAGCATCACCCTCAGGAAAAAAACCACTGGAAAAACAAGAAAACAAACCACAAACCACACAAGTCGACTCACTTATACAAGCATCTCCCAAAATCCAAAATAGAGAACCCAAACTTCAAACCAACTACCGCCAAAAGCCATAACCAGAAGTAGCACTTAGATCCAAAAACATGCACTAAAAAGGAGCCAGATCCACCAGTTGTCGAGCAAGGCTCGTACCATGTGACGGCTAGAGAATTAGACGCTGAAAGAGGAAATAAGGGAATAACGATAGGTAAAAGGCGGAGTTGTGATAACATTCAAGAGTAGTAGAAGAAGATGTCGCGGAGGCGACGATAGGGAGCACCGCATGTGGCAAGATTTGGCAACGAGATATGAAGTAGGTCCGATTGAAGGAAAATGGATCTGAAGCGAAGGGGGTTTGAACGCGGCACGAGCAACCAAGAGGCCGAAATAGGGAAAACTAGGTCAAGAAATGAAGGAGCAGAAGACATCGAGTTTGGGGAGAAAGGAGGCGATAAGGTGGATCGAAGGCAGAGGGTAAAGTGAAAGAAGAATAGGGTGGCAGCGAAAGTAGATAACCTAGTTCCCATTAAAATCCAAAAGATCTACTAAATAGATTCATATTGTTTTTCTCTAAAAAATCATTTTATTATTCTTAAAGAAAAAAAGTAGGATACAAAATTTATTTATAAATTTTAAAACAACATTGATTATCTGATAAGATAATTAATCACATTTATAATTTTTATAATTAATAAATTGATTATTTATAAACCTTTATTGGATTAATTAACTAAGTTTGAAACCTTATATCAATCGTTTAATTGTTCTTGAATCATTTTTACGCAATCAACTTAATCAGTTTTACCCGTTTTCATTAAATCATTTTAAATTCTTTTAAAATCACTTAATGAATTGAAACAACTCAATTAAGTGCAAACCTCATCAGTTAGAATATGAAATTTGAACTAAGACATCATTTATTTACTTGGTTATTAAATTCCAAAAATAGTTAACTAAAACGACTATTGAATTTTTCAATTTTTCATTGTTTAAAACAATTAATCAAATTTAGATTTCATTAACAACGTAAAATAAATAAATTCGAATACCATTAATTAGGATGAATATCCAAAATTCAAATCATTATTTAAATGCACAATTAAACTCAATTGTCAATAATTAAATTAATGATTGAATCTCATTACTGTAGAGTCTCTTTGTTATTACCTCGAATCGTAGAAAAAACTACGAATACCATTGGTCAAAATGATAATTTTATTCAAATATCATTTGTATGAAAACTCAATCTTAAGTTAAATAGGATTTTTATTTTACTTCAAGCCTCGAAAATATAATCAGTACAGGAATACACATAAGTAAATAAGGGCAATAAATGAACATAAGCAAATGAGTGCGAACATAATGTAAAATATAAATGAATGGATGAATTTGAACAACATATGAACATAAATGAAGGAATAAATAATCCCTTATCAACCATACATAGTGTGTGCATTTCTGAGAGTCGCATTGCGTCCTAGTTTACTATGAACACTCCGATTTACTTTTTATTTTGTCTCCTGTAAAAAAATGGCTACTTATGTCATCAGTTATTAAACGATAAATTAAATTCAAACAAACAATACAACCGTAGTAAATTATTTCAAATATACATCCAATAATAATTTATACATCACGGGTTAACTCACCGAAGCTTGGTGGAGTGGGAATAATGATGGTCGGACCAGAAACATGGCCGAACCGGGAGGGCTGAACCGAACTGTGCCAAGCCAAAATCCAAGTCTTCTGAGACATCCTCTACTTCAACCAGGCATATCTGGGCTGGCTAAGTCCATGCTCATGTCTTGAGCGCTTCCATAGGAAGAAAACCAAAATGTGATTGCCTTGTAAAAAGGCGGGTCAAAACTTGCCCTCCAAAACATGTCTTTCAGATGAGGATGTGTTTTGGAAAATCTAGAAATCCATAAGTCGATAAGCCGAAATCCGAGAGAAGTCCAGAAAGAAATCCATTAACCGAAGACCAAAACACCATAATCGCACCGGATCATATTAATAGAAAACCATGATTGCATCAGATCGTAATAATAGAAAACCAATAGGATCCCACGATCTCTCCTGATCGTATCATAAGAGAAAACCAATTGAATCCAACAATCCCTTTGGATTGTATTTTGAGGGAAATCCAAAATCCATGGCCTCGTTGGGCTTAGCCAATGCGAGTATAATCCATACCTGCAAGAAACCAAGTGAACTGTTTTCTCAAATCCTGACAAAATAATTGAAATCCAATCGAGTATAGTCCATACCCGAGCCGTAACCGAGCGATCTTGCAAAATCCTGACTAGACATCTCAGCCTCTTTAAGCATAGTCCATGCTTGAAAACCCAATCAAGTATTGTCCATCTTCAAACTATGACCAAACAATCTTGCAAAATCCTGATAAGGCAGCCTAGTCCCTTAAACATAAACCATACCTGGAAATCCATTTACTAATGTTTGGAAATCCAATTTTCGATTTCATACGTCACGGGAATAATCCATGCAAGTGAAGTAATTTTACTATAGTTCCAAAAGTTCATAACCGTCACAAGGTAAAAAAACATAATGGTTTTTCGTTGGCCGGAGAACATGTCTAGGGGTATGATCCAAACCCCATATGTGAGTAAGCCAACATAGTCATTTCCAGTTACAAATTCATTATTTTTGGAGTGGATTATTTGTTATCGGGCACAGGTGTAACACCCCACGCCCGCTATGGTCACTCTCTAAGGGAATGCCATAGCATCGGTGGAGTATTTAGTGAATATAGAACAGAAAAATTACAACAAGACAGATATAAACAGTACTTGAAATTTTAAAACATCATCTCATAACAGCGGAAGTAAACATGTCTGGTTACATCATAAAACCAACATAAAAGTCAAGTACAATATCCATCAAAATAAAGAAGTACATAATCCCACTCTCTCATACAATAGCCAGGACAAAAGGAAAGATAACTGGGTAACTGGAGCTTTACATCTATCCAAGCTCCTAGAGAGTAATAAAAGCAGCCTGATCAAAGTCCACTCGTACTGGGCCCACCCTGAGAACCTGAGGGTTGGAAAAAGATAAAAACAACGGGGTCAGACATAAGTCTGAGCGAGTCCTATAACTTTAACAATACAATCATTAAAGTAACCAGAGAAGATATAAACCTGACATACGGTAATGTCTGGGGATAAATGGCTACACTAAGCAGCTTGGTAAACTTAGGATAAACTAAGATAACTGTACAGACGTATCTACCCACCCAAGGATAATCACTAACTGCACCACACCAGTCATTCCTACTCAAAGATTGATCCCACCCAAGGACTTAAAAGAAAGATATAACTAGTAGTTTCATGTACCCCTAGCTGACCACATAGGTGCCGTCTGCCCCTATCTCCACTAGGTGTACCCCACTACTCCCCAATGATCGGCTCCCTACCGTAGATACCCGTGCTGGTCCCACAGTGGGGTGTATCACTCCCCTAAAGTGGCAACCCAATACTATCAACGGTGCACGGCTTATATCTACACGATGCAACAACGTCTTACCTACCAGCCTGGGTCCACACACGCATATGAAACCCGTTGGACTTGCGTTGCCACCGCTAACCCGTTTTGGCCTCTTATAGTCAAGCCCAGTACGCGTGTCCCGTCCTCGACATGGGTCGAGCCCAATAAGATACATATGGGTTACTGGTTGAAATGGGCCCCCACAAGCTACCCACCTAAGCTTGTCCCTTTATCTAGTGCATCCCACTTAACCCTTTAATCATGTTTAATTACATGTTTCCTCTTGGTTAAGTATTCTAATCGTATTTTCTATTGCCACCCAAGGCAACCCACTAGATTTCCACATGCCACCCAAGGCACCCACTTAACCCCTCATGTCCCTCTACATGCTAATATGGTTAAGTGTTTCTTAATTAATTAAGATCATGACCTCATAAAGACCTCTCACATTAGACCGTCTTTTATAACTGCTGGATATGCCGGTTGGTTCCGGGCAGACTTCTGTCATCAAAAGGGTCTAACCTCGTGTCTTCACGTATTTAATTTATGACTAAGACCTCTCACATTGGGCCAATCATTTGTAGCTGCTGGATGGCCGGTCGGTTCCGGGCAGACTTCCACTACAAAAGGGTCCAACCTCGTGTCTTAGTTGATTAATTACACCTAATTAATCACTCCCATAATTAATTATCCCTAATTAATTACACATTTTTCATAACATGGGTAGACCTAACTCAATAGGTAAATTCCCATGGGGTAGACCTAACTCAATAGGTAAATTCCCACTTATGTTAATTTATTTTTTTATGGTATGCTCAATCATACCCAATCATACTTTTATTAACATATTTACTAACCCCATTGTTCCCCACGTAAATCGTTCTCATTTCATGACATAATAAAGGGGAAAATCCATCACAAGTATCATGGGTTTAACTACATCTTAGCATATAACTTTATCATGGGTTAAGAGGATGTCAACTTGCATATATGAGCATATATTAACCCAACTATATTTAACCCAAACTTGCATATTATCATACACATGACTTGCATAACATGTTGCATATGAGCTTGCATATTATCATACACATATCTTGCATAACATGTTGAACTTGCATATAAGCATTCTCATAACTTGCATAACATGCCTTTAAGCATACACATAACTTGCATAAGCATTCTCATACTTGCATAAGCATGCATAACTTGCATATCATGTTAAACTTGCATTTAAACATACACATAACTTGCATAAGCATTCTCATACTTGCATAAGCATGCATAACTTGCATATCATGTTAAATTTGCATTTAAACATACACATAACTTGCATAAGCATTCTCATACTTGCATAAGCATGCATAACTTGCATATCATGTTAAACTTGCATTTAAACATACACATAACTTGCATAAGCATTCTCATACTTGCATAAGCATGCATAACTTGCATATCATGTTAAACTTGCATTTAAACATACACATAACTTGCATAAGCATTCTCATACTTGCATAAGCATGCATAACTTGCATATCATGTTAAACTTGCATTTAAACATACACATAACTTGCATAAACCAACTTATTAAACATGCATAAATCCACTTATTAAATATGCATAACATAGAGTAGCATATCATTACAAATGATTCAAACTCACAAATCCGCACTCAAGACCATAAGTCTCATTACACCCAATCTACTTACTTTAGCAATTGATGTTAAAGTGATAGAAACTCACCAAAACCCAAGATTAGCAACTTATGAAGTGGAATTAGTTGCTAAATATGAAGATGGTGATGATTAGAGATTGATTAGCTTGCAACTTCCTTCATAAATTAGTGGAGGCTCCCTCTAAGATTTAATTTGGCGGCATGAGGCCATCATTTCTATTTTTAGTAAGGATTAGGGGGGTTTAGGGTGTATTTATAGATTATGTGAGTGTTTTAGGCCCTTAGATTAACCCTAGGTTAGATTAGGTCCGTTAGATTTAGGAAATCTCTAGAACCCAGCCCAGCCCTAGCCAGAAAACCAGATCTGGTGCACCCAATCTCTCTGGTTCGACACGCCGTGTCGACAGGCAAGTCGACACCCCTGTCGACAGGCCTGTCGACAGCCCTGTCAACATGGTTAGGGCGGGAACATTCCCGCCTGGCCCCGCTGGTTCTATTTTCAAATCTGAATTTGAATTTTTAAATCTGTTTTTAGCTTTGAATTTTCTGCAAACTTCATCGGGCCATAACTGGACCATACGGACTCCGATTTTCGAAAACTCGGACTCTATTTTGCGTATTTTTCCAAGACGAACGCAATGACGCAGCCCGTTTCCCCTAATTCTCACGTCTGAGATTATTTATTCTGTAATTAGTGAATTTTAGCATTAACCAAAATACGGGGTGTTACATTCTCCCCTCCTTAAAGGATTTCGTCCCCGAAATCTCTAAGCTAAGGAGAATGCATATCCTACCATCCAAACAACCATCTACTCAATCCATCAATCACGGGCATCCATTGTCCTTAAAACAATTTCTAATGATGTATGAGCATATGCAAAGAGTGTGTGTATATGTTCCCTATCTAATGTATGAACATATGCAAACCATGATAGTGCCATGCATCTATTATGTATGCGAGAGAACCCTATCGACACATACAATATCTACATGAGTGCACAATCATTCACCAAAATGCATCATCCATATGATAACACAATCATTATACATCCATAAATATAGCTTCCTACACACAATTTTATGCAATATGCAATATGAAGTGATTGAGCCGATCTAGTGCCTAGAGTGTGTATATATGCATCCACGAGCAACCACTAGCAACCACTTGCATCCACTTGCATCCATCAATCATAACATGTCTCAAACACATGTTTCAACCATGGGTTTACCCTATCTAAAGGTCAATCAGTACTAACGAGAGGATATACTAAAGATAAGATAAGTACTAGACAACGATAGAGGAGAAAATAAAGACATACCCTCAAAAAGAAATGGGTAAAATGAACGCATCTTCGCTTCCGTCTCCCAAGTTGCGTTGCTCTCATCTTCTCCCCATTGCACTTTGACTAGATGAACCTCTCGATTCCTCAATTTCCTAGTCTCTGACCCAAGGATGCGGGTAGGAGCTCGTCGAATAGTCGCATCACGCTCTACTTCCACTTCTTTAAGCAAGCTCGGCTCTACCACCTCTGCGGTCTCATGTAAGCCCTTCCTCAAATGGGACACATGGAATACATCATGTACACCACTAAGTCTGTCGGGCAACTCCACTCTATACGCCATCCGTCCAATCCTTTCCTTAATAGGAAACGGCCCCACGAACCTTAGTGCTAGCTTCCCAACAGATCCAAAGCGAACCACATTTCGTAACGGAGACACTTTGACAAAGACCATGTCCCCAACTTCAAACTCAAGGTCCGTCTTTCTCTTGTCCGCATAAGATTTTTGCCTATCCTGCGCTGTTTTCATCCTTCTTCGAATCAAATCAACCTTCTCAGAAGTCTCCCTAACCATATCTGGCCCAAGCAAGATCTTATCCGTAGATTCCCACCAACATGTAGGTGATCGACAAGGCCTTCCATAGAGAGCTTCGAAAGGAGCCATACCAATACTGGACTGAAAGCTGTTATTATATGCGAACTCCACCAATGGAAGATGCTCTTCCCATGTACCTCCAAAATCTAAGATACAAAGCCTCAAAAGGTCTTCTAGCACACGATTCACCCTCTCAGTCTGGCCGTCCGTCTGAGGATGATATGCGGTGCTCAGACACAATTGAGTCCCCACTGCTTCTTGCAAACTTCCCCAGAACTCGCTAGTGAAGATAGGATCTCGATCACTCACTATGCTAGAGGGTACCCCATGCAATCGAACTATCTCTCGAAGATACACTGAAGCTAGCCATGGAGCAGTCCTCTTGCTCTTCACAGGTATGAAATGGGCGCTCTTAGTAAGTCTGTCTACCACCACCCAAATCCCCGTATTACCCTTTCTCGATCTGGGTAACCCGTCGATAAAATCCATCGAGACACTATCCCACTTCCATTGCGGAACTTCCAATGGGTGAAGCAACCCACCAGGTTTCTTTTGCTCCGCTTTCACCTGTTGACATACCAAGCACCGAGCGACATACTCGGCCACATCTTTCTTCATACCGGCCCAGAAGAAAATCCTCTTCATGTCTTGGTACATCTTGTCCCCACCGGGATGAATGGTCATCCTAGAACGGTGTGCATCATCAAGAATAGCCTTCCTCAACCCTTCGTCTTGCGGTACACAAAGTCTACCGTCTCTACGCAAGCACCCCCTATCGTCTAGGGTGTACCTACTCAAATGGCTGGACGACTCCCCCCTTATGAGCCTCTCTACCAACTCGACCAACTGTGGGTCGTCCCTCTGTGCTTCCCCAATCCGCCCCAAAAGAGTAGGTCTGACTTCCAAGGATGCCAGCAAACCGGGTATATAGTCAATGGAAGGTCTGAAATCAAACATCGAGATAAATTCCAAGCTTCGTCGTTCCACGAACAATGGACTCAAGGACAACCTCTTTCTGCTCAAGGCGTCCGCCACCACGTTACCCTTGCCAGGGGTATACGCTATCTCGAAATCATAGGATGCTAAGAACTCCATCCACCTTTGCTGTCTCAAATTCAAATCCTTCTGAGAAAACAAGTACTTCAATGATTTGTGGTCAGTGAACAATTCGAATCTCTCTCCAAGAAGATAATGGCGCCAAATCTTAAGCGCAAAAACAATAGCGGCCAACTCTAAATCATGGGTAGGGTAATTTTTCTCATGCACTCTCAACTGCCTTCCACCATAGGCTATCACCCTTCCCTCCTGCATTAAGACCGCGCCTAGTCCTGTCCCACAAGCATCGGTATAGACAACAAATGGCTTGCTCCCATCTGGCAACACTAAAACTGGAGCAGTGGTTAAAGCTCTCTTTAACCGTCGGAACGCATCATCACAATCTACGTCCCATGTGAAAACAAGATTCTTCTTCGTTAAGCGGGTTAATGGGGCTGATATCTTCGCGAAGTCTTTGATAAACTTCCTATAGTAACCCGCCAACCCCAAGAAACTTCTTACTTCGGTAGCATTCTTCGGAACCTTCCAATCCTGAATTGATACTACCTTCGCGGGATCCACAGCTATCCCTTCCTTGGAGACCACATGCCCCAAGAACCGTACTTCCCTCCTCCAGAAGTGACATTTAGAGAATTTAGCCTTAAGGCTATGTGCTCGAAGAGTCTTCAATACCTCCCCAAGATGTAGGGCATGCTCTTCTTCACTCTTAGAAAATACTAAGATATCATCCACAAAGACCACCACGAATTTATTAAGGAACTCCCTGAACACCCTACTCATCA
This sequence comes from Allium sativum, assembly GCA_030737875.1. Taxonomy (NCBI): domain Eukaryota; kingdom Viridiplantae; phylum Streptophyta; class Magnoliopsida; order Asparagales; family Amaryllidaceae; genus Allium; species Allium sativum. The sequence goes on from CM060915.1 coordinate 384,502,900, forward strand.
AATCAACAAAGTATGCAGGGGCGTTCGTCAACCCAAATGGCATCACCAGCCACTCATAGAAACCATCCGGAGTTCTAAAGGCAGTCTTGTCTATGCTATCCTCAGCCACCCTCAACTGATGAAACCCCGTGGCTAAGTCCAACTGAGAAAATACTGAAGCGCCAACCAACTGATCGAAAAGATCATCAATCCTCGGCAATGGGTGTCTATTCTTCTTTGTGAGCTTGTTGAGTTCTCTATAGTCTACACAAAGTCTGAGGGACCCATCCGCCTTTGTAGCAAATACTACTGGAGCACCCCACTCCGATATACTTCTTCTTATGAACCCCTTCTCAAGCAACTCCCCTACTTGCTTATGGAGCTCCCTCCTCTCACGAGGAGCCATGTGGCGCACTGGTAAAGATACAGGTTTAGCATTATCCACCAGATATATTCGGAAGTCAATCTCCCGCTTCGGAGTTAAGCCCTTCACCTCCTCAAACACATCCGGATATTCCCGGACCACTCTAACAGATTGCAAACTCTCGACCGAAGCGTCAAGCGATTCAAGATAACTTAGCATAACAGAATCCATGGGATTACAAGAAATCTCGAGAGTGTTACCCAAGCGGGTCATGAGCCTAACAACTCTCCTTTCGCAATCAAGAACGGCACCATTACTGGATAACCAGTCCATGCCCAAAATCAACCCATAGCCCGTGAAGCCCAAAACAAAAGCATCACATCTAAACTCAATGCTAAGTATAGAAATCTTCAAACCCAAACATATCATGGACAAATAAGTGGAGCCCCCAATTGGGTTTGAAACAACCAAGGGATCATCTACAAGACTGGTGTCTAAGTGCAGTGACTCAACTAATGATGATGAGATAAACGAATGCTATGCGCCTGAATCAAACAATGTACGGACAGGATGATCAAATAGAAAAACCAGACTTTCAACGGAAATAGTTCTACCTCTCTCCTGAATTGGTGGAACCGCGAGAGCCTGTACTTGCCCCCTAGCCTGACCCGGTGCCATAAGAGCTTGCACCTGTCCTCCTGAGGTAGACCCCGTCCTTTGCCCCTTCTTAGGACAATCCTTCACTAGATGCCCTGCTTCACCACAGTGAAAGCAACCAGTCTTCTTCTTCTTTCTACAATCTTTGCTTATATGACCTGGTATCCCACAATTGAAGCACTTCTTCTTCCCCTTGCCACCGTTGCCTTTCCCACCTTTGTTTTGCTGTTGTTGCTGAGGTCTCTTTTGATCTCCCTTCTTCTCGGGTGCCTTATTAGCATTGGGACCCTTCTCTTCTTCATGCATGAGTGCCATGTCAACCAGCTTTTCAAAGGTGGCCCCCATAGGAATGTGAGTCATAGCCAAACCATGCATCGGTTCATTCAAGCCTTTCACGAACCTCAAAGCCTTCTTCTCCGGTGTATTCACCATGTCTAGGCCAAACCTTGCCAATTGATTAAACTTGTTGACATATTCCTTCACTGAGAGATTTCCTTGCTTTAGAGTCAAGAATCTTTCCATATACAAGTTTTCTTCCGCCCTTGAGAGAAACTTTGCCACAAATCTTTGCCTAAAATCCGCCCAAGAGTCAACGGGGCGTTCCCCATTAGTGACCTCCCACCAGAATGAGGCCTCTCCCTTCATTAACCAAGCAGCTAACTTAACTTTCTTTCCTTCTTCCATCTCAAAGATATCTATCAACTCTTCCACCTCCTTAAGCCAATCTCTAGCCTCCACAAAAGTTTCAGATCCTTGAAAAGGTTTCCCTCCCATAGCTTTAAATTCCTTGCAAATCTTAGCAAAAGTATCCGTGCGAGGGGGAGGGGGAGGAGGAAGATCGGGTGCTACGGTTGGTGGAGGAACATTTGCTGGACCCGCAGTGGTGGCCCTAGCCTCCATCAATCTCCTATACCATACTGGTACCGTCACACCCTCCGGAAAATTAAGATCCTCAGCCATGCAGAAACGAAAAAGGAAAGATTCAAAACGGAGAATTCGAAGGATATAGATATGGCTATTGGGGATTATGCTTTTCTTTCAAAAACTTTTTCTCTTAAAAGACATGTCTTTGAAAATATTTCTTCCAAAAATGTTTTAGAAAAATAGCTTTCTAAAAAAAAAATTTATCTGTTCCGGTAACCTGGCTCTGATACCACGTGTAACACCCCACGCCCGCTATGGTCACTCTCTAAGGGAATGTCATAGCATCGGTGGAGTATTTAGTGAATATAGAACAGAAAAATTACAACAAGACAGATATAAACAGTACTTGAAATTTTAAAACATCATCTCATAACAGCGGAAGTAAACATGTCTGGTTACATCATAAAACCAACATAAAAGTCAAGTACAATATCCATCAAAATAAAGAAGTACATAATCCCACTCTCTCATACAATAGCCAGGACAAAAGGAAAGATAACTGGATAACTGGAGCTTTACATCTATCCAAGCTCCTAGAGAGTAATAAAAGCAGCCTGATCAAAGTCCACTCGTACTGGGCCCACCCTGAGAACCTGAGGGTTGGAAAAAGATAAAAACAACGGGGTCAGACATAAGTATGAGCGAGTCCTATAACTTTAACAATACAATCATTAAAGTAACCAGAGAAGATATAAACCTGACATACGGTAATGTCTGGGGATAAATGGCTACACTAAGCAGCTTGGTAGACTTAGGATAAACTAAGATAACTGTACAGACGTATCTACCCACCCAAGGATAATCACTAACTGCACCACACCAGTCATTCCTACTCAAAGATTGATCCCACCCAAGGACTTAAAAGAAAGATATAACTAGTAGTTTCATGTACCCCTAACTGACCACATAGGTGCCGTCTGCCCCTATCTCCACTAGGTGTACCCCACTACTCCCCAATGATCGGCTCCCTACCGTAGATACCCGTGCTGGTCCCACAGTGGGGTGTATCACTCCCCTAAAGTGGCAACCCAATACTATCAACGGTGCACGGCTTATACCTACACGATGCAACAACGTCTTACCTACCAGCCCGGGTCCACACACGCATATGAAACCCGTTGGACTTGCGTTGCCACCGCTAACCCGTTTTGGCCTCTTATAGTCAAGCCCAGTACGCGTGCCCCGTTCTCGACATGGGTCGAGCCCAATAAGATACATATGGGTTACTGGTTGAAATGGGCCCCCACAAGCTACCCACCTAAGCTTGTCCCTTTATCTAGTGCATCCCACTTAACCCTTTAATCATGTTTAATTACATGTTTCCTCTTGGTTAAGTATTCTAATCGTATTTTCTATTGCCACCCAAGGCAACCCACTAGATTTCCACATGCCACCCAAGGCACCCACTTAACCCCTCATGTCCCTCTACATGCTAATATGGTTAAGTGTTTCTTAATTAATTAAGATCATGACCTCATAAAGACCTCTCACATTAGACCGTCTTTTATGACTGCTGGATATGCCAGTTGGTTCCGGGCAGACTTCTGTCATCAAAAGGGTCTAACCTCGTGTCTTCACGTATTTAATTTATGACTAAGACCTCTCACATTAGGCCAATCATTTGTAGCTGCTGGATGGCCGGTCGGTTCCGGGCAGACTTCCACTACAAAAGGGTCCAACCTCGTGTCTTAGTTGATTAATTACACCTAATTAATCACTCCCATAATTAATTATCCCTAATTAATTACACATTTTTCATAACATGGGTAGACCTAACTCAATAGGTAAATTCCCATGGGGTAGACCTAACTCAATAGGTAAATTCCCACTTATGTTAATTTTTTTTTTTATGGTATGCTCAATCATACCCAATCGTACTTTTATTAACATATTTACTAACCCCATCGTTCCCCACGTAAATCGTTCTCATTTCATGACATAATAAAGGGGAAAATCCATCACAAGTATCATGGGTTTAACTACATCTTAGCATATAACTTTATCATGGGTTAAGAGGATGTCAACTTGCATATATGAGCATATATTAACCCAACTATATTTAACCCAAACTTGCATATTATCATACACATGACTTGCATAACATGTTGCATATGAGCTTGCATATTATCATACACATATCTTGCATAACATGTTGAACTTGCATATAAGCATTCTCATAACATGCATTTAAGCATACACATAACTTGCATAAGCATTCTCATACTTGCATAAGCATGCATAACTTGCATATCATGTTAAACTTGCATTTAAACATACACATAACTTGCATAAGCATTCTCATACTTGCATAAGCATGCATAACTTGCATATCATGTTAAATTTGCATTTAAACATACACATAACTTGCATAAGCATTCTCATACTTGCATAAGCATGCATAACTTGCATATCATGTTAAACTTGCATTTAAATATACACATAACTTGCATAAGCATTCTCATACTTGCATAAGCATGCATAACTTGCATATCATGTTAAACTTGCATTTAAACATACACATAACTTGCATAAGCATTCTCATACTTGCATAAGCATGCATAACTTGCATATCATGTTAAACTTGCATTTAAACATACACATAACTTGCATAAACCAACTTATTAAACATGCATAAATCCACTTATTAAATATGCATAACATAGAGTAGCATATCATTACAAATGATTCAAACTCACAAATCCGCACTCAAGACCATAAGTCTCATTACACCCAATCTACTTACTTTAGCAATTGATGTTAAAGTGATAGAAACTCACCAAAACCCAAGATTAGCAACTTATGAAGTGGAATTAGTTGCTAAATATGAAGATGGTGATGATTAGAGATTGATTAGCTTGCAACTTCCTTCATAAATTAGTGGAGGCTCCCTCTAAGATTTAATTTGGCGGCATGAGGCCATCATTTCTATTTTTAGTAAGGATTAGGGGGGGTTTAGGGTGTATTTATAGATTAGGTGAGTGTTTTAGGCCCTTAGATTAACCCTAGGTTAGATTAGGTCCGTTAGATTTAGGAAATCTCTAGAACCCAGCCCAGCCCTAGCCAGAAAACCAGATCTGGTGCACCCAATCTCTCTGGTTCGACACGCCGTGTCGACAGGCAAGTCGACAGGCAAGTCGACACCCCTGTCGACAGCCCTGTCGACATGGTTAGGGCGGGAACATTCCCGCCTGGCCCCGCTGGTTCTATTTTCAAATCTGAATTTGAATTTTTAAATTTGTTTTTAGCTTTGAATTTTCTGCAAACTTCATCGGGCCATAACTGGACCATACGGACTCCGATTTTCGAAAACTCGGACTCTATTTTGCGTATTTTTCCAAGACGAACGCAATGACGCAGCCCGTTTCCCCTAATTCTCACGTCTGAGATTATTTATTCTGTAATTAGTGAATTTTAGCATTAACCAAAATACGGGGTGTTACAGGGCATGCCTAGTGATTGAATTCTAATCCCGTACATTAGTGGGCTGATGTATCCATCCAAAACTAAAAGCCAAAACCCAAAGAAACCAAATGTCCATGAAAGCCAAAGAGATACCGATTAGTTAATTATCAATCCATGCAAGCCAAATCAGGCTCGTTCCTGTTTCGAGGGACAGTGGACGACTGCATCTGTTCTACCACTACAGTCTGGTTCCTAACATATTGTGCTAGTTCTCCACGTCTGACACGCTTCCCAATTATATCATGCAAATGTTTGCATTCATTTGTATTATGGCTATCCGGCTCATGAAACAGATAGTGCTTTCTAGACTCCCGTTCTTTTTGCGTGAGCTCCCTCCTGAGAGAATTTTTGAATGTAGCTAACTCATGGATATCCAAATAAATATCCTTCAATGAGGAACTGAGTTCTGTATATGATGAGAATTTGGATCCTCTTTGTGGTTGAACATTCTAATCATTCCAGACCGAAGCTTTTCCCTTGCCCTTATCCTTATTTTTTTTTCTTTTCTAGATCTGGTCGGTCCTCCTCCCTTAGCCATATTAACCTCAAACGTTTCTTTCTCGACTCTTGAATCCTCTTCCCATAGAAACCTATTTGTTTCAAAAAAGAATTCGTCAAGGTCCCTTAGCGGATCTCATTGTAATGAAACGTCAAAATCTGACCTAAAGACGCCAGATATAGTAGCCATAAGTGTCATTGACGGTTCTGGTCAATTCATCGATGCTACCGCAACATTGAACCTTTCAAAAAGGAGGACAGAGCCTCTACATCTTCCTGCTTGATCAATCTGAGACTCATCACGTATTTGGGTCAAGAGACATTGTCTGAACAACATATTCAAACTGATTTCCAATTCTAACTGCCTAAACTACATGGCAGCAATATCTGTGAGGTTAAGCAGGAAGCACTTTGTTAGGATATTGTCTAACACCGATAGCTCATCCATATGTCACATATAGTGCATCAGATGAACAGTAGGATCCCTCCTACCATCATATGCTTACAAGGTCGGCACCTTCAAATTTGGTAGGTTTCAGGAATTCCTGATAATTTGAGTAAAGGGACTGCGACCATATCCGCCTGAGATGATCTGGCTCTTGTAAATTATCAAATCGCATCCACGATTCGACTTCCATCACCAAGGAGCCATTGCCAGCTATCCAAACTAACATTGTTCCCCCACAGCATTAAATCCAGCAGAAGTTTCACACCTATCCATGGTGTCGACATCCAGATCAGCCATGCCGTCGGGATCGGGTTCGGCATCGAATCGATGTTCTTGTGCAAACGTAGTCTCATTCCTTTCCAAAGCCATATGTGTTCAAGCCTAAACCACGTTTCTAGCACCATCATTCATAGTACGACAAAATAAAATGTCGTAAGCAATTCCAGTGTTTCCCGGGAAGTCGCCACTTGCTTGGATTAGATCGGCCACCAAACCGAGCCTGGCACGGGGCATTGCTTCTGAACGAGTTCCTGCTTCTACCACTACATTACTGATTCCTGGCTAGCGACTATTCCTTGGCCTTTTGGCCTTCCAAGTCCATCCATTCGTGATAGAAAGTTATTAATCATTTCGTCTTGCCTACGGAGGAGTTCATCTTGTCGTTCTATACGCGACTGCAATTCCTCAAGTACTCCATCCATCTTCTTTCCGATCAGATAGGCTGAGGTGTTGCCAGTAGAGAAAGCCTCCTAACTTCCTTCATTCCCTACATCTTCAGCCTGTGTGCTAGTGTCGGACTTCTTCTATTTAACCATTTCCAAATCCTTGAGCAACCTGTTTACTTCAAGTTTGAGATGAAGTTGTGTGCCCCCTGCTGACACATCAAAATGTTAACTCAAAAATTAGTTCTTTCGAGTACAAAATTCAAATTCCGAAAATAATCATAGAATCACAGCATTATCAAATCAAAGTAAGCATGCAAAGTAAAAGACACGTAAGTATATATTGATTCGGCAATCATGCCTATGTCCACTTTAATGTGATTTATTGTTTGTTATACTGTATGAGTACAAATACAATTAGTTTCCATGTAAGAAAGTAGAGAAAATAGAGTTGTTAATGGCAGCAACAAAGTCCTTCGTATAGGTGCCAAAGTCCCAAAATCGATCAAAAGTCTTTTGAAATGACCATGTCATGCTTTATTTATAGATGGAGCAAAATTCGGTTTTGCATAGAGTCATGGAGGCAATTTCGGTGTTGTGAAGGTCACGGGTTCGACCACGATGCAGAGTGGAGAGAGTAGGACACATCACTGGACGTGCCCCTTCCGGTTTAGCATGGCCGATCCAGGACATGGTCGAACCGAAGCCATGGCCGAACCGAGTCAATCACACCTAGCCGAAATAGAGGTTTCATGGAGTGGAATAATGATTGTCGAACCAGGAGTTCGGAACCGAACTGTGCTAGGTCAAAAATCATGTTTTTTTGAGACAACCTCTGCTTCAACCCAAGCATATCTTGGCTTTCCTAAGTCCATGCTAATATCCTGAGCGCTTCCGTAGCCAGAATCCCAAAATGTGATGGTCTTGTAAAAAGGTTGGTGCCACAATTCCAAATATAAATATGAAATATTTAGTTTGATTAAATAGGATTATCTTAATACTCAGTCAAACTTAATTCCACCGATTTGTATTGATTTTCATTTTTTACTATTTTTAGTTCGGTTTAACAAATATTATTATTGAATCAACCAAATGCCATCTCTACTATATACCAGTTTATAGCAAAAAAAATTGAGGAAAAGCACATGAAACAATTTTAATAATATATGATATGTTATTTGTTGTTTTATTCAAGGAATTTGATGTGTTCATTTGTCTAATATAGTGTTTGCTAATATAATTTGTTTCTATTTTTAATACAAAATCTTCACTGTGTCTGGGTTGCTTGCAGCCATTTTTTTAAAGTTGCTATACCTAAGTGTCAAATGTCCATAATATCATACATTACATTAAAATTCTAAGGAAAAAAGCCATTCAGATTTTCTAAACTTAGTTTGAAAAAGAACCGTCACATCAATATAGCAAAAATAAAACAGAATGCTACCATAAACTAACATTAATTAAACAAAATGCTATGATAAAGTAGCGTCAAATAAATAGAATGCTAAACTGAAATACCCCGAGCGAACTTTATTTAAATTAAAAAAAAAACATTAATTTTCATCGTTAAAGAAATGCAAAATTAATATATTATTATCTATATATAATACTAAGATTCATGTAACACTTTTTCATCCGAACAAATTTTAAAACTCGGTTTTTCGTTCTCAAATTCTGGAGTACCTATCTCCCTTGATTTTCCCAACAAGCACTTAAAAATTCATATCCCCACGGGGTATGTACACTTACAGGACTGTCAATAGATATTTTTAGATGTAGACAGTGTCATATCCATGTCTGCATTTGAAATCAGTTTCGAATATCGAATATCAGCATCTATGGATATGGATGAATATCTGATAATTATTATACCCACTAACAATCATTAAACAATGGAATATAAATCAAATCTTTTAGTCTTAAAAAAATATTTTTCAATGTCATTATTTAATAAATTGTTAAAAATAAAGAAATATGATGATAATAAATAGTTCTAGATAGTAAATATGTATCTAATGCGTATGATATAAAGTTCTATATAACAACAATAGATTACATAACTTCAATCATAATCTTAAAAAGGATCGAATAGATAATTTTTAGATGTAGATGTTTTTGTATGGGCATTTGGCATTTGGCTCTCTGACTTGTACATGTTTTCAGTTGTCTATTTTATGCAATATATTCAGGTGTCCCACCATATAGAAAGTAGAAGAAAGATTTTTAGGCAAAATGTTAAAAGGAACAAAATCACAGCAATTACCAACACAATATGGCTTTTATATCAAAAACATCTCAATTAGGAAAAATTAGTCGCGTAATAAATTTTTTTTAATCCCACTGTATGTATCTACTTCACAGTGAAAATCTGACATTGGATGCCCTTGCACATTGGAAAATCAACCACGCTACAGACGAATTACTCAAATATTGCAGCAGTTTAAACTATGAACTCGTTTAGCGACTAACCAGACCCGTCGGTAAATAAGTTTAAAAAAAGGAAAAGAAGTAAATTACCTAAAACGGGTAGTATATTTAGCACCTGACGTTGGTAATCCCCAAAATAAATCAAGTGTCGATTCTTTTTACGCGGGTTATAAAATGAAGCTTAAACCGATGTGTGAATACAGATAACGAAGCATCTCCTTGGTAAATGGGTTAAGTTAACTAAATAAAATTAACTGACTGACCCAAGATCCAAAAGCATAATTTACTGTCCGATCTTACTTCTGTTCTTTGTGCTTGGGATACGCAATTAACCACTGTCTGACTTTTTATATCGTTTAATATAATGTACGTACGTACGTCGAACAAAGTGAAAATGAAATTGAACCCACCAAATCAATTTCAAGTCATTTCCGTAAATGCTTTTTTTTTTTTTCCACAACAAAAGATAAACTGAAATAAATAAACAAAAAAATTGCGTAGACAAATATGAGTATATAAATAGTCTCACACCACGGAATAAATTGAAGAATTGGAGTACAAATATTAGTTGATAGTCACGTAACAACATGAATTTCTTTTATTACAAAAATGTGTGTATCAACTCATATGCGTGTACTCTATGCAGGAAGAGGGGTAGCTTTATTTCAACCGCCGTTACGACAAATATTTAAATACAAATGATCTCTATGTATATACTCTAAATGCAAATGTGTGATGGCCCACCCCGCACCAGCCGGTATTTCCTCCGAAAATGCGTTGTACACATGCCCGACTAGCACGGAACGGTCGCCAAAAGAAAAGAAAGAAGAGAATGAACTAATTGAAAACTTGTAGAATGTCTCGCAGCGCATGAGATAAAATATAATAACAACATACTTGACATAAAACAGACGAGACAGTGCATAAGCAGAAAACTAAACATTATAGCAGCGGAAAATCCAAATACAGCTTATGTTCCACATCATCATTATTACAACTTTAAACTGTCTCTAAAGTAAAAGAAAGGAAGGGTACACTACTACTGCCCAAAGTAGTGACCAGCAGCGACACAGGGAGAATATCTATATATCATACGTGGAAGCCTCCTACTCGTCTCCGGTACAGCTACTCGTGCATACCACATAACCTGTCTCTAGTCTGCTCGTGAGAGCACCCAGAGTAATAAGAAGAGACATAAAACTCTGGGTCAGACAAAAGTCTGGTATGAGCGATAAGCAGCAAAACAGAACAATAACAGGTATACTATACCATACCTGAACCTGGACCTGCAACCAAAGAGTTAGCACTACATACTGTACAATACTCTGAGGTGTCACTAACACATGGTATAAAAAATACGGGGGTGGGGTGTGCATGTCATAGTGATGGCAAACAAATCAAGCATAACAACCATCCTCACATCTCTCACTTTGTGTGTAAAGCATACGATATCCACCACTTTGATCACTAAACTCATCGAGGTAATGACGAAGTTCGACTTGTACAACTACTGCTACCACCAAGCTTATCCCATGGGATCATGACTAAGCCCTTTCAAATGACCCCACTTCGTTGGTCTATAGCCCACTAGTCGAACTTAGGCCACTGTGGCCCTGAATCCGTCCACGTACCTCCCATACATACTGATCCAAAGTCATAGACATCGACAACCCCTTAACACACGTCCCGCAGCAAAGCCCAATCATGAAGTTAACTCATTGGTTCCCAACTGGATCCTGAGTACAAACTTCCTACTTGGACTACCTTTGCATCTCGGGTTTTTGGTCTTTACCGGATCGGTTCGGTTCTTCACTTCTCTTTTCTTCAGATCGTGCTCCCGGTTCGGTTCGTGGCCTTCATCTCGTGGCAGTTCGGATCGGTCGTGGTCACCCCTGGCGGTTCGGTATCCTTCCCAAGCACTCCGGGTCGGGTCGTGGCCCTCAAGTCCGCTCGTGTACATCGGTTCGGGTCGGAGAACTTCCAGTGGATCGGGTCGGAGAACTCCTGGTGTGGAACGGTTCGGTTAGGGTGCTCCAGTTCGTGATCCTCCTTGGCCATCAGTTGACAAGCTTCCAGGAGGTTCGGATCATGGGGAGTGGGTCGGTTCGGTGGGGAGTAAGGGAATCTGATCCGGTCCGGTCACAGCCTGCACTTTTCCTGCAACTTCCAACGACTGTTTATACGCCACTCGAATTTGACGAGGAACATACCAACTTTATTACCAACTTAAGGCTATATTGCTACATTGTTATGCCCTTTGGATTGAAGAACGCTGGAGCAACATATAAAGACTGATTAAGATGTTTAAGGACTAGATTCAGAGATCTATGTAATTATACTTGAATGATATACTTATGAAGTTATGGCAATTGAAAGACCACGCCAGTGGCTTTGCGGGGAAGCTCAGTGTTCTCCGCAAGTACAAAATGAAATTCAATCCCTTGAAATGCTCTTTTGGTGCTGCGTTGAGAAACTTTTAGGTTTAATTGTCAACTCTCGAAAGATTTAGTCAACCTAGAGAAAATTGCTGCCATCCGAAACTTCGATGTTCCAGCAAAGATGAATAAAGTTTGAATGAGAAGGTTGTGCTTTGAGTTGATTCATATCCACAGTACTTGACAAATGCATTCCATTCTTCAACTTGATCAAAAATGGGAATAAAAATATCTTGGTGTAAGACTATATTGACACATTCTAAAACTTGTTGAATCACTTAAAACAACCTCCCTTCATATCGAAATCTGTGGATCATGAAGTTCTATTTGTTCATTTAGCTTTTCATTACAATCCATCAGTTCCACATTTGTATGGGAGCAAAATCGAATCCAAAGGCCTATATACCACATCAGCAAAAAGTTGACAGATGCTAAAAGAAGCTATTCGGAGATGGAGAAATTAGCCCATTGCCTGTTGATCCCTTCTAGAAAACTTCAGCCTTACTTTCAAGCTCATCACATCAAAGATTACATGGATCAACCACTATGACAGGTCCTACAGCGAAACGAGACACCTGAAAGGTTGTAAAAATGAAACATTGAGCTAAGCTAATTTGGTATCACTTATCTCTGCTGAAGAGGTATCCAGTGACAGGCACTAGTGGACTTCATTGCTGAATTCATTGCAACAAACGACCCTCTAGAAAGCAGAGAACAACCATCGACCCGGTGGGAGACGTATACGGATGGAACACATAACGGTCGATAATTCTCTACACATAGGGTGAATAGTGTTTAAGAGGAATCTATAGAAATATTAAACTAACTTAAATTACTATATGAATCACATGATGATATCACACCAGAAATGATCACAAACACAGAAACAAACACAGATACAGATATAAGTAAATATAAAATGCAGAAAAGGAAAGAACACATCGAATTTCATACTGGTTCGGATTACTCTTACATCCAGTCCCACGCAACACTGGATTGCGTAGAGTTTTATTATTATCAATATCCAAGTATAATACCCTTTATTTCACGGCTATAAGGTTAACACCGATTACACAACCCTTGATTTCACGGCTACAAGGTTAACACCGCTCTTTTTCCTTGATTTCAGGGCTATAAGGAACACACCCTTTCCCAAACAATTCCCAAACAATTACAATAGCCTTAGAACTCTTCTATTAGCACTTCAAACAGAGAGTAGATGGTAGAGAATGAAAAGAGAAGAAGAATAATATAAATTTTGCTGAAATCGGCCGAGTATAAATGTAGAAATCAAGAAATTTAAGTATTTTAATGGTGGTAAGTAAAGCGGTTAAGAAGGAGAATAAACGATGACTAAAAATTCGAAATTCGCCCTTTTTATAATGTGCCAAAGGTTGCAACGCTTCTGGAACGTTACAAATAGTGAAAATACACTTCCTTTGAAATTTTAAAAAATGACAGTTATATGTCGACATGTCAAAATGCCTATGTCGGCATATGTTATATATTTTTATTTTTAAAATCATTTCTCAAGCGTTAAAACCGTTATATAAATTCTGGAAATTCTTAAATCGAAACTAGTGTTCCAAAATTAGTTTTTCAAAGTATAAAAACATATAAGAATATAATATAAACATATTTATCAAACTATATGATATAATAATATAAAACATATATTATAATCTTTTATATATATTATAGAACTTTGTAAACTACAAACATATATATATATATATATATATATATATTTAAAATCATAAGAAAAATCTTATTAGTTTGAAATCATTTTTAGAAAAGGAGTATGAAATAATTTTGAAATCAATTTGAAAACAGAATTTGAAAATAAGATTTTGAAAGAGCTGACCGGAGTTTCACATATGAACTAGACTCTATTAATTGATAATCTTGTGCTCTTGAAATCTTGATTATCTTGATACCCATGAGTCTTGAATTCCTTGCTATCTTGAATCTCTAATGCTATACAGTCTTCAATATTTATATCCTGCATATACATATATATATTCTGGACAAAGATGTTAGTATATTTTTTATAATCAATAATGTAAATAATTGAAACAAGGTTGTTGTCATCAAAATTCCATTCTCCAACAATCTCCCCCTTTTGATGATGACAAACTTGGTTTATAAAATACTCATACTTGATATTACATGCTGGTTTGATTCCTTGATTATTCCCCCTTTCACCATAAATTTCTTCTGACTCCCCCTTAAACTATGTCTATCATAACTATATCTTATTTTATAATTTCTCCCCCTTTGTCACTGTCAAAAACTACCATATACAAGACTATAATGCACTATTCCTATAGTAGACTATACTAAACTAGACTAAACCAAGTTATACTCCCCATAAATCTATGCTATAGATGATCAAATGACTATATAATACTCCCTGAATTGAATAACCTTATATTTCCCCCTAAATCTATGATTCTAAACTTAAGATATTATAACTCCCCCTAAATTTATGACTATACTAGTCTAATAAACTAAATAGAAGGATAAAAGAACTAAGCAATCCAATCAATATTTATAATCAATCCAAACAAGCAAATCAATCAAAACAAGCAAATCAATCGAAATAAGCAATTCAAAAAATCAATCTAAACAAGCAATTCAAACAATCAATCTAAATCAAATCAGCCAAATCAAATAATATATGTCAATAAACACTTCTTGAAACTTTAACTAATCTTAGAAACTATAAAGCTCCCTCTTAATATAATACTAGAAAAACTATATGTAATTAAATGTGAAAAAGATGAGTATGGTTATATTATTTAATACCTACATAGGTATAACCTATACACACAAACACATCAAATCCAACCATGTCAAATAAATCAATCAAGCCAAACAAGTTAATCTACTCAAACAAGTAAATATGGGGGTATCTTCCCATATTAATCCCATTTACTTGGTTTTTCCCGTATTAATCCGAAGTTTGGGGGTGTCTTCTCAAATTGATCCCAAAATAACACGTCAGGGAGTCATCAGGATCAATATGGGAAGACATCCCCCCAAACTTCGGATTATTCAGAAATAATCCAAACTCGGGATTATTATGGGAAGACACGTTAAACTTTGGATTATTTTTGACAATTAATCCTAAGAGATGTATAAATTTATATTTTATAACAATATCAAATGTTTGAAAATTTTAAGTATTTT
Source organism: Allium sativum (assembly GCA_030737875.1). Lineage (NCBI taxonomy): Eukaryota > Viridiplantae > Streptophyta > Magnoliopsida > Asparagales > Amaryllidaceae > Allium > Allium sativum. The sequence goes on from CM060915.1 coordinate 384,517,948, forward strand.
AAACATATTAACATATCTATGTACTATAATTTCAATATATATTTTTGAAACAGAATATACGAAACATAGGTAGATAAACAGAATTGATAATTAGACTTGAAACTGACATTTTCGTATCGAAAATATGTCCTTTCAATTTTTCAAAACCAAATCAAAGAGTAATGAAATTTAAATTTAGAATAAGAAAAGATTTTAATTAGATTGGTATATTGATATGTATATTATGGTGTATCGACATATGAACCAAAATGTCTAAAATTATAAAAGAGATAAATTTCTATACCTAACTATGTGTATAGATGTATATTCCTAAATGTAATGATAATTATGAAAATACTGTAAAGCGTACATCTTTTTGCAACCCTCCGTTTCGTTGTTCTTCCATTGTCATGTATCATATATTTACATGTTTCACTACTACAAAAGTGGGCATATTCGACACAAGTTTTATGTGGTCTTAGATCGAAAAAGTGTTGCATTTTCCCCTTTTTTTAAATAGGCAACACCAGAAGGGCGTGGCATCCGCGGTCGTTGCCTTAGCCCTCTAAGGCAACGTTTTAGCACATCTACTGCCACGGAAAGAAAGTTTTGCATTATAGACGTAATGCAACACTATTTGCACGTAATGCAACAATATTCAGCGTTGCTTGAAAATTAATTAGATCCTTCCTACCAGGTCATGATAGCGGGGCCATGTCAGCTTTCCATATCAGCTGCCTACATGTCACACGACATGTTAGCTCTCCACGTCAGCTGCACACGTGTCACATGCCATATCAGTTGTGACGTCGACATGCCATGTGGAATTACTACTATTTTATGTAATGCAACACCAATGTATTATAGAATGCAACACCATTATCTTGAAATACAACGTTAGGAAAAAGCAAATGCAACAGTAAAAGAAGGCAAATTCAACGCTTTAATTATAAATTTTACAATATCAGTTTTGGGCATAGAAGAAACACATCCATTACATTCATCATAACATTCAAACCTTCCAAAACATTCACCATCACATACTATACCAATTCTTTAAATATAACACATACGATCAAATACATAATTTAAATGTAGCACAAGTGCCAACACATATCACCTTCAATACAAGTGCCAGCAAATACGATCAGTGTGCGTTCTACAAAGTAGCAATGCCATGAACCATAAATTGTATCTCACCATGTCATTTCAGGTCCTCCACTTGTCGGTTGTATCTCTCCTCGTCATTTCAGATCCTGCAATTTGAATTTACAAGTTATTTGATAAGTGCATATGTGTTGTGTGCATCTGTGCATTTGGTCATCTAATTAACTTATAAATCTTATGCATACAATTATAACAGTTGACCATTCACCATTGGTCAATCGTGCCATCTCAGAATTGAGTATGCTTCGTCTTTTGTGCAAGCATTTCCAGTTCACATATTTACCTGACACCATTCATTGGGTCCCTCGCACATCCTTTCAAGCTTCAAAACATCATCATCTCCATATCCCCTAAACCCCAATCTTCGAAAATTCAAAAAAAAAGTCAATGGAGGACTCATCTCTATACATCACTGCCACTGTTCTTAAGGGACATTGGAATTTTAAAGCTGTGCATGACGTTCTTAAGGTGACTCTGAATCATAATTCGTGGCCTATACGGGTAATACCCAATAACTCTTTTCTAGTATCATGCCCATCTTACAGCAAGCGTGATCATGCGCTAATGTTGAAAGTTTTTACAAAACCTGGTGGTGCTATTTACCTACAAGCATGGTCTGATGAAGAATTTGAGCCTGAACCAGCGTTAAAAGTGGAATCATGGGCTAAAGTTGATGGCTTTCCCGAGTTCCTAAAGAGTAATGTTCCTGCTGTTGAAGAAATAATGAAGCCAATGGGACGTGTGCTTGCAATTGATGACTGTAACTGATCTTAGTATGACCATACATCTTTCTACCTAAAAATGCAATTTTATAAAGGCATTGGCAATATCAATACTGTTGTTGTTCAATTCAATAACAAGGTTACCTCATTAAGGTTCATGCTGTACCCATGCTCATCCTGGAACAAGGCCTGAACTTTTTTTTGTGAGCAATAGGGAGGAACAGGTGGTTCCATGTTTGCGTCATTACGAATGGGAATGGAAAATGGATTCAAATGAAAGATTTGATGCAATGATATAAGAAGCTGCTTTGCTACCCCCTTGCCAAGCTTATTTCCTGAAGCTACCCATGACATACATGTTGATAACCAAGCCCCAATGAATCAGAGGAATAATCAGTGGGTAGATTTGGAAGTTGATCAGGAATATGATTGGTCAAACTACCTCACCCCTTGTCCTGATGCTGCGGGTCCATCACATGTTGTGAGTCCATCACATGCGGCTGCTCACTTCAGACTGGCTCTCCCACAACCGCAAAGCCCTAATGAATCTGTTGGAAGTTCCACAGCCCCGCAAAGCCCTGATCTGGTATGAACTGATGCTGCTATAATGTCATTTTTTGGATGTGTATGTATTAAGTTAACTTTATGATACTTTTGGATATGGATGTGTATGTCATTTTTTAGATGTGTATGGTATGAACTGATGCTGCCTTATGATACTTTTTTTATGACTACTTTATGACACATAGTAAAGCATTATATGGATGCAAAACTGAGCATACGTTTCCAAAATCGAAACATTGAAATTGGTAGCTTCCAAAATCAAGTGGAAAATACCTGTGCGTGTAACAGATTAGATACGGGTGAACGACTCATTCGGATCGGGAAATTGGTAGTTTCCAAAGCCTCTACACAAACACACCGTAGTGCTACACATGTATCTGTATCACAAAACCTCAAGCATACAATTGTATGTCATTTTTGGATGTGTATGGTATGAACTGATGCTGCCTTATGATACTTTTTTGTATGACTGCTTTATGATACGTAATAAGGCATAATATGGATGCAAAACTGAGCATACGTTTCCAAAATCAAAACATTGAAATTGGTAGTTTCCAAAATCAAAACATTGAAATTGGTAGTTTCCAAAATCAAATGGAAAATACCTGTGCGTGTAGCAGATTAGATATGGGTGAACGACTCGTCCAGATCAGGAAATTGGTAGTTTCCAAAGACTCTACACAAACACACCGCAGTGCAAACACATAGCAGTGCTACACATGTATCTGTATCACAAAACCTAAAGCATACAATTATATGTTAATGTAAATGAACGCAAAGTGCAAATCAATTTTAACGGTAAAGTCCTCATTCCTTAACTAGCTCGACCTCTATGATAAACCAATGTCTTTTTCATGCCAATAGCCCGGTTCTCATGGCCCAAAAAGGTACCACTCATTTGGGTGAAACCTTAATCCTGGTGGCAAACCCACCGGCGCCATCTCCTTTTTTTGGTTTATTGCTGCGTATAATTTTCGAATAAACCTCAACATAATCCCAAATCCCAAATCAATGGTCAAAGCGCAACTAATTACTCATAATCTAATCTTTCACCGACTAATCACTCATAAGCAAACGGGTTTTCCTAAGTTTGGGATGTCCAAGCAACTAATTACTCATAAGCGAATGGGTTTTCCAAAATGTAACAAATGAACTAATTACGGATTACTCATAATCCAATCTACAATAAGCGCAACTAATTCATAGTGCTATACAAACTGAACCTGAGGGAAAAAACTCGCGATGTCAATGCCCTGAGCAATCAAAGCAAGAAAGCGTTTCAAAGCTTCAACCTTTTCGGAATAAAATTTGCTATCGAGGAGAGGAGCGATACTGACGTGAATTTAGGTTTAAATTTTTGTCAATAGTAAAAAGGGGGAAAGAACGATTAGATGATAGAGAAGAAGAACGATTTGTGACTAGATTGTTTTTACATTATTTCATGAAGGGAGAAGATCACGTGAAAATTTCGTCAAAAGAATGCAATGACATGGCTGTCATTGATTGGATGATGGCTAACGTTTAGAATCGTCAGAACCGTAGATAGTTTGAACCGTTGGATTAACCTTGCATCTACGGTTGGGGTTTTTATATGTTGATAACGCGGATCGCTGAGCTGGATTGTATATACATAATGCTATGCTTTTAACTGGTGTTGTACGTCAAAACACTAGAATTCCCACCGTAATAGTGCATTCACGTATAATGCAACAACATATGAATATTGTTGCAGAAGATCAAAGAAAGCATAGCTTTCGCCACACTTTTCATGCAACGCACACAAATTAGTGTCGAATATGCCCACTTTTGTAGTAGTGTTTTAGAATTTGATGATGAGATCTGATTTATTGCGACGGGTTCGTTTTTCTGATCAACAATGTATATTCATTTGTTGAACTTGAAGATCGTATGAGAAAGATATTGATGATTTAGTAGTTTAACCATCTTGGCACCAAAAATTTGAATTTGAATGAATGGACACTTCAACTACTATATAGGCCCAAAAGTCATGTCTATGCACAAAAGTTTCTCTTCTTCTTCTTCCTCCCGTTTTTTCACTTACAATTAATCTTCCGTAGGGAATAACTTCTTCGTTTCTTAACGGAATTGAATGAAACCAGCGGCAAATCGAAGAGGAAAGCAAGAGCTATGATTGAATAGCAGTTTTATGAAGAATTTGAATGGTATTATGGTGCAGTAGGCCGAATCAATGAGAAGAAAACATAAAATCCCGTATATAATTTTCTATTTTGAATAGCCAACTTCAAACTGCCATATCTCACTCAATTTTGATCGAAATTTGATGATCTACTCATTAAAACGACCGCAAGAACAAGGACCACAATTTGGAAAAGGAGTTATGTTGAAATAATACACATATCTGGGCGAAATATGAGAAACACCATGGACAGTTTTGGTTTATTTTTCCCTTTGTACGTCAAAACTTCATTGGATCATAACTTGGCCATTTCTTGACTGATTCGCATGAAATTAAAGGCATTGCACAGAGTTTGAAGAAAGTATAGTATTGAGTCACACCAAAGAATAAAAATAGTATTTGTAGATCAAGTACGCATTTCATTGTAGATTTCCAATATTCTTCAATTTCTTCTTGATTAACAGTTGAACAACTTGGTGTCCTTTGACCAGTAGTCATCAGATATAACTTCCTTCCCTGTAAAACAACACAACTTTTCAAAGAATCAAGTGAATTTTCAAAATAACTAATTGTAATTTGAAATAATAGCATCATGATGATTCTGTGATATATCCGTTTAAACATTTCAAGAAATCATATCATGATAACTTGTTTTTTCAGTAAAATTGAATGTAGACTCATCTAATACTAATGCAATGCATGAATTTAAACTTGTGTTATAAATCATTTCAAAGTTTGCTATTTAATATTTCCAAAATTCAGATGATGAACTTTGGAAACCTATGTTTGATACCAATTGTTAGGGATGTGGAATGCGGACCTTAAGGCAAAATTAACACTAGATAGGGTGAATAGTGTTTAAGAGGAATCTATAGAAATATTAAACTAACTTAAATTACTATATGAATCACATGATGATATCATACCAGAAATGATCACAAACACAGAAACTATCACAGACGCAGATATAAGTAAATATAAAATGCAGAAAGGGAAAGAACACACCTTATTTTATACTGTTTCGAATTACTCTTACGTCCAGTCCCACACAACGCTGGATTGCGTAGAGTTTTATTATTATCAATATCCAAGTATAATACCCTTGATTTCATGGCTATAAGGTTAACACCAATTCCACCACCCATGATTTCACGGCTACAAGGTTAACACTACTCTCTTTCCTTGATTTCAGGGTTAAAGGAACACACCCTTTTCCAAACAATTACAACAGCCTTAGAACTCTTCAGTTATCACTTCAAACAGAGAGTAGATGGTAGAGAATGAAAAGAGAAGAAGAATGATATAAATTTTGTTGAAATTGGCAGAGTATAAGTGTAAAAATCAAGAAATTTAAGTATTTTAATGGTGGTAAGTAAAGGGGTGAAGAAGGAGAAGAAAGAATGATTAAAAATTCGAAATCAGCCCCTTCTTATAATGTCCCAAAGGTTGCAACGCTTCTAGAACGTTACAAATAGTTAAAAGAAAATTCCTTTGAAAATTAAAAAAATGACAATTATATGTCGACATGTCAAAATGCTTATGTCGACATATGTTATATGTTTTTATTTTTAAAATCATTTTTCAAGTGTTAAAACCATTATATAAATTCTAGAAATTCTTGAATCAAAACCAATGTTCCAAAATGAGTTCATAAATGTATAAAAACATGCAAGAATATAATATAAACATATTTATAAAATTGTATGATATAATAATATAAAATATTTTATAATCTTATATATATATTATAAAACTTTATAAACCATAAACATGTATATATTTGAAATCATAAGTAAAATCTTATTAATTTGAAATCATTTTTAGAAAAGAAGTATGAAATAATTTTGAAATCAATTTGAAAAGGAATTTGAAAACAAGATTAAGTGCTAACCGGAGTTTTACATATAAAATAGACTCTATTACTTGATAATCTTGAACTCTTGAAATCTTAATTGTCTTGATACTTATGAGTCTTGAATTCCTTGATATCTTGAATCTCTAATACCATACAGTCTTTAATATTTATATCCTACATATACATATATATATATATACATACATACATATATATATATATATATATGTTCTGGAAAATGACGTTAGTATATATTTTATAATCAATAATGTAAATAATCGAAACAAGGTTGTTATTATCAGAATTTCATTCTCTAACACTTAGTACTTCGAGTATCGATCAAATGGAAGTTGATTCGATATCGATGATCGAGTCTATGGAGTCATGGTTGATTGCAGTTGAGAGTTATTTACAACATGGAATCCTTTTTGAAAAACGAAATAAGAAGTGATCATCCTTTGGAAATCTTTGTGCTACATCATTCAAGAAGGCATATTATATTGGAGGGATTTCTCTGTCCCAGTGCTTTGGCGAGTTGCCACTCACAATGCCAGACACATGTTACATGAAGTACATGAAGGTGAATGTGACAATCACACTAGCGGGAGGGGCATACCTTGGTTAAGAAAATACTTTGTTATGGGTATTATTTGCCTACTATTAATCGATATGCAACTGGTTACATCAGTGTTGTGATAGGTGCTAATAGTCTATTAAGACTCCAAGAGTTCCACCAACTAGTTACATTAATGTTGTGATAGGTGCTAATAGTCTGTTAAGAATCCAAGAGCTCTGCCAGCTAAGATTACCAAAAAGATCAACCCGTGTCATTCACTGGTTGGGACATTGACATAATCAACAAACTGCCGATCTCTAAAGGTGGCAGGATGTGTGCCATCATCTTGGTTGATTAGTTCACCTAGTAGGGGGTTGCTGAACCGATAATAGCAATCTCAAACTAGAGAGCGATCAACGGTCAGGAACATTATTTGTCATTTTAGTCTCCCCTAGACAATTATCACTGAAAACAGAACCCAGTTTGATAGTTCATAATTCAGAGACTTCTGCTGACCTCATCATGTTGAGAAGCGATTCGCTAAGGTTTCTTATCCTCATGCTAACAGACAAGTTGAAGCAATCAATAAAGTCATTGAGTCTACCATGTAGGTGTGTTTGGAAAAAGCAAGAGTGACTCGATCTCTTGTTCGTTCACTCTAAACCAAAACTTGATTGGAGAGTATAAATCTAAATGGAAAATCCTGAAGGCAACAATAACATTACTGCATTGTGACCGGGGTAGGAGTATAAATACTAAAATGTTGACTACTACATCGAAATTCTACTCTTGGCAATTTAACTACCACACGACTTAAGACCATGAATGGAAGAATATCTCGAGGGTGGATTATTCTACCAATGCTCAGTCTTGCGAGAAATCAAATACAATCTTAGTGTTGATAAGAAATAACTTATTGTGGGTACACTTAATGGAAAGCATAAATACTCAGAACACTTAGGAAAAAACCAGCTTTTTATTCATGTTGGAAAATCTGAAAATAAGCAACTATAAGTTTTGTTTCCTAAAATAATATTGTAAATAGAGGGCATTTGTTGTAAATACACTAATAAAGAGGGATGTGAAGTTTATCTAGAGATTAAAGCAGGAGATTGCTTGAGAAATCATCGGCATGCACCTTAAGCATCCTTATCATGTTTTAATGAAAATTACCATCAGGAAAGAGAAGATGCTTGCTACTTTCGGGAGTGATAAGAAGATGAAACCTATATTTCTAATGGAAAGAAATGAAAATTCTTTAAGAGGGAGATAGCTCAAAAGAGAAAGGAGTAGCAAAGAAAAAAAATTGATATTATCTACTATAGGTGTGACAACAAAGGTCACTACACTAACAAGTATCGATCTGGTGATAGCAGGGAAATTTAAGGAAAGTAGAAGTAAAACACTTCAACTGCAATCAGATGGCACATTACAAGAATATGTGTCTACAAGCAATGGAGGTGGCTGAATGGAAGGTATTATCTTTACAAACACTTTCTTCTAGACTAAATACTGCTAAGAAAAGGAAATATATTATGGAAGGTACATTTTTGGTTCATAGCATACCAATTAGAGTATTTTTTGATACTAGTGCATTACATTCATTCAATTTTAAGTGTTTAATGGGAAAGTTATCTTTAAAACCATCATACCTTGTTACTTCCTCTAGGGTAGCTAATCCTATAGAAGATCAAGCGACCATCTAAAGATTGAGTTGCTAGGTTATGTTTTTACCTATAGTTGTTATGTGTTTTATTTTGTGGTCTTTTGGATTATCTAAGGCACAGACTGGTTAGATCATAATAATGCTAGAATATTTTTTTAGGATAGGAAAATATCATTAAGACCCCCTAGTTGAAGTAATAGAATTGTATACTAAGTTAAGAATGCGAGTTTGGATATTTATGCTATGTTTTGTGCAATGGAATTGGATGTTCGATTAAGTAGAGTTCCTGCTGTAAAGTGATGTGCAATTAAGGTCAAAGGCTAGTTCGAGTCCAGATATTACCAGGTTTGCATGTTTGAAAGTTTGATCGATTTTGACATAAAGAACTACATTTAAGTAAGTAGAAGATTTAGTATTAGCAGAAATGAATAGAAGGGTTAGAGTTGTATCAAGATCCTAACATTGGAACCCTAAGGAGGGAGGTTCTTAAGGAATGCCAACATCTAAGTTCATGATCCATCCTAGGGGTACTAAGATATATCAGGATATAAAGAGGAGTTTCTTCTTGGAGGTATGAAGAGGGATATATGCTTACTAGTAAAGCAGTGTTTAAGCTATCAACGAATAAAAGCCGAACATTAGAGCTAAATGAATTGCTTTAACCTATAGATATTGTAGTTTGGAAATGAGATTCAATATCCATAGATTTTATCGATGGGTTACCAAGATCAGAAACGGAAAATGGGAGTATTTGAGTCGTAATAGTTAATCGATTAAGCATGAACATTTCATTCTTATTAGGTCTAGCAGTATGGTAGTTATATTGGTTATTCTCCTCATAAAGAACATAATTAAACTGCATGGATTTCCTAGTAGTATCATCATCGATAGAGTCTCATTGGTGATTTGCTGAGAGAGTCAATAAGATACTTAAGGATTTGCTGAGAGCTTTTGTACTGTATTTTGGATTTTATGAGAGGACCTTTTGCATTTAGATGAATTTTCCTATAGTAATAGTTATTAGAATAGTATAGGAATGAAGATTTCTGAAACTTTGTAGGAAGGATGTACAAGTCACCATCTTGTTGGTTATAGACCGAAGACGGATTAATCTGAGGTCTAGATTTGGAGAGGGAAGCAGCAGACAAGGTTGATTTATTTCGAGTAAGCTAAAGGAAGTTTAGCATGGGTAGAAAAACTATGCAGATAAGAGGCGTAAGTATCTTGATTTCTCAATGGCAGACCATGTTTTAATTAAAGTTCCATTAGTGAAGGGTGTGGTACATTTTGGGAAGGTAGGGAAACTAGCGCTCAGGTTTGCTAGACCATTCCCTATTGTACAAAGAATCATGAAACCCGCATATCGAGTATCTCCAACCAAATTAGCATGGACCCATGATGTTTTTCCCTATTGGAATTATGTGCACAATCCTAGGACTACAACTACTTCGATGGCATTGGAAGATTTAGTAGTGGAATCAAATTTGAGTTTTATGAAATACCCTGTTTGTGTTATGGTCAGAGATGAGAATTGGCTAAGGAACAAGACAGTCAAGCTAGTAAAGGTCCAATGGAGTGACAATGAGAAAGAATGTAGTTGGGAAACATAGGACATGATTAAGGATATTTCGTAAGGTGTTAAATAACATGTTTAATATATTTTTTGTAACGACCCCTATGTTACATATCAGAGGTACGTAAAATAATTCTATTTAATTCACATAAGGCTGAATCATTTTCGTATTTTGAAATATAGTTTTTTAGGATGTTTTACACATCTATGATTTTTGCCGAATTATTTTTTGATTTCAATTTTTACTCCCAAGTATCTTCTTCTAGCCATAACATATGGTTGGTGCAGAATAAATGCTTTAACATGTCCCATAGGATCAACATGATGATTTCCATTCCGTAGAGTGGTAATACATGCAATTTGGGCAAGAGGTTTGGGAGACACAACAATTTTAAGTTTTTAAAATAGTTTGGCAGACTTAGAGGATGCTGATGGGTTAAGATTAGCCATCCCATTAGACTAATAGCCAACAATTATAAATAGGGGCTGAAGAAGATTAGGTTAGTCTTTCTCCTCATTTTCCATCATCCTAAAGAACTATAATTTTATAATTCTTCTTCCTAAACCCTAAATCACATAAAATCCACTTCTATTCTCTTCTAAACACATATGAGAGATTAGATCTTCATAGATCTACATGTTTTATCCATTTAAAAGGCTGCCCATATTCATTTCTAGTTTTCCCTGATTGATATCCAATAATATACATAAATTTTTCGATTTGGTCAGTGATTTTGATCTTTTACTAGACTATATTGCACTATATGTTTCTATTTGGTACTTTTATTAGCTACATACTTAAATTACCATAAAATAAGATCATTTATGCTAATTTCAAGTTTGAAAACCTTAGGTTAATCTAACTAGAGATAGAATGGATTAAAATGATATGTTTAGGTTATTTAATATGTAGATTCATATTAGATTATACATACATACATATATATATATACACACACACGGTTAACTCCCGTTTATTAGGCATTTACTTGTTTAGTTGTTATTATTGTTCATATGCTTCGTTGCTCGACTTGTTATAATGTTTGTGTGTTAGAATCATCGTCATTAGGACTTGGAATGATGGTAGTAGCATATTGGGATCAAAATTCATCGAAATCGCTCGAAACTTGGAGGGTAGGCTTTAAAAGGCATCTGGATCACGTCCAAAAATTTCTTAGATGGAAATCAGCTAATTGCGTTGATCGTTACTGATCCATGAGTTATGGATCTGCACCGATCCATTGTACCTTCTTAGATGGGAATGCGACTTATTTAGGAGCCACTAGAGGACACACACAAGGCTTTGGCAATGTTTGTTGTAGATTGGATGAAGCATGTGACTTATGAAAGATGGATCAGCATGTATAAAGGCATATGTGTTACAGCACATGACAACAGACCCTAGGAATGCTAAAGGCAAGCTTGAAGGAAATTAAAAGTACTTATCAAAAAGTTGGCTATTCATGGGATCGGTATTGATCCATCAGGATGGAACAATACCGATCCATCATGGTAACTTGGTGCGTCATGAGATTTATTCGTGACTGTAGGATTGTACTGGAGGTTGTGTTTTGTCAATTGCTTCTATCAGTTGGAAGTTATAGCATAATGGTTATGGCTATTCGGTGAAATACTTGGATGTAGAATGGGTTTGAAGGGAGATTATAGATAGCTCATGACATAACATACCTGTAAGATGATGGATCTAGATCATGGTGTAACAAAGCTATAAAGGAATGGACACAACTCGTAGTGTAACAATGCTTTAAGAGAATGGAAGTAGTTCGTAGTGTAACGAAGCTACGAGACAATGGACTAGTTGAGGGGGACTCAACCTTTGGACAGAGTAGAGTAACTCTGAGGAATCATTGATTACTATGAGTATTCTAATTAGCTCAAAGCAAGGATATCGTGTCGATGCCCATTAGGATCAAAGAGATCATGTAGTCTAGGAGGTGTAACCTAATGCTGGTGTAAGCAATGTGTTGGTGTAAATACAGAGTTCGACTAAAATCGGAAGTTCCATTATTCCCAGACTGAGCGAGGGTTTCCATATGGTTTATTGACATATTCGACTTTAGAAGGTGATAGTTAAGATTCGGATAACGGTTCCAATGTTTGCTATGATTTATGTAACCTTCATGTCTTGGGTAGACTATTACCTATAGACTTGAAGAGAAGGAAATGGGAATGGGGCCAATGTAGGCTATACAAATTCTTTTATCCTATGATTATGCCATTTCATTACTCTTTATTTCGAGTAGCATATATTATCTCATTATTATATGCTGATTCTTTGATTGTAAGGACTTGTCGTGTATGAGACTTAACCTATCTATTTCCATATTTTATAGTATAACTTTGCTAGATCTTATCGCTTACACCAGTTGGTTATTTGGCCTAAGGTTTTATGTTTCTTTTTATTACCTTGGGTTCTCATCAGCATTTTCATTGATTGGTTAACATTGTAGATGAGGGGATCAGTTTCAAAATCAAGTAACGATGTTGTTGCGGTGGAGACGGGCTTGAAGTACCTACAACGTATGCTCTACTTGTGTATATTTGTTGTTCGCTGTTATCAGAGTACTGTAAAGGATGCAATGAGGATGACATGTATTTAGATTTGTTGGATTTCGTGTACATGGCTCAATGACACGATGATGATTCTGTTTTTTTTACTATATTATGACTCATTATATTATTGTCGATACTTCTTATTGTACTTTATCCATGCGTTTTGAGATATAAGACATGTCCGGTTTTGGTTATCGCACTTGATGGCCAACCCATATCAGCTTTGCATCCTTTCAACACACTATTTCCTTGGTTATATACAAGTGTTATGGGGCAATCGTTACATTTGGTATCATAGTTATGGCTATTCGATTTGACCAAAGTTAGTAGATAGTATACACGTAAGAGATACATATTTATAGATGACATAGATCTATACTATACACAGTAATATATAGTAGTTTGATCTTGCACACAATTATTGCTTTTCATTAGTCGTGACTAACTATTCTTGTTACAGATTATGAATGAGTGCAGTTAGGAATAAATCTAACCTGCTAGTGGAACGTGAAGGTGGACCCGGAGTGACTACACCGACTATTAGGCGATATGATTGCATTGGTCATGGGTGGTGCTCATGCTACTCTAGGTGTAGCTATGGGTGATGTTGGTGCTTTAGAGACAACACTTAGAATCAACTTTGCCAAGTTATATAAGGATGTTTCTACTCTAGGAGGCAAGCCTATTTGGAGCGTTTGAGTATTCTATTCAGGTGTAAGAGACACTTGTGCTCGTATTTTTGGAGACTTGGGTATTGATGATGATATGAAGAGAAAGCTCGCTTCTCAACTGCTTCAAGGTTGAGCTATGTGTTGGTGGAGCTCCATAACTCTCACCACCCTAAAAGCGCAGGTTACTAGGAACGAATTTAAGACCATATTTGAGGACAAGTTTATTCCTATGATCCAAAAGTTTTTATTTTGTTTAAGAAATTTGTTAAGCTAAAACAGGGTGATAAGATAGTTTCAGAATATGTTACATATTTTGAAGCACTCTCAAAGTATAGGCCTTCGTTTATAGATATCCCACCGAGAAAGAATTAGAAGTTCATTACTGGATTGGATGAGTATCTTGGAGAGATATTTGGGGATCACATTGAGGTTCACTTTGAGAAACTTATTAAGAAGGCTCTTAGGTATGAGAGAATATTCACGAGGAAGTTGTTACCGAGGAACTAAAGCCATAGTGGAGGTAAGAAAAAGTGGAAAGAGAAAAAGAAGTAGCAACAGGGCAAGGGTGGGCCAAATAAGAAGAAAGTTCCAAGTGATACAGTCGGTTTGAACTGCAATAAGAAAGGTCATTTTTCTATTAAGTGCAGGGATAAAAAGATTGAGAAAAAGTGCTACAACTGTGATAAGATGGACATCTGTAGAAGGATTGTCCAGACCTTCTTAAAGATATGCAGGTGGTGAAAGCATTTTCTTTGGTTGCTTTTCGAGTTCTTTTACATTACTTACTACTACGGAAAAAGAAAAGACTATTGTGGTGGAAGATATTCTTTCTATCATAGATACTTTTGTTACAGTTTTATTTGATACTAGAGCTGCCCATTCTTTTATCGATAGTTATTCAGTATATAGATTGAATTTGCATCATAAGATTGTAGATGAGTTTGTAACTGTGACTAACCCAGTAAGACGGTCTACAAATCTCTGTATGATTTTCAGTCAGGGATGCTCCTTTGTTTGTGAATATTTTATCTCGAACTTCGCGGGGTTTGGGATTATTTTGGGTACGGACTGGCTTAGGATGTATGCAGCTACTATCAATTATGAGAGGCTTAAGGTAGCAGTTAGGAATGTGGAACGAAGGGAGATGGTGATTGACTATTTACCGGAGGATGGTGTAGTGGACAACCTTTTGTATTCACTCTTGATTCTATAGGAAGGATTATTGTCTAGGCATATTGTTTGTGAGTATTCATATGACTTCTAGGACGTAACTGCGTTGGCACCACATTTAGTGGATGGAGCTAGACCCATCGTTATTTAAGGTAGATGGCACCTAAGGAGTAAAAGGAGATAGAGGTGCATGGTAGATACCTACTACGGAAGGGATTCATTTGGAGAAGTGTATCTGAATGGTGTGCATCTGTTGTGTTCGTGACAAAGGCATATGGCTAATTGAGACTTTGTGTGGATTACCGTGAACTGAATAAAGTGACTTAGAAGAACAAGTATCCATTACCGAGGACTGATGACTTTTTTGATTAGCTGCATGAGGCTAAGGTGTTTTCGCAGATGGATTTAACTATGGGATTGCATCAATTGAGAGTGGTAGGTGATAGTGTGCGAAGACTCCTTTAGGACACCATTGCGTTCCTTGAGTGGTTGCTGATGGAGTAATGCACCGGAGTACTTTGTGGATCTTTTGAATACGGTTTTCATAGATCATTGGAATAAGTTCATACTTATGTTCGTGGATGATATCTTTATCTACTCCGGAATGGAAGAGCGTCGAATGATGCAATTAAGAGTTGTGTTTGATGCGTTGAGAAGACACTGACATAAGGCCAAATTTTCTAAGCATTACAACTGGAAATAGGAAATGAGATTCTTGGGGGATATATTATTTGGATAGGGGATTGTAGTGGATCATGCGAAGATCGCTGCAGTCCAAAATTGGAATGGACCTAAGAATGCTACGGATATTTAGAGTTTTCTTGGTCTAGCTGTGTATTGCAGACGATTTATTAAGAATTTCTCCAAGATATCTGCGACAATAATTAACTTGATGAAGAAGAGTTAATATTTTTATTGGGATGCTCGATGAGAGCATGATTTTGTGGTTCTTAAAGAGAGATTGACGGAAGAACCAGTATTGGTTATTCCAAGTGGAAATGAAGAGATGACTATGTAGATGGATGCTTGCGAGTACTGGTTTTGAAGCTGTATTGATGATGTGGGGGGAGGGGGAGTTGTCTTTTATTGTAGTCGAAAACTGAAGTAGCATGAAAGGAATTACCCAAATCATGAATCAGAGTTGGCAGCAATTGTATTTTCTTTGAAGATATGAAGGCATTATTTGTTAGGAGAAAGATTTAATCTATTTATGGATTATAAGTTCTTGAATTACCTCTTCTCTCAAAAATGATCTCAACCATCGACTGCAAAGGTGGTTAGAGTTTTTAGTCTCATATAATTTCTATATTTCCTATACTACAAGAAAGGGAAATGCGGTGGTGGATGCAACTTAGAGGCATGTTTCTAGAGTGGAATCAGCTGGAGTATTTAGTCGAGTTTGATTTCTGGCCTCGTTGTGAGTTAGTGCCGGAAATCTTAGCGAATTTATCTGTCAGACCTATTCTCATCAAACCGTCAGACCTACTCTCGTCAAAAGAATAGGATCTAACAAGAAGTAGGATGTTAATCTAGTGGATATTTTAGGAAAGATTGTGATAGGAATTAATTCTGAAGATTTAAAGAGATATGATATTGATGTAGATGGTTGGCTTCTGAATGAAGGAAGATTATACGTTCCTAATGTTGATGAGCTTCGATAGGAAGTTTTGAGAGAACGCAATCATTATAGACTGACTATCAATCCTGGTAGTAATAAGATGTATCGGGATACGAAGAGAACTTACTAATAGGAAGGTATGAGGAATGATGTAGGAAAGTTAATCTCAACGTACATGAAATCTCTGTTGATGAAAGCCGAGCAGAAAAGGCAAGTGGATTACTACTGCCACTAAAGATCTTGAAATGTAAATGAGAACAAGTGTATGTGGATTTCATTAATGGATTACCGTATACTATGTCATGTTATGATAGTATTTTGGTGGTAATGGATAGACTGAGCAAGAGTGTAAGGTTCATACTTATCAAGTCTACTAGAATGAATTAAAGTTGGATGAACTATATGTAAAAAGGATAGGTCCATTCCATGGTGTACCCGAAGATATAGTAAGCGATAAAGATCCATTATTTCCACTGGATTCTGGAACGGTTTGCAATAAATCCAAGAGACTGGGCTACATTTGAGTGTAGATTATCATCCTCAGTCGGATGAGCAGACTAAGTGGTGAATCGAGTTTGGGAAGATCTCCTTGGAGCTTTTTCTTGGATTTTGGAGGATCGTGGAATGATCACCTGCATTTGGTAGAGTTTTCTTATAACAACAATTATCAAGTAAGTATTACCATGACACCATATAAAGAATTTTATGGAATACCCTGCAACGCACCTTCGTGTTCGCGGGAGGCAGGAGAGAAGGCGATACTTGGGGTAAAGATGTTTTGAGTGACTTCAGATAAGACAGAGATCATTCATCAGCTAATGAATGCTACTCAAGATCATCAGAAGAGCTATACAGATAAGAGAAGATGTGAGTTGGAATTATCTATTGGAAACATGGTATTTGTAAAGTTTTCTCCCTTTAGGAATACAGTTCGGTTTTGAAGAAAAGCCAAGTTGGCTCCCAAGTCTGTCGGACCATTTCCAATAATCGTGAGGATTGGGATTTTGGCCTGTAGAGGGGAGCTATCTTTGAAGATAGAGGGCGTGCATAATGTTTTTCATGTTTTTTGTATATGGAAGTTTGTCACGAATAGGGTGTAGTAGTGGCATAAGATTAGTATGAAGACCTAGAGTTTGTGCTAGAAGTGTCCAGATGTCGTAGGTCACTTCGGATCTTGGGAAAACAATAAGAAAAAGCTTAAGAGGGATATTTGAAATACAACGAAGCAAGGACGACGAAGATTGTACATGAGAAACAGATGGGAGTATGAAGGTGTATCTGGAACTCTTCAGATGGTATGAACCGTTGTTCGTATCTACTTGCATTATTGATCGTATAACATTATAATTCTGCATGATATGGTAGGGAATTGTTTGCATGGATTACTGGATTCTAGGTTGCTTGTTAGATTGGTTTCTTGTGGATGGTAGGCATGAAGGATACTTTGCTTATTTATGGAAGTTTTGGGGATTATGAGAGCGAAATTCCTAAAAGGAATACGGGAAGAAGAATGTAAAGACCCGTATTTTACGTATCAGAGGAGCTTAATATAATTTTGTTTAATTCACATAAGGTCATATGATTCTCATGTTTTGAAATATTGTTATTTAGGATATTTTACACATTTATGATTTTTTTTCTGAATTATTTTGTGATGATTTTAGCCTCGAGTACCTTGTTCAGGTAATAACTTTTGGCTGGTGCAGAATTAGATGCTTTAATGTGTTCCACTGGATCGGGATAATGGTTTGTCATTCCTAAAGATGTTACATAAACGATTTGGCAAAGGAGTTTGGGAGATAAGTTAGTTTTGAGTTATTTAAACTATTGTGAAAACTTAGAACCAGCTAATGGGCTAAGATTAGATAGCCTATTAGACTAATGACCAATAGTTGTAAACAGAGACTAAAGGGGATTAGGTTAATCTTTATCATTTTATCATCAGCCCAAAGAACTATAATCTACTATAGTTTTTTTCTAAACCCTAAATCACACCAAATCTACTTCTGATCTCTTGTAGACACCTAAGAGAGATTGGAACTTCATAGATCTGCATGTTTTGTCCATTTAGAAGGCTATCTACATCCCTTGCTGCCCTAGATTAATCACCTATCAATATGATGAACGATTTTGATATCTCACTAGACTTTGTTGCATTATATGTTTAGATTAGGCATTTTTACACTTGCATGTTTAAATCACCTTAAAATATGATAATTTATGTTAAATTTTTAATTAAAAACCTTTGGATTAACCTAACTAGACATATAATAGATTAAAATGATAAGTTTAGATTAATTAGTATGTAGATTCACATTACATTGTGCATATATATATATATTATTGATTCGTTTTTTCTATGCGTTAGGTGTTTGGTTGTGATTTTTGTTCATATGCTTTGCATTTTGAATTGTTATAATGCTTACTTCGGATGCTACTCTTGATTTGCATGTTAGAACCATTGTAATTAGGACTCAAGTTGAAGATTGTATCATATCAAGTTAAAAACTCATTGATATAACATGAAAATAGTAAGATAGGCTTTGGAAGGCGTCAGGATCATGCCTAAATATTTTGAGATGGGAATTAGCTACGCACGTGGATTGCTGCCGATCCATAGGGTGTTGTTTGGAACCTATTCATCATACCTTCTTCGATGCGCATGCGATTTCATGGATGTCACTAGGGAACATATGCAAGGATTTATCAAAGTTGGGTGTTAATTGGAAGAAGCATGTTACCTAGGAAGGATGGATTGGCATGTATAAAGGCACATGGGTTAAGGCACGTGATAGTGGACTCTACGAACACTGGAGGGAAGCTTGAAGGGAATCAAAAGTACCTAGCCAAAATTTGATTAAGTATAGGGATCGACAACGATCCACAGGGGATGGATAAGTATCGATCCACCACCGTGATTTGTTGGGTCATGAAATTCATTCAGGACTACAGGATCTTACTGGAAGTTGTGGCTTGTCAATTGTTTCTATGAGTTGGAAGTTATAGTACAATTACGTTATGGCTCTTCGATGAAAGGCTTGGATGCACAGTGGATTCAAAGGGAGATAATAGGCAGTTAGTGGTGTAACGTAGCTGCAAGATGATGAGAGCAATTCATGATGTAATGATACAACATAACAATGGATTCAGCTCATGGAGTATTGTAAAGGAATGGACACAGCTCGTGGGATAACAAAGCTATAAGAGAATGAAAGGACTTCGTGGCATAATGAAACTCCATAATAATGGATTGGATGAAGGGCGCTGAGCTTTAGACAGAGTGGAATAACTATGATATTGGAATGCCAAGGAACCTCTGATAGCTCAGAGATTTCTAGTTAACTCAAGGGTATCGTGGGGATGCCCCTTAGGATATGTGGGATCGTGTACCCTAGATGGTGTAACCTAGTGCTATACGTGTTGGTGTAAGCGTGGAGCTCAACTAGAATCAAGATTCAGAATTCAGAGAAGATTCAAGACTCATGAGTAATCAAGATTTCAAGAGTTCAAGATAAATATAGTAATAAGTCTAGTTTATTTAAGACTCTGAATAACAATCTAGGTTCAAATTCAAATTCTGATTTTCAAATATTTATTTTCAAATTCTATTTCCTATTCTTATTAAGTTTTTCTATCTTACCTTTGATTTTAAATTTAAGATTTTAAATTTATGATTTTAAAGATTATAAGTTTAAATATATTTATATAAGTATATACAATTATACTTATATATTTATATGGTTTTAAACTTTATAATTTTATAAATATATTCAAATAATTTATATTTATGATTTCATATGATTTTATACTTTATAATACTTATTTGCACCACTATGTTTTAATTCAAGAATTTCCAGCATTGTATATATATTAAAAAACTTGAAAAATTCTTAAATTTAAAAATTTAAACAATATATGTCGACATATATATATAACCATATCGACATATAACTGTCACATTTTCAATTTTGAAAGGAAGTGTCTTTTCACTATTTGTAACGTTCCAGAAACGTTGCAACCTTTCAAATATTATAAATAGGGGATGATTTCGAATTTTTTTCATCATTCTTCTTCTCCATCTTCAACTCCTTTTATTACACCATTATTATATCATATTTTTATGATTTCTACATTTATACTCTGCCGATTTCAAGCCTAATTATATAAAACTTTTTCTCTTCTAACTCTCTACTCATTACTCTCTGAATCGAAGTGCTATAAAGATTTATATGGATGTTGTAATCATTTGGTATAGTTTTGGAAATGGTGTGTTCCTTATAGTCGTGAAATCAAGGAAGGAAACGGTGTTAACCTTGTATCCGGGGATATCAAAGGGAATATACTTAATCAAGGGTGTTTGGAATTGGTGGTAACCTTGTGGCCGTGAAATCAAGAGTGTTGTACTTGGATATTGATATAGTAATAAAACTCTGCGCAATCCAGCGTTGCGTGTGACTAGACCTAGAAGTAATCCGAACCAGTATAAAATCCAGTGTGTTCTTTCCTTTTATGTATTTTATTTCTCTTTATTTTTGTGTTTGTGTTTAATTCTGTGTCTTTGATTATATATGTGGTGTGTGATTTATATAGTAGATCATAAAAGTTTTAGATTTTCTTAAATTCTTTAAAAACACTATTCACCCATCCTCAAGTGTTAGTTTTGCCTTAACAATCCATTCCGCATTCCTAACAGTCACATCCTGATAATCCACCTGCTTAACTCCGGATAATGCTTACACCTGTCACCCTAGCCTACTCATCGATGTTGTTGATGATACTCAAGTTAATAAGAGGGAACATAAAATCTTGAGTCAGACAACATTCCAGTGTAAGAGATAAATAAATATCAACATACTACAAAAGTCATAATATTATAAGGAACAAATGATATGGAGAATCATACTTGACATATCCCTACATCCACAGAGTTAGCTCATAACAATAGATACATTCTACCCTGTGTCAAATATCATGTCAAAAGTGTGTTAGATGCCTAAGTACTAAAGTAGGGATAAATAAGTAAACATTCTTAACATCCATCATCCATCCTCGCATTCACTTGTTTAGTGCTTTAAGTATATGGTTCTTGGCAATCCAAAACCATTCGACCTATAAGTTCATAAATAGCTCCTATATCATTTGGACTTTGACACATCAATGACCATACCTAGTTCCTACGTCAATTGAACTCTAGATACAACGGATCAGTTCCTACATCAAATGGGCTCTTATCCCATTATAAAGTACCCTCTTCTCCTTTGTACGCCCATGAATCCAAGTACGAACAATCCCTCTACACAAGTACTTTGCAATGTAGTTCATCACTAGTTAGTCGATACAACTCATACTAGAAGCCGATTGATAAGTGGGTTACCCCTGGCGAACATCAATCATCGTGAGAGCTTATCAATTTCCCTTCAAGTCACAATAGTTGTGGGCTATCCCTGATGAAAATCAGTAGCCATGAGACCTTATTTTTCCTCAGAAACTCTTATGCATTCATTTGGACTCTTGTATGGTTTTGTATGCCTATCATAATTCGTAGATTTATCGCCGAAGCCACCTCTCTTAGTCAATGGATGACCATCGTTAAAATGATGAAACTACTATGTCTTAGCACCATATCCTTACCTTACGTCAAAACCATTGGTCTGAGAACTGCAATGTTGAAACCATTATTAAACGAACCATCATACCATGCTCCTCAAAGCTGCATCATCATCCGTCAAGTGGGCTGAAATAGCTAACATCTATTGTAGTCATTATCAACCACTCCATAGTAATCGTTAATGACCACTCTAATCATGTATATAATCGAAATTGTTTAAATACACGTTAGATGAAAAATTCATCGTAGAATCCAAGCTAATTGCCAAGTTCAACTTACATCTTTATATCCGTCGTCAAGCTCTAGTGCTGCTACGTCATCAAATCAGTCGGTATGCTTCAGTGCTCTTCCGTATTCAAATCAGCCAGTGAGCATTAATTCTCCTTCGTGAATCTATCCAACCTCTAGAAGACAAGGCTTTTCCTAGTTCTGCGTCGCCTACGATTGACATTTACAAACAAGCTACACAAACAAGCAACCAATAATCCTATAATATCTTAAATAACTATAATTATCCATAATAACACCCATTATAAATAGAACATATCTGAAGATATTTTTTTGTGGTTGATGTTAGAATAGTGCAAACAAAGTTTTAGTGTTAAAATTGTGTGTAATAGCATGCGAATGGATAAAAATGTGATATTTAGGTTGGATTCTAGCGGAATACAAGTCCAACGAAAGAGATTGCATCCAAATGGACTTTGTATGAAAAATTATACTAACTAGAACATTTGAATTTTGAATGGAAGTTAAAATAAAACAAATACTCACTGGACTAATAACACATCGCTATCTTAGCAGCTCGAAATCATGCCCACAGTCCTCTCTTTTTTCTCCATGCGTTGCACATGGAAATCACATATGCCTTCAAGTTTAGCCATATGAGAAAATCACATCATTTTTGTAACACCCTGTATTTTCTGTGAATATAAAAATTAACAAATCTAAGAGCACTTAATTTTTAGAAGAAGAATTAAGGGAAATGGGTTACGCCATTGCGTTCGCCTCGCAATTCTGCTTGAGATAGATTTCGAGTTTGCGTGAATCAGACTCCGTATGAAGAATTTATGGAGGTTAGAAGATTTCTTGTGTAAACAGAAAATAATAATCAAATAATAAATTCTGTTTAAAATTCGAAATTCAGCCAAAACAGCTGGGCAGAAAATATCCCGCCCAGGGGTGTCAACCCCCCAGGGGGATTCGACATAGGTGTCGACCCCCCTATAAGGGTGTCGACATAGGTGTCGACCCCCTTGTAGGGAGTCGACCCCTTTGAGATCCACTTCCTATGACGAATATTTGTAGCCCTGAGCTAATGCGGCCTTCTCTGATTGGCCGATGACTAATTTCTGAGGTAGTAGGGCTTATGTGTCGTGCTATGGTCGGCTGGATGACACATCTCTTTGGTTTGATGGCTCTGATTTCTCCTAGACTAATCTAAAGGCTAGAATTAATCCTAGACTTCTATATAATCACCCCCAAACCTCAACCCTAGACCTCACAATCTCATTCTATGAAGCCGTCATGCTGTCTATCCCTAAGCTAGCATAGTCTCCATTTTCTCCAAATTAGAAATCAAGTTAGAAAACTCCAAACAAAAATCCAAACTAGAGAATCAAACGTCTACATCAAAAGATAGCTTAACAAATTTATAAATCAGATCCCAGAATACAAGATATGTCCTTTTTCTGTAAGTTCAGTTATTATTTAGATTTAAACACCTAATAGAAATCATGACCGTAATAATCGGATCTAGAACGATGCCTAATTCTGATTCATGCCTATTCTTTTGTCAAATTTGAATTGCCTATGTCTATAAGACTATTGTGGCTGATGTAATGACACCTATCATGCCTATGAGACTGTTGGATTGACATAATGGAACCTATCATGCCTATGAGATTGTTGTGATCGATATGATGGAACTTATCATGTTGTACATCCTATGCCTATGAGACTATTGTGATTGATATAATGGGACTTATCATGTTGTACATCAAAATTAGTGATTCTCTTAAGTCCAATTCTATCTAATATTTATACTATGGTGTAAATTTCCTAGCTTGTCCACACTTATTGTTAATGTACAACATTTAAAAATGATCCTTGAATTGGGTACACCTTTACATGCCTATTTTTCCTTATGTCAATTCTTTTGCTCCTTCTCTATCTTTCCCCTTTTTATTTTCTTTTGTGAATACTAAGTTCATTCGGAACTTAGATTGAATCCCGTTGTACGTGCGATTATAACGCGGGAAAATTGGGTATAATTTGATTTAGTAAACTTTGGCATAGCAAGTGAATGTGGCATAAAACTTGTACTAACTTCACTTAGGGGAATATTGGCATAAAAAGACCTAAACATGGACACATATGACAAATATGTAAAATTGGCTAAAGATGAACATGCCTAACCCGAGGTTAGATTGAGTTGCGGTGTAAGACTGCCCGCAACCACCCGGCACATCCAGCGACCGCAACAATATAGATCTAATGTGAGAGGTTAGCGCATTAAGCCCAAAAAAACCCCGTGGTTAGATTAAGTTGTGGTGTAAGACTGCCCGGAACCGCCCGGTACATCCAGCGACCGCAACGATATAGATCTAATGTGAGGGGTTGGTGCTTTAATGAATGAATTAAAGCTAAGGAACAGACATGCTAAGAATGGTAGGGTTAAGTTAATTAAGGCAACACTTAACCAATACAACATGTTAATTAAAAAGATGGGTGGGGTTAGGTAAATTTGAGAACACGTAACCGTTATAACATGTTGATTAGGAAACCCTAGTAACGGGGACCCATTTTAGCAGTAACCCACATATATGTATCACGGTACCCTGAACTAGGCAGGGTGGGGCACGATTACTGGGCTGATTATAAGCTGTCAAAATAGCGGCGGGTGGTGCAGCAGTGTAGGTTCCGGTGGAGTATGGGCGTGCTTGTACTCCAGAGTGGATAAAGCAGGCACTGGGAATCAGTAGTATACACTGTGCATCTAGAATTTATGTCGGGTTGCCACCATAGTAATTGATACACCCTATAGGGGACCGGCACAGGTATCTACAATCAAGCGGGGCCAAATGACACAAGTAATAAATGCATGTGAGTAGAAGCCGATCGAATAAGGGATCACTTTGTTATGAACACATGATGGTAGTTGAAACATTCGTTAGTAGGTGCAGAGAAATGGAAATGAGTGCGATAGTATATTCAGTTTATCTTATCTTATCTTATTGCTATGGTATTGTCCTATGTTAAGTTTATTCATGTCATGATCCCTTTACCTGTTTACATGCTGAATAGTCACTGGACTTACCAGGCTTATGTCTGACCCGTTTTCTTTCGCCTTCTTTTCTTCCGTCCCCCCCCCCCCCCCCAATGTCCGCAGGGAGGGAATACTTCATCTTAGTGCAGACCTTTTCTAGCTTGAAGAGAGTAAATGTATTGCTTAGATTCTCTTTTCTTGGGCTATGGCTGTGGTTACACTTTTATTGGGGATTCATGCTGCTTTACTAATGTTTTATGCTTCTTTATGTACTTGGAGTTTTAAATCAAGACAGATGTTTTATTGTAATAATTTAGAAGTTGGATTTTGAGACAATGCTTGTAATGTTTTGACTGAACCACGTTATTTATGAAATGATTTCAGTTTTCCGCTGTTTATATGTCTGTCTTGTAAATTATCTATGTCTTTTACCTAAAATGCTTCACCAAAGTTAATGCATTCCCTTTGTGAGTGACCTTAACGGAGGTGGGGTGTTTCACTTGGTATCAGAGCAATGGTTTACTAGATCAGATAAAAGTATTTGAAAACTATTTAAAAAATAAATAAATTTAAAGAAGCATTTTCAAGAAAAGTGTTGTTTTATTTTAAAGGCATAATCCCCAAAGCCATATGCACTATCTTTCTATCCTTTGTTTTGAACCTTTTCTTTTCATTTCAGCATGTCTGGGGATCTTAATCTTCCCGAGGGCGTACCGATACCTAGCTGGTTCAGAAGGTATCTGGAGGCTAGGGGTAGTAACGCAGGCCCAGCAGACGTTCCTCCTCCCTTAACTGCAGCTGTTCCTCCTCATCCGTGTGTGAATGCTTTCTCGAAGATATGTAGAGACTTTCGAGCTATGGGCGGAAAGAACTTTAATGGGACTGAGTCATTTGTGGAAGAAAAAAAGTGGCTCAAAGAAACAGAAGATTTGTTTGTTATCTTCGAAGTGGACGATAGGCAGAAGATACAATTGGATGTATGGTTACTTAAGGACGAAGCCTCTTATTGGTGGGAAGTTACTAATGCTGAGAGACCAGTTGAAACTTGGGAGGATTGTAACATCCCACATTTTTAATAGAATTAAAAATGCACATAAATGTATATATACATAGCTAGGTAAATAATGGTGATGTACAATGAAAATTTATTAATATATGGAAGAGAAGGAAAAATTAATTCGATAACAGTGTACGTGACAGAGAAGATAATAAAATAAGGATACTTAATTTAAATATCAGGAATTAAGTAAAATGGACATCACCATTGCGTTCGTCTCGGAATTCTACTTGGAATAGAGTCCAAGTTTTCGAAAATCAGACTCCGTATGAAAGAGTTATGGCCTTCGGAAGATTCAACAAAAATTCAGAATTTACATAGGAAAATACCCAGGCAGGTCGACCAGGGGGTTGACCTACCCAGGGAGGTCGACCTGGGGGTCGACCTAATTAGGGAGATCGACCTGGGGGTCGACCTACCCCCAGATTCGGGCAGATTTCACTTTATCGCACCTGGACGCGATTTCTGACTAAATTCGTTGGTTCCTACCTATATAAACACCCCTAGGCCTCATATTTTCTCCGCACAACTCTCTGATGCTTCTATGCTGCTCGTTTCTTCTTCTTCTCCCCTAGATCTTAGATCTATCTTCTCTCCACTCTCTCTCTTAATAAATCTATTCCT
Organism: Allium sativum; assembly: GCA_030737875.1. Taxonomy (NCBI): domain Eukaryota; kingdom Viridiplantae; phylum Streptophyta; class Magnoliopsida; order Asparagales; family Amaryllidaceae; genus Allium; species Allium sativum. Next base: position 384,544,778 of record CM060915.1, read on the forward strand.
AAATAAAATAATTAGATTTAGGAATTCAACTACCGCGAATAAAACAAAGGAGAGATTCAGATCTCAAGTACTACGCAAGAACAAAATAGAGATTCAGATCTAAAATACCGTGCAAGAAAAGAGGAGGGATTCAGATCTACAACCTACGCCGTGAAAGGAAATCAAAGGAAGATCAGATCTGTAAATTGGGGCATGAAATCAATCAAAGTCAAATCAAATTCATGAATTGAAGAAGAAAATCAAAGATTTACGAATTGGAGCGCAAAAACACTGTGAGTGGGATTACAATAAACTTGTTGCATAATAGTATTATTATCGTTCATCATTCCCCAGTTTTAAATTCACTTCAAGATTCATGTTGTAATAATTGTTTTTTTATTCTCCTTCCCCTTTTTAATTTTGGATCTAGGTTATCTCGAACCTAGACGAAAATCTTATTATACATACGTACAGTTGGAATAGGGGAATATTGGGCATAATCTGTTTTATGCAATCGAGGAATATAATCCGTAATTTGGGGTTTGTAGCATAACGATTATTATTGCAAATATTGGGAAATCATTGTGATATAGTTTGTAATTGGTAATTTTGTAGCGTAGTCCATAATGAATCTTTGGATATGATTTGGGAACGTGAATAGCGCATAATCATGAATTTTGATTTATGATGTTGACATGAAATTATGTAAAATTTAATTGGAATTGTTGAATGTGGGATAGGATTGGGAAAAAGGTGATTTATTTCAAATCTAAATATTATGGGATTGAGGGTTTAAATTATAAACAGAATTAGAATAATAGGTATAGCCTATTAACGGGATTATAAGCATGAACATAACTAGGGGTTTTTGGGTAAAGCTTGAATTTGAGACTTGAAAATTGGATATGCCGTTAAGATCCTAGAAACATAATTAAAAAATGGAATATGTTGGACAAACCACGTTTTTAAGTAATTATGGAACTCGACACATAACATGAAATTGACAATATGGCATAACTTGAACGTGAACATGCTTGTGAATTGATAATTGACATTTGATATCAAAAATGAACATGAACATGCTTGTAAATGGCCTATGACACCTAGAATAGACATGAATTATTAATTGGCTAAACATGAAACATGGCTAACTCGAGGTTAGAATGAGTTTGCGGTGTAATCCTGCCTGGAACCGCCCGGCACATCTAGTGACCGCAAACAATAGGTTATAATGTGAGAAGTTAGTCATAACGTGCTTGAAACCCGAGGTTAGATTGAGTTGTGGTGTAATCCTGCCCGGAGCAAACCGGCACATCCAGTGACTGCAACAATAGGTCTAATGTGAGAGGTTGGGCATTATTAATTAATTAATGCTAATGACACATGCTTGTATGGTAAGGTTAAGTCAACATGAAATACTATACAACACTTAAACAATTTGACATGATATATGGGTGGGTTAAGTCAACGTGAACCGCTAGACAACACTTAACCAATTTAACATGATATATGGGTGGGTTAAGTCAACGTGAACCGCTAGATAACACTTAACCAATTTGACATGATATATGGGTCGGTTAAGTCAGTGTGAACCGCTAGATAACACTTAACCAATTTGACATGATATATGGGTGGGTTAAGTCAACATGAACTGATAGAGAACACTTAACCAATTTGGCATGGTACGTGGGTTGAATTGAATACGTGGTTGGGGGTTAAGTCAACTTGGACACATGGGCAAACTTAACCCATATCAAAGCAAGGAAAAGTGGGGAATGATAAGATTAAATAATAAACTTATCCTAGGGATAAGAAATGAATATGACTTAAGATGTAATACAAGACTCGAAGGGTGGGACGACTTATACCATGAAATAAGTTAATCGAAGCTAGAAATGTGGGAAAACGCCCGTACGCTATCATTTGATAAAGAGAACTTAAGTCATGCTTGAATTCATTGGTAAACCTTAGTTAAAAGGAACTAAGTAACAAACCTTAATTAAAGATAACTAAGTAACAGAAACTAAATATCAGACCTTGGTTAAGAGAACCAAGTAATAAACCTTAGTTAAGAGAACTAAGTAAATAACGAGAAGAGAACTAAGTAGTAAACCTTAGTTAAGAGGACTAAGTTGTAAACCTTAGTTAAGAAAACGAACGATTAAGAGAACTAAGTAGTAAACCTTAGTTAAGAGGACTAAGTAGTAAACCTTAGTTAAGAAAGCTAACAATTCAGGAAACTAAGTAGTAAACCTTAGTTAAGAGAACTAAGTAGTAATCCTTAGTCAAGAAAGCCAAGTAGAACACGAGGAGGAGCGAACGTCCATCTGATCATGAAGAAGGCTCCAACGAACCAGGTTACGAAGCACGTGGCTTCTAGGGGACGTGAGGGTACTCTTGGTATCCCTCTGTGAAGTTGCAGATGATCCTCCTGGGCTCACAGAGGTTAAGGTCTGCATTAGAAGAGCCAAGGCTATGCCTTGGTTGCAATATAAGCAACCTAAAGACTAGGATGGGTCAGCGTGAGACAGCGATATCTTGTTTAGCCCTGTGATAGCACGTCGTCGTCTACCTACCATCTTGAGTCAATCGTGATACGCAAGCGGAAAGGCGGAGAACTCCAAAAGACCGTATACTTTGCTATCTAGTTATGGGTGAGGTTGGCCAATAGGATTGTGGGGGATAGAGGGAATGCGTACAGTTCTCATTCTTGATTTTCTTGGGCTCCTTTCATTAGTTGATGGAGGGATCAAGTGGGACCATAGCCACACACAAAAACTGACCTTAGCATCTGCATCGGCAGATAACTTAAAGCTCCGGACCGAGTTTCGTGTTTCTTGATTAGCCCTGCCACGGGACTCGGGCCGCACATATAGAGGACATGTGCAACTAGACATCGATAACGATTCACGACACGTACGTGGGGAAAGTCTAGGAACATATATCGCTCTGGGTAGTGTGTCCTAAACTAGGGGGCATCATTCGATAGGTAGCATAATCCCTAGTTGGACCTAGGTCGCGTAAACCCTGAATCCGAGAAGCGTTCAATAGGTAGCATAAACCCCAGTGGCCCTGGGTAGCGTAAACCCTGGATGAATCCAGGAAGCGCTCGATAGTAAACCTTAGACTAAATCTAGATGATACATGGAATCTAGCAAGATCGAGAGTGGTAGTCCAAACGATTTCGAGAATGGTGGCACTACACTAAAGTAGTATAGATTTACATGATGAAGCCTGTACGACATACGGCAAGGGACTGTATATATACATGGAAAGGATTAGACGAGTTGGGGGTATCTACATATACATTGTATTAGGTTAACCTACTAGTGGGACATGAGTATAGCCTAGAGAGCTAATATCGCGAATAACCTAATAAGTAAGAAAATATAGCTGAACGATATATGTAGGATTATACAAAAGTTTATTCTAAGTCCACTCACACAGAACTTATGTTCTGACCCCCTCCTCATTACATACTTCCAGGTTAGGTTCATGACAGAGATGTTATAGCTTTGGATACTGGTTTAGTAGTATTGTTAATAAGGTAAAGCAATATTTGAATATTATACTTTATTTCCTTCCGCTGTGAGATGCTTTATGAGTTCTGACATGTTTCTTTATCTCTGTCTTTTTCTGCAGGATACCAGAGCACCCAACTCGGGTTTCGATGGATTGGATTTTTGAAAAAAAATCGGTCTGTCGGAATCCGGGTTGTCACATCTGGTATCAGAGCTTCGGTTTATTGATCTTAGGGAGATAATGAGCGAACGTATTTGTATTTTCTAAAATATAAATATATTATATTTATAAACCTAAATCCATATTAGCCCACTAGACATGAAAAGAGTTTGGATATCTGGTTTGTACACTCAAGGAATGAACATAGGAATTTGGAAACCATTAGGTGGTTGGGAAAGTGTACAATATGACTTAAAGTTAGAGAAAGAAAAATATCCGATAGGATGGAAACTGAAATATTAGTATTTCAGATTAGTGGGTTTAGAAATGAAACCTTAGAAACTAGAAAATGTTGAAAAATGAAAAATGGATTAGGAATATATATAGTCGAGAGAATTGAATTCGTGAAGTGCCTAGTTGAGTTGAAGACCCGCTTTGAGTCTAACCCAATGATAAACTTTTAAGAACCTGAATTTGTAAAAGGATTTGTGGTATTTTCCAAGATTTAATCTTAAAAGTATTTTGATGAATGCATGTTGGGTTTTAAAGTAAAGTGGGGTATATTGTGTAAAACAATGATTTCTTGTTTTAAAAGAATTCTCTCATAAAAAGGTGCATATTATGGAGCATAAATAGCTTGCTAGTTTTCACATATGAAAAGAAGTTTTGAAATTCTATTCTGTTACCAATAAATTTTGATTATTGATTTAGGAAGAAATTTTGTTGGGTGGACAAAATAAGCTGTAGGAATAGAATAGATGTCAGCACCTTATAGCGAGTAGTTAAGTTAACATTGTAAATAGGAACAGTGTAACCCATTAGTTGTCCTTGTCTACTCCAGTTTTGTGATTTGAAAAAAAAAGTATTTTGCAATTTTACTTTGTAACATGTTTTTATGGTTTGGCAAAAGAAAGTTTTTGAGAAAAGAATAAGAGTTTTACCACTTTTAGTTTTTGGAAGAAAAATGTAATGAAAAGAAAGGAGGCTAAACCATGTTTTAAAAAGAATGGAGTAGGTAAGGATTAGTGCCTAGAATAGAACGAGAGAAAGTTAAAGCTATGAATTAAACAATTGGAACCAACTAAAGATTGGTTGAGTTGAGTGATTCCCTGAGTGTCAATCTGATGTTGATTTCGGTCTTCGGGGTTGATATTTAGGAAGTTACTTTCTTGCCAATTTACAGTCAGGGATTAGCTAATGCAAAATTTCCCGTAGAATGCATAAGCATTGAGAAACCGAGGTTTGTTGCCTGAGAAAAAAAAAGGATAGGCTAGTAATACGCAACAAGGACTAGTAGTGACTACTAAGTAGTAAAGGGCAAGTAAGTGGGTAGATCCTGTTGTGTGGACTCGCAATTGTCTGAGATGACAAAGTCTTAAAATTCTTGGCCCATAGTAGTAGCTGTGTAGGATGCTGTTTGAGTTGAAAACAGAAAAAGCTTATTTGAACAAATAAACTTAAGTAATTGGATTACGTCAAATAAGCTAAGAAAGAGAAAAGCCTACCTGACAAGAAGCAATAAATTCAGTAAGGCAACAAATGTGACGGGAAAAGAAAATGGAAATCTTAAGAAAAAGATGAATAAATATGAATTTTTTTCCAAGATAAGTGGAAAAAGAGAAGAAATTTTCTTATGTGATTGTGCTTGGATAGGAAAATAGGAAATCTTCATATAAAAATCCAAGTACAATTAGAAAAGAAAAACGGAGGATGTGAATTTTTCCGTTTCATACCTTTTCGTAACATAAGAAATCGAATTTGGAAAATTAGATTTTTCTAAATTTCGAATTTAATGATGGATGGTAAGGTTTTGGATCCGACAATTGGGTGAACTATGCTCTTATTCTATAAGAGTATTGGAAAACTTTGTTGAAAAATATTTTAATTTTCAAGAATATTGCATTCATATAGAACTGCAAGTATATTTAGGATGTGAGCATCATGTTTTTTTTTTAAAGTTTGCATGCATATAGGTGGATCCAAATTAGGCATACATGATTTGCTATGATGTAATTCAATTTGCACATGTGCAAAATGTTACAACAATTGGATGAACACTAATTGGATGTTGCGAGGGATTATCTATTTTTACTCTTATCGAATTTCGGGGACGAAATTCTTTAAGGGTGGGAGAATGTAACACCCCGCATTTTTAATAGAATTAAAAATGTACATAAATGTATATATACATAGCTAGGTAAATAATGGTGATGTACAATGAAAATTTATTAATATATGGAAGAGAAGGAAAAATTTATTCAATAACAGTGTACGTAACAGAGAAGATAATAAAATAAGGATACTTAATTTAAATATCAGGAACTAATTAAAATAGACATCACTATTGCGTTCGTCTTGGAATTCTGCTTTGAATAAAGTCCAAGTTTTCGAAAATCGGACTCCGTATGAAAGAGTTATGGCCTTCAGAAGATTCAACAAAAATTTAGAATTTACATAGGAAAATACCCAGGCAGGTCGACCTGGGGGTCGACCTACCCAGGGAGGTCGACCTACCCCAGATTCAGGCAGAATTCACTTTTTCGCACCTGGACGTGATTTCTGACTAGATTCGTTGGTTCCTACCTATATAAACACCCCTAGGCCTCATAATTTCTCCGCACAACTCTCTGATGCTTCTATGCTGCTCCTTTCTTCTTCTTCTCCCCTAGATCTTAGATCTATCTTCTCTCCACTCTCTCTCTATAAATCTATTCCTAAATTAAAAATAATTAGATTTAGGAATTCAAGTACCGTGAATAAAACAAAGGAGAGATTCAGATCTAAAGTACTACGCAAGAACAAAAGAGAGATTCAGATCTAAAATACCGCACAAGAAAAGAGGAGGGATTCAGATCTGCAACCTACGCCGTGAAAGGAAATCAAAGGAAGATCAGATCTGTAAATTGGGGCATGAAATCAACCAAAGTCAAATCAAATTTATGAATTGAAGAAGAAAATCAAAGTTCTACGAATTGGAGCGCAAAAACACTGTGAGTGGGATTACGATAAACTTGTTGCATAATAGTATTATTATCGTTCATCATTCCCCAGTTATAAATTCACTTCAAGATTCATGTTATAATAATTGTTCTTTTACTCTCCTTCCCCTTTTTAATTTTGGATCTAGGTTATCTCGAACCTAGACGAAAATCTTATTATACATACGTACGGTTGGAATAGGGGAATATTAGGCATAATCAATTTTATGCAATCGAGGAATATAATCCATAATCTGGGGTTTGTGGCATAATAATTATTATTGCAAATATTGGGAAATCATTGTGATATAGTTTTTAATTGGTAATTTTGGAGCGTATTCCATAATGAATCTTTGGATATGATTTGGGAACGTGAATAGCGCATAATCGTGAATTCTGATTTTTGATGTTGACATGAAATTATGTAAAATTTAATTGGAATTGTTGAATGTGGGATAGGATTGGGAAAAAGGTGATTTATTTCAAATCTAAATATTATGGGATTGAGGGTTTAAATTATAAATTGAATTGGAATAATAGGTATAGCCTATTAATGGGATTATAAGCATGAACATAAATAGGTTTTTTTTGTAAAGCTTGAATTTGAGACTTGAAAATTGGATATGCCGTTAAGATACTATAAACATAATTAAAAAATGGAATATGTTGGACAAACCACGTTTTTAAGTAATTATGGAACTCGACACATAACATGAAATTGACAATATGGCATAACTTGAACGTGAGCATGCTTGTGAATTGATAATTGACATTTGATATCAAAAATGAACATGAACATGCTTGTAAATTTATAATTGGCCTATGACACCTAGAATAGACATGAATTGTTAATTGGCTAAACATGAAACATGGCTAACTCAAGGTTAGAATGAGTTTGTGGCGTAATCCTGCCTAGAACCGCCTGACACATCCAGTAACCGCAAACAATAGGTTCTAATGTGAGAAGTTAGTCGTAACGTGCTTGAAACCCGAGGTTAGGTTGAGTTGTGGTGTAATCCTGCCCGGAACCAATTGGCACATCCAGTGACCGCAACAATAGGTCTAATGTGAGAGGTTTTGCATTAATAATTAATTAATGATAATGACACATTCTTGTATGGTAAGGTTAAGTCAACATGAAATACTAGACAACACTTAACCAATTTGACATGATATATGGGTGGGTTAAGTCAACGTGAACCGCTAGACAACACTTAACCAATTTGACATGATATATGGGTGGGTTAAGTCAACGTGAACCGCTAGACAACACTTAACCAATTTGACATGATATATGGGTGGGTTAAGTCAACGTGAACCGCTAGATAACACTTAACCAATATGACATGATATATGGGTGGGTTAAGTCAACGTGAACCTCTAGATAACACTTAACCAATTTGACATGATATATGGGTGGGTTAAGTCAACATGAACTGATAAAGAACACTTAACCAATTTGGCATGGTACATGGGTTGAATTGAATACGTGGTTGGGGGTTAAGTCAACTTGGATACATGGGCAAACTTAACCAATATCAAAGCAAGGAAAAGTGGGGAATGATAAGATTAAATAATAAACTTATCCTAGGGATAAGAAATGAATATGACTTAAGATGTAATACAAGACTCAAAGGGTAGGATGACTTATACCATGAAATAAGTTATTCTAAGTTAGAAATGTGGGAAAACACCCGTACGCTATCATTTGATGAAGAGAACTTAAGTCATGCTTGAATTCATTAGTAAACCTTAGTTAAAAGGAACTAAGTAACAAACCTTAGTTAAAGAGAACTTAGTAACAGAAACTAAGTATCAAACCTTGGTTAAGAGAACTAAGTAATAAACCTTAGTTAAGAGAACTAAGTAAATAACAAGAAAGAGAACTAAGTAGTAAACCTTGGTTAAGAGGACTAAGTTGTAAACCTTAGTTAAGAAAACGAACGATTAAGAGAACTAAGTAGTAAACCTTAGTTAAGAGGACTAAGTAGTAAACCTTAGTTAATAACAATTCAGGAAACTAAGTAGTAAACCTTAGTTAAGAGAACTAAGTAGTAAACCTTAGTCAAGAAAGCCAAGTAGAACACGAGGAGGAGAGAATGTCCATCTGATCATGAAGAAGGCTCCAACGAACTGGGTTACGAAGCACGCGGCTTCGAGGGGACGTGAGGGCACTCTTGGTATCCATCTGTGAGGTAGCAAATGATCCTCCTGGGTTCACAGAGGTTAAGGTCTGCGTTAGAAGAGCCAAGGGTATGCCTTGGTTGCAATATAAGCAACCTAAAGACAGGATGGGTCAGCGAGAGGCGGCGATATCTTGTTTAGCCCAGTGATAGCAAGTCTTCGTCTACCTACCATATTGAGTCAATCGTGATACGCATGCGGAAAGGCGGAGAACTCCAAAAGACCATATACTTTGCTATCTAGTTATGGGCGAGGTTGGCCAATAGGTTTGTGGGGGCATAGAGGGCCTGCGTACAGTTTTCATTCTTGATTTTCTTGGGTGCCTTTCATTAGTTGAGGGAGGGGTCAAGTGGGACCATAGCCACACACAAAAACAAACCTTAGCATCTGCATCGGCAGATAACTTAAAACTCCCGACTGAGTTCCGTGTTTCTTCATTAGCTCTGCCACAGGACTCGAGCCGCACATATAGAGGACATGTGCAACTAAACATCGATAACGATTCACGACACGTACGTGGGGAAAGTCTAGGAACATATATCGCTCTGGGTAGTGTGTCCTAGACTAGGGGGCATCGTTTGATAGGTAGCATAATCCCTAGTTGGACCTAGGTCGCGTAAACCCTGAATCCGAGAAGCGTTCAATAGGTAGCTTAAACCCCAGTGGACCTGGGTAGCGTAAACCCTGGATGAATCCAGGAAGTGCTCAATAGTAAACCTTAGACTAAATCTAGATGATACACGGAATCTAGCAAGATCGAGAGTGGCAGTCCAAACGATTTCGAGAATGGTGGCACTACACTAAAGTAGTATAGATTTACACGAGAATGGTGGCACTACACTAAAGTAGTATATATACATGGAAAGGATTAGACGAGTTGGGGGTATCTACATATACGTTGTATTAGGTTAACCTACTAGTGGGACATGAGTATAGCCTAGAAAGCTAATATCGCGAATAACCTAATAAGCAAGAAAATATAACTGAACGGTATATGTAAGATTATACAGAAGTTTATTCTAAGTCCACTCACACAGAACTTATGTTCTGACCCCCTCCTCATTACATACGTCCAGGTTAGGTTCATGACAGAGATGGTATAGCTTGGGATACTGGTTTAGCAGTATTGTTAATAAGGTAAAGCAATATTTGAATATTATAATTTATTTCCTTCCGCTGTGAGATGCTTTACGAGTTATGACATGTTTCTTTATCTCTATCCTTTTCTGCAGAATACCAGAGCACCCAACTCGGGTTTCGATGGATTGGATTTTTGAAAAAAAATTCAGTCTGTTAGAATCCGGGTTGTCACAAGGATTTCAGAAGGAGGTTTGAAATGAAGTTCCTCTCGCAAGCTGAACGAAGCCTACAGATGGAGAAGTTCCTAGCACTCAAACATGGAATCCTATTGGTTAAGGAATACGTCAACCAATTCAATCTGCTGGCTAGATTCAGACTGGAGTTAGTAAATATTCCTCATAAAAAGGCTCTCCGATTCGTTATAGGGTTAAATGTGCCACTGCACGGCCTAGCTATGTCCCATATACCTATGGGCGCGACTTTTGAGAGACTAGTGGACATGGCACTATTATAGGAGGAAGACAAGGATGACAAGAAAGAGGCAAAGGTGGAAGAACCTCTAGACAAGAAAGTGGAGGGATCGCAGTATAAGAAGACGGATTCCAAGAAAGACGGGAAGAATAACAAACCCCGTGACAAGAGGAAGTGAAAATTTTGTGGCATACCTGGATATCTAATTAAAGACTGCAGAAAGAAGAAGAGGAAGATGGGCGGTTGCTTTCAATGCGGCGAGACAGGATATATGGCTAAGGATTGCCCAAAAAGGCAAGGACAAGGGCAGTGGACTGGATCTACTTCGGGAGGGCAGATTCACGCTCTCATTGCACCTCCGCAAGAAAGAGGTAGAAATATTTCTGTTGAGAGTTTAGTTTATCTTTCTGATCATCCAGTTCGTACTCTTTTTGATTCTGGCGCATCACACTCTTTTGTATCTACTGCTTTAGTTGAATCTTTGCACCTAGATACTCGTATAGTAGAGGATCCCATGGTTGTTTCAAACCCAATTGGGGGCTCGGCTTATTTGTCAATGATTTGTTTGGATTTGGAAATTTTTGTACTAAGCGTTGGGTTTAGGTGTAATGCTTATATTTTGGTCTTCACGGTCTATGGGTTGATTATAGGCATGGATTCGTTATCCAGTTATGGTGCTATCCTTGATTGTGAAAAGAGAGTGGTTAGACTTATGACTCGTCTTGGTAACACTCTCGAAATCTCTTGTAATCCCATGAATTCTGTTATGCTTAGCTATCTAGAATCTCTTGATGCGTCTATTGAAAACTTGCAATTTGTTAGAGTAGTCCGTGAATACTCGAATGTCTTTGAAGAGGTGAAAGGCTTGCCTCCGAAGCAAGAGATAGACTTCCGCATATACCTTGTTGATAATGAAAAACCTGTTGCTTTACCTGTTAGACGCATGGCTCCAAGGGAAAGGAAAGAGCTCAACAAGAAAGTTAAAGAGTTGCTTGAAAAGGGGTTCATAAGGCGGAGTATTTCTGAATGGGGTGCTCCAGTGGTGTTTGCAACCAAAGCGGATGGTTCACTTCGCCTGTGTGTGGACTATAGGGAGCTAAACAAGATGACCAAGAAGAATAGGCACCCACTTCCTAGAATTGACGACTTGTTCGACCAGCTCGTATGTGCTTTAGTTTTCTCCCAACTAGATCTGGCCACCGTATTTCATCAGCTAAGAGTGGCTGAGGACAGCATAGATAAGACCGCGTTCAGGACCCTGAATGGTTTCTTCGAATGGCTTGTCATGCCTTTCGGCTTGACAAACGCACCCGCCTACTTCGTAGACTTGATGAGTAGGGTGTTTAGAGAGTTCCTTAATAAATTTGTAGTGGTCTTCATGGACGACATTTTAATTTTCTCAAAAAGTGAGGAAGAATATGCTTTTCATTTAAGGGAAGTCATGGATGCTCTTCGTGCACATCAGCCGAAAGCAAAATTCTCCAAATTCCATTTTTGGAGAGATGAAGTAAGGTTTCTTGGATATGTGGTGTCCAAAGAGGGGATAGCTGTGGATCCCACAAAAGTAGTTGTGGTGCAAGATTGGAAGATCCCACGGAAAGCAACCAAAGTATGAAGTTTTCTCGGGCTAGCGGGCTTTTACAGAAAGTTCATTAAGGACTTTGCGAAGATCTCAGCCCCACTTACTAGGTTGACAAAGAAGAACCTAACTTTTGCTTGGGATTTGGATTGCGATGTTGCTTTCCAACGATTGAAAAGGGATCTAACAACAGCCCCGATTCTGACATTGCTTGATGGGAGTAAGATGTTTACAGTGTACACAGGCGCATGCAGTACAGGATTGGGTGCTGTCCTGATGCAAGAGGGTAGAGTAGTTTGTTATGGGGAAGACAGTTGAAGGTACATGATAAAAACTACCCAACTCATGATTTAGAGATAGCTGCCATTGTTTTCGCTCTTAAATCACGACGTCATTACCTACTAGGAGAAAGGATTGAATTGTTTACTGACCATAAATCGTTAAAGTACCTTTTCTCACAGAAAGATCTTAACTTAAGCAACAAAGGTGGATGGAATTTCTCGCCTCGTACGATTTTGAGATTTCTTATACCCCTTGCAAGGGCAATGTGGTAGCAGACGCCTTAAGTAGGAAAAAGCTGACATTAAGTCCTCTCTTTGTAGAAAGGCAAAGCTTGGAGTACATAGCAAACTTTGACTTTAGACCCTCCTTTGAATTTGTACCTGGTTTGTTAGCAACGCTAGAGGTGCGGCCTACTCTTTTGGACTCAATAGGAACCGCGCAGCGTGAAGACCCTTAGCTAGTTGATGTGATGGATAAGCTGATTAGAGGTGAGACTTCTAGTCACCTCAATAGATACTCCATCGATGACAAGGGTTGGGTTGAGACGGGATGGAAGACTATGCATCCCACAAGCAAGGGATTTGGTGAAAACCATTCTCTAAGAAGCACACCATTCTAAGTTGACCATACACCCAGGTGGGGACAAGATGTATAAAGACATAAAAGGGTTTTCTTATGGAATGGCATGAAGAAGGATGTAGCTGAGTTTGTCTCTAAATGCTTGATATGCCAACAAGTCAAGGTAGAGCAGAAGAAGCCTGGTGGTCTGCTTCATCCTCTAGAGGTCCCACAGTTGAAATGGGCTAGCATTTCGATGGACATTATTGATGGGTTGCCTAGGTCAAGAAGGGGCAACACCAGTATTTGGGTAATAGTGGACAGGCTCACTAAAAGTGCTCACTTTATACTTGTTAATAGTAGGAGGACTGCCCCATCGTTAGCATCCGTTTATCTTAAAAGGTAGTTCAACTGCATCAGATATCCTCTAGCATTGTAAGTGATCGAGATCCTATCTTTACGAGCGAGTTTTGGAAGAGTTTGCAAGAGGCTGTAGGCACACAGCTACGCTTAAGCACTACCTATCACCCTCAAATCGATGGTCATACGGAAAGGGTGAACAGAGTATTAGAAGATCTTTTGAGATCATGCATTCTTGATTTTTGGGGAACATGGGAGGATCACCTTCCTTTGGTGGAGTTCGCCTACAACAATAGCTACCAAGCCACCATAGGCATGACACCCTTTGAGGCCTTGTATGGGAGACCATGCCGATCACCAACTTGTTGGTGGGAGTCTACAGACAAGCTCGTACTTGGGCCTGACATGATCAGAGAAACTTCAGAGAAGGTGGACTTGATACGAAGACGATTAAAGACCGCACAAGATAGACAGAAGTCCTACGCTGATAAAAGAAGGACCGACCTTGAGTTTGAGGTTGGAGATAGAGTTTTCCTTAAAGTATCTCCTTTGAAGAATGTCATTCGCTTTGGGTCCGTAGGAAAATTGGCACCAAGATTTGTAGGGCCATTCCCTATCATTGAGAGGATTGGGAATATGGCTTACAAAGTAGAGCTGCCCGAAAGATTGGATAGAGTACATAATGTCTTTCATGTCTCTCATCTACCGATGTGCTTACATGAGTCGGCGAAAGTTGTGGAGCCAAGCATACTAGAGGAATTAGAAGTGGAACGAGAAGCGACGTTGAGAAGAGTTCCAACTCGTATCTTGGGTACATAAGTTAAAAAGCTACGCAATCGTGAGGTCAAGCTAGTTAAAGTACAGTGGAGTGACGCTGAAGAAGACGCGATGTGGGAGAATGAGGACAAGATACGCGCAACCTACCCTTATCTTTTTGAGGGTAGATTCTTGATCTCTTTTCCATAAGTTTATGCATACTTGCATCTATCTCTTAAGTATATCTCCTCGGTCCTGCTCTTAATCCTTAGGTAGAAACCAATGGATGTAAACATGTATTTGAAAACATGTTATGATTGATGGTTGCAAGTGGTTGCTAGTGATTGCTCGTGGATGCATACACACACACACACACACACTAGGTACTAGATCGGCTCAGTCACTTTCATATTGCATATGCATATATGTATTTATATATGGATTGAAACTTGATGTGTTATCATATGGACGTTCCACTTGTATGAATGATTCTGCACTCATGTAGAAAGTATGATTAGGAATAATTGCATACATAATGGGCTCATGGCACTGACATGATTTGCATCAAGGAGGTAAACTGAATCAGAAGACCGCCTGATTTTGCATTAGATAAGTACATATACACACACTATGCATATGATCATGAAAGCATTAGAAATCTTTTTAAGGACAATGGATGCCTGTGATTGATAGTTGAGTAGATGGATGTTGGATATAAGGATACATTCTTCTTAACTTAGAGATTTCGGGGACGAAATCCTTTAAGGAGGGGAGAATGTAACACTCAATATTTTCTGTGAATACAAAAATTAACAAATCTAAGAACACTCAATTTTTAGAAGAAGAATTAAGCAAAATGGATTACGCCATTGCGTTTGTCTCGGAATTCTGCTTAAGATAGAGTCCGAGTTTGCGTGAATCGGACTTCGTATGAAGAAGTTATGGAGGTTAGAAGATTTATAGTGTAAACAGAAAATAATAATTAAATAATAAATTCAGTTTAAAATTCGAAATTCAGCCAGGACAGTTGGGCGGGAAATTTCCCGCCCAAGGGTGTCGACGCCCCCCCCGGGGGAGTCGACATAGGTGTCGACCCCCCGTAGGTGTCGACCCCCTTGAGATCCACTTCCTGTGACGAATTTTTGTAGCCCTGAGCTGATGTGGCCTTCTCTGATTGGCCGATGACTAATTTCTAAGGTATTAGGGCTTATGTGTCATGCTATGGTTGGCTGGATGACACATCTCTTTGGTTTGATGGCTTTGATTTCTCCTAGACTAATCTAAAGGCTAGAATTAATCCTAGACTTCTATATAATCACCCCCAAACCTCAACCCTAGACCTCACAATCTCATTCTATGAAGCCATCATGTTGTCCATCCCTAAGCTAGCATAGCCTCCATCTTCTCCAAATTAGAAATCAAGTTAGAAAACTCCAAACAAAAATCCAAATTAGAGAATCAAAAGTCTACATCAAAGGATAGCTTAACAAATTCAGAAATCAGATCCCAGAATACAAGATCCATCCTTTTTCTGTAAGTTTAGTTATTATTTAGATTTAAACACCTAATAGAAATCCTGACTGTAATAATCGGATCTAGAACGATGCCTAATTCTGATTCAAGCCTATTCTTTTGTCAAATCTGAATTGCCTATGTCCATAAGACTATTGTGGCTGATGTAATGACACCTATCATGCCTATGAGACTGTTGGATTGACATAATGGAACCTATCATGCCTATGAGATTGTTGTGATCGATATGATGGAACTTATCATGTTGTAAATCCTATGCCTATGAGACTATTGTGATTGATATAATGGAACTTATCATGTTGTACATCAAAATTAGTGATTCTCTTAAGTCCAATTCTATCTAATATTTTTACCTATGGTGTAAATTGCCTAGCTTGTCCACACTTATTGTTAATGTACAACATTTAAACATGATCCTTGAATTGGGTACACCTTTACATGCCTATTTTTCCTTATGTCAATTCTTATGCTCCTTCTCTATCTTTCCCCTTTTTATTTTCTTTTGTGAGTACTAAGTTCATTCAGAACTTAGAATGAATCTCATTGTACGTGCGATTATAACGCGGGAAAATTGGGTATAATTTGATTTAGTAAACTTTGGCATAGAAAGTGAATGTGGCATAAAACTTGTACTGACTTCACTTGGGGGAATATTGGCATAAGAAGACCTAAACATGGACATATATGACAAATATGTAAAATTGGCTAAAGATGAACATGCCTAACCCGAGGTTAGATTGAGTTGCGGTGTAAGACTGCCCGGAACCGCCCGGCACATCCAGCGACCACAACAATATAGATCTAATGTGAGAGGTTAGCACATTAACCCAAAAAAAACCCGAGGTTAGATTGAGTTGTGGTGTAAGACTGCCCGGAACCGCCTAGCACATCCAGCGAACACAACAATATAGATCTATTGTGAGAGGTTGGTGCTTTAATGAATGAATTAAAGCTAAGGAACAGACATGCTAAGAATGGTCGGGTAAAGTTAATTAAGGCAACACTTAACCAATACAACATGTTAATTAAATAGATGGGTGGGGTTAGGTAAATTTGAGAATACTTAACCGTTATAATATGTTGATTAGGAAACCCTAGTAACGGGGACCCATTTCAGCAGTAACCCACATAAATGTATCACAGTACCCTAAACTTGGCCGGATGGGGCACGATTACTAGGCTGATTATAAGCGGTCAAAATAGCAGCGGGTGGTGCAGCAGTGTAGGTTCCGGCGGAGTATGGGCGTGCACGTACTCCAGAGTGGATAAAGCAGGCATTGGGCATTAGTAGTATACACTGTGCATCTTGAATTTGTGTCGGGTTTCCACCGTAGGAATTGATACACCCTATGGCGGGATCAGCACAGGTATGTACAATCAAGCGGGGCTGAATGACACAAGTAAAAAATGCATGCGAGTAGAAGCCTATTGAAAAAGGGATCACTTCGTTATGAACACATGATGGTAGTTGAAACATTCGTTAGTAGGTGCAAAGAAATGGAAATGAGTGCGATAGTATATTCAGTTTATCTTGTCTTGTCTTATGTTATCTTATTGCCATGGTATTGTCCTATGTTCAATTAATTCATGTCATGATCCTTTTACCTGTTTACATGTTGAATAGTCACTGGACTTACCAGGCTTATGTCTGACCCGTTTTCTTTCTCCTTCTTTTCTTCCGTTCCCTTCCCCCCCCCCACCCCCCAGGTCCGCAGGGAGGGAATACTTCAGCTTAGTGCAGACCTTTTCCAGCTTGAAGAGAGTAGATGTATTGCTTAAATTCTCTTTTCTTGGGCTATGGCTGTGGTTACACTTTTATGGGGGATTCATGTTGCTTTACTATTGTTTTATGCTTCTTTATGTACTTGGAGTTTTAAATCAAGACAGATGTTTTATTGTAATAATTTAGAAGTTGGGTTTTGAGACAATGCTTGTAATGTTTTGACTGAACTACGTTATTTATGAAATGATTTCAGTTTTCCGCTGTTTATATGTCTGTCCTGTAAATAATATGTGTCTTTTACCTAAAATGCTTCACCAAAGTTAATGCATTCCCTTTGTGAGTGACCTTAACGGAGGTGGGGTGTTTCAGTTTTCCTCCTGCTGAAACCATTAACCCTCACCATATTCAAACGCATTCGCTCCACCTTGGTGCTTCAAATGTATCTACCATAAACTCATCTGAATCATATCCCTACTACATGTGTTACTAGAAAATCCTACCTTCGATGCTCATCTTTTCGAGAAGAAGAAACCTATACGTACAAAAATCAAGATTACTCTCTCCTCCAACCTTCAATTGACCCCATGCCACCGTTATTCTCTTCGACTTTATGTTCTCCATATTTTCCTTTACGTTCCATGATCTAATTCTCGACCACGGAGGTTATGCAATCAAAAAACTGGAAACTGGACGTATTTGGTGTATCTCAACGTCGTTCACTCCAATGAACCAATTGACGAAAGCAGACCATGCACAGATTTGTATAGGCAGCACAAGCAACTTTCATGTTGGTAGTGTTGGCTAAAAGTGGAAGGATTGACCGGAGCAACATGGATCATTAAATGTTAGGGTTCTGTGGTAGTTAGGGCTAGGGTTTTGGAATAAAATTATATTATTCTAGAATTATATACCCATATTTATAGTGGAAGCTTCAAAATGGGTTAAACGGGCCCGTAGTTAAATTGACCGAGCTGATAGAACATAAAGTGCGATGGAATATGTCTCGAGGCTATTTTTTTTTTCGAATATTCAATTTCCCCAATTGGAATTGATATGCATTTAGAGTTCACACAAGCAAATGGTAAATCTAATTGTAACAAAACTTACCTATAAGCATCCCTTCACCATTATGGTTTCGAAACTATAAATTTCATCATAATCTGACACTACGTGCTGAAATGACAGTTGCACGCATACAAGACCATTTTCCCCCTAAAATGTCAAAACTCAATATATGGCAATCCTAATGTTATTTCTTCACAAAACGATCTATCCAAACTCAACATAAGTTGTTTCAAGTTCTGACTCGATCATATACGGAAGGTTACATTCTGGAACTTTCAATTAGTTAACAATTAATATTTAAATAACGTATTTAAATATCCAATAGTTAAAATGTAGATCGTTATAGTTCTACAGAGAATCTCCCACTTGTAGCAAGTTGTTCGCTCGTGTTATCTTCATCTTGCGTATACACATGTAGATTTGTATTTATGTATCTGGAGATAAACTCATTCAGTGTGCACAAATTTATGTTATACCCCGTAGTGTGGATTATTATGACCACAGCTTTGCAAATGATTCCATTTATCTGTTCTATTTATTCATTGTACATCTTACACCCCATAGTATATTTTATAATATGTGATTTTGTGTTCTATGTTATATTGCTAATTATTCTAAACCACTAATTAGTCATTGTAGTTTTGTTTTCAGTTTGGGTTGCATATTTCGACTCCAACTGAAAAAAGATTTTTTTAATATACTAATCAGTGTACCAATGCTCACTTAAAACAAAATTCATGAATGTTTGTTCCTTTCCAGCTCTATTTTCTGCACTAGAATATCATATTTCTTTGTAATACCCTTTGTTAGTGTGAGTCACGGGGTGATCCACCACATGGACTAAATGAACGATGGTAATATAAAAAATAACTTAAGTAGTAAATAATTATAATTATCCCTTGTAAACATTTTGAAAATTCATTGAAAATTTAGTTATGGAAAATTCTAACATTATATTCTACAACTATTTTTAGCTTTTCATTTTTGAAACTCTACTAGCTGAGTTCCCATTTTTGTGCTTTGTTCAGTTTTTCGGATTATAAAGATTATTCAAAATTTATAAAGTTCCTTTTGTACTAAATTATACTTACATGTTGTTAACCTGCTTTGTGACCAGGCTACCCAAAGCAAAGGACTTGAATATTAACATACATTGATCAACAATCGCTCGGATGAAGTGGCGGAATATGGAACAACTTGGATTTTGGCATTTGTGAAAACTGGTTAGCCCCCTATCGATTCGTGACCCCCTCCTGAGGGCGGTTCTTAACTCTGTCCTGAGGGCGATTCGTGACCCCCTCATGAGGGCGGCTCATGACCCCTTCCAGAGGGCGGTTCGTGACCGCTTCCTGAGGGCGATTTGTGACCCCTGGGACCATGACCCGACCTGACCATCACCACCAGATCCTCACCTCAGTTCACCATCCCGGCTCATGAACCATGACCACGAACCGCGACCAGGAACTGCTACTACACATGTAGATCTTGACCTATTCTAGAGGCTGTGACCACTCCTACTTTTCCAGATTGGGCTCCACGTGTCCTACCACGACCCGGCCTCCACATCAGCTCTCCTACAGCTATAAATAGCCCAATACTTGTTATTTTTAGGGGACTTTTCTCATCTCAACATCCATGGCTGCCATGGCTAACACTTCTCCATCGATAATTACCACCTTATTTAATAAAATTCAATGGATTCGGAGAGAATTATTCATTGAATTCGAGTGACTGAGAGACAAATATTCCTTGTAATTGTAATCTCTGGATGAAATGAGAAAATATGAAGTGGACGTAGGCTCGTTAACGCCGAACCACTATAAAAATCCTATTGTCATGCTTTTTCCTGTATTTTTCATTTATTTCTTCCTATTTTATGCTCGAAAATACAATGATTTGGGTGTTAGGACCATTTTTTGGTCTAACATTTTGGTGCTTTCACTGAGAGCGGACTGATTCTCAACCATAGATCTTCTCATCTACTAATGGATATCGTAGTTCATTGAGGGGAGATCCGAAACTGATTTGAACGATTCACTGACTACTTAAATGCATAAATCTTCGTGGCAGTGAAAGACGTGGCACAAGAGAAAAGGAGTTGCGAATCCTAAAGCCAATCGCAGATCGTAGAATTCAGGCTGCTCGTGACCTATTCCCAGCTCGTGGTGGCATATGTGATCCGCAGCCCTCTTGGTTCATGAAACATACTCCGACCCGCTCGTGAAAAGACTCACTCCGACCCGAGTCGACGATGAGATCACAACCCGGTCCCAAAGAGCTGTCACGAACCGACTTGAGGCGAGTTCCTCGTCCCGACCCAGAGAGGTTAGACCGACCCGACCTGTAGCTATGATCTGAATCACGACCCGAAAACTTGCTGAACCACGAACCGTGACCCGAACCGAAAGAAAATAGCGAACCACGATATAGAAAATAAATCATGGACATAAGTCACAATCCGACCCGAAAAAGTACCCCACTTTTTGGAGAAAATGCAATTTTCAGATCTTTTCCAAGAAGGCTCCGTCTTCCAAAATCGAAAAAATCATGCGGACCCCCACCGGTGCTGCGCCCGGACCCGCTGATGGCTCGCCTTCGGCTTAGAGCACGGCTCGCCTTCGGCTCGGAGTACGTTTTTGCCTACAATTATCAGCAACGCTTATTAATCGAGATTCGGTAAATGGTCTGAGGATATCGATAACAAATTGGCAACGATTGGGATTCTTCCTAGAGTCGTAACACCTATTTACTTATGTTATTTAATGTGAGGAGCTATTGAAAATATTCGGCATGTTGGCTATGACAGTATACGAGATAATGATTGTCTCATATCAGCCTCCTCTTCTAGAGCTCCAACAGTGTATAGATTTCACTAATCAACTGATGATATTCCTCAATGAGTAGTGATCACCTAGTTTACATAACTTAAACCTGTCCAACAAGCGGAGTCCCTAACGACATTGACATAGAACTATCCGGACACTATTCTGAAGATGACTCAGAAGATCCCAATGACCATGATTCTCAATGATGGGATACCCGATAGCAAGTAAGGATCCTAGCTCTACAAAGTTACCGTCCACTTGAATGGCGTGGCGAAAAACATATGTCCTGCGGTTCACTCCCTGAAAAGCTTAGCAAACCTTTGCAATGCCTATTTGCCGTCAATCGCATCGAGGAAGATTGATTTCCATCGAATAAGGTTGGATCAATGTACTTTGGTGCCCAGAGTTAGGTACCAATTGGACCACTGCTAACCATGATTGGACATACGGATCCTTGCCCGGATGACAACAACTTGACTGCTCACCAACCACCATATGACCTTGGTCAAGAGATGAGAGTTCGAGATTAAAGTAAATATGAATCAACCATTAGCTCTCTACTTATTACTTTCATTGTGACAGAACACATGAACATTACTTCACAAGCTATGCTATCGTATTCAAGCTTATCTGATCAAGGTCTAGACAGACCAGGTCTAACAAAATTCAGAGCTTGCATTGCACCCTAGTGCCTATTGCTAAATATCCCAACCGAAGATGGAGTGGGAATGGTCTATGGTGACCAAGTTATTGGAGAAGCCGACTATTTGGCTGGATGGAATATGCTACACAACACAGATGGCGTGAAAACCAAAGACTCTTACCCTCCACATGAAATGGAGTGTGAAGGAGTGTCAATATTGCGAATAAAGGGAGCATCACAAAAGGAATTGCCCGATGATCTGCCAAAGACATAGATCCCAGAGAGGATAGTAATTCGAGATGTAAAAGGGTGACATCTAATGACGCAACTTTACATGTTATGATTGTTGACGCCGACCTGACCAAGGTCTTGATATCGAATCTCATTTAGACCTCTCCAGAACGAGGGAACTGACAGGCATTCTGCAGGCAAGCCTGGATGTGTTCGCTTGGACCTATGCTAATATTCGTGGGATTTTACCATAAATTATGAGTCATTTGTCGGGTATAACCCCAAAGTGTGCTTCTGTCAAGCAAATAAGATGTATGCTCAGTCCAGGGAGAGTAGCTTCCTTAAACGAAGAAGTCGGAAGGCTGACAGGCAATGGTTTTATAAGAGATGCCACACATCCCGCTTGGATATCAAATCCCGTCCTTATAAAAAATGCTAATTGAAAATGGCGCACATACATCGATTTTTCAGATTTGAACAAAGTTCGCCCAAAAGGAAGCTTCCCGTCATTCAGAATTGACCAGCTTGTGGACTCAACGACTAGATATGAACGTCTCTCTCTTATGGATGCGTGATTAGGTTACAACCAGATTCTTATGCATGTTCCTGATCATGAATAAACATGTTTTATCATGGACCTTGAACTGTACTGCTATATGGAGATGCCATTTTGACTGAAGGATGCCGAGGCAACGTACCAACGCTTACTGAATTATATGTTCCACAACCATAGTGGAAGGCTCATGGAAGTCCACGTAGATGATACTATTGTGGATTCCGAGCGATCAACCTACCACGTTTCAATTCTGACAGAGATTTTCCATATCTGGAATGAAGCTAAACCCTTTTAAATGCTTGTTTGGCGTTGCGTCAGGAAAGCTTCTTGGCCTCATAGTTAGCTCACACAGAATCGAAATCAACCCATATCAGGTTGCAACAATCATAAACATCCATTAACAACAAAGAATTGAAGGTGTCTGAGGCTTGGCGGGAAAGTTGTCACCACTTGCACATAAGGAGGATAAGGTCCATAAACTAGTCTATAATGTGAGCAAGAAGGTAGCTGCGGTAGAACGCAACTGCCCAAAGATTGAAAATCTTGTCTAGAGCTTGTTGATTGCTCTAAGAAAGGTCCCACGTTGCTTCCAAGTTCATCCGATTGTGATACACACTCATTAGCCACTACGACAGTACCTGCAACGACCTGACACGTTTGGAAAATTGCTCAATATGGGACATAGAGCTGAACTAGTTTGATATCAATTCCCTCCTAAAGAAGTCCATACGAGGGCCGACATTAGTCGACTTCATCGCTGAATGTACCGTTCCCGAAGAGGACGTGTTAGATGAATAAGATGGTCCATCAAAAAAAAAAAAAAAAACACTCGGTAGATGTATATAAACGGTGCAAAGAATGATTGACGGTTCGACGTCGAAGTCATATTGATAACTCCTGATAAGGACGGTCAATTTACTGTGCCTTACGATTGGAATTTGGGAGCTACTAACAACGAGTTCGAATACAAGGCCCTGATTGGTAGGTTGAAACTTGCGAAGGAGTTGGGGGTGGCAGCGTTGAACAACTTTTGTGACTCGCAGGTTATTGTTTTACAGATTCGAGGGGAATTCCAAATGAAGGGACCACGACTCGCAGTTTACCTAGAGTGGATAGAGAAGTCGTTAGATGGATGGGAAGATTACAGCATGTCTCGTATTCCGCATACAGAAAATTAGAAGGCAGATAATATGGCCAAGTTAGAAAGTTCCTATAATTCAAAATAGATGGAGATGATGCCAATTGAGACACTCGAAGCTCTAAGCATTGATCAGATGGAAGTTGATCCTGAATTGGAGACCGAATCCTGGAGAGAGTCATGGACAACCCCCGTAAGAAACTTCCTGTAGCATGGAATGCTTCCGACAAGGAGAAGTGAATGGCATACCATCGTTCGTTATGCCTCAAGATATGACATGCAAGGCGACGTTGCTTATTTTCCCTGGAAGATAGTCCCAAGACAGACACCAACGAGTCCCACTGCTGAATTCGCCACCCTAAGTGATTCGACGAAATCACTAATCAACTTCCCCCTTGTAGGGAAATATATGTGAATGAAACTTATGAGGAACGACGTTTTGAAGTTAGAAAGCAAAGATTCACAATTTCACTTCTTTCATCGACTATCGACCAAGTAACTCATGCCCCAGACTCTGGGGACAACTAAAGATTTGAGCATGGACTGCTCATGATTACATCATCCGATTCAAAGCTGATACGTCAGGAGGTTGCATTGCCGATTGCCTTAGTCTTGCCTGAAGGTTAGCGAGTTGAAGATTTAGAATGCTTACACCTAAATGTTGATTGATTTCCTGTGTATCAACCCTTATCCCTATGTGGGATTGAAGGTATATCAGCAAATTTTTGAGATATGACTATCTCACCAACAATAATATTCTATTTCCTAGCATGGAAAGTATAAAAGATTCTATAAGCATGATCCATTGTTCTCCTGCCAATTACCATCCTAGCATTGATGTGATGGTGTGATACCATTAGCGGTACAGACATGACTAATGACACTCAATCCTTTCCCTTGACATGGGGGCAAGAAGGAGATTCAAATGAGATGCAACCTTGTCACTCCAAGACCCCGATCAAGGCGCCCATGATTTGATACTGGTCATGTTTCTAACACCCGCATATAGGGTTTTTGGAGCAAAACCATAACGATCCCGACTGAAATGCTCGTTTACAAAGCCACGCCCTTCGTTTGAGGAAAGTTGTATAGATCGAGGTGGACCATTAACTCCTTGGCTCACGCGTGGCAGGCCTCAAGACAATTGTGCATTGATCTTTACATTGCAAAGTCGGAGTCCGACTCCAAATGGACGTGGTGTGACCGTCTATATGGCTCAATCCTATCCTCGATGCCACCAAATTACATGAATCCCGATAGGGGGCAGCAATGCCCATTGATTTGCATACTTTTCAATAATGCAATTTTCTTTTACATGCTTCTTGAGATATTGACATGACTAACTCATGCGATATGAATGATGCAGGTACCTGAAGTTTGGTGCTAATCAATCCTCCTATAAATTGATCAGAGGAACGCAAAGTTTCGGCAAACGTTTTCTGGCTGTTTTCCCGACTAACTCTTATCCTCAGAGCTTAGATAGAGGTATAACCAGGGACGAGTGTGATGGGCGTGATATGATTAAAGACCACTCAATCCATGACTCTAACACTCATGATTTGAGAGAGCGTTTAAAGGATGATACTGCAATGTCCGACCAAACTCCATTCCATAGTCGACAGGATGAGAAGACATGATTATTGCAAATAACCACCTTTACCCATAAGTCAGGGATTATGAGGTAGCATCTCGGCAAGGTGATCCGACCTCTTTCCTGAAAAACTCCATTCGCCAGAGTGAAGCATGGAATAAGGACTAGAACTGAATTTGAGAATGAAACTCGAGACCAGAATCCCTCTCTTTGAACTAGAGCGTAGAAGGAACGCTGAGGCGAATGGCGCGACAGTTCGCCTGAACCACTCTAACTCTCATGATTCGAGAGAGAGAGAGAGAGTATAAAGGACATGAAGATGATGTCTTCCACTCTAACTCTCATGATATGAGAGAGAGTATAAAGGACGAGAAGATAAAACGTCCATAAGGCGTGAAGGTGCACCATGCTTAAAAGATCGCCTTAATTCCACTCTACCCTTGGTATTCGAAGGGAGAGTATAAAAGCATCAGGGACTGTGCACTGCAAATGAACTCTTACCCACTAAAGGATTGGGGAATAGACTAAAAGCTGAGTTCGAACTCTATCTTAGGCATACGGCAGGAGAGTATAAAGGCATTGCGATTACATGCCATGAAAGGGCTCCTACCCCGCTGTAGGATCGGGGGCTAGAATGGAAGCTGAGATCGAACCCCCGGGACGTTGGGGGCAATATACTGTCAATCCTAATCAATCTCAAAAAACCATGTCCAGGCATTTTATTCACGGTTGATTGGGGGCGCGCACACACACACATCATATCTCTACGATAGCTGCAATATGATATGCTATTTATTTGCAGGAATTTTGATTTGCATGGACATTGGGTTAAAACCCTCATCCGATCTATGATGTGATTTGTTGTTCATTACTTAGTATAATAATGCTCTAATTACAAATAGATTTGATTGAAATATATAAAACTTGCAAATGTATGATATTGCAGGAATACTGCATTATCTACTGAATGCAGATTCACATGACAATTGGTCAGAAATGCGAGGGTCGAACTCGCAACAACAGCTTATCAGGGATGATACGAATGTCTCTTGAGTATAGAGTATACTAGCAGTTGGAAAGACCTAGCGAGGCCCCGGTGTTCTTGGATTTCTATCTGGCCTTAATATGATCTTGAGCGATCATTGGTTTTCTAGCCTTAACACGATCTTAAGCGATCATCGGTTTGATGGCCTTAAAACAATCTGGCACGCTTGTGATATTCAGGATTTCTATGGATTGAATATTTCTTGGACTATCCAGAATACGTCTTCCTTCGTTAAAATTTGAAAGGGAAGTGATCATACCACCTGTCTTTTGTCGTTACCCTGGAACTGAGGGCACGTCTAATGAAAACATTTACAAGCCGCATAACTTAAGTGCATCTATTTAACTTTTGCTGTGATTTTGACAGGCCGTTCGAGGGCCATTGAACGGCTGCAAAGAGAACGTCCATTTGCCGATCCCGACCTACTCCCAGACTGAAAGCTCAGATAAGGATGGACATATCCCATGTTGTAGTTAGTTACGACACAACCGCCTTGTTCCGACCTTTCCCCTAGTGCAGGGGTAAGTGGAACACTCGAGATGATCAGGATTTGATCTTTCGTCGTCCGGTGTCGATCCTCAAGGCCTGGATGGGAGACAAGAGATTAGCATGGGCTAAGTAACAAAAAAATTGAATTTCACCTAACTCTGACTCATGATGCGAAGAGGGAGTAAGAATCCAGAGAAGATATGGACTCGAAGTATACTACTCAGAGAAAACCCCCGAGGATGGGGGCAAGGGATACAAGCTTTAAGCAGCATGGTTTGACTACTTGATGAATCTATGCACATTTACTATCTTTGGGGTTCCGTAAGATCCCAGACTACAACCAAAAGGATGACTCCCCAAGATTGGCTCACATACGTTCGAACAGCGGATCATCATCTAGGATCAAATAATAGAAGACTGATTAATGGCTACTGTATATGCGGAACCAAGAAGCCTACGACCGACTTTCAACTATTTCAAAATTTCATGCTGGGGACACCAGCGGTGGATTGGAAAGTTGAGCAACAATCATCAACTCGCTTGAAATGATTCAAGCAGTGACGAACTTGGATCTCAACCATCAGTTCGAGTAGGGCATGAATAGATCACCAGACGTGCAGTATGCGGATTCGATCCAAAACATTGTGGTTGAAAACATGGAAAATGGAACAACTACCCATAACATCTTAGATGAGAATGGATGAACTGTAACAAACTCAGGTTATACACGAATAACTTCAGCTCCAACTCGAATGGACACTCGAGTATCATAACACGCTCAACTCCATGCTGAAACACAACAATTCGAAGAACAGGGGCCTGGTCGGGTCGAATAACTCAATTCACAACCCAGGGACAATATCGACGTAGAAACAAGAATTCAGCGAAGACCCCTTCGTAATCTTAGATTCGATGCTGGGGAATCAGTCCTGATCTGGAAATACATAGCAGCTTCTTAACGACACTTCTCAGGATGATGTGGATAATGACAATAATAGCCTTCTCATATGGGACATTATGATCCCCTGTTATTCCCCTAGACTTCAAGATTTTCCTATGATAACATCTGCTCAAAGGCTCTGATAAATTCAACCCTGAGAGAATGGAGCAACATCCAACTCCTGAAGTGATAAGGACAAAGGAAAAGCCCTAGAAAAGGATGATAAGAGTATGCAGTTCCAAAGAGAAACCTATTTCACTGATCAAGTCTATGATATTGTTTCTCAAAATCAATGGAACCGAGCATAAGAAAGAGGCTCTATAAGACTAAGATGTCCATTTCCGACTATGCTAAAGCATGAACGGAGGGGCCCAACTAACTTTATAAGGACATTCATCCACTCGCATTTAACAAGCTTACTTAACTCCGCAACTGATCCAATGGGAGCAACCGAGTCCGCTGACGCCCGATGAGGCAATCCTCACTATCTGACTAAAGAGAAACGATATCAATGCGAGTGTAATTCGACCATTTGCATATGCGACACCAACTTTTGCAGACTCGAGAGAGAACACAGAATGACTTGGGCTGGCTAAGGTTATTGAACCTGCAACTCTTGCCCGATGCAGCGACGAGAAGTATAAAGGCTTAAAGTTTGGATGTCCGATTGACTTGACTCAACCCCCACTGACTCTAGGGGTATAAGCATAGACTTCGCTTGTCCTCCAATGGCATTGAGAGCACAAGCATAAATTCCTAGGCTGACTTTGAAGATGACCCTGGCGTGGAGCAAGATTTAAAGCATATGAACTATATCTTCGGAACTTTACATGATTTGTCCTGCCTGTTCAAATAAGCTAGCTTATAGGTCAAATGTGACTTCAAAGACTCAAATCGAAGTTACATCAAAGGGAATATGTGATAAGTTTCTTTACTACCTTACAATTGTGAAGATCATACGAGCACTGGTTCACATGATTTCAACAACGTCCTTTACTGACTTGTATGTGATTATTGGATTACGAAACAATCCAGGGCGATTGTAGATTCTTTTGACCACGACAGAGAGTGATCATGGCTTTCGGATTCCTTACTGTTATGATTCAATGCGATTTTAAGATCCTGGATCAATAACAAAATATAGTCCAGACTTGAGTACAAATGACAAATTCATATGTTGATTCTGATGTGCTTTGTCCCAACCATCTAGATACCAACTCAAAGCTCGAGGATTCTTGAATTACTCAGTGATTTGGATGGATACTTCATTCATTGACTCATATGTAAAAGAAAATCTGACCCGACAATGCACTTGACTTGAATGATGACGTTGTTTGGCAATGACCTGTGCATGTAGGATCACGCTCAAGAGCCAACAATTTAGCATGATTTTTGATGAATGAATTAGACCTCTTGATTCGACGAGGTTTAAACAATTATTTGATCATCTCGAATGCTCCTTCCATAGAACTTGGCCTGGCTAGCCCCATGGAACCAGTACAACAATTGGATAAGGCCTTCTTAAGGATAGATGACGTTCCGAAAAGATTCGTCTTGATTTATTCAAAGCACATCTCATCTGCGATAAGATGTACTTTGGGGGGCAAAATGTTAGCCTGCTTTGTGACCAGGCTACCCAAAGAAAAGGACTTGAATATGAACATACATTAATCAGCAATCGCTTGAATGAAGTGGCAGAATATGGAACAACTTGGACTTTGGCGTCTGTGAAGATCGGCTCGCCCCCTATCGGTTCGTGACCCCCTCCTGAGGGAGTATCATGACCCCCTCTTGAGGGCGGTTCATGACCCCCTCCTGAGGGCGGTTCGTGACCCCTGGGACCATAACCCGACCTGATCATCACCACCAGATCCTCACCTACTCTCACCATCCCGGCTCATGAACCGTGACCACGAACCGCGACCAGGACATGCTACTGCACATATAGATCTTGACCTATTCTCGAGGCTATGACCACTCCTACTTTTCCGGATCAGGATCCACGTGTCCTACCACGAACCAGCCTCTACATCAGCTCTCCTACACCTATAAATAGCCCAATACTTGTCATTTTTAGGGACTTTTTGAAAAGCCGATGTGTACGACTTAAAAGATCTATATGGATATAGTGGAAATATATGTGATACGCTAGCTATGTAATATGCAATGCAAATAAAATCTAAGTTACCGAGATATATGACAAACAAAGTAAATGCGAAAAATAAAGTAACTAGAGTGACACTAGGAATTTTATACTGGTTCAGACTTCCCGTCCTACGTCCAGTCCCAGACTCCTTCTGGAATTCACTATCAACACCCTCTCTTCACCCGGAGGAATAAGTCTACAATACACTCGAGTACCAACACGAGTGTCCCGCCTGAGCACCATCACAGGACTTCAACAACTAACAAGAGTTTTACTTATGATTGTATTCTTGAATAACACCGAATAGCCAACAGTTGAGTACACACTTCCTATAATCTTATCCTCAAGTATATAACATGTATGTGAAGATTGAAGGAAGTATATTACTTATTGAATCAAGAGATATAAAATAATTTCAACGATTCAACAAGTAATTTGAATATTGGAGAGCTTTTTAGTATGCAAGAATGTATAGAGTTTAAGATCAGAAAATATGAGAAGATTCGGTGATTTGGAAAACATGTTTGTGATGTGTATATAATCATTGTAGAGTTGTCAACTTCTATGAAGATTTTTATCAAAGAGATGCACCCATTTCCTTTCAGAAATGAAGAGGAATCTCTTCATGAAAGATGATGCCTTTTAGAAAATATGGCTATTGCAAAATATGACCGTTGGAAATATGACTGTTAGAAAATATGACCATTGTAAAATACGACCTTTGTAAAATATGACTATTGGAAATAAGAATTGTCTTTTCGTGAAATGTCTTTTCGTGAAGTGTCTTTTCGCGAACTGTTTTGTCGAAGTGTCTTTTCGCGAAGTTTTTTTCAGGAAGTGTCTTTTTGTGAAGTGTCTTTTCGTGAAGTGACGAAGTGTCTTTTTGCGAAATGTCTTTTCACGAAGTGTCTTTTCACGAAGTGTCTTTTCGCGAAGTGTCTTTTCGTAAGTGCATTTGTGTACGTTATATATTTTGTGGATAGATTTTAACAATATATAACACATCTAAGACACAATTAAATAGATAATCATAACATACATCACTTTTCCTTTAATCTTCTCTTCTTCCTTGTCATGAATCAAAAACTTGTGATCTAATATTCTCCTCCTTTTTTGATTGATGACAACCTCTTGCAATCTTATAGAGTTAATTATTTTCTCCCCCTGAATGTATGCTTGCATATATTTATCTCCCTCTGAATATAAAGCTTCTCTGCCACATGTTGTTAGTGCATACATAAAATACTTACCATTTGTTTCCCTGTAACAAAATGTAAGTGTATAATGCATATA
This sequence comes from Allium sativum, assembly GCA_030737875.1. Taxonomy (NCBI): domain Eukaryota; kingdom Viridiplantae; phylum Streptophyta; class Magnoliopsida; order Asparagales; family Amaryllidaceae; genus Allium; species Allium sativum. Next base: position 384,575,904 of record CM060915.1, read on the forward strand.
TATTCCACAATTTTTCTCCCCCTTTGTCATCGATTAAAAAGAATATGTAACATGATAAAGCAGTAATCGAGAACAAACAGGAGAAAACAAGCATAGATAATTTTCAAAGAGCATACGAGACTACTGAACAATGGAACGGTCTAAAAAGTAATACCTTTAGGAAAGACTTATCCGACGAAGTAACTAAGCTTGGGTTCTACTAGGAATAAGCCCATATGAAATAGGATATGAGTTGGGAGGCGTCTGAGACTTAATCGTGTTTCCAAAGAGCTGTGAATGAAGTTGTTCATTTGAGACTTTTTATATTTGAATTTTCTAAGACACGGTTGTAATTATCATTGGTCGAGGCGTTATACTTAAAAAAGAAAAAGAAAAAGTGTGTCATATTCTTCTTCGTTATTTGTTGATGGAACTTCCAATCTTAATGCATAGCACACTGAACGTCCTTCTGGAGTCTCTAGAACTATTCATGTAGTTCTTTCGTATAGCTCAAAAAATAAAAAATAGTGATTTCACTAGCCAAAGGTGTTCTTTCATAGGTAGGCAGCCAAGCATCTCTTCGTGTAGCGAAATCGGTTGGTTGATTGGGGAGAGGTTGAGGAAGTGATGGAGACGACGATACTCGTGCAATCTAAGTCGCAATGAAGGACTATCATCAATGCGGTTGGAGCCGCTAGATCCCACAGCAAGTATTCTCAATCCTCCCCATCCCAGATGGTCAATTCTTGCTCGCTCTATGGACGAGAGATAGCTACTAGTATATGAGGATGCAAAGCAGAGGATGATGGCCACCAACAGTTCAGTAAACCACTACGCATATGTGGAAGAATCGAATATTATACATCCATATAGATCCCGAAGTATCCTTCTCTTTGTTGTGGTGTACCTGCATAAAATATGATGCATATACTTTGATACCCACTTGTTTCGTTTGGGTCCAGGGATTAGCCGAAAGGTAACCATACCCAAGAGGGCTTAATGGAACCTTTAAAGATAAAATTTTCATTATTAACTACTGAATCAAAATAATCATCTATGTATTTTTCTCTGTTTTTCCAATTTACAGGAACCCAAATACTTAAATAATTTCTACTAATATTTCTTTTCGTACTTCTAGATTTATTATAAAGATATCTAGTCATAGAATTTTTCAAATTTCTATAATGATTGGATCTTGGATGTGCATAGGTTTTATTATATCCTAAACCACTTTTTTCATGTAAAGGTCGAGATCTAGATAAGATCATATTTAAATCATTTTGACCTTTATTAAATTCCATGAACTTATTTGTACATTTGATTCTACAGTCACAATTGATATTTTCAAAAGAAACTTTGTTATTAATACCCTTATTTAGTTCAAAATTCTTCCTTTTTAAAGTACTATTCTCATTTTCGAGACAACTTATTTGAGATTCTGAATTATCTAATAATGATTGTAAATTTTCAGCAGTTTCTTTTGATTCAGAAATTGTTTTTTGCAAAATATTATTATTAACTTTTAAAGTCTCACATTCTTTATATAATTCTAAGTTTTTTCTGTTAAAGCCTCATTCTCTTTTTCAAGAGACAAAATTAAAGAACTAGAATTATTTGAAGAATCTTCTAATATTGTATTTTTATTTTGTAAACTATCGATTTTCTCTAAAAGAATATTGTCTTTATCTTCTAATCGCTCATTTTCTTTTTGAAGGAAATATTTTTGAAAAACAAGCTCTTCTAAGGAATTTTAAAAATATTTGACTTGTTCAACTAAAAAATTGTTTTCCACTTTTAGCTTGGAATTTTCTTACTCACAATCTTTATACTTGGCTAAAATAACTGTATTAAGTTTACCTAAACTTTTAAAATCTTTTAAGAATTTTTCATGGTCTAACAAAAGATCTTTATATAATGAATCTACACATACCGATTGTGATCTGACTTTAGCCATGAGACATTTGCTTCCTTGCTCTCCTGATTCTAGTTTGTTGCTCTTCCACTTTCTAAAACCATGACTAGATTTCTTTATTGCCATTTGTTCTAGGATGTTGTTACGATCTCTAGAACACCAGGCTCTATATGGATATAGCGGAAATATATGTGATATGCTAGCTAAGTAATACGCAATGCAAATAAAATCTAAGTTACCAAGATATATCACAAACAAAGTAAATGCAGAAAATAAAGTAAGTAAAGTGACACAAGGAATTTTATATTGGTTCAGACTTCCTGTCCTACGTCCAGTCCCAGACTCCTTCTGGAATTCACTATCAACACCTCTCTTCACCTAGAGGAATAGGTCTACAATACCACCAACACAGATATCCCGCCTGAGCACCAACACAGGACTTCTCACTTGAGCACCAATACAGGACTTCAACAAATAACAAGAGTTCGACTTCTGATTGTGTTCTTGAATACCACTGAATAGCCAACAGTTGAGTACACCCTTCCTATAATCTTATCCTCAAGTATATAACATGTATGTGAAGATTGAAGGAAGTATATTACTTATTGAATCAAGAGATATAAAATAATTTCAATTATTCAACAAGTAATTTGAATATTGGAGAGCTTTTTAGTATGCAAGAATGTATAAAGTTTAAGATCAGAAAATATGAGAAGATTCAGTGACTTGGAAAACATGTTTGTGATGTATATATAATCATTGAAGAGTTGTCAACTTCCATGAAGAGTTTTATCAAAGAGATGCACCCATTTCCTTTCAGATAGGAAGAGGAATCTCTTCATAAAAGATGATGCCTTTTAGAAAATATGGTTGTTGTAAAATATGACCGTTGGAAATATGACCGTTGGAAAATATGACCGTTGTAAAATACGACTGTTGTAAAATATGACTACTGGAAATATAAAGTGTCTTTTCGCGAAGTGTTTTTTCGTGAAGTATCTTTTCACGAACTATCTTTTCGAAGTGTCTTTTCGTGAAATGATGAAGTGTCCTTTCGCAAAGTGCCTTTTTGCGAGGTGTATTTTCGTAAAGTGTCTTTTCACGAAGTGACAAAGTGTCTTTTCGTGAAATGTCTTTTAGCGAAGTGTCTTTTCGTAAGTGCATTTGTGTACGTTATAAATATATTGAGGATAGATTTTAACAATATATAACACATCTAAGACACAATTAAATAGATAATCATAACCTGTATCACTTTTTCTTTAATCTACTCTTCTTCCTTGTCATGAATCAAAAACTTGTGATCTAACACTTTTCTCATCTCAACATTCGTGGCTGCCATGGCTAACACTTCTCCATAGATAATTACCATCTTATTCAATAAAATTCAATGGATTCGGAGATAATTATTTATTTCATTCGAGTGATTGAGAGACAATATTTCTTGTAATTGTAATCTCTGGATGAAATAAGAAAATATGAAGTGAACATAGGCTCGTTAACGCCGAATCACTATAAAAATCCTGTTATCTTGCTTTTTCTTGTATTTTTCAGTTATTTCTTCCTATTTTATGCTCGAGATACAATGATTTGGGTGTTAGGACCATTTTTTGGTCTAACACATGTTTTCCAATGATTTATTAGCATGAGTAATAAAAAATCTTTAAGTTGTAACATGTGCCTATATGGAATTTTAGTTTGTTATGTACAACATTCGAAAGTGATTACATGATAACCTGCAATCTATTAGTGGAACATCTACATATAATTTTTAATAATCATGAAAAGAAAGATGTTAAAGAAATTTATTACATCTACTAAGAGCATTTCAAACCCAAATGTATTTCCAGTTTATTGTGAATGACTGCACGTAGTAAACATTATGATTTAACTTCTAATATACGGTGCTAAAGTAATCAAAATGTGCAATACGACGGGACACGTTTTTGTTAGACAATGTGGAACAAAATATTACTTCAGGACATTGTGATTCACAATGTTAATCGGTACTTACCACTAAATTTTTGATATCTATGTAAATTTCGGTATACAAAAATGTTAATAGCGGTGAAAATGCTAGTTAATTCTGATGTGTAATCACATTTACTGAATAAACATAACATTTTTTTAACCATTTATGTCATACTAATATTTAGTAAAATAACAATGTTAAGGATTGAAGATGCTTTAAACAAAATAGTGTTTAAAATTTACTTTTACAACTTTAGTAAAGAGCGAGTATAAAGAACATTTATTACAGTATGGTCATTTTGTGCAATTATTGTATGTTTCTTTTTAAGACCAATGATATCAATTTTTGAAACCATAGGAAAGAATTGACTTCTTTATTTCCTTTTTTATAACAATTTCGAATTTCTCTTCATGTATCTTGGATTTGTTATTGGTCATACTGATGGGAGGAATAAGCTTCTTCTTCCGAGGTTTACTTTGATTGAGAAATATATCTAAAGGAAGACAACCAGATATTACGGATGGAAATGGGACAGATAGGGTGCGTTTTTTATTCCCTAGACATGCTTCATATTTTTTAAACCTCTCACCAAACCAACTCATAGCCCCGATGCAGATCTGAAATTTTGCTCTAAACTCCAAACTCATATGGGTCAGGGTAGATCTGAACCGTTCGAAGACCTAGGGAGATTGTGTTCTGAAATACAAATTTATTAACTCATATATTTTGTCACTAAATGATTAATTAATTACATATAAAAATGTGTTAAAATGATAAGAGAATATCGTAAAATGAGTTTACGATAATAGTTCAATGGATATGCATTTGTTACTCTATATTTATCATCGATACAACTTAATACTATGAAAATTTTATATGTTATCAACTGGAAGTATAAAGAATTCATGCCATAATCCTACAGCTAAAAAAACTAAATAGTAACAATTATAGTAATAAAGCAAATTTATGATATTTTAGTAGTGTAGTTTGGGTTGTGGCGGGCCAGCTTTGCCATAGTCTAACTTTAGACCCGAAACTTTCAAACAAGGATCGCAAGTCTTTTTGTTCTGAATACCCAATATGACAGGCCTAAACGAGCCAAAACCAAGGTGGGTCAACCGGGTTTGGACCCTTGACCCACCCTATTGCCTCCTTACTAGAAAATTTGTAATGTCTTATTAGGGTTTCCTTGAAATATTGTGTTAACATTCTGTGATATTTGCCTGCGAGTTTACTAGTAGGAGGACATTTCCAATCAGAACTAGCACTGAAAGCTCTTGTAAACCTTTAAGTTTGAAGGATATGAAACAAAAATACAAATGATGCCAATTTGCATTTGATAGGATCCTATGACATGTCGGGAACAAAGCAGTCTCTTGCTTGAAAGGTCGAGAAATCACAACCGTCCTATTAATAATTTGCTAAGATCAACTCTACATATCCATATCATTAGTGTCACTTTCAGGATTAGGTTGGGATTTAAAATGAAACACACTACCTTAAAAAAGACATACAAAAATATGTGCATACCTACAACTCTAAAACCTCAATAGAATCTAACATAACCATTTTATAAAGAAAAAGCACACATTTCATACCACAATCCATTTTTTTCTTCAACAATTTCTTCATTCTTGCTACATCATGGCAAAATCACCAGAACACATATACATACATGATCTGGATTCTACTCGACCAAGCCCGAAGATAAAGAAGAGCCAGCTTTAAACTCCTTTGAAGAAACTATGGAGTACAGAAAGTCTATAGTAAAGGAATATGGGTTGAGATCAGCTATTGAACATTTCCCACTGGCTTTAAAGAAAAGAAAGTTCAAACATACAAAGACTAGCAGAAACTATTTGTGGACCCAATTTGTTTAAAGTGAAGAAAGAGGAGTGCTTGGGATGTGTTTTAATTGGACATGATAAGGTTTATCAGGATGATATATGCAACATAAATATTGTGAAGAAGAAAATATTTTATTGGTTATATGATGATTGATACATTCAGCAGTAGTGTACAGGTTCTGTTAGGCACATCAGAATAATATGTAGAGAGATCGATCAAAATTGAAGTTTCTTTTTAAAATTTTATAATATAAAAACAGAGAGCTACTACTCTTAGATTTGATTTCATACATCAGTAGATGAGATACAACTGTCTTTTATAATGCAATGCGTTCTCTGGAATATTCTAGATAATGACTTATCTAGAATTCTCTAATATGTCATATATAGGAATTCTTTATTCTTAAATTATTCCTTACATTAATACAAAGCAAATTTATAAATGCAATTAATTGTTTCCTAATAATAAGGTTACTTCCAACAGCTTAATCTTAAAAATTAACTTTTAACAGTCCTCCTTAATTTGTAATTTTCAATTGCTGCTTGAACTTCTCAAACTTCTCTAATGTGACTGCTTTGGTGAGGAAATCTGCAGGCTGCTCATTTGTGCTGATGAATTCCATGGAAATCTCCTCCTTACTAGTCAATTCACGAATAAAGTGATAACGAATCTCAATATGCTTTGTGCGAGCATGAAACACTGGATTTTGGGTCATTGCCACAACCAACATATTATCACAATAGATCTTCATTGGCTTGTCTTGAATTTGCTTCATATCATTTAGAATCCTCCGCAACCACACCGCTTCACAGGCTACCTCTGTCGCTGCCATGTGCTCAGCTTCAGCTGAAGATAAAGCTACAGTCTTTTGCTTCCTTGAACTCCATGAGATTACATTGGAACCGAGACAAAATATATATCCTGATGTGCTCTTCCGATCATCCAATGCTTCTGCCCAGTCACTATCAGTGAATCCGACTAACTTGCATTTGTCCTCTTTGACATATTGAAGCCCACATTCTTTTGTCCCTTTTAGATATCATAAAATTCTTTTTGCTGCAATCAAGTGATTGTTACTAGGATTTTGCATGAATTTTGAAAGTATACTTAATGCATGACAAATATCAGGCCTTGTATGAGTGAGAAAAATTAGCGAACCAACCAAGCTTTTAAATATCTTTCCATCCGCCTTCTTTGCACCATCATCTTGCTTTAATTTTTCACTTGGCATCATTGGTGTGTTAACTGGTTCGCAATCTGCCATGTGAAATTTTTTAAGAATGTCTTCAATGTATTTTTCTTGTGAAATAAAGATTTTGCCCCTTGATTGTTTGACTTGCATGCCCAAAAAATACTTCATCAGACCGAGATCCGTCATTTCAAAGTCCGTCATGATTATTTCCTTAAATTCCTTAACAAGATTGTTGCTGGTACCAAAATAAATTAGATCGTCAACATATAGACATACAACCAGAAATTCCTCTCCTTGATTTTTCACATAAAGGGCAGGTTCGTTCTTGCTTTTTTGAAAACCATTTTGAATGAAGTAGTTATCAATCTTGCAATTCCACGCTCGGGGCGCCTGCTTCAGCCCATACAGCGACTTTTGAAGCTTATAGACTTTATTTTCTTTTCCTCTTATCACAAAACCTTCTGACTGCTCAACATATACCTCTTCCTTAAGCTCGTCATTAAGAAAAGCAGACTTCACATCGAGTTGGAAAACATTAAGCTCTAATTGCGTTGCAACTGCAAGAGCTGTTCTAATGGTTTCCATTCGAACTACTAGAGCAAATGTCTCATTAAAGTCAATTCCGGGCTGTTGCGAATATCCCTTTGTAACCAGCCGTGCTTTGTGCCTTGTTATAGAACCATCTTCGCCATATTTTGTCTTATAAACCCATTTCAGGCTAATGACTTCTTTATCTTTTGGCAAGTCAACTAGCTGCCATGTTTTATTTTTCTCAATGGTTGTTATTTCTTCTTTCATTGCTTCAATCCACACATCTTCTTTGCTTGCATCTTCAATGCAGTTCACAAGAAAAAAGAACAACATTGCATGAGTCATAAATATCTTCTAATGAACGTACCTTTCGAATTGGAGAGTCCAAGTCTTCATATTCATTTTCATCATTTGAGCCGTAACTAGGAGCAGTATCTACATGGATACTTTGCTGAGAACTGTCAGGTTGTGAGCCATTATTTTGAGATCTTTTAGGCTCCATAGAATATTATTTTTGGTAGCCATCATGATCCCACTTCCATGCTGCCATTTCGTCAAAGACAACATCACTTGAGATAATGAGTTGATCATTTTTGGGATTTAATAACTGATATCCCTTCGACTCTTCGCTGTAACGAACAAAGACACATTTCTCTCCTTTCTTCTCAAATTTATCTTTGTTTGGGCTCTGGTTCAATGTATACGCTACACTTCCAAATACTTTCATGTGGTCTACTTGGAGCTTTCTTTTATGTCAGGCTTCAAATGGTGTCATATTTCTAACAGCTTTAGTTGGCGAACGATTCAATATATAGACAGCCGTGTTGACAGCTTCAGCCTATAATTTCTTTGGCATGGATTTTCCTTTCAGCATACTCTGAGCCATTTCAACAATTGTTCGATTTTTCCTTTCTGCGATGTCGTTTTGTTGCGGTGTATATTGCACATTAAGCTGCCTTGCAATCCCTTCTTTCTTGCAATGATTCATGAACTCGCTGTAAATAAACTCTCCTCCACGATCAGTTCGAAGAGTTTTTATTAAGTGTCCACTTTGGCGTTCTACAAGAACTTTAAACCGTAGGAAACTTGAGAAGGCTTCTGATTTTTCACTTAAAAAATAAATCCACATCATTCGAGTGTAATCATCAACAAAAAGAATGAAATATCTCTTGTTATTCAGTGAAAGAGTCCTTGTAGGACCAAAAATATCAGCATGTATCAACTCCAAAGGAGCTTTTGCACGCCATGAAGTTTTCGGAAAAGGAAATCTATGCATCTTGCCAAAGATACAATCTTCACACACTTTATTTTCCTTCATGATGATAGGAAGACCAATGACCATATTCTTTGATTTCAGCAAATGCAACCCCTTGTTGTTTAAGTGGCCATATCTCAAATGCCATAAACGAGACACATTAGAATTTTCAGATTTGAATGCACAATTTTCATTTAAAGACAAAAGTAGGCGGAAAATTTTATTTGGAGTCATGTCAATGTTTTCCACTGTTAAATTACTTTTCTTATCAATGATCTTGCAAGAACAATTATCAAAATTCACCACATATCCTTTTTGAACAAGCTGCCCCACACTTAAGAGATTTTGAGCTAAATTTGGCACATAAAGTACATAATGAATAAGTTTTTTTTTTTTACCTTTTTTAGTGTGGACTGCAATGGTCCCCTTTCCTTCAACTCTTTGCGCCTTTCCATCTCTAAGCTTTATCTCTGATGAAAGGCTTGCGTCAAGTTCTACAAAAATGTCTTTGTTGTCAGTCATGCAGTTGCTACAACCACTCTCAATATATCAAGCATCTTGTGATTCATTTTCAGCAGATAAACAAGAGTAGAAAAACTGCTCTTCATTTTATTCACATGTAAAATTTGCTTTGTCCTTCTCTTTTTTATTTTGATACCAAAAATCTCTTTGGGAATGATTAGGAATTCGACATCTCATGCTTTTGAAGCGACAACTTTCAGAATTATGATTTGATTTATTGCAAATAATGCAATGAGTGGAAAATTTACCTTGCGTTTTGTGCTCTTCTCGTCTTTGTTCTCCTTTGGATTGATTATTTATCTCGCTACCCTTTCATTTATTCTGATATTGCTTCTAAAATGTGTCCTTCTTGGAGTTGAAATACCTTTGTTTCTTTTCTGAGAAGCTGAGATTAGACTGGAACACATGTTCCCATGTACTAGATGATGTTCTGTTAATTCTCTGTTCATGAGCTTTAAGTGAACTCATTAACTCATGTGTCGACAGTTTTTGATAGGTCTTTTGGTTCCTTTATAGTAGCGACACAATGATCAAATTTTTGAGGTAGACATCTCAATATCTTCTCTACCACCTTCTTTTATTGGATGCTATCTCCAAGACATTGAATTTGGTTTACGATTTCAGAGATTCTGGAGAATAAATCTCTGATATTTTCAGATTCCTTCATTTGCAGGTTGTCAAAATCTCTCCATAAAAGATTGAAGTTTAATGGAGATAACTTTGTCATTGCCTCGAAATTCTTTTTGCAAAACTTCCCATGCTTTTTTTGCTTTTATTGATAATTCTTGGATAGATAGATTTAACCACTCCTTGTTTGATATACCGAAGTGCAGTGACATCTTTCTTTTGATTTTCTTTGTATAACTTCTCTTGTGCAGTCATCTATCTTGTGGAATCACCATCTGCAGGTGGCTCCGGATAATCTTTTTCGATGACATCCCATAGATCATGAGAGATAAAGAAATCTGTCATCTCACTGCTCCAATAGTCATAATGCTCGCCTTCGAATATTGGCACTTCACTTGGGGAATATTTGAATATTGTAGGGACTACTGCCATTATTTTGAATGACTGATCAAGGTCGTTGATAAGGCTCTGATACCAAATTTGTTAGGCACAGTAGAATAATATGCAGAGAAATCGATCAAAATTGAAGTTTTTTTTTTAAATTTTATAATAGAAAAACGGAGAGCTGCTGCTCTTAGATTTGATTTCATACATCAGTAGATGAGAAACAACTGTCTTTTATAATGCAATGCGTTCTCTGGAATATTCTAGATAATGTCTTATCTAGAATTCTCTAATATGTCATATATAGGAATTCTTTATTCTTAAATTATTCCTTACATTAATACAAAGCAAATTTTAAATGCAATTAATTGTTTCCTAATAACAAGATTATTTCCAACAGCTTAATCTTGAAAATTACAAATTAACTTTTAACAGGATCTTATATACAAAGTATTTGAGATACTGGCTTAATACAGTAGTGTAATATCCCGTTAATTTTGACTATTTAAGTCATTGATCTTAAATTTAATTAATGATTTTAAAATGGTTTTGAAATATGTATTAAACAACAAATGTAACTTAGAATGTATTGGTTTAAATCATGAAATCGATTTATAATGAAATACTGATGTTTGAAATTTGTTATTTTTATTTAGAAGTGATTTAAATAATTATTTATTGAAAACATCAGATTTTAGTCACTTCGTTTGAATTGGTTTTTTGTAATAACTCGCTATTTTTAACGATTTAAATTCTGGTTCAAATCGAATTTTTATTTTGGAAATATTCTATAATTTCTTATTATGAGAATTTGAAATTTGAAATATGTACAGTGAGATGTAGCAGCTATGAAAATTTCGTTGGAAAATTTGAGTGTTCATCAATCGTGCAATTTTCAGTCCGAAGTTGCGCATAACAGTTCAAATTTTAGCGACCGTAAAATCTCTCCCAAACCAGCTCAGATAAACATGAAAAATATTTTATTTGTTGTAACGAATCTAACGGCAAAATTCATTTCACAAAAATCGAACGTTTTGCCCTCCGTTTTCCCATCCGTATTTTTCCGTTGATAGGGGTCCATAACGCATTTTTAAATGGAGCGTCGTGACACTGCAAATTATATAACGTTGTGTCTGTCTCATCGCGCTGATTAGTGCAATATAACCATTTTTCAGTTTTGGTGCTTGGTTCACGACAAAATTTCAGAAAGGCTTGCGTAGTTCATTTTTGAAACAGAGTCACTTGAGTTCGATGTGTTCCTATTCGGGTCCCGCATATTTTTTCTAGTCATTTTGGATCTGCAAAACTCATCCTTTTGTTTTACTAAATCGTCCATTTTTTTTTTTCATTTTTTTAAAACCTTAGTAAGGGAACATATGTTTTCAATGCATATTATATTAAAGTATTCATGTTCCAGATTCACGTAAGCCATCCATGCGATATGCATATCCTTCCCTCTTCCTACCAACTTCATGTGTATGTAACTATGTTGAAAACGTCTCATGACTTTATCAGTAGAAAATTTTGTTTCTTGAATCAATTAATAGAAACGAGTTCAGTAATTAAAACCATGCATATTTATTTCCAAAGTAATAAATGAACGTGCACCTTGTTTACATTCCGAAAGTCATGCATGCTCCTATTCCCCAAAACCATCCGTTCACTAAACCTTCGTTGCCTTATTTTCCCCCTAGTTGGGTATCATTAGGTTTTCATCTTTCCGTTTCTTTTACGTTTCAATGTTGTTAAAATTATGTTTCTATTTCCAAAAGTATCGCCTTGTGAAACAAAGAATAAAGCAGATCTTCGTGTGTGTGTGTGTCTATATATATATATATATATATATAAAAACCAAAATGCAGCAGCTCACTTGATCTTTTCATCTCTCCCACTTCCCTATTTTATTCTTTCGCGCAACAGCCACTTCCCATTCCAACTTACCCCATCGCCCATTTTTCTTTCCCACGCCACCAACCCGAGTTCGCCCACCTTCCAGGATTCCAGCGCCCTACTTCCCACTGTGTATTGGCCTTCCCACCACCGTCCATGCTGAACCCCAACACCGTTGTTCCCCTCGCCTATGGCAGCCGAAGCCATACGCCTCCACACCATTATTTCCTGTGCCCAGTCCCAAAGTTCATGCCCCGTCAAGCCGCGCTGACTGCTGCTACCCCGAAACCATTCTTTGTGTGACTCTGACCCATGTAGCTAAAGCTGAGCCTCCCAAGTCCGAGCCCTCTGCCTGCTTTCTCCAACTGAGTCTGCCTGAAACTCAAGCTCTTCCCATCCAGTTGCCATTACCGTGAAGCCCTGCTTCCCGACTCAAATCCCAACTGAACTCTGCTCCTGTGTTCGTGGTGTGTTTGTGCGTGAGTTCTTTGTGTGTGGTAATATTTTGATGGATATGATAGTGAGTTCTTTATTCTGTGTTCCTGTGTAGTGTGTGCTGTGTGCATGTGTATTTTATTCGTGTAGAGTTTGTGTGGCGTGAGTTGTTGAGTGAGTTCCTTTTGTGCTAGTTTTAGATTTATTTGTTTTGAAAATTATGTGTGTATATATATATATATATATATATATATATATATATATATATATATATATATATATATATATATATATATATATTTTAGAACTATTTATAGATATAACGTTATATTTAATTGGTACAATAGAAATCGTAGTAGAAACTCTAGAAATTTTAAATATACCGTTAGATGATATCACTAAACCTGATTTACTAGAAGAATTAAAATATATATACCAGGGCTTATGTATAACATATGCCCCCCATATCATTAATTAAATATACCCTTAAATATACCCCTTAATATACCCCTTATATTTGGTATCAGAGCCTCTAAGATCAAAGGCCAAAGAATAATGAACAAAAACAAACCAAACAATACATCAGAATATAATAGGTTTGAATACTTAAACTTAGAAATACATAACCCTATTCAATCAATCATTTCATTGGATAAACAAAAACATAATTGTTATCTAAGAAATCATGAATACCTACACTTATTACATTCTGAAGATAAGCATTTAAATTCTGTCACAGATTTAATAATACAATTAGGAGATTCTTTACAAAACTATAATAATAGATTTTATAAACTTATAGAACTTATTTCTGAAAGTATGACTTCCAGAAATAAAAAACTACAACAAATTCAAGATAATCAAGATTACATAAAAACCTCTTTATTAAAAATAGATGAATTTGACATTACTGTAAGAAAACTGACTAAAAAATTCAAGGCGTTAAACCTTAAATGCTTTCCAAACAAAACAGACATCAATTCCCTAAAACAATTAATAGAAGAAAATAAACCAAAAGAAATTGAAACACAATCTAAAGATCTAATACAACAAATCAAAAATCAATCTGCAATAAACAAACAACACTTTGAAACACAAATACAAAAAATTGAAAAAATGTTACAAGAAATCAAGTATATACAATTAAATTAATATGGGATATGATAATAAATGGTACATAGAAGCTACAAATCATGTCAATATGACATTCAAAAAATCTGATAACATAGCAGGATATAACAGAGACAATTTTACAAGCAGATCAGATAATACATTGTGTTTAATGTGTGATACTATTATTGCAATGATAACCCAAATCCATGATAGGTTAGACCTTATAGAAAGGCAAATTACTAAACTAAATATATCAACCCAAGAAAAAGATAACGATATTAGCCTACTAACAGAAAGATTATCAAACTTAAATATAGGACCATCAGAAGAAGGCCCAAACAAAAATAAGATAACTAAGTTAAGTTTTCTAACTTTTAAAAAATTAGATAACACACAATGAATATAAGACCATTTGCAGGAACATCTAGAACCATCACAAGTACTGATGATAGACCTATTGAAAGTAATAGTCTATCCTCAAATACATGGATGGACAGTATGCTAAGAAGATCTATTAGCTCACAATCCCAACTAGAAGAAATCATAAATGTAGATAGTGATTTAGAAGTATTTTCAAATAATCAGCTAAATACCCTAAATCCCAGAGAATTATATAGAACAGGAATGTTTACCATAAATACTGGATTATACAGACACCATAGAGAAGAAATATTATCAATTAGTGATGGAAGTCAACAAATAATAAATTTAATGTCAGCAGAAGCAATCAAACAATTAAGAATACAAAAATATAAATTAATTCATTTAGGATTAATAGTTATCGGAATAAGAGGATTAGTAAGACAAAAAATAGGAGCTAAATTACTAATAGTCCTAATAGATGATAGACATAAAGAATTAGAAAAAGGAATTTTTGGAACAATAGAAGTAGACATGAATAACAATATAGGAATTGTTTATGTATCTCCAAACTTTACAATGACATTAGCAGATTTCTATAAACATATAAAAGTGATTATACAAACAAAAGGATTTGAAAATTTTAATGGGAAGAATATACTATTAGATATAACATTTTTAGGAAAATGTATGACGAAATACACACCTAAAATTAAAATAAAACTTGATGAAGTAATAAAAACACTAACTTCAACAGGAATAACATTTTTAAGACCCATGGAAATAGATTCTTCAGTCCTAGCAGGACATGAATGGACAATACAAAATCCAAATGAGAATACACTCACATTAAAACCAAATGACGTGGTAACATATACAAATCCTAATGGATCTATATCTTTAAGGTTTAAAGATTATGGACCATCTAACCAACAAGAAATAGATTCTGATGACGAATCAAATTCAGAATTACAAAGAAATTTATAAATGGATAAAGTACTATATCCTAAAGAACTTGGAATAATATTAGAACCTTATGAAATGTTTGAATTAGAGCATCAACTTAGGAAAAATAATCAAATAAACAATAATACCTTTGTATACACTGATGATGAAAACAATATAAGAATAAAAACCATACCTACATTAGAAGCTTTCTTAGAAGATTCTAATGAATTAATAACTAATCAAAATAATGAAACAATAAAAATAAACAATAATCAGCTTGTTAATGAATTAATAAGCGAATATACAGAACACTTGGACTTAATGGAAGCCCAAGGAGAAAGTACTAGTACAATAAACTATCCTCAAAGATCAACAGTAACCTATCCCCAAAGATCACCAGAAGAAATGACCTATAGACTAGGACATCCTCCTAGAACAAATGTAAACCCCTACACAAATGAAAACAAAAATTTAAGGACAACTGGAAAAAGATTACCAACAGAAATAACATTCTTTGGAACAAATTCTGTAATACTCAATGTTACTGAATGTCATCCACAACTATTAGATACCTATCTAGAACAATGGACTGCTGCAATAGCTAGAGACTATTCTGCTAAACACCCAAACATACATTCAGGAGAAGAAATGGTAAGAATTGCAGAAAA
This sequence comes from Allium sativum, assembly GCA_030737875.1. NCBI lineage: Eukaryota > Viridiplantae > Streptophyta > Magnoliopsida > Asparagales > Amaryllidaceae > Allium > Allium sativum. Next base: position 384,591,540 of record CM060915.1, read on the forward strand.
CTATTTAGGTGATGTTGCTAAAGGAATGTGGGAAGCATACAAATCAAATTTCCCAGATGAAGTAGCCTCCCTAGTAGCCCAAGGTGGAAATATTTACAATTTTGCATATTTAATACATAGAATAATAACTGGAAGAGAAGTAAATACAGGATTAACTTTAAGACAACAAGAAGCTATGAGAGATCTAGAACAAATACAGCTATTAGATTGGAAACATATAATAAAATTCTTAAATGAATTCTTATACTATGCAACAACCTCTGGAAATTATTATTCTAAAGAAATAGGAGATAGACTATTTTCTAAATTACCAGGAGATCTAGGTAAAGAAGTACACAATTCATGGAATGAAATGTATCCTAGAGTTCCTAAGACATATGATAATATAGGAATCCGAATAACCCATATTATTTCTGAATTAAAGAAAAAATGTACATACATACAAATACAAAGAGAATTAAAGCAAAAGAATTATGGATTCTGTTCACAAATATATACACCCCAACAATATGGTTCTAAAAATCCTATGGCTAGTAAGCCAAAACCAAAGAAACAGTATACAAAGAAATACTACTTAAGAAAATCAATGGCTAAAAAACCATATCTAAATAAAACTAAACATGTCAGAAAATATAATCCTAGAAAAACATATACAAATACTATTACATGTTTTGCATGCAACCAAAAAGGACATCTTTCTTCTGCTTGTCCTAAAAGACATAATTTATTTACTAAAGAATCAAATTTAGTTGACTCTGTAAAGGAAGACTTGGTAGAAATAACTTCAGATGTTTCAGAAACTTCTACAATATATTCTATAATATCACTAGAAGGATTAGAAGAACAAGAACTACCTTCTAGTTCAGACTATTCTTTAATAGAAGAACTAACAAAAAACCAGACAAATCAATTAGATCATTTTGATCAACTATTAAACTTAGTAAACAGAGATGAATGTGAACATGACTTTAAGTACAAAATGGGAACAAATACTACAAAATGTTATTTTTGTCCTTGGTACCCTGCCTTTGACAAAAGATTTAAATGCAAAATATGCACTATAGAGATATGTTACTCCTGTGCAGAAAAACATTTTGAACTGAGTATACCAAATGAAAAGAAAATACAATTTACTGACAAAAATAAAATCAACGAAGATAGAATAAAAATTTTAGAAGAAAGAATGAATAATTTAGAACTAGAATTAGAAGAAATCAGAACAAACTTATATCAAATAGAACAAAATAGAAAAGGAAAAGAAATCATCACAACAAATAATTCTAATCTAAACAATTTAGATATACCCAATATTGAAAACCCCATTGAAAATAACTTAAATAATCTAGACAAACCAATTAGTATACCCTTAATATGTAATACTGAAAAACTAAGGGAACTAAGAATTCTAACCTTGTTAAATATAAAAGGAATAGAAATACAAGTATTAGCATTCATAGATACAGGGGCTACAAGCTCTACAATATGTTCAAAAATAATACCACACCATTTAGTCTCTAAAGCAGAAAAACCAAAACAAAGTACACAATTTGATGGAAAAACAATCATTGTAACAGATGTTGTAAAAAATGTACAAATAAGGTTTAGTACCACCTGTAATGATTGGTCCCAACATTACCCCTTAAAACACCTATGGGTAACAGAATTAAATTTAGGGAGTATAACTTTAATACTTGGATTAGATTTTTTATTAAATGATAACGGACAATTCTCTTTTAATAAAGATTATCTACAAATATCTAAAAAAACTACGTTAACACCAATTTTATCAGAGTATGCGCTTAAGAAGAGTGGTGGACAGAAAGAAAAAGAAAAACACTGCACTTGTGACACACCTGGACAATGTAAAAAACAAAAAATAATACAAGAACTACAAGAAGAAAATCTTGCAAAACTGGATAATGAAGATAATACAGAATATAATACAGAATTAAATGAATATGAAGACAACTATGAGTATGATAAAAATAAAAACGCAGAACTTAGTATAGAACTGATAAATCCAAACAAATTAAGTAGAATTTTACTAAGTACTGATGATATTGACCAAATAATTAGTAGGTTAGAAAAGATAGAAATAATAGGAGAAAAACCACTAAAATATTGGGAAAACGATTCAATCTACTGTAAACTTGATATAATTAACTCAGATATAACAATAAAAACTAGATCACCAAAATATGACAATTGGATGATAGAAGAATTCAAAATGCATATACAAATACTAAATAAATTAGGAATAATAAGAAAAACAGATTCAAGACATAGAACAGCAGCATTTGTAGTACAAAAAGAATCAGAAAGAAAAAGAGGCCAATCTAGAATGGTAATGGATTATACTAGACTTAATGATAATACAAATGAAGATGGTTATTGTATACCAGACAAAGACATTTTAATTAATAAAATCCAAGATAATTATTGGTTTTCCAAATTTGATCTAAAATCCGGATTCTGGCAAGTAAAAATGCACCCCGAGTCTATACCCTGGACTGCATTCACATGTAGCGAAGGACATTACGAATGGTTAGTAATGCCATTTGGATTAAAAAATGCTCCACAAATATTCCAAAGAAAAATGGATAATATATTCAGACATTGCAATAAATTTACTTGTGTTTATATAGATGATGTACTTGTTTTCTCCAAAACAAAAAAAGAACACATCTCACATCTTTATACCATATTAAGGCTATTTGAAACTCATGGCTTAATTATGTCTAAAAAGAAAATAGAACTATTTAAAAATACGATAGATTTTTTAGGAGTAAAAATAGGAAAAGGACAAATAGAATTACAACCCCATATATCAAGAAAAATACTAGAATTCCCAGATAAAATAGAAAAACTAAAACAGTTACAATCTTTTCTTGGATTAATAAATTATGCCAGACCATTTATACAAAATTTGTCAAAATACACAGGACCTTTATATAACAAAGCAAGCCCAAAAGGAAAAAGAGAATTTAACGAGGAAGATATAAAACAAGTTCAAAAAATTAAGGAAATAATAAAAGATTTAAAACCTTTAACATTACCCCTTGAATCAGAATATTTAATAATAGAAACAGATGGATCATCTCATGGATGGGGAGGTATCTTATTATCAAAAACCAATAGGTATGACCCTAAATCTACAGAAAAAATATGTAGATATACTTCAGGTACATATAAAGAAAAAGGATATATGACATCATTGGATTATGAAATATTAGCTATAATATATTGCATTGAAGCATTTCGTTTATTTATAATATCTCATAAAGAAATTACAATCAGAACTGATTGTGAAGCCATAGTAAAATACGTTGATAAAAGAAAAGAAAAATCTATTATAAATAATAGATGGATAAAATTAAGACACACTATATTAAATTGTGGAACCAAAATTATTTGGGAACACATCAAAGGAAAAACAAATAAACTCCCTGATATTCTCTCAAGACTATTCATATAAACATCCGGTACATATTCCAGGTACTATAAAATTATACAATATTAGAGGATTAATATACATTATTATAAATATATCTACAGACAATGACTTCTCAAGATTGCAAAAAATTCCTAAAGACATACACAAAGAATAGATTTGTGACAAGCATCCCATTAACAGAAGACCAACACCTTGTGCTAGATAACATATGGAATCTACGAACAAATTCTACAGACAACAGCCAGAAAATGAGCATTCTATATACCCTTATAGACATATTCTCTAAAAAAGATAGAAGATTCTCGTACTATTGTCTATTCAATGGCCCAGATGCAGGAATATACACTTCATGGGAAGAAATAGGCACCAAAATAAAATACATAGAACAAAATCCTAAATATGGGATACCTTGGTTCAAAGGATATTACGATAAAGAATCTGCTAAAGAAGCAATAGAAGAAGTACTTGGAAAATATTATATAATTTCAGAGACTATAGAACAAATCCAAAATATATCCTCTGGAAAGCTGATAAAAGACGAAGTTTCTTCTTCCAGTAATATTCTAAGTCTCAGACCAGGAGCCACATTTGCTGCTATAACCATGAAAGGCAAAGAAAAAATGGTAAATCTTGGCACTCCTCCTCAAGTTCTGGCACTAAAACCACAAAAACCTAAAGAGGAAAATCAGCCTAATTTTCCTGATCAACTACAAAGAGAACTATATTTTCTCCATCACCCGATAGAGCTGAATATCACAGAATACAAAAAAGCATACAAATTCCTCTCAGCCATTTCAGAAAAACAAATAGAAGGAATCCAAATAAAATGGGAAGTAGTCAGAAACAAAAATATATCCTGTACAAACCAATACAAAGACTGTTCAGAATTTATGACTGAATGCAAATGCACAATAATTGCTTCCTATCCGCAGGTAAATATAAAGATGTCCCAATATAAGTTTCTGATAAATGAAGGCACTACATATGATCCACAATTTCTGCTAAATTATGGATTTATATATAAACTATATCTTGATGCTTGGACACAAACAGAATTGCCTGAACCTATTGGGAATGTAGCAGATTATTTCTCAGAGGTACTAGACACGGAAGTATGCCTAGAAATAACCTCTATACCACCCCATTTTGGTAAAAATGTATTTGATCCTACTAGACATTTAATAAAATTGAAGGCATACAATTTTGATCCAGATTATCCTGAATGGGATAAACATTTTACTCCATATAACTTCTCTACAACAAAAATGTTCGAACAAAGTGCATACGAAAGATATCGTGCATACATAGTTGGAATAAATCAAGGATGGATAGACAACAGAGATTATATCTTAGCCTCCGAAACTCCTGTTATCAAGACATACATTAGTAAAAATATACAGGAATTTAATCCCAGGTTCAAAATGTTTGATATATATCACCCTAAACCAAATATAATTGCCAACTATAAAAAGATACCAAGAGTTAAAGAAGAAGACAGAGCTTCACAATACAGCACTGAAGATTTGAATGATTGAAGACTTGGATGATTGACGTAAAGAAGTGACAAGAAATAAAGAAGCCTATAAAGTAAAATTATTCCCCTAGAATGAATAAAGACAGAAGACATTATGAAGATTCGGCACTAAGGATTTGACACTACCTACCAGATAAATGATAAATGCTACGTGAGTTGGCAGCTAGTATGTATTATTAAGCCACTTGTAAAAATTATTGTACTATGCTAGTTTGAAAGTATGCCAGCCTATGTAAATTATCTGTAATGTTTTTCTAAGTGGGAAAATCACCCACACTTGCCGGTAGAAAACTTGCTATGAAGGCTATATAAAGTATGTAAGGCCTTCATGAAAAAACACGGAAAAAATCTCATTGTAATTCTCCAGCAAGTATTGTAATAATAATTTCCTTTGTGCAAAGCTTTTTAATGGCGTCCTTATATTGCTCAATGTTCTGCAACTAAACTTTCTGGTCAAAGCTAAGGGAAGAAAGGATAAGAATTCTATAGCAATGTAAGATCATTCTGCCAAAACTTTCTCTGGCTAAATTACTTGTTTCTAATGATATATGTGCATGAATACTATCTGTTTACGAATATTGTTAATTTGACACCAGATATTGGGATTATACATCTCTCTTAAAAACTAATCCAAAAGACGTAAGCTCGTTTAATCTAAGTACCTATTTAAAATAGTTGGGAAAATGAAGAGAGCAACAAGGTGAGGATTGTTTTAAGAAAAAGGTATTCTGGTAATAAAAAACAAAACTTTTTAAGCAGATTTTATTTAAGTACAAAGTATCAAAGATTTAAAGCAGCCAGACATGAACTTACTGTTATAGAAATTTATCTGATTACTCCCGAAAGCTTTGATCGTTCCTCTAAAAAGTAAAACAAAGAACCGTTCTAGTTTACTATAAAGAAATTTCCCATTAAAAACCCAAACATTCTCTCAAAAATAAAAATAAATGGAAACATTAGAACAACATTTAGAAGAAAAGTTTTTATCAAAACTATTCTACATAATGAAAAATATGGAAATAAATGAAAAACAACAATATGAAATAGTAACTATTTTTAAAAATAAATATACTGAAGAATTAATAGACTTAACTGATGATCCCGAAATTGATTTGGATTATGCCATAAACAGCATTAACAGAACTTTTATAATAAACAGCCCAAAAGAAACAAAACCAATAAGTGACAGAACTTTTAAACAATATCTAGAAAAGTACAGAAACATTATGAAAAAACAAATAGAAAATTTTGACAATTTTATGGATTACTTCACTGATAATGAATATTATATGGATATGGATATATATAGGGATTGGTAAAAGAAACACAAAATCAAAATAAAAAATTAGAAGGCTTCCTAATGCATATAATCAGAGTTCCTAATTCTCTATTTTGAAATTTGCTTAGTGCACCCTTGGGATAAAACCTGCAAGCTGCCACTAAGGTTTCTTAATGAATTCAGAGAAAAAAAAATTTATGTCATATATATATATATATATATATATATATATATATACTAACTCCGGACAGCGCTTTAAAATGCTACTAAAAAGAGAAACAATAGCATTTGATGCTACTAAAAGGAAAAATAATAGCACTTAAACATAACCAAAAGCTACCTATTAAAAACAACAGCGTTTCTTACCAGTAAAAATTCTTACAAAAATGGACAGCACAGAGTTATATTTGTATTCTATCCTACATATTATTACTGATATTTTAGAACTATTTATAGATATAACGTTATATTTAATTGGTACAATAGAAATCGTAGTAGAAACTCTAGAAATTTTAAATATACCGTTAGATGATATCACTAAACCTGATTTACTAGAAGAATTAAAATATATATACCAGGGCTTATGTATAACATATGCCCCCCATATCATTAATTAAATATACCCTTAAATACACCCCTTAATATAATATACCCTTAAGGGGTATATTAAGGGGTATATTTAAGGGTATATTTAATTAATGATATGGGGGGCATATGTTATACATAAGCCCTGGTATATATATTTTAATTCTTCTAGTAAATCAGGTTTAGTGATATCATCTAACGGTATATTTAAAATTTCTAGAGTTTCTACTACGATTTCTATTGTACCAATTAAATATAACGTTATATCTATAAATAGTTCTAAAATATCAGTAATAATATGTAGGATAGAATACAAATATAACTCTGTGCTGTCCATTTTTGTAAGAATTTTTACTGGTAAGAAACGCTGTTGTTTTTAATAGGTAGCTTTTGGTTATGTTTAAGTGCTATTATTTTTCCTTTTAGTAGCATCAAATGCTATTGTTTCTCTTTTTAGTAGCATTTTAAAGCGCTGTCCGGAGTTAGTATATATATATATATATATATATATATATATATGACATAAAATTTTTTTTCTCTGAATTCATTAAGAAACCTTAGTGGCAGCTTGCAGGTTTTATCCCAAGGGTGCACTAAGCAAATTTCAAAATAGAGAATTAGGAACTCTGATTATATGCATTAGGAAGCCTTCTAATTTTTTATTTTGATTTTGTGTTTCTTTTACCAATCCCTATATATATCCATATCCATATAATATTCATTATCAGTGAAGTAATCCATAAAATTGTCAAAATTTTCTATTTGTTTTTTCATAATGTTTCTGTACTTTTCTAGATATTGTTTAAAAGTTCTGTCACTTATTGGTTTTGTTTCTTTTGGGCTGTTTATTATAAAAGTTCTGTTAATGCTGTTTATGGCATAATCCAAATCAATTTCGGGATCATCAGTTAAGTCTATTAATTCTTCAGTATATTTATTTTTAAAAATAGTTACTATTTCATATTGTTGTTTTTCATTTATTTCCATATTTTTCATTATGTAGAATAGTTTTGATAAAAACTTTTCTTCTAAATGTTGTTCTAATGTTTCCATTTATTTTTATTTTTGAGAGAATGTTTGGGTTTTTAATGGGAAATTTCTTTATAGTAAACTAGAACGGTTCTTTGTTTTACTTTTTAGAGGAACGATCAAAGCTTTCGGGAGTAATCAGATAAATTTCTATAACAGTAAGTTCATGTCTGGCTGCTTTAAATCTTTGATACTTTGTACTTAAATAAAATCTGCTTAAAAAGTTTTGTTTTTTATTACCAGAATACCTTTTTCTTAAAACAATCCTCACCTTGTTGCTCTCTTCATTTTCCCAACTATTTTAAATAGGTACTTAGATTAAACGAGCTTACGTCTTTTGGATTAGTTTTTAAGAGAGATGTATAATCCCAATATCTGGTGTCAAATTAACAATATTCGTAAACAGATAGTATTCATGCACATATATCATTAGAAACAAGTAATTTAGCCAGAGAAAGTTTTGGCAGAATGATCTTACATTGCTATAGAATTCTTATCCTTTCTTCCCTTAGCTTTGACCAGAAAGTTTAGTTGCAGAACATTGAGCAATATAAGGACGCCATTAAAAAGCTTTGCACAAAGGAAATTATTATTACAATACTTGCTGGAGAATTACAATGAGATTTTTTCCGTGTTTTTTCATGAAGGCCTTACATACTTTATATAGCCTTCATAGCAAGTTTTCTACCGGCAAGTGTGGGTGATTTTCCCACTTAGAAAAACATTACAGATAATTTACATAGGCTGGCATACTTTCAAACTAGCATAGTACAATAATTTTTACAAGTGGCTTAATAATACATACTAGCTGCCAACTCACGTAGCATTTATCATTTATCTGGTAGGTAGTGTCAAATCCTTAGTGCCGAATCTTCATAATGTCTTCTGTCTTTATTCATTCTAGGGGAATAATTTTACTTTATAGGCTTCTTTATTTCTTGTCACTTCTTTACGTCAATCATCCAAGTCTTCAATCATTCAAATCTTCAGTGCTGTATTGTGAAGCTCTGTCTTCTTCTTTAACTCTTGGTATCTTTTTATAGTTGGCAATTATATTTGGTTTAGGGTGATATATATCAAACATTTTGAACCTGGGATTAAATTCCTGTATATTTTTACTAATGTATGTCTTGATAACAGGAGTTTCGGAGGCTAAGATATAATCTCTGTTGTCTATCCATCCTTGATTTATTCCAACTATGTATGCACGATATCTTTCGTATGCACTTTGTTCGAACATTTTTGTTGTAGAGAAGTTATATGGAGTAAAATGTTTATCCCATTCAGGATAATCTGGATCAAAATTGTATGCCTTCAATTTTATTAAATGTCTAGTAGGATCAAATACATTTTTACCAAAATGGGGTGGTATAGAGGTTATTTCTAGGCATACTTCCGTGTCTAGTACCTCTGAGAAATAATCTGCTACATTCCCAATAGGTTCAGGCAATTCTGTTTGTGTCCAAGCATCAAGATATAGTTTATATATAAATCCATAATTTAGCAGAAATTGTGGATCATATGTAGTGCCTTCATTTATCAGAAACTTATATTGGGACATCTTTATATTTACCTGCGGATAGGAAGCAATTATTGTGCATTTGCATTCAGTCATAAATTCTGAACAGTCTTTGTATTGGTTTGTACAGGATATATTTTTGTTTCTGACTACTTCCCATTTTATTTGGATTCCTTCTATTTGTTTTTCTGAAATGGCTGAGAGGAATTTGTATGCTTTTTTGTATTCTGTGATATTCAGCTCTATCGGGTGATGGAGAAAATATAGTTCTCTTTGTAGTTGATCAGGAAAATTAGGCTGATTTTCCTCTTTAGGTTTTTGTGGTTTTAGTGCCAGAACTTGAGGAGGAGTGCCAAGATTTACCATTTTTTCTTTGCCTTTCATGGTTATAGCAGCAAATGTGGCTCCTGGTCTGAGACTTAGAATATTACTGGAAGAAGAAACTTCGTCTTTTATCAGCTTTCCAGAGGATATATTTTGGATTTGTTCTATAGTCTCTGAAATTATATAATATTTTCCAAGTACTTCTTCTATTGCTTCTTTAGCAGATTCTTTATCGTAATATCCTTTGAACCAAGGTATCCCATATTTAGGATTTTGTTCTATGTATTTTATTTTGGTGCCTATTTCTTCCCATGAAGTGTATATTCCTGCATCTGGGCCATTGAATAGACAATAGTACGAGAATCTTCTATCTTTTTTAGAGAATATGTCTATAAGGGTATATAGAATGCTCATTTTCTGGCTGTTGTCTGTAGAATTTGTTCGTAGATTCCATATGTTATCTAGCACAAGGTGTTGGTCTTCTGTTAATGGGATGCTTGTCACAAATCTATTCTTTGTGTATGTCTTTAGGAATTTTTTGCAATCTTGAGAAGTCATTGTCTGTAGATATATTTATAATAATGTATATTAATCCTCTAATATTGTATAATTTTATAGTACCTGGAATATGTACCGGATGTTTATATGAATAGTCTTGAGAGAATATCAGGGAGTTTATTTGTTTTTCCTTTGATGTGTTCCCAAATAATTTTGGTTCCACAATTTAATATAGTGTGTCTTAATTTTATCCATCTATTATTTATAATAGATTTTTCTTTTCTTTTATCAACGTATTTTACTATGGCTTCACAATCAGTTCTGATTGTAATTTCTTTATGAGATATTATAAATAAACGAAATGCTTCAATGCAATATATTATAGCTAATATTTCATAATCCAATGATGTCATATATCCTTTTTCTTTATATGTACCTGAAGTATATCTACATATTTTTTCTGTAGATTTAGGGTCATACCTATTGGTTTTTGATAATAAGATACCTCCCCATCCATGAGATGATCCATCTGTTTCTATTATTAAATATTCTGATTCAAGGGGTAATGTTAAAGGTTTTAAATCTTTTATTATTTCCTTAATTTTTTGAACTTGTTTTATATCTTCCTCGTTAAATTCTCTTTTTCCTTTTGGGCTTGCTTTGTTATATAAAGGTCCTGTGTATTTTGACAAATTTTGTATAAATGGTCTGGCATAATTTATTAATCCAAGAAAAGATTGTAACTGTTTTAGTTTTTCTATTTTATCTGGGAATTCTAGTATTTTTCTTGATATATGGGGTTGTAATTCTATTTGTCCTTTTCCTATTTTTACTCCTAAAAAATCTATCGTATTTTTAAATAGTTCTATTTTCTTTTTAGACATAATTAAGCCATGAGTTTCAAATAGCCTTAATATGGTATAAAGATGTGAGATGTGTTCTTTTTTTGTTTTGGAGAAAACAAGTACATCATCTATATAAACACAAGTAAATTTATTGCAATGTCTGAATATATTATCCATTTTTCTTTGGAATATTTGTGGAGCATTTTTTAATCCAAATGGCATTACTAACCATTCGTAATGTCCTTCGCTACATGTGAATGCAGTCCAGGGTATAGACTCGGGGTGCATTTTTACTTGCCAGAATCCGGATTTTAGATCAAATTTGGAAAACCAATAATTATCTTGGATTTTATTAATTAAAATGTCTTTGTCTGGTATACAATAACCATCTTCATTTGTATTATCATTAAGTCTAGTATAATCCATTACCATTCTAGATTGGCCTCTTTTTCTTTCTGATTCTTTTTGTACTACAAATGCTGCTGTTCTATGTCTTGAATCTGTTTTTCTTATTATTCCTAATTTATTTAGTATTTGTATATGCATTTTGAATTCTTCTATCATCCAATTGTCATATTTTGGTGATCTAGTTTTTATTGTTATATCTGAGTTAATTATATCAAGTTTACAGTAGATTGAATCGTTTTCCCAATATTTTAGTGGTTTTTCTCCTATTATTTCTATCTTTTCTAACCTACTAATTATTTGGTCAATATCATCAGTACTTAGTAAAATTCTACTTAATTTGTTTGGATTTATCAGTTCTATACTAAGTTCTGTGTTTTTATTTTTATCATACTCATAGTTGTCTTCATATTCATTTAATTCTGTATTATATTCTGTATTATCTTCATTATCCAGTTTTGCAAGATTTTCTTCTTGTAGTTCTTGTATTATTTTTTGTTTTTTACATTGTCCAGGTGTGTCACAAGTGCAGTGTTTTTCTTTTTCTTTCTGTCCACCACTCTTCTTAAGCGCATACTCTGATAAAATTGGTGTTAACGTAGTTTTTTTAGATATTTGTAGATAATCTTTATTAAAAGAGAATTGTCCGTTATCATTTAATAAAAAATCTAATCCAAGTATTAAAGTTATACTCCCTAAATTTAATTCTGTTACCCATAGGTGTTTTAAGGGGTAATGTTGGGACCAATCATTACAGGTGGTACTAAACCTTATTTGTACATTTTTTACAACATCTGTTACAATGATTGTTTTTCCATCAAATTGTGTACTTTGTTTTGGTTTTTCTGCTTTAGAGACTAAATGGTGTGGTATTATTTTTGAACATATTGTAGAGCTTGTAGCCCCTGTATCTATGAATGCTAATACTTGTATTTCTATTCCTTTTATATTTAACAAGGTTAGAATTCTTAGTTCCCTTAGTTTTTCAGTATTACATATTAAGGGTATACTAATTGGTTTGTCTAGATTATTTAAGTTATTTTCAATGGGGTTTTCAATATTGGGTATATCTAAATTGTTTAGATTAGAATTATTTGTTGTGATGATTTCTTTTCCTTTTCTATTTTGTTCTATTTGATATAAGTTTGTTCTGATTTCTTCTAATTCTAGTTCTAAATTATTCATTCTTTCTTCTAAAATTTTTATTCTATCTTCGTTGATTTTATTTTTGTCAGTAAATTGTATTTTCTTTTCATTTGGTATACTCAGTTCAAAATGTTTTTCTGCACAGGAGTAACATATCTCTATAGTGCATATTTTGCATTTAAATCTTTTGTCAAAGGCAGGGTACCAAGGACAAAAATAACATTTTGTAGTATCTGTTCCCATTTTGTACTTAAAGTCATGTTCACATTCATCTCTGTTTACTAAGTTTAATAGTTGATCAAAATGATCTAATTGATTTGTCTGGTTTTTTGTTAGTTCTTCTATTAAAGAATAGTCTGAACTAGAAGGTAGTTCTTGTTCTTCTAATCCTTCTAGTGATATTATAGAATATATTGTAGAAGTTTCTGAAACATCTGAAGTTATTTCTACCAAGTCTTCCTTTACAGAGTCAACTAAATTTGATTCTTTAGTAAATAAATTATGTCTTTTAGGACAAGCAGAAGAAAGATGTCCTTTTTGGTTGCATGCAAAACATGTAATAGTATTTGTATATGTTTTTCTAGGATTATATTTTCTGACATGTTTAGTTTTATTTAGATATGGTTTTTTAGCCATTGATTTTCTTAAGTAGTATTTCTTTGTATACTGTTTCTTTGGTTTTGGCTTACTAGCCATAGGATTTTTAGAACCATATTGTTGGGGTGTATATATTTGTGAACAGAATCCATAATTCTTTTGCTTTAATTCTCTTTGTATTTGTATGTATGTACATTTTTTCTTTAATTCAGAAATAATATGGGTTATTCGGATTCCTATATTATCATATGTCTTAGGAACTCTAGGATACATTTCATTCCATGAATTGTGTACTTCTTTACCTAGATCTCCTGGTAATTTAGAAAATAGTCTATCTCCTATTTCTTTAGAATAATAATTTCCAGAGGTTGTTGCATAGTATAAGAATTCATTTAAGAATTTTATTATATGTTTCCAATCTAATAGCTAAGTTTAAGTATATATATATATATATATATTATTGTGGGGTGTTTCGAAAAATATATGGATATGGATATAGTGTGTGTGTAAATCTATTTTTATTTATAAAACAAACATATATTTTGGATTTTATATATTTATTTGTGTTGAAGAAATTTATATATACATATATAAATATTATATATAAATTTTATATGTGTGTGTTGTGTTGGGGGTTTATATATATAATTTATAATATATGTATATACACGAATTTTATGTTGGTATGCATTAGCGTTGTGTTTTATTTATACGTATAATTTATAAAATATATATTTTTATGTGTGTGCGTCAAATTTCAGAATTCATATGTGTATGTATATGTTATAATTTTCGTGTGTATTCATATATATATATATATATATATATAATATTTTGTGTAAATAATTTTATATTTTATTTTTTCGGTTAAATTGAGTTAGTGTTGTGTTTATTTTAAGTTGGTTTTGGCGGTTAGTTTGAATACCGTCCCAAAACCCAATAACCGTACCGATCGGTTGGAAATTTACTAGTCTTCTCTTATAAAAATAAAAATATATGTTGAGTGATATCGAGTTGAATCCATTCTGAGTCATGCCTAGAAGTCGTCATTTTATTCTGTGTCAATCCGTCTGCTGTCTCAATTCTGTGCCACGAAAGGTGAGTTTATATCAAACTTGACCTACATTGTTTCATGGATGTTAGATCAGCATGAATAAACTGTTATGAAATGTATAAGGTTGCTAGTAGAAATTGTTTGATATGTATACACATTTAATATATTACACGATGATATATATATGACACGTAGGTGCACTGATGATATATACTCTGTGATTGATGCTATGTGATTATTGATTTATGTTTGTTAATTTCCCTAGTTTGGAAAATCACTAAGGGTTGAAATGATACATACCCGAACGGACATTAGAATAGGGAAAAACCGTTATGGGTTGAAATGATAGACCTGAACGACTTTACTGAATTTAGGATTATGGTTTGAAATGATATATCCATAAATATTATAAATTGCGGGTTGAAATGATAAATATCCGTATCACTTGACCATATGGTACAAAACAATATACAGATTGCATTTCATCGAACATTTCATTTGAGTTGATTTACTTCCATGAGAATGTTAGTCCTGATCCGAGTTGTTTTGTTTTGCTTATTGCTCAGGTCAGATTGAGTATTATCTCTTTCGAGATTCTCTCTTGGAGTTTGGATCTTATATTGGATTTCGCTCACTTGTATCTACCTATTGATCAATCGTTCCAGTTCATCCATTTTGTCGTTCCTGTTTCAAAGTGCTATCTTTTATTTATGTATTAGAATCTCATTGTATTAGACTTCCGCTGTATTATTTTAGGTAAACTCTGATGTAAAATTTTATTTAGTAGCTTCATAAACTACTATTGCAGTATGTATTTTCCGCCGCGAGATATTATTCTGTGTTTGTGATCTGTGATTCTATTTACCTCAGAAGCTAATAACAACCTGTCGTTTTGAACGTTTCGAGTTGGTTTAATTACCGACTTGGAGCGGTCAAAAAGGCGAGTCGTTAAAGTGGTCTGATTGTTTATGTACAATTGAGATAAATAAAAAAACATCAGTTTACATAGCCGACATCCTTCACAATTCATATCATTCTTTTTTAATTTACTCCCTTCAAATTTAGGGTTAGATTTTCATTCAAACCTAATTTTGCTTCGTCAATCCAGTACTATTCTCAAAGGTTAGCACATATTCAACAAAAAAGAGCGGAGAGGTACTGAATTAACAAATCAACATGAATATATTTGAAAATTTCTCCAGCGATTTGAGGACTCGTCACTGAGCAGATCAGAATCTTCGATCAGAGGGTATTGCCATCGGGTCTGATTTCGATGACTTGGTATTCTTGATGGAGCATGGTTTTCAGGTGACTTTACTCTTTTAGTTTCAACTTGTCCCTGAGACGAGTGAAGTTCCTTGCAAGTAGAGCTTATTAAGAACATATGTAGTTGACTTGCAAAATTTTCTTCTAAACTTGCTCATGCACAAAGTAGATGTCGATTTTTATGTGCTTTGTCCTTGCATGTTGTATTGGGTCTGCTGACATGTAGATAGTGTTATGATTGTCACACCATATTATTGTTTTCTTTCCTATCATAGAGCTATGTTCGGATGATGGGTATGATGAGGACGATGATGATGAAGACGAATAGGTACACGGTACTTGTCTTTTTTGATTTTTTTGTAGCATATCTAAATATAAACATGATGGTTATAGATTGGCTTGTTATTGACGGTTTATGCATATAGTACTTGTTAGTTATCATGATGTTGTGGATATGGTTTGTTATGATGGCGATGGATGTGATGGTTGTTTTGGAATGTTTAATGTTGTTTATTTATGATTTATTAGTTAGTTTGTGGTATATATGTTGGTTTATAATATATATGTTGGTTTGTGTTATGAATTTGAGTATACATGACATGTTGGTTGGGGAATTGATCTTATATGAGTTGCGGAGTGAATATATTTGTGTATGGATAGTTTGAGGGAAGCATTTTAAAGAGAACAACAAAACAGTTTAAGATAAGCCACGGCTGGCGATGACTAACTACGACTTATCAGTCACGTAGTGCTACGGCTGGTGACGACTATCTACGATCTGTGTACCCAGTATAACTATTGTTAGTGACGACTAGTTACAATTATTTTATTACGGTTGGAGACGGCTTATGACGACCTAGAGATAGACCGCAAAAAGACAACATGTCCATATTTTCCTTCGCTAACCGTAGCAAGTTAGTTGACCAAAGTCGTCGCAAGAAGTGACGCTATTTTGTTAGCATTAGCTTATATAGCGATGACTGATTACAGCTGCCGACAGCTAAAAGCTATTGCTATATGAAATCGTTCTTGTAGTGCTTTGGGTATGATTTTATATTATATTCTGGTGGTATGTCAATGTTCATTTTTGGAGTTTGATTCTTGAATTATGGATTCACCTTGGAGTTTGTAGATCCTTATGTATATCTTAGGTTTAATATGCTACAGATTATTCAATGGATCTATAATATAGCAAATGTATTTTATTGCACTCTTTCAACTAGAGTTTCATAGGATGGATTTTCAAACTAGATTGCTTTAATAAAAATCTTATGGATTATAATTTAGTTTCTATAACAAATATCTATGAAAATATTCGTACATTTATTTATTTATATTTATATTATGATAATGGTTTTAAATCAATTTGAGTTATTGATTCATAAGCAAGTAAAAAGTCTTCGCAATGGCTTTTCAATATAATTATATATTAGCTTATGAATTAATATTCTCCAAGAAGATTTTTTTTTAAGTAACTATTTTATACAAAATTGCACTTTTCGATCGAATGAGGAATTAATTCAATGATTTAATAAAACAAGTGGTATGGAACACTCGTGTTTATTCTATCGGTTAATTCCTGGAATAGTTCAGTTGAATCCTTTATACATACGTGTGGAGTTTACTAATTATTGTAAATATTCTAGTAAATCTATAGGTTATGGGATAGGGCTGTAAATTTTGTATAAATATTCAATTTTCGTTTGTGTCTGTGACAAAAATACGTCCGTCCGATTTATATTTAGGACATGGTTAGGACAATAAAATTTATACTAAAAAAAATTCTCGTTCAATACATGTTCGTTTGAACTCTTCTGAAATACTCGTAATTTGGTATATAGTTAAGAGAAAATCTAATAAAATAAAATAAAATTTAATAAATAGCCATATCCAACCAGGCCCGTTAATGTAAGTATCCAAAAAATACATGTCCGTGTCCGAAAAAATCATGTGTGTGGTATAAGATAACACAATTTGTACAAGAAAATATTTCGTCTCATCCAAGTTCGATCCGATTTTATTTAAGAAAGAAATTAAAACACCTCCAACCGTTCTAATCCAACCAGTTGATACCTCTAGTATGGGATGTACAATCGTTACTTAAATGATTGATATTCAGAAGTATATAATACTTTTCGAGCGAAGTTCATTAGTTTATAGTAAACGATCAAGTAAACCTGTATGGTACGGGAAACATGGTTGTCACTTAATTAGTTGTTATTCGAAAGTATATGATACTTTCGCTTTGGCATTCATGCCATCAGTGTTCATGCCATCCAGTAGGCCTTTGTGCCATTCTTTGGATCTTCGTGACAATTTATGAGCCAGTTTGCCAATTTGTTGGCCTTCGTGCTAATATGTGGGCCTTTGTGTCGTTCTGTGTGACATCCTATGTGACACTCTACATGACATCCTATGTGTTACCATGATCATTGTGTGTGACATTTTATGTGACCTCCTATGTGATATATCGTGAAACATCCTATGTTTCATCTTGCAGTTTAGATGCTTACAAGTTAATTTATTTATCAATCTTCGAGTTACAATGACTTTCCCCATTGTATATGATTTCTATTTTTTTAGCGATGAATTCTAGATTTTGTGAGATTTTAGTTTTTATTAAATTCTTTCAATTACATTTCTTTTAGAATCTATCATCAGTTTTAAGGTTTGGTGACTACGTACTTTGGGATTCCTAAAATCCTCTTGGTGTTTGTAATATTTTGTTTAATGTGTTTTCTATATCTCACTTAATGCTCGAACGTTCTTATTTTTATAACCTACATTGAGTTTGATAATTTCCTATGACATTCACCATTAATTGGTCTTGTGATTATTATTATTAAGATATATTACATTATATTCATCGCTTTTCTCTTTATCTCATCAATTATAGTCCATGCTCTCACATTTATTAGTTTATAATAGTCGGGTCAGATTGAGAAATTCCTATAGTTCTTCAGTCTGAATGTTCTAAAGAGGATTTCTCACTTGTTGCCAGTTCTTCACTTGTTAATTCTTCATCGTATGTGTAGTCATGTAGAGTTGTATCTATTCCTCTAGAGATAGACTCATTTCGCAGACACATATTTATCTTATGGGATGTTATATCTTTATATTGTGTGGACCATTATGGCATAACTTTGTAGAGGATTCTGTTTATCTGTTCTATTTGTTCAATTAATATCGCATTGTTTCCTTGTGTATTTTATACTATGTGATTCTATGTTATATCTTATGTTATCCTAAACTATTATTATAGACACCATAGTTCTTTTTTGGTTTGGATTGCATATGTTGATTCCACTTGAGAAAAATAAATTGATATACCTATCGACGTTCTCGTTTTAAAAAAAACTCAAAAGTGATTGCTCCAACCAGTCATATTCTTTGTACTAGCGTATGGTATTACTTAACCTTTGTTAGTGTGTTTCTCGGGGGGTGAGATGCCACATGGACTAAGTGAACGATGATAATATAAAATTATTTGAAATAATAAATATTTTGAACTATTCCTTGTAAACCATTTGAAAATTCATTACAAATTCAGCTATGGAAAATTCTGACTTCATATTTTGTGATTATGTTTAGCTTTTCATTTTTAAAACTCCATAAATGGAGTTCCTATTTTTGTGCTTTGTTATACCATTTAGATTTCAAAGTTCATTCAAAATTCATAAAGTTCTGTTTTGCACCTAGTTATACTTATTTGATTCTTCTTACGATTAATTAGCACGAGCAGTAAAATTTCTAAGAGATGACCTTAATTTGTGTCTACCTAGAATTTTAATTGGTTATGTATAACAAAATAATAAAGATGCTATCATCATTCATCATAGCCATTCATTTTGAATAAGGTCTCATATACATCATATTGGGCTCATTTACAGGCTGGGGCTTGACTATTGGTATAATCAACAAGTATTATCTGTTACAATGTTATATACGATAAGTATTTTACTAGCTGTTACAACGTTATAATCAACAAGTACTAGCCATTACATCTTTATGTATAAATACATGGTCTTTATATCAATCTTATCAATCAATAAAATTACAATAAAATTCTCTGTTTAATTTTCTATGATTCTTTTTATTGTGTTAGAGCTTAATTTTCTGAAAGGCATTATTCTTCCTGTGCCACCTTGATACTGCAACGCCATGGCCAATGATAATGAAACTACTTCCGCTCTATTTGGCAGTAATGCGAATGGCTCATCTCCAAGCCTCATGAACCTAATAAGCCAAAAAGCCAACTTATTACAACTTCATTGGATAAAGATAACTATATTCTATGGAAATATCAAATAGAAGTTGTTCCCAAAGGCTATGGTCTACAAGAAAACATAAAAGGAACATTAGTTACTTTATCAGTAATGATTACTGATGAAGAAGGAAAAATAGTATCGAATCCTAAATACATCAAATTTCAGAAGAAGGATAGCTTACTATCATCATGGCTCTTATCTTCTATCAGTTCTAATCTATTATCACAAATTGTTGGATGCAACTCATCATACGAAATATGGACAACTATAGAGCAAATTTTCAGCTCTCAATCTGCAGTAAGGATCATTCAATATAGAAAGGAACTTCAAAATTGCAGAAAGGAAGATACAACCATGAAAGATTACCTAGGCAAAATTTAAAACATATGCGATAAATTAAATGTTGTTAAACATAAAATCAGTGATAATGAGCAAATACTTTTTATTAACAGAGGACTTGATGAAGAATATGAGTCTTTAGTAACTGTTCTTGCTACTCAACAAACATTACCTGATCTACAGTTTGTCCGATCTGCACTCCTCGCTCATGAAATAAGGATCGATCAAAGGAAAACAACACAAGGTGAATTTTCTGCTAATTACGGTGCAACTAAAAACAAGCAATCACAGGCAAGCAACAATAACATCAATGTAAACAGACAATACAATCAGTATTCAAGGGGACTCCAGCCACAAAGGGGAGGCTTTCAGCCGTAAAGAGGACGAGGACATGGCAGATGGAACAACAACAACAACAACAACAACCGAGTAAAGTGCCAAATATGTCAAAAGTTTGGTCGTATGGCAAGCAAATGCTATTTTAGGTATAATACCGACAATCGGCAACAGTATAATCGAAGCAATTCGAGTCAGAAGGCACCACAAGCCAACATGGCTATTATGAACTCAAATAGAAGTAGTAAATAATAGTCAGAATACAAGTAATGATGATGGAAGAAAGAACGACGATAGCGGTTTTGAAGAATGGTACCCATATTCAGGTGCCACTCATCACATAACAAATAATCTCCAAAATCTTAACATTGGGAGCTAATGGTAAAACTGCATGTATAACGCACATTGGCAAGGGTTCCATCTTAAGAAAAAGGCAACTTAAATTAAACACAATGCTTAGAGTACCTTCTATTAATAAAAATTTGTTTAGTGTGTCAAAATTTGCCAATGACAATCACATATTTTTTGGATTTCACCCTAAATTCTATGTAGTTAAGGATTTACTAACTTACGAAATATTACTACAAGGTAATCTACATGATGGGATTTACAAGTTTGACACCTTGAAGACTGAAAACTCTAGTGGCAAACTCTGGTGTAATAATGTGGAAACTAGTAGTAATGATTGTACTAGGAAAACTAATGTTAGCAGTAACTATGGATATGAAGGAAATATTGAATCATGGCATATGAGACTAGGGCATCCCAGCATTGAAACTATTAAAACTTTTTCAAGAAATAATAATATTTATTTTAATAAAAGCATACCTATTAAGCACACATGCACACACTGCCAACTTGGAAAAATTCATAAGCTTCCTTTTAGATCTGAAACAAAGTATAGTAAACCCCTGAGTTGATAGCTGCTGATTTGTGGGGACCAGCACCACTAAACTCATATCAACGACATAGGTACTATCTCTCCTTTGTGGATGCCAATTCGAAATGTACTTGGGTATATATGCTAATGAATAAATCAGAAATTGTAATATTGTGATACAATTCATAACTAATGTTGAAAAACAAACCAATTGTAGTGTCAAAACTATCCAAACAGATGGTGGGGGAGAGTTTAGGCCATTAACAAATTATTTTATTAAAAGAGGAACCATACATAGGCTGACTTATCCTCACACATCTAAACAAAATGGTTTGATTGAAAGAAAACATAGGCACATTGTAGAGACTGGTCTAACACTAATGTCTCAAGACTTAATACCAATAAAATATTGGAATGAAGCTTTCTACACTTCAGTTCTTCTTATCAACAAATTACCAACTAAGGTTTTATATAATATAAAACTCCACATGATATGATATATAATGTTAGACCAGACCACAGTTTTTTTAACAATTTATGGTTTTCTGTGTTTTCCATGCTTAAGAGACTACAATAGGCACAAACTAAGCATGAGATCAAGCCCATGCACTTTCATTGGTATGCTCAGAATAAAAAAGGATATAAATGCTTGGACAAAAATGGAAGAATTTATATTTCTAGACATGTAGTTTTGGATGAAAACACATTTCCCCTTACAGGAAAACAAGAAACTAAAAATTATGAAGATCATTCTATCAAAGGATATCAATTCAAACAGCTACTTATTGAACCACCTATTGATGGCATTATTGAAGACTAGCTATACATCAGCATGCAGAATGACTCCATGGAAGTAACAAATGCAAATACAAATGAATCACAGAACAGTTCAGAAAGTATGCACACATATAAAATCAACAAAGATATGCAAAGCAATGATGCTACAAGAACCAACAGTAATGGAGACACATGAACAAGCAACAGTACTGACAGACACAAACAAACACGCAATACTGACAAGCACCAACAAATTGGCGCAGCTCCAGGATCTAAACTCCACACGAATGGATGGATTCATGTAAACAAAATCAACGACGTGGTAAATGCTCAATTCCATTGATCTTTCGATGCCGGAATCTCGCTATCTTCAACACGTTGATCCCACAAGATACTGTGTTGTCGATCTACGATTTTTCGAACGCTGATCACTCGCAAGCGATAACGTGAATTGGCTTCAAATTCGTTAGAGCACACTCAAATATCCGAAGATGGAGAAAGGAGATCACACACAACTTCCAATTTTAATGGTGGCACAAAGCTCACACAAGGGATTTATTCAAAAGTCAACAACCTTTAGAACTCATGCCACACCCCTATTTATAGGGTTTACAACACGCCTTGCCTAGAACGAACGACCCAAGTATAAGCGAACGACCTAACTACAACACGCGACCCTTCAGCACTACACAAACAATGGAGTGAATGACCCGACGACATTATACAGCAATGGAACGAACAATCCAACTATGACAAATGACCCTCTCTTTAACAGCTCATATTGTCTTCTGCCAGTAGCGACCCAAGGGCGAACGACCGAAGAGTGAACTACTTAGGAGAGATTGACGAACCAGGGGCGATCGACCCAATAGCAAACCATCCTAGAGTGAACGAACTATGAGTGAAAAACTTAGGAGCGATCGAACCCTTTCCTATACGATTTAACAATGCTTCCTCAAGCCTGCCCTTTCTCTTCAAGTTGGAGAACAACCTTTTTGGATCGTTGGGCTTCTTTCCATGATTCATTGGCTCATTAAGCGACTTATACTCTACTTCTTCAAGCTTTAGCTCCATGGCCGACCTGCTCTCCCTTCCTTCTCGTTCTAGGTCACTGAACGACTTCCTTAGATCGTTGGATGACCTATAGCTCGCATACAAACATCTTCCATGATGCGCTACATCATTCTCCCCAGGTTGACAAGAATTCAACCCTGAATTCACACTTTCCTCTTCTTCGGTATGCTTATCTTCATAATATGGATTTAAATGCTTGATGTTGAAAACATCAGAGGTATGGACATCGTCCGGTAATCTCAACTGATAAACATTTTCATTGATCTTCTTCACGATTTCTACAGGACCAATCTTCCTAGCTTTCAACTTCCAATAGGAAAACGATCTTTCATCAACACTGCGTAAACAAAGTCTCCCTCTTCGAAGTTAACACTTCATCGCTTCAAATCTGCAATTTTCTTATACTTCTCATTCATCTTTAGCAATTGACGTTGCATAACTTTGTGGCATTCTTGCAACTCATTGACAAAATCACTGGCCCGTGTAACAATCCCTTTCTGCGGTGGAACCATAGACAAGTTTAATGGTCTGCTTGGCGCAATTGAATAGACAATTTGAAATGGACTGAACCCCGTACTTCAATTAATAGCGTGATTGTGTGCAAACTCAGCTTGACACGACTTCATATCCCAACTTTTCAAATTACCGTTCACAAGGCATCTCAACAAATTTCCTAAAGATCTGTTTATTACTTCTGTCTGTCCATCTGTTTGTGGATGATAAGCACTACTAAACTTCGGTTTCATCCCAATCATCTTCCACGGACTGATCCAGAAATGACTTAGAAAACGGGTATCTCTGTCTGAGACAATGGATTCAGGTAACCCATGAAGACGGTATATTTCTTTAAAGAATATCTAAGCAACATTCATAGCATCTGCCATCTTCTTGCAAGCAATAAAACGAACCATTTTTGAAAAATGATCTACTACCACATAGATAGAATCATTGCCTCCTTGTGTCCTTGGCAATCCCAAGACAAAATCCATACTAATATCTACCCATGGCTTAGTAGGCATAGGTAACAGCATGTATAATCCTGCATTAGTGGAAGTTCCTTTAGATATCTGGCAAACATGGCATCTCTGCACAAACTTCTCAACCTCTTTGCTCATAGATGGCACAAAGTAAGAGTCAGAAATCAACTTCAAAGTATGATCATGGCCCACATGTCCTTCCTCATGCAATTCCCTGACAATTTTCATCCTTAAACTGCAATCTGGAATACCCAATTAATTTCCTTTGAATAGAAAACCATTGATTAGCACATAATCTTTCATATTCCCTTCCTTGACTTTGTCTAAAACCTGCGAGAAATATGCATCTGTCGTTAGCAATTCTGGAAGTACATCAAACCAATTACTTCGACTCTCATAGTCGTTAGCAAATGATTCCTTCGACTCAAAGCATCAACTACACGATTAGTTACTCCAGATTTATGCTTTACAACAAATGTAAATTGTTGCAAGTACACAATCCAAGACGCATGCTTAGCAGCAATCTTATTTTGTCCTTGCAAATGCTCCAATGCTTCATGGTCAGTATATAGGACAAACTCCTTGTGAAACAAGTAATGTCTCCAATGTTTTACGGCTTCTACAATAGCATAGAACTCCACGTCATATGTGTTGTATCTCATCTTTGCTCCAGATAGCTTCTCACTAAAATATGCAATAGGATGGCCCTTCTGACTCAACACTCCTCCAATTCCAACTTTCGATGCATCTGTATGTAACTCAAATAGAAACTGAAAATCTGGCAACATGAGGACTGGTGCTGTCGTCAAAATTTCCGTGATCTTCTCAAAAGAAAATTGTGCTTCCTCTGTCCATATAAACTGTTTTCCTATCATGCAATCAATAACATGATCCATCTCACTGCTAAAGTGTGGAATAAACCTTCGATGGAACGATACAAAACCATGAAAGCTTCTGACTTTTGTTATGGTCTTTGGTTGAGGCCAATCTCTGATTACAACGACTTTATTCTGATCTACCTATATTCCTTCTTTGGACACAACGTACCCCATGAACAGAACACTTTGCGTCATGAACACGCACTTCTTTGTTGCAGCATAGAATTGTTCTTGACAAAGAAACATTAACATTGCTTTCAAGTGTTGTATGTGCTCCTTCATGCTATCACTATAGATCAGAATATCATCAAAATAAACCAAAAAAAACTTTCCAATATTTGGTCTGAAAATTTGATTCATCACTCTCATGAAAGTACTTGGTGCATTCGACAGACCAAACGACATAACCAAACAATCATACAACCCCTCACGAGTCTTGAATGCGGTCTTCCATTCATCCCCTGGTCTAATTCAAATCTGATGATAACCACTTTTCAAATCAATCTTCAAAAAGATAACAGACCCACTGATTTGATCTAATAGATCATCAAGCCTTGGCATAGAAAATACATATCTAACAGTGATCTTGTCGACAGCTCTACTATCCATACACATTCTCCATGAACCATCTTCAGAACTAACAAAGCAGGTATGGCACAAGGACTGAGGCTTTCTCGGACTCTCCCTTGCTCAAGTAGCTCTTCAATCTATCTTCTCAGCTCTTCATGCTCTTTCGGACTCATTCGATAATGTGGCCTCTGTGGTGTCACTACACCTGGCGCCAAATCAATCTGATGTTGCATATCCCTGAGTGGAGGTAATTCCTTTGGCAATTCGTTAGGAAATACATCTTCAAACTCTTTTAGCACAGGCTTAGCTTCAGAAGGAATTTCATGCCCTCTATGTGATTCAAACCCAACCAGCATGAACACTTCACGACTCTCTTCTATATCTTCAACAAATTCCTTCAAAGATAAAAGACTAGTCGAATTCACCTTCTTCTCTGCGTTTACGTCACTTTGCTCATGGTTTTTAGGAACCAAAGTGATTTTAGTACCTTCAAACATGAAACTATAGCTGTTGGTTTGACTATCGCGCTGAACTGATTGATCATATTGCCATGGTCTACCCAAGAGCAAATGACATACATCCATGTTAACCACATCACACCAAATATCATCCTTGTACTTCAACCTAGTGGAAAAAGTAACAAACGCTCTTCTTCCCATAGTGACTTCTACTTTCTTTAACCAAGCAAGCTTGTACGGTCTAGGATGTTTCTCAGTCTTCAACCCTAACTTCTTGATAGCTTCTTCAGAAATCATATTGTCACAGCTTCCAGCATCAATGTTGAATCGACAAACTTTTCCCATAATAGTACATGTAGACTGGAAAATATTGCTTCGCAACCAACTAGAATCATTTAATTGCTTCGGAGTTAAACATGATATTCTCATCAGCAAACTACTCCCTTCGCCTCCTGACACTACTTCTACATCATCGTCAAATTTAGGTGATAGAGAATAGTCTATATTAGCTTCTACATCTTCAACTATCATTGTTCACTTCTTTAGCTTAGGACGTTCACTGCTCTTATGGCCTACCTCTTGACAATTAAAGCACATGACAATTGAATTGACTTTCATCTTAGCAGCTTCATTGGCAACAGGTTTAGGAACTATCTTGGAGACATTAGCACTACTACTAACACTCTTGTTCTGAATATTGGAATTCATGAACACTTCTCCTCCTTGTCTTCCTTGCTTCTCCCAAGCTAGAGCATTCTAGTGAGCTTCAGCAACAGACATTGGATGAAACATATTCACCATGTCCTGAATTTGTGTTCTCAATCCCCCAACATATCTAGCAGTCAACTTTTCCTCTGTTTCCATGATATCATTCCTTTGCAATCAATTGATAGAATTCATCAGTACAATCACTCACAGACTTCGTCCCTTGTTTCAAGTTCTGCAAACGTTGATACATAAGAGACTGATAATTGTGAGGTAAGAATGTAGCTCTCATCATCTTTCTCATCTTCTCCCATGTGACAACCTTCGGCTTTCCCATTCTTTCACGAGTTAGCTTAGTTTGTTGCCACCAAGCAATAGCTCTTCCTCTCAAACGAGTAGCAACTAACTGAACTCCATAATTTCCTCTACATTCAACAACCAATCTAGGAATTCTTCTGCTGACATTCAACCTTTGACTTCTGGAATTTCTGTCTTCATCCCGGATTCCCAATTATGATTATTTTTCGGTTGACGATACGGATCTCAAACGTGGCCTTGATAATGAGAATGACTACTACTTCCTTCTTCTTCATTAAAATATGAATGATGACGATGTCGATCATGACCAGTGGCGTAGCCAGGAATTCATCATGATCAATGCCATCTTACTAAAGGACTGAACAATCAATCTTAAACTAGAGATAAATCTATATCCCATCTTGCTGTTAGATCCAAAAGCAAACCTTGTGTGCAAACTTTAATACATACTTTTACATTTTCTGTCAGTAACAACTTCGACCAAGATACTCACAAATTAATAAAAGGAAAATCGATTTTAGTTGGTTAGAAAGTTAAGCATGAGCCAAAAATAATCTAATTGCTCGCACAGTAGAACTTGAGAAATCGAAAGTTAAGTACAATTTGATCCGCTAAACTGCAGTAAAACAAAATCGCAGATAACAAATTAGAGTAAACTGGCGAACAATGAAATGATTAAAATAAGACCTAGAAATGTGTACCAATTTAGGGGGTATCACTGAGAAACTGCTGTAGAGAGAGTGCAAGTACTAGGAATTAATTTTGAAGGAATAATGATCAAGAGGGAGCTGGAGGCTGTGTGGCCTGCAGCTGCTTAGGGTTTTCTCGTTTTTTCCCCGAAAGAGATTTCGTATAAACTTGTTTTTTTCTGATAGGGGAACGTGCCCACCCTAGACCCGACCTGCCCTCGCCTCTGATCATGATCATCACTATGTCTGTAATGTCCCGACTTTTTTCGACGGTTGAAATTTAATTTTAATAAGGAAATAAAAATATAAGATGTTTGTTTAATCAGCTAAAACAGTTTGAATCATATATATTAGTGTATGAATACACTGATAATATACATATTCAATTATATGTTAAAGATTGGAAATGATATATGAATATAGCATATAAAAGAAATCATGTGGAGTTGTAACAACATATGTATGATCAACAAAAATAAGTAAGAACCTTTACAACCAAAAGCTTTAAAATATTTACATATAGCAATATATATGTATAGTTATGGGGTAGCAAGAATTCAAAGAAAAGGCCTATATAACTAAAATACAATTGATCAAATGCAAGGGAAAAAATCATCTTTGTCACTTTAAAAATATAAAAGGGGTTTGAAACAAAAGACAATAAACAAATATACATGAACAAGAACAATTCAGCCATACCCATATACATGAACATATAAATACCATTTCACACAACATATTCACTCATTAACCAAGTAGAAAATATCCACATTTATATGAGACAAAATCTAGTCATAAAGATAAATGCAATGATATGATTTGAATTAAATAATGTTGCTATTATAGGAAGAACCATCACCTAAGAAATACCTAAAAACCTCTCACTTATGATTTGAATTAGATACTATCATCCTGCCAACAAATACAAAGTATTGATGCTAGAAACCTTTGATTCATCTACTATATTTATGTATACAAATTTCCTGTATGTGTGCATGGATGCTTAACTCAAACCCTGTCACTATGTTCTGTTAAACACAGAACAAATTGGATGTCTATCCTTAGATGTGAATCATAACAAAATTCTTCACATTTGGATGATAAAATTCATAGTATATAGTGCATACTTATCATACTTTAACAACAAATCAAAAGAGGAAAAACATTGCAAAGTTTATATGTTCAAAAACAGGAAAACACAGTAGCTCTCTGTTAACATGGATTTTCAAACTAAACGAAACCAAGTTTTGATTATACGAATGGAAACCCAACACCAATTCATGATTTTTAACATTGTGGTGATCGAGGAATCTCGAGATGACCAGAAAAGGAATTTTAACCAAATTCCGACGATCAACACCATCGTACGCCAAGGCACGAAGCGTGGAGGAGTGTAAGGCTCCCTAAAACACAGGAAAAATACTGAAAGATTTTTTAAATGTTTAGATTTTGAAAATAAAGTGAAAATAGGGTTTTTGGGTTCATGGATTTTGTCTGTCTTCTCGCCGGAACTGTACGTCGACGGTGGCGCTAGGGGGGTGCGGTTCAATGGGGATCATAGCGTGGGTAAACGATGATGACATGGCAGGAGTGGGTCGATGATCTGAGCGACGGTGGAGGAGTAATCGGAGTTTTACTCCGATGAAGCCAATTCGACATTAATGGCAAATACAGTGAAATCACTATACACGACAAAATGGTGGGACCCAGGGGCTTGAACGTGACCTGGGGGTGACAAGCGACATGCGGAGGTGGTCGGCGGTGGTCCAGGGTGGCAGCGGCGGTTGTGCACGTGCACACATGGAGGTGCGTGCATCAGGATTTGGCATGGTGAAAATCTCGAGTACCGGGGCTGTTTTCAAGTGATGCGCATGGTGACAGGGGGTAGTACTTTAGAAGTGGTACTTCCAATAAGGCTTTGGGAAAAAGTGGTACTTCCGATGAGGTTTTGGAAAAAGTGATACTTCCGATATTCAAAAGTGGTACTTCCGACAAGGTTTGGCAAAAGTGTTACTTCCGATGAGGTTTTGGCAAAAGTGGTACTTCCGATTTAAATTTGGCAAACAAGAAATCATGGTCGTGGCAAACAGTTTGGAGGTGATCGGCACGGTCGTGGCAAGGTATAGTACCTGGTACTTCGGCAAGAACCAGGGCTGTACTTTGGCAAAGGAGAAAACGCAGTCATGGCAGGGTATTTTTGAAGGAAATCACAACGTTTTGAAAAGTGGCACTGGTACTTTGGTAAAACCGCTAGTGAATGAATTTCTGAACGAGATTTTAAATTCAAAACGGTTTTAATTTAAATTCTGAAATTAAATAAATTATAAAAATAAATAATGAATAATTAAATAAAAATAGAATTTTTATTTAATTTGTCATAGGCAAGTGGACGGAAGAAAATGGTAGAAAGATTAAGTACAGAAGTTGACCGGAGAATTTCTATGAGTTTGAGATGTAGAAATATAAATAAATTATTAAATTAATTTATTTAAATTAAATTAGAAGAAATAAAATAAGTTACCAGAAATCTGGAGAATTTAACCTCGTTTAAAACAACGAAGATAAACAAAGCAAAATACCGTGTGCGACGCACGTGCTTTGTTTATCCATTCTAAATGTTGGTCAAAACTGAATATAAATACCGTGTGCAATACACATGCTTTAACTATTCATTTATAAAAGATAATAAAAATACCCAGATATGAATAAGATAAACATATACTGTTATGTTAACTGAAATCCATAAATACAGGACGTATAAACTGAATCATAACCAGATTAAATAATTATTTATCGACTATAAAAGACATTTTGTACATCGTTTCGAAGAGTCCGGGATAAACATCTCACTTTGACTCGATTTATACGACGCATGTCAGAATACCGAAGACGACGATATGCAAAGGCTATAGTGTCTTCGGTCTGTTCAGTCCCAGGACAAACCCGAATGGACGAGTGTCTGACAACGTATATCAGTTAGATTCCACACATCGAATTTATGTAAGTATATTACGTTGGTGGCGGAGAAATTCATTTCTCTTAGCTTTATTGCTCACAATATATTTGGGTAATCGAATGAGTGTTTCTGACGGATATGACGACGTGGCATTCAAAGTAATTGAAGAAATAATATGTCAGAAGGATAAACGTGACCTCAAATTTCACAACCAGGAAGTAACAAAAGTTGGGTTGGGCAGCATGGCTAGTTGGGTCATACCCAAGCAGGGTGTATTGTCATCGATCTAGAGAAAATTCATTTTTATTCTTCTTATTTGATTTTGTATCTTCGGATTTCGGTTGGATGGCCAACAACCGTGGTGGCAATATATTTGATACACTCAAGCTAAATGAGTGGTCGGTCATGTGTGGTCGGGTTGCAAGACGTTCTTGTTGAACCCCAGTGTATCCTCTCTAGAGTACACTGATCGGTTGGTGCTCCCATACCTTGTCTGTTGGAATCCAATCTCCAATAAGCGATCTACGGTTTTGATTGTATACTATATACGTGAACGTAAGATGCAAGCGTTTCCCTATTTGATTATTTATTTGATAAAAACTATCATAATATCAAACATTTTGATATAAAATACTTGGGTCATTATCCATATATTAGTTATGGATTGGTCTAAAGATTTCTAAAGTAAATAAATCCATCAAAATGGAAAACCTTAATCCTTATTCCCTGTTACATCCTTTTAACTATGTTTACCTACACCAGTCCCCTGACTGACCCAGAATTTATTTTCTGTGTTTCCTAAACTCTTGGGTACTCATAATATTTATTATGAGTAGACAAGTAGTTCAGGTAGGCAAGTGGAATCTGATGAAGTTCAAGTTCAAGACCAGTAGTATATCTATATCTATGTATCCAGTTTGACATCTGTATTATCCGAATCATGATGTATAATTATGATGTCGTACTATGGTATTGTATTAAGATGATGTACTATGATGTATCAGACCCTGTATTGTAATATATTATGTATTTGTGAAATTCCGCTGTAAGATTCTGATGTCTTCTTATTCTTCTATTCTATAAGTTCTATCTTTTCTATCTCATCTTCTAAATTCTTTCAATAATGACATGACTTTCGAGGCATCAAAAATCGGGCTGTTACAGTTGGTATCAGAGCTTAGATTTTTCGAAAACGTAGGCTTTGGATTAGTGTTGAGAGAGCGTATTTTTACTAAAAAACTATTTTAGTATAGGACGACCCTAGTTATTGACTTAAGTTATCCCTAAGACATCTTCTGATTGAGTATTAACTTTCAAATCATATACTCAGAAAGTTTATAATGAGTTCTCAAGGAAGACGAGGCCGAGGAGCAAGCAGGGAAACCATGACAAATGGGCACACTGTTAATCAAATCCAAGTGGATACAACTAAAGTGGTCCAAGCTCCAACACAACCAAACTTTGCTATGATTTGCAAGAATTACACTACTATGGGAGGAAAGGTTTTTAAGGGAACTGAATCACTGATTGAAGTCCAAGCATGGATTAGATCATGTGAAAAGATTTTTAAGGGACTGAAGTTGGATGACGAGTATAAACATCTCTTAGCTTCATGGAATCTGGAGGGAGCTGCAGAAATCTGGTGGGAAGCTCAGACTGCAAACACTCTTGAGGAGAATTTTACTTAGGCCGTATTCAAAGAAGCTTTTGAAGGCCAGTATCTGCCAGCCATTGGGAAAACAAGGATGTACCGAGACTTTATTGACTTGAAGCAAGGAGACCTGTCAGTGACTGAGT
Organism: Allium sativum; assembly: GCA_030737875.1. Taxonomy (NCBI): domain Eukaryota; kingdom Viridiplantae; phylum Streptophyta; class Magnoliopsida; order Asparagales; family Amaryllidaceae; genus Allium; species Allium sativum. The sequence continues at coordinate 384,624,097 of CM060915.1, forward strand.
TCGAAAACAAGTTTAATGCACTATCAAGTTTTGGACCGGAGTTGGTCAATACTTCACTAAAGAAGAACAAGAATTTTATAGCTGGACTGAAGGATAGTCTGCAAGGACGTATGATGGGACATCTGAAAGACCCATTTGTTGAATTAGTGGACTTAGCACTCAGGTATGAAGCCTTGGATGCTAAGAAACCAATAACAGAAGAGACTCGGACTGGAAGAATAAGTAGAGAGAATCCCCGGAAGAGGAAATTCAATCCAAACAAGGAGAACAAGGAAAAAGGAGATACAAGGGAGGAGAAGTATGAAAATCGTTTCAAAATTGTTCTGTGTCACAACTGCAAACAAAAAGTACATATCGCTAGATTTTGTAAGGAGTCAAAGGAAAAGGAACCGGAACATCCCCAACCGCAACAAAAACCTCAGCAGCAGCAGAATCAAAGGAATGAGTTAGTGGTGAAGAATCTCTGTTTTAACTGCCATCAGCCTGGACATATGATCAAGAACTGCCTATTGATGAAGAAGGCACCATAGACTAATGTTTATGCTATCATGAATGAGCCGTCAACTTCAGGGAACATGAAAGGAAAAGGAATCGTGAAAGGTACCTACACAGTGTCAGAGGAGTAGGATGGAAAGATGTGTCGAACTATATATATGTATATTATATGGTAGCATATGACTTGAATCAGTCAAGTATAACCCTATGTATGGTAGTATGTTATGTATGCCTAGTACGATTATGGAACTAGTGTATAATTATAATATACTAAGTAGTTATGATATGAAGTATTATCTTTAGGAAAATCTTTCTATCTTTCTTACTTTAATTTCGGGGACGAAATTCTTTTAAGGGGGGTGGACTGTAATCTCCCGACTTTTTCCGAAGGTTGACATTTAATTTTAATAAGGAAATTAAAATATAAGATGTTTGTTTAACCAGCTAAAACAATTTGAATCATATGTATTAGTGTATGAATACACTAATAATATACATATTCAGATATATGTTAAAGATTGGAAATGATATATGAATATAGCGTATAAAAGAAATCATGTGGAGTTGTAACAACATATGTATGATCAACAAAAATAAGTAAGAACCTTTACAACCAAAAGCTTTAAAACATTTACATATAGTAATATGTATATATATATATGTATGTATGTATGTATGTATGTATAGTTATGGGGTAACAAGAATTCAAAGAAAAGGCCTTTACAACTAAAATACAATTGATCACATGCAAGGGAAAAAGGCATCTTTGTTACTTTAAAAATATAAAAGGGGTTTGAAATAAAAGACAATAAACAAATATACATGAATAAGAACAATTCAGCCACACCCATATACATGAACATATAAATACCATTTCACACAACATATTGACTCATTAACCAAGTAGAAAATATCTACATATATATGAGACAAAATCTAGTCATAAAGGCAAATGCAATGATATGATTTGAATTAAATAATGTTACTATTATAGGAAGAACCATCACATAAGAAACACCTAAAACCTCTCATTTATGGTTTGCATGTGCACAACTTGTATGAAAGAAAATATCAAGTAAGAAAGAGAAAGAAAAACCAATTTTTAAATACTTTCAAATCTAAGAAGATCTTACATGTAACCAAGAATAGTTCCATTAAGCATAGAAGAACTAGCATCTAAACCCAAGTTTGCACATGGAGGTATGGTTTTAGCAAAATATCTCAAACACTTTGCAACTAAGAAACCTATTTTATAATACATGAAAGGATGGGCATTAAATGAAGAAAGGATGGCTTCTAGAAGGAAATACATAAGACAAGGCTATTGGCTAGAATCCTAGGATAAACAAATATTTTCATACATGTGTTCCTTATAATAAGGATGTAGAGAAGGGTGAGGCTAATAGGGAGGTTACTGTAGGGGCATATGAAGAAATTGTTTTTAAAACACTTGAGTTTGGCTATAAATACCAAACAAAAACCCATACTTTTCTTCACAGCAAAACAATAAGTTAAAACTAAATTTCTGAAGTCTTACTGTTTGGGAATTTAGAAAGCATTTCAATGTGAGTAAACCTTGTTTGAATTTTCCTAGTTTAATGTTTACTGTAAACAGTTTTGTATGTGTGTTAAGATCTACTACAAGTGCATATATGTAGACATTATCATCCTGCCAACAAATACAAAGTTTTTATGCTAGAAACCTTTGATTCATCTACTATATTTATGTATACAAATTACCTGTATGTGTGCATGAATGCTTAACTCAAACCCTGTCACTATGTTCTGTTAAACATAGAACAAACTGGATGTCTATCCTTAGATGTGAATCATAACAAAATTCTTCACACTTGGATGATAAAATTCATAGTATATAGTGCATACTTATCATACTTTAACAACAAATCAAAAGAGGAAAAACATTGCAAAGTTTATATGTTCAAAAACAGGAAAACACAGTAGCTCTATGTTAACATGGATTTTCAAACTAAACGAAACCAAGTTTTGATTATACGAATGGAAACCTAACACCAAATCATGATTTTTAGAGTTAGTTTCATGATTTTAAACATTGTGATGATCGAGGAATCTCGAGATGACCAGAAAAGGAATTTTAACCAAATTTCGACGATCAGCACCATCGTACGCCAAGGCACGAGGCGTGGAGGAGTGTAAGACTCCCTAGAACACAGGAAAAATACTGAAAGATTTTTTAAATGTTTAGATTTTGAAAACAAAGTGAAAATAGGGTTTTTGGGTTCATGGGTTTTGTCTGTCTTCTTTTCGGAACTGTACGTCGACGCTGGCGCTAGGGGGTGCGGTCTAGGGGGGATCAGAGCATGGGTGAACGATGATGACGTGGCAGGAGTTGATCGATGATCTGAGCGATGGTGGAGGAGTAATCGGAGTTTTACTCCAATGAACCCAATTCGACATTAATGGCAAATACAGTGAAATCACTATACACGACAAAATGGTGGGACCCAGGGGCTTGGACGTGACCTGGGGGTGACGAGCGACATGCGGAGGTGGTCGGCGGTGGTCCAGGGTGGCTGCGGCGGTTGTGCATGTGCACACATGGAGGTGCGTGCATCAGGATTTGGCATGGTGAAAATCTCGAGTGCCAGGGCTGTTTTCAAGTGGTGCGCATGGTGACAGGGGGGTGGTACTTTAGAAGTGGTACTTCCGATAAGGCTTTGGGAAAAAGTGTACTTCCGATGAGGTTTTGGAAAAAGTGATACTTCCGATATTCAAAAGTGGTACTTCCGATAAGGTTTGGCAAAAGTGGTACTTCCGATGAGGTTTTGGCAAAAGTGGTACTTCCGATTTAAATTTGGCAAACAAGAAATCATGGTCGTGGCAAACAGTTTAGAGGTGATCGGCACGGTCGTGGCAAGGTATAGTACCTGGTACTTTGGTAAGTACCAGGGCGGTACTTTGGCAAAGGAGAAAACGCAGTCGTGGCAGGGTATTTTTGAAGGAAATTACAGCGTTTTGAAAAGTGGCACTGGTACTTTGGTAAAACCGCTAGTGAATGAATTTTTGAACGAGATTTTAAATTCAAAACGGTTTTAATTTAAAATCTGAAATTAAATAAATTATAAAAATAAATAATAAATAATTAAAAAAAATAGAATTTTTATTTAATTTGTCATAGGCAAGTGGACGGAAGAAAATGGTAGAAAGATCAAGTACATAAGTTGACCGGAGAATTTCTACGAGTTTGAGATGTAGAAATATAAAGAAATAAAATAAATAAATTATTAAATTAATTTATTTAAGACAAATTAGAAGAAATAAAATAAGTTACCAGAAGAACTGGAGAATTTAACCTCGTTTAAAACAACGAAGATAAACGAAGCAAAATACCATATGCGACGCACTTGCCTTGTTTATCCATTCTAAATGTTGATGAAAACTGAATATAAATACCATGTGCAACGCACATGCTTTAACTGTTCATTTATAAAAGATATTAAAAATACCCAGATATGAACAAGATAAACATATACTGTTATGTTAATTGAAATCCATAAATATAGGACGTATAAACTGAATTATAACCAGATTAAGCTGATAATTATTTATCGACTATAAAAGACATTTCGTACATCATTTCGAAGAGTCCGGGATAAACATCCCACTTCGACTCGATTTATACGACGCATGTCAGAATACTGAAGACGACGATATGCAAAGGCTATAGTGTCTTCGGTCTATTCAGTCCCAGGACAAACTCGAATGGATGAGTGTCTGACAACGTATATCAGTTAGATTCTACACATCTAATTTACGTAAGTATATTACGTTGGTGGCGGAGAAATTCATTTCTCTTAGCTTTATTGCCCGCAATATATTTGGGTAATCGAATGAGTGTTTCTCACGGACATGACAATGTGGCATTCAAAGTAATTGAAGAAATAATCTGTCAGAAGGATAAACGTGACCTCAAACTTCACAACCAGGAAGTAACAAAAGTTGGGCTAGGCAGCATGGCTAGTTGGGTCATACCCAAGCAGGGTGTATCATCATCGATCTAGAGAAAATTCATAATTATTCTTCTTTTTTGATTCTGGATCTTCGGATTTCGGTTGGATGGCCAACAACCGTGGTGGCAATATATTCGATACACTCAAGCTAAATGAGTGGTCGGTCATGTGTGGCCAGGTTGCAAGACGTCCTTGTTGAACCCCAGTGTATCCTCTCTAGAGTACACTGATCGGTAGGTGCTCCCATACCTTGTCTGTTGGAATCCAATCTCCAATAAGCGATCTGCTGTTTTGATTGTATACTATATACGTGAACATGAGATTCAAGCGTTTCACTAGTTGATTATTTATTTGATAAAAACTATCGTAATATCAAACGTTTTGATATCAAATACTTGGGTCATTATCCATATATTAGTTATGGATTGGTCTAAAGATTTCTAAAGTAAATAAATCCGTCAAAATGGAAAACCTTAATCCGTATTCCCTGTTAAATCCTTTTAACTATGTTTACTCACACCAGTCCCCTGACTGACCCAGAGTTTATTTCCTGTGTTTCCTAAACTCTTGGGTACCCATAATATTTATTATGAATAGACAAGTAGTCCAGGTAGGCAAGTGGAATCTGATGAAGTTCAAGTACAAGACCAGTAGTATATCTATATCTATGTATCCAGTTTGACATCAGTATTATCTGAATCATGACGTATAATTATGCTATTGTACTATGGTATTGTATTAAGATGATGTACTATGATGTATCAGACCCTGTATTGTAATATATTATGTATTTGTGAAATTCCGCTGTGAGATTCTGATGTCTTCTTATTCTTCTATTCTATAAGTTCTATCTTTTCTATCTCATATTCTAAATTCTTTCAAAAATGACACGACTATCGATGCATCAAAATCGGGCCGTTACAATGTCTCTCATCTCTACGGAATGGTTCACGAGAAAAATCACTGCGATTCCTTCTTTCTCGCTCCAATGGTGGTGATCTTCTTCTCTCCGAATTTGATGGCGAAGTTCGACGTCCACCAAGATTTGAATCGAGCGATACTTCTTCTTGTTTGATTCATGTCCAACATAAGCTTCTCTAATCTTCCAATTCCTTCATCAAATTTATCATTAATTCTCTTCTCCATTTGTTCGGCTTCTTCTCTCTGATATGTTTCTTCTACTGGTTGATGACGATTAGCATGTTATGGAGGCATGGTCGATGTCAACAAAATTCACAATTAACCAAGCTTCTCAAACAAGTTTCACGGTCCAAAATCAATGGAGAGTCCCAAACTTCTAAACGTCGCAAAACAGTTTGGGCGACCCAAACTTGGATGATGGCGGGTTAAATGGCGATGGCGGTTTTAACTGGTGGTTTGGTTCGATCTGAGATTGGATGACAACGATCCGTGGATGTTTGTCCAAAGGTGGATGACGGTCCAACGGTGTTGACGGTCCAAATGTCGGTGGCGATCCAACTAGATCTGGCGATCTAACTAGATGGCGATGACAATTTGGTAATGGTGGTGGTTTAGATCTGGCAATTATTGAATGGCGATGGCGATCTGGTGGTGGATGATGGTTTAGATCTAGCAATCTATTGAATGGCGATCACGACTTAATTAGATCTGGCGATCTAACTAGCTCTGGCGATCTCGGATAGGTGATGGCGACGATCTGGAAATGATGGCGGTGGTGGAGATGGAATGAATAATGGTAGATGAATAGTGGTGATGGTGATAAACCTGAATTGTTTCCGATGATCCAACCGAGAAATGGTGATCTAGCTTCGGTGATCCAAACAAAAATGGCAATCAAGGCTCCAACGATCCAACCAAAAGATGGAAATCTCGCTCTGATGCCAAGCTGGCGCAGCTCCAGTATATAAACTTCACATGAATGGATGGATTCATGTAAACAAGATCAAGGATGAGGTAAATGCTCAACCCCATTGATCTTTCGATGTCGGAATCTCGCTATCTTCAACATGTTGGTCTCGCAAGATATTGTGTTGTCGATCTACGATTCTTCGAATGTTGATCACTCGCAAGCGATACCGTGAATCGGCTTCAAATTCGTTGATTCGAGCACACTCGAATATCCGAAGATGGAAAAATGAGATCACACTCAACTTCCAATTTTAATGGTGGCACAAAGCTCACACAAGGGATTTATTCAAAATTCAACAACCTTTACAAATCACGCCACACCCCTATTTATAGGGTTTACAACATGCCTTATCTAGAACGAACGACCCAAGTATAAGCGAACGACCCAACTACAGCATGCGACCCTTTAGCACTACGCAAACAATGGAGTGAACGACCGACGACATTATACAACAATGGAACGAACGATCCAACTATGAAAAATGACTCTCCCTTCAACAGCTCATATTGTCTTTTGCCAGTAGCGACCCAATGGCGAACGACCAAAGAGTGAGCTACTCAGGAGCTATTGATGACCCAGGGACGATCGACCCAATAGCAAACAATCCCAGAGTGAATGACTTATGAGTGAACAACTTAGGAGCGATTGAACCCTTTCCTATACGGTTTAACAATGCTTCCTCAAGCCCGCCCCTTCTCTTCAAGTTGGAGAACGACCTTTTTGGATCGTTGGGCTTCTTTCCATGATTCATCGGCTCATTGAGCGACCAATACTCCACTTCTTCGAGCTTTAGCTCCATGGACGACCTGCTCTCCCTTCCCTCTCGTTCTAGGTTACTCAACGATTTACTTAGATCGTTGGACGACATATAGCTCATATACAAGCATCTTCCATGATGCGCTGCATCACAAATACAACAAGAACATCATATGACAACAAGGTCGAAGCGTGGCATATACAAACCTAAAGTGTATAACATCTCAGTTATTGAAGTTGAACCAATCAACTTCAAGCAAGCAATGAAATCAAAGAAATGGAAAGAGGCTATAAATGTTGAATATCAGGCTTTCATGAAAAATAATACATGGAGTTTGGTGACACCACCTAAATGTAATAACTTTATTGGATCTAGATGGGTATTCAAAATAAAGAGAACGGAGGACGGAACTATTGACAAATACAAGGATAGACTAGTTACTAAGGGTTATGCACAACAATTTGGATTTGATTTCAATGAGACTTTTTCTCTAGTCATAAAACCCACGACAACTAGAATCATATTAACCATTGCTATGAGCAAAGGATGGAACATAAGGCAGTCGGATGTCAACAAAGCTTTCTTGAATGGGGAGTTGACTGAGGAATTTTATATGTATCAACCCGAAGGTTACACTATGGCAACAAAGTTTGCAAGTTACATAAGGCTGTATATGGTTTAAAACAAGCTTCGAGGGCTTGTTATGAGAAATTCAAGTTAGCCTTATCCAACATGAGTTTCATACAAGCTAAATCGGATAATTCATTATATATGAAGAGAAGCACACATGGAACTGTCAATATTTTGGTATACGTAGATGATATGTTGATAACAGGTGATAATAGCCAAGAAATAGACAACATCATACGAAAACTGGATCAAAAATTTGCTATAAAAGATATGGGGGAACTAATTTTTTTTTCTTGGAATACAAGTTATCAAGAAAAATGACAGAGAATTATTTTTATCTCAATGAAATTACATTTCAGAAATCTTGCGAAAGGCTAAAATTCATCAAGCAAATTCTTTACCTATGCCAATGATAAGCAATCTAAAACTTTCTAAGTACAAAGGTGAAGCCATCGACAACATCAAGGAATATAGAAGCATAATAGTAGCACTTCAATATGCAGTTGTTACTCGTCCAAATATATGTTATAGTCAAGGTTTTAAGTCTCAGATATTGGTCATGTTTCGTCTCGGGGATTTTACAGACTCGGTCTCGTATCGGGGGAGATCTCGGACGAGATGAGTCTAACTCGAGAGTTCGTCTCGGATTTTCGTCTCGGGTTTGAAAGTTCATATCAGAATATTCTCGGGGGACGTGATATGTTAAAAGTGATATTTTAATAAAATGATTTTTATGAATGCTATCGAAAACATAGTAACTTAAACTTAAAATACAAAATAACTTCATTATTCTTTATTTTGCGAAAGATCATTCATACTCTAAATCATAATATGCTTAAAACAGGAATATGTTAGAGAGGAAACATTAAAAGGATCCAAAACATTAAAAAATTCAGCATAAATAAACCATAAAATACATAATTTCATAAGTAACATGTATGTAAAAAGACGAATATGAAAATCATAAGCATTGTAAAACATATACGAACATACAATATAGTCATTTCACATGAAAAATGTAAAATAACAAAAGAATGATATGGCTAGATTTGATTTTTTTAATTATAGTTCTGTTTAGGCATAAATTTAAATTTTGACCAAAAAACTAAGATCTCGGACGATATCCTAGTATTTCATCTCGGTCGATTTATCATTCGATATTGCAATATCTCGGGTGATATATTCGAAAGGAGATTTAGAGTGATATTTGCTGTTTCGTTTCGGAAGGAGCCCAAAACAAGATCTCGGAGGAGATCTCGGGCGATATTTGCGAGATTTGAAACAGTGGTTATAGTGTTAACAAATTAAGTCAATACATGCAGAATCGTCTATCAGAACATTGGATAGCTCTTAAAAGAATACTATGATACTTGCAAGGCACAAAATATCATGGTATAATAATAAAATGTGAGAAATAACTTAGCTTACAATGCTTTAGCGATGCTGATTGGGCAAATGATAGTGATGACCGAAAGTTAGTCTCAGGGTACTGTGTTTATCTTGGCTCCAACATAGTATCTTGGTGCACAAAGAAGCAACAAACAACTTCCAGGTCCAGTACGGATGTGACGGCCCGCCCCGCACCAGCCGACATTTTCCCACGAAATGCGTTGTACCAATATCCAACTAGCATGGAACGGTCGTCAAAAGAAAGGGATTTGAAGCTATGAACCACCAAGAACCTGTAGTATATCTCACAACGCATGGAATAAAATATAATAATAACATAACTTGACATAAAATAGGCGAGATAGTGCATAAGCTGAAAACTAAACCATCATAGCAGCGGAATCCAAAATACAGCTTATGATCCAAACCATTATTACAACTTCGAAATACTATCTCTAAAACAAAATAGGAAAGGTACCCTACTAATGCCCAAAGCAGTGACCAGCAACAACACAAGGAGAATATACGTAAATACTACGTGGAAGCCTCTTGCTCGTCTCCGGACAGCTACTCGTGCATAATCACCTAACCTGTCTCTAGTCTGCTCATTTAGGAGAACCCAAAGTAATAAGAAGAGATATAAAACTCTGGGTCAGACAGAAGTCTGGTATGAGCGATAGCAGCAAAACAAAACAATGACAGGTATAAATAATCATACCTGAACATGGACCTGCAACCAAAGAGTTAGCACAACAAGATGTACAGTACTCTTAGGTAACACCGACATAAAGTGTAAGTGGAAGTGTGCATGTCAAAGTGATAGCAAACATCAAACATAGCAATCATCCTCACACCTCTCACTCAGTGCGTAAAGCATACGATATCCACCGCTTTGATCACTAAATGCTTTTGCTACGACCACTTTTCCCTTAGGGTCTTAGTGACCCCATTGCACTGGTCCATAGCCATTAATCCCTTCCTATGACCACCTTGCCCTTGGGAGTCCTAATGGCCCCATTGCACTTATCCATAGCCATGCTACGATCACTTGCCCTTGGGAGTCTTAATGATCCCATTTTGTTGATCCATAGTCACTAATCCGTTTCTCAGTGGTTAATTAAAGCTATAGATATCGATAACCCTTTTGCACACGTCCCGCAGTGTAACACCCCTAAGTCCCACATCGTGGTAGCCTGTGTGAAGTGGGTACTTATATAGTAAAGCCCATCTCTTACTAACGCCGAGGCCTTTTGAGAAACAAAACCCTACACCTATACGGTGGCTAAGTTGGGGACAATATCTTGCGTGAACGGAGGTTCGGGTGGTTACACGCAGCAAAGCCCAACTCATGAAGTTGACTCGTTGGTTCCCATCTGGATCCTGAGTAATAACTTCCCACTTGGACTTCCTTTGCATCTCGGGTTTTGGTTGAATTGGAGTTGGTCTTCAAAAGATTTCACGATTTTCATCACATAGATCCAATCCAGTTCGGTTTGTGATGCCCCATCCGGTTCGGTTCGTGATCATCATATGGGTTTGGGTCGTGGTTACCCCACCGAGTCGGATCGGGCTTCTCCATTTGGGCCGGTTCGTGCTCCTTGGGTTGGGGTCGGTTCGTGATGCTTCCTCCAGAACATCGGGTCGGTTCGTGGTCCTCGTATGAATCTGGTTCGTGGTGCACTGTCCAAGATCGAAGACCATCTGCTCTGGCAGCTCGTGACCATCTAACCGAGTGTGAGCGGGTCGGGTCGGGTCGAGGTAGCAAGCCGGTTCGGTTCGTGTAGCATGAGCCGATCCGATCCGGATCCCTGCATCTCTTCCAGCAAACCATTTACCCCACACGACGGCGTTTTCAACCATTCTAACTCTCCTATGCAACCTCAAAGCATACCAAACAGTAGTAATAACATGTGCAATCCATCAAAAACATTAGAACATCAATCATGTGCGTTATTTAGGATCAAACATACCCAAGTTCATGATTTTCCCCTTAATCCCCTTAACCTTGTTTAACCATACAATTAGCAAACTTAATCCAAATTAACCCAAATTTATATCAGTGACATAAAATAATATTTTAGAATTTTTACATGTTTTTCCATATTTTTCTAAGTCATAATTTCGCTAATTATCACTAATCACCCCTGATTAGCCGTAATTAGTGTAAAAACATGCTAATCACTCACCTTAGCCACAAACAAATCTCAGATCTGAAAATATCTCTGAATTGGTTCGAATCCCAATGCAACACAACATCTCTACCCCCAATTTGATGTTAATTTGCCTTAATTTGATGTTGATTAGCTTAATATATGATTAAAAGGTGATTTGGGAGTGATTTAGAGGATGAAGACCCTTACTAGGGTTAGAGGAAGGTAAGTGCCACTTAGAAAACTAAAATGAAATGTTTTCCCAAACCCTTTCAGCCCTCCCATAACCCTAATCCCAAAATGGGTAATGGGCCTGGCTGCTAATCACTCTATTAATCCCGGTTAAGTTGTTTTCCACCTTCCAAACCTTGTTTCAGTCATATCTCCCAAACGGTAAGTCCGTTTGGTTAATGTGACCACTCTACGGAATGACAAACCATCATTTGAATCCAATGGAAGTGGTTTAAGGTCAAAACTCCTTACCAATCAAAAGTTATAGGCGAAACAAGATTCGCGAAGGGCAAAACGGTCATTTAAATTTCGGCAAAAATCATGAACATGGGAAATGACCCCAATAGTTGTTCCCCAAAATTACATGATAATATTTTACCATCCTCCGATGCGTAGAATGCGGGTCGTTACACTCTCCCGCCTTAAGAAATTTCGCCCCCGAAATTCCTTAACCAAAACATACAATGGTTCCCCGCATGCCTATCAGCCATTTACAAACAATCAAACATACATAATAACACAACAAGCCTATCCTAGCATGCAGTTTACTAACAAGGGAGTAACAATATCACGATTAAAATCTTACCAGGCAAAGAGTTCTAGATTCGACTTCCTTATGTTCTCCTCTGCTTCCCAAGTATAATCATTCTCATTATCACCCCACTGAACTTTGACTAGTTTCACCATCTTCTTTCGAAGTTGTTTCGTGTCGTGTCCAACAATACGTATCATCCTGCGGCTCCCAACTACCTCGGATTCTACCTCGATATCATCCAACTGATCTGGTGAAATAGTCATATCAGGGTCGTGTACGAACTTCCTTAACTAGGAAACATGAAATACGTTGTGAACTCTCGCCATCTTGTCAGACAACTCAACTTTATATTCTAAATTCCCAACTTGCTCGAGAACTGGGAATGGACCAACAAATCTTGGTGCCAACTTGCCTCTCCTACCAAATCGAATCACACTCTTCAACGGAGAAATCTTGACGAATACTAAGTCGCCAACGGAGAATTTCAAATCTCTTCCTCTTCTATCAGCACTACTTTTCTGCCTATCTTGGGCAGTCTTCATTCGCTGTTGGATAACCTTGATATTATCTGAAGTTTCTGTTATTACATCTGGCCCAAGCACAAATTTCTCGCCGGTTTCCAACCAACATGATGGTGAGTTGCATGGTCTTCCGTACAAAGCTTCAAATGGATCCATACCAATACTGGATTGATAACTATTATTATATGCGAACTCAACTAAATGCAAATGGTCATCCCATGATCCCACAAAATCCAATATGCAAGATCTCAAGAGATCCTCTAATACACGATTCATTCTCTCTATTTGACCATCGGTTTGGGGATGGTACGCGGTACTAAGATGTAATTCTAACCCTAAATCCTCTTGTAGTCTCTAATTATAATGATATTTTTCGTCAACACCGGAATTGGAACAACGAGGACAAATCTTAGGGGAGAACCAGGTGGATTGGTTTTCTTCCCCGACCGACTTTAATGGGGGATTGGGATGCTAGGGCTCTAAGTTGCAGGCTCACTGAGGATTACTAGATCGGATCTAAACTCAGTGATTGAGGTCTGATTGCCATTCGGGGGTGTTGGTGGATGCAAACTTAGACTCCTCTGTTGAATGGACTATGAACTATGACTACTGCAATTAGAGAAATAAAAATACACACTTACAGTGCAACTTTCTAAAGAAATTCTCCTTTTATTAAGATTTTAGTAGAAATACACAGATATTATAGAGTGGAATTCTCCGTTAACGTTATTTTCTGAGTTGCTTTTTGAGGATACAAAAAGTAAGGGAAGAGTACCCTTTAGTGCGATCCCTGGGATCCTATTTATAGCGGTTCTGGGCCCCTTCCGTCATATGGCTATCGGACCCACCTGGGCTTTCGGCCGGTCATTTCATTCTTGATCTTAGGTGCTTGGCCCTCGGCCGCCTTGGGCGCATTTGGTTATGATGCTTGAGTCCTCGAGGGAAGCTTCTGAATGCAGGCTTACGGACATGAACTTTCGTGTGTAGGCTTTCGGCTTTATCGTGAATATGTGGAGGGGCTTAACCCCATGGTGTATGTTGATAGTCGTCGGGTTGAAATTGCTACTGGCTTCGGTACTAGGTATGCTAGAATGGGTGGCCTATAATCCCTGTCCGGGTTCCAGCTAGCCCTCCGGTAGGGCCTTTGCGGTAGCCTATATTCTTGGACGGTGTCTTCCGGTGTCACTCTTATTATTTTGCATGTGTGATCTTTTCGGTAATTATGTAGTAGACGCTTCGGGAGCCGCTTTTTAGTGGCCTTCGCATTCTTCCGGGTCAGTGCCCCCAATATTGTCGTCTTTAGGTGTATCGGTATTTGGGTAGGTTATTTGTTGGAGGTCTACGTTTGAGTTTTATTTGTCGATTTTGTTGCTTCTGACTTCCTTGATTCTGGATTAGAGTGGTTCTTTACACGTAGCCTTTCATTGAGTCAATATCATTGAAGGGGTCTTGTTGGGCTGACTTTGGCGGAGAGGTCGTCTTCCTGCTATCGCTCTTCTCGTTGTTAGGCCCACTTTCTATTGAGCCTTCCGCGAGCTTTCGGTTATTCGATACCCCTTCGCCGCCAGCTTTCTTCGATGTTGATTTTGGTAGTAACATTTGTCCCCTCCCTTGGGTGAGGGGGTATTTTTGACTTTTCAAGTCAAACTCCTGATTTCTTCTGAAGTGTCATATCAGAGTCCTTTGATCTTCCTTGGCATGGGAACGTTGATTGTTCCTTGTTTATGTGATGTAACTTTGGGTAAATATGCTTGCATAGTTACTATTGCCACCCCTTTTTTCTTCACCTTTTACCTGCAATATTAATTTCTCGAACCAGATTATTTGTTCACTGAAAATCTGAAGTTCATTGCAGGAAACTTATTGCTTAAACCCTTGGTGAGCATTTAATCTTAATATTGGGGAATTAGATTGTTTGCCCAAAATTACTTAGGGTTTTGCATATCGGATACAAATTATTCTTTTCTTAACAACCTAAGGGGTAATTTCTTAGCAATCAACCCGCTTACCCCTTCCCCAAATATCAATTCTGGGGTTTGAGGCTCATAATCATGTTAAAGCATTTATTATTTTGACTGCTCATTACCAACAGGCTTAAGCAAAATGTCTTTTAAATGTTCTAACGAATGGGATATAAACTATATATGTTCAGGATATTATCTCACCTGGTAGTGTCTTGTCTGATAAGATGAATTTTGGTTTATCACCCATTGATGCTTATGGTCTTCCTCAGAGGCGAAAGTTTCTCTTGAAGAAATCACTGGTTACTTCTCAGGATGAGGTTAATTCCATTCTTTCCAGATTTGGAATGGACGATGTCGAGGCTATTCCTGCTACCGACCGTTATGGTATTATGAATCCTCCTGATGGATATTTTGCCTACTTAGCCATTCATGTCTGGCATGGGGGCTTCTTTCCTTTTCCACCCTTTGTGCTTCGACTTCTGTAAGATTTGGGAGTTGCACCAATTCAATTTCCACCGAGCACTTACACATTACTCTTATGCTTAGAAGTTCTTGCTCTGGAATTGGGTCAGGTTTCTCTTACATCGAATCTCATCCGTCACGTGATGCACTTTTCAAGGGATGATGACCTTCCCTTATTTCATGTTGCCCCTTTACGGAAGGTTTTCAATGACGGTGCAGGCAAGGTTATGCCCTGGGAAGGCCAATTCTTTTTCTTTAGATGTCCTGCCGGCATTTCTGACCAAATTGCTTATTGTAGTAAGTTCCTTTGACCTTTTGTAAGTGTTTAATTTCCCGTTTTCCACGCATCTTCAATTCCTTTCTTGCAGATTTTACTTCTGAGGAGGTGCCCATAACCGAGAGCGAATCTTGCGTGTCTAAGCTCATCTTGGAATCGCTCGATAATCTGCCGAGTCGATCCTCTCTATTAACCAAGGATAAGCTGCGTTTTTACAATCTCCTTCCTCATGGTCAGAAGATATTGGGGCGTCCACTAGTATGCATCCCCGGTACCAATCGTTTATTGGTAGGTTCAGAAGTGTTCGCTCCTTCAGCTCCATTATTCCCAGGTATGTTTCATTGGTTCAACAGCTTCTATGTTGAGATCTCCTTTCGATACTACTATTTCACGCTCTCGGCTTTTTTACCCTTCGTTTGGTTAGAGGTTCCGGGTGCGAAAGCCCCAACTCCTATTGATGCGTTGAACCAGGGTACCGCGACCGCTCTGAAGAGGTTAGCTGAATCCCCTGCTGATTCGCCAATCAAGAGGTTGAAGCCCAACACTCCTGCCTCCACTACTTCCGGGGGATGTCTTTGGCAGGAAAGTAAGAAGTGGTGTCTTCTCACCGTTTTCTTCAACCATATCCGGAGCGGGTATAGGTGATATACCGTACACTTCAGCTTCCCAGACTGTAGGTTCACCGAGGCTTCTTGACCTTCCATCGGATTTTACTGATCTTGTGAGATTCATTCTCTCCAGACCTGAATTCTCTGACATTTCCTTGCCTTCCACTATTCCCGACATGATGGATTTTTATCGGCATCTGATTGCTAAACAGCTTGTTGTATGATGCTTTCCTTTTTATTCTTGGGCTTTCTGCCTATTGTAACTGTATGCTGAGTGTTTACACCTTCCCAGGCTATTAAGAAATGGCATGTGTCTAAGCCCATCCCTTCCTCTTTCGCTACTGAAATTACTCTGCTTCGGGATGCCAACACAGTTTTGAGTGAAGAATGTGAGAGGCTGAAGGCTTCCTTGGAACATGCTGAGTTGGTCTTGGAAAAGGAGAGGCAGGATAGGGATGTAACTCCCGATATGGTGTCAGCTTTAGAACATCAGATGGCGGAGGATGTGGTTACCCATGCTGATGAGCTTCGGTAGAAAGACGAAGAACTTTCTCGTGCCACCCAGATCATTTGTGCAGCCCAAGATAGGATTTATGATTTTTTACAAATCCATCTCCCATGGATTAAGTCTGACTGCTATGAAGAGGCCTTATTTCATCTTTTTTCTAACAACCTTCAGAATGCTTTTGCATTCCAAACCTCCTTTATTCCTTCCTTCACCTTGAATCAGGTTATGAAAAGGATTAAATTGGGCGAGGAAGGAGTTGAGGCGTCGTGGAGAGATGACCCTGTAGTCGAGGACCTCTTATACATTGATAGTCTTTTGGATGATTTAGGCAAGGAGGGGGTGGCTCCCGTCCCCAGAGAAGGCAGCCCTTCTAGCTTTTCGGGGAAGAAAGAAGTTGTTGATCACGATGTTCCTTCTCTTAGGGTATAACTTTTTTACCTTGGGCGTATCTTCCTTTTTCCCCCTGGATAATTGATTTTGGATAGTTTCCAGTTGTTACAAGTAGACAAAAAAGAACTATTTTCCTGCTTTAAGGAGAGTTAGGTGACAAAAAGTTCAAACCATTTTTTTCATTGGGCAGGTAGTACTCTTGTATATATTCACTTCTGTAACCTATGAAACACTTGTATGGGGTTCCCCTTTGCTATCAGCTAGGGCTAATGTGACTTTTTGTATTATGACAGAGTTTAATTTACTATAAGGAGGCATTATGCGCAGCTTGTAGGTTGAGAAAAAGGTTTCTCATGACGCATATTCATGCTTTCAAGGAAGTGCATCTCCTCGAGGGGCTTGAGTGCGCCTATGTTACATTTCCTCAGCTCTTCTTGAACTTGTGGAGTGGGGACCATGAAGCTATGTTAAGAAATCTTAGGATTAAACATGCTGAAGCTCTATGTAAACAATAGGCATGTGAATAAGTGATGTATTTATAATTTGCCTTTCTACATATATGTTATAGTTGGTAGACTCCGAGTTTAATTCGTGTAATGGTGTGTAAGGAGAAGAGGGGGGATATGTCCTTCGAACGTAAAAAAGAAAGAAAAGAAAATTGTAATCACTTTTTTGTATGTTTGTGGGCAGGTTAATCAGCGCGAGACCTCTTCCCCTCGGGGAGGAACATCGTCGGTAAGAGAGGTGCTTCCTATATCTTATGAAAGGAAGCTCTTACATCAGGACTTATCCATTAAACATTTAATCGAGAGGATGAATGCTTTGAAAAGACAGTTTGAAGAGAAGGATAGAAGCATCCTAGGGATGAGGACGTACAAAAAGACTAAACCCTACGTCGAGTTCGAAGACGAGCTAAAAAATCTTCGCCAGCGTGTCATTGGCTTGGAAATCGATCTAAACTACTTTACTACAAAGTGTGAGACATGGGAACACTATTATGAGAATATCCTCATAATGACGGGGACTTCGTACCTTGACGTTGCGACAGCACATAAGGCCTCCGCTATTCAGAAATGTTATTACTTGAATAACCCCCCACCGGGTTTAAATGAGACAGTTATTTCTAGGTGGTGTAAAAGAGTAATAGCCGAGATGAAAGGAATCTATGACACTAGACTAATCAAGCGTTCTCACGACCGTGTCGTCAGGTACGACAAACAAATTAGGCACTTGCAGGAAGAAAATCATGATCTATGTATGAGCGTTTTCGATTTGGAAAAGGAAAACAAGTCTCTCAGGGCGATGTGTAGGGAATATTACAGAGCTTTGAGGCTCCATCCCAAACCTTCCGGCCACTTAGATGAGACAATAGGAAAGTTCAAATACTTAACAAGTTACTAGGCGTGGCACTTCGTCATGCCATCGACCCCCCTTTACCCGAGGATGGGGAGGATCTAGATGTTCAGTGATATTTCGTGATGGTAACACATAGTTTTGCTTTGTGATAACGGTGCCAATGATGTAATCTTTTTTATGAATAAACTCATGTGTTGATAACTTTTAATATGTAAATAACTATTGGTATGGGACATGAATGCAAGTTGCTTGCATGATGAATGACTTAAGATGTTTTCTTTCAGTATGGAAAAACACAACCTTTTTTTTTCTTTTCTCTTGCCTGGCTTCGTTTTTGGACAATGAGCTTTTCATTTGCTTCCGAATTTTGTGGGTCATCTTTCGTAGGTCTCTTATGGATGTCTTGATTTGAGATAACTATCTTAGAGGACTTCGGGTCGATATTCCGATAGTTGGAACCTCCTTCTAATGGTTACAAAGGGTATCTTCCACCCAGTCTCAGGTTTTAATATGTGGAAAACTTTCCCCCACCTTCTGGCACTTGTTCAGAGCCGAACTCGGGCATAAATAATAATAGACCAGAATCATGTTTGGCATCGGTGAAACGCTGAGGCTTGCCTAGATTCGGGCACTAATAATAGTTGACCGGGGCCACCTGCAGTATTTGTACAATGTTGGATCGTCCTGGATTCGGGTGTCTATCATAATAGGACGAAACCCCTTCCGGTATCTGTAAAACGCTGAATCAATCCTAGATTCGGGTGTTAATAATAGTTGATCGGAACCTCTTCCGGTATTCATAAAGAGTTGGATCCACCTAGATTCAAGTATTTCCAGATTTAGGACCGGAGGCCCTTTCGGCATTAATGAAGAGCCGAATCCACCCAGATTCGGGTATTATTTTGGATTCAGGACAGAAGACCTTTCTCACATTAATGAACAGCCGAATCCACCCAGATTCAGGTATTTGCATAAAAAGCCAGAACCTCCTCCGGTTATTGGTAGAGTGCCGAATCCACCCAGATTCGGGTGATGGCATAGAAGACCGGAACCTACTCCGGTATTATCGAAATGAGTATCCCTTTCAGATTTGATTTGGGAAGCAGAGGTTGTACGTGCGTCTTGAGCCTCCCCTTGGGCTTTTGATGTCAAAGCAGAGGATGTACGTGCTTTGTTGGCCACTCTCTGGACCTATGCGTCTGGAGCGCTTGTCTAGCTTATCCACAAGCAAGGCCCAAGGACTTACCCAACCTTCCTCCAGGAGGTGCCTTATCCTGACCATTGTAGGCGATGATAAGGGATTAGAAACTTATATGGGGCCCTCGTAGGTACAGAACTAAAGTTTACTCTTTTGACGCTCTATACGGGCCATCGTAGACACTGGTATGGGCTTATACACCAACCCCCCCTCGGAGGAATGCCCTAACCTGACCATCGTAGGCGATGATAGGGGTTTGCATTCCCTTCTGTGGGTAAAGAAGAACATAAGCAGAGGTAGGACGTGCTCATCTTCAAGCAGAGGTAGGGCGTGCTTAGTCCTAGCAGAGACAGGGCGTACTCTTCTACGAGCAGAGGCAGGGCGTGCTAATTTTAGATGCATGCCACGACCATTTCTGGTGTGAAATGATGGCTTACGCTTTCGATGCTTTAACCCTGCCCCCTCTGATTTGGGCAAGGAGAAAGACTAACACACCATCCCCCTCCGGGGATGCCTCGCCCGGACTAATCTAGTGCTGGTAAGGGTTTTCCTTCTCTTCATCCATTTGTGGCCTGACCTTTTCTTGATCACTTCATTTATGGGGTTTTGCCCTTTTGCAATTAGGGGGAACAATTCTTTTCTTATCATTTCAGTCGGGTCTCGATGGCATAACTTCTTATGCTTCCCTTACATAACTTTGTAATTTTCCTTGGTTCAAGAATCTAATGATCATTCCCTCTAGTACTTTGCAATGGTTGGTTTCATGTCCGTTTACCATATGGTAATAGCAATACAACCGTTCTTTTTTAGCTTCGTTCTTGGGCTTCTTCTTGGACGACGGCCAAAAGTTTAACTCATGCTTAGTTAGGAAATATATATCCTCAATCGATACAGTGAGAATATAACCCTTTGGTAATCTTGACTTGAAATTCTTCTTCTGTCGCTGTCTTTTGATCTTTTTGCCAATTAATTTTGTTATTCCCTCATCGTCTCTACTCTTTCTTCACACTGCTCTTCGATATAGGGGTATATCTTCTTTGGACTATATATCGGTCAGAGGGATAGGAATTTTCTCTACGCTTCATTCGAATATGGTTTCTCTGGCTTTTGCAAGGATGGTTCTTTTGGCGAGGAGAAAAGAACTGTATCTCTCGGTCGAGGGTTGGTAAAGGGCAAAAATCGGGGTTGATCCTGCATGGAAGGGGTTAATGCTCCATTGAGCAGGGTCATAAGGCTCTATGTCCTTCTCTTTCTCTTAGATATGGAGGTTTTCCAATTTGGATCTTTCAATCGCCCATGGCTCGTCGATGTTCGCCCCAGGTGTGGGAAATTTATTAGTCATCGGTGGAAATCCTTTACTCATAAGGTTCTCAAGATCTTAGTTCAGGAGAGAACAATCATAGGTATGTATGGGGTAGGGTTAACCACGAGGTTGGAGGTTTAGGCCCCTCCCTCTAGCGCCAAAATGTTAACGATATTTTTCGTCAACACCGGAAATGGATCAACGAGGACAAATCTTAGGTGAGAACTAGGTGGATTGGTTTTATTCCCCGGCCGACTTTAGTGGGGGATTGGGATGCTAGGGCTCTAAGTCGCAGGCTCGCTAAGGACTACCAGATCGGATCTAGACTCAGTGATTGAGGTCTGATTGCCATTCGGGGGTGTTGGTGGATGCAAACTTAGACTCCTCTGTTGAATGGACTATGAACTACGACTACTGCAATTAGAGAAATAAAAATACACACTTATAGTGCAACTTTCTAAAGAAATTCTCCTTTTATTAAGCTTTTAGTAGAAATACACAGATATTATAGAGTGGAATTCTCCGTTAACGTTATTTTCTGAGTTTCTTTTTGAGGATACAAAAAGTAAGGGAAGAGTAACCTTTAGTGCGATCCCTGGGATCCTATTTATAGCAGTTCTGGGCCCCTTCCGTCATATGGCTATCGGACCCACGTGGGCTTTCGGTTGGTCATTTCATTCTTGATCTTGGGTGCTTGGCCCTCAGCCGCCTTGGGTGCATTTGGTTATGATACTTGAGTCCTCGAGGGCAGCTTCTGAATGTAGGCTTGCAGACATGAACTTCCGGGTGTATGCTTTCGGCTTTATCGTGAATACGTTGAGGGGCTTAACTCCGTGGTGCATGTTGATAGTCGCCGGGTTGAAACCGCTACTGGCTTCGGTACTAGGTTGACAAGTACGGGTGACCTGTAATCTCTATCCGGGTTCCGGCTAACCCTCTGGTAGGGCCTTTGCGGTAGCCTGTATTCTTGGAAGGTGGCCTCCGGTGTCATTCTTATTATTTTGCGGGTGTGATCTTTTTGGTAGTTATGTAGTAGATGCTTCAGGAGCTGGTTTTGAGTGGCCTTCGCGTACTTCCGGGTTAGTTCCTCCAATATTGTCGTCTTTAGGGTATCCGTATTTGGGTAGGTTATTTGTTGGAAGTCTCCCTTTAAGTTTTGTCTGTTTTGTTGCTTCTGACTTCCTCGATTCTGGATCAAGGTGGTTCTTTACATAGAGCCTTTCGTCAAGTTAATATTGTTGAAGGGGTCTTGTCGGACTGACTTTGGCGGAGAGGCTGTCTTCCTACTTTCGCTCTTATCATTGTTAGGCCCCACTTTCTATTGAGCCTTCCGCGAGCTTTCGGTTATTCGATACCCCTTCGCCGCCAGCTTTTTTCGATGTTGATTTTGGTAGTAACATCTTCCAAAACCCACTCGTAAATAATGGATCTCGGCCGCTCACAATACCTTTAGGTACTCCATGAAATCTCACTACCCACTTCATATACAGTTACGCTAACTTAGCTGTCGTTCTATTTGACATGACCGGTGTAAACCTTGCACTTTTGTTCAATCATGACCTGATCCGGTCCTTAGTAAACCATCAATGAAATCCATTGAGGCTTGTTCGCATTTCCATTCGGGAATTTCCAATGGTTGTAACAACCCACTAAACTTCTTTTGCTCGGCTTTAACTAACTGGCAATTCATGCACTTGGATATAAACTTCCCAACGTCTCTCTTCATCCCTTCCCAGTAGTAGTTCTGCTTCATGCCTCGACACATTTTGTTACCACCGGGATGTATAGTCAGTTTTGAGTGATGAAACTCTCTAAGCACTTCATCTCTTAATCCATTAACATTAGGTACAACTAGTCTCTCATTCTATCGAAGCCATCCTTCTCGATCAAGTCCGTACTTCTTCATTCTCTCATCGTAGATACCCATCTCTACCTTGGAGATGATTTCTAATAGATTAGGATTGTCCCTCTGACTTGATCCGATCCGATCAATCAAAGTCGGTTAGATCATCAAACTTGCTAACATCTCTGGATCCAATTCACACTTAGGTCTGAAATCATATCCCACAATATACTCCAGTTGCTTCCATTCAAGAAACATAGCCCCTAAACTGGCATGTCTCCTACTCAATGCATCAGCTACCGCATTGCCCTTCCCGGGTGTGTATGCGATATTGAAATCATATGAAGCCAAGAACTCTAACCATCTCTGCTGGCGAAGATTTAAATCCTTTTGAGAGAAAAGATACTTTAATGACTTATGATTGGTAAACAACTCAAATCTTTCTCCCAAGAGATAATGTCTTCACATCTTCAATGTGAACACAATCGCTGCCAATTCCAAATCATGGGTAGGATATCTTTTCTCATGTGTTTTCAGTTGCCGACTAGCATAAGCTACAACCCTACCTGCTTGCATCAGTACAACACCTAGTCCGGTACCACAGGCGTCCGTGCATACTATCATCTCTTTGTTCCCCTTAGGAGTAACTAACACTGGTGCACACGTCAACTTTTCCTTTAGACTCTTAAATGCATCCTCGCACCTTCCATCCTAAGAAAAGGCTTGATTCTTCTTGGTCAACTGAGTTAATGGTGCCACTATCTTGGAGAAGTCTTGGATAAACTTACGATAATATCCATTCAACCCCAATCTTACGTCCGTTGCATTCTTGGGCGTAGACCAATCTTGCACTGTAGCCACCTTCCTAGGGTCGACGGCAATACCGTTCTCTGAGACAACATGGCCCAAGAACCTCACTTCACTCCTCCAGAAGTGACATTTAGAAAAAATTTCTTTCAATTGGTGTTTCCTCAACACCTCCATCAATGTCCTCAAATGTTCCTTGTGTTCTTCCTCCATCTTCGAATAAACTAAGATATCGTCTACGAACACAAGAACAAACTTATTCAACTGATCTCTGAATACCCTATTCATAAGATCCACAAAATATGTTGGTGCATTGGTCAACTTGAATGGCATGACCAACCACTCATAAAATCCAGACGGCGTCCGAAATGCCGTTTTATGAATACTCTCAGTTGCAACTCAGAGCTAATGAAAACCTGTCGCGATATCTAACTGGGAGAACACTCTCGCTCCACTCAACTGATCAAACAAAACATCTATCCGTGGAAGAGGATTCTTCCTAGTCACCTTGTTCAGCTCACGGTAGTCTACATATAAGCGAAGGGAACCATCGGCCTTGGTAGCAAATAGAACTGGTGCTCCCCACTCGGAAACACTTCTTCGGATAAATCCCTTCTTCAAAAGATCACTTACTTGCACCCCGAGCTCCCGCTGCTCCCTTGGCGCTATACGACGAAGAGGCATCACTATAGGCCTGGCATCTTTCACTAAATCAATACGAAACTTGATCTCTCAGTGTGGTGGAAGTCCGATCACTTCCCTGAAGATGTCCGGATACTCGCCAACAATAGGCACATCTGACAACTCATCATGCGGGAAGTCGAACCACTGATCGGTTTCGTCACAACTAAAGGTCTATCGACAATCTCGGGTTCCAATTCCAACCTATCTACCAGGTCACTAGATATAAAGGAATGGGAAGCCCCGGTATCAAACAATACTCGAACAGGAACATCATAAATGGAAAACATACCTTGAATAACGACACCTTTTCCGTTCTCTTCCGCAGTTGGGCATTCGACGAAGAAGGAACAGTGTTGATAGCATATGCTTTCAAAATCTGCTTCTCCTTAGGGGGTTGGGGACATTTATCCTTGTGATGTCCCACTTGGCCGCAATTGAAGCACTTCCTATCCGTTGTCTTTGCTCGACAATCTTTGGCATAGCGGCCCTTCTTGCCACAACTATAGCACTCGACATCTTTCTTATCCCTCTTTCTCTGACCATCCTTGATTTGGTTCTGTTTTCTCTTATTCTGGGAATTATTCTTGCCTCCACCGCTTGCCAGCGGATTTGGCTCCCCTATAGATGCAATAGCAACCTCAGCCTTTGACTTAGGGTAAAGGCTCTCCGACCTCAATGCCTTTCCCACTATAGATTTAAAGGTCTCATCGATGTGGTTTATAAGTCTTTACCCCAAGTACTCATCTGAGCCGGTTATGAACTTCTCGTTCTTCTTCTCGGCAGTATCGATAATAGATAATCCTTCCTTTGATAAAGTATCAAACTCAGCAATATATTCCGAGACTGCCCTACATTTCTGCTTAAGCTCCAAAAATTTCCTAAACAATCTGATTTCTGAGTAACTGGGATAAACTTATCACTGAATCGGATCTTAAACTGATTCCAAGTAACTTGATTCTCAGGAGTAGCCGCTTTAATAACATTCCACCAATTCATTGCCCGTCCTTGAAGTTGATGCGATGCTAACTTTATTTTCATTGCATCATCGATTCCCAAATCCTCGAAGATGCACTCACAACTATCAAGCCAATCTTGAGCATCCATAGTCCCTTCCGTTCCATGGAACGGCTTCCCACCAAGACTAGTATAATCCTTGTTAAGCTTTCCGAAGTCGGCTTTAGGCTCCTGCGTTACCGCACCACCACCATTAGCAGCATTAGGAACTGCTCCCTGAACATCCCTAAGCATCTCCCTCATGAAGGTAGTAAACATCGTCTTCATATCAAGGACATTCCCATTATTGGCCCCTAAACCCGTACTTCTCGTATATCGTCTCATCGTTCAACCTGTAAAGAGAAAACGATTAACAATCTTCTTAGTGGTGCTTGTGCAGTGCGACTTCATCCTTAGATACACCGATGGTATATATATATAGTTTTTGAAAACCAAAATATTACAAATACGCGCTCTCATATACGTATACTATCTTTCCCTGATGTTTTCCCCTAGGTTAACTACGCAACCTAGGCTCTAATACCAAGTGTGACGACCCGCCCTGCACCAGCCGAGATTTCTCTACGAAATGCGCTGTGTCAACATCCAACTAGCACGGGACGGTCATCAAAAGAAAGGGTTTTGAAGCTATGAACCACCAAGAACCTGTAGTATCTCACAGCTCATGTAATAAAATATAATAATAACATAACTTGACATAAAACCGGCGAGACAGTGCATATGCTGAAAACTAAACCATTATAGCAGCGGAATCTGAAATACAGCTTATGATCCAAACCATTATTACAACTTTGAAATACTGTCTCTAAAGCAAAATAGAAAAGGTACACTACTAATGCCCAAAGCAGTGACCAGCAACAACACAGGGAGAATATATGTAAATAGTACGTGGAAGCCTCCTGCTCGTCTCGGGACAGCTACTCGTTCATAACCACCTAACCTGTCTCTAGTCTGCTCGTTTAGAAGCACCCAGAGTAATAAGAAGAGACATAAAACTCTGGGTCAGACAAAAGTCTGGTATAAGCGATAGCAAAACAAAACAATAACAGGTATAAATAATCATACCTGAACCTGGACCTGCAAACAAAGAATTAGCACAACAAGATGTACATTACTTTAAGGTAACACTGACATAAAATACAAAGTGGAAGTGTGCATGTCATAGTGATAGCAAACATAACAATCATCCTCACACCTCTCACTCAGTGCGTAAAGCATACGATTTCCACCGCTTTGATCACTAAATCCATTTGCTATGACCACTTTTCTCTTGGGGTCATAGTGACCTCATTGCGCTGGTCCATAGCCACTAATCCCTTGCTACGATCACCTTACCCTTGGGAGTCCTAATGGCCCCATTGCACTGATCCATAACCACGCTACGATCACTTGCCCTTAGGAGTCTTAATGATCCCATTGCGCTAATCCATAGCCACTAATCCGTCTCTCAGTGGTGAACTAAAGCTATAGATATTGATAACCCCTTTGCACATGTCCTGCAGCAAAGCCCAAATCATGAAGTTAACTCGTTGGTTCCCATCTGGATCCTGAGTAATAACTTCCCACTTGGACTTTCATTGCATCTTGGGTTTCAGTTGAATTGGAGTTGGTCTTCAGAAGAGTTCACAATTGTCATCACATAGCCCCAATCCAGTTCGGTTCGTGATGCTCCATCCGGATTGGATCGTGATCATAATATGGGTTCAGGTAGTGGTTACCCCACCGGGTCGGATCGGGCTTCTCCATTTGGGTCGGTTCGTGGCATCGGTTCGGGTCGTGCTCCTCGGGTCGGAGTCAGTTCATGATGTTTCCTCCAGAACATCGGGTTAGTTCGTGGTCCTCGTAAGAATTCGGTTCATGGTGCACTGTCGAAGCTCGAAGACCATCTGCTCGAGGCAGCTCATGAACATCTGCTCGAGTGCGAGCGGGTCGGGGTAGCGAGCCGGTTCGGTTCGTGTAGCACGAGCCGATCCGGATCCCTGCATCTCTTCCAGCAAACTATTTACACCACACGACGGCGTTTTCGACCATTCTAACTCTTCTATGCAACCTCAAAGCATACCAAACAGTAGTAATAACATGTGTAATCCATCAAAAACATCAATCATGTGTGTTATTTAGGATCAAACATACCCAAATTCATGATTTTCCCTTAATCCCCTTAACCATGTTTAAACATACAATTAGAAAACTTAATCCAAATTAACCCAAATTTATATCGGTGACATAAAATAATATTCTTAAATTTTTACATATTTTTCCATACTTTTCCGAGTCATATTTTTGCTAATTATCACTAATCACCCCTGATTAGTCGTAATTAGTGTAAAAACATGCTAATCACTCATCTTAGCCACAAACAAATCTCATATCTGAAAATATCTCTGATTTGGTTCGAATCCTAATGCAATACAGCAACTCTGCCCCCAATTTGATGTTAATTAGCCTTTATTTGATGTTGATTAGCTTAATATATGATTAAAAGGTGATTTGAGAGTGATTTAGAGGATGGAGGCCATTACTAGGGTTATAGGAAGGTAAGTGGCAGCTAGAAAACTGAAATGAAATATTTTCTACATCCCTTTTAGTCCTCCCATAATCCTAATCCCGAAATGGGTTATGGGCCTAGCTGTCAATCACTCTATTAAGCCCGTTCAAGCTGTTTTTCACCTTCCAAACCTTATTTCATCCATATCTCCCAAACGGTACGTCCATTTGGTCAATGTGACCACTCTACGTAATGTCAAACCATCGTTCAAATCCAATGGAGGTGGTATCAGGTCAAAACTCCTTACCAATTAAAAGTTATAGGCGAAACAAGATTCGTGAAGGGCAAAACGATCATTTAAAATTCGGCAAAAATCATGAACATGGGAAATGACCCCAATAGTCATTTCCCAAAGTTACACAATAATATTGTACGATCCTCCGAAGCGTAGAATGCGGGTCGTTACAACGGAGGTAGAGTATCGAGCTTTGGCAAGCGCAACGGCGGAAGTTATTTCGATACAGTCACTATTGGAGGAGCTAGGGTTTACTCTAAACCGAAAGCATGTTATTTGGTGTGACAACAAGAGTACGGTGTTCTCTATCACTCAATCCGATTCAACATTTGAGGACGAAGCATCTTGAAATTGATCTTCATTTTGTTAGAGACAAAACTCAGACAGGAAAACTGGCAGTTTGTTATGTCCCCGCGTATTATCAACGAGCTGATGTGCTTACAAAAGCTTTGTCTACTAAGAATTTTATAAGATTGAGGGAGGATCTAAAAGTCGTTGATGGAGATAGAGATAGAGATGGGAAAGTAGTTGATGGAGGCGGAGATAGAAATGGGAACCCTAGTTTGGTTTGAGAGAGAGTAACGAAATAATAAAGATGAAGTCATCATTCATCACAGTCGTTCATTTTGAATAAGGTCTCATATACATCGTATTGGGCTCATTTACTGGCTGGGGCTTGACTATTGTTATAATCAGCAAGTATTAACCGTTACAATATCATATACGACAAGTATTATACTAGCCATTACAATGTTATAATTAACAAGTACTAGCCGTTAAATCTTTATGTATAAATACATGGTCTTTGTATCAATCTTATAAATCAATAAAATTTTCTGTTTAATTTTCTCTTATTCTCTTAATGTACAACATTTGAAAGTGGTTATGTGATCACTTACAACCTATGAGTGGGACATCCACAAATAAAAGTTGTTATAAATTACTACTTTACCCTTATCAAGAAAAATAAGTTGTTAAAGAAATTTATAGAAGTTACCAATAGCATCTCAAACCCAAATGTATATTCTATGTTATTATAAATTACAATTGGATGGTAACATTGTAGGTTTAATTTTGATTTCCAATACTAAGGTAATTAAATCTACATCATGAGGTGACACTTTTCCTGTTAGACATTGTGAAACAAAATATATACGTCAAAAAATTGTAACATGATAAGTGGTAACTAAGTTTCATACAAATATGTTTGTAATAGAGGAAATAAAATTTATTATGATTTTTAGTAAAAAGCAGTGGTGGAAAACATTTACTATAGAATGATCATTTTTCTGAATTGCCATGAGTCTTTTAAAAAACCAATGTTGGTAATTTCTGAAATCTTGGGAAATAATTGACTTCTTTGTTTCCATAGATGTTGGATTTGTTGTTGGTCATGCTGATGTGAGGAATAGGTGTATTATCCTGAAGTTGCTTTTGATTTAGAAATTCATTGAATGGAAGATGAGTAGAGAATTCGCCATGGCTGGCCTGGAGCTTCCAAAAACATTGTTTTAAAGCTCTGTGTTATATGCTTGCGAGTTTACTGGAAGAAGGGCATTACAACAATAAGATATAGCACTTAAAGCGCCTCTAAACCTTTAAATTTGTGGGATGTGAAACAAAAATGTTGATAATACCAATTTGCCTATAGAATCCTACGACATGTCGGGAATAAGCAGTCTCTTACTTGAAAGGCCAGAAAATCTCAACTGTCTTATTAATAATCTGCTGAGTCAAACCTACACATCCATATCATTAGTGCCATTGTAGGATTAGGTTGGGTTTTTAAAAGAAATACACTACTTGACAAAATGACATGCATACCTGCAACACCAAAACCTCAGCAGAACCCCCACATAACCATTTTATAAAGCAGAAGCAGCTCTCAAATATTACTAACTACTCATTTCACACCACCATCCATCTTCTTCTTCTTCCCTCATTTCGCCAAACTCGCTTGCTTACGTAATGGCAATATCACCAGAGCATACATACACACGTGCTCTGGATTCAGTCTTGACCATCCATTCCCCTAACGGCCAAGAAGCGCCTGCTTTGAACTCCTTTGGAGAAACTGTAAAGTACAGAGAGCCAGTGGGAAAATAATATGAGTTGCGATCAGCTTCTGAAGATTTCCCAATGGCTCCGAAGAAAAGGAAGTTCAAATATACAAAGACCAGCAGGAAACTATTTATGGACTCGGTTTTGTTTGAAGTGAAGAAAGAAGAGTACTTCAACTTGGGAAGTATTTTCAAGAGGAGAATTAATGATGAAATTGTGAAGATTGTGATAAAAGACAGATTGATGATGTAAGTGTTAAGAAGCATGGTTCATCTTTATGGAGATATTGTGTTTACATTTTACTCTCTTCCAACATGCTTGATTTATTATTGGTATATTGCGGTTGATTTAATTACTGACTATATAATCTTTAAAACTGAGATTTGTTTTCGATTTTAGAAGTCTGTATGGGTAGATATTATGTATTCATGCCCTCGTGCATTGTTGGTCATCAGACTTTTAATGTAAGTTATTTAAGGTATGGAAGGAGAAAAAGGTCGTAGTTTTTTTTCTTCATTTTTCCAAGGTGTTCTCTTAAATAGCAAATTAGTCCCCCAATGCAAGGCTAAACACCATTTAAAATACACACATATATTAAAACATAGAGAGGACATGATTTATAATGCAAACTTAATAAAATTGCAAACAATATTTTCAAAGCAATCTTTAAGCTTTTTATCATTAATTTAGAGTGGTTGCACTTTAATTTACAAATGACACAAAATATTGACATTTCGCTTTTGACTTATATAATGCTTCCAACAAAGAAAATTTAACATTTTAATCTCACTATTCTAAATGCATAAACCCTAAAAGATTATAAAACTCCTATTATCTATTCTTATAGATATTTTATAATTGAAATTGCACTTATTTTCCAAAAAACTTCATTTATACATTTTAAAACAAAATCTCTATTTTAATCTATCAATACATACAACTTATATTTTAAAAAACACATATCCATAATTTATTAATTATTCACTTTTATATACTACAAATATAGGTTTTAAGTTTATTACTCTATTATACTAGTTTGTAATATAGTAAAATAGTTTGTTCAAACTCCAAAATGACCTTGATTTATTTAAACATCATTTCAATTATTTTCAAAAGTTTAATTTTCAAAAATATAACGGGCATGTCGACATCCCTACCCCCTCATGTCGACATAGTACCCGTTATTCTCCAAATTCAAATTTCAAAAGAAGTGTCTATTTGTTTAACACTTTTCCTGAAGAGACATGACTGTTTATTCCCTATAAATACCAATCTAAATTTGAATTTTTAGCTACTTTTCATTATCTTCTTCTCTCTTTTACTCCTCTCCATTTACACTCTTAAAATTCAAGTTTCCATAATCAAACTCTGTCAAAATTCAAGGAGAAACAAACCGAATCTTTTCTTGTTTGATTCTCGAACACTCTTTCAAATTTAAAAGATCTAAGTGTTATTCAGAGTTATAGGAGTATTTGTAATTAAAGATCATAGTCCTATCTAGTCTCTTTACCAATCTGTTACTGAAAAGATGTGGTTGTAGCACGTTTAAATCAACTAAGTATGGTGTCGCCTATTTAAATCAACTAGGTGTGGTTGTAGCCCATAAATCAATTAGGTGATCTTGTAGCCTGTTTAAATCAAGAGAGACCCCTGTGCTTAGAAGCAGTTGGGGATGGGACCCCATAGCCCTTGAAATCAAGGATTGTAAGATTGGATATTATTTGAAAAGAAATCTACACAACCTAGAGTTGTATGGGACTGGATGTAGGGTAACCATGTACCAATATAAAATCTTGATGTGTTCATTTCTTTACTGCTTCTATTATTATTTGCATCTGTGTTTTATTCATATGTACAATTTGAATTTGGTTCTGTTAAATTCATAAAAGTTCATAAATTCTATTAAACCTCATTCACCCCTCCCTTTAGTGTTAAGTTAGTCTTAAGATCTGTAATCCGCATTTCCCAATAGGCACCTGCCCGCAAAATTCATCTTTTGAGATCAGTACCGATTCCGGAATTGATCCTGGAGGACTTAGCTATTTTTTGTTGCATCTTGAATCCTGGAATTATCTTTCCAAAGCCAACTTCATATCCTGGAGATGTTATGAAGAATACCGATCTTGGAGGCTCTGTGGTTTCCTTCTAATTTGGGAAGATTATAAGAGTACCGATCTGGAGAACGTTGTGGGGATACAAATTTGTTAACACCGATCCCTGAGCACTTAAACGAATTCTGGATGGAAGCTTGGAGTTGAAATTTGGGGATACAAATTAGTAAATTCCGATCGCGGGATACATAATAAAGAATGTTGATCCCAGGAGTGTTGGGCAAATTTGTTAAGGAGTCTTGAATTTGGGGATATGTATTGATCCCACTGGATGGTTTATTCCGATCCCCAAACACTTCCATTTGAGAGCAGTTTCAACAAGACGGGATGACTATTCTTGTATGACTCCGTCTAGGATTGATTCTTGGGTATTTAGATGACACTTTTGAGTCGTTTAACCATGCGATGGGCTGATTTGAAAGGTCATGGACTGCTTCTGGTAATTATGCCAAAAGATAGAGTAACAATGGTCAAAATAGCAGGTAAAAAAGTGAAATGTGAGAATCATGGGTGAAACTACTTAAATTTCTTTTTAATATTTTTATTAATTATTTAATAGGTTTAGCTATCGTAAATATTATGTTTTATAATTAGAAATCAGTTTAGATCGTCAAATTTACACTGTACAAACAAATACAACTCAGTGAGAGACAATTATCATCCACCTGAACTAAATCAATCCAAACATGCTCTATAGCATAGTGCTCGTCAGTACGGGTAAAATAAAACAAACGACGTCCAAATCCGACCTCGACCTCATATGCAGAAATTATTACATGTGAAAGTTTGCATATTATTTGAACAATTAAATAACCTAAATGTAAGGAACTAAACAAACTTCCCACAAATTATTTGTCATAATTACTTCTTCCTCAATTCATATCTACATGTTCACGGAATACCCAAACTCACTTGTTGGTACTACCTCTTTAACACCCCGAATTTTTCTTTGAACATAAAGTAACAAAACAAAGTATACTTAATTTTTAAAAGAAGAATTAAGGGAAATGGGTTACACCATTGCGTTCGTCTCGGAATTCTGCTTAAGATAGAGTCTGAGTTTGCGTAAATCGGACTCCGTATGAATAAGTTATGTCACTTAGAAGTTTCAGGAATTTAAAATATAAACCAGTCTGAATTCAAAATTTAAAAGTTCGAAATTCAAAACAAACACCCGGGCTGGACGGGAAATTTCCCGCCCAATACCTAGGTCGACCAGGGGGTCGACCTGGGTAGAACAGGTCGACCATGGGGTCGACCTGGGAGTCGACCTTCCCCCCTTTTTCCAGATCCGTGGACAGATTCGTTTTTCTGCATTTAGATGCCTGTTCTAACCAAATTCGTTGCTCCTAAGCTATTTAAACACCCCCAAACCTCACTTTCTCTCCACACAATTTCATTACGCCTATACTCTGCCCCAATTCATATTAAAATAAATCAATGGCGTCGCTACTCTACTGAAACCTAAGCTAGAACTAGTGCTTCTTCTTCCAATCTGAATAGGATTAAAAGAGAACAACTACAACACTTTTTCTTTTAGAATCCAACCAAGGTGAGTACAGTTATTTTCAGATATGAAATTTAATTATGATCCTGACATGGTTATAAATCTGAACTGGAGATTATGCATATTCTTGTTTATCAGATCTGTTTTTCTGTGTAGATCTATCTTATTAATACTGTTGTAACTATTCTGTATCTCTTACTTCCTTCTGTTCTATAGCCAGGCTACCACGAGCCTGAGCCAAATCTCATAAGAGATTGATGCACGAACGCTAAATTTGGGAAAATAATGAATGATGGATGATTGGACATGACTGATTTGTGACTGATTTAAGAAAAGGGCATATGTTGTAATTTAAGATCTAGATCTAGGCATACTATATATATGGCGGCTTATGATATGGAAGAAGGAGAATTATTGTATGACAACATAGACTTGTAATTTGGGGACACAATGCATGTTATAATTCAAGATCAGATTTTGAGGACATAATACATGTTGTAATTTAAGGTCTAGATTTGGGGCGTATTTTATGTGACGATCTATGACTTGGAAGAAAAGGATATGTGACTTGGGCTTGAAAAACCTATATTATAATAGGATAATTACAAATGTGAATACGCCTAATTCGGATTTTTGGATATTTGACATACGCAGTAATCAACGGCTATAATTTGGCATAATTTATATTGTGCATCACGATTCGGTGTTTTTAGAGAATATTATGTACGGTGCAAATTTAACAAAAATTTGGAGCGTATGTTATATTGTGAATTATGACCAAAATTTGGGCATGTAAAATTAGGCTTAATTTTATGATTAAGCGAGGTATGTCAATGGAATTTTAAGGGATGATTAAATCCATTAAATTGTCTAATCTGCTAAATCTGTTGAAACTAAATATGGTAATTTGGGGTATGAAAATCTGTAGGCTCGATCTAAAATTGAGCAAAACATGTTAATAAAACTTTGAATAATCTGCTGTAACATGTAAAGAAATTATTTTGTTGAATTGGCATAACTAGTCTGATATTGAAATAATCTGTGAATGAATACTTTAGCTAAAAATAAGAATGTTGAGACACGAGGTTAGACTCTGTTTGCGGTAGAAGCCTGCCCGGTCCCAACCGGCTTAACCAGCAACCGCAAACTATCAGTCTAATGTGAGAGGTCGTAGGCATAAAGGTGCTTAGACACGAGGTTAGGTTTGGCTTGTGGCAGAAGTCTGCCCGGAATCGCCCGGCACATCCAGCGGCCACAAGCTACCGACCTAATGTGAGAGGTCTGTGCGTTAATATTTAATTAATGCAAATCCAAGATAAGTGTGATACCTAAAACGTGTTGGGTGGATAGGGTTAAAACAACTAGACTGATGAATCTAATAAACCCGTTTCGTAAATCTGTAGGCCCAATACAAGGTTAGGTGAAACAATCTGTAAGTCTGTTAATCTGTATATCTGATCCGTTAATCTGAAAACTTGTTAATCTGTATGTCTGATCTGAGAACTAGTTAATCTGAACTTTGTACATCTGAAATCTGTAAGCAAGTTAATCTGAAATCTGTTAGTCTGGGGATGAAAGGTTAGGAGGGGTAATTGCTTGTCTCATCTGTTGTTTGGGACCCATATTAGTCAGTAACCCTTTCTGGTATCAAAACTATGACCCAACACTAAGAGGGGTCCGGGCACGCTTACTGAACTAATTATAAGAGGTTCACTCTGATAATGGCAAGGGGTGTTGATGGTGCATTCCAACCGGGTCATGTGCGTGCATGGATCCAGTCTTCTCTTAGGATGTTAGACACCGTGACATATGTAAATAGTTCTGTCTGTTTCTGTTGGGGTACCGTCTGTTTCTGTTAGGGTGGTAACACCTGTATGTTTCTTTGTGGTACCATCTGTTGGGGTGGTAAAGGCCCATTACTAGTGTACACCTAATTCTAATATTCTGTTTCCGTAGGGAATACTCTGTTTCCATCTCTGATTCAGTTTCTGCCTCTGTTTCTATACCATTTATCTCGGTTCGGGTGGAAAAGGCCCGTTACTAGCATTCTGTTTTTGTACCGTCCGTCTCTGTTTGGGTGGTAAAGGCTCATTACTAGCATTCTGTTTCTGTACCGTCCGTCTCTGTTATGGTGGTAAAGGCCCATTACTAGCATCGTGTATCTGAAGAGATCATTATGTTTTCTGTTTAGGAATTAGGACAATACCTAATTCTGTTATACTAGTATTAGTGCAGAGAAGTGAAAACCAAGTAAGAAGCTTAGTTTAGTCTATATCATTCTGTCTCTTCTTTTAACCTGCTACTCCTGTTATGGTTATCTCTCATCCAGTTTTATTTACATGTCATGATACTGTTATCTGTTTATATGCTGAAAGTCACTGGACTCACTAGACTTATGTCTGACCTAGTTTGTTTCGCCTCTTTTCTTCCGTTCCCCCCTAAGGTTCTCAGGGTGGAAACATAGGAGCTTGATTCAGGTTCCATCTGCTTGAAGTGCTAGAAGTGCTTGAAATATTGCTTGGCTTTGATTCTACCTATTTATGGCATTCTCTGTTGGGGATTATGGATTTAAAATTATGCATTCTGAAGAATTTTGTATAAGACTGATATTTGTGTACTTGGGTTTTGGCATTGTGATGTAACCAAACTAATTTCTGTTTCTGCTGTAATAAAGTTACAAAATTTTCAAGCACTACTTCACATATTTGTCTTGTAAATTTCTGTTCTGTTTACGTATAACGTTCCACCGTAGTTAAGGCATTCCATTTGTGAGTGACCTTAAAGGAAGTGGGGTGTTACACTTGGTATCAGAGCTGAAGGTTACCAGATTAGATAAAAGTTTTTGAAAACTATTTTCAAAACCATTTTAAAAAGGAAGTATTTCAAAAGTAGAGTTTATTTTGAAAAACATAATCTCCAAGAGCCATATATCTTTCCTTTGATTCTCCATTTTGAATCTCTTCCTTTTTCTTTTCAGCATGTCTGGGGTACCCGAGATACCCGAGGGCATACCGATACCAACTGGGTTCAGAAGGTATCTGGAGGCAAGGGTCACCGCCGCAGGCCCAGCAGACGTTCGTCCTCCTCCTTCCCCTCACCGAGTAGATACTTTGTCGAAGATATGCAAGGACTTTCGGGCAATGGGCGGGAAACCTTTTCACGGGTCAGAGACGTTTGTTGAAGCTCGAAATTGGCTTAAGGAGGTGGAAGATTTGTTTGGTATCTTCAAGATAGAAGATGGAAGGAAGGTCCATTTAGCTGCTTGGTTAATGAAGGACGAAGCCTCGTTTTGGTGGGGGGTCACGAGTGGAGAGCATCCAGTAGAGACATGGATGGATTTCAGGCGTAGGTTCGAGATGAAATTTCTCTCACGAGCAGAAGAGAATTTATACATGGAGAGGTTCTTGGCATTGAAGCAAGGGAATTTATCAGTAAAGGAGTACGTCAACAAGTTCAATCAGTTGGCGAGATTTGGCTTAAACTTGGTGAACACACCTGAAAAGAAGGCCCTGAGATTCGTTAAAGGTTTGAATGAGCCGCTACACGGGTTGGCTATGACCCACATTCCTATGGGGGCTACCTTCGAGAAATTGGTTGACATGGCGTTAATGCATGAAGAGTAAGACAAAAGTAAGAAGAAAGAAGAAAAGCTCGAAGGACCACAGAACAAGAAAGCGTGGCCCAAAAAGGAAACACAAAAGAAGGAAGAAAAGTCTGAAGATAAGAAGGAGAAAAAGTGATTTACCTGTGGAAGCTTGACTCATCTGAACAAGGATTGCAGAAAGAGGAAGGACACTTGCTTCAACTGTGGTGAGATGGGACACTTCACTAGGGACTGCCCGAAGAAACGAGGGCAAAGGCAGAGGACAGGACCTACTTCTGAAGGGCAGGTGAATGCTCACGTGGCTGGTGGATAGGGATAGGAAATTTTTTGTAGGAGGTTTAATTTCCTTATCTGATTACTGAGTTAAAACTCTTTTTGATTTTGGCATTTTGATTCTGTAATTGAGACTCTGCACTTTAATACTAGTCTTGTTTCTGATCCCGCTATAGTCTCAAACCCCATAAGGCTTACGACTCATCTGTTTGTGATAAGTTGGGGTTTGAAGGTATCTGCGTTAAGCGTTAAGTTGACTGTGACGCATACATTCTGGGATATATTGGGGTTTTACCATGCTTAGTTTCCTAAGAATCATTTGATAATCTTATCTGTACCAGTAGTCTGTAAGTATCTGAATATTTCTGAAGGGGATAGGGATTTTTACTCGAAACGTGAAGTAGATTTCCAGTTTTGACATTGTTTAATGGGAGTAAATCTCTGAGTGTCAATCTGATGTTGATTTCGGTCTTTGGGGTTGATACTTAGGGATTTATTCTCTTAACCGATGTCTAATGGGAACAGAACTTTTGTCTTAATTGTACTTGCTTCTATCACTCGGCTGTATCCTATCGATCGAGTCTTCGACCTTTAGGTAGAAACTAATGGGTGTAAACATGTGTTTGAGACATGTTATGTTTGATGGTTGCAAGTGGATGAAAGTGGTTGCTAGTGGTTGCTCGTGGATGCATTTACACACACTAGGCACTAAATCGGCTCAAAAACACTCTCATACTGCATATGGATGTGTGTGTATTTTTCAATTTTTGTGAATGCAAAATGATTGACTCATCACATGGATGTTGCATTTGGATGAGTGGTTATGCACTCATATAGAAATGATGTGTATCAAATAGGATTTCTTGTATACATAATTGGACTCATGGCACTAACATAATTCGCATTAAGGAGGTCAACTGAATCAGTAGACCGCCTGATCTTTTCATTAGATAAGAGACATATACACACACTTTTGCATATGTTCATACAACATTAGAAATATTCTAAGGACAATGGATGCTTATGGATGATGGTTGAGTAGATGGGTGATTGGATAATAGGACACATTCTTCTTAACTTGAAGATTTCGGGGACGAAATCCTTTAAGGAGGGGAGAATGTAACACCCCGAATTTTTCTGTGAACATAAAGTAAAAAAACAAAGTATACTTAATTTTTAAAAGAAGAATTAAGGAAAATGGGTTACACCATTGCGTTCATCTCGGAATTCTACTTAAGATAGATTCCGAGTGTGCGTAAATCAGACTCCTTTATGAAGAAATTATAGCACTTAGAAGTTTCAGGAATTTAAAATAAAAACCAGCCCGAATTCAAAATTTAAAAGTTTGAAATTCAAAACAGACACCCGCGTTGGGCGGGAAATTTCCCACCCAGGACCCAGGTCGACCGGGGTAGAACAAGTTGACCATGGGGTCGACCTGGTGGTCGACCTCCCCCCTTTTCCTGATCCATGGACAGATTTGTTTTTCTGCATTTAGACGCCTGTTCTGACTAGATTCGTTGCTCCTAATTTATTTAAACACCCCCAGACCTCACTTTCTCTCCACAAAATTTCATTACTCCTATACTCTGCCCCAATTCATATTAAAATAAATCAATGGCATCGCTACTCTGCTGAAACCTAAGCTAGAACTAGTGCTTCTTCTTCTTCCAATCTGAATAGATTTAAAAGAGAACAACTACAACCCTTTTTCTTTTAGAATCCAACCAAGGTGAGTACAGTTATTTTCAGATATGAAATTTAATTATGATCTTGACATGGTTATAAATCTGAATTGGAGATTATGCATATTCTTGTTTATCAGATCTGTTTTTCTGTGTAGATCTATCTTTTTAATACCATTGTAACTATTCTATATCTCTTCCTTCCTTCTGTTCTATAGCCAGGCTACCACGAGCCTGAGCCAAATCTCATAAGAGATTGACGCACGAACGCTAAATTTGGGAAAATAATGAATGATGCATAATTGGACATGATTGATTTGTGACTGATTTAAGAAAAGGGCATATGTTGTAATTTAAGATATATATCTAGGCATACTATATATATGTCGGTTTATGATTTGGAAGAAGGAGAATTATTGTATGATAACATATGACTTGTAATTTGGGGAAACAATGCATGTTATAATTCAAGAACTGATTTTGAGGACATAATACATGTTGTAATTTAAGGTCCAGATTTAGGGCGTATTTTATATAACGATCTACGACTTGGAAGAAAAGGATATGTGACTTAGCCTTGAGAAACCTATATTATAACAGGGATAATTATAAATGTGAATACACCTAATTCGAATTTTTGGATATTTCACATACGCGGTAATCAACGGCTATAATTTGGCATAATTTATATTGTGCATCATGATTTGGGGTTTTTAGAGAATATTTTGTACGGTGCAAATTTAACAAAAATTTAGGGCGTACGTTATATTATGAATTATGACCATAATTTGGGCATGTAAAATTAGGCTTAATTTTATGATTAAGCGAGGTATGTCATTGGAATTTTAAGGGATGATTAAATTTGTTAAATTGTCTAATTTGCTAAATATGTTGAAACTGAGTACGGTAATTTGGGGTATGAAAATATGTAGGCTCGATCTAAAATTGAGCAAAACATGTTAATAAAACTTTGGATAATCTGCTGTAACTTGTAAAGAAGTTAATTGGTTGAATTGGCATAATTAGTATGATATTGGAATAATCTGTGAATGAATACTTTACCTAAAAATAAGAATGCTGAGACATGAGGTTAGACTCTGTTTGCGGTAGAAGCCTGCCCGGACCCAACCGGCTTAACCAGCAACCGCAAACTGTCAGTCTAATGTGAGAGGTCGTAGGCATAAAGGTGCTTAGACACGAGGTTAGGTTTGGCTTGTGGCAGAAGTCTGCCCGGAACCGCCCGACACATCCAGCGACCACAAGCTACCGACCTAATGTGAGAGGTCTGTGCGTTAATATTTAATTATTGCAAATCCAAGATAAATGTGGTACCTAAAACGTGTTGGATGGATAGGGTTAAAACAACTGGACTGATGAATCTAATAAACCCATTTCATAAATCTGTAGGCCCAGTACAAGGTTAGGTGAAACAATCTGTTAGTCTGTTAATCTGTATATCTGATCCGTTAGTCTGAAAACTTGTTAACCTGTATGTCTGATTTGAGAACTAGTTAATCTAAACTTTGTACATCTGAAATCAGTTAGTATGGGGACACAAGGTTAGGAGGGGTAATTGCTTGTGTCATCTGTTGTTTGGGACCCATATTAGTCAGTAACCCTTTCTGGTATCAAAACTATGACCCAACACTAAGAGGGGTTCGGGCACGCTTACTGAACTAATTGTAAGAGGTTCACTCTGATAATGGCGAGGGGTGTTGATAGTGCATTCCAACCGGGTCATGTGCGTGCATGGATCTGGTCTGCTCTTAGGATGTTAGACACCGTGACATCTGTAAATAGGTCTGTGTCTATAGGTTACCACTTTAGGGAATGATACACCCTTCTATGGGGCCGGCACAGGGTATTTATGTATTAGGGAGCCGAACGCTTGGGGCAGAATTTAGGGTACACTTAGTTCTGTCTGTTTCTGTTGGGGTGCCGTCTGTTTCGGTTGGGGTGGTAACACCTGTCTGTTTCTGTATGGTACCATCTATTGGGGGTGGTAAAGGCCCATTACTAGTGTACACCTAATTCTAATATTCTGTTTCCGTAGGAAATATTCAGTTTCCGTCTCTGATTCAGTTTTTGCCTCTGTTTCTATACCATCTGTCTCTGTTCGGGTGGTAAAGGCCCATTACTAGCATTCTGTTTCTGTACCGTCCGTCTCTATTCGGGTGGTAAAGGCCCATTACTAGCATTCTGTTTCTGTACCGTCCATCTCTGTTAGGGTGGTAATGGCCCATTACTAGCATCGTGTTTCTGAAGATATCATTATGTTTTCTGCTTAGACATTAGGAGAACACCTAATTCTGTTATACTAGTATTAGTGAAGAGATGTGAAAACCAAGTAAGAAGCTTAGTTTAGTCTATATCATTCTGTCTCTTCTGTTAACCTGCTACTCCTGTTATGGTTATCTCTCATCCAGTTTTATTTACATGTCATGATACTGTTATCTGTTTATATGCTGAAAGTCACTGGACTCACCAGACTTATGTCTGACCTAGTTTGTTTCGCCTCTTTTCTTCCGTTCCCCCTCCCCCCGGGTTCTCAGGGTGGAAACATAGGAGCTTGATTCAGGTTCCATTTGCTTGAAGTGCTAGAAGTTCTTGAAATATTGCTTGTCTTTGATTCTACCTATTTATGGCATTCTCTGTTGGGGATTATGGCTTTAAAATTATGCATTCTGAAGGATTTTGTATAAGACTGATATTTTTATACTTGGGTTTTGGCATTGTGATGTAACCAAACCTATTTCTGTTTCTGCTGTAATAAAGTTATAAATTTTTAAAGTACTACTTTACATATTTGTCTTGTAAATTTCTGTTCTGATTATTTATAACGTTCCACCGAAGTTAAGGCATTCCCTTTGTGAGTGACCTTAACGGAAGTGGGGTGTTACACTTGGTATCAGAGCTGAAGGTTACCAGATTAGATAAAAAAAAATTGAAAACTATTTTCAAAACCGTTTTAAAAAGGAATTATTTTCAAACGTAGGGTTTATTTTGAAAAACATAATCCCCAAGAGCCATATATCTTTCCTTTGATTCTCCGTTTTGAATCTCTTCCTTTTCCTTTTCAGCATGTCTAGGGTACCCGAGATACCCGAGGGCATACCGATACCAACTTTGTTCAGAAGGTATCTAGACGCAAGGGTCACCGCCGCAAGCCCAGTAGACGTTCCTCCTCCTCCCCCTCACCGAGTTGATACTTTTTCGAAGATATGCAACGACTTTCGGGCAATGGGCGTGAAACCTTTTCAATGATCAGAGACGTTTGTTGAAGCTCGAAATTGGCTTAAGGAGGTGGAAGATTTGTTTGGTATCTTCAAGATAGAAGATGGAAGGAAGGTCCATTTAGCTGCTTGGTTAATGAAGGACGAAGCCTCGTTTTGGTGGGAGGTCACGGGTGGAGAGCATCCAGTAGAGACATGGATGGATTTCAGGCGTAGATTAGGAAACTAAGTAGATTTCCAGTTTTAACATTGTTTAATGGGAGTAAATCTCTGAATGTCAATCTGATGTTGATTTCGGTTTTCGGGGTTGATACTTAGGGATTTATTCTCTTAACCGATGTCTAATGGGAACAGAACTTTTGTCTTAATTGTACTTGCTTCTATCACTCGGCTGTATCCTATCGATCGAGTCTTCGACCTTTAGGTAGAAACTAATGGATGTAAACATGTGTTTGAGACATGTTATATTTGATGGTTGCAAGTGGATGAAAGTGCTTGCTAGTGGTTGCTCGTGGATGCATATACACACACTAGGTACTAGATCAGCTCAAAAACACTCTCATACTGCATATGGATGTGTGTGTATTTTTTTTTTAATTTTTGTGGATGAAAATGGTTGACTCATCACATGGATGTTGCATTTGGATGAGTGGTTATGCACTCATAAAGAAATGATGTGTATCAAATAGGATTTCTTGCATACATAATTGGACTCATGGAATTAACACAATTCGCATTAAGGAGGCCAACTGAATCCGTAGACCGGCTGATCTTTGCATTAGATAAGAGACATATACACACACTTTTGCATATGTTCATACAACATTAGAAATATTCTAAGGACAATGGATGCTTATGGATGATGGTTGAGTAAATGGGTGATTGGATGACAGGACACATTCTTCTTAACTTGAAGATTTCGGGGACGAAATCTTTTAAGGAAGGGAGAATGTAACACCCCGAATTTTTCTGTGAACAAAAAGTAACAAAACTACTTAATTTTTAAAAGAAGAATTAAGGAAAACGGGTTACGCCATTGCGTTCATCTCGGAATTCTGCTTAAGATAGAGTCCGAGTTTGCATAAATCGGACTCCGTATGAAGAAATTATGGCACTTAGAAATTTCAGGAATTTAAAATAAAAACCAGCTCGAATTAAAAATTTAAAAGTTCGAAATTCAAAACAGACACCCGCGCTGGGCGGGAAACTTCCCGCCCAGGACCCAGGTCGACCAGGGGTTCGACCTGGGTAGAACAGGTTGACCATGGGGTCGACCTCCCCCGTCCCCTTCTTTTCCATATCCGTGGACAGATTCGTTTTTCTGCATTTAGACGCCCGTTCTGACCAGATTCGTTGCTCATAAGCTATCTAAACACCCCCAAACCTCACTTTCTCTCCACACAATTTCATTACGCCTATACTCTGCCCCAATTCATATTAAAATAAATCAATGGCATCGCTACTCTGCTGAAAACTAAGCTAGAACTAGTGCTTCTTCTTCTTCCAATCTGAATAGGATTAAAAGAGAACAACTACAACCCTTTTTCTTTTAGAATCCAACCAAGGTGAGTACAGTTATTTTCAGATATGAAATTTAGTTATGATCTTGACATGGTTATAAATCTGAATTGGAGATTATGCATATTCTTGTTTATCATATCTGTTTTTCTGTGTAGATCTATCTTATTAATACTATTGTAACTATTCAGTATCTCTTCCTTTCTTCTGTTCTATAGCCAGGCTACCACGAGCCTGAGCCAAATCTCATAAGAGATTGACGCACGAACGCTAAATTTAGGAAAATAATGAATGATGCATAATTGGACATAACTGATTTGTGACTGATTTAAGAAAAGGGCATATGTTGTAATTTAAGATCTAGATCTAGGCATACTATATATATGACGGTTTATGATTTGGAAGAAGGAGAATTATTGTATGACAACATATGACTTGTAATTTGGG
Organism: Allium sativum; assembly: GCA_030737875.1. Lineage (NCBI taxonomy): Eukaryota > Viridiplantae > Streptophyta > Magnoliopsida > Asparagales > Amaryllidaceae > Allium > Allium sativum. The sequence continues at coordinate 384,668,321 of CM060915.1, forward strand.
GACACAATGCATGTTATAATTCAAGATCTGATTTTGAGGACATAATACATGTTGTAATTTAAGGTCTAGATTTGGGGTGTATTTTATATGAGGATCTATGACTTGGAAGAAAAGGATATGTGACTTAGGCTTGAAAAACCTATATTATAATAGGGATATTTATAAATGTGAATACGCCTAATTCAGATTTTTGGATATTTGACATACGCGGTAATCAACGGCTATAATTTGGCATAATTTATATTGTGCATCATGATTTGGGGTTTTAGAGAATATTCTGTATGGTGCAAATTTAACGAAAATTTGGGGGGTATGTTATATTGTGAATTATGACCATAATCTGGGCAAGTAAAATTAGGCTTAATTTTATGATTAAGCGAGGCATGTCAATGGAGTTTTAAGAGATGATTAAATCTGTTAAATTGTCTAATCTGTTAAATTTGTTGAAACTGAATACGGTAATTTGGGGTATGAAAATCTGTAGGCTCGACCTAAAATTGAGCAAAACATGTTAATAAAACTTTGGATAATCTGATGTAACTTGTAAAGAATTTAATTTGTTGAATTGGTATAATTAGTCCGATATTGAAATAATCTGTGAATGAATACTTTAGCTAAAAATAAGAATGCTGAGACACGAGGTTAGACTCTGTTTGCGGTAGAAGCCTTCCCGGACCCAACCGGCTTAACCAGCAACCGCAAACTGTCAGTCTAATGTGAGAGGTCGTAGGCATAAAGGTGCTTAGACACGAGGTTTTGTTTGGCTTGTGGCAGAAGTCTGCCCGGAACCGCCCGGCACATCCAGCGGCCACAAGCTACCGACCTAATGTGAGAGGTATGTGCGTTAATATTTAATTAATGCATATCCAAGATAAGTGTGATACCTAAAACGTGTTGGGTGGATAGGGTTAAAACAACTAGACTGATGAATCTAATAAACCCGTTTCGTAAATCTGTAGGCCCAATACAAGGTTAGGTGAAACAATCTGTAAGTCTGTTAATCTGTATATTTGATCCGTTAGTCTGAAAACTTGTTAATCTGTATGTCTGATCTGAGAAATAGTTAATCTGAACTTTGTACATCTGAAATCTGTAAGTAAGTTAATCTGAAATCTGTTAGTCTGGGGACACAAGGTTAGGAGGGGTAATTGCTTGTGTCATCTGTTGTTTGGGACCTATATTAGTCAGTAACCCTTTCTGGTATCAAAACTATGACCCAACACTAAGAGGGGTCCGGGCACGCTTACTGAACTAATTGTAAGAGGTTCACTCTTATAATGGCGAGGGGTGTTGATGGCGCATTCCAACCGGGTCATGTGCGTGCATGGATCCGATCTGCTCTGAGGATGTAAGACACCGTGACATCTGTAAATAGGCCTGTGTCTATAGGTTGCCACTTTAGGGAATGATACACCCTTCTATGGGGCCGACACATGGTATTTATGTATTAGGGAGCCAATCTCTTTGGGTAGAATTTAGGGTACACTTAGTTCTGTCTGTTTCTGTTGGGGTACCATCTGTTTCTGTTGGTGTGGTAACACCTGTCTGTTTCTGTGTGGTGCCATCTGTTGGGGTGGTAAAGGCCCATTACTAGTGTACACCTAATTCTAATATTATGTTTCCGTAAGGAATATTCTGTTTCCGTCTCTGATTCAGTTTCTGCCTCGGTTTATATAACGCCTGTCTCTGTTCGGGTGGTAAAGGCTCATTACTAGCATTCTGTTTCTATACCGTCCGTCTCTGTTCGGGTGGTAAAGGCCCATTACTAGCATCATGTTTCTGTACCGTCCGTCTCTGTTAGGGTGGTAAAGGCCCATTACTAGCATCGTGTTTCTGAAGAGATCATTCTGTTTTCTGTTTAGACATTAGGACAACACCTAATTCTATTATACTAGTATTATTGCAGAGTAGTGAAAACCAAGTAAGAAGCTTAGTTTAGCCTATATCATTCTGTCTCTTCTGTTAACCTACTACTCCTATTATGGTTATCTCTCATCCAGTTTTATTTACATGTCATGATACTATTATCTGTTTATATGCTGAAAGTCACTGGACTCACCAGATTTATGTCTGACCTAGTTTGTTTCGCCTCTTTTCTTCCGTTCCCCCCGCTCCCCCAGGTTCTCAGGGTGGAAACATAGGAGCTTGATTCAGGTTCCATCTGCTTGAAGTGCTAGAAGTGCTTGAAATATTGTTTGGCTTTGATTCTACCTATTTATGGCATTCTCTGTTGGGGATTATGGCTTTAAAATTATGCATTCTGAAGGATTTTGTATAAGACTGATATTTGTGTACTTGGGTTTTGGCATTGTGATGTAACCAAACTTATTTCTGTTTCTGCTGTAATAAAGTTATAAAATTTTCAAGTACTACTTTACATATCTCTCTTGTAAATTTCTGTTATGTTTACTTATAACGTTTCACCGAAGTTAAGGCATTCCCTTTGTGAGTGATCTTAACGGAAGTGGGGTGTTACAACCTCTCTCCTCTTTTCTCTCCCATTTCTCTACGAAAATCCAACACGACAGATCCGTTGCTCTTCTCTACCCGAACCTGACATCCACGGCAAATTTCATCAAACCCGACATTACCGTGATAAATGCAATCCCCGCAACTTTTCTTGCTATCCTAAACGACGCGGTTTGCTGTAGGTAGCTAGCTAGGTGATTTCGCACCAAGCAAATCCCATCCCAAATTCGACCCTTAGTGCATCAGTGAGCTTCGTTCAGTGCCTCGTCATTCCTAACTCCATATCCTTAAAAAAGATACATGGACAAGGTTTGGGGAGAGCTGGAGAACCACAACCCTTCAACTGGTCCTTGATGTCAAAACGTCAGCCTCAAAGCAAAGGGAAATGGGTCACAATCGGATATAGATTTCATTGATCGATCAATTTACAGTAATTTTTCAAGGGTAGAGGTTGAATGGGATTTAAAAGATTGTGGTCATTTCCAATGCAATAGTAGCTTGCGTGAATGGGAAAGAAGGATTTTGGGTATTACTGTGGCATTTGGATTAAGGATATTTTATTATTAAATTATTTTATCCTCCAATGGCCCAAAAACCTAATATCTCCAATCGGGACATGCCATCGGTCGTTACCTATGTAAAAAAACCTTCTGAAAACAATAGAACTAGTTTCTAGTTTCGAGATCAAATTCGATTGTATACACTATACAGAAGTTAGCTTTTAAAATCCGGGTTATTCAATTATAGTTTCTTACAGAAATCTACACGCGTTTAAATAACGCACTATCAAACGGTACACAACAACTCATTACTATAATCCAAAAAATATTAGTTTCGTAGTATCTGACACTGTGCTCCCGTAACGACAATGTACGTGTATTTCGTGACCGTTTTAACTACTAATTGGTCTGAACTCAAAATATAGTGTTCTGTTTATTCTTCATGTAACGAATAATCTGGACTCAACGAAACTGGTTCTGAATCCCGATTTGATGGTTTATTAAAAATTCCAATTTGGAGCCGTCAAATTAACAACCAATATATAAATATTTAGTCGTTAAAATACGAGTTACATTTTGTGACTGATCTTTACTTGGTATTGTGATTATTAGTATGGTACTTCTGTGACTCACCATTACTTGCCCTGTGATTAATATTGACATAATTAGTGACTCAAAGGTTCTTGTTTTATATTTTAAAATTAATATGTTCGTTTTTGCACTTAGTTATACATATTTGTTTTTACGCACGATTGATTAGCACAAGCAGTAAAACCTCCAAGCAGTAATCTTCGTGCCTACATGGAATTTTAGTTTATTGTGATTAGGCGATCACTTACGACCTATGAGTGGGGCTTCCCCAAACTAAAGTTTTTATAAATTATTATTGTACAACTATCAAGAAAAGAATGTTGTTAAAGAAATTTGTTACAACTACAAAAAACATATCAAACCCAAATGTATTTTCAAGGTAATTTTAATGGCATAAGGATAGTAAACATTGTGCAATCAAAATATGCAAAATGGCATGACACTCTTTTGTTAGACATTGTAAAACAAATATTCTACTTCAAGATATTGTAATTCATAATGTTAAGCAGTAGCTACAACTACATTTTTGATATCTATGTAAATTTTAATGTACAAAGATGTTTGTAATGGAGATAATAAAGTTAGTTTATTTCGATGTACAATCACATTTTCTACATTAACTTGACATTATTTAACTATTTATGCTACACAGATACCTGAAGAAATAACATTGTTAAGAATTGAAGATGCTCCTAACAAAGCAGTTTTTAAAATCTACTTTATTACATGGTAAAAATAGGATGTAAATATTTTTCATTATAGTATGGCCATTTTGTAAAATTACTATAAGTTTCTTTTTATGACCAATGATATTGGTTTTCTGAAATTTAGGAAAGAGTTGACTTCTAATTTGCTTCTGCAACAATTTCGAATTTCTCTTCATAGATGTTGGATATGTTGTTGGTCATACTGATGTGAGGAATTTATCAAAAGGAAGATGACTAGCTAGAGAATTCCCATGGCTGGCCTGGAGCTTCCAAAAATATTGTTTTAAAGATCTGTGCTATATGCTTGCGAGTTTACTGGTAGAAGGACATTCCAACAATAAGATCTAGCACTGAAAGCACCTCTAGACCTTTAAATTTGCAGGATGTGAAGCAAAAATGCAGATGATACCAATTTGCCTATGATAGAATCCTATGACTTGTTCGGAACAAAGCAGTCTCTTGCTTGAAAGGTCAGAAAATCTCAACCGTCCTGTTAATAATCTGCTGAGTCAATCCTACACATCCATACCATTAGTGCCATTATAGGATTAGGTTGGGTTTTTAAAAGAAAAACACTACCTGACAAAATGACATACAAAATGACATGCATACCTGCAACACCAAAACCTCAGTAGAACCCCCACATAACCATTTTATAAAGCAGAAGCAGCTCTCAAAATATCACTAACTACTCATTTCACACCACCATCCATCTTCTTCTTCTTCCCTCATTTCGCCAAACTCGCTTGCTTACGCTATGGCAATATCACCAGAGCATACATACACACGTGATCTGGATTCAATATCGACCATCCATTCCCCTGACGGCCAAGAAGCGCCTGCTTTGAACTCCTTCGGAGAAACTGTAAAGTACAGAACGCCAGTAGGAAAAGAACACGAGTTGCGATCGGCCTCTGAAGACTGCCCGCTGGCTCCGAAGAAAAGAAAGTTCAAATATACAAAGACCAGCAGGAAACTATTTGTGGACTCAGTTTTGTTTGAAGTGAAGAAAGAAGAGTACTTCAACTTGGGAAGTGTTTACAAGAGGAGAATTAATGATGAAATTATGAAGATTGTGATAAAAGACAGACTGATAGTGTAAGTGTTAATAAGCATGGTTCGTCTCTGTGGAGATATTGTGTTTACATACGACTCTCTTCGAAGATGCTTGTTTTATTATTGGTATATTGCAGTTGATTTAGTTACTGATTGTATAATCTTTAAAACTGAGATTTGTTTTCGTTTTTAGAAATCTGTATGTGTAGTAGATGTTATGTACTCATGCATTACGATATTCGTAGGGAAGAAACACTTGGGTATTAAATGATTAGAAAGGAGTTTGCTGGACTACTTCATTCTTAAAACCAACACTTTACAATACAAAACAGCTTCGTTTTTACTTCAGTAACGACGCATCTCGTTTTTTACTACAGTACAGAAAGTAGTACTTTACCTACCCACCCATCAACGATACACGAGGTAGATGATTTATTATCCTAGTACAAACCGCACAACATTGTGGGAATCGTCTGCATAATTTAATAGTTTTTTATTTTATTAATCTTAGTTTAACATCAAAAAATAGTATTATAAATCAAATTTAAAAGTAAAGAGATTTAAAAATACAAAAGTGAAGAGAATTAATTGATTAAACCAATGAAAATTAAGTAAATTAAATTTAAAAGATTTAAGAAAGCATGTTATAAACATGTTCCATGTTTCTTTGACTTCGAAAAAGTTGATTTTAGTCAAATGACAATAAACAAAAAATTTTAGCGGTCGGTTTGATTATTTGTATAGATGTTCTAACAAGTGAAAGTTTTGGCCAAACAAACAACCTATAAGATGGAGTTGACGCACACCACTATCCATAGAAATCACATAGCACATGTCTAAAGGTATGTCCTTGTTACAACGGGGAAATAAAGATGGGTTCAATTTCTTATAACTAAAACTTGATTGGACACGAACAAATCTATGTTTATACAAATTTATCGTCTTAATTCGTGTATTAATAAATCGAACGGATATGGACAGACGTTTTCTAATTACAGACTAGAGCGGAAATAAACCAACGTTATTATCTACCTTAAATTTTACTTTTTTTTATGAAGTTTCTATTAGACACATTATTTTTATCCTTAGGAGCGTTAGGACACGCGCTTCGCACGTGACGTTATTACATGTCTTACACATAAATTATGTTTTAAAAAAACTGTATTTTTTAATGCATTCAAGAGAATATGATTTGCATGAATATTTAGTTATATTTTTAAGTTGAATCATGTGCAATTAGTTTTTATTTTCATTTTCAATTTGCAATATCTAATTATGTTTATTAGCTTTAATTTTTAAATCTATTGCTAATTATTGAATAAAAATGTTGTAAAAAAATCTACTTGTTAGGTACTATTTTCAAATGATATTAATATTTGTTAATATTTATAAAAATGCAGTTTGAATCTGTAAAACGGTTTAACTGTTAGAACATATTTTTAAGTGATTTATAAAAATAAAGATTTGTAAGGGTACTTTTAAAAGTTTGGGTGAGGTCAAAAGTTAATTTGCACCTCTAAGACAGCAATTAATAAAGATTAGCTTTAATTTTTATACTTGTTATTTATCAATAAATAACAATATTGAAAAAAATGCTCATTTGTCAGATCATATTTTCATTAATTTTAAAATTTGTTAATGTTGAAAAAAATTACTTGCTGTAAAAAATGCTCATTTGTTAATTTTAAAATTTGTTAATCAATAAATAACAATATCGAAGCATGGCTGAAATACCATAGCTTCGTTTTGTAGCGTTAATTCGTAAACTTCACACATTGGTATGGATCAAAAACGGGATGAGGGACAATAGGGAGAACTTGCGTTTCTTTTTAGCTAGAAGTGATGTCATGGTATGGAGCCAAGACATTTTTACTTATGTGGATGATGGGAAGCGAGACACCTCGGATATGGTCGCAAAAGGCTAAGATGGTCGACGTACTGACCAAGAGGTCCGATAAGATCGAAAAACACAGTGTTCAGGATTTGCCAATCAGAGATGTACAGCTGACCGACCCTACCGATCCAAGGGAACTTGCGTGCAGTCCTGGGCATCTTGCTAGAGATTGTCTGAAACCGGTGAAGAGTGATACCTTGCCTCGACTCATGATGGAAATCCAATTCCAATACGTGATTTTACTGTTTTAGTTGTATACCTACAGCGACATAATAGGATAGGGTATTATGCCATCTAAGATTGGTACATTTATTTTTGAAATTGTTTTCTGCACTATACACTAATAATAATATAAGAGAAATCTCGCGTATCAAGCATGTTTGGCTATAATAAGTTAAAACTCTATCCTCCGACTTCCACTTGCATTGTGTGATGAGACCTGAGTCTTATAATAGCTCCATTTTTCAAAAAGCATTACGTTATTTTGTTTTAAAACTGGTATTCATGTGGAGGAAACCCGTTCTGTGTCATATGGCGTGGTCCCATGATTTACCCAACTTTAAAATAAAGTTAATAATTGTTTTGGTTCTCATACCCATCCCATGACTGATCTGAAGTGTATTGTTTTTTCACCTAAACCTTGGGTGCTCATATTTTCTACATGGGAAGTTTGTAGTTTGGGTTTTGCGTTTTTTTTTAAACAGGATCCTAGAATATGAATGAAGTTGTACTCAGTTTATTTTGTGGCTTATGGTCGGTTCGAAGGGCGACGAAATCCAGGTTATTAAAGGGGTGGACCTTGTGGCGCTTGAAATCAAGGATTGTAAGATTGAATATTATTTAAAAAGAAATTTGCACAACTCAGAGTTGTGTAGGACTAGATGTAGAAATATCCGAACTAATATAAAATCATGGTGTGTTCTTTCCTTTACTGCTTTTACTTATTATTTGCATTTGTGTTTGACTTACACCTGCGATTTGAATTTGATTCTATTAAATTCAAAATGTTTTTAAAAGTTCATAAATTCAATTAAAAACTATTCACCCCCTCTAATGTTAAGTTCTCCTTAAGGTCTGTAATCCGCGTTTTCTAACAATTGGTGTCGGAGTATTGGTTTTCAAAGTTTACATAATCTATATTTTGAAAAAATGGGAAATTTAATTGATAACAACTATTAACGCTATTTTCGTATGGATAAGTCATTGAATCATCATGATGTTGTTGTTTAAAATTACATTTACTTATTTTGAAAAGTCGCTTGATTCTTTAAAAAGTTGTGTTGTTTTTGCAGGAGAAGAGTTCTGTGTGATGATTATAGGTTAAGAGACATCGGATAATCATTCATTTAGAATGAAGAACAAATGGATATATAATTAACAATATACGATTAAATGGTACTTGAAGTATCCACTCATTCAAAATTCAAATTTAAGTACAAATTCAAGGAAGAAGAGAAATTAAGTCATTGGAAGAGAAGTCAATAGGATTTAATGTAATAACCGAAGATTCAGTTTCATCATACTGTGGCGAAAATCAAAAGATGAATTATTTAAATATGAGCTTTACGGGTACTCATGACCTAGGTGATATTGAAAAATTAGATCTAAAAATTAGGCGCACTTTTATATTACTTTGATTAAAATTGCTTATTTGAATTATTCTTCGATTGCTTGCTTTCTTTGTTTGAAATTTGTTGATTTTTTAAATTCAAATTCACCATTTGAAATTTGAATTTTAAAATTCAAAAATAATATTATTTTAATAATATTATAAATATGAAAATATTGATGTTTAAGTATTATTATAGTTAATATTATTTCGAGAATTAAATAGATTATAAGATATATATATATATATATATATATATATACACACATACATATATGCACATACTTAGGTATATAAATTTATCTTTTTATAATTTTGGATATTTTGGTCCATATGTTGATAAACCATAGTATATATATCAATATACCAATCTATTTTTTTTAAAAGTCTTTTCTTACTTTCGATTTAAATTTCACAATTCTTCGCTTTGATTTATAAAATTGAGAGGACATCTTCTTAATAAAAAATGACAGTTCAAACTCTGTTATCAATTTAGTTTGTCTGTTTATTTACTTATTTTTTGTTTCAAAATATATATATTGAAAATCAAAATGGAGTGTCCTCCTCCAATGGTGACTGTTTTTTTATTGTTCTACTCTTTCTTCTTCTTCGATCTATAATTTTTTTCCGACTTCGTCCATACTCCTTTTCCTCCGCTCCTCAAATCCATCTCCTCCTTATTTCCAGCTTTCATCGTTGTAGGTGGCTGCTCTATTTTCCCTAACCCTAATACGGCCAGATTTATTTTGTCAAGTTCCTTCCTTTATAACTCGTCTGACTTCACTTCGAATAGTCTAATAGTTTTTCATATTTGCCTCACCTTCCCTTCTTCACGTGGTGTTCCCACGGTTCCCTATACTACCCGGATCTTGCTGTCACTTCATTCGCGACCCCTACCTTGCTGTCCTCTGTAGAGCTAGAGCATTATGAAGCTTTTCACCGAAAGGCAGACCTACTTTGGGTTTGGACCAACTTTTTGTTGACGTGATGGTGAGTTTTCTTTGTTTTGTATTCTGGTGCAATGTACCGTGGTGTTTGCGGTGTGGGTGTGGTTGGTGGTAGTGCTCTGTTTGTTTGGCTTTAGGTGGGTGTAATGGGCAGTATGATATCAACATGTATTGCTATGGAGGTCTGTGTAGTTGCATTTTGACTTTTCCTTCTGTGCATGGTTATGATGTAGTTTCTCTTTGATCTTATGTCTTAGTGGAAGTGATTTTACTGTTTCGGTTGTGTTTCTACCGGGGTTTGGTCGATGTAGGAAATCTGGCTGTGCACTCGTGTTGGTTTGGTTGTTCTCTACTGGTTTCATTTTCTGATGCCGAGCAACACTTGTTTATTTGAAGTTGTTGATCCTAGCTTGGATTGCAGTTTTAAGTGAGTAGTACTTGGTTTGCGGTGGTGCTACCTTTCAGTGTAAGTTTCGAGTTGTTTTGAGATTTCAAGTTTGCTACAAGCGTGACTTCATTTTAGCGCTATCTCCATTCGTGGTGGTTATTCAGGCATTGGCTGTTTGGTTGGTGGCTACTGTTGTTTAAATGATAGTGAGATTGTTTTCTTGCTACTTCAGGTGTAATTGTCCAAGAGACTGCACGAGCAGCTTTATGTGTTTTCACAGTTTCAGTAGTGGCACTGAGATTTGTATGTAATTTGTTTTTCATTTTCCGTTTGCTAAGTCGCACCGTGCATGGTGATGTTCTAATTTTTTCTAGATAAATTCTTGTTAGATCCAAAATTGGCTCCAACACCCAAGTTGTTCAATTATGAAGAGATTAATATCAGAAAAAATGCAAGAAAAAACAGGAAAGACACGAGATTTATAGTGGTTCGGCGTTAACGAGCCTACGTCCACTTTATATCTATGATTATACTTAAAATTCAAGTACAATCGATAATTTATCCCTCAACCTCACTTTTACAATGTTGATTCACTCAATAAATTCAAGACAACTCTGAACAATAATAATAGAGATATAATAATGGTGGAGTCAGAGCTCAGAATTGCCAAAAAGATCCTGAAAAATGCCAAGTCCGGGGCTATTTATAGCTGATATTTGCAGACGGATCACGGTCATACATGGCACAAATCTCGAGAATCTAGGACTGGTTCGTAGCTTGAGGAAGAAATGGTCAATATGACAGTTACGAACATGTGTCGCGAGATCCTGCATTCTCGGATCGTGGTGGACTTGGTCTTGGTCATCATCCATCAGCTTCAGGGATCGGACCGAGTGGATCTGGCGTGAACGGATCGGGTCGCGAAGCATTGACGAGGACGGGTCGAGATGAAAGGGATGGATCGGATCGCAAGACATGGGGGCGATCGCAATCCGTGAAAGGTAGGGCGATCCGATCGGGTCTTCGAGGGCTAAAGATGTGAAGTTTCATATTTTCTTTGTGTGCGAACCTTGGTGGCTTGCCCCCTCGAAGTATGTTTTATCAAGGATGGAATATGCTCCGAAATTTCCGAGTTATCTTTTCATGAAGCGATGTGAATCAAAAGTCGTGCTTATCTGAAAGATCGTACTGCTCCAAAAAGTCGCGTCCTCCGACTGATATAAATATCGGGTTGAGTCATCAATCACTTCTCTGTTCATCAAGTAATTTTCGTCTCTCGAGTTTTTTGGAGATAGCGTTGTCAAAACGCCTGGTAAACCCTTAAATCTTTGTAAATATTTTCGGATCCGCTATTGCAAATGTCCATTGATTTCGGGTCGTCGGAGTATCCTACAGTTCTTAGGGTTGGGTACTCATCATGACATGGCAATCGAATGTTTCCCTTTTCAGGTAATATTGGGCCTCCCAATCCCGATTGCTGGTTACTAACGGAGCGGGTCTCCCAATCCCGATCGCGGTTTACTGACGGAGTGGGCCACCCAATGGGCCAAGGTGAGCTCTAATCCGTGGCCCACAGACTTCTGTGGTTTGAATAAGACAGACTAGGGGATACGAACGGTCACCAAACCCATCTATATAAGCCGATCCCTTCTCTTCCTTCTTCCTTTCTTTTTACCTCCGCAGCCGCCCTCCAGTTTAGCCGAAACCCTAATTCGAAATTTTCCATAAACTGAGAATCCCCTACGAAAAAAGGTAATGACGTGAAGCTTCCATCCTATTTTACTTGGTCTTTCTTTTTGCTCCTCTCTGTTCCCTCGAGTCTTTAGTAACACGGTGGCGATGAGGACTTCAGGTTTAACGATGGTCAATAGGTTCGATCTCGTGAGTTCATGGATAGGGAGGAGAAAAGAGGAAGAAGAAGGAGCAGGTCGGGCTAGTTTGTGGTGATGGCGAAACGATGGGAGAAGGGATGGTTCGTGAGGGTGATAGATGGAAGGATTAGGGTTTGGATAGCGAGCCGGGTCGTGGTAATGAGTGGGTCACTGGTTCACTAAAGTATAGGGAAAGGTGGATCACGAGGGGTTATCGCGATCCGGACCGGTTTCCACGATCTGATGCTCTTCCATGAGCTGATGCTTTGTCGCAAGCCCACACCAGTTTCACAATCCGACGATGCATCACGATCCAGACCATGTCCCACGAGCCAGTTCTATGAACAATCCGATGTGCATGTTGACCAAATAATGCAATGCAACTCTGATAAATCAATGGACAGTTAGGCTAGAGCCCTCGAGACGATCTTTCTGATCTGAACAACAACATAACTTGACAGCATATAACGGCCATTAACCCGCTCATTTAACTAACTTCATGCTTCTTTTATATGCACGCACGGGCATACACACTTGCACTTACACACACGGGGAATGGGTAACTTGTGTTCTAATTTTTACTTGCCAACACAGCTATGTCGGAAAAACAGGTGACTGAGACATCGAATGAGAGTACCGAATCAAAGACATTAATACATCATAACCCTGATGTGCTTTCCTCATATTCAAGTGAGGAAAAATCTGATCCTGATTATGAGACAGGGACCGATATAGAGTCAACAACTTCTGAAAGCACGTCCCTTGAAGATGAGGATGATCGAGCTCCTGATGAAATTCCGGGTGCTAAGGAAATAGAAAAGTTCACTGATTCTTTACCCTCTAAGTTAGATGATATAAAACTTAAGAAGATATGTTTAAGACACGGAATTCCCTGGGACGACGTGAAAGTTCCAGAAAACGAAGATAGACCTCATTCTGCCCCAGAGGGGTACATGACCATTAATCGACTCATGTGCTGGGTAGGGGCTATTCCTCCTTTTCCTCCACTTGTTGTTGATCTCTTGAGACAGTTACACATTGCCCCCATGCAACTCCACCCGAATGCCTATGCGGCTTTGTATACTCTGTACGTTGCTTATATGGAGATTCTGCAGACCTAACTTACTCTTAAAGATTTGAAGTTCTATTATCACTTCAAACATCGTTCCGCAGGGGCTCCCAATTTCTCTTTCTCTGAATCGGTCGCCAATAGAAAAGTTGTGACAGATGGTTATAGCAATATAGGGGACGTCAAATCTGACTGGTTCATTATAAAACACCAAGCCGGATGCGCGAGGAAGTGGCTACAAGTAAGTATGTTTTCAACTTTTCCGCGTTTAATTCGAATGCATAATTTCAGTGCTAATGAATTATTTTGTTCCACACAGATCACAACTTTGAGAGAACGAAAGGATCGATATACGAAGATTGAATGTCCCACCTCCTCAAAAGTAACTCAGATTTCTTAAGGATTAAGAAATGTATCACTGACGAAAACCTTCACAAACACCGTCTCTTAGACATAAGGTTCGGACTTGGAGCGGGCGGTAAACCTTACAAGTATATACCTCCGACGGAAGGAGAAGAAACTTCTCAAGCTGTAAATACAACTACCCATCGCAAGAGTCCTTCGCCAATGATTAATCAGGATGACGAGGATTTAAACATATATAAAGGAGATGAGGGACGAGCCGACGAATCAAAGGAGGTTCTGACCTCTGAGGAGCAGTCTCCCTTAAGAACTTCATCGCCAGTTGAATCTATTGCCCAAGATGAATTAACGGAGGAACAGATTCTCGGGTAATTAAATAAAATTACTTTACCAGACAATATTATACTCAAGAAGATTTCGGGGGGAGCCAATTTTTCCCATCTCCGAAGAGACGAGTGCCCTAGTTGGAGAAAAAGAAGTCACCCAAACGAGCCTAACTCCGGGCCCTGGTCCGTTTAAAAAGAGGATTTCACGGGATGCACAAATCACATGCACCATTTATCATAACACTCTTTTGCTACCATGGTTCATAGTTCTAATACACACTTGTTTCCTTTGCTGGAAAAATGTCTCGCAAACGGTCTTATTCTTACCGTTCCCTTCGCGAGGGCACACCAAGCCTCCTTCCAGATCCTGAGCACACTCGTAGCGATAGTCGGGGAAGGGATAGTCGTCGGCCTCGGGATTCTCATCAATCTTATTCTGCACGACCTCGATCTCCACCGAAGCAAGGTTATGGAAAGCCACATAGTCGTCCATTGCCACCGGCTGGGAGAAAGCAACTTCCTAGAGATTTAACCCCTCCAAAAAGCACTCATTCTCACGCCCAATCTTCCAAAAAACACCCCGATCCAGAGGACAAGAAAAAAGATGAGGGCAGGATTATAGAGAAGGGGAAGACAGTTCCTATTTCCTCTAGTGAGCATGGCTTGGATACTATTGCCACAAAGGATGTTGCCCCCAATTCTGAGATTATGGCCAGGCTAGAGCGCTTGCGAAAGCAGTTTCCTGATATTTACTTTGAGAGGATGGTGTTCGTCCCAGATCTTGAACCGGTCCCCGAGGATTGGGACACAGAGGTGATAGGGTATGTATGACATGCGGCTAAACAATACGGGGTAATGAAGAAGCATGCTGCTACACTCTCTACTATCATCCACCAGATGGAGACGGATGCGGCCAGAGCCAGAGTAAAGATTGATAATGATGCTAGGGCTAGGTGCAAAATGGAAAAAGAACTAGAAGATGCACAGGCCCAACTGGCTTTAGCTCGGCGAGACGCAGAGAATTACAGGTCCGAGTTGGAGAGTGCTAGGGAGCGTTTTCGCAACGATCTTGACTTAAATATCCAGGAGTGGGTGGCCTTGAGGAAGGAAGTAGAAGATCTCAGAGCGGTTAACACCGAACTGAAGACAACACAGGATCACTTTTCTGCTGAGAAAGAGGCCTGGGAGAAAGTGAGGGCGAGCTTAAAAGATGACCTTGCTCTCGCCAAGAAGGAGAAGGAGGTTTCAAATGATAAACTTGCTCAAGCTGAGGAGCGTGCAGCTCTCACCGAAAGCAATGCCATTAACGCTCTTGAGTCGGTAGCTGCTGCAGTCGATAAGCTCGCCGAAAGAGAGAAAGACATAGTTAGTTTTGAGGAACTGTTGTTCGACTTCTTTGGTCAAGTCATCAAAACTTGAGACATCTCTTGGATTCCAGACTACCATGTTACCTTGGCCAATCTATGGGACGCAATTGTCGAGGGCGAGAAGCGGCGACTGGGGGGGTCGATGAGATTGACGAAAGCCAGCTGATGCAGACCTTTCTCAGAGGTGAAAAACCTGAGGCTTTGGAGGAAGGTAGACGCCTAATCCATGAGGAAATGGAGAGGGAGAAGAGTAGGCTCAAGGGCAAGGATAAGGTTCGAGCTCGGTGGTAGAGCCCAAAACCTCTGAGGTTGAGGGATATAACCCCGATGATCTGTTGATCCCCTTGGCTCCAACTCCTTTGATTATCGGGACCACTAGTACAAGTCTAGGAGACGAGTCGGCTGAAGGTATCTCCATATTCTCTCCACAGTTCATTAAAGAAATCCTAACTTGTCGTCGTCTTACGGGACAAACAACTGACATGGCCATATCTCCTCCCGATCCACTAACCTTTGCTTCTCATGGTGTAGGTACCAAAGTGGCCGAAAAAGGTGCAGAGGAGAAAGCAGTGGCAGAGAGAGTTGATGTCCCTCCGGGTTCTAGTGTTGAAGTTTCTGAGATTCCAAAGCAAACCGAGGACACAACAAGTGAGAGAGTTATAGTAGCACCCATGGAATCCGGAACCGGCACTCCTGCAGATGCTGAGATTATCGCTGCTTTGCATGACACAGATGGCGGTCACGGAGATGAGGAAGAGGAGGTAGAAATCATTGACGAGGCCAAGGGTGATGATAGCGAAACCTTGGACGACATACAGGCTAGGAAGGAGAAGCAGTTGGCTCTTAAGAGGGAGGAACAGAATCCTGAGTTTGTGACCCCTATTTCTGAAATTGACCCCGTACTGGGTTGGTTATAAGATTCTCTTCCAAATTGATAACTTCACAGCTTGCCTCCGAACCTTCCAGTCCTCCCCCGGAGCCTCTTGTCGATAAGAGGAAGAGGAAGAAAAGTGTCTGCTCCGGTACTGATAAAGAGGAGTTGGAGAAACAGAAGAAGGACAAAAAATCAAAGCCATCTCCCAAGCGTAAATAGAATGCAGTTATTAGCTTATGTTTTAGTTTTAGGATTTCCTTTGGCCAAAATATGTAGTCATGAGAGTGGCCCTCACTTTTAGTTTCTCGTTTTTTGTAAATCTGCTTTCAGTAAATAAAGATCTATTTCTTTTGCACCATTGTGTTCCTGCAAATTCATCATGTTAGCAGAGCCTAAATGGTCATAACTGAAATATTCGTAGTTAACTATTAAAGTCATAAGTAACGATCATTTATCATAACGAAAACAATCATCGGGAAATACACGTGCTAAGTAAATGTGTAGTGGTGCACGTATATACTCCTAATTAATCGTCATTATAGTGCCTGGTCAGGGCTTATTGGCGATCGATTAGGATTATATCCGTACTACCCCGATCTTTCAGCGGGGTAATGGTTCTTGTGGCGCTAAGTCTCTAGCGCCTTTATACTCTCCCGATCCTTCAGCAGGTTAGAGTTCGAGCTCGATTTTTGGTCTGCTCACTGATCCTTCAGCGGGGCAGAAGTTCTGGGGGCGCTAAGTCTCTAACGCCTTTATACTCTCCCGATCCTTCAGTGGGTTAGAGTGTTGTCAAGGCGGTTTTATCATGGTGCACCTTCACGCCTTGGGGACGTTATCTTCGCGTACTTTATACTCTCTCCCTGATCTCGGGAGTTAGAGTGCAAGCAGTAGTGCGATTTACCTCACTGCACCTTTTGGAGCTTTAATTACCGTGAGCCTTCCTGTCTGATGGACGGAATTTTGAATTAGCTGTTTTGAGATTACTGCACAAATTTAAAACAAATCACGAAGCGATAACAGTATCAAAATAAAAGAGTAGATAAGAAATGGTGCAGTAAAGGTAAATGACACGTGATATTTTTATAGTGGTTAGGTCAAATCATGACCTACGTCCACTTTATAATCTTCTGTTCAAATAACCAGACTATTCTAGGCAAGTCAAGCCTTTTTACATGGTTCTAAAAACAAAAGAGTAAAACTGACATTTTTATGTCAGATATACCGCAAATGCTGGGCATTCCACACTCTGGGGATTTCATCTCCATCTACGGTCGCTAGCTTGAAGGTTCCATTATCAAGCCTTCGTAAAATGGAGTACGGTCCTTCCCATTTCATGCCCATATGTACTGGGGGCAGAAAGACGCGCTTCAGAACCAAGTCTCCGGGTTCAAATGTCCGAGCTCAGACTCTTCTGTTGTAGTACCGAGCTATTTGTTGTTTGTGCCTCAGGGCACGTAAGTCGGCTTCGTCTCTTTTCTCCTCAACCATGTCCAGGGATTCAAGGAGCAACTCATTGTTGGTCATCAGGTTTGTAATAAATGGTTCGATGAGATGGTACTTCCAACTCGACCGGAATAACTGCTTCAGCTCCGAAAGCAAGGGAAAACGGGGTGTGACCAGTCGCCGACTTGTACGTTGTCCTATAGGCCCATACTGCCAGGGGTAATTCATCAACCCACATGGCTTTGGCCCTCTTCAATCTTTTCTTTAGAATGGATTTGATCACCTTGTTTGCCGCTTCAATTTGTCCGTTCGATTGCGGATGTGCCATAGAGGTGTATCTTTTCTTGATGTGATACTTCCGACAGAAATCTTGAAACTCAATGCTGTCGAATTGGGTCCCATTATCGGTTACGATAACTTTTTGAATCCCAAATCGACGTATAATGTTCTTAACGACAAAGGTGATCACTCTCTTGGTTGTGATCGTGGTCAAAGGCTCTGCTTCTACCCATTTAGTGAAATAATCCACGGCCACAATAGCGAACTTTGCTCCGCCCTTTACTATGGGAAGGCTCCCAATAATGTCAATTCCCCACATAGCAAAAGGCCACGCGCTTGTCATTGTCTTCAATTGGTTAGGTGGCGCCCTAGGAATCTTGGAGAACTTCTGGCAAGCATCACAATGTCGTGCATACTTGGCTGCATCCTTGTTTATGGTGGGCCAGAAATAGCCGTATCATAATATCTTTTTTGCCAATGTCTGCCCTCCAGTGTGGTCGCCACACTCACCTTCATGGACCTCCTTCAGTACACGTTGATGTCATCATGGGCGATGCACCGGAGGAGAGGCATCGAGAAACCTTGTATGTACAAGACTTTGCCTTGCAACACATATCGGAAAGCCTTCCGTATAACTACACGCCTCTCACTTTTCTTTGTTGGGAGCGTTCCATTCATCAAGATATTCTTTAGGGGGGTCATCCATGACTCCCTTTCAGGTTCAATATCCAGTACCGGATCAACTTCCATCTAATCCACGCTGGGGAACTGTAGTACTTCAATCGGAACTAGCTCCGTATGTTCTGGATTATCGGAACTAGCCATCTTCGCTAACTTGTCTGCTCTTTGATTCTCTGCTCAAGGAATGTGAGATATACTATGGTGATCAAAACCATCCAGCAACGTCCTTACTTTTTCCAGATATGATATCAACCTTGGACTCTTAGCCTGAAACTTTTCATTAACTTGGTTCACGACTAAATTGGAGTCACAAAAGATGTCTAGCTTTGTTATCCTTAGTTCCTTTGCAAGCTTCAACCCGGCAATTAGAGCTTCATATTCGGAATCATTATTAGTTGCGTGGAACTCCAATCTAAGAGCGTAATATATTAGCCATTTCTCTAGAGTTTCAAGAACCACTCCGGCACCAGATCGTCTGTCATTTTTAGCTCCATCAGTGTATAGTTTCCAGGCAATAGGGTCAAGGAGTAGCTTTGGCGGATCGTCTTCTTCGGTCACTACATCATCTTCTGGGATGGTAAATTATGCTATAAAGTCTGCAAGTGCCTGCCCTCTCATCGACCTTCGGGGTTGGAAGTTCAGGTTGAATTGACTCAGCTCATTGTTCCATTTGAGCAACCTTCCCGATGCTTCTGGCCTTTGTAGGACTTTCTTAAGCGGGTGATCAGTATAAACAGTGATGGGATGAGCCTAGAAGTAGTGACGAAGCTTCCTAGATGCAATCAGCAAACTGTACGCAAGCTTTTTTATTTTTGGGTAGTTTCGTTCTGCAGCTGCTAGTTTCCTACTCACATAGTACACCGGTCTTTGCACCTTATCCTCTTCTCTTACCAAAGCCGAACTGATTGCGTGGGATGACACTGCCAAGTACACAAATAAATCCTCGTGATCCACAGGCTTAGACAGTATCGGGGGTCTTTCCACATGATTCAACAGATTCTGGAAAGCTTCTATACAATCAGGAGTCCATTTAAAGTTGCGCTTGCCTCGCTTTATTAGCTCGAAAAATGGGATGCATTTATCTGTAGCTTTTGAGATAAATCTGCTGAGCGCTGCCACTTTTCCAGCAAGGCTTTGCACATCTTTAATCTGCTTTGGTTCTCGGATATTTCGGATGTAATTTGGTCAGGATTAATCTTAATTCCGCACGAGCTTAAAATGAACCCTAGGAATTTTCCAGATGCTACCCCAAATGAGCATTTTAAAGGATTCAATTTGATCCCATATTTTCAGAGAATTTGAAACATCTCCGCTAAATCGTTAGTATGATCGGACGACTGTCTGGACTTTACCAACATATCGTCGACGTATACCTCCATCGTTTTCCCGATTTGGTTGTAGAACGTCCTATTCACCAACCGCTGATATGTAGCGCCAGCATTTTTCAGACCGAAAGGCATCATCACATAGCAGTATAATCCCAAATCTGTAATGAAGCTGGTATGCTTTTGGTCTGGGACATGCATGGGGATCTGATTATACCCCGAATAGGCATCCATAAAAGAAAGAAGTTCATGACCTGTGGTTGAATCTACTAATTGATCGATTCTAGGAAATGGGAAGCTATCCTTCGGACAAGCCTTGTTTAGATCAGAGAAATCGATGCACGTACGCCACTTTCCATTGGCCTTTTTTTTATACCAAAACTGGGTTTGAAATCCAGTCAGGGTACGTCGAATCTTTAATAAATCCATTACTCCTCAGTTTTTCGAGTTCTTCCTTTAAGGCAGCAGACCTTTCTGGACCCAGCTTTCGCCTTTTCTGCTTGACAGGAGGATGTTTCGGGTTAATGCTTAGCGAATGACTCATAATCGAGGGAGATATCCCACACATGTCCGCATGGGTCCAAGCGAATACATCCAAGTTAGCTTTCAGGAAATTTGTTAATTCCTTGGCTCGAACGGGATCCAATCTTCAGGACCTTCTCTGGGTCACTATCATCGATTGGTACATCCACAGTCGCTTCATTGGGAGTCGCCATTCTGCCCCCAAGCTCTTCATCCTCTCTAGGATCTATGTCCTCGGGCAACTCTCTGGGCGACCCTCCCGAAGGTATTTCCTTTAGTTGCTATGACGATTCCTTCCTTGGAGGGGAGGAACCACCTTTTTCCTCTACATCTTTTCCTATGCAGAGCAACTTTAACTCTGCAATGTAGCATGCTTGTGCAACAACTTGATCTCCTCAAACTATACCCACACCGGAATCCGTTGGGAATTTCAACAATAAGCAGCAGGGTGCAATACAGGCCCTGAATTTGGCTAGGGTCGGTCGGCCTAAAAAGGCATTGTACAGCGATTCAATATCCAGGACCACGAAGGGGAGGATCCTCACTCTCTGGCGTTCTCCTTCCCCAAGGGTTACTGATAATTCCACGTATCCTATTGGAGTGGTCGAGGCCCCATTAAATCCGCGTATCCAACCTTCACATGGCTTCAAATCCTTCGGCTCGAATTTCATTTGGTTGAATGTTTTCTTGAACAGAATGTTGACTGAACTCCTGTTATCTACCAAGACTTTATGAACTATAGTTGGGCCGATGGTGACGGTGATCACCAACGGATCTTCAGTTGGGGGGTGTACTCCAATACTCTCTCGCTCGCGAAATATGATGTCATCGGACATCGTCTTTTGTTGCTTAATCGGAGCGTTGTCCTCGGGGTTACTACATTCCCCCACTTCGAAATGTTGTTTAGCCGCATTTATGTATTGGTCCATAGCTCTGAAACTATGCCTTGCCAGGTGAAGTCCACCAACTATGGTTTTGATAACGATATTTTTTCCTTTTTGCTGAGCCATTGGTTTGGCAGCGGGTTGGCTTTGGTTCGGGTTTGTACGGCTTGCCCCCTGTCCCTAAGAGTCACCTTATACTCATCTAGCTTCCGTTCTCGGAGCAGCCTTTCAACCACGTCTCTCAAGTGACGACATTCGTTTGTGGAATGACCATGGATCCGATGAAAAAGACAGAATTTCCCAGTTTCATGCTCTTTCTCTGTAGAATCTCTCGGAGGAGGCTTTTTGTACTAGAGGACATTATATGTATCCAGGAAGATGTTTTCCAACGTATCATTTAATGGTGTGAAGCTCTCAAATGGTCTGGGCGGGGTCTCCTCTGAAAGTCATTTCCTCGATTTCTCTTCCGGTTATTGTTATTATTATTCCCTGATTGGCGACCGCTGCCTTGATTCTTGTTCTCGACGTTAACTTCAATGTTTCCTGAGCTATCTCATGTCTGCTTGATGGCCACGTTGCTTTGGATGTCTTCCTTATCTATAGCCTTTCTTTTCCGATTTGCGTATATCTCCTCCCGACGCAGGCGAATATTAGATTTTTAATAAAATATTTCTCTGGTCGGGGGTGGTTTGCCGGCCAGATATCTCCCAAACTCGGTATCTTTATTGACGCCATCGATCAGGGCCATCAACACAGTTTGCTCATGCGGATCTCTGACTTCTGTGATAGCCAAGTTGAAACGATCCAGATACGATCTCAGGCTTTCATCCGGTCATTGTTTAATAAGGGATAGCTCAATTACATTCTTAGACCTCTGGGCATGAAGATGGAATTGGTTCACGAATCTCTCACTCAATTCCCTGAAACTGGATATTGACCGTGCTGGCAAGCGGGTAAACCACAACAACGCCACATCCTCCAGGAATATAGGGAACGCTTTACATTTTACCGCGTCTGTAGCCGCAGCGACATTCATTGACCAGGAGTATCGCATTAGATGCTGGATGGGGTCAGTCATGCCCGCGTAGCGATTCATAGTTGGCATATTGAAGCGCCTTGGGAATGTGACATCTAGTATGTCGTCAATAAAAGGCGTATGACTGCGATCTATGCCCCAATATTCATTCCGCTGTCCACGGCTACCTACCATGACTTGCCTAATCATTGCTTAAACCTCTACATGGGTCAGGGTGGATTCGGGATCAGCACTTCTTGCCCGACGGCCTCCTCCAGCATTTCTTTGCCGTGCTGCTACAAAGTCTGGGCCCTGAGCAGAACTCCCTTGCCCCCTGTTGTCGCGGTCAATCACACGACGAGCAGGAGGCACGCCGTTCCTCGGTGGTAGAGCGGGCTCATTTAAGTTGCGGTTACTAGTTCCCTGATTAAGTGCCTCTTCTTCACGAGATGGAAGTGACCCAAATCAAAGCTGCTCTATATTCTCGACCCTTTCTAATGGGGGCCATCGTCGGTTCCTTCAGGGTTCTTCAGACGACGACGTATGTTCCGGAGAGAAAGGGTGAGCTGGAGGTGGTGAAACCTGCCTTTGAATATCGTCAATTCGTCTGCCTAGGGTAGTAATATTTTGTCGCAGCAATGAGCTCTCCTGCCTTTGAGCGGCAAGTTCATCGGTTTGTCTGTCCAATGCTTTAAGTATTCGAGTCAGATGTCCTTCGGTAACTGGGGCAGAAGGGTCGAACTGGTCATCTTCATCTTCTCTTATATGCAAGGAACTTGAACCGGGTTGAGCAGAAGTACCAACACGAGCGGAACGAGCCGTAACTTTCTTCCCAGATCGGGTAGTAGTCTGATTATCAGTTCGGATCGTTGTCCTCCTATGTTGGTGACTCGTGATACCCTCCTGGCGTCGGTTCGTGGTAGTTCCATGGGATCGGATCGCGGAAGGGTTAGTGGGGGGGATGGCGACTTTATCTTGGGATCGAGTCGTGACACCCTCAGCTGCTCGGGTCGCCATGCCTTCATTGGATCAGATCGCCCCCTCATCTCCACGATCTGGGGACAGAACTTTGATCCGCTCCTGAACGCTCTCTTCAATTGCTTCGTTCGTAGCTTCGGTCGCTTAGGAGGCTCGTACTTCCTTAGACTTCTTTCCAGCCATGATATCTGAGCTTTACTGATGTCTTCAAAAATTGAAACAGTTGAGTTTTTGGACCGTTTTCTTCGAACTTGATTGTTCGAATGATAGAACTACAATCCAATATGCTGAGACTTTTTTCTCAGTGAAAGCACCAAAATGTTAGATTCAAAATTGGCTCCAACACCCAATTTGTTCAATTATGCAGAGATTAATATCAGAAAAAATGCAAGAAAAAACAGGAAAGACACGAGATTTATAGTGGTTCGGCGTTAACGAGCCTACGTCCACTTTATATCTATGATTATACTTAAAATTCAAGTACAATCGATGATTTATCCCTCAACCTCACTTTTACAATGTTGATTCACTCAATAAATTCAAGACAACTCTGAACAATAATAATAGAGATATAATAATGGTGGAGTCAGAGCTCAGAATTGCCAAAAAGATCCGAAAAATGCCAAGTCCGGGGCTATTTATAGCTGATATTTGCAGACGGATCGCGGTCATACGTGGCACAAATCCCGAGAATCTAGGACTGGTTCGTAGCTTGAGGAAGAAATGATCAATATGACAGTTAAGGACAGGTGTCGCGAGATCCTGCATTCTCGGATCGTGGTGGACTTGGTCTTGGTCATCATCCATCAGCTTCAGGGATCGGATCGAGTGGATCTGGCGTGAACGGATCGGGTCGCAAAGCACTGACGAGGACGGGTCGAGATGAAAGGGATGGATCAGATTGCAAGACATGGGGGCGATCGCGAACCGTGAAAGGTAGGGCGATCCGATCGGGTCTTCGAGGGCTAAAGGTGTGAAGTTTCCTATTTTCTTCGTATGCGAACCTTGGTGGCTTGGTCAAAAAGCTAGCCAACAGTTCTGTTGTGGCTTAACACTGTAAAATTCCACTAGCAGATAGTTGATCTGTCTACGTCCTGTTTTTTGTTGTTTTAATGAAAAAAGTTCTACGGATCACTTTAAAAACTGGCTAACCTTGCCAAAAATTTGTATATACATATATACATTGTAAGTATAGGAATCTATATAATTATGTATAGTACATATATATGTTAATATAGTATATAGAACTTGAAATGGTATTTTTTTAATTCAAACATTTGAGATTTTGTAAAATATAAATTTATATATCTTTTATATATAGTTTAACTTATATATTTTTCTTATAGAATTTTATAAGCTAATCATGGTTAACATTATTATAAGTATTGTTTCTAATTTCAATTTCTTATTTTAATTAAATATATTTAACTTAATATTTTGATTTAATAAATAAGTTTTTATGTTTTAGTTATGTAGTTTAAAATATACAAAGTTATAGTTTTATAATTTACTTTATATTACTATATTTCATCAAAAATAATTTTGTTGTAATTACAGACTTTATATTATTAAATAAAAATGTTTTTTCTATATTATTTTAAGTACAAGTTTTGTCCAAATAAATGTTAGTTATATTTTTCCTTAGCAAATTAGTATTTTTAATTTTTAAAGTTTAAATTTATAATCTAATTTAGATTAGATGATTGATTTATATTTCATAATTTGGAATAATAAATAAAAAATCATGCCTTAAATTGTTTATATCTTAATAAAATTGGTTTTAATATCTTAGATATATATAGTTATGAATACATGTTTATATCATAATGTTTTACTATATATGATAAAATTTGTGTCTTCTCTTTAAAAGATCTTTAATATTCACAATGTTATTTTTAATAAATCCATCACATACTAAAATTGATATTTATAATTCAAAATTTTAGTTTAAATCCGAATTTCTTAGCGAATTTATTGGAATATTTATTTTGATTACTACCCATCATGAATATATTATAATTTAAATATCGTTAATTATCTTTAAACTATGGTCTTCACTACCCTTTCAATCTCATTCATTATTATCCTTAACCTAAGTCTCGGAATTATAGTGTATTTCCTTTGTTTGGTTAAAGTAATTTATAATATATTGATATATATACACACACATACGTACATATATATATATATATGCATGATTATCAGATATTACTTATCAATAAAGACTATACCCTGAATATCTCTTACAATAATACATATCGTCGTCAAGTCATTTTGCATTTTTTTTACTTTGCTATCATATTATCATTATGCATATTATTTCATATCACATTTCAATACATCTCATATTAAAATCATTTACATCACAAATTGCACTTAATTCTGTATATCAACTCATACTGCTTTGCATATGACATACATTTTATACTGCATTACAAATAATATATTACACACATGTACATTGTGTCACATATCAACTTAAACTCCACACATAATAGGTTCATTTAGGAACAGTTTATGTATTGTTTTCTTAAAAAGTGTAGGATTAATATTTTTTGGTTTGTTTGACTTGATTGATTTGGTTGATTTGTTTGACATGTTTAACTTGCTTGACTTAGTTGACTTAGTTGACTTGTTTGACACGATTGATTTATTTGACTTGCTTGACTTAATTGACATGATTGGTTTAATGTATGTGTTGATTTGTTTGTTTGACATGATTGGAGTTGATGTATGTGATTGGTTACAGTTCAATTACCATATCTTCTTATTAATGTTATATAATTTTAGTTTAAAGGGGAGTTTTAGAGTACTATAGTATAAAAGATAGGGGTGTTATATAGTTCAGGAATTAGTTTTAGGATAATTTTTGTTTAGGAAAGTTTTGTTGATGACAAAGGGGGAGAAGTTATAAAATAACAGGCTTAAAGTAAGTGGGAGTTAGTAGAGTACTGGGAGTTATTGGAGTAAGGGGGAGTACAAGAAAAATTAGTAGTACGCTAAGTATATTTTATAAACAAAGGTGATTATCATCAAAAATGGGGAGAATTTTAGGAACTGAGATAATGATTTTGATGACAACAACCTTTTTAACTATTATTATAAAAATATACTAACACTTTTACCAATATATATGTATATATATGTGAATATGTCCAGGTTATATGTTGGTATTGATTACTGAAGACTGTACACTATAGAGATTCAAGATTAAATAGAAGAAGAATTCAAGACTGAATACTCACAAGTAAGAAGAGTTCAAGAATTCAAGATTAGAGGATAATAACAGAGTCTAGAATTTTTGTTAAAACTTCATAATAGCACTAAAAACTTTATTCCAATTTTCTTTTGGGATGGAACCCATGACCAAATCGGTTTTGTTGGGAACTGAGGCTTGTCATGATGAGATATTCTGCAAGTAGAAACTCACAAAGATAAAGTTATAAATTTTTCTTTTTTAATAAATTCTTTTTGTAGCTTCAAAACTCTTCTTAACTTTTATTCTCAATTGATTTCAAAATTAATTTTAGGTTTAAAGAGTCCTTGATCTATGTTCAAAATATTTCTAAGCTTTTATCTCTTGTTCTTTATTTTATTCAAAGCATTCCTTGATTTTAAACTAATTCCTTATTTAAACATTTTAGTTCTGAAATCTCAAGCTTCATATATTCATATTTTATTTTAATATCACTTTTATACTTCAATTTTAATTTTATTACATTCTAATATTCATATTTATAGATTTATTTCTCATGTTTTAATATTCTTATATCTATATTTATAATTTTATATAAGATTTAATATCACTTTTATATACTATACATATAGTATTTAAGTTTATATTGTTACTCTATTATACTAGTTTATAATATAGGATTTTTTTTTCAAACTCCAGAATGACCTTTATTTATTTCTACATCATTTCAATTGTTTTCAAAAGTTTAGTATTCAAAAATATAAGGGGAATGTCGACATCCCTACCCCCTCATGTCGACATAGTACCCGTTATTATCAAAATTCAAATTTCAAAAGAAGTGTCAATTTGTTTAACACTTTTCCTGAAGAGACATGATTATTTATTCCCTATAAATACTAATCTAAATTTGAATTTTTAGCTACTTTTCATTATCTTCTTCTCTCTTTTTCTCCTCTCCATTTATACTCTTAAAATTCAAGTTTCCATAATCAAACTCTGCCAAAATTCAAGGAGAATCAAAGCGAATCTTTTCTTATTTGATTCTCTACCACTCTCTCTCAAAGATCCAAGTGTTATTCATTGTTATAGGAGTATTTGTAATCAAAGATCAAAGTCCTATATAGTCTCTGCACCAAACTGTTACTGAAAAGGTGTGGCTGTAGCACGTTCAAATCAACTAAGTATGGTGTAGCCTATCCAAAAGAACTAGGTGTGATTGTAGCCCATAAATCGATTAGGTGATCTTGTAGCCTGTTTAAATCAAGAGAGTTCCCTGTGCTTAGAAGCAATTGGGGGTGGACCCCGTAGCCCTAGAAATCAAGGATTGTAAGATTGTAAGATTGGACTTGATGCAGGGTAACTATGTATTAATATAAAATCCTGATATGTTCTTTTCTTTACTGCTTTTATTATTATTTGCAGTATTTGATTCATATCTACGATTTGAATTTGATTCTATTAAATTCAAAAATATTTAAAAAGTTCATAAATTCCATAAGCCCTATTTTCCGCTCCCTTTAGTGTTAAGTTAGTCTTAAGATTTGTAATCTGCATTTCTCAATAGGCACCTGCTCACAAAATTCATCTTTTGAGACCAGTATCGATTCCGAAATCGATCCTGGAGGACTTAGCTAATTTTTGTTGCATCTTGAAGCCCTGAATTCTCTTCCCAAAGCCAACTTCGTATCCTGGAGAAGTTACAAAGAATACTGACCCTGTAGGCTCTGTGGTTTCCTTCTAATCTGTGAAGGTTATAAGAGTATTGATCAGGAGAACGTTGTGGGGATAAAAATTTGTTAACACTGATCCCTAAGAACTTAAATGAATTCTGAATGGAAGCTTGGAGTTGAAATTCGGGGATACGAATTAGTAAATGCCGATTTCGGGATACCATATAAAGAATGTCGATCCAACGAGTGTTAGGCAAATTTGTTAAGGAGTCTAGAGTTTGGGGATATGTATTGATCCCAATGGATGGCTTATTCCGATCCCCGAACACTTTTCCATTTGAGAGAAGTTTCAACAAGACAGGACGACCATTCTTGTATGACTCCATTGGGATTGATTCTTGGGTGTTTGGATGATACTTTTGAGTCATTTAACCACGCGATGGGCTGAGTCGTAAGGGCATGGACTGCTTTTGGTAAGTAGGCCAAAAGATAAGGTAATAATGGTCAAAATAGCGGGTAAATGAGTGAAATATGAGAATCATGGGTGAAACTACTTAAATTTCTTTTTAATCTTTTTATTATAGGTTTAGCTATCGTAAATATTATGTTTTATAATTATAAATCAGTTTAAATCGTCAGATTTACACTGTACAAACAAACACAATTCAATGAGAGACAATATCATCCACCTTAACCAAATCAATCCAAACGTGCTCAATAACATAGTGCACGTCAGTACGAGTCAAATAAAAGAAACGACGTCCAAATCCGACCTCATATGCAAAAGCTATTACAAGTGTAAGTTTGCATAATATTTAAACGATTAAATAACCTAAATGTAATGAACTAAACTAACTACCCACTAATTACCTCTCATAATTACTTCTTCCTCAATTCATATCTACATTGTTCACGGATTACCCAAGCTCACTTGTTGCCACTACCTCTCTTTTCTCTCTCATTTCTCTACGGAAATCCAAAACGACATATCCGTTGCTCTTCTCTACGTGAACCCGACATCTGCGCCAAAATTCATCAAGCCTGACATTCCCTTCATAAATGCATTCCCCGTAACTTTTCTTGCTATCCTAAACGACGCGGTTTGTTGTAGGTAGCTAGCTAGGCGATTTCGCACCAAGCAAATCCCATTCCAAATTAGACCCTTAGTGTATCAGTGAGCTCCGTTCAGTGCCTCATCATTCTTAAATCCATATCCTTAAAAAACATACATGGCCAAGGTTTGGGGAGAGATGGAGAACCACAATCCTTCAACTAGCCCTTGATGTCAAAACATCAGCCTCAAAGCAAGGGAAATGGGTCACAATCGGATCTCGATTTCATTGATCGATCAATTTATAGTAATTTTTCAAGGGTAGAGGGTGAATGGGATTTAAAAGATTGCGGTCATTTCTAATGCAATAGTAGCTTGTTGAATAGGAAAGAAGGATTTTGGGTATAAGGCCTACTTTATGCAGTCGTGCATGCGACTGTACAAAAGCACTCGCGGCCCGCTGAGAGGAATTCAGGGGCCCATGTTATTTTTTTATTTTTATTTAAAAATTGGGCATTCCCCACTACTCCTCTGTAGTGGGGCCCGCGAGTTATGCAATAAAAACCTGATATCTCCAATCGGCACTTGCCATCGGTCGTTATTTATGTAAAAAGGCCTTCTGAAAATAATAGAACTAGTTTCGAGATCAAATTCGGATGCATACAGAAGTTTTATTTCAAAATTCGAGTTATAAAATTATAGTTTCTTACATAAATCTACACCCATTTAAATAACACACAATCAAACGATACACAAACTCATTAAACACGATCCTAAAAATATCAGTTTCGTTGTATCCGACATTGCCCCCGACGACAACGTACGTGTATTTTGAGACCGTTTTGACAACTAATTGTTCCGAACTCAAAATATGGTGATCTATATGCTTATTCTTCATGTAACGAATAATCTAGACTTAATGAAACTAGTCCTGAATCCCTATTTGATGGTTTATTAAAAAATCCCATTTTGGAGTCGTCAAATTAACAACCAATATTTAAATATTTAGATGTTAAAATACGAATTACATATTGTGACTCATCTTTACTTGGTATTGTGATTATTAGTATGGTACTTTTGTGACTCACCATTACTTGGCCCTGTGATTAATATTGACATACTTAGTGATTCAAAGGTTTTTGTTTTATATTTTAAATTCATTATATTCCTTTTTGCACTTAGTTATACATATTTGTTTTTACACATGATTGATTAGCACAAACAGTAAAACCTCCAAGCAGTAATCTTCGTGTCTACGTAGAATTTTAGTTTATTGTGTACAACATTTGAAAGTGATTAGGCGATCACTTATGACCTATGAGTGTGGCTTCCACAAACTAAAGTTTTTATAAATTATTATTTTACAATGATCAAGAAAAGAATAAAGAAACTTGTTACAACTACAAAAAGCATATCAAACCCAAGTGTATTTTCAATGTAGTTTTAATGGTATAAGGGTAGTAAACATTGTGCAATCAAAATGTGCAAATGACATGACACTTCTTTTTGTTAGACATCATGAAACAAAATGTCTGTTTCTAGATACTGTAATTCATAATGTTAAGTTGTAACCACCATTACCTTTTTGATATCTATGTAAATTTCAATATACAAAGATGTTTGTAATGGAGACAATAAAGTGAGTTTATTCCGCTGTGCGATCATATTTACTACATTAGCTTAACATTGTTTAACAATTTGTGCCATACAAATATCTGATGAAATGACATTGTTAAGGATTAAAGATGCTACATAAAAATAATTTCTAAAATCTACTTTATATTACATAGTAAAAATAGGTGGTAAATATTTTTTATTATAGTATGGTCATTTTGTTGAATTGCTATAAGTTTCTTTTTAGATCATTCCCAACATTGGGTTGGGTTGGGTGTCAAATCCGGTTGGGTTCACACTCAACCCAGCCCAGTGGGGGAACACAACAACACCAATAGGGGTTTCTGTTTGGTCCTTAGCCAGCTTTCTAAAAGTCGGCTAAGGAGGGTACACGGATTACAATCCTCCAGCCGTAGGATTGTAATCCGTGTGACGGTCTGGAATTGAATCCAGACCGTCGACATAGCCAGCTTTATGAAAGCCGGCTAAGTGCACATAGCCAACTTTAATAAGACCGACTATGTTATGTCATTTGTAGAAGAAAACCTCCCATCTCGATCCCCTTCCTTCTTCCTTCATGTCCACATTAAATGGTATCCGTTTGAGTTACTGTTACTAGTGGACTGTATATCAACATCTACGAAAGACGTAAAAAATTGTAACAAGGAGGCGAGGGAGTAAGAGCAACTCCAAATGGATTTCGCATAATGAAAACAAATGGTTATGATCAAAATGATTCGACTAATAATTTGCATAACGATGAAACTAACATTAATCATATAGACACAACATGCCATTAAAGATACAACAACGAATGATAGAAGATGCCAACTAAAACATCAAAACAAACGTAGAAAATAGCTACTTAAGCCAACTACATGTTATATGTTCAATCTCAAGGGAGTCTCAGTATGTTCAGTCACAACTGTTCAATATCATTTTGGAGACGTCTAATCTCTCATTCGAGTTCGTTTGCATATGCTATTCCCCTTGGGCTCAAAGGTTCTTCTATCCAATCCGTGTAATTGCATCCATTCGGATAGGATGGACATTGCTGCATGCGCCAACCTATATTGTTGCCCTCTGCTCAAACCACTACTTCAGCCACATAACCGTAGTACCAACAAACCGAATAAGAATTAACTTCCTGTTCATACCGTGGTACTCGATACACCTTTACTTCTTTTTAAGGTTGAGCGACCATCTATTCGTACGATAGTTGAACATGTGGTACTTGAGTTTCTTGTGGAAGATGTACGTTCTCCTGTTCGTGGATGGTTCATCCCGAGGTCTTATTTGGTTTAGAAACTGGAATTCGTCCTCGAACTCCTATAGTCTTATCTGTTCGTACGCCTGTTCATCGGAGTCTGTAGTTGATGGCCAAGAAGGCATTTTGAATGTGTGATAAAAGGAGGAGTTAGTACAAGAATGGGATTAGAGTTTTTTGAGTGAGGTAAGTTGTGAGTAATTTGACAGAAATATATAGCTGCGTAGTGTACAAATCAATAAAATAAATAATGATGTTACCAGTCACTGTTTCGCTAAACGTAATACTATAGGGAATCTGCTTTTCGTACTGCCATGGTGTGAATGGTCACTGGTTCCATTTTGCTTTACATGATGCGATTTCCAAAGCATTTGTCAGGAATAGTGTTCAAGTGGATGAGTACGACCCTATTTATTAACTCGTTTGTGTATTGAATGTTTAATTTAAACGGGGACGACCCTGGTTTTTAACTCATTTGCATTCATAAATATAAATAATACCTTTTAACTTGCGTACAAACTTCCTTCAATATAGCAAAATATAAGATACATGATACAACATACAACTACGATAAAGTATGACATAACATGGAACACATTTCAGGGAAATAAGACATAGTACCATATAAATAAGGCATAGAAATTCCTACTCATCCTACGATTGGGTAAGCCAACTATCGCGAAGCTTGTAAGCTTTGTGACCCACGAAATACGTCCCATGTTCAAACATGTAATGAGAATCAAAAGTTGTTGTAGATGCTTGTAATATGTCTTCATCTTCCACTGCTCGGACAATCGTATGGTAACGATCGCAAGCTTCTACAAAATGACGGTGATATAAATGGATTTTAGATGTTGAACTTCTAACGGGACATCTACGGTGGTTGTTATGTAATAGGGCGATCATTGCCCAAAGCTCTTCATGGCTTAAACTGCCACCTCCTTGAATCAATAACGTATCTCGACGCTCAACTTCAATATACGCTTTCACGAGGACAAGTAATTCATCTGCAAAATATTCGTTAGTTGAAGCTAAGGAAGATGAGGCTCTATGGTTAGTGTAATGACCCGCATTTTCCAGGGGTAGAATTAAATTTATTTAATTATATAAATAGGGATTTAGGGAATTAAAACATCGTTTAATTAAATTAAGTGAACATTTAATTAATTTAAATAATTAAATAATATATTTAATTCAGGAATAACCAGAAATAGTGAATTGACGATATAATATAAACGGGGTCATCCCCGAGATTTAGTTCAGCTTAGAGTTGAAGTATATTGTCGAATATATTCAATCGACGTCAGTTTGAAACGTAGAATTATAATATAATTAAAATAGAGCTTGAAATGGCGCGGCAGTTCGCTATTTGGCGATTTGAACTTCAACTGAATATACAGGGTCCTTTTGAAATCGGATTTCTGTGAAACAAGAAACGTGTGGAGCTGGTGGAGTATATCCTTCTAGTGGAAGAGAAAAATCGGGATTTCGTCGTGTAGATTTTGAGGTACGTCCAAATCAAATTTCAGAAAAGTCGCTATGGAATTCCTTTATAAATCGTAACGCTTTATATACGTTATAAAAGGGTTTTTCAATGTAAATTGAATATCGATTCAATCTGGACTCAGAATAGAGAGTATATAATTTTCCTGGAGCTGTATGGTATTCCACTGTGAATATATACGATAATATAAATTTATTTATATTTAATTTAATTTATTTAAATATATTTATATATTTAAATAGATTATTCAGAGCGTTAAAAATAGCCACTTTTGCAAACGGAGTCGGAATTCGACGAAACTAATTTTGTTGGATCCGCAATGTCAAATAGTTGTTAGATTTCCAGTTTCGTGATTTTTAGAGTCACTGTGTAGTCATACGGATTTTTAGAGTGAGAAACAGTCAGTATTTTGACGGTTAAAAATACACTGTGTGAGCATACGGAGTCGGAATTCGACGAAACCAGTTTCGTTGGGACCGTAATGTCAAACTCTAGCAGTATGTCCAGTTTGGTTATTTTTGGGCATCGTGTGTGATCACACAGATTTTTAGAAGTCAGAAACAAATATAAAAGATTAAATAAAATATTAAAATATTAATATAAAAATATCTAGATATTTTGTTGTCCTATATATACCCCCTCACAACAATTCCTTAAGACCTAATTTCCATTCCTCAGTCAACAAATGCGCCGCAGCATTTTTTTTCTTTCTTACAGGAGGTTTGGATCCTCATAAAAAAACAAATAGAAATCAAAGAAAATTCTATAAATCCTAATATACATATATTCGAGATGCTCAGGTCCTCCTCTTCGTTTCGATATGGCCTTTGAATGGTTCGACGTTCGCTGTCGTGACTGAGTTTTTCCAGCAGAGGTCTAGGGTTGACGATTCTAGGTGGTAGGAGCAGTGAGGTGGGATTTCGATGTTGGATTCGAGTTCGGGGTGGTTTGTAGTTTGGGTTTTGGGTTATTGGTGGATTCCGATCATGTATTTGGCCAGGCGATGTACTGTAGTCGCTGTTCGAGGCCGCCTCTCGTTTCGTACCAGGTAGTGCGAGTTGCTTGTTAAGGGTACAGGGAGGATGAGCTTTGGACGAGCAAGTGTTTGGAGGTCGTGGCATTTGAATCCGTTGAGAGGAGGAGGAGCAGTTGGGTGGAGGAGCTTCGAAAATGTCCAGGAGGTGTTACGGGTATGTCTTCAACGAAGGAGGAGGAAATATCTTGTGCGGGTTTGGGCTTTTGAATAAATGGTGGGCCGATGGGTTTTAAAAGAGGCCCATATATATATATATTGATGCAATAAAAAAAATGTATGAAGTCTTCTTGAGATTCAAAGAAAAAGAAACCGGAAATGGTGAATTGGATGCAAAGGAGGAGCGGATTTAATTGCTTGGATCGGAGAAGAAAGTAGATACGGTCATGGGCTTCTAAAAGGATGATGGGCCGTTTGGAAAATATGGAGTCAGATTGACGAACCGTAAGTTACGTTGGGACCGTATGGACGGGCACTACACAATGAGACTAACCGCGAGTCGATAGGATCAAGTTACAATTTATGGAGAAATAAATTGCCCGACTGGGTCGAATAACGCAAACCGTTATTCAATGGTTAACGCGCAACTGTGAGTAAATCTCACCAACTCTAAACAGTTTATAATTTCATGTTGTATCTTTAAACTGTTAGAAATTGTCTGATTTACTATGTGTTGATTGTTTGATTGAACTGCTAGTCAGTTAGTTAAATTTCTATATTTATTCTGTTTAACCGAATATATCATATGGAACTAAAGGTGATGTTATCTATGTTGTCTAACATCTGTCATGCAGGGAAACAGGTTGGAGGAATCCGACAGGATTCCTCAACAGTTATTTTATTGTTTTTCATATATTTTAATATATGATGTGAATTATAACCCGTTGTTGATTGTGTGTGTGTATGGACGAGATTAGACATCGTGATTTGATATGATTGAATACCATGACATACCGGAATGTAGATAAAGGAGATTTTTCAAAGTGATATTGAAAATAGAATATTTATAAAGTGGAATATTTATAAATAAGGAATGTTTATAAATTGGAATATTTATAAATAGGAGATATTTGTAAAAGAAATAAATTCAAACCATTTCTTTTTGAATGGAAAGGCCTGTGTGGCGAGTTTGGGGATTTTCCCGATGCTCCCAATACAAAGGAGGTTATGGCGAATTTTCCCGGGAATTTAAGGAGTTAGAATATTTCAAGAGTAAATTTGAAAAGGAAATATTTGTAAACCATTTACAAATAGAATTGGAAAGGGAACATTATAAAAAGGAAATCATTTTTAAAGTGTAGAATCGTTATTTAAAAGTAAATCTTTTCAAATGAATAAAACGTTGTTAAAAAGGAAATCTTTATAAAGTGAATAAAGTTAATCGAATATAGACATTCGAAAGGAGTTAATCAAATATGGTATTCGAAGTTAGTTAATCGAATATGGTATTCGAAAGTTAGTTAATCGAATATGTTATTCGAAAGGGGTTAGTCAAGTCGAGTTAGTCAAATAGAGTTATCCAGTTAGAGTTAATCAGATAGAGTTAACCAGTTAGAGTTAATCAGTTAGAGTTAACCAGTTGGAGTTAATTAGTTAGAGTTAATCGATTAGAGTTAAAACGAACTAGAGTTAATCAAATATAGTTATTTGAGACAGAGTTAGTCAAACATAGTATTCAGGGTAAGTTGCCATCTTGTACGACTGCTAGCGTAATTCGCAGGGCTGTAAATAGCCTACGGCGGTCGGATGTTTCCTGAGGGAGTCAGGCGTAACCATTGTGATCGCTGCGATCTAGAGTCAAGCGAATGGAATTTAATCGAATATTTGTTATTCGATAGGAGTTAATCGAGTTGATCGAGTTGAGAAATAAGTTAAGTTAAATAAGTTGAGTTGATCGGGTGGTTCGACCAAGTTAGTCGAGCCTAGTTAATCGAATCGAATGGGTCGAACCAAGTAAGTCGAGTTAGTCGAGTCAAGTTAAGTTAGTCGAGTTAAGTTCGTCGAGTTAAATAAATCGATGTTAGTTTCATCGAAAGGAATTATCGATGTTAGTTTCATCGAAAGGAGTTATCGGTGTTAGTTTCATCGAAGGGAGTTATCGATTTTAGTTTAATCGAAGTGAGATTTTCAAATATGAGATATTTGAAAAGGAAGAGTTATCGAATATTAGTTATTCGAAGAGAGATTATCGAATATCGTTTATTCGAGAAGGAGTTAATCGAATATAGGTTATTCGAAGAAGAGTTAATCAAATAGAGATTTCTCGAAGAGAGTTAATCGGCAAATTCGATTATATCCAATTCGGGAAAGTACTTATACTTTTCCAGTGTTTAAATAGAGATTTATTTATTTATAAATAAATAAGTGTTAGGTTAATTATTCACTAATAAGAATAGAAGTTATAATTAAAGTTAGATAATTCGAAAGTAGGGATTATAACGTTATCGTTATAACCAATGTTTTAAATATAGAAGTGGATTAGTAAAATTGAATCCGAGAAAGGCGTAAAGAAGTTGTTAAAGATTAAAAGATAAACTTTGACCATTTCGAAGTTATAACGTTGTTCAGTTAAGGTCTGAGAGGTAATTATACCCTAACTTGAGTGACTTCCTTCTTAACTAAGAAATGGTAAGGTTTGATCGTAAAGGAGTTTTGGAAATGTTTTCCAAACGAGAATCAGAAATGTTTTCTGATAAAAGAAAAATAAGAATTTAGAATATAGGGAAACATGAGATAAGTAAATAAATGAACTAAAGAGATTAATGTTAAATGATGTTTGTCGATATAATTTCCACCTGGAAATAATATCGTTGTTTGCACACTTGTTTTTCTTTGATGGTTAAATCACAGACTATCGAAGTTTTGACCATTTTAACGTTGTTAATATGGAGAGACCGGTTGGATTATTATCCAAAGAACCACTCTGTATTGGCATAAGCGTCGCGAATCATATATGCCAAAGATAATTGAAGACAGAGTAAAATGCAAGGGCTATCCTGTTTACAGAATAGTGCCTTCGGTTTGTCCAGTCCCAGGACAACTTGTATGGACGAAGGTCTGACAGAGTATATCCAATGGATCGCGTAAGTTGATCTGTTCAAACGTATTCACGTTTGGTGGCGGAGGAATTCGTTTCTCTTAGCTGTATACCCGTGTTATTTTTGGATAAGTCAATTTTTGATTTGGCGGGTATGACGATGTGACATTTCTAAGTGAATGAAGATGGATGTCTGACAGAGTATTTCCAGAAAGGTCACGTACACTGATTTCTTCAACCGTACCAAGAGTGGAAGCGGAGAAGGAAACTTCTTTAGCTAACACGTAATGTACTGTTGTAGATGTCAATTAGTGATTTTCGATGGATCTGACAATGTAGCATTCGAAGTGAATCTGATGTAAAGATAAAGCGTAGCTTCTAGCCTCATCAACCGGTAAATGACAGAAATCGGGCAGGCAGCATGGCTAAGTCGGTCGCACCGAAGTAGGGTGTATAATCACCTATCTAGAGAATATTCATTTGTTTCTTAAATCTATCAATGTTGTCCCATATATATATATATACGGGAACGGTTGCTGATCCCAACCGTTGGTGATGTACATTCGATACACTCAAGCGAAATGAGTGGTCGGTCATGTGTGGCTGAGTTACAAGATGTTCTTGTTGAACTCCAGTGTATCGTTCCTAGAGTACACTGATCGGAAGGTGGTTCCATACCTTGTCATAGTTGGAAATCCATTATCCAATACGTGCTTGCGATTTTGATTATATACTATATATGTAGAACGTGAGATGAAAGCGTTTCTGCTAGTTGATATCTATTTGTACATAGACATTATTATAATATCAAAAGGTTTTTGATATAAAGATATTTTGGATTCTCATAAGGGAAAAACCCGTTCCGTTCTGCGGCGTGGTCTTATGAGATATCGTTTACTTGTTCATATACCTGTTTAAACTGTTTTACTCATACCAGTCCCATGACTGACCCGGAGTTTATTTGTTTTGTTTTCCCTAAACTCTTGGGTGCCTAATTTTGTACGGGCAGTCAAGTAGTCAGGAATTTACAGATATACTGGAAGAGCGTGGAGCAGGAGGCTTCAAGATCATATAGCTATAGTTATTTCCGCTGTGTTGTAAGTGTTGTACTCTGATAAGTGCTATTGTATACATAACTGTTATATTTCAAAGTTATGTTATCTATTATATGTTATTCGTTCCGCTGTGAGGTTCGTGTTACTCTGATGTTGTGTTCTTCTTCTATTCTAAGTTTCTATCTTATCTATTCTCACCTTCTAATTTCTTTCATTAATTACCGGGATTTTTCGATGTTTTGGTTATCGACGTCGTGCTTACGTCGATAACCAAAGTCGCTCAAAATCCGGGTCGTTACAGTTGGTATCAGAGCTTAAGTTAAGAATTACTTGGCTCTGTGGCGTGACTCGGTAGAGATAGGGTTAGTAATACCCTAGATTGAGTTTGAGTGTATATATATATGAGTGCGTATTTGTATTGATATAAAAATGGTTTTATATTGTGGAGATTCATTGGTTGAGTTGTTTATGAGTTCTGGTCGATCAGTTTGATCCACTGTATCGGTAGGAGTAAATAAACACTTGAATACGATGGACCGACACAGTATGGATATGTGATATATTATCATATATAGGATGTGTTGGTAGTAATTATAATCAGAAAAGATTATAAAGTGTGAAATGGTTATATATAACCAATCAGAATTTATACAAGTAAATTATATGAAATTGAAATGAATTAAATCTGAATTTAGATCAGAATTTGGAATTTAAAATCTCAGAAATGGGAAAGTGTTTGTAAAGAAATCTGGATTAAGTATAAGGAAATTTTAAGATCCTGGGAGATTTTAAATTGTTTACAAGCCTTGTGAAGGATATTTTGAAAGTGATTTCAAAAATGAAAGTATTTAGAAATGGATTTGAAAGTGATATAGTATTGAACTCACTTCGATAGCTGGAAAATAGATTCCGATGTTGATCATGACATCATCGGTGTTCATTTTCGAGTACGTAAGTGACGGATTACTACCAAGGATTTTGTTTTGAATTTGTTTTGGGAAGACAAGTTGTGTTGAATTTCAAAAAGGAAAATTTGATTTTTGAAAGAGGTAAACTGTTTAAAAACTTCCAGGAAGAAAAGGTTGTTTGAATTTAAAACAAATTAAAGTAAAATTTGTAAAATCCAATAGAGTTGGGATTGAATTAAAATCCAGTAAGTGAAAATCATTTGAAATGGATTAGTGTCAAGTAGAATTAGACTTGATTAGAGATAATCTGGAATTATATTGGACTGGTGAGTTATGGATTTGAAATCAAGAATACTGCTTGAGTTTGAAATGAAATTCGACTTAGGTATAAGCGAATGGTTGTGTTAAAGATAAATTGATTTGAGATCAAGTTGAAATTTGCATTGGTATATGTTGAATTGATGACAGGTGAAGTGATAAAGTTGATATACCCGACAAAAAGGTACAAGTTTATATTCGATATAAGAAAGAGATTTATGAGCCGTATCGGCTAGCCGCTTGGCTTTTCTTTTTCTTTTGGGATTGGTGAGGGCCATGGGAGGCTATGTGAAATATCCCGATGCTCCCGGTACAAAGGAGGTTATAGCGAATTTTTCCGGGAATTTAAGGAGTTAGAATATTTTTAAGAAAATCTGATAAGTAGAATTCTATATATATCAGTATATATAGAGAAGTCAATAAGGAAACGAACTTAAAAAGAGAAAGAGTATACGTGTCTAAAAGTGAATAAGTAGTTGTATGGTATTGATTATTTGAGTAAGTAGTCTTATCTGTTTTGCCGTTATAAATGTTATTCAGTAAAGGTCTGAGAGGTAGTTATACCCCAACTTGGTTGATTTCATTAGTAACAAATAAATAGTAAGATTTCAGTCTCGAAGATCAATGTTGGATAAGAGTTAGTTGAATATAATATTTGGGTTATCGTAACGATGTTTTACAAAACATCTGTTTTAACCTAAATAAGCGTAAGCTGGTAAATAGTTTGATTTTCTTTTGGGTTGGAGATGGCCCAGAGAGGCGAGTTGTGGTTTTACCGATAGGGCTGTACAAAGGAGGTTATGGCGAAATTTTCCGAAAATTTAAAGTGTTAGAGAATTTTCAAAATTTTTGAAATTTTAGTTAGTCGGAAGGAATTAATATTTTGGTCGATATTAATTAGTTCAGTCGAAATCAGAAATAAGGGGTAAACAAATCTTAGGAGTTCCAATATATAGGGTCGTCCTCTAACTAAGCAATTTCGAGGACGAAATTATTTTAAGTAGGGAAGAATGTAATGACCCGCATTTTCCAGGGGTAGAATTAAATTTATTTAATTATATAAATAGGGATTTAGGGAATTAAAACATCGTTTAATTAAATTAAGTGAACATTTAATTAATTTAAATAATTAAATAATATATTTAATTCAGGAATAACCAGAAATAGTGAATTGACGATATAATATAAACGGGGTCATCCCCGAGATTTAGTTCAGCTTAGAGTTGAAGTATATTGACGAATATATTCAATCGACGTCAGTTTGAAACGTAGAATTATAATATAATTAAAATAGAGCTTGAAATGGCGCGGCAGTTCGCTATTTGGCGATTTGAACTTTAACTGAATATACAGAGTCCTTTTGAAATCGGATTTCTGTGAAACAAGAAACGTGTGGAGCTGGTGGAGTATATCCTTCTAGTGGAAGAGAAAAATCGGGATTTCGTCGTGTAGATTTTTAGGTACGTCCAAATCAAATTTCAGAAAAGTCGCTATGGAATTCCTTTATAAATCGTAACGCTTTATATACGTTATAAAAGGGTTTTTCAATGTAAATTGAATATCGATTCAATCTGGACTCAGAATAGAGAGTATATAATTTTCCTGGAGCTGTATGGTATTCCACTGTGAATATATACGATAATATAAATTTATTTATATTTAATTTAATTTATTTAAATATATTTATATATTTAAATAGATTATTCAGAGCGTTAAAAATAGCCACTTTTGCAAACGGAGTCGGAATTCGACGAAACTAATTTTGTTGGATCCGCAATGTCAAATAGTTGTTAGATTTCCAGTTTCGTGTTTTTTAGAGTCACTGTGTAGTCGTACGGATTTTTAGAGTGAGAAACAGTCAGTATTTTGACGGTTAAAAATACACTGTGTGAGCATACGGAGTCGGAATTCGACGAAACCAGTTTTGTTGGGACCGTAATGTCAAACTCTAGCAGTATGTCCAGTTTGGTGATTTTTGGGCATCGTGTGTGATCACACAGATTTTTAGAAGTCAGAAACAAATATAAAAGATTAAATAAAATATTAAAATATTAATATAAAAATATCTAGATATTTTGTTGTCCTATATATACCCCCTCACAACAATTCCTTAAGACCTAATTTCCATTCCTCAGTCAACAAATGCGCCGCAGCATTTTTTTTTCTTTCTTACAGGAGGTTTGGATCCTCATAAAAAAACAAATAGAAATCAAAGAAAATTCTATAAATCCTAATATACATATATTCGAGATGCTCAGGTCCTCCTCTTCGTTTCGATATGGCCTTTGAATGGTTCGACGTTCGCTGTCGTGACTGAGTTTTTCCAGCAGAGGTCTAGGGTTGACGATTCTAGGTGGTAGGAGCAGTGAGGTGGGATTTCGATGTTGGATTCGAGTTCGGGGTGGTTTGTAGTTTGGTGGATTCCGATCATGTATTTGGCCAGGCGATGTACTGTAGTCGCTATTCGAGGCCGCCTCTCGTTTCATACCAGGTAGCGCGAGTTGCTTGTTAAGGGTACAGGGAGAATGAGCTTTGGACGAGCAAGTGTTTGGAGGTCGTGGCATTTGAAT
This sequence comes from Allium sativum, assembly GCA_030737875.1. Classification (NCBI taxonomy): domain Eukaryota; kingdom Viridiplantae; phylum Streptophyta; class Magnoliopsida; order Asparagales; family Amaryllidaceae; genus Allium; species Allium sativum. Next base: position 384,710,702 of record CM060915.1, read on the forward strand.
CCGTTGAGAGGAGGAGGAGCAGTTGGGTGGAGGAGCTTCGAAAATGTCCAGGAGGTGTTACGGGTATGTCTTCAACGAAGGAGGAGGAAATATCTTGTGCGGGTTTGGGCTTTTGAATAAATGGTGGGCCGATGGGTTTTAAAAGAGGCCCATATATATATATATATATTGATGCAATAAAAAAAATGTATGAAGTCTTCTTGAGATTCAAAGAAAAAGAAACCGGAAATGGTGAATTGGATGCAAAGGAGGAGCGGATTTAATTGCTTGGATCGGAGAAGAAAGTAGATACGGTCATGGGCTTCTAAAAGGATGATGGGCCGTTTGGAAAATATGGAGTCAGATTGACGAACCGTAAGTTACGTTGGGACCATATGGACGGACACTACACAATGAGACTAACCGCGAGTCGATAGGATCAAGTTACAATTTATGGAGAAACAAATTGCCCGACTGGGTCGAATAACGCAAACCGTTATTCAATGGTTAACGCGCAACTGTGAGTAAATCTCACCAACTCTAAACAGTTTATAATTTCATGTTGTATCTTTAGAACTATTAGAAATTGTCTGATTTACTACGTGTTGATTGTTTGATTGAACTGCTAGTCAGTTAGTTAAATTTCTATATTTATTCTGTTTAACCGAATATATCATATGGAACTAAAGGTGATGTTATCTATGTTGTCTAACATTTGTGATGCAGGGAAACAGGTTGGAGGAATCCGACTGGATTCCTCAACAGTTATTTTATTGTTTTTTCATATATTTTAATATATGATGTGAATTATAACCTGTTGTTGATTGTGTGTGTATGGACGAGATTAGACATCGTGATTTGATATGATTGAATACCATGACATACCGGAATGTAGATAAAGGAGATTTTTCAAAGTGATATTGAAAATAGAATATTTATAAAGTGTAATATTTATAAATAAGGAATGTTTATAAATTGGAATATTTATAAATAGGAGATATTTGTAAAAGAAATAAATTCAAACCATTTCTTTTTGAATGGAAAGGCCTGTGTGGCGAGTTTGGGGATTTTCCCGATGCTCCCGATACAAAGGAGGTTATGGCGAATTTTCCCGGGAATTTAAGGAGTTAGAATATTTCAAGAGTAAATTTGAAAAGGAAATATTTGTAAACCATTTACAAATAGAATTGGAAAGGGAACATTATAAAAAGGAAATCATTTTTAAAGTGTAGAATCGTTATTTAAAAGTAAATCTTTTCAAATGAATAAAACGTTGTTAAAAAGGAAATCTTTATAAAGTGAATAAAGTTAATCGAATATAGACATTCGAAAGGAGTTAATCGAATATGGTATTCGAAGTTAGTTAATCGAATATGGTATTCGAAAGTTAGTTAATCGAATATGTTATTCGAAAGGGGTTAGTCAAGTCGAGTTAGTCAAATAGAGTTATCCAGTTAGAGTTAATCAGATAGAGTTAACCAGTTAGAGTTAATCAGTTAGAGTTAACCAGTTGGAGTTAATTAGTTAGAGTTAATCGATTAGAGTTAAAACGAACTAGAGTTAATCAAATATAGTTATTTGAGACAGAGTTAGTCAAACATAGTATTCAGGGTAAGTTGCCATCTTGTACGACTGCTAGCGTAATTCGCAGGGCTGTAAATAGCCTACGGCGGTCGGATGTTTCCTGTGGGAGTCAGGCGTAACCATTGTGATCGCTGCGATCTAGAGTCAAGCGAATGGAATTTAATCGAATATTTGTTATTCGATAGGAGTTAATCGAGTTGATCGAGTTGAGAAATAAGTTAAGTTAAATAAGTTGAGTTGATCGGGTGGTTCGACCAAGTTAGTCGAGCCTAGTTAATCGAATCGAATGGGTCGAACCAAGTAAGTCGAGTTAGTCGAGTCAAGTTAAGTTAGTCGAGTTAAGTTCGTCGAGTTAAATAAATCGATGTTAGTTTCATCGAAAGGAATTATCGATGTTAGTTTCATCGAAAGGAGTTATCGGTGTTAGTTTCATCGAAGGGAGTTATCGATTTTAGTTTAATCGAAGTGAGATTTTCAAATATGAGATATTTGAAAAGGAAGAGTTATCGAATATTAGTTATTCGAAGAGAGATTATCGAATATCGTTTATTCGAGAAGGAGTTAATCGAATATAGGTTATTCGAAGAAGAGTTAATCAAATAGAGATTTCTCGAAGAGAGTTAATCGGAAAATTCGATTATATCCAATTCGGGAAAGTACTTATACTTTTCCAGTGTTTAAATAGAGATTTATTTATTTATAAATAAATAAGTGTTAGGTTAATTATTCACTAATAATAATAGAAGTTATAATTAAAGTTAGATAATTCGAAAGTAGGGATTATAACGTTATCGTTATAACCAATGTTTTAAATATAGAAGTGGATTAGTAAAATTGAATCCGAGAAAGGCGTAAAGAAGTTGTTAAAGATTAAAAGATAAACTTTGACCATTTCGAAGTTATAACGTTGTTCAGTTAAGGTATGAGAGGTAATTATACCCCAACTTGAGTGACTTCCTTCTTAACTAAGAAATGGTAAGGTTTGATCGTAAAGGAGTTTTGGAAATGTTTTCCAAACGAGAATCAGAAATGTTTTCTGATAAAAGAAAAATAAGAATTTAGAATATAGGGAAACAGGAGATAAGTAAATAAATGAACTAAAGAGATTAATGTTAAATGATGTTTGTCGATATAATTTCCACCTGGAAATAATATTGTTGTTTGCACACTTGTTTTTCTTTGATGGTTAAATCACAGACTATCGAAGTTTTGACCATTTTAACGTTGTTAATATGGAGAGACCGGTTGGATTATTATCCAAAGAACCACTCTGTATTGGCATAAGCGTCGCGAATCATATATGCCAAAGATAATTGAAGACGGAGTAAAATGCAAGGGCTATCCTGTTTACAGAATAGTGCCTTCGGTTTGTCCAGTCCCAGGACAACTTGTATGGACGAAGGTCTGACAGAGTATATCCAATGGATCGCGTAAGTTGATCTGTTCAAACGTATTCACGTTTGGTGGCGGAGGAATTCGTTTCTCTTAGCTGTATACCCGTGTTATTTTTGGATAAGTCAATTTGTGATTTGGCGGGTATGACGATGTGACATTTCTAAGTGAATGAAGATGGATGTCTGACAGAGTATTTCCAGAAAGGTCACGTACACTGATTTCTTCAACCGTACCAAGAGTGGAAGCGGAGAAGGAAACTTCTTTAGCTAACACGTAATGTACTGTTGTAGATGTCAATTAGTGATTTTCGATGGATCTGACAATGTAGCATTCGAAGTGAATCTGATGTAATGATAAAGCGTAGCTTCTAGCCTCATCAACCGGTAAATGACAGAAATCGGGCAGGCAGCATGGCTAAGTCGGTCGCACCAAAGTAGGGTGTATAATCACCTATCTAGAGAATATTCATTTGTTTCTTAAATCTATCAATGCTGTCCCATATATATATACGGGAACGGTTGCTGATCCCAACCGTTGGTGATGTACATTCGATACACTCAAGCGAAATGAGTGGTCGGTCATGTGTGGCTGAGTTACAAGATGTTCTTGTTGAACTCCAGTGTATCGTTCCTAGAGTACACTGATCGGAAGGTGGTTCCATACCTTGTCATAGTTGGAAATCCATTATCCAATACGTGCTTGCAATTTTGATTGTATACTATATATGTAGAACGTGAGATGAAAGCGTTTCTGCTAGTTGATATCTATTTGTACATAGACATTATTATAATATCAAAAGGTTTTTGATATAAAGATATTTTGGATTCTCATAAGGGAAAAACCCGTTCCATTCTGCGGCGTGGTCTTATGAGATATCGTTTACTTGTTCATATACCTGTTTAAACTGTTTTACTCATACCAGTCCCATGACTGACCCGAAGTTTATTTGTTTTGTTTTCCCTAAACTCTTGGGTGCCTAATTTTGTACGGGCAGTCAAGTAGTCAGGAATTTACAGATATACTGGAAGAGCGTGGAGCAGGAGGCTTCAAGATCATATAGCTATAGTTATTTCCGCTATGTTGTAAGTGATGTACTCTGATAAGTGCTATTGTATACATAACTGTTATATTTCAAAGTTATGTTATCTATTATATGTTATTCGTTCCGCTGTGAGGTTCGTGTTACTCTGATGTTGTGTTCTTCTTCTTCTTCTATTCTAAGTTTCTATCTTATCTATTCTCACCTTCTAATTTCTTTCATTAATTACCGGGATTTTTCGATGTTTTGGTTATCGACGTCGTGCTTACGTCGATAACCAAAGTCGCTCAAAATCCGGGTCGTTACAGTTAGCACGAACTGGTTGAACTTGTACACATCTAGTAGGTCGTGGCATTGTAGCTCGTAACTGAAAACCAGGAACTTCTACCTGCACCTCGTTTATTTGTGTGTCTGGCAACCCTAACTCATTTTGGTGATCTTTGTTTTGTTCGTACTCATCAAACATTTTTTCCCATTTGTTCATCACTTATCCCCCAGTCTTCCATTTAACCTTCCGCAAAACTTTTGATGCCAAATTAGTAGGTATTTTAAAGCTAATCCATTTTATAGTATTGAAATGAAAAGAGTTATTATCACAAGCCAACATTAAAGAACGAGCCTGCAATAAAGAACACGCATGCATTAAAGAACGCGTCAACCAAAAACCACGAGCCTGCATTAAAGAACGTGCCATCCACATTAAAGTACGGGCCTGCATTAAAGAACACATCACCAAAAAGCACGAGCCTGCATTAAAGAATGTGCCATATGCATTAAAGAACGATCCTGCATTAAAGAACGCTTCATCTGCATTAAAGCACGAGCCTGCATTAAAGAACGCATCAGCGAAAAAGCATGAGCCTTTATTGTCTATAGTAACTTTACTGAAAACCTATTCCGAAATGAACAAACTTAAAAGGTTATGGTGTGGATCTTCATCTTCTTCTTCTTCTTCCGATGAGTTCATTCAAACTCGAATTGAACAACACAATGTTATTTCTACGCAAATGTTTGAGTTAATGGATATCGAATACGAAGAAAGCAATCGTTCGACCCACGGGGGTAATGTTTTCGAAAGGCGAGATATTCGATATGGAAGAGATTACTCTGTTGCGCACAACCAACTAATTCAAGACTATTTTGTGGAAAATTCAGTCTATGGGCCGACGGACTTCAGAAGGAGGTTTCGCATGTCCAAGGACGTCTTTAATAAGGTTCTCGACAAACTAATGGAAACAAATGTCTTTTTTACTCACAGATTAAACGCGATCAAAGAATTTGGACTTTCTCCACTACAAAAGGCTGCGACAGCGCTATGGATGCTATCATATGTTGTGTTGGGAGATTCAATAGACGACAAAATAAGGATGGAGGATTCAACCGCTATCCTAAGCATGAAAGAATTTTGCAAGACCGTTGTTCTGCAGTTTGGTGAGGAATATCTAAGGACCCCAACCCCACGTGATATTGAACGATTATTGGCGATGGGAGAACAACGTGAATTTCCAGGTATTGTTAGGAAGTTTAGACTGTATGCATTGGAGATGGAAAAATTGTCCAATTGCGTTACAAGGCCAATACTCGGGACACTTCAAGAAGCTGACTATGGTATTGGAAGTTGTTGCATCTTTTGACTTGTACATTTAACATGCGTTTTTTGGGGCACCTGGTTCCCTATACGACATAAACGTGCTGCAACAGTCTTATTTATTCAACGATTTATACAACGATATAACACCTCCTTGCAACTTCAAATTAGAAGGTGTAGATTATAATATGGGTTATTACTTGGTGGATGTCATTTATCAAAGTGGAAAACACTCGTGCAAGCTTATAAAAGGCCTAATAATGCTAAACAAGCTCTATTCACAAAACAACAAGAAAGTTTGAGAAAAGATGTTGAACGCGCTTTTGGAGTGCTTGATTTCATATATTAAGGAAGGAATCACACTACCACGACCATGCAGTGTTAGCTGACATCATATATTGTTGTATAATTTTACACAATATGATTGTCGAAGAAGAACGTGGTGGGTATGATCTTCAACTTCGAAACTATTCTGATATTGTTGTTGCATTCCAGAAAAAACCGTACAAAGAACCTAACACGTTTGCTGAGTACATGAAAAGAATTGAAGATGTCAGAGATCCGCACGCTCATCTTGAACTTAGAGAAAATCTAGTGGAATATTACTCGAATCATGTCGGAAGTCAAACGTAATCTTGAAGCGAAATTATGTATTTTTATTTTCTGTTATTATATCATGTTTGAATGTTCTCGAATCATGTTGGAAGTTAATGAAATTTGAATTTGAAAATTTGAACTTTGTTATGGATGATTAATTTCAATATCGTTTAATAACTAGATGATACAAGTATTAATAACTCAAAAAAAACAACAATATAATACATTGGAATAGAAAACACGAATATAGCATAACGCAATTATAAGCACGAAGATAGGTCAAAGAAATAAAATCACGAATATAGCGCAATGGAGTAATAGACATGAGAGACACCCTTAACAGACTTTATAAAAGCCGACTAGGGCCACGATCAAATTTTGACCGTGGCCCCTACCTTAGCCGGCTTTATTAAAGCCGGCTAAGGTAAAGGTTGCCAGGCAACCGAATGGTTGCTCTGGCAACCTCCACTACAACAAAAAACACTTTTCGCAACAGGCAATATCTGTTGCAGTAGATCAATTGCAATAGGCCCGCGCCTGTTGGTATAGCCGAAGTTGCAAAAAGTCTACAACGTTTTTTGCCTGTTGCAATAAAACGTTGCGTTATACTTTTTTGCAACTGGCCTTTGTTGTTGCAGCAGACCATTTTGCTATAATATATGCCCGTTGTAATAGATTCATAAATCTGTAAAAAAAAAATAGCTTATAAATATTGCATATTAAATGTATTTGTTTTAGTAATAATGTATATCACAGAATGAAATAAACAAATAAATATTTTATTTTAACAAAGTTTTAATAGTGCAAACAATTACAATAAAAGTTTCTACAATTTTCATACATCATTCATGTGTAACAATTTCTTCTCTCACACGACACATTTTTTCGAATAGAGTATTCATATTTCTACCCTATCATACATATACTGTAACAAGAGAATAAATTTAGACCATTGAGAGTCTTCTTTGAGGTGCTTGTGCGCAAAAGAGTGCAACTTTCGTGTATCTTAATACTTCTTCTTCGGGGTATCCTTTTAGACTTGAATCCACTATCTCTTTCAATCTCCCTTCTTCGTGTAGTTGCCATGGCTTTGGAAAATGTTAATACATAAATACTCAGAGGCAAATGAGTGAAACCATAAAAACAAAGGTTCAGTTAGAATAAGAATGAGTTTACAAAGGCTTTATATAGTTGGTTCATATGTATAGATTTGGTATCAAGTGACCAACGTAAAAAAAAAGGAAAATGAATGAGTGCACTTAAATCATCGACACTGACAAATCTAATATCATGCTGTCATTAATAAGGGTAGTAAAATGATTGGAGGCCAAAAGGGAAGGATAAGCAGAGCTTGTATTAGGTAAAGAAGTTATTGTTGTTCCATTGCATGCTCAACAGATGCAGCATGAACTAGTCATTCAGTTGGAGGATGACTTACCTAACGTAAACAACAGCAGGATGGTCAATGACATGAGCGAACGAATTCTAGCCAACTATGTCCCCCACGAAGAAACCTTGGAAACCATTGCTTCCGTTAGCTATGACACATTCCCCAGTCCTGATGGACTGAATTCTTTCTTCTTCATAAAACACTGGCAATACCTGGCCAAGAATAGAAATCATGAAAATTTGATAGCCAAACTAGAAACCATTGCCATAAAATCTGTTATTTGCGCCATTTGAAAGGAGAGGAATTCGCGGATATTCCATCAATAGATTGACAAATTGAAGTGATCTGTGATTAATAGAAATATGCAACATCACAACAAGATATCATTAAAAATGAGAAAACATAAGCGTCACAACAAAGACAAACATTTAAAACATGAGAGATTTGACAAGATATGTTGCCTCGATTTAGAGTATTTTTGGTTAAGTACCATCAATAAGGATCCAATGTGAATATTTCCACTGCCTCGATATGGAGTATTTTTGGTTGAGTCCCATCAATAAGGATCCAATGTGTATATTTCCATCCATTCCTGCCAAAATGACATCAATAATATTTGCCTTAGCCACGACAGACTGAAATTGATCTACCCACTTGACCTACAATTTAAAAATCAATTTCAATTTTAAATAAAAGGTCTGTTGATAACTAGAAAAAAGAGGTGAAAACTTTGAAAGTGCTAACTGGATCCATTAACCCATCAACCAAAGCAAGTGAATTCATACACACAGGCCAGAAACATTTGAAGCCTCAACATGAGTATGCTTGTCACCAATTTTTTGACATACTTTAAATAATCTAGAACAATATACAGGTCTGAAATATTCCAAATTTGGCTTCAACAATTTTAGCAGCAGGTAAAAGTCACCAAGTAATCCAAACTTGTCCAAGGCCAAGTCCATAAAGAAACAATCCAAATGCTAGTAAACAGGCATAAAAAACACATACGTATAAAAAATTATAAATTGCAGAGCATTTTACTTTCAAAATTAAAAATTATTCTACTAAACTACTACATGCTCAAACTGAATCGATGTAGTTTACTGACATGTTGGTTATCAAGCCTAACAATTAATAAAAGTCAATAAAATTACATCTGAAATGCTTTTGGAGTGGGATGTTGAAGAAACGTTGGTAAGTCGAAATTGAAAGAGCAAACTAAACAAGTAGAAATTAAATATTTGTACACTTACATTAGCTTCAGATTGGATCTTGAAATGAATCATCTGATAAATCACTAACCAAACTTTTCTCTGGCATTTTAAACTACATCTGACCACCAATTTCGCAATTTACTCTTCTATCCGATCAACTCTCTGACCAATCCACCTTAAAAAATCAAACAAAAGCTACTAACAATACTATCAAATGCGCTAATTTTAGTTTTCGATTTACAAAAATTTCCATACTCGTCTAGGTTTGAGTATGGAAATCCTACATTTCAAGTGAAAGGAGGCACAATTAGGTTGTTTTCTTTGGATTTATCTGATTATTTCAGGAAATGAATGAGTGGGGAAGAATTGTCGGTGCTGGTGTGGAGAACAAAAACAAAAGAAGTGTGGAGATGTGGAGCGACTCGATGGAAATGAGGAGGCGTTGGTGATGGACAAATGGAAGTTGTTGTGTGAAGGTCGAGGAAGGGACGATGGGAGAGAAGGAGGTAGGTTAGGGAAACATGATTTAGGGTTACGCTGATGAAAAGTGAATCGAAGGGATTAATTTAGGGGCAAACATAACCTTCGAGGTTAAAGTAAAAAGTTGGAGCGATTAATTTAGGGTTGTGTTAAGCGGGAAAATGAAATTGCAGCGGGAAAGTCACTTGGAGCGAAAATTTTTGAGGTTAAACTGAATCGTTTGGATTGGAGCCATTTTATAATTTATAGTTTTTGGGTTACACAGAATTGCAAAATTCATATTACATTTTACAATAAATTTTGTTTCTATTTTTTTTTTTAAATTTATTGCAAATCTTTGTATTATTGTAGAAAATTTATAAATTACTGAGTGTTAAATAATATTATTAAGTATTAAATATTTAATAATAAATAGTACTCTCTACTGTTAAATATTTTTTACTGATTGTTAAAAGTTATATATTACCTTAATTATTGATTATTTAGTAATAAATACTAATTAATTATTTAATAATAGACCTTTATTACAACTGTTTAAATTAAATAGTTGTTAACTATATGTTTAAAGTGACTGATGAAAAAGGCAAATATTAAAAATATTTTTATTTCAACCGGGTAGAAAAATGCAGCTGCTAACAACTAGTAGAAAAGCACAAACTGATAAAAATTTTAAAAAATATATGTTTATTATTTAGTAATTATTAACAATTACTTCTTTAAATGTTAAATATTATATATAATTACAAACTACTATTATTAAATCATAATTATTAAATTCATATGATAGTATGTTTATGTCATTGTTATTTTAACTCGTTCAAATTAACATTTTAAATTGTTTTCTTTCTTTATAATTATTATTTCTTAATACTTCTTATATTATAACTAAATATTACTTATAACTTTGTACTTTTGTATTTAATAGTAATTATGTTTAACAAAGATGGGGAAAATAATTTTTAAAAGTCTGTTTTTTGCAATTGGCTTTACCAGTTGTAAAAAAGGTATAGTTACTGCAAGTGGCGACACCAGTTGTTAAAGGTATCTTTTTGCAACAATTTTAGAAGCGTAGTTGCAAATAATATGTTTGTTGCAACTGTCACGAAAGTGTAGTTGCTAAAAGTATGTTTTTGTAATTGGAAGGAAAACACAGTTGCTAAAAATACGTTTTTCGCAACAGAAAGAAAACGTCTGTTGTTAAATCTTATCTATTGCAACTGCTACAAAAGGTATGTTGCAAAATATCATTTACTGCAACTGACGTTTGACGCCAGTTGCGAATAGTTAGTTGCAATAAGGTATTTTTCTTGTAGTGCTCGGGGGTTGCCAAAGCAACCCCCGGCCTCCAACTGACCCCCTGCTGGGGGTCAGTTGGCTCTCAACCCCTCCCGGGGTTGGGAATGCCCCTAAGACCAATGATACTGGTTTCTGAAATCTTGGAACAGAATTGACTTCTAATTTGTTTCTGCAAAAATTTCGAATTTCTCTTCATATATGTTGGAATTGGTGTTGGTCATACTGATGTGACGAATCTAGCAAAAGGAAGATGACTAGAGAATTCGCCATGGTTTACCAAGAGCTTCTAAAAATATTGTTTTAACGATGTGTTATATTTGTCTGCGAGTTGATAGGACGACATTTCAACAAGGAGATTTCACTTAAAGGGCTTAATCATTTAGGGTAATAAGTCTTAAGGACAATACTTCAAAAAAATTAGTTTCAAAGACTTTTTATGGAAAAAAGACAAAAAGAATTTATTATTTTTTAGTTATATATAAATAATGATAAAAGAATTTATTATTTTCTTGTATAACGTAACTTTTTTTTTGTTTTTCTTTTTTTTGTAAATTATCCGTAAAATTAATTATTCTAAAGCGTAGTCTTGAAACTTGTTACCATAAAATAAAATGCACTTCAATCTAATTTTCACTTCCAACAATAAGATCTAACACTGAGAGCTCCTCTAAACTTTAAATTTGCAGGATGTGAAACAAAAATGCAAATAATACCAATTTGCCTATGATAGAATCGTATAACATGTTGGGAACAAAGCAGGATCTCTTACTTGATAGGTCAGAAAATCTCAACCGTCCTATTAATAATCTGCTGAGTCAACCCTACACATCCATAGCATTAGTGCCATTATAGGATTAGGTTGGTTTTTTAAAAGAAAAACACTACCTAACAAAATGACATGCATACCTCCAACACCAAAACCTCAGCAGAACCCCCACATAACCATTTTATAAAGCAGAAGCAGCTCCCAAAATATCACTAACTACTCATTTCACACCACCATCCATCTTCTTCTTCTTCTTCATCCCTCATTTTGCCAAACTCGCTTGCTTACGCTATGGCAATATCACCAGAGCATACATACACACGTTATCTGGATTCAATCTCAACCGTCAATTCCCCTGGCGATCAAGAAGAGCCTGCTTTGAACTCCTTTGGAGAAACTATAACGTACAGAATGCCAGTAGGAAAAGGATACGAGTTGCGATTGGTAGAGGTGAGCGTTTGGTTGGTTTGGTTTATCCGATGATAAATTTGCCAAACCAAACTAAAACCAATAAAAATGAAAACCAAACCAAACCAACCAAATAAAGTTTGGTTGGTTCGGTTGGTTATCCGATTAAACAACAACAACAACAAAGCCATATATCCCAAACAAGTTGGGGTTGGCTAGATATGGAACCCAAAATTAAAATAAAATAAAATTAATAATGATGATAATAATATATATATATATAAAAAAAGGATTTAAAATAACCAATCAAATAAAAAGTCGTCTGATAAAGGTTTTTTTAAATAATAATAAGAAGAAGAAGTAAAAATGTTCAGTAAAAGTGAAATAAAATCTAAAATAGTAAATAAAAAGTAAAAAGGTTCAGTAAACGTGAAATAAAGTCAAAAAAAAAAGAGGAACACTATGGTTCTGGTACATGGATTGCCAATTTCCATGCACTCCTATCAACTACCAGCTCTTCCGATAAACTCCAGTTACTTAAATCTCTCTTTATTATCTCCTCCCATGTCATTTTAGGTCGACCTCTACCTCTCTTTGGGCCTTCGGCGCGACCTAGAATTCCAGCGCGTACAGGTGCATCGCATGGTCTACGTTGGATATGTCCAAACCATCTCAAGCGGTATTGGACTAACTTCTCTTCAATAGGTGCAACTCCAAGTTTTTCCCGAATATCCTCATTTCTAATCCGATCTCGTCTGGTATGCCCACAGCTCCAACGCAGCATTCACATCTCTGCTATACTTATCTTCTGGACGTGTTGCCTCTTAGTAGGCCAACATTCTGCACCATATAACATTGCAGGTCTGATTGCTGTCCTATAGAACTTTCCTTTAAGCTTCTGAGGAATCTTCCGATCACAGAGAATGCCAGATGCTAGTAGCCACTTCACCCATCCTGCTTGAATTCTAAAACTAACATCCTTATCAATCTCTCCATCAAACTGCAACATAGATCCTAAGTATCGAAACGATTCCTTCTTGGGTACTACTCTACCGGCCAGGGTAACATCTCCGTCATCTGACCTGACACTGCTAAACTCACACTTCATATACTCTGTTTTAGTTCTGCTAAGCCTGAAACCCTTTGATTCCAAGGTCTCCCTCCACAACTCCAGTTGTCTATTAACCCCTATTCTACTTTCATCAATCAGCACAACATCATCGGCAAAGAGCATACACCAAGGAATCTCCCTTTGTATATCTTTTGTGATTTCATCCATCACTAATGCAAAAATATAGGGGCTCAAAGCCGAACCTTGATGTAACCCTATGTTAATTGGAAAGTCTCTAGTCTCACCATCGCATGCCCTAACACTAGTCACAACCCCCTCGTACATATCCTTAATAAGGGTAATATACTTTGATGGCACTCTCTTCCTTTCTAGCGCCCACCACAAAACCCTCCTCGGTACTCTGTCATAAGCTTTCTCCAGGTCAATAAAAACCATGTGGAGATCTTTCTTCTGCTCCCTGTATCTCTCCATAAGTTGTCTAACCAAGAAAATCGCATCAGTGGTTGACCTTCCCGGCATAAAACCAAATTGATTCTTAGAGACACTTGTTAACCTCCTCAAACGCTGCTCGCAAACTCTCTCCCAAAGCTTCATTGTATGACTCATAAGCTTAATTCCTCTATAGTTTGTGCAACTTTGAATATCTCCTTTATTCTTGAAGATTGGAACTAAAATGCTTCTCCTCCACTCATCTGGCATTTTGTTTGATTTGAAAATATTGTTGAACAACTTAGTTAGCCATCTTATCCCTGCATCTCCAAAGTATCTCCACACCTCAATAGGAATATCATCAGGCCCTACCGACTTGCCTGATTTCATACGTTTCAACGCCCCCTTTACCTTAGCTTCTTGAAATCTCCGCACAAAATGTCTATTGTTGCTATCGGCTAAGTCTTCCAACTCGATCGAAGAGCTATCACTTTCTTCGTTGAAAAGCTTATCAAAGTATTCTCTCCACCTATTCTTTATCTCATCTTCCTTCACCAAAAGTCTATCATTCTCATCCTTAATGCATTTAACCTGATTGAAGTCCCTTGTCCTCTTCTCGCGTAGCCTTGCTATTAGGGGTGTCAAAATATGACCCAACCCATTTACCCAACCCATTTACCCTATCCACAAATGGGTTGGGTTAACCCATTTATGAATTTTATTAAATGGGTAATGGGTTGGGTTGACCCATTTTTAAAAGGGTCATAAATGGGTAACCCATTATACCCATTTATAAAAAACTTGAAATCTAAAATTAAAAACACACATTTATAAAAACTTAAAATTTAAAAATTAAAAATGTCAAAATTACAAAACTACCCTTTATTTTGGAAAAAGTGAAAAAAATGGAAAAATTTAAAAAATTCAAGAAAATTACAAAATGAAAGGTTAAAAAAGAATTATTTTAAAATAACGATTTTTAAAGCTAGAAGGACCAAAATTACGAAAATGCCCTTCATATTGAAAAAAATTCAGAAAATCCAGAAAATTACGAAATGAAAAGTTAAAAAAGAATTAATTTAAAATAACGATTTTTAAAGCTAAAAGGACCAAAATTACGAAAATGCCCTTAATATATGAAAAAGTGAAAAAAATAAAAAAAATTCAGAAAATCCAAAAAATTACGAAATGAAAAGTAAAAAAAGAATTATTTTAAAATAACAATTTTTAAAACTAAAAATGCTAAAATTGCGAAAATACCCTTCATTTTGGAAAAAGTGAAAAAAAATGAAAAAATTTCAGAAAATCCAGAAAATTACAAAATGAAAAGTTAAAAAAGAATTAATTTAAAATAACGATTTTTAAAGCTAAAAGAACCAAAATTACGAAAATGCCCTTCATATTGGAAAAAGTGAAAAAAATCCAAAAAATTCAAAAAATCCAAAAAATTACGAAATGAAAAGTAAAAAATGAATTATTTTAAAATAACGATTTTTAAAGCTAAAAATGCTAAAATTACGAAAATACCCTTCATTTTGAAAAAATTTCAGAAAATTCAGAAAATTACAAAATGAAAAGTTAAAAAAGAATTAATTCAAAATAACGATTTTTAAAGCTAAAAGAACCAAAATTACGAAAATGCTCTTCATATTGGAAAAAGTGAAAAAAATGAAAAAATTTCAGAAAATCCAAAAAATTACAAAATGAAAAGTAAAAAAAGAATTATTTTAAAATAATGATTTTTAAAGCTAAAAATGCTAAAATTACGAAAATTCCCTTCATTTTAGAAAAAGTGAAAAAAATGAAAAAATATCAGAAAATTCAGAAAATTACAAAATGAAAAGTAAAAAAAGATATTTTAAAATAATGATTTTCAAAATAATAAATTTTTTGGATTTTTTGAAATTTATTTATTTTTTCACTTTTTTCAGCATGAAGGGCATTTTCGTAATTTTGACATATTTAGCTTTAAAAATCATAATTTTCGAGTAATTCTTTTTTTACTTTTCATTTCGTAATTTTCTGGATTTTTTAAATTTTATTTGTTTTTTCATTTTTTTCAACATGAAGGGCATTTTCGTAATTTTGACATATTTAGCTTTAAAAATCGTAATTTTCGAATAATTCTTTTATTACTTTTCATTTCGTAATTTTCTGGACTTTTTAAAATTTATTTTTTTTTTCACTTTTTTCAACATGAAGGGCATTTTCGTAATTTTGACATATTTAGTTTTAAAAATCGTAATTTTCGAATAATTCTTTTTTTATTTTTCATTTCGTAATTTTCCGGATTTTTTAAAATTCACTTGTTTTTTCACTTTTTTCAACATGAAGGGCATTTTCGTAATTTTGACATATTTAGCTTTAAAAATCGTAATTTTCGAATAATTCTTTTTTTACTTTTCACTTCGTAATTTTCTGGATTTTTTAAATTTATTTGTTTTTTTCACTTTTTTCAACATGAAGGGCATTTTCGTAATTCTGACATATTTAGCTTTAAAAATCGTAATTTTGGAATAATTCTTTTTTTATTTTTCATTTCGTAATTTTCCGGATTTTTTAAAATTTATTTGTTTTTTTCACTTTTTTCAACATGAAGGGCATTTTCGTAATTTTGACATATTTAGCTTTAAAAATCGTAATTTTCGAATAATTCTTTTTTTATTTTTCATTTCGTAATTTTCCGGATTTTTTAAAATTTATTTGTTTTTTTCACTTTTTTCAACATGAAGGGCATTTTCGTAATTTTGACATATTTAGCTTTAAAAATCGTAATTTTCGAATAATTCTTTTTTTACTTTTCATTTCGTAATTTTCTGGATTTTCCAAAATTTATTTGTTTTTTTCACTTTTTTCAACATGAAGGGCATTTTCGTAATTTTGACATATTTAGCTTTAAAAATCGTAATTTTCGAATAATTCTTTTTTTACTTTTCATTTCGTAATTTTCTGGATTTTTTAATTTTTATTTATTTTTTTCACTTTTTTCAACATGAAGGGCATTTTCGTAATTTTGACATATTTAGCTTTAAAAATCGTAATTTTCGATTTTTTTTTTTTTACTTTTCATTTCGTAATTTTCTGGATTTTTTTAAATTTATTTATTTTTTTCACTTTTTTCAAAATGAAGGGTATTTTCATAATTTTGACCTTTTTAACTTTAAAAATTTAGCATTTGTTTTTATTTGCTAAATCAACTTTAGATACGTGGGTTAAATGGGTAACCCACTTATTAGTGAGTTGGGTTACAAACGGATTGGGTAATAAATGGGTCAAAGAGAATGGGTCATAAATGGGTTGGGTCAAAACTCGACCCAACCCATTTAGACCCAACCCATTTGACACCCCTACTTGCTATTCTGTAAACGTCTTTTTCGCCCTCCTTTGTACTTAGCCTTTGATACAAATCTTCGTACGCTCGTCCCCTTGCTTCACTCACTGCTCTCTTTGCAGTCTTCTTTGCCACTTTGTACCTGTGCATGTTCTCTTCGCTTCTATGACGGTACATGCGTTTGTAGCATTCCTTCTTCTCTTTGACAGCCTTTTGCACCTCGTCATTCCACCACCACGAATCCTTGGGTTCTCGCTTGCTTCCTCTTGTTATCCCAAATACCTCAGTGGCGACTCTCCGAATGCAAGTTGCCATCGCATTCCACATGACATTTGCTTCTCCTTCCACATTCCAAGCTCCTTCTCCCATCACTCTATCTTTAAACACCCGTGAAGCATCTCCTTTGAGTTTCCACCATTTCGTCCGGCTAATCTTCGCTCTCTTATCCTTCACCATCCGAAGACGAAACACGCATACCAACAGCTGGTGTTGTGAGACGACACATTCTCCAGGTATGACCTTGCAATCAACACAATCTCGTTTACTATCTCTTCTAGTTAGGACAAAGTCAATCTGGCTAGCCTGTTGGCCACTACTGAAGGTGATCAGATGTGATTGCCTCTTTCTAAAGAAGGTATTAGCAATCATGAGATCAAAAGAGAGAGCGAAATTCAAAATATCTTCACCCTCTTGGTTCCTACTGCCAAATCCAAAACCACCATGCACTCGCTCAAAACCCCCGCTAGATGAGCCAACATGGCCATTGAAGTCTCCTCCTATAAAAAGTTTCTCGCTACTATGCACATTCCTAACCATGACATCCAAGTCTTCCCAGAACTTCCTTTTGGCTTCTTCACTTAGACCTACCTGTGGGGCATATGCGCTAATGACATTCAAAACTGCCTCGCCAACTACTAGCTTAACTAGGATGATCCTATCCCCTCGTCTTCTGACGTCAACCACACTGTTCTGAAGGTTCTTGTCAATCAATATGCCTACCCCATTCTTGTTACGTACTTCTCCCGTGTACCACAATTTGAAGCCAGTGTTCTCCACCTCCTTCGCCTTCTGACCCACCCATTTAGTCTCTTGAACGCACAAGATGTTAACCCGTCTCCTAATCATAGTATCCACTATCTCTCTTAATTTTCCTGTTAAGGACCCTACATTCCAACTACCTAACCGAACCCTACTATCATCGACTAGCTTCCTTGCCCCTCGCATCCGCCGAGAAAAATGTGAGGACCCTTGCTCACTTATCACCACACCGGGGCGTCGGTGTAGCGCGCCACTAAGAGAATGGCGGCCAAAATATAGTAAAAATGTTTTACACTATGTGTCTGAAACATTCATTATAATTCGAAACAAATTATAAATATATGATTACAGTATTATTATTTTTGATTTTTAATATTAATTTTGACACATAGGTGATGATTAATATATACTTAAATAACTAAACTAACCTAGAATATTTATTACAATACCGATAATTTTGAAAATATAGTAAAAATTCGGTTAATTTGGTTAAACCGATAACCGAACATAATATTTTTTCGGGTCAATTACAAACCGATTTAATTTCAAAACTGAACCCAACCGACCAAAATAAATTGGTTTGGTTGGTTTATTTGGTTTAACCGAATAATGCTCACCCCTAGCGATCGGCCTCTGAAGATTGCCCACTGGCTCCAAAGAAAAGAAAGTTCAAATATACAAAGAACAGCAGGAAACTATTTGTGGACTCGGTTTTGTTTGAAGTGAAGAAAGAAGAGTACTTCAACTTGGGAAGTGTTTACAAGAGGAGAATTAATGATGAAATAATGAAGATTGTGATAAAAGACAGACTGATAGTGTAAGTGTTAATAAGCATGGTTCGTCGTGGTGGAGATATTGTGTTTACATACTACTCTCTTCGAAGATGCTTGTTTTATTATTGGTATATTGCAGTTGATTTAATTACCGATTATATAATCTTTAAAACTGAGATTTATTTTCGTTTTTAGAAATCTGTATGGGTAGATATTATGTATTCATGCATTACGATATTCGTAGGGAAGAAACACTTGGGTATTAAATGATTAAAAACTAAAGGAGTTTGCTGGACTGCTTCATTGTTAAAACCAACACTTTACAATACAAAACAGCTTCGTTTTTAATAAGTGACGACGCATTTCGTTCTTAACTACAGTGAGTACTTTACCTACCCGCCCATCAACGATACACAAGCCACAAGGTATAGGTGATTAGTTATATTACTTGTATATAGATGTTCCAACAAGTGAGAGTTTTGACCAAACGAACAAATAAAGGTATGCCCTGGTTACAACGGACAAATAAAGATGGATTCAGTTTTTGTTATCACTAATCTATACTTTTACAAATTTTATTGTTTTAATTCACGTCTTAAATAAAACCGAGAAGACACGGACGCATGTTGTTCGATTACCGACTGGAGCAGAAACATACGAACATTATTATCTACCTTAAATTTTATGCATTTTAATGAAGTTGCTATTGGACATATTATTTTTATCACTGCAAGCATTACGACACGCGCTTCGCACGTGACATTATACGTGTCTTGCGCGTAAATTATGTTTTAGAAAACTGTATGCTTTTAATGCATTCAAGAGAATATAATTTGCATGAATGTTTAGTTATATTTTTAAGCTGAATCATGTGCAGTTAGTTTGAATTTTCATTTTTAATCTACGATGTCTAATTGTTTTTATTAGCTTTAATTTTTAAATCTGTTGCTAATTAATGAATAACAATGCTATAAAAATATCTATTTACTAGATCATATTTTCAAATGATATTAAAATTTGTTTTTTTTTTCGTGGCAAGCCGGTTTTATAGTGGTCGTACCACTGTTTATTAGAATAGAAAGAAAGAAGTGAAGTTCTGTACAGGCACAAGAACTCCATCTGGTTTGAAGTGCCAAAACACTATCAATAAAGTACATGAGTGAAACATAAAGTTTCAACTACTAGCATGGACCTAACAATTAATCCCCCACAAGGATGGAATAACTCGAGGAATCACAATCGCTACCTATAACATTGACATACTCAGAAAAAAGTACAGCAAGGTTAGGTACAAAACACGGATTAGTACTGCGAAACTCGCACTCCCAGTCCCAAGAAGAATCAAGGAAAAGTGTCTAGTTCTTCTCACCAAGAACACCCTCCTGAATTAGCTCAAAACTATCACTAACTACGTGATATTCCAATCTTCTAGCATCCTCCACTGCATCTGATACATATTTGTAATATTCATTTTCAGGTGGATCATATCTCATACCAGAAACTTCATGTACTCAGCGCAATCATCTGACATCCAACATATCCCATCATCTGCAGACGCTCCATCCAATGATACCACTTCATTTTTCTTTAATTCATCGTCCCTGATCGATTCATTACCCTTCAAAGCTATATCTACACTTGGTTCTTTTTCAACTAGATTGTCTGCTTCCTTTTCCTTTCGAACCCATATACTAGGAGGAGGCTAATGATATTAAAATTTGTTAATATTTACAAAATGTAGTTTGAATCGACAAAAATATTTAATTGTTATATTCTATTTTTAAGTGATTTATAAAAATAAAGATTTATAAGGGTACTTCTAAAAGTTCGTGGTCGGACCAAAAGTTTGCACCTCTAAGACAACTATTAATAAAGATTAGCATTAATTTTTATAACGGTTGTTAATCGTTAAATAGCAGTATTGTAAGGAATGTTCATGTATTAGATCTTATTATCAATTAATATTAAAATTTGTTAGTATTTATAAAATTGCCGTTTGAATTTGTAGAAAGCTTTAATAATTATATCATATGTTTAAGTGATTTATAAAGACAAAGATCTACAAGGGCATTTTTGGAAGTTCACGTCGAACCAAAATTTTATACTTCCAAGACAACTATTAATCAAGGTTATCTTTAAGTTTTATATTTGTTTTTAATTATTAGATAACGATGTTGTAAAGAATGTTTATTTATTAAGACCTTATTTTTAAGTGATATTAAAATTTGTTAATATTTATTAAAACGCGGTTTGAATTTGTAAAAAGGTTTAATTGTTAGATTATATTTTTAAGTGATTTATAAAGATAAAGATTTTTAAGGATATTTTCAGAAGTTCGTGGACGAACTAAAAGTTTGTACTTTCAAGACAACTATTAATAAAGATACACTAACGTATAAACATTTTGTGAAGTATTACTCGATCAACCAGCCAAAACAGTTGTCATAAATATTATAACGACTTGCTATTTTCAACTATTTAAGTCGATAATAAAACCAACTCGAATCGTTCGAAACAACAAATTGTTAAGAAAATTTGGGATAAATAAGAATCACACCACAGACACAGAATATTGTAGCAGAAATAAATGAATCATAATAGTTCTTGAAGCTACTAGACAACCAAAAATCTCAATGTTAAATTACGGAATATCCATATCAAATATTGGATCACATAGTTAATGCCACAAATCTAAATGCATCAATTTCCTAATGCATACTGGAATAAGAATGTCTGAGATGAAATAAGACTAAAAGATAACAATAGAAGAAATATAGACAAATGAATAAGTCCTCTGCAAGTGTCTGTCTCCGTAAAGAATCTCTAGAACTTTGTACTCAAGTTGACCGGAGCATAAAGTAAAAAGAAACTCTCAGGTCAGGATTAACAATCTCATGTAAATAAATCAGATCAAGTGAAACGTTTGAGTAAATGCACAATAACTCAAAGGAAGTTTGGAATTTTCACCCTTTGAGGATCCGTTAAACAACTTAAACTATATACATATAATAGAATACACTACTATATAATGTTTAGCAGTAAAATATAATATTGTAAATAGCGTTAAGGAGTTATATTTTTATCTTAACACATTTTTATAAGCATTGCAGTATACAATAAAGTAAACCCACCGTAAACTAGTGACTTCAAAGGGCATTCCATGGTGTACAACACAAATCAAAGTGATAGTGGGTCCGATCAAGATAAATAGACAAGGCACGCGAGGCAATACCTAGAGTAGGATTCTACCGTTTGCACTCCCAGACTTATGGTAATGCAAAGCCGCAGCTACCGGCTACCTAAAGATAACACTCACAAATCAAAGGTGCACATCAATCAATCACAAAGCAAAAAATATGATTTTGAAGAAGTGTGTCTGATCGAACCTGCTACCTCTATTGGTTTAGGTAAAGCTCATGTTTTAGTCATTTTAATTATGACTCGAAAGGTGTTTGCGGGCACCTTAAAAACTGGTCGGATATGCCACAAATTATGACTCGAAAGTCAAGGCTATCCATCACCATTCTCTTTCTTCGATCCAATAATCGTTCGTTAATCCATCCTACCTCATTCTGGATTCTCCATTACGTACACAGTTATTAAAATGGTATTGGAATTTGATAGAGAGTATGTCTAATCAAACTTTGGTCTCTTTAGCAACCAATCGCTTATTTCACACCGTGGTCGCTTTTTATAAACATACTTAAAATATAATCTTAAATTATCATTTGGATCAACTTCAACATATTTACTTCTAATTATTTCATTTTGAAATCTTAAATAATTCAATTTATTTATATTAACAAAAGTCAAATTATTAAGTATTATTATTATTATTAAATTTTAAATCGTATCTTTGATAATCGATTAAATAAAACTTAATAAAAAAATAACCTATCTTTTTAAATTATATTAATTAAAGAAATAAAATAAATATTTATGTTAAATTAAAATTTTAAAATAAATTTTATATGAATTTAAAATTTTATTTAAATTTAAAATTTAAAAGTAGATTATTTTATTTATTAAGTATTTATATTGTATTAGATTATTTTAAATTAAACTTTTAAAACTAAATCAAATCTTAAAATTTTAAATTTCGAAACTTTATTTAATAAAATATGTTTTAAACTTAATGATTTAAAAAATCAAATTTAGTTATCCAAACATTTCAAAAAAAAACCACGGTGTCCATTTATAGTTTCCCACCCTATGGTCAAGTAATTCGAGCATGTATCATTTCAACCAAAAATAATTAAATTTTCTTGGTGTATATCATTTAAACTTGTATCCCAAGTCAATTTAAATTTTTGTTTCCTAAATCTAAATATAGTCATTCAGGTATATATCATTTCAACCCAAAGTGACTCAACAGCTAACATAGCAGGAAATTTGCAATCCGAGAACAATAAATAAATACATAAACAAATTATGTATGGGTCACATAACATATAAATCAAATTATTCATGTCCATAAACATCGCATGTCATGTGTCAAAAATAACCATCTAACATAAATGAATCATATTGAAATATCTAAGCAAATCCATTCATACAAATAATTCAATTGTGTCAAATTTATTAGTCATAATTTGTTAATTTACTGTGATTTCTTGCCTTACATGGATTTATGATGCGATCAATGCCCAAAAAAAGAATATATGATGTGATCAATAGTAAAAGATTTGACCCTAGCTCCGAAGAAAAGGAAGTTTAAATAAAAAGTCTGCATAAAACTATTTGAAGGGATCTGCATCACTCAAAGAAAAGTACAATCGAAACCAATTTCATTTTGTCTTGTATAATAAAACGTTTTTAATATCTATTATAAGTACATTTTGTTTTTTAACAGAAATAAATTCCTACAAGGAAAAAGAAATAAAATAAATTCAGTACTAAACTACTAGATATTTGCATAGTAACTTAGAAATTCAAAAAAGGAGGAAATTAGTTTAAAACAAAAACTTGAGATTTATTTAAATTTAAAGGACATAAAAAATTAATTTGAAGAGCACTTAATATTATATTAATACATGACCAGATAAAACAAAATTCTATATTTTTCTAAAAAAATGCTATATCAAACTAGCATCTAATAAACCAAAATTTAAATTAAACTAGCATCGGGTGAACTACACCAAATGAAATAAAATGGCATTCCATTTCATAGTAAAAGAAATACCAAATTAATATATCATTACAAATATATAATGTTATGTACATATAACATCACACAAGTAATCGAGCATATAACGTTCTTTTTCATAATCCATACAACATTTGTTTTATCTGATGCTACATTAATATAACATTAAGAGTTGTAACAACCCGAGTTTTTGCATACCCGGGCTAAACGGATTATAGAGTGGTTTCTATATTTTGAAAAGAGGAAATAAAGAATTTGTTAATTTTTGAATTGAGTGTATTGGAATAAATTAAATATTTTTGATATAATAAGAAATTAATTCCAATTTATGCTTGTGAATTATGATTTGATGATTAAAGCGAATATTGAAAATATGAAATATTTATCGGTAATCAATAATAAAGTGTAAAACATATTTTAAATATGAAATACTAATTTGTTGCCAACAAGAAATGGATAATTGGTACATTTGTTTATGAAAGTGTAAGTTGTATTTCTTGAAAAAATAAAATAAGGATTGTGTTTTAAGTTATATTTGGAATGGGTATGAAAATTTAAGTAATAATGTATTTTTGTCAAGATGGAAAAATAATTATATATTATCGTTAAGTGTATTTTTGGTGATCATTGGAGATCATTGTAGAGTTACAGTAAGAAGTTGTGGCTACATGTCTTCAGCTAGGTCCCTGGTGCCTTGAGCTCTCATTTTGCAAGCATTTGAAGTTAGAAATCATCCATCCAGTCAAGGTGAGTTTGTAAAACTCACACAATATAGTTTATAATGTTTTTATGTTAAATTTGTTGTTTTAAGTTCATTATGGTTGCTGAAATCGTTTACTGTAAGTTAGTTTAACTTATAACTTATCTTTAAGACCCTTGATCATCTTTGATCTATGTTAGTCTGGTGTAATCTTTGTCTATGTTTTTTTTTCCATAGTTTGTACTTGTTATTGCCTCCATTGCTTGTTATAAATCTCCCCTCGGTTATTTCAGAATTTGATTGGAAGTTGGAAACGAAGCAGGATATTCATCTTGTAGAAAATGCGTGAACTGGCTCGACCCAAGGGTCGACCTAGGCTTGCGTTGGGTCGACCCATGCATCGACAGTACACACATAGCATGGGTGGGTTGACCCATTAAGTGTGTATTGCACATGAAATTTTCTGCACGTTACTGAGTGCTCTGCTGCTTGTTTCACTCATTATTCAAATGAATTTTTTTTGCTTATCTATGCTTCTCTGTTTACGTAGATATTATGTTAACTTCCAGCAGTGTTCCTATGGCAGGTAACAAAGTGTTGCCTACTGTGTATATTCTGCTAGTTCAAGTGTTTCCAGATGAATTTTAGAATTTATTTCATGGCATTTTTCTATGGCTGTGCTGATAGCAACGTAAGCCTACAATATACTTGATCCATACGCTAGATTCAAGAATTTGTGATGTCTTTAGTTTTATGTTTTAAGATGAATTTTGATGGGCAGATACACATGTACGTTTTCTAAATGTGGTTTTAGAATCAATTATACATATAAGAGATTTTTTATGGCTTTGAGACAAATTATTTTAACGTTTTGATTTTATAAAATAGAATAATCTCAAGGCAATAATATATATTGTAAATTATATAGAATTTTACAGAAATAAATTAAATGTTTCTGAAATCATTTTATAATCCTGTTTTTGCTAAATCAAGTATTTCTCATATATTAAAATACACATTTCTGCACCCCTTGTGAGTGCCTGATGGAGATTAAATGGTATCGTAAATCTTGCGGTATGGGACGTGACGATATACAGTATCAATTAATCACAGATCCATTTGATCGAAGCGGTGATCTCAGTGATTCTCTGTGTTTTCTTGTAATTTCGTGTGTTTTTTAATGTGGATCTGACTTGTGATGTGTGAACCATTAAGTGAGAACGTGTGGTATGTGATACACTATTACCACTTTTCGGATTACTATCTAAGAGTCCATGACACATGTTGTTTAAACCAAAACTAGATGTAACAACCCAAATTTTTTAACAAATAGTAATTAATTAATAAGTTTAGAAAATAAATATTAATTAGAAAAATATTGAGAATTAGGCAACGTTGGGTTGCGCCGTTGGGTCTGTTACAAAATTCTAGTTAAGATAGACATTTGGTTTGTTGAGAATGGATTTAAAACAAAGACGTTATTGCAGTATGAAGTTTGAATTAAAAATCAAATTTTTTATATATATATAATATCCGAACATTAACTTGGACGACTAAGTCCCAGTTGGGTCGACCCCATTGTCGACCCAGACCCCAAGTGGTTCAACCCATGTGTCGACCCACCTGCGTGGTAGGTCGACCCAGGCAACGCTCTGCTAGGCACGTTTTCGTGCCAAGCACGAATCAATTTGTGCTGGATGGTTGGGATTTTTCTAATCTGACGGTCTTTGTCCCTTAGCTCTATTATAAATATAGCTCCAAAGCTATTTCTCTCTATTCCATTTCCTCCATTATCTGCCTCCACCTCAAATATTTTAATGGAACTATGGGGCTAGGGTTTATAAACATCTTTGGAGAATACTTGTAGATTGAGATTTTCTACCCGGGATTATTGGATTCACTCAAATTTTAGGTGAACCTTTTCTATGATTACAAGATTTCTATTAAGTTGGAATTAAATTTATACAATGGTAGTTATAGCAATTACAAATCTGAATTTTTCTATGGTTGATACACAGATCTAGTTTATTTGTGGTTTATTTACAGATCCAGTTATTCCTAATTCTATTTCTGTAAATTCCTCTGCTTATCCCTACAGATTTTGTATAAGCCATATTTAGATTTATGTAAGTATATTTCAGTAATTACAAGATTTAGTACAAATTTGGGGTTTTTCTTGACACTATAATAAGTTGTAGATTTCCTATGATTTCTATTTTCCTTTTTATCAATAATCTATGTAATCTGATTACTGTTTTATCCTTTCTTCTATCTGATTCAGTAACCTATTCTACTACCGAAATTTTATTTAGTTCATCTATACCCTTTTTGTAATGACACACCTTTTTTCCTTATTCAAACTGGTAATTAAATCAACTTAAATCGTTCATAAAGACGGATTGTTAGGGGTACTTACACATTTGATATGAATGTAAAATAATTTTTCATTATCATAATAATAATTTTATACATCAAAGTACAAGAGATACCAGAGTACATCGATTACACAACAGAACATACTAAACACTCAGTAGAAGACTAATGATCCAAGATATAGCTCCAGCTCCAATCCTGAATCCTGTTCTAACCAACTCCAAGGCTAAATCTTCAAACCAAACAACTAGCTATCCATATGGAAAATAATGGGCACCTAGATTTTAGGTGAAGGAA
Source organism: Allium sativum (assembly GCA_030737875.1). Taxonomy (NCBI): domain Eukaryota; kingdom Viridiplantae; phylum Streptophyta; class Magnoliopsida; order Asparagales; family Amaryllidaceae; genus Allium; species Allium sativum. Next base: position 384,737,597 of record CM060915.1, read on the forward strand.
CAATAAATCCCAGGTCAGTCATGGTGACTAGTGTGAGAACACAAAACAATTGTTTTTAGGTTTATTTTAAAGTGAGGTAAATCACAAGACCGTCCTGTATATCATGGAACGGTTTTCCTCCTTGTGAACATCAGTGCATAGAAATTCGCAATGCTTTTTTTTGAAAATGAAAGTATCAAAAAGTCCCGCAAGTAAATCCTCTTTCATAGCAAAAATCATCTTTCATATTATTACTAGTGTATAGTGTGAAAAATTCTTTCGCAAGTAAATGTATTGATCTTAGCCAATATAATGCCTTATCCCATTATGTTAACGTATTCCCACTGATAACCAGTAGGCTATACAACTGAAATTGTAAAGGCTCGTAGTGGATATTGGGTTTCTAACAAATGATCAGGTAAAGGAACTTCCATATCCATGATGGGTACGCCTCTAAAGGGACGCCCCCGAGAACTAAGTGGGATCTCTGCCAACACGAGGTCGGTCTCTCCCTTAACTATGTTGTTAGATCGCGCCTAAGTATGTCATCTCTCGGTCGTTACCAACCTTTAACCGGAAGCCTCCAACATCAACATCCACCAAAGTAGAAGTTGCTAAATAACTAATACCTGGGCTTCATACCATGATACACTTTTTTCTAGAAGGAGATGACTACCCATGTCCCTGCTGCATTCTTCCTATTTTGGCCATTTCCAGGGTGTGAGGCTTGTCAAAATCTCGTCATACACAAAGCTACGCTTCACTAAGCCGTGCTTTGATCATCACTAGCTCATCACTTAAGTATGCCACATTTTCAATTCATAGCACATAACTGGTATCTGTCAATATATGACCTCTAAGCTCATATGTCTCAGAGAAGGGTGTTAAGCTAAGAGAATAAATTCTCCTCCAATAAACAGATATATATATATAATAGAGGTCAGCTGATATGCAGTCAATTACAATGTCATACACAAAATCCATACAAGTCCGTTATGGGTATGAACGAAACTGAAGGCACCTAATTTCTCGTCTGATGAAGAAGAGAGGTCCTTGCCAATCAAGAAATTCTTTAAGTACATATGGACCACTACCACATATGAATGTCAAGATGGAAGCTACTCACTTGAGACCATCAGCGAGCAGTCCTTATGATGTGAAGGTTCTCGGTCTTCAACCACCGTCTTCAATTGCTCCATAACGTCGTCTAATTATTTAAAATGGTTTTCAGATACAAATCCGATCCCGGTCTTCCCAAATAATTAGCGCAATTTAAAAACACAATTATGGATTACACAGGGTTTCAACTAAATCTCCTTCCACTTTGGATTCTGTTAATTAAAACTTCTTTAAATCCATTCTCAGGTCATCTTTCAACAAAATCCATATTCGTTGAACTTATAAATCAACATTCGTTCCTTTAAACCCTTTTACGAAGATTTTTATTAACCTTAATCAAGGTTTTCTTTAAAATAAAACCCTTATGGTTAATTTCCAAAAACATTCACAAATCCTTAAAAAAGATCATGGCTTCTCTTTCAAAATTATCTCATAATTAAAGATTATCTTCATTAACCTATAATCTTAACCTCTTCCAAATATAAAATCCACTTAAAAAAGATCATAACCCAAAACTGCATATTCCAAAAATTCATCTTGTAACTTTCTCTTTAAAACATATCCTTTTAAATCAAAGATAATTTAGCTTCAAAGAAATTCTTAAAAATCATTCAATGACTTTTTACCAAGATTCATTAGCTCTTTATTCCTTTACTTTCCTCTTAAAACCCATCTCGGAATCAAAATCATTAAGAATCATTTCAAATAGCCTTTACAAAATCCTAATCCACTTTAAATTCCAAATCATGACTTAACATTTAGCAGGTTAAAGAATGACGTTATTTAAGACACCATTCACAACAAACTCAAAACAATCGATATTGAATATAAGATTTAAACAAAAATTATCAACTTATATTCGATATTAATTCTCATAATCAACGAATAATATAAGAGGAATAATGATATAAATATCTTTCAAATTCCTCAGACAGTATATGTCCAACAATGGAATTACATACCAAATATCCGATGATTATTTCTATTTAGACCCAACTTATTAATTCTGGAAAACCATCAATTCAAAAGATTAAACTGAAATCATATTATATAGGAAGTGGATAGAAGATACATCGCATATGTTCGATATCAACTTCCATAATCGACTGATACTATAAGTGGAATAACGACAACTCTACCTTTCAAATTCCTAAAACAGTCCAAGTCAACTTATGGACTTAATGACGACATTCGAATATTACTTCCCACCATTTCCAGTTTCATTAATAATTGGAAATCCCCCATTTTAAATCTTACTTAAAACCAACTTTAAACTTCTGAAAATACTTCGTTAATCATTTAAAATGATTACTTAAGTTTCGGATAATGATTCATAAGTTGAAAACTTCAAAGTACACTGTTTTCATAAAAATGTTGCAAAAAGTGATTCAAAAGCGTTACAAAAGTGTCGCAAACTAGCTTATATTAGCTAGTTTGATCAAAATAACCTTTATACTATCCAAAACTATCATTTTCCAATTCCAACCACATTTAAATCATTTATAATGATTTTACAAAAAAATCCATATTTTTAATAAACTTAAAACAACTATTTTTCGTTATGGTCTATGTAGTGCATTTATAGTAGGACTATCAATGGGTCGTGTCGGGTCGGGTTCATGTCGGGTTAAGTCGGGTTTGGGTCAATTATTAAGCGGGTCGGGTCAACCCGTTTAATAAACAGGTCAATTTTTTCCAACCTAAACCCAACCCGTTTATAAACAGGTTGACCCGACCCGGCCCGGGTAAACCGTTTATCTAATCAGGTCGGGTCGGGTTGGGTCGGGTTGGGTCGGGTTGACCCGTTTAACCCATTTAATGTATTTTCAGAAACCTATAAGCATGCTGCATATGCATGCATACTGTGCATATCACATACAAATATGAAATATACAATATATTATAAGATCAATGCATAAGTAGTAAGCATACATAGATATAGAATCCATACTCCAAAGTCCAAAATCCATCTAGATCCTGATCATCTCCAAATGCATATTAGCACATACTAGTAAGTAGTAACTACATAGCCACAGACTCAAAGTCTCAAATAACACTTACAGAAAGTTAGAAACAACTAATAGTTAACACTTAACAACTAATAGTGATACAAATTACAAATTACATTGAAACACAAAACGAAACTGCAGGAAGAAGCAGCAGACCAGACTTGATGAAAGCGGTCCAATCTCCATTCTGAGCAGGCAAGCAAGTGTGAACTCCAATGCATTTTGTTGGTAATCTGAAACTGAAAGGTATATTTCATGTAAATAAGCAACTCAGATAAAATCAAAAACTATGTAACATTGTAACTTGTTAAGTGTAACTGCAGTTCAAGCTGCTTAGCAAGACATGTGAAATGAAGTCATATATGTAGTCGTACGATAACCAAATACAACATGATAAAACACTCAATGGAGGAATTAGAGATACAATGCTAAGGTTTCTTTGTTATAAACCACTTCTAACAGAGGCACAAAAACAGAAGGGATTTATCACTTACTAAACATCATCCAGTCATGATAACAACCAGATGCGCTGGAAACAATACAATATTTTGGCTTAGCAATGGCATAAAGACATGCCATTTGCACTTGCCATACACCAAGAATACAACATGTATCAACTTTATTACCCTTAAAATAAAAAACAACAATTAGTACAAGAAATAAGCTAGTTTCAAGAATTTGTATTTTTTGGAAATACCTAATGCATGCCAATAAAAACAAAATTTGTATTTAATAAGTTTGACAAACTAAAAAAAATTGACAAACTAAACAAATTAAAATGGTAGATCATGCATCAATATTGACATAACCAACAATTCTCTAAATTTATCCGGATCAAATTTAGACGACTTTGTCATAAGAGGACCCTCGGTTTGAATTAATAGCAATTGACCTAGATCCTGATTTTTGGTACAAGATTTAATATGTCGTTTTAAGTTTCCATTGCCATAACTACTATCACATAAATAAGTAGTACCACATTTCATACACTTAGCTCTTTGTTTTCCATCATCTTGCAATGAAATATGTGACGACTGGAAATTCTGCTCGATCTGAATCAGTCGCTAAACCGACTCAGACCGTTCGAAACGCCTGATTGTTTTGAGAACATGACAAATTAGAACGCAGACGGAAGAACATTTCATTGTATATTACAACAATTCCATCAGAATACAAGAATATACAGGGTATAAATGAATATTACACAACAGGGAAATATCAGAGATTACAATACATTACATAGCAGCGGAAAAATAATACAAAATACAACTAGAAGGAGATATACGGATACAAAGCTTTCCGGATATCGTTCTGGCTGTAGATCAAGATCCTGTGAATATAAATCTGCAAAACCAAAACTACTAGCTGCCCGTGTCAAAATAAGGGCACCCAGAGTTTAGGTTAAAACAATAAACTCCAGGTCAGTCATGGGACTGGTGTGAGAACTAAAACAGTTATTTATCTTTACTTTTAATCAGATATATCAAGGGACCACGCCGTATAACACGGAACGGGTTTCCTCCCAAGAATACCAGTGCACATAACAAAACAACGCAATGCTTTTTGGAAAAATGAAGTTATTATAAGACCCAGGTCCTATCACACAATGCAACGCAAGCCGGGGGATAGGGTTTTCCCTTATAATAGCCAAACATGCTTAGTACGTTTAAAACAAATCAATTGATACTATAATAAGTGCATAGTGTATAAAACAACTTCAAATCATAAGTATCAATCCTAGACGGCATGGGTACCATATATCATGTCGCCATATATAGGTTTACAATTAAAACCGCAAAGTCACGTATTGGAAGTTGGATTTCCATCTATGAACCGAGGCAAAAGATAGTCCTCTACCGAATTCGAGACTGCCTAGCCCGAGCCTCAGGCAAGCGCGCAGGCAAGCCTTGGAGCGACAGGGCCGGTCCACCGATGTGGATTATTATGCCTGAACACTGCGTTTCCCCGCCCTTTTGGGCGTAAATGAGCCAACGAATGACTCCATCGGACCCGGATCGTCCGATCTAACCGAGGCGCCTCGCAACAGCAACAACCACACAGGTGAAAAGTATATAAATGTCAGCCAGTTTAAGCACTGACACCACCTAGATAGAAGAAAACGCATGTCCTCCCTGAGGTCCTCGTCCTGTTTTTGGTTCATACCGGGGTGTGAGGCTCGCGAATTCACGATACACAAAGCTACGCCACAAAGGCCGTTCTTTGATCATCAACTACAAGACTCTGCTTTTCAACAGAAGCCTTGATCATTTGCATCTTAGCATGCCACACAGGCAGACCACTCCATGCAACCGATATCAATCACACAGAATGAAATCCAATGTCAGACACACAGTCCATTTACAAGTCCGTTCTGGGTCTGAATGAAACCGGAGGCACTTTCCTCGCATATCCATCGATCTCCAAATACGTCTGGACGATCACCAACTGATTCCCTCATCTTGGGTGTACAGCCCAATCAAGATCATCAGTAATCACCCAAACGATGTGAAGACTTCCGGTCTTCAACCACCGTCTTCATCTTCGACACCACGTCGAAACAGTTGTTCAGAATGGGATAAACCCGGTCTTTCTGAATAACTCGCGTATATAATAAACAAGTGTTACACAAACACAACATACGCCTCATTCCAATCCAGAATATTCTTTTGTTCAAATATTTTTATAGTTTGGGAAAGGTTCCCATTAATTTTATCAAAGATAAATTCTTTTAAATTTATTCTTTAATCTTCCTTTTTGAATATCAATTCGAACTAGTCGGGATTAGCGAACCACATTGAAGTAATCATTTATTTTATTTCCCAATCCCCACCTATTCATCCCATGAAGTAAAACTGGTAATACTTCATATCTAACACCACGGTGTTATCGGTAAATTCAATTACCATTTCACGTTCAAATCTAATTAAAGATTTAACTATCGCCTGGAGTAAAACTGGCGATACTCCATTCTCGATCTTTTCAATCTAATTAAAGATTCATTAAAACTCCACTTAGTTTTAATCTTTAACTGGGTTAAAGAATCAGTGTCGTTTAAAACACGGTTCACGATAAACCCAAAAATCAATACCAATTCAATTCCAATTAAATATCATTTAATTGGTACACTTCATTAAATCTAAATAAAAAGATTTAACCTTTTTCCCCACTGGGCTTAAGAACAATGTTAATGAAGACACCATTCACGACAAACCCAAATCACATTTGATATTTAAATACAAGGCTCTGAATAGAAAATATACCGGCTTATATTCAATATCAAATTCTACGACCAACAAGTATCGTAATGGAAATAACGATATTAATATATCTTTCAAATTCCCATAACAATATCTGTAACATCACGAAACCCAACATCGAAATATTCCGAAGACAATTTCGATTCAATTCCCTTCCAATTCAATCATTGGAAATCCTGGTTATTTTCAAAACCATTACTTTATTTATTTTAAAAATAAATAGAATTATAGTTCTAGTTCAAACTAGTTCATTCCGATAAAAATCTATTTTTATCTTTTCAAATATGGAGTTTTTCATCACAATTCCTCACAAATCATTTCTTATGATTTTACACAAATTATTAATATTTTTAATAATTTTATCAAGGCCCGTATAGTCGATTTCCATCAACGGCCATCGAACTGCACTTACAACGACCTTTTCCAAATTTGATTTGGACATAATTCCAAATCCAACCATTAGATTTCAAATTTCTAATATTCGTTAGAAAGCTCTTTTCGATACGAACCCAACGGTTACGGTTTCAGGAGAATCCGACGGTCGGATCTCCCATAATATTCGTTCGAAGTCAATGGTCGAAATTCACGAACTGCCGCGGCGCGGCGCGTTCTATTCAGGCCATTATATTATACATGTAATATATACTTCATCGATTTCCTTTTAAAATGTATTTTATAAATCGTTTTAAATTCGTTTTCGAAACGATTTCCACTTCATTTCAAATTCAAATCAAAATTGAATTTTTCCATTATGAATTCGTTTTAAATTCTTTTCAAATTGATTTCAATTCAAATCGATTTTCGATTCAATTTCATACGTTTTAAATTCAATTCAAAACGATTTCTTTTCTATTCAATTTCAATTCGAATTCATTTCTATTCACTTTCAATTCGAATTCATTTCTATTCACTTTCAATTCGAATTCAATTCTATTCAATTTAATTCGAATTCATTTCAAAACGATTTCAATTCTATTTCAATTAAATTCGAATTCAATTCACTTTAATATTCACTTCAATTTGAATAAAATCGATATAAATATCGTTCACGTCAAAATGGCGTCAATCTATCAACACGGCTTCATATATTTCTATTTTCAAATATTCTATTTCGAATATTTCTTTTTCAAATATTTCTATTTCAAATATTCCATTTCAAAACTGGAATGAGGCCCAATCAATTACCATACAATGTTATTTATATGGATTGTCTACAACACATGCACAAAATAACAACGATAAATAATCAACCATTATCCAGAGTGCGTTCTACACTGCATAAGCATCAAATATAAATATTTAACGCTTATAACAGCATGTCAATCAATTGATCGACATACAGCTAATTATTGGGATTAGTGTATGTCATATCTCACCCCAATACCCGTGTGGGGTTTCAAACAATCAAACACAGATTTTATTTGTGCTGTTGGGCGATGTGTAAAATTTATCGTCCCAATCAATATCAGTCAAATGTGTGTATATAAGCAAATCGTCCGATTTGTTTATATTTATTTCATTTTAAATACACGTTAAAAATTCTATTTTTAACTATAAAATATTTTTAACTATATAATTATTTTATTTCATTTCACATCACATCACACAATCAATTACACATCAAAATCAAACAACCAAGCATACAAGCCGTCCATGGTCTGTGGACGACGGGTGTTGGGTGCTACTAAACACCGTCTGCATCCTAGTATATATTTTTAACTAGAAAACAAAATTAAAAGGTGAGAAGTTCTCGCAGAGGGTTCCACTCCGTCGTGCTTTGCTTTTGAATTGCTGAACTGTCTGGATTTGCTTGAAATTCCAATGCAGTTCTTTTCACGTTGTTCATAATAAAAATTATATTTTTATCATTTCATTTCAATAAATAAAAATCATATTTTTATTTCTTCTTCATGTATATTTTCGACACTTCATTCTATATAAAAATTATATTTTATATTTCTACTTTATATATAAAGATCGAATTTTTACTTCGCTATTCAATATATAAAAATCGAATTTTTACTTCGCTATTCAATATATAAAAATCAAATTTTTACTTGCTATCATATATATAAAAATCGAATTTTTACTTGCTATCATATATATAAAAATCAAATTTTTATTATGCTATCAAATATATAAAAATCCAATCCTTATTCACTATTTAGATTTTCAAAATCATGTCTTTTATATTTCACAAATCACTTCTTCTACAAAATAAAAATCGAATCTTTCTCTGCTACCACCCTATATAAAAATCGAAACTTTATATAATTAAAATCACTTCTTTATATGCTTAACATATAAATAAAGATCAAATTTTTTTTCTCTCTTTGCTTTCATAAGATAAAGATCAAATCTTTAACTCACTACATACATATAAAAATCGAATTTTTTTATGACCCTTATACATATGTAAAAATCGAAACTTTACATACACTAAGACCATATTTTTATATAACCTATAAATCAGATTTTATATATTAATTAAAAACCGAAATTGAAATCAACACATATAAAACTCACTGTCGAAGAGGATAGTGATGCGCTCGCGGAGGTGGCATCTCGTCGGGGTCTGGAGGTTTCTACTGGTGGTAGGCGGCTGGGGCTAGGGTTTGGGGTTATACGGGTTGCGTCGGCCAGGGGGGCTGCGGTTGGTTCAGGGGGGCGCGAGGTGGAGAAGAAGAGGGGGAGGAGGAAGGAAGGCGGCGGCTCTGACGAGGGAGGGGGCGGTCGGCCGATCTGAGGTGGAGGGGGAAGGCGCGCGATTCGATTAGGTTTTTTTTGTTTAAATGAAACGGGGGGGGGCTGAAAGAGATAAGAAAAAGGGGGGTAGTTGACTTTTCTTTTATTTTTTTATTTAATTTCATTCTAAAAAGCAACTTTAAATTTCGACCTCGAAATCGAACCCAACGCCTATCGTACATAGCTCATTACCCCCATTCCGAACACAATGGGATATGTATCGCAGACTGATTCTACTGTTTCGATCAGTTTTTGTCAAAATCAACATATAATTCTATATATTGAATTTGAACGCGCATTTCAATTTACAGAGGTCACATACTAACTCGAAAAATTCCAGAAAAATATTTTCTAGCTTCGTATCGACGATACGGTTCTAACAAAACTAATTTCGTCGAATTCTGAGACCGTTGGAAAAATGACCAATTTTCAGTCGATTAAAATCAACTAAAACTGGTCAAACGCGTTTTCCTTTGTCACGCTCACATATTGATTCGAAAAATTATGAAATTTGAAACCTAGCAATAATTTGACATCGGGGATCCAACAAAAGTGGTTTCGTCGAAAACCGAGGTCGTTTGCAAAATTTCCATTTTTAAGGGCCAGAATTCCATAGCGACTATTCTGAATTTTCAACTGGACATATCTTTTGACTCCCGCTATGAAATTTCGATTTTTCGGATTCATTGGAAATATATTCTCAATTAGATTCAAATATTTTTGGTTTCACTAAAATCCGGTTTATTTTGAATCCTGCACATTCATTTGAACTTTGAAATCGAATTATCGAACTACCGTGCCATTTTCAATTCCTTTTATATATATAAATAAATATTTATATTCTAATGACGATCTATATAAAATATACGTTCGAATTCTATTCAAAATAAATTTCTCGTCGATATTATTTAAAATAGTTCATTTTAAATATTCAAAATTCGCTAAAATTGCCAAAATAAAAATTTTAAACTAGCTCGCATTTCCGGGTTGTTACATTCTCCCCCACTTAAAACTTTTCGTCCCCGAAAAGGAACGAAGCCGAAAGTTGTTTAGCTAATCAACTCAACTTTCAATATTTTCTCTACGGCTTAAGTTCTTCAACTTTTCAGTTTCTAAGAACTTTTCAAATTTTTCAAAAATTTGGCTAACACCCTAAATTTTCGAAAAATTTCGCCATAACCTCCCCTGCACCGGGGACTTCGTGATATTTCATATAGCCTCCCACGGCCTTCTTCAATCAAAAAGAAAAAGCCAAGCGGCTAGCCAATCGGCTCATAAAATCATCATCACCCAAACAAAACAGTTAATTATGGTAAACATGTACCTATTTGTCGGGCAAACAATTTTATTCTTCTGCTCTAGCCTCCTTGCTATGACCTGTTCAGTGTAAGTACATGTATATGCAAGCAAATGCGACTAATTTTCAATACAACTCACTATTTGATTCAATTTGGTTAAAGGTTCAACATTATAATTAATCAACCAATAATCAAACAATACAACCATTAACCAATTAGTTGATTAGCGTTTCAAACCCATAATTTTGATATATAGTCAAAAATCACATTTTTGATCCCAAATCACCACAATAGGCCCTATATAATTTTGGTTCTCACACCAGTCTAATGGAAATATATAAATATCACACCTTCGAAACTCGAACACTAATTCTGATGATGTAGCTACAATCATCAGAATCATCTCCGGGCGACTAGAGTGTGACTTTATATCAATCTAGTATATTAAAACTTCGAATACACGTGGATCAGACGTATATGCAAAATCTATATATATACTGGATTGTCCACATCAATATAAATAATCAAAAATACGAATAATTGATTTAAATTTTCGAAACAAAAATTGTTTTCAATTTTTAAAATATAATCTTCACACTCGTTCTAGGATACTACTGATCCCATCTCTAACGAGTCATTCTCATTGGATATTACTAATCCAATATCTGATGAATTCTTTCGTATGGTTCTAATGTTTCTTGTTCTCTGAGCTTTGTAAACCAAAGCTCTGATACCAAATGTGACGACCGGAAATTCCGCTCGATCCGAATCAGTCGCTAAACCGACTCAGACCGTTCGGAACGCCTGATTGTTTTGAGAACATGACAAATTAGAACGCAGACGGAAGAACATTTCATTGTATATTACAACAATTCCATCAGAATACAAGAATATACAGGGTATAAATGAATATTACACAACAGAGAAATATCAGAGATTACAATACATTACATAGCAGCGGAAAATTAATACAAAATACAACTAGAAGGAGATATACGGATACAAAGCTTTCCGGATATCGTTCCAGCTGTAGATCAAGATCCTGTGAATATAAATCTGCAAAACCAAAACTACTAGCTGCCCGTGTCAAAATAAGGGCACCCAGAGTTTAGGTTAAAACAATAAACTCCAGGTCAGTCATGGGACTGGTGTGAGAACTAAAACAGTTATTTATCTTTACTTTTAATCAGATATATCAAGGGACCACGCCGTATAACACGGAACGGGTTTCCTCCCAAGAATACCAGTGCACATAACAAAACAGCGCAATGCTTTTTGGAAAAATGAAGCTATTATAAGACCCAGGTCCTATCACACAATGCAACACAAGCCGGGGGATAGGGTTTTCCCTTATAATAGCCAAACATGCTTAGTACGTTTAAAACAAATCAATTGATACTATAATAAGTGCATAGTGTATAAAACAACTTCAAATCATAAGTATCGATCCTAGACGGCATGGGTACCATATATCATGTTGCCATATATAGGTTTACAATTAAAACCGCAAAGTCACGTATTGGAAGTTGGATTTCCATCTATGAACCGAGGCAAAAGATAGTCCTCTACCGAATTCGAGACTGCCTAGCCCGAGCCTCAGGCAAGCGCGCAGGCAAGCCTTGGAGCGACAGTGCCGGTCCACCGATGTGGATTATTATGACTGAACACTGCGTTTCCCTACCCTTTGGGGCGTAAATGAGCCAACGAATGACTCCATCGGACCCGGATCGTCCGATCTAACCGAGGCGCCTCGCAACAGCAACAACCACACAGGTGAAAAGTATATAAATGTCAGCCAGTTTAAGCACTGACACCACCTAGCTAGTAGAAAACGCATGTCCTCCCAGAGGTCCTCTTCCTGTTTTTGGTTCATACCGGGGTGTGAGGCTCGCGAATTCACGCTAACAAAGCTACGCCACAAAGGCCGTGCTTTGATCATCAACTACAAGACTCTGCTTTTCAACAGAAGCCTTGATCATTTGCATCTTAGCATGCCACACAGGCAGACCACTCCATGCAACCGATATCAATCACACAGAATGAAATCCAGTGTCAGACACACAGTCCATTTACAAGTCCGTTCTGGGTCTGAATGAAACCGGAGGCACTTTCCTCGCATATCCATCGATCTCCAAATACGTCTGGACGATCACCAACTGATTCCCTCATCTTGGGTGTACAGCCCAATCAAGATCATCAGTAATCACCCAAACGATGTGAAGACTTCCGGTCTTCAACCACCGTCTTCATCTTCGACACCATGTCGAAACAGTTGTTCAGAATGGGATAAACCCGGTCTTTCTGAATAACTCGCGTATATAATAAACAAGTGTTACACAAACACAACATACGCCTCATTCCAATCCAGAATATTCTTTTGTTCAAATATTTTTATAGTTTGGGAAAGGTTCCCATTAATTTTATCAAAGATAAATTCTTTTAAATTTATTCTTTAATCTTCCTTTTTGAATATCAATTCGAACTAGTCGGGATTAGCGAACCACATTGAAGTAATCATTTATTTTATTTCCCAATCCCCACCTATTCATCCCATGAAGTAAAACTGGTAATACTTCATATCTAACACCACGGTGTTATCGGTAAATTCAATTACCATTTCACGTTCAAATCTAATTAAAGATTTAACTATCGCCTGGAGTAAAACTGGCGATACTCCATTCTCGATCTTTTCAATCTAATTAAAGATTCATTAAAACTCCACTTAGTTTTAATCTTTAACTGGGTTAAAGAATCAGTGTCGTTTAAAACACGGTTCACGATAAACCCAAAAATCAATACCAATTCAATTCCAATTAAATATCATTTAATTGGTACACTTCATTAAATCTAAATAAAAAGATTTAACCTTTTTCCCCACTGGGCTTAAGAACAGTGTTAATGAAGACACCATTCACGACAAACCCAAATCACATTTGATATTTAAATACAAGGCTCTGAATAGAAAATATACCGGCTTATATTCAATATCAAATTCTACGACCAACAAGTATCGTAATGGAAATAACGATATTAATATATCTTTCAAATTCCCATAACAATATCTATAACATCACGAAACCCAACATCGAAATATTCCGAAGACAATTTCGATTCAAATCCCTTCCAATTCAATCATTGGAAATCCTGGTTATTTTCAAAACCATTTCAAATCCACTTTATTTATTTTAAAAATAAATAGAATTATAGTTCTAGTTCAAACTAGTTCATTCCGATAAAAATCTATTTTTATCTTTTCAAATATGGAGTTTTTCATCACAATTCCTCACAAATCATTTCTTATGATTTTACATAAATTATTAATATTTTTAATAATTTTATCAAGGCTCGTACAGTCGATTTCCATCAACGACCATCGAACTGCACTTACAACGACCTTTTCCAAATTTGATTTGGACATAATTCCAAATCCAACCATTAGATTTCAAATTTCTAATATTCGTTAGAAAGCTCTTTTCGAAACGAACCCAACGGTTCCGGTATCAGGAGAATCCGACGATCGGATCTCCCATAATATCCGTTCGAAGTCAATGGTCGAAATTCACGAACTGCCGCGGCGCGGCGCGTTCTATTCAGGCCATTATATTATATATGTAATATATATATAATATACTTCGTCGATTTCCTTTTAAAACGTATTTTATAAATCGTTTTAAATTCGTTTTCGAAATGATTTCCACTTCATTTCAAATTCAAATCAAAATTGAATTTTTCCCTTATGAATTCGTTTTAAATTCTTTTCAAATTGATTTCAATTCAAATCGATTTTCGGTTCAATTTCATACGTTTTAAATTCAATTCAAAACGATTTCTTTTCTATTCAATTTCAATTTGAATTCATTTCTATTCACTTTCAATTCGAATTCATTTCTATTCACTTTCAATTCGAATTCATTTCTATTCACTTTCAATTCGAATTCAATTCTATTCAATTTAATTTGAATTCATTTCAAAACGATTTCAATTCTATTTCAATTAAATTTGAATTCAATTCACTTTAATATTCACTTCAATTTGAATAAAATCGATATAAATATCGTTCACGTCAAAATGGTGTCTATCTATCAACACGGCTTCATATATTTCTATTTTCAAATATTCTATTTCGAATATTTCTTTTTCAAATATTTCTATTTCAAATATTCCATTTCAAAACTGGAATGAGGCCCAATCAATTACCATACAATGTTAATTATATGGATTGTCTACAACACATGTACAAAATAACAACGATAAATAATCAACCATCATCCAGAGTGCGTTCAACACTGTATAAGCATCAAATATAAATATTTAACTCTTATAACAACCTGTCAATCAATTGATCGACATACAGCTAATTATTGGGATTAGTGTATGTCATATCTCACCCCAATACCCGTGTGGGGTTTCAAACAATCAAACACAGATTTTATTTGTGCGGTTGGGCGATGTGTAAAATTTATCATCCCAATCAATATCAGTCAAATGTGTGTATATAAGCAAATCGTCCGATTTGTTTTTATTTATTTCATTTTAAATACACGTTAAAAATTTTATTTTTAACTATAAAATGTTTTTAACTATATAATTATTTCATTTCATTTCACATCACATCACACAATCAACTACACATCAAAATCAAACAACCAAGCATACAAGCCGTCCCTGGTCTGTGGACGACGGGTGTCGGTTGCTACTAAACACCGTCTGTATCCTAGTATATATTTTTAACTAGAAAACAAAATTAAAAGGTGAGAAGTTCTCGCAGAGGGTTCCACTCCGCCGTGCTTTGCTTTTGAATTGCTGAACTGTCTGGATTTGCTTGAAATTCCAATGCAGTTCTTTTCACGCTGTTCATAATAAAAAATATATTTTTATCATTTCATTTCAATAAATAAAAATCATATTTTTATTTCTTCTTCATGTATATTTTCGACACTTCATTCTATATAAAAATTATATTTTATATTTCTACTTTATATATAAAGATCGAATTTTTACTTCGCTATTCAATATATAAAAATCGAATTTTTACTTCGCTATTCAATATATAAAAATCGATTTTTTACTTGCTATCATATATATAAAAATCGAATTTTTACTTGCTATCATATATATAAAAATCGAATTTTTATTATGCTATCAAATATATAAAAATCCAATCCTTATTCACTATTTAGATTTTCAAAATCATGTCTTTTATATTTCACAAATCACTTCTTCTACAAAATAAAAATCGAATCTTTCTTTGCTACCACCCTATATGAAAATCGAAACTTTATATAATTAAAATCACTTCTTTATATGCTTAACATATAAATGAAGATCAAATTTTTTTTCTCACTTTGCTTTCATATGATAAAGATCAAATCTTTAACTCGCTACATACATATAAAAATCGAATTTTTTTATGACCCTTATACATATGTAAAAATCGAAACTTTACATACACTAAGACCATATTTTTATATAACCTATAAATCAAATTTTATATATTAATTAAAAACCGAAATTGAAATCAAAACATATAAAACTCACTGTCGAAGAGGATAGTGCTGCGCTCGCGGAGGTGGCATCTCGTCGGGGTCTGGAGGTTTCTACTGGTGGTAGGCGGCTGGGGCTAGGGTTTGGGGTTATACGGGTTGCGTCGGCCAGGGGGGATGCGGTTGGTTCAGGGGGGCGCGAGGTTGAGAAGAAGAGGGGGAGGAGGAAGGAAGGCGACGGCTCTGACGAGGGAAGGGGCGGTCGGCCGATCTGAGGTGGAGGGGGAAGGCGCGCGATTCGATTAGGGTTTTTTTTTCTTTGTTTAAATGAAACGGGGGGGCTGAAAGAGATAAGAAAAAAGGGGGGTAGTTGACTTTTCTCTTATTTTTTTATTTAATTTCATTCTAAAAAGCAACTTTAAATTTCTACCTCGAAATCGAACCCACCGCCTGTCGTCCATAGCTCATTACCCCCATTCCGAACACAATGGGATATGTATCGCAGACTGATTCTACTGTTTCGATCAGTTTTTATCAAAATCAACATATAATTCTACATATTGAATTTGAACGCGCATTTCAATTTACCGAGGTCACATACTAACTCGAAAAATTCCAGAAAAATATTTTCTAGCTTCGTATCGATGATACGGTTCTAACTAAACTAATTTCGTCGAATTCTGAGACTATTGGAAAAATGACCAATTTTCAGTCGATTAAAATCAACAGAAACTGGTCAAACGCGTTTTCCTTTGCCACGCTCACATATTGATTTGAAAAATCATGAAATTTGAAACCTAGCAATAATTTGACATCGGGGATCCAACAAAAGTGGTTTCGTCGAAAACAGAGGTCGTTTGCAAAATTTCCATTTTTAAGGGCCAGAATTCCATAGCGACTATTCTGAATTTTCAACTGGACATATCTTTTGACTCCCGCTATGAAATTTCGATTTTTCGGATTCGTTGGAAAGATATTCTCAATTAGATTCAAATATTTTTGGTTTCACTAAAATCCGGTTTATTTTGAATCCTGCACATTCATTTGAACTTTGAAATCGAATTATCGAACTACCTCGCCATTTTCAATTCCTTTTATATATATAAATAAATATTTATATTCTAACGACGATCTGTATAAAATATACGTTCGAATTCTATTTAAAATAAATTTCTCGTCGATATTATTTAAAATAGTTCATTTAAATATTCAAAATTCGCTAAAATTGCCAAAATAAAAATTTTAAACTGGCTCGCATTTCCGGGTTGTTACAGAATAATTTCAAACTTAGCCCATACCTTAGAAGTAAGCTTTCTACGTCTCATACCGACAGTCACTACAAGAAATATGTCTATTCACAGCATTGAAAAAACGTTGTTATAGCCTTTAACAACGTTTTGATGAACGTTGTCTACCAACGTGCTGTTATAGGTCCCTAGATATATTACAGCGTTTTCAAAAATATTGTAGAAAATTGACATATTACAGCGTTTCAAATATTGTTGTCCTTATGTTTATACAGCGTTTTATATTGTTTCAGAAATGTTGTTATCTTCCCTTTTTTGCAGCGTTTAGCCACATATCGCAACATTTCTCGAAGTTTACAAGTTCTTTACTATCACAGCGTTTTGCCACATATCACAGCGTTTCTGAAAGTTTACATGTTCTTTACTATCATAGCATTTTGCCACATATCACAACATTTTCTGCATCTATCACAGCATTTACATATTGTAGTATCAAAATATTCATGCATAAACATATCAACATGTAAATATATATCAACCAACTAATTATATAACATAATATTCATACACAAAGACATCATCAATAAACAAACTTTTCATAATTTCCATAAAAAAATAACACCATAAACTAAATTTACACAATATCCATCGAACAAAGTCACGATATCTACAATTAAAACAAAATTTCCATAAAACAAGTTTGCGTCGAATACCAACAAAAGAAACATCTAAAAGTTACCGCTTTCTTCGTAAGCAGATACCACAAGCGGTCTTTTTGTTGAGGGATCTTCAGAAGCGCCTAACGATATTCTGATTATAGCCGAATGCACAAAGATGCCCACCTCTAATACTTGTACACATGTTTTCATGTTAGCATTTGGTCATGCTTACACATTAACAAGAAAACAATGCTCGACAATAAGAAAAAAGAATACAAGGAGAAAGTTGAAGATAACAACATAGCATACTTGGTAATATTTTTGTAATAGTTAGTTAATTTAATTTTTATAATGCTTAGTTAATTTTTAATTATTTCTATTTTTATTATAGAATACTTGGTAATATTTTTATATACTTAGTTAACTTTTATAAACTACTTCTTCGTTTTTATAAAATTAGTAAACTTAGTTAAATTTTTACACTATTTAGTTAATTTTAATAAGACTTAGTTAATTTTTAATTATTGCTATAATTATTATAGAATATGGTAATATTTTATATTTTTATATACTTAGTTAACTTTTATAAACTAAACTTCTAATTTTTTATAAATTTAGTAAACTTAGTTAATTTTTATAATACTTAGTTAATTTTTATAATAATTAGATAATTTTTATAATACTTAATACTTAGTTAATTTTATAATACCTAATACTTAGTTAATTTTATAATACTTAGTTAGTTTTATAATACTTTGTTAATTTTTTATAAAATTAGTAAAGTTAGTTAATTTTATAATACTTAGTTAATTTTTATAATAGTTAGTTAATTTTTATAAAATTAGTAAACTTAATTTAACTTTTATAATGGTTAGTTAATTTTTGTAAAATTAGTAAACTTAATTTATTTTTTATAATAGTTAGTTAATTTTTATAATACTTAGTTAATTTTATAATACTTAGTTAATATTATAATACATAATACTTAGTTAATTTTATAATACTTAGTTATTTTTTTATAAAATTAGTAAACTTAGTTAATTTTTATAATACTTAGTTAATTTTATAATAGTGAGTTAATTTTTATAATAGTTAGTTAATTTTTATAAAATTAGTAAACTTAATTAATTTTTTATAATAGTTAGTTAATTTTTATAATACTTAGCTAATTTTAAATTATTACTATTAGTATTATAGAATACTTGGTAATATTTATATTTTTATATACTTAGTTAACTTTTATAAATTAAACTTCTTAATTTTTATAAAACTAGTAAACGTAGTTCATGCTTTATAATAATTATTTAATTTTATAATACATAGATAATTTTTAATTCTTGCTATTATTATTATAGAATACTTGGTAATATTTTATATTTTTATATACTTAGTTAACTTTTATAAACTACTTCTTCATTTTTATAAAATTAGTAAACTTAGTTAAATTTTTATACTATTTATTTAATTTTAATAATACTTAGTTAATTTTTATAAGTTTATTTAATTTTTTTTATAAATCTTATTTAATTTACTACTATTATAAATCTTATTGTTATTATTAGTATAGAAGTTTACTTATGTTTTGTATTTTTGTGTACTTTGTTAATCCTACATGAATGCAATGAACATGAAGTGCGATGAATATAATTACATACAAAAAAATATGCAGAACGATCGTCATCATCATCGTCATTATAAAAGCCCAAGGCATGTCTCATTAACAAAAGGGCCATAAGCTGCAGAAGAAAAACAAGTAATAAGTTGACATCGCATACAACCAACTGGTCGAAAGAAGTCAAATTAGAAACAACAACAAATTTCAGACGTCTGAACTTATTTTCAGATGTCTGACCTGGTACAGACGTCTGAAAACTGGTTTCAGACGTCTGAAATGGATTTCGGCCAATGCCCTGAGACCATTTCAGATGTTTGAAAATGTTCTCGGGCAATTTCTAGGCTTGGTTCAGATGTCTGATATTTATTTAAGACATCTGACCTGCTTTTATATTGTTTTCCATATGGAACTTTAACATGGAAATCAACACTAAAAAAAACTGAACCTATTCCATGCACTCATCTTCGCTTCAGAATTCCTATGTTACACCCATACATCTAGGTTGCAACTTCAATGATTCGTTTCAATCTATAACTTCAAACGACCAATCGTCTTTGTCTGTGCTATGGTGATTAAATTATGTTTAGTTTGGATATATTGTGTCATATATTTCAACAACTCAAGCTTCAAGGTGACAACTACAAACAGATAGTTCAACTATTCCAGCACCAGGTTTGCATGATCAAAATAAAAACAAACAAACAATCAAAAATGTTCTTAAGTGGACTACTAGCATTTACCTGTTCCAATTCCATATGAAACATCCAATACTTTCATCTTTGCCCGGAAAATAATGAAGTTACAAGCTCACTTATAATTCTCGACCAGGTCCTCAACTTCCTGCAGTTTTTGTCTGTCAGTGCAAATATGAAGAATTTCGGCTATTGAATTATAGGGTCCACTGAACTCTTTTATTCCTTCAACTTGAAAATGATTTATCAACCGTACATCAAGCGTGGAGTCAACTAACTATTATAAAAGAAATCAAAAGCGAACATACCTTCTTGATTGAATGCACTGGACTATGCAACACACGGATGTAGTGTAGAGTAAGACTGTATTTACTACTGAGCTCCTTGATTTATCTTCTACCTCTATTTTACTCTTATCGTTATGCATGCTAGTTAAGAAATAATGTTGGTCGTTCCCTTCAAAAATATTTAAGGAAATAAATTAGATAGGTACAAGTAAATAAATAAAATTCACAGTGCTATAGTTAGTTTATAAGATTCATCATTTTATATTAAATGAATGACAGAAGTATACTAAATCTAACTTAGATGTGTTGACAAAATTAAACAAATCTGGCATCCACCCTTAGTTAAAATCAAAAGCGGTGTTATATGCATAACTGTAGTCTAAGCGAACCAGTTTGAAATTTAATTTGAAAAAGGAATATGTTTACTTCATTCCACGGAATGACACCGAGCTACTTCATAACCACTCGGAGGTATACTGCTAAATGAATTTCCTTGGAAACTGACAAACTGAATCCAGGTTTAGCTACACGTTAGTTGAAGCCAAATTGTCTACTTCTCCTTGCAAACTGACCAGACCAAAATCATCAAAAAAATCTAGAGAATGAGAAAAGTAAGCATACCTTATATCTTCAATCAATTGGCGTGCACATGCAACCAGAAGTGGCTGAGATATCAAAACAGTATTAATTTAGATTTCCTCAAACAGCTGGTAGGTATAGCACAAATAATGTATACAAAAACAGCCTACCTCGTCTCTTTTGCCAAATACTACAGAAACATTAAAGGTTGGATCAATACAAAGATCGGTCTCTTTCCTAGTGAAAATGAAATCAGAATCTAGTCAATTAAAGCATAAACATTTTTGTATCCATAGGAAAATACAAACTAACAAATTCGAAAACAACAAGCCAGTACATATTTTTAATGTTTTGACTTAAAATTAATATGAACAACAGCACAAGACCAAAGAGGAAAAAGGAAACAACACAAACACAGCAAGTAGTATTTGGATCCTATTAATTCTAATTATAACAAATTTATAACTCCCAGCATTTAAGGAATTACAATGAAAGTTCTCTTTCTTCTTGCTATATGAATGATCTAATGGACGTTCTCTTTCTTCTTGATATATGAATTGTCTAACTTGCCCTTGTGTTAGGACTTAAGATCTTCATATTTTAATAGAAATACCCAATGACATGTAACTAATTAACCATAATTTCAGTCCAGATGGTAAATCTGCTTAAATTTTAAAAAATTGATAAAGTAGTATTTAGTGCATGTTTCTACCCATAGAGTCCATCACAATTCTCCAAGTCCTAAAAATGCTACCACTCCACAACCAGTATTCTCAACACAAAGCTCATCTAAAAAATTACAATCAAACAAGACACACCCCAGACCATTTCTTCGCTCCATAATGGTTCACGATGTGAACTAACAATCTGCAAAAGTATAAATAAGCATCTAGCTTTAGACGCAACTAAATACAAGTGTTCATTAAGTAGGCGCCCATGGAAACTGAACATTACCCTTTAATATTCAGCATGAACAGTTTTTGGGAGAATGAGTAACAAACAAAACACACAATCAAATACACTACTTTTACTGGAAAAACTAAAAGCTGAGCATCTAATTGGAAGGCCAAAATCACTGTAAGGCGCGCTACCATAAAGACTAATCTACCTCAAAACTTACACTTGAAAAGGTCATGTATGGATCTCAAATAAGGACAAAATTGGCCCAAGCCACTGAATTTATTAAGGTAAATATAAATACTGAACAAGAAAACTCACATTCTCATTATCACATGCAATCATGTCTCTAAATGAAACCTGTAAGTGGGGAACATCGATCAAAAACAATATATTGTGTGCCAATTTAAAAAAAGGACAAAGTTACTGGTAATCATAACCTGATGACAAACACAATATGTTGGATGACCTAGGAGTTGGCATTAGCTCTTGGTCCTCTTTTCCCAGTCCCTATGTCAGTATATGTCACTATGTGTATTTGAAAACACGCATAACATATCCACTAAAAAAAATATTGAATAAAAGCTAAGTCAGTATAAAGAAAAGATTTCAAATAACCATCACTACAATGACATCAATCGTGTCTCCTGACTATCAAAACACTAATATATTCAATTAAACATATGTACGTGAAATCCAAAACAGTAATAAGGGTACAAAACTGAAGAAGGATTGCACACAAGAAGGATCAGTAGTGATACCAGGCATTGGTAGATACCAGCTTAGCAGTAATGGAATGCCTTCCATTTCAGGCATTGGTTGATACTGTTGTGATTTGTGACATGAAATCACATATGTTGATGAAGACGAGATATGGATGTGCTAGGCGTTAGAGGAGATGGAGCAGCGGCAGAAAGAAGGCAAGGAAGAGCAGTTGTGTGCTCTGCTTCAGCACAGACGTCTGAGGGAGCTTGGTCAGACGTCTGTGCCTACAGGGATCTGAAGTCCGAGAGTGTGGACAGACGTCTGACCAATCTGGGTTAGACGTCTGACCTGTCAGGGATTGTAAAGAGCATGGACAGACGTCTGACATATATGGGTCAGACGTCTGAGCGGGTTTTTTTGTGGCTTGACTTGGTCTTTTCTGTGACTTATTCTGCAAGTAATGAAGGGGCAAATTGGGTATTTTCCTAGGGCATCTATTCTCCTATAAATTCAGCATCTAGGGTTGGATTAAAGATATGGGATTGAGACAGAATTAATTAATCCAAGGGTTAGCCGTCGTTCTTCATTGTTCTCCTTCTCCAACAAAGAGTGTTAGTCATCTAGATATTCTTTCCCTTTCTCAATAAGGTTATTGATTCTTGTAGTTTGTTTATTGTTGGTTGTTGAACCAGTGTGTGTAAACAAAAATTTGTTTTGAGAATCAATAAAGAGGGTGGTTGGGTGGAATATTCTGTGTTTGCGCGTGTGATGTCATATCTGTGTTTGTTTCCATAGAAATCATCTTTAAGTAATTGAGTGAATAAGATCCTGGACGCTTCCGCAAAGGAGCAGGTTTTTCATAACAGTTGGTATCGGAGCTTGATCATCGCAAAGCTTAGAGTGATTTTGGAGTGAAAAAATCAATTTTTTGATGACGGATATGATGGCGTTTCCGAAGATGACGGTTTTTGATGGAAGAAATTGGGGGATTTGGAAGCCTAAGATGGAGGATGTGCTTTACCTCAATGATCTTCATGATCCGATTGTTGGAAATGCGGAGAAGCCCTCATGTGTGAATGAGGGAACGTGGAAGAAGATGGATAAGAAGGCTATTGCCTTGATTCGGCAGTACCTTGATGATTCGGTATTCCATTATGTGGCTAATTGTGAATCCGCGAAGGATTTGTGGGACAAGTTGGTATCTTTGTATGAGTCGAGGAGTGCTACAAGTAAGGCTTTTCTGGTTCGAAAGCTTGTTCAGCTGAGATTGGATGAGGAGAAGTCTGTTGCAGGGCACCTGAATGAATTTCAAGATGTGATCAATCAATTGGCAAATCTGAAGGTCAATTTTGATGATGAGTTGCAGGCTCTTTTGCTGATGAGTACGCTTTCAGAAAGCTGGGAGACTTTGGTTATTTCATTGAGTAACTCCAATGCAGGTGGAGCCATCTCTTTGGAAACTGTTCGAAGTAGCCTTTTGAATGAGGAACTAAGGAGAAAAGGGTCGGGTTTTAAATCAGTTCAAGGTGAAGCCATGGTAGCAAAGGACTCGGGGAAAGATACAAGAAGGAAGAAGAAAGGGGCTAATGGTAAAGGTGCTTGTTATTATTGTGGTAAGGAAGGTCACATACGCAAGAATTGTTATGCTTATCAGAGGGATAAGAAGAAGGTTGCTGATGGTGATGGAAGTAATGAGGCATAGGCAGATATTGCTGCATGTTCCATTAGCGATACTTCTAGTGATGTCCTGTTTAGCGAAGTTAATCCTTGGAAGATGGATTCAGGAGCCAGTTTTCACATTTGTAAGGATGTGAAGTATTTCTCTTCGTATGAGAAGAATGTCGACGTGATTAGAACAACCAATGGAGTAGAGCTACCAGTTTGTGGTATTGGATATATCCGGTTTCGTATGCATGATGGCGTGGTAAGGGAAGTCTCTGGAGTTAGACATGTGCCTGCTAGTTCGCATAACCTCATTTCTCTCGGTCAGTTAGATCGTTGTGGTTGCACTTATGATACTCGAGGTGGAGTTTTGAGAGTGAAGAAGGGTGGTCGTGTTGTGATGAGAGGTGTCTTGGAGGCAGGAAACATGTATAGATTGGTTGGTTCTGTGGTCGACAGTGGAAGGCGAGTGACGGTTGAAGAACCAAGTCCACAGCAAGGTGGAGAGGTTAATTTGGTCACTGCTGATGTGCTAGACATGGGTCTTCATGTTGATGATGCTCAAGGGATCCGGAGTGATCAAGGAAGGAGCTCAGATCAAGTGATAAATGGGTGTCGATGCAGAAAATCCACAAGGTGGAGATCCTTGTGGTATTACAAGCACTTTTAGACCGTTGGTATTGCATGGTGCATCTCGAGGGGAAGATGCATCTTTGGCAGGCGGTGGGTTGTGTTTGTAATGGTTTAATTGAGAGAAGGTGTCGTTGAAAGAACTAGATGACTTGTGTGTTGGAAGTTTGTTTGATGTGATGCGATTTCATATCAAGGTGGAGTGTTGTGATTTGTGACATGAAATCACATATGTTGATGAAGACGAGATATGGATGTGCTAGGTGTTAGAGGAGATGGAGCAGCGGCAGAAAGAAGGCAAGGAAGAGCAGTTGTGTGCTCTGCTTCAGCACAGACGTCTGAGGGAGCTTGGTCAGACGTCTGTGCCTAAAGGGATCTGAAGTCTAAGAGTGTGGACAGACGTCTGACCAATCTGGGTCAGACGTCCGACCTGTCAAGGATTGTAATCCGAGAGCATGGACAGACGTCTGACATATATGGGTCAGACGTCTGAGCTAGTTTTTCTGCGGCTTGACTTGGTCTTTTCTGTGACTTATTCTGCAAGTAATGAAGGGGCAAATTGGGTATTTGCCTAGGGCATCTATTCTCCTATAAATTCAGCATCTAGGGTTGAATTAAAGATATGGGATTGAGACCGAATTAATTAATCCAAGGGTTAGCCGTTGTTCTTCATTGTTCTCCTTCTCCAACAAAGAGTGTTAGTCATCTAGATATTCTTTCCCTTTCTCAATAAGGTTATCGATTCTTGTAGTTTGTTTATTGTTGGTTGTTGAACCAGTGTGTGTAAACAAAAATTTGTTTTGAGAATCAATAAAGAGGGTGGTTGGGTGGAATATTCTGTGTTTGCGGGTGTGATTTCATATCTGTGTTTGTTTCCATAGAAATCATCTTTAAGTAATTGGGTGAATAAGATCCTGGACGCTTCCACAAAGGCGCAGGTTTTTCATAACAGATACACGGCCCTGCATCTTTCTTTTGTAATTGATTTGGGGATTACACGTAGCATGCAATGCTAGGAATTCAGTCATGTATTGTGCCTTTTGAAAATCAATTAATCCTCTATTAATCTTCGAAGATTGAAGGGAAGACCGATCGCTCTTGCGTGTAACTAGATGAAATGCTTCCATGTCAGTCACTGACAAGGCATCGCCAGAGGCAGGAGCTGTATCAGCTAGCACAGGCGATTGTTAATCCATCATCGATTGGTTTATTATGGCTATAACATATGATATTATGGCTGTCAAAATGTCCATAAAGAAATATATTACCAAAGGATAAAATGAGCTACTGGTAAACACGAAATGATAAATTTATATGATTAACTACAATTATAATTATAATTACCATTGATGATGCAGAATAGAGTGATGCAGAAGACTGGCTTCAACTCCTGCAGTCCTAATATATTTGCAGTTTTTCTTTATGTACTTGTGCTTTTTTTTGTACATATGACACAAAAAGTTTTTAACTTAGAAGAATAATACTGGTTATATTGAATGAATAGTGTCATATTATGTCAAAATACTATGTATCACTTTGATACTAATATATCATTGTGAACAGTTGCATAAAATTTGACATTGCTAATATTCAATCGATTTAACTGATGAAACTAAATTGCGTTGAGTTAGTACACTAATCAGGTAAGTCATGAATTGTAGATCAAGATATCTACATCCAGTGTGTAAACTAATTTTTTTTACAATTAAAAAAAACAAAAGAAAAAATAAATAAACCACATAACCTCTTAACTAAGTAAACTAAGTAAACTAAGTAATGCATTTTGACACCTACCTACTGTTTTATTAGCAAATATGAAGTTTATTACCCATAACTATCCATTAGTAAAGGAATAAAAAGAAGAAGGCCTACAATTGTTTTAAAGTTACCGTGAGATGGCTGAATATATTTACTCACAGAAGTGTTTTGTGATATTTATTGGCAACACCTTAACATGACCATAAGCACCATTCAACAACAAGAAGTGTTTTGTGATATTTATTGGCAACACCTTAACAAGAACGTTTCTAGAAGCAATCTTTCGACTAGTAGTTTGTGTAAAATCAAACTCAAATTCTGTTTTCCCAAAGAATTACAGAACAATTAAGGAAGAAATGAATTTGGTGACTAATAAATTTATTTCAATATTGAACCTAGTAGATAAGCATGAAACAATACTTGAGTAGAGATAGAAAACAAAACCTTAATTTGCATGCCAACCATCACAAGAAATAACTTCAGTCAAAATCGCATAACTAGGAACAAATATCAGACCAGGGAACTCAGACCTGGGAAATAATTTCACACATCATTGGATTTGATCTTATGGACTTCAAGTTTATTCACAAAATTTCAGAAACAATCTTACTTCTGAACTTTCTCGAGTGATGCTTGAAACTATTGGATATTTGTTTAAAACCCTCTTTAACAAGTAATGCTTGAAACAATAAATAACTTGTGAACTTTCTAAACTCTAGTTACTATTGGATGTCAAAAAAATTATCATCTTACTTTTGTTCCACTGAAAAAAGAACCATTAGTTAACTAGAGAGATTCCGGGACTTTGTATACTAAGAGTGCATGTTAGTGGTCTAATAGTCAAACATACGCATATACATCTCTGCAAAAACAAGTATAAAAGGTTTTTTTGGTTGTTAGATACAATTAAGATAGTGATCTCTCTAGTATTTCAGAGGGTGGACCTTGTTTTACTAGAAAAAGATTAATAATATCAAGAAACTTACACCATGGATGAGCTTGGACAGAGATCTTCTCACTTCGTTGCCTATGTGGATTAAACTCCTAGGTCTGAGTTCCCAGTTATGGGGTGCCAAGGCGTTCCCAAAATCACAGACTACCTGCGCACAAAATTAAAATGAAATCCAGAATTAATTCTATCCTCGGAATCAAGTTCGAGATTGTTGTTGTTGTGGAATTGATGTTGAAGGTATACCCTAATTGGAAAGAGCGAAACCCGCGATTAGCTGACTAGAAACAAATGGTCAAAGCGAATAAATTGGAATATGAATTTTTGGGTTTTCATGGGGAAGCGATGGGAAAGTAAATTAGGCGAAGCGGGAGAAATAGAAGAAGCGAGGGAAATAGAAAAAAAATAGGGAAAGAGCGAGGCCTGTGAAATTTATTGAAAGACTGCCAATTATTTTTGGGGGTGTTAATTATACAATGTTTTGCTATGTTGTTTTAGATCTTTCTACTAACAAATAAGGTTCAACAACATCATTCAACGTAAAACGCTATATTTTAGTATTGTTGATAAGCACTTTTCTTGTAGTGAGTTTTTTCATCTTCTATTTCTATATTTTCTGTTACCTCTTCTTCCATACTGACATCTTGTAATAACCCGAAAATCTGGGCCAGTTTAAAATTTTTATTTTGGCAATTTTAGCGAATTTTGAATATTTAAAATAGATTATTTTAAATAAAAACGACAAGAAATTTATTTTGAATATAATTCGAAGGTATATATTATATACGTCGTCGTTAGAATATAAATAATTATATATAATTATAAATAGAATTGAAAATGGCGCGGTAGTTCGATAATTCGATTTCAAACTTCAATTGAATGTACCGGGTGCAAAACAATCCGGATTTAGTGAAACCAAAAATAATAGGATCTAATTGATGATATCTTTCCAACGAATCCGAAAAATCGAAATTTCATAACGGGAATCAAAAGATATGTCCAGTTGAAAATTCTGAATAGTCGCTATGGAATTCAGGCCCTTAAAAATGGGAATTTTGCAAACGACCTCGGATTTCGACGAAACCACTTTTGTTGGGTCCGTGATGTCAAATTATTGGTAGATACCAAATTTCATAATTTTTCGAATCAATATGTGAGCGTGGCGAAGGAAAACGCGTTTGACCAGTTTCAGTTGATTTTAATCGACTGGAAATTGGCCATTTTTCAAACGGTCTCAGAATTTGACGAAATTAGTTTTGTTAGGACCGTATCGCCAATACGAAACTAGAAATAATTTTTCTAAAATTTTTCGGGTCCGTATGTGGCCCCGGTAATTTGAAAAGTACGTTCAAAATTGAATATATAAGGATTTAAATTTTAATTTGAATGAAAAATGATCGTAATAATCGAATTGGCTTGCGAAACATATCCCATTGTGTTCAGAATGAGGGTAATACACTAGGAACGACAGTCGTTGGGTCTCGTTTGGAGGTCAAATATAAAAGTCAACTTTAGTGGATAAAATAATAATTAATTAATAATAACTCACCCCTCCTTATTCTCTCTCCCTCTTTATTCGTTCAGAAACCCGATGGAAAAAAAAATAGAAAAGGGCGGAGCCCTAGCGCCGCCGCCGGATCCGGTCGCTCGCCCCTCCCTTGTTGCGCGCCTCCGCTAGGGAGCAGCCCCCTCCCCTTGCTTTGACCACCTCAAATCCCGCTCCTCCAGGCCGCGACCCAAGCCCTGAACCCCCCGAAACCGCCAGCCAACGCCTCCTCCTGCCTCCTAGCCCCAGCGCCGCCTGCCTGAGCGCCTCCCTCCACCTGCACGCACACCGACGCAGCCATCTTCCACCCCCACCTCCGATTCAACAGCGAACACCCTCCTCCTCTGAAAGCAACTGTAAGTTTTATAATTTCTTTTACTTTATCTAAAATCTGAAATTTATATTGTTTTAAAAACTGAAAATATATTATTTAAAAACTAAAATTTATATTGTTTAAAAACTGAAAATAACATTGTTTTTGAAACTAAATTGACATTGCTTTGAAAATATAAACTAGAGTTGTTTTTGAAAATATAAACTAGAGTTGTTTTTGAAAATATAAACTAGAGTTGTTTTTGAAAATATAAACTAGAGTTGTTCTTGAAAAATATAACCTAGAATGTTGATTTTGAAAAATAAGATTTTTATTGAAAAGTAAAAATATAATTTTTATTCATATGAATGACATGTATAAATTGGATTTTTATTGTTTGAATAGAAAAGTAAAAATAGCAATATGAAAGAGTAATAAAAATATGATTTTTATATTTTTAAAGTATTAAAAATATGATTTTTATATTTTTAAAGTATCAAAATATATAATCTTTACTATATAGAAGGCGTAAAAATATGATTTTTGTTTATGTAGAGAATTTAAAAATATAATTTTTACATGATAGGAATATTAGCAATGAAATCTTTAATTTTATAAAGGCGAAGACTATATTTTTATAAAGGCGAAATCTTTATTTTTATAAAGGCGAAGACTATATTTTTATAAAGGCGAAATCTTTATTTTTATAAAGGCGAAGACTATATTTTTATAAAGGCGAAATCTTTATT
Source organism: Allium sativum (assembly GCA_030737875.1). Taxonomy (NCBI): domain Eukaryota; kingdom Viridiplantae; phylum Streptophyta; class Magnoliopsida; order Asparagales; family Amaryllidaceae; genus Allium; species Allium sativum. The sequence goes on from CM060915.1 coordinate 384,767,775, forward strand.
TTTATAAAGGCGAAGACTATATTTTTATAAAGGCGAAATCTTTATTTTTATAAAGGCGAAGACTATATTTTTATAAAGGCGAAATCTTTATTTTTATAAAGGCGAAATCTATATTTTTGAAATGGGATTTTTATATATTGAATAGCAAAGTAAAAATTCGATTTTTATATATAGAACAACAAAGTAAAAATTCGATTTTTACATATGTAGTGGCTACAGCAACGAAGGTGATAAAAAGGCGAGAACAACAAAGATTTTTATAAATGAAGAGTCGTGGTATTGGATAGCTATTGGTGAGAATTTCTCACTCTTCAATTTCTTTTCTAGTTATATATATACTAGGATGCAGACGGCGCTTAGTAGCACCCGACACAATCGTCCACAGACCATGGACTTGTTTGTTTGATTTCAAAAATTAGTTAGATTATTTGATTGAAATTTGACTGTTGGGTGAATTGAAATTGATGTGTGAATGGCGTGGGCCTTCACTAGACCGGGGATAAGGCTAGGCCTCGTCCCGTTTCTAGTATCGTGCCGTTATGCCGCCGAAATTTTCTAAAATAAGTTAGAAAAATAGAAAATATCATTTTATTTAAAGAATGAACTGAATAGAAATTCGTATGTTGAAATAAAATATTTTATCGTTAAAAATATAATTTTTAACATGAAAGTGAATAAAATAAAATATTCATTTACAAACCCGACGGTTTGTTTATGTACACCTATTTGAAGGACATTGATTGGGTCGATAAATTTTACACATCGCCCAACTGCACAAATAAAATATGTGTTTGATTGTTTGAAACCCCACACGGGTATTGGGATGAAATTTGAAGTTCACTCATCCTGATTGATTAAATATGTCGATCGATTGATTGACAGACTGTCATAAGCGTTAGATATCTATATTTGATGCTTATACAGTGTAGTGCACTTTGGTTGATGATTGATTATTTTTCAATGCTATTATATACGGGTGATGTATGAAAATCCATATAATTAACATTATATGGTGATTGTTTGGGCCTCATTCCAATTTGAAAAATAAAGAATAATATAAAATAAATGTTCATGTGTTGACTGTACTCATCCGTTGAGATTAGTCATGTGTTGAACGAAATATTTTAATAATAAAATTTACATCTTTATCAATATAAAATAAAGGTTCATGTGTTGACCGTACTCATCCGTTGAGATTAGACATGTGTTGAACGAAATATTTGAAGTAGAAATATTTGAAGTAGAAATATTAGAAAACGAAATATTTGAAATAGAAATGTTTAAAAAGGAAATATTTGAAATAGAATATGTGAAAATAGAAGTATATGAAGCCGTGTTGATTAGATTGACGCCATTTTGACGTGAACGATATTTATATCGATTTTATTCATTTTAAAATGAATATTGAAAAGTGATTTCGAAATCGAATATTTTGAAATGAAATTTGAATTGAATCGAATATTTTGAAATGAAATTTGAATTGAATCGAATAGAAAACCAATTTGAATTAAATCGAATAGAAAACCAATTTGAATTGAATCGAATAGAAAACCAATTTGAATTGAATCGAATAGAAAACCAATTTGAATTGAATCGAATAGAAAACCAATTTGAATTGAATCGAATAGAAAATCAATTGAATTTGAATCGAATAAAAACCAATTTGAATTGAATCGAATAGAAAATCAATTGAAAATGAATTGAATATAAAACGATTTCGAAATGAATTGAATATAAAACGATTTCGAAATGAATTGAATATAAAACGATTTAGAAATGAATTGAATATAAAACGATTTCGAAATGAATTGAATATAAAACGATTTCGAAATGAATTGAATAGAAAGCGAATTTGATTTCAATTGAATATATAACGAATTTGATTTGAATAGAAAGCGAATTTGATTTCAATTGAATATATAACGAATTTGATTTGAATAGAAAACGAAATGAATTCAAATTGAATTGAAATTTGAATTGAATAGAAATGAATTTTAAAACGAATTTATAAGGAAAAATTCAATTTTGATTTGAATGGAAATGGAAGTTGAAATTGTTTTTGAAATGAATTTAAAACTATTTATAAAATTCATTTTAAATAGGAATCGACGAAATATATATTATATATATTATATATATATAATATAATGGCCTGAATAGAACGCGCCGTGCCGCGGCAGTTCGTGAATTTCGACCATTTATTTCAAACGGATATTACGGGAGATCCGTCCGTCGGATTCTCCTAAAACCGGAACCGTTGGGTTCGTATCGAAAAGAGCTTTCTAACGAATATTTGAAATTCAAAATCTAACGGTTGGATTTGGAGATACGTCCAAATCAAATTTGAAAAAGGTCGCTGTAAGTGCAGTTCGATGGCCGTTGATGGAAATCGACTGTACGGGCCTTGATAAAATTATTAAAAATATCAATAATTTGTGTAAAATCATAAGAAATGATTTGGGAAAAATTGGGGTGAAAAACTCCATATTTGAAAAGATAAAAATGGATTTTTATCGAAATGAACTAGTTTTGAACTAAATTTAAAACCCAATTATTTTTAAATGAATAAATTAGATTTAAAAAGGGGTTTTAAATAATCATAATTTCCAATATATTTGATTGGATTTGAAATGGGTATATCGTGAACGGTGTTTTAAATAACACTAGTTCTTTAACCCAGTAAAAGGAGTTTTAACGAATCTGCAATTAGGTTGAAATGTGAATCTATAATCTAAATTATCAAATTTAGAAATGAGCGAGAATGGAGTATCGCCAGTTTTGCTCCAAAGCGATAGTTAAATCTTTAATTAGATTTGAACGTGAAATGGTAATTAATTTTACCGATAACACCATGGTGTTAGATATGGAGTATTACCAGTTTTGCTTCATGGGATGAATAGGTTGGGATTGGGAAATAAAATAAATAATTACTTCGGTACGGTTCGCTAATCTCGACTAGTTTGGAAAAACCATAATCTGGTTTGAAACGACATCCAAAGGAAGATTAAAGGATAAATTTTAAAGAATTTATCTTGGATAAAATTAATGGGAACTTTTCCCTGAGAATATGAATTGGAATGAGGCGTATGTTGTGTTTGTGTAACATTCGTTTTAATATACGCGGGTTGTTCGGAAAGTCCGGGTTTATACCCATTCTGAATAACCGATTCGACGATAAGTCGAAGATGAAGACGGCGGTCGAAGACCGGAAGTCTTCAGATCGTTTGGATAATTACTGACGATCCTGGTTGGGCTGTACACCCAAGAGGATGGAAATAGTTGGTGGTCGTCCAGACGTACTTGGAGATGGATGGATATGCGAGGAAAGTGCCTCCGATTTCGTTCAGACCCAGAACGGACTTGTAAATGGATTGTTTGTCTGACATTGGATTTAATTCTGTGTTGATTGATTTCTGTTAAATATATATCTGTTTGGCGGCGGAGAATTTATTCTTTTGCTTAACGCCCTTCTCTGAGACGTACGAGCTTAGAGGTTATATATCGATAGATATCAATCGCACGGCATGAATTGCCTGTGTGGCACGCTGAGATGCAATGATCAAGGCTTCTGTTGAAAAGCAAAGTCTTGTGGTTGTTGATCAAAGCATGGCCTTTGTGGCGTAGCTTTGTGTATAACGAGAATTCGCGAGCCTCACACCCCGGTATGAGTTAAAAACGGGATAAGGACTGCAGGGAGAGCACGACGTTTCTTTCTAGCTTTGGTGGTGTCAGTGACTTACCAGCCCTGACATTTATATACTTTTCACCTATGTGGTTGTTGGATGAGGCGCCTCGATTATAGGTCTGTAAGGACCGGGAAACGTGTGTTCAGGAATAAATAATCCTCTAACGTAAGTGAGGACCGGCCCTGAAGCATCCAGGGGTTACCCAGAGTGTGTAGTCCCGAGGCATTTGCTAGAGTGTCTCGAAGCGGAGAGGAGTTTGCCCCTTGCCTCGACTCATGACGGAAATCCAATTTCCAATACGTGTATTTCGGCTTTAATTGTAGAACTAGTATGGCGACATAGTGGTATGGGGCGCTTATGCTGTCTATGATTTATATTTATGATTGAAATTGTTTTGACACTATACACTTATTATAGTATCAAATGATTTGTTTTAAACGTACCAAGCATGTTTGGCTGTTATAAGGTAAAACCCTATCCTCCGGCTTGCGTTGCATTGTGTGATGGGACCTGGGTCTTATAATAGCTTCATTTTTCGAAAAAGCATTGCGCTGTTTATTCTATATGCACTGGTATTCTTGGGAGGAAACCCGTTCCGTGTTATACGGCGTGGTCCCTTGAATTACTCTCTTTTAAAGTAAAGTTTTAAATAACTGTTTTAGTTCTCACACCAGTCACATGACTGACCTGGAGTTTATTGTTTTAACCTAAACTCTGGGTGTCCCTATTTTCCGCACGGGCAGCTAGTAGTCTTGGTTTTGCAGATTTATATTCACAGGATCCTGATTTACAGCTGGAACGATGCTCGGAAAGCTCTGTATCCATGTATTACTTTCAGTTGTGTTTTGTATTATTTTCCGCTGCTATGTAATTTGTTGTAATCTCTGATAATTATCGAATGTAATTTATTCAATTATACTCTGTATATTCTTGTATCTGATGGAATTGTTGTAATAGCAATGAAATGTTCTGCCGTCTGCGTTCTGATTTGTCCTGTTCTCAAACGATCAGGGGTTTCGAACGGTCTTTGTCAGTTTAACGACTGATTCGGATCGAGCGAAATTCCCGGCCGTCACATTTGGTATCAGAGCTTTGGTTTACAGAGCTCGAGAACAAGACACATTAGAACCATACGAAAGAATTCATCAGATATTGGATTAGCAAAATCCAATTAGAATGACTCGTTAGAGATAGGATCAGTAGTATCCTAGAACGAGTGTGAAGAGTATATTTTTCAAATGAAAACAATTTTGTTTTGAAAATTTAAATCACTTTATACGTATTTGATTATTTATTTATTTTGAATATGGACAATCTAGTATATAAAGATTTTGCATATACGCGTCATGAACGTATATTCGAAGTTTTGATATATTAGATAGATATAGAATCACATTCTAGTCGCCCGGACATGATTCTGATGATGGCGCGCCATCACCAGTATTTATGTTCGAGTTTCGAAGGTTTGATTTCTATATATTTCCATTAGACTGGTGTGAGAACCAAAACTAATATAGATAGATTCATTTGTTGTGATTTGGCACCAAAAACATGATTTTTGTATAAGTATCAAAATTATGAATTTGAAACGTTAATTCACTAATTGATTGATGTTTGTGTTGTTTGTTTATTTGTTTGATAATTTTGAACCATTATGCCTAATAGAATCAAATATTGAATTGTATTGAAAATTGGTCGCATTTGTATGCATCTATATATACTTACATTGAACAGGTCATAGCAAGGAGGCTAGAGCCGAAGAATAAAATTTGTTTGCCCGACAAATAGGTACATGTTTACTATAATTTACTGTTTTGTTTGGGTGATGATGATTTTATGAGCCTATTGGCAAGCCGCTTGGCTTTTTCTTTTTCTTTTTGAGATCAGAAGGCCTATATGGCAATTTCGGTTTTTCCCGTGGCTCCCGGTGCAGGGGAGGATATGGCGAAATTTTTCGAAAATTTAGGGTGTTAGCCAAATTTTTGAAATTTTGAAAATTCTCAAAAACTGAAAAGTTGGAGAACGGAAGCCAGATCGAACGTAGAGTTGATTAATCAAACCACTTTCGACTTTGTTCCTTTTCGGGGACGAAAAGTTTTAAGTGGGGGAGATTGTAATAACCCGAAAATCTGGGCCAGTTTAAAATTTTTATTTTAGCGAATTTTGAATATTTAAAATAGATTATTTTAAATAAAAACGACAAGAAATTTATTTTGAATATAATTCGAAGGTATATATTATATACGTCGTCGTTAGAATATAAATAATTATATATAATTATAAATAGAATTGAAAATGGCGCGGTAGTTCGATAATTCGATTTCAAACTTCAATTGAATGTACCGGGTGCAAAACAATCCGGATTTTAGTGAAACCAAAAATAATAGGATCTAATTGATGATATCTTTCCAACGAATCCGAAAAATTGAAATTTCATAACGGGAATCAAAAGATATGTCCAGTTGAAAATTCTGAATAGTCGCTATGGAATTCAGGCCCTTAAAAATGGGAATTTTGCAAACGACCTCGGATTTCGACGAAACCACTTTTGTTGGGTCCGTGATGTCAAATTATTGCTAGATTCCAAATTTCATAATTTTTCGAATCAATATGTGAGCGTGGCGAAGGAAAACGCGTTTGACCAGTTTCAGTTGATTTTAGTCGACTGGAAATTGGCCATTTTTCAAACGGTCTCAGAATTTGACGAAATTAGTTTTGTTAGGACCGTATCGCCAATACGAAACTAGAAATAATTTTTCTGAAATTTTTCGGGTCCGTATGTGGCCCCGGTAATTTGAAAAGTACGTTCAAAATTGAATATATAAGGATTTAAATTTAAATTTGAATGAAAACTGATCGTAACAATCGAATTAGCTTGCGAAACATATCCCATTGTGTTCAGAATGAGGGTAATACGCTAGGAACGACAGTCGTTGGGTCTCGTTTGGAGGTCAAATATAAAAGTCAACTTTAGTGGATAAAATAATTATTAATTAATAATAACTCACCCCTCCTTATTCTCTCTCCCCTTTATTCGTTCAGAAACCCGATGGAAAAAAAATAGAAAAGGGCGGAGCCCTAGCGCCGCCGCCGGATCCGGTCGCTCGCCCCTCCCTTGCTGCGCGCCTCCGCTAGGGAGCAGCCCCCTCCCCCTTGCTATGACCACCTCAAATCCCGCTCCTCCAGGCCGCGACCCAAGCCCTGAACCCCCCGAAACCGCCAGCCAACGCCTCCTCCTGCCTCCTAGCCCCAGCGCCGCCTGCCTGAGCGCCTCCCTCCACCTGCACGCACACCGACGCAGCCATCTTCCACCCCCACCTCCGATTCAACAGCGAACACCCTCCTCCTCTGAAAGCAACTGTAAGTTTTATAATTTCTTTTACTTTATCTAAAATCTGAAATTTATATTGTTTTAAAAACTGAAAATATATTATTTAAAAACTGAAATTTATATTGTTTAAAAACTGAAAATAACATTGTTTTTGAAACTAAATTGACATTGCTTTGAAAATATAAACTAGAGTTGTTTTTGAAAATATAAACTAGAGTTGTTTTTGAAAATATAAACTAGAGTTGTTCTTGAAAAATATAACCTAGAATGTTGATTTTGAAAAATAAGATTTTTATTGAAAAGTAAAAATATAATTTTTATTCATATGAATGACATGTATAAATTGGATTTTTATTGTTTGAATAGAAAAGTAAAAATAGCAATATGAAAGAGTAATAAAAATATGATTTTTATATTTTTAAAGTATTAAAAATATGATTTTTATATTTTTAAAGTATCAAAATATATAATCTTTACTATATAGAAGGCGTAAAAATATGATTTTTGTTTATGTAGAGGATTTAAAAATATAATTTTTACATGATAGGAATATTAGCAATGAAATCTTTATTTTTATAAAGGCGAAGACTATATTTTTATAAAGGCGAAATCTTTATTTTTATAAAGGCGAAGACTATTTTTTTATAAAGGCGAAATCTTTATTTTTATAAAGGCGAAGACTATATTTTTATAAAGGCGAAATCTTTATTTTTATAAAGGCGAAGACTATATTTTTATAAAGGCGAAATCTTTATTTTTATAAAGGCGAAGACTATATTTTTATAAAGGCGAAATCTTTATTTTTATAAAGGCGAAATCTATATTTTTGAAATGGGATTTTTATATATTGAATAGAAAAGTAAAAATTCGATTTTTATATATAGAACAACAAAGTAAAAATTCGATTTTTACATATGTAGTGGCTACAGGAACGAAGGTGATAAAAAGGCGAGAACAACAAAGATTTTTATAAATGAAGAGTCGTGGTATTGGATAGCTATTGGTGAGAATTTCTCACTCTTCAATTTCTTTTCTAGTTATATATATACTAGGATGCAGACGGTGCTTAGTAGCACCCGACACAATCGTCCACAGACCATGGACTTGTTTGTTTGATTTCAAAAATTAGTTAGATTATTTGATTGAAATTTGACTGTTGGGTGAATTGAAATTGATGTGTGAATGGCGTGGGCCTTCACTAGACCGAGGATAAGGCTAGGCCTCGTCCCGTTTCTAGTATCGTGCCGTTATGCCGCCGAAATTTTCTAAAATAAGTTAGAAAAATAGAAAATATCATTTTATTTAAAGAATGAACTGAATAGAAATTCGTATGTTGAAATAAAATATTTTATCGTTAAAAATATAATTTTTAACATGAAAGTGAATAAAATAAAATATTCATTTACAAACCCGACGGTTTGTTTATGTACACCTATTTGAAGGACATTGATTGGGTCGATAAATTTTACACATCGCCCAACTGCACAAATAAAATATGTGTTTGATTGTTTGAAACCCCACACGGGTATTGGGATGAAATTTGAAGTTCACTCATCCTGATTGATTAAATATGTCGATCGATTGATTGACAGGCTGTCATAAGCGTTAGATATCTATATTTGATGCTTATACAGTGTAGTGCACTTTGGTTGATGATTGATTATTTTTCAATGCTATTATATACGGGTGATGTATGAAAATCCATATAATTAACATTATATGGTGATTGTTTGGGCCTCATTCCAATTTGAAAAATAAAGAATAATATAAAATAAATGTTCATGTGTTGACTGTACTCATCCGTTGAGATTAGTCATGTGTTGAACGAAATATTTTAATAATAAAATTTACATCTTTATCAATATAAAATAAAGGTTCATGTGTTGACCGTACTCATCCGTTGAGATTAGTCATGTGTTGAACGAAATATTTGAAGTAGAAATATTAGAAAACGAAATATTTGAAATAGAAATGTTTAAAAAGGAAATATTTGAAATAGAATATGTGAAAATAGAAGTATATGAAGCCGTGTTGATTAGATTGACGCCATTTTGACGTGAACGATATTTATATCGATTTTATTCATTTTAAAATGAATATTGAAAAGTGATTTCGAAATCGAATATTTTGAAATGAAATTTGAATTGAGTCGAATATTTTGAAATGAAATTTGAATTGAATCGAATAGAAAACCAATTTGAATTGAATCGAATAGAAAACCAATTTGAATTGAATCGAATAGAAAACCAATTTGAATTGAATCGAATAGAAAATCAATTGAATTTGAATCGAATAGAAAACCAATTTGAATTGAATCGAATAGAAAATCAATTGAAAATGAATTGAATATAAAACGATTTCGAAATGAATTGAATATAAAACGATTTCGAAATGAATTGAATATAAAACGATTTCGAAATGAATTGAATATAAAACGATTTCGAAATGAATTGAATATAAAACGATTTCGAAATGAATTGAATAGAAAGCGAATTTGATTTCAATTGAATATATAACGAATTTGATTTGAATAGAAAGCGAATTTGATTTCAATTGAATATATAACGAATTTGATTTGAATAGAAAACGAAATGAATTCAAATTGAATTGAAATTTGAATTGAATAGAAATGAATTTTAAACGAATTTATAAGGAAAAATTCAATTTTGATTTGAATGGAAATGGAAGTTGAAATTGTTTTTGAAATGAATTTAAAACTATTTATAAAATTCGTTTTAAATAGGAATCGACGAAATATATATTATATATATTATATATATAATATAATGGCCTGAATAGAACGCGCCGTGCCGCGGCAGTTCGTGAATTTCGACCATTTATTTCAAACGGATATTACGGGAGATCCGTCCGTCGGATTCTCCTAAAACCGGAACCGTTGGGTTCGTATCGAAAAGAGCTTTCTAACGAATATTTGAAATTCAAAATCAAACGGTTGGATTTGGAGATACGTCCAAATCAAATTTGAGAAAGGTCGTTGTAAGTGCAGTTCGATGGCCGTTGATGGAAATCGACTGTACGGGCCTTGATAAAATTATTAAAAATATCAATAATTTGTGTAAAATCATAAGAAATGATTTGGGAAAAATTGGGGTGAAAAACTCCATATTTGAAAAGATAAAAATGGATTTTTATTGAAATGAACTAGTTTTGAACTAAATTTAAAACCCAATTATTTTTAAATGAATAAATTAGATTTAAAAAGGGGTTTTAAATAATCGGAATTTCCAATATATTTGATTGGATTTGAAATGGGTTTATCGTGAACGGTGTTTTAAATAACACTAGTTCTTTAACCCAGTAAAAGGAGTTTTAACGAATCTGCAATTAGGTTGAAATGTGAATCTATAATCTAAATTATCAAATTTAGAAATGAGCGAGAATGGAGTATCGCTAGTTTTGCTCCAAAGCGATAGTTAAATCTTTAATTAGATTTGAACGTGAAATGGTAATTAATTTTACCGATAACACCATGGTGTTAGATATGGAGTATTACCAGTTTTGCTTCATGGGATGAATAGGTTGGGATTGGGAAATAAAATAAATAATTACTTCGGTACGGTTCGCTAATCTCGACTAGTTTGGAAAAACCATAATCTGGTTTGAAACGACATCCAAAGGAAGATTGAAGGATAAATTTTAAAGAATTTATCTTGGATAAAATTAATGGGAACTTTTCCCTGAGAATATGAATTGGAATGAGGCGTATGTTGTGTTTGTGTAACATTCGTTTTAATATACGCGGGTTGTTCGGAAAGTCCGGGTTTATACCCATTCTGAATAACCGATTCGACGATAAGTCGAAGATGAAGACGGCAGTCGAAGACCGGAAGTCTTCAGATCCTTTGGATAATTACTGACGATCCTGATTGGCCTGTACACCCAAGAGGATGGAAATAGTTGGTGGTCGTCCAAACGTACTTGGAGATGGATGGATATGCGAGGAAAGTGCCTCCGGTTTCGTTCAGACCCAGAACGGACTTGTAAATGGATTGTGTGTCTGACATTGGATTTTATTCTGTGTTGATTGATTTCTGTTAAATATATATCTATTTGGCGGCGGAGAATTTATTCTTTTGCTTAACGCCCTTCTCTGAGACGTACGAGCTTAGAGGTTATATATCGATAGATATCAATCGCACGGCATGAATTGCCTGTGTGGCACGCTGAGATGCAATGATCAAGGCTTCTGTTGAAAAGCAAAGTCTTGTGGTTGATGATCAAAGCATGACCTTTGTGGCGTAGCTTTGTGTATAATGAGAATTCGCGAGCCTCGCACCCCGGTATGAGTTAAAAACGGGATAAGGACTGCAGGGAGAGCACGACGTTCCTTTCTAGCTTTGGTGGTGTCAGTGACTCACCAGCCCTGACATTTATATACTTTTCACCTATGTGGTTATTGGATGAGGCGCCTCGATTATAGGTCTGTAAGGACCGGGAAACGTGTGTTCAGGAATAAATAATCCTCTAACGTAAGTGAGGACCGGCCCTGAAGCATCCAGGGGTTACCCAGAGTGTGTAGTCCCGAGGCATTTGCTAGAGTGTCTCGAAGCGGAGAGGAGCTTGCCCCTTGCCTCGACTCATGACGGAAATCCAATTTCCAATACGTGTATTTCGGCTTTAATTGTAGAACTAGTATGGCGACATAGTGGTATGGGGGCACTTATGCCGTCTATGATTTATATTTATGATTGAAATTGTTTTGACACTATACACTTATTATAGTATCAAATGATTTGTTTTAAACGTACCAAGCATGTTTGGCTGTTATAAGGTAAAACCCTATCCTCCGGCTTGCGTTGCATTGTGTGATGGGACCTGGGTCTTATAATAGCTTCATTTTTCGAAAAAGCATTGCGCTGTTTATTCTATATGCACTGGTATTCTTAGGAGGAAACCTGTTCCGTGTTATACGGCGTGGTCCCTTGAATTACTCTCTTTTAAAGTAAAGTTTTAAATAACTGTTTTAGTTCTCACACCAGTCACATGACTGACCTGGAGTTTATTGTTTTAACCTAAACTCTGGGTGCCCCTATTTTCCGCACGGGCAGCTAGTAGTCTTGGTTTTGCAGATTTATATTCACAGGATCCTGATTTACAGCTGGAACGATGCTCGGAAAGCTCTGTATCCATGTATTACTTTCAGTTGTGTTTTGTATTATTTTCCGCTGCTATGTAATTTGTTGTAATCTCTGATAATTATCGAATGTAATTTATTCAATTATACTCTGTATATTCTTGTATCTGATGGAATTGTTGTAATAGCAATGAAATGTTCTGCCGTCTGCGTTCTGATTTGTCCTGTTCTCAAACGATCAGGGGTTTCGAACGGTCTTTGTCGGTTTAACGACTGATTCGGATCGAGCGAAATTCTCGGCCGTCACATTTGGTATCAGAGCTTTGGTTTACAGAGCTCGAGAACAAGACACATTAGAACCATACGAAAGAATTCATCAGATATTGGATTAGCAAAATCCAATTAGAATGACTCGTTAGAGATAGGATCAGTAGTATCCTAGAACGAGTGTGAAGAGTATATTTTTCAAATGAAAACAATTTTGTTTTGAAAATTTAAATCACTTTATACGTATTTGATTATTTATTTATTTTGAATATGGACAATCTAGTATATAAACATTTTGCATATACGCGTCATGAACGTATATTCGAAGTTTTGATATATTAGATAGATATAGAATCACATTCTAGTCGCCTGGACATGATTCTGATGATGGCGCGCCATCACCAGTATTTATGTTCGAGTTTCGAAGGTTTGATTTCTATATATTTCCATTAGACTGGTGTGAGAACCAAAACTAATATAGATAGATTCATTTGTTGTGATTTGGCACCAAAAACATGATTTTTGTATAAGTATCAAAATTATGAATTTGAAATGTTAATTCACTAATTGATTGATGTTTGTGTTGTTTGTTTATTTGTTTGATAATTTTGAACCATTATGCCTAATAGAATCAAATATTGAATTGTATTGAAAATTGGTCGCATTTGTATGCATCTATATATACTTACATTGAACAGGTCATAGCAAGGAGGCTAGAGCCGAAGAATAAAATTTGTTTGCCCGACAAATAGGTACATGTTTACTATAATTTACTGTTTTGTTTGGGTGATGATGATTTTATGAGCCTATTGGCTAGCCGCTTGGCTTTTTCTTTTTGAGATCAGAAGGCCTATATGGCAATTTCGGGATTTTCACGTGGCTCCCGGTGCAGGGGAGGTTATGGCGAAATTTTTCGAAAATTTAGGGTGTTAGCCAAATTTTTGAAATTTTGAAAATTCTCAAAAACTGAAAAGTTGGAGAACGGAAGCCAGATCGAATGTAGAGTTGATTAATCAAACCACTTTCGACTTTGTTCCTTTTCGGGGACGAAAAGTTTTAAGTGGGGGAGATTGTAATAACCCGAAAATCTGGGCCAGTTTAAAAATTTTATTTTAGCGAATTTTGAATATTTAAAATAGATTATTTTAAATAAAAACGACAAGAAATTTATTTTGAATATAATTCGAAGGTATATATTATATACGTCGTCGTTAGAATATAAATAATTATATATAATTATAAATAGAATTGAAAATGGCGCGGTAGTTCGATAATTCGATTTCAAACTTCAATTGAATGTACCGGGTGCAAAACAATCCGGATTTTAGTGAAACCAAAAATAATAGGATCTAATTGATGATATCTTTCCAACGAATCCGAAAAATCGAAATTTCATAACGGGAATCAAAAGATATGTCCAGTTGAAAATTTTGAATAGTCGCTATGGAATTCAGGCCCTTAAAAATGGGAATTTTGCAAACGACCTCGGATTTCGACGAAACCACTTTTGTTGGGTCCGTGATGTCAAATTATTGCTAGATTCCAAATTTCATAATTTTTCGAATCAATATGTGAGCGTGGCGAAGGAAAACGCGTTTGACCAGTTTCAGTTGATTTTAATCGACTGGAAATTGGCCATTTTTCAAACGGTCTCAGAATTTGATGAAATTATTTTTGTTAGGACCGTATCGCCAATACGAAACTACAAATAATTTTTCTGAAATTTTTCGGGTCCGTATGTGGCCCCGGTAATTTGAAAAGTACGTTCAAAATTGAATATATAAGGATTTAAATTTTAATTTGAATGAAAACTGATCGTAACAATCGAATTGGCTTGCGAAACATATCCCATTGTGTTCAGAATGAGGGTAATACGCTAGGAACGACAGTCGTTGGGTCTCGTTTGGAGGTCAAATATAAAAGTCAACTTTAGTGGATAAAATAATAATTAATTAATAATAACTCACCCCTCCTTATTCTCTCTCCCCCTTTATTCGTTCAGAAACCCGATGGAAAAAAAATAGAAAAGGGCGGAGCCCTAGCGCCGTCGCCGGATCCGGTCGCTCGCCCCTCCCTTGCTGCGTGCCTCCGCTAGGGAGCAGCCCCCTCCCCCTTGCTCTGACCACCTCAAATCCCGCTCCTCCAGGCCGCGACCCAAGCCCTGAACCCCCCGAAACCACCAGCCAACGCCTCCTCCTGCCTCCTAGCCCCAGCGCCGCCTGCCTGAGCGCCTCCCTCCACCTGCACGCACACCGACGCAGCCATCTTCCACCCCCACCTCCGATTCAACAGCGAACACCCTCCTCCTCTGAAAGCAACTGTAAGTTTTATAATTTCTTTTACTTTATCTAAAATCTGAAATTTATATTGTTTTAAAAACTGAAAATATATTATTTAAAAACTGAAATTTATATTGTTTAAAAACTGAAAATAACATTGTTTTTGAAACTAAATTGACATTGCTTTGAAAATATAAACTAGAGTTGTTTTTGAAAATATAAACTAGAGTTGTTTTTGAAAATATAAACTAGAGTTGTTCTTGAAAAATATAACCTAGAATGTTGATTTTGAAAAATAAGATTTTTATTGAAAAGTAAAAATATAATTTTTATTCATATGAATGACATGTATAAATTGGATTTTTATTGTTTGAATAGAAAAGTAAAAATAGCAATATGAAAGAGTAATAAAAATATGATTTTTATATTTTTAAAGTATTAAAAATATGATTTTTATATTTTTAAAGTATCAAAATATATAATCTTTACTATATAGAAGGCGTAAAAATATGATTTTTGTTTATGTAGAGAATTTAAAAATATAATTTTTACATGATAGGAATATTAGCAATGAAATCTTTATTTTTATAAAGGCGAAGACTATATTTTTATAAAGGCGAAATCTTTATTTTTATAAAGGCGAAGACTATATTTTTATAAAGGCGAAATCTTTATTTTTATAAAGGCGAAGACTATATTTTTATAAAGGCGAAATCTTTATTTTTATAAAGGCGAAGACTATATTTTTATAAAGGCGAAATCTTTATTTTTATAAAGGCGAAGACTATATTTTTATAAAGGCGAAATCTTTATTTTTATAAAGGCGAAATCTATATTTTTGAAATGGGATTTTTATATATTGAATAGCAAAGTAAAAATTCGATTTTTATATATAGAACAACAAAGTAAAAATTCGATTTTTACATATGTAGTGGCTACAGCAACGAAGGTGATAAAAAGGCGAGAACAACAAAGATTTTTATAAATGAAGAGTCGTGGTATTGGATAGCTATTGGTGAGAATTTCTCACTCTTCAATTTCTTTTCTAGTTATATATATACTAGGATGCAGACGGTGCTTAGTAGCACCCGACACAATCGTCCACAGACCATGGACTTGTTTGTTTGATTTCAAAAATTAGTTAGATTATTTGATTGAAATTTTACTGTTGGGTGAATTGAAATTGATGTGTGAATGGCGTGGGCCTTCACTAGACCGGGGATAAGGCTAGGCCTCGTCCCGTTTCTAGTATCGTGCCGTTATGCCGCCGAAATTTTCTAAAATAAGTTAGAAAAATAGAAAATATCATTTTATTTAAAGAATGAACTGAATAGAAATTCGTATGTTGAAATAAAATATTTTATCGTTAAAAATATAATTTTTAACATGAAAGTGAATAAAATAAAATATTCATTTACAAACCCGACGGTTTGTTTATGTACACCTATTTGAAGGACATTGATTGGGTCGATAAATTTTACACATCGCCCAACTGCACAAATAAAATATGTGTTTGATTGTTTGAAACCCCACACGGGTATTGGGATGAAATTTGAAGTTCACTCATCCTGATTGATTAAATATGTCGATCGATTGATTGACAGGCTGTCATAAGCGTTAGATATCTATATTTGATGCTTATACAGTGTAGTGCACTTTGGTTGATGATTGATTATTTTTCAATGCTATTATATACGGGTGATGTATGAAAATCCATATAATTAACATTATATGGTGATTGTTTGGGCCTCATTCCAATTTGAAAAATAAAGAATAATATAAAATAAATGTTCATGTGTTGACTGTACTCATCCGTTGAGATTAGTCATGTGTTGAACGAAATATTTTAATAATAAAATTTACATCTTTATCAATATAAAATAAAGGTTTATGTGTTGACCGTACTCATCCGTTGAGATTAGTCATGTGTTGAACGAAATATTTGAAGTAGAAATATTTGAAGTAGAAATATTAGAAAACGAAATATTTGAAATAGAAATGTTTAAAAAGGAAATATTTGAAATAGAATATGTGAAAATAGAAGTATATGAAGCCGTGTTGATTAGATTGACGCCATTTTGACGTGAACGATATTTATATCGATTTTATTCATTTTAAAATGAATATTGAAAAGTGATTTCGAAATCGAATATTTTGAAATGAAATTTGAATTGAATCGAATATTTTGAAATGAAATTTGAATTGAATCGAATAGAAAACCAATTTGAATTGAATCGAATAGAAAACCAATTTGAATTGAATCGAATAGAAAACCAATTTGAATTGAATCGAATAGAAAACCAATTTGAATTGAATCGAATAGAAAACCAATTTGAATTGAATCGAATAGAAAATCTATTGAATTTGAATCGAATAGAAAACCAATTTGAATTGAATCGAATAGAAAATCAATTGAAAATGAATTGAATATAAAACGATTTCGAAATGAATTGAATATAAAACGATTTCGAAATGAATTGAATATAAAACGATTTCGAAATGAATTGAATATAAAACGATTTCGAAATGAATTGAATATAAAACGATTTCGAAATGAATTGAATATAAAACGATTTCGAAATGAATTGAATAGAAAGCGAATTTGATTTCAATTGAATATATAACGAATTTGATTTGAATAGAAAGCGAATTTGATTTCAATTGAATATATAACGAATTTGATTTGAATAGAAAACGAAATGAATTCAAATTGAATTGAAATTTGAATTGAATAGAAATGAATTTTAAAACGAATTTATAAGGAAAAATTCAATTTTGATTTGAATGGAAATGGAAGTTGAAATTGTTTTTGAAATGAATTTAAAACTATTTATAAAATTCATTTTAAATAGGAATCGACGAAATATATATTATATATATTATATATATAATATAATGGCCTGAATAGAACGCGCCGCGCCGCGGCAGTTCGTGAATTTCGACCATTTATTTCAAACGGATATTACGGGAGATCCGTCCGTCGGATTCTCCTAAAACCGGAACCGTTGGGTTTGTATCGAAAAAAGCTTTCTAACGAATATTTGAAATTCAAAATCTAATGGTTGGATTTGGAGATACGTCCAAATAAAATTTGAAAAAGGTCGTTGTAAGTGCAGTTCGATGGCCGTTGATGGAAATCGACTGTACGGGCCTTGATAAAATTATTAAAAATATCAATAATTTGTGTAAAATCATAAGAAATGATTTGGGAAAAATTGGGGTGAAAAACTCCATATTTGAAAAGATAAAAATGGATTTTTATTGAAATGAACTAGTTTTGAACTAAATTTAAAACCCAATTATTTTTAAATGAATAAATTAGATTTAAAAAGGGGTTTTAAATAATCGGAATTTCCAATATATTTGATTGGATTTGAAATGGGTTTATCGTGAACGGTG
Source organism: Allium sativum (assembly GCA_030737875.1). Taxonomy (NCBI): domain Eukaryota; kingdom Viridiplantae; phylum Streptophyta; class Magnoliopsida; order Asparagales; family Amaryllidaceae; genus Allium; species Allium sativum. Next base: position 384,785,832 of record CM060915.1, read on the forward strand.
TTTTAAATAACACTAGTTCTTTAACCCAGTAAAAGGAGTTTTAACGAATCTGCAATTAGGTTGAAATGTGAATCTATAATCTAAATTATCAAATTTAGAAATGAGCGAGAATGGAGTATCGCCAGTTTTGCTCCAAAGCGATAGTTAAATCTTTAATTAGATTTGAACGTGAAATGGTAATTAATTTTACCGATAACACCATGGTGTTAGATATGGAGTATTACCAGTTTTGCTTCATGGGATGAATAGGTTGGGATTGGGAAATAAAATAAATAATTACTTCGGTACGGTTCGCTAATCTCGACTAGTTTGGAAAAACCATAATCTGGTTTGAAACGACATCCAAAGGAAGATTAAAGGATAAATTTTAAAGAATTTATCTTGGATAAAATTAATGGGAACTTTTCCCTGAGAATATGAATTGGAATGAGGCGTATGTTGTGTTTGTGTAACATTCGTTTTAATATACGCGGGTTGTTCGGAAAGTCCGGGTTTATACCCATTCTGAATAACCGATTCGACGATAAGTCGAAGATGAAGACGGCGGTCGAAGACCGGAAGTCTTCAGATCGTTTGGATAATTACTGACGATCCTGATTGGGATGTACACCCAAGAGGATGGAAATAGTTGGTGGTCGTCCAGACGTACTTGGAGATGGATGGATATGCGAGGAAAGTGCCTCCGGTTTCGTTCAGACCCAGAACGGACTTGTAAATGGATTGTGTGTCTGACATTGGATTTTATTCTGTGTTGATTGATTTCTGTTAAATATATATCTGTTTGGCGGCGGAGAATTTATTCTTTTACTTAACGCCCTTCTCTGAGACGTACGAGCTTAGAGGTTATATATCGATAGATATCAATCGCACGGCATGAATTGCCTGTGTGGCACGCTGAAATGCAATGATCAAGGCTTCTGTTGAAAAGCAAAGTCTTGTGGTTGATGATCAAAGCATGGCCTTTGTGGCATAGCTTTGTGTATAACGAGAATTCGCGAACCTCACACCCCGGTATGAGTTAAAAACGGGATAAGGACTACAGGGAGAGCACGACGTTTCTTTCTAGCTTTGGTGGTGTCAGTGACTTACCAGCCCTGACATTTATATACTTTTCACCTATGTGGTTGTTGGATGAGGCGCCTCGATTATAGGTCTGTAAGGACCGGGAAACGTGTGTTCAGGAATAAATAATCCTCTAACGTAAGTGAGGACCGGCCCTGAAGCATCCAGGGGTTACCCAGAGTGTGTAGTCCCGAGGCATTTGCTAGAGTGTCTCTAAGCGGAGAGGAGCTTGCCCCTTGCCTCGACTCATGACGGAAATCCAATTTCCAATACGTGTATTTCGGCTTTAATTGTAGAACTAGTATGGCGACATAGTGGTATGGGGCACTTATGCCGTCTAAGATTTATATTTATGATTGAAATTGTTTTGACACTATACACTTATTATAGTATCAAATGATTTGTTTTAAACGTACCAAGCATGTTTGGATGTTATAAGGTAAAACCCTATCCTCCGGCTTGTGTTGCATTGTGTGATGGGACCTGGGTCTTATAATAGCTTCATTTTTCGAAAAAGCATTGCGTTGTTTATTCTATATGCACTGGTATTCTTGGGAGGAAACCCGTTCCGTGTTATACGGCGTGGTCCCTTGAATTACTCTCTTTTAAAGTAAAGTTTTAAATAACTGTTTTAGTTCTCACACCAGTCACATGACTGACCTGGAGTTTATTGTTTTAACCTAAACTCTGGGTGCCCCTATTTTCCGCACGGGCAGCTAGTAGTCTTGGTTTTGCAGATTTATATTCACAGGATCCTGATTTACAGCTGGAATGATGCTCGGAAAGCTCTGTATCCGTGTATTACTTTCAGTTGTGTTTTGTATTATTTTCCGCTGCTATGTAATTGGTTGTAATCTCTGATAATTATCGAATGTAATTTATTCAATTATACTCTGTATATTCTTGTATCTGATGGAATTGTTGTAATAGCAATGAAATGTTCTGCCGTCTGCGTTCTGATTTGTCCTGTTCAAACGATCAGGGGTTTCGAACGGTCTTTGTCGGTTTAACGACTGATTCGGATCGAGCGAAATTCCCGACCGTCACACATCTTCAACTTGATCACCACTAAGGGTAAAAACACTCATCTTTTTTCTGCAAAACAAAAGCAAAAAAAAGAAAACTGTCATATAAAATAATTTAGCTGCATATAAAATGTTGCGTACAAGTGAATCAAGTGATACATATAGAAGTAATACATGTAGATTTGTTAATGCCAACAAAGTGAGTGCGCCTCCTTGTTCTGAAATTGCCCCTTCTTTATGTATAATACATTAAAAAAACACGTGCAGATTAGATAATGGACTAAATAAACCTGTATGATCTTTGTATATCCCATTAAACCATAAAAGGTAAATCAAACTGAATCATGCAGTTGCAGTGTAGCTCCTAATCCATGGTCTTTGCTCGTTAGCTCATGGGGTGTAAGTATTCATTAGCCCGAATGGAACAAATAAAGCAAACCAAATTGGTTAAACAAATCTAATTTATTTATTTTTGTTTAGTTTATTTCTATTTCAATATTTGTTTAGTTTTGCTTTCATTTTGGTTTTCATTTTCTTGACATCGAATTAAACCAAAATGTACTCAATTTATTCTTAACATCTTAAATATCAGTGACCATTTAACTGCTTATATTATTATCCTAACATATTGTTTAATGGTCAATTTTGATTCAAATTTTCTTCGTATTGTTTTTCTTCCAATTCATAAGGTTATTTTTTAAAAGGAATGGGTTTTGTTTTGCAATCACATCGACACATATCTGTATACAACGACGAACACCACAAATTATTTGACTATATTATTTTGATACCACAAGGTTCTAGCTAATTTAAACCTAGCCAATAAAACATAATGAAGTGACTAATCAAATCATCGATATTTACTAAAAATCAAAAGAAACAAACTTACCGATTATGCTTGGATTTGATACGCGAGACGGCGAGAGTCCGATGCTGGTGCCGCGGCTGCTGCCGGTGTTCTTGGATTTGATGCGTGACACGAGTTCTTCAATTGACAATCTTGGGTTGAATCAATTCAATGATTATATTTATCTAGGGCTCGGATTTGAATCTCTGAAGTGAAATGACGAAGACAGTGGTGGCTTGGTAAAGTGAAAGGGGGTAAGAAAGAAACCCTAGGCCGTAAATTAAATGGATGCCCGGAAGCCTAGACTAGGATCTGGGCTCGCTGGGCCTTGTTTTTAATAAAAAATGGGTGTATGTAAATTTTAAACTAAAGAAATAAAAATATGTTTTAATTTAAATAGTTTCACAGGTTCATAAGTGGGTTCATGGGTCAACCCGTGACCCACCCGTTTATTAAACGGGTCAGAGTGGGTTGACCCGAAATTGACCCGTTTATAAGTGGGTCGGGTCGGGTTTTCATCGTACGGGCTACGAGTCGTGTTTTGGGTCATGTACGAAATTGACGGCCCTAATTTATAGCGACCTGTATTTGAAATGGATTTAAGCATAGCTTAAAAACTATAAATCTCCAAAAATTAATCCAATTAACTTCAAACTTTGCATAAAACAAATTAATTATAATATAAGACTATTCGAAAGATCAATTTGAATTGAAATCATTACTTGTATACTTAACTTTATTTTCCAAATTTACGATTCATAATCGATTTCAAAATTGAACAAGCCATTTATATTAGAACTGTTATCAAAATTGTTTCTATCTTTATAAAGTTGTTCGTATATACATCAATTTCATTTCCAAACTGTTTTGGATTTCAAATTCAAAACTTTATTTTCATGCTCAACTCTTAATATTAAATTAATGAAATCATTTATATTTCCAATTGAGAAGGGGGCCAAATCAATCACCCGTATAATTCTACAATTGGGGTGTCGTGGGTGTGTACAACATACAACAAATACATAGGAATATACGAACATGCATAACACTCAACAATAATATCATCAATAATGTTAATTCCTACGTGTAAGGGTTACGACACTTAATTTATTAGTGTATATGTGTCATTAACTATGAATCCATTCATCCAACATCATAAATATATATTTAACATCCATAATTAAATATATAAACAAATAAGTGTGAAGAGTTCTCATCGACATATCTAATCCGCCAAATTTATCGTAGGATATTAACTGTACCAATGGACATCGTAACCATGCACCGTTCTCTAACTTTTTTGACTCTGAAAATAGGTCAACTTCCCTCTGGTCTTTGTATTGGCTACATTCTGAATTTGGAAAAGTGTTCAACTAAAAAGTTGTAGATAATTCTTTTTTCTTCAGTTTCAATAAAATGATTTCTCAATTCTAATCATTTTTTAGGGAGATATGGTCGAAATGGTGGAGGTAATGTTCAGGTTCAGTATAAGACAGCCAGAAAATATTGCCTTCAATGATATGAGTTTTTGGCATAGCTAGGCTCATAATTAGAAGAAGTGATCAACTATGAAGTTGTAGCCATTGAAAAAATACACAATCTAAAAAGAAAAAAAGAATTGCATGATTTGGATCAGTTTAGAGAAAGTTATGGCCTTGGGAAGTTGTTGGTTGTGGGCTGAGATGGAGGCCAAGAAGAATGGAGTAGCGATGCATGGAGATGGTGGTATCGGGGGTGTTTAGCCGGACTTGGGTGGAGGAGGAGGTGGGGAGGTGGTTGGCCATGAGTGGTGGTGGAAAAGGGGCGCACGACCTAAGGAGGGGGATAGGAAAAGGGGAGGATAAGGAGGAGGGACAGAGGAGAAATAGGAAGGAGGAAGCCATGACTAGAAAGCCATGGATGGAGAGGGAAGAACTTAGAAAGGAGGAGGAAAATGAAATGGAATGAGAAAAAGAGGAGAAGAGGGGTTCCTTTTATAAGCTTGTGAGAGGGAGCTTAAGTAATTTTTCCAAGGCTTCCCTTGGAAGTCATCTTAAGCTTCCTTAAGAAGCTTTGTAAATCATGGGATTACACACAAAACTATGGACCATATGCACATGTTATTCACCTACCACTTTGCCATGGTTTTGTAACACTTTTAAAGTGTTTCCAACTTGCTACGCCTTATAGATGTTACTATTTTTCAACGTATATGCTATCGTTTAATCGTTTAAATATCCAATGACTAACATTATTAGAACAGGATGATCTCGTCAACTTATTTAACGTTCAGAATGTAAATTCATTTATTTTAAACTATATTTATTTAACTGAAAAAGAGTACACAAAAAATAGTTTTATAAATACGTATTGGGAAAATTTGTTGTAATAAAATCTAATAAATTCTTACTACAATTATACCATCATATTTTAACAAAATCATATAGCTATTTTATTATCCAAAACGTATTTATATTTATAATTAATTACAAATTCTTATTTAAACCATATTAAATCCATTTATATCTAGAAAATTCAAATTATACCTAAAAATTTAGTTTTAAATTGGTTAAAAATTCTGGATTGTCGCACTTATTTCTTCTTATGCAATTTCATTACAGCTCAGTTTCAGCCCTATTATATTTTAGATGTATTCTTATTTATCTGGGCCTAGGCCATGCGAGAGCCTATGCCATTGTTCTTTTTATTTTTATGTTGAGTTTAGGCCTTCAAGAGCCTAAACCATTTATTCTTTGTTGTTTATGCGTAATTTCAGTTAAAATATGAAATTGATGATAACAACGCAATAGATGAAAATAAGAAATATATGTGAAAAGGACAAATTAGGCTTAATTGGAATTGTGCAATTAAAGTCAATTGAACTGTAACTTTGACAATTGAATAAATGACATTCGATAGACGTTAATGGCGCGTGTTGGGTTGTACAATAAAATTAAACAAAAATGATGTTTATAGACAACCTGTACACTAATGTTTACCTGCAAACTATGAAATGATAGAAAGTTACATAAAGGAAAGTAGCCTTATTAATAAATTTAAATTTTTTAAAATATATAAATTAATAAGCAGGTGTAACAGGAGTCTATTCCAGCAGCGACAGTTAATTAGGGAAAATAAGAGGCTCGTAGTATTAGTTTGCTCCGGCAGTGAGAGTGGACTGATTAGGGAAAATAAAAGGCTAATTAAATTAATTAATTTTTAGTGACCTAGGCGTTTGTTGACTATACTATGAGGGTCTATGATAGCCAGGCGGTCATCAATAATTCTACGGGGGCCTTGGCGCTAGTAAATTAAATATGGGGACTAAGTCTAGGGGTCACTTATGTTGAATTGCATTTTTGGTTAGAGATCTGTATCAGTCAGTGTTCCTTTTTATCACTACATCGAGGTCTCACGAGGAGGCAAAGGCACGCTTATACTATATTGGGTAGTAAGAGGTCAAAATAAGGAGGTGGGTAGTGCACGTTCCAGTGGGGCGGTGAGCGTGCATCGCGCCAATTATGGAAAATAAGATGCTGTAACGCCTATGATTAACGCTATGTCTTTTGAAGCTGATGGGTCGGGCCTGATAAAACTAGGACCATAGTCGACATAGGTTATCACCTTGGGATATGTAAGTCGATCGATGGGTAGTATTAGGAAATTACTTCCTAATTATTTATTTCGGTTTGAGTTGTAGAAGTGTAAAACAATCATAGCTATTATTGGCATTATTATGATCATTATTATCATCACTGTCATTAAATGAGAACAACTAATACTTTATGTAATTCCTATCAGTACTTGTTCGCTTATAGGTGTGCACAAACACTTACCTTTTATGACACTAGAACTACTGTTTTATCTATTTTCCTTAACTTATCAATCGTGCTAGCAATCATAGTAGCTCACCATAAATTAGTCTGACTCATTTTCCTATCTTCTTTCTTCTTTTCTTCCCCCCAGTCTTACAAGAAGGAAGTATATAGTTCAGATTTCATTGTTAATTCTATCTTGAAGGATTTGTTCAAAAGATGGATTGCTTTCTGTTTCTTTTCCAAGGTTAGGTTGTATCTTTTTGGCTATTTAGGAATAATATTATTTTGTACTCTGATGTTGTTTTGACTGAGATTTTGAGACATGATATCTTGTAACATTTTGGCTAAAATGAAATAAATATGGGTTTTCTGTCATTTTAATATAAATTGTTTTCTTCTTCGGCTGTAAATTTAGTATTTTATGTCATGTGAAATCTTAGTCTCTTTGATATTTTATGTCTTTATACCTACGATGCTCTTTATTTCCTTAATGAAATCCACATACGGTTGACGTTAAGAAATATGGAGATGTGCACGTAAAATTGCACATTTATATTCACATATTTATTCTTGTTTAGTGCTAGTAAATGTCATATGTAGGTATTTTTATCATGTTTAGACCATGATTCAATTGATTTCAAAATATCATACATTCATCATCATACAAAGGAAAAATGGTCATTTTTGTGCTTAAGTTATTTTCAGAATTTGTACTTGGACATTTTTCATTGTTTTTGTAGACATTTGGTGCGTTTGGAAGAGAGCTTCATAAAGATTTATATGCATACAAAAGGAATGAAGAGGAAATAATTCTCGTACATAATCATGGAGGACCCCACTTACTACACTTAAAAGCTAATGGACAAATTAGTGGATGATAAAGCTTCAGGAAAATTTGATGATGGAGTAATTAAAGCGTGATGATTAATTGGTGGCCACACTTCCTAAAGGGCATTCTTGGTAGAATGATAAAGTTGAATTAGGGTTTTTTCACATGTATAAATAACCCCTGTATGTTGATGTAAAAATCATCTTGGATTTTATTCAGTTTAGAGTGGAAGCTGAAATCAAAACCTCTATTTTTTTTTCTTCCATGGCTTCTTAGCCATTTTTCTTATGTAATCTCAGTTTTATGCAACTTGTTTAGATCTATTCCATTATTTTTAATTAGTTCTTCCTTTTGTTTTGTTCATATTTATGTTGAAACTTACATGTGTTGATTCGATAACACATATGAGTAGCTTATCCCTTTGATTTGGGGGTAATGAAGCTCTCTAACTTTATGTAAGTCCAACATTTGTATGATTTGTGATCTCTAATTTGTGCTTCATGTTAGTGGATGTTGATGTAAGTTTATACAATTGATTTTGATAGTCTATGTTTGTTGACAACAAAATAGGCAATGCTTGGTTAATGTAAACACAAATTACATCAATATTTGCTAAGTGATTATTGATTTTGAAATGAAAGTAAGAATAAAATTTGATGGTTTATAGTTCTATTAATTGTTCATAAGCCATACTTAAAATAGTTTTTCTCTTTAGTTTCATTTTCATGAGAATTATAAGTGGTTTAAATGTTGTATTTCTATCACTTAATAGAGATCATAGATCGTACGTTTGTTAATTTGCACAAATATGAGAGGGGATTTACCTCTAAATTGCTTTCATTTCATATTTATCTCTCAATTTAGTTCTAGTGTTAATTAGTTTTTGTTAGTTAAATCAATCAGAATTTTGGTTTAATTTGATTGAATAAGATTGAAATTATGTCTTTCCCTGTGGATCGACTCGTATTCACCACGTACTAACAATTGTACGCCGTGTGCTTGCGCTTTATTACACTTCACGATGGTGTTCTAATTCATAGAATATTTGTTGTCGAACATATGGGGCGTTACATTTGGTATCAGTGCCTAAGGTTACAAGATCACTAAAGTTTTGTTTTTAAAAAGTAAAACATATTTTTCTAAAACCAAAAGGTTATTTGTGAATATAAAAATATCCTCTTAGTCAGTTACAACCTTCCTTCAACTCTTTCGGATTCTGAATTTCTTCATTGAGTTATCTATAAACTTTTCTATGTATAGGAACCTTAAAGCTTTATAGTTTGAAGTTTTGACTAATGGATAGACCCGTTTAGCTCAGTAGTTGGGAAAGATCGAAGTTAGAGCGAACCTGGATGCTTAAAAAAATAGGGCTAACCATGGATTCGATAACCTTAATTAACTTAGAGAGAAAAAAGGAAGTTAGGAAGTTAAGAATAACCTAGATTGGTTGGTTAAGAAAAAGGGATGTATTTTCATAGATTGATTTGTAATAAATATAGAGAACATCGTTGCAAGAATGAATGGATTAGTAAGGAATAAGGATTTAGCCATATTGTGCACTACTCAACAACTTATAGATAATTAAAAAAATGTCTTGAAATTATGTATTTATACAAATTAGATTATCTTATGGAAATAAGATTTTTGTACATTTTCGGTAACTAATCAATTAGGAGGGAGAAAAACTTCCTAAAGGGTAAACTTAAAGATGGCAAGCAAGAAGAGCAACCTAAGTATAATAATGTCGAAAGGATTATATGGAAGGTGTTGATCAAAGGAATCGAGAAATGGAACAAAGTATAAGTTGACGGAAGAAAGAACTTTATATATCTTTAGTTCTTTCTAGTTCTCCTATTTTATCTGATTTAGGAATATTTCGTCTCTTTGCCTTTGATGTTTTAGTTGGGGTGGCTTCGTGGGTCCACAGCCACATTGGGATGAGATAAGTCATGTAGAGTAGAGCATCTGTATTGTAGGCTAACGAAGTTGTCCTTTATAGATATGGTAAATCCCCGAGTGCGCGATGATAGCATTAGTTGATTGTTTTGCACTTAGGTACTTTTCTAGGCCCAGTGATAGTTTCCTAACCCCGTAGGGAGATCGACTTGATTACCTATAATGATTTGTGGTTGAAACTAGAAATTTTGATTAGGAGATGTTTGGGGCATTTCCGGGTATGGGTTGGTTTTGGGTCTAGTTAGATAAGCCATATAATTTGTTATCCCAGTTTTTTGTGTACTGGTAGTGGACTTTGATTGAGGAATTAAAATTCTACGTTTTTGAGAATGGAAAATTTCCAGGATGGATTAGTTAGCAACTGAGGGCTATTTTGATTGCAAGAAGAAGATAGTCGGGTTGGGCTATGCAGTGGACTAATTTTTGAGACTTCTTGCGACCCAAAGGGTCAGTCATGTATATATTCCTATTTTTCCTTAGTGCTTCTCTAGGCAATATCATTTCAGTTCTCTTGTGCTATATATTCCTAATATGTTAAGACGATAAAGGATTATCTCCTAGGAGAGAGATTATTTTTTCGTATTTATATTTGTGACAATACTAAACTTGTATCATTGTGGATAAAGCGTATGGTTTTGAGAGTGTAAGTGAGAATTGAGTTTCATGCTTATGACTGGAATCTTTCCTAGCTATGAAGTTAAGCTGTTGATGGATGGGTTTGGAGTTTAGATAGTTTATTTATGTAATGAGTTATCTCAGATATTGAGAGGGAAGTAGATTTTCTTAAGGGTACGTATCGTAAGCATAACCGAGTGTTGACCTGTGAAGGATTAATTGGAACCGATTATTTTACTCCCTAAACCTATCTTTTGGTGGATTAGTATAGTACTTTCCGCATGTATTCTGGAAGTCGTTGGACTTCACTTGTAGCAAAAATTACTTTGGGGAAAAACGAAGTAGGGAACTTTTGAAAAGGATTAATGGGAGTATACATTTTTGGATAGCGCTCTCATTCGTTTTTGTTTCAAAGAAGGATAGTTCCTTTAGTTCAGCAGTAGTCATAAGTGAATTGTGTGAAAAGAGATATTTATCTTCGACTCGTATGGATGTTCTTTTGGGGATGAATGCGAGCCAGATTTTCTCTGTTGTCAGATTTATTTGCTTGAGGTTTCGATTAGTGGAAAAAATAGGAACAAAGGTTGTTTGCAGAACATCCAATGGATTTTTGAAGTAGTTACCATAACTTAGATTAGCTTGTACCTAAGCCTAGTTATTGACTTATGTGGTAGGGCGATAAGTAAGGTCTGTGTTGATGACATATTATTCTAAAACAAAAAAGGGAAAACCTTCTTTAGATTTATGCTTTAGTGCTATTTTACCAAAGTGACATTGGTAAGAAAACCTATGAAGATAGTTATCTTGAATCAATTAACATTAACTTATCATGAGAGAGGGAGGGACCATTACCTAATATAGGGGAAGTTTAAATTCTCAGTCACCATAGGTGGTTGGTTAATTGTTTCCTTACTTGGGATTGGGGATCAAAAACAAGGAAAACCTATTGAATTTGAGTGTCTGATGATTTTTGAGATTTACTTGTAAAAGTAAGGATGTAGTTAATAATTCTTGGCTTTTGAAGTTTAAGGGTTCTTGTAATATCAATGGAAATATTTTGTAGACCCAAAATATTTAACCCAAGATTGTATCTTAAAAAGGGGATAGGAATCCACCATTTGTTACTTCCTATTATTTAGACTTGATGTTTATCAGGATTTTGTCATTTGGACAAGAGTGGTGGGTCCTAGGAGTTTCGACTAAATCTTTATATAACCGCAAAAAAATTAAGGTAAGTAACAAGTTTGGATAGTGGATAAGTGATAAAAAGAATATAGAGGTTTCAAACAAATAATTGTATTTCTAGGAAAGAGTTGAAAGAAGTACTTTGAGAAAAATGAAAATCTGTGGAACCACTTTGAGTCGAAACCCCATATTCATATAATTTTAGAAAGAGAAATTTTGAAGGACTAATGTGTTTTTATATGAAAAGTCATATTTTTGGAATTTCATAAAAGCAACTATATATATAATTCAAAAAGGAATTTTTGTAATCGAAAGTTTTATTGCTAAGATTTTTCAAATAAGGTTTTGAAAAATATATGTATAAGTGGGTCCTTAAGTGGTTGGACAACATAAGTGGAACAAATTAGGGAACACAAGACAATAAAGTAAAGATTGAAAGGTGGATGGTGGGAAAGAGGAAAGAGTGACTCTTCTTGTCAGGTAGGATAAGACTTGGGATCGCTCAAAATATTTTGATGGATAAGTTCACTTGAATTATTTCTTCCTAAAGTACGAGTTAGTTGTGAGTAATTATGTGGTGAGGCACTAACGGATTCAATCATGAAATCTTATATCTCATAGGAAGAATTCAAGTTTCTTATCTATGTTCTTTTGACTAGTACTTCCTCTTTGTGATTCTATCAGTAGCTTCTTCCTTTGATTAGGGACTTTATTCTATGATATCCTTGGGAAGGGTAGATCTTAGGATTTGAGCTTATAAACGATAACATATGGTTGAAACGTGTGTTTAAGACAAGTTATGACTGATGTTTGCGAATGGATGCCAGTGGATGTAATGGCTGCATATACACACACTAGATACTAAGATCGGTTGAATAAGACACTTGCATATGCATATGGATGTGTGTGCATTTTATTATTATTTCTATGGATGTTATCATATGATTGTTGCATATGGACGACGATTGATGCACACATATAGAATTATCTTCATCATTAGGATTTTTGCATACATTTGAATGCATGGCACAAACATAATTACATAAAAAGGAGGTCAACTGAACCAGTAGACCACGTAATCTTTTGCATTAGTTAGGTTCATATACATTAGAGGTGAGCGTCCGGTCAGTTTGGCTGGTTTGGAGGTAAAAAAAACTCAAACCGAGTTAGAACCGAAATTTTTCCAAATCGAACCGAATTAATTTTGGTTAATTCGGTCGGTAACAAATTTAACCGAACTTGAAGGATGTGTCATTATTTAAATGATGGATTCACACAAATTAAAACATAAATTCATGTTTCGAGAAATTTTATATAGTAAATTTTATGTTTATGATAAGACTTGATATGTTTCCGACAAAATACCTTTGTATTATATAACTAAACTAATTATTTAAAGTATTACAATACCATAAAATTAGATAATAAATCAAAAGTTCGGTTAATTTGGTTAAACCAATAACCAAAAAAATTATTTTACAAACCGAAGTCAAACCGATTTAGTTTTAAAACCGAATCGAACCGACCGAAATGAAACGGTTTGGTCGGTTAATTCAGTTTGAACCGAATATTGCTCACCCTTAATATACACTACACTATTGCATAAGTACATAAATTGCATTAGAAATAAACTAAGGACATTGTTTGGCAGTGGATGACGGATGAGTAGATGGATGTAGAAAAACACTTATTTTATACTTTCACCTTGGAGAATTCGAGGACAAAATCCTTTAAGGAGGGGAGAATGTAATAACCCAATTTTTTTTTAACAAATAATAATTAATTAACGAATTAATTGCTTAAGGAATAAGTTGAGAAAATAAATATTAACTAGAAAAATTATTGAGAATTGGGCAACGGGGGTTGCACCGTTGGGTTTGTTAAGAAATTCGGGTTAAGATAGATATTTGGTTTGCTGAAAACGGATTTAAAATGAAGAAGTTATCGCAGTTTGAAGTTTGAATTAAAATACAGAAGTTTAATATATATGTAGATATATAAATATAAATAATCTAAACGTTAACTGGGAAGATCGAGTCCCAACTGGGTCGACCCCTTGGTCGACCCAGACTCCAAATGGGTCGACCCATATGTCGACCCACCTAGGTGGTGGGTCAACCCAGGCAACGCTGCTAGGCACGTTTTTATACGTGGTACAAATCGGTTTGTGCTGGATGGTTTGAGATTTTTTTAATCTGGTAGTCTTTGATAAAAAGAAACTAAAATCTAACGATCCAAATCCCTTAGCTCTATTATAAACATGATGTGCATATAAGAATGCATATTTATATTCACATATTTATTCTTGTTTTAGTTAAATAAATGACATATTAGGTTATTTTTACATGTTTTAACCAAAAACCCAAAATTCTCAAATTATCATGCATTCATCTTCACATTGGGGCAAAACAGTCATTTTTGCATGCATTACTTTTTGATAAAATTTACTTGTTCATTTTCATGTTGTTTTGTAGAATTTTGGGTGCAAATATAAAGAAGGATCATGAATATATGCATGCACAAAGAGGACATAGAAGAATGAAGAGGGAATTAACTCACACACCACTTAGTGGAGGACGCCACCTACCCACTTCCTATCTTTCCTTAATGTTACAATTAGAGGCTAATGTATTGGCTAATGGGGACAAAATAGCCTTCATGCACTTTTAATGAATCATTAGTGGCTAAAGACAAAATGGAAGTTTCATGAAGAGGGCATTTTGGATGGTTCTTGTAACGATCTGTATTTTAGCGATATAATAGTAAATTTATTTAATTATATAAATAGTGATTTAGAAATTTAAATGGTCGTAGAATCAAATAATAGTGGATATTTAATTAAATTTAATAATAAAATAATATATTTAATTTCAGAAATAATCAAAAATAGTGGAATTCACAATATTGTGTAATTTGGATTATTAAAAATATATAATTCAGTTTAGAGTTGAATTATATTCACGAATATATTATGTAAACGAAGTTTGAACGTATAGTTATAATCAAGCTCGAAATGGTGCGTTAGTTCGCAATTTGGCGATTCGAACTTCAATTGAATATACAGGGTCCGTTTTAAATCGGATTTCCGTGAAACAAGAAACGTTCGGAGCTGGTGAAGTATATGTTTTTCTGATGGAATAGAAAAATCGAGATTTCGTCGTGTAGATTTTGATTTATGTCCAAATCAAATTTCAGAAAAGTCGCTATGGAATTCATATATAATTTATAACTATATATAAAAGGAATTTCAATATAAATTGAATACGTATTTAATCTGGATTTGAAATGTCGAGTTATAAATTCAGATAGGAATGTTCTGGAGCTGTATGGTATTCTAGTTAATATATATATATATATATGATAATATTTATTTATAAATATTTAATTTAATTATTTTTAAATATATTTATATATTTAAATGGGTTATTTAGAGCTTTAAAAATATCAAGTTTTGCAAACGACCTCCGTTTTCGATGAAACTAATTTTGTTGGATACGTAACATTAAATTATTGTTAGATTTCAATTTCCATGATTTTTGGAGTCCGTATGTGGCCGTACGGATTTTTAATGTGAAAAACAGTCAGTATTTTGACAGTTAAGAATACACGGTGTGAGCAAACGGAGTCGGAATTCGACGAAACCAGTTTCGTTGGGTCCGTAATGTCAAACAGTAGTTGCATGTCCATTTTCGTGATTTCTGGATATCATGTGTGATCATAGGAATTTTAAAGGACAAATATAAACAACGTTGGATTAAAATGGAAAATAAAATTCGAATAAAAAAATATTAAAACAATCCTATAAGTACCCTTATATCCTCTTAAACCCTAAAACGTTATCTGGTCAATGAAGTTTTTGAGCCGCCGCGTTCTTTTTCCAGAAACCATTTATCGTGAAGTTCAAAAATTCAAAACAAATACAAATCAAATTCCTAAAATCTCGAAACAAGATTCATCTACATCCTCTGGCCTTAAGCTTCACGCCCATACCCATTTTGCTATACTCGATGCTGTTTTTGCCGAACTCATGAAGTACAGTAAAGCTAGGGCTTCAACGTTCTTGAAATTTGAGCATCGATCTTTGAAATGGAGGCTGGCGTCGTGATACAGGGGTGGAGGCGCACCTTTGGAGGTGATTTGGTGGATTCTGGTTCGTATTGATGTCGATCCTATACTGTGTTGGCAAGAGTACTGCCATCGACGGGTTTTGATTCCCCTGTGCGAGTTTTATAAGTTTGGTATGTGGTTAAAGAGATTTGCAAGAGATGATTTGCGATGATTTTTGTGCGATTTGAGGCGAAGTAGGAGAGGAGGAAGGATCGCATGAAGGTGAGGAAATGGCGTTGGGAAATTTTTCTGGAGATCGAACTGTCGTAGAGGAAGAAGGATTTAAGTGGGCTGGTGTTATTTCTAAATGGGCCGAAAGGGAAGAAGGTTGAGCCCAAATTAAATAAATCGAGTTATATTAAATTTAAATATGTATACTAATTTGTGAATATCATATCTTGGCCATGCTGTATCAGAATTTTGAACAGTCTGATCCGTTGGGATCGTACGGACGGGAGCTACACTCTGGAACTGACTGGGAGTGAATCGGAGCTCATTACAATTTATTGAAAAATAAATTGTCCGTCTGAATGAAAGATAGTTAATCGTTATTTAACGATAACTGTCCAATGTGAGTAAAACTCACCAACTCTATCAGTTCATATTTTTATAACGTATATTTAGAATTGATAAATGATGGTTGATTCTGTATGTTGACTGTTTGGTTGAACTGCTAAGTGATTGGTTGAAATTATAGATAACAATATATATATATATATATATATCGTTAATCAAATATTGATTCTGTTTATCAGAATATTTCATAGTGAAATGAAGTTGATGTTAATTATATTGTCTAACATCTGTGGATGCAGGAAAACAGGTTGGAGTGATCCAACTGGATTCCTCAATATTTATAATATTGTTCTTTTCATATATTTTAATATATGATGTGATATATAATCTGTTGTTGATTATGTGTGTTTGAATGATATCGATCATTGTTATTTGGTATTTTAAATACCGTAAGTGATATTGGAATGAAAAAGGAATTTTCAAAGTGTATATTGAAAATAATCTATTTATAAAATCAAAGGATTTTATAAAAGGTTAAAAGGGATATTTATTTGTTAAATAAATAGAATTGGAAAGGGATATTTATGTGTTAAATAAATAGGACAAATATAAAAGGGAAATACTTGTAAAACAAATGTAAAGGAAATACATGTAAAACAAATATAAAAAGGAAATATTTGTGAAACAAATATAAAAAGGAAATATTTATGAAAACAAATATTAAAGAAAATATGTGTAAAACAAATGTAAAGGAAAATATTTGTGAAAACAAATATAAAAGAAAATATTTGTAAAACAAATGTAAAGGAAATATTTGTGAAACAAATATAAAAAGGAAATATTTGTGAAACAAATAGAATAGAAAAGGAGATAGTTAGAAAATAAATAGAGTTATAAAAGGAAATATTTATTTAGAAAAATAAATAGAGTTATAAAAGGAAATTTTAAATGAGATTTAACTGTTAGAAATAAAAAGGAGATTTCGTATGAATAATTCTATAAATAGAAGTATAAATAGAATTTGGAAATGGGATACAATTTTGAAATACGAAGTCAAACTTAATGGAGTTAATCGATTTGAGTTAATCGAGTTAAAGTTAATCGATTAGAGTTAATCGAATTATAATTAATCGATTAGAGTTAATCGAGTTAGAGTTAATTGAAAGCAGTTAATCGAGTGGAGTTAATCGATTAGAGTTAATCGAATTAAGGTTAATCGAATAGAGTTAATCAAATAGAGTTAATTGAATAGAGTTAATCGAATAAGAGTTACTCGAATATTAGTTATTCGAATAGAGTTAATTGAATTAGAGTTAGTCGGATTAGAGTTATTCGAATATAGTTTATTCGAAGAAACGAATAAGGTTATTCGAAGAAGAGAATTAATCGAATATAGTTTATACGAAAAGAGGTTATCGAATATTAGTTATTCAAAGAGAGAATATAGTATATTAGTTATTCGAAAGGAGTTATCGAATATTAGTCATTCGAAAAGAATTATCGAATATTAGTTATTCGAATGGAGTTATCGAATATAGTTTATTTGAATAGAGTTAAAGGAGTAAATCGAATATAGTTTATTCGGAAGGAGTTAATCGAATATAGTTTATTCGAAAGGAGTTAATTGATGGGAGTTAATTGATAAGAGTTAATTGATTAGAGTTAATCCAATAGAATTAATCGATTAGGGTTAATCAAATAGAATTAATCCAATAGAGTTAATCAAATAGAGTTAATAGAATAGAGTTAATCAAATAGAGCTAACTGATAAGAGTAAATCGATTAGAGTTAATCGAATAGTGTTAATTGAATAGAGTTAATCGAATAAGGCTATTCGAAGAGTGATTATCGAATATAGTTTATTCGAAGGAAAGAGATATCGAATAGAGATTTATTTGAAAGAGAGTTACGTAAGGAAGTTTGTTAAAGGTTTAAAAGGTGAACCTTGTCTGTTTCGAAGTTAGAAATGTTGATCAGTTAAGGTCTGAGAGGTAGTTATACCCCAACTTGATTGGCTTCGTTTTAACTAAGGAATGGTTAAGGTTCGACAGTGAAGATTGGTTAAGTGAATTTAGTTAACGAGTATAATGGTTTGAGTTGGCATAGCGATGTTTGATTTAAACATCTGTTTAAATCCAATGTAGGAGTTCTGGAAATGTTTTCCAAATAAGAATCAGAAATGTTTTCTAATATAGAAAATAAGAATTGGAAATGTTTTCCAATGTTAATAACGTATATTTTCTAAATTTAGAAAATAAGAAATGTTGAATATATAGAAACAGGAATAGGGAAATGGATAATTGAATGACAAATTAACTTAAAGTGGATCAGTGTTGATTGATGATTTGATCGGTAAGATTTCCATTTGAAAATACGACCATTGTTTGTACACATGTTTTCCTTTGACAGTTAAATTACTGACTATCGAAGATTTTGACCATTTCCGTTGTCAATACGGAGAGACCGGGATCAGATTCATTATCTGAAAACCACTCTGTATGGACTTTAGCATTGCAATCAAATATGATGGAGATAATTGAAGACGGAGTTTATGCAAGGGTTGTTCTGCCAAATCCTAGGTAGAAATTGCCTAAGATGGATTTACAGAATAGTGACTTCGGTTTGTCCAGTCCCAGGATGACCTATATGGAAGAATGTCTGACAGAGTATATTTAACAGATCGCGTAAGTTGATCTCTTCAAACGTATATACGTTTGGTGGCGGAGGAATTCTTTTCTCTTAGTTGTATACCCGTTGTATTTTTTGGGAAATCAATTTGTGATTTGGCGGGTATGACGATGTGACATTCAAAGTGAATAAATGTGTGATCTGTCAGAGATAAGCGTGGCCTCTAGCCTCACGACCGGGAAATGACAAAAATTGGGCAGGCAGCATGGCTAAGTGGTTGGCTGCCAATTAGGGTGTATTATCACCTATCTAGATATATTCATTTCATTCTTTAATCTATTCGATGTTGTCCCATCCGGGAAAACGGTTGCTGATCCCAACCGTTGGTGATATACATTTGATACACTCTAGTGAAATGAGTGGTCGGTCATGTGTGGCCAGGTTGCAAGATGTTCTTGTTGAACCCAGTGTATTCCTCTCTAGAGGTACACTATCGGAAGGTGGTTCCATAGCTTGTCATAGTTGGAAATCCATTACCCAATAAGTGCTCGCGGTTTTGATTGTATACTATATATGTGGAACGTGAGATGAAAGCGTTATGCTAGATGATTATTATATTGTGGTTGATAGACACTATTATAATATCAAAAGAGTTTTGATATAAAATATCATTGTTTCTTTCAAAAATGATTTGAAAGTTAAATCAAATTGATTTGGATTCTCATAAGGGAAAACCCCGTTCTATTATAAAGCGTGGTCTTATGAGATATCGTTTAATTACTCAACTATTTTTAAATTGTTTTACTCATACTAGTCTCATGACTGACCCGGAGGAGTTTATTTTGTTTTGTTTTCCCTAAACTCTTGGGTGCCCAATTTTGTACGGGCAGTCAAGTAGTCAGGATTTTTCAGATATATTTAGAGAGCTTGGAGCAGGAGGCTTCAGGATTATATAGCTATAGTTATTTCCGCTGTGTTGTAAGTGTTATACTCTGATAATGTTACTGTATACATATACTGATTTTATTTCAAAATTATGTATCTATTATATGTTGTTCGTTCCGCTGTGAGATTCGTATTTTTTCTGATGTTGTATGTTCTTCTTCTTCTTCTATTCTAAGTTTCTATCTTTTCTATTCTTGCCCTATGTTTTCTTTCTATTAGTTTTCTGGTTTCTAGTGCAATTTGGGTTGGACTTGTGTTACTGGGTCAGCTCAAATGGTACCGGAAATTCGGGACACTATAGTTGGTATCAGAGCTGAAGGTTAAGTAATTACTTTGGCTCTGTGGCGTGACTCAATAGAGATGGGTTTAGTAATGTCGTAGATTGAGTTTGATTGTATATATACGAGTGAGCGTATTTGTTATTTTATAAAAAGGTGATTTTATATTGTGGAGATTTATTGGTTGAGTTGTTTATAAGTTCTGGTCGATCAATTTGATCCACTCTATCGGTAGGAGTTTATAAACACTCGAATACGATGGGTCGACACGATATGTTTTGAAAAGAGGGTAAATGAAAATAGTTTTACCCAAAGTATATTTTGATATAGAGAAAATATATATATTGGAATTATAATATATTGGATATATTGGTTGTTATTATAATCGAGTAAGATTATAAATTAAATGGTTATGTAAATAACCAATCAGAATTCATATAAGTGTAGTATATGGAATTAGATGGATTAAATCTGAATTTAAATCAGAATTAGAATTAAAACCGTGGAAGGTTATAAAAGTGTTGTAAATGAATCTGGGTTAAATATATGTGAATTTTAAAATCCTGGGAGATTTTAATTTTGTTATAGGCATTGAAAATGGTATTTTGAAATGAATTTCAAAATGGAAGTGTTTAGATATTGTTTTGAAAGTGATATAGTATTGAACTCACTTCAATAGCTGGAAATAGATTCCGATGATGATCATGACATCAGCGGTATTCATTTTCCAGTTGTAAGTGACGGATTACTACCAAAGATATTGTTTTTGAATTGTTTTGAGAAACAAGTTGTTTTGATTTCAAAAAGAGAGTATTTGGTTTTTGTTTTGGAAAAGGTAAGTTGTTTAAAACTTCCAAGAAGAGATTGTTCGAATTAAAAACAAATTTAAATAGAAATTGGTGAAACTGAGCTAGAATTGAATTCAAATCTATTAAGTGGTAATTGAAATTGAATTAGATTAGAATGATATCGAATACAATTGTACTGGGAGATAAGAATTTGAAATAGAACTCGATTAATGGATTATAAGTTTGGAATCAAGAATGAAACTTGAGTTGAAAAGGAATTTGGTTTGGATATAAGCGAATATTTGTGTTGAACAGATATTGATTGGAAATTGGTTGAGATGACATTGGTATATGATGGATTGATAACAGGTGAAAGTGATAAAGTTGATATGCCCGACAAAAAGGTACAAGTTTATATTTGGTATAAGCATAAGATTTAAGAGCCGATTTGGCAAGACGCTTGGCTGTTTGATTTTCTTTTGGGTTGGAGATGGCCTAGAGAGGCGATTTGTCGTTGTACCGATTGAGCCGTACAAACGAGGTGCTGGCGAAATTTTTCGAAAATTTAGGGCGTTAGAAAATTTTCAAGAATTTTGAAAATTTTCGTAAACAAGAATGAATTAATAATTGGGGTATTTGGTTTTAAGGACACACTCCTCAAAAAAATTAGATCAAAGGACAACTAAGTTTGATAATTAAATGAAGGACAAAGACCAAGTTGTATTATATCAACATGAAGTTCACTTTAATTTTATCATTATTACTAAATTAATTAAAAAATAAATGATTTACCTTAAAATTGAAAGAAAAAAAAAGTGATTTCAAAATTATTTTAGTTTATTGATGTTATTATAAACATATATAAATATTCAGCTCGGAAAGCTAAGTGAATATAGCTTTATTACTTAAAAGTATAGCTTTATATTGTATCACTCAAATACAAAATTAAGTCATTTTAAAGCTAATCTCATTTGCACCAGAAAAAAGCTATATCGTAAATAACGAAGCTATATGCATATAGCTTTCCGTCCTGCATTTTTTTATACTCATTTTCTCCTATATTTATGATACTAAAAACATTTCATAATTAATTTTTATTAGTTTTTAATCTTATAATCACAGAAAAGGGTTTTTGTATTAGTCTTATTATTTGTGAAATGTAATGTGTGTCCTTAGTTTAAAATATTTGGACATTTTTCAATTAAATCATGAAAGTTGTCCTTGATTTACATTACGAAAGTAGCTTGTCCTTAGATCTAATTTTATTTTAAAATGTGTCCTTGAAACAAATATCCACTTAATAATTTCATTGAAATTAATTGGTATAGTGAAACCGAAGTTAAAAGTAAAACAAATAAATTTTTACCAGTTAATAGGGTTTGTTTTCTACCTTAGCAATTTCGAGGACGAAATTATTTTAAGTGGGGAAGAATGTAACGATCCGTATTTTAGCGATATAATAATTAATTTATTTAATTATATAAATAGTGATTTAGAGATTTGAATGGTCGTAGAATTAAATAATAGTGGATATTTAATTAAATTAAATAATAGAATAATATATTTAATTTCAGAAATAATCAAAAATAGTGGAATTCACAATATTGTGTAATTTTGATTATTTTAAATATATAATTCAGTTTAGAGTTGAATTATATCTACGAATATATTATATAAACGAAGTTTGAATGTATAATTATATTATAATTATAATCGAGCTCGAAATGGCACGGCAGTTCGCAATTTGGCGATTCGAACTTCAACTGAATATACAGGGTCCGTTTTAAATCGGATTTCCGTGAAACAAGAAACGTTCGGAGCTGGTGAAGTATATTTTTCTAATGGAAGAGAAAAATCAAGATTTCGTCATGTAGATTTTTATTTATGTCCAAATCAAATTTCAGAAAAGTCGCTATGGAATTCATATATAATTTATAACGATATATAAAAGGAATTTCAATATAAATTGAATACGTATTTAATCTGGATTTGAAATGTCGAGTTATAAATTCAGATAGGAATATTCTGGAGCTGTATATTATTCTAGTGAATATATATGTACGATAATATTTATTTATAAATATTTAACTTAATTGTTTTTAAATATATTTATATATTTAAATGGGTTATTTAGAGCTTTAAAAATAGCTAGTTTTGCAAACGACCTCCGTTTTCGATGAAACTAATTTTGTTGGATCCGTAACATTAAATTATTGTTAAATTTCAATTTTCGTGATTTTTGGAACCAGTATGTGGCCGTTCGGATTTTTAATGTGAAAAATAGTCAGTATTTTGACGGTTAAAAATACACTGTGTGAGCAAACGGAGTCGGAATTCGTTGGGTCCGTGATGTCAAACAGTAGCCGCATGTCCATTTTCGTGATTTTTGGATATCATGTGTGATCACAGGAATTTTAAAGGACAAATATAAACAACGTTGGATTAAAATGGAAAATAAAATTCGAATAAAAAAATATTAAAACAATCCTATAAGTACCCTTATTTCCTCTCTAACCCTAAAACGTTATCCGATCAATGAAATTTTTTAGCCGCCGCGTTCTTTTTCCAGAAACCATTTATCGTGAAGTTCAAAAATTCAAAACAAATACAAATCAAATTCCTAAAATCTCGAAATAAGATTCATCTACATCCTCTGGCCTTAAGCTTCAAGCCCATACCCATTTTGCAATACTCGATGCGCTTTTTGCGGAACTCATGAAGTACAGTAAAGTTAGGGCTTCAACGTTCTTGGAATTTGAGCATCGATCTTTGAAATGGAGGCTGGCGTCGTGATACAGGGGTGGAGGCGCGCCTTTGGAGGTGATTTGGTGGGTTCCGGTTCGTATTGATGTCGATCGTGTACTGTTTGGCGCGAGTACTGCCATCGACGGGTTTTGATTCCCCTGTGCGAGTTTTATAAGTTTGGTATGTGGTTGAAGAGATTTGCAAGAGATGATTTGTGATGATTTTTGTGCGATTTGTAGTGAAGTAGGAGAGGAGGAAGGATCGCGTGAAGGTGAGGAAATGGCGATGGGAAAGTTTTTTGGAGATCGAACTGTCGTGGAGGAAGTAGGATTTAAGTGGGCTGGTGTTATTTCTAAATGGGCCGGAAGGGAAGAAGGTTGAGCCCAAATTAAATAAATCGAGTTATATTAAATTTAAATATGTATACTAATTTGTGAATATCATATCTTGGCCATACTGTATCAGAATTTCGAACGGCCTGATCCGTTGGGATCATATCGACGGGGGCTACACTCTGGAACTGACTGGGAGTGAATCGGAGCTCAATACAATTTATTGCAAAATAAATTGTCCGTCTGAATGAAAGATAGTTAATCGTTATTTAACGATAACTGTCCAATGTGAGTAAAACTCACCAACTCTATCAGTTCATATTTTTATAACGTATATTTAGAATTGATAAATGATGGTTGATTCTGTGTGTTGACTGTTTGGTTGAACTGCTAAGTGATTGGTTGAAATTATAGATAACGATATATATATATATATATATCATTAATCAAATATTGATTCTTTTTATCAGAATATTTCATAGTGAAATGAAGTTGATGTTAATTGTATTGTTTAACATCTGTGAATGCAGGAAAACGAGTTGGACGAATCCAACTGGATTCCTCAATATTTGTAATACTATTCTTTTCATATATTGTAATATACGATGTGATATATAATCTGTTGCTGATTATGTGTGTTTGAATGATATCGATCATTGTTATTTGGTATTTTAAATACCGTAAGTGATATTGGAATGAAAAAGGAATTTTCAAAGTGTATATTGAAAATAATATATTTATAAAATCAAGGGATTTTATAAAAGGTTAAAAGGGATATTTACTTGTTAAATAAATAGAATTGAAAAGGGATATTTATTTGTTAAATAAATAGAACAAATATAAAAGGGAAATATTTGTAAAACAAATGTAAAGGAAATACTTGTGAAACAAATATAAAAAGGAAATATTTGTGAAACAAATATAAAAAGGAAATATTTGTGAAAACAAATATAAAAGAAAATATTTGTAAAACAAATGTAACGGAAAATATTTGTGAAAACAAATATAAAAGAAAATATTTGTAAAACAAATGTAAAGGAAATATTTGTGAAACAAATATAAAAAGGAAATATTTGTGAAACAAATAGAATAGAAAAGGAGATAGTTAGAAAATAAATAGATTTATAAAAGGAAATATCTATTTAGAAAAATAAATAGAGTTATAAAAGGAAATTTTAAATGAGATTTAAGTGTTAGAAATAAAAAGGAGATTTCGTATGAATAATTCTATAAATAGAAGTATAAATAAAATTTGGAAGTGGGATACTATTTTGAAATACAAAGTCAAAGTTAATGGAGTTAATCGAGTTGAGTTAATCGAGTTAGAGTTAATCGAATTAGAATTAATCGATTAGAGTTAATCGAGTTAGAGTTAATTGAAAGGAGTTAATCGAGTGGAGTTAATCGATTAGAGTTAATCGAATAGAGTTGATTGAATAGAGTTAATCGAACAAAAATTAGTCAAATATTAGTTATTTGAATAAAGTTAATTGAATTAGAGTTAGTCGTATTAGAGTTATTCGAATATAGTTTATTCGAAGAAAGAGTTATCGAATAAGGTTATTCGTAGAAGAGAATTAATCGAATATAGTTTATTCGAAAAGAGGTTATCGAATATTAGTTATTCGAAGAGAGATTATTGAATAGTAGTTATTCGAAAGGAGTTATCGAATATTAGTTATTTGAAAAGAGTTATTCGAAAGGAGTTATCGAATATAGTTTATTCGAATAGAGTTAAAGGAGTAAATCGAATATAGTTTATTCAAAAGGAGTTAATCGAATATAGTTTATTAGAAAGGAGTTAATCGATGGGAGTTAATTGATAAGAGTTAATTGATTAGAGTTAATCCAATAGAGTAAATTGATTAGGGTTAATCAAATAGAGTTAATCCAATAGAGTTAATCAAATAGAGTTAATAGAATATAGTTAATCAAATAGAGCTAACTGATAAGAGTAAATCGATTAGAGTTAATCGAATAGTGTTAGTTGAATAGAGTTAATCGAATATGGCTATTCGAAGAATGATTATCGAATATAGTTTATTCGAAGGAAAGAGTTATCGAATAGAGATTTATTTGAAAGAGAGTTACATAAGGAAGTTTGCTAAAGGTTTAAAAGGTGAACCTTGTCTGTTTCGAACTTAGAATGTTGTTCATTTAAGGTCTGAGATGTAGTTATACCCCAACTTGATTGGCTTCGTTTTAACTAAGGAATGGTTAAGGTTCGAGAGTGAAGATTGGTTAAGTGAATTTAGTTAACGAGTATAATGGTTTGAGTTGGCATAGCGATGTTTGATTTAAACATCTGTTTAAATCCAATGTAGGAGTTTTGGAAATGTTTTCCAAGTAAGAATCAGAAATGTTTTATAATATAGAAAATAAGAATTGGAAATGTTTTCCAATGTTAATAACGTATATTTTCTAAATTTAGAAAATAAGAAATGTTGAATATATGGAAACAGGAATAGGGAAATGGATAATTGAATGATAAATATAATTAAAGTGGATCAGTGTTGATTGATGATTTGCTCGGTAAGATTTCCATTTGAAAATACGACCGTTGTTTGTACACATGTTTTCCTTTGATAGCTAAATCACCGACTATCGAAGATTTTCACCATTTCCGTCGTCAATACGGAGAGACCGGGATCAGATTCATTATCTGAAAACCACTCTGTATGGACGTTAGCGTTGCGATCAAATATGATGGAGATAATTGAAGATGGAGTTTATGCAAGGGTCATTCTGTCAAATCCTAGGCAGAAATTGCCTAAGATGGATTTACAGAATAGTGCCTTCGGTTTTTCTAGTCCCAGGACGACCTGTATGGAAGAATGTCTGACAGAGTATATTTAACAGATCGCGTAAGTTGATCTCTTCAAACGTATGTACATTTGGTGGCGGAGGAATTCGTTTCTCTTAGATGTATACCCGTTGTATTTTTTAGGAAATCAATTTGCGATTTGGCGGGTATGACGATGTGACATTCAAAGTGAATAAATGTGTGATCTGTCAGAGATAAGTGTGGCCTCTAGCCTCACAACCGGGAAATGACAAAAATCGGGCAGGCAACATGGCTAAGTGGTTGGCTGCCAATTAGGGTGTATTATCACTTATCTGGAGTTATTCATTTCATTCTTTAATCTATTTGATGTTGTCCCATTCGGGAAAACGGTTGCTGATCCCAACCGTTGGTGATATACATTCGATACACTCAAGCAAAATGAGTGGTCCGTCATGTGTGGCCGGGTTGCAAGATGTTCTTGTTGAACCCAGTGTATTCCTCTCTAGAGGTACACTATCGGAAGGTGGCTCCATACCTTGTCATAGTTGGAAATCCATTACCCAATAAGTGCTCGCGGTTTTGATTGTATACTATATATGTGGAACGTGAGATGAAAGCGTTATGCTAGATGATTATTATATTGTGGTTGATAGACACTATTGTAATATCAAAAGAGTTTTGATATAAAAGATCATTGTTTCTTTCAAAAATGATTTGAAAGTTAAATCAAATTGATTTGGATTCTCATAAAGGAAAAACCCGTTCTGTTATACGGCGTGGTCTTATGAGATATCGTTTAATTACTCAACTGTTTTTAAATTGTTTTACTCATACCAGTCCCATGACTGACCCGGAGTTTATTTTGTTTTGTTTTTTCCTAAACTCTTGGGTGCCCAATTTTGTACGGGCAGTCAAGTAGTCAGGATTTTTCAGATATACTTGGAGAGCTTGGAGCAGGAGGCTTCACGGTTATATAGCTATAGTTATTTCCGTTGTGTTGTAAGTGTTATACTCTGATAATGTTATTGTATACATATACTGGTTTTATTTCAAAATTATGTATCTATTATATGTTGTTCGTTCCGCTGTGAGATTCGTATTTACTCTGATGTTGTATGTTCTTCTTCTTCTATTCTAAGTTTCTATCTTTTCTATTCTCACCCTCTGTTTTCTTTCTATTAGTTTTCTGGTTTCTAGTACAATTTGGGTTGGACTTGTGTTATTGGGTCAGCTCAAATGGTACCGGAAATTCGGGACACTACAGTTCCCAAAAATATGGATTAGGGTTAGGGTTTTAAAACATGTATAAATACCCCTTATGTTGTATGTATCTTTTATCTTATCTTATATCAAAATATATGCAAGTGTAAGTTAAGGTGTATGAATAAAAATGGCTCCCTAGCCTCCTCTTCTATGTCATCTTCTTATTTGCATGCTTCTTTTATATTCATGTTTATTCATATGCTCTCTTCTTTTATGTTAGCAGTGTAGATCTCTCTT
The DNA here is from genome assembly GCA_030737875.1 of Allium sativum. Lineage (NCBI taxonomy): Eukaryota > Viridiplantae > Streptophyta > Magnoliopsida > Asparagales > Amaryllidaceae > Allium > Allium sativum. The sequence continues at coordinate 384,813,772 of CM060915.1, forward strand.
TATTTCATGCAAGTAGAATAGTTTTATCTTTACTTTGCTCTCTTTTTTCCTTTGTTTTTACATGTTGAAATTTTATTTTGTTGAAATCATGATACAAATAAGGAGCTAAATTCCTATAATTTAGGGGTAATGAGGTTTCCACTTGTAAATACAGATTCAACATAATTTTTATGTTAATGATCTCTTTTTTGCTCATGAGAGAGTAATTGTTTATGTTCATTTGTCTTTCATGATGCATTTGATAGTCTACTTTGTTTAAGACAAATAGATTATGCTTATCTCGTGAATGACAAATTGTCTCTTTATATACAATATGATTATGGCAAGAAATGATGTGTTAATTGAAATTTGATGATCTATGTTACTAATTAATAGTAAATATATCATATTTAAATTAGATTTTTTGTTTTATTTCTATGTCATATTTCATGTAAGTTAGAGAGTGGAATTAGATGTGTATTATATTTTGATGGTCTCAGTTGTGTTAAGCAATAACATAAATATGTTATGCTTATGATAAATACATCACTAATTCTACTTAAATCAAAAAGGGTCATCATGGAAATTTATGTTAGTTTATGTGAAAAAAGAGGAAAATTGATTTTCCTCTACATTGAGTTTTAACCACATAGTTTTAGTCTTAACTTGTGCTTATTTTAATTGCTATTTTTGTAATTTTTAATTAATCAAAATCTCAAGTGGTATAATTCGATTGAGTAGAACTTAAAATTATTTCTTTCACCGCGGATCGACCTGTATTCGCCACGTACTAGAAGTATACGCCGTGTGCTTGCGGTTTATTTCTGAATTCGTTCAACGGTTTTCTAAACCTAAACCTTACACAACTTTTTCTTTATTTCCCTCTATTACACAGCTCCAAACCTAAACCTATTCCTCTCTATTCCGTTTCCTTCATTCTCTGTCTCCACCTTACACAACTTTCTCCTCAAATATTTTAATGAAATTCTGGGGATAGGGTTTATACGCGTCTTTAGAGAATATATATATATATATACATTTTCCACCATGGCTTATTGGATTCGCTCAAATTTTAGGTGAGCATTTTCTATGATTACAAGATTTCTAATAAGTTAGGGCTAAATTTATACAATAATAGTTGCAGGAATTACAGATCATAATTTTTCTATAGTTGGTACACAAATCTAGTTTATTTGTGGTTTATTTAATTATCCGCTTATTCCTAATTCTTTTTCTGTAAATTCTTCTGCTTTTCCTATATATTCTGTATAACCCATATTTAGATTTTTGTGAGTATATTTCAGTAATTGCAAGATTTAGTACAAATTGGCATTTTTCTTGATAGTATAATAAGTTATAGATTTCCTCTGATTTCTATTTTCCTTTTGGTCAATAATCTATGTATTCTGATTACTGTTCCATCCTTCCTTCTATTTGATTTAGTAATCTATTCTATTACTAAAAATTTATTCAGTTCATCTACACCCTTTTTTCTTCGTATGTAATTTCATTACAGTTTAGTTTCAGCCCTTTTCTATTTCAGATTTATTCTTATTTATCTGAGTCCAGGTCATGCGAGAGCTTAGGCCATGTCCTTTTTATTTTGACGTTGAGTTTAGGCTTTCAAGAGCCTAAACCAATTATTATTTTTTGTATGCGCAATTTGGGTTAAAATATGAAACTGACAATAAAAGCGCAATTGGGAAAAATAATAAATATGTATGAAATGGATAAATTGGGCTTAATAGGAATTGTGCAATAAAAGACAATTGAACTATAACTTTGATGGCTGAATAAATGACATTCAGATAAACGTTAATGGCGGGGGTGGGTTGTACAATAAAATTAAACAAAAGTGATGTTTATAGACAACCTGTAAGTTAATGTTTACATGCAGTCTATGAAATGACAGAAAGTTACATAAAGGAAAGTAGGCTTATTAATAAACTTAAGATTGACATTAAGTTTAAAATAAATAAATTAACAAGCAGGTGTAGTAGGAGTCTGTTTCGGTAGTAACGACTGATTAGGGAAAATAAGAGACTCGTAGTATTGGTCCGTTCTAGCAGTGAGAGCAGACTGAGTAGGGAAAATAAGAGGCCAAGTAAAATAGTTAATTTTTAATGACATAGGCATTTGTTAACAATACTATGGGGGTCTAGGAAAGCTAGGCGGTCAACAATAATTCTATGGGTAGCTTGCCGCTAGTAAATTAATTTTGGGGACTAAGTCTAGGGATGACTTATGTCGAATTACATTTTTGGTTGGTGATCTGTATCAGTCATTATTCCTTTTTATCACTACACTGAGGTCTCACAAGGAGGCGAAGACACGCTTATACTGTACTGGGTAGTAAAAGGTCCAAATAAGGAGGTGGATACAGGTACGTTCCGGCGGGGCGGTGAGTGTGCAACGCACCGATCAGGGAAAATAAGACGTTGTAACGCCTCTGATTAACGTTATGTCCTTTGTAGCTGATGGGTCAGACCTGATAAAGCCGGGACCATAGTTGGTATATGTTATCACGTGGGGGTATGTAAACCGATCAATGGGTAGTATTAGGAAATTCCTTCCTAATTATTTATTTCGGTTTGAGTTGTAGAACTGCAAAATAGTCATAGCTGTTATTGGCATTATTATGATCATTATTATCATCACTGTCATTAAATGAGAACAGCTAATCTTTTATGTCATTTCTATCAGTACTTGTTTACTTCTAGGTGTGCACACACTTACCCATTTATGACACTAGAACTATTGTTCTAACTATTTTCCTTAACTTATCATTCGTGCTAGTAATCATAATAGCTCACCAGACTTTATGTCTGACCCACTTTCCTTTCTTCTTTCCTCTTTTCTTCCCTCCCAGGCTTACAAGGAGGAAGTATATAGTTCGGATTTCTTTATTGGTTCTATCTTGAAGGATTCCTTCAAAAGATGGATTGCTTTCTATTTCTTTTCTAAGGTTAGGTTATATTTTTTTGACTATTTGGGGATAATATTATTTTGCACTCTAATGTTGTTTTGAGTGAGATTTTGAGACATGATATTTTGTAACATTTTGGTTAAAATAAACTAAATATGGTTTTCTGTCATTTTAATATAAATTGTTTTCTTCTTCCGTTGTATTTTTTTTTTTTTTTTGAATTCGTTCAGGAGAGAAACTGACCGGAGTCGTAAAACTCTCCCTAGTGCACCTAGCTTGGTCCGCGAGCACCACATAAGTGGTTGATCTTAGCATATGCACTGGTAAGCTTGCTATTCTGGGTTTCGAACCTACACCACTATTACCATGCGCAATGTCTAGTGTAAATTTATTATATTATGTTTTGTGAAATTTTAGTCTCTGTGATATTTTATGTATTATACCTACAACGCTCTGTATTTCCTTAACGAAATCCTCATATGAGTGATGTTAAGAAATATGGGGTGTTACACTAGACATTCGAGTCAATCATGTTGTATGTGACCTTCGGGTCAAGCATGATGTTATGCGACCTTCAGGTCGATCATGTTGGATAGGGTGTCCCCTCATGTTGTTGTAAGTAGTGGCTATGCCTTGAGCCATCATGTTGTTAGCACGTGCAGGCGTGGTTTCGGTTTGCCAATCATGTTGTTGGATCCAAATCATGTTGTTTCGGTGTTTTGTGATTTGTTGTTAATTTCAAAATTGTTATTATTGATGATTTCATTAGTGATTTTAAACTCTTAACGGAGTTTCAATGGTTAAGTGATTCAGTGATTTACGTGGTATTGTGGTTTCATCTTGTGAATTCAGAATCTTCAGTTTTGTGTTGTAAGATTCCAAGTGTCGATTACCCAAATCATGAAATTCGGGTAATTCGTGCTCAGGCAGTGTTTAAGTCCATGTTAGTGTCCTTGCCCTCACAGCCATGAACTAATCTTGTGGACTCATGAATGAAGTGCTTTATTGTCTTCAGTGTATGACGTTCCTTTCTGTTGGAAAGAAAATTGTTGTATCTGAGTTTCTGTGCAAATCTTTGTTTTGAGATTCCTTTCTTATGGAAAGAAATTAGGGTCGAGTTGATATTCTATTTCACATACTAGTATTACTGATATGTAAACTAGACTGATCCATGTTTGTAATACTCGGGTCAAACCGAGTTGTTTTAGGTTGTAGCTCGTAGTTGATTAGTGGTTGGCTGATTCATCTTAGACTACATTTTTAGGAGCCCTATCCTTGTTGAGTAATCTTATAATTGAATTGTATATTTGTTACTTGAAATTATTGTATTTTTGTATATTTCATATATAAACATTCGGAATTGTAGCACATGTATATGTTGTATTCTGTGATTGTATCTATATGTATCTATTATGTGATTTGTTAACTGTGATGAATCGTAAATAGTTCTAAATATGAACATTAGCCATCATAGTTTCATATTAGATGTGTTGAGTATGTCGATACACTTAAGATAAGAAAAGAAAATTTTATACATCTAATCGACGTATTCAATACTTATCTAAATGTGAAATTACGGATGGTTGCCCCTAACTAGCTTTATTCTCTGTTCTAATAGACAGTTAGTAATGCTCTTTATTAGAGTGCGTCTCAGGTGTCAAACGCTCTTTAAACCAAATTTTAAAACTTGTCTTCTATTCAAAAATGTAACTGAAGTATTCTCTTCTCTTCATTTCCCCTTTTTAATCTGTTTTTTGGGGAAAGATGACAGTTTATTTTTAAACTTGAGTGGTGTTTTAAGAAAAGTTTCCTTTAATTATTATTCATATTAAATTAAATACTTTGATTATTGAAGATTATTTTACTCTTTTCATGCAGGTGCGTCTAAAAATCCCGCTCAACTCCTACTCCGCAACTTAGTCCAATCTTATGTAAAGTTGAGGACAGACCGTTTGAAATATTTGATCACCGAACCTTTCTGAATCTGCACAAAACACTTTCGTCTGATAATCCATAAGGGCGCTCGAGGAGATGCAGTTTAGTTTTAAAACAATAGCTTTTCATAATTTAAGTGATCCCAAGACACACCGTTTTCCTCTTCCTAGTACCACGAATAAAAATAACAAACACAATAAATTTTATATACTTTCTAACACCAAACGCAAATTACACGACAATCAACCACCATGTAAAATCATTTTGCACGGCAACCAACCACCGATCAACACTGTTTTCCATGGTTATCAATCGTCAAACTACTGCTAATCGGTAGTTGATCGCTGCGGAAATCAATGTTATTCGTCATACAAAAATAACTAAAAATAATGTATTTGCTAGTCTTGAAAATTTTGATACTGCGAACAATGTAATATAAAATTTTATATAAAATTTTATGCTATTTTTTTAGTAATTATGTTAGTAAGAAGAAAACGAGGTGTCATTAGCAGTACACTAACTTAATTCTTTATTTCTTTGCGACATAATTTGAGTTTCCTTTTTTATTCTAGCACCCGCACATTTAATTTCGAAAGGCCATAAAAACAAAAATCTAATTATGGCACCAAGAGAAGCAATAAACTGAAAAACATACAACATTGGGGCAGGGGCAACTATCAGAAGAAATTATGGCAGCGTGCCACCCTTTCTGAATTATTCTCCACAATGGAAACGTTACAGGAAAACAAAAATTACAGATATTCAAATGGAATGAGAAGAATAGATATCAAAACAAACGGAAAAATTAACTGATACCTATTAAAATCCAATCGTGGATTCTAATTCCCAACAAGGGATTTCTACAATCTTTGAAAATTGCTTACTTATTCTCAAAAAATGTACAGTGTTTCTAAGCTTACACCTTCTGTTAGCTACACTATAACGAGAAGAAGAAAAAATTAATATCATGTGACATCAAGTAGTTAAGCATGAAGGAGAACCAAAACTAATTATTATACTTATTCCTTTGTGCCATCCAATTACTCCTCTGCGGTATGAACCCAATAAAATCCTTGTATATTCACATTAAACCATCAAGCTCCAATTTCACTTGTCTACTGCATCCATCGGCTTCGCCATCAAAATGATGTGCAGAGCATAAAACCATACATCATGTGACATGCACATCATTTTCATCCCAAGGATTTCTGCTTGTACCCAAATTTTTGCCTATCTAACAATTTCTCTTTATTTATTCTCTTCTTGTTCATTTTACGCCTATATTTGTCCTCTCTTTCTTTGTCGAAAATACCAGGCCAATGTACTTCTCCTGTTAAAGGCCACAACCAATTATCAATTTGATACATGCCATCATCTGATTCTTCAGCTAAATCCTCATCCATGCTCTTTAATAATGCAGGGTCAAAGTACTTGACCCACATTTGCCCACTTCTTTTGTCTACTGGGTGTTGTTCAGTCATTTTACCATTTACTGGATCGATATAAACCATCCTTCTAGCACTATGGTAAGCCCATATGTTAACCAACACTTCAAGAACCCGACAATAACAGTGTTTTTTCTGTTAATGCAACATAAAATCAAATACTGTAGCTTTCCAATGTAAATACAAGTAATTAGGATATTGGCATTTACCTCTACATCTGATGATCCAAGGATGCATGAAGAGCTGTTTTTTTGATTTAAATTGTCCATGGAGTCAACAAACATTCTGCAATTTCCAAACAAACATCATATTACCACTGACAGTTTATAGATGTTTGTATGATAAAAGGATACACGCACGCACACAAATGTATGTATACGTGTGTATGTGTGTATACGTGTGCATATAGTACAGTACATTTTTATCATTTAACCTTCGTTTCAGAGATACTAACAAAATCAGCTTAGTTTCAAAAAATATTACACATATAGGTCGATTTCTACCATACTACTAGATTTCGCATTTTGTATTGGAGCAATCTAAAGTCACACCAAAGCAATTTCGCCAACAACAAAATTACACTGATGGAATTTGAGATCGCATTAATGCAATGGCTAAAATACAACATGCATACACACATGTGCACGAGCATGCATGCACATTAATGTGATTTGAAATATGCTCGTATAAAAGGCTAACTTAGCACCAGCATGGCATGAAAAGGCCTATATTTGCAATACACGTTGAAAGGAGTCTGAATTTGTTGAACTTCTGAAATAGGCCTAAATTTAGAAAGAAAGAAAGAAAAGAAAAGAAAAAAAGAAAAAAAACACATAATAAAGATATGATGTATACCTTGAGAACATAATGAATTCTAAGAAAGATGGGGTAGGCATTACCCAGCTATGAAGAGCAGACCACTGGTAACCGTCATCGGGCATTGGTGGCAAAGCTTTTATTTCATTTGGAATTCCATACATTAACTTGAATGTCTGCTCAAATATATTCCTGCATAATGTTAATAAGATACAGTATGAAATAAGAAAATGACTGAAACATAGAATAATAGTTCAATGTGCACACGCACACAAACATACATACACACAAATATATATATATATATATATATATATATATATATATATAGAGAGAGAGAGAGAGAGAGAGAGAGAGAGAGAGACCAACATGCATATACTTACACACATATACATATGAGGAGCATTCGATGACACCCCAAAAGCCCACAAATTTTCAGTGCAAGTTCTGATTTATACATCATAGTGAATTCTCTCTCTTCCCACTAGCACTATTACGTAAATCAAAACTTGTGAAAATGAGGAGGCATATGGAGTGCCGCAATGTTTGGGGGTGTCATTGAACACTTCTACATGTGTGTGTATGTATATGTACATATATACACACATATATACGCGCACACACAAAAGCATGCATATACATATATACAAGGGGCCATATATATATATATATATATATATATATATATATATAGAGAGAGAGAGAGAGAGAGAGAGAGAGAGGAGCGTTCCGAGGCACCCCTACCCTAATGTGAGCTACACCAATCCAAATCCAACAAGACTTTGTAGATGTTCAATCCACATATATATTATCATCTATCCAAAATTTGAGCTCGTTCCGACGTTCGCAACATTTTCAAAATCTTAGCTCAATTATTCACCGTTCAGACATTTATTCAAACCATTAAATTTAAACATCAAATATATTATTCTACGAATGTCGGAACAAGCTCAAATTTTGGATAGATGATAATATATATGTGGATTGAACATCTACAAATTCTTTTAGGATTTGGATTGGTGCAGCTCACGAACGGAGAGAGGTGCTGCAAAACAGGAGTGCCCCGGAACGCTCCTTGTATACACACACACATACACACACTCTCTCTCTCTCTCTCGCTCTCCGTCTCTCTCTCTCTCTCTCTCTATATATATATATATATATATATAGAGAGAGAGAGAGAGAGAGAGACGGAGAGCGAGAGAGAGAGACCCGCACACATGCATGTATGTGAGTGGAAACTGATTGGCATACCACAATGGAGTGGTTACAGATATTCACAAAAACCAAAAGCCATACTTGCGTTAGGAACTGTGTTGAAAGTTGAAACATAGGGAGAGTTTATGATGAGGTGTTACATACAGATGTAAGTCATTGAGTTCTCAATTCCATTCTTGTTTTTTTTCCCAGTGTTATGTAATTGTTATGTTCTTAATAACAACTTCATAATCATCTAAGCCTGTCCCGATGTGTGTGTGAGAAGGGGGGGGGGGGGTATACCAAATTGACATACATAATTAATAAAAGAAGGAAAGCTTAAAAGTAGCAAAACTGGGTAAAAATTACAAACGGGGAAAAGAGCAGAAATTAAAGACATACTTGCAGTTTCCGGCATTTAGGATGTCACACATGGACCAAAAGTCAATAGCTTCGTTTTCTTCTTCATTTATCTGGTCCACATTCAATGATGCCCAATAGTAAATGACATCTCCATCAGATTTTTCTCGTGTAGTTTGTTCTAAAACTTCTTCAGCACGCTCCGATAATGACAACTGTTAAATCCACTAATCATTAGAGGTTTAAAATACTATTGGTACAGCTCTACAATCTCTATAGTTAACCAAAATCGCTCAATTTCAATAATCCAATTGTACCCAAAAAAATTGAATATTATACCTATTGCTCCCATTAATTTCTCCATATAAATTATTGGTAAATATAATTAATAGCCAGAGACATTTATTTTGAACTTGATTTTATTGCCTTCATCATAGTTTGATTTAATTGTATGGTGTTACATTTATTTGTGTTGTCTTTTGTACCTACATGATAAACTGATTCCTTCTCAAACCTTTCTAACACTGTACGGTATAAACCAGGGAAGACATAGTATACATATTTATGTATGATTTTTGTATATTCATGACACACACACACACACACACACGTGCGTGCGTGCACGAGAGAGAGAACCAGCAAACCATCCCAGGTTTTCCATATAGAAAGCTTAATATAAAGTAAACAGTACCTATGTCTGTATATAGTAGATCAGAATGAATGAGAAATTTTGTTAAATTGTGTTAGTACATCAGCTTAGACATGCCAACGGATAGTAGTGTAAATGTGTAATTTGTATCCGGTGATATAAACCTTGATCTATATCCATTCTGAACTAAATATAGATTGCAAGAAAGAAATCTAAATCAGCCAGATCAATGGATATCAACTGATATTATTTTGATTCATTTATTACAGCAAAACTCGTCACTAAATGAAAAGATCCAATGTAATTTTTATTTGATAAATTGATGAAAATAATATATTAATGAACTATACTTAGTACTAATACCATCTGATGTTAGATCGTAATACCAAAGTTTTCTTATAAAACACGGGACCGATGGAAAACACTTAAAAGACAAATAACCAACAGAATTTCATGTTTATACTTAATATTTAACGGACTAAATCATCAAACAGATACAGACCATAATAGAGACACAAACAAAGGTAAATAAATAAATAAACAAATATTCAAGCTTAAATCCATTAAACTACCATGCAGTTTGATCTGATACAGATAAAAGTGGGTCCAATAGCAGGCTAAGGATAATGAATTTTAGTTGATATCTTTTTTTTGGCGCTTAGAACTGTCAATTTGCTACAGAGGTCTTAAAGCAAAATGAAAATCCAAGCCACACAAAAAGTCGATCAATCAATAATGGAAGGATCAAATACTCCACCTCACCTTAAAAACAAGGCTGGTTCAAGTGAATGATTATTTGCTGCTTCCTTATATTAAAAAAAGAATGCAATGACTAAATTTTGAACAAAGATAATTTAAACGTAGCCCCTTTATCAATTTCTTCTGCATCTGTACTTCTAATCTAGTTCAAGCTAGCCATACACGAACAAGAAGACAAATTCAAATGCAGAAAACAAAACATATGTATATAACAAGAGCTCAAATAGAAGGAAAAAATACAATTGACAGTGTTAGGACATCCCTTGTGGACGGTGGTACGTCTCTTAATTTTTGTCTAGAAGACTTGGGATTGAATTTAACTGGCACCAATCAATCAAGGTTTTAAATAAATAAAAACAAACAACAATGTACATTGAGATAGCCTGAACAAACTAACAAGGAAACTTAGAGCTCACATGTATAATTGAAGGATCAAAATGAGCACCAACAGAAGTTCATACCTTCTTTCCCGCAGCATGCCATGACTGAAAACCAATCCAGGGCATATTGTGAATGGTATCCACCTTATTTGCAATTGAAAACATGGCACCAAACTCACAAAGAATATCTCTATAATAAGGGTCATTCAAAATTGGAAGGCGATTGACTGCATCAATATCATCGGATCTTGGTCTTTGAGCTCTTTTAGTCTGGAAAATATTCAACGGTGAAAAGATAAGTCTTGGATTAAAAATTGTTAGCAGAAAAGTGTGCACAACTCCCAAACAGTACTTTAAGAATCGATACCAAGCATTCCTAAGTGTAGTGACGTATTAAAAAAAGTAATTAACAGCTAGTCACAAGAAAGATAGACTCGTAATATCATTAAAGACTGACAATGGTATCACTGGAATTAGATCTTTAATTTTTAATTAGTCATTAACAAATAGCTGCAACTAAACTAGAGGTTACATATTTCAAGCACCTTCCCAAAAAATTACTGCTTTCTCACTCATCAGGCAAACTTAAAGTTCAGACACGTCCCAAGTTCACTTGCCATTGGCATCCTTGTTTATCTTCTAAAAATTAAAAATAAAATAAGCGAAATCATATATTTTCGCTGGTGATGAAAACATGCAGTACATAGAGCCGCATATTCAGGATTAGAGAATAAAATCCAGAGCTTGAAAAATCCACATTTAGGTAAGTTATATACAATTGGTAAAAGCATGAGAAATTTCAAGGATGAATAATATGTAGCAAATAAATTTGCATACAAGTTTTGGATTAACATTTTTTGGAATATATACGCATGTGTATGTGTGCATTATTAACTTCAGATAATTTTCTTCCCTAAAGGAACATGTTAGTGAAAAGACTGAAAACATCTCTGTATAAAAAAAGACAATATAGAAATATTAATACTCTAATATATAAAAATATGTGCACTGGAGGTTTGTACGCTACATTCAAAACAAAATTTTGTCGCTTTTCTGCGCATGATTGGCAGAATGCTTTTAACACAATCATGACAACTGAGAATGACTAAATGCAAATGGACGCACACGTGCATGTATCTATGTATGTATGTATGTTATGCATGTTATGTATGTATGCATGTAGCCATATACGTACTCGACCTAAATACTACAGTAGTAGAAATGACTTAATATCCCTTCCCTTTTATCATAGTATTAGAACCCATGCATTTTCTAAAAAGAAGACACAAGTATCAAAATTCAGAAGTAATTTGCAACATACTTATATGTGAGATTTATTCACGCATCTTAAATCACCAAATTATTTATGTAATTCGGCATTTAATAGAAAATCTGCTCGAGAAAAATTAGAATCGGTATTGCCAAATCTAATTTATTATAATAAAAAGGAGAATATGAGACAATTAGTATACTCGCTTTTCAGTCAATCTCAAATCAAATACTCATCTCTCCTTAGCATGAGAAAACTTTTATCATTAGCTCATCTAGTTTACATCATGCGACAATCAATATTAACACAATTTACCTGAAAAAACATGGATCATATTCTTTACTTCAGTTATTTGGATTAATTTACTATTATTCTTTCCCATTGATTTTACTATTCCGATCAAACTAATTTCATTTTCTCATATCCTCACTTCCATGGTTTTTACAACATCTTCTTCATGCTCCAACCATATTTTATGCTTCATTACCTCCTAATTTTTCTTGCTTCAACAGAGAAAAAAAAAGTTTCTTAGGAGTCCAATGTGCCTACCTCTTTGTGTTATGCATTAGAATCTCAAATTTTCTCAAGCAAAATTCATATGCATTTTATTCCATCTTTCATCACAGAAGGTAACATTTTCCCTAAATTCTCAATCAAATATTTTTCTCCATCGGAATTAGATTTAGTGTAGATATTAGGTTATAATTGTTAGTATTATTTGTTAGCCGAGTTTTCCAATATTATCATGCAAATATCCTTTTTATCACCTTACTTAATTTTCATTTCTTCGGTATGTATATGTTTGTTTATTTGCATTTCTTAACAAGGTTCGGTATTAGAGTAACATATTAGGTTCGTTAAATTATAATATGAGTGAATTTTCTTTGTAAGTTGGATGTTACTAATTTGTTTTTCTTAATTCTATTAAGTGTGAACTAATCATAGTATGAATTGCTTCATTGTATATCTATCAACTATATAAATTGTTACGTTAATGTATGTATATTGACAATAAATAACAAAATATGATCCCGACGATGGGAACGGCTTTTGTGAAACACAATTGCATATGCTTGAATATGACATTACCAGATTGATAACATATATGTATTTCAAATAGAACAACAACGAACAACGATCAGATATTCAATATGTATTTGAATTAAGTTATTTCATAATTTCAAAGTTGGCAATTTAATGAAAAGATGTGTGTGTGTGTGTGTGTGCGTGTTGTCTTTAATTATCATATATATGGTAACTAATTAAATTCATAATTTGATTACTGTGAATTCAAATTCAAAACACTAAATATTTTAGTTTACTTTCATCTTCACTTATATATACCAACAAACATATATATACACACACACACACACACCAACAAACATATATATATATATATATATATATATATATATATGCATTCCCAAGTTGAACATATTTTTACACTTATTAGTACAACAGTCTACAAATTGAATTGGATTCCATATCATTTGTTTATTTCCATTAATTATCTTGATGTTTAATGAATTTGTTGTAAGATTTCTCGACTTAAACGGTATACGTTAGGTTAATAAGTAATATTGATAATTGATGAAATTATAAATTATATATATGAAATTATAAATTATATATACACATTACCTTCATAAGCAAGACTGACAATTGACAAAATTATAAATCACCTATACTTTTGGTTTTAATAATAATGTTATGCATGGTTTTTTCAATGCATTAAGTTTCTAACAGTTTTATTTTCCACTTTATCCAGTTTCAAAACTATCAGATTACGCATAATCTAGAGTTTTTTTTTTTTTTTTTTTTTTTTTTTTTGAAAAGTAAACGAGACTGACTAGACTGTTTATATAGTTAACAAAGTTAATGATTAAAGTTATAAAGCCTAAACCTATAGATTAGTTTGAAATTTTACATTTATGTTTCTTAGCAGCATATTGCAAGAGTCTTATTTTCCACTTTATCTAATATTTAAATATCAGATTGCATGTAATTTAGACAATTTGTTTTTCTGAGAAGTAAACGAGATTGACTTGACTGGCAATATAGTTAACAAAGTTAATTATTAAACTTACAATTATAAAGCCTCAAACTATAGGTTAATTTGAAACTTCACATCTACATTTCTTAGCAGAATTTTGTTTCAATAAATGAACTTTAAACTGTGGTTCAAAGAAGAACGAATATTTTCTTATTCTTCCATATCTGATATTCAAATAATTAACTGTAATTGTATTCATAAACTCATAGTGATTAATTATTTTAAATTTTTAATTATGTTTTTATAATAAGTTTGGAAAAATAAATGTTCTTTTTATTACATTTTGAAAGTGGCTTACATATGCATAAATTTTTCGAAAAAATTATTATCTTTTAGTGATTCATGTTTATGCACTGCATTCTCTAATTGATGTTGTAGGTAACATAAGAAGGTTGAAAGGGTGTTGGACTTTGAAACAACTTATGAATGTGATTAGTAGTAAAAGTTATTTCACAAATCTTCTAATATATTTAAAGTAATAATGACAACTAATGTTTCCAAAAGTGGGAATCAAGTCCAAGCATCACGAAATCGGTAAAAGGAAGCAAGAAGAATTTTTTTTGTATTTCCCTTAAATTGTCGTATTAATGGAAATTAACTAAACTGATTAGCTTCATAATTTAATTAGCTTCAATTTGAATTTAAAATAATAAATATCTTTTTCTTTCACCTTTGACTGTATACATGCTGGACCTATTTTTACATTTGCTAGTACGCCAATTTGTATATCAATAACAGTCTACAAACTGAACTGAGTTTCAAATCATTTACTATCTTTTATTATCTTGACCACTAATGGTTTTGATACAAGATTATGAACTAAAATTGTACATATTTGTTTCATAAGCAAGATTGACAGTTGGTGAAATTATGAATTATCTATAGTTTTGTTTTATGGATGTTATGTTTAGTTTTTTGAATTTTTTTATTTTTATTTTCTTTTTTATCTAATTTTAAAACTATCAAAAATATGATAAATTTTAGAAAACAATTATAATTTTATTAGAGAATGTATAAATTAGTTAGTTCAATGTTATTATTTATTTATTTTTGAAAAGTAAACTAAGTGGACTAACCCCTACCGGATTTTATATATTTTTGGCAAAAATAAATATTAAAGTTATAGCTATAAGGTCCAAAGCTTTTACAGGCTGGTTTGACACTTTACATGTTCGTTTCTTAACTGAATATTAATTTTAATCGCCAAATTAGTTTGAATTCAAGTTGAAACTAATACCTTTATTTTAATTTACTTCGCTTACTTGGTTTCATATGATTTCTTTATTAATAGTTATAATACCTTTGGCGTCGTACTTTTTCTAGTGTAATCATGAACTACCAAAAAATGCCCTTCTATACATCACCGTTTCAGATCTCGAAAATATCGCCCGAGATTTCCTCCGAGATCTCGTTTTAGGGTCCTCCCAAAACGAAACAGCAAATCTCACTGTAAATCTCATCTCGAATATATCGTCCGAGATATTGCAATATCGAACGATATATCGACTGAGATGAGATATTGAGATATCATCCGAGATCTTGGTTTTTCTAGTTAAAATTTAAACTTGAGCCTAAATCAAAACAATAATTAAGAAAACTTAAATCCAGTCACAATAAAATTTCCTTTATTTATATTTTGCATGTTAAATGAGCATATCATATATTCATATACGTTCAACAATGCTTATGATTTACATATTCGTCATTTTTTACTACCATGTTACTTATGAAAAAATGTATTTTATGTTCTACTTACGTTGAATTGTTTTATGTTTTAAGTTGTAAGCATTAATCTATTTGTATTTTGTTATTTTTTTATTTCAAGCATATTATTATTTATGAATATGAGTGTTCTTTCATAAATTAAGAACGATGAGATGATTTTGCTATTCAAGTTTAAGTTACTATATTTATAATGGTATTCATGAAAATTATTGAATAAGAATATCTGTTTATTAACATATCATATACCTCGAGATTGTTCCGACATGAGTTTTCAGACCCGAGATGGTAATCTGAGACAAGCATCCGAGTTAGACTCATCTCACCGGAGATCCCCCCCCCCACACACACACACACACCCCACCCCGGGATACGAGATCAAGTTTCTAAAATCCCCGAGACGAAACACGACTGATATCCGAGATTTAAAACATTGTTATACATATTATAAAATCATCTTAAAAATAGAATCCAAAATATGGGTTTCATCCAATAATTCAAAACTCATGTCTACAAATATTTTCAGACTTGATATGCCTTAAAAATAGGATCCAATGCTAGACTCTTTTTACAAATTCAAATGTCACTATGCAAATATTTCCAGAATTTAATATAACTTAAAAATACGATCTAACATATAATTTTATTTTTTTTGCAAATTCATTCTTTATTAGTTAATAGTACAAGTAAAAAATTAAAATTAGATGTTACAATATTGAAATCAAAATACAGACTAATCGCTTATAATTTCAATGCCAAAATATAGCTAAATTTTGTATAAATAATATCAAATCATGATAGTACTTTAAAGTAAGATTAAGATCTAAGATAAATTTCCCTTGCCTATTCAAAATACTTCTCTACAAATATTGTCAAATTTAAGTACTGTTCAAAATTAGGATCTAACAAATAAATTTCATTACAAATTCATTTTTTATTAATAAATAATAGAATTGAAAATTTAAACTAACAGAAAAATAGATGTCGCAGCTTAAAAGAAAAACAAAAACTAACTACATATGGTTTCAATGCAAGAAACTAAATAAATATCAATACAAATTATTTCTCTTAAATTATTAAACATAGGGAGAATACAGGCACGAAGCAACGCTTGTTAAGTATAAACTGAATTCTCATGGTGTATGGCCTTATATTTATAGACTAAATTGTTTAAGTTCCAATTAGGTCATCGTATGTTTCAATAGTTTTTTGTAAAATTAAAAAGCGTTTGTACTATATTTGTGTCTTTCTTAAAATGCACTGATGTCAAATAAAATGAACCTTAATATATTAGAAATATACTTAGTTTAAAAAGTGATTCAAATTTGTTAAAGTGTAAGTGTAACTTAGCTAATTTGAAATTTTAATATATATTTTTATTGATAGTTATAATGTAACATAGTGACGCGCTCTAGATATTACGTTACAAAAAATTATACTGATTGTTCTATAAACTTAACAAATGATTTATTAATATAGAAAAACATTAAAGTTGGGAACTCACCGCCCGTTCCTAGTAAACTTTCTTCGAATTCATACTTGTAGAAAAAATAAGAGAAAAATACTTATACATAATTTTCTTCTGCAATCAAAAAAAATATTGTTAAAGTAATATATGCTTATGCTTTTAAAGACAATATTAATGTTTAAGTAATTATTCATGCTTCAAACAAAATGTTATATACATATATGATAAAACATGATTATGATTTAGCTTATAAGTGAAACAGAAAGATTGGTTTATAAGTACTGTATTATTCTAATGTCTAGATATATGAATAAAATATACTACGAGTAGATATACTAATGTTGAATTGGTAATCCAAACAAAATTAATGTCTAATGTCCAAATATGATGAAAACTCATGGTCATTTATGGTCAGCATTTGTAACCACAATACCATGTGAAAAATAAATTTGAATGAAGGTCAATTACATGGAAAATTACAACGTAAATGTGATGAGTTAATGCATAAGAGTCAAATTTAAATCAAAATTACATTTGAATGTGGAATTAGATACACTGTGGTTTTAGTTTGTTAAGGACGATGTAGGACACATAGCTGCATTCAACTTTTTGAAAATTTTGTAAGAAAATAATTAAGCTTTCTAATGGTTATAATTAATGCTGAAATGTTGACTTCTTAATTCTAAGAGCAAAGACATGCTTTCTGAGTAAGCCATAGCTTTCATAGATTTTGGTTCATAATAAACGAATTAATTTTAATTAATTTTTGAATTTTTTGAAAGCGTTATTTCACTACATACCACTGTGTTCAAACTTCAAACTAAATTATGTGCACATTTGAATTTGTATGTTTAACATTGGACAAACTAAAGTTAAACTTCGCTGGTTACATTAGAAAACTTAATAAATAGGTATGCTTTGCAATGTAACACTTATCAGTTACAAATTCTATTATAAAAGTCCTTCCAGCCTCTCGCTGAGGCCCAGCATAAGTACTAAGCTAGCATAACCGCTTAATTATTTGTCCATCTAGATGAGATTTGCTACATTACTTAAATATATAAACATGTTTCTACAAACCGCTTATGTACCAATTTAGGCTCGGTTCCTCTTATAAGCATCAAAATGTTTGATTCAAACGGTTTTTTACCCATCGTTGCTTACAAAAATATTAAAACCTACATAATCTAATTTTGGTTCAGTAAATACTAACATTTTATCCAGAATGCTTGAGTTCATCAAAACCTCTAGTTTTGAGTAATCCCCGATTAATCCTCGCCTAGACAATTGATCCCTAATCCACACCTTCCGTCTAGCGTCCACCTAGCGATTTTTTACAACCTTTGTTATAGATAACTGGTAGTTGATATTATTTGTTGTATATAGCCATTGTAATTTATAATTACTAATTATAATTTATATGCTTCACGCTTATTTCATTAGCTTTATCAACAAATGTTTGTCAATGATATTCAAGAAAAATATAATATAAATATTACAGTCCATAAACATATTCTTTCACCTTCGTATAACTAAAAAAAATCTATAAAATGCATTGTTAAGCGTATAAACTATATTGTGAACCATGCGTGTACAACACGGATTCACACTAGTATTTTCTATATTCGAATAGCACACTATACAATCAATGCAGGACAAGCAGATAAAAGAAATAAAGAACGAACTACAACAATCAATCTATTTATTTGTTTACATTGCCAAAGAGAATATTTAATATACGAAAATAAGAAGAAGAAAAAAAACTGTAACATATTATGAAAGAAAAAACCAAACGGGTACTAAATGGATCCATAGGTCGCCAGTTAAGACATGTTTGAAAAGGGAAGTAAATGGGACAATCCAATCACAAAGCAATTTATGTTATGAAAATAGTAGGAACATACAGTACTTATTCCACGGTATAGAGAGCCATGCCTCAAAAATGGCCATGAAGCACGTCCACTGAAAATCTCATAGATACACAGTTCTAATCCAATCCTTTCCAACTGAGCTTCATCGCGCTCATTTGTTTCAAATTTTGTATTTTTATCAATTTTTCTTGCTGCATTGTATACAGCATCCCACTCTCCCAAATTTCTTGGCATCCTATCTTCAATCTGTTGATCAAATTAATGAGTATTCATCAAATATGCATAATCAGTCAGGTTTACTTACCAATTATATTCAAAACAAAAGCAGCCCACCTCTTCCTTTTCGCGAAGTTCAGAATCTTCTAGAACATTCATTTCACCCACTATATCCCAATCTAACTGTGATGGGAAGTTCTGTACAAGCGACTCATTGATTCCCTGGGTTGCACTTTGATCTTGAGGATTAACAATTTCATTTTCCATAAGATCAATTATGTTCTGCCTCTTGATTGCATGTTGCATAGTAGTCTGTCTATTTTCATAATCAAGTAATTCCCAAGCCCAGGTGTTCTGCTCAATGTGAGAAACAGGAAGAGGGAGAACCACATCTGATGGGAAATGTAGTACTTTCTCGAGAAGCTTTGCATAATCAGAAATACAATCCAATGCTAACATATTTTTCGAGAGTGTTTTCCCGGAAGACGCAATCGTATATCCTAAATTGGAAAGATTCCGATCTTCTATGAGCAAAAAGAAAGCTTTCACTAAAGTACTTAAATCGTGTTGATTAAAAATCAGCCCATGTACTTTATCCGCAACCTGTAGTAACAATCATCGTAACATAGGTTTAGAAACACCGTGCAAAATACAGATAAACATACAGATATAAGCTTACATATTTGGTAATGATCTCTAAATTGGGAGCGATGATTGGGATTTTAAATGACATGGCCTTTATTAGCAGTGGTGGAAAATTCTGTATTGTTTGAAAAGAACCATAAAGAACTAAATCAGCCATCAACAGCACACTGTTCACATCACCATCGACTCCATAATGCTTGACAAACTCAACAGGAAATCCCAACTGAGAAGCAAGTTCCTGCACCATAAGGTTAGTGAATGTTTAATTCATGGACTTTCTGCTTTTTTAATACAATGCAGCAAGCTACATTCAGTATGATTTGAAATAGCATGAAACAACAGACATCAAATGACAGACTAGCAAATCGAGCATCAAAAGTATGAAAACAAGTGTAATCAGCGCTTAAAAGGATCCATATGCATTTTTAGTCACAAAAATCATACAAAGTCATTTGTTGTTTATTAGGTTGATTATTAAAAGGGAAATCAATTTGTTGGAACTAAACATTGGGTTGACAAGGTAAAGGACCAAAAACTTGACACAAGATCAGTTCATAATTGCACGTGCATTTTTAGCCACAAAAATTTTACTTGGTGGTTGGGTTGATCATTAAAAGGAACAGCAGTTTGTCAGGACTGGAAATTGGTTGACAATTGGAAAATACCAAAAATTTGACACTAGATCTATTCACAATCGTGGCACCCCTATAGAGTGCAGGCGACATTTAGTATGCATAGTTATTAGTTAACGAGAAAACAATAGAGGTGCCAAGTTTGAGGATGGAGCATCATAGGAAAAGGGAATCCTTTAGCAAATCAATCGTCCTTTTGCCAATCATCGGTAACTGGTTTGGTCATATGAATTTGAAATGTGTGATCACTTTATCCCAAATTGAAGAGATTGCAATCCCAATTTAAGTGTACATATCCTAGAATCTTGGGTATGCATAAACAAACACACATGATACAAATATTGACATATATAGTTAATGCAGCTCCAATCGGTTAACCATCCATATAACAATTTTCAAAATATAATCCGGATTGAAACACAAATACCTGAAAAGAAGCATCATGTGCAGCGGTGGAATCCCCACATAAAAAGACGAATTTAAATATTCCTCCCAGCTCTTCCATGTTCGTGATTTTCTTAATCTCAGGTATCAGCACTTTCATTATAGCTGTGTATTCTCTTGGTAGTTCATCATAAAAGAAATGTCCACCAGTGACTAAAATGATGAAATCATCGTCATCAAACCCTTTATATTTCCTTAATTGGTTTCGAGAATGTGAAGCAACATAACTCTCGGCTTCCAAATAATTAGCTGGAGATCCAGGTATAACATAATAGTTTCCAGCGTCCAAAGTGGCATACATCATCTATAATGAGTAAGAAAGACAGAAGGCAGAGTCTAAGTATAGAAAGTAAAGGAATTGTTAAGATAATTTAGATTACATTGACATAATGGTAGCTTTTGGAGGCTCAAATAATACCGGAAGAGAATAATCAGGAAACACCATCACATTTGCCCTACTAAAGGCAGTTCTCCATGCAGCAATGAGATGTTCCCAACCGGATGATTCATAATAAGAAAGGCGCTTTGCAAGTATGTCCTCGTGAATGAGCCATACAAGTGGAACGGAATCAAAAGGATGTTCCATAAAGCTGCATATGATTGAACATCACTATACGCTCGAAAATAAACAAATAATAATCATGAAAAATAAGGCTACGAATACACAAATCCATTGTAAATTAGTCAAAATGACTGTTGTACAGATTGGAGCCATGATATAGCTTATAATCTGCCATCGCTATAATCACATGTAGCGGTTGTATCAGCTGAATAAACAAGTGAACTAAAAATCAAAGCGTAACATGACTATATTGACACTGAAATCTGCTCACATGTTGCACATAAAAGAAAAGAAAAATCAAACCCAAAAAAAGTACAGAAGGTGTGTGGAAGTTGCCAAAAATAAGTGGAATTGGTTCCACTAGTATAAAGGACAATCGTGCATACTGCTATCAACGTTAACTTGGAGACAATGCCCTTATTGTTACAAAATTGTCATAATGATGAACAGGGTTCCATAGAATCCATACTACCATGTCTGTACTATGTCAGCAGAGTGTGTGTGTTTATGACAGGTTCAAGAATCTTGGCAAAGCCATGCAAAAACTGTGAAAGTGAAAATAAGGATTATATATAATCTCCAAAATCATAAAATCACATTGGCAGTAGGCATAGATTAGATTAATATCAAAATTTGTTATGCCAGCGTTAATACCTTGTAATGACGCTTTTGGCTTCCAGAGAGCTCAGAATAACACCTTCGTAACTGTTGTATGGAATAAACAAATATCAGATGAACCATCTTCGTTAAATTTCTCCCAATATAATAGTTTGGATTTTAAAAGAACATGTAACTGAACATGAAAAAAAATGCTGCATCTGCTAACATTCTTTCAAACACCCTTCAAAAGTTTCAAAACTCACGTCCGTCCCCTGTCATAAACATGTTCCACGAAAACCCCCATCAAAGTTTCAAGCGAAAATGTATGTTTTAAACAGCACATATTTACAGGTAGTTGCATTGTACATTGTAAAATTTTGCTGTTCTAACTGTGTACTTTTGTAAAGTTGAATTTGCAATTAGAACTACAGATATTTACATTGTACGCTGCAAATATTTGCAAACCACACTGCAAATATTTAGTTTCCAAATATATGCATTTTAAACTGCAAATATCTGCAGTCAGCTCTAATTGCAAACATTACATGTGTGTTTCATGAAACTTATTCTGAGAACGGTTTTTCGGGTATTCAATTTGAAAATAAGGGATGAGTCCCAATTCTACTAAAATATTTACCAAATACTAAAATAACAGTAACCGATATATCTGCAATGCAAAAAAGGAAATAGAATCATTGATTAATTCTTACTTGGACCAATCAATGGCAATAGGACTTTCAGGTTGCCAAATTTGCACTTGACAACCAATATTTTGCCATGCAGAATAAGCTTCCCCATTCTGTAATGCATAAACCTGTTCAATAATAAATTATTGGTGAGATTTTGCTGTACACGAATTATGTTTATCATAGTGTAAACAAATCAAACCGACTAAGGTGCAGAATGGGGAGCGGTGGGTTTCTTTTTTCTTTTTTTTGTTTCTTTTTTCTTTTTTCTTTTTTTTTGGGGGGGGGGGGGTGTTGGAGGGGGTGGGAGTTAAAACTTCATCATCAACACCACATGCCTGAGTTAATTCAGAAGACTTCTCTGTGTACATATAAAGCATGATGGAAAACAGCATTCTTCCGAAAAATCTAAGGTTGGGTTTTGTTTATTTTGTGTTTTGAGTTTTTAGCGTTAATTATGAAAGTTGCGAAGATTTGAAGTATAATGGAGGTGACGGGTCAAAGACGGAGGGAGTGACGAAGGGGACGGAAGGATGATGGATGGATGAATTTGTGGTTGTCCTTCCGTTGTTTTTTAAAATATGGAAAATGATAAAAAGTTGTTTTTGGTTTTGTGTGTTAATTTCATTGTGTAAAACAATCATTTTTCATGATATGTGTGCATCGTTCGTACTTTTGTATGTGCGAAAACTCAAAATAAAAACTACAAAGCGAACACACCCTAAGTATCCTGAAATTATTTAGCATCTATGCATAACCTAGAAAGGAGTAAACATGTCTTAAATTAAATATAACATTTAAGATGTGTCCAACATGACAGTACACTTCAGAATATAATATCTCCACTTTCAAATACAATTAAGAATTAACAGCAGGCCTACATCAAAATAATTATAATTGTGCTTGTGCAACATAGTAAATAAAACTCAAATTTTACAATAGAAGTATATATTTGATTACTTACTCACCGTGAATGTATATCCCAGCTCTGTAAGACTTCTGATTACTGTTAAAAGCATCAAAAATATTGGATCTTTGTTCATATTCCCCACGACCTGAGAGTAGAAATAGGTAATAATTCAAACAGATCGCAATAAACCCTTATTCATATGTATCTTATAAACAAAAACTGATGGAAAATCACTAAGCAAATGATAATAGTCATGTATGCGTTGATCATTGGATACATATAATAGCTTGATATACAGTTGCATTGGTTGTGCAATGAACATGTATGTGAATAGTTTTCGCTAGGAAAACACAAACAGATGTCAGGCTAACAGAAGTGCTCTTGAAAGTTTCAAATGTACAAGTAAACTGCTAATACCCACACCCATAAATTTCTGAGGAGTTAAGAGAGCTGCACAAAGACAAAAGTTCATAAACTGTACATTAACATTTAACTTCATTCAGGCTTTTTGGTTCTGAGTTTTGCATGATTGATTGTGACTGATTTAGGAAGTATCGATTATGACCATAAATGAGAGCTTTTGTTTTAACAGATTTTTATGAAGTGTTCTTGTAAAAGATCAGCGCATATTTCTGGGTCATTTATTCACTGGTTTTAACAGTACAATAGTGCAATAATTACAAAAATAGAATTAATTATATGCTCCTCTAATTAGCATAAGAACCAAAATACTAGAAAAAAACGTTATCAAAATGAAATGCATTATCATAACGGTTTGATACAGACTCAGCCTATAATAACTGATCAAAATGTAAAGCTAAAATAAATAGTTTGATTCTAATAATTATATGACAATATATTCTAAATCATTAGATTTTTTTTTTTCATTAAAAAATACTTTAGATAGAATAGCGATGATTCAACTTTGAAAATTTGTTGGATGCTTCCTGAAGCATAAATTTTACAAAATAATGATTATAATTAGATTTGTTTGAATAAATATAATATGAGCTTGATGAATAATATATGCTAAAATAAGACATATCTATGAGAAGGGTGCAACTGAAACAAAATATAACAAACCCTGAATATTACTGGCCTAATTGATTTAAAATACACCAAAAATTACACTATAACAATCTTGGTTCGCTTTATGACGAAAAACTTGAGGTTGAAAAACTAGAAAGCAAATGTTTTCTCCAGACCTAAACAAGCAAAACGAACAAAAATAATCAAAACAGCTGGGGAAAAAACTGTAGGTGGAGCTGTTGAGCATGTGTTTGTTGTGATCATATGTGTCATAAGCATAAGCTATTGCCCCACTTAAAAAAATAATACACTACAGTTGCTAATTAGAAATAGTTCGTTCAAATATCACAAATCAGCAACCATATTTCTCTTGCTAAAGTTCATCGTTCTGTAGTAAACTCGGTCTTAACTGATTTTGAAATGATTTAACCTATCATTCACTAGACTAATGCTTCTCCCACCTACCTCGTAATTTAGCCCAGACTCCAAAATTTCACATTTCTACCCATCTGTCCATACACAAATTTACTAGATTTTAACTCTGTAAAATAATGTACAGGACAGCTAGAGATCAAACTAACCAGTGCCACTCTGGGAGCTCGAACCCGCACTCGATCTTCTGATCTAAACAAGTCCACCATCCTACCACGATCCATCAATTTCCGCTCCAGATCCAACGGCCGAAAGCTAACGGATCCCCCAATCCGTGGCGACGGAGCACGCCATGTCCAAACGCGGCCTCTCCGGCGGTACTCTGGAGCGCCCATTGTGTTGAGCTGGTGCGTATAGAATCCGATAACGAGGAAGAAGACAACTACGATTGAGATATAGAATATCGTGGATCGATGGCAAGGAAGTGGTTTGCGGCGGTGGTGCCGGGGATTGGACGGTCGGGATTGGCGCTTGGCCATTTTGGGTTGGTCGGAGTGAGCACTCCGTTTTGTGCTAGTTATATTTCACTGATTAATGTGAAATTGAATAGCAAAATGCAACCGTCCAAGGTAGCTTGCTTCGAATTGTCAACTTGTCGAAGTTTACATGTAACAAACGAAATAACAACCAAAGATACACCTAAGAAAATAATGCTAACAAATTTGGTAGGAATTAGTATATGTCGGTACATAGGTAGATTTTTTGATAAGAGCGTATGCACCTCACACATGAGCATTTTATATGTTTAATCATTCGAGTGAAAATGATTATTATAGATATTTAGTTCTATTTTACAAGTTAGTTTCAATTTTCCTTTGTTACGACATCTTCTTTTTATTAGTTTAAAATTTTGTTTTTATGGTTGATTAATAAAAATAGTGAATTTGTAAATAATTTCTTTTGTTAGATTTTATTTTAAAGCAATATTAGGATGATCTAATGTTTACGTAAAAGCTTTTTGAATCAGTTAATTAGATTTATTTATCAGATCATAGTTGTAAGTGATCTTAATATTTGATAATATACACGAAATGACTTTTTGGTAGCTCACGTCTACAATAGAAAAAAAAAACATCAAATGTATTATAATTAGAAATGACAATGAGGCGGGTTGGGGCGAGTTTCTCATGCTCCAGACCCACCACATGAACCCGGTGCGGGTCTGAAATTTTGCCTCATACTCGAAACCCATATGGGTCAGGGTAGACCTGATTCCCCCCACGATCCGATGAAATTGTGTTCTAGTTACACAAATTTATATACCTATATTTTTTATCACTAAAAAAATTATATACAAGTAATAATGTGTTTACAAAGATAAGAGAATATAATAAAATGAATTGTAAGAAAATAATTCAAAATGTATGCATTTGTTATTGTATGATTATCATTGAAGCAACTTAATACTATGAAAATTTTATAGATTGTTGATTGAAAAAATATAATATTCAAGTCATAACACGTATACCTAAGAAGATTAACAAGTAATTATTATAATTATAAAGTGTTTTAATAATGTTTCAATGATGCATGTCGGGTTGGGGCGGGTAAGCCGTGCCCCAGACCCGACCCTAAACTCAGACCTTCAAAAGCGGGTCGCGGATCTACCCGCCTCGAAACCCCAACGAGGCTGGTCTAAACGGGTTAAAACAGGGGAGGGTCAACTGGGTTTGGACCCTAGACCCACCACATTGTCATCCCTAATTATAATTACGAGTATTATGACATGTGTTTAGCGCGTGATTATTACACATGTTTTATGCGTGAATTGTGTTTTTAGAAACTATATATGTTTAACACATTTAAAAGAATGATTTGCACAATTTTTGTTTAAATTATATGAGGTCAATTTTAATTTCTTATTTGTAATCTTTATTTTTATTTTTTTGTAATTAGCTCTAACTTCCATTTATGTCGTTAAACGGTAAATAACGATGTTATAAAAAATGTTTATTTATTATATCTTTTGTTTTAATTTGTTCATGGGGGAAACTGGCTAGAATCATATAACCCTCCCTAGTGCACCTAGTCCAATGTGCGAGCACCACATAAGTGGTTGGTCTTAGTGTATGCACATGGTAAGTTCTTAGCGCGTCATTCCGGATTTCAAACTCGCGTTACTGTTACCACGGCGCAAAGTCATTTACATGTATATATGAAGTTAAAAATATGTAAGGAGTATCTCTAGAACTTCTCGGTTAGACTAAAAGTTTGCCATTTCAAATCAATTATTAATAAGCGTTACGACACACGCTACACGTGCGGGTTTTTGTTTACAAATCTTATATATTTAATCCATCTAAAAATAAAATCATTTACATATATATATTTTAATATTAAAATCATGTGTTTTCTTTTGGCAGAGCAAACCAGTTTTTATAGTGAGTCATAACACTTATTATTACAACAACTAATAATTACAAATATTATAAAAGATTGGTAGAATACCAACCTACTAATATCGGTTTTTAAGATGGACCGTCCACTATGGATGGTTTTTAAAGTGAACCATTCACTACAGCTATACAAGCTAACGACGTTGGAGCTAGATAAAAGGTCTAGACTACAAAAAAATCATGTTTTTATTTATTTTAATGTTGCAATATTTTATGATTTTAAGTGTGATTCTTTGTCTCTAGTATTAATTAATGAAAAATAAATCTGTATATAATACTTTTAGTTAGATCTTATTTTAAGCGATATTAAGACTTGTTAATATTTATAGATGGATGTTTTGAATTTGTGAAAAAAGTCTACGTGTAAGATCGTATTTTTTAAGTGATATAATATTATTTATAGATTGACATTTTGAATTCGTAAATGAAATTTATCTGTAAGACCTTATATTTTAGTAATATTAAGATTTATAACATATATATAAGGGCATTTTCGGTAGTTCACATTTACACTTAAAAAAGTGACCCCAAATGTATTGCAAATATTATTAAAGATAAAAATACATAAGGGTATTTTTGGAACTTTACGGTTAGACTAAAAGGTTGATGAAACGATCTGCTTCCTCAACCCTCAGAAATCGATGATAATATATTCACGTTATTCACTAGAGGTGGGCATGGTTCGGTCTGGTGCGGTTTGGAATCCAAACTGCTTCTGCACCGCATTAAACAGTTGATCAAAAATACAAACCATTATACTAACCATTCAAATGGTTCGGTTTCGGTCTGATTTTATTGTAATACGATCCGGTTTAAATTTATATTAAATATGAAATAAGTGAATTACTTCCATCAACAATCAATTTACAATTATGTGATGTTGTAACTTAAAGGTTAAAACACGCAGTGTTGTCCTGAATTGAAAGATTAGCTTCTAACTCCATGAATACTTCAATTTTACATTTAATGAAAAGTAAATTTGTTTTATTACATGAACCAAACATCAGCGTTAATTAATGCATAAACATTAAGTAGGATAACTCAAATAAGATTATAATTAGTATTATCCAAAAAATAATATGGAAACTAGTGTACTGAACTATAAAACTTTCCTTTGTGATAACGATTATTATTATTATAACAACAACATATGTTGAAAACTAGAATATACGTTGTTAAAATAAAAAACTAGATAGGAA
This sequence comes from Allium sativum, assembly GCA_030737875.1. NCBI lineage: Eukaryota > Viridiplantae > Streptophyta > Magnoliopsida > Asparagales > Amaryllidaceae > Allium > Allium sativum. The sequence goes on from CM060915.1 coordinate 384,842,356, forward strand.
TTAGTTATATTTTTATCATAAGATTATTAGTGCAGTATTCGGTTCGGTTCGGTTTAATGCAGTTGGGTCAATAGTTCAAACCGCAACTAAACCGTATCATTGCGGGTTGGTTCGGTTTGAGGTATTTGCTTTAGAGAGAGAATTCGATTTTGGCTTTCTGCACTGTTTTGTCAGTTCAGACTTGGTGGTCTATGTATTATGGCGCACTTTATACCCGTCCCTATTATTCGTGTACTACAGAACCAAGTGCTGGAGAGACAAATCATTTGTGATAAGTAAGAAAATAAAAAGAAGTAGAAAAAATAGATTCGAATCTTGTAAAGAAAAAAAAATATGTATATTTCATCATATAAGAGTTTAATCACACCAGTCCCATGACCGACCCAAAGTTTATTTTGTTTTGTTTTACCCTAAACTCTTAGGTGTCCAAATTTGTACGGGCAGTCAAGTAGTCATGAATTTATAGATATACTTGAAGAAGCTTGGAGCAAGAGGCTTCAACATTAGATATATACAGTTTATTTCCACTATGTTGTATGATATTGTACTCTAATGATAGTGTTGAAGAATGGAGCTTTTATGACAATAACCTTATTTCAATATTAATTGATTATAAAATATAGTAACACCTTTATCTGGAATATATATATATATATATATATACACACATACATATGTAGAATTTATATACAGGGATTAACACTGAAGATTGTACAGTTTATGAGCTTCTAGAGATTCAGAATTCAGAGATAATTCAAGACTCATGAGTAATCAAGAGTTCAAGATATAGTAATAGAGTCTAGTTTATGTTAGACTCTGAATAGCACTCCAGGTTCAAATTCAAATTATACTCTGATTTTCAAATTCTATTTTCAAATCCTATTTTAATTAATTTTTCTATCTTACTTTTGATTTTAAACTTAAGTTTTTAAGTCTATAAGTTTTATACAAATTTATATAGTCATATACTTTTTTATACTTTATATTTATATAGTTTTAAACTTTATAGTTTTATTAATATGTTTATATAATTTATACTTATGATTTCATATGATTTTCTACTTTATAATATTCATTTATATCACTATGTTTTAATTCATGAATTTCCAGAATTATATATTGTAACACTCCATGTCTGTTAATGTCATTCACAAAGGGAATGCATTAACTTCCATGAAGCATTATAAGTAAACAGAACAGAATATTACAAGACAGATACGTAAAGTAGTACTTGAAAAATTTATAACTTTATTATAGCAGGAACAGAAATAAGTTTGGTTACATCCTTCAAAATTACAATACCAAAACCCAAGTACACAAGTATCAGTCTTATACCAAAATCCTTCAAAATGCATAATTTTAAAACCATAATCCCCAACATAAACTGCCATAAGAAGGTAGAGTCAAAGCCAAGCAATACTTCAAGCACTTCAAGCAGAGAGAATATGAATCAAGCTCTTATGTTTCCACCCTGAGCACCTGAGGGGGGAGGGAAAGGAAAGAAAAAGAGGCGAAAACAAACGAGGTCAGACATAAAGTCTGGCGAGTCTAGTAACTTTCAGCATATAAACAGATAGTAGTATCATGACATGTAAATAAAGCTGGATGAGAGATTACAGCAACACGAGTAGCAGGTATGCTTAAGTTAAACAGAAGAAATAGAATGATATAGACCAAGATATGCTTCTTACCAATATCTTACTTCTCTGCACTAATACTTAGTATAACAGGATTAGGTGTTATCCAAATGTCTAAACTAAAACAGAAACAAAAACAGAATAATCTCTACAGAAACAGAATGCTAGTAATGGGCCTTTACCACCCCAACTAAGACAGAAGGTACAGAAACAGAATGCTAATAATGGGCCTTTACCACCCCAACTAATGGGCCTTTACAGCCCCAACAGAGATAGAAAGTACAGAAACAGAATGCTAATAATGGGTCTTTACCACCCCAACTAATGGGCATTTACCACCCCAACAGAGACAGAAGGTATAGAAATAGAATGCTAATAATGGGCCTTTACCACCCTAACTAATGGGCCTTTATCACCCCAACAGAAACAGACGGTACACCAACAGAAAAAAAAGAACTAGGTGTACCTTAAATTCTACCCCAAGCGATCGGCTCCCTAATACATAAATACCCTGTGCCGGCCCCACAGAAGGGTGTATCATTCCCTAAAGTGGCAACCTATAGACACAGACCTATTTACAGATGTCACGGTGTCTTACATCCTCAGAGCAGATCGGATCCATTCACGCACATGACCCAGTTGGAATGCGCCATCGACACCCCTCGCCATTATCAGAGTGAACCTCTTACAATTAGTTCAGTAAGCGTGCCCGGACCCCTCCTAGTGTTGGGTCATAGTTTTGATACCAGAAAAGGGTTACTGATTAATATGGGTCCCACACAACAGATGACACAAGTAATTACCCCTCCTAACCTTGTGTCCCCAGACTAACAGATTTCAGATTAACTTGCTTACATATTTCAGATGTACAAAGTTCAGATTAACTAGTTCTTAGATCAGATAAATAGGTTAACAAGTTTCTCAGACTAACGGATCAGATATCCAGATTAACAGACTTACAGATTGTTATACCTAACCTTGTATTAGGCCTACAGATTTACGAAACGAGTTTATTAGATTCATCCGCCCAGTTGATTTACCCTTATCCACCCAACACGTTTTAGGCATCATATTTATCCTAGATTTGCATCAATTAATTACTAATGCACAGACCTCTCACATTAGGTCGGTAGCTTGTGGCCGCTGGATGTGCCGGGCGGTTCCGGGCAGACTTCTGCCACAAGTCAGACCTAACCTCGTGTCTAAGCATCTTTTAGCTATGTCTACGACCTCTCACATTAGACTGACAGTTTGTGGTTGCTGGTTAAGCCGGTTGGGTCCAGGCAGGCTTCTACCGCAAACAGAGTCTAACCTCGTGTCTCGGCATTCTTATCTTTAGCTAAAGTATTCATTCACATATTATGCCAATATCAAACTAATTATGCCAATTCAACAAATTAAACTTCTTTACAAGTTACAGCAGATTATTCAAAGTTCTATTAACTTGTTTTGCTCAATTTTAGATCGAGTCTACAGATTTTCATACCCCAAATTTACCGTATTCAGTTTCAACAGATTTTAGCAAATTAGGCAATTTAACAGATTTAATCATAAAATTAAGCCTAATTTTACATGCCCAAATTATGGTCATAATTCACAACATAACATATGCCCCTAATTTTAGTTAAATTTACACAGTACATAATATCCTCCAAAAACCCCAAATCATAATATACAATATGAATTATGCCAAATTATAGCTTTTGATTTCAGCGTATGCCTAATATCTATAAATCCCCATTTAGGCGTATTCACATTTAATAGTTATCATATTATAATATAGACCTTTGCGCTTAAGTCATACGCACAATAATTCTCCTTCTTCCAAATCACTGACTTTCATATATAGTATGCCCAGATCCAGATCTTAAATTACAACATATGTTCTTTTCTCAAATCAGTCACAAATCAGTCATGTCGAATTATGCATCATTCAGTATTTTTCCCAAATTTAGCGTTCATGCGTCAATCTCTTATGAGATTTGGCTCAGGCTCGTGGTAGCCTGGCTATGGAACAGAAGGAAGGAAGAGATACAGAATAGTTACTATAATATTAATAAAATAGATATACACAGAAAAACAGATCTGATAAACAAGAATATGCATAATCTCAAATTCAGATTTATGGCCATATCAATATCATAATTAAATTTCATATCTGAAAATAACCGTACTCACATTGGTTGGATTCTAAAAGAAAAAGGGTTGTAGTTGTTCTCTTTTAATCCTATTCAGATTGGAAGAAGAAGCACTAGTTCTAGCTTAGGTTTCAGTAGAGTAGAGACGCCATTGATTTATTTTAATTAGAATTGAGGCAGCATAGCGTTATAATGGTTTGGTGTGGAGAGAAAGTGGGGTTTGGGGGTGTTTAAATAGCATAGGGATCAACGAATCTGGTCAGAACGGGCGTACAAATGCAGAAAAACGAACCAGTCCTCGGATCTAGAAATAGGGGGGAGGTCGACCCCCTGGTCGACCTATGTGACCGAGGTCGACCCCAAGGTCAACCCCTAGGTCGACCTGGGTCCTAGGCTGGATATTTCCCGCCCAGCCCGGGTGTGTGGTTTGAATTTCAAACTTAAATCTAGGCTGTTTTAATTTATTTAAATTCCTGAAACTTCTGAGGGCCATAACTTCTTCATACGGAGTCCGATTTACGCAAACTCGGACTCTATCTCAAGAAGAATTCCGAGACGAACGCAATGGCGTAACCTGTTTCCCTTAATTCTTCTTTTAAAAATTAAGTATACTTTGTTTTGTTACTTTATAGAAAATACGGGGTGTTACATTCTCCCCTCCTTAAAGGATTTCGTCCCCGAAATCTTCAAGTTAAGAAGAATGTGTCCCACCATCCAATCACCCATCTACTCAACCATCATCCATAAGCATCCATTGTCCTTAGAAAACTTCTAATGTTGTATGAACATATGCAAAAGTGTGTGTATATATCTCTTATCTAATGCAAAGATCAGGCGGTCTACTGATTCAGTTGACCTCCTCAATGCGAATTATGTTAGTGCCATGAGTCCAATTATGTATGCAAGAAATCATATTTGATACACATCATTTCTATATGAGTGCATAACCATTCATCCAAATGCAATATCCATGTGATGAGTCAATCATTTTGCATCCACAAAAATTGAAAAAATGCGCACACATCCATATGCAGTATGAGAGTGCTTTTGAGCCGATCTAGTGCCTAGTGTGTGTATATGCATCCATGAGCAACCACTTGCATCCACTTGCAACCATCAAACATAACATGTCTCAAACACATGTTTACACCCATTAGTTTCTACCTAAAGGTCGAAGACTCGATCGATAGGATACAGCCGAGTGATAGAAGCAAGTACAATTAAAACAAAAGTTCTGTTCCCATTAGACATCGGTTAAGAGAATAAATCTCTAAGTATCAACCCCGAAGACCGAAATCAACATCAGATTGACACTCAGACAATTACTCCCATTAAACAATGTCAAAACTGGAAATCTACTTCACGCTTCGAGTAAAAACCCCTATTCTTTTCAGAAATATTCAGATACTTACAGACTACTGGTACAGATCAGATTATCAAACGATTCTTAGGAAACTAAACATGATAAAACCCCACCATATCCCACAAAACCCAGAATGTATGCGTCATAGTCAACTTAACGCCCAACGTAACACAGATACCCTCAAACCCCAACCTACCACAAACAGATGAGTCGTAACCCTTATGGGGTCTGAGACTATAGCGGGATCAGAAACAAGACCAGTATTAAAGTGCAGAGTCTCAATTACAGAATCAAAATGCCAGAATCAAAAAGAGTTTTAACTCAATAATCAGATAAGGAAATCTAAACCTTCTACAGAAATTTTCCTATCTCTATCTTATCCACCAGCCATGTGTGCATTCACCTGCCCTTCAGAAGTAGGTCATGTCCTCTGCCCTTGCCCTCGTTTCTTCGGGCAGTCCCTAGTGAAGTGTCCCATCTAACCACAGTTGAAGCAAGTGCCCTTCCTCTTTCTGCAATCCTTGTTCAGATGAGTCAAGCTTCCACAAGTAAAGCACTTTTTCTCCTTCTTATCTTTAGACTTTTCATCCTTCTTTTGTGTTTCCTTTTTGGGCCACGCTTTCTTGTTCTGTGGTCCTTCGAGCTTTTCCTCTTTTTTCTCACTTTTGGCCTCCTCTTCATGCATCAATGCCATGTCAACCAATTTCTCGAAGGTAGCCCCCATAGGAATGTGGGTCATAGCCAACCCGTGTAGCGGCTCATTCAAACCTTTAATGAATCTCAGGGCCTTCTTTTCAGGTGTGTTCACCAAGTCTAAGCCAAATCTCGCCAACTGATTGAACTTGTTAACATACTCCTTTACTGATAAATTCCCCTGCTTCAACGCCAAGAACCTCGTGAGAGAAATTTCATCTCGAACCTATGCCTGAAATCCATCCATGTCTCTACTGGACGCTCTCCATTCATGACCTCCCACCAAAACGAGGCTTCGTCCTTCATTAACTAAGCAGGTAATTGGACCTTCCTTCCACTTTATATCTTGAAGATACCAAACAAATCTTCAACCTCCTTAAGACAATTTCGAGCTTCAACAAACGTCTCTGACCCGTGAAAAGGTTTCCCGCCCATTACCCAAAAGTCTTTGCGTATCTTCAAAAAAGTATCAATGCGGGGAGGGGGAAGAAGAGGAGCGGCTGCAGCTGGGGGAGGAGGAACGTCTGCTGGGCCTGCGGCGGTGGCCCTAGCTCCAGATACCTTCTGAACCAGGTTGGTATCGGTATGCCCTCGGATATCTCGGGTACCCCAGACATGCTGAAAAGAAAAGGGAAGAGAATCAAAACGGAGAATCGAAAGACAGATATATGGCTTTTGGGGATTATGTTTTTATTTTCAAAATAAACTTTACTTTTGAAAATACTTCCTCTTTAAAACCTTTTTGAAAATAGTTTTCAAAAACTTTTTATCAAATCTGGTAACCTTCGGCTCTGATACCACGTGTAACACTCCATGTTTGTTAATGTCATTCACAAAGGGAATGCATTAACTTCCATGAAGCATTATAAGTAAACAGAAGAAACAGAATGATATAGACCAAGATATGCTTCTTACCAATATCTTACTTCTCTGCACTAATACTTAGTATAACAGGATTAGGTGTTATCCAAAAGTCTAAACTGAAACAGAAACGGAAACAGAATAATCTCTACATAAACAGAATGCTAGTAATGGGCCTTTACTACCCCAACTGAGACAGAAGGTACAGAAACAGATGCTAATAATGGGCCTTTACCACCCCAACTAATGGGCCTTTACCGCCCCAATAGAGACAGAAGGTACAGAAACAGAATGCTAATAATGGGCCTTTACCACCCCAACAGAGACAGAAGGTACAGAAACAGAATGCTAATAATGGGCCTTTACCACCCCAACTAATGGGCCTTTACCACCCCAACAGAAACCGACGGTACACCAACAGAAAAAAACAGAACTAGGTGTACCCTAAATTCTACCCCAAGCGATCGGCTCCCTAATACATAAATACCCTGTTTCGGCCCCACAGAAGGGTGTATCATTCCCTAAAGTGGCAACCTATAGACACAGACCTATTTACAGATGTCACGGTGTCTTACATCCTTAGAGCAGACCGGATCCATGCATGCATATGACCCGGTTGGAATGCGCCATCGACACCCCTCGCCATTATCAGAGTGAACCTCTTACAATTAGTTCAGTAAGCGTGCCCGGACCCCTCCTAGTGTTGGGTCATAGTTTTGATACCAGAAAAGGGTTACTGACAAATATGGGTCCCACACAACAGATGACACAAGTAATTACCCCTCCTAACCTTGTGTCCCCAGACTAACAGATTTCAGATTAACTTGCTTACATATTTCAGATGTACAAAGTTCAGATTAACTAGTTCTTAGATCAGATAAATAGGTTAACAAGTTTCTCAGACTAACGGATCAGATATCCAGATTAACAGACTTACAGATTGTTATACCTAACCTTGTATTAGGCCTACAGATTTACGAAACGAGTTTATTAGATTCATCCGCCCAGTTGATTTACCCTTATCCACCCAACACGTTTTAGGCATCACATTTATCCTAGATTTGCATTAATTAATTACTAATGCATAGACCTCTCACATTAGGTCGGTAGCTTGTGGCCGCTGGATGTGCCGGGCGGTTCCGGGCAGACTTCTGCCACAAGCCATACCTAACCTTGTGTCTAAGCATCTTTTAGCTATGCCTACGACCTCTCACATTAGACTGACAGTTTGCGGTTGCTGGTTAACCCGGTTGGGTCCAGGCAGGCTTCAACCGCAAATAGAGTCTAACCTCGTGTCTCAGCATTCTTATCTTTAGCTAAAGTATTCATTCACAGATTATGCCAATATCAGACTAATTATGCCAATTCAACAAATTAAACTTCTTTACAAGTTATAGCAGATTATTCAAAGTTCTATTAACTAGTTTTGCTCAATTTTAGATCGAGCCTACAGATTTTCATACCCCAAATTTACTGTATACAGTTTCAACAGATTTTAGCAGATTAGGCAATTTAACAGATTTAATCATAAAATTAAGCCTAATTTTACATGCCCAAATTATGGTGATAATTCACAACATAACATATGCCTCTAATTTTAGTTAAATTTACACTGTACAGAATATCCTCCAAAAACCCCAAATCATGATATACGATACGAATTATGCCAAATTATAGCTTTTGATTTCGGCGTATGCCTAATATCCGAAATCCCCATTTAGGCGTATTCACATTTAATAGTTATCCTATTATAATATAGACCTTTGCGCCTAAGTCATACACACAATAATTCTCCTTCTTCCAAATCACAGACTTTCATATATAGTATGCCTAGATCCAGATCTTAAATTACAACATATGTTCTTTTCTCAAATCAGTCATGTCTAATTATGCATCATTCACTATTTTTCCCAAATTTAGTTTTCGTGCGTCATTCTCGTATGAGATTTGGCTCAGGCTCGTAGTAGCCTGGCTATAGAACAGAAGGAAGGAAGAGATACAGAATAGTTACTATAATATTAATAAAATAGATCTACATAGAAAAACAGATCTAATAAACAAGAATATGCATAATCTCAAATTCAGATTTATGGCCATGTCAAGATCATAATTAAATTTCATATCTGAAAATAACTGTACTCACCTTAGTTGGATTCTAAAAGAAAAAGGGTTGTAGTTGTTCTCTTTTAATCCTATTCAGATTGGAAGAAGAAGAAGCACTAGTTCTTGCTTAGGTTTTAGTAGAGTAGAGACGCCATTGATTTATTTTAATTAGAATTGAGGCAGCATAGCGTTACAATGGTTTGGTGTGGAGAGAAAGCGGTGTTTGGGTGTGTTTAAATAGCATAGGGATCAACGAATCTGGTCAGAACGGGCGTCCAAATGCAGAAAAACGAACCAGTCCTCGGATCTGGAAATAGGAGGGGAGGTCGACCCCCTGGTCAACTTATGTGACCCAGGTCGACCCCCAGGTCGACCTGGGTCCTAGGCAGGAAATTTCCTGCCCAGCCCGGATGTGTGGTTTGAATTTCAAACTTAAATCTGAGCTGTTATAATTTATTTAAATTCCTGAAACTTCTGAGGGCCATAACTTCTTCATACCGAGTCTGATTTATGCAAACTCGGACTCTATCTCAAGCAGAATTCCGAGACGAACGCAACGGCGTAACTTGTTTCCCTTAATTTTTCTTTTAAAAATTAAGTATACTTTGTTTTGTTACTTTACAGAAAATACGAGGTGTTACATATATTATATATTAAAACACTTAAAAAAATACTCAAATTTAAATTTTGAACTAGTATATGTCGACATACATAGTTCCATATGTCGACATATAACTGTCGCAATTTTGATTTTGAAAGAAAGTGTCTTTTCACTTTTTGTAACGTTCCAAAAGCGTTGCAACCTTTCAAATCCTATAAATAGGTGTTGATTTCGAATTTTTTATTATTATTATTCTCCATCTTCATCCTCTTTCATTACACCATTAATATATCATATTTTTATGATTTCTACACTTATACTCTGTCGAATTAATTTTGTTTATATAAAACTTCTTCTCTTCTCACTCTCTTCTCATTACTCTCTGAATCAAAGTGTTATTGAAGAGTTATAGGGTTGTTGTAATTGTTTGGGAAGTATTCGGGATAAGGTGTGTTCCTTATAGTCTTGAAATCAAGGAAAGGAATCAGTGATAACCTTGTAGGCGTGGAAATCAAGGGAAATATACTTGATCAAGGGTGTTTGGATTTTGGAATCGGTGGTAACCTTGTGGCTGTGAAATCAAGTAGTTTGTACTTGGGTATTGATATAGTAATAAAACTTTGTGCAATCCAGCATTGTGTGAGACTAGATGTATGAGCAATTCTGAACCAGTATAAAATCCAGTGTGTTCTTTCCTTTTCTGCATTTTGTTTCTGTTTATTTTTGTGTTTGTGTTTGATTCTGTTCTGCGATTTGTTTTGTGATGTGTGATTCATATAGTAGATCATATAAGTTTTAGATTTTCTTAAATTCCTTTAAAACACTATTCACCCCTCCCTTTAGTGTTAGTTTTGCCTTAACGATCCATTCTGCATTCCCTAACAATTGGTATCAGAGCCTGGTCTTACAAAAAGTTCATACTCTAATTTTTGAAAAAAATTTAAATGGCAAATTTTGAAATAATTGTTAACACTAGTGTTAATTCATGCATTGTACCTATGTTGAAAGAGTCTGCATATAATCGTGTTGAAAAGTCAAGTGATCTACTGAAATATTGTCCAATAAGGAAAAGATGTGGTATATGTTTTTTGAAAATTCAAAAGTTGATAAGATGGGCGAAGTGGATGTTGGTAATTCAAATTCTGAAATGGTGGCTATTGAAAATTCAAATTCTGAAAAGGTGGTTGTTGAAAATTCAAATCCCGAACTGGTGTGTTACATGGCTATTGAGAATTCAAATTCTGGCAAGAAAATGGTGGAAATCAAAAAGGACCAATGGATATTGGATAGTGTTGCTCGAGACATATGACGGGAAATCCTGAATTACTAAATAACCTGGTATATAAAGATAATGGAATTGCGAACTTTGGAGATAACTCTTGAGGATACGTTATTGGGATCGGCAATGTCAGTAATTCTGAAACTCCTACTATTTCTAATGTTTTATTAGTTAGGAATCTTGAAAACAATCTACTAAGTATAAGTCAACTTTACAATAAGGGTTATAAAATAAACTTTGGGAAAGATAAATGCTTTATAGAAGATAGGAATTCAAAAGTAATATTCGAAGAAGATAGAAAAAAAATATTTATATATTGAGTATGAAAATCTCCAATGATAATCTATGTCTTATGGCCAATACAAGTAACCCCTGGATCTGGCATAAGAGATTTGGTTATATAAATTTCAAACATATCTCTAAGATTTCTAAATTAGATTCAATTAGGGGATTACCCTAAATGAAATTTAAAATTAATAATCTATGCGATGCTTGGCAATTTGGAAAATTCAAAAGAAGTTCAATCAGGTCAAAAGATGACATTACCACCTCGAAACCATAAGAATTAATTCACATGGATTTATTTGGTCCATCTCAACCTCAATCGATAAATCATAATACATATGTTTACGTAATAGTCGACGATTTTTCTAGATTTACTTAGACTTGTTTCTTAAAAATAAAAGTGATGCTTTTGATCAATTTAAAACTTTTGCTAAAAGAATTCAAAACTTAATATCACTAAAAATCAAGGCAATACGTAGTGATCATTGCAGAGAATTCGAAAACGAAAATTTTGAAAAATTTTGTAATAAAAAGGGAATAACCCATAATTTTTCTATTCCTAGAACCCCTCAACAAAATGGAGTAGTTGAACATAAAAATAGGACGATACAATAGTGTGCAAGAACTATGTTATCTGATAGTAATTTACCAAGAATTTTTTAGGCTGAGGCAGTTGCAACAACTTGTTATATTTTAAACAGAATTTCAATTAGACCCTTAGCTCATAAAACTCCATATGAACTTTTGTATAATAAGAAACCAAAAGTATCATATTTTAAAATATTTGGAAGTAAATGTTTTATACTTAATAATAAAGAAAATTTAAATAAATTTGACTCGAAATTCAATAAATGAATATTTATTGGATATTCAGAGAGAAGTAAGGCATATAGAGTTTTCAATACTAGAACCAATACTATAGAAGAAACCTTAAAGTATCTTTTGACGAAAATTATAAAAGTATAACACAACATTGAAGATGAATATGAAATCAATGAAACAAATCATGAAGATAGTCAACCAAATAAATGAATTAGATTACTTAGGGACCTCCCTGTAGAAAATATCTTAGGAGATATTGAATCCGTCGTTAGAATCCGTCGTTCGAAAATATCTTAGGAGATATTGAATCCGTCCTTAGGTTGCGATAGATTAAGAAATTATTTATCACAATCTAACTTTAAAATAGGAAAATTAGATAATACTTTGTTTATTAAAAAGAATAATAAGGATATACAATTAGTACAAATATATGTTGACGATATAATTTTTGGATCAACAAACGATAAAATGAATAAAGAATTTTCAGATATTATGACCCAAGAATTTGAAATGAGTCATATGGGAGAACTAATGTTCATTTCAGGGTTACAAATTCGTCAATTAAAGAATGGAATATTTATTAATTAAGAAAAAACGCAACAGATCTAATTAATAAATATAATCTAACAACAACTAATGGGAGACCAACACCGATGGCGACTAATATGGCATTAAGTAAAGACGATACGTCTAAAGACGATGATCAAAAATTATATAGAGGAATGATAGGATCTCTATTAAATAACCACTAGTAGACCAGATATAATGCATAGTGTATGTCTCTGTGCAAGATATCAATCGCAACCTAAGGAAACACATTTAAAAGCCGTAAAACGGACTCTAAAGTATGTAAAGCTTACATCAGACTTTGGATTATTTTATCCGAAGGATGATTCATTTGACTTAGTTTCTTGTTGTGACGCTGATTATGCGGGATGTAAATCCGATCGTAAAAGTACCAGTGGAACATGTCATTTCTTAGGACATTCACTAGTCTCATGTGGTTTAGTAAAAAGCAAAATATTGTATCTTTGTCAACAACTGAAGCAGAATATATCTCTGTTGCTTTGGCTTTTTCATAAGTAATATATATGCAACGAATTCTAAACGATTTTGGATTAAATATAAATAAATCACCAATATACTGCGATAATACGAGTGCTATAAATGTATCTAAAAATCCAACTCATCATTAAAGGACTAAACGTATTGATATACCACATCATTTTCTAAGAAATAACGTAATTAAAGAGAAAATTTCACTCGAATTTATAGAAATAGATAAACAAATAGAAGATATATTAACAAATCCATTAAACGAAGCAACATTTATTAAATTTAGAAGAGAATTAGGTATTTGTTCACTAAGTGAATTAGAATAATTAAGTATATTAATATATATAAGAATAACATTAAAAATCAGAAAAATAAAATAAAAAACACAAGTATGTCGACATACATATGTCACTACGTTGACATATAACTGCCATTTTTAAAATTAATTCCTACCAAAAGTTAGTTAAAATAACCATTTAAATTCTCCACTTCGAATTTTCTTCTTCATTCTCTTATTTCACTTCTGTAAAAATTATAAACTAAAATAATTAATGGCCTCCACCAATTTTAACACCCAAATCAATCCTGAATCATCCGTTGGACCATCCGAAGGTCCTTTTCAATGTTCTACCCTATCACGTGTCATCAAAATTCAAGAGAAGATGGAATATACTCTTCAAAAGCTAGCTGAAATTCAGGGTGCTCCAAATTCATATGAATCAAGAGCAAAATCGACAAGGAAAGATGTTAAGGAGTCTTAATAAATTTGCAATGGGCAACCAAGCCAACCCAATTATCATCGAAGATGATAATCAAGCCATCTATGTAGTTAAAGCCCCGCTAAATCCCTACTATAGCCTGTAGCGCTCTCCGGCCGCTACGCTATTTCAATTTAGCGCTAATGAACAGTAGCTCCGCTTAAAGCCTCGCTATTTTCCACTGCACCCGCTAAATTAACGCTATTTAGCACCCGCTTTAGCAATATTAATATACAAAGGATGAATTGACCAGTTCTCTCTCCAAATAAATCAAAAAAGTTAATGTAAAGAGCTAATTTTAAGTCATAAGTGCCTTATATAAGATAGAAATCTTTAGTAATCCTCGAATCTAGTGTGCATAACCATCATATTCTTTAATTTTGTTATATAATATTAATTAATATTCCTTTCTTCTACACAAATGATGTGAGAACGATGATTAATCAATTTTAATTAGATAGCTTTACATCTAATTAACATTTTCTACCTCCGCTATTTCCCCGCTTTATCCCTGCTACAGCTTTTTACGCCTCTACCGTTATAGAACCGCTAAGCGCTTTAACTGCACAGCAAGCCATGGAAGAAGAAGAGGAACCAAAGGAGGAGGAAGAAATGATAGAGGAAGAGGAACCTGAGGAAATTCAATAAGAAGTTACGAAAGAAGAAGATCAAGTTGTGTGTGTGGAGAAGTTTTATTCGATCAAAATGGAAATGTGATTGAACGAGATGGCGATTTTTGTCTCCATTACCCAAATTGTCCAACCATAAGTCTCCCATCATCAAAAAAAAATTAGAATTTTAGTTTTCCATTTCGTTTCTTTGCATTCATTCGATATGATTCGTGTAATATCGTTTATAAAAACTATGTTTAATATAATGCTTGTTTTGTCTAATATAAGTATTCTATTACTTTGTTATATACGCAAGAATTTAGGGGGAGTCATATATATTAAGTTATACACTTATATATCTTAGTATGATATAATAAATACAGAATTTAGGGGAAGTATGTTGTGATTATATATTTAGATTCAAAGGGAGTACTTTACTTTAGTATAGGAATTATTTAGATAATCATAGGATTTAGGGGGAGTATTTTTAGAATTCCTTTTTGATAATGCCAAAGGGGCAGAAATTATAAAATATAGACTTAGACTATATAGAATATATAGGATTCATTTAGACAGGGGGAGTATTAGAAGGATCATCATCAACAGGTATGTACAAGTATGATATTTTATAAACTAAGGTTGTCATCATCAAAAATAGGGAGATTGTTGGAGAATGGAGTTTGATGACAACAACCTTATTTCAATATTAATCGATTATAAAATATATACTAACACCTTTATCTAGAATATACATACATACATATATATATATATACATACATATGTAGGATTTAATACAAGGATTAACACTGAAGACTGTACAGTTTAAGAGCTTCTAGAGATTCAGAATTCAGAGACGATTCAAGACTCATGAGTAATTAAGATTTCAAGAGTTCAAGATAAATATAGGAATAAAGTCTAGTTTATGTAAGCCTCTGAATAGTTTCCAGGTTCAAATCCAAATTCAAATTCTACTCTGATTTTCAAATTCTATTTTCAAATTGTATTTTAATTAATTTTTCTATCTTACTTTTAAACTTAAGTTTTTATGTCTATAAGTTTTATATAAATTTATATAGTTATATACTTTTATATACTTTATATTTATATAGTTTTAAACTTTATAATTTTATAAATATGTTTATATAATTTTTACTTATGATTTCATATGATTTTCTACTTCACAATATTCATTTATATCACTATGATTTAATTCAAGAATTTCCAAAATAATATATATATATATATATATATATATCAAAACACTTAAAAAATACTCAAATTTAAAATCTGAACTAGTACACGTCGACATACATAGTTCCCTATGTCGACATATAACTGTCACAATTTTGATTTTTAAAGGAAGTGTCTTTTTACTATTTATAACGTTCCAGAAGCGTTGCAACCTTTCAAATCTTATAAAGAGGGACTGATTTCGGATTTTTTATCATTTTTCTTCTCCATCTTCATCCTCTTTCATTACACCATTAATATTTCATACTTTTATGATTTCTACACTTATACTTTGCCGAATTCAATTCTGTTTATATAAAACTTCTTCTCTTCTCACTCTTTACTCATTACTCTTTGAATCGAAGTGTTATTGAAGAGTTATAAGGATGTTGTAATTGTTTGGGAATTTTTTGGGATAAGATGTGTTCCTTATAGCCTTGAAATCAAGGAAAGGAATCGGTGGTAACCTTATAGCCGGGGAAATCAAGGGAAATATACTAGATCAAGGGTGTTTGGATATTGGAATCGGTGGTAACCTTATGGTCGTGAAATCAAGGAGTTTGTATTTGGATATTTATATAGTAGTAAAACTATGTACAATCCAGCGTTGCGTGGGACTGGACGTAGGAGCAATTCTAAACCAGTATAAAATCCGGTGTATTCTTTCCTTTTTTTGCATTTTATTTCTGTTTATTTTTGTGTTTGTGTTTGATTCTGTGTCTGTGATTTATTCTGTGATGTGTGATTCATATGGTAGATAATATAAGTTTTAGATTTCTTAAATTCCTTAAAACACTATTCAACCCCCCTCAAGTGTTAGTTTTGCCTTAACGATCCATTCCGCATTCCCTAATAGATGGTATGTATATTCAGGCAGATTTTTATTTCAAAAGTTATGTTATATAATATACTTTATTCATTCCGCTGTGAGATTTGTGTCTACTCTGATTTTGTTGTTTTGTGTTCTTCGTTTTCTTCTATTCTAACTTTTCTTTTTTCTATTTCTCTCCCTCCATCCTCTTTCTATTAATAATCCGGTAATTTCTGGTGCTTGGTTAGTTGACAGGGTATTTGTGTCGATAATCAGAATCGAGGATTGGTCGGGCCATTACAATAAACCTAAACGGCTTTACTTAAATTCAATGCTCTACCCAATAAAGCTTATAATAATGCTTATGGAAATAATAATTAAATTTTTAACATTTACTTCCCTTTCCAAACCTGTAAAACCTCTTGTTTCATTGCTTCGAAAACTCTAGCCACTTACTTATTATTTAGAATAAGTGTATTTCCAAAACCATACTATTTTCATTACTTAGAAAATAGTGCTATATACTTAACCAAACGGCATAAGTATAATCACACATCATACCTGGGCCAAACAATGTCAAGTGCTACATTGTTTAATGTAAAACCCAACAGTTTTCACACTCATCAAAATATTATAATTTTCAGGGTTTTGTTCGTTTCCTCTCTGTTAATGGCGACAAAGTATTTTCCCCTTTTCTCTTCCTATCACTGTATTCTCCTACCACAATCTAACCGCTCACTTCAAATCGATTCATCACTTTCTTCTCCTCTTCAATTTTACTTTGCTTTTTTCTACGTGGATAGTATTTCGAATGAAGGGTATAATCTCAAATCTAACCCTTATCACTCCTCCAACTTCCCATTCCTTCCTCTATCCAAACAACGCATGATTATCGTTAACCAAGCTCTCGATGGTTTACCTTACCGCTATTTTGTGTCGTGGCCTCCTCCTTTGTTGGGTCAGTTTCGACTTGTAGAGTAATGGTGCGTACTATTTCTTCGTGGTAATACTATGCTCGCAACAACTTCTCGCTATGGTTAGTTTCGTGTTTCATTCCTTGGTTTGTGATAGGCTAATCTGTGCTTGATATTCAATGAGGGTCTTGTATTCCTTGTGGAAATGGTTTTTGTAAGCTATTGTTTTGTGTTTTGGCTAATTTTTTTTAGGTTGTTGTTGTGGATACAATTTCATGGAATTTGGAGGAGTCAACTTTAATGGCTTCTGTTTGGGTGGATGTAAAATGGGTAAGCTTGGATATCTGATGTCACTACTTACAGGTGAAGCGCTGTTGCTCTCAACAAGCAGCGATGGTTATGGACTTAATTGTGCTTGCCTGTTTTATTTTCATTTCAGCTAAGGTCCATAGGTTATTAGATATGTAATTTCATCATGCTATGAAGTTGGTTTTCGGTCATTGGTGGGGTGCTTGGCTAGATCCTACATTGGCATAGGTGAAGAGCTTTGCTCTCGTATCGCTGATGGTCCTTGGGGATTTCCAAATGCACTACACCAGTGACCTGCCACTATGTTATGGCTCTTGTCAAGTCTACTATGTCAGATACTACAGTGTAAAGATGGGACGTTGCTCTCTTGTAATGTCCACTATTAAGCTTTTGGAGCCCCGTGCAATGTTTTTCACGGCCTGATGAGGTAGCTATTGTCAAGCCTTAACATGGATGTTGTTCTCAGCACAAGCTAAAGTCATTTTATTTACTTATTACTATAGTCTTGTACTGTGTAGCTTGTAAAATGTAATTTCTCACTGCATGGAGACGTCATATAGTAGTCTAGTAACTTAAACTAGCTCCTGGACTATAATCTAGTTTAGATTCAGTGAATGACCCACTATAAATGTTGTTGATGGTGGACGTTCCACCTTAAAAACTGAATTAGTTGACTGCTAACTACAGTCACCTGTACTATTTGTAATTTTATTATTAATCATAATAAAAGAGTGTTATATAACACTATAAAATCCGGTCGGCTATGGCAAAAAAAAAACCAACAGTTTTATTAAATTTCTCTAAACTTTGCAAATAAGTTACAATATTTCTTTTGGAAATAATAATTTATTTCCAACATCATTGCCATTGCAAACTAGCACCATCCATTGGATAAAAATGAAGTCGTTCAAGTTGGGGTATTTTGTTTACCTTTTAAACCTTGACTCGACAACGTTCTTATTTTAAGATAGATAAAAGTTTGATACTCAAAAGTTGATATTAATTGTAATATCACAAGAATATCATTTACTATTTCATTAAAAATATGATTTTATAAACCATTTCTTGAATTTGAAAACTCTCCTTTCAAACATAACTATTTTTATTTAATTCATTTATTAAGTAGATTATTACTAAAACACCAACCTTTAGTTTAAACCACTTTAATACAATTCATTTTCATCTTGGATTTATTTAAAAAAGTTTGTTTATCGCATTCTTTACACAAACCCATTAAACATCTTCCTTTGAGAATCTTATTTCAATTACATACATTTTACTTAATTCAATTTTAAGTAAACACCGACTTAAAACTATCACATTAGTTTTAAATCTCTTTTATAGTTCTTATTTATAAAATTGGGATTTATTTCTAAAATCCTTTTTATAAAACTCTTTAAAATTCTCAAATTAAAGCTCATTTAAACGTGATTACCTTATTAAATGATTTCGATTAAAAAGGTAATCCCTTTAATTAGTATTAATTAAAATAATAATTAATTTGAACATTAACTAAAATTAAAGTAGTTTACTTCATCATTAACTTAAAATAAATTAGTTAACCTCTTTTTAAAAAGTAATTTTGAATAATATTAATGATTATTAACTCAATAATTATCTTTAAACACCATTAATTAAAAAATTAATTAACTTTTAAGAAATACTATTAAGTTTAAATGACTACTTTTTAAATCTATTTCAATTAGACTAAATAAAAGTAGATAAACTTAATAACCAATCTTAATTAAAACAGTTGACTTGGTCAACTTGAAAACATCAGTTAACCTATTAACTAATTCCAATTATGTTAAAAACATAATTAATTTATCAAAATCTCGCTTAATTGTTTTCTCAAAAACAATTTTTTCACCTATTAACCCATAGGTTAATTTCTGGCTTACCTGTTATAAAACTTATTGAAACATAAAAAAAAATTATAAAAATCATTTATAATTACTTTATAAAAACCAATTTTTAAGTTTTGCAGCAACTACTTACTTTTCTTAAGTTTCATGTTTCGCCGAATGGTTGTGATGGTACTTTCGAAAGTTAGTTATTTGATGTGGATTGGTCCTATTATTTTGATGTCGAGGTTGGAGTCTATTTTTTGGGATAGTCAGTGTGTTGTATGTTTTTGGTCATGGGTATTGGAATTGGAAGGTTGAGAAATATTTGGTCTGGGTGTTGTTTCATGGATTTGGTTCGGCTGCTTGTCTACCTCAAGCACTGTGCACAGGTGAAGCGAATGCTCTCAATGTGTCGTGTTTCCATGCAGCCTCTTGTACACTGAATGCATAAGCCTGGATAATACTTGGCCATACAGTTTGGATAATGTCAGATGTTCATGTTTGTGCTATTATGTCATGTTCTCTAGGATGGAATTGTTATGCTTGGTGTTGTGGGTTTGATAGTGGTGATCTACTATAACTTTTGGTTGGAGCATTCAACGCATCAACCAACTTCTCCACATATTTTCTACTTGGTACTTCGATTTGACTTTTTTGTTTGGTCACATCATGGGAGCAACCTTGTGTTGCCTAGCTTGTCATCGTACACATGACTTGTGCTTTCACATTTGGTTGTCCTTTGTATAGTGTTTTATGTGCTCATGTGTACTTACTGTCATGTAATGTTGGCACTTCTTTGTGTTGAATATTATGTAATATGTAATCTCCCTATGTGGAGTCATAGTAGTCTAGTCCATTTGCTAGCTCCTTTTCTGTAATCTAGATGGATACCGTGGACAACCCACAATAAATGTTGTAGGTAGTGGACGGTCCACTTTAAAAACGTAGTAGTCTAGCAGTCTGACACGCTCCTGTAACTATTGTAATTATTGTTTGTTATAAAATAAGTGTTATGGAGCACTATAAAAACCAGTCGGCTCTGCCAAAAAAACCAATTCTAAATATCGATTTATTTATAAAACTTATATTTTTTATATAACTTATGAAAATATAATAAAAATCTTGTTTCAGTTATAAAAACAAATTTTATTACTTAAACTTTCGCCAAACGGCAAATCAACGTCTTAAAAAGATGGGTTTTAGGTCATCTGCTGCCAATCACTTAATCAATATTGTCTATTGATTAATAACATATCAACATTGAATTTCAATTCAACAATCAACATCCAATACAATCATTAACATCCAAATAGAATTAACGTTACTTGGATTAAACAGTTCATATATAAATAATATGAAACATGTAACATGCAAAGTATTTGAGGAATCCAGTTGGATCCCTCCAACCTGTTTTTCCTTCATAATAGCTCATAATATCATATTATAAATGCATATGAAATAGAAATTCTATCTAATTCTTTTAAATGACAGAAATATAAATAATGCCAATCAATAATCAAATAACTATCATCCAAACATCCAATTTATACTAGCAACGATAAATTATAATTATATGAATTTAATCACATCCAGTATTTCAAAAAGCGTGAGAGCTAATTCACATTTTATTTTCAATCGACGATTTCAGGTTAATTTATATAATTTCAAAGGAGCATTTGAAATTATATAAAAATCCAACTGCCTCTAAATCATTCTAATCCATCTCATACGCGTAGTGTTCATGAATACGAACCCAACGCAACTTGTCGCATTTAATTTTTATCACAAATGAAGCAATATTGTTATTACAAGTTATAATCGAATTAATTATCATTAACCATTTTAATCATTTAATTAATACCTAATTACTAGACTAATCCATCTTCCCTCTTTTGAATTTTTGCCGCTCCTCCCAGTAAACATAACCCATCACCACGCCATCTTCTCTCTTCCTCCACTCCTCCATTTCTTCACGAAACCAAATTTCGACAACACCGTCTTCTATACCTTCGCGAACTCCACCCTTCCTTCACCCTCACATACAATTTTCCCTTTACATTGCGACCTCGAGCTACTGTTGTAGTCACAACAAAGAGGTGCGACCCTTTTTCGATCATAATCCTTCACAAAAATCAAAAACCAAGCTTCTCGATGCCACAAACATGAATATACGCTTAAATCGATACATATCTTCCTTATTACTGAGAAAACTCGAGCCCTAGCTCGGTTGGAAAAAAATTCGAATCCATTAAACTCGATTGCACGTAAGAATGAAGACATAGGATTGAAGCTCTTGTTATTACGATCTTAATGAACCCAAAATACCTCGATTTCGTTGAGAGTTTGAATTTATATAAATTTTATAAGAGATTAATAAGTGGTGGCTCTAGTTTTTCATTGACAAGAGAAGAGAGACAACAGGGTCGAAGGAATAGAATGATTTATATAGACAGGGTTATGACTATTTTAATTTACTTGTAATTTGCATTGAACATTTTAAACTCATATGACCACGTATGAGCTTCGATTTCGACGAAATTTGAAATCCTAAAGTAACTCAATATTCCAGACCCGATGGAACTGGTTTCGTCGAATTCCGAGACCATATGAAAAACTTTTATTTTTAATTTTAAAACGTAAATTGATACGCGTTTATATCGCGCACGACCACATGATAACTCCAATTGATGCAAAACTGGAAATCTTACAATAATTAATCATTATGGATTTTATAAAAATTGGTTTCGTTGAAATTCGAGATCATATGAAAATTGGCTATTTCGATATGTTTAATTAAATCGATAAAATGTAAATCGATTTCAAAATAATCAAATCCATCTATATGAAATTATTATTATCGTATATATTCAAATAATTTTTTTATATAGCTTCAACTAATTTAACTCGAATTTAAATTCAGTATTTAAAATTCCACGTTAAATCGATATCCAATTTATTCAAAATCCTTTTATTCTATTTCATAAATCGTTATAGTTCATAAACGACTATATAATGATTTTTATGAAAAATTGATTTCGACGCAACTCAAAATCTGTAAGATGAAATCTCGATATTTTTCTTTCATTAGAAAACTATAATCCATTAGATCCGGAAGTTTCTTATTTCAAAGAATTCCGACTTATATTGGATCCTGTACATTCATTTGAAGTTCAAAACGTAAAATTACGAACTACCGCGATGCTACGAGCTTATTTTTAGTTAATATATATTAATACGATCAAACTTTGTCTGATTAATAAATTCCTTGTTATAAATTCAGATTTGAACTTAATTGGTCTTAATAAATCATCTAATTCATCTATACCTCAAATCCAATTTATTCTCAATTATTTTAAAACTAAATTTATTATTTTACTATTCAAATTAAATTAAGACTTAAAATCGTAGAATTCGAATTATTTGGATTTCCGAATCAACATTTAAAACCAATTTTAAATGTTCACATTTAATGGCTAAATATCTGGGTCGTTACAATTTCTTACAAAAATATCTATATAAAAGCTGAATTCATAATAAAGTATCTATATTGAGCATGTCTATAATGAAACGGAGAGTCAGTACACAAATACTTAAACACAAATTAGTAGAAACCATGCAATATAGTAGAAATCATGAAGTATAATTTAAAACAAGATAAAAAATAAAAGAAGGGAAGAGCAATCGAATAGTAACGATTTGACAGTGCACATGGATGGCCAAACGATAATTTGTGAGTTCATATATATGGTTAGACGATAATATGTCGGTCCCCTTTATTCATACAAAACCATGTCAAGTTTACTAATTATAGTATGATTGACATGTACATATGTATTTATATGGATGTGCAAAGACTGTACATAATTGTTCCATTAACTACCACTGTATTCGGAGTAATAGATAGAACTATGTACATGTTTGTGTACATATTGTACCAAATGAAAACAATGATACCTCAAAACCATCACAAGAAAATGGTGAGCAGGACAGAGAAGGAAACGCATAGAATATATCATAAATCACATGTAATTTATTTTGATGCTAACAGTGATAGGAGTGATACACCTAGTTCCATTTATATTCATCAACTTTCAATTTTTACGTACTGATGCATATCTAGAGGATACAAAAACGTTTTAAAATATATAAAAACAGTAGCATGGAAGCAACATGGTTTAGAAAGACTAAAGCGTAGCAGAAAAACATATTCAAACCTAATGCAGTACAAACATTTTTCTTCATATTTAGATATACAAACAAAAAGTGGTTAAAACATCATAAAGACATTAAAACAACCAACTGTGTGAATATATATATATATATGTTTGTATGTATATATATAACAAAATACCTAATGACGACCTTTTCTGGAGATGGAAATTTATCGGAAGATGATGCGAATGAAAACAAATGGTAGGAGGTTGTAAGTAGGAAAAATAAATCTCCTATAGTAGAATCGATGAATCAAATCGAGAAGGCAACCAACAAAAATAATTCTGTAGGATCTTATTTGATATCTAGGTCGAATAAATCCAATCACGTAAAGCAATCAAAGATAGGGACCACATCTGGATCATGGCCCCCAACACTAGCAGGAAATACACGAATTGATGGTGGCATGGATAATTGTGTTTGGGTAAAGGATGATGAAGATTTTTTGCAGATCTGGATGATCCAGTTTTTGAAGAAGAAAATAAAATGTGGAATAATCCTATCTACATTTATTTGACTGGGAAGAGACTGTATTATATACATCTAAATGTGCATATTAAAAGAGAATGGAAACCAATGGGAAGCTGGGAGATCTTTGCACGTGAGAATGGATTTTACTTAGTAAAATTCGAGAATGATATTGACTGTAAAAAAGTTCCTGATGGAAGACCTTGTTTCATGGGCGACAAATTGATTTTTATTAAGAAATAGGAACCAAATTTAAGCCTTGAACATGATATTAACTGTATTTTTATTAAGAAAGGGGAATTTGTAAACCAACCAGATTATTAGGCACTCCTTATATTAAACGTCTAAAATATGTTAGAGCCTTAGTGGATATGAAAGCAAGTGACGAATTCAAGAAACAGGTGCATGCAAAAGACATCAATGGTTATACTTATGTGCAAGAAATTGAGTATGAGTACATACCGCCTATATGTAACCAATGTAAGTGTTTTGGACATGTAGAAGAGCACTGTGGTTTAATTCCAAAGGTTAAATAAGTGTGGAGATTTTAGGAACCAATGACATAAAAAGAAGTTACAGGCATAATTGATAATTTACAATTGACATACAGGATAATTTACATGAGGAGTTAGATGGTGATGGTATGGAAGACAAAAGTAAATCCCTTATTCACTTAGTTAATAATAAAGCTAATAATATACATATTATAGTTTAATAAGGTTCATCTGCTATATTTGCAATCCAAAAGGAAACAAAGTCAGATCAGCAATAGGAGAAGACGGTTAATCAAGTTGAAGGAAGTGTGGAGATGGAAAATTGCATTCCTATGCAAGAAACTAATCAAGGTAATGAGGAAATACCAACAAATGCAGAAAAACTAAATGAAATCAACATTAACTTAGTAAATGAAGATGAAAATGAAGAGCATGTGGAGAATAGTAAGAAATACACCAAGCCAAACATAT
This sequence comes from Allium sativum, assembly GCA_030737875.1. Lineage (NCBI taxonomy): Eukaryota > Viridiplantae > Streptophyta > Magnoliopsida > Asparagales > Amaryllidaceae > Allium > Allium sativum. The sequence goes on from CM060915.1 coordinate 384,867,322, forward strand.
AATATTTAAAGCAATTCACAAAAGGTGAAGAAGGAAAAGGTAAGGCGATCAAATTGCGGGGAATGAAATCACGAAGAATTTTTCCTAGGAAATTGAGGAGTAGCTCTTCAAGTTCTAAATGTCAATAGTTAGCTGGAATGTTAGAGGTCTAAATGGGGACGCTCGATTATTAGACCTTTATAATCCTAGATGGACAAGTGTTCCTTCTATTATGAGTATATTGGAAAATAAACTTGATGATGAAAACTTAAAAAAATTACTTCGAATATAGGCGATGAATGATAGTTTGAGCATAATAATGATACTTGTGGTAAACGCGAAATTTTGCTAATGTGGTGTAAATCTATTTGGAAAATGCAGATGATATACAAAGATTATCAATAAGTCCATGTTCTTGTGCAAAATGTTAGGGGTCTGAATGTGTTCATTACTTCGGTACATGCTAGTAATCTAACATTGGGTAGAAGTAGCTTATGGGAGAAAATCAAGCAACTTTCCAAAATCATAATTGTCCCTTGGATTATTTTGGGTGATTTCATTCCATTGCTCAAAGTAGATGAAAAATCAGAAGGACTTACATTAAGGGACTCCCAGCTTGAAGAGTTTAATAATTTCATTGTTGGTGTGGGATTGTTGGAGCCTATCCACACTGGCTTAAAGTATACACGGAGAAGCGAAGAGAATAAGAAAATATCTCATAAACTAGATAGGATTATAGTTGATGTGGCATGTATAAATAAGTTCACGGAAATTAAAATTCAAATTATTCATGATTCGACCAGTGATTATAGCCCTTTACTTGATAATCGGATGACAAGAGATTTGAATGAGAAAGGGAAACCATTTCGTTATGTGAATGATTAATTTTAAAAGAGGGTTATCAGGAGGCTATGAATTTCAGTCAATGCGCGCTTAACCTAGGGTGTTCTTCATATAAAGTGCTTCAATTGATTGAAATTTTTAAATCTAAGTTAAAGCATTGAAATAAAGAAAGGCCAAAAGACAGTCATTAAATTGTAAGACTGGAAGGAATTATAGAAGAACTTCTTCAAATAATCGATGATGGAAGATCTACTGAAGAAACTTAGTCTGCTTACTACACAAATCAAAGCAAACTCAAGGAGATTCTGAAAGCTAAAGCATTGTAGTTGAAGTAGAAAGCGAAGGAGAAATGGATCACAAAAAGGAATGAATGCATTAAATGTTTTACACTAAAATGGCGATTCGAACCCAGATGAATACCAATTACAACTAATTAATTTAAATAATTCTTGGTCCAACAATAAAAATAAAATGGAGGAGGAAGCTTCAAATTATTATTATGTACTTATAATGGCTTATGTGATTCTAATTTACCCTATGCCCAATGCAGAAGACTGGTCAATGACAGTGGTAGATGAATGCTGGGAGACAAAATCAACATCCAAGAAATGTGGGAAGTTGTCTGCTCCATCCCTGATGATTCTAATCCGAGGCCTGATGGTTTGAGCTCCAACTTCTATAAAAGGCACTAGGATATTCTAAAAAATCATGTGGTGACATCAATACAGGATTCTTTGGAATCAGGGAAAATATTGAAAGAAATAAACCATACTTTTATTTGTCTTATTCCAAAAATTAGAAGTCTAGCAAGAATTGAAGATAATAGACCTATTCCTTGATGCAATGTTATTTTTAAATTCTCAAGCAAAGTGTTGTGTAATAGAATGAAGAAAAAATCACCAAATATCATTGCTGAGTATCAGAGCGCATTTATCAAAGGCACAAGCATTTCAAAGAATTTTCTTCTGGCACATGAGTTGGTTAGAAATTTCAATAAATAAGGTGCAGACAATTTTTGTTTGAAAGTTGACCTCCATAAAGAATATGATAAAATTGATCGTAATTTTATTGGTCATATGCTTATTGCTATGGGGTTTCCCAGAAAGTTGGTAAACATAATTAAAGTGTGTACACCCCTACTTTTCCATATTGATTAATGGTGTTCCAAAAGGGCACATTAGATCCAATCGTGGTATTAAACAAGGAGATACTCTTTCTCCTTACCTTTTCACTATAGTCGTGGAATATTTCTCTCTTCGGATGGAGCTTTCTGAGCATGGTAATCACATTCAATCTGTTTAAAATCTCTAACATAAACTTAGTTACCTCCTATACATGGATAACCTGATAATTTGCATAAAAGCAACTGATAAGGAAGCGAGAACTATTAAAAACATTTTTGGAGACCTAGAAAAGTATGTGGGTCTTAAGGTGAATGAACACAAGTCAAAATGTTACTTTAACAAATTTTGTAGAATTATATATGTGATAAAGGATATTTTGGGTGTAGAGGAAGGAGAGTTGTCAGTTAAATACTTGGGAGTGCCTCTTTCTATAAATAAAATTATGGATTAGGAGTGTGTTACACTTGACTCTAACATTAAGGACAAATTTCAAGGATAGAGCTCAAAAATTTTACCCTTTGCGGGTAGGATTGAATTAATTCATATCATCATTCGTCTTAAAGTCAATTTCTGGTTGCTAAAGTTTCGAATTCTTGAAGCTTCAATTAAAAAGATTGAGAAGGTGTGTGCTGATTTCATTTGGAAGGGGGATGCATCATATCAAATACAGTGACTTGTGTAGACCCAAAGAGGAATGAGGAGTTGGATCTGGAAATTTTAGCGACATGAGACAATTGTTCATTTTGAAGCAGGGCTGAAGATTATTCAGTCTAATAGTTTGTGGGCTAGATGAATGAGGAGTAGATATATGAGAGGCAACTTTTGGCAAATGTATATTGATAATAGTGCGTTTGCAAATTGGAAATCTATCCTGAAAGTAAGAAATATTTTAGCAAAAAATTATCATAGAAAATTTGCTAAAGGAAATGGGACAAATTTGTGGAGAGATTCGTGGATTGATGGTGAATCTATAGTTGAGAATCCAGGGCAGAACACCTATTCGGCTTTTGATTGTCCTAATTCAAAGGTGAAAGAAATAATTGAAATCAATGAATGGAGGTGTGACGCTCTTCCTTGCAATTCGGAATTTAAATCCAAAATTAAAGTTATGCCTCTATTTCTCGATAGAGAATATGATATATGGAAATGGAAGTACACTAGTAAAGGGTACATAACCAAATCAGCATGGGAGAATACCAGAAACAAAAACAACAACGTATCTTGGAGTTTAGTGGTTTGGGATAGAACCACTAGCTCTAAAATGGCTAACACTTTGTACACAGTCGTTCTACATCGCCTTCCTATTAGAGATAGGCTATCTAAATAGGGAAATACTGATGATACTTGTTGTGTTTTATGCAATTCAAATGAATAAAGTCATGGACATTTGTTATTTGAATGTGATTACTCGAAATCAATTCTAAAACATTATTGCAGACACTTTTAGTTCACTACTGTTCAATATAAGCCACAGGAAATCATCAATTACCTGTTTGTCCACCAACATGTAGATTCACCTGAAACCCAGACTCCATCGTTCCATCATCGCGATTTATGTATGGATGATTTGGAGAGAAAGAAGTTGCCTGATTTTTAAGAAGAAAAGTAGAGATGTTTCAATGTTAAGAAGAATCACTGAAAATGAAATCAAAATCATGAGCAAAAGGGTGAGAGGGCTTACCGATAGCTGGAGACATACATAAGGTAGGTTTGCAGGAGCGGATCATCCATTGGTATTGGACAAAATTACTAGAACCAGCTATGAAAACATGGAGAGGAGGTAGCCGCATGGTTGTTCTGATATGTGCAAGATGAATTGAATGGATATGAAATGGGTATTAATTTGTGTTTAATTCGACAATTCATTGTCGTCGGTTTGCATTGTACATAGTTTGCCACGTGATCTAGAGCCAAATGTACATAGTTTTGGCACATGTTGCCTAGTGAAGTTTTACCCATTTCCAAAAAAAGGTATATACATATGCGTGTGCGAAAATAGGATATCAAAGAAGTTAGTTCTTTTGCCTTTTCCTTTTGTTTGTTTTAACAAGTGTTGCTTCCCTAGTTTGAGCATTATTTCCATCCTACGGAGAAGCAAAAAAGAGGAGTAAGGTCAAATCTTTTAGTCCAACTACAACAAACGGCAGAATCATCCCTTAATTGAGTTGCACATGATCAAGGAATCACGTTATAGGAAAATGCTTGTAATTGGCTACAAGTGTGTATTTAAAAAAAACATAACCGAAAAGGATGAACAATTAATTGTACATGAATTACTACCCCTCGTCTAAGGTCCTTTTTAATTTGGCTTGGATAAGATCCTTGTGGTACCATATTAGCTACATAATCATCAACCTGGTATTGTAATAAAAATCAATGCAAATGGTTGTAGGTTTGTAACAACATAACATTGTTACAACAAATAAGGCTAACCTGAATAATTTCCTTTTTTTCCTTTGACTCCAAATCTCGCCCGAGAGATACGTGTGACACCCCACGCCCGTTAATGGCACTTTTTATCAGAATGCATTAAGTTTCGTGAAGCGTTATAGGTAAACAGAAACAGAAACATTACAAGACAGATATAAAATAACAGCAGAATTAAAACTTTATTAAATAGAAAAGCTTCGTGGTTCTAACCCAATTACATAATAAGTCTGAAATACTGAAAACATAAAACTTCTGTCTTGTACAAAAATCATCATCAGAGTATAATAATACATAACAAGTGCATAATCCCCAAAATATATCCATAGTAGAGGAGGTATGAAATCAAGCAGTACATCTAAGCAGCTCCAACCAGAATGAAAGAAGAATCCTGATCAAGCTTGAGTATTTCCACCCTGAGAACCTGGGGGAAACGGAAGAGAGAGAAGAGGAAACAAAATGGGTCAGACATAAAGTCTGGCGAGTCCAGTTACTTTTGGCATATAAATAAGTAAAATCATCATGACAGGCATATAACTGGATGAGATATATAACAGTGTCATAAGGCAGGTATAACAAGGTAAAAAGGATAAACAGAATAGAACATGCATTGCGCTTCTCTAATACATTTCTCTGCACCAATACTAGTATAACAAGAACAAGATGATCCCAACAAGTACAAGATGGTAAACGTAGGTGTACTTATAGTGAGAGGTTTTACCCCATAGAATAACATGTAGCCTAATAGAACTGACAGGTGTTACCCGCAACGGTAATAACGGGCTCCTAAACAAGCAAGGCTAGATGTATCCTAATCATTACCCCCAATCGATCGGCTCCCTAACTCGTAGATACCCTGTTGGCCCTACGGTAGGATGTATCACTTCCTAAAGCGACAACCCGTTATTTTCAGGATGTGCACAACAATATCTACTGATGTCACAACGTTTTATCTTCCCAAGCAAGCGGACCCATGCACACACATGACTCCGATGGAATGCATCGTCAACACCGTCACTCAAGTGACCTCTTATAATCAGCTCAGTGTGCGTGCCCTGACCCCGACCTAGTTCGGGGTTTTCCGTTTGATACCAATATAGGTTACTGGCTGATACGGGTCCCACACACCAAATGATACAAGCTTCCCCTAGGCTTGCATCCCCAATACTAGGATTTCAATAGGTTATGCCTACTAGTTTAACAAGATTGCGTGACCCCAACAGGTTAAGTTTGTCGAGTTTATATGTATAACCCGTCCCCACATTTTTAACAAGATTAGCTTAACCCTCCCACTGATTCAAGCAAGTTTACTTAACCCTTACTTAAGTTGATACGTTCATGTAACCCTCACAGATTCAAACCAGTTAAGTATTACCATTCATTCGTTTAGGGTTATTAATGCGCTAGACCACTCACATTAAGTTTACCACTTGTGGATGTTGGAAATGACGGTTGGGTCCGGGCAGAAATCTACCACAAGTCGGACTTAACCTCGTGTCTTAACACTATTATGCGTACATTTATGCACTTAGACCCCCTACGTTAGATTTACCGCTTGTGGACGCTGGATATGCCGAACGATTCGAGGCAGGCTTCTACTACAAGTGTAATCTAACCGCGTGTCTAAGCACGATCACAGTTTCAAATTACTGTAAATCTAGGCATGTTCATTATTAACCAATTTTCATGTTTCTTATGCCCCAAATCCCCGTCTGATTCACGGTACAAGTTATGCCCTAGATTAAGATTTAGATCACGATATAGATTATGCCCTCAAATCCCAAGTTTTGGTTCAAGGTACAAATTATGACCAAAATTACCAATTATGATTTTACAATGTGAATTATGCCCCAATTTATCATTCCCAATTTCATACGTTTGCACATTTCAGCGATAGGCCTAGGCTCGAAAGTAGCCTGGCTATAAAAATAAAAAGGGAAAGAGGGAGAGAAGAGAACAAGAATAGGCATAGTAAATAAAACTGGCATATGATGATAGAATTGGTTATACTAACAGAATAGGCATACTGTGACATGATTAGGAAAACTAACAGAATAGGGATATCATGAATAGGCATATGAGATCTAAGAAGTAAATTAAGTATACAAGTAATGGCAGATCTGTTATGACTTAGATTACTAACAGACATAGGTTTAGATCCAAACTTATAAACATGTCAAGATTACATTTTAGGTGTTTATATCTAAAAGCAACATAAACTCACTGTGATTGGATCTAAAGAACATAGGATTGATTGTAGATGTTGTAGCACGGATCTCTGAATACGTATAACTTATTGTTGAAGAAGAATAGGCTATTTTAATCTGAGTAGGGGCAGCACCTCGTTGTCGTCATTGATTTAGACGGATAAAAAAAATGGGATTAAGGTCCTTTATATAGCAATCAACCAACGAACCAGACACAATAGGTCCAGATTCGTCCAGGGGGGTCGACATAGGGGTCAACGCCCCTGTTGTAGAGTCGACCCATGGGTCGACACCCATAGGGCATGGGGTCGACCCCCAATAGGCCGAATTCCTGTGCCTTCCCGCCTCTGGTTTTTAGATTGTTTTGAATTTTGGATAATGTTTGTTTTACATATATTTCTCTTATACGTCTACAAACTTCTAACCTTAATAACTTTCTCATACAATGTCCGTTTTACGCAAACTTGGTGTCTATCCTAACCAGAATTCTGAGACGAACGCAATGGCATAGTCCACTTTATTAAATCCCAATATTTAATTAAGTATTCCTTAGTTTATCATTTTAATGTATTTTAAAATTACGGTGTGCTACAGTATGTGTATGTGTTGAGGAGTGAAGTTCAAAAGAAGGGCTATTATCATTTGGTGGAGTAATCTGGATTTAAGATAATAAATTGAATTTAGTACAGTTCTATGTACATTGTGGGGGTGTACAAAACTTACAATGAAACTACCTTGGATTAAACGTCAGCTATTTGAAAAGTCGGCAGTTGTTTTGTGATTTTCCGTGCGATGAGAAAAGCATTCGTGTTATGCATCTCATAGTTAATTGGTCTAAACACAAATAATGCTTCGTTACCAAATTGTTGTTGGAAAATATTTTCTATTTTTATGCTCCGTTATCCTATATCGAAGTTTTAGTGTTGGTTAAAAAAACAAAAGAATTAAGGTTGTAATTTAGGAAACAAAAATATAAAAGGAATTAAGAAATTATCAGTTTAGATATGGCTATCATATCTTCAACCTTTTGGCTTACAAATCCGTCTACTTCCTTCCTAAAAGATGTGATAGTAGTTGACATGATGGAGTTAAAAATATCAATCGGTAAATGATACATATTTATAACATGGTTAGAAATAACGAGCATGCTACAAATTAAAAAGAGTGAAGCAACTTCATCATTTACCTATACAGTGGATTGTCAATTATTATATCACAGCCACCACAAAAATATTTTGTTCCTTCGAAGTGAATAGTGGTTGAACAAAATAGACATGAAAGACGGCTCCATGAGGTTGAACTTTTAAATTTCACAATGGTCGCGGATACTCTATATTTTGTGCCCCGTGTAAAAGGTACTGTAGTAGCTGAAAGTAATGTTGATGTAATTATCAATTTAAAAGCCATCATATTGAGAATTCAGTTTTACTCATAAACATAGTACCATATTTAATGTTATATTAATATTCATATTTGTGGCATGTACATATGTTGCTCCAAAAAGCAACGTGGGTTAGTTACAAATAAAACTTCGAAATTATTATATAACATTTTTGCAAATTATAAGGTCATCAGAAAACACATCTTGTATGTTACGCTACAAACCTCATTTACCAAATGTGCAAGCATTCATTCAGCCTTCTCTAGTTGTTCAACCGTGTTTCATGCAGAGTGATCCATATACGAAAATTTCTTACTTTCATCTTATTTGGATATAACCATAATAAAAGGTGAAGTAAAATAACATGGGTAAGTAAACAATTTTTGCAATGTACAAATGGTTTTACTGGGATTATACCTGGCAGCAACATCAGTTAGCTGAGGTGATCTAATATCCAGATAAATCTTTATTGCCTTCGTAGAGTTAAAGGTATAGGCCATTGCGAAACCAAATAAACATAAGAATGCAACGAAAACTTCTGGTAGAAAGGTGGTTCCAAGTTAACCAACTTACGGCCATAAGGTGCAACTATTAGGGAGGTGACAACAATTGTCAGTGAAATTTTGAATTTGTCTACAACCAATTCATTGATCAAGTTCCTCTGTCCAACCCAAAGTGAAAGAATAACCATATCACCTCTGATTAGTATGTAAATTTTGGTAAAATACGATTGTCTGATTATGAAAATACAAGAAATAGTTGCTTACCTATTAGTTTCCACGTGCAACTCTTGCATTATTGAGTTTGTTCCTATTCTAGAAGTTACTTGAAACTCGCTCATGATTGCACGTAGTATACCACCCAAATATGTATTTAAGAAATGTAATTAAGGCATCATACATACAAATATTGTAGGTAAAAATTATAATAGCTTCAAAACACAAACTTACTAGTGAGTCATTCTATATGGCGCAGTCTGCTTACTAAAAAAATGTCATCGGAAAATCTAATTTTAAAATGTGGTATTTTATATATTTCATTAGTAACCTTGATTGCTCGAGTATCAGTTCGTAAGACTATCATCCAATCATCGCTAAGGGGTCGGTACGTTTTGTTTGCATCTTGTATGTTAAACCTCATTAAATCATAAATTAATGGCTCTTCAAACACATTCTCAAATTATCGCAAAATATGCTTTCAGACAGATGCTACTTTTTTTTATTTATTTTTGTCAATAAGATTAGCAACTTATTATCGAAAATGGAAAAAGCGAAAGTTTAAGAACAAATAATAACTTACACTACAGTGCATCAGTGGACTAAACAAAGTTGGTAGAAGATAGGATACCACATAGTCAAAAAAATGCACATTCATGCCATGCGCTTTGCTTGTTCTTTGAGAGACTATTTTCATAGCCTAGCCACCCTAATCGAACATTATCTAATTAGTACCGTAAACTAGTTCTAAGAGCAATAAGTTGTTATCGTTCATACAATGATGTTTACAGGAACGAATAACAGAAGTTCGCTTCCTTTTAACCAACTATAACATGTGGAGGAGAAAACAACGTTGTACGATGTTTAAAGGAAAATTGGGTAAGTGAAACATGCACAGTTAAGCATAAGATCATCTCCAATGGTCTTATGAGACATAATTTTATGTCTCGTAAGATTATGGCGAGAATCAATCGATTCTCCCAACAGGCGCGCGCCTAATTTATCGGTGCGTGCCAAATCAATCGGCGCCTTATGATAAGGCACCGATAAATTCGGTGCCAGACTTAGGGCGCTGATAAATAGCGCCCTAAGTCGGAATTTATTTTATATCCTCATAATTTTCCTTTTTAAATTTTCTGTATTCGAATTTTACGTTGTTATGCCGCCGCGCATTATGAAGATCGCTTGACGGACCGTTCGAGCACAGTCGAAGGAGACAGTCGGTCCTATGAACACCCCTCACATTCCCGAGACAACGATTCTAGACCTACGTATTCTCAATGAGTTACCCCATGTTTTCACTCACCGTATGTTCACAGCTTTAGACACCGTTGAGGTAAACTTTCTGAATTTAGCATATATTTTTTATTGCATAGCTTAATTGTATACCAATGTTCGTAGGTAGTATGTAGTGTTATTTTATAGTATAGTAATCAATAACAAATATCTTTTTATTAGTCTTGCTACATTAGCATTCATGGCAGTTGGTCGAAGTTTATTACATGTACCTTTGACGTACTCCCTCATGGTATTCGAGAGAGGCTACTAGCTAGTCTGTTTGGTCGTTTCTTAGAGATTAGACCAACCCAGTCCTTCGATTATCCAATGCTAGGTGCCTTAGTTGAGAGATGGTGTCCTACCACGCATACTTTTCACTTTCCAGAATTTAAACTAGGTATCATCCCAGTAGATTTTTATATGCTTATGGGGATTGAGATAGGCACCGTTGATACTTGATAGAGTGTCATACCCTTTTGACTCTAGCTATGAGTCACTCGATTCGTACTTGTACTTTCCCGATTTCATCGTCGATCATATATCCTATGGAGCCGTCACGCTTACATATTTACATAGTGTGTTGTAGCATATATGGGTACTGATACAATGCAGGATGCTGCATTCCGAGCTTCCCTTTTATATCTATTTGGTTCGACATTCTTTTCGAACAAAAAGAGTATGATTCGATTGGGCCACCTAACATCACTAGCTGATTTAAAGCATCTCCATATGATTGACTGGGGATCGACTATTTTGGGATGTTTATACACTGCACTTGACTCGTATTTTTTTGGATAGGTGGCGTAGATGTTTGTGTTTTGGTACATGTTGTCGTGTTGGTACTACGAGTACACGACCAATAAGCATCTATGCATTATTGAGGCCGCCAGTCATGCCACCGAGTCTTATTTCCCATGCATGTGTTAATGGGAGAGTATCCACGTAGTCCAGCTCGACGATGGTCACCCTCTATCCATTGCATATTCTTTATCTCTATGACGTTTCGTTTTGTTCCCATCGGCCTACCTTCCTATTTGGTACTTGGGAGACTGATGTTATTTCAAAGCGTCGGGTGAGTTGCGTGTACCCGGAGATCCACTTTCGTTTGATGATATGTTCGGGATGCGTCGCACTATGGGCAGACATTACATACAAGATCTTAGACAGGCAAGGTGGGTGGATACATAGACCTTTTTCTTACTAGAAGTAGATTTTGATAGTTATTGGCATAGAGTTGCTCCTCGGCGGTACTTGTTGCCAGATTACGGTCGGGGGGTGAACTCCGATCACATAGGACCATGAGTGGCTACAGTCATCCACCACCATTTACATCACAGTACTCCGATTATCCTATGGGTTATGCTCTTATTGACTCATTCAAGGCATACGATCTTAGCGGTGCATTGACAACCCAACCTATTATTTATCCACCTGATCACATGGTTGCTGGTATCCCCACCGTGGGACTGTATTCTGCGCATGAGGTAATATTCATGATTGTAAATTTGTTTACTTATACGTATTTAAAATATATAAAGTGAGTGTAAATGGTCTTCTATTATAGTTTTTACCCAGGCTAGACCATCATAGACGGCATAGCCGATATTCAACATATGGTACTGCTACATTCAAAGTCATTATATCAGCAGCACCAGGCGTTAGTATAGAATTTGCAGGGGCAGATCAACGACCTATAGGTTCGACTAGAGGCGTTAGGTGGTGGTGGTGTTAGAGAATCAGGAGGTGATGGTGCAGCATGATTAGAAGTTGGTGGTGATGATGATTTGACAATAAGGATGATGATGTTGACATGGATGAGGATGGTGATGGTGAGGAGTCCGAGGACGAGGATGACGATGATAACGATGTGATGCTGTGGATTTATGATGACATTGATGAGGATCACGATGGTGATGTTGTGGATTTTTTATCATGGTCTATTACATACAATATTCCATGTTGTGTGTGTGTGTATATGTGTGTGTGTGTGTCATGTTGTAATGGATTATATGTTCTTCTGTCATGTTTATTCATGTTGTACTGCTTTGTTTTATGATGTTTTATGTTGTTGATCATTGTATGCTACATGCTGTTTGTAATGACCTGAGGAATTCAATTTATTAAAATTCCTTTTGTTTTATTAAATAAATTGTTATAGTCCATAAACAATTATACAACGACTTTCTGAAAATTTGAGTTTGGCATAACTCAAAATCTACAATACGAAATTCAAATTTTCCCTTTCATTAGAAATTCATAATCAAGTAGATCCAGAAGATTCTTATTTCAAATAATTCCAACTTATATCGGACTCTGTACATTCAATTGAAGTTCGAAATGTATAACTATGAACTACCACGACGTTACGAGCTTGTTTTTAAATAATTTATAAATTATACCTTCAAACATCGATTAATTAATAAATCCGTTATAAAAATTCCTTTTATATTACCAAAACAACATTGAAAAAAAATTTAAATGTTTGAAATTAAACGACTAAAATATTTGGATCTACATTTAATAGTCCAAATCCAAATCCTGTTAGGGAACACGGAATGCAGATCTTAAGGAAAAACTAACACTAGAGGGGGTGAATAGTGTTTTCAAGGAATTTAAGAAAATCTAAAACTTATATGATCTACTATATGAATCACACACCATAGAGATAATCACAGACACAAAATCAAACACAAACACATAAATAAACAAAAATAAAATGTAGAAAAGGAAAGAACACACCGGATTTTATACTGGTTCGTATTACTCCTACGTCCAGTCCCACGCAACGCTAGATTGCGTAGAGTTTTATTACTAGATCAATATCTAAGTACGATCCCTTGATTTCACAGCTACAAGGATAACACAGATTCCACCACCCTTGATTTCACGGCTACAAGGTTAACACCGTTTCCTTTCCTTGATTTCCGGGCTACACGGAACACACCCTTTCCGAAACAATCCCAAAATGATTACAATAGCCCTATAACTCTTCAAGAACATGTTTATTCAGAGAGTAATGAGTAGAGAGTTAGGAGAGAAGAAGTTTTATGTATTTAGAATAGAAATCAGCAGAGTAGAAGTGTAGAAATCAATAAATTATTAAATAATAATGAGGGGATGAAAATGGGTGAAGATGAAGAAGAAGAATGGTTAAAAAATTCGAAATCAATCCCTATTTATAAGATTTGAAAGGTTGCAATGCTTTTGGAATGTTACAAATAGTGAAAAGACGCTTTCTTTGAAAATTGGAAAAGTGACAGTTATATGTCGACATCCCCTCCTTTGTATGTCGACATATGTATTAAAAAATATTTTTTTAAAACTAGTTTTCAAGTGTTTAAGCATATATATTATTCTGGAAATTCTTGAATTAAAACATAATGATATAAATGAGTATTATAAAGTAGAAAATCATATGAAATCATAAATATAAATTATATAAACATATTTATAAAATTATAAAGTTTAAAACTATATAAATATAAAATTATAAAAGTATATAACTATATAAATATATATATATATAAACTTATAAACTTTAATACTTAAGTTTAAAATCAAAGCTAAGATAGAAAAACTAATTAAAATTAGAATTTTGAAAAACAGAATTTGAATTTAAACCTAGAGTGCTGTTCAAAGTCTTACATATAAAGTAGACTCTATTACTATATTTGTCTTGAATTCTTGAACTCTTGATTTCTTGATTACACATGGGTCTTGGTTCTTCTCTTAATCTCTTGAATCTCTAAAACTGTACAGTCTTCTGTATTAATTCCTGCATATAACTCTTGCATATAATATTCTAGATAGAGATGTTAGTATATATTTTATAATCAATTAATATTGAAATAAGGTCGTTGTCATCGAAACTCCACTCTCTAACAAATTCTTCTTTTGACATGCATGCTACTGAAAGGACATAAACCATGGAGATACAACTGGTGGTTAGCATAACAATATAACTGATAATAAGCATAAAGATACAACTGGTCAGTAACATTTTTGACCGGCATAACATAAAATATTAAACATCTAATTTAAACTATGTCGAAATCGGTAATTTGCATGACTAAGGTTGTTGACTTGATTCGTCGCTTTCTTATTTCTTGTTCCAATTCCAAAACATACGTAATAGCTCTAGAAGGAAAACGATCGTCTACTCATTATCCGAATTCACATCCATTTGTATGTACCGGATAACAATAATATTGATATCCGACATCATTTCCATGTTGGACCACTAGTTGTGGTGCCACCAAAACAACAAAAACATATAATATTGTCAGATTGTACCCCGTCGACTTCAGCCGTAGTTATGATAGAAGGAGTTACAACCTATGACCTTCGGGCACGTTGTTGAGGTTGTTGTTGTTGCTGATGTCCTATTTCCATTTGATGCATGCCTTCTTCCAGATCTATTTGTCATAAATCATCATGAAGTCACTCTTTCATTTCGATATACCACTCAGTCTGTTCTTTAGGTGAAGACGAATTAGGATTTGATGGCCCAGACAGAATATCTGTGTAATCGTACGAGGGTGGATAAGAAATTGGCATTTTTTCCTGAGTTGAGGTAAATTTGCAAATAGGTTTGTCTCTAGTATATATGAGTGAAGGCTACAATGAAAAAGGTGGAAAATGAGTTACCAACAGTCCTTATCATAATTGAGTCAATCCAGGCACGCACTTAGAAATTTGTGCAACGTGCTGGAGTCTACGATTCTGATTCAACACTGGCTTCATGTACATAATGTGCCCACTGTCTTTAATCTGACATAAATGTAATCGATCACTGTTCTCTCCTTGTTTAAAGAAAGTGGCTATAATGATTGTACTAGCAATGGATATGACAGTATACTGCATCCACTATATAATACAACAAACATTATAAGGGATAGCCTGCTAAGAATATGACAAACAGTGTATACTGTAGCCACTTTGTAATACAACAAACACCGTATACTATAGCCACTCTGTATACCTTTACATGTAGCCATGTGGTTGAGGATGACCCAAATGTTTAACTCCTAATCGTTTATGTGAATTTAATACGATAAACATTACCAAAAGTTAAACTATAAAAGGGGACGACCCTAATCATTTAACTCCTTGGGTATGTTTCCAATATTATATGAACCTATATTTATATCTCAATTTCAACCATCCGATGTAGTTAGCATTGGATGACACTAATCTTTTAACTCCGCAATTTAAATATTTAACTTCGGTAAGTTAATTGAACCGACCTAACCCGTGATTTTGTGAAAACTTAAATTAAACCAAACCTAACCCATGTGGTCTGGGATAGCGTGCTGAGATGTCACAATCAGTCAAGGTGTAATACCCCGTAATTTTATAGAACATTAGTAAACTAAAGCGATACTTAATTAAATTTTGGGAATTAAGTAAAATGGACTGTACCACTGTGTTCGTCTAGGAATTCTGGTTCAGATAGACTCCGAGTTTGCGTAAAACGGATATCATATAAGAAAGATTAGAAGTTTGTAGAGGTATATATATATGTATATATATATATAATTCAAACCAAAGTTCAAATCAGTTCGAAAAACAAGAGGGAGAAGTAGGTGAGATCCAGACCGGGATGGGACGACCCATACCTGGGTCGGGTCGACCCGAAGGGTTGGTCAACCCCTCCCCGATTTGGCACGGTGCATTTTCTGTTCCTGGACTTATTTGTGTGCTAGGTTCATTAGAGATAGTCTATATAAAGGCCAACATTTCTATTGTTTTCCTACACATAAAACAATGGAGATAAGGAGATGTTGCCTTACCTTAGATTGAATCAGACTATCTTCTACAACACTAGCCTATACATATATCTGAGACATTTCTTGTACACCGATCCAATCTCCGTGAGTTCATATTACTTTTAGATATAAAAATTTAACAGTATCCTTGAAAGGTTAATAAACCCGATCTAAGCCTATACCTGTTAAGAAACTGATTCATATCTAAACAGTTCTACAATAATTACATGTACACCTGTTCTGCTGTTCAGTTGTTATTATATGCCTATTTCTGTTATTATTATGCCTATTTCTATTCCTCTCCCTCTCTTATTCCCTTTTTTTTATAAGCCTAGGCTACATTCGAGCCTAGGCCAATCTCGTAAGAGACATACATATGAATGAAATGGGGACGATTAGGGAATGTTTGGCAATGAAAATAAAAGAGGGAAAAAATCAGGGTATATCTTGTACTATGGAATATGATTGAAAATTTGGGGAATATCTTGTACTGTAGAATATGTGTGAAATTTGGGGGTATGAACATGTAAATCGCTAGGCTTAGTTCCAGAATTAAGTGTAACATGTTAATGAAACTGTAAGTAACCCGTGAATCTGTTAAATCTGTAGGGTTAAGTAAATCTGTTAAAACTATGGGGTTAAGTAAATCTATTAAAACTATGGGGTTAAGTAAATATGTTGGGGTTATATGAACCTGTTAACCTGAACTTAACTTGTTTAATCCGTGGGGCTATATAAATCTACTAACCTGAACTTAACCTGTTTAATCTGTTGGGGTTATATGAACCTGTTAACCTGAACTTAACCTGTTTAATCTATTGAGGTTATATGAACCTTTTAATCTGTGGGTGTTAGGCGAACCTGTTAATCTGTAAGGCTTAACCTGTTAAAAATCCTATTTAATTGGGGGACACAAGTTTTTGGGGTTTAGCTTGTGTCATTTGCTGTGTGGCGCCCATATTAGCCAGTAACCCATTTTGGTATTAAAGGGGGACACCGCACTAGGTAGGGGTCAGGGCACGCATACTGAATTGATCGTAAGAGGTTCATCTGAATGAGGGTGTATACGGGCACATTCCAACGGAGTCATAGACATGTATGGGCCCTGTATGCAGGGGAAAACAAGGCATTATAGCACCAGTAAATAGCTCTGTGTCCTTCTGTAAGTTGCCACTTTAGGAAGTCATACACCCTATTTTGGGTCGACACAAGATATTTACAAGTTAGGGAGCCGATCGCTTGAGCTAGCAATTAGGGTACATCTACTCCTGCCTGTTTTCTATTTGGGTACCCGTTATTTCTGTTGAGGTGCCTGTTAATTCTGTTTGGGTAGAACCCGTTATGTAACTAGAAGTACACCTAATCCTACCATTATATTTCTATTGGGATCATTATGTTTCTGCTATATTAGGGAACACCTAATGCCATCACATATTTGTTATACTAGTATTGGTGCAGATAAAAGTAAATGAGAAGCATAATTTACTCTGTTTATTCTGCTTATCCTGTTCATCCTGTTTATACATGTTGTGTGTTACTATTATCTGTCATCCAGATTATTTACCTGTCCTGATAATTTTACTTCTTTATATGCTAAAAGCCACTGGACTCGCCACACTTTATGTCTGACCCTTTTTGTTTCCCTTTCTCTCTTTCCTTCCCTATGTTCTCAGGGTTTGAACGCTCAGGCGTGATTAAGACTTTCTCTCTCTTCTGTTTCTACTTGGATCTGGATCTACTTTGATGTATCGCTTCAACTACTTGTCTACTTTATCATGGATATTATTAGAGATAATGATTTTACATTTATGTACTCTAATGGTTTTTAGTGCAAGACAGATGTTTTTGCTTGATGTTGTAACTGGTTTTGAAACTACGATGTTTTTCTGTTGAATAATGAAGTTTTAAATTTACGTTGCTATTTCTATATCCGTTTTGTGAGATTTTGTTTCTGTTTACCTATAACGCTTCACATAACTTAATGCATTATGATAAAGAGTGACATTAACGGATGTGGGGTGTCCCATTTGGTATCAGAGCTGAAGGTTACAAGTTCGGATAAAAGTTTTGAATTTTTTTCCAATAATAAAGTATTTTCAAAGAAAATACTGTTTTTGAAAAACATAATCCCCAAAGCCATACAAAATGTCTTTCGATTCTTTGTTTGAGCCTTTTTTCCTTTCCTTTTCAGCATGCCTGGGGAACCGAATCTTCCCGAGGGCATCCCGGTACCGGCTTGGTTCTGTAGATATCTTGAGGCTATAACACTACCAGAGGCCAAGGAGATGCCTCTCCCCCAGTAGCAACCGCTATTCCTCCGCCTCCGCGAGTAGATAATTTCTCTAAGATATGCAAGGACTTCTGTGCTATGGGAGGAAAATTATTCTGTGGAACTGAAAGCTTTGTGGAAGCATGGAATTGGCTACGAGAGATAGAGAATTTGTTTGGACTTTTTGATGTCGACGACTGTAGGAAGATACAGTTGGCTGCATGTCAGCTTAAGGAGGAGTCTTCATTTTAGTGGGAAGTGACGCAAGCAAGGCGTCCAATTGATACTTGGGCTGAATTCCGATAGAGATTCGAGACGAAGTTTCTTTCTCAAGCAAAAGAGAGTATGCAGATGGAGAGATTCTTGGCACTTAAGCAAGGAAGTATGTCTGTTAAAGAGTATGTCAATAAGTTTAATCAGTTGGCAAGGTTTGGTTTGGAATTGGTGAATACCCCGCACAAGAAAGCTTTAAGGTTTGCGAGAGGATCAAATCAACCTCTCCAAGCATTGGCATTGTCTCATATACTGATGGGGGAAACTTTTGAGAGGCTTGTTGACATGGTGTTGATGCACGAAGAGGGTAAAGATGAAATGAAAGAGGTTAAGACGGATGAGACTCAAAACAAGAAAATATGGCCCAAGAAAGAAACACAAAAGAAAGGTGGATAGAATGACAAAGCTCAAAACAAGAAGAAATGTCATGATTGTAGGAGATTGGGTCATCTGTTCAAGGATTGCAAAAAAGGAAGAATGCTCGTTTCAACTATGGTGAAGTTGGACACTATACTAGGGAATGCCCGAAGAAGCAAGGACAGAGGCAAAGGGCAGGACCTTCTGGAGGGCAGGTGCATGATCTCAAGGCCAGTTGGCCGAACAGAGGTAGGAAAGTTTTTATTGAAGGTTTGAATTCCCTTTTCGATCATCCAGTTCAGACTCTTTTTGATTCTGGTTCTTCTCATTCTTTTATATCTGATTCTGTGGTTGAGTCTCTACATCTTAGTACTAGTATTGTTTCTGATCCCGTTATCATCTCAAACCCCATTGGGAGCACGGCTCATATGTCTATGATATGTTGGGGTTTGAGGATATCTGGGTTAGTCGTCGAGTTCGAGTGTGACGCGTATGTGCTTGGTTTTATGGGCTATGATCTGATTCTAGGGATGGGATGGCCAGCCATGTATGGTGCCATCCTAGACTGTGAGAGGAGGGTCGTGTAACACCCCTAAGTCCCACATCATGGAAACCTGTGTGAAGTGGGTACTTATATAGTAGAGCCCATCTCTTACTAACGCCGAGGCCTTTTGAGGAACAAAACCCCACACCTATACGGTGGCTAAGTTGGGGACAATATCTTGCGCGAACGGAGGTGCGGGCTATTATAGTGGTATCAGAGCCAATACCCAGCCGGAATTGTGGCTCCTGTGTGGACCACAACGCCTGGGTGAGGTGTTTGTGAGCCAACGGGGATGTTGGGCTCTATAGGAGGGGAGAATGTAACACCCCTAAGTCCCACATCGTGGAAACCTGTGTGAAGTGGGTACTTATATAGTAGAGCCCATCTCTTACTAACGCCGAGGCCTTTTGAGGAACAAAACCCCACACCTATACGGTGGCTAAGTTGGGGGATAATATCTTGCGCGAACGGAGGTGCGGGCTGTTAAATGTCGTTAGACTTTGGACTTGCCAAGGGAGGACTCTCGATATTTCCTGTGACCCAAAGGGGTCTGTATTGCTTAGCTTCCTAGAATCACTTGATGCTTCTGCCAATGATTTGCGATCTATACCCATAGTCTATGTGTATCCGGATGTTTTTGATGAGGTTCGGTGCTTACCTCCGAGGCGTGAGATTGTTTTCCAGATATACTTCGTGGATAATGCGAAGCCAGGCGCATTGCCTATGCGCCACATGGCTCTTAAGGAAAGGAGAAACCTTAGCAAGCAAGTAAGGGAGCTACTTGAGAAGGGGTTTATTAGGTGAAGTATATCAGAATAGGGCGCTCCAGTCATCTTCGGAACCAAGGCGGATGGCTCACTTCGCCTATGTGTGGATTATAGGGAGTTCAATAAGCTCACCAATAAGAATAGGCACCCACTCTCGAGGATTGACGATCTGTTTGACCAGCTTGTTGGCACATCTATTTTCTCGCAACTAGATCTAGCCATGGGATTTCATCGGTTGAGGGTGGCCGAGGATAGTATAGATAAGACAGCTTTCAGAACTCCGGTGGCTTCTTTGAGTGGCTAGTCATGCCTTTTGGGTTGACTAATGCACCCGCGTATTTTGTGGATCTGATGAGTAAGGTGTTTAGGGAGTTTCTGAACAAGTTCGTGGTTGTCTTTGTGGATGACATCCAGATTTTCTCGAAGAGCGAGGAAGAGCATGCCCTACATTTAGGAGAGGTTTTGAGGACTCTCAGAGCACACCATATTAAGGCGAAATTCTCCAAGTGTCACTTTTGGAGAAAGGAAGTAAGATTTCTTGGGCATGTGGTCTCCAAGGATGGGATAGCGGTGGATCCCGCGAAAGTAGTTGCAGTTCCAGATTGGAAGGTTCTAAAGAACGCAACGGAGGTGAGGAGTGTTCTTGGTTTAGCAGGCTATTATAGGAAGTTTATCGAGAACTTCACAAAGATATCAGCCTCACTCACCATACCAACGAAGAAGAATCTGACCTTTTCTTGGAGTATTGACTGTGAGGATACTTTTCAACAGTTAAAGAGGGCTTTGACAACAACCCTAGTCTTGACACTGCCTGATGGTAACAAGGTGTTCACAGTGTACACTGATGCATGTGGTATAGGTCTTGGTGTCGTCTTGATGCAAGAGGGAAGGTAGCGTGCTATAGGATTAGACAGTTGAGAGTTCATGAGAGGAACTACCCTACCTATGATTTGGAGTTGGCTGCTATAGTGTTCACACTTAAGACTTGGCGGCATTATCTCCTTGGAGAAAGGTTCGCGTTATACACGGATCATAAGTTGCTCAAGTATTTGTTCTCGCAGAAGGATCTCAATTTGAGACACCAGAGATGGATGGAATTCCTAGCATCCTATGGCTTTGAGATTGCTTATACCCCTGGCAAGGGTAATGTGGTGGCGGACGCGTTGAGTAGGCAGAGGGTAATGTGTTCCCTAAGTTGGGGATTTGTTGAGGATAGTCCTTAAGGAAGCCCATCATTCTAGGATGATTATCCATCCAGGCGGCGATAAGATGTACTAAGACATGAAGAGGATTTTCTTTTGGGCCAGGATGAAGAATGATGTAGCGGAGTTTGTAGCTCTATGTTTAGTCTTCCAGCAAATAAAAGCTGAACGGAAGAAGCTTGGAGGTATGCTTCATCCTTTGGTGGTCCCACAATGGAAGTGGGAGAGCGTCTCTATGGATTTCATCAATGGTTTGCCTAGATCGAGGAGAGGCAACACCAATATTTGGGTTATGGTAGACATGCTTACTAAGAGCACTCATTTCATTCCTGTTAAGAGCAAGAGAACAACAGTATGGTTGCCACCAGTTTATCTTCATGAGATAGTCCATCTACATGGAGTACCTTCTAGCATAGTGAGTGATCGTTATCCTGTCTTCACTAGTGAGTTCTGAAAGAGCCTGCAAGAGGCACTAGGTACATAGTTGTGTTTGAGCACGGCATATCACCCTCAGACTAATGGACAGACTAAGAGGGTGAATAAAGTTTTTGAGGATCTTTGAGGTTGTGTATCCTAGACTTTGGAGGGACTTGGGAGGAGCATATCCCATTGGTGGAGTTCTCCTACAACAACAGCTATCAGACTAGTAGAGGCATGACACCCATCGAGGAACTATACGGACGACCTTGTAGATCACCGACTTGTTGGTGGGAGACTACGGATAGGCTTCTACTTGGACCTGAGAAGATTAGAGAGACTTCAGAAAATATTGATCTTATCCGCAGACATATGAAGACAGTTTAGGACAGGCAAAAATCATATGTAGATAAAAGAAGGGCTGACATTGAATTTAAGGTAGGAGACATGGTTTTCATCAAAGTATCACCTCTGAGGAATGTGATTCGCTTTGGATCTGTAAGGAAATTGATGCCAAGGTATGGAGGGCCATTTCCCATAGTAGAGAGGATAGGCCAAATGGCCTTTAGGGTGAGATTACCGGAGAGATTGGTGGGTGTTCATGATGTTTTTCATGTTTCCCATTTGCGGAAATGTCTTCACAATACAACAGAAGTGGTTGAGCCGAGCATGCTTAAGTAGAGGTAGATAAGGAAGCAACAGTTAGGTGAGTTCCTACTCGTATACTTGGATCGGAGGTTAAGAAACTTCGCAATAGAGCGGTTAAGTTGATGAAAGTGCAATGGAAAGAAGACCAAAAAGATGCAACTTGGGAGACTAAAGACAAGATTCGCGCTTTGTACCTTTTCTTTTTGAGAGTATGTTCTTAACTTATTTTTCCAAGCTTTTTTTCATACTTGATTCTACCCTTTGAGTATATCCTATCGGTCGAATCTTCTACCTTTAGGTAGAAAACCAAAGGGTGTAAACATGTGTTTGAGGCATGTTATGTTTGATGAATGCAAGTGGTTGCTAGTGATTGCTCGTGGATGCATATACACACACTAGGCACTAGATCGGCTCAAACACTCTTATATTGCATATGGATGTGTGTGCATTTTATTTTTGTGGGTGAAAATGAATGTATCATCATATGGGTGTTGCATTTGAATGAATGATTGTGCACACATATAGAAATTGCATGATATACTAGGACTGTTCGCATACATTTTGGATTTGTGGCACAAACATATATTGCATTAAGGAGGTCAATTGAATCAGTAGACCGCCTGATTTTCGCATTAGCATCGAAACATATACACACACCTTTGCATATGTTCATACAAGCACTAGAAATTCCTAAGTACAATGGATGCCTGTGGATGATAGATGAGTAGATGATTGTAGGTGGATGTCAGGATAGTAACGTTCTCCTAGACTTGGAGATTTCGAGAAAGAAATCCTTTAAGTAGGTGAGAATGTAACACCCCGTAATTTTATAGTACATTAATAAAATAAGTGATACTTAATTAAATAATGGGAAATAATTAAAACATAGTGTACCATTTTGTTCTTCTCAGAATTCTGGTTCAGAAAGACTTCGAGTTTGCGTAAAATGGATATCGTATGATAAAGATATAAAGACTAGAAGTTTTATACATATAAGCAAGAGGTATATATATAATTCAAAGCAAAATTCAAACTAGTTCGAAAAACAAATGGGAGAAGTAAGTGAGATCCAGATTATTGGGCCACCACGAAGACAATTCCAAGCCCTAAAATTGAATGGCGGCTCGTACCCTTTTTCTTCATCTTCTTCAATTTGATTAAAGGAGAATTCGTTTTGTGGACTATTGTAGAGAAGCGGCACATGACGTTCTTAGATTCGATCCTTCCAAGCTCAAGAATCCAATCGCGATTGTTCATAAATTCACAACGACAGGTAAAACCCTATCTCGAATCAATTGTTCGATTTACAAATTTTTGCATATATCCGTATGTTTAAATGTTGAAATAAGTTATGATTAAATCGAATAAGACCTTCAATGGAACCCATGCCGAGGTTAGGTCGACCTATGGCTAGGTGGGTCGACCCGAGGGGTAGGTCGGTCGACGCTTCCCCGATCTGGCACGGTGCATTTTTCTGTTCCTGGACTTATTTGTGTGCTAGGTTCATTGGAGATAGTCTATATAAAGGCCAACATTTCTATTGTTTTCCTACATATAAAACAATGGAGATAAGGAGATGCTGCCTCACCTTGGACTGAATCAGACTATCTTCTACAACACCAACCTACACATATATCTGAGACATTTCTTGTACACCGATCCAATCTCTGTGGGTTCATGTTACTTTAGATATAAAAATTTAATAGTAACCTTGAAGGGTTAATAAACCTGATCTGAGCCTATACGTGTTAAGAAACTGATTCATATCTAAACAGTTCTGCTATAATTACATGTACACCTGTTATGTTATTCAGTTGTTGTTATATGCCTATTTCTGTTATTATTATGCCTATTTATGTTCTTCTCTCTCTTATGTTCCCTTTTTATTTTATAAGCCTAGGCTACCTTCAAGCCTAGGCCAATCTCGTAAGAGACATACGTATGAATGAAATTGGGACAATTAAGGAATGTTTGAAATGAAAATAAAAAAGGGAAAACATTGGAGCATATCTTGTACTGTGGAATATGATTGAAAATTTGAGGCATATCTTGTACTATAGAATATGACTGAAATTTGGGGGTATGAACATGTAAATTTGTAGGCTTAATTCAAGAATTAAGTGGAACTTGTTAATGAAACTGTAAGCAACCTGTGGAATCTGTCAAATCTGTAGGGTCAAGTAAATCTGTTAAAACTATGGGGTTAAGTAAATATGTTTAATCTATTGGGGTTATATGAACCTGTTAACCTGAACTTAACTTGTTTAATCTATTGGGGCTATATGATCTATTAACCTGAACTTAACCTGTTTAATCTGTTGGGGTTATATGAACCTGTTAACCTGAACTCAACCTGTTTAATCTGTTGGGGTTATATGAACCTGCTAATCTGTGGGGGTTAGGCGAACCTGTTAATCTGTAAGGCTTACCTTGTTAAAAATCCTAGTTAATTGGGGGACACAAGTTTTAGGGGTTTAGCTTATGTCATCTGCTATGTAGGTTCCATATCAATCAGTAACCCATTCTAAGTTTAAAGGGGGTCCCCGCACTAAGGATGGGTCACGGGACGCATACTGAGCTGACTGTAAGAGGTTCATCTAAATTGGAGTGTATATGGGCGCATTCCAACGGAGTCATGGGCGTGCATGGTTCCTGTCTGTAGGGGAAAATAAGGCATTGTGGCACCAGTAAATAGGTCTGTGTCCTTTTGTATGTTGCCACTTTAGGAAGTAATACACCCTATTATGGGGCTGACATAGGATATTTACAAGTTAGGGAGTAGATCGCTTGGGGTAGTAATTAGGTTACATCTAGTCCTGCCTGTTTTCTGCTTGGGTACTTGTTATTTCGAATTGGGGTAACACCCATTATTTCTGTTGAGGTGTTATTTCTGTTTGGGTAGAACCTATTATGTAACTAGAAGTACACCTAACTCTAACATTATATTTCTGTTAGGATCATTCTGTTTCTGTGATATTACGGGACACCTATTCCTGTCACATATCTATTATACTAGTATTGGTGCAAAGAAAAATAACTAAGAAGCATAATTTACTTTGTTTATTCTGCTTATCCTGTTCATCCTGTCTATACCTATCGTGTGTTACTGTTATCTGTCATCCAGTTTATTTACCTGTCCCGATACTTTTACTTCTTTATATGCTAAAAGCCACCGGACTCGCCAGATTTTATGCCTAATCCTTTTTGTTTCCCTTTCTCTCTTTCTTTCCCCCCAAGGTTCTCAGGGTGGGAACGCTCAGGCGTGATTAGGACTTTCTTTCTCTTATGTTTCTGCTTGGATCTGGATTTGCTTTAATGTATCGCTTCGACTACTTGTCTATTTTATTATGGCTATTATTGGGGATTATGATTTTACATTTCTGTACTCTGATGGTTTTTAGCGCAAGATAGATGTTTTGGCTTGATGTGGTAACTGGTTTTGAAACTACGAGGTATCTCTACTGAATAATTAAATTTGAAATTTCCGCTGATATTTCTATATCTGTCTTGTGAGATTCTATTTCTGTTTACCTATAACGCTTCACAGAACTTAATGCATTCTTATAAAGAGTGACATTAACGGGCGTGGGGTGTCACAAAAGGCCTCTATACACAACCATTACTTTTAGCCATGTGGTTTTGGACGACCTCCACATACAACCCTATCCTTTTAAATAGTTTATACTTCGAGCTCCAACCATAAACTATAATTTTTGTACACTCGATCATCCAAGTCATTAAGGTGAGAAATCAGTATAATTCTTTGCACCAAGGTTACGTTTTTAGTTATAAACAACATGCGTTCTCCTAATTTTTTGGTAATATTGATTTCGTGTAGGTTAAACGAGCGATTGGGAAATCAGTAATGAAACTATGGGAAAATTGTTTGAGGAGTATGAACGGATAAAAGAGGACGAGGATGGATTCGTTCCTGATACACAAATAGAAGAGGCAGATGAAGAGAATCAGAATGAACTAATCTGTGCTACACAAGAAATTGTCTAAGTACAAAATCCACAACCACCTCCATGATCATACCATCCCAGGCTAATGAGTGTGCTTGCTCGTCAAAACCCTAGTACTTCAAGCTCTATTGTGACTGGTTGTTTAGTGCTATGCTATTGCAAAGTCGAATATAACGTTATTGTTTCTAAAAGTAAGACGAATGCAGGACGTCGCTTTTACGGTTGCAAAGCGTTTAATAGTGCAGGGGCATGCCAAGGGATTAATAGTTGTAATTTTTTTGCTTGGCTCGATCCATCACTCACGGAAAGAGGGGTACAATACGTACTTGAAATTCAAGCTAAGAATGATAGGTTGAAGAGGTTAAATGATGCGATTAAAAATGAAATGCTTGTTGGATGCTATCGTTTACCATGCAATTGAAAGTTTCCAATGCTATACCTATGTTTATTAACTATTTATGAATTAAAAATTATGTAAAATTGTCTGTGTTTGTTGACTATCTACTAAATTTAATGGACTTGTACTTTCTCTATTCTACTTTCTATAAAGTAGTAGTAGTAAATTTATGTAACGAGGTAACTCTTGCATCGCTTTCTTTGATTTGCTTCATGTGTAGGTCTGACATTGAATGCGACATGACACCGTTAACGTGGCTACAGTGTTGCCACTGTACTCGTTGCATGAAGGGTATTGGGTGATGATCACATAATTACATAACAACCATCCTACCTACCCTGCTAGACGGCCGCCAGTTGAAATCCATATGGCTCATCGTCATTTTGCAGAAGCTTGTGATCGATACCATGAGATTATCGAGATTGTTGAAGACAAAGTCATATTTCAAGCAAATTAATCAACTTTTGATTCTCGTTACCTACTAGAATACGAAATGGAATTCGTTGGTCACAAAGCATATAAACTTCGCTATAGTTGGTTAACTCGATATGGCTCTAAATAGGCTTATGGTATTTGTCTATGCTATTTGATTATTATGAAAGTTTATGTAGCATGTTTTACAAGTTTACGTAGTATGTTTTACAAATTTACGTAATACGTTTTCGTAATGTAATGTGATTGTTATGAAAGTATTATCAAGTCAGATATAATTTTATAACTCAGAAGTGGTCGACCCGGTGAGTTGAAAACCAACTAACCGTGGTTTATTAGTAATTTGTAATCTATAGTAAGTGCTGAAGTATTTTCATTTGGATCAACGCTACACGCTAAATAATTAAGGTACGCACTACTCAATAAAGCTACACGCGTAACAACAATGCTACACAAGTAACTATAAAGCGGCGCACATAGCTATAAAGCTGCACACTAATCAATAAAGCTGCCCACTTAACGACACAGCTACACATATATCGACAAAGCTACACATTAACCAATAAAGCTGCACACAGAACGATAATACTACACATTAATCAATACAGCTGCATACAAAACGATAATGTTACACACTAATTAATAAAGCTACACATAAAACGATAATGCTACACATTAATCAATAAAGCTACACATTAATTAATAAGGCTTCACACAAAATGAGAACGCTACAGACTACTTCATACATCATACCTTATATAAAGCACCAACATTGCAAACAATATCTCATACCCAAAAACATTTAGACACAAAAATGAATTCCTCGTATTTTTTACAATGCATGCTAGCTTTTGATAGTGATTCTGAGGAAGACATCATCCTTGAAGAGGAAACCGAAGAAATACAAGAAATGTCGACATATACCAAGAAGCTTATGGTTTATCGTCTACAACTCGATGCACGTCGATTCCTGGTAGAAAGTTTATAAATTGTAACCAAGCCGCTTACCATGAATCTCTTATGCAAGATTACTTTAATGACAACTGCACTTACGGACCTGATATGTTTTGAAGAAAATACAGGATGAGGAGGGATCTATTTATTCGAATCTTGGCCGGTATTCAAGGTAACAACAAATACTTTAAGTACAAACCAAATGCATAAAAACATAGGGGATCACCGGTGAACAGAAAATGACAGTCACTATGAGAATGTTAGCTTATGGCACTCCTGCAGATGCAATAAACAATGCATACCGAATTTCCAAGAGCACGACACCTGAAACACTTTAAAAAAAAATTCCAGGCTATGGTGGATGTATACGGGGAGGGAAGTGTACTTATAGTCTCCGAACGAAGCCGATATAGTGCGCATAAGAGAAATGCACGAAAGTAGGGGATGGTCGGGCATGTTGGGAAGTCTGAATTGTATGCATTGGGGATGGAAGAATTTCCCGAAGGCATTTCAAGGTTTATACAACGATAAGGAAAGGTGACTAACCATCATTTTGGAAGCTTTAGCATCGTAAGATTTGTGGATATGGCATGCTTTCTTTGGATTGCCCAGTTCGAATAATGACTTAAATGTCATAGAAAAATCTCATTTGTTTGATAATCTAGCTCAAGGTCAGGTACCTCCTGTAACATTTACCATTGGGCAAAATACTTACACTCATGGCTATTACTTAGGTGATGGCATTTACCCGAAATGGAGCACCATTGTTAAAACATGTCCAAATCCATTAACATCTAGTAAGTGAAATTCACGGCGATATAGGAGGGACAAAGAAAAGATGTAGAACGAGATTTTGGTGTTTTACAGTCTAGATTTGCAATAATCAGTAATCCATGTCATTTATGGTCTAGGAAAAAGATGTCTACAGTCATGTTTTCCTGCATTTCTCTACACAACATGATCATTGAAGATGAAAGATATATGGATGACGAGCAACGTCACTGCGAATACGAAGGTGCTTCGCAACCCCCAATGTATTCCGACACAACACACAAATAACACAAGAGGAATTCAACATTCATTTAGACCACCAAATTTCGTTTAAAGACGCACAACTCCATATATAATAGGCTGCAGAAAGATCTTATGAATCATATATGGAACCACTATAGGGATAATTAGTTATTATAATGGCTTTTTATTGATGTATGCTTGTTTGAACTTGTGTTTTATTTTATGATTATATGAAATTATGCAGTAATTAAGTTTTAGCGCTTTATTTAAACATAAGCAATCTATTGTATTTTTAAGTGTCAAACAACTAGTATTAAAACATCTACAGTTATAAGATGATGGGAAAAGTAGGAAAATTAATAAAACATGCATTGCATTGATAAGTAAATGGTTACTACAATGAGAATTATAAGGTTACTACATCGAGAACTATAAGCAACTAGTAATAAGGAAACTAATGAACAAATGATCTACAATTGGGGAAATTTTAACGTAAAAATTCACTGTTTGAGTCTCACTCAATATTCCTTCTCATAGTCATCCATTCCAATCAAATCTTTGGCCATTATTTCTATCTCTTCTCTTTGTTGTCTACATGCTAACTCCTGCGATGGAATTAGCAACTTCTCCTCAAGATCAACAAAATTGCTTATTACCTCTATTTTTTCCTTAGCATTTTCATTTTTATTTAGATGTCGGTGCCCGTGTACTTCGTAGTGGGCATTGATTTTTCCTTCAACGACAACATCAACTTTGCCCTTTCTTTTCGTAGCTTTGACTCCTTTAGGTCTAAAATCTTCATTAATTATTTTATTGAACTTATTAAGAAGGTTTTCACCTTCACATGAAGAATGTTTCGTCGATGACTCTCCACGACTAGATGAATAAGTAGATTTTGAAGCTTTGTTCTTTCCCTTTGTAGAAGTTTGAACATCACACAGACTCTTAGCAAGATCAGAGTTCCATTTTGGTAAGCTGGTAAGCAGATCATAATAATTCAAAAACAGATAACAATGTGGTCTTTTGGCCCCCATTTTCTTTAGAGAAAAGCTTCTTGAAGTCCTCGTTTGCCATTCGTTTCTAACAACAAAAAATGAATATAATTCATAAATAACAATGATGAAACCACTAACCTACATACTAAATAAAACTTACCACATGTAACATGTTCCTCGCCTCCAATGCCACTAGGATTGGCTTTCTTTATTTTAAAAACTTGTGATTCATAAAACGATGTTTGGCGACTTATTTTCCCGAATCGACCCTGAATCGCCGCCGCCATTCGTATGCCTTCAGGGTGCTTCTCAGTAAACACAGTCTTTATTTTTTTCCAGAACTTAACGGATGATTGGTCGTTCCCTATAGCTGAATCCTATGAGAAATGGCTATAGATGTTGCATAGATCAAAGTCCTCATCGCTTGTCCATAGAAGAGTTGATTGTTTGCTTAAAGGAGTAGCTAGGTCATACTCGGTGTTGTCTTGAGAAAATTGGCTTTCGGTCATCGTCGGATGTGAAAATTCTGCACAAGGTGAAGACATTATTAAGTTTAAGTTACTTGAGGATTTATTAGATAGCAAGGAAGAGAAATTGTGTTGTGATGTAGTTTATAATTGAAAATATAGTCGTTGTAGCTGTATTATAATCGTTTTATAGTCGTTGAAAAAATATGACTGTTTTATAGTCGTTGGAGAAAAATATGACCGTTTTATAGCCGTTGGAGGCATAAAAACAACTGGATTGCTGCTGTTAGAGTTAGAAGTAGCGTATGATTGGTTTATTAAATTAATTTTAATATTTTATTTGTTTGACATAGTGATATAGGCGAACCATCTAAGTGTATATGAGTTAACTGAAAAACACAACCAAAAATTCAAGGCTAACCAACATAACATTGCAAAAAAATAACAACAAAGGATTAAAAAAAAGGTAAATTATATTTCAACCTAGCTAATTGCTGAGTAGCTTCCAAAATTATGCAAAAATTAGGAAACCCGTCATTTGGCTGAGTAGCCTTCTACTTAATTTAAAAAACCAATAATACTCTCTCTCATATTGGCTTTACGTGGTTTTGTAGGGAACCACGCAGGGGTACTGCGTGGTACCTAAAGATACCACGTAGAGCCTCTACGTGGTATCATTAGGTACCACACATTGTCTCTGCGTCGTTCCCTGCAAAACCGCGTAAAGTCACTACGAGGCTGACTGAAAATAAAAAATAAAAATTTAAAAGAGGCAGTTTCGTCCTTGATTTGGTTATAAAATTGAGGGACACTCAGCAATTCGCTGGGTTGAAATAGAGTTTGCCTAAAATAATATAGGCAATTTTGAATTAATATCTTTATCAAACCGAACGTTAGGGAGATTTCCCTACTGTAAGAGAGCTAAAATCAAACTCTTTGAGGCCAATTATATTCGGCTACTCAATCTAACGCAAAATTTCTTCCATTGTCGTCTTTTCTGATTCTTCCTTTCCGAAAAATCGCGATTTTATATTTCTTCCAGCTCCTGAATACTGTGAAAAACCCTATTTCTTCCATCTTCGTCTCTTCTGACTATTCCTCTCCAGAAAAATCGCGATTTTATATTTTTTCAGCTCCTGAATACTGTGAAAAAAACTATTATTTTTACCAAATTTCTTCGATCTTCGGCTGCTTCAGTTTCTCAATGACAAATCGTGATTGTCCAAGTTCCCTAAATCGTGACAACCGCCGTCTCCTCACCTCACTTTGTCCCTATTTCAGCAATCCCCGCCCTAAATATCACTTCCCTTTTAAGCAGCCTCCTCCAACCGACTGTGATATCAGGTATATGTATTTAAACATAGGATTATATAAATGTCCTTAATTGAATTGAGTTTGTGGAAGACAATAGACATGTGTGATGGAATTGAAAGTTTTAGTTGTTGAATTAAACAAAATGAAGGAGCTGGAAATAACAAGCAGTTAGAGCAAAAACGAAGGTTTTACTTGTTGAATTTAAAGTTGGAGGCCATCTATTTTTGTATTTTGATTCTTATCCAATGCAAACTAAGTTTTGGGTTATGCTATCGAGCAATCAATGAAACAAAACCGTTGATTTCACCCAGTTCAACAATGAGAATCATGAACATCCAAAATTAGGATCTGCATTTGAAACAGGCAGAATCGATTAGCTCTGAATTGTGATGAATTGTTGGAGATATATTATTATATTTTAATTCTCAGGCACTCCATCTGCTTTCTTTGCTTTGTGTTTATATAGGACTTTAAACGTACCCCAACCACACATATGTGCTGAACTTGTATCATGTCCTTTAGAAAATATGGTTGAAGTA
This sequence comes from Allium sativum, assembly GCA_030737875.1. Taxonomy (NCBI): domain Eukaryota; kingdom Viridiplantae; phylum Streptophyta; class Magnoliopsida; order Asparagales; family Amaryllidaceae; genus Allium; species Allium sativum. The sequence goes on from CM060915.1 coordinate 384,899,599, forward strand.
ATGTTGATAGAAAATCAACTTTTAATCGATGCTAGCATGTCCTTAAGGAAAATGCTATCAATCGGCATGGGATCGAGTTAGCATCAGCTGTGCGATCCATTCTGCTTTCAGTAACCGAGAACGTGCTCCTTAACATAAAAACTGAAGTCCATTTCCATGCCAGATTTACATTGCTATTAATCGTCAAACAGTTGAAGGCTTCTGGTTATGTTGCTACAGTTTTCTTATCAAAATGGGATGCCTCCGGGAAAGTCCCTGGAGGTACTTTTATTCACTTTACGTTAACCCATCAACAAGTGAACTTGTCTCACACCATTGGTCTTTAATCTACATGAATATATCTTGTACTTAAATTATGATCATTCTGATTTTTATCCATTTTTCAATAGGTGATCATAAATACATTGATGTAATCATTAGCAGCAACAATGTAAACACAGTTCGAGTAATCATCGATCTTGACTTCAGACAACACTTCGAAATAGCACGGGCCATCGATTTATATAATAGATTCCAAAATTTGTTGTGCAAAAATTACAGAAATGCGGAAGCGATGCAAATATGGATCTAGCTTGTCGATTAATTATCAACCGCTAACTCAATAAAAACAATCACCAAACAAAAGAACAAAAATAGAAGAGGAGAAGAAGACATAAAAGATTTAACGTGGTTCGGATATGAATATCCTACGTCCACGGAGACCCAACAACTTCTTTATTTCTTTACTTCAAGAGGAGGTTACAAAAATGAGAAGAATTACAACAAAAACTCAATACTAATTCTCACCCTATAATAGATACAAAAAATAGGGATCTATTGAGGAATAATATGGAGAGATGTATTTTCTTCTTGTGATGATACAAAAGTGGGAAAATGGCTTCATATATAAAGAATAGAGAATTCTAGAAGATAAGGATGAAGATATTTAGGAATTTCATAGATTTTATTCACCACAAATCTTGCGCATTAATTTGGTTTTCACCTATATAAATTCTTAATTGATTCTCCAGATCAATTAATTATTTCCTATATTAATTTGTTTCCCATAATTGACTTGATTTGGAATCTGCTGTGTGAGAAGATTGCGCTAATGCGAAAGCACAATAAACAGGATCTAGATTTGCCAATTGAACATCAATCTAATATGGTAGCAATTATTCTATTACATCAACAAAATAGTAAATAACTATAACATAGAAACAAAGAGACACACAATATTTATACTGGTTCCACTATCATCGAGATAGTGTACGTCCAGTCTAAAAGAGAGAGATTTTATTCCATATGAGAGAATTACAAGAGATAACAAAATAAGAGTTTACATATCCAAACCTCAAATAGGCTTAATTAGAAGAGACACCATTTGAAACGACCCGAAATCCCCCTTACGGGAAACCACAGATAGAATTGAGGATAAGACGAATCAGAACACAAACAGAAGAATATTTCATTGTTAATTACAACAATTCCATCAGATACAAGAATATACAGAGTATAAATGAATAAAATACATTCGATAAATATCAGAGATTTCAATAAATTACATAGCAGCGGAAAAACAATACAAAACACAACTGAAAGTAATACACGGATACAGAGCTTTCCAAGAATCGTTCCAGCTGTAAATCAAGATCCTGTGAATATAAATCTGCAAAACCAAAACTACTAGCTGCCCGTGTGGAAATAAGGGCACCCAGAGTTTAGGTTAAAACAATAAACCCCAGGTCAGTCATGTGACTGGTGTGAGAACTAAAACAGTTACTATTTTAACTTTAAAAGAGAGAAATTCAAGGGACCACGCCGTATAACACGGAACGGGTTTCCTCCCAAGAATACCGGTGCATATAATAAAAGAGCGCAATGCTTTTTCGAAAAATGAAGCTATTATAAGACCCAGGTCCCATCACACAATGCAACGCAAGCCGGAGGATAGGGTTTTACCTTATAACAGCCAAACATGCTTGGTACGTTTAAAAACAAATCATTTGATACTAGAATAAGTGTATAGTGTCAAAACAATTTCAAACATAAATATCAATCATAGATGGCATAGCATCCCATGCTACTATGTTGTCATACTAGGCTCTACAAATAAAACCGAAACATCTCGTATTGGAAATTGGATTTCCATCATGAGTCGAGGCAAGGGGCAAGCTCCTCTCCGCTTCGAGACACTCTAGCAAATGTCTCAGGACTACTCTCCCTGGGTAACCCTTGGAATCGGTGGGACCGGTCCTCCCTTACGTTTGAGGATTAGTTATTCCTTAACACACGTTTCCCGGTCCTTACAGACCTAAAATCGAGGCGCCTCGCATTCCAACAACCACAAAGGTGAAAAGTAAATAAATGTCAGCCAGTTTAAGCACTGACACCACCCATAGCTAGAAAGAAACGTCGTATTCTCCCAACGGTCCGTATCCCATTTTTGACTCATACCGAGGTGTGAGGCTCGCGAATTCACACTATACACAAAGCTATGCCGCACAGGCCGTGCTTTGATCATCAACCACAAGACTTTGCTTTTCAACAAAAGCCTTGATCATTTGCCACTTTGGCATGCCACACTGGCAATTCATGCCATGCGACTGATATCCAACGATATACAACCTCTGAGCTTGTACGTCTCAGAGAAGGGCGGTAAGCAAGAGAATAAATTCTCCGCCGCCAAACAGATGTATATTTAATAGAGATCAATCAACACAGGGTAAAATCCAATGTCAGACACACAGTCCATTTACAAGTTCGTTCTGGGTCTGAACGAAACCGGAGGCACTTTCCTCGCAAATCCATCGATCTCCAAGTACGTCTGGACGATCACTAACTATTTCCATCTTCTTGGGTGTATAGCCCAATCAAGATCATTAGTAATCACCCAAACGATGTGAAGACTTTCGGTCTTCAACCACTGTCTTCATCTTTGACTTATCGTCGAATCGGTTATTCAGAATGGGTATAGACCCGGCCTTTCCGAATAACCCGCGTATATAATAAACAAGTGTTACACAAACACAACATACGCCTCATTCCAATCCATCAGTCACTAACCGTGAATTAGTAAGAGAATAATTCCCCAAATATTAACCCCGAAGGCCGAAACCAACATCAGATCAATACCCAAGAAACAATTCTTCTTAACCAACCTATAGTTAGTTTCTAAATTTCACATTCTTAGGGAAAGGTTCCCATTAATTTTATCAAAGATAAATTCTTTAAAATTTATTCTTTAATCTTCCTTTGGATGTCATTTCAAACCAAATTATGGTTTTCCAAACTAGTCGGGATTAGCGAACCACACCGAAGTAATTATTTATTTTAATTCCCAATCCCAACCTATTTATCCCATGAAGCGAAATTGGTAATACTTCATATCTAACACCATGGTGTTATCGGTAAAATTAATTACCATTTCACGTTCAAATCTAATTAAAGATTTAACTATCGCTTGGAGCAAAACTGGCGATACTCCATTCTCGATCATTTCAATCTAATCAAAGATTCATTAAAACTCCACTTAGTTCTAATCTTTAACTGGGTTAAAAAACCAATGTCATTTAAAACACGGTTCACGATAAACCCAAAGTCACATTCCATTCTATCAGCCCTTAACCGTAAAATAGCAAGTGAGCAATTCCCTAAATATTAACCCCGAAGGCCGAAACCAACATCAGATCAATACCCAAGAAACCATTCAACTTAACTAATCTCCAGTTAGTTTCTGATTTTCTTAACTCGGTTGGGTCTAAGAACAGTATTATTGAAGATACCGTTCACGACACCTCAAAATCACATTACATTAATTATCGGGTTAAAGAACAAGTGTTATTTAAAACACCGTTCATGATAAACCCAAAAATCAATTCAAATTCAATTCCAATTAAATACCATTTAATTCGTACACTTCATTAAACCTAAATAAAAAGATTTAATCTTTTTCTCAACTGGGTTAAAGAATAGTGTTAATGAAGACACCATTCACGACAAACCAAAATCACATTTGATATTAAATACAAGGCTTTGAATAGAAAATATATCGGCTTATATTCAATATCAAATTCTACGACCAACAAATATCGCATTGGAAATAACGATATAAATATATATTTCAAATTTCCATAACAATATCTGTGTAATCACAAAATCCAACATCGAAATATTCCGAAGATAATTTCGATTCAAATCCATTCCAATTCGTATATTGGAAATTCTGATTATTTTCAAAACCACTTCTAATCCAGTTTATTTATTTCAAAAATATTGAATTTATAATTCTAGTTCAAAACTAGTTCATTTTGATAAAAATACAATTTTATCTTTTCAAATATGGGATTTTTCATCCCAGTTCTTTCCAATCCATTTATTATGATTTTACAGAAATTATTGATATTTTTAATAATTTTATCAAGGTCCATACAGTCGATTTCCAATAACGGCCATCGAACTGCACTTAAAGCGACCTTTTCCAAATTTGATTTGGACATAATTCCAAATCCAACCGTTAGATTTCAGATTTCTAATATTCATTGGAAAACTCTTTTCGATACGAACCAAACGGTTCCGGTTTTAGGAGAATCCGACGGTCGGATCTCCCGTAACGTCAATTCGAAGTCAATGGTCGAAATTCACGAACTGCCGCTGCGCGTTCTATTCAGGCCATTATATTATATATATAATATATATTTTGTCGATTTCCTTTCAAAACGTATTTTATAATTCGTTTTAAATTCGTTTCAACTTCCATTTCAAATTCAAATCAAGACTGAATTTTTCCTTATAAAGTCATTTTAAATTCATTTCAAATTGATTTCAATTCAAATCGATTTTTAATTCAATTTCAGTTCGTTTTCAATTCGATTTGAATTCCAAATTTATTCAATTTCAATTCGAATTCAATTCTATTCAATTTCAATTCGAATTCATTTCTATTCAATTTTAAATTCATTTATATTTTCAAAATATTCGATTTTGAAATCACTTTTCAATATTCATTAAAAACAAATAAAATCGACAAAATTCCCGTTCGCGTTGAAATGGCGTTTAACTACTTAACACGGCTTCACATTTCAGTATTCACTGAATATTATTTTAAATTATTCGATAATTCTGAACTGGAATCAAACATAGTCAATTACCATATAATTTCAGTTATATGGATTTCATCCAATACATATATACAATAATGACGATAAACAATCAACCATCATCCAAAGTGCATTCTACACTGTATAAGCATCAAATATAAATATTTAACGCTTACAACAGCCTGTCAATCAATCGATCGACATACAACTAATTATTGGGATTTGTGTATGTCATATATCATCCCAATACCCGTGTGGGGTTTTCAAACAATCCAACACAGATTTTATTTGTGCAGTTGGGCGATGTGTAAAATTTATCGTCCCAATCCATATCAGTCAAATGTGTGTATATAAACAAATCATTCGATTTGTTTATATTTATTTATTTCTTTTTATATATATGTTAAAAATTCTATTTTCAACTATAAAATATTTTCAACTATATAACTATTTTATTTCATTTCACATCACACAATCAACTACACATCAAAATCAAACAAACAAGCATACAAGTCGTTCATGGTCTGTGGACGACGGGTGTCGGGTGCTACTAAACACCGTCTGCATCCTAGTATATATTTTAACTAGAAAAAGAAAATTAAAGGTGAGAAGTTCTCACAGAGGGTTCCACTCCGCCGTGCTTTGCTTCTGAACTGCTGAACCGTCTGGATCTATTTGAAATTCCAATGCAGTTCTGCCCCGCTGTTCATAATAAAAATTATATTTTTATCATTACATTCAATAAATAAATAATCACATTTTTACTTTTACTTCATATATTTTTACCATGCTTATTTCTATTTAAAAATTATATTTTTATATTTCTACTCCTTATATAAAGATCGAATTTTTACTAATATAATATAAAAATCGTATTTCTATTCTTTCTATACGATAAAAATCATATCTTTATTATCTATATTATATAAAAATAATAATTTTAATTTTCTACTAATATAAAATTTACATTTTTACTTCGCCATTTCCACAATAAAAATCCGACCTTTTCTAATTTAAAAATCCGACCTTTCACATATTAAAAATCCGACCTTTCACATATTAAAAATCCGACCTTTTCTAATTCAAAATCCTAGCTTTTCTAATTCAAAATCCTAGCTTTTCTATTTCAAAATCCTAGCTAATACACACCCAAAAACTGAATTAATAAATTAAAACTTATTTTTAAAACTGAAAATCACCTTTCTCCGTCGATCTCGCCTGAATCCGATCGGGGGTGAGGTGCTAGAGTGGCGTCGGGCCAGTCAGAGGAGGTGGGTGGTGCATGGTGGCGGCGGATGGTGGGGACCACGGTGGGTGGCGCGGTGGACAGAAAAAGGGGGGGACGACGGTCGATTAAGAAGAGGGGGAGGAAGAAGAGAGGAGAAGAGAGGATAGAGGAGGAGGGGAGGGGCTCCGCCGCCTATGGAGGCGCTGCGATGGGGGGGCATCGACTAGGGATTCCGCCCTTTTCTCTTTTTTTTAATTTCGTTTGGAACTAACGGGGGGAGGAGCAAGGATATAGGGGGTTTTATTTTAGTTTATTATTTAATTTTCCACCAATAAGTAACTTTTTATTTTGACCTCGAAATCAAGCCCACCGACTGTCGTCCATAGCTAATTACCCCCATTCTGAATACAATGGGATATGTCTTGTGAGCTGATTCGATCGTTTCGATCAGTTTTCGTCAAAATCGAAATATAACTCTATATATTGAATTTGAGCGCGCATTTCAATTTACCGGGGCCACATACAAACTCGAAAAATTATAGAAAAATTATTTTTTGCTTTGTATTGACGATACGGTCCTAACAAAACTAGTTTCGTCAAATTCTGAGACCGTTTGAAAAATGGCCATTTTTCAGTCGATTAAAATCAACTGAAACTGGTCAAACGCGTTTTCTTTGCCACGCTCACATATTGATTCGAAAAATTACGAAATTTGGAATCTAGCAATAACTTGACATCACGGATCCAACAAAAGTGGTTTCGTCAAAAACCGAGGTCGTTTGCAAAATTCCCATTTTAAGGGCTAGAATTCCATAGCGACTATTCTGAATTTTCAACTGGACGTAACTTTTGATTCCCGCTATGAAATCTTGATTTTTCGGATTCGTTGGAAAGATATTCTCAATTAGATTCAAATATTTTTGGTTTCGCTAAAATCCGGTTTATTTTGCACCCGGCACATTCATTTGAAGTTTGAAATCGAATTATCGAACTACCGCGCCATTTTCAATTCCTTTTATAATTTAAAATAAATATTTATATTCTAACGCCGACGTATATAAATATATACGTTATAATTCTATTCAAAATAAATTTCTCGTCAATATTATTTATAATAATTAATTTTAAATATTCAAAATTCCTCAAAATTGCCAAAATAAAAAATTTAAATTGGCTCGGATTTTGCGGATTGTTACAATCTCCCCCACTTAAAACTTTTCGTCCCCGAAAAGGAACGAAACTGAAAGTTGTTTAAAAAACCAACTCAACTTTCATTATTTTCTATACGGCTTAAGTTCTTTAACTTTTCAGTTTCTAAGAACTTTTCAAATTTTTCAAAAATTTGGCTAACACCCTAAATTTTCGAAAAATTTCGCCATAACCTCCCCTGCACCGGGGACTTCGGGATATTTCATATAGCCTCCCATGGCCTTCTTCAATCCAAAAGAAAAAGAAAAAGCCAAGCGGCTAGCCAATCGGCTCATAAAATCATCCAAACCCAAAGAAATACAATAAACATGTACCTATTTGTCGGGCAAACAATTTTATTCCTCTTCTCTAGTCTCCTTGTTATGACCTGTTCACACATATATATGTACATGCATGCATTTGCAAATAATTTTCGATACAGTTCAAAATTTGGTTCAATTTGGCATAAATTCACCGTTCTTTCATATAATGGTTCTAAAGGAACAATCATACAACACAACCATCAATCAATTGGTGAATTAACGTTTCAAACTCATAATTTTGATATATAGTCAAAAATCACATTTTTGATGCCAAATCACAACAATGTATTCTAGCTATATTTTGGTTCTCACACCAGTCTGATGGAAATATATAGAAATCTCACTTTCGTCACTCGAAAATAAATACTGGCGATGGTGCCCCGTCACCAGAATTATCCCCGGGCAACTAGAGTGTGATTCTATAACTATCCAGTACATTAAAACTTCGAATACACGTTTGCAAGGCGTATATGCAAAATCTTTATATATCGGATTGTCCAAATCAATTTTAAATAAATATTCAAATACGAATAATACGATTTAAATTTTCAAAACAAAGTTGGTTTTCATTTTAAAAATATACTCTTCACACTCGTACTTGGATACTACTGATCCCATCTCTAACGAGTCATTCTTATTGGATATTACTAATCCAATCTCTGATGAATTCTTTTGTATGGTTCTAATGTGTCTTGTTCTCGAGCTCTGTAAACCAGAGCTCTGATACCAAACTGAAACGACCCGAAATCCCCCTTACGGGAAACCACAGATAGAATTGAGGACAAGACGAATCAGAACACAAACAGAAGAATATTTCATTGTTAATTACAACAATTCCATCAGATACAAGAATATACAGAGTATAAATGAATAAAATACATTCGATAAATATCAGAGATTTCAATAAATTACATAGCAGCGGAAAAACAATACAAAACACAACTGAAAGTAATACACGGATACAGAGCTTTCCGAGCATCGTTCCAACTGTAAATCAGGATCCTGAGATTATAAATCTGCAAAACCAAAACTACTAGCTGCCCATGCGGAAATAAGGGCACCCAGAGTTTAGGTTAAAACAATAAACCCCAGGTTAGTCATGTGACTGGTGTGAGAACTAAAACAGTTACTATTTTAACTTTAAAAGAGAGAAATTCAAGGGACCACGCCGTATAACACGGGACGGGTTTCCTCCCAAGAATACCAGTGCATATAATAAAAGAGCGCAATGCTTTTTCGAAAAATGAAGCTATTATAAGACCCAGGTCCCATCACACAATGCAACGCAAGCTGGAGGATAGGGTTTTACCTTATAACAGCCAAACATGCTTGGTACGTTTAAAAACAAATCATTTGATACTAGAATAAGTGTATAGTGTCAAAACAATTTCAAACATAAATATCAATCATAGAAGGCATAACATCCAATGCTACTATGTTGCCATACTAGGCTCTACAAATAAAACCGAAACATCTCGTATTGGAAATTGGATTTCCATCATGAGTCGAGGCAAGGGGCAAGCTCCTCTCCGCTTCGAGACACTCTAGCAAATGTCTCAGGACTACTCTCCCTGGGTAACCCTTGGAATCGGTTGGCCCGGTCCTCCCTTACGTTTGAGGATTAGTTATTCCTTAACACACGTTTCCCGGTCCTTACAGACCTAAAATCGAGGCGCCTCGCATTCCAACAACCACAAAGGTGAAAAGGAAATAAATGTCAGCCAGTTTAAGCACTGACACCACCCATAGCTAGAAAGAAACGTCGTATTCTCCCAACTGTCTGTATCCCGTTTTTGACTCATACCGAGGTGTGAGGCTCGCGAATTCACACTACACAAAGCTATGCCACACAGGCCGTGCTTTGATCATCAACCACAAGACTTTGCTTTTCAACAAAAGCCTTGATCATTTGCCACTTAGGCATGCCACACTGGCAATTCATGCCATGCGACTGATATCCATCGATATACAACCTCTGAGCTCGTACGTCTCAGAGAAGGGCGGTAAGCAAGAGAATAAATTCTCCGCCGCCAAACAGATGTATATTTAATAGAGATCAATCAACACAGGGTAAAATCCAATGTCAGACACACAGTCCATTTACAAGTTCGTTCTGGGTTTGAACGAAACCGGAGGCACTTTCCTCGCATATCCATCGATCTCCAAGTACGTCTGGACGATCACTAACTATTTCCATCTTCTTGGGTGTACAGCCCAATCAAGATCATCAGTAATCACCCAAACGATGTGAAGACTTCCGGTCTTCAACCACCGTCTTCATCTTTGACTTATCGTCGAATCGGTTATTCAGAATGGGTGTAGACTCGGCCTTTCCGAATAACCCGCATATATAATAAACAAGTGTTACACAAACACAACATACGCCTCATTCCAATTCATCAGTCACTAACCGTGAATTAGTAAGAGAATAATTCCCCAAATATTAACCCCGAAGGCCGAAACCAACATCAGATCAATATCCAAGAAACCATTCTTCTTAACTAACCTATAGTTAGTTTCTAAATTTCACATTCTTAGGGAAAGGTTCCCATTAATTTTATCAAAGATAAATTCTTTAAAATTTATTCTTTAATCTTCCTTTGGATGTCATTTCAAACCAAATTATGGTTTTCCAAACTAGTCGGGATTAGCGAACCACACCGAAGTAATTATTTATTTTAATTCCCAATCCCAACCTATTTATCCCATGAAGCAAAACTGGTAATACTTCATATCTAATACCATGGTGTTATCGGTAAAATTAATTACCATTTCACGTTCAAATCTAATTAAAGATTTAACTATCGCTTGGAGCAAAACTGGCGATACTCCATTCTCAATCATTTCAATCTAATCAAAGATTCATTAAAACTCCACTTAGTTCTAATCTTTAACTGGGTTAAAAAACCATTGTCATTTAAAACACGGTTCACGATAAACCCAAAGTCACATTCCATTCTATCAGCCCTTAGCCGTAAAATAGCAAGTGAGCAATTCCCTAAATAATAACCCCGAAGGCCGAAACCAACATCAGATCAATACCCAAGAAACCATTCAACTTAACTAATCTCTAGTTAGTTTCTGATTTTCTTAACTCCGTTGGGTCTAAGAATAGTATTATTGAAGATACCATTCACGACACCCCAAAATCACATTCCATTAATTATCGGGTTAAAGAACAAGTGTTATTTAAAACACCATTCACGATAAACCCAAAAATTAATTCAAATTCAATTCCAATTAAATACCATTTAATTCGTACACTTCATTAAACCTAAATAAAAAGATTTAATCTTTTTCTCAACTGGGTTTAAGAATAGTGTTAATGAAGACACCATTCACGACAAACCCAAATCACATTTGATATTAAATACAAGGCTCTAAATAGAAAATATATCGGCTTATATTCAATATCAAATTCTACGACCAACAAATATCGCATTGGAAATAACGATATAAATATATCTTTCAAATTTCCATAACAATATCTGTGTAATCACGAAATCCAACATCGAAATATTCCGAAGATAATTTCAATTCAAATCCATTCCAATTCGTATATTGGAAATTCTGATTATTTTCAAAACCACTTCTAATCCAGTTTATTTATTTCAAAAATATTGAATTTATATTTCTAGTTCAAAACTAGTTCATTTTGATAAAAATACAATTTTATCTTTTCAAATATAGGATTTTTCATCCCAGTTCTTTCCAATCCATTTATTATGATTTTACAGAAATTATTGATATTTTTAATAATTTTATCAAGGCCCATACATTCGATTTCCAATAACGGCCATCGAACTGCACTTACAGTGACCGATTTCCAAATTTTATTTGGACATAATTCCAAATCCAACCGTTAGATTTCAAATTTCTAATATTCATTGGAAAGCTCTTTTCGATACGAACCCAACAGTTCCTGTTTTAGGAGAATCCGATGGTCGGATCTCCCGTAACGTCAATTCGAAGTCAATGGTCGAAATTCGCGAACTACCGCAGCGCGACGCGTTCTATTCAGGCCATTATATTATATATATAATATATATTTCGTCGATTTCCTTTCAAAACATATTTTATAATTCGTTTTAAATTCGTTTCAAAAACAATTTCAACTTCCATTTCAAATTCAAATCAAGATTGAATTTTTCCTTATAAATTCGTTTTAAATTCATTTCAAATTGATTTCAATTCAAATAGATTTTTAATACAATTTCAGTTCGTTTTCAATTCGACTTGAATTCCAAATTTATTCAATTTCAATTCGAATTCATTTCTATTCAATTTTAATTCGAATTCAATTTCAATTCGAATTCAATTCTATTCAATTTCAATTCGAATTCATTTCTATTCAATTTTAATTCGAATTCAATTCTATTCAATTTCAATTCGAATTCAATTCTATTCAATTTCAATTCGAATTCATTTCTATTCAATTTTGAATTCATTTATATTTTCAAAATATTCAATTTTGAAATCACTTTTCAATATTCATTAAAAACAAATAAAATCGACAAAATTCCCGTTCGCGTTGAAATGGCGTTTAACTACTTAACACGGCTTCACATTTCAATATTCACCGAATATTATTTTAAATTATTCGATAATTCTGAATTGGAATCAGACACAGTCAATTACCATATAATTTCAGTTATATGGATTTCATCCAATACATATATACAATAATGACGATAAACAATCAACCATCATCCAAAGTGCATTCTACACTGTATAAGCATCAAATATAAATATTTAACGCTTACAACAGCCTGTCAATCAATCGATCGACATACAACTAATTATTGGGATTTGTGTATGTCATATATCATCCCAATACCCGTGTGGGGTTTTCAAACAATCCAACACAGATTTTATTTTTGCAGTTGGGCGATGTGTAAAATTTATCGTCCCAATCCATATCAGTCAAATGTGTGTATATAAACAAATCGTTCGATTTGTTTTTATTTATTTATTTCTTTTTATATACACGTTAAAAATTCTATTTTCAACTATATAACTATTTTATTTCATTTCACATCACACAATCAACTACACATCAAAATCAAACAAACAAGCATGCAAGCCGTCCATGGTCTGTGGACGACGGGTGTCGGGTGCTACTAAACACCGTCTGCATCCTAGTATATATTTTAACTAGAAAAAGAAAATTAAAGGTAAGAAGTTCTCACAGAGGGTTCCACTCCGCCGTGCTTTGCTTCTGAACTGCTAAACCGTCTGGATCTATTTGAAATTCCAATGCAGTTCTGCCCCGCTGTTCATAATAATTTTTTTTATCATTACATTCAATAAATAAATAATCACATTTTTACTTTTACTTTATATATTTTTACCGCACTATATAATATAAAAATCGTATTTCTATTCTTTTTATATGATAAAAAACATATCTTTATTATCTATATTATATAAAAATCATATTTTTAATCTTCTACTAATATAAAAATTACATTTTTTACTTCGCCATTTCCACAATAAAAATCCGATCTTTTCTAATTTAAAAATCCGACCTTTCACATATTAAAAATCCGACCTTTCACATATTAAAAATCCGACCTTTCACATATTAAAAATCCGACCTTTTCTAATTCAAAATCCTAGCTTTTCTATTTCAAAATCCTAGCTTTTCTATTTCAAAATCCAAGATTTTCTATTTCAAAATCCTAGCTAATACACACCCAAAAACTGAATTAATAAATTAAAACTTATTTTTAAAACTAAAAATCACCTTTCTCCGTCGATCTCGCCTGAATCCGATCGGGGGTGAGGTGCTAGGGTGGCGCCGGGCCCGTCAGAGGAGGTGGGTGGTGCGTGGTGGCGGCGGATGGTGGGGACCACGGTGGACAGAAAAAGGGGGGGCGACGGTCGATTAAGAAGAGGGGGGGAGAAGAGCGGAGGAAAGAGGATAAAGGAGGAGGGGAGGGGCTCCGCCGCCTGTGGAGGCGCTGCGATGGGGGGGGGGGGGCGGCGTCGACTAGGGCTTCCGCCCTTTTCTCTTTTTTTTTATTTCGTTCTGAACTAACAGGGGGGGGAGAAGGAGGAAGGATATAGGGGGTTTTATTTTAGTTTATTATTTAATTATTTAATTTTCCACCAAAAAGTAACTTTTTATTTTGACCTCGAAATCAAGCCCACCGACTGTCGTCCATAGCTAATTACCCCCATTCCGAACACAATGGGATATGTCTCGTAAGCTGATTCGATCGTTTCGATAAGTTTTCTTCAAAATCGAAATATAACTCTATATATTGAATTTGAACGCGCATTTCAATTTACCAGGGCCACATACAAACTCGAAAAATTCTAGAAAAATTATTTTTATCTTCGTATTGACGATACGGTCCTAACAAAACTAGTTTCGTCAAATTCTGAGACCGTTTGGAAAATGGCCATTTTCCAATCGATTAAAATCAACTGAAACTGGTCAAACGCGTTTTCCTTTGCCACGCTCACATATTGATTCGAAAAATTACGAAATTTGGAATCTAGGAATAACTTGACATCACGGATCCAACAAAAGTGGTTTCGTCGAAAACCGAGGTCGTTTGCAAAATTCCCATTTTTAAGGGCCAGAATTCCATAGCGACTATTCTGAATTTTCAACAGGACGTAACTTTTGATTCCCGCTATGAAATCTTGATTTTTCGGATTCGTTGGAAAGATATTCTCAATTAGATTCAAATATTTTGGTTTCGCTAAAATCCGGTTTATTTTTCACCTGGCACATTCATTTGAAGTTTGAAATCGAATTATCGAACTACCGCGCCATTTTCAATTCCTTTTATAATTTAAAATAAATATTTATATTCTAACGATGACGTATATAAATATATACGTTCTAATTCTATTCAAAATAAATTTCTCGTCGATATTATTTAAAATAATTTCATTTTAAATATTCAAAATTCCTCAAAACTGCCAAAATAAAAATTTTAAATTGGCTCGGATTTTCCGGGTTGTTACACCATTGGAGATCACTGGCTCCAAGCCAGGATAATTTACAATGAAATATAACCCTCAATATATAGCCAGTGCAAATCTATGTGAGTCATCAATTAAATTACCAAAATATGGTAATAATATAATGAAGGCAGATTACCATTGCAACAAATGTGCAAACATATGAAGTAAATCAATCCATTTCTTTAGCATAGATGGAAGAAACTAATGTCTGCATTTATTTCTTTCCATCTCATGAAAATGCAATCAATTAATCCATGCATTTCCATATTAAAAAAATATTTACTTTTCATCTATTTGTGATTTTGTATCACCAAAATTTAACACTCCACCTTGATGCAAAATCACATATCTTCAATACCCCATATCCAGTCAAATTCTCTTCACATCATAAAACTCTTCAATAGAACTCCACCTTAAATCAAAATCTCACAATGAGATAGAAACCAAAAATGAATATTTGCCTAATGGGTTCCAGCAAAGCTACCCCCATCACATCATGTTAACGAGCTCAGACTATGTCCCCGCCCGCTAACAAATTGTTGCAAATATCCAAATAAAAAAAGGCAAATTCCAAAATAATCTCAAAACCACCAAGGTCAAAAATAATTCTCTCAATTACCAGTTTAAATACAGAGACAAAATCCAGATCTTCGTATGCAACAAAGTTCTCTCCTTCCACATATCTGTATGTAGCATCTCCTTTAAGACGGCATCACAAAATTGACGATGTACCACAATGGAACCAAATCTGCCAAAATCAGCTCTATGAACTGAACATTCCAAGACGGCATCACAAGTCGATAAGTTTGAGTGGCGTCAAATCCGTCACCAAAATCAGCTACATCAGATACAGTTTCTAAACCCAGTGGTCCCTTCAACACATTAAACTCTTTATCTCTCATATAATGCAAGCATTTCTCAACTGAACTTGAAGTTATACGGTTCTCAAACACTTGGAAAGGTCACTAACACCTCCAGCTATTCATCTTTAGTCGCCACCACCTATAAGCAATTTCTCCAAACTATTTTCTATGAAGTCACATTCTTTTGGAGTGCCATTCTTGAACAAACATATAACTCCATCTTAATAAGAATCCAAAGCTCAAGCTACATCAAAGTTCCAAGCCTGGAACACTCTTCTCTCTCAACATAAACTTTTTCACCGAGGTCTCCTTTTCTCCAAAATAGTAATAGTATAGTCACCACTGGATCTACCAACCTTAGTAGAAATAATTTATGCACAATTTAAAACAAATTGCCTTGCTCCAATACCAATCTGTTGTGCGAGAAGATTGCACGAATGCGGAAGCACAACAAACAGGATATAGATTTGCAAATTGAACATCAATCTAATCTAATAGCAATTATTCTATTACATCAACAAAATAGTAACTAACTATAACAGAGAAACAAAGAGACACACAATATTTATAGTGGTTCCACTATCATCGAGATAGTGTACGTCCAGTCCAAAAGAGAGAGATTTTATTCCATATGAGAGAATTACAAGAGATTACAAAATAAGAGTTTACATATCCAAACCTCAAATAGGCTTAATTAGAAGAGACACCATTGGAGATCACTGGCTCCAAGCCAGGATAATTTACAATGAAATATAACCCTCAATATATAGCCAGTGCAATTCTATGTGAGTCATCAATTAAATTACCAACATATGGTAATAATATAATGGAGGCAAATTACCATTGCAACAAATGTGCAAACATAGGAAGTAAATCAATCTGTTTCTTTAGCATAGATGGAAGAAATTAATGTTTGCCTTTATTTCTTTCCATCTCATGAAAATGTAATCAATTAATCCATGCATTTCAATATTAAACAAATATTTACTTTCCATCTATTTGTGATTTTGTATCACCTAAATTTAACAATATTCTCTTCCAATCATCTATGCAGGCTCTCTTTCTAAACTGAAAAAATTTATAAGCATTATGGTTGATGCAGTAAAGTTCTCTCTAAAGTAAAATTCAATGTCGTTACCTCTATGGTGATCATGAGCTTATTTGCAGTCGAAATGGTAGTCCAAGTATGAAAGAATTGCCCATTTCGAGAAGCAAGGAAGCAAATAAGGCGCTGTTAGTTCTGGCCATATCAAATGTATGAGGCAGTTGAAGCGACTGAAATTATCATTACTGGCAGAGACCGAATTAGAGAGGTTGCTGAAACCTATCACCAACGATATGAATTTGAAGTTTACAAGGGAAAGATGAAGGTTGTGTATGGAGAAATTATACCAAAGAAACACTTCTTTTAGGAGTGTCTTAAAGTTCAATTTTTATAATCCGTAGTTTTCGGTTTTGAGAACAAAAGATAGTTAGAGATTGATAAAGGTTTTATTACATTGGTTGAGTTACACGGCTTTCTTTTATCTTTACCTCTTCTATGATGAAAGAGGAATTTTGGTGCGAGCATATAAAAGCATATTACATTTTGTGTTTCTTTTCTTTGTGCTTTGAGCATAGCAGATGATAAATGAAGTGATTGCTTATATGTTAGACAGTTTTGTAGTGTGTTTCTGCCAACAATCTGATGCTTATATACGTTTACACTCTGTAGTTATTGCTTGTAAGTCGTCGATCACTCGATTTTTTTATTGGTTTCCATTGTTGCTTTTTTTTCCTAATAAATATCTAACATAGATTTCTAACTTATAATCTGTCGTTCCTACATGATTTTAGTCGTATTTGTTATTGTCAACTTTAACGGTAACTTTCCCATTATTGTTTCTTTCCTGTTAGCTTTAGAGCATCTTTGGTAGTTTTATAACAAACGAAACTATGTTTTAACAAATAATTTGATATTTTATATTGAATACTTAAACTATCGGTTTTTCCATCGTTGTGCGGTAATAGTTATGGATCTTCCAAATTTATGTTTTTGTTGTAGTATTTAACAAAAATATTTTTTTGGTCATGCTATCATTTTTATTGGTAAGTACATTGTGCTATTGCTTTCTTTTGCATTTGATTCATTTATTTTTCAAAGGAGACTAATGTCCCCAATAGTGTGTTGTAACTAAACATTGCTAGCAAATTAGATTTGATATGTAGATTAAAAACAGTATTAAGCTTTGTTTTTGATAATCATTTGCCTATTGACTGAGTGATCTATCTAGAAGGATCATCTATTTGGGTAAAAATAATCATCTAAGCAACAAGCGTTAGGATTTGAAGTACACATGAACGTTAATTTGTTTTGTTGGAAAATTTATTGCAACTGAAAGTCCGAAATAATGAGTTTAGATTCAAACTCTGGCAAAACACGCAAGGAAGAAAGAGGATTATAGCTGCATTTGGTTTATCCATTATAATTTTTGGTTTTCGTACATATAAAATTGCAAACAACGCACATATATTACGAAAACCGACGGTTTATAAAAACAAATTTAACATATAAAACAGACAACATTTTTTTTTCATGTTTTTAAAAATAATGAAGAAACGATAGTCAGTTCATCCATTGTCGTCTTTACAGTCTCTCCGTTGTCCCTTCCGTCTTTATATTGTTCCCTCCGTCATTCTCAACCTTTGTAATTAATGTTGAAGGCACAAAGCACAAAATAAACCAAACGTTTCCTGAATCTTTTTTGTATTTTTAATACTGAAATTGACAATTGCTAAAGGATCTTTAGTTTTGATTCTTTATAAGAAAATACAAATTTTAAGAGGACTCTACTCAATTGAATTGCTATCGAGACTCTTTTGTATACAAAATTCTTTATGATACTACTAAAAAATAAAGCAAAATTTAGCGGCATCTCATCGAAAATTAAATGGAAAGAAAAAACGATGTAGATAACTGTTGACTTGACTCCTCTTATTTTCATTTTTTAAAAATAATGCAGTAGATATTTAATTAATTTCTCGTTTAAAGAAATAATTAATAGAATTTTTATTTTGATATCATACAACTTGACGGTCGGTTTAAATTGTACCTTATATGATATCAGTCCAATGCACGATCAAGTCAAAGGAAACCCAAGATTAAGGTTATAGGAACTCAATTACACAAACTGTAATAAGCAAAGATAACCAGTTGTTGAATTTTTTGATTCAAATATTTTATGAAGAGGATGTAATCAATTAATTGATTTGATTGATTGATCAATTAATTGATTTGATTGACTGATTGATTGATTTTATCATAGAAGAAAAGAAATGAATGATTATATTCTGGAGATATTTTGAAGGGGCAATTTGAATATTTACCTAGGTCTTCTATTCTCTTATATATGAAGCCTTCTTGGTTAGATCAAATATCAAGTAACCATGCAACAACCCGGAAATCCGAACCAATTTAAAATTTTTATTTTGGCAATTTTAGTGAATTTTGAATTTAAAATGGTTTATTTTAAATAATAACGACTAAAAAATTATTTTTGACGAAGTTAGATTGAAGAAATTTAATTTAATTATAAAAGGAGTTTAAAATGGCGCGGTAGTTTGAAAATTAGATTTCTAATTTCAAATGAATATACAGAATTCATTATAAGTCAGAATTGGACGAAACAAGAAATATTTGAATCTGTTTAACGATATCTTTATAACGGATGTAAGAAACTGAGATTTCACTTTATAGTTGAAAGATACATCCAGTTTAAAATTCAGAAAAGTCGCTATGGAATTTATATATATTTTAATATATAAATAGCCCTTAAAAATAGCCATTTTGCAAATGACCTCCGTTTTGACAAAACCACTTTTATTGGATCTGGGATGTCGAGTTATTGCTAGGTTCCAATTTTCATAATTTTTGGAATCAATATGTGAGCGTGGCAAAAGAAAACGTGTTTTAATAGTTTCAGTCAATTTGGATCGACCAAAAAATGATCATTTATCAAACGGTCTCCAAATTGGACGAAATTAGTTTTGTTAGGACCGTATCGTCAATACGAAGCTGGAAATATTTTTTCTGGAATTTTTAGAGTCAGTATGTGGCCCTAGTAAATAGAAATGTACGCTCAAATCTAAAATTGAATGTTTTATATTTTAATTTATATGATAACTGACCGAAACAGTCGAATGGTGTAACGGCCTACAAATCCATACTATCTGAGTTGACTAATAACACCACACGTCTAACCCAAATTACACAAAAATACGAATCATTATTAGATGAAGTTAGGGGATGAAATAGAAAGAAATGTTAGAAGAGAAGAAAACAAAGAAGATAAATCTCACAGCGGAACGAATAAAATATATTATATAACATAACTTTTTAAATACAAATCAGTAACTTTATATACGTACCATCATCAGAGCACAACAATTATTCCTGGAACAGTTATAAACACCTGTTTCCAGATACCACATAGTACACAGCGGAAATATGATAGTCTATAACTAACAGGTGAAGCCTCCTGCTTCAAGCTCCTCCAAGTGAATCTGTAAAATCCCGATTACTTGACTGCCCGTACAAATATGGACACCCGAGAGTTTAGGGAAAACAAAACAAAATAAACTTTGTGTTAGTCATGGGACTGGTGCGAGTAAACTCCAACCATTTGTTTAACTTTCAAAATCCTTTCGAAAGAAAAGATAATAGTAAGACCAGCCCACACATAAACATGGACGGTTTTTACCTTACTATAACCCAAAACACTTTGATACGAAAATCCAGTGATATTATAATAGTGTCTAAATCAAATAAATAACAATCAAGCGGAATGCTTGCATCTCACGCTTCATATATAATATAAAATCAAAAACCGCAGGGCGCTTATTGGAGATTGGATTCCGACTATGACAAGGTATGGAACCACCTTCCGATAGTGTATCTCTAGAGAGGAATACACTGGGTTCAACAAGAACGTCTTGCAACCTGGCCCACACATGACCGACCACTCATTTCGCTTGAGTGTATCGAATGTATATCGCCAATGGTTGGGATTTGCAACCGTTTCCCAAGTGGGACAGCATCGAATAGAATAAGGAATTAAATGAATTTCTCTAGATAGGTGATAATACACCCTAATGGGAGCGACCCACATAGCCATGTTGCCTGCCCGATTTTTGTCATTTCCCGGTTGTTGAGGCCTGAGGCTACGATTACTTATCATTCATTGATAGCATGATCACTTTGAATGCCACATGGTCATATCCATTAATCACTATTTGATTTGCATAAATATAATCATGATATTATGCCAAGAGAATGAATTCTCTGCCACCATACATATTTATACAGACTAGCATATGCGATCACTGGAAATACCTTGGCAGACACTCGTCCTTACACGTTCGTTCTAGGACTGAACGAAACCGAAGGCACAATTTCTATTAATAGAAAAAGTCCTTGCACTTTGCTCCGTCTTCGATTATCTTCATATAATTTGATTCGCAATGCTACTGCCAATACAGAGTGGTTCTCGGATAATAATCCAACCGGTCTCTCCATATTGACAACGATATTGGCAAATACTTCAATAGTCGGTTATTTAACTATCGAAGAAAAACAAACAAACATGCATCCATAACGTCAAACAATCACTAGGCCAGTTAATTAATATTTCATTAATTAAATCACTTCTCCATTTCCTTGTCAATATTTGTTAACCAAATATTTTCAATAATCATCTTGGCCTCTTACGCTATTTGGAGAACAATTCCAAATATCGCCTTCTTTTATTTCTATACTTAGAAAATATATTCTATTTATAATTGGAAAACATTCCAATTATTTATCTCTCTCGTGACCATTCATTTATTTTTATACTTGGGAAATATATATTATTATATTTCTAAATCTCCACTTACTTGGGTTAAAATGAATGTTGTATAAAACATCGTTACAACAACCCAAAATATTTTATTCAACTAAGTTTTCTTTAAACATCTCTCTTTGAGACTGAATCTTGTTATTTATCCGTTAGTAATGAAATCAATCAAGTTGGGGTATAATTACCTCTCAGACCTTGACTGAATAACATCTTTAACTTCAAAACAGACAAGACCACTTATCTCAAATCGTCAACACCATAAAAACCATTTATTCATTTTTAAAACGTATATATATATATTTCTTTTTCTATTACCATATTTTCGATTTCCTTTTTGTTTATAATATTCTATTTTTATGTTCGTTTCCTAACCGGATTCTATATATATTGATATATAGATTTCTAAATATCAAATTATCTTAAAAATATCCTAACTCCTTAAATTCCCGGAAAATTTCTCCATAACCTCCTTTGTACCGGTCGATAGTTCAAACCTCAACTGGCCTCTCTAGGCCCTTTCCATTCAAAAAGAAAATCAAAAAGCCAAGTGGCTTGCCGATTCGGCGCATAAAATTTCATATGGAATTTAAACGTGTACCTTTTTTCGGGCATACAAATTATAATCTTCATATACTTCATTCCATACCTGTTTAACCCACATACGTCCATTTACATTTTATTCTAACTCAATCTGGTCATTTTGATTCAATTCGCTAATTAATTCTCTAATTAGCTCTTTTGCTTATTCCACTTTCTATTTGAACATATCATGTTCAAATATAATTTTAACTTGCTTATTACCAATCGGATTCCATTTTCGACTCGGGTTTCATATTCGAATTCAAATATAAATTCACAAGCCTAATTTACTTATCCAATGTCAACTTGATTCGAAATTCAATTATCTAAATATCCTTTAACTTAGTTAATCCTCTTAAATAATAAATATCTTATTTTTGTTTTAAAAATCAGTTCACTTACACTTACTCCACGTGAGTCAATATTTACTTTTATCACAAGTCTGGATTTTCCTAGTGGACTTTCGGATTTTATTTACTTAAAATCCTTTTATTTATTTAAATAAACCGTTATGGTTTTGTAATGGTTATGGAGCTGTTTTTCTGGAAAATTGATTTTGACATAACTCAAAATTTATTCAACGAAATCCAGATTTTTCTCTTTCATTAGAAAACAATTATCAAATCAGACCTGACAATTCTTATTTCAAAGAATTCCGACTTAAATTGAGTTCTATATACTTAATTGAAGTTCGAAACACCAAATTACGAACTACCGCGCTGCGGCGAGTTCGTTTAATTATATATATATAAAAACGTTTAAACTTCGTTTATAAAAAAAATTCTAACTTCATTCTAAAATATTTTAATATATATTAAACCAATTTTCCCAACTCAGCTTAATAAATTTTGATTATCTCTACTTGTCCATTTTTCATTTCTTGGTTATAAATTTATTTATAACTCGATCTGCTATATTAATTTCCAATTCCGTTAGGAATAAATTACTTTATAAAATTCGATGAAATCGAATTCCCAATATAATTTCTTATATTAGTCTCAATTCATTTTTATATTCCAAATATTGAAATAAAACCCGTCGTTCACTTTCTGAAACGATTTCCAATTCACGGATAAATTCATATTTGAATTTAAATTTCTAAATTATCAAATGATAATTTATTTTCCTTAATTTATAAATGTCGTTTATAAATTTAACTTCCTTTTTTATAAAAACAAGTTTCCATTTTCGATTCCATTTCAGATTCTACTTTCAAATTCATACTTGAATTTAAACCTCTAAATTATCTAATGATAATTTATTTCACTAGATTTATAAATATCGTTTATAAATCCAACTTCCTTGTTTTAAAATAAAACAAGTTCCATTTTCAAAACCTTTTTGAAAACCAAAAGCTTACATTGGAATATTCTAATTATTATAACTAATCTATATATAACATATAATCTATTTTAATATTAAATTTAAATATTAGTCTCTAATTAATTCAATTCTAATATTCCTGCTTGATATAATTTATTTTATCAATTCAGTATAATCTAACTTAATTATCCAATTAAATTTCCATTCCGAACGTTGGAATAAATTTTCATCGTTTTCTATTTAAAACGATTTCCAATTCATATTTTTAAATTCACATTTGAATTTAACTTGCCCAATTATCCAATGATAATCATCCATTTTATTTATATACACCATTTACAAATTCATTTCATTTCCCCACATTATTCAATTTATAAACATCGTTTATAAATTCACTTCAATTCCCTGATTATCCAATGAAAATCATTCCCGTTTATTTATAAACACCGTTTATAAATTTACATCAATTTCCTGTATTATTTAATTTATAAACATCGTTTATAAATTCAATTCTTGTTTTATTTATCCAAAACAAGTTAATATTTCTATAGCTCATTAAAATTTTGAATTCTATTTTTAAAAAAAAAATTAGAATTCTCCTTTTTAATCTCCAATATCTTTTCACGATATTTTTATATATCAACATTTTGGCCCCACTGATATTTAAACAATCAAACCACTCAATTATCAATCAACACATCATATATGATAATATATGTGAAAACAAACAAATAATAATATTTTTGAGAAATCCAGTTGGATCCCTCCAACCTGTTTTTCCTGCATCCACA
The DNA here is from genome assembly GCA_030737875.1 of Allium sativum. Classification (NCBI taxonomy): domain Eukaryota; kingdom Viridiplantae; phylum Streptophyta; class Magnoliopsida; order Asparagales; family Amaryllidaceae; genus Allium; species Allium sativum. The sequence continues at coordinate 384,923,829 of CM060915.1, forward strand.
GACGTTAGCCAACAGAAATAATACCCATCCTGCTTCGTGGCAGGATATCGCGGTATGAAGGTCATCCACTATCATAGCGTGGGGCGTATAGGGTCATCCGCTAATGGTACTGCGGGCATCCGCTAATGGTACTGCGGGAATCCAACCAGTCACCAATATATATATATATATATAATAGCCATAAACACAAATCCTGCATAACTAATACATCTTTAACAGCCAAATAATAATTTAATGCAATCAAACAAACATCAATTATTTTTACTGACTAAAAATAATTCTAAATAAATAAATTGAGTGAGATTTACTCCCCGAGATTTTTATCGTGATACTTCCAATCCGATTCCGATTGACTCCAACAATTTCAAAATCAAATCCATTGCGAAGCTTAGGCCCTTATGATTTCAGTGAATTTCATTTCTCGTCGAAACTATTATCGTATGCAAGTGTTATAATTTTTTCCAAGCCTGTAATATATATATATATATATGTATGAATTAAACATTACTAATTAATTTAAATAACTAATTTTTTACCTTAATTGTCATTTTAAAACCCTTCTTCCTTAAATTACAAACCCAGATCCCCTTCTTTGTCGTGCATTGTTATGCTCCATACCCCATCATTGCATTGTTGCCCTTCACCCAAATTCCAAGATCGACACCGTACACCTTCATTCTCCTCTCGGCAAAACATAGCATCGGCCTCCCCCAGTTTCATCGTCAGACCCTTTGCTGTTGAACTACCAACTTTGAACTGAAATTTCTTTCGAACTCCATCCCTAACTGAGGCTCATGACTTTTAAATCGCCCTCCTGATATCGCAGTTTCCTCCTCCACTCGTACCCACAAAATAGCTTCGCGTCTTGATCCAGGAACTCATCAAACAGGATCGACCACTTCCCCAAAGCCGTACTGACCCATCCTCCATCTCGCAGCTCTCAACCGAAGGTCGACATCCTCTCTTTACTTGATACAGACCCATTCGAACCACTATTGAACCGCGATAAATTCCTGAACAAAGCCGAACCTCAGCGGATCTCGTGATGGAAGTCACGATTGGATTTCCCCTTTTCGATTTTATACGAATTTCAGTTTGAAGAGATCGCATCCATTTCTTATGTGCTGAAGTGGATGGAATGAAATGTTTTTAAAAGGGGGACTTCGATTTTCTGAGTAATGAAAATGGAGAGAAAAGAACAGACTCGATTTACTTCATAGGAAAGAAATGGAAGGAGTACAAAGGGAGGTTCATTGCGTTTTATAGAAGAGAAGCATACTTCACGGTTAAGGGAATGAAGTAAGTGTCTAACTGGGTAAGGTTTTATCAGAGGTAGGTTTTTCTAGTGTACAATTAGCTTAGGAAGTAAGGAATCTATTTTATAATCATATTATATTTTATTTAGATTAAAACTGGTATCCTCTAATTTAAATTGTCACGTTGATTTCAAACTCTTATTTAAGCCCAATAACAGACATTTTTAGGGCTATACCACTATTTCGGACACACCAGGACAAGTTTCAAAGCCTCATTTGATCATCTGGAGAAGATATTAATTTAGATCGATATAAATTAAATTTAAGACAATTAATTTCTCGAAAATAAATTAATATTATTATTCTAATTCAAACAGAATTTTGTATTGATTATCTGAACTGTTTTCAACTTAATTTTAAATTTCAAACTTAAACATTTCAGATTCTCATATAACGATAATCATTTATGTTAAAAATAAATCGTATTTCGATTATTTCATCGATAACTGAATATAAAAATTCATTTATTTTATCAACTCAATATTTAAAACCATATTAAATATTTAAAATTAACCAGCCAAATCCTGGGTCGTTACATTCTTCCCCTCTTAAAAAAATTTCGTGACCGAAATTACCAAGGTAGGAAAAATGGTACAAACCTATTACTTTTCAAAATCTCACTTATGTTGAAACTCAACTCTTCAAATTTCAACAAATTTAATTCCACCCAAAACTTTCGGTTTTCCTTTATTTAATTTGAATGATCTATAATCAATACATTTATATCCAATTTGTATTCCATTAAACCCATTCAAATATATTCTAGTCAATTGATTCACTTCAGTCCATTTAATTTGCTTAAGTAAATTTAAATTCCCGGGTTTTGATTTGAAATGCTTTAGAAATCATATAAATATATACATATATTTATTTCCATCTCAAATTAAAAACATTTGAATTTTCCAAATCAACTTATTTTCTTTCAAACCAATTTCCATCTAAAACTTTTCTAAGGTAGCGAACCATCACTTAGAAACTCGAAAATGAACACTAATGATGATGCAGTCATCATCAGAATTATTTTCCAGCCACTGAAGTGATTTCAGTGCTTTAACAATTCCAAAATCCATTCAGTTATGATTTTTATTCAAAAAACCCTTTCAAAACAAAGCTATATTATTTTAATATACTTTGGGAAAATAATTTTTCAAATCTCCCAGGATTTAAATTCTTAATTCGGATTGAATCCAATTTCAACTCATTTCATTTGTATATTTCATTCTTATACAAATTCTATTTGGATATATATCCATTTAAATTTTATAATCTCATTTGATTATAATAACAACCAACACATCCATGTATTACAATAATTTCAGAAAATTATCCTTTATACATCAGAATGGAATTTTGGGTAAAAATATTTCATTTACCCACTTTAAAACATTATTATGTTGAATTTCTCTGTTCAAGTGTTTAGAAATTCCTATCGACTTATGGCGTCCCACAGTTCGATTAGAATTCATAAACCACTCAACAGACTAGCCAACACAACATAAAACAAATTTTATATCAATTTACAAATACGCTCTCTTGTATATATATACTCAACTCATTCTAGGGTACCACTTACCCTATCTCTAATGAGCACAACCCCATCAAAGCTCAGGTATTCGCTCAACATAAGCTCTAATACCAACTGTAACGGCCCGCAAATCCATACTATCTGAGTTGACTAATAACACCACACGTCCAACCCAAATTGCACAGAAATACGAATCATTATTAGAAAGAAGTTAGGGGATGAGAAATAGAAAGAAAGAAATGTTAGAAGAGAAGAAAACAAAGAAGACAAATCTCACAACGGAACGAATAAAATATATAATATAACATAACTTTTGAAATACAAATCAGCAACTTTATATACATACCATCATCAGAGCACAACAGTTATTCCTGGAACAGTTATAAACACCTGTTTCCGGATACCACATAGTACACAACGGAAATATGATAGTCTAAAGCTAACAGGTGAAGCCTCCTGCTTCAAGCTCCTCCAAGTGAATCTGTAGAATCCCGACTATTTGACTGCCCGTACAAATATGGGCACCCAAGAGTTTAGGGAAAACAAAGCAAAATAAAATAAACTATGGGTCAGTCATGGGACTGGTGTGAGTAAACTCCAACCATTTGTTTAATTTTCAAAATCGTTTCGAAAGAAAAGATAATAGTAAGACCAGCCTACACATAAACATGGATGGTTTTTACCTTACTATAACCCAAAACACTTTGATACGAAAATCTAGTGATATTATAATAGTGTCTAAATCAAATAAATAACAATCTAGCGGAACGCTTGCATCTCACGATCCATATATAATATAAAATCAAAAACCGCAGGGCGTTTATTGGAGATTGGATTCCGATTATGACAAGGTATGGAACCACCTTCCGATAGTGTATCTCTAGAGAGGAATACACTGGGTTCAACAAGAACGTCTTGCAACCCGGCCCACACATGACTGACCACTCATTTAGCTTGAGTGTATCGAATGTATATCACCAATGGTTGGGATCAGCAACCGTTTCCCAAATGGTACAGCATCGAATAGAATAAGGAATTAAATGAATTTCTCTAGATAGGTGATAATACACCCTAATGGGAGCGACCCACATAGCCACTTTGCCTGCCCGATTTTTGTCATTTCCCGGTTGTTGAGGCCTGATGCTATGTTACTTATCATTCATTGATAGCACAATCACTTTGAATGCCACATGGTCATATCCATTAATCAGTATTTGATTTGCATAAATATAATCTGGATATTATGCCAATAGAATAAATTCTCCGCCACCATATATATTTATACAGACCAACATATGTGATCATTGGAAATACTCTGTCAGACACTCGTCCTTACACGTTCGTTCTAGGACTGAACGAAACCGAAAGCACAATTTCTACTAATAGAAAAGTCCTTGCACTTTACTCCGTCTTCGATTATCTTCATATAATCTGATTCGCAACGCTACTACCAATACGGAGTGGTTCTCGGATAATAATCCAACCGGTCTCTTCATATTGACAACGATATTGTCAAATACTTCAATAGTCGGTTATTTAACCATCAAAGAAAAACAAACATGCATCCATAACATCAAACAATCACTGGGCCTGTTAATTAATATTTCATTATATAAATCACTTCTCCATTTCCTTGTCAATATTTGTTAACCAAATATTTTCAATAATCATCTTGGCCTCTTACGCTATCTGGAGAACATTTCTAAATATCGCCTTCTTTTATTTCTATACTTAAAAAATATATTCTATTCATAATTGGAAAACATTCCAATTATTTATCTCTCTCATGACCTCTCATTTATTTCTATACTTCGGAAATATATATTATTATATTTCCAAATCTTCACTTGCTTGGGTTAAAACGAATGTTGTATAAAACATCGTTACAAAAACCCAAAATATTTCATTCAACTAAGTTTTCTTTAAACATCTCTCTTTTGAGACTAAATCTTGTTGTTTATCCGTTAGTAATGAAATCAAACAAGTTGGGGTATAATTACCTCTCAGACCTTGACTGAATAACATCTTTAACTTCAAAACAGACAAGACCACTTATCTCAAATCATCAACATTATAAAAACCACTTATTCATTTTTAAAACGTATATAAATATTTCTCTTTCTATTACCAGATTTTCGATTTCCATTTTGTTTATAATATTCTATTTTTAAGTTCGTTTCATTATCGGATTCTATATATATCGATATATAGATTTCTAATTATCAAATCATCTAAAAAATATCCTAACTCCTTAAATTCCCAGAAAATTTCGCCATAACCTCCTTTATTCCGGTCGATAGTTCAAACCTCAACTCGCCTCTCTAGGCCCTTTCCATTCAAAAAGAAAATCAAAAAGCCAAGTGGCTTGTCGATTCGGCGCATAATATCTCACATGGAATTTAAACGTGTACCTTTTTGTCGGGCACACAAATTATAATCTTCATATACTTCATTCCATACCTGTTTAACCCACATACGTCCATTTACATTTTATTCCAACTCAGTCTAGTCATTTTGATTCAATTCGCGAATTAATTCTCTAATTAGCTCTTTTGCATATTCCACTTTCTTTTTAAACATATCATGTTCAAATATAATTTTAACTTGCTTATTACCAATCGAATTCCATTTTCGACTTAGGTTTCATATTCGAATTCAAATATAAATTCATAGGTTCAATTTTCTTACCCAATGTCAACTTGATTCAAAACATGATTCGAAATTCAATTATCTAAATATCCTTAAACCTAGTTAATCCTCTTAAATAATAAATATCTAAATTTTGTTTTAAAAATCAGTTCACTTACACTTACTCCACTTGAGTCCATATTTACTTTATATCGCAAGTCTGGATTTTCCTAGTGGACTTTCGGATTTTATTTACTTAAAATCCTTTTATTTATTTAAATAAACCGTTATGGTTTTATAATGGTTATGGCGCTGTTTTTCTGGAAAACTGATTTTGACATAACTCAAAATTTATTCGACGAAATCTAGATTTTTCTCTTTCATTAGAAAACTATTATCAAATCGGTCCTGACGATTCTTGTTTCAAAGAATTCCGACTTAAATTGAATTCTATATACTCAATTGAAGTTAGAAACGCCAAATTACGAACTACCACGCTGCAGCGAGTTCGTTTAATTATATTTATATATATAAATGTTTAAACTTCGTTTGTAAAAAAATTCTAACTTCATTCTAATATATTTTAATATATATTAAACCAATTTTCCCAACTCAGCTTAATAAATTTTGATTATCTCTACTTGTCCATTTTTCAATTCTCGGTTATAAATTTATTTATTACTCGATCTGCTATATTAATTTCCAATTCCGTTAGGAATAAATTACTTTATAAAATTCGATGAAATCGAATTCCCAATATAATTTCTAAGATTAATCACAATTCATTTTTATATTCTGAATATCGAAATAAAACCCGTCGTTCACTTTCTGAAACGAATTCCAATTCACGGATAAATTCATATTTGAATTTAAATTTCTAAATTATCAAATGATAAATTATTTTCCTTAATTTATAAACGTGGTTTATAGATTTACTTCCTTGTTTTATAAAATTATGTTTCCATTTTCGATTCCATTTCAAATTCTATTTTCAAATTCATACTTGAATTGAAACCTCTAAATTATCTAATGATAATTTATTTCACTAGATTTATAAATATCGTTTATAAATCCAACTTCCTTGTTTTAAAATAAAACAAGTTCCATTTTCAAAATCTGTTTGAAAACCGAAAGCTTACTTTGGAATATTCTAATTATTATAACTAATCTATATATAACATATAATCTATTTTAATATTAAATTTAAATATTAGTCTCTAATTAATTCAATTCTAATATTCCTTCTTGATATAATTTATTTTATCAATTCAGTATAATCTAACTTAATTATCCAATTAAATTTCCATTCCGAACATTGGAATAAATTTTCATCGTTTTCTATTTAAAACGATTTCCAATTCATATTTTTAAATTCACATTGGAATTTAACTTTCCCAATTATCCAATGATAATCATCCATTTTATTTATATACACCATTTACAAATTCATTTCATTTCCCCACATTATTCAATTTATAAACATCATTTATAAATTCACTTCAATTCCCTGATTATCCACTGAAAATCATTCCCGTTTATTTATAAACACCGTTTATAAACTTACTTCAATTTCCTGTATTATTTAATTTATAAACATCGTTTATAAATTCAATACTTGTTTTATTTATCCAAAACAAGTTAATATTTCTATAGCTCATAAAAAGTTCGAATTCTATTTAAAAAAGAAAAGATTTCCCCTTTTTAATCTCCAATATCTTTTCACGATATTTTTATATATCAACATTTTGGCCCCAGTGATATTTAAACAATCAAACCACTCAATTATCAATCAACACATCATATATGATAGTATATGTGAAAACAAACAAATAATAATATTTTTGGGGAATCCAGTTGGATCCCTCCAACCTGTTTTTCCTGCATCCACAGACGTTAGCCAACAGAAATAATACCCATCCTACTTCGTGGCAGGATATCGCAGTATGAAGGTCATCCACTATCATAGCGTGGGGCGTATAGGGTCTTCCGCTAATGGTGCTGCGGGCATCCGCTAATGGTACTACGGGAATCCAACCAATCACCAATATATATATATAATAGCCACAAACACAAATCCTACATAACAAATATATTTTTAACAGCCAAATAATAATTTAATGCAACCAAACAAACATCAATTATATTTAATGACTAGAAATAATTCTAAATAAATAAATTGAGTGAGATTTACTCACCGAGATTTTTATCGTGATAATTCTAATCCGATTCCGATTGACTCCAACAATTTCAAAACCAATTTCATTGCGAAGCTTAGGCCCTTATGATTTCAGTGAATTTCGTTTCTCGTCGAAACTGTTATCGTATGCAAGTGTTATAATTTTTTCCCAAGCTTGTAATATATATATATATATGAATTAGACATTACTAATTAATTTAAATAACTAATTTTTTTTACCTTAATTTTCATTTTAAAACCCTTCTACCTTAAATTGCAAACCCAGATCCCCTTCTTTATCGTGCACTGCTATGCTCCATACCCCATCATTGCATTGTTGTCCTTCACCCAAATTCCAAATTCGACACCGTACACCTTCGTTTTCCTCTTGGCAAAACAAAGCATCGACCTCCCCCCCCCCCTCCCCCCCCAGTTTCATCGTCAGACCCTTTGCTGTTGAACTACCAACTCTGAACTGAAATTGCTTTCGAACTCCAGCCCTAACTGAGGCTCGCAACTTTTAAATCGCCCACCTGAGATCGCAGTTTCCTCCTCCACTTGTACCCACAAAATAGCACCGCGTCTTGATCCAGGAACTCATCAAACCAGAACAACCACTTCCCCAAAGCCGTACTGACCCATCCTCCATCTCGCAGCTCTCAACCAAAGGTCGACATCCTTTATTTATTTGATACAAACCCATTTGAACCGCTATTGAACTGCGATAAATTCTTGAACAAAGCCGAACCTCAATGGATCTCGCGATGGAAGTCACGATTGGATTTCCCCTTTTCGATTTTACATGAATTTCAGTTTGAAGAGATCGCGTCCATTTCTTATGTGCTGAAGTGGATGGAAAGAAATGTTTTTAAAAGGGGGACTTCGATTTTCTGAGTAATGAAAATGGAGAGAAAAGAACAGACTCGATTTACTTCAGAGGAAAGAAATGAAAGGAGTACAAAGGGAGGTTCATTGCGTTTTATAGACGAGAAGCATACTTCATGGTTAAGGGAATGAAGCAAGTGTCTAACTGGGTAAGGTTTTATCAGAGGTAGGTTTTTCTAGTGTACTATTAGCTAAGGAAGCAAGGAATCTATTTTATAACCATATTATATTTTATTTAGATTAAAATCGGTATCCTCTAATTTAAATTATCATGTTGATTTCAAACTCCTAGTTAAGCCCAACAACAGACATTTTTAGGGTTATACCACTATTCTGGACACACCAGGACAAGTTTCAAAGCCTCATTTGATCATCTGGAGAAGATATTAATTTAAACCGATATAAATTAAATTTAAAACAATTAATTTCTCGAAAATAAATTAATATTATTATTCTAATTCAAACAGAATTTTGTATTGATTATCTGAACTGTTTTCAACTTAGTTTTAAATTTCAAACTTAAACATTTCAGATTCTCATATAACGATAATCATTTATGTTCGAAATAAATCGTATTTCAATTATTTCATCGATAACTGAATATAAAAATTCATTTATTTTATCAACTCAATATTTAAAACCATATTAAATATTTAAAATTAACCGACCAAAATCTGTATCGTTACATTCTTCCCCTCTTAAAAGAATTTCGTTCATGAAATTACCAAGGTAGGAAAAATGGTACAAACCTATTACTTTTCAAAATCTCACTTGTGTTGAAACTCAACTCTTCAGATTTCAACAAATTTAATTCCACCCAAAACTTTCGGTTTTCCTTTATTTAATTCGAATGATCTATAATCAATACATTTATATCCAATCTGTATTCCATTAAACCCATTCAAATTTATTCTAGTAAATTGATTCACTTCAATCCATTTAACTTGCTTAAGTAAATTTAAATTCCCGGGTTTGATTTGAAATGCTTTAGAAATCATATAAATATACACATATATTTATTTCCATCTCAAATTAAAAACATTTGAATTTTCCAAATCAACTTGTTTTCTTTCAAACCAATTTCCATCTAAAACTTTTCTAAGGTAGCGATCCATCACTTAGAAACTCGAAAATGAACACTAATGATGCTGCAGTCATCATCAGAATTATTTTCCAGCCACTGAAGTGATTTCAGTGCTTTAACAATTCCAAAATCCATTCAGTTATGATTTTTATTCAAAAAACCCTTTCAAAACAAAGCTATATTATTTTAATATACTTTGGGAAAATAATTTTTCAAATCTCCCAGGATTTAAATTCTTAATTCGGATTGAATCCAATTTTAATTCATTTCATTTGTATATTTCATTCTTATACAAATTCTATTTGGTTATATATCCATTTAAATTTTATAATCTCATTTGATTATAATAACAACCAACACATCCATGTATTACAATAATTTCAGAAAATTATTCTTTATACATCAGAATGGAATTTTGGGTAAAAATATTTCATTTACCCACTTTAAAACATTATTATGTTGAATTTCTCTGTTCAAGTGTTTAGAAATTCCTATCGACTTGCGGCGTCCCACAGTTCGATTAGAATTCATAAACCACTCAACAGACTAGCCAACACAACATAAAACAAATTTTATATCAATTTACAAATACGCTCTCTTGTATATATACACTCAACTCATTCTAGGGTACCACTTACCCTATCTCTAATGAGCACAACCCCATCAAAGCTCAGGTATTCGCTCAACCTAAGCTCTAATACCAACTGTAACGGCCCGCAAATCCGTACTATCTGAGTTGACGAATAACACCACACGTCCAACCCAAATTGCACAGAAATAAAAATCATTATTAGAAAGAAGTTAGGGGATGAGAAATAGAAAGAAAGAAATGTTAGAAGAGAAGAAAACAAAGAAGACAAATCTCACAGCGGAACGAATAAAATATATTATATAACATAACTTTTGAAATACAAATCAGTAACTTTATATACATACCATCATCAGAGCACAACAGTTATTCCTGGAACAGTTATAAACACCTGTTTCCAGATACCACATAGTACACAACGGAAATATGATAGTCTATAGCTAACAGGTGAAGCCTCCTGCTTCAAGCTCCTCCAAGTGAATCTGTAGAATCCCGACTATTTGACTGCCCGTACAAATATGGGCACCCAAGAGTTTAGGGAAAATAAAGCAAAATAAAATAAACTCTGGGTCAGTCATGGGACTGGCGTGAGTAAACTCCAACCATTTCTTTAATTTTCAAAATCGTTTCGAAAGAAAAGACAACAGTAAGACCAGCCCACACATAAACATGGATGGTTTTTACCTTACTATAACCCAAAACACTTTGATACGAAAATCTAGTGATATTATAATAGTGTCTAAATCAAATAAATAACAATCTAGAGGAACACTTGCATCTTACGCTCTGTATATAATATAAAATCAAAAACCGTAGGGCGTTATTGGATATTGGATTCCGACTATGACAAGGTATGGAACCACCTTCCGATAGTGTATCTCTAGAGAGGAATACACTGGGTTCAACAAGAACGTCTTGCAACCCGGCCCACACATGACCGACCACTCATTTCGCTTGAGTGTATCGAATGTATATCACCAATGGTTGGGATTTGCAACCGTTTCCCTAGTGGGACAGCATCGAATAGAATAAGGAATTAAATGAATTTCTCTAGATAGGTGATAATACACCCTAATGGGAGCGACCCACATAGCCATGCTGCCTGCCCGATTTTTGTCATTTCTCGGTTGTTGCGGCCTGAGGCTATGATTACATATCATTCATTGATAGCACAATCACTTTGAATGCCACATGGTCATATCCATTAATCTCAATTTGATTTGCATAAATATAATCTGGATATTATGCCAAGAAAATAAATTCTCCGCAACCATATATATTTATACAAACCAACATATGCGATTGTTGGAAATACTCTGTCAGACACTCGTCCTTACACGTTCGTTCTAGGACTGAACGAAACTGAAGGCACAATTTTTATTAATAGAAAAAGTCCTTGCACTTTACTCCGTCTTCGATTATCTTCATATAATCTGATTCGCAATGCTACTGTCAACACGGAGTGGTTCTCGGATAATAATCCAACCGGTCTCTCCATATTGACAACGATATTGGCAAATACTTCAATAGTCGGTTATTTAACTATCGAAGAAAAACAAACAAACATGCATCCATAACATCAAACATTCACTGGGCCTGTTAATTAATATTTCATTAATTAAACAACTTCTCCGTTTCCTTGTCAATATTTGTTAATCAACTATTTTCAATAATCATCTTGGCCTCTTACGTTATTTGAAGAACAATTCCAAATATTGCCTTCTTTTATTTCTATACTTAGAAAATATATTCTATTTATAATTGGAAAACATTACAATTATTTATCTCTCTCATGGCCATTCAATTATTTATATACTTAGGAAATATATATAATTATATTTCAAAATATCCACTTACTTTGGTTAAAACGAATGTTGTATAAAACATCGTTACAGCAACCCAAAATATTTCATTCAACTAAGTTTTCTTTAAACATCTCTCTTTGAGACTGAATCTTGTTGTTTATCCGTTAGTAATGAAATCAATCAAGTTGGGGTATAATTACCTCTCAGACCTTGACTGAATAACTTCTTTAACTTCAAAACAGACAAGACCACTTATCTTAAACCATCAACACCATAAAAACCACTTATTCATTTTTAAAACGTATATATATTTCTCTTTCTATTACCAGATTTTTGATTTCTTTTTTTTTATAATATTCTATTTTTAAGTTCGTTTCCTTACCGGATTCTATATATATATTGATTTCTAATTATCAAATTATCTTAAAAATATCCTAACTCCTTAAATTCCCAGAAAAATTCGCCATAACCTCATTTGTACCGGTCGATAGTTCAAACTTCAACTCGCCTCTCTAGGCCCTTTCCATTCAAAAAGAAAATTAAAAAGCCAAGTGGCTTGTCGATTCGGCGCATAAAATCTCATATGGAATTTAAACGTGTACCTTTTTGTCGGGCACACAAATTATAATCTTCATATACTTCATTCCATACCTGTTTAACCCACGTACGTCCATTTACATTTTATTCCAACTCAATATGGTCATTTTGATTCAATTCGCTAATTAATTCTCTAATTAGCTCTTTTGCTTATTCCACTTTCTTTTTGAACATATCATATTCAAATATAATTTTAACTTGCTTATTACCAATCGAATTCCATTTTCGACTCAAGTTTCATATTCGAATTCGAATATAAATTCACAAGTTTAATTTACTTATCCAATGTCAACTTGATTCAAAACTTGATTCGAAATTCAATTATCTAAATATCCTTGAACTTAGTTAATCCTCTTAATAATAAATATCTGATTTTTTTTTTTAAAATCAATTCACTTACACTTACTTCACTTGAGTCCATATTTACTTTATATCATAAGTCTGGATTTTCCTAGCGGACTTTCGGATTTTATTTACTTAAAATCCTTTTATTTATTTAAATAAACCGTTGTGGTTTTATAATGGTTATGGCGCTGTTTTTCTGGAAAATTGATTTTGAAATAACTCAAAATTTATTAAACGAAATCCAGATTTTTCTCTTTCATTAGAAAACTATTATCAAATAGGTCTTGACGATTCTTGTTTCAAAGAATTCTGACTTAAATTGAGTTCTATATACTCAATTGAAGTTCGAAACGCCAAATTACGAACTACCGCGCTGCGGCGAGTTCGTTTAATTATATTTATATATATATACGTTTAAACTTCGTTTATAAAAAAAATTATAACTTCATTCTAATATATTTTAATATATATTAAACCAATTTTCCCAACTCAGCTTAATAAATTCTGATTATCTCTACTTGTCCATTTTTCATTTCTCAGTTATAAATTTATTTATAACTCGATCTGCTATATTAATTTCCAATTCCGTTAGGAATAAATTACTTTATACAATTTGATGAAATCGAATTCCCAATATAATTTCTTAGATTAATCTCAATTCATTTTTATATTTCGAATATCGAAATAAAACCCGTCTTTCCCTTTCTGAAACGATTTCCAATTCACGGATAAATTCATATTTGAATTTAAATTTCTAAATTATCAAATGATAATTTATTTTCCTTAATTTATAAACGTCGTTTATAAATTTAACTTCCTTGTTTTATAAAAACAAGTTTCCATTTTTGATTCCATTTCAAATTCTATTTTCAAATTTGTACTTGAATTTAAACCTCTAAATTGTCAAATGATAATTTATTTCATTAGATTTATAAATATCGTTTATAAATCCAACTTCCTTGTTTTAAAATAAAACAAGTTCCATTTTCAAAATCTGTTTGAAAACCAAAAGCTTACTTTGGAATATTCTAATTATTATAACTAATCTATATATAACATATAATCTATTTTAATATTAAATTTAAATATTAGTCTCTAATTAATTCAATTCTAATATTCCTTCTTGATATAATTTATTTTATCAATTCAGTATAATCTAACTTAATTATCCAATTAAATTTCCATTCCGAACATTGGAATAAATTTTCATCGTTTTCTATTTAAAACGATTTCCAATTCATATTTTTAAATTCACATTTGAATTTAACTTCCCCAATTATCCAATGATAATCATATATTTTATTTATATACACCATTTACAAATTCATTTCCCTACATTATTCAATTTATAAACATTGTTTATAAATTCACTTCAATTCCCTGATTATCCAATGAAAATCATTCCCGTTTATTTATAAACACCGTTTATAAATTTACTTCAATTTCCAGTATTATTTAATTTATAAACATCGTTTATATATTCAATACTTGTTTTATTTATCCAAAACAAGTTAATATTTCTATAGCTCATTAAAATTTCGAATTGTATTTAAAAAAAATAGATTTCCCCTTTTTAATCTCCAATATCTTTTCATGATATTTTTATATATCAACATTTTGGCCTCAATGATATTTAAACAATCAAACCACTCAATTATCAATCAACACATCATATATGATAATGTATGTGAAAACAAACAAATAATAATATTTTTGAGGAACCCAGTTGGATCCCTCCAACCTGTTTTTCCTGCATCCACAGACGTTAGCCAACAGAAATAATACCCACCCTGCTTCGTGGCAGGATATCGCGGTATGAAGGTCATCCACTATCATAGCGTGGGGCACATAGGGTCATCCGCTAATGGTACTGCGGGCATCCGCTAATGGTACTGCGGGAATCCAAACAATCACCAATATATATATATATATATATATAATAGCCACAAACATAAATCCTACATAACTAATATGTTTTTAATAGCCAAATAATAATTTAATGCAACCAAATAACCATCAATTATTTTTAATGACTAAAAATAATTCTAAATAAATAAATTGAGTGAGATTTACTCACCGAGATTTTTATCGTGATAATTCCAATCCGATTCCGATTGACTCCAACAATTTTAAAACCAATTCCATTGCGAAGCTTAGGCCTTTATGATTTCAGTGAATTACGTTTCTCGTCGAAACTGCTATCGTATGCAAGTGTTATAATTTTTTCCCAAGCTTGTAATATATATATACATATATATATATATATATACACATATATATATGAATTAAACATTACTAATTAATTTAAATAACTAGTTTTATTTACCTCAGTTGTCATTTTAAAACCCTTCTTCCTTAAATTACAAACCTAGATCACCTTCTTTGTCGTGCACTGCTATGCTCCATACCCCATCATTGCATTGTTGCCCTTCACCCAAATTCCAAGATCGACACCATACACCTTCATTCTCCTCTCGGCAAAACAAAGCATCAACCTCCCCCCAGTTTCATCATCAGACCCTTTGCTGTTGAACTACCAACTCTGAACTGAAATTGCTTTCGAACTCCAGCCCTAACTGAGGCTCGCGACTTTTAAATCGCCCTCCTGAGACCGCAGTTTCCTCCTCCACTCGTACCCACAAAATAGCATCGCGTCTTGATCCAGGAACTCATCAAACTAAATCGAGCACTTCCCCAAAGCCGTATTGACCCATCCTCCATCTCGCAGCTCTCAACCGAAGGTCGACATCCTCTCTTTACTTGATACAGACCCATTCGAACCACTATTGAACTGCGATAAATTTCTGAACAAAGCGGAACCTCAGCGGATCTAGCGATGGAAGTCACGATTGGATTTCCCCTTTCGATTTTATACGAATTTCAGTTTGAAGAGATCGCGTCCATTTCTTATGTGCTGAAGTGGATGGAAAGAAATGTTTTTAAAAGGGGGACTTCGATTTTCTGAGTAATGAAAATGGAGATAAAAGAACAGACTCGATTTACTTCAGAGGAAAGAAATGAAAGGAGTACAAAGGGAGGTTCATTGCGTTTTATAGACGAGAAGCATACTTCACGGTTAAGGGACTGAAGTAAGTGTCTAACTGGGTAAGGTTTTTCTAGTGTATAATTAGCTTAGGAAGTAAGGAATCTATTTTATAATCATATTATATTTTATTTAGATTAAAACCGGTATCCTCTAATTTAAATAATCACGTTGATTTCAAACTCCTATTTAAGCCCAACAACAGACATTTTTAGGGTTATACCACTATTCTGGACACACCAGGACAAGTTTCAAAGCCTCATTTGATCATCTGGAGAAGATATTAATTTAAATCGATATAAATTAAATTTAAAGCAATTAATTTCTCGAAAATAAATTAATATTATTATTCTAATTCAAACAGAATTTTGTATTGATTATCTGAACTGTTTTCAACTTAGTTTTAAATTTCAAACTTAAACATTTCAGATTCTCATATAACGATAATCATTTATGTTCGAAATAAATCGTATTTCGATAATTTTATCGATAACTGAATATAAAAATTTATTTATTTTATCAACTCAATATTTAAAACCATATTAAATATTTAAAATTAACTAACCAAAATCCGGGTTGTTACAAATAGGCTCACGAAACATATTCCATTGTGTTCGGAACGGGGGTAATTAGCTAGGGCCGACAATCGTTGGGTTTAATTTGGCGTTCGTATCGGTGTACATGTATTTTCGAATTAAAAGAATTTAAATAATAAAAAAATATAATATATGTTTTTATATATAAAACCCCCATCGTAGAAAACCCTAGCCGCCACGCATCATCCCAACGGCCTAAACAGTTCAATTCTTCCTCCTCAAAATCCGCTCGATTCACTCCGAAATAGATGATGGCCCTTCAGGAAATATTGTAGCGCTTCCCTGGCTCGATCGATCTATACCAAATTGATCGGAAACCATGGAGTCCTGAGCTCGAATTTCGAGCTTCAAATGTCGCCGTTCAGCGGGCGATTCCGTCGCCCTAGGGCTGGCGAGTTGGCCACCGCGCCTGGCGCGGCCGTCGTTCTTGTGCCGCCCTCCAATCATCAACACGACGATCCTGGTGGCGGCAAAGTTTGGTCAAAGGTTGGAGCAGTTTTAGATCGATGGACGAGGGTTTCAGAAAGAAGAAGGTTAAAAGGTGGATTTGATTAATTATTTCCATTTTAAAATCAAATGTTCATAACCCCATAACTCTCTCATACGTGGTTGGAAAAATGCAAACTTTGATCCGTTGCGATCGTGGGGACGAGAGCTTACAACAAAACTGACCGCATCCAAAACGGAGCATATTGGAATTTCAAGCAAATTCAAACCCGAATGGTGGTGAAATTCAGAATAAAAGAACCAATGTGAGAACTTCTCATTAAAATTATTTCTGTACAGTTATTTATTGTATAACTGCATATATGAACTGCTCCCCGTCGTCCACAGACCATGGACGACTTGTTTGATTGTATTGTTTGTTTGTTGTTGTAATAACCCGGAAAATATGAGCCAATTTAAAATTTTTAAATTGATTATTGCAAAGGAATTTGAACAGTTGAAATAGAATATTTCAATAAAATAGTGAATTAGAAATAGTGAGTCAGTTTGAAAATTTGAATTCATACTTTGACTGACTGTGCAGGGTGGAAAATATAACGGATTTTAGCGAAACCAAAAATATTTAAATCTGTTAGTTAATACCTTTCCAACGAATCTGAAAAATCGAAGTTTCATAACGGGAATCAAAAGTTATGGCCGAATGAATTTTCAGAAGAGTCGGTATATAGAATATATAGCCCTGGAAAATTGATATTTTGCATACGACCTCGGAATTCGACGAAACCACTTTTGTTGGGTCCGGGATGTCAAACTATTGCTAGGTTTCAAATTTCATAATTTTTGAAGCTAATATGTGAGCGTGGCAAAAGAAAATGTGTTTGGTCGATTTCTGTTAAAATGGATCGACCAGAAAATGGCCATTTTTCAAACGACCTCAGAATTCGACGAAACTAGTTTTGTTGGGACCGTAGCGTCAAAACATAGCTAGATTTATTTTTCTGGAATTTTTCGAATCAGTTTGTGGCCCTGGCAAATTGAAATGTGCGTTCAGAGTTAAAAATTAAATGTTTTATACTTTAATTTGAAAAATAACTGACTGTAACAGTCGAATTGGCCTACGAAACATATCCCATTGTGTCCGGAATGGGGGTATTTAGCTAGGGGCGACAGTCATTGGGTTTAAAAAGGAGTTCGTTTAAGAAAACACTATTTAAAAATTTAATATAGTCGTTGGCCAATCATATTTTTCCTTTCATAAATTAAAAAAAAAAAAAAAAAAAAAAGAGAAACCCCCCCCCCCCCCCGATCAACGGCGAAACGCGTTCACCACCTTCTCTCCTCCGCCGCCGCCGCTACCGCCACCTACAGCCTTCGTCGCCGCCACCATCTGACGCGCCCCAGCCTCCTCTTCAAATCCGACCCAACCGCCGCCCCCCTCGTCGCCTCCTCCGCCTGTATCGACGCCAGGAAGTCGAACACTTCCCGCCGCCGCCCTGAACGCCACCGACCACCGAACGCCACCAAACCACCACCGATTTAAAGCCCTCTCTCCCCTCTTCCACGTCCAACTTCCTGATCGTCCCCACGTGCCACGGATTTCTCGAAAATTGTAAACCTAGTTTTGAAGCTCGTGAAAGTGAGTTTTTCTTTGATCTTTACACTTTGAAAAATCATATCTTTTTGGTGTGTTGACGAAATTCGATGAAACAGGAAACATCGAGACCGCAAGGAAGCTCTCTACCCAATAGAAGAAGCTGCGGATTTTTCTAACATCGTATCGATTTTTAGCGCTCAGAAAACCAAGGTGAGAAATCTAAATTAACGTGAAATTGAATGGAAAATGTCGTGTATAATTTATATAAGCGAAATACAAATTACATACGTTTTGTATACCTCATGTACATGCGTAGTGTAAGCTATATAAGCGAAGTATGAATTTTTACATGCATAGAATAATTGATATATGTGTTGAAATGCAAGTGAAATACAACAAATATATATTATATTATATATACATACTCCCCTCGTCCACAAACCATGGACGATATTTATTGTGGTGAATTGGTGTGAAATATTGGATGAAAAATACGAATGGTTGAATAATTGTTTGTGGTTGATATTGTTTGGTTGTGGTTGAAAAATACCCATTGGTGATTGAAATGAATTGGAAAAATTTGTGGAAATAAAAATAAACATGCCGCCTGCGTGCGAATTAGATGCATGAATCCCCATTGTCAAAAACCGCGAGGTTTTAACGTAGAGCGAGGAGCCGTACTAGGGACGGTGCCGGTTTTAACTACCCTGCCGTTATGCTGCCGAAATTTTGAATAATCTTTGTGTGTTAGAATTATTTTCATATGTTGAAATTATTTTCATGCATAGAAATTAAAGTCATATATTGAAACTATGTCCATGTGTGGAAATATTCATGTGTTGAAAAGTGTTGTATGAAAATTAAATTCATTTGTGAATGAGTGAAGTGTTTAAACAATAAAAATCACATTTTTATGTATATATGAAGTATGAAAAATATTCGCCTTATATAAATAATTTCAACCATAAAAATCCCATCTTTCTAATATGAACAACATAAATAAAGTGTCCATGTGTGGAAATACTCATTTGTTGAGAAGTGTGTGTAGTGGAAAAGTTCATGTGTTGAATAAAAAGATTGAACGATAAAAATTACATTTTTATTGAAACTATGAAGTGTTGAAACCATACATTGGTTGAATAAATATTTTAAATGATAAAAATATCATTTTTATCATATGTGTGATATGCTAAAGATATGCGGACGTTGAAATAAATATTTGTGATAGAAATATTATTTTTAACATGCATAGGAACTAAATAAAATAGTCATGTGTTGAAATCTATTTTAGTTCGCCAAAATTATCATCTTTGAAATGTGAAGTGTTAAAAATAGCCACTTGTTCAAATAAACGTGCATGAGTTGAAATATACATTAACTAGCTAATGATAGGATTTTAGCCTATGCATGCAACATTAGAATGAATGGTGTTTTTAAACCAAAGCAAATCAAATATGAAATTGAATGGAAAATGATAAATGTTAGAAATTGTATATATGTACATGCATATCTATTGAACAGGTTAAAGCAAAAGGGGCTAGAGAAGAGAAATAGAATTTTGTGCCCGACAAATAGGTACACATTTACCGCTTTGTTTGGGTGATGATTTTATGAGCCTGTTGGCTAGCCGCTTGGCTTTTTCTTTTTCTTTTTGATATGAGACGCCCGTGTGGCTATTTGGGAATTTTCCCAGACCCTCCCGTACAAAGGAGGTTATGGCGAAATTTTCCAAAATTTAAAGGCGTTAGTGAAATAATTGAAGTGGAAACGATATAGGAATTTTTGAATGAACTATATTTATATAAATATATAAATATAAATAGAATTAAAACGAAACGTGGCCGTGCAGTTCATATTTTGAAACCGTGATTTCAAACGACTAGTGCGGAAGATCCGACCATTGGATTTTCCCGAAACCTCAACCGTTGGGTTCGCCTTGGAAATATCTTTCCAACGGCACCAACTTTGTGAAGATCCGACGGTTGGATTGTCTGAAACGTTTAATTCAAAACTGAAGAAAAACAGCGCCAGAAACGATTATATTTTTATATATATAAATATAATTTAATTAAATCGAATAACGACGCTGCAGTTCGAAAATTGAAATCGTAACTTCAAATGGTTAGTGTGGAAGATCTGACCGTCGGATTTTCCCAAAACTGAAACCGTTGGATTCGTTTTGAAATGACCTTCCTAATGATGTGAAATTTGTGAAGATCCAACGGTTAGATTTTCCTATAAGTGTAAAACAAAATTAGGGGAAAGCAGCGCCAGTGCATCGACACGACCTGAAGCGTCGTTTAATTAAATATGGCCGTTTTAAATTAAATAAAAATGGCGATATATCGTTATAAAGTACTATAGACGATATAGAGTGGAAATAAACCAATTTTGTTGTGTTTGCTTGATATGTGATGGTTGAATGTATTTGACATGAAAATTATAACTAAATAACTGAAATGTGAATGTTGAATAGTCCAACCATGTGAATAATTGATTTGAAAATCTAAATATACGTGGGTTATTTGAAAAGGCCGAGTTTATCTCATTTCAAATAATCGATCGACGTTGAGAAGTCGAAGAGTCGAAGACGACTGAAGACCGACGATCTCCACATTGGATGGATGGGCGCTACTGATGCTCGTGATTGGAGTAGCTACCATGAAGGAATTGAAGTAGTAGCCGTCCAAACATATTGTTGATTGTACGGATGTGCGAGGAATTGGTGCCTCCGGTTTCGTTCAGACCCAGAACGGACTTGTAAATGGACTGTGTGTCTGACATTGGATTTTGTTCTGTGTTGATTGATCTCTGTTAAATATATATCTGTTTGGCGGCGGAGAATTTATTCTTTTGCTTAACGCCCTTCTCTGAGACGTACGAACTCAGAGGTTATGTATTGACAGAAATCAGTCGCATGGAGTGGATTGCCTGTGTGGCACGCCTAAGTGGCATATGATCAAGGCTTCTGTTGCAAAGAAAAGTCTTGTGGTTGATGATCAAAGCATGGTCTGTGTGACGTAGCTTTGTGTATAACGCGAATTTGCGAGCCTCACACCTCGGTATGAGTCAAAAACGGGAGACGGACCGCTGGGAGTGCACGACGTTTCTTTCTAGCTATGGTGGTGTCAGTGACCTACCAGCCCTGACATTATATATACTTTTCACCTGTGTGGTTGTTGGAATGCGAGGCGCCTCGATTATAGGTCTGTAAGGACCGGGAAACGTGTGTTCAGGAATAACTAATCCTCAAAAGTAAGAGAGGACCGGCCCAGCCGATTCCAAGGATCATAGTGGGGTCCTGGGACATTTGCTAGAGTGTCTCGAATGGAGAGGAGCTTGCCCCTTGCCTCGACTCATGAAGGAATCCAATTTCCGATACGAAATATGCGAATGTGATTGTATTACTAGTATGGCAACATAGTAGATGGTAGCTATGCCACCTAGGATTGATATTTATGATTGAATTGCTTTTGAAACATATATGCACTAGTAATAATATCAAACACTTTTGTTTTATTCGTATGAAGCATCTTTGGCCATTATAAGGTAAAAACTCTATCCTCCGGCTTGCGTTGCATTGTGTGATGGGACCTGAGTCTTATAATGGCTTCATTTTATAAAAAGCATTGCGTTGATTTAATCATTTATTTTATTTCATGCACTAGCACTCATTGGAGTAAACCCGTTCCGCGAAAGTGGCGTGGTCCTTTGATTTGCCTTATTATTGTTGTTAATAAGTTGAGTAGATTTCTCATACCAGTCCCATGACTGACTCGTAGTTTGTTTCACCTTGCAAACTCGGGTGCCCTCATTTTCACACGGGCAGCCTAGTTACAGGTTTCTGACGCATCTTTTGGCTCATGGCGAGGCTTGACTACACCGTGCTGACTTGGATTTTCTCCGCCATTATTGTATCTATATTATGATTCTGCCATTGGCGATGTAGACTGATATTTATTTTGAGTACTCTTTATGTATGATTCCGCCTCAGGCGATGGTGACTGATTATGTATCATTATGCACTAAGTTGTATCCTGTAATGTGCTTCTCTGATGTGATGATATCTATATGATTCCGCTGTCATATGTGTGCAAATTATTCTATTTTCTGTTTATGCTATTATCTGTGATCTGCTAATGATGATTAATGTGTTATATTCCAATGATTATCCTTAACACCGTGTCACGGGGTTTTGGGATCGTCACAGCTGGTATCAGAGCTTTGGTTAACCTTACTTCTGGAGTGTAACACATTAAACACTTCGTCAAAATAGGATCAGTAGTATTCTAAGGCGAGTCGCTCATTAGAGATAGGACTAGTAAGGTCCTAGAATGAGCTGAGCAGAATAGCAAAAACAATTGATCAGTCCATCGTTATCTTTCCATAAAGTTTTCTGCTTAACTATGCAATAGACTATCATTTCTGTTAACTGACTTTTTCGTTGCTTATACAGAATTTGACAAATGGCTACCAGAGCAGCCGCCGCTAGAGGAGGCCGTGCCGGCCGAGGCCGAGGAAGGGGAGAAATCCCAGCTCAAGAAGGACCTTTGATACAACCTCCGGCAGCTCAATACTTCGAGCTTGACCGTGTAGCTAAGAGATATAAGAACTTAGGAGGCAAGACCTTCTCGGGAACTGGCACCGTAATAGAGGCACTTGCATGGCTCAAAACATGCGAGAAAATTCTTGAAGGCCTAAGGCTTGGAGACGAAGACAAAGCTATTATGGGCGCCTGGCTTATGCAGGAACAAGCTGAATTATGGTGGGAATCTCTTACCGCCGGGAATAGAGAAGCTGGAAGAACATGGGATGGATTTAAAGAACTCTTCAAGGAGAAATAAGTCCCAGAACAAGCTCTAGAAAGAATGCACGATGACTTCGCCAATCTCCAGCAAGGGGATCTTTCCGTGTAAGATTATCTGAACAAATTTACAATGTTGTCGCCCTATGCTCCAGAGCTCGTCGCCACTGCGAAGTCCAAAAATAAGAGGTTTATCCTTGGGCTAAGACGACAATATCATGATAGAGCCATGGCCCATGTCAAGCTGGAATTCAACGAGCTAGTGGAAATGACATGCAACTATGAAGACCTTGATCAAAGGCATCTGAATCAGGATCGCGCTAGAAGCCAAGCCGGAAACAAGCGCAAGCCTGCTGTAAATCAAGGCGAGTCCAGCCAAGCAGCATCTTCAAAACCTCAGACTGGCAAGCCGCCAAGAGGAAATTGCTTTAACTGTGGTAAGCCGGGGCACTACTCAAACGTCTGCACAGCTCCGAAGAGGCAGAAAACAAATTCTCAAGGCTCGAGCCAAGGCTCTCAGAACCCTCGCTCGTGCTTCAATTTTTGCAAGACCGATCATCTGGTCAAAGACTGTCCTTTGCTGAAGAAAGCTACAGTAGCTCATGTCTATGACGGGTCTAGCCCGCCAGCTGCTTCCGATGGAGCAGGTAAACCTGATGTTTTGGGAGGTACCCTTACAATTAAAAATATTCCTATTTCTGTATTGTTTGACACAGGTGCATCGCGTAGTTTTATTGCTAGAAACAGAGTGCACAAATTAAAGTTAAAACAGCGAAAGCTCAAAGAATCGGTGGAAGTTCATAACCCGATAGGGGGTCCTATTACCCTCAGTTCGTGTTGTAAGGTTCCAACTTCTTTCTCCCGATACCAGTTTCCTTTCAATTTAATCGTTATGGATTTTCCCGAATTCGATATTATCCTCGGGCTGGATTGGTTAACGAAATATGAAGCCGAAGTGAATTGTGCGGAAAGAATCGTTAAAATTCGAACGAAGCTTGGATATATTACGGTTCCCTGTCATGGTTCGAATCCGAATAGAGAAGAATTTTGGTCAGCATTAGAACTTATCCCCACTTCCATGGAAAAGATTCCGATAGTTAGAAACTATGCGGATGTGTTTGAAGAAGTTGAGAACTTACCTCCGCAAAGAGAAATAGAATTCCGAATCGATCTAATTCCCAATGCCAGACCAGTGGTGCATCCAATTCGCAGAATGACTCCGAAAGAAAAAGAAGAATTAGGCGATCAAACTCGTCAACTGTTGTGGAAAGGTCTAATCAGACCGAGTTTTTCCAATTGGGGTGCAGCTGTTGTGTTTGTCCCGAAGTCAGACGGTACTCTTAGATTATGTGTTGATTACCGAGACCTCAACAAACAGACGCTTAAAAATAAATATCCACTACCCCGCATTGATGATTTGCTAGACCAATTGAATGGGGCGAAAGTATTTTCTCTAATGGACCTAGCTACAGGTTTTCATCAATTGAGGATAGCAGAAGAGTGTGTTCCTTTGACCGCTTTCAGAGGTCCAGACATATTTTATGAATGGTTAGTAATGTCGTTTGGCCTATGCAACGCTCCAGCATACTTTGTCGATCTAATGAATAGAGTGTTCAGGGGAGTTCTGAATAAATTTGTCCTCGTATTCATCGATGATATTTTAATCTACTCCAAATCAAAACCCGAGCATGAAAAACACTTAGAACAAGTATTGGAGATTCTAAGGAAGAACGTCTTCAAAGCAAAATTCTCTAAATGTGTCTTCTGGCAAGAAGAAGTTAAATTTACCGGCCATGTCGTGTCAGAGAAAGGAATTTCTGTTGACCCAAGCAAAATAACAGCGATTCAAGACTGGAAACAACCCACTACTCCCACAGAAGTTAGAAGTTTTATGGGGTTGGCTAGTTATTATCGAAAGTTCATTAAGGATTTTTCGAAGATATCCGGTCCGTTAACGAAGCTCACAAAGAAACACGAGAAGTTTAAGTGGACTTCCGACTGTGAAGAAGCTTTCCAGGAATTGAAATCGAAGCTGACCACCGCTCCATTGTTAACAATTATTGATGGCAATCAGGATTTAACGGTTTGGACAGATGCTTCTATTAGAGGTCTTGGTGCAGTGTTAATGCAGAGAGGCCAAGTAGTCGCTTATGCAAGCCGCCAATTGAAACCGCATGAGAAGAATTATGTGACTCATGATCTTGAGTTGCTAGCCATCGTTTTTGCCTTGAAAATCTGGAGGCATTACTTATTGGGCGAGAAATTTATACTGTACACAGATCATCAATCATTGAAGTATTTATATACCCAGAAAGATCTGAATCTGAGACAGCAACGTTGGCTAGAATTTCTTGCAGCGTATGATCTTGATATCCTGTATACGCCGTGGAAAGCTAACGTAGTAGCGGATGCACTTAGTAGAAAGACCGCAATCGTTGCCCATCTTATAATTACACCTGGATTGATTGATAGGATTTCAGCCCTTCAGAAAGACGATGAATTCATTCAGAGAATCAGTAAGGGAGTCAAGGAAGGTGAAACCACGAGTTTCCGTATTGACAATAAGGGGGTCCTCAGGTTAAATAACAGGATTTGCATCCCAAATATTCCAGGCCTTCGAAGAGAAGTGCTGGACGAATGCCATAAACCCAAATTTTGCATCCATCCTGGGGTGAGTAAAATGTACAACGATATCAAACGCACTTTCTGGTGGAAGGCAATGAAAAGAGATATTTCTTTGTATGTTAGCAGATGCCCTACTTGTCAATTGGTCAAGAGTGACCAACAGAAGCTAGCTGGATTGTTGCAACCGTTGGAAGTCCCAGGCTGGAAATGGGAACAGATTTCCATGGATTTCATAGATGGTTTGCCGCGAACCAAGAAAGGTAATGACAGCATTTGGGTAATCGTAGATCGCTTCACGAAGACTGCCCATTTTATACCTGTCAGGTCCAATAGAACTGCCCAAAGTCTAGCACAGATATATTTCAAAGAAATTGTTAAGCTGCATGGAATTCCCATCAGCATAGTCAGTGATAGAGATCCCCTATTTACTAGCAAGTTCTGGGAGGCTTTCCAGACAGAATTGGGAACAAAACTGAATATGAGCACCGCTTATCACCCCCAAACAGATGGCCAAACTGAGCGGCTGAATAGAATTCTAGAAGATTTATTGCGGGCTTGTATAATCGATTTTGGTGGGTCATGGGAAGATCATTTGCATTTGGCAGAATTCTCATATAACAATAACTATCAAGCAAGTTTGAGAATGTCACCATTTGAAGCATTATATGGCAGACCATGCAGATCTCCAGCATGTTGGGTAGAACCTGGCAACAGACTTGTGCTAGGACCCGATATGATTAGGGAAGCATCGGATAAAGTGGACTTCATCAAGAAGCGACTGAAAACCGCTCAAAGCCGACAGAAAAGTTATGCAGACTCTAGAAGGAGAGATTTGACATTTAATGTTGGTGATCATGTTTATTTAAAGGTTTCTCCAATGAGAGGAGTAATCAGATTTGGAAAGACTGGGAAGTTGGCACCGAGATTTATTGGTCCCTTTCCTATACTTGAGCGAATTGGAACTCTTGCTTATAGGGTTCAATTGCCAGATTGGTTGCCTGGAGTGCACAATGTATTTCACGTATCTCAACTTAGGAGACATGTGCATGATCCGGATCTTGTTGTAGAAGAAGCAGCGCAACGGGATGTGGAGATAACTCCAGAATTAGCACTCAGAAGAGAGCCATTAAAAATTGTTGGCAAAGAAACTAGAGAACTCAGAAGCAAAAAGGTTCATTTAGTTAAAGTGCAGTGGAGCAGTGATCCTAGAGACTGTACTTGGGAAACTGAGGAAAGCATTAAGCAAGCTTACCCCAAATGCAGAGTGGATATCTCTGACTAACTCCGGTGCAAGGTACCTTTACCATACTTTGCATTTACATTTTATTTCCTACTTTACTGTTGTTTCCTTTTCGAGGACGAAAAGTTTTAAGTAGGGGAGATTGTAATAACCCGGAAAATACGAGCCAATTTAAAATTTTTAAATTGATTATTGCAAAGGAATTTGAACAGTTGAAATAGAATATTTCAATAAAATAGTGAATTAGAAATAGTGAGTCAGTTTGAAAATTTGAATTCATACTTTGACTGACTGTGCAGGGTGGAAAATATAACGGATTTTAGCGAAACCAAAAATATTTAAATCTGTTAGTTAATACCTTTCCA
Organism: Allium sativum; assembly: GCA_030737875.1. NCBI lineage: Eukaryota > Viridiplantae > Streptophyta > Magnoliopsida > Asparagales > Amaryllidaceae > Allium > Allium sativum. The sequence goes on from CM060915.1 coordinate 384,951,493, forward strand.
ACGAATCTGAAAAATCGAAGTTTCATAACGGGAATCAAAAGTTATGGCCGAATGAATTTTCAGAAGAGTCGGTATATAGAATATATAGCCCTGGAAAATTGATATTTTGCATACGACCTCGGAATTCGACGAAACCACTTTTGTTGGGTCCGGGATGTCAAACTATTGCTAGGTTTCAAATTTCATAATTTTTGAAGCTAGTATGTGAGCGTGGCAAAAGAAAATGTGTTTGGTCGATTTCTGTTAAAATGGATCGACCAGAAAATGGCCATTTTTCAAACGACCTCAGAATTCGACGAAACTAGTTTTGTTGGGACCGTAGCGTCAAAACATAGCTAGACTTATTTTTCTGGAATTTTTCGAATCAGTTTGTGGCCCTGGCAAATTGAAATGTGCGTTCAGAGTTAAAAATTAAATGTTTTATACTTTAATTTGAAAAATAACTGACTGTAACAGTCGAATTGGCCTACGAAACATATCCCATTATGTCCGGAATGGGGGTATTTAGCTAGGGGCGACAGTCATTGGGTTTAAAAATGTAACACCCCACACCCGCTACGGTCACTCTCTAAGGGAATGCCATAACATCGGTGGAGTATTTTAAGTGAATATAGAACAGAAAAATTACAACAAGACAGATATAAGTAATACTTGAGAATTTAAAACATCATTTTATTGCAGCGGAAAGTTAAACATGTTTGGTTACACCAAAACCATAAACAAGAGTCAAGTACATAATATCCATCCTGATAAAACAAAAGTACATAATCCCACTACATAACTTAATAGCCATAATAGAAAAGATAAACTGAGCTTTACATCCATGGTCCAAGCTCCAAAAGATAGATAAAGCAGTCAGATCAAAGCCCACTAGTGCTAGGCCCACTCTGATAACCTGAGGGTTGGGAAAAAGATAAAGAAACAACGGGGTCAGACATAAGTCTGAGTGAGTCCTATAACCCTGACAATACAATCATTAAAGTAATTAGGGTATGATATAAACAAGGTACGGTACCTCTGGGGATAATGACTACACTAAGTAGCCAACTAAACACAGGATGTACTAAGATAACCGAAAAGACGCATTTATCCACCCAAGGATAATTACTAGATTGCACCACCCCAGATCTACCCACCCAAGGGTAATTCCTACACTGCACCACACCAGTTCTACCCACCCAAGGGTAATTCCTACTTAAAGGTTGATCCCACTAAGTGTATTTCGTAATTCTACCCAGTAGTTCCTTGTCCCCCTAGCTGACTATATAGGTGCCGTCTGCCCCTATCTCCACTAGGTGTACTCAGTAATTTTTAATAGTAGTTTCGTGTACCCCTAGCTGACTACATAGGTGCCGTCTGCCCCTATCTCCACTAGGTGTACCCACTACCCCCAAGCGATCGGCTCCCTACCGTAGATACCCGTGCTGGCCCCACAGTGGGGTGTATCACTCCCCAAAGTGGCAACCCGATAATCAATGGTGCACGGCTTATACCTACACGATGCAACAACGTCTTACCTACCAGCCCAGGTCCACACACGCATATGAAACCCGTTGGACTCGCGTTGCCACCGCTACCCCGTTTTGGCCTCTTATAGTCAAGCCCAATATGCGTGTCCCGTCCTCGACCTGGGTCGAGCCCACAAAGATACGTTTGGGATATTGGTTGAAATGGGCCCCCACAAGCTACTACCTAAGCTTGCCATTTTATCTAGTGCATCCCACTTAACCCCTTTTTATAATCATACCCACTTACATGTTAAGGTTTGGTTAAGTCATCTAATCATATTCCAATTGCCACTTAAAGCCCCCACAAGCTACTACTTAAGCTTGTCATTTAATTATATTTCAATTCCCACAAGCTACTACTTAAGCTTGTCATTTAATTATATTTCAATTGCCACTTAAGGCCCCCACAAGCTACTACTTAAGCTTGTCATTTTATTATATTTCAATTGCCACTTAAGGCCCCCACTAGATTTCCACATGCCACCCAAGGCACTTACTTGATTCCCCCATGCCACCCAAGGCACTTACTTAACCCCTTAATCATGTTTAATTACATGTTCCACTTTGGTTAAGTATTCTAATCGTATTTTCTATTGCCACCCAAGGCAATCCCACTAGTTTCCTTATGCCACCCAAGGCACCCCCACTAGTTACTACATGCCACCCAAGGCACCCACTTAACCCCTCATGCCCCTCTACATGCTAATTTGGTTAAGTGTTTCTTAATTAATTAAGATCGTAACCTTTGTAAAGACCTCTCACATTAGACTGTCTTTTATGGCAGCTGGATATGCCGGTCGGTTCCGGGCAGCCTTACACCATAACCGAGTCTAACCTCGTGTCTTTACACTTGTCACGTATTTAGTTTATGACTAAGACCTCTCACATTGGGCCAATCATTTGTAGCCGCTGGATTTGCCGGTCGGTTCCGGGCAGTCTTATGCTACAAAAGGGTCCAACCTCGTGTCTTAGTAGATTAATTACACCTAATTAATCACCCCCATAATTTGTATTAATTATCCCTAATTAATTACAAATATTTAAGAATATGGGTAGACCTAACTCAATAGGTAAATTCCCAATTCCATAATATGGGTAGACCTAACTTAATAGGTAAATTCCCAATTATGTCCATCCACTTTACGGTATGTTTAATTATACCCACTTCACACAATTTTATGTGTTCATTTATTTTTACCCCATCGTCCCCACGTAAATACGTTAACATGACATACTTCAAAAAAGAAGATTCATCATACACACAATGGGTTCAACTTAGCATATCATTAGCATTACCATGGGTTTAAAAGGTGTCAACTTGTATATATGACCACAAACCCAACTTGCATAAATAACCACCCCAAACTTGCATGAATCACATATGTCATGAAGATGGTAACTTGCTTAAATGTTCATGTTATAGACCTATCATAAAGGTGTCAACTTGCATACAAGTCATAGGTCTAAAAGGGACGAACTCGCACATGTACTTATGTCATACATAAAGGCAAACTTGCATATGAACTTGCATCATAACTTGCATATGAACTTACATCATAACTTGCATATGAACTTGCATCATAACTTGCATATGAACTTGCATCATAACTTGCATATGAACTTGCATCATAACTTGCATATGACCAAACACTTAGCATGCATAAACCAAAATACTTAGCATGCATAAAACAAAATACTTAGCATGCATAAAACCAAATACTTAGCATGCATAAAACCAAATACTTAGCATGCATAAAACCAAATACATAACTTGCATATCATGTTACATATAACTTGCATATACTCTCACATATAGTTTGCATAACATGTTACATATGCATAAATGTTCAACATAGTGTTTTGCATCATAAAACATGGCATTAAACTTGCATATAGCACAAAACTTGCAAAACACATAACATACACTATACTAAACTTGCATAAACACATTTATCCACAAACATAGCCATCTCTTATCATATCCTACCATAATCAATTTAACAATTGATTATTAAAGCTATAGGAACTCACCACTAAGCTCCCATAAGCAAACCCTTGCCACAAATTACCCAAAAACTCTAGCCTTGGACATAAAGCTTGCAACTTGATGATGAATGCAAGCTAATGATTGCCTAAACAACTCAAAGATGCTTATATGAACATGAAAGCCTTCATAGAAATAGTTTCATAAGAGGATGGAGGCTAGGGTTTTGGGTGGAGGCCATGATCATAGAAAATTTTGGCATAGTTTAGTTAGGAGATAGGATTATGATCATTTAGGGCTAGCTTAGGGTCTTATTTATAGGATTAGGCAAGTGTTTTAGGCCCTTAGATCAACCCTAGGTTAGATTAGGACCATCAGATCTCGGAAGCTTCTAGAGAACAACCCAAAACACAGCCAATCCCTAAAATGGTGCACCAGGTTAAACCTGTCGAGCACCCCCTGTCGACACCCAAGTCGACAGGGCTGTCGACTTGGTCTAGCCAAGTCGACTGCCCAGTCGACAGGGCTGTCGACTTGGGTAGCCAGGCGGGAATTTTCCCCGCCTACGCCCAATGGCCCATTTTCAAAATTTGAATCCTGAATTTTAAATCTGTTTTAAACTTTGAATTTTCTGCAAACTTCATTGGGCCATAATTGGGCCATACGGACTCCGATTCTCAAAAACTCGGACTCTATTTCGCGTATTTCTCCGAGACGAACGCAATGACGCAGCCCGTTTCCCCCAATTCTCACACCTGAGATTATTTATTCTGTAATTAATAAATTTTAGCATTAACCGAAATTCGGGGTGTTACATTCTCCCCTCCTTAAAGGATTTCGTCCCCGAAATCTCTAAGCTAAGGAGAATGCATATCCTACCATCCAAACAACCATCTACTCAATCCATCAAACACGGGCATCCATTGTCCTTAAAACAATTTCTAATGATGTATGAGCATATGCAAAAAGTGTGTGTATATGTTCCCTATCTAATGTATGAACATATGCAAACCATGATAGTGCCATGCATCCAATATGTATGCGAGAGATCCCTATCGACACATACTATTTCTACATGAGTGCACAATCATTCACCAAAATGCATCATCCATGTGATAACACAACCATTATACATCCATTAATATAGTTACCTACACACAATTTTATGCAATATGCAATATGAAGTGATTGAGCCGATCTAGTGCCTAGAGTGTGTATATATGCATCCACGAGCAACCACTAGCAACCACTTGCATCCACATGCATCCATCAAACATAACATGTCTCAAACACATGTTTCAACCATAGGTTTACCCTATCTAAAGGTCAAAGATACTAATGAGAGGACATACTAAAGATAAGATAAGCACTAGACAAACGATAAAGGAGACGTTTAAAGGACATACCCTCAAAAAGGAATGGGTATTACGAACGCATCTTCGCTTCTGTCTCCCAAGTAGCATTGCTCTCTCCCCTTTTCACTTTGACTAGTCGAACCTCTCTGCTTCTCAACTTCCTAATCTCTGACCCAAGGATGCGAGTAGGAGCTCGTCGAATAATCACATCACGCTCTACCTTTACTTCTTTAAACAGGCTCGGCTCTACCGCCTCTGCGGTCTCATGTAGGCACTTCCTCACATGGAATACATCATGTACACCACTAAGTCTGTCGGGCAACTCCACCAATGGAAGATGCTCTTCCCATGTACCTCCAAAATCCAAGATACATAGCCTCAAAAGGTCTTCTAAAATACGATTCACCCTCTCGGTCTGGCCGTCCGTCTGAGGATGATATGCGGTACTCAAACACAACTGAGTCCCTACCGCCTCTTGCAAACTTTTCCCAAAACTCTCTAGTGAAGATAGGATCTCGATCGCTTACTATACTGGAAGGTACACCATGCAATCTAACAATCTCTCGAATGTAAACTGAAACTAGCCATGGAGCAGTTCTCTTACTCTTCGCGGGTATACAATGGGCGCTCTTAGTAAGTCTGTCTACTACCACCCAAATTCCCGTATTACCCTTCCTTGATCTTGGTAATCCATCGAGACACTATCCCACTTCCATAGCGGAACCTCCAATGGGTGAAGCAACCCACCGGGTTTCTTCTGCTCCGCTTTCAATTGCTAGCACACCAAGCATTTAGCGACATACTCGGCCACATCTTTCTTCATACCGACCCAAAAGAAAACTCGCTTCATGTCTTGGTACATCTTGTCCCCACCGGGATGAATGGTCATCTTCGACCGATGTGCATCATCAAGCATAGCCTTCCTCAAACCCTCGTCTTGCGGTACACAAAGTCTACCGTCTCTACGCAACCACCCCTTACCATCTAGGGTGTACCTACTCAAATGGCTGGACGACCCCCTCCTCATGAGCTTCTCTACTAACTCATCCAACTGTGGGTCGTCTCGCTGTGCCTCGCCAATTCGTCCCAAAAGAGTAGGCCTAACCTCCAAGGAGGCTAGCAAACCGGGTACAAAGTCAACGGAAGGTCTAAAGTCAAACATCGAAATAAACTCTAAGCTCCGTCGTTCAACGAACCATGAACTCGAGGACAACCTTTTTCTACTTAAGGCGTCCGCTACCACGTTACCCTTGCCAGGGGTATACGCTATCTCAAACTCATAGGATGCTAAGAATTCCATCCACCTTTGTTGTCTTAAGACAATGGGCTCAAAGAGTTTCCAACACTTCCCTAAGATGTAGGGCATGCTTTTCTCCACTTCTAGAGAAAATCAGGATATTCTCCCATACAAAATCATCACAACTATCCATCTCTCACCCAGACCTCCTTAGTCGAACTTGACATCCCCCAAATGCAAGCCCCAAAGGCCTGAACCAATATCAGACAAACACCCAAGGGATGCCTCCTTCGAATTCAGACGACCTACGTGAGATGATATTAGTAAAAATGGCTAAACAATTAAGCCCTTGTCCAACTCTGGATGTCCTCGCCAGTTTCGCTCCAAAACCACCGTTTATCCCCTAACTGGCTTTGCTCAACCTATTGAGCACATACGAAAACTTATTTCGCTCCTAGGAAAGACCAAGATGTCATTTTACAAAGACCATCTCGAACTTATTTAGGTACTCCCTGAACACCCTTCTCATCAAATCAACAAAGTATGCGGGGGCGTTCGTCAAACCAAATGGCATCACCAGCCACTCATAAAAACCATCCGGAGTCCTAAAGGTAGTCTTCTCTATACTATCCTCAGCCACTCTCAACTGATGGAACTCCGTGGCTGAGTCCACCGCGAAAACACTGAGGCGCCAACCAACTGATCCAAAAAGATCATCAATCCTCGGCAATGGGTGTCTGTTCTTCTTTGTTATCTTGTTAAACTCCCTATAACCTACACAAAGTCTGAGGGACCCATCCGCCTTCATAGCAAAAACTACTGGAGCACCCCACTCCGATATACTTCGTCTTATGAACCCCTTCTCAAGCAAATCGCCTACTTGCTAATGGAGTTCCCTCCTCTCACGAGGAGCCATGTGGCACCCTGGCCAAGATACTGGTTTGGCATTGTCTACCAGATATATTCGGAAGTCATTCTCCCGCTCCGGAGGTAAGCCCTTTACCTCCTCCAACACATCCGAGTATTCCCGGACCACTCTAACAGATCACAAACTCTTGACCAACGTGTCAAGCGATAACTTAGCATAACAGATTCCATGGGACTACAAGAGATCTCGAGAGTGTTACCCAAGCGGGTCATAAGCCTAACAACTCTTCCTTCAAAATCAAGAACGGCACCCCTACTGGATAATCAGTCCATGCCCAAAACTAACCCATAGCCCGTGAAGCCCAAAAAGCATCACATCGAAACTCAACGCTAAGTATGGCAACTTTCAAACCCAAACACATCATGGAGCCCCAATTGGGTTTGAAACAACTAAGTGATCATCTACTAACTGGTGTCTAAGTGCAGTGACTCAACTAACAATGATGAGATAAACGAACTCGATGCGTCAGAATCAAATAAAGTTCGAATCGGATAATCAAGAAATCCAAATTCCAACCTAGACGGTCCTATCCCCATCTGGTACCCTAGTCGTGAGGGAATACAACCACCCTCCAGGAGATTCCGTACCTTGCCCTTGCCTCTTTGGACAATCCTAATAAGATGTCCTATTCCTCCAAAAGGATAACTACTAGCCCTCTTCTTCCCATTCTCCACTCGTAACCTCCCATCAAAATGAGGTTTCGTCCTTCATTAAACATCAACTATTTGAGCCTTCCTCCCATCGTCTATCTAATAGGTACCTACCAGTCCTCCTCCTTCTTGAACCAACTTCTAATCCGACTAACGTCTAAGTCCCTTGAAGTGGTTTTCCATTCTTATCTATCTTAGAAAGGTCACCTATACACGGAGGGGAAACTCAAAACGAGAGAGGAAGAGATTCAAAACGGAGAATTCGAAAGATAAAGATATGGCTATCGGGGATTATGCTTTTCTTTCAAAAACCTTTCTCTCAAAAGACATGTTTTTGAAAATACTCCTTTCAAAAATATTCTTAGAAAATAGTTTTTCTAAAAATTTATCTGTTCTGGTAACCTTAAGCTCTGATACCACGTGTAACACCCCACACCCGCTACGGTCACTCTCTAAGGGAATGCCATAACATCGGTGGAGTATTTTAAGTGAATATAGAACAGAAAAATTACAACAAGACAGATATAAGTAATACTTGAGAATTTAAAACATCATTTTATTGCAGCGGAAAGTTAAACATGTTTGGTTACACCAAAACCATAAACAAGAGTCAAGTACATAATATCCATCCTGATAAAACAAAAGTACATAATCCCACTACATAACTTAATAGCCATAATAGAAAAGATAAATTGAGCTTTACATCCATGGTCCAAGCTCCAAAAGATAGATAAAGCAGTCTGATCAAAGCCCACTAGTGCTAGGCCCACTCTGATAACCTGAGGGTTGGGAAAAAGATAAAGAAACAACGGGGTCAGACATAAGTCTGAGTGAGTCCTATAACCCTAACAATACAATCATTAAAGTAATTAGGGTATGATATAAACAAGGTACGGTACCTCTGGGGATAATGACTACACTAAGTAGCCAACTAAACACAGGATGTACTAAGATAACCGAAAAGACGCATTTATCCACCCAAGGATAAGTACTAGATTGCACCACCCCAGATCTACCCACCCAAGGGTAATTCCTACACTGCACCACACCAGTTCTACCCACCCAAGGGTAATTCCTACTTAAAGGTTGATCCCACTAAGTGTATTTCGTAATTCTACCCAGTAGTTCCTTGTCCCCCTAGCTGACTATATAGGTGTTGTCTGCCCCTATCTCCACTAGGTGTACTCAGTAATTTTTAATAGTAGTTTCGTGTACCCCTAGCTGACTACATAGGTGCCGTCTGCCCCTATCTCCACTAGGTGTACCCACTACCCCCAAGCGATCGGCTCCCTACCGTAGATACCCGTGCTGGCCCCACAGTGGGGTGTATCACTCCCCAAAGTGGCAACCCGATAATCAATGGTGCACGGCTTATACCTACACGATGCAACAACGTCTTACCTACCAGCCCAGGTCCACACACGCATATGAAACCCGTTGGACTCGCGTTGCCACCGCTACCCCGTTTTGGCCTCTTATAGTCAAGCCCAATATGCGTGTCCCGTCCTCGACCTGGGTCGAGCCCACAAAGATACGTTTGGGATATTGGTTGAAATGGGCCCCCACAAGCTACTACCTAAGCTTGCCATTTTATCTAGTGCATCCCACTTAACCCCTTTTTATAATCATACCCACTTACATGTTAAGGTTTGGTTAAGTCATCTAATCATATTCCAATTGCCACTTAAAGCCCCCACAAGCTACTACTTAAGCTTGTCATTTAATTATATTTCAATTCCCACAAGCTACTACTTAAGCTTGTCATTTAATTATATTTCAATTGCCACTTAAGGCCCCCACAAGCTACTACTTAAGCTTGTCATTTTATTATATTTCAATTGCCACTTAAGGCCCCCACTAGATTTCCAACATGCTACCCAAGGCACTTACTTGATTCCCCCATGCCACCCAAGGCACTTACTTAACCCCATAATCATGTTTAATTACATGTTCCACTTTGGTTAAGTATTCTAATCGTATTTTCTATTGCCACCCAAGGCAATCCCACTAGTTTCCTTATGCCACCCAAGGCACCCCCACTAGTTACTACATGCCACCCAAGGCACCCACTTAACCCCTCATGCCCCTCTACATGCTAATTTGGTTAAGTGTTTCTTAATTAATTAAGATCGTAACCTTTGTAAAGACCTCTCACATTAGACTGTCTTTTATGGCAGCTGGATATGCCGGTCGGTTCCGGGCAACCTTACACCATAACCGAGTCTAACCTCGTGTCTTTACACTTTTCACGTATTTAGTTTATGACTAAGACCTCTCACATTGGGCCAATCATTTGTAGCCGCTGGATTTGCCGGTCGGTTCCGGGCAGTCTTATGCTACAAAAGGGTCCAACCTCGTGTCTTAGTAGATTAATTACACCTAATTAATCACCCCCATAATTTGTATTAATTATCCCTAATTAATTACAAATATTTAAGAATATGGGTAGACCTAACTCAATAGGTAAATTCCCAATTCCATAATATGGGTAGACCTAACTTAATAGGTAAATTCCCAATTATGTCCATCCACTTTACGGTATGTTTAATTATACCCACTTCACACAATTTTATGTGTTCATTTATTTTTACCCCATCGTCCCCACGTAAATACGTTAACATGACATACTTCAAAAAAGAAGATTCATCATACACACAATGGGTTCAACTTAGCATATCATTAGCATTACCATGGGTTTAAAAGGTGTCAACTTGTATATATGACCACAAACCCAACTTGCATAAATAACCACCCCAAACTTGCATGAATCACATATGTCATGAAGATGGTAACTTGCTTAAATGTTCATGTTATAGACCTATCATAAAGGTGTCAACTTGCATACAAGTCATAGGTCTAAAAGGGACGAACTCGCACATGTACTTATGTCATACATAAAGGCAAACTTGCATATGAACTTGCATCATAACTTGCATATGAACTTGCATCATAACTTGCATATGAACTTGCATCATAACTTGCATATGAACTTGCATCATAACTTGCATATGAACTTGCATCATAACTTGCATATGAACTTGCATCATAACTTGCATATGACCAAACACTTAGCATGCATAAACCAAAATACTTAGCATGCATAAAACAAAATACTTAGCATGCATAAAACCAAATACTTAGCATGCATAAAACCAAATACATAACTTGCATATCATGTTACATATAACTTGCATATACTCTCACATATAGTTTGCATAACATGTTACATATGCATAAATGTTCAACATAGTGTTTTGCATCATAAAACATGGCATTAAACTTGCATATAGCACAAAACTTGCAAAACACATAACATACACTATACTAAACTTGCATAAACACATTTATCCACAAACATAACCATCTCTTATCATATCCTACCATAATCAATTTAACAATTGATTATTAAAGCTATAGGAACTCACCACTAAGCTCCCATAAGCAAACCCTTGCCACAAATTACCCAAAAACTCTAGCCTTGGACATAAAGCTTGCAACTTGATGATGAATGCAAGCTAATGATTGCCTAAACAACTCAAAGATGCTTATATGAACATGAAAGCCTTCATAGAAATAGTTTCATAAGAGGATGGAGGCTAGGGTTTTGGGTGGAGGCCATGATCATAGAAAATTTTGGCATAGTTTAGTTAGGAGATAGGATTATGATCATTTAGGGCTAGCTTAGGGTCTTATTTATAGGATTAGGCAAGTGTTTTAGGCCCTTAGATCAACCCTAGGTTAGATTAGGACCATCAGATCTCGGAAGCTTCTAGAGAACAGCCCAAAACACAGCCAATCCCTAAAATGGTGCACCGGGTTAAACCTGTCGAGCACCCCCTGTCGACACCCAAGTCGACAGGGCTGTCGACTTGGTCTAGCCAAGTCGACTGCCCAGTCGACAGGGCTGTCGACTTGGGTAGCCAGGCGGGAATTTTCCCCGCCTGCGCCCAATGGTCCATTTTCAAAATTTGAATCCTGAATTTTAAATCTGTTTTAAACTTTGAATTTTCTGCAAACTTCATTGGGCCATAATTGGGCCATACGAACTCCGATTCTCAAAAACTCGGACTCTATTTCGCGTATTTCTCCGAGATGAAAGCAATGACGCAGCCCGTTTCCCCCAATTCTCACACCTGAGATTATTTATTCTATAATTAATAAATTTTAGCATTAACCGAAATTCGGGGTGTTACAAAAAAGGAGTTCGTTTAAGAAAACATTATTTAAAAATTTAATATAGTCATTGGCCAATCATATTTTTCCTTTCATAAATTTTTTTTTTTAAAAAAAAGAGAACCCCCCCCCCCGATCAACGGCGAAACGCGTTCACCACCTTCTCTCCTCCGCCGCCGCCGCTACCGCCACCTACAGCCTTCGTCGCCGCCACCATCTGACGCGCCCCAGCCTCCTCTTCAAATCCGACCCAACCGCCGCCCCCCTCGTCGCCTCCTCCGCCTGTATCGACGCCAGGAAGTCGAACACTTCCCGCCGCCGCCCTGAACGCCACCGACCACCGAACGCCACCAAACCACCACCGATTTAAAGCCCTCTCTCCCCTCTTCCACGTCCAACTTCCTGATCGTCCCCACGTGCCACGGATTTCTCGAAAATTGTAAACCTAGTTTTGAAGCTCGTGAAAGTGAGTTTTTCTTTGATCTTTACACTTTGAAAAATCATATCTTTTTGGTGTGTTGACGAAATTCGATGAAACAGGAAACATCGAGACCGCAAGGAAGCTCTCTACCCAATAGAAGAAGCTGCGGATTTTTCTAACATCGTATCGATTTTTAGCGCTCAGAAAACCAAGGTGAGAAATCTAAATTAACGTGAAATTGAATGGAAAATGTCGTGTATAATTTATATAAGCGAAATATAAATTACATACGTGTTGTATACCTCATGTACATGCGTAGTGTAAGCTATATAAGCGAAGTATGAATTTTTACATGCATAGAATAATTGATATATGTGTTGAAATGCAAGTGAAATATAGCAAATATATATTATATTATATATATATATACTCCCCTCGTCCACAAACCATGGACGATATTTATTGTGGTGAATTGGTGTGAAATATTGGATGAAAAATACGAATGGTTGAATAATTGTTTGTGGTTGATATTGTTTGGTTGTGGTTGAAAAATACCCATTGGTGATTGAAATGAATTGGAAAAATTTGTGGAAATAAAAATAAACATGCCGCCTACGTGCGAATTAGATGCATGAATCTCCATTGTCAAAAACCGCGAGGTTTTAAGGTAGAGCGAGGAGCCGTACTAGGGACGGTGCCGGTTTTAACTACCCTGCCGTTATGCTGCCGAAATTTTGAATAATCTTTGTGTGTTAGAATTATTTTCATATTTTGAAATTATTTTCATGCATAGAAATTAAAGTCATATATTGAAACTATGTCCATGTGTGGAAATATTCATGTGTTGAAAAGTGTTGTATGAAAATTAAATTCATTTGTGAATGAGTGAAGTGTTTAAACAATAAAAATCACATTTTTATGTATATATGAAGTATGAAAAATATTCGCCTTATATAAATAATTTCAACCATAAAAATCCCATCTTTCTAATATGAACAACATAAATAAAGTGTCCATGTGTGGAAATACTCATTTGTTGAGAAGTGTGTGTAGTGGAAAAGTTCATGTGTTGAATAAAAAGATTGAACGATAAAAATTACATTTTTATTGAAACTATGAAGTGTTGAAACCATACATTGGTTGAATAAATATTTTAAATGATAAAAATATCATTTTTATCATATGTGTGATATGCTAAAGATATGCGGACGTTGAAATAAATATTTGTGATAGAAATATTATTTTTAACATGCATAGGAACTAAATAAAATAGTCATGTGTTGAAATCTATTTTAGTTCGCCAAAATTATCATCTTTGAAATGTGAAGTGTTAAAAATAGCCACTTGTTCAAATAAACGTGCATGAGTTGAAATATACATTAACTAGCTAATGATAGGATTTTAGCCTATGCATGCAACATTAGAATGAATGGTGTTTTTAAACCAAAGCAAATCAAATATGAAATTGAATGGAAAATGATAAATGTTAGAAATTTTATATATGTACATGCATATCTATTGAACAGGTTAAAGCAAAAGGGGCTAGAGAAGAGAAATAGAATTTTGTGCCCGACAAATAGGTACACATTTACCGCTTTGTTTGGGTGATGATTTTATGAGCCTGTTGGCTAGCCGCTTGGCTTTTTCTTTTTCTTTTTGATATGAGACGCCCGTGTGGCTATTTGGGAATTTTCCCAGACCCTCCCGTACAAAGGAGGTTATGGCGAAATTTTCCAAAATTTAAAGGCGTTAGTGAAATAATTGAAGTGGAAACGATATAGGAATTTTTGAATGAACTATATTTATATAAATATATAGATATAAATAGAATTAAAACGAAACGTGGCCGTGCAGTTCATATTTTGAAACCGTAATTTCAAACGACTAGTGCGGAAGATCCGACCATTGGATTTTCCCGAAACCTCAACCGTTGGGTTCGCCTTGGAAATATCTTTCCAACGGCACCAACTTTGTGAAGATCCGACGGTTGGATTGTCTGAAACGTTTAATTCAAAACTGAAGAAAAACAGCGCCAGAAACGATTATATTTATATATATATAAATATAATTTAATTAAATCGAATAACGACGCTGCAGTTCGAAAATTGAAATCGTAACTTCAAATGGTTAGTGTGGAAGATCCGACCGTCGGATTTTCCCAAAACTGAAACCGTTGGATTCGTTTTGAAATGACCTTCCTAATGATGTGAAATTTGTGAAGATCCAACGGTTAGATTTTCCTATAAGTGTAAAACAAAATTAGGGGAAAGCAGCGCCAGTGCATCGACACAACCTGAAACGTCGTTTAATTAAATATGGCCGTTTTAAATTAAATAAAAATGGCGATATATCGTTATAAAGTACTATAGACGATATAGAGTGGAAATAAACCAATTTTGTTGTGTTTGCTTGATATGTGATGGTTGAATGTATTTGACATGAAAATTATAACTAAATAACTGAAATGTGAATGTTGAATAGTCCAACCATGTGAATAATTGATTTGAAAATCTAAATATACGTGGGTTATTTGAAAAGGCCGAGTTTATCTCATTTCAAATAATCGATCGACGTTGAGAAGTCGAAGAGTCGAAGACGACTGAAGACCGACGATCTCCACATTGGATGGATGGGCGCTACTGATGCTCGTGATTGGAGTAGCTACCATGAAGGAATTGAAGTAGTAGCCGTCCAAACATATTGTTGATTGTACGGATATGCGAGGAATTGGTGCCTCCGGTTTCGTTCAGACCCAGAACGGACTTGTAAATGGACTGTGTGTCTGACATTGGATTTTGTTCTGTGTTGATTGATCTCTGTTAAATATATATCTGTTTGGCGGCGGAGAATTTATTCTTTTGCTTAACGCCCTTCTCTGAGACATACGAGCTCAGAGGTTATGTATTGACAGAAATCAGTCGCATGGAGTGGATTGCCTGTGTGGCACGCCTAAGTGGCATATGATCAAGGCTTCTGTTGCAAAGCAAAGTCTTGTGGTTGATGATCAAAGCATGGTCTGTGTGACGTAGCTTTGTGTATAACGCGAATTCGCGAGCCTCACACCTCGGTATGAGTCAAAAACGGGAGACGGACCGCTGGGAGTGCACGACGTTTCTTTCTAGCTATGGTGGTGTCAGTGACCTACTAGCCCTGACATTATATATACTTTTCACCTGTGTGGTTGTTGGAATGCGAGGCGCCTCGATTATAGGTCTGTAAGGACCGGGAAACGTGTGTTCAGGAATAACTAATCCTCAAAAGTAAGAGAGGACCGGCCCAGCCGATTCCAAGGATCATAGTGGGGTCCTGGGACATTTGCTAGAGTGTCTCGAACGGAGAGGAGCTTGCCCCTTGCCTCGACTCATGAAGGAATCCAATTTCCGATACGAAATATGTGAATGTGATTGTATTACTAGTATGGCGACATAGTAGATGGTAGCTATGCCACCTAGGATTGATATTTATGATTGAATTGCTTTTGAAACATATATGCACTAGTAATAATATCAAACACTTTTGTTTTATTCGTATGAAGCATCTTTGGCCATTATAAGGTAAAAACTCTATCCTCCGGCTTGCGTTGCATTGTGTGATGGGACCTGAGTCTTATAATGGCTTCATTTTATAAAAAGCATTGCGTTGATTTAATCATTTATTTTATTTCATGCACTAGCACTCATTGGAGTAAACCCGTTCCGCGAAAGTGGCGTGGTCCTTTGATTTGCCTTATTATTGTTGTTAATAAGTTGAGTAGATTTCTCATACCAGTCCCATGACTGACTCGTAGTTTGTTTCACCTTGCAAACTCGGGTGCCCTCATTTTCACACGGGCAGCTTAGTTACAGGTTTCTGACGCATCTTTTGGCTCATGGCGAGGCTTGACTACACCGTGCTGACTTGGATTTTCTCCGCCATTATTGTATCTATATTATGATTCCGCCATTGGCGATGTAGACTGATATTTATTTTGAGTACTCTTTATGTATGATTCCGCCTCAGGCGATGGTGACTGATTATGTATCATTATGCACTAAGTTGTATCCTGTACTGTGCTTCTCTGATGTGATGATATCTATATGATTCCGCTGTCATATGTGTGCAAATTATTCTATTTTCTGTTTATGCTATTATCTGTGATCTGCTAATGATGATTAATGTGTTATATTCCAATGATTATCCTTAACACCGTGTCACGGGGTTTTGGGATCGTCACAGCTGTGATTGGATTGTCATGTATTGATGTGTTGTATATAAAAATTATTTATATAAAATAAATATATTAATTATTGTGAAATGAAAACAAAATAAATATTCATTTATAAACCGGACGGTTTGTTTATGTACACTGATTTGACTGATATAGATTGGGACGATAAATTTTACACATCGCCCAACTGCACAAATAATAAACAGTATTTGTTGTTTGAAAACCCCACACGGGTATTGGGATAATATTTGACATACACTGATCCCGATAATTAGTGGTATATCAATCGATGGATTGACAGACTGTATAAGCGTTATTTATTTATTTTAATGCTTATACAGTTATAGAATGCACTCTGGATGTTGTATGAATTTTTAATGATTGTTTATCGTTATTATTGTATACATGTGATGTTGAAATCCATATAAATAAAATTATATGGTAATTGACTGAGTCTGATCCCAGTTCAGAATTATCGAATATTTTAAAATAATATTCAGAAAACATTGGAATGTGAAGCCGTGTTAAGTAGTTAAACGCCATTTCAACACGAACGGGATTTTCTGCCGATTTTATTCATTCTATAATGAATATCGAAAAGTGATTTCAAAATCTGATATTTTGAAATGAATTTGTAATTCAAATTAAATTGAAGTGAATTTGAAATTCGAATTAAATTGAAGTGAATTTGAAATTCGAATTAAATTGAAGTGAATTTGAAATTCGAATTAAATTGAAGTCAATTTGAAATTCAAATTAAATTGAAGTGAATTTGAAATTCGAATTAAATTGAAGTGAATTTGAAATTCGAATTAAATTGAAATGAATTTGAAATTCGAATTAAATTGAAATGAAATTGAATTGAAATCGATTTAAAATGAATTCAAAACATATTGAAATGGAATTGAATTGAAATCGATTTAATATGAATTCAAAACGGATTGAAATGAAATTAAAATTGAAACTGAATTGAAATTGATTTGAAATGAATTTAAAACGAATTTATATTGGAATATTCAATTTTGATTTGAATTTAAAATGGAAGTGAAAATCGTTTTTGAAACGAATTTAAAACGATTTATAAAATTCTTTTTAAATGGAAATCGACGAAATATATAGTATAAATATATTATATATATTATAATGGCCTGAATAGAGCGCGCCGTGCAGCGACAGTTCGCGAATTTCGACCATTAACTTCAAATGGACGTTACGGGAGATCCGACCGTCGGATTCTCCTAATACCGGAACCGTTGGGTTCGTATCGAAAAGAGCTTTCCAATGAATACAAGAGATTTGAATTCTAATGGTTAGATTTGGAGATATGTCCAAATCAATTTCAGAAAAGGTCGCTATGGATGCAGTTCGGTGGTCGTTATTGGAAACCGACTATACGGGCGATAATAAAATTATTAAAAATATGGAAAAATTATGTATAATCATAATAAACGATTTGGAAAGATTTTAGGTGAAAAATTCCAGTTTTGAAAAGATAAAAATATATTTTTATCGAAATGAACTAGTTATTATCTAGCATAATTATTTATTTATTTTTAAATAAATATGTTAGATTTGGAAATGGTTTTAAAATAACCAGAATTTTCCAACAAATAAATTGGAATGGATTTGAAACGAAATTATCTTTGGAATATTTCGATATTGGATTCCGTGATTACACAGATATTGTGGAGGAATTTGGAAGACATATATATCGTTATTCCAATACGATATTTGTTGGTTTAAGAATTTGATATGCAATATAAGCCGATATATTTTCTATTCAGAGCCTTATATTTGATATCAAATTGGATTTTGGGTTTATCGTGAATGGTGTTTTAAATAACACCTGTTCTTTAACCTGATTAACAATGGAAATGGGATTTTGGGTTTGTCGTGAATGGTATCTTTAAAAATACTATTCTTAAACCCAATGGAATTAAGGGAATTAGAAACTAACTGGAGATTAGCTAAGTTGAATGGTTTCCTGGGTATTGATCTGATGTTGGTTTCGGCCTTTGGGGTTAATACTTAGGGAATTGTTCTCTTACTAATTTACGGTTAGAGACTGATGGAATGGAATGTGATTTTGGGTTCATCGTGAACCGTGTTTTAAATAACATTGGTTCTTTAACCCAGTTAAAAAGATAAGATTAAAGAATAAATTTTAAAGAATTTATCTTTGATAAAATTAATGCGAAGGAGGCGTATGATGTGTTGTTATAACACTTGATTATAAGATACACGGGTTATTCGGAAAGGCCGGGTTTATACCCATTCTGAATAACTGGTTCGACGATAAGTCGAAGAGATTGAAGACGGTGCAAGACCGATGATCTTCACATCGAATGGATGGGTGCTACTGATGCTCACGATTGGAGTAGCTACCTTGAAGGGGCTAAAGTGGTAGCCGTCCGGACGTACTTGTTGATTGTACGGGTATGCAAGGGCCTCTCCCCTGTATTGGACATATGAGGGAGGAATAAGATGCCTCCAGTTTCGTTCAGACCTAGAACGGACTTGTAAATGGATGGTGTGTCTGACATTGTATTCCTTTATACTGTATTCGTTGATCTCTGCTAAATATATATCTGTTTGGTGGCGGAGAATTTATTCTCTTGCTTAACACCTTTCTTTGAGACGTACGAGCTCAGAGGTTATATATTGGCAGAAATCAGCGATACGGTATGGATTGATAGTGTGGCATGCTGAGATGTAGTGATCCAAACTTTTGTTGAAAAGCAAAGTTTGGTGGATGATGATCAAAGCGCAGCTTTAATATAGCATGGCTTTGTGTAGCGTTAATTCGCGATCCTCACAACCCGGTATGGTGGTAAACTGATGGTTAGATCAGTATGCTTTTTAGAGGATGGGCACCTTAGAGGTGTCGTGGATTCGGTCGACCGAGGTGAGGGATAGAGTAAGCGGTGTTTTCTCTCGCCGGGACATAGGCCGCAGTGATACTCGATTTCCCAAAAATGCAGATGTGCGTTACGGTGTTTTCTCTCGTTGAGACGTAAGCCGTTGTGGATTGTACTACGCGATCGATCTTTCGAATCAGAAGCTACCATGATGGAAATCCAATTTCCAAGTACGACATTTTTCAGTTTTGATTGTATACTATAAATGGCGACATAGTGGTATGGGACATTCATGCCGCCTATGATTGATACATTTATATTTGAAGTTGTTTTCTTCACTTACAGTAATAATAAAAGATAGAATTTCGCGTATCAAGCATTATTTGGCTATTATAAGGTAAAACCCTATCCTTCGGCTTGCGTTGCATTGTGTGATGGGACTGGGTCTTATAATAGATTCATTGTTCTTTATTTAGCATTGTGCTATTTGTTATATGCACTGGTATTCTTGGGGTTAAACCCATTTCGTGTTATATGGCGTGGTCCCTTGATTTACCTAACTTTAAAAATCAAAATAATAACTATTTTAGTTCTCACACCAGTCACATGACTGACCTGGAGTTTATTGTTTTAACCTAAACTCTGGGTGCCCCTATTTTCCATGCGGGCAGCTAGTAGTTGGGTTTTGCAGATATTATATTCACAGGATCCTGGTTTACAGCTGAAGCGATATTCGGAAAGCTCTGCATCTGTGTATCTGTTTTCAGTTGTGCTTTGTATTATTTTCCGCTGCGATGTATTTAAATATAATTTAAATCTTTGATATTTTCTGTGTAATATTTATTCATACTCTGTTATATTCTTGTATTCTGATGGAATTGTTGTAATAAGCAATGAAATGTTCTTCTGTTTGTGTTCTGATTTGTTATGTTCTCAAAGCAATTCGGGCTTTCCTTTACAGTGAAGTTTGGGTCGCCACAAACCATGTGAGTCATAGGTTTGCCGTCGATCTTCATCACTCTTCTTCTCCAACAATATTTGTAGTCATCTAGATATTCTTTCCATTTCTCAATAAGGTTATTGATTCAATTGTATTTTGTATTTTTTTTTGTTTTGATCCATTTAGTGTAAACAAAATTTGTTTTTGGTGAATCAATAAAGAGGGCGGTTGGGTGGAATATTTGTGTATTGTAGTTATTTCCGATCCATTGTATTGTTATTTTCAATAAAATTCATCTTCAAATGATTGGGTGAAAAAGATCCCTTTTTTCTGGTGTTTTGTCAAACTTCCGCTGCACGCAAAACCCTAACAGTTGGTATCGGAGCTCAGATCATCGTATAGCTGGGAGTGATTTTGGATTGAAGATAGTAGATATCGGCGATGATGTTGCTTTCGTAGATGACTATTTTTTTAGGTAGATGTTAGGGGATTTAAAAGCTTATAATGGTGGATGTTGCATGCCTCAATGGTCTGATTGATGGAGATACGAAAAAACACTCATAAAAAAGAAGGCGGGTGACGGATGAAGAATCTAGTCCGCAGTAAGGTGGAGAGGTTAATATAGTCACTGCTGATGGTCCTAAGATGGAGGATCATGGTATCGACAGGGGTCCAGATGTTGATGATGCTCGAGGGATCCCGGAGATGAAGAGATCATGTCAAGTGGAAGACGGGTGTCGATGTGGAAAAATCCACAAGTTAGAGATCTTGTGTTATTGCAAGCACTTCTTGACCGTTAGTTTTGCGTGGTGCAGCTCAGATGGTAGATGCATCTTCTGCAGGTGGTGGATTGTGTTTGTAATTGAGGTGTGGTCGTAGTCCTTTCAAATCGACTGGGTGTGATTGTTTCCCTGAAATAAATTGAGTCTCTGTACTCCGGAAATACGTGGAGTGTATCTCTTTGCCTGAAAATCGAGGTTGATTTTAATTGAGAGTAGGTGTCGTTGAAAGAACTATGTTGACTTGTTTGAAGATTGTTGGAGATATGTGATATTTGAATCAAGGTAAAGTGTTGAATTTTTGATTCAAATATTTTATGAAGAGGATGTAATCAATTAACTGATTTGATTGATTGATCAATTAATTGATTTGATTGAATGATTGATTGATTTTATCATAGAAGGAAAGAAATGAATGACTATATTCTGGAGATATTTTGAAGGAGCAATTTGAATGTTTGCCTAAGTCTTCTGTTCTCTTATATATGAAGCCTTCTTGGTTAGATCAAATATCAAGTAACCATGTGAGTCATAGGTTTGTCGTCGATCTTCATCGCTCTTCTTCTTCAACAATATTTGTAGCCATCTATATATTCTTTTCATTTCTCAATAAGGTTATTGATTCAATTGTATTTTGTTTATTTTTTGTTTTGATCCATTGAGTGTAAACAAATTTTTTTTTTGGTGAATCAATAAAGAGGGTGGTTGGGTGGAATATTTGTGTATTGCAATTATTTCTGATCCATTGTATTGTTATTTTCAATAAAATTCATCTTCAAATGATTGGGTGAAAAAGATCCCTTTTTTCAGGTGTTTTGTCAAACTTCCGCTGCGCACAAAATCCCAACAGTTGGTATCGGAGCTCAGATCATTGCATAGGTTGGAGTGATTTTGGATTGAAGATTGTAGATATCAGAGATGATGTTGCTTTCGTAGATGACTATTTTTGATGGTAGATGTTAGGGGATTTAAAAGCCTATGATGGTGGATGTTGCGTGTTTCAATGGTATAATTGATGGAAATAAGAAGAAACCCTCAGATATGGATGAGGGAAGAGGGAAAATGGAAAAAGACAAAAAAGAAGGCGCGTGACGAATGAAGAATCTAGTACGCAATAAGGTGGAGAAGTTAATATAGTCATTGCTGATGATCCTAAGGTGGATGATCATGGTATCGATAGGGGTCTAGATGTTGATGATGCTCGAGGGATCCCGAAGATGAAGAGATCATGTCAAGCGGAAGACGGTGTCGATGTGGAAAAATCAACAAGTCAGAGATCTTGCGGTATTGCAAGCACTTCTAGACCGTTAATTTTGCGCGGTGCAGCTCAGGTGGTAGATGCATCTTATACAGGCGGTGGATTGTGTTTGTAATTTAGGTGTGGTCGTAGTCCTTTCAAATCGACTGGGTGTGATTGTTGCCCTGAAATCAATTGAGTTCCTGTACTCCGGAAATATGCGAGGTGTATCTCTTTGCCTGAAAATCGAGGTTGGTTTTAACTGAGAGTAGGTGTCGTTGAAAGAGCTAGTTGACTTGTTTGAGGATTGTTAGAGATATGTGATATTTGAATCAAGGCGAAGTGTTGAATTTTTTATTCAAATATTTTATGAAGAAGATGTAATCAATTGACTGATTTGATTGATTGATCAATTAATTAATTTGATTGACTGATTAATTTTATCATAGAAGGAAAGAAATGAATGATTATATTCTGGAGATATTTGAAGGGGCAAATTGAATATTTGCCTAGGTCTTCTATTCTCCTATATATGAAGCCTTCTTGGTTAGATCAAATATCAAGTACCCATGTGAGTCATGGGTTTGCCGTCGTTCTTCATCGCTCTTCTTCTCCAACAATATTTGTAGTCATCCAGATATTTTTTCCATTTCTCAATAAGGTTATTGATTCAATTGTATTTTGTTTATTCTTTGTTTTGATCCGTTAAGTGTAAACAAAATTTGTTTTTAGTGAATCAATAAAGAGGGCGGTTGAGTGGAATATTTGTGTATTGCAATTATTTCCGATCCATTGTATTGTATTTTCAATCAAATTCATCTTCAAGTGATTAAATGAAAAGATTCCTTTTTCTGGTGTTTTGTCAAACTTCCGCTGCGCACAAAACCCCAACATCAGTTTCCAAACATACGGATTTCATCCACAAAGACACGTAATCGCTATGAAGGAGTGCAATAATTTTATATTCTAGATCATTAGAGATTTTGAAGGCGCATATTCAAGGGGAAGTGTTATAATACATATGAATGAATATGCCATTATACCCTTATTTTAGTCGCACATCTTGAGATACGTTATATCTTAGGCTTAAAATGTTAAATATGTAGGAGCTTTATAATGGAAATGATGAATCAGTCTACAATGAATATATTTTTCTTTATTTTATTCTTCGATGGTTTCTTATATTTATATATTTTATATATCATTTGACAAATTTAAATAGATTAATTTAAAATGTAACAAAATTTAGATCAATCATGATCGTCGATTAATTTAAAAATACAACAAAAAAGTTTCTTTTAAATTATGGGGATGGCTATTTAAACAAAAAATTAGACACAAAGTCTCAACCGTTAGATCTTTTTGTTCTTATATGAAGTAATGGAATTCAGGGAGCAATCCAACGGTGGAGATCAATTGTGTTACTTATTATGTCTAAATTTCATGTTTAAATAGATTCTTCCTTGAATTATATAATCAAATGGTTGTGCAGTTATATTAGTATGGGTATTGTTAAAGAGACTCTTTATTTGATTAAGAGGAGGATAATTTTAAGGGGACTGGAACATAATTTTTTGTTTGTTAAGGGACGTCTGGTTTGTTAAAAAAAGAGACCTAACTACCCTTAGCTCGTCACTTATGTTAAACCCTAACTTACTGAATTCAACACAAGTGACAAATGTGTGAATTACTAAACATCTCAATTACACAAAT
Source organism: Allium sativum (assembly GCA_030737875.1). Classification (NCBI taxonomy): domain Eukaryota; kingdom Viridiplantae; phylum Streptophyta; class Magnoliopsida; order Asparagales; family Amaryllidaceae; genus Allium; species Allium sativum. Next base: position 384,975,483 of record CM060915.1, read on the forward strand.
TTGATACATCATACTAGATAAAAGTTTTCGTTCTGCATTTATTCTAAATTAACCTGTAACGACCCGGGTTTTCGCGATCCTGGTTATCGACACCAAACACGATGTCGACTAATCAAGCATCGAAAATACCGGATAGTCCATGAAAGAAATTAGAGGGTGAGAATAGATAAGATAGAAACTTAGAATAGAAGAAGAAGAACATACAACATCAGAGTAAATACGAATCTCACAACAAAACGAACAATATATAATAGATACATAACTTTGAAATAAAATCAGTATATGTATACAGTAACATTTTCAGAGTATAACACTTACAACACAGCGGAAATAACTATAGCTATATAATCCTGAAGCCTCCTGCTCCAAGCTCTCCAAGTATATCTGAAAAATCCTGACTACTTGACTGCCCGTACAAAATTGGACACCCAAGAGTTTAGGAAAACAAAACAAAATAAACTCTGGGTCAGTCATGGGACTGGTATGAGTAAACAATTTAAAACAGTTTGGGGAAAATAACGATATCTCATAAGACCACGCCGTATAACGGAACGGGTTCTTCCCTTATGAGAATCCAAATAAATTTGATTTAAGTTTCAAATCATTTTGAAAGAAACAATGATCTTTTATATCAAAACTCTTTTGATATTATATTAGTGTCTATCAAGCACAATATAATAATCATCTTGCAGAACGCTTTCATCTCACGTTCCGCATATATAGTATACAATCAAAACCGCGAGCACTTATTGGATAATGGATTACCAACTATGCCAAGGTATGGAACCACCTTCTGATAGTGTACCTCTAGAGAGGAATACACTGGGTTCAACAAAAACATCTTGCAACTCGGCCACACATGACCGACCACTCATTTCGCTTGAGTGTATCGAATGTATATCACCAACGGTTGGGATCAGCAACCGTTTCCCGAATGGGACAACATCGACAATAGATTATAGAATGAAATGAATATCTCTAGATAGGTGATAATACACCCTAATTAGCAGCCAACCACTTTGCCATGCTGCCTACCCGATTTTTGTCATTTCCCGGTTGTGAGGCTAGAGGCCACGCTTATCTCTGACAGATCACACATTTATTCACTTTGAATGTCACATCGTCATACCCGCCAAATCACAAATTGATTTCCCAAAATATACAACGGGTATACAGCTAAGAGAAACGAATTCCTCCGCCACCAAACGTACATACGTTTGAAGAGATCAACTTACGCGATCTATTAAATATACTCTGTCAGACATTCTTCCATACAGGTTGTCCTGGGACTGGACAAACCGAAGGCACTATTCTGTAAATCCATCTTAGGCAATTGCTACCTAGGATCGTTAGAACAGCTCTTGCATAAATCCATTTTTAATTTTCTTCATCATATTTGATTCGCAATGCTAACACCCATACAGAGTGGTTTTCAGGTCATGAATCTGATCCCGGTCTCTCCGTATTGACGACGAAAAAATGATCAAAAACTTCGATAGTCGGTGATTTAACTATCAAAGAAAACATGTGTACAAACAACGATATTATTTCCAGATGGAAATTCTATCGATCAATCATCAATCATCATTTATTTCTTAAATTAATTTATCATTAATTTATTCATTCTCCATTTCCTGTTTCCGTATATATACAGAAATTCTTATTTTCTAAATTTAGAAAATATACGATATTAACATTGGAAAACATTTCCATATTTACTCCCCTTTCTTATTTTCTATATTAGAAAACATTTTTGATTTTATTTGGAAAATATTTCCAAAACTCCTTCATTGGATTTAAACAGATGTTTAAATCAAACATCGCTATGCCAACTCAAACCATTATACTCGTTAACTAAATTCACTTAACCAATCTTCACTGTCAAACCTTAACCATTCCTTAGTTAAAAACGAAGCCAATCAAGTTGGGGTATAACTACCTCTCAAACCTTAACTGAACAACATTTCTAACTTCAAAACAGACAAGGTTCACCTTTTAAATCTTTAACAAACTTCCTTACGTGACTCTCTTTCGAATAAATCTCTATTCGATAACTCTTTCCTTCGAATAAACTATATTCGATAATCTCTCTTCGAATAGCCATATTCGATTAACTCTATTCAATTAACACTATTCGATTAACTCTAATCGATTTACTCTTATCAGTTAGCTCTATTTGATTAACTCTATTCTATTAACTCTATTTGATTAACTTTATTGGATTAACTCTATTTGATTAACCCTAATCTATTAACTCTATTGGATTAACTCTAATCAATTAACTATATTGGATTAACTCCTATCAATCAACTCCTTTCGAATAAACTATATTTGATTAACTCCTTTCGAATAAACTATATTCGATTTACTCCTTTAACTCTATTCGAATAAACTATATTCGATTAACTCCTTTAACTCTATTCAAATAAACTATATTCGATTAACTCCTTTAACTCTGTTCAAATAAACTAAATTCGATAACTCCTTTCGAATAACTAATATTCGATTAACTCCTTTTGAATAACTAATATTCGATAACTCCTTTCGAATAACTAATATTCGATAACTCCTTTCGAATAACTAATATTTGATAATCCTTTCGAATAACTAATATTCGATTAATTCTTTTCGAATGACTAATATTTGATAACTCCTTTCAAATAACTAATATTCGATAACTCCTTTCGAGTAACTAATATTCGATAATCCTTTCGAATAACTAATATTCGATTAATTCTTTTTGAATGACTAATATTCGATAACTCCTTTCGAATAACTAATATTCGATAACTCCTTTCGAATAACTAATATTCAATAACTCCTTTCAAATAACTAATATTCGATTAATTCTAATTCGATTAACTCTAATCGATTAACTCTAATTGATTAACTCTAATACGATTAACTCTAATTCGATTAACTCTAATCGATTAACTCTAATACGATTAACTCTAATCGATTAACTCCAATTCAATTACTTTAATTGATATCCACTCTAAACAATCTTCTCATAATGCTTTTATATCTCGTTAATTCCCTTTTATAATCCTATTTATTTTCCAAATAAATATTTCTTTTATAATTTTATTTATTTAACCAATAAATATTTCCTTTTCAATTCTATTTATTTAACAAATAAATATTATTTTTCATTTCTACTTATTTAACAAATAAATATTCTTTTTCAATTGTATTGATTTAACAAATAAATATAAATGTTTTACAAATATTCCCTCTTCAATTCTATTTGTAAATGTTTTACAAATATTTCCTTTTCAATTCTATTTGTAAATGTTTTACAAATATTTCCTTTTATAAAATCCTTTGATTTTATAATCATTTTCTTTTATAAAATTCTTTGATTTTATAAATATTTCTTTTTCAATATAACATTGAAAATTTCCTTTTTAACATTCCAGTATTCCTCATGGTATTTAACGTACCATATAACAATGATCAATATCATTCAAACATACAAAATCAGCAACAGATTTCATATCACATCATATAACACAATATATGAAAAACAGTAAAATAAATGTTGAGGAATCCAGTTGGATTCCTCCGACCTGTTTCCCTGCATCCACAGATGTTACACAATATAATTTACATCAATTTCATTTCAATATGAAATATTCTGATAAACATAATCAATATTTGATTAATGATATATATATATATATAACTATATCGATATTTTCAACCAATCAATTAACAGTTCAACCAAACAGTCAACACACAACAATCAATCATCATTTATCAATACTATATTATACTTATAAAAATATAAACTGTACAGAGTTAGTGAGATTTACTCACATTGTCCGTTAATCGTTAAATAACGATTACGGTCGTTGATTCAGATTAGTCTTTTTATTCTGCCGTAAACCCAGACAAGCTCCGAACCATCCCAAACCAATTCCATGGTGTAGTGTCCGTCCATACGATCCTGTCGTATCTTGTTTTGTCTAATTCCGATATCATACGAGAGAGTTATGCATTATACAAGTTATATGATTATTTAAATAGTTTTAAAACAATTAACTTGAATTTATTTTAACATTTGGGCTCACCCTTTTAAACTAGGCCCATACTAACTTCTGAAAAGCCCAGACCCGCCCCTTATTTGCTTCCTTCTTCACCAATATACAGACGTCCGCTCTAGTTAAAAACCATCATCATTCTTCTTTGATTACTCCATCACTGCTCCACTAAGTTCTCAAACGAAAATCACCTTGATATTCCTCTTCAAATTTTCATGTTCTTCATCGCCATTTGAACACCGTTCCATCATCATGGAAATTTGCGATCAGCAATACTTCCCTTTCATTGCTGAAAAACCTGCGTCACCCATTTCTCACACAACCATCATTTGCCATGCCTGAATCCTTACTCCCCCACAATCCCCTGTTCACAAACCGAACCACTCCATCAACTCCTCTTCTCAGTCTCTCCTCATTTTGGCTAACTGTCCCTCCGTCTTAAGCCATACTTGCTGCTCGAAAAACTGGAGCATCACGCAAAGCTCCAGTACAGTATCAAACCAATATTAAAGCCATTGCCATACTCTTCTTCACCAAGCTCTTTGACTCCATCTTCTATATGATAAGTGGATCCATTCCTCCTCAAAGCCTGCTGTTCTTCTCGTTTCAAAACCGGTATTTCCCCGACTTCAGAAATCCGCACCTTTCTCCTACCATTACCGCACGATTCCCCAAACAAAAACCAACGCTGAACTCCCCATCACCTCCTCCATCACCTCGTTACCTTTAGACACAACTCGCATATCTCTTCAGCCTCGCGAGCTACAGCCCTCTTTGCTCGACATTTTTTTATCACAGAACTTCCCAAAACCTCGCAACAACCACTATTCGATGTTACCATCATGATTCTAGCACCCAAAATCCCAAAACAAATCACACTCAAAGCTCCTGAACCTCCCAAACAGATACCTGAACACCATCTCGCAAAACGATGCCAGGATTATGATGTTACTCGAACCCTAGACTTGTTGCGTCAATTTCTTGGGCTCGAAATCCTGCTGCGAGCTGCCTGAAACACACATGAAGTTGAAGACGACGATCTCCCGAATCCAATTATACGTGTTTCCTGATTTATGGAAATTTATTTTATTTGATATGAATTTTGATTCCTCACATTTTTCCAGAAAAGGAGAAAGAAGTGGCGGCATCGATTATGTTGACCACCGTAGAGAAGTAAGACTTAGGTTTAGGGTATGTCCTGGTATTTATAGGATAGGAGGAGATATTTTTTTATTGATTATTTTCTTAATTCCTATTGTATCGATATTAGTATTGTGAATTCTACAAATTTCGACGATTTCGGAATTAAATATTATTATTCTATTATTTATATTAATTAAATATTATTTAATTCAAGTTATCAATATCGCCAAATCGATATTTAAATAATTAAATAAATTAATTATTATATTGCAAAAATACGGGACATTACATAACCATACCAATTTCAATATGAAATTATAATTAATTATTTAATCCGATGCCTTCGGATCATCAAAAAAATTTCTTGGGTCTCCATTACATTAATTATATCCATTCTTTATTTTTATGTGCAGCATTAAATTATAAGCATTAATTAATGTTTATATTTTATGTTTTATGTTAATGAGGATTATAGAGGTTAATATCAGAATTTTACTTTATATGTTCAAGAGGAGGCTAATCTATTTTGTCCTCCCCACAATAATTATACAATAAATAAAAATGGGTTCTCTTCTTAGGCAAATTCTATTTCAACCTATCAATGTGCTGAGTAGCCCCCCAGAAGTTGAAAAAATGGATATACCCCCAATTTTACTGAGTAGCCCCCCGCTAATTTAAAAAAAAGCCAAAAATACCCTTCCACGTGAGGTGACTGCGTGGTTTTACTGTGTACCTCGCAGTAGCCCTACGTGGTTCCTTAGAGTACCACGTACTGACTTTACGGGGTACACAAAGAAACCACGTAGGACTACTACGAGGTACACCATGAAACCACGTAGGACTACTACGGGGTGTGCAAAAAACTGGAAAAAATATATAACAGAGAAAAAATATTTTGATCTTCGTATTTTTTAGATAAAATGGGGGGCTGCTCAGCATTTTTTTGGGTTGAAATAGAATTAGCCCTCTTCTTAATTAAATTTGGAGTCCCTTTAAGAATCTCCATTAGTATTACTAATCGTTCTTGATTGCATATTTGAAGTTAGCAGCCGATTTTTGGATAAAAGGACTTCACTTCCACAAAACGCAGCTACAACATATGTGTATACTATTGTCAGATCTGTCGTCCTGATTTTTACAATTCCCCGTTTTAATCTCCTGATGTATTTCGACCGATATCGTCTGGTTTTATTGCTGATCTCGATTCCCAGTAGCCGCCGCTGCCTTTGACGCCTGCGCGTCCTCCGCCGCTTCTTTCCGCTTCCGTCTCCTGCTCTTCCATAAACATTTTATACAAAAAAATTGAAATCCAATGGTGGATCTAGTAAGTCCACAGCCAAGAAAACAATCCTCTCTGTTTTTCGACCCGCAATCTGGATCAGCTGCACCACTATGGTTTTCGCCATCGTCTTTCCTCTCAGATTCGTTTTCCCCATCCGAATACATCTCCTCCCTCAAGTCCTTTGTTCCGCTGCCCTCTCTCGCCCAAGAACTCCGTGCCCACTTGTCTTCTTTAAAATCCGAACTCGTAGATTTGATCAACCGAGATTACGCGGAGTTTGTGAGTTTGAGTACGAGGATGGTTGATGTGAACTCTTCGGTGGCAAGAATGCGTGCGCCAGTGTTGGAGTTTAGAGGGAAGGTGGTGGGGTTTAGGGAGGAGGTGTCCATGGCGTTAGAGAGCCTGAAGGATGGGTTGAGGGAGAGGGCTGAAGTTGAGAAAGCCAGAGGGGTTCTTGAGTTGCTGCTTGATACATTTCATGTTGTTTCAAAGGTATGCTTTTCTTTTTGTTTGTATGAATTATTTATAGTGATGTATGTTGGTGATAACTCTGAACTTATTTAAGCAATAGAACCATTAAGTTGGTAAGATTCTGAAGTCATTGTGTCAAATGATGTTAAAATGACGCACTTTCTATAATGCAAACATTAATTTTGTCCATGTGATTATAAGAACCAACATTAATCAAGCATTACCTTACAAAATGAATTGAATATAGAAACATAAGGTACTGTTTGATTTATCCTTTTAGTTTTGGTTTTTCATCAATATAAAATTATAAACGACAGATGTATATCATGTAAACTGACCTTTTTTGAAAAAGAAGCTAACACGAACAAAATACAATATGAACCAAACCCCACTTCAGTTTTTCTTTGGAGATTTAGCCATTCACACATTTATTTCAGAAGATTATATAATTGATTAATAATTTGGCTAATGGGAAGAGTTTATTGGGACAAGATATTCACCTCTCTTTTTTTTTTTTTTTCCTTCCTTCACACAATTTTGAACACCAACCATATCAAGGAATACTTTCGGTCAATTAACTACAGCAAAGCACATATTGCACAACTTGAGACTTCCTATTGAATTTTGTTGTCTTCATGTATAGAAATTACCGACTCGTTAGCAAAATCAATGGCCCTTTGATAATCATATCTAGTTTGTTGTATGTGAACTACATAATATGCAATCATGGTGCCTTTTTAAGTGGTTGTCAAAACATTTTGGCTAGATAATCTTGTTTTCATTTTGCAGGTTGAGAAACTCATTAAGGAACTGCCTAGCGTGCCAGTAGATGGGTCGACTACTAACAATGTCCCAGAAGATAAGGATTTGTTTGTAAGTGACCCTGTGGCGGAAGATGGGATGACCACACGAGAAACACAAAGCATTCTACTAGAGAGGATTGCCAGTGAAATGAATCGTTTGAAATTTTACTTCAGTAATGCAAAGGTTTTATATATTCTTTGATTCTTATTTTTTTGCATATCATGTCAAAGATCTAATGTTGCATATAGAACATCTAACAATGTTACTGTAAAAGTTAATTCCTAAGGTCGGTGGTTGAGACATGAGTGCTTGCAATTTTGCAGGAGCATAGATGCAGATTTTAGTTTTGCCAATAGGGCCCTAGCTAGTAGCTATACCACAGCAAATGTGAAATTCTCCCGTAAAGCTTTTGGATGATTGTAACCTGCTTCCCATGACTTAAATGACCAAGATAGCGTTCGATAAATTTGTCATATAGAAAATTTAACGTTTCATATGTGCTATGTAACTGCAGGACCTTCCATTTATAAAAAACATGGAGAAGCGAATCCAAAGTGCTGTGCATGTATTGGATGGTAGTTTGGGACATTGTTTTATTAACGCCTTAGAACATCGAGATGCAAATGCTATATACAACTGTTTGCGTGCTTATGCTGCAATAGATAATACCTCAGCTGCTGAAGAGAATTTTCGTAGAACTATTGTAGCGCCATTGATTCAAGAAATAATTCCATATGGACAAAACCACGTGGTTGATGGATCTTTTTCTGATGAACTTGTGGCTGATTATGAAAAAATCAGGCAGGCTATTGAGAAGAACTGCAAATTTTTGTTGGATATATCTTCATCAGGTTTTGATAACTAAAATATAATTTTTACATCCTTACTGTAGGAATACTGCTAATATTATGCTTTATTTGTGATTCAGCAAATTCAGGCTTGCATGTGTTTGATTTCCTTGGAAATTCAATACTGAAGGAGGTTCTTCTTGCGATCCAAAAGGGAAAGCCGGGTGCATTTTCACCTGGAAGACCCACAGAATTTCTGAAGAACTACAAATCAAGCTTGAGTTTCTTGGCATTTCTTGAAGGTAGGCTTTAAATAATAATGTAATATGCAAGTAATATCATGGAATTATAATTTTTATTAAAACATACATAACCCTATGATCCGTTCTGTGAATTTCAGTTGTGCGATTTATGGGTTGCATCTTAGAATTTGATTTATGCATGCCTCATGTTTTAAAAGAAGAAAATAGATTCTATTCTCAAAATTTTGCACGTATTTAACTGTGCATCCAGTAGTTACCAAAATAATTAAACTAAAACCTGCTACATGAATTTAATAAGCATCAATTTCTTCCAACATATTTGCATAAATTGGACCGAATACACTTAGAATACTGAGCCCACTCTTTTTTACTCCATGTTATACAATCCAAATTTCGACCCTCTCTTTTTTGCCACCATAATTTAATTTTTAATTTACTTGATTTCCCTCTGACTAAAGGTTGATTTGTTTATTTCATCAATTTAGCTAAGTCATGAATTCAAAATCCTAAGATTTAAAGGAAAATAAAAAAGGGGGATGCAATCAAATATTGTTTGAATAGTGAATTCTTAAACTAATGCGAATGTTGTAATATCACTGCGCGAATGTTAGTGGAAGTATAAACTAGAGATTGATCGTTTAGCAGAGTTTGTTCTGGGATTTACAATGTTCTGTGCGATCTACTAAATGATGCTCCTTTTGTAAAAATTAACATTAGATAAAATTCATTTTTACGAGAAATCATAATTTGTTTTTAAAATCTGAATACAAAAAAAGCTAGTATAACCTTTAGATTCCTATTATATAATTCTTGTATGGTTTATATGTATACGAAGGACCTAAGACTTTCATGAAGTAAAATTGCAAACAAGACAAAAATTAAAATAACACAATTCGAATGTAAAAAATCAACAATAATAAGTCCAAGTACAAATAAAATTTACATACAATAGTTGTGGTGTTCAACTAGTAGAAATCAGCACTTCTTTCCTTTGTACCGTGAGAAATACTTAGCGCTCCGTGTATCTACAAACTAAGATATGCATAACTTGATTATTTTAGGGAAACATAGTTATAAAATAAGACATAAAATTCCGTTATTTTTATAGTAAATAATACAGCCACAGGTAAATATTGCGGTTAGCTTTTTTGATATCTAGAATACCATAAATACCATTTGTGACTTAGCTATCATTTCTTTTTCATGGTAGAACCCAAAGACCGTATATTCATAATTTCCAAAATTGTGACTAGCTTTTTATGCAAAGTAATCGAGGTGAAAAAGCGCAAAAAATACAAGTTTTGCACTTTGCGCTTTCCTATGCGCTTTTCCTTGCTAAAAATGCTATTTCATGGTATTTTAGCAATTATAAATTGCATATACATACAACTTTGAGAATAAAACTTCGTAATTTCATCGCAAGCCAAAATAAGTAGTCGAAAAGACATTTGACTTAGGTCTACAACAACAAAACATTTAATTTAATTTCAAATAAAACGAAGGCATGTTTTTTAAAAGCTTTGCGCTTTAGGCTTTTGCACTTTTTTGGCGCTTCAGTGATCACCTGCGCCTTGAGTCCCAAAAAAAAGTCCATTAAGCGCATCCTGCATTTTTTTGCACCAAGGCACGCACCTTGACAATACTGTTTTAAGTTTTCCAAGTTGAAAACATGATTCCTGCAAAACAAATTTTATAGTTACGGATAAAATCATACGGTTAAACACTTTGTTCATAAAAATATAACAAAATCATAAATAAAAATTATGTTTTTTTAACATAACTATCATTTATTTATTTTTAATAGTCTATAGATTAATTCATTTTCTTCTTCAGGTTCCTAATAGGAAGAAAATCAGCTTTTTCTTTCTTTTCTCAAAATCAATTGACGTAATAGAGAATATTTTAGGCGTTAGGATTTCATACTTATAATCAAAATTTTCTCCCTTTTCAAAATTCTAATAGGAAATAATGAAGAGAAAATTAACGAATTATGGCTCCTTACTTGGACTCCTCAAACAACGCCTTCTTCCACAAAATAGACATTGACAATTACTTTTTTGTTCCCCTATTCAACCTCAATTTGAATTTGGCAATGCAGAAGCCTTTCCTAAATGCATGTGATGCTTCTTTTTTCTTGTACACGTTTTTATTTTTTCTTACAGGAAAATTTCTTTTGTGCTAATGCCCCATGTGCGCGATGTCCTGTGCATAGGCCTAATTTGCGCTGACAGAGCTGGTATTTTAGTCTAGACGGGGTTAGTCAAAATCTAATCGAAGCTAAGACATTGCTGATTAAGCTAATATATTTTTAATAAAAGTTTATGTAGTGTTTGGTTTAAAAAAGAGTTGCGTGTTTTCAATGTTTATGTCTAATGAATCTTTGATTGGTTTTGAGGAGGGGAGGTGGGGGTAACTCTAGTCATTCTAACGAAGGGGAGGTGGGGTTGGAAGTGGAAGGGGATAGATGATTTTTGATATTAAAAAAAGGAAAACAAAATGGCCCTTTTCAATCTTACATGTTAAAATCATTTTGCAATTATTCCTGTTTTGCATCCTCTTCTCCTCTCCTACACATTTTTAACTATATATTGGAACATAAAACACAATTCGTTTTCAAACCAAATGCTATCTTAGTATTTGAGTTAGTATCAATTGATCCAAATTGGAAGGTGCAGATGAGTTTAGTTGCAGCCACCGAGGTACAACAAAAACTAAGCCATTAATCTCAAACAAGTTGGGGTTGGCAAAAAACTAATCCAAACCGGAAGATGCAGATGAGTTTAGGTGCAGCCTATAATTCCTACGTGTATAGATGCATCGTGAGGTCTCCGTTGGAGATTTTCAAACCATCTTAAGCGATGTTGGACTAGCTTCTCTTCAATTGGTGCAACTCCAAATTTGTCTCGAATATCATACTTCGTAATTTGGTCTCATCTACCCCCCCCCCCCTCCCCCCGCAACATATGCATCTCTGCTACACTTATCTTCCGGACATATCAAATTACCATGGATATTGGGTACCCATTTAAAGACATAGATGAGACGGTTGCCCTTTCCTGTGAGAGCCTATGCTAATTGCTATGCAGTAAGCATAGCTTTTAAGTGGGGTTTCTAAAAGATTTTTATAACTTATAATTCTATGCCAATCCCTCAAACTTTGTATTTTTGGTCAAAATTAGTTTACCTTGTTTTCTCGAATAGCACAACTGATCTTTCTCATAAGTCCGGAATCCAATAAAAAAGAGTCTTGTGCTAAAAGTCAGTATGGATTATTCTAATTTTTGCGGATGCAAGAAAGGGGATCTTTAGCAATACAATCCATGGTAATTTGACACTGCCTAACAAAATAAGTCATCTCAAGAGATGTTGTTTTGCAGTGTTTTTCATTACTAAAATATGAATTTTGTGGGGTAAAATCAACCATATTTTCTGAGTTAGTGTAAATACATTTATGTAAGCGGTTTAATCCAAAAACATATTTATTGACTGCTAGACCAACATAATTTTGTTTTTTTTTCTTTTTCTTTTTTAGAAGGAAAACAAAATGGTCCTTTTCAATTTTACAAATCATTTTGCAATCAATCTCGTTTTCCATCATCTTCTCCTCTCCTACTCATTTTTAGCTATATGTTGAAAACGTAATATACAAAACTCGTTTTCAAACCAAATGCTACCTTAGTATTTGAGTTAGTATTAATTGATCCAAATCGGAAGATGCAGATAGGTTTAGGAGCAGCCACTGAGGTAGTCTAAAAATGTGGCTTAGGTACCCATTTAAAATAAATAGTTAGATGAGAGGATTACCCTTTCTTGTGAGGGCCTATGCTTATAGCTCCTAAGAGGGGTCTAAATGTTTTTTATAACAGGTAATTTTATGCCAATCCCTAAAACTCTATATTTTTGGTCAAGTTTAGTTTAGCTTGTTTTCTCGAATAACACAACCGATCTTTGCCATAAGTCTGAAATCCAATCAAAAATGAGTCTTGTGCTGGCAATTAAAAATTACTGGGGATTATTCAATTTTTGGTGATGCAAGAAAGGGGTTCTTTAGCAATACAATTAATGGTAATTTGACACTGCCTAGCAAAATAAGTCATCTCAAGAGATTTTGCTTTGCTTTGCTTTGCATTGTTATTCATTGTTAAAGTTCAAATTTTGTGGGGCAAAATTTAACCATGTCTTTTGATTTAGTGTAAATACAGTTCTGTAAGTGGTTTAATCCAAAACATATTTCTTAACTGCTAGACCGACATTTTTTGACTTTGTAGTGTTCTGCATACTCTTGTGCTCTTAAACCTTTAGCACAAGCACACGTGCTTATATGCAGATGTACGCTAAAGCAAAGCATTTTTAGGTTTCTGAAAACATTCACTAGATTGCCTGTAAGAGGCATATTACTCAATATAGTTACTCCTTTACATTTGCTTTTGCTGCATCTTGAATGCGTTTGATTTATTTCGCATGCATTTTCAACCTTTTCTTGTGTTTCGGTTTTAAAATATAAATTAGGTCACTGCCCATCAACAAATTCCGTAACGAAGCTCCGATCAAGCACTGTCTATGGCGACTTTATGCATCAATGGAATATTGGGGTTTATTTTTCACTTAGGTAAGTGACAACCTGCGACTGACTTGCAGTGGTATTCTGAAACTAATTTCATTAAAAAATTTAAGAAACACTAATATTTCAACATTTTAGGTTTCAGGAGATTGCTGGGTCGTTGGATTCTTCTCTTACTGCTACTAGTATTACCCCAGTTAAAAATGAACCAACACAAAATGATAGATTGACATTGCAACAGAGCATTACACTTTTGGAATGCTTGAGAACCTGTTGGAGTGATAATGTTTTTATTATTTCCTCATCGGATAAATTCCTTCGTCTATCTTTACAGCTTTTATCAAGGTGAGCTTTCACCGGATGGGGTCAAGCAATATAGAAATTCACTTTACGTGCGTGAATTCACAGATGCAACAATTTAGTAAAATTCATTCTCTATGGTGCTTTTAATAGGTATTCAACTTGGCTGTCTTCTGGTCTCGCTGCTCGTAAAGGAGATAGTAAACAACCAAACATCCAATCCAATTCTGAGTGGGCTATCAATGCCCGCATAGAGGACTTTATATATGTATGAACCTATTTAATTTTCGTTGAGATTAGCTATGTTTTTCAACCAAAAATTACCGGTGTGACACACAAGGCAACTGCCAGAGACACATCTACACGTGCATACACTATTAACAATAAGCTACCAGTCTTTCTCTGTTCAATAACACATGCAGTGATCACTCATGTGCAAAAGAAGTTATCGGATCAAAATTATTGTTATTATTAATTATTTTTTATTTGATTTGATTTTATTTTACTTTGCAATGTTTTTTTGGCTGTTGAATTGCAGGTGATACATGACCTACAATTTCTGGTTAACGAAATAGAAGGAGGTTACCTTGCACATGTACTTGGAGTGCTCGAGTCTTGCCCTGCTGAAGTTTTGGATCTTGTGAAACAAAGTATTTTACAAGCTAAGAAGTTATTAGGGGAGTGCTTACCAGCAGTCATAGATACAATAATTGAAGCTATAGTCAAACTGTCCGTCGAGGTAACTTTATCACTTGTATGTACGTACGTACGTAGGTACCTATGTACATATGTATGTATTGATTAGACATGTTTTCTTTAACATAAATACAGGACTTGAGGCAACTAAAGGGGATCACAGCAACATTCAGGATGTCCAATAAAGTTCCAGTGAGACACTCATCTTATGTTTTAGGGATATTGAGACCACTCAAGACCTTTCTAGAAGGGGAACACATCAATCTGTTAACAGAATCGAACATAGCAGAGCTAAAGCTTGAAACTGCAAGCCGGATTACGACTCGATACTATGATTTGGCAGCTGATGTTGTGAATATGGCAAAGAAAACAGAGGTATCCCTTCAAAGATTACGTCAAGGTGCACAAAGACGTGGAGGAAATTCTGATACTGGCGAAACCACTGTTTCAGAAACTGATAAGATCTGCATGCAGTTGTTCCTAGATATCAAGGTATGCACTTTGTTCAGTGGGAATGTTTAGATAAATAATTGCATAATATACGATATCATGTTATGAATATTTAGCGCTATTGTGATGAATGTAAGGCATAGGCTTGCCATATGTTTTGTTCTATAATGACAGTCCATCTAATCACACTCCTGTTTATTTGAAATATCTCTCTAGGAATACGGACGCAATCTTGTGGCAATGGGGATCGAGGTCGCTTCCATTAGAAATATCCAACCTTTGCGTTCCTTTTGGCAACTCGTAGCCCCTGAAGACAAACAGGCAGAGTTTGATACTTTTGCTTTCTAATCAATGACGTGATAACTGATATATATTTCATTTCTTATTTTTTATTTGGGTATATGTTCGCTCGCTCTCCTTGTGTTGAAGTTGTAATTGCTGGGTAAATTGAGTTTGTGTAGTTTAAATTTTGGGGATGTACAGTGTTCAATATAGTCTATGAAGAATCGTTTTAACCACAGTAAAATGATCTTGTTTTGAGAAGTGATATTGTTTTTTCCTCTTTCCACGGAAGATTTTCCCTTTTCCTTTTCTTTTCTTTTAAAAAAGAAAACAAAAAAATCCTTAACCAGAGAGAAAACTCATGAAAAGTACTTGTAATTTTTTGTTATAATCCAAAGCTGCAAATAAAATTATTGATAGATAAACAATGCTACTATAAAAAAAAAATCCCAGAAATTCAAAGCAGAAACAAAATTTAAGATGGGGATTTTATAACTTTTTTGAGTTTAAGGACAATTCATCAAAAAATATTCTTTAAGGGTAAAACATTGTAAATTTGATACCATACACACCGTAAAAATGCTACTTAAAAACTAATAGTTTAATTATGATATCATACACACTGTAAAATTGATGCCTAAAATCTAATGTTTTGTACTTGAAAATAAAATTTCAGCAGGTCGTACTTATGACTAAAAAAGTGTAACTTTATTCTTACACTGTTTTCCTGTTTTGAGGGTTAGAAAACACTTTCTGACGAAGTAACAAAGTTCTGGTTAGATGACCAAGTCTGTCTTTAGAATAATTGTTTTGACCAGCAAGCTAAGAAGGAGAACTTAGACATGGTCTGGAATCTGGATGTAAGCATTTAGCAGTATCGGTTAGATCAGTCCATTTTGCCAGATCAGAATATAATTTGTTTTGCGTCCCTCTTTTACTTTGATCGTAAATGCATTCTTCTTGATGTTACTATTGAATTTTTATTGCTAAGGGCACCGCGATCTATGTTTCGGGGTACCACCTGTACCGGTGGACATTTTTTTTTGGCCGTGTTCGGTGGTTTACCGTCGACCGAACACTGTTCGGACGGCGGTACCGTGGTACCTCTTAGCACAAAACGTGGTTCCCTTGCACTTCATATATGACCGACAACGAAGATACATCAACGTTGAAGAAGCTACGTCGACAATTTTCCAAATTATAAATCAAAGGATTGCATAATAAGTCAAATTCAGTGAATTTTAATTAAAAACAATCGTATTCGCTTTAAACTAAAATTTAAATTGGAAAGCATATTCAGTTAGGTCTGAAGTTATAAACTTTGGATACATATTCAATTTGATTAATCTTTCAATGACATGGAATTCCACTCATTTGATTTTGAATTTTTAATCGATTTTAAATATTAAAATATGGATTTTAAAAGGTTTAATAACTTGAATTTAAATATAGGGATTTTTGAAAGTTGACTATTGAAATTAAAATACTAAGATTATTTAAAATATTTGATATTGTGAATTTAATATTTTGATAATGATTAAATATGGATTTTTAATTGAATATTTAAGGGATTGAACAGCTTTATTTAACTCATTTTCAATTAATAAACAATAATGATGATTTGTTTACAATAATAGGCCGTTCGGATAAATAATCAAAAAAAATTATAGTTAAAATTTTGACTCTACTTTCTTGAACATATTTTTAATTTATTTATTTGGTTTTTTCATAATTTTTAATTTGAAAAATACTAAAATTTAATTTGATGGTTTTCAATAAAATAACAATGCTTTTTTTTTTAAAAAAAAATCTACCAAATAGTGTATATTTTTACTGTTTCAAGTTCATGTCTTAATTACTGAACGTGAACGCGTTTGGTTTAAAGTATGTTTTCCATATTTTGAAGTTTTAATTTTTCCTTTTTGTAATTCAAACAATATTTTACATTTAAATGACAATACATAATATACATAAATCATTATTCATATTCATTTGAACATACAAGAATAAAAGAAAGAGCCCAATGAAAAGAGTCAAATATATCCAACTTAAATGAAAACTATTTCCATTATATCAAGTTAGTAATTAACAATCAATACTTGATGAGGGAAAATACAGTAAGTCATATCATAATAGTTAAGAATCAAAGAGAGCTCAATATTTTTAATAAGTACATGAGACCAAGTTGCATAAGAAATAAAATTACAATGAAAAAGTTCATTACAAGATTTTGACATGTAACAAAAAAGATACACCAAATAAAGAGGAAATAGAAAATTCTCTTCTACTTGTCTTTCCTCATCTGAACGCAGAGGAAGTTTAGTTGAAGCGCTACTTAAGCCTCCAGTAGCCGTAGTTCCACCAAAAATCTCTCCCAAAAGTTCATAATTCTTGCAAGCATCTTTCCTAAATATCTTAAACTCGATCTTATTGACCTATAATAATTTTGACAAATATTAATTCGACATGCACTTAAAATCATGAATTATATTTCAGTCACATACCAAATAAAATTGTTGCCAAACTTCTTCTGGAGAGTTAACCTTATTAGTATTTGGATCCCATGTAACCCCTGTATGTCCTAATAGTTGCAAAAACAAACGATATACCATACGCAATCGGTACCACTTTTCCTTCAATCTCTATATCCCATAATCAGATTTTGTTGCTTCAATCATCTCTTGATTGGTCTTTCCTCAGTGATCCTTAGTGAAAGTAAAGCATTGAAGTTTCCCCGCTTTTACATATTCATAGAGTATTCGAATGGAAGCTCGTTTCCGTACGACCATAACATTGGTTCCTTTGCCTTGCTATGACATCTCATATTCGATGTAAATAATTAAATGAAGATAAATGAGACACATCTAGTTATTGTTCCATGCAGGCCAATATTAACTTTCCCTCGATGGAGAAAAACAACCTCTTTAATCTCATATAAGTCAGTAACAGAGAAGCCATTTCAATCCTATAAACATATAATTGACCATTTTTCTAATTGACCATTTTTTCTAATTGACCACTTTAAATTGTAGATGTTGATCGATTACTCATTTCATTAGTACACTGATGAAGCAACGTGGTAAGTGTTGTAGATGTCCATGTTGAAGTTTTTGGTTTTACAACATATTATTTAACTTGTCAAATTATTTCAATAAGAAAACCTTATATAAACACGATGAAAGCACCTAGGGAGGAATCCATTTCATTCTACCAGTACCCTAGTGAAATAAATTAAGGACAACTTGATTAAAGAGTCTATTAAATTTCAAAAAAACATCAAATATTTTCAGAAAATATGTAGGTTAAATATCAGAGTTAAATTACATAGCTGTAGGATTTAAAGCTAATATTCACAGTATTATACAAGTGCATTATAACTTTAACGAACGAGAAGTATTTTGGGTTAGTCTCTATGATAGAGTTTACACAGGTGCATTATAATTTGTCCCAGAAATTCAAACATAGATACAGATGCATGTGCATTATATTATGCAAGTTCTCATGCCACATGGGGAGCATAAATATATTAGAACATGTATATGACACTAAATAATACATTTCTCTCACATTGACAAACCCAAAATAACAATGAGTTACATAATCTTTAATTTAATTGAACTTAAAATTCAAATGTAATTAGTTTAACCAAAAAATGTCCTGCTCAAGCTTTTAATATTAATCTCAATCATAATAAAAATCTAAACTAACAAAAATGGGATTTTTATGGTTATGGAAAATATACTATTGTTGTAATTCATAGGTGAACATGAATATGATTTTAATGTTTAGGAAAAGAGAAATACTTTGGGCTATTTAGAAACAATGTTTTGTTATACCAGAAAATAGCATAACGCATAATTTCAAAATAATATACACACTTTATGTTATCATACTATCACTACATGAGGAATAAGACATCTAAACCTGCATGATGAATTATAAAAATAGTAATTGTGACACCCCACATCCGTTAATGTCACTCTCTAACAGAATGCATTAAGTTCCATGAAGCGTTATAGTTAAATAGAAACATCACAAGACTGATATAAAATAACAGCGGAATTTAAAACTTTATTTTTCAATAGAAAACATTGTAGTCCAAAATCCAGTTACAACATCAGTCTAAAATACTAAAAAACCAACTACATCAAATAAAAGTATCTGTCATGTACTAAAACCATCAGAGTACAGTAATATAAAATTATAGTCCCCAAAAAGAGCCATAACAGGGTAGACAAATAGTCAAAGCGGTACATCGAAGCAAGTGCAAAATCCAAGCAGAAATAGAAGAGAGAATCCTAATCAAGCTTGAGCACTCCCACCTTGAGAACCTGGGGTAGGGCGGAGGAAGAGAGAGAAAAGAAAACAAAACGGGTCAGACATAAAGTCTAGCGAGTCCAATTACTTTTAGCATATAAATAAGTAAAAGCATCATGACAGGCATATAAACTGAATGAGAGATAACATATCACATGATCGGTGTAACAAGATGAGCAAGATAAGTAGAATGAACTGAACAGAATGCGCTTCTCAAATACTTTTCTCTGCACTAATATTTGTATAACAGATATGAATGATCCCAACAGAAACATAATGGTAGACTTAGGTGTACATCTAGTAAAGGGTTTTACCCCAAATAGTAATAACAGGTACCCCAATATAAATACGGGTGTTACCCCAACCATTCGGGTACCTAAACATAAAGGACTAGATGTACCCTAATTACTACCCCCAATCGATCGACTCCCTATCTCGTAGATACCCTGTGCCGGCCCCACAGTAGGATGTATCACCTAAAGTGGCAACCCCCATATAGACACAACCATATCTACTGGTGTTATAGCGTCTTATTATCCTTGAGCAATCCGGACCCATGCACACACATGACTCCATTGGAACGCGCTATTAGAACACCTCTTCTCATATGAACCTCTTATAATCATCTCAGTAAGCGTGCCCCTGACCCCTACCTTGCTTGGGGTCCCCCTATGATACCTGTATGGGTTACTTACTGATACGGGTCCCACACCACGAATGATACAAGCCGCCCCCCAGGATTGTATCCCCCAAGTAGTAGGATTTTGACAGGTTATGACTAACAGTTTAACAAGCACGCATAACCCCAACATATAAAATATGTTAAGTTTATCAGGTTTGTATAACCCCCCACTGATTTAACATATCTACTTAGCCCCCATAGATTCAAATAAGTTTACTTAACCCCTAAACAATTTAATAGGTTCATATAACCCCCACTGATTTAAACAGGTTGAGTATTACAGTTTCATTACATGTTCCGCTTAATCAAATTATTAAGCTTACAGATTTACATGCCCCAACCCTCATGTCATAATCCACGGTATAAGATATGCCCCAAATTATAGTCATATATCACAGTATAGGTTATGCCCCAAATCCCAGTCATGATTTATAATACAAAATATGCCCTAATTTAACTTTCCCAATCATTCCCAATTTCGTTCATTCGCATATTTCAGCGATAGGCCTAGGCTTGAAGGTAGCCTGACTATAAAAATAAAAAGGGAAAGAGGGAGAGAAGAGAACAGAAATATGCATAATAACAGAATAGGCATATGATAACAGAAATAGGCATATCATAAATATGCATATAAGAACTGAACAGTAGATAAGGTGTACTTGTAATGGCAGATTTGTTTAGGCATGAATCAGATTCTTAACAAGCATAGGTTTATATCCAGATTTATAGACATGTCATGATTACTTGTTAAATGTTTATATCTAAAAATAACATGAACTTACATAGACTAGATTTAAAGAACAGAGAATAACAAGCAGATGTTGCAGAATAAATTCTTATATGCGAATAGGCCGTTGTTGAAGAAGAAATAGGCTAATTCAATGCAAGCAAGGGCAGCATCTCGTTCTCCATTGTTTTTTATATGTAAAAACAATAGAAATGAGGTATATATATTAGGGGTGGGCGCGGGTCGGTTCAATCCGGTTTGGAGCTCAAATCATTACCGGACCGCAACAAACGGTTGACCAAAAATGAAGACCGTAATGATATATTTTACAACGGTCCAGTTTCGGTTAGGTTTCAAATGCATTCGGTCCGGTTTGATTTTGATAGAAAAAAGAACAGAGCAGTATGCAACAAACACATTAACAAAAACAAGAAATGTAGTGGATAGGGAACGTGGGAATGCACTGAAATGGATTTTAACTTGTCTTTGTGTCCGCTTGACTTCTTTTCTGCGATTTAGTATAAACTTTAGATTGATGAAAATGAGCAATAACGCAACTTAAATTGTACGTAAATCTTAGATGATGTCAAGAATCAGTGAATACTAAAATTAAGAACCATGTATATATAAATATTTGATATTATTTTGTGAAACTGAATACTTTATTGAACTTTTTTTTTTGAAATGATACAACCGTGTTATTTTGAAGGCTCTGCTATACCTCCATCAATGTCACTTATCCCTCTTGTACCACCCAGTGGCAATGAAAGAAAGCATGCTCCCCCACCCTATATGCATGATACTAACTTGAAAACATTAAGAGAATGGTGACTGATATTTGATGTACTTATTGGATATGTTGCAATCTTGTATCTTCTTCTATTTCTCCAGTCGAAGCACCGTCAAATCCTCCTGTACTTTCAAATGATAATCACAGAGATCATCCTCTTTCACCAGGGGGTCAAGGTAGAAATCCTTCAAGATAAATTATCACTCGGTATAGATATGACTGAGGAGTTATAAAATATGCATTCTCAGTATAAAATTTACATTCTCATCACCAATTTATAGCAACTACAACCACTATAGTTTATATATTTGGATTTGGATTTGAATTTGAGTTCATAGTTACCCTTGTCACAATCATAATATGTATTAAATGCACACTCTTATTCACAAATTATGTTTAAACTGTATATGATAAATTAGAGTTACTTGATTTCTAAAAGTTACGGTTCTTTATTACCTTTTGTTATCAGACCATTCAATTTCTCCTATGCAAAATCCATTTCCTACGCCATGTAGAGAAGTAGCTTTTGCTCCTTCACCATTAAATGCCGATGCAGAGGATCCGGGAAAGACCATTCTTCTTATTGGTTTGGTTCCTGGGTTAATTATTTGACATAAACACTGCATTGCTAGCTTATGCAAGATTATGGCATAAGCAGGTTAACTGAGAAAATAATTATCTCAAAAAGGGAAGCGATTTACCTCAAAAAAAAAATATACGAAGACGAAAGTGATTAGATCCGTAGAATAGAAGATGAAAACAGAGATAAGGCAAATGGTTAAATGATTTTAAATTGCCGGGTTCAATATATTGAAAACAAAAATAAAGATCGGCAGTTGGGTCGGGTATGATTTTGAGAGCCTTAAATTCAAGAGTAGGGCCGTAGGGGTGTGGTTGGGATAGACCAGTCACCAGTAATCGCTGCTAACACATAACTATAAATAATTTTATATACAAAGTAATCCGGTTCAGTTTAATACGGTCGGTTTCACCCTTCAAACCGCAACCGGACCGTAAACGGTTCGGGTCGGTTTTGCTTATTCTGTTTAGAGAGATAATACGAAGCGGCTTTCCGCACCGTTTTATCGGTTCGGGTCGGGCGGTTTCCGTTTAACGGTGCGGTTTATGCCCACCCCTAATATATATATATATATCCTACCGCCAACGAACCTCGTTCAGAAACAAGTCCAGGTTTAGTAATGAACCTAGATGGATCTATGGTGGGTCGACGCACCCTTGAGTGGGTCGATCCATGTGTCACCCCCAATGGGATAATTTCCCACATGGTCTTCCCGCATCGGTTTTGAACTGACTTGAATTCTGGACTTGATTTGTGTATATATATGTATATATATATATTTGTCTTATATGTATACAAACTTCTAAGCTTAATAACTTCTTTATACGATGTCCGTTTTACGCAAACTCAGAGTCTATCTTAAGAAGAACTCCGAGACGAACGCATTGGTGCAGTCCTTATACTTAATTCCAAATATTTAATTTGGTATTCTTTATTTTAACATTATAGTGTTCTTATTAATATTACGGGGTGTTACATTCTCCCCTACTTAAAGGATTTCGTCTTTGAAATCTCCAAGTTAAGAAGAATGTATATCCTAACATCCATCAACAATCTACTCGGTCCACTAGTCATAGGCATGCATTGTCCTTAAAAAATTTCTAATGCTTATATGAACATATGCAAAGGTGTGTGTATATGTCCCTATGCTAATGCAAAAAAATCAGGTTGTCTACTGATTCAGTCGACCTCCTTAATGCAATGTATGTAAGTGCCATGAATCCATCATATATGCAAATAGTCCTTGTATATTGTAAAGGCTATATGTGTCACTGCACAACCATCCATCCAAATGCAACTTCCATATGATGATACACCCATTTCCATCCATAAAAAAAGAAAAATGCACACACATCCATATGCAGTATGAAAGTGATTGAGCCGATCTAGTGCCTAGAGTGTGTGTATATGCATCCACAAGCAATCACTAGCAAAAACTTGCATCCACCTACATCCATTAAACTTAACATGTCTCAAATACATGTTTACATCCATTGGTTCCCTACCTAAAGGTCGAAGATTCGATCGATAGGATATACTTAATGACAGAAGCAAGTACAATTAAAAGCTTTTGGAAAAAAAGTTAAGAACATATTCTTGAAAAGAAAAGGGTACGAAGTGCAAATCTTGTCTTCCGTCTCCCAAGTTGCATCCTCGCGGTCTTCACCCCATTGAACTTTCATCAACTTGACTTCTCGGCTGCTTAACCTCTGATCCAAGAATACGGGTAGGAACTCGTCTAACTACCGCCTCCTGTTCTACCTCTACTTCCTCAAGCATACTCGGCTCAACTGCCTCTGCTGTGTCATGCAGACACTTTCGCAAATGAAAAATGTGGAAAACATCATGAACACCCATCAATCTCTTTAGTAACTTTATTCTATAGGCCATTTGACCTATCCTTTCCACTATGGGAAATGGCCCTACAATCCTTGGCGCCAACTTCCCTACAAATCCAAAGCGAACCACATTCCTCAAAGGTGATAATTTAATGAAAACCATGTCTCTCACCTCAAACTCAATATCAGTCCTTCTCTTATCTGAGTATGACTTCTTCCTGTCCTGAGCTGTCTTCATGCGTCTGCGGATAAGGTTAATCTTTTCCGAGATTTCTCTAATCATCTCAGGTCCAAGTAGAAGCCTATCAGCATACTCCACCAACAAGTCGGTGATCTACAAGGTCGTCCGTACAATGCTTCAAAGGGTGTCATGCCAATACTAGCCTGATAGCTGTTGTTGTAGGCAAACTCAACCAACGGAAGATGTTCCTCCCAAGTCCCTACGAAGTCTAGGATATAAAGTCTCAAAAGATCCTCCAGAACTTTGTCCACCCTCTTAGTCTTCCCATCGGTCTGAGGGTGATATGCGGTTCTCAAACATAACTATGTACCTAATGCCTCTTGCAGGCTCTTCCAGAACCAACTTGTGAAGATGGGGTCACGATCAATCACTATACTAGAAGGTAACCCATGTAGACAGACTATCTCTCGAAGATAAACTGATGCCAACCATGTTCCTGTTCTCTTAACAGGAACGAAATGAGCGCTTTTAGTAAGCGTGTCTACTATAACCCAGATACTGGTATTGCCTTTTCTCGATATAGGAAAACCATCAATGAAATCCATAGTGACGCTCTCTCACTTCCATTGTGGGACCTCCAAAGGATGAAGCAAACCGCCGGGCTTCCTTTGCTTGGCTTTAACTTGCTGGCAAACCAAACATCGAGAGACGAATTGTAACACCCCACCTCCGCCAATGCCACTCTTGCAAGGACATTAGCTTTGAAGGGGCGTTAAACAAGGTAAACATGCATGCAGATATCACAAGACAGAACATATAAGTAAAACAGAGTAGTAAAGCAGCGGATAAAACTTAGCATTTCAAAACCATAGTCATGTTACAACAAAGTACTTGGTCATTGTTTTCCAACAACAAAGTCTAGATAAAAGCATAAACTGAAAAACTGAAATACATAAAGTACTATCCCCAAAATGAAGTGATAAACCATAGCTAGGTCAATGTCCAAAACCGTACATGAGCAAATCCAGTAAGCAAGCTGTAAAGATCCAAGCTAAGCTCCAATGTTCCCACCCTGAGAACCTGGGGGGGGGGAACGGAAGAAAAGAGGCGAAAGAAAACAGGTCAGTCAAAAAGACTGGTAAGCCCTACTACTATCTGTCTATGAACTAGTAAAGTTAACTGGCATGAGAAGCTGAGATGAACATGAGGATAACAACATACTGGCATGATGATTAACTAACAAGATAGATAAAGGTGTCATCGCATAATCAAGGTTAAGTTTTGCACCATGGGTGTACTAGCATTCTAACATGTCAAGTAAAAACAAGAATTGATCCCTTGGCCCAAGCTTGGCCCATCATCATGAGGTGACCTAAATTAAGGTCCAACTACACGGTCTAGTCGATCGGCTCCCTATAAGCCTAACTCGTCAAGTGTCGGTGTCATGCGGCTTAATCATGTAATGTAGTTGACTGTGCAGGGTCCACCCTAGGGTGTATCAGGCCCTATGGTGTAACCCTCTGACCCCATTCCATGATGCACAGTCCAAACCTACCGTAGCCCGTGTTCAACTCCGGACTTGATGTGCACGACCATGGTCCGCCTGAACAACCGGGGCATCATTCAGCCGTCTCTTTTGGTCTCTTACAATCAGCCCAGTAATCGTGCCCCATCCTAGCCTAGTCCTAGGATCTTATGATACTACCAAGAAGGTTACTGCTGAAAAGGACCACGCAACTAGGGTTTCTTAACGGGTTAAATGTGGTTAACCCGATCCACACGTGGATTAAATCGGTTAAGGGTACCCAAGGCTCCCGACTTAACCTCGATTAATCCATCAAGCCCAAATTGGTTAAGTATTAAGTGGACCATGACTTAACCCTAATAAGGAGGCATTAATTAACTTAATGTGCTTTAACCTCTCACATTAGACTTTGTTGTGGTTACTAGTTAAGCCGGGCGGGTCCGGGTAGCTTTACACCACAACTAGGTCTAACCTCGGGTTCGAGCACAACATGACCAACTTCTCACATTGGGTCCTATTGTTTGTAGCCACTAGTTAAGCCGGGCGGGTCCGGGTAGATTTATGCTACAAACTCAACCCAACCTCGAGTTGGCCACACTCATATTTTCTAAGTGTCATGTCCATTATGTTTCCAAAACATAATTACAAGTTAACATATCATGTTATGTTATAAAAACCATGTTTAATCATGACAAAAAGGTGTTGAAGTCACAAGTTTAACATGGTGGCATATGAGGTGTACATATGTTCATATACTTGCATATTGCATCATTAGGCTTCAAAAGCATGCATAAAACCAAACTTAGCATATGAGTGATACATGGTGATAAATGACATGTAGAAGTTGCTAGAAGTTCGCATTTGGCCTCACATGCAAGTTATCATAAGTGATATGATAACTTTCATGTTGCCAAAATGCAACCTTTAACATAAAGCTTGAAGCTTTAAGCTCACAACTTCAAGTTTAACTTGCATAACATGATAACATGTGCATAATGATCAATCCAAACTTGCATAACATGATAACATGATCAACCCAAACTCGCATAACATGATAACATGATCAACCCAAACTTGCATAACATGGCAACATGTGTCATACATAACTTGCATAATGATCAACCAAACTTGCATATAATGATCATCCAAACTTGCATATAATGATCAACCAAACTTGCATATAATGATCAACCAAACTTGCATATAATGATCAACCAAACTTGCATATCATAATGATCAACCCCAAACTTGCATCATTCATTTAACTTTAGAGTTCAATAAAAAGAAAGTAGAAAAGGGCTTACTACGCTATGAAGACACAAATGAATATTTATTATAAAGATTGAGACGAAGCCCTTATGCAAGCACCAAAAACCCAAATATGCAAGCTCCAAATGAAAACCCTTGAGCCAATTCAATAAAAACCCTTGCTTTGAAATAGAAATGTTGCAACTTGACTTGAATGCAAGCTAAGAACACTCATACAAGTTTGAAAACACTTGTATGAACTCAAAATCTCTCATAGAAATTAACTTAGAAATTTTAGCATGAGAGTGGAGGCCATGAGAGGAACAAATTTGGCATAGTTTAGTTGTAGGATTGAATAATGATGATTTAGGCTAGGTGTTAGGTCCTTTTTATAGAAGATTAGGGTAATATTAGCCATAGGATTAACCCTAGACTCAATCCAAGCCATCAAAGCATGTCTTAGGGAAGAAGTCAAGTGTAGGAACCATCTAGGGCCTTTAGATTAAAGCTGAACCATGAGAACCATTCAAATGCAAAATCTTCATTTGAGCGAATCGGCCCACGGGTTGACAGCCAAACACCCTGGATTAACCCCTAGTCGACCCAGCAGGCTCGGGTCGACCTCAAAAATCGGCCGGTTCGGTTATTCCCCTCTCCCAATTCGCTGTTTTGAACATTTTTGCATATTTATTTATTTAATTTTCATTTATATATATATATATCAATATATATATTTCTCTGCGCAACCCATTTCACTTAATTAAGTATACTTTAATTTGTGAATTTTTCATGAAACTTCGCGAGGCCATATCTTGGTCATACGGACTCCGATTTTCGAAAACTCGGACTCTATTTCGCGTATTTTTCTGAGACGAACGCAATGGCACAGTCCGTTTCCCTTGATTCAGATTTTACAGTTTAATTCTGCCTCCATTTATGTTATAACATGTTATTCAAAAATACGGGTTGTTACATTCTCCCCTCCTTAAAGGATTTCGTCCCCGAAATCTTCAAGTTAGGAAGAACGTATCCTACCATCCATCATCCATCTACTCAAAACATCATCCACGAGCAATCATTGTCCTTAAAAGGTTCTAAATGCTGTATGATCATATGCAAAGGTGTGTGTATATGTACTTATCTAATGCGAAAATCAGGAGGTTACTGATTCAGTAAACCCCCTTAATGCAAAATATGTTAGTGAAATGAGTCCATATGTATGCAAATTCCTAACATAATTTATAATCTCTACATGAGTGCACATAACATTCATCCATTTGCAACATCCACGTGATAGCATAACAAGTTTTCATCCATGAATAAGCATAAACACTCATGCATATGCGGTATGAAAGTGTGTGAGCCGATCTTAGTGCCTAACGTGTATTATGCATCCACGAGTATCCACTTGCAAACACTTGCAACCACTTGCAAACATCAAACATAACATGTTTCAAATACATGTTTCAACCAAGGGTTTCTACCTAAGGTTCTCATGACAAGATTTACGAAACAAGATAAACTAGATAAGCATGGATAGCAAAGGGAAGATATACCAATCTAGGAAAAGAGATTGAAAATGTATCCTCCAAGAGAAATGGATAAAGCACGCGCCTCTTCTCCTTGGTTTCCCAAGTTGCGTCTCCCTCTGTTTCACTCCATTGCGCCTTAACAAGCTTAACTTCTTTGCTTCTTAGCTTCTTTGTCTTCATTTCCATGATACGAATCGGAGCTCGTCTCAGGGTTGCTTCATCCTCTACCTCCATGTCTTCAAGAATACTTGGTTCAACCACTTTGGCGGGTCTGTGCAAACACTTCCGGAGATGCGAGACATGAAAGACATTATGCACTCCGGCCAGCTTCTCGGCAATTCCACCTTATAAGTCATCTTCCCGACTCTTTCTATAGTAGGGAAGGGTCCTACGATCCTTGGTGTCAGCGAACCATATTTCGCAAAGGAGAAATCTTCACAAAGACTATATCTCCAATTTTAAATTCCAAGTCTGTCCTTCGCTTGTCTGCATAGGATTTCTGTCTGTCTTGGGCCGTTCTTATCCATCTTCGAATCAATTCAACCCTCTCGGATGTGTCCCTTATCATGTCGGGCTCAATTATAAGCTTATCCGTCGTCTTCCCACCAACATGTTGGTGGCTTGCATGGCCTCCCATACAAAGCTTCAAATGGTGCCATACCTATGCTGGCTTGATAGCTATTATTATAAGCGAACTCTACAAGAGGAAGGTGGTCTTCCTAAGTACCACCGAAGTCGAGAACACAAAGCCTCAAGAGATCTTCTAGCACTCTATTCACCCTTTTCGGTTTGGCCATCCGTCTGGGGGTGATAGGCTATACTCAAATTCAATCGCGTACCCATCGCTTCTTGCAAACTATTCCAGAACTGACTAGTGAAAATTGGGTCACGATCGCTAACTATGCTAGAAGAAACTCCATGCAACCATACTATCTCTCGAAGATAAACAGATGTTAGCCATGATATGGTCCTCTTGCTTTTCACCGAAAAAATGGGTTCTCTTCGTAAGTCTACCAATTATTACCCATATCCCATAAAGCCCAAATAGTTTGGTGACGAACTTCTTCACCCCAACCATATATCACAAATAGGCTAGTCATACTCCTTAGGGGGTTTGCAACAGATCTAAGATTGAGGATAGGACCGAGAGGATATACTTAAAAGATAGCATGCGAGTAAGCTCTACGGAACAATAGGGATCAAGGATATACTCTTAGAAAGAGATTAAATGTGCGTATCTAGTCTTCAATCTTCTTAGCCGCATTTTCTTGTGCTTAATCCCATCGTGCCTTGACCGTCTTTTGACTTCGCAATTCCGTAGCTCTTAATTCTTATTTCCAAAATATGAGTTAGAACTCATTTCAATGTTGCCTCTCATTCCACTTCCACTTATTCTTTGCCTAAAATACTTGGCTTCCACCCAACTGCGTACTCACGGTTTCATGCAAGCTTTCCAAGATTCGTTAGTGAATCTCGGATCTCGCTTACATACTATACGGTATCCCACGCAGAAAACTATCTCTTGAAAACAAGTGCCAATCCACATTGCCAAAACTGGAGCTGAGGTAAGGGCTCTTTTGAGCTTTTGAAAAGCAAGCTCACACTCCAAGTCCCATGCAAAGACTAAGTTCTTCTTCGTCAACTTAGTAAGAGGGGCCGAAATCTTAGCGAAGTCCCTGATGAACTTCCTATAGTAGCCCGCCAGACCGAGAAAGCTTCTTACTTCGGTTGCATTCCTAGGAGTCTTCCAGTCCTGAACCACAACCACTTTCGCGGGATCCACCGCTATGCCTTGCTTAGAAACTATATGTCCAAGAAACCGAACTTCCCTTCTCCAGAAATGACATTTGGAGAACTTGGCTTTCAACTGATGCGCTCTAAGCGTATCCATCACTTCCTTGAGATGCCTAGCATGCTCTTCCTCATCCTTTGAGAAGATCAGAATATCATCCACGAAGACAACAACAAACTTGTTAAGGACTTCCCTGAACACCCTACTCATCAAGTCCACGAAGTATGCGGGTGCATTAGTCAAACCGAATGGCATGACAAGCCATTCAAAGAATCCATCTGGAGTCCTAAACGCAGTTTTTTCGATACTATCCTCAGCTACTCTAAGCTGATGGAATCTGGTGGCTAGATCGAGCTGAGAGAAAACAAAAGCACCTACAAGCTGGTCAAAGAGATCATCAATCCTCGGTAACGGGTGCCTATTCTTCTTGGTCAGTTTGTTCAACTCTCGATAATCAACACATAGACGAAGCGAACCATCCGCCTTAGTAGCGAATACCACCGGAGCACCCCATTCAGAAATGCTTCGTCTAATAAAATTATTCTCAAGCAACTCCTTGATTTGCTTACTGAGCTCCCTTCTTTCACGAGGGGCCATGTGCCTAACAGGCAATGATACTGGCTTGGCATTATCGACTAGATAAATGCGGAAATCTATCTTTCGTTTAGGGGGTAACCCCCTAACTTCTTCAAAGACATCAAGATAGTCTCGGACCACCCTTACAGATTGCAGATCATCGATGGACGAGTCGAGAGATTCAAGATAACATAACATGACGGGACCTCTAGGGTTACAAGAAATTTCTAGGGTATTACCGAGGCGAGTCATGAGCCTCACTACCCTATGCTCACAGTCAAGAATGGCTCCATAACTGGACAACCAATCCACCTCCAAAATCAACCCGTATCCCATAAACCCGAGAACCTAAACATTACACATGAATTCTATGCTCAAGATAGAGATTTTCAAATCCACACAAATCACAGGTAGATGGGCGGAACCCTCAATTGGATTTGAAACACAAACGGGATCCTCAACTAAGCTAGTACTTAGGTGCAAACTTTCAACAATATCAGAAGAGATAAAACTATGCGATGCGCCAGAATCAAATAAGGTGCGAACAGGAAAATCAGAAATGTAAACATGAATTTCTATAAAAACTCTACCTCGATCAAAAGCCGGAAGAGCGAGGAGAGCCTGCAATTGCCCTCCAGAGGGTCTTACTTGCTGAGTTTGTCCTTGCCCTTGTCTTTGCTTCTTAGGGCAATCCTTGCTAAAATGTCCAGATCCTCCGCACTGAAAACACTTGCCTAACTTCCTCTTCTTCTTCCTGCAATCTTTGGCTACGTGCCCAGTGATCCTACAGAAGTGGCACTTTCTTGTCTTGTTGTTGTTCTTGCCTCCTTTTCCGAAATCTTCCTTCTTGCCTAGGGACTCATTTGCCTTGACCTCCTTCTTGTCACTCTTATCTTCCTCTTGGAGTAGGGCCATATTCACCAAACTCTCGAAGGTCGCCCCCAGAGGTATATGAGACATGGCCAAACCGCGCAATGGCTCATTCAATCCTAGAGCAAAGTGTAGGGCCTTCTTCCGAGCTGTGTTTACCAATTCTAGACCGAACGGAGCAAGTTGATTAAACTTATCCACGTATTCCCTAATGGTCATGTCCCCTTGTTTTAGAGATAGGAACCTCTCCATCTGAAGATTCTCTTCTGTCGATGATAGGAACTTTAGTCCAAACCTTCTCCTAAAGTCATCCCACGTCTCAATTGGTCTAGTAGTGGTGGTGACTAACCACCAATAAGCAGCTTCCCCTTTCAATAGCCATACTACCAACAGAACTTTCCTACGATCTTCCACATCAAAGATAGCAAAGAGGTCTTCAGTTTCTTTTAACCAGTTTCTTGCCTCCACAGAAGTCTCCGTTCCGACAAAATTCTTGCAACCCATCGCCTTAAAGTCTTTGCAAAGCTCCGCGAAATTCGCTTGTGTATGCTGAGGGGGAGGAGGAGAGATGTTAGCGACGGGGGAAGGAGGAGGAATGGTTGCGGGGCCGGCTTCATTCGCCCTTGCCTCCATAAACCTCCGGAACCAGACGGGTACTTGAACGCCTTCCGGGATGTTAAAGCGATCGGCCATACTAAAACGAAGAAAAAGATAGATTCAGAACGAAGAAACGAAGGATAGTGCTATGACTTTTGGGGAATAGCCTTTTTAAAATAACTAGACTTTTCTTGGAAAATACTTAATTGGTTTTGAAAATAGTTTTTCAAAAGGTAAGTTTCAAAAACACTTTTGCTCAAATCTTGTAAACCTCATGCTCTGATACCAAATGTAACACCCCACCTCCGCAAATGCCACTCTTGCAAGGACATTAGCTTTGGAGGGGCGTTAAACAAGGTAAACATGCATGCAGATATCACAAGACAGAACATATAAATAAAACAGAGTAGTAAAGCAGCGGATAAAACTTAGCATTTCAAAACCATAGTCACGTTACAACAAAGTACTTGGTCATTATTTTCCAACAACAAAGTCTAGATAAAAGCATAAACTGAAAAACTGAAATACATAAAGTACTATCCCCAAAATGAAGTGATAAACCATAGCTAGCTCAATGTCCAAAACCGTACATGAGCAAATCCAGTAAGCAAGCTGTAAAGATCCAAGCTAAGCTCCAATGTTCCCACCCTGAGAACCTGGGGGGGGGGGGGAAACGGAAGAAAAGAGGCGAAAGAAAACAGGTCAGTCAAAAAGACTGGTAAGCCCTACTACTATCTGTCTATGAACTAGTAAAGTTAACTGGTATGAGAAGCTGAGATGAACATGAGGATAACAACATACTGGCATGATGATTAACTAACAAGATAGATAAAGGTGTCATCGCATAATCAAGGTTAAGTTTTGCACCATGGGTGTACTAGCATTCTAACATGTCAAGTAAAAACAAGAATTGATCCCTTGGCCCAAGCTTGGCCCATCATCATGAGGTGACCTAAATTAAGGTCCAACTACACGGTCTAGTCGATCGACTCCCTATAAGCCTAACTCGTCAAGTGTCGGTGTCATGCGGCTTAATCATGTAATGTAGTTGACTGTGCATGGTCCACCCTAGGGTGTATCAGGCCCTATGGTGTAACCCTCTGACACCATTCCATGATGCACAGTCCAAACCTACCGTAGCCCGTGTTCAACTCCGGACTTGATGAGCACGACCATGGTCCGCCTGAACAACCGGGGCATCATTCAGCCGTCTCTTTTGGTCTCTTACAATCAGCCCAGTAATCGTGCCCCATCCTAGCCTAGTCCTAGGGTCTTATGATACTACCAAGAAGGTTACTGCTGAAAAGGACCACGCAACTAGGGTTTCTTAACGGGTTAAATGTGGTTAACCCGATCCACACGTGGATTAAATCGGTTAAGGGTACCCAAGGCTCCCGACTTAACCTCGATTAATCCATCAAGCCCAAATTGGTAAGTATTAAGTGGACCATGACTTAACCCTAATCAGGAGGCATTAATTAACTTAATGCGCTTTAACCTCTCACATTAGACTTTGTTGTGGTTACTAGTTAAGCCGGGCGGGTCCGGGTAGCTTTACACCACAACTAGGTCTAACCACGGGTTCGAGCACAACATGACCAACTTCTCACATTGGGTCCTATTGTTTGTAGCCACTAGTTAAGCCGGGCGGGTCCGGGTAGATTTATGCTACAAACTCAACCCAACCTCGAGTTGGCCACACTCATATTTTCTAAGTGTCATGTCCATTATGTTTCCAAAACATAATTACAAGTTAACATATCACGTTATGTTATAAAAACCATGTTTATGTCATCATGTTACCCAACCCCAACGTAATCCCATCGTTTACATAATCGCAACAACGCATAAAGGATAAAATAGGGAACTTGGCATAATCATGACAAAAAGGTGTTGAAGTCACAAGTTTAACATGGTGGCATATGAGGTGTACATATGTTCATATACTTGCATATTGCATCATTAGGCTTCAAAAGCATGCATAAAACCAAACTTAGCATATGAGTGATACATGGTGATAAATGACATGTAGAAGTTGCTAGAAGTTCGCATTTGGCCTCACATGCAAGTTATCATAAGTGATATGATAACTTTCATGTTGCCAAAATGCAACCTTTAACATAAAGCTTGAAGCTTTAAGCTCACAACTTCAAGTTTAACTTGCATAACATGATAACATGTGCATAATGATCAATCCAAACTTGCATAACATGAAAACATGATCAACCCAAACTCGCATAACATGATAACATGATCAACCCAAACTTGCATAACATGGCAACATGTGTCATACATAACTTGCATAATGATCAACCAAACTTGCATATAATGATCACCCAAACTTGCATATAATGATCAACCAAACTTGCATATAATGATCAACCAAACTTGCATATAATGATCAACCAAACTTGCATATCATAATGATCAACCCCAAACTTGCATCATTCATTTAACTTTAGAGTTCAATAAAAAAGAAAGTAGAAAAGGTCTTACTACGCTATGAAGACACAAATGAATATTTATTATAAAGATTGAGACGAAGCCCTTATGCAAGCACCAAAAACCCAAATATGCAAGCTCCAAATAAAAACCCCTGAGCCAATTCAATAAAAACCCTTGCTTTGAAATAGAAATGTTGCAACTTGACTTGAATGCAAGCTAAGAACACTCATACAAGTTTGAAAACACTTGTATGAACTCAAGATCTCTCATAGAAATTAACTTAGAAATTTTAGCATGAGAGTGGAGGCCATGAGAGGAACAAATTTGGCATTTAGTTGTAGGATTGAATAATGATGATTTAGGCTAGGTGTTAGGTCCTTTTTATAGAAGATTAGGGTAATATTAGCCATAGGATTAACCCTAGATTCAATCCAAGCCATCAAAGCATGTCTTGGGGAAGAAGTCAAGTGTAGGAACCATCTAGGGCCTTTAGATTAAAGCTGAACCATGAGAACCATTCAAATGCAAAATCTTCATTTGAGCGAATCGGCCCACGGGTTGACAGTCAAACACCCTGGATTAACCCCTAGTCGACCCAGCGAGCTCGGGTCGACCTCAAAAATCGGCCAGTTCGGTTATTCCCCTCTCCCAATTCGCTGTTTTGAACATTTTTGCATATTTATTTATTTAATTTTCATTTATATATATATATATATATATCAATATATATATATATTTCTCTGCGCAACCCATTTCACTTAATTAAGTATACTTTAATTTGTGAATTTTTCGTGAAACTTCGCGAGGCCATATCTTGGTCATACGGACTCCGATTTTCAAAAACTCGGACTCTATTTCGCGTATTTTTCCGAGACGAACGCAATGGCACAGCCCGTTTCCCTTGATTCAGATTTTACAGTTTAATTCTGCCTCCATTTATGTTATAACATGTTATTCAAAAATACGGGTTGTTACACGAATTCTGCTACATCTTTCTTCATCCCAACCCAAAAGAAAACCCTCTTCATATCTCTATACATCTTATCCTTGCCCGGATGGATAGTCATCTTAGAATGATGGGCTTCCTCAAGGACTGTCTTCAACAGACTCCCTACTCGGGGAACACAAAACCTTCCATCACATCGCAACCACCCGCTACCATCCATCGAGTATCTACTAAGGTGACTAGAAGTCTCCCTTCTGCTGAGTCTATCCAAGATATCTGCTATCTGTGGGTCCTCTCGTTGTGAAGTTCCTATCTGATCTATAAGAGTAGGCCGCACCTCTAAGAATGCCAACAAACTAGGTATAAGATCTGTAGATGGCATAAAATCGAAGGTCGATATGTACTCCAAGCTCCGCCTCTCTATGAACAGTGGACTCAAAGTCATCTTCCGCCTACTCAACGTGCCCGCCACCACATTACCGTTGTCAAGGGAAAGAAATCTCAAAATCATAGGATGCTAGGGAGGATGCTAGGGACTCCATGCATCTCTGTTGTCTCAAGTTGAGATCCCTCTGCCAGAACAGATACTTGAGAGATTTCTAATCAATATACAACTCAAACTTTTCTCCAAGTAAATAATGTCGCCAAGTCTTAAGCCCGAGTACTATATAGTAGCCAACTCCAAATCATTGGTAGGGTAGTTCTTCTCGTGAACTCGCAACTGTCTACCACCATAGCATACTACCCTTCCCTTTTGCATCAAGACAGAGCCAAGCCCTGTACCACATGCATTGGTGTGTATTGTGAACACTTTGTTCCTGTCAGTAAAAATCAAGACTGGGGCTATTGTTAGAGCCCTTTTTAGACGCTGAAAAGCATCCTCACAGTCAATATCCCAAGAGAAGGTCAGACTCTTCTTCGTCAGTCTGGTGAGTGGGGATGATATCTTCGCGAAGTCCTTAATAAACTTCCTATAATAGCCCTCTAAACCAAGAAAATTTCTCACCTCCGTTGCATTCTTTGGAATCTTCCAATCTTGAACTACAACTACTTTCACGGGATCCACCGCTATCCCATCCTTGGAGACCACATGCCTTAGAAATCTAACTTCTTTTCTCCAAAAATGACATTTGGAGAATTTCGCCTTAAGCTGGTACATTCAGAGAGTCTTCAGAATCTCCTCTAAATTTTGGGCATGCTCTTCCTTGCTCTTCGAGAAGATCAGAATGTCATCCACAAAGACCACAATGAACTTATTCAGAAACTCCTGGAACACCCTACTTCTCTGATCCACAAAATACGCGGGCAAGGCATGACTAGCCACTCGAAGAAACCATCTGTAGTTCTGAAAGCAGTGTTGTCTATACTGTCCTCGACTACCCTTAATTGATGAAACCCCGTGGCCAAGTCTAATTGAGAGAAAACAGGTGCACCAACAAGCTGGTCAAACAGATCATATATCCTCGGAAGTGGGTGCTTATTCTTCTTTTTGAGTTTATTCAACTCCCTGTAATCCACACATAAGGGAAGCGAGCCATCCGCCTTAGTTGCAAAGATGAATGGAGCACCCCATTTAGATAAGCTTCACCTAATAAACCCCTTCTCAAGTAGCTCCCCTACTTGCTTCCTGAGCTCCCTCCTTTCTCTAGGAGTCATGTGGTGCACATGTAATGCGACTGGCTTCACATTATCCATTAAGTATATCTGGAAATCAATCTCGTGCCTCAGAGGTAAGCCCCTAACCTCCTCAAAAACATCTGAATACTAATAGACTACCGGTACAGATCGCAAATCCTCGACTGATGCATCAAGTGATTCTAGGAGGCTAAGCATGACAGACCCCTTTGGGTCACAAGAAATCTCGAGAGTCCTCCCATGACAAGTCAAAAGTCTAACGACCCTCCTCTTACAGTCCTGGATGGCACCATACATGGCTAGCAATCTATCCCTAGAATCATGCCATAGCCTATAAAACTAAGCACATATGCGTCACACTCAAACTCAACGCCCAACACAGATATTCTCAAATCCCAACAAATCATAGACATATGAGTCGTGCCCCCAATGGGGTTTGAGACAACAACGGGATCTGAAACCGTACTAGTACTAAGTGCAGAGGCTCAACCACAGAATCAGATATAAAATAATTCGAAGCGCCAGAATCAAAAAGAGTCCTAACAGGATGATCGGAAAGAGAAATCAAACTTTCAACAGAAACTTTCCTACCTCTGTCCAGTATACTGGCCACGAGCGTATTCACCTGCCCTCCTGAAGATCTTGCCCTTTGGCCCTGTCTTTGCTTCTTCGGGCAATCCCTATAAAAGTGTTCGACCTCACCACAGTAAAAACAAGCATTCTTCCTTTTTCTGCAATCTTTGACCACATGACCCATGCGTTCACAACCATGACATTTCCTCTTATCTTGAGTTTTTTCCACCCTTCTTTTGCTGTTGCTGTTCTTTCTTAGGCAACACTTTCTTGTTTTGCGCCTCATCAGTCTTAGCCTATTTCTTTTCGCCTTTATCTTCTTCGTGCATCAACGCCATATCAAATAGCTTCTCGAATGTTGCCCCCATCAGAATATGAGACATAGCCAATCCATGAAGGGGTTCATTCAATCCTCATGAAAACTTCGAAGGTTTCTTGAGTGGGGTATTCACTAGATCCA
Source organism: Allium sativum (assembly GCA_030737875.1). NCBI lineage: Eukaryota > Viridiplantae > Streptophyta > Magnoliopsida > Asparagales > Amaryllidaceae > Allium > Allium sativum. Next base: position 385,013,880 of record CM060915.1, read on the forward strand.
AACCAAACCTCGCCAACTGATTGAACTTATTAACATAATCTTGACAGACATGCTTCCTTGCTTAAATTCCAAAAATCTTTCCATTTGCATACTCTCTTCTGCTTGAGAAAGAAACTTCATCTTGAATCTCTATCGGAAATCATCCCAAGTCTCCACTGGACACCCTGCTTGCGTTACTTCCCACCAGAATGAAGCATCATCCTTCAGCTGCCAAATGGCCAACTGAATCTTCCTACGGTCGTCAACCTCAAAAATCCCAAACAAATCCTCCATCTCTTTAAGCCAATTCCTTGCTTCCACAAAGGTATCACTTCCTCGGAAAGGCTTTCCTCCCATAGCACAGAAATCCTTGCATATCTTGGAGAAATTTTCCACTCGTGGAGGAGGGACAGCGGCTGCAGCTGGGGGAGGGGCGTTTGCTTGGCCTCCGGTAGATTCCGTAACCTCGAAATATCCGTAGAACCAAGCTGTTATCTGAGCGCCCTCGGGAATATTTGGTTCCCTAGACATGATGAAAAGAAAAAGGAAAAGGGATTCAAACAGAGAATCAAAAGATATTACATATGGCTTTGGGGAATACGTTTTTCAAAAATAGACTTTTTTTTTAAAATACTTCTTTTTCTTGTAACCTTTTGTAAACAATTTTCAAAATCTTTTATCCGATCTTGTAACCTTTAGCTCTGACATCAAATGTGACACCCGACATCCGTTAATGTCACTTTTTAACAGAATGCAATAAGTTCCGTGAAGCGTTATAGGTAAACAGAAACATAAACATCACAAGACAGATATAAAATAACAACGGAATTTAAAGCTTTATTTTTCAACAGAAAACATCATGGCCTAAAATCCAGTTACAACATTAGTCTAAAATACTGAAAAACCAACTACATCAAATAAAAGTATCTTCCTTGTACTAAAATCATTAGAGTACAGTAATATAAAATCATAGTCCCCAAAAAGAGCCATAACAGAGTAGACAAATAGTGAAAGTGGTACATCGAAGCAGGTGCAAAATCCAAGCAGAAACAGAAGAGAGAATCCTAATCAAGCCTGAACACTCCCACCTTGAGAACCTGGGGTAGGTTGGAGGAAGAGAGAAAAGGAAATAAATGGGTCAGACATAAAGTCTGGCGAGTCCAGTTACTTTTAGCATATAAATAAGTAAAAGCATCATGATAGGCATATAAACTGAATGAGAGATAACAGTATCACATGACAGGTGTAACAAGATGAGCAAGATAAGCAGAATGAACTGAACAGATTGCGCTTCTCAAATACTTTTCTCTGCACTAATATTAGAGTAACAGATATGAATGATCCCAATGGAAACATAATGGTAGACTTAGGTGTACTTCTAGTAAAGGGTTTTGCCCTAAACAGTAATAACAGGTACCCCAACATAAATAACGGGTGTTACCCTAACCATAAATAATCGGTGTTACCGCAACCATAAATAACGGGTACCTAAACATGAAGGACTAGATGTACCCTAATTACTACCCCTAATCATCGGCTTCCTATCCCGTAGATACCCTGTGCCGGCCCCACAGTAGGATGTATCAGTTCCTAAAGTGGCAACTCCCATATAGACACAGCCATACCTACTGGTGCTATAGCATCTTATTATCCCTGAGCAATCCGGATCCATGCATGCACATGACTCCGTTGGAATGCGCACCTCTTCCCATATGAATTTCTTATAATCAGCTTAGTAAGCGTGCCCCTGACCCTTACCTAGTTCGGGGTCCCCGTATGATACCTGTATGGGTTATTGACTGATACGGGTCCCACACCATGTATGATTCAAGCCACCCCCTAGGGTTGTATCCCCTAACTACTAGGATTTTGACAGGTTATGTCTAACAGTTTAACTAGCCCGCATAACCCCAACATATAAAATAGGTAAAGTTTATCGGGTTCGTATAACCCCCCACCGATTTAACTTATCTACTTAGCCCCCATAGATTCAAATAAATTTACTTAACCCTTAAACAATTTAATAGGTTCATATAACCCCCCACTGATTTAAACAGGTTAAGTATTACAGTTTCATTACATGTTTCGCTTAATCAAATTATTAAGCCTACAGATTTACATGCCCCAACCCTCATGTCATAATCCACAGTATAAGATATGCCCCAAATTATAGTCATATATCACATTATAGGTTATGCCCCAAATCCCAGTCATGATTTATAATACAAAATATGCCCTAATTTAACTTTCCCAATCATTCCCAATTACGTTCGTTTGCATATTTCAGCGATAGGCCTAGGCTCGAAGGTAGCCTGACTATAAAAATAAAAAAGGAAAGAGGGAGAGAAGAGAACAAAAATATGCATAATAACAGAATAGGCATATGATAACAGAAATAGGCATATTAGAAATATGCATATAAGAACTGAACAGTAGATAAGGTGCACCTGTAATGGCAGATCTGTTTAAGCACGAATCAGATTCTTAACAGGCATAGGTTTAGATCTAGATTTATAGACATGTCAGGATTACTTGTTAAATGTTTATATCTAAAAATAACATGAACCTACAAAGACTGGATCTAAAGAACAGAGAATAACAAGCAGATGTTGCAAAAGAAATTCTTGAATGCGAATAGGCTAATGTTGAAGAAGAGATAGGCTAATTCAATCCAAGAAGGGGCAGCATCTCGTTCTCCATTGTTTTTTATGTGTAAAAACAATAGAAATGAGGTCTATGTATAGCCTACCGCCAACGAATCTCACTCAGAAACAAGCTCAGGTTTAGAAATGAACCTGGATGGATCTCTGGTGGGTCGACCCGGGGTTGACCCTAGGGTCGACACACCCTTGAGTGGGTTGACCCCCCACCCCCCGGGTGTGGGTCCACTATAAGAAAACACTGATTTTGCAGTGGTCAAATCCGTCGCTAAACATGTATTAGCGACGAATTTGCAACAGATAGCACTGGTCGTTGAATTTCATGTCGGTATTTTAGTGTCTATTTTGTGATGAAAATTAACGTTAATTCTCTGACACTTTACCATCATTTGTCAATATATTTAAATTTAATTTTAAATTTTTTTACCGATGGATATACATTTCTTTAATATATATTTAAAAAAAATCCATCGGAGATCCCTTGCTGTTGACGGGTAAAATTGTCGCATGCCAACACCCAATGTGTATGTGTGAACAATTATCCAAATAAGCAGTAAAGTAAAGAAATGCGGGGAGACATAGCTTTTATAGTGGTTCGGCACTAACGCCTACGTCCACTTTATAATCATCATTCATCATATCTTTGGTCGATTACAAAGTTGTACAAGTTCGAACAATAGCTAAGCACAAAGGGTTACAATAGAATAACAAAATATGTGTTTGTTCTACACTTTGACTAAATTGCCCTTCTTCTTCTTCGTTGAAAAGTGTTGACTTTGTCAACTGTATCCAAGTTCAATGGTCATGTCCATGAAGTTCAAGAGTAGCATGAAGATCCTTGTTGATGTTCAAGTGTTGAAGGAAAACATGCATGCCATGTTTTAATTATCCATCTCATCTTCCATGGCCATGGTGGAGGTGTTGAAAGTCATTAATGAGTGTTTGGAGCTCTTAAGGTCCAAAATTTCCAAGGGCGAAGGATCCAAACGAAGGCCAAGGCTTGGGGTATTTATAGGAGGAAGGTTAGGTGGAAGTAGGTGAGCAGCGAGGCCCACAAACAACAAATTTTGCACCTCAAAAGTAGCACCGAAACAGGAAATTCAAGCCCCCAAGCGCGGGGCTCGAAATTTCGAACCACTTCAGGGGGTTCGAAATTTCGACCCCCTTCAGGGGGTTCGAAATTTTGAATCCCCTGGGGGACTCGAAATTTTGACCCCCCACCAGGGGATTCGAAATTTCGTACCCTCCAAGAGGTATGAAGTTCCGAACCCCTCTGGGGGTGCGAAATTTGAGGAGGAGAAAGGGGTGAACTTCTTGGTGCTGAAATCTCGTTGTTTTAGGGCGTCGAAGCTCCTGGATGCAAAGTGAAGGAATCCGCGGTTTTGCTGGTCCAAAGTGAAGGAATCTGAGCTTCCGGCATGGAGAAAATCGGATGAATCGGGTGGTGCCCATAGTTTCGACCTAACCGGTTAGGTCGATCGCCGCCGGGACTGTGGGGCCCCGGACCCCCACTGTCGCTGCGCTTTGTGTTTTTTGACGCTTGAGCGCATTGCTCACCAGATACTTGACGTGTGATAGATTTGACAAAAAAGCGTGTCAACACTTGCTAAACAGTAAGGGATTAGAAGAGGATAATTTCAACTTTTGCTTCACCTTAGATATCCATCGATAATTTGTCACAATTGTAAAATAATCTTTTACAATTGCTTATCGCAGTTGTAAAAACATGATTTACAACTGTTTTGGCCAACTGCAATAGATTCTTTTACAACAAAATTTGCAGTTGTGGTAAAAAAAAGGTAAAATGAAAAAATAAATCTAAATTCTACATGCATTATATAAGTGCAACAATAAACAAATAAATAATCAAAAAAATTAACATAAATTCAAAAGCTTCATGATCTATTCATTAATAAAACATCGCAATTTTACCAAAGTATATAAAATTACAACCAACTACAAAATTGATATATAATTAAATCTGTTTGCAGTAAATACAAACCGTAAATCATACACGATGGTTACTATCTCAACCTCAACTTCATTCATCTTCAATGTTTTCTCCAGTAAAGCAACTCAAGCAAACAAAACTCATTTCATCATCACTTGAGATCACTCTACATCAGCACGTACCTTCATTTAGAACACTTACCACCCTTATGCAAACACATAAGAAAAAAAATCGATCTGTATTAAGTCATGTGTTAAAGGCAGAGATGTGGTAAGTAATTTCATTGCAAGTGGACAATGCAGTTTAAGTCAAAAAGCATACTAGTGAGTTGCTGCATCAAGCTCTGATTAATAAGACAGATTGTCAACAAAATCAAATTCGAACCATGATATTTATTTTGTCCATTGCGTCAATAACCTCAACTAATCTTGTGATAATGCATATGAATATCATACAATTATCATCAACATTTACGTATGTTTTATCAGCATCTTGGACGTTAAATAGTGTGATATCATATACCAATTACTCCTCAAACAAAAATTCAAATTGATGCAATGTATGCTTTCGGACCGCTGCCACTATTCCATTCCCTTTATTAAATTGTATTGACATTTTACTGTAAGTAGTTGCATAAGTGGTTAAAAAATTACATAATTTAAAGCAAAGTACATTAATAGAAGAAAGGCAGCTGGAAAAAGATGGATACCTCAGACTCAACAAGTTGCATGTTAATGATAGAGCAGGTGCGGGTGGTTGAAGAAGTTAACAAAACTACTCTACACCTACCTTCAGAACACTTCCACCACACTTTTGTCTGATATATCAACACCTACCTTCCATTAGCGAAAAGAACTAAATCTGAAACCCCGAGAATTATATTAAAGTTTGATCTTTTCTCCAAAAATAAAAAGCATATGGCACAGTATTAGAACCAAAATAGAATATTATATTGTTGCTTGAGATCGTTATTTGTTAGGATAACAAAATCAATTTTTACCTGCATTTTCATTCTCATTTGATGAAAGGACCAACTCCAAGACTGGCATACAAACCTTGATCTTGAACTGTCTTTATGGATCTCACTATTATTATTCCTTTCTTGGAAACTGGACCGATATTAAAGAAAAATGGATGATCTGTAAATTCGGTCATAAATTATATAAGCATTTTCGAAAGTGATCGGAGACTAAATGATGTACAGTTCTCTCACTTGTCCTTGGATAGTTTCACGTACATTTGGGAATACATGGGTCTGTATGACATCAATGCATCCTTCCTTTACATTTTGTTAGCATAACAGACCACATCTATCATAATAATTTTTAAATTTGTCTGCCTAGAAATATTAATAGTTGAAACTAATGCGTAATGGGTTGAAGTACATAGGTACAGACGCAAGCATTTGCCTCTAATAAAATAAAAAGGGGCAAAAAACTTTAAAATTTGCCTTTATAGGCAAGATAGGTGAAATAAAAAAATGCATCAAATAAAGGCGTCTAACAACAGATGCCAAAACATAAATCAAAGGCAAAACAAGCTTAAATAGATTCCAAAAACAGAGAATTTGTCACCAAAGCATTTAACAGGCTAGTGTAAAACAGTCCTCACCTCACGAAAGCAAAGTAGAACACCAGAAGGAATTTAACACAACAAACTACCTTAAACGGAAATGAAACCAAACCCAACTCCTAGCTTGGTCGAGCTACATCGATCTGAAACCAGAACCAAAACTCAGGAGCTCATTGAGAATATAGGGCGGCACACATGGAGAGGCTACTATGTGAGACTTGAGCGGTTGGATCTGAAATAGAAAATTGATTGGAAGAGGACGGAGGATTCGAGCAAGACTGGAAGAGAAACACGGAGCTGCATTAAAGAAATCGAGAAAATTGGGCATGGATAGATAAGATGGTGGAGACAAAAAGCTGTTGTGGTGAAACCATGAAAAAACGCTAGTGATGTCTTGTGGTTTGCAAAGATTACGTGTGAATGTAATTTGGGATTTACGGTGGTCAGATTTGGAAAGTAGGGTTGTTTAGAAGACGAAGAGGGAGTTGAAAATTAAAACGAAACGAGGTTAGCGGGAAATGAAATTTTGGAGGGAGGAGGAACTCGGGAAGCTAAGTAACGCTGTGACCACTAGCCAAAAAAAAAGTTATTTCTAAGATTAAGGAAAGCTTATAAATTCACTTTTTATTAACTATTTTATTTAGTAGTGGTTATTGATGATTATTTGTTAATTATCAATCAGTAATTAAATATCTAATACTTATTTATTACACTTGAATCTCAAACGAAAGAGTGAAAGCTAAAATCAAGGAGTTTGCTTGTAGTGTATATAATTAGGCTACTAAAGGCATGTTTTCTTATAGTGTATACAATTTAAATTAAACTATTAAATGAGCTTTTTCAATAATTTAAAGTTCAGAAATTTTGGTTATTTCGTGTCAAACAATAATTGGTTTTATAAACTTTATGATTTATTTCAAATTTATTCAAGATGATTTCAAATTTTTAAAATTTTCAAAATATAAAATATAATTATCAACTATAATTATAAAATACAAGTGTCAACTATAATTATCATCTGTAATTATTAAAAATAATTATTTAACATTAACTATTGAATACTAGATATCATTTCATAATTATTAAATTTTATTGTTAATTATTAAATAATTATTATAATAAACTGATATTTTTAGCTCTTACAAATCTGGTGGAATTCTGCTGCAAAATAGCTTCGATAAATATTCATCGGTATTCTACCTGAATTTGCAGTGGAAAATAGTGGTAAAAAAAATTTGTCGGTAATTTGATGCAATTTGCAACGGCTTAGTGAGCGATGATAGAAGACGACGGTAATAAATAAAAGAAAAAAAAGTTGAAAAAAACAAAAAACTATCCCTTGTAGATCACATGGAAATCCGCCGCAAATTAGCGATGGAATTTTCCGCTTTTAAATATCTGACACTAAATCAGTGTTTTCTTGTAGTGGTCGACCACCAACAGAATAATTTCCCGTGCAGTCTTCTCGCCTCGATTTTGATTTGAATTTTGGACTTGATTTGTGAATATATATGTATATCTTATATGTACACAAACATCTAAGGTTAATAACTTCTTCATACGACGTCCGTTTCACGCAAGCTCAGAGTCTATCTTAAGCAGAATTCCGAGATGAATGCAATGGTGCAGTCCGTTTTAATTATTTCCCAATATTTAATTAAGTATTCTTTAGTTTATCATTATAGTGTTCTTATTAATATTACGGGGTCTTACAGTAATTCATTTGAATCATACAAAATGGTATCATCTGCTAGGAAACGAGGAATTTTTTTTTTTGGCTTTCCGCTCCAAATTTGACCCCAAAAAAGGAAAATGGAAAAATATATATGCAATGGAGATGTGGTCTCTGGTATAGCATCAAATTATCTTTTGAAACATATACTATGTATCACATACATCCAATTTCCAATAAAGAGACCAACTACCCATAGAGTTTCGAATTCAACAAACTCATCCATAATAGAAAAGTGGATAAATATATTATCCCATATCCTAATGCTATGCAACTGTAAAATTAAGTGCTAGTCATATTGCAGTGTAACTTGGACTTGGGTTTCAATAAATGTAGAGAGTAAAAAGCGTTTTTTCTCTTGGTTACCCAGAAAACATAATGTTATCAACCATTGATGCAATATGCATTAACCTTATAACACCATACAACTTGCATATAACCAAAGGAATTCTATATGTATGTTGTCAACCCATTATTAATTGTACACATGGATAATTGCTAGTCAAATAGATAGTATGTAACAAAATGAATTGTATCAGCAAGTTGTCAGGAAGTGGAGGGACTATGAGATAAGGCTGCAATAATTTATATGTTAACATGTTTGCAACTTTCAATAAGATATCTCAAAACAAAATTACAATAGGCAAGCAAGCATGCTTGCTAGCAGGTAGTTAAATATAGTCTTCTTATTGTGCTTATAAAACGGCAAATTTTGTTGTGCAATGAAATGTCTACTCCTTATATTTGACAAGAAATTAATTGTATTCATATATGTTCTGTTGTGTTGATCATTAAAGCTTCATAAATAAGGAAACAAGAACTCAACTGCATCAAATGACTAAATCACAGAACCATCAGACATGAATGTGATAGGCATAAGCACATTTCAAAGTTCGCCATTATAACTTTTTCATATAGAATCCAACTAGTTTAACAGGCCATTCACATTATTTTCCTTGTCCACTTAATTAATCAAAATTTAAAGACTATGAGATATCAAACGTAAGCAATAAGGTCATTAAAAATTTCCATAAGCAAAATAAGATACTTTCAACGCTTATCAAAAATTCTCCCAATAGAAAATACTTGAAAAAGCACAAAACAAAAAGACCTATAGTTGCAATTTTACATTATAACAGATGAAACAGAAGGAACTCTAATCCATGATAAAACCCTGATCCATGCCGAAGAGAAGGAGTCACCGTTAAACCAAAAACTTGATTGATTAGTTAAACTGAATCAAATGAGGTACTAGTGAAACAAAAATTTGCGATTTTACCTGAATTTTGTATTTTCAATCAAACTCGGAGAAGAGAAGAAGTGCGTCCAGAAAATGAATAGGGTATGTTTACGCATTTGCTTTGTTTTCGGATTGGGTTTTTCGTTTTTCAGTTGGGCCTCAAAACAATGAAAATAAGAAAAAACTGTTTTGGGTTTTCTTTCTTGAGCCTATTTTTGAAAATGATAGATTTTTTAAAAATGATAAAGGGCACATGTTTTCAGTATTTTTCAAAATGGAAAACTGAAAATAAATCGGAAATGATAAACAAAATGCACCCTTAGTTTCTCTGCTTTTGGTCTCTTCATTTAATAGCAGTTTGATTTTGTCCGTAAGTAGGTTTATTAATCAAAGAATTTCGAAAATGAAGTTTTGGCGATACCTTCAAAATGATGATGGCGTTAGCGCTGTTGGATTTAGGGCGGAGCATAGTATTTTTGGTAGAAGTTTGGTGGAATTTAGTGATGGTCATCAATGTTTGGCGGAAAATAGGGATTTGGTTATTCAAAGCTAGGAGTATCCATAAGAAAATATGGTAATAGAGTTGGCTTTAGCTTGGGGAGATGCATCAAGTAGAGGAGTTTTAAGAGTTCTAGGTGTGATTGCTGCATTGCGATAGGGGACATGTCGAGATGGATCTTCCTAGATTATAATCAGGTTTGTAGCTCGGAATTTGATCGGACGCGCTAGGGTCGAAGCAAAGAGATGCAAGGCGATGAGCTAGAGGAGTTACACATGTTAATGGTCATGGAAAGGGAGATGGAAAGTCGGAGAAAGTTCTCGATGTGCACTATACTTATGGGTTTTAGTAGTTTAAAGGTAGAAAGGAAGGAAAACGAGAAGCGGGTTTTGGTCGGGATTGATGTTGCTTGGACCGGGCTTGGATGGCTTGTTGAGACAATTAAGTTTTCTTTAATAACCAATGAAATGTATATGTTGGAATGAAGTTTGACATCTCACTCAATTTTAATCCAATCAACGAACGGATTTTTATGTCGGATTCATAACAACGAACAAGACATTATAGTGTAGTCTGTGAATAAATTTAGTTAAGTACACATTTATGACTTTTAAAACAAACATGTTTTAAATAGCGTTATTCTAAATAATAACATCGTTTAAAATTGTACATTTTAATATGTGTTGTTAATCTAGCCAAATGAAAAAGTGATAAGTTATTTTGAGTAGTGCAGATCATTTTGGACATCTATTGGGAAAAATAAAACTTCATTATGTGCTTGTTAAGTAACAGTTTAATTTGTATGATAAATTGTTATCAATATTGATTGATATGGAGTAAACAATTAATTATCTATTGTAAGAATTGTTGATTGTTAGAGCCTTTGTAATCTAGCTATATTGTATGTGACATTGACATGTAAATCCAACTGAATATGAAAATCTGTAGTAACTTATTTAAGTATCATTGTGATTTCTAAGCATTAAATTTGAAACTGTTTTTAGCTATTAAATTTCTTAACGGGATTGTTTTCAATATCTTAATACTCCATTTATATTGGTTTAAAAGAGTGCTTATCGAAGATTTGCAGAATTAATTAAGTATTTTAAAAATGGGTTGAGTCGATTTAATCATTTAAGAATAATATGATTTATTAAATGTAGAGTTATTAATGGCTAATAAGTGATGTTTTAAGACTTAAGAATCTATTACTAATGATTTTTTGATTTACTATTATTTAATAATGGTGTTTTAAATGTAATATATACTTAAGTTTTAATTAAGAAGTTGATTACAGATCCTAACTCCAATGGCGACTTGCTAATTCTCCATACTCTTCGCTTCCTTCCCCTTCTTTTTTTGCTTCCTTCCCAATCGCCTTCGATCCCCACTCACTCCTTTGTCTTCCTTCTCTCCTTCCCTAACCATCTTTTGCGTTTGTGGTTTTATCCCCTCTTTTCCTAACCCTAGATTATTTCCAATTTGCTCTGTTTTCCCACTTAGTTCTTTGTCGTGCGCTGCTGGTCTTTTCACCCTATCTTTCCATTAGCTGCTACGTTCCTTCTCGCGGTGGTCTTCTAGGCGAGCTCAAGACTTTCTCAAGCAAATGATTAGTGAGGTATCGTGACCTCAACATCCTTTCGCTTCGCAATGCTAGATCTGAAGTGTTACAGCCTGCACTTTACGTATCGAAAGATCGTAAAATATTTTTATTTTATTCCCTGATGTTTGGATCATTCTCATCTTTTAGTATTTTGTTTATGGGGCTGTGAGACATGTCCATAATTTTTACCGATTTTGTTCGTGACCATTTTCCCCTATCAGTCTTGTACAGGGCATAACTTTTGACTCAGGTCGAATCAAAGGATGAGACCTAAGCCATTGAAAAGGAAATGATGATTGCCTTTCCATAGGGTTACATTAAAGATTTGGCTCAGCGGTTTGGGAGGAATCATTGTTTTAAGGTTTTTCAGTTGGTTGTTCAGGTTTGGAGAGCCATAATGGGCTGATTTCGGAAGGCCCATTGGTGGGCTAGTGGAAGGGAATAAATAGGGGGTGGAAGGCATGAGAAATGTTTTAATTTCTCTATTCTCTCATTAGGAGACCTATGTTCCTCCTTCCTCTAACACCTTTCCACCATTAAAAATCAAACCTAAAGGAAGGAAATCAAAGATCTACACCATTGGAGGCTAGATCTACATCATTTGACGTAAGAATTCATCGAATCAAGGGGTTTGGTTCGAAATGCTTGCTGTCCGAAATCTTATTGCATTGATTTTAGTTTGTTTGGGAGAATTGGTGAGTGGTATACATTTCTCACATGGATTTAATGAAGTGTATGAGTGTTTGATCATGTTTTTCATCAAATTCAAGTGTTTTCTCATAGATCTATACCATTACAAGTCCATTTTCATATGAATCACCCTATGATCTATTTTAGCAAGTTTAGATTGGTAATTCCTATGCCATTTCATATGTTTATGCAAGTTAGATCCGCAATTTAGATCATATATTCATTTATCATGTTTTTGGAGTAATTTGCATAATTTTAGTGATAATTGTCATATTCATGTTTTTAGTGACTTCATAACGTACTTATCATTGTGTTGAATGAATTGTACAAGTATATTTCGTCGATTGTGTTGATTGCAGAAGTTTTGGTCGAAATTAGAGTGACGTCGGGGTGGTGCAGGTTTTGAGTCGTTCGTTGTAGGGTCGGTCGGTCCAAAATCGTGTCTTGGGAAGCAAGTCAGAAATGCAGGGTTGGTCTTGATGTGGGTCGGTCGGTCGTTCGTGAAGTACGGGGGTGAAGTGGACAGGTTGGGTCGGTCACTCTAGGTCGATCGGACTTGTTGATGAAGGTCTGGATGAGATGGATCGAGCAAGCCATAAGTGGTTGGGTCGAGCATGCCAGAAGGGTCGAACAGAACCAAGTTGGTCATGTATGGGTGGGTCGAGCAGGGTACGGTCGAACGGTCTGGGGATGAGCATGGTTGCGTCGAGTAGAGGCCGGATCAGTCATGCATCTTGTGTACTGATCGAGCATGCCAGAGTCGAGCATCAGAACCAGGGTCGGTCGTGCGTTAAGGCCAGGGTCGATCGCACCAATGAGTGGTCGAGCACCAGGGGGTCGGTCGCACAGGGTTATTTTCTAAAAATCTATATTTTCTGGTACGACTCAGATTTGAACAAAAAGGCCCAAAACAATATTTTTCAGGGGCAACCCCCATACCTTATCCGCATCGCAGTGATGTAATTTAGCTTAGTGATGGTGTGATTTCGAAGTAATTTCAAGTAGGAAGGTTCGAATTGGTTAAAGGTGTTCGTTGATCTGTGTAGAACAACGAATGAGGTGACAACTCAAAGGTCGTGAGTTGGTGGATAATGGTTGCTCGTGAATGTTGCTTGGGCTATGAAAAGTCGTCGGGTTGGATGACTAGAGATGATAAGGCCAAGAGATTATCATTGTCGCAAGTTCTAGCAGGTTCAAAGCAGGGGTACGATAGGGGCACCTAAAAGATCGGTTATAGGTCGAGTACCCTGGGTATCGTTGAAAGGCCTAGTTGTCAAGGTTGGACATACATACGTATCGTTGAAAGACGTATGGAGTTTATGCTAGAACTGGGATTGCCATTAGACCTTGACAAATGGAAAGGTTGGCCGTCATACGATTAACGATGGTTTCGAAGCAGGATTGATGGTGACAGCCAGAGTCTGTCATGGTTGATTAGTTGTCTTGTTTGAACCGTCTCATGTAGATTGTCCAACGTCAAAGGAGATGTTCCTTGGTTGCTTGTCTGATATTGGTTTAGGCCTCTAGAGCTTGTGCTTGAGGGATGTTTAATTCGATTAGGATGGTTTACATGAGATACATATATTCTAGATGTTATGAGTGCTCTACCAAGATTTAATGGGTGTTCTGGTTTCAATGGATGAATGGTTGAATTGTTTATGGTAAAGGCTATCACTGTCCGATGTGGGGAAGATGGGGTTGAGTTCTTCTCTAATTTTGTGGGTAGATTAGTGTGTTTATCTATCTATCCTCATATACTTTATTGTTGAAGTTTGTTAGCTATTTTATCGCTCACTAAGACTGTTGTTTGACTTAAGGTTTTATATTTCCTCTTATTACCTAGGGCTGCTCATCCGGTTATGGATGGGCAGACTAAGTAGCAGGTGACAGGTGATTAGTGAGGATGATGCTGTTGTACGAAGGCGAGCAGGAGGCTGGCATATTACTTTTACTAATATATAGTATTTCTGTTTCTACTGTCTGAGTTTCTCTTTGAGTGTTGTAGTGAGGCCTTATGTACATACTTTATATTTCCTGTGATGTTGGGATAATCTTTCAAGATGTTTTGAAAGTTTGAAAAGTTTGCTATATGACGCTTCACTACTATTACTTGTTGTATATGTTCCATTATATTTTATCCTTGCGATGTGATTTCTACGACAGGTTCTGATGTTGTTTACCTACTCTGATGATCGTCCATAGCTGCCTGGCACACCTTTCAGCGCATTATTCCTCTTGTTTAATGCACGGATTATGGGCGGTCATCACATTTGGTATAAGAGCTATGATTAACAATTTTAGCCAAAGTTCTAAGACGTAATTACGTTTGAGAGACGTAGTTGTAGATTTCAGTTGGCTGTTTACTATGTATATTAGCATATATAGTAGTAGCGATTGAATTCCTTTAGCAGTTTTTCTTGGAACTGGCTAATTATTCTAAATTGCAGATTTAGAATGAGTAGACGACCATCAAGACACACTGCTAGGGGAGCTAATAATGGAGGGGGAGATGGCAGTGAACTAGACTACCCTACCATGTTCAAAGCCATGATAGAGGCATTCATGTGAAGGGTCCCCGCTCTAGTGGCAGCTACCGTAGATGAAGGAGTTCAGTTGCCTAGGGTTGTGGATTTTGCGAAGCTGTGCGAAAATTATACATCTCCAGAAGGGAAACCATTCAAAGGAACTGAGCCAGCTGAAGAGGTTCAGAGGTGGATGGATTCTTGTGTTCGTATCTTTGGAGACTTGGGATTGGATGGTGCAACAAGGAGAAAGCTTGCATCAAGGCAACTGCAAGGCAGGGCCATGGAATGGTGAAATTCGGTTACACTTGAAACTCAAGGGGACGAGATTTCATGGGAGAAATTCCAAGCTAAGTTTGAAGCAAAATTCATTTTCATGGCTCAGAAATCCGTTCTCTTCAAGAAGTTCGTAGAGCTAAAGCAGAATGGAATATCAATGCTAGATTACATTTCTGATTTCGAGGCCTTGTCCAAATACGCTCGTTCATACATTGATACACCTTATCAAAAGAATGTGAAATTTGTTATGGGTATGGATAAATATATTGGAAGGACGTTGGTGGATCATCTTGATGACTCATTCGAGAAGATTGTGGAAAAAGCTATTTGCCATGAGAGCTTGTTTCCTAAGGAAGCAAATGTTGTCGCTGCAAACAAAGAAGTTCAAAAACCACAGCAAGGTGGTAATAATAAGAAGAGGAAGCAACAACAACAGAAAGGATGGAAAAAAGAAGCCTAAGAGTTAGGTAGTTTGCTTTAACTGCCAATAGAAAGGCCCTTTTGCTAATGAGTGCAAGAATCCCAAAGCTGAGAATAAGTGCTTCAAGTGTGGGAAGCCTGGGAATGAGAAGAAAGACTGTCCAGAATCAGCTGAGGGTAAGTAGGTTATGAAGGCATATGCTTTGGGAGCCATGCTATCTTCTTCAAGAGCTCATGCTACAGAGGAAAAGGGAAAGGGTGTCATCATTCAAGGTACTCCTTCAGTTAATGGTGTTTCATTTCGTGTGTTGTTCGATACTGGAGCATCACATTCTTTCACTTGCAATGAGCTTGTGTGCCGCTTGGGTTTGGAACCCGAGATTTGTGATAGACCATTGATTATGACTAATCCAGTTGGGGATTCGTCCATTTTATGCATGTTGTGTTGTGGTCTAGTGTTGTCGAGTCATGATTGCTCTTTTGTGTGTGATTGCTTTGTTCTTAACTTCGTTGGGTTTGGGATCATCTTGGGCATGGATTGGTTCAAGAGGTCTGCGACAAGGGTGAATTGCGAGAAGTTAGAGGTGAGGGTCGGGGATGTGGAAGGGAAAAAGGTGTTGATTAGATGTAAGCGCGAAGAGAGTGTCTTCATTAGCTATCTATATTCGCTTGGGATTCCACAGAAAGACTTTTCTTTGTGTTGATCGCTAATGAGTATGAGGATTTCTTTGATGAGGTCAAAGGGTTGCCGCCGCATCGTGAGATCGAGTTTAGGATCAATTTGGTCGAGGGTGCTAGACCAATCGTGATGCCTCTTAGGCGGATGGCGCCTAAGGAACAACAAGAGTTAGAGGTGAAAGTTCGTGGCCTTCTGGGGAAGGGATTCATTTGGAGAATGTAACCGAATGGGGTGCACCGGTTGTGTTCGCAACCAAAGTAGATGGCTCGTTAAGATTGTGTGTGGACTATAGTGATCTGAACAAGGTGACTAAGAAGAACAAGTATCTGTTGCCAAGGATTGATGATTTGTTCTATCAGCTTCACGAGGCCAAGGTGTTTTCTCAGATGGATTTGGCAAGGAGATTTTACCAGTTAAGGGTGGCGAAGGATAGTGTGCCAAAGACTGCTTTTAGGACACCATCTGGTTTCTTCGAATGGTTGGTGATGCCATTCGGGTTGACTAACGCGCCAGCGTATTTTTTAGATCATATGAATATGGTTTTAGGGATCAGTTAAACAAGTTCGTGCATGTGTTCATGGATGATATTCTGGTTTATTTCCGGAATGAGGAAGAACACAAGACACACTTAAGGATTGTGTTAGGGATCTTACGAAAGCATCAACTGAGAGCTAAGTTTTCAAGGTGTCACTTCTAGAAGAGCGAAGTGAGGTTCTTAGGCCATGTTGTTTCTGGAAATGGGATATTAGTTGACCCCACTAAAGTGGATGCAATCCAGGACTGGGATATGCCTAAGAATGCAACGGATGTTCGAAGTTTCCTTGGATTAGCTGGTTATTAACGATTTTTTATCAAGGATTTCTCCAAGGTAGCTGCACCATTGATAGGATTGACGAAAAATAGCCAAGTGTTCACATGGGATGCAAAGTGTGAACAAGCGTTTGGTATTCTGAAAGAGAGACTGACGAGTGCTCCTGTGTCGACCATTCCGAGTGGGAATGAAGAGATGGAAGTATATACCGATGCATGTGGTACTAGACTTGGAGCAGTACTGGTGCAAAAGGATAAGGTTATGGCCTACGCGAGTCGACAGCTGAAGCCGCATGAGAAGAATTACCGAGCTCATGATTTGGAGTTGGCGGCGATTGTGTGCTCTGAAGATGTGGAGACATTACCTGCTGGGAGTTTGATTCGAGTTGTTTGCGGATCACAAGTCGTTGAAGTATCTTTCCTCCCAAAAGGATTTAAATCTTCAGCAGCGACGATGGTTAGAGTTTCTGGCATCGTATGATTTTGGTATAGCCTGTACTCCTGGTAAGGGTAATGCAGATGCGTTGAGACGAAGATACGCAAGTTTGGGTGTGATGTTTTCAAAATGGAAGAGCCTCAAGTATTTGTCAAGGTTTGATTTCAGGCAAAAGTGCGAATTGGAACCTGAAATGTTGGCAAGGTTATCGATAAGACCCACTCTTATCGAAAGGATTGGCGAAAGACTAAAGTGAGATACAAAGCTTGTCGAGTTTATCCAGAAGATGGAACCAAAAGATAAAGAGTTCGAAGTCGATCTAGAAGGTTGGCTTCGAAAGCAAGGGCGATTAGTTGTTCCTGATATCGATGGATTAAGAGATGAGGTTTTGAGAGAATGTCATCACTCAAAGTTGACGATTCATCCGGCTGGTAATAAGATGTATCAGGACATGAATTGAGTCTACTACTGGGAGGGGATGAAGCAAAATATTGGAAAGTTCATTTCCAAATGCATGAACTGTCAGTTGGTGAAAGCTGAACCGAAGAAGCCGAGTGGTTTGCTTCAGCCGTTAGAAGTTCCTATGTGGAAGTGGGAGCAGATATCGATGGATTTTATTGATGGAGTACCTAGAACTAGGACAGGTAACAAGGGATTTGGGTCACCGTGGATTGCTTAACCAAAAGTGCGAGATTCATTCCTGTAAAGTCGACTAGGACGACATCAAAATTGGCTGAACTTTATGTGAAATGGATAGTTTGATTCCATGGTATCATAAAGAGCATAGTGAGTGACCGAGATCCATTGTTTATGAGTGGATTTTGGAAAAGTTTGCAAGAGGCTTTGGGAACTGCGTTTTGTTTGAGTACGGCTTATCATCCCCAAACTGATGGTCAGACTAAGAGAGTCAATCGAGTTTTGGAAGATTTCACGGGGGCTTGTGTGTTAGACTTCGGAGGATCACGGGAAGACCATTTACATCTAGTTGAGTTTGCATATAATAATAGCTACCAGTCTAGCATTGGGATGGAACCATACGAGGCGTTGTATGGGAGACCGTGTAATTCTCCGACTTGTTGGTTAGAAACTGGAGATAAGTTGATACTTGGGCCGAAGATGATTAGAGAGACCTTGGATTGTATCGAGATCGTTCGACAACGAATAAAGGCCTTCCAGGTTCGTAAGAAGAGTTACGGCGATAAGAATCGTAAGGACTTGGTGTTCGACGTAGGCGACATGGTTTTCGTAAAGATTTCACCATTGAAGCATGTAGTTCAATTCGGAAAAAAAGTAAAGTTAGCTCCTAGGTTTGTTGGACCATTTCCGATAGTCGAACGAATTGGAAATCTCACATATTGATTGGAGTTGCCCGAGAAGATGTCGAGTGCGCATAATGTCTTCCGTGTATCGTTTCTACGGAAGTTTGTGCATGATTTGAATGTGGTGGTATCTCAAGAGCAGTACGAAGTCCTAGAAGTGGAAACCGTAGTTGCAAAACCTCGTATGCCATTTCGTATTGTGGGAAATGCCACGAAACAACTTAGCAGGAAGACGGTTAAGATAGTCAAGGTACAATGGGGCGAAAATGGTGACGATTGTACGTGGGAGATGGAAGAAAGCGTGAAGGCGACTCATCTAGAACTCTTCGTCGGTAGGACCCTTTGATATCACATCATCGTTATATCATTGTATCTTGTTTGATAGAATTCCGCGTGCTAGGATAAGGCTATGGATACGTGGCTTGATGGTTGCTAGTTTGAATGATAGAATTGGCTTCTCATGGATGATAGGCATGCGAAATTATTGTGGTTGCTTATGTTTGCTTGGAATTTCGGGGGTGAAATTCTTAGGGAGGAAGAATATAACAGCCCGCATTTTACGTATCGGAAGATCATAAAATATTTTTATTTTATTCCCTGATGATTGGATTATTCTTATCTTTTAGTATGTTTTTTATGAGGATGTGAGACAAGTCCATAATTTTTACTGATTTTGTTTGTGACTATTTTGCCCATATCAGTCTTGTATAGGGCATAACTTTTGACGTAGGTCTAATCAGAGGGTGAGACCTATGCCATTGGAAAGGAAATGATGATTGCCTTTTTGTAGAGTGGTTGCATTAAAGAGTTGGCTCAGCGGTTTGGGACGAATCGCTCTTCTATGGTTTTTCAATTGGCTGTTCAGGTTTGGAGAGCCACAGTGGGATGATTTAGGAAGGCCCATTAGTGGGCAAGTGGAAGGGTATAAATGGGGGGTGGGGGCATGAGAAATGTTTTAGTTTCTCTATTCTCTCATTAGATGGCCTATGTTCCTCCTTCCTCTAACACCTTTCCACCGTTAAAAATCAAATCTAAAGGAAGAAAATCGAAGATTTACACCATTAAAGGCTAGATCTACATCATTTGAAGTAAGAATTCATCGGATCAAGGGCTTTGGCTCGAAGTGCTTGCTGTCCGGAATCTTATTGCATTGATTTTAGCTTGTTTAGGAGAATCGGTGAGTGGTTTACATATCTCACATAGATTCAATGAAGTGTATGCGTGTTTAATCATGTTTTTCATCAAATTCAAGTGTTTTCTCATAGATTTATACCATTACAATTCCATTTTCATATGAATCACCCTATGATCTATTTTAGCAAGTTTAGATTGGTAATTCCTATGCCATTTCATATGTTTATGCAAGTTAGATCCACAATTTAGATCATATGTTCATTTATCATGGTTTTGGAGTAATTTGCATAATTTTAGTGATAATCGTCGTATTCATGTTTTTAATGAATTTGTAACATGTTTATAATTGTGTTGAATGAATTGGACAAGTATATTTTGTCGATTGTGTTTATTGGAGAAGTTTTGGTCGAAATCAGAGTGGCATTGGGGTAGTGCAGGTTTTGGGTTGTTCGTAGTAGGGTCGGTTGGTCCAAAATCGTGTCTTGGGAAACAAGCCAGAAATGCGGGGTTGGTCTTGATGTGGATCGGTCGGTCCTATTTGGGTCGGTCGGTCGTTCGTGAAGTACGGGGTTGAAGTGGACTGGTTAGGTCGGCCACTCCGGGTCGGTCGGACTTGGTGATGAAGGCCTGGATGAGATGGGTCGAGCGAGCCAGAAGTGGTTAGGTCGAGCGGCCCAGAAGGGTCGAACTGAACCAGGTCGGTCGTGTATGTGTGGGTCGAGCAGGGTACGGTCGAGCGGTCTGGGGATGAGCATGGTTGTGTCGAGCTGAGGCCGGGTCGGTCATGCAGCTTATGTACTGGTCGAGCATGCCAGGGTCGAGCATCAGAACCCGGGTCGGTCGTGCATTAAGGCTAGGGTTGGTCGCACCAATGAGTGGTCGAGCACCAGGGGGTTGGTCGCACAGGGTTATTTTCTGAAAATTTATATTTTCTGGTAGGACTCAGATTTGAACAAAAAGGACTAAAAATATATATTTTTCGGGGCCAACCCTCTGAACCCTAGCCGCAGCACAGTGATGTAATTTGGCTCGGTGATGGTGTGTACTTTAAAGTAAATTCAAGTAGGAAGGTTCGAAGTGTTGAAATGTATTCGTTGATTGGTGTGGAACAACGAATAAGGTGACAACTCAAAGGCCGGGAGTTGGTGGATAATGGTTGCTCGGGTTATGAAAAGTTATCGGGTTGGATGACTGGAGATGAGAAGGCCGAGAGATTATCGTTGTCGTAAGTTCTAGTAGTCTCTAAGTAGGGGTACGATAGGAGCACCTAAAAGATCGGTTGTAAGTCGAGTACCTTGGGTATCGTTGAAAGGCCTAGTTGTCAAGGTTGGACATGCATACGTATCGTTGAAAGGCTTATGGAGTTTATGCTAGAACTGGGGTTACCGTTAGCCCTTAACAAATGGTAAGGTTGGTCGTCATACGATTAACGATGGTTTCGAAGTAGGATTGGCGGTGATAGGCAGAGTCTATCATGGTTGATTAGTTGTCTATATTTAAACCATCTCATGTAGATTGTCCAACGTCGAAGGAGATGTTCCTTGGGTGTTTTTCTGATATTGGTTTAGGCCTTTGGGGCTTGTGCTTGAGGGATGTTGAATTCGATTAGGATAGTTTACATGAGATACATATAATCTGGATGTTATGAGTGCTGTACCGTGGTTTAATTGATGTTCTGGTTTCCATGGATGAATGGTTGAATTGTTTATGGTAAAGGCTATCACTGTCCAATGTGGGGAACATGGGGTTGAGTTCTTCTCTGGTGTTGTGGGTAGATTAGTATATTTATCTGTCCATCCTCATATACCTTATTGTTGAAGTTTGTTAGTTGTTTTATCGCTCACTAATACTATTGTCTAACTCAAGGTTTTATGTTTTCTCTTATTACCTTGGGCTGTTCATCCGGTTGTGGATGGGCAAACTAAGTAGCAGGTGACATGTGATTAGTGAGGATGATGCTACTGTATGAAGGCGAGCAGGAGGCTGACATATTACTTTTACTATATCTAGTATTTCTGTTTTCGCTGTTTGAGTTTTTCTATGAGTGTTGTCGTGAGGCCTTATGTACATACTTGATATTTCCTGTGATGTTGGGATAATCTTTCAGGATGTTGTGAAAGTTTGAAAAGTTTGTTGTATGATGCTTCACTACTATTACCTGTTGTATATGTTCCATTATATTTTATCCTTGAGCCGTGAGTTCTACGATAGGTTCCGATGTTGTTTACCTACTCCGATGATCGTCCGTAGCTGTCTGGCACACCTTTCGGCGCATTATTCCTCTTGTTTAATGCAGGGGTTATGGGCGGTCGTCAGATGAAGTAAGTCACTAAAAGGTAGGCCTTCAAGTTGTGGATAATTACGAAGATGTGATGGTGAGTCTCTTCTTATTATTTTAATTTTTATTACTCTATCTCTTTGTTGTTTGTGGTTGGTTCGTCCGTACCATCTTTGGTTAGTTAGTCAGGTTCTGTGTCCTCGTTTGTATTGACTTGAGTTTGAAAGTGTATTTGGTTTTGTGGTTGTGCTTGTGAACCATGCTGGTGGTGTCGCCTGTGACAATGTTGCATTTGCTTGGTGGAGTTTCTTGTCTGGGTTAAGGGTAAGCTAGTCTGCTTTAGATAAGGTGTCGTTGGTGTTGTTTTCAGGCCATCTTACTGACTGCTGTCATTTCCTGCTTTGAGAGTTGGATAGTGTGATTGCTGTTGTTCTGCTAATCTTCTTGGCTGGTTGATTGGTGTTGAAAGTGGACTGCTGTGCAACTGAGCTAAGTGATTGGTTTTGAGTCATATGGCTCTTTGCGGTTTTTGTTTTACTTGTTTTGTGAATGTGACTGCCTAGGCAGCTTGTTGGCTTTTCTTGGACAATTTAGTTGCATTTTCCCTTTCTAAGTTGCACCCAACGTGGCGATTGTCTAGGATTCTCTAGATTGTTTATGTTGTGACTTAGATTGTAAAATGCATGTAGTGGTAAGCAATCATCTCCTGTATATTACTATAATCATTATTTGTTGTAATGAAAACAGTGTTGCAGATCACTATAAAAACCAGTTGGCCTTGCAAAAAAAAAGAAGAAGTTGATTATAACTATTATAATTGATTTAAATTTCATTATTGTTTAACGACTTACTAAAGGATTAATTATTATTTAAATTATTTGATTAGGATTTGATAATAATTAGTAGTTTAAATAATGTTTTAAATATTTATTTAAATTTTAAGAAAGGTATCCAATTATTTATTTATAATTAAATACAGATTATTTCGATTTCAAATTATTTATTTGAAGATTAATATTATTTATTTAAAGGGAAAATAAATAAATATTTATTTTAAGGATTAATAATTGTTAATAATTATTAAATAGTTAATTTTTATTTAATTAATAATTGTAACATTATTATTATCTTACTATAAAGGTTATTAAGTTGGTTTCATTTTTATGAATGGATAGTATAAGTTAATTAATTTATCAACTAATGATGTTTTAAGTTAATTAATTATATTAAATAGGGGGTTCAAATTAATTAATTGTTTTAGTAACAAGAATTAGATATAACTAGTTAATTTCTAAATGTGATTTATTAGTTAGTTACTTTTTTCGATAATGAGGTTTAAACTTAAGGGAATCAATTTTACTAATTATACTTATGACAACTAGTTTTGTTTATAGTTAATTAATCTATTAACTAATAGGCTTCAAGTTAATTCTACAGACTTCAGAATATGCTTTAAATTTAATATTTGATTCTGAAAGTGGAGCTAAAGCCATTGAGGTGATTTATGGTAAATGATTTTACTTAGTGTTAGACCAAAATCTGGGCCTAACACCCAATTGCAGATCACAGATCACAGAATGCAGAAAACAGTAAATAAAGAGGAGACACACGAAGTTTTTATAGTGGTTCGGCTCAAACCAAGCCTACGTCCACTTTATCTCTTCTTAAATCCTAAGAAGTTACAAGTACAACTCCCTTAGTTTATACACGAAATCCTCGTGTTTACAATGAAAAGAGGTAAGAAATCATAAGATTATACACGAAATCCTCGTGTTATAATGTGGAATTTGGCTCCTTTGCTGCTGAAAATGCTTTCCAGAGAGCAATGGTTGAAGCCGCGAGGTGTTAGAGCCAAAAGATCCTTGAAAATGCCTTCAAATGGTGTATTTATAGCTGTAGGAGAGCTTCTGGGAAAACCGGTTCGTGATGGGGTACGTGGCACCCGATCCGAAAAAGTAGGAGCGGGAGTAGCCTTAAGAATAGGTCAAGATCTATGCGCAGCGTTACATCCAGGCGGGTCGGATCGTGATTGGACAGTGCGAGCCGAGCTGGTCGTGGTGCTCGAGTGCTGAAGCTGACGCAGAGCGGGTCCGATCATGATGCTGGAGTGCGAACCGAGGGGGGCGATCCAACTGTGGGCGAGCTGATGGGAGCGATCCGGTGTGTACGAACCAAAGAGGAGCCCATTAGCCAAAGGGGGCGATCCGGTCCAGGAGGTGTTGCTTCGTCACTTCATCCAAATGATTGCCAGATCACACCCATTCACGGAAACGGGCATAACTTTCAAACCATAAGTCCGATTGAGCCAAACCAAAGCTCAAATTGAAGCTAATTCAGAGAGCTACAACAGTTACTAAGCTTTGCTTTGTAATTGCTGTTTTTGGGCCCACAAAAGATCATCTGGTAGGATTTTCGGGCAGTTCTTTGTTGATGATGCGACTTTGACCAAATCGCTTCCTGTCTTCTGACAACGTTCTCCATATCCAAGCGCGATGCTATCCAGATATTTAGTGTGATAGCTTTTAGCAAAAAGTGTGTCAACAAGTTTGCACCCCAGAACATATCTTGCTGGTTGAAGGAAGATGTTTTCTGGATAGTCCAGGAAATCTATAAGCCATTGAAATTCGATAATGCCATGACCCTGCTGGGTCTGCCAGCTACAGATATAATCCATACCTATAAAGAGATAAAGGCGAAACAAACGTGCCAAATCCTGGCGATATTGTTCAAATTTTCTGAAAATAAACCATGCTTCGGCGTCTAATGAGCATAAACCATACTCAAGGGACGTTTGAGTCATCCTGCCAAATCCTGGCAAGGGCCAACATTTCCAGGCATAATCCATACCCAGAAGTCGAAATCGAGTATAATACATTCCCGATTTCTTTTGTCACATCCTGACAAGACCGTTTGTAGGGCATAATCCATACCCAGGAGTTCAAACCAAGTATAATCCATACCCGATTTCTTTTGTCACATCCTGACAAGACCATTTGTCGTTCCTAAGTATAATCCATACTTAAGATTCCAAAGTGAGTATAAACCATACTCAGACCTGAAGTAGAGCTATGCTTGCCACAGCCTGGCAAGATAGTCCTTCCCTAGGCATAATCCATACTTAGAGTTCCATAATAAGTATAAGCCATACTTTAACCGAAGTTGAGGATCCTGCCACATCCTGACAAGATACTTATATTCTCCAAACATAATCCAT
The DNA here is from genome assembly GCA_030737875.1 of Allium sativum. Taxonomy (NCBI): domain Eukaryota; kingdom Viridiplantae; phylum Streptophyta; class Magnoliopsida; order Asparagales; family Amaryllidaceae; genus Allium; species Allium sativum. The sequence continues at coordinate 385,038,897 of CM060915.1, forward strand.
GCTAGGAAAGTCCTTCCTTATTCAATTCCAAATGCAAAACCAAAGCAAATCCTGATTGGTTTGACACCGAGTCCAGAGCACGATTTGGGGCTACATCCTAACCCCGTATATGTGTACTCCGATTCAACCAATCGGAAAACCTAATCAAAGCAAAAACAAATCTTAAAGCCTAAGAAATGCAGAAAATGAAAGCTGATCTCATCCAGATCAGTTGATGATGAGCCTACGAGAGCTCGATCCAGGGTCATTCCTTCTCTGGGAAGCAGGAGGTGGAAGCGCATGTGCTGTTGATGGTCGGGCAGCTCTCCACGTCTAACCCGTTCCTCGATCAAATCACGAAGATGCCTGCACTCATTCGTGTCATGTCCGTCCATATCGTGGAATATGCAGTGCTTTCCAGTATCACGTTCTCTTGGCGATGGTTCCCTCCTGGGAGGCTTTGGGTAGGAGACAACACCGTTTGTGTCCATGTAGATGTCAGAAAGAGAAGCAATGAGCTCAGTATACTTTTCATATCTGGGTCCTCTCCGGGGCTGAGTGTTGCGATCATTCTTGACGGCGGATTTTCCTTTGCCATTTCCAGAATCAGACGGTTCTCCGTCTTTAAGCATGTTGACGTCGAGAACTTTCTTCTCGGAGGTTGCAACTTCTTCCCACAGAAATCTACCTGCTTCAAGGTAGAATTCACCGAGATTTCGCGGTGGATCTCGGTACAAAGGTTTCTTGAATTCCGTGTTATCCAGAACGCTGGATAATGCTGCCACCAGTACCATCGATTGTTCAGGGCGATCAACTGATGCTGCTGCAACATTGAATCTTTCCAGAAAGGAACGCAGAGTTTCTCTAGGCCTCTGCTTGATTGTGGTGAGTTACATGATGTTCTTGGGTCGTGCGATATGGACCCGAAACTGTTCAAGGAAGCGAGCGACCAACATGTTCCAACTGCTGATCGATTCCGTTTCTAGCTGTCGAATCCACATGGCTGCTATATCAGTCAGAAAGAGGGGAAAACACTTAGCCATGATGTTTTCCGACGCCGATTGGACTTCCATATGCCGTTTGTAGCGCATCTGGTGCACGGTAGGATCTGTCCTGTCGTTGTATGGATCCAGTTGTGGGAGTTTGAAATCTGGGGGATTGCGGGAATTCCTGATTTCCTGTGTGAATGGGTTGTGATTGACATCATCCACGTCATTCTGATAGGTGCGGCCTCTCGAGAGGCATTGAATCAGATCAGCGAGTCGATTGCCTTCAAAAAGTTGTTGTAAATTGCCAAGATCAGAGCTGGTGCCCCCAACATTTAGTGCAGGAGAGAATGGAAGCTGTTGGTGAGCTGTTTCCTGGGCATCGCGGCTCGCGGATCAAGGGTGGCGACCCGACCTGGTTCGAGGGGGGTCCGTTCGTGAGGCAGGTTCGTGAAGCGGGGGGCGATCCGACTGGGTCCTGGTGGTGGGTCACGAACCGGTTGTTGTTGAGCAAACGGGAGCGAGTTTCTGGGATCGTCTTGTGAGCCAGGTCAGGTGGTGCACCACGATCCGGATCGTGGTGTATCTTGAGATGGTTGATGCTGTTGAACGGGAGGGTTGCCCCCGAGTCCGGGTGATACTCGATCCGCTTCAATGGCTTCGTTTCCAGTGACTTGAGCATTGCTCAGCCTTCCATCCATCCGAGCGAAGAATTGGTTGATCATTTCCTGTTGTTTCTAGAGGAGATCGTCTTGCCTGGCCGTTTGATCCCTCAATTCAGCGAGAACGCCATCCATCTCTTCTCTGGTCAAGTATGCTGATGGGTCCTCATGGGAGGAAGCCTCCAGGCTTGCCTCATTCCTTGCGCCTTCAGCGTTAGCATCATCGGCATGAGCAGAAGTTCCAGTCTTCTTCCTTTTGTTCGCTATTGAGGTTTTCATGTGCCCCCCCATCCTGGCGCGCCAAAATGTTAGACCAAAATCTGGGCCTAACACCCAATTGCAGATCACAGATCACAGAATGCAGAAAACAGTAAATAAAGAGGAGACACATGATGTTTTTATAGTGGTTCGGCTCAAACCAAGCCTACGTCCACTTTATCTCTTCTTAAATCCTAAGAAGTTACAAGTACAACTCCCTCAGTTTATACACGAAATCCTCATGTTTACAATGAAAAGAGGTAAGAAATCATAAGATTATACGCAAAATCCTCGTGTTATAATGTGTAATTTGGCTCCTTTGCTGCTGAAAATGCTTTCCAGAGAGCAATGGTGGAAGCCATGAGGTGTTATAGCCAAAAGATCCTTGAAAATGCCTTTAAATGATGTATTTATAGCTGTAGGAGAGCTTCTAGGAAAACCGGTTCGTGATGGGGTACGTGGCACCCGATTCTGAAAAGCAGGAGCGAGAGTAGCCTTAAGAATAGGTCAAGATCTATGCGCAGCGTTACATCCAGGAGGGTCAGATCATGATTGGACAGTGCGAGCCGAGCTGATCGTGGTGCTCAAGTGCTGAAGCTGACGTAGAGCGGGTCGAATTGTGATGCAGGAGTGCGAACCGAGGGGGGGCGATCCAACCGTGGGCGAGCTGATAGGAGCGATCCGGTGTGTGCAAACCAAGGAGGAGCCCACGAGCCAAAGGGGGCGATCCGGTCCAGGAGGTGTTGCTTTGTCACTTTATCCAAATGATTGCCAGATCACACCCTTTCACGGAAACATGCATAACTTTCAAATCGTAAGTCCGATTGAGCCAAACCAAAGCTCAAACTGAAGCTAATTCAGAGAGCTACATCACTTATTGAGCTTAGCTCTGTAATTGCTGTTTTAGGGTCCAGAAAAGGTCATCTGGTAGGAGTTCCGGGCAGTTCTTTGTTGATGATGCGACTTTGACCAAATCGCTTCCTGTCTTCTGACAACGTTCTCCATATCCGAGCGCGATGCTATCCAGATATTCAGTGTGATAGCTTTTACCAAAAAGTGTGTGAACAAGTTTGCACCACAGAACATATCTTGCTGGTTGAAGGAAGATGTGTTCTGGATAGTCCTGGAAATCTATAAGCCATAGAAATTCGATAATGCCATGACCTTGCCGAGTCTGCCAGCTACAAATATAATCCATACCTATAAAGAGATAAAGGAGAAACAAACGTGCCAAATCCTGGAGATATTGTTCAAATTTTCTGAACATAAACCATGCTTCGGCGTCTAATGAGCATAAACCATACTCAAGGGACGTTTGAGCCATCCTGCCAAATCCTGGCAAGGGCCAACATTTCCAGGCATAATCCATACCCAGAAGTCCAAATCGAGTATAATCCATACCCGATTTCTTTTGTCACATCCTGACAAGACCGTTTGCAGGGCATAATCCATACCCTGGAGTTCAAACCGAGTATAATACATACCCGATTTCTTTTGTCACATACTGACAAGACCATTTGTCATTTATAAGTATAATCCATACTTAAGATTCCAAAGTGAGTATAAACCATACTCAGACCTAAAGTAGAGCTACGCTTGCCACAGCCTGACAAGATAGTCCGTCCCTAGGCATAATCCAAACCTAGAGTTCCATAATAAGTATAAGCCATACTTTAACCGAAGTTGAGGATCCAACCACATCCTGACAAGATACTTATATTCTCCAAACATAATCCATGCTTGGAAAGTCCTTCCTTGTTCAATTCCAAATGCAAAACCAAAGCAAATCCTGATTGGTTTGACACCGAGTCCAGAGCTTGGGGCTAAATCCTAACCCCATACGTGTGTACTCCGATTCAACCAATCGGAAAACCTAATGAAAGAAAAAAAACTTTAAGCCTAAGAAATGCAGAAAATGAAAGCTGGTCTCATCCAGATCAGTTGATGATGAGCCCACGAGAGCTCGATCTAGGGTCATTCCCTTTCTGGGGAGCAGGAGGTGGAAGCGCAGGTGTTGTTGATGGTTTCACGTACTCGGGCAGCTCTCCACGTCTAACCCATTCCTCAATCAAATCATAAAGATGCCTGCACTCATTCGTGTCATGTCCGTCCATATCGTGGAATATGTAGTGCTTTCCAGAATCACGTTCTCTTTGTGATGGTTCCCTCCTGGGAGGCTTTGGGTAGGAGACAACACCGTTTGTGTCCATGTAGATGTCAGAAAGCGAAGTAATGAGCTCAATATACTTTTCATATCTGGGCCCTCTCTGGGGCTGAGTGTTGCGATCATTCTTGACGGCAGATTTTCCTTTGCCATTTCCAGAATCAAACGGTTCTCCGTCTTTAAGCATGTTGACATCGAGAACTTTCTTCTCGGAGGTTGCATCTTCTTCCCGCAGAAATCTATCTGCTTCAAGGTAGAATTTATCGAGATTTCGCGGTGGATCTCGGTACAAAGATTTCTTGAATTCCGTGTTATCCAGAACGCCGGATACTGCTGCTATCAGTACCATCGATTGTTCAGGGCGATCAATTGATGCTGCTGCAACGTTGAATCTTTCCAGAAAGGAACGCAAAGTTTCTCTAGGCCTCTGCTTGATTGTGGTGAGTGACACGGCGTTCTTGGGTCGTGCGATGTGGACCTAAAACTGTTCAAGGAAGCGAGCGACCAACATGTTCCAACTTCTGATCAATTCTGTTTCTAGCTGTCGAATCTACATGGCTGCTATATCAGTCAGAAAGAGGGGAAGACACTTAGCCACGACGTTTTCCGACGCCGATTGAACTTCCATATGCCGTTTGTAGCACATCAGGTGCACGGTAGGATCCGTCCTGCCGTTGTATGGCTCCAGTTGTGGGAGTTTGAAATCTGGGGCATTGCTGGAATTCCTGATTTCCTGGGTGAATGGTTATGATTGACGTCATCCACGTCATTCTGATAGGTGCGGCCTCTCGAGAGGCGTTGAACCAGACCAGCGAGTCGATTGCCTTCAAAAAGTTGCTGTAAATTGCCAAGATCAGAGTTGGTGCCCCCAACATTGAGTGCAGGAGAGAATGGAAGCTGTTGGTGAGCTGTTGCTTGGGGATCACGGCTTGCGGCTCGAGGGTGGCGACCCGACCCGGTTCGAGGGGTCCATTCGTGAGGCAGGTTCGTGAAGCAGGGGGCGATCCGACTAGGTCTTGGAGGTAGGTCACGAACCGGTTGTTGTTGAGCAAATGGGAGCGAGTTGCTTGGACCGGCTCATGAGCCAGGTGGTGCACCACGATCCGGATCGTGATCTAAAGGTGTATCATGAGATGGTTGATGCTGTTGAACGGGAGGGTTGCCCCCGTGTCTGGGTGATACTCGAGCCGCTTCAATGGCTTCTTTTCCAGTGACTTGAGCGTTGCTCGGCCTTCCATCCATCCGAGCGAAGAATTGGTTGACCATTTCCTGTTGTTTCTAGAGGAGATCGTCTTGCCTTTCCATTTGATCTCTCAATTCAGTGAGAATGCCATCCATCTCCTCTCTGCTCAAGTATGCTGATGGGTCCTCATGGGAGGAAGCCTCCAGGCTTGCCTCATTCCTTTCTCCTTCAGCATCAGCATCAGCATCATCGGTATGAGCAGAAGTTCCAGTCTTCTTCCTTTCGTTCGCTATTGAGGTTTTCGTGTGCCCCCCTTCCTGGCGCGCCAAAATGTTAGACCAAAATCTGGGCCTAACACCCAATTGCAGATCACAAAATGCAGAAAACAGTAAATAAAGAGGAGACACACGAAGTTTTTATAGTGGTTCGGCTCATACCAAGCCTACGTCCACTTTATCTCTTCTTAAATCCTAAGAAGTTACAAGTACAACTCCCTCAGTTTATACACGAAATCCTCGTGTTTACAATGAAAAGAGGTAAGAAATCATAAGATTATACACGAAATCCTCGTGTTATAATGTGGAATTTGGCTCCTTTGCTACTGAAAATGCTTTCCCGAGAGCAATGGTGGAAGCCGTGAGGTTTTAGAGCCAAAAGATTCTTGAAAATGCCTTCAAATGGTGTATTTATAGCTGTAGGAGAGCTTTTGGGAAAACCGGTTCGTGATGGGGTACGTGACACACGATCCAGAAAAGTAGGAGCTAGAGTAGCCTTAAGAAAAGGTCAAGATCTATGCGCAGCGTTACATCCAGGAAGGTCGGATCGTGATTGGACAGTGCGAGCCGAGTTGGTCGTGGTGCTCGAGTGCTGAAGCTGACGCAGAGCGGGTCGGATCGTGATGCAGGAGTGCGAACAGAGGGGGGGCGATCCAACCGTGGGCGAGCTGATGGGAGCGATTCGGTGTGTGCGAACCAAGGAGGAGCCCATGAGCCAAAGGGGGCGATCCGGTCCAGGAGGTGTTGCTTCGTCACTTCATCCAAATGATTGCCAGATTACACCCATTCATGGAAACAGGCAAAACTTTCAAATTGTAAGTCTGATTGAGCCAAACCAAATCTCAAACTGAAGCTAATTCAGAGAGCTACAACATTTGCTTAGCTCAGCTCCGTATTTGCTGTTTTCGGGCCCAGAAAAGGTCATCTGGTATGTGTTCCAGGCTGTTCTTTGTTGATGATGCGACTTTGATCAAATCGCTTCCTGTCTTCTGACAACGTTCTCCATATCCGAGCGCGATGCTATCCAGATATTCAGTGTGACAGCTTTTACCAAAAAGTATGTCAACAAGTTTGCCCCCCAGAACATATCTTGCTGGTTGAAGGAAGATGTGTTCTGGATAGTCCAGAAAATCTATAAGCCATAGAAATTCGATAATGCCATGACCTTGCCGGGTCTGCCAGCTACAGATATAATCCATACCTATAAAGAGATAAAGGAGAAGCTAACATGCCAAATCCTGGCGATATTGTTCAAATTTTCTGAACATAAACCATGCTTCGGCGTCTAATGAGCATAAACCATACTCAAGGGACGTTTGAGTCATCCTGCCAAATCCTGGCAAGGGCCAACATTTCCAGGCATAATCCATACCAGAAGTCCAAATCGAGTATAATCCATACCCGATTTCTTTTGTCACATCCTGAAAAGACCGTTTGCAGGGCATAATCCATACCCTGGAGTTCAAACCGAGAATAATCCATACTCGATTTCTTTTGTCACATCCTGAAAAGACCATTTGTTGTTCCTAAGTATAATCCATACTTAAGATTCCAAAGTGAGTATAAACCATACTCAGACCTGAAGTAGAGCTATGCTTGCCACAGCCTGACAAGATAGTCCTTCCATAGGCATAATCCATACCTAGAGTTCCATAATAAGTATAAGCCGTACTTTAACCGAAGTTGAGGATCCTGCCACATCCTAACAACATACTTATATTCTCCAAACATAATCCATGCTTGGAAAGTCCTTCCTTATTCAATTCCAAATGCAAAACCAAAGAAAATCCTGATTGGTTTGACACCGAGTCCAGAGCACGATTTGGGGCTACATCCTAACCCCGTACGTATGTACTTCAATTCAACCAATCGGAAAACCTAATGAAAGGAAAAACAAATCTTAAAGCCTAAGAAATGCAGAAAATGAAAGCTGATCTCATCCAGATTAGTTGATGATGAGCCCACGAGAGCTCGATCTAGGGTCTTTCCTTCTCTGGGGAGCAGGAGGTGGAAGCGCAAGTGCTGTTGATGGTTTCACGTACTCAGGCAGCTCTCTACGTCTAACCCGTTCCTCAATCAAATCACGAAGATGCCTGCACTCATTCGTGTCATGTCCGTCCATATCGTGGAATATGCAGTGCTTTCCAGAATCGCGTTCTCTTTGCGATGGTTCCCTCCTGGGAGGCTTTGGGTAGGAGACAACACCATTTGTGTCCATGTAGATGTCAGAAAGCGAAGCAATGAGCTCAGTATACTTTTCATATCTGGTCCCTCTCCAGGGCTGAATGTTGCAATCATTCTTGACGGCGACTTTTCCTTTGCCATTTCCAGAATCAGACGGTTCTCCGTCTTTAAACATGTTGACATGGAGAACTTTCTTCTCGGAGGTTGCAACTTCTTCCCGCAGAAATCTACCTGCTTCAAGGTAGAATTCACCGAGATTTCACGGTGGATCTCTATACAAAGATTTCTTGAATTCCATGTTATCCAGAACGCCGGATACTACTGCCATCAGTACCGTCGATTGTTCAGGGCGATCAACTGATGCTGCTGCAACGTTGAATCTTTCTAGAAAGGAACACAGAGTTTCTCTAGGCCTCTTCTTGATTGTGGTGAGTGACATGATGTTCTTGGGTCTTGCAATGTGGACCCGAAACTATTCAAGGAAGCGAGCAACCAACATGTTCCAACTGCTGATCGATTCCGTTTGTAGTTGTCGAGTCCACATGGCTGCTATATCAGTCAGAAAGAGGGGAAAACACTTAGCCATGATGTTTTCCGATGCCGATTGAACATCCATATGCCGTTTGTAGCGCATCAGGTGCACGGTAGGATCCGTCCTGCCGTTGTATGGCTCCACTTGTGGGAGTTTGAAATCTGGGTTATTGTGGGAATTCCTGATTTCTTGGGTGAATGGGTTGTGATTGACGTCATCCATGTCATTATGATAGGTGCGGCCTCTCGAGAGGCGTTGAATCAGATCAGCGAGTCGATTGCCTTCAAAAAATTGCTGTAAATTGCCAAGATCAGAGCTGGTGCCCCCAGCATTGAGTGCATGAGAGAATGGAAGCTGTTGGTGAGCTCCTGCCCGGGGATCGCGGATCGACGGTGGCGACCCGACCCGGTTCGAGGGGGTCGGTTCGTGAGGCAGGATCATGAAGCGGAGGGGGGGGGATCCGACTGGGTCCTGGAGGTAGGTCACGAACCGGTTGTTGTTGAGCAAATGGGAGTGAGTTTCTAGGATCGGCTCGTGAGCCAGGTGGTGCACCACGATCCGGATCGCGATCTAGAGGTGTATCATGAGATGGTTGATGCTGTTGAACGAGAGGGTTGCCCCCGAGTTCGGGTGATACTCGAGCCACTTCAATGGCTTCGTTTCCAGTGATTTGAGCGTTGCTCGGCCTTCCATCCATCCGAGCGAAGAATTGGTTGATCATTTCCTGTTATTTCTGGAGGAGATCGTCTTGCCTTGCCATTTGATCCCCCAATTCAGTGAGAACGCCATCCATCTTTTCTCTGGTCAAGTATGTTGATGGGTCCTCATGAGAGGAAGCCTCCAGGCTTGCCTCATTCCTTGCGCCTTCAGCGTCAGCATCATCGGCATGAGCTGAAGTTCCAGTCTTCTTCCTTTTGTTTGCCATTGAGGTTGTCGTGTTCCCCCCTTCCTGGCACGCCAAAATGTTAGACCAAAATCTGGGCCTAACACCCAATTGCAGATCACAGATCACAGAATGCAGAAAACAGTAAATAAAGAGGAGACACACGAAGTTTTTATAGTGGTTCGGCTCATACCAAGCCTACGTCCACTTTATCTCTTCTTAAATCCTAAGAAGTTACAAGTACAACCCCCTCAGTTTATACACGAAATCCTCGTGTTTACAATGAAAAGAGGTAAGAAATCATAAGATTATACATGAAATCCTCATGTTATAATGTGGAATTTGGCTCCTTTGCTGCTGAAAATGCTTTCCAGAGGGCAATGGTGGAAGCCATGAGGTGTTAGAGCCAAAAGATCCTTGAAAATGCCTTCAAAAGGTGTATTTATATATGTAGGAGAGCTTCTGGGAAAACCGGTTCGTGATGGGGTATGTGGCACCCGATCCGGAAAAGTAGGTGCAGGAGTAGCCTTAAGAATATGTCAAGATCTATGCGCAGCGTTACATCCAGGCGGGTTGGATCGTGATTGGACAGTGCGAGCCGAGCTGGTCGTGGTGCTCGAGTGCTGAAGCTTACGCAGAGCGGGTCAGATCATGATGCAGGAGTGCGAACCGAGGGGGGGCGATCCAACTGTGGGCGAGCTGATGAGAGCGATCCGGTGTGTGCGAACCAAGGAGGAGCCCACGAGCCAAAGGGGGCGATCCAGTCCAGGAGGTGTTGCTTCATCACTTCATCCAAATGATTGCCAAATTACACCCATTCACGAAAACGGGCATAACTTTCAAACCGTAAGTCCGATTGAGCCAAACCAAAGCTCAAACTGAAGCTAATTCAGAGAGCTACAACAATTATTGAGCTTAGCTCTATAACTAATGTTTTCAGGCCTAGAAAAGGTCATCTGGTAGGAGTTCTGGGTAATTCTTTGTTGATGATGCGACTTTGACCAAATCGCTTCCTGTCTTTTGACAACGTTCTCCATATTCGAGCACGATGCTATCCAGATATTCAGTGTGACAGCTTTTACCAAAAAGTGTGTCAACACTTAGTAAAAGAAATAAAGTAAATATGTTATGAATTTGAAAGTAAAAGAAAGATGAGTTTTTTAGAATTTGTTTTAGAATGAATTTCTTATGACACTTGATAAAATTAAGTTAGACATTTAGAATTAATGATAGTAAACTTATATTATTCCACAGATGAGGGTGATGTCGAGTCAAGGTCTGAGAAATAATAAAATATCCCAAATTGAATAACTTCGTTCTTATCTTAGGGATAATATTAGTTTGAGATCAAGAATTAATATTAAAATTTAGATCATTATTTCCATGAATGATTTGCTAACTAAAAGCAAAGTCTTAGAAGTTAAATATGCAATTAGGGTTCTAGTAAGCTATATTAAATATATACTTATACCGGAGGATTAAGCATGTGAATGTTTTGGGATAAGAGATAATAAAACTAATTAATGAACGACTAATTAAACAAGGACTAGTGATTTCCATGAGAAATTTATTATATGTTTTGTGTGTGTTATTTGATAGATAAATAGTCAACATCAAATCTGAACCAAAATCTTACTTTGGAAATATCTTAGAGAAACACTTGAGTTATTTGACACAGTCATCCCTATTAAGTATTCACTATGTGTATAAACCTCATTTATTTCTCTAAGAACTTGGGATAATGAAATCCATCCACTAATGGTTATTGAACTTTGTTGTTACCCTTGTCTGTTTATTTTCTAAAGAACCGGGGTTAAGTTTACCAAAAACTATCGATTGTCATTTAGAAGAGACAAGATCAGATTAAGTATTCGAAAACCACTTAGATCCGTATGAGTAGCTAATGGGGAAGGAAACGAAGATGATGAAATCAAGGAACACTTGAAGACTAGAGTTAAAGGCGAAGATCTTGAGGTAGAAGGACTTCTTGTTCAACATCTCTGGTTAGCTACCATGATATATATGTAGTAGTGGTCCCTACATTCTAAAATCTTTAAATTGCAAGGACTACTAGTCCAAGGGGTGATTACCTAAGGGATTTAGAAAAAGGACGTCCTTCAGTTCGTTTGAACCCAGGATGACTTGAATGGATGAATGTTTGATATTGAATTTCTAATTTATGTACATAGGTTTTTACAAACCTACATCTGTTGGTAGCATAGGAGATAAACCCTCTTATACCAAATACCCTTCCTTGTGGCATACAAACTCAAGGGTTGTACTTTTATAGGAATCAATTAGTGTATTTGAAATGATGATGTGGAATACCAAGTGGAAAGTGATGAAGAAAGGCAAATACATGACCTTTAGCCTCATCTACCAGAAAAATATCAAAATAGGGTTATCCTCCAAGGCCATGTTGTGGGACACCATTAGGGTCGTCATCCCTATTCTAGGTGTATTCTTTAATTTTGGTTGCGCCCAGGCATCATAGACAATGCCATCACGGTCTACGATGTCAGGGATGAGGTAATCCGGATTGTCATGATTGAGGGGTAGTCCGGCTCTGGTTTGCATGAGGTGGAAGTTCTTATCATACTCCGATGCATTTCCTACAAGTGCATCATGAAAGGTAGACTCTTTCCTTTCCATAGTAGGGAACCCAATCTTTAATATGTGCCTTGTGCAGTCTTAGTTATATTCATATTATGTTGGAATTCAATAAATTTAATAATTTCGACTAAGATTCTTAAGTATTTGTATTTAGGAATTATTATAATACCATGAAATTTTATATATAATGTTTTGGTTATCATAAGCTAAAAACGTGTTCGTGTTTATATACGATATGGTCTTATGGATACCTTTTATTTTAAAGGTTTAATAAATTAATAAGAAATAAATTTTCTTGTCACTTAAGTTATCTCATGTTGGTTTTCCAGACTGAACTGGGTGTTATTTCTGATAATGCTTGGGTCAAACCGAGCATATTTTACGGATTAGTTTAGGTGCTTGGAGCTTAGGAGAGGAGCTCAGATCCTATTACCATAGATTCTTATTTCTTCACGTGCTAGTATGCTTGTGTAGGTAACTGAGTTTGTTCGGATATGTTGTTATAACTATCCAAGTTCGTATTTGTTGGTTACTCTGATGTTATTTATACATATAAATAAATTCAGTTTCTTTTGTAAATACTTATTAATATTATATGTTACCCTTAGTGATTCTGAGATTTTATTATATCTTCTTTTTCTTTAACCCCTAATGATTTACCTTTCCAACACTTAGAAGTTCGACACGTGAGTACCATGGATGTATTACTATTGACTCTAAGGGTTGAAAATCGGTCATTACGACATGGTATCAAAGCTAAAGGTTGAGAGAGAGAGAGAGAGTATTGGCTTTGTGTGGTAAACTTAGTAAGAGATAAGGTAATGGAATACCTTATTATAAGTTTAAGTGTATATATATGAGAAGGCATTTTTTTAGTGCTATAAAATATTTTATATTGTCTTTGTTTATCCGTTGAGTCGTATATGAATTCCAATTGATTCGACTAACCAACGTGGTCGACAGAAGTTTCTAAACACTTGAACAAGGCAAACTGACACAATATTACTTTAAAGATTGGTAAACGAAATAATTTTACCAAAAAATATATTTTATATAAAGAAATATTTTGTATATAATTATATAGAGAAGTGTTTATTTGATAGGGGTGATAATATTCAACTATATGTTATCATTAGTTGGTTAATTTCTTTTGCTCGGCTAGTTTGCGAGCAAATTCTCCGTTTCTATATAGGTAAGGTGGATAACAGATTTTTATGGACATTGAAAAAACTCCTTGTGAATTTATTTACATAATTTGACTATAAGGCGTTCGATATCAATATTGGGTTGTAATTTAGATTTATCAATGAAATGAATTTAAAACTAAGAGTACAAGAGTTGAATCCCGACATTATGAGATTGTTTACTAAAGTTTTAAGGAAATAATATAATTATCATTTGATGATTTGAATATTTTTAAAAGAGATTGGGAAATAGAAAGTACTAAATCCACTTTGGTCACTGGGAAATAATTCCACTGACGATCACGTGGCATCGTTGGTGTTCATTTTTGAGTTTCTAAGTGGGGAATTGGTACAAGTTGAGAATTTTGTCCTAGTTTTTTTAGAATAGTGAATTTTGATTTAATATGCTATGTCGGAGTATATGTGTGTGTGTGTGTGTGTGTATAAAGTATAATTTCAAATTGATCTGAAATTAAACCTATGTGTTTAAATTCTTAAAATTTTAGTTAAGAATTATTATATTGACTCATATAATTTATGCATTAGGATAAGATATTTTGCATCTTTAGTGATAAATTGTTTGGTAGTTTCATGAATTAAGATGATATGGAAGTTTTAACGAGTTTGGACAATCGAGACTTCCAAGTCAAATATAGAAATTGAATTACATGTTGGTGAATTATTGGAGTTAAGTTTTAATTAATTGTTAGATTTGCAAATATAGTAAATAGAAATTGGTAAATTAATAATCAATATGGCCAAGTACGTAAGCTAAACTTAGACATTAGTTCGTAATTATGTTTTGATTCAAGATTTGAGTATATAACTTTAAGGCATTTCATACGGATCCGAATAAGGATTAATCACTCGGTTCTTGACGAGAACAATTGATGAGAGTTAGCATGCAGTTGAAATGTCCTATCATAATATTTGGTCATATAAGGAGAATAAAGGTCCTAAAACGAGGAATCTGATCAGAGTGCGCACTAAAAAGTTGAGTGAGAGACACTAGTTTGGAAAAGAAGTTATGTATTTGAGTAGCGATCAAATTGGATATTTCTTATAGATGTGTGTTTATTATACGTGTTTAAGATATTTTAAAGTAAAATTGGGATTATTTTTAAGGAAGGGATGAGGTGAAATTTCTGGGATTAAATTTTTTAAAAGGGAAAAGAATGCAACAACCCGGAATTTTGTCAATTTAATATTTGAATATTTAATTATTTGAATATTCATTTTGTGTTTTTAATCATTAAATTCCATTTTTAAATTTAAATTTCAAATAAAAAATTTATTTTATCATTAAAATGACATAATTTATGACTTTGCAGCCATTTTAATTTCCACAATAGAAACGTAGCTTCATTTATTTTATTAGGTAAATATACCTATATGTATATTAATATGTATATTAGATTTTGGATTTCTATATGCATATTTATTTAAAGGAAAATGTATGAGTAAGTATATATACATTTACGTAATGAAAATGTAAAAAAATTCAAAATTTATAATATAAAGAGGTGATATGAAGTTTTCTTATGAAATAAGATTAGAATTGCTTAAATTTATATCCAAAGCGCCATGACTTGATGTTTATGAATTCACGATTAGAAAAGGTATATTAAAATGTATAATTAAAAAAAACGTGATTTTAAAATAAGAAGAAAAATGAAAAACGACATAATGACATGCTAGATATATTAAGTACATAAGCTTTTCCATTTTTCAACAAATATAGTACATGGTGTAAGATGATTTCCAACATAATATTTAATGCTTGTACTAGAGTGATTTAAAGTATAAGTTTGATTTGATATTGAGGGCATTTCCGACAAAGTTCCATATCATTCATTCTTAAATAAGCTCATCTTCACTTTACATCTTTTTTTTCATTTTTAACTACCCTCTCCTTCTTCCTATCTTCTAAAAAAATCTCATTTTTATTACAAAATAAAATTGAAGCTTAAAGATTTGATTTAAGCATTTAAAGGCATGGAATAAATATACGGCGAGAACACTATCATCTTGTTTTTATATATACTTTTGTTGAAAGTTATTTCAATTTTTCATGGCTTTCGATTAAAAATATAGATTTGGAAATTGTTAGTAACCTTTGGTTTGATACAACAGTCATGTTTATAATATTGTTAAAATCATCTTTTGTTGCTACGGTTGCTTAAAATGTAGATTTTTCCTACTATATTGAGATATAAGGTCAAGAGAAACGAATATCTCATGTTTAAATGTTCCCTGTCTTTAGAATATATGAGCAAACCATTCCATTTCTAATTTCCAAATTCATTATCTCTAAATCCGTAAAGAGTTAGAGCAAGCTATTAACTAATTAAATGCTAGTTAGGAGTTTAGTTTCTTTTAAATCTGGTTTCATAGTTTTTGGTCTTTTCGTTTAAAAGCAGTTTGATTTTATCTGTAAGTCAGCTTATCAAAGAAATTTCAAAAATACGGTTATGGTAATCTGCTTCGAATTGGATTATGCGTTAGTATCATTGGATCTAGGGTGAAATGTAGTATTTTTGGTAGAAGTTTCGTGGCATTTAGTGATGGTCACCGGTAATCGTCGGGAAATAGGGTTTTGGATAGTTGAGGTTAGGATATCGATAAGAGAATCCGACAATGGAGTTGACTATGGATGGGGAAGATTTGCCAAGTGGAGGAGTTTGTTGAGTTCCGGGTGTGGTTAGTGGCTTGCGATAGACGACATGTCTTGATGGTGTTTCCTGGATTTTGATCGGGTTGGTAGCTTGGAATTTGATTGGTAGTGCTAAGGTCGAAGCAAAGGGATGCAAGGTGATGAGCTTGAGGAGTTACACATGTTGGTGGTCATGGTGAGGGAGACGGATGGTCGTAAGTGCAGTGCAAGTGCACGACATGCATTATACTTGTGGATTTTAGGAGTTTAAAGGTAGAAAGAGAGAAAGAAGAAGAGAAGCGGGAGTGGGTCGGGTTTGATGTTGCTTGGGCTGGGCTTGGATGGTTGGTGAGACACTTAAGTTTATTTAATGATTTATAAAGTCAATATGTTGGAATAAAAATTTAACATCTCACTCAAGTTTATTCCGATCAACAAACAAATTTTTATCGGGTTCATAACGATGAACATGACATTATGATGTTGTGATGACCCGGATTTTCAGCCTTCGAATATCGACACTTAATACATCCAAGAATTCAAATGCTGGAGATTCAAAAGTTGGAATCTACGTCGCCTAAGGTAATAACACATCATAACAGAAACAAAATGAAACTTTATTGATATAACAATATATTTTACATCAGAGTTACAATGATCATTAGAGTATAATGGAATCACAGCGGGAATAAATATGAAAACTCTCAGCGGAAGAATAATGATCCAAGATATAACTCTAGCTTCGATCCTGAATCCTTCTCTAACTTACTCCAAAACTAAATCTACAAACCCAAACAACTAGTTGTTTGTGCATAAAATTATGGGCACCCAAAGTTTAGGTGAAGGAACAATAAACTCCAGGTCAGTCAGGGGACTGGTGTGAGAACTAAAACACTTGTCTTTTAGGTTTATTTTAAAGTAAGGTAAATCACAGGACCACGCCATATAACACGAAACAGGTGTACTCCCTATGAATACTAGTGCAAAGAAATTTGCAATGACTTTTTAGAAAATGAAGCTATCATAAAGCTCGTCCCACATCACACAATGCAAGCGCACACTAATAAGCGAGTTTTGTCCTTATGATATCAAAAAATGCTTGATACATAGAAAATCCTCTGATATAATTATTAGTGCATAGTATGGAAAACCATTTCGCAAGTAAATGTATCAATCTTAGCTAGCATAATTCCCTATCACATTGTGTTGACGTATTACTATTGGTAACCAGTAGGCTATACAGCTGAAATCGTAAAGGCTCATAGTGGAGATTGGGATTCCAACATGATGGTTCCTGGTACGAAAGATCAATCATGGGCTCACAAACTTTTGCGCATCATCCCAGTGCTTGCGGTTAACGTCCATACTTGGACACCGTTATACCAGCCCACATCACAAGAATCAGAGTACCCGATAAATAGTGTCCCAAACTCTGGACTTCGTAATACCCTTAAATCATCTCATCTTAATGCACCAAAACAAACATATAAATCTGACCACCAGTTTACCATCGTACCTGGGTGTGAAGCTTATCGAGCTTACATTACACAAAGCTATGCTTATACAAAGCTATGATTTGATCATTAGTAGCACAATCAGTTAGCATGCCACATTACCAATTCATAACACATAATTGATGTCAACCAATATGTAACCTCTAAGCACAAATATCTCAAGGAGAGTGTTAAGCTAAGAGAATAATTCTCTACCACCAAACAGATATATATTAGTAAAGATCAGTTGCTATGCCGTAAATTGTAATGTTAGACATACAATCCATACAAGTTCGTTCAGGGTCTGAACGAAACCGAAGACACCTTATTTCTCAACCAATAAAGGAGAGTGACCATTGCAAATCCAGAAAATCTCCAAGTACGTTCGGACCACTGTCATAATATAACCTCATGATAAGTGGCCTCCTATTTGAGACATCAACAAGCAAATCCTATGATGTGAAGATTCTTGGGCTTCAACCACCGCCTTCAATTGCTCCATAATGTCGTATAATAATTTGAAATGGTTTTCGGACAAAAATCCAATCCCGGTCTTTCCAAATAATTAGCGCAATTTAAAAACACAATTATGGATTACACTGGATTTCAACTAAATCTCCTTCCATCTTAGATTCTGTTAATTAAAATTTCTTTAAACCCATTTCTCAAATTATCCTTTAACAAAATCCATATTTGCTAATTATAATCAACATTCATCACTTTAAATTTTTTAGCGAAGATTTTTGTTATCCTCAATCAAGGCTTCCTTTTAAAATAAAACCTTTATGGTTTATTTCCAATAACATTTATAACTATTTAAGAATGATATTAGCTTTTCTTTCAAAATTATCTCTTGATCAAATATTTTTTATTGTTTTCTTTATTACCCTTCATCATAACCCTTTCCAAATTATAAAACATGCAATCTACTTAAATAAAGATTTTAATTAATCATATCCCGAAAATCCATATTTCAAAAATTCAACTCATGGCTTTTCTCTTTAATACATATCTTTTTAAATCAAAGATAATTTAGCATCAAAAATCTCAATTAAAATTTCACCCAGATTCATTAACTCTTCATTCTTTTACGTTCCTCTTAAAGCCCATCTCTAAATCAAGATCATTAGGTATCGTTTCAAATAGCTTTCACAAAATCTTAATCCTCTTTAAAATTCCAAATCATGACTTAATCTTTAGCGGGTTAAAGAATGTTGTCATTTAATACACTATTCACAACAAACCTAAAACCAATCGATGTTGGATATAAGATTTAAAAAAGATCATCAACTATATCCAATACCAATCCTCATAATCAACGAATACTATAAGAAGAATAACGATATAAATATCTTTCAAATTCCCTAGATAGTATACGTCTAACAATGGAAATCCATATCAAATATCCGAAGATTATTTCTATCCAAACTTACCTTATTAATTCTGAAAAAACCTTTATTCTGAAAGATTAAACTTAAGTCAGATTATATAGGAACTGGGTAGAAGATACATCTCTTATGTTCGATATCAACTTCCATACTCGATTAATACTTTAAGAAGAATAACGGTAACTCTGACTTTCAAATTCCTCAAATAGTACATGTCTACTTGTTAACTTAATAATAACATTCGAAAATTACTTCCCACCATTTCCAATTTCATTAACAATTGGTAAACACTTTTGTCTCAAGATAAATTGGATCTTAATTAAAACCATTATGGTTTAAATACTATACCTTCTAAAGGTAGTCCATTAATCATTTAAAAATGATTAACTAAGTTTTTGGGAAATGATTCATAAGTTTAAAACTCCAAAATATACTGTTTTCAGAAAAATGTTGCAAAAGTGTTTCGAAAGCATTACAAAAGCGTCGCAAAATAGCTAATATTAGCAAGTTTGATCAAAATAAACTTATATCCAAAACTATCATTTTACAATTAAAACCACATTTAAATAATTTATAATGATTTTAAAAAAAAATTCATATCTTTAATAAATTTAAAACATCCATTTGTCGTTATAGTTAACGAACTCCGTTTACAACGACCTTTATTCAAAATAGATTTAAGCATAACTTGAAAACTATACATTTAAAATTAAAAATTCCTTTTTTCCTTTTAAAACTATTTTTATTAGAAAGAAAACATTTTTCATTTCATGTCAATCCGATTTAAACTGCTTATGTTATGGACGTTTGAAGTTTATGGTCGAAATTCGCGAATTGCCGCTGCGCGACATGTCCTATTCAGACCTTATTACGACTTTTAATAAAACCTGTCCAATTTACTTTCAATAGGATTATAAACCTTTATAAACATAGATAAAATCCTTTGAAAACAATATTTTCAAAAAAGTTCAATTTGAAAACTTTGTATTTTAGGCCCAATTCTCGATATTAATATAAAAATCCTTTATATTTCCAATTGAGAAGGAGACCTAACCAATCACCCGTATATTTCTATAATTGGAGTATCGTGGGTGTGAATCAATGTAAAACAAATACTTATCAATATATTAACATCCATAACATTCAACAAAAATATTATTAGTAATGTTAGCTCCTACATGCAGGCATTACGGTACATAACACTTATCGGTATATATGTGTTAATGACTATGCATCCATTCACCCAACATCACAAATATATATATATATATATAATCCATAATTAAATATGTAAACCGACAAGCTTGAAGAGTTCTCACCGACGTATCCACTTTGCCAAACGTACATTGTAACCGCGTACCGTGCTCTTAAAAAATAGGCCAATTTTCTTAGAGTTTTTGGACAAGCTACTCTCTGAATTTGGAAAAGTTCACAACTACAAAGTTGTAGAAAATACTTTCCTCTTCATACTAAGATAAAGAATTTCTCAATTTTGAATATTTTTTAGGGAGATATGGCCAAAATGGTGGAGGTATTTTCCAATTTCAGTAAAAACAACCAGAAAATATAGCCTTCAATGATTTCGATTTTGGGATAGCTAGGCCCAGAATTAGGGAAAGTGCTCAACTACAAAGTTGTAGGTGCCGGAAAAATTCACAATTCAAAAAAGAAAAAAGAATATCATCATTTGGATTAATTTTGAAGGAGTTATGGCCTCGGGTAGTTGTTGGTCTAAGCTGAAGTGGAGGCTGGGAAAAAAATGAGGTGGGGGTGCAAAGAGATGGTGGTGGGGTGCTTGACCCGACCTGAATGAGGAGGTGGGGTTATGGCTGGTGAAGGAGGAGGTTGGGAAGTGGTTGGCGGTGGATGGTGATGGAAATGGGGTGTAGGTCGTGAATTTGGAGGAGAGGGGAGAAAATGAAGGTGGTGAAGCTGTGGCAAGGAGATGGAAAATGGGGGAGGCTTGGTCAAAATTTAGGAAGAAGGAGTGTCAGAATTAGGCTAGAGAGAGAGGTGGCACCATGGCCATGAAGAGAAAGAAGAAGTAAGGGAAAGGAATGAGAAGGAAATGAGAGAAAATAAGAGTAAAGGCCTCCTTATATAGCCTCACTCAAGGACATTTTGGTAATTTGGTTTAGGGACACATGTCACCTTCCTACAACATACATTCATGCATGTCTCTATCTAGCCAAACCACTCATGAGCCTGCTTTCCCCAATTATGTGTGCATGCATGGTTTTGTCTTGAAACATTTTATTAACACTTTAGGAAGTGTTTCAAATTAGCCCCTATAAGGACTTTTTAAGAAAACATTCTCTTAGGTCTTAATCTTAACTTGCTGATTACTTTGGATTCAAGGGTTTATGAAAACTTATTTCAATTTCAAAATTACTATTAACCTTTACATAGAAAAGTCAGATAACTCAGCTTACCTAAATATTTTAGTTTAGGTAATTTCCTCTTTCTAATTATTCCCGTATTCCGACTCAAATGGATTAATTTAAGTTCTTCCCAAATTCAAAACAAGATTTTTCTCTTGACCAGGTTTTAACTCTCCCTTTGAGTCATTCAAATTATTCTACTTTTTCATTCTTGAATTATTTATTCTAATCACTAGATGTCCATATTTGATATTAACAATTTTAATTAATTTCAAGGAGATCACAAACTCTTATATTTTAAACGTTTTGGTCTTCTAATTATCAAACCATAACATATGTATATTTCAAAACAAATTTTCTTATACTTAAAGCATATTATTATTCAAAACCAACCCATTTTCAAAGATTTATCTAAATTGGTTTAAGTATATTAGGATGTTTCAGTTGAAATCTTATAGTCATCCCACTTTCGAAACTTAAAAATAAATATCTGATGATGTTGCAATCATCATCAAAATTATCTTTAAGTGACTAGAATGTGATTCTATATCTATCTAGTATATTTATGACTTCCTATATACATTAGCTAGATGTATATTCAAAATCTTCTTATACTCGATAGCCCAACCTCAACATTAAATAAAATAATCAAAATCTTATTATAAGATAACGATGTAAGATAACCATATGTACTTTCTAAACCCTCTTTTTAAAAATGTAATCTTTCAAAACCAAATTCATTTTTATAATACGCATATTCGTTCTTTCCTATATATAATACACTTTAAACTCATTCTAGGGCATTACTGACCCTAATGAGTTAGTCATCTTAATCTTGTCATAGATATGTCTTTTCCTTCCGTTCTAATTAGTCATACCCTATAAGCTTTGTATAAACTAAAGCTCTGATGTCAAATGTGACGACCAGGATTTTCAACCTTCGAAAATCGACACTTAATACATTCAAGAATTCAAATGCTGGAGATTCAAAAGTTGGAACCCGCATCGCTCGGGGTAATAACACATTAGAACAAAATAATTTTTTTATTGATATAACAATATTTGAGTTACAATGGTCATCAAAATACAACATAATCACAACGGGAATAAATATAAAAACTCTCAGTGGAAGGATAATGATCCAAGATATAGCTCTAGCCTCGATCCTGAATCCTACTCTAACTTACTCCAAAACTAAATCTGCAAACCAAAACCACTAGTTGCCTGTGTAGAAAATTATGGGCACCCAGAATTTAGCTGAAGGTACAATAAACTCCAGGTCAGTCATGAGACTAGAGTGAGAACTACAAAATTTACCTTTTAGATTTATTTTAAAATGAGGTAAAGCACAGGACCATGTTCGGACCACTGTCACAATATAACCTCATAATAGGTGGCCTCCTGTTTGAGACATCAACAAGCAAATCCTACGATCTGAAGATTCCCGATCTTCAATCACCATCTTCAATTGCTCCATAACGTCGTCTAATCATTTGGAATGGTTTCGGACATAAATTTGATCCTGGTTTTTCCAAATAATTAGCACAATTTAAAAACACAATTATGGATTACACAGGATTTCAACTAAATCTCCTTCCACCTTGGATTCTATTAATTGTAATTTCTTTAAATCCATTCTTAAATTATCCTTTTACAAAATCCATATTTACTAACTATAATCAACATTCATCTCTTTAAATCTTTTCACCAAGATTTTTGTTATCCTTAATCAAGGCTTCCTTTTAAAATAAAACCTTTATGGTTTATTTCCAAAAATATTCATAAATCTTTAAAAAATATATTAGCTTTTCTTTCAAAATTATCTCTTAATCAAAGAATTTTTATTATATTCTTAATTAGCCCTTCATCATAATCCTTTCCAAATTCTCAAACGTGTAATCTACTTAAATAAAGATTTTAAATAATCATAACCCAAAAATCCATATTTCAAAAATTCATCTCGTAACTTTACTCTTTAAAACATTTCTTTTTAAATCAAAAACAATTTAGGTTCAAAATGTCAATTAACTTTTTACCTTGATTCATTAACTCTTCATTCCTTTGCTTTCCTCTTAAACCCATTTCCAAATCAAGTTATCATTTCAAATAGCTTTCACAAAATCTTAATCCTTTGAAATCCGAAATCATTACTTAATCTTTACCGGGTTAAAGAATGATGTTATTTAAGACACCATTCATAACAAACCCAAAACCATCGATATTGAATATAAGATTTAAACAGAAATCATCGACTTATATACAAACCAATCCTCATAATAAGTGAATACTATAAGCGGAATAATGATATAAATATCTTTCAAATTCCCTAGATAATACACATATAACAACAGAATTCCATATCAAATATCCAAAGATTATTTCTATCCAAACCCATCTTATTAATTCTGGAAAAACCTTTATTCCAAAGAATAAACTAAAATTAGATGATATAGGAACTGGATAGAAGATACATCACTTATGTTCGATATCAACTTCCATACTCGACTGATACTATAAGAGGAATAACGATAACTCTACCTTTCAATTTTCTCGAATAGTACAAGTCTACTTATGGACTTAATAACGACATTTGAAAATTACTTCCCACCATTTCCAATTTCATTAATAATTGGAAAACACTTTTTTCTCAAGATAAATTGGATCTTAATTAAACCAATGATAGTTTAAATACTACAACTTCTAAAAATATTCCATTAATCATCTAAAAATGATCACTTAAGTTTACGGAAAATGATCCATAAGTTTAAAACTCTAAGATATGTTGTTTTCAGAAAAAACATTGCAAAGGTGTTTCAAAAGCGTTACGAAAGCATCGCAAAATAGCTTATATTAGCCAGTTTGATCGAAATAAACTATACTATCCAAAACTATCACTTTCCAATTCAAACCACATTTAAATAATTTATAATGATTTTACAAAAAAAATCCATATTTTAAATATATTTAAAACAACCATTTGTTGTTATGGTTAATGAACTGCATTTACAACCACCTTAATTCAAAATAGATTTAAGCATAACTTGAAAAATATACATTAAACATTTTAAATTTCTATTTACTTTGAAAATTATTGTTATTAGAAATATAACATTTTTCGTTTCACGGCAATCCGATTTAAATTGTTTAAGTTATGTTCGTTTAATGTTTATGGTCGAAATTCGCGAACTGTCGCTGCACGACACATCCTATTCAAACCACATTACGACTTTTAATATAACTTGTCCAATTTACTTTCAATATGATTATAAACCCTTACAAACATAGATAAACTTGTTTGAAAATAGTATTTTTGTAACGACCCGGGAAATTCAATACCCGAATTTCGATAGTAATACATCAAATCGTATTGCTTGTCAGAACTCAAGTATCGAAAACACCGGATAGTAATAGAGGGTGAGATAAGAAAGAAATATTAGAATATAGGAAGAATAAGAACTAACCAATACAACACAAAGTCTCATATCGCAGCGAAACAAAATATAATACACAAATAAAACTTTATTGAGAGCTTTGAAATAAATACTTACAATCATCAGAGTACATCAACACATATGGACAATTACAATAATCTGTCCTCATATACAACACACAGTGGAGTAGATATATATCATACATCTGAACTCCTCCAGCATGTCTTCTTGTAATTCATGTCATCCAAACCTAAACCTGTACAAACGGGGCTAACCCAAGCATTACAAACGCCGGATCAGTCTGGTGAACCAGAGTGGGAGAACTCGCTAAGTTTATATAACATCCATATTATTTTAAAGTCAAAAATCCTTTTGAAAAAAAATAGTAAGACCATCCCATACATAAACACGGACGGTTTTTACCTTACTATAACCCAAAACATTTTTGAAATCATATATTTCTCTGATATTATAAGTGTCTAAATATAAGTAAATAGCAATCTAGCGGAACGCTTGCAACTCACGCTTCACATATATAGTATACAACCAAAACTGCGGGTGCTTATTGGAGATTGGATTTCCAAATATGACAACGTATGGAACTACCTTCCGATAGTGTTTCTCTAGAGGGGAATACACCGGGTTCAACAAGAACGTCTTACACCCGGCCACACATGACCGACCACTCATTTCGCTTGAGTGTATCGAATGTATATCACCAAAAGCTGGAATCAACAACCTTACCTGAAAAGGGACAACATCGATAGATTAAAGAAGCAAATATAATTTCTCTAGATAGGTGATTATACACCCTACATAGCCATGTTGCCTGTCCAATTTTTGTCATTTCCCGATTGATGAGGCTTGAGGTTTGATATTTCCTTTTTGACGAGATATCACCATTCACTTTGAATGCCACATTGTCAGATCCGCTAAATCACTAATTGATGTCCACAAAAATAATCTGGGTGTTTAAGCTAAGAGAAGGTGTCTTCTTTGCCACATATAGAGATGCGTTTGTTAAAATCAATGTTCGTAATTCTTAAGAAATACTGTGTTAGACATTCATCCATAAAAGTCATCCAGGAACAGGATGAACCAAAGGCACGCTCCTACCACATCCTAGGAATCACCCTATAAATCAGTAGCGAGTTGTCCTTGCAAATCCGTAGATTTCAACCACTACAGAACCATAATATATCTCTAGTTATAAACTTTAAATTAAATTTATATATAGTAGACTTTGAAAAACTATAGGAGTTAACTAGAGATATAAATAATCCTTCCGTTTTGTGAAGATCTATGGTCTTCACTTGCTCCATCTTGATCAACATCTGATATCTTCTCAATTTCGTATTTGCTGGTCGGAATGGTTTTCGAATAACATTCGATCCCGGTCTTTCCATACCAACAATCGTATAGGTCAGATTTTGATAATCGGTTATTTAACTATCAAATAAACAACCATTTAACCACAAAAATAAAATGAATTCTATAGTCCGGTAATCAACATCACTTGGCCCTTTTTAATTTAAAACAAATTACAACTAGTTAAACTCCTGAATCTTTTAATATCTTAAAACCCGGTATTTACTTCTTACTGCAATGTAATAGTATTCAAAAAATCATCTTTTTTTATATATATATTTTAGTATTTAAATCACATATATATACCTCCATCTTGAGTTCAATACACAAAACATCATTTATGAAATCTCTTTGGCTTTCATCGCTTGGAACAACACTAGCACTTATTCTCTTTAAAATAAACAATTCAAACTCATTTATAAAATTTCATTACTTCATAAATATTGTATAGTTTCACAAAACCTCTTTCGATTTCCTTTGCATTGGAAATATTAATTTATATTCTCAAATCCTTCTCATTCTCCTTACTTTGAAATTATTATAATAATTCCTCGAACCCTTTTCATAGTCGGAAACATTTCCACTTCTTAATTTTCTTATCTTAATTACTTATCAACTCGTAGTATTTAACTCCCAATCCATTAAATCATTTTCAACTTGAAAATCTCGTTTCAATTCCATTCGTTTTACTTAATCTTATTATTAAGTATCGTCAGCTTAAAATCATCATTTTAGCCTCGCACTCTTTTATAAACTTTATTTACACAACTCGGGTTTAATATAAAACCTTTCCATCTCAATTGCCTTTGCTTGAATTAAATATTAAATAAAACATTTATTTAATCTATTACATCCGCTCAAAATCTCTTTTATAACTTTGTTATAAAAATCCGGGCTTTACCATAAAATCCGATCATCACTCCTTTCTAATTCAGTTAGATTCATTCCAAACTCGATTATTGACATAAATAGATTTCATTGAAGTAATAATCACTAATTAAGTCCTTATTAATTAAGATAATAACTAGTTTCATTATTAACTACTGTATAAGTAGTTAAATTCTTTGTTACTAAAATAAATAGTAATTTCTCTTATTTAAAAACCTTATTAACATTTCGTTAAAACCTTTCATTAGATTTATTTAATAATAAACTAATTTAATAATTAATCTCAGTTAAAGTGGTTGACCCATTCAACATGGTTATCTCCTTAACCAATTCCAATTAATTTTCCTTTTAATTTAATAACAATATAATTACTTTAAATAACTCTACTTAATTGTTTCTTGGAAACAATTAATTCAATCTCTTACCCGTTCGGTTAATTTCTGCTTATTCACATATATGTGAATTCTCTTTATAAAATTATTTAATAATAACTTATAAAATTTATATAATAAATAATAAATGTTTATTTCCTTTTTAAATGACCTAAATTCCAATTAATAGATTTAAAATCTATTTTCAGTTATAAAATAATTTTATAACTTCATTACCGTCGATCACTTGACAGTAAATCAATATTTATAAAATGATTGATTTATGGGCCTTATGCTGCCAATTACCTAACCAGTACTGTCCATTGGTTAATATCATAAACAACGTTGAATTTAGATTCAACGATAAATAAACAAATCAATCATCTAATTAGGTTGGTCAAATAGTTCATATAATGTGATATGAAAAATAAACAATAAATTTGAGGAATCCAGTTGGATCCCTCAAACCTATATTCCCTGCATCCAAATATGTTATCTCAACCGGTATTGATCAATTCAATAAACAGATATCATATTCAACAATAATTAAACAACAGTAATCCAAACAACCATATTTTAATATGTTTATATTATTATAAACATAACCAACAAAGTAAGTTACCTTGTTTGAAAATAATGGTTAGCATAACGTTTAGATTTTTATTTAAATTAAACCAACGTTAAATCAACCAATTCAACCAATATATATATAAATAAACAACAAACAATTATCAATCATAGCACATAAATTAAATCCCAACTTGTATAAAATATAAATGGGTATAAACTGAGCGAGTAAACTCACTTCGGTTTATTCATTGAACAGTGCAGTTATAGTTAAATTAAAACAGTCGTTTAATTTAACCAAATTTCCAGCTATCTCCATTCTTGTCCAAACAGTTCCAAAATGCTGATCTCGTTATCATGATTCCATTGCTTTATGTTTCGTTTGATTCCGATAACGTAACAAGAAGTTATTAACATTATCAGTTAACCCGATTTAATTATATGATTAAATTCCTTAAACATAAATTTATTAGTTCATTAATTTGTTTAGTAGAAACTACAGGTAAACTTTGAAATTGTGTGAAACAAAGGCCGGTTCATTAATTTGATTATATTTTTTTGCTCCTATTTTCACGTCCATGCATTCATGTCCAAAAACAAACGTGCCCAACTCTTTTTGCACTTCACGCATGCACTAGTCTGCTCTTCGCTCCAATAAAACTCCTACCGCACTGCCCTTCGTTCATGTTGCCGATCCCTTTCCTACTTTGGACCAAACTGGCATACTGTGCCCCACACAGTCCCCCGACATTCATCCGCCTCGCCTGCTCCCTTCTTGTTCGACACTCCCCCTTCACCAAACCTTTTTGGGCTCAACCGAAAACCTTACCTGCTTTACTTCTTACCCACTTCAAAACTGAAACTTCCGCCACTGCTGCATTCCTCCACTGTGTTTGCCACCTAGTAGATACATATATTTCATTTCCAAAACAACGCAGTACAATTCCTATCTGCTCCACTTCGAATAGCGAGACCGCCTTCATTTCTTCAAACACTTCCACTTTCTTCCTTCACTTGGTTCCAGTTCGACCCATTTCTTCAATGCTCCATTCGAACACCTCATATAGCGCAACTGTTTTCTCTCATCTGCTATTTCTTTTTTTTTATCTTTTTCGAATGGAGATTTTTGGTCTCCGGTGGCTTGCTGGGAAGAACAATGGCACACCATATAAATAGGTGAAAGAAAGAATATGGATAAGAATGAAGTCTCTGTCGGAGGGTACGATAGTAGCATGTGAAAATAGATAGAAGAGTTTGGGTAGGGGACAGAGAATAGCATGCGAAAGGTTTGGTAGAAGCAGAATAGAAAAGAGGTCTTGCATGTGATTTCCCTTTCACTCATAAGACCTTTAATGTAAAATAGCATGCGCAGATAGGTGTACAACTGAGTTTTCATCTCAAGATGTAGAGTAGGCCATGCCATTTTAGCTGTGCTATAAACTTAGGAGAGTACAGAAGGTGCAGACAACATGTGCGAGAGTTCAGCCCAACGAGTAGAAGAAAGAGATAGGGAAATATGGTTTTCGGGTTCCTTAAGCACGAAGTTGCTGTGTGCATTGAGTTGTTTGTATGAATATTCTTTTCACTAGTCTGAGATTGATGTCAATTAGCATGTGCGCGAGGAAGGAGTAGAGCAACTGTGTCTTTAGGTTTGCAGAAGTTTTCAGATATTGGTATTGAAAAATGTTACTTTGGGCTTAGGTATGTGTAATGGACATTTCGGTTTTTTTATTTAAAAGGTGGTGATGTTTAGTTTTCTACACCAGGATGATTTTACTGGAATAGGGTATTAACTAGTGCAAATAGGGTCGCATGCTGGGTAGGTGTAGACGTGCAGTTTTAGATCTGTATACATTAAATCTATAGCTGTGCAGAAGAAATATGGCACGAGTTGGGGTAGGTTATATTTAGAAACTTTACATGGAAGGAATGACTTGAATTAATTAATATTTTTTCATTTTTAGCTTTGTTTTATTCTACCGTGAACCATTACTCATCACTAACCATTTAATCTACAAATAAAAATTGATGTACTACTACGTCTTAATGTTTTGGTCCCACTTGCAATTAATTTTATTGAAAACAAACTTCGTTTGTACAACGACGTTAATTTAATTTATCGGTTCACCTTTAGATTTCGCGCACCGGCAAAACAACTCCAATTGGCTTCAAACTAGAAATCTAACAATAACCAACGATACGTATTCCAATAAAATTCGTTTCGTTGAAAACGGAGGTTGTTTGAAAAGAAAACTATTTCTAAGGCCCATAATATCGATAAAATATAATAAAATCCTTTATAATTTATTTAATAAACGTTATCGTTTATTAACAAATTCCATAGCGACTATTTAAGAATTTGAATTGGTCATAACTAACAATCTATAACGTAAAATATCCTTTTTTCTCTTCCATTAGAAAAATATAATCAAATCTATTCCAATGTTTCTTGTTTCATAGAATTTAGACTTAGAACGGATTCTGTATATTCAATTGAAATTCAAATCGTAAATTACGAACTACCGCGACATTACAGGCTCGATTTATAATTCAATATAAATTAAACATTCTAACTTCGTTTTATAAACGAATTATATATTATAAATCCATTTATAATTCCAAAGCAATATGTGAAATAATAAAATAATTTAAATATCGAACTACCAAAATTACGAGACGTTACAATTTTCCAAATTTTCTTCAAATTCAAAACTTTAGTTTTCATGCCCAATTCTCGATGTTAATATAAAAATCCTTTATATTTCCAATTGAGAAGGAGACCTAACCCATCACCCATATAATTCCATAATTGGAGTGTCATGGATGTGCAACAACATAAAACAAATACTTATCAACATATGAACATCCATAACATTCAACAAGAATATCATTAGTAATGTTAGTTCCTACGTGCAAGTGTTACGATACTTAATGCTTATCGGTGTATATATGTTATTAACTATGCATCCATTCGTCCAGCATCACACACATATATTTAACATACATAATTAAGTGTGAAGAGTTATCACCGACGTATCCACTTCGCCAAAGGACATCGTAACAGTCTACTGTGCTATTCAAAAATAGGCCAATTTTATTTGAGTTTTTTGAAAAGAAACTTTCTGAATTTGGAAAAGTTTCCAACTACAAAGTTGTAGGAAATTCTTTTCTCTCCAGTTTAACAAAAAATCAATTCTGATTATTTTTATGGGAGATATGGCCTAAATGGTGGAGGTGTTTTCCAGGTTTAATAAAAACAGCCAGAAAATATAGCCTTCAAAAATTTGGAAGTTGTTGGTCTGGGATGAAGTGGAGGCAAAGAGAAAATATGAGTTGGTGGTGCATGGAGATGGTGTTGGGGGTGCTTGGCTGAACTAAGGTGGAGGAGGTGGAGTTCTGGTTGGTGAAGGAGGTAGGGAGGTGGTTGGCCAAGGGTGGTGGTTGAAATGGGGTCTAGGCCTTGAGTTTGGAGGAGGAGAGGGGAGGAAATCAAGGTGGTGAAGCCGTGGAAAGGGAAGGGAAAATAAGGGAGACCTGTTCGGAATTTAGGGAGGAGGAGGGCCAAAATTAGGCTGGAGAGGAGGTGGCACCATGTCCATGAAGAGCAAGAAGAAGTAAGGGAAAGAACGGAGAGAAAATGAGGGTAAAGGCCTCTTTATATAGCCTCATTCAAGGACATTTTGGTAATTTGGTTTAGGGACACAAGTCACTTTCCTACAATACACATTCATGCATGTCTCCATCTAGCCAAACTACTCATAAATACCATCAGCCTCCTTTCCTATACCAGCACATTTTAGTAACGCTTTAGGAAGTGTTTCAAATTATCAGCACTTATATATGTTGCTAAAATTAAAGTTCTAAGCCATGTTTAATCGTTTAAACTCTAAACGACTTATGTTATCAAAATTACACAATGTTAACAAATTATTTAACATTCGAAATAATTATTTTACTTTAATTTATTTACATTTAGAATATATTTGTTTAACTAGAGAAGATAAAAATAGATTTATAAATATGTGTTTAGAAAACTTGCTGTTACAAAACCTGATAAATTCTTACTAGAACTATACCATTATATTTGACAAAACCAAGCACCTATTTTATTATTTACACACATATTTCCATATTTAAATTATATTAAATCCATTTTATACCTAGAAAATTCAAATTATATATAACCAAAAATTCAGTTTTCAATTAGTTAAAAATTCTGGATCATTATATTCATCCCCCCAAAACTTTTCGTCCTCTAAAAGGAAACGGGGTTAAGTAAGATTTTCTCTTCTCTACAAACTTTCAAACATAAGATTTGTATATCAAAATTCTGCCCTCACAATAGAAATGCCAGATAGAGTACTCCATAAATCTAGACAACTATATCTACAATTTTCCCAAACAATGACCTCCAATAATCTAATCAACCATTGTATCCGACTCATCATCCGCTAGGCCAAATACTGCCTATCACTCAACGATTTGCTGCCCTTATAAGGAATTTTTTTAAACGTTCGCTTAGGTATTAATCTTAACTTGCTAATTACTTTGGATTCAAGGGTTTGTGAAAACTTATTTCAATTTCAAAATTACTATGACCTTTACATAGAAAAGCCAGATAAGTCATCTTACCTAAATATTTTAGTTTAGGTAATTTCGTCTTTCTAAATATTCCCGTATTCCAACTCAAATGGCTTAACTTAAGTTCTTCCCAAATTCAAAACAAAATTTTCTTCTTATCCAAGTTTTAACTCTCCCTTTGAGTCATTAAAATTATTCTACTTTTTCGTTCTTGAATTATTTATTCAAATCACCGTAAGTCTATATTTGATATTAACAATTTTAACTAATTTCGGGGAGATCAAAAAATCTTATATTACAAAAGTTTTGGTTTTCAAATTATCTAACCATAGCGTATTTATATTTCAAAACAAATTCTCTTATACTCAAAGCATGTTATTCTTCAAAGCCAAACTATTTTCAAGCATTTATTCTAAGTGGGTATAGTATATCTCGATGTTTCGATCGAAATCATATAGTCATACCACTTTAGAAACTTGAAAATAAATATATGATGATGTTGTAATCATCATCAGAATTATCATCAAGCGACTATAATGTTATTCTATAACTATCTAGTATATTTAAGACTTCGTATCACTATAACAAAATGACCCTATTACAACGGTGTTCGAACACCGTTGTAATATACATTTTACAACGGTGGGCAAACCGTCGTGTATTAAGAAGTTGTAATAGACGGATATCTTTTACAACTTTTTTGCACTGTTGCAACACCGTTGTAATATGTATATTTAACAACTTTTTTCCACCGTTATAAAATATTTTATTACAACTATAATTCCCTATTGTTGTATATTCTGTTGTAACGTCAAAGCATATGTATGACAACTGGTGATTACAGTTGTAACTTCCAGAATATTACAACTATTTCACACCGTTGTAAAATATTTTATTACAACTTTTTTAGCTGTTGTAACTTACATACCTTACGAATATAAAGAATTCACATATATTAATAATAATATGATTCATATTTCAATGCAACAAATACAACCACACAGAATCATTCATATATATTAATTAACATAATATTCGATCAACATACACATAGTACATCACCAACTAAACCCGTCATAAAAAACATAACTGTTTCAAAATACATAAATCGATCTAACACAAAAGATACATAAGAAAGATATAAATTTTGTTCACCAAAGATACATAAGAATACCATGCGTGACCGACGACCATCCATCCATAAATGAGCATATGGTTTTCCCTAAG
Organism: Allium sativum; assembly: GCA_030737875.1. Taxonomy (NCBI): domain Eukaryota; kingdom Viridiplantae; phylum Streptophyta; class Magnoliopsida; order Asparagales; family Amaryllidaceae; genus Allium; species Allium sativum. The sequence goes on from CM060915.1 coordinate 385,072,148, forward strand.
TACGGAGTAAGAAAATCAGACTGGAAATATGGTGCAACAATGAAATAGTGTAAAAAAAAATGAAAAATGAGATACCTTAGGTCCTCAAAATGATTGATGAGGAGAAGCTGCAGCAAAAACAAATATTTGGTTATTTAGTAAGAAGGGCAGTGTTTATTTATGACCACAATATTTTCCTTTATGACCTGTGCATTTTAGTTAATCTATTAACTCAGCATTTGTTCAATTCTTCAGTACAAAAGATATAGAATCATTTTGACATATGCCTTGGGAAGAAATCCCTGGAACATCATCTGTATCTATACATGCATAAAAACAATGTAGTTAGAGTCTTTTAGCCTTCAACACACAATATGACTTTAGCTGCGCACATTTTAAACACTAAGATATCAATGAGTGTATTTGCATGAACTAATTATATGTAAAGAAGAAAAAAGGTTAGTCGTAAACTTACAGGTGATGAGAAAACCACATAATGAGTTTTGTTCAGCATTCCATATCCATATATGGTATTTTGTCAAAAAGTGCCCGCACAGCACCTATAACCACAGAAGGGAATGCTCCTAGGAGTGCCTATAAGATAAAAATGACTTTGATTTAGCAAGTATAAATGACATAAATACCTGAAATTACTATGTTCCTATATAAGGAGTCATACACCGCAACCCCTTCAAATAGCATTAGATGGTCAAAATTAACCAATTACGTACTATGTGCCTTATCATTAAGCCACAAAGTGGAGATCTGAAATGCAAAATGCATTTAGCACCGTCGATTTTGCAACAAAGGGCACGGAGTGAGAGTTATTTATAGATGACTGATGACGGGAAACATCTCTCAACATGGCACGATACTAGTACTAGCAATGGAAAAGAAAAAAACTACTGAACATACATGGTACACACTACTCTCAACATGGCAGTCTTTAACTTGTAGCAAAATGCTTTTCCGAGCATATAATATCTCGGGACAGTAGAGGTCAGTAGCTGTAAACTCGTAGTTCGCATGGTCATGTAAGGTATGCAAATAATCGACAACTTAGGCAAGGAGAAAAATGCACCGGCAGTTTCAAGTTATGAGAAAATACTGAAGTAAATTTGATTGACATCAAGTAAAACACAATGAACTAATTTCAGCTATAAGTTTCCACTGTGAGACCATTTTGTAACAAACACAGTATAGAAAAAGACAACGAATTATGTAAACATAATTTACTATTTAATTTAAATCTTTTTTTCATTTTTGCTGCCTCATGGCAGCAGCCTGTAGCAGCAGCAACAATGCTGTTGCTCTTTTATTTCTTTCTTTTTTCCTTTTCTTTTTTTATAACAACAATACTTTATTGTTACATGAAAGCTTCCCTGGTTCAAAACAGATGCCGTGCCATATGCATATAAGAATTATCACATGATATCATATTTGGGTTTTTAGAATTAAAGCAAGCAAACCAAGTATAACATGACTATCAAGTACATTTAAATCCTAGTATATCATGTAGGAGGGGTTTAGATAAAAGTTGCAACGATGAGTATCAATGTATCGTACAAGTTATACATTTTTATAATTCTTTTACGAGGAGGAACGCACACGGATTAAGGTTCGTAATAAAAATGGAACATGCAAAATAATGGATCAGTCAAAGACTCGAAGTCCAGTATCATGCATGCTACGGCCGAATCCATATGTATAAAATATTGTAAGCAGCACTTCTGCTTTAACTTCATTTATTTCCCTGTCTTGATTTATTAACCGTATATTACTTATTTATTAGCCACGAAAAATACCTTAAGGTTTTTCTTTTTATCACGGGTTCAAAACAACATAATGTATACATATTTTTCAAAGCTGACTAATGCCCCCATCTATACCGTGTTCAAAACAACATAATGATAAATATGAGACAGGTTTGGTTTTTCAAAGCAACATAATGTATACCTTAAGGTTTTTCTTTTTATCACGAGTCCCCATTCTAATTCAGAAACACCTGAAATTTATTATATTCCAATTTCATCTTCGCAAAGTAAAAAACATTTCCTTTGAAGCATTAGCTTCATTCAACAAATGACAATCAAATCGACTAAGTCAACATAAACTATATGAAACATTACTTATGATTATGAACTACAGAATAACTCAAAACGTGAGACGAAATATAAAACCCAAACCTGAAATCGGCATCTCGGTTCTAGAGCAGAAGAATCATGGACCATCTGCAACACAAGAGGATGCCTCGTGTTAGGCTTCACATATTGAAGATCCACATCATATTTGACTCGATGATGCGGTCGTACATTAGTAACCAAAGGCCTTGAGAAGCTCGAAATTCCATCAAAGATAGTGCCTGAGACTATCCTCGCATCGAGAGGAATCCGAGAGCAGGACCCTTAGGTGATCATAGTTAATATTAGCAAAGTATAACATAAACCATGTTACCATTTTATTGTCTACCCTGTACATGGAGTATGCGTGTGTGGCTCAAAAGCAGGCAAGCTTCAAAGGAAACAACAATTGAAATGGAAAGAAACTGCTCCTACACTATAAACATTCATATCTGGGGGACTCTTTTTCAGACAACAAGTTTTACAAACCATAGGCATGTAGGGGTTTTGGAAACACAAATTTACATGCATCAAAATGCGTATGTGCCTGTGGCAACTAAGGGTGGATGGTGCAAAATTTGTGAGCATACGTGCATGTGATTCTACTCTGTTGTCTGAAAACTTAAGTTCACTGCATGTTGGATTTCAGAAGCATATTACTTGAAATAGTGTAGAAGATCAATACTTTATGTCGTATGCTTGTTTATTAAACTGGGAAATTCAATGGAAAGGCCAGTTTATACTACGTAAAAGTGTGGAAATTTTATTGTTGTATGAACCGGAATTACTACATCGTTTGTCAAAGATTTGAATTAAAAACTGGTGAATATATTTTATAAACCGATTCAAATAATTATGTTTTAACAGGAATTATGTTCATCTGGTTTGATTTCCAACAAACATAATTGATGCAGGCTATTAAGCAGATTAGAATGGTAAGAAATCTAACAAAATTTACTTATAAATGGATTCACATGTGATAACAAGATGCAGGTTACATGCGAGCAAATCATGGATACACATACATATGGAATGGCACCAATCCAGGATAGTGACTCAGTTCACTGTAAGTACTAGCATCATACGTGAAACAAAAATCAAAGTGGAAGCATAACAAAATTAGGTGTATACAAGGCAGTCAACAACTGGGTTCAACAATCGCATGCAGCGACCAACCAAAAACCAAACCCAAAACTAACTAATTTGGTTTGGTTACCTATTGAAAATTTTAAAATACTTGAATCAATGTTAATCATAAGTCGGAACTTACTTTGACAAGGACGAATATTGGTGCAGACTCGGTTAGATGTGTGTGAGTTCGTCGGAGCTCGCGCGATGGGGAAGGCTGACTGGACGCATGTCGGAGCAGAAGGAAGTTACGGAGGAGGACTGCGGCTGGTGGACAGAGTAGCGCTAGGACGTTGGTCGGCCCACGGCGACTGTTGCTAACGGAGGTAGCGGTGGAAACAGTCAGGCGCGGTGGGGGCTTTTGGGTAGCAGGCGATTTTGTGACGAAGTAGGGCTCAGGTGGTCTTCAGGAAGTTGACGCGGTGGCTTCCCAAAAGGCGGAGGGACAACAAAGACGTTGCTTTGACTACAGCGGTGGCTGTATTTGACATCGGAGAGCACAGAGCACGGTACAGAGGCGGGTGCCTGGGTAAGGACACGGGGGCGGGGATGACAGCGGATGGTGTCTCGATTTGGGAAAGGAAATTGAGGAGGCCATGAAAAGATTTAGGGATTTTGATTTTTGAAGAGTCATTTTAGGGATTTGAAAACCAATTTCGGTGGAGGGTACTAAAGTGAGGGACGGAGAAGAAGTATACATGTTTTAGTTCTCTGATAAGTTTCGATACGTGTTTCCTTACACGTTCAAATTTCTCACAAGTGTCCACTTTCATATTTTTTAAAATAGGACAAGTGTAATTACCTTTATTCTTATTCTTAAATTTGTATTAACACCATTCATTATATCCTTAATTATACAACCAATACTAGATTATTCATATAATTTCAAATAACATTTAAATTTAAATAACCATTTAAGTTAAATGAAATCTAATTCCAAAAAATAAAATAAATTAGGTTATCATTTGTCAAATTAAATTAGAATTGAAGTTTTCCATATTTAACAAATAGTTTGAAAATACTAATAACATATCATTTAACAAAATTCTCAAGGTTCAATATTAAAACTTTAAATTTACACATATAAAAACAAATTAAAATAAGCTATCTTTCATATTTTAATCAAATATAAATTTCATAAATATAAATTCAAATAAACTTCATATATTTAAAACGTTGAAAAACTAGTTCGTTACAATCTTCTCCCCTTAAGGCTTTTCGTCCTCGAAAAGGGGAGATCATTAAAACCGTATAGAATTGTAAAGTATAAATAATCAATATATTTAAAACATTGAAAAATTGGTTCGTTACAGTAATTATTAGTTATTAATTATAAATAATCAATATAAATGTATTAAATATTAGTTATTAGTTGTTAATTATATTAAAAATATAGTCATATATTACAACAGTCAAAGAATAAAAATTGTGATAGGCTATTATTACAACTGTCAAAATAACACAGTTGTTAAAAATAAGTTTACTACAACTTTTCTGCAAAAAAGTTGTAAAAAAACATTTATTACAACGGCGCTTTTACCACCGTTGTAAAATTAAAGTTGTAATATGGTGTTTTTGTTGTAGTGTATATACGTTAGCTAGGCGTATATTCAAAATCTTCTTATACTCGATTGTCCAACCTCAACATCAAATAAAATACTCAAACTCTTATTATAAGATAATCATGTAAGTTAAACATATGTAATCTCTAAACCCTCTATTTAGAATATAATCTTTCAAAACTAAATTCATTCTTAGAAATACACAAATTCATTCTTAGAAATTCTTTTTAAACTTATTCTAGGGAATTACTAACTCTATCTCTAATGAGTTAGTCATCTTAATCCTATCTCTGATGCATCTTTTTCTTCTGTTCTAATGAGTCATACCCCATAAGCTTTGTATAAACCAAAGCTCTGATACCAAACGTGACGACCCGAATTTTCAACCTTCGAAAATCGGCACTTAATACATCCAAGAATTCAAATGCTGGAGATTCAAAAGTTGGAATCAGCATCGCCTGGGGTAATAACACATCAAAACAGAAAACAATGAAACTTTTATTGATATAACAGTATTTTTACATTAGAGTTACAATGATCATCAGAGTACAATGTAATCACAATGAGAATAAATATCAAAACTCTCAATGGAAGGATAATGATCCAAGATATAGCTCCAGCTTCAATTCTGAATCCTGCTCTAACTTAATCCAGAACTAAATCTGCAAACGAAAACCATTAGCTACCCAAGTAGAAAATTATAGGCACCCAGAGTTAAGGTGAAGGAACAATAAACTCTAGGTCAGTCATGGGACTAGTGTAAGAACTAAAACAGTTGTCTTTTACGTTTATTTTAAAGTGAGGTAAATCGCAGGACCATGCCATATAACACCGAACGGGTTTGCTCCTTATGAATATCTATGCATAGAAATTTGCAATGACTTTTTAGAAAATGAAGCTATCATAAGGCTCATCCCACATCACACAATGCAAGCGCACACCAACGGGGCAAGTTTTATCCTTATGGTAACCAAAAAAATTTGATACGTAGAAAATCCTCTAATATTATTATTAGTGCATAGTATGAAAAACCATTTTGCAAGTAAATGTATTAATCTTTGCCAGCATAATGCCCCATCCTATTATGTTGACATATTCCTACCGGTAACCAATAGGCTATGCAACTGAAACTGTAAAGGCTCATAGAGGAGATTGGGTTTCCAACATGATGGTTCCTGGTATGATAGATCAATCACGGGTTCATAAACTTTGTGCATCATCCCAGTACTCGCGGTTAACGTCCAGACTCGGACACCATTATACTAGCCCACATCACATGAATAAGATTACCTAACAAATATCGTCGGTACTTCGTAATACCCTTTCATCTCTCATCCTGATGCACCAAAACAAACATACAAATCTGACCACTAGTTTACCATCATACCGGGGTGTGAGGCTTAACGAGGCCACGTTATACAAAGCTACGCTTATACAACGCCATGCTTTGATCATCCATAGCGCAATCACTTAGCATGCCACATTGGCAATTCACAACACATGATTGATGTCTACAAATATACAACCTCTGAGTTCGTATGTCTTAGAGAAGGGTGTTAGCTAAGAGAATAATTCTCCGCCACTAAATAGATATAAATGAATAAAGATCAATTGTTATGCCGCAAATTGCAATGTCAGACATACAATCCATACCAGTTCATTCTGGGTATAAATGAAACCTAAGACACCTTATTCCTCATACAATAAAGGGGAGATACCCTTGCAAATCTGGAAGATCTCCAAGTACATTCGAAAAACTATCATAATATAACCTCATAATAGGTGGCCTCTTATTTGAGACATCAACAAGCAAATCCTATGATGTGAAGATTCCCGATCGCCAACCGCTCACTTCAATTGCTTCATAACATCGTATAATCATCTAGAATGGTTTTCAAACATAAATCTGATCCCTGTCTTTCCAAATAATTAACACAATTTAAAAACACAATTATGGATTATACAGGATTTCAACAAAATCTCCTTCCACCTTGGATTCTATTAATTAAAATATCTTTAAATCCATTCTCAAATTATCATTTAACAAAATCCATATTTGCTAACTATAATCAACATTCATCCCTATAAATCTTTTACTAAGATTTTTGTTATCCTTAATCATGGATTCCTTTTACAATAAAACCTTTATGGTTTATTTCCAACAACATTCATAATCTTTAAGAAAGATATTATCTTTTCTTCAAAATTATCTCTTATTCAAAGATTTATTATTATTTTCATAATTAGCCCTTCATCATAACCCTTTCCAAATTCTCAAACATGTAATCTACTTATATAAAGATTTTAATTATTCATAACCCAAAAATCCATATTTCAGAATTCATCTCATAACTTTTCTCTTTAAAGCATATCTTTTTAAATCAAAGATAATTTAGCTTCAAAAAATTCAATTAACTTTTCAACCAGATTCATTAACTCTTCATTCCTTTACTTTCCTCTTAAACCCATCTCCAAATCCAGATCATTAAGTCTCGTTTCAAATAGCCTTCACAAAATCTTAATCCTCCTTAATATTCCAAATCATGACTTAATCTTTAGCAGGCTAAAGAATGATGTTATTTAAGACACCATTCACAATAAACCCAAAACCAGTCAATGTTGAATATAAGATTTAAACAAAAATAATTAATTTACATCCGATACCAATCCTCATAATTAGTGAATAATATAAGTGGAATAATAATATAAATATCTACCAAATTCACCAGATAGTGTACGTCTAACAACAGAATTCCATATAAAATATTAGAAGATTATTTCTACCCAAACCCGTCTTATTAATTCTGGAAAAACCTTTGTTCCAAAAGATTAAACTGAAATCAGATTATATAGGAACTGGATAGAATATACATCACTTATGTTCGATATAAACTTCCATACTTGAATGATACTATAAGCGAAATAACGATAACTCTACCTTTCAAATTCCTCAAACAATACAAGTCTACTTACGGAGTTAATAACGACATTCAAAAATTACTTCCCACCATTTCCAGTTTCATTAAAAATTGGAAAACACTTTTATCTCAAGATAAATTGTACCTTAGTTAAACCCATTATGGTTTAAATACTATAACTTCTAAAAATATTCCATTAATAATTTAAAAATGATCAATTAAGTTTTCAAAAATATTTCTTAAGTTTAAAACTCCAAAATATATTATTTCCGGAAAGAGGTTGCAAAAGTGTTTAAAAAGCGATACAAAAGCATCGCAAAATGGCTTATATTAGCTAGTTTGATCAAAATAAACTTTATACTATCCAAAACTATCATTTTCCAATTCAAACCACACTTAAATATTTTATAATGATTTTACAAAAAAATCGTATTTCTAATAAATTTAAAACAACCATTTGCCGTTATGGTTAAACGAATTACATTTACAAACTGCATTTGCGGCCACCTTTATTCAAAATAGATTTAAGCATAACTTGAAAACTATACATTGAACATTTGAAATTCCTTTTTCCCTTAAAAACCATTGTTATTAGAAATAAAATGTTTTTCATTTTACATCAGTCTGATTAAATTGCTTAAGTTATGGTCGTTTAAATTTTATGGTCAAAATTTGCGAGCTGCCGCTGCGCGAAATGTCCTATTCAGACCGTATTACGACTTTTAATAAAACTAGTCTAATTAACTTTTAATATGATTATAAACCTTTATAAACATAGATAAACTTGTTTGGAAACGATATTTTCAAATTTTGTCTTCAAATTCAAAACTTTATTTTTCATGCCCAATTTGCGATATTAATATGAAAATCCTTTTTATTTCCAATTGAGAAGGAGACCTAACCAATCACCTGTATAATTCCATAACTGGATTGTCATGGGTGTGCAACAGCATAAAACAAATACTTATCAGCATATGAACGTCGATAACATTAACCAACAATATCATTAGTAATGTTTGTTCTAACGAGCAAGCGTTACCATACTTAATGCTTATCAGTGTATATGTGTTATTAACTATGCATCCATTCATCTAACATCACACACATATATATTTAACATCCATAATTAAATATGTAAACAAACAAATGTGAAGAGTTCTCGTCGACGTATCCACTTTGCTAAATAGACATTGTAACCACATTCCGTGCTCTTCAAAAATAGGCCAATTTTCTTTGAGTTTTGAACAAGCTACTCTCTAAATTTGAAAAATCCCCTACCACAAAGTTATAGGAAATTGTTTCCTCTTTAGTTTTAAAAAAAGAATTTTGATTATTTTTTAGGGAGATATGGTCGACATGGTGGAGATGTTTTTCCGGTTCAATAAAAATAATTAGAAATATAGCCTTCAAAGTTTTGGATTTTGGGATAGCCAGGCCTAGAATTAGGAAAAGTGCTCAATTACAAAGTTTTAGGCACTAGAAAAATACACAATCCGAAAATTGAATTGTATTATTTGGATTGATTTTGTAGAAGTTGTGGCCACGAGAAGTTGCTGGTCTGGGCTGAAGTGGTGGCTGAGAAAAAAAATGAGATGGTAGTGCATGGAGATGGTGGTGGGGGTGCTTAGCCGAGCTTGGGTGGAGGAGGTTAGGCTGTGGCTGGTGGAGGAGGAGGTGGGGATGTGGCTAGTGCAGAAAGAGGTGGAGAGGTGGTTGGCCATGGGTGGTGGTGGAAATGGGTTGTAGGTTGTGCGTTTGGAGGAGGAGAAGGGAGGAAATGGAGGTGGTGAAGCCATGACAAGGGAGGTAAAATGGGGGAGACTTGGTCAGAATTTAGGGAGGAGGAGGGCTGAAATTAGCTAAAGAGGTAGTTGGCACCATGGACATGAAGAGCAAGAAGTAAGGGAAAGAAAGGAGAAGGGAATGAGATAAATTGAGAGTAAAGGCCTCCTTATATAGCCTTACTCAAGGACATTTTGGTAATTTGTTTTAGGGACATGTTGACGTCAAAAGTTGGTCACTAGTGACAGTCAACCCCCATTCGTGCAAATGATAAATGTGTGATGATTATGGAATGCAAAATATATAGAGAAAACAGGGAACACATAAGACTTTTTATAGTAGTTCGGCAAAAGACGGTACATGTCCACTTTATATGTATTGATTTTCCTTTGATTACAAGTACAAAGCTTTTTCCATTTTAATGAAGAAGTGAAGATGGATATTTTTGAGTTAGCCGTGAGAGAAGCTTAAATGATAAAGTTGAGAGTGCTTTATAATTTGTAGTTTAGGAGAGCTCTCTTTTCCTCATTGAGATCTTAGGTATTTATAGGGCAAATAACAGGCTGAGCGGGCCGCCACGTGTCCTTCCTCTTTTTTGGAGCTCAGATACGTGGAGCTTGATCATTGGTAGCAATTGCGGCGGTAGGACCCCATTCCACTGCTCACTAATAGTATCCTTGGAAATAACGTCTTACGTGGCACTCGAGATGAGGTGTATCTAAAGTAGAGCTCTGTCCGAATATGGTTGACCGCCTTTATTGCCTTGAAAGTTGGACCGAGCATTTGAATGGCTCAGTTGGATATTTTCATACAGATTCGAGATACTTGGTCGATACAGCTGTTATAGGAGCGAGATATCCGGTCGACTAGGAGAGAAAATATTCCGGAGGGAAAGAGTTATCGGCGGGAAGGAAATGGCTCGGGCTGGTGCCTGAAGAAGGCCTGTTTGGGCCGAGCTTAGGTTGTTCGCGCGTTGCTGAAGGGCGCATTTCTGGATATTGGGCTTCGATCTGATCCATGGTAGTCTTTTACTAAAAAGATGGTTAACACTTTGCCCCTCAGAATGCATCTTTTTGGTAGAGGGAGGTGTGTTCTGAAATATGATCCGAACCACAATTGCTCGAGTAGCTATGGTCATACCAGACCATATTAAGGCCAGAAGTCCAAAGGCTCGATGATTGTATTAAGACCAGAAAACCGACGACCAAAGAAGGCCATATTAAGGTCAGAAAACCGACAACCATTGGGTACCGTATTAAGGACGAGATGATGATCGCTGACTTCAGTCATGAGATTTAGTACCTACAAAGATAAATTGAACCATCCTCGGTATAGAGAAGGCTTCGATTTTGATGGGTCAAGTATTCGACGTATCATCACGAACGAGCATTTATTACACTTTACTTTGAGAGAGGGCGAGTATTAACCATACTTGGCTTGCAAAGGTAGCGAGCATTATCCATGCTCGGCTTACGGAGGTGGCGAACATTAACCATGCTTGGCTTATGGAGGTGGCGAACATTAACTATGCTCGGCTTACGGAAGTGGCGAACATTAACCATGCTCGGTTCATGGAAGTGGCGAGTATTAACCATTTTTGGCTTATGGCAAGTGTTTTTTGTGCTCAACTCATGTAAAATTATTTGAAAAATTCTTAGAAGGGGTGAGTATAGTCCATACTCGGTTTAAGGAGATCCAATCGTACTCAGCTCAAGGAGTAGGTTTTTAGAGATGATGGTAGGCTTTCGCGCCGACCATATCTGGGAAGGGCGAGCGCTAGTCATGCTTGGCTTAAACATAATCCATATTTGCAAAAGTAAACTCACAGTAGTTAAAGATCTATTACAGAAAATGAAATTAAATCCTAAAGGAACATTTGTTGATTCTAGAGCATGCCTATGAGCTAAATCCTAACCGCATGCATATGTACATCAAAGTGTTCCTTTTATTGAAACAGAAATACATCGAAAAAGAAATCTAAATCTAATTAATGATAATGCCACGGGTGCTAGTCTCAGGGTCCTTTCCATTTCTAGGGGCTCGAGGACCAGCCTGAGGAGCTTGGGTAGACGATCGCGGAGGCAAATCCTGGGTGCTTTTCTTAACATATTTGGGAATTCTCCTCACTTGACTCGATCCTCGATGAGGTCGCGCAGATGCCGACATTCATTGGTGTTATGTCCAGCTACATTGTGGAATATGCAGTGCTTGCCGGAATCAAGCTCCACCTATGTTGGTTCTCGTCGAGGTGGTCTTGGATGGGGAAGGGACCCACATATGTCAAGGTAGATGTCGAGCATAGAAGAGTTGAGCTTGGTGTATTGTTTATATATACCTTCTCTCAGAAGTCATACATTGCGCTCGTTCCTTTCTGGGGACTTTCCTCTTCCTTTATTCTGGCCATTGGTGTTGGATGGACCTATTTGCTTGGTGCCGAGGACCTCGAGGCTCTCCATCTCAATACTGGCATGCTCTTGTCAGAGGAATCGTTCGGCCTCTAAATAGAAATCTTCGATATCCTTGGGGGGATCTCTAGTTAAAGAGATTGAAAATTATGATCGATTCTGAACTCCTGCAATGGCAGCCATAAGCACCATCGAGGGCTCAAGTTGATCAACTGATGCTACGGCCGCGTTGAACCTCTCGAGGAAGGATCAAAGCGTTTCTCTTGATCGCTGCTTGATGGTGGACAGGAACATAACACTCTTTGGTCAGGAGATATGTACTTTGAATTATTCGATAAAATGGGTGACCAGCGTGTTCTAGCTGCCGATCGACTCCGTTGTTAGCTGCCGAAACTACATGCCGGCTATATCTGTGAGGAAGGGTGGGAAGCACTTGGCCATGATGTTGGTCGATGCACCGAGTACTTCCATATGTCTCATGTATCGCATGAGATGGAAGGTCGTGTCAGTTCGTCCATTGTACGGTTCGATGGCCGGAAACTTGAAGTCTGGAGGGTTTCAGGAGTTTCTGATTTCTCTGGTGAAGGGGCTGTGATGGACATTATCTATATTTTGCTGATAAGAGGTGCCCCGAGTGAAATGTCGGATGATGCTTGCAATATGGCTTCCATCTCCGAGGAGTCATTGCCATGAACTTAGCTCTGCATTTGGAAGAACTTGGATACGAGGATCTGGTGAAAGCATGCTCGAAAAGGCGACCATTGGCTGGGCTCGGCCTCCGAGAGTTGAGTGAAGGTGAGAGTGAGTATGAACTCCGGTTGGTGGTTCTGGGCAGAATGGCCCCTCTTGAAACTGATGAGCATTGGATCAGGCTGTACCCATGACAGAGGGTCCAGGTTGATCCAATATGGCATGTGATGTTCGGAGCTCGTGGCTAGGGCTGTCAATTTCCTACACGACCCGTGACCCGACCTGAAACCTGCACGGAAATTAGCAGGTTAACCCGACCCATTTAGTTAGTGATTCATTTTCGAGTCAACCCGAATTTGACCCGTTTATAAACGAGTGGGTTTAGGGTTGACCCGCTAACCCGATTTTGACCCGCCAAACCCGATTATATGTTGTATCTCTTCCATACTGTTAGTCATTTATGTATACTTTTAGTGTTAATCTTTATGTATGCAGTAATCAATATGCTCGTATATGTAAGCTATTATATTTTACTAATTTATTCTTCTATGTTATTAGTTATATTTTACTTATAACAACTGTATCTCTTCCATATTGGTAGTCTTTAATTTATGCAGTATGAGAATATATACTTATGTATAGAAAATGATTTTTGGATATGGTGATTTTATGCTTTATATATGTGATGTTTGTTGGTGACTTTGCAACTTGTTGCATGTTGGTGATTATATAATAGTGTGCATGTTGGTGATTTGGCTCTATTGTTGCTTATATTAGTAGGCAATATATATCGATGGGTCAAACCGATAAACCCGACCCAACACGACCAATTAAGTTAAACGGGTTTCGCGGGTCGGGTCGGGTCAACCCGTTGATAAATGGGTTGGGTTAGGGTTGGGAAAATATAACCCGTTTAATAAACGGGTTGACCTGAGCCGTTTATAAATCAACCCAAACCCGACTATACCCGACCCGAACCCAACCCAACACGACCCATTGACAGCCCTACTCGTGGCTGCGCCCGGTCGGGGCGAGGTCGAAGGGTCTACGGTAGTGTTTTCTTCTTCCACGGTGAGGACTGGTGTGGTAGAGCAGTCTCCCTGGTTCAAAGGGAAGGCCGTGCCAGCTTTTCATTGAAGAGGAAGAGTGGTAAGATTCCGGGTTGCAATGAGAATGGCATTGAATCTGACGGGAATGGTTGTCGTTCAACTGGTATGGGGGATCAAGCCGTTTACAAGAGTGAAGGCAAAGTGGTCGAATGACCTAGACCTTGATCGCGGGCCTCTGAGAATCTGCAGCTTTGGCTGCGCTGGTCGCTAGAAGCGATACTCATGGCTGTGATTGGTTGGGAGGTGGAGCCGAGCCAGGATGAAATAAAGGTGGAATCTAATCAGTGGCCTGATTCGACGTAGACCAAAGATCAGTTGTTGCCCCAGTCCCGGTCGGTGGAGGAATTGATGTTGAAGCATTTAATCCCATCTCCACTCGACCAAGGAGGTGATCCAACAACTGCTGTTGTCATTCGAGGAGTTTACCCTGAGATGTCATCTGGCCTCTGAATTCAGCCATAATCTTGTCCATGTCGTCCTGAGTAACATATCGGGACACGTCCTCATGTGAGGAGGCTTCCAGACTTGCTTCTGCAGCATTTGTTTTGGCTGCGTCTGCATTTGTGGGACAGGGAGATGTTGCATCATTCTTTCGTTTGTTCGCCATGAGTTGAAACTTGCAGAAGGTCGGAGGGTATGCCGGTGCATCTCTGCTCCTTCCTGGCGTGCCAAAGTGTTGATGTCAAAAGTTGGTCACAAGTGCAGTTAATCCCCAATCATGCAAATGGTACATGTGTGATGACTATGGAATGCAAAAAATATAGAGAACACAGGGAACACACAAGACTTTTTATAGTGGTTCGGCAAGAAACGGTGCCTACGTCCACTTTATATGTATTGATTTTCCTTTGATTACAAGTGCAAAGCTTTTTTTGTTTTAAGGAAGAAGAGAAGATGACTATTTTTGAGTTAGCCATGAGAGAAGCTTAGAGGACAAAGCTGAGAGTGCTTTAGAATTTGTAGTTCAGGAGAGCTCTCTTTTCCTCTTTGAGCTTCGAGGTATTTATAGGGGAAATAATGGGCTGATTGGGCCGCCACGTGGCCTTTCTCTTTTTCGGAGTTCGGACACGTGGAGCTTGATCACTGGTAGCAATTGTTGTGGTAGGACCCATTCCACTGCTCATTAATAGTATCCTCGGAAATAGCAGCTTAGGTGGCACTCGAGATGAGGTGTATTAAAAGTAGAGCTCTGTCCGGATATGGTTGACCGCCTTTATTGCCTCGAAAGTCGGACTGAGCATTTGAATGGCTCAGCTGGATATTTCCATGCAGATCCGGGATACTCGGTCGATGCGCCTGTTATGGGAGCGAGATATCTGATCGACTAGGAGAGCGAATATTCCGAACTGAACGAGTTATCAACGGGAAGGAAATGGCTCAGGCTGGCGCCTGAAGAACGCCTGTTTGGGCCGAGCTTTGGCTGTCCGTATGTTGATGAAGGGCGTGTTTCTGGATATTGGGCTTCGATCTGATCCGTGGTAGTCTTTTACCAAAAAAGATGGTTAATAGGACACATGTCACATTCCTACAAAACACACATTCATGCATGTCGCTATGTAGCCAAACCACTCATGAATACCATGAGCCTCCTTTCCAATACCATGTGCATAAGCATGGTTGTGTCTTGAAACATTTTAGTAACGCTCTAAGAAGTGTTTCAAATTAGCAACGCTTATAAATGTTGCTAAAATTCAAGTTCTAAGCCGTGTTTAATCGTTTAAACACTCAACGACTTATGTTATCAAAATTACATGATGTAACAACTTATTTAAAATTCAAAATAATTATTTTACTTTAATTTATTTACATTTAAAATATATTTGTTTAACTAGAAAAGAACATACTTAAAAATAGCTTTATAAATACATATTTAGAAAATTTGCTGTAACAAAACTAGGTAAATTCTTACTAAAATTACATTTTAACAAAATAAAAGATCTATTTTATTATTTAAACATAATATCCATATTTAAATTACCATTTTATACCCTGAAAATTCAAATTATTTACTATAAAATTCAGTTTTCAATTGGTTAAAAATTCTGGATTTTACATTCACCCCCTAAAACTTTTCATCCTCAAGAAGGAAACAAGGTTAAGTAAGATTTTCTCTTCTCTATGAACTTTCAAAGTTAAGAAATTTATATCAAAATTCCGCACACACAATGGAAATGCCGGATAAAATACTCCATAAATCCTTACAACTATATCAACAATGTTCCAAACAATGACCTCTAATTATCTAATCAACCATTGTATCCGACCCATCATCCGATAGGCCAAATATTTCCTATCACTTAATGATTTTCTGCCCCTACAAGGAATTTTTTCAGAAATCGTTCCTTAGGACTTAATCTTAACTTGTTGATTGCTTTGGATTCAAGGATTTGTGAAAACTTATTTCAGTTTCAAAACTACTATTCACCTTTACGTAGAAAAGTCAGATAACTTAGCTTATCTAAATATTTTAGTTTAGGTAATTTCACCTTTCTTATTATTCCCGTATTCCAACACAAATAGATCAACTTAAGTTCTTCCCAAATTCAAAACAATATTTTCTCTTAACCAAGTTTTAACTCTCCCTTTGAATCATTCAAATTATTCTACTTTTCATTCTTGAATTATTTATTCTAATCACCAGATGTCCATATTTGATATTAACAATTTTAACTAATTCTGGGGATATCAAGTGTATATCATCCTGGACATCTATGAGTAGAATAAAACTACATTTTGCTTATTAAGTGACAGTATAATTTGTACGATAATTTGTTATCAATACTGATTGATATGGATTGAATTGTTAATTAACTATTGGTTACGAGTTGTTAAGTTTTAGAATCATTATAATTTTTTCTTATTGACGTGTGAAATCATTTGAATATGGAAGTTTGTGGTAACTTATTTAAATACCATTGTGGCTGCTAAGCTTCAAATTCGAAATTGTTTTTAGTTATTAAATTTCTTAACAGGATTGTTTTCAATAACTTAATATTCCATTTAGATTGGTTTAAAAAGATTACTTATCGAAGATTTGAAAATTAATTAAGTATTTTAAAAATGGGTTAATTTGATTTAATTATTTAAGATTAATTTGATTAATTAAGTGTAAAGTTATTAACTACTCCCTAATGGTGTTTTAAGGCTTGAAACATTATTAATAATGACATTCTGATTTACTAATTACTTAGTAATGATGTTTTACATATAAAATATATTTATGTTTTAATTAAGAAGTTAATTATAATTGATTGAAATTTAGTTATTTTTAATGACTTATAAAAGGATTAATTATTATTTAAATTATTTGGTTAAGATTTGATAATATAGTAGTTTAAAAGTGTTTTAAATATTTATTCAAAATTTTATAAAGGTTTTAAATTATTATTTAATTATTAAATAAATATTATTTTGATGTTAAATTAGTTATTTAGAGATTAGCTATAATTTAAGGGGGTGGCTATTTAGACAAAAATTGGAAGACATAAAATCGCGACCATTGGATCACTTCCGCTTTTTATGGAAGTTGGAAATCAAGGGGTAATATAATGATAGAGTTTCATTATTTCATAAGATTATTAAATTATTTATTTAAAGATTAATTATTATTTATTTATTTATTTTAAAGGCAAGTAAATATTTTTCTAAGGATTAATAATAATTGTTTTTTTATTAAATATTAGTTATTATTTAATCAATAATTATTTAAGATTATTATTATCTTATTTTAAAGGTGATTAAGTCGATTTCAATTTTATGAATGGATAATCCAAGTTAATTAATTAATTAATAATGTTTTAAATTAATTACTAATTTTAAATAAGGGACTTGAATTAATTAATTATTTTAGTAACAAGAATTGGACTTGATTAATTACTTTTGTATGTGATTTAGAAGTTAATTAATTTATTCAATAATGAGGTTAGGACTTGAAGAAGTCATTTTTACTAATTATATTTAAGACAACTAGTTTTGTTTATAGCTTGTTATTCTATTACTAGTAGGGTACAAGTTAATTCTGTTAACTTCAGAATAATCTTTAAATTTAATATTTGATTTTGAAAGTAGGTTTAAAGCCATTCAGTCGATTTTTAAAGAAGTTTTTACTTAGTAAAAAAATCAAGTAAAATATGTTATGATTTCAAAAGTAAGAGAAAGATGGGTATTTTAGAGTTTGTTTTAGATTAAATTTCATATGGCATTGATAACGTTAAGTTGGATATTTAGAACAATTGATGGTTCAGAGATGAGGGTGAGGTCGAGTCAAGGTACGAGAGGTAAATAAAATACCCAAAATTGACTGGATTTATCTCATCTAAGGGACAATATTAGTTTGAGATTGTGAATGTGACCAAGAATTTGTGATGTCGCATTTAGGAATATTAAATAAGGTGGGTCATTTTAACTACTTGTGTGATTAGAGTGTTAATTATTTAATTAACTCCTGTTATTTATACCGAAAAATTAACTTATATTCGATCCACACCAAACGTAGTCAGTTGCATTGGATTCATAATGATGTTATCTTCATTTTGAAATTGGATTAGTAGGATTTTGAGCTTATTGAATTTTCAGCTAATTCCAAATGTTGTTCGAAATCAAACAGAACCAGAACATGAAAACGACAACTGGAATTATGGTTTGTTAAATTCACGTTTGTGGTTAACCAAGAATATTTTGCTATAGATTAAAATTATCACATCTGCTTGAATTGTTGAATTAATTGAGTGTAGAATTGGGTTTACGATTATGATATATCATTCTAAAATTCTATTAAGTTGTTTATATATAATCTAGGATCTTATTTTTTGAAAGAAAAATGTGTGATCTTCTAAGAAGAAGAGAGCACACACACATATATATATAGATGGAAAAAAGTGATTACAATTACAGACTGCCAGCTTAAGAAAACAAACTGAAAAAAAACAACTACACGAGCCAAGACTAGTCTCTCCAAACAACAAACAAACAAAAAACTATAGAAAAGACTACCTCATCCCAAACACTTCAAGACAGAACATAAAAAACCCCAAAAAAACACCAATGCAAAGACCATCACCAATCCAAAACAGCACATTGCAATCCCCTCACAGAACTACTTCTTGAGTCCTGAATCCAAGTCCAAAAACGAAAGACTGCTATCAGAATCTGGAATAAGATCTAATACGCGCACTACGACGAACTAATCCCGCTCTGGGATATACTCTCCTACTCTTGCCCCTCTTAGACAATGATATAGACAAGTCACAAACGTGAGAAATCTCACCATCATCCTCTTGCAATCTGACCATATCGGAGTCACCAATCTGCTCCAACCCCGACTTAAACTGATCACAATTCATATCAACACAGCTAGAAAAAGACCCCGGACTGTCTCTCGACCCTGAAAGCACCGAACCCATATATTCATCAATCATCGGCCTTAACTGAACACTATTCATACAATCATCACGTGAGAAAGAGCCCAGGCAGTTCCTTAAACCTGAAAGCACTGAGCCCATACAAAACCCCTTATACATCGCCAACCAAATATCATGCTTCATAACAGAAGACTTTCTTCTCCCTTTAACCATATGTGCATCTAGAGAATGTTTTGAAAAAGAAAAACAACTTGTTGACCACACATTACCAGACCCTACCCTTCCTAAAGTCTTCAGTTCCTTACCATCATTGAAACAACCAACCATTTTGTTATTACCCTGCTTCAATGAACAATCTACCAAATGACCAACCTTGTACTAAACAAAGAACCTATCAATACCCTGCTGAACTGTAGAATTCAGCTCATTCCCATCGGAATCACCCTTGGTAATACACTCGTCTTCTTCATCTAGATCTAATAAAACACCAAAACTGTTAAACAGCCTCGCATCATTCATCACAAAACCATTTCCTTTAACAATAACAGGAGAAGCGTCTCTCTCCACATTTATACCCATTGATTTAATCGACAAACCCATGTCAACACTATAATCATCCATACACCCCTAAACATTAGGATCCAGGATCATAGAATCAAACATATGAGCATCAAAGCATCTCCCAGAAAAACCCACATATTCCTTTTCTAAAGAAACCCATTCGTCAGTCACCTTTATGCCATTAACAACCCCTGTGCCATCTACCACAGTCTGCTGATCACCGTCCACCAGTTCCGATACCCTCCCAGACCTCATCTTAATAACGTCAATGCCATCAGACCCGGCATCGGCACTACCTCCAATCAACACAGAATTTGTTGCATCAAAATGTAACAATATCTCATCCAACATCCTAATACTCCTCCTCCTGATCTTCGCTGAAGAACCAGCAAATAGTTTCCGCAGTTTCAAGAAATTAAGACAAAACGAAAAAGCATGGTCTTTCCTCTCAAACGGCCGTGGTAATGGCGGAAACACACCAGATTTTTCATCCCTCCTCTTTCGCCACAATACACCATCTACCAGGCCCTCTAAGTGCCAAGCCAACGTAAATAACAAATAACCCCCATCATTATCCCGCAAAGGATAAGCCAACTCGTAAAGATCAGCGAGAGAAATTATCTTTTGGCATAACATCGAACAGTTGTAAAGCATTAAATCAAAGCCTGTTTTACCTTTAAACAACTTAGAACAATTGATCTTCTTATGCCCCAATCCACCGCATTTAAAGCAACGAATCAACTTCCTGCATTCCTTAACAATATGGCCAGCATCCCCACATATAAAACAACATCGATCTCTAGTTGATTTCCGATACCAAGAACCCTTGTTCTTCGGCTTTGGATCTGAAACAGTCTCAGAACAGAATTGACTAGTCGCGACAGCGCATATACGAGGAGATTCTCCTCTCAAAAAGAACGAAGAAGATGAAAGATTATAGGAAGATTTCAATTTCGGATCTTGACCCGATAAAGAAGAAAGAGTCGCCATTATTTAGGAAGATTATAGGAAGATTTCTCGATAAACTAAGATAGAGTTTTAATAAACTTTGAGTAAAAATTTGAATGAATTGATGAGTGAACAAATTAAACTTGAAATCGTTAGCTTTGCAAAACAATGAAGTTTAGAAAAGTAAAAAAATATATAATCTAGGATCATGATGTACCATCTTGAAATGCTACTAGATGTTGTGAGTTTATTTTGTATTCAAACTTATTTTAAGTATTGAATCATATGTGTTTTCCCTCTCTCATGGAAAGAGAAAATTGGTGATCTGTTTATTCCCCCATAATGGGATCTTTGCATCCCTATTTTCCTAAGCCTAAAACTACTTATATAATTGGAGACTAACAAGTTAACACTCTATTTGGGCATCTAAGCCAATACAGATATTGATGCACACATGGTTTCAACTACAAGGAGCAATTCTTATCCTACTGCACTGTATAATATGTTGAGTACCACATAGTACGATTCCCATTTCTTAAAATGAGTATATGTTGGTGTGTTTGTTTATATCCTATAGAATTTTAGGTAGTGTTTGGTTTATTTTGTGTTTTGAGTTTTCAATGTTAATTTCAAAGGTGCAAAGTTTCCAAAGATAGAGGAGGGTCGGCGAAGGGACGATGGAGGGGACAGTGGATGGATGAATTTTTCATCGTTCTTCCGTTGTTTCTTAAAATATGGAAAATAATGAAAACTCGTTTTTTGTTTCATGTGTTAACATCATTTTGTAAAACAATCGTTTTCACGGTATTTGTGCATTGTTCGTACTTTTGTATGTATGAAAACCCAAAATAAAAAATAAGAAACTGAAGGCACCCTTAATGTCCATTATCTTGGAAGAGAGGATTTTTAGTAGACACAACTGTGTTCTAATTTCTAAGTTATTGACGATTTAAATGCTGATTTTTGTTAAATCACATAGATTTATGGGATCATCCTCTCCTGTGTTGGAGATAAACTACTAATAGACAGTGACACCATATACGACTTGGAATAGGTGAAATCAAGTTGTTTTATTCTCAATTCGTATGCTTATTCAAGGAAATTTTTGGTGTTTATGTTAGGTCTTTGTCTTTCATTTGTGATCTAGTCATCATTGGGATGATGATATTGCTGAATGATTGGTTTGGGAATGTTAAAGAGGCTTTAATAGGAGGAAAGCAATGCCAGGAAGTAAAAGAAGAAGGTAGAAATTAGCCGGAAGATAGAATAAAAAAAGGAAGATAAAGAAACAAGAATACAAAAGAGTTAACAGGATTTTATTAAGAGAGAAATCAATGAATCTTCATACATTTTTCATTCTCGACCAACTATATTTATAGGTCATATTTACGTAGCAATTTGAATTAAAGATAACTTGGCCCATTTAACTGCAAAGCCCAAAATGACAAACATCTTGTCTCTTGCCCCTCTGTGCACATGTATGGGTGTGCACATGCATGGTTGAACTAGGCATTAATAATGCCTGTAATTGGTACCACGTCATCCCTCTCTCCAAGCTTTCCCCCACCTTGTCGTTGCCACTTCGCCACTAAGCCTGAAGCGCCTCAGGTAGCTACAGTGATGTTACATACAGAAGTGTTCGATGAAATGTCTCTATAACTTTCAGGTGCAATCATCTTGTTTGTTGAAATTTTTATGGCTCTAAACTCCCCTCCCCTTCAAAATTTGACCTTATCTCAAGGTGAAAGGTAGGAAACTTCCTAATCAACTCCTAATAGTCCTCCCAAGTTGCATTATTTTCATCCCTTTGCTTCCGTTTGACAAGGACTTATGTGACTGCCCTGTTATTTTTAGGAACCATTCTTCTATTTAGAACCAATTCAGGTTCATCGACTATCTCTTCAGTGTAGGATGGAACATCTTGTTATATGATTATCTTACAACCATGTCGTTTTTTGTGCTGGGAGAACACGATGTATTCTCGCATCTGGAGGCAGTTTGAGTCTATAGGCCACATTACCTATTTTCTGAAGGACTTGATTGTTTTTAGGTTGCTTAATGAAATTTGCCGGTAGGTTTTTAGTTTAAGGTAAACTCAATCGCCTACTTCAAGTTCTTTCGGTTCTATAGGCATTTGCAAATTTCTTGGCTGTTTCTTGTGCTAATTGTAAACTGTCTTAAGCATCTGGGTAACAATATCTCTTGAGAATAGCTCCTTCTCGACCTGAGGTACTCTGGCAGTGTGAGGTACATATGAAAGTAAAGAAGGGGGTGTAACTCCATACATAGGAAAGAAAGGTGTAAAATTAGTGGAGTTGTTCTAACCCGTATTGTACCAATTTTCGGGCATAGGTAACCAACATGACTATTCATTGGTTTGTAGCAAACAAAATAATGTAAGTAACCTTCCAACATCTTGTTAAAAACCTCCGTCTGGCCATCCGTTTGAGGATGGTAAGCCTATATTAGGTTAAGTGTACATCACTGTAGATTAAATAGTTCTTACGAGAAAACACTTGTGAAAGTAGCATCTCGATCGCTAACTATGCTTTTTGGCATTCCATGCAGCTTAAACACTCCTTCGAAAAATATTTTGGCAATATCCTTAGCCATGTAAGGATATTATAGGAGAAAGAAATGAGAATATTTGGTAAGTCTGTCTACTACAACATAAATAGCAGTGTATTTCTGGCTTTTAGGCAAGCCAACGAGAAAATCCATTGATATATCAGTCCAAATGGCTTCGAGGATAGGCAATGGATTCAACAGCCCAGGTACGATTATGTTTTCACTCTTGCTTCTTTGGCACGTATCGCATTCTCTCACATATTTTCTACATCTGATTTCATCCCCTTCCAGTGAAAAACTTGCTTCAGCCTATGCCTTGTTTTTCTTGTGCCGGCATGTCCTCGTAGTGGTGTTGATTGAAATTCTTTAAGTATGATGTCAATGACTTCCTTGCAATGTGAATCTATATAAATCCTATTTTTACAAAAAAAAGGAGTCCATCAACAATAGTGTATTTACCAAAGTCAGTGGTTTTCCTGGATTTTATGCAGTTTCTTGGTGTACTTTTCAAATTGTGACATCAACTTCTTTAATTCAGGTAACCATAGGCTTTCCATAGAATGATAACTCGACATTGTTCATTAGCATCACTTCCTTCTATTTCATTTGGTATTCGTGATAACTTATCTGCTATTACATTTTCTTTCCCCTTTTTATAATCCACTTTATAATCGAAGCCATGTAATTTAGCCAACCATCTTCCCTGAATTCTAATTGTTAACCTCTAAGTTAAAAGGTACTTCAAGCTTTGATGATCGATTTTGATGATAAACCTTCTACCCAATATATATTGAGACCACTTTTTAGTAGATAAAATTAAAGATAATAACTCATTCTCATAAGTCAATAACAATAGATTTTTTTCCACTAAGGGCTTGGCTAAGATAGGCTATAGGTTTACCCTCTTGAGTGAGTACTGCACTTATTCCTACCCCACTGGCATCACATTCCACAACAAAGTCTTTTTCAAAGTTAGGCATGCTAAGAATAGGAGGTTCCAACAAACATTGCTTGAGTCTTTTGAAAGCTCTAGTTGCTTTCTCATTTCGATGAAAAGCATTTTTCTCGAGTAGCTCGGTCATAGGCTTGGCTATACCCCCATAATTTTTTTATACATGTCCTGCCGTAACCAGTCAGGCCTAGAAAACTCCTGAGTCCTTTGATGTTCTTTAGTTGAGGCCAGATTTCGATTGCCTGGATTTTATTAGGATCCACGGTTATGCCTCCTTCTGATATAATATGACCGAGATAAGTAACCATATCAACCGTAAAAGAGTACATAGATAACTTGATGACCAACTGGTTCCTCTTTAAAACATGCAAAGTAGTATTTAAATGTAACATGTATTCAGACCAAGTCTGGCTATAGATGATAATGTCATCAAAAAACACGAGCATAATTTTTTTTTTAAATATAGTATTCATTAAAGCCTGAAATGTTGATAGAGCATTCGAGAGGCCAAAGGGAATTACAATGAATTCATAGTTCCCGTCATGTGTCCCAAATGCGGTTTATGTATATCACTGGCGTGCATTCTAATCTGATGTACCCGGATCTTAAGTCTAGTTTATTAAAATACTTGGAGCTATGTAATTCATCAAGCAAATCATCAATAAGATGTATAGGAAATTTATCCTTCAATGTTTGGCTGTTAAGGGCTCGATTATCTATTCACATTCTCTATTGCCTCATCTTTTTTCCTTACCATGACTACTGGGGAAGAGTACTCGCTAGTAATTGGTCTAATAACCCCTGTATCTAGCATTTCCTTAATAATTTTCTCTAATTTGTTTTTGATGTGATGGGAATACCTATAGGGTCTGAGGCAGAATCAAAGATATTTTGTGATCAAACTCTCTAGGGGATGGTAAACTTGGGGTTGTAGCAGTAACTATAGGGTAGTTTTGTAATATTGATTGAACCTCGGGATACACGTTTATGGTAGGGATAGTTAAGGCTTGTAGTTTCTTAGAGTACATTATAAGAGATCATTGCCCCTGTGCTCCTTCTTTTGCAATATCTTTGTCACCTACTATTTTGCTATCCTCTTGAATACCCTTCCAAACACAATATTGTCCATAATAATTTAATTTAAATATATTTAGCAAAATTAAAGGATACATCTCATAACTCCTTCATCCATTGTGCACCCAGCACTACTTGGCAGCCTTCCAATTGAATCAATAGTAAGTCAATAGGCATAGTACAACCCTGACATTTGAAAACCACACCCTTGCATATACTTGTTCCTTGAAATTTTTCCCCCATTGACCACTTGTACAGAGTAGTTTAAGACTATTGTACCTTTAGCTGTAGCCTTTTAGCTAATTCTGTGTTGATAAAGTTGTGGGTAGACCTCGAGTCAATGAGCATAGTAATGTTATTGCCTAGTATTTTTCCTTGCACCCTTATTGTGTACAATGTAGGTATACTACACATAGCAGTGAGTGTAATGACGTATGTCTCCTCACTGTTTTCTACTACAACATTTTGAATGGGTGTATTATCTGTTGGTTATTGATTTTCTTCAAGTGTATTGTCTACTGGTTCCAAGTTATCATCTTGCAGCATCATTATTCCCTCAATTACATAAACTTACTTATTTTTGTACACATGTTCAGGATGCCATCTTTCTTTACAACCATAAAACAAGTTCTTTCTTCTCATATAAATAATTTCTTGAGTGGTCAAACCTTTTATTTTTGCATTTGATTCTTTGATTCCTTTTCCCACAGTATTTGTCCTATTGGTGTTGCTTTGGTAATTTGTTCTTGATGAGTGTGTAGCCTTAGTTTCTTTTTGCAATCCTTTTTACACTTGAATACTTTAGTCAGATTTACCGCTTCCCCGAAATCAATGGGATGAAGTTCCAACACATCGAATTTGATATCCTCCTTAAGCCCATCAATAAAATTTTATAATAAAAATTGGTTTGGTAAAGCATCACATAATCCTTGTAATTCTTCAAATCTGGTAAGATAAGCACGTAGAGTGGTTGTGTGCTTTAAATTGGAAATTGCACCACAAGCTCATTGAAAATCCTCAGTGGAAAATCTGATCAACATTTCCTCCTTAAAGATAACCCACTGTTCATAGTACTTAACTTTCTTCTACATCCATCCATACCATATATGAGCCTCTCCCTTTAAACGAAATGAGCACGTAGGAAACCATTCAGATTCTTGTGTATTATGATAATGGAATAGATGTTCTACTTGGCTAATCCATTCATTAACACTTCCTTCTCCATTGTACGTGGGAAATTCTAATTTGATGATATTATTTTACAGTAACTTTGGTTGATTGCTAACCTGACTTTTGACATTGGTATACCCTGGTGCACTGACAAGAATAAAGAATTCCTGCCGAACTCCATGATACATCAATGGGAAAATACTGGTTATTTCTTGAAATATGGACATGATTATGATGGTGATTCTCATTCAAAGATGATTATGGAAGTTGCTTAGTATTATTCCTATGTGCAGGAGGAATATATGGAGTTTTGGATTGTGTTTTATGTTCCTTGAAATCTTTGGTGAAGCTGTTAATTGCCTCACATATACTAGCCAATTTAACACCTAATTCTTCATTGGTTTCTTGAAGTTCTTCGATAGCCAAAGAATATTTGGCATACATTCAGTCTTGCCTAACCTTCTCAAGATCACCCTCATTCAATACACCTGTCACATCTTCTTCGTCCTCTTCAGTATCATTTTATGGTCCATCTTGAGGGTCTGGCTCTGATAACTTTTTTTTGGGGCCTTTGTCTTTCATTTTTGATATGTTCATCGTGAGGATGATGATATTGTTGAATGACTGGTTTGATAATGTTAGAGAGAGTTTAACAGGAGGAAAACAATGTTAGGAAGTAAAAAAAGAAGGTAGAAATTATCCAAAAGATAGAATAAAGAGAAAACACAAGGAAGATGAAGAATAATAATATAGAGAAAGCAGAAGAGTTAACAGAATTTTATTAAGAGAGAAATCAATGAATCTTCATATATTTTTCACTCTCGACCAACTATATTTGTAGGTTATATTTACACAGCAATTTGAATTAAAGAGAACTCAGCCCATTTAACTACAAAGCCCAAAATAACAAATGTCTTCTCTCTTGGCCCTACGTGCACATGTATGGGTGTGCACATGCACAGTTGAACTAGGCATTAGTAATGTCCGTAATTAGTACCACATCATCCTTCTCTCCAAGCTCATCTCCACCATGTCGTTGTCAATTCGCCACTGATCTTGGAGCATCGCATGTAACTACCGTGATGTTACGTACGAAAGGTTTGATGAAATGTCTCTATGACTTTTAGGTGCAATCATCTTGTTCATTGAAATTTTATGGATCTAACATATTATCAATGAAATCTGGCAATCCAATTGGGGATTAAGATCCCCACAATCAATGTTTGATACTGAGATTCAATATTCAAAATACTTTAGAGGATCTGGAAACTAAAGTTTATCCTTAGTATACCCTGGTGTATTTACAAGATAAGAAGTGATTCAAGGAATGCGACAATCCTCATCAGAATGCACACCGATTAGATAACAGATAAGAGGTATCAATGGCCTGCAAAATCTACAATTACAAGGAAACCCAATGGTGTTTCAGGTCTGGATCCAACATTAACTTCCGTAGCTCTAAATCCGTTACCCACTGCCAAATCGATGCTCCATATCTGCAACATCATGTTAGCATGGACTGGCGTTAGTGGAGAAAAGGTGGCATTTCAGAAGAGAGAGTAGGTTGAAATAGGCGATGGTAGGGGGTTAGGAGGAAGGCTGACCAAAATGTTTTCTCATTCCTTGGTGACTACGGTGGCTCAACACTCTGATGAGCGATCATAGGTAAGAAGTAATTGTTACGACAGTTCCAGGCATGTGCGATAGATTTAATTCACGTGAGGTGATGCGGTTAGAGCACCTCCAATGCAGGATCTTTTTTTGATGTGAACTAAATGACACATAGACAATTAACAAGTTCAGAGGAAAGAAAAGCAATATTGTACTTCTCGCCATTTGTTTTTTAGTCTCCAATGTTAGTGCTATGTGCAATATGATATGGCAATATTTTTGTTAGACATTGTGAAATGAAATGTTTAGTTCTACACATTGCATTTCACAATGTTAAATGCTAACCACCACTTGTTTTTTGATGCATACATTTTTTTAACTTTATTTATGTTTGCATTGGAGAAATCAAAACAATTTTGTTGTAATATGAAATAAAGTTTTAACAAATTTATTCTGCATTGTCTAACCGTTGGTTCTACATAAGAATTACATTGTGAAGGGTTGAAGATGATCTTAGAAAATTGAAATGTACCACGTGAGGTCGTTCCAAACTAATGAGAACCAAGTTTCCATCAAATGGGAAATTTGCAATTTAAGGGTTTTGGGCTGGAAAGGTTTGATCGAAGAATATAGGAGTTTGTGCAGTGAAAGCGAGCTGTATTTGTCATGCTTGTACTAATGCATGTATTATATTTGTTGACTAATAAAGGAACTCATTTCAATAAATTAATTTATATTATAAATAATTATTTTACACATATTTCTATATTATTTTAATCATATATATGTTTATAATTTATATTATAATTAATTTTAGAATTTTAATGTGAAGTAATAAAATATAATAGATTTAATTACGTTGTTTAAATGCAGTTGGATTTAAATATGCTTAGTGTTATATATTTCGCCAAATAAACATCATCTAGTAGTTGATGAATTTATTAAATGACATTTGTTTAGCAGAATAAATCCTCTTTTGTTATAATATTGATTTGGATCAATAGTATTAATTTTAACAAGTGATATTAGCCATTGATTTGAAGTTTTTGATTTATTTGAACAAATGCTTGCTTATATGAAAATCAATGTTATGGTTGAAAATTGAATTGGATTATTATAACTTATTTAAGTACCATAGTGACCCTTAAGACCAAATTAAAAAAAAAGTAGTAAATTACTATTTCCTCTAAACATTGTTATAATCTATTGGAAAATATGATTTGGTAATTTAAAGGGTGGGGATTACATATCATCTATTATGGATTCGCTGGGATAGCGATATAACCATTGCACAGGCTACGATCTATTAGGGTTTTCATATAATAAATATTGGGTATCAATGCTTATAGTTATTTATGGTTTCTTTGAGATGGAAACATAATCGCGCTTTGCCAAAAAGCATAACAATCGAGTAACTATAGTCATTAAGCCTATTTGAACATGTATTTTAAACTACTAACTATTTCATATATGATATGTTAAAAGTAAAATCATTATTTATTGATGTTTTAAAATAAGGCAAGTACATTACTTATGTTTTTAACTTAATAATTACTGGGTACAGCTTGGCTAAGGTTGCTTTGAAGTTTCAATATACACAAAATCATCCCTTTCAAAAAACATCCCTTTCAAAAAACATAAGTAAACTAGGTGCCTCTTTTTTTAGAATCAAAAAAAAAAAAAAAAATCAATGTAAAGCGGTACCAAACTTCAAAAGTGAATTAAACTTATAATCATCTTCGTACTAATGTAAGAAAGCTAAAACAATGCATCAAAAAAAATCGAAAAAAAATCATGCGTCAGGTAAACTTACAGGAACAAATGCAGTTTTTCAGAAAATTGCAGACATTAATGCAATTATAACCAATAATTGCATACTTTTATGCAATTTTTGTTGAATGCTTGTAAATTTCAAATCTAATGAGTGCACCCATTCAACATCATATTATTGTTGAAAAATCATCAAAAACTTAATATAATTGATAAAAATTGAAAAACGACTAACTTTTAGGAAAAATGTAGACAAAAACAACTTTTTAAAATAATCGCAGACATGTCTATAATTTTTGGTTCACTGAGACATATCTGCAAAAACCAAGGGAACATTTATAGATATGTCTGCAATTTTTCACAATATATGTAGATATTTCGGCACCTTTTCTTTTCTTTTCCAGTAATCTTGTTTAATATTTACAATTTGTTTTTAAAAAAATAAGCACTGGAGCAAAAAAATTACGGATATAAGATTGCTACTATTTTATGGATTCAATTTACAATGGACATTGAGCAGGGATCCACTTGTAATAAAAGTTTGATTATAAGGACCCACCACTTATTTTCACTAATATTTAATTAACAATGTTTAAAGTTAAAAGTTGTTTATTTAAAATAAATAAATTATTTTATTTATAGGATTTAAAGGTTAATTAAATATTAGCTAACTACTAATGTTTTAAAAGATTTTTTTATAATTATTTATTAGTGATATTTAGAGGCTACAAATTACTTGTTAATAAGGTTCTATAAATAAATATTTATCTTATTTATAAATAGTTTAGTTAATAAATTATTGATAAAGAATTTCGTTATAATGGTTGTATTATTTTAAAGGAAATTTATAATGACTATTTTCAAATGTTTTTATTGAAGGGTTTAAAATAGCATGTTTTGAATATAAATGGGTATAAACCCATTTAATATGATTTGAAAATAAAAATTATCCTTAACGCCTTTTGAATATACTTATACAAGTGATATAAGTATCTGGATATTTCCTTAAGTTTGGAAAAAGAGGTTTTAAATTTACTTACATCATTGAGATCAGTAGTTAAGTAGAGATTAACCTTGGTATTTAATTTGTTGTCTTTGTATTGTTACTAATCTAGTGCATGGCACCATGTTATAACTATAATATTTATAACCGTATTTAATGTGGTTTATGTAGAGATATTTCGTTATTCCATTTTTCAATGAATAAAATGTTGAATCAATTAATATTCCAACCATATGTAATAGTACACTATTTAATAATAATAGTTAAAAATATGGGATCAACTTCCTCAGATCATGTGTTTCGTAGCATATGTACTATAAACAATACAATTTATATTCCTACCAATATTGCATTGTCTACTGATCCATTCCCATCACATTCTTGTCCAAAAAGATTATCTCTTGATGTTGATGCTTTATCTTATATCCTCCTTTTACAGTTGGAGTCAATTCTTTCACCGGTCCAGCTCAATTGCACAACCCTTTTGATGTTCCACACTCTCACACACAAATTTTCATGCATAAGGGAAAATCGAGGGTCATTTGGTTTTAAACAACAATTTTCATTTTAGTCACTCATTCCCCTATTGGTCTGGTATCCTTGTCCATTTCTAATTCCGCGTCTTCATCTTCGTTTTCTAGAGGTAAGTTAAAATCCATGTTAGAAGAATTTCCTGGACTGGTGCTATAAGTTGACCTCTACGTTTTTTTTTTATTATCCTTCTGTTTTGATTGTGCATCTCTTAAGGACTTATCGTTATTGGAGCTTCATTTTTGAATACTACAAAGCAAGTCATAACAGTTTGCAAATTGATAATAATGAGCTATTTTACGAGTGTTTTCTCTAGGAAATAACTTTAAGGACTGATTATTTGTCGTTCCATTTGCAGTCAATAATTAAAAAGAATAAAGTAGTTAATCATGAATTTACGAAATGTTTAAAAATATGCGAATTCAGATTCACCTTCCATTCGACTAGGATTTGGTTTTCGTATCTCTTAAGTTTGAGAATCGCAAAACTACATTTGATGATTAATAACTCCAAACCAACCAGTAACTGCCGATATTGATTGTTTCATATGAGGATATTTTTGGTTGCACCCGATCATTACTTTCTCCTAATGTTTCTCCACTTTGGTTATGTCCCTTCACTGAGTCGTTTGAATGGTGATAGTGTAGTAAACATAGATCATTCTCTTTATCGCTACCCTCATAGAGCATCAGAATGTGACCTTGAAGGCGGATCACTTTGCTGAATATTACGTGTGCAATCTTCCACTGTCGAGCATTTTGCTGAATATTCCCCTAAATCAGAATGAATAGAGATTAGAAGTAAATAAGATGGAAAATAATGAAGGGTTTATAGATGTAATGACTCGTAATTTTATCGTCTTGGTCTGTGAATATTTATTTACTTTAAATATTCAAATACGATTTAAGTAATTAAAATAAACCCATTTTACAAGTTGATAATGGTGGTTAAATCATTTTTAAATCTGGTTTATAAATACTTAGTTCAAAAAAATTGAAAATGGGACCGAAAACTGATTTTTCAACTTTCCGTCACTTAAAAGTTATCGGTAAGGTTGTGAACTCTTGTGTAGACACAAACACATACAACTATAAATAAGTAAGCATGTTTTAATAGTATATCTGTATGTATATATGTGTTTACTTAAGGTTAAATACTCGAAAATTTAATTTAAAAGATTTCTTAAGAAACATATTTTGACATTTTGGCAACTAAAGTACATACATTAAATATATATTGCATCATGATGGTAAGGAAAGGACGTGGAATAAATGAAGGGAGATAAACTCGGTGACATGGATAAAACCTAAAGGGTTTCATGTACTTTGAGGGTGTTTCGTAGAATAACTTTTGCACTTACACGCCCGCACGCACACACACTCTTTTCCTCTCCCTCTTTTCCTTTCCTCTTCTTCATTTTCCTAACTTTGTTATACTTTCATGAGTTTCCTCCAAGCTTTTTTATAAACTTTAATGGCTTATTTTTTCTTTGAAATGTTTAAATAACATTCTTTTCTACTTTAATTCATGAAAAAAAAAATTAACTCGCTTGTTTCAATTTTTATAATTCTATATCACAACAAAACACCATACACACTCAAAATCACCCTTAGGCTAATCCTAATCACACTAAGGCCAAGACTAATAACCCTTAAGCCAAGCCCACATAGTGCACTTAGGTTCCAAGACTCCATCTTTGCAAACTGAAAGCATAGTGAAGTTCTAGAGCAAATTCCAAGCATTTTTTATAATTTTAATGAGCAAATTTTACCTTTTTACCAGGATGTTTACATCACTAACTTGATAGTAATTTATATGCTATTTTCTTTTAGTTACAAATGATTGAAGTTGTTTGTTGTCTTGGTTAATAATTCTTAAATAATGCTAACATCTTTTGTAATGACCCGTATTTTATTATTCTAAAAATATAAATTTTAAAGATACTCAGTAGGATTTTGAATAATTTGATATTGAATTTGGGCTTGAGAAAAGGCGAATATAAATTCTAGCTTAGTTTATATTTTACTGGGATTAAAACAAGGTTAATAAAATTTTAAAATCAATTTAAAAGTGAAAATATTGAACAATCGATAATTTAATATTATATTAATAACCTGACAACAGATTGTTTTGAGACAGTTTCGAAATTCAATGAAACCAGATTCATTGGATTCATATTAGTGAAATATGGTAGGATTTCAAATTTCATATTGATTAGACTTACGGTTTGATCATATGAGTTGAAAACGCGTAGGAATCGTTTTATTTCAATTCGATTGAAATTAAGTAGTTTTGGGTAATATTGAAAATTTTGAGAATACTAATAAAATAGATTTAAAATGGTTCAAAAATAAATATATATGATAATGAACTCGTTTATAAATTTTCTATCTAAAAAGTTTATCCATAAAAATCATTAGTTCATTTGCACTGGTATTCAATTAGAAATTTAAATTGATTGGAGATTTATGTTCGTAAATGGCTAATTGGAAAACCTCCATTAGTATCTTAAGTAGCATATGATAGCCTAATTGTCATGTTAACACACAAATGGTTTCATAGGATTTAAATAATTTAAGGGAGATAATACCTTCCTTATATAAGCCTTAAGTGTTAATTAATTAATTTTTTAATAAAGGGAACCTTAACTCTTAAGCTCCCTGAACCTTCTACCATTAGACAACTCATGTCCTCACCTTCACACTTGTCATCCCCTTCCATTGCACCACCTTTTCATGGCACTTAGGCATGTGGGAAGAGAGAGGTATTCATTTGTTTCCACTTCATTTTGTTTTTCACTTTCCTTTTGCTTCCATTTTCATTTTTCCCTTCTCCTTCTCCACCTTAGCTCCCCATGTCTCCTCCCCAACCGCCGCCATCCACCACCATCCCTCCCTCTAGCAGCCATACCCTATAGCAGCCTCCTCCCTCTACACGTGGCCTAGACCTTGCCAAAAACCACTTCCATTTCCCTTAAAACTCCATTTACACTCCATATTCCACCTACCCAGCACCTCTATACCACCACCATATGCTATCCTACCCCCTAGCAACCCATGCACCCACCCCTTACCCCGTACCACCTATGTTGTGACCTACCCCTTAAACCAAGTTTCATTTGCAGAAATTCCAGCTTTCCTACCTATAAGTGCTAAATAAAATATATCCATATATACGTATATATTATATATACATTGTAGTTTGAAGTTAATTGGGTTAAAAAAGCCACTATTTTGTTTGCTAAGAGGATTTTGGTATTGTATCGTTGTAACACCCCGTATTTTTTTGGGAAATACATTAAGTAACAAATCAGAGAATAATTAAATTGTAACAAAATAATTAAGGGAAACAGGTTATGCCATTGCGTTCGTCTCGAAATTCTGCTTGGAATAGAGTTCAAGTTTGCATAAATCGGACTCCATACGAAGAAGATATGGCCTTTAGAAGTTTCAATAAAAACTAGCCCGAAATTCAAAAATTCAGATTTTGAAATTCAAAGCAGACACCCGGGCTGGGCGGTAAAATTCCCGCATAGGACCCAGGTCGACACTAGGGTCGACCTGGGTAAACCGGTCGACACTAGGGTCGACCTTAGGGTCGACCTCCCCCTTTTCCAGATTTGGAGACAGATCCATTTTTCTGCACCTGAACGCCTTTCTGACCGGATTCGTGAGCTCTAACCTATTTAAAAAACCCCAAACCTAGCTTTCTCTCCACACAATATCATTCTGCATATACTCTGCCTCTATTCTAATTAAAAATAATAATGGCGTCGCTACTCTGCTGAAATCTAAGCTAGAACTAGTGCATCTTCTTCCAATCTGAATAGAATTAAAAGAACGACTAATCTACATCAAAGGAAAGCTATTCAGCTTCAGAAAACAGATTTCAGAAAAAAAAGACTTGCCTATATTTTGTAAGTACAGTTATATTTCCGATTTAAACATTAATTGGAAGTCATGCTTGTAAGACACTGATATTATAACGGTGCCTATTAGCTTATCTATGTGGATTCATGTTTATTCATGCGATTTTCCAATGTTATATTCTTGTGATGAAACTATTTCCTATGACTATGACTATGAGACCTTTGCCTAAGACTATGACCATGAAACTGTTGCCTATGAAATTATTGCCTATGACTATGGTTATGAGACCTTTGCCTAAGACTATGACCATGAAACTGTTGCCTATGAAATTATTGCCTATGACTATGACTATGGATATGAGACCTTTGCCTAAGACTATGACCATGAAACTGTTGCCTATGAAATTATTGCCTATGACTGTGATTCGTGACTATGAGAATACTGCCTACGACTATAATTCATAACTATGAGACTATTGCCTATGACACTGATTAAGAAATTATTGTGATTAGTCGCCCATGACTATTGTTGTTAATTGCTTATAACTATTGTAGTTAGTTGCTTATGCCTATTCCCATTGTTACAATTAACCAATCATGTTGTACCTTGAACTGGCATTATGTTGGACCAAATCACCTATGCATGTTCCCTTGATTATGTTGGATCTCATATTTAGTGTGTAACTTGGCTAGTTTATTCCTATTAACTATTATGTATATCGAACCTGTTAGCGCCATTATTTTTGCATGCCTATTCTTTTATATCAATTCTTGTGCCTTTTGTTAGTGCCATTTCATGAGTACTTAGAAAACTTGTGAAATCATGTTATACGTTCGATTATGATGCGGGGATTGGGCATAGCTTAATTAAGTTAATTTGGCATAATAAATATGATGGCATAATCTAAATTGGCTATAATAGTGAATGATTTACATGCATATTAGACTTAGGTGTAATTTGGTAAATTTTAATTGGCCGCAAAGTATGTAATTGGCATGTAAACCAAGTTTTGGACATAAACGGTAAACTAGAATATTAAATCTAGTTTTGACATGAACTGTAAATTGGAACATTAATCTAGATTGGGCATGAACTGAAAAAGGGGAATATTAAATCTAAATTGGGATAAACTGCAAGTTGGGCTAATTGATAGGTAAATCAAGTTTTGGGTATAGAATATAAGTATGTTAATTGGCATGACAAATGAATATGATCTAGGCTAAATTGATTTACGGAAAATTTACATAAATAGTAAATATGTAAATTAAAGAAGAGGAAAATGCCTAACCCGAGGTTAGATAGAGTTGTGGTGTAAAACTTCCCGGAACCGCCCGGCACATCCAGTAACCACAACAATACTTGTCTAATGTGAGAGGTCAGTGCATCAAGCCTAGAAAGACCCCGAGGTTAGACTGAGTTGTGGTGTAAAACTGCCCGGAACCGACCGACATATCCAGTAACCACAACAATACCTGTCTAATGTGAGTGGTTGGTGCTTTAATTAATTAATTAAATCTCATGAACAATCAAGCTAGAAATGGTGAGGTTAAGTAATTAAGGAAACACTTAACCAACTTAACATGTTAACAAGACAAGAAGGGTGGGGTTAAGTAATTGAGAAGAACACTCAGCCAATTCAACATGTTAGCTAGACAAGATTGATAGGGGTTAAGTTAATTTGGACACTTAACCAACTTAACATGTTAACAAGGAAAGATTTGTGGGGGTTAAGTAACTAAGGAAACACTTAACCATTATATATAACATGTAAACTAGACAAGTGGGTAAGGTTAAGTAAATGTTTAACCGTTATAACATGCTAACTAGACTAGATGGTGGGGTTAAGTAAACTTAGAACACTTAGCCGTTATAGCATGATAAATAAATAGGGTTAAGTTAATGAGAGACACTTAACCAGTATAACATGACAAACGGGTAAGGTTAAGGAACACTTAACCAATTTGACATGATATATGGGTAGGTTAAGTCAACGTAAACTGCTGGATAACACTTAACCGATCCAACATGACGAGGAAGAAAACTAAGTAGTAAACCTTAGTTAAGAGGACTAAGTTGTAAACCTTAATTAAGAAAATGAACCATTCGGGAAACTAAGTAGTAAACCTTAGTTAAGAGAACTAAGTAGTAAACCTTAGTCAAGAAAACCAAGTAGGATACGAGGAGGAGCGAACGTCCATCTGATCATGAAGAAGGCTCCAACGAACTGGGTTACGAAGCACCCGACTTCGAGGGGACGTGAGGGTACTCTTGGTATCCCATTGTGAGGCTGCATATGATCCTCCTGGGCTCACAGAGGTTAAGGTCTGCATAATAAGAGCCAAGGGTATGCCTTGGTTGCAATAATAAGGCAACCTAAAGACTAGGATGGACCAGCGTGATTCGACGAGACCAGTTTTTCCTTGTGATAACAACTCGTCGTCTACCTACCATCTTGAGTCAGTCGAGATATGTAAAGCGGAAAGGCGGCGAACTCCAAAAGACCATATACTTGATATCTAGTTATGGGTGAGGTTGGCTAATAGACTAGAATGCACACCGATTAGTTAAGGGAGGGGTCTAGTGGGACCATAGCCATTGTAAAAGCAGACCTTAGCATCTGCAATCGGCAGATATCTGAAAGCTCCCGACCGAGTTCCGTGTTTCTTGATTATCCCTGCCATGGGACTCGGGTCGCACATACAGAGGACATGTGCATCTAGACATCGATATCGATTCATGACACATATGTGGGTAAAGTCTAGGAACATATACTGCTCTGGGTACTGCGTCCTAGACTAGGGGGCATCGTTCGATAGGTAGCATAATCCCTAGTTGGACCTAGGTCGCGTAAACTCTGAATCCGAGAAGCGTTCAATAGGTAGCATAAACCCCAGTGGCCCTGGGTAGCGTAAATCCTGGTTGAATCTAGGAAGATTTCGATAAGAAATTCCTAGTTGGATCTAGGTAATACTCGATGGATAAAGGACTGCATACACAACAAAAAGGGGATCATTTTATCATGAACACACGATGCTATTTGAAACAGTCCTTAGCGGGTGTAGAGAATTAGAAGTGGATGCAATAGCCAATTCCGTTAATCTTACTTTGTCTTGTTTAGGATTATCTTATCACTATGGTATGGTTCTAAGTTTAGTTTGTTCATGTCATAGTCCTTTTCTTGTTTACATGCTGAAGCATAATTGGACTTACCAGACTTATGTCTGACCTAGTTTGTTTTCGCCTCTTTTCTTCCATTCCCCACCCCCTTGGTAGCTAGGGAGGGAATAGCTCAGCTCATTTTGGACTGTTACTCTTTCCGAGCTTGAAGATTCTTTGACGCATTGTTTTGAACTCCATTTTCTACTGCTATGTATGGCTCATGCTTTATTGGGGAATATCATTGTCAGTTTATGCTTCTTTATTTTAAACAAGACAGATGCTTTGTTGTAATAAGTATTGGTGTTGTAAAACAATCTTTGTACAAGCTGTGTTTTAATCAATAAAGATTATTTATTTTCTGCTGCTTTATTTGTCTATCTTGTAATTTTTTTGCAACTTGTACCAAAAATGCTCCAGCGAAGTTAAGGCATTCCCTTTGTGAGTGACCTTAACGGAGATGGGGTGTTACACTTGGTATCAGAGTTGAAGGTTGCCTGATCAGATAAAAAAGATTTGAAAAATTATTTTCAACGGTTTTAAAAGAAGCATTTTCAAAAGAAAAGTTTAGTTTTAAAGGCATATTCCCCAAAGCCATATGCACTGTCATTTGATCCTCTGTTTGAATCCTTGTTTCCTTCTTTCCTGTGTCTCTGGGGCTCCTGGCTTTCTGGGAGGTAACCTCATCGTGACATGGGTTCGTAGGCTTGATGAGACTACAACACTTGTCAAAGGGCAAATAAGCGCCTAACTCCCATCCGTAGCCATAATTTTCTTTCGAGCTTTGTAGGATTCTCCGTGCAACGGTGGCAACTTTCGAGAGACATGTCAACAAGTTACACAAGGATGAAGAACCCATGGATATGGACTTAGAGGGGAGGAAAGAATAGTAAAACCTAAAACAAGAGAAGTATCTTTATTTTGGTATAACGGGTCGCATAATTAAGGGTAAGGACAAAGGATAGGATTTTCCGTAAGATAAGCGCATGCTCTCACAGCCAGCATACCTGAGAGAGAAGTAGTAAAGTTTCTGTTGAAAAAGACTAGTTTTTCTTTTTGATCATCCTGTTCGTACACTATTTGATTCTGGCGCGTCACACTCATTTGTATCTGCTGCTTTATTTGAGTCTCTGCACCCTAGATATTGTATAGTAGAGGATCCCATTATAGTCTCAAATCCAATTGCTGGTTCGGCTCATTTATCTTTGACTTGTGAGGATTTGAGAATAGCTATATTAATGCTTATGTTTTTGGTTTCATCGGCTATGGGTTGATTCTAGGCATGGATTGGTTTGCTAGTAATTGTGAAACGAGGGTAGTTAGACTTTCGACTTGCCTCGGGAATACCCTCGAGATTTCATGCGATCCTAAGGGATCAGTTTGTCTTAGCTACCTAGAATCACTTTATTTATCTATCGATGATTTTCGATCCGTTGGAGTAGTCCATGAGTACGCAATATGTTTTGATTAGGGTAGGGGTTTTCCCCCTAAAACTCGAGACGGACTTCCACATATATCTAGTCACTGCAAAGCTAGTAATGCGATCAACGATAATTTTGGAGCAAGATTTGGAGAAGATAGCTAGAGACGGTAAAGTGCTCAATTGTTTGGTTGTTTTGCTAGTATCATCTCCCATAGATCGTCCAAATTCGGAGGAGGTATCCCTCGGGTGCTTGTCTGATATTGGTTTAGGCCTTTGGGGCTTGTACTTGAGGGATGTCGAGTTCAACTAGGATGGTTTGCGTGAGAAATAAATGGTTGGGGCTGGCATCCTAAGTAAGACTTACCTTAAGAGAGGTAAAAAGCACATAGCAACCATTAGCTTTAGACCCTCAGATTTGTAACATGATGGATAAGCTAAGTAGAGGAGAGGTCTCTAATCATCTTAGGATATACACTTGGTATCATGGTTAACATCTGTTTATCTTGGAAGGGTAGTTCGACTACATTGGATAACCTCTAGCACAGTAAGTGACCAAGGTCCTATCTTTACTAGTGAGTTGTGGAAATGGAGGTCAAGAAGCTTCGCAATCGTGAAGTTAAGGTACAGTGTAAAGAAGCTCACGAAGATGCAACTTAGAAGACCAAAAACTAGATACGCGCATCATACCCTTTTTGAGGGTATATCCTTGATCTCTCTTTTTTTGTAGAGTTTATTTGCCTGACTAGTCTCTATCTTTTAAGTATATCCTCTCAGTCATGTCCTCAATTCTTAAGTAGAAGCCAATGGATGTAAACATGTGTTTGAAACATTTTATGTTTGATGGTTGCAAGTAGTTACTAGTGGTTGCTCGTGAGTGCATATACACACACATTAGGCACTAGATTGGCTTAGTCACTTCCTTATTACATATGCATATGTGTATTTGTGAAACTTGATGTGTTATCATATGGACGATGCATTTGTATGAATGACTGTGCACTCATGTAGAAGTTATAAAATACGATTAGGAGTAGTTGCATACATGATGGACTCATGGCACTGACATGATTTGCATTAAGGAGGTCAACTGAATTTGTAGACCGCCTGATTTTGCATTAGATAAGGTCATATACACACACACTATGCATATGATCATGAAAAGCATTAGAAACCTTCTAAGGACAACGGATGCCTATGATTGGATGGCTGAGTAGGTAGATGTTGGATGGTAGGATAAACATTCTTCCTAACTTAGAGATTTCGGGGACGAAATCCTTTAAAGGAGGGGAGAATGTAACACCCCGTATTTTTTTGGGGAAATAGGTTAAGTAACAAATCAGAGAATAATTAAATTGTAACAAA
Organism: Allium sativum; assembly: GCA_030737875.1. NCBI lineage: Eukaryota > Viridiplantae > Streptophyta > Magnoliopsida > Asparagales > Amaryllidaceae > Allium > Allium sativum. Next base: position 385,113,199 of record CM060915.1, read on the forward strand.
ATAATTAAGGGAAATGGGTTACTCCATTGCGTTTGTCTTGAAATTCTGCTTGGAATAGAGTCCAAGTTTGCGTAAATCGGACTCCGTATGAAGAAGATATGGCCTTCGGAAGTTTCAATAAAAACTAGCCTGAAATTCTAAAATTCAGATTTCGAAATTCAAAACAGACACCCGGACTGGGCGGGAAAATTCCCGCCCAGGACCCAGGTCGACACAAGGGTCGACCTGGGGGTCAACCTGGGTAAACAGGTTAACACTAGGGTCGACCTCCCCTGTAACACCCCGAATTTCAATTAACACTAATGGTTAGTAATTAAAGTATAATTAATCTCAGATGTGAGAATCAGGGGAAACGGGCTGCATCATTGCGTTCGTCTCGGAAAAATACACGAAATAAAGTCCGAGTTTGCGTAAAACGGGTACCGTATGAAAGAGATATGGACGAACGAAGTTAGGCAGAAAAACCCGAAACAGGCCAGAAATGCACTGGCGCACTTGTGAAGTGCGCCAGCACAAAAATACACTGGCGCACTTGGGAAGTGCGCCCATGTCGGGACAGGAAACCTGCACAGTTTCTAGAGAGTTCTGTGGTTGGGTGCACCAGTTTGGGGTTTGGGCTTGGTCTTAGGGCTGGTTTCTGGAAGGTTCCGAAATCTAAGGGTCCTAATCTAATTTAGGGTTAATCTAAGGGCCTAAAACACTCACCTAATCTATAAATACACCCTAAACCTACCCTAATCCATACTAAAAATAGAATTGAGGGCTACATGCCGCCAAATTAAATCTTAGAAGGAGCCTCCACTAATTTATGAAGAGGGTTGCAAGCTAATCACTCTCTAATCAACCTCTAATCCATTCTAAGCATCTTAATCTTCTTCATTTGGAGTGCAAATTTGATAGTTGTGAGTTTCTATCACTCTAATGATCAATTGCTAAACTAAGTAGATGAGATATGATGAGATCATATGGTTTTGTTTGTGGATTAATGGGTTTTAAGTCATATGACATGATGTTAGTTTGCTAATGTATGTGGGTTTTGCAAGTTTTGTGCTTTGTGATCATATGTTAATATGCAAGTTACATGTATGATAATATGCAAGTTACATGTATGATAATTATGCAAGTTGTATGTTTCTTCATATGCAAGTATGTAACATGTTATGCAAGTTCATATGCAAGTTTATGAGTTCATATGCAAGCTATGTAACATGTTATGCAAGTTCATATGCAAGTTATGTGACATATTATGCAAGTTCATATGCAAGTCATGTATTTGTTAATATGTAAGTTTATGTGACATGTTATACAAGTTAATATGCAAGTTATGTGATATGTTATACAAGATTATATGCAAGTTATGTGACATGTTATGCAAGTTCATATGCAAGTTATGTGTTTGTTAATATGCAAGATGGCACCTTTGAAACATGTTCATACATATGCAAGTTGACACCTTTTATATGTGTTATGTCATGAGAACGAAATTACGTGGGAACGATGGGGTTAATTAAATGCATATGTTAATAAGATTGTGTGAAATTAATATAATTATGCTTAACATAAAATAAATGAACATAGTATGGGAATTTGCCTATTAAGTTAGGTGTACCCATATTATGTGTTGGGAATTTGCCTATTAAGTTAGGTGTACCCACACTTTGGAGTTGGGAATTTGCCTATTAAGTTAGGTGCACCCATATTCCTAAAATAAACATGATAATTAACACAAATTATGGGGGTGATTAATTAGGAGTAATTAATCGATTAAGACACGAGGTTGGACCCGTTTGTAGTGTAAGACTGCCCGGAGTTTACCGGCTTAACCAGGCATCTACAAATGACGGTCCAATGTGAGGGGTCTTAATCATAAATTAAATACATAACAAGGGTAAATGACACGAGGTTGGACCCGTTTGTAGTGTAAGACTGCCCGGAACCTACCGGCTTAACCAGACATCTACAAAGGACGGTCCAATGTGAGGGGTCCTTTACACGGTTACGGTGTTAATCAATTAAGAAACACTTAACCAGATAAGCATGTAGTGGGGCATGGGGGTTAAGTGGGTACCTTGGGTGGTATGTGGAAATTGCTAGTGGTTGCCAATAGAAAATATGATAAAATACTTAACCAAGATGAAACATGTAATTAAACATGATTAAAGGGTTAAGTGGGAAACACTAGTGTGTGGGCCAAGCTTAGGGGGATGGCTTGTGCCGGGGGCCCATTTCAACCAGTAACCCATACGTATCTTAGTGGGCTCGACCCATGTCGAGGACGGGACATGCATACTGGGCTTGACTATAAGAGGCCAAATTGGGTTAGCGGTGGCAACGCATGACCAACGGGTTTCATATGCGTGTGTGGGCCCGGGCTGGTAAATAAGACGTTGTTGCATCGTGTAGATATAAGCCGTGCACCGTTAGTTTTATCAGGTTGCCACGTTGGGGAATGGTACACCCCACGGTGGGGCCAGCACGGGTATCTACGTTAGGGAGCCGATCGAATGGGGAGTAGTGTGTACACCTAGTGGATTGTAGGGCCCCGTGGCGTCTACTTAGTCACCTAGGGGTACGCGAGAACTATTAAGTTAATTTTATAAGTCCATGGGTGGGATCAACCTTTAAGTTAGGTATGACTGGTGTGGTGCAGTTTAGTAATTTACCTTTGGAAGGGTAGATGCGTCTTTATCTTTTATCTTAGTTTAGTTGACTGCTTAGTGTAGCCATTCATCCCCATTAGTTACCGTATATCAGTTTATGTCTTCTCTGGTTACTTTAACGATTGTATTGTTAAAGTTATAGGACTCGCTCAGACTTATGTCTGACCCCGTTGTTTTTATCTTTTTCCCAACCCTCAGGTCCTACGGTGGATCCTAGCAGTAGTGGAGCTTGATCGGATTGCTGTTCCAGTCTTTAGGAGCTTGGATTGATGTAAAGCTCCAGTTACCCAGTTATCTTTTCTTTTGTCATGGCTATTGTACGAGAGAGTGGGATTATGTACTTCTTTATTTTGATGGATATTGTACTTGACTTTTATTGTGGTTTTATGATGTAACCAGACATGTTTTACTTCCGCTGTTATGAGATGATGTTTTAAATTTCAAGTACTATTTATATCTGTCTTGTTGTAATTTTTCTGTTCTATATTCACTAAAATACTCCACCGATGCTATGGCATTCCCTTAGTGAGTGACCATAGCGGGAGTGGGGTGTTACACGTGGTATCAGAGCTGAAGGTTACCGGAACAGATAAATTTTTGAGAAAAATACTTTTTTTTTAGAAAATAGTAAAGTATTATTTTTGGAAAAAGTATTTTCAAAAACATGTCTTTTAAGAGAAAAGTTTTTGAAAAAGAAAAGCATAATCCCCAATAGCCATATCTTTATCTTTCAGAATCTCCTTTTTGAATCTTTCCTCTTTCGTTTCAGCATGGCTGAAGATCTTAACATCCCGGAGGGCTTAGTTATACCACTATGGTATAGGAGGTTACAAGAGGCTAGGGCCGCGGCTGCGGGTCCAGCCAATGCTACGACACCAGAGGCAACCGCTCCTCCTCCTCAGCCTAGAGTGGATAATTTTGCTAAGATTTGCAAGGAGTTCAAGGCTATAGGAGGAAAACCTTTTCTAGGTTCAGAGACTTTCGTAGAGGCTAGAGATTGGCTTAAGGAAGTGGAAGAGGGAAAGAAAGTCAAGTTGGCGGCTTGGTTAATGAAGGGAGAGGCCTCATTCTGGTGGGAGGTCACTAATGGAGAACGCCCTGTTGACTCTTGGGCAGATTTCAAGCAAAGGTTTGGGGCTAAGTTTCACTCAAGGGCGGAAGAGAATCTGTTTATGGAGAAGTTCTTGAATTTGAAGCAAGGGAATCTCACGGTGAAAGAATATGTCAACGAATTCAATCAACTAGCAAGGTTTGGCATAGAATTGGTGAATACACCGAAGAAGAAGGCTTTGAGGTTCGTTAGAGGCTTGAACGAACCATTGCAAGGAATAGCTATGACTCACATTCCTATGGGGGCCACCTTTGAGAAGCTTGTCTACATGGCACTTATGCATGAGGATGATAAGAGTTCTAAGGCACCAGAGAAGAAGGGGGATCAGAAGAAACCGCAACAACAACAACAAGGCAAGGGTGGAAAAGGAAATGGTGACAAGGGGAAGAAGAAGAAGAAGTGCTTCAATTGTGGGACCCCAGGCCACCTCAGCAAGGATTGTCGCAAAAAGAAGAAGACCGGTTGCTTTCATTGTGGTGAAGCAGGACATCTTGTGAAGGACTGCCCAAAGAAGGGGCAGAAGACGGGGTCTACCTCAGGAGGTCAGGTGCAAGCTCTTATGGCACCAGCTCAGGCAGGGGGGCAAGTTCAGGCTCTCTCAGTTCCACCGATTCAACAGAGAGGTAGAACTATTTCCGTTGAAAGTCTGGTTTTTCTGTTTGATCATCCAGTTCGTACTTTGTTTGACTCTGGCGCATCGCATTCTTTTATCTTATCATCGTTAGTTGAGTCACTGCACTTAAACACCAGTCTAGTTGATGATCCCTTGGTTGTTTCAAACCCAATTGGGGGCTCCATATATCTGTCTATGATATGTTTGGGTTTGAAGATTTCTATACTTAGCGTTGAGTTTGGATGTGATGCTTTTGTATTGGGCTTCACGGGCTATGGGTTGATTTTGGGCATGGACTGGTTATCCAGTAATGGTGCCGTTCTTGATTGTGAAAGGAGAGTTGTCAGGCTTATGACCCGCTTGGGTAATACTCTCGAGATCTCTTGTAATCCCATGGAATCTGTTTTGCTAAGTTATCTTGAATCGCTCGATGCTTCGGTCGAGAGTTTGCGTTCTGTCAGAGTGGTCTGGGAATATCCGGATGTGTTTGAAGAGGTGAAGGGTTTGCCTCCGAAGCGGGAGATAGATTTCCGAATTTATTTGGTGGATAATGCCAAACCAGTGTCTTTGCCAGTGCGCCACATGGCTCCTCGTGAGAGAAGAGAACTTCATAAGCAAGTAGGGGAGTTGCTTGAGAAGGGGTTCATAAGGCAAAGTATATCGGAGTGGGGAGCTCCAGTAGTGTTTGCCACGAAGGCGGATGGGTCCCTCAGACTTTGTGTGGATTATAGAGAACTTAATAAGCTCACGAAGAAGAATAGACACCCATTACCGAGGATAGATGATCTCTTTGATCAGTTGGTTGGCGCCTCAGTGTTTTCGCAGATGGACTTAGCTACAGGGTTTCATCAATTGAGAGTGGCGGAGGACAGTATAGAGAAGACTGCTTTCCGGACTCCGGATGGTTTTTATGAGTGGCTTGTGATGCCATTTGGGTTGACAAACGCCCCTGCATACTTTGTTGATCTGATGAGTAGAGTGTTCAGAGAGTATCTGAATAAGTTTGTAGTGGTCTTTGTGGATGGCATCTTGGTCTTTTCCAAGAGTGAAGAAGAGCATGCCTTACATCTCAGAGAAGTGTTGGAGACTCTTCGAGCACATAGTCTTAAAGCTAAATTCTCTAAATGTCATTTTTGGAGAAGAGAAGTGCGATTCTTAGGGCATGTGGTCTCTAAGGAAGGGATAGCTGTGGATCCCGCAAAGATAGTATCTATCCAGGATTGGAAAGTTCCTAGAAATGCTACCAAAGTAAGAAGTTTCTTGGGGTTGGCAGGATATTATAGGAAGTTCATCAAAGACTTCGCGAAGATATCAGCCCCATTAACCCGCTTGACGAAGAAGAATCTGGTTTTCTCATGGGACGTAGATTGTGATGATGCTTTCCGACGGTTAAAGAGAGCTTTGACCACCGCTCCAGTTTTAGTGCTTCCAGATGGGAGTAAGCCGTTTGTTGTTTACCCCGATGCTTGTGGGACAGGATTAGGCGCAGTCTTGATGCAGGAGGGAAGGGTATTAGCCTATACAGGGAGGCAATTGAGAGTGCATGAGAAGAATTACCCTACCCATGATCTAGAGTTGGCCGCGATTGTTTTCGCACTTAAGTCTTGGCGCCATTATCTTCTTGGTGAGAGATTCGAGTTGTTCACTGACCATAAATCATTGAAGTACTTATTCTCTCAGAAGGATTTAAACTTAAGACAGCAAAGGTGGATGGAGTTCTTAGCATCCTATGATTTCGAGATAGCGTATACCCCTGGCAAGGGTAACGTGGTGGCGGACGCCTTGAGTAGAAAAAGGCTATCTTTGAGTCCATTGTTCGTGGAACGGCGAAGCTTGGAGTTTCTTTCTTTGTTCGACTTCAGACCTTCTGTTGACTTTGTACCTGGTTTGTTAGCATCCTTGGAGGTTAGACCTACTCTTTTGGGACGGATTGGCGAGGCTCAGCGAGACGACCCACAGTTGGTTGAGTTGGTAGAGAAGCTTATAAGGGGGGAGTCGTCCAGCCATTTGGGTAGATACACCATAGATGATAGGGGATGGTTGCATAGAGACGGTAGACTTTGTGTACCGCAAGATGAGGGTTTGAGGAAGGCTATTTTGGATGATGCACATCGTTCAAGGATGACTATTCATCCCGGTGGAGAAAAAATGTACCAAGACATGAAGAGAGTTTTCTTCTGGGCCGGTATGAAGAAAGATGTGGCCGAGTATGTGGCTAGATGCTTAGTGTGCCAACAAGTTAAAGCGGAGCAAAGGAAACCCGGTGGGTTGCTACACCCATTGGAAGTTCCGCAATGGAAGTGGGATAGTGTCTCGATGGATTTCATCGATGGGTTACCGAGATCGAGGAAGGGTAATACGGGAATTTGGGTTGTGGTAGACAGACTTACCAAGAGTGCCCATTTTATACCCGTGAAGAGTAAGAGGACCGCTCCATGGCTTGCTTCAGTCTATGTTAGAGAGATTGTTAGATTGCATGGTGTACCATCTAGCATTGTGAGTGATCGAGATCCTATCTTCACTAGTGAGTTTTGGAGAAGTTTGCAAGAGGCGGTAGGGACTCAGTTGTGTTTGAGCACCGCATATCATCCTCAGATGGACGGTCAGACCGAGAGGGTGAACCGTATCTTAGAAGATCCCTTGAGGCTTTGTATCTTGGATTTTGGAGGTACATGGGAAGAACATCTTCCTTTGGTGGAGTTCGCATACAATAACAGCTTTCAGTCTAGTATTGGCATGGCACCTTTCGAAGCTCTTTATGGAAGGCCTTGTTGATCTCCTACATGTTGGTGGGAATCTACGGATAAGATCTTGCTTGGGCCAGATATGGTTAGAGAGACTTCAGAGAAGATTGATTTGATTCGAAGAAGGATGAAGGCAGCGCAAGATAGACAGAAATCTTATGCGGATCGAAGAAGGACGGATCTTGAGTTTGAGGTTGGGGACATGGTTTTTGTCAAAGTATCTCCGTTAAGAAATGTTGTTCGCTTTGGGTCCGTTGTGAAGTTAGCACCGAGGTTTGTTGGGCCGTTTCCTATTAAGGAAAGGATTGGATGGATGGCATATAGGGTGGAGTTGCCCGACAGACTTAGTGGTGTTCATGATGTATTCCATGTATCACATTTGAGGAAGTGCTTACATGAGACCGCAGAGGTGGTAGAGCCGAGCTTGCTTAGAGATGTAGAGGTAGAGCGTGATGCGACGATTCGACGAGCTCCTACTCGCATCCTTGGGTCAGAAACTAGGAAGTTGAGGAACAGAGAAGTTCAGCTAGTTAAAGTGCAATGGGGAGATGACGAAAGCAATGCTACTTGGGAGACGGAAGCGAAGATGCGTTCTTTGTACCCATTTCTTTTTGAGAGTATGTCTTTTAACTTCTCCTTTATCGCTTGTCTAGTACTTATCTTATCTTTAGTATATCCTCTCGCTAGTACCTATGACCTTTAGATAGGGTAAAACCTATGGTTGAAACATGTGTTTGAAACATGTTATGGTTGATGGATGCATGTGGATGCAATTGTTTGCTAGTGGTTGCTCGTGGATGCATATACACACACATTAGGCACTAGATCGGCTCAGTCACTTCATGTTGCATATCGCATAAATGGATGTGGTAGTTAGATTGATGGATGTATCATGACTGTGTTATCATGTGGATGATGCATTTTTGTGTATGGTTGTGCACGCATATAGAAATTGTATGTGTCAATAGGGTTTCTCATACATATTGGATGCATGGCACTATCATGGTTTGCATTAAGGAGGTCGATTGAATCAGTAGACCGCCTGATTTTGCATTAGTATACGGACATATACACACACTTTCTGCATATGTTCATACATCATTAGAAGTTTCTAAGGATAATGGTTGCTTATGGTTGATGGTTTAATGGATGGTTGTTTGGTTGGTAGGATACGTTCTTCTTGACTTAGAGATTTCGAGGACGAAATCCTTTAAGTAGGGGAGAATGTAACACCCCGAATTTCAATTAACACTAATGGTTAGTAATTAAAGTATAATTAATCTCAGATGTGAGAATCAGGGGAAACGGGCTGTGTCATTGCGTTCGTCTCGGAAAAATACGCGAAATAGAGTCCGAGTTTGCGTAAAACGGGTACCGTATGAAAGAGATATGGACGAACGAAGTTAGGCAGAAAAACCCGAAACAGGCCAGAAATGCACTGGCGCACTTGTGAAGTGCGCCAACACAAAAATACACTGGCGCACTTGGGAAGTGCGCCCATGTCGGGACAGGAAACCTGCACAGTTTCTAGAGAGTTCTGTGGTTGGGTGCACCAGTTTGGGGTTTGGGCTTGGTCTTAGGGCTGGTTTCTGGAAGGTTCCGAAATCTAAGGGTCCTAATCTAATTTAGGGTTAATCTAAGGGCCTAAAACACTCACCTAATCTATAAATACACCCTAAACCTACCCTAATCCATACTAAAAATAGAATTGAGGGCTACATGCCGCCAACTTAATTCTTAGAAGGAGCCTCCACTAATTTATGAAGAGGGTTGCAAGCTAATCACTCTCTAATAAACCTCTAATCCATTCTAAGCATCTTAATCTTCTTCATTTGGAGTGCAAATTGGCTAGTTGTGAGTTTCTATCACTCTAATGATCAATTGCTAAACTAAGTAGATGAGATATGATGAGATCATATGGTTTTGTTTGTGGATTAATGGGTTTTAAGTCATATGACATGATGTTAGTTTGCTAATGTATGTGGGTTATGCAAGTTTTGTGCTTTGTGATCATATGTTAATATGCAAGTTACATGTATGATAATATGCAAGTTACATGTATGATAATTATGCAAGTTGTATGTTTCTTCATATGCAAGTTTATGAGTTCATATGCAAGTATGTAACATGTTATGCAAGTTCATATGCAAGTTTATGAGTTCATATGCAAGCTATGTAACATGTTATGCAAGTTCATATGCAAGTTATGTGACATATTATGCAAGTTCATATGCAAGCCATGTATTTGTTAATATGTAAGTTTATGTGACATGTTATACAAGTTAATATGCAAGTTATGTGACATGTTATACAAGATTATATGCAAGTTATGTGACATGTTATGCAAGTTCATATGCAAGTTATGTGTTTGTTAATATGCAAGATGGCACCTTTGAAACATGTTCATACATATGCAAGTTGACACCTTTTATATGTGTTATGTCATGAGAACGAAATTACGTGGGAACGATGGGGTTAATTAAATGCATATGTTAATAAGATTGTGTGAAATTAATATAATTATGCTTAACATAAAATAAATGAACATAGTATGGGAATTTGCCTATTAAGTTAGGTGTACCCATATTATGTGTTGGGAATTTGCCTATTAAGTTAGGTGTACCCACACTTTGGAGTTGGGAATTTGCCTATTCAGTTAGGCGCACCCATATTCCTAAAATAAACATGATAATTAACACAAATTATGGGGGTTATTAATTAGGAGTAATTAATCGATTAAGACACGAGGTTGGACCCGTTTGTAGTGTAAGACTGCCCGGAGTTTACCGGCTTAACCAGGCATCTACAAATGACGGTCCAATGTGAGGGGTCTTAATCATAAATTAAATACGTAACAAGGGTAAATGACATGAGGTTGGACCCGTTTGTAGTGTAAGACTGCCCGGAACCTACCGGCTTAACCAGGCATCTACAAATGACGGTCCAATGTGAGGGGTCCTTTACACGGTTACGGTGTTAATCAATTAAGAAACACTTAACCAGATAAGCATGTAGTGGGGCATGGGGGTTAAGTGGGTACCTTGGGTGGTATGTGGAAATTGCTAGTGGTTGCCAATAGAAAATATGATAAAATACTTAACCAAGATGAAACATGTAATTAAACATGATTAAAGGGTTAAGTGGGAAACACTAGTGTGCGGGCCAAGCTTAGGGGGATGGCTTGTGCTGGGGGCCCATTTCAACCAGTAACCCATACGTATCTTAGTGGGCTCGTCCCATGTTGAGGACGGGACACGCATACTGGGCTTGACTATAAGAGGCCAAATTGGGTTAGCGGTGGCAACGCATGACCAACGGGTTTCATATGCGTGTGTGGGCCCGGGCTGGTAAATAAGACGTTGTTGCATCGTGTAGATATAAACCGTGCACCGTTAGTTTTATCAGGTTGCCACGTTGGGGAATGGTACACCCCACGGTGGGGCCAGCACGGGTATCTACGTTAGGGAGCCGATCGAATGGGGAGTAGTGTGTACACCTAGTGGATTGTAGGGCCCCGTGGCGTCTACTTAGTCACCTAGGGGTACGCGAGAACTATTAAGTTAATTTTATAAGTCCATGGGTGGGATCAACCTTTAAGTTAGGTATGACTGGTGTGGTGCAGTTTAGTAATTTACCTTTGGAAGGGTAGATGCGTCTTTATCTTTTATCTTAGTTTAGTTGACTGCTTAGTGTAGCCATTCATCCCCATTAGTTACCGTATATCAGTTTATGTCTTCTCTGGTTACTTTAACGATTGTATTGTTAAAGTTATAGGACTCGCTCAGACTTATGTCTGACCCCGTTGTTTTTATCTTTTTCCCAACCCTCAGGTCCTACGGTGGATCCTAGCAGTAGTGGAGCTTGATCGGATTGCTGTTCCAGTCTTTAGGAGCTTGGATTGATGTAAAGCTCCAGTTACCCAGTTATCTTTTCTTTTGTCATGGCTATTGTACGAGAGAGTGGGATTATGTACTTCTTTATTTTAATGGATATTGTACTTGACTTTTATTGTGGTTTTATGATGTAACCAGACATGTTTTACTTCCGCTGTTATGAGATGATGTTTTAAATTTCAAGTACTATTTATATCTGTCTTGTTGTAAATTTTCTGTTCTATATTCACTAAAATACTCCACCGATGCTATGGCATTCCCTTAGTGAGTGACCATAGCGGGAGTGGGGTGTTACATCCCCCCTTTTCCAGATCTGGAGACAGATCCATTTTTCTGCCCCTGGACGCCTTTCTGACCGGATTCGTGAGCTCTAACCTATTTAAACACCACCAAACCTAGCTTTCTCTCCACACAATTTCATTCTGCCTATACTCTGCCTATATTCTAATCAAAAATACGAATGGCGTCGCTACTCTGCTGAAATCTAAGCTAGAACTAGTGTATCTTCTTCAAATCCGAATAGAATTAAAAGAATGACTAATCTACATCAAAGGAAAGCTATTCAGCTTCAGAAAACAGATTTCAGAAAAACAAGACTTGCCTATATTTTGTAAGTACAGTTATATTTCTGATTTAAACATTAATTGGAAGTCATGGCTTGTAAGACACTGATATTAGAACAGTGCCTATTATCTTATCTATGTGGATTCATGTTTATTCATGCGATTTTCATATGTTATATTCTTGTGATGAAACTATTGCCTATGACTATGACTATGACAATGAGACCTTTGCCGAAGACTATGACCATGAAACTATTGCCTATGAAATTATTGCCTATGACTATGACTATGGCTATGAGACCTTTGCCTAAGACTATGACCATGAAACTGTTGCCTATGAAATTATTGCCTATGACTATGACTATGGCTATGACACCTTTGCCTAAGACTATGACCATTAAACTGTTGCCTATGAAATTATTACCTACGACTATGATTCGTGACTATGAGACTGCTGCCCACTACTATGATTCATAACTATGAGACATTTGCCTATGACACTAATTAAGAAATTATTGTGATTAGTCGCCCATGACTATTGTGGTTAATCGCTTATAACTATTGTAGTTAGTTTCTTATGCCTATTCCCATTGTTAAAATTAACCAATCATGTTGTACCTTGAACTGACATTATGTTGGACCAAATCACCTATGCCTATTCCCTTGATTATGTTGGATCTCATATTTAGTGTGTAACTTGGCTAGTTTATTCCTATTCACTATTATGTACACCGAACCTGTTGGAGCCATTATTTTCGCATGCCTATTCTTCTATGTCAATTCTTGTGCTTATCCCCTATTCCTTTTGTTAGTGTCATTTCATGAGTACTTAGAAAACTTGTGAAATCATGTTATACATACGATTATGATGCGGGGATTGGGCGTGACTTAATTAAGTTAATTTGGCATAATAAATATGATGGCATAATCTAAATTGGCTATAAGAGTGAATGATTTACATGCATATTAGACTTAGGCATAAATTGGTAAATTTTAATTGGCTGCAAAGTATGTAATTGGCATGCAAACCAAGTTTTGGACATAAACGGTAAACCAGAATATTAAATCTAGTTTTGACATGAACTGTAAATTGGAATATTAATCTAGATTGGGCATGAACTGAAAAAGGGGAATATAAAACTAAATTGGTATAAACTGCAAGTTGGGCTAATTGATAGGCAAACCAAGTTTTGGGTATAGAATATAAGTATGTTAATTGGCATGACAAATGAATATGATCTAGGCTAAATTGATTTACGGAAAATTTACATAAATAGTAAATATGTAAATTAGAGAAGAGGAAAATGCCTAACTCGAGGTTTGATTGAGTTGTGGTGTAAAACTGCCCGGAACCGCCCGACACATCCAGTAACCACAATAATACATGTCTAATGTGAGAGGTTAGTGCATCAAGCCTAGAAAAACCCGAGGTTAGACCGAGTTGTGGTGTAAAACTACCCGAAACCGACCGGCATATCTAGTAACCACAACAATACCTGTCTAATGCGAGTGGTTGGTGCTTTAATTAATTAATTAAAGCTCATGAACAATCAAGCTAGAAATGGTGAGGTTAAGTAATTAAGGAAACACTTAACCAACTTAACATGTTAACAAGACAAGAAGGGTGGGGTTAAGTAATTGAGAAAAACACTTATCCAATTCAACATGTTAGCAAGACAAGATTGATAGGGGTTAAGTTAATTTGGACACTTAACCAACTTAACATGTTAACAAGGCAAGATTTGTGGGGGTTAAGTAACTAAGGAAACACTTAACCATTATATATAACATGTAAACTAGACAAGTGGGTAAGGTTAAGTAAATGTTTAACCATTATAACATGCTAACTAGACTAGATGGTGGGGTTAAGTAAAATTAGAACACTTAGTCGTTATAGCCTGATAAATAAACAGGGTTTAGTTAATGAGAGACACTTAACCTGTATAACCTGACAAACGAGTAAGGTTAAGGAACACTTAACCAATTTGACATGATATATGGGTAGGTTAAGTCAACGTAAACTGCTGGATAACACTTAACCAATCCAACATGACGAAGAAGAAAACTAAGTAGTAAACATTAGTTAAGAGGACTAAGTTGTAATCCTTAGTTAAGAAAACGAACGATTCAGGAAACTAAGTAGTAAACCTTAGTTAAGAGAACTAAGTAGTAAACCTTAGTCAAGAAAACCAAGTAGGATACGAGGAGGAGCGAACATCCATCTAATCATGAAGAAGGCTCCAACGAACTGGGTTACGAAGCACGCGGCTTCAAGGGGACGTGAGGGTACTCTTGATATCCCTCTGTGAGGCTACAGATGATCCTCCTGGGCTCACAGAGGTTAAGATCTGCGTAAGAAGAGCCAAGGGTATGCCTTGGTTGCAATAATAAGGCAACCTAAAGACTAGGATGGACCAGCGTGATTCGGCGAGACCAGTTTTTCCCTGTGATAGCAACTTGTCGTCTACATACCATCTTGAGTCAGTCGAGATACGTAAAACGGAAAGGCGAAGAACTCCAAAAGATCATATACTTGCTATTTAGTTATGGGTGCGGTTGGCCAATAGGTTTGTGGGGGCATAGAGGGCCCGGGTATAGTTCTCATTCTTGTTTTTCTTAGGTGCCTTTCATTTGTTAGTCAAAAGAGGGGTCTAGTGGGATCATAGCCACTGTAAAAGCAGACCTTAGCACTGCAATCGGCAGATATCTGAAAGCTCCCGACCGAGTTCCGTGTTTCTTGATTAGCCCTGCCACGGGACTCGGGTCACACATATAGAGGACATGTGCATCTAGACATTGATAACGATTCACGACACATATGTGGGGTAAGTCTAGGAACATATACCGCTCTAGGTAGTGTGTCCTAGACTTGGGGGCATCGTTCGATAGGTAGCATAATCCCTAGTTGGACCTAGGTCACGTAAACCCTGAATCCGAGAAGCGTTCAATAGGTAGCATAAACCCCAGTGGCCCTGGGTAGCGTAAACCCTGGTTGAATCTAGGAAGCATTCGATAAGAAAACCCTAGTTGGATCTAGGTAACACTCGATGGATAAGGGACTGCATACACAACAAAAAGGGGATCATTTTATCATGAACACAAGATGCTAGTTGAAACAGTCCTTAGTGGGTGCAGAGAAATAAAAGTGGATGCGATAGCCAATTCCGTTAATCTTACCTTGTCTTGTTTTAGGATTTTCTTATCACAATGGTATGGTTCTAAGTTCAGTTTGTTCATGTCATAGTCCCTTTCTTGTTTACATGCTGAAGTATAACTGGACTTACCAGACTTATGTATGACCTAGTTTGTTTTTGCCTCTTTTCTTCCATTCCCCACCTCCCATGTAGCCAGGGAGGGAATAGCTCAACTCATTTTGGACTGTTACTCTTTCCGAGCTTGAAGATTCTTCGACGCATTGTTTTGAACTCCATTTTCTACTGCTATGGCTGGCTCATGCTTTATTGGGGAATATCATTGTCTATTAATGCTTCTTTATTTTAAACAAGACAGATGCTTTGTTGTAATAAGTATTGGTGTTGTAAAACAATCTTTGTACAAGCTGTGTTTTAATCAATAAAGGTTATTTATTTTCCGCTGCTTTATTTGTCTGTCTTGTAATTTTTTTGCAACTTGTAACAAAAATGCTCCACCGAAGTTAAGGCATTCCCTTTGTGAGTGACCTTAACGGAGGTCGGGTGTTACAATCGTAGCAAGGATTCCTACATAAGAAGAATCGTGGTATGGATAGGTACGGTGAGAACTCTTTACTCACGTTTGGTTACTACTTTGGTTAAAATAGTTAATAAATGTGTTAGTGATAAGTTTCTATGTGATTGACTAATTAATGCTAAAAGGTATGATTTACATGTCTAAATTGGTTAATTGTTAAGCTAGCAAGATGTTGAAATGATGATGTTAGTGGTGGTTGAGTTAATTACTTAGTAATAAGAAAAAATGATTCAAAATGTCCACTTAGTAAGTAAAGAAAATTTTGGTAAAAATGTGACATTGAATGAACATGTGGCATTGTTAATATTGGTTTTACATTGCTTTGTATTGATTTGATATGGATGATCATTAGAATGTGATGTGTGTTAATGTGGATTTGTTTTTCCAATTATGGAAAAAAGTGTTAATGAGGTTTAATACCTTAAACAGTGGTTGGATTTGGTATTAAATTTAGTGACCTTAACTCTTATGTTCATGAAGCCACTAGGTGGTAATTGGATGTTAATAATTTTAAATGATTGTTATTGGATGCTAATGATGTGTGAAACCCATATGAATTAGATTATATGGTGAATAATTTAGCATTATTCCAATTTGGAATTTAACTGAATATTTATTAATAACATATTAAGTGAGAATAAAATTTTCAATTTTTAATACGAAACAATTTGGAAAGGTAGTTTATGTAATTATGAATAGTTTTCGTAAAAACAAGAATTTGATTTGAACTAGTTTTAAAATAATAAAGGCAAGTTTTCAAATTTAAATTTAGAACGAATAATAACTTTAAAAAGTTGGGTATCCAGGAAATGTTTTAATAAGATTTTATTTTCCAAACTATCTTATTTATTTCTATAATGGACTTTAGGAAACTTTGGACTTCAAATAATAAGTTCTGAAAAATAATATTATTTTGATGATTTAAATAATATTAAAATAATGGAATATTTGATTTTAAAGATAAAAAATTGAAATATAGTTTCCAAAAGTAATTATGCATGTTTTATAATTAATAAGCTATTTTTGAAGTAATTCAATTCAATTTTAATTATAAATCGAAGTTTGGTCTGAATAGAACGAGTCGTGCAGCGGTAGCTGGTGAATTTCAACCATTGACTTTAAATTGACTTACCCGAGATCCAACCATCGAATTTTCCTAAAATGAAAAAAATTAGGTTCAAAATGAAAAGAATTTTCAAATGAAAACGAAAGTTTTAAAATCCAACGGTTAGATTATAAAATAGTTCAAATCTATTTTTGAAAAGGTCGCTATAAAAGCAGTTCAACGACCGTAATTGGGAATCGATCGAAATGGCCTTATAAAAATTATTAAAAATATTTTTTTTGACAAATCTTGATAAATGATTTTAAAGTGACTTGAGCAAGCATTGTGAAGTTTTTGAACTATGATTTGAATTTTGGACTTTTTGACCTGATTTACTTAATATAGTAAATAGATACATTGAAATTTAGTTTAAAATTAAACAATGATTTGAATTCAGGAAAATATTTAGAAGGACAAAAGTGAAGGCCTTTTTATCCATAAGGACAGCCCACTAAAATTTTACTCAGAAGGACAATACACTGAAAATTAATTTCGGCCGCTGCTTTCTTCTTCTCCCTCTCTCACGTCTTTGTCGATTTCATCGTTTATCACGAAATCACCAAAATCACGAAATCACAAATCGCTTAAATCACAAATATGATAATACATTAGAATCGGCCATCTAAATCTAAGTCAAAAATCATGTAATCAAAATCACGACCATAAATCAGCCGAAACAAAAACCCTAGAAAAAAAAATAGGTCGAACAACAAAAATCCATTCGAAATCACAATTGAATGGAATAAAAATATTTTTCAAATGATGGAAAGCGTATATGAAGAACACGAAATGATTAAAACAATTTTTTAGGTTGGAAATGTTTTTTTTTTTTTCATTTTACCACTACCACAGTTCATAGGTATCATTTTTCTATTTTTTTAGTTATCATTTTTCCTATTTTAAGTTTAAGGCATAGCAGCAGTTTTTAGGTTTCATTTTGCTATTTTTGTAGGTATCATTTTTCTTGTTTTTAACTTTAAAACGTAGCAGCAGTTTTTAGGTATCAGTTTGCTATTTTTTTAGTTATCATTTTTACCGTTTTAACTGTGTTATATGTTTTTTTCATGAGATTTTGTTGCTGTGTTAATTTTGAAGTTATATTGTTGTATCAGCTTTGAAACTAAGTCGAACTTTTTTCATTTTAATCAATAAATCTGTGATATAATTTTTTTTCCCATTATTTTATCTTTAAAACATTGCATCAGTATTTAGGTATCATTTTTCTAATTTTTTAGGTATCATTTTTTCTGTTTTAACAGTGTTATGTGTTGTTTTGTTGTGATTTTATCGCTGTGTTAATTTTGAAACTATATTTTTGCATCAACTTCGTCACTCAGTCCAACTTATTTCATTTTATGTTTCATTTCTATATTTTTTAGTTATCATTTTATGTTTCAGTTATATAATTTTTTTTCCGTTAGTTTTTCTTCAAAACATTGCTGCAGTTTATATGTATCATTTTGTAATTTTTTAGATATCAGTTTTACATTATTAATTATGTTATGCTTTTTTTTCATGCAATTTTATTGCTATGTTAATTTTGAAGTTATATTGTTGCATCAACTTTTTAACTCAGTCGAATTTATTTCATTATATTCAATAAAACAGTGATGTAAACATTTTTTGCATTGGTTTTTGTTTAAAACATTGATGGAGTTTGTAAGCATCAGTTTTCTACTTGTTCAATTATTAGTTTTCATGTTTTAACTGTGTTATGTTTTTTCGATGTGATTTTGTTCTTGTGTTAATTTTGCAACAGTACACCGTCACAAAAATTATCACATTAAAAAAGACGTATATGAACATAACACATAAATTACAGTAAAAATGATAACTTAAAAAAAATATAAAAATGATACATTCAAACTGTTATGATGTTTAACATAACACATAAATGCAGTAAAAATGATACCATAAAAATATAAAAATGATACATTAAAATTGCTGTGATGTTTAACATAACACATAAATTACAGTAAAAATGATGACTTAAAAAAAAATATAAAAATGATACCTTCGAACTGTAGTAATGTGTAACATAACAAAGAAATTACATTAAAAATGATACCTTAAAAAATATAAAAATGATACCTTAAAACTGCTGTGATGTTTAACACAACACATAAACGGCAGTAAAAATGATACCTAGAAAAATAGAAAAATGATAACTAAAAACTGTTGTTATGTTTTAAAGTTAAAATAGGAAAAATGATACCTAAAAAAATAGAAAAATGATACCTACGAACTGCTATACTAGTAACGAAAAAAAAACATTTCCAATCACGAAAAAATTATTTCAACAATTTCGACTTCTTCAACTGCGTTTTCCATCGTTAGAAAATATTACTATTCAATTCAATTGTGATTTCCAATGGATTTATATTGTTCGACAATTTTTTTTCTAGGGTTTCTGTTTCTCGCGATTTTTGTTTCGAATGCTCTCCTTATCGATTTTGATTTCGTGATGTTTGAATTCGATTTCGAATTTCGATTCTTTTATATTCTGTAATTCGTGATTTCGCAACTTATGATTTCGTTTTTATTTTATTTTGTGATTATTGATGAATTCGACTTACGCACAAGAGGAGAGAAGAAGAAAGCAACGGCCGATTTTTATTTTCAGTGTATTGTCCTTTAGGATAAAATATTAGGCGGCTATCTTTATGGATAAATGTTAGTGAGCTTTTGTCCTTATCGTTAAATTTCCCATTTGAATTATCCTCCTCCCTAAGATAACTAGACCCAGCACCCCCCTTTTTGCCCCCATCAGTCTCCTCAACACCACCTTCAAAATCATCACTAAGGTCCTAGCTAATAGGCTTCGGGCGGTCATTGAACCATTGATTGTTATTGAACAATCTACATTTATATTGGGAAGACATATACTGGACTGTGTAGCTGCCACTCAAGAAGTCATCTCTTTCTGTCACTTTTCTTCAACACCTGGAGTTTTACTTAAGCTTGACTTCTCTAAGGCCTTTGATTTTGTTAATTGGAATTTCATTCTTGCACTTATGTCACACTAAGGCTTTCCCCAAAATGGTATCATTTGATCAAACAAATTCTGGACACAAGCTTCTCCTCATTATGTATTAATGGTGAAACTGGTGGTTAAATCAAATCAAAGCGGGGTCTAAGGCAAGGAGACCATCTCTTTCCCTTAATCTTTGTTCTAATTGCAAATGTATTTAATCAGATAGTGAGATTATCTGTTTCCAACAACATTTACTCTGGTATTTCTCTTCCCAACTCAGATATATCCATCTCCAATTTGCAACTTGCAGACGATACCATTCTGTTTGCTTCTCCCACTTCCCCATATCCACTATCTAAAGGTCCTTCTCTACACTTTTGCAACTTTGTCGGGCCTTTCCATCAATTTCAACAAAAGTTTTGCAATCATGTTGGGTAATTTTGGTAACCTCAGCCAAAATATCGCAGCATGTTTGAACTGCAAGTTAGATTCATTCCCAATAACTTACCTTAGCATTCCTCCCCGTCCAACTAAACTCCTCATATCAGATTGGCTTCCTCTTATTGCCAAGATTGAATCAAGAGTTGCACGATGGAAAGCAAGTTCCTTGTCCATCGTTGGTCATCAAGTCCTCGTCAAATCTGTCCTTTCATCCATGCCTTCTCGTTGGATGTCCTTCCACACGCTCCTATCTTGGGTGGTCACTAAAATTGATTTCATTCGTAGTTCTTTCTTGTGGAATGGTGGTAAAATCAAACGTTTAATCAATTGGCAAACAGTTTGTCTACATTAGGAACATGGCAGCCTTGGAGTGCTTAATCTCGCTTCCTTCAATCTTGCGTTGCTCACAAATGGCTGTGGCGCTTTCTTTCGCTTGGGCATTTCATTTGGAATGTTTGTATTGTAATAACTCAGAAAATCCGAACCAATTTAAAAAATTTATTTTGGCAATTTTAACGAATCTTGAATATTTAAAATGATTTATTTTAAATAATAATGAAGAGAAATTCATTTTGAACAGAAATAGAGCATATATATACAATTGAATCGACGTTAGAATATAAATATTTATTTTTATTTATAAAAGGAATTGAAAATGACGTAGTAGTTCGAAAACTCGATTTCAAATGAATGTACAAGATTCAAAATAAACCGGATTTTAGCGAAACCAAAACTATTAGAATCTATTTAAGAATATCTTTCCAACAAATCCAAAAAATTGAAATTTCGTAGCGGGAATAAAAAGTTATGCCCAGTTGAAATTTCAGAATAGTCGTTATGGAAAATATAACCCTTAAAAATGGAAATTTTGCAAACAACCTACGTTTTCGACGAAACCATTTTTGTTGGATCCGAGATGTCAAGTTATTGCTAGATTCCAAAATTCGTAATTTTTTAATCAATTTGTGAGCGTAGCAAAATAAAACGTGTTTTGACAGTTTTAGTCAATCTGGATCGACCAGAAAATGGCCATTTTTCAGACGGTCTCCAAATTTGACAAAATTTGTTTTGTTAGGACCGTATTGTCAATATCAAGCTAGAAATAATTTTTCTGGAATTTTTAGGATCCGTATGTGACCCTAGTAAATTGAAATGTATGTTTAAAATTGAATATAGTGATTTATATTTTAATTTAAACGGAAACTGACCGTAACAACCGAATTGGGTTACGAAACATGTCCCATTGCGTTCAAAATGGGGGTATTACGCTAGAGGCGACAGCCGTTGGGTTCAAATTGGATATCAAAGAAAAAAGCAACTTTTTAAGAGAATAAAATAATTAAATTAATAATATATATATTTATATTTCTTTCCTCCCTTCTCATTATACAGTCAATGCGCTCCCCCCAGAAAGAAAACACCCGATCCCAACCTCAAACCCGCCGCCCTTATGTCAGACTGCCATCGTCGGAGGCACTCTCCTCCCGCGCCATCGCTAGCCCGATCACCCTCCGCCTTCTCTTCCCTCTCAAGCGCTCCTCAAAGAACCCTAGCCCACAATTCTCCCAATCCCGTCGCTGCAGACCTACCACCGCACTGTTGCCATCCCCGACGCCGAGCCCTACCCACCGCCTGTGCAGACTCCGACCACCCCAGACCCCCCAGCGTCGTTCTCTCTCCTCTTTCTTCTTGGATACCCAAACTGCAAAAGCCCTAGCCCAAAACCGATGCTCCCCTCCACCTCCTCGCTAAGCCAACACCAACTAGTCCTCCCCGCTTCCCCTTCCGGATGTGAGTTTTTAATTTGAACTTATTTATATAGTTAAAAGTGTTAATTTTTATATCGAATAGCGTTGAAAAAAAAATCGATTTTTATCGTTTGATGGGTCATATAAAAATGTTATTTTTATTTATAAAAGTAGCAAATAAAAATATGATTTTTAGCACATATAAAAGATTTTTATTTAATCAAAGAGCAGATTTTTATTTAATCAAAGAATAGATTTTTATTTAATCAAAGAATAGATTTTTATATAAGGAAAGACGTGATTTTTATATAAGGAAAGACGTGATTTTTATATAAGGAAAGACGAGATTATTATATAAGTAGCTTTGAAATAAAAAGGTGATTTTTAAATATATGAAGCGCTATTAAAATTATGAGTTTTTATATGAACTGTGTGAAAAAGACTACGTTGGAATTTTGGCCAAATCCAAACAATTCAAAAATATAGAATGGAGGAGTGGAACCCAAAGGTGAGAACTTCTCACTTTTATTTTATTTTCTAGTTAAAATATATACTAGGATGCAGACGGTGCTTAGCAGCACCCGACACCCGTCGTCCACAGACCATGAACGACTTGTTTGTTTGTTCGATTGTGTTATGAAAATTGATTATGTGATGTGGAATGGAATAAAACATTTTATAGTTAAAAATATAATTTTTAGCGTGTATATAAAATAAATATTTATAAACAAATCGGACGATTTGTTTATGTACACACATTTGACTGATATTGATTGGGAAGATAAATTTTACACATCGCCCAACTGCATAAATAAAATTCATTATTTGTTGTTTGAAACCCCACACGGGTATTGGGATGATATCTGACACACAATAGTCCCAATAATTAGCTGTATGTCGATCGATTGATTGACATGTTGTTATAAGCTTTGAATATTTATATTTGATGCTTATGCAGTGTAGAATGCACTTTGGATGATGGTTGACTGTATTTGATTGTTGTTGTGTACATGTGTGTATGAAATCCACATAAATCAAATTATATGGTAATTGACTATGTCCGATTCCAGTTCAAAAAGAATGAATATTTTAAAATAACGAATATTTTATAATAATGAATATTATGAAATAATATTCAGTAAAAGATCAAAATCTGATTTTGATATCCGATTTGGGATGGACATGAATATATTCGAATATATAAAGCCGTATTGATTAGATATTCGTCATTTTGAAGTGAACGATATTTATATCGATTTTATTCATTTTTATAATGAATATCGAAAAGGAATTGATTTCAAAACCTAATGTTTGAAAATACCATCATTTATATATCGATGATATGGAATATTCAATTTTGATTAGAAGTTGAATTTGAGGTTGAAATCGTTTTGAAAATGAACTTAAAACGATTTATAAAATATGTTTTAAAAGAAAATTGACAAAATATATATTATATATATTATATGTATAGTATAATGGCCTGCATGGAATGCGCCGCGCTGTAGCAGTTCGCGAATTTCGACCATTGACTTCGAATGGACGTTACGGGAGATCCGACCATCGGATTCTCCTAAAACCGAAACCGTTAGGTTGATACCGAAAAGAGCTTTCTAACAATATTAGATATTTGAAATCTAATGGTTGGATTTGGAATTATGTCCAAATCAAATTTGGAAAAGGTCGCTGTAAGTGCAGTTCGATGGCCGTTTATGGAAATCGACTGTACGGGCCTTGATAAAATTACTAAAAATATTAATAATTTGTGTAAGATCATAAGAAATGATTTGGAAAAGATTAGGATGAAAAATTCTGTGTTTGAAAAGACAAAAATATATTTTTGTCAAAATGAACTAGTTCTGAACTAGAATTATAATCCAATTATTTTTAAAACAAATAAATTGGATTTGAAATGGTTTAAAAATAACCAGAATTTCCAATATATAAATTGGAAATGGATTTGAATCGAAGTTGTCTTTGGAATATTTCGATGTTGGATTTCGTGATTATACCGATATTGTTATGGAAATTTGAAAGATATATATATCATTATTTCCAATACGATATTTGTTGATTTCAAAATTTGATATTGAATATAAGCCAATATATTTTCTATTTAGAGCCTTGTATTTAATATCAAATTGGATTTTGGGTTTGTCGTGAATGGTATCTTTAATAATACTGTTCTTAAACCCAATGGAGTTAAGAAAATTATAAACTGACTGGAGATTAGTTAAGTTGTATGGTTTCCTGGGTGTTGATCTGATGTTGGTTTCGGCGTTCGGGGTTAATACTTTGGGAATTGTTCTCTTACAAATTTACGGTTAGAGACCGATGGAATGTGAATTGGGTTTATTGTGAATTGTATTTTTAACAACCCGATTATAGTGAAATGTGATTTGGAATTTATAAATCTTTTTATTAGGATTTAACAAGAGTTTTCCAAAGTAAAGTTTTCCAATTTAATATATATTAAATTGGAATTGATAGGAATTGAATTTAATAATAATCAAAATGAAATTCTGTGGAGGAAGACTGTTAATACAGATGGAATTTAAAAGGCGTTGCCGGTATTCCATTTATATTAGTGGTCGGATACGGAAATTGATATCGATTATATATTAATTTGTTCTTCCGTGAAGATTCCATAATAAATGGAATGTGATTTGGCTTGTCGTGAATGGTATCTTTAATAATACTATTCCTAGATCCAATGGAGTTAAGAAAATCAGAAACTAATTGGAGATTAGTTAAGTTGAATGGTTTCCTGGGTATTGATCTGATGTTGGTTTCGGCTTTCGGGGTTAATACCTAGAGAATTTGTTCACTTGCTAATTTACGGTTAAAGGCTAATGGAATGGAATGTGATTTTGGGTTTATCGTGAACCGTGTTTTAAATGACATTGGTTCTTTAACCTAGTTAAAGATAGGATAAGATTTCCCAAGTTAAATAATCATTAATATTGATATTTGGGAAGATTAAAACCAAGTGGAATTTTAATGCATCTTTAGTTAGATTGAAATGATATCCAGGGGAAGATTAAAGAATAAATTTAAAGAATTTATCTTTGATAAAATTAATGGGAACCTTTCCCAAAGTATAAGAATATTTGAATAAAGGAATATTCTAGATTGCAATGAGGCGTATGTTGTGTTTTTATAGCACTTGTTTATTATATACGCGAGTTATTCAGAAAAACCGGGTTTATCCTATTCTGAATAACTGATTCGATGATATATCGAGGATGAAGACGGTGGTTGATAACGTAGGTCTTCACATCGTTTGGATGATTACTGATGTCTTGATTGGGTTGTACACCCAAGGCGAGGTAATAAGTGGTGATCGTCCAGACGTACTTGGAGATCGAAGGATATGCGAGAGCCTCTCCCCTGTATTGGACATATACGGGAGGAATAAGGTGCCTCCGGTTTCCTTCAGACCCAGAACGAACTTGTAAATGGATGTATGTCTGACATCGGATTTCATTTTGTGTGATTGATTGACATCGGTTGCATAACGCGAATTGCCTGTGTCGCATGCTGAGATGCAAATGATCAAGGCTTCTGTTGAAAAGTAGAGTCTTGTGGTTGATGATCAAAGCACGGCCTTTGTAGCCTCACACCCCGATGTGGACCAGAAACGGGAGAGGACATCAGGGAGGGCATGCGTTTCCTTCTAGCTAGGAGTGGTGTCAGCGTTTTGCACGCCCTGGCAATTTACTTATGTGGATGATGGATAATGAGGCGCCTCGGTTATATCGGTCGATCCGGGGCCGATATAGTCATTTAGCTCATTTATGCCCCATAGGGCGGGGAAACACAGTGTTCAGGCATTTTAATCCACATCGAGTGGACTGGCCCCGACGATCCAAGGCTTGTCTGCGCGCTTGCCTGAGGCTCGGGCTAGAGAGTCTCGAAGCGGTAAGGACAATCCCTTGCCTTGGTTCACAGATGGAAATCCAACTTCCAATACGACATTTTACGATTTTAATTGTAAAACTATATATGGCGACATAGTGGTATGGGGCACTTATGCCATCTATGATTGATACTTATGATAGAAATTGTTTTGACACTATACACTATAGTAATAATAAACATGAAATTTCACGTACCAAGCATTTTTGGCTATTATAAGGTAAAGACTCTATCCTCCGGCTTGCATTGCATTGTGTGATAGGACCTGAGTCTTATAATAGCTTCATTGTTCCTTATTTAGCATTGCGATGTTGTTTTATGCACTGGTATTCTGGGGAGGAAACCCATTCTGTGTTATAGGGCGTGGTCCCGGGATTTACCTAACTTTAAAATAAAGATTAATAACTGTTTTAGTTTTCACACCAATCCCATGACCGACCTGGAGTTTATTGTTTTTAACCTAAACTCTGGGTGCCCCTATTTTCCACACGAGCAACTTGTAGTTTTGGTTTTGCAGATTTGTATTCACAGGATCCTGATTTACAGCTGAAGCGATATTCGAAAAGCTCTATATCCGTGTATTACTTTCAGTTGTGTTTTGTATTATTTTTCCGCTGCATTGTAACTTGTAAATCTATGATATTTAGTAAATGTGTAATATGTAATTCATACTCTATATATTCTTGTATTCCGATGAAATTGTTGTAATAAGCAATGAAATGTTCTTCTGTTTGTGTTCTGATCCATCTTGTCCTCAAGTCAATCCGGTCTTCCTCCTCTCTTCGGAGACCGGGGAAGTTTCGGGTCGTTTCAGTTTGGTATCAGAGTTTCAGGTCGTTCTTCCTCCTCTCTTCGTTCTTCCTCCTCTATTGATTTGGACAATCAAGTATATAAAGATTTTGCATATACGTCTGATCCACGTGTATTCGAAGTTTTAATATACTGGATAGATATAGAATCACACACTAGTCGCACGGAGATGGTTTTGAGGATCGCTATAGCATCATCAGCATTTATGTTCGAGTTTCGAAAGTGGGAAATCTATATATTTCCAATTGACTGGTGTGAGAACCAAAACTAGATAGGGCTTATTGTTGTGATTTGGCATTAAAAATCTGATTTTGGACTATGTATCAAAGTTATGAATTTGAAAAGCTAATCAACTAATTGATTGCTAGTTGTGTTGTTTGATTATCGATTGATTAATTAAAATTTGAACCATTTAGCCAAATTGTACCAAATATTGAACTGTATTAAAAATTGTTTGAAATTGCATGCATATACATGTGTATCCATTGAACAGGTCATTGCAAAGAGGCTAGAGCCGAAGAATAAAATAGTTTGCCCGATAAATAGGTACATGTTTATTGTATTTCTTGGGGTTTTTGATGATTTTATGAGCGGATTGGCTAGTCGCTTAGCTGTTTCTTTTTCTTTTTGGATTGGAGAGGCCTGTATGGCAATTTCGAGATTTTCCCGGTGCTCCCATACAGGGGAGGTTATGGCGAAATTTTTCAAAAATTTAGGGTGTTAGCCAAATTTTTGAAGAATTGGAAAATTCTTAGAAACTGAAAAGTTGAAGAACTTAAGCCATAATGAAAATAATGAAAGTTGAGTTGGTTAGTTAAACAACTTTCAACTCCGTTCTTTTTCGCGGACGAAAAGATTTTAAGTGGGGGAGATTGTAATAACCCAGAAAATCCGAACCAATTTTAATTTTTTTTTGGCAATTTTAATGAATTTTGAATATTTAAAATGATATATTTTAAATAATAACGACGAGAAATTTATTTTGAATAGAATTAGAACGTATATA
Source organism: Allium sativum (assembly GCA_030737875.1). Lineage (NCBI taxonomy): Eukaryota > Viridiplantae > Streptophyta > Magnoliopsida > Asparagales > Amaryllidaceae > Allium > Allium sativum. The sequence continues at coordinate 385,140,514 of CM060915.1, forward strand.
TTTAATTGAATCGACACTAGAATATAAATATTTATTTTTATTTATAAAAGGAGTTGAAAATGGCGCGGTAGTTTAAAAATTCGATTTCAAATTTCAAATGAATGTGCAGGATTCAAAATAAACCAGATTTTAGCTAAACCAAAAATATTAGAATTATTTGAGAATATCTTTCCAACAAATCCGAAAAATTGAAATTTCATAGCGGGAATAAAAAGTTATGCCCAGTTGAAATTTCAGAATAGTCGCTATGGAAAATATAGCCCTTAAAAATGGAAATTCTGCAAACGACCTCCATTTTCGACGAAACCACTTTTGTTGGGTCCGAGATGTCAAGTTATTGATAAATTCCAAAATTCATAATTTTCTGAATCAATTTGCGAGCATGGCAAAAGAAAACGTGTTTTGATAGTTTCAGTCAATTTGGATCGACCAGAAAATGGCCATTTTTCAAACGGTCTCCAAATTTGACGAAATTAGCTATGTTAGGACTGTATCGTCATTACGAAGCTATGACGAAAATTGACTGTAACAACCGAATTGGGTTACAAAACATGTCCCATTACGTTCGGAATGGGGGTATTACGCTAGAGGCGACAGTCGTTGGGTTCGAATTGGAGATCAAACAAAAAAGCAACTTTTTAAGAGAATAAAATAATTAAATTAAATAATATATAATTATATTTCTTTCCTCCCTTCTCATTATACAGTCAACGCCCTCCCCCCAAAAAGGAAAAACCCGATCCTAACCTCAAACCTGCCGCCCCCATATCTAACTGCCATCGTCGGAGGCACTCTCTTCGCGCGCTACGCCAGCCTGGTCACCCTCCCCCTTCTCCTCCCTCTCAAGCGCTCCTCAAAGAACCCTAGCCCCCAGTTCTCCCAATCCCGTCGCTGTAAACCAACCACCGCACTGCTGTCATCCCTGACGCTGAGCCCTACCCACCGCTTGTGCAGACTCCGACCACCCCAGACCCCCCCAGTGCCGTTCTCTCCCCTCTTTCTTCTTGGATCCCCAAACTACAAAAGTCCTAGCCTAAAACCGATGCTCCCCTCCACCTCCTCGCGAAGCCAGCACAAACTAGTCCTCCCCGCTTCCTCTTTCGGATGTGATTTTTTAATTTGAATATATTCATGTAGTTAAAAGTGTTAATTTTTATATCGAATAGCATTGAAAAAAATTCGATTTTTATTGTTTGAAGGGCCATATAAAAATGTGATTTTTATTTCTAAAAGTAGCAAATTAAAACATGATTTTTAGCACATATAAAAGATTTTTATTTAATCAAAGAATAGATTTTTATTTTATCAAAGAATAGATTTTTATACAAGGAAAGACGTGATTTTTATATAAGGAAAGACGTGATTTTTATATAAGGAAAGACGAGATTATTATATAAGTAGCGTTGAAATGAAAAGGTGATTTTTAAATATATGAAGCGCTATTAAAATAAAGATTTTTAATATGAACAGTGTGAAAAAGACTGCATTGGAATTTTGGCCAAATCCAAACAATTCAGAAATATAGAATGGAGGAGTGGAACCCAAAGGTGAGACCTTCTCACTTTTATTTTATTTTCTAGTTAAAATATATACCAGGATGCAAACGGTGCTTAGCAGCATCCGACCCCTGTCGTCCACAGACCATGGACGACTTGTTTGTTTGTTCGATTGTGTTGTGAAAATTGATTGTGTGATGTGGAATGGAATAAAATATTTTATAGTTAAAAATATAATTTTTAGCATGTATATAAAACAAATATTTATAAACAAATCAGATGATTTGTTTATGTACACACATTTGACTGATATTGATTGGGACGATAAATTTTACATATCGTCCAACTGCACAAATAAAATTCATTATTTTTGTGTGAAACCCCACACGGGTATTGGGATGATATATGACATACACTAGTCCCAATAATTAGCTGTATGTCGATTGATTGATTGACAAGCTGTTATAAGCGCTGAATATTTATATTTGATGCTTATGCAGTGTAGAATGCACTTTCGATGATGATTGACTGTATTTGATTGTTGTTGTGTACATGTGAGTATGAAATCCATATAAGTCAAATTATATGGTAATTAATTGTGTCTAGTTCCAGTTCAGAAAGAATGAATATTTAAAATAACGAATATTTTAGAATAATGAATAATATAAAATAATATTCAGTAAAAGATCAAAATCTGATTTTGATGTCTGATTTGGGATGAACATGAATATATTCAAATATATAAAGCCGTGTTGATTAGATATGCGCCATTTTGACGTTAACGATATTTATATCGATTTTATTCATTTTTATAATGAATATCGAAAAGGAATCGATTTCAAAATCTAATGTTTGAAAATACCATCATTTATATATCGATGATATGGAATATTCAATTTTGATTAGAAGTTGGATATGAAGTTTGAACCGTTTTGAAAACGAATTTAAAACGATTTATAAAATACGTTTTAAAATGATATCGATGAAATATGTTTTATATATATTACATATACAGTATAATGGCCTGAATGGAACGCGACAGTTCATGAATTTCGACTATTGACTTCGAATGGACGTTACGGGAGATCCGACCGTCGGATTCTCCAAAAACCAGAACCGTTGGGTTCGTATCGAAAATGGCTTTCTAACGAGTATTAGAGATTTGAAATCTAATGGTTGGATTTGGAATTATGTTCAAATCAAATTTGGAAAAGATCATTGTAAGTGCAGTTCGATAGCTGTTTATGGAAATGCGAGGGCCTCTTGTAACACCCCGTATTTCTGTAACACCCTGTATTTCTGTATTTTTGTTAACACTAAAGTTCACAAATTAAAAAATAACTAATCTAAGATGTGAGAATTAAGGGAAACGGGTTGCGCCATTGTGTTCGTCTCGGAATTCTGGTTGAGATAGAGTCCGAGTTTGCGTGAATTGGACTTCGTATGAAGAAGTTATAACCATCGGAAGTTTCAGAAAATTTAAAACAGATTTCGAAAAATTCAAATTTCAGAGTCAGATAGGCTAGGCGGGAAAATTCCCGCCAGGGCCAGGTCGACCTGGGGGTCGACCATTGGGTCGACCTGGGGGTCGACCATTGGGTCGACCTACCCTGACCAGGTCGACCTGGGGGTCGACTTGCCCCCCCCGGGAAGGTTTGATTGATGACCTATTTGTGACTAGATGCTGACTCATTAGGGTTTCTGATCTACTCTGATTGGCTGGGATTAATTCTGGGTTGATCAGACGACCTAAACTAATCCTAAACTCTATAAAAATATCTATAGACTCAAGCCCTAAAATCAAAATAAAATTAGATTCATGGCCTCCATGCCGTCACCTAGCAACTCAGAATAGCCGCCACCAATTAGAGAGGAAGAAAGCAAATCAAATTCACTTCTTTTCAACTCTAACAACGAATCTTCTCCAAAGGAAAGCTAATTCAAATTCAGAACTCAGAATTCAGAACTCAAGACCTTCTCTGAGTTGTGAGTTCGATTTCTTTAATAAAATAATTAGCAATTTAATTGGATTAAGTTATGATGTGGATTTGGATATGATGTGAATTATTGACCGCATGTTATAATTATGTTGTAAAATTGTGATGTTATCATACATGTTGTAAATTCTATGATGTTATGTTGTGATCATCTATGTTGTGAAGTTACGATGCTATCATCTATGTTGTAATTCTATGATTGGCTTATGTATAATCAAATCATCATGTTGTTCATATGCTAGTTTGGCTATGTTGATTCATATGATAAATCACAAGCATGTATCCAAGTTTAGATTTTGATTAAGACATGAATCATATGCAAGTTGGGGAAAATTATATGTAACCTTACATGTTCCTTGACATCTAGTTTATGTGAAAATTTGATCTAAAGTTAGGCTATGACATGTGTGAGTTCTATGATAAATTCTACATGCTAGTTTGCATATTTAGATGTAAGTTTACACCATCGTTATGTTGCATAAATCACATATGCAAGTTTATATAAATATATGAGTTTGGAATATGAATCATGTTATGCAATTTTATGGTTATTGTCTATGCAAGTTTACACCTTTAGATGTAGATCCATGACATACATGATTTATGCAAGTTTGTGACCATTATCTAAACAAGTTCACACCTTTAGATTTGGATCTATGACATACGTAGTTTTATGCAAGTTGTAACTTTGGCCTATGCAAGTTTTAGATGTAGAACATCATTCACACATGCAAGTTCACCCCTTATGTTTAGATCTAGCTTTATCTATATGTATGTTGTGATGTTTTCTCTTTATTCCATGAGTTAGACTATTCGAGTCTAACGTATATTTTACGTTAAACGAACGAACATACAACGTGGGGCAATGGGGTAATATTAAAAAGATTTAATATTAAGAATTGGCATAAATGCCTTAAATGGCATAAAATAAATTTTTGATGAAAATTGGTATGATTTTGCATACCGTAAATAGATGGGCATAATTGAGTCAATTATGGCCATAGTTAAATTTGGAATTGATTGATAATTTGAATAGGGAAAGTAATTCAAATTGGGGAATGATTAATTAGGTGTAATTAAACGTCTAAGACACGAGGTAGGCTCTTTTGTGGTATAAGACTGCCCGGACCCACCCGGCAAGTCCAGCTGCCACAAATGCCATTCTAATGTGGAAGGTCTTAGGCATAAATTAAATACGTAACAATTGTAAAGACACGAGGTTAGGCTCTTTTGTGGTGTAAGACTGCCCGGACCCGCCCGGCAAATCCTGCTTCCACAAATGCCAGTCTAATGTGGGAGGTCTTTATAAAGTTACGGTCTTAATGAATTAAGAAACACTTAACCAAATAAACATGTAGTGGGACATGAGGGGGTTAACTGGGTGCCTTGGGTGGCATGTGGAATCTAGTGGGTGCCTTGGGTGGCATTTGAAATACGATTAGAAATACTTAACCAAAAATTGAAACATGTAAGTGAACATGAATAAGAAGAGGGTTAAGTGGGATGTACTAGAGGGGACCAAGCTTAGGTGGATAGCTTGTGTCAAGTAATGGGGGCCCGTTTCAACCAGTAACCCATACGTATCTTTGTGGGCTTGACCCAAGTCGAGGACGGGACACGCATACTGGGCTTGGCTGTAAGAGGCCAAATCGGGTTAGCAGTGGCAATGCAAGTCCAGCGGGTTCATATGCGTGTGTGGACCCGGGCTGGTAGGTAAGACATTGTTGCATCGTGTAGTTATAAGCCGTGCATTATTGGTGGTATCGGGTTGCCACTTTGGGGAGTAATACACCCCACTGTGGGGCCAGCATGGGTATCTACGAGTTAGGGAGCCAATCGCTTGGGGGTAGTGGGTACACCTAGTGGAGATAGGGGCAGGTGGCACCTATGAAGGCAACTAGGGGTGCACGAAACTACCATTATCATATTTAAGTTCTGTAGGCGGGATCAACCTTAGGGTAACTAGTGGTGGTGCAGGATAGCAGTGGTGGTGCAGTATAGTAAATATCTTATAGTGGTTTAGGTGCGCTTTAACGTTATCTTAGTTCAACCTTATTTCCTTGTTTACTCTGTCATACTCAATTGTTCACATCCATTTCCATATTTTCCAACTTATGCCTTGGCCTGGTTATTTTGGGTAATTATATTGTTAAGGTTATCGCACTCGCCAGACTTTATGTCTAACCCCCTTTGTTTCCTCCTCTTTTCTTCTTTTCCCCCTAGGTGCTCAGGTTGGAACTAGCACCAGTGGAGCTTGATTTTGGACAGTTGTATTTCGTGCTTTTAGAAGGTTGCTTGGATTGCTGAAGTAAAGTTCAGCCTCTCTTATTTATGGCTATTTTGTACTGGGGTTATGTCTTTCAATTTATGTACTTTGAGTTGGTCAAGATGGATATTATGTACTTTGACTCTGGTTTTGATGATGTAATCAGACTTATGTATTTTCCGCTGCAATGAAATAAAGTTTTAAAGTTTTAGTACTGTTTATATCTGTCTTGTTGTTAAGTTTCTGTTCTATACACACTTAAAATGCTCCATGAAAGTTAATGCACTCCCTTTATGAGTGATATTAATGGATGTGGGGTGTTACACCTCTCCCATGTATTGGACATATGGGGGAGGAATAAGGTGCCTCCGGTTTCGTTCAGACCCAGAACGAACTTGTAAATGGATGTGTCTGACACGGATTTCATTCTGTGTGATTGATTGACATCAGTTGCATAGCATGAATTTCCTGTGTGGCACGCTAAGATGCAAATTTTCAAGGCTTCTGTTGAAAAGCCGAGTCTTGTGGTTGATGATCAAAGCACGGACTTTGTGACGTAGCTTTTTGTAGTGTTAATTCGCGAGCCTCACAACCTTGTGTAGACCAGAAATGGGAGAGGACATCAGGGAGGGCATGCGTTTCCTTCTAGCTAGGAGTGGTGTCAGCTTTTTGCACGCCCTGACATTTTATTTATGTGGATGATGGATAGCGAGGCGCCTCGGTTATATCGGTCGATTCGGGGCCGATGGAGTCATTTGGCTCTTTATGCCCCATAGGGCGGGGAAACGTAGTGTTCAGGCATTTTAATCCACATCGAGTGGATCGGACCTGACGATCCAAGGCTTGTCTGCGCTTGCCTGAGGCTTGGGCTAGAGAATCTCGAAGCGGTAAGGACGATCCCTTGCCTTAGTTCACAGATGGAAACCCAACTTCCAATACGACATTTTGTGGTTTTAATTGTAAACCTATATATGGTGACATAGTGGTATGGGGCACTTGTGCCGTCTATAATTGATACTTATGATTGAAATTGTTTTGACACTATACACTAAAGTAATAATAAAACATGAAATTTAACGTACCAAGTAATTTTGGGTATTATAAGGTAAAAACTCTATCCTCCGGGTTGCGTTGCATTTTGTGATGGGACCTGAGTCTTATAATAGCTTCATTTTTCTTTATTTAGCATTGCGCTGTTGTTTTATGCATTGGTATTCTGGGGAGGAAGTGGTCCCTGGATTTACCTAACTTTAAAATAAAGATTAATAACTGTTTTAGTTCTCACACCAGTCCCATGACTGACCTAGAATAAACTCTGGGTGCCCCTATTTTCCATACGGGTAGCTTGTAGTTTTGGATTTGCAGATTTATATTCACAGGATCCTGATTTACAGCTGAAGCGATATTCAGAAAGCTCTGTATCCGTGTATTACTTTTAGTTGTGTTTTGTATTATTTTTCCGCTGCATTTAACTTGTAAATCTCTGATATTTAGTAAATGTGTAATATGTAATTCATACTCTGTATATTCTTATATTCTGATGAAATTTTTGTAATAAGCAATGAAATGTTCTTCTTTTTGCGTTCTGATCTGTCTTGTCCTCAAGGCAATCCATTTTTCCTCATCTCATCGGAGACCGGGGAAGTTGCAGGTCGTTTCATGGATCTTGTTTTTTCCTTTACAACTCTAATCCCTTTCTTGTCCATCACTTTCCTCCGCTCTCTAGACCTTCTTCCTTCTAGTCTGGTATTTTGTCCACTATTCATCGTGTCAAATCTCTTTTTCATGTGAATATTAGTAATGGGGAAAATTGCTTATTTGGTTTGGACAGTTGGAATGGGTAGCTTCCTTTCTCCATGTTATTCCCGAACTTATCCTCTCTTAATCTCTGCAGCCCACTTTTTGTTTCTGCTGCTTTGGATCTCGGCCCATTGGGCTTTTGTCTTCCTTCCTTTTTTTGGGCTAAATACTTTATATGATATATCCTCAATTGGGTCAATTCTGCACTCCTCCCGCTTATCTCACGGCCAAGACACATTCATATGGGCTTTGGGCCCAACCAATTTTTTTTCTGTCACATCCTGTTACAAATATATTACCCATCCAGGCTGTTGTTTCTCCTTCTCCCACATCTAGAAATGCCACATTCCTCCTCGTGTTATTCTCTTCCAATGGAGTTTGATTCATGGTCGAATTAATACCAAGGACATGATCCATCGCTTTAACATCAACGTCGATTCCAAATGTGTGCTTTGTAATCATCAGGACGAATCTCTTTACCATTTGTTCTTTGATTGTGATTTCTCATTCGTGGTATGGGCTGCAATCAGCTCATTTCTGCTCGGCTCCATTCCTTCATTTCGGTCTTTCTTTGAATATTGGCAGCACAATCTTCCTGACCGAAAGCTCGATTCCCTGGTGGCTTTCATCTCCTGGAGTATCTGGTTAGAACGAAATGCTCACATCTTTGGTGGACCCAAGAAGCACTTGCTTGGAACATGTTATCACATTCTATACCTTTTCAAACTGTGGACAGGCTCTGGAAGGCTCAGATGCTTCAGGCTTTCGCTTCCTAGGTCCCCGTCTCTAGGGACGCATGGCAACAGCTCACTGTTCCCCTGCTGATGTTATGCTTATGGGTTTCTAGTGCTATGTATTGTATTATATGGGTTGTGCACTTTTATTTGCAACTATATGTTGCCTCTGTTTATATTATGTGATGTATTTTGGCTTGCTTTAAGGACGAATATGTCTTAGACTTTGCTGTCACTGGTTGGGCCTGTCAACCAGATTATATTTCTAGCTACATACACACACACACACACATATATATACTTATATATATATGCACAATCATCCGTGTAGCACTGTGCTACACACCCGTCTTCCTCAAAAAGTTCATTGGTTTTGAATGGTAATAATCTTCGGATATTTCAATATTAGATTCCATAATTATACAGATATTGTTTGAGGAATTTGGAAGACTTTATATCGTTATTAACTATATGGTATTTGTGATTTCAGAATTTAATGTTAAATATAAGTCGATATGATTTTTTTAAATCCTTATATTTGATATCAATTTGGATTTTTGGGTTTGTCATGAACGATGTGTTGAATAACATATATTCTTTAACCCAGCTAAAGATAGGATTGGCTTCCAAAGTTAAGTAGTAATAGAATAACGATTTAAAGATTTAAAAATAAGTTAGAGTTTTAAATAATTAGTTAAATAAAGATTGAATGAATGAAAAAGGGATTAATGAAGGTAATTAGAACTTACCAACAAATATGTAGATATGGATTAGGGGTAAGGAGCTAATCACATTATATCGTAGGAGGAAATTGCCCTACACCAATAGATTAGGAATGGTGTCTTCCTTTGTGTTCTATTAAGTGGATAGGAATGAGATTTTTATTTAGGTAATAACCTTTGTGTTAAGGTTTAATTTTTTTTTTGAAACTGGGTATAGCTTTTATTAAGGTTGTTTCATCCCAAAAAGAATCCCAATAGGCTAGATGATTACAACCGCTAGTTATAACAAACAAGTTAATAATCGACAACTCATCACATTTACTATCTATTAACCCTGTATATCCAAAAAAGAATAAAACTTATGATATCCCGGTATATCCTCCACATGATTTAAAGATGTGTTAGTTATTCGAAAAGATCGGGTTTTTTGACCCATTCTGAATAACTATGCGATGATTATTGAAGATATTGAAGACGTTGGTTCAAGACCGGAATTCTTCACATCGAAAGGACTGCTTCTAAATGTGTCGGGTCATACACCCAATATAAGGTTATATTGTGACAGTGGTCCAAACATACTTGGAGATTTTCTTTATTTGCAAGGGTCTCTATCCATTTGTTGGACGAGGAACAAGGTGCCTTTGGATTCATTTAGTGTAACACCCACACTTTTCTATGCCCAAATTTCGACAAAAATCATAACTCGCACACATCCAAGCATGGAGCATGTAAATCTGGTACCTGCAATAAATGAGCATGAGCATAATCAGAGTATGATAAGATAACTCACACAATGGAAACAAAATAGGATAAACTAGTATTAACTCAAGCAACTACCTTTTTTAAAGTAAGTTAATTTGCCAATACCGAGCATGAGAGAAAACCAGAACCGAAAGCCAAACTAAAACACCCATGAGAACCCGACCTTCTCTAGAAAACCTGGGGTTGTAAAGAGGAGGGGGTCAGAACAACAAAATTCTGGTGAACAGGAAATGTACAACACAGATTATAATCCACAGATGTATTCCGTTTGGTTCAACCCAAGCTGTATTCTTATCAAGGTTAGTGATTCTAACCTAACCTTGTATATGTTTACGCATGACTCTACTTAGAGAAGGTCGGGTTCTCACGGGTGTTTTAGTTTGGCTTTCGGTCCTCGTTCTCTCTCATGCTCGGTATTGGCAAAGTGACTTATTTTTAAAAAAGGTAGTTGTTTGAGTTAATACTAGTTTATCCTATTTTGTTTCCATTGTGAGTTATCTTATTGTACTTTGATTATGATCATGCTCGTTTAGTGCAGATACCATATTTACACGCTTTATGATTGGGTGTGTTTGAATTTCGATTTTTATCGAAATTTGGGCACAGAAAAGTGTAGGGTGTTACATTTAGACCCAGAACGGACTTGTAAATGAATGTGTGTCTGACGTTGTATTTTCTGGCATAACCAATTGGTTTCTATTGATGTTATATCATTTGGTGGTGGAGAATTTATTATCTTAGCTTATGTAATGAACTGGAGTTTCGACTCTGAAATTCGACATAAAACCCATGTCAACTATTCATGCTTCGAACATAATTGATCGTTAATAGAAAGAAGTTAGATGGTGAGAATAGATAGAAAGAAGTTTAGAATAGAAGAATAACAAGAAGATCACAACAGAACAAAATCAAAATAAACACGAATCTCAAAGCACAACGAATAAAATATATTATATAACATAACTTTTGAAATACAAACTTATAACTGTATATACATGCTATGCAGGAATAAACAGTAGCCATAAAATGTGTAAGCCGCCTGCTCCAAGCTCTTCCAAGTATATCTATAAAATCCTGACTACTTGACTGCCCGTACAAATTTAGGCATCCAAGAGTCTAGGGTAAAACAAAATAAACTCTAGCTTAGTAATGGGACTGGTGTGAGTAAACTCCAACCACTTAGTTTAACTTTTAAAATCCTTTTAAAAGAAAAGATAATCATAAGACTGATCCACACATAACACGGATGGTGTTTACCTTACGCACATTCTTTAGAATCAATACTCTTCTGATATTATAATATTGTCTAATTCAAATAAATAGAAATCTAGCAGAACGCTTTCATCTCACGTTCCACATACATAATATATAATCAAAAACAGCGGGCGCTTATTTGGTAATGGATTCCAACTGGAAAGGTATGGGACCACCTTCCGACAATGTATCTCTAGAGAGGAATACACCGGGTTCAATAAGAACATCTTGCAACCGAGGAAAAACATGACCGGTCACTCATTTCGCTTGAGTGTACTGAATGCATTATCACCAACGGTTGGGATCAGCAACCTTTTCCCTAAAGGGACAACATTGAGATAGATTAAAGAAGAAAATGGATTTTCTCTACATCAGGTGACAGTACACCCTAATTGGGAGTTACCCACTTAGCTATGCGACCTACCTAATTTTATACCATTTACCGGTTGTGCGGCTTGAGGTCATAATGTATCTTTTTGACAGATCACACCTTTATTTACTTTGAATGCCACATTATACCCGCGAAATCACAAATTGATTTCTCGAGAAATACCACAGGTATAAAGCTAAGAGAAATGAATTCCTCCGTCACCAAACATAAACACGTTTAAAGAGATCAACTTACGCAATCTATTAGATATACTCTATCAGATATTCTTCCATACCAGTTGTCCTGGGACTGGACAAACCGAAGGCACTATTCTATAAACCTATCTTAGGCAATTTCTACCTAGGGTTTGCCAGAACAGCCCTTGCATAATGTTAACGGGCTTTTCGGACCGCCCGTCAAGGCATAATGATGTGGTAGATTCACACCCGAAGTACTTGAACTGGACCAATCAATAAAGCCCGACATCTCAACTCATTCTCCTCGTCAGGCACGGCCCAAAAGGAGTCCGATGGACCAAACATGATCAGCCATGTTGCATTCGGTTGAAGTCCCAAAAAAGGCCAGAAGACTAGCTCGGTCCAGGTCCTTTCTTTCAAGTTACCCAAGTTAGAAAGATCCAGTGACAATTCACGTCGATAGTTCAGAGAGAATACCTATTCTTTAGGAGATACTAATTCATTCAGCAATGACTATTCTTTCGGATCCTACAGCACGTGTCCTAGACGGCCAAATATTGTGTTACTTATAAATACCCTTTTCAGCTCAAAAAAAAAGAGGGGGTTGGCTTTAAAATATATATATTGTAATCTCTTGTAATTATTCTGTCTGATAATTGGACTATTATATAGAGAGATTATAAAGTGGATGTAGGCTCATTAACGCTGAACCACTATAAATTTGTGTGTAATCTTTCTCATTTTTTATACCATCATTATTCTTCATTGATTCTCTACAAAATCTTTTCTTAGGGTGTTATACCAATATTGGGTGTCAACACTTTGGTGCTTTCACTGAGAACTGACATTCTCATATCAATCCAGATTTTTTGTTCTACTTTCAGATCACCAAGTCCAAGACGAAAATATTACTTTCATTTTTGCATTAATTTGGCTATAGCTGGAAAATCAATCCGCAATACTGGAAAAAATTTGTAGGTAGGAACATCTGCAGCAGCCGACGGGTTGACCGCCCCTGAAAATGCTCCAGATCAGCTTGCATTACTTCCCGGGATAGACTCAGCACCATCTTCTGCTTTTGCCACCTGAGACGAGTTTACGGCTGTGATAGATCGGCTTAACGAAACTATGGATGCCTTAAAAGTCCATGCTCAAGAGAATGTCGTGATGTGGAAAGACATGACTCACATGGCGAGAGAATGGAAGGAGTTCAGAAACCAAGCCCAAGAGGTCCGGGACCATCAACTCCCTCCTCCTTAACTAGATCAAGTATCAGAAGGCTCTTCCTCATCCATGGAAAGTAGAGACCCGCATCGGTCTCGGCGCCCATTAGAAAGAGCTGAAAATGTCCGATAGTTGCCTCTTGAGAGACGTCAAGACCCGCCAGGGGAAGGCAACTAAGCGCAAGCTGACCAAGCCGAGGTGGAAATTGTTGATCCCATAGCCCCGCAGGACCGGGAGTCATCCCCTCCTGCAAATCAAAATGCTGCTCAGGGAGATTGGGTCCCCATTCATCCGCCTCAGAATCTTATGATTGACCGAGAAATCCGAGGAGGAAGAAGGAATGCCCGGACAACATTTCCTGATGAAAGGGCTCGAAGAGGTCAATCTGTTGAGGAAGTCGACCCAGACATGGTCGTTCCACCAAATCTGGCAGCCATGGTACGACAGATTATGAACGACAATCGCGGGCATAGGAATGAGAATTGGGGATTCGATCGAAGCCATGCATCGTTCGCTGACGACATTTTACAAGCAGAGTTCCCCAGGAGATTTAATATGCCCCAGATGAACCAGTACGATGGAACATGTGACCCACAGCAGCATCTGTTGATATATTCCTGGAACATGGAAGTTGCAATGGCCCCTGACACTATCAAGTGCAAGGCTTTTCTAATCTTTCTAAGTGGAATAGCACTTATGTGGTTTGTACGCCTGCCCATGAGTTCGGTTACTAGCTTTAAAGATTTGAGTGAAAAATTTCTAACTCGGCTCTGCCTCTACGCTACCAAATTGAAGCATGTTATGGCTCTCTCAGCAGTTAAGTATGGAAGAGGTGAATCCCTGAGGAATTATCACAATCGATTCAATCGGGCTGCTACTAAAGTCAGCAACCCCAATTATGAAACTGTTTTGATGGCCATGGTCGACGACATCAACAAGCGAACAAAGTTCGGAAAATGCTTGATTGGAAAGCCACCAACCACGATTGAGGATTTTTATGAGAAGGCCCACATCCAACTAAGGTAAGAAGATGCACAACTAGAAGAAGAGGATGGGTCGAAAAATACATTTGTTCCGTCAACCCAAAACAATGTCGCAGTCAAACAATCTAGGGATAACTCGGGGAAAGTGGACGTAAATGTTGAAAATCGTGGCAAGGGAAATCAAAGGAGACCAATGGGGATTCAAAACAGAGGGGGAGCACCCAAAAGCGCCCCTAGTTCCAGGTATTTGATGCATACACGGCCTTGAACGACACATTGGAGAATATTTATCTCGATACCTTCAGTATGGTGCAATATAAGAAACCACACCCACGAGAGCCCATAGAGAAGGAACGAGCGACCGGGAAATATTTCCTATTCCATAATATTTACTGGCATACGACCAATGAATGTCGACATCTAAGGGATATCGTTGAGAAGTTGATTCGAAGGAAAGCTTGATGAATACACGACAACTCTGAGGGATATGGACAAGGAACAGTGGTGCCAAAACAGAACCAGGATTCATCTCGCGCAACTCCCCAGGAGAAAGGAAAGGGGATTATTATTAATGCCATTGTCGGAGGACCACATCTGACAGTTCATAGCATTGGAGCCATGGAGCGATACGTCAACTCTGCGAAACACCCTAATGCTGAAGAAACAAATCCCTATGAGGCCGCATGTCCGATTAAACAAAGAATAATAATAGGGGACGATATTATCTTCCGCGACTAGGAATCGGACAGTATAGAAGTACCAACGATCGACCCACTGGTAATAACAGCCATTATTGGACCAGCCATGGTCTGAAAGGTTCTGGTTGACAATGGAAGGTCAGTGAACATCCTATTCAAACAGGACTATGGCAAAATGAACTTGGAGTTAAAGGATTTGGAGCCATATGACGGCCAGATACGTGGTTTCAATGGGTTTCCACCGAGACCACCGGTCATGTCAAGCTATCTGTGGAATTGGGAGATGAATATCGTCGAAGAGTCAGTATTTTTCCGTTTGTCATGATGAATATCAACTCGCACTACAATGCTTTTTTGGGGCGACCCGCCCTAGTGGTATTTAGGGCGTGCATCGCCCCCTGGTGCTTCCTTTTGAAGTTCCCCACTGATAGTGGAGTTGGAACGGTATGAGGAGACTAGGTAATAGGTCGAGCTTGTTACTTGGTAGAATGGAAGGAATTACGGAGTAGTGGTAGCAAAGAGTCTGAAGAATCCTCTCCCCCCGAGGAGGGGAAAGAAGCATAGCAATTAAAGAGAATGCCCCGACTAGGACCGTCCATTTGTGAAGTCGAAGACATTGACCCACGAGAGGACGATGAGTCGGGGTGTAGAAAGGTGGCCCCAAACGAGGCTACCATAGAAATTCTGATCGACGAGAGCGACCCCACCAAGGTCCTAAAGATTGAATCCCACCTTGATTCCCTCTAGACGAGGGAACTGACTGAGTTCCTCCAAGCAAACCTGGACGTGTTTTCATGGACCCATGCTGACATGTGTGAGATTTCACCTTCCATTATAACCCATTCCCTCAGCATCAACCCAAAATATACTCCGATAAAGCAAAAGAGGCGAATGCTTAGCCTGATGGGTCAGCAGCCTTGAAAGAAGAAATTAGGAAGCTGCAAGCCAATGGGTTTATTCGGGATTTGACTTATCCTGACTGGATAGCAGACCTGGTACTTGTGAAGAATGCTAATGGCAAGTGGAGAACTTGCATTGATTTTTCCAACTTAAATAAAGGTTGCCCAAAGGACAACTTCCCATTGCCTAGGATTGATTGGTTGGTCGATTCGACAGCTGGGCATGTGCTACTTTCGTTCATGGATGCATACTCAGGGTACAATTAGATTGTAATGCATGTTCCTGACCAAGAACATACCCGTTTCGTCACTGATCTTGGTCTATACTGTTATATGGTAATGCCCTTCGGCCTGAAGAACGCAGGGGCGACCCATCAAAGGCTAGTCAACCAGATGTTTCACGACCAGATAGGAAAAACAATGGAGGTATACATGGATGATATGTTAGCGAAGTCAAAACAATCGTTCATGCACGTGAATGATCTCTCGATGATGTTTGGCATTCTCCGAGGAATATGGCATGAGACTGAATCCCTTAAAATGCTCTTTTGGAGTTGCTTCGCACAAGTTCCTGGGACTTATTATGAGTTCCTACGGAATGGAAATTAACCCTGACCAGATTTCGGCCCTCAAGGGCATTCAGGAACCTCAACAGATCAAGGATGTTCAAAGTATAGAGGGTAAGGTAGCAGCAATGGGTCGGTTCATTTCGAAAGCAACTGATAAGTGCCTTCCCTTCTTTGAATTTATTAAAAAAGGGAAGTGAAACTTTGCCTAGACGCCTAACTGCGTCGAAGATTTCCAGAATCTGATCGATCATTTGGGAAAAAACCTATTCTCTCTAAGCCTATCGACCATGAAGTCTTGTTCGTTTATTCAGCAATATCCGCACATGCGACTAGCTCGTTCTTGATCCACGAAGAGGAAGGAGTACAACGACCAGTTTACTATGTAAGCAAAAAATTGATGGGAGCCGAGCATAATTATCCGAAAATATAAAAATTCGCTTATGGCCTATTATTGAGTCAAGGAAGCTTCGACACTATTTTCAAGCCCATCCAATTAAGATATTTACGAACCAAACCCTTCGGCAAATCTTGCAACGACCCGAGGCAAGTGGGAGGCTGCTAAAATGGAACATTGAATTGAGCCAATTTGACTTGGCTTCCGTCCCACGAAGGCCTTGGCCGATTTCATAGCATAATTTACTACTCCGAAAGATGAAGATCAGAGCGGTGGTCCCGAGCCCACGAAGGCCGGACCGGAACCAGTCGTTTGGAAGCTACATACGGATGGAGCCCGAAACAAACGACGCTCGGGAGCCGGCATAGTATTGCTATCTCCCGAGGGATGGTCAGTTTACTATGCTTTGAGGTTAGACTTTCTAGCAACTAATAATGATTCTGAGTATAAGGCACTGATTGTCAGGCTTAAACTTGCGAGAGACTTGAAGATAACATCGCTTGAGATTTTTTATGATTCATAACTGGTAGTTTGCCAAGTTCGAAAGGAATTTCTCACCAAGGGAGATCGGCTAAGCTCTTACATTAAAGAAGTTGAGAAATTGTTGCAAAGTTGCAACCGATATAGCATTTCCCATATTCCAAGAGGGGAGAACCAGAAGGCAGATAGGTTGGCAAAATTAGCTAGTTTAGACCATCCGGGCGAGACATAGCTGGTTCCTATAAAAACCTTGAGTGTACCAAGTATCGAGCAGACGGAAGTCGACCCAGCTGATGTTGAACCCGAAAGAGAATCATGGATGACTCCCATCAAAAATTTCCTCCTCCAGGATAGTATGTATGTTCACCTTATTATCATACAAGTTTATGTTTATGCCAAGATGATAATTTTAGTTATGTACCCATTATTTTCCCTATTATCCTTTATGACTAGGCTATTGTCTAGCCTAGGCATGTTGCCAATTTTGTGAGGGCGCTAGTTAAGGAACGGAGGAACAAGGGTTATAATTGGCATAATTTGAACATTAAAATTTATGGACATGTAATTCAAATTATTGGGTAAAATAGGTATTGACACCTATTAAAGGAAAGGATCAATTAATTGATTAATCAATTAAAAATGGAATGTCTAGTTATTACAATTAGGAATTGTGATTGTAGTTATAACACAAGGTTAGGTTGCATTAGTGGTGGAAGTCTGCCCGGACCCAACCGTCATATCTAGTAGCCACTAATGGTAAACCTAATGTGGGAGATCTAAGTACGTAAATACGGATAGGGCTATGTCACGAGATTAGGCCCAACTGTGGAATAAGTCTGCATGGACCCGACCAGCATATTTAGCATCCACATGTTGTCGGCCTATTGTGGGAGATCTGGCCATTATGAAGCCATAAATGGACATGGTAAAGAATTGGACTACTTAACCTAAGTTAATCAATAGGGATTGTATGAACTTAAATTTAAGTTGGGGGTTAAGTAAACATGGTTGAGGGGTGGATTAAATAATCTGAAGAAGGGATGGGTAATATTCACATATAGGTCCATAAACTTAGTGTAATTAAAGACACCTAGTAGTATACATAATTGCTGGAAATAATAAGGTTATGTAATTAAAGACACCTAGTGGTATACATAATCAGTGGAAATAATAAAGTTATGTAATTAAAGTCACCTTTTAGGGTAGACATAACTTGTAGAAGTGATAGGGTTATGTAATTAAAGACACCTATAGTTAAGCATAACCGGTTGGAAGATTTGGGGTTATGTATCAAAGGCACCTGTAGGTAAGCGTAACCGGTAGACATAAACAAGGCTATGTAATTAAAGACACCTAGTGGTATACAGAGTCAGTGAAAACCTAGTGGGGGATACAAGACAAAGGGGAGAGCTTGTATCATATTGTGTAGGACCCATTTCAGTCAGTAACCCGGAGTAGGTATCAAACAAAGTACTCCGTACTAGGTGGAGAAGGGGCACACTTACTGACTGATTGTACGAGATCCAAACGTAGAGGATGGTGTGGGCGGCGCAAAACGACTGAGCCATCTGCGTGCATGAGACGGGAAAAAGGGGATAAGATGACCATGACACCTGTAGATATGGTTGTGCACATTGTTTCAACGAGGGGTTGCCACTTTAGGAAGTGATACCTCCTACTGTAGGGCTAGCACAAGGTATCTACGTGGGTTAGGGAGCCGATCGATCAGGGTAATAGTTAGGATACACTTGGACGTATACCCAAGTCTACCACCTTATAGTTGAAGGGATCATCTCTTTCTGGATATAGTAGTAACAGTGCAGAGTAACCACTAGTGAGGCATGTACACCTTATCTTGATTACCTTGTCAAACCTACCATTTATGTAGTGATCTCTCTCTTATCCACTTTATATGCCTATCATGTTACTTTTATTTATCTACTGGCTAAAAGGGACTGGACTCGCCAGACTTTATGTCTGACCCTTTTTGTTTCTCCATCTTTCTTCTGTTTCCCTCCCAAGTTCACAGGGAGGAAACACCCAGGCTTAGTCAGGATTCAGATATTTCTGAAGTATGACTCAAGTTCTTGTCTCTACTATGGCTTAACTCTCTCAATTGGGGAATTATGTTTTTATATTTTATGTACTCTGATGATGCAAGACAGAAGTTATTTTATTGTAATGGTTTTTGTGACTTATGGTATTGTGGACCACAATATTTTGATTAAAATAAAAATTTAAATTTCCGCTGCTATCTTATTTATATATATCTTGTAATTATTCTGTGTCTGATTACCTATAATGCTACACGGAACTTAATGCATTCCCTTAGTGAGTGACATTAACGGACGTGGGGTGTCACACTTGGTATCAGAGCTGAAGGTTACCAGATTAGGTAAAAGTTTTTGAAAATTATTCTTAAAAAAGTTTTAAAAGAAATCATTTTCAAAATCAAAAGTCTATTTTGAAAAACATTCCCCAAAAGGCCATATGTATTATCCTTCAGTCCTTTATCTAAATTTCTTCCTTTTCCCTTTTTCAGCATGTCTGGGGAACAAAACATCCCTAATATCCCAGAGGGTGTCACTATACCCGGATGGTTTCATAGGTGTTTGGAGACCACGGGGCCGGCAGAAGGCCAAAGAGATGTTCCTCCCCCGGCTGCACCAGTCTTTCCTCCTCCTCCTCCCTCTCCAAAGGCAGATAACTTTGCCAAAGATCTGCAAGGACTTTCGTGCTATGGGAGGGAAGCCATTCCATGGGAACGAGACATTCGTGGAAGCTCATAATTGGCTTAAGGAGACTGAGGACTTATTCATAATCTTTGAAGCAGAGGACTGAAGAAAGATTCAGTTAGCTGCTTGGCTATTGAAGGACGAAGCCTCCTTTTGGTGGGAAGTCACCCAAGCTGAACGTCAGGTGGAAACTTGGGAAGATTTTAAACAGACGTTCGAAATGAAATTTCTTTCCCAAGCTGAAAGCAGCATGCAGATGAAGAGATTTTTAGCACTCAAAGAAGGAAACTTGACGGTGAAAGAATATGTGAACAAATTCAACCAACTAGCAAGGTTCGGCTTAGAGTTGGTGGATACGCCGCACAAAAAGGCTTTGTGGTTTACTAAAGGGCTGAATGAACCCCTTCATGGGTTAGCCATGTCCCATATTCCAATGGGGCCACCTTTGAAAAACTTGTCAATATGGCCCTGATGCATGAGGAGGACAAGGTAGAGAAGAAGGAGGTGAAGGCTGAGGGAACATCGCAAAATAGGAAGGTGTGGCCCAAGATGGGGCAACAGCAATGACATCAACAGAAGAAAGGAGGGAAAAATGATAAAGGTAAGGATAAGAGAAAATGTCATCATTGTGGGAGGGAAGGTCATCTGGTTAAATATTGTAAGCAAAGGAAGAATTTTTGCTTCCATTGTGGAGAGGTTGGACACTTTGCTAAAGAGTGCCCGAAGAAACGGGGATCACATGGACAAGGTCAAAGGGCAGGAAATTCTGGAGGGCAGGTGCATGCTTTCGCGACCAATGCTCCTGATAGAGGTAGAAAAATTTCTGTGGAAGGTTTAATTTCTCTTTTAAACCATCCTATTAGAACACATTTTGATTCTGGTGCCTCACATTCATTTATATCAAGGTATGTAGTTGAATCTTTGCACTTTATCACTAGCATGGTAGTAGATCCCGTAGTTGTTTCAAACCCCATTGTTGGTTCGGCTCGTTATCTATGATTTTTCGGGGTTTGAAAATATCTGTGTTAGGCGTCGAGTTTGAATGCGATACGTATGTACTCGAGTTTACGGGCTATGGGTTGATTCTAGGAATGGATTGGCTTACCACTTATGGTGTCATTTTGGATTGTGAGAAGAGGGTTGTTAGGCTTCTGACTTGTCATGGGAGAACTCGAGAGATTTCGTGTGACCCACAAGGGTCGGTTATGCTTAGTTTCCTAGAGTCTCTAGATGCATCTATCGACGTTCTGCAATCTGTTCTAGTAGTCCTAGATTTTTCCAATGTTTATGATGAGGTTCAGGGTTTGCCTCCGAGGCGCGAGATTGATTTTCGTATATATCTGGTGGATAATGCAACCAATTGCATTACCAGTGCACCACATGGCTTCAAGGGAAAGGAGGGAGCTAAATAAGCAAGTAGGGGAGCAACTTGAGAAAGGGTTTATCAAACGAAGCATATCTGAATGGGGTGCTCCAGTAGTATTCACAACTAAGGCAGATGGTTCGCTTTGTTTGTGTGTTGATTATAGGGAGCTAAATAAACTCACTAAGAAGAATAGGCTCCCGCTCCCGAGGATTGATGATTTATTTGATCAGCTTGTTGGTGCCTTAGTATTTTCCCAGTTAGTCTTGGCCACGGGGTTCCATCAGTTGAGGATGGCTGAGGACAACATTGATAAGACCGCCTTTAGGACTCTAGACGGTTTCTTTGAATGGCTAGTTATTCCTTTTGGGCTGACGAATGCACCCACCTATATTGTCGATCTGATGAGTAGGGTGTTTCGGGAGTTCCTAAATAAGTTTATGGTAGTCGTTGTCGATGATATTTTGGTCTTCTCCAAAAGCGAAGAAGAACATGCCCAGCATTTGAGAGAAGTTTTGAAAACTCTTCGTAACCATCAGCTTAAAGCAAAGCTCTCCAAATGCCATTTTTGGAGAAAAGAGGTGAGATTCTAAGGGCATGTGGTCTCCAAAGAAGGGATAGCTGTAGATCCCACGAAGGTGGTTGCAGTGCAAGATTGGCAGGTTCCTAAAAATGCAACCGAGGTGAGAAGATTTCTTGGGTTAGCAGGTTACTATAGGAAGTTCATTAAGGACTTCACAAAGATATCATCCCCACTTACCAGGTTGACAAAGAAGAACTTGGCATTCTCATGGGATATAGACTATGATATTGCTTTCCAATGACTGAAGAGGGCTCTGACAACAGCCCCAGTCTTGACCTTGCCTGACGGGAATAAGGTGTTTATTGTTTACACTGATGCGTGTGGTAGAGGGCTTGGTGCGGTTCTAATGCAAGAAGGGAAAGTAGTGTGTTATGGGGGTAGACAACTGAGAGTTCATGAAAAGAACTACCCCACCCATAATCTGGAGCTAGCTGCCATAGTGTTTGCATTAAAGACGTGGCGTCGTTATTTGCTTGGGGAGAAGTTCGACTTATACACCAATCATAAATCTCTCAAGTATCTGTTCTCGCAGAAGGATCTCAACTTAAGGCAATAGCGGTGGATGGAGTTTCTAGCTTCTTATGATTTTGATATTTATTATACCCCTGACAAGGGTAATGTGGTGGCAGACGCACTAAGTAGGCGAGGGTGGCCTTGAGTCCTCTGTTTGTGGAAAGAAAGAACTTGGAGTTCATATCAGCTTTTGATTTTAGACCCTCCATCGAGATTTTGCCTGATTTGTTTGCATCCTTGGAGATATGACCAACTCTTATGGACCAGATAGGAGCTTCGCAACAAGGTGACCCACAGATTCTAGACATCATGGATAAGCTCAGAAGAGGGTAGACTTCTAGTCACCTCAGCATATATGCCATAGATGAAAAGGGGTGGTTGCGACGAGATGGAAGGCTTTGTGTTCCTTAAACTAAAGCTTGATAAAGGCAGTCCTAGAAGAACCCTACCATTCTAAGATGACCATTCATTTAGGCGACGATAAGATGTACAGGGACATGAAGAGGGTTTTCTTTTGGGCTGGGATGAAGAAAGATGTAGCCGAATTTGTTTCCCAATGTTTAGTTTGCAAGCAAGTTAAAGCTGCACAAAAGAAGCCCGGTGGTTTACTTCATCCTTTGGAGGTTCCTCAGTGGAAATGGGAGAGCGTCTCTATGGATTTCATTGTTGGTTTTCCTAGAACGAAATAAGGCAACACCAGTAACTGGGTGGTGGTAGATAGACTCACTAAGAGCACTCACTTTATTCCAGTTAAGAGTAAGAGGACGACATCATGGTTAGCAGCAATTTATGTCCGAGAGATAGTTTGTCTTCATGGAGTTCCTTCCAGCATCGTGAGCGATCGAGACCCCATCTTTACCAATGAATTTTGGAGGAGCTTGCAGGAAGCATTAGGTACACAGTTGCGTTTGAGTACCGCTTATCATCCTCAGACCGATGGGCAAACGGAGAGGGTGAACAAAATTCTAGAAGATATTTTAAAGCTGTGTATCCTAAACTTCGGAGGAACTTGAAAAGAGCATCTTCCTTTAGTAGAGTTTGTCTATAACAACAGCTGTCAAGCCAGCATCGGCATGGCACCCTTCGAAGCATTGTACGGACAACCCTGTAGATCACCAACTTGTTGGTGGGAATCCACAGAAAGACTAGTACTTGGACCAAATATGTTTAGAGAAACATCCGAAAAGATTGACCTTATTCAACGACGGATGAAGACATCTCAATATAGGCAGAAATCCTAAACAGACAAGAAAAGGACTTGTTAGAGTTTATGCCCTAGAGGTAATCCGTTTGATGAGATTGATAACAATGTTGTTGTTATTATTTTATTTAGAATAAAATATATATTCTGTTATGTTATATTTACTGTGTAATAAAAGTATTAACATAACAGAAGTCCTCAGAATAATAATACAAAATTATATAGTTCGAGTAAGATTTGAGCTTGAGATTATATAATTATTAAGTATCATAATTCTTAAATGTCCCTAGTCAAGTTTTATTGTTTATATAAAGTACAACAATAAAACGTTGAGGCTAGTATGTTGATTGACTGATGATCACATATCATTGATCATTAATATACGTGATATTAATGTCAAAACATAAATACATATTGGAGAGTATCGTATCGGGCTGACCCACCGTGAGATAACTACATGGAATATAATTAACAGTATCATAAGTTATTCTCATAGTGACAGTGATGTAATGGTCCTCAGACCTGAAATCATTATAATTTTATTCGAGGTTAATTGTGTTTTGATATCATCTAAAGTTATTCATAACAAAGTAACGATAACGGTGATTATTGGATACATCTCGAATCGAATGAAAATTATGAATGATCTAGATGGAATTTAACCCCATAATATATTTGTGGTGATATCCATGGGCCTCTTGATTGAGTGAGACTGTGAAATGCATGGGTGTGCTCAAATATTGATTTGTTTTGAACAGCCTACTCATCGATCAAGAAAAACGGATTAAATTATAAAGAGGATGATACGATCCGTGCCTCGAGTTTGATTCTGGATATATCGGTTAAAAGGTTTATATTACATTGATACACTGGTCACGGAAAGGTTGTATCGAATCAGTGATATTACTATAACTTGGGTAACAGTGATGTATTACTAGATGCGGCTCACCGTTTACAATTTAAATATTGTTTAAGTTGTTGCCAACGTTATGATAACCTATAGGGTCACACATATGAACGTTGCAAAGTGTGAGAATCATTTAAAATAAAATAAGTTCAAAAGGGTTGAATATTTCTTCTATTATAATGGTTGAACGGGTACATAGGGTTAAAAATATCTTGTATTGTTATAATAAAAAAAATAAGGTCGGTCCCTTATCTAATTATTATTCCACTTCAACATCGAGATTCAGAAAAACCCTAGAATCCCCAAATTGGCTAGTACCAACTCATCCTCTCTCGAATTTGTTTGATAATTTCGAGAATCATCGTTCGTGGATTTCCAATAGAAGCGTTTTCTCTCAAGCGCTCGATTTGATTCAACTCAGACTAATCACCGTTCAGATTTGCGATTTGATCAAAAACAAAAAGGTACACCTTTTCGATTCAATTTTGAATTCGATTTATTTATTAGGGTTGTTAAAATTATTGTTATCCGCTACTAAAACGATCCTATTTTACCTTCAATGGTATCAAAGCAAGGTTTATGTCGATTCAAATATTGGTTAGGCCTCGAAATTGCTACTGTAACATACTAATCGATGTTGTGAACATCGAAAAGATGAGATTTGGAATTTTATGAACATTCATTTAAGAACTGAAATTGTTTTGTGATAAACAAAATTCAGTCTTGTTCATCTGGCTGAACCTGAATTAGTTTACGATATTAATTCAGTTATGAATGTCTGAATCTCCAGTTCTTATGTATTCATAATATGGTTTAACCTATATTTTGTATCTGTTTTGAAATGGAATCAACTATTGTTTCTATTCTGTAATTATTACAGAAACTTTAATATGTATAACAGATTGATTTCGAATCATTTTTATTATATGTATTTAGTTGTGCTCTGTTGGGTCCCATGAATGTGATTAAATTGATACATAGTCTACATACAAGTAAGTGTTTGGACTTGATAATATGATTAACTCCTAACATTGTTACTTATTACTCTATTACAATCATTAGTTATTGAACTACAGATCTGAAATTATGGATAATCTTATTTCTTTATAGTTGTGATAGGATAATTCATTCATTTAAACATAGGTTAATCTGTTATAATCTGAACTGAGCCTCAAACTCACCTAAGTTTCTTATTCTGGTGAGTTCAGATTCAGTTGTACATATATTTTATCTTCAGAATATATGAATGGCAGAAAATGTTTCTATAACTTTAGTAAACAAGATACAATAATCTTGTATATATATTCTCATGTATGATATACTTGGTAGTCAGATAATGTTTATTCTGAATATAATAAATTACCATAGTTTACTAACCTCTGGAATATATATACACATATATATAAACATTTATGTTGCCATGATGCACAGTATCATATGTTTGACATATATGAACACTTTTGATGATCAAATATAGAAAAACAGGCCATAGTTTAATCAGATTTGATCTGGTTATGTATATCAAGAAAAACACTCGTAAAAGACATCCGATTAGATCTGATTTGTTCTGTTTAATATTACAGTAACATGTATACAAGTTAACTGATATAAACACATCAGATTCAATCTGATTTTATCTTGTTTTATATTTCAGTTATATGCAAATGTATAATACTGCAGTAAATATATCAGATTTGATCTGATTTACTCTTTTTCTATATTACAATCATGTGTAAATAAATGAAACTGATGTTAACATATCATATTTGATCTGATATTATATGTATGACATATATATATATACACACACACAAACACTTGAAGATCAAATAAAATAGCAGAATATAGATTAATCAGATTAGATCTGGTTTTATATACATATATATGCGTTTTAACTCATGTAAGATTATCAGATTTGATCTGTCTTTTTAGTTTTATGTTACAGTATTAATCTGCTTTAAACACAACAGTTTTGATCTTGTTTTCTCATGATTTATAATCTAATTGTATTACACTAAATTGTTATGAATAATTCAGATTTGATCTGTTCTCTTCTAATATATGTTCTGATTTCATTTGTTATTAAAACTCATTCATAAGTCCAAATTCCTTTTTCACCCACATTATAAAAATAATGTACACGATAGCTTAACAATAGTATCCTGATTTGGCAACTTTGTGAAATACATAACTGATGTATTTTATACGAGTACATAACATATGTTGTTGACCTGCAATGCAAAATTACATTTGGGTTAAAATCTAATATTTACATATTTATGATGATAAATACATATTAGAATTTCATTTCAAAATAACAGGAAATGAGATTTCCTGTTTATTTCAGTTTTAGATGACCTTGTATAAGTTTAAGTATCAAGAGACTAAAAT
This sequence comes from Allium sativum, assembly GCA_030737875.1. Lineage (NCBI taxonomy): Eukaryota > Viridiplantae > Streptophyta > Magnoliopsida > Asparagales > Amaryllidaceae > Allium > Allium sativum. The sequence continues at coordinate 385,167,052 of CM060915.1, forward strand.
CATTTTTTTTGTTTGACCTGCATCATATTTATATGATCATCAGCATAAGCATGTTGTCATATATTAACAGTTAATATATGAATGATAACATGATTTAATATATATATCCTTCATTAGCAAACAAGATGATTTGATCATCTAAGCCTATGAAACCAATTTGCTAATTTTAACCGTACTTATATATGGGCAAACATATTGTTAAATTTAGTATATGTTTGGGATGTACCATTGAATAACTGAAGTACTTACATCTTTATAAAATGTGACACTAAAATGTCAGTTAATATCTTTATAGATAAGATTAGTATACATATATATGAATATGTTGGTGTTTTTTTTAAAACCCCTATAATTCCAATTAATGACGCTATGCATAATAGATAATTATTTGGTACTTGTTATTATCAATAATACCTGTACACCTAATGTTTGACATTAGAATATACCATTGATACTTATTTGATCTTTATTATGCACTGTTTGCTTAGACTTGCAAAAATTATTACCATCTTTAGTATAGTCCCATATTGGTCAGTTGAAAAGTGTGATATTGCAAATATGATTTGCAGCAATATAAATACATATGATATATATATATATATATATATGGGCTTTCAGAAAGCCTTAAAATCCATTATGACTGTATAATTGTAAACTGATGATATTTGGGCTGGACATATATTATATCATTTAGTAAAAGTGATAAATTATATGTATATAAAGGACTGATATGTTGTTAATTACATAGTGTACAAAACTATTTTCATTCCTTACATTGGTATTACTTTTGTGTAGAAGCACCGTGTTAAAATTTTGCACACATAGATACAAAAATGATGATCATAACAGTATGATATACTGATATCGATGACTGCATAAGTACATATAATATACACAGTTCATTAACTTGTTGAATATATGTATACATTATGGTATATGATATTGGAAAGGGAACTATGCCATCTTAAATTATTTATATGTGCAAATCTGCGAATTTGATAACATGTTATATAGATATTGATCTGTATTTAAACGTGTTATAACTCATATACATGTGTATACTGATACCCATACTTGATTCCAAACAGTGTTATATATGTATATGATATATATATATATATATCTGTGTGTGTGTGTGTGTGTGTGTATAATGCATTATAATTTGCACAGTTTAGATACAATTAAAAGTATAAAATGACATGATCATTTTGCAGGGAATTTGATGTTCTGCGAGCTGAAAGTGTTTCAGCTTGTGACGATCCAGAAATACCAAAGCTTGCAAATAGGATGCACAAATCTGGTGAAAAAGTTATGCTACAAATGAAGCAAATTTAATAATAATTTTGTGAATGAAGCATCCTATTTCAATTTACTAAACAATGATGAATATGTACATAATATATATATTCTAGTTTGTAGAAATATGTATGTTAATAATGAAGTTTAATAGATTGTCTATTGAACCATGTAATGTCATTGTATTTAAAAGGGTATGACCCTATATTTATTTTTGGTGGAAATGTTCTTTGTACAATCAATAAGTTGTTGACTGATTGCTTGAAACTTGTGTATTGTTCCATCGTTTTGTTTTTGAAATAATAGTGAATTTTATTATCATATTTTGCCTAGATTTGTGAAATTATAGGTGTTTTATATATAAGTTTTATATATGTTGATATAACTGTGATTGGATCATATATGTCATAATTTTATGAGATGTAGGTTCTTAATTTTACAAACATGCTACAGCGGTGCTGTGCTATCCAATAGTAGTACAAGTGTTTACAAAATTATACAATGAAATAGGATCTGTATTTATGGGTGGACCTTAAACTAATTTAGCTTGAATTCATATAATATCATGATATTATATTGGCTTAGGTTTATGTGATAAATGAAGTCAGGTTTAGATTGCAACTATAAGATATGACGTAATTTTAATCACCAAAATTTGAAGTGTTCAAATATTTATAGGCATCATTCTTAAATTATATTTAAATACATTATTCAAATCCATTTAATATTATGAATATAAAGTACATATATTTTGATATATGTAAATAACTCTAATATTGTTTCCCACTACAAGTTATAAGTTCCCTCTAATCCAATTTTTTTGTTATATTAAGCCATTGTGACATTTTCCAATAATATACTCATCACTGTCCAAAATCACTGGATGTAACTAATGCCAAAGCGTTGTGCACCTTTTATTTTGGTTATATGCGATGGAGTAAAATGTGGTTCTCTAACCTATTATTGGGTCTGACTTAACTAGGCTGCATAATACGATTATGGCCTTAGAGACAATAGCATGAATTATTCTATATTTTGAGCAAATGAATAATACTGAACAAAATGTTCATCGTGCGATCCAAGAATTATATACAATATAATTGACATAAGATGTCTACCTAAAAGGTTGTGTTTTGGGTTTAGCCAAAGCTGGGTCAAGGCATGACTAGATATGGATCTTGGAACACCGTTATATATGTATACTGATATGTATGTATAAACAGAGGGACGTTAATTGAATGGGAGCGTATTTTAGTTTAAATTACATATTTATGCTAATATATATTTTGACTGTCAAAGTTTTGTATTAAATAAATATTACAGAATCAGTTATTATTTTATCTAATGTAGATATTAAATAATAAATAACTCCGATAATTTAAATTAATCCTTGAGAAGGACAAATTAAATTAAATCAAATTTCTTGACTAACATTAAAATTTGTGGATCGTCCTCAAACAAATTAAACGTAATTGTTTTAGATATATGAAGAGGATCTAAAATAAGATAAAGTATGACTTCAACTGAATAAAATATTAAATGTTATAATAATCTACTTATACATTTCTAGTATTAGATACTAGATATAAATCGTAAATGTATGTTGATTTACAGAAATTGCAAATAAGTAGAAATCTGATAAAAGAACAAGTGGACTTACAATTGGAAATGAAACAAATGTTGATAGATTATCTGTAGTAAGTTAATTCTTGTTGAATATACTGGCTTAATTAATTAAATTAAATAATTGTTATTACGAAATTCCACTTAAAATAAATGTTATAATATATCTTGTTTAAACAAGTTTGAATTTCATTTGTAATAAAAGAATAATTGTTATTCATTTTATTTAAATGAAATATCGTATGGAATTTTACAAATAGTTAATGATATTTGTAAATCCTTAACTATAATGTACTTGACATTAATAATGACTGGATTAAATTTAGTGATTTAAATCCAATATACCTTTAGTAATACCAGTTAGCACTATAAACAAGAAAGCATATCAAAACTCCATAATAATGGAATTTTGAGTTCATTTGATTTTGAATTGTATGAAGAATACAAATCTTGTTTATTAGGCAAAATAACTGGTTCCACTTTCACTAGACATAGTGATCGAGTGATAAGAATTGGGTCTCGTACATAATGATGTATATGGAGCAACGAATGCATAAACTAGAGGCGGGTTTTACTACTTCATTATATTTACTAATGATATCAGTAGATACGGATTTGTGTGTCTTATGAAACGCATACCAGAATCCTTTGAAAAGTTTAAAGAATTCAAAGTGAAGTTAGAAACCAATTTTGATAGAAAATAAATTATGTGTGAAAGGATCAAAGAGAATATTTAAGCCAATTAATTAATGACTGTCCATATGAGTTTGAAATTGTTTCATAACTTCCTCCATCTAGAAACCATATTGAAATGGTTTGTCTGAAAGGAGATATCGTAAATTATAAGATAAAATACGATTAATGATAAGTCATATAGATCTTCCAATAAATTAAATTTAGAACAATTGTATTAAATCCCACTAAAACGATCTAAAGGCGTCGTATAAGATATGGACTGGGAAATGTCCTATTGTGTATAATGCGAAGATTTGGGATGTAAGGCATTAGTTAAACGTCCTTCCTCTGATAAGATCGGACCCAAATCAGATAACTATTTTATGTAATATCCACAAGAAATAAATGGATATTATTCCTATAAATCCTCAGAATAAATCATTTATTGCTTGAATTGGCATCCATTTAAAGGAGAGTAGCCTCTAAGATACTGATAGAAATGAAATAGAAATCGAAATATTTCGAAAACCATAGAATGCCATTGAATCTTGTATAGACAAGAAGTTGAGTGGGAATGTCACAATAATTCTAATGTTATTTGATAACACATTAATTATTGTATTGTAAATAATGTTAGTTTTAAAACTAGAAATAAATACTGATTCTGAGAAAGAAAATGTTTGGATTAAGAAGTTCATAATTGGACTTTATTCATTGTTGATCCAATGATATACATTGCGATAACAAAGTGGCTGTTGCTCAGGCCTGAAACATTAAACTCATTATCGATCCAAACATATATTTAAGAAATATAATTCCTACGTGAAGTTGTTTACATAGGAAATGAATATATCTACAAAGTCACAAACATTGTAATGTTGCAGACCTACTGAATTAAACTCTGTCGCAGCAGAAGTTTAATAGTCATACTGGTTTCATGAGTATACGACAGGTGAATGATTGACTCTACTGCAAGAGGGAGATTGTTAGAGTTTATGCCCTAGAGGCAATCCATTTTATGAGATTGATAACAATATTGTTGTTATTATTTTATTTGGAATAAAATACATATTCTGTTATGTTATATTTACTGCGTAATAAAAGTATTAACATAAAAAAGTCCTCAGAATAGTAATACAGAATTATATAGTTTGAGTAAGACTTGAGCTTGAGATTATATAATTATTAAGTATCATAATTCTTAAATGTCCCTAGTCAAGTTTTATTGTTTATGTAAAGGACGACAATAAAACGTTGAGACTAGTATGTTGATTGACTGATGATCACATCTCATTGATCATTAATATATGTGATATTAATGTAAAAACATAAATACGTATTAGAGAATATCGTATTGGGCTGACCCATTGTGAGATAACTACGTGGAATATAATTAACAGTATCATAAGTTATTCTCATAGTGACAGTGATGTAATGGTCCTCAGACCTGAAATCATTATAAGTTTATTCGAGGATATTTGTGTTTTGATATCATCTAAAGTTATTCGTAACGGTGATTATTGGATACATCTCGAATCGAATGAAAATTATGAATGATCTAGATGGAATTTAACCCTATAATATATTTGTGGTGATATCCATGAGCCTCTTGATTAAGTGAGATCGTGAAATGCATGGCCGTGCTCAAATATTGATTTGTTTTGAACAATCTACTCATCGATCAAGAAAAACAGATTAAATTATAAAGAGGATGATACGATACATGCCTCGAGTTTGATTCTAGATATATTGGTTAAAAGTATTATACTACATTGATACACTGGTCACAGAAAGGTTGCATCGAATCAGTGATATTATTATAACTTGGGAAACAGCGATGTATTACTAGATGCCGCTCACTATTTACAATTTAAATATTTTTTAAGTTGTTGCCAACGTTATGATAACCTATAGGGTCACACATATGAACGTTGCAAAGGGTGAGAATCATTTAAAATAAAAGGAGTTCAAAAGGGTTGAATATTTCTTCTATTATAATGGTTGAACGGGTACATAGGGTTAAAAATATCTTGTATGTTGTATATAACGGTGTTGTATACACAATTATATGATTTTTTGTTTGATGATAACAACCAAATATATATATATATATATATATTTATAAATGTGTTTGTACTGTACTGTTTCATTTATACCACAGCAGACAGGAATATAATATTTATATTTAAATAAAATACAACTGTACAAAAATTCAAATATTATCACAGTATTTTATTTAAATAGAAATATTTTATTTCATACTTTCAAACTGTACAACTCTTGTAACTCCACTATTTACATCTCACATCTCAATTTCATTTCATACAATTCCATATACACTGCTTCTCACTACATTTTCACTACAACAGTCACACTCAGTTTACTGACTCATACAGACATATACATACATTCACTATTATACACACTGACACTGCAATGTACTTGTCTTCTGTCTTTTATCTTCTGTCTTCACAGCTTACAGGTCAGTCTAGTCTTCATACAGTCAGTCCAGTCTTCATACCTGTCATACAAATGAACACACACACAGTACACTGCAATAGAAATAATACTGAACACATACGAATATAATTTTTAATTTTTAAAATTTTTATTTGCCTCAGTTTTCTGGTGTGTTTCTCATCATTTTTCTGACTTGATCTGATTTGTTAATCCGACTGTGTCTAGACAGTTCAGGGACAGAAAAATAGTCTGATGGCTGCATATACACACGTGTACAACTATACACGCGTGCACTGCCTCGCCAATCTGTGTGCAGCTGAGGAGTAGCCACATGGACCATCTCGACTCAGTGCACATGTCAACAAATAATAAAGCCAAAGTGAAATCAACTCAACATATCACAAAAAGTTCAAGGGTCAAACCACAAAGTCAACACAGCCCAAACAAGTCAACATGCTCATGGATGGTCACACAGAAATGTCACAAATGAATCAGCAAGTGTCGAGCCACACACACACATATACATATACAAAATCGTATATATATATATATATATATGCATGGAGTGGTCGAGCACAAGGGTGAACAAGCATGGTACATGAACAACTCACTTCAGCCGCCAACAAGAGTGCAACAAGCATCATAGATCAAAGTAGCATGCCAAAAGTTCAAAACCAAGTATGTCAAGTGCAGCATGGTCGAGCTCAACAAGAATTGTCAAGCAAAAATGGTGTATGGCAACATATATAAGTGAATCATGTGTACATGGCACAAGTAAAGCCAGTATATATATATATATATATATAAATGGTCAAACAGAACAGCAAGTTCAATTCTTCATGTCTACCAAGGTTGGAGCAGCAAATCCAATCAACTCAGCAACAAAAAGGTGGTTCAAGCTGAACTTAGACAGGAAAACATGATACAACATAGGTGGTGCAACAGTTCTAGGGTGCAAACAAGTTCAAGTGGAACATGCATGACTGAGTACATGAAGTACACAAATATATTTATGTGTTCAAGCCAGCACAATTTTTTTTATGGTCGAGCAATGGTGAAAAGCAAAGTTATCAAGTGCAAACAGTAAAGACTAAAACAAATACATGCAGCATGATATAGCAATGTTTCAGCAAATCAGAGTTTTCAAGGATGGAGACACAACAGCATGGTCAGAGGCCAAGGCAAGTAAAGCACATGTAAACTCATGCACTAGTTTAAACACAGTTAGCAAATATGGGTCGGGAACAATCAGCAAACATGCATGAAACAAAATACAAGTGTGCAGCATGTAAATGAAGACTAACAGCATAATGGATGATGCAATAATAGGTTAGCAAATACATGGTGATCAATTCCAGTATTGCTCAGATTAAATAAGAGTAAGAAGCATATATGTGAGCAATCAAGCAAAGGATAAGTTGGCAAGAAATCAGTGACACATTTCCAGCAAGTTAGCAATCCAATCTTTTATGGCGAAGTTTTTTTTTCTGTGACAAGGCAACAAAACACTTTTTAATGGAATCAATCAGGTTTTCAAAAATGGCAAGATTCAGTCAATTATTCACAGGGGACAAAAACAATTAGCTTCCAGAAATGCATTAGTGAAAAAAATCAGTTTTTTTTTCATACTTGGCAAGAGTTTAACGCTTTCCAGAATTAACATATTCATCAAAGCCGAAATTCGTTTCATTCAAATTCAAGCATGTATTTCAAATGGGGAAATCAAATCTAAATCATTTCAGGGATGGCAAAATTTAAGTTGAATGAGTCATCAAAATTTCCCAAGGAATCAGCAAAACAGGAAACAAATCAAGGAAATCAATCAAGTGAAATCATGCAAGGAATTACAGAGGAATTTCAGAAAAGGGAAACTACAAAATCAGCCACGCAATCAAATCGAGCCATTTTTATGAAATCAGAATTATTAGGATTTCTAAATCCCTATATATACACAACCATTTCATCACTGGCAACTATCGAAAACCCACATAATCAATTCAAGCATAAAAGATTCAAATCAGAAATTCACTCACATAGGTTTCGATCGAGAACCAGAGATAAAAATCCCAAATCGAACAAGCAACAAAAAGCATTGGAGCTTCCGAGAATCATCTCTTCATCAAGCAACGATTCGATCTGTGAATTTGGGATTCAAAGAGAAACCCTATTTTTTCCACGCCGCCATTTTTCATTGAAGATGGAGAGTGATCGGAATAATAAAGAAATGGACGGGCCGGCTAGCTTTACTCTTGGCTAAGCCAAGTTTATAAAAAGGGAAAATTAAATTTGTTTTTAGGGTTTTTCTTTGTTTATTTTTAATGTATTTTTCTAGTTTCTTTTGTAACCGATTCAACAGTTTATAGAGTCTGTAAAACTCTAAGGCAGTTTCTGTTAGGGATTAACTGACATTTGACAGAGTCTGTAAAATTCTGGGTTACGTATTACGGGTTTGTAATACGGGAAATCTGGTCAAGGGGATTTTGGCTAGTCTAGGGTTTTGAGTGTAGGGTTAGAATAGGAGTAGGGATTGCAAGTGTACATGGTCTTGTATGCGGGATCTGTTCTATCACCTAGTAGAAACCTTAGGATTGCAGCAGTAGGCAGGATTTTGCCGAAGCTGGGTATGTGTGTTATTTACTTTCTGCATTTACTTACTCTGTAATTATCTGTGTTGCGACTAATTTCTAAAATTTCAATTAACTGTAATAAACCCTATTCACCCCCCCTCTAGGGTTAATCTAGATCCAACATTTGGTATCAGAGCTTGGTTTTTGATTAACTCTAGAATCATGTTTTCCCCTTGTTGTCAGTCTTCTGAGAGCCAGTCCAGTTCATCTCCAACTATTTTCAATGGAATAGATTTTTCAAACTGGAAATCCGAAATAGAATTTTATTTAAAATCTGTTAATATTAAATGTTGGGATACTGTTATCAATGGGAGTGATATGTCTGATAATAGAAACATTGTTTTCGATTCTCGTGCTATGAATATCATATTTGACTATCTCAGTACAGAACAGTTTATTCACGTATCTCATTGTTTGACTGCGCAGGATGTCTGGAGAACTCTCAACAAGCTCTATGGAAAAACTGACGACTGCTTAAAACCCTAGAATGTCAACTCAAATTCAGATCTGTGCTTAAAAGGAGAAACAGATGAATCAAACGATGGAGAGTCAACAGATGCTGAAACTGAAAATTTCACATACGAAGATTTGGTTTATTTGTGCACTGATTTAACTAAATCTGTTGATAAACTCCAATCTAAAAACAAATCTCTGAAATCTATGAATTCTGAGTTAACTGGCAAAATTGATGAATTGGAATCACAACTTAAATCATTTAAAAACTCTTCAAAGTCTGATTGTAAAAATTGTCTGAAATTGGAAACCAATCTTGTTCATCTCAATAAAAATATTCAAAAGTTTGAAAAAGAATTTCTTATCGTAAAAGAAAACAAGATTGAGTTATCAAGTTTGAATAATTTTTTACAAAAGGAATTTGAAATTTTTAAGACTGATATAAATTCCAAACTTGAAAATTGCTGAAAAAGAAAATTTGTTGAAATCTGATTTGATTTTGAAAGAACTGGAAAACAAAATTGAAAAATCCAAGAAATTTGAGTTTGAAAAACAAAAACGATTTGAATCTGAAATCAAGGAATCCCAAGCCAGAATTAAAACTCTTAAAGATGAAAATTTGTTTTTAAAATAAGATTTTGATAGATGTAAGATCACTAAAAATCATTGTTCAGATTTAATGAAAGAGAACCGTGATCTTAAAACTAAAATTCAACAACTTGAGTCAACTTTAACTAAATTTTCAACAGGTGAGAAATCTTTGAATATGTTGTTGAATAATCAACTTTCTCCTGGAAATAAAAATGGTCTTGGTTTTGGAAAAACAAATGGCTTTGAAAATTTGAATTCGTATGATTTTAAAAATCCTTTAAATTGCTTCAAAAAGGATCTTTCTGAAAATTTGAGCTTTGGAAATTCCAAAAGGTTTTTAAATCACAAACGAGACAAGAATTGGTTTGATAACAATCCAGTTGAACAGATGTGGACCCCAAAAGGAAATAAAATGATTTTTGGAAAGACTAAACAAGTTTGGGTTCCTAAAGGCACAAAGATAGATTCGAATGGGATGGTATACAAACAGATTTGGGTACCAAAAGATGTTAACATAACTGTGAGTGGTTTCACTAATTTTGTTAAACCACTCGATCCCCTCAACTGTTAGGTACCAAAGGATGGCTGAGGAATTATTGTGCTGAAAAGAGTTTGAATTCAAGTTGTTCTATATTTCTGTATTCTTTACAGTTCCCTGGCCAAGGTTTGTTGAGTTAGAGATTCTGATTTACACTGGATTCTGGTATGATCTCTAAACTCACCTATGTAAATATTTTCTGTTTTGATTTTTTTTTCTTTTGTTTATTTCTTCTTCTTCTCCTTTCTATCTCTTTCTTCTGTCTATTCTAATTTGATTTGTCACTGCCATATTCTTCTTATTCTGGGGTGTCTTAAACTTCCAATTGTAGAATTCATATTATCTGGAAATTCACTTCATGTGTATAAAACTCTAATATTTTTAATCTTTTCCAGATCTTGAATTTATTTCTATAAATTTCTGCAATAGTTTTTGAAGTTTATTTTTTTTTGAATTCTTAACAGTGCTAAAGCATTAATATCATATCTTGAACACTGTTATTTTGAATTCTAAATTTTTGAAGATCTGAATAATTAATGAAATTTCACACTTATGCTGGTATGAGTTTCTTCCAATTCATTTTGGAAACGCTTAAAATACTATACTCATTACAGTACATCTTGTTACTTATCATTTGTGATAATTTTAGAAATTTTCAGATTGGCTTGAATATGTTAAATTGTCTTGAATCAGTGATACATCGTGATATTTATATTCATTCATGATCATTTTATTTTGAAATCTGTTTGTTTGAGATCATCTAAAATTCTTGATATTTTGAATATCACACACCGCTTGAATTTGAAATTATCAATCTTGTGTGAATAATTCATTATATCTCAGACTTGACATTGATTCATGTGATTTCAAATAAATTATTTCTTAATTTTAGGATCATGAATAATTCTCAAACTTGATGTAAATGATCTAAATATTTCACTTGTGCTTGTCAGAGATTTCTTGTGAAAAATTCGTCAAAAAACTAATTTTGTAACTCACTGTTATTTCATGATCAACTGGCTTGAATGTTTATTTAAAATCATTTGGAATTATTGATTTATTGAATCTCACACATATTTTGAAGTTGAAATTTGGTGTGATCGATTCATTGAATCTTGAGCTATTCATATTCCTCAAATGTTTTTCAAATAAACAGTATTTCTGATCTTAGATCATGAATCATATTCCGTGACCTTGACAAGTATGATTTGAAACTTTTTTTTGTGTTACTCTGATACTGTTTTTGAAAAATGTTTGTTTTGGAATCACTTGCTTGCTGCTCTGATACATGTGCATAATCTATTGTCTCGTCTGCTTGGGCTTTGTACTTAATAATTCTTTTGTGTATGACATTCTTGTTCAGTATCATGTTAAAATTCCTCATAAATAGAGACACCATGTGGTATCAGTTTAGAATTGTTGAATATTTTTTTTGTATATATTCTTTATGGTGTATATATCTCCCTAAATTCCTTTGGTAATTGATTTTCAATTTTAAAATTATTTATTGTTTATTCATTCAGAAATTGAAATCAATATCCAATTTGTGTTGTATTTATAATTCATCAAAATTGTTATCAGAATGTTAAAACTGTGATTATTTGTGACTGTAGTATATTTCACAACAAGAGGAGATTTTATTTAAATTCTTCATGATGGTTGAACATTCATTATAATATCTTTGAATTGGGAATTATTTCACGACCATCTCCTTTATCTATCATCATTCTTCCATCCATGATAATTTTATATTAATGAGGAGAGTTAATATGTTCTAAAATTCTTTTGAATAAATGATGCAAATTTTTGTGATAGAAATTGGACTATGTTATTATTCAGAATTAGTGATAATTGAAAATTTTCAATAATCCCGGTACAGTCGAGCATATTTCATAATATAATTAATTTAGAAATTTATTTCACAGACCATTTCTGTACTTACCGCATTTCTTTCATCCGTTTTTGGTTCTATATAGTGAGGAGTTTTTTTCCTTTATAAAGCTGAAAATGATAAAAATATAATTAATATATAAGAGTGTCTCTAACCTCATTTAAAAATCCAAGCTCTGGTTATGCGTGGTTATGAGACGTCTTATAATTTAAGCTGCGACTGATCCCATTTAAAAATCCAAGCTCTGGTTATGCGTAGTCAGTGTGCTCTTAAATAAAAGAAAAAGAAAAAGGAAATATAGTGCTAAAAATAGAAATAAATTTGAAATTCTCCTCTGAGTATAAAAACCAGCCTATTAATCCATCTTCTAATCCGTGAAATGTGTTAAAATCTTATGACATATTATGATTTGTTGATTGATGGGTATTGGAATTTGAGATTATTCGATTTTCTCACTTAAGTTGAATTATTAACTATAGTCCAAATCCATCACTGTTTTTGTGCTTTATTTTTATAAAAATCCTTTGAAAATAATTGGAAATGAATTGTTTTTAAAACTCTCTCCATTTTATATAAAATTCATCATATATCCGTCATTCTCTACAATGTGAAATATGCCACCTGTTCTTAGAATATTATGATTTTTTGTTTGACTGATTGAAATTTATGATGACCGTTCTTCCTCTTAAGCTCAAATTATATTTTTAGTCATTTTTCATCTGTATTTTAAAATCTGTATCCTTTTGATGATAACAAAAGGGGGAGAATGGATTAGATTTTGATTTATGAGTGAATATTTTATAAATATTTTTACTTTTGAAAATTCATTATCATTCAGTTCAATTCACTCATGCACAGTTATAGGGGGAGTCTTCTGTTGTAGGGGGAGCTAATAAATAGGGGGAGTTCATTTTTTTCACGGTAAAATACATTTGTTGGATTCAAAATCTTTTATTTGTTTGTCATCATCAAAAGGGGGAGATTATTGTATATAATGGTGTTGTATACACAATTATATGATTTTTTGTTTGATGATAACAACCAAATATATATATATTTATAAATGTGTTTGTACTGTATTGTTTCATTTATACCACAACAGACAGGAATATAATATTTATATTTAAATAAAATACGACTGTACAAAAATTCAAATATTATAACAGTATTTTATTTAAATAGAAATATTTTATTTCATACTTTCAAACAGTACAACTCTTGTAACTCCACTATTTACATCTCACATCTAAATTTCATTTCATACAATTCCATATACACTGCTTCTCACTACAACAGTCACACTCAGTTTACTGACTTATACAGACATATACATACATTCACTATTATACACACTGCCACTGCATTGTACTTGTCTTGTGTCTTTTATCTTCTGTCTTCACAGCTTACAGGTCAGTCCAGTCTTCATATAGTCAGTCCAGTCTTCATACCTGTCATACAAATGAACACACACACACACAGTACACTGCAATAGAAATAATACTGAACACATACGAATATAATTTTTAATTTTTAAAAATTTTATTTGCCTCAGTTTTCTGGTGTGTTTCTCATCATTTTTCTGACATAATCTGATTTGTTAATCCGACTGTGTCTGGACAGTTCAGGGACAGAAAAATAGTCTGATGGCTGCATATACACACGTGTATAGCTATACATGCGTGCACTGCCTCGCCAATCAGTGTGCAGCTGAGGAGTAGCCACATGGACCATCTCGACTCAGTGCACATGTCAACAAATAATAAAGCCAAAGTGAAATCAACTCAACATATCACAAAAAGTTCAAGGGTCAAACAACAAAGTCAACACAGCCCAAACAAGTCAACATGCTCATGGATGGTCACACAGCAATGTCACAAATGAATCAGCAAGTGTCGAGCCACACACATATATACATATACAAAATCGTATATATATATGCATGGAGTGGTCGAGCCCAAGGGTGGACAAGCATGGTACATGAACAACTCACTTCATCCGCCAACAAGCATCATAGATCAAAGTAGCATGCCAAAAGTTCAAAACCAAGTATGTCAAGTGCAGCATGGTCGAGCTCAACAAGAATTGTCAAGCAAAAATGGTGTATGGCAACATATATAAGTGAATCATGTGTACATGGCACAAGTAAAGCCAGTATATATATATATATATATATATATATATATATATAAATGGTCAAACAGAACAGCAAGTGCAATTCTTCATGTCTACCAAGCTTGGAGCAGCAAATCCAATCAACTCAACAACAAAAAGGTGGTTCAAGCTGAACTTAGACAGGAAAACATGATACAGCATAGGTGGTGCAACAGTTCTAAGGTGCAAACAAGTTCAAGTAGAACATGCATGACTGAGTACATGAAGTATACAAATATATTTATGTGTTCAAGCCAGCACAATTTTTTTTATGGTCGAGCAATGGTGAAAAGCAAAGTGATCAAGTGCAAACAGTAAAGACCCAAACAAATACATGCAGCATAATATAGCAATGTTTCAGCAAATCAGAGTTTTCAAGGATGGAGACAGAACAGCATGGTCAGAGGCCAAGGCAAGTAAAGCACATGTAAACTCATGCACTAGTTTATACACAGTTAGCAAATATGGGTTGAGAACAATCAGCAAACATGCATGAAACAAAATACAAGTGTGCAACATGTAAATGAAGACTAACAGCATGGTGGATGATGCAATAATAGGTTAGCAAATACATGGTGATCAATTCCAGTATTGCTCAGATTAAATAAGAGTGGGAAGCATATATGTGAGCAATCAAGCAAAGGATAAGTTGGCAAGAAATCAGTGACACATTTCCAGCAAGTTAGCAATCCAATCTTTTATGGCAAAGTTTTTTTTTTCTATGACAAGGCAACAAAACACTTTTTAATGGAATCAATCAGGTTTTCAAAAATGGCAAGATTCAGTCAATTATTCACAGGGGACAAAAACAATTAGCTTCCAGAAATGCATTAGTGAAAAAAATCAGTTTTTTTCATACTTGGAAAGAGTTTAACGCTTTCCAGAATTAACATATTCATCAAAGCCGAAATTCGTTTCATTCAAATTCAAGCATGTATTTCAAATGGGGAATTCAAATCTAAATCATTTCAGGGATGGCAAAATTTAAGTTGAATGAGTCATCAAAATTTCCCAAGGAATCAGCAAAACAGGAAACAAATCAAGGGAATCAATCAAGTGAAATCGTGCAAGGAATTACAGAGGAATTTCAGAAAAGAGAAACTACAAAATCAGCCACGCAATCAAATCGAGCCATTTTTCTGAAATCAGAATTATTAGGATTTCTAAATCCCTATATATACACAACCATTTCATCACTGGCAACTATCAAAAACCCACATAATCAATTCAAGCATAAAAGATTCAAATCAGAAATTCACTCACATAGGTTTCGATCGAGAACCAGAGATAAAAATCCCAAATCGAACAAGCAACAAAAAGCATTGGAGCTTCCGAGAATCATCTCTTCATCAAGCAACGATTCGATCTGTGAATTTGGGATTCAAAGAGAAACCCTATTTTTTCCACGCCGCCATTTTTCATTGAAGATGGAGAGTGATCGGAATAATAAAGAAATGGACGGGCCGGCTTGCTTTACTCTTGGCTAAGCCAAGTTTATAAAAAGGGAAAATTAAATTTGTTTTTAAGGTTTTTCTTTGTTTATTTTTAATGTATTTTTCTAGTTTCTTTTGTAACTGATTCAACAGTTTATAGAGTCTGTAAAACTCTAAGGCAGTTTCTGTTAGGGATTAACTGACAGTTGACAAAGTCTGTAAAATTCTGGGTTACGTGTTACGGGTTTGTAATACGGGAAATCTGGTCAAGGGGAATTTTGCTAGTCTAGGGTTTTGAGTGTAGGGTTAGAATAGGAGCAGGGATTGCGAGTGTACATGGTCTTGTATGCGGGATCTGTTCTATCACCTAGTAGAAACCTTAGGATTGCAGCAGTAGGCGGGATTTTGCCGAAGCTGGGTATTTCTTTGTGTTATTTACTTTCTGCATTTACTTACTCTGTAATTATCTGTGCTGCGACTAATTTCTAAAATTTCAGTTAACTGTAATAAACCCTATTCAAGCCCCCCCTCTAGGGTTAATCTAGATCCAACATTGTATTGTTATAATATAAAAATAAGTTCGGTCCCTTATCTAATTATTATTCCACTACAACATCGAGATTCAGAAAAACCCTAGAATCCCCAAATTGGCTAGTACCAACTCATCCTCTCTCGAATTTGTTTGACAATTTCGAGAATCATCGTTCGTGGATTTCCAATAGAGCTGTTTTCTCTCAAGCACTCGATTTGATTCAACTTAGACTAATCATCGTTCAGATTTGCGATTTGATCAAAAACAGGAAGGAACACCTTTTCGATTCAATTTTGAATTCGATTTATTTACTAGGGTTGTTAAAATTATTGTTATCCGCTGCTAAAACGATCTTATTTTACCTTCAGTACTGACCTCGAGTTTGAATTAGGAGACTTGGTTTTCATCAAAGTGTCACCTCTGAGGAATGTGGTTGACTTCAGATCAGTAGGGAAGTTGGCACCTAGGTTTGTGGGACCATTTCCCATAACCGAGAGAATTGGCCAAATGGCCTACAGAGTAAAGCTTCCCGAAAATCTATTTGCTGTTCATGATGTTTTCCATGTTTCTCATCTGCGGAAGTGCTTGCATGACACCATGGAAGTTATTGAGCCGAGTATATTGGAAAAGGTAGAAGTGGAATGGGAGGCGACAGTCAGGAGAGTTCCTTCCCGTATTCTAGGATCAGAAGTTAAGAAGCTATGCAATAAAGAGATCAAGTTGCTAAAGGTTCAATAGGGAGATAACCCAGAGGATGCGACCTGGGAGACCGAAGACAAGATTCGTGCTTCATACCCTTTTTTCTTCGAGGGTATATTCTTAACTCCTTTTTCCAAAAGCTTTATCAGTACTTGTTTCTATCATTTGAGTATATCTTATCTATAGTATTTTTCAACCTTTAGATAGGAATCCTATGGACGTAAACATGTGTTTGAGACATGTTATGATTGATGGATGCAAGTGGATGCAAGTGTTTGCTAGTGGTTGTCTGTGGACACATATACACACACATTAAGCACTAAGATCGGCTCAATCACTCTCACACTGCATATGGATGTGTGTGCATTTTCTTTTCTTTTATAGATGGAAATGGATGAACTAGAATATGGATGTTGCATTTGGACGAATGAGTGTGCACACACGTAGAGCTTATATGTTATAATAGACTTATTTGCATACATATTGGATTCATGGCACTAACATACATTGCATTAAGGTGGTCAACGGAATCAGTAAACCTCCTGGTCGTCGCATTATTGTTGGGACATATACACATACCTTTGCATATATTCAAAAAAGCGTTAGAAATCCTTTAGGACAATGCATGCCACTGATTGATGGATGAGTAGATGGATGATGGATGGTAGGATATGCATTCTTCTCAACTTGGAGATTTCAGGGACGAAATCCTTTGAGTAGGGGAGAATGTAACACCTCGAATTTTTAACGACATTAAAGAAGATAAATTAAAGAATAAATAATTTAAAACTAATAATTAAGGGAAACTGATTACGTTATTATGTCCGTCTCGAAATTCTGGTGAGGATAGATACCTGGTTTGCGTAAAACGGATAACATATGAAGAAGTTACGGACGATAGAAAGTTGAAAATTAGAACCAGATACAACTGGCACACTTGGCAAGTGCGCCAAGGCAATTTTGCACTGGCGCACCTGTATAGTGCGCCCAGAACAGTTTCTGGGTATTCGGGCCTTTATCTAGTGAGTGACGACCCGTGACCTGAACCAATTCCAGTAAGGCTGAGGTGACATCCGAATTTTGTAACCCAGTTGTTATAAAAATGTCTTATATCCTTTGTTTTCTTCACAAAGAAACAATGGTGGCCAGACTCTGCTCAATTCTGAACTAAACTAAGGTCTCTCATCTTCTTCTAAAGCATATCAAATTATGAGATTCAAGCATAGACTCAACACCTTTTCTATCATCTTAGCAATCCAATCACAGCTAGTTCTAGTTGCTTTTAGGTTTAGATAAATAATAGTGAATTATGAAAGACTGTGATTTGGATACGTTGCAAACCTTGAATCTATGTTATTGTTAGATCTTATGCTATATCATGATAGATCTATTTGTATGGATCCAATTCAATTGTTCTACTATGTTATTATTATGGATCTTGGGTTGAACTTTTATGATATGCTATGATGCAGATATATGTAGATCTATTCTATGTGATCTAAAATTATCACCTTAGATCTATCCTATGTGATCTAAAATTGTCACCTTATGATTCATGTTAGATCTATTCTATGTGATCTAAAATTGTCACCTTATGATTCGTGTTAGATCTATTCTATGTGATCTAAAATTGTCACCTGATGATTCATGTTAGATTTATTCTATGTGATCTAAAATTGTCACCTTATGATTCATGTTAGATCTAATCTATGTGATCTAAAATTGTCACCTTATGTTATCATGTTAGATCTATTTTATATGATCTAAATTGTCACCTTATGATTCATGTTAGATCTATTTTATGTGATCTAAATTGTCACCTTATGATTCATGTTAGATCTGTTTTATGTGATCTAAATTGTCACCTTATGTCAACATGTTAGATCTATTTTATGTGATCTAAATTGTCACTTTATGTTAACATGTTAGATATATTCTATGTGATCTTAGTTGTCACCTTATGTTATCATGTTAGATCTAAACCGATTGCACATCTAAATTGCTAATTTAGTTATTGTGACATCATAGTTCATCAGTTTTATGTCCACCTTCTTATGATGACAATTTCATGCCTAGGCTAGTATGTATGTTCACCTTATTATCATACAAGTTTATGTTTATGCCAAGATGATCATTTTAGTTATATTCCCATTATTTTCCCTATTATCTTTTATGACTAGGCTATTATCTAGTCTAGGCATGTTGCCAATTTTGTGAGCACGCAAGTTAAGGAACGGGGGAAAAAGGGTTAAAATTGGCATAATTTGAATATGAACATTTATGTACATGTAATTCAAATTATTGGGTAAAATATGTATTAACAGCTATAAAAGAAAAGGATTAATTAATTGATTAATTAAAAATGGAATGTCTAGTAATTACAATTAAGAATTGTAATTGTACTTATGACACAAGGTTAGGTTGCATTAGTGGTGGAAGTCTGCCCGGACCCGACCGGCATATCCAGCAGCAACTAATGGTAAACCTAATGTGGGAGGTCTGAGTACGCAAATACGAACCGGGCTATGGCATTAGGTTAGCCCAACTATGGAATAAGTCTTCCCGAACCCGACCGGCATATCCAGCATCCACATGTTGTAGGCCTAATGTGGGAGGTCTGGCCATTATGAAACCATAAATGGACATGGTAAAAAATTGGACTACTTAACCTAAGTTAATCCATAGGGATTGTCCATAAATGGACATGGTAAAAAATTGGACTACTTAACCTAAGTTAATCCATAGGGACTGTATGAACTTAAATTTAAGTTGGGAGTTAAGTAAACATGGTTGAGGGGTGGGTTAAGTAAATCTGAAGAGGGGATGGGTAGTATTCAAATATAGGCCCACAAACTTAACCCGTTAAGGTTATGTTATTAAAGAACCTAGTGGTATACATAATCGCTGGAAATGATAAGGTTATGTAATTAAAGACACCTAGTGGTATACAGAATCAGTGGAAATAATAAAGTTATGTAATTAAAGACATATTTTAGGGTAAACATAACTTGTAGAAGTGACAGGGTTATGTAATTAAAGACACTTATAGGTAAGCATAACCGGTTGGAAGATTAGGGGTTTTGTATTAAAGACACATGTATGTAAGCATAACCGATAGACATAAACAAGGCTATGTAATTTAGGACACCAAGTGGTGTACATAGTTAGTGAAAACCTACTGGGGGATACAAGACAAAGGGGAGAGCTTGTATCATATTGTGTGGGACCCATTTCAGTCAGTAACCCGGAGTAGGTATCAAACAAAGTACTCCGTACTAGGAGGAGAAGGCGCACGCGTATCGACTGATGGTAAGAGATCCAAACGTGGAGGATGGTGTGGGCGGCGCAAACCGATCGGACCATGTGCGTGCATGAGCCGGGCAAAAGGGGATAAGACTACCGTGACCCCTGTAGATATGGTTGTGCACATTTTTATGATGAGGGGTAGCCACTTTAGGAAGTGATACCTCCTACTGTGGGTCCAACACAAGGTATCTACGAGGGTTAGGGAGATGATCAATCAGGGTAGTAGTTAGGATACATTTGGACGTATACCTAAGTCTACCACGCTATAGTTGAAGGGATTATCTCCTTCTGGATATACTAGTAGCAGTGCAGAGTAATCACTAGTGAGGCATGTGCACCTTATCCTTCTTACCTTGTCACGCCTTCCATTTATGTAGTGATCTTTGTCTTGTCCACTTTATATGCCTATCATGTTACTTTCCTTTATCTACTGGCTAAAAGGGACTAGACTCGCCAGACTTTATGTCTGACCCTTTTTTGTTTCTCCTTCTTTCTTCCGTCCCCCCAGGTTCTCGAGGAGGAAACACCCAGGCTAAGTCAGGATTCAGATATCACCTTGCTAGAGGCTACTTCTAAAGTATGGCTCAAGTTCTTATCTCTACTATGGCTTAACTCTTTCAATTGGGGAATTATGTTTTTATATTTTATGTACTCTGATGATGCATGATAGAATTTATTTTATTGTAATGATTTTTGTGACTTATGGTATTGCGGACCACGATATTTTGATTGAAATAAAATTTTAAATTTCCACTGCTATGTTATTTATATCTGTCTTGTAATTATTCTGTGTCTGATTACCTTTAATGCTTCACGGAACTTAATGCATTCCTTAGTGAGTGACACTAACGGACGTGGGGTGTCATAGGTTTTATACTCAAAGGTTCATCAGATGGTTCGGGCTTCACAGTAGAAATTTCCTTATCGTTCCGTGCTTTGATCTCAGCTAAGGAAGGGCGATCTCTCTCTTAGACTCCCCAGTGATCCCGATGTCCTCGTTCTTTGACGATGCTAAATTAACCCTTTCTTCTCTCGGGGCCTTGTTTGCATCCTCGGCGCTGCCTCTCTCCCTCACCAGCAAGACCCCTGCCAAAAAAGAGGAAAACACTTAAGGCCAAGGTTGAAAAGGTAAACTCAGGATTAGTGAAAGAGCTTACCTCCAACATTGGGATTGATCAGCTTCTCTCCTGCGACTTTGACTGGCTCGGATGAAGGAGCAGATGACGACTCCTTTTCAATAACCACATATGTAGAAGAACCGGGTACCATAGGTCGACTGCTACCAACTTCACTCTCGGAGACCGACTTCCCCTTGATTCTACGGCGTTCTGCTTCTCCCGCCCTTTTTTCTCGACTCCTTGCCTCCGCCACGATTGCTCATTCCTTGTCATTTAAAATTTGGGTCATCAACAATGTCTCATCCACTAGCTGCCCCTTTGCTGCTTTGCTCTCTTCCCATAAAACTATCTTTTGTGTATCAGTCAATAGCCTGGAATACCCTAGCAATGTCTCTTTTTAGATCGATGATTTCGTCTAGTCTTTCCTTCAACACTCCCCTTACTCGCCCAGCATACTCGCGCATTGCATCATTTAGGAAAGAGTGTATTCGAGGTTATTGCGCATACGACGGTGAAAGCTACGGGATAATGGTTGTAACTCGGGGGCAGGTACGATGCCTGAAAAGAGAAGGTCTAGGAAATCCCGTTCCAACTCTTGGACTCGATCAATGGAAGAAGGCCCGACCAGAGGCCTGGGATGACTCAGCACCGCCCGAGAGTGTTCGATTTCTTCTCCTCTCTTGGATGTGGGGGATTTATCCCCTTTCTTCTTTTTGGACATGCCCCCATATTCTTCCATATCTCCCGATGCTCGATCATGTTTCCTCAAGCACTTTTTCTTCTGCTTGCCATGATCTTGGTTCAATCCTTCCTCTTTCTCTCCCTTTCCTTCACTCTCTCTTTCTCCTTCTCTTTTTCTTTCTCCTTTTCTTCTCTCCTTCTCTTACTGTCTTTGTCTCTCTTCGCGTCCTCTGCTCTTACTGTTTTCATTCTTATCATCATTTCCTCTCCCTACGTGCAACAAAGTGGGCTCGTCCGGCTTAATGTCCACCGGAAGGGAGGCGAAAAGGTCGCCGCAAAACTTTTCGTCAATGTCCTTTGCAAAGAAAACAAAAGTCGTGAGTGAAACGAACAACCTTCCATTTATGCATAAGGATCATGATATTTTGACGTGAATAAACCTCATGCTGAGAAAGGAATCATACCTTCGATACCTTTCTACTTAGCTGGGAAGGACATTCCCTCAGATTGTTTGGCAAAAATCGATTTAAGTCTAAGCTCTGTATTGAAAGGATGATGTCAGAATTTGTAGTTTTTCTAAGCTTGGAAGGGGGATGCACCATGCTCCACCTGTAGATCATGGGCCATCAGAGAGTCTTTCTCGAACTCATAATCTCTTAAGCGAGTCTTAATAAGATCCTCTTTGTTTGGTTCTCCCTGCACTGTTTTTCCGGTTTTCCTGGCAGGAACTTTCTCTTTTTATTTACGTTCAATATTTCTACGCTCTGCTTTTCGATGCTCAGCCTCTCGAACCTGCCTTTTGAAAACAGGCTTCTTTGGACCAGATGTTTTTTTCCTTCCGGGCGAGAGATGAGCAGAAAATCCCCTGTTCGAGCGAGTCATTTGTGCATCTTCCGATTTCTCCTTAACTGGGGGCACCACATCCTGGTCTGGTGCTGCTGATTCGGACCCCTCTTTCACCGAGCTGATAGTCCTACTTCGGTCAAGGAGAGCATATTGGTGTAAATTCTCATCGGTCAGACATTTCTAATTGACCGCTGCTTCAGGTCTAGTTTAATCAGCCGCCTGTTGCATTTCTCAAACACCTCCTCCACATGACTTGTAGGGTCGTCCCCTGCAGAAAGAAAGAAGTTTAGTGGTCAACATAAGAAATCTTAATATGATAAGTGCTAGATGATGGAGAAACTCACTGCGTTGAAGCTAGTGTCGGGCGCATCCTGACCGCCCTTTAATCCAAAACCATTCCCGCTTTACATTGCCTAACATGCTTGGAATATCTTCAATAACCCTCCAACCTCGAACAACCTAAAAATAAAGCAGGGAAGGGGACTGCTTCTCATTATGTTTAAAGTGATAATGGAAAGTCAAGTCATTGAAGGATGGAGGATAACCCAAGTATTTCATGTACAGGTAGTAGATCGCCAAAAGGTTGCCATAAGCTATCGAATGAAACTGCATCGGAGCTAAATTCATCCGACATAAGAAATTAATGACAAACGAAGAGAAAGGAGGAATGGCCCCTATGTTTCACATTGGAAGAGAAATCGCCATGTAATTGTCTGGAGGGTTATGAGGCCGGTCGGGCTTCTCAGGGACTATAACGTCATTAAAAGAAATATTATGTTTTGCCGTCAAGTGTTGCAACTATTTATAAGTGATCGTCGACATTTCTACATCTAGAGGGTTCTCTAAAATTTCCACGCCGAAAGCATGTCAGGTGATATAGGAATGGATATCGCTTCAGTTAGCTCGACCGCTATTGGAGGAACGGGTAGTGGATCTACCGACTGACTTGGAGGGTCGCTATCAAGAACAGGTCCTAACCGATCCCCTGAATCGGAAGTGCTATCTACCCTGACAGAAAAAGATAATTCTTCATCCGATTTCTGCTTATGGATGTCGCGTTCTTTAACCATTGGTATATGATAGGATTATCGATCTAAAAAAAGAGAGAGAGAGAGAAGAGGGGTTATGGCCTCTATACAGTGCAGTTCCAATAAAAAGCGAATCACAGGTACTATGGTCCAAATTATACAAAAATTGACATCTTTATACCATCCTACCAAGCACTGTCACATGCCCTAGGGTTCGAAGACACCCTGATGCACGAAGTGCTTTGAATGGGAGGGAAATCCCTTTTTTGCATCCATGATACTGTCAAATCAGTGGATCTGACATCATCAAATCCTACCCAAAAGGTACTGGTATCATCATAGGCAACCGCATTGTCGCTGACTCTGGCAATCCGGTGCTGATGAACTCCATCGTTGGAGGTAAAGAAAGATCCCATACAAGAATGATATGTCAGTATGGGAAAACGATTCATAACTGAAGAAGGAAACTTTAGGGGAGGACGGTGTTTTTTAATCACCCTTCTTTTAGAGCAGTAAACTAGTTTCTGCAATAGTAAAAGTAAAGTGAAAAGGATAAAGGGAATTTTCCTTTTATAACAAGAAAGAGTGGCTATTCAATTTCGGCTGATGCAATTGGACCCAACTGATGTGTAAAGAAGTTGAGGAGCCAAGTACCAGTCGATGGGATGGAAGACAGTAAGGTATCATCATTATCTGAACTAACTTACAATTTCAAAGTAGTTGATGGGATTTAATGCGGTTTGCGAGACTCGTTATATGAACACATCAAGCGAAGCTGTAAAGTTCTTCGTGTGATATGGAGAGATTTCTTCAAGACACATGATCACAAAGTATGCCTCGCTTCCCAATGAACCATACTTTGGGGGGGCAAAGTATTGATGGGCCTTTCGGACCTCCCATCAAGGCATAATGATGTGGCAGATTCAATCCAAGGTACTGGAATCGGACCAACGAATAAATCCCGACGTCTCAACTTGTTCTCCTCGTCAGGCGCGACCCAGAAGGAGTCCGATAAGACCAAACATGATCAGCCGTGTTGCATTCAGTTGAAGTCCGAAAAACAGGCCTGAAGACTAGCTCAGTCCAGATCTTTTCTTTTAATTTACCCAAGTTAGAAAGATCTAGTGCCAATTCACGTCGATAATTCAGAGAGAATACTAATTCTTTAGGATACTGATTCATTCAGCAATGACTATTCTTTCGGATCCTACAGCACGTGTCCTAAACGGCCAAATACCGTGTTACTTATAAAACCCCTTTCAGCTCAAAAAAAGAGGGGACTGGCTTGAAAAAAAATTGTAATCTCTTGTAATTATTCTGTCTGATAATTGGACTATTACATAGGGAGATCATAAATTGGATGTAGGCTCATTAACGTTGAACCACTATAAAATTGTGTGTGATCTTTCTCATTTTTTATACTGCCATTATTCTTCATTGATTCTCTACACAATTTTTTCTTAAGGTGTTGTACCAATTTTGGGTGTCAACACATAAACTCGTCTTCAATTATCTTCATCATATTTTATTCGCAACGCAAATGCCCATAAGGGGTGGTTTCCAGATAATAAATCTGATCCCGGTCTCTTCGTATTGAGACGGACAAATGGTCAAAACTTTGATAGTCGGTTATTTATTTATCAAAAGAAAACATCCATACACCCAACGATCTTATTTCCAAATGGAAATTTAATCGATCAATCATCAATTAACATTTTTCCCTGTAAATTAATTTATCATTAATTTATCCATTTCACGTTTCGATATATTCATACATTCTTATTTTTTTTTATAAATTTAGAAGATATATGTTATTAATATTGGAAAACATTTCCATCTCTTATTCATACAAAATCCTATTTTTATTTTCGGTCACCTATAATCTTGTTTATAATTCCGTTTATAAATGTTAATTTTACATTCCATAAAAATATCGTGTTAAAACTGATTTTTACTTCTTAATATAAATTCAAACTTATATATTCAATTTATCTAATGATAAATATTTTACTTAATTTATAAAACATTATTTATAAATTAATCTTCTCAATTTATTTGTTAAAAACATATTTCTATTTAATATCTACTTTAAATCAATCTTCTCATAATTCTTTTGTAACTCGCAATTCCTTTTTATAATTCTATTAATTATAAAACAAATCATATCTATTCCATATAACTATTAATAACTTTCAGTAGAAGTTTCTTATTTAATTCCCAAATATTTCCTTTTTATAAAATCTATTGATTTTATAAAATCCTTAAATTTAATAACCACTTAAAATTTGTTTTTTTATATATTCCAATATTACTTATGGTATTTAAAATACCAAATACAATGGACCAATATCATCCAAGCATACATAATCAATATCAGATTATATATCACATCATATATCACAACATATGAAAAACAGTAACATAAATGTTGAGGAATCCAGTTGGATCCCTCTAACCTGGATCCTTGATCCACAGATGTTAAACAACATAAATAACATCAATTTCATATCAATGTGAAATTTTATAGCAAATAGAATTAATATTAAATCATCGGCTTATATATATAACTATATATATTTATAATAGCAACGGTTGACAATAGTCTGCCAATTCATCCAAACTATCATCACAAGGAATCCAATAATCATTTTTCAACATTAAAATATGTTTATAAAAATTATAAACTGATCAGAGACAGAGATTTTACTCACTTTGGTGGTTTATTGTAAAATAACGATAAACTGTCGTTGATTCAGACAGACGTTTTATTTTGCCTATAAATTCAAACGAGCTCCAAATCATCCCAAATTTCACAAGCTTGTAGTTCTCATCTGTGCGATCACAACGGATCTTGTTTCGTTGAATCTGATAAAGTATGGAGAAGATATGCATTTTACAAGATTGTTTATAAATAAGGGTCATTAACTTGTATTAAAAATAAATTAATTTCTCTAAGTATACCATTATTTCTAACCCATGTCTTAATGCTTTGCTACTGTTCACACTCCTGTCCTCCTACAGGCCGTGAAACACATCGCCTACCAATGGCAATTACCTCCAGAAGGCTCCATCTGTTCTTTCTCTTTTCTCCACTATAACCAAAACCAAAACCAATAACACCATTGTTCCTCTCTCTTCGAGCTCTTCTACTTTATGACTATACGGACTTCACCGTGTTACGCAGGAGAATCACGGTTTCAGCTTGAAAAGCACGGTTACAGGCAAATGATTGAACTTCATTTTATCCACCAAAAATAATGGAGCTGGAGCTTCTTCCAACCTAGAGTTCAAATCTAAGATCCTATTTTCCTAAAACTCAACCAATCGAAAGTAAATAGAAATCCTAAACTTTGTTGAAACTCGGCATCCCAAAACATGACCGCACCATGTGAGAATTATACAGAAATGAAGCTCAAACCCATAGGCTTCCAATATACAAGTTTCAGAATTTATGATTTTGTATTTGAATTTCTAAAAATTTATGAAGGTTACGGTATTTATTTTGTGGATGGCGGCATGACTGTATTGACCAGAGAAGTAGAAAATTTAGGGTAAGATAAGTTAGTCATATATTTTTAAGATGAGGAATTACTATTTTAATCGATTTTTATGTAAATTTTTATTTCAACGCTGTCTATATTTGTCCTTAAAAATCCCTATGGTCACATACAATATTCAAATTCGATGAAAATGGACATACAACCATGGTTCGACATTACAGACCCAACGAAACTTGTTTTGTTGAATTCTGCGTCTGTTTGCTCACAAAGTGTATTTTTAAAGTCAAATTGTTGACTATTTTTCATATAAAATCGCGCATGGCCACATACTGACTCCAAAAATCACGAAATTTGAAATTTAACAATAATTTAATATTCTGGATCCAAGATAATTAATTTCATCAAAAAGGAGGTCGTTTGCAAAAATGGCTATTTTAAAGGCTCTAAATAAACCAATAAAATATTAACATATTCAAAAAAAATTAACTTAATATTAATAAATTAATATTATAGTATATATTCACATAGAATATTATCTATCTCGAAAATAAACATATCTAGATTTATAACTCGATATTTAAAAATCCAAGCTAAATCGATATTCAATATATAATAAAAATCCTTTTATTATATAAATAAATCGTTATAAATTATAAACGAATTCAATAGCGACTTTCTATAATTTTGATTTGGATATAACTCACAATCTACAAGATGAAATCTCGATTTTTCTCTTCCATTAGAAAAATATTGTTAAATAGATTTGAACTTTTCTTATTTTAAAGAAATCCGACTTAAAACGGATTCTGTATATTTAATTGAAGTTCAGAACTCAACATTACGAACTACCGCGACGTTACGGGTTCATGTTAAATTATATTATAATTAATACGTTTCAGCTGTCATTTATTAAATATATTCGTTGTTATAATTCAATTCTAAACTGAATTAAATCTTATAAATAATCCTATTCACACAATATTGTCAATTCAACTTAAAGTTCGATTATTTCAGAACTAAATATATTATTCAATTATTTACATTAATTAAATAATCTAAATATTTAAATTCAACTTATTTAAACCACCAAATCATATTTAAATAATTAAATAAATTAATTACTAAATACCTAAAAATCTGGGACGTTACATTCCTTTCCCCGTAAAAGAATTTCGTCCCCGAAGTTATTAAGTCGGAAAAATGCTACTAACCCTATTAACTAGGTTAAAATTATCTGTTTATTTCTTTAACTTCAGTTTCAACTGAACCAAGTAATTTTAATTAAAATATTAATTTATTCATACTAATGAAAATTTTCAAAAATTCTAAATACGTTCTAAAACCTTAAAATTTTGAAAAATTTCGCCAGCATCTCCTTTGCACGGCTCAATCGGTACAACTCAAACTCGCCTCTCTAGGCCTACTCCAATCCAAAAGAAAATCAAACAGCCAAGTGACTTACCAAATAGGCTCATAAATCATCAAACTCATATAAAAATAAACTTGTACCTTTTTTCGAGCATTTAACTCTATCTCTTCATTTGTTACAAAGTCTGCATATACCCGTGCATTCTCAATTTATCTTCAGTTTTATCCTCAAAACCAAATCATTTACGTATCCAAACAAAATCTCATTCTCAATCTCAAATCCCATTCTCGGTTTCAAATTCTTAACTCACCAAGCCAATATACTTAACTAAGTTAAGTTACATTTCCATATTTCATGAACTCATTAATTTCTCTAACCAGTTATCTTTATCTTAGAACTCTAATCTGATTTTCATTTCAAGAATCAAACCACTTACTCACCTGAGTCCAATTATATTTCAAAAATCCAATTTTACTCGGTATAACTCTATTTTAATTAAATTTCCATATAACTAGCTTTAATTTCAATTTCACTTTGCTTTTGCCAATTCCTTTTTAATTTGTCTTTACTTCTAACAATTTTCTTCCTAGGAGTTTTTAAATAGTTTAGCTCTTTCAAAAATCTCCCTTTTCAGAATTCAAAACAACTTATTTTCTCAAAATAATTCAAACTATATCTTTGTTATTAATCCGTCATGCAGAACTCAAAAATGAACACTGATGATGTGGCCAGCATCATCAGAGTTATTTCCCAGTGACTGAAGCGAGTTCAATACTATATCACTTTTCAAAACCTTTTTTTAAACACTTCCATTTTGAAATCAGTTCAAAATATCACTTCACAATTGTAACACCCCACGTCCATTAATGTCACTCACAAAGGGAATGCATTAACTTCTATGGAGCATTTTAAGCGTGTATAGAACAGAAACTTAACAACAAGACAGATATAAATAGTACTTAAAAATTTAAAACTTTATTCATTGCAGCGGTAAACACATAAGTTTGATTACATCATCAAAAACCTGAGTCAAAGTATATAATATCCACCTTGACTAAGTCAAAGTACATAAATTGAAAGACATAACCCTAGTACAAAAAAGCCATAAATAAGAGAGGGTGAACATTACTTCAGTGATCCAAACAACTTCTAAAAGCAGAGATATAGCTGTCCAAGATCAAGCTCCACTGGTGCTAGTTCCACCCTGAGCACCTTGGGGGGGGGGAGGAAGAAAAGAGGTGGAAACAAAGGGGGTCAAACATAAAGTCTGCGGAGTGTGATAACTTTAACAATATAATTACCAAAATAACTAGGCTAAGGCATAAGTTGGAAAATAAGGAAATGACTGTGAACAATTGAGTATGACAGAGTAAACAAGGAAATAAGGTTGAACTAAGATAACGTAAAAGCGCACCTAAACCACTATAAGATAATTACTATACTGCACCACCACTATACTGCACCACTACTATACTGCACCACGACTAGTCACCCTAAAGTTGATCCCTCCTACAGAACTTAATAATGATAATGGTAGTTTCGTGCACCCCTAGTTGCCTTCATAGGTGCCGCCTGCCACTATCTCCACTAGGTGCACCCACTACCCCCATGCGATCGGCTCCCTAACTCGTAGATACCCATGCTAGCCCCACAGTGGGGTGTATCACTCCCCAAAGTGGCAACCCGATACCACCAATAATGCATGGCTTATACCTACACGATGCAACAACGTCTTACCTACCAGCTCGGGTCCACACACACACATGAACATGTTGGACTTGCGTTGCCACCGCTAACCCGTTTTGGCCTCTTACAGTCAAGCCCAGTACGCGTGTCCTGTCCTCGACTTGGGTCGAGCCCACAAAGATACTCATGGGTTACTGGTTGAAACAGGCTCCCATTACTTGACACAAGCTATCCACCTAAGCTTGGTCCCCTCTAGTACATCCCACTTAACCCTCTTCTTATTCATGTTCAGTTACATGTTTCAAATTTTGGTTAAGTGTTTCTAATCGTGTTTCAAATTGCACCCAAGGCACCCACTAGATTCCACATGCCACCCAAGGCACCCACTTAACCCCCTCATGTCCCACTACATGTTTATTTGGTTAAGTGTTTCTTAATTCATTAAGACCGTAACCTTATAAAGACCTCCCACATTAGACTGGCATTTGTGGCAGCTGGATTTGTCGGGCGGGTCCGGGCAGTCTTACACCACAAAAGAGCCTAACCTCGTGTCTTTACAATTGTTACGTATTTAATTTATGCCTAAGACCACCCACATTAGAATGGCGTTTGTGGCAGCTGGACTTGCCGGGTGGGTTCGGGCAGTCTTATACCACAAAAGAGCCTAACCTCGTGTCTTAGACGTTTAATTACACCTAATTAATCATTCCCCCATTTGAATTAATTTCCCTATTCAAATTATCAATCAATTCCAAATTTAACCATGGCCATAATTGACTCAATTATGTCCATCTATTTATGGTATGAAAAATCATACCCATTTTCATCACAAATTTATTTTATGCCATTTAAGGCATTTATACCAATTCTCAATATTAAATCTTTTAATATTATCCCCTTTTACCCCACGTTGTACGTTCATTCGTTTAACGTAAAATATACGTTAGAATCGAATAGTCTAACTCATAGAATAAAGAGAAAACATCACAACATACATATAGATAAAACTAGATCTAATCATAAGGGGTGAACTTGCACGTGTGAATGATGTTCTACATCTAAAACTTGCATAGGCCAAAGTCACAACTTGCATAAAACTACATATGTCATAGATCCAAATCTAGAGGTGTAAACTTGTTGAGATAATGGTCACAAACTTGCACAAATCATGTATGTTATGGATCTACATCTAAAGGTGTAAACTTGCATAGGCAATAACCACAAACTTGCATAACATGATTCATACTCCAAATACATATGTTTATATAAACTTGCATATGTGATTTATGCAACATAACGATGGTGTAAACTTACATCTAACATGTAAACTAGCATGTTGAATTTAGCATATAACACACACATGTCATAGCCTAACTTTAGATCTAAAATAGATGTCATGAAACATGTAAGGTTATACATAAAATTTTCACTAACTTGCATATGATCTAAGTCTCAATTAACATCCTAACTTGCATACATACATATGATTTATCATATGAATCAACATAACCAAACTAGCATATGAAACATCACTATGAATACATAATCATAGAATTACAACATAGATGATAACATCACAACTTTACAACATAGATGATAACATCATAGAATTTACAACATCACAATTTTACAACATAGATGATAACATGCGGTCAATAATTCACAACATAACCATATAATCTGCATCATAACTTAATCCAATTAAATTGCTAATTATTTATTAAAGATACCGAACTCACAACTCAAAGAAGGTCTTGAGTTATGAATTCTGAGTTCTAAGGCTGAATTAGCTTTCCTTTGAAGAAGATTCGTTGTTAGAGTTGAATAGAATTGAATTTGATTAACTTTCTTCCTCTCTAATTGGTGGCGGCTATTCTGAGTTGCAAGGTGACGACATGGAGGCTGTGAATCTAATTTTAATTTGATTTTAGGGTTTGAGTCTTCATGTCTTTTTATAGAGTTTAGGATTAGTTTAGGCCATCCGATCAACCCAGAATTAATCCCAGCCAATCAGAGCAGATCAGAAACCCTAATGAGTCACACACAGTCATTAACAGGTCACTAATCAAATCTTCCCGGGGGGAGGGGAGGTCGACCCTATGGTCGACCTAGTCAGGGTAGGTCAACCCCCAGGTCAACCCTTTGGTCGACCTGGCGGGAATTTTCCCGCCTAGCCTGTTTGACTCTGAAATTTGAATTTTCTGAAATCTGTTTTGAATTTTCTGAAACTTCTGATGGCCATAACTTCTTCATACGAAGTCCAATTCACGCAAACTCGGACTCTATCTCAAGCAGAATTCCGAGACGAACACAATGGAGCAACCTGTTTCACTTAATTCTCACATATGAGATTATTATTCTTTAATATGCGAACATTAATATTAACAGAAATACGGGGTGTTACATTCTCCCCTCCTTAAAGGATTTCGCCCTCGAAATCTCCAAGTTAAGGAGAATGCATATCCTAACATCCAAACAACCATCTACTCAACCATCAAACAAAGGCATCCATTGTCCTTATAAAATTCCTAATGCTGTATGAATATATGCAAGAAGTGTGTGTATATGTTCTCTATCTAATGCAAAATCAGGCGGTCTACTGATTCAGTTGACCTCCTTAATGCAAACCATGATAGTGCCATGCGTCCATTATGTATGCGAAAGAATCCTATTGATACATATATTTCTACATGTGTGCACAACCATTCACCAAAATGCAGCATCCATATGATAATACGACCATTATACATCCATTAACTTAAATATGCACACACATTTATATGTAATATGCAATATGAAGTGACTGAGCCGATCTAGTGCCTAAAGTGTGTGTATATGCATCCACGAGCAGCCACTAGCAACCACTTGCATCCACATGCATCCATTATACATAACATGTCTCAAACACATGTTTCAACCATAGGACTACCCTATCTAAAGGTCAAAGATACTAGCGAGAGGACATACTAAAGATAAAACAAGTACAAGCTAAGCGATAAAGGAGAAATTAAAAGACATACCCTCGAAAAGAAAAGGGTACAATGAACGCATCTTCTCTTCCGTCTCCCAAGTAGTGTTGCTTTCGTCATCTCCCATTGCACTTTGACTAGCTTGACCTCTCGATTCCTCAACTTCTTAATCTCCGACCCAAGAATGCATGTAGGAGCTCGTCGAATCGTCGCATCGCGCTTTATCTCCACCTCTCTAAGCAAGCTTGGCTCTACCACTTCCGCGGTGTCGTGCAAGCACTTCCTCAAATGTGATACATGGAATACATCGTGTACACCACTAAGTCTCTCTGGCAACTCCACTCTATACGCCATCTGCCCAATCCTCTCCTTAATAGGAAACAACCCTACGAACCTTGGTGCTAACTTCCCAACGGACCCAAAGCGAATGATATTCCATAATGTAGACACTTTGACAAAGACCATGTCCCTAATATCAAACTCAAGATCTGTCCTCCTCTTGTCCGCATAAGATTTATGCCTATCTTGCGCCGTCTTCATCCTCCTTCGAATCAAATCGATCTTTTTCGAAGTCTCTCTAATCATATCAGGCCCAAGCAAGATCTTATCTGTAGATTCCCACCAACATGTAGGCGAACGACACGGCCGTCCATAAAGAGCCTCGAACGGTGTCATGCCAATGCTAGACTGAAAGCTATTATTAGATGCAAACTCCACCAACGGAAGATGTTCCTCCCATGTACCTCCGAAGTCTAAGACACACAACCTCAACAAGTCCTCTAGAATACGATTCACCCTCTCGGTCTGGCCGTCCGTCAAAGGATGATATGCGATGCTCAAACATAACTGAGTCCCTACCGCCTCTTGCAAGCTTTTCCAAAACTCGCTAGTAAAGATAGTATCGCGGTCGCTCACTATGCTAGAAGGAACACCGTGCAAACAAACTATTTCTCGAATGTACATGGAGGCTAACCATGGAGCAGTCCTCTTACTCTTCACGGGAATGAAATGGGCACTCTTAGTAAGTCTGTCTACCACGACACAAATCCCCGTATTACCCTTCCTCGATCTTGGTAACCCATCAATGAAGTCCATCGAGACATTTTCCCACTTCCATTGTGGGACCTCCAATGGGTGAAGCAACCTACTGGGCTTCTTTTGCTCTACTTTTACTTGTTGGCACACTAAGCATCTGGCGACAAACTCAGCCACATCCCTCTTCATGCCGGCCCAAAAGTAGACTCGTCTCATGTCCATGTACATCTTGTCCCCGTCGGGATGGATGGTCATCTTCGAACGATGTGCATCATCAAGAATGGTCTTCCTTAAATCCTCGTCCTGTGGTACACAAAGTCTACCGTCCCTACGTAACCAACCCTTATCATCTAGGGTATACCTACTGAGAAGGCTCGATGACTCCCCTCCTTTGAGCTTCTCTACTAACTAACCAACTGTGGGTCATCTCGCTGTACCTCACCAATCTGTCCCAAAAGCGTAGGTCTGACCTCTAAGGATGCTAGCAAACCGGGAACAAAGTCAATGGAAGGTCTAAAGTTGAACGTAGAGATGAACTCCAAGCTTCGCTGCTCAACAAACAACGGACACAAGGATAACCTTTTCCTACTTAACGCGTTTGCCACCACGTTACCCTTGTGCCAGGGGTATATGCTATCTCGAAATCGTAGGACGCTAAGAATTCCATCCACCTTTGCTGCCTCAAGTTCAAGTCCTTCTGAGAGAACAAGTATTTTAGCGATTTGTGGTCAGTGAACAATTCGAATTTCTCACCAAGAAGATAATGGCGCCAAGACTTAAGCGCGAAAACAATAGCGGCCAACTCTAGGTCATGTGTAGGGTAATTTCTCTCATGCACTCTCAACTACCTTCCACCATAGGCTATTACCCTTCCCTCTTGCATTAAGACTGCGCCTAGTCCTATCCCACAAGCATCGGTATAAACGGTAAATCTCTTACTCCCATCTGGCAACACTAAGGCTGGGGCTGTGGTCAAAGCTCTCTTTAAACGTTGGAACGCATCATCACAATCTACGTCCCCCATGAAAACTAAGTTCTTCTTCGTCAAGCGTGTTAATGGTGCTGATATTTTTGCGAAGGCTTTGATAAACTTTCTATAGTAGCCAGCCAACCCTAAGAAACTCCTCACCTCGGTAGCATTTTTAGGGACCTTCCAATCTTGGATGGCCACTACCTTCGCGGGATCCACAGCTATCCCTTCTTTGGAAACCACGTGCCCTAAGAATCGCACTTCCTTTCTCCAAAAGTGGCATTTAGAAAATTTAGCTTTAAGGCTATGCGCTCGAAGAGTCTCCAACACTTCCCTAAGATGTAGGGCATGCTCTTCCTCGCTCTTAGAAAAGATCAAGATGTCGTCCACAAAGACTACCACGAATTTTTTAAGGTACTCCCTAAACACCCAACTCATCAAGTCAACAAAGTATGCAGGGGCGTTTGTCAAACCGAAGGGCATCACAAGCCACTTGAAGAAACCGTCTAGAGTCCTAAAGGCAGTCTTGTCTATGCTATCCTCGGCCACTCCCAACTGATGGAAACCCGTGGCTAAGTCCAACTGTGAAAACACTGAGGCACCAACTGATCGAAGAGATCATCAATCCTCGGCAATGGGTGCCTATTCTTCTTAGTAAGTTTATTAAGTTCTCTATAGTCCACACAAAGTCTAAGGGACCCATCTACCTTCGTGGCAAATACTACTGGAGCAACCCACTCCGATATACTACGTCTGATGAACCCTTTCTCAAGCAACTCCTTCACTTGCTTACTGAGTTCTCTTCTCTCTCTTGGAGCCATGTGGCGCACTGGCAATGCAACTAGCTTTGTATTATCTACTAGATATATTCAAAAGTTTATCTTACGTTTTGGGGGTAAACCCCTCACCTCATCAAAGACATCAACATATTCACGGACTATACGAACAGAATGTAAATCATCATAGGATGCGTTAAGGGATTCTAGGTAGCTAAGCATTACTGGACCTCTAGGGTCATAGGAAATATCAAGGGTCTTTCCACAACGAGTCAACAATCTAACTACCCTTCTTTCACAATCTAGGATGGCCCCGTATCTAGTTAGCCAATCCATACCTAGAATCAAGCCGTAGCCCATGAAGCCAAGAACAAAGGTGTTGCATTCAAACTCAACGCCCAAGATAAACACTCTCAAATCCCGACAAATCATAGAAAGATGAGCCGGACCACCAATAGGATTTGAAACTACTAAGGGATCTGTAACTAAACTAGTATCTAGGTGCAGTGTTTCAACTAATGATGTAGAGATAAACAAATGTGATGCGCTAGAATCGAATAAATTACGGACAGGATGATCAAATAGAAAAACTAAACTTTCAACGAAAATTGCTCTACCTCGTTCTTGCAGCGGTGGGACCACGAGAGCCTGAACCTATCCCCTTGCATGCCCTCGTGCCATAAGAGCCTGCACCTGTCCTCCTGAGGTAGACCCTGCCCTCTGCCCATTCTTTGGGCAGTCCTTAATCAGATGTCCCGCTTCACTACAGTGGAAACAACCAGTCTTCTTTTTCTTCCTACAATCTTTGCTTAGATGGCTGGGTGTCCCACAGTTAAAGCATCTTTTCTTTCCCTTAGCATTGTTGCCTTTACTACCTTTCTTATTCTGTTGTTGCTGTTTCTTTTGATCCCCTTTCTTCTCGGGTGCCTTATTAGCATTGGCGCCCTCCTCCTCTTCATGCATAAGCTCCATGTCAACTAGCCTCTCAAAGGTAGCCCCCATGGGGATGTGGGTCATAGCTAACCCATGAAGCGGCTCGTTCAAACCCTTAACAAATCTCAGGGCCTTCTTTTATGGTGTATTCACCAAGTCCAAGCCAAATCTCACCAACTGATTGAATTTTTTAACGTATTCTTTCAGCGATAGATGCCCTTGCTTCAACGCCAAAAATCTTTCCACGTATAGATTCTCTTCAGCCTGTGAGAGAAACTTCGCCTCAAACCTCCGCCTGAAGTCTGGCGATGTATTAACTGGATGCTCTCCATTTGTGTCCTTCCACCAAAACGAGGCCTCATCCTTTATTAGCCAGACAGCTAACTGGACCTTTCTTCCATCATCCACTACAAAGATTCCAAACAATTCTTCCACCTCCTTTAGCCAATTACGAGCTTCAACAAATGTCTCCATCCCGTGAAAAGGTTTTCTACCCATTGCCCGAAAGTGCTTACATATCTTTGCAAAAGTATCGACACGAGGAGGAGAAGGAGGAGGAGCATTTGCTGGACTTGCAGTGGTGGCCCTAGTTTCCAAATACCTCCTAAACCATCCTGGTATCGTTATTCCCTCGGGTATCTCGGGAATTCCAGACATGCTGAAACGAAAAAGGAAAGATTCAATACAAAATAACGAAAGGAAAGATATATGGCTCTTGGGGTTATGCTTTCTGAAATAAGCTTTTCTCTTGAAAATATTTTCCTTAAAACATACTTTTGAAGGTACTTCTTTATAAAAGTTGTTTTTCAAAAACACTTTTCAAAATTCATATCTGTTCTGGTAACCTTCAGCTCTGATACCACGTGTAACACCCCACGTCCATTAACGTCACTCACAAAGGGAATGCATTAACTTCTATGGAGCATTTTAAGCGTGTATAGAACAGAAACTTAACAACAAGATAGATATAAATAGTACTTAAAAATTTAAAGCTTTATTCATTGCAGCGGTGAACACATAAGTTTGATTACATCATCAAAAACCAGAGTCAAAGTACATAATATCCATTACTAAACCAATTTATCTCCACAATATAAAACAATTTTTTTTGTAAAATCTACAAACAGTTCTATCGTGCAATCAATTGGGGAACCGGGAACTCAACTAACATTAAGAACTTTTCAGAATAACTGATAATTAGAAAAAATTGTATATATACAATCAACTCAATCTAGGGCATTACTAACCCCATCTATATTGAGTTATGCCATAGAGCCAAGGAAATCACTTAACCTTCAGCTCTGATACTACTATAACGAATTGGAGTTTTCGACCACGAAAATCGACAAAAAATCCTTGTCAACTATTCAAGCATCGAACATACTAGATCATTGATATAAAGAAGTTAGAGGGCGAGAATAGATAGAAAGAAGTTTAGAATAGAAGAAGAAGAAGATCACAACAGAACAGAATCAGAATAAACATAAATCTCATAGCATAACGAATAAATTATATTATATAACATAACTTTTGAAATACAAATTTACAACTGTATATACATATATTGCAGAGTAAAACATATAACATCACAACGAAAATAAACAGTAGCCATAAAATGCTGAAGCCTCCTGCTCCAAGCTCTTACAAGTATACCTGTAAAATCCCGACTACTTGACTGCCCGTACAAATTTGGGCACCACGGACTTTAGGGTAAAACAAATCAAAATAAACTCTGGGTCAGTCATGGGAGTGGTGTGAGTAAACTACAACCACTTGTTTTAACTTTTAAAATCTTTTTAAAAGAAAAGATAATCGTAAGACTGATCCTCACATAAACACGGGTGGTTTTTACCTTACATGGACCCATACATTCTTTAAAATCAATAATCTTCTGATATTATAATAATGTCTAAATCAAATAAATAAAAATCTTGTAGAAGCTTTCATATCGCGTTCCACATACATAATATATAATCAAAAATAGTGGGCGGTTAATTGGTAATGGATTCCAACTGGCAAGGTATAGAACCAACTTCCGGCAATGTATCTCTAGAGTGGAATACACCGGGTTCAACAAGAACATCCTGCAACCCAGGATAAACATGATCGGTCGCTCATTTCGCTTGAGTGTACCATTTCGCTTGAGTGTACCGCCAATGGTCGGGATCAACAACCGCTTCACGAAAGGGACAACATCGAAATAGATTAAAAAAGAAAATGGATTTTCTTTAGATCAAGTGACAATACACCGTAATTTGGAGCTACCCACTTAGCCATGCAACCTACCCGATTTTATACCATTTCCCAGTTGTGAGGCTTAAGGTCATAACATATCTTTTTGGCATATCACAACTTTATTTACTTTGAATGCCACATCGTCATATCCGCGAAATCACAAATTGATTTCTCCAAAAATATCACGGGTATAAAGCTAAGAGAAACGAATTCCCCCACCATCAAACATAAATACGTTTGAAGAGTTCAACTTACGTGATCTATCAGATATACCCTGTCAGACATTCTTCCATAATAGTTCCTGGGACTGAACAAACCAAAGCCACTATTATCTAAACCCATCTTAGGCAATTTCTACCTAGGATTTGCCAGAATAGCCCTTGCATAAACTCCATCTTCAATTATCTTCATCATATTTGATTCGCAAGGCTAATGCCCATACAAAGTGGTTTCCAGATAATAAATTTGATCCCTATCTCTCCGTATTGACGACGGACAAATGGTCAAAACATTGATAGTCGATTATTCAACTACCAAAGGAAAACATCCATACACCCAACGAACTTATTTCCAAATGGAAATTTAATCGATCAACCATCAATCAACATTTTTCCCTTTCAATTAATTTATCATTAATTTATTCATTTCCCCCTTTCCCATTTCCATATATTCATAAATTTTTATTCTCTAAATTTAGAAAACATACATTATTAATATTGGAAAACATTTCCATCTCTTATTCACGCATCACTATCCTTTCACATCTATCAGTCTCTAACTATAAACCAGTAAGAGGAAAATTCCTTAAATGTTAACCCCGAAGGCCAAAACCAACATGAGATCGACACTTAGGAAAACATTCGACTTAACTAATCTCCAGTCAATTTCTAATTTCCTTAACTCCATTTGAATCTGCAAAACGTTTGCTTTTAAATCATTATTCACATTAAAACGTGAATATTATTCCTTAATGGAAATCTGGACTCGTTTTATCAAGTCAAAACTTGATTTCAATTTATAAATATCATTATAGGTACAAATTCTGTTTACCAAATCATTTTATAAATCCACAACTAATTTATATTTCCCGAAATAGAATCCACTATTTTATTTTAAAGCAATTTCCTATCTCGTTCAAATTCTCAATTAAATTTCTATTTGAAAACCCAATTTCCTTTATAAATGTTTTTATTTGCAAAATATTTACTTTAATCCATTATTCACATCGAATGTGAAAAATATTTCTTTTATATAATCAATTCAGTTTGATTTCACATTTGAAAATAAAATCCCATTCCCAAATTCTATTTATACTTCTATTTATAGAATTATTCATACAAAATCCTATTTTTATTTCCAATCACCTATAATCTCGTTTATAGTTCCCTTTATAAATGTTAAATTTACATTCCATAAAAATATCAGTGTTAAAACTGATTTTTACTTCTTAATATAAATTCAGACTTATACATTCAATTTATCGAATGATAAATATTTTATGTAATTTATAAAACATTATTTATAAACTAATCTTATCAATTTAGCTGTTAAAAACATATTTCTATTTAATATCTACTTTAAATCAATCTTTTCATAATTCTTTTATAACTCGCAATTCTCTTTTATAATTCTGTTAATTTTAAAACAAATCATATCCATTCCATATAACTATTAATAACTTTCTACAGAAGTTTCTTATTTAATTCCCAAATATTTCCTTTTTATAAAATTTATTGATTTTATAAATATCTTAAATTTAATACCCACTTAAAAATTATTTTTTATATATATTCCAATATTACTTATGGTATTTAAAATATCAAATAATAAGGATCAATATCATCCAAACACACATAATCAATATCAGATTATATATCACATCATATATCACAATATACGAAAAATAGTAATGTAAATGTTGAGGAATCTAGTTGGATCCCTCAAGCA
Organism: Allium sativum; assembly: GCA_030737875.1. NCBI lineage: Eukaryota > Viridiplantae > Streptophyta > Magnoliopsida > Asparagales > Amaryllidaceae > Allium > Allium sativum. Next base: position 385,208,420 of record CM060915.1, read on the forward strand.
TGTTTCCCTACATCCACAGATGTTAAACAACGTAAATAACATCAATTTCATAACAGTATAAAATTTTATAGCAAATAGAATCGATATTAAATCATTGAGTTATATATATAACTATATATATTTATAATAGCAACGATTGATAATTGTCTACCAATTCACCCAAACATCATCATAAAGAATCCAATAATCATTTAGTAACTTTAAAATATGTTTATAAAAATTATAAACTAATCAGAGCTAGTGAGTTTACTCACTTTGGTGGTTTATCGTTAAATAATGATAAACTGTCGTTAATTCAGACAGACATTTTATTTTGCCCATAAATTCAAACGAGCTCCAAATCATTCCAAATTTCACAAGCTTGTATTGCTCGTCTGTGTGATCACAACGGATCTTGTTTCGCTGAATTCTGATAAAGTATGGAGAAGATATGCCTTTTACAAGATTGTTTATAAATAAGGGTCATTAACTTATATTAAAAAATAAATTTATTTCTCTAAGTATACCATTAATTCTAATCCACGTGTTAATGCTTTACTACTGCTCACACTCCTCTCCTCTTATAGGCTGTGAAACATATCGCCTACCAATGGCCATTACCTTCAGAAGGCTCCATCCGTTCTTCCACTTTTCTGCACTATACCCAAAACCAGTAGCACAATTGTTCCTCTCTCTTCGAGCTCTTCTACTTCATGATCATACGGACTTCACTATGTTACCCAGGAGAATCTCGGTTTCAGCTTGAAAACATGGTTACAGGCGAATGATCAAACTTCGTTTGCACGGTATCCACAAAAAATAATGGAGTTGAAGCTTCTTCCTACCTAGAGTTCAAATCTAAGATCCTATTTTCCTAAAACACAACCAATCGAAAGTAAACAGGAACCCTAGACTCTGTTGAAACTCGGCATCCCAAAATGTGATCGCACCATGTGAAAATTATACAGAAATGAAGCCCAAACCTATAGGTTTCCAATATACAAGTTTCAGAATTTATGAGTTTGTATTTGAATTTCTACAAATTTATGAAGGTTACGATATTTTTTCTGTGGATGGCTGCATGACTGTATTGACCAGAGAAATAGAAAAGTTAGGGTTATATAAGTTAGTCGTATATTTATAGGATGAGTAATTATTATTTAATCGATTTTTGTATTAATTTTTATTTCAACGCTATCTATAATTGTCCTTAAAAATCCCTATGATGACAATATCCAAATTCGATGAAAATGGACATACACCTATGGTTCGACATTATGGACCCAACGAAACTTGTTTCGTCGAATTCTGAATCCGTTTGCTTATACAGTGTATTTTTAAAGTCAAATTATTGTCTTTTTTCACATTAAAATCGCAACGGCCACATGCTGAGCCCAAAATTCACGAAATTTGAGATTTAACAATAATTCAACATTTCGGATCCAACAAAATTAATTTCATCGAAAATAGAGGTCATTTGCAAAAATGACTATTTTTAAGGCTCTAAATAAACCGTAAAAATATTAATATATTCAAAAACAATTAATTTAACATTGATAAATTAATATTATCGTATATATTCACATAGAATATTATCTAGCTCCAAAATAAACATATATGGATTTATAACTCGATATTTAAAAATCCAAGTTAAATCGATGTTCAATATATAATAAAAATCCTTTTATTATATAAATAAATCATTATAAATTATAAACGAATTTCATAGCGACTTTCTGGAATTTCGATTTGGACATAGATCACAATCTACAAGATGAAATCTCAATTTTTCTCTTCCATTAGAAAATTATCGTTAAATAGATTCAAACTTTTCTTGTTTCAAAGAAATCGGACATAAACTGATTATGTATATTAATTTTGAGTTCAAAACTCAATATTACGAACTATCATGACATTACGGATTCGTTTTAAATTATATTATAATTAATACGTTTCAACCGTCATTTATTAAATATATTCATTATTATAATTCAATTCTAAACTGAATTGAATATTATAAATAATCCAATTCACACTGTATTATCAACTCAACTTAATTTCGATTATTGCAGAATTAGATACGTTATTCAATTATTTATATTAATTAAATAACCTAAATATTTAAATTCAACTTATTTAAATCGCCAAATCATATTTAAATAATTAGATTAATTAATTATTAAATAGCTAAAAACCCGGGATGTTATAGCTTAACACCCTCCTCTGAGACTTATGTAATCGAAGGGTTATATATTAATAGATACCGATTATATGTAGTGAATTGACTATGTGGCATGCTAAGTGATGAGAAATTGATGATCAAAGCAGGGCTTTGTTAAGAGTATCTTTGCGTAATGAGACTTCGATAAGCCTCACATCCCGGAAATGTCCAAAACATGAAAAGATGCAGCAAGGTTACATGGTTCGCGACCCTTAGGGGATGACCATTTTCTTTTAGATTTTTGAAGCAACATTATGGTATGGATCCCATGTGTTTTCTATATGGCTATTATGAGGTAGTGCTATGGTATGGATCCCTGGCATTCTACTATTGTGGTTATTTGTTGGAAATCCGGGTACCCGTAGAAAAAGGTCGGTAACGACTGGGAAATGGCATACTCGTGCAGCATAACTTGGATAGCACCGACGACCTTGTATTGGCAAAGAAGGGTTTACTTCTTGGGGCATTTTCTAGAGGCATACCCATTCGGTAAAGATGTTCCTTAGCCTTGGTCATTTGTTGGAAAACCAAATAATCTATTATGTCGATTATCAGCTACGTGTCCGTATGATTTTCTCTTGTAGATTCTGCATAAAACGTGTAGGAGGTTAGTATAATATTATGGTACCTACGCTGGCTAAGATTTATACATTCATTTGCAAAAGTAATTTTCACATTATGCACCAATAATAATATAAGATTATGTATCAAGCTTATTTTGTCTATCATAAGGGAAACCTCTCCCAAGTGTGGGTTTGCATTGTGTGTGTGGCGCGATATCTCATGGTAGTTTCATTTTTCAAAATGGCATTACGATTTTTATGCACTGGTATTCATGGGAGGAAACCCGTTCCATGCTGTATGGCGTGGTGTTATGAATTTCCTTACTTTAAAAATGATTTGAAAACTATTTTAGTTTTCACACCCGTCCCATGACTGATCTGGAGTTTATTGTTCTTTCCTAAACTCTAGGTTCCCATATTTTCCATACAGGTAGATAGTAGTTAAGGTTTTGCAATTATTCTAGGAGCATTGCATGTATGGAGCTTGGATAAAGTTCATGGTATTTCAGTCTTCCGCTGAACATTGTACTTTTTCCGATGTGTTTATTTTTCCGTTGTGTATTAGTTACATGTACTCTAATATATTCTTGTACTCTGATGTAAAGTTGTTGTTATGATAATGAAAAGTTCTTTTTGCTTATTCCAATGTGTAAGTATCTCTAACAATGCATCTTTGAGAACGGTTTAAGTCGGTTTAATTACCGGGTCGAACCGGACCCAAAAGTGGGATGTTACTTCTTTGGTTAATTAGTAAGTGACTTTTACATTGGTTGAACAATTTGAAAAGTAACATAGGTGATGTCATCTACATGTTTTACGATTTCTAATTACCTTTGTTTATTTTTCATTCTTATGTCATGTGATGCTTGGAAATTACGATTATATGTATATTGTGTTGTATGCGATAAAAGTGAGCACCTTATCTTGTTTAAGCAACTTAAGATCATTTGGAAACCAAAGCTTGCTTTGTTAGTTTAACTTACTGAAATGATTTCAAAAGTTCTAACTTTATTCAAATTTCAAAACTTCTACTTTTATTTTACAAATAAGTTAAATATAAAAGTTAAAATTAAGAAAAACTTAACTTAGAAACTAACACTAAGTTACGAACTCCATAACGGTAATTGCTATGAATGCATTTTTTGGTAAAAATGCAATTTTTGGAAATTTAAGGTGATATCTGGTATGAATAATGTTTTATGTTTTTATTTTTCAATATTAATTATAAAATATTAGAATGATGGAGGAAATGAAAGGAAGATGGAGGGGACCACGAAATGGAGCAAGGGGCACGGAAGAAAAAATTAAATTATCTCTTATTCTTTCTTTGCTTCCTAAAACAAGGAAAACAAATATAGTTGTTTTCTATTCTATGTGTTAACTTCATTTTCTATAACAATCGTTTTTTGTGACATGCATGTATCATTTGTATTTTTGTATGGGTGAAATCTAAAAACTAAAAAGAGTAAGCCAAACACCACCTAAGTTTTATACTTTAAAATATTTTGTAAACGATTTATGAAACTAATAATAAATATTATATTAGTTAATCAAGTGATTATTAATTATTTGTTATTTATTTTATTAAGTTTTGATAATTAATAATTAATTAATGATTATTAGTTTTAATTAGGTAAGATTAGTTCCTAATTAGTTATCTTCTAAAAGAGATTAGTTCTTAATTAATGATTAAGAAAGTAAATTAAATTATCATTAATTATTATTTAGATAAAATTTAATTATTAGTTAAGCTTTAAGTTATTGATTAATTATTAATCAAGCGGGATTAATTATTAATTGATTAAGTTTGATTAGGATTTAATTGCAGTTTTTATTTAGTTATGAATAATTATTTAATTTTCATTTAGTTAGCATTTACTTAATAATTTGTCAAGTTTTAAATTTAAGTTAATTATTAATCAGATAGGGCTAAACATTAATTATGTTAAAATAGGAATTAACTAAGACTAATTGGGATTAAATTTAGTCTTAACTAAGATTAATTAGTAGTTAAATTAAGTTTTAATTATTCTTAAATGAAGGTTTGTTTTAACTATTTTTGTTTATTTAAGCGACTTCTTTCTTTTATAGATAAATTTGTTTTAAACAATGGATCTTTTGTCTACATCATTAAATCAGCCAAAAAATATTAATACCTTTTAGATGACATCTATTAATAGAATAAATCTCATTTTGTTATTATATTGGTTGGACATTGAACTGTATGTAATTAAGTTCATGTTTTATAAGAAATATTCTTTATGTCTTAACTAAAATTAGTTAGCAATTAAATTAAGTTTTAATTATTATAAAATTAAGGTTTGTTTTTAAAACCTTTTTTGTTTATTTAAGAAACCTCTTTCCTTTATAGGTAAATTTGTTTTAAACAATGGATCTTTTGTCTGTGTCATTAAGTCAGCCAAATAAATTAGACTACTTTCTTGATGGCATCTACTTGTCGAATAACTCTCGTACTGTTATTATATTGGTTGAAAATTGAATTGTATGCCATTAAATTCATATTGTATAAGAAATTTTATTTATTTTATGTATTATTATAACTTGCTTCTGTATTTATGCTCACCTTCATGATCACGACGTCTGAATGGAAATATTATCCTCTTTGAAATGATTTGATAAATCTTGTGCATGAGTTTTACAAAGTTAAGAAATTATTTAAATAAAGATGGTTTTAAATAAGTAAATTATTTTAATAATAAATTTTAGGATCCATTAAAAAATTTGATAACTGTGTTATAAAACTAGATATTCATTTTATAAGGGTGTTCAAGGCTAATAAATTGTTTATATAATCATCTATTAAAGTTAATTAAGTAATTATTTTTCTAGCAATGATTCAAGACTAGTTGATCACTTTATTGACCTTCTTTAAATTTATGTAATTATTTTAATAAATGATGTTTAAAACATGTTAATCAAATTAATATTCTGGTTTAAAGACAAAGTAATTATTCTAATAATGATGTTTTCACTACAAGAGAATATGATTATTTCAACGGCTGCGAGCTGTTGGCTGTCGTTCGAAGCCATTGGAATAATATCAACAAAGTGTAACAGTTTCCAACAGAGCCAACAGATCTTTTCCAACGGCTGTTCCGACGGCCCTCAATGGTGGCTAGCCGTTCGAAACCGTTTCAAATGAAGGACCAATAAGCCGTTGGTAGCCGTTACAAGCCATTGGAAAAAATGAGTTATTTTTTTATAACAGCAAGCCTATTACCTTCCAGCCACCCCATTTCCAATCAATTCACACATATACCAATAACAATATAAACAACCAACATAAATCAAATAAATATCAATATAAAAAAACACCATCCAAACATCTCAAAAACCAACTCATCAACGTTACATGTCTGCAAACCAAATACAAACCATCAAAATAATATCCAAAGTATTATCCTCACCCACTCCGTACCAATATATACGACATCAAAACATAATCATCACTTTCTTAGAGTCAATATATACATGGTGTAATCACAAACACAGAAAAAGATACCTCGAGCGTCATCTTCATGACCGGAAGCACCAGGCGACGAAGGAAAAGTACCATGATTGTGCATATACTCTGCATGCTTCTGATTTAGTCGCTCCATCTGTATAGCCTGCAGATGATTCTGCTCTTGCACCTGCTCAATCATTGTTCTAAGCGCCCTAATTTATGCTTTGTCTTAGGCCTTCTGAGCTTGTCGATCCTGCAAATAGAATGAATAGCAAAAGGGTTATGTCAGCATATAAAATATTATAACACTATCTAAAAGCTAATTTGTAGTATGTATGCAAAAGGATTAATTACTGTTATGTTACCAAAGCCATAATGTCTACTCCGCTGCGTTGGATCCATAAAAGAGTCAAATCTATTATCTTACTCCTCCGCTGTCAACTAATCGCGACCAGACTCCTCAAGCGCATGAGCCCGTGCCTGCTGAACCTTGCTTATAATGCAGAAAACAATTTCAGTTGAAAAATAATAGAATATTATTTATTTTACATTAGTTAGTAATAAATAAACTATCGATATGAGTAATAGAATTTATAAAAGACATACATATGCAGTTGTCACCCTATGCTGATTACCCCCATAGATATGTGACGTTGCCAGCCTCGTCTACTTGCTTAGATGCGTGGGTTTGAGCAAATACATCCATGTAGGACACGGGATGTCCACGAGCTCATTCCTGCAATAATTGATAATTTGGATAAATCAATTCCACTTGTTTAATTACTGAACTAATCAAAATACAAATGTAATAATTGATAAATTTACCAAGTCCTCACGGTGATGCTGGAAAGACTTGGATCCTCCACGATGAGTCACTGGATTTCTGCTCCTATTTGCTGAGTTCCTTGCTGACTCCGCCTGCAAATTACATTGACTAATTATTTAATTATCGATAAAAAAATTAATGAGATTCATTATAGATTTACCTTGAATTCATCCGTGTCCCACCGGTCAACCATCTTATTCCATACCACCTTGCTCATCCACCTCAGTTTCTTCCCCAAGTTTTTAATTCTGATATTTTCTCTCTGTAGTTCTTAACGACCTTTGAGTTCCAGTGTCGCTGAACTAGGTTGATGTCAGAATCCTGCAAATCTACTACGCCCTGTATAATGAGAAAATATTACTATTTATTTATTTGTATTTAATCATTTTGTAAAGTGGTATAAACTTACCAGAAAATCCTGCCAGATGGCCTCTCTCACGGTGTCGGGGATCTTACTCCACTTAGGCTAGAAATCGCTCATCCTAGCCATATACGCATCCTTAGAAATGTTCAGAACCATTTGTGATGGCTCCAACTCAAACCCCCTGTGTTAAATATTAAATAGAACTTCAGAAAATTATAGGTATATCATGTATAGAAAATTAAAGGACAAATTGACACCAATAATCTGAAGTTTCACGTGTCTTCCCATATTAATCCCTAGTTTTAATTATTATTAGTTAATCCCAAGTATCGGGCGTCCCTTCCCATGTTGACCCCTTTACCTGGTAACCTATTTAGCAGTTTTTTTTCCTTTTTCCATATAAAAATTGCTAACACTGCCTCGTCCACCTGAAATCCATCTCTGGCCATCCACTGGTCAATCCAACACCATCGATCAATGCCTATTCTCGAGTTCGACACGATTGTACTGGTACCTTAGTCTCCAACCTCTCAAATAAAAATGTGACCTACCATTTCAACCCACCAAGGGAACTATTGTACTTCACCAATGAGCACCGTACACCTCCAAACTACAACCATATTTTCTCTTGCCATTCCGAACTCAGATCCCTGCTTAGAACCACACCAGTCCCGCAATCAACTACAATATGGAATCCTAATTTCCATTCTAAACTGACTTTAGCCCCATACCGGAGTATTGCTCCACCATCAAGACCTACCTCACTCCGATCCGATCATCCTTCAACCATAAAAAGTCTCCATCGTCAACCAGCACTACTCATCCACCTTCATCAACCAGGACCGCCACATCAAAAAAAACTGAAACTGCTCAAACCCAAATACCATTTAAGTCCTCAACAATCGACCGTATTCTACAACTACTCCAAACATCACCATCATCATGATCAGCGACTCCACGCCTTTGCATCAACCAACATAACCATTATCCACTACAATCCTCAGCCTGCACCACAATCCTACCACAACCAGAAAACCCCTAACCCTTAGACCATCGCCTAAATCACTACCACCACAACCCTAATTTCCTCAACCAAAAATCAAACCACCAAATCGCCTATGGAAACCCGATTCGCATCCACGAACCAGTACGTCGTGACCCCAAACCCTAATTTGCAGTTACCCATCAATCAACAATGCATCGCATCTGCCTCAAATCTGAACCCGCTTAACCCCTCAAAAACCCTAACCCACAACAACTGATCTCCTTAATTCAACTGTGCAGACACTAGAAGCTTAAAAAAGAAAAAAAATGATAGAGTGAAAGACTGGATGAGTATTAAGGCTAGCCGCTCTTGATGAATTGAAGTCGATAAGAAGAACAAACGATATCACGATTGATTTGGAAAGTTAAAAGCATAGAAACCGGCTAAAAAAAGTTAACAAGTAAACGGGATCAATATGGGAAGAGACTCCCAATACTTGGGATTAACTAAAAATAATCAAAACTCAGGATTAATATGGAAAGACATGTGAAACTTCGGATTATTGGTGTCAATTTGTCCAAAATTAAATTGTTATACTGCTAATTTTGATACTCACGCATGATCAGCCTTAGTCTTCAAGTAAACAAATGGATGAGCTAGTGGCTTGCCACTACTCTCACCGGCCTGCTGGGAAGAGCTACGCCGTCAAGAGCCAGAGCCAAACATAATATACCTGCCACATACATACAAATAAAACTCATAATAATTATGATATGATGAACCATTAACAAAATACATGCTACAGGTGTGTCATGTTGTGTATGTGTTGTGTGTGTGAGTATACACTTGTTGTCGTTAAAATTGTATAACTTGGATAAATGCAATATTAAATGTAGATAAACATAATGTGGATAATTGTGAAAATTACCGGATAATACTCAGTCCTCGTCGTTTTCTGATTCAAAATTGGTTTCGTGTTTTATGTCGTTTTCCTCTACACTCTCAAATACTTCGACTAATACATTTGTCTCATAATTTAAAGGTCCAAAATCAGTTTGATTGTCTGCAATTGCTATTTCAACATTTTCCTCCAAATCTGCTTGATAGACTTGTTCGTCAGGAATACGCTTTCCATCAAACATAAATCTTGTCTTGGTTTTAAGAACCGCAGACCAATCTGCTTTATCCCCTTTTAGAGATAGATGAGGGGCATAATAATCTTGTTGTGCTTGTTTGGCTAGCACAAAAGAGTCGAACTTTTGATAACGCGAGGTATGTTTATTTTTTATAAGATTATAATTTGGATGCACGTTAATACCAGAGCCTGGAACATTGCTGGACCAGTTGAATCTAAACAAATAAACATCCTCCGCGAGCCTGGTAAAATATGTAATTTGCAAAATATAAGTTAACACGCCATAAAAATCATTGATATGATTAGTAGGATTATCACTGCCTTTAACAAATAAACTAGTATTTTTTATTAATTTTTTAGCATCGTATTCTTTGGTGATGAATTTATATCCATTAACAAAAAACATTGGAAAATATTGGATATATTTTAAGTTTTCTTTTCGATCCGAACGCCAAATGTTTTAGTCCTTCACTAAGCACATGATTTGTGAGATGAAAAATATAGTTTGTAAACCAACTTCTTAAATCTTTGCTTAAATCGCCTCTTGGATTTTATATTTTAAATAAACTAACTACTGATTTAGTAAACATGTACTAATTTTATTTTATTTTACAAACTTTATTTTAAATAAACAACTATTAGTTCATTGACACTTACGTGTCTTCTTTAATGGTCGGTCATTCTACTTTTCAACAAACACAATAATAATTACATTTTGTAAATCATATCATTTTAAACGATTTCACAAAATTTCGGCAGCATTTCCCTCGTGTTCCTTGTATCGTACACAAATGCGTGTACATAAGAAACGTAAAGGAAATGTCGTCGAAACTTTATGAACCGTTTAAAGTGATACGATTTACGAAATATAATTACTTTATAGTGTTTGTAACTTGCCCAACACAAGGACAAATCCGACAGGTTATGTATCAGATGAATAGAGATGTCCGTTTTGCAGAAAAATGGATATCCATATAACGATCATATACAACACTTGTCAGACGAGGCCAAATAATATCTAAGGGTTTGAATATTTATTTATATTAAATTTAAGTATATAATTTGTTTATATTTTACCGTTTTATTACATATGTACTAATAAATTATATATTTTTACAATTTACTGAATTCTAACCACGACAATTCCTATCAAAATCATTTATACACCAAATCAATTCACGTGTTCGCGACATAAGCACAAAACTCGTGTTCGTGCAAATTATCCAAAACTAAGATCACTCCTGACATAATGTATACTTCGTATTTGCATAAATTATACTATTTGCAAACTCTGTCACACACATACGTTCAATACTAACCATATCAACATAAATTAACGCAATATACCAAATTGGTAATAATTTGATCATTATGGTGATAATAATAGCAATTAGGGGGTATTATGATGTAATATACATGCACTAACAAGTATGAATTAATCACAAATTAAATTAAACCTTAAATAAATAAAACCTAAAAATTAGGTTTAAAAAAAATTACCGATTTGGACAGCTAGGAGGGTGGAGACGGGCTGGAGCTGCTTGTAGATGGTGTCGGAGGTGGTTGGGTTGATGGTTGGAGTGGTGGCAGCGAAAGTAGAGGTGGAGAAATGGAAAATTTGGGGGAAAACGTTGGAGTAAGGAAAATGAAGCTTTCAGGTCGCGAGTTCTGGAAATTATCCAGAAAATTTCTAACTGCTTCCAACGACCGCAAATGGCTATTACTCCATCGGTTTCCAACGGATCCAGATGGCTTGTTTAAAAAACAAGCCGTTGAAAGTTGTTGGTGGAAAATAGGTGTTAGAATACACTGTAGTGTTTAAAGTTAAAAATCGCCATAATGGTCAAAGAACTACTAGAGTTAATTAATCATTTTAATAGTGATGTTTGAAGTAATTAAAAGAGATTAAATTAAGCTAATTAATTATGTTAGATGAAGTTGTTTTGATAATAACTAATATTTGATTAAAGTTGATTTATCTTTTTAAGTAATGATATTAAAGCAACTTTTACTTTAAAAAGGAAGTATAATTTGTGTTTGAACTAGAACACACTTCATTTGATAAAGTTGTTTAAAGATACATTTTAAATGTGAAACACAAGCAAGTTCTGTTTTAAAAGTAAAAGTTTTGATCAAATATATATATATATATATATATATATATATATATATATATATATGTACACACACACACATACATACTCTTGTCGAGATATTGAAATGCACCCTATCTTAAGGATTAAAAATATCATCAGGACAAGTCTAGATGTAACACTACCTTCACTTATCGGACTTTATTTTTAATTGACGGATTACACAAGTTCCAAATCGATTAGTAGTGGTAAGAGAATAAGGTTTAACTTCCGCAGACGGTCATTTTTAATATTTTTGATAGTTGATTTATTAAATATCAATTTAGTTTTCTCCTTTATTGCTGTCAATTTAATACAATTTGTTGCTCATTTGAGCGTTGATATCCTTTGTCGGATGGCTTAATCAAAAGAGTGAGTAGAGGCCAAGTTATGTGTGGTTGTTCCTTCATTTTTACATCTACTCTAGATTGGATCGATTCGGTTGTATTCACGTAAAGATGTGAAATACTTGGATACTCAGTTCTGAACGGGGTCGAACTTCGATATTTCCGAGAGTCGACGGATTTCTCAAGCATATTTCTAAATGTATACGTTCGATAAAGAGGGGAGCACCATCCTAGTCATTTGTTAGAAAATTCCATTTTCCTTTTCTTTGATTCCAAATTTATAAATTCACCTCTTATCTATATCTATGTTCGATAAAAGTGATGTAAGCACTTTGTGATGTTTACTTATTTATATCTATGGTCGAGATTAGATGTTTTTATTATGAAGGAAAATCCGTTCCGTAGATGGCGACATAGTCTTGTGTATTATTGTTTATTTATACCATTTGTTTAGCGATTTACTCACAGTAGACATATTTTTGACCCTTGTTGTTTATTTTCCCTAAACTCTCTTATATTCGATTATAACTGAATAGTCTGAGATTAGTATGTTTTCTTAGATCTCTTTGAAGAAGGTGGTTGAGTAGGAGATTCCTTAGCTATCTAATTTTTCTTTTTCCTTTTGTTATATCTTTGATATGAGTTTGTGCTCGCAAGCGTAAATGAAGAATTTAATTATATCTGCTCAGTTTGTTAATTATAGTACTTTTGTGTAACACTAATATACTTCGTATTCTTAAATGACAGTTTCGACTGCTTTTGTTATATGCTGCCACACGGAGTGTGAGATTTTTCCAACACTTGGGCAATGATACCCGAATATTGAAGATGTGTTAAATGTTAGTTTTCGAAGGTTAAAGAGTTGTGACGTCAAAAATAAAGCACGCACATGCAAAAATATTCATCATAGAAAGCACAACGAAACCCAGTAACATAGATTCGTAGGAAGACTCTGGTGAAGTTAACTATGACATTCCTGTTCACGATGTATCAGCATTAAATATACAACAACAACCTCAATCTCAAAATTTTTTTTAGACATTTCAAACAAAGAACACTAGAGCGCACACAAAATCCATCAAACAGACGAACTAGTGAAGAGGCTATATACAGTTAACAACTGAATACGCAGGAAAGCAGGGAGAAATGGAGAATCATCATTTAATTGAAGAAATAACAATAGTTAAAGCATCATCGACTGTTGCAGAACTCTCAGTCAATGGGTAATTCCATTAACTCAATTAATATCAGAATGACTGTCAAAGGAAGGACAGTGTAAATTGTGTAATGCCTGAACAATTCCATCCAAACCTTTTAGTTCATGATCAATTTACGATGAACACAATGTTGAATTAAAGCAAAATACCGTACACAACTAACTCATCTCCACTCACATCAATGATTGAGACATTGCTAGAACCTCATTATTATATGTTACTTAATCTCAGTGCAAATTATAATAAATGATAATGAACAGTCTATTGTGATGCAGGAGTCGATGGTTGCCTTTACTAATAGTCAGATTCTACTACTTTAAGCCATGCTAATCCAATGATGTTGCCTCTGATTCTCCACCTATCGAGCTATTAAGAAGCAAGAATGAACTGTGGAAAGCACTTATAAATGTTGTCAAGGAAAAAAAACCCAGTGGGTATTTGGAAAATTCAACACCTCATATAGCATTAACGAGGAGGGACAGGCTTGCTAAAAATCACAATTAAAAGGTTGTTAAAAAGCAGTTAAAGGCAATAAATGGAATGTTAGAGGGATTAATAGCCCAGACATATGGTTAGACATAAAAAAGTAGTTTTAAGGCAATAAATGCTCTATTGGAAATAAAGAGTAGCAAAAGTAGTTTATCTCGCTATTGTGGATATGTGAAAAACAGTTAATTTGCACTAGACAACACAAAATTTAGCTACAGATCAATAGTTTTGGCTTACATTGATAAGAAATATTGGGATGGTATGCAACTATCTTCAAGTAAGCAGCATATTACAGTCTTATTGCAATTTACGGGGGGAACTTGACTTGTTATCTCATTTATAGATGCAGGAAATCATGGAATTCTTAGGAGAAGTCTATGGGATATATAAGTTGATAATGGAGACAATACTTTAATCAATATTCAGTGACGTTTAATAGAAGATTTTAATGGCATGAGACTCACTAGAGAAAGAACAGATGGTATAATATTGCTACTAGTAAACTGATGAATTAATAGTCAGATTCTACTACTTTAACCCATGCTAATCCAATAATGTTGCCTCTGATTCTCCACCTATCGAACTATTAAGAAGCAAGAGTGAACTGTGGAAAGCACTAAATGATGCCAAGAAAAATAAAAACAATAAACCTAGTAAGAATCTGGAAAATTCAACTCCTCATATAGTAACGAGGAAAGACAGGCTTGCTAAAAAAAACAAAATTAAAAGGTTGTTAAAAAGTAGTTAAAGGCAATAAATGGAATGTTAGAGGGATTAGTAGCCCAGAGATATGGTTAGACATAAGAAAGTAGTTTAAGGCAATAAATGCTCTATTGAAAATAAAGATTAGCAAAAGTAATTTATCTCTCTATTGTGGAATATATGGGAAAAACAGTTAGTTTGCACTAGACAACACAAAATTTAGCTACAGATCTATAGTTTTGGGTTACAATTAATGATAAGAAATATTGGGATGGTATGCAACGATCTTCAAGTAAGCAGCATATTACAGTCTTACTGCAAATTACAGGGGGAATTTAACTTGTTATTTCATTTGTAGATGCAGAAAATCATGGAACTCTTGGGAGAAGTCTATGGGATAAGCTGAAAATGAATTTCCTTATTCGAAAGCTGCTGCTCTTACCTCTATGTCAAGCGAACACTCTCCTTTAGTGAGTGGCTAAATCAAAATTGTGGGATAGAAAGGTGGAAGACGACGTTCCAAATACTGCATTTATTGGTGTGAATACGACGATTCTACGTCCACAATCAAATAATATCTTAATACGTTCAGGCAGTTAATCATTTCTTCAACTTATTGCAAGACAAAATAACAAGTCAGCCACACATAAAGAATGAAGTCGCTAAAAAACTACTCCCTCTGATTCATAATATAAGAAGTTTTAGGAAGTTTGCATTGTTTTAATATATAAGGTGTTTAAGCTTGTTATTCCAACTTTATCCCAGATTCATAATAAATGTCATAAATCCAAAAGCTACTTTGTGAGTATTTTTATGAATGAAAAATAAGAAGCAGTTGATGGGAATAGAAAAAGTAGTTGACAACACATGAAAAGAGAAACTAATGTAATTTAAGTATGGATTAAAATGTCATTTGATATTTTTTTTAATTCTTGTGTCAACCTCTAAAACTTCTTATATCATGAACCGGAGGGAGTAATTTGTAAGAGCAGTGCCGACGCTAGGTTGGACTGTTGAGCAACCAACCATAATAGATGGTCGGTTGCTTGTTTCAGGGTTAGGGTTGGTTTGACAACCCTGAAGATGGTAAAACAACTATAATTAATTGTGTTTCTGTTAGCCGATTAAGGTTAGCTCACTGAAAAAAGACCGACTAAAATTAATTTTATATTTTTAAATGTCTTAGCAGACTAAAAGATAGCATGATAGGACTTTTTCTATTTTCTCTTGGTCGGTTAAAAGAAAGTCAGCTAAGAAAAACTTTAAATTTTATGTGTCGAAGTGGGTTGGAGATCAACCGTAATGGAATTCACCATTTCCAACTCGCAGCGTTGGGAATGACCTAAAAATAAGTAGACAAGAATAAATATATTCAATATTCAACTCTAAAGACCCAAAACAAATCTCTTGGTTCAGTGATTATTATTATTATCAACCAAAACGCTTTGGTCAAAGCATTTAAGTTATCGTAATACTAACCTCGTATAATAAATTTGACAAATCTTCTCTTGAATTATATTTACTTTCAGTGCTTCCATGAGACCAAACTTCAACCATTTGATGGATGTCGTGTCATTGTTTGATCAAAATCAAAGCGGAGGTTTCGTATTGGAGATCGACTGTACTTCTAATTTGAGAGGATTGCGTAAATCAGTCACATCGAGTTCTTATATTTGACCTTAGTTATATCAAGCAGTAGAAAACTATAGATCGGATCATTCCATAGTTATCAAATAACAATTAATACATAACTTTTTATTACCCCAACAGTATTGCATAATAGACTACTCAATATCTGGAGAGTTTTACGTATTCTAGTCTCAATGATATATCAATATCTGATCTCACAACATCTTAGTTATGAACGTTTAAAATGGTATATATATTTTCATTCTGATGAAGCATTCATAGTTACAATACTTCAAAACCACTATCACAAAACACATCACTTATGGTTTTTCTGTAAAATGCATTTTTAATTAAATTCATTAGTATAACATATTATATTAAATATGCAAGTGAAGAAAACACTTTTTATTTCGATAAGATTGGTTATTGACTTACATATATGTAAAAAATTATATAGCTTCACATATAGCTTACCCCTAATTGTATTAATATTCCACCTGCACTTAGAGTCAATTATGGAATCTTATTCTAACTTCTATAATTGATTTCCTCAAAATCAATTGAGTCTATCCCTGGTGAACGGACATGTTATTATGATTAGTTATCCATCCTATCAATCAAATCACTCCAATAAACTTTTATCATATGGAACACTTCGGAGTATGTCTTTCAACTTTTAGCAAGCTTTAACTTATGTTTTGAACTATATCGTAACATTGTTATCATATATGAGATTCTCACCTTTGTAGTTATCCTTAGCTTATTTATAATTTTATGTGTTTGCATTTATATTATTTTTATTGTGGAGGCAATATACTTGGTTTTTTATCATTACATCAGCCATAATATTTCTCTTGGAACATTTCGCTTTCTAACTTGAGTTAATTATTATCATAATTTGCTCATCACTTATGAAAGTTTGAGATCAAACAATCCTTTATAAGTAGTTAGTTATTTGAATAAGAAATTCTGTAATATTTCATAAACACATAGAAATACTTCAAATAACCATTTAACGATATCAGTTTGGAATTAATATTTGATTCATGTATAATATACATATACAAATCATGATACTGTACATGATATGACATGCATCATAATTAACATTGTCAATGCATAAGGAATCAATCTTACATGTTTCCTAGTGAATATTTTATTTCTCTAACCTGACATAGCGATTTGGGACATTCCCAATATATTTTATACTTACCATTAAAGTAAGTATTTATAAATCTAACGTAGAGTACTAAAACAATTAGTGCATATTTTAAAATAAATGCATCGTTAAAATTTGGCAATGTGCTACTTATAATTTAGAAATATCTCAATATCTTTTGATGTTCTTTCTTATGAACACACGCTTCCCTTGTGTTTTGATTTATAATCAAAGTACTTGATATCTTTATTAAGATTTTTATTTCACTATGATGCTTATAAAACAATACTTTTTCTTATTTATTGAATCATTTCTGAATTCCTAATCTAGTATTGCTTCGATTAATTTTGGGATACTTTGATTGTTATATGTAAACGGTCCATTCTAAGTTATGGTAAAGAATTTCCATTTAGCTTATATGTGCAAAACACAAAGTCTTACCGAGCACTAATTTTTCATGTACTGTTAAATAAATTTTAGCAACTAAAATTTATGGTATTATTCTATAACTATGGCTTACTATATTAAAACTACATTTATTTTACTTTTAAAGACTACTTTGGGGTCAATGGATCTTATCCCTTATGATACAACTACCAAATTCACATTTCGATAAAGTCATGGGAATACTTGTATTGATTTAATCAAAAAACTGATGGTAATCTATTCTCGGCACTGGCAAGTAACTATTGTAAATCATGTATTGTTGTTATTTTGCTCTTTGTCCTTTTACATTTTATTCATATGCACTTAATTTGGGGTGTTGAACCAATCTTGGAGTCATTATTTTTGGTGCTTTCACTAAGAGGACGAGTTTCTCCTCCTTACGATCTTTTGATTTACTATCAAATTCCCAAGTCCGTCGAGAAGATTTTAGTTACCCCACTTCTACGATAATGGTATCTAAAAAGGTTCTTCTTTCTCTAGGATAGCGAATCAAGTTCATTATGAAGCTATCCAATAATCAACAGCATTGGAAATATGGTGGCGACCACCACTGTAACACTCAGTAAAATTCACCCTAACTAGACATTGGATATTTAAAAATAAAATATAATTAATAATAAATCAATAAAATATTAGTAGGCAGAAAAATACATTTTTAGGCAATTGAAAAATAGGCAATGAAAGTATTACAGATGTATTCGTAGCAAGATTGTGATCTGTTTTCATATTTTATTTACTGAAAATGGAGTCCGTATAAAGAAGTTATTAATCAAACAAGTTATATATAGCTTGTTTACACACAAGACTTGAAATTCAAGTTGATAAAACATAAATCTGGAATATAATTAATTATAGATTAGCATAATGGAATATTCCACAAGGATTTGAATTTGTGTGTAGATATATATGCAGATGGGGACAATAATAAACAAGACCGAAAAGTAATCAATCTCATTAATCAAATAATTAATATAAGAAGAAACGTACAAGGAATAAATTCCCTGGCTCAACCCTAGAAGGGGGTCGACCTACATTGTAGAAGGGGGGTCGACCGCCCTTCTACAAAGGGGGTCGACCGCCCTTTGTGGTAATAGGTGGAGGAGGCTTTAATTTTTGGGGGTTTATTTATAATTTTTCAACAACAAACTGACTAGATTCTGTATGCACACTTGCGACTATAAATAAGACCCCTAGCCACTTACTAAACCGTACACCTCATTCTTCTTTATATTTGCATTTTGTCTCCCCAATGTTTCTTAATTCCAGAATTCAGGCTGGTTTCCCTTCTCTCTTCAAAGCTATATTCTATCTTTTTAGATCTAAATTCTTATACGTATAAACTTTGAAATTATGACACACATATATAAGATTCTATACTTTGATTCTCTTATATATATATATATATATATATATATTAGGGAGAGTTGGAATACATTGCTCCGAAGGCGAAAATCTAGATTTTTAATAGATTGTACACTATATTCCAATAATCTCCTCTTCAAATCTCTATAAGTGGAAATTTCATAAGTTTATTATTTACTATATTCTGATAGCGTTGTTTTGGATTATTGTGCCTAAAAGGGATTTGGATTTGTATGAAAACAAAACAATTTCAAATCCTCAAAATCCCTTAATATTTGTATCAATTTGCAGAAATGGACAATCAATTGTATTTGGGTTTGGATTAATGATGTAATGAAAGAAAAGGCATTTGGGTATTTGTATAATTCTTGAAAATGGTCTAATTCACTTCATTGTTTCATATATATATATATATATATATATATATATATGTGTGTGTGTTCCACTACACTTCTTAGGCTACAGCTTTATCTCCCCCTGAATTCCAACCACTCTTTCCAATTTTAATATTCATTCTTTCTCTCTCTCTCTTTCCACTACATTATATTATTTAATTAAATCGGTGAGAGAAATAATGAATATTAAAATCATAATGAGTCGTTGAAATTTAGGGGTAGATAAAGGTGTAGCCTAACAGGTGTAGCGGAGCATTTCCTCTCTCTCTCTCAATATATATATATATATATATATATATATATATATGAATGTATATGTTGCAAAAGCTTAAGAACTTGAGTATTTTGAATTGAATAGGTTTAAGCATCTACTTTCAAAATATATTGTTTGAACGTGTTATTTGCAAGCCACTAAAGTGTTAAGATTTTGTATACGAAAATTACAAAAAAAAATTGAATTAGTACCAAAAAAGGGATTTTACATTTGTATTCGAAAATATTGCACCTTGTCTCTAATTTTTATTGAAATAATCATTTAGACCTTGGTTACAAGTTATTCTATGTGTATTTTAAATTTCCCTATTATTTAAGTGTATATGTTATGATTGGAGTACTTAGGGAAATAAACTTGTAAACCTTTATTATGTTATTGGATTGACATTTCAAACGATTTAGGAAATTTCTTTATGTAGACTTGATTTATGCCTAATTTACTACTATATATTTATAACATAATGTTAATGCATATTAAATACATACCGAACACGTTTAAATTAGGTAATTAGAAATTTAATATATCCCCATAGGAAAAGTGTATGTGTGTAAATTAATGATTTAATTATAGCTAATGACACACAGACACGAGGTCAACCATACCATAACTAGTATTAGAAGCCTTCCTAGAACTGACCGGCATATCCAACATCTACAAGTAAGATAGGTTAATGTGAGAGGTCTAGGTGTCATAGTCTATTATAATTATCACACTAAGATGTGATATTAAGCTCAGTTTATAGTAGAAGCATGCATAGAACCAGCTGGCAAATCCAGCACTACAAGTGGTCGGTTTAATGTGGGATGTCTAGTATATATATATGTGTGTATTTGTGTGTGAAGTAGGTATGCCTTGAGAAGGTATTAAGTGGTTGACCTACCTTGCTAGGTACTAAGTGGTTAGCACTTGTTCGTTTCCTAAGGTTCACTCCTTGGTTTTGGACTAAATTCATGAAACCCGCCCTTATTAGGTCTTAAATGGTCATTGGGTCTGTCTTTCTCTTATATTATATTAAATGGTCATAGTATAGCGATGACATATGAGTAGGATAGTTCTCCAAAAGTGTCTACTTCTTATCAATGGGCTAAGTGAGGTCAAACCTAGGGTTGGGCTACTAAGAGTTTCACCAATCATGTATGGGGGACTGCCTATCCAAAGAAAGTATTAAATGGTTAAGGATTCACCCGTAGTACCAGTTAAATAGTAACGCATGGGTCCGTCGAAGAGATTGTAAATAACGATGAGTGTCTACCTTAGCTCGGTATTAAATGGAATATTACTATTTCTAGTATTACTACAGAAAGAATATTTAATAATATTGATGATTATAAGATGGGGTCTTAAGTGATTAGGGTCTTCCATAAGGTATTAAGTGATAGAGGGAATCCGCTCAAGAATAAGTATAAAATAATGGCCTTTAGTGACCAATGGTAGTCCCTCTTGAAGGGTGTTCAGAAACCGTAGAGAATCTTCCCTTAAATAAGTAGTATAGGCCTTAAGTGACTATAGGGTAGTCCACAACATTATGATTGATTATATGTTGAATTGCGTAGACATTATGTGAAGAATTGATAGCGCCAAATATAGAAAATAGTTATTCCTTAAACACTTGTGTGATTTTCGTTCAGCAAAACTTTATGTTTTGACCTCCGTCCTTTTAACATGTTAACAAGATAGTAGGTGAGATTATTTTCCTAATCGATGGAGTCATGGAGCCTGGCGATGGAGGTTCCATAATTACTATTATTTTATGTTGGCAGTACCTTTGCATTTATAGGATAGTTATTAGTATTATTATGATATACCCTTTTATAGCTGTTGAGATATTTATGTAAGCTATATTATGGTGTTTTCTTATGGTAGTACATCTATTTCCTAATATTATATTTCATTCCTCCCGCTATGTGAGATTTCAATTTTGCTTAGTCAGCCCTATTATTTCTGTTTTAAGTAGTTTCTTATAGGAACAAACGATCCGTTTAGAATGGCTTTATGTTCCGATGGGCCTTTTCTAGATTGGAATTTAGGCCCATTCCGGGCGGGTTGTTACAACCGCAACTACTATTGCCATGCCTTCTTCTACTCCACTGACACGCGATGACTTTTGGAAGTTATAAGAATGTTAGAGGAGACCAACAATGTCTTGAAGAAGCAGATGCGCGAGATCATTGAGCCAAGGATGGAAAGGAACCAGATGATGGTGCAATGGAATAAACTATGGAGGCAGAGGACTCCTACTCCACCGTGCTAACATTCAGAGGAGTCATCATCATTCGGAGGACCAAGGAGGTGCCACTGCAAGGAGAAGGCACTGAAAAGATTGTAGAGGAAACTCGCTTGCTTTACCTTGGCGCCGACCCAGGGCAATTAGCCTTGGCCGATCTGGATCGGCTGGACCATACCGAACTGGAGTATGCCGACCCGGACATGGTGGTTCTTCCACGACCTGAAGCTGCTACGAGCACCCATGACCATGATGTTCCTGGACTGTTCGCTATACTACACTTCCTCCTTCACACCCTATGACTGTCCAAGGCAACATGGGTCAACGAAGTGCGGTCTGCACAGTGGCATATGCAATATTTCCTACGTGATAGACAAGGAGGCACATGCATGATAGTAACTTAGAGTATGGACCCATCATCAAACTTCGGACATGACTTCTATGGTCCGAAAGATAATCATGATTTTGACAATGAGGATTAAGGAATTGATCGTAGCCATACCTATTTCACCAATGACATCTTGAACGTTGAGTTCTCATGTAGATTCAAGTTTCCACAAATGTCGGACTATTCGGGAAAGACTGATACCTATCAACATCTGATGCATTGTACATGGTATATGGACTCAGCTCAAGCCTCTGATGCTGCTAAGTGAAAAGATTTTCTAATTTATTTAGATGGTGTGGAATTAATTTGGTTTACAATATTACCATCAAAGTCAGTACCTTCGTTTGATAACTTGGGTAAAAATTTATGAGGCATTTTCAATTCCATACATCCTAGTCAAAGCATGTGATGACATTATCCCGCATAAACCAAGCTTCAGGAGAACCTCTTAAAGACTACTTGAAGCACTTCAACATTGTTGTCACCAAATTTAGTAACCCAAGCGAAGAAGCGATTATGATGGTATTAATTGAAGGTGTAGACCCCAATATGGAGTTTGGATTATGGTTGATGGGAAAATCATCATCTACCCTAGACTTGTTTTATGATAAATCTTCCCAGTTATTACAAATTGGGGAGGCCTTGAAGAATCAAAAAAGGAGAATTGATGATCGTGTCAATGAAGGGATACAATGTAATATTGCAGTGAATTATTCTTGAGATAATTATGGAAAAGTTTTGGTCAACATGTAGAATCAGAATAATAATCAACGAAAAGGTAGTAATGGAGGTAGCTGTGACCAGAAGAGGGACCCTAAGAAGCAATTCAGATACCTAACTTATGACAACTATACGTGGCTTAACGATTCTTTGGAAAATGTAAGTTTGGACACTTGTAATTCGGTGTAGTACTGGGAACCTAAACCAAGGGAGTTGAATGAAAAGGAGGAACTGGCTAGAAAATTTTGTACCCATGAGATGTATGGCTACACGACGAATAAGTGTCGTCATCTCAGGGATATTGTTGGGAACTCATCCGTGATGGAATTTAGATGAGTACAGAGTGGCCTCGAGGAACAGGGATCAAAGGACTTCAGACCCTAATAGATAAGGTTAGGTGGCTCCTAGAGCTACTACCCTGCAAAACTAAAAAGGAATTGTGATTAATACAATTGTTTGCGGGCCATGTCCAATTGGCGCCAGCTTGAGAGCAATGGAACAGTACGTCAATATAGTCAAGCTTGTTGGAGATAAATAATGAAACACTCTATAGGAGTCTGTTCCGATTAAGAAATGAATGATGATCACTGATGACATCGTATTTCAAGACAAACATGCGAACAGGGTGGAGACCCCGAGTATTGACCCTTTTGTAATTTCAGCATTGATTAGCCCTGTTTTTCCATGGCAAATCCTTGTGGACTGCGAGAGTTCCGTAAACATTTTGCTTAAACGAGCCTACAGCTAGATGAGGATGGAGGCAAAGGATTTACTTCCATGTAATACTCACATACATGGATTCAATTAATAAATAAATGATCCGGCAAGCACGATCGAACTGCTGATGGAACTTGATGAGGGGGATCATAAGAGAGTTTGAATCCTCCCTTTTATTATATTGGATATTTACTCTACATATAATGCCTTTTTGGATCGACCTACCTAGCTAACTTTCAAGCTTGCATTACTCCTTATTGCTTGCTCTCAAAATTCCCGATTAAGAATAGGTTCGAGGTTGTACAAGGATATCAATTAATAGGAAGGGAATACTATATAGTTGAATGGAAGGACGTCCACAACAAAGAAAATAGGAAGGCTGTAGACACCTCCCTTTGCATCAAAGGTCCAAATGCAAAACAATCATAGAGACAATCCTAGCCGGACAACATAGCCGTCTTTTCAAGGATATTGACCTTGAAATAGGCGAAGAGTCAGTATACCAAAGGGATGCACCCATTAAAACCACGGTGGCAATTCCAATTGCTAATCACGACCCAACAAAGATCTAGAATATCGATCCCACCTTGGATCCCTTCGAACAACGGAACTGACTAATTTTCCCCTTGCAAAATCGATGTGTTTGAATGGACCCACGTTGATATCTCAGGATCACACCGACCATTATAAGTAAATAGACCAATAATGATCCGACGTACATCCTAGTGAAATAAAAAAGGCATATGCTCGGTTCTAAGAGGTCAGATGCATTAAAAGAGGAAATGGAGAAGCTTAAGTGCAATAGATTCATCCGAGATTCATTATACCCGGATTGGGAATCGAATCATGTTACTGTAAAGAAATCTGTTCAATGATTTCTCCAATCTTTACAAAGCCTGCCCCAAAGATAGTTTCTCACTTTCGAGAATCGATCAAATCGTGGACTCCACAATTGGACACGAGCTTCCCTCATTCATGGATGCATACTTCGGATACAACTGCATTCCAATGCACGGACCCAACCAGAAACATCCGAGTTTTGTGTATCGTTATGCAATCATGCCTTTTGGTTTGAAGAATGCTTGAATGACATACCAACAATTGGTCCACTGCATGTTTAAAAACTAGATTAGGAGGTCGACGGATGTTTACGTAGATGACATGCTTGTAAAAGCATGACGATCATCCATTCAGTTGACAATTTAGTAGAGACGTTGAATGTTCTCCACCAATATAGTATGAAACTCAATCCCTTGAAATACTCTTTCAGGATTGTGTCAGAAAAATTCTTGAGTTTCAGTGTCCACTCTCGAGGGATTGAAGTCAACCCCGAGCATATTGATGCCATTCAGAACATTCAGGAGCCCATCAAGATTGAAGAGTACAAAGAATGAATGGAAAGGTAGCAGCTTTGACTCGATTTATATCCAAAGCAATGAACAAGTGCACCCTTTTCTTTAACCTGATAAAGAGATGAAAACGTAACTTCTCTTGGACTCCATACTGTATCGAGGCATTTCAATACCTATTTGGTCACTTTGAGAGTCCTCCAATATTTTCAAAGCCGGTTGATCATGAAGGTCTGTTTAGGTATATGATGGTATCCTTACATGCCTTCAGCTTAGCACTCATGCACGAGGACAATCAAATCCAACGATCAGTGTACTATGTGAGAGGATGATAGGAGCTGAGCACAATTACCCGAAGATTAAGAAGTTGGCTTACTATTTTATTAATAGCATTAAGAAATCTTAGCCAATATTTTCAGGCTCTTCCCATTAAGGTCTACACTGAAAAACCACTACATCTGGTCCTTCAGCGACCTTTGGCATCTGGAAGGCTGCTCAAATGAAATATTGAACTGAGTCAGTTCGATATTGCCTACATTCCCCGGAAATCCATCTAGGTACAGGAACTAGCTGACTTGATCACCGAATTTACAGCTCTAAAGGACATTATAAAAGAATTTGAACCAGTTATCAGGTGTAAGCTATTTATTGGTGGAGACAGCAACGATCGATGTTCTGATGTTGGAGTAGTCTTAGTAACCCGTAAGGAACGATCGATTTTTTAATGCTTTAAAGATGGACTTTACTATAACTAATAATGAATTCGAGTATGAAGCACTGATTACTGGGCTTAAATTTGCGAAGGAACTAGGAGTGAAACCGGTTCAAATTTTCTATGACTTCGAGATTGTTGTATGCCAGGTTAGAAAGAAGTTCCAGGCCAGGGGGAGATGAGTTCCTTCCTATCTCAATCATGAGTTACTAGCTCGATTTGAGTAGTACTGCATTTCATACATTCCTATGATCAAAAAGAGTAGGCCGACTCGTTGTCATGTTAGTAAACTCAGAGAACCTAGAGCAAATAGGTTTGGTTCTTATTGAGACATTGAGCAGCTCAAGCATAGACTAAATAGAAGTTGAATGGGCACTGACTATTGATCCTGAAAGGAAACCTAGATGACCACTATAAAGAACCTCCTACTGCACTGAGCCAACTGGAGTGAAAAGGAGAAAAGTATGCCCACTTATGTCAAGCGATAAGATATATTATCCAGAGGAAGGCACTATACAAAAAAGGGTTCTTCATCCCTCTACCCAGGTGGATAACCTATGATGGAACAAATGTGTACCGCGAGAAGTCCACGAAGCCGAGTGTGGCAACCATATTGGGCAGTATACTTTGGCATAAAGATACTTTGGTACAACTATTCTGACACACCGTTGACTAATATGTAGCTGATTATTCACAATGTTGCGATAAATTCAAAGGTTTGCCAATATTCCAAGAGCTCCTCCTATGGAGTTCGCCTAAGTGGTCAGTCCATAGTCTTTTGCTGCTTAGGGAGTAGACATCATCGATAGCCTTCCAATATCCAAGGGCGAATCAAGGCATGCAATTGTGGTAGCGGACTATTTTACTTAATTAGTTGAAGCTGAACCATCTGCCACAATATCGACAAAGAAGGTGATTGATTTTGTTGTCAAAAACATCATCCGTCGATTTGGACTTACCAGGACTACATAACTGATAATGGGACTAACTTTGACGGTATAGAATTTAAAAACTTTTCTGGCATTATTGTATCAAGAAGAGATATATGGCAGTCACTATCTCGCAATCAAATGGGAAGATTGAAGTAGTGAAAAAATTATAAAGTACACTTTGAGGAATCGACTAGAAAAGGCTAGAGGCAAGTGGATCGATAAACTATCATTAGTACTTTGAGCATACCGAACGACCAACAAGTTAGTGATTTGCTATGCTCCATTCGCACTAGCTTATGGCTCCAAATCCGTCATACTGGTCGAGCTCAAAGTCCTCTCTCATCGAATTACTTACTATGATCATTTGACTAATAAAGAGCTCCTCTTGGAGTCTCTTGATGTGATTAATGAGAAGAGAGAGGATGACAACTTGCGAGCTGCTGCACATGGGCATCAGATCACTCGAAACTACAGTATGGAGGTTTAGCCTAGAATCTTCATGACTACATCCTGAAGCGTGTCGTTCAACCCCCGTTAACATGGACCCAAAGTGGAAAGGACCCTAAATTGTTCAGCAAAATCTTAAAATTGGATTTTTTAGGTTAACGAATGTTGATAATGATCGACTACCATTAATATGGAATGTCGAACATCTTCGACCTTATTTTACTTTAGCTTTTATTCCCAGTTGTTTTCGTGAATAGAAATTTTCTTTCAAGCAATGTAATAAGGCGCAACACGTCGATTCTCTTTTTTCGTCAATAAATGCTCTTGGTCTCGTTCCATGCTCCATGACTCTTTGTACTTGTATGGATAAATGTTCCGATTCTACCAACTAATGCCAAGACTCGAACGAAAGTTATGATTGATTACCTACCAATGTTTGATTGTTCATGATTCAATGAGCATACTCTGTCCCTCAACTAGTCAAAGGAAGAGTTAACAAAACTCGCGTGCAACTTGATCTCTTCAGTGGTGATCCTCACCTAAGATTAAAGGTAGAGGAGTGAAGCTAAAACGAATGTGTCGGGACCATTCATGTAATTCACTCTAACTCTTAATGACTTAAGAAGGAGTATAAAGCATCAGACATGTGTGAAGAGCATGCTCCAAGACTTAAAGTCACTTAACTTACAACTCTAACTTGAGCAATGATAGAAGATTATAAAAAATAAGAACTTAACGTCCAATAAATCTAACCTAGGATCACAGGGGAGAGTATAAAGGGTAAAATACCAACACCCACCATCTTAGCCTTACTGAGGCTAGGGACATAAAAATACAAACTTGGTAAGATTAACTTAGAAATTAACTTCGAGCATGCCCTTGACATGGTGCATGATTCAAATTTAATTAGGGGCATATACACCGGATTGCCTCTGGAGTGCTGCTTACCCTAAATGGGACTGCTTATGGGTTAAGTATAGTCTAACAAACTCACGTACATTGAATGGAAAATCAAATTACTCAGTGATTTAAAGACAAAAGAGACTATGACACATGAAGGATAAGTACAAGTCAAAAATAAAAAACAAGGGACGCACTTGTATATTTGCAAAATAATATTACAACTATAGATGACTCCTATTCATCCTTGTCCTTCATATCCTTCTTGTTCTCTTCCTCGACATCTCAAAGTCATACTCCTTCGTGAATTTACACTTATGAGGTTTCTCGCTATCTCCATCAGTAACATCTTCCTGGATGCTTAAGGATCCTTTACTGCCAATTGGAGAAGGACTGATCATTTGTATAGGATCTGGTGTGATCACATTAGGCTCCAACATGATGACAATTTTATGTTGTTGCTTCTTCACCAGTCTTCCATGCTCAATGCACCAATCTTTCTGGCCTTGCCCTGGTATACTATATCTTCTTGTCCCTCAACATGCGTTCGATTGCTGTCTAAATCTTTTAAGCATCAATTATCCCTTCATATTTTCCCAGAAGCTTCAACGGGGGAACTTGGGGTTCATTAGAAGCTTTGGTTTGTGTCTTGAAGGTGTCTTGGCCTAAAGCGTACCAGTAGCAGGAAGAGCGATAATAGTTAGTCCCTTCAGAGCTACGAGCGTCTCGAATTGCACTTTCATAGCTCATTGACACACAATAAGGACTTTCTCAAACTGCAAAGAAAACAAAGAGATACCTCCGTAGGAGTCACTACCAGTAAGTTTGCAGTAATAACCTCAGTAATGGGAGTTAGGCGTCCACATCTTCTTAGAGTTGGATTGTCACGATTTTCTCTTCGACGGCCTCAGAACTCTAAACAATGGAAAACTAACCAGTAGTTGGAAATGAAGGTAAAGTCTGGGTGTGATCTTCCTGACTAGTCGATTGCATAAATGTTGTGTCATCTTTAGCCACCCCAACGCTTTCTCTATGATGGTGTTTCCTTTAGACAAGTACCGCTCAGTGTTCTCTCCCTTCTTCAACAATCGTGTAGTACCACACATTTTTAAATAATTAAAATAATTATGAATAGTGCAAATAAACAATTTTGAAATTGTAAGAATTTGGCCTCAAGACTTGTACCATTTTTGGATATAGCAGTTCAAAGGAGGATGTATAGAGGAGGGTATTCGTATGATACACGGACTCATGGTTTTGCAGGTTAGTTTTTAGTGGGTGGGGATCATGCGAACAGACACACATGGATATCGGCCATCATCAGTGTGACGACCATCCAATATTTCATGCACCAACCTAAGGAGGGGCACACTATATAACATGCTAGGCCGTTATGGAACGATCATCAAGGAAGAATAACTCGAAATAAACAGGTCATATAACGCACAACGCATGGATAACATATAATAGAAAATATACAATAGGATATAGTAATGAAGCACAAATAAACAAAATATCAAATCGCCCATCTCAGAGTCACCAATACAAAACATCCGTGAAAATGAATATCTGTACATCAAGCCTCACTAATATCACTCAGGGTCTCAATAGTCATCAACATACAGTAGAATCAACAAGTATTATATAGTGTAAAAAATAGTATATTAGCCTCCAACTCATCATCGCACAACATCATCGTAACCAAACCTATCATCTATTATCTCAGTCTACTCGCCAACAACATTGATGACCAGCCCAAGGTAATAAGAGGAAGC
Source organism: Allium sativum (assembly GCA_030737875.1). Classification (NCBI taxonomy): domain Eukaryota; kingdom Viridiplantae; phylum Streptophyta; class Magnoliopsida; order Asparagales; family Amaryllidaceae; genus Allium; species Allium sativum. The sequence goes on from CM060915.1 coordinate 385,238,276, forward strand.
ATAAAACCTTTAGTCAGACAATAGTCTTATTGAACGATAAAATAACAATCAACATTTGCATAAAATAAATGAGTATAGACAGTTCAACCATCTGATCTGTCTTAGCAACCAAAGGATTAGCACATAATATATTTATCATATGCCGCTCCGAAATAGGAAAGGGACATTCCCCAATCCCGTACTTCTCTTCGACGACCTATGGTGATATCCCACCTTGAGAATAAGAGAAGAAAGCAATCAACCAACCATAACATCCATATCAACCAATGTCCTAGCTATCACCGAATAAAGCCTTGAATACATCAATCATCGAATAATCTCCCGTTGTCGTCCATTAAGGGCTAATGGATAAACCCCGATTTTAGTTAGACAACCATACGTCTGTCTTGTGTATGTTTTCACCTGACTAAGTCTACTAGATCACTCTCAGAGCTCGATCAAGGGTACATGACCCAGTTTGTCCTAATGGGCGTCCTCATGATACTCCTGCTTTGAACCCACTAGAACCTTCGACAATTAACGACCCCTTGTCACTTCAATACCATCGAGCCTTTTTTCTTGGTGATTTCATCTTTTAGTTCGAGCACTTCTCAAACCAATTCAATTATCATCCATAATCAACTTCGTCTGAGCTATCCATCATCATACTGAATCGTATATCATCCCACGATTAGTATTGCATCAATCCAGCTCCGACCATTCCAACTTGAGTTCACAATCGGAGCACTAACCATCTTTGAGTAGCGCATCAACCATTCGAAGTTCATTCATTACCAAACTTCACCAGCGACCCCTAGAAAACCATGCAACCAAGCTCACCAAAATTGAGCACCATGCCACATAACAAGATGGATCGATACTAATCCATACACTTAGCCGATTTTCAGCTAAGTATTGGATCTTCATTATCCTAACTTCAAGCACTTCCTATCGGACCATCCTCGAACCTAAATTATTTCGAAGAATTCTCTTATCGGTCCATCGACCAATGCTCGAACGATAAGCTTCAACACATCTCAAATAGAATCTGAATCACTTGAAAATTTTCATGTAGCCTCAGTTTACCACCACGATGACATGCCCCCAAATATCTTCATCATCCAAGCAACCGGCATCGATCGGTACTGGTCCATCGAGCATGGACTATTGCCGGCCTATGTACTTAGCAAGTTTTGACAAAAAAAAATCCTGTTGCCTCCCTTCATCTTCCAGATCTCCTCCACCAAGGTTTGTCTGAATCCGATCATTTGAACCTCTAGTTTGTTTTTTCTTCAAACCTAAGACATAAAGCACACAATTATAACAAATAGTTTAAGCAATGCATTCAATTCAATCAAAAGAAACAATGATTAATTAAACTTTTGTAACACCCCACACTCTTCTGCACCCAAATTTTGAACAAAATCAAAACTTAAACACATCCAATCATAGAGCATATATCTGGTACCTGCAATAAATAAGCATGAGCATAATTAGAGTACGATAATTAAAATTCACAGCGGAAACTAAATAGGATAACTAGTGTTAACTCAAGTAACTACATTTTTCAAAGTAAGTCACTTTGCCAATACTGAGCATGAGAGATAACGAGGACCGAAAGCCAGACTTAATCTTCTTTGAGAACCCGACCTTCTCTAGAAACCTGGAGGTGGTAATGAGGAGGGGGTCAAAACAACAAGTTCTGGTGACTAAGAAACGTAGATCACAGACTATAACATAGATATATTCCGTTTGGTTCAACCCAAGCTGTATGCCTAACCAGGTTAGTAATTCTAGCCCAACCTAGTAAAAGTTTAAGCATGACTTTACTATTCATCCCAAAGCAGTATTCCCAAATTATATTACCGAGATATGACATTTACATACATTTTTGTGAAGCCTTTATACCGGAACTTAACTTGTTAATTCTATCGAGATTGGGCCTCTAATTTACGGGGTTTCTTTCTATATCCTTATTCACTATTCTTTATTATTTAGCGCCTCATCGTCGAATGATAGATAGGGTGGATTCTCCCTGATCACTTAAGACCCTAGGTGGACCTACTGGTCACTTATTAACCCTCGATAATATATTTAACATTGGCAGAAACTAGAGGGAACTAGCTACGGGCTCTACAAGTTAAGGCTTCCGTCATTCACGCATATATCCTTGCTATGCATAAGGTGAGAGGAGGCATTTTAGTGTTCATTATACCTTCTAGCTGACCTTATTAGATAACCTCCTTAGTCACTTACTACTTCCCATAGGATAGATTACCATATCTGGCCCTTTTAATTTCCACGTTTGGGTAGGTCAACACACACTTGCCATTTAAGACCCCTATACTGAAAAACCTATACTCAGGTGGACTCTTTAACCCTAATCACTTAGCCTTTTAGGACCCAGGAAGCAAACTATACATGAAGTTTATTAGTTCGTCCCCCGTTTGCCTTTAAAACCTTTCCCTTTTTGGGGGTAGAGTAGGCTACGTTATTAAGTCATTCACATTTAATTCCTTTATGCGGAAATGCTATACGTACACCATTTATTTGCGTCAGGGGTTTATATTGTTAATAATATCTTACATTATTAACCTACTAAGTCCAACTATATTTTTAATTATAAGTTTTATTGACATAAATAAGGAAGATTATATTCCCTTTTCTCTAGGATATTTATTTAATTTCTTCCCTATCTTGGACTTGGTATTTAAACGACAGTCAATATCCATTAATCCCCTTTTTGACACTCATTTCTTTTTACTCCCGTTTTATTGCCTTTTATGAATCTAACAGTCATATTTTCCTAAGGCAACTATTTATCAGTCCCTAGTTACTATTTATTGTACCCCAACGCATAATTGCTATTCTTATTTATTTGTTTATTGACTATTATATATATATATATTTACATACCAAGCCTCTCACATTAAGTTGACTACCTGTGGATGTTGGATATGTCGGTCGGTTCCGGGCAGACTTCTACTACAAATGAACTATACCTCGTGCCTTAATACGATTATATTTATGCATTAGATCCCTTACATTAATCTGACTACATGTGGTCGCTGGATTTGCCAGTCGGTTCCGCGCAGGCTTGCACCATAAGTTGAGTTTTATCTCGTGTCTTAATGCGGTTATAATTTAAATTTCTTACTTGGGGTCCAAAAAATTATTCTAATTGATTTTAGGAATTGTAACCATTTTTTTATTCACAATTTATTTTCCCAAATCAATATTGATTACAATGGTTAACCCCTTATTTGCGGTTTCATTTATGGCAATTAATTATAATTATCGCTACAAATAGTCATTACAAATATATTAATTAAAAATGGATTATATTTACACATAATTCCATAATTGAACTTTATCCAAACATTCAAATATTCCATATAATTTACATTTCACCGTTTTACGCTGATTTGGACGGATAATATATATATACATATTCATTTTTATGTTCTCGTGCGGTCAACATAGTTATTAATACATATTTACTATTTTGCAATACTTTTGTTTAAATCAATGATTTGGTCTAATCAATTAACCAAACATTCCCTTTTTACATTCAATCTTGTCAAAAAGGTTTCAAGTCTCACAAGGGTCGTTAGCCAGAATCACTGTAAATCATGCCTATTTTGTGGAATTGACACATTTCCAAATCACAAGAAATATATGTACAATATTTTTATTTTGGAATAGGCAATGAAAATTACATACAAAATATGTATTTATTTTTATATGTACCTTTGCACCACTTTTCCCTTTTTAATTCTTTTTGTTATACTTCTTGCGATTCTAAAATAATGCCTCTTTGTTTAAAAATGGGGATAACAACATAATTTACAATGCTTGAGCTAAAAACCCAACAATATTGAATGTAAACAAGGAATATTTCTTTTTATTCTTAAAATCACATAATACAGAAATTCACCTTTTTACCCAAACTTACATATTTCATATTTCAGCACTGATTTAAAGATCTGGAACATAACTACAACAATTTTTATGTTTAATGGGACTGATTTCCAGATCCACAGTGTTATGTATTATATACAACATATTTCAAGACATAACTTGTAGGAATATGTGAGATATATATATATATTCATTTATATATATATACATATCCTACAATTCATGTTATAAGTTTGCAAACGGTGTTCCTATGGAATTAGCAAACTGTTGACAAAATATCATAATAATAACCGCAAGCGCACGACGTACAATCGTAGTTCATGGCGAATACGGTTCGATCAACAGGGAAAGAATTAATTCTAAAATTACTCAATCAAACTAAACCGAAAGCGAGTGAGAATGTTAACTAACTAGCTAAAAATTAGCAAAATCTAACTAACTATTAACTACAAACGTTGGTTGAAAAATAAGAGATTAAATGACAACTTAGGAGCAAATTCACTCTCAAGATCACATGAATCAATATAAAACGAAACCACGATCTCTCTTTTTGTTCAATAGTTAATTTAATTGATGTGACTATTCTAAGCATGACCTATTTGTGCTAGTGATTAGCCCAACATAAGCCATCAAATTTTGTCACACCTCTTAAACAACTTTACTAATTTTATGAAAAATGATAACAAGTTGAAATTGAATCATACTTTAAGCATGGCCTATCCCCTATTAATTAGGAGTATAAACCATCAAATTTAGATTTCAATCTCCACTTAATTACCATAATCATATGTAGATGAAGAGGTAATTAGTGAGCATACGAACAAGCATAGCCTATATGTTGTAAACACTATAGGCTATCAAACTCAATAATGAACACAAAAACCAACCATAAACATGAATTAAAGCACAAAAAGAGGTCATGAATAAACAAGTATATTGAAACTACAAGAATAAAGAGAGCTTCATTGTCCCTAAGTTGTAGGGATTTAGCCTCTCATGTTTGTTATTTTAATAGTAAATGTAGTTTGCAACATGAAAGAAATAAAAGAAAATGCAAGCTAAATAACTAAAACTACAACTAATCTACTTGCATAGAAGAAAATAAAATGTAAATAAAAGACGACAAATTAAGATTGCATTCAAATGAGAGATTACAAAAACAAATGGCTAAGAAGCCATGAAAGAAAAACAGAGGTTTTTATTTCAGCCTCCACTCTAAACTAAAAATCCAAGATGCCTTTTACAGTAACATACATGGGTTATTTATACATGACTAAACCCTAATTCACTTTTTGCGTGCTACCAGGAATGCCCCCTCCTTAAGCTTCATTTTGTCCTTAGCAATAATGATTCATGAAGCCATAATTTTGTCCTCGCTAAAGAAGGAGGGAGAGTGAGTAGGGTCCTCCATTAATCCTCTATTTGAATTGATTCCCTTTTCATTGATTGATTTCCCTTTTCATTTTTTGGGCAAGGCATTGATTTCCTCCTTTCTCCTTTGTATGCATATATATATATATATATATATATATATATTTATGAAGTCCTCTTCTACATGCATCCAATTTCTGCAAAAATATAAAAAATGTCCAGGTAAGCATTCTCAAAATATTACAAGCACAAAAATGACCATTTCCCCCTATATGATGATAAATGCATGATGTTTTGAAATCAATTCAATTATTGTTTAAACATGATAAAATACCCATATATGACATTTATTAGCACTAAACAAGAATAAATACGTGAATATAAATGTGCATTTTCACGTGCACATCAAATACCCCCACATTTATCTTTTTATTCATCCTCGAATAAAGTAAAAACTAAGATAAACCCATTTTCGTTGGGAGCACGATTGCATTGAGCGTATGCAACAAGCCGTTAAACCTTTGGGTGTCCCTAGTAGGATGAGTGTTGTCTCGTGAGGGTTTTCAGCGGATAATATCCACAAAATCCAAAAGTTAAATGCAAAAAATATTTACAAAATGCATGATTCGAAAATATTTACAATATGAATGCAAGTTTTTAAAGAAATATTTACAAATAGATAATTTACTTTTATGTATTACACGAATGAGTTAACACAAATTTGGGTCGTCACTACAAAATTTGAGTCCGTTACTAATCAAAACTTCAAACAAAATTCATGTTATCATCACAAACTCCTCCTGCTTAGCCAGTTGTTTTGGTAGATACATGGTGCAAATATGAAGTTAATTCTATAATCGATATCAACATTCGTAAAATGACATCTCAACTTCCTTTTTGTTAACAAATTAGGTCGAATAAGTGAAGAGTGTGTTTGGATTTTAAGTGCTAACTCTCTCTTTATTTTGAAAATTATTTACATTATTATTATTATTATTATTTACAAACAACTAACTGAAAAGACTAAGGTATACCACCCATGCACTGCCTCGCGGACTGACGTGAGAGTTTGGGACAGAGCTGGCGGATTGTGCAGACCAATGTTGACTTTGTCTACAAAATGTTGGTAATCCTTAGGTGTCTAACTCATAATGAGACCAAGATATACCGACGCTGACTTTATCGACAAGGTGTTGGAAAGAGCTTGGCAGGTTTGCACACCAACGCCATATGTACCCGCAATGTTGGATACCCTTGGATTATTATATATATGTACCTTTTTTTTCTTTTTTCTTTTTCCTTTTGGCATAAGAGAAAGAGTTAAGCAAGAATATCTTAGCACAACTTCACTTAAAAGATCTAAAATGTTATCGCAAGTAGTCAAAATCAACCATTCATTTAATCGGATTACAATTCAGAAAACATTTCATATTCATCACCTACGATTTTTCCAATATATCAGTTACACCAAATTTGCTCATAATTCAAACTTTCCTTTCGTTATCCGCTAAGAGAAGTAAATTTCCAAATATTTAATCGAACGACCAAAATTATATGCTAACTCCATCATGTCATATTTAGAAGTAAATAGAAGTGCGAAACTTTTACTTTTTTTAAAAAAAAGAGAAAAAAATACAAAATGAGAAAGGAAAAAAATGCTAACTTAAACTATGCAAAACATAATGAAGATGAAACTCCCCCCGCACTTGATTTCGACTGTGTCCCCACAGTCAATGCATGACACAATGAGTGAATGGAAGAGAAATATTTACATATGTACAAAAAAGGGTTAGTGCGACTTACCAAATGTGCATGCAGAAAATATGTAGTCATCGAATAGATGAACCGGTCAACAATGGACCAATGGATCAGCCTCATAAGGATTATGAGACGTAGATTAAGCACAGAAAACCAAATCATAAAGAATTTTATATTACCTTTCAGATTTGGAAAAACAAATTTTGTTTTTTCAAGATTTTGAGTTGCTAATTTTAAAATTTTGAGCTTACAATTGATCCTAAAATCAAATTGGATTTCTGTAGCAACTAAAGAGAGGCCATCGGGCCGGGGTTCAGTAAAAATTTCAAAAACGAAGTTTGATTTGTTCAGATGATGTATAAATTGAGAGACGTGTGCATCGTTCTCACTCTCACACTTGTTTTGAGAAATATTGTTCAGTTTGCTTTGGTATTTGAAATTTTGTTGACTAAAGTTTCATTCGTAAACCTAAAGTTAAAACCAAACAAATGAAGTTTCAGTAAATTTTGAAATCGTGTTTTCTCAAAAACAGTGTTATTCCAAAAAGAGTTCATGTACTACAGAATTTATCATTGAAAAACAAGTGATTACAGTGAGGTTCAGTTGAAACAATTAAGTTGCAAGGAGTTTCAACAGTTTTTGAAAAATCGTCATTGTGTTCAAGATCACATTCAGCAGTATCATTATTTTCAACCTTAAGAATTTCAAAGTTTTCAAATGTTTCATTTTCAGTTTCAGACCCAACAAAATTATCGTCAATCAATTCAAGAACTTTTGGCTCATCAAAATCGTCCTCACTTAAACCGCTATTAACAACTTCTTCATTTTTGTCAGCTTGACAATCTAAAGTTGCTAAATTTTCAAAATTTTCAGAATCTGAGAGAGGAAGATCAAATTGAAGACTAACATATTCATTTTCAAGATAATTTAAATTCAAATCAAGCACAGGGCTTTTAACAACTTTATTAAGAGTTTCATCAATTTGAAAAGTTGTTAGTTGAAAATCGTCGATTATAGGCAAAGGTGGATTTTTATTCGAATCATCACAAGTTTGGATTCAATTTTGTTTCTCACGAAACTTCAAGTAATCGTCAAGTATGTTCGTTTGCTCAACAAAATCAAATTTATAATTATTTACATGAGAATTTTCAGTTTGAAATTGTCGAGAACAAAAATTTTCAGTAGCACCACAATTGAAATTATTCCCATTGCCAAAATCATTTGAAAATTATTCATATTTTCATTTTGAATTTGAAATTCATTTTGCAGTTCGAAATTTAATTGGAAAGGGTTATAATCAAAATCATTTGAATTTGGAAGTGAATTCAAATTTTGATTATTTTGAAAACTTTGATTTGAATTGTTGCACATTAATTCAATTAATCTTTAACTTGATTCATTAAATCTTTGACTCTCTTCACGTAGAGCTTGAACACTTATTTCAAGACTTGAGGGTTGATCATCGTTTTGAAACTTTGGTGGTGTACAATCAGGATTATCTTGAAAATTTTGAAAAGTTGGTGGTGTAAAATCCAAATTATTTATACAATAGCTGTCATTAAAATATCCATATGAATTTGGTGTAAAATTATATGAATTATATTGATTTTCACAACTATCGTAAAATTCATGAGGATAAAGAAATTGGGACATTTTCATTTTTTATATATTTATGCGTGAACCTAATACAACTATATGAATGCAAATTATATATTTATAGTTTTTCTAAAATTATATAATTATGGTTAGATTAATTTCAACAAAAGATTTCTCAGCCAGTTAACGGACAGGAGTTATCGGTGCACTAGGAATCGCCCTAGCAATGCAACTGAAGGTTTAAGTACTGTGACGAGAAGGAATTTCGCTCGGTCCGAACCAGTCGCTAAGCCGACCCAGACCGCTCGAAACGCCCTATCGTTTGAGAACACGACAAAATAGAACGCATACAGAAGAACATTTCATTGCTATTTACAACAATGCATTAGATTACAAGAATATACAGAGTATAAACGAATATTACACAGAAATATCAGAGATTTAAATTACATTTAAATACATAGCAGCGGATAATAATACAATACACAACTAGAATGAGATATACGGATACAAAGCTTTCCGGATATCGTTCCAGCTGTAGACCAGGATCCTGTGAATATAAATCTGCAAAACCAAAACTACTAGCTGCCCGTGTCAAAAATAGGGGCACCCGATACATTCAATTGAAGTTTGAAATCGAATTATCGAACTACCGCGCCATTTTCAATTCTATTTATAATTATATATAAATATTTATATTCTAACGACGACGCGTATAATATATAAGTTCGAATTCCATTCGAAATAAATTTCTCGTCGATATTATTTAAAATAATCTATTTTAAATATTCAAAATTCGCTAAAATTGCCAAAATAAAAATTTTAAACTGGCCCAGATTTTCCGGGTTGTTACAATCTCCCCCACTTAAAACTTTTCGTCCCCGAAAAGGAACAAAGTCGAAAGTGGTTTGATTATTCAGCTCTACGATCGATCAGGCTTCCATTCTCCAACTCTTTAGTTTTTGAGAATTTTCAAAATTTCAAAAATTTGGCTAACACCCTAAATTTTTGAAAAATTTCGCCATAACCTCCCCTGCAATGGGAGCATCGGGGAATTTCAAATAGCTTCCCCGGTCCTTCAGATCTCAAAAAGAAAAGGAAAAAGCCAAGCGGCTAGCCAATAGGCTCACAAAATCATCATCACCCAAACAAAACAGGAAATTATGTAGTAAACATGTACCTATTTGTCGGGCAAACAAATTTTATTCTCTGGCTCTAGCCTCCTTGCTATGACCTGTTCAAGGTAAGTACATATATGCAAGCAAATGCGACCAATTTCAATATAATTCACTATTTGATCAAATAGGCTTAATTGGCTAAAAATTAGCAAACAAATAAACAAACAACCCAAACATCAATTAATTAGTGAATTAGAGTTTCAAATTCATAATTTTGACACATATACAAAAATCATGTTTTTGACGCCAAATCACAACAATAGGCCCTATCTAATTTTGGTTCTCACACCAGTCAATAGGAAATATATAGATATTACACGTTCGTCACTCGAATATAAATTCTAATGATGGAGCTCCATCATCAAAATCATCTCCGGGCGATTAGAGTGTAATTCTATATCTATCCAGTATATTAAAATTTCACATACACGTTTGCAAGGCGTATATGAAATTTTTTTATATACTGGACTGTCCAAATCAATATAGAATAAATAATCAAATACGTTTTGAAATGGTTTAAATTTCAAAACAAAATTGTTTTCATTTTAAAAATATACTCTTCACACTCGTTCTAGGATACTACTGATCCCATCTCTAACGAGTCATTCTAATTGGATATTACTAATCCAATATCTGATGAATTCTTTCGTATGGTTCTAATGTGCCTTGTTCTCGAGCTCTGTAAACCAAAGCTCTGATACCAACTGTGACGAGAAGGAATTTCGCTCGGTCCGAACCAGTCGCTAAGCCGACCCAGACCGCTCGAAACGCCCTATCGTTTGAGAACACGACAAAATAGAACGCATACAGAAGAACATTTCATTGCTATTTACAACAATGCATCAGATTACAAGAATATACAGAGTATAAACGAATATTACACAGAAATATCAGAGATTTAAATTACATTTAAATACATAGCAGCGGATAATAATACAATACACAACTAGAATGAGATATACGGATACAAAGCTTTCCGGATATCGTTCCAGCTGTAGACCAGGATCCTGTGAATATAAATCTGCAAAACCAAAACTACTAGCTGCCCGTGTCAAAAATAGGGGCACCCGATACATTCAATTGAAGTTTGAAATCGAATTATCGAACTACCGCGCCATTTTCAATTCTATTTATAATTATATATAAATATTTATATTCTAACGACGACGCGTATAATATATAAGTTCGAATTCCATTCGAAATAAATTTCTCGTCGATATTATTTAAAATAATCTATTTTAAATATTCAAAATTCGCTAAAATTGCCAAAATAAAAATTTTAAACTGGCCCAGATTTTCCGGCTTGTTACAAGTACCTTCAGAGGAACAACCGATATAATATTTACGAATCACCGTAATATTTATAAATGGTTATTACTTTGCCGTAGTCTAGAAACCAAGAAAAAATTCGTTGGAAAGAAACCAATTTGTCAAAATATAAAAAGTCCTAAAAAAATGAAAATAAAACGAGATGAATGCAAAACAAAAATTAAACGTGACTTAACGATGCAACTATGAATGAATTTTTTGTTTTGTTTTTGGATTTTTTTAAGATTGCAAATGCAAACAACCAACAATGCGAGGAAAATAAAAAAAGAATGAGAACACAATACCAGAGCATGCAGATTTTTTTTAGCAGCATTTTTTTTATTGGCAAGCAAGTAAAGCGTCGCAATTTAACAATTCCAAGCGAGTTCAGGCACGACAAATTCAAGCATTTTAGCAATGCAAAGCAATTTCTCTTCTTTTGCAACCTGAAAAGTGAGAACAGTGTACATACCATGAAAGAAAGTGATTTTTTTATATTAAGCAAGCGCAAAGCAATTTAGCCAGCAAGGGAATTCAGAGCAAGCAAGCCTCTTCAATTTCTGCAACCTGATAATAGATGAATTACAACAAATTTCTTTTTCCTTTTTTTTTGGGAATAAATAAGCAGCGCTGAGTCAACCAAACAAGTTCCTTCCTGCTAAAATCCTGCAACCTGAAAAACAACTGATATCTATTATATCAAAAGAAAAACACCCATACAATTTCAAAACCACACAACAAATATAAATACATGGAACCAAAGAAACCAACAAAGACCAATATAAACATACGCAAATACTATTCAAAACACTCAGCAAAATTTATTCTTTCTTCACAACCACTGCAAATCTGAAATTTGGCTCAATCAAATTCTGACCTTCCTCAGTTACGTATAGTTCAGCCCCCCTTAAAAAAAACTAACTCAAATCACTAAGATTAAATTCAAATCAAAATAAAAAATTCAAAATCTCTGTACGATTTGCGATTACAGATTTTGGATCAAAAATGAGAACTTGCAATCCTGAAATCGATGCAGATATGGGGCTAAAATTCGGGCTTAAGTTGGGGTTCGGTGGTGATGGTTTGAATTGGGTGTAAATTGGGATCTAAGGTTGCTGGTTCTGATGTTGAGTTTGGACTGGAGGCGTTGTTGTGTACGGTAGGTGGTTGAGGAGTATGTGGTCGATTAGTGGTGAAGTGGTTTTGATAGGAACTGTTTGGTAGTGAGAAGGGTTGGTATGCCCGGGGGTGCTGTTGTATTGGTGAATTATGTGTGTTGTGTGGAAGTGGTGAAGAGAAGATGGTTATTGATGTTTTGGCTTTTAAAGATGAGAGAAGATGTAGATGAGGGAAAGATGGTAGGAGGCAGAAATTTGGATTAGAAATAAGGCAGAGAAGGGAAAGAATATTAAAGAGGGAAGAAAAGGAAAGCAATAATTTTTTTTAATTATTTGTACGAAAAAGAAAAAGGAAAGAAATAAATGAGGGAAAGGGAAGAAAAGAAATAAATGAGAGAAAGAAAAAGGAAAGAAATAAAGGAAATTGAAAACACAAAAAAGGGAAAGGGATTGAAAAAAAAGGCAAGTGTATATTTCTTTTTTTTTTCTTTTTTTTTAAGAGAGAGGAAATAGAAGAACTAACACAATATGAAATCTATCAATACACATACATAGAAAATAAAAACACACAAACAAAAGCAAAACAAAACACAAAATTGAACAAAACACACAACTCCCTTTTTTTTTACTTTTTTTTAAATGAACACAAAACAAGAACACACAAAATGAAACAACAGAAGATCAAAACAAAACAGAAAAAACTATGAACAACACACAATTTTTTTAAGAAAAACAACAAATAAGAAAATTAACTCGAAGAATAAAACTATAATTAAATTCTTTCCCCGGCAATAGCGCCAAAAACTTGTTTGCAAATGGTGTTTCTATGAAATTAGAAAACCGTTGACAAAATATCATAATAATAACCGCAAGCGCACGGCGTACAATCGTAGTACGTGGCGAATACAGGTCGATCAACAGGGAAAGAATTAATTCTAAAATTACTCAATCAAATTAAACCGAAAGCGAGTAAGAATATTAGTTAACTAGCTAAAAATTAGCAAAATCTAACAAACTATTAACTACAAACGTTGGTTGAAAAATAAGAGATTAAATTACAACATAGGAGCAAATTCACTCTCAAGATCACATGAATCAATATAAAATGAAACCATGATCTCTCTTTTTGGTCAATAGTTAATTTAATTGATGTGACTATTCTAGGAATGACCTATCTGTGCTAGTGATTAGCCCAACATAATCCATCAAATTTTGTCACACTCTTAAACAACTTTACTAATTTTATGAAAAATGATAACAAGTTGAAATTGAATCATACTTTAAGCATGGCCTATCACCTATTAATTAGGAGTATAAGCCATCAAATTTATATTTCAATCTCCACTTAATTACCATAATCATATGTAGATGAAGAGGTAATTAGTGAGCATATGAACAAGCATAGCCTATATGTTGTAAACACTATAGGCTATCAAACTCAATAATGAACACAAAAACCATAACCACAAACATGAATTAAAGCACAAAAAGAGATCATGAATAAACAAGTATATTGAAACTACATGAATAAAGATAGCTTCATTATCCCTAAGTTGTAGGGATTTAGCCTCTCAAGTTTGTTATTTTAACAGCAAATGTAGTTTGCAACATGAAAGAAATAAAAGAAAATGCAAGCTAAATAACTAAAACTACAACTAATCTACTTGCATAAAAGAAAATAAAATGTAAATAAAAGATGACAAATTAAGATTGCATTCAAATGAGAGATTACAAAAACAAATGGCTAAGAAGCCATGGAAGAAAAATAGAGGTTTTTATTTCAGCCTCCACTCTAAACTAAAAATTTAGGATGCCTTTTACATTAACATACATGGGTTATTTATACATGACTAAACCCTAATTCACTTTTTGCGTGCTACCAGGAATGCCCCCTCCTTAAGCTTTATTTTGTCCTTAGCAATAATGATTCATGTAGCCATAATTTTGTCCTCGCTAAAGAAGGAGGGAGAATGAGTGGGGTCCTCCATTAATCCTCTATTTGAATTGCTTCCCTTTTCATTGATTGATTTCCCTTTTCATTTTTTGGGCAAGGCATTGATTTCCTCCTTTCTCCTTTGTATGTATATATATCTTTATGAAGTCCTCTTCCACATGCATCCAATTTCTGCAAAAATATAAAAAATGTCCAAGTAAACATTCTCAAAATAATACAAGCACAAAAATGATCATTTCCCCCTATATGATGATAAATGCGTGATGTTTTGAAATCAATTCAATTATTGTTTAAACATGATAAAATACCCATATATGACATTTATTAGCACTAAACAAGAATAAATATTTGAATATAAATGTGCATTTTTACGTGCACATCATTATACATAACCCCAACTTATCATTTACTAATTTCAAGCATGTTCATAATCTGATATGATGATTGCCACAATTTACAGTTATTTAAATAAGCAGATCTGATAGGCATAAAACATAGATTGGATTCGAACAAACACAACAGTTAAAGTCTCGCGGCCAAATTGCATAGTTTGCAGAAATTCCTAATTTTGAAATTCTAATAATTAATTTATATCGCCAAAATTCGGGTTGTTACATTCTTCCCTCCTTAAAAGGAATTTCGTCCCAAAATTCTAACGCTTAAAATCCTATGCTACACAACCAATTTATGTACATACACTTTGCAACCATGTGTATATGTGCATGGTGTACATGATGCAATTTCAACCAAAAACATGCATGCATGATGATTCTAATTAATCCTCCTATATGCTTGCATTAAACTTTTTGAAATATTTTTTAAAACATGATGCAGAACATCCTAAATATACCGACAGTTCAATACAAGGTTTTAAATCTCAGATATCGGTCGCGTTTCGTCTTGGGGGTTTTACAGACTCGATCTCGTATCGGGGGGGGGGGGGGGGGGGGATCTCAGACGAGATAAGTCTAACTCGGGAGTTCGCCTCGGATTTTCGTCTCGGGTCTGAAAGTTCATATCGGAACAATTTCGGGGTACATGATATGTTAAAAATGATATTTTAACAAAATGATTTTTATGAATGTTATTAAAACATAGTAACTTAAACTTAAAATGCAAAATAACTTTATTATTCTTTATTTTGCAAAAGATCATTCATACTCTAAATCGTAATATGATTAAAATAGAAATATTGTTAGACAGGAAACATTAAAAGGATCTAAAACATTAAAAAATTCAGCATAAATAGACCATAATTTCATAAGTGATATGTATGTAAAAAGACGAATATGAAAATCATAAGCATTGTAAAACATATACGAACATACAATATAGTCATTTAACATGCAAAATGTAAAATAACAAAAGATTGATATGGCTATATTTGAGTTTTTTAATTATAGTTCTAGTTCAGGCACAAATTTAAATTTTAACCAAAAAACTAAGATCTCGGATGATATTCCAGTATTTCGTCTCGGTCGATATATCATTCGATATTGCAATATCTCAGGCGATATATTCGAAAGGAGATTTAGAATGATATTTGCTGTTTCGTTTCGGAAGGAGCCCAAAATGCGATCTCGGAGGAGATTTCGGGCGATATTTGCGAGATTTGAAATAATGGTTCTATATAAATGCAAATTACGAATAAAAGTGTGAAGTAACCAATTTTGCAGAACATCCTAAATATACTGACAATTACGAATAAAACTGTGAAGCAACCAATTTTGCATCCAAACCCTACCATCCAAAACGTACGCAATCTAATCATTTCCTATTTAATCTCTTCTAAACCGCAAAAAGGAAATTAAGGTGAAGAAATTTAACATTCTCTTCGCTTCCATATATTACGTTTCCCGACCTACAGTGGAATTTTCATCTCATTTACCCAAAATACCCCAAAAATTTCCAACTGTAGACTAAAAAAAAGGCTTAAAATAAGCTTTAAAACGTAAAACAAGTTAATTAATAGCTTGCGCGCATCAATGATAAGGTATGGAAACAACATTTCCAAGTCTAAAACAACCATTTCCTTGTTACCGTTAACGGTTTTATTGTATCGTCGGTCCTATTGCACCACTAAAACGCACACACAAAGCATCCAAAAATCTTCCTTACACTGTTGATGTGACCAAAAATCGAAGTTTTTCATAAAAATAAGTTTCCGCTAAAAAAGTAATCATGTTTATTTTGAAATTTTCCTTTCAAAACCGTTTCATTTCCCTATAAAATAAGAAAATGATAGAAAAATGTTTCTTTTCAAACAACATTTTCCATAAACTTCTAAAAATGAAAATTGCAGAAATTTAAACGATTCATGTCACATGTTTGCGAATAAGGAAGTCAGTCACGCCAAAAATGCGAAAACTGAAATTACACAAAACACAAAAATAAATTTCAGTTTTAACAAGGAACATTAGTTTATTTATTTCTATACACGTGACGTAAAACCATCCCTTTACTAAAATTTATCCAACACAAAATTCTATTCTTTCCAGCCTTAGGACAACTGTTAGTTTAGATAAGAAAAATGAGATTTCATTCAAAGAGGCGTGCGTGACTGACATAAACGTTTCCAAACCTAGAAATCTCATTAACCTAAGTCGTGCGATTTAAACAGCATTAACAGTTACAAGCACGAATCACCACAACAAAGGACTCGATGCTGGAAAGGGGTAACAACAAAACAACACAAAAACTTCCAAAACAACGGCTATAAACAACGAGATGTCTTGCTCTACGACTGGAGCTCAAACCAATATTTACGATATTTAATTAACTATATCATGGTAGAAAAAATGCTCAATCTCGTGTTACCAATACTGCTGGTGTTGTTGGAGATTCCCACATCACCATCTCTTCTAAGAGAGAATTTACGATGAGAAAAGAAACCTACCATGAAACTGTTTCCCATGGAAACCCACCTAATATTGTCTAAAGACAAAGTGGATGGTAAATTTACATAAAGTAACTCCATGAGACACAAACAAAGACAACAAGCTGAATCGAATATGATGCGGTACTAAATGATGGTTACGCCACCGATCAAGCAAAAGATTAAGTTACTGCATTGAGAGATAAATCTAGTCATAAATTCCTATTTATAGAATGATGTGCTAAATAAATCACACGTCTACAAGGACAGTTTGAACATAGATTCCCAAACACAAAAACCGACATCAAGAAAAAGATATTTTGCTGCAAAATCTCCGAAGCCGGTCAAACAAAAGACCATTCAAGTCCGCATTCAACACAGATTCCTCTAAAATCTCAGCGAGATTCTCCTTAGAAAGACCATCCAAAGATAGCTTAGTCTTCATCTCCGAAACGACAATCGCCTTCGAAAGAACCTATTCGAACAAGGTATAATAAAAGAGGATGCATCAAAAAAACAAATCCTATTCTAAGATCTCGAAGCAATAGGCCGGTGCAAGCCCAACTGCCTTGCCAAATTTTCTTAGCCCTAAAGTGGTAAGACCTTTTTGCTCATTCTGATCCAGCCGAATGATCTCTACCCAAGAGTGAGACTTAAATAGTGCAAGTAAGATCGGATAACGCAATTAGGTATTATAGGCCAAGAAATTGTTGGAAAGAAGAAAATTAGATCGTGAAGTACTAGTGAGGCAAGATCTATTACGCTAACAAACGCAAAAAGATAAAATTAGGATACGAGGTAACGACAAGAATGATAGGAATACGGTTCAGCTAGATGTGGAATGACGGAAGAAACAAGTTAAGGGAGGTAATTTAGACGCAATTTTTATGGTTGGGTCCTAGGTCCAAGTTGTACCAAAGTTCATCAACTAATTGACCGTCCTAGTATTACACCAAACGGTCAACTACCAAATGGGCTTTGGGCAGAGGTTGAACCTTGACCTTATTAGGTCGGATAAAAATATTAACTGCCCCTCGTTATCTTTTAAGATTTAATGTGATCCGAAAATAATTATCCTCATCACCGCAATATTTAAAGACCACATTTAGATCCCTGAACCAACTCCAAGGATTTATAGTCCCAACAACGATGCTTTGACTACACAATGAACAAATGAATTCCAAAAATAATTCAGCTAGAAATCCATAATATAACTAAAACGGATTTTCCCCTTACCTAATTGACATAAACTAAGCGATTCAAATTCAAATACTCCAATTATCAAAATGAAGGATTTTTCTTAGCCTTTCCAAAGAAAAAATTAAAACTTTTCCAAAAATGAGATTTATTCATAAACTAACGGTTTCGTATTTATAAATCCATTTTATATTACTATTTATATTCCATTTTTATATTTTAAACTAGGAAAAACTTTTTCGTATTTAAAAACATTGGAGCTTTAAAACAATTTAGATAATTTTTGTTAACTTTAATAAATTATCCAATATATATATATATATATATATATATATATATGAAGATGGGTACTGAAAATCACAAGGAGTGGATATTTATTATTCTTGACTTTTAATGGTATATTCCTTGTCATGTTAAATTCCTTCTTTCCTACAAATCAGACCATATTTATTAAAATTACTGAATGGCCCCAAAATTTATAAAACACGAATAGGTTAAGAATTTAAAACCATATCTTCGCAAACTATTTTTTCGAAACGGTATTTCAAAACCTATTGAAATCCATTTTTATTTTTCAAAAAATTAAAAAATAAATTTCCTCGAATACAAGGCTAAGAACTTAATTGGATATTTCAACAAAGCTAGATTTGAAATTTTAACAAAGTGACAAATGGATAAACCTCATAATTATAATTCCAAAATGGATACGACATATTAACGTGGGCTTTTTCCTTGTTTTGGATTGAGTAATGGTCTTAACTGGAACTACTAACGAAACCATACCAGGAATTTATGACTATCTCGATTGTAGTTAGTTTTTTATATTAATCTATATATTATTCCAGTTTCCAATTCACGAATCAGCGGAATCCACCATATGTCATCTCATGCTCTTCACGACGAGATTGCCAACATACTGTGGGGGTAAGATAGATTTTGCTAGAAACTCGAACTCAACATATTTCAACTCTTAGTCGCTTAAAGCCCATTTTATATTATTAGGCCCACGACTAATTTCCTTGTCGAAATAAATTAAAGTTGAGTAAGAATGATGAAGAGAAATAGAAAGAAAATCGAATTGAGTTCTCTCACAATTCCTAATTTAACTTATTCCTCTAGTCGTTTAACCAAAGCTCTGATAACAAATGTTACACCCTACACTTTTCTACACCCAAATTTTAACAAAAATCAAAACTTGAACACATCCAAGCATTGAGCGTATATCTGGTACCTGCAATAAATGAGCATGAGCATAATCAGAGTATGATAATTAAAACTCATAGCAGAAACAAAATAGGATAACTAGTATTAACTCAAGCAACTACCTTTTTTAAAGTAAGTCACTTTGCCAATATCGATCTTGAGAGAGAACGAGGAACGAAAGCCAAACTTAATCATCTGTGAGAACCCGACCTTCTCTATGAAACCTAGAGGTTGAAATGAGGAGGGGCATCTGAACAACAAGTTAAAGTGGCTAAGAAACGTAGAGAACAAAGTATAACGCAGATATATTCTATTTGGTTCAACCCAAGCTGTATGCCTAACCAGGTTAGTGATTCTAGCCTAACCTAGTAAATGTTTGTGCACGACTTTACTATTCAGCCCAAAGTAGTATTCCAAAATTATATTACCGAGATAGGACATTTACACACATTTTTGTGAAGCCTTTATACCAGGACTTAACTGGTTAATTCTATCGAGAGCGGACCCCTAATTTATGGGGTTTCTTTCTATATCCTTATCCACTATTCTTTATTATTTAATGCCTCACTATCAAATGATAGATAAGGTGGATTTTCCCTGATCACTTAAGACCCTAGGCGGACCTACTAGTCACTTATTGACTCTCGATAATATGGTTAACATAGACATAAACTAAAGGGCACTGACTACGGGCCCTACTAGTTAAAGCTTCCGTTATTCACGCATATACTCTTGCCTCGCATAAGGTGAGAGGAGGCATTTTATCGTTCGTTATACTAGCTGACCTTATTAGATAACCTCCTTAGTCACTTACTACTTCCCATAGGATAGATAGATATATCTAGCCCTTTTAATTTCCAGGTTTGGCTAGGCTAATTCACACCTTCCATTTAAGACCCATATATTGAAAAAAGTATTCCCAGGTGGACTCCTTAATCCTAGTCAGTTAGTCTTTTAGGACCCAGGAAGCGGACTATATGCGAAGGTTATTAGTTTGTCCCTCATTTCCCTTTAAAACCTTTCCCTTTTAAGGATAAAGTAGGCTACGTTATTAGGTCATCCCTGTTTAATTCCTTTATATGGAAATACTATACATACCCATTTATTTGTGTCATGGGTATATATGTTAATAATATCTTACATTATTAACCTACTAAGTCAAACTAAATTTTTAATTATAAGTTTAATTGACATAAATAAGAAAGATTATATTCCCTTTTCTCTAGGATATTTATTTAATTTCTTCCCTATCTTGGACTTAGTATTTAAACGACAATCAATATCCGTTAATCCCCTTTTTGACACCCATTTCTTTTTATTGCCCCTTATGACTCTAATGGTCATATTTCCCTAAGGCAATTATTTATCAGTCCCTAATTATCTATTTGTTGTACCCCAACGGACAATTCCTATTCTTATTTATTTATTTATTGACCATTATAAATATGTATATATATTTTTACACACAAGGCCCCTCACATAAAGTTGACTACCTGTGGATGCTGCTTATGCCGGTCGGTTATGGGCAGACTTCTACCACAAATGAACTTAACCTCATGCCTTAGTACGATCATATTTATGTATTAGACCCCTCACATTAAACTGACTACCTGTGGTCGCTGGATTTGCTGGTCGGTTCCGCGTAGGCTTACACCACAAATTGAGTTTAACCTCGTGTGTAAATGCGATTATAATTTAAATTTCCTACTTGGGGTCCACAACAATTATCCTAATTGATTTTAGGAACTGTAACCTTTTTCCTATTCACAATTTATTTTCCTAAATCAATATTGGTTACAATGGTTATCCCCTTATTTACGGTCTCATTTATGACAATTAATTATATTTATTGCTACAAATGGTCACCACAAATATATTAATTAAAAATGGATTATATTTACACCTAATATTATAATTGAACTTTATCCAAACATTCTAATATTTCATATAATTTACATTTCACCATTTTATGCTGATTTTTACGGATAATATGTATATATTCATTTTTATGTTTTCGTGCGGTCAACCTAGCTATTAATATTTGTTTATTATTTATTATTTTGCAATACTTATTTTTAAATCAATGATTTGGTCTAAATAATTCACCAAACATTCCCTTTTTACATTCAATCTTGTCAAAAAGGTTTCAAGTCTCACAAGGACCGTTAGCCAAAATCACTGTAAATCATGCTTATTTTGTGGAATTGACATATTTCCCGATCACAAGAAATATATGTACTATACTTTTATTTTGGAATAGTCGATGAAAATTACATACAAAATATGTATTTATTTTCATATGTACCTTTGCAACACTTTTTCCTTTTTATTCTTTTTGTAATACTTCTTGTGATTCGTAAAATCCAACAATATTAAATGTAAAACGACATAATTTGCAGTGCTTGAGCTAGAAACCCAATAATATTGAATGTAAACAAGGAATATTTCTTTTTATTCTTAAAATCTCTTAATAGACAAATTCACCTTTTTACCCAAACTTACATATTTCACATTTCAGCACTGAACTAAAGATTTGGAACATAACTACTACAATTTTTATGTTTAGTGGGACTGATTTCCAGATCCACAGTGCTATGTATCATATACAACATATTTCTTGACATAACTTGTAGGAATATGTGGGATATATATATCCTACAATTCATGTTATACATAACCATAACTTATCATTTACAATTTCAAGCATGTTCATAATCCGATCTGGTGGTTGCCACAATTTACAGTTATTTAAATAAGCAGATCTGATAGGCATAAATCATAAATTGGATTCAAACGAAACAAATAACTCATTATATCTATATTAGCAAATTTCCCACTCATCTTATAGATTCCATTTTCTGAATTTTAACATTTCTAGGCTTACAATCCCTAAGTTCTTATAAATCTACAGTTTATCTAGAAAGGGGAAATTCCAGATGTGTAGAAATGTAAGAAAAAGGGAAAAGTGCAAAGAAATCTATCGTTGACACCCTCTTCCATTGGATCTATTATTCTTCCCAATTTCATATGAATTTGATATGATTTGGTATATGTATGTATATATTTTATTTAAAAATTAGGTTAGATGAGTAAGAAAAATGGTAGAGCTCTGCTGCCTTCAAAGATTTGAATGGAAAAAGAGTGAGGCTCTACCCCTTTATTTATAAGGGTGGAAATAGCCAAGAACCGTCAGATTAGTTTTAAATTATATCCGTCCAACCGTTATAATAATATAATAAGACAAGTCACCAAAACCTAGCCGTCATTAGGCAGTGTGATGCCAAGTAGGTCGACGCTGGTCGATCTCCATGTCGACCTCCTGAGCATCAAACTGCTCAGGTCGATTGGATTATATATGTCGGGGATTGCGGAATGGATCGTTAAGGCAAAGCTAACACTAGAGGGAAGGGGTGAATAGTGTTTTTCAGAAATTAAACAAAATCTAAAACTTATATGATCTATTATACGAATCACACACCATAGAGATAATCACAGAAACAGAATCAAACATAAACACAAAGATAAACAAAAAAATGCAGAAAAGGAAAGAACACACCGAATTTTGTACTAGTTCAGATTGCTCCTATATCCATTCTCACGCAACGCTGGATTGCGCAGAGTTTTATTACTATATCAATATCCAAGTACTACATCTTGATTTCACGGCCACAAGGTTACCACCGATTCCAAACACCCTTAATCAAGTATATTCCCCATATTTCCCAGCTACAAGATTAACACCATTCCATTTTCTTGATTTCAAGGCTATTAGGAACACACCTTTTCCCAAACACTACCCAAACAATTACAATAGTCCTACAACTCTTCAATAGCACTTCGATTCAGAGAGTAATGAGTAGAGAGTGAGAAAAGAAGAAATTTTATATAAATAGAATTGAATTCGGCAGAATATAAGTGTAGAAATCATACAAATATGAAATATTAATGGTGTAAAGAAAGGGATGAAGATGGAGAAGAAGGATGATGAAAAAATTCGAAATCAGGCCCTATTTATAAAATTTGAAAGGTTGCAATGCTTCTGGAATGTTAAAAATAGTGAAAAGACACTTCCTTTCAAAATAAAAAATATGACAGTGATATGTCGACATGTACTAGATCAAAATTGAAATTTTATTATTTTTTAAATGTTTTGATATATATATATAATTATGGAAATTCGTGAATTAAAATATAGAGATATAAATGAATATTATAATGTAGAAAATCATTTGAAATCATAAGTATAAACTATATAATCATATTCATAAAATTATAAAGTTTAAAACTATATAAATATATAATATATATAACTTGTAGATTTATAACTTGAGTCCAAAATCAAAAGTAAAACAGAGAAACTTAATAAAGAATGAAGATAAAATTTGAAAATAGAATTTAAAGTTTGGAAATAAGAAATTGAAAATCTAAAATTGAAAAATAGAATTTGAATTTGGAGTTGGAGTGCTACTCAGAGTCTTACATAAATTAGAATCTATTATTATATTTATCTTGAACTCTTGAAATAATGATTACTCATGAGTCTTGAATCATCTCTGAATTCTGAATCTGTAAAAGCTCTTAAACTATAAAGTCTTCAATATAAATTCCTATATAAGAATCCTGCATATGTGTGTGCATATATATATATATATATTTAAAATGGGTATAATTTTTATTAGGCATTTTAGCCCAAATTGCTTAATGTACATAATGCACCCGATACCCATTAGCTTAGCCAATACATTAAAAAGGGAAAAAACAAGTCCAACTGGCATCAACTAACAAAGACATTCCCCAATTAAACTCGCATTAAAAATCGCAAGATAATTCGTAAATTCTTGGCGGTCGGAAGCAATTCAACCTATCTGGAATTCCAGCGCTTGTGTGCATATATATATATATATATATTCTAGGCAAAGTTGTTAGTATTTATTTTATAATCAATTAATATTGAAATAAGGTTGTTGTCATCAAAACTCCATTCTCCAACAATCTCCCCCATTTCGATGATGACAACCTTAGTTTATAAAATATCATAATCGGGCATACCTATGGATGATGATCATTTTAATATCCCCCCTATCTATGTAAATCCTATAAACTAAGTCTATATTTTATAATTTCTCCCCGTTTGGCATTATCAAAAAGGAATTATAAAAATACTCCACCTAAATTCTATAATTATCCAAATAATTCCTATACTAAGGTAAAGTACTCCCCCTGAATTCAATATCTATCTAAACTATATTATTCTATACTAAGATCTATAAGTGTATAACTTATTATAATATTTAATATATATGACCCCCCCAGTTCTTGTTTATTTAACAAAGTAATAGAATACTTATAATAAAAAACAAGCATTATATTAAACTTAGTTTTTACAAGCGATATTACATGAAATATTATAAGCACAATACATCAAAAGAACGAAAAGGAAGATAAAGAAAAGCCTAAGTTCTAATTATTTTTGCGATAGGAGACTTATGGATTGGACTATTTGGGTAGTGGAGACAAAAATCCCCATTTCGTTCATTCACATTTTCATTTTGATCGAACAAGACCTACATATACAACTTTATCTTCTTCTTCCATAACTTCTTGTTGAATCTCCTTAGTTCCCCTTCCTCCATTATTTCTTCCTCTTCCTCTTCCGGTTCTTCCTCTGGTTCCTCCTCTTCTTCCATGGCTTGACTATCATCTTCGATGATAATTGGATTCGCCTGATTATTCACTACAAATTTAAGAGGGCTCCTTATCACTTTTCCTTGTTTATTTTGCTCTTGACTCATATGAATCTAGAGCACTTGAATTTCAGCCAGCATTTGAAGAGTATATTCCATTTTCTCTTCAAGTTTGATGACTCGTTATAGGGTAGAACATTGAAAAGGACCTTCGGATGATTCAGGATTGATTTGAGTGTTAAAATTGGTGGAGGCCATTGTTTATTTCGTTTAGAATTTTTACAAAAGTGAATGAGAGAATGAAGAAGAAAACTCAAAGTGGAGAGTTTAGATGTTTGGTGGGAATAAATTTTAAAAATCTGGCAGCTACATGGTGACATAGGGAACTATGTATGTCGACATATACTAGTTCAAAATTGAAATTTGAGTATTTTTTAATGTTTGGATATATATATATATAATTATGGAAATTCTTGAACTAAAACATGGTGATATAAATGAATTTTATAAAGTAGAAAATCATTTGAAATCATAAGTATAAACTATATAAACATATTTATAAAATTATAAAGTTTAAAACTATATAAATAGAAAATATATAAAAAACTTATAGATTTAAAACTTGAGTCTAAAATCAAAAGTAAAATAAAGAAAATTAATAAAGATTGAAGATAGAATTTGAAAATTGAATTTGAAGTTTGAAAATCAGAAATTGAAAGACAAAATTTGAATTTGTATTTGAATTTGGAGTGCTATTCAGAGTCTTATATAAACTAGACTCTATTAATATATTTATCTTGAACTCTTGAAATTTTGATTACTCATGAGTCTTGAATTATCTCTGAATCTCTCAAAACTCTTAAACTATATAGTCTTTAGTATAAATTCCTATATAAAAAACCTGCATATATATATATATATTCTAGATAAAGGTGTTAGCATATATTTTATAATCAATTAATATTGAAATAAGGTTGTTGTCGTCAAAACTCCATTCTCCAACAATCTCCCCCTTTTTTATGATGACAACCTTAGTTTATAAAATATCATACCTGTACATACCTGTTGATGATGATCCTTCTAATACCCCCCCTATCTATATGAATCCTATAAACTAAGTCTATATTTTATAATTTCTCCCCCTTTGGCGTTATCAAAAAGGAATTATAAAAATACTCCCCCTAAATTCTATAATTATCTAAATAATTCCTACACTAAAGTAAAGTACTCCCACTAAATTCGATATCCATCTAAACTAGATTATTCTATTCTAAGATCTATAAGTGTATAACTTATTATAATATTTAATGTATATGACTACCCCTAAGTTCTTGCTCATATAACAAAGTAATAGAATACTTATGATAAACAAAACAAGCATTGTATTAAACTTAGTTTTTATAAGTGATATTACACAAAATATTATAAATGAAATACATCGAATGAACGTAAAGGAAAAAAGGCAAAGAAAAGCCTAAATTCTAACTATTTTTGATGATGGAAGACTTATGCATTGGACTATTTGGGTAATGGAGACAAAAATCCCCATTTCGTTCAATCACTTTTCCATTATTATTAAACAGGATATCTCCCGCACATACGACTTAATCTTCCTCTTCTGTAACTTCTCGTTGAATCTCCTCAGGTTCCTCTTCCTCTTCTGGTTCTTCCTCTGGTTCCTCCTCTTCTTCCGTGGCTTGATTATCATCTTCGATGATAATTGGATTCGCCTAATTATTCATTACAAATTTAAGAAGGCTCCTTATCACTTTTCCTTATCTATTTTGCTCTTGACTCATACGAATCAAGAGCATTTGAATTTTAGCCAGCGTTCGAAGAGTATATCCCATTTTCTCTTCAAGTTTGATGACTTATGATAGGGCAGAAGGTTGAAAAGTACCTTCAAATGGTCCAATGGATGATTCAGGATTGATTTGAGTGTCAAAATTGGTGGAGGCCGTTGTTTATTTTAGTTTACATTTTTACAGAATTAAAATGAGAGAATGCAGAAGAAATTCAAAATGGAGAGTTTAAATGGTTATTATAGCTAACTTTTGGTGGGAATTAATTTTAAAAATTTGGCAGTTATATGTCGACAATGGGAACTATGTATGTCGACATATACTAGTTTAAAATTGAAATTTGAGTATTTTTTAAATGTTTTGATATATATATAATTCTAGAAATTCTTGGATTAAAACATAGTGATATAAATGAATATTATATAGTAGAAAATCATTTGAAATATAAGTATAAACTATAGAAACATATTTATAAAATTATAAAGTTTAAATCTATATAAATATAAAAAAATATAAAATTTATAGATTTAAAACTTGAGTCTATAATCAAAGTAAAATAGAAAAACTTAACAAAGATTGAAGATAGAATTTTAAAACAGAATTTGAAGTTTGAAAATCAGAAATTGAAAAACAGAATTTGAATTTGAAACTGGAGTGCTATTTAGAGTCTTACATAAACTAGACTCTATTACAATATTTATCTTGAACCCTTGAAATCTTGATTACTCATGAGTCTTGAATCATCTCTGAATTCTGAATCTCTAATACCTATTAAACTGTACGGTCTTTAATATAAATTCGTGTATAAAAATCCTGCATTTGTGTGTGTGTATGTGTGTACATATATTCTAGATTAAGGTGTTAGTATATATTTTATAACCAGTTATTATTGAAATAATGTTGTTGTCATCAAAATTCCCTTCTCCAACAATATACGGTAAATTATTAATTAATTATTTGGTTTATTTATTTTCCATCCATATTTGTATTTCGTCCGTAACTTTTTCATATGAACTCCGTTCGCGAAACTCCAAACATGAAAGTTGACCAGAATTCTAAGGCAAATGCAAAGGTTAAAGTCTCATGGCCAAATTCCATCATTTTCAAAAATTTATATTTTTGAAATTCTAAAAATTAATTTGTATCGCCAAAATTTTGGGTTGTTAAAACTTTGGGCATACTATCATGCATATATCCAAAAGAAAAACCATAAGATAATAGATCTAACATAATTTGGATCAAAATATATTCAAGAACATGATTAGTCTAACTTCTTGCTATTTAATATGACAAAATTCTAAGACGTCTAAATCTGAATTAAACACATGTGATCAGGTCTAAGGTGAATTTAACACATATGATGTGGATCAATCCTAATTTAACTCATAAAATCCGTAGCTTTCATGTTAGAGATATCTATCATTCTCCTAACCCTTAATCCCATGTAAATTCAAAGAAAATAGACCTGGACAACAGTGAAAACCCTAAAATCGATGCAATTTTATGCGATCTAATCTTCTCGGATGATGATCAAGCCTCTAGATGCAATCTACGATGAATTAGAATGAAATGGACAGAGAAATTATGGTTTAGGTTAAATCGGAGAATCATGGTCACAAGCCCAAATATTTGAATGAAGAGAGAAACCTTAATTCTCTACGCAATTATAACTGCAGTTCATTAGCCCAATGGGCTTCATTGATCGGCCCGTTAGCTGTAATTAGTTTGAACAAAGGCTGAAACCTAAAACAGTAATTTCTTCCAAACCGCTGAACCAAATCCTCAACGTGACCACTCTACGGAGTTTCTAACACCCATTCTGAACCAATTAGGCCAATTTTAGCACCTGATTTGATACCTATCAAAAGCTTTAGTGAAAACAATACACATAAGAGAAAAACTATTACAATTAAGTTTGATAAAACTCGTGGACATGTCTTACATCCCCATAAACAACATATTAAAATTTGAGAATGATCTAACCACTAAGGAATTAAATATAATTATTTTATGATCCTTCGACACGTAAAATACAAGTCGTTACATTCTCCCCTCTTTAGGAATTTCGCCCCCAAAAGTCCAAGCAAACATGATGTAACACCCACCTCCATTAAGGTCACTCACAAAGGGAATACCTTAACATTGATGGAGCATTTTAGTAGACAGAACAGAATATTACAAGACAAATAAGTAGTACTTGAAAAATTATAACTTTAATACAGCAGAAGCAGAAATAAGTTTGGTTACATCTTTCTAAATCACAATACCAAAACTCAAGTACACAATTATCAGTCTTATATAAAATCCTTCAGAATGTAAAGTTTCAAAGCCATAATCCCCAACATAAACTGCCATGAAAAGAAAGAGTCAAAGCTAAGCAATACTCCAAGCACTTCAAGCAGAGAGAATCAGAATCAAGCTCCTATGTTTCCACCCTGAGCACCTTGGGGGGGGGGGAACGGAAAGAAAAGGGGAGAAAACAAACGAGGTCAGACATAAATCTGGCGAGTCCAGTGACTTCCAGCATATAAACAGATAATATTATCATGAATGTAAATAAAGCTGGATGAGAGATTACATCAACAGGAATAGCAGATGTACTTTAAGTTAACAGAAGAAACAAAATGATGTAAACCAAGTTATGTTCCTTACTTACATCTTACTTCTCTTCACTAATACTAGTATAACAGGGTTAGGTGTTACCCTAATGTCTAAACTGAAACAGAATCGAAACAGAATAATCTATACAGAAACAGAATGCTAGTAATGGGCCTTCACCACCCCAACAGACAGAAGGTACAGAAGCAGAATACTAATAATGGGCCTTTACGACCCCAACAGACAGAAGGTACGGAAACAGAATACTAATAATGGGCCTTTACCACCCAACTAATTGGCCTTTACCACCCCAACAGATAGAGGGTACGGAAACAGAATCGGAAATGGAATCAGAGATGGAAACAGAATAATCCCTACGAAAATAGAATGTTAGAATTAGGCGTACACTAGTAATGGGCCTTTACCACCCCCAACAGACGGTACCACGCAGAAACAGACAAGTGTTACCACCCAACAGAAACAGACGGTACCAACAAAAACAGACAGAACTAAGTGTACCTTAAGTCCTACTCCAAGCGATCGGCTCCCTAATACATAAATACCCTGTGTCGGCCCCACAGTAGGGTGTATCACTCCCTAAAGTGCCAACCTATTGGCACAGACCTATTTACAGATGTCACGGTGTCTTACATCCTCAGAGCAGACCGGATCCATGCACGCACATGACCCGGTTGGAACGCACCATCAACACCCCTCGCCATTATCAGAATGAACCGCTTATAATTAGTTTAGTAAGTGTGCCCGGATCCCTACATAGCGTGGGGTCAAAAATTTTGATACCAAAAAGGGTTACTGACTAATATGGGTCCCAAACAACGGATGACACAAGTATTACCCCTCCTAACCTTGTGTCCCCAGACAAACAGATTTCAGATTAACTTGTTTACAAGTTTTAGACATACAGAGTTCAAATTTACTAGTTCACAGATCAGACAATCAAGTTATCAAGTTTTCAGACTAACGGATCAGATGTACAGTTTTAACAGACCTACAGATTGTCTGACTTTGTATTGGGCCTACAGATTCACGAAACGGGTTTGTTAAATTCATTAGTCCAGTTGGTTTAACCCTATCCACACAACACATTTTAGACATCATATTTATCTCAGATTTGCATTAATTAAATATTAATGCACAGACCTCTCACATTAGGTCGGTAGCTTGTGGCCGCTGGATATGCCGGGAAGTTCTGGGCAGACTTCTGCCATAAGCCAGACCTAACCTCGTGTCTAAGCATATTTTAGTTATGCCTACGACCTCTCACATTAGACTGACAGTTTGCAGTCGCTGGTTAAGCCGGTTGGTTCCAGGCAGGCTTCTACCGTAAACGGAGTCTAACCTCGTGTCATAGCCACTTTATTCCATTACAGAAAATATCAGACTAATTATGTCCATTTAGCAGATTTAACTTCTTTACAAGTTACGGCAGACTATCCAAAGTTCTATTAACAAGTTTTGCTCAATTTTAGATCGAGCCTCCAAATTACAATTATTCAGCTTTCAATAGATTAAGCAATTCAACAGATTTAGCAGATAACAGATCTAGCATATTAGGAAATTTAGCAGATTAGCAGAACAGGCAATTCAACAGATTTAGCAGATTAGGCAATTCAGCAGATTAGCAGATTTAACATTTTTTAAAATTCTATTTACAAATCTTGCCTAATCATAAATTAAGCCTAAACTTACATGCTCAAATCATGGTCATAATTCATAATACAATATATGCCCCCAAATTTTCGTTAAACTTTGCACAGTACAGAACACTCTCTAAAAGCCCCAAATCATGATATGAATTATGCCAAATTATAGCCTTTAATGCCAATATCCAAATATCCATATTTAGGCACATTCACATTAATAGTTATCCTATTTTACTATAGGTCCTTACGCCTAAGTTTCATATTCCTTTTTCAAGTCATGAATCGTTATATAAAATATACCCAAAAATCTAGATCTTTAAATTATATCCTCTAAAAATCAGATCTTAATTTTTATATGCATTATGTCCCCAAGTTTCAAGTCTTATTTAATCATTCAATCATTCCTCTTCTTCCAAATCACAGAGTATGCACAGATCTAGATCTAATTTAGAACATATGTCCTTTTCTCAAATCAGTCATAGATCAATCATGTCCAATTATGCATTATTCATTATTTACTCCATAATTTAGCATTCGTGCCTTAATCTCTTATGAGATTTGGCGCAGGCTCATAGTAGCCTGGCTATAGAACAGAAAAAAAAAAGAATAGTCACAGAAAACAGATCTGACAGATAAGAATATGCATAACCTCAGATTCAGATTTATAGCCATGTCAAGATCATAATTAAAGTTCATATCTGAAAATAACTGTACTCACAAGAAGGGAATGATTCTTGTATTCTAGAATCTGTATTCTGACACTGAATAGCTCTCCTTTGGCGTAGACTATTGATTAGATTAGAAAAATAGTTGTTCTCTTTTAATTCTATTCAGATTGGAAGAAGATGCACTAGTTCTAGCTTAGATTTCAGCAGAGTAGCGACGCCATTATTTTATTTTAATTAGAATAGAGGCAGAGTATAGGAAGAATGAAATTGTGTGGAGAGAAAGTGAGGTTTGGGGGTGTTTTTATAGGAGAATAGGGTGATTTAGAGCCTTCAGATCAGTCCAGAAGTCATCAGAACCACCCAGCTCGAAGACAGGTCATCCGGCCACTCAGAAGAAGATATGTCATCATAGAACACTCCAGAAATTTTTGCTGGATCGGTAGGGGTGCACTTGGCAGGTGCGCCAGTGTACTTTTGTACTGGCGCACTTCACAAGTGCGCCAGTATGTTCTGGCCTGTTTCCGGTTTTTCTGCCTAACTTCATTCGTCCATATCTTCTTCATACGCTATCTGTTTTACGCAAACTCGGACTCTATCTCAAGAAGAATTTCGAGACGAACGCAATGGCGCAACCCGTTTCCCTTAATGCTTCTCCTAAAAATTAAGTATACTTTAATTTGTTACTTATACGTTCATAGAAAATACAGGGTGTTACACATGAGCAAACAAGGTATCCCGCATGCCTACCATCCCTAGACAATCTACTATGCATTCTAGCAACCAACAATCCATGCTACCAGAATCCTACCTTAGCATGCGTAACTTTAATAGTGCAAGATACAATGTTACAAGTAAGATACGATATACGGGACATACCATTCAAAAATTCTGGATAGGTCCACCTCATACTCTCTTCCGTTTCCCATGTGCAATCGTCCTCGCCCCATTGTACCTTGACTAGCTTGGCAACCATCCTACTTAGTTGTTTCGTGTCATTCCCTATGATGCGAAGTAGCTTACGAGGCCTACAAACTTCGGGCTCGACCTATAAATCTTCAATCTGATCAGGAGGCACTACTAAATTCGAGTCGTGCATTAACTTTCATAGAAAGGATACAAGAAACACATGGTGCACACTGTTAGGGATTGCAGAATAGGCCGTTAAGGCAAAACTAACACTACAGGGGGTGAATAGTGTTTTTTAGAAATTTAACAAAATCTAAAACTTATATGATCTACTGTATGAATCACACACCACAGAGATAATCAAAGACACAGAATCAAACACAAACACAAAAATACACAGAAATAAAATGCAGAAAAGGAAAGAACACGCCAGATTTTATACTACTTCGGATTACTCCTATGTCTAGTCCCACGCAACGCTGGATTGCGCAGACTTTTATTACTATATCAATATCCAAGTACAACCCTTTGATTTAATTTCTACAAGGTTAACAACGATTCCAAACACCCTTAATCAATTATATTCCCCTTGATTTCACGGCTACAAGGTTAGTACCGCTCTTGTTCCTTCATTTCAAGGTTACAAGGAAACACCTTTTTCCCAAACACTTCCCAAACAAGTACAACAACCCTATAACTCTTCAGTAGCACTTTGATTCAGAGAGTAATGAGTAGAGAGTGAGAAGAGAAGAAGCTTTATGTAAATAGAATTGAATTCGATAGAGTATAAGCGTAGAAATCATAAAATAAGAAATAACAATGGTGTAGAGAAAGCGGATGAAGATGGAGAAGAAGAAAGAACAAAAAATTTGAAAGCAACCACTATTTATAAGATTTGGAAGGTTGCAATGCTTTTGGAAAGTTACAAATTGTGAAAAGACACTCCCTTTCAATTTTGAAAGTATGACAGTTATATGTCGACATACCTAAATATGTATGTCAACATATCTACTATATTTTTTATTTTTAAATCATTTTTTAAGTATTTAAACCTATATATATTCTGGAAATTCCTAAAACAAAACTAGTTGTTTAAACATTACTTTTCAAGTATAAAAACATAAGAGAATACTATTTAAACATATGATTAAAAACATAATGTATATGTGGTATAAAAACTATATATAATATAATTATAAACATATATAGGAATTTATAAAGAAATATTTATACACTATATAAACAAAAAGGTTATATGAAGAATCAAATATAAACTTAGTAAATATATTTAATGAAACTATAAAAATAAGAATACTACAAGTTAGGAAATATATTTAAAATCATAAGCTTGAAATTCCTTAATTAAAACTTAATAATATAAATAAATATTATAAAATGTAAAATCATATGAAATCATATACAGATTTATAAAGTTTAAGGTTTAAAACTATAAAACCACATAAATATATAAATTTATATAAACATATATATATATATATATATATATGTTTGAAATCATAAGTAAAATAATTTGAAATTTGAAAATCAGAAAATTGAAAATTGAAAATTATTGAAAATTGAAAATTTGAAAAGGAGAATTTGAAATTTCTAAAACGAGTATTTGAACCTGGAGTGCTATTCAGAGTTTTACATATAAACTAGACTCTATTGCTATATATGTCTTGATCTCTTGAACTCTTGATAATCTTGATAAGTCATGAGTCTTGAATCTATCTTGAATTTTGAATTTCTTGAAACTCTAAAATTGTGTAGTCTTCCGTATTTAAGTCCTGTATACAAATCATGCATATATATGTCTATATATTCTAGATAGAGATGTTAGTATATATATTTTATAATCAATGATAAATGGGACAAGGTTGTTGTCATCAAAACTCCATTCTATCATCTCCCCCTTTTTGATGATGACAACCTTGGTTTATAAAATATTCATACCTGATAATTTGATTCTTCACTTACTCCCCCTTTTATCATGAATTCCTTCTAACTCCCCCTTAAGCTATATTTTATAATTTCTCCCCCTTTGTCATTATCAAAAAGAAATTCCAAACATACTCCCCTAAATCTATAACCTATATTTATCTATATATTTTACGATTATAATACTTAATTCTATACTAAAGTACTAAAATACATAACTACCCCTAAATTTATGCCTATATTATATCTGTATTCTATTATAACTATTCTTATATTAATCCCTAGATCTATGCTATACATGACTATATAATACTACCTGAATTGAATAACCTTATATTTTCCTTTAAATCTATGATTTTAAACCTAAAATATTGTAACTCCCCTTAAAACTATGACTATGCTAGTCTAATAAACTAAATAAAAGGATAATAAACTAAGCAAATAACTCAATATTTATAATCAATTCAAATAAGTAAATCAATCCAAACAAGTAATTCAAACAAACAAGCAATTCAAACAATCAATTTAAACAAACAAGTAATTCAAACAATCAATCTAAATTATTAAATCAACCAAAATATTCTGTAACCTTCAACTAATCCTTAGAAACTCTAAAACTTCCTCTTAATCTAATACACGACTAATCCAAGCCTAAACTCTAATGTCCTTAAGACTTTAATCTAGAATTAGAAATAAGATATCCTTAAAACCATGACACAACATAAATTAATATTTTCAAGTAATGATTAGTCAATATTCAAGCAATTTAGTTCAACCAATCAACCAAGTTAAGTTTTGTTATCACAAAACATAAAGTCAAATATTTCTTGTAACTTCTATTTAAAAAAAAACTATAAAGATCCTATCAACTATAAATGCATAAGTATTTTTGTAACAAACCTATTAACCACTAGTGAAATTTAACCATGTTAAGTAAGTCAATCAAGCTACTCAAGTCAAAAAAAATCAATCAAACCAAAGAAGTCAATCAATCCAATTAGTTCAAGCCAATCAATTCAACCAAGGCAAACAAGTTAATCAAGTAAATCAAGACAAAGTAAATATGTTATGTATGGAGTTAAAGTTAAAATGTAATGTAGTGTGTTGAAACTATATAAAGTGATATATTGAATGCAACTTGTAATGTGAATGATTTTAATTTGAGATGATGTATGATATGAAATAAGATGTGTAATGATAATAATCTAGACTTAGGTTAATGATACTTATGAAAGAGATTTAAAGGACAGTAAGGATGAAAGTTTTATGGTATTCATAATAGATAACAATTTTTTCTGAATAATTCTATGAGAAATGTGAAGTTAATTTACCTTAGTAAGGTGCTTCTATAATGTAGTAAAATTTAAAGACCTTTTAAAGAGAATATTGAATTATATCATATAAAGTAAGCTATTTATATAAACATATATTCATAATTGTATATGTTAACAATATTTTTTGTCAACACTGAAAGTGGATCAACGGGGACAAATATTAAAGGAAAATCAAGTGGATTGGTTCTCTTCCCTGATCGACCTTAGTGAGGAATTGGGACGCTAGGGCTCTAAGTTTATATAAATATGCAAATCGAGGTTTACCAGATCGGATCTAGACTCAGTGATCGAGGTTTAATCGCCATCCGAGGGTGTTGATGGATGCAAACTCAGACTTCTCAGAAGAATGGATAATGAACTACGACTATTGCAATTGGAGAAATAAAAGTACACACTTACAGAGCAATTTTCTTAAGAAGTTCTCCTTTCATTAAGCTTTTAATGGAAATACACAGATGTCATAGTGTGAATTCTCCATTGATGTTATTTTATAAGTTTCTTTTACTGATACAAAAAGTAAGAGAAAATCCTCTCCTTAATGTGATCCCTGGGGTCCCATTTATAATGGTTCTGGACCCCAACTGTCATAGGGCTATCGGACCCGCTTGGGCTTTTGGCCGGTCATTTTATTCCTGGTCTTGGGTGCTTGACCTTCGGCCGCCTTGGGTGCATTTGGTTATGATACTTGAATTCTTGAGGGCATCTTCTGAATGTAGGCTTGCAGACATGAACTACCGGATGTAGGCTTTCGTCTTTATCGGGAATACGTGGAGGGGCTTGACCCTATGGTGAATGTTGATAGCTGCCGAGTTGAATGCGCTACGTGTTTTGGTATTAGGTAGGCTAGCACGGGTAACATGTAATCCCTGTCCGGGTTCCAGCTAGCCCTCTGGTAGGGCCTTTGCTGTAGCCTGTACTCTTGGAGGGTGTTTCCTGTGTCACTCTTATTATTTTGCGGATGTGACCTTTTTGGTAATTATGTAGTAGGCGCTTTGGAAGTTAGTTTTGAGTGGCCTTCGCGTTCTTCCGGGTTAGTGCCTTTGACGACCCAAACTTCCGTAGAACGAAAGTAAGGATAATCATAAGAGTATAACATAATTAGAACAATAACAGATCTCAAATATATAGCAGAACATATAAATCATTGCAGCGGAAAGGAAATGTCATCACAAACATCATCACAGAACATCAGAGTACGCAACACAGGATACACTTAGCAAAATAGATGTCTAAAACAGGGAAAGAAATAAAGTCTCAATCTCCCAAAATACATCAATATCAAATACTGTCTCAATATCTCAAGAAGAAAATAAAAGATAAATAGAAAAGATCTTCCAACATCTTCATCACCAAGCTTTAGTCCAGAAAACATCCCTACGTGAAACCTGTCAATTAGCTGCTCGTGTGGAAAGAGGGCACCCGAGTTTGCAAAGTGAAACAAACTACGAGTCAGTCATGGGACTTGTATGAGAAATCTTACTAAACTAATAATATGGCTAATCACTGGACCACGCCGCTAATGCGGAATGGGTTTAATTCCATTGGATTGCTAATGCATAAGTTTTAAAAAAAATTTAAGTCAAAACAATGCAATGCTTTTTAGAGAATGAAATCATTATAAGACTCAAGTCCCATCACACAATGCAATGCAAACGGAGGATAGAGTTTTACCTTATAATGATAAAAAATGCTTGATATGTAGAAAATAATATGTTTAATATTATTATTATTAGTGCCTAATATGTTTTAAAAATACTTCAAGGTAAATGTATCAATCCTAGACGGCATAGTACCCCATCCTACTATGTAGCCATATATAGGTTTACAATCAAGACCGTAATGTCGTATTGGATGTTGGTTTCCATCATGAGTCAAGGCTAGGAACGATCTCCTTACCGATTCGAGACACTCTAGCAATGTCTCAGAATTCCCCGCAGTGAACCCTTGGATCTTGCAAGGCCGGTCCACAAATAACGCTAGTGGATTGACAATTCCTGAACACACGTTTCCCGATCCTATTGGACCTATAAATTGGCCATTGGCGACCAATAAAAATATACGAGGCACCTCACTCCATCAACCACATAAGTAAAAAAGCCGGGCCATGTAAAAACCCAAACATCACTTCCAGATAGAAAGAAACGTGTGCACTCCCCGCGTTCCCTTGTTCTGTTTTTGACTCTACCCGGGTGTGAGGCTCGCGAGGTAACGTAATACACAAAGCTATGCCTAAATAGACTATGCTTTTATCATCATCCACGAGGCTCTGCTTTTCAATAAAAGGCTTGATTAATTGCATCTTGGCATGCCACATTGACAGTCCATACCATGCGATCGATAACTACCAATATATAACCTTCGAGCTCATGCGTCTAAAAGAAGGGTGTTAAGAAAGACAATAGATCTTCCGCCACCACAGATATATATTAAAAGAAATCAATTTAATTACACGACATGAAATTCAATGTCGGACACACAACCATTTACAAGTCTGTTCTGGGTCTGAACGAATCCGGAGTCACCTAGGTGCTCGCGTATCCGGACGACCAACAAGTATGTCCGGACAACTACCACTTTAACCCTTTATTGGTAGCTAGCCAATGCCAGACATCAGTAGTTATCCTTTCGACGTGGAGATCGCCGGTCTTCAATCGCCGTCTTAGATATCTTCAATTAAAATTGCCGTAAAATTATTTGAAATGAGTTGAACTCGGTCTTTTCAAATAATTTTTTGAAATATTATCATTTAAACCATTTAATATCGTTAATATTAATTTATAACGCTTTGTCGCTATTTTTATTTATTTTAAAATAGCTCAATATGATTAAATGACGCTTCGGGTCGATGGACGGCCCTGGCGCTGTTTTTACCAAAATTTGATTTACACTTATCTTGAAATCTAATCGTTGGATTTTTATAAAGTTTATATCACCAGAAAGATCATCCCAAAATGGTACTAATGGTTCCAGTTTTGGGAAAAATCTGACGGTTGGATCTTACGGTATAATCGTTTAAAGTTACGATTGCCGAAACGCGAACTACTGCGCGCGATTCGTTAACTTTTAATTTATATTTATATATAAATATAAATATAATCATTTGGCAATTTCAAATATTTTCAGTCAATCACATGCCAACCCAAATACAGCCCATATTCATGTTAGAGATTTTATGTATTATTTTCATAATTCTACCAACTTGATAAAAATGATGATTTGAAATAAATCATGTTTTTAATGACTAATTATTTCCAGTGGTAACCAAATTATATTGAAAATATATTTTCTTAATGTTCACACCTTTGGTTGTAACCAAATGACAAATAAAACATGATTTTAATTCTACTATTTTCATTGTATCTAAAGCAACAACAAATTTTTTGACATTAAAGTCTATTCTTTTTATTTCATATAAAATGTCAATAAAAATGTTGCTTCTAAAATCTATTTTTTTAAAATGACAATAAAAATGCAATGTTAAAATCTAATCTATTAATTGTCTCTAAAATGACAATAAAAATGCAATGTTAAAATCTAATCTTTTTATTGTCTCTAAAATGACAATAAAAATGCAACTTTTAATTCTAGCCTTTTACTATGACTAAAATGTATAAAAATGTAACCTTTAAATACTAGCTTTTATTTACATCTAAAATGTAAATAAAAATATAACACTATATTCTATTCTTTTATTTACATCTGAAATGTAAATAAAAAGATAACTTTTTATTTTATGTTTTCATTTATATCAAAATTGCAAATTAAAAAATGTAACCTTTTAATTCATGTTTTTATTTACATCTAAAATGTAAACAAGATGTAAATTTTATTATAATTTTTTTTAATTTGCATCTAAAATTGCAACAAAAATGCAACTTTAATTAAATGTTTGTTTGCATCTAAATTTGGAAACAAAAATGCAACTTTCTGTACGATGTTAATTTGCATCTAAATAAGAAAATAAAAATTGTAATCTTTTTCTACGGTGTTTATTTGCATCTAAATATGCAAATAAAAATATAACTCTTTCTACGGTGTTTATTTGCATCTAAATATGCAAATAAAAATGTAACTTTTCTACGGTGTTTATTTGCGTCTAAATATGCAAATAAAATGGTAACTCTTTCTACGGTGTTTATTTGCATCTAAATATGCAAATAAAAATATAACTTTTTCTACGTTGTTTATTTGCATCTAAATATGCAAATAAAAATATAACTTTTTATTTAATGTTTTCTTTGCATCAAAAATTGTAAACAAAAATGCAACTTTCATTTTAATGATTTTGTTTGCATAAAAAAAATGTAAATAAAAATTCAACTTCTAATTTCAACGTTTTATTTGCATCAAAGAATGCAAATAAAAATTCAACTTTTTATTTCAATGTAATAACTTTTTATTTCAGTGTTTTATTTGCATTAAAGAATGCAAATAAAAATATAACTTTTAATAGGATATTTATTTGCATCTTAATTTGCAAACAAAAATGTAATCTTTTTTTATGACAATCAAACAACAACAAAGGTGGTGATTTTATCAATCAACACAAAAGGTGATGTATTCTATATTGAATTGAAAGTTCTCACTCATTTTAATAACATAAACAAGGTGATGTCTTTATTGAATTGAAAATTCTAATTCAATTCAAAATTATAACAAAAAAGATACTTTTAACTGAATTGATAATTCTATTTCAATTCAATAATATAAACAAAATGATAATATTATTGAATGGACAGTTCTATTTCAATTCAACAAACATGACAAGACGATATTTTTAATTGTATCGACAAACTAATTCCATTCAACAAATGTGACCAAAATGATATTTTTAATTGAATCGACAAACTAATTCAATTCAACAAAATTGACAAAATGATATTTTTTTATATTGAATTGACAATCTAATTCAATTCAACAAAAATGACCAAAATTATGTTTTTATATTGAATTGACATTCTAATTCAATTCAACAAAAATGACCAAAATGATGTTTTTATATTGAATTGACAAACTAATTCAATTCAACAAAAATGATATTTTTACATTGAATTGACAAACTAATTCAATTCAACAAAATTGACCTAAATGATATTTTTATATTGAATTGACAAACTAATTCAATTCAACAAAAATGATAAAAATGATATTTTTATATTGAATTGACAATCTAATTCAATTCAACAAAATTGACCAAAATGATATTTTTATATTGTTGACTATACATGATTCACCAAATATTTACCAAGAGAAAATGATTTAATTCAACCAACACGTTCAGATCTATAATTATTCACCACCAAACAATAGATCAATCATCATCCAAAATGTCAGAACAAAGTTGATCTAAATCATATACATGAGATCATTACATAGCAAATAAAATAATTAAATTAATTAGTTATTAAAAAAAACAGAAATCTCACAGTCGTGTGGCAAATTTGTCCAAAATCTAGACAGCTCGGAATCGCTTCTGTTCAGTCTAGAGTCGTAGATCTTGTCTCTATGATCGCACAGGATCTGAAATCGTTAATTTCCGATGTAGTATGAATTAATTAGGATTTAAACAAGATAGATCATAATTTTAAAATTAAATTATTAAAATATTAATAGGATTGAACCTCTCT
This sequence comes from Allium sativum, assembly GCA_030737875.1. Lineage (NCBI taxonomy): Eukaryota > Viridiplantae > Streptophyta > Magnoliopsida > Asparagales > Amaryllidaceae > Allium > Allium sativum. The sequence continues at coordinate 385,279,958 of CM060915.1, forward strand.
TCTTCCTTACAGTAAACTGCCGCATGAAAACCCAATTAGCTTCAAATCTAGGTCTCCAATTTTTGTTCAAATGGTAATATGGTTTGACGATCGGAGAGTGGGACGTCCGAGGGGGATGTGTGGCGCACGTGCGCCTGCAAGGGGGCCCACTCGGTGGTGCAGGGGAGGCTCGGCGGCGATGGGTTTTGCACAGGTTTAGGGTGCTATTCCTCGAAGTACGGGCCACTAGAGGTTGATCCAACCGTATAGAAATGAAGAGCTAGGAAATCTTCATAGAAAAGTCTAAAGGAGGAAGGATATTCGATGAAAGGATTGGTCGAAATTAGTGGAGAAAGGATGGAGCATTCTCAGCCATTACTGAAAGGGGCCGGCGACTATATTCTTTGGATTAGGGTTTGGAAGAAGATAATGTCTATTTTTATATTATTTTAATGTAAATTTTATAAATAAATCCAAAAGTTTTAAACCAACCCAATTTCAATTCAACGAGAGTTGACCCAATCCAATATCCGTTGTTCCGGATCCAATGGGCTAGGTCTCGTCAGCCCAAACGACTGTCTATAGCCTGAAATCTTTAATTTAATATTTGAATCATTTAATAAATTAATTCGATCGTATATTTAAATTCAGCGGGGCTACATACCAACTCAGAAACATCTAGAAAAAATATTTCTGCCTTTGTTTTGACGATACGGTCCTAACAAAATTAATTTTGTCGAATTCTGAGACTGTTTGAAAAATGGCCATTTTCAAGTCGATCAGATTTGACTGAAATTGACAAAACACATTTTCGTTTGCCACGCTAACATATTAATTCCAAAAATTCTGGAAAATTAAACTTAGCAATAATTTGACATTCTGGATCGAATAAAAGTGGTTTCGTCGAAAACGGAGGTCGTTTGAAAAATGGCCTTTTATACAGGTTGCAAATTATACTATAGCGACCATTCTGAATATTAAACTGGCCATAGCTTTTGATTCCCGCTATGAAATTTCGATTTTTTGGACTCGTTGGAAAGATATTTTCAAATAGATTCAAATATTTTTGGTTTCACTAAAATCCGTTTAATTTTGAATCCGTTACATTCGGTCAAAGTTCAAGTTTGACTTTTCAAACTACCGTACTGTTTCTAATTCCTTTTAGAGTCAAAATAAATATATTTGCTCTAACTTCGATTAAAATAAAATTTTAATCGTTATTATTTAAAAAATATATTTTAACTGTTCAAAATCTACTAAAATAGTAAATTTTTTAAATTGGTTCGGATTTCTCGGGTTGTTATAATCTCCCCCACTTAAAAGTTTTTCGTCCCCGAAAAGGAAATAATAGTAAAGTAGGAAATAAAACGAACAATGCAAGGTATTGTAAATGTACCTCAACATAAAAGTCACTCGGAGATGTCCACTCTGCACTTGGGTTAGGCCTGTTTGATGCTATCCTCAATCTCCCATCAAGGAAAGAGTCAGACTAAGAGAAATGATAGTTTAAAGGAAAGGTGAAAAGTAGAGACATATGATAAGATGATAATGATGTCATGACTGACTAATATGTGTTATTCTGCTGTGCTCATTCTAGGATATTACTAATCCTATCTCTAATGAGCTACTCGCCTTAGAATAGTACTAAATCTATCTAGACGAATTGTTCTAAAAATGTTATACTCCGTAGTTAAGGTTAACCTTTAGCTCTGATACCAAATGTGATGACCCAAACTTCCGTAGAAAGAAAGTAAGGATAATCATAAGAGTATAACATAATTAAAACAATAAATGATCTTAGATATATAGCAGAACATATAAATCATTACAGCAGAAAGGAAATGTCATCACAAACATCATCACAGAACATCAGAGTACGCAGTACAGGATACACTTAGCAAAATAGATGTCTAAAACAGGGAAAGAAATAAAGTCTCCATCTCCCAAAATACTTCAATATCCAATACTGTCACGATATCTCAAGAAGAAAATAAAAGATAAAAAGAAAAGATCTTCCAACGTCTTCATCAGCAAGCTATAGTCCAGAAAACATCCCTACCTGACACCTGTCAATTGGCTTCCCGTGTGGAAAGAGGGCACCCGAGTTTGCAAAGTGAAACAAATCACGAGTCAGTCATGGGACTAGTATGAGAAATCTTACTAAACTAATAATATGGCTAATCACCGGACCACGCCGTTAACGCGGAACGGGTTTAATTCCATTGGATTGCCAGTGCATAAGTTTTATAATTTTTTTTAAAGTCAAAACAACGCAATGCTTTTTAGAAAATAAAATCATCATAAGACTCAAGTCCCATCACACAATGCAACTCAAACGGAGGATAGAGTTTTACCTTATAACGATAAAAAATGCTTGATATGTAGAAAATAATATGTTTAATATTATTATTATTAGTCCCTAATATGTTTCAAAAATACTTCAAAGTAAATGTACCAGTCCTAGACGGCATAGTACCCCATCCTACTATTTCGCCATATATAGGTTTACAATCAAGACCGTAATGTTGTATTGGATGTTGGTTTCCATCATGAGTCAAGGCTAGGAACGATCTCCTTACCAATTCAAGGCACTCTAGCAATGTCTCAGGATCCTCCGTAGTGAACCCTTGGATCCTGCAGGGCCGGTCCACAAATAACGCTAGTGGATTGGCAATTCTTGAACACACGTTTCCCGATCCTATTGGACCTATAAATTGGCCATTGGCGACCAATAAAAATATCCGAGGCGCCTCATTCCATCAACCACATAAGTAAAAATGCTGGGCCTTGTAAAAACCCAAACACCACTTCTAGCTAGAAAGAAACGTGTGCACTCCCTATGTTCCCTTGTCCCGTTTTTGAATCTACCGGGGTGTGAGGCTCGCGAAGTAACGTAATACACAAAGCTATGCCTAAATAGGCTATGCTTTGATCATCATCCACGAGGCTCTGCTTTTCAACAAAAGTCTCGATCAATTGCATCTTGGCATGCCACATTGACAGTCCATACCATGCGATCAATAACTACCAATATATAACCTTCGAGCTCATGCGTCTCAAAGAAGGGTGTTAAGCAAGAGAATAGATCCTCCGCCACCACAGATATATATTAATAAAAATCAGTTTAATTACACAACATGAAATTCAATGTCGGACACACATCCATTTACAAGTCCATACTGGGTCTGAACGAATCCGGAGTCACCTAGGTGCTCGCGTATCCGAACGACCAACAAGTACGTTCGGACAACTACCACTTTAACCCTTTACTGGTAGCTAGCCAATGCTAGGCAGCAGTAGTTATCCTTTCGACGTGGAGATCGCCAGTCTTCAATCGCCGTCTTCGATATCTTCGATTAAAATCACCGTAAAATTATTTGAAATGAGTTGAACTCGGTCTTTTCAAATAATTTTTCGAATAATTATCATATAAACCATTTAATATCGTTTATATTAATTTATAACGATTTTTCACTATTTTTATTTATTTAAAAATAGCTCAATATAATTAAACGACGCTTCGGGTCGATGGACGGCCCTGGCGCTGTTTATACCAAAATTTGATTACACTTATCTTGAAATCTAACAGTTGGATTTTGATAAAGTTTATATCATCGGAAAGATCTTCCCAAAATGGTCCTAATGGTTCCAGTTTTGGGAAAATCCGACAGTTGGATCTTATGGTATAATCGTTTAAAGTTACGATTGCCAAAACGCGAACTATCGCGCGCGATTCATTAAATTTTAATTTATATTTATGTATAGATATAAATATAAATCATTTGGCGATTTTAACTATTTTCAGTAATTCACTTGCCAACCCAAATACAACCCTTATTCATGTTAGAGATTATATTTTTTTTTTCATAATTCTACTAACATGATAAAAATGATGATTTGAAATAAATCATGTTTTTAATGACTAATTATTTCCAATGGTAACCAAATTATATTGAAAATATATTTTCTTAATGTTCACACCTTTTGTTGAAACCAAATGACAAATAAAACATGATTTTAATTCTACTATTTTTATTGTATCTAAAGCAACAATAATTTTTTTGACATGTAAGTCTATTCTTTTTATTTCATATAAAATGTCAATAAAAATGTTACTTTTAAAATCTTTTTTTTTAAATGACAATAAAAATGCAATGTTAAAATCTAATATCTTTATTGTCTCTAAAATGACAATAAAAATGCAATGTTAAAATCTAATCTTTTTATTGTCTCTAAAATGACAATAAAAATGTAATGTTAAAATCTAATCTTTTCATTGTCTCTAAAATGACAATAAAAATGCAACTTTTAATTCTTGCCTTTTACTACGACTAAATGTATAAAAAAGTAACCTTTAATTACTAGCTTTTATTTACATCTAAAATGTAAATAAAAATATAACACTATAATCTATTCTTTTATTTACATCTGAAATGTAAATAAAAATATAACTTTTTATTCTATGTTTTCATTTATATCAAAATTGCAAATAAGAAAAATGTAACCTTTTTATTCATGTTTTTATTTACATCTAAAATGTAAACAAGATTTAATTTTTATTATAATGTTTTTAATTTGCATCTAAAATTGCAAACAAAAATGCAACTTTAATTAAATGTTTGTTTGCATCTATATTTGCAAACAAAAATGCAACTTTCTTTACGATGTTAATTTGCATCTAAATAAGTAAATAAAAATTGTAATCTTTTTCTACGGTGTTTATTTGCATCTAAATATGCAAATAAAAATGTAACTCTTTCTACGATGTTTATTTGCATCTAAATATGCAAATAAAAATGTAACTTTTCTACGGTGTTTATTTGCATTTAAATATGCAAATAAAAATGTAACTCTTTTTACGGTGTTTATTTGCATCTAAATATGCAAATAAAAATGTAACTTTCAATTTAATGTTTTGTTTGCATCAAAAACTGTAAACAAAAATGCAACTTTCATTTTAATGTTTTTGTTTGCATCAAAAAAAAAAGTAAACAAAAATTCAACTTCTAATTTCAACATTTTATTTGCATCAAAGAATGCAAATAAAAATTCAACTTTTTATTTCAATGTTATAACTTTTTATTTCAATGTTTTATTTGCATCAAAGAATGCAAATACAAATATAACTTTTAATAGGATATTTATTTGCATCTTAATTTGCAAACAAAAATGTAATCTTTTTCTATGGCAATCAAACAACAACAAAGGTGATGATTTTATCAATCAACACAAAAGGTGATGTATTCTATATTGAATTGAAAGTTCTCACTCATTTCAGTAACATAAACAAGGTGATGTTTTTATTGAATTGAAAATTCTAATTTAATTCAAAAATATAACAAAAGTGATACTTTTAACTGAATTGATAATTCTATTTCAATTCAAAAATATAAAAAAAATGATAATTTTATTGAATTGACAATTCTATTTCAATTCAACAAACATGACAAGATGATATTTTTAATTGTATCGACAAACTAATTCCATTCAACAAATGTGACCAAAATGATATTTTTACTTGAATCGACAAACTAATTCAATTCAACAAAATTGACCAAAATGATATTTTTATATTGAATTGACAATCTAATTCAATTCAACAAAAATGACCAAAATGATGTTTTTGTATTGAATTTACAATCTAATTCAATTCAATAAAAATGACCAAAATGATGTTTTTATATTGAATTGACAAACTAATTCAATTCAACCAAAATGATATTTTTATATTGAACTGACAAACTAATTCAATTCAACAAAATTGACCAAAATGATATTTTTATATTGAATTGAAAATCTAACTCAATTCAACAAAATGACCAAAATGATGTTTTTATATTGAATTGACAAACTAATTCAATTCAACAAAAATGATAAAATGATATTTTTATATTGAATTGACAATCTAATTCAATTCAACAAAATTGACCAAAAATGACATTTTTATATTGTTGACTACACATGATTCACCAAATATTTACAAGAGAAAACGATTTAATTCAACCAACACGTTCAGTTCTATAATTATTCACCACCAAACAATAGATTAATCATCATCCAAAATGTCATAACAAAGTAGATCTAAATCATATACATGCGATCATTACGTAGCAAATAAAATAATTAAATTAATTAATTATTTAAAAAAACAGAAATCTCACAGTCGTGTGGCAAATTTGTCCAAAATACAAATGGCTCGAATCACTTCTTTTCAGTCTAGAGTCGTAGATCTCGTCTCTACGATCGCACATGATCTGAAATTGTTAATCTCCGATGTTATATGAATTAATTAGGATTTAAACAAGATAGATCATAATTTTAAAACTAAATTATTAAAATATTAATAGGATTAAACCTCTTTTCTTCCTTATAGTAAACTGCCGTACGAAAACCTAATTAGCTTCAAATCCAGGTCTCCAATTTTTGTTCAAATGGTGATATGGTTTGACGATCGGAGAGTGGGACATCGGGGGGGGGTGTGGCGCACGTGCGCCTGCAAGGGGGGTCCACTCATTTGTTCAGGGGAGGCTCGGCGGCGGTGGGTTTTGCGCAGGTTTAGGGTGCTGTTCCTCAAGGTACAGGCCACTAGAGGTTGATCCAACCATATAGAAATGAAGAGCTAGGAAGTCTCCACAGGAAAGTCTAAAGGAGGAAGGAGATTCGATGAAAGGATTGGTGGAAATTAGTGGAGAAAGGATGGAGCATTCTCAGCCATTACTAAAAGGGGGGGGGCGGCTATGTTCTTCCGATTAGGGTTTGGAAGAAGATAATGTGTATTTTTATATTATTTTAACGCAGATTTTACAAATAAATCCAAAAGTTTTAAACCAACCCAGTTTCAGTCCAACCAGAGTTGAACACACCCAATAACCCCTGTTCCATATCCAATGGGCTAGGTCTGTCAGCCCAAACGACTATCTATGGCCTGAAATCTTTAATTTAATATTTAAATCATTTAATAAATTAATTCGATCGTATATTTAAATTCAACGGGGCCACATACAAACTTAGAAAAATCCAAAAAAATTATTTTTGGCTTTGTTTTGATGATATGGTCCTAACAAAATTAATTTCATCGAATTCTGAGACTGTTTGAAAAATGGCCATTTTCAACTCGATTATATTTTACTGAAATTGACAAAACACATTTTCATTTGCCACACTCACATATTAATTTCTAAAATTCCGGAAAATTAAACTTAGCTATAATTTGACATTCCGGATCCAACAAAAGTGTTTTCATCGAAAACGGAGATCGTTTGAAAAATGGCCTTTTATACGGGCTATAAATTATACTATAGCGACCATTCTGAATATTCAACTGGCCATAACTTTTGATTCCCGCTATGAAATTTCGATTTTTTGAATTCGTTAGAAAGATATTTTCAAACAGATTTAGATATTTTTGGTTTCACTAAAATCCGTTTAATTTTGAATCCGACATTCGGTCAAAGTTCAAGTTTGACTTTTTAAACTACCGTACTATTTCTAATTCCTTTTGGAGTCAAAATAAATATATTCGCTCTAACTTCGATTAAAATAAATTTATAATCGTTATTATTTAAAATAAATTATTTTAACTATTCAAAATCTACTGAAATAGCCAAAATAAAAATTTTAAATTTGTTTGGATTTTCCGGGTTGTTACAGTGTCTCTGATATTGTCGTCTTTAGGTGTATCGGTATTTGGGTAGGTTATGTATTGAAGGTTTCCCATTAGGCTTTGTTTGTCGGTTCTGTAGCTTCTGACTTCCTTGCTTCTGGATCAGAGTGGTTCCTTACACGGAGCCTTTCGTCAAGCCGATACTGCTGGAAAGTCTTGTCGGACTGACTTTGCGAAGAGGCCAGTTGCGGCGACCTTTCGGATTACTTCCTCCTTCTCTCGCTTTTTCCATTGTCGGGTCCTACTTTCTGTTAAGCCCTCCCACGAGCTTTGGGTCATCTGATACCCCTTCACTTCCATCTTTCTTCGAATGTTGATTTTGATGGCAACATTTTCCCCTCCCCTTAGTGAAGGGGTGCTTTCGACTTTACAAGTCAAAATTTTGTCTATTTTTCGAAATGTTGCCTTTGTGCCCTCTGCCTTCCTTCAATCGGGACCGTTGATTGATCTCCTTTTGATTGATCAGGATTGCCTCTACATTTTGAATACAAAGCATACGTCCCTTCCTTTTATCCTCGTGTAGTATCCTTACTTTCTTCGTATGAATCTCGTTCGTTGATTCATTCTTAGGTGGACAGCTGGGATGCAAGGTAGATCTTTTTCTCCTTTTCCTACATAGCATTTCATCAAAGTTAGATTACTGTTCATTTAAATTTGTTGCATTATTTTCCTAGGATTTCGCTCTAATTGGTGGTAAGTTTTTTTTAGTGTAGCAGTGGATAACTCAACTTACTGACATCGGTTTCCTTAGTTAGGGTTATCGTCTTATAGGATAATGAAATTCCAAATCGTGCATATGCCTATGTCGCGCTTGTGTATAATCATCAAAGAAAATTAGATTGAATTACGTGTTTATATTATGGTACCACCTGGCAGGGCTATGTACGAGATTACCCAAATTGGCGATTTCATTCTGTATGAGTCCGGGATTTATTTGACGGAGGAGGAGCTGGGGATGAAGTAACACCAAGTGAGTAATGCTTTGAGTGAAATCCTAAGTGTCTTGAATCAGCATTCCGAACTATTTCTCTTGCGCTTTTTCCCTGGGTATATTTCCTCTTCTTTGGGACGGAATCTTATAGAACAAACTTCCCCCTTGTTCAGCGTTTCTTGGAGATGTTTTATTCTCACCTTTCGTGGCCCCTTCTTCCCTCGAATTTCTATTTAAGAAAAGATCCGCTTTAGGTTTTGACAGCAATTCCCTTCAGCATCACAAAAGGGTAAATTCTATTTCCCTTTCTTCTGAAGGCAAAATTGTTGCATCGCCTTGTCGTCGGCTACCGCATACCCCTCTTATCTTTTCTCCTGGAAGTTTTCACAACATTTGTCCATCCTCTGCAGAGATCTCTGGGAGTAATTTTATTACTAGTTTCTTAAGATCTAATTTTTAGGGAAGTTCGGATTTATGGGAGCGTGAACCTTCCCTTTCTTCTTATGACCCCGTGGGTTCCTCTTTTTAGGCTTCCGACTTTGATACAATCGTAGGATCTGCTCTATCCTCCATCGATGTTTCCGATATTTGGAAACTGGCTTCTGAAGGATAGTTTGAGTTTTATCTCAATTTTTTTAAATGACAACTTCTGGTTCGTATCCCTGTTCCCTTGTGGCTTTTTTTCTGTCTTATTGTCGTAAGAACTAATGTTGCATTGCTCTTACCCCCCTCTTCTTTCTTCTATTCTCTCTCCCACTTTTTTTAGATATCCAAGGATTGGTATGTTACTAGATCTACAGCTGCTTCTTCATTCTAGGATAAGGAAGAAATTCAAAGAGAGAAAGCCATGTTGGAGTCTAAGGTTCATGATCTAACCTTTGCGAAGAGCAGTAATGAAGAGACTTGTGATCAGATGATGGAGTCCCTTAAGAGGGAAAGGGCTGTCAACAGTTCCCTGATTTCCGAAGTTTTGGCCCTCAGGCGTGAGCGGTCAGATATGCTGATGAAGCACGTGGGGAGATTGAAAACAAGGGAGGCGACTCTTTCTGATTCCAGGCGAATAATTTACGAAACTCGGGATCGAATTTCCTTGTTCTTGAAAGTACATTTTCCAGATATGATGTCAAACTGTTATGAGAGGGTTCTCCTCTCAATCTACTGCGATAACCGTGCCAAGTTTCCTGATACGGACTTTCCTTCTCTTCCTCCATTCCTTCGGAACAAAATCTTGAGTGGTGCTGTTGCCTTAGATCAGGGTACTGGGGAGTCTGAAGGAGAGAAGGCGAAGGTCGAGGACCTTTTGTTTGTTGAAAAGATGTTTGACTGCCAATCATCCAGGGGTGATGAAAATCCGATTTTACATTAAGAAGGTGGTAGTGTTGTCAGCTCGTATGGAGATGATGGATTTGCGGAGGGGGTAAATTTTTCGGAGCTTGAGGAGAGAGAGCAGGTGGTGCACGCAGGTTCCCCTATTCTCGAGGTATAAATTCCATCCTTCGAATTCTTTCTTTACTAATACCAGTTTACTTTTGATGGCTAATTCTTATGGTGATAGGAATGATGTCCTTGCTTCTTACCCTTCCTCTTTTATTTTTATTTTTAAGGATGATCTACGTTCTCTTTCTAAACTGAAGAGGGAATTTCTCACTAAGCCTCCTTTTAGATCCGGCAGAGAACGCTTCTTGAAAGAACTCAAACATATTTATATGAAGTATCCTCAGTTATCTTTCAACTTCTTGAGGAACGACAAGGAGATAATACTAAAGAAACTTAGGACTCATCATGCAAAGTTAATATGTAACATGAAGGAAAAGAATACTAGGGAATACGACCTGTTATATCTATATGTTCCTTGACAATAACACGTGTTAATGTGAATTGTATTCGTTTTTACCTCTTTTTCTTTTGTCGCATGCTTTTTCTTGGATTTGAAACACCCTTGCAAAGATAGCTTATCTGCTTATTAAAATGTGATGATTTACCAGAAGACATTTCCCCTTCTGTGGATAGAAGTGCATTGTTTCCTTTGCATTTGGGAGATTTTTTGGGAACTTCTCCTACCACCATAGGTGGCTTATGTGTCCTATCCGGGGATCGATTGGCGCAACGTCTTGCAGAACAAATACGTGTATTTGAGACCCAAATAAGGCAAAAAGACAAAGATATTCTCGAGGCAAGGAGGATCATGAAGACGAATCCCACTGTCGATTTCACAAAGAAAGGGATGAGCTGCGATATCAAGTTAGGGACTTAGAGGTGAGATACAAAGAGGTATTAGTAAGATGCAAAGAATGGGAGACTATATTAGGATGTCCTCTTGGGGTCTCTGCCTCTAATGACTTACGGGTCTCGATGGAGTGCGTCTTTTCAGAATGTGAGATTGGGGATCATCCCCCAGGATAGATCATTCCTTCGTTGCCAGGTGGTATAAACGGGTTAAGGTAGGCGTGAAAAGTCTTATGTCAGGAAGGAGATCGAGGGCAATTCTCGTCGTGCTGACTTTATACCTCCAAACTTAAGCAATTACATAAGGAGAAATAGCTCGTGCGCGGAGATGCTTCCGATCTGAGGAAAGAAAACAAAAATCTCTGCATGATAGGTAAGACTTTCAATCAAGCTTTAAAGTGGAAACCTAAATTCTTGGATGACCTGGGCAAGGTGATGGAAAAGATGTGAAGGGTCGACGAGCTTTTGCATGTCGTGATTTGTCGCTCCGCCACTTCCTCTTGGTTCCATGGATAAGGTGCAGCCTGTCAGAAGTTGGTCTATTGCTCGTATGGGAGTTGTCGTATTGGAGCATGCTTCCTTCTCCTTTCTCCCTTTCCCTTTTTTTTTTAAAAACATCTATGTAATGCGTAAAGTTCCCAGTATTTTAACAACGAGGTGTAGCATTTTATGTAAATAGCAAATACGGATAAGAGTAGCACCTATGATGATATGGTTTGGCATGCAATTGTGTATTTTAATCTAGGTGCTTTCCTTTTAGACATCGCTACGTTATGACTAGGAACAAAATGCTATGGTTGGGTCCGTCTCATGGTTTTGAAAACAGTGTCCCGTACCCTTTTTAGGATTAACAATGTCGTAGCGCATTCTGTCATAAAAGACCCGAAATATTCTTATATGTTTTGCGTGTTAGTGAGAGTATTTGGTACATCCGTGTACATCAGGGATACTTTCCTGAGTACAAAAGAGAAATGATAAAGGCTACCGGTGTGCGATCAGTGCTGTGGTTCGTCGTGTAGTCGGAGTTGAATTGCTTCTCCCATCATTTGTAAAGGATTTGGTTGACCCTGATCCCAATATGTACAGAAGACCGGAATCTCCATCTATATTTGTGAAACACCGAATTGTCTTGGATTTGGGTTTTAGCTTAGAAGACCGGAACCATCTTAGGCATCGGTGAAACACTGAGGCTTGCTTAGATTCGGTCATTAATAATAGTTGACCGGAACTTCTTCCAGTATTCCTATAGAGTTGGATCTACCCAGATTCGGGTTTTAGTATTGAGGACTGGAACCCTCTCCGGTATTGGTAAAGCGTTGAATTGGCCCAGATTCGAGTATTGGTGTTGAAGACCGAAACCCCCTCCTGTATTGGTGAAGCGCCGAAATCGAAGACCGAAACTTCCTCCGGTATTGGCAAAGCATCGAATTGACCCAGATTCGGGTATTATTATTGATGACCGGAACCCCCTCCGGTATTGTTGAAGCACAGAATCAACCCAGATTCGGGTATTAGTATTAAAGACCGGAACCCCCTACGGTATTGGCGAAGCGTCGAATCAACCCAAATTCGGGAACTAGTATTGAAGACTTGAACCCCCTCCGGTATTGATGAAGTAGGTATCCCCTTCGGATTTAATTCAGAAAGCGGAGGTTGTACGTGCCTTTTGAGCCTTCCACTTGGCTCTTGATGTCAAAACAGAGGATGTACGTTCTTTGTTGGCTACTTTCTGGTCCTGTGCGTCCGGAGTGCTTGGCTAGCTTATCCACAAGCAAGGCCCAAGGACTTTCCACCTCCCTTCAGGAGGCGCCTTATCCTGACCATTGTAGGCGATGATAAGGGCTTAGAAACTTAGACGGGGCCATCGTAGGCACATAACTAAGGTTTACTCTTTTGACGCTCTACACGGACCATTGTAGGCACTGATAGAGGCTTATACGCCACCCCCTCTAAGGGGTGCCCTATCCTGACCATCGTAGGCGATGATAGGGGTTTGCGTTCCCTTCTGCGGGTAACACGGAACATAAGCAAAGGTAGGACGTGCTCTTCTGCGAGCGAAGGTAGGACATGCTTAGTTCTAGCAGAGGCATGGCGTACTCTTCTGGAGCAGAGGCAGGGCATGCTAATTTTAGACGCATCGCTATGACCATTTCTGGTGTGAAACGACGGCTTACGCTTTTGATGCTTTAACCCTGCCCCTCTGGTTTGGGCGTGGAGAAAGACTAACACACCATCCCCCTCCGGGGGACGCCTTGCCCCGACCAATTTGGCGATGACAAGGGATTTAATCCGTTGGCGATTGGACCCCTTTTGGGCTTTCTGTACATTGGCACATGTGTATTAATCCTTTTCCTAAGGATTTCCCCAAACTCACCTCGATTTTTTGACAAACACTAGTAATTAGCTTTGACTAACGAATCTGACAATGGCATCTTCAAGAGTTCTACAGTGATTTGTCTCATGTCCATTCACCAAGTGGTAATGACAATAAGGCCTTCCTATTTTTATTTCGTATTTAGTCCTCTTCTTCGTAGAGATCCAATAGTCGATTTCATGCTTGGTTAGGAAGTAAACATTCTCCCTAGAAGTAGTGAGGTAGCATTCCTGGGGTATCTATGGCGTACACTTCCTTTTTCACTGATGAGGTCTAATCCTTCTGCGAATCGTTTTAGGTGTGGTTCCAATACTTTCGTCCTTTCTTTCCCAAACATACCGGAATCGAGTTGTCATCTCTTTGGCCCACTAGTCAGCGAAGTGGTTGAAATCGTCCATTATTTCGCGTCATTCCCTTAACTTGCCTGTAGAGAGCATCCTTTAAGTGGGGAAAACGCAAATGTCCCCTGATGTAGATCCACTAGGTGGGAACGCCATGGTTTGTTCTATGTGTGAAGAGTTGCTATTCCCTGTCTCATAAGTTGTAGTTCTATTTTCCTCTTCCACTTTATTACTCACAAAGCCTCTGCTCTTAATTCTTTCTCCTCCATTACTCTTGGCTGGTGGTTCTCAACTTATCAGCTCAAAATCCTAAAGGGCTTCGTTTGGATTTTTCGCTCATAACTCCGCTTCTTTCGAAGCTAGTCTGAACCGGGATGGAACAGCACAGGTAGATATGTGGCTGTTAACCACAAGGTTGGAGGTTCGGGACATCCTTCTATCTCCAAAATGTTAACGATATTTTTCATCAACACCGGAAGTGGATTAGCGGGGACAAATCTTAAGGGAAAATCAGGTGGATTGGTTCTCTTCCCTGATCAAACTTAGTGAGGAATTGGGACGCTAGGGATCTAAGTCGGAGGCTCACTGAGGATTACCGGATCGGATCTAAACTCAGTGATCGAGGTTTGATCGCCATTCGAGGGTGTTGATGGATGCAAACTCAGACTTCTCTGTAGAATGTATAATGAACTGCAACTATTGCAATTAAAGAAATAAAAGTACACACTTACAAAGCAATTTTCTTAAGAAGTCCTCCTTTCATTAAGCTTTTAATGGAAATACATAGATGTCATAGAGTGGAATTCTCCATTGATGTTATTTTCTAAGTTGCTTTTACGGATACAAAAAGTGAGAGAAAATTCCTCTTACTAATGTGATCCCTGGGTTCTATTTATAACGGTTCTGGGCCCCTTCCGTCGTAGGGCTATCGGACTCGCCTGGGCTTTTGGCCGATTGTTTTATTCCTTGTCTTGGGTGCTTGACCGTCGGACGCCTTGGGTGCATTTAGTTATGATACTTGAATTCTTGAGGAAAACTTCTGAATGTAGGCTTGCGGACATGAACTTCCGGATGTAAGATTTCAGCTTTATCGTGAGTACATGGAGGGGCTTGACCCTATGGTATATGTTGATAGCTGCCAGGTTAAAACTGCTACGAGTTTCAGTACTAGGTAGGCTAACACGGGTAGCCAGTAATCCCTGTCCGTGTTCCGGCTGGCCCTCCGGTAGGGCCTTTGCGGTAGCTTGTACTCTTGGAGGGTGGCTTCCGGTGTCACTCTTATTATTTTGCAGATGTGACTTTTTTGGTAGTTATGTAGTAGACGCTTCGAAAGTCGGTTTTGAGTAGCCTTCGCGTTCTTCTGGGTTAGTGCCTTCGATATTGTCGTCTTTAGGTGTATCAGTATTTGGGTAGGTTATGTGTTGAAGGTTTGCCTTTGGGGCTTTTTTCGTCGGTTATGTAGCTTCTGACTTCCTTGGTTCTGAATCAAAGTCATTCCTTACACAGAGCCTTTTGTCGAGCAGATACCACTGGAAGGTCTTATCGGACTGACTTTGGCGAAGAGGCCGGTTGTGGCGACCTTTCGGATTACTTTCTCCTACTCTCACTTTTTTATTGCCGGGTCCTACTTTCTATTAAGGCCTTCCTCGAGCTTTCGGTCATCTGATACCCCTTCACTGCCATCTTTCTTCGAATTTTGATTTTGATAGTAACAGTATATATATAAACTAATTTTAAAAAGGACTTAAAATTTAATTTATTATGAAATATAAATCAATTTTTTTATACAAATAAATTTTAAATTTAAACTTTTAGAAATCAAAATATATTAATTTGCTAAGTAATCATTTATATGTTAAAACTTTAAAAAAAATCTATAGTCATAACAAAATTATGAAATTTGGATATAAATTAAGCTATAAATTATAACTTCTTATACATTTAAGACAAAAAATTATATATTATTATTATACCAAAAAATTAGGTTAAATATTCAAGATTTTATAAATCTTAATAAGAAATCAAAATAAGTATTAAATTACAAATAGTATTTGCGATAATGTAACCCAAAATTGTTATGAAATCATGTGAATAATTTATATGTTAAACTATGCATGTTTAAACTATAAAAATTTATATTTTATAACAATATAAAAAAATTATATTAATTTTTTATATTATATTATCATGTCTATATAATATTATAGTTTATATACTTTTAATATATATATATTTAGAAAAAAAGGTATAAGAAAATTAGTAAACAGTCAAAGTTAATAACTAGAATTTGAACTAACATTTTCTTACTGAAAAGTTGGAGGGAAGTTCAAAAGTTTAAACTTTTGAAATTCAAAACTTGAATTTCGTTCTTTGGTCGTTATGGCGATATGCCCTTCTATGTATGTCGACGTACATGCAGAAATTCAAAGGACATGAATTTTGAGTTTTGGTTTTATATTTATAGATTTATATTTCAGATTTAATTATTTCCTGAAATATTATTAATCCTAGCGAACATCCAAAATTAATGTTATTGTTAGATTTATTTATTATTAATATTTTGAATTTCAAAATTCAAATTCGAATTTTAAATTTCAAGTTTGAATTTTAAAGTTTAAATTTCAAATTTAAAACAAAGCATCCATTTAACCAAAAAAAATTAAAATTTAAGTAAGGTGTACCTAGTTTTTTAGATCCACTTCTTTGACATTCTATGAATTCTGAATTACTGTGAAACCATATTTGAATTTCCGATTTCTGGATCTTCATCGCTTGATGGTGAATTTGAGTCATGTGGATAAGGAAACATCCTTTTTCTATGGTCTGATCAACTTGGCGTCAAAATTTTGAATTTGAATTTGAATTTTGAATGAATGGACACTTCAACTACTATAAGCCCAAAAGTCATAACTGTGACAACCCGGATTTTCAGAACCAAATAAAAAAAATTATTATGGCTATTTGAATGGATTTTGAATATTTAAAATGATTTATTTTAAATAATAATGACTTAAAATTTATTTAAATGAAATTAGAACTATAAATTTATTTTTATTATAAAAAGGAGCTAGAAATGGCGTGACAGTTTGAAAATTCGATTTTAAATTTCAAATGAATGTACAGGATTCAAAACAAATCGGATTTCAGTAAAATTAGAAATATTTGAATCTGTTTAATAATATCTTTCAAACAAATTGAAAAATCCAGATTTCAAAATATAAATTGAAAGTCATGTCAAGTTTAAAATTTAAAATAGTCGCTATGGAATTTATATATATTTTTTAATATAATATAGCCTCTAAAAATAGCCATTTTGCAAACGACCTCCGTTTTTGATGAAACCACTTTTGTTGGATCTGGAATGTCATATTATTTCTAGGTTTCAAATTTCATAATTTTTGGAATTAATATGTGAGCGTGGCAAAAGAAAACGTGTTTTGACAGTTTTAGTTTGAATTGGATGAACCAAAAAATGGCCATTTTTCAAACGGTCTCCAAATTCGATGAAATTAGTTTTGTTAGGACCGTATCGTCAAAACATAGCTAGATTTATTTTTCTGGAATTTTTGGAGTTAGTATGTAGCCTCAGTAAATTAAAATGTACGTTTAAATTAAATATATATTGATTTATATTTAAATTTTAATAAAAACTAATCAAAACAGTCGAATTGGCTTACGAAACATATCCCATTGTGACCGTAATGGGGGTATTTAGCTAGAAACGACAATCGTTGGGTTTAATTTGAAGATTGAAACATTAAGGATTGAGAATTGTAAATAAATTAATTAAATAATAAAAGGGTATAAATAGAAATTTCAAAACCCTAATCTATTTTATTTTCCATCTTCCAACGCGTCGTCACTTGTGATAGATGGCGATGAACCTCCCGTTTTTCTTCCTTAATCCTTCTCAAAACATTGTGAATTTTCCTATGGTATTTAAACAAAAATCAAAGGGCCATTTGTGATCTACAATTCTATATGGGTTTGATGTGTTTTAATCGAGAATTGCATTTGATTTCTAGCCTAGAAGGCGCTGCGTTTATGGCGCGTTTTAAGTAGGAGGCCAAACTCGAGTTCATCGAGCTTGGGGGTGCTAGGAGGGGAGTTGACGGCGGTTATCATGGCATGGTGAGACTTGGTCACGTCAAGGGGACGGGGCGCGAATTCGAACCCTAGATGATGGAGTGGTTTTGGGATTGTCGGCTGGAAATGTTACAAAGAAGAAGGTTTAATTAAAACCATAATGAAGTAATTAAAAATTTAATTATAATTTAATTATGTTATAAAATGTATTAATTACGATATATTTTTCATACGAGCTCGGAAAATTGCAAACTGAAGTGCTTTGGGATCGTGTCGAAGAGTACTACGCAATGAAACTGACTGGGACAGAAACGGAGCATGTTAGAATTTCAAGCAAATTCAAATCCAAACTATACTAAAATCAGAAATAAAGAGTGGCGGAGTGGAAACCAAAGCGAGAACCCCTTCCCACTCTAATTATTTTACAGTTAAGTATATATAGGATGCAGACGGGGCTTAGAAGTCCCCGACACTTTTTATTGTACAAACCATGGATGATTTGTGTGATTTGATTGTATTGTGGGAAAAATTGACTGTATTGCGTATTGTGATTGTGATATTGAAATGGAGTAAATATATATATATATATATATATATATATATGTGTGTGTGTGTGTGTGTGTGTGTGTGCGCGTTGTATAAATTATTTATGTATATGCGATATATAAATTATTTATATGCGCTGTATAAAAATTCTCCAAAAATAAAATAAATATTCAGTTACAAATCAGACGGTTTGTTTATGTACACCTATTTAACTGATGATTGGGAAGATAATATTTTACAGATCGCCCAACTGCACAAATAATAATCCGTATTTGTTATTTGAAAACCCCACACAGGTATTGGGACGATATTTGACATACACTGATCCCAATAATTAGTGGTATGCGAATCGATGGGTTGACAAACTGTATAAGCGTTATTTATTTATTTTAATGCTTATACAGTTGTAAAATGCACTCTGGATGTTGTATCAAATTTTTTATGATTGTTTATCATTATTGTTGTATACATGCAATGTACGAAATCCATATAAACGAAATTATATGTTAATTGATTGAGTCTGATTCCAATTCAGAATTAACGATTATTTTTAAATAATATCCAGTGTATAATCAAAATTAGATATTATGAAAATATTATCATTTTAATATTATAATGATAAGAAATATTCAATTTTGATTTTAAAATGGAAATGAAGTTGAAACCGTTTAAAAATAAATTTAAAACGAATTTATCAGGAAA
Source organism: Allium sativum (assembly GCA_030737875.1). NCBI lineage: Eukaryota > Viridiplantae > Streptophyta > Magnoliopsida > Asparagales > Amaryllidaceae > Allium > Allium sativum. The sequence continues at coordinate 385,298,806 of CM060915.1, forward strand.
CATTCAGTTTTGATTTGAAAATTGGAATGAAGTAGAAATCGTTTTGAAATGGATTTAAAACAAATTTATTGAGAAATATTCAATTTTGATTTGAAAATTGAAATGAAGTTGAAATCGTTTTGAAACGAACTTATTAACACATATTCAATTTTGATTTGAAAATTGAAATGAAGTTGAAATCGTTTTAAAATGAATTTAAAACAAATTTATTAAGAAACATTCAATTTTGATTTGAAAATTGGAATGAAGTAGTAATCGTTTCGAAATGGACTTAAAACGAATTTATTGAGAAATATTCAATTTTGATTTGAAAATTGGAATGAAGTTGAAATCATTTTGAAACGAATTTATAAACGATTTATAAGATACGCTTTAAACAAAAATTGACGAAATATATATAACATATATATTATATATATTTAATGGCCTGAATAGAACACGCCGCGACCGTTCACGAATTTCGACCATTGACTTTGAATTGACATTACAGGAGATCCGATCGTTGGGTTCTCCTAAAACTGGAACCGTTGGGTTCGTATCGAAAAGAACTTTCCAATAAATATAAGAGATTTAAAATCTAACGATTGGATTCGGAGATACGTCCAAATCAAATTTGGAAAAGGTCGCTATGGAGCAGTTCAGTGGCCATCATTGGAAACCGACTGTACGTGCCTTGATAAAATTATTAAAATATTAATCAATTGTGTAAATCATAATAAATGATTTGGAAAGAATTTGGATGAAAAATTCCATATTTGAAAAGATGAAAATATATTTTTATCAACATGAACTAGTTATTAATTAGTAAGGCAATCCAACATTTTTAAATAAATAAATTGGATTTGTGAATAGTTTTAATATAACTAGATTTTTTCAAAGAATAAACTGGAATGGATTTGAATAGAAATCATCTTCGGAATGTTTCGATATTGGATTCCGTGACTATACGGATATTGTGGAGGAATTTGGAAGATAGATATATATCGTTATTCATCATACGATATGTGTTAGTTTCAGAATTTGATATTGAATATAAGTCGATATAATTTCAATTCAGAGCCTTTTATTTAATATCAAATTGGATTTTGAGTTTTTCGTGAATGGTGTCTTTATTAACACTATTCTTACACCCCGACGAGAAAAGAATAAATCTTTTAAATAAGATTTAGAGAAGTTTACCAATTAATTAATATTTAATTGGAATTGAATTGAAATTGGATTTTTGGGTTTATCGTGAACGGTGTTTTAAATAACACTTGTTTTTTAACCCAATTAACAGTGAAGAGATGATTTGGAATTTATAAATCTTTTTATTAAGATTTAATGAAAATTTCCAAAGTAAACTTTTCCAGTTTAATATATTAAATTGGAATTGAGTGGAATTCAATTTGATAATAATAGAAGTGAGCTTCTGTGGAGGAAGACCGTTACTATATATGGAATTTAGAAGGCTTTGCCTTATTCCATTTATATTACTGGTTGATACGGAAATTTATATCGATTATATATATATATATATATGTATCAATCTGTTTTCTGTGAAGATTCCATAATTAATAGAATGTGAATTTGGGTTTATCGTGAACTGTATTTTAAATAACATTAGCTCTTTAACCCAGTTAAAGGCATGATTGATCTCCAAAGTTAAATAATCATTAGAGAATGATTGTTGGAAGATTAAAACTAAGTGGAGTTTTAATGAATCTTTAATTAGATGGAAATGTGAATGTGATGATTTTATTATCAAATTTGGGAAATGGTCGAGAATGGAGTATCACCAGTTTTACTCCAGGCGATAGTTAAATCTTTAATTAGATTTGAAAGTGAAACGGTAATTAATCTTACCGATAATACCGAGGTGTTAAATATGAACTGCTACTAGTTTTGCTCCATGGATTCAATAGGTTGGGATTGGGAAATAAAATAAATGATTACTTCGGTAAGGTACACTAATACCGACTAGTTTGGAAGACCTTAATTTGGTTTAAATTGTGAAAAAAATATTTGAATAAAAGAACATTCTTGATTGGAATGAGGCATATGTTGTGTTTTTATTGAAGTTGTTTATAAAATATGCGAGTTATTCGGAAAGACTAGGTTTATCCCATTTTGAATAATTGATACGACGATAAGTCGATGATGAAGATGGTGGTTGAAGACCGAAGATCTTCACATCGTTTGGATGATTACCGATGTCTTGATTGGGAGGCATCCCAAGACAAGGTAATAAGTGGTGATCATCCAGACGTACTTGGAGATCGACCAGATATGCGAGGGCCTCTCTCCTGTATTGGGCATATGGGACGAGGAATAAGGTGCCTCCGGTTTCGTTCAGATCCGGAATGGACTTGCAAATGGATGGTATGTCTGACATTGTATTCTATTATACTATATCTGCTGATCTCTGCTAAATATATATCTGTTAGGTGGCGTAGAATTCATTCTCGTGCTTAACACCCTTCTCTGAGACGTATGAGCTTAGAGGTTATATATTAGCAGAAATCAGTGGTACGGTATTGAGTGACAGTATGGCATGGTGAGTGGCATGTGATCAAGGCTTTTGTTGAAAAGCAGGGCCTTGTGGTTGATGATCAAAGCACAGCTTTAAATAGCCTAACTTTGTGTATAGAGTTAATTCATGATCCTCACACCCTGGTTTGAACCAGAAATTGGAGAGGGCCTCAAGGAGGACATGCGTTTCTTTCTAGCTAGGAGTGGTGTCATGGTATGGAGCCCAGGCATTTTACTCATGTGGATGTTGCATGTTATTTGATGGATAGCGAGGTACCTCAGATATATCGGTCACTACGGGGCCAATGGATGACATGGTCGACATACTGACTAGACTTACGCCCCACAGGGCAGGGAAACCTATTGTTTAGGAATTACGAATCCTTAATCGTAAGAGAGGACCGACCCTGATGTTCCAAGGCGCACTCGAGCTCTGAGCCTGAGACATGGTGCTAGATTGTCTCGAATTCTGTAAGGATGATACATTTTCTTTGTTCACAGATGGAATCCAACTTCCAATACGTGATATTTCGGTTTTAATTGTAGAGTCTAGTATGGCGACATGATATATGGGACCCATGACATCTCAGATTGATATATTTATATTTGAAGTTGATTTTGACACTATGCACTTATAATAGTATCAAATGATTGTTTTGAAACGTACCAAGCATATTTAGCTATTATAAAGGGAAAACTCTATCCTCCGGCTTGCGTTGCATTGTGTGATGGGACCTGAGTCTTATAATATCTTCATTTTCTTTAATTAGCATTGCGCTGTTTGTTTTATGCACTGGTATTCTTGGGAGAAACCCGTTCCGTGTTATATGGCGTGGACCCTTTATTTACTCTATTTTAAAATAAAGTTTTAAATAACTGTTTTAGTTCTCACACCAGTACCAAGACTGACCTGGAGTTTATTGTTTTAACCTAAACTCTGGGTACCCTTATTTTCCACATGGGCAGCTAGTAGTTTTGGTTTTGCAGATTTATTTTCACAAGATCCTGGTTTACAGCTGGAGCTATATTCGGAAAGCTCTATATCCGTGTATTTCTTATAGTTGTGTTATGTATTATTTTTCCACTGCTTAATAATTTAAATCTCTGATATTTTACAATGTGTAATATTTATTCATACTCTATTATATTCTTGTACTCTGATGTAATTGTTGTAATAGCGATGAAGTGTTCTTCTATTTGCTTTCTGATTTGTCATGTTCTCAACTCAATCCACCTTCTTCTGTCCCTTCGGAGACCGGGGAAGTTCGGGTTGCTTCAGTTCGTATCAGAGCTTTGGTTTACAGAGCTCGAGAAAAAGACACATTAAAACCGAACGAAAGAATACATTAGAGATTAGATTAGTAATATCCAATAGGAATGACTCGTTAGAGATAGGATCAGTAGTATCCTAGAATGAGTTAGAAGAGTATTATTTATAAAAAAAACAAATTTAGTTTTGAAAATTTAATCTAATTATACGTATTTGAGTATTTTATTTTATTTTGGACAGTCTAGTATATGAAGATTTTGCATATACATGTCATGAACGTATGTTCGAAGTCTCAAACATACTGGATGGATATAGATTCACACTCTAGTCCCCCGAAGATGATTCTGATGATGATCATGACATCATCAGTATTTGTGTTTGAGTTTTGAAAGTGGGATATCTATATATTTCCAATTGACTGGAGTGAGAACCAAACTTAGTTAGAATTTGTTGTTTGTGAATTGGCATCAAAAATATGATTTTTGACTATGTATTAAAGTTATGTGTTTGAAACGTTAATCAACTAATTGATTGCTGAATGTGTTGTGTGATTATTCATTTAACCAATATCTGAATGAATGTTAATTTAGCCAAATTGAATTAATATTGAACTGAATTGAAAATTGGTTGAAATTGCATACATGTACATATATATATATATGTATATATGTATGAACAGGTTATAGTAGTGAAGCTAAGAAGAGGAATAAAATTGTATGCCCGATAGATTGGTACATGTTAATATTTTCTTGGGTTTTGATAATTTTATGATCCGATTGGCTAACTGCTTGGCTTTTTCTTTTTCTTTTGGATTGATGAGGGCCCTGTGAGGTTAGTTGCGGTTTTAAAGGTCTCCCCATACAAAGGAGGTTATGGCAAAAAAATTCGAAAATTTAGGGTGTTAGCCAAACTTTTGAAGAATTAGAAAATTCTTAAAAACTGAAAAGTTGAAGAATGAAAGCCAGGATTAAAGTTGAGTTGGTTAGTCAAACAACTTTCAGCACTGTTCCTTTTCGAGGACGAAAATGTTTTAAGTGGAGGAGATTGTAACAACCCGGATTTTCAAAACCAATTTAAATTTTTTATTTTGGCTATTTTAATGGATTTTTAAAATGATTTATTTTAAATAATAATGACTAAAAATTTATTTAAATGAAATCAGAACGTATAAATTTATTTTAATTATAAAAAGGAGTTAGAAATGGCACGGTAGTTTGAAAATTCGATTTCAAATGAATATGCATGATTCAAAACAAATCGGATTTCAGTAAAATCAGAAATATTTGAATTTGTTTAATAATATCTTTCAAACGAATGTGAAAAATCCAGATTTCATAATATAAATTGAAAGTTATGTCTAGTTTAAAATTTAAAATAGTCGCTATGTAATTTATATATATTTTAGTATAATATAGCCCTTAAAAATAACCATTTTGCAAACGACCTCCATTTTCGATGAAACCGCTTTTGTTGGTTTGGAATGTCAAGTTATTGCTAGGTTTCAAATTTCATAATTTTTGGAATTAATATGTGAGCGTGGCAAAAGAAAACGTGTTTTGACAATTTCAATTTGAATTAGATCGACCAAAAAATGGCCATTTTTCAAACGGTCTCAAAATTCGACGAAATTAGTTTGTTAGGACCGTATCGTCAAAACATAGCTAGATTTATTTTCTTTTGGAATTTTTGGAGCCAGTATGTGGCCCCTATAAATTAAAATGTACGTTTAAATTAAATATGTATTGATTTGTATTTTAATTTTGATAAAAATGATTAAAACAGTCGAATTGGCTTATGAAACATATCCCATTGTGTCTGGAATGAGAGTATTTAGCTAGGAACGACAATCGTTGGGTTTGATTTGGAGATTGGAATGTTAAGGATTGAGAATTGTAAATAAAATAATTAAATAATAAAAAGGGTATAAATAGAAATTTCAAAATCCTAATCTAAGGCCACTAAACTCCCGTTTTTCTTCCTTAATCCTTCTCAAAACATTGTGAATTTTCCTACGATGTTTAAACAAAATTCAAAGAGCCATCTGTTATCTACAATTCTGTATGAGTTTGATGTGTTTTGATCGAGAATTGAATTCGATTTCTAGCCTGGAAGGCGCTGCGTTTATGGCGTGTTTTATGGAGGAGGGCAAGCTCGAGTTCATCGAGCTTGGGGGAGCTAGGAGGGGGAGTCGACGACGGTTCTCATGGCATGGTCAGATCTTGGTCACAGCAAGGGGATGGGGCGCGAATTCGAACCCTATGTGTTGGAGTGGTTTTGGGATTGTCGGCTGGAAATGTTATGAAAAAGAAGGTTTAATTAAAACCTTAATGAAGTAATTAAAAAATTAATTATAATTTAATTATTTAATTATGTTATCAAATGTATTAATTATGATATCTTTTTCATACGAGCTCGGAAAATTGCAAACTGAAGTGCGTTGGAGTCGTGTCGAAGAGTACTACGCAATGAAACTAACTTGGATAGAACTGGAACATGTTAGTATTTCAAGCAAATTCAAATCCAAACTGTACTGAAATCAGAAATAAAGACTAGCGGAGTGGAAACCAAAGTGAGAATCCCTTCTCACTCTAATTATTTTATAGTTAAGTATATATAGGATACAGACGAGGCTTAGAAACTCCTGACGCTATATATTGTACAAACCATGGATGATCTGTGTGATTTGATTGTATTATGGGAAAAATTGACTATATTGTGTATCACGATTGTGATATTGAAATGGAGCAAATAATATATATATATATATATGCGTTGTATAAATTATTTATATATATGTGATATATAAATTATTTGTATACGCTGGATAAAAATTCTCCTGAAATAAAATTAATATTCATTTACAAATCAGACGGTTAGTTTATGTGCACCTATTTAACTAATGATGATTGGGACGATAATATTTTAAACATCGCCCAAAAGCGCAAATAATAATTAGTATTTGTTATTTGAAAACCCTACACGGGTATTGGGACGATATTTGACATACACTGATCCCAGTAATTAGTGGTATGCCAATCTATGGGTAAATAGATTGCATAAGCGTTATTTATTTATTTTAATGCTTATACAGTTGTAAAATGCACTTTGGATGTTGTATGAATTTTTTATGATTGTTGTTGGCTAGCTTTTTGACCAAGCCACCAAGGTTCACGCACAAGAAGAAAGAATGAAACTATGTTCCTTAAATCCATGAAGGATCGGATCGCACCAGAGGGTCGCCTCTCTCGGATCGCCCCCATAGTATCAACGATCCGACCACCTATACACGACTCGATCTTCATTTACACTGCTACCCTGCACAGACCGATCCGATTCCTCGACACACAGCGAAGCCTCTGACATGTTCAAGCACGAGCTAGTCTTCGGCGATCCAAGATGTACGGATCCAGCGACACGTGTCCCCAATTGTCACTTTGACCAATTCCTCCTCCTTGCTCGATCCGATATTTAAGGGGATCGCGACACCTGTCCACAACGGCTAATTTGACTAATTCTTCATCAAGCTGCGATCTGATCCGATATTCTTGGGATCTGTGCCACGTGTGACCGCGATCCGCCTGACAAAATCAGCTATAAATAGCCCAGAGCTTGGCATTTTTCAGGAGCTTTTTGGCAGTATTGAGCACTGATTCCACCATTACTGTCATACCACTATTTCTTGTCAGTGTTATTACGAGATTACTGAGAGAAATAACAATTGTAAGAGTGAGTTTGAGAGAAATCATTGATTGTACTAGCATTCAAAGTATAATCGATAACATATAAAGTGGACGTAGGCTCGTTAACGTCGAACCACTATAAATTCTGTGTGTTCTCTGCTTTTTCTTCATTCTCCAGTTATAATTCTTTACGAATCAGAACAATTTGAGTGTTAGGTCCAAATTTTGATCTAACATTTTGGTGCTTTCACTGAGAATTGAATTCTCAGCCTACCGGATTGCTATTCTACTATTTGGATTTGAAAGTCTAAAGAAAACAGTCCCAAAGCTTCACTGTTCAGATTTTTGAAGATTCCAGCGACATCTGATATCATGGCTGGAAAGAAGTCTAAGGAAGTGCGAACTTCGCAAGCGAATGAAGTCGTGAATGAAGTGGTTGACGAAAGTGCACACGAGCAGGTCGTCGAGGGGGTCACGGATCGCGAGGACAAGGGGGCGAACCGAACCAATCAAGGTGCCACGATCCGACTTGAGGGTGGCGCTGCGAACCGCGAAGCTGGAGGGGTTGTTACTCGATCCTGTGATAACGTCCTGAATCCTCCGCATACCGTGACCACGAACCGATCCCAGGGGGGCGCTGCGAGCCACCAACCTCGATCCAAATTGATGACCAGACTACAACTCGACCTGGAAAGGAGCCTATGGCTCGCTCCTACCGTCCTGGCCCCTCCGCTCGACCTGGCTCAAGCTCTTTGCGCATAAGAGAAAATGATGATGATCAATATGACCCTTCTGCTCCCGTTACTGAGGGGATCTCTCTCGCTTTTCCGAAATGTGGGAGAGGCTGTTTGATGAATTGGCTGCTCAAAGGCAGGAGAGCTCCGTTCTGCGACAGAACTTGATCGCTATGGATAGAAGGCTTAATGATCTCGCAAGGCAAAGGACGCCCCCAGTTCGTCCGCTCACCCCAGAATACCCTTCTTCGTCAGAGGAATCGCCGAGACCTCCGCCGCGACCATATGAGAGGCCTGAAAACGTAGAGTAGCTTCGATTTGAACCCTGCCATCACGGGAAGAAGAGGCACTAGGTGCAGAGCCCTCAAACCGCAATGTGAATGATCGCGCCGCAACTCCCAGAGCTCGAGGTGCGGACAACCCTGTTCAGAATAGACCATCTCAGCCCCGTCGTCGTACAAATGCTCATGGTAACAGGGGGCAGCGAAGCCCAATCCGAGCCCCGGATTTCATGGCCGCTCCTGGAAGAGAGATTAGAGAACCCCACCGAGCCAGAAGCGCTGACCCCGAGCCTCCGCTGACCAGTGCAAATGTTGCAGCTATGATCCATCAAATTCTGGCAAATAGCCATGGACAACGGAATGAAGATTGGGGAATTGACCGCAGTCACACCCCTTTCACTGATGACATTTTAGGTGCGACGTTCCCAAGGCGCTTCAACATGCCGCAGATGAACCGTTACGCGGGTAGATCTGATCCCGTCCAACATCTGATGAGATATTCTTGGTCAATGACCGCTGCCGCAGCCTCTGACGCTGTCAAGTGCAAAGCATTTCCCATATTCCTGGAGGATGTAGCATTATTATGGTTCACTCGCTTACCAACAAGATCAATTTCCAGCTTCAGGGAGTTGAGTGAAAGGTTTGTGGAACAGTTCCGCATCTATGCACAAAAGACGAAGAGTGTGATTGACTTGTTCCTTGTCAAGCAACGACCAGGCGAGAATTTGAGGGTGTACCTAGACCGTTTCAACCTAGCCGCTACTGAAGTCAAAGATCCTCATGAGCCAACTGTTGTGGCAGCCCTAATTGATGGGGTAGATAAAGACACCGAATTTGGGAGATATCTGGCCGGCAAGCCACCTCATACTAGAGAGTTATTCTACGAAAAAGCTAACGTACACTTACGCCGGGAGGAGGTATATGCTAACCGAAAGGCAAAAACGGCCGATAAAGAGGAAATCCAGAGCAATGTCACCATTAAGCAGACAGGAGACAGCTTGGGGAAGGTCGAGGTTAATGTCGGAAATCGGAATCAGGGTGGTCGTCAGTCAGGAAACAATGTTAATAACAGTAATGGCAACAACCGGAAGAGGAATCGAGGGAACGACTCCCAGAGAAGGACTCGTCCCAGGTCTTTTGAGAGTTATACGCCAATAAACGATACTTTGGAAAATATCTTCATGGATTCATACAACGTCCTCCAAAATAAAAGGCCTCCTCCCAGAGAGTCGACGGAGAAAGAACGTGAAACGGGGAAGTTTTGTCTCTTCCATCAGATTCATGGCCATTCGACAAATGAATGCCGTCACCTAAGAGATGTAGTCGAGAGGCTTCTCCGAGAAGGAAAATTGGATGAATACAAAGTGACACCCAGAGACAGGGGGCAAGCCGTATAGGCCCCAAATCAGAACCAGAATCAACCTGCTGTCAGGCCAACCGCCCAGCAAAAGGGAAAGGGCCTTGTTATCAATACCATAATCGGAGGGCTTTATCTCGCCGGGCACGGTTCCAAGGCATTGGATCAGTATGTCAATGCAGCTAAGCAGCACCTCGAGGTAGGGGAGTGTAGCAACCCTGAGGACAACGTCCCGGTAAAGCAACAAAAGATGATGTCCGATGACGTCGTTTTCCGTGAATGAGAAAGCATTGGAGTCCATGCTCCGACTGAAGATCCATTTGTAATCACTGTACCTATTGGCCCGACCACTGTTCATAAAGTCTTGGTGGATAACGGTAGTTCTGTCAACAATCTTTTCAAAAAGACATTCGACCAGATGAATCTCGAGATAAAAGACTTGAAGCCCTGTGAGGGATGGATCCGTGGATTTAACGGAGCATCCAACGCTCCAATGGGATATGTAGAGCTACCAGTTACTCTTGGGGAAGGAGAACGCCAGAGAGTGAGAATCCTTCCCTTCGTGGTTTTAGATATTGAATCACCCTATAATGCCTTCTTGGGCCGACCGGCCCACGCAAAGTTTAGAGCCTGTATAGCCCCCTGGTGCTTGTTATTGAAGTTTCCTACGGAAGCTGGTGTTGGTATTGTCAGAGGAGATCAGGTTGCCGCACGAGCATGTTATATTGCAGAGCTAAAGCTACTCCGCAATGGAGGAGACATAGAAACCAAGGGCGCTTCTCCCCCCGCAAGGGCGGAAACCTTATAGCAATTAAAGAGAATAACCGTAGGAGAGTCGCCCAGAGAGTTGCCCGAGGATATAGATCCCAGAGAGGACAAAGAACCTGGGGGCAGAATGGCGACTCCCAACGAGACAACTGTGGATGTACCGATCGATGATAGTGACCCAGAGAAGGTCCTTAAGATTGGATCCCAGTTAAATTAGAATTTAGCTAAAGAACTGACGGATTTTTTGAAAGATAATTTGGACGTATTTGCTTGGACCCACGCAGACATGTGCGGGATATCTCCATCAATCATGAGCCATTCATTAAGCATTAACCCTAAGCATCCTCCGGTAAAACAAAAAAGGCGAATGCTGGGCCCAGAGAGGTCCGCTGCCTTGAAAGAAGAAGTTGGAAAGCTAAAGAGTAATGGATTTATCAGAGACTCGATCTATCCAGACTGGATTTCAAATCCAGTCCTAGTAAAGAAGGCCAACGGGAAGTGGCGAACGTGTATCGGTTTCTCGGATTTGAATAAAGCCTGCCCAAAAGACAGTTTTCCGTTACCCCGGATCGATCAGTTGGTGGACTCAACGGCGGGCCATGAACTTCTCTCCTTTATGGATGCTTATTCAGGATATAACCAGATTCCAATGCACGTTCCAGATCAAGAACACACTAGCTTCATTACGGATCTGGGATTATACTGCTATGTGGTAATGCCCTTTGGCTTGAAGAACGCAGGCGCTACATATCAACGGTTAGTGAACAGAATGTTCTATAACCAGTTTGGGAAAACAATGGAAGTATACGTCGACGACATGCTGGTTAAGTCCAGGCAATCCTCCAATCACACTACGGACTTGGCAGAGATGTTTGGCATTCTTCGAAAGTACGGGATGAAACTCAACCCAACAAAATGTTCATTCGGGGTCGCCTCCGGAAAATTCTTGGGATTCATCGTCAGTTCTCGTGGGATTGAGATTAATCCAGACCAGATCGCAGCAATTAGAGACATTCAGGAACCTAGGAAGATTAAAGATGTGCAAAGCCTTGCAGGGAAAGTAGCCGCACTAAGCAGATTTATCTCCAGGACTACGGACAAATGCATCTCATTCTTCGAATTGATAAAGCGAGGAAAACGCCACTTCAAATGGACGCCCGACTGCATAGAAGCGTTTCAAAACTTGCTGAGACACCTGGAGAAACCTCTGATATTATCTAAGCCGATGGATCACGAGGACTTATTCGTGTACTTGGCAGTATCGTCCCACGCGATCAGCTCAACATTGGTGAGAGAAGAAGATAAAGTTCAAAGACCTATTTATTACGTGAGCAAAAAATTGACGGCAGCAGAGCGTAATTATCCAAGGATAGAAAAGTTGGCGTACAGTTTGCTGATTGCCTCTAGAAAGTTTCGACATTATTTTCAGGCTCATCCCATTACCGTATACACTGATCATCCACTCAAGCAAGTTCTACAGAGACCAGAAGCGTCTGGAAGACTACTCAAGTGGAACATTGAGTTGAGTCAATTTGATTTGAACTTTCAACCCCGGCGGTCAATACGGGGGCAAGCAATAGCCGACTTCATAGCAGAGTTTACTGTCCCAGAGGAAGATATAACGAACGAGGAAGTTAACCCCTCAAAGTTACTTCTCGACCCCAGTGCCTGGAGGTTGTATACTGATGGCGCTAGGAATGACAAGAGATCTGACGCTGGAGTAGTGCTTGAAACTCCCGAGAAACGGTTGATATCCTATGCTATCCGGATGGAGTTTCGCGCCACTAACAACGACTCCGAATATGAAGCCCTGATAGCCGGGCTAAGGATCGCAAAGGAGTTGGAAATCACAAAGCTGGACATCTTTTGCGACTCCAAGTTAGTTGTAAATCAGGTCACTGGAAAATTCCAAGCCAAAAGCCCAAGATTGATTTTATACTTGGCGAAAGTAAAGGAGTTGCTGAACGGCTTCGATCACTACAGCATATCTCATATTCCGCGGTCAGAGAATCAACAGGCGGATAAGTTGGCAAAGATGGCTAGTTCCGACGATCCTGAAGAGACCGGGCTAGTCCCAGTTGAAGTACTACGGTCTCCTAGTATAGATCAGATGGAAATTGATCCGGTACTAGAGACGGAACCAGAAAGGGAGTCATGGATGACCCCTCTAAAGAATTTCTTGATGAATGAAACGCTTCCGACCAAGAAAAGCGAGAGGCGTAAAGTAATTCATAAAGCTGCCCGATACGTTCTGCAAGGCGGAGTTCTTTACAGACAAGGATTTTCGATGCCCCTTCTCCGGTGTATAGCTCATGACGACATCAAGCGTGTGCTGCAGGAGGTACATGAAGGTGAATGCGGCGATCACACTGGGGGGCAAACATTGGCGAAAAAGGTGTTGCGACATGGTTATTTCTGGCCTACCATAAACAAAGATGCGGCAAAGTACGCACGACAGTGTGATGCATGCTAAAGATTTTCAAAGATACCTAGGTCACCTCCTAGTCAGTTAAAAACGATGACAAGTCCATGGCCTTTCGCTATGTGGGGAATTGATATCATCGGAAGTCTCCCCATAGCTAAGGGCGGAGCGAAGTTCGCTATTGTAGCCGTAGATTACTTCACTAAGTGGGTCGAGGATGAGCCACTGACTACAATCACAACCAAACGAGTGATCAATTTTGTCGTTAGAAACATCATCTGTCGATTTGGGATTCCAAAGATTGTTATAACTGACAACGGAACTCAGTTCGATAGCACTGAATTCAGAGACTTCTGCCAGAAATACCACATTGAGAAATAGTACACCTCTGTGGCGCATCCACAGTCGAACGGAAAGGTCGAAGCGGCAAATAAAGTGATTAAGTCCATTCTGAAAAGAAGACTGAAACGGGCCAGAGCCATGTGGGTTGATGTATTACCCTTAGCACTATGGGCCTACAGGACAACGTATGAATCAGCAACAGGACAAACCCCCTTCTCCCTTGCTTTTGGAGTAGAAGCAGTCATCCCGGTTGAAATAAAAGTACCTTCTCACCGAGTGACTCATTACGATCCGATGACTAATAATGAATTTCTCCTTGAATCCCTGTATATGATCGAAGAAAAGAGGGACGAAGCAGACCTGTGTGCCTTGAGATGCAAGCAACAGGTCGCCCGATACTACAACAAAAAGGTTCGAGCCCGAACCTTTGAACCCGGAGACTTGGTTCTGAAGCGTGTCTTTCCAGCCCCAACTCACATGGGCGCGAAGTGGGAAGGACCGTACTCTATTCTATGTAAGCTTGATAATGGAACTTTCAAGCTAGCGACCGTAGATGGAAAGGAAATCCCCAGAGTGTGGAATGCACAACATTTACGGCCGTATCTAACGTAAAGATGTCAGATCTGTTCTTTTGCTTTATTAAGGACCATGTACAAGGCATGACTTGCCTAGAATAGTCCGATTTCTTAAGCAAAAATTATAAAGTGGACGTAGGTCATGATTCGACCGAACCACTATAAAAATATTGTGTGTCGTTTACCTTTATTGCACTATTTTTTTATCTGCCTTTCTATTTTTATGGAAATTACTATGAACTATGCAACGATCACAGAAGCGTATAATTATAGGTGCCTTCCATCAGAATGGAATGCAGTCACCAGTCAAAACTCTGAGGGTGCGATAAAGTAAATCATATCATTGATAGCGCTCTAACCCTCCAGAGCCGAGAGAGAGCATAATGGACATGAGGGCGATGTCCATAAGTCATGACGGTGTACCATGATTGGAACCACCTTGACGTAACTCTAACCTCGGCGACTGCCAGGAGAATATAAAAGCGTCTCCGATTGAGCGCTGAGAAAGAGCTCTTGCCCCACTGAAGGATCGGGGAGCGATTGAACTGCTGAGCTCGAACTCTAACTCTCCAGAGCAGAGAGAGAGTATAAAAGCGTCTCCAACTGAGCGCTGAGAAAGAGCTCTTGCCCCGCTGAAGGATCGGGGAGCGATTGAACTGCTGAGCTCGAACTCTAACTCTCCAGAGCAGAGAGAGAGTATAAAAGCGTCTACGATTGAGCGCTGAGAAAGAGCTCCTTCCCCGGTGAAGGATCGGGGAGCGACTGAACTGCTGAATTCGAACTCTAACCTCGGCGGCTGCCAGGAGAGTATAAAAGAGTCTATGATTGAGCGCTGAGAAAGGTGCCGGAAACTCAGCACCACAAGGACAGTTATCTTATTAAATTTTCTAAGTCCCCCATATTCAGAAATAGGGGGCAACGTGCAAACAACGCTAATCAATCCTTAATAAGCCCTAGTTAAGCGCTACGTTAACGATTGATTGGGGGCCATATACATATACACATGAACCTTGATGCAGCATGGAATTTTTTAAAATTTTCTTTCTGTTGCTTGACTGATTTGTAGTTATAATCAGATGATCTATGACTAAGCATGAAAAGTTTATTAAATGCAGGTACACGATGATGCAAAAGAGATAAACTTTCATTTATAAACTGCAAGCCTACAAAGTGAAAAACAACCTAAAACAAAAGTGAGGGCCAGTCTCACAATTACATTTCATGGCCAGTGGGAAGCCTAAAGACAAAATATAGACAAGCGACAATATCCTATTTACGCTTGGACTTCTTCTCCTGTTTATGCTTCTCCAGCCTCGCCTTGTCAGTTTCGGATTGATCATCCTTCTTTATTTTCCTTTTGTCTATAAGAGGAACGTCCGACTCATCAGAAGACTCCTCCTCCACCTCCTTTCCTTTTATCAGTCAAGGAAGCTGGGAAATCATCAGGGTTCACAAAATGAAGCTGTTTGCTAATGGATTTGGGCTGGAGTTTCAGAACCATCCCAGTTTTGGGATTAAACTCCGAGATAGGAGCTACGTTCAAAGGCTCTTGTCCCACTTTCTTTAAAGCCCGCTGCTTTTCCTGCCTAGCCTTTCTTTTGGCCAAAGTCTCGTCGTCATCGCCTTCGACTTCTTTGGTGCTGATGATATCCTCCTCATCACCTACATGGCGCCCGTCCATATCTTTCAAGGCATCGATGGTTTCGTCATCCTTGGGAGCATCAGCACTGGGTGCTAGGATGCCCTTCTACGCTATCGTACCTTCAGCCTGCTTCGGTATCTCAGCACCGGCGCTAGGCGAGACGACAATCTTCTCCGCCTCTGTCCTTTTCTCGACATCCTTGTCGATGGGCTCACCACCTGTATTATGAGGAACACATGTTATTAATTCGATTGGTTGCTCCACCAGACGACGACAACTCACAATTGCTTTGACAAATTTTGGGGAAAAAAGGGAGATACCTTCCGCTGATCCTCCATCTAGGCTAGCTGCAGAAGCTCCGACAACCACAGGAGTCAGGCCCAAAGGAATTAATGGATCATCAGGACTGTATTCCTCAACTCCGGAGGCCTTGGGCTCTACAGCTGAGCTCGAACCTTCATCAATCTTGTTTTTTCCTTAGCCAGCGTCCTCTCTTTCTCCATTTCTTCTTGAATTAGGCGCCGGCCTTCTACCAGATCCTCGGGCTCGTTATCCCTTAGAATGGTCCTCTTTAGCTCCTCTTCGTCAATCTCTTCAACCCCTAATCTCTGCTTCTCACCCTCGACGATGGCGTCCCATATGTTGGGTAAAGTGATGTGGTAGTCCGGGATCCACGAGATGTTACGAGTTTTGAGGACATGGCCGAGGAAGTCAAAAATCATCTCTTCGAACCCTTCGATATCCTTTTCTCTCTCGAGGAGCTTG
Source organism: Allium sativum (assembly GCA_030737875.1). Taxonomy (NCBI): domain Eukaryota; kingdom Viridiplantae; phylum Streptophyta; class Magnoliopsida; order Asparagales; family Amaryllidaceae; genus Allium; species Allium sativum. The sequence goes on from CM060915.1 coordinate 385,315,153, forward strand.
TTGTTAGAAGCAGTAGCCATTTCAATGGCACTTTCAACATTCTTTTCGGCGAGAGCCGCGCGCCTCTCCGCATCCACGACTTGATCATTTAAAATCACCTTCTCCGCTTCAGCCAAAGCTAGACTTTCTCTCAAACTTGCTTTTTCTTCCTCCCAAGCAGCTCTCTCAGCTTCAAAATGGCCCTGTGCCGTCTTCAACTCAATGTTGGCCATTTTAAGATCTTCTACCTCCTTCTTTAAGGCCATTTTCTCTTGACTATTTGAGTCGAGTTCAGAATGAAAGCGTTTCTTAGCATTCTCCAATTCAGTCTTATAATTTTCAGCATCTCTCCGTGCTAAGGCAAGTTGGGATTGAGCGTCTTCCAAATCCTTCTCCATTTTTGTCCTAGCCCTTTCATTGTTATCTATCTTCACTTTGGATCTATGTGCCTCCATCTCAAGCGTTCGGATGACCTCTGAAAGATTAACAGCATGTTTCTTCATCACTTCATACTGCCTGGCTACATGGCGAATGTGCCCGATGACTTCAGAATCCCAGTTCCTAGGGAATGGTTCCAAGGCTGGAACAAACATCATCCTTTCGAAGAAGATATTAGGGAATTGTTCTCGCAACTTTTCCAGCTTAGCCTGAATTTCGGGACCATGGATGTAATCTCGTGACCCGGGGGCAACCAAATCTTGTTGGCTGGAAGGGACAATGTCACTTTTCTCCTTCTCAGAATCCTTGATTGGATCCTTGCTTTTATCCTTGGGCTCGTAGTGTCTTTTTGATGACCTGCTGCGAGATGGTGCACTCTTCGGAGGGGTTAACTCTTTAGGAAGTTGTTTTCCCCCCTGTAGGTGGCACCGAATAACTGGGAAGCTTGCCAGAGGTTGATTTTGGTGGAGACCGGGATTGCGAAGAAGTAGGCTTGTGAGAAAGGCCGCGAGAACGCTCAAGATTTGGATGAAGACTGGGTGTGCCTTCACGAAGAGAGCGATAAGAATAAGACCACCTGCGAGACATCTTTCCTGCAAAAGAAAAAAGAGCATATTAAAACCTTGAATACTGTTGATATAAAAGTATGGGGTCAGGCAGTGTGTGTGATTTGTGCATCCCATATAATTCCTCCTAACATACCAGGGCCCGAAGTCAGGCTCATCTGAGTAGTTTCTTGTCCTCCAACTGGAACAGTTGTTTCCTCAGAAGCAGGGAAAAATGGCTCCCCTTCAAAGTCCCCCTGTGTGTATACATCATCAGGCAAAGGAATTTTGCTCGGCTCTTTAAATAGCTGTTCTTCTGTCAAATCATCGGGAGCAGCAGGTTCGATCGGAAGAGAAGCCCTTGAGGGGAAACCCCCCGGAGAAACTGGGATTTCCTTAGACTTATCACCACGGGCCTCATCTCCTCTATATATATTTAGGTCCTCGTCGTCCTGAATAATTATCAGGGAAGGACTCTTATGGAATTTAATTGTTTCTACTGCCCGTGATGTTCCTTCTCCCTCCGTTGGGGGCACGTATTTGTAGGGTTTGCCGCCTGCACCAAGTCCAAACCTTATATCCAGAAGGCGATGCTTGTGAAGATTCTCGTCAGTAATGCACTTCTTGATCCTTAAAAAATCGGATCTGCTTTGTAGAAGAAGAGACAGTCGATTATTGTATACCAAGCCCTCCGTCTTGGGAAAGACGTGATCTGCTTAAAAAAAAGGGGGGCATGTTAATGCTTCGATTTCTTAAGCAAGCTATTCAGTCAAAATATTAAAGTTTACTTGTTTTAAGCCATCTTCTTGAGCACCCAGCCTGTCTCTTTATATAGAACCAATCAGCCTTGGGATCCCCTATGTTGCTGTATCCGTCATACAGAACCTTCCTATTCGCTACCGATTCGAAGAAAGAGAAATTTGGGGTTGCCGAAGAGCAATGCTTGAAAAGATAAAAGAATTTTAAATCTTTAAATGTAAGCTCGGTATGCAGGATTTCCGCGTATGCGATATATAGAGTGTATAGAGCCGCGTAGGCATTGGTATGAAGCTGCATCGGAGCGATACCCAATCATTTTAAGGTCTCAATGACGATTGGAGGAAACGGAGGAATAGCTCCTACCCAGCACATGAGTCGGCTGACTGTCATATACCCTTCCGGAGCTAAGTGAGGTTTATCTTCGCTGTCGGGTGTCCTCACATCATCCCAGGGGATCCCATGTCTCAAGCAAATTCTCTTAAGCTTTATGTCATCGAGTTTGGAAGCTAAAGAATCAGTAAATTTCTCTATCCCAAGTGCATCAGGAATCTCGTCAGGAGCCCGGCCGTCTACTTCAGACTCCTCATCAAGTGAGGTACTTTCAGATGGATCTGATTCCGTTGCCTCATATTCGGATCTAGAATCTTCGCCCCATGGGTTAATTGGAGGGACCTCGGGGTTGTGGTGCTCAGACACCTCAGGATATGTCTCTGTGTCAGACCTTGAAGGGGAGTGATTATCCGACATTACTGTTTAGGCGAGTAAACATGAGAAATAAGAATATAATTGTCCTTTCCCCCCGTGTGTGAAAGTGCAAGTGTGTGCCTGTGCATGCATTAAAGAAAAACATAAAAGTTATCAAGGTCATCGAAGTATTAGTCGTCATATGCAGTCAAATTATGTTGTCGTTCGGTCCTGAAAGTCCGTCTTGTGGGCGCTAACCTAACTGTTCAGAATCCTGTGATAGTAGTGCGTTATTTAAAGTTCAAAATATGTATGGATCATTGGCTGGAAACTCGGTTTGCAAAAAAGTGCGCTGCCGGATCGCAGAAATCATGACGGATCAAAACGAGTGGATCGCCCCCATTTTTGGGATCGCGCATATCAGCGGATCGTGAAGTAGTTATGGACTCATGGCAGAAGCACCAACTCGTGGAAAAAGCATCGGATCGTGAAATCTGTTCGGATCGCGAGGACCCACTGCGATCTATTTCCACCTATTCCTTTGTAAATCGGTGACTCAACCCGATCCGGTCTCCAAGTCCCACTCCTTCCATCTACCATCTTCACGATCCGCTGACTCGCCCTCATCACGATCCATCCTAACACGCTCCTTCTTCTTCCTCCTCTTCACTCCTCTCCATCCACGAACCATCTCCTCGTTCTCAAAACAGTGAAATCGAAACCCAGCTATTTCCGATTTTCAAACCCATAGATATGAAAGTGAAATTACTCGATTACCTTAAGTTTAAAAATTGAAGGAGTATTGAGAAATTGAAGCTAGGGTTTTGGTCCAAGAAGTTGGTGGCGGCAGCAAAAAGAAAAGAAGGGGAAAGGTAAAGGAGGGAGCGGATTATATAGCCGGACCAGTCGCCTCTTCGTCTTCCCCCCTTTTGTCGCGATTCGACCCATGGGTCGCAAATATCTGGATGGGCCCATCGAGGCTTCGGCCTCATTGCTCTAACCTACCTGGCCCGTAGCGATTGCCTTAATTGCGAGCCATACAAAATTCCAACGGTTTTTCAAATATATATATATATATATATATATATATATATATATATAAAAGAGGAAAAGAGAAAAAGAAAAATTCAAGGAATTTACCTGGTGAACTCGACGACAAAGTCTCTAAAAAATCCCAGAAAAGAATTGTCCAATAAACAGGGAAATTATTGAAGATTTATCCGATATTTATATCGAGCAAAGGGACACGACTTTCCGTAAATGATACGACCTTTCGAATAGACGCTACCACTGATTTGCATCTCTTTATGAAAAGATATTTTTGCAGTTTCGAAGCATGTTCCATCATCGATAAAACATACTTCGAGGGGGCAAAATGTTGGCTAGCTTTTTGACCAAGCCACCAAGGTTCACGCACAAGAAGAAAGAATGAAACTATGTTCTTTAAATCCATGAAGGATCGGATCGCACCAGAGGGTCGCCTCTCTCGGATCGCCCCCCATCGGATCGCCCCCATAGTATCAACGATCCGACCACCTATACACGACTCGATCTGCATTTACACTGATACCCTGCATAGACCGATCTGATTCCTCGACACACAACGAAGCCTCTGACCTGTTCAAGCACGAGCTAGTCTTCGGCGATCCGAGATGTACGGATCCAGCGACACGTGTCCCCAACTGTCACTTTGACCAATTCCTCCTCCTTGCTCGATCCGATATTTAAGGGGATCGCGACACCTGTCCACAACGGCTAATTTGACTAATTCTTCATCAAGCTGTGATCCGATCCGATGTTCTCGGGATCTGTGCCACGTGTGACCGCGATCCGCCTGACAAAATCAGCTATAAATAGCCCAGAGCTTGGCATTTTTCAGGAGCTTTTTGGCAGTATTGAGCACTGATTCCACCATTACTGTCATACCACTATTTCTTATCAGTGTTATTACGAGATTACTGAGAGAAATCACAATTGTAAGAGTGAGTTTGAGAGAAATCATTGATTGTACTAGCATTCAAAGTATAATCGATAACATATAAAGTGGACGTAGGCTCGTTAACACCGAACCACTATAAATTCTGTGTGTTCTCTGCTTTTTCTTCATTCTCCAGTTATAATTCTTTACGAATCAGAACAATTTGGGTGTTAGGTCCAAATTTTGATCTAACAATTGTTTATCATTATTGTTGTATATATGCAATGTATGAAATCCATATAACTATAATTATATGGTAATTTATTGAATTCGATTCCAATTCAGAATTAACGAATATTTTAAAATAATATCCAGTGTATAATCAAAATCAGATATTAGTGTATAATCAAAATCAGATATTTTGAAAATATTATCATTTTAATATTATAATAATAAGAAATATTCAATTTTGATTTGAAAATTGAAATGAAGTTGAAATCATTTTAAAATGAATTTAAAACGAATTTATTTAGAAACCTTCAATTTTAATTTGAAAATTGGAATGAAGTGGAAATCTTTTTGAAATGGATTTAAAACGAATTTATTGAGAAATATTCAATTTTGATTTGAAAATTGAAAGGAAGTTGAAATCTTTTTGAAACGAATTTATTAAGAAATATTCAATTTTGATTTGAAAATTGAAATGAAGTTGAAATCGTTTTAAAATGAATTTAAAACGAATTGATTAAGAAATATTGAATTTTGATTTGAAAATTGGAATGAAGTAGAAATCGTTTTGAAATGGATTTAAAACGAATTTATTGAGAAACATTCAATTTTGATTTGAAAATTGAAATGAAGTTAAAATCATTTTGAAACGAATTTATAAAAGATTTATAAAATATGCTTTAAATGAAAATCGATGAAACATATATAATATATATTTAATGGCCTGAATAAAACGCGTCGTGCTGCGACCGTTCGCGAATTTCGACCATTGACTTCGAATTGACATTACGAATGATCCGACCAACGGATTCTCCTAAAACTGGAACCGTTGGGTTCGTATCGAAAAAAGCTTTCCAATGAATGTGATAGATTTAAAATCTAATGGTTGGATTTGGAGATACATCCAAATCAAATTTGGAAAATGTCGCTATGGATGCAGTTCGGTGGCCGTTATTGGAAACCGACTGTACGGGGCATGATAAAATTATTAAAAATATTAATGAATTGTGTAAAATCATAATAAATGATTTGGAAAGAATTTGGATGAAAAATTCCATATTTGAAAAGATAAAATATATTTTTATCAAAATGAACTAGTTATTAATTAGTAAGATAATCCAACGTTTTTAAATAAATAAATTGGATTTGTGAATGGTTTTAATATAAACATAATTTTCCAAAGAATAAAGTGGAATGGATTTGAATAGAAATCATCTTCGGGATATTTCGATATTGGATTCCGTGACTATATAGATATTGTGGAGGAATTTGGAAGATAGATATATACAGTTGTTCCCCATATGTTATGTGTTGGTTTTAGAATTTGATATTGAACATAAGACGATATAATTTCTATTCAGAGCCTTGTATTTAATATCAAATTGGATTTTGGGTTTGTCATGAATGGTGTCTTTATCAACACTATTCTTAAACCCCGATGAGAAAAGAATAATCCTTTTAAATAAGATTTAGAGAAGTTTACCAATTAATTAATATTTAATTTGAATTGAATTGAAATTGGATTTTTGGGTTTATCGTGAATGGTGTTTTAAATAACACTTGTTCTTTAACCCAATTAACTATGAAGAGACGATTTGGAATTTATAAATATTTTTATTAAGATTTAATGGACCAAAGTAAAGTTTTCCAGTTTAATATATTAAATTGGAATTGAATGGAATTCAATTTGATAATAATCGAAGTGAGCTTCTGTGGAAGAAGTCCGTTACTATATACGGAATTAAAAAGCTTTGTCGTTATTCCATTTATATTAACGGTTGGATACGGAAATTTATTTCGATTATATATATTATTCTAATTTCCGTGAAGATTCCATAATTAATGGAATGTGAATTTGGGTTTATTGTGAACTAAACTTGATCGACGCTAGTCTATGAATTAGAAAAGCGCGACATTTGTAATAAATTCTGCAAGCATACAGGTGTGTAGCATACAGGTCGAACACAGGGAGGAAAGTTAAATTTTATTATTTATATGTTTCGTGGGCGAGTTAGACGAAGCTTGGAGGTTGATTTTGCAAAACAAAATAAAAATTGAAACTACAAATAAAAGATGCAATTAAATTCACTGCAGATTCGAATCTAATCGGGTCTGTAATGAATTCAATGATGAAAGATAATATAGAACAATGGAAATAAAATTGCAGAACAAAATTAAACGAATAGAAAATAAGAATTAGGATTACCGCTGAATCTAATCAGACGGTCAATCGCTAATGAAAATAAGTGAAAAATACAATTAATGCTCTACCGAATCTAATCGTGTAGACAACACTAATTGCTAAGAAATTAGGAAATAGCAGAAAAATAAAAAGAAGAACTTTGTTAATGGCAGAAGAATTACAGAATAATCGATGGTTGTTACAATGAATACAATGAGTATTTATAGGGGATGTAGCCTCCATCCTATATGACTTTTGGGCCAAGAAATATCTCTTGAGATATTCTATTTACAAATAAAAGAGATATGGATATAGATTTGAGATGTTCTATGAAGATTCTCCCTCCTTGAGTGCTGACATGTGGCATTTGATTGAGTTGCATTCTGGTAAATATATGTCAAGTCTTCTCCTTAATGGCAAATGAATATGCAAGATTTTCAATTGATTTCTTTGAGAAGAAAATGTCTAGCTCTTCAAATCTTAGTGCATATGTTATATACATATAAATATATATATATATATATATAATATAGCACTAGTCTTTTTATTCTTCAAAGCGACGGAGGCAATGTATATGTTCTTTTCTTCAGCAAAAAATAGGGCTTTGACGGTGGCTGAACTCAAAACATTCTGTCCAAATTTCCAAGCTTTATCAGTGTGCTACAACTTCCTTTATGATTGAAAATTTGTTGATTCCAAGAAGTAGCATTTCCTATGCAATTGGTCTTTAATTGAATGAAGGAGACATTTATTTAACAACCTGTGAAAACACATGAAAATACCCAAAGTAATATTTATTTATTTACAATAAAGATAAGATATGAGCGTAAAAATAAACACATTTCTATGTCAATCAAATACCCCCACACTTATCTTTTACTCGTCCTCGAGTAAAACAAGAAATGAAAAACTAAACTAGATAGGTCACACTTTCGTAGGAGACACGATTGCATTGAGCGTATGCAACAAGCCGTTAAACCTCTAGGTGTCCCTAGTAGGACGAGTGGTGTCTCGTGAGGGTTTTCAGCGGATACTACCCACAAAATCCACATGCAGTATGCTATGATTCTAATGAAACTACATGAATGCAATGCAAAAATAAAAACGAAAAATGACAACACGACTTATTTCAGGAAAGTGGTACAACAAATTAAGTTAACAATTTCTAGTCAGTTGATTTTATTTTAGATACCTCGACTTGTCACAAATTTTCAATATAAATCAAGTTTTCAAATGTTAAATTCCAGTTTGGCCAGTTAGTTCGGTCGTTGTAGTATAGTGGTGAGTATTCCCGCCTGTCACGCGGGTGACCCGGGTTCGATCCCCGGCAACGGCGCCAAAAACTTGTTCGTCGCTAATCTATGAATTAGAAAAGCGCGATATTTGTAATAAAATTCTGCAAGCGTACAGGTGTGTAGCATACAGGTCGAACACAGGGAGGTAAATTAAAATCAAATTATTTATCTAATCTCTTGGTCGAGTTAGACGAAGCCTGGAGATTTTGTTGAAATAAAAACAAATTGAAATTGCGAACTTAGGATTATCGTTGAATCTAATCAACGATTAATCACTAAAGAAAGTAAATTGCAAAACAAGAACAACAATGCAGAAAATAAAAGTGCAGAATAAGAAGAACAACAAAAATAAAATTAGGATTGTCGTTGAAACTAATCAAACGACTAATCACTAATGAAACAAATGTAAAATACAATTGGTGCTCTTCCAAAACTAATTGTGAAGACAACACCTATTGCTAAGAAAGAAAAATGCAGAAACAGTAAAAAGGAAGAACTTTTATTAATGGAGAAGAGAATACAGAATAATGGATATAGAATATTTGTTACAATGGGTATACATGTGCTTTTATAGGTGAAATTGGCCAAACGCTAATCATATTTGTATGAATATATGGGCCTCTTTTCCAAGAATTATTATCATATCACATGCCTTTCTTGACTAAGCTTGTTTGGAAATAATCTCTAAGAATATCTGCGCATATCATGGTGAATACCTTCCATATCTTCCAAATCTTCCATGTGGCTAATTGATTGACAAAAGATTTGCATGTGATTAATTCTTCCAAACATGGACTCATGTTAGACTCCAAAAGCATATAAGAAAAATCTTCCATATCTTCCATGTGGCTAATGTGAACACAAACATCTTCCAATGACATCTTTTGAGATCTTTTCTACCATTCTTCTTCTAATGTGACCAATGTGAACACATCTAGTCTCTTATGCAATTCTTCAAGTAAATGGCATTTATTCTTCACTTTTAAGGATGATGAGGTCTGGTCAACATATCTATAAAAACAACAAGAAAATACCCAGCATAACATTTATTTATATACAAAAAAGATAAAATATAGGTGCATAAAATAAACATATTTCTATGTCAATCAAATACCCCACACTTATCTTTTACTCGTCCTCGAGTAAAACAAAAATGAAAAACTAACTAGGTAGGTCACACTTTCGTAGGAAACACGATTGCATTGAGCGTATGCAACAAGCCGTTAAACCTCTAGGTGTCCCTAGTAGGACGAGTGGTGTCTCGTGAGGGTTTTCAGCGGATACTACCCACAAAATCCAAATGCAGTATGTGTGGATCTAATGTAACTATATGAATGCAAAGGGCTTATGCAATTGAAAACAAAAATTGAAAACACGACTTGTTTCAGGAAAGTGGTACAACAAATTAATTTAACAATTTATAATCAGTTGATTTTATTTTAGATACCTCAACTTGTCACAAATTTTCAATATAAATCAAGTTTTCAAATGATAAATTCCAGTTTGGCCAGTTAGTTCGGTTGATAACATAGTGCAGCCATGAAATAAATTCTTAGTTTGCTTGGCACAGTTTGCAAAGTGGTATTATTATTTTCTCATGTATGGCTAGTCAAATCAATAAGGTCAAGAAGTGTTTAGGCATCATCGCTTATTCTTTATTCTATAAAATTTTAAAATTTATGATTAAGTACATACACCTAACTTAGAAGACCAAGGTTTACCACCCATGCACTGCCTCGCGGACTAACGGAGAGTGGGTAAAGAGCTTGGCGGATTGTGCAGGCCGACTTTGACTTTGTCAACAACGTGTCGGTAATCCTTAGGTGTCCAATCTCATAAAATGAGACCAAGATATTCCAACGCTGACTTTGTCAACTACGTGTCGGATAGAGCTTGGCGGGTTTGCACACCAACGCTCGATATACAAGCAATGTTGGATACCCTTGGATTACTATTATTATTATTGAATTTATAAGCACAAAAAGAGAGTTATGCGAATTCAACTTAACACAACTTAGTTTTAAAGGTTTGACAAGCCATTATAAGTATTTTAAGTCTTCCACTTATTTAAACAAAGTCTACAATATAGAATAGATTTCATGGCCATCACCTAAGAATCTCCCTATGTACTGGTTACACTATTATCCCTCAAAATTAAACTTTTCATTATATTTCAAATTCGAATTTAGCTGAGAGAGAAAAATACTATCAACTGGCTAAAAATTGTAAACTTATTTTGTTGTATCAATTGAAAATGAGTCGTATTTCAAAAAAAAAATGGCATGTTATTACAGTCTAAAAAAATGGCATGTTACTACAGTCTAAAATGCATGATGGTCCTATTTAAATGATGAAAATGAAAAGAAAGAAAAATAAAGAAAAAAAAAACGAAAATGAGTGAAATGCAGACTCCCCCCCACACTAGAACTAAACAGTGTCCACACTGTAATTTTTTTCTATAATTGAAAGATAGTACCCAAAGGTGTATCAAATGCAGAATGATTTGTAAAATGAAATGCAATTTAACCACTATATGCGAATGCCAATTATATACAAAATGAAATTTATAATGACGGTGAGTTTTATGTGAAAAATGAGATTTTTCTTTCCCTCCACACTTGCCTCTATCGAAAATGATGGATGATGATTTCGTATCTGATTTTTGAGGTACAAAAGGTTTGTCAGTGAGATCTAAGATCAAAATCCTTCCTATAAAGTTTTTGTCGTGCCAATGATTTAAATCATTCAACTGAAGATTATTATAGTCCCATAAGCCTGAGTTTTTAACAATGATTTCTTCTGATGCTATGGAATTACGATTATGTTTGAGACATTCCATATATCCATCCTCGTCATTCAAAAGTTTAAGCTCATCTTCGAACAATTCCTCAAAAGACATAGTACACACGTCAACTGAGGAAAATGAAGTTTTTAGAGGAGATAATTCAGATGTGCCATCTAAAACTGTTTCTATTATGTCAACTTCTCCTATTTCGATCTCCTTGGGTTGATGAAAAATATTCAATTCAATGGTTAAGTGCCCAAACGATAGTCGAAGTTGGCCGCTCCTACAATTAATGATAGCATTTGAGGTTGCTAAGAAGGGACGACCCAAAATCAATGGAATTTTACTACCCTGACTCAAAACAGGCTCGGTTTCTAGAACTATGAAATCGACAGGGAAGTAAAATTGTTCAATTTGAATCAAAACGTCTTCAATTATACCCAATGGTTTTTTAAAAGATCGATCAGCTAACTGAAGAGTGATGTTTGTTGGTTTAATCTCCCATAATCCAAGTTGACGATAAACAATGTAAGGAAGAAGATTTACACTTGCACCGAGATCAAGTAGGGCACGAGATATGTGAATGTTTCCTATTTTGCAATCAATTGTAGGGCAACCGGGGTCCTTGTACTTGACTGGGGCAGGATTCGAAAGAATGGAGCTTGTATTCGCAGTTAGAAAGGCAGTTTTAGGAACATTAGTGGCTCGTTTTCGGGTGCATAGCTCTTTGAGACACTTGGAATATTGAGGAATTTGTTCGATGGTGTCTAAGAGTGGAATATTGACACGAACTTGTTTGAAGATTTCAAGAATTTTTTCAAAATTTGCATCCTTCTTCTTATTGTTAAGCCTGTGAGGATAAGGGGCTATTGGTTTATAGACTCTTTCAGAAATTTGATCGTTCGAAGAAGAAGGTTTCGATGTGGAAAGTGATTGAGGTACAGGAATAGAAGGTGAGATGCTGGGATTGCCAACATTAGAGGAGGAATTATTATCGGGGTTGCTAACATTAGAAGAAGAGATGTTGGGGTTGCCAACATTCGAAGAAGATGGGGTTTCATAAGGTTCCAAGGAGTTGGCATTGGTTGCCATCGCAAGAGTGTCAAGTTTTTCAATTGGGGTTGAAATCGAATGGTTGTCGGGATTGCCAACATTATTGTCAATCATTTTTCTAGACCTCAGGGTGGTGACAACGTTAACCGAATTATTTCCATCCTCACAAGAATTCACAGTACGAGAGTTATATTTTGGATTCACCTCGGGTTGACTAGGCAACTTTCCTCGCTCATTACTTTTCATTAGTTCCTTCATCATATTCATCATTTGTTCGAGTTTAACATCTTGATTATTTATTTGTTTTTCTAATCGAACAATATCTTGTGACGGTTGAGAAGATTGGGAGGATTGGTTTGATGATTGAAAGTTGGGGTGCCTATAAGGTTCACTCGAAGGCTCAGGTTGAGGTGAAACATGATAAGTTTGAGGACTAGAAGAAAATGGAGCTTGGTATAATGAATTTGGTATCATGTGAGATGGATTTGCGACATTATTTGAATTAGACCATGAGAAATTTGGATGATTTCTCCAATTAGGGTCAGATGTGGATGAGTAAAGACCATTTTGAGCTAGGACATTGACTTGGTCTTGGGGTAGTCCATTGAATTGAGGAGTTTGAGTCTTTAAGGGAATATGAATTGTATCCACGACATGCACTCCTTTAGTGGAAGCACGGACGGGAACACGAATGGACTCCCATTGCATGTCCTTTTCAGAATAATCCTCTAAGAATTTCCAAGCTTCATTGGCCGTTTTAGACATAAAATCTCCCCCACACATTGATTCTAGTTGAGTTCTAGTCTGATAGTTTAGACCCTCATATACAATTTGACATAAGTAATCTTTTATGATTCCATGATGAGGACAACTATACAGTAATTGGTTGAACCTATCAAAGTATTTTGAAAAAGTTTCCCCCTCATTTTGAGAAAATTGATTTATTTCAGTTCGAATTTTCAGAGTTTTGTGAAAAGGAAAAAACTTTTTCAGGAATACGCTGACGAATTCATCCCAACTTCTTATTGATTGTTTGGGAAGAGAATTTAGCCATCTTTTAGCGCTTTCAAGTAGTGCAAATGGAATTAGCCTTAGCTTGATTGATTCATTAGATAATTGTTGCATTTGAGTTGTGGATGAATACAATTCAAATTCACTTAAAAATTCATAAGCATTTTCAGAACCAGTAAATTTTGGTACCCCTTGAATAAAAGATTGTTTAAGCTCAAAATTTCCTTCAACTGGTGGAAGTACTATGACAGAAGGTTGAACGGTTCTAGTTGGATAACATCGATCACGAAGAGACAAGGGTCTATCCATTTGGATATTGAGATTTTGAAATTTTTGATTTATTTGATTTTGATCCCCAAAGTTTGGAAAGTTGTGATTCACTCGATTTTGATCCAATTCGGTTGGAAAATTTTGGTTGATTCGAGATCCCCTAGGAGAATTTTGTTGGCTCACACTTTTTTCACTCATTGTTGTTAAATGCACGCACATAAATTAGCTACAATGAAATTTCCTGTCCTTAATAGCTCCTAACCCAAAATTATATAGTGACACGTTTGATTACTTAGATCAAAAGATTTCTTAGCCAATTAACGGACAGGAGTTATCGGTGCACCAGGAATCACCCTAGCAATGCAGCCGAAGGTTTAAGTACCTTCAGAGTAACAACCGATATAATATTTACGAATCACAGTAATATTTATAAACGGTTATTTCTCTGCCGTAGTCTAGACACCAAGAAATAATTCGTTCCAAATGAATCAACTATCACAATACAATTAAGCCCTAGATGAGCCCGTGACTCCCTTAAGTCCAACGTCTAACCGTTATTATTAGTCAGATTCTACGATGAAATGCAATTTATGGGCTAAGGAAAGGGTGATGAAATCCCTCACCTTATGTGAATTGGGGTATTGCCCTTAACAGAATGAATAAAAAGTGCAGAAATAACAACAATCACACAATTTAATTGCAGAAATTAAAAAATTTACATTCAAGCCGCTGCCCCTGCAGAAATTTTTTACAACAATCGTCTATATATTTTTTTCTTTTTCCTTTTGCAGCAGAGCACCTATAGAGTTTTAAAAGTTTTCACCTTGATCGGCAGTCCTCCAGTGAATTTGGGAAGTGCTAGCGCGTTCACACCCCACTTGGTGTGCAACCGCTCCAACCCATCTGAATCGTCCGCTGCTTTCTGTTGTTGTCCCCTTCTATTAATGGCTTGACTGCGCTGCGGTAAAGGTATTTCAGCTGTACCTGTTTTTTTTTTTTTTTAATGGAGAATAGAAAACAAGAAACAAATGAAAAGAAAACGAAAACTAAATCGAAACTAAATAAAAGCTAAAGCATAAAAAAAAACTAATTAAACTAAATAAATGAACAAAACAAAAATCAACTAAAAAAAAAAAAAAAGACTAAGCTAAATAAAACCAAGACTAAGAAGCAAGAAATTTGGCTCAATTAACAGGCTCGCACCCTATTATTCTCTCTATTAGAATCAGTTTGGGTAATGTTTTTATTTATTTATTTATCTATTCCAAAATACAGGGCACAAACTTTTGATTGCATGAAGCAATTCTTCAAAACCCACGCCAAAGCAGTCGATTTCCAATCTCCACGTATCCAAATCACAGTGAAAAAGAAAAAAAAATCAATGCGCCCCCTGATTAAAAGGAAACATTTGGGAACAAATAAGATCACCACAAATCTCTCAGAAATAGCCACTCAAAATACAGAATAAAATTTGCCTTCCGTTCTTTCTTTTTCTTTCCATGTCTATAAAATTTGGCAAAACACTTAAACACCCCAAACTATCCCACATAAAATAGAACTGAGTCAACCGAAAACTCTCGCCCCCCTTTTTTCTCTAAATCGCAGTGGTTTAGGGACTGGAAGGGTTTGGTCTTCGGGGTTGAAGCGAGTTGAGGTAGTGGACGGGATTGGCAATTGATGGTGACTGCGGTTTGCGATTTGGGTATGAGGTTGCGGATTGGGGTGCGATGGGGAGAAGAGGGTGCTGAAGGCGGATTTGAGTTCGGACTTTGGTTTGTTGAGGAGGAAATCGAGGCTGTTGTTGGCGAGTTTCAGATTTGTGGCGGATGGGTGTCAAAGTGATGACGAGGTTCGGGGGGGGGGGGTGTTCGGTTGGGGCAAACGTTGTGTTGATGGTGATGATTTATATTGGGTGGCTGATGAAGATGGGCGTGAATTGGGCAGAGGGGTTTGTTGGATTTGGGATAATTTGAAGCTGGAGGGTTACGGCTGTTGGTGATGAGGGACGAGTTGAAGATGTTGGTATGGCTGTGACCGGTGGTTTTGGGGAGTTTGTGGACTGGTGTTGAACAGTGGGATTGGTAGTTTGGTGATCTGGAAAGAAAAACAGCAAGAAGTCAAAACAAAAGGGAAAGAAAGAAGAAAATAAATTGTAAAAGGAATATTTTTTTTTTTTGAATGTGGGATACGTAGGTGCTGAAGTGTTTTGGCAAGGTGAATTGGGAACAGTTTGAACTGTGGTATTGGGTCAGTGGAGTTGTTGTGCGGTGGGAAGTTTGAATATGAAGCGTATGGTATTGAGGTCTGGGTGTTGCGTGACAGTGGGAGGGGGAGTTCGGTTGTGATGGATTGGGTGGGGAAAGTTTGTTGTGATGGAATCACAAAGGAGGGATGGCCTATGCGTGAGGTTGATGAAATGGTTTGGCTGTGATGATGATAATGGTCTGAGAGGGCTGTATTGACTGTTGGTTTGGAGAGGATGGTGAGGTTAAGGATATGGTATGGCAGTGAGTAAGTTGTTGTGGTGGTGATGGAACTGCAGTGTTGAACAGAAGAGGGTTGTTGCAATGGGAGTTTGTGGTGAAAGAGTGGAAATGGTCTGCTGAAAAAGTGGCAGAGGAACACAAGGGAAGGAAACAGAAGGAAATCCGTGAATTGTTTTTTTTTTTTCTAGAAAAGAAAGGAAAATTGTAATAGAAGGAAAGAAATAAAATGCATTGAAAAGAGGGAAGACAAAAGGAGAAAGAGGAAAAATTTGCAAAAGAGATTTTTTTTCTTTCAAATTTGTAAAAAGAAGAATGGAAAGATTATGTACTGAAAAGAGGAAAAAGAATGACAAAGGAGGAAAGAAATCAATTTTTTTTTCTCTTGTAAGCAAGATTACAGTATCATTGAATGATATGAAATCTAACCAATCAAGAATTTTTTTATATATATACAAGAATACAAAATAAAAACTAACACGAATCAGAAATTAAATAAATAATAAAATTTAATTGTTACCTCCTCGGCAACGGCGCCAAAAACTTGATCGACGCTAGTCTATGAATTAGAAAAGCGCGACATTTGTAATAAATTCTGCAAGCATACAGGTGTGTAGCATACAGGTCGAACACAGGGAGGAAAGTTAAATTTTATTATTTATATGTTTCGTGGGCGAGTTAGACGAAGCTTGGAGGTTGATTTTGCAAAACAAAATAAAAATTGAAACTACAAATAAAAGATGCAATTAAATTCACTGCAGATTCGAATCTAATCGGGTCTGTAATGAATTCAATGATGAAAGATAAAATAGAACAATGGAAATAAAATTGCAGAACAAAATTAAACGAATAGAAAATAAGAATTAGGATTACCGTTGAATCTAATCAGACGGTCAATCGCTAATGAAAATAAGTGAAAAATACAATTAATGCTCTACCGAATCTAATCGTGTAGACAACACTAATTGCTAAGAAATTAGGAAATAGCAGAAAAATAAAAAGAAGAACTTTGTTAATGGCAGAAGAATTACAGAATAATCGATGGTTGTTACAATGAATACAATGGGTATTTATAGGGGATGTAGCCTCCATCCTATATGACTTTTGGGCCAAGAAATATCTCTTGAGATATTCTATTTACAAATAAAAGAGATATGGATATAGATTTGAGATGTTCTATGAAGATTCTCCCTCCTTGAGTGCTGACATGTGGCATTTGATTGAGTTGCATTCTGGTAAATATATGTCAAGTCTTCTCCTTAATGGCAAATGAATATGCAAGATTTTCAATTGATTTCTTTGAGAAGTAAATGTCTAGCTCTTCAAATCTTAGTGCATATGTTATATACATATAAATATATATATATATATATATAATATAGCACTAGTCTTTTTATTCTTCAAAGCGACGGAGGCAATGTATATGTTCTTTTCTTCAGCAAAAAATAGGGCTTTGACGGTGGCTGAACTCAGAACATTCTGTCCAAATTTCCAAGCTTTATCAGTGTGCTACAGCTTCCTTTATGATTGAAAATTTGTTGATTCCAAGAAGTAGCATTTCCTATGCAATTGGTATTTAATTGAATGAAGGAGACATTTATTTAACAACCTGTGAAAACACATGAAAATACCCAAAGTAATATTTATTTATTTACAATAAAGATAAGAT
Source organism: Allium sativum (assembly GCA_030737875.1). Lineage (NCBI taxonomy): Eukaryota > Viridiplantae > Streptophyta > Magnoliopsida > Asparagales > Amaryllidaceae > Allium > Allium sativum. The sequence continues at coordinate 385,332,452 of CM060915.1, forward strand.
ATGAGCGTAAAAATAAACACATTTCTATGTCAATCAGTGTTTTAAATTTCATTAGTTCTTTAACCCAGTCAAAGGTAGGATTGATTTCCAAAGTTAAATAATCATTAGACAATGATTGTTGGAAGATTAAAACTAAGTGGAGTTTTAATGGATCATTAATTAGATTGAAATGTGAACGTGATGATTTAATTATCAAATTTGGGAAATGGTCGAGAATAGAGTATCACTAGTTTTACTCCAGGCGATAGTTAAATCTTTAATTAGATTTGAATGTGTAATGGTAATTAATTTTACCGATAACACTGAGGTGTTAAATATGGAGTGCTACCAGTTTTGCTCCATGGGATGAATAGGTCGGGATTGGAAAATAAAGTAAATGATTACTTCGGTAAGGTTCGCTAATCCCGACTAGTTTGGAAGACCTTAATTTGGTTTAAACTATGAAAAGAATATTTGAACAAAAGAATATTCTAGATTGGAATGAGGCGTATGTTGTGTTTTTATAGCACTTGTTTATAAAATACGCGAGTTATTCGGAAAGACCGAGTTTATCCCATTCTGAATAATTGATACGACGATAAGTCTACGATGAAGTCGGTAGTTGAAGAACAGCGATCTTCACATCGTTTGGATGATTACTGATATCTTGATTGGGAATCCCAAGACAAGGTAATAAGTGGTGATCGCCCGGACGTACTTGGAGATCGACCGGATATGCGAGGAACTCTCTCCTGTATTGGACATATGGGACAAGGAATAAAATGCCTCCGGTTTCGTTCAGACCTAGAACGGACTTGCAAATGGATAGTATGTCTGACATTGTATTCCTTTATACTATATTCGTTGATCTCGGCTAAATATATATCTGTTTAGTGCCGTAGAATTTATTCTCTTTCTTAACACCCTCCTCTGAGATGGATGAGGTTAGAGGTTATATATCGGTAGAAATCAGTGGTACGGTATGGAGTTACAGTGTGGCATGCTAAGTGGCATGTGATCAAGGCTTTTGTTGGAAAGCAGGTCCTTGTGGTTGATGACCAAAGCACGACTTTAAATAGTATAGCTTTGTGTATAGCGTTAATTCGCGATCCTCACACCCCGGTGTGAACCAGAAACGAGAGAGTACCTTAGGGAGGACATGCATTTCTTTCTAGCTAGGAGTGGTGTCAAGGCATGGAGCCTAGGCATTTTACTCATGTGGATGTTGCATATTATTTGATGGATGGTGAGGTACCTCAGATATATTGGTCATTACGGGGCCGATGGATGACATGGTCGACATACTGACCAGACTTACGCCCCATAGGGCATGGAAACATATTGTTCAGGAATTACTAATCCTCAAACGTAAGAGAGGACCGACCCTGATACTCCAAGGCGCACTCGAGCTCTGAGCCTAAGACATGGTGCTAGATTGTCTCAAATTAGGTAAGGACGATCCCTTGCCTTTGGTTCACAGATGGAATCCAACTTCCAATATGTGACATTTCAGTTTTAATTGTAGAGCCTCATATGGTGACATGATATATGGTACCCATGCCATCTATGATTGATACATTTATATTTGAAGTTGATTTTGACACTATGCACTTATAATAGTATCAAATGATTTGTTTTAAATCATACCAAGCATATTTGGCTATTATAAGGGAAAACTCTATCCTCAGGCTTGCATTGCATTGTGTGATGGGACTTAAGTCTTGTAATAGCTTTATTTTCTTTAATTAGCATTGTGTTGTTTGTTTTATGCACTGGTATTCTTAGGAGGAAACCCATTCCATTTTATACGGCATGGTCCCTTGATTTACTCTATTTTAAAATAAAATTTTAAATAACTGTTTTAGTTCTCACACTAGACCCAAGACTGACTTGGAGTTTATTGTTTTAACCTAAACTCTGGGTGCCCCTATTTTCCACACGGGCAGCTAGTAGTTTTGGTTTTGCAGATTTATTTTTACAGGATCCTTGTTTACATCTGGCGCTATATTCGGAAAGCTCTGTATCCGTTTATTTCTTACAGTTATGTTATGTATTATTTTTCCGCTACTTAGTATTTTAAATCTCTGATATTTTAAAATGTGTAATATTTATTCATACTCTGTTATATTCTTGTACTCTCATGTAATTGTTGTAATAGCAATGAAGTGTTCTTCTGTTTGTGTTCTGATTTTTCATGTTCTCAACTCAATCCGCCTTCTTTTGTCTCTTCGAAGGCCGGGGAAGTTCGGATCGCTTCATAAACTCTTCTTTTGATGAATGGTCATCTTGGTGTCTTTTGGCCAACAATCATCAATTATAACTTCTTTTCCTGCAAAACAACATACCTTTTCAAAGAATCAAGTGACTTTTCAATATAATTAATTATAATTTGTGATAATAACATCATGATGATTCTGTGATATATCTATTTAAACTTTTCAAGAAATCATATCATGATAACTTGATTTTTCCAATAAAATTGAATGCAGACTCGTCTAATACTAATGCAATACATGAATATAAAACAATATTTGCCATTTAATATTTTCAAAAATAAGATTATGAACTTATGGAAAAACCTTGCTCTGATACCAATTGTTAGGGATTGCGGAATGGATCGTTAAGGCAAAACTAACACTAGAGGGGGGAGGGGAATAGTGTTTTTCAGAAACTTAACAAAATCTGAAACTTATATTATCTACTATATGAATCACACACCATAAAGATAATCAAGGACACAGAATCAAACATAAACACAGAAATAAACAGAAATAAAATGCTGAAAAGGAAAGAACATACAGGATTTTATACTGGTTTGGATTACTCCTACTTCCAATCCCACGCAATGCTGGATTGTGCAGATTTTTGTTACTATATCAGTATCCGAGTATAACCCCTTGATTTCATGGCTGCAATGTTAACACTGATTCCAAACACCCTATATTAAGTATATTTGTAACGTCTCATATCATTAGTAGCTATATATTTAATATATTTTATTATATTAAATATTAAATTAGAATTATAAATGGATTTATTTCGTTTATTAAAATAGAGTTTGAATATATAAATTATTTTTAATTTAAAACGAACTCGAAACGTCGCGGTAGTTCATAATTTACGATTTAAAACTTCAACTGAATATACAGAATCCGTTATAAGTCGGGATTCTATGAAAGCAGAAACGTTAGGATCTACTAGATGATAATTTTCTAACAAAAAAGAAAAATTGAGATTTCATCGTGTAGACTGTAAGATATGTCCAAATTTTCAAATAGTCGTTGTGGAATCATTTATAAATCATAACGATTTATTTAATATAATTAAATATTGGGTTTGAATTTGGACAAGATTTTTGAGGCGTAGTTATAATTTAATTTTTAGAATTTTACTATAATTTTTAATTTGGAAAATAAGCAACTTTTTATTTGGAATATTTTACACTATATATCAGCATTTTGGGGTTTCACAAAATTAGTTCACTTGTCTGTTTTATTATATGGTTGTGGCCGTGGCACACTATGTGCGCGACGGTATTTATATTTTTGTCGATAACATATACGGACGGAGTTTTATATGGTAGGGTAAATTAACCGTAAAATCACAATGGTGTCAAACCAAACTATATTTAAAAAATAAATTAAATTAAAACACATTCCTTCTAGCTGAAGAAAAAGGGAACCTACCCTAAATTACGTTCAGCCTATAAGCATGGCTAATAAGGAAAATTTCATGGCCAGTCATATCCTATACTGCAAAAATTTATGCAACCCATGCCTAATACACAAAAATATCTCTACCAATGCCATATCGTTCATTAAACATTGAAGTGACAAAACGAAACTTTCACCATACATTTTCAAACCTCGCATCTTTTCAAAATCCTACCCTATATCATCTAGCGTATGGCTTGCACAAAGAGAACATGTGCCAACCCATTCTCTTTCTTTCCTATATATTGAATCAACGCTGCTTCTCATTACAAACCCAACAGCTAAGCCACGCGAAAACTTTATTTCTTCCCTCCTTATAAACCCAATGTAAGCATTATAAAACCGCAACTTCAGGAATAATTTTAAAACAAACAAAGCTTTCTTCTTTTGATTTTCCTGAAAAACCAAAATAGTCGTTGTGCATTGGAGTAGCCATGGACGATGAAGCGAGGGAGGTGATGACTAAGCTGCTAAGGAAGTGATGGTCTTCAGTTCGAAAGTTGGAGGGGTGGTACAGTATGGGATTATACACTGACCGAGGAAGGGGAAGTGTGGCTTGGGTCCGGAAGCAGGAAGTAACATGCAAAGTAAGGATGTAGAAAGAGAAGTGACGGGGACGATAAGTTCGTGAGTGACTGCGAATCTTACAGCAGCTCATGAAGTGGGTTTAGTTTTTGCAAGTGGGAGAACACGGCAGGAAGTGGAGGATTAGTGCGGACATGTTAGATTTCAGGCGTTCGATCTGAGAGTTGAAGTGATCAAGGGGGCTATGGATGAAGAGAAAGGACGTCGGGGGTGTAGCGGTTTAACGTGGAGCCTGAAGTCGGAGTGGTGGAGCTGAATTGGTGAATTAGCTTCATGCAGCGCAAATATAGCGTAATAAGAGAAGAAAATGTGCAGGCGGTTCTTGTGTGAAGTCTGAAAGTGGTTAGTTGGTTACATAATTTAAAGAAGGTTGTGTCCAGTTTTACAAGGTGGCTTTTGGTGCACATTGCTCATGAGGTGTGGCGGTTCAGTGAACAGGTGCCGGCGTTGGGTTGAGGTATTGTCCAGGTGGGGTTAACAGAGTGCAGTCGAGCATTTTGAATGTTAGAAATGATGAGGCTACATGATTTTTATTTTTACAAATCGGTGGAGAAGAATGCAACAGTATCACGTAAGTAAGCAGGTTTTGGTTTTAAACGATGGGGAAAGCTACAGGTATGGACGAGCTATGGTAGACATACTGGGAGAAGAAAGAATCATAACGAAGGTGGCGGGCTGTGGAATCTCCAATTTTGGCTTAGGCTCTAACATGAAAAAGAAAAAAATATGAAAACGTAAAAAGGCTGGAAGGAAGAAATATAAACGAGAAAAGGAAAGGAAATACGTTGCAATGAGGAACCTCTTTAACCAACGGGTGAAACCATGTACAACAAGATGATGTGGACCTTTATAATTAAGGTGAGTAATGTGTCTAACCAATTTATTAACTTATAATTAAGACTATGATTAAATCCATTTGAATTTATAATAAATAGATTAATAATGATAATTTATCTGTATATCGTTAGAATCACGCAAAACAAGAAGTGATGGATCATATCAACGAGAGCTACACTACTGAGCAGTCTCGGAAAAAATCAGAAGCAATTGGGATTTCATTTAATTTTAAACGCTATTTAAAATTAAATGAAATAATGGTGAACCATCGAACTGAAATAAAGTTGAGTTAATTCTCATATATTCTGGAATGTTATGATGTGCTAAATTCATTTAATTAAATTTAATTGTTGACAGTTGGTTGACTGGATGCCTTGGATGACTATGGTTGATTTAATGGTTGAGGTGAATTATGTTATCATTGTTTAATATAAAATTATATGCTGTTATGAAATATTATAATGATCTGTGATGCAAGGAAGAACAGTGGGAGAAATCAAACCGGATTCCTCAAATATTTAGTATGCTGTTTATTTCATATTATATATGAACCGATTAAACACTGTTGACTTTAAAACATGTTGGTTGTTGAATGTTGTTGAGTTTTGAAACAATATATAGCATTGGGTGAGGAATTTACAACAGATGGCAAAAATACAAACTAGTTTATAAAGATTGATTTGACGTCAGGTGAATCGATAGGAATGATGTTATGGAATCTATTTTATAACTAAATGCAGATTTTTTTTAAATATATTATTTTTAAATGAAGTTTATAAAAAGGAAATAAACCAACCACATGTATGTATGTATATTGTTTGTTAACAAATCACCATTTTATACCAAAATCTGCCGTGAGCGAAGCACATGCCTCATCTTAATTATTAAATGATTTACAAAGTAAATTCTTATATTAATAAAATTGATAAGCAAGTAAGCAGGAATTAATGTGATGATTAATAGCCGAGATAAATTGTTTTAAACAACAATTAAAAGGAGATTATATTGAATTGATTATCATTTTAATAATCAAATGGGATTGTTTAAATTAATTGAATTTAAATAGGAAGATGAAACGAAATTTGGTTAACGAGTTAATCATGTTTAGGGTTTACCAAGTCAACAATGTTAACCAAAATGAATATATTAAATTAATTTGTTTATTTAATGGAAATATTTATTGGTTAAGTAACATTTTTAAATATTGATATTTAATTATCATTTATTTTAAAAATAATTAACGTGGAAATCTTAGGATTTAAAAGGAATGATGAAGGTTTATGAAACGATAAGGTCTATGTATAATAAAAATAATATTTTAAAGCGAATTATAATGTAATGATAAAATAAGTAAGTCTAAATTTTGGTTTAAAACGAATTCGTATTTATGATTCTATTTAATTAGATTTACGAAATCTAGGATTTTTACTAAGTTATAAGAACCCAAGTTTATTGAATAGATTATTGAAGCAGGTTATCTAAAATGGGTTTTAATTGGAAATTAAAGTTCAAGTTATGAAATTAAAGAATTAGAACTTAATTGGAGATCGATTGAGATAAATGATTTTCTGAGTATTGATCTGATGTTGGTTTCGGCCTTCGGGGTTGATATTTAGTGATCTATTTTCTTACTGATTCACAGTTAGGAACTGATGAAGTTTTGAAATGGAAATTGGAATGGAAACCAATTTTGAATTAAAGAGGTTAGGCGAGTTGACTTATAAAGATGTGGTCTAAATTCGCTATATTAAATAAGAGGTGAGGTTTATCGAGATATATTTGGAAATGGGTTTTGGTATAAGCTTCTCAGAAGTTTATAAAAATTCTATTTATAATGGAATGAAGGCTGGTATATAATGTTTTCGCAATTTTTCTTAGGTTAACAGCAGAGAGTTAAATAATAAATTCCTTAAATTAAGTAAGCGTATTTAGGATTATAATAAGGTTTTCAAAGAGAGTATGATATTATAAATATAGTTCAAAAAGTCTTATAAGTTAAATAGGAGCGTTAGTTTATAATGTTTAAAAGATACAAAGGGATTTAATTACGAATGAAAATTTAAAATGTCCAAGAGATGCTGTGTAATAAACCAATGGAATCATTTTATTTTTATGGTTGTTTATTTTGATAGTTAAATAACCGACTATCAAAATCTACCCCAACATTGTTGGTATGGAAAGACCGGGACCGAATTCATATTCAAAAACCATTCCGACCAACAAATATGTAAACGTAATGAAGGCTAGTATATAATGTTTTCGCGATTTTTCTTAGGTTAACAGCAGAGAGTTAAATAATAAATTCCTTAAATTAAGTAAGCGTAGTTAGGATTATAATAAGGTTTTCAAAGTGAGTATGATATTATAAATATAGTTCAAAAAGTCTTATAAGTTAAATAGGAGCGTTAGTTTATAATGTTTAAAAGATACAAAGGGATTTAATTACGCATGAAAATTTAAAATGTCCAAGAGATGCTGTGTAATAAACCAATGGAATCATTTTATTTTTATGGTTGTTTATTTTGATAGTTAAATAACAGACTATCAAAATCTACCCCAACATTGTTGGTATGGAAAGACCGGGACCGAATTCATATTCAAAAACCATTCCGACCAACAAATATGTAAACGTAGAAGATATCTGATGTTGATCGAGATGGAGCAATTGAAGACTGTAAATCTTCGTGAGCGGGGGAACTACTATTGAATTTCTCTAGCCGATCCTATCTTGACTGTGATACTGTCATGATTGAAATCTACGGATTTGCAAGGACTACTCGCTACTGATCTATAGGGTGATGCCTAGGATGTGGTAGGAGGGTGCCTTCGGTTCATCTTATTCCTGGACAACTTACATGGACGATGTGGGATTCAAAAGTGAAGGGTGGCCAAATGTTCCAAAAGTCGATTATAACCTCAAGCCTCATAACAACGAAATGACAAAAATCGGACGTGCAACATGGCTATGTGGGTTGCTCCCATTAGGGTGTAATGTCACCATCTAAGGAATATTCATATTTGTTACTGCTTTTCATTTCTGTATCTCCTGGGAACGGTTATGTTGCTAGCAACCATAGGTGACAATATATTCGATACACTCACGAGAAATGAGTGATCGGTCATGTGTGGCCGGGTTGCAAGACGTTCTTGTTGAACCCAATGTATTCCTATCTAGATATATAATAACGGCAGGTGGATCCATACCTTGTCGTAGTCGGAATCCAATCTCCAATAAGCGCCTGCGGTTTTGATTGTATACTATATATGTAGAGCGTGAGATGCAAGCGTTCTGCTAGATTCTATTTACTCGTATTTAGACACTATTATAATATAAGAATAAGATATTTATTTTAAAACGTTTTGGGTTATAGTAAGGTAAAAACCATCCGTATTTATGTGTGGAGTGGTCTTACTATTATCCTTTTCTTTCAAAATGATTTTTCAAAGTTAAGCAAGTTGTTTGTGTTATGAATTTATCACTGAAAGTATTCCAGACTGATCCGGGTGAATTTTGCTTTGCTTCAAATGTGTTTGGGTCAGGCCGAGTATATTATCATGTTAGTTTTCGCTTGGAGCTTCAGAAAAGGAGATGACATCGAGACGTATTCCCTATATTTACTGGTACTAGTTTATTTCCGTTGTGTGTTGTATTGATCTGAATGTATGCTCTAATGTTGTAATCCTATATATATATATAAAGTTCTTTTTTGTATAAAGTATTATTGATTATTATATTTTGTCCATTCCGCTGTGAGACTTTGATCTTCTTATTCTTCTATTCTAATATTTCTTTCTTTTTTTCTTCCCTCACCCTCTAATTTCTTTCTATTAGCTTTTTGGATTTTGATACTTGAGTTTGGATACGGGATGTGTTAGTGTCTAGATTCAAGTGTCGAAATTTCCGAAATGCAACAATATTCCCCTTGATTTCATGGTTAAAAGGTTAACACCGCTCCGGTTCCTTGATTTCAAGGCTACAAGGAAACACCTTTTTCCAAACAGTTACAACAGTCGTATAACTCTTCAAAAACACTTCGATTCAGAGAGTAATGAGTAGAGAGTGAGAAGAGAAGAAGATTTAAGTAAATAGAATTGAATTCGGCAGAGTATAAGTGTAGAAATCATAAAAATAAGAAATAATAATGGTGTAGAGAAATAGGGTGAAGATGGAGAAGAAGAATGAATACAAAAATCGAAATCAATCTCTATTATAAGATTTGAAAGGTTGCAATGCTTCTGGAATGTTACAAATGGTGAAAAGACACTTCCTTTCAATTTTGAAAATATCGCGGTTATATGTCAACATACCCAAGTACGTATGTCGACATATCTACTACATTTTTTAGTTATTTTTTAAGTATTTAAGCCAATATATATATATATATATATATATATATATTCTGGAAATTCTGAAAACAAAACTAGTTGTTTAAACATTATTTTTCAAGTATAAAAACATAAGAAATTACTATTTAAACATACGATTAAAAACATAACGTATATGTGATATAAAAACTATATGTAATATAAGTATAAACATATATAATATAATTATAAAGATATATAATATAATTATAAACATATATATATATATATGAATTTATAAAGAAATATTTATAAACTATATAAACAATAAGGTTATATGAAGAATCAAATATAAACTTAGTAAAATATATTTAATAAAACTATAAAAATAAGAAAACTATAATTTAGGAAATATATTTGAAATAATAAGTTTGAAATTCTTTAAACAAAACTTAATAATATAAATAAATATTATAAAGTGTAAATTCATGTGAAATTATATACATATTTATAAAATTATAAGGTTTAAAACTATATAACTATATAAACTTATATAAACTTATATATATATATTGAAACATTAAACTTATATGTTTGAAATCATAATTAAAATAATTTGAAATCAGAATTTGAAATTTGAAAATCAGAAATTTGAAAATTCAAAAAAGAGAATTTGAACCTGGAACGATATTCAGGGTCTTACATATAAACTAGACTCTATTACTATATTAGTCTTGAACTCTTGATAATCTTGATAACTCATGAGTCTTGAATCTATCTTGATTTCTGAATTTCTTGAAACTCTAAAACTGTGCAGTCTTCAGTATTTAAGTCCTGTATACAAATCACGCATATATATGTCTACATATTCTAGATAGAGATGTTAGTATATATATTTCACAATCAATGATAATTGAGACAAGGTTGTTGTCATCAAAACTCCATTCTTCAACACACACCATCATCTTCTCAGGTAAATCCATTCTATAATTGAGCTTCCCAATACGCTCAATAATCGAAACGGCCCAACAAACCTTGGTGATAACTTTCCTTTACTCCCGAAACGAATAACATTCTATAGAGGCGAAATCTTAACAAATACCAAATCTATGGTTGAGAATCCCAAATCCTTCTATCGCTTATCAGCATAACTCTTTTGGCGATCTTAGGATAATTTCATTCGTTGTCGAATGATAACAATATTATATGTCATTTCTCTAATCATCTCAGGCCTAAGTACTAATTTCTCTCTGGTCTTTAACCAACAGGATGGAGAGTTACACTGTCTACCACACAATGCTTCTTGCACTGCCATTCCAATGTTCGACTAGTAGATGTTATTATAAGCAAACTCAACTAAATGCAAATGATCTTCCTACTATCCTCCAAATTCCAACACACAATCTCTAAGAAGATCTTCCAATACTTGATTAACCCTTTCAGTCTGACCATCAGTCTAAGGATGATAAGTCGTACTCATACATAACCTGGTTTCCAATGTCTCTTGCAAACTCTTCCAGAATCCACTGCTAAATAATGGATCTCGATCGCAACTATACTCTTTCAAATCCTATGGAATCGAACTATCCACTTAAGATATAAATTATCCAACTTCGATGTCGCTCTAGTCGATCTAACAGGAATAAACCTTGTACTTTCAGTCAAACAGTCCATGACTACCCTAAATACTATCGCTTACTGCCCTTGTCCTAGGTAATCCACCGATAAAATCCATTGACACTAGCTCCCATTTCCACGTAGGAACTTCCAATGGCTGTATCAATCCACTTGGCTTCTTTAGCTCAGCTTTAACCAACTGACAATTCCTACACTTTGAGATAAATATCCCAAGAACCCTTTACATACCTTCCCAGCTGTAAACTCGCTTCATTTCTCGATATATCTTATTACCACTAGGATGAATCGTCAATACAGAGTGATGACATTCCCTTAGAAAATCATCTCTTAATCCGTCTATATCAGGACAACCAGTCATCCGTTCTTGCGAGCCCAATCATCCATATCGACTTCAAAATCCCTAGTTTCCTTGGGTTCCTCTCTCATCTCTAAGTTGTGAACGATTTTGCATAAGCTTAGCAGGACGCTTCTACTTTTATCCAATCCTTTCAATGAAAGTCGGTCTAATCGATAAGCTAGATAACATCTCTGGCTCTAACTGGCAATGAGGCCTGAAATAAATCCAGCCAAATACTCTAGATGTTTCCATTCAGAAAATGTGGATCCCAAACTTGTATATCTTTTTCTTAACGCGTAGGCTACTGCAATACCTTTACCAAGACTATAAGTTATTCCAAAGTAATATAACGCCAAAAACTCTAGCTATGGCTGTTGCAGAAGATTCAAATCCTTTTGGGAGAAAAGATACTTCAGCGGCTTATGATCCATAAATGACTCGAATCTAACTCCCAACAAATAATGCCCCTAAATGTTCATGGCAAACATTATCATTTCTAACTCTAAATCATTGGTCGGGTAATTCCTTTTGTGCGGCTTGAGCCTTAACTCGTATAATCCACAACTCTATCCTTCTGCGTTAACACTGCTCTAAGTCCAATGTCACATGCATCGGTGTATACCATCATTTCTTCATTCGCGGTCGGAATAGTCAACACAGGATCACTCATCAGTATCTCTTTCAAAATTACAAAAACCTGCTCACACTTCGCATTCCATACGAAGACCCGATTGTTCTTCGTCAATCCGTTTAATGGCGCTTCTATCTTTGAAAGGTAAATCATCGTAATATCCACCTAACTCAAGGAAACTCTTAACATCCATCACACTCTTTGGTCGATCCCAATCTTGGATTGCTACCATCTTTGCGGATCCACTACTATTCCTTAGCTTGATACGACATGACCCAAGGATCTTACTTCTTCCTTCCAGAAGTGACACTTCGAATACTTAGCCATTAGTTGATATTTTATGAAAGATTTCCAAAACAATCCTCAAGTGCGTCTTGTGTTCCTCCTTTTTCCTAGAACAAACCAATATATCATCCATAAACATAAGAATGGACTTATTCAACTGATCTCTGAAAACACGATTAATAAGATCCACAAAATATGTGGTGCATTAGTCACTGAATGGCATTACCGTCCACTCATAATCCGGACGATGCCCTAAAATCAGTCTTGGTAATACTATCCCTAGCCATTCTCAATTAATGAAATCCCATTGCCAAATCCATATGGGAAACACCTTGACTTCGTGAAGCCAGTCAAACAAGTCATCGATTCTCGACAATGCATATTTATTCTTCTTAGTCACCTTGTTCAGCTAACGATAATCTACACACAATCGTAGTGATCCATCGGCCTTCGTTCCAAATACAACCGGTGCCTCATATCTGGTACACTTCTCTGAATGAATCTCTTACTCAAATGATTGTTCACTTGCAATTCTAATTCACGTTGTTACTTAGGTGTCATCAGCCTAAAAGGCATAACAATGGGTCTGGCTCCATCCACTAAATCAATCTGAAACTCAATATTTTGAAGCGGCGGTGGTCCTTTGACCTCTTCAAAGACATTCAAAAACTCAGCAGCGATTACTATCGATGACAGTCTATCCCTGTGAATCACAAGCGAGTATAAAAAGCTAACCAGAACACTATCCTCTAGTAAATAGTGTATCAACATCATTCTCCCTTACACATTCCCTATCGTCACCTTGAGCCTTTCGCAATCCACACTAGCCGCATACTTCTTAAGTCGGTTCATACAAGAAAAATCTCAAACTCAACAAATTTCATAGCAAAGAAGTCACAAAAAAAGGATAAATCATGACTTGATAGAACTAAACCACGAAAAATCATATAAAGACTAGAAGATCCTCCTACTGGATTAGTAACAACTAATGGTCTATCAACAATCTCATGTTTTAAACCAACTTGCAAACAAGCTCATTACAAATAAAAGTATGCGATGCTTTAGTATCAAACGAAACTCGAGCTGAAATGTCTTTGATATAAAGCATACCTTGCACAATGGCTCTCTTCACTTTCTCTACAGCAGTTAAACCCTTTGAGGAAGATGACACAACATCCAAAGCATATGTTTTCACAACCTGCTTATCGTTAGGTGGTTCTGGATAATTCTTCCTCAAATTCCTAAGCTTACCACAATTTAAGCACTTCCTTTCCACCTTCGGGTTCTTACGATCCCTTCAAAAATGACCTTTCTCTTGATAGTTGTAGCAGGTAACCTCACCCTTTGGTTTCTTCTGACCATTTTCCCTTGCTATTATCGTTTCCTTTTACCGTTTCACTTTTTCTTATTACCACTACCCTGCCATAGCTTTGACTCCTCTTTACTCTCAACAATAGCCTTAGCTTTCTGTGGGAACAAACACTCCTTCCTTAAATCCTTCTCAATAGCTTCTCATACGAATATCAATATGATCGATCAATTGTTTCCCAAGACCTTCATCCAATCCTAATATAAATTTATCGTTCTTCTAGTAAGGAGTCTCAATATACTCACGATCATACTTGGATATAGCTCCAAACTCGGCTACAAACTCAAACAAGGGTCTACCTCCTTGCTTAAGCTCAACGGACTTCTTAAACATAATCGATCCCTGGAACACTGAAATAAAAATTGCCTCGTACCTGGTTCGGAACTGGTCCCAAGAAATATCATCTTTCGGAGTCTCTAAATTAATGGAGTTCAACCAACCCATCACTCATCCCTGCAGCTTCCTTGATGTAAGCTTCCTCTTAGTTGAATCATCAATTCGTAAATATTTGAAGGTACAGTCACAGGTATCCAACCAATTCTGAATCTTAACAGTCGGATCCATCCTAGTAAATGGCTTGGCAACTAGAGAACTATAATCCTTAACGAGCTTAGCGAAACCAACTACCATAAGTGCCTGCATAGGAACACCACAATCTATAGCCACTTTTGGATTGGGCATCCTCCTCATGACCGCTGCCATCATGGCCTCGAACATAGTAGGATAATTATCCATAATATGCCACTCAAGAATAGGAAAAGGATATTGCTCAATCCCAATTCCAACTTTTAGTTTGAGCGACTTCTCAAACCAATTCATTATCATCCATGATCAACTCTGCCTGAGTCAATCCATCATCATACTGAATCGCATATCATCTCACGACTTGCATCAATCCAGCTCAGATCGCTTCAACTTGAGTTCACAATCAAATCATTATTAATCTTTGAGTTGTACATCAACCATCCGAAGTCAATTCATCACAAAGCTAGACTAGCAATACCTATAAGACCATGCAACCAAGTTCACCAAAATTGGGCACCATGCCACCTAACATGATGAATCAGTACTGTTTCATTGTCACTGGAACTGGATCATACACTTTGACGACTTTCAGCTAAGTGTTGGATCTTCATCATCCTAACTTCAAGCACTTCCTGCAAGTCTATCCTCGAACACAAATTTATTTCCGATGAATTCTCTTGTCAGCCCATCGAGTAATGCTCGAACGGTCAGCTTTGACTTATCCCAAATCACATTTGAATCACTCAAAATGTGATTCCACACCTCTGTGCTCAAGTTAGCCAAGGACATTAAAAAGTAATGTTATCGACTAACCTAAAGAATAAGGCTGTTAAGGAGCAACCATCTATATAATAGTTTTGAATGAGTGTTAAACATGCCAGAAGCCTTTACACGCGGAGGTGCTACTAGCCGAGTAAATATCGCTTATTCTGGTGTTTAACAATGGTGGTATACAACCGAATTACGCACTAACGAAGATAATTATACTGAAGATCTTTCTTTGTTATTATTATTTTCTATATCCTTAATAGCGAGTCGGTTACTCCTGCAACCTAAATGCAAACCGAGTGTTTCCTTGTTCAAAAATGTCGAATCTCATCTCAATCATCATTTGTGAGGACTTTGTGGAGTAAGCATGTAACAACCCGAAAATCTGGGCCAGTTTAAAATTTTTATTTTGGCAATTTTAGTGAATTTTGAACATTTAAAATGAATTATTTTAAATAATATCGACGTGAAATTTATTTTTAATAGAATTCGACGTATATATTTATATACGTCGTCGTTAGAATATAAATAATTATATATAATTATAAATAGAATGGAAAATGGCGCGGTAGTTCGATAATTCGATTTCAAACTTCAATTGAATGTACCGGGTGCAAAATAATCCGGATTTTAGTGAAACCAAAAATAATAGGATCTAATTGATAATATATTTCCAACGAATCCGAAAAATTGAAATTTCATAGCGGGAATCAAAAGATATGTCCAGTTGAAAATTCTGAATAGTCGCTATGGAATTCAGGCCCTTAAAAATGGGAATTTTGCAAACGACCTCGGATTTCGACGAAACCACTTTTGTTGGATCCGTGATGTCAAATTATCGCTAGATTCCAAATTTCATAATTTTTCGAATCAATATGTGAGCGTGGAGAAGGAAAACGCGTTTCACCAGTTTTAGTTGATTTTAATCGACTGGAAAATGGCAATTTTTCTAACGGTCTCAGAATTCGACGAAACTAGTTTTGTTAGGACCGTATCGTCAATACGAAGCTAGAAAATATTTTTCTGGAATTTTTCGATTTAGTATGTGACCCCGGTAAATTGAAATGCGCGTTCAAATCCAATATATAGAGTTATATGTTGATTTTAATGGAAACTGATCGAAACAGCCGAATCAGCTTACGATACATATCCCATTGTGTTCGGAATGGGGGTAATTAGCTATGGACGACAGGCGGTGGCCTCGTTTAGAGGTCGTATGTAAAAGTCAACTTTTTGCAATAAAAATAATAAATAAAATAAAAAGAAACTTCCTTTCCCTCTCTCCCCCTTAAACTCCTCTGCCCCCCCCCCGTTCGATTTAAATCAGAAGAAAAATAAAATAAAAAAAATGATGAAAAGTGGCGACGGGGAGGGGGGGCTGAACCGCCGCCGCCGCCACTACCTCGCGCCCCCCAAGCCATAGCCGCCGCCTCCTCCTTCTTCTCTTCCCCAACTTCGAGCGCCTCCACCTCCCTCTCCTCCGCCTGCATCGAAGACCATCGCGAGACCCCCCCCTCATCCTCCGCGGTCCTTCCTCTTCCTCCCTTCTGAAACTCCCCCCCCCCCCCCGACCAAAACCCCTAGCCTCGGCTTCAACCTCCATGACCACCATCTCCGACTTGACGCGCCGCCTTAGCCCTCCTCCATTCGATTCTAGGTGAGCTTTATTTATTTTATTTTATTTCATAGGATTTATCGATGTTATTTTCAGTTTTTAATTTATAAAAGGTAGGATTTTTAATTTATAAAGATAAGTTTTTATTCTGAAGAAAAGTCGGATTTTTATTTATAACAAAGACGATATTTTTATATTATAGAAGGGCTAAAGATATTATCTTTATGTAGTAGAAATATTAAAAATATGATTTTTATTATAATAGGAGATTTAAAATATAATTTTTATATAGGTAAGATAGTAAAAATATCATCTTTATATATGTAGCAAAATAAAAATGTGATTTTTATAGTGATGAAACAGAAAAGGCGAAATCTTTATATAGAGAATAGCATGTAAAAATAGAATTTTTATCTATATAGCATCGATGTAAAAATAGAATTTTTATCTATATAGTAGCAATGTAAAAATAGAATTTTTATCTATATAGTAACGATGTAAAAATAGAATTTTTATATATTGAATAGCGAAGTAAAATTTCGATTTTTATATATGTAGTGGCTACGGGCAACGAAAGTGAAAAAAGGCGAGAACGACGAAGATTTCCATAAATGAAGTGTCGTGGAGTTGGAATAGCTATCGGTGATAACTTCTCACTTTAATTTCTTTTCTAGTTATATATATATATATATACTAGGATGCAGACGGTGCTTAGCAGCACCCGACACCCGTCATCCACAGACCATGGATGGCTTGTTTGTTTGATTGATATGTTGTGAAAATTTGTTTGTGAAATTGATGTGAAATAGATAATGAAATATATTCATGTGTTGAAAGGAAATAAAATATTTATATAGTTAAAAATATTTTATTGTTAAAAATATAATTTTTAACGTGAAAGTGAATAAATAAATATTTATAAACGAATCGGCCGATTTGTTTATATACACTGATTTGATTGATATTGATTGGGATGATAAATTTTACACATCGCCCAACTACACGAATAAAAATATGTGTTTGTTGATTTGAAACCCCACACGGGTGTTGGGATGATATTTGGCGTACACTAATCCCAATTATTTAATTGTATGTCGATCGATTGGTCGACAGACTGTGTAAGCGTTGATTATTTATATTTGATGCTTATGCAGTTGTGTGGTGCACTTTGGATGATGGTTGATTGTTTATCATTGCTATTATATACATGTGTTGTATGGAATCCATATAATTAACATTATATGGTGATTGATTAGGCCTCATTCCAATCGGGAAAATAATGTATATTATAAAAGAAAATTCATGTGTTGAAACTATTCGTGTGTTGAGTAAAATATTTTAACAATAAAATTTACATCTTCATCATATTTAAAATTAGAATCTACTTCACGGTGGAGTCTAATTAAAATCAAACGATAGACACCATAATTTTATAAAATATTTTACATAACAAAAATAGTCGTGTGTTGAAAGAAATATAGATTCATGTGTTGAATAGAATGAATATTCATTTGTTGAATAGAATAAAGAAGCTTTTGAAAAATATAAAGCCGTGTTGATTAGAGACGCGCTATTTTGACGTGAACGATATTTATATCGATTTTATTCGTTTTATAATGAATATTGAAAAGTGATTTCAAAATTTAATATTTTGAAATGAAATTCAAATTAAATTAGATTAAAATTCAAATTGAAATTTTATTGAATCAATTTGAAATGAATTCGATTCGAATTAAATAGAAAGTGAATTTGAATTGAAATCAATTTGAAATGAATTCAAATTGAATTAAATTGAAATTGAGTTAAAAACGAATTGAAATCGTTTTGAATGAAATTTAAAACGAACTGAAATTGAATTGAAATCAATTTGAAATGAATTCGAATTGAATTAAATAGAAGGTAAATTCAAATTGAATTGAATTGAAACGAATTAGAATTTGAATTGAATTGAAACGAATTTGAATTCGAATTAAATAAAATTGAAATGAATTCGAAATCAATTGAAATCAAATCGATTTGAAATTGAATGTAGCGTTGAAACGGTTTTGAAAACGAATTTAAAACGATTTATAAAATACGTTTAAAAGGAAATCGACGAAATATATATAATATATATTATATATATATATATAATGGCCTGAATAGAACGCGCCGCGGCAGTTCGTGAATTTCGACCATTAACTTCGAATTGACGTCGCGGGAGATCCGACCGTCGGATTCTCCTAAAACCGGAACCGTTGGGTTCGTATCGAAAAGAGCTTTCCAATGAATATTAGAAATTTGAAATCTAACGGTTGGATTTGGAATTATGTCCAAATCAAATTTGGAAAAGGTCGATGTAAGTGCAGTTCGATGGCCATTGATGGAAATCGACTGTACGGGCCTTGATAAAATTATTAAAAATATCTATAATTTCTGTAAAATCATAATATGTGAATTGGAAAGAACTGGGGTGAAAAATTCCATATTTGAAAGGATAAAAATAGATTTTTGTCGAAATGAACTAGTTTTGAACTAGAATTAAAATCAATTTATTTTTGAAATAAATAAATTGAATTTGAAAGTGATTTTAAAAATAATCAATATTCCCAATACGTGAATTGGACTGGAGTTGAATCGAAATTATCTTCGGAATATTTCGATGTTGGATTTCGTGACTATACAAATATTGTTATGGGGATTTGAAAGACATATTTTATATCTTTATTTCCAATACGATATTTATTGGTTTCAGAATTTGATATTGAATATAAGACGGTATATTTTCTATTCAGAGTCTTGTAATTAATATCAAATGTGATTTGGGTTTATCGTGAATCGTGTTTTAGATGACATTGGTTCTTTAACCCAGTTAAAGGCAAGATATCGATTTTTAAGAAGATTAAAACTAAGTGGAGTTTTAATGAATTTTTAATTAGATTTAAATGTGAATTGATAATTTAAATTATCAAATCTGAAAGGTGATCGAGAATGGAGTACCACCAGTTTTGCTCCAAAGCGATGGTTAAATCTTTAATTAGATTTGAACGTGAAATGGTAATTAATTTTACCGATAACACCATGGTGTTAGATATGGAGTATTACCAGTTTTGCTCCATAGGATATATAGGTTGGGATTGGAAAATAAAATAAATAATTACTTCGGTGTGGTTCGTTAATCCCGACTAGTTTGAAATGATATCCAAAGGAAGATTATAGAATAAATTTAGAAGAATTTATCTTGGATAAAATTAATGGGAACCTTTCCCTAAGAATGTGATTTTGTGAATAAAAGAATATTCTGAATTGGAATGAGGCGTTCGTTGTGTTTGTGTAACATTTGTTTACTATATACGTGGGTTATTCAGAAAGGCCGGGGTTATATCCATTCTGAATAACCGATTCGACGAGATGTCGAAGATGAAGACGGTGATTGAAGACCGGAAGTCTTCACATCGTTTGGGTGATTGCTGATGATCTTGATTGGGCTGTACACCCAAGATGAGGGAATCAGTTGGTGATCGTCCAGACGTACTTGGAGATGGATGGATATGCGAGGAAAGTGCCTCCGGTTTCTTTCAGACCCAGGACAAACTAGTAAATGGATTGTGTGTCTGACATTGGATATTATTCTGTGTTGATTGATCTCTATTAAATATACATCTGTTTGGCGGTGGAGAATTTATTCTCTTGCTTAACGCCCTTCTCTGAGACGTACGAGCTCAGACGTTGTATATCGATGGACATCAGTCGCATGGAGTGAATTGCTAGTGTGGCATGAGTAAGTGGCAATTGATCAAGGCTTCTGTTGAAAAGTAAAGTCTTGTTGTTGATGATCAAAGCACGGCCTGTGTGGTGTAGCTTTGTGTATAACGTGAATTCGCGAGCCTCACACCTCGGTATGAGTCAAAAACGGGATAGTGACTGCAGGGAGAGCACGACGTTTCTTTCTAGCTAGGGTGGTGTCAGTGACCTACCAGCCCTGACATTTATATTCTTTTCACCTGTGTGGTGGTTGGATACGAGGCGCCTCAGATATAGGTCTGTAAGGACCGGGAAACGTGTGTTCAGGAATAACTAATCCTCAAAAGTAAGAGAGGATCGGCCCTGAAGATCCAAGAATCAGAGTGGGGTCCTGGGACATTTGCTAGATTGTCTCGAACGCGGAGAGGAGCTTGCCCCTTGCCTCGACTCATGATGGAATCCAATTTCCAATACGTGTGTTTCGGTTTTATTTGTAGAGCCTAGTATGGCGACATAGTAGATGGTACTATGCCGCCTATGATTGATATTTATGATTTGAATTGTTTTGACACTATACACTTATAATAGTATCAAATGATTTGTTTTGACGTACCAAGCATGTTTGGCTATTATAAGGGAAAACCCTATCCTCTGGCTTGCGTTGCATTGTGTGATGGGACCTGGGTCTTATAATAGCTTCATTTTTCCAAAAAGCATTGCGCTGTTTTGTTATATGCACTAGTATTCTTGGGAGGAAACCCGTTCCGTGTTATACTGCGTGGTCCCTTGAATTACTCTCTTTAAAGTAAAGTTTTAAATAACTGTTTTAGTTCTCACACCAGTCACATGACTGACCTGGAGTTTATTGTTTTAACCTAAACTCTGGGTGCCCCTATTTTCCACACGGGGAGCTAGTAGTTTTGGTTTTGCAGATTTATATCCACAGGGTCCTAATTTACAGCTGGAACGATGCTCGGAAAGCTCTGTATCCGTGTATCACTTTCAGTTGTGTTTTGTATATTTTTCCGCTGCTATGTAATTTATTTAAATCTCTGATATTTGTGGAATGTAATTTATTCATTTATACTCTGTATATTCTTGTATTCTGATGGAATTGTTGTAATAACAATGAAATGTTCTTCCGTCTGCGTTCTGATATGTGTTGTTCTCAAAGTATCCGCTCTTTCCTTCACGGGGAAGTTACGGGTTCTTACAGTTGGTATCAGAGCTTTGGTTTACAGAGCTCAAGAACAGGACACATTAGAACCATACGAAAGAATTCATCAGATATTGGGTTAGTAATATCCAATTAGAATGACTCGTTAGAGATAGGATCAGTAGTATCCTAGAACGAGTGTGAAGAGTATATTTTTCAAATAGAAAACAATTTTGTTTTGAAAATTTAAATCGCTTTATACGTATTTGATTAGTTATTTATTTTGAATATGGACAATCCAATATAAAAAGATTTCGCGTATACGCGTCATGAACGTATATTCGAAGTTTTAATATACTGGATAGATATAGAATCACATTCTAGACATCCGGGGATAATTCTGATGATGGTGCATCATCATCAGTATTTATATTCGAGTGACAAAGGTGTGATATCTATATATTTCCATTAGACTGGTGTGAGAACCAAAACTTATATAGATAGATTTATTTGTTGTGAATTGGCATCAAAAACATGATTTTCTGTATATATATCAAAATTATGAATTTGAAACTCTAATTCACTAATTGATTGATGTTTGTGTTGTTTGTTTATTTGTTTGATAATTTTGAACCATTTAGCCTAATTGTATCAAATATTGAATTGTATTGGAAATTGGTCGCATTTGCTTGCATATACATGTACTTACATTGAACAGGTCATAGCAAGGAGGCTAGAGCAGAGAATAAAATTTGTTTGCCCGACAAATAGGTACATGTTTACTATAATTTACTGTTTTGTTTGGGTGATGATGATTTTATGAGCCTATTGGCTAGCCGCTTGGCTTTTTCTTTTTCTTTTTGAGATCAGAAGGCCTGTATGGCAATTTCGGGATTTTCCCGTGGCTCCAGGTGCAGGGGAGGTTATGGCGAAATTTTTAGAAAATTTAGGGTGTTAGCCAAATTTTTGAAGAATTTGAAAATTCTCAAAAACTGAAAAGTTGGAGAATGGAAGCCAGATCGAACGTAGAGTTGATTAATCAAACCACTTTCGACTTTGTTCCTTTTTCGGGGACGAAAAGTTTTAAGTGGGGGAGATTGTAACAACCCGAAAATCTGGGCCAGTTTAAAATTTTTATTTTGGCAATTTTAGTGAATTTTGAACATTTAAAATGAATTATTTTAAATAATATCGACGTGAAATTTATTTTGAATAGAATTCGATGTATATATTTATATACGTCGTCGTTAGAATATAAATAATTATATATAATTATAAATAGAATTGAAAATGGCGCGGTAGTTCGATAATTCGATTTCAAACTTCAATTGAATGTACCGGGTGCAAAACAATCCGGATTTTAGTGAAACCAAAAATAATAGGATCTAATTGATAATATCTTTCCAACGAATCCGAAAAATTGAAATTTCATAGCGGGAATCAAAAGATATGTCCAGTCGAAAATTCTGAATAGTCGCTATGGAATTCAGGCCCTTAAAATGGGAATTTTGCAAACGACCTCGGATTTCGACGAAACCACTTTTGTTGGATCCGTGATGTCAAATTATTGCTAGATTCCAAATTTCATAATTTTTCGAATCAATATGTAAGCGTGGCGAAGGAAAACGCGTTTCACCAGTTTTAGTTAATTTTAATCGACTGGAAAATGACATTTTTTCTAACGGTCTCAGAATTCGACGAAACTAGTTTTGTTAGGACCGTATCGTCAATACAAAACTAGAAAATATTTTTCTGGAATTTTTCGAGTTAGTATGTGACCCCGGTAAATTGAAATGCGCGTTCAAATCCAATATATAGAGTTATATGTTGATTTTAACGGAAACTGATCGAAACAGCCGAATCAGCTTACGATACATATCCCATTGTGTTCGGAATGGGGGTAATTAGCTATGGACGACAGGCGGTGGGCCTCGTTTAGAGGTCGTATGTAAAAGTCAACTTTTTGCAATTAAAATAATAAATAAAATAAAAAGAAACTTCCTTTCTCTCTCTCCCCCTTAAACTCCTCTGCCCCCCTCCGTTCGATTTAAATCAAAAGAAAAAGAAAATAAAAAATGATGAAAAGAGGCGACGGGGGGGGGGGGGGGGGGGGGGATGAACCGCCGCCACTACCTCGCGCCCCCCCCCCCCCCCCCACAAGCCATAGCCGCCGCCTCCTCCTTCTTCTCTTCCCCAACCTCGAGCGCCTCCACCTCCCTCTCCTCCGCCTGCATCGAAGACCACCGCGATACCCCCCATCCTCCGCAGTCCTTCCTCTTCCTCCCTTCTGAAACTCGCGCCCCCCCCCCCCCCCGACCAAAACCCCTAGCCTCGCCTTTGACCTCCATGACCACCATCTCCAACCTGACGCGCCGCCTTAGCCCTCCTCCATTCGATTCTAGGTGAGCTTTATTTATTTTATTTTATTTCATAGGATTTATCGATGTTATTTTCAGTTTTTAATTTATAAAAGGTAGGATTTTTAATTTATAAAGATAAGTTTTTATTCTGAAGAAAAGTCGGATTTTTATTTATAACAAAGACGATATTTTTATATTATAGAAGGGCTAAAGATATTATCTTTATGTAGTAGAAATATTAAAAATATGATTTTTATTATAATAGGAGATTTAAAGTATAATTTTTATATAGGTAAGATAGTAAAAATATCATCTTTATATATGTAGCAAAAATAAAAATGTGATTTTTATTGTGATGAAACAGAAAAGGCGAAATCTTTATATAGAGAATAGCATGTAAAAATAGAATTTTTATCTATATAGCATCGATGTAAAAATAGAATTTATATCTATATAGTAGCAATGTAAAAATAGAATTTTTATCTATATAGTAACGATGTAAAAATAGAATTTTTATCTATATAGTAACGATGTAAAAATAGAATTTTTATCTATATAGTAACGATGTAAAAATAGAATTTTTATATATTGAATAGCGAAGTAAAAATTCGATTTTTATATATGTAGTGGCTACGGGCAACGAAAGTGAAAAAAGGCGAGAACGGCGAAGATTTCTATAAATGAAGTGTCGTGGAGTTGGAATAGCTATCGGTGAGAACTTCTCACTTTAATTTCTTTTCTAGTTATATATATATACTAGGATGCAGACGGTGCTTAGCAGCACCCGACACCCGTCATCCACATACCATGGATGGCTTGTTTGTTTGATTGATATGTTGTGAAAATTTGTTTGTGAAATTGATGTGAAATAGATAATGAAATATATTCATGTGTTGAAAGGAAATAAAATATTTATATAGTTAAAAATATTTTATTGTTAAAAATATAATTTTTAACGTGAAAGTGAATAAATAAATATTTATAAACGAATCGGCCGATTTGTTTATATACACTGATTTGACTGATATTGATTGGGATGATAAATTTTACACATCGCCCAACTGCACGAATAAAAATATGTGTTTGTTGATTTGAAACCCCACACGGGTGTTGGGACGATATTTGGCGTACACTAATCCCAATTATTTAATTGTATGTCGATCGATTGGTCGACAGACTGTGTAAGCGTTGATTATTTATATTTGATGCTTATGCAATTGTGTGGTGCACTTTGGATGATGGTTGATTGTTTATCATTGCTATTATATACATGTGTTGTATGGAATCCATATAATTAACATTATATGGTGATTGATTAGGCCTCATTCCAATCGGGAAAATAATGAATATTATAAAAGAAAATTCATGTGTTGAAACTATTCGTGTGTTGAGTAAAATATTTTAACAATAAAATTTACATCTCCATCATATTTAAAATTAGAATCTACTTCACGGTGGAGTCTAATTAAAATCAAACGATAGACACCATAATTTTATAAAATATTTTACATAACAAAAATAGTCGTGTGTTGAAAGAAATATAGATTCATGTGTTGAATAGAATAAATATTCATTTGTTGAATAGAATAAAGAAGCTTTTGAAAAATATAAAGCCGTGTTGATTAGAGACGCGCTATTTTGACGTGAACGATATTTATATCGATTTTATTCGTTTTATAATGAATATTGAAAAGTGATTTCAAAATTTAATATTTTGAAATGAAATTCAAATTAAATTAGATTAAAATTCAAATTGAAATTTTATTGAATCAATTTGAAATGAATTCGATTCGAATTAAATAGAAAGTGAATTTGAATTGAAATCAATTTGAAATAAATTCAAATTGAATTAAATTAAAATTGAGTTAAAAACGAATTGAAATCGTTTTGAATGAAATTTAAAACGAACTGAAATTGAATTGAAACCAATTTGAAATGAATTCGATTTGAATTAAATAGAAGGTAAATTCAAATTGAATTGAATTGAAACGAATTTGAATTTGAATTGAATTGAAACGAATTTGAATTCGAATTAAATAAAATTGAAATGAATTCGAATTGAATTGAAATCAAATCGATTTGAAATTGAATGTAGCGTTGAAATGGTTTTGAAAACGAATTTAAAACATTTATAAAATACGTTTAAAAGGAAATCAACGAGATATATATAATATATATATTATATATATATAATGGCCTGAATAGAATGCGCCGCGCCGCGGCAGTTCGTGAATTGCGACCATTAACTTCGAATTGACGTCGCAGGAGATCTGACCGTCGGATTCTCCTAAAACCAGAACCGTTGGGTTCGTATCGAAAAGAGCTTTCCAATGAATATTAGAAATTTGAAATCTAACGGTTGGATTTGGAATTATGTCCAAATCAAATTTGGAAAAGGTCGTTGTAAGTGCAGTTCGATGGCCATTGATGGAAATCAACTGTACGGGCCTTGATAAAATTATTAAAAATATCTATAATTTGTGTAAAATCATAATATGTGGATTGGAAAGAACTGGGGTGAAAAATTCCATATTTGAAAGGATAAAAATAGATTTTTGTCGAAATGAACTAGTTTTGTACTAGAATTAAAATCAATTTATTTTTGAAATAAATAAATTGAATTTGAAAGTGATTTTAAAAATAATCAATATTCCCAATACGTGAATTGGACTGGAGTTGAATCGAAATTATCTTCGGAATATTTCGATGTTGGATTTCGTGACTACACAAATATTGTTATGGGGATTTGAAAGATATATTTTATATCGTTATTTCCAATACGATATTTATTGGTTTCATAATTTGATATTGAATATAAGCCGGTATATTTTCTATTCAGAGTCTTGTAATTAATATCAAATGTGATTTGGATTATCGTGAATTGTGTTTTAGATGACATTGGTTCTTTAACCTAGTTAAAGGCAAGATATCGATTTTTAAGAAGATTAAAACTAAGTGGAGTTTTTATGAATTTTTAATTAGATTTAAATGTGAATTGATAATTTAAATTATCAAATCTGAAAGGTGATCGAGAATGGAGTACCACCAGTTTTGCTCCAAAGCGATGGTTAAATCTTTAATTAGATTTGAACGTGAAATGGTAATTAATTTTACCGATAACACCGTGGTGTTAGATATGGAGTATTACCAGTTTTGCTCCATAGGAAATATAGGTTGGGATTGGAAAATAAAATAAATAATTACTTCGGTGTGGTTCGTTAATCCCGACTAGTTTGAAATGATATCCAAAGGAAGATTATAGAATAAATTTAGAAGAATTTATCTTGGATAAAATTAATGGGAACCTTTCCCTAAGAATGTGATTTTGTGAATAAAAGAATATTCTGAATTGGAATGAGGCGTTCGTTGTGTTTGTGTAACATTTGTTTACTATATACGTGGGTTATTCAGAATGGCCGAGGTTATACCCATTCTGAATAACCGATTCGACGAGATGTCGAAGATGAAGACGGTGATTGAAGACCGGAAGTCTTCACATCGTTTGGGTGATTACTGATGATCTTGATTGGGCTGTACACCCAAGATGAGGGAATCAGTTGGTGATCGTCCAGACGTACTTGGAGATGGATATGCGAGGAAAGTGCCTCCGGTTTCGTTCAGACCCAGGACGAACTAGTAAATGGATTGTGTGTCTGACATTGGATTTTATTCTGTGTTGATTGATCTCCATTAAATATACATCTGTTTGGCGGCGGAGAATTTATTCTCTTGCTTAACGCCCTTCTCTGAGACGTACGAGCTCAGAGGTTGTATATCGATGGACATCAGTCGCATGGAGTGAATTGCCAGTGTGGCACGCTTAAGTGGCAATTGATCAAGGCTTCTGTTGAAAAGCAAGGTCTTGTGGTTGATGATCAAAGCACGTCCTGTGTGGCGTAGCTTTGTGTATAACGTGAATTTGCGAGCCTCACACCTCGATATGAGTCAAAAACGGGATAGTGACTGCAGGGAGAGCACGACGTTTCTTTCTAGCTAGGGTGGTGTCAGTGACCTACCAGCCCTGACATTTATATACTTTTCACCAGTGTGGTTGTTGGATACGAGGTTCCTCAGATATAGGTCTGTAAGGACCGGGAAACGTTCGTTCAGGAATAACTAATCCTCAAAAGTAAGAGAGGACCGGCCCTGAAGATCCAAGGATCAGAGTGGGGTCCTGGGACATTTGCTAGAGTGTCTCGAACGCGGAGAGGAGCTTTCCCCTTGCCTCGACTCATGATGGAATCCAATTTCGAATACGTGTGTTTCGGTTTTATTTGTAGAGCCTAGTACGGCGACATAGTAGATGGTAGCTATGCCGCCTATGATTGATATTTATGATTTGAATTGTTTTGACACTATACACTTATAATAGTACCAAATGATTTGTTTTGACGTACCAAGGATGTTTGGCTATTATAAGGGAAAACCCTATCCTCCGGCTTGTGTTGCATTGTGTGATGGGACCTGGGTCTTATAATAGCTTCATTTTTCCAAAAAGCATTGCGCTGCTTTGTTATATGCACTAGTATTCTTGGGAGGAAACCCGTTCCGTGTTATACGGCGTGGTCCCTTGAATTACTCTCTTTAAAGTAAAGTTTTAAATAACTGTTTTAGTTCTCACACCAGTCACATGACTGACCTGGAGTTTATTATTTTAACCTAGACTCTGGGTGCCCCTATTTTCCACACGGGCAGCTAGTAGTTTTGGTTTTGCAGATTTATATCCATAGGGTCCTGATTTACAACTGGAACGATGCTCGGAAAGCTCTGTATCCGTGTATCACTTTCAGTTGTGTTTTGTATATTTTTCCGCTGCTATGTAATTTATTTAAATCTCTGATAATTGTGGAATGTAATTTATTCATTTATACTTAGTATATTCTTGTATTCTGATGGAATTGTTGTAATAACAATGAAATGTTCTTCCGTCTGCGTTCCGATATGTGTTGTTCTCAAAGTATCCGCTCTTTCCTTCACGGGGAAGTTACAGGTTCTTACAAAGCACCTTCGCTTGGACAAGACATTATGGTTTTACTTTTTGAATCTCAAAAGGAAATCCAACACATCTAATTCAATTTCAAACCAACTATACAGTGGCTATATATATATAATTCGGAATCAATATAAAATAACATAACAACATAATCAAATTCAGACAAAAATATTCATGTCACGAATGAAAAAATAGATATGAATACATCACATAAAAGTGTACACAAACATAGTGGTCATACTCGATCCACTATACCATAAAAGAATAGGCTCCAAGGCTACACAAAATAATATGTACATTTATTGAGTCCCTATCTCATTTGCACAAACTCAAATTCTCCGACTCTGAAGTAGTTATCCCAAAAGTGGAGGATAGTCCATGTTGCAGTTCAGTTTGAAAACTTAGGTGATTATTCTCATATTTTAGAAGGTTCGACTTATTCTTATTTTGTTCAGCTTTTGTTGGTGGAAGCTTGGTGTCCAGGGTATGATTTCAATAACATACACAATGATATAATTCAGATCTGGGTAAGACTTCATGGATTATCCATGGAACTTTGGACAAAAAAAGCTATTCAGATGGTAGCAAGTTTTATTTCCAATCCGTTGCTCATTGATGAATATACAGCAGAAAGGATATTTACAAAACATGAGAGAGTGTAAATAACTATTAGTACTCAAACTAATCTAAAAACTGAAATTCATAATTTATTACACAATGGATAGAAAATTGAAATTTCAGTAGAGTATGAGTTAGTGCCTTTGAAATGTATAAAGTGCAGGTTGTTTGGACATGATGATTCTACACATGAAGTTACAAATGATCCTCGTTGGATTCATACTAAAAATCAAAATGAGTCATATGAGCCTAATCCTAAAATGCAAGCATTTGAAACTTGTATCAGCAAAGAAACCAGAATTAGCTTTAGAAACATTAGATGACCATGATTTTTTAAATTCTAAACTTCCTAAAGATTTGGTGCTAGATGATTTAAATCATATGGATGATTCTAGTGAAGATGGTGATAATCTGAAGGACCCTGCAAAAGGAAAAGAGGTTAATGCATCTTGGTTTATTGATAAAAACAAAAGTTATCTACAAAGCAACAAAACTTCAACTGCCAATGTATCTTCATCTGCTCCTTCTAAAATAATTTTAAGGATCTCTACAACTATTAAATGACATTAGTTTCATGGAATGTCAGGGGTTGAACACTAATTCTAATATGAAGGATGTGCTCACATTCCTGACTCATATTAAATCAACAATTGTTGGTTTGGTTGAAACAAAATTATCAAAATTTAATCTAGTTCTGTTCATTTCTTTACTGCCACGCTCAAGGAAATTTCTAACAAATAACTCCTCAGTTTCTAGTGGTCGTATCTTACTTATCTGGGATTCGACAATGGTGGCTTCTTATTTTCAACATATCACAATGAATTATTCAAATAAAGGTTGTTTTTTGTATGACTTTCTCTTTTGATATATGCTAGTAATTCATTTGTGGATAGACAAAACTTATGGCAGGTCTTATCAAATGAATCAAGTCTGGTTGATAATTCATTGATTCTAATAGGGGACTTTAATAATGCGCTATCCCCAAATGATATGAATGGTGGTTTATCTATACCTTATCAACAACTCAGAGAATTTCAAACGTTTGTCATTCATACAACATTAACAGAAATTGAACCTCTTGGATTTCTTATTACTTGGCGTAGAAAGGGCATAACCACTTATATTGATAAAATTATGGTAAATAATAGTTGGTTACATCAATTTTTAAATATTAAAGCTCTTTCTTTATCTCAGTGTTCTAGTGATCATAACCCAATCATGTTAGAGCTTATTCATACACAAGTAGTAAAGGGTTTTCCATTTCAGTATAAAAATGATTGGCCTAGTTTTCCTGGATATGGTGAAGCAGAGGTTTAAAATTCTTCAGTTTGGGGTTTTCAAAGCTTTTGCAAGAAAGAATTGAAAAATTGGAATAAATTAAGAGAAAAGAATTTTGCAAACCTGAAACAAGCTAAACAACATTGTTTACTTTGGAGCACGCTGCTGATCAAATTCCAGACATATACTTTTATATGTGGATTATCTACAAGCCAAGAAGGAATTTCAGTATCTCCAAAAAAAAATTATTTCAATGGTTTTAGACAACAAGCTAAAGTTTCATGGTTACAACAAGGTGATACAAAATTTAAATTCTTTTACTCACGCATTACAAACCGTAGATACTTTAATCATATTAGGGCATTGATTGATCAAAATGGTAATCTACTTTCCAAATCAGATGAAATAGAGTTGAGGCCATTAATTATTTCACTGCTATGTTTAATGGTTCAAATTCATATGATTTCCCTAATTTTCGATCTATCTCTACAGTTAATGAACAAGGGTAGCAATTTTTAATGAAGGAAGTGGTTCTAACCGAAATCAGAGATGCTTTATTTTCTATTCATAATGGTTCTAGTCTAGGACCAGATGGAATTAATGCAGAATTTATGAAATTTCACTAGGAAGATTGAAAAATGATTTACTTGCTGTCGTTTCAGATATTTTCAAATCTGGTAAATTTCCTAAATCATTATATCATACATTCATCACCTTGATTCCTAAGAATGAGAGACCAACAGAAATTGCACACTATAGACCAATATAATGTTGTAATGTTTATTACAAAATTTTCTCTAAAGTGCTAAGCAATAGATTAAAACCTTTTCTGCCTTTTCTCATATCAGAAAATCAAAGTGCAATTATAAAGGGCAGATATATATATATGTATAGGTGACAATATCTTGTTGGCTCATGAATTATTATGTGACTTCAAGAAGAAAGGCATGCCAAAATTATGTGTTAAGGTGGATTTACAAAAAGCATATGATAAGGTTAATAGGGAATCTATTTGTTTCATTATCTCTCAAATGAAATTTCCTACTCATTTTGTAAATCTAATCTATGAATGCATGCCAACTGCAACTTTTTCAATCATTATTCAAGGCACTCCAAAATGGTTTATAACATCTTCTAGAGGGATTCGATAGGAAATCCATTATCTCCCTATTTATTTGCAATTGCTATGCAATACTTCTCTTACTAAATGGATGAAGCAACTTTCAATAAAGCATTCTAGCAAAGTTTTCATTTTCAGCCTGTTATATCTCATTTATTATACACAGATGACTTGATGATATTTGGAAAATCATCAACTCAAAATACTTATTCTTTGAATTTGATATTTCAGAAGTTAAGTGCACATGTAGGTTTGAATGTAAATTCTTCTAAAACAAAAGTTTTTTCAGTGCATCAGTAAATAATTCTAAAGATATTCTAAATATACTAGGTTTTGATCATGGGTTTTTTGCCTATTAAATATTTTGGAGTGCCTATTTCTTCTAACTATATTCACTATTCAGAGTGTAATTCATTAATACAGTGTGTGTAAAATAAAATTCAAGGTTGGGAAACAAAGTTATTTAACTTTGCAGGTAGAGATGACTTAATTAACATAGTTCTAACACCTATCATTCTATACTGGCTTTTCATATATCAAATCCCATAGTATACATTAGATAAATTTCAATCACTTTGCTCTGACTTTTTCTGGGAACGTTCAACACACAAAATGGCATGGAGTACTTTATGCAAACAAAGGAAGAAAGGGGAATTGGTCTTAAGAATTTTCCCAATCTAAAAAAAGTGGCTTGTACCAAACTTTTATAGAATTTTTTATCTAATTCTTCTTTGTGAAGTAAATGGGTACATAGCAGATATTGTAAAGATAATGATTTCTAGTTAATTGCAATTGATAAAAATGCTTCATCAACATGGAAATCTTTACTAAGGCTTTGAACTAATTCAAAGCAATTATTCAATAAAACTATTTCTAAAGGTAAGGAAACTTAGCTATGGTTCGAGCCCTGGATCAACTGCCAATTCATCGTAGATTTACTTGGTTTTGATAGACTGCATTTGATTGGCAATGCTGAATAGAAAGTAAATTCCATCCTTAGAAATGAAGTTTTTGAACCAGAGATCCTCCATACAACCAAAGAGTTAATAAATGAAATTATCTCTATCCCCACTTATCCTAATAGAATTCATGACTCATATGAATGGTGTGAAGGTGATTATTTTCATTCCATTAAGCCTGGGATTATGCGAGGTCTCATGAAGCTACTGACTCTACATATTCGGTTATATGGCATAAGAAAAATAGTAAGAGGATGTCTTTTATCACATACCTAGCAGTTTTGGGAAGACTCAATACCAAAGGTTGGGTTCTTTATTTTGGTAATGTGGCAAATATCATGTGTCCATTGTGTGATAATCATCCAGAAACTATCCAGCATATCTTTTTTCAATGTGACAACGCGACTTTCATTTGGATTTCTTTTAGGGAGAAATTGCTTCTTCCACTTACTCCTAAATAACACTTGAGAAATGAGGCGAGATTTCTTCATTCCAATTTCAAATCAAATGATCAAGTAAGGGATTTAGCATGCAATGCATTCACTACTGTTGTATATTTCATTTGGAAAGAAAGAAATTTAAGAGTCTTTCAAAATCGAAGTACCCACTCAGTATTAAAGTTAATGCAAATTGAAAGGGAAATCTCGCTTTTAGTTTGAAATAATCGGAGTAAGACACTTCATAATCAGAGAAACGTTAAGGTTTAAGATCATTGGGGGATTGAATTAATGGACACAAGATAGATTTGGAGAAGAGAATTGGATTTTTAGCATTTTAGATTTTGAACTGTTGGGCATTTTTGGGCTGGGTTGGTGATTTTTTTTTCTTGAGTAGTTATATATGCTTTGTTATGTTGTATTTATGGAAGTTTTATACGGTTAGTACTCTTTTTTCCTATAAGGCACCCATCTATGTTAGGGGGATTACAGGGTTTTAACGAGGCATATAAAGGAATCTGAAAGAAAAATGTTCATATATAGGTGTGAAGCCCCAAAAATGTCCACATAATATCTCAAAGAAATCTCAGTTCTATAAAAGAATATCACATTCTAAATTATACAGCTATTCACAAGAAATGATATCACCTATCAAATCAACACAAAATTGATAACACATTATCAAAACACAAATTGATATCACATATCAAAACATAATCCCAAGAAATGATATCAGCCATCAAATCAGAAAAATTCCAGAAATCAATAATTAGAAATCCAGAATATCACAAAAAGGGGAAAAAGGCCTATCATAAGACGAGAGCTCGAAGACTCCCTAATGCATGTATCACAAGGTGAGACGTGATCTCTAGGTAGCTAACCTATAGTTTTTGAGATGTAGCTCCATAAGACAGTCCGAAGAACATGGGTCGCGACCCTGCCGGATTCGTAGATAGAAGAAAGATAAATCCACAAAGTCACAGGAAAATATCACCATTGATCTAAAGAAGTGTAAATTACTCTAAGCTAGTAGATATAGGAGTTAAGCTACATGTCCCATAACCACACACTCTACTCGAATGTTTACAAACAATTTGTATATTACACTAATAAAACACACTATGATCATTACCGCAATTTCAATCGAACGAGTTCAAGAATTAACCGTCAAAGCAAACAAAGCATTTCATATGCTCATTTTACTAAGGCGTTTAATTAGATTTCTCATATGAGTGAGGAAAAGGTTTATATAAATATACACTAGTAGATCGAAAGAAGTTCGTAAAATGACTTTGTATGAAAAATAGGGTTAGAAACCATTTTAATAAATGCTTTGGTATCTACTAATAATATAAAACCTTTTATAGTTTGTACTGAAAAATTTCATAAAATATTGATCTAAATAATATTCGATCTCAAAATTCACGTTTTAATAACGTAAAACATATCTCGTAAATAACAATTATAAGTTCTTTCACAATAAATATATCAAAAGTTCATTAAATCGAGCTGTTGAAATTAACGAATTAGAGCAACTGAGAAAACACAGGACAAGAGAAAACGAGCCGGAACTCATCCAAGAAAAAGCCTGGAACATCCTAAAATGTTGACCGTGGTCTACACTTGTTAACAACAGAATAAAAGGTTCAGACATCTAAACCCTAAGGCCAGATATTTGAACCATAAGGTTAGACGTCTGACATTGTATAGAACTCAAAACAACGAACCAGATCAGACGTCTGAGCTTTGTTTTCAGACGTCTAAACATTTTAGGTGTCTGGACTAAGGTTCCAGACGTCTAACTTGATGTTCGAGTCAAAAATTGACCCAGGATCAAATGCCTGACCCTATGTTTCAAACGTATGACCTGTTACCAATCAGAAAACAAAGAGAGAACTCTTCGATTGGAGAGTTCCGGCAACTCCGGACTTCCCATAACGACTCCAAATGTTTAGTGAGGTCACATACACTCTCTAATGCACAAAAACAACACGCATTAACACTCATTCAAGATATTCCAAAGATTTGCTTTCAAAACACCAAAAGGAGAAAATTCATACAACCAAACCAATTTGCTCAATGTAGACACATATAAAAGTGCCAAGGGCACACATGCCAAGGGCACACATGCCAAGCTTATTAGCTTGATTACATAGAAGTGAGTTCCCAAGAACTCACTTTTGATTATTAGATGCAAGGAAAGGCACTAAACCAAACAAGATCAACGCTCTTTAACCAAATCTCTTGAATCTACAATCTAAGAGCATATTAAAAAAATTCCTAAAAGTTAGTTTCTAGAAAACATAATAATTGAAGAGGAGTTGAGTTGGAGACGATAGAGAGTGAGCTTACCTAAACTTCTCTTTGAATTAGCACTTGATTTCTACAAGAATAGGATTCCAAAGATCAATCTAGGGTTTATGAATTTTAATTCACATTCCCTTCCCCCATTTCTATTTTTGTTGAAGTAATAGGTACAAATGAAGGAGAGTGTGTCAAGTGGGATATACGGAAGTGGGCTAATGGGTTATATCTACTAACCCAAGCCCCTACCCGAAGTCCTAAATTTCACTAACTCCAAACATATCAATGTTTACAATTTTAAATAACGTAAATGGCATTTTGAACTCAATGGAAGTGGTCTCGAGTCCAGATTCATCCGTTTACAAAAAGCTAAAAATATCAGGTTTTAAGCTGAACTCAAGATACTATATTAAAATAAGTCTCTTAATTAAATAATAGTAAATTATGCGGATTGTTACACGAGGATTTACATGTAGCCTCGATTTACCACCAATATGTCATACCCTAAATATCTTCACTATCCAAGCCACCAACATGGATTAGTTCCGGTCCATCGAGCATGGACCGGTGTCGTCCATGTACTTAGTGAGATTTGACATGAAATTTTTCATGTTGCCTCCCTTCGTTATTCAGAGCTCCTCTACAAAGTTTCGTCTAAATCCAATCATCTGAAACTCTGATTTGATTTGTTCATCAAAACTAAGATCTACGACACACAATTTTAACAAATAATTAAAGAAATGCATTCAATTCAATCAAAACAAACAGT
Organism: Allium sativum; assembly: GCA_030737875.1. NCBI lineage: Eukaryota > Viridiplantae > Streptophyta > Magnoliopsida > Asparagales > Amaryllidaceae > Allium > Allium sativum. The sequence continues at coordinate 385,368,756 of CM060915.1, forward strand.
GATTCATCAAATCTTGGGCATACAGTCATGCATATATCATTAAAATAAATAAATCATAAAACACTATATCTAACATATTCGTATTTCATCCGTAACTTTTTCATGTGAACTCCGTTCGCGAAACTCCAAATATGAAAGCTGACCGTAATTCCGAAACGAATGCAACGGTTAAAGTCTCGCGGCCAAATTCCATCATTTTCATGAATTCCTATTTTTGAAATTCTAATAATTAATTTATATCGCCAAAATTTCTGGTTGTTACAACTTTGGTCATACTGTCATGCATATATCAAAAAAAAAAAATCATAAGACAACAGATCTAACATAATTTGGATCAAAACATATTCAGGAACATGATTAATCTAACTTCTTGCCGGTTTAGATGACTAAATCCTAAGACGTCTAAATTAAACACATGTGATTAGGTCTAAGGTGAAATTAACATATATGATGTGAATCAATCCTAATTTAACTCATATAATCGGTAGCTTCCATGTGAGAGTTATCTACCTCTCACTTAATCCTTGTGCCAATGAAAATTCAATGAAATCAGATCTGAACAATGATGAAAAACCTCCAAATTAATGCAATTTGATGTGATATAATTTTCCCAAATGATGATCTGGCCTCTTAATGCAGCCCATGATGAATTAAAATGAAATGGATAGAGAAATTAGGGTTTGGTTGAATCAGGAGAATTATGGATACAAGCCTAGACGTTTGAATGGAGAGAAAAAACTTAATTCTCTCCCCAAACCCCTCTATTTGTAGTTACAGTTCATTAGCCTAACGGGCTTCATTGATCAACCAATTATAGCTAATTAGTCTGCTTAGCAGAAACCAAAACAGAACAAAAAAAGATTTCTCCTAAACCGTTGAACAAAATCCTTTGTGTGACAACTCTACATAATTGACAACAACCATTATCATCCAATAAGACCAATTTTAGCAGTAATTCGATCCCTATCAAAAGTTTTAGCCAAAACAATATTCATATGGTAAAATGGCTACAATTAATTTGGTAAAAGTCATGGACATGTCTCACATCACCATGAACAACATATAAAAATTTAGAAATGATCTTACTACTAGGGAATTTAATATAATTATTCTATGATTCCGCGATACGTAAAATACGGGTCGTTACATTCAGTTAGAAAGAGAACGAGAAATATTGCATCTAAACGAAAAAGTCAATGATCTTTCACTATCGAGACACCGGATGAGGGAAAATGCATATTGGAATTTTATTTTGCTTGTTGTAGATCACGATCACTTAACTCTTGATGGGTCTTTCAACTACTTGAGAAGAGGCTGCGTGGAGCCATAGCTATGGAGAAAACGACAGATTAAATGGAATATTTGTATTGTAGGCCTAACTAAGCCGTCCTTTACAGATATAGAAACCCCCAACTGAGTTTCGTACACGGACGGACCTTGTTAGTGAAGCTCGGGTAGTAGACAATATGAGCACTTGTAAATCCATAATGTACGCACTCAATGCTACAATATGGATGCATAAGCATTAAAGCAAACTAACACGGATGTAGTTTCACGTTTACTTATAAAACTACGGAGCATTTGTATTGCATGACTAATAAAGTTGTCCTTTATAGATGTAGTTGCACTACTTTTTTGTAGCGAGATGACAGATTTCTTTCAAGAAGGATACGGAGGGTAATATGGGTAGTACCTAGGACCAAGGCAGTCTTTCGGGCATATGGATATATATATATATATATATATATATATATATATATATATTGACTACTAGGTTTGTTCTACTTGGGAGTATAACATTTACGCACCAAGGCGAGAGTATTTTAAACCCATATAACCTAATATAATTAAAATGGAAATAGACCGTTATATGTAGTATCAAGCATATAAGTTTATAATCTTTCCATTCACCATAAGTTAATTTTGACCCCCTTCTCATGACTTCTACAAGTTAGATGGACGACTTTGATTATTCGGCTTAGAGACACTTCTTTAGAAAGTGTCAATAACATAGTAATATATATCTATCATTATATTTTAATCATTTTTATTGCGAGTTTCTTATTTGAGCTCTGATATAATTATCTTTGCCTATTTGCAGGGTACCTTATACCTAACTCGGGCTTCTTTGAACTTGGACGTTATCATTTTAGAAAAACCGTGGCTCGTTGGTGTTTGATTTTTTACATTTGTTTTCACAGCCTAGATTTAATGGTCCTAAATAAACAATGAGTGAACATATTTGTATTTCCAAAATATAAATATATTACATTTATATACTTAAATCAATATAGAAAATCGACTTTTTAAAGAGACGACATATGAAAAGAGTTCGATGGCAGTTTATTACCATCAGATTAGGATTACGGGAATCCAAGAGTTGTAAGTTCCTAATGTAACCATGGTATGATATGTACATTAGGTTTGAAATTAAACTGGAAATTCATATGTTTGTATTTGGAAATTGATAGTTATTTCAGATTAGTGAGTGCGACAATAGTGCCTTAGAATGTATAGAAGCATATGAGAGAAAATGGACTAGAAATATATATATATATATGTATGTGTGTGTATATATATGTATATTGCGATTAAGTGGTGCTAGAACTAGATTTCAGTTCAAATATGGATAAATTGAGGAATTGGTATAAAACGCAGTCAGATTGATAGGAATGATTTTGTGGAAATACTTAGAAAGGGAGTGGAAATTAAGAATCCACTATGAGTCTAGCACCATAATTAAACTTTTAAGAACTTGAAAATTAGAGATTTTTGAATAGTTTCCGAGCATTGAATTTAAAATTTTACAACTTAAAATTTTACTAGCTTAGTTATGGAGAGTTGTATTAAAATAATTTAAAAAAAAGAAAGGAAAATCGTTTTTTTTTAATATACATATATATATATATATATATGTTTGTGTGTGTGTGTGTTCTACAGGATTAGACAAACAAATGGAAAATGACGCTAGAATTATGGAAGTAATTCTAGAAAACTCTATTCTGTTGAATTGGAATAGTGTATGTATTTATAGTAAAAAGCTTAGAGTAGTGTAACCAAAACTTTAAAAGACAACGCAAATTTAGGATGAAAAAAATAGAAATTTTCTTAAATAACATGGATTATGACTTATTTTTATTCATTAGGATAGGTAAATTGTGACATGAGTTTTTATGAACCAACATGTTTGTTAGTAAGTGTATTTTTTCAAGTAATAAGGAATGCACAATAAAAGAGATGCACGAAATACAAGCAAAATACCCCATATTTTGTGCTACCTATTTTAATAAAGAAAATAAAAAAACAAAATTTTATTTTTTATTTTACACAAAATGCAAAATCTTCGTGAGAAAGATTCATAGATACTTAGTCTTAATAGTTCCTCTTGAAAAAATAACTATAATAAGTAACTCTAATGTGATAAAGTGCATAACCATTTGATATATATATATATATACTATATATATATCATGTGTAGTGATGAAAAGATATAAAATTTGGATTGTCATTATAGAAAGCTTTTAGAATGGAATTAAGAAAAAAAGTGAGAAACGGTTAACATTTAGAATGCATGGAATGGTATGCAAAAGTAAGGAAACAAAAATGGATTGAAAAAGAGAAAGTTTTGGGTTCTTACAAATAAATAATGGTACAAGTTATAACTGAGAAATGATTAATCTGTTAGTATAGTATTGCGTCATGAATAAATAAGGAATATTGAATTTTGATCTATTATGATATTTGAGACCTGGTCATGTGGGATTGAAGTAATAGGTAAACCTCTGTTAGCCTGCTTTGTGACCAGGCTACCCAAAGCCAGGGACTTGGGTACGAGCTTACATTGATTGGCGATCACTTGAGTGGAGTGATAGAAATCTGCAAAACTTGAATTATTCATGCAAATGTCACCGGATCGGATCCCCCATTCGGATCAGATCGGATCCCTCCTTTCGGATCGGATCGGATCCCCCTCCCCGGATCGGATCGGAGTACCCTCTACCCGAACCGCCTGAAGTATTCTGCACAGAAGTGCGTGCAGGCATTCTGCTCGAACAACCGGTTCGGTTCGGATCCGATCCGACTGGACCTGCTTCTGCACACGGAGTTTGACCTCTTCTCTTGGCATAACCGACTCCTACAATTGCGGATCGGACTCCACTTGGCAAAGCACGACCTGGTAACCACTTTTCCACGTTCTCCACTACTTCTGAGATCTCCTCCGGTCACGCCACATGGCCCATCCGAACCGGAACCGCCCAGAGCTTCTCTACGGCTATAAATACACCACAACATGGCCATTTGAAGGGACTTTTGGCATTTCATTCATTCATGGTAGCCATGGCTGAATTCCCCCACCAATAACCACCTTCTTCTCCAATGAAAATCAATGAATTCGGAGAGAATTATTCATTGTATTTGAGCGATTGAGTGATTAAATTCCTTGTAATTGTAATCCATGAATGAAATGAGAAACTATGAAGTGGATGTAGGCTTGTTAACGCCGAACCACTATAAATCTCGTGTCTCTACTTGATTTTTTACGTTTTAGATTATTATTCCTCGCAAATCCTAGACAATTGGGTGTTAGTGCCATTTTTTGGTCTAACAACCTCTATCATGGGGACTAGGATACAAGCCCAACTAGACTTAGAGTTTGAGAGGTCCAATAGTATGTAGAGACTATCTAGGTGATAGATATAGGCCTAAGAGGATAATGTGTAGGAAGCCTTTGGAGGAGGTTTCTAGACTGTCTTAGAGACAGATACCCGAGCTAAAACCAAGTTTAATAGATATCTCCTGATTTAGGATTTGTGTTTTCTTTACATTTAGTAATGTGTACCTATACATAAATCAGTTTTACTAAAACATTCTTTTTCATGTTTCCATAACGATCACTCTAATAAAAAGTAGACAATGAGCATAACTAATAAAGTCTAACAAAAAAAGAAACTGGAAAGAAAACGACAAATCTAAGAATGAATATAAAAGGCATGTATAGTATTAAGAAATGAAAATTTTGAAGAGAAGAAGAAATTCTTCCATAAAAAGTTTGGGAAAACTAAAAAGAACTTTTTTTTCTAATGTAAAATGTAACTGGGAAGAATAAGATTTTTGAAAAGCTCTGAGTAAAGCTCCAAATACAGATAAAAGGATGCATAAAAGTAAAGCGTAAAATGTGGAATTTTCCATTTTATACCTTTCTTTAATATAAGAAATCAAGTTTGGAAAATTAGGATATTTCGAAATTTGTATATTAAAAATTGTATGGTAGACTTTATGTAACAACCCGGAGAATCTGAGCCAATTTAAAAATTTTAATTTGGCTATTTATTGGATTTTAAATATTTAAAATAAATTATTTTAAACATTAACGACGAAAAGTATGTTTGAATTGATGTTTGAAAATAAATATAATTATTTTAATTATAAACAAGGCCTGAAAAGGCGCGGTAGTTTCAAAATTGGAATTCAAACTTTGACTGACTGTACCGGGTGCAAAATAAAACGGATATTAGTGAAACCAAAAATATTTAAATCTGTTAGTGAATATCTTTCTAATGAATATGAAAAATCGAAGTTTCATAGCGGGAATCAAAAGTTATGGCCAAATGAAATTTTAGAAAGGTCGCTATAGAGAATATATAGCCCTTGAAAATAGACATTTCGCAAACGACCTCAGAATTCGACGAAACCACTTTTGTTGGATCCGGGATGTCAAATTATTGCTAGGTTTCAAATTTCATAATTTTTGAAGTTAATATGTGAGCATGGCAAAGGAAAATGTGTTTGGTCAATCGACCTGAAAATGGCCATTTTTCAAACGGTCTCAGAATTCAACGAAACTAGTTTTGTTAGGACCGTATCGTCAAAACATAGCTAGATTTCTTTTTCTGGAATTTTTAGAATCAGTATGTAGCCCCGGCAAATTGAAATGTACGTTCAAATCGAATATTAAATGTTTTATATTTTAATTTGAAGGAAAACTGACTGAAACAATTGAATGGGCATGCGAAACATATCCCATTGCGTTCGCAATGGGGATATTTACCAGGGACGATAGTCGTTGGGTTTGGATAGGAGTTAGTATATGAAGAGGGGTATTTTAGAATTTAAAATATATATAAATAAAATAAAAAATCCCATTGGCCACTCAAACTTTCTCTCTCCCCGTAATCGATTCAGGCGTACGGCGGAAAAAGCTCTCGTGCTTCTCTCCTCGTTTTCTCCTCCTCCACGCAATAAAATCAGGAGCTCCAGTTGAACTTTTTGAAGAGCTCTCTCTTCTCTTCAAATCCATACCCATTGGAGATTTTTTTTCGTGGCTTGTAGCTCACGAATCACCTCGCCAAAGTTGGCGACTTCAGACCGCCATCGCCAGAGGCAATCGATCACCGCCGCACCATCGCGCGTGGGTGCACCTTCCCGTCCTCCTTGACACTGTACAACCTGATCGTCTCCAGGCGCAACGGACTGAAGCGAAAATCCAAACCTAGTTTTGAATCAAAATAGAAAGGTACAACCTTTATTTTATTTAAACAGTTTATAGAACTTTAAAGCGCTACGGTTTTTGATTTCATTGTAAAAATCATATTTTTTCTCGTTTGTTGACGAAATCTAGTGAAACAAGAGACAGTGGACTCGTGCGGACGTCTTCTACATTCTAGAAGAGACCGGATATTTTTCTGAGCCTTCTGCTATTTTTGGAGGAGTGGAATCCAATATGAGATTTCTAATTTATAAATGATATGGAAAACAACGATGTATAAATTATATAGTCGATGTATGAGTTATATAAGCGTTGTACACCTCATGTATCAGCGTTGTATAAATTGTACGTTCGATGTATAAGTTATATATGCGTTGTAAAAATAATATATGCGTTGAAATAAATTGAAATGATATTGAAGTGAAATCGAAATATAGTTATATACGTATATCTATATATATATATACACACACTCCCCTTGTCCACAGACCATGGACGATATATAATGGTTGTGATATTGTTTGGATTATTGGTTGATGTGAAATTTAGTGAATATCATGAATGGTTGATTTGAAATGATTGATTGTGATTGAAATCCCAATAGGATTAGTATATGGGAAAATTCGTCTGTGTACGAACTAGATATTGAAAATCCCCATTGTCAAAAGTTGTGAGGCTTTAAGGTTGAGCGAGGAGCCATACTCGGGACGGTGCCGGTTTTAACTATCCTGACGTAATGCTGCCGAAATTTTCAATAATATTCATGTATAGAATTAAATTCATGTGTTGAAACCAAATTCATGTGTTGAAACCAAATTCATGTGTTGAAACCAAATTCATGTGTTGAATAGAAATTCATGTGTTGAATAAATTCTTTGAAATATAAAAATAACATTTTTACCTTATGTATTAAGTATATAAAATAATCATGTTTTGAAATAAATTGTTTTACAATAAAAATCACATTTTTATTACATATATATAAACTATAGAATTATTTTCATGTGTTGAAACTATATTCATGTGTTGAATAAAAATTCATGTGTTAAATGAAGTTCATGTGTTGAATAAGTTCTTTGAAAGATAAAAATAACATTTTTATTATATATATAGACTATATAAGATATTAGTATTTTAAATAAATTGTTTTAACACCAAAAATAACATTTTGACCTTATGTATGAACTATATAAAATAATCGTGTTTTGAAACAAATTGTTTTACAATAAAAATCACATTTTTATTATATATGTAAACTATAGAAAATATTCATGTGTTGAATAAAGGACTAGAATGATAAAAATCATATTTTTATCATATGTATGAAGTCGAAAGCATTCATGTGTTGAATATATAGATTGAACGATAAAATCTACATTTTTATTGTGAATATGAAGTGCTAAAAATATTCATGGGTTGAATAAAGATTTTTGATGATATAAATATCATTTTTATCAAATATATGAAGTGAATATGGTTTTGAAATCGAAGAATGGATTATATTTATATATATATAAATGTAATTAAAATATATTGAATAACAAAGCTGCAGTTTGTGTTTTGAAACCGTGATTTCAAACGATTAGTGCGGGAGATCCGACCATCGGATTTTCCCGAAACCGAAACCGTTCGGTTCGCCTTGGAAATATCTTTCCAACGACACCCACTTTGTAAAGATCCAACGGTTGGATTGTCTGGAATGTTTAATTCAAATATGAAGAAAAACAGCTTCAGAATCGATTATATATATATATAAATATAATTAAATTAAATCGAATAACGACGCTGTAGTTCGTATTTTGAAATCGTAACTTCAAACGATTGTACTGGGAGATCCGACCATCGGATTTTCCCAAAACTGAAACCGTTGGTTCGTTTTGGAAAGATCTTTCTAATGATATAAAATTTGTGAAGATCCAATAGTTAGATTTTCATATATGTGTAAATCAAATCTGAAGAAAAACAGCGCCACGGCCGCGTTATGGCCTGAAGCGTCGTTTGAGTGAATTGGATATTTTTAAATAAATAAAAATAGCAATAAATTGTGATAAAATATTATAAACAATATGGAATGGAAATAAACTGAATATGCTCGGTTTATGTGATATTTGATGGTTGAATGTGTTTGGAGTGGAAATTACATTAAAGAACAGAATTATTGATGTCGAATAATTTAACCATTGAAATAAGTTGATTTGAAATTATAAATATACGTGAATTATTTGAAAAGTCCGAGTTAATTCTCATTTCAAATAATTGATCGACGATTAAAGTTCGAAGATATGAAGACGATGCAAGGCCATGATCTTCACGTCGAATGGAGTGGTGCTACTGATGCTCATGATAGGAGTAGCTACCTTGAAGGGGCTGAAGTAGTAGCCGTCCGGACGTACTTGTTGATTGTACGGATATGCGAGGTATTGAGTGCCTCCGGTTTCGTTCAGACCCAGAACGAACTTGTAAATGGACTGTGTGTCTGACATTGGATTTTGTTCTGTGCTGATTGATATCTATTAAATATATATCTGTTTGGCGGCGGAGAATTTATTCTCTTGCTTAACGCCCTTCTCTGAGACGTACGAGCTCAGAGGTTGTATATCGATGGACATCAGTCGCATGGAGTGAATTGCCAGTGTGGCACGCGTAAGTGGCAATTGATCAAGGCTTCTGTTGAAAAGCAAAGTCTTGTGGTTGATGATTAAAGCATGGTCCGTGTGACGTAGCTTTGTGTATAACCTGGATTCGCGAGCCTCACACCTCGGTATGAGTCAAAAACGGGATAGTGACTGCAGGGAGAGCACGACGTTTCTTTCTAGCTATGGTGGTGTCAGTGACCTACCAGCCCTGACATTTATATACTTTTCACCTGTGTGGTTGTTGGAATGCGAGGCGCCTCAGATATAGGTCTGTTAGGACCGGGAAACGTGTGCTCAGGAATAACTAATCCTCCAAAGTTAGGTGAGGACCGGCCCTGAAGATCCAAGGATCATAGTGGGGTCCTGAGACATTTGCTAGAGTGTCTCGAACAGAGAGGAGCTTGCCCCTTGCCTCGACTAATGATGGAAATCCAAGTTCTAATACGTGATAGTGCGGTTTTATTTGTAGAACTTAGTATGGCGATATAGTGGTATGGGTCATTCATGCCACCTAGGATTGATATTTATGATTGAAATTGTTTTGACACTATACATTTATAATAGTTTCAAATAATGTGTTTTTAACGTATCAAGCATGCTTTGGCTATTATAAGGTAAAAACCCTATCCTCCGGCTTGTGTTGCATTGTGTGATGGGACCTGGGTCTTATAATAGCTTAATTTTTCTTTACTTAGCATTGCGCTGTTTGTTTTATGCACTGGTATTCTTGGGAGGAAACCCGTTCCGTGTTATACGGCGTGGTCCCTTGATTTACCGAACTTTAAAATAAAGATTAATAACTGTTTTAGTTCTCACACCAGTCCCATGACTGACCTGGAGTTTATTATTTTAACCTAAACTCTGGGTGCCCTTATTTTCGACACGGGCAGCTAGTAGTTTTGGTTTTGCAGATTTATTTTCACAGGATCCTGATTTACAGTTGGAACGATGCTCGGAAAGCTGTGTATCCGTGTATTACTTTCAGTTGTGCTTTTTATTATTTTTCCGCTGCTATGTAATTTATTGTAATCTATGATATTCATCGAATGTATTTTATTTATTTATACTCTGTATATTCTTGTATCTAATAGAATTGTTGTAATAACAATGAAATGTTCTTCCGTCTACGTTCTGATTTGTCCTGTCCTCAACGCAATCCGCGCTTTCCTTCACGGGGAAGTTCGGGTCGTGTTAGTTTGGTATCAGAGCTTTGGTTTACAGAGCTCGAGAACAAGACACATTAGAACCGAACGAAAAAATTCATCAGATATTGGTTTAGTAATATCCAATTAGAATGACTCGTTAGAGATGGGATCAGTAGTATCCTAGAACGAGTGTGAAGAGTATATTTTTCAAATGAAAACAATATTGTTTTGAAAATTTAAACCCTTTTTTACGTACTTGAATATTTATTTATTTTGAATTTGGACAATCCAATATATAAAGATTTCGTGTATATGCGTCATGAACGTATATTCGAAGTTTTAATATACTGGATAGATATAGAATCACACTCTAATCGCCCGGAGATGATGTTGATAATGACCATGGCATCATCAATATTTATGTTCGTGTTTCGAAGGTGTGATTTCTATATATTTCCATTAGACTGGCGTGAGAACCAAAATTAGGTAGGATTATTTGTTGTGATTTGGCATCAAAACATGATTTTCTGTATATGTATCAAAATTATGAATTTGAAACTCTAATTCACTAATTGATTGATGTTTGTGTTGTTTGTTTAATAATTTTGAACCATTTAGCCTAATAGAATCGAATATTGAAATATATTGAAAATTGGTCGCATTTGCTTGCATATACATGTACATACATTGAACATGTCATAGCAAGGAGGCTAGAGCAGAAGAATAAAATTGTTTGCCCGACAAATAGGTACATATTTACTATAATTTACTATTTTGTTTGGGTGATGATGATTTTATGAGCCGCTTGGCTTTTTCTTTTTCTTTTTGAGATCAGAGGGCCTATATGGCAATTTCGGGATTTTCCCGGTGCTACCGGTGCAGGGGAGGTTATGGCGAAATTTTTCGAAAATTTAGGGTGTCAGCCAAATTTTTGAAAAATTTGAAAAGTTCTTAGAAACTGAAAAGTTGAAGAACTTAAGCCGTAGTCAAAATAATGAAAGTTGAGTTGGTTTGTAAAACAACTTTCGGCTTCATTCCTTTTCGGGGACGAAAAGTTTTAAGTAGGGGAGATTGTAACAACCGGGAATTGCGAGCCAGTTTAAAATTTTTATTTTGGCAACTTCGATGAATTTTGAACATTTAAAATGAATTATTTTAAATAATATCGACGAGAAATTTATTTTGAATATATTTAGAACGCATATATTATATAGATCGTCGTTAGAATATAAATAATTATTTATAATTATAAAAGGAATTGAAAATGGCGCGGTAGTTCGATAATTCGATTTCAAATTTCAATTAAACATACCGGGTGCAAAATAAACCGGATTTTGGCGAAACCAAAAATATTTGAATCTATTTGTGAATATCTTTCCAACGAATCTGAAAAATCAAAATTTCGTAGCGGAAATCAAAAGATATGTCCAGTTGAAAATTCAGAATAGTCGCTATGGAATTTCGACCCTTAAAAATAGCCATTTTGCAAGCGACCTCGGATTTCGACGAAACCACTTTTGTTGGATCCGTGATGTCAAGTTGTTGCTAGGTCTCAAATTTCGCAATTTTTCGATTCAATATGTGAGCGTGGCAAAAGAAAACGCGTTTGACCAGTTTCAGTTGATTTTAATCGACTGGAAAATGGCCATTTTTCAAACGGTCTCAGAATTCGATGAAACTACTTTTGTTAGGACAGTATCGTCAATACAAAGCCAGAAAATATTTTTATGGAATTTTCTGAATCAGTATGTGGCCCCGGTAATTTAAAATACGCATTCAAATTCAATGTATAGAGTTATATGTTGATTTTGACGAAAACTGGTCGAAACGATCGAATCAGCTTACGATACATATCCCATTGTGTTCGGAATGGGGGTAATTAGCTATGGACGACAGGCGGTGGGCCTCGTTTAGAGGTCAAATGAAAAAGTCAACTTTTTGAAAATAAATAATTAAAAAAATAAAACTCTCTTCCCTCTCTCCCCTTATCTCCTCTCACCCCCCCCCCCCCGATTCATTTTCAAATAAAAAAAGAAGAAGAAAAGGCGCAGCCGCCGCCCCCTGGCGATCGCCACCCCGACGCACCGCCCTCCCCCAGACACCCTCCGCCTCAGCCCCTCGAACCCGCCTCTTCCTCCACCCTCCTTCTTCTCTTCTGCGCCCCCCTTCCAATCGATCCCTCACAAAAAATCGCAACCTCGCCTGGGCCCCACCGCCGGCACTGGCCATCGCGCGTCCCCCCAGCAGCGCCTCGACCTCCACGCACCCACCTCCGACGCCCCAAGTCCCCAATCGCCACCTCAGCGCAGTAAACTCCCCCCCCCCCTCTGAAAAGAAACATTGTAAGTTTTATTTAAATGTTATTTTAGTTTGTTTTAGTTTATTTCAAACTTTTAGTTTAGTTTATTAGGATTAAAAACTGATTTTTCTTTTATATAAAAATCGGTTTCTTTAGTTGATAAAAATTTGATTTTTAATTTCGGAAAGACCGGATTTTTAATTTAGTAAAGATCGGATTTTAAATTAGTAAAGATCGGATTTTAAATTAGTAAAGATAGAGTTTTTATCATAATAAAGAAAGAATTTTTATCTATATAATAGCATTGTAAAGATAGGATTTTTGCTTGTGGAAAGATTTGATTTTTAGAAAGAAAAGTAGAGATGATTAAAAATATATTTTTTATATTATAGAAAGGTTAAAAATATAATTTTTATATAGTAGAAGTATTAAAAATATGATTTTTATATAATAGAGAATATAAAAATATAATCTTTATAGATATAGCAAAATAAAAATCTGATTTTTATTATATATGTGTTGCATTAAAGATGTGATTTTTATAGTGATGAAATAAAAAGGCGAAATCTTTATATTTGAAAAGGCGAAATCTTTATATTTGAAAAGGCGAAATCTTTATATAGAGAATAGCGTGATAAAAATATAATCTTTATTATTTGAACATCTATGTAAAAGTAGAATTTTTATATACATAGCAACAATATAAAAATGTGATTTTTATATATGTAGTGGCTACGGGCAACGAAAGTGACAAAAGGCGAGAACGACGAAGATTTCTACATAGGAAGAGTCGTGGTATTGGATTATCTAGTCGGTGAGAACTCCTCACTTTAAATTCCTTTTTCTAGTTATAAATATATATACTAGGATGTAGACGGTGCTTAGTAGCACCCGACACCCGTCGTCCACAGACCATGGACGGCTTGTATGCTTGTTTGATGTGTTGTGAAATTTGTTTGTGATGTTGATGTGAAATCGATAATAAAATGTAGATGGTTGAAGTAAATTAATTATCGTTAAAAATATAATTTTTAACGTGAATGTGAATAAATAAATATTTATAAACAAATCGGTCGATTTGTTTATATACACTGATTTGACTGATATTGATTGGGTCGATAAATTTTACACATCGCCTAACTGCACAAATAAAAATCTGTGTTTGTTGATTTGAAACCCCACATGGGTATTGGGATGAAATACGGCATACACTAATCCCAATAATTAGTTGTGTGTCGATCGTTTGATTGACAGGCTGTGTAAGCGTTAATTATTTGTATTTAATGCTTATGCAGTTGTGTAGTGCACTTTGGATGATGGTTGATTAGTTATCGTTGCTATTTATATACATGTGTTGTATGGAATCCATATAATTAACATTATATGGTAATTGATTGGGCCTCATTCCAATCAGGAAAATAATGAATATTATAAAAGAAAGTTCATGTGTTGAATATAAAAAATAGTCATTGGTTGACAATGTTCATGTGTTGAAACTATTCATGTGTTGAGTAAAATATTTTAACAATAAAATTTACATCTTTATCATATTTAAGATTAGAACCACTTTACAGTTGGAGTCTAACTAAAAATCAAACGATAGGTACCATAATTTTATAAAATATACTACATAACAAAAATAGTCGTGTGTAGACAGTACTCATGTGTTGAGATTAGTCGTGTGTTGAAAGAAATATAGATTCATGTGTTGAATAGAATAAATATTCATTTGTTGAATAGAATAACGAATTTATTGAAATATATAAAGCCGTGTTGATTAGAGTTGCGCTATTTTGACGTGAACGATATTTATATCGATTATATTCGTTTTTATAATGAATATAGAAAAGGTAGTGATTTCGAAATATAACGTTTTGAATATATTATCATTTGTATAGAAATGATATGAAATATTCAATTTTGATTTGAAATTGAATACAGAGTTGAAATGGTTTTGAAAACGAATTTAAAACGATTTATAAAATACGTTTTGAATTGAAATCAACGAAATATATAATATATATATATATATATATATTATATATTAAATGACCTGAATAGAACGCGTCACGCCACGGTAGTTCATGAATTTCGACCATTGAATTCGAATCGACGTTGCGGGAGATCCATCCGTCGGATTCTCCTAAAACCGGAACCGTTGGGTTCGTATCGAAAAGAGCTTTCCAATGAATATTAGAAATTTGAAATCTAACGGTTGGATTTGGAATTATGTCCAAATCAAATTTGGAAAAGGTCGTTGCAAGTGCAGTTCGATGGCCGTTGATGGAAATCGACTGTACGGGCCTTAATAAAATTATTAAAAATATCAATAATTTGTGTAAAATCATAAGAAATGAATTGGAAAGAAATGAGATGAAAAATTCCATATTTGAAAGGATAAAAATAGCTTTTTTTATCGAAATGAACTAGTTTTGAACTAGAATTAAAATCAATTTATTTTTGAAATAAATAAATTGAATTTGAATTGGTTTTGAAAATAACCAGAATTCCCAATATATAAAGTGGGAGTGGATTTGAATCGAAATTGTCTTTGGAATATTTTGATGTTGGATTCTGTGATGATACAGATATTGTTATGGGAATTTGAAAGATATTTATATCGTTATTTCCAATACGATATTTGTTGGTTTCAGAATTTGATATTGAATATAAGCCGATATATTTTCTATTCAGGGCCTTGTATTTAATATCAAATGTTATTTGGGTTTGTCGTGAACCGTGTTTTAGATGACATTGGTTCTTTAACCCAGTTAAAGGCAGGATATTGATTTTTGAAAAGATTAAAACTAAATGGAGTTTTAACGAATCTTTAATTAGATTAAAATGTGAATTGATAATTTATATTATCAAATCTGAAAGGTGATCGAGAATGGAGTACCACCAGTTTTGCTCCAAAGCGATAGTTAAATCATTAATTAGATTTGAACGTGAAATGGTAATTAACTTTACCGATAACACCGTGGTGTTAGGTATGGAGTATTACCAGTTTTTCTCTAGGGGATGAATAGGTTGGGATTGGGAAATAAAATAAATAATTACTTCGGTGTGGTTCGCTAATCCCGACTAGTTTGGAAAACCATAATTTGGTTTGAAATGATATCCAAAGGAAGATTAAAGAATAAATTTAGAAGAATTTATCTTTGATAAAATTAATGGGAACCTTTCCCTAAGAATGTGATTTTGTGAATAAAAGAATATTCTGAATTGGAATGAGGCGTTTGTTGTGTTTGTGTAACACGTGTTTATCATATACGCGGGTTGTTCAGAAAGGCCGGGTTTATACCCATTCTGAATAACCGATTTGACGATATGTCGAAGATGAAGACAGTGGTTGAAGACCGGAAGTCTTCACATCGTTTGGGTGATTGATCAAGGCACACGTAAGTGGCAATTGATCAAGGCTTCTGTTGAAAAGAAAAGTCTTGTGGTTGATGATCAAAGCATGGTCTGTGTGACGTAGCTTTGTGTATAACCTGGATTCGCGAGCCTCACACCTCGGTATGAGTCAAAAACGGGATAGTGACTGCAGGGAGAGCACGACGTTTCTTTCTAGCTATGGTGGTGTTAGTGACCTACCAGCCCTGACATTTATATACTTTTCACCTGTGTGGTTGTTGGAATGCGAGGCGCCTCGGATATAGGTCTGTTAGGATTCGGGAAACGTGTGCTCAGGAATAACTAATCCTCCAAAGTTAGGTGAGGACCGGCCCTGAAGATCCAAGGATCATAGTGGGGTCCTGAGACATTTGCTAGAGTGTCTCGAACGGAGAGGAGCTTGCCCCTTGCCTCGGCTCATGACGGAAATCCAATTTCCAATACGTGATAGTGCGGTTTCATTTGTAGAACCTAGTATGGCGACATAGTGGTATGGGTCATTCATGCCGCCTAGGATTGATATTTATGATTGAAATTGTTTTGACACTATACATTTATAATAGTATCAAATAATGTGTTTTTAACGTATCAAGCATGCTTTGGCTATTACAAGGTAAAAACCCTATCCTCTGGCTTGCGTTGCGTTGTGTGATGGGACCTGGGTCTTATAATAGCTTAATTTTTCTTTACTTAGCATTGCGTTGTTTGTTTTATGCACTGGTACTCTTGGGAGGAAACCCGTTCCGTGTTATACAGCGTGGTCCCTTGATTTACCGAACTTTAAAATAAAGATTAATTACTATTTTAGTTCTCACACCAGTCCCATGACTGACCTGGAGTTTATTGTTTTAACCCAAACTCTGGGTGCCCTTATTTTCGACATGGGCAGCTAGTAGTTTTGGTTTTGCAGATTTATTTTCACAGGATCCTGATTTACAGCTGGAACGATGCTCGGAAAGCTCTGTATCTGTGTATTACTTTCAGTTGTGCTTTGTATTATTTTTCCGCTGCTATGTAATTTATTGTAATCTCTGATATTCATCGAATGTATTTTATTCATTTATACTCTGTATATTCTTGTCTCTGATGGAATTATTGTAATAACAATGAAATGTTCTTCCGTCTGCGTTCTGATTTGTCCTGTCCTCAACGCAATCCGCGCTTCCCTTCACGGGGAAGTTCGGGTCGTGTCATTAAGCCTAAATAGTAAATGGTTAAAAGTATACGTATATGCAATTTGTTGTTATTATGGAAAGAAATCCAAACAAATGAATATAAGCAAAGTTGGAATTGAGAATTGTGGAAAAAGTCATATTCCTAAAAGTAAAAGATTTATAGTAAAATGTCAAAACTTGGGAACTGCGATAAAATGAAATTCAAATGAATAAATTGGTTTGCAGGATAGTATTAGATTAGTTGGTTGGTTGAGAAAAGGGGATATACTTCCATAATCTAGTATTGTAAGAAAGACGTAAATGTAATTGCAAGAATAACACAAGAAAAGTGAGGTTAGTGCAAAATACGGATATTATGCACTATTTGACAATTACAAAAAATAAAGGAAATACCTTATAATTATGTGTTAATGTTTACGATATTAATAGAGTATTGTTATTGTCACTTCAAAAACGGTTAAGGTGGTCACTTTTTTTCTTTTTAAATTTAGTAAGTGGAGGCTCATTTAACAAAGCCTCCACTTAACAATTTGTAAAATATAGACATAAATACTCTTTTATTATTTTACTCTAATTACATTTTACTGTTCATTAAACCCTAATCATCTCCTTTACAGAGTAAAAAATTAATCATTTTTTTCATGGAGGAACCAATCTCTAATGAAATTTCTAATTTTGAAAAAGAAGACAACATGATTTTACTCAAAAAAGGGAACAACATGTTGAATTTGTTGAAGAAATCACCAAAAAGGTTACAATTTACTGAAAAATGGAGGCTTGTTTTCGACCATAAACGATATATCTGTTGACAAGGAGCAGAAGTTAAATAATTAAAGCGTCATGTACTAGCTTAATTTGATGAATGCATCAGGTCATGATAATAACAAAAATTCAGCGATAGACCCCCGAACAAAATTGTGTTTTCCGATGTACTATCGCCAATTATGCAGGACTATTCTTTTAGTTAATCGATTTTCGGCATGTTATTTCCAAACATTGTACTTAATTTTGGTATGTTCTTATCGATTTGTTTTTTGTGTTTGAACGGAGGGTAGAATCGGGTTCTTTTATTTATTTCTCCATTGTGTTTGCCAACCCTTAACGATTAATTTTTTAATAGAGTGAAAATAAAATATGACCCCTCCCTTATTCGTTTTTGGAGTGTCATTAACAATACTCTATTAATATTATAATAAGGAATTAGATTTTGATGGAGTTTCCATTGCTAACCAAATAGAGCCAGACTATTTCCTAGAAAAGATCTTACCATAACTGCAAAGTAAGTAAATCTGTAATGAAAAGAAGAAAAAGGACGTAGCAGACAAGAATTCATAATTCAATAATTAACAGTTTTCTATAATTAATTACATGTGTTCTAAAAAATGTCTAGATACGTAAATGTTAATTGAAAGACATAGATTTAATCTTCTTTTATGAGCGAAAGATATAATAAAAATGTAACGTTGCAAACACAAATTAATTAAAGGAGAATTAAATTTACATTAAACATATTTAGAAATTGTAAAAATGTAATAAAGAGAAATTAGGCCGAACTAGGAAAATTTGTAAGAATTTATAGCAAATTATAGCAAGTGTTATAATTTAAAAAAGTAGTAGAAAATGAGATGATTATTATGATAAATAAAAACTGTTAAATTTATAAGTAAAAAGAAAAATAATGTAACCTATCATAATAAGAGTAAAATACTAAAGGCTAAATTGAGTTAATAAGTTAGACCCAGATGTAGCTAGGATTATGCTAAGAAGAAAGGGAAATAAAAGATTATTAGTATAAGTACAATTATAACATGAGGTTTGTAACATTCAATCTAATAAATTAGTAAAGTGCGTTTGGAGCAATTCGAAGAAAGAGTCTGGATACGATGCCTAATGAAGCGGATCATCACAGATGCTTTGGAACAATGTGAGCATGTCCAACATGATTGTTCAGTGGGGTTAGAAGGAAATGAGAGACATCTGCAAAACGTGAGAATACCCTAGGATGACCCTTTGAGGGTAGGCATAACAAAATTGCACACCTAGAGACAAGTATGAAGGGGTTCCATCAAATGAGTATACCTTAACTACATTAGTACTGTAGGCCTAATGAAGCAGTGGTTTAGTAACAATCAGAAGGCTGACAGATGGAGCATGGTATTCATATGACACCAGGACTCATATCCTTGCGAGCACGGTTTTAGTGGGCGGGTTCCATAAGATAGTCGCATATGGATATCAGTCATCAATAGTTAGTGCGAGAACGGGGAAGACTGAAGCTACACCAAAATGTCAATGATCTTTCACTATCGATACATTGGATGAGGGGACAACGCCAATTAGTTGTTCAGATTGTTTATTGTATGGCACAATCACTTAGATTTTGGTGAATCTTTCAACTAGCTGATGGGGCTGCGTGGTGCCATAGCCATAGACAAAGAGATATACGAAATAGAATATCTATAATGTAGACTTAATAATGTTGTTCTTTACAAGAGTGGGCTTTTTAGGGGTCTTAGGTAGTAGGCAGTATGATTACATGTAACGACCCAGAAATTTTGACAACTGGAATATCGAATTAATTAAAAATTTTACGATAAATAATCAATTTTTTATATTGATATTTGGATTAGAAATTTAAAACCAAATATATTGTTTTGAGTCTGAATTGAATTCAGAATGGTTGGTTAAAGATCAAATATTTATTATTGAAGGAAATTGACTTGGATATGTGTGTATTTATGTATATGAAGAAATTAAAATTTAACGTTTAAAATTTGGGATCAAACAAAGTTATGGGTGGGCAACCGGAATAAAATCAGTGAATCAATAAATCATTTAAATAACGTTATATAGACGAAGTCGGTTTACAAGAAGAATAATTTTATTTGGATTCAGAATGTCGAGGCGTGATGATACGTAAAATTTCATCACGATTGGAGTTTGTCGGTGGCGGTTCAAAAATAAAACGTCAACATAGTGTACGGTAGAAAATTTAAGGAACCATAATTAATTAAATGAAAGGTTTGGTTCCTTCCTATATACACTACCTTTGCCTTAGCCACCACGAAAACGTGGTACCCACGGTATTTACATTTATAAAAGAATCAAGCCCTCAATTCATTTCTTCAGCTAATCTCCAAATCAAAACAACGATTTTCCCAAAAATTTCCATGAAATCAGTTTCTCCCAATTTTCGCTAATGGCCTCTTTCCATCAAGATTAAGTCACTCCTCTCCGAATTGCTGCTTTTCCTTGCGCCGCTATTTCAACATCACCTCCATCCTTCGCTTCGTCGCCGCGTCAATCAGAGCCACCGTCGTCGAATTTCCATTGCTTCCTTCCACCCTGAAGTAGAAGTCTTCGATCACAACCAGGACCACCGTGAGCACCGTATCATCACCTTCGAGGACACCAGTGCCTGCTCGTCTTCCGCACCAATTTAAGGTGAGCTACTCACTTACGATTCATCGTAATTCAAGTATTTTGATTTCAGTAATTTAACTGAATTAAATAGTCTAATTTCCTGTGTTGGTTCTGCATGGTTGGCCTGGGTTCCGTTACTCACTTCACCTTTGTTACAACGTTATTGCTCTATTAATGTCATATGGTTAATTGGCTAATCCTTTGATTGGGTGTTACCTGTCCATGAAGGGAGTATGAGGATTTACTGTTGGGTGTGGAATTTGCAAATGGAGTATTTAGATCTATGTCCGGTTATTTATTATAATGGGTTGCTTGAAATCTACATGTGTATATGCATAATTATATGGATATACATATGTGCAATAAACCCTCCCACTCCCTGCTTTAGGTTTTCGCTTGGGGAGGCTATGCTTGCCTTGACCTGAGCACTCAATCCTATTTGCACCTATTGGATATTTGAGTTGATTTTGTCAGACATTTGAAACTTGAAAAGACCTTTCCATTCCATACCACATATCCATAAAAATGGTTTTCACATTTCTTTTGAAAACTATTAATACTAGCACATAGTATCTGCTAACAGTTTGAATACCACAGGATTAACATACGTTGGCAAAAAAAGGATAAATTGATCCGTCCCGATCTCTTGCTTATTGAATGTTATTAATTTAACATGAAGCTTTACCCTCTCTTGTTCAACTTCCACGTGGGAATTCATGTATGCCTGAACCATCTATATGGCCTTATGGCATATAGTGAGTCATTACCCAAACTTGGCTTATGCAATTCAAATTTAGCTGCGGTGCTTGCTGCCCACCTTGAGTTTCGGCTACCCAGGTTACTTCTTGAAATTTCAAATGTGGTCTGCTATCATTGCCTTACTGTCATACATATATGTACCCAGTTATATGTATACACCAGTTGCTTCTTGTTGCCATGTTCCCCACTTTAACCTGAAATAAATACTTGCCTGTTTTCCTTACAACAAAACTTATATCTCTTGTCAACTTGAGAAGCATATTGTTTTTGATTTTTATTTATGACTATTATATCAACTCTTTTGAACTCAAATTATGAGATTTCAGACTAGAGGCTGGGGGTCAGTGTGATTTGTAACCTGCTTATGTTTATTTACTGAATAACATAAAACACTTTATTTAGTTTAAACTTGAGTAACAACTTTTCTGGATTAGAGCTCAGAAACTTATTTAGCTTCTGAAACCTTGATTTATCTGGAAACCCTTTAACCAAAACTACACCACAGAATTAGGTAGTTGTATAAATCTACAGGTGTCGAAATAGAGTAAAAACAAGTTAGATGAAAGCATTCCAAACCAAATGGAAACCCTGAATATGAACATATATACATTAGTATATGTTTCCACTTTAAATAAGTGCTGAGTTTAGTTTGTGCAGGGTTGAAGTTGTGCACACTTAAATTTGCTTGAGTATACTGATACACTTACTGTCATTGACATTGATCATTGGTACTACATGTTGTTCCATGCAAGTTTGATTTCCTGTAATGAAACCATATTCGTTACTAAAAGGAATTTGATGAAACCATTTGGTTTGCTAAAGGGAATTCTGCTGAAACCATAATTGCTTACTTAAATTAAATTACTGAAAACATTTGTCCACAAAATGGGATTGCTGAAACTATTTGTCAACTGAATTGATATGAGCACTTCATATTTTTATGTTTCCTTTCTGATTCTTTTAGGCATTAGTTCAGACCAGTAAATTGAAATGATATGGGCACTTCCTATTTTTATGTTAGATTGCTTATTTTTGCCTTGCTTATAAACTGGGAGGCTAAACTTCTTGAAACTTGCTTTCCCTTGCCTGAGTACTTCGAGTCTTGCAAAATGGTTATGCGTGTTGGTTCTGATTTCAATACCATTATATACTGCCTAGTTTGAGTTACACATTGAAATATATATGTACATTGCTATGTACCAGCTACACGACATTTCTGAACTTATAGGTTTCATTCCATTACTATATTCACAATATTTGGTATTTTTTTTCCTTGGCCATGACCGTTACTCTGTAACCTGAACATGTGCACACTGGACCATGTACACTTGCCATACCATGTACTATGCACTTGTAGTTTAGCCCGATCTGTTTAACGCTGGTTGCACTCGGTCATGCTGATTCGCTATCGATTTTATTCTCATGCACCGAGTTGAAGCATGATCCTCCATGGTCGCTTCTCAACTGCTCTCATCGCCCCATATATGATTCTAGGATGCTGAGGCAATGCACACATGTTCCTGTACATGTAACACCCCGTAATTTTATAACATTAAAATTCACAAATTAAAGTATACTTAATTTTTAGAAAAGAATTAAGTGAAATGGGTTGCGCAGAGAAATATATATATTGATATACATATAAAAATTAAAAATTAAATAAATAAATATGCGAAAAAGTTCAAAACAACGAATTGGGAGGGGGAATAACCGAACTAGCCCATTTTTGAGGTCGACCCAAGCCTCGCTGGGTCGACTAGGGGTTAATCCAGGGTGTTTGGCTGTCAACCCGTGGGCCGATTCGCTCAAATGCAGATTTTGCATTTGATTGGTTCTCATGGTTCAGGGTTAATCTAATGGTCCTAAATAACTTCCTACACCTATAAATACATCCTAATGCTAACCCTAAACCTATTAAAATAGAATAGTTACCGTCATACCATCGCCATGGAAATCAATGGAGCCGCCGCCAACTAAGAAAGAAGAAAAGCAAATTCAATTCTAATTCTCTCAACCCTAAAGCAAAGTAAAACTCTCTCTTTTCTTCTATAAATTGTGAGTATGATGATCTTAACAAGATTATTATCATTTTAATTAGGTTGAGTTATGAATGGATTATGAGTAGATGATGTGAATTATCATATATGTTGTTGTAAACCCCTTTTGCTATCATGTATATTGTAAATCCAATGTTATGTGATGATGATATCTTATATGTTGTAAATCATGCTATGATGATGTTATGTATGTTGAAAGTTTCTATGCTAAGTTGTGATGAATCGTACATGTTAAAAAGGCCATGATGTTACCATCTATGCTAGTTAGTTCATATTAATTAAATCATCATGTTTGGGTTATGTTGATCTATATGACAAGTCACATATGCAAGTTAGATTGATTAGAAAAGTTATGAACATATACCAAGACATCTATTATGACATCTAGAATTATGCTATGACATATGTGATATCCTATGCTAGTTCACACCATCATTATGTTGCCTAAAAACCCCATATGCAAGTTTATGTATAGATTTGGGCTATGATCATATCATATCATATAAATTGAGACATTTAACAAGTTGACACCTTTTGATCCTTAACATGTGTAGTTTATGCAAGTTTCACCCCTACTATGATTAGATTTATTTTAATTGTCTATATGTTGTGATAATTTATCTTTGTGCTAGGTGTTAGACTATACAAGTCTAGCCTATATTATGCGTTGAATAAGCGAACGTATAAACGTGGGGTAGGGGTAATATTAAGGATTTAATATTAAAAAGTTGGGGTGCAATTGATATGATTTTGCATGCCATAAGTGGATGGCCATAATTGAGTCAATTATGGACATCATTAAAAGTTGATTTAATTAATAATTTGAATAGGGAATTATTAAAACTGGGGTAAAAGATTTTAAGTGTTAATCAATGCTTAGGACATGAGGTTGGACTCGTTTGTGACGTAAACCTGCCCGTACCCGCCCGGCAAATCCAGTGGTCACAAATGTCAGCCCAATGTGAGAGGTCCTAAGCCTAAACTAAAACATAACTGTTGTAAAGACACGAGGTTAGACTCTTTTATGGTGTAAGACTGCCCGGACCCTCCCGGCAAATCCAGCTGCCATAAATGCCAGTCTAATGTGAGAGGTCTTTATGAGGTCATGACCTGAATGAATTAAGAAATACTTAACCAGATAAACATGTAAGGTGGGACATGGGGGTTAAGTAGGTGCCTTGGGTGGCATGAGGAATCTAGGGGGTGCCCTTAGTGGCATGTGAAATACGATTAGTAAGACTTAACCAAACACACATGTAAATGAACATGACTAAGAGGGTTAAGTGGGATATACTAGTGACGAGCTTAGGTGGGTAGCTTGTGGGGGCCCATTTCGACCAGTATCCCAAACGTATCTTTGTGGGCTCGACCCAAGTCGAGGACGGGACACGCATGTTGGGTTCGACTGTAAGAGGCCAAAACGGGGAGCGGTGGCAACGCAAGTCCAACGGGTTTCATATGTGTGTGTGGACCCGGGCTGGTAGGTAAGACGTTGTTGCATCGTGTAGGTATAAGCCGTGCATTCTCAAGTTGTATCGGGTTGCCACTTTAGGGGAGTGATACACCCCACAGTGGGGCCAGCACGGGTATCTACGAGTAGGGAGTCGATCGAAAGTGGGTAGTGGGGTACACCTAGTGGAGATAGGGGCAGACGACACCTATGTAGTCAGCTAGGTAAGGCTATTTATAAAGTTTCTGTGTGAAGCAAGTGGGATCAAACAATAGGGTGACTGGTGTGGTGCAGTGTAGTAATGTGTGGTGCAGTGTAGTAATCATTCGTTAGTAATTAGGTGTGCCTTTACTGTTATCTTTAACGTTATCTTAAACGCTATCTTTATATTCCTAAGAGTTCATAGACATTTACTTGTCTTCCAGCTTATGCCTTAGTCTAGTTATTTTGATAATAGTATTGTTAGAATTATCATACTCGCCAGACTTTATGTCTGACCCCCTCTATTTCTATCCTTTTTCCCCCTCCAGGTCCTCAGGTTGGGCCCAGCTCTAGTGGAGTTTGATTGAATTGCTTCATCTCTCTTTGGAAAGCTTGGACCGTTGAAGTAAAGTCCAGCTTGTTATCTTTTTAATGGCTATTTATGTAATGGGATTATGTATTTTGTTTTATGAAGATGGATATTGTACTTGGTTTTATGATGAAACAAACATGTTTAATTTCCGCTGCAATAAAATGAAGTTTTAGATTTCCAAGTACTATTTATTATCTGTCTTGTTGTAATTTTTCTGTTCTATATTCACTTATAACCTCCATGGAAGTTAATGCATTCCCTTTGTGAGTGACATTAATGGACGTGGGGTGTTACACGTGGTATCAGAGCTTAAGGTTACTAGAACAGATAAAAATACTTTAGAAAAATAGTTATTTTTGGAAGAAGTGTTTTCAAAAACATGTTTTAATGAGAAATTTAAAGAGAAAAGTTTTTAAGAAAAACATAATCCCCAATAGCCACATATCTTTATCTTTCGAATTCTCCATTTTGAATCTTACCTTTTTCGTTTCAGCATGGCTGAAGATCTTAATCTACCCGACGGTGTAACGATACCAGGATGGTATAGGAGGCTATTGGAGGCTAGGGCCGCTGCAGGTCCAGCCAATGTTCCTCCACCACCAGTTGCACCCGTTCCTCCTCCTCCTCCTCGCGTAGATACTTTTGCAAAGACGTGCAAGGAATTCAAGGCTATGGGTGGAAAACCATTTCAAGGGTCATAAACGTTTGTGGAAGCTAGAGATTGGCTTAAGGAGGTGGAAGAATTGCTAGAAATCTTTGAAGTAGAAGAAGGGAAGAGAGTTCGTTTAACAGCTTGGTTGATGAAGGGAGAGGCCTCGTTTTGGTGGGAGGTCACTAATGGGGAGCGTCCTATTGACTCTTGGGCGGATTTCAGACGTAGGTTCGAGGCGAAGTTTCTCTCAAGGGCGGAAGAAAATCTATATATGGAAAGGTTCTTGACATTGAAGCAAGGAAGCTCATCAGTGAAAGAATATGTCAATAAATTTAATCAGTTAGCAAGGTTTGGCTTGGACTTAGTGAACACGCCGGAGAAGAAGGCGCTGAGGTTCGTGAATGGCTTGAATGAACCATTGCAAGGGTTGGCTATGACCCACATCCCTATGGGGGCCATCTTTGAGAAGTTAGTAGAAATGGCGCTTATGCATGAGGAGAAAAGCTCTAAAGCTGATAAGGCACCTGAGAAGAAGGGGGATCAGAAGAAACCACAACAGCAAAACAAGAAGGGTGGTAAAGACAATAACGGCAAGGGAAAGAAGAAATGTTTTAACTGTGGGACACCAGGCCATCTCAGCAAGGATTGCCGAAAGAAAAAGAAGACAGGCTGTTTTCATTGTGGCGATGCAGGACATTTAGTGAAGGACTGCCCAAAGAAGGGGCAGAGGGCAGGAGCTACCTCGGGAGGACAGGTGCAGGCTCTTATGGCACCAGGGCATGCAAGGGGACAAGTTCAGGCTCTCGCGGTCCCACCGCTGCAAGAACGAGGTAGAACCATTTCTGTTGAAGGCTTAGTTTTTCTGTTTGATCATCCTGTCCGTACCTTATTCGATTCGGGCGCATCACATTCGTTTATCTCTACATCATTAGTTGAATCACTGCACTTAAACACCAGTTTAGTAGAGGATCCCTTAGTTGTTTCGAATCCAATTGGGGGCTCAGCTTATTTGTCCATGATGTGTTTGGATTTGAAAATTTCCATACTTAGCGTTGAATTTAGATGTGAAGCTTATGTGTTGGGCTTCACGGGCTATGGGCTAATTTTAGGAATGGATTGGTTATCCAGAAATGGGGCCGTTCTTGATTGTGAAAGGAGAGTAGTTAGGCTCGTGACTCGCCTTGGCAACACTCTCGAAATCTTTTGTAATCCCATAAATTCGGTTATGCTAAGTTATCTAGAATCGCTTGACGCGTCTGAGGAAAATCTACGATCTGTTAGAGTGGTCCGAGAATATTCGGATGTGTTTGAGGAGGTGAAGGGCTTGCCTCCGAAGCGGGGGATAGATTTTCGAATATATCTTGTGGATAATGCGAAACCAGTATCTTTGCCAGTACGCCACATGGCTCCACGTGAAAGGAGGGAACTCGATAAGAAAGTGAAGGAGTTGCTTGAGAAGGGGTTCATAAGACGAAGTATATCGGAGTGGGGTGCTCCAGTAGTATTTGCCACGAAGGCGGATGGGTCCCTTAGACTGTGTGTGGACTATAGAGAACTTGATAAACTTACTAAGAAGAACAGACACCCACTGCCGAGGATTGACGATCTCTTCGATCAGTTAGTTGGCGCCTTAGTGTTTTCGCTGTTGGACTTAGCCACTGGGTTCCCTCAGTTGAGAGTGGATGAGGATAGCATAGACAAGACTGCCTTTAGGACTCCGGACGGTTTCTATGAATGACTAGTGATGCCCTTCGGTTTGACAAACGCCCCAGCATATTTTGTTGATTTGATGAGTAGGGTGTTTAGGGAGCACCTTAACAAATTCGTGGTAGTCTTTGTAGATGACATCTTGATCTTTTCTAAGGATGAAGAAGAGCATGCCCTACATCTTAGGGAAGTGTTGGAGACCCTACGAGCGCATAGCCTTAAGGCTAAATTTTCTAAGTGTCACTTCTGGAGGAAGGAAGTATGGTTCTTGGGGCACGTGATTTCCAAAGAAGGGATAGCCGTGGATCCCGCGAAGGTGGTGGCCATCCAAGATTGGAAGGTTCCTAAAAATGCTACCGAAGTGAGAAGTTTCTTGGGGTTGGCTGGCTACTATAGGAAGTTTATCAAAGACTTCGCAAAGATATCAGCTCCACTGACACGCTTGACAAAGAAGAACCTAGTTTTCACATGGGACGTAGATTGTGATGATGCGTTCCAACGTTTGAAGAGAGCTTTGACTTCAGCCCCAGTCTTAGTATTGCCAGACGGGAGTAAGCCGTTTACCGTTTATACTGATGCTTGTGGGACAGGACTAGGCGCAGTCTTAATGCAAGAGGGTAGGGTAATAGCCTATGGTGGAAGGCAGTTGAGAGCGCATGAGAAAAATTATCCTACACATGACCTAGAATTGGCCGCTATTGTTTTCACGCTTAAGTCTTGGCGTCATTATCTTCTTGGCGAGAAATTCGAATTATTCACTGACCACAAGTATTTAAAATACCTATTCTCTCAAAAGGACTTGAACTTAAGGCAGCAAAGGTGGATGGAGTTCTTAGCGTCCTACGACTTCGAAATAGCCTATACCCCTGGCAAGGGTAACGTGGTGGCAGACGCCTTAAGTAGAAAAAGATTATCCTTAAGTCCTTTGTTTGTTGAGCGGCGAAGTTTAGAATTCATTTCGATGTTTGACTTTAGACCTTCCGTTGACTTCGTACCCGGTTTGCTAGCATCCTTGGAGGTCAGACCTACGCTTTTGGGACGGATAGGCGCGGCACAGCGAGACGACCCGCAGTTGGTTGAGTTAGTAGAAAAACTCAAAGGAGGGGAGTCATCAAGCCATCTCCGTAGGTATACCCTAGACGATAAGGGTTGGTTACGTAGGGACGGTAGACTTTGTGTACCAAAAGACGATGACCTAAGGAAGACTATTCTTGACGAAGCACATCGTTCGAAGATGACCATTCATCCCGGCGGGGACAAGATGTACAAAGACATGAAGAGAGTTTACTTTTGGGCCGGCATGAAGAAAGATGTGGCCGAGTATGTCGCTAGATGCTTGGTGTGCCAATAAGTAAAAGCAGAGCAAAAGAAACCCGGTGGGTTGCTTCACCCATTGGAGGTTCCACTATGGAATTGGGAAAGTGTCTCGATGGATTTTGTGGATGGGTTACCGCGATCAAGGAAGGGTAATACGGGAATCTGGGTTATAGTAGATAGACTTACTAAAAGCGCCCATTTCATTCCCGTAAAGAGTAAGAGGACTGCTCTATGGTTAGCCTTCGTATACGTTCGAGAAATAGTTCGTTTGCACGGTGTTCCTTCTAGCATAGTGAGCGACCGCGATCCTATTTTCACTAGCGAATTTTGGAGAAGCTTACAAGAGGCGGTAGGGACTCAGTTATGTTTGGGCACCGCATATCATCCTCAGACGGACGGCCAGACCGAGAGGGTGAATCGCATTCTAGAGGATCTGTTGAGGCTATGTATCCTAGACTTTGGGGGTACGTGGGAAGAGCATCTTCCATTGGTGGAGTTCGCATATAATAACAGCTTTCAGTCCAGCATTGGTATGGCACCATTCGAAGCTATTTATGGACGACCTTGTCGTTCACCTACATGTTGGTGGGAATCTACGGATAAGATCTTACTTGGGCCCGATATGATTAGGGAGACTTCGGAGAAGATCGACTTGATTCGAAGGAGGATGAAAGCAGCACAGGATAGGCAGAAATCTTATGCGGGTAAGAGGAGGACAGATCTCGAGTTTGAAGTTGGGGACATGGTCTTTGTCAAAGTGTCTCCATTACGGAACGTTGTTCGCTTTGGGTCCATTGGGAAATTAGCACCAAGGTTTGTAGGGCCGTTTCCTATTAAGGAGAAAATTGGACAGATGGCGTATAGAGTGGAGTTGCCCGAGAGACTTAGTGGTGTACACGACGTATTCCATGTGTCACATTTGAGGAAGTGCTTGCACGAGACCGCGGAAGTGGTAGAGCCGAGCTTTCTTAGAGAGGTGGAGATAGAGCGTGATGCGACAATTCGACGAGCTCCAACGCGCATTCTTGGGTCGGAGATCAAGAGGTTGAGGAATCGAGAGGTCAGACTAGTCAAAGTGCAATTATGAGATGATGAGAGCAATGCTACTTGGGAGACAGAAGAGAAGATGCGTTCATGATACCCTTTTCTTTTTGATGGTATGTCTTTTAATTTCTCCTTTATCGCTTAGCTTGTACTTATCTTATCTTTAGTATATCCTCTAGCTAGTATCTTTGACCTTTAGTTAGGATAATCATATGGTTGAAACATGTGTTTGAGACATGTTATGTATGGTGGATGCAAAGTGGATGCAAGTGTTTGCTAGTGGTTGCTCGTGGATGCATATACACACACTATTAGGCACCAGATCGGCTCAGTCACTTCATATTGCATATTGCATATATATGGATGTATAATGGTTGTATTATCATATAGTTGTTGCATTCGGGTGGATGGTTGTGCACGCATATACAATTAATATGTATCATTATGAATCTTTTGCATACATATTGGACGCATGGCACTATCATGAATTGCACTAAGGAGGTCGACTGAATCAGTAGACCGCCTAATTTTGCATTAGATATGGACATATACACACACTGTGCATATAAACATTAAAGCATTAGAAGTCTTTTAAGGACAATGGATGCTGGTGTTTGATGGTTGAGTAGATGGACGATTAGATGGTAGGATATACATTCTTCTTGACTTGGAGATTTCGGGGACGAAATCCTTTAAGGAGGGGAGAATGCAACACCCCATAATTTTATAACATTAAAATTCACAAATTAAAGTATACTTAATTTTTAGAAAAGAATTAAGTGAAATGGGTTGCGCAGAGAAATATATATATATTGATATATATATATATATATATATATAATTAAAAATTAAATAAATAAATATGCGAAAAAGTTCAAAACAGCGAATTGGGAGGGGGAATAACCGAACCGGCCCATTTTTGAGGTCGACCCGAGCCTCGCTGGGTCGACTAAGGGTTAATCCAGGGTGTTTGGCTGTCAACTCGTGGGCCGATTCGCTCAAATGCAGATTTTGCATTTGATTGGTTCTCATGGTTCAGGGTTAATCTAATGGTCCTAAATAACTTCCTACACCTATAAATACATCCTAATGCTAACCCTAAACCTAATTAAAATAGAATAGTTACCGTCATACCATCGCCATGGAAATCAATGGAGCCGCCGCCAACTAAGAAAGAAGAAAAGCAAGTTCAATTCTAATTCTCTCAACCCTAAAGCAAAGCAAAACTCTCTCTTTTCTTCTCTAAATTGTGAGTATGATGATCTTAACAAGATTATTATCATTTTAATTAGGTTGAGTTATGAATGGATTATGAGTAGATGATGTGAATTATCATATATGTTGTTGTAAACCCCTTTTGCTATCATGTATATTGTAAATCCAATGTTATGTGATGATGATATCTTATATGTTGTAAATCATGTTATGATGATGTTATGTATGTTGAAAGTTTCTATGCTATGTTGTGATGAATTATACATGTTAAAAAGGCCATGATGTTACCATCTATGCTAGTTAGTTCATATTAATTAAATCGTCATGTTTGGGTTATGTTGATCTATATGACAAGTCACATATGCAAGTTAGATTGATTAGAAAAGTTATGAACATATACCAAGACATCTATTATGACATCTAGAATTATGCTATGACATATGTGATATCCTATGCTAGTTCACACCATCATTATGTTGCCTAAAAAACCCCATATGCAAGTTTATGTATAGATTTGGGCTATGATCATATCATATAAATTGAGACATTTAACAAGTTGACACCTTTTGATCCTTAACATGTGTAGTTTATGCAAGTTTCACACCTATTATGATTAGATTTATTTTAATTGTCTATATGTTGTGATAATTTATCTTTGTGCTAGGTGTTAGACTATACAAGTCTAGCCTATATTATGCGTTGAATAAGCGAACGTATAAACGTGGGGTAGGGGTAATATTAAGGATTTAATATTAAAAAGTTGGGGTGCAATTGATATGATTTTGCATGCCATAAGTGGATGGCCATAATTGAGTCAATTATGGACATCATTAAAAGTTGACTTAATTAATAATTTGAATAGGGAATTATTAAAACTGGGGTAAAAGATTCTAAGTGTTAATCAATGCTTAGGACACGAGGTTGGACTCGTTTGTGACGTAAACCTGCCCGGACCCGCCCGGCAAATCCAGTGGTCACAAATGTCAGCCCAATGTGAGAGGTCCTAGGCCTAAACTAAAGCATAACGGTCGTAAAGACACGAGGTTAGACTCTTTTATGGTGTAAGACTGCCCGGACCCTCCCGGCAAATCCAGCTGCCATAAATGCCAGTCTAATGTGAGAGGTCTTTATGAGGTCATGACCTGAATGAATTAAGAAATACTTAACCAGATAAACATGTAAGGTGGGACATGGGGGTTAAGTAGGTGCCTTGGGTGGCATGAGGAATCTAGGGGGTGCCCTTAGTGGCATGTGAAATACGATTAGTAAGACTTAACCAAACACACATGTAAATGAACATGACTAAGAGGGTTAAGTGGGATATACTAGTGACGAGCTTAGGTGGGTAGCTTGTGGGGGCCCATTTCGACCAGTATCCCAAACGTATCTTTGTGGGCTCGACCCAAGTCGAGGACGGGACACGCATGTTGGGTTCGACTGTAAGAGGCCAAAACGGGGAGCGGTGGCAACGCAAGTCCAACGGGTTTCATATGTGTGTGTGGACCCGGGCTGGTAGGTAAGACGTTGTTGCATCGTGTAGGTATAAGCCGTGCATTCTCAAGTTGTATCGGGTTGCCACTTTAGGGGAGTGATACACCCCACAGTGGGGCCAGCACGGGTATCTACGAGTAGGGAGTCGATCGAAAGTGGGTAGTGGGGTACACCTAGTGGAGATAGGGGCAGACGACACCTATGTAGTCAGCTAGGTAAGGCTATTTATAAAGTTTCTGTGTGAAGCAAGTGGGATCAAACAATAGGGTGACTGGTGTGGTGCAGTGTAGTAATGTGTGGTGCAGTGTAGTAATCATTCGTTAGTAATTAGGTGTGCCTTTACTGTTATCTTTAACGTTATCTTAAACGCTATCTTTATATTCCTAAGAGTTCATAGACATTTACTTGTCTTCCAGCTTATGCCTTAGTCTAGTTATTTTGATAATAGTATTGTTAGAATTATCATACTCGCCAGACTTTATGTCTGACCCCCTCTATTTCTATCCTTTTTCCCCCTCCAGGTCCTCAGGTTGGGCCCAGCTCTAGTGGAGTTTGATTGAATTGCTTCATCTCTCTTTGGAAAGCTTGGACCGTTGAAGTAAAGTCCAGCTTGTTATCTTTTTAATGGCTATTTATGTAATGGGATTATGTATTTTGTTTTATGAAGATGGATATTGTACTTGGTTTTATGATGAAACAAACATGTTTAATTTCCGCTGCAATAAAATGAAGTTTTAGATTTCCAAGTACTATTTATTATCTGTCTTGTTGTAATTTTTCTGTTCTATATTCACTTATAACCTCCATGGAAGTTAATGCATTCCCTTTGTGAGTGACATTAATGGACGTGGGGTGTTACAGTACATGTGTGTATATGCAGGCTCCCGTGAATCATTGTCCCTGAAGGAAATAAATTATAGTACGACTGTTGCACAACTGGATTATGCTTATGAATGATATGAGGATTAACTATTAATATTCATTTATATTGAAATTAATTTACTTGAACTATGTTTTAATCCTGACTCAAGTGTTTTATGTTTTGCATGGAACGCTCGGGTCAGATCCGAGCAATACAGATTTAAAGATCACAGCTTAAGATTTGAAGATTGGCGAAGCTGAGGATTCCAAAAACGGCACACTCTGAAGTTTTCAAACAATAAAGATTTTTCTATGTTCAAATTGTTTTAATTCCACTTTATGTATATAAATACCTTGTATTCAAAAATTCTGATTTATATATAAAAGATTATTGCGTTGTTTAATACGGTGTTATTATTTTATTCTGTGTTTTCTGTGTTAATTCTGTTTTCAAACTCTATAAGCTAAATACGCTCCGTCAATTTGGATGTTTTAGTTGGTTTAAATACCGATTTGAAGCGGTCAAAAAGGCGGGACGTTACAAGTGGTATCAGAGCTTTGGTTCATTCAAAGCATAGCTTATCGGGTTTAAATGAATAGGATCAACATTAGAAAAAGCGGATTTTTAAAATAAAAAAGTTTCGAAGTATGAATTTTGAAAATGAAAATAGTTTTAAAATAGATTTTGAAGAAAAAAAAATATTTTGGAAAAATTATTTTTGAGACTATTTTTTTTTTGAAACTATCACAGTGGAAAAAGTATTTTGAGATTTAAAATTTTGTTCATAATTCCCAGTCTTCAGAAGTTTTCGGATCCAGGTTTGTAAGAATTATTCTTTGATAAGATCCCATTAGATTTGAATCTTGAATCCACCATCGAATGGTATCCAAGAAAGATAAGTATAAGAGAATCGATGAATTAAATTCTCTAATCATGTATTTTAGCAATAAAAGATAACTAGAATTTATTAGAAGTAAGAATTCAATTAGAAATTTGAATGATAAATGGGAAATTTGAAATCGCTTCAAAAATGAAACAATGAATTTTATTTCAATATACAGAATATAAATGAATGATAATAAAATCAAGAATGTTATATTTGGAATTCGATTATGTTAAATTGTATTACTAACTTGGCAAGATGAATTGTAATTGGTTTCAAATCAACAATGTATGATCGAATATATGAATTCGATAGTAAGTTATAAACTTGTTATTAAATCAGCGAGAGGTGAATGGTAAACGAGAACTTTAAATGAAGCGAATCGTAAATGAAATGAAGCGAAATATGATAAAGGTTTTAGAGAGATTTGAATTAATTTGATATGGAGAGTCTAAATTCTTGTAAAAAGAATATTATTCACATTTTAAGTGAATAATGGTTGAAAGCAAGAATGTTGCAAATAAAATAAAGGAAATGGAGTAACCACGACAGTGAGATTATTCTGAAGTTCAGAATATAAATCAAAGAAGATTTTTTTGAAGTTCGGAAGGAATTATCGAATAAGAAATTATTCGGGGAAGTCAACTATGTTGAATTTCAGGAAAATACTGTTTACTTTCTGGTTTAATTAAAAAAATTAATATTAATAAATTGTTCATCCAGGAAAAACATAATTTAAAGTTAAATATTTCGTAGGCGTAAATCATTATAATAAAAGGTTTTCATAAAAGAAATGGTTAAGGGCCGATAGTAAAGTGGTTAAGTAAGTGTCAGCAGTTGTGTGAGAATAGCGGGGTTTTATTTAAGAATCCAAATAACGAATTTAGAGGTGTTTTCCCTAAGAATAACGTATATTTTCTATAGAAAATAAAGATGTGTGAATACATGGAAATGTTTTCTGATAGTAATAAGTGATTTTCTAAAATTATATTAAATGGATATGATAATTGGAATAATTTTAAGATCATGAGAGGTTAACGATTCTTGATAAATCAGAATGACAAGAACTGAAGAACAAAGAGCCACATGCCGATAACGAAGGGCGGCAGAACGTAAAGAGAAGCGGATTTGTAAATTGAAATCGAGAGTTGCGTAAGAAATGATTGATAAAAATAAATAAATTAAGAAGTGGAGTTTAAGAAATTTTAGAAACCGACTAGAGGTCAGTAAGTTGAATAATTTCCCGGTGTTGATCTGATGTTGGTTTCAGCCTTCGGGATTAATACTTAGGGAATTGTTCGCTTGCTAATTTTCGGTCGGAGGATGTAAATGTGAAGGAGTGATAATGTGTTAAGGAGAAATTTGTGATAAGAAGAGAAATTCTGAGATTTTGAGGGCATGGAGATTTGAGTTAAAGCGATGAATTTAATAATTGGAATTTGAAAATTTTGTTTATAACCAATGAATTCAAAAATCTGAGTTGCAAGGATATCCAATAGATGAATTGATTAAGACATGAAACTAGAGTTCTGAAGTTAGAATGGAATTTGAGGATATTTGATTTTAAGATATTGGAAATAGAAATTTCCGAAAACTTATGTAAGAATTTGGTGAAATTGAAAATGATCGATTTGAAATAAAATCTTATATAACAGAATTTATATAAGAACGAGATGTTTGAAATATGATATGGGAAGAAAATCTTATGTGACATAAGTATGATTTATGAAGTAAAGTACTATATGTTTTCAAGTCAAGATAAGGGAAGTGCCATCCTTCTCCTTTGAATTTCGAGCTTAGTGAGATGTGTTGCTGGTGGTAGTAGGTTGTCCGGACATAAAACTCGAGTTGTCTGAAAGAGAACACGGCCGTGTAGCGTAATTCGCAAGGCTGCAGATGGCCTATGGAGGACGGATGTTTCTTGAGGGAATCAAATGTAACCATTGTGTCTGCTACGATCTACAATCGTGATAAGGGCGTAATCCGCATAGTTGTGAAAACTTACGGGTATGGATGTTTCCTGCGGGAATCAGGCGTAACCATTGTGTACCTGCGGTCCCTGTAACACCTCG
Source organism: Allium sativum (assembly GCA_030737875.1). Lineage (NCBI taxonomy): Eukaryota > Viridiplantae > Streptophyta > Magnoliopsida > Asparagales > Amaryllidaceae > Allium > Allium sativum. The sequence continues at coordinate 385,405,400 of CM060915.1, forward strand.
TATTTTCTGAGAATATTAAAATAAAAAATTAAAGAATAATTTATTTGAAAAAGAGGAATGAGAAAAGAATGATAGTAGCTCATTTGGTTAGAACATGTGACTTGCATACAAGAGGTACAGAGTTCGATCCCCGCCAGCGCCATATTTTTGTTTTAGGGGAATGGCTAAAAAGTGGCTTAGTGTGAACGCAGTTCAAAAAGTGGTTTAGTGTGAAAATGGTTAATTATGAAGAAGTTATTAAGCCTTGAAGTTTGTATGCATATGAGAGAAATATACAAATAGATATATATAAAAATTAAATAAATAAATACGCAAAAAAGTTAAAACAGCGAATTGTGAGGGGGAATAACCGAACATGCCCATTTTTGAGGTCGACCCGAGCTTTGCTGGGTCGACTAGGGGTTAATCCAGGGTGTTTGGTTATCAACCCGTGGGCCGATTCGCTCAAATGCAGATTTTGCATCTGATTGTTTCTCATGGTTCAGGGTTAATCTAATGGTCCTAAATAACTTCCTACACCTATATATACATCCCTAACCTAAACCTAAATCTCTTACACAATTCTCTAGCCTCCATTGCTCTCTTCCTCTCTAAAAAAATAAATCAATGGCGTCTCTACTCTGCTGAAACCTAAGCTAGGACTTGTGCTTCTTCTTCCTCCAATTCTGATTAGGATTAATAGAGAACAGCTACAACACCTTTTTCTTTTAGAATCCAACCAAGGCAAGTACAGTTATTTTCCGATATGAAATTTAATTATGATCCTAGCATGATAATGAATCTGAATCTGAGGTTATGTCTTCTTCTGTTTATCAGATCTGTTCTTCTGCTTTATTGTTATTATTCTGTTTGTTATGTATTTCTTCCTACTTTCTTTCTTTTTGTTTGATAGCCAGGCTACCACGAGCTTGAGCCAAATCTCATAAGAGATGAACGTATAAACACTAAATTTTGGGAAGAATATTGAATGAGGCATATTTGGGCATAATTGATTTGTAACTAATTTGAGGATACAACGCATGTTGTATTTCTGGACATAAATTTGAGGCATATTGCATAAGATGACCTATGACTTGGAAGAAGAGGATTATTGTGACTTAAAACATAAAATAGGTTGCAACATAGAAACATAAATCTGAGGCATATAATTGAACATAGTTTTGAGGTATAAAGAATATTGGACATATGACATGGGATTTGGGGCGTAAAATTTAACTGTGAACATGTAACTGATTTGGATGCATAGTACAAGTTGTAATTCAAGATCTAGATCTGGCCATACTGTACATATTATAGTCTGTAATTTGGAAAAAAAGAGAATTAATTTTCATATGACTTAGGTGTAAAAATCTATATTAAGATTTGATAACTATTAAGTGTGAATACACCTAAATGGGGATTTTTGGATATGTGGCATGCATTGTAATTAATGGTTATATTTGGCATAATTTATGTGTGAATCACGATTGGGATTTTTGAGCATATTCTGTACTATGCAAATTTAACTAAAATTTGGGTATATGTTATATCATGAACCATGACCATGATTTAGGCATGTGAATTTAGGCCTAATTTATAATTAGGAAAGATTTGTCAATGAAACCTTAAGGAATATTTAAGATTTGCTAAATCTGTTGAATTGCCTAATCTGCTAAATCTGTTATCTGTATAATCTGTTGAATTGCCTAAACTGCTAAATATGTTGAAATGCCAAATCTTCTAATTATGTTAAACTGCCTAATCTGCTAAATCTGTTGTGTCGCCTAATCTGTTAAATCTGTTTAAAAGCTGAATAATTGTAATTTGTAGGCAACCTAAGATTGAGTAAAACATGTTAATTTGATTAATCTGCTGCGACTTGAGAAGAAGTTAAATTTGTTAAATGAACATAATTAGTCTGATATTTTCTGTAAGGGAATAAAGTGGCTATGACACGAGGTTTGACTCCGTTTGCGGTGGAAGCCTGCCCGGAACCAATCGGCTTAACCAGCAACCGCAAACTGTCAGTCTAATGTGAGAGGTCGTAGGCATAACTAAAATATTCTTAGACACGATGTTAGGTCTGGCTTGTGGCAGAAGTCTGCCCAGAACCGCCCGGCACATCCAGCGGCCACAAGCTAGCGACCTAATGTGAGAGGTCAGCGCATTAATAATTAATTAATGCAAATCTAAGATAAATATGATGTCTAAAACGTGTTGGGTGGGTAGGGTTAAACGAACTGGACTAATGAATTTAATAAACCCGTTTCGTGAATCTGTAGGCCCAATACAAAGTTAGACAATCTGTAAGTTTGTTAAATCCATATATCTGATCCGTTAGTTTGAAAACTTGTTAACAGGGATTGTCTGATCTGTGAACTAGTTGATCTGAACTCTGAATGTCTGAAACCTGTAAACAAGTTAATCTGAAATATGTTAGTCTGGGGACACAAGGTTAGGCGGGAAAATACTTGTGTCATTTGTTGTTTGGGACCCATATTAGTCAGTAACCCTTTATGGTATCAAAACTATGACCCAACAGTAGGTTGGGTCCGGGCATGCTTACTGAACTAATTATAAGCGGTTCATTCTGATAATGGCGAGGGGTGTTGATGGTGCGTTCCAAGCGGGTCATGTGCGTGAATGGATCCCGGTCTGCCTCTAAGGATGTAAGACGCCGTGACATCTATAAATAGGTCTGTGTCATTCAAAGGTTGCCACTTTAGGGAATAATACACCCTTCTGTGGGGCTGGCATAGGGTATTTATGTATTACGGAGTCGATTGCGTGGGGTAAGACTTAGGGTACACTTAACTCTGTCTGTTTCTGTGGGGTACCGTCTGTTTCTGTTGGGTGGTAACACCTGTCTGTTTCTGCGTGGTACCGTCTGTTGGGGTGGTAAAGGCCCATTTACTAGTGTACACCTAATTCTACATTCTATTTCCGTAGGGATTAATCTGTTTCTGTTTCTGGACCTACTGTTCGGGTAGTAAAGGCCCATTATTGGCATTCTGTTTCTGTACCTTCTGTTGGGGCGGTAAAGGCCCATTACTAGCATTCTCTTCTGTGGAAATTATTCTGTTTCCATTTCTGTTTCCGTTTCTGTTTCTGTTTAGACATTAGGATAACACCTAATCTTGTTATACTAGTATTAGTGCAGAGAACCGAAAAGTAATAGCTTATATCATTCTGTTTCTTTTGTTTAACCTAAGTATATCTGCTACTCCTGTTACCGTTATCTCTCATCCATTTTTATTTGCATGCCATGATTATTATTATCTGTCATATGCTAAAAGTCACTGGACTTGCCAGACTTTATGTCTGACCTTGCTTGTTTTCGCCTCTTTTCTTCCGTTTCCCCAGGTTTCCAAGGAGGGAATACTTTAGCTTGATCCGGATTTCTTCTGCTTGAAGTACTTGAAGTGCTTAAAGTATGACTTGACTTCTTATGGCATCTTCTGTAGGGATTATGATTTTAAAGTTTTGTACTCTGAGGGCTTTTGAACAAGCTGATATATATATGTACTTGAGTTTTGGTAAAGTGATTTTGAAAGATGTAACCAAACTGATTTCTATTTTCCGCTGAAATAAAGTTATAAAATTTTCAAGTACTACTTTACGTATCTGTTCTTGTAATATTCTGTTTTGTCTACTAAAATGCTCCATCAAAATTAAGGCATTTCCTTTGTGAGTGACCTTAACGGAGGTGGGGTGTTACAGTCCCCATGACATATCTAAAACTGAAAGAGATATAACCACTAGAGTTACTAAAGGTAGAATGGAGCCACGTAATGTGTGGAATATCTTAGTGATGGTGAACCACCTGTTTGATGCAGCATTGTGTCTTCGTGACTTGATTGGTCTTTGTGACCTCATTTGTCTATGATTCGATTTGTCCTTGTGACTGGAAGTATCTCCATAATTCCATGATTTTTTTTATGACTCTGAGATAGAGCAGTCAACGCTCGGTGACCTCAGTTTTTCCTTTGATTCTTAAATATCTTCCGTTGATCTGTCCATGACGAAATTCGTAGGGAAGTGATTTCCTATGGATACGGATGTTATCTGGGGGATCCAGACGAAACCATTGTGTATATGCGATTCATGAACAATCAACATGTCAATATCACATTGGTACTTTCCATATCTGTTTTTAAGAGAATTTTTGAAATATTTTCACTGGGAGTCGAAACAAGGATATTTAGTACTTGGAGATTTTAGTCGTGCGCCTGGCCAGCGTATGCCTAACATCTGTGAGAACGGCAATAGACTTGTCAAACTTCAAGTTATCAAGTATTTTTCAGATCAGTTATTTGAAATTAAAGTATACTTAACTGAATAAATTAAGAAAAAGGATTTCGAAGTAACTTTGAGTAATAATACTAATATTTTATGTATAAAAACTTATATTAAAAGATTTCGGTTTTTGAAAAATTTCAAGTCAAAATTTGTGACTTGAAAAGAAAATGATAATTACACTCCTAAATGAGTGTTCGGGAAAAAATTGAGTGGATTAAATTGGTTGAACTGAGGTGTTTAGAAATAAGTGGTATGATGAATAGTAAATATTGACAGATGGAGTTATAAAGAAATTTGGAATAATTCGAGATGCATAGATCTAACTTACACAGATATTGAAATTTTAAAAAGAGATAGATTTTGTAAAGGAATTTGATTTCCCAAGTTAACTGGATACGATCGATAACTTAAATATCGATATTTGAATTAGTTGTGGGAAAATTTTGCATAGATATTAAAATGTGAAGTATACAGTGGTATAAGTGTAACGATCTTTCCTTTTCGAGGACGAAAAGTTTTAAAGGGGGAAGAATGTAACGACCCAGAAATTTAGACAGCTCGAATATCGAATTAATTAAAAAATTTACGATAAATAATCAATTTTTTATATTGATATTTGGATTAGAAATTTAAAACCAAATATATTGTTTTGAGTCTGAATTGAATTCAGAATGGTTAGTTAAAGATCAAATATTTATTATTGAAGGAAATTGACTTGGATATATGTGTATTTGTGTACATAAAGAAATTAAAATTTAACGTTTAAAATTTGGGATCAAACAGAGTCATCGGTGGGCAACCGAAATAAAATCAGTGAATCGATAAATCATTTAAATAACGTTATATAGACGAAGTCGGATTACAAGAAGAATAATTTTATTTGGATTTAGAATGTCGAGGCGTGATGATACGTAAAATTCCATCACGATTAGAGTTTGTCGGTGGCGGTTCAAAAATAAAACGTCAACATAGTGGACGGTAGAAAATTTAAGGAACCATAATTAATTAAAAGAAAGGTTTGGTTCCTTCCTATATACACTACCTTTGCCTTGACCACCACGAAAACGTGGTACCCACGGTATTTACATTTATAAAAGAATCAAGCCCTCAATTCATTTCTTCAGCTAATCTCCAAATCAAAACAACGATTTTCCCAAAATTTTCCATGAAATTAGTTTCCCCCAATTCTCGCTAATGGCCTCTTTCCATTGAGATTAAATCACTCCTCTCCAAATTGCTGCTTTTCCTTGCGCCGCCATTTCAACATCACCTCCATCCTTCGCTTCGCCACCGTGTCAATCAGAGCCACCATCATCGAATTGCCATCGCTTCCTTCCACCCTGAAGCAGCAGTCTTCGATCACAACCAGAACCACCGTGAGCACCACATCATCACCTACGAGGACACCAGTGCCTGCTCGTCTTCTGCACCAATTTAAGGTGAGCTACTCACTCACGATTCATCGTAATTCAAGTATTTTGATTTCAGTAATTTAACTGAATTAAATAGTCTAATTTCCTGTGTTGGTTCTGCATGATTGGCCTGTGTTCCGCTACTCGCTTCACCTTTGTTACAACGTTATTGCTCTATTAGTGTCATATGGTTTATTGGCTAATCCTTTGATTGGGTGTTACCTGTCCTTGAAGGTAATATGAGGATTTACTGTTGGGTGTGGAATTTGCTAATGGAGTATTTAGATTTATGTCCGGTTAGTTATTATAATGGGTTGCTTGAAATCTACATGTGTATATGCATAATTATATGGATATACATATGTACAGTAAACCGTCCCACACCCTGCCTTAGGTTTTCGCCTGGGGAGGCTATGCTTGCCTTGACCTGAGCACTCAATCCTATTTGCACCTATTAGATATTTGAGTTGATTTTGTCAGACATTTGAAACTTGAAAAGACCTTGCCATTCCATACCACATATACATAAAAATGGTTTTCACGTTGCTTTTGAAAACTATTAATACTAGCACATATAGTATCTGCTAACAGTCTGAATACCACAGCATTAACATACGTTGGCAAAAAAAAAGGGATAAATTGATCTGTCCCAATCTCTTGCGTATTGAATGCTATTAATTTAACATGAAGCTTTACCCTCTCTTGTTCAACTTCCACGTGGGAATTCATGTATGCCTGAACCATCTATATCGCCTTATGGCATACATTGAGTCATTACCCAAACTTGGATTATGCAATTCAAATTTAGCTGCGGTGCTTGCTGTCCATCTTTAGTTTAAGCTACCCAGGCCGCTTCTTGAAATTTCAAATGTGATCTGCTATCATTGCCTTACTGTCATACATATATGTACCCAGTTATATGTATATACTAGTTGCTTCTTGTTGCCATGTTCCACACTTGAACCTGAAATAAATACTTACCTGTTTTCCTTATAACAAAACTTATATCTCTTGTTAACTTTAGAAGCATATTGTTTCTGATTTTTATTTACGACTATTATATCAACTCTTTTGAACTCAAATTATGAGATTTCAGACTAGATGCTGGGGGTCACTGTGATTTGTAACCTGCTTATGTTTATTTACTACATAACATAAAACACTTTATTTAGTTTAAACTTGAGTAACAACTTTTCTGGATTAGAGCTCGGAAACTTATTTAGCTTGAGAAACCTTGATCTATCTGGAAACCCTTTAACCAAAACTACACCATAGAATTAGGTTGTTGTATAAATCTACAGGTGCCGAAATAGAGTAAAAACAAGTTAGATGAAAGCATTCCAAACCAAGTGGAAACCCTGAATATGAACATATATACATTGGTATATGTTGCCACTTTATTGAACTATAAGTGCTGAATTTAGTTTGTGCAGGGTTGAAATTGTGCACACTTAAATTTGCTTGAGTATACTGATACACTTGACTGTCATTGACATTGATCATTGGTACTACATGTTGTTCCATGCAAGTTTGATTTCTTGTAATGAAACCATATTCGTTACTAAAAGGAATTTGATGAAACCATTTGGTTTACTAAAGGGAATTCTGCTGAAACCATAATTGCTTACTTAAATGAAATTACTGAAAACATTTGTCCACAAAATGGGATTGCTGAAACTATTTGTCAACTGAAGCGATATGAGCACTTCATATTTTTATGTTTCCTTTCTGATTCTTTTAGGCATTAGTTCAGACCGGTAAATTGAAATGATAACCTTTCGTATATGATAAAAATCTCATCTTTGCTATTATAAAAATCTAATCTTTATTTAAATGAAAATCTAAACTTCGTATGAATAGAAATAAAATCCTTCTATGTGAAAAATATAAATAAAATCAAAGCTTTCTATGTTAAAAAATCTAATCTTTTCTCTAAAGAAAATCATAACTTTCTTCGTATAAAAATCTAATCTTTACACCTCTAAAACTGTAATCTTTTTATACTAAGAAATTGTATCTTTAAACTAAGAAAAATCACACCTTTATTACAAAAATCATTTCTTTACACTCCTACCTTCTCATATATTATATAAATGAAAACACTATTTTTAAATAATACTTTAAATAAGCGAAATGAGATTAAATAGAGGACTCACGGTCGGAAATAGGGCTAGGAGGCGCCGGGGTCGAGGTTGTCTGGCCAAGGGAGGGGAAAAAACGGCGCAGGTGGTGGGGAGGGCTCGGCGCCTGACAGGGCGGTGGCGGCTTCGATTTTGGGCTGAAGGGGGGTGCGGGTTTGGGTGGATTGGGGGTCTAGGGTTTCAGGATACGACGGAGGGAGGAGGGCTTGGGGCGTCGTCGAGGGGGGGGGGGGTTCGGAGGCAGCGGCTTCTCCAATCGGTGCGGCGGTGGTGAACGCGAATGGGGGTTGTGGATCCCGATGCGTTTCTTTTTTTTCTCGTTGAATTCGAAATGAACGGGGGGGGGGGCTGAGAATATAGAGGAAAGAGGGGTGAGGTGTTTATTTTATTTATTTAATTTCAAAAAGCAACCTTTTATTTCGACCTCGAAATCGAACCCACCGCCTGTCGTCCATAGCTAATTACCCACATTCCGAACACAATGGGACATGTATCGTAGGCCGATTTGATCATTTCGATCAGTTTTCGTCAAAATCAAAATATAAATCTATATATTGAATTTGAATGCGCATTTCAATTTACTGGGGCCACATATGGACCTTAAAAATTCCCGAAAAATGTTTTCTAGCTTCGTATTGACAATGCGGTCCTAAAAAAACTAGTTTCATCGAATTTTGAGACCATTTGAAAAATGGCCATTTTCCAGTCGATTAAATTCAACTGAAACTGGTCAAACGTGTTTTCTTTCGCCACGCTCACATATTGATTCAAAAAATTACAAATTTTGAAACCTAGCAATAACTTGACATCAAGGATCCAACAAAATTGGTTTCATCGATAACCGAGGTCGTTTGCAAAAATTCCACTTTTAAGGGCTAGAATTCCATAGCGACTATTCTGAATTTTCAACTGGGCATAACTTTTGATTCCCGCTATGAAATTTCGATTTTTCGGATTCGTTGGGAAGACTTTCTCAAATAGATTCAAATATTTTTGGTTTCGCCAAAATCCGGTTTATTTTGAATCCTGTACATTCATTTGAACTTTGAAATTGAAATTTCGAACTATCGCGCCATTTTCAATTCCTTTTATAAATATAAATAAATATTTATATTCTAACGACGATCTATATAAATATATACATTCTATTTCTATTAAAAACAAATTTCTCGTCGATATTATTTAAAGTAATTCATTTTAAATATTCAAAATTTATTAAAATAGCCAAAATAAAATTTTCAAATTGGCTCAGATTTTCCGGGTTATTACAATCTCCCCCACTTAAAACTTTTCATCCCCAAAAAGGAACGAAGCTGAAAGTTGTTTTACAAACCAACTCAACTTCCATTATTTTCTTTACGGCTTAAGTTCTTCAACTTTTCAGTTTCTAAGAACTTTTCAAATTTTTCAAAAATTTGGCTGACACAATAAATTTCCGAATTTTTTTTGCCATAACTTCCCCTGCACCGGGGACTTCGGGATATTTCAAATAGCCTCCCATGGCCCTCATTAATCCAAAAAGAAAAAGAAACAGCCAATCGGCTCATAAAATCATCCGAACCCAATAAATTTGTAAACATGTACCTATTTGTCGGGCAAACAATTTTATTCTTCTGCTCTAGCCTCCTTGCTAGGACCTGTTCAATGTAAGCACATGTATATGCATGCAATTGTAATCATTTTTCAATACAGTTCAATATTCGGTTCCATTAAGCATAATGGTTCAAAATTATCAAACAAATAAACAAACAACACAATCATAAATCAATTAGTGGATTAAAGTTTCAAATTCATAACTTTGATAGATATATAGAAAATCATGTTTTTGATGACAAATCACAACAATAAACCTATCTAGTTTTGGTTTTCACACCAGTCTAATGGAAACATATAGACATCTCACTTTCAAAACACGAAAATAATTACTGATGATGACGCGTCAATCATCAGAATCAGGTCCGAGCATCTAGAGTGTGATCCTATATTTATCCAGTATATTAGAACTTCGAATATACGTTCATGACGCGTATACGCGAAATCTTTATATACTCGATTGTCCAAATCAATATAAAATAAAATATTAAAATATGTTGAATAAGGTTTAAATCTTCAAAACAATTTGGTTTTATTTGAAAAATATACTCTTCACACTCGTTCTAGGATACTACTGATCCCATCTCTAACGAGTTATTCCAATTGGATATTGCTAATCCAATTTCTGATGAATTCTTTCGTTTGGTTCTAACGTGTCTTGTTCCTGAGCTCTGTAAACCAAAGCTCTGATACCAAATGTAACGGTAAGGAATTTCGCTCGATCTGAATCGATCATTAAACCGACCAAGACCGTTCGAAACCCCTGATCGTTTTGAGGACAACACACATCGGAACACAAACAGAAGAACATTTCATTGTCTATAACAACAATTCCATCAGAATGCAAGAATATACAGAGTATGAATAAATATTACACACTCGATAAATATCAGAGATTACAATAAATTACATTTAAATACATAGTAGCGGAAAAATAATACAACACACAACTGAAAGTAATACACGGATATAGAGCTTTTCGAGTATCGTTCCAGCTGTAAACCAGGATCCTGTGAATATAAATCTATAAAAGCCAACTACTAGCTGCCCGTGTCGAAAATAAGGGCACCCAGAGTTTAGGTTAAAACAATAAACTCCAGGTGCAATCATGTGACTGGTGTGAGAACTCAAACATATTAATCTTTATTTTTAAAGTTAGGTAAATCAAGGGACCATGCCGTATAACATGGAGCGGGTTTTTACCCCAAGAATACCAGTGCATAAAACAACAGCGCAATGCTAAATAAAGAAAAATGAGGCTATTATAAGACTCAGGTCCCATCACACAATGCAACGCAAGCCGGAGGATAGGGTTTTACCTTATAATAGCCAAAGAATGCTTGATACGTTTAAAAATAGATTATTTTGATATTACTATAAGTGTATAGTTTCAAAACAATTTCAATCATAAGTATCAATCATAGACAGCATAAATGTCCCATACCACTATGTCGTTAATACTAGGCTCTACAAATAAAACCGAAATATCACGTATTGGAAATTGGATTCCATCATGAGTCGAGGCAAGGGGCAAGCTCCTCTCCGATTCGAGACACTCTAGCAAATGCATCGGGACCACGCACAACGATCCCTTGGAACCTCCAAGGTCGGTCCTCTCTTACTTTTCAAGATTAGTTATTCCTGAACACACGTTTCCTGGTCCTATAGGACCTATATAATGGTCTGTATGTCGGCTCACATAGTGCCAGTTATCGATCATATATTCGAGGTGCCTCGCATTCCAATAACCACACTGGTAAAAAGTATACAAATGTCAGGGCTGGTAGGTCACTGACATCACCCATAGCTAGAAAGAAACGTCGTGCACTCCTTGGGTTCTTATCCCGTTTTTGACTCATACCGAGGTGTGAGGCTTGCGAATTAACGCCATACACAAAGCTGCGCCACACAGACCATGCTTTGATCATCAACCACAAGACTTTGCTTTTCAACAAAAGCCTTGATCATTTGCCACTTAGGCATGCCACACTGGCAATTCATGCCATGCGAATGATGTCCATCGATATACAACCTCTGAGCTCGTACGTCTCATAGAAGGGCATTAAGCAAGAGAATAAATTCTCCACCGCCAAACAGATGCATATTTACTAGAGATCAATCAACACAGAATAAAATCCAATGTCAGACACACAGTCCATTTACAAATTCGTTCTGGGTCTGAACGAAACCGGAGGCACTTTCCTTGCATATCCATCGATCTCCAAGTACGTCTGGACGATCACCGACTGATTCCCTCCTCTTGGGTGTACAGCCCAATCAAGATCATCAGTAATCACCCAAACGATGTGAAGACTTCCGGTCTTCAACCACCGTCTTCATCTTTGACTTATCGTCGAATCGGTTATTCAGAATGGGTATAAACCCAGCCTTTCCGAATAACCCGCGTATATAATAAACAAATGTTATACAAACACTGCATACACCTCATTCCAATTCAGAATATTCTTTTATTCACAAAATCACATTCTTAGGGAAATGTTCCCATTAATTTTATCAAAGATAAACTCTTCTAAATTATTCTTTAATCTTCATTTGGATATCATTTCAAACCGTGTTAAGGTTTTCCAAACTAGTCGGGATTAGCGAACCACACCGAAGTAATTATTTATTTTATTTCCCAATCCCAACCTATTCATCCCATGGAGCAAAACTGGTAATACTCCATAACTAACACCACGATGTTCTCAGTAAAATTAATTACCATTTCACATTCAAATCTAATTAAAGATTTAACTATCGCTTTGGAGCAAAACTGGTGATACTCCATTCTCGATCACTTCAATCTTATTAAAGATTCATTAAAACTCCACTTAGTTTTAATCTTCTCAAAAATCAATATCCTGTCTTTAACTGGGTTAAAGAACCAATGTCATCTAAAACACGGTTCACGATAAACCCAAAATCACATTCCATTGTTAATCGGGTTAAAGAACAGGTGTTATTCAAAACATCGCTCACGATAAACCCCAAAAACTAGTTTGAAATTAAATACAAGGCTCTGAATAGAAAATATATCGGCTTATATTCAATATCAATTTCTGAAACCAACAAATATCGTATTGGAAATAACGATATAAATATATCTTTCAAATTTCCCCAACCATATCCGTATAATCACGAAATCCAACATCGAAATATTCCGAAGATAATTTCGATTCAAATCCATTCCAATTCACGTATTGGAAATTCTGTTTATTTTTAAAACCGGTTCAAATCTAGTTCAAAACTAGTTCATTTCGATATAAAAAATATTTTTATCCTTACAAATGTGGAATTTTTCATCCCAGTTCTTTCCAATTCATATATTATGATTTTACACAAATTATTAATATTTTTAATAATTTTATCAAGGCCCGTACAGTCGGTTTTCAATAACGGCCACCGAACTGCACTTTCAGCGACCTTTTCCAAATTTGATTTGGACATAATTCCAAATCCAACCTTTAGATTTCAAATTTCTAATATTCGTTGGAACGATCTTTTTGATACGAACCCAACGGTTTCGGTTTCAGGAGAATCTGACGGTCGGATCTCCCGTAATGTCCATTCGAAGTCAATGGTCAAAATTCACGAACTGCCGCAGCGCGACGCGTTCTATTCAGGCCATTATATATAATATATATATATATATATATATATTATATTTCGTCGATTTCCTTTTAAAACGTATGTTATAGATCGTTTTAAATTCGTTTTCGAAACGATTTCAACTTCATATTCAATTTCGAATCAAAATTGAATATTCCACATCATCTATATACAAATTATAATACTTTCAAAACGTTATATTTTGAAATCACTTCTTTTTCTATATTCATTATAAAAACGAATATAATCGATATAAATATCGTTCGCATCAAAATGGCGCATCTATAATCAACATGGCTTTATATATTTCAATAACTTCGTTATTCTATTCAACAAATGAATATTTATTCTATTCAACACATGAAACTATATTTCTTTCAACACTTGAATATTCTCAACACATGAGTATCGTCAACACATGACTATTTTTGTTATTTAATATATTTTATAAAATTATGATAAAGATGTAAATTTTATTGTTTAAAATATTTTACTCAACACATGAATATTTCCAACAGATGAATATATATTTTATTCAACACATGAATATTTGTTCCATTCAACACATGAATATATATTTCTTAACATTCTTTATTTTCCCGTTTGGAATGAGACCCAATCAATTACCATATAATGTTAATTATATGGATTCCATACAACACATGTATCTAATAGCAACGATAAATAATCAACCATCATCCAAAGTGCAACACACTACTGCATAAGCATTAAATATAACTAATTAACGCTCATAAAGTCTGTCAATCAAACGATCGACATACCACTAAACAATTGGGATTAGTGTACGTCAAATATCATCCCAACACCCGTGTGGGGTTCCAATCCACAAACACTGAATATTATTTGTGCAGTTAGGCAACGTGTAAAATTTATCGTCTCAATCAACGTCCTTCAAATAGGTGTACATAAACAAACCGTCCGGTTTGTAAATGAATATTTATTTAATCACATTCACGTTAAAAATTATATTTTTAACGATAATTAATTTATTTCAACACATGAATATTTTATTATCCATTTCACATCAACATCACAAACAAACTTCACAACACATTAAACAAGCATACAAGCCGTCCATGGTCTGTGGACGACGGGTGTCGGGTGCTGCTAAGCACCATCTGCATCCTAGTATACAATTTTAACTAGAAAATGAAATTTAAAGTGAGAAGTTCTCACCGACTAGCTAAACCAAATGCCACGACTCTTTTTATATAGAAATCTTCGTCCTGCTCACCCTTTTGTCAATTTCATTGTCCGTAGCCACTACATATATAAAAATCACATTTTTATATTGTTGCTATGTATATAAAAATCACAGTTTTATATTGTTGTTATGTATATAAAAATCACATTTTTATAATCACTCTATATGGATAAAAATTCTATTTTTACACCGCTACTACATAGATAAAAATTCTATTTTTATCCTTATCACTATATAAAAATTATATTTTTATTCTCTATGTCTTCATATATAAAAATCTCATTTTTACTTCACCATTTCAACTATATAAAGATTCAAACTTTTCTAATATAAAAATTCGATTTTTATACTTTAAAGATTCAATTCTTTTCTTGTTTCAAAATCAAACTTTTCAAATTAAAAATCCAACCTTTCATATATGATAAAAATCTCAACTTTGCTATAATAAAATTCTAATCTTTATTTAAATGAAAATCTAAACTTCGTATGAATAGATATCAAATCCTTCTATGTTAAAAATATAAATAAAATCAAAGCTTTCTATGTTAAAAAATCTAATCTTTTCTCTAAAGAAAATCATAACTTTCTACATATAAAAATCTAATCTTTACACCGCTAAAACTGTAATCTTTTTATACTAAGAAAATCGTATCTTTAAACTAAGAAAAATCATACCTTTATTACAAAAATCATTTCTTTACACCCCTACCTTCTCATATACTATATAAATGAAAACACTAGTTTTAATTAATATTTTAAATAAGCGAATTGAGATTAAATAGAGGACTCACAGTCGGAAATGGGGCTAGGTGGCGCCGGGGTCGAGGTTGGCTGGCCAATGGAGGGAGAAAGACGACGCAGATGGTGGGGAGGGCTCGGTGCCTGACAGGGAGGTGGCGGCTTCGATTTTGGGCTGAAGGGGGGTGCGGGTTTGGGTGGATTGGGGGTCTAGGGTTTCAGGATACGACGGAGGGAGGAGCGCCTGGGGCGTCGTCGATGGGGGGGAGGGGTCGGAGGCGGCGGCTTCTCCAATCGGTGCGGCGGTGGTGAACGGGGTGAGGGGAGGGGCTGTGGATCCCGATGCGTTTCTTTTTTTTCTTTTTTTCTCGTTGAATTCGAAATGAACGGGGGGGGTGGAGCTGAGAGTATAGAGGAAAGAGGGGTGAGGTGTTTAATTTTTTTTTTTATTTAATTTCAAAAAGCAACTTTTTATTTCGACCTCGAAATCGAACCCACCGCCTGTCGTCCATAGCTAATTACCTCCATTCCGAACACAATGGGACATGTATCGTAGGCTGATTCGATCGTTTCGATCGGTTTTCGTTAAAATCAAAATATAAATCTATATATTGAATTTGAACGCGCATTTCAATTTACTGAGGCCACATACGGACCCTGAAAATTCCCGAAAAATATTTTCTAGCTTTGTATTGACGATGCGGTCCTAACAAAACTAATTTCATCGAATTCTGAGACCGTTTGAAAAATGGCCATTTTCCAATCGATTAAATTCAAATAAAACTGGTCAAACGCGTTTTTTTTCTGCCACGCTCACATATTGATTCGAAACATTACGAATTTTGAAACATAGCAATAACTTGACATCACAGATCCAACAAAAGTGGTTTCGTCGAAAACCGAGGTCGTTTGCAAAATTTCCATTTTTAAGGGCCAGAATTCCATAGCGACTATTCTGAATTTTCAACTGGGCATAACTTTTGATTTCCGCTATGAAATTTCGATTTTTCGGATTCATTGGGAAGATATTCTCAAATAGATTTAAATATTTTTGGTTTTGCCAAAATTCGGTTTATTTTGAATCCTGTACATTCATTTGAACTTTGAAATTGAAATTTCGAACTACCGCGCCATTTTCAATTCCTTTTATAAATATAAATAAATATTTATATTCTAACGGTGATCTATATAAATATATACGTTCTATTTCTATTAAAAATAAATTTCTCGTCGATATTATTTAAAGTAATTCATTTTAAATATTCAAAATTCATTAAAATAGCCAAAATAAAATTTTTTAATTGGCTCAGATTTTCCGGGTTATTACAATTGGGCACTTCCTATTTTTATGTTAGATTGCTTATTTTTACCTTACTTATAAACTGGAAGCTAAACTTCTTGAAACAGGCTTTCCCTTGCCTGAGTACTTCGAGTCTTGCAAAATGGTTAGGCATGTTGGGTCTGATTTCAATACTGTTATATACTTCCTTGTTTGAGTTACACATTGAAATATATATGTACATTGCTGTGTACCAGCTACACGACATTTCTGAACTTATAGTTTTCATTCCATTACTATAATCACAATATTTGGTAATTTTTTCCTTGGCCATGACTGTTACTCTGTAACCTGAACATGTGCACACTGGACCATGTACCCTTGCCATACCATGTACTATGCACTTGTAGTTTAGCCCGATCTGTTTTACGCTGGTTGCACTCGGCCATGCTGATTCGCTATCGATTTTATTCTCATGCACTTAGTTGAAGCATGATCCTCCATGGCCGCTTCTCAGTTGCTCTCATCGCCCCATATGTGATTCTAGGATGCTGAGGCAGTGCACACATGTTCCTGTACATGTGTGTATATACAGGCTCCCATGAATCATTGTACCTGAAGGAAATAAATTATAGTACGACTGTTTCACAACTGCATTATGCATCTGACTGATATGAGGATTAACTATTATAATTCAGTTTATATTGAAATTAATTTACTTGAACTATGATTTAATCCTGACTCGAGTGTTTTATGTTTTGCATGGAACGCTCGAGTCAGATCCGAGCAATATAGATTTAAAGATCACAGCTTAGGATTTGAAGATTGGCGAAGCTGGGGATTCCAAAAACGGCGCACTCTAAAGTTTTCAAACAGTAAAGATTTTTCTGTGTTTAATTTTTTTTAAATCCACTGTATGTATATAAATACCTTGTATTCAAAAATTCTGATTTATATATAAAAGATTATTGCATTGTTTACTACGGTGTTATTATTTTATTCTGTGTTTTCTGTGTTAATTTTGTTTTTAAACTCTATAAGCTAAATACGCTACGTCAATTTGGACGTTTCAGTTGGTTTAAATACCGATTTGAACCGGTCAAAAAGGCGGGACGTTACATTACATATAAGTCCTCGATGTATGCACTGGATGATACATTGTGCATATCCGAGCATTAGGGTAAGCTGATACACACGTAGTTTCACGTTTACTTATCGCACGATGTAAAATATGTATTGTAGGCCTCATAAAGCTATCCTATACAGATGTATTTGCAGTACTCTTTCATAGAAAGACGACGAAGCCTTTTCGAGGAGAATACAGAGGGTACTATGGGTAGCACCTAGGACCAAGGCGGTCTGTTAGGCATATAGGTACACATATATTGACTATTAGGTTTGGTCTACTTGAGATTTGATGGGTATAATTTATGCATGGAGGCGAGAGTATTGTAAACCCAAATAACCTAATATAATTAAATGGAAATAGAATGGTATATGTAGTTTTAAACTTAAAAGTATATAATTTGTCCTTCCATTAGAACTTTAGTTCTGACCCTCTCCTCATAACAATCCACAAATTAGATGGCAGACCAGAGATTATTCTGTTTAGAGACATTCGTTTAGAAAGTGTCAATATATTGGTAAGTATTTGTCTATTATTATATTTCAATAATTTATGCTATTCTGAACATTGATATATTTATCTTTTCCTCTTTGTAGGAAACTAGATACCCAACTCGAATTTTAGTGAACTTAGATTTTAGCATTTTATGAAAAATTCTGACCCTTTGGGGTTTTGATGCTTACAAATTGCTTTTTCTCCTGTTATATCTTAGGTTCGTTTTTCTCAAGTACCTTCTCATCTGTTCCTCCTCGTCGATAGACCCATATGAGACGGTTCTCCTCTCTTTCTCCAAAAATTAGCTCCATGTATCTGCTAGAGTCTAAGGATACTTTAGAATTCAATTAAACATATTTATATTTGCAAAATTTCTAAGTCGTTACATATTGATATGTTATTTGAAAAATGTTTAATCAACATGTCATTAGAAACAATATCGACTAATTTGATATAAAATATTTGGCTATCGTAAGGTAAAACCTCTTCGTTTTTATGTGCGGCATAGTTTTACGAGATATCTTTTCTCTCAAAAGTTTTTCTACATTAAACGAGTTATCCTTGATTTGAGTTTTCCCACGTAATTATTTTAGATTGACTTGGGCGTTATTTCCTTAAACCTTGGATCAGACTGAGCATATATTTTTGAATTATATTTTGATAGCTTGGAGCCTCAGAAGAGAGATAAAGCTTGAGATGTATTATCGCACACTTTTATTATATGTCGTTTTGTTTGTTACTACGGGTATTAGCAATTATAAGAATATATTATTATAATTGATCAAATGTTGTAATATATATAAGTGAATATGCTTTTGTCATATTCTGTTTAGTCCCACATTTTGGAATAATTTTTACTTCAAAACCTTTATATAAGGAGCTCATGTCATGTAAATAGTGTACTAATTTTGGAATGAATAAAGTATCTTCTTTCTCCTCCTCTAATGGCTTTCTTATTGTATATTGTTTACAACACGTTATCAGCACGAGATTCTATTAGAGCTATTGTTTGAAATATTCTAGATCTATATCTATGGATCTATCATGTAAGTAATTTTTACTTGAAGATATCAATTCATGGATTTATATATTCTTTATATAATTATTTTCTGTTTGAGAATATTTGATCAATGGATCTATGAATTTGTCATATTTTCTATTCTTTTAGATCTGACTCAAACTTCTAGATCTCTTTTCTTATATATTTTTTGTAGATCTAGATTATATTCTAATGGATCTAACTTTTTAGATCTAATTATTTTTTGATCCTAAATATGTGTAGATGTATTCTTTCATTTCTCTGCGTATCTAATTTTGAATTTTCCAAATCCAATTTGACGAAGATTCGATTGTATATATTTATTTACATTATTAATGATTTAGAGATAGATCTAGTTTTATCCTTTCCGGTCTACTATTACTTTTCGTATCTAATTCTTTTGGATAGTCTGAAGATAAAATATGTATGATTTTTTTTATGTACACCCAACAGTATTATGGGTATAAAATTTGATGATGCAGCATTTAAACATAATAGCAATATTGATTTATCACCGGAAGTGAAATTGTAAACCCGTGATGTAAACAAATTTTTTCAAATGAGGAACCAAAGTTCATATCCAAATAATGAACCTGAAGTTCATATGCAAATGAGGAACCTGAAGTTCATATACAAATGTTGAACCTGAAGTTCATATGCAAATGAGAAAGATTAAATAAAAGCCTCGAAGCATGTAATTGCATTTAATTTTTTGCTTATAGCAAATGACATGTAATAGAAAAGGATTTGAAAAAGAAATGAAGAAGAAAAGGAAAAGCTTTCATTTATTGAAGTTATTTTTGATTTAGCATCTGAAGTGGATGAAAATATTAATGAAAGCATACATGACAAACTTAATTTTTAGTATTTGAAATAAAAGTTGAGAACTTGTAATTCCTTTATAGTCAAAAATTTTGAGTTTCCATGAATTATTGAATGCATTTGTTATTTGAGATAGATATTTTTATGCAATATATCTCATTTGCTAAAACTACAAATGTAAGATGTGTTGAATCCTGAAGATGTTATTATATTTTTATGAATATTATATATATATATATCAAGAAGAGATATTTATTTTAGAAAATCTAATTATTGAGAAATATATTTCATTATTAAGATATTCATTTTAATTTTATCATTGAGTAATATTGAACTTAAACCTGAGATGAAATTGAGTTACTTTAAGTACCATTTCTCAATTAATTCATGTATTTGTAATGAGATCATTTTACTGTGACAATAGTTATATCCTAAGCCATACAAATGTTAATTGCAGTTACTATTATCATAAATGCATTGGTTATTGTAAATTAAATGTTATATGTTCATGCTCGGAATATGGATATAAGTATGATTTTTTTATGTATTTTTTTATGTATTTATTTGGAAAGTAATATATGATATAATGGAAGAAATAGGTTCAACAACAACCTAAAGTTGTGTGAAGAAATTATTTTAACAAGGACTTGTATAACTCAAAACCCAAGACCTGAACTCTTGAATTCATATCAATATTTTTCTTAACTTGTCAAAATTTATAATCTTCTTAGTAAGAAGTTTACACATAATTTGAGAACCCAAAGTTCATAAAAAAAAATTAATGAACTTGAAGTTCATGAACAAGTAGCCTGAAGGTCTGTTGAAATTATGTAAAATGATAAGATTTTACATCCTGAAGAAGTTTAAGGAAATAAATAAATCATAATACTCAAGAAATAAAAACCTGAAGCTTTCTTGAAGTTGTGACATGATGTGACGGCCCGCCCCGCACCAACCGACATTTACTCCAAAAGTGCGTTGTACACATATCCAGTTAGCACGGGACGGATCGTCAGAAGAAAAGGGAAGAAGGAAATGAACTAACAAGGAACCTGTAGAATGTCTCACAGTGCATGGAACAAAATATAATAACAACATACTTGACATAGAACAGGTGAGACAGTGCATAAGCTGAAAACAACTAACATAGCAGCGGAAAATCCAAGTACAGCTTATGATCCAAAGTTAACATTATTACAACTTTTCAAACTGTCTCAAAGAGAAAAACAAGATAAAGGAGGTACACTACTAATGCCCAAGTAGCGACCACCAACGACACAGGGAGAATATCTATATATCATACGTGGAAGCCTCCTGCTCGCCTCCGAATCGGCTACTCGCGCATCACCAGCTAACCTGCCTCTAGTCTGCTCGTGTGAGCACCCAGAGTAATAAGAAGAGACATAAAACTCTAGGTCAGACATAAAGTCTGGTATGAGCGATAAGCATCTAAACAGAACAATAACAGGTAAACGATACCTGAACCTGGACCTGCAACCAAAGAGTTAGCACTACATACTGTACAACACTCTAAGGTGCCATTTCAAATGGTGTAAAGATAATGGGGGTGGGGTGTGCATGTTATAGTGATGGCAAACAATCAAACATAGCATCCATCCTCACATCTCTCACTCAGTGCATAAAGCATACGATATTCACCACTTTGATCACCTCAATACTTTGTTATGATCACCTTGCCCCATGAAGCCATAAATGGCTTCACTGCACTGATACATAGCCACTAATCCTTCGCTATGTCCACTTTGCCCCATGGAGTCACAATGACCCCACTGCACTGGCTCATAGCCTTACTAATCCTTTACTATGTCCACTCTGGCCCATGGAGTCACGATGACCCCACTGCACTGGCTCATAGTCTTGCTACCATCACTTTGCCCCTCGAGTCATAATGACTCTACTGCATTGATAAGTAGCCCATTATTCGTTTTTAGTGGTAAATCGAAGTTATGAACGTCGACAACTTCTTAGCACACGTCCCGCAGCAAAGCCCAACCATGAAGCGAACTTATTGGTTCCCACTAGATCCTGAGCTCTAACTTCCATTTGGACTACCTTTGCATCTCGGGTTTTGGTCTTCTCCGGATCGGTCTTCATTTGGTTTGTAACCCATGCCCCATGTCCAAGCTTCCATCCAGTCCTGGTTCGATTCATGACTCGTGGATCGCCCCATAGCGTCAGCTCATGCTCCCTCTATTGAATCGGATCGCTAGACTTCATCGGATCGCTGGACTCCGTCGGATCGCTGGATTCCATCGGATCGCTGGACTTTATCGGATCGCTGGACTCCATCAGATCGCTAGACTTTATCGGATCGCTGGACTTCCTCGGATCGTTGGACTTCATCGGATCGCTAGACTTTATCGGATCGCTAGAATTCATTGGATCGCTGGTCAGGGGGCTATCCGTGACTCGATAATACCAAAACAAAGCAATCACAAACAGACATATATCCATGACTTGATAAGACCAAATTTCGGCAAATCATACTAAGGCTAGTCGAACCACCAATCGAGTTCGTCACAACCAACGATCTATCGACTATCTCGGGTTCCAGTCCCAACCTATCTACCAGGTCACTAAATATGAAGGAACGGGAAGCCCCAGTATCAAACAAAACTCGAACTGGTACATCATAAATAGAAAGCATACCTTGAATAACGACATTCTTTCCTTTCTCCGCCGCAGTTGGGGCATTCGACGAAGAAGGAACAGCACCGATAGCATATGCTTTCACAATCTGCTTCTCCTTAATAAGTTGTGGACACTTATCCTTATGATGTCCCACTTGGCCACCTTTGTAGCACTTTCTATCCGCTGGCTTGGCCCGACATTCTTTAGCATAATGGCCCTTCTTACCACAGCTGAAGCACTCAACATCTTTCTTGCTCTTTTTCTGGCCATCCTTAGATTGGTTCTACTTCCTCTTATTCTGAGAGTTATTCTTGCCTCCACCGCCTGCTTGCGGCTTCAGCCCTTCTACAGATGCAGCCTCGGTCTTTGGCTTAGTGCAAAGGCTCTCTGATCTCAAAGTTTTCCCCACAATCGATTCAAAAGTCTCATCGATGTGGTTGATAAGCCTTTCCCCCAAGTATCCATCCAACCCAGTAATGAACTTCTCATTCTTCTTCTCAGGAGTATCGATAAGAGATAGTCCATACTTCGACAAAGTGTCGAATTCAGCAATATAGTCAGAGACTGCCCTACCATTCTGCTTGAGTTCCAAGAATCTCTTAAACAACACTGACTTCTGGGCAGCTGGAATGAACTTCTCGCTAAAGCGAGCCTTGAACTGATCCCAAGTAACCTGATCTTCTGGAGTAGCTGTTCTAATGGCATTCCACCAATTCATCGCTCGCCCTTGTAGCTGACGAGACGCTAGCCTTCTCTTCATCGCATCCTCGATACCTAAGTCGTCGAAGATACGATCACAGCTATCCAACCAATCCTGAACATCTGTGGCCGACTCCGTTCCGTGGAACGGCTTCCCATCAAGGTTAGTATAATTCTTGCACAACTTGGCGAAATCGACCCTAGGCGCCTGCACTACTGGACCACCACCATTTCCGGGATTGGAAACTACTCCCTGAACATCCCTAGGCATCTCCCTCATGAAGTTAGTGAAAATCGTCCTCATGTCAGGAGCATTCCCATTATTGGTCCCTCTACCAGCACCCCTCGTGTCTCGACTTATCGTTCAATCTGTAAAGAGAAAACGATTAACGACCCCATAGTGGTTCTAGTGCAGTACGACTTCATCCTTATACTACTAATAGTATATGTATAGCTTTTGAAAACCAAAGTAATCACAAATACGTGCCCTCATATACGTATACTATCTCTCCCTAGTGTCTTTCCTTAGGTTAACTACGCAACCTAGAGCTCTGATACCAAATGTGACGGCCCGCCCCGCACCAACCGACATTTACTCCAAAAGTGGCCTGTACACATGTCCAGTTAGCACGGGACGGATCGTCAGAAGAAAAGGGAAGAAGGAAATGAACTAAAAAGGAACCTGTAGAATTTCTCACAGCGCATGGAACAAAATATAATAACAACGTACTTGACATAAAACAGGTGAGACAGTGCATAAGCTGAAAACAACTAACATAGCAGCGGAAAATCCAAGTACAGCTTATGATCCAAAGTTAACATTATTACAACTTTTCAAACTGTCTCAAAGAGCAAAAACAAGATAAAGGAGGTACACTACTAATGCCCAAGTAGCGACCACCAATGACACAGAGAGAATATCTATATATCATACGTGGAAGCCTCTTGCTCGCCTCCGAATCGGCTACTCGCGCATCACCAGCTAACCTGTCTCTAGTCTTCTTGTGTGAGCACCCAGAGTAATAAGAAGAGACATAAAACTCTGGGTCAGACATAAAGTCTGGTATGAGCGATAAGCATCTAAACAGAACAATAACAGGTATACTAAACCATACCTGAACCTAAACCTGCAACCAAAGAGTTAGCACTACATACTATACAACACTCTAAGGTGCCATTTCAAATGGTGTAAAGATAACGGGGGTGGGGGTGTGCATGTCATAGTGATGGCAAACAATCAAACATAGCATCCATCCTCACATCTCTCACTCAGTGCATAAAGTATACGATATTCACCACTTCGATCACCTCAATACTTTGCTATGATCACCTTGCCCCATGAAGTCATAAATGGCTTCACCGCACTGATACATAGCCACTAATCCTTCGCTATGTCCACTTTGCCCCATGGAGTCACAATGACCCCACTGCACTGGCTCATAGTCTTACTAATCCTTTACTATGTCCACTCTGCCCCATGGAGTCACGATGACCCCACTGCACTGGCTCTTAGTCTTGCTACCATCACTTTGCCCCTCGAGTCATAATGACTCTACTACACTGATAAGTAGCCCATTATTCATTTTCAGTGGTGAATCGAAGTTATGAACGTCGACAACTCCTTAGCACACGTCCCGCAGCAAAGCCCAACCATGAAGCGAACTCATTGGTTCCCACTGGATCCTGAGCTCTAACTTCCATTTGGACTACCTTTGCATCTCGGGTTTTGGTCTTCTCCGGATCGGTCTTCATTTGGTTTGTAACCCATGCCCCACCTCCAAGCTTCCATCCAGTCCTGGTTCGATTCATGACTCGTGGATCGCCCCATAGCGTCAGCTCATGCTCCCTCCATTGGATTGGATCGCTGGACTTCATCGGATCGCTGGACTCCATCGGATCGCTGGACTTTATCGGATCGCTGGACTTCATCGGATCGCTGGACAGGGGGCTATCTGTTTCCTTTACAATTTCCTGCAACTCTTCCAGCGATTGTTTACGCCATTCGACGGCGTTTTTGACCAATCTAACACTTCTAGACAATCACAAAGCATACCATACAGTCATAGCAACATGTATAATCATTCACAAACATCAAAACACAAATGTGATAGGATAAAACGGATCAAACATAGCCAAAATCCCATATTTTCCCTTAAACATGTTTAGGTGAAACTAATGATACGATTAGCAAAACTTAACTAAATTAACCCAAATTCATATCAGAGGTCTAAAACATCATTTCGAATTTTATAAATATTTTTCCAGAATTTTATCATGCTTAAATCCGCTAATTAACACTAATTACCCTTAATTATTCATAATTAGTGAGGAACTATGCAAATCACTCACCTTAGCCACAAATAAACTTTAGATCTGAAATAAATCTCTGATTTGGTGCGAATCCCAATGCTAAACAGCAGCTCCAATGTTGATTTGGTACTAATCTCTCTTGATTTGATGTTGCTAAGCCCAATCTTCAAGTAGAAAGTGATTTGGAGGTGATTTAAAGATTGGAGGCCATTTTTAGGGTTTCTAAGAGGTAAGTGGAGGCTAGAAAACTGAAATGAAATGAAACCCTAACTCATTTCAGCCTCCCCATAACCCTAATCCCGAAATGGGTTATGAGCTCATTCACTAATCACCCTATTTGGCCCGGTTAAGCAGTTTTTCACCTTCCAAACCTTATTTCAGCCATATCTCCCAAACGGTGAGTCCGTTTGCCTATTATGACCACTCTACGAAAAGGTAAACCATCAAACAAATCTAATAGAAGTGGTTTTAGGTCAAAATTCCTTTCCAGTCAAAAGTTATGGCCAAAACAAGATCAGCTAGGGGCAAAACGGTCATTTAAAAATCGACAAAAATCATGAACATAGTAAATGACTCTAATGGTTGTTTCCCAAAGTTACATGACCATACGACTTCATATGGGAAAGAAAGAAATATTCTACGATCCTCTGGTGCGTAGAATGCGGGTTGTTACACATGAAAAGGTTGTACTTGCAGAAGAAGTTAAAAGAGAAATACACATAATAATATGTGACAATAACATTGGATTCAATAGAAAACCTTTAAACGTGTTTCATCTAACTGACATCTTTCATGCACAATTTATATTAACTAAATTTCCTGAAGATGTAACATGCATATTAATCTCTTGAATAAAAGTTCTAGAAATTTACTTTTATATAGAAAATCCAACATCCTAGAAGAGATGTTAGAGATTTTTTTTATTTGTTGCATTGCAATTACACAAATAATAGATATGTTCCCTGAAGGAATATCATACACTCCAGAAGTAGTGATTTCTTTTCATGAATATTATTTTTATTTAATGCATCTAATATGTTACTGCATTTAAAGTTTGATATGTATTTTTGTATATTGATATGACATTTCAACAGTTTGTATATATTTATCTCTGGAGGAGATAAGTTCATTGTAATGGCCTGAATTTTCCGTACCCTTTGAGTTGACTAATAACACTACACGTCCAACCCAAATGACACAGAAATACGAATCATTATAAGAAAGAAGTTAGAGGGTGGGAAAAAGAAAGAAGTTAGAGGTTGGGAAATATAAAGAAAGAAATATTAGAATAGAAGAAAAACGAAGATCACAAACTCACAGCGGAACGAATAAAATATATTAAATAACATAAATTTTGAAATACAAATCAGTAACTGTATATACATACCATTATCAGAGCACGACAGTTATTCCTGGAATAGTTATAAACACCTGTTTCCAAATACAGCATAATACACAGCGGAAATATGATAGTCTATAGCTAATTGGTGAAGCCTCCTACTTACAGCTCTTCCAAGTGAATCTGAAAAATCCCGACTACTTGACTGCCCATACAAATTTCGGCACCCAAGAGTTTAGGGAAAACAAACAAAATAAACTCTGGGTCAGTCATGGGACTGGTGTGAGTAAACTCCAACCATTTGTTTAACTTTCAAAAATCCTTTTGAAAGAATTGATAATCGTAAGACCTATCCACACATAAACACGGATGGTTTTTACCTTACGATAACCAAAAATATTTTTGATATCAAATTAAGTGGTATTATAATAGTTTCTACATCAAATAAATAGAATGTAGCGGAACGCTTGCATCTCATGCTCCGTATAACATAAAATCAAAAACCGCAGGGCGCTTATTGGAGATTGGATTTCCAACATGACAAGGTATGGAACCACCTTCCGATCAGTGTACTGTAGAGAGAATACACTGGGGTTCAACAAGAACGTCTTGCAACCCGGCCCACACATGACTGACCACTCATTTCGCTTGAGTGTATCGAATGTATATCACCAACGGTTGGGATCAGCAACCATTTCCCGAAAGGGACAACATAGATTTAAGAAGCAAATGGAATTTCTCTAGATAGGTGATTATATATCCTAATAGGAGCGACCCACATAGCCATGCTACCTGCCCGATTTTTGTCAATCCCGGTTGTGAGGCTTGAGGTTTGAATTATCTCCCAGAACATTTGGCCATCATTCACTTTGAATGCCACATCGCCAGATCCATCGGAAATCACTAATTGATTCCTACAAAAATACTCAGATTGTTAGGCTAAAGAAGTTTCCCTTCTTTGCCACCAACTTCGTACGTTTGAAGGAATCAACGTACGTAATCCCTTTGGAAATACTCTGTCAGACACTCGTCCTTACAAGTTGTTTTGGGTCTGGACAAACCAAAGGCACCGTTCTATTAATCCATCTTGGGCAATTTCTACTTAGGGTTAACATAACAGCCTTTGCATTTTGCTCCGTCTTCCATTATCTTCAGCAAAAGTTGATTCATTACGCTTATATCAATACAGAGTGGTTTTCAGATATTAAATCTAATCCCGGTCTTTCCATACTGATAACAGAGGTACAAAATAAATCAAAACTTTGATAGTCTGTGATTTAACTATCAAAGAAAACATCCATACAATCAATGGTCCTATTTCCAAATGGAAATTCTATCGATCAAGCATCAAACAACACTGGGCCACTTTAAATCAATTCCTGGTTATATTATTATTTCCAATTCCTATTTCCCTATCTTTCATATCCTTTTAAAGCTCGATTTTCCATCTCGATTCTTTGAAAAGCATTTCCAATATCTAATTTCTTTATACGAGAAAATATCTCTTATTCCAATTAGAAAACATTTATATATATATTAATGAATCCTTATTTTCTATATTCAGAAAATATACCGCATTAATATTGGAAAATATTTCCAAATTCCCATTCTTAATTCCTCGTTGACCAATTCATTTCATTCTCTATATGTAGAAAATATCTCTCATTTTATTGGGAAAAACATTTCAAATTCTTTTAAATTAACGCGATGTTATAAAATATCGTTATTATAACTCAAAACATTAACCAATTATTAACTAACCAGAATGTTAACCAATCTTCACTATCGAACCTTAACCATTTCTCCATCAATCATGAAGTCAATCAAGTTTGGGTATATTTACCATTCAGACCTTAATTGAACAACATTCTCAACTTTAAAATAGTCAAAGCTCACAACTTTAAACCAAACATTGCTTACGCGACTTTCGGATCCAATCTAAGAACACGCTTCTTCCACGGAAAAACTTTGATTATAACGGTAGCGTTATAATCGCTGTTTCCCAAGTATTTGATTTATAAAACATTACTTTTAACAACAGCGTTACAATCGCTGTTTAGAATTATAGAACACTTATTATAACAATAGCATCAAGATCGCTGTTTAGATTTACAAAACAGTTATTATAACGGCAGCGTTAAAATTGCTATTTAGATTTACCAAAACATTTATTATAATGGCAGCGTTTAAAATTGCTATTTACAAATATTTGGTTTATAAAAATGCAACTTGTATTTATTTATTTCAATAAATTACTTGATAAGTAAATAAATAAATTATTAAATTTTATTTAAATGGAAAGTAAAATAACTACTTCCCTAAATTCGATATAATTGAATTCCAATAAATAACTTTCTCTCAATAATCTATATTCAATTATATTCCGAACTTCGGAATTTATCTACCATTTAGGGTAATCCAAAATCCCAAATTTCACTTTTGAATTTACGCTCTCTAAATTCTTACCAAAATCCTTTATACCCATTTTAGTCTACAAAACATTATCCCAATTTATTATATATTCCAAATGTTGGAATAAAACTCATCGTTTCTTAAAACGATTATCCATTTCCTTTTTCATTCAATTTCCAATCTAGATTCATTTTTCAAATCTGAATTTCCTTTATTGATATTTCATTTGCCAAATTCCTTCAAACAATTATTCACTTAAATCTTGAATATATTTCTTTTATGTATAATCAAATCTATTTGAATATTATACTTGTAAACAACATTTCAAATCAAATTTCCATTTTGTAATGTTTATTTAGAATTTATTCATAGGAAGACTTACTTTAATTTCATCCATTTATAATCATGCTTGTAATTTCCTTTATAATCGCTACATTCCATTTTCTATACACATATCGTTTTCGAATTCGATTTCCACTTTTCCAATATGAATTCAAAACTTGAATTTATATTTTACTTTTATCTCAAGATAATATTATTTCTAATTTATAAACATCGTTTCTAAACAACTTCTTGTTTTATTTATTTAACCAAGTTTCTATTTTTAAGTTTATTCGAAATTTAAATTTCTATTTTGAAAAATAATTTCTTTTTACATCTCAATTTCCTTTTCTACGTTCAAAAAACATTTATGGTGTTTAAATAACAAAATCCCAGGCCCAGTATAATTCAAACACAACATAATCAGCCATATATTATATATCACAACATACAACATAATAAACGATAAACAGTAATGTAAATGTTGAGGAATCCAGTTGGATTCCTCCAACCTGTTTCCCTACATCCACAGATGTTAATCACATTAATAATATAAATTTCATATCCATATGAGATATCATGGTGAACAGAATTATTAAACGATAAATGGTATAACTAATTCAACCAATTTTATCAGCCATTCATCCAAACAAGCATCACACAGTATTAATTTAAAACTCATTTATATAAAAATATTAACAAGTCAGAGTTAGTGAGTTTACTCACCTTGCTTCACAGTTGGCGATCCTGCTTTAGTTTCATTTAAAATCAAACATACATTTGATTTTTTTTTCCAAAATTCCAATAGCTTAGTTCTTAATCACGTTAGTTCCATACTATAGACTCCTTCTCTACAATTCCCATGTAACTGATTTCATCATATTCTGGTAACAAGCGAATAAATTCAAGATTTAACGAATATTTTATGATCTAACTACCGTTAAATAACAAATAATTTTTTTATTTAGTTTACCTTAACCTAGAAGTTTGGCCGCTCAATAATGTATTGAATCATGAATTTCAGATTTATCTTTCACCATTTTGCCGTTTCCTTGTTTGCAAAGTGGAGCTTTACCAACTAAACCCGTCATTAACAAATCACATAAATCCCTTGATCATTGTTTTTTTTGGCTAACTCCGCTTTTTATCACGGTTTCCCGTGATTCCATCATTCTCCAGGAACAAACAAAAGAGATCCACTCCTAATCCCAAAAACAACATCCAACATTAATGTCTACTCCCCCAAACAACATCAAGCCGTAACCCAGTTTTGCCTACTTCACACCAATCTGTCATTAGACCATAATTCTAGGATTACCCACTAGTTATCTTACTCAAGAAATATAAAACAGAACCCAACTTCTCCACAGATTCAATCATCACTTCAATCTTTTCTTCACTGTATTGGAACCCACACTTCACCCATTCCTACTATCACAATCCCATCCTCAGAAACTCATACCCAAACAACCACAAAGCTATCTATACCATTCAACTGCCTCACACAATTTATTTTAAACACAGTAAGTACCAGTTGCCTTCCCTGCGTTCTCTGTCCTCATTCTCCCACCATCGTTGATCGCGCCCGAGTACCTTCAACGCATGCCTGAAGTGGCGGACCCTAGTTCCACCAGTGTTTGTCGGAATCGGCCATAACCCGTCACAAAATCGGACCCTAATTCTGCCTCCACCGGTAATGGCGAGGAACACCATCACCACCCAAAGCTCGACCTCACATCCACCTCTCATCACCGTTAGACTGACCCCACCCAAGTCCAATCACTCCGCCAGAATTCGAAGGAATGAGTTTTCTGTTTATCCCCATATACTTGTCGTACTGTCGTGAATTTGGGGTCACAAAATTTCCATCGAGATGCATTAAAATTATAGGAGGTTGATGGTCGCTGGCTTGTGAATCCAATCATATTTGTTTCATGAATTTAAGTGTAGGATTTAATTTGTCTTCGATTTTTGAAGAGGAGAAAATTACGTTTGTTTTATTTTGTCTTGGTTTTTGCTGAAGAGAAAGAAATGAAAAGGGAATGACTTGATTGGTTTATAAAGGGATTTGAGTAGCGTGGTAGTCACGGTTTCGAGATCACTTGGCATACATGGCTACAACCCCTTGGAGAACATGGTTTTGAAATGTTTGGCCAGCACGGAATCAAGATGGCTTGATGCCCACGAAGTCAAGGCTTGGGTGTACGGGTTTGGGAAAAACTTGGAGCGCACACTTTTGTTTCTGTTAGTGACCAGCTTAGTAAAAATAATAGTTTGTTATATTATTTTCCTGTTGTAAACCAATATTTATTTAGCCTCGGTGTTCATTACAAACTCGCCCATTAAAGAAAGATTTCCCAATTTCTATTCATGTATATTCAGGTATAGGTTGATTGTTATGTTGGGTACATAAGGTTTTCGTTCTTGTCGGAGCTGCTACGGACAGAAATAAGTGTACAGTCGTGTCCAGCGAGGTACCACGATCCCAAAAATATAATAATATCAGTAGTTTAACTTATATTATGAAACCCCAAAATATTGATATAGGGTGCAAAATACTCCAAGTAAAAAGTTGCGTATTTAATTAATTAAAAATTACAGTAAAATCCTAAAAATAAAATTATAACTACGCCTGTAATAACCCGGAAATCTGGGCCAGTTTAAAATTTTTATTTTGGCAATTTTAGCGAATTTTGATCATTTAAAATGAATTATTTTAAATAATATCGACGAGAAATTTATTTTGAATATAATTCGAATGTATATATTTATATAGATCGTCGATAGAATATAAATATTTATTTATATTTATAAAAAGAATTGAAAATGGCGCGGTAGTTCGATAATTCAATTTCAAACTTCAAATGAATGTACCGGGTGCAAAATAATCCGGATTTTAGTGAAACCAAAAATAGTTGAATCTAATTGATAATATCTTTCCAACGAATCCGAAAAATCGAAATTTCATAGCGGGAATCAAAAGATATGTCCAGTTGAAAATTCTGAATAGTCGCTATAGAATTCAGGCCCTTAAAAATGGAAATTTTGCAAATGACCTCGGATTTCAACGAAACCACTTTTGTTGGATCCGGGATGTAAAGTTATTGCTAGGTTTCAAATTTCATAATTTTTCGAATCCATAAGTGAGCATGGCAAAGGAAAACGCGTTTGACCAGTTTCAGTTGATTTTAGTCGACTGGAAAATGGCCATTTTTCCAACGGTCTCAGAATTCGACGAAACTAGTTTTGTTAGGACTGTATCGTCAATACAAAGCCAGAAAATATTTTTCGGGAATTTATAGAGTTAGTATGTGACCCCGGTAAATTGAAATGAGCGTTCAAATTCAATATATAGAGTATATTTTGATTCTGACGAAAACTGATTGAAAGGATCAAATTAGCTTACGGTACATATCCCATTGTGTTCGGAATGGGGGTAATTAGCTATGGACGATAGGCGGTGGGTTCGATTCCGAGTTCGAAATAAAAAGTTAACTTTATGGAATTAAATTGAATTATATATATATATATATATATATATATAAGCCCCCACCTTTATTCTCCCTCCCCTCAAAGTCAAACCGATCAGTTAAAAAAAAAGAGAGAAAAATGGGCACGACGGAGACCGTCGTTCAACCTCCAGGCGCCATCGCCGTCGATCGTGGCCCCCCCTCCTCCGCCATCTCCAATCATCCACCCCCCTTTTCCCATCGCTCCCTCTCCAATCTCGAGACCTCCCCAAACCCTGAAGCCCGCAACCCCTCCGATCCGGATCTGAAAACCTCCGCCCCCATTCGCCTCTCCAGCCACGAACGCCACCATCCACCGCAGGCGAGCCACTTCGACGTTGCGAGCATCTCCCCCCACGCCCTGGCCTCGCCCTGCTTCTGACGACCCCCCCCCCCCCCAGCGACGCTCTCCTCCCCGTTCGATCAACCACAGTAAGTTTTCTTTGTTTTAATTATTTTTATTTCAGTTTTCGTTTTGTTTTGTGTAATAATCTTTAAATAAAAATCTAATTTATATATAAGGAGCATTAGACTTATTTTCAGTTTTTAACATAGTAAAAATTCGATTTTTGTATATTGAATAGCATAGTAAAAATTCGATTTTTATATATTGAATAGCATAGCAAAAATTCGATTTTTATATATTGAATAGTAAAAATTCGATTTTTATATATTGAATAGCATAGTAAAAATTCGATTTTTATATATTGAATAGCATAGTAAAAAAAAAATTCGATTTTTATATATCGAATAGCGAAGTAAAAATGTGATTTTTATATATGTAGAGAATACAGGCAGAGAAAGTGACAAGAGGCAAGAACGGCGAAGATTTCTACATAAGAAGAGTCGTGGGATTGGATTAGCTAATAATGTGAGAACTTCTCACTCTTCAATTTCTTTTTCTAATTATAAATATATATACTAGGATGCAGACGGTGTTTAGTAGCACCCGACACCCGTCGTCCACAGACCATGGACGACTTGTATGCTTGGTTGTTTAATTTTGATGTGTAGTTGATTGTGTGGCGTGTATATGAAATGAAATAAAATATTTATATAGTTAAAAATATTTTATAGTTAAAAATGGAATTTTTAACGTGTATATGAAATGAAATAAATTATTATAAACAAATCGAACGATTTGTTTATATACACACTTTTGACTGATATTGATTGGGACGATAAATTTTACACATCGCCCAACTGCACAAATAAAATATGTGTTTGATTGTTTGAAACCCCACACGGGTATTGGGATGATATTTGACGTACACTAATCCCAATAATTAGTTGTATGTCGATCGATTGATTGACAGGCTGCTATAAGCATTGAATATTTATATTCGATGCTTATACAGTGTAGAATGCACTTTGGATGATGGTTGATTATTCATCGTTGTTATTGTATACATGTGTTGTAGAAAATCCATATAATTAACATTATATGGTAATTGATTGGGTCTCATTCCAGTTTTGAAATAGAAATATTTGGAAAAAAAAATTATTTGAAATAGAAATATTTGAAAAAATATATTTGAAATAGAATATTTGAAAATAGAAATATAAGAAGCCGAGTTGATTAGATTGACGCCATTTTGATGTGAACGATATTTATATCGATTTTATTCATTTTATAATGAATATCGAAAGTGATTTCAAAATCTGATATTTTGAAAAGAATTGAAATTCGAATTGAAATTGAATAGAAATGAATTCGAATTGAAATTGAATCGAATTGAAATTGAATTGAATAGAAATGAATTCGAATTGAAATTGAATATAGATGAATTCGAATTGAAATTGAATAGAGATGAATTCGAATTGAAATTGAATTGAAATTGAATTGAATTGAAAACGAACTGAAAGTGAATTCAAAATCGATTTGAATTGAAATCAATTTAAAATGAATTTAAAACGATTTATAAAGCACGTTTTGAATTGAAATCGACGTAGTATATATTATATATATTATATATATAATATAATGGCCTGAATAGAACGCGCCGTGCCGCGGCAGTTCGCGAATTTCGACCATTGACTTCGAACGGGTATTGCGGGAGATCCAACCGTCGGATTCTCCTAAAACCGGAACCGTTGGGTTCGTATCGAAAAGAGATTTCTGATGAATATTAGAAATTTGAAATCTAACGGTTGGATTTGGAGATACGTCCAAATCAAATTTAGAAAAGGTCGCTGTAAGTGCAGTTCGATGGCCGTTGATGGAAATCGACTGTACGGGCCTTGATAAAATTATTAAAAATAGTAATAATTTGTGTAGAATCATAAGAAATGATTTAGAAAGAACTGGGATGAAAAACTCCATATTTGAAAAGATAAAAATAGATTTTTATCGAAATGAACTAGTTTTGAACTAGGATTAAAATTCTATTTATTTTTAAATAAATAAATTGGATTTGAAATGGTTTTGAAAATAACTTGAATTTCCAATAATTATATTGGAATGGATTTGAATCGAAATTGTCTTTGGATTATTTCGATGTTGGATTTTGTGATGATACAAATATTGTTATGGGAATTTGAAAGATATATATATATCGTTATTTCCAATACGATATTTGTTAGTCGTAGAATTTGATATTGAATATAAGCCGGTATATTTTCTATTCAGAGCCTTGTGTTTAATATCAAATGTGATTTGGGTTTGTCGTGAATGGTGTCTTCATTAACACTATTCTTAAGCCCAGTTGAGAAAAGATTAAATCTTTTTATTTAGATTTAATGAAGTGCACCAATTAAATAATATTTAATTGGAATTGAATTGGTATTGATTTTTGGGTTTATCGTGAACAGTGTTTTAAATAACACTTGTTCTTTAACCCGATAATTAATGAATGTGATTTTGGGTTTATTGTGGGTCGTGTTTTAAATGACATTGGTTCTTTAACCCAGTTAAAGATTAAAACTAAGTGGAGTTTTAGTGAATCTTTAATTAGATCGAAAAGATCGAGAATGGAGTATCACCAATTTTACTCCAGGCGATAGTTAAATCTTTAATTAAATTTGAATGTGAAATGGTAATTGAATTTACCGATAACACCGTGGTGTTAGATATGAAGTATTACCAGTTTTACTTCATGGGATGAATAGGTCGGGGTTGGGAAATTAAAACAAATGATTACTTCGGTAAGGTTCGTTAATCTCGACTAGTTGAATCGAAATTCAAAAGAAGATTAGAGAATAAATTCAAGGAATTTATCTTGGATAAAATTAATGGGAACCTTTCCCTATGAATGTGAAATTTAGAAACTAACTGTCAGTTAGCCAAGCAGAATGGTTTTCTGGATATTGATCTGATGTTGGTTTCGGCCTTCGGGGTTAATATTTGGGAAATTATTCTCATGATTAATTTACGGTTAGTGACTGATGAATTGGAATGAGGCGTATGTTGTGTTTGTGTAACACTTATTTAAAATATACGCGAGTTATTCGGAAAGACCGGGTTTATCCCATTCTGAATAACTGATACGACGATAAGTCGAAGATGAAGACGGTGGTTGAAGACCGGAAGTCTTCACATCGTTTGGGTGATTACTGATGATCTTGATTGGGCTGTACACCCAAGATGAGGGAATCAATCGGTGGTCGTCCAGATGTGCTTGGAGATCGATGGATATGCGAGGAAAGTGCCTCCGGTTTCGTTCAGACCCAGAACGGAATTGTAAATGGACTGTGTGTCTGACATTGGATTTCATTCTGTGTGACTGATATCGGTTGCATAGAGTGGTTTGCCTGTGTGGCATGCTAAGATGCAATTGATCGAGGCTTCTGTTGAAAAGCAAAGTCCTGTGGTGATGATCAAAGCACAGCCTGTGTGGCACAGCTTTGTGTAACGTGAATTCGCGAGCCTTACACCCCGGTTGTGAACCAAAAACGGGAGACGGACCTCAGGGAGGGCATGCGTTTCTTTCTAGCTAGGGTGGTGTCAGTGACCTACCAGCCCTGACATTTATATACTTTTCACCTGTGTGGTTGTTGCTGTTGCGAGGCGCCTCGGTTAGATCGGATGATTCGGGTCCGATGGAGCCATTCGTTGGCTCATTTACGCCCCAAAGGGCGGGGAAACGCAGTGTTCAGGCATTTTAATCCACATCGGTGGACCGGCCCTGACGATCCAAAGACTTGACTGAGTACTTGCCTGAGGGGCGGGCTAGAGCGTCTCGAATCGGTTGAGGACTATCTTTTGCCTCGGTTCATAGATGGAAACCCAATTTCCAAATACGTGACTTTGCGATTTTGATTGTATAACCTATGTATGGTGACATAGTTGTATGGGGCATTCATGCCGCCTATGATTGATACTTATGATGTGAAGTTGTTTTATACACTATACACTTATAATAGTATCAAATGATTTCTTTTAAACGTATCAAGCATTCTTGGCTATTATAAGGTAAAAACCCTATCCCCCGGCTTGCGTTGCATTGTGTGATAGGACCTGGGTCTTATAATAGCTTCATTTTCTTTATTTAGCATTGCGCTGTTGTTTTATGCACTGGTATTCTTGGGAGGAAACCCGTTCCATGTTATACAGCGTGGTCCCTTGATTTACCTAACTTTAAAAATAAAGATTAACTGTTTTAGTTCTCACACCAGTCCCATGACTGACCTGGAGTTTATTGTTTTAACCTAAACTCTGGGTGCCCTTATTTTGACACGGGCAGCTAGTAGTTTTGGTTTTGCAGATTTATATTCACAGGATCCTGGTTTACAGCTGGAACGATATCCGGAAAGCTTTGTATCCGTATATCTACTTCTAGTTGTGTATTGTATTATTTTCCGCTGCTATGTATTTAAATGTAATTTAAATCTCTGATATTTCTGTGTAATATTCATTTATACTCTGTATATTCTTGTAATCTGATGTATTGTTGTAATATACAATGAAATGTTCTCCCGTCTGCGTTCTATTTTGTCGTGTTCTCAAAACAATACGCGCTTTCCCTTCTCTTCGGAGACCGGGGAAGTTCGGGTCGTCTCAGTTGGTATCAGAGCTTTGGTTTACAAAGCTCAGAGAACAAGACACATTAGAACCATACGAGAGAATTCATCAGATATTGGATTAGTAATATCCAATGGGAATGACTCGTTAGAGATAGGATCAGTAGTATCCTAGAACGAGTGTGAAGAGTATATTTTTAAAGTGAAAACAAATTTTGTTTTGAAAATTTAAATCAATTATTCCTATTTGATTATTTATTTGTATTGATTTGGACAGTCCAGTATATAAAGGTTTTGCATATACGCCTTGCAAACGTGTATTTGAAGTTTTAATATACTGGATAGATATAGAATTACACTCTAATCGCCCAGAGATGATTTTGATGATGGAGCTCCATCATTAGAATTTATGTTCATATGACGAAAGTGAGATTTCTATATATTTCCAATTGACTGGTGTGAGAACCGAAACTAGATAGGGCTTATTGTTGTGATTTGACATCAAAAATGTGATTTTTGACTATATATCAAAGTTATGAATTTCAAAAGCTAATCAACTAATTGATTGATGGTTGTGTTGTTGATTATTGGTTGATTAATTAAAATTTGTATTATATAGCCGATTTGATCAAATATTGAGTTGTGTTGAAAATTTGTAGTATTTGCTTGCATATACATGTACTTACATTGAACAGGTCATAGCAAGGAGGCTAGAGCAGAGAAATAAAATTTGTTTGCCCGACAAATAGGTACATGTTTACTATAATTTACTGTTTTGTTTGGGTGATGATGATTTTATGAGCCGATTGGCTAGCCGCTTGGCTTTTTCTTTTTCTTTTTGAGACCAGAAGGCCTGTATGGCAATTTCGGGATTTTCCCGTGGCTCCCGGTGCAGGGGAGGTTATGGCGAAATTTATCGAAAATTTAGGGTGTTAGCCAAATTTTTGAAAATTTGAAGAGTTCTTAGAAACTGAAAGGTTGAAGAACTTAAGCCGTAATCAAAATAATGAAAGTTGAGTTGATTTGTGAAACAACTTTCGGCTTTGTTCCTTTTCGGGGACGAAAAGTTTTAAGTGGGGGAGATTGTAATAACCCGAAAATCTGGGCCAGTTTAAAATTTTTATTTTGGCAATTTTAGCGAATTTTGATCATTTAAAATGAGTTATTTTAAATAATATCGACGAGAAATTTATTTTGAATATAATTCGAACGTATATATTTATATAGATCGTCGATAGAATATAAATATTTATTTATAATTATAAAAAGAATTGAAAATGGCGCGGTAGTTCGATAATTCGATTTCAAACTTCAAATGAATGTACCGGGTGCAAAATAATCCGGATTTTAGTGAAACCAAAAATAGTTGAATCTAATTGATAATATATTTCCAACGAATCCGAAAAATCAAAATTTCATAGTGGGAATCAAAAGATATGTCCAGTTGAAAATTCTGAATAGTCACTATAGAATTCAGGCCCTTAAAAATGGAAATTTTGCAAACGACCTCGGATTTCAACGAAACCACTTTTGTTGGATCCCGGATGTAAAGTTATTGTTAGGTTTCAAATTTCATAATTTTTCGAATCCATATGTGAGCGTGGAAAAGGAAAACGCGTTTGACCAGTTTCAGTTGATTTTAATCGACTGGAAAATGGCCATTTTTCCAACGGTCTCAGAATTCGACGAAACTAGTTTTGTTAGGACCGTATCGTCAATAAAAAGCCAGAAAATATTTTTCGGGAATTTATAGAGTTAGTATGTGACCCCGGTAAATTGAAATGCGCGTTCAAATTCAATATATAGAGTATATATTGATTCTGACGAAAACTGATCGAAAGGATCAAATCAGCTTACGGTACATATCCCATTGTGTTCGGAATGGGGGTAATTAGCTATGGACGACAGGCGGTGGGTTCGATTCCGAGTTCGAAATAAAAAGTTAACTTTATGGAATTAAATTGAATTAAATATTTTTTTTTATATAAACCCCACCTTTATTCTCCCTCCCCTCAAAGTCAAACCGATCAGTTAAAAAAAAGAGAAAAAAATGGGCACGAGGGAGACCGTCGTTCAACCTCCAGGCGCCATCGCCGTCGAGCGCGGCCCCCCTCCTCCGCCATCTCCGATCATCCACCCCCCCTTTTCCCATCGCTCCCTCTCCAATCTCGAGATCTCCCCAAACCCTGAAGCCCGCAACCCCTCTGATCCGGATCTGAAAACCTCCGCCCCCATTCGTCGCTCTAGTCACGAACGCCACCATCCACCGCAGGCGAGCCACCTCGACGTCGCGCGCATCTCCCCCCACGCCCTGACCTCGCCCTGCTTCTGACGAACCCCCCCCCCAGCGACGCTCTCCTCCCCGTTCGATCAACCACAGTAAGTTTTCTTTATTTTAATTATTTTTATTTCAGTTTTCGTTTTGTTTTGTGTAATAATCTTTAAATAAAAATCTAATTTATATATAAGGAGCGTTAGACTTATTTTCAGTTTTTAACATAGTAAAAATTCGATTTTTATATATTGAATAGCATAGTAAAAATTCGATTTTTATATATTGAATAGCATAGCAAAATTTCGATTTTTATATATTGAATAGCATAGTAAAAATTCGATTTTTATATATTGAATAGCATAGTAAAAATTCGATTTTTATATATTGAATAGCATAGTAAAAAAAATTCGATTTTTATATATCGAATAGCGAAGTAAAAATGTGATTTTTATATATGTAGAGAATACGGGCAGAGAAAGTGACAAGAGGCAAGAACGGCGAAGATTTCTGCATAAGAAGAGTCGTGGGATTGGATTAGCTAATAATGTGAGAACTTCTCACTCTTCAATTTCTTTTTCTAGTTATAAATATATATACTAGGATGCAGACGGTGTTTAGTAGCACCCGACACCCGTCGTCCACAGACCATGGACGGCTTGTATGCTTGGTTGTTTAATTTTGATATGTAGTTGATTGTGTGACGTGTATATGAAATGAAATAAAATATTTATATAGTTAAAAATATTTTATAGTTAAAAATGGAATTTTTAACGTGTATATGAAATGAAATAAATTAATATAAACAAATCGAACGATTTGTTTATATACACACTTTTGACTGATATTGTTTGGGACGATAAATTTTACACATCGCCCAACTACACAAATAAAATCTGTGTTTGATTGTTTGAAACCCTACACGGGTATTGGGATGATATTTGACGTACACTAATCCCAATAATTAGTTGTATGTCGATCGATTGATTGACAGGCTGCTATAAGCGTTGAATATTTATATTCGATGCTTATACAGTGTAGAATGCACTTTGGATGATGGTTGATTATTCATCGTTGTTATTGTATACATGTGTTGTAGAAAATCCATATAATTAACATTATATGGTAATTGATTAGGCCTCATTCCAGTTTTGAAATAGAAATATTTGGAAAAAAATTTTATTTGAAATAGATATATTTGAAAAAAAAATTGAAATAGAATATTTGAAAATAGAAATATAAGAAGCCGAGTTGATTAGATTGACGCCATTTTGACGTGAACGATATTTATATCGATTTTATTCATTTTATAATGAATATCGAAAGTGATTTCAAAATCTGATATTTTGAAGAGAATTGAAATTCGAATTGAAATTGAATAGAAATGAATTCGAATTGAAATTGAATCGAATTGAAATTGAATAGAAATGAATTCGAATTGAAATTGAATATAAATGAATTCGAATTGAAATTGAATAGAGATGAATTCGAATTGAATTGAAAACGAACTGAAAGTGAATTCAAAATCGATTTGAATTGAAATCAATTTGGAATGAATTTAAAACGATTTATAAAGCACGTTTTGAATTGAAATCGACGTAGTATATATTATATATATAATATAATGGCCTGAATAGAACGCGCCGCGCTGCGGCAGTTCGCGAATTTCGACCATTGACTTCGAACGGATATTGCGGGAGATCCGACCGTCGGATTCTCCTAAAACCAGAACCGTTGGGTTCGTATTGAAAAGAGCTTTCTGATGAATATTAGAAATTTTAAATCTAATGGTTGGATTTGGAGATACGTCCAAATAAAATTTAGAAAAGGTCGCTGTAAGTGCAGTTCGATGGCCGTTGATGGAAATTGACTGTACGGGCCTTGATAAAATTATTAAAAATAGTAATAATTTGTGTAGAATCATAAGAAATGATTTAGAAAGAATTAGGATGAAAAAATCCATATTTGAAAAGATAAAAATTGATTTTTATCGAAATGAACTAGTTTTGAACTAGGATTAAAATTCTATTTATTTTTAAATAAATAAATTGGATTTGAAATGGTTTTGAAAATAACCAGAATTTCCAATAATTATATTGGAATGGATTTGAATCAAAATTGTCTTTGGATTATTTCGATGTTGGATTTTGTGATGATACAGATATTGTTATGGGAATTTGAAAGATATATATATATCGTTATTTCCAATACGATATTTGTTAGTCGTAGAATTTGATATTGAATATAAGCCGGTATATTTTCTATTCAGAGCCTTGTGTTTAATATCAAATGTGATTTG
The DNA here is from genome assembly GCA_030737875.1 of Allium sativum. Lineage (NCBI taxonomy): Eukaryota > Viridiplantae > Streptophyta > Magnoliopsida > Asparagales > Amaryllidaceae > Allium > Allium sativum. The sequence continues at coordinate 385,447,929 of CM060915.1, forward strand.
GGTTTGTCGTGAATGGTGTCTTCATTAACACTGTTCTTAAGCCCAGTTGAGAAAAGATTAAATCTTTTTATTTAGATTTAATGAATTGCACCAATTAAATAATATTTAATTGGAATTGAATTGGTATTGATTTTTGAGTTTATCGTGAACAGTGTTTTAAATAACACTTGTTCTTTAACCCGATAATTAATGAATGTGATTTTGGGTTTATTGTGGGCCGAGTTTTAAATGACATTGGTTCTTTAACCCAGTTAAAGATTAAAACTAAGTGGAGTTTTAGTGAATCTTTAATTAGATCGAAAAGATCGAGAATGGAGTATCACCAGTTTTACTCCAGGCGATAGTTAAATCTTTAATTAGATTTGAACGTGAAATGGTAATGGAATTTACCGATAACATCGTGGTGTTAGATATGAAGTATAACCAGTTTTACTTCATGGGATGAATAGGTCGGGGTTGGGAAATTATAACAAATGATTACTTCGGTAAGGTTCGTCAATCCCGACTAGTTGAATCGAAATTCAAAAGAAGATTAGAGAATAAATTCAAGGAATTTATCTTGGATAAAATTAATGGGAACCTTTCCCTATGAATGTGAAATTTAGAAACTAACTGTCAGTTAGCCAAGCAGAATGGTTTTCTGGATATTGATCTGATGTTGGTTTCGGCCTTCGGGGTTAATATTTGGGAAATTATTCTCTTGATTAATTTACGGTTAGTGACTGATGAATTGGAATGAGGCGTATGATGTGTTTGTGTAACACTTATTTAAAATATACGCGAGTTATTCGGAAAGACCGGGTTTATCCCATTCTGAATAACTGATACGACGATAAGTCGAAGATGAAGACGGTGGTTGAAGGCCGGAAGTCTTCACATCGTTTGGATGATTACTGATGATCTTGATTGCGCTATACACCCAAGATGAGGGAATCAATCGGTGGTCGTCCAGATGTGCTTGGAGATCGATGGATATGCGAGGAAAGTGCCTCCGGTTTCGTTCAGACCCAGAACGGAATTGTAAATGGACTGTGTGTCTGATATTGGATTTCATTCTGTGTGACTGATATCGGTTGCATAGAGTGGTTTGCCTGTGTGGCATGCTAAGATGCAATTGATCGAGGCTTCTGTTGAAAAGCAAAGTCTTGTGGTGATGATCAAAGCACAGCCTGTGTGGCACAGCTTTGTGTAACGTGAATTCGCGAGCCTCACACCCCGGTTGTGAACCAAAAACGGGAGACGGACCTCAGGGAGGGCATGCGTTTCTTTCTAGCTAGGGTGGTGTCAGTGACCTACCAGCCCTGACATTTATATACTTTTCACCTGTGTGGTTGTTGCTGTTGCGAGGCGCCTCGGTTAGATCGGACGATCCGGGTCCGATGGAGCCATTCGTTGGCTCATTTACGCCCCAAAGGGCGGGGAAACGCAGTGTTCTGGCATTTTAATCCACATCGGTGGACCGGCCCTGACGATCCAAAGGCTTGACTGAGTACTTGCCTGAGGGGCGGGCTAGAGCATCTCGAATCGGTTAAGGACTATCTTTTGCCTCGGTTCATAGATGGAAACCCAATTTCCAAATACGTGACTTTGCGATTTTGATTGTATAACCTATTTATGGCGACATAGTGGTATGGGGCATTCATGCCGCCTATGATTGATACTTATGATGTGAAGTTGTTTTATACACTATACACTTATAATAGTATCAAATGATTTCTTTTAAACGTATCAAGCATTCTTGGCTATTATAAGGTAAAAAACCTATCCCCCGGCTTGCGTTGCATTGTGTGATAGGACCTCGGTCTTATAATAGCTTCATTTTCTTTATTTAGCATTGCGCTGTTGTTTTATGCACTGATATTCTTGGGAGGAAACCCGTTCCGTGTTATACGGCGTGGTCCCTTGATTTACCTAACTTTAAAAATAAAGATTAACTGTTTTAGTTCTCACACCAGTCCCATGACTGACCTCGAGTTTATTGTTTTAACCTAAACTCTGGGTGCCCTTATTTTGACATGGGCAGCTAGTAGTTTTGGTTTTGCAGATTTATATTCACACGATCCTGGTTTACAGCTGGAACGATATCCGAAAAGCTTTGTATCCGTATATCTACTTCTAGTTGTGTATTGTATTATTTTCCGCTGCTATGTATTTAAATGTAATTTAAATCTCTGATATTTCTGTGTAATATTCATTTATACTCTGTATATTCTTGTAATCTGATGTATTGTTGTAATATACAATGAAATGTTCTCCTGTCTGCGTTCTATTTTGTCGTGTTCTCAAAACAATTCGAGCTTTCCCTTCTCTTCGGAGACCAGGGAAGTTCGGGTCGTCTCAACGCCTCAGAAGAATCTTGTCTAAATTTGGAATCGATATATTTATATATATTAAATAAACCGTTATGGCGTACACACGACTCCATAGCGACTATTTCTAAATTTGATTTGGACATAAAAGAAAATCTACAATATGAAAACTCGACTTTTCTCTTCCATTAGATAAATATAATCAAATAGATCCGAACGTTTCTTGTTTCAAAGAAATCCGACTTATTTTGGATTTTGTATATTCAGTTGAAGTTTAAATCGTAAATTACGAACTACCGCGACTATTTCGAGCTTGTTTTAAATTATATTATAAATTATACGCTAAGCTTCGTTTTTAATAAATAGTTCCTTAAAAAATCATTTTATATTATCAATACAACATTTAAAACCAATTTATATGTTTTAAAATTAACAGCGAAAAATCCGGGTTGTTACATTCCTTCCCCCTTGAAATAATTTCGTCCTCGAAATTGCTAAGCAGTAAAAATTCTATTACTCTAACTCCTCATTACCTACTTAGTTGAAATCCTATATTCCATATCTTCATAACCCAGTTCTTATCCGACCTTCGAATTCTTATACCAATATTCGACCATTCATAATTTTTTCCAAATGATCTATCCACCATTTTTTGGACAATCCATCATCACTTTCTTGCCTTCAATCTCTGCATATCCACACCTATTCCAATTTGATTTTAAATCCATTTACTAATTTCATTATTCCGCTTGAAATTTTATTAACCAATCTTGGTTTTCTTATTTCAATTACAATTAACAACTCGATTTTAAAATATTAGAAAATTTCTTAAAATTTTCTAACTCTTTAAATTTTCGAATTTTCTTGCCAGCATCTCCTTTGCATGACTTAATTGGTATAACCACAACTTGCCTTTCTAGGCCTTCTCCAATCCAAAAGAAAATCAAAAAGCCAAGTGGCTTGCCCCATAGGCTCATAAAATTATCAAACCCAAGTAATATTGTAAACATGTACCTTTTTGTCTGCATAATTCTATCTGTTGCATTTGCTTCCACTCAATATCTACTAAGTATATACATATCTATTTCCAGTTGGTTTCAAATCAATCCAACTTCCAGTTTTGAAATCTCTAATCAACTTCTGATTAGTTCACTTCCATTATATTAATTCCATTTAATTTTTATTTCAGAATCAATCCATTTATTCAGTTTGAGTTTCAATTTCCATTTAACTTAAGTTAAATTTCAATCCATTTGATTTACTTCCACCATTTCAATTTATTCAACTTATACAAATTAAATTTTAATTTTTAGAACTCAAATTCCTGGGTTTTATTTCAAATTAGTATGAAATCATATATATTTATACACATATATTAATAATCAATTCAATTCAAAACTTTTGAATTTGTAAAACAACTTTATTTTTCTCAACAATTTCCATTAATAAATCAACTATGGTAGCAATCCGTCACTCAGAAACTCGAAAATGAATATTGATAATGTCGCGATCCATTATCAGAATTATTTTCTCGCCACTGAAGTGATTTTAGTGCTTAATCCCTTTAAAAATCCATTTAAACCATCCTTATTCAAAAATACTTTAAAGTAATTGTAGTAACCTGTAACTTCCCCGGTAAGGAAAGCCCGGATTGCTTTGAGGACAACACACATCGGAACACAAACAGAAGAACATTTCATTGCTTATTACAACAATTCCATCAGAATACAAGAATATACAGTGTATAAATGAATAAATATATTCGATAAATATCAGAGATTACAATAAATTACATAGCAGCGGAAAAACAATACAAAACACAACTGAAAGTAATACACGGATACAGAGCTTTCCTAGCATCGTTCCAGCTATAAATCAGGATCCTGTGAATACAAATCTGCAAAACCAAAACTACTAGCTGCCCGTGCGGAAATAAGGGCACCCAGAGTTTAGGTTAAAACAATAAACTCCAGGCCAGTCATGTGACTGGTGTGAGAACTAAAATAGTTATTTAAACTTTACTTTTTAGAAGAGAGTAATTCAAGGGACCACGCCGTATAACACGGAACGGGTTTCCTCCCAAGAATACCAGTGCATAGAATAAACAACGCAATGCTTTTTTGTAAAATGAAGCTATTATAAGACCCAGGTCCCATCACACAATGCAACGCAAGCCGGAGGATAGGGTTTTCCCTTATAATAGCCAAACATGCTTGGTACGTTTAAAACAAATCATTTGATACTATTATAAGTGTATAGCGTCAAACCAATTTCAATCATAAATATCAATCATAGACGGCATGGGTACCATATATCATGTCGCCATACTAGGCTCTACAAATAAAATCGAAATATCTCGTATTGGAAATTGGATTTCCGTCATGAGTCGAGGCTAGGGGCAAGATCCTCACCGCTTCGAGACACTCTAGTAAATGCCCCAGGACTACACACTCTGGGTAACCCTTGGAATCGGCTGGGCCGATCCTCTCTTACGTTTGAGGAATGGCAATTCCTGAATACACGTTTCCCGGTCCTTACAGACCTATAATCGAGGCGCCTCGCAATCCAACATCCACATAGGTATAATAATCGACGATGTCTGGGCTAGTAAAACGCTGACACCACCCATAACTAGAAAGAAATGTCGTGTTCTCCCAGCGGTCCGTATCCCGTTTTTAACTCATATCGAGGTGTGAGGCTCGCGAATTCATGCTATACACAAAGCTATGCCACGTAGGTCGTGCTTGGATTATCAACCACAAGACTTTGCTTTTCAACAGAAGCCTTGATCATTTGCCACTTAGGCATGCCACACAGGCAATTCACTCCATGCGACTGATGTCCATCGATATACAACCTCTGAGCTCATACGTCTCAGAGAAGGGCGTTAAGCAACAGAATAAATTCTCTGCCGCCAAACAGATGTATATTTAATAGAGATCAATCAACACAAAATAAAATCCAATGTCAGACACACAGTCCATTTACAAGTTCGTTCTAGGTCTGAACGAAACTGGAGGCACTTTCCTTGCATATCCATCGATCTCCAAGTACGTCTGGACGATCACCAACTGTTTCCCTCCTCTTGGGTGTATAGCCTAATCGAGATCATCAGTAATCACCCAAACGATGTGAAGACTTCCGGTCTTCAACCACCGTCTTCATCTTCGACTCATCGTCGAACCAGTTATTCAGAATGGGTATAAACCCGGCTTTTCCGAATAACCCGCGTATAAAATAAACACATGTTACACAAACACAACATACGCCTCATTCCAATTCAGAATATTCTTTTATTCAAAATTTCACATTCTTAGGGAAAGGTTCCCATTAATTTTATCAAAGATAAATTCTTCTAAATTTATTCTTTAATCTTCCTTTGCATATCATTTCAAACCATTTTATGGTTTTCCAAACTAGTCGGGATTAGCGAACCACACCGAAGTAATTATTTATTTTATTTCCCAATCCCAACTTATTCATCCCATGGAGCAAAACTAGTAATATTCCATATCTAACACCACGGTGTTATCGGCAATTATTAGTTACCATTTCACGTTCAAATCTAATTAAAGATTTAACTATCGCTTTGGAGCAAAACTGGTGATACTCCATTCTCGATCACTTTCTAAATTTGATAATTTAAATTATCAACACACATTTCAATCTAATTACAGATTCGTTAAAACTCCCCTTAGTTTTAATCTTCTCAAAAATCAATATCCTATCTTTAACTGGGTTAAAGAACCAATGTCACCTAATACACGATTCACGATAAACCCAAAATCACTTTCAAATTCAATTCCAATTGAATATTATTTAATTGGTACACTTCATTAAATCTAAATAGAAAGATTTAATCTTTTCTCAACTGGGTTCAAGAACAGTGTTAATGAAGACACCATTCACGACAAACCCAAACCATATAAGATATGAAATACAAGGCTCTGAATAGAAAATATATCAGCTTATATTCAATATCAAATTCTACGACCAACAAATATCGTATTGGAATTAACGATATAAATATGTCTTTCAAATTTCCACAACCATATCTGTATAATCGCCAAATCCAACATCGAAATATTCCGAAGATAATTTCGATTCAATTCCATTCCAATTCACGTATTGGAAATTCTGATTATTTTTAAAACCACTTCAAATCCACTTTATTTATTTGTTTAAAAATAATTGGATTCTAATTCTAGTTCAAAACTAGTTCATTTTCGATAAAATCTATTTTTATCCTTTCAAATTTGAAATTTTTCGTCCTAGTTCTTTCCAATTCATATATTATGATTTTACACAAATTATTAATATTTTTAATAATTTTATCAAGGCCCGTACAGTCGATTTCCATCAACGGCCATCGAACTGCACTTACAGCGACCTTTTCCAAATTTGATTTGGACATAATTCCAAATCCAACCGTTAGATTTCAAATTTGTAATTTACATTTTAAAGCCCTTTTCGATACAAACCCAACGGTTCCAGTTTCAGGAGATTCCGACGGTCGGATCTCCCGGAATGTCCATTCGAAGTCAATGGTCGAAATTCACGAAATGCCGCGGTGCGGCGCGTTCCATTCAGGCCATTTTATATAGTATATATATATATACATATATATATTATATATTTCGTCGATTTCCTTTTAAAACGCATTTTATAAATCGTTTTAAATTCGTTTTCGAAACGATTTCAACTTCATATTCAATTCTGAATCAAAATTGAATATTCCACATCATCGATATACAAATGACAACATTTTCAAAACTTTATATTTTGAAATCACTTCCTTTTCCATACTCATTATAAAAATGAATATAATCGATATAAATATCGTTTGCATCAAAAAAGCGCATCTCTAATCAACATGGCTTTATATTTTTCAATAACTTCGTTATTATATTCAAAAAATGAATATTTATTCTATTCAACACATGAATCTATATTTCTTTCAACACATGATTATTCTCAACACATGAGTACTGTCAACACATGAATATTTTTGTTATTTAATATATTTTATAAAATTATGATTTCTATCGTTTAAACCTTATTCAGACTCCAACCGTAAATTAGTAAGAGAACGATTCCCTAAATATTAACCTCGAAGGCCGAAACCAACATCAGATAAATACCCAGGAGACCACTCATCTTATCTATTTTCCAGTTAGTTTCTAAATTTATATATGATAAAGATGTAAATTTTATTGTTAAAATATTTCGTTTAACACATGATAAGTTTCAACCCATGAATATTCTCAACACATGAGCACCGTCAACACATGACTATTTATTCTATTCAACACATGAATCTTTATTTTATAATATTCTTTATTTTCCCGAATGGAATAAGACCCAATCAGTTACCATATAATGTTAATTATTGGATTCCATACAACATATGTATATAATAGCAACGATAAATAACCAATCATCATCCAAAGTGCACCACACAACTGCATAAGCATTAAATATAAATAATTAACGCTTACACAGTCTGTCGACCTATCGATCGACATACAACTAAATAATTGGGATTAGTGTACGCCAAATATCGTCCCAACACCCGTGTGGGATTTCAATCCACAAACAACGAATATTATTTGTGCAGTTGGGCGACGTGTAAAATTTATCGTCCCAATCAATATCCTTCAAATAGGTGTATATAAACAAACCGTCTGGTTTGTAAATGAATATTTATTTATTCACATTCACATTAAAAATTATATTTTTAACGATAATTAATTTATTTCAACACATGGATGTTTATTTATCCATTTCACATCAACATCACAAACAAACTTCACAACACATCAAACAAGCATACAAGTCGTCCATGGTCTGTGGACAACGGGTGTTGGGTGCTGCTAAGCACCGTCTGCATCCTAGTATATATTTTAACGAGAAAACAAGTTTTAAAGTGAGAAGTTCTCACTGACTAGCTAAACCAATACCACGACTCTTCATATGTAGAAATCTTCGTCGTGCTCGCATTTTGTCAATTTCATTGTCCGTAGCCACTACATATATTAAAATCACATTTTTATATTGTTGCTATGTATATAAAAATCACATTTTTATATTGTTGCTATGTATATGAAAATCACATTTTTATAATCACTCTACATGGATAAAAATTCTATTTTTACATCGCTACTATATAGATAAAAATTCTATTTTTACATCGCTACTATATAGATAAAAATTATATTTTTACATCGCTACTATATAGATAAAAATTCTATTTTTACATCGCTACTTTATAGATAAAAATTCTATTTTTATTACTCTACATGAATAAAAATCATATTTGTATTCTTCCTATTACATAAAGATCGAATTTTTATTATCTATATAATATAAAAATCATGTTTTTATCTTGTTACTTCTATAAAGATAATATTTTTATATTCTCTATCATATAAAAATCATATTTTTAATACTTCTACGTTATAAAAATCATATTTTTATACTTTCCACTATATAAAAATCCGACCTTTTCTATTTGATTAACTAAAAATCAAACCTTTTATATTTTTATTATAAAAAAACAATCTTTTCTAATATAAAAGTATAATCTTTTTTTCTTTCATATAAAGATCAAATCTTTTATTTTTAAAAATCATTTCTTTACGGGTTTGATTTTAAATTCAAAACTGAATTCAAATTAAAACTAAATTAAATAAAGCTGGTTTAAATTAAAATTTACCCTTGCAATTGAAGAGGGGGTTTCGTTGTATGCATCGAGCGAGGGAGGACGCGGCTAACAGGAGGGGGTGTGGCAGGCGGAGGGGGTATCCTGGTGGTCGGCGCGACGTCTGAGGTGGCGGGGAGGAAAGGCTAGGGAACAGCGGTTGAAATCGAAGGAGGGGGCTGGAGTCGCGCGAGGAGAGAGGAGGGGAGAAGAAGAAGGTGAAGACGGCGGTGGGGCGCGCTCGTCGGGCGCGGCGACGTCACCCATTGGAGGAGTGACGGCTCCTCCATCTTCTTCCTTTTTTAATTTAATTTACTTTCGAATGAAATGAAACCGGGGGGGGGGGGGGGGGGGCTGAAGGGTTAAGGAGGAGAGAGGTTTTTATTTATGTATTTATTATATTTTATTTATTTTCAAAAAGGTACTTTTTATTTCGACCTCGAAATGAGACCCACCGCCTGTCGACAATAACCAGTCACCCCCATTCCGAACACAATGGGATAAGTATCACAAGCTGATTCGATCGTTTCGATCAGTTTTCGTTAAAATCAAAATATAACTCTATATATTGAATTTGAACGCACATATCAATTTACCAGGGCCACGTATGAACTATAAAAATTCCGAAAAAATATTTTCTAGCTTCGTATCGACGATACGGTCCTAACAAAACTAGTTTCATCATATTCTGAGACCGTTTTAAAAATGGCCATTTTCCAGTCGATTGAAATCAACTTAAACTGGTCAAACGCGTTTTCCTTTACCACGCTCACATATTGATTCAAAAAATTATGAATTTTGGAATATAGCAATAATTTGACATCACGGATCCAACAAAAGTGGTTTCGTCGAAAATCGAGGTCGTTTGCAAAATTTCCATTTTTAAGGGCCAGAATTCCATAGCGACTATTCTGAATTTTCAACTGGACATAACTTTTTATTCCCGCTATGAAATTTCAATTTTTTGGATTCGTTGGAAAGATATTCTCAATTAGATTCTAATATTTTCGATTTCGCTAAAATCCGCTTTATTTTGAATCCTGTACATTGATTTGAAATTTGAAATCGATTTTTCGAACTACCGTGCCATTTTCAATTCCTTTTATAATTAAAATAAAATATTTATATTCTAACGACGATCTATATAAATATATACGTTCTAATTCTATTCAAAATAAATTTCTCATTGTTATTATTTAAAATAATTCATTTTAAATAATCAAAATTCATTAAAATAGCCAAAACAAAAATCTTAAATTGGCTCAGAATTTCCGGGTTATTACAATCTTCCCCACTTAAAACTTTTCGTCCCCGAAAAGGAACGAAGCCGAAAGTTGTTTAACTAATCAACTCAACTTCCATTGTTTCCATTATGGCTTAAGTTCTTCAACTTTTCAGTTTCTAAGAACTTTTCAAAAGTTTCGAAATTTTGGCTAACACCCTAAATTTTCGAAAAATTTCTCCATAACCTCCCCTGCACCAGGGACTTCGAGATATTTCATATAGCCTCCTATGGCCTTCATCAATCCAAAAACAAAAAGAAACAGCCAAGCGGCTAGCCAATCGGCTCAAAAAATCATCCAAACCCAATAAATTTGTAAACATGTACCTATTTGTCGTGCAAACAATTTTATTCTTCTGCTTTAGCCTCCTTGCTATGACCTGCTCATTGTAAGTTCATGTATATGCATGCATTTGTAATCATTTTTCAATACAGTTCAATATTCAGTTCAATTTGGCATAAATGGTTAAAAATATCAAACTAATAACCAAACAACACAACCATCAATCAATTAGTGAATTAACATTTCAAATTCATAATTTTGATATATATATATACAGAAAATCATGTTCTTGGTGCCAAATCACAACAATAAACCTATCTAGTTTTGGTTCTCACACCAGTCTGATGGAAATATATAGATATCACACCTTCGGAACACGAACATAAATACTGATGATGTCCGGACATCACCAGAATTATCCCCGAGCGACTAGAGTGCGAATCTATATCTATCCAGTATATTAAAACTTCGAATATACGTTCACGACGCGTATATGCAAAATCTTTATATACTCGATTGTCCAAATTCAATATAAATAAAATATTCAAATACGAATAAAACGATTTAAATTTCAAAATAAAATTTGTCTTCATTTTAAAAATATACTCTTTACACTCGTTCTAGGATACTACTGATCCCATCTCTAACAAGCCATTCTTATTGGTCAATACTAGTTCAATCTATGATGAATTCTTTCATTTGGTTCTAACGTGTCTTGTTCTCGAGCTCTGTAAACCAAAGCTCTGATACCAAATGTAGGAACCCGTAACTTCCCCGGTAAGGAAAGCCCGGATTGCTTTGAGGACAACACACATCGGAACACAAACAGAAGAACATTTCATTGCTTATTACAACAATTCCATCAGAATACAAGAATATACAGAGTATAAATGAATACAATACATTCGATAAATATCAGAGATTACAATAAATTACATAGCAGCGGAAAAACAATACAAAACACAACTGAAAGTAATACACGGATACAGAGCTTTCCGAGCATCGTTCCAGCTGTAAATTAGGATCCTGTGAATATAAATCTGCAAATCCAAAACTACTAGCTGCATGTGCGGAAATAAGGGCACCCAGAGTTTAGGTTAAAACAATAAACTCTTGGTCAGTCATGTGACTGGTGTGAGAACTAAAACAGTTATTTAAACTTTACGTTTTAAAAAAGAGTAATTCAAGGGACCACGCCGTATAACACGGAACGGGTTTCCTCCCAAGAATACCAATGCATAGAATAAACAACGCAATGCTTTTTTGAAAAATGAAGCTATTATAAGACCCAGGTCCCATCACACAATGCAACTCAAGCCGGAGGATAGGGTTTTCCCTTATAATAGCCAAACATGCTTGGTACGTTTAAAACAAATCATCTGATACTATTATAAGTGTATAGCGTCAAACCAATTTCAATCATAAATATCAATCACAGACGGCATGGGTACCATATATCATGTCGTCGTACTAGGCTCTACAAATAAAACCGAAATATCTCGTATTGGAAATTGGATTTCCGTCATGAGTCGAGGCTAGGGGCAAGATCTTCACCGCTTCGAGAAACTGTAGTAAATGCCCCAGGACTACACACTCTGGGTAACCCTTGGAATCGGCTGGGCCGGTCCTATCTTACATTTGAGGATTGGCAATTCCTGAACACACGTTTCCCGGTCCTAACAAACTTATAATCAAGGCGCCTCGCAATCCAACATCCACATAGGTATAATAATCGACGATGTCAGGGCTAGTAAAACGCTGACACCACCCATAACTAGAAAGAAACGTCGTGTTCTCCCAGCGGTTCGTATCCCCTTTTTAACTCATACTGAGATGTGAGGCTCGCGAATTCACGCTATACACAAAGCTATGCCACGTAGGTCGTGCTTTGATCATCAACCAAAAGACTTTGCTTTTCAACAGAAGCCTTGATCATTTGCCACTTAGGCATGCCACACAGGCAATTCACTCCATGCGATTGATGCCCATCGATATACAACCTCTGAGCTTGTACGTCTCAGAGAAGGGCGTTAAGCAAGAGAATAAAATCTCCACTGCCAAACAGATGTATATTTAATAGAGATCAATCAACACAAAATAAAATCCAATGTCAGACACACAGTCCATTTACAAGTTCGCTCTGGGTCTGAACGAAACCGGAGGCACTTTCCTCGCATATCTATCGATCTCTAAGTACGTCTGGACGATCACCAACTGTTTCCCTCCTCTTGGGTGTACAGCCCAATCAAGATCATCAGTAATCACCCAAAAGATGTGAAGACTTCCAGTCTTCCACCACCGTCTTCATCTTCGACTTATGGTCGAATCGGTTATTCAGAATGGGTATAAACCCGGCTTTTCCGAATAACCCGCGTATAAAATAAACACATGTTACACAAACACAACATACTCCTCATTCCAATTCATAATATTCTTTTACTCAAAATTTCACATTCTTAGGGAAAGGTTCCCATTAATTTTATCAAAGACAAATTCTTCTAAATTTATTCTTTAATCTTCCTTTGGATATCATTTCAAACCATTTTATGGTTTTCCAAACTAGTCGGGATTAGTGAACCACACCGAAGTAATTATTTATTTTATTTCCCAATCCCAACCTATTCATCCCATGGAGCAAAACTGGTAATACTCCATATCTAACACCACGGTGTTATCGGCAATTATTAATTACCATTTCACGTTCAAATCTAATTAAAGATTTAACTATCGCTTTGGATCAAAACTGGTGATACTCCATTCTCGATCACTTTCCAAATTTGATAATTTAAATTATCAATTCACATTTCAATCTAATTACAGATTCATTAAAAATCCCCTTAGTTTTAATCTTCTCAAAAATCAATATCCTATCTTTAACTGGGTTAAAGAACCAATGTCACCTAATACACGATTCACGATAAACCCAAAATCACTTTCAAATTCAATTCCAATTAAATATTATTTAATTGGTACACTTCATTAAATCAAAATAGAAAGATTTAATCTTTTCTCAACTGGGTTCAAGAACAGTGTTAATGAAGACACCATTCACGACAAACCCAAATCATATTTGATATTAAATACAAGGCTCTGAATAGAATATATATCGGCTTATATTCAATATAAAATTCTACGACCAACAAATATCGTATTGGAAATAACAATATAAATATATCTTTCATATTTCCACAACCATATCTGTATAATCACGAAATCCAACATCGAAATATTCCGAAGATAATTTCGATTCAAATCCATTACAATTCACGTATTGGAAATTCTGATTATTTTCAAATCCTCTTTATTTATTTATTTATTTAAAAATAATTGGATTTTAATTCTAGTTCAAAACTAGTTCATTTCGATAAAATCTATTTTTATCCTTTCAAATGTGGAATTTTTCATCCCAGTTCTTTCCAATTCATATATTATGATTTTACACAAATTATTAATATTTTTAATAATTTTATCAAGGCCCATACAGTCGATTTCCATCAACGACCATCGAACTACACTTACAGCGACCTTTTCCAAATTTGATTTGGACATAATTCCAAATCCAACCGTTAGATTTCAGATTTATAGTATACATTGGAAAGCTCTTTTCGATACGAACCCAACGGTTCCGGTTTCAGGAGTATCCGATGGTCGGATCTCCCGGAATGTTCATTCGAAGTCAACGGTCGAAATTCACAAACTGCCGCGGCGCGGCGCGTTCTATTCAGGCCATTTTATATAATATATATATATATATTATATTTCGTCGATTTCCTTTTAAAACACATTTTACAAATCGTTTTAAATTCGTTTTCGAAACGATTTCAACTTCATATTCAATTTCGAATCAAAATTGAATATTCCACATCATCTATATACAAATGACAATATTTTCAAAACGTTATATTTTAAAATCACTTCCTTTTCTATAATCATTTTATAAATAGCGCATCTCTAATCAACACAGCTTTATATTTTTCAATAGCTTCGTTATTCTATTCAGCAAATGAATATTTATTCTATTCAACACATGAATCTATATTTCTTTCAACACATGACTATTCTCAATACATTAGTACTGTCAACACATGACTATTTTTGTTATTTAATATATTTTATAAAATTATGATTTCTATCGTTTAATCCTTAATCAGACTCCAACCGTAAATTAATAAGAGAACGATTCCCTAAATATTAACCCCGAAGGCCGAAACCAACATTAGATCAATACCCAGGAGACCACTCATCTTATCTATTTCCAGTTAGTTTCTAAATTTATATATGATAAAGATGTAAATTTTATTGTTAAAATATTTCGTTGAACACATGATAAGTTTCAACACATGAATATTCTCAACACATGAGCATCGTCAATACATGACTATTTATTCTATTCAACACATGACTCTTTATTTTATAATATTCTTTATTTTCCCGATTGGAATGAGGCCGAATCAATTACCATATAATGTTAATTATATGGATTCCATACAACACATGTATATAATAGCAACGATAAATAATCAACCATCATCCAAAGTGCACCACACAACTGCATAAGCATTAAATGTAAAAAATTAGCGCTTACACAGTCTGTCGACCTATCGATCGACATACAACTAAATAATTGGGATTAGTATACGCCAAATATCATCCCAACACCCGTGTGGGGTTTCAATCCACAAACACCGAATATTATTTGTGCAGTTGGGCGACGTGTAAAATTTATCGTCCCAATCAATATCCTTCAAATAGGTGTACATAAATTAACCGTCCGGTTTGTAAATGAATATTTAATTATTCACATTCATTTTAAAAATTATATTTTTAACGATAATTAATTTATTTCAACACATGAATGTTTATTTATCCATTTCACATCAACATCACAAACAAACTTCACAACACATCAAACAAGCATACAAGTCGTCCATGGTCTGTGGACGACGGGTGTCGGGTGCTGCTAAGCACTGTATGCATCCTAGTATATATTTTAACGAGAAAACAAGTTTTAAAGTGAGAAGTTCTCACCGACTAGCTAAACCAATACCACGACTCTTCATATGTTGAAATCTTCGCCGTGCTCGCCTTTTGTCAATTTCATTGTCCATAGCCACTACATATATAAAAATCACATTTTTATATTGCGGCTATGTATATAAAAATCACATTTTTATATTGTTGCTATGTATATAAAAATCACATTTTTATATTGTTGCTATGTATATAAAAATCACATTTTTATAATCACTCTACATGGATCAAAATTCTATTTTTACATCACTACTATATAGATAAAAATTCTATTTTTACATCGCTACGATATAGATAAAAATTCTATTTTTACATCGCTACTATATAGATAAAAATTCTATTTTTACATCGCTTCTATATAGATAAAAATTCTATTTTTATTACTCTACATGAATAAAAATCATATTTTTATTCTTCCTATGATATAAAGATCGAATTTTTATTATTTATATAATATAAAAATCATGTTTTTACATTGCTACTTCTATAAAGATAATATTTTTATATTCTCTATTATATAAAAATCATATTTTTAATACTTCTACTTTATAAAAATCATATTTTTATACTTTCCACTATATAAAAATCCGACCTTTTCTATTTGATTAACTAAAAATCAAACCTTTCATATTTTTATTATAAAAAAAACAATCTTTTCTAATATAAAAGTATAATCTTTTTTTTTCATATAAAGATCAAATCTTTTATTTTTAAAAATCATTTCTTTACGGGTTTGATTTTAAATTCAAAACTAAATTCAAATTAAAACTAAATTAAATAAAACTGGTTTAAATTAAAATTTACCCTTGCAATTGAAGAGGGGGTTTCGCTGTTTGCATCGAGCGAGGGAGGACGCGGCTAACAGGAGGGGGCTGTGGCAGGCGGAGGGGGTATCCTGTTGGTCGGCGCGACGTCTGAGGTGGCGGGGAGGAAAGGCTAGGGCACGGCGGTTGAAATCGAAGGAGGGGGGCTGGAGTCGCGCGAGGAGAGAGGAGGGGAGAAGAAGAAGGTGGAGATGGCGGTGGGGCGCGCTCGTCAGGCGCGGCGGCGCCACCCATCGGAGGAGCGACTGTTCCTCCGTCTTCTTCCCTTTTTTTAATTTAATTTACTTTCGAATGAAATGAAACAGGGGGGGAGGGGCTGAAGGGTTAAGGAGGAGAGAGGTTTTTATTTATTTATTTTCAAAAAGGTACTTTTTATTTTAACCTCGAAACGAGACCCACCGTCTGTCGTCCATAGCCAATCACCCCCATTCCGAACACAATGGGTTATGTACCGTAAGCTGATTCGATCGTTTCGATCAGTTTTCGTCAAAATCAAAATATAACTCTATATATTGAATTTGAACGCACATTTCAATTTACCGGGGCCACGTATGAACTCTAAAAATTCCCAAAAAATATTTTATAGCTTCGTATCGACGATACGGTCCTAACAAAACAAGTTTCATCAAATTCTGAGACCGTTTGAAAAATGATCATTTTCCAGTCGATTGAAATCAACTAAAACTGGTCAAAAGCGTTTTCCTTTGCCACGCTCACATATTGATTCAAAAAATTACGAATTTTGGAATCTAGACATAATTTGACATCACAGATCCAACAAAAGTGGTTTCGTCGAAAGCCGAGGTCGTTTGCAAAATTTCCATTTTTAAGGGCCAGAATTCCATAGCGACTATTCTGAATTTTCAACTGGTCATAACTTTTTATTCCCGCTATGAAATTTCAATTTTTCGGATTCCTTGGAAATATATTCTCAATTAGATTCTAATATTTTTGGTTTCGCTAAAATACAGTTTATTTTGAATCCTGTACATTCATTTGAAATTGAATTTTCGAACTACCATGCCATTTTCAATTCCTTTTATAATTAAAATAAAATATTTATATTCTAACGACGATCTATATAAATATATACATTCTAGTTCTATTCAAAATAAATTTCTCGTCGTTATTATTTAAAATAATCAAAATTCATTAAAATAGCCAAAACAAAAATCTTAAATTGAACTACTAACCCCATCTCTATTGAATCACGCCACAGAGCTAAGGTTACTACTCAACCTTCAGCGCTGATACCAAATGTAATGGCCCGAATTTCCGTACCCTTTGAGTTGACTAATAACACTACACGTCCAACCCAAATGACACAGAAATACAAATCATTATAAGAAAGAAGTTAGAGGGTGGGAAATAGAAAGAAAGAAATATTAGAATAGAAGAAAAACGAAGATCACAAACTCACAGCGGAACGAATAAAATATATTAAATAACATAACTTTTGAAATACAAATCAGTAACTGTATATACATACCATTATTAGAGCATGACAGTTATTCCTGGAACAGTTGTAAACACCTGTTTCTAGATACAGCATAGTACACAGCAGAAATATGATAGTCTATAGCTAATTGGTGAAGCCTCCTGCTTCCAGCTCTTCCAAGTGAATCTGAAAAATCCCGACTACTTGACTGCCCATACAAATTTGGGTACCCAAGAGTTTAGGGAAAACAAACAAAATAAACTCTGGGTCAGTCATGGGACTGGTGTGAGTAAACTCCAACCATTTGTTTAACTTTCAAAAATCCTTTCGAAAGAATTGATAATCGTAAGACCAATCCACACATAAACACGGATGGTTTTTACCTTACGATAACCAAAAATATTTTTGATATCAAATCAAGTGGTATTATAGTAATGTCTACATCAAATAAATAGAATCTAGCGGAACACTTGCATCTCACGCTCCATATAAGATAAAATCAAAAACCGCAGGGCGCTTATTGGAGATTGGATTTCCAACATGACAAGGTATGGAACCACCTTCCGATCAGTGTACTCTAGAGAGGATACACTGGGGTTCAACAAGAACGTCTTGCAACCCGGCCCACACATGACTGACCACCCATTTCGCTTGAGTGTATCGAATGTATATCACCAATGGTTGGGATCAGCAACCGTTTTCCTAAAGGGACAGCATCGATAGACTTAAGAAGCAAATGAAATTTCTCTAGATAGGTGATTATACATCCTAATAGGAGCGACCCACATAGCCATGCTGCCTGCCCGATTTTTGTCAATTCCCAGTTGTGAGGCTTGAGGTTTGAATTATATTCCAGAACATCTAGCCACCATTCACTTTGAATGCCACGTTGTCAGATCCATCGGAAATCACTAATTGATTCCCACAAAAATACTCAGATTGTTAGACTAAAGAAGTTTCCCTTCTTTGCCACCAACTTCGTACGTTTGAAGGAATCAACGTACGTAATCCCTTTGGAAATACTCTGTCAGACACTCGTCCTTACAAGTTGTCCTGGGTCTGGACAAACCAAAGGCACCGTTCTATTAATCCATCTTGGGCAATTTCTACTTAGGGTTAACAGAACAGCCCTTGCATTTTGCTCCGTCTTCCATTATCTTCAGCATAAGTTGATTCATAACGCTTGTATCAATATGGAGTGGTTTTCAGATATTAAATCTGATCCCGGTCTTTCCATACTGATAATGGAGGTATAAAATAAATCAAAACTTTGATAGTCGGTGATTTAACTATCAAAGAAAACATCCATACAATCAACGGTCCTATTTCCAAATGGAAATTCTATCGATCAAGTATCAAACAACACTGGGCCCCTTTAAATCAATTCCTGATTACATTATTATTTCCAATTCCTGTTTCCCTATCTTTCGTACCCTTTTGAAGCTTGATTTTCCATCTCGATTCTTTGAAAAACATTTCCAATATCTAATTTCTTTATTCGAGAAAATATCTCTTATTCCAATTAGAAAACATTTCTATATATATTAATGAATCCTTATTTTCTATATTCAGAAAATATACTGCATTAATATTGGAAAATATTTCCAAATTACCTTTCTTAATTCCTCGTTGACCAAATCATTTAATTCTCAATACGTAGAAAATATCTCTCATTTTATTGGGAAAAACATTTTAAATTCTTTTAAATTAACGCGATGTTATAAAATATCGTTACTATAACTCAAAACATTAACCAATTATTAACTAACCAGAATGTTAACCAATCTTCACTATCGAACCTTAACCTTTTCTCCATCAATCATGAAGTCAATCAAGTTGGGGTATATTTACCTTTCAGACCTTAACTGAACAACATTCTCAACTTTAAAATAGTCAAAGCTCACAACTTTAAACCAAACATTGCTTACGCGACTTTCAGATCCAATCTACGAACACGCTTCTTCCATGGAAAAACTTTGATTATAACGGTAGCGTCATAATCGTTGTTTCCAAAATATTTGATTTATAAACATTAATTTTAACAACAACGTTACAATCGCTGTTTAGAATTATAGAACACTTATTATAACAATAGCATCAAGATCGCTGTTTAGATTTACAAAACAGTTTTTATAACGGCAGCGTTAAAATTGCTATTTAGATTTACCAAAACATTTATTATAACGGCAGCGTTTAAAATTGCTATTTACAAATATTTGGTTTATAAAAATGCAACTTGTTTTTATTTATTTCTATAAATAAATTGATAAGTAAATAAATAAATTATTAAATTTGATTAAAACGGAAAGTAAAATAACTATTTCCCTAAATTCGATATAATCGAATTCCAACAAATAACTTTCTCTCCATAATCTTTATTCGATTATATTCCGAACTTCGGAATTTATCTACCATTTAGGGTAATCCAAAATCCCAAATTTCACTTTTGAATTTCCGCTCTCTAAATTCTTACCAAAATCCTTTATACCCATTTTAATCTACAAAACATTATCCCAATTTATTATATATTCCATATGTTGGAATAAAATTCATCGTTTCTTAAAACGATTATCCATTTTCTTTTTCATTCAATTTCCAATCTAGATTCATATTTCAAATCTGAATTTCCTTTATAGATATTTCATTTGCCAAATTCCATCAAACAATTATTCACTTAAATCTTGAATATATTTCTTTTATATACAATCAAATCTATTTGAATATTATACTTGTAAACAGCATTTCAAGTCAAATTTCCATTTTGTAACATCTATTTAGAATTTATTCATAGGAAGACTTACTTTAATTTCATCCATTTATAATCATGCTTATAATTTCCTTTATAATCGCAACATTCCATTTTCCATACAAATACCGTTTTCAAACCCGATTTCCACTTTTCCAATATGAATTCAAAACTTGAATTTATATTTTACTTTTGTCTCAAGATAATATTCTTACTAATTTATAAACATCGTTTGTAAACAATTTCTTGTTTTATTTATTTAACCAAGTTTCTATTTTTAAGTTTATTCGAAATTTAAATTTCTATTTTGAAAAATAATTTCTTTTTATATCTCAATTTCCTTTTCTACGTTCGAAAAACATTTACGGTGTTTAAATACCAAAATACCAGGCGCAGTGTAATTCAAACACAACATAATCAGCCATAGATTATATATCACAACATACAACATAATAAACGATAAACAGTAATGTAAATGTTGAGGAATCCAGTTGGATTCCTCCAATCTGTTTCCCTGCATCCACAGATGTTAATCACATTAATAATATAAATTTCATATGCATATGAGATATCATGGTGAACAGAATTATTAAACGATAAATGGTATAACTAATTCAACCAATTTTATCAGCCATTCATCCTAACAAGCATCACACAGTATAAATTTGAAACTCGTTTATATAAAAATATAAACAAGTCAGAGTTAATGAGTTTACTCACCTTGCTTCACAGTTGACGGTCCTGCTTTGGTTTCATTTAAAATCAAGTATACATTTGATTTTTTTTCCGAAATTCCAATAGCTTAGTTCTTAATCACGTTAGTTCCATACTATAGACTCCTTCACTACGATTCCCATGTAACTGATTTCATAATATTCTGGTAACGAGCGAACAAATTCAAGATTTAACGAATATTTTATAATCTAACTACCATTAAATAACAAATAATTTTTTTTATCTAGTTTACCTTAACCTAGAAGTTTGGTCGCTCAATAATGTATTGAATCATGAATTTCAGCTTTATCTTTCATCATTTTGCCATTTCTTTGTTGCAATATGGAGCTTAACCAACTAAACCCGTCATTAACTAATCACATAAATCCCTTGATCATTGTTTTATTTGGCTAACCCCCCTTTTTATCATGGTTTCCATTGATTCCATCATTCTCCAGGAACAAACAAAAGAGATCCACTCCTAATCCCAAAAACAACATCCAATGTTAATGTCTACTCCCCCAAACAACATCAGGCCATAACCCAGTTTTGCCTACTTCACACCAATCTGTCAGTAGACCATAATTCTAGGATTACCCACCAGTTATCTTACTCAAGAAATATAAAACAGAACCCAACTTCTCCACAGATTCAATCATCACTTCAATCTTTTCTTCACTGTATTTGAACCCACACTTCACTCATTCCTACTGTCGCAATCCCATCCTCAGAAACTCATACCCAAATAACCACAAAGCTATCTATACCATTCAACTGCCTCACACAATTCATTTTAAACACAGTAAGTACCGGTTGCCTTCCCTGCGTTCTCTGTCCTCGTTCTCCCACCATCGTTGATCGCGCTCGAGTACCTTCCAAGCATGCCTGAAGTGGCGGATCCTAGTTCCACCAGTGTTTGCCGGAATCGGCCATAACCCATCACACCATCGGACCCTAATTCTAACTGGTCGTAGCGAGGAACACCATCGCCACCCAAAGCTCGGCCTCACAACCACCTCCCATTGCCGATAGAATGACCCAACCCAAGTCCAATCACTCCGCCATAATTAGAAGGAACGAGTTTTCCGTTTATCCCCATATACTTGTCATACTGTCGTGAAGTTAGGGTCACGAAATTTCCATCGAGCTGATAAAAATCACAAGAGGTTGATTCTTGTTGGCTTGTGAATCCAATCATATTTGTTTCGTGAATTTAAGTGTTGGATTTAATTTGTCTTCGATTTTTGAAGAGGAGAAAATTACATTTGTTTCATTTTGTCTTGGTTTTTACTGAAGAGAAAGAAATGAAAAGGGAATGACTTGATTGGTTTATAAAGGGATTTGAGTAGCGTGGCAGTCACGGTTTCGAGATCACTTGGCATACACGGCTACAACCCCTTGGAGAACATGGTTTTGAAATGTTTGGCCAATACAGAATCAAGATGGCTTGATGCCCACGAATTCAAGGCTTAGGGGTACGGGTTTGGGAAAAACTTAAAGCGCACACTTTTGTTTCCGTTAGTGACCGGCTTAGTAAAACTAATAGTTTGTTATATTATTTTCCTGTTGTAAACCAATATTAGTTTAGCCTCAGTGTTCATTACAAACTCCCCCATTAAATAAAGATTTCCCAATTTCTATTCATGTATATTCAGGTACAGGTTGATTGTTATGTTGGGTACATAGGGTTTTCGATCATGTCCGAACTGCTACGGACAGAAATAAGAGTACGGTCGTGTCCAGCGAGGTACCACGATCCCAAAAATATAATAATATCGGTAGTTTAACTTATATTACGAAACCCCAAAATATTGATATAGCATGCAAAATCCTAAAAATAAAATTATAACTATGCCTCAAAAGAATCTTGTCTAAATTCGAAACCGATATATTTATATATATTAAATAAACCATTATGGCATATACACAACTCCATAAAGACTACTTCTAAATTTGATTTGGACATAAAACAAAATCTACAATATGAAAACTCGACTTTTCTCTTTCATTAGATAAATATAATCAAATAGATCCGAACGTTTCTTGTTTCAAAGAAATTCGACTTATTTTGGATTTTGTATATTCAGTTGAAGTTTAAATCATAAATTACGAACTACCGCGACTATTTCGAGCTCGTTTTAAATTATATTATAAATTATACGCTTGGCTTCATTTTTAATAAATAGTTCCTTAAAAATCATTTTATATTATCAATACAACATTTAAAACCAATTTAAATATTTTAAAATTAACAGCGAAAAATCCGGGTCGTTACATTCGTCCCAGATGCGGTGATAACAAAATATCTTTAGAGGATATTTGTATATTTGGAAATGGTAAGATATCTCTTGTTGAAAATAATAAAATATCTCCAGAAGAGATTTCTACAATTAAAAGTGATAAATATTTGTAGAAAAGTTCATAAATTTCTCTTAAAAGAGAAAATATGTATTAAAACTCCACAAATGGTGTTTATGGAATATCCTAGAAGCGATATTAAAACTCCATCAACTTAACTACTTGAAGTTGTTCATATATTTATTTGGACCAGAAGTTCGATATGTTTTCAAAGCAGAAGTTTTGAACATCATCATACGATCCTGAAGAATTTGTAATGACATTAATCAATGCATTGAAATCAATAGTTTGATCTTTGTAATAATTTACTCTAAAATCACTAACTCAAATGAGAAGACTATGCAAATTTATAATACGTGGACGAACGTATTTATATATTCATATCTGCAAAAATTTAACTAATAACCTGAAGTTTGTTATAAGCTAATTTTATAGATTATGCATAAATATTATTTAGTGATTTAAATTTCAATCAACATGAATGTTGAATGACCTGAAGTCATATGTGTATTCAAATAATCTGTATAATAATAAAATACCTCCAATATTGCTAAATCAATGAAAGAGAATAAGTAATAAAAAAATGAATGCATCTTATCGACTAATTAAAGGGCTATCCTCCTACAACTGATATACATATAATATATTTGCTAGCAGCAATGTGATAATGGATCAAAATGAGAATCCCATGATGATTATTATTTAGTGTGACAATGTTTGCCAACATTTAGGGGGAGGATAAAGGGATACAATTTCATTTTGAGTATCAGTGTTAAATAATTGACGCATGAATAAATTATAAATAATATCCCTTGTAGACTTGCTTCAATATATGTTTGAATCCCTGAAGGATCAAAATGCATAAACCATATTTAAAGATTGGTTTAAAAGTCAGTTCAAAATACTTTTGAAGTAAGTAATAAAGATGCCAGATGAAGGAGGTAAGTGTTATTAAAAAAATACCTGAGGAGTATCTTGAAGAGATCCATGACATGATAGTCAAATAACCCTAGAAGTGGTTTAGGTACGTAAAATAGATAAATAAAGAGATCTCAATAAATTATATCTAGAACTGACAATATATATTATATATATTGTAAATTTATAAAACGTAAAGCGCTTATGTTAAATCATGAATGGTCATCATGAATCCTTCTCTAATTGAGAAATGTGGACTTGTAGTCCGCAAAGTAGTGAGTAAACCTCGAATGTACGAGTATTTGTTAGATCACACTAAATGATGAAAGAATATTAGTTCCTGAAGAACATAAACTACTTTGTTGGTTATATAGAATCTAAAGAATAAAGAGAGTTGATTACAACATTCTTTTAAGTATTGTTATAATGAGAATCATGATATAATTCATGATGAGTAGATTATTTCCTACTTTTAAGTATTGTTTTAATGAAACATTTAATATACTTTTGAGTATAGTTGCGATATGCAAAATCCATTGAAGTGTACAGGTTCCTGAAGAATACAAATAACTTTAGTAATTATAAAGAATGCAAAGAACATAGAATATAAATTACAACATGCTTCAAGTATTGTTGTAATGAAAATCTTGATATAATTAAAAATGAGTAGATTACTTCCTACTTTTAAGTATTGCTATAATGAAACTATTATTTTTCATTACAAATGTATTGCAGTGTGAAAACTTGATTGAAGCACAAAATTGTAAACACTCGAAGTGTATAATAAGCAAGCACAAACAAAAGGTGCTTTAAATAAGAAAACATGCCTGAAGCATGAAATTACACATAAAAGTTTTTAAAGAAAAGTTAGGTAACAACACGGAAATCCGAGCCAATTTAAAAATTTTATTTTGGCAATTTTAGCGAATTTTGAATATTTAAAATGAATTATTTTAAATAATAACGATGAGAAATTTATTTTGAATGGAATTCGAACGTATATATTTATTTATTCGAATCGTCGTAAGAATATTTATATTTATTTATATATATATATATAAGGAATTGAAAATGGCGTGGTAGTTCGATAATTCGATTTCAAAATTCAAATGAATGTACCGGGTGCAAAATAAACCGGATTTTAGTGAAACCAAAAATATTTGAATCTATTTGAGAATATCTTTCCAACGAATCCGAAAAATTGAAATTTCATAACGGGAAACAAAAGATATGTCCAGTTGAAAATTCAGAATAGTCGTTATGGAAATCTGGCCCTTAAAAATGGAAATTTTGCAAACGACATCGGTTTTCGACGAAACCACTTTTGTTGGATCCGAGATGTCAAGTTATTGCTAGGTTTCAAAATTCGTAATTTTTCGAATCGATATGTGAGCGTGGCAAAGGAAAACGCGTTTGACCAGTTTCAGTTGATTTTAATCGACTGGGAAATGGCCATTTTTCAGACGGTCTCAGAATTTGACGAAATTAGTTTTGTTAGGACCGTATTGTCAATACGAAGCTAGGAAATATTTTTCAGGAATTTTTCGAGTTAGTATGTGGCCCCAGTAAATTGAAATGTGCGTTCAAAATCAATATAGAGAGTTATATTTTGATTTTGAGGGGAAACGATCGTAACAATCGAATTGGCTTACGAAACATATCCCATTGTGTTCGAAATAGGGGTATTTAGCTAGGGGCGATAATCGTTGGGTCTCGATTGGAGTTCGAACAGAAAACACACTTTTGAAAAATAAAATAATATAAAATATTATATATATAATTCCCTCTCAGAACATAACCGAGCCCCCTTCTTCAAAAAAAAAGAAACCCGGCGCTCCTCACTCAGCCGCCACCCTCGTCGATCCCGCCGCTGATGGGCACCACCGCTCACCGTGCCACTTCCAACTCCGACGCCCCCCTCTCTTCCTCTTCCACTCTTCTCCTTCTTCCCCCTTTCAGCCGATTCGAACCCAAATCCACCTTCACCCAAAACCACCCTCCCTCCAACCAGAAGTCGCGCGCCTCCCCTGTAGGACCCACCTCCACCAGCACACGACCTCCTCTCCTCTGTTCTTCTCCTTCTGCTCCTCCTCCATTTAAAAAGGTGATTTTTACTCTATTTTATTTTATTTATTTCATTTAAATAGATTTTAGTGATTAAATAAAATCAGTTTTATAGATATCATGACATCGATAAACATATATTATTTTTATTTACATATATAGAGTATAAAGAAATGATTTTTATATAGTAGAAATGATAAAGATGCAATTTTATATAATGTAGAGTAATAAAGATGTGATCTTTATCGTAGTAGCAATATAAAAATATGATTTTTATAGTATAGGAAGAATAAAAATACGATTTTTATGTTATATAGATAGTAAAAATTTAATCTTTATTTATGTAGTATAATAAAAATCTGATTTTTATTATATATATGTTGAAATAAAAATGGGATTTTTATAGCGATGATATAAAAATTCGATCTTTATATTAGAAGTAGATATAAAAAATATAATTTTTATATAGAGAATAGTATGATAAAAATGTAATCTTTATTATATGAACACCGTTATAAAAATAGAATTTTTCTATATAGTAGCGGTATAAAAATAGAATTTTTATATACATAGCAACAATATAAAAATGTGATTTTTATATATGTAGTGACTAGGGCAACGAAAGTGACAAAAGGCGAGCACGACGAAGATTTCTACATATGAAGAGTCGTGGCGTTTGGTTTAGCTAGTCGGTGAGAACTTCTCACTTTTAATCTAGTTTCTAGTTTGAAATATATACTAGGATGCATACGGTGTTTAGTAGCACCCGACACCCGTCGTCCACATACCATGGATGACTTGTTTGTTTGGTTGCTATGTTGTGAAATTTGATTGTATGATGTGAAATGAAATAAAATATTTCATAGTGGAAAATATTTTATAGTTAAAAATATAATTTTTAACGTGTATATAAAATAAATATTTATAAACAAATCAGACGATTTGTTTATATACACTGATTTGACTGATATTGATTGGGACGATAGATTTTACACATCGCCCAACTGCGCAAATAAAATCTGTGTTTGATTGTTTGAAAATGCCACACTGGTGTTGGGATGAAATTGGACATACACTAATCCCAATAATTAGCTGTATGTCGATCGATTGATTGACAGACTGTTATAAGCGTTGAATATTTATATTTGATGCTTATACAGTGTAGAATGCACTCTGGATTATGGTTGATGATTTATCGTTTCTATTATATACATGTGTTGTAGGGAATCCATATAATTAATGTTATATGGTAATTGATTGGGCCTCATTCCAATTTGGAAAATAGAAACAAAATTCATTTGTTGAATTGTAAAGAAAATTCATTTGTTGAATTGTAAAGAAAATTCATTTATTGAATTGTAAAGAAAATTCATTTGTTGAATTGTAAAGAAAATTCATTTGTTGAATTGTAAAGAAAATTCATTTATTGAATTGTAAAGAAAATTCATTTGTTGGATAGTAAAGAAAACTCATTTGTTGAATAGTAAAGAAAATTCATGTGTTGAATAGAGAAAATATTCATTTGTTGAATAGAATAACGAAGTTATTGAAATATAAAAAGCCGTGTTGATTAGATTGACGCCATTTTGATGTGAACAATATTTATAATGATTTTATTCATTTTTACAATGAATATAGAAAAGGAATTGATTTCAAAATACAACGTTTTGAAAATATTATCATTTGTATATCGATGATGTGGAATATTCAATTTTGATTAGAAATTGAATATGAAGTTGAAATCGTTTTGAAAACGATTTTAAAACGATTTATAAAATACGTTTTAAAACGAAATCGATGAAATATATATAATATATATTATATATATAACGGCCTGAATAGAACGCGCCGCGCTGCAGAAGTTCGCGAATTTTGACCATTGACTTCGAATGGACATTGCGGGAGATCCGACCGTCGGATTCTCCTAAAACTGGAACCGTTGGGTTCATATCGAAAAGAGCTTTCTAACGAATATTAGAAATTGGAAATCTAACGGTTGGATTCGGAATTATGTCCAAATCAAATTTGGAAAAGGTCGCTATAAGTGCAGTTCGATGGTCGTTGATGGAAATCGACTGTACGGACCTTGATATTAAAAATAGTAATAATTTGTGTAAAATCATAAGAAATGATTTGGGAAGAATTGGGATGAAAAACTCCATATTTGAAAAGATAAAAATAGATTTTTATCGAAATGAACTAATTTTAAATTAGAATAATAATTTATTTATTTTTAAATAAATAAATTAGATTTGAAATGGTTTTAAAAGAAACCAGAATTTCCAATAATTGAATTGGAATGGATTTGGATCGAAATTGTCTTTGGAATATTTCGATGCTGGATTTCGTGATGATACAAATATTGTTGTGGGAATTTGAAAGATATATTAATATTGTTATTTCCAATACGATATTTGTTGGTCGTAGGATTTGATATTGAATATAAGCCGATATATTTTCTATTCAGGGCCTTGTATTTAATATCAAATGTGATTTGGGTTTGTCGTGAAAGGTGTCTTCATTAACACTGTTCTTAAACCTAGTTGAGAAAAACAATAAATCTTTTTATTTAGACTTAATGAAGTGTACCAATTAAATGGTATTTAATTGGAATTGAATTTGAATTGATTTTTGGGTTTATCGTGAACGGTGTTTTAAATAACACTTGTTCTTTAACCCGATAATTAATGGAATGTGATTTTGGGTTGTCGTGAACGGTATCTTCAATAATACTGTTCTTAGACCCAACTGAGTTAAGAAAATCAGAAACTAACTGGAGATTAGTTAAGTTGAATGGTTTCTTGGGTATTGATCTGATGTTGGTTTCGGCCTTCGGGGTTAATACTTAGGGAATTGCTCACTTGCTATTTTACGGTTAGGGACTGATTGAAATGTGATGTGATTTTGGGGTTTATCGTGAATTGTGTTTTAAATGACATCGGTTCTTTAACCCAGTTAAAGATTAAAACTAAGTGGAGTTTTAATGGATCTTTAATTAGATTGAAAAGATCGAGAATGGAGTATCACCAGTTTTGCTCCAGGCGATAGTTAAATCTTTAATTAGATTTGAACGTGAAATGGTAATTGAATTTACCGATAACACCGTGGTGTTAGATATGAAGTATGACCAGTTTTACTTCATGGGACGAATTGGTTGGGATTGGGAAATAAAATGAATGATTACTTCGGTGTGGTTTGCTAATCCGGACTAGTTGAATTGATATTCAAAGGAAGATTAAAGAATAAATTTTAAAGAATTTACCTTTGATAAAATTAATGGGAACCTTTCCCTAAGAATGTGAAATTTAGAAACTAACGGTAGGTTAGCTAAGAAGAATGGTTTCCTGGGTATTGATCTGATGTTGGTTTCGGCCTTCGGGGTTAATGTTTGGGGAATTATTCTCTTGCTAATTTACGGTTAGTGACTAATGAATTGGAATGAGGCGTATGTTGTGTTTGTGTAACACTTGTTTGTTATATACGCGAGTTATTCAGAAAGACCGGGTTTATCCCATTCTGAATAACTAATACGACCATAAGTCAAAGGTGAAAACGGTGGTTAAAGACCGGAGGTCTTCACATCGTTTGGGTGATTACTGATGATCTTGATTGGGCTGTACACCCAAGAGGAGGGAATCAGTTGGTGATCATCCAGACGTACTTGGAGATCGATGGATACGCAAGGAATAAGGTTCCTCCGGTTTCGTTCAGACCCAGAACGGACTTGTAAATGGATGTGTCTCTGACATCGGATTTCATTCTGTGTGATTGATGTCAGTTGCATAGCGTGAATTGCCTGTGTGGCATGCTGAGATGCAAATGATCAAGGCTTCTGTTGAAAAGCAGAGTCTTGTGGTTGATGATCAAAGCACGGCCTGTGTGGCATAGCTTTGTGTAGCGTTGATTCGCGAGCCTCACACCCCGGTTGTGAACCAGAAACGGTAGAGGACCTCAGGGAGGACATGCGTTTCTTTCTAGTTAGAAGTGGCATCAGTGGTTTGACACGCCCTGACGAGTTTGACTTATGTGGTTGTTGTTGTTGCGAGGCGCCTCGGATATATCGGTGACTATGTGAAGCCGATGGAGTCATTCGTTGGCTCATTTACGCCCCGAAGGGTGGGGAAACGCATTGTTCAGGCACTATAATCCACATCGAGTGGACCGACCCTGTCGCTCCATGGGGCAGTTGCGGCTGTTCCTGAGGCTCGGGCTAGAGAGTCTCGAATCAGTAGAGGACGATCCCTTGCCTCGGTTCACAGATGGAAATCCAATTTCCAAATACGATATGTACGATTTTGATTGTAAACCTATATATGGCGGCATAGTGGCATGGGACGCTCATGTCGCCTACGATTGATATTTATGATTGTATATAAAATCAGAAACTAACTGGAAACGAGCTTAGATGGGTGGTTTCCTGGGTATTAGTCTAATGTTGGTTTCGGCCTTCGGGGTTAATACTTAGGGAATCGTTCTCTTACTAATTTACGGTTGGAGTCTGATTAAGAATTAAAACATGAAATTTAGCGTGTCAAGCATTCTTTGGCTATTATAAGGTAAAAACCCTATCCTTCGGCTTGCGTTGCATTGTGTGATGGACCTGGGTCTTATAATAGCTTCATTGTTCTTTATTTAGCATTGCTCTATTTGTTTTATGCACTGGTATTCTTGGGAGGAAACCCGTTCCGTGTTATACGGCGTGGTCCCTTAATTTACCGAACTTTAAAATAAAGATTAATAACTGTTTTAGTTCTCACACCAGTCACATGACTGACCTAGAGTTTATTGTTTTAACCTAAACTCTGGGTGCCCTTACTTTGACATGGGCAACTTGTAGTTTTGGTTTTGCAGATTTATATTCACAGGATCCTGATTTACAGCTGGAACGATACTCGGAAAGCTCTATATCCGTGTATTACTTCTAGTTGTGTATTGTATTATTTTCCGCTGCTATGTAATGTATTGTAACCTCTGATATTTTATAATGTATATTATTTGTTAATTCTCTGTATATTCTTGTAATCTGATGGAATTGTTGTAATATACAATGAAATGTTCTTCTGTCTGCGTTCTAATTTGTCGTGTTCTCAAAACAATCAGGCGTTTCGAACGGTCTTGGTCGATTTAGCGACTGTTTCGGATCAAGCGAAATTCCCGGTCGTTACAACATGGTATCATAGCTTTGGTTTACAAAGCTCAGAGAACAAGACACGTTAGAACCATACGAAAGAATTCATCAGATATTGGATTAGTTGAATCCAATGGGAATGACTCGTTAGAGATTGGATCAGTAGTATCCTAGAACGAGTGTGAAGAGTGTTGTTTTGAAAAATAAAAATGAAAACAGTTTTGTTTTGAAATTTAAATCGTTTTATACGTATTTGAATATTTATTTATATTAAATTAATTGGGACAATCCAATATATAAGGATTTTGCATATACGCCTTGCAAATGTGTATTCGAAGTTTTAATGCACAGGATAGTTATAGAATCACACTCTAGTTGCCCGGGGATAATTCTGGTGACGGGGCACCATCGCTAGTATTTATTTTCGAGATTTGAAAGTGAGATTTCAATATATTTCCAATTGTCTAGTGTGAGAACCGAAACTAGATAGGGCTTATTGTTGTGATTTGGCATCAAAAATCTGATTTTTTGACTATATATCAAAATTATGAATTTGAAACGTTAATCAACTAATTGATTGTTGAGTGTGTTGTCTGACTATTGGATAATTTATTAAATTTGAGCCTTTAGCCAAATTGTATCAAATATTGTGTTGTATTGAAAATTTGTCGCAATTGCATGCATGTACATGTACTTACATTGAACACGTCATAGCAAGGAGACTAGAGCAGAAGAATAAAATTGTTTGCCCGACAAATTGGTACATGTTTACCATAATTTACTGTTTTGTTTGGGTGATGATGATTTTATGAGCCGCTTGGATTTTTCTTTTTCTTTTAGATTGAAGAAGGCCATGGGAGGCTATATGAAATATTCCGAAGTCCCCAGTGCAGGGGAGGTTATGGCAAAAAAATTCGAAAATTTAGGGTGTTAGCCAAATGTTTAAAAAATTTGAAAAGTTCTTAGAAACTGAAAAGTTGAAGAAATTAAGCCGTAAAGAAAATAATGGAAGTTGAGTTGATTTGTTAAACAACTTTCGGCTTTGTTCCTTTTCAGGGATGAAAAGTTTTAATTGGGGGAGATTGTAATAACCCGGAAATCCGAGCCAATTTAAAAAATTTAGTTTCGCAATTTTAGCGAATTTTGAATATTTAAAATGAACTATTTTAAATAATAACGATGAGAAATTTATTTTGAATGGAATTCGAACGTATATATTTATTTATTTGAATCGTCGTTAGAATATAAATATTTATTTATATATATAAAAGGAATTGAAAATGGCGCGGTAGTTCGATAATTCGATTTCAAAATTCAAATGAATGTACTGGGTGCAAAATAAACCGGATTTTAGTTAAAACAAAAATATTTGAATCTATTTTAGAATATCTTTCCAAAGAATCCGAAAAATTAAAATTTCATAACAGGAAACAAAAGATATGTCCAGTTGAAAATTCAGAATAGTCGCTATGGAATTCTGGTCCTTAAAAATGGAAATTTTGCAAACGACCTCGGTTTTCGACGAAACCATTTTTGTTGGATCCGTGATGTCAAGTTATTGCTAGGTTTCAAAATTCAGAATTTTCCGAATCAATATGTGAGCGTGGCAAAGGAAAACGCGTTTGACCAGTTTCAGTTGATTTTAATCGACTGGAAAATGGCCATTTTTCAGATGGTCTCAGAATTTGACGAAATTAGTTTTGTTAGGACTGTATCGTCAATACGAAGCTAGGAAATATTTTTTAGGAATTTTTCGAGTTAGTATGTGGCCCTAGTAAATTGGAATGTGCGTTCAAAAACAATATATAGAGTTATATTTTGATTTTGACGGAAACCAATCGTAACAGTCGAATTGGCTTACGAAACATATCCCATTGTGTTCCGAATGGGGGTATTTAGCTGGGGGCGACAGTCGTTGGGTCGCGATTGGAGTTCGAACAGAAAACACACTTTTGAAAAATAAAATAATATATAATATTATATATATGATTCCCTCAACCCTAATTCCCTCCCAGAACATAACCGAGCCCCCTTCTTCAAAAAAAAAGAAACCCGACGCTCCTCACTCAGCCGCCACCCTCGTCGATCCCGTCGCCGCAGGACCCCACCGCTCCCCGCGCCACTTCCAACTCCGACGCCCCCCTCTCTTCCTCTTCCTCTTCCACTCTTCTCCTTCTTCCCCCTTTCAGTCGATCCGAACCCAAATCCACCTTCACCCGAAACCGCCCTCCCTCCAACCAGAAGTCGCGCGCCGCCCCCATAGGACCCTCCTCCACCAGCACACGACCTCCGCCCCTCTGTTCTCCTCCTTCCGCTCCTCCTCCATTTGAAAAGGTGATTTTTACTCTATTTTATTTTATTTTATTTATTATGTTTAAATAGATTTTAGTGATTAAATAAAATCAGTTTTATAGATATCATGACATCAATAAACATATATGATTTTTATTTATATATTTAGAGTATAAAGAAATGATTTTTATATAGTAGAAATGATAAAGATGCAATTTTATATAATGTAGAGTAATAAAGATGTGATCTTTATCGTAGTAGCAATATAAAAATATGTTTTTTATAGTATAGGAAGAATAAAAATACGATTTTTATGTTATATAGACAGTAAAAATTTAATCTTTATTTATGTAGTATAATAAAAATCTGATTTTTATTATATATATGTTGAAATAAAAATGGGATTTTTATAGCGATGATATAAAAATTCGATCTTTATATTAGAAGTAGATATAAAAAATATAATTTTTATATAGAGAATAGTATGATAAAAATGTAATCTTTATTATATGAACACCGTTATAAAAATAGAATTTTTATCTATATATAGTATAAAAATAGAATTTTTATATACATAGCAACAATATAAAAATGTGATTTTTATATATGTAGTGACTACGGGCAACGAAAGTGACAAAAAGCGAGCACGACGAAGATTTCTACATATGAAGAGTCGTGGCGTTTGGTTTAGCTAGTCGGTGAGAACTTCTCACTTTTAATTTAGTTTCTAGTTTGAAATATATACTAGGATGCGGACGGTGTTTAGTAGCACCCGACACCCGTCGTCCACAGACCATGGATGACTTGTTTGTTTGGTTGCTATGTTGTGAAATTTGATTGTGTGATGTGAAATGAAATAAAATATTTTATAGTGGAAAATATTTTATAGTTAAAAATATAATTTTTAACGTGTATATAAAATAAATATTTATAAACAAATCGGATGATTTGTTTATATACACTGATTTGACTGATATTGATTGGGACGATAAATTTTACACATCGCCCAACTGCACAAATACAATCTGTGTTTGATTGTTTGAAAACCCCACACGGGTGTTGGGATGAAATTGGACATACACTAATCCCAATAATTAGTTGTATGTCGATCGATTGATTGACAAGCTATTATAAGCGTTGAATATTTATATTTGATGCTTATACAGTGTAGAATGCACTCTGGATGATGGTTGATGATTTATCGTTGCTATTATATACATGTGTTGTAGGAAATCCATATAATTAACTTTATATGGAAATTGATTGGGCCTCATTCCAATTTGGAAAATAGAAAGAAATTTCATTTGTTGAATTGTAAAGAAAATTCATTTGTTGAATTGTAAAGAAAATTCATTTGTTGAATAGTAAAGAAAATTCATTTGTTGAATAGAGAAAATATTCATTTGTTGAATAGAATAACGAAGTTATTGAAATATAAAAAGCCGTGTTGATTAGATTGATGCCATTTTGATGTGAACGATATTTATATCGATTTTATTCATTTTTATAATGAATATAGAAAAGGAATTGATTTCAAAATACAACGTTTTGAAAATATTATCATTTGTATATCGATGATGTGGAATATTCAATTTCGATCAGAAATTGAATATGAAGTTGAAATCGTTTTGAAAACGTATTTAAAACAATTTATAAAATACGTTTTAAAAGGAAATCGACGAAATATATATATATATATATATATAAATATGTATATATATATAATGGCCTGAATAGAACGAGCCGCGCTGCGGCAGTTCGCGAATTTCAACCATTGACTTCGAATGGACATTGCGGGAGATCCGACCGTCGGATTCTCCTAAAACCGGAAACGTTGGGTTCGTATCGAAAAGAGCTTTCTAACGAATATTAGAAATAAGAAATCTAACGGTTGGATTTGGAATTATGTTCGAATAAAATTTGGAAAAGGTTGTTGTAAGTGCAGTTCGATGGCCGTTGATGGAAATCGACTGTATGGGCCTTGATAAAATTATTAAAAATAGTAATAATTTGTGTAAAATCATAAGAAATGATTTGGGAAGAATTGGGATGAAAAACTCCATATTTGAATAGATAAAAATAGATTTTTATCGAAATGAACTAATTTTGAATTAGAGTAATAATTTATTTATTTTTAAATAAAGTAAATAAATTGGATTTGAAATGGTTTTAAAAGAAACCAGAATTTCCAATAATTGAACTGGAATGGATTTGGATCGAAATTGTCTTTGGAATATTTCGATGTTGGATTTCGTGATGATACAAATATTGTTGTGGGAATTTGAAAGATATATTAATATCATTATTTCCAATATGATATTTGTTGGTCGTAGGATTCGATATTGAATATAAGCGGATATATTTTCTATTCAGAGCCTTGTATTTAATATCAAATGTGATTTGGGTTTTTCGTGAATGTTGTCTTCATTAACACTGTTCTTAAACCCAATTGAGAAAAACATTAAATCTTTTTATTTAGACTTAATAAAGTGTACCAATTAAATGATATTTAATTGGAATTGAATTTGAATTGATTTTTGGGTTTATTTTGAACGATGTTTTAAATAACACTTGTTCTTTAACCCGATAATTAATGGAATGTGATTTTGGGTTGTCGTGAACGGTATCTTCAATAATACTGTTCTTAGACCCAAGTGAGTTAAGAAAATCAGAAACTAACTGGAGATTAGTTAAGTTGAATGGTTTCTTGGGTATTGATCTGATGTAGGTTTCGGCCTACGGGGTTAATACTTAGGGAATTGCTCACTTGCTATTTTACGGCAAGGGACTGATTGAAATGTGATGTGATTTTGGGTTTTATCATGATCCGTGTTTTAAATGACATCGGATCTTTAACCCAGTTAAAGATTAAAACTAAGTGGAGTTTTAATGAATCTTTAATTAGATTGAAAAGATCGAGAATGGAGTATCACTAGTTTTGCTCCAGCGATAGTTAAATCTTTAATTAGATTTGAACGTGAAATGGTAATTGAATTTACCGATAACACCGTGGTGTTAGATATGAAGTATGACCAGTTTTACTTAATGGGATAAATAGGTTGGGATTGGGAAATAAAATAAATGATTACTTCGGTGTGGTTCGCTAATCCCGACTAGTTGAATTGATATTCAAAGGAAGATTAAAGAATAAATTTTAAAGAATTTACCTTTGATAAAATTAATGGGAACCTTTCCCTAAAAATGTGAAATTTAGAAACTAACGGTAGGTTAGCTAAGAAGAATGTTTTCCTGGGTATTAATCTGATGTTGGTTTCGGCCTTCGGGGTTAATGTTTGGGGAATTATTCTCTTGCTAATTTACGGTTAGTGACTGATGAATTGGAATGAGGCGTATGTTGTGTTTGTGTAACACTTGTTTATTATATACGCGAGTTATTCGGAAAGACCGGGTTTATCCCATTCTGAATAACTGATACGACGATAAATCGAAGGTGAAGACGGTGGTTGAAGACCGGAAGTCTTCACGTCATTTGGGTGATTACTGATGATCTTGATTGGGCTGTACACCCAATAGGAGGGAATCAGTTGGTGATCGTCCAGACGTACTTGGAGATCGATGGATATGCGAGGAATAAGGTTCCTCCGGTTTCGTTCAGACCCAGAACGGACTTGTAAATGGATGGGTGTCTGACATCGGATTTCATTTTGTGTGATTGATATCGATTGCATAGCGTGAATTGCCTGTGTGGCATGCTGAGATGCAAATAATCAAGGCTTCTGTTGAAAAGCAGAGTCTTGTGGTTGATGATCAAAGCACGCCCTGTGTGGTATAACTTTGTGTAGCGTTGATTCGCGAGCCTCACACCCCGGTTGTGAACCAGAAATGGGAGAGGACCTCAGGGAGGACATGCGTTTCTTTCTAGTTAGAAGTGGCGTCAGTGGTTTGACATGCCCTGACGAGTTTGACTTATGTGGTTGTTGCTGTTGCGAGGCGCCTCAGATATATCGGTGACTATGTGAAGCCGATGGAGTCATTCATTGGCTCATTTACGCCCCAAAGGGCGGGGAAACGCATTGTTCAGGCACTATAATCCACATAGAGTGGACCGGCCCTGTCGCTCCATGGGGCAGTTGCCGCTGTTCTTGAGGCTCGGGCTAGAGAGTCTCAAATCGGTAGAGTACGATCCCTTGCCTCGGTTCATAGATGGAAATCCAATTTCCAAATACGATATGTGCGGTTTTGATTGTAAACCTATATATGGCTACATAGTGGCATGGGACGCTCATGTTGCCTATGATTGATATTTATGATTGTATATAAAATCAGAAACTAACTGGAAACGAGCTAAGATGGGTGGTTTCCTGGGTATTAGTCTGATGTTGGTTTCGGCCTTCGGGGTTAATACTTAGGGAATTGTTCTCTTACTAATTTACGGTTGTAGTCTGATTAAGAATTAAAACATGAAATTTAGCATATCAAGCATTCTTTGGCTATTATAAGGTAAAAACCCTATCCTCCAGCTTGCGTTGCATTGTGTGATGGGGCCTGGGTCTTATATTAGCTTCATTGTTCTTTATTTAACATTGCGCTG
This sequence comes from Allium sativum, assembly GCA_030737875.1. NCBI lineage: Eukaryota > Viridiplantae > Streptophyta > Magnoliopsida > Asparagales > Amaryllidaceae > Allium > Allium sativum. Next base: position 385,486,568 of record CM060915.1, read on the forward strand.
TTTGTTTTATGCACTGGTATTCTTGGGAGGAAACCCGTTCCGTGTTATACGGCGTGGTCCCTTGATTTACCGAACTTTAAAATAAAGATTAATAACTGTTTTAGTTCTCACACCAGTCACATGACTGACCTAGAGTTTATTGTTTTAACCTAAACTCTGGGTGCCCTTATTTTGACACGGGCAGCTAGTAGTTTTGGTTTTGCAGATTTATATTCACAGGATCCTGATTTATAGCTGGTACGATACTCGGAAAGCTCTGTATCCGTGTATTACTTCTAGTTGTGTATTGTATTATTTTCCGCTGCTATGTAATGTATTGTAACCTCTGATATTTTATAATGTATACTATTTGTTAATATCCTATATATTCTTGTAATCTAATGTAATTGTTGTAATATACAATGAAATGTTCTTCTGTCTGCGTTCTAATTTGTCGTGTTCTCAAAACAATCAGGCGTTTCGAACGGTCTTGGTCGGTTTAGCGACTGATTCGGATCGAGAGAAATTCCCGTTCGTTACAAGTTCATTAAGAATTATCTTGTGATGTTGTACTCTTTTTCCTTCACTTTGGTTTTTTCCCATAGGGTTTTCCATTGTGAAGGTTTTAACGAGGAAAATGTTAATAAATGATGAACATCGGAAGTATGAAGACTAAAGATTATTATCTCTTGCTTTTATTTTCTATACAAGGTTTTTTTGAGTAATATTGTCAATGAGATACATTTATGGATCTAGAAGTATCATTCTCAAAGTAACATTTGAATGTTTTAATGAGGCATTATCTTGATCTAGAAGAATCAGGCTCCACATCAAGGAATAACATCTCAAATATGGTTTTTAAATTAATCTGTATTTTTATCCTTTACTAAGTTTTTTCCCACTGGGTTTTCCTTTGTAAGGTTTTTACTGAAGAATTATATTGATCCAGAAGTATCATTCTACATTTAATGTAGTAAATTATTGAAAATATGTTTTTGTAATCTTTTTCCTTCACTAAGATTTTTCCCATAGGGTTTCTCTTAGTAAGGTCGTAATGAGGCATTACATTGATCCTGAAGTATCGAACTCTTAGAAGAAATATCATTTTAAAATGGTATTTACAATATCATTTTAAAATGGCATTACATTGTAATGTACTCTTTTCCTTCACTAATATTTTTCCAACTGGGTTTTTATCAGTAAGATTTTTAATGAGGCATTATTTTGATCCAGAAGTATCAACTTTCATTGGAACATTGTCAATATGTTACCTAGAGATGAAATAAAAATTGTACTCTTTTCCTTATTTATGATTTTTTCCATAGCGTTTTTCATAAAAGGGTTTATAATGAGGCAACTAATCTTATCATTTTTACATACGCATATTCAAGGGGGAGTGTTGGAATATATATAAGTGAATATGCTTTTGTCATATTCTGTTTAGTCCCACATTGTAGGATAAGTATTACTCCAAGCTCCCAAACCTTTATATAAGGAGCTCATGTAATGTAAATAGTGTACTAATTTTGGAATGAATAAAAGTATCTTCTTTCTCCTCCTCTAATGGTTTTCTTATTGTATATTGTTTACAACATCAAATTGATTTATAGTTTTCTACTTTGATTGATATATGCATATTACAATTTAATATTTTTTATGTAAAGAACATTGTTATATTATGGACTATCCTTTTATATCTTTAATCTTCTATATTATCTTTCTTTCTTTCTATTCTCTATCATTTTTTCTTTTTCATGAATTTCAGCTTTCCAACTTGAATTTGTCGTACATAAATATCAATGATGTATTAGTTCAGTTTCGAAGATCAAATTCCCAATTCATCGTGGTACTCAAAACGTTCCTTTACATTTCAAAACGTAAAAAACTCCTAAGTGCACTTTGCTTTCAACTAGCTCCCTCTCCTTCACTCATTCTCTCATTTTATTAAAATAGAAACTTGTGCATATATAGATCTGCTTTTGAATGGTGCAAAATAGAAAATAGAGGTGTTATGGAGCAAGTTCCGTACATGCTCGCACGCATATATACATACACATGATTAATGATCATATGTCTAAGAATACTGTCACTGAGAATGCCAACTACTTATGTCTTACGCCATAACAGAGCAAATATAAAATGACTCACACGATATTTCAAATACCAAGTGCCAACTACTTGAAGCTCAAACATGTTCAAAGCTGTTCGAAAGTAGGTTCATGTACAGTCACATGTTTTAGATCAGGATAGTAGTACTCTATCAAAAAATGAAAAAGAAATACGCATGCCATGGAGCAGCACTTTCCCATGTATATTTTTACATAAACTTTTGCACGTAACAGCAAACATACACACACCTGCATATACCACAATACACATCAATTTCAGTCCCTCCTTACACTTACTGAAGCAACGCATTCATAATTACTTTAGTAATTTTATATAAAAGATTTCTATTGATTCATAAAATTAATTTTATTATGTTATTATGGAAACTGAAGTAATTTGTTTCTAAAGAAAAAAAAATTATCATAATATAAACAGAAAAAGACTAGATTTTTTTCTTAAATAATATGCTCTTTGTACAGAAAGTTCAAATGCAAACTTAGCAGAGCATAAATAGGTCTAGATGTTTATGTAAAAATAAAATAATTAAACCTAGGAAATATGATTTTACTTTTCAGTTTCTAGTAGCTGTGATTAATCCGTAATCATAACATAATCCATGTGTAAGTACATAAAAATTCATATTCGAAGCCCATGCAAACTGAAATTATTTACCTAAGATATTAGATTTCATAAATATTGGAGAAAAACGTGTACAAGCTTCAAAATCAAGCAAAATATCTGATTAAATATGTAGATATATATAACTTTAGGTGATATGTATGAATATAATGGTAAAACTGGTAGTGCACATGTTCATGATTAATTTTTGTGACCGTAGGAACAAGGCTTTTCTAACTTCTAACCAAGCTACTATATAGTAATAGGACATGAAAAAATTGTCTCATACACATCACACACGTAGCTACATACGCATGCCAATATAAAACACATGTACGAACATTTAATATATAGTTTTTTGTTTTATTTAATTGAAAAAAATGACTGAGCAGATGGATATTCTAAGTGCAAATGTTTCAATAGTCACAATACTTTTATTAAGACATTTCTTTGGTAATACCAATGACAGATGGATAATAAAATAACATTGACAAACATTCGAAAAAAATATGGATGCGAATGTTACAAATTGGTTGTGAGATCTCATGGATAGATAACGATATTTTTTGAGTTTTAAAAAGAAATCGTAGAAATCATGTTCATTAAATTCATTTTATTAATTACTAAAATAAAAACACAAATTTTTTATATGACCATAGAATTTCAAAAATAACCTTGTATGCGAGAAGGATGTAGTGATTTTGAATTCTATTGCGAATGAAAATTAACAACTATCTCCAAATGAAAATTTTGAAACATAGGAAATGGATATAGATTCAAACCCTTTACCAATAAATATTACAATTTTCTTTATATTTTTAGTTTAATCTAATCAAACTACATAAAAAGTTTCAACTTTAAAATTTTCTTTGTCTAATCGCAAAGTTTCAAAAGTACCACTACATACAAGTAAGATGTCAGATGCTCGGATCCACAATGAAAAAATATTAACACCTATCTTCGAGTAGAGATTCTAGAATGTTATTAAGCTTACATGTTCGAACCACTATTCCAACAAAAAGGTTATAAGTTTCTTTGTATTTTCAAACAACTGTGCCAAAACTACAAAGAAAAGAAAAATAAACGAAATTTATCGATATCAAAACAATATCTATAATCAATTTTGCTCAAATGTACAACTGTAATGGTAGCCATCCCTTCCGCCACCCTTTTCTTCTTTCTTCGAATCCTTGCTTTTCATCTGCTCAAATCTAAAGTTTCGCTCGAAATTCTACTCTCGTTCCTCACTTACACCCATTTAGGATTTTTTGGGTTTTTACATGGGTTTTTCACACGATCATCGTTATTTTGATTTACTATCCTTCGCTTTCTTTCATAATTATACCCTAATATCAATTTTCTCCTCGAGCATTCATGTTACCATGTTTCTGGGTTCCGTCCCTTTTATCTATTCTCATACGATCTTATTGTAATGACTTGTATATTACTATTTAAATGTATTAAATTAATTATAAAATTTAGAATTAAATTGCTAGACTTAAAATTTTATTGATTTAAATAGAATTTTGATTAATTTTCCTATAATAATATGAAAGATTATCAAATTAGAAATGCATAATCTTTGTTTTAATTACATGAATGAAATTTGAATCTACAATAATTCTAAATATTTGGTTTGAGTGTACTTTAATTAATGTGAAATTTAAAAATATAACGATGTGATTAGACAATAATAAGTAATTATATTAGAGGTGCGTTTAATTTTAAATAAAATGAGGGTTTTAATGGAATAAAAATAATACTTTGAACGAATTGTAATTGACCGTTTTATTTTAATGATAGTATAATTCAATAAAAAAATGAAAGTAGATTTCTAAACAATAATTTACGGTTGTTAGCTTATGGTCGTGAACGATATTTTAAAATTAATTTGATAGAAAAAATAAAATTTGTACAAGATTGTGTTTTTAGGATTTTGATAGTTCCACTACGTTTTAGAGTATCAAAAACACATATTTCGATGGCATGACTTATATTTATTTGGCAATGAAAATGGACTTTTTGGCTGTTGTAATTGTTTAGTCGTACAACCCCATCATTACCTATATATATTGTATTTGTGAAACCATAACAACCTCTCATTCTTTTCACTAACATCGGTTTTTAACCCTAAATCCTGAAATCCCTTAATCACCTATTATTATGATTATCAGATCAATCTAAACTAAAATAAAATGCAGATACTCCCAAATAAATTGAATTTATATCATCGAAAATCTTGCAATGAATGAAACCAAGAGCTGGTGCTCGTTTTCTAATTCGAGACTTTGTTCAATTAGAAAACATGGTTGATCCTTTGATTTTCGAAATGGTAAACAACTTTGGGAAATTTTCATCTGGAAGACGATTGGCACATTAATGATCTGGGTCTTATGGAGATCGTCAAGTGGAGTTGGTCGGTGGTGGCGATTGGGTCTAAAAGAAGTAAGGCATTTGAAATTCATGAATTAGGGTTTGCAAACCCTAATTTGAAGGCAGCGACGCACAATAATATGGGCGACTGGACTATCGGTGGGGAGGTCTATGGGTGCAACTTGGAGAGCTCCGTTGATTAAAGGTGGTCGGAAGTCGTTGTCAAAGTCAAGTCAACATGTAAGTGTATGGGTTCGGGACAAACCTATAGCATGCGTGTTGAGGGAAGAAAGTTTGATGTGTCAACACTATATTGGGCAGGTTGTTTCTTTACTTATTTTATATAAATTTAAAATAAATAACACTAATGCTAATAACTTTTACATACTAGCTCTAATTGATGAGCAATTTTATTGTTGGATTCGTATCGAAATTCTAGATGTTAATGGTTTGGTTAAAATTGGAGACAGTTGAAAATTTCGTGTTTACTTGGATTTCAATTGGACCTTAAAATATAAAAAAATGAGTGCTTGAACCCACTCATGAAGTAATAAATTTATATTGCAAGTGTTGATCTGTCTTTAGGCAAGGCCGCCACATTCTCAATTTCTCATAGCCAGGCTGTTCTAGACTCGAGCATGAATGAACTCAAGTTCTAAGTGGTCCAAGGTATAAGATTGAGTCTTGAAGCTATTAGAGTTGGACCTTCACATATCCGGATCGACCCAGCAAAGTGGCCTAGTTCGGCATGGTTGCGGTTTGGTTAGGTCACTTCAACTCGGATCGACACACTTTCGAATCATCTTAATGGAGTAATTTGGCTTAGTATCCCTCAGATCGGCTAGTTACGTGGCAGTACCAAGCCACCAAACCGGGTGGTACTACAGTAGATCATCATGATCCATATCGAATGGGCTTCGCTGAACCATATAATTGAATGTGGGTAATGTAGCCCTTTGCCTACTCACTCTACAACTCCTATTTTCCCGCTTGCTTGCCTAGCCAAACCAAATTCGAACCTTACTTATAAATACCACCGTGAAGCACATTGAGAAGAGGCTTCTTCAATTTTTAGCACTTTGAATTTACCATCTCTTAGTATACTTGAGTTTATCTCAATTTTACTCTTTTTAATAATCAAAGCAGTGAGCACATTCAGAAGGGGCTTCTTCAATTTTTAACGCTTTGAATTTACTGTTTCTTACTATACTTCAGTTTACCTCAATTTTACTTTTTGTAATAATCAAAATAGTGAGAAACTAGTGAGAACTCTTAAGTGGACGTAGGCAAATCCGAGCTGGACCACTACAAATTGTGTGTTGTCTTTATTTGCTCACTTTTAATTTATTTTTTTCAATTTTATTCTCCACTTATTTCATGTAATGTGCTGAACAAATTTTTGATGTTAATATTTTGATGCTTTTACTGAGATAGCCGAATTCTCAAGTTTAGGATCTTACATCTACTAGAGGGTTTCCAAATTTGTTTGGAATATCTTGTTTCCTTCACTTCCTATTACAAACATCCAAAAGAGTTTTTTCCTCCCCTAGGCTAGCGAAACAACAACAAGATGACGCAAGTCAGCAACATAGCAAAGTTAGGAATGCATTCGCTACCACTACAACCCTTGTCACCATGCCATCTTCTACTCCAGTGATATGCGGTGACCTTATGGAAGTCATGAGAAAGCTTAATTGGCCTAACAATGCCTTGAAGAGAAAATGCGCCAGAACATCATGCTAAGAAGGGACAAGAAAAAGATGGTAGTGTAGTGGAATGATTTTAGGAGTCAGAGAGCACTTACTCTGTTTTAGAGAAGTCATCGTCATTCGGTAGAACTAAAGAGGCGGTGCAACAAAGAGTATGAACTGAAAAGACTTTGGAAATTGCACAACCAATTCAGCTCGAGGATAAACCAAGGCAACACATATGTCCCTATGTGGTTCATCTCAATCATGTTGAAGCGGAAAATGTCGAGCTGGATCTAGCAACCTCTGGTTAACCTGACGTCGTTGCTCCGACTTGCAATCACAATGGTCCAAGACCCTCTCGTTCTTGTATGCTTCCCCCTTCGTGCTCCATGAATGACCGTGGCAATATGGGTCAAGAAAGTTTTGTCCAAACGGAGGCATACTGATGTTTCTTGCAAGGGAGACGTGAAGGCACAAACATGATAATGATTCAAAGTATGGACCTGTCATCAGAACTCCAGACTAAACTATTGTGATGAATGCAGATTATGCACGATAGTTGAGGTTTTAAAAACGATAATTGGGCAACCAATCGAAGCCATACCCCTTTCACCGATGACATCCTGAATTCCAAGTTCCATGCAGGTTCAATTTGCTGCAAATATCGTAATATTTAGGAAAGACAAACCCCGGTCAACATTTGATGCTTTATATATGGTATACAGAATTGGCTCAAGCATCTGACGCCTTTAAATGCAAGACCTTCCCGATTTACTTAGATGGTGTAGTCATTATGTAGCTCACTAGACTACCACCAAAATCTGTGCCCTCATTTAAATACCTCAGAAAAAAGTTCATGAGTCAGTTTGTCTCCATATTGCCTGATCAATAAATGTTATGACATTCTCTCGCATACATCAAGCTCCTAGAGGACTGCTCAGTATTGCTTTCGCCAAAGTTAGTAACCCTAAAAATGAAACTATTTTGATAGAATTAATTGAAGGTATGGACCCCAACATGGAGTTTGGAAAGTGGTTGATGGGAAGTCCATAATCTACCTTGGATCATTTTTTATGAGAAGACTTCCTAGTTCTTGTGTATTAAAGAAATAGAGAGAAGTTAAAAAAGGAAACTTGATGATCTCGTGCATGAGGGGATACAAATAAATGCGGCAGTAAACTAGTCTGGAGATAATTCTAGAAAATTTCAGGTGAATGTCCAAAACTAGGATAAGAGGAATGTCAATAAGTGGAAAGGCGACAATGGAGGTGGCCATGATCTTAAGAAGGACACTAGGAAGCGACTTAGATTCCCAGCTATGACAACTATACGCCGCTAAATAATTCATCGGAGAACATTTACTTGGATACCTGTAATACATTGCAGTATTGAAAGCCTATGCCAAGAGAATCAACGAAGGAGAAACAGACCAGGAAATTTTCTCTATTCCACAAAATGTACAGTCATATGATGACTGAATATCATCATCTCAGGGAAATTATTGAAAATCTCATTCATGAAGCAAAGTTAGATGAATACAAAGTTTTCCAGAAGGACAGGGGGCAGGGGACTTCAAACCCCAGTCGACAAGGTTAAGCGGATCATAGAGCTGCCATCCAGCAAAAGAAAAAAGGAATTGTTGTTAACACCATAGTCAAAGCACCATACCTAAATGGTTTTAGTTTAAGGACAATGAAACTATATGTCAATGCAGTAAAGTACATTGAAGTAGAGGAGTGCAACTCTACATATGATACTAATGTGGTGAAGCAACGATAAATGACGTGGTCTTTCTAAATAAAGATGCAGACAGGGTGGATCTTTGAGTATTGACTCTTGAGTAATATTAGTCTTAATTGTTCCTTTTTATTATGGAACATCCTTCTTGGCTGTGGCAGTTCCATAAACATTTTTTCAAAAAAGCATATGACCAAACGATGTTGGAGGCTAAAGACTTGAAGCCACATAATGCCAAAATATATTATTTTAATGGATCAACGAAAGAATCGGTAGGTATGAAAGCATGGCGAGGGGACCGTAGGAAAGTATGAATCCTTCTGTCTATTGTGTTGGATATAAACTCTCCTTATAATTTCTTTTTGGCCAGACCGACCCTTGCTAACTTTAGAGTTTGCATTGCTCTTTGGTGCTTGATTTGAAATTACCAATTGAGAGAGGAGTCGGGGTTGTACGAGGAGACCAGGTGTTCGACTGGTTTGTTACATGGTTGAATGTAAGGACATTGGTGGTGAGAAAAAGGGAAACTCTGTTGATACCTCTTTGTATCATGGGTGCTAACTCTAGCAAACACGTAAGAAATCCTGGTCCAGACTGACAACCATCAATTCAAAGATATTGAACCCGAAAAAGAGGAGGAGCCAGGATACCAAAGGGTAGAACCCAATGAGACTATGTTGGTGATTTTGAATGATAACTACGACCCTTCAAAGATCTTGAAAATAAGATCCTACCTTAAACCTCTTCGGATGAGCGAACTGACTAATTTTCTTCGTGCAAACCTTGACGTGTTTGCATGGACCCATGTTGGCATGTGTTGTGACAACCTCCCATAAATCCTACACTTAACAAGGGAAATAATAATTTAAAGGACATTCTATGCAGCTATGGATGATCATCAAGGTAAGATAACACAAGCGGAACCTATCGTATAACTCGCAAAGCAAGGATAACATATAATAGAACATATACAACAGGCAATAATAGTGAAGCAGAATTGAGCAGAATCTTAAACTTTTTCATATCACCATGGAATATCCATACAACCTTGGATTGCACTATAAGAGTCTGTACAGTGAGCCTCACTACAAGCACTTAGAGAATACATCAGACAACGGAAAACAACAAGTACTAGATAGTAGAAAATAGTACGCCAGCCTCCTACTCATCATCACTCAACAGCATCATTCTCATCAAGATTTATTACCTATCACCTGCTACTTAGTCTGCTCATCCACAACCAGATGAACAACCCAAGGTAATAAGAGAGGGACATAAAACCTTGAGTCAGACAATAGTCTTAGTGAGTGATAAAACAACTATTTAACATCATTATTAAAGTATATGAGGATATGCAGATTAATCAACTAATCTACCAACATCAACAGAGAAGAACTCTCGCCCGTCTTCCCCATATCCGATAGTGAAACCCTTTACAAACACCTAAGTAGAAATAACAGTTCATTCGTGACAACCATTTATCAAGCATAGACCATTCTAATCGATATCAACATCTCCTAAGAACAAGCCCCGAAGGCCTAAACCAATATCTTCGACGTCGAATAATCTGCCCAAGACAATACAAGCAACAATCATTCATGCCTCTGGCTATCACGGTCATTCCTGCTTCGAAACCATCGTTAATCGTATGACCAACCAAATATCTTGTCGTCCGTTAAGGGCTTATCGTAAACACTGGTTCTAGCAAAATTCCATACGCCATACAACGAAACATATTTGGTCCCGTCGAGCTTTCCAGGTGTAACACCCCGTATTTTCTGTAATCGTATAAGTAACAAATCAGAGAATAATTAAATTATAAAATAAGAATCAAGGGAAACGAGTTGTGCCATTGCGCTCGTCTCGAAATTCTACTTGGAAACGAGTCCGAGTTTTCGAGAAACGGAGTCCGCATGAGGGAGATATGGCCCTCCGAAGTTTCAGAGAATTTCAGAATCAAAAACAGCTCGAAAATTCGAATTCAAATTCGAATTCAAACCCAGAAGCGGGCTGGGCGGAAAATTTTCCGCCCAGGACCCAGGTCAACTGGGTGGTCGACTGGGTAGTCGACCTCCCCCTGACTAGGCGGACTGGGTAGTCGACCTCCCCCAGACCAGGTCGACCATAGTGTCGACCTGGGGGTCAACCTGCTCCCGAAACCCACTTTCTGAACCTGATGCATTCTGATGTATTTAGACTCGTTTTCTATCTAGATTCGTCCGCCTAATCCTATATAAACTCACCCCTAGCCTCATTCTCTCCACACCATTTCATTCTGTCTATATTCTGCCTCTGTTCTAATTAAAAATAAAAATGGCGTCGCTACCCTGCCGGAATCAAGACTTGGACTGATGAATCTTCCTCCAACCTGAATAGAATTAAAAGCTAAATCAAATCTCAAATCCAAGTTTAGAGCTACGCCAATTAAGGAAGAATAATTCATCATTTCTTCATCAATAACAGTTTATTATCCTTTCTTAAAGCCACGAAAGGCAAGTACAGTTATTTTCCGCTATAAACGTTAATTATGATTGTGACATGAATTGTAAATCTGAATTTGAGGTTATGTCTATTCTGTTCTGTTTAGATCTATCTTATTATGTATCTCTTTCTTCTTTCCGTTCTATAGCCAGGCCACCACGAGCCTGAGCCAAATCTCATAAGAGATTAACGCACGAACGCTAAAATGTTTGGGACAAATAATGAATAATACATAATTGGACAGGACTAATTCGAGGACATGACATAAAATCTGAGGCATACAATTGGACATGTGGCATATTTAACATATGACTTGAGATTGAGGCATAAAATATATTGGACTTATGACTTGGGATTCGGGGCGTAGATTTAATCGTAAACATGAAACTAATTTAGATACATAGTACATGTTGTAATCTAGATTTGTAGTTAATTTGAGAAATAAACATATGTTAGATCTAGATCTGTTCATACTAGGTATGATAATCTATGACTTGGGAGAAGGGGAATTATAGGACAACTTGAAACTTGGGGGCATAATGCATGTTTTAAATCAAGGTCTGATGTTAGAGTTTAAAGATAATTTACAACATGTTATGCATGAATGGTAATGCATGTCGAGGACATACTACATGTTATAGTTGAAAAATCTAGATTTTTGGACATATTCTTTTATGTAAAAATTCATGACTTGAAAAAGGGATATGGGACTTAGGTGTAAAGACCTATACAAAAATAGGATAACTATTAATGTGAATGCACCTAAATAAGGATTTTTGGATATCTGACATCATAGGCTATAATTTGGCATTATTCATATTGTTTATCATGGTTTATGGAGAATATTCTGTAATGTGTAATGTTTAACTAAAAATTAGGAGCATATGTGGTATTATGAATTATGACCACGATTTGGCAAGTGAGTTTAGGCTAAACTTATGATTAGGCAAGATATGATACATAATCTGCTAAATCTGTTATCTGCTAAGTTTGTTATATTGCCTAATCCGCTAGTTCTGTCATATTGCCTAAACTGCTAATTAGATTGAATTGCCTAATCTGTTAATTATGCTAAATCTGCTAAATAGCCTAATCTGCAAGATCTGTTATCTGTTTAATCTGTTGAATGACGAAATCTGTTGGAACCGAAATGCTGAAAATTTAAAGTATGTGAATCTGTAGGCTCGACTTAAAATTGAGCAAAATTTGTTAATAGAACCTCGAATAATCTGTTGTAACTTGTACAGAAGTTTAATCTGTTAAATAAACAGAATTAGTCTGATATTTGGAAAAAACTATATTGGAATGAATTGGCTATGACACGAGGTTAGACTCTGTTTGCGGTAGAAGCCTGCCCGGAACCAACCGGCTTAACCAGTGACCGCAAACTGTCAGTCTAATGTGAGAGGTCGTAGGCATAACTAAAATATGCTTAGACACGAGGTTAGGTCTGGCTTGTGGCAGAAGTCTGCCCGGAACCGCCCGGCATATCCGGCGGCCACAAGCTACCGACCTAATGTGTGAGGTATGTGCATTAATATCTAATTAATGCAAATCTGGGATAAATATGATGTCTAAAACATGTTGGGTGGATAGGGTTAAACCAATTGGACTAATGAATTTAACAAACCCGTTTCATGAATCTGTAGGCCCAATTACAAAGTTAGACAAATCTGTAAATCTGTTAAATCCGTATATCTGATCCGTTAGTCTGAAAACTTGTCTGATCTGTGAACTAGTTGATCTGAACTCTGTATGTCTAAACTTGTGAACAAGTTAATCTGAAATCTGTTAGTCTGGGGGACACAAGGTTAGGAGGGAAATTACTTGTGTCATCTGTTGTTTGGGACCCATATTAGTCAGTAACCCTTTCTGGTATCAAAACTTTGACCCAACAGTAGGTAGGGTCCGGGCACGCTTACTGAACTAATTATAAGTGGTTCATTTTGATAATGGCGAGGGGTGTTGATGGTGCGTTCCAACCGGGTCATGTGCATGCATGGATCCCGGTCTGCCTCTGAGGATGTAAGCCGCCGTGACATCTGTAAATAGGCATGTGCCAATTGGTTGTCACTTTAGGGAGTGATACACCCTGTTGTGGAGCCGACACAGGATATTTATGTATTAGGGAGCTGATCGCTTGGGGTAGGGTTTTAGGGTACACTTAGTTATGTCTGTTTCTGTTGGTACCGTCTGTTTCTGTTGGGTGGCAACACCTGTCTGCGTGGTACCGTCTGTTCGGGAGGTAAAGGCCCATTTACTAGTATACACCTAATTCTACATTCTGTTTCCGTAGGGATTAATCTGTTTCTGTACCTGTTCGGGTGGTAAAGGCCCACTATTAGCATTCTGTTTCTGTCTGTTTCTGTTCGGGTGGTAAAGGCCCATTATTAACATTCTGTTTCTGTCTGTTTCTGTTCGGGTGGTAAAGACCCATCACTAGCATTCTCTTCTATGGAAATTATTCTGTTCCCGTTTCTGTTTCAGTTTAGACATTAGGGTGACACCTAATCCTGTTATACTAGTACTAGTGCAGAGAAATGAAAAGTAATATTATTCTGTTTCTTCTGTTTAACCTAAGTACATCTGCTGCTCCTGTTACTGTTATCTCTCATCTAGTTTTATTTGCATGCCATGATTATTATTATCTGTTCATATGCTGAAAGTCACTGGACTTGCCAGACTTTATGTCTGACCTTTCTTGTTTTCGCCCCTTTTTCTTCCGTTCCCCCCAGGTTATCCAAGGAGGAAATACTTTAGCTTGATCCGGATTCCTTCTGCTTGAAGTGCTTAAAGTATGACTTGGCTCTTTATAGCTTTTGTTCTGTGGGGATTATGATTTTAAAGTTTTGTACTCTGATGATTTTCTGAACAAGACTGATATTTATGTACTTGAGTTTTTGGTAAAGATGTAACCAAACTGATTTCTGTTTTCCGTTGTAATAAAGTTATAATTTCTCAAGTATTGTTTATCTGTCTTGTAAATTTCTATTCTATCTACTAAAACACTCCACCAAAGTTAAGGAATTCCCTTTATGAGTGACGTTAATGGAGGTGGGGTGTTACACCAGGGTACTCGACCAGCCACTTCAAGTCATTTGGGCGTCCCCATTATACCCCTGCTTTTTGTATGCTAGAACCTATGACAACGATAATTCCTCGACCTTCGATATCTCTAGCTATCCAACCTGATGACTGTTCATGAGCTCAAGCCACTTCTCGAGCAATCATTATCCACGAACTCACCACCTTGGGTCGTCTTCACATTCGTTTCATTGCGACGATCAACGAACACACCACAGCACTATGAACATTCCCACTTGAATACAACTAGAAGCCACATCCATCACCGAACCAAAATAACATCAATATTTGGTCAACGTAATCAGGTCGTTTTCTTCCCAATAGTCAAGTCGTCGAACGATCGAACCTTGGTCGTAACACCCCAACGACCTGACTCGCTAGGTCGTTCCAACGACCCATCATCTCCAGAACAACCCTCCTCAACCTAGATGCTCCACGACCTGACTTTTCGAAGCGCCATTGAAACACCCCACCTCCGTTAGGGTCACTCTCAAAGGGAATGCCCTAATTTTGGTGGAGGTTTATAAGTACAAGTCACAGATATACAAGACAGATATAATAACACATATTTGTAAACCAGCGGAAGAACAACAAATTTTATTTCATAAAGTCAAATACGTGTTACAACAACATCCCTTCCAAAAACATAACATAATACTTCATAATCTGTCTTGAGTACATTATTTTTAAAGAAGCATAAATAAAACATAGATAAACTGCCAAAGCCCCATAGTGAATTGTCCAAAGCCATAGTTCAAAACAGGAAAGTCCAAGCAATACATTTCTCTTCTTCAAGCTGGATGTTGAGGTAGGTCAAGCTGCTGTGTTCCCTCCCTGAGGACCTGGGGGGGGGGGGAAACGGAAGAAAGAAGACGAAAGAAAAATAGAGTCAGACATAAAGCCTGAGTAAGTCTAGTACTACTTTGTCTATGAATAAAGAACTGGGTATGATAAGTAAACAGGAAGTGGGCAAACACTATGAACTTGGTTAAGTTATCTAGGGTCGAATATACTATCGTACCCCATGTTAATCCCTGAACCCATATAAACTAGTTTCCAATTTGCACCCCATAATCAGGGTAGTGTGATCCATTCTACGATGATCGGCTCCTACTCGCATAGTTACATGTGTCTTACGGCCCCCGATGTCTGTAGTTACCTATGCTGGTCCCACCATGGGGTGTATCAAGTCCCATAGTGGCAACCCGACACAACCTTAGAGTGCAAAGGTATGCTACTGGTGTCCAGTGCTTTATTTTTCTGCGCCGGAGTGCGTGCACGCCCGCACACCGTTAGAACCTACACTGCTACACCACCGCCGTCGATTTGACCTCTTACAATCAGCCCAGTAATCGTGCCCCACCCTGCCTAGTTTCAGGGTATCCTGATACACCTTTTAGGGTTACTGCTGAAAAGGGTCCCCCCGTTACTAGGTTTTCTATCTCTAGCCAACATGCTAAGTTGGTTAAGTGTTTCCTAACCTAACCCCACCAGTTCGTTTAGTTTAGCATGTTCCATTTTGATTAAGTCTTTAGTCCACTTAATCCTAACAATCCTGACTCAGCCTTAATTGTCTTATTAAGGCCCTGACCTCTCACATTAGACAGGTATTGTTGTGGCTGCCTGTTGCCGGTTGGTTCCGGGCAGTCTTACGCCACAACTCAGTCTAACCTCGGGTCCTTGCTGGGCTCCATGTTTAACCTCCCACATTGGATAGGTATTGTTGTGACTACTGGACAGCCGGGCGGTTCCGGGCAGGTTTACATCACAACTCAATCCAACCTCGGGTTAAACACATCGTCTTTTCTACATTTACATATCTTGTCATTCTTCTTTATTTATATGTAAATATTTGCGGCCCATTATTAAGTTCATGGTGTAAAGGTTACACCGATCATGGGCCCAACCCATACTTGACTTTGGGCCCTTCTATTTCATATTTTCATTCATTAATTAATTTTTACCCAACGTTGTTTTCCCCCGTTTTACACGTCCGTTCATATATATTGGGCTTAGCCTTTTAAAGCCCAATTTAGCCATGCGAAAGGGGAGGCTTATGGCGTATACACAAAGAGGGGAAAGTGAGCGCATGAACTTGCATATGACGTTGGAAAATACATAATAGAAATTGGTGTACTTGCATAGTGGTGACATGTATTTTGGTCATACAACATAGGTGACATAAATCAAGGCATGTAAACTTGCATAGGTTTAACTACAACATGAACCTATATTCTTATTTAGGCATAATGTCAAACATAAGCATGGCCTAAATACTTCTAGCATAAACATGGCATATTGTCAAACATAAGCATGGCATAAAATACTTCTAGCATGAACATAGCATAATTCAACTTAATCATGATTTAAGCCTAATCACATAACGATGGTATAAACATACTTATGCATAAATATTCCTAATCATGGTGTTTTGCTTTAAACTTGCAAAAAGGGGATTTTTGAGTCTAATCTAACCATGTCTCACATATGTCATCATATAATTCTTTAAAACAAGATAGACTTAATCATAGATCTCAATTATGCCAAATATCATTCCTAGCCATATTCATAAGTTTGTAAAAGCATGACTTAATGCATGGATTATGGTGTCAAAATTCTACATAGTTTCATATGAACTATAATAACCAAACTTGTTTCAATTACTTGCAAAACGATTTATGCACATCATAATGGCATAATAACAAAGCCTCAAATTTGCATGAATTTCAATTAACTACATACATGTAGCTTCAATATAGATTACACAATTTGCGCAATATTCCAAACGTTTATTTGCATAGAACTACCGCATGTAGTTCTTTATAATGAATAACATAATTTTGCACAAATATGAATTACTTCCATTGCCACAATTCAAGCATACACATCAACACAGTTGTTTATTAATACCAAAGTAATACTCTACTTACAATGGTTTGATGAATTCTCTAGTTTAGGGATTGAAGACGCAAATTCCTTTGTTGAATTGATTAGCTTTAGGTTGCTTGAATTGCTTTAGGCCTTAGAACTTCCTCCCTAATCCTCTCTTTAGTTGGCGGCTATGCTTTGTCGTTCCTCAGCAACATGGCGGCTATGTTCTTAATTTTTAATGAATAGATTAGGGTTTAGTCTAGGGTTGTTTATATAGAGGTTAGGAACTAATTAGGACCCTTGATGTTGCTAGGTTAGATCATAGCCATTCATTAGGAAGAGAGACCAATAAAAACCCGCCACCTAGCCCTAAAGTCCTCCCATGTTTCCACTGGTCTTTCTGCATTAGTGACTTCCCACCAGTAGGAAGCCTCACCTTTTAGTAACCACACTGCCAGTTGTACTTTCTGCCTATCTTCTACTTCAAAGATGACGAATAAGTCTTCGGTTTCTTTTAGCCAATTTCTAGCTGCCACGAAGGACTCAGTTCCATGAAAGTCCTTTCCTCCCATAGCCTTAAAATCTTTACATATCTTAGCAAAAGTGTTTCCCCGTGGAGGAGGTGGAGGAAGAGGTGTTGCTGCAGCTGGATGATTTCCTGCAGCTGGGGGAGGAGGAATGGTAGGACCTGGCTGGGTGGCCCTTGCTTCTAAGAATCGTCTGAACCAACCAGGTATTGGTACGCCCTCTGGCAAGTTAAGTCCTTCGGACATGATGCTGAAACAAAAAGGATCGATTCAAAACGAAGGATAAGAGATAATACCTATGGCTTTGGGGAGTGGACTTTGCCTTTTTTAAAATAAAATAATATTTTTCTTTTAAAAATGCTTCTTTAAATTTCCTTTTTGAAAATAATTTTTCAAAACTTTTTATCTTATCTGGTAAACCTATGCTCTGATACCAAGTGTAACACCCCACCTCCGCTAGGGTCATTCACCAAGGGAATGCCCTAGTTTTGGAGAGGTATTATCGAGATAACATCACAGAATTATCACAAGACAGAACATAAATAAATAATTAAGTAAACAGCGGAAGAATTTCTGAGCAAAACAGCACTTCATTTCATTAATCATGATAAACCATGTCTTTTACAAAGATTTCAAGTAACTTCATTACAACTGTCTTGTAATAATAGCCAAAGAAGCAATAACTTAAAAAAAACAGTAAAACAGCTTATTCCCCAAGTGCAGTAAAAAGAAGCAGCCATAGCAAACCGTACATGCTGAGCCAAAGCAAGTGATATCCAAGCTAAGAGCTAGTTATTCCTCCCTGAGAACCTGGGGGGGAAACGAAAGAAAAAGAGGCGAAAGGAAAAGGGTCAGTCATAAAGACTGAGTAAGTTCTAGTGACTTTCAGTGTAAAAACGGTTAAAACAACCTGTCATGTATGAACTGGAACTAAACTTAAGAATAGTGTCAAGGTGGACAAGATAGACTAAGGTGATCAGGATAAGTCAAGACAAGTCAAGTAAAGTATCACATGTTCGAGATCCGTTGCATCGACTTCACTAGTATACTAAGCCCGTGTCACAAATTAATCACGAAATAAATCCCACGGCCCAATATCATGAAATGACCCTGAAACGGGGTCTGACCCAAGTACGGGGTCCTACGGAGCGATTATCTAGTCGATCGGCTCCCTACAAGTTCTAGCTCGTCAAGTGTCCGTGTCATACGGCTAATCACGAATGTAGTCACCTGTGCTGGGTCCACCTTCGGGTGTATCAGCCCGAAGGTGTCAACCCCTGACACGATTCAAGATGCACAGATAAATCTACGGATACCCAGTGTCTGCCCCGGATACGTGCACGATCGTAGTCCGCCGAACCTACACTGGCGTACCCCACTGCCGCCGTTCACCTCTTACAATCAGCCCAGTAATCGTGCCCCCACCCGGCCTAGCCCCAGGGTACCTTGATACTTCTAGAGGGTTACTGCTGAAAGGGGTCGTGTCTAGGGTTTCGCCTAATAGATTAGGTCATGTAATTCGTGACCTAACCGCCTAACAGATCAAGTCATGTAATTCGTGACTTAACCCTTTTCCAGTCTAGTCATGTCAAGATGGTTAAGTATGTCATTTCAGTTCGCGACTTAACCCGCCTACGTGTCATGTCAAGTTGGCTAAGTGTTGTCGTTTTTCAAGTTCATGACTTAGCCCTACAAATCGTGTTCAAGTTGGTTAAGTTGTCTTTTCATGTTCATGACTTAACCCTAATTGGCATTAATTGATTCGTTAATGCACCGAACCACTCACATTGGATCCTGTTGTTCGTAGCCACTGGATTTGCCGGGCGGTTCCGGGCAGGTTTACGCTACGAACTCAACCCAACCTCGGGTTTCAAGCGCGATGTGACCAACTACCCACATTGGATTCTATTGTTTGTAGCAACTGGATTTGCCGGGCGGTTCCGGGCAGATTTACACTACAAACTCAACCCAACCTCGAGTTGGCCACTTTCTTGTTCTCTAAAGTCATGCCCATGTTCTTATCAATTTTGATATCATGTTCATGTGTCAACTTCGTGCCCAACTAAGGCATGTTTAAAGTCAAGTTATGGCATGTTCAAGTCAGGTTTTCGTGCCACATTTCATGTTCTACTTATGCCAAATTTCACAGTTTATTCCTATAATTAATTCAAGTTTTGCCTATTCTACCCAATCGTATCCCCAACGTATATAAACGCACTTCGTTCATAAGCATAAACAATTCAAGAGATAAAGGGGAATAACACCAAACATGTGATAGGCATATATGATAATTCCAACATTACTTGCATAATAAACATACTATAACATATCACATAGTTGCAATGATGATAACTTGGCATAGTAATGAATCCAACTTAATTTAACATGATGATTTAAACTTTGCATCATAGGCATAATAACCATTGCGGCATCATGATAATTTTTATCATAAACATGAAGCATTAAAGGCATAGTAATCCTAATAGGCATAGTGAATTCCAATTTAGCATTTTAACACAATAATTCTCATAGACATAATGATTCCAATTTAATGATTCTAAATCAACATGATAGACATATTGATTCCAATTTATCGTTTTTAACATAATTAGCATGATTGACAATTTAGCTTAATTAACATGATAGATAATTTAGCATCTTTAACATAATTAACCTAGCAATACCCAATTTTCATTAATAGTTCATGATGGGTATAATAACATTATAGGCATGATTTAATTAGCACCATAAGCATGGTTTCATCAACATAAAGATTTCATAGCGATCTTATGGACATGAATTAATCCAACTTGCCAAACAATCAAGCCCAAATGATTCATAACAACGTAAAAATCATGACGAGTTTAACCTGTAATGTTGCCATAGCAATATCCCCAAGTTATAATTCAACGATAAATAATATAAACAATGAATTGGCAATATTACATAAATTCAGTTTCAATTCATCGCATGTCCATATTGTTTTAGCGCTTTTGCCTAAAAAGTAACATAGAACTTACAATATGAAGCAAATAACCCAATTAGTCTCCAAATTCGTTGCCTAAAGCGTCGTAGTTGTTGTAGCTTCTAGCTGTAGCCTTCAAGAATCATCCTCCTTCTTCTATAATTTTATTCTTTGTATTTTTAATTTAGAGCTCTAGGTTTAATGGCGGCGGCCTAAGGCTAGAATGAAATAGTATGATGTTAGGCTAGGTCTTAGGTCCTTTTTATAATGTTTGCAAGATGTTTTAAACCGTCGATGGAGCTTGATTCAATCATAGACGTTCGTTTGAAGAGGAAGCCAATCCCGTGTCGCCACCTAGCCCTAGTGACAAAGCAGACCACAGAAAATCGGCCAAACACAGACCTGGCCAGCCAGGTTGGACTGGGTTCGACCTGGCTCTCGACCAGGTCGACACCCCTGTCGACAGGGCTGTCGACAGCCCTGTCGACATGGCTAGCCCAGGTCGACAGCCCTGTCGACCTGGGTGGCTTAGGCGGGAATCTTCCCGCCCTGGCCCATTGGGCCCGATTTTTAATTTTTAATTGTTTTCTGAGCTGTTCGAATTTTAAAATTTAATTTAAAAAACTTCCGAAGGCCATATCTTCTTCATACGGATTCCGTTTTTCGAAAACTCGGACTCTATTTCGCATATTTTTCCGAGACGAACGCAATGGCGTATCCTGTTTCCCTTAATTCTTTGATTTGAAATTAATTATACTTTAATTTACGAATTTCACTGTTATAGAATTCACGGGGTGTTACAGCCATTGACCCAAATACCACGAATGATTCGCCCTACTTTACTCTACGGAGCTTCGGCTGACCCACAAACCCTGGACGATCTGGCTTTCAATGACTCGGAGCTAACGACCAGACCCCTTCATCACCTAGAATGACCCACCTTGCACCATAGCAAACTGACCTGAATTATGAGCAACGACCTGCAACCAATAATTCGGACCTACCCGCTTTCCTTCAAACTAGCATGCTTCGATCGACCTGAAGCCATCAAAGCTCCAACAACCTGATGCCACTTTGAACGACCCGAGCTTCATTTCATGGAGCACAAACCAGCAACCTGAGCCTGCCATGTCATCAATGACCTATGCAAAAATGACCTGACTCCAAATCTTACTATTGTACCTCAAATCTCGACCAAATCATCACCAATGACAACACCGATGCAAACAACTCATCAAAATCATCCAATTCAACCATCAACACTTTATGAAATCATCAACAATACTAGAACAACAATTATCCATCAACAACCATGTAGAATTCACTATATCATGTGAAAACAATGAATAAACAAAATAATGGATCTAAACTTGCATAAGCGTATGAATGAACATAAGAATTTACCGATATGTTGCTAGGTTAGGTCCTGTGGCGATTCAAATGAAAATATACTTACCATGATGTAGATCTAGATGAAAACAACTTAAAATGATGAAAATAATATCAAACAACTCATAACTTGGCTGAATCCAAGTGAGAGATGCTTATCACTCACCAAATCTTCGAAATAACTCAAAATCCCTAAATTCCCAATCCGAAAATCGAAGAAGGTGCTTCAAACCTCCTAATTTGACGTGGTCTTCCTTCACTCGATGTAGATCTTCAATCTTCTCGCGTAGATCTAGAATTTTAATAGAGGAAAGGTGTATTTGCTTGAGCAAGAAGGATCACGAGCTTAATCAAATGAGAGGATGAAGAAAGTAAACTATTCTCCTGCCTTTACCCCTTATTTATAGCCTCTAACCAACCCATTAATGGGCCACAACAAATCAACACATCAATGGCTTATAAAACCTGAACAGAAATTGTCAACACTAAAACAACGATTCCTTCCAAACTGCAGAACCAAATCTTTAATGTAACCACTCCATGGAATTGGAAATATCATTTCGTTTCCAATGAAATTGATCCCAGCACCTGATTCGCTACCAATCAAAAGTTATACCCTGTACAAAACCGATAGGCCCAAAACGGTCACAAATAAAATTAGTAAAAATTACGACATGTCCCACATCCCCATTAACAACATATCAAAATACGTGAATGATTCAACCCTTAGGGAATTAAATAAAAATATTTTATGATCCTCTGATATGTAAAATGCGGAATGTTACATTCTCCCCTCCTTAGGAATTATGTCCCCGAAATTTCAAGAAAACACAAGAAACCAAAACAATTCTGCATGCCTATCATCAGTGAGCAGCCAATTAATCAACCAAACTAGCATCCATCAATCCATTCATCCATAGCCTTATCCCAGCATGCCAAGCCTAACGAAATAGTACAAGTTACAATGGTGTAAGGTGACACGACATTAATGGGTCATACCAATGAAGAGTTCTGGATGGGTCGTCTTCATATTTTGTTCTGTATCTCCTGTACAATCGTCGTCATCCTCCCTCCACTACACCTTGACTAGCTTAACTGTCTTCCTCCTAAGCTGTTTCGTCTCATTCCCCATCATACCAAATGGCTTACGAGATCTCGTAGCTATGGTCTTTACTTCTAGGTCTTTGTACTGTTCTGGAGATACCATAAAATTTGAATCATGCACACACTTCCGTAGAAATGACACATGTAAAACTTTATGCACACTTGACATCTTCTCGGGTACATCCAATCTATATGCGAGCTTTCCAATCTGCTCAATTATTGGAAATCGTCCAACAAACCAAGGAGCTAACCTTCCTTTACTTCCGAACTGAACCATATGCTTCAATGACGAAATCTTCACGAAAACCATACCGCCTACGTTGAATTCCAAATCTTTTCGATGCTTATCGGCGTAACTCTTCTAACGATCTTGGGTTGCCTTCATTTGTATTTGAATCTTCTTGATATTGTCCGATGTCTCTCTGATCATCTCTTCCACAAGTATAAACTTATCTCCATTTCTAACCAACATGCTGGAGAATTACACGGTCTACCATACAACGTCTCGTATGGTGTCATCCCAATCTCGACTAGTAATTATTATCTTATGCAAACTCAACTAAATGTAGATGATCTTTTCCATAATCCTCGAAAATCTAATACACAAGTTCTTAGAAGATCTTCCAAGACTCGGTTAACCCTCTCGGTTTGACCATTTGTCTCGGGATGATAAGCCGTACTCAAACATAACTCGGTTCCTAAAGTCTCTTGCAAACTCTTCCAAAATCTACTTGTGAATTATGGATCTCAATCACTCGCTATGCTCTTCGGGATACCACGGAATCGAACTATCCATTTAATATAAAGCTCAGCCAACTTAGATGTTGTCCTAGTCGATTTAACAGGAATAAACCTTGTGCTCTTAGTCAAACGATCCACGATGACCCAAATGCCTTCATTTCCTACCTTGGGTCTAGGTAGTCCATCGATAAAATCCATCAATATCTGCTCCCACTTCCATGTAGGAACTTCCAATGGTTGATGAAATCCACTCAACTTCTTCTGTTCATCTTTCACTAATTGACAGTTCATGCACATAGAATTAAACTTTCCTACATCCCTTTTCATCCCTTCCCAGTAGTAAGCTCGCCTCATGTCCTGATACATTTTATTACCACCAGGATGAATCATCAACTTTGAGTGATGACATTCCCTTAGAACCTCATCTCTAACCTCATTGATATCAGAAACAACCAATTGTCCTTTCCTTCGAAGCCAACCCTCTTGATCGACCTCGAACTCTTTATCCTTCAATTCTAACTTGTGGATAATCTCGAAAAGCTTTGCATCATGCTTCTAGCTCTCACCAATCCTTTCGATAAGAATAGGTCTTATTGACAAGCTTGCCAATATCTCAGGCCGTAACTCATACCGAGGCCTAAAAACAAATCCTTCCAAGCACTCAAGGTGTTTCCATTCCGAAAACATCGCTCCCAAACTTGCGTGTCTTCGACTCAATGCATCCGCCACTGCGTTACCTTTACCAGGAGTATAGGCTATACCAAAATCATATAATGCCAGAAAATCTAACCATCGTTGTAGCCAAAGATTTAAATCCATTTTCGTAGAAAAGATGCCTCAAGGACTTGTGATCCGTGAACAACTCAAATCGAACTCCCAACAAGTAATGTCTCTACATCTTCAGAGTAAACAAGATCGTTGCCAACTCCAAATCATAAGTTAGATAGTTCCTCTTATGCGGTTTCAGCTGTCGACTCGCGTAGGCCACAACTCTAACCTTATGTATTAGTACTGCTCCAAGTCCAGTACCACATGCGTCGGTGTATACCACCGTCTCTTCATTCCCACTCAGAATGGTCAAAACAAGAGCACTCATCAGTCTCTCTTCCATGATTCCAAAAGCTTGCTCACACTTCACATCTCATGTGAACACTGGATTCTTCTTCGTCAATCTTGTTGATGGTGGCGCTATCTTTGATAAATCCTTGATAAACCGACGATAATATCCCGCCAACCCAAGGAAACTCTGAACATCCATCACATTCTTGGGTCTATCCCAGTCCTGGATTGCTATCACCTTAGAGAGGTCAACCGCTATTCCATTTCCAGAAACAACATGGCCTAAGAACCTCACTTCACTCTTCCAGAAGTGACATTTCAAAAACTTAGCTCTTAACTAATGTTTTCGCAAGGTTTCCAAAACATCTCTCAATTGCGTCTTATGCTCTTGCTCATTCAGGGAGAAAACCAGAATACCATCCACGAACACAAGCATAAACTTATTCAACTGATCCATGAATACCTTATTCATAAGATCCACAAAATAGGCTGGCACATTAGTCAACCCAAATGGCATAACCAACCATTCCAAGAAACCAGATTGTGTTCTAAAAGTAGTCTTCGGCACACTATCCTTTGCCACCTTCAACTGGTGGAATCCCGTTGCCAAATCTGTATCTGTATGAGAAAACACCTTGGCTTCGTGAAGCTGATCGAAAAAGTCATCTATTCTTGGCAACATATACTTATTCTTCTTGGTCACCTTGTCCAGCTCACGATAATCCACACACAATCTCAAAAATCCATCAGCCTTTGTTGCAAACACAACTGGTGCACCCCATTTGAATACACTTCTCCGAATAAATCCATTTCCCAAAAGGTTACATACTTGCACCTCTAACTCTCGCTATTCCTTAGGCGCCATCCGCCTAAGAGGCATGACGATAGGTCAAGCACCTTTAACCAAATCGATTTTAAACTCAATCTCGCGATGCAGCGACAACCCTTTGACCTCTTTAAAGACATCGTTAAACTCACTTGCGATTAGCACCAATGAAAAGTCTTTTCGTGGAATCACAAGAGAATATAAATAGCTTACGAAGACAGCATCTTCGGGTTTACATCGAATCACAGCTATTCGCCCTTTCACAATCTTGACTGTCACCTCCAACTTCTCAGAATCCACTTTTGTCGTATACCTCTTGAGCTAATCCATACCCAAAACAATCCCAAACCCAGCGAAGTTAAAAACAAGGCAATCATACACAAAGGAGCAACCATGATTCGACAACACTAGACCATGACAGATCATATGCAAACTGGACAAACCCCGAACTGGATTAGTCATGAAAAAAGGTCTATCACAAATCTCGGGTTCCAAACCCAAGCGACACACAGGCTCATTATAAATGAATGAATGCGATGCTACAGTATCGAACAACACAAAAGCTGAAATATCTCCAACGGAAAGAATACCTTGAACGATGATACTATTCCCTTTATCCTCTACCGTAGGAGACCTTGAAGACGATGGCGTAGCTTCCAAAGCATACGCCTTCATAACCTACTTACCCTTAGCTAGTTCCGGGAAATCCTTCTTGTCATGCCCAACTTTCCACATTTAAAGCACCTTTTTCAGCTTTTGGATTCTTACAATCCTTGGAAAAATAGCCTTTTGCCAACAGTTAAAGCAAGTCACTTTTCCCTTTTGCTTTTTCTGGCCATCTTTTCCTTTCTGATGTTGCTGCTTCCTCTTCTTGTTATTACCACCCTGTTGTGGCTTTGGTTCCTCTTTAGCTGCAACAACAGTCTCTTCCTTGGGAAACAAACTCTCATGCCTTAGAGCTTTCTCGACGATCTTCTCATAAGTGTCATCAAGATGATCAACTAGCTGATTCCTAAGATACTTGTCCAAGCCCATGACAAAATTCTCGTTCTTTTGATAAGGAGTCTTGACATATGAACGAGCATACTTTGACAAAGCTTCAAAGTCAGAAACATACTCAAGCACTAGTCGACCATTATGCTTAAGCTCGATATACCTATTAAAAAATACACTTCTAAACGGTAGAAATAAACTTCGTCTCAAACTTGACTTGGAATTGCTCCCATGAAATCCCATTGTCTAGAGTTATAGAGTGACAAAGTTCCACCAATCCATAGCTCTACCCTGTTGCTGTCTTGATGTAAGCTTCCTTTTAGTCGCATCATCAATTCCCAAGTCTCCGAAGATGCTAATACAAGTATCAAGCCACCCATGAATCTCTTTAATTAGTTTTGTCCCCTTAACTCCTACAGCAGTGAAGTCTTTGCACAGCTTTGCGAAGTCCACGGATCTAGGAACCTGCACTTGAACTCATATGTCTACCGCGGTTGTCTCCTAAGCAGGTACCCTCTTCATGATCGCTGTCATCATGGCCTCAAACAATGATGGGTAGTCTGGAATACCGTCATTACCCCCCTATAGGAATAGTCTCCTCCCTAGCAGCATGTCTCGATGGTCGACGACTCATTCTGAGTCTGTAATATAGAATGATTAGTCCATGTAAGAGAAAAACTGCATTGGAGTTCACACACTGCTATATTATACACTAATATATAGTATACATCCATCAGAAATATATAAATACGTCTCTCATATGTGATAACGTCCTTGAACTTTGGCTATAATCGATAACCCGAGCTCTGTTACCAAATGTGATAACCTCCCATAACTTCTGCACTTAACAAGGGAAAAAATATGCTGAAAGAAGTTCCTGGCAGCTTCTGACGATCATCAAGGTAAAATAACACAAGCGGAACCTGTCATATAACTCATAGAGCTAGGATAACATATACGGAACATATACAACAGGCAGTAATAGTGAAGTAGAATTGAGCAACATCTTAAACTTTTTCATATCACCATGAAATATCCATACAACCTTGGATCACACTATAAGAGTCTGTTCAATAAGCGTTACTACAAGCACTTAGAGAATACATCAAATAGCGAAAACAACAAGTACTAGATAGTAGAAAATAATACGCCAGGCTCCTGCACGTCATCGTTCAACAGCATCGTCCTCATCAAGATCTATTACCTGTCACCTACTACTTAGTTTGTCTATCCCCAACCGGATGAACATCCCAAGGTAATAAGAGGGAGACATAAAACCTTGAGTCAGACAACAGTCTTAGTGAGAGATAAAACAACTATCTAACATCATCAATAAAGTACATGAGGATAGGCAGATTGATCAACTATTCTACCAACATCAACAAAGAACTCACACTTGTCTTCCCTACATCCGATAGTGATAGCCTTTACAAACACCCAAGTAGAAATAACAATACATTTAGGACAACCAGTTATCAAGCGTAGACCATTCTAATTGATATCAACATCTCCCAAGCACAAGCCCCGAAGGCCTAAACCAACATCAGACAAGCACCCAAAAGATATCTCCTTCGACGTCGAATAATCTACCCAAGACAATACAAGCAACAATCATTCTTCCGTGACTCTGGCTATCACCGCCAATCCTGCTTCGGAACTATCGTTAATCGTGTGACTGGCCAAACAACTTGCCATTTGTCAAGGGCTAATGTTAAACCCCGATTCTGGCAAAACTCCATATGCAAAACAACAAAACATATCTAGGCCCATCTGGCTGCCCAGGTTACTCGACCAACCATTTCTATTCCTTTGGGCTTCCCCCTATACCCCTTCTTTGAGTACGCTAGAAATTATGAAAACAATAATTCCTCAGTCTTTGATATCTCTAGCCATCTAACCTGATGATTGTTCATGAGCTCAAGCTACTTCTCGAGTAACCATTATCCACGAACTCACCACCTTGGGTCATCTTCACATTCGTCGCATTACGACAATCAACGAACACACCACAACACTTCGAACATTCGTACTTGAATATAATTTGAAGCCGCATCCATCACCGAACCAAATAACATCAATATTTGGTCAACGTAATCGGGTTGTTTTCTACCCAATAGTCAGGTCGTCGAATGACCTAACCTTGGTCATAACACCCCGACGAGCTAACTCCCTAAGTCGTTCCAACGACCTATCATCGCCATAAAAACCCGCCTCAACCCAAATGCTCCATGACCTGACTTTTCAAAGCACCAACGAAACAGATACCACGAATGACTTACCCTACTTTACTCTACAGAGCTTCGACCGACCCATTTACCCTAGAAGACCTGCCTTTCAATGACCCGGAGCCAGCGACCTGACCCCTTCATCACCTAGAATAACCTGCCTTACACCATAGTAGACCGACCTGACCTATGAGCAATGAACTGAAACCAATGATTCAGATTGACACGCCTTCCTTTACACTAGCATGCTTCAAACGACCTGAAGCCATCAAAGCTCCAACAACCTAATGCCACTTCGAACCATCCGAGCTTCATTTCTTGGAGCACAAGCCAATGACCTGAGTCTTCCACGTCATCAACGACATATAAAAAAATGACTCGACTCCATATCTGACCAGTTTACCTCAAATCTTGACAAAATCATCACCGAACGACAACATCGATACAAACAACTCATCCAAACCATCCAATTCAACCATCAACACTTTATGAAATCATCAAAAATACTAAAACGAAAATTATCCATCAATAACCATGTAGAATTCACCAAATCATGATAACTCAATGGATAAACAAAATAATGGATCTAAACTTGCATAAGCATATGAATTAACATAAGAAATTAACAATTTAAGTTGCTAGATTAGATCCTATGGTAATCAGATGAATATATACTTACCATGATGTATATCTAGGTGAAAACAACTTAAAATGATGAAAATAAGATCAAAAAACACATATACTTGATTGAATCTGTGTAAGAGATGCTTATCACTCACCAATTCTTCGAAATAACTTGAAATCACTAAATTCCCAATCCAGACAGCGAAGAAGGTGCTTCAAACTTCTTAATTTGATGCGATCTTCCTTCACTCGATGTAGATCTAGCTTCACTTGATGTTGATCTTCAATCTTCTCGCATAGATCTAGAATTTTAATGGAGGAAAGATGTATTTGATTGAGAAAGAAGGACCACGAGCTCAACCAAATGAGAGAATGAAGAAAGTAAACTATTCTCTATGCCTCTACCTCCTATTCATGTCCTCTAACCAGCCCACTAATAGGCTACACCAAGTCAGCCCATCAATGGCTTATAAACCTTGAACAGAAATTGTGCAGCACTAAAACAACGATTCCTCCCAAACCGACGAACCAAATCTTTAATGCGACCACTCTACGGAATTGGAAACATCATTTCCTTTCCAATGAAATCAATCCCAACACCTAACTCTATTCCATTCAAAATTTATACCCAGTACAAAACTGATAGTGTTGATGGGCAAAATTGTCGCACGCCAACACCCAATATGCTTGTATGAACAGTTGTCAGAATAAGCAGTAAATAATGTAAATGTGGAGAGACACAGCTTTTATAGTGGTTCGGCACTAACGCCTACGTCCACTTTATAATTCTCATTCATCATTTCTTTAATCGATTACAAGAGATGTTACAATATTTGTGTACAAAGCTATATGTATGATGAACTTGGAATGATTCGTCCTTCTTCATTGAAGTGAGTTGACTTGGTCAACTATAGGCAAGGTAGGCTTTAATGTCCAAGAGGTTTAGAGGCGGTGTAACAAGGCTTGCTAGTATTCTAGTGTTGAAGGAAAACATGCATGTCATGTATTAGGTCTTTATCCCATCTCTCATGGCCATGGTGGAGGTGTTGGAAGCCATTAATGAGTTTTTAGAGCTCTTAAGGTCCAAAAATTCCAAGGGAGAAGCCTCCAAATGAAGGCCAAGGCTTGAGGTATTTATAGGAAGGAGGTTAGGTGGGAGTAAGTGAGCAGCGGGACCCACAAGAGCCATTTTCGCACCCAAACAAGGTCATACGCAGGAAATTCGAGCCCTCAGGCGCAGGCTCGAAATTTAGAACCCCTTCAGGGGGTTCGAAATTTCGAACCCCCTGGGGGGCTCGAAATTTCGAACTCCCTGGTGGGTTCGAAATTTCGACCCTCTTCAGGGGGTTCGAAATTTCGACCCCTCATCAGGGGATTCGAGTACCCCCGAGGGGTACGGAATTTCGAACCCCACCGGGGTGAGAAATTTGAGGAGGGGAAAGAGGTGATCTTCTTGGTGCTGGAATCTCGTCGTTTTAGTGCATCGAAGCTCCTGGATATGAAGTGAAGGAATCTGCGGTTTTGCTGGTCCGAAGTGAAGGAATCTGAGCTTCCGGCATGGAGAAATCAGATGAATCGGGCGGTGCCCATAGTTTCGATCTAACCGGCTAGGTCGATTGCCATCGGGACTATGGGGCCCCGGACCCCCACCGGCTCTGCGCCCGGACCCGCTGGAAGGCTCGCCTTCGGCTCGGAGTACGGCTCGCCTTTGGCTCGGGTGACGGCTTGACTAAGAGTCCATTGGGCCCGACAGGGGCCATCTGATAGAGGCTTTGCGTTTCAGTGTGTTTGCGATGCGACTTCGACCCAACTGCTTTGTGCTTTTTGACGCTTGAGCGCGTCGCTACTGAATACCTGACATGTGACTGCTTTGACAAAAAGGCATGTCAACAGATAGGGAAAAAATGATCACAAATAAAATATGTAAAAATTATGGAGATGTCTTACATCCCCATAACAACATATCAAAATATGAGAATGATCCAATCCTTTGGGAATTAAATAAAAATATTTTACGATCGACCAATATGTAAAATGAGGGCTGTTACATGTATGGCATCTCGCCGACCATCAAAAGTCATTCGTTCAATATCGATTTGAATTACATCCCAATGAAATAGAATAGGCGTATGCTCAGTCCTAAGAGGTTGGCAACATTAAAAGAAAAAATTTATAAGCTCAAGAGAAATAGATTCATATGATATATGTTGTACCTCAAATGGGTATCCCCGGTCCTTGTAAATAAATCCAATGGAAAGTGGCGAACGTGAATTGATTTCTCGGACTTTAACAAGGCCTTCCTTAAGGAAAGTTTACCGCTTTCAAGATTTGACTAACGTGTGCACTTTGCAACTGGGCCTGAGCTTCTCTCCTTCATGGATGCATACACCAATTACAACTAGATTCCAATGCATGTACCCGATCAGACACACATGAGATTCATTATAAACCCTGCACTATATTGTTACATGGTCATGCCATTCAGTTTGAAGAGGATCAGAGCGACATATCAACAATTGTGTTAACCACATGTTTAAAGACTAGATTGGGAGGTCGATGGAGGTTTAAATAGACAATATATTTGTAAAATCATGGAGATCGGATAACCATGTGGATGACTTAGTGAAAATGTCCAGTGTTCTCCACCAATGTGGTATGAAACTCAATCCTTTGAAATTCTCTTTCGGCGTTGCATCAGAAAATCTCTTTGGTTTCATCATCCATTCCTAAGGGTTTGAAGCCAACACCAAGCAGATTGAAGCCTTTGGAACATTCACGAGACTGTGAAGATTAAATATGTGAAAAAACTGAATGGGAAGGTAGCTGCTCTAAGCTGATTTATTTCCAGAGCGATAGACATATGCATCTCTTTTTTTGACTTTATAAATAGAGGGAAGCGTAGTTTTTCCTAGACTCCAAACGGTTTTGATGCATTTCAGAATATATGGAATCACGTGGAGAGGCCCCCTATATTGTCAAAGCCCATTGATCACAAAGACCTATTTGTGTATCTAACGGTATCCCTACATTCCATCAATTCAGCACTCGTATGTGAGGACAATCGATTCCGATGATCGGTGTGCTATGCAAGAAAAAACATAAAGGGTTAAGCCCAATTACCCAAAGATCAAAAATCTATCTTATAGCCTTCTGATATCACCTAGAAAGCCACATCTCTACTTTCAAGCTCATCCCATTATGGTGTAAACCGACAACTGCTATGAAAGGTCCTTCAGCGACCTGAGGCATCTGAGAGGCTGCTCAAATTGAATATCCAACTAAGTCAACTCGATTTTACCTATATTTGCGTATATTCTCCGAAGGGCCATCCAAGGACAAGTAATGACATATTTTCTTGTAGAATTTACAATTCCAAATGACACTGCGAAAGAAGTTGAGCTACCGAGTGTGAGATGGAAGCTATTCACAGATGGAGTCTGTAGTGATCGATGTTCTAGTGCTAGAGTTGTCTTAGTAGATACTAAGGAATGATCGATCTGTTATGCCTGGAAGAAGGACTTTCCTACAATCAAAAATGAAGCTGAGAATGAAGCCTTGATTATCGGGCTTAAACTTGCAAAGGATATGGATATGAAGTCAATTTAAATTTTTTGTGACTCCTAGACCATTGTATGCCAGGCCAGGAGTGAATTCTGAGCCAAGCTCATGACTTTCTCCTTGTCTAAATCAAGTTCAGGGGATACTACCTGATTTAAATGTTATTACATTTCGCACATTCCTTGTGATCAAAATGAGAACGCCGACTCGTAGGCCAGGCTAGCCAGTTCAAAGAGCTCGGAGAAAATAAGATTAGTTCCAATTAAGACATTAAGCACCCCAAGCATATACCAGATGGAAGTTTCTTAGACACTTGCTATTAAGCCTGAAAGGGAACCCTACATGATCCCCATCAAAAACTACTTATTGCATAGAGCCTTAGTTGAGCAAAAAAGAAAAAAGTATCCCTCATGCGTGAAGCCATGAGATACGTCATTCAGAAAGATATGTTGTATAGAATTGGGTTCTCCGTTCCACTACTCCAGTGTGTAGCCTATGATAATGGCAAATGCTTACTGCGAGAAGGGCACAAAGGCGGGTGCGATGATCACATTAGGGGCAGAAAATACTTCGATATGGCAATTTCTAGCCTATCGACGATTAAGATGCGACTGATAATTCAAGATGGTGCAACAATTGCCCAAGGTTTTCCAAGATTCTAAGAGCTTCTCTTACTTGGCTCATCCAAATAGCATGTCCATGGCCTTTATATTGTAAGGATTAGACATCTTTGATAGACTTCTAATTTCCAAATGTAGAGAGAAATACGCGATTATGACAATTGACATTTTACTAAGTGAGCTAAAGCGGAACCACTAACCACATTCTCGATAAAACGGATGATTAGATTCATTGTTAGAAACATTATTTATCGATTTGGACTTCCCAAGACTATTGTAACGGATAATAGGACTCAATTCGTTAGGTCCGAATTGAAAAACTTTTGCCGATGTTACCACATCAATAAGAGGTATATGGAAGTCACTCATCCAAAAGCAAATGGACTGGTCAAAGCAGTGAATAATTTATTAAATCTATCTTGAAGAAACGATTGGAGAAGATTAGAGGCAAGTGGGTCGATGAGCTACCATTTGCCTTTTGGGTATATCAAACGACACACAAGTTAGCGATTGGCGATACTCCATTCGTGTTGGCTTATGGATCTAAAGCAGTCATACCAGCCAAGCTCGAAGTCCCTTTTCATCGAACTACCTACTTTAATCCTTTGAGTAACAAGGAGCTCCTCCTAGAGTCTCTTAACATGATTTACAAAAAAAGAGAGAAGGCCAACCTTTAAGCTGTTGTGCCTAGATATCAGGTCACTCTTTACTACAACATAAAGATTCAACCCAGAACTTTTGAACTAGCCGACCTCGTCGTGAAGCATGTCTTCCCAAGCTCTAACTATATGAGCACAAAGTGGGAGGGACTTTATGTCATTCAACAAGAGTTTAAAGAAGGAAATTTTTAGGTTAACAACTGTTGATGGCGATCAACCACCAAGAGCATGGAATGCCAAGCATCTATATTTTACCTAAGCTTTCATTTTCGATTGTTTTTGTAAATAACACATTACTTTCAAACAATGTAATAAGGCATGATTTTATGATTATCCTTGCATCATAAATTAAAGCTCAAGGACTCACTCTATGCTCCATGACATGGTGTAACTATATCGCTAAATGATGTGATTCGACCAGCTTACGCTAATGCTCGAATGAAAGGTGTGATTAACCACCTAGCGATGTTCACTTGCTCACGATTCGACGAGCATACTCGATCCTACGAATAATCAGGCAAGAGTTAACCAAACTCGAACATGATCAAATGCTCGAGTGGCGATCCTTATCTAAGACCAAGGTAAGGTGACAACGCCGAAACGAATGTGACACCACCATTCACATAATTAACTATAACTACCAACAACTTGAGAAAGAGTATGAAATATTAGGTAAGAGTGAATGGGATGCCAAGACTTATGACCGCTTAACATATAACTCTAAAATGATTAACGATAAGAGTGCATAAACGACAAGGACCTGACGTCCAAAAATTCTATCTTAGCCTTACCAACAATGGGGGCATCAGTGAAGACTTAATGAAGTTGATTTGCAAATTAACTTCAAGCACGCCCATGACATGGTGCATGACTTAAAGTTAATTGGATGCATACACATTGTAGTGTTTCTAAATTAGCACTTACTCTAAGTAAGATTGCTTGTTGATTAAGTGTATCCTGATAAACTGGTGAGTACTTTGAATGAGAAGCAAGAAAATTTAGTGATTTACAAGCAAAAAAGATCATTTTATTCACAAATTACAGGTAATTATAAGTCTTAAGACAAGAGGCACGGGGAAATCTCGCAAGGTCTTAGCCAATAAAATAAAAAAGTCAATTGTCTTCCTCTTTTTCTTTAACTTGTCTACGTCTGAATCTTTCGTGAATTTGCACTCGGAGGGTTTGTCGCTGCCAGACTGGTCATCTTCATTTTCGAGCTGATCTTTTACAAGCTTTCTCTACTTCCCACCTTTTCCATGGGATGATCTCATTTCTCCAATAGCCACATCTAGTGTGACTTTTTCCAACATTTAGCTTCCAATTAGGTAGGAAAGACTACTTGTAAAGGATCTGGCACGAGAACTCTGAATTTTGATTTAATGCCAAGAATTCGAGTATAAAAGCTCAATATTAGGGGTCTAAATTCTGCCACCACCTTTCTCACTTCCTTCAACTTATCATTGAGCTCTTTTAAATATATGTCATATTGGATCTTTGAATTGGAAGCAGGCTCAATAGCTATTTGTGCAAGTTCCTCCACCTTCTTCTCCTTCAACTCTACGACAACCATCTTTACCCTTAATTCCTCATTTTCTCTCACTAAAGTATTTTTCATAATTTTCAAACTATTGACATTGTTCTTCAAGTTTACATTTTCCTGAGTTACTGCCTTTGAGTTATCCCCCATGGATTTTGTTATCAAACTCGCCACATCAAGATCTTTGTGAAATTGGACTATAAAGTGTTCATACTATTTTTATAGGTCCTAAAAGCTTGTTCAATAGCCTTTAACTTAGCTTGATTCTCCTTGAGCTCTTTATCTATATGGGCCAAGACACTCTTGTCGTAGTCCGATTCCTGCTTCATATTTGAAATATCATGTTCTAAGGACCTAATAATCTCAGACAGCTTCTTTTCATACTTGGATAACTTGCGATACTGCCGACTACATCTTTTATGTTTGATTTGAGCATTTGTTCAATATCTTGAGGAGTGGGATGAAGAGAAGGAAAGAAGTGCATTCTTCCAAGGTAATATAATCAGAATAGGGCCGTAAGCTCTTTCTCCTACTGTTGAGTCGCAGGCTCTACCACTATAGGTAGGGGTGAGTATTTCTTACATAACCCGAAACCCACATGGAAATTAGCAGGTTAGCCTGGCCCGTTAGGTTGGCAGTCATTTTTGGGTCAACCCGAATTTAACCCGTTTATAAATGGGTAGGTTTCAGGTTGACTCGCTAATCCGAATTTAACCCACCAAACCCGTTTATCATTTAAAAAAAATTGCAGTTCCAAAATTCTTATTAGCCCAAGCCCATATTGAAATATGGTCATTCATATATTTGTAGTTGTTAGGATTTTGTTTTCCCTTTTCATTTTTTATTTTTAATTCGCTCACATTGATTCTTGAGAATTTGCAAATTTATATTGTCATTATTTGATGTACTCTATGATGTTATTTATCATTAATATCATGTAAAAATTAAATTGTGTTTGTGCTTATTGCTCATGTAGCTATGTAGGTTAGCAATTTTAACATTTATGCGCTTATTTTTTTTTACATTTGATGACTCGAATATTGATTTGGTTTGTATGCTTTTATTTTGCGAAATAGAACTGAAATGAATGTTGTTTTTGCAAACTTAGTGTAAATGGGTCAACCCAGGTTAACCTGATCCGACACGACCCGTTTAGTTAAATGGGCTACACGGGTCAGGTCGGGCCAACCCATTTATAAAGGGTTCAGATTAGGAAAATATGACCCATTAAATAAATGGGTTGACCCGACCCGTTTATAAATCAATCGGAACCCACATGACCTGAGTTGAACCCGATCTGAGACGACCAATTGACATCCCAAACTATATGCTATATGACTCCAGTGGCCTTGGACTTGTGTTTGCTTGATGCCATATTTTTTTCCTTGGCTTTTGGAGCTCTCTTCGTGTGAGTGTTACTGAGGGACCCCTTCAGAGGGATCATGACTTTAACTGTTGATTGCTCGCTGCTGCAATAGTCTTTATGACCCAAAGGCTTACCATAGTCTTGACAGACCAGATAATAGGAGTAGGAATCAAAACACTTCACTCTCCTTGACATACCTATTTAAGGTCACACTAAGGAATGTGGAGCGCTATATGTATAAAGAAACATATCACAGAGACTAAGATTTACAAGACAAAAAAGAAAAATAACAAAAACTTTTATTTCTTTAATAAACTTGTCATTACAAAGAAGCAACTTACAAAACAGATGCCTTTCTTAATCTTAGTTTAAATCAGAGTATAAAATTTTCTCCCTCAAACATCAAGTACGATCTCCAGCATCAAACATGTAATGAGACGGTTCATGAACAAGTAAGAAGAAAATAAGTAGAAATCTCTCGTATGCCAAGCAGAAGCAAGAACCAGTCAACTTTGTGCTCTACCACCCTGTAAGCCTAAGGGGGAAGGAAAGAGAAGGAAGGAAATTAGGTCAAACATAAAGCATGGTAAGTCCTATAATTACTACACGAGTAACATAAAGGGAATCTAGATAAGATAACAGTTCAAGAAGCATATAAAGCACAATAGGGGAGGAAATGCAAGGATATGGCCGCTTGTTATCTCATTTGCATCATCTCTATTGTTGCACCCCTCACTACAAATAATAATAATAATATTACCTAATTCACCCATCAGTCGACAACTAAATAATTAATACTCGGTCCAAATCCCCATTGATTTGACCTCCCATGAACATTACAATATTAATTACAAAATTAGGCTTTTAACTTAATGTCATCTTCAAGTTCAAATCTAATTTAGCCTAACGGTTAATTTATTTACTATAGAATAATGCCAAATCACATGGCACCATAGAACAATAATGTTGTCCAATCACATGGCTCCATAGAATAATAATTTTAGGCATTTGGCTTAATATCCACTTTAAGTTTATTTTTAATGTTAAGCCTAATTGTTCCTCTTTTCATGTCCAAGTCATCCTCATATTTTAAAATAAACTATTCAAGTTTATTATGGCTCTCAGTCCATCTCATTTGTGCAAATATAGGTTATAGTTAAATTTTCTGTCATTTGCTGTCTCATAGCCTTTTCACAATCCAAATTAAGTTTGCCTTTTTATATTAAACTTAATCCACAATTTAAGTTTATATTAATAAGCCTACCCGACTCTTTACAACCTCCAGTTATAATCTAGGTTATACTAAAAATATTTGTTAAACTTATGACATTGTTGATCATTTTAGTCGTACCATCCCATTCAAGGTTACATAGTGAATTACTAAGTCTATCTATTTTAGTCACATTCCTCATTTTATGGTTTAATAACATATTTATTCAATTTGCACAATTAACCCTTCACCCAACAATTTCAATATTCGCAATATACACTAAAATTAAAGGGTTATTTTATTCGTAAAGGTTTAGGCTCTAAATAGGCTTAAACCCAGCGTAAACATATAAATTTATGAACGTAATAGGGCATAGGCTAAAACTTTAAAAAAATCAGATGCAGAGAAGGAAAAAGAAGAAGACTAAAGAAATAGCGATAATCCAGTAAATCCAAAAAAAAAAACTACAATATAAACAGGAACTGGAAAAGGACAATAAATTACTTACATAAAATATTTACAGAAAATAAACTAAATAACAGAGAGACTATAAGTACTGTAAGAAACTACCAAACTATTTTACTATCCAAGACATCCCTAAAAATTATACAAGTCTCAATAATTATAAAAAAACTCACAGTGATTGCTTCCCTCGTGGCATTTTCCTCTGTAGGACCTCCTTCTCTAAGAACATAAAAAATATTTTTATCTTAATTTTTTTTATCCTCTTTTAATTTAATTTGGCCCTTGGTGAAAAGTATAGGTCCGTGGGGAAGAAGAGAAGTTGAAATAGTATGGAGAATGAGAGGACTGTTGGTTTATTTATAAGTTTAGCTAGATGTTCTCGACCGTCCGATTTAAAGATTAAATGTGGACCAGCCACATCACTGGACCAATAAGGGATTGCCATGTTAGCACAAGGCTTGAAAATAAACCAATAAAGATGTGCACAGCCAACACAAAAGTTTAAAATTCATATCACTAAATATTGCAAGAAATTAATTTCTATCAACAGTATTAAATGTCTTATGTGTCAATCAACGCCCAATTAATTCCTAATGTGTGTAATTAATTCTCCATGTTATATGAACTTAAAGACTTCTTAATATTTACATATTTAGGGTAATTCAAATCCATACTGATTTATTGCAAGAATGTGCCTTACAATATATAATAATAATAATAATTATTATAATTATAATTATAATTATAATATAAACCTTCCATAGATGTCAAATAAGTAGGAATATTAAATACAAAATTTGAATATTATTTGATATTTTGTCTAGACACATATATCCAATGCTAAGTTATATATATATATATATATATATATATATACGAGCGTCATGGCACGCGCTTCGCGCGTGGATTTTTATTCCTCATATGTTATGTATTTTACATATCTTTAATAATAGTTGTAAACTATTTTGAAATACGATGACCCGACAACAAAGGAGGAAACAAATTAATGTGTATGTAAACAATTTGCGGCAACAAAAGAGGAAACAAATTAGTGCGTATGTAAACAAATTGCATTTATTATCCCAGTTACATATGCGTGGAGGAAATTTAGGATATTAGTGTATGGTATAGAGGAAATTTAGGGTATTAGTGTGTAAAAGATTTAAAATATGGTAATAGTGCGTAAAGGAAATAAATTCTAGTATGCTGGTTATGGTATTCTTGGATAAGATAGAGTAATTAAATGAAACAAATTCTAGTATGTTGATTATGGTATTCTTGGATAAGATAGAGTAATTATTGTCGATGTAATATTATGTTAAATTGATCTATTATGTCGCTGTTGCAATATATCACGAAGTTAGTATGATTTTTTTCCAAATATTTTAAGTTGCATTTTTATTGTAAGGGGCATTTTCGGTAGTTTGCGTGTACACCAAAAAAGTGTGACACCAAACCTATTCCAACTATTATTAAAGATATATATATATATGCAACTAGATTTACAGTTTTTCTTCCCATAGATTATCCTAGATCTATTTTCAGATCCACCTCCTATGACGTTGTGAATCAATCGGATAATTGGCGATTTTGTTCGGATGATGCAGGTCAAGCTACCAGGGGAGTTGGGTTCTGGCATGCTCCATCGTAAGTCATTTCTTCACTTCCAACTTCTTATAACTGATCCTTCAAATCATTTGAAAATCCAAACTGTTGTAGTTCGATTTCAATGCAGTGGGATGTTTGAATGATTCAATGGTTAAATTTTGGATTCGGTCTATACTGTTACGGTCTGATCTAACTGATCTTCAGCTTTACTGCAAAACCTTCCTAAATTACTTCCAGGTCCAGCTTTGAAATAGTTTCTCCGAGTTATTAGAGTAGCAGTTTGGTTTCTTCATGTTCGACTAGTGTGTACAATATAGAGATGCAGCTTTACAATTTGGAATTTACTTTCAGATTTCGATTGTGTTCTCCTTGGGTATTTCACATAGTTTTCATCAGAATTTTTGATATCCAACTCATCAATATGTTAAAAGTGTTGATCCCATGAACTGGCTTTGGCTGCTGTGTCATGCGTCATCTTCTACAAAATAGAGATTACGATATATATGTGGAGTGAAGTGAACAAGTCGTGAAGTAAGCGGGATGAAGTCAACCTCATCATGGATCTTAGTTATAATAAATTTATATATTACTCGTATTTTTCTTTTTCTATCTAGTGTTTCGCATGTATTTGTACTATTTTTTCATCAATTAATAAAAGTGTACCAATTTTCAATATATACATATATATGTAAGATTTCAAAAACATGTTAATTAGTGTGCAACATAATTTAAGCAATTAACGTGCAATTAGTTCACAATGTATGAAATAAATGAATTACAATATGAAGTAACATATACCCCAAATACACACACACACACACACATTCTCAAGAGCTATAATTACATGTTGCATTACAATATGAAATTAACAATGTACGACTTATTTTTGCTTGTTTTTATTTCTAGTGTATTATTTTTGGACTATATTTATTATATTCTTTTCCGGTTTTGTCACGCGTTTAAATTTCAAATTCAAACGCGTAATCAATATGCGTGTATACTTTGAAATTTATTTATGTAAGATTTCAAATGTTATTTTTAACGTCATATTTTGTTCTCACCGCATTAATTCAACACATATTTAATTTTAATTTCAAATGCATACCATTTCTAGAATTAATAAGTGCATTCTCATTTTAAATTAGAACGTTACTTAACGACATTTCATATATACATCCACACACACACATATGTATAGAAATATACATACACACACATATATAAACACACATACACACACACACACATAAATATATTGTTGGAAATGAATGAGAAAAGAAAGAGGAATTGGGAAGAAGAAAAGATAGCAACATTTAAAGTTCCACGTCATGGAAATAATAGCACAATCTCTCCTAATATATTAGAAGCCAAATAAGCTTATGTAAAATAGAAAGGAGAGGGATGATATGAGGATGTGGGCTTGGACATGACATAATATTATATTAAAATGTTGAAGATATGGCCTTGGGCCTTGGGGCTCCTGGGGTCTCTTGATTGAATATGGTCATCCGTTGCTGATTGGGTTAATGCGTTAAAACGAGAATTTTTCTCAGGATTTTAAAGGGTATGTCTATTCAGTCCAGAATTCAAAAAGCATGTCTGTTAGCTGAATAAGTGCAACCATTTGAATTCTTAGCATATGCATATTAATAACCGGGTGGTTAAAGGGTCGCAACCTTTCCAATTCTAATGGTTACTAATGCATACGAATAGGCACCTCCTCTTGCCTATATATACACTGCCCAAAACAAGACAGAATTCATACTTTTCATGTCGCATTATTTCTTCTTCTTCAGAGTTTAGAGTAATCCTTCAATCTACTTTCTGTGATCTTCTTCAGTTCATTAGAGCTCTGTTTGCTGGCACTACGCTGCGGAGTTGGTCCATTTTATCATGGGAAACAAATTGCAACTATGTCAACCAGTGCATACGATGGCAATATTGTTTCAAGGAAACAAATTATTTTCTGGACTTGGACATTACTAGAAAAAGAATACTGCACAATTGTTTACGCTTTCTATGATTATTGTAAACACAGTTTGACGTGGCAATTGTTGCATAATTATTAAGCACCATTGATTGTTGTTACTGTTTACTTTGCAATACAATCATGTATTGACAAAAGATATAACTTTGTAATACAATCGTGTATTGAAAAAAGTTCTAACAATTTGTTGTTACTGTTTACGTTGCAATACAATCATGTATTGACAAAAGATATAACTTTGTAATACAATCATGTATTGACAAAAATTCTAACAATCTTGGAACAATATTTTACTTGTTTGAACGTATGCTATAGACTTAGTCACGTTTCGCTGTTGATTCAGATTAAATCAACCTGAGTTTCATGTTCAGATATAAAAACATTGTACTTCCAACAAGTGGTATCGTAGCCACTCACAGTTAATTCTACTGAGAAATCTTTGTTTTATTCAAGACGTGAATTATTGAAACATTTGAATCTTAAGATACGCTGAATTTGTTTGGATTTGTACTGATATTCTTAAAATTCATTTTTTCCCTTTATATTAGTGGTTGCAAACATCTTCAAGTATCAAATGATTCATTTGTATTCAAACACATCATCAGATAAAGGTCACACATATACATTATCAGAATTTTCTTCTTCTAAAATTTGAAACTTGTGTGAATTAAACATGAAATTCTTATGTTGCTAGCTGACATCTGACTCTTCATATTGAAAATGATTTATGCTTTAAAAGTCTATTAAATAAACCATTTTGGCTTGTAACGCATGACATGTTCACAACATATTCAAATCTTAGTGTGAATTGTATGAATTATATTATGAAATTGCTTTTTTGGCTTGCTTTCCAAAGTTTGACTTTTTAACATTGTCATGTAGTTTGCAATTTTTTTGGGCAGTGATAGCATTTGAGGTGCTTAAACAATACAAAACGGAAGTTGAGAATCAACTCAATAAGAAAATAAAAAGCAAAATGACGAAAGGAAAGCAAACATAAGTCCCACATTATGAAATATGAGTACCCACTTCTCTATAGGCTTATATAAATAAAGGAGAAAGGGGCTTGTAAATAGGTGTGGCTAAGCCAAGACACAATATTATATTGATGTCAAATTGGGCCTAGCTCCTTGGGACTCTTGGAGTCCATGACACAATATTTTATTGATGTAAAATTGGGGCTCTCAAATGTATGCTTTATGGTTAGTTTCTGGCTTGCCAGATAACTTTTGGGGAGAAGCTATTCTTTCTAGAAATCATATTTTATATAATACCCAAAAAAAACTTCTAAGTCACCTCATGAACTTTGGAAAAACAAACCACCATCCTACAAATAATTAAAAGAGTGGGGGTGTCTTGCCAAAGTAGAGGTACCAAAACTAAAGAAGGTCAAAATTGGAACAAAAACAAGTGATTGTGTATTCATTGGATATGCACTAGATAGTGTTGTATACCGATTTTTGTTACACAAATACAAAATTGATGATATTCATGAAAATACCATCATTGAGTCGAGAAATGCTAGATTTTTTGAACATATATTCCCCCTTGAAACAAAGAGACCAAGGGAGGATGGAGTTCCTTATTCTCTTGAGAATATTAAACAAAATAAAACTCAGCAAAGTAGTGCTGAGCAGCAAGTGGAGGAACAAGAAAAAGAAGAAAAAAAAGGTCAAGTACCTTAAAAAACATTTGGACCGAACTTCTATACCTTTATGTTAGAAGATGATCCATTGACGTACAAACAAGATGTGTCTTCCAGCGATGCCCCTTATTGAAAAGAGGCAATTAACAATAAGATTGAACCATTATGTCCAATCATACATGGAAACTGGTCAATTTACCTCAAGGGTGCAAGACCTTAGGTAATAAATGGATATTTAAAAAGAAATTGAAGCCTGATGGTTCAACAGACAAATACAAAACAACAAATGCTGATGAACAAACTTTTATATGCCATTCATCTACTTCAAAGGCGGAAGGCAAAGGAAAAGTTGTGTTGAAACTAACTTCTGGAAAGGAACTAATGATGTTCTCCATGTTCCAAAAATACGCTAAGCAAGCATGGTTTCAAATTAATATTTGAAGCTGATAAATTTGTACTTTCCAAGAATGGAGTGTATGTTGGAAGAGTATATGCGTGTGATGGTTTGTTTAAAGCAAATGTAACCACCATTGTACCATGCATTGATATAAATAAAAGCCAATCTTTTGCTTATATTGTTGAATCTTTTAACATATAGCGTTATAGATTATAGCCTGTAAACTTTCATACATTGTGAAAATTGATTAATCTAGAATTTGTACCAAAATGCAATATACATTCCAACTATAAATGTCAAGTTTGTGCAGAAGCAAAAT
The DNA here is from genome assembly GCA_030737875.1 of Allium sativum. NCBI lineage: Eukaryota > Viridiplantae > Streptophyta > Magnoliopsida > Asparagales > Amaryllidaceae > Allium > Allium sativum. The sequence continues at coordinate 385,531,335 of CM060915.1, forward strand.
TGACAAGAACCTCGTTTCATCATGTTGAACGAGAGACCGAACCTCTAGACTTAATACATACTAATGTATGTAATTTGGAAAATGCGTCAAACTAAAGGTGGAAAAATGTACTTTGTTACATTCATTGATGAGTGTACCAGATACTATCATGTATATTTCCTTATAAACAAGGATAACGTCAATAAGAATGCTTATTGCAATTGCATCCATACATGACTTAGAAATACATCAAATGGATGTTAAACTGCACCTTTGAATGGTGAATTAGAGGAAGAAATCTATATGAAACAAGCTGAAGGATTTCTAAGCTCTGTAAATGACAATAAAATTTGTAAACTGGTAAAATAACTTTATGGTCATAAGCAAGCTCCAAAACAGTGGAATGAGAAGTTTGATAAAACTATGTTATGAAATGGATTCACGATAAATGAATCAGACAAATGTGTGTACATAAAACACACACATATTGGATATGTCATTGTTTGTCTCTATGTTGATGACATGTTGTTCCTAGGCAATAACAAGGTCGTAATAACATCTACAAAGGATATGTTATCCTCTAGATTGGATATGAAAGACCTAGAACTGGCTGATGTGATATTAGGTGTAAAATTTCTAAGAACACTACAGGGAAATGCATTAACCCAATCACATTACATCACCAAAATACTTGAAAAATTCAAGAAATATGGTGTAACTATTGCAAAATCACCCGAAATTAGGTAAAGAACATTGTTGATGGTATCTACCAATTGGAATACTCTCGTATACTAGGAAGTATCATATATGTTATGAACTGTACTAGGCCTGATATCGCATACGCTGTAAGCGAACTAAGTAGATTTACCAGCAATCCTGATAAACATCATTGGAAAGCGATAATCAAAGCTCTAGGATATCTTAAGTATACGCACATCTATAGTCTATAGTATACAAAATATCCTTCAAAAGTGGAAGGATACAGTGATCAAATTGAATCACTGGATTACATGATACAAAATCTACAAGTGGATATGTGTTCACATTAGGAAATGGAGCACTTTTATGGAAATTATCCAAGCAGACTTGTATCACTAAATCAATGATGGAATTAGAGTTAAGTGAACTAGATAAGACTGCAGAACAAGCGGAATGGATTTGAATCTTCTTAGAAGACATTCCTAATTGGAGCACACATATGCCTCCAATATATATACATCGTGATAGTCAATCAGCTATTAGAAGAGCTAATAGTACACTATACAGTGGTAAATCTAGGCATATTTCATCGTAGACGTATAAGACAACTTCTCTCTAATGGGGTTATCACAATAGATTACATTCAATCTAAAGATAACTTAGCGGATCCACCTAAAAAGGTTTGCCAAGAGAGAAATTTCAAACCTTATCGAAGGGAATGGGGCTAAGGCTATAGACTAAAGGTTTTTCTAAAATGTAAACCCCACTAGTTAACTGGAGATCCCAAGATCTAGGTTCAAAGGGACAACGAAGTTTAAGAGAAACTTGATGGCACTGTTATACACAAACCATTCCTATGATAAGTCAGTGCATTATATGTTGAATAAGGACAAGTACTAGTACTTTTAATGATGTCTGTATTTGAGGAATTAGATAAATTCCCTTTATAGAATCACCTATGTAAGTGCGAAGGCGCCGCTTCAAAGAGAATTATGAGGCAAAATTCACTAAGCAATTATGAGATCAGGTAGGTGTTTAAGGCAAAAACAAACATATACAGAGAACAAAGGGTTATAAGAAACATTTATCGTGTGTTATCTACTTTGGAATTACACAAAAGGCTTACATTTCAAGGACAGTCTATGTCTACTGATTCGCCTGTGATTCAAATAGGTAATCACTAGGAAAGTTCAAGGCCCATGTGCTACTTTAACCGAAGCGATAAATGGTTCGTGAAACTAAGATCGACTGCTTATTCTATGTGGGATTGTTGGAAATGAATAAGCAAAGAAAAAGGAAATTGGGAAGAAGAAAAGACAGCAACATTTAAAGTCCCACATCATGGAAATATTAGCATAATCTCTCCTTATATATTAGAAACCAAATAGGCTTATGTAAAATAGAAAGGAGAGGGATGATATGAGGATGTGGGCTTGGACATGACATAATAATACATTAAAATTTCAAAGATATGGCCTTGGGCCCTGGGTCTCTTAGGGTCTCTTGATTGAATGTGATCGTCGGTTGTTGATTGGGCTAGTGCACTAAAATGAGAATTTTTTCTTAGGATTTTAAAGGGTATGTCTGTTCAGTCTAGAATTCGAAAAGCATGTCTGTTAGCTGAATAAATACAACCATTTGAATTCTTATCGTATGCGCATTAATAACAGGGTGGTTAAAGGGTTGCAACCTTTCCAATTCTGTCGGTTACTGATGCATACGAATGGGCACCTCCTCCTGCCTATATATACACTGCCCAAAACAATATAGAATTCAGACTTTTCATGACACATTATTTCTTCTTCTTCTTTAGAGTTTAGAGTAATCCTCCGATCTAGTTTCTGTGATCTTCTTCAGTTCGTCAGAGCTCCGTTTGCTGGCACTACACTGCGGAGTTGGTCCATTTTATCCTAGGAAACAAATTGCAACTACGTCAACCAGTGCATACGACGACAATATTGTTTCAAGGAAACAGATTATTTTCTAGACTTGGACATTACTGAAAAAAGAATACTATATGCATTCTTTAACCGATTGCACAATCGGTTACGCTTTCTGTGATTATTGTAAACACAGTTTGATGCGACAATTGTTGCATAATTATTAAGCAACATTGATTGTTGCTACTGTTTACTTTGCAATACAATCATGCATTGACAAAAGATATAACTTTGTAATACAATCGTGTATTGACAAAAGTTCTAACAATTTGTTGTTACTGTTTACATTGCAATACAATCATGTATTGACAAAAGATATAACTTTGTAATACAATCGTGTATTGACAAAATTCTAACATCTACACACACACGCATCAATTTTCAAAAAAAGAACACATACACATAAATACACACACAACACATATATGTATATATATACATATATATATGTATACACAAATACACACATATATAATCTTTTATTTATATATGTACACACACAAACACACATCTTTTTAATTGGGCTTCTTAAACTTTTAAAAATATGTCATTGGTGGGAATCAAACTCATGATTTTTAGTCTAGGATGTGCATGCGCTACCACTCCACCTAACAAATAGTTTGTTCACAAAAAATAGGACATATAAATTTATTGGTTATATGCGTTCTTTAAATTTACAAAGTCAATATTTTCTAAGCCATAACTCCAAATATATTGAAACTATATATCAAACTGATCATCTTGAAAAGATCTTCGCAATGATTATAAATATGACATCTAGTTTATCTCCTGCTAGAAATTAATTCTTATTTACTATTTTATTTTGCATGTTACTTCTCCAATTTGCATGCATGCGTTAACATTTTTAATTTAATACTTCTTTTTAGCATTTAATGTCATGTTTATAAAGTTAATCTTTATTTATTCCTTTGTAATGTTATTGTGAATGTTTCCGTTAGTTTTATTTATTAACTTATAACATTATATTTTCATAATGTTAGATTTTAAATATTCAAATCTATTAGTTAATTAATCTTAAATTTTTGGGTTGTTACATTCTCCCCTATTTAAAGGATTTCATCCCCGAAATCTCTAAGGTCAAAAGAATGGTATAAGTATTTTTGTCCAATATCTACAATCATCTACTCAAACACCATCCACTAACATCCATTGTCCTTAAATTTTCTAATGCTATTTATGTAATTATGCAATAGTGCACTGTATATGTCCCTAACTAATACAAAAGATCAAGGGGTCTACTGATTTAGTTGACATCCTTTTATAAAATTATGCTAGTGCAATGCATTCAAATGTATGCAAGAATTCTAATGATACAAGATAATTCTATATGAGTGCTTTAACCATGGTCCTTATGCAACAACCATATGATAACTTTCATTTTACAACCGTGGGAATAAAATAAAATGCACGCAGACATCCATATACACATGTTAGTGTCCAATTTGTTGATCTCTAATAGTGCCCAGTGTGTGTGTATGCATCTGTTGCATCCACTTGCAATCACTTGCAGCCACTTGCATACATCATACATAACATGTTCTAATAACATGTTTACACCCAATCCTACCATACATAAGCTCAATCCTAAGATCTACCATTCCCAAGGAGACTAAGAAGAAGACCCTAATCAAAGGAAAAGCCTAATGATAGGACATTAGAAGGAAACATCTGTCAAAAGACCATGAGTAAGAAACTTGAATTCCTTAAAGACACTCAAGTTGTTATAACTACAAATCTGAAAGTTTCTCTTATAACTACCGAGTTATTTTAACCACATTTGCTAGAAACCTTTTATATCTTACCCATCTTGAATCCTTAAGGATGAAATATTCAAAGTTTCCATTTTGTCCTTTTTGAACTAGTTTAACATAGCTAAGTCATTCGGTTTTAAAAATCTCAAAGCCTACTCTATCTTACAAGTAGAGTCACTTCTATTATATCCATAATTTGATTTTTGTTCTTTACCTTTATTGTCTTGTGTTACTCTATTTACTCAACATATATTGTTCAACCCTGTGAGGACTTTCTATATTATTTTTTTCAAAACTCATGATATTATTATTATTCAAAACCTCATTTGAAAAATCTTAGTGAGATAAATTATTATTCATAAAGTTATCAAAATTTCATTTGATGTATATATACGTACTTATATGAAATTTCAAAAAAAAAACGGATTTCATCTCAAAACATATAAATCCTTTAATATTTCTATTTTACAACCATACGTATACATGTGGGGTTTAAAATCAAAGTGGTCTTATAGATTTCCTTCTCTCTGAACAAATTTTCTTTCTTAATTTTTTTTTTTGCTATGGCTAAAGTCCAATGGCTTCCCCAAAATGCATGTAGAAAGTTCCCATTTCAACTCATTCTTCACAGGTCAACATTGAAGTGCATTTACTACGCGTAACCCAATGTAACACCCTATAAAATTCATAAGTATTAATAATAAATAAATAATAAAAAATAAGCAATTAAAATAATATGGATGGAAAATGAGATTTTGCAGCTTTAGGAATTTGGCTATGAAAATCTTTTACTTGGATTCGTGGTGAAATTTTGAATCATTGTCATATATAATATGCTGAAAACGATCAATATATGGAGAAATTATGAACGAATGAATTTGGACCGTAAATGCAGAATATATATATGTATATAATTAAATAGATAATATATCTATATGTCCAAGATAAATTCAAAATAAAGAGGGAGAATTCAAATTCCGAATTAAAGAAAAGATCAGGGGGATAAAGTATATTGCATTTATGGAATAAGATAAAGAAATTGAGGAACATATTAACTAAAATAAAAAACTCAGCAACGCAGCCTCATTGGGCGTTCTAGCATCGAAGGGGTCAACCGGGCCCCCAAGTGGTGTCGACCGTCGATCGACTGGTTAACGGCTGGATAGCCTAATGAATTTAGCTGGTTAGGGTTTTTTTTCTATGAGGAAATATATAAATTAAAGGCTTGGATTAATTCTAAGTAATCTGAATGGTCTATGCTCACACGAGCAACTATATATAGCCCTCATATCACACTATGAAAACCCTAATCATACTTTATCCCTGCATCCATGCTGCCTCTCTACCATTGTTAAATTCCGGAGAAAATAAAAGAATAGGTTAAGTTTTTCTTCTGTTTCCCTAACCCTTTTCTTAATCTCTCTCTAATTTAATTTACATGAGTTTAGTATTTTGGAATTTGGCATAAACATATATGTATAAGATTCTAATAATGTCTGTTATATGTGTATAATTAGGAGGATTATTGGTGCGTGCTTGAATGCAAAGAATTAGTGCAGATCTAGATCTACCATCGATTTCTCTCTATTTTTCCAAGATCTGTGAGTGAAATACGATTTAATTAAAGCATATTCATGTTTTTAATAGATTGTCATGTGAATAGATATGCCTAGGAGGATTTGAAAATATAAACATTAAAACCCCCAAATCCTCTATCATATAATTTCGTATGAATTGTCATGATTATTTGGGGATTTGTGCATTCTTGGTTTCAATATTGGATTAGAGATGAAAAAGGGTGTTGTTACTATTATTTTTATTTTATGTAATTCACCTTTATTTACAATCTGAGTGTAACCTAAAAAGGTTTAAATATTATTATTTCATGTTTTTGTTTCGGTTTGGATCCTATTTTGAATCCAAACGCATTCGTAATTGAAATAGGTTAAATGTAAGAATTTTTATGTGCATAAAGCCAAAAATGGTGAATTAGGTGAAATAGGAATTATAAACATACAAGCATAAGTGTATGCAAGGTTTTAAATCTCCTCAAGATCACCCGAGATGAAAATCCGAGATATTAGCCAAAATCTGAGATTTGGCACCTTATTTAGTTATAAGTGTTTTAAATATCACCCGATATAGCTGAGATATTAGGCCGAGATATTGGCCAAAATCCGAGATTTGAAACCATGAGTGTATGTAATACTCTATTTTTAATTTAGTATTGTAATCATTTCTACAAGCCTAGGAAGTTTATTGAAATTGTGTGTATGTGTAGTTTCCATCCATTGCTATTTGTTATCTTGTCATTATGTTATCATGCCTATGTTGTAGCGGTAAAAGTGTGGAAAACATAACTTGTATACCTTGAATTTTACAAATTAATAATTTCCACCTCGTTAGAGCTTTTCCCTATTTATACGAATGTTTACGTTAATTAGGCGCTATTATTATTTTACTTATATGAACATAATCAAAGTAATTAACATTGTATTAACGTAATAAGTGCGGTTAGGATAAGGTTTGTGTGACGGCCCGCCCCGCACTAGCCGACATTTCCTATGAAACGCGTTGTACCGATGTCCAACCAGCATGAGACGGTGGTCAAATGAAAGGAAAAAGGAAGGATTTAAAACTATGAATCATCAAATAACCTGTAGTATATCTCACAGCGCATGGAACAAAATATAATAATAACATAACTTGATATAAAACAGGCGAGATAGTGCATAAGCTAAAAACTAAACCATTATAGCAGCGGAAATATTCAAAATACAGCTTATGATCTAAACCATCATTATTATAACTTTTAAATTTGTCTCTAAATAAAAATAGGAAGGTACACTACTAATGCCCAAAGTAGTGACCAACAACAATACATGGAGAATATATGGGAACAATACGTGTAAGCCTGCTGCTCGTCTCCAGACAGCTACTCGTGCATAACCAGCTAACCTATCTCTAGTCTGCTCGTTTAGGAGAACCTAGATTAATAAGAAGAGACATAAAACTCTGGGTCAGACAAAAGTATGGTACGAGCGATAAGAAGCAAAAACAGAACAATAACAGGTATACCTAGCCATAACTGAACCTGGACCTGCAACCAAAGAGTTAGCACAACAGGATGTACGATACTCTAAGGTAACACTAACACATGGTGTGAAAATAATGGGGAGGGGTGTGCATGTCATGGTGATAACAAACATCAAACATAGCAATCATCCTCACATCTCTCACTCAGTGCGTAAATTATACAATATATACCACTTTGATCACCCAATCCTTTGTTACGATCATAATGCCCCATGGAGTCATAACGGCTCCACTGCAATGATCTGTAACCACAAATACTTTGCTATGTCTTGAAACACCCCACCTCCGTTAAGGTCACTCACAAAGGGAATGCCTTAACTTTGGTGGAGGGTTATAGGTACAAGACACAAAAAACTATATAAGACATATAAATATAAGCAGCGAAATTCAATTATTTATTTCATACGTGGTTCAATACAAAGCATGATATCAAATTGTCTCAAAATAACTTCCAAAACATTACAACATAATTTCTGTCTTGATCATTTAATAAAGAAGCATAAACCATAAATAAAACTACATAAATCCCCAAGGATAATGTCCAAGAGCCATAGCCAAGGTGAGAGAGAGTCCAAACCATACATCTACTTTCTTGAAGCTTGCAAAGAGTCTGACTAAGCTGCAGTATTCCCTCCCTGTGGACCTAGGGGGAAATGGAAGAAAAGAGGACGAAGGAAAACGGGTCAGACAATAAGTCTGGTAAGTTCGGTGATGACTAGTATTTAAACAAGGAAAGGGATCATGATAGTAATAACAGAACATAGGACAATACCCGAATATAAGATAAGAGGAATATGTGATCGCACCCATTACTATAGTCTCTGCACCTACTTAACCATTGGTTCAACCAGCCCTACATGTTCATAACAAATGATCCCCTTAATGATCGGCTTCTACTCGTAAGCATTCATATCCTGTGTCATTCGGCCCTACTTGACTGTAGATACCTGTGCTGGTCCCACCATGGGGTGTATCAGTCCCTCTAGTGGCAACCCGACACGATTCAAGATGCACAGTGTATATACTGATGCCCAGTGCCTGATTTTTCCACTTCGGAGAACGAGCACGCCCATACTCCGTCAGAACCTACACTGGCCCACCAACCGCCGACGTTTTGACCGCTTATAATCAGCCCAGTAACCGTGCCCCACCCTGCCTAGTTTCAGGGTACCATGATACATCTATATAGGTTACTGCTGAAATGGGTCCCCGCTACTAGGATTTTCTAATCAACATGTTTATTTGGTTAAGCGTCCAAGTTTACCTAACCACGCCCATTCGTTTAGTTAACATGTTGAATCGGTTAAGTGTTTCCCTAATTGACTTAACCCTACCAATCCTGACTTAGCTTTAATTTATTAAAGCACCAATCACTCACATTAAACAGGTATTGTTGTGGTCAGTGGATGTGCCGGTTGGTTCCGGGCAGATTTACACCACAACTAGTCTAACCTCGGGTTCTTTTTGGGCTTGATGCACTAACCACCCACATTAGACAAGTCTTGTTGTGGTCACTAGATATGCCGGTCGGTTCCGGACAGATTTACACCACAACTCAGTCTAACCTCGGGTTACGCATATTCGTCTTTTTCTAAATTCACATTTTTCTATATATGTCTAATTTCTTTATGTAAATTTAATTTAATTTAATCATGCCATAATTATCCTTTGATTATGCTCACCACAAATGGTATATCAAATATACCATTTTATGAACAAATCCATGCCATGAATTTCCATATTTTCCCATCGCTACCCCCGTGGAATGTACGCATGAATCACATACAATGTTGGGCTAGTAATTAGCCGAAACCCATAAACAAAAAGGGTAATAAACAAGGGACATGAAATAAACATAAAATAGCATACATTTCAACTTGTCATGTGTAACTTGGCATAGAAGTATCATTAACTTTAATTAAATGGGTAAAGGTAAACTTTTGACTAAGTTGGGTCTAATTGTCATGTAAACTCGACAAAGGTCTAGCATGGAGGTTTAACATATAATCACAGTTTCAACAAACAACTTAGCATATTAACTTATGTATGTTAAAACCTAAGAAAGCTACTATAATCATTTTTAAATCGCAACTTAGCATATTAACTTATGTGTGTTAAACATAAGAGAACTATTATCAACATATTCGAATCACAACTTAGCATGATGACTTATGTGTGTGTTAAACATAAAAGGGTTGTTATAAACATATTCGAATCACAACTTGCATGATACTTATGTGTTAAAACATAAGAGGACTACAATTCCAAAATTTACAACATAAATAGATTCAACCTAACATGAATATACATGAGTGTTGATCTAACATATAATCATGTGTTTTAGATCGTAAACTTGCAAGTAACCACCAATTTATAACATGACATGTTTCACCATTTAATTGGCAAAATAAATCCATTACCCAATCATAATAGATTCCAATAACATACAATATGTTCATCCCCACAAGCGTATAGACATGATTAATATATAATATGTTCATCACCACAAGCATATAGACATGATTAATATATAATATGTTCATCACCACAAGCATATAGACATGATTAATTGCAACGATATTAAGATAAACGAAAATCAAATCTTATACATAAGCGTCATTCTATATTCAAATTACAGCATGTCATGATTCATTTGAAAGAACGTTTAAATCTGTGTAATAACCAACTTACAAACTAAAAAGGAATTCTTGCTTTCTGAAATCTGAATTCTGAAATTGGTAAGCTCGCCTTTGATGTAGATCGTTGAATTTGATTACTTTTAATTTGATTTTTTGATTCAGGTTCTTATATTGTCTTTGAATTAGTGACGGCTACTCTAAGTTTTCTATTGACAGCATGATAGTTCTAGGATTATTTTTGTGTGATTTTTAGGTTTGAGCATTGGGTTGTTTATATAGAATTTCAATTCAATTTGAGCCGTCGGATGATCCTAGGGTTAACCACAACCATTCAATAAAGATAGGGTGACACCTCAGCCCTAGTGACTCAGCACTAAGTCACAAAATCATCACCTTTCATATCTGCCCGGCGGTGCAGGTCGACCCCTAGGTCGACCTGTAGGGGGGAGGTCGACACTAGAGTCGACCCCCTAGTCGACCTGGGTCCTGGGCGGGAATTTTCCTGCCCAGCCCCCTTCTGACTTTTGTTTTTAATTTGAATTTATTTGAATTTTCTGGAAACTTCCGACAGCCATAACTTTTTCATACGAAGTCCAATTTACGCAAATTCGGACTCTATCTCAACCAGAATTCCGAGACGAACAGAATGGCGTAACCCGTTTCCCTTAATTCTCACATTTTAATTCAAGTATTGTTTAATTCGTTACTATACCATTAACAGAAAATACAGGGTGTTACATTATCCCCTCCTTTTAGGATTTCGTCCCTGAAATCTTCAAGTCGAGAAGAACTTATATCCTACCATCCAATCACCCATCTACTCAGCCGTCAAACACAGGCGTCCATTATCCTTAAAAGATTTCTAATGCTTCATGATCATATGCATTGTGTGTGTACATGTCCTTATCTAATGCAAAATCAGGCGGTCTACTGATTTAGTTGACCTCCTTAATGCAAATTATGTCAGTGCCATGAGTCCATTATGAATGCAATTTTTCCTACTCAAGATATCCTACATGAGTGCACAATCATTCATACAAATGCAACATCTATATGATAACACATCAAGTTTCAATCCATATACCAATACATATATGCATATGCAATATGGAAGTTACTGAGCCGATCTAATACCTAGTGTGTGTGTGTGTGTGTATATACATCCACTAGTAACCACTTGCAACCATCAATCATAACATGTTTCAATTACATGTTTACATCCAAATGGGTTCCTACCTAAGGAATAAGGATAGGATCGAGGAGATATACCTAAAAAGATAGATACAAGCATAAACTTAAGGAAAAAGAGATTAAGGATGTACTGTAACGACCCAGATTTTTTGGCTATTTGATTCGAATATTTAAATTTATTTTATATATTTTATTTGAAATATTTATGGGATTCAATATCGAAATCGTTTGTTAAACGACGACTGAGCGTTTATATTTATATTTTAGATTATAAAACGAACTCGAAATAGCGCGGTAGTTCGTAAAATTGAATTTGAACTTCAATTGATTATATAGAATCCATTATAAGTCGGATTTCGGTAAAACAAGAAGCGATTGAATCTAATTGATAATATTTTTCTAATGGAAGAGAAAAATCGAGTTTTCGTATTATAGATTTTATTTTACGTCCAAGTCAAATTTCGAAATAGTCGCTGTGAAATCGTTTATACGCCATAACGATTTATTTAAATATAATTAAACATTGACTTCGAATGTGGACAAATGCTTTGAGACGTAGTTATAATTTAATTTTTAGAATTTTTCTGTAATTTTTATTTCGCAAAATAAGCAAATTTTTATTTGGAGTGTTTCGCACCCTATATCAACATTTTGAGATATCACAATATAAGTTAATCTACCGACATTATTATATATTAGTGATCGTGGCGAAATACTGAACGCGATGGTATATTTATTTCTGTCGGTGGCAAGTCATACGAGGACGAAGTTGTATATAACTGGAGTTGTCAAAATCTTTGAATAAACTATTACAAAATCTTTTATAAAGTCGTCCATATCTCTGAAAATCCCCTAAATCTCTCGTGAGGTCCTTATCAACTCTCAAAACAGCTTGTGCAATACACGAAAAACGAAAATTTCAGGCCTAAGTAAAGGGAATAGCAAACCTACCCTACGAACCGTCTTTAATATATAACATGCAGATGCCCTGCTGTGAAAGCCAAACGTGACGGCCAAACTGTAGTACACCCCTGTCTTTTCTTTCAACTTAAGTGAACCGTGCCGACAAAGTTTCGCCTCGAGAATCCCAGGCATACAGCTAATCCACCTACCCTATGTTCACAGACGTGCCCCCCAAACTTCTAAACCGTGCTGCCCACGATGCTCCCCCTATAAATACTGCATTCTCCCATTTCTTTCAGGATAACAAAATGAAAACAAATTATAAAAAAAAAAGAAGTCCTCATTCCCTTTTGTTTTTTTCTCTTTCACAACAGCTCCGTCCTCCTTAAAAAGGGAAACAACCACCTTTCAGTCTCTAAAGCTCGCGGCAGTGAAGGCTTCGCACCTGATATCAGTGCGTTAAAGACTGGACTGGGCACTTAATGGTAGCACGCCTGGATTTGGGGTTCATGCAAGATCCGTAGAACACAGGAGGCGTTGAGGAGAGACGTGGAGTAGCAGATGGAGCTGATGCATGAAAAAAAAAAAAAAAAATTAAATCGAATTGCCTGGAAAAGCAAATGGAGGCGGAAGCACTTCCATGCAAACTGTAGACAAAAAAAATATGGGAGGGTTGGACGTAATATTGTGTGGAGAAGGGGAAAAGCGGTCAAGGAAATACATGGCCACGTTGGGGGATAGACAACTCAAAAAGAAAAGGAAAAGGAAGAACTATGGGAGGTGATCACGTGATGGACAGTCAAGGTGGGCTTCATACGTTTTGAGCGCTACGAATAATAATAAAAAAAAAAAAAAAAAAGGAGAAAATGCGGTGGTACCCGTACTGATGGGCTAAGGGATTGAGTGGCAAAAGGAGCAGGCTCACGTTGGAAGTTAAGGGATGATTGGACCCTTGCCTTCAAAATGCATGCGGTTATGTTCGTGGATGCTGAAAGGATCAGCACTGGATTGAAGGAAAAAAAATCAGAGTAATTAGCTTTTATTTATTTATTAATTGGTTAAAGAATAGATTATTGGTTTAAATTAGTTAAGCTTATAATAGTATTACGTGAAGCAGGAAAGGCGAAGAACGGGATGAACAATTTTAATCCGAGCTGTTCAAATGTAGTAGATCGAAGAAAGGAAATTATCGGTTGCTGACGGTAAACTTAAATGTAATTAGTTCAACTTAAATATTGATTACGAAAATTATTTAATTAAATGAATTAAACTTATAATTGGTATAATTCGTGTCAATATTATTAGAATTGGATGAAATCAGAAACAGTGGAATCACAGTGAAAAATGCTACGCCGTTGTGCTGATTCAGAAAGAAACAGGAACAACGAGGACCGTCTATCGTAAAGGAAAAGGTGAGTTTATTCTCACACATTTCTGAAATACTTGGATGTGTTAAATTCATATAATTAAATTGGTTGATTGGTTGCCTTGGATGCCTATGGTTGCTTTAACGATTGACGTTAATTATATTATCGTTGCTAAAATATCTCTATGTACTGATATGAAAGATTTTAATGGTCTGTGTTGCAGGGAAGAACAGGTAGGAGGAACCAAACCGGTTCCTCAAACATTTAATATGATGTTATTTTATATTTTATATGAACTGTTTGAGACCAGTTGGCTTTAAAACCCTGTTGGTTGTTGTTGTGGTTGCGCTTGAATCAATACACGGTATTGATTATAAAAATTAGCAGACGGCCTAGGGATACACTATTTATAAAGATCGATTCACCGTGAGGTGAATCGCTGGAAACAAAGTTAGGGAATTTATTTTATAACCGAAAATATATTTTTAAATATATTGTTTTAAATATATAGTTCTAAAAAGAAAATAAACTGACAATATCTATATATTGATTGGTTTAACCAGGAATTTACATTTTCGTACCAAATCTACCGTGCGCAAAGCACGTGCTTATTAAGTTATTTGTAAATGATTGTATTTCACGAATTCAAGTGGCCAGATTTGACGTAACAATTAGAATGGGTTTATATTGTTTGGAATCAAAGTGAATAAAATTATTTATATTGATTAATTGTTAAATGACAAGATCAATAAAGATTGATTACGTTTAAAGTTGAACAGTTAGCGACGTTAACTGGAATTCTTCATTTAATTAGTCCACTAATTTAATATGGATAGTTAATGGTAACACCAACCATGTTATTTTGATGGCAAAGTTGAAGGATGATTTTTATTTATTTAATAATAATCAAATGGGATTACTTAAATAAATTAGTTTTGGTGATCAATTTAAATGGGAAACCAAAACGTAAACACAAATTTCGATTAGAGTAGCTAAACGGGATAAATTAGAATGATGCAATCTAGAACTACTCTTTTAAAGAAGAGATGATATTTCAAAGACGGAATTAAATAGGATTTGGGCGATATGGGGGATAAGTACCAGTTTTGTATTACAACTGATATTATCTTAAGATAAGAACGTTGTTGATTAAGGTCTGAGAGGTAATTAAAATACCCCAACTTGAACAACTTCGTGATTATCAAAGGATGATATTAGTCGTAGTGGTGAAGATGTTAGAGTAAAATATTTTGGGAAATAACAGTGTAACGTTATTTGAAGGACTTGAATATATATATAATAAGATGTCGATCTAAAGGGAAATAAAAGGGCTTGATGTTATGAAATGGTATTTCCGTGACAAAGGAAATAAAAAGAAGATTTGTGAAATATAACGGTATTTTCAAAATTAAGAAATGAGATTTAACTGGGTTTATCCTAAAAGAATAAGTGGTGGTTTTGGTATTCAAATAATGAAGCCAAGGAAGGTGTCATAATAATTATTTTACGAATGATAAGTAATTCGATAAGATAATAAGAAATGTTATGGCCAAGTGATGCTGTGTATAAACCAATGGATCTGTTTGTTTTATGCTTGTTTATTTTGATAGTTAAATAACCGACTATCAAAATCTGACCCAACGTTATTGGTACGGGAAGACCGGGATCGAATTTATATTCGAAACCATTCCGACCAATGAATACGAATACGTCGAAGACGCTGATCGAGGTGGAGCAAATTGAAGACCGTAGATCTTCATGAGACGGAAGGATTACTTACAATCTCTGGCTGATCCCTAGAGATATACTGTGACTCTGTCGTGATTGGAATTTATGGGTTGCAAGGACTTCTCGCTGCTGATCCATGGGGTGATTCCTGTATTGGATGCAGTAGGAGGGTGCCTTCGGTTCATCCTGTTCCTGGATGACGTGTATGGACGATGTGAATGGTGGCCAGATGTTTCAAGAGTCGATTATAGCCTCAAGCCTCATCAACCGGGAAAAAGACAAAAATCGGGCAGGCAGCATGGCTATGTGGGTCGCACCCATTAGGGTGTATTGTCACCATCTAGAGGATATTCATATTTGTTACTTCTTTTCGTTTCTGTATCTCCCGGGGATTTCGGTGGTCGCGACAAAAAGCCGAAAGGGTGACAATATATTCGATACACTCAAGCGAAATGAGTGGTCGGTCATGTGTGGGCCGGGTTGCAAGACGTTCTTGTTGAACCCAGTGTATTCGTCTCTAGAGGTACACTAGCGGCAGGTGGTCCCATACCTTGTCATAGTTGGAAATCCAATCTCCAATAAGCGCCTGCGGTTTTGATTGTATACTATATGCGTGGAGCGTGAGATGCAAGCGTTCTGCTAGATTCTATTTACTTGTATTTAGACACTATGATAATATCAGATGAAGATATTGATTTCAAAACGATTTGGGTTATAGTAAGGTATAAACCGTCCGTGTTTATGTGTGGACTGGTCTTACTATTATCCTTTTGTTTCAAAAGGATTTCAAAGTTAAACAAGTTGGTTGCTGTATGAATTTATCACTGAAAGTATTTCAGACTGACCTGGTGAATTTTGTTTTAAATCAAATGTGCTCGGGTCAGACCGAGTATATTTACAGGTTAGATTTCGCTTGGAGCTTCAGAGAAGAGGGGTTGAAGTCGAAACGTATTCCAGATATATACTGGTACTAGTTTATTTCCGCTGTGTGTTGTATTGATCTGAATGTATACTCTGATGTTGTAATATACAATTCTTTGATAAAGTATTATTGATTATTATATTTTATCCATTCCGCTGTGAGACTCTGATCTTCTTATTCTTCTATTCTAATAGTTCTTTCTTTCTTTCCTCACCCTCTAACTTCTTTCTATTAGCTTTCTGGGTTTTCGGTACTTGAGTTTGGACACGGGACGTGTTAGTGTCTGGATTTGAGTGTCGAAATTCCCGGGTCGCTACAGTTGGTATCAGAGCAATGGTTTAGGAATAACCTTGGCTCTGTGGCGTGTGACTCGATAGAGATTGGGCTAGTAATACCCTAAATCGAGTTGAGTGTATATAAATACGAGAGCGCGTATTTGTAATTTGAATATAAAAGTATTTTTATATTGTTTCGACCCAAAATATTTTATAAAAAGGTAAAATTTATATTTTTCTCAAATTATTGTTTAATTCAAAACATGTATAAAATTGGAAAACATTTCAAATATGAAATTTGATATAGGATTAAATAAGTCAGAATTTAACTTAAATTAAGTTAAATATGGGATAATTTGATTTGATTGTATATTGTTTGATTTATTGAATGTTAGTTGGTTAAATCAAATTTGACAACGCTTTAAGAAGAAATATAATGAATTTGAAGAAAGGGAATAAATCCCAGTATAATGAATTTGAAATAATTTGGTTGGTTGGTATTTGGGTGTTGGGTTGGTTGGATAAAATTCATCAACCAGATCAATGAAGAAGTTGAATAGAATAATCTGGGGTTGTTATTTGCATTATAAATTGAGTTAAGTGCAGATTTTAGAAGGCGATGGAATTGATTTGGTTACGAATTTGAAGTACAAGTTGGAAAACGAAGAGCAGTTACTTGGTTTGCTTTGAAATTGGAATCGAGTTGCCCGACAAAAAGGTAAACCTTAATATTATTGATTGGGCATTTGAATTTATATCCGAGATGGGTAGCCGCTTGGCTTTGTTTTCTTTGGATCAATATGAGAGGCCGAGAGTGCCATTTGTAGTTGTTTGCATCGAACAATACAGAAGAGGTGCTGGCGAATTTCTCATAAATTTTTGGAATTTAGAAAACATTTTTGATAATACTTTAAAGGAATTATTTTGTAAATAATCAAGCTCTGAGCATTCTTTTTACCTAGCAATTTCGAGGACGAAATTTATTTAAGGGGGGAAGAATGTAACGACCCAGATTTTTTGGCTATTTGATTCGAATATTTAAATTTATTTTATATATTTTATTTGAAATATTTATGGGATTCAATATCGAAATCGTTTGTTAAACGACGACTGAGCGTTTATATTTATATTTTAGATTATAAAACGAACTCGAAATAGCGCGGTAGTTCGTAAAATTGAATTTGAACTTCAATTGATTATATAGAATCCATTATAAGTCGGATTTCGGTAAAACAAGAAGCGATTGAATCTAATTGATAATATTTTTCTAATGGAAGAGAAAAATCGAGTTTTCGTATTATAGATTTTATTTTACGTCCAAGTCAAATTTCGAAATAGTCGCTGTGAAATCGTTTATACGCCATAACGATTTATTTAAATATAATTAAACATTGACTTCGAATGTGGACAAATGCTTTGAGACGTAGTTATAATTTAATTTTTAGAATTTTTCTGTAATTTTTATTTCGCAAAATAAGCAAATTTTTATTTGGAGTGTTTCGCACCCTATATCAACATTTTGAGATATCACAATATAAGTTAATCTACCGACATTATTATATATTAGTGATCGTGGCGAAATACTGAACGCGATGGTATATTTATTTCTGTCGGTGGCAAGTCATACGAGGACGAAGTTGTATATAACTGGAGTTGTCAAAATCTTTGAATAAACTATTACAAAATCTTTTATAAAGTCGTCCATATCTCTGAAAATCCCCTAAATCTCTCGTGAGGTCCTTATCAACTCTCAAAACAGCTTGTGCAATACACGAAAAACGAAAATTTCAGGCCTAAGTAAAGGGAATAGCAAACCTACCCTACGAACCGTCTTTAATATATAACATGCAGATGCCCTGCTGTGAAAGCCAAACGTGACGGCCAAACTGTAGTACACCCCTGTCTTTTCTTTCAACTTAAGTGAACCGTGCCGACAAAGTTTCGCCTCGAGAATCCCAGGCATACAGCTAATCCACCTACCCTATGTTCACAGACGTGCCCCCCAAACTTCTAAACCGTGCTGCCCACGATGCTCCCCCTATAAATACTGCATTCTCCCATTTCTTTCAGGATAACAAAATGAAAACAAATTATAAAAAAAAAAGAAGTCCTCATTCCCTTTTGTTTTTTTCTCTTTCACAACAGCTCCGTCCTCCTTAAAAAGGGAAACAACCACCTTTCAGTCTCTAAAGCTCGCGGCAGTGAAGGCTTCGCACCTGATATCAGTGCGTTAAAGACTGGACTGGGCACTTAATGGTAGCACGCCTGGATTTGGGGTTCATGCAAGATCCGTAGAACACAGGAGGCGTTGAGGAGAGACGTGGAGTAGCAGATGGAGCTGATGCATGAAAAAAAAAAAAAAATTAAATCGAATTGCCTGGAAAAGCAAATGGAGGCGGAAGCACTTCCATGCAAACTGTAGACAAAAAAAATATGGGAGGGTTGGACGTAATATTGTGTGGAGAAGGGGAAAAGCGGTCAAGGAAATACATGGCCACGTTGGGGGATAGACAACTCAAAAAGAAAAGGAAAAGGAAGAACTATGGGAGGTGATCACGTGATGGACAGTCAAGGTGGGCTTCATACGTTTTGAGCGCTACGAATAATAATAAAAAAAAAAAAAGAAAAAAAAAGGAGAAAATGCGGTGGTACCCGTACTGATGGGCTAAGGGATTGAGTGGCAAAAGGAGCAGGCTCACGTTGGAAGTTAAGGGATGATTGGACCCTTGCCTTCAAAATGCATGCGGTTATGTTCGTGGATGCTGAAAGGATCAGCACTGGATTGAAGGAAAAAAAATCAGAGTAATTAGCTTTTATTTATTTATTAATTGGTTAAAGAATAGATTATTGGTTTAAATTAGTTAAGCTTATAATAGTATTACGTGAAGCAGGAAAGGCGAAGAACGGGATGAACAATTTTAATCCGAGCTGTTCAAATGTAGTAGATCGAAGAAAGGAAATTATCGGTTGCTGACGGTAAAATTAAATGTAATTAGTTCAACTTAAATATTGATTACGAAAATTATTTAATTAAATGAATTAAACTTATAATTGGTATAATTCGTGTCAATATTATTAGAATTGGATGAAATCAGAAACAGTGGAATCACAGTGAAAAATGCTACGCCGTTGTGCTGATTCAGAAAGAAACAGGAACAACGAGGACCGTCTATCGTAAAGGAAAAGGTGAGTTTATTCTCACACATTTCTGAAATACTTGGATGTGTTAAATTCATATAATTAAATTGGTTGATTGGTTGCCTTGGATGCCTATGGTTGCTTTAACGATTGACGTTAATTATATTATCGTTGCTAAAATATCTCTATGTACTGATATGAAAGATTTTAATGGTCTGTGTTGCAGGGAAGAACAGGTAGGAGGAACCAAACCGGTTCCTCAAACATTTAATATGATGTTATTTTATATTTTATATGAACTGTTTGAGACCAGTTGGCTTTAAAACCCTGTTGGTTGTTGTTGTGGTTGCGCTTGAATCAATACACGGTATTGATTATAAAAATTAGCAGACGGCCTAGGGATACACTATTTATAAAGATCGATTCACCGTGAGGTGAATCGCTGGAAACAAAGTTAGGGAATTTATTTTATAACCGAAAATATATTTTTAAATATATTGTTTTAAATATATAGTTCTAAAAAGAAAATAAACTGACAATATCTATATATTGATTGGTTTAACCAGGAATTTACATTTTCGTACCAAATCTACCGTGCGCAAAGCACGTGCTTATTAAGTTATTTGTAAATGATTGTATTTCACGAATTCAAGTGGCCAGATTTGACGTAACAATTAGAATGGGTTTATATTGTTTGGAATCAAAGTGAATAAAATTATTTATATTGATTAATTGTTAAATGACAAGATCAATAAAGATTGATTACGTTTAAAGTTGAACAGTTAGCGACGTTAACTGGAATTCTTCATTTAATTAGTCCACTAATTTAATATGGATAGTTAATGGTAACACCAACCATGTTATTTTGATGGCAAAGTTGAAGGATGATTTTTATTTATTTAATAATAATCAAATGGGATTACTTAAATAAATTAGTTTTGGTGATCAATTTAAATGGGAAACCAAAACGTAAACACAAATTTCGATTAGAGTAGCTAAACGGGATAAATTAGAATGATGCAATCTAGAACTACTCTTTTAAAGAAGAGATGATATTTCAAAGACGGAATTAAATAGGATTTGGGCGATATGGGGGATAAGTACCAGTTTTGTATTACAACTGATATTATCTTAAGATAAGAACGTTGTTGATTAAGGTCTGAGAGGTAATTAAAATACCCCAACTTGAACAACTTCGTGATTATCAAAGGATGATATTAGTCGTAGTGGTGAAGATGTTAGAGTAAAATATTTTGGGAAATAACAGTGTAACGTTATTTGAAGGACTTGAATATATATATAATAAGATGTCGATCTAAAGGGAAATAAAAGGGCTTGATGTTATGAAATGGTATTTCCGTGACAAAGGAAATAAAAAGAAGATTTGTGAAATATAACGGTATTTTCAAAATTAAGAAATGAGATTTAACTGGGTTTATCCTAAAAGAATAAGTGGTGGTTTTGGTATTCAAATAATGAAGCCAAGGAAGGTGTCATAATAATTATTTTACGAATGATAAGTAATTCGATAAGATAATAAGAAATGTTATGGCCAAGTGATGCTGTGTATAAACCAATGGATCTGTTTGTTTTATGCTTGTTTATTTTGATAGTTAAATAACCGACTATCAAAATCTGACCCAACGTTATTGGTACGGGAAGACCGGGATCGAATTTATATTCGAAACCATTCCGACCAATGAATACGAATACGTCGAAGACGCTGATCGAGGTGGAGCAAATTGAAGACCGTAGATCTTCATGAGACGGAAGGATTACTTACAATCTCTGGCTGATCCCTAGAGATATACTGTGACTCTGTCGTGATTGGAATTTATGGGTTGCAAGGACTTCTCGCTGCTGATCCATGGGGTGATTCCTGTATTGGATGCAGTAGGAGGGTGCCTTCGGTTCATCCTGTTCCTGGATGACGTGTATGGACGATGTGAATGGTGGCCAGATGTTTCAAGAGTCGATTATAGCCTCAAGCCTCATCAACCGGGAAAAAGACAAAAATCGGGCAGGCAGCATGGCTATGTGGGTCGCACCCATTAGGGTGTATTGTCACCATCTAGAGGATATTCATATTTGTTACTTCTTTTCGTTTCTGTATCTCCCGGGGATTTCGGTGGTCGCGACAAAAAGCCGAAAGGGTGACAATATATTCGATACACTCAAGCGAAATGAGTGGTCGGTCATGTGTGGGCCGGGTTGCAAGACGTTCTTGTTGAACCCAGTGTATTCGTCTCTAGAGGTACACTAGCGGCAGGTGGTCCCATACCTTGTCATAGTTGGAAATCCAATCTCCAATAAGCGCCTGCGGTTTTGATTGTATACTATATGCGTGGAGCGTGAGATGCAAGCGTTCTGCTAGATTCTATTTACTTGTATTTAGACACTATGATAATATCAGATGAAGATATTGATTTCAAAACGATTTGGGTTATAGTAAGGTATAAACCGTCCGTGTTTATGTGTGGACTGGTCTTACTATTATCCTTTTGTTTCAAAAGGATTTCAAAGTTAAACAAGTTGGTTGCTGTATGAATTTATCACTGAAAGTATTTCAGACTGACCTGGTGAATTTTGTTTTAAATCAAATGTGCTCGGGTCAGACCGAGTATATTTACAGGTTAGATTTCGCTTGGAGCTTCAGAGAAGAGGGGTTGAAGTCGAAACGTATTCCAGATATATACTGGTACTAGTTTATTTCCGCTGTGTGTTGTATTGATCTGAATGTATACTCTGATGTTGTAATATACAATTCTTTGATAAAGTATTATTGATTATTATATTTTATCCATTCCGCTGTGAGACTCTGATCTTCTTATTCTTCTATTCTAATAGTTCTTTCTTTCTTTCCTCACCCTCTAACTTCTTTCTATTAGCTTTCTGGGTTTTCGGTACTTGAGTTTGGACACGGGACGTGTTAGTGTCTGGATTTGAGTGTCGAAATTCCCGGGTCGCTACAGTTGGTATCAGAGCAATGGTTTAGGAATAACCTTGGCTCTGTGGCGTGTGACTCGATAGAGATTGGGCTAGTAATACCCTAAATCGAGTTGAGTGTATATAAATACGAGAGCGCGTATTTGTAATTTGAATATAAAAGTATTTTTATATTGTTTCGACCCAAAATATTTTATAAAAAGGTAAAATTTATATTTTTCTCAAATTATTGTTTAATTCAAAACATGTATAAAATTGGAAAACATTTCAAATATGAAATTTGATATAGGATTAAATAAGTCAGAATTTAACTTAAATTAAGTTAAATATGGGATAATTTGATTTGATTGTATATTGTTTGATTTATTGAATGTTAGTTGGTTAAATCAAATTTGACAACGCTTTAAGAAGAAATATAATGAATTTGAAGAAAGGGAATAAATCCCAGTATAATGAATTTGAAATAATTTGGTTGGTTGGTATTTGGGTGTTGGGTTGGTTGGATAAAATTCATCAACCAGATCAATGAAGAAGTTGAATAGAATAATCTGGGGTTGTTATTTGCATTATAAATTGAGTTAAGTGCAGATTTTAGAAGGCGATGGAATTGATTTGGTTACGAATTTGAAGTACAAGTTGGAAAACGAAGAGCAGTTACTTGGTTTGCTTTGAAATTGGAATCGAGTTGCCCGACAAAAAGGTAAACCTTAATATTATTGATTGGGCATTTGAATTTATATCCGAGATGGGTAGCCGCTTGGCTTTGTTTTCTTTGGATCAATATGAGAGGCCGAGAGTGCCATTTGTAGTTGTTTGCATCGAACAATACAGAAGAGGTGCTGGCGAATTTCTCATAAATTTTTGGAATTTAGAAAACATTTTTGATAATACTTTAAAGGAATTATTTTGTAAATAATCAAGCTCTGAGCATTCTTTTTACCTAGCAATTTCGAGGACGAAATTTATTTAAGGGGGGAAGAATGTAACGACCCAGATTTTTTGGCTATTTGATTCGAATATTTAAATTTATTTTATATATTTTATTTGAAATATTTATGGGATTCAATATCGAAATCGTTTGTTAAACGACGACTGAGCGTTTATATTTATATTTTAGATTATAAAACGAACTCGAAATAGCGCGGTAGTTCGTAAAATTGAATTTGAACTTCAATTGATTATATAGAATCCATTATAAGTCGGATTTCGGTAAAACAAGAAGCGATTGAATCTAATTGATAATATTTTTCTAATGGAAGAGAAAAATCGAGTTTTCGTATTATAGATTTTATTTTACGTCCAAGTCAAATTTCGAAATAGTCGCTGTGAAATCGTTTATACGCCATAACGATTTATTTAAATATAATTAAACATTGACTTCGAATGTGGACAAATGCTTTGAGACGTAGTTATAATTTAATTTTTAGAATTTTTCTGTAATTTTTATTTCGCAAAATAAGCAAATTTTTATTTGGAGTGTTTCGCACCCTATATCAACATTTTGAGATATCACAATATAAGTTAATCTACCGACATTATTATATATTAGTGATCGTGGCGAAATACTGAACGCGATGGTATATTTATTTCTGTCGGTGGCAAGTCATACGAGGACGAAGTTGTATATAACTGGAGTTGTCAAAATCTTTGAATAAACTATTACAAAATCTTTTATAAAGTCGTCCATATCTCTGAAAATCCCCTAAATCTCTCGTGAGGTCCTTATCAACTCTCAAAACAGCTTGTGCAATACACGAAAAACGAAAATTTCAGGCCTAAGTAAAGGGAATAGCAAACCTACCCTACGAACCGTCTTTAATATATAACATGCAGATGCCCTGCTGTGAAAGCCAAACGTGACGGCCAAACTGTAGTACACCCCTGTCTTTTCTTTCAACTTAAGTGAACCGTGCCGACAAAGTTTCGCCTCGAGAATCCCAGGCATACAGCTAATCCACCTACCCTATGTTCACAGACGTGCCCCCCAAACTTCTAAACCGTGCTGCCCACGATGCTCCCCCTATAAATACTGCATTCTCCCATTTCTTTCAGGATAACAAAATGAAAACAAATTATAAAAAAAAAGAAGTCCTCATTCCCTTTTGTTTTTTTCTCTTTCACAACAGCTCCGTCCTCCTTAAAAAGGGAAACAACCACCTTTCAGTCTCTAAAGCTCGCGGCAGTGAAGGCTTCGCACCTGATATCAGTGCGTTAAAGACTGGACTGGGCACTTAATGGTAGCACGCCTGGATTTGGGGTTCATGCAAGATCCGTAGAACACAGGAGGCGTTGAGGAGAGACGTGGAGTAGCAGATGGAGCTGATGCATGAAAAAAAAAAAAAATTAAATCGAATTGCCTGGAAAAGCAAATGGAGGCGGAAGCACTTCCATGCAAACTGTAGACAAAAAAAATATGGGAGGGTTGGACGTAATATTGTGTGGAGAAGGGGAAAAGCGGTCAAGGAAATACATGGCCACGTTGGGGGATAGACAACTCAAAAAGAAAAGGAAAAGGAAGAACTATGGGAGGTGATCACGTGATGGACAGTCAAGGTGGGCTTCATACGTTTTGAGCGCTACGAATAATAATAAAAAAAAAAAAGAAAAAAAAAGGAGAAAATGCGGTGGTACCCGTACTGATGGGCTAAGGGATTGAGTGGCAAAAGGAGCAGGCTCACGTTGGAAGTTAAGGGATGATTGGACCCTTGCCTTCAAAATGCATGCGGTTATGTTCGTGGATGCTGAAAGGATCAGCACTGGATTGAAGGAAAAAAAATCAGAGTAATTAGCTTTTATTTATTTATTAATTGGTTAAAGAATAGATTATTGGTTTAAATTAGTTAAGCTTATAATAGTATTACGTGAAGCAGGAAAGGCGAAGAACGGGATGAACAATTTTAATCCGAGCTGTTCAAATGTAGTAGATCGAAGAAAGGAAATTATCGGTTGCTGACGGTAAACTTAAATGTAATTAGTTCAACTTAAATATTGATTACGAAAATTATTTAATTAAATGAATTAAACTTATAATTGGTATAATTCGTGTCAATATTATTAGAATTGGATGAAATCAGAAACAGTGGAATCACAGTGAAAAATGCTACGCCGTTGTGCTGATTCAGAAAGAAACAGGAACAACGAGGACCGTCTATCGTAAAGGAAAAGGTGAGTTTATTCTCACACATTTCTGAAATACTTGGATGTGTTAAATTCATATAATTAAATTGGTTGATTGGTTGCCTTGGATGCCTATGGTTGCTTTAACGATTGACGTTAATTATATTATCGTTGCTAAAATATCTCTATGTACTGATATGAAAGATTTTAATGGTCTGTGTTGCAGGGAAGAACAGGTAGGAGGAACCAAACCGGTTCCTCAAACATTTAATATGATGTTATTTTATATTTTATATGAACTGTTTGAGACCAGTTGGCTTTAAAACCCTGTTGGTTGTTGTTGTGGTTGCGCTTGAATCAATACACGGTATTGATTATAAAAATTAGCAGACGGCCTAGGGATACACTATTTATAAAGATCGATTCACCGTGAGGTGAATCGCTGGAAACAAAGTTAGGGAATTTATTTTATAACCGAAAATATATTTTTAAATATATTGTTTTAAATATATAGTTCTAAAAAGAAAATAAACTGACAATATCTATATATTGATTGGTTTAACCAGGAATTTACATTTTCGTACCAAATCTACCGTGCGCAAAGCACGTGCTTATTAAGTTATTTGTAAATGATTGTATTTCACGAATTCAAGTGGCCAGATTTGACGTAACAATTAGAATGGGTTTATATTGTTTGGAATCAAAGTGAATAAAATTATTTATATTGATTAATTGTTAAATGACAAGATCAATAAAGATTGATTACGTTTAAAGTTGAACAGTTAGCGACGTTAACTGGAATTCTTCATTTAATTAGTCCACTAATTTAATATGGATAGTTAATGGTAACACCAACCATGTTATTTTGATGGCAAAGTTGAAGGATGATTTTTATTTATTTAATAATAATCAAATGGGATTACTTAAATAAATTAGTTTTGGTGATCAATTTAAATGGGAAACCAAAACGTAAACACAAATTTCGATTAGAGTAGCTAAACGGGATAAATTAGAATGATGCAATCTAGAACTACTCTTTTAAAGAAGAGATGATATTTCAAAGACGGAATTAAATAGGATTTGGGCGATATGGGGGATAAGTACCAGTTTTGTATTACAACTGATATTATCTTAAGATAAGAACGTTGTTGATTAAGGTCTGAGAGGTAATTAAAATACCCCAACTTGAACAACTTCGTGATTATCAAAGGATGATATTAGTCGTAGTGGTGAAGATGTTAGAGTAAAATATTTTGGGAAATAACAGTGTAACGTTATTTGAAGGACTTGAATATATATATAATAAGATGTCGATCTAAAGGGAAATAAAAGGGCTTGATGTTATGAAATGGTATTTCCGTGACAAAGGAAATAAAAAGAAGATTTGTGAAATATAACGGTATTTTCAAAATTAAGAAATGAGATTTAACTGGGTTTATCCTAAAAGAATAAGTGGTGGTTTTGGTATTCAAATAATGAAGCCAAGGAAGGTGTCATAATAATTATTTTACGAATGATAAGTAATTCGATAAGATAATAAGAAATGTTATGGCCAAGTGATGCTGTGTATAAACCAATGGATCTGTTTGTTTTATGCTTGTTTATTTTGATAGTTAAATAACCGACTATCAAAATCTGACCCAACGTTATTGGTACGGGAAGACCGGGATCGAATTTATATTCGAAACCATTCCGACCAATGAATACGAATACGTCGAAGACGCTGATCGAGGTGGAGCAAATTGAAGACCGTAGATCTTCATGAGACGGAAGGATTACTTACAATCTCTGGCTGATCCCTAGAGATATACTGTGACTCTGTCGTGATTGGAATTTATGGGTTGCAAGGACTTCTCGCTGCTGATCCATGGGGTGATTCCTGTATTGGATGCAGTAGGAGGGTGCCTTCGGTTCATCCTGTTCCTGGATGACGTGTATGGACGATGTGAATGGTGGCCAGATGTTTCAAGAGTCGATTATAGCCTCAAGCCTCATCAACCGGGAAAAAGACAAAAATCGGGCAGGCAGCATGGCTATGTGGGTCGCACCCATTAGGGTGTATTGTCACCATCTAGAGGATATTCATATTTGTTACTTCTTTTCGTTTCTGTATCTCCCGGGGATTTCGGTGGTCGCGACAAAAAGCCGAAAGGGTGACAATATATTCGATACACTCAAGCGAAATGAGTGGTCGGTCATGTGTGGGCCGGGTTGCAAGACGTTCTTGTTGAACCCAGTGTATTCGTCTCTAGAGGTACACTAGCGGCAGGTGGTCCCATACCTTGTCATAGTTGGAAATCCAATCTCCAATAAGCGCCTGCGGTTTTGATTGTATACTATATGCGTGGAGCGTGAGATGCAAGCGTTCTGCTAGATTCTATTTACTTGTATTTAGACACTATGATAATATCAGATGAAGATATTGATTTCAAAACGATTTGGGTTATAGTAAGGTATAAACCGTCCGTGTTTATGTGTGGACTGGTCTTACTATTATCCTTTTGTTTCAAAAGGATTTCAAAGTTAAACAAGTTGGTTGCTGTATGAATTTATCACTGAAAGTATTTCAGACTGACCTGGTGAATTTTGTTTTAAATCAAATGTGCTCGGGTCAGACCGAGTATATTTACAGGTTAGATTTCGCTTGGAGCTTCAGAGAAGAGGGGTTGAAGTCGAAACGTATTCCAGATATATACTGGTACTAGTTTATTTCCGCTGTGTGTTGTATTGATCTGAATGTATACTCTGATGTTGTAATATACAATTCTTTGATAAAGTATTATTGATTATTATATTTTATCCATTCCGCTGTGAGACTCTGATCTTCTTATTCTTCTATTCTAATAGTTCTTTCTTTCTTTCCTCACCCTCTAACTTCTTTCTATTAGCTTTCTGGGTTTTCGGTACTTGAGTTTGGACACGGGACGTGTTAGTGTCTGGATTTGAGTGTCGAAATTCCCGGGTCGCTACATGTACCCTCAAAAAGAAAAGGGTAGGCTGCGCGTATTCTGTCCTCAGTTTCCCAAGTCGCGTTTTCCTCGGTGTCGCTCCATTGAACTTTGACGAGCTTAACTTCACGATTGCGTATCTTTTTGACTTCTATTCCCAAGACACGGGTTGGAACTCTCCTCACAGTTGCTTCTCGTTCAACTTCAACTTCCTCTAGCATACTGGGTTCTACCACTTCCGCAGACTCGTGTAAGCATTTCCGCAGGTGAGAGACATGAAAGACATTATGAACCCCGACCAACCTTTCGGGGAGTTGTACCATATAAGCCATCTTCCCAATTTTCTCGATGATAGGGAATGACCCTACAAATCTTGGTGCTAACTTTCCTGTGGATCCAAAGCGAACGACGTTCCTCAAAGGAGATACTTTAAGGAACACCTTGTCTCCAACTTCGGACTCAAGGTCGGTTCTTCTTTTGTCTGCGTTGGACTTCTGTCTATCTTGGGCAGTCTCCATTCTTCTTCGTATCAAGTCTATTTTCTCTGAAGTTTCCCTAATCATGCCTGGTCCAAGAATGAGCTTGTCTGTGGACTCCCACCAGCAGGTTGGTGACCTGCACGGTCTTCCATATAAAGCTTCGAAAGGCGTCATGCCGTTGGTGGCTTGGTAGCTGTTGTTGTAAGTGATTTCCACCAAAGGTAGATGATCCCCCCATGTACCTCCGAAGTCAATAATGCATAATCTCAAGAGGTCTTCTAATACTCTGTTGGCTCTTTCCGTCTAGCCATCGGTTTGAGGGTGATAGGCCGTGTTTAAGCATAACTGTGTGCCTACAGCCTCTTGTAAACTCTTCCAAAACTCACTCATGAAGATAAGGTCTCGATCACTCACTATGCTGGAGGGTATCCCATGGAGTCGAACTATCTCTTTAAAATATATAGATGCTAGAGATGAGGCAGTCCTTCTACTCTTGACGGGTATAAAGTGGGCGCTTTTTGTGAGCCTATCCTCTATTACCCAAATGCTGGTATTGCCCCTTCTTGACCTAGGCAACACATCTATAAAGTTGTGACGGCAAGGAATTTCGCTCGGTCCGAACCAGTCGCTAAACCGACCCAGACCGTTCGAAACGCCCTATCGTTGAGAACACGACAAATCAGAATGCATACAGAAGAACATTTCATTGTATATAACAACAATGCATCAGATACAAGAATATACAGAGTATAAACAAATGAATATTACACAGAAATATCAGAGATTTAAATTACATTTAAATACATAGCAGCGGAAAATAATACAATACACAACTAGAAGGAGATATACGGATACAAAGCTTTCCGGATATCGTTCCAGCTGTAAACCAGGATCCTGTGAATATAAATCTGCAAAACCAAAACTACTAGCTGCCCGTGTCGAAAATAGGGGCACCCAGAGTTTAGGTTAAAACAATAAACTCCAGGTCAGTCATGTGACTGGTGTGAGAACTAAAACAGTTAATCTTTATTTTAAATCATTAGGTAAATCAAGGGACCACGCCGTATAACACGGAACGGGTTTCCTCCCAAGAATACCAGTGCATAAAACAAACAGCGCAATGCTAAATAAAGAAAAATGAAGCTGTTATAAGACCCAGGTCCCATCACACAATGCAACGCAGCCGAGGATAGGGTTTTCCCTTATAACAGCCAAAGAATGCTTGATACGTTTAAAACAAATCATTTGATACTATTATAAGTGCATAGTGCATAAAACAACTTCAAATCATAAGTATCAATCATAGGCGGCATGAGCGCCCCATCCCACTATGTCACCATATATAGGTTATACAATCAAAATCGCAAAGTCACGTATTTGGAAATTGGGTTTCCAACTATGAACCGAGGCTAGGGGCAAGATCCTCTACCGATTCGAGACTGCCTAGCCCGAGTCTCAGGCAAGCGCGCAGGCAAGCCTTGGATCGTCAGGGCCGGTCCACACGGAGTGGATTAAAATGCCTGAGCACTACGTTTCGCCGCCCTTTGGGGCGTAAGCGAGCCAACGAATGACTCCATCGGACCCGGATCGTCCGATCTAACCGAGGCGCCTCGCAACAGCAACAACCACATAAGTCAAACTCGTCAGGGCGTGTAAAACCACTGACGCCACTTCTAGCTAGGAGGAAACGCAGGCCCTCCCTGAGGTTCGTCTCCCGTTTTTTGGTTCATACCTGGTGTGAAACACGCGAGGTAAACGTTACACAAAGCTACGCCACAAAGGCCGTGCTTTGATCATCACCACAAGACTTTGCTTTTCAACAGAAGCCTTGATCATTTGCATCTTAGCATGCCACACAGGCAAACCATCCTATGCAACCGATATCAGTCACACAGAATGAAATCCGATGTCAGACACACAGTCCATTTACAAGTCCGTCCTGGGTCTGAACGAAACCGGAGGCACCTAGTACCCCGCATATCCATCGATCTCCAAGTACGTCTGGACGATCACTAACTGTTTCCATCTTCTTGGGTGTACAGCCCAATCAAGATCATCAGTAATTACCCAAACGACGTGAAGACCTCCGGTATTCGACCATCGTCTTCATCTTCGACTTATCGTCGTATCAGTTATTCAGAATGGGATAAACCCGGTCTTTCCGAATAACTCGCGTATATTTAAATAAGTGTTACACAAACACAACATACGCCTCATTCCAATTCATTAGTCACTAACCGTAAATTAATCAAGAGAATAACTTCCCAAATATTAACCCCGAAGGCCGAAACCAACATCAGATCAATATCCAGAAAACCATTCTGCTTGGCCAACCGACAGTTAGTTTCTAAATTTCACGTTCATAGGGAAAGGTTCCCATAAATTTTATCAAAGATAAATTCCTTGAATTTATTCTTTAATCTACTTTTGAATATCAATTCAAACTAGTCGGGATTAGCGAACCTTACCGAAGTAATCATTTGTTTTAATTTCCCAATCCCAACCTATTCATCCCATGAAGTAAAACTGGTTATACTTCATATCTAACACCACGGTGTTATCGGTAAATTCAATTACCATTTCACGTTCAAATCTAATTAAAGATTTAACTATCGCCTGGAGCAAAACTGGTGATACTCCATTTTCGATCTTTTCAATCTAATTAAAGATTCATTAAAACTCCACTTAGTTTTAATCTTTGACTGGGTTAAAGAATCAGTGTCATTTAAAAACACGGTTCACGATAAACCCAAAATCACATTCATTAATCATCAGGTTAAAGAACGAGTGTTATTTAAAACACTGTTCACGATAAACCCAAAAATCATTCCATTAATTATCGGGTTAAAGAACAAGTGTTATTTAAAACACTGTTCACGATAAACCCAAAAATCAATACCAATTCAATTCCAATTAAATATCATTTAATTGGTACACTTCATTAAATCTAAATAAAAAGATTTAATCTTTTCTCAACTGGGTTCAAGAACAGTGTTAGTGAAGACACCATTCACGACAAACCCAAATCACATTCGATATTAAATACAAGGCTCTGAATAGAAAATATCCCGGCTTATATTCAATATCAAATTCTACGATTAACAAATGTCGTATTGGAAATAACGATATAAACATATATCTTTCAAATTTCCAGAACAACATCTGTAAATCACGAATTTCAACATCGAAATATTCCGGAGACAATTTCGATTCAAATCCACTCCAATGCAATCATTGGAAATTTTGGTTATTTTTAAAACCCTTTTCAAATTCAATTTATTTCTTTAAAAATAAATAGAATTATATTTCTAGTTCAAAACTAGTTCATTTCGATAAAAATCCATTTTTATCTTTTCAAATATGGAGTTTTTCATCCCAAATCTTCACAAATCATTTCTTATGATTTTACACAAATTATTGCTATTTTTAATAATTTTATCAAGGCCCGTACGGTCGATTTCCATCAACGGCCATCGAACTGCACTTACAGCGACCTTTTTCGAATTTGATTTGGACATAATTCCAAATCCAACCGTTAGATTTCAAATTTCTAATATTCGTTAGAAAGCTCTTTTCGATACGAACCCAACGGTTCCGGTTTTAGGAGAATCCGACGGTCGGATCTCCTGTAATGTCCGTTTGAAATAAATGGTCGAAATTCGCGAACTGCCGCGGCGCGGCGCGTTCTATTCAGGCCATTATATTATATATATAATATATATAATATATACTTCGTCGATTTCTATTTAAAACGAATTATATAAATAGTTTTAAAATTCGTTTCAAAATCTATTTCAACTTCCATCTCAATTCAAAGCAAAATTGAATTCTTCTCTATAAATTCGTTTTAAAATTCATTTCTATTCAATTCAAATTTCAATTCAATTTGAATTCGTTTTCAATTCAATTCATTTCGAAATCGTTTTCAATTCAATTCATTTCGAAATCACTTTCAATTCAATTCACTTTGAATTCGTTTTCAATTCAATTCATTTCGAAATCACTTTCAATTCAATTCACTTTGAATTCGTTTTCAAAATCGATATAAATATCGTTCACGTCAAAATGGCGTCAATCTAATCAACACGGCTTCATATCTTTCTATTTTCAAAATAGTTGTTATTATCAAAATATTTCGTTCAACACATGACCAATCTCAATGAATGAGTACTGTCAACACATGAACTTTTATTTTATAATATTCTTTATTTTTCAAATTGGAATGAGGCCCAATCAATTACCATATAAAGTTAATTATATGGATTTTCATACAACACATGTATATAATAGCATTGAAAAATAATCAACCAAAGTGCACTACACTGTATAAGCATCAAATATAGATATCTAACGCTTATAACAGCCTGTCAATCAATCGATCGACATATTTAATCAATCAGGATGAGTGAACTTCAAATTCCACCCCAACACCCGTGTGGGGTTTCAAACAATCAAACAAATATTTTATTTGTGCAGTTGGGCGATGTGTAAAATTTATCGACCCAATCAATGTCCTTCAAATAAGTGTACATAAACAAACCGTCTGGTTTGTAAATGAATATTTATTTATTCACTTTCACTATATTCATATTCACGTTAAAAATTATATTTTTAACGATAAAACATTTTATTCCAACATATGAATTTCTATTATTCATTTACACAATAAAATGATATTTTTATTTTCTAACATATTTTAGAAAATTTCGGCGGCATAACGGCACGATACTAGAAACGGGACAAGGCCTAGCCTTATCCCCGGTCTAGTGAAGGCCCACGCCATTCACACATCAATCAAATCAATTTCATCTCACCAAACAATTCAATTCAAACAGATAATTCAACTAATCTATGCAACCAAACAAACAAGTCCATGGTCTGTGGACGATTGTGTCGGGTGCTACTAAGCACCGTCTGCATCCTAGTATATATATATATAATTAGAAAAGAAATTGAAAGGTGAGAAATTCTCACCTATAGCTATCCTAGCTCCACGGCTCTTCATTTGCAGAAGTCCTCGTCGACTCGCTTTTTATCGCTTTCGCCCGTATTCTCTACATAGGTAAAAATCGAATTTTTACTTTGGAATTTCAATATATAAAAATCGAATTTTTATTTCAAAGTTCAATATATAAAAATCGAATTTTTATTTCAAAGTTCAATATATAAAAATCGAATTTTTATTTCAAAGTTCAATATATAAAAATCGAATTTTTATTTCAAAGTTCAATATATAAAAATCGAATTTTTATTTCAAAGTTCAATATATAAAAATCGAATTTTTATTTCAACAATATAAAAGATTATATTGTTATAACTTTACAACATAACTAAAAACCAGTTTTTAAAGTAAATAAAATTCAGTTTTTAAAACAAAATAATATTCAGATTTTAAACAAAATCAAATTCAGTTTTTCAAACATTAATAAATTTCAGTTTTAAACATTCATAAATTTCAGTTTTTTTTTCCCTATTAAACAAAAATCAGTTTTACATTTTTTTTTTTAAATCTAAAATCAGTTTTACATTTTTTTAAATCTAAAATCAGTTTTACATTTCTGTTTTCAAATAAAATAAAAATAAAATAAATTAAAAAAAAACTCACAAGGGGGGTGCGCTGTCTGACTGGTGGTGGGGATTCGTCGAGGTTTGCAGATCGGAGGGGGGGGGGGTGGTCGGCTTCGTCGAGGGGGGGCTGCGCTGTCTGACTGGTGGTGGGGATTCGTCGAGGTTTGCAGATCGGAGGGGGGGGGGGGTGGTCGGCTTCGTCGAGGGGGGGGCTGCGCTGTTCTTGAACGGGGTGCTCGATTCGAAGGCGAGACAGAAGGAGAGGGCGGAGGGGACTGGCGAACTGGAGGGGGGTCATCGCCGGCGGTGGGAGGCTGACGAGGAGGAGCGCGATTTTCTTCTTTTTTTTTTTTTTTTGTTTTAGATCTGAACGGAAATAATTTAGAACGGGGGGGGGGGGGGCAGATGAGCTATAGAGGGGAGAGAAATATTTTTTTTTATTATTATTAATTAATTAATTTATTTTATCCTAAAGAGTTGACTTTCACATACGACCTCGAAACGAGGCCCACCGCCTGTCGTCCATAGCGTTTTACCCCCCATTCCGAACACAATGGGATATGTATCGTAAGCTGGTTTGATCGTTACAATCAGTTCCCGTTGAATTTACATTTAAATCCTTATATTGAATTTTAAACGTACATTTCAAATTACCGGGGTCACATACTAACTAGAAAAATTCCAGAAAAATATTTTCTAGTTTCGTATTGACGATACGGTCCTAACAAAACTAGTTTCGTCGAATTCTGAGACCGTTAGAAAAATAGCCAATTTCCAGTCGATTAAAATCAACTGAAATGGTCAAACGCGTTTTCCTTTGCCACGCTCACATATTGATTCGAAAAATTATGAAATTTGGAATCTAGCAATAATTCGACATCACAGACCTAACAAAACTGGTTTCGTCAAAATCCGAGGTCATTTGCAAAATGTCCATTTTTAAGGGCTATATATTATATTAAAATATATATAAATTCCACAGCGACTATTTCTAATTTTCAACTGGACATATCTCATCATTTATAAAGTGAAATCTCAGTTTCTCAACTTCGTTGGAAAGATATCATCAATTAGATCCTAATGTTTTTGGTTTCACAAAAATCCGGATTGTTTTGCACCCGGTACATTCAATTGAAGTTTGAAATCGAATTATCGAACTACCGCGCCATTTTTAATTCTATTTATAATTATATATAAATATTTATATTCTAACGACGACGCGTATAATATATACGTTCGAATTCTATTCAAAATAAGTTTCTCGTCGATATTATTTAAAATAATTCATTTTAAATATTCAAAATTCATTACAATTGCCAAAATAAAAATTTTAAACTGGCCCAGATTTTCGGGTTATTACAAAAGTCCATCGAGATGCTATCCCATTTCCACTATGGGACCTCTAGAGGATGGAGCAGACCACCAGGCTTCTTTTGCTTCGCTTTGACTTGTTGGCATATTAAACACTTAGAAACAAATTCAGCTACGTCTTGCTTTATGCCATTCCAAAAGAAAACTCTCTTGATGTCTTTATACATTTTGTCTCCGCCTGGGTGTATGGTCATCTTGGAATGGTGTGCCTCCTCTTGAACCGCCTTTACCAAATCCCTTACTTGTGGGACACATAGCCTTCCATCTCATCTCAACCGGCCCTTGGCATCAATGGAGTATCTATTGAGGTGACTAGAAGTCTGACCCCTAATTAACTTGTCCATCACATCGGCTAGCTGAGGGTCTTCTCTTTGCGCGACTCCAATTGAGTCTAGTAGAGTTGGCCGCACTTCTAACGTTGCTAGCAAGCTAGGTACAAATTCAGAGGAGGGTCTGAAGTTAAAGCTTGCTATGAACTCCAAGCTTTGCCTTTCCACAAAGAGAGGGCTCAAGGTCAGTTTCTTTCTACTCAAGGCGTCAGCCACTACGTTGCCCTTACCAGGAGTATAGGTGATCTCAAAATCGTATGAGGCAAGAAACTCCATCCATCTTTGCTGCCTCAAGTTGAGATCTTTCTGCGGGAAGAGGTATTTCAATGATTTATGGTTAGTATATAATTCAAATTTCTCACCTAGGAGATAATGGCGCCAAGACTTAAGCGCAAAAACGATGGCTGCCAACTCTAGGTCATGGGTTGGGTAGTTTTTCTCATGTACTTTCAACTGTCTTCCACCATAAGCCACTACCTTCCCTTCTTGCATCAGAACAGCGCCTAGTCCCGTTCCGCATGCATCTGTGTATACTGTAAAAATATTGCTTCCATCAGGCAATGTCAGAACTAGGGTTGTTGTTAGAGCCTTTTTCAAACGTTGGAAAGCAATATCGCAATCCAAATCCCAATTGAAAGCTAGGTTCTTCTTTGTCAACATTGTAAGTGGAGCTGATATTTTTGCAAAATCTTTGATGAACTTTTGATAAAAGCCTGCTAGCCCGAGAAAGCTTCGGACTTCGGTTGCTTTTCGAGGAACCTTCCAATCTTGCACAGCAACTACTTTCGCGGGGTCCACAGCTATCCCCTCTTTGGACACCACATGACCAAGGAATCTAACTTCTTCTCTCCAGAAATGGCATTTGGAGAATTTCGCTTTCAACTGATGTGCACAGAGAGTATCCATGACTTCTTTTAGATGCTGAGCATGCTCTTCCTCATTCTTTGAGAAGATCGAAATATCGTCTACGAAGACCACCACAAACTTATTGAGGAACTCCCGGAACACCCTGCTCGTTAAATCAACGAAGTAAACGGGTGCATTTGCCAAACCGAAAGGCATGACAAGCCACTCGAAGAAACTATCTGGAGTTCTGAATGCAGTCTTATCAATGCTGTCTTCAGCTACTCTTAGCTGATGAAACCCGGTAGCTAAATCTAATTGGGAGAAAACCGATGCACCTATAAGTTGATCGAACAAATAATCTATTCTCGGGAGTGGGTGCCTATTCTTCTTGGTCAGCTTGTTTAGCTCCCTATAATCAACGCACAGGCAAAGCGAACTGTACTCTTCAGTTGCGAACACTACTGGAGCACCCCATTCAGAAATACTCCGCCTTATAAACCCCTTCTCAAGCAATTCTTTAACTTGCTTGCTGAGTTCTTTCCTCTCCCTTGGAGCCATGTGTCTAATGGGTAAAGCAACGGGTTTTGCGTTGTCAACGAGGTATATGCGGAAGTCTATCTCCCATTTCGGTAGTAAGCCCTTTACCTCTTCAAACACATCCAAGTATTCACGGACTACCCTTACAGACTGCAAGTTCTCAACGGACGCGTCAAGAGATTCTAGATAACTAAGCATAACGGAGTTCATGGGATCACAAGAAATTTCGAGAGTGTTACCGAGGCGAGTCATGAGTCTAACCACTCTCTTTTCACAATGGAGGACGGCACCATTACTGGATAGCCAATCCATGCCTAGAATCAACCTATAGCCCGTGAAGCCCAAAACAAAGGCATTACATCTAAACCCAACGCTTAGTATAGATATTTTCAAATCCAAACAAACCATTGACAAATAAGCTGAGTCCCCAATTGGATTTGAAAAAACCAAGGGATCCTCTACTATACTGGTGTCTAGGTGCAGAGACTCCACTAAAGCAGTAGATATAAAAGAGTGCGATGCGCCAGAATCAAATAGTGTACGAATAGGATGATAAAAAAGATAGACTAAACTTTCGACAGAAATAATTCTACCTCGTTCTTGTGGAGGTGTCGTGAGAGCGTGAACTTGTCCTCCAGAAGAAGGTCCAGCTCCCTGCCTTTGCTTCCTTGGGTACACCCTAGCCATGTGTCTTGCCTCACCACAGTGGAAACAGCCACCTATCTTCCATTTCTTCTTCTTGCAGTCTTTTACCAGATGTCCAGGAATGTCACAGAAATTACACTTTCTTTTGTCACGGGGTTTGTTGTTCTTCCCGCATTCCTTTGTATCGTCCTTCTTGTTCTGTGACCCCTCCCCCTTCTTATCTTGAGGCATTTCTGCTTTTGCCTCTTTCTTGCCCTTATCTTCCTCGTGTAAGAGTGTCATGTCCACTAACCTCTCGTAAGTAGCCCCCATAGGTACATGGGTCATAGCCAAGCTGTGAAGTGGCTCATTCAATCCCTTGACAAAACGGAGAGCCTTCTTATGAGGAGTATTCACTAAGTCCAGTCCAAATTGGGCCAGCTGATTGAATTGGTTGACGTACTCCTTGACCGTCATACTTCCTTGCTTAAGAGATAAGAACTTTTCCAGCTGTAAACTTTGTTCAGCTTGTGAGAGGAATTTCATCTCAAACCTTATTCTGAAATCCATCCATGTTTCAATTGGTCTTTTAGCGTTATTGACTTCCCACCAATAGGAAGCTTCGTCATTAAGCAACCATACAACCAACTGTATCTTCTGCCTATCGTCCACCTCGAAGATAACGAACAGATCCTCAGTTTCTTGGAGCCAGTTCTTTGCTTCTACGAATGATTCAGTTCCCTTGAAATCCTTTCCACCCATGGTCCTAAATTCTCTACAATTCTTTGAGAAAGCATTTTCACGAGGAGGAGGAGGAGGAGGAACCGCTGCTGCTGGAGGAGGAGGAATATCTACTGGGCCTATGTCATTGGCCCTAGCCTCTAAGTACCTCCTGAACCAGCTAGGTATCGGTACACCCTCTCGAAGGTTAGGATTCCCAGACATGCTGAAACGAACAAGAAAAGATTCAAAATGAAGGATAGAAAGATAGTGCATATGGCTTTGGGGATTATGCCTTTTTAAATTTAAAACAACACTTTTTCTTGTAAAATGCTTCTTTATATTCCTTTTTGAAAATAATTTTCAAAAACTCTTATCTGATCTGGTAAACCTTGGCTCTGATACCAAGTGAAACACCCCACCTCCGTTAGGGTCACTCACAAAGGGAATGCCTTAACTTTGGTGGAGGGTTATAGGTACAAGACACAGAAAATTTTACAAGACAGATAAATATAAGCAGCGAAATTCAATTATTTATTTCATACGTGGTTCAATACAAAAGGATTACATCAAATTGTCTCAAAATAACTTCCAAAACATTACAACATAATTTCTGTCTTGATTATTTAATAAAGAAGCATAAACCATAAATAAAACTGCATAAATCCCCAAGGATAATGTCCAAGAGCCACCAAGGTGAGAGAGAATCCAAATCATACATCTACTTGAAGCTTGCAAAGAGTCTGGTTAAGCTGCAGTATTCCCTCCCTGTGGACTTGGGGGGGGGGAAACGGAGGAAAAGAGGACGAAGGAAAACGGGTCAGACAATAAGTCTGGTAAGTTCGGTGATTACTAGTATTTAAACAAGGAAAGGGACCATGACAGTAATAATAGAACATAGGACAATACACTAATATAAGATTAGAGGAACATGTGATCGCACCCATTACTATAGTCTCTGCACCTACTAAACCATTGGTTCAACCAGCCCTACATGTTCATAACAAACGATCCCCTTAATGATCGGCTCCTACTCGTATGCATTCATATCCTGTGTCACGGCCCTACTTGACTGTAGATACCTGTGCTGGTCCCACCATGGGGTGTATTAGTCCCTCTGGTGGCAACCCGACACGATTCAAGATGCACAGTGTATACTACTGATGCCCAGTGCCTGATTTTTCCACTCCGGAGTACGTGCACGCCCATACTCCGTCGAAACATACACCGGCCCACCAACCGCCGACGTTTTGACCGCTTATAATCAGCCCAGTAATCGTGCCCCACCCTGCCTAGTTTCAGGGTACCATGATACATCTATGTGGGTTACTGACGAAATGGGTCCCCGCTACTAGGGTTTTCTAATCAACATGTTTATTTGGTTAAGTGTCCAAGTTTACCTAACCCCACCCATTCGTTTAGTTAACATGTTGAATTGGTTAAGTGTTTCTCTAATTGACTTAACCCTACCAATCCTGACTTAGCTTTAATTTATTAAAGCACCAACCACTCACATTAGACAAGTATTGTTGTGATCACTGGATGTGTCGGTTGGTTCCGGGCAGATTTACACCACAACTCAGTCTAACCTCGGGTTCTTTTTGGGCTTGATGCACTAACCACCCACATTAGACAGGTCTTGTTGTGGTCACTGGATATGTCGGCCGGTTCCAGGAAGATTTACACCACAACTCAGTCTAACCTCGGGTTATGCATATTCGTCTTTTTCTAAATTCACATTTTTCTATATATGTCTAATTTATTTATGTAAATTTAATTTAATCATGCCATAATTATCCTTTGATTATGCTCACCACAAATGGTATATCAAATATACCATTTATGAACAAATCCATGCCATGAATTTTCATATGTTCCCATTGCTACCCCCGTGGAACGTACGCATGAATCACGTACAATGTTGGGCTAGTAAATTAGCCCAAACCCATAAACAAAAAGGGTAATAAACAAGGGACATGAAACAAACATAAAATAGCATACATTTCAACTTGTCATGTGTAACTTGGCATAGAAGTATCATTAACTTTAACTAAATGGGTAAAAGTGAACTTGTGACTAAGTTGGGTCTAATTTTCATGTAAACTTGACAAAGGTCTAGCATGGAGGTTTAACATATAATCACAGTTTCAACCCACAACTTAGCATATTAACTTATGTATGTCAAAACATAAGAATGCTACTATAATCATTTTTAAATCGAACTTAGCATATTAACTTATGTGTGTTAAACATAAGAGAACTATTATCAACATATTCGAATCACAACTTAGCATGATGAGTTATGTGTGTGTTAAACATAAGAGGACTGTTATAAACATATTCGAATCACAAGTTAGCATGATACTTATGTGTTAAAATATAAGAGGACTACAATTCCAAAATTTTCAACATAAATAGATTCAACCAAACATGAATATACATGAGTGTTGATCTAACATATAAGCATGTGTTTTAGATCATAAACTTGCAAGTAACCACCAATTTATAACATGACATGTTTCACCATTTAATTGACAAAATAAATCCATTACCCAATCATAATAGATTCCAATAACATACAATATGTTCATCCCTACAAGCATATAGACATGATTAATATTTAATATGTTCATCACCACAAGCAAATAGACATGATTAATATATTATATGTTCATCACCACAAGCATATAGACATGATTAATTGCAATGATACTTTAAGATAAACGAGAATCAAATCTTATACATAAGCATCATTCTATATTCAAATTACAACATGTCATGATTCATTTGAAAGAACGTTTAAATCTGCGTAATAACCAACTTACAAACTAAAAAGGAATTCTTGCTTTCTGAAATCTG
Organism: Allium sativum; assembly: GCA_030737875.1. Classification (NCBI taxonomy): domain Eukaryota; kingdom Viridiplantae; phylum Streptophyta; class Magnoliopsida; order Asparagales; family Amaryllidaceae; genus Allium; species Allium sativum. The sequence goes on from CM060915.1 coordinate 385,573,328, forward strand.
AATTCTGAAATTGGTAAGCTTGCCTTTGATATAGATCGTTGAATTTGATTACTTTTAATTTGATTTTTTGATTTAGGTTCTTATCTTGTCTTTGAATTGGTGATAGCTACTCCAAGTTTTCTATTGACAGCATGATAGTTCTAGGATTATTTTTTTGTGATTTTTAGGTTCGAGCATTGGGTTGTTTATATAGAATTTCAATTCAATTTGAGCCGCCGGATGATCCTAGGGTTAACCACAACCATTCAATCAAGATAGGGTGACACCTCAGCCCTAGTGACTTAGCACTGAGTCACAAAATCGTCACCTTTCAGATCTTCCGGGGGGGGAGGGGGGAAGGGGCAGGTCGACCCCTAGGTCGACCTGTAGGGGGAGGTCGACACTAGGGTCGACCCCCTGGTCGACCTGGGTCTTGGGCGGGAATTTTCCCGCCCAGCCCGCTTCTGACATTTGTTTTGAATTTGAATTTGGTTTCGAGCTGTTTGAATTTATTTGAATTTTCTGGTAACTTACGAAAGCCATAACTTTTTCATACGAAGTCCAATTTACGCAAACTCAGACTCTATCTCAACCAGAATTCCGAGACGAACACAATGGCATAAACTGTTTCCCTTAAATCTCACATTTTAAATTAAGTATTGTTTAATTCGTTACTATACCGTTAACGGAAAATACGGGGTGTTACATGTCCACTCTACCCCATGGAGTCATGACAACTCCACTGCACTGGCTCATAGCCCTGCTACGATCACTTTGCCCCATGGAGTCATGACGACCCCACTACACGAATCCATAGCCAATATCTGTCTCTCAGTGGTGAGTCAAAGCTATAGACATCGATAATCCATTTGCATACGTCCCGCGACAAAGTCCAACTCACGAAGTTAACTCATTGGTTCCCATCTGGATCTTGAATTCTACTTCCTATTTGGACTACCTTTGCATCTCGGGTTCTAGTCTTCTCCGGATCGGTCTCCGTTTGGTTCGTGGTTCACATCTCATATCCAAGCTCTTTGCTTCGGTTCGCGGTCACCACTCCGGTTCGGATCGGATTGCTCCATACAGGTCGGTTCATGATGACCCATTGGTTCGGGTCAGACTTTTCCACCTAGATTAGTCCGTGCACTCCTTCTTCTAGTGGTTTGGTTCAGAGTAGCACTCTCGTTCGTGATCAACATTCAGTTCGGGTCGTGCCCCTTTTTGTTCCTGATTGATCCTCCATGTCGGGGTGCTTCAGCTCGTGAGCAAGTGGCTTGTGGTGCAACAGTTCAGGGGAGCGGTTCGTGGGAAGTGGGTGCTTCACGAGCGGGTCGGTTCGTGCTCCTTCCTCCGATCCGATCCGGTTCGGGTCAAAATCCCGCAACTTTTCCAACAAGCTATTTAAGCCATACGATGGCGTTTTCGACCAATCTAACTTTTCTATACAATCACACAACATTCCAAACAGTCATAGCAACATGTTTAACCGACCATAAACACCAAACAACAATTTAACATGTAAATATGGATCAAGCATACCCAAAACCCATGTTTTCCCCTTAATCATGACTTAACCATATGATTAGCAAAACATATCCAAATTAGCCCAAATTTTTATCAGAGTCCTAAATTAATATTTAAGAATTTTACAAAATTTTCCAGATTTTTTTTGAGCCAAAATTTCTCTAATTATCACTAATCACCCCTATTTAGCTGAAATTAGTGAAAAACAATGCAAATCACTCACCTTAGCCACAAATGAATTATAGATCTGAACTTCTCTACTATTTTAGATCGAATTCCTATGCAACACAGAATCTTCAACTATGATTTGGTGTTGATTTGCCTTGATTTGATGTTGATTAGGCCAATATACGCTTAAACGGTGATTTGGGAGTGATTTAGAAGGTGGAGGCCATTGTTAGGGTTGAAGAGGTAAGTGACGGCTGAGAAAATGAAAAATAAATCGTTTTCTAACTAATTTCAGTCTCTCCATAACCTAATCCCGAAATGGGTTATGAGCCTAGCTGCTAGTCACCATAATTAGGCATGGTTAAGCTGTTTTTCACCTTCAAACCTTATTTCAGCCATATCTCCCAAAAGGAAAATCCATTTGGCTAATGTGACCACTCTACGGAAAGGTAAACCATCATCCGAATCCAACGGAAGGTTTTTCAGGTTAAAACTCCTTACCAATCAAAAGTTACAGGCGAAACAAGATTTGCTAGGGCCAAAACAGTCATTTAAAAATCGACAAAAAAATCTTGAACATGAGAAATGACACCAATAGTTGTTCCCCAAAATTACACGACTACACGACCTTATACAAAAAGAAATAAATATTCTACGATCCTCCAATGTGCAGAATGCGGGTCGTTACATTCTCCCCCCTTAAGAAATTTTGCCCTCGAAATTCCTTAACTAGGAAACAACAATCGGTGCAACATGCCTATCAATCACTTGCAACAATCAAACATACATAGCAACATAACAAGCCTATCCTAGCATGCGGTTTACTAACAAGAGGATAACTAAATGGTCTTAAAATCTTACCAGACAAAGATTTCTGGATACGTCTTCCTTATGCTCTCCTCTATTTCCCAAGTACGGTCATTCTCATTCCCGCCCCACTGAACCTTGATCAGTTTCATCGCCTTCCTTCGAAGTTGCTTCGTGTTGTACTCGACAATACATATCGGCCTGCGGTTCCCAACCGCCTCGGGTTCTATTTCGATGTCATCCAACTAATCTAGTGAAATGGTCATGTCGCGGTCGTGCACGAACTTCCTTAACTGGAAAACATGAAATACATTGTGAACTCCCGCCATCTTGTCAGGTAATTCAACTTTATATGCTAAATTCCCAACTTGTTCGAGAACTGGGAATAGAATAACAAATTTTGGTGTTAACTTGCCTCTCCTACCAAATCGAATCATGCTTTTTAACGGAGAAATCTTGACAAACAACAAGTCGCCAACGGAGAATTTTAAATCTCTTTGCCTCATATTAGCATAACTCTTCTGCCTATTTTGGGTAGCCTTCATTCGCTGTTGGATAACCTTGATCTTGTCTGAAATTCTCTTATCACATCTGGCCCAAGCACAAATTTCTCACCAGTTTCCAACCAACATGATGGTGAGTTGCACGGTCTTCCGTACAAAGCTTAAAATGGAGCCATACCAATACTGGACTGATAACTATTATTATATGTGAATTCAACCAGATGTAAATGGTCATCCCATGACCCTCCAAAATCTAATATGCAAGCTCTCAAGAGATTTTCTAATACTCGATTCACCCTCCCTAGTTGGCCGTCGGTTTGAGGATGGTACGCAGTACAGAGATGTAATTCTGACCCTAAAGCCTCTTGTAAGCTCTTCCAAAATCCACTAGTAGACAACAAATCTCGGTCGCTCACAATGCCTTTGGGTACTCCATGAAATCTCACTACCCACTTCATATATAGTTCTGCTAACTTAGCTGCCGTTCTATTTGACTTGACTGGTATAAACCATGCACTTTTGGTCAATCGTTCGATAATCACCCAAATACTATCACGACCCGATCTAGTCCTTGGCAAACAGTCAATGAAATCCAAAGAGACTTGTTCCCATTTCCATTCAGGAATTTCCAACGGTTGTAACAAACCACTAGGCCTCTTTTGCTCGGATTTAACTAACTGGCAGTTCATGCACTTGTATATAAACTTCATAACGTCTCTCTTCATCCCTTCCCAATTGTAGGTCTGCTTCATGTCTCGATACATTTTGTTACCACCGGGATGTATGGTCAGTTTCGAGTGATGACACTCTCTAAGCACTTCATCTCTCAACCAATTAATGTTGGGTACAACTAGCCTCCCATTCTTTCGAAGCCATCCTTCTCGATCAAGACCATACTTGTTCATTCTCTCGCCGTTGATACCCATCTCTAGCTTGGAGATGATTTCCAATAGATTAGGATCGTCCCTGTGACTGGAACCAATCCGTTCAATCAAGGTTGGCCTGATCGTCAAACTTGCTAGCATTTCTAGTTCTAGTTCGCACTTTGGCCTGAAATCATAGCCAGTGATATACTCTCGTTGCTTCCATTCTAGAAGCATAGCCCCTAAACTGGCATGTCTTCTATTTAATGCATCGGCTACCGCATTGCCCTTTCCTGGTGTGTATGCGATATCGAAATCATAGGAAGACAAGAATTTTAACCATCTTTTCTATCGAAGATTTAGATCCTTCTGAGAGAAGAGATACTTTAATGACTTATGATCGGTAAACAACTCGAATCTTTCTCCCAAGAGATATTGTATCCACATCTTCAACGCGAATACGATCGCTGCCAATTCCAAATCATGGGTAGGATATCTTTTCTTATGCGGTTTCAGTTACCGACTAGCGTAAGCTACGACACTTCCTCCTTGCATGAATAAAACACCTAGTCCGGTACCACAGGCATCTGTGTATATTGTCATCTCTTCATTCCCTTTAGGAATGACTAACACTAGCGCACGAGTCAACTTTTCCTTTAGATTCTTGAATGCATTTTCACACCTTTCGTCCCAAATAAAAGCTTGATTCTTCTTGGTCAAATGAGTAAACAATGCCGCTATCTTGGAGAAGTCTTGGATAAACTTACGATAATATCCAGCTAATCCCAAGAAACTTCTTATGTCTGTTGCATTCTTGGGCGTAGACCAATCTTGTACCGTAGTCACCTTCGCAGGGTCCACGACAATACCATTCTCTGAAACAACATGGCCCAAGAGTCTCACCTCCCTCCTCCAGAAGTGACAGTTAGAAAACTTCACTTTCAATTGGTGTTTTCGCAACACCTCCATCACTACTCTCAAATGTTCTTTATGTTCTTCCTCTGTCCTCGAATAAACAAGTATATCGTCCACGAACACAAGAACAAACTTATTCAATTGATCTCAAAATACTCTATTCATAAGATCCACAAAATATGTTGGTGCATTGGTCAACCCGAATGGCATGACCAACCACTCATAGAATCCAGGCGGCGTCCGAAATGCCGTTTTAGGAATACTCTCAGCTGCTACTTGGAGCTGATGAAATCCTGTTGCGAGGTCCAATTGGGAGAACACTCTTGTCCCTCCAGTTGATCAAACGAATCATCTATCCGCGGAAGAGGATACTTATTCTTCCTAGTCACTTTATTCAACTCGCGATAGTCCACACATAAACGAAGGGAACCATCTGCCTTGGTAGCAAATACAACTGGTGCTCCCCACTCGGAGACACTCCTTCGGATAAATCCCTTCTTTAAAAGATCGCTTACTTGCACCCCGATCTCTCGATGCTCCCTTGGATCCATACGACGAAGTGGCATTACTATAGGTCTGGCATCTTTCACTAAATCAATAAGAAACTCAATCTCTCGGTGTGGTGGAAGTCCGGTCACTTCCTCGAAGATATCCGGATACTGGCCAGCAAAGGGAACCCATGATAACTCGTCCTATAGGACGTCGAGGGAATTTAGAAAACTAGCCATCACCTCGTCACTAGGTAGGCCACCAAACACTACCCTCCGCCCATCATCCGCCCTAACAGTCACCGAAAATCCCTCACAGTCTACCACCACCCCATATCTTTGGAGCCAATCGACTCCTAAAATAATGCCAAACCCAGCAAAGCCCAAAACAAAGCAATCACAAGAAAACATACATCCATGACTCGATAAGACCGAATTCCGACAAATCATACTAAGGCTAGTCGAACCACCAATCGGGTTCATCACCACTAAAGGTCTATCGACTATCTTGGGTTCCAATTCCAACCTATCTACCAGGCCATTAGATATGAAGGAATGGGAAGCCCCAATATCAAACCATACTCGAGCAGGAACATCATAAATAGAAAGCATACCTTGAATGGCGGCATTCTTTCCTTTCTCCGCTGTAGTTGGGGCATACGACGAAGAAGGAACAACATTAATAGCATATGCTTTCACAATTTGCTTCTCTTTAGGGGGTTGCATACATTTATCCTTGTGATGTCCCACTTGGCCGCAGTTAAAGAACTTCATGTCCGCTGGCTTTGATCGACATTCTTTGGCGTAGTGGCCCTTCTTGCCACTGCTAAAGCACTCGACATCTTTCTTATCTTTCTTTTTTTGACCATCCTTGGTCTGACTTTGCTTTCTTTTATTCTGAGAATTATTCTTGCCTCCACCGCTTGCCTGCGGCTTTGGCCCCTCTGCAGATGCAACAGCGACTTCAGCCTTGGGCTTAGGATAAAGGCTCTCTGATCTCAATGTTTTTCCAACAATCGATTCAAAAGTCTCATCAATATGGTTTATAAGCCTTTCCCCCAAGTACTGATTTAAGCCTGTTATGAACTTCTCATTCTTCTTCTCGGGAATGTCAATAAGGGATAATCCATACTTCGATAAAGTATCGAACTCAGCAACATACTCCCAGATTGCCTTACCATTCTGCTTAAGCTCCAAGAACTTACTAAACAATTCAGATTTCTGAGCAGCTGGGATAAACTTATCACTAAATCGGGCCTTGAACTGATCTCAAGTAACTTGATCCTCAGGAGTAGCTGGCATAATAGCATTCCACCAATTCATAGTCCGTCCTTGCAGCTGATGGGATGCTAGCTTCCTCTTCATCACATCATCGATCCCTAAGTCCTCGAAGATGCGCTCACAACTATTGAGCCAATGCTGAACTTCTATAGCCGATTCCGTTCCACGGAACGGCTTCCCACCAAGACTAGTGTAGTCCTTACAGAGCTTGGCAAAATCGGCCCAAGGCGCCTGCACCGCTGCACTACCACCATTTGCAGTATTAGGAGCTGCCCTCTGAACATCCTTAAGCATCTCTCTCGTGAAGTTACTGAACATCGTCCTCGTATCAGGAGCATTCCTGTTATCGTCTCCTGAACCTGTATTCCTCGCATATCGGCTCATCGTTCAATCTGTAAGGAGAAAATGATTAACCATCTCTTCAGTGGTGCCAGTGCAGTGCGACTCCATCCTTAGATATACGAATAGTGTATATATATATATATATCTTTTGAAAACCCAAAATATAACAAATAGGCTCTCTCGTATACGTACTGTCTCTCCCTGGTGTCTTTCCCTGGGTTAACTACGCAACCTAGAGCTCTGATACCAAGTGTGACGGCCCGCCTCGCACCAGCCGATATTTCCGATGAAACGCGCTGTAGCGATGTCCAACCAGCACGGGACGGTCATCAAATGAAAGGAAAAAGGAAGGATTTGAAACTATGAATCAACAAAGAACCTGTAGTATGTCTCACAGCGCATGGAACAAAATATAATAATAACATAACTTGATATAAAACAGGCGAGACAGTGCATAAGCTGAAAACTAAACCATTATAGCAGTGGAAAGATTCAAAATACATCTTATGATCTAAACCATCATTATGACAACTTTTAAAACTGTCTCTAAAGAAAAATAGGAAGGTACACTACTATTGCCCAAAGTTGTGACCAATAACAACACAGGGAGAATATATGGGAATAATACGTGTAAGCCTCCTGCTCGTCTCCAGACAGCTACTCGTGCATAACCAGCTAACCTGTCTCTGGTTTGCTCGTTTAGGAGCACCTAAAGTAATAAGAAGAGACATAAAAATATAGGTTAGACAAAAGTCTGGTATGAGTGATAAGCAGCAAAAACAGAACAATAACAGGTATACATAACCATACCTGAACCTGGACCTGCAACCAAAGAGTTAGCACAACAGGATGTACGATACTCTAAGGTGACACTAACACATGGTGTTTTTGCCTCTTTTCTTCCTTTTCCCCCCAGGTTCTCAAGGTGGGACTAGTACTAGTGGAGCTTGATCTTGGATCTCTTTCTCTCTCTTTTGGAAGTGCTTGGATTGCTGAAAGTAAAGTTCAGCTCATCTCTTTTATGGCTATTTGTGTTGGGGTTTATGCTTTTTATTTTATGTACTCTGAAACAATTTATCAAGATGGATATTTAGTGTACCTGGTTTATGAAGTTGTTGTAATCAAACTATTTCTCCACTGCAATAAAAGTTGTTTTAAAATTTTCAAGTACCATTATTTATATCTGTCTTGTTATATTCTATTCTATACAGCAAATACGCTCCATGGAAGTTAATGCATTCCCTTTGTGAGTGACATTAATGGATGTGGGGTGTTACACGTGGTATCAGAGCTGAAGGTTACCAGACCAGATATGAATTTTGAAAACCTATTTTTCAAAAAGCATTTTTTTAAAGAAATACTTTCAAAAGTATGTTTTAAGGAAAGTATTTTCAAGAGAAAAGTTTATTTTGAAAAACATAACCCCCAAGAGCCATATATCTTTCCTTCGATTCTCCGTTTTGAATCTTTTCCTCTTTCCTTTTTTTTTGAATTTCTTCCTTCACGTATAGACGCTTTTTCTAAGATGTGTAAGAACTTTCGTACGATGGGCGGAAAACCACTTCATGGGACTGGGACGTTTGTCAAAGCTAGAAGGAAGTGGAGGACTTGTCGGTACCTTTAAGGTAGACAGTGGGAGGAAGGTTTAATTAGCTGCTTGGTTAATGAAGAACGAAGCCTCATTTGGTAGGAGGTCACGAACAGAGAATGTGTAGGAGAGACATGGAAAGGACACACAATAAAGTAGATCCAAAGAAAGGCGATAAGGATAACAAGGGGCCAAGAGAAAAGGAAGGGCCACACTTGTGAAGTACTTGACTACTTAAATAAAGACATTAGAAAGAAAGAGAAGACTAGTTGTTATCATTAAGGAGAAACAGGACATCTTATTAGGATCGTCCAAAGAAGCAAAGGGAAAAAGGACAAAGTACGAGATCTTCTGGAGGGCAGACGCGTTCCCTCACGGCTGGCATACCTGATAGAGGTAGAAATATCTTGGTTGGAAGTTTTTTTTTCTTTTTGATCGTCCTGTTCGAACTTTGTTTGAATTCTGGCGCTTCACACTCATTTATATCTGCTTCGTTAGTTGAAACACTGCACCTAAATACTAGTCTAGTTACGGATCCCATAGTAGTCTCAAATCCTATTGGTGGTTCGGCTCATCTTTCTATGATTTGTTGGGATTTGAGAGTGTCTATCTTGGGTGTTGGGTTTGAATGCAACGCCTTCATTCTAGGCTTCATGGGCTACAGCTTGATTATAGGTATGGATTGGCTAACTAGATACGGGGCCATCCTAGATTGTGAAAGAAGGGTAGTTAGATTGTTGACTCGTTATGGAAAGACCCTGGATATTTCTTGTGACCCTAGAGGTCTAGTAATGCTTAGCTACCTAGAATCCCTTGACGCATCCAATGATGATTTGGAATCTGTTCGTGTGGTCTGTGAATATAGTGACGTCTTCGATGAGGTTCGAGGTTTACCCCCGAGCATGAGATAGACTTTCGAATATACTTAGTAGATAATGCGAAGCCAGTTGCATTACCAGTGCGCCACATGGCTCCAAGAGAGAGAAGAGAACTCAGTAAGCAAGTGAAAGAGTTGTTTGAGAAGGGGTTCATAAGAAGAAATATTTCAGAGTGGGGTGCTCCAGTCGTTTTTGCTACAAAAGATGATGGTTCACTTAGAATGTGCGTGGACCTTAGAGAGACGAATAAGCTAACAAAGAAGAACATACACCTGTTACCGAGGATAGACGATTTATTCGATCAGTTGGTGGGTGCTTCAGTTTTATCGCAACTGGATTTAGCTACAGGGTTTCATCAGCTAAGGGTGGCTGAAGATAGCATCGATAAGACTGCATTAAGAACTCCTGACGGTTTCTTCGAGTGGCTCGTCATGCCTTTTGGTTTGACGAATGCACCTGCATACTTTGTTGACTTAATGAGTAGGGTGTTTAGGGAGTTTCTGAACAAGTTTATGGTAGTCTTTGTAGACGATATTCTGGTTTTCTCTAAAAATGAAGAAGAGCATACCCTACATCTTAGGGAAGTCTTAGAGACCCTATGAGCTCATCAACTTAAAGCTAAGTTCTCCAAGTGCCATTTTTGGAGAAAAGAAGTGAGGTTCTTAGGACACGTGGTCTCTAAGGAAGGGATAGTTGTGGATCCCGCTAAGGTAGTTGCAATCCAAGAATGCAACAGAAGTAAGAAGCTTTTTAGCGCTGGCTGGTTACTATAGGAAGTTCATTAAGGACTTCGCGAAGATATCAGCCTCTCTCACTCGATTAACGAAAAAGAACTTGACTTTTACTTGGGATGTTGACTGTGATGATGCTTTCCAATGTCTGAAGAGGGCTTTGACGATAGCTCCAGTTTTAGTTTTGCCAGACGGGAGTAAGCCATTCACTGTATATACCGGTGCTTGCGGGACAGGGTTTGTAACGAGTCGTATTTTTCGGTCGAATAATTAATTAATTTAATTATTTAAAATAATGGTTGGGTAATTTAAAGGTTTATTTAATTAAATAATATTGAATATTTAATTAAAATAATAATTATATAATATATTCATAATTAGTGGAATTCACAATATTGTGTGAACTGGACAATTCAAAGTATATAATTCAGTTTAGAGTTGAATTATAATAACGAATATATTATTTGAACGAAGTTTGAACGTATAATTATATTATAATTAAAATCGAGCTTGAAATGGCGTGGTAGTTCGCTATTTGGCGATTTGAACTTCAACTGAATATACAAGGTCCGTTTTAAATCGGATTTCTGTGAAACAAGAAAAGTTAGGAGCTGGTGAAGTATATTTTTCCAGTGGATGAGAAAAATCAGGATTTCATTGTGTAGATTTTGATTTATGTCCAAATCAAATTTTAGAAAAGTCGCTATGGAAGTCCTTTATAATTTATAAAGGAATATTTTATATTTAAAAAAAAAGGAATTTCATTATAAATCGAATATCGATTTAATCGGGATTTGAAATATCGAGTTATAAATCCAATGAGAGTTGTATGGTATTCCACTGTGAATACATACGATAATATTTATTTTTAAATATTAAATTTAATTATTTTTAAATATATTTATATATTTAAATGGGTTATTTAGAGCTTTAAAAATAGCCAGTTTCTCAAACGACCTCAGAATTCGATGAAACTAATTTTGTTGGATCCACAATATTAAATTATTGCTAGATTTCAATTTCCGTGATTTTTGAAGTCAGTATGTGGCCGTATGGGATTTTAATGTGAAATACAGTCGATAATTTGACCTTTAAAAATACACTGTGTGAGCAAACGGAGTCGAAATTCGACGAAACCAGTTCCGTTGGGACCGTAATGTCGAACTGTAGCAGCATGTTCATTTTCATGATTTTTGGGTATCGTATGTGGTCACAGGAATTTTGAAGGACAAATAAACATAGTAGTTGATTATAATTTAATATAATAAACAAATATATAAAAATCCTATAATACCCTTACCTACCTCCTAGACCTAATTCTATGGTCAACAAATTTTTCTACCGACGGTTCTCATTTCCAAACATGAAATATCCATCTTCAAAAATCAATGGAAAATCACAGGAAAATATATAAATCGAAATAAGTATATATTTAGAATGCTAGAGAGATTCTCTTTAGTCTGATGTAGGTTTGAGGCTGTTCGAACACATCTTTGTTCGGTGGAAAATGTACATCGTGAGTGCTGAAAACTAGGGTTCAGGGATTCGTGATGTACAAAGCATCGATTCGAATTTAAGGGCTGTATTGGGGTTTCGATGGGATTTAGCATCTCGTTGCAATTTGTTTGAGTGAAATCATGTCTGAAAAGTGTCGATGTTTTCTAGGGCTCAAGACTTTGAGCCGAGCGAGAGGATGAAGAGGTTGCGATCGAGTTCGTTTTTGGGGTGTTGGATGGAAAGAGGGAGTGTTGAGGAGTATTCCGGTTGGGTTTGTTTGATCGTTCGGTGGAAGATGGAGGAGATAAGAGGGAAGAAAGGGATCGAACTGGTGAATGAAGGAGTTGGGATTTGTCTCAGCGTTTGGGGAAGAAGAGTTAGCAAGCAGGTCTGAGCCTTGAAAGGGGGAAATGGGCTGATTATTATGGGTAAAGCCCAATGGAATTTTAATTGAGTTTTATTTAAATTTAATAATGTATTCAAACTTCTAAAATACATATCTTTGTCATACGGTATCAAAATTGAGCGAAACAGGATCCGACAAGACCGTATGGACGAGAGCTTCACAATGAAGCTGACTGGAAGTGGATTGGGACTCGTTACAATTTATGGCTAAATAAATTGTTTGATTCAAATCAAGTAAACAGTTTATCGTTCTTTAACGATGAACTGCCAATGTGAGTAAAACTCACCCACTCTGAACAGTTATATTTTTTTCTAACGTATATTTAGAACTGATAATCATTTGTTGATTGCTTTGTGTTAACTGTTTGAATGAATTGCTTGTGTATTGGTTGAAATTACAGATAACGATATATATAAATCGTTAATCAAATATTGATTCTGTTTATCAAAATATTTTGTATTTGTGTTGTTTAACATCTGTGATGCAGGGAAACAGGTTGGAGGGACCTGGGTTCCTCAACATTTATAATACTGTTTTGATTCATATATTGGGTTATATGATGTGATGAAAAATATGAGATTGATTATAGTTACAATGGTGTTATTTGGTACTGTCAAATACCAAAAGAAATGATGGAATGAAAAAGAGGAATTTCAAACTGTGTATTGAAATATAATATTTATTAAATCAAAGAATTGTATAAAATGATTATTTACTTAGAAAGTAAATAGAAGTGTAAAATGATGATTTACTTAACAAGTAAATAGAAGTATAAAGAAATATATTTACTTAGAAAGTAAATAGAATTTATTAAGGAATATTTATTTAGGAAATATAATAAAGGTTAAAATAAATATTTGTAAACATTTACAAATAGATAATAAATAGAAAGAATATAAGGAATATTTATTTAGAATATAAGGAATATTTATTGGAAAAGTAAATAGAGTTAATGAAAAGGAGTTACTCAAATTTAGTTTTTGAAAGAGTTAATTGAATTTAGTTATTCGAAATGGAGTTAAGCAAAAATTAGAAACTGATTAGAGATTAATAAGTTGAATGGTTTCTTGAGTATCGATCTGATGTTGGTTTCGGCCTTCGGGGTTTATACTTAGGAAGTTGTTCTCTTGTTAGTTTATAGTTAGAGTCTGATAGATGTGGAAGAATAGTGATACGTAATTAAGCCATGGAAATGTTTTCCAGTGTTAATAACGCATATTTTCTAAACATAGAAAATGAGGATATATATATATGTTTGATGATTGGATCGATAATTCCATTTGGAAATAAGATCGTTGTGTGTACACAGACATGTTTTTCATTTGATAATTAAATCAACGACTATCAAAGTTTTGACCATTTTAACGTTGTTAATATGGAGAGACCGGTTGGATTATTATCCGAAGAACCACTTCATATTGGCATAAGCGTTGCGAATCATATATGCCAAAGATAATTGAAGACGGAGTAAAGTGCAAGGGATGTTGTATAAATCTTAGGTAAAGATTGCCTAAGATGGTTGTACTGAATAGTGTCTTCGGTTTGTCCAGTCCCAGGACAACTTGTATGGAAGAAGGTCTGACAGAGTATATCTAATAGATCGTGTAAGTTGATCTCTTCAAACGTATTCACGTTTGGTGGCGGAGAAATTCGTTTCTCTTAGCTGTATACCCGTGTTATTTTTGGATAAATCAATTTGTGATTTGGCGGGTATGACGATGTGACATTCTAAGTGAATGAAGATGTTGCAGGTAAAAGATAAGCGTAGCTTCTAGACTCACATCCGGTAAATGACAAAAATCGGGCAGGCATCATGGCTATGTAGGCCGCACCTATTAGGGTGTATAATAACCCGATCTAGAGTTTCGTTTACTTCTAAAAATCTATTGTTGATGTTGTCCCATTCGGGAAACGGTTGCTAATCCCAACCATTAGTGATATACATTCGATACACTCAAGCGAAATGAGTGTTCGGTCATGTGTGGCCGGGTTGCAAGATGTTCTTGTTGAACCTAGTGTATTCCTCTCTAGAGGTACACTAGCGAAAGGTGATTCCATACCTTGTCATAGTTGGAAATCCATTACCCAATACGTGCTTGCAGTTTTGATTGTATACTATATATGTAGAACGTGAGATGAAAGCGTTCTGCTAGATGATTATTATATTGTGGTTGATAGACATTATTATAATATCAAAAGGTTTTTGATATAAAGATATCTTGGATTCTCATAAGGGAAAAACCCGTTCCGTTATACAGCGTGATCTTATGAGATATCGTTTAATGGATTAAACTGTTTTACTCATACCAGTCCCATGACTGACCCGGAGTTTATTTTGTTTTGTCTTCCCTAAACTCTTGGGTGCCCAATTTTGTACGGGCAGTCAAGTAGTCGGGATTTACAGATACTTGAAGAGCTCGAGCAGGAGGCTTCAGAATTATATAGCTATGGTTATTTTCCGCTGTGTTGTAAGTGTTGTACTTTGGGAATGATATTTATATTCAAGTACAGATTTATATTTCAAAGTTATGTTATATATTATATGTTATTCGTTCGGCTGTGAGATTCGTGTTACTCTGATGTTGTGTTGTTCTTCTCCTTCTATTCTAAGTTTCTATCTTATCTATTCTCACCCTCTAATTTCTTTCATTAACTATTCGGTTATTTTCGATCCTTAGATGTTCGATATGTGTTGTATATCGGATAACCAAGATTGTCAAAAACCGGATCATTACAGGGTTTGGAGAAGTTTCACTACAAGAAAATTGGGTCTTTACCTACCAATTGTAAGCGTAGGTAAAACTAACATAATGGTGGGTAATATATTTTAGCTACCAATATTGAATTGCTAGAAGTTGGTAGGTAAAGGTTAGTAGAGAAAGAACTTTACCTACACTTATTGATATTTGTGGATAAAGAAATCAATGGACCCCACTATGCTATCACTCAAGTAATGAGTCATCAACTGATATGGCGGATGATGTGTCATCCTACATGGCTGCTGACATGGCTGATGATGTGTCATCCTACATGGCTATTGACATGGTTGTCATAGTAGTATACACGTGGCATATATTAATGCTGACACTTGGCATTTGATGGTTGGTTAATGTGTCAAACAATAATTTGTCCATGTGTCATCATTTGATTAGTGTATATGACATCATTTTTTAGGCCACTTGACATTATTTACTATGAATAAATATTTACAAGAATTGAATATTCACAGAGATTTTATTTTTAAACAAATAACAAATATTTATTCAAACAAATATTTATTACACTTTCGAATAGTACACATATTGTTTCCTCACTATTACACAATCTCTTATACATACACTTTCTCGCTGCATTTCACTCGTATACATTGGCTCCTTACTGCATACTCGTTCACTCATATACATGTACACAGTCACTCACACTCTCACTCTAGCTTTAGGCATCGGCTTCTTGCTCCAGAATTTGTCCAATCATACCTGTCATAATAAAATAGTACAGTAAATTGAAAAGGAAACAATTTGATTTGCAAATATATATTTGATTTAAATTTTATTTACCTTAGTAAGTTGGGTTGTTTCTCATCATTTTTCTAGATAGGTCAAACGAGTGTGTGTGCGTATATATATGCATATTTATGTGTATACACACACTCGAACAACAGCAGTATCTGCCAAATTACGGTTACCAACCGTATTGAATAAGTTTTTGCAACCTTTGACAGCCTCTGTTGAAGAGTTTTTCCCTCGGACCTGGACCACCTTTGAAGCTACAAGAAGTGGTTATAAGTTTTAAAAGAACCTCATTCTTTTTATAACATTACTACAACATATAGATTAAGAATAGGAATTTCTAACTGCATTAGATACACCAAGCTGCTATACACCAAATTGACATAGGAGACGAACCAAAAAAGTTGCATGAGCACCCATACATTGAAGAATTTCTTTATCTACCTCTTATTTTCTTTGCTATTCAAACAAGCTCTCCTAAAATTTTCTTCTTTAACTAACAAAATGTTTTTTCCGCTGCTGTAAAATACATTAGCTGAACCAAAATGTTTTGTCCACTTCTGTAAGTCGATGCATTAGCAAACAAAAAGGATTAACTTCATTAAATAAATTGGTGGAATCATGGTTTAAGGAAGGAATAGGAAACCAATGGCCCACACTGATTCCTAAACCATAACAGAACATTTCAAAAATAGCTGAATCAATTAATGCTTAAAGTCAAATATCTGATGACTGGAAATATACGTTCTTTTAAAAAAATAAGAATTATAAAATATATTTATAATACATATGTAATCAAAAAGGAACGAACAAAATGATTTATCAAAACATCTAGAAGAACCATGCAGTTAATCATGCATTATACATAAAAGAAAAACTGTAAAGTCATGATTCAAGATAAAGAATAGACAAACTACCGATAAGAAGATAATATATGCAAACACGTTCTTTGATTTGTATTGGTCTCGTTCGTAATGGCAGTTTGATTAATTAGTGCCAAACTGCATGGTAATTAATGAGTGTTCCATTATTATGTCTAATGCTTCTTTCATTATACCTTTTCTGCAGTTCAACAATCAAGGATGCAAGGAATCTCGAAGAGAAACTTGACTTCACTTGAAACATACTAGTCTCCTACGACCATTCAACTTTGATGCACTTCACAATTTATCACAATTGTTCAAAATCAACTTTTATACACTTCACAATTTATAACGAGTGTTCATACCAAATTAACATAAACGTCAGCCAATTAGCACAAATGTTAATATGTCTATGTAAAATTAGCACAAATGTTAATATGTTTATGTAAATCCAACACACGCATTCAAAAATCTATCTACTTCAATATTAAAATTTAAAATTTAAAATCAGTGACCCAAAAAATATACCCTAGAACAACACACACTTACTAAAACGAAGAGTGAAGAACCACCAGGTCCAATGTCTAGAAGAAAGGAAGCGAGACACGGCCGAGTTAAGCCACATTTCAACACACGCACTTACTAAAACATATTCACAACAGGTATCAATTGGAAAGTCAAAGGGTTCGATAAGAGAAGATTGGATAGAAAGTAAATGCCAGTAAGAGACCAAAAACTTCAAAGGTGCGAGGAAGATGAAATCCGAAAGGGGTGAAGCGAATTAAATTGGATTTAGAGAAGGGCACAACAACGACAGGAAACGCTAGGTTTGAGGTAAGGAGAATGAAGTGAAGGTAAGACGATGAAAAAGAGAATACATCAGAAAGAGTTGTGGCGGCTGAGAAGAGATAAAACCAAGTCCTCGTTGAGACTGGAGAACTTCATTTTCTTCATACTTTTTACTTTGGATTTGTTTGTGTATTAATGTAATTATGTGCGTGAATCAAGGGTAATTAGTAAAGATTCACTGTAAATTTTATTGAAAGATTTACTTGTGTTAATATGTTACCATAACCAGTATTATTAGGTAATAAAATTTTAATTATCAAATATAAGATTGATAGTCTGTGAAACTTATTAGGAAATAAATATTTGTTTATCATATAAAAGAACGACAGCCTGTGAAATTTATTTGGCAATAAATATTTATTTATCATATATAAGGCTGACAGTCTGTGATACTTAAAAATATTCTTCACAAATACTTTGAACATAAATGAAATGATTGGGATATTCCTTTTTTTGAATACTAAAAAGGCAAATTCTATGAATACAACATTAATTTCTTTACCTACACTGTAAAAAAATTAATACAGTTAAAAGAAAAAAAATAACCTTATTAAATTAAATATAGAAATACACTTATTAAAAAACAATTAAAATTAAAGAATGAAATTTGATACATCCACATCATACATAATTGGCAAAATTTAATACATAAAATGACTAAAATCTATGTTTTATCAAGAGAATTCAATTTACTTTCCATTGAAGCATCAAATTTTATTTATATTCTTTTCAATTATATTTATATATACTTAGTTTTTACGTTTTGCATTTCAATTTTATAAAATAAACTTTCAAATTAAATACTAAAATTAATATGGTTCATGAGTACAATTTTTATTTTTTACAGTATTTAAATTAATTTTTAATTTAAAATTAAAATTAAATGTTTTAACAATCTATTATTCAAAATTTAAAGTTAAATTATGATATATGAATAACTAAATAAATATAACTTCAATTAAGGAATTGAATTTGAATTGCAAAAGTGAATTCACTTATTTTAGAAATCAAGGTTGCTTCGTTCGATCAATGCATGAGAGAAATATACTGAAATGAGACAATTATTTTATTTTATAGTAACCTGAGGATAGTTATATGGTGTATATACTAAGCAAAAGGTGGAGTATATAATTGGTTAATTCTGTTCATACACCAACAATTGCCTGACATACACCAAAAAACTATAATAAACAACCATACACCATGTATTACTTTACATACACCATATCTATTACTAAATTACCCTTGTTTTCATCCTTTTTTATAAATGTAAAACACATTTAAACTAAAATTAGAAATTTTGTCCACCAAATTGGGTGAAACTTGAGAAAATAAACTTTAGTATTTGCACTAATATTGTAGCTTTTGAAAAAAAAATCAAATACCTCTTAATTTTAATAAAATTGCTCTGATTTTAGGAAAAAAAAAATAACATTTTTGTGACAACCCGCAACTTCCCCGTAAAGGAAGGCGTCGGATAGTTCGAGAACAAGCCACAACAGAACGCATCCAGAAGAACATTCCAATGTATATTACAACAATGCATCAGATTACAAGAATATACAGAGTAAAAATGAATATTACACAGAAATATCAGAGATTTAAATTACATTTAAATACATAGCAGCGGAAAATAATACAAT
Source organism: Allium sativum (assembly GCA_030737875.1). Lineage (NCBI taxonomy): Eukaryota > Viridiplantae > Streptophyta > Magnoliopsida > Asparagales > Amaryllidaceae > Allium > Allium sativum. The sequence continues at coordinate 385,592,162 of CM060915.1, forward strand.
ACACAACTAGAAGTAGATATACGGATACAAAGCTTTCCGGATATCGTTCCAGCTGTAAACCAGGATCCTGTGAATATAAATCTGCAAAACCTAAACTACTAGCTGCCCGTGTCAAAATAGGGGCACCCAGAGTTTAGGTTAAAACAATAAACTCCAGGTCAGTCATGTGACTGGTGTGAGAACTAAAACAGTTATTAATCTTTATTTTAAAGTTAGGTAAATCAAGGGACCACGCCGTATAACACGGAACGGGTTTCCTCCCAAGAATACCAGTGCATAGAACAACAGCGCAATGCTAAATAAAGAAAAATGAAGCTGTTATAAGACCCAGGTCCTATCACACAATGCAACGCAAGCCGGGGGATAGGGTTTTCCCTTATAACAGCCAAAGAATGCTTGATACGTTTAAAACAAATCATTTGATACTATTGTAAGTGCATAGTGTATAAAACAACTTCAAATCATAAGTATCAATCATAGGCGGCATGGGTACCATATATCATGTCGCCATATATAGGTTTACAAATAAAACCGCAAACGTCACGTATTTGGAAATTGGGTTTCCATCTATGAACCGAGGCAAAAGATATTCCTCAACCGATTCGAGACGCTCTAGCCCGTGTCTCAGGCAAGTACTCAGTCAAGCCTTTGGATCGTCAGGGCCGGTCCACCGATGTGGATTAAAATGCCTGAACACTGCGTTTCCCCGCCCATTGGGGCGTAAATGAGCCAACGAATGGCTCCATCGGACCCGGATCGTCCGATCTAACCGAGGCGCCTCGCAACAGCAACAACCACACAGGTGAAAAGTATACAAATGTCAGGGCTGGAAGGTCACTGACACCACCCTAGCTAGAAAGAAACGCATGCCCTCCCTGAGGTCCGTCTCCCGTTTTTGGTTCACAACCGGGGTGCGAGACTCGCGAATTCACGTTACACAAAGCTGTGCCACACAGGCTGTGCTTTGATCATCACCACAAGACTTTGCTTTTCAACAGAAGCCTCGATCAATTGCCACTTAGGCATGCCACACAGGTAATTCACTCCATGCGTTTGATATCCATCAATATATAACCCCTGAGCTCGTACGTCTCAGAGAAGGGCGTTAAGCAAGAGAATAAATTCTCCGCCGCCAAACAGATATATATTTAATAGAGATCAATCACACGGACTAAAATCCAATGTCAGACACACAGTCCATTTACAAGTCCGTTCTGGGTCTGAACGAAACCGGAGGCACCTAGTACCCCGCATATCCATCGATCTCCAAGTACGTCTGGACGATCACCAACTGTTTCCATCTTCTTGGGTGTACAGCCCAATCAAGATCATCAGTAATCACCCAAACGACGTGAAGACTTCTGGTCTTCGACCACCGTCTTCATCTTCGACACCACGTCGAATCAGTTATTCAGAATGGGATAAACCCGGTCTTTCTGAATAACTCGCGTATATATTATAAAAGTGTTACACAAACACAACATACGCCTCATTCCAATTTAGAATATTCTTTTATTCAAATATTCCTATACTTTGGGAAAAGTTCCCATTAATTTTATCCAAGATAAATTCTTTAAATTTATTCTTTAATCTCCTTTGAATATCAATTCAAACTAGTCGGGATTAGCGAACCACACCGAAGTAATCATTTATTTTATTTCCCAATCCCAACCTATTCATCCCATGAAGTAAAACTGGTCATACTTCATATCTAACACCACAGTGTTATCGGTAAATTCAATTACCATTTCACGTTTAAATCTAATTAAAGATTTAACTATCGCCTAGAGTAAAACTGGTGATACTCCATTCTCGATCTTTTCAATCTAATTAAAGATTCATTAAAACTCAACTTAGTTTTAATCGTTAACTGGGTTAAAGAATCCGTGTCATTTAAAAACACAGTTCACAATAAACCCAAAATCACCCTCATTAATTATCGGGTTAAAGAACGAGTGTTATTTAAAACACTGTCCACGATAAACCCAAAAATCAATATCAATTCAATCCCAATTAAATATTATTGATTGGTACACTTCATTAAATCTAAATAAAAAGATTTAATCTTTTCTCAACTGGGTTCAAGAACAGTGTTAGTGAAGACACCATTCACGACAAACCCAAATCACATTTGATATTCAATATAAGGCTCTGAATAGAAAATATATCGGCTTATATTCAATATCAAATTCTACGATTAACAAACGTCGTATTGGAAATAACGATATATATATCTTTCAAATTTCCATAACAACACCTGTATAATCACGAATTCCAACATCGAAATATTCCGAAGACAATTTCGATTCAATTCCACTCCAATGCAATCATTGGATATTCTGGTTATTTTCAAAACCCTTTTTAAATTCAATTTATTTATTTAAAAATAAATAGAATTATAATTCTAGTTCAAAACTAGTTCATTTCGATAAAAATCTATTTTTATCTTTTCAAATATGGAGTTTTTCATCCCAATTCTTTCTAAATCATTTCTTATGATTTTACACAAATTATTACTATTTTTAATAATTTTATCAAGGTCCGTACAGTCGATTTCCATCAACGGCCATCGAACTGCACTTACAGTGACCTTTTTCAAATTTGATTTGGACATAATTCCAAATCCAACCGTTAGATTTCAAATTTCCAATATTCGTTAGAAAGCTCTTTTCGATACGAACCCAACGGTTCCGGTTTTAGGAGAATCCGACGGTCGGATCTCCCGTAATGTCCGTTTGAAATAAATGGTCGAAATTCACGAACTGCCGCGGCGCGGCGCGTTCTATTCAGGCCATTATATTATATATAATATATATAATATATATTTCGTCGATTTCTCTTTAAAACGAATTATATAAATAGTTTTAAATTCGTTTCAAAAGCAATTTCAACTTCCTTTTCAATTCAAATCAAATTTGAATTCTTCTTTATAAATTCGTTTTAAAATTCATTTCTATTCAATTCAAATTTCAATTCAATTTGAATTCATTTCAATTCGCTTTCAATTCATTTCGAAATCGTTTTCAATTCAATTCATTTCGAAATCGTTTTCAATTCAATTCATTTCGAAATCGTTTTCAATTCAATTCATTTCGAAATCATTTTCAATTCAATTCATTTCGAAATCGTTTTCAATTCAATTCATTTCGAAATCGTTTTCAATTCAATTCATTTCGAAATCGTTTTCAATTCAATTCATTTCGAAATCGTTTTCAATTCAATTCATTTCGAAATCGTTTTCAATTCAATTCATTTCGAAATCGTTTTCAATTCAATTCATTTCGAAATCGTTTTCAATTCAATTCATTTCGAAATCGTTTTCAATTCAATTCATTTCGAAATCGTTTTCAATTCAATTCATTTCGAAATTGTTTTCAATCGATATAAATATCGTTCACGTCAAAATGACGTCAATCTAATCAACACGGCTTCATATATTCCTATTTTCAAATATTCTATTTCAAATATTTCTTTTTCAAATATTTCTTTTTCAAAACTGGAATGAGGCCCAATCAATTACCATATAATGTTAATTATATGGATTTTCTACCACACATGTACATAATAGCATTGAAAAATAATCAACCATCAACCAAAGTGCACTACACTGTATAAGCATCAAATATAGTTATCTAACGCTTATAACAGCCTGTCAATCGATCGATCGACATATTTAATCAATCAGGATGAGTGAACTTCAAATTTCATCCTAACACCCGTGTGGGGTTTCAAACAATCAAACACATATTTTATTTGTGCTGTTGGGCGATGTGTAAAATTTATCGTCCCAATCAATGTCCTTCAAATAGGTGTACATAAACAAACCGTCTGGTTTGTAAATGAATATTTTATTTTATTCACTTTCACTATATTCATATTCACGTTAAAAATTATATTTTTAACGATAAAACATTTTATTCCAACATATGAATTTCTATTATTCATTTACACAATAAAATGATATTTTTATTTTCTAACATATTTTAGAAAATTTCGGCGGCATAACGGCACGATACTAGAAACGGGACGAGGCCTAGCCTTATCCCCGGTCTAGTGAAGGCCCACGCCATTCACACATCAATCAAATCCATTTCATTTCACCACACAATTCAATTTCAATCAAATAATCTAACTAATTTTATGCAACCAAACAAACAAGTCCATGGTCTGTGGACGGTTGTGTCGGGTGCTACTAAGCACCGTCTGCATCCTAGTATATATATATATAACTAGAAAATGAAATTGAAAGGTGAGAAATTCTCACCAAAGGGGTTCCACTCCGCCATTTCATTTCTGAATTTCTGAACCGTTTGAATTCCCTTTTGATTTCAATCCGTTCCATCGCCCTCTGTTTCACGCTGTTCATATTAAAAATCATGTCTTTATATTTTTATAAACAACGCTATTATATTTTTATAAACAACGCTTTTATATTTTTATAAACACTATTATATTTTTATCCTTCTAAGAATATTTTGATTCATACGATTTGGTTGAGCAGATTTTTTTTTTTTTTCAAAATGAATCGGGTTTGTCCGATGGAAAGGGGAAAGAGAAAGTGAAGAGGGGGGTTAGTGTAAAGGGTTTGACCATTTATTTATTTAATTAATTAATTTCCCCATAAAGGTAAGTTTTTATTTCAAACTCCAATCCAACCTCACCGACTGTCGTCCCTAGCTAATTGCCCCCATTCCGAACACAATGGGATATGTTTCATTAGCCAATTCTATCGTTTCAATCAGTTTTCGTTTAAATCAAAATATAAATATATATATATATATATATATTCAATTCAAACGTACATTTCAAATTACCGGGGCCACATACAGTCTCTTAAAATTCCCGAAAAATATTTTCTATCTTTGTATTGACGCTACGGTCCTAACAAAACTAATTTCGTCAAATTCTGAGACCGTTTGTAAAATGGCCATTTTCCAGTCGTTTAAATTCAACTGAAACTGGTCAGACGCGTTTTCCTTTGCCACGCTCACATATTGATTCAGAAAATTATGAACTTTGGAATCTAGCAATAACTTGACATTGCGGACCCAACAAAACTGGTTTCGTCGGAATCCGAGGTCGTTTGCAAAATGTCCATTTTTAAGGGCCTGAATTCCATAGCGACTATTCAGAATTTTCAACTGGACATATCTTTTGATTCCCGCTATGAAATTTCGATTGGTCGTATTCTTTGGAGAGATATTATCAATTCGATCCCATTATCTTTGGTTTCACTAAAATCCGGATTGTTTTGCACCCGGTACGTTCAATTGAAGTTTGAAATCGAATTATCGAACTACCGCGCCATTTTCCATTCTATTTATAATTATATATAATTATTTATATTCTAACGACGACGTATATAATATATACGTTGAATTCCATTCAAAATAAATTTCACGTCGATATTATTTAAAATAATTCATTTTAAATAATCAAAATTCGCTAAAATTGCAAAAATAAAAATTTCAAACTGGCTCGCATTTTACGGGTTGTTACATTTTTTACACAATAGTTATTTTTGAATGTGTTCATAACTCAAATTTTAGGTTTCATGATGGAATAATTTATTAAAATAACTAGTTTACATCAAATTCTATTACTTTTAAAGTTGTATGATTATCAAAATTTTATAAAAATCAACAATGAGAATATGCTATTATAGTGACAATTTTTTTATAAAAAAATAACGGTGTATGTTAAGTGATTTTTGGTGTATGAATAGAATTTGCCTATATAATTTAAGAAAAAAATAGTGTATGTACGGCAGTTTACGATGTACAAATAAAATTTGCCTACTAAAAATTAAAACGATCAAAATCCACTTTACGCCCAAATTTCTTTTTCATTATTAATGCACTTTTATGCCATATTTGCTTTTAATATCCTATTCTGCAGATGGCCAATCAAAAGAGACTACGTGGATTGCCACAAAGGAGATTACATGGATTGAGATTTGTACCATTAGATTTGATTTAAAATAAACTATTGAATTTATAACAGCTGGATGATATAAATTGTGTCTCTGCAATAAACTAGAGAAAATATGTTTTAGTCATTTGAGATGATGACATATAAGTGTGAAACTGCGAAACATTTTGGAAAAATTTGAAGTTAAAACTTTTGTAGTCAATTGTTTAAAAAAAAATTAACAATGTATGGTAAGTTATGAACGAAATATTATTTAACATTAATTATTTACAATTTAATTATTGTTTATCAATTTACCAACTGTTAATTATTTCATATTTCAAAATAATTATTAATAATTAATAAAGAAATGATTTTATAAAAAAACATTGCTAGGATACGTAAACGAAATTTTCAATCCAAAAAAATTGCTAGAATATTTTTTTGACACATCATCACACAACTCAGCATTATTTTAACGAAAAGTTAAAATGATATGAGAAAAATGTAGGGGTTGATCACCAAAAACTTCTCCTTATGTATATGCATAGATAACACACTTTATCTACCTATAATTATTGGTAGATAATTATCCTTCAACATTTTTATAACATTGACAATATTTACCTAACAATAGATTTTACCATTAAGTATTGGTAGATAAAGGTTCTCTTTACCTACCCATATTTATTTGTAGGTAAAATATTGGTAGGTAAAGGTCAAATTTCTTGTAGTGTTTTCGATGCAAGAGGAAAATATGATACGCAAAAGGCGGCAAGTACGAGCATCGCTTATCATCCACAGACAGAAAGGGGTGGATAAAATCCTTGAAGATCTTTTGAGGTTATGTATCCAAAATTTCTGAGGGACATGAGGAGAGGCAACGAGCTTAGTGGTGTTCACGACGTGTTTCACGTGTCGCATTTGCGGAAGTGTTAAAAGATACCGCGAAAGTAGTGGAGCTGAACATGCTTAGAGAAGTGGAAGTAGAGTAAAAAGCCACGATTAGACGAGCTCCTACATGCATCCTTGGGTCGGAGGTATAAAGGCTACGCAACAAAGTGGTCAAGTTGGTCAAAGTGCAATGGGGGGATGATCAAAGAGATGCGACTTGGGAGATGGAAGACAAGATGCGTACGCTGTACCCTTTCCTTTTTGAGGGTATGTTTTATTTTCTCGTTTTTCTACCGCTTTGTTGATACTTGTCCTATCTTTTAGTATTATCTTTGCAATGACATCTTCGATCTTTAGTTAGAAAGAACCCTATGGTTGCAAACATGTGTTTGAGACATGTTATGTTTGATGGATGCAAATGGATGCAAGTGGTTGCTAGTGGTTGCTCGTGGATGCATGTACACACACCTTAGGCACTAGATCGGCTCAATCACCTTCATGTTGCATATAAATGTGTATGCATATTTAAATTAATGGATGTATAATGGTTTTGTTATCATATGGATGCTGCATTTTGAGGAATGGTTGTGCACACATGTAGAAATAATATGTATCGATAGGATTCTTTCGCATACATAATGGACGCATGGAACTATCATGATTTGCATTAAGGAGGTCAACTGAATCAATTGGCCTCCTGATTTTGCATTAGATAAGGAACATATGCACACACTTTTTGCATATGTTTATATAGCATTAGAAATCTTGTAAGGATAATGGATGCCTATGTTTGATGGTTGAGTAGATGGATGATTGGATGTTAGGATATGCATTCTCCTTAACTTGGAGATTTCAGGGGCAAAATCCTTTAAGTAGGGGAGAATGTAAAACCTGTAATTTTAAATATTAAAGTTAACAAATTAAAGAATACTTAATTTCAAATGTGGGAATTAAGGGTGTAATAACCCGGATATTCTGAACCAGTTTAAAATTTTTATTTTTGCAATTTTGGCGAATTTTAAATATTTTAAATGAATTATTTTAAATAATATCGACGAGAAATTTATTTTGAATATAATTCGAACGTGTATATTATACGCGTCGTCGTTAGAATATAAATAATTTTATATAATTATAAAAGGAATTGAAAATGGCGAGGTAGTTCGATAATTCGATTTCAAACTTCAATTGAATGTACCGAGTGCAAAACAATCCGGATTTTAGTGAAACTAAAGACAATAGGATCTATTTGATGATATCTTTCCAACGAATCCGAAAACTTGAAATTTCATAGCGGGAATCAAAAGATATGTCCAGTTGAAAATTCTGAATAGTCGCTATGGAATTCAGGCCCTTAAAAATGAGAATTTTGCAAACGACCTCGGATTTCGACGAAACCACTTTTGTTGGATCCGCAGTGTCAAATTTTTGCTAGATTCCAAATTTCATAATTTTTCGAATCAATATGTGAGTGTGGCAAAGGAAAACGCGTTTGACCAATTTCAGTTGATTTTAATCGACTGGAAAATGGCCATTTTTCAAACGGTCTCAGAATTCGACGAAACTAGTTTTGTTAGGACCGTATCGTCAGTACGAAGCTAGAAAATATTTTTCTAGAATTTTTCAAGTTAGTATGCGACCCCGGTAAATTGAAATGCGCGTTCAAATTCAATATATAGAGTTATATGTTGATTTTAACAGAAACTGATCGAAACGATCAAATCAGCCTACGATACAAATCCCATTGTGTTCGGAATGGGGGTAAAACGCTATGGACGACAGGCGGTGGGCCTCGTTTTGAGGTCGTATGTAAAAGTCAACTTTTGGGAAAAAATATAAAATAATTAAAACTCTTCTCTCTCCTCACCCTCTCCTATACCTTGGCCCCCCCGATTCATCAATCAGAAAAGAAAATAAAAGAAAAAAAAAACGCACGCTCGAGCTCCCAGGCCGCCGCCGTCGGCGGTGCTCCGCCTCCACCTCAGGCGATGCGTGCCCCCTCCCCTCCTTCTTCTCCTTCCTCTCTCCCTCTCCTGCGTGAACCCTAGCCCCTGCGATCGAACCCGCGGCCAAAACCTCTGAACCCGCATCCAACAGCCACCGCTGCCCCCTCCCCTTCCACCGCGACGTTGCTGAGACCACCCCCCTCTTCGAAAAGTAAGTTTTTCCCTTATATTTAGTTCAAATCAGTTTTATATTTAATTTAAATCAATTTTTATATTTAATTTAAATCAGTTTTTATATTTAATTTAAATCAGTTTTTATATTTAATTTAAATCAGTTTTTATATTTAATTTAAATCAGTTTTTGTGGGTATTTACATAGTAGGAAAATCAGTTTTTAGCATAGAAAAGATTGGATTTTTAAAAGGCAAAAGATTAGATTTTTAAAAGGCAAAAGATTAGATTTTTAAAAGGCAAAAGATTAGATTTTTAAGAATGAAAAGGCGAAATCTTTATATTGGAAAAGGCGAAATCTTTATATATTGAATAACAAAGTAAAAATTCGATTTTTATATATTGAATAGCGAAGTAAAAATTCGATTTTTATATATTGAATAGCGAAGTAAAAATTCAATTTTTACATATGTAGTGAATACGGGCGACGAAAGTGACGAAAGGCGAGAACGACGAAGACTCCTACAAAAGAAGAGTCAAGATGTTTGGATAGCTATCTGTGAGAATTTCTCACCTTTCAATTTCTTTTTCTAATTATATATATATATGTTAGGATGCAGACGGTGTTTAGTAGCACCCGACACCCGTCATCCACAGACCATGGATGGCTTGTTTGTTTAATTGTTTGGTTGCATAAATTGGTTAGATGATTTGATTTAAATTTGGTTGTTTGGTAAATTTGATTGATATGTGAATGGCGTGGGCCTTCACTAGACCGGGGATAAGGCTAGGCCTCGTCCCGTTTCTAGTATCGTGCCGTTATGCCGCCGAAATTTTCTAAAATAAGTTAGAAAAATAAAAATATCATTTTATTTAAAGAATGAACTGAATAGAAATTCATATGTTGAAATAAAATGTTTTATCGTTAAAAATATAATTTTTAACGTGAATGTGTATAAATAAATATTCATTTACAAACCGGACGATTTGTTTATGTACGCCTATTTGAAGGACATTGATTGGGTCGATAAATTTTACACATCGCCCAACTGCACAAATAAAATCTGTGTTTGATTGTTTGAAACCCCACACGGGTGTTGGGATGAAATTTGAAGTTCACTCATCCTGATTGATTAAATATGTCGATCGATTGATTGACAGGCTGTTATAAGCGTTAGATATCAATATTTGATGCTTATACAGTGTAGTGCACTTTGGTTGATGGTTGATTATTTTTCAATGCTATTATATATGTGTGATGTATGAAAATCCATATAATTAATATTATATGGTGATTGATTGGGCCTCATTCCAATTTAGAAGATAAAGAATATTATAAAATAAAGGTTCATGTGTTGACTGTACTCATCCGTTGAGATTAGTCATGTGTTGAACGAAATATTTTAACAATAAAATTTAAATCTTTATCACTATAAAATAAAGGTTCATGTGTTGACTGTACTGATCCGTTGAGATTAGTCATGTGTTGAACGAAATATTTTAACAATAAAATTTACATCTTTATTAATATAAAATAAAGGTTCATGTGTTGACTGTACTCATCCGTTGAGATTAGTCATGTGTTGAACGAGATATTTGAAATCGAAATATTTGAAAAAAAAAGAAATATTTGAAATAGAATATTCGAAAATAGAAATATATGAAGCCGTGTTGATTAGATTGACGCCATTTTGACGTGAACGATATTTATATCGATTTTATTCATTTTGAAATGAATTAAATATAAAACGATTTCGAAATGAATTGAATATAAAACGATTTCGAAATGAATTAAATATAAAACGATTTCGAAATGAATTGAATATAAAACGATTTCGAAATGAATTAAATATAAAACGATTTCGAAATGAATTGAATATAAAACCATTTCGAAATGAATTGAATATAAAACGATTTCGAAATGAATTAAATATAAAACGATTTCGAAATGAATTGAATATAAAACGATTTCGAAATGAATTGAATATAAAACGATTTCGAAATGAATTGAATATGAAACGATTTGAATTCGAATTGAATATGAAACGATTTGAATTCGAATTGAATAGAAAACGATTTGAATTCGAATTGAATAGAAAACGATTTGAATTCGAATTGAATAGAAAACGATTTGAATTCGAATTGAATAGAAAACGATTTGAATTCGAATTGAATAGAAAACGAATTGAATTCAAATTGAATAGAAAACGAATTGAATTTAAATTGAATAGGAAACGAAATGAATTCGAATCGAATTAAAAATCGATTTGAATTGAAATCAAATAGAAATGAAAGTAAAAAGGATTTATAATAGGAAATTCAATTTTAATTTGAATTTGAAATGGAAGTCGAAATTGTTTTTGAAACGAATTTAAAACTATTTATATAATTCGTTTTAAATAGAAATCGACGAAATATATGTTATATATATTATATATATAATATAATGGCCTGAATAGAACGCGCCGCGCCGCGGCAGTTCGTGAATTTCGACCATTTATTTCAAACGGACATTACGGGAGAACCGATCGTCGGATTCTCCTAAAACCGGAACCGTTGGGTTCGTATCAAAAAGAGCTTTCTAACGAATATTAGAAATTTGAAATCTAACGGTTGGATTTGGAGATACGTCCAAATCAAACTTGGAAAAGGTCGCTGTAAGTGCAGATCGATGGCCGTTGATGGAAATCGACTGTACGGACCTTGATAAAATTATTAAAAATAGTAATAATTGGTGTAAAATCATAAGAAATGATTTGGGAAGAATTGGGATGAAAAAATCCATATTTGAAAAGATAAAAATAGATTTTTATCGAAATGAACTATTTTGAACTAAATTTAAAACCCAATTATTTTTAAATAAATAAATTAGATTTAAAAAGGGGTTTTAAATAATCGGAATTCCTAATATATTTGATTTGAATTGAATTAGAATTGATTTGTGGGTTTATCGTGAACAGTGTTTTAAATAACACCAGTTCTTTAACCCGATAATAAATAGAGTGTGATTTGGGTTGGTCGTGAACTGTGTTTTAAATAACATTTGTTCTTTAACCCAGTAAAAGGAGTTTTAATGAATCTGCAATTAGATTGAAATGTGAATTGATAATCTAAATTATCAAATTTGGAAATGAGCGAGAATGGAGTATCACCAGTTTTGCTCCAAAGCGATAGTTAAATCTTTAATTAGATTTGAACGTGGAATGATAATTAATTTTACCGATAACATCGAGGTGTTAGATATGAAGTATTACCAGTTTTGCTTCATGGGATGAATAGGTTGGGATTGGGAAATAAAATAAATAATTACTTCGGTGTGATTCGCTAATCTCGACTAGTTTAGAAAACCATAATTTGGTTTGAAACGACATCCAAAGGAAGATTAAAGGATAAATTTTAAAGAATTTATCTTGGATAAAATTAATGGGAACCTTTCCCTAAGAATGTGATTTAGTGAATAAAAAGGATATTCTGCATTGGAATGAGGCGTATGTTGTGTTTGTGTAACATTTGTTTTAATATACGCGGGTTGTTCGGAAAGGTCGTGTTTATACCCATTCTGAATAACCGATTCGACGATATGTCGAAGATGAAGACGGTGGTTGAAGACTGGAAATATTCACATCGTTGGGATAATTACTGACGATCCTGATTGGGCTGTACACCCAAGAGGATGGAAATAGTTAGTGGTCGTCCAGACGTACTTGGAGACGGATGGATATGCGAGGAAAGTGCCTCCGGTTTCGTTCAGACCCATAACGGACTTGTAGATGGATTGTGTGTCTAACATTGGATTTTATTCTGTGTTGATTGATTTCTGTTAAATATATATCTGTTTGGCGGCGGAGAATTTATTCTCTTGCTTAACGCCCTTCTCTGAGACGTATGAGCTTAGAGGTTATATATCGATAGATATCAATCGCATGGCATGAATTGCCTGTGTGGCATACTGAGTTGCATGGATCAAGGCTTCTGTTGAAAAGCAAAGTCTTGTGGTTGATGATCAAAGCACGGCCTACGTGGCAGCTTTGTGTATAACGTGAATTCGCGAGTCTCACACCTCGGTATGAGTTAAAAAGGGGATACGGGCCGTTGGGAGAACACGACGTTTCTTTCTAGCTTTGGTGGTGTCAGTGACTTACCAGCCCTTACATTTATATACTTTTCACCTTTGTGGTTGTTGGAATGAGGCGCCTCGATTATAGGTCTGTAAGGACAGGGAAACGTGTGTTCAGGAATAACTAATCCTCTAACGTAAGTGAGGACCGGCCCAACCGATCCAAGTGGCTTCCCAGAGTGTGTAGTCCTGAGCATTTGCTAGAGTGTCTCGAAGCGGAGAGGAGCTTGCCCCTTGCCTCGACTCATGACGGAAATCCAATTTCCAATACGTGTATTGCGGTTTTAATTGTAGAACTAGTATGGCGACATGATAGATGGTACCCATGCCGCCTATGATTGATATTTATGATTTGAATTGTTTTGACACTATACACTTATTATAGTATCAAATGATTTGTTTTTAAATGTACCAAGCATGTTTGGCTATTATAAGGGAAAACCCTATCCTCCGGCTTGCGTTGCATTGTGTGATGGGACCTGGGTCTTATAATAGCTTCATTTTTTGAAAAAGCATTGCGTTGTTTATTCTATGCACTAGTATTCTTGGGAGGAAACCCGTTCCGTGTTATACGACGTGGTCCCTTGAATTACTCTCTTTTAAAGTAAAGTTTTAAATAACTGTTTTAGTTCTCACACCAGTCACATGACTGACCTGGAGTTTATTGTTTTAACCTAAACTCTGGGTGCCCCTATTTTCCGCACGGGCAGCTAGTAGTTTTGGTTTTGCAGATTTATATTCACAGGATCCTGGTTTAAAGCTGGAATGATATCCGGAAAGCTCTGTATCCGTATATCACCTTCAGTTGTGCTTTTTATTATTTTTCCGCTGCTATGTAACTTATTGTTAATCTATGATATTTATCGAATGTAATTTATTTATTTATACTCTGTATATTCTTGTATCTGATGGAATTGTTGTAATAACAATGAAATGTTCTTCCGTCTGCGTTCTATTTTGTCCTGTCCTCACAGTAATTCGTTCTTTCTCATCTCTTCGGAGACCGGGGAAGTTCGGGTCGTAACATTTGGTATCAGAGCTTTGGTTTACAGAGCTCGAGAACAAGACACATTAGAACCATACGAAAGAATTCATCAGATATTGGATTAGTAATATCCAATTAGAATGACTCGTTAGAGATAGGATCAGTAGTATCCTAGAACGAGTGTGAAGAGTATATTTTTCAAATGAAAACAATTTTGTTTTGAAATTTAAACCATTTTATGCGTATTTAAATATTTATTTATTTTGAATTTGGACAATCTAGTATATAAAGGTTTTGCATATACGCGTCATGAACGTATATTCGAAGTTTTAATATATTAGCTAGATATAGAATCACACTCTAGTCGCTCGGAGATGATTTTGATGATGGAGCTCCATCACCAATATTTATGTTCGTGTTTCGAAGGTGTGATATCTATATATTTCCATTAGACTGGTGTGAGAACCAAAACTAATATAGCTAGAATACATTGTTGTGAATTGGCATCAAAAACAAGATTTTCAGTATATATATCAAAATTATGAATTTGAAACGTTAATCCACTAATTGATTGATGTTTGTGTTGTTTGATTATTGTTGCCTAATTGAATTTTGAACCGTTATACCTAATTGAACCAAATATTGAACAATATCGAAAATTAGTCGCATCTGCTTGCATATACATATACTTACATTGAACAGGTCATAGCAAGGAGGCTAGAGCCGAAGAATAAAATTTGTTTACCCGACAAATAGGTACATGTTTACTATAATTTACTGTTTTGTTTGGGTGATGATGATTTTATGAGCCTGTTGGCTTTTTCTTTTTCTTTTTGAGATCAGAAGGCCTATATGGCAATTTCGGGATTTTCCCGTGGCTCCCGGTGCAGGGGAGGTTATGGCGAAATTTTTCGGTGTAAACCAAATTTTTGAAAATTTGAAAATTCTCAGAAACTGAAAAGTTGGAGAATGGAAGCCAGATCGAACGTAGAGTTGATTAATCAAACCACTTTCGACTTTGTTCCTTTTCGGGGACGAAAAGTTTTAAGTGGGGGAGATTGTAAAACCCCGAAATTCTGAACCAGTTTAAAATTTTTATTTTTGCAATTTTGGCGAATTTAAATATTTAAAATGAATTATTTTAAATAATATCGATGAGAAATTTATTTTGAATATAATTCGAACGTGTATATTATACGCGTCGTCGTTAGAATATAAATAATTTTATATAATTATAAAAGGAATTGAAAATGGCGAGGTAGTTCGATAATTCGATTTCAAACTTCAATTGAATGTACCGGGTGCAAAACAATCCAGATTTTAGTGAAACCAAAGAAAATAGGATCTATTTGATGATATCTTTCCAACGAATCCGAAAACTTGAAATTTCATAGCGGGAATCAAAAGATATGTCCAGTTGAAAATTCTGAATAGTCGCTATGGAATTCAGGCCCTTAAAAATGGGAATTTTGCAAACGACCTCGGATTTCGACGAAACCACTTTTGTTGGATCCGCAGTGTCAAATTATTGCTAGATTCCAAATTTCATAATTTTTCGAATCAATATGTGAGCGTGGCAAAGGAAAACGCGTTTGACCAGTTTTAGTTGATTTTAATCGACTGGAAAATGGCCATTTTTCAAACGGTCTCAGAATTCGACGAAACTAGTTTTGTTAGGACCGTATCGTCAATACGAAGCTAGAAAATATTTTTCTAGAATTTTTCAAGTTAGTATGCGACCCCGGTAAATTGAAATGCTGGTTCAAATTCAATATATAGAGTTATATGTTGATTTTAACAGAAACTGATCGAAACGATCAAATCAGCCTACGATACAAATCCCATTGTGTTCGGAATGGGGGTAAAACGCTATGGACGACAGGCGGTGGGCCTCGTTTTGAGGTCGTATGTAAAAGTCAACTTTTGGGAAAAAAATTATAAAATAATTAAAACTCTTCTCTCTCCTCACCCTCTCCTATACCTTGCCCCCCGATTCATCAATCAGAAAAGAAAATAAAAGAAAGAAGAAGAAAAAACGCACGCTCGAGCTCCCAGGCCGCCGCCGCCGGCGGTGCTCCGCCTCCACCTCAGGCGATGCGCGCCCCCCTCCCCTCCTTCTTCTCCTTCCTCTCTCCCTCTCCTGCGTGAACCCTAGCCCCTGCGATCGAACCCGCGCCCAAAACCTCCGAACCCGCATCCAACAGCCACCGCTGCCCCCTCCCCCTTCCACCGCGACGTTGCTGAGACTACCCCCCTCTTCGAAAAGTAAGTTTTTCCCTTATATTTAGTTCAAATCAGTTTTATATTTAATTTAAATCAGTTTTAATATTTAATTTAAATCAGTTTTTATATTTAATTTAAATCAGTTTTTATATTTAATTTAAATCAGTTTTTATATTTAATTTAAATCAGTTTTTGTGGGTATTTACATAGTAGGAAAATCAGTTTTTAGCATAGAAAAGATTAGATTTTTAAAAGGCAAAAGATTAGATTTTTAAAAGGCAAAAGATTAGATTTTTAAAAGGAAAAAGATTAGATTTTTAAAAGGAAAAGATTAGATTTTTAAAAGGCAAAAGATTAGATTTTTAAGAATGAAAAGGCGAAATCTTTATATTGGAAAAGGCGAAATCTTTATATATTGAATAACAAAGTAAAAATTCGATTTTTATATATTGAATAGCAAAGTAAAAATTCTATATTTATATATTGAATAGCGAAGTAAAAATTCAATTTTTACATATGTAGTGAATATGGGCGCCGAAAGTGACGAAAGGCGAGAACGACGAAGACTCCTACAAAAGAAGAGTCAAGATGTTTGGATAGCTATCTGTGAGAATTTCTCACCTTTCAATTTCTTTTTCTAATTATATATATATGCAAGGATGCAGACGGTGTTTAGTAGCACCCGACACCCGTCATCCACAGACCATGGATGGCTTGTTTGTTTAATTGTTTGGTTGCATAAATTGGTTAGATGATTTGATTTGAATTTGGTTGTTTGGTAAATTTGATTGATATGTGAATGGCGTGGGCCTTCACTAGACCGGGGATAAGGCTAGGCCTCGTCCCGTTTCTAGTATCGTGCCGTTATGCCGCCGAAATTTTCTAAAATAAGTTAGAAAAATAAAAATATCATTTTATTTAAAGAATGAACTGAATAGAAATTCATATGTTGAAATAAAATGTTTTATCGTTAAAAATATAATTTTTAACGTGAATGTGTATAAATAAATATTCATTTACAAACCGGACGATTTGTTTATGTACACCTATTTGAAGGACATTGATTGGGTCGATAAATTTTACACATCGCCCAACTGCACAAATAAAATCTGTGTTTGATTGTTTGAAACCCCACACGGGTGTTGGGATGAAATTTGAAGTTCACTCATCCTGATTGATTAAATATGTCGATCGATTGATTGACAGGCTGTTATAAGCGTTAGATATCTATATTTGATGCTTATACAGTGTAGTGCACTTCGGTTGATGGTTGATTATTTTTCAATGCTATTATATACGTGTGATGTATGAAAATCCATATAATTAATATTATATGGTGATTGATTGGGCCTCATTCCAATTTAGAAGATAAAGAATATTATAAAATAAAGGTTCATGTGTTGACTGTACTCATCCGTTGAGATTAGTCATGTGTTGAACTAAATATTTTAACAATAAAATTTATATCTTTATCACTATAAAATAAAGGTTCATGTGTTGACTGTACTCATCCGTTGAGATTAGTCATGTGTTGAACGGAATATTTTAACAATAAAATTTACATCTTTATTAATGTAAAATAAAGGTTCATGTGTTGACTGTACTCATCCGTTGAGATTAGTCATGTGTTGAACGAGATATTTGAAATCGAAATATTTGAAAAAAAAGAAATATTTGAAATAGAATATTCGAAAATAGAAATATATGAAGCCGTGTTGATTAGATTGACGCCATTTTGACGTGAACGGTATTTATATCGATTTTATTCATTTTGAAATGAATTAAATATAAAACAATTTCGAAATGAATTGAATATAAAATGATTTCGAAATGAATTAAATATAAAACGATTTCGAAATGAATTGAATATAAAACGATTTCGAAATGAATTAAATATAAAACGATTTCGAAATGAATTGAATATAAAACGATTTCGAAATGAATTGAATATAAAACGATTTCGAAATGAATTAAATATAAAACGATTTCGAAATGAATTGAATATAAAACAATTTCCAAATGAATTGAATATAAAACGATTTCGAAATGAATTGAATATGAAACGATTTGAATTCGAATTGAATATGAAACGATTTGAATTCAAATTGAATAGAAAACGATTTGAATTCGAATTGAATAGAAAACGATTTGAATTCGAATTGAATAGAAAACGATTTGAATTCGAATTGAATAGAAAACTATTTGAATTCGAATTGAATAGAAAACGAATTGAATTCAAATAGAATAGAAAACGAATTGAATTTAAATTGAATAGGAAACGAAATGAATTCGAATCGAATTAAAAATCGATTTGAATTGAAATCAAATAGAAATGAAAGTAAAAAGGATTTATAATAGGAAATTCAATTTTAATTTGAATTTGAAATGGAAGTCGAAATTGTTTTTGAAACGAATTTAAAACTATTTATATAATTCGTTTTAAATTGAAATCGACGAAATATATGTTATATATATTATATATATAATATAATGGCCTGAATAGAACGCGCCGCGCCGCGGCAGTTCGTGAATTTCGACCATTTATTTCAAACGGACATTACGGGAGATCCGACCGTCGGATTCTCCTAAAACCAGAACCATTGGGTTCGTATCGAAAAGAGCTTTCTAACGAATATTAGAAATTTGAAATCTAACGGTTGGATTTGGAGATACGTCCAAATCAAACTTGGAAAAGGTCGCTGTAAGTGCAGTTCGATGGCCGTTGATGGAAATCGACTGTACGGACCTTGATAAAATTATTAAAAATAGTAATAATTGGTGTAAAATCATAAGAAATGATTTGGGAAGAATTGGGATGAAAAAATCCATATTTGAAAAGATAAAAATAAATTTTTATCGAAATGAACTAGTTTGAACTAAATTTAAAACCCAATTATTTTTAAATAAATAAATTAGATTTAAAAAGGGGTTTTAAATAATCGTAATTCCTAATATATTTGATTTGAATTGAATTAGAATTGATTTGTGGGTTTATCGTGAACAGTGTTTTAAATAACACCAGTTCTTTAACCCGATAATAAATAGAGTGTGATTTGGGTTGGTCGTGAACTGTGTTTTAAATAACATTAGTTCTTTAACCCAGTAAAAGGAGTTTTAATGAATCTGCAATTAGATTGATATGTGAATTGATAATCTAAATTATCAAATTTGGAAATGAGCGAGAATGGAGTATCACCAGTTTTGCTCCAAAGCGATAGTTAAATCTTTAATTAGATTTGAACGTGGAATGGTAATTAATTTTACCGATAACATCGTGGTGTTAGATATGAAGTATTACCAGTTTTGCTTCATGGGATGAATAGGTTGGGATTGGGAAATAAAATAAATAATTACTTTGGTGTGATTCGCTAATCTCGACTAGTTTAGAAAACCATAATTTGGTTTGAAACGACATCCAAAGGAAGATTAAAGGATAAATTTTAAAGAATTTATCTTGGATAAAATTAATGGGAACCTTTCCCTAAGAATGTGATTTAGTGAATAAAAAGGATATTCTGCATTGGAATGAGGCGTATGTTGTGTTTGTGTAACATTTGTTTTAATATACGCGGGTTGTTCGGAAAGGCCGGGTTTATACCCATTCTGAATAACCGATTCGACGATATGTCGAAGATGAAGACGGTGGTTGAAGACCGGAAATCTTCACATCGTTGGGATAATTACTGACGATCCTGATTGGGCTGTACACCCAAGAGGATGGAAATAGTTAGTGGTCGTCCAGACGTACTTGGAGACGGATGGATATGCGAGGAAAGTGCCTCCGGTTTCGTTCAGACCCAGAACGGACTTGTAGATGGATTGTGTGTCTGACATTGGATTTTATTCTGTGTTGATTGATTTCTGTTAAATATATATCTGTTTGGCGGTGGAGAATTTATTCTCTTGCTTAACGCCCTTCTCTGAGACGTATGAGCTTAGAGGTTATATATCGATAGATATCAATCGCATGGCATGAATTGCCTGTGTGGCATACTGAGTTGCATGGATCAAGGCTTCTGTTGAAAAGCAAAGTCTTGTGGTTGATGATCAAAGCACGGCCTACGTGGCAGCTTTGTGTATAACGTGAATTCGCGAGCCTCACACCTCGGTATGAGTTAAAAACGGGATACGGGCCGTTGGGAGAACACGACGTTTCTTTCTAGCTTTGGTAGTGTCAGTGACTTACCAGCCCTGACATTTATATACTTTTCACCTTTGTGGTTGTTGGAATGAGGCGCCTCGATTACAGGTCTGTAAGGACCGGGAAACGTGTGTTCAGGAATAACTAATCCTCTAACGTAAGTGAGGACCGGCCCAACCGATCCAAGTGGCTGCCCAGAGTGTGTAGTCCTGAGCATTTGCTAGAGTGTCTCGAAGCGGAGAGGAGCTTGCCCCTTGCCTCGACTCATGACGGAAATCCAATTTCCAATACGTGTATTGCGGTTTTAATTGTAGAACTAGTATGGCGACATGATAGATGGTACCCATGCCGCCTATGATTGATATTTATGATTTGAATTGTTTTGACACTATACACTTATTATAGTATCAAATGATTTGTTTTTAAACGTACCAAGCATGTTTGGCTATTATAAGGGAAAACCCTATCCTCCGGCTTGCGTTGCATTGTGTGATGGGACCTGGGTCTTATAATAGCTTCATTTTTCGAAAAAGCATTGCGTTGTTTATTCTATGCACTAGTATTCTTGGGAGGAAACCCGTTCCGTGTTATACGGCGTGGTCCCTTGAATTACTCTCTTTTAAAGTAAAGTTTTAAATAACTGTTTTAGTTCTCACACCAGTCACATGACTGACCTGGAGTTTATTGTTTTAACCTAAACTCTGGGTGCCCCTATTTTCCGCACGAGCAGCTAGTAGTTTTGGTTTTGCAGATTTATATTCACAGGATCCTGGTTTGAAGCTGGAGTGATATCCGGAAAGCTCTGTATCCGTATATCACCTTCAGTTGTGCTTTGTATTATTTTTCCGCTGCTATGTAACTTATTATTAATCTCTGATATTTATCGAAAGTAATTTATTCATTTATACTCTGTATATTCTTGTATCTGATGGAATTGTTGTAATAACAATGAAATGTTCTTCCGTCTACGTTCTATTTTGTCCTGTCCTCACAGTAATTCGTTCTTTCTCATCTCTTCGGAGACCGGGGAAGTTCGGGTCGCTACAAAGGGAAACGTGTTGCGCCATTGCTTTCATCTCGGAATTCTTCTTAAGATAGAGTCCGAGTTTGTGTGAATTGGACTTTGTATGAAGAAGTTATGGCCTTCCGAAGTTTTAGAAATTAATTAAATTAAAAATAGCTCAGTATTCAAGAATTCAAAATTTGAATTCAAAACAGGGACCAGGTCAACCTAGGGGTCGATCCTAGTGTCGACCTCCCCCTATACAGGTCGACCTTAGTGTCGACCTGCCCCCCTCCCTCCCCCCGGTAGATCTGAAAGATTACGATTTTGTGACTCAGTGCTGAGTCATTAGGGCCGAGGTGTCATTCTATCTTGACTGGATGGTCTTCATTTATTCTAGGTTAATCTGACGACTCTTAATTAACTAATCTTATATAAAAAAAACACCCTAAAACCCCTATCCCTAATCACACAAGTTCATAACAAGAGCCGCCATGCCATCAATGGAGAACCTAGAGTAGCTTATATACGCTTTCAACCCTAAAGCAAGATAGAGGCTTGAATCAAAAATCAAATCAAATCTTAATAACAACTAAGTCTACATCAAAGGCGAGCAATTCAGTTTCAGAGTATAGATCCCAGAAAGACAAGACTATTCTTTTTAATTGTGAGTATGATAGCTTTCACAAAATAATTCATTAATTTAATTATGATAAGATATAATTGGGATTATGAGAATATGATTTTGAATCATGTGATGTAAATTGTATGTATGTTTGTGGTGTTGGATCATATGTTAGTTCTTATGTGAATTTTATGCAAGTTGAATCATATATCTTATGCAAGCTGAATCATATATCTTATGCAAGTTGAATCATATATCTTATGCAAGTTGAATCATATATCTTATGCAAGTTTGTAATGATTGGATCATATATACATGTATGAATCTTATGCAAGTTTGGGTTGTTGAAATATCTGTGAAACACGTATATGCATATGCTAGTTTATGTGACATTAATCTACATGTTTAGATCTATATGCAAGTTTACATCTTTATGTTTAAATCTATACGAAAGATTACATCTTTATGTTTAGATCCATATGCAAGTTCACACCTTTATGTTTAGATCCATATGCAAGTTCACACCTTTATGTTTGGATCTATAGCAGTACATAAGTTATGCAAGTTTATGCCCGTTACTTATGCTAGTTTCCTATCATATGCTAGTTTGAATGAAATTCATATGCAAGTTTATGTCATGATCCTTAGATCTATTTTATGTGTTATGTGATGTTGTTTTTCTTTTTATAAGTTAGATTATTTGCGAGTCTAACATATGTCATATGAAAACGTACGAATAGCGTTGGATGATGAGATAATATTGAATATACATAAAATTATGAATTGGCATAAAATGGCCCTAAAAACGACATATAATTAATTTGAGACATTAATTGGCATAATTGGTATTTATGGACATAATTTTAAGAGACAATTATGGACATAAATAAAGTTGGAATTCATTGACAAATTTGAATAGGGATATTAATCCAATTTTGGCGTTAAATAAAGAAGTGTAATAATAAACCACATATGACACGAGGTTAGACTCTTTTGTGGTGTAAGACTGCCCGGACCCGCCCGGCAAATCCAGCAGCCACAAATGTCAGTCTAATGTGAGAGGTCAAAGGCACGAATTAAATGCGTAACAATTGTAAAGACACGAGGTTAGGCTCGTTTGCGGTATAAGACTTCCCGGACCCGCCCGGCAAATCCAGCAACCGCAAATGTCAGTCTAATGTGGGAGGTCTTTACAAGGTTACGGTTCTAATAAATTAAGTAACAATTAACCAGATAAACATGTGGTGGGACATGGGGGGTTAAGCGGGTGCCTTGGGTGGCATGTGAAATACGATTAGGTGCCTTAATAATTAATTAATGTTGATTAAAGACAAATATGAATGACAAACAAAAGTTTGGTTGAGTGGGTGATTCTCTGAGTAACAATCTGATGTTGATTTCGGTCTTTGGGGTTGGTACTTAGGGAGTTATTCTCTTAACCAATGTATCTGTGAACTAAGATGTACTTAATCATAAACTAAGTAAAACATGGTAAGTGGATAGGGTTAAGACCAGCTTAACCAATAATATATAAGTGGGTAGGGTTAAGACCAGCTTAACCAATAATTTGATAAGTGGATACAGTTAAGACCACCTTAACCAATAATATATAAGTGGGTAGGGTTAAGACCAGCTTAACCAATAATTTGATAAGTGGGAAGGGTTGAGACCAACTTAACCAATAATATATATATATATATATATATATATGTATATATATAAATCTGATAAGTGGATAGGGTTAAGACAAACTTAACCAATAATAATATATTGATCGGATAAGCGGATAGGGTTAAGACAACTTAACCAATAAGATATAAGTGGATGGGGTTAAGACCAGCTTAACCAATAATATATCGATCTGATAAGCGGGTAGGGTTAAGACAAGCTTAACCAATAACACATGTTGATTTGTTAAGTGGATTACATGGGGGACATGTGGGATATAATTATAAGCACTTAACCAAGTTGAAAACATGTAAGAAGACATGAATAAGAAGGGGTTAAGTGGGGAATATTAGTGGGGACCAAGCATAGGTGGAAAGCTTGTGTCGGGACCCTTTTCAAACCAGTAACCCATTTAGTATCTTTGTGAGCTCGACCCAAGTCGAGGACGGGACACGCTTACTGGGTTTGATTGTAAGAGGTCAAAACGGGTTAGCGGTGGCAACACAAGTCCAACGGGGTCATGTGCGTGCGTGGGCCCGGGCTAGTAGGTAAGACGTTGTTGCATCGTGTAGATATAATCCATGCATCTTTAGTGGTATCGGGTTGCAACTTTGGGGAGTGATACACCCCACTGTGGGACCAGCACAGGTATCTACGAGTTAGTATCAGAGCCTACCGAAATTGCCAGTACATTACAGTTGGTATCAGAGCTGAAGGTTAAGTGATTACCTTGGCTCTGTGGCGTGACTCAGTAAAGATAGAGTTAGTAATACACTAGATTGAGTTGAGTGTGTATATATATATATGAGCACGTATTTGTTATTTTATATAAAAATGGTTTTATATTATGGAGTTTTGTTGGTTGAGTTGTTTATAGGTTTTGGTTGATTAGTTTTATCCACTGTATCGGTAGGGGTTTATAAACACTCGAATGCGGCGAACCGACACTGTATGGATTGAAAAGAGGGTAAATGAAATAATTTTATCCAAATTATATTTTGATATAAACAAAGTATATGTATTTGATATATTATAGTATATTGTATGTGTTGGTTGTTATTATAATCAGATAAGGTTATAATTGAAAGGGTTATATATATCCAATCAGAATTCATATAAGTGAAATATATGAAATCGAAGTGAATTAAATCTGAAATTAAAAACAAAATTTGAATTAAAATTCCTAAAATTTGGAGAAGTGCTTGGAAATGGATTTGGATTAAATATATGAGAATTTTTAAAATCTTGGGAGATTCTAAATTGTTTTACAAACATTGGAAGGATATTTTGAAATGTATTTCAAAACGAAAATGTTAGAAATGGTTTTGAAAGCGACACAGTATTGAACTCACTTCGGTCGCTGGAAAATAACTCCGATGATGACTGCGCAGCATCATCGGTGTTCATTTTAGGGTTTGTAAGTGACGGATTACTACCAAAGGTTTTGTTTTTGAATTGTATTGAGAAAGACAAGTTGTTTTGATTTCGAAAGGAAATATTTGATTTCTTAAAAGGATAAGTTGTTTATAACTCCTAGGAAGAGACTGCGAATTAAAAATAAATCTAAATAGAAATTTGTGAAAGCAAACTGGAATTGAACTAAAACCAGTTAAGTGGAGATTGAATTAGGATATAATGATATCGAGTAAGTTGGATTGCTGTCGTAAGAATTTGGAATTAGATAATGGGATTTGAGTTCAGAATGGAAATTGGCTTAGTTATAAGAAAATGGTTGGATCTGAGGATAAAAACTGATTGGAGTTTGATTGGGATAACATTGGTATATGTTGAATTGATAACAGATGCAAAGGACATAATGATATGCCCGACAAAAAGGTACAAGTTTATATTTGATATAAACATGAGATTTATAAGCCTGTTTGGCAAGCCGCTTGAATGTTTGATTTTCTTTTGGGTTGGAGAAGGCCTAAAGAGGCGAGTTGTAGTTGTACAGATTGAGCCGTACAAAGGAGGTGCTGGCGAAATTTCTCCGAAATTTAGGGTGTTAGAAAATTTTCAGGAATTTTGAATTTTTTTGTAAACAAGAATGAATTAATAATTTCATTGAAATTAATCGGTATAGTGAAATTGAAGTTAAAAGCAAATAAATAATTTTTAACCCAGTTGGTGGAGTTTGTTTTCTACCTTAGCAATTTCGAGGACGAAATTATTTTAAGGGGGGGAGAATGTAACGACCCGTATTTTTACGGTATTATAATTAATTTATGTAATTATTTAAATAGTGATTCAGAGAATTAAATGGTCGTTAAATTAAATAACATTGAATATTTAATTAATATAATAATTAAATAATATATTTAATTTTGAAATAATCAGAATTGGATGAAATGACAATATTGTGTAAACTGGACAATTAAAAATATATAACTCAGTTAAAATTTAATTATATTAACGAATATAATTTTAAATGTCCTTTGAGCGTATAAATTATATTATAAATATAATCGAGCTCGAAATGGCGTGGCAGTTCGTAATTTGGTGATTCGAACTTTAATTGAATAAACATAATCCGTTTTAAATCGAATTTCTGTGAAATAAGAAACGTTCGGAGCTGGTGAAGTATATTTTTTCTAATGGAAGAGAAAAATCGGGATTTCATTGTGTAGATTTTTATTTATGTCCTAGAAAATTCGCTACGGAATTCCTTTTAATTTATAACGATTTTTGAATGGATTTCCAATATAAATTGAATATCGATTTAACTCTAGATTTGAAATATGGAGTTATAAATTCATATAGGAATATTCTGGAGCTGTATGTTATTCTATTGTGAATATATACGATAATATTCATTTATAAATATTTAATTTAATTATTTTTAAATATATTTAATATTTAAATGGGCTTATTTAGAGCTTTAAAAATAATCAGTTTTGCAAACGAGCTCCGTTTTCGACGAAACAAGTTTCGTTGGGTCCGTAATGTCAAACTCTAGTTGTATGGTCATTTTCGTGATTTTTGGATATCATGTGTGATCATAGGAATTTTTAAATGATAAATACAAACAACGATTGAATAAAATTAATATAAACATTGAATATAAAAATATTTTCCTATCCTATAAGTACCGTAGAAACCTTCCTAAACCTAAATCAACTCATTTCTTTAGTCAAAGCTTTTTTTCCTCCGTCGGTCTCTCCATTCCAAAACTTGGAAAATAAACCGATCTTCTAAAATCAAAACAATTTGAATAAAATCTCTTAATTCATGAAAAATGATTTGTTGAGATCGGCAAAGCAAGGGCTTCGCGTTGGCATCGGTTTTGTGGAACTTGAATAATTTTTCCATCGCTTGTTTTGTGAACAACGAGATTAGGGTTTACATATTGGAGTTATAGGGGCTTCGATTGGAGAAATGATCATTTTATTCGGGTTTGTGGTTTCAATTTGCAGCTGTTAGCAAAAATTTAGGGATTTCGGTGTAAATGTATGTTGTTCGACATACAGCAGCTGACTTCGAAGCATTCAGGGAGGAGGAGACGTGGTCGTCCAGGTTGGGCTAGCTGTGCCGATCTCGGGAAGTGGAGAGTAACGGTGGTGAGCTCGGTTGATTTAGTGGAGTGTAATTTGCAAATGTGAAGGAGTTTAGATTCGAAAATGGTGAGGAGTTATTCATTGGAATCGCGGTTTTTCATTTGGGTGAGGAAGCACTATAGCACGCGGGTCTGGAGGGTTATTGGGCCGGTTTCTAAAAGGGGGTGAGGCCCGGTTGTTTATAGAATAAGTTATTTTAGTTTAAATATTTGTATTAACTTGTTAATATCATAACTTGATCATATAAAAACGAAATTCAGCAAAACAAGATCCGTTGGGATCATGTGGACGAGGGCTACACAATGGAACTGACTAGGAGTGAATTGGAGGTCATTACAATTTATAGTGAAATAAATTGTCTGATCTGAATCGACAATCGATTATCGTTATTCAACGATAACCAACCAATGTGAGTTAAACTCACCAACTCTATCAGTTCATATTTTTATAATGTATTTTTAGAATTGATAAATGATGATTGATTGTTGTGTGTTGACTGTTTAGTTGAACTGCTAATTTGATTGGTTGAAAATATCGATATAGTTATATATATATCGCTAATCAAATATTGATTCTGTTTATTAGAATATTTCATATTGAAATGAAATTGATGTGAATTATATTGTGTAACATTTGTGGATGCAGGGAAGCAGGTCAGAGGAATCCAACTGGATTCCTCAACATTTATTTTACTGTTTTTCATATATTGTGTTATATGATGTGTTATGAAATCCGCTGTTGATTTTGTATGTTTGAATGATACCGATCATTCTTATATGGTATGTTAAATACCATAGGGAATACTGGAATGTTAAAAAGGAAATATTCAATGTTATATTGAAAAAGAAATATTTATAAAATCAAAAGATTTTATAATAGGAAACATTTTTTAAATAAACAGAGTTAAAAAAGAAAATATTTGTAAAACCAATGAAAAAGGAAATATTTGTGAAACAAATAGAATAGAAAAGGAATTATTAGGAAATTAAATAGAATTCTTATTTATTTTATAAAAGGAATATTTGTAAAATGAATAGAATTAAAGGAGTTATCGAATATAGTTTATTCGAAGGAATTAATCGAATATGGTTTATCTGAATAAAGTTTAAGGAGTTAATCGTATATAGTTATTCGAAGAAAGGAGTTGTCGAATATAGTTATTCGAAAAGAAGTTAATCGAATATAGTTTATTCAAAAGAGAGTTATCAAATAGAGATTAGTCAAAAGAGAGACATACGCTGAAATTTGATTATATCAAATTCAGAAAGTACTATTCGCTTTCCGTTTTTAATCAAGATTTATTTATTTAGTTATAAATTGTCTATTTAGTTATTTAGTTAAATTAAGGAGTAAAAGTTATATTTTGAAGTTAGATATTTCAGAAGTAGAGATTATAACGCTATAGTTAAAATCAGTGTTTCAATAAAGAAATGGATTTGTAAATTAAAATCCGAGAGTTACATAAGGAATTTGTTAAAGATTTAGAAGGTGAACTTTGTCTATTTCTAAGTTAGAAATGTTGTTCAGTTAAGGTTTGAGAGGTAGTTATAACCCAACTTGATTGACTCCATTTTTAACTAAGGAATGGTTAAGGTTCGATAGTGAAATTTGGTTAAGTGAATTTAGTTAAATATGTGTAATGGTTTGAGTTGGCATAGCGATGGTTTGTTTAAACATCTGTTTAAGTCCAATAAAGGAGTTTTGGAAATGTTTTCCAAATATAAATCAGAAATATCTTCTAATACAGAAAATAAGAAATGGAAATGTTTTCCAACGTTAATAACGTATATTGTCTAAATTTAGAAAATAAGAAATGTTGAATATATGGAAACAGGAGATGAAAAATGAACTAAAAAGATAAATGTTAATGATGATTGTTTGATATAATTTCCATCTAGAAATAATATCGTTGTTTGCACACGTGTTTTTCTTTGATAGTTAACTCACTGACTATCAAGGTTTTTGACCATTTTTCCGTTGTCAATACGGAGAGACCGGGATCAGATATATTATCTGAAAACCACTCCGTATGGCATTACTGTTGCGAATCTAATGTGATGAAAATAATTGAAGACGGAGTTATGCAAGGGCTATTCTGATGATCCTAGGTAGAAATTGCCTAAGATGGATTTAAAGAATAGTGCCTTCGGTTTGTCCAATCCCAGGATGACTTGTATGGAAGAATGTTTGACAAGGTATATTTAATAGATCGCGTAAGTTGATCTCTTCAAACGTATGTACGTTTGGTGGCGGAGGAATTTGTTTCTCTTAGTTGTATACCCTTAGTATTTTTTAGAGAAATCAAGTTGTAATTTGGCGGGTATGACGATGTGACATTCAAAGTAAATAGAAGTGTGACCTATACGTTATGGCCTCTAGCCTCACAATCAGGAAATGGTATAAAATCGGGTAGGTCACATGGCTATGTGGTTAGCTGCCAATTAGGGTGTATTGTCACCTTATCTAGAGAAATTCCATTTACTTCTATAATCTATTTCGATGCTATCCCTTTCGGGAAACGGTTGTTGATCCCAACCATTGGTGATAACACATTCGGTACACTCAAGCGAAATGAGTGACCGATCATGTTTTTCCTGGGTTACAAGATGTTCTTGTTGAACCCGGTGTATTCCTCTCTAGAGATACACTATCGGAAGGTGGTCCCATACCTTGCCAGTTGGAATCCATTAACCAATAAGCGCCCACGGTTTTTGATTATATACCATGTACGTAGAACGTGAGATGAAAGCGTTTGTACTAGATGATTATCATATTGTGGTTGATAGACACTATTATAATATCAAAAGAATTTTGATATAAAGATTATTTTGGATTCTTATAAGGAAAAAAACCCGGTCCATTATACGACGTGGTCTTATGAGATATCATTTTACTGCCCAAACTGTTTTAAATTGTTTTACTCACACCAGTCCCATGACCGACCCAGAGTTTATTTTGTTTTGTTTTACCCTAAACTCTTGGGTGCCCAATTTTGTACGGGCAGTCAAGTAGTCAGGATTTTACAGATATACTTGGAGAGCTTGGAGCACGAGGCTTCAGGAATATATAACTATTGTTTATTTCCGCTATGTTGTAAGTGTTATACTCTGATAATGTTACTGTATGCATATACTATTTTATTTCAAAGATATGCATCTATTATATTTTGTTCGTTCCGCTATGAGATTCGTGTTTTACTCTGATGTTGTATGTTCTTCTTCTTCTATTATAAGTTTCTATCTTTATCTATTCTACTGTTTTCTTTCTATTAGTTTTCTGGTTTCCAGTGCGATTTGGTTGGACTTGTGTTATGGTACCGGAAATTCGGGACACTACACATTATCCAATAAGTGCTTGCGGTTTTATTGTATATTATGTATGTGGAGCGTGAGATGAAAGAATTCCACTAGATTTCTAATTATTTGATTTAGACACTATTATGATATCAAAAGAGTTTTGATAAAAAGATTGCCATTTTCTTTCAAAAGGATTTGAGAGTTAAATCAATTGTTTTGGATTCTCATATGGGAAAAACCCGTTTCGTGTTATACAGCGTAGTCTTATGAGATATCGGTTATTTTCTCAAACTGTTTTAAATTGTTTACTCATACCAGTCCCATGACTGACCTAGAGTTTATTTTGTTTTGTTTTACCTAAACTGTTGGGTGCCCAAATTTGTACGGGCAGTCAAGTAGTTCAGGATTTCTCAGATCTATTTAAAGGAGCTTGGAGCAGGAGGCTTTAATGTTAGATATGTAGTATTTTTATTTATGTTGTGTTGTAAGTGTTGTACTCTGATAATTGTATGTTATACAACAAAACTTTTGTACTTCAAAAATTATGATATATTATATTTTATTCAGCTGCGATGTTAGATTCTGTGTTGTTATTTCTGTTCTTCTTCTACCTTTTTCTTTAAAAAGATGATTTGTATTTCAGGGATATTTGGGTTGGACGTGTGATGTATGTAGTCAGCTCAGATAGTATGGATTTGCTGTTTGTTACACCGATGACACAACTTCTAGCTTGAAAGAAACGAATGCACTCCCTGCATCCCTAATCCCGTTTTTGACTCATACCTAGGTGTGAGGCTCGTGAATTAACGCTATACACAAAGCTATGCAACTTAAAGCTATGTTTTGATCATCATCCACAAGGCCCTTCTTTTCAACAAAAGGCTTGATCATTGCATCTTAGTATGCCACGTTGTCAATCCGTACCGCGTTATTGATCATCTATCAATATATAACCTCTAGGCTCATACATCTGAAAGAAGGGTGTTAAGCAAGAGAATAAATTATCTGCCACCAAACATATATACAAGAAGAGATCAATGAATATAGTGCAAAATACAATGTTAGACACACATCTATTTTCATGTCCATTCTGGGTCTGAACGAAACCGAAGGCACCTTATTCCTCATCCCATATGTCCAATACAGGAGAGAGATCCTCGCATATCCAGTCGATCTCCAAGTATGTCTGGACGATCACCACTTATTACCTTGTCTTAGGTTGTACAATCCAATTGAGACATCAGCAATCATTCCAACGATGTGAAGATCTCCGGTCTTCAACCACTGTCTTCTTATCTTTGCCTTTTAGTCGTCGTACAGTTATTCAGAATGAGTTAAACCCGGTCTTTCCGAATAACAGGTGTATCTTTATAATCATGTGATGACTACACAAAGATAGCACATATCTCATTCCAATCTAGAATAATTTTTTTATTCAAATATTCACATCTATGGGGAAAGGTTCCCTATAATTTTATCAAAAATAAGTTCTTTTAAACTTATTCTTTAATCTTCCTTTGGGTATCATTTTCAAAAGATTTTATTACACCTTTTCACAACTTAAACCAAATGAAGGTTTATCAACTAGTCGGGATTGACGAACCTTACAGAAGTAACCATTTATTTTATTATCCCAATCCCAACCTATTCATCCCATGGAGAAAAACTAGTAGTACTCCATATTTAACACCTATTGTGTTAACAGTGAATTTAATTACCATTTAACACTCAAATCAAATTAAAGATTTAACTATCGCATGGAGTAAAACTACCGGTACTCCATCTCGACTAATTCTCGAATTTGATAAATTTAATTATCCTATTCTCATTTCAATCTAATTAAAGATTCATTCAAACTCTGACTTAATTTTAATCCCAAAAATCACTATATAATGATTATTCTACCTTTGGTAACTAATCTTGTCTTTACTTGGGTTAAAGAACAAATGTCATGTAAAAACACTGTTCACAATAAATACAAAATCATATTCCATTTAATCTGGAATCTTCATGGAAATCTGAAAAATTTATAATCGATATAAATTCCCATACCGAATTAATACTATAAGTCGAATAATGACAAAGCCTTTTATATTCCATAAATAGTAAACACCTTCATTCACAGAAGCTCATCTCCATTATTATTAATGGAATTCCATTCAATTCCAATTTAATTAAATAAACTAGAAAACTTCTCTAAATCTTATTTAAAAGATTTATTCCTTTCACTTGTGGGTTCAAGAACAGTATTAATTAAGATACCATTCACAACGAACTCAAAATCCAATTTGATATTAAGTATAAGATCTTAATTGGAAATCATGTTGACTTATATTCAGTACCAAATTATGAAACTAACAGACATCGTTTTGGAATAACGATATCAATATCTTCCAAATTCCCACAAAAATATCCGTATAATCACGGAATCTAATGTAGAAATATCCGAAGATAATTTCCATTCAAATCCATTCCAATTTATATGGTGGAATTCTTGATTATGTTAAATCCCATTTGCAAATCCAGTTTATTATTTCTAAAAATCATTGGATTATTATTCTAGTTATTAATTAGTTCATTCGAATAAAAATAAATTTCATCTTTTCAAACTTGGATATTTCATCCTAAATCTTTCCAAATCATTCATTATGATTATACATAATTTATTCATATTTTTAGTAATTTTATTAAGGCCCTTACAGTCGGTTTCCAATATCGGCCACCGAACTGCATTCATAGCGACCTTATCTGAAATTGATTTGGATATATTTCCAAATCTATCCGTTCAAATTTAAACCATTTATATTCATTTGAGATATATTTTCAAGCCAAACCCAATGGTTTTGGTTTTAGGAGATTCCGACAGTCGGATAATTCGTTACTCCCATTTGAAGTTAATGGTTGAAGTTCGCCCAAGCCGTTTAAATATACATAATATATTTCATCGGTTTCCATTCAGAATGAATTTTATAAAATGTTTGTAAATTCGTTTAAAAATGATTTCAACTTTTATTTAAATTTTAAATTAAAATTTAACATCTCATTTTATTATAATCTCAAAATGATAAACTTTTCAAAATGTCAAATTTTGAAATTCGGTCTTCTAAATATTCATTATAATAATGAATAAAGTCGATATAAAAATCTGTCGAGTCAAATTAGCGTTCATATAATAATCTCATCTTCATATTTTTATATATTTTCTTTTCCATCCAAAATTGGACATCAAAATCAAAATTCTAATCTTTATTGAATACTATATTATAAAAATATTCATATTTATTCCGGATTGGAATAATATTCAACCAATATCCATATAATTAAATTTATATGGATTACATTCATTATATATATCCAACAATAGTCATAAACAACTATCAACATCCATAATGACATCCAATGTGCATTTTTTATATAAGCTTCGAATGATTTGTTGACGCTTATATAGATTAGTTAATCAGCTGATTAACCGCAATTTCACATAAGCAAGATGTGTGAGTCAAATAACATGCCAAGACTCATGTGGGGTTTTCAACCATCAAATAATTATTTTAAAATTAATCATTGGTTAATAAATTTAACCATTTCTAATTTGATTCGAACTGTTTTTCTAATTAACCAATTTTCACTGTTCAAATTATAAATGGATATTTATATCCATTTTCAACTACCATAATAATATTAACATTATTTTTAATTTTTCAAAATCATAATAAAAACATAATCAGTCAATCAAATCATCCATGGGTTTACAAACAACTATGATATCAGCTACCAAGCACCGTATAACATTTTATGATATTTAAACTGATAAAAATCAACACTGGCAATCTATATATTTTTAAACATGAATATGATTACATAACAACAGTTGAGTGAGAAAGAACTCTCACATTGATTTCCACTCCGTCAGTTTTTTATTTGAGGATTTATTTTTAAACTAAATTAAACGAATGTTTAATTTAGCTCAAAATTCAACTTGTTCCTTCTTTTCTGGTCAGTTCCATGTTGTACTGCTGGTTTTCGCAATTCCAACATTTCTGATTTTGCTCGATTCTGTGCCCGTATGAAAAATATATGATAGTTTTAACTTTTAGTTACCTTAATGACTTATTTAATATAATTAATTATATAATTAGCTTGACATAATCGCCATCCTTCTTAGTTTACATACATACACCAGATACCCATTACCAACTTCAAAGTCTCCACCTTGCGCGTTACTCAGGTGACCGCACCCTCATCTACACATGCCACGACGTCGGACTTCACGCCGCCGACCTCTACGCTGAGCCCCAGCCAACTCACCACCCTCCATCGACATAGAACTACTCTCGAACGGCGAGACTTCAAGGAAGAAATCCGGCCACAGTGATCCCCTAAATTCGATCATAACCGATGGAATAAAAGATCTCAACATGCTCCATAATTTTGTAGTTATGAGTTTTAGATAATTGTTAGTGGATCTGGAGAAACTGAGGGATCAATTCAGGATGATCCTGGCCGTTCGAGAATGGTGACGGAGGCTATTAGAATGGATTAGGGTTTGGGAAAATTAGAGGGTATTTATACCCTTTTTATTAATTCATTATTATTTTATTCTAATTTTACTTGTTTATCGCCCGAAATCCAAATGAATCCCAATGACTGTCGCCTATAGCTAAATACCCCCATTTTAGATATAACGGGATATGTTTCGTAAGCCTACTCAACTGTTTCGATCAGTTTTTATCAAAATTAGAATATAAATTTATATAATGTTCAATATTGAATTTCAACATACATTTTGATTTACCGAGGCCACATATTGACTCCAAAAATTATGAAAATTGAAATCTAGCTATGTTTTGATAATACGGTCGTAAAAAAATTAATTTTGTCGAATTTGGAGACCGTTTGAAAGATGGTCTTTTAACTAGCTTATTAAATTCAATTGAATTTAAAAAACACATTTAAATTTACCACGCTCATATAATAATTCTGATTGACATGAAATTTTAAACTTGACAATAATTTGACATTCCGGATAAAACAAAACTTGTTTCGTCAAAAAAAGAGGTTGTTTGCAAAATGGCTATTTATAAGGGCTTATATATATATATATAAATAATTAGCAATTCCACAGCGACTATTTGAAATTTTAATTTGGGCTTAACTTACAATTTATAGCCTGAAATCTCAATCTCTTACAATCGTTAAAAAATTACAGTTGCAAATATTCCAATGTTTCTTGTTTTATCAAATTCTGATTTATATTGAATTATGTACATTCGATTGAAATTTAAAATCAAATTTTCAAACTACCACGCCATTTCAAGCTCGTTTTATAATTAATATAAATTTATAAGTTCTAACTTCACTTCAAATAAATTTTAAGTCGTTAATTCTAAAAATACATCATTTAAAATATTTAATTTCTATTAAAATCAACTAAAAATAAATTTTAAATTGGTTCCAAAATACGGGTTTACATTTGGTACCAGAGCATAGGTTACCCGATTATACGGGAATTATACGTATGAGAGGCATATTTGTGTATTGAAAAGGATTTTTCAAACTATATATATACCCCCAATAAGCATACACATCTATACTAGGCATCTTTATCGTTTTCTTCCTTTTTCAGCTCTAGTACTATCTCAGGAGTATCCACTAAAGGATTCTTCCATTTCTTTTCCGATAGTAAAATGGCTGAAAATTCAACTGAACAGGGTAACCAGGCAAGACCCCGCTACTTGCCAGAATGGTTTCAACACTTTCTCCGTACTGTTGAATAGGACCCTGTTGCAAATCTTGCTTCAACGGCTCCTGTAGCTCCTACCGTTGAGGTAGCCTTTAAATTTTTCCGCCTTTATAAGACCTTTAAGCATCTTGGTGGGAAATCATATTTTGGAAAGGAAGGCTTTGCTAGTGCCTAATCTTGAGTTATGGATTGTGAATTTTTTTCAAAGCTACTTGCTGGCCTGATGAGGTGATGAGGTGAAGAGGAGAATTGTGGCCTGGCATTTGAAGGATGAGGACCTTGAATAGTGGAACTTAATATTTATGGAAAAAGAGGGCTGGATAATTAAATGGGCCGAATAGAAAACCCGTTTCGAAGCAATTTTTTTGCCAAGGGAAGAAATGACTATCCAGCTAGAGAAATTAATCCACCTAAAGCAAGGAAACTTGACCCTGCAAGAGTATGTATCCAAAATTACTGAACTATGTAACTTTGGAAGAGGGTTGGTAGACACACCCATGAACAAAGCCCTTAGTTTTGTTAGGGACTGAATCCCCGCTGAAAGAAACCCTATTAGCCCAAGTAACGTTTGGGGTAACTTTTGAAACTCTAGTTGAGAAAGCTACCCTATGCACGACTAAAAGCTCCAAGGAGGACAAAGAAGGGGAGAAAAGAGAAAGCTCCAATAAAAATAAGAAGAAGGAATGGTGGAAAAACAAGAAGAAGAATAACTTCA
Organism: Allium sativum; assembly: GCA_030737875.1. Taxonomy (NCBI): domain Eukaryota; kingdom Viridiplantae; phylum Streptophyta; class Magnoliopsida; order Asparagales; family Amaryllidaceae; genus Allium; species Allium sativum. Next base: position 385,629,153 of record CM060915.1, read on the forward strand.
AAAAGGACACATATACTTGTACGAGGTTAAACCACAAGGTCCATGAGGCCAAGGATTATAGGACCTCGTTAGCGAAGACGAAGTTCAAGGGAAATTGTTACAACTTCCATGAAGAAGGACACATGTCCAAAGGCTGCCGAAAGCCCAAAGTTGTCAAGAGTAGCCAAAACTATGTAATAGAGGCAACACCAATTGAAAGCTGACCCCTCAGGAGACCAAGGGCAGCCCGCGTTTGAAGTTATAACCTCTATTTTAGGGAATTCTGTATACACCTTGTTCGATTTTGGAGCGACCTATTCTTTTATCTTTAAGAGATTAGTAAATTTGTTGAACCTTTCCATATCTGTCTCGGATAGTCCGATAGAGGTGGCTAACCTTATCCGAGCGTCTAAGTATCTTGAACTGTTGTGTAAAGACCTAGTAGTGGAGGTCATCATTGTCGAGTTCCATTGCGAAGCATATGCATTGGATTTTATGGGGTATGACCTTATCCTAGGTATGGACTAGCTATCATTTTATGGGGTCGTCCAAGATTGCGATAAGAGACTCGTTCGTCTTAGGACCCAAGGAGGACGTAGCATAAGTATTCCTTGTAATGTTAGGAACAAGGGTAAAGCATTATTATACTCCTTATCTCCTAGTTCTGAAGGACCATCTTCGGCACCCATAGTTTGTGAATTCTAGATGTCTGTGAGGAAGTCATGGGACTTCCACCCTATAGAGAAATATTTTTTCGTATTGACCAAGAGAAAGAGCTAGACCTGTAGCACTACCCCTGAGGCATATGGAGCCTAAGGAAAGAAGGGATTTAGGCAAGCAGATTTCAGAGTTATTACAAAAAGGTTTCATTAGTCGAAGTACCTCAGAATGGGGTGCACCTGTTGTATTTGCCACCAATGCAGACATTTCTTTAAAATTTTATGTTGACTATAGGGAACTTAGTAAATTGCCCAAGAAGAATAGGTACCCTTTACCTAGAATTGATGTCCTTATTAACCACTTTGGAGGAGCCCGAGTGTTTTCCTAACTATACCTTGCTACTGGATTTCACCAGTTAAGAATTGCGGAGGACAACAAGGAAAAAACTGCATTTAGGACGCCAGACGGATTGTTCCAATGGGAAGTTATTCCGTTCGGACTAACGAATGCACCCCCTTCTTTGTTGACCTCATGAGTAGAGTATTTAGGGGCATTCTAAATAAAATTGTGGTATTCTTCGTAGATGATATCCTTATATTTTCAAAAAACCGTAAAGAGCATGAAGATCACTTGAGACAAGTGCTAGGGACATTAAGTAAGAACCAACTGAAAGAAAAATTATCGAAGTGGCGTTTCTGGGGGGGAAGAAGTAAGATTTTTAGGACATATTGGGTCGAGCAAAGGCTTGGCCATAGACCCCACAAAGAACAAGGTAATTAAGGAATAGAGAGTACCTCAGAATGCTACAGAAGTGAGAAGCTTCCTTGGATTAGCCGGATATTATAAGATATTCATTAAAGATTTCACCAAGATTGCTGCACCTTTATCCCAATTAACGAAAAAGAATTTGGTGTTCGCTTGGAGTAATAAATGTGATATTGCCTTTAAGAAATTAAATGAAGTATTAACTAACGCACCTGTCCTAATTATACCTGATGGTTCCAAATTGTTCAGCATTTACACAAATGCATGTGGGGCTGGTTTAGGAGCAGTTCTTATACAAGAAGGAAGAGTAGTTGCCTATTCTAGTAGAAAACTCAAGGATCCAGAGAAAAGATACCAAGTTCATGACCTTGAGTTAGCCGCAGTAGTGTTCTCCCTAAAGATGTGGAGGCATTATCTTTTAGGTGAGAAATTTGAACTTTTTACTGACTACAAATCCCTTAAGTATTTATTTTCTCAATGTGACCTAAACTTGAGACAACAACGATGGATGGATATATATCCTCATTTGACTTTACGATTCAATATACCCAAGGCAAGGGGAATGTTGTGGTGGATGCTTTAAGTAGGAAATATGCAACTTTAAATATGATAACAGAATGGAAACAATTAGAGTTCCTTGATAATTTTAATTTGCAACCCTCACCAACCACTCCTAATGGTTTTCTGGGGGCTATAATAATTAGACCTACCCTAAGAGAAAGGATCCAAAGTGCACAAGACTTCGACGAGGAATTAAGAAATATAAAGGTGAAAGTCGGAAGGAAAGAAAACTTTCCCCATTCGGTTAGATATTCGATTGGCGATGATGGGAGCTTACTTTGGATGGACTCCTTTATGTCCCTAAGAATGAAGGGTTGAGGAAAGAAATTCTAGAGAAGTGCCATAGGTCAAAATTGACCATACACCCCAATGGGGATAAAATGTACAAGGATATGAAAAAGAATCTCCATTGGTAAGGAATGAAGAGAGATGTAGCCGAATTCGTGGCCAAATGTTTAACATGACAAAAAGTCAAAGCGGAGCAAGGGAAGCCCATAGGATTGTTGTTACCATTAGAGACCCCCACATGGAAGTGGGAACATATTTCCATGGACTTTATAGATGGCCTTCCTAAAAGTCAAAAAGGTATGAGGCCATTTGGGTTGTGGTGGATCATTTGACTAAAAGCTCTCATTTTATACTAGTTAAGAAGACAAGGACTGTAGCCTTATTAGCCAATTATTTGTAAAAGAAATAGTCAAACTCCATGGTATTCCATCAAGTATCGTGAGTGATAGAAACCCCTTGTTCACAAGTCAGTTTTGGAGAAGCCTATAAGCAACACTGGGAACGACCCTCGATCTACTTATCATCCGCAGACCGACCGACAGATAGAGAGGGTAAACAGAATCGTTGAAGACTTGCTTATAGCTTGAATCATCAACTTCAGAGGAGTTTGGGAGCAGCACCTACCGCTTGTGGAGTTCATGTATAATAATAGTTTTCAAACGATGATGGGCCCTTTTGAAGCGCTTCATGGGAGGCTACACAAATAGCAAACTTTTTGGTAGGAAACTGCCGACAAGGTATTACTCGGATAATACTTCGTCCATGAATCCATGGAGAAGATAACCTTAATTAGGAAAAGAATGAAGGCAGCCCAAGACTGTCAGAAATCATATGCCGATAAGCGAAGGAGGGAACTTGAATTTAATAATGGAGACCTAGTATTCGTAAAAGTATCCCCTCTTAAGAAAACTGTTCGAATGTTTATAATTACTATGAGTCATGGATGTTTATGGATGAATTATAAATAACATGGGTGTACAACATGGATGTTTTGACCGAGTTGTATTTTTCGCCGCTTAAACAGATTTTGGGATGAAATCTATTTTTAAGAGGGAAGAATGTAACACCCCATAAAATTCATAAGTATTAATAATAAATAATAATGAAAAATAAGCAGTTAAAATAATACGGCTGGAAAATAAGATTTTGCTGCTTTAGAAATTTGGCTATGAAAATCTTTTACTTGGATTCGTGGCGAAATTCTAAATTATTTTCGTATATAATATGCTGAAGACGGTCAATATATGAAGAAGTTATGAACAAACGAATTTGGACTATAAACGCATAATATATATATATAAAATTAAATAAATAGTATATATACATGCTCAAGACAAATTTAAAATAAAGAGGGAGAATTCAAATTTTCAATTAAAGATAAGATCAGGGGAACAAAGTATATTGCATATATGCAATAAGATGAAGAGATTACAGAATGTATTATTTAAAATAAACACTCAACAACATAGCTTCATTGGGCGTTCCAACCCCAAAGGGGTCGACCGCCCCCTTATGGGGTGTCGATCGTCGGTCGACCGCTCGACGGTTGGATAGCCCAATGAATTCAGATGGTTAGGGTTTTTTCTATGATGATATATATAAATTAAAGGCTTAATTCTACGTAATCCAACAGTCTATGCTCATATGGGCAACTATATATAGCTTTCCTATCACATTATGAAAACCCTAATCATTCTTTATCCCTACCTTCATGCTGCCTCTCCACCATTGTTATATTCCAGAGAAAATAAAAGAATAAGTGAAGGTTTTATTATATTTCTCTAACTCTATTCTTAATCTCTCTCTCTATTCTAATTTACATGAGTTTAGTATTTTGGAATTTGGCATAAACATATATGTATATGATTCTAATACATGTCTCTTATATGTATATAATTAGGAGAATTATTGGAGCACACTTGAAAACAAAGAATTAGTGCAGTCTAGATCTACCATAAATTTCTCTTTATTTTTCCTAGATCCATGAGTGGAATATGGTTTACTTAAGGCATATTCGTGTTTTTAATAGATTGTTATGTGAATAGTTATGCCCAGAAGGATTTGGAAATTCGGTAATATAAACATTAAAACCCCCAAATCCTCTATCTTATAATTGCGTTTGAATTGTCATGATTATTTGGGGTTTTTTGGATTTTTTGTTTTAATACTGAATTAAAAGTGAAAAATGGTGTTGTTGCTATTATTTCTATTTTATGTAATTCACCTTTATTTACCATCCGAGTGTAACATAAAAAGGTTTAGATTTGATTATTTCATGATTTGGTTTAGGTTTATATCCTATTTTGAATCCAAACGCATTCTTAATTGAAATAGGTCAAATATTAAGCATTTTTATGTGCATAAAGCCAAAAAGGGTGAACTAGGTTAAATAGGAATTATAAATATATAGGCATAAGTGTATGTAATATTGTATTTTTAATTCATTATTGAATCATTTCTACAAACCTAGGATGCAAGTTGAAATTGTATGTACGTATATTTTCCATCCACTGCTATTTGTTATCTTGTCATTATTTTATCATGCCTATGTTGTAGTGGTAAAAGTATGGAAAACATAACTTGTATATCTTGAATTAGACAAATTGACAATTACTACCTCATTAGAGCATTTCTTCGCTTATATGAATGTTTACGTTAATTAGGCGCTATTATTATTTTACTTATATAAACGTAATCAACATAATTAACGTTGTATTAACGTAATAAGTGCGGTTAGGATAAGGTTTGAGTTAGAATTGCCCCTAAAATAAATATGTATTTGTTTGCTTTTATGTGTGCGTATGTAGAATGGCTTTAAATATATATATATATATATATATATATATATATATATAGTGACATAGAGACACAAGGTTAGTTTCCATTCACGGTAAAAGCCTGCCCGAAACCGACCAGCAAATCCATTAACCACAAGTAGGCCCAAATAATGTGAGATTTCTAGGTGCCATGAGCCATTGAAAAATTTAGTACACTAGACATAAGGTTAAACCAACTTGTAGTAGAAGTCTGCTCGGAACCGACCGACATATCTAGCATCTACAGGTATACAGTTTAATGTGAGAGTTCTAGTGTGTGTGTGTGTGTATATATATTTGAAAACTAGTGTGTGTGTATATATAACTGTATATATATAAGTCTATTGTGTGTAAAAATGGGCAGGTTTACTATGCCCTGAGAAGGCCTTGAGTGACTAAATATCTTTCTATCAAGTTTGCGTCTTAAGTGGTTAGGACTAGGGTCCCTTCGAAGGTTTACTCCTTAAAGTGGAACCCAAGTCATGGGACCCACCCTTATTAGACTTAGAGTAAGTTTTGGGTCCTTCTCTAGAAGTGGTTTTTCATAAAACAGAAACAGAATAGGGTAGTTCACGGGGATTCCACTTCCTCTAGAACTTGTAAGGGCTCAACTAGGGACAGATTGGTAATTGAAAGATATGTGGCGATTGCATGCTCACCAACTGTCTAATGGAAGTCTAAAGCGACATAGGTGTCCTACCGAGTAATATCAGTTAAGTAGTAACGTTCGCAATACTACTTCTCATATTACAAATGAGAGTGTAGATTTAAGAACATTAACGTAATAGGATGGGTTCTAAAAGGGCTAGGGAGCCGCTTAAGGGTTATAAGAGATCATAAGAATCCACCTTTAGAGGGCCATAAGTGACCGAGATGCCACCTCGTTGGCTCTTTACCCAAAAAACACTAATGGACAATTGACTTGGATATCCACCCCATTGGTGAGATACTTGGTGTTTGTTGTGTGCTGCGTAGACATACCTTGATATATGTAACCTGCTAAAAATATAGGGTATGGACATTAAGTAACACCATATTTCAGTCACACTGAACTTTATGTTCTGACCCCTCTCTTTAACATATCCAACATGTCAATAGATGGGGTAAAAGCCATAGACGAAGTCATGAATGAAGATGATAAAGAAGACGAATTTATTATGCTATTATTAGTAGTTATTGCTTAACTTCTTTTGGAATCTTATGAGAATGAACTATTTGACGTACCCGTTGAACAAATGTTTCTATGACTGTCGTATTTATGAGATTTTTTAAATAAATAGTACATCTTATTTGAGTATTATATTTTCTCTTTCCTCTCTGTGGGAATTCCATTCAAAGTATATGTCATTTTTATCTGTGCAAATGTAATCCTTACAGGAACCAACGACCCGTATAGAATGGCTCTATGTTTTGATGGGCCTTTTCTAGGTCAAAATTTAGGCCCATTCTGGGCGGGTTGTTACACCCAAAATAACTATCCTCCTCTCAACGTCTGAAATGGCTCATCATACAGCTAACCCGTTTGAACTTCACATCAGTCTATATCTAGTAATGTTGTAAGCATCAATCCATATCTGGAAAACATTATAGTCATAGCTGTGAAACTCAATTCTCTCTTTTTCTCATGAAACTATGTGCTTTACTAGGTATGCAAGTTTAGAATTGCCATAAACATAAATCCAAAAATCATTTTCTTTTCTAGGAGATAACCTTTAACCTCTTCCAATATTCAAAAAATATAGTACAAAGAGAACTGAATCAATATCGCCTTGAGATATGCTTAAGGAAAATTAGGGAAATCAACATGACTGGCCCCTCATGCCACAAGAAAACTCCAAAGTTAGTCCGCTACATATCATCTCCCAACAATTCTCTTCTTGAAGTCAGAATACCCCCATAATTGGCTAACTAATCAGTGTTCTAAATTTTCCTATCTCAGAAGTCTCAGAATATAAGAACATCGGTCAAACTCTACTATCAGTCTCAAAATTCGAGATAACCAACTATGTGGCTAAACTATCTAGTCCCAAAACCAATCCATACTCGGAAATGCCCCAAACATCTCCTAAGACAAGATTTTTAGTTTCAAACCCCGATTCACCATAGTTAGCAATGCTAATCTCCCAACAGGTTTAAGAAACTACTACTGGGCCTAGAAAGGTGAAAACAACTAGCTAGTGCTATAACAACACATTCGGGGATTTACTATATCTATGAAAGGTAGATTCGTTAGGTCTACAATACAGATGCCCTGCATGGCCTATCTAATATCAATGTGGCTATGGCCCCACACAGTAACCACCAACTCGCGAACCAAAGGTAAAGGAACGAAATACTCCTAAATAATTTAGGATACGAGAACTAAAAAGAATAAGATATGGATAACATCCCTTTCATCAACCTTACTCAATCCCCTTTCTCGATGCTTTCGACATTAACATGTTTTTGTCATGTATGCCCTTTTACTTAGTATCCTTGTAAGTTTACCTTTTAGGAAGTAATTCTTATTCCTAATTGATTGGTTATCGAAAATGTACAAAAAAATAAAATCTAATTATATAGTATAAGATGATCTATTTAATAGAAATCCATAATTGCAATACTTTTCTTTTGATTAACTTTAGATTGTTGAATAATGCGCAATATAGCTAAATTCCTATTTCACATTAATTCACATCCTTTTCCTTTTATTCTTGCAATTACGTTTTTATTGATCACAAATCAAACTATGGAAATATTACCCCTTTTTTTTTACCAACCAATCTAGGTTATTCCTAACTTCCTATTAATCACTAAACCGATTATGTCTTTATTAATCTTAGTTATACTTTTTAAGTCATCTTATTATCCTTGGTCCTCAAGGTTATCTTATCCATTCTTATCCCCTCTTTATATTTGTCACGTATCAAGTTTATCTTTTTCCTTAAATCCTAAGCCAAACGGATTTTCCATAAGTCAAAACTTCAACCTATAAAAAAATTAGGTTTTTATACACATAGAGAAGCCTAAATAGGTTGCTCTATAGATAACTAAACGAAGAAAGGATAAATTAAAACAAGAAAAGGAGATATACTTAAGGGGTATTTTATAAAACCTTTATTTTTAAAAATACTCTTTTAATTTTGAAAATACATTTTTTTTTTGAAAAATACTTTATTTTAAAACTACTTTTAGGAATCTTGTAACCTTAGGATCTGATACCAAATAAAAAACCCTACACCCCTTAATATTCCCAATTAAGTTCACACTAAAGAATGTGGAGCGCTACAAGTATAAAGTAACATATCATAGAGACTAAGATTCACAGAACATAAAAGGAAAACAACGAAAACTTTTATTTCTTTAACAAACTTGTAATCACAAAGTAGTAAGTTTAAAACACATGATTTCTTAATTATAGCTTAAATCAAAGTATACAATTTTTCCCCCTTAGGCATCAAGTATAATCTCCAGCATCTAAACTTGAAATTAGATGGTTAACAAAATAAGAAGCAAATAAGCAAAAATATCTCAGATGCTAAGTTGAATCAAGAACCAGTCAACTCTGTGCTCCACTATCCTGTAAGCCTAAGGGGGAAAGCAAAGAGAAGGAAGGAAACCAGGTCAGATATAAATTCTGATGAGTTCTATAATTACTAGCATGAGTAACAAAAAGGGAATCTAGACAGGATAACAGTTCAAGAAGCATATAAAGCACAATACCAGTAAATACAGCAAAGGAATGAGATGCAAGGATATGGTCGATTGTTATCTTATTTGCTTCATCTCCATTGCTGCACTCTTAACTACAAATCATAATTAGGATATTACCAAATTTACTTATCTACCGGCTACTAAATAACCAGTACTCGGTCCAAATCCCCACTGATTTGACCCTTCATATACCATTACAATAGATTAATTACAAAATTAGGCTTTTTCTTAATTTCAAGTTCAAGTTCTAGTCTAATTAAGCCTAACATTTAATTTATTTACCATAGAATAATTCCAAATCACATGGTCCTATAGAATAATAATAATGCCACATGGCCCCCGACAAAATAATAGTAACGCCGAATCACATGGCCCCATGGAATAATAGTAACGCCAAATCACATGGCCTCATAGAATAATAATGCTGCCAAATCATCACATAGCTCCGTAGAATAATAATTTTAGGCTTTTAGATTAATATCCACTTCATTTTTTATGTTAAGCCTAATTGTTCCTCTTTTCATGTCCAAGTCAAGCTCAAATTTTGAAAATGAACTATTCAAATTTATTATGGTTCTCAGCCCATCTCATTTGTGCACATATAGGTTACAATCAAATTTTCTGTCATATTCTGTCCCATAGCCCTTTTACAATCCATATCAAGTTTGTCTTTTTATATTAAATTTAATCCACAATTTAAGTTTACATTAACAAGCATACCCTATTTTTACAACTTCCAGTTATAATTTAGGTTGTTCTAAACATCTTTGTTTAACTTATGATATTGTTCATCATTTTAGTTATATAATCCAATTCAAGGCTACTTAGTAAAAGTCTATCTATTTCAGTCACATTCCCTATTTTACAGTTTATTAGCATATTACCATGTTTATTAAGTTTTCCCAATCAACCCTTTTACTCAACAATTTCAATTTTTGCAATATACGCCGAAATTAAATGGTTATTTTACTCGTATAGGTTTAGGCTCTACATAGGCCTACAATCATCATAAATATATAAATTTGTTAATGCAATAAGGGATAACCCAACAACATAAAATAAATCAGAAGCAAAGAAGGGGAAAAGAAGAAGAATGAAGAAATAACAGTAAAAGAGTAAATTCGAAAAAATACTGTAATAAACAGGAACTGGAAAAAGTTAGTAAATTACTCACAAAAACTATTTATAGTAAATATTTAATTAATACAGAAACTGAAATATTATAAGAAAACTACTAAACTATTTTACTGTCCAAGAGATCTCTAAAATTATACAAGTCTAAATAATTATAGAAAACTCACAGTGATTGCTTCCTCCATGGCCTTTTTTCCTATGTAGAACCTTCTTCTCCAAGATCATAAAATAATTATTATAAAAAGAATTCTTTATATCCCCTTTTAAATTTAATGTGGCCCTTCCGATTAAATGTTTTCGACTGTCCGATTTAAAGATTAAATGTGGAGCAACAACGTCACTGGACCAATAAGGGATTGCCATGTCAGCACCAGGCTTGAAAATAAACTAATAAAGATGTGGCCAACCAACAAAAAGTTTAAAATCGGTATCACTAATTATTCCAGGAAACAAATCTCTGTTAAACAATATTGCTTGTCCTATATGTCAATCAACGCCCCATTAAAACCTAATGTGCGTAGTTAATTCTCCATGGTATATGAACTTAAAGAGTTCTCTATACGTACATATTTAGGGCAATTCATATTCATACTAATTAATTGCAAGAATTTGCCTTACTATATACATATATATATAGAGAGAGAGAGACCTTCTGTAATGTCCCGTATTTTTACGGTATAATAATTAATGTATTTAATTATTTATATAGTGATTTAGAGAGTTATATGGTCATTTAATTAAATAATATGGAATATTTAATTAATATAAATAATAGAGTAATATATTTAATTCTAGAATAATCAGAATTTGTCGAATTGCCAATATAATGTGAACTGGACAATTCAAAATATATAATTCAATTAAAAATTTAATTACGATAACGAACATATTTAATTAACGAAGTTAGAGCGTATAAATTATATTATAATTACAATCGAGCTCCAAATGGCGTGGCAGTTCGTAATTTGGCGATTCGAACATTAAATGAATATATAGGATCCGTTTTAAATCGGATTTCTGTGAAACAAGAAACGTTCGGAGCTAGTGAAGTATATTTTTCTAATGGAAGAGAAAAATCGGGATTTCGTCGGGTAGATTTTGATTTATGTCAAAATCAAATTTTCGAAAAGTCGCTATGGAATTCCTTTATAATTTATAGCAATTTATTTATATTATAAAAGGATTTTCCAATATAAATTGAATATCGATTCAATAGGGATTTGGAAATATCAAGTTATAAATCCAATTGGAGCTGTATGATATTCTATTGTGAATATATACGATAATATTTATTTTTAAATATTTAATTTAATCATTTTTAAATATATTTAATATTTAAATAGATTTATTTAGAGTTTTAAAAACAGCCAGTTTTGCAAACGACCTCCGTTTTCGACGAAACTAATTTTGTTGGATCCGCAATATTAAATTATTGCTAGATTTCAATTTCTGTGATTTTTGAAGTCACTGTGTGGCCGTACGGATTTTTAATGTGAAAAACAGTTAGTATTTTGACGGTTAAAAATATGCTGTGTGAGCAAACGGAGTGGGATTCGACGAAACCAATTTCGTTGGGTCCATAATGTCGAACTGTAGCTGCGGGCCAGTTTTCATGATTTTTGGGTGTCATACGTGATCATGGGGATTTTAAAGCCGAACACAAGTAACAATGATTAAAATTGAATAAACTAATCAATAGAAAAATATTATAAAAATCCTATAAATAACCCTTAACCTATCTAAACCTAAATCAGTTTATTTTTAGGTCAAAATTTTAGCCATCGTCGCTTTTTCATTTTGCAGTTAAAAACAACCTCTTTCAAAAATCAAAATAAAATGGAAAAATTCCTAAAATCAAACGAGTTGTATATATGGATCCAGCAATGAAAGAGCTTCATTTCTATATCTGATTTCCCTAGTTCGACTTCATTTTGGGCTCTGCGATTTTTCAACAAAGTTTTAGGGTTAAACGATGCTTCATATTTAAGCAACGAGAGGGATTTACGAGTTCATATTTGGATTCAGGAGGTCGATTAGGGGTTGCATGATATTTGTTGGGATTTAAGAAAAAAAAGTGTCGATCAATTGTTTGAGAGCGGATGAGAATGCTGTAAGTCGCGTCGAGAATTTCGAGTTCGAACTGGGCAGCATGATGATGAAATCGAAGTTGGCGCGAAGAGGGATCGAACGGTGCAAAGTTGGGTGGATTTCATAGAGAGATTGTTGAGTTCGAGTTAGAGAAAATACTCTGAACTGGCCATAGAAAGAGGAGTCGGGTCTGTGTAGCTTGTGAGAGGAATAAGGCTGGAGCGGATCATTGTGTACACGGGTATGGGCCGGTTTTAAAAAGGGTTAAGGCCCATTTGAATTTCAAAATCCATGTTTTAATTCAATTAAATGTATATCAACTTCTAATTATCATAACATGGTCATACTTGAACGAAATTCAGTAAAACAAGATCCGTTGGGATCGTATGGACGGCAGCTACATAATGGGATTGACTGGGAGGGGACTGAAGCTCGTTACAATTTATAGCAAAATAAACTGTCCATCTGAATCAAGCGATGGTTATCGTTATTAACGTTGATCGTCCAATGTGAGTAAAACTCACCAACTCTGAACAATTATATTTTTATAACGTATTCTTAGAACTGATAATTATTTGTTGATTGCTGTGTGTTAACTGTTTGGTTGAATTTCTTATGTATTGGTTGAAATTATAGATAATGATATATATAAATCGTTAATCAAATACTGATTCTGTTTAGCAGAATATTTCATATTGAAATGAAATCGATGTTAATTATATTGTTTAACATCTGTGATGCAGGGAAACAGGTTGGAGGGATCCAAATGGATTCCTCAATATTTATAATACTGTTCTTTTCATATATTGTAATATATGATGTGATATATAATCTGTTGTTAATGATGTGTGTTAGAACGATATTGATGATTGTTATTTGGTATTTTAAATACCATAAGGAATACTGGAATGTTAAAAAGGAAATTTTCAATGTTGTATTGAAAAAGAAATATATATAAAATCAAAGGATTTTATAGAAAGAGATATTTATAAAATCAAAGGATTTTATAAAAAGAAATATTTTTAAAATGAATATAATTTTATAAAAGGAATTATTTATATAATAAATAAGATTATATAAAAGGAAATATTTGTAAAACATTTACAAATAAAATTGAAAGGAATTATTCGTAAAACATTTACAAATAGAATTGAAAGGAAATATTGTAAAACATTTACAATAGAAGATAAAAGAAATACTTATTTGTTAAATAAATGGAGTAAGATAAAAGGAATATTTATTTGTTAAATAAATAGAATTGAAAAGGAAATATTTGTTTGTTAAATAAATAGAATTGAAAGGAAATATTTTAAAACATTTACAATAGAAGATAAAAGGAATATTTATTTGTTAAATAAATGGAGTAAGATAAAAGGAATATTTATTTGTCAAATAAATAGGATTGAAAAGGAAATATTTATTTGTTAAATAAAAAGAATTAGAGAAAACGAAATATTTGTTGAACAAATATGAAGATAAAAGGAATATTTATTTGGGAAAATAAATAGAAAGATAAAAGGGATATTTATTTAGAAAATAAATAAGATATCATAAAAGGAAATATTTGGAAAGTAAGTAGGACTATAAAAGGAATTAGAGTTAGTCGAATTAAAGGAGTTAATCGAATATAGTTTAATCGAAGAAAGGTTATCGAATATAGTTTATTCAAGAAGAGTTAATCGAAGTTAGTTATTCGAAAGGAGTTAATCAAAGTTAGTTATTCGAGAAGAGTTAATCGAAGTTAGTTATTCGAAGTGAGTTGTCGAAAATTAGTTATTCGAATAAAGTTAGTCGAATATTAGTTAATAAAGTTAAAGGAGTTAATCGAATATAGTTTATTCGTATAAAGTTAAACGAGTCAATCAAATATAGTTATTCGAATAGAGAAAAGAAGTTATCGAATATAGTTTATTTGAAAAGAGTTAATCGATTAGAGTTAATTCAATAGAGTTAATTCATTAGAGTTAATCGATTAGAGTTAATTCATTAGAGTAAATCGAATTGAGTTAATCGAACAGTGTTAATCAAATGGGATTTATCGATTAGAGTTAATCGAATAGAGTAAATCAATTAGAGTTAATCGATTAGAGTTATTGAATAGAGTTAATTGAATAAGAGTTATTCGAAAGTGAGTTAATTGAATATTAGCTATTCGAAGTGAGTGGTCGAATATTGATTATTCGAAAAGAATTTGTCAAATATTAATTATCCAAAGTGAGTTATCAACAATAGTTATTCGAAAGGAGTTAATCGAATATAGAGTTATTTGAAAAGGAGTAAATCGAATATAGTTTATTCGAAGAAAGGTGTTAGTCGAATATAGTTTATTCGAAAGAAGATTATCGAATATAGTTTATTCGAAAGAGAGTTAATCAAAGCTAGTTATACGAAGAGAGTTAATCGAATATAGTTTATTAGAAAAGGAGTTATCGAGTAGAGATTATTCGAAAGAGAATTATACATTGAATTCGATTATATCGAATTCGAGAAAGTACTATTCACTTTCCGTTTTTAATCAAGATTTTTTATTTATAAATAAATTAGTTGTTTGTTTATTTATCAAAATTAATAAATAAAAGTTATACTTAAGTTATTATATTTCGGAAGCATGGGATTATAACACTATTGTTATAATCAAATAATTTCTGTAAAAGAAGTGGATTCATAAATAGAATCCGAGAGTTATGTAAGGAAGTTTGTTAAAGATATAGAAGGTGAACTTTTTCTATTTTCGAAATTAGAAATGTTGCTCAGTTAAGGTCTAAGAGGTAGTTATACCCCAACTTGATTGACTCCATTTTTAACTAAGGAATGGTTAAGGTTCGGTAGTGAAGATTGGTTAAGTGAATTTAAGTTAATGAGTATAATGGTTTGAGTTGGCATAGCGATGTTTTATTTAAACATTGGTTTAAATCAAATAAATGAGTTTTGGAACATTTTCCAAATATAACCAAAGATATTTTCTAATCATAGAAAATGAAATGTTTGATGATAAAGAATACTGGAATTACAGTGATACGTGAAAAAGAGATGGAAATGTTTTCCAACGATTTATAACGTATATTCTCTAAATTTAGAAAATAAGAAATGTTGAATATATGGAAGTAGGAAATGGAAAAGGAATAAATTAATGAACTAAATAGATAAATGTTCAATGATGATTGATCGATAGAATTTCCATCTGGAAATAATATCGTTGTTCGTACACAATACCGGAATGTTATATTTAGTCACGGTGACATCTTTCCCTCTCCTATCTACATTAGTCCTCTCTGCGGTCCTGATCATATTCAGAAGTGTACTTAGGAGAAGTTTTGGTCTTTGATAACCTCGACCTGAGATGCTTATGATTATCATATATTCTTGACATTGTACTTGCAAACCAAAATAGACTCATGTTACAATTAAATCATCATATAGTAGAAAAGTGCGGGGGCATGTAGCGCTTGTGCTGTGTGTCCTATGATACCCCGACGGACCCCGAATTGGAGTCTTGCTGGTGGATGTGACTTCTTGTATAGTGGTATGGGATATTTTCCCCTTGTAAAGTGGGAAATAAAGTGCGGGGACATAAATCTTGAAAGTCATGCTGCTTAGACGGTAGTGGAAAATCACTTAAGCTCCTGAAGTGGTCACAACACTAGTGTATCCAGCTAACAGACTAGGGACATAGGCTGGGGAGTATGTTCTGAAGCTGACTTCTCGGACACATCTTTTTCAATAATAGGATGCGAACTCGACTTGTCTATTTTTTCTCAGTCACGACCTCTTGACTTGGGCGGACACCATCCGCTTTCGTGACACCCTCGACACAAACTTCATCGTGGGTTTCATTGTCACCAGGCTCCCTGATTTGGGGCACGACTACTTAGGATCTTGTGCCTCTCGGCCAGACTAGGGAACCACCCAGGCATGTGCTTCGGTTAGTGCTAAGAAAATTGAATCGATGCAACAACTTATCTGTAATGAGTCTTCTTACTTTCCATTAGGACTTAGGGACCACTCACAGTGTGGCCAACCTTTACTCAAACACTTTGCTGGTAGGACTGGGTAGTGTTACTGTCACACAATAACATGAAATATTCGATGAAATCATATCTAATTCGAGAGTACATGACTTATAAAGCCACTTACTGCTTTCAAGCCATCACCTGATGAAGATCTTCTGGTATGGAATGTAAACCAATCTTATTTTATGCCACTTAAACTTGCTCCATTTTCTATTAAAATTTAGCCATTCACATTCATATAAAAGTTGAAAAGCGAGGGAGTGTCTTTACGGTGTTTGAAGTTGTAGAAAAATTAGACATCGTTGATAATGGGATCTTGATGGAGATGTTCAGAATACATAATATGCAAAGTGTGAAGATAGACATAAGCTGTAGGATACAATTACATTGATGGAAAGTTCGTGTGAGAAAGGATATTCCTGAAAAACAGACTGAAAGAAGGGACACAATGGTGCATATATAGCGAGATCATTCCTTATAGCCTTCTTAAGGGTTTTGCAGTGTTTGGAGAATGGTTGGCACCCGAACCTCATCAAACGAGGTTCCGTGCTTAGAACTCAATCTTTTTAACTTTGACTTATCCATCGTCGAAGGTTAGGAATCCGTAGGATTATCCAAGATGAAAGCTTATGAGGAATTTAATAAAGTGTTTACATTATAACGTTTCAGCCAGCCTTCATTATATTGTTAAATACATGGGCTGGGTTGTCAGCCCATTTCTATTTTTCTTTGCATTAGCCTATTATATATAAATAGGCAACATCTATGTACATTTCTTTACTCGATTCTAATATCAAATACTCATATTTCATTTATGGTATCAGAGATATAAGCCAAACAACACATATACAAGATTACAAAATCATATTTCTTAGTTTTAAATCGACAGAAGAGTATATTTTGTTATTTCTTCTTAGAAAATCTTCATCATCGAAGAATATACCCCTCTCTGATCTAGTTTCTGTTCATACCAGTTTACCTGATTTGAAATAGCTTCGCCAAAAGGAAGAGTCAAGAGATTTCATCACTTTCCTCCGTCATGGCTACAATTTCTGGCCATCTGACGCTTCAGTCATCATTTGGCCGAGACCCAGTTGCAGAAAACACCATCATCTGGTGACTTTGCCATCCTAGAGTCTCATTACTTCATCTGTTGGACATTTCTTTTCTGAAGACCTGGTTGCTGAAGACATTTTGCTGCGATCCAACCATCCAAGAATCTTCGACCGCATCAAGAAAATCTTCATGTAACTTTTCTTGATCGCAATGGAAGGAACTGGAAACAATGAAGCTCTCAGTTCTGCAAATTCTGGAACAAATCCCACATCCATGCCTCCTCTACCAGATCTTCCCCTGATAAAGCCCAAAAGTCAGATAATTACCATCCCACTCGATGAGGATAATTACATGCTATGGAAGTTTCAGGTAGAAGCAGCATGAGGGGATATGGGCTTCTTGACTACGGTGATAAACCCACCTATTATGATTCATGACAAAGATGGAAACTTGGTTAGCAATCAAGATTATGTGAGATTTCAAAAACAAGACAGTCTTCTTGTTTCATGGCTAATATCATCAATTAGTGCAAGTATGCTGTCAAGAGTGATAGGATGCAATACATCCTTCGCTATATGGAACACCATAGAAAAAATATTCAGTGCTCAATCTGCTGCAAGAGTCATGTTGTATAGAAGACAGTTGCAATGCATGAGGAAAGATGAAATGACCATGCATGACTACCTTACCAAGATAAAAATGCTATGTGACAAGTTAAATTCTACTGGACACATAATCAGTGAAAGTGAACAGGTTCTTTACATCACAGGAGGCTTAGACGAAGATTATGAATCTACTGTAACATTCATAGCCTCACAAAAGACTATACCTGATTTGCAGTATGTGCATTCATCTCTTCTTGCACATGAAGGAAGAGTTGAATAGAAAAGACTGTCACAATCAGAATTTCCTCTCAACTTTACCTCCACATCAAGAAACAAAGGTCAGCAAAAAGGCAATACTGGTCAAAACAACAAACAAGAAAATCAGTCATTCAGAGGCAACCCTAATTAAAGAGGTAGAGGCAGAGGAGGCAGATTTAACAACAATAATAGGGTGAAATGTCAAATTTGCGAAAAATTTGGACATGTTGCTAGCAGATGCTACTTCAGATTCAACACTGAATATAATGTCAACCAACAAGGTCAGGGAAACCAAAGGGGACCAAATGTTAATGTGACACAAATAGCACAGCAAAGAAACAATGCTGAAGGATCAAGGATGCAGACTCAAACCTCAAGCAGTGATGAATTAAACAAATCAGAAGACATAAATCTTGATGACTGGTACCCAGACTCTGGAGCTACAAATCATGTGACAAACAACTTACAGAATTTAAATCTAGGGAATAAAAGCTACTCAAGTATGTGTTCTGTCTTACTGGGTAATGGTGAAACTATTAGTATATCACATATAGGACATGGTTATATCAATGGAAAAAGGGAATTATATTTGAACAATCTTCTTAGAGTGCCCAAGATTTAGAAAAACTTAATCAGTGTATCACAATTTGCTAATGACAACCTTGTATACTTTGAGTTTCACCCAAATTGTTGCCTAGTTAGAGATTTACTGAATAAAGACATATTACTACAGGGTAGTTTGGATAAGGTGCTGTACAAATTCAAGAAATTGGGATCAAGACATGCTACTGATTATGGGAATTACTGTTACAATGTTGAATCAGTGAACTATAATGATAACATGTATAAAACTTTTAATGATTGGCATTGTAAATTGGGACATCCAAATTTTAAAACTGTAACAACTTGAATTCCGACGGATCGATTTTTTCCAAAAACTCAGTCCATCAAAAACCGTGTTGGTTGCTCTGGTATCCTACAGAAAAGACAGAGACAAGAAATATGTCAGAGTTAGGAAAACACCTCACAGCGGAAGGAATAAAATATATACAAACATAGCTTTACCTTAATTACAATACCGCTAAATCAGTATCTCCAAAGCTATAAGTCTCTGTCATGAATCTAACCTGCGAATGTTATGAGGAGGGGGTGTAACGGTAAAGAATTTCACTCGATCTGAATCGATTGTTAAACCGACCAAGACCGTTCAAAACCCCTGACCGTTTTGAGAACATGACGAATCGGAATGCAAACAGAAGAACATTTCATTGTTTATTACAACAATTCCATCATAATTCAAGAATATACAGAGTAGGAATAAATATTATACAACAGAGAATATCAGAGATTTAAATACATTACTGCAGTGGAAAAATAATACAAAACATAACTAAAAGAAATACACGAATACAGAGCTTTTCGAATATCACTTCAGCTATAAACCAGGATCCTGTGAATATAAATCTGCAAAACCAAAACTACTAGCCGCCCGTGCGGAAAATAAAGGCAACCAGAGTTTAAGTTAAAACAATAAACTCTAGGTCAGTCATGTGACTGGTGTGAGAACTAAAACAGTTATTAATCTTTATTTTTAAAGTTAGGTAAATCAAGGGACCACACCATATAACATGGAACGGGTTTTTACCCCAAGAATACCAGTGCATGAAGCAACAACGCAATGCTAAATAAAGAAAAATGACGCCATTATAAGACCCAGGTCCCATTACACAATGCAACGCAAGCCGAAGGATAGGGTTTTACCTTATAATAGCCAAAGAATGGTTGATACGTGAAATTTCATATTTTATTATTACTATAAGTGAAGAAAACAACTTTAATCATAATGTATAAATCATAGACGGCATAAGTGACCCATACCACTATGTCGCCGTACTAGGCTCTACAAATAAAACCGAAATATCACGTATTGGAAATTGGATTCCATCATGAGTCAAGGCAAGGGGCAAGCTCCTCTCCGTTCGAGACACTCTAGTAAATGTCTCAGGACCACACACAGCGATCCTTGGATCTTCAGGGCCAGTCCTCTCTTACTTTTGAGGATTGGCAATTCCTGAACACACGTTTCCCGGTCCTATAGGACCTATATAATGGTCTGTACGTCGGCTCACATAGTGCCAGTTATCGACCATATATTCGAGGCGCCTCGCATTCCAACAACCACAAAGGTGAAAAGTATATAAATGTCAGCCTGTTTAAGCACTGACACCACCACTAGCTAGAAAGCAACGTCGTTCTCTTCCTGCAGTCACTATCCCGTTTTTGACTCATACTGAGGTGTAAGGCTCGCGAATTAACGCTATACATAAAGTTGTGCCACACAGCCGTGCTTTGATCATCAACCATAAGACTTTGCTTTTCAATAGAAGCATTGATCATTTGCCACTTAGGCATGCCACATAGGCAATTCACTCCATGCGACTAATGTCCATCGATATACAACCTCTGAGCTCGTACGTCTCTGAGAAGGGCGTTAAGAAAGAGAATAAATTCTCCGCCGCCAAATAGATGTATACTTAATAGAGATCAATCAACATAGAATAAAATCCAATGTCAGACACACAGTCCATTTACAAGTTCGTTTTAGGTCTAAACGAAACCGGAGGCACTTTCCTCGCGTATCCATCGATCTCCAAGTACGTCTCGACGATCACCAACTGATTCCCTCCTCTTCGGTGCACAACCCAATCAAGATCATCAGTAATCACCCAAATGATGTGAAGACCTCCGGTCTTCAACCACCGTCTTCATCTTTGAATTATCGTCAAATCGGTTATCTAGAATGGGTATAAACCCGGCCTTTCCGAATAACCCGCATATATAATAAACAAATGTTATACAAACCCAACATATGCCTCATTCCAATTCAGAATATTCTTTTATTCAAACTGTCACATTCTTAGGGAAAGGTTCCCATTAATTTTATCAAAGATAAATTCTTCTAAATTTATTCTTTAATCTTCCTTTGGATATCATTTCAAACCATATTATGGTTTTCCAAACTAGTCGGGATTAGCGAACCACACCGAACTATTTATTTTATTTCCCAATCCCAACCTATTCATCCCATGGAGCAAAACTGGTAATACTCCATATCTAACACCACGGTGTTATCGGTAATTGTTAATTACCATTTCACGTTCAAATCTAATCAAAGATTTAACTATCGCTTTGGAGCAAAACTGGTGATACTCCATTCTCGATCACTTTAATCTAATTAAAGATTCATTAAAACTCCACTTAGTTTTAATCTTCTAAAAAAAATCAATATCCTGTCTTTAACTGGGTTAAAGAACCAATGTCATTTAAAACACGGCTCACGATAAACCCAAAATCACATTCAAATTCAATTCCAATTAAATATTATTTAATTGGCACACTTCATTAAATCTAAATAGAAGGATTTAATCCTTTTCTCTACTGGGCTTAAGAACAGTGTTAATGAAGACACCATTCACGACAAACCCAAATCACATTTGATATTAAATACAAGGCTCTGAATAGAAAATATATCGGCTTATATTCAATATCAAATTCTACGACTAACAAATATCGTATTGGAAATAACGATATAAATATATCTTTCAAATTCCCATAACAATATCTGTATAATCACGAAATCCAACATCGAAATATTCCAAAGACAATTTCGATTCAAATCCACTTCCACTTTATATATTGGAAATTCTGGTTATTTTCAAAACCATTTCAAATCCACTTTATTTATTTTAAAAATAAATGGAATTACAATTCTAGTTCAAAACTAGTTCATTTTGATAAAAATCTATTTTTATCCTTACAAATGTGGAATTTTTCATCCCAGTTCTTTCCAATTCATATATTATGATTTTACACAAATTATTAATATTTTTATCAAGGCCCGTACAGTCGGTTTTCAATAACTGCCACCGAACTGCACTTACAGCGGCCTTTTCCAAACTTGATTTGGACATAATTCCAAATCCAACCGTTAGATTTCAAATTTCTAATATTCATTGGAAAGCTCTTTTCGATACGAACCCAACGGTTCTGGCTTCAGGAGAATCCGACGGTCGGATCTCCCGCAACATCAATTCGAAGTCAATGGTCGAAATTCACGAACTACCGCAGCGCGGCGCGTTCTATTCAGGCCATTATATATATAATATAATATATATATATATATATTATTTCGTCGATTTCAATTCAAAACGTATTTTATAATTCGTTTTAAATTCGTCTTCAAAACAATTTCAACTTCATATTCAATTTTAAATCAAAATTGAATATTTCATATCATTAATATATAAATGATAATATTTTCAAAACGTTATATTTTGAAATCACTTCCTTTTCTATATTCCTTATAAAAACGAATATAATCGATATAAATATCGTTCGCGTCAAAATGACGCATCTCTAATCAACACGACTTTATATATTTCAATAACTTCGTTATTCTATTCAACAAATGTATTTATTATATTCAACACATGAATCTATATTTCTTTCAACACATGAATATTCACTTTATTCAACACATGATTATATACTTTATTCAACACATGAATATTTATTAATTCTCACTTACAATAAAAATGTGTATTCTATTGTATAAAATATTTCGTTCAACACATGAATATACTCAACACATGAGCCTCGTCAACACATGACTATTTATTCTATTCAACACATGAATCTTATTTTATTCAACACATGAATATATATTTTATAATATTGTTTATTTTCCCAATTGGAATGAGGCCTGATCAATTACCATATAATGTTAATTATATGGATTCATACAACACATGTATATAATAGCAATGATAAATAATCAACCATCACCCAAAGTGCACCACACAACTGTATAAGCACTAAATATAACTAATTAATGCTCATACAGTCTGTCAATCAAACGATCGACATACCACTAAACAATTGGGATTAGTGTACGTCAAATATCATCCCAACACCCGTGTGGGGTTTCAATCCACAAACACTGAATATTATTTGTGCAATTGGGCGATGTGTAAAATTTATCGTCCTAATCAATATCCTTCAAATAGGTGTACATAAACAAACCGTCCGGTTTGTAAATGAATACTTATTTATTTACATTCACGTTAAAAATTATATTTTTAACGATAATTAATCTATTTCAACACGTGGATATTTATTTTCAATCATTCCACATCACAATCAATTTTCACCACACATCAATCAAACAAACAAGCCGTCCATGGTCTGTGGACGACGGGTGTCGGGTGCTGCTAAGCACCGTCTGCGTCCTAGTATATAATTTTAACTAGAAAACAAGATTTAAAGTGAGAAGTTCTCACGACTAGCTAAACCAATACATCGCGACTCTTCTTATGTAGAAAATCTTCACCGTTCTCGCCTTTTGTCAATTACCTTGTCCGTAGCCACCACATATATAAAAATCACATTTTTATATTGTTGCTATGTATATAAAAATTCTATTTTTACATCGCTACTATATAGATAAAATTCTATTTTTACATCGCTACTATATAGATAAAAAAATTATTTTTACAGCGCTACTATATAGATAAAATTCTATTTTTACATCGCTACTATATAGATAAAAAATCTATTTTTACATCGCTACTGTATGGATAAAAATTCTATTTTTATACTGCTACGATACAGATAAAAATATCAAACCTTCTTATATAAAAATATCGTCCTTCCTATATAAAAATATCGTCTTTCCTATATAAAAATATCATCTTTCCTATATAAAAATATGATCTTTTCACATTTAAAAATCTTGCCTTTTTCTATCTTGTTTAAATATGTAAGAACTGAAATTTTTTCATCATTTAAATGCAAATTTCCTTAAACAAATAAAAATAAATAGCTACATAAAATAAAATAAAACTTACATTCAGTTTTTGGGGTGGGGGAGAGCGTTGACGGGCTCGGGAAGGCTTCAGGTGGCGGTGGGTGGTGCGTCGAGGCCTGAGGCGACGCGCTGGGGCTGTGGGGCATCGATTTTGGGTAAGGGGGTTCGGGGGTGGCGCAGGGGCCCACGGCGGCGCCTGGATCCTCGGTTGGTAGAGAGCGGCGGTGGAAGGCAATGGTGGCGGCGCGCGATGTGATGGGGGTTGCGGTTTTGGGTATTCATGGAGGAAGGAGGAGAAGGACGGAGGAGAAGGAGGGTCGAGGGGAGGGAGGTGCGCTCGTGAGGGCGGCGGCCTGGGGGAGCTTCGCCAGAGGCGACGAGTGGGGGGGAGGCGGCATCGACGAGGGCTTCTGCTCTTTTCTTTTTTATTTATAAAAAAACGATCTGAACTGATAAGAAGAAAAGGAGGGAGGAATATATAATAATATATATTATTTTATTAAATTAATTTCAAAAAGCAACTTTTAATTTTGACCTCGAAATCGAAACCAACGACTATCATCTATAGCTAATTGCCCCTATTCCGAACACAATGGGATATGTATCGTAAGCTGAATCGGTCGTTTCGATCAGTTTTTGTCAAAATCAAAATACAAATCTATATATTGAATTTGAACGCACAATTCAATTTACCGCGGCCATGTACTAACTAGAAAAATTCCCGAAAAATATTTTCTAGCTTCGTATTGACGATACGGTCCTAACAAAACTAATTTCGTCAAATTCTGAGACCGTTTGAAAAATGGCCATTTTCCAGTCGATTAAATTCAACTTAAACTGGTCAAATGCGTTTTCCTTTGCCACGCTCACTTATTGATTCGAAAAATTACGAATTTTGGAATCTAGCAATAACTCGACATCACGGATCCAACAAAAGTAGTTTCGTCGAAAACCGAGGTTATTTGCAAAATTCCCATTTTTAAGGGCTAGAATTCCATAGTGACTATTCTGAATTTTCAACTGGATGTATCTTTTTGATTCCCGCTATGAAATTTCGATTTTTCGGATTTGTTGGAAAGATATTGTCAAATAGATTCAAGTATTTTTGGTTTCGCTAAAATCCGGTTTATTTTGAATCCTGCACATTCATTTGAAGTTTGAAATCAATTTTTCGAACTACCGCGCCATTTTCAATTCCTTTTATAATTACAAATAATTATTTATATTCTAACGACAATCTATATAAATATATACGTTCCAATTCTATTGAAAATAAATTTCTCGTCACTATTATTTAAAATAATTCATTTTAAATACTCGAAATTCGTTAAAATTGGCAAAATAAATTTTTTAAATTGACTCAGATTTTCCGGGTTATTACAGGGGGTCAGAACATAAGTTCTGTGTGAATGAGTTTAAACTACACTTCTTGAATAATCCTACATATACCGTTCAATTACATTTTATTGTTTATTTGGTTATTTGTGTCGTTAGCGCTCAAGGCTTACACACACGTCACACCCATCTACTCCCAGTAGATTAACCTAATATAATGTATATGTAGCTACCCCCAAACTGAGGTACACCCCGTGGTACCCCACTCGCATGGTCCCCACCGTATCCTCGCAGTGGTATACGCAGTCCCCTGTCTTATGTCATAGTAATGTATATTCCTCTTATATATATATATAATACAACACTATGCCCACATAGGATCACTCTAATTTGAATGCCTTTATCGAATAATGCCCACCAGTCTACGATACAACACCCAGACCAGACATGGTTATATCTAGACTCTTCCACGTACGTATTCTCTATCGTATTCGATATCTAACCTGCACACCCATCGTGTGTGCGTGCCCGAGTTCTGTGGCAGGGTTACACAAGAAACATGGAACTCGGTCGGGAGCTTTCCTTATATTTGTGCAAGGCCCGCCTTTAAGAGCCTCCCACACAAATATCCCTAGGGTCTGTTTTCTATGGTGGCTATGGCCCTACCTTGGCCCCTCCCATAACTAATAAAGACTACGAGAGCTAAGCGACAAGCCCCTAAGCAACCAATCTAAACATCCATATGGCGTCTCCCCTCAACCACCGTCCCACGATAGTGAATGGTTAATGGTTTATTGGGTCTAGCTCTAGTCTTTCCGCATCCTACTGGCTGTGGTAACAGGCACTCGACGACCTACTATCCTTGTTGGTCCTGACCCTCCACCTCCTTTAAGGCAACCGTCGAATCATCTTTTCCGTCACAGCGAACAGCATTCTGACTGCCTAGCTATTCTTGCAGTAAAGGCCCGTCCACCTATTAGTTACGCGCAGACCCAACCTCTGCGGGCACAGCCTGAAACATTTGCCACCACACTGAGGACTACTAGGAGCACCTTTAACGTCTCAGGAAGCCGCGTGCTTCTCCTTCCAGTCCGTTGGAGCCGCCAAAATAACGAATGTGCGCTCTCCTCGTGTCTCATGACACCGTGATGATTTATCTTGTTGGGTTATTCATCCTACAATGTACAGATTACCCCAAGCGCCTTGATTTTATATGTCATTACACCCTTCGTCTAATCAATTCTTACGCGCTTTTGTTACCTCGTCAGTTTTTCTTATTTAACTTGGTTATTCTTATTCATATTGACTTCCTTTTCAAGTTTACCAAGTTACCCTTGCTTATTAATTCAATTTATACTTGACCCATTTAAGTCCATTAATAAGACCACAACATGTTGTTTTCCAACTTCATAAATTATTCCCTTTTAGGGTTACAACAACATGCATCACATTAATTTATTTTTATTCAGGTTCATGCATCATCCATTTATTTAATGCAATAATTTCACATATCCTCTTTGCCTTATTGCATTAATTTCAAATAACATGTATACATATATGCCCCCTTTTTGTTTGTCTCTATGTTCGCGTGCAACTTCAAATTTGAATCATGTTCATACGCGTCCATCTCTTATCGTATACTAATTTTTATATGCGAACAATTATCTATTTTATTTGGAAATTATCTTCCTTAATCAATTAATGGTTTATTTCCATTCTTTCAATTATACCTCCAATTAACTTATCCCCTTTCGCACTGAACCAATTTGCTAAGCCACTATTTAGCCGCTCCTTGAAACAAAAACAAAAAATATGGCACTGGCGGGGACTGAACTCACAACCTCTTATGTACAAGTCTCATGTATTAACCAAATGAGCTACTAAGTCTTTTGTTAACAAGACTTAGGACCAAGCTACATATTATTCTTTTCCCATTGCTCTTTTTCATGTTTTGTTGCATTTCTTAAATTAAGGATAACTTCTTCGTTTTAAATCAATTTTCTACAAACTATAGGTCTAAATTGACCAGAAAATCGCCATGAATGTAATGACGCTAATTTCATGACCAAATTCTAGAGTCTCTTCAAATTCTCCTTTTTATTTCTTTTTAAATGTTCGCATGTATTTGTTCGCATTTCACTGTGTTTCTTCTTATTTCAAATATTGCATGTAATTTCTTTATTAATCTTTTTCTTTATTTCACTGCATAAACGTCTTACATGCAATTACATTAATATTATTATTTAATCTTTCCTTTAAATATATCCATGCATATATACAAGTATCTCATTTTTAATTATATTAAAAATGCGGGGTGTTACAAAAACTGTTAAACATGTCTTGAATGAAAATAATATTGACTGTAAGAATTTACCTGATCAGTTCGTGTGCAAACATTGCCCAATAGGCAAAAGTCATAAATTACCCTTTACTGGGTCTGATACAAAGTACAACAAGCCACTTGAACTCATAGCAGCTGATCTATAGGGTCCCTCTCCAGTTAAAACAGATCACGGATACAGGTATTACCTCTCCTTTGTAGATGCGTTTACAATATTTACATGGATATATCTGCTCAAAAGTAAATCAGACGCATACAATATAACATTACAGTTTGTCACTCTAGTTGAGAAGCAAACAAACTGCATTTTTAAGACTATGCAAACAGATGGTGGTGGTGAATTCAAATCAGTAAAGAATTTTTTTAATATCAAGGGTATTCTGCATAGAGTAACCTGCCCACACATATCAAAACAAAATGGACTTGCTGAGAGAAAACATAGGCACATTGTTGAGACTGGACTTATACTAATGTCACAATCTCATCTACCACTAAAATTTTGGTCAGAAGCCTTTGTGACATCATTATATTTGATTAATAGGATGCCTACAAAAATTCTACAATAAAAAAGTCCATATGAGATGATGTATGGTGTTAAACCAGATTACTCTAAGTTGGAAACTTTTGGCTGCCTGTGTTTTCCTTGTCTAAGACCATACAATAAACATAAATTATGTCTGAGATCAAGTCCTAGTACCTTTCTTGGCTATGCAGAAAACCAGAAAGGATACAAATGCTTAAGTGATAGTGGGAGGTTATACGTGTCAAGGCATGTTATATTTGACGAGCATGTTTTTCCCTTTGCAAAAAAAGGGATTAAAACCACAAATAGAATAGTTAATGATGAAAGGAGAAGCATAACATTGCCTGAATTAACTAAAGATATGGTGTGCAACTACAAACAGCAAACTGAACATGAAGATGCATATGAAGAAAGTGTGCCCAGTACCAGAACCGACTACAGTCCAGTAAGTTCTACAGTCCAGCAAGTTCATTGATTGGAGATGAAGACACTATTCATAATAATGATGCAGAAAATGATGATGTAGGAAATGCTAATGTGGAACCTATTGATGACCATAGCAATACTACAAGCAACTCCAGTGGTAAAGAGGAACAACATGCTCAAAACAAACATCACATGATAACTAGGGCTAAACATGGTATTTTTAAGCCTAAAATATACACTACATCCATCAGTGATAGAGAGCCAATAAACTTCAATGAAGCTGTAAAGTGTGAAAAGTGGAGGAATGCTATGAATGAGGAGTATAGTGCTTTGAGTTTAGTTGAAGCACCCAATCATAAGAACATTATAGGTTGTAAATGGACCTATAGACTAAAGAAGACAGCAGATGGTAGTATTCAGAAACATAAAGCCAGGCTGGTGGCAAAGGGTTACACACAAGAGTATGGCTTTGACTTCAAAGAAACTTTTTCCCCAGTGGTCAAATACACTACAATAAGAGTAATTATCACTATTGTCCTACACAATCATTGGTGCATAAGATAGCTTGATGTATGCAATGCATTCTTGAATGGAGAACTACAAGAGGATGTGTATATGGAACAACCAGAGGGTTACAAAAATGCTCATAACAGTCATCTAGTTTGCAAACTACACAAGGCTATTTATGGGTTAAAACATGCTTCAAGGGTTTGGTATGACAAACTCAAAGGGACTTTTATGAAATTAGGATGCTCTATAGCTAAGTCCGAAAATTCCTTACACATCAAAAGAAGTGGAGACAGTGTAACTTTTATACTAGTGTATGTGGATGACATCCTGATCATTGGGAATAATCAAGCAGAGGTTGATAAAATCATACTGTACTTAAATCAAACATTCTCTATTAAAGATTTGGGAAAATTGGATTACTTCCTAGGAATACAAGTTATACAGAAATCCAAGGATGAAATTATTCTGTCTCAAAGTAAGTATATCTCAGATCTACTCATTAGAGCCAAGATGGACAAGGCTAAATCTATGCCAACACCTATGAATAGCAGTTCTAAATTATCCAAACATAAGGGTGAAGCCATTCAGAATATCAAAGAGTACAGAAGCATAGTGGGTGCTTTGCAATACCTAACAGTGACTAGACCTGATATTTGTTACAGTGTAAACAAAGTTTGACAATTCATGCAATCGCCACTTAATGAACATCGGACAATAGTTAAAAGGATCTTACGATATCTAAATGAAACTATTAACTACGGAATCAAACTAAATACTTGCAAGGAATTATATATTCAAGCTTACAGTGATTCAGATTGGGCCTCTGATCCTAGTGACCGTAGATCAACGTGTGGGTACAGTGTATACTTGGGATCAAATCCAGTGTCTTGGTGCTCGAAGAAGCAGCCAACCATCTCGCGCTCAAGCACTGAAGCAGCATATCGGTCGGTAACACCCCGTAATATCTGTAATCATATAAGTAACAAATCAGAGAATAATTAATTTTTAAATTAAGAATCAAGGGAAACGGGTTGTGCCATTGCGTTCGTCTCGAAATTCTGCTTGGAAACGAGTCCGAGTTTTCGAGAAATGGAGTCCGTATGAGGGAGATATGGCCCTCCGAAGTTTCAGAAAATTTCAGAATCGAAAATAGCTCGAAAATTCGAATTCAAATTCGAAATCAAACCCAGAAGCGGGCTGGGCGGGAAATTTCCTGCCCAGGACCCAGGTCGACTGGGTGGTCGACTAGTTAGTCGACCTCCCAGGGCCAGGTCGACCATAGTGTCGACCTGGGGGTCGACCTGCCTCCCGAAACCCACTTTCTGAACCTGATGCATTCTGATGTTTTTGGCCGATTTTCTGACCAGATTCATGACTCTAAACCTATATAAACAGCCCCCTAGCCTCATCCCCTCCACACTATTTCATTCTGTCTATATTCTGCCTCTGTCCTAAATAAAAAATAAAAATAAAAATGGCGTCGCTACTCTGCTGAGATCTGAATTGGAACTAGGACTAAAGCATCTTCTTCCAAACTGAATAAAATTAAAAAAAGAACAACTGCAACTCTTCTTCTTCTTTAATCCAATCAAGGCAAGTACAGTTATTTTCTGCTATAAACTATAATTATAATTGTGACATGATTTTAAATCTGAATTTGAGGTTGTGTATGTTCTGTTCTGATCTATTTTATTCTGTATCTCTTTCTTCTTTCTGTTCTATAGCCAGGCTACCACGAGCCTGCGCCAAATCTTATAAGAGATTAACGCACGAACATTAAACTTTGGGACAAATAATGAATGATGGCATAAATGGGTTATGGCTAATCTGTGATTGATTTAAGAAAGAGGACATAGGTTGTAAACTAGATTTAGATCTATGCATATTCTGTGAATTGGAGGAAGAGGAACCATTGTATGTTAACATATGACTTGAGACTTTGACATAACGCATATTTTGAATTAAGATCTGTTATAATTTAAAGTTCTAGATTGTTGGGCATATTGTTTATATAAAAATTCATGATTTGGGATAAAAAGAGAATATGACTTAGGTGTGAAGGTTTATATTAAGATTTGATAACTATTAAATGTGAATAATACCTAAGTGGGAGATTTTTGAATATATGACATGCATTGAGATTGATGGCTATATTTGGTATAATTTATATGTGAATCTCTTGTACTAGGAAAGTTTAACTAAATTGGGACATGTGTTATATGGTAAATTATGACCATAATCTGTGCCATGTAAATTCAATGCAAACTTAGGGTATATGATCATATTGTGAATCATGACAACTATTTAGGCATGCAAACTTAGGCCAAATTTACAATTAGGCAAGATATGTTGATGAAACTTTAAGGAATGATTTAAATCTATTATATTGCCTAATCTGCTAGTTCTGTTATGTTGCCTAATCTGCTAGTTCTGTTATATTGCCAAATCCGCTAGTTCTGTTATATTGCCTAATCTGCTAGTTCTGTTATATTGCCTAATCTGCTAGTTCTGTTATATTGCCAAATCTGCTAGTTCTGTTATATTGCCTAACCTGCTAGATCTGTTCATCTGCTAAATCTGTCATCTGCTAAGTCTGCTGAAATGCCTAATCTGATATACGCTAAATCTGCTAAATTGCTTAATCTGCTAAATCCGTTAAGTCGCCTAATCTGCGAAATCTGTTATCTGCCATATCTGTTGAGTTGATATATTTAGTCTGTTATTGACATAATCGGAATTGGCTAAAGTTATGAATAATTGACATGTATATTAGGCATGGGCAAAAATGGTAAATTATTAATTAATTGGCCGCAAAGATAAACATGGCTAACTCGAGGTTAGAATGAGTTTGCGACGTAATTCTGCCCGGAACCGCCCGGCACATCCAGTGGCCGCAAACAATAGGTTCTAATGTGAGAAGTTAGTCATAACATGCTTGAAACCCGAGGTTAGACTCAGTTTGTGGCAGAAACCTGCCCGGGACCAACCGGCCTACCCAGTAGCCGCGAACGGTCAGTCTAATGTGAGAGGTCTGGGCATTAATATTTAATTAATGAAAATCTGGATAAATATGATGCCTAAAACGTGTTGGGTGGATAGGGTTAAACCAACTAGACTTATGAAATTAATAAACCCATTTCACGAATCTGTAGGCCCAATACAAAGTCAGATAATCTGTAAGTCTGTTAATCTGTAACCGGTTAATCTGTAAGTCTGTTAAATCCATATATCTGATCCGTTGGTCTAAAAACTTTTCTAATCTATGAACTGGTTGATCTGAATTCTGTATGTCTGAACTTGTAAACAAGTTAATCTGAAATCTGTTAGTCTAGGGACAAAAGGTTAGGAGGGAAATTACTTGTGTCATCTGTTGTTTGGGACCCATATTAGTCAGTAACCCTTTCTGGTATCAAAACTTTGACCCAACAGTAGGTAGGGTCCGGGCACGCTTACTGAACTAATTATAAGTGATTCATTCTGATAATGGCGAGGGGTGTTGATGGTGCGTTCCAACCGGGTCATGTGCGTGCATGGATCCCGGCCTGCCTCTGTGGATGTAAGACGCCATGACATCTGTAAATAGGTCTGTGTCAATTAGTTGTCACTTTAGGGAGTGATACACCCTACTGTGGGGCCGACATAGGGTATTTATGTTTAGGGAGCCGATCGCTTGGGGTAGGGTTTTAGGGTACACTTAGTTCTGTCTGTTTCTGTTGGTACCGTCAGTTTCTGTTGGGTGGCAACACCTGTCTGCGTGGTACCGTCTGTTCGGGTGGTAAAGGCCCATTTACTAGTGTACACCTAATTCTACATTTTGTTTCCGTAGGGAGTAATCTGTTTCTGTTCGGTTGGTAAAGGCCCACTATTAACAATCTGTTTCTGTCTGTTTCTGTTCGGGTGGTAAAGGCCCATTATTAACAATCTGTTTCTGTCTATTTCTGTTCGGGTGGTAAAAGGCCCATTATTAACATTCTGTTTCTGTGGAAATTATGTTCCTGATTCTGCTTCAGTTTAGACATTAGGGTGACACCTAATCCTGTTATACTGGTATTAGTGCAGAGAAGTGAAAAGCAAAAGCTTACATCGTTTTGTTCTTTTTCTGTTTAACCTAAGTATATTTGCTACTCCTGTTACTATTATCTCACATCCAGTTTTATTTTCATGTCATTATTATTATTATATGTTCATATGCTGAAAGTCACTGGACTTGCCAGACTTTATGTCTGACCTTGCTTGTTTTCGCCCCTTTTTCTTCCGTCCCCCCCCCCCTCCAGGTTTTCCAAGGAAGGAATACTTTAGCTTGATCCGGATTTCTTCTGCTTGAAGTTCTTAGAGTGCTTAAAGTATGGCTTGGCTCCTTATGGCAGCTTCTGTGGGGATTATGATTTTAAAGTTTTGTACTCTGATGATTTCCTGAACAAGGCTGATATTTTTGTACTTGAGTTTTTGGTAAAGATGTAACCAAACTGATTTCTACTTTTCGCTGTAATAAAGTTATAATTTCTCAAGTATTGTTTATCTGTCTTGTAAATTTCTATTCTGTCTACTAAAACGCTCCACCAAAGTTAAGGCATTCCCTTTTTGAGTGACCTTAATGGAGGTGGGGTGTTACACTTGGTATCAGAGCTGAAGGTTACCAGATTGGGTAAAGTTTTTGAAAACTATTTTCAAAATGGTTTTAAAAAGGAAGTATTTTAAAAAAAAAAAGCTTATTTTGAAAAACATAATCCCCAAAAGCCATATGTCTTTCCTTCGGTCCTTTTTGTTTTGAATCTTTCCTTTTTCGTTTCAGCATGTCTGAAGCATCTGAGATACCAAAGGGTGTTCATGTACCCGGTTGGTTTCGTCAATATCTTGAGGCTAGGACCACCGCCGTAAGTCCAGCAAATGATCCCCTTCCTCCACCCCCTCCTCGTGCAATTGCTTTCTCAAAGATCTGTAAATATTTAAGGGCCTTGGGTGGAAAGGATATCAAGGGAGCTGAATCATTCGTAGAAGCGAGGAACGGGCTCAAAGAAACTGAGGATCTGTTCGTTATTTTCGAGGTGGATGATAGGCAGAAGGTACAATTAGTGGTATGGTTGCTCAAGGACGAAACTTCCTACTGGCGGGAAATCACTAACGCTGAGAGGCCGGTTGAAACATGGATGGATTTCAGAACAAGGTTTGAGACAAAATTCCTCTCGCAAGCTAAACGAAGTCTACAACTGGAAAAGTTCTTATCTCTTAAGCAAGGAAGTATGACGGTCAGGGAATATGTCAATCAGTTCAACCAACTAGCTAGGTTCGGACTAGATTTAGTCAACACCCAGCATACAAAGGCTCTCCGCTTTGTTAAAGGATTGAACGAGCCACTGCACAGCCTAGCCATGACTCATGTACCCATGGGAGCGACTTACGAGAGATTGGTGGATATGGCACTACTGCACGAGGAAGACAACGAAAAGAAAGAAGAGGCAAAGAAGGAAGAGCCACAGAACAAGAAAGCATGGCCCAAAAAGGAAACACAAAAGAATGGTGAAAAGTCTGAAGATAAGAAGGAGAAAAAGTGCTTTACTTGTGGAAGCTCGACTCATCTGAACAAGGATTGTAGAAAAAGAAAGGGCACTTGCTTCAACTGTGGTGAGATGGGACACTTCATTAGGGACTGTCCGAGGAAACGAGGACAAGGGCAGAGGCCAGGACCGACTTCTGGAAGGCAGGCGAACACTCTCGAGGCTAGTGGATAGGATAGAAGTAGGAAAACTTTTTGTAGGAGGTTTAATTTCTTTATCTGATTTTTGAGTTAAAACTCTTTTCTGATTCTGGCATTTCGATTCTGTAATCGATACTCTGCACTTGAATACTAGTATTGATTCTGATTCCGCTGCAGACCCAGACCCATAAGGGTTATGACTCATCCAATTGTGCTATGTTGGGTATCCGTGTTGAGCGTTAAGTTGACTATGACGCATACATTCTGGGTTTTTATCATGCTTAGTTTTCTAAGAATCATTTAGTAATCTGATCTGTACCGGTAATCTATAAATATCTGAATATTTCTGATAAGGTTGAGATTTCCAGTTTTGACATTTTCTAAAAAGGGTAATCCTCTAGGTGTCAATCTGATGTTGATTTCGGTCTTCGGGGTTGATACTTAGGGGAATTTGTCTCTCAACCAAGGTCTAATGGAAACCAAGTTTTTTTTTTTTACTCGCATCCATCATTCGACTGTATCCTATCGACCGAACCTTCGAACTTTAGATAGGAATCCTATGGATGTAAACATGTGTTTGAGACATGTTATGCTTGATGGTTGCAAGTGGATGCAAGTGGTTGCTAGTGGTTGCCCGTGGATGCATATACAAACACTAGGCACTAGATCGGCTCGAAAAATACTCTCATACTGCATATGGATGTGTGAGCATTTTAAATTTTTGTGGATGCAAAATGATTGATTCAGCACATGGATGTTGCATATGACTGAATGGTTGTGCACTCATGTAGAAATGATATGTATCAAATAGGAAAAATTGCATACATGTTGGACTCATGGCACTAACATAATTCGCATTAAGGAAGTCAACTGAATCTGTGGACCGCCTGATCTTTGCATTAGATAAGGAACATATACACATACTCTTGCATATGTTCATACAACATTAGAAGTTTTCTAAGGACAATGGATGCTTGTGGATGATGGTTGAGTAGATGAATGACTGGATGATAGGACACATTCTTCTCAACTTGAAGATTTCGGGGACGAAATCCTTTAAGGAGGGGAGAATGTAACACCCCGTAATTTCTGTAATCATATAAGTAAAAAATCAGAGAATAATTAATTTTTAAAAAAAGAATCAAGGGAAACGGGTTATGCCATTGCGTTCATCTCGAAATTATGCTTGGAAATGAGTCCGAGTTTTCGAGAAACGGAGTCCGTATGAGGGAGATATGGCCCTCCGAGTTTTCAGAAAATTCCAGAATCGAAAACAGCTCGAAAATTCGAATTCAAACCCAGAAGCGGGCTGGGCGGGAAATTTCCCGCCCAGGACCCAGGTCGACTGGGTGGTCGACCTCCCCAAGGCCAGGTCGACCATAGTGTCGACCTGGGGGGGGGACCAGGTCGACCATAGTGTCGACCTGGGGGTCGACCTGCCTCCCGAAACCCACTTTCTGAACCTGATGCATTCTGATGTTTTTGGCCGATTTTCTGACCAGATTCATGACTCTAAACCTATATAAACAACCCCCTAGCCTCATCCTCTCCACACCATTTCATTCTGTCTATATTCTGCCTCTGTCCTAAATAAAAAATAAAAATAAAAATGGCGTCGCTACTCTGTTGAGATCTGAACTGGAACTAGGACTAAAGCATCTTCTTCCAAACTGAATAAAATTAAAAAGAGAACAACTGCAACTCTTCTTCTTCTTTAATCCAATCAAGGCAAGTACAATTATTTTCCGCTATAAACTGTAATTATAATTGTGACATGATTTTAAATCTGAATTTGAGGTTGTGTATGTTCTGTTCTGATATATTTTATTCTGTATCTCTTTCTTCTTTCTGTTCTATAGCCAGGCTACCACGAGCCTGCGCCAAATCTCATACTAGATTAACGCACGAACGTTAAAATTTGGGACAAATAATGAATGATGGCATAAATGGGTTATGGCTAATCTGTGACTGATTTAAGAAAGAGGACATAGGTTGTAAAGTAGATTTAGATCTATGCATATTCTGTGAATTGGAAGAAGAGGAACCATTGTATGTTAACATATGACTTGAGACTTTGACATAACACATATTTTGAATTAAGATCTGTTATAATTTAAAGTTCTAGATTGTTGGGCATATTGTTTATATAACAATTCAGGATTTGGGATAAAAAGAGAATATGACTTAGGTGTGAAGGTTTATATTAAGATTTGATAACTATTAAATGTGAATAATACCTAAGTGGGAGATTTTTGAATATATGACATGCATTGAGATTGATGGCTATATTTGGTATAATTTATATGTGAATCTCTTGTACAAGGAAAGTTTAACTAAATTGGGACATGTGTTATATGGTAAATTATGACCATAATCTGTGCCATGTAAATTCAATGCAAACGCGGGGTATATGATCATATTGTGAATCATGACAACTATTTAGGCATGCAAACTGAGGCCAAATTTACAATTAGGCAATATATGTTGATGAAACTTTAAGGAATGATTTAAATCTGTTATATTGCCTAATCTGCTAGTTCTATTATGTTGCCTAATCTGCTAGTTCTGTTATATTGCCAAATCCGCTAGTTCTGTTATATTGCCTAATCTGCTAGTTCTGTTATATTGCCTAATCTGCTAGTTATGTTATATTGCCAAATCTGCTAGTTCTGTTATATTGCCTAACCTGCTAGATCTGTTCATCTGCTAAATCTGTCATCTGCTAAGTCTGCTGAAATGCCTAATCTGATATATGCTAAATCTGCTAAATTGCTTAATCTGCTAAATCCGTTAAGTCGCCTAATCTGCGAAATCTGTTATCTGCCATATCTGTTGAGTTGATATATTTAGTCTGTTATTGACATAATCTGAATTGGCTATAGTTATGAATAATTGACATGTATATTAGGCATGGGAAAAAATGGTAAATTATTAATTAATTGGCCGCAAAGATAAACATGGCTAACTCGAGGTTAGAATGAGTTTGCGGCGTAATTCTGCCCGGAACCGTCCGGCACATCCAGTGGCCGCAAACAATAGATTCTAATGTGAGAAGTTAGTCATAACATGCTTGAAACCCGAGGTTAGACTCAGTTTGTGGCAGAAACCTGCCCGGGACCAACCGGTCTAACCAGTAGCCGCGAACGGTCAGTCTAATGTGAGAGGTCTGGGCATTAATATTTAATTAATGAAAATCTGGATAAATATGATGTCTAAAACGTGTTGGGTGGATAGGGTTAAACCAACTAGACTGATGAAATTAATACACCCATTTCATGAATCTGTAGGCCCAATACAAAGTTAGACAATCTGTAAGTCTGTTAATCTATAACCGGTTAATCTGTAAGTCTGTTAAACCCGTATATCTGATCCGTTGGTCTAAAAACTTGTCTAATCTGCGAACTAGTTGATCTGAATTCTGTATGTCTGAACTTGTAAACAAGTTAATCTGAAATCTGTTAGTCTGGGGACACAAGGTTAGGAGGGAAATTACTTGTATCATCTGTTGTTTGGGACCCATATTAGTCAGTAACCCTTTCTGGTATCAAAACTTTGACACAACAGTAGGTAGGGTCTGGGCATGCTTACTGAACTAATTATAAGTGGTTCATTCTGATAATGGCAAGGGGTGTTGATGGTGCGTTCCAGCCGGGTCATATGCGTGCCTGGATCCCGGCCTGCCTCTGTGGATGTAAGACGCCACGACATCTGTAAATAGGTCTGTGCCAATTGTTTGTCACTTTAGGGAGTGATACACCCTACTGTGGGGCCGACACAGGGTATTTATGTTTAGGGAGCCGATCACTTGGGGTAGGGTTTTAGGGTACACTTAGTTCTGTCTGTTTCTATTGGTACCGTCTGTTTCTA
Organism: Allium sativum; assembly: GCA_030737875.1. Taxonomy (NCBI): domain Eukaryota; kingdom Viridiplantae; phylum Streptophyta; class Magnoliopsida; order Asparagales; family Amaryllidaceae; genus Allium; species Allium sativum. The sequence continues at coordinate 385,667,629 of CM060915.1, forward strand.
TTGGGTGGCAACACCTGTCTGCGTGGTACCGTCTGTTCGGGTGGTAAAGGCCCATTTACTAGTGTACACCTAATTCTACATTCTGTTTCCATAGGGAGTAATCTATTTCTGTCTGTTTCTGTTCGGGTGGTAAAGGCCCATTATTAACAATCTGTTTCTGTCTGTTTCTGTTCGGGTGGTAAAGGCTCATTATTAACAATCTGTTTCTGTTCGGGTGGTAAAGGCCCATTATTAACATTCTGTTTCTGTGGAAATTATTATGTTCCTGATTCTGCTTCAGTTTAGACATTAGGGTGACACCTAATCCTGTTATACTGGTATTATTGCAGAGAAGTGAAAAGCAAAAGCTTACATCGTTCTGTTCTTTTTCTGTTTAACCTAAGTATATCTGCTACTCCTGTTACTGTTATCTCGCATCCAGTTTTATTTTCATGTCATTATTATTATTATTATATGTTCATATGCTGAAAGTCACTGGACTTGCCAGACTTTATGTCTGACCTTGCTTGTTTTCGCCCCTTTTTCTTCCGTTCCCCCCAGGTATTCCAAGGAAAGAATACTTTAGCTTGATCCGGATTTCTTCTACTTGAAGTACTTAGAGTGCTTAAAGTATGGCTTGGCTCCTTATGGCAGCTTCTGTGGGGATTATGATTTTAAAGTTTTGTACTCTGATGATTTTATGTACAAGGCTGATATTTTTGTACTTGAGTTTTTGGTAAAGATGTAACCAAACTGATTTCTGTTTTTCGCTGTAATAAAGTTATAATTTCTCAAGTATTGTTTATCTGTCTTGTAAATTTATGTTCTGTCTACTAAAACGCTTCGCCAAAGTTAAGGCATTCCATTTGTGAGTGACCTTAATGGAGGTGGGGTGTTACACGGTCACTAGCTACTTGGAGAATTAGGGTTCCTTCCCAACAAGAGACCAGTGGTGTGGTGTGATAATCTAAGCACGGTTTCACTATCAGCTAATCCAATCCAACATGCTTGCACGAAACACATCGAAATTGATTTGTATTTCGTAAGGGAATAGATCGCAGCTGGAAAGCTCGAAGTAAATCACGTGCCTGCTCAATTTCAGAGAGTCGACGCCCTAACAAAGCCCCTATCGATGAAGAATTTTGTTAAGTTCAGAGAAGACATGAGGATTGAAGATGGCAGCGGCGTAAAAGGGAAGAGAGAAACCCTAGATAAAATTGAGGGTGGGCAATAAAGTATTTACATTATAACGTTTCAGCCAGCCTTCATTATATTGTTAAATACATGGGCTGGGCTGTGAACCCATTTCTAGTTTTCTTTGCATTAGCCTATTATCTATAAATAGGCAACATCTATGTACATTTCTTTACTCGATTCTAATATCAAATACTCAGATTTCCTTTAGGATTATCTAGAGCGGGAGTAACTCTATCTACATTTCAACCATCTGCTCCACTTTAAGCACTAGCTTGTCCTTTGGCGGGCGGGACTACCCGTGGTTCGGCATGCACATGTATTTGATACCGCGATTCGTCACTCTTCGACTAAGAAGCCAAGCTGGATCGTGTGTCTAGGTCCTTATGTTTGATATCTTTTCTTGATCAGACATCGAAAGATCTCATAAAATACCTTTGACTTGTATTGCTGTACTACTCAATAAACATCACATGTTAAAAGTGTTTAACCTGTAACTCCATGCGTGAATTAGTGCACTGGAGGTGCATTGCGAATGATGACTCAGTCGACCGCCATTCTCTACTGCCCTATCAAGACTTCATCACGAGCAGCTATTGATCGGATATTTCGCTGGAAATGATGCTTTGTTACTTTGGCAGCTCATGTTTATAGGATCTAATCCTAGTTGTCCTGAAGTTTAAATATGCTATAAACCTAACTATCAAGTAGTTTAAGTGTTCGGTCTATGAGTATAATTGCATTGCAATACCCTACGAATAATCATAGTTTAGAAATAATTCGCGAACAAAATTCGAGTATCACATTGATTAAGTTAGACTTGCATCTGCATCTAGCCAACTTCAGATCAGCTAACCCGAGGTCGGCCAACTCCATGTCGGCCAAATTCGGCTCGGCCAAATTCGGCTTGGCCAACTTATGGCTGGCCAACCCTTTATCTCCCCACAGTTCAAATTTCTTTTCCTTTAGGGTCTCCCTTCACAACCACCGTTCCATCTATCTTGCAATCCACTCTTTCCATTTCATCTCTTCCACACTTTCCATGTCATCTCTCGTCCTTCATTCCCTGCATATGCCGATGTATCCTATGCTATCTCTACCAACCATTGTCTTCTCTTCCTTTTCTAACCAACCTTCATATCTCCTTATCCATATATTCCTTCATTTCCATACCAGATCGGCATCGTGCCTTAGCACCCATGTCATTCTTCACCGTCTCGGCAACCTCATTGAAAACCCCTCCACCTTGCTTGGACATAACCTTGACTAGGAAATAGTTTTCTACAATATGCAAGTTACATGTAAAAAGGACCAACGTAGGTAAATATGATCGAAGGTTTGGATAGATAGTTGTAGTAGTGAGGACTGGCAACGAGGAACGGATACAGAGGTTGATTAATGTGAGAATTTAAGTTAGGTAAAAGGAGCACTTCAGGTCGGCTAAATTAAATGGAGAAGAATGAAGGAGAGAAGCGGTGTGGACCCGTTACTTATAGCGGAACAGGAAAGAATATTCGTTTCAAAAAGAGAGTACCATGAACCAGCAATGTAGATCCATGTCATGAAGACCAATTCATATCGGCCACTAAACCAAAAAAAAAACAGGGAGAAGGGGAAGAGCGATTATGATACATCATTGAGATGATAAAGAGCACATGTGCCAACATACAAGACAAAATTGACTCAACTCGATATTTTACTTGACTAGCACATACAACAATGTTGTGTGGCAATGAAATGTGCTTGTTTGGATGCGCATGAGAGTCAAAAACTCGATATGCAGAATTGAATAAGAAGATATACCCTACCTCTCGAATTGATGGATTTTGAGTAGTTACGTGCGACCATCATAAATTCTCGATCAGAAGACTTTAATCTAGCCGGCTTTGTCAGTAACCCAATCAGAAGCGCGCTCGGCTATTTATTCATGTAAGAAAGATTCAAGCATTATGATTGTTTGAAAAGACATGAGTATTCCTCATCATTATTTCAATCGATACATATATTACTTAAGGAACAACATTGCAAGAATAGAAGGTCCAGCTAATTCAAAGCACATCCTTCTATGATGCGACATACTTTAAGGGACAAAGTGTTGACCTACCTTTGGATAAGGCCGTCATGTTCTCAGTTCCACATAGACAGATCATTTAAGACTCAAGTGTGAATTAAACTCAAGCTCCAAGTGTTCTTAGGTAGAAGACCAAGTCTCCAAGCTCCTAGGATTGGGCCTTCTCATGTCTGGATCAACCTAGCCAATTGGCTCGGTTCGGTATAGTCGCAGTTCGGACAGATCATCTCAACTTGGGTCGACACACTTTCAGATCAGACCGATTAAGTAACTTCGACTTGGCAACCCTTGGATCGGCTAGTAATGTTGCACAATCTAGCCATCAATCCGGGTTGGCACAACTCTAGATTGGCATATGTTATGCTGAACTGGGCTTCACTAACTTGGATTACTGAATGTAGGTGATGTGGCCCACTTCGCCCACTTACTCCACAACTCTTACTTTCCCTCCTAGTCGCTTGGCTGAACCTGGTTCAAATCAAAACTATAAATACACCTTGGACCAAATTAAGAAGGGTCTTTTCCAAATTTTAGCACTTTGAATTTATTATTTCTTACTATATTGAATTTATCTCCTTTTTATTCTCTGTAATCATCAAAATAATAAGAAACCAATTAAAACTACTAAGTGGGTGTAGGAAAATTCAAGATGAACCACTATAAATTGTGTGTTGTCTTTATTTTGTCCATTTTCAATTTACTTTCTACAACTCTTTTCTCTGCTTATTTCATTTGGGTTGTTGAATCAATTTTTGGTGTCAACAGCAAGTTAAATTAAATTATGATATTATATGATTTAACTAACTATTACCGAGAAGTTAAATTGACATCAAATATAAATCTAATAGACACTCGATACAAGTTAACTGATATCGATGTAAACTATTGTTTGATTGACCCTTTTGAAAGTTAAAACATACATTTAAATTTGATCTGAATGTATTAAATTAAATTTAAATTTACATTGAATTAACATCTAAATGAATCAACATTTAATTTGCTATTAAGTTAAATTACTAGTAATAACACCAACATTTGATAACAAGTGACAGTTGTGATATATAAGTCATTTTAGATGATGATTGCAAGTATATGTTTATTTATTGATGAGAGGTTGGATTGGTTGTTATTTTGAATATTTATTGACTAAGATATACCTCCATTATCACCCTATATATTGTTGAATTAAAAAAAAGTTTTATACGTATTATTTGGACATTGAATGCTTGAGCCGAGAAACTGGTTGATATGATTTTACAAATGATCTTAAATATGAGTTGAACTGACATATACTTGTAATTGGAATATAAATTAAATGATCACTTGGCCATAGGATATAAAATTAAATTGGACACCGAATTTATTTAAGTAGAATGTTTTTAAAATTATAACTTGAATTTGCTATTGAAATTGATTAATGAATCATTACTTAAAATTATTCATTTTATTTTTTATTAGTTCAAATTGGAGTATAAATAGAATTCGATAAAATCATATTATTTAAAGGGCTAAAAAATAGATTTGAAACTTAGCTTTAGAATTTAAGTTTAATTTGATGTAAACGGGTTTAGAATCGAAATTCAAAATTTTGGAACTAATTTAATATAATATGTTAAAATTAAAAATAAGATTTAAACCGTTTAAAATTGAAGTTGATTTGAATCGTGAAATTGAATGGCTATAAAATTGAAGTTTGAAATGATTTGAAAATTTTTACGTTGAAATATGAGACTCAAAATAGTTTAAAGTGAAAATTAAAAAACTCGTAATTGAGCTCAAGCAGTTTAAGAGGAAATAAACTATTATATTCCAAACTATTATAATGAAAATTACTTTCAAATTAGAACCATTTTATTTTAACTATTTCTTTTAAAACTATTTTTCATTATTAACTTATTTTATACTATTTCTGTTAAAGACTATTTTCAATTGAACTATTTTAAACCTAAATTATTTCAATTAAAACTATTATTTTTTACTTTGTGATTTTTTTTGGCAAGGCGACTTTGAATTATTATATGCATATATGAATGTATTAATTAAAAATATGTTTCCAAACCAAGCATTTTAATCCCAAACTATTTTGAATCTTAAAGATTTCATTTAAATAATGATATTTATGATATAAAAGTATTGAATTAAAATTCGGACCTGATAATGAACTGATTTTTACCTGAAATCTGGTGTTAGTTAAATTAGTTGTTTAATTATGTTTCAAATTTTTAATTAATTATTGCATAGTAAATTTCAAAGAAGGACAGGTTCGATCTGTTCTTGTCAGGGGTATTATTTTTGCATGTTCCTTAAAAGGTTAAAATTTAATTTTTAGGTAAAATTAGTTGAGTTCGGTTTGTGCATTTTTTACGTAACCGCCTTCCGTCTACGATCAATTATGATTGAAATCAAAATTTCTAGAAAATATTTTAGAAACCAATTCCAAATCATTTGAAAAATAAAAGAATGGATACTTCGATTTTTTAAAATTTTAAATTAAGGTTTTATTTTTGAAACAAATGCGCATTGACGCATTTTAGGCTAATTATTTCAAAATAAACATGTAATTTTAGGTAGTAAAAAAATTATTTTTCTAAAATAGCGATTTTAAGGTCACATGCCAAGTGTATGGAAGATAATTTTAAAAAATTACACATAAGGTAAAATTTTTAGGTTTCTATTCTTATTTTTCCCCTATTCCAGTTACTTTTCTAGATTTACAAATACTAATATGTATATCTATCTCCTTTTTATATATATTATATAGGTCCGTAAGGATTTGGAAATGAAACCTAAAAGTTGTAACTCATATATGAGATTTTGGAAAACTTTATGCAACTGGTAAATATATATATCGTTTATAATATTAGTTCTTTTCATTTTTATAATTTTAACTGTATGCTAAATTGTATGCCTTCTTATAAAATACCTATATTTTGCCTACAATGCTTTATGTATCTTTATGTTAGCATTTGCACATAAATCTAAAAATTAGTCCCTAAACATATTAAAATTATTATTTGTTGTTGTGTTCCAGAACTGTTAAACTGGATGTAAATATAGAATTTGTGTAAATTTCCCTTTTAGATTAAATCTATTTGTGTTTTGATTTGGTTAAAGATATGTCTTTAGTTTTTATAGAGTAGCCTATTTTTCCTTTTTTATAACAACATCATGTTGGAAATTATAAGGAATATTCATAAAATGAAAGGAGGAGATGTGCGCATAACTTACACTGTCTATTCTAAACAAAAGAGTATATGTTCCTTGTAACTTTAAATAAGTCAGTATTCTTCTCTTTTTAAATGTTTGGGCTCATTTATGGAAATTATAACAAGAGACATTCTTATAAAAAATGAATTTCAGCACATCAAAACATAGGAAGACTATATTAGTTAGTAATATGGACTAGAATGTAAATTAGTTAAATTTATAAAATTAGTATATACATATTATTGCATATTGCACTAAAATATATGAATAATTTATCCATCCAAATTATAAGCAGTTAATGCCAGTTATTGTTATTACTATTAAATTGACATTTATGTTAGGCTTGAATTTGAAATGTTCTCTATTAATTCTAGGAATAAATCAGTGTACCTATAATTAATGGAGAGTTAACAATTATAATTTTTGGGATTATGGATATTAGATGTAAAATCTTAATATAGAATTCAAAAAGGTTACAATTAGGATAATTAAGAATTAAAATGTTGTAACTCAAATTTAATGGGTAATTCAAATTATAATAAATTTGGGTAATTATTAAGTTACAATTAATAGAAATTATTGGTATTAATGGAACTGATATTAATACATTTATTGCAATGTCTGTAGCCTTATGAAAAATGAGCATTATGGTCATTAATAACATATAACAACATGATAATTAATTTAAAATGGGGGTCTTTTGGTTGAATTACCATAATCATAGTAAGTCCAATAAATCATCCTTGGATTATAAACCTATACTAGGACAATTAGTCTTATCTTATACTCAGTTTAAATCTAGGAATAACATATATTAAATAAATTAAATAAGAGTTGAACTTGGTAGGTTGATGATGCAAGGTCGTCGAGTTACCCGACAAGAGTTTGCACTTTCCAGTAGTATGATATGTGTACAACAACTGATGTGGGATATCACTGACCATAGGAACCCATGACATTTATTATATTATGGTAAGAAGTCTCCCTAATCGTTAACTTCAAGTGTTTAGTCTGAAGTGGCCATAGGGTCTGCCTCTTGTAACACCTCGCTCACTTTAGCATTACCCAAAAAGGGTATGCCAAGAAATATGGAGCATTGTAGGTATAAAGAAATAAATCACCGAGACTATGATTCACAAGACAATAAAATAACAAGCACAGCGAAAAACATTTAAAATGAAATGTAACTTGTTATTTCAAAACTCAACATTTACTTCAGTCGTAAAATGTCAAACCACCATATATTCCATAAAAACTAAATCATAGTCTCATAAATCGGAGTACATCAATAATAATCATCCCTCTCTATGTCAATAGTATAACCCAAGATAATACAAAAAGATAGAAAGTGGAATAATACGTCAGAGTAGAACTAAAATCTATGAAATACATTTGAAAACCAAGCTATCTACAAAAATTTGTGAGCCTAGGGGAAAGAAAAGGAGTGATTCAGACAATAAGTTTGATGAATGAAGTACTTACTAGCATGGTTGAGCAAGATAAAATAAATAGACCTAGTAATAGTTCTAGTGTAATAAGGTAAGTGTTCGTGCAAAACTACAGAAGAATGATTTACTTAAACTAATTGTTCAATTATTTGAACTAAATAAACTACTAAGTAAAAGAACTATAATTAGGTTGTTTTCATAATTCTATCCACTAATCAACCTTTCCTACCCATATACCACCTCACATGGTAGAATATCACAACTGACTTGCCCATCATGAAGTCAATCACCGCCCGTCTCCTGACAAGTAAAGACATATTTTAACCTTTGGACGTAGCAACAATTTATTTTCGTCGATCAATGTTGCTGCATGCAAAGTCATCATCGGAACACACTAACTATCATCCATCCATGTCGACCACTTATACACCCTAATCAATATCAGCGAGCCTAAACTTAACCCTCTATTTGAGACCTTGAGAAATAAAGCTGAAAGGAAATGCTGCCAGCATGGTTCTACAACAAACAAATATTCTAATTTGCACTCCCTACAAAAACCCTATGATTTGGGCCTTATTTATTTGTAACTTATTTTCCTTTATCAGCATTTGCTGCCAAGGACCTATTGTTAACTGCTTATTTACTTAATCCAGGATCTAAGTTTTAATATAACAACTGTTTTATTTCCTTTTTAATTGTGTCCCCTATGTTATAATTTTAGTTATAAAAACCCATATTTTCTTGTTATAATTTTATTTCCATACAGTTATCATAATAATTTTCTCATCCTCTGTTACTTCACAAATTACAACTCTTTTCATAATTTAATTTAAATTCCTATAAATTTGCCTAACTCGGTTTGATTCCTTTTAGTATAGATATACAATTTATGCGCATATTTATGTAAATTTAGTTTCTTTTATTTAATCTGTGTTTGCGAAATTCATACATTTTATTTTATTTTTCACGCGCAAAAGGATGATTAAATTTGCGTCTATTAATTAACAATTATAGATCTAGGCATATTTAAGAATAAATGCGAATAATTGCAAAAATTGTAAATAGTAGATAAGAACAAATTAACTACTAAGGGAAAAAACTGAAAAACCGACCTATAGAATTTAACTAAAAAGAAACTGTAAGAAAGAAGGAAGAAATTGTAACAAAAATTAATTTATAGAAAAACCACTATAAATCGTAAAAGAAATTACAAAAAACTACAAATATTACAAATTATGTTTCGCTAAATTACCCAAAAATCAAAATAATTACAACACTCGCATGTAGTCCTGAGCTTTTGTGCGCCCAGCCATCCCAGATCATGTTCCTTGGTTAGTAATAAAAAAATTTATTTTTATAAATCTCTTCCTATAAAAATTTAAGTTTTCTTCCTAAAGCCAAAAAAGCTTTAGGTCCGTCTCAGTTAAGAGAAAACCGGGAGGGAAAGATTTGTGCTATGAATGAATAGCTAGGTTGTAACAACCCCGGACTTTAGGTATTTGGAAAAATATATTTTAGTGAGATTTGCAATTTAAGATTAGAGAAAATAAAGTACAAGTAAGTAAAGAGGAACTCATATCATTTTCTAAGTTGTAGGAATGTAGGGTTTTGGAGATTTTGTGCGTAGTACTGTTGAATTGGTAATGAATTTGATTTGGATTAAAGATTAAATTCAAAAAATGTTTTTTGAATGAATATAAAGAAAAAATAAAGTTTAAAAACTTTACAGTGTGTATTTTTAAATCAAAACACATGTTAAAAAAAATTTATTTTAGAAAAATGTAATAATTCTTGTAAACTATTTCCATCAAAGAATTTTATTGTAAAAGTAGAGCATTTCAAAGTGAAAAAAGTTTCTAATAAGATACAAAGGATTGAATATCAATTGGAAATCAATATTTAAGCATTGAAATATTTTAATGATAATGTTGTATATTTGTTTGGACAAGTAAATGAATTCTTGTGTGATTTTAGTGTTAAAAATGTAAGTTCCAAATAAATAAAAATGTACGTCTTTTTATCTATTGTTACATTTGTAAATTTGCGTTAAAAATAGTTATGATGATTATAAACATGTGTGTACCATTTTTTATAAGTGAAACAATGTTAACTTGTGAAGTAAAAAAGTGTTAAGTTGCCCTATGAAAAATAAAAAGGTGTTAAGTTAGTGGAAATGGTGTTATTTAGGTATTAACTTGTGTAATTTAGTATAACTTAAATAATTTAAGCCAATTGGACCCTAGATTAGTCTAGTAGAAAAATAAAGAAAGAGAGAAATATGGAAAACTGAAGTGTATGTATTCTTCTTAGATGCTCCATCTTCCTTCTGTAAGAAAATAGGGAAGAAAAACCCCATTTCCCTCTCTAAACATTCAACCAAAACTAAATCGGAAAAAGAACAAAGCATGATAATCTTATTTATTTCAGGTAATCCCTTAGTCCAGGAAGTATTTCATCCAACTCTTTGATTTTGAGAAGTTTCGGTTTACTATAAACATTAATTCCATTTGCTTGTATCTGTAATTCTATAGGTTACAGAAACGTTCTTCACGCCCGAAAGCTTCATCATTATGTCAAAAACCTACTGTCGATTTGCAATTCCGCTTCTTTTGAATCAGACGTGAGTTAATCTTACACCTTCTAGCTTATTCATGATGCAAGTGTTGAATCTGTGCAGATTTCTATGATTTCGTTGTTTACTGTAACATGTTTTGCACATTCCCCAGTTATAGTAAAACAGTGTGCTGTTGATTTTTATGTATGTGTATCTTCTTCATTTCATGCTAGAATTGGGTGAAACCTTTCCCGGATGATGTTATTGATGTTATACTTTATGCATGCCAAGCTTTAGGTTATTTCGAGTTTAATAAGTTGATCAATACCTATCCCAAAGTTGCAATCAAAGCAGAATTGTTCCCAGTTGAAGTCACGACATCGGTGTCAACCAACCCTTTTATTAGGTTGGCCTGTAGGTCGACTTAAGGACCCTTATGGTCAACCTCTCGATTGACCTGAGGGGAATACAGGTTGACCCCTATATAATTCCCATGAATGTATTTTTACTTATAGGATTTTTATAATTTTCCAAGTTCTTTTGGTTGTTCCCGAACCATATTCTAAGTGTTTCTCTTAGGATTCTCCATATAATGGGAAAGTCAAAATTATTGTTGATCCATAAATCTGAATTAAGAAGTTTCCATGTGAATGTTTATGTGTTTATTTCATGATTTAGCGTACACGTTTCACATGTTTTATAAACTGTTTCAAATAAGGTTTAGATTTATAAAAGTATCATTTTGAGATAAATGTTTTACAATATTATTTTACAAATTTTTATTTATTTCAATGTTATTGATATAAAATATTCTCTATTCCAAGGAGATTTTTCAAATTAAAGATTTCCAAATCGATTTAAAAACCCAGTCTTTATAACTATATTTTCTTATATAATATTACATGGCTTTGCACTCTTCAAGAGGATACAAAAGAGAGCTAAATGATATAATAACCACGTGGTACGGGACACATATGTTTTTTATATCAGTTAATTCTTGACTTGTTCAGCCAAGCTATTCCTAGTGTGGAATTAGTTGTTTGGTAGTAAACTGAGAAGTTATAATATATAGTATTAAACGATTGTCACCACTATTTATGTTACTTTTAGAAAGTCTGCGACAAACTTTGTGATTTTGTGAGACCATCAAGTCAGATGTTTACCAGCATTTGGCCATTATGACCATTTTTGTTCGACCTACGAGTCTATCTTATGTAGACTTGGGGTCATCCTTTGTCGGATAACTATGTGGGGCTTACTGACTAAACGTATAAAACTTTAGGTAAAACATGTAGGGCTCCAAAATCTGCATGGGATAGTACTAGTAGGCTTCAACCATTAATGTATGGTGCACATGCAGGCATTACTGGGAATTGCCTCTTTGGATCCAAACTGCATGGTGTTGTGTTTTATAGATTTCAAGTATTCTTTGATTTCTAGAATTTTTGTTATTTTATGTTGTTTTCAGTGTCATATGAATATTGGTTTTTACACATATCCATTGTGTTAATTGATGTTGCATATTACATGCTATGGTGATTAAATTACTATGCAGCGAACTACTAATTGTGCTAGACGTATTTCTAGAACTGATATTACATGTGAATCCTTAACCATGATACAGTGAACTTATCTGATGTATCTTATGTTTTTATATGTTGTATTCCTCCTTTTTTTGTGAGGATTGTCTCTGATGCAATATTATTTCCCATTTATCATGTTCTAACTGATATGTTTAATCTATATTGACTCGTGTATTTTATATACTTGAGTCGGGTCAGGCTGCGTTGTTACATGTTAGCTACTTCTCATAGATTCCTTTTTACCTTCTTTTTTCATGGATCACTATATTGCACTTTTGATGTTAGCCTGAGACTTCCAGTTGTTTTATCCGTACCTATCATGTGTATTATTTAGTGAACTAATTAGTTTGTATGTTTCGTAAGAACAAATCATTTATATGATCGTGTCTATTATACTTATGGTGTATCAGTTTGTGTGTGTGTGTATATATATATGTGTGTGTGTTAGCTATTCTATGACTGTGATACATATATGATGTTATTACATTTGTTCTGAATAGATCCATGTTCGTCATAGCTCATATTAGGCATGAATTAAGGACCTAGATCCACTTAAGTTAAGGAAGAAAATTTTATACACCCAATCAACGTATTCGATACTCTTTTAATGTAAGAGTTAAGGATGGTCGATCCTAGCCATCTTTATTCTCTGCACTAGTCGACAACATTACTTGTTAATGCTCTTTGTTAGTGTGGGTCTCGTGATGGGACATTACAAGATGGTATCAAAGCAGAATTCAGAAAAAAGTGTGATATACACTACACAGAATACGTAGTAAATAAAGCAGAGGATAACATTCGAGTTAACATAGTCTCAAATTATTGTTATCCCTAGCCGTGTCCTTAATCCTTTCGTGTCCTTGGGGTGAATATAAGTTTGGAGTACATCTACAAATACATTTTGATTCCATAGTATTCTAATTTGAATTCAGTTAATAATATCTTACCTCGATGAATAATTCTTATCTTCTTTTATCCTTTCAGCCATGGCTGATAAAGGCAATGGTGACATCTCTGGTGCAAGGCAGTCCAATGGCCCCCATTTATAGGGCATCTACATGTCTACCTAGCATATCTTAGAACTTGTTTGAAGCACCTAGCCTCCTGCTCTTACTTGATCTTCTCACTCATGCAAGACTGTCTTTATGCGTATGCATAGTGATTTTCTCATGCGAGCGCATCTTTTCTCGCATGGATAATCTGATAACCACCGCGTTCTTGAAGCATCTAGCATGTTAGAAGAACGTGTGTTGGACTGGTACGAGCTTACTATTACCAAGATCGATGAGTCCACCCCAGATTAGTAGTAGTTTAAAGAGCATTTCTAGCTCAAGTTCATACCCAAGTCTGAGAAGGCAATCTTCGCTTGATGTTTCCTTGAGTTGAAATAAGGAAAATCTTCAATTTTTGAATATGTGTCCACCTTCGAATCTTTGTTTACGACATTGAACAAATTAGTATGCGGTATAATAAGAATCTAAAGTTTGTTTGTAGTCATAAGAAGTATTTGAAGAATGACTCGTTATTCTAGTTTTAATTTTTTTTTGAGGAACAAGTTAATGTGGCACTTCATCTTGAAGCCACTAAAAAAGAGAAACATAGTAATAGTGATTAAAATTTCAACAAAAACCCAAAGAAGAAGAAACATTATATTCATCACTCCAAATCATTTTGGCCTCATAAGAAGAAGTAGGATGGGTCTAGTTCCTATTATGGTATAACATATCTTGTACCAAGGACGAGGTTTTATAATAGAACTCGTGATCACTTATTTATCGATTGTCCCAAGCCTTATATCTATCATGTTTGCAAGCAAAAGGAACATTTGTCCATGTCATGCCCAAGAGCTTCAAAGAATTCTATCTCTAGGAAATGATTATGATTGATGGTTTGGTTAGACCATTTCAACCTTGAGGTGCCTTCCTTTTATATTTCAAGGTTTTGTCTTATTTCATGACTACACTGTTTGAAATTTATTCGATATAAGTTAGATATGCTTATTCGTGTCAAAGAGGTTGACAGATGCTATTCCTTTTCAAAATGTTAAGCCTTATGACTTCTTCAAAAATTGCTAATTGTATCAAAGGGTCAGCATGGGGGATTATGACTTGCGAAACTATTAAGATTGGTCGTATTGATTTCTCTTCTAGTGCAAATTAGCATGTAATTCATTATCTAACTTTTATTGCAATTATGGAAATGGATCTAGCTCGTTTGACATAAAGTCAAATTTTATATTCTACAAGAACCTTATATATTAAGTATCCCTTTTTGAGTGATAAACTATTTCTTGTGCTTTGAATGTTGATTATGATTCTGAAGCCCATTAGTTTCTCTTGAGACTTGTGATGATGGTGAAACATCTCAGTATTATATGTTGGAAAATTTTCCTTTTGGGTTTGATTAAATTTTTGGATTACCACCTAAGTGGGTTATCGAATTTTGTATTAATTCTATTTTAGTGTTTTTCCTATTTGTTATCCTTTCATGAGGATGTGTATTGAGGGAACAAGGAACTAGGGATTTAATCAGTTCAAAATACTCATGATTATTTCTCGAATTAGAGCTGTTACATGTGTTAAGGCTAGTCTTAATCCTTGGGATCTATAGCTGATGCTTAAAGGCTAGATCTAAATCCTAATCCTTATGTTCATCTTTGTAAGTTAAATCCTATGATAACAAAATACTAAACCATGATAACAAGTCAATACTTATATTAGGATAATAAGTATGGATATACTAAAATATATCAAAGTGCATAGTTGAAACTATTGAAAAGTAAATTAACCAAAAGATTAATAAAATAAATATTAATCAGGAAAATATTGAAAAGTAGGCAAATTAACCAAAAGATTAATAAAATAAATATTAATCAGGAAAATATTGAAAAGTAGGCAACCAGGGTTGTGCCATTGGGTCCGTTACAAAATTCTGAATATGATAGACATTTGGTTTGCTGAAATTGGACTTGAAACAAAGAAGATATGAAAGAAATAAGTTTTAAATTCAAATTTGAAATTGGAATAAACGTTGAATCAATCAGAAATTAATTAAGCACAAATCACGATCAGCTAGGGCTACCCAGGCTTTAGCTGGGTTGACTCGGAGGGTCGATCCAGACCCCAAGTGGGTCGACTTAGGGGTCGACCCACATATAGGATGGGTCGACTCATCTTGGCAACATGCGCAACTTGGTGCACACGCTTTTGGTCGGTTCAGTTGGTTTTCAGGTGCGTTCTTCTGGAGAATTCTTCTGATCTAAAAGCCTAAGTTTTAAACATAAAATCCAACGATCCTGCTGGTGGTTGGTTTATCTGTAGCTCCGAACATAACCTATTTCTCCCTACTCCATTCTCTTCCCCCACCTTAAAAAACCTTGTTCTCAAATATTTCTAATGGAGTACTGAGGCTTGGGTTTATACATATTTTAGAGAATATTCATAGATAGAGATTTCCTACTAGGGCATAATTGGATTTCTTTAAAATTGTGAGCAGTTTCAGTAATTGCAAGATTCAATACAAATTGGAGGTTTTCTTGACAATATAATAATATAAGTTGTAGATTCTTTCTGATTTCTATTTTCTTTTTTGTCAATGACCTATGAAAATCTGATTATTGCTTCTATCTTTTCTTATATTTGTTTCAGTAATCCATTATGTTACTATAGTTTTATTAAGTTCATCTATACCTCTTTTTCTTTGTATGCAATTTTATTATAGTTCAGTTTTTGCCCTATTTTATTTTAGATATGTTCTTACTTATTTGAGCCTAAGCCATGCAAGAGTCTAGGCCATTGTCCTTTTTATTTAGACTTTGAGTTTAGGCCTTCAAGAGCCTAAACCATTTATTCCTTCTTATTCATGTGCATTTTGGGTTAAAATATGAAATTGACAATAAAAGCGTAATTGGGAAATAAGAAATATGTATAAAAATGACAAATTGGACTTGTTGAAATTATGCAATAAAGGATGATTGAATTGTAACTTTGATAAACTGAATAAATGACATTAGGATTGACGCTAAATAGTATAGGTTGGGTTGTACAATGAAATTAAACAAAAGTGATGTATATAGACAACCTGTAAGTTGAATTTACATACAACTTATATTATGAAGAAAAATTACATAATTAAATTAGGCTTATTAATAAACTTAATATTGATGTTAAGTTTAAAATAAACAAATTAATAAGCATGAGTAGTAGTGGTCCGTTCTGGCAACATAAGTTGATTAGGGAAAATAAGTGGCATATTAATAAAATGTGTAGTAGGATTATATCCGCCGGCGGCGGCTGATTAGGAAAAATAAGGGGCTCGTAGTATTGGCCATTCCCTTGGCATGGGTAGACTTATTAGGGACAATAAGAGGCCAATTAAAATTAAAAAAAATTAGTGACCTAGGCGTTTGTTGACAACACTATGAGGGTTTAGGGTAGATAGGCGATCAATAATAATTCTATGAAGGCCTTGGCGCTAGTGAATCAAATTAGGGGTTACTTCTATCGAATTGCATTTTTGGTTAGGATATGTACCAGTTAGTATTCCTTTTTATCACACGATACCGAGGTCTCACGAGAAAGTGAAGGAACACTTATACTGAATTGGGTAGTAAGGGGTCCAATCAAAGTGGGTAAGGGTGTGTTCCGGTTGGGCGGTGAGCATGTGTCATATCGTTAGGGAAGGTAAGTCATTGTGACACCGATGATTTACGCTATGTCCTTAGAGCTAATGGGTCAGGTCTGATAAACTCGAGGCTATAGTCTACGTAGGTTATTACAATTGTGGTTTAGGAGCCGATCGATGGGTAGAATTAGGTTATATCCTAATTTTCAGGTTGTAGCAAATGGTGCAAAAATCGAATGATTGACAATCGAATATATTCATAAAAGTATATTTTTGTTCTTATTTACTTTGTTGAGCTCCAAATTATTATCCTGACTACATTTCCTCTTTTATCACTCAAGTTACTAATTACTGAACAACCAGGCTTTATGTCCAACTAGTTTTCTTTTTCTTTTCTTCCTTCCTTCTGCCTCCAGGTTCTCAAGGTGGAGGATCTAGTGCTTGAGAGAGCCTTGGCCCAGCTAAGTCCATTGGAGATTGTCATTTGTCTTGTTCTCTGTCTTTACATGTACCTTTCCGCATTTGGTTATATTCTATATTTGAAGATGAGATGGATACTTTTTATTTTGGTACTCTAATTTGTGATGTTTAATGAGACAACTATGGTTTTTATGGTCTATGATGTAATAGCAGATTTTATTTTGCTTTAAATGAAATTTTAAGTTCTGTTGTCTTTTATTATGTTGTCTTGTGAATTTTAGTCTCTGTAATGATGTTCTATACCTATACACTTCATATTTCTTATTGAAATCCTCATGTGGGGAACGTTAATAAATGTGGGGTGCTACATTCGGTATCAGAGTGTATGCCTAGCTGGAAATGTGTGTGTAATAGTGTAGATGTCAGTCAGTGTGGTACTGATGTGGGTTACAAGCACAACGCCTGGGTGGTGAGTGATATGAGCCAACGGCGATGTTGGACTCTTTAAGAGGGTAGTATGTAACACCCTTCTCGAAAAGCTAACACAAATTTTTTTGAGCACAGTGGTTAGTGCATGGTGTTGCTTTTTGAGAGGTTGGGGGTTCAAGTCCCGTAGTTGTCACATTTAATACCAGAGCTTAAGGTTACTTGATCAATAAAAAAATTAAAAAAAAGAAAAGGTCTTTTAAAGAAAAGTGTTTTCAAAATATAAAGTTATTTTTGGAAAACATTCCCTTAAGTCAATCACAATATTCCCTTGATTATATATCTGAATCTTTCACTCTTTTCCATTCACAACATGTTCGGAGTCCCCAAATTTCCTGAGGGTATCCCCATTCCGACTTGGTTCCGTAGGTATGTAGAAGCTATGACACTAGCTGAAGGGTAAGAGAATGCCTAAGCTCTCACTCTAGCCATGTGACTCCTCCTAACCGACCACCAGCGGCTGATTTCTCTCAGATTTGCAAAGACTTCACTTCTCTTGGTGGCAGTACCTTCCTTGGTTTAGAGATTTTTGTTGAGGCCCATGCTTGGCTCAAGAACACTAAACGCATATTTGGACTTTTGGAGCTTGAAGATAAGAGGAGAGTTAGGTTGGCTGCATGGCAATTGAAGGATGAGGTTTTATTCTGGTGGGAGATGCTGAGATTGAGCGTTGTTTTGAGACTTGGAATGGTTTTATGGAGAGGTTTGGTAGGAAGTTTCTTTCTCAGGCAGAAAAGTGCATGCAATTAGAAAAGTTTCTAGTACTAAGACAGTGTGATATTTTGATAAAGGAATATGTAATCAGTTCAATGAGTTTGCTAGGTTAGGGATGGATTTGGTGAATAAGGCTCATAAGGCTATGAAGTTTGCTAAGGGCTTGAATCAACCTCTATAGGGACTTGTTATGACTCAAATTCCGAAGGGAAAGGTGATTTGGTGGAAAGTAAAGTTGGGGCAGCTAAGCAAAATGTTGGAAAAAAGAAATGGTGGTCCAAGATAGTTAATAAGAAGAAGCGTAAGAAGGATTCTAAGTGCCATGGATGTAGCATGACATGCCATTTTGTGAGGGACTGCAAGAAGATTTCTACGAAAGGAAGATGCTTTAATTATGGATAGCAAGGTCATTATAGCAGGCAGTGTCCTCAAAAGCAAGGAGATGGTACATCTGGAGCACAGATGCATGCGTCCGAAGCGGCTAAGGCTAGTGTTGGTCATGATATAGGAAAGAAGGCCACAGTCGAAGGTTTGATATCTCTTTATGACTTTCCAGTTAGGACCTTATTTTATTCTAGAGCTTCACATTCATGCATTCGTACTTCATTAGTCGATTATCTGCACCTTAGTATATCTTGTTTCTGGTCTAATAGTAGTTTCAAACCCTATACGAGGTTAAGCTCATTTATCTATGATGTGTAAGAGTTTGATACTTCTATTCTAGGCACCGAGTTTGATTGTGATGCCTATGTACTAGGGGTTTCGGGATATGGCATTATTGTAGGAATGGATTGGATAGCTATGTATGGTGCCATTCTTAACTGCAAGAGGAGGGCAGTGAGTTTGATGACTTATCATGGTAGGACCCTCGAGATATCATGCGACACATGAGTGTCAGCCATGTTGAGCTTCTTACAGTCCCTAGATACTTCTATCGATGATCTTAGCTTGGTACCCATGGTGAGAGATTTTCCGGACGTATTTAAGGAGGTGATAAAACTACATCCGAGATGAGAGATCGACTTCTGGATTTATTTGACAAAGAATTTTAAACTTGTTGCATTGCTTGTACGTCATATAGCTTCGAGGGAAAGGAAAGAACTGAGTAAGAAGGTGAGTGAGCTATGAGAGAAATGCTTTATTAGACAGAGTATATCTAAGTAGTAGCACCAGTCGTATTAGCTACTAAGGCAGATAGCTCTCTCCGTCCACATATCGATTATAGAGAATTAAACAAGCTCACAAAGAAGAATCGAACCCACTCCCTTGGGTAGACTATTTATTTGATCAATTGGTGGGTACGTTCGCTTTCTCTCAGTTAGATTTAGTGATTAGGTTTCCTCAACTTTAAGTTGCAGATGATAGTGTGGATAATACAACTTTTAGGACTCCAGATGGATTTTTTTGAGTGGATGGTTATGCCCTCTGGGCTGACCAATGCATCGACATATTTTGTTGATTTGATGAGCCAAGTGTTTATGGAGTTTCAAAATAAGTTTGTAGTAGTGTTTGTGGATGACATTTTGAAATTCTCAAGAGACGGGCATGCATTGCACTTGAGAGAGGTTCTTTGTACTCTTCGTGCCCATCAATTGCAGGCAAAGTTCTGATAGTTCCATTTTCAACGTAAGGAAGTGAGATTCTTGGGGAATGTAGTTTCGGGAGATGGTATAGCAGTGGATCCCGCTAAATTGGTTGTTATGCAAGACTGGAAGGTCCCCAAGAATGCGACTGAGGTGACAATCGTTCTAGGTTTGGCAGGATTTAATCGGAAATTTATTAAGGACTTTGCATGGATTTCGGCTCTCCTTACCCCCTTAATGAGAAGTACTTGGTATTCTCATGGGACGAGGATTGTGAGGATTCCTTTATGAAATTGATAGAGGCTCTTATGATCGCTCCAATGTTGATTCTCCCAGACATATCTAAGATGTTTACAGTGTATTTAAATGCTTATGGTACAGGATTGGGCGTAGTCCTAATACAGCAGGGTAGTGTTGTTTTTTATAGGAGCAGACAACTAAGGGTACATGAGAAGAATTATCCTACCCATGATTTAGAGCTAGCAGCTATTGTTTTTTTTCCCTTAAGTCTTGGAAGCATTACTTGTTGAGTGAGAGGTTTGAGTTGTACACCAATCATAAGTCTCCCATGAATTTATTCTCGCAAAATGATTTTAACTTGAGGTAGCAACGTTGGATGGAGTTTCTAGCATCCTACGATTTCGTATACCCCGGGGAAGGGGAATGTAATGGCAAATGCTCTGAGTAGGCAAAGGATGACTTTGAGCCCATTATTCATAGAGTAGTAGAGTTTGGAGTTTATCTCATCTTTCGATTTCAGACCATCTACGGATTATACACCAGGATTATTAGCATCGCTTGAGGTGCAACCTGCTCTATTGGAACGGATTGGATTCAATAAGCGTGATGATCAACAATTAGCTGATATTTTGGACCAATTAGAGAGAGGTGAGACCTCTAGGCACCTTTCTAGGTACTCAGTTGATGAGAGAGGATGGCTACGCCGTGATGGCAGGTTATGTGTACACCCATACGGGAGATGTGACAAGTGTGATATTATCAGAGATCCATCACTCTCAGATGACCATCCATCTGGGAGGAGATAATATGTGTAGGGATATAAAGAGGGTTTTATATTCGAAAGGGATAAAGAGAGAAGTGACAGATTTTGTAGCAAGATGCATATCATGTCAGCGAGTTAAGGCTGAGCAATGGAAACCAGGTGGATTATTTCAACCCTTAGATGTTTCGTAGTGGAAGTGGGAGAGCGTACGGATGGATTTCATAGATGGTTTTCCTAGGTCAAGGAAAGACAATACTAACATTTGGGTGATCGTAGATAGATTAACCAAGGGCGCTCATTTAATCCCAGTCAGGAATAAGAGGACCGCCGTTGGGTTAGATTTGATATATTTGAGTGAGATTGTCCGACTTCATGGAGTTCCCATAAGCATTGTCAGTGACAGAGACCCTATCTTTACCAACGAGTTTTGGAGAAGCCTACAGAAGGCATTGGGGGCACAGTTAAGACTTGCATACCACCCTCAGACAGATGGACAGACCGAGAAAGTTAATAGGATTATTAAGGATCTATTATGGCTGTGCATTTTGGACTTCAGTGAGAGTTGGGAGGAGCATCTTCCCTTATTTGAGTTTTCTTATAACAACAGCTTCTAAACGGATATTAGCATGGCATTTTTCTAATCTTTGTAAGGATGACCATGTATATCACCATCTTGTTGGTGGGAGACTACATATAGACTTTTCTTGGGCCAGAGATGATCGGAGAAACCTTAGACAAGATTGACTTAATTTGGAAAAGTATGAAGGTAGCTCAAGACAAAAAGAAATCTTATGCGGACAGATGGAGGTTAAATGTAACACCCCGAATTTCGGTTAATGCTAAAATTCACTAATTACAGAATAAATAATCTCAGATATGAGAATTGGGGGAAACGGGCTGCGTCATTGCGTTCGTCTCGGAAAAATACGCGAAATAGAGTCCGAGTTTTCGAGAATCGGAGTCCGTATGGCCCGGTTATGGCCCAAAGAAGTTTTCAGAAAATTCAAAGTTAAAAACAGATTTAAAATTCAGTTCTAAAACAAGTTTGGAGCCAAAAGCGGAAAGGGCGGGAAAGTTCCCGCCTAGCCCCGTGTCGACAGGCATGTCGACAGGGGTGTCGACAGCCCTGTCGACAGGGGTGTCGACACAGGGTGTCGGCCCTGTTGATCTGGGTGCACCAGATCTGGTTTTTGGTTGAGTCTTGGGCTGTGTTCTAGAGATTTCCGAAATCTGATGGTCCTAATCTAATTTAGGGCTAATCCTATGGTCCTAAAACACCTAACTAATCTATATATACACCCTAATACCCCCCCTCTAATCCTTACTAAAAATAGAAATGATGCCATCATGCCGCCAAAATCAAACCTAAGAGGAGCCTCCACTAATTTATGAAGGAAGTTGCAAGCTAATCAACCTCTAATCATCATCTTCTTCATATTTAGCAACTAGTTCTACTTCATAAGTTTGCTAATCTTGGTTTTGGTGAGTTTCTATCACTTTAACATCAATTGCTAAAGTAAGTAGATTAGGTGTAATGAGACTTATGGTCTTAAATGCGGATTAGTGAGTTTGAATCATTTGTAATGATATGCTACTCTATGTTTTCCTATGTTTATGCATATTTAATAAGTGGGTTTATGCATGTTTAATAAGTTGGTTTATGCATGTTTAACAAGTGGGTTTATGCATGTTTAATAAGTGGGTTTATGCAAGTTATGTGTATGATGTTATGTAAGTTATGTGTAGGTTGTTATGCAAGTTCATATGCAAGTTATGTATATGCTTAAATGCAAGTTTAACATGATATGCAAGTTATGCATGCTTATGCAAGTATGTGAATGCTTATGCAAGAATGTGAATGCTTATGCAAGTTATGTGTATGCTTAAATGCATGTTTAACATGTTATGCAAGTTATGAGAATGCTTATATGCAAGTTCCACATGTTATGCAAGATATGTGTATGATAATATGCAAGTTCATATGCAACATGTTATGCAAGTCATGTGTATGATAATATGCAAGTTTGGGTTAAATGTAGTTGGGTTAATATATGTTCATATATGCAAGTTGACATCCTCTTAACCCATGACAAAGTTATATGCTAAGATTTGGTTAAACCCATGATATTTGTGATGGATCTTCCCTTTATTATGTCATGAAATGAGAACGATTTACGTGGGGAACGATGGGGTTAATAAATATGTTAATAAAAGTATGATTGGGTATGATTAAGCATACCATAAAAAAATAAATTAACATAAGTGGGAATTTACCTATTGAGTTAGGTCTACCCCATGGGAATTTACCTATTGAGTTAGGTCTACCCATGTTATGAAAAACTTGATATTAATTAGGGATAATTAATATGGGGGTGATTAATTAGGTGTAATTAATCGACTAAGACACGAGGTTGGACTCATTTGTAGTGTAAAACTGCCCGGACCCTACCGGCTTAACCAGTTACTACAAATGTCAGCCCAATGTGAGAGGTCTTAGCCATAAATTAAATACGTGATTAAAGTAAAGACACGAGGTTAGACTCTGTTATGACGTAAGACTGCCCGGACCCTACCGGCTTAACCAGGCGGTCATAACAACCAGTCTAATGTGGGAGGTCTTTATGGGAGATCACGGTCTTAATTAATTAAGAAACACTTAACCATATTAACATGTAGTGGGACATGAGGGGTTAAGTGGGTGCCTTGGGTGGCATGTGGAAATCTAGTGGGTGCCTTGGGTGGCAATTGAAATATAACTAAATGACTTAACCAAACTTTAAACATGTAAGTGAACATGATTATTAAAAGGGTTAAGTGGGTTACACTAGATGAATGACAAGCTTAGGTGGGTAGCTTGTGGGGGCCCATTTCAACCAGTAACCCATATGTATCTTATTGGGCTCGACCCATGTCGAGGATGGGACACGCGTACTGGGCTTGATTATAAGAGGCCAAAACGGGTTAGCGGTGGCAACGCAAGTCCAACGGGTTTCATATGCGTGTGTGGGCCCGGGCTGGTAGATAAGCCGTTGTTGCATCGTGTAGATATAAGCCGTGCACCGTTAATTATATCGGGTTGCCACTTTGGGGAGTGATACACCCCACTGTGGGGCCGGCACGGGTATCTACGGTAGGGAGCCGATCACTTGGGAGTAGTGGGTACACCTAGTGGAGATAGGGGCAGACGGCACCTATGTAGTCAGCTAGGGGTACACGAAACTACTGGGTAAATTTTCTAAGTCCTTGGGAGGGATCAACCTTTAAGCAGGAATGACTGGTGTGGTGCAGTGTAGTAATTATCCTTGGGTGGGTAAATGCGTCTTTACAGTTATCTTAGTTTATCCTAAGTCTACCAAGCTACTTAGTGTAGCCATTCATCCCCAGACATTACCGTATGTCAAGTTTATGTCTTCTCTGGTTACTTTAATGATTGTATTGTTAAAGTTATAGGACTCGCTCAGACTTATGTCTGACCCCGTTGTTTTTATCTTTTTCCAACCCTCAGGTTCTCAGAGTGGGCCCAGTACGAGTGGGCTTTGATCAGGCTGCTTTTATTACTCTCTTGGAGCTTGGACCCTAGATGTAGAGCTCAGCTTACTTTTTTTTTCTTTTATGGCTATCAGTTCATGTATTGGGATTATGTATTTTTATTTAGCAAGAATGGATATTTGTACTTAACTCTTATGATGGTTTTGTGATGTAACCAGACATGTTTTACTTTCCGCTGCATTGAAATGTTGTTTTAAACTTTCAAGTATTACTTATATCTGTCTTGCTGTAATTTCTCTGTTCTATATTCACTAAAATACTCCGCCGATGTTATGGCATTCCCTTAGAGAGTGACCGTAGCGGGTGTGGGGTGTTACACGTGGTATCAGAGCAAAGGTTACCGGAACAGATAAAATTTTTAGAAAATTATTTTTCTAAAAACATTTTTGGAAGAGATATTTTCAAAAACATGTCTTTAAAGAGAAAGGTTTTTGAAAGAAAAGCATAATCCCCAATAGCCATATCTTTATCTTTCGAATTCTCCGTTTTGAATCCTTCCTTTTTCGTTTCAGCATGGCTGAGGATCTTAACTTTCCGGAGGGTGTGACGGTACCAGTATGGTATAGGAGATTGATGGAGGCTAGGGCCACCACTGCGGGTCCAGCAAATGTTCCTCCACCAACCGTAGCACCCGATCTTCCTCCTCCCCCTCCTCCTCGCACGGATACTTTTGCTAAGACTTGCAAGGGATTCAAAGCTATGGGAGGAAAACCTTTTCAAGGATCTGAAACTTTTGTGGAGGCTAGAGATTGGCTTAAGGAGGTGGAAGAATTGATAGATATCTTCGAGATGGAAGAAGGAAAGAAAGTCAAGTTAGCTGCTTGGTTAATGAAGGGAGAGGCCTCATTCTGGTGGGAGGTCACTAATGGAGAACGCCCCGTTGACTCTTGGGCGGATTTTAGGCAAAGATTTGTGGCAAAGTTTCTCTCAAGGGCGGAGGAAAACTTGTATATGGAAAGATTTTTGACTCTAAAGCAAGGAAATCTCTCAGTGAAGGAATATGTCAACAAGTTTAATCAATTGGCAAGGTTTGGCCTAGACATGGTGAATACACCGGAGAAGAAGGCTTTGAGGTTCGTGAAAGGCTTGAATGAACCGATGCATGGGTTGGCTATGACTCATATCCCTATGGGGGCCACCTTTGAGAAGCTAGTTGACATGGCACTCATGCATGAAGAAGAGAAGGGTCCCAATGCTAATAAGGCACCCGAGAAGAAGGGAGATCAAAAGAGACCTCAGCAACAACAGCAAAACAAAGGTGGGAAAGGCAACGGTGGCAAGGGGAAGAAGAAGTGCTTCAATTGTGGGATACCAGGCCACATAAGCAAAGATTGTAGAAAGAAGAAGAAGACTGGTTGCTTTCACTGTGGCGAAGCAGGGCATCTAGTGAAAGACTGTCCAAAGAAGGGGCAAAGGACGGGGTCTACCTCAGGAGGACAGGTGCAAGCTCTTATGGCACCGGGTCAGGCTAGGGGGCAAGTACAGGCTCTCGCGGTTCCACCGATTCAGGAAAGAGGTAGAACTATTTCCGTTGAAAGTCTGGTTTTTCTATTTGATCATCCTGTCCGTACATTGTTTGATTCTGGCGCATCGCATTCGTTTATCTCATCATCATTAGTTGAGTCACTGCACTTAGACACCAGTCTGGTAGATGATCCCTTGGTTGTTTCAAACCCAATTGGGGGCTCCACTTATTTGTCCATGATATGTTTGGGTTTGAAGATTTCTATACTTAGCATTGAGTTTAGATGTGATGCTTTTGTTTTGGGCTTCACGGGCTATGGGTTGATTTTGGGCATGGACTGGTTATCCAGTAATGGTGCCGTTCTTGATTGCGAAAGGAGAGTTGTTAGGCTCATGACCCGTTTGGGTAACACTCTCGAGATTTCTTGTAATCCCATGGATTCTGTTATGCTAAGTTATCTTGAATCGCTTGACGCTTCGGTCGAGAGTTTGCAATCTGTTAGAGTGGTCCGGGAATATTCGGATGTGTTTGAGGAGGTGAAGGGCTTACCTCCGAAGCGGGAGATTGACTTCCGAATATATCTGGTGGATAATGCTAAACCTGTATCTTTACCAGTGCGCCACATGGCTCCTCGTGAGAGGAGGGAACTCCATAAGCAAGTAGGGGAGTTGCTTGAGAAGGGGTTCATAAGACGGAGTATATCGGAGTGGGGTGCTCCAGTAGTATTTGCTACGAAGGCGGATGGGTCCCTCAGACTTTGTGTAGACTATAGAGAACTCAACAAGCTCACAAAGAAGAATAGACACCCATTGCCAAGGATTGATGATCTTTTCGATCAGTTGGTTGGCGCCTCAGTATTTTCTCAGTTGGACTTAGCCACGGGGTTTCATCAGTTGAGGGTGGCTGAGGATAGCATAGACAAGACTGCCTTTAGGACTCCGGATGGTTTCTATGAGTGGCTGGTGATGCCATTTGGGTTGACGAACGCCCCTGCATACTTTGTTGATTTGATGAGTAGGGTGTTCAGGGAGTTCCTTAATAAATTCGTGGTGGTCTTTGTGGATGATATCTTAGTATTTTCTAAGAGTGAAGAAGAGCATGCCCTACATCTTGGGGAGGTGTTGAAGACTCTTCGAGCACATAGCCTTAAGGCGAAATTCTCTAAATGTCACTTCTGGAGGAAGGAAGTGCGGTTCTTGGGGCACGTGGTCTCCAAGGAAGGGATAGCTGTGGATCCCGCGAAGGTAGTATCAATTCAGGATTGGAAGGTTCCGAAGAATGCTACCAAAGTAAGAAGTTTCTTGGGGTTGGCGGGTTATTATAGGAAGTTTATCAAAGACTTCGTGAAGATATCAGCCCCATTAACCCGTTTAACGAAGAAGAATCTTGTTTTCGCATGGGACGTAGATTGTGATGATGCGTTCCGACGGTTAAAGAGAGCTTTAACCACTGCTCCAGTTTTAGTATTGCCAGATGGGAGCAAGCCATTTGTTGTCTATACCGATGCTTGTGGGACAGGACTTGGCGCAGTCTTAATGCAAGAGGGAAGGGTAATAGCCTATGGTGGAAGGCAGTTGAGAGTGCATGAGAAAAATTACCCTACCCATGATTTAGAGTTGGCTGCTATTGTTTTTGCGCTTAAGATTTGGCGCCATTATCTTCTTGGTGAGAGATTCGAATTGTTCACTGACCACAAATCATTGAAGTACTTGTTTTCTCAGAAGGATTTGAATTTGAGACAGCAAAGGTGGATGGAGTTTTTAGCATCCTATGATTTCGAGATAGCGTATACCCCTGGCAAGGGTAACGTGGTAGCGGACGCCTTGAGCAGAAAGAGGTTGTCCTTGAGTCCATTGTTCGTGGAACAACGAAGCTTGGAATTTATCTCGATGTTTGATTTCAGACCTACCATTGATTATGTACCCGGTTTGCTAGCATCCTTGGAGGTCAGACCTACTCTTTTGGGGCGGATTGGAGAAGCACAGAGGGACGACCCACAGTTGGTTGAGTTGGTGGAGAAGCTCATAAGGGGGGAGTCGTCCAGCCATTTGAGTAGGTACACCCTAGACGATAAGGGGTGCTTGCGTAGAGACGGTAGACTTTGTGTACTGCAAGACGAGGGTTTGAGGAAGGTTATTCTTGATGATGCACACCGTTCTAGGATGACCATTCATCCCGGTGGGGACAAGATGTACCAAGACATGAAGAGGGTTTTCTTCTGGGCCGGTATGAGGAAAGATGTGGCCGAGTATGTCGCTCGATGCTTGGTGTGCCAACAGGTGAAAGCAGAGCAAAGGAAACCTGGTGGGTTGCTTCACCCATTGGAAGTTCCGCAATGGAAGTGGGATAGCGTCTCGATGGATTTTATTGACGGGTTACCCAGATCAAGAAAGGGTAATACGGGAATTTGGGTTGTGGTAGACAGGCTTACTAAAAGCGCCCATTTCATACCTGTGAAGAGCAAGAGGACCGCTCCATGGCTAGCTTCAGTATATCTTCGAGAGATAGTTCGATTACATGGGGTACCCTCTAGCATAGTGAGTGATCGAGATCCTATCTTCACTAGCGAGTTCTGGAAAAGTTTGCAAGAAGCAGTGGGAACTCAATTATGTCTAAGCACCGCATATCATCCTCAGACGGACGGCCAGACTAAGAGGGTGAATCGTGTCCTAGAAGACCTTTTGAGGCTTTGTATCTTAGATTTTGGAGGTATATGGGAGGAGCATCTTCCATTGGTGGAGTTCGCATATAATAACAGCTTTCAGTCCAGTATTGGTATGGCTCCTTTCGAAGCTCTTTATGGAAGGCCTTGTCGATCACCTACATGTTGGTGGGAATCTACGGATAAGATCTTGCTTGGGCCTGATATGGTTAGGGAGACTTCTGAGAAGATTGACTTGATTCGAAGAAGGATGAAAGCAGCGCAGGATAGGCAAAAATCTTATGCGGACAAGAGAAGGACGGATCTTGAGTTTGAAGTTGGGGACATGGTCTTTGTCAAGGTGTCTCCGTTACGAAATGTGGTTCGCTTTGGATCTGTTGGGAAGTTAGCACCAAGGTTCGTAGGGCCATTTCCCATTAAGGAAAGAATTGGACGGATGGCATATAGAGTGGAGTTGCCCGACAGACTTAGTGGTGTACATGATGTATTCCATGTGTCCCATTTGAGGAAGTGCTTACATGAGACCGCAGAGGTGGTAGAGCCGAGCTTGCTTAAAGAAGTGGAAGTGGAGCGTGATGCGACTATTCGACGAGCTCCTACCCGCATCCTTGGGTCAGAGACTAGGAAATTGAGGAATCGAGAGGTTCAACTAGTCAAAGTACAATGGGGAGAAGACGAGAGCAACGCAACGTGGGAAACGGAAGCGAAGATCCGTTCAGTGTACCCGTTCCTTTTTGAGGGTATGTCTTTTAACTTCTCCTTTATCGTTTGTCTAGTACTTATCTTATCTTTAGTATGTCCTCTCATTTGTACCTTTGACCTTTAGATAGGGTAAACCTATGGTTGAAACATGTGTTTGAGACATGTTATGTTTGATGGATGCATGTGGATGCAAGTGGTTGCTAGTGGTTGCTCGTGGATGCATATACACACACTCTAGGCACTAGATCGACTCAATCACTTCATATTGCATATTGCATAAAATTGTGTGTAGGAAGCTATATTTATGGATGTCTAATGATTGTGTTATCATATGGATGATGCATTTTGGTGAATGATTGTGCACTCATGTAGATATTGTATGTGTCGATAGGGTTCTTTCGCATACATAATAGATGCATGGCACTATCATGGTTTGCATATGTTCATACATTAGATAGGGAACATGTACACACACTTTCTGCATATGCTCATACATCATTAGAAATTGTTTAAGGACAATGGATGCTCGTGTTTGATGGATTGAGTAGATGGTTGTTTGGATGGTAGGATATGCATTCTCCTTAGCTTAGAGATTTCGGGGACGAAATCCTTTAAGGAGGGGAGAATGTAACACCCCGAATTTCGGTTAATGCTAAAATTCACTAATTACAGAATAAATAATCTCAGATATGAGAATTGGGGGAAACGGGCTGCGTCATTGCGTTCGTCTCGGAAAAATACGCGAAATAGAGTCCGAGTTTTCGAGAATCGGAGTCCGTATGGCCCGGTTATGGCCCAAAGAAGTTTTCAGAAAATTCAAAGTTAAAAACAGATTTAAAATTCAGTTCTAAAACAAGTTTGGAGCCAAAAGCGGAAAGGGCGGGAAAGTTCCCGCCTAGCCCCGTGTCGACAGGCATGTCGACAGGGGTGTCGACAGCCCTGTCGACAGGGGTGTCGACACAGGGTGTCGGCCCTGTTGATCTGGGTGCACCAGATCTGGTTTTTGGTTGAGTCTTGGGCTGTGTTCTAGAGATTTCCGAAATCTGATGGTCCTAATCTAATTTAGGGCTAATCCTATGGTCCTAAAACACCTAACTAATCTATATATACACCCTAATACCCCCCCCCTAATCCTTACTAAAAATAGAAATGATGCCATCATGCCGCCAAAATCAAACCTAAGAGGAGCCTCCACTAATTTATGAAGGAAGTTGCAAGCTAATCAACCTCTAATCATCATCTTCTTCATATTTAGCAACTAGTTCTACTTCATAAGTTTGCTAATCTTGGTTTTGGTGAGTTTCTATCACTTTAACATCAATTGCTAAAGTAAGTAGATTAGGTGTAATGAGACTTATGGTCTTAAATGCGGATTAGTGAGTTTGAATCATTTGTAATGATATGCTACTCTATGTTTTCCTATGTTTATGCATATTTAATAAGTGGGTTTATGCATGTTTAATAAGTTGGTTTATGCATGTTTAACAAGTGGGTTTATGCATGTTTAATAAGTGGGTTTATGCAAGTTATGTGTATGATGTTATGTAAGTTATGTGTAGGTTGTTATGCAAGTTCATATGCAAGTTATGTATATGCTTAAATGCAAGTTTAACATGATATGCAAGTTATGCATGCTTATGCAAGTATGTGAATGCTTATGCAAGAATGTGAATGCTTATGCAAGTTATGTGTATGCTTAAATGCATGTTTAACATGTTATGCAAGTTATGAGAATGCTTATATGCAAGTTCCACATGTTATGCAAGATATGTGTATGATAATATGCAAGTTCATATGCAACATGTTATGCAAGTCATGTGTATGATAATATGCAAGTTTGGGTTAAATGTAGTTGGGTCAATATATGTTCATATATGCAAGTTGACATCCTCTTAACCCATGACAAAGTTATATGCTAAGATTTGGTTAAACCCATGATATTTGTGATGGATCTTCCCTTTATTATGTCATGAAATGAGAACGATTTACGTGGGGAACGATGGGGTTAATAAATATGTTAATAAAAGTATGATTGGGTATGATTAAGCATACCATAAAAAAATAAATTAACATAAGTGGGAATTTACCTATTGAGTTAGGTCTACCCCATGGGAATTTACCTATTGAGTTAGGTCTACCCATGTTATGAAAAACTTGATATTAATTAGGGATAATTAATATGGGGGTGATTAATTAGGTGTAATTAATCGACTAAGACACGAGGTTGGACTCATTTGTAGTGTAAAACTGCCCGGACCCTACCGGCTTAACCAGTTGCTACAAATGTCAGCCCAATGTGAGAGGTCTTAGCCATAAATTAAATACGTGATTAAAGTAAAGACACGAGGTTAGACTCTGTTATGACGTAAGACTGCCCGGACCCTACCGGCTTAACCAGGCGGTCATAACAACCAGTCTAATGTGGGAGGTCTTTATGGGAGATCACGGTCTTAATTAATTAAGAAACACTTAACCATATTAGCATGTAGTGGGACATGAGGGGTTAAGTGGGTGCCTTGGGTGGCATGTGGAAATCTAGTGGGTGCCTTGGGTGGCAATTGAAATATAATTAAATGACTTAACCAAACTTTAAACATGTAAGTGAACATGATTATTAAAAGGGTTAAGTGGGTTACACTAGATGAATGACAAGCTTAGGTGGGTAGCTTGTGGGGGCCCATTTCAACCAGTAACCCATATGTATCTTATTGGGCTCGACCCATGTCGAGGACGGGACACGCGTATTGGGCTTGATTATAAGAGGCCAAAACGGGTTAGCGGTGGCAACGCAAGTCCAACGGGTTTCATATGTGTGTGTGGGCCCGGGCTGGTAGATAAGCCGTTGTTGCATCGTGTAGATATAAGCCGTGCACCTTTAATTATATCGGGTTGCCGCTTTGGGGAGTGATACACCCCACTGTGGGGCCGGCACGGGTATCTACGGTAGGGAGCCGATCACTTGGGAGTAGTGGGTACACCTAGTGGAGATAGGGGCAGACGGCACCTATGTAGTCAGCTAGGGGTACACGAAACTACTGGGTAAATTTTCTAAGTCCTTGGGAGGGATCAACCTTTAAGCAGGAATGACTGGTGTGGTGCAGTGTAGTAATTATCCTTGGGTGGGTAAATGCGTCTTTACAGTTATCTTAGTTTATCCTAAGTCTACCAAGCTACTTAGTGTAGCCATTCATCCCCAGACATTACCGTATGTCAAGTTTATGTCTTCTCTGGTTACTTTAATGATTGTATTGTTAAAGTTATAGGACTCGCTCAGACTTATGTCTGACCCCGTTGTTTTTATCTTTTTCCAACCCTCAGGTTCTCAGAGTGGGCCCAGTATGAATGGGCTTTGATCAGGCTGCTTTTATTACTCTCTTGGAGCTTGGACCCTAGATGTAGAGCTCAGCTTACTTTTTTTTTCTTTTATGGCTATCAGTTCATGTATTGGGATTATTTATTTTTATTTAGCAAGAATGGATATTTGTACTTAACTCTTATGATGGTTTTGTGATGTAACCAGACATGTTTTACTTTCCGCTGCATTGAAATGTTGTTTTAAACTTTCAAGTATTACTTATATCTGTCTTGCTGTAATTTCTCTGTTCTATATTCACTAAAATACTCCGCCGATGTTATGGCATTCCCTTAGAGAGTGACCGTAGCGGGTGTGGGGTGTTACATTAAATCTTGAGTTCAGTGTAGGGGAAATGGTTTTCATTAAAGTATCTCCCCTTAGGAACGTGGTGCAGATTGGTTCAATTAGGAAATCAGCACCAAGGTTCGTTGGTCCATTTTCGATAGTAGAGAGAATAAGCCCAATGGCCTATAGAGTTTGACTACTGGATAGATTGTCGGGCATTCACGATGTATTTCATGTCTCGCGTTTGAGTAAATGCCTACCTTATTTTGCAGTAGTAGAGGAGCCGAGTATGCTAGGTGAGGTTGAGGTCGAGAAGGAGGCTTCTGCCAGACGAGTACCTACGCGGAATTTAGATTCTGAGATAGCTAAGTTAAGGAATAAGAAGATTTAACCCTTCAAGGTTCAGTGGGGAAAGGATAGCAATGAAGAGACATGGGAACCATAAGAGAAGATTCACACATCATTTCCATTCCTTTTTGATAGTACGCTCTCAGTCCTTTCTTAGTTCTGAATTTTAACCTATCCATTTCCTATCATTTGAATTAGTGAGTCTTAGAAAATCCCATTGATGGAAGGACATAGTTTAAACATGTTATAGAAGATGTTGTGTTTGATGGATTCAAGTGGATGCAAGTGTTTACTAATAGATGCAAAGAATGCATATACACACTAGGCACTAATTAGTGATTGGTAACTAGGATACTAACATAATTGCATATGAATGTGTGTGCACTTCTAATACACTTTTAATTTATAGATGAAAATTGGGTGATTATCATATGAAAGTTGCATTTTGTTGATGGTGATTATAGCATGCAAATAGAATTTTATGTACTATTAGGATTCTTTTACATACATTTTGGATGCATTGCACTACATAAATTGCATAAAAGGAGGTTGACTAAATTAGCGGACCGCTTAATTTCTTGTATTAGTTAAGGAAATATACCCAATACTATTTCATGTGTTCATGAAAAGCATTCGAAATCCTAAGGACAATGGATGTCAGTGATTGGTGGATGAGTAGATGGATGTAGATAATGTTGTGATATTATTTATGACATGTTCAAGCCTTAGAGATTTCATGGACGAAATCCTTTAAGGAGGGAAGAATGTAACAACCCAGAATTTTAATAAAGTGATTTAACCAAAAGATTAATAAAATAAATATAAATGAGAAATATATTGAGAAATTGGCAACAGGGGCTTCGCCATTGGTCCATTATGAAATTCTGGCTAAGATGGACATTTGGTTTGTTGAAATTGGACTAAAAATGCAGAAGATATGAAAGAAAAATGTATGAAATTCAAATTTGAAATTTGAATAAATGTTGAATTAATCATAAATTAATTAAGTGCAAATCACGATCAGCTGGGGCGACCCAGCCTTTAGCTGGATTGACCCGGGGGTCGATTTAGATCCTAAGTGGGTCGACCCACCTATAAGATGGGTCGACCCATCTGGGCATTGTGCGCAGCCTGGTGCGCACGTTTTTGGTCAGTTCAGCTGGCTTTCAGATGCGTTCTTTTAGTGAATTCTTCTGATCTAAAGGCCATAATTTTTAATCTAAAATCCAATGATCCTAAATGCCCTAGCTCAATTATAAATATGGCTCCAAACCTAACCTATTTCTCCCTACTCCATTCTCTGCCTCCACCTTAAACAACCTTCTTCTCAAATACTTTTGATGGAGTACCGAGGCTTGGGTTTGCACATATTTTAGAGAATATTCAAAGATAGATATTTCCTAACAGGGCTTAATTGGATTTGCTTAAAATTGTGAGTATTTCAATAATTCCAAGATTCAGCATAAATTAATGTTTTTCTTGACAGTATAATAAATTATAGGTTCCTTCTGATTTCTATTTTCTTTTCTGTCAATAACCTATGAAAATCTGATTACTGCTTCTATCCTTTCTTCTTTCTTTTCCAGTAATATATTCCATTACCGCAGTTTTATTCAGTTCATCAATACCTCTTTTTCTTCGTATGCGATTTTATTACAATTTAGTTTCAGCCCTATTTTATTTCAGATCTATTCTTATTGTATCTGAGCCTATACCATGTGAGAGCCTAGGCCATTTTCCATTTTATTTTGACGTGGAGTTTAGGCCTTCAAGAGTATAAACCATTTATTCCTTCTTGTTTATTCACAGATTGGGTTAAAATATGAAATTGACAATAAAAGTGCAATTGGGAAAAATAAGAAATAAGTATAAAATGGTTTAATTGGGATTGTTGAAATTGTACAATAAAGGATGATTGAGCTGTAACTTTGATAAACTAATTAAATGACATTTGGATAGACTCTAAATGGCAGGGGTTAGGTTGTACAATGAAGTTAAACAAAAGTGATGCTTATAGACAACCTGTAAATTGAAATTTACATACAACATATAGTATGACAAAAAGTTACATGACGAAAGTAGGCTTATTGATAAACTTAAGATTGATGTTAAGTTTAAAATAAACAAATTAATAAGCAAGAGTAGTGCTGGTCCATTTCGGCAGCATAAGCTGATTAAGGAAAATAAGTGACCTATTAGGAAAAGGGGTAGTAGGAGTTCGTATCAGCAGTGACGACTGATTAGGGAAAATAAAGGGCTCGTAATATCGGTTCATTCCAGCAGTAGGGGTAGATTGATTAAGGAAAACAAGTGGAAAATTAAAATAATAATTTTTTACTATCCTAGGTGCTTGTTGACAACATTATGGAGGTCTAGGGTAGCTAGGTAATCAACAATAATTCTATGGGGGCTTTGGCGCTAATAAATTAAATTGGGCACTAAGTCTAGGGGTTACTTATGTCGAATTGTATTTTTGGTTGGGGATCTGTATCAGTCAGTGTTCCTTTTTATCATAGTACACCGAGGTCTCACCAAGAGGGAAAGGCACGCTTATACTGAACAAGGTAGTAAGAGGTCAAAACGAGGTGGGTACGGGAATGTTGTGATGAGGTGGTGAGCGTGCATCGCGCGATCAGGGAACATAAGACATTGGGACGCCAATGATTTACGCTATGTCCATATAGCTGATGGGTCGGGTCTGATAAACCCAAGGCCATAGTTGGCATAAGTTATCACAATTCTGGTTTAGGAGCCAATTGATGAGTAGAATTAGGTTATATCCTAATTTTTGAGTTGTAGCAAATGTTGCAGAAATCGATGATTTGGCAATCGACTATATTCATTAAAGTATATTCTTGTTCTTATTTACCGTGTTGAGCTTCAAATTATTATCATGTTAGATATCCACTTTTATCCCTCACGCTAGTAATTACTGAACTCACCTGACTTTATGTCTGACTAGTCTTCCTTTTCTCTTCTTCCTTCCTCCCTCCCCCCCCCCCCCCAAGTTCTCAAGGTGGAGGATCTAGTGCTTGAGGGAGCCTTGGACTAGCTCATCCCGTTAGAGATTCTCATTTCTCTAGTTCTCTGTCTTTACATGTACCTTTCCATGTTTGGTTTATTTTCTGTAGTTGATGATAAAAGGGATAATTTTTATTTTGGTACTCTGATTTATGATGTTTTATGAGAAATTATGGTTTTTATGATCTATGATGTAATAGCATATTTTATTTTGTTTTAAATGAAATTCTAAGTTCCGTTGTTTTTATTATACTGGCTTATGAATTTTAGCCTATGTAACGATATCTATACCTATACACTTTATATTTCTTAATGAAATCCTTATATAACATTAAGAAATATGGGGTGTTGCATAGGATGTATTTACTTAAAATAAAATAAGTGCATTTGTGAAGATGAAATAAATACAACTAAGGTAAAAATATGTTACTATTTGTTGTGTTGAATTGTCTGTTGAGTACTTTAAGAATTCTAGTTGATACACCATCGTTATGAATCTCTTAAACACTGATAAAAGACATTCAAACATAGTATTTTGGACAATAAAAGAATTATTTAGGAAAAAATATCTTGTTTGAAGTTGTGTTAAGCCATTTACTGAATTGGTAAAAAGAAAATATGGCAAGGCAATATCGACATCGTATTGATGTTACAGCCAAATGATAGAATAAAGCACTATAAACTTAGTGGCTTAATATTATTTTGAGATAAATTAAAGAAATGGTTTTAAGATGAATCATTTTTGAGAAACAAACAATAAAATGACTGTAATTGTTTATAAAAGAAATAATTTAAAAGAATTAAAATCTTGTACATAAGATAAATTAGAAATACACTCTCAAGTTTTAATATTTTAGATGACATATGCAGCTATTCTATCTTGACAATGATAGGAAAAAGAAACTGGCCAACCGTTTTGATTTCATAATCAAAATCATAGCTATTTGGTTGAGTGATTACTTGTAAATAAATGATGAGGCATTATCATAACTTACCCAGAATTGAAAAGATGAATGTGTATTCTTAAATTATGTGCTATGTTAAAGATAAGATATAATAATTCTAATCTATTGTGTATACTTGTCAGGATCGATGTTCAAATTTCGGAAACTGTGTATTTAGAAATTTGAAATATAAAAGGAAGAAAATTTGGAAAGATCGATTAGAGTTAAAAATTGTAAATGTGTTATAATAAAGGAAATTGTTGGGAAGTAATTCCTTTAAGTGGAGAGTCTGTCACTACTCGAGTTTTTGGGTATCCGGGTAAACAGATTCGAATGTGATTTGTAATTCTAGATTATAGAAAATAAAATAGGTATTTGAAAGGAGCATATACATTTCTAAGTTATATTAACATGATATTTTGGAGATTCTGTGTGCTATTGTGTTGAATTGGTAATGGATTGGATTTCAACTAACGGATTAAATTTAACAAGTGTTTTTTGTGTGAATACAAAAGAAAATTAAATTTTAAAAAACTTTATAATGTATATTGGAATTCAAAACACATGTTAAAAGATTTTATTTGTGGTAGATGCAATAATTCTTGTAAATCATTGGTAGTAGTGAATTTTATTGTAAAAGAAGAGTATTTTAAAGTGAAAAAATTGCATATAAAATATAAAGAAGTGAAATATTAGTTGGAAATTAATATTTAAGTGTTTAAATTTTTTTATGTTTGTTTGGTCAAGATGTGAATTCTTATATGAATTCAGTATTAAAAATGTAAGTTTTAAATAAACTAAAATGTAAGCCTTTTTATCTAAGCTTACACTTAGAGATTTTTATTAAAAATAGTTAAGGTAATTTTAACCATGTGTATACAACTTTTATAAAGTGGGAACAGTGTTAACTTGTAAGTATTTGATGTAAAAAGGTGATAAATAAGGAAATGTTGTTAATTAGGTGTTGACTAGTGTAGTTGTGTCTAATCCAAATAACTTAAGCTAATGGGGACCTAAATTAGTCCATAAGCAAAATAAAGGAAGAGAGAAATCTGGAAAACTAAGGTGAATGTATTCTTCTCAGACCTTTTTTCTTCCTATTGTAAGAAATTAGAGATGAAAACCACTATTTCATTTTCCAAACCTCCCAATAAACTCCAAAACTAAATCAAAAGGGAATAAAGTGTGCTAATCTATTTATTTCAGGTAATCTCTTAATTCAAAGATGTATTTCATCCATCTCTTTGACATGAGAAGTTTTGGCTCACTATAAACATCAATTCCATTTGCATGTGTCTGCAATGGCTTCTACAGGTTATTGAAACTTTCTTCAAGCCAAAAAGCTTCATCTTTGTTTCAAAAACCTACTGCAAAATTTGCAAATCCGCTTCTTTTAAATTAAAGATGAAATTATGTCACACCTTCTAGCTTATTCATGATGTGTATGTGTTTAATCTATGCAAATTTCTGTGAATTCCTGGTTTATTGTAACACGGTTTGCACATTTCTAAGTTATTGTAAAATAGTTAGTGGACTGATCTTTATGGCTATGTGTCTTCCTCATTTCATGCTGAAATTGGTGAAAACAGTCCTTGTTGATAGTTTTATGTTATACTTTATGCATGTCAAGTTTCTTGTCATTTTGAGTTCAATAAGCTGATTAAAACCTGGTTCCAATTTTCAATCTGAGAAGAAGTGTCCCATAAGAAATCCTTAACATCAGGGTCGACCAAGCTTTTCATTGGGTCGACCTGTAGTAGACCCTAGGACTCTTAAGTTCAACCCCTAGGTAGACCTGGGGACAATACAAGTAGACACCTACATAATGTTCATGTGTATATTTTTTCCTCTAGGATTTTATAATTTTCTTGAGAATTTTGGATGATTTTTTGAGTTCTTTTGGTTGTTTCCTAAATTATATTCAAAGTGTTTCTATTAGGCTTCTCCTTACAATGTGAAAGATAATATTACAGTTAATCTATATTCCAAACTAATTAGTTTATTTCATGAATATTTCATGAATTTTTGTACACGTTGCATGTATTTTATGAACTGTTTAAGAAGAGCTTTATATATATATAAGTATATGTTCAAGTATTTACAATATTGTTTATAAAATTCTAACTACAAAACTATAAATATTTCCTATTCGAAAGAGATTTTTCAAATTAAAGGTTTCCAAATAGTTTTCCAAATCGAGTTAAAAAATCGATTTTTCAAAGTATATTTCTTATGTGAAATTACACGATTTTGCACTCTGCGAGTGGCTGAAAAAGCAAGCTAAACAATGTAATAAACCATGTGACATGGAACACTCAGGTTCGGTGTATCGATTAATTTTTGGCATGTTCAATTAAAGTTATTTTCCAATGTGGAATTAGTTGTCTGGTCTACCAAGAAGTGAGAACGTATGGTATAAGACATGTAGTTACCACAATTTGGATAACTTTTGTGAAGTCTGTGACACATTTTACAACTACGTGGATCCTTCGAGTCTGATGTTCACTAGTACTAGGACGTAAGGACATTTACGTTAGACCTACGAGTCTATTTTATATGGATTTGGTGTCCACCTGTGTGGAGTGAGAATTGGGGCGTATTAGCTAGATGTATGGACCTTTAGGTATACCGAGTAAGGCGCCAAAAATTGTATGGGTTGTACTAGTAGGCTTTGTCCATTATTGTGTGTTGCATGTCTAGGCATTACTACGACTTGCCTCTTTATATCAAAATTTTGTGGTTGTTTTGTTTTCTAAATTTCAAGTATTCTTTGATTTCTAAAATTTATGCTATTTTATGACGTTTTCGCCATTTTATGAATAATGGCTTTCACATATATCTCTTGTGTTAATTGATGTTGTATTACATGATGATTACATTATTGTGTGTGAATTCCTAATTGGAATTGATGTCTTGTGTTTCTGTGATTTC
Source organism: Allium sativum (assembly GCA_030737875.1). Taxonomy (NCBI): domain Eukaryota; kingdom Viridiplantae; phylum Streptophyta; class Magnoliopsida; order Asparagales; family Amaryllidaceae; genus Allium; species Allium sativum. The sequence goes on from CM060915.1 coordinate 385,707,756, forward strand.
CATCGTATGTTTCTATTTGATTTGATATTTTTTTAGATCATCTTAGTCTTTGGCTTTGGTCAATTATTCGATGGAAATAGTTATGCTTTGTGGGACTTACGTTACAGGTGAATCTTTAACTATGAGATAATGAACCTATCTTATTGTGTTATGTGTTGCATTCCTCCTTTTTTGTAAGGTTGTCTCTTGTGTGTTATTATCTACCGTTTATCATAATCTAACCGATATGTTTAAGCTAGACAGACTCGTGTGTTTTATATTTTCGGGTCAGATCGAATCCTTACAAGTTAGTCACTTCTCATAGATTCCCGCTTACCTACTTTTATCGTCGATCACTATATTGTCCTTTTGATGTTAGCCCTAGACTAGTTGTTATTCGTTTTGTTAGTTATGTCTATTATTTAGTGAACTCACTAGTAAGTGTAGTTCATAAGAACCGATCACTTATTTGACTCGTGTATGTTGTAAGTATGGTGTCTATGTCGATGTACATATATATTTATTCGATGTTCTATGATTGTTATGTATATTATTTTATTACATTTGTTCTAAATAGATCCTTAGCCACTGTAGTTTTATTTAGACGTGAATTGAGTACATTGATCCACTTAAGGTAATAAAGAAAATATTATTCATCCAATCGACATATTTGATACTCATTTAATGTAAGACTAACGGATGGTCGCTCCTAACTAGCCTTATTCTCTTCACTAGTAGGCAAAATTACTTGTTAATTCTCTTTATTAGTGCGAGTCTTTTGGTGGTGCATTACATAGTTTGGTATCTTATATATATTGGAGCTAGGGGATCTCAGGCCATCAGATTTAAAGATTAAATATTAACCATCAAATCCTAGAATCATCGCTCTGATTTTAAAGAGATAATTTTTATTTGGCTCATACATAGAGAAAATATCATCCAATAAATAATGCAGATCGACCCAACCAAACCATGGGTTGAGACTTATGAGTCTTGTATATTTTTTTGTTTTCTTTTTCTTTATTAATTTATGAATTATTCTCATTTCATTAATTACTTATCTACACTAACTTTGATTTCAACAAGTTATATATGTGAATTGCTAAAAAAATATACCATCTACACGCAAGGAGCATTTAGAGTTTACATATGCATAAAAATACTCTATTTAAATAGATGAAGCGACGGTCACATTAATGGCAGAGCAATCTTTTTCCCCTAAATCTCCTTCCTCCTCAAGCCTTCAAATCAACCCGTACTCTGATCCGCCTCCACTTGATTATCCTTCGGCTCCCCTTACACGGCCTTGCAGCACCTTTTCATCTCTTATTGTTCCCTCCCCATCTCTTCCTAACCCAATGCCGCAACCTTTACCAGATCCAACAGACCCACCAACGCAACCTACGCCAAACCCTCCAGACCCAATGTCGCAACTTCCACCCAACCCTCTTGTCACGCTACTGCCTTCCATCTCCCTTCCACCTCCTCGTATTTCGTCTCTAGATCCACCTGTCCCAACCTTGCCTTCCAACCCGTCTGTGTCCTTTGTTGTTCTTTATCCTGTTGCAAGCAAATCTCTGAGCTTGACTCATGAAAACCCAGCTAGCAATATTGTGAGCTCATCGCAAACCAACCATCAAGTCAATAATCAACGTGTTTGGACTTCCTTTACTCAGCATTTGACTCGCAACGTTGGGAAGTACAAACCCATTGATATGAAATCCACTTATGTGAATGGAGCTTTGCAACATACCTCAGCTGTTGTTGAAGCAGGCACAACAGTTTGGGAGGATGTTTTAGTTAGCTTTTTCCTTGACAAGCCGTTGTCGTACACAGCAGTGGACATGAAATGCAGATCTGTTTGGAAGCCTAAAGGAGATCTGAATATTAAATCTAATGGAGTGCTATTCTTGTTTCATTTTACATGTGAAGAGAACAAAGATAGAGCGTGAACCACTCTTAATTCAAAGTAAGCTCCTCATAATTAAACCGTATAACCCTGGTGTAAGCAACATGTGTGGCATGATCAAATCAGTCCTAGTTTGGGTTTATTTCACCAATATTCCTCCATTTTCATGGTCACACTATGGAATAACTTAGCTAGCTTGTAGCCTTGGTAAGTTGATTTGTTTGGATGAAACTACTGAGAGGCTTGAAAGATTACATTATGCCAAATGTCTCAATGAAATAAAACCATACAAAGTGCTTGTTGAAGACTTCTTAACCACACTTCCAGATGGGGGTACCCAAAGAGTTAAAGTCAATTATTTATGGGAACCGCTAGTATGCACACACTGTCGTGTGTTCGGATACAAGCTTGAAAACTACAACGTGAACAAGAAAATGGAAAATGCACAAGGAAACAACTACAAGGTTCAACAAAACAGGTCTGCAAGACAAGCCAGCAACAATGGGTATAACAAGGGAAAAGAGCCTGATAACACTATGGTGCCTCAACCAGATAGCAACAGACGAAGTAATCAAGAAAAAAGATTACCAGTAAGGAAAGATGCTCCATGTCAATGGGTAGAAAGGAATAAAAACAAGGTCACGTTCAAAACTCATTGACATAATAGTTTTTTCAAAACTTATACACCTCAAAAATCAATTTATAAAAGAAAACAAGTGAGTTGGTAGATTATATGCCAGAAGAAGGAGAAATTTATAGCAAAAACACTAAGAAGCAACAAGCATGCAAATATGTGCTAATTATGAACAGCTTTAATGCTCTAGCTGAATTTGAAGGCTCTGGCATGTCTAATGATGATGTATTAGTTAAACTCAACTCAGAGATCACTATTCAACAGTCACCTTCAGGCAAGACTCATGAGGATGTTACTTTTAAACATTCTGAAAAGTCTCCAACATGGCATCCACTGTTATACTAAATGACACCCTGCTATCTAAAACCAGTCACGTATCTAACAATGTTGAAAGTACTTCAGTTGGAGTCAATGATCAATCAAAGAAACAACTCTCTCCCGGCCAGCAAGCACCATCATCTATGCTTAAGAATTTTGCTAGTGAAGTAACTCTTAGAAGGGACAAAGAGATTTTAAACGAAGGGAGCAATGTAGCAGTCATGCCAGACCCATCCAGCAATGTGTATAATGATGAAGCTCACATCTTCACAGATACTCAATTTGAACCAGGCATTCTCTCTGTTATGCCTCGTCTAACCACTATGAATGTATGTACTCTTAGTGGCAATCTTGATAGAGAATCAGCAAGTCACGATACTCAAGGAAATGTCATACCAAGTGAAAAGGAAATTACAGAAGTAAACGGCCGCAATTCAAAGCAGGTAGAAAACACATACAGTAAAATTCCACCACCACCTAGTTTCAAAGAAGCAATTGAGCCCCATCTATATGTAATTGAAAACAACAACAAGCAAAGCCAGAACGCTAAAGAAAAAAAATCCAGCACACCTAAAGCAGGAGCTATTAGTAGAGATGATGCAAACAAGGTCAAGACCAGATATATGACAAGGAGTTCCGAAAAACATCAAGAGTTTAATTATGATACATATTATATGTATATAGAATATTAGAGGAGCTCATAAGCAGATTAAGCTTGACAGATGTAAGACCATGATTATGAAATACAACATCTTGGCTATTGCTTTACTGGAAACAAAGCTTAACGAAGACCTTACAATCAAAGTTGCCTTGTACGTGAACCCTAATTGGCAAATGTTACATAACTTAGAGGATGCTATTTACGGTAGAATTTTGGTTTTATTTGACCCGTCTATACTTCATCTAACTAGAATAGGTTCATCTAGCCAACATATTCATTGTCAGTTATTTCACATACCCTCGTCTACTTCATATTTTTTACCTTCGTGTACGCGCATAACTCCAGAGCAGCTAGGGAAATTCTTTTTCGAGTTTTGCCGACTCTTAAACAAGATAATATTCCTTAGTTGATTTGTGGGGATTTTAATTCTCCACTAAAAATTCATGATAGGGTAGGAGGTGATTCTGTTTCTCTAGCTAAAATCAGTCACATTAATATGGCCATTATGAACTCATACCTAATTAAAATTAATTCTATTGGTCCTGAGTTCACAGGGAACAATTGTACTCGGAATGGCACTCGCACTTTTTCAAAAATTGGTCATTCTTTTTGTAATGTTGCTGCTCTAAATAATTGGCCTAGTTTAGTGAATGAAATTGCACAGCCAATTCTATCTAATCGTTCACCTCAAATATTACACATGAATGAGCAGATCATGAATAGGAAACCTGCTTTTAGATTCTTTGACATATGGTCGAAGCAAAGTGATTTTTTTTACATTGTTAAAATGGCTTGGGAATTCAATTGCTATGGTAATCCTATATATAAGCTATACAAAAACTCAAAGCAATTAAAAATGATTTAAAAGCTTGGTCCGACAAGATTTTTGGAAGTGGCAGCCTCAAGTCGCATGCACTTGAGATTCAACTTCAGCAAATCCAAGCCAACATGTTACGCGGTCCTCTCAACACCTCTCTTCCTTCAATTGAACATGACTTGTTAAGCCAACATCAGGAAGATCTTATCACGAAATCCATGATGAGAAAGCAAGAAAGCAGAATCAAATTGTTTGAAAATGGAGACAAGAACTCTGCACACTTCCATGCAACACTCAAAGCTAAACAAATAAGAGAAACGATACACACAATTACAGATCAGCATGGCCAGGTACACTCTACCCTTCCTTCTGTTCAGAATGCATTTGTTGACTATTTTGCGGACCTTTTTGGAAAACAAATTGATGAAATTAGTCCAATGTTTTTACCTAAGATAAGCAATATATGAAAAAATACTTATGCACATTTATTACTGATGAAGAAATTAAGCAAGCCATGTTTTCGCTCAATAAACACTCTTGTGGTGGCCCTAATGGGCTTAATGCAGTGTTCTATACCACGTGTTGGAATGTAGTGAGTTTTGATGTATGCAACGCTATCAAGCAGTTTTTTTAAAAAGCAAATACGTTCCATTCTTTCAATAATACTGTCATCGCTCTTATTCCTAAAACGAAGAATGCTAACAATGTTAGCGCTTGCAGACTTATTTCATGCTGTAGCACTATTTATAAATGCATCGCTAAAATCATAGCTATTAGGTTCAAGCATGTTCTTTCTCATATTATATATGCCAATCAGTCTGCTTTTCTTCCGAATAGGAATATACTTGACAATGCTCGTTTTGCTAATGAATTAATTAAAGGTTACAACACGCAAAATATTTCCCCTAGAGTTATGATTAAGCTAGATATCAGGAAAGGTTTTGATACAATTCAGTGGTCCCATATTACTACAATTCTTAGTTACATGAACTTTCCAGTTTGTTTTATGGCTTGGATTTACTCTTGTATTAATTCTGCTCACTTCTCTATCAATGTTAATGGCTCTCCAGTAGAATTTTTTGAGAGAAACAAGGAATCAGACAAGATGATCTCATATCTTCCTACTTATTCATAATTGTCATGGAAATGTTAGCTAGAATGTTAGATAATTTGGTTGCATCTGATCTTTTTTACTTACACCCTAAATGCAATGATCCTTACATCACTTCACTTATGTTTGCAGAAGATTTGATCATTTTCTACAAGCCGAATGATAAAACTTTAACTAATATCATGTCAATGCTTCATAAATTCTACTTGTTAACTGGTTTAAAAATAAACTATGACAAATCAAACATCATGCTCGCAGGAGTTAGTCAAACCTGCATTTCTATTATTCAGGGGTTCACTGGTATTACTTGTAACGACACGTCCGTAACATATCTTGGTTTGCCTATGGCAACATCTAGAATCACCACTCATCGATGTTTACCTCTGTTTGAACGTATAACTAATAGACTGAGTTGTTGGTCCACCAGCATTCTCAGTCAAGCTGGAAGTTTAACATTGATCAAATCAGTTATTACTTCTATGCAAGTTTACTGGTCGCGCATATATTTACTTCCTAACAAGCTTCACAATTTGATCCGTTCTACATGCATGAAATTCCTTTGGAAAGGTAATATTCATGCTAAGTATCTTGCGCCTATATAGTATTCTAAAATTACTAGACCTATTGATAGAGGTGGGCTAGGCATAATAAACACCAAACACTGGAACACGGCTGCAATAGCTAGACATTTTGACGACATCTTAAATAACAATTCTATACTATGGGTACGCTAGTCCCTAAAACATGTCCTTAAAAATCAAAGTATTTGGTCATTAAAATCACTTCAAGGATTTTACTGGACCTGGAAATGTATCAATAAATTAAAATATGGGATTCTTCCTCATTTCAAATCTGGGTTTGTTGCTTATCACTGGATCATGTTTTGAGAAGACTCATGGCTCGATCATGGATTTATTCTCAACGATAATATTACCTTCCTTGAAAAGCATGCAGCTGGAGTGCACAATGATACTTTAGTAGGAGACATGCTAGTTCAAGACATTTTCCACTTGCCAAACAATTCGGTTCAGACTATTCAACAGCTATGGAACAGGATACATGAACTAAACAGCCGACCGCATTCTCAATGCATCACATTATGGAACTGAAAAGGTGAGGCCTTCAACATTAAAAACTTGTATCGTGTTTTATCAGGATTTACTATGCTCCATGTTTGTAGCTGGCCCAAGAAAATTTGGAAGAGGGATAATAACATTAAAGAAAATATGTTTCTTTGGAAGGTGATCAACCATGCAATCTTAACTAAAGACAGATTAGCGGGCCATAGTATGGAAGTTCAGACGGAATTCTTGTTTTGCGGAACTGCTACTGAGAATGTCCACCACCTATTTTTTGAATGCGGACCTGTTCAACAACTATGCACCGAAGTGCTGATCCAAGTCAATTAGCGCAACTTTCCAGTGACTAGCGAAGATCAATGGAACTTCTTCAAAAAGAGAACTGATAGTAAAAGGCCGAGAGCGAGGCTCAACACCTTTGTGCTGAAAAAACTCACGCATGCAATTTGGAATAAGCGCAACTCTTGCATTTTTTACAATGCGCATACTATAAAAGTCACAATGGAAGCGTCAACTATGGCGCAACATTAGAGATGGATTGAAGTTCCTTAAATTTACGTATGATCCGAGGATTTTTGAGCTAACGTGCTAGCTAGCTTATTTTTGTTGTATTTATGTGTTGTCTTCTGTAGTTGGCAGTTGATATGCTCATTTGCCCTGTACTCTTTTGTTTTTTCTTCTTTCTTTGTTGTTATGTATTCGTCTTAGCATATCAATAAAAGTGGTAGGGGTCCACTCAACCCCGTCGGCTTTTCCAATCTTTTTTTTACTACGTACTCAATGGTGCAACTCCCGAAGGCTAATTCCAGGCAATTCCACATGCTTATTTATTTCTTAATTAATATTATTGTTATTATTATTATTATTTAAATTTAAGGTTTGTTACATTTTCCCTTCCTTCAAGGATTTCGTCGTCGAAATCTCCAAAGACAAAAGAGTGAAATAAGTAATTACATCTAATGCCTAAACCCATGTACTCAACCATTATCCACCACAATCCATTATGCTTAAGTTTTCTAATGTGATTCATGTTATTTTGCATTAGTTAGTGCATATATCCCTTATTAAGGCAAAAGGTTAGGGGTCTACTGACTCAGTCGACCTCCTTTTTTATGCAAATATACTTGTGTCGTGCATCCAAATGAATGAAATTATCCTAATTATAACTGATAGTTCTATATGCATGCAATAGTCATCATCCATATGTAATAATCATATGATAATCATCCACTTTAATAATTATGGAAATAAAATAAAAATGCACACACGTCCATATGTATATGCTTAGTGTCTTAGTTTACCAATCTCTAATGGTGCCCAGTGTGTATATATGCGTTCATTTACATCCACTAGAAAACAGTTGTGACCAATTTTGTACACCACGCATAACATGTTTTGTTAAAACGTTTTCCATTAATCCTATCATCCATAGCTTATATCCATATGTTATGTTAAAATGTTTTCCATCAATCCTATCATCCATAGCTTATTTCCTAAGGTCCACCCTTATAAAGGGCTCAACACATAAGAAACTATTCAAATGCAAAACTAAGGATAGGAAAATTCATAGCGTACCAACAAAAAGAAAGGGATAGAAAATGTGCATCTTCTCTTCAGCCTCCCATGTTGCTTCTTCTATGCTACCTCCCCATTGAACTTCCACAATCTTAACCCCTTGTTCCTTCGATTCTACATCTCATGCTCCAAAGTCCATGTAAACATGCGATGAACATATGCTTCTCGCTTGATCATTACCTCCTCGAGCAGACTAGGCTTAGATATTTCCGTCGAATCATGCAAGCACTTTCTCAATATGCGAGACGAGAAATGCATCGTAAACTCGCGCAAGTATTTCTGGTAGCCTCACCCTATAAGCTATCTTCCCTACTCTAGCTATAATCAGTAACGGTCTAATGAATCTAGGTATAATCTTTCCAAGTGAACCAAATGTCACCACATTCTTAAGAGGTGACACATTAGCGAAAATTAAATCTCCATTCTCGAACTCTAAGTCCGTCCTCCTCCTGTCAACATAAGAATTATTCCTATCTTGGGTCATCTTCATCATTTTCCGTACCAAATGTATCTTCTTTGTAGCTTACCTAACATATCAGGTCTAAGTAGCAATTGGTCTGTGGTTTCTCTTTAACATAAAGGTAATCTGTAGGGTAGTTTGTAAAGTACAACAAATGGAAAGATCCATATACTTATTTGAAAGCTATTATTGGAGGAAAACTCTACCAAGGGTAAGTGCACCTCTCAAATCACTCCTAAAGTCTTGGATGCACAATCTTAACAAATCCTCAAGGATTCTATTCACCCTCTCGGTCTGTCCATCAGTTTGAGGGTGATAGGCCGTATAAATCTAAGCTAAGTTCATAGCACATGCTGTAGGCTCTTTCAATACTCAGCTATAAAGATCAGATCTCTATCGTTCATTATACTAGAAGGTTTACCATCGAGTCGAGCAATCTCTTTAATGTATGAAAATGACAACCAAACTGTAGTCCTCTTACTTTTAACAGTAATGAAATGGGCACTCTTCGTCATTCTATCCATTGCCACTCAAATACTTATATTGCCTTTTCATAGATTGGGGCAAACCATATATGAAATCAATAGATCAATCTCGCACTTCCATTATGTCATGTTCAATGGCTGGAGAAATCCTCAAAGATTTCATTGCTCCGCCTTGACTCTCTAAAAAGCTAAGAACTTTGCCAAGTACTCAGCGACATCCATCTTCATTCCGCTCCAATAGAGCAATCTCTTCATCCCCTTATACATTTTATCACCACATGGATGGGTGGTCATTCTTGAATGGTGTGCCTTTATAATACAAAACTCACTAAGTCACCAATGGGGGGAATAAAGGATTCCATCTCTCTGTAGCCAAACCTTATCATCTACAAAATATTGTTGGAGATGCCCAAAGTTTTCTCCTTTATCAATCAAATTAAAAATTCCCATAAGCTCTCAATCCTATCACTGCTTTGAGCCAATCCGTTCCATTATAGTAGGTTGAACTTCTAATTATGCCAATGATCTGGGTCTGAGAATCCATCGAGGTCTTAAAGTCATAGGTAGAAATAAAATACAATTTCTTCTACTCGTTGAATAACGGGCTTAATGTTGTCTTTTTCCTACACAAGGCATCCACAACCACATTCCCATATGAGGGTATAAGATATATGAAAATCATAGGATTTTAAGTATTCCATCCAACGTTGTTGCATTAGATTCAGATCCTTTTGTGAAAGCATATACTTTAAAGACTTATGGTCTGTTTCGAGTTCGAAATTTTTTTCTGGTAGATAATGCCTCCATGACTTGAGTGCAAAAACAATCGCGACCAATTCCAAATCATGGGTATGGTAATTGTGGGTCTTAAGTTGCCTCCTCCCATGACATGTACTACAAGAAATATCATGTATAACAACATCTAAACTCAGCGTTTTACAATGGTTGCTGTTGTACATCTCATTCTAGCTAGAAATTGAAAGTCAAAACGCTGTGCAAATTAGCCGCTTCATTTCATCCTCTTTTCACTTCGCAGTTAACCGATCACATTCTTTTTTTTTAACTTAAGACAAAAAAACCCTTGCCCCAGCTTATTTCATTTTCCCATCCACGATAGTGACGGAAAAAACGAAACCTCCACGTCCGCCCCCAGCTACTATCGTCAATGCAATTGTGTTAATTTCTGGTTAAATTCTGAAGTAACCAATCTACAAATAGAGATCACCTCTACCTAAATCGTCCCTACACCTAGAATCCCATTGTTTCCCCTGTGTAATCATCGTTTCCTCTTATATTCCACTGTCACCCCCGTATTCTTCTACGCCCCACCTCCACCACGACAACACCTTTGAGCCAACTCTTTCAAATCCTCGATCTGGTAACTTATTCGTTTCTATTATTTTCTTTTATGTATAGCGTAATAAGTTCTTCTGATGAATTTTGGGTTGTATGAATGTTAGGGTTTCGCTTGATTTAGTGAAAATAACCTGTAATGTCGACGTAGGAAATTATGTATAATATCTTGTTTTGATGGATTTAGATATTTTAATATCCACTTGTAACAAAGCATGTTTCTAACGAAGCAAGAATAGAATTGGAAAAGAATTAAATCATTGTTGATTATCATTCCTTTCATTTGTGTCCATGGTGGAAACAAGCCTGTTGCATTCCGCTCAAATTTTGATTCAGAAAATGAATCTAAACAACGTAATTTACAGTTGTGAAAATCTATTATAATCTATGTTCGCTTAAAATGCATTGAATTTCTTATAGTTCAATATTCGATTTATCGTTCTTTGAAATATTTATGACAACCTTTTGTTTTAGAGATCGTTGAAAATGATGAATGAGAAAATAAGCATCAAGTCTTATGTTGGTAAAAATAGAAGAGAAATTATGTTTATATATCATTTCTCCCATAGAAGGGACTACACCTGGAAAGTACTGCCACATAAAAGACAAGATTAATAGCCAATGTGCTTGGTTTTTGTAACATTTTACTTGCTTTGGAACATATATAATTTTTAGGACAATAATAAAACAGAATAATGTAATGTTATACTGTTATTTGAATTGTGCAGAATGGGTGGGCGCTGAAGTAGTGGAATATTTCTTGATCATTTGGTAGCTCACATTATTATATTCTACATTTGACTACATTAATCTTCTGGAGAAATAGTTGGAGCAGCCCACTTTCTTGATGTACTCATCAGGTAAGTAAGATAATATCAATTTTTATTTTATTTTATTTATACAGTTAATGGAGATTTGATTGGCATAGAAATGTGTTTATTTTATGCTCTTATATTTTATCTTTTGTATATAAATAAAAATTACATTGGGTATTATTTTTTTGTTTTTGCAGATGAGTTGGTCAAGCCTTATACAGCCATAAAAGTGAAGAATTGATTCCATATACATGAAGAATTGCATAAGAAGCTGTCATTGGAAGCTAGTTGTGTTCACGTTGGTAAACTTGGAAGGAGATTGGTAGAAAAGATCTTTTAAAATCTTCTAATAGACACATGGCTAAGAGTGATAAGTTGAGAATCATGCCACAATCTTTGATGAGGAGGCCCACTTAGATAATTAGGGTTTGTAACTTAGCTATAAATACACATGTATACCCATTGTAAAAATAGACTTTCTATTGTAATTCTTCTGCCGTTAATCTAGTTTAGTTTTCTTTTACTTTTCTGCGTTTTATTTTATTAACAACTAGTGCCATCCACACAATTAGGTATGGTAGAGTACTAGTTGTATTTTGAACTTACTTTCATTAGTGATTGACTATCTGATTAGATTTGACGGTAATCCTAATTTTATTTTCTGTTATTTAATTTCTGCAATTTTAATTTTTGTTTCTTTTATTGCTTTCCTAGGTCATATTGGATTAAGTATAGGTTTGATTAGATTCAGATTTGTATTCAATTCAATAATAGTTTTATTTGCAGTTCCAACTTTTTGTTTTCGAAATCAACTTCCAAGTTTTGTCTAACTTGCCCAAGAAATATATAAATAATAAAATTTAAAATTCCTCCCTGTGTTCGAACTGCATATTACACAATTTGTTTGCTTGCAGTTATTATTACAAAATTCGTGCTTTTCTAGTTCTTTGATAGCGTCGATCAAGTTTTGGCGCCGTTGTCGGTGACGTAACAATTAAATTTTATTATTTATTTAATTCCTGATTCATGTTAGTTTTTATTTTATTTTTCCTTTTATTTTCTTTTGTATATATAGAAAAAAATCTAGATTGCTTAGATTTAGTATTATTCGTTGATACCAAAATCTTCTACACAAGAGAAAAAAATTGCTAACTTTTCTTTGATCGCCTTCTTGTTTTCAGTACATAGCTTTCCTTCTTTTACAAAACTAAAAAAAATCTTTTTGCAACTTTTCTCTCTCCTACCTGATTTCCTTCTGTTTCTTCTCGATCGACCTCCTCTTCTTCACAAAATTCATGCTAACTCCATCTCCAGTCAAAACCATCTTCTCTTCTTGCTACATACCATTCTCACCCATAACCTAGCTTAGCTTCAACCCATCAGCACCCTCACCAGTGCGACCATACATCACCACCATTAGTCAGACCGTAAACATCATCAACCACCTGCTCTTAAGACGTCATTACAGTCCATACAACCATTCAAAGAAAATAAGTGCGATCTCCATACCATCTCCACAGTCCATACAATCAGGCACCATCCATTTCTGACCAACAAACCAATTCTCTGCATCAATTAACCCAGTTTGGAGAAACTTCAGTCTAAATCACCATTTTTAGATCACCCCAAAAATCATCACCAAAGCCGTCCATCTATCACATAACCCCCCGTACAACTTCTCACCATACCCTTTTTGACCAAACAAATCACCCAGTTCAAACCCGAAAACCTCACCACTGCAATTAAAACACAGACTGTTCTTCCCTAGAAAACTGCCCAAACCTCCACATCGACAACCTCTTCAACCACGTTCAAACATCGCGGTCCAACTTTCATTTCCAACCTATACATCACCGCACCTTGATTGAATTCCCCCAACTACTAGCAATTTTCAGCTGCACTCGATTCAATCCTCACAAACAAGTCCACTCCGGAAGAACCTCAATCACATCGTAACTCAGAAATTCAATTCCGATTCGAACCTAATTCACCGATTCCAAAAGCCCATAAAACCCAATTCGAAACACGAGGAAAGCATAGCCAAACCTCACCTCGATTTTAAAACCCTATTCGGAATTGCATGAATTTCCAGAAAAAAAGTGTATATAAAGAATCGATTCGATTCGAAAAAAAGAAAAGAAAAGAAGAAGCACTGCGTGAGTATTACTAGGGGGTCCTGAGTATTATTAGGGGGTCCTCATCTTGTTTAATTTGCGTGAATTACTCCTTTTATAATTGGAGTTGAGAATTGTTTTCTTATTTTGTTTGGTGTAGTCTGAGAAACAAATAATATAATAGAGGGGAGTGAGCTATTTTTGTGTTGGTTTCTGAGGATATAGGAGGGAAATTGTTTTGTTTCCTCTGGTAGTTGATTTAGATGTGTGGTAATTGTTTATTTGAGAAAAATAAATAAAGAAAACAACGGTTTAATTAGTGTATTTCCATTTGTGTTGCTTTAGCTTTCCTGGTTCATACTCTTTCGGTCAGTGATTTTTGAGAAATCAGTTTTTATTTTTATTTTTATTGGGTCTGTTTAGGTTAGTTTTTCTTACTTGTTTATTTTTGTTTGTTTAATTCCGATTTAGTTTTTTTTCTCTCTTTTATTTTTATTTCTTTATTTTTTTTCCTCTCTCTCTCTCTCAATTCTTTTCTTTTCGAAAAAAAGGAATCAAGAAAAAGCAATTCAAAGGATCCAAAGGAAGAAAGAATTCAATTAATTAAACAAGAATTCGATGGTCAAGCAAATTGCAAATATTTGAGTTAGCACTGCTCAATTACACTGGATGGACAGCCATACCCATTGTAAAATTTTCTGAACTCTACAAGTGGACGGACAACCATACCCACTGTAAAATTTTCTGAACTCTACAAGTGCTTTACTGCTTGAAAAATATAGAAATTGCTTGTAAAAATCTTCTGCAGGGTCAGCGGCTTGCTTGTACAATATTTTAATTTTCTGCAGTTATTATTTTCTGATTGTTGTGGTAGACTGAAATTTCCATAAGTACTGTCATCATTCTCATCATTTTCAACGATAAACTTGAATTGTTTTGCAAAGTAATTAACTACAAGAGTGTATTTATGAAATTGGTTCTCTCAAGGGTTTTATTGTGGATATATATTGGTTCAATTTATTGAACTTCTAGCAAAAGAGGTTGCATACTACCAGTAAAACATTGGTCGTATTCCTTAGTATTTATACTATACGTAAACGGCCATAAGACCCTCTTCCCCCTTCAAACCAAGATTATCGATTAATAAGAAATACTGGAGTACGTTATTTATTTTGTAATAAAAGCTAATTATGTCAATCTTAAGTTTGGATTTTCTGCATTTGATAACGATGAATGAAAGCCACTATGATTCGCTTACTTCAATAAACATGTCTACTATATCTTTTGAAAAACTTTTTGAAGATGAACTTAAACTTTTAAATGACAAGGATGAATATATGTAACATCTCAAAGATAATCGTAATACCATATCATCAAATGAAATTGTTGCTAAACACTCTTGTTTTTGGAATTATGATGATCTTAAATTGAAAGATAAGTCACTGTCACGACAGAATTTGCATGGGGAAGATTTTGAATTCAAAATTAATCGACATGCCTCTTGTACTTCAAAAATCAGATACGAAATCATCATACACCATTTTCGATAGAGGCAAGTGTGGGGGAAACAGAAAACATCAGTTTTCACAAAACAATCACCATCATCATAGATTTCATTTTTCATATAATTTGCATTTGCATATAATTGTTAAACTGCATTTCATGTTACAAATCATTTTGCAACTCATTCACCTTTAGGTATGATATTTCAAATTTAGGAAACGTTTACAGTGTGGATAATACTTTGTTCCAGTGTGGGGGGGGGGAGGGGGAGTCTGCATTGCATTCATTTATTTTCATTTTCATGCATTTAGATAAGACCATCATTTTTATTTTTTGTTTTTTCCTATCTTTTCATGCATTTAGAATAGACCATCATGCATTTTACATCATAGTAGCTTGCCATATTTTTTTGGGGAAATACGACTCATTTTAGTTCAGTACAACAAAATAAGTTAAAAATTGTTAGTCAGTTGATAGTATTTTTTTCCTCTCAACTAAGATCGAATAAGAAATATAATGAAAAGTTGAACTTTGAGGGATAATAGTGTAACTCGTACATAGGGAGATTCTTAGGTGATGACCATGAAGTTTATTCTAAATTGCTGTCTTTGTTTAATGAGTGGAGGACTTAAAATACTTATTGGCTTTTCGAATCTTTAAAACTAAGTTATGTTAAGCAGAATTCGCGTAACTCTCTCTTATTCTTATATTTTTTATAATAATAATAGTAATCCAAGGGTATCCAACATTGCTTGTAAATCTAACATTGATGTCCAACCCAGCCAAGCTATACCCAACATGTTGTTGACAAAGTCAG
Organism: Allium sativum; assembly: GCA_030737875.1. Lineage (NCBI taxonomy): Eukaryota > Viridiplantae > Streptophyta > Magnoliopsida > Asparagales > Amaryllidaceae > Allium > Allium sativum. The sequence goes on from CM060915.1 coordinate 385,723,386, forward strand.
CATTGGTATATCTTGGTCACATTTCATGAGTTGAACACCTAAGGTTACCGACATATTGTTGACAAAGTCAGCGTCGGTCTGTACAATCCTCCAAGCTTTTTCCCAAGTCTCCGTCAGTCTACGAGGCAGTGCATAGGTGGTATACCTTGGTCTTTAAGTTAGGTGTATGTAATTAATTATAAAGCTTTATTTTTATAGCAATAGAGAATAAGCAATGATGCCTAAACACTTCTTGACCTTCTTGATTTGACTAGTCATACACAAGGAAATTAGAATACCAGTTTACAAACTATGACAAGCAAACTAAGAATTTATTTAATGGTTGCACTATGTTATTGACCGAACCAACTTGCCAAACTAGAGTTTAAACATTGAAAACTTGAATTATGTTGAAAATTTGTGACAGGTTGAGGTATCTAAAATATAACCAACTGACTAGAAATTGTTAATTTAATTTGTTGTACCATTTTTCTGAAACAAGTCGTGTTTTCATTTTTTTCATTTGCATATGTCCAATGCATTCATGTAGTTACATTAGAATCATTGCACAATGCTTTTGGATTTTGTAGGTAGTATCCTGTAACACCCTGAATTTTCTGTTAACTATAAATTAACAAATTTAAGTATAATTAATTCTAAATGAAAGAATTAAGGGAAACAGGTTATGCCGTAGCGCTCGTCTCGGAATTCTGCTTGAGATAGAGTCCGAGTTTGCGTGAATTAGACTCCTATAAAGAAGTTATGACCTTCGGAAGTTTCAGAATTCAAATTAAAATTCAAACTGTTCAAACGAAGTTCAAATTTCAAAAATCAGACCCAAACAGGGCGGGAAAATTCCCGCCCAGGCACCAAGTCGACCTGGGGGTCGACCTGGGTGACCAGGTCGACCATAGGGTCGACCTGGTTTGGCCCTTGCTGGCCTGACGGGTTCTGGTCGATTTCTGTGGCTTGGCTGTGTCACTAGGGCTTACATGTCGCTTTCTGATTGGCTTCTCTTGAGATGGATGGTCTGGATTCACTCTAGCTTCATCGACGGCTCTAATTAATTTGAAATTCTATAAATACAACTTGAGTCTAAACCTAAATTCACACAAATACATTGGAGATAAAGCCGTCATGCTGCTGGAAGGAAGCCAAGAGTAGCCTCCACTTGTAGAAAGCTTAGTGACGAGCCAAAATCAAAGTTAAAACACGATTCAAACAACGTTAGTCTACCCAAAGGAAAGCAATTCAAATTCAGAATTCAGAAATCAGAAAACTAGACCGCTGTTTTTCGTAAGTATAGTGATTTTTCCGATGTGAATAAAATTAAGACTTGATTCGATGTAAATTGGGAATGGAATTGTGCTATTATGTAATGACGATGTTAATTCATGTATTGAAATGATTGTGGTATTGTGATTTTTGTGGTATAATTGGGTTTATGTTGATCCTATTGTACATTCAGAATGAAAACAACATCGCATGCAAGTTGTATAGTTCATATTGTAATCTACACCTATATGTTTATGTGATTATATAGGTTGTATGTATACTTTATGCTAAGAACCCCTATGCCTAAATGGTTATGTTCATATACATGCTCCTATGTTTATACAAAAGTTGCAAGTTCCTAATTGGATCCATGTCAAGATCCACTTTAATATATGTTTCATGTTGTAATTAGACATATGATTGGATCTAGTTCACACATGCGATGAAATTATACATACTTTATGAAAACGTCATATTCTTGTCATATGCTAGTTATGTTCGATGTTATGCCTAGATCCAAAACATGTTTAGGCTTATGTTGTCTAAATCATATGCTAATTTATGTGACACCTATTTGGTTAGATCCCTATTTCAATGCAAGTTCACATGTATGTAAACTGATTTAGCCTATGTTGCAAGTTCACACCTATGATATTCATATTGACTATTTTGCAAGTTCACACCTATAATGTTCATATTGACTATGCCAAGAATTCCAATTTTACACCTATGTCATGTTTATGTTTATGAATTCCCTTACGCCAATTTTGTGTGCGCTAAATTAGGCTAAGTTTTTAGCCTAATACTTTATGTTAAAAACCATGCGAACGAAAATTAGGCTAAGATTGTTAGCCTATTATTTAGACGGGGTAACGTTGGGAAAATTGGTAACTTGACATAAATTGGTAAAAATATATGAAATTGGCATGTTAGTCACATGCCAAAATTGGTGGCATTTAAATGGTGTAAATTCTTATACCAAAATGTTAAACTTGGAAAGTGGGCCACAACATTTAATTGTTGATAAATTTACATATATTAAGTAATAAAGACAAATATGTAAATTTAGAAAATACGAGTATGCTTAACACGAGGTTGGATTGAGTTGTTATGTAAACCTGCCCGGACCCGCCCGGCTGTCCAATAGTCACAACAATACCTATCCAATGTGGGTGGTTAAGCATGGAGCCCAATAAGGACCCGAGGTTAGACTGAGTTACGGATTAAATCTGCCCGGAACCGACCAGCACATCCAGTAACCGTAACAATACCTGCCTAATGTGAGTGGTTTGTGCTTTAAAAAGCTAAATACAGACTGTCAGGATGGTAGGGTTAAGTTAACTAAAACACTTAACCAATTCAACATGTTAATGAAATTGATGGATGGAGTTAGGTAAATACAGACACTTAACCATTTATGTTTGACTAGAAAACCCTAGTAACGGGGACCCATTTCAGCAGTAACCCAATTAGGTATCATGGTACTCTGAAACTAGGCAGGGTGGGGCATGATTACTGGGCTGATTGTAAGCGGTCAAAAGCAACGGCGGTGGGTGCAACAGTGTGGGTTCTAACGGAGTGCAGGCGTGCACTCACTTCGGAGCAGACAAACAGGGCACTGGGGGCACCAGTAGTATAACCTATGCATTTCTAGTTTTTTGTTGGGCCGCCACCATGGGACTTGATACACCCCATGGTTGGACCAGCATAAGTATCTACAATCTTTGGGGGCCGTAAGACACAGATGATTATGCGAGTAGAAGCCGATCTTTAGAGAAAGGGGTTCACTTCACCTGATCATGGGGTGCCAGTTAAGAAAATACAAGTAGGTGCAGAGATATAGTGTGGGGTGCGATAGTATATTCGATTCAAACTTCCTTACCTTAGTTTATGATACTTTCCTATTTCCAGTTTATACTTGTCATGTCCTTTTTCATATTCTCATACTGAAGAGTAACAAAACTTACCAGGCTTTATGTCTGACCCTATTTTCTTTCGTCCTCTTTTCTTCCGTCCCCCCCCCCCTAGGTCTACAGGGAGGAAACAACCCAGCTTAGTCAGATTCTTTGCAAGCTTCAAGATAGTAGATGTACGGCCTGGACTCTCTTTCCTTGGCTATGGCAGTTGGACACACTCTATGGGGATTATGCAGTTTTAATTATGTTTTTATGCTTTTTTATTTAATAACCAAGACAGAAATGATGATGTAATATTTTGGAAGTTATTATGTGATAGTTATGGAAAGGTTTTGTATGAACACATATTTATGAAATAAAAAGTCTGTTGTTTTCCGTTGCTTATATATATGTGTTTATATATATCTGTCTTGTGTTTATCTATGACTTTTACTTAAAAACCTCCACCAAAGTTAAGACATTCCCTTTGTGAGTTGCCTTAATGGAGGGTGGGGTGTTTCACTTAGTATCAGAGCCCAGTTTTACCAGACTAGATAAAAGTTTTTGAAACTATTTTCAAAAAGAAGTTTAAAGAAGCAATGTTTTCAAGAAAAAGAGTTATTTTTAAAAGGCATAATTCCCCAAAAGCCATATGCACTATCTCTCTATCCTTTGTCTTGAATACTTTCCTTTTTGTTCCAGCATGTCTGGAGATCTTAACCTTCCAGAAGGAGTCCTGATTCCTAGCTGGTTCCGAAGGTACCTAGAGGCTAGGGCCAATGCTGCGGGCCCAGCAGACATTCCTCCTCCAACAGTGGCAGCGGTTCCTCCTCCTCCTCGTGGAAATACTTTCGCTAATACGTGTAGAGACTTCAAGGCTATGGGTGGAAAGGACTTTTATGGAACTGAATCATTTGTGGCAGCAAGGAACTGGCTGAAGGAGACCGAAGATTTGTTCGTCATCTTCGAATTTGACTACAGGCAAAAGATACAGCTAGCAATGTGGTTGCTTAAAGATGAAGCTTCCTATTGGTGGGAAGTTACCCATGCTGAGAGGCCAGTGGAGACTTGGAAATATTTCAGGATGAGCTTTGAGATGAAATTCCTCTCCCAATATGAAAGAAGCCTGCAGATGGAGAAGTTCCTAACTCTTAAACAAGGAAATATGACAATCAAGGAGTATGTCAATCAGTTTAATCAACTGGCCAGATTTGGGCTGGATTTGGTAAACACCCAACACAAGAAGGCCCTTCGCTTCGTCAAAGGTCTAAATGAGCCTCTGCACAACCTTGCAATGACCCATATACCCATGGGAGTGACCTATGAAAGCTTGGTGGACATGGCGTTGCTACACGAGGAAGATAAAGGCAAGAAAGAGGCAAAGGTGAAAGTGCCTCAGGAAAATAAAGAGGGCTTACAGGCAAAGAAAACAGACTTCAAGAAAGGCGGAAAGAACAACAAACCCGCGAAAAGAGAAGGTGCAATTTCTGTGGCATTGTGGAGCTTATAGCAAAAGACTGCAGAAAGAAGAAGGCAAAGATGAATGGTGGTTGTTTCCATTGTGGAGAGACTGGACACTTGGCTAAGGACTGCCCAAAGAAGCGGGGGAAGGGACAGAGGACTGGATCCACCTCAGGGGGACAGGTTCACGCGCTGGTGGCACCTCTGCAGTAACGAGGTAGAAATATTTCTGTAGAAAGCTTAGTTTATATTTATGATCATCCAGTTCACACTCTCTTTGATTCTGGTGCATCACACTCCTTTATTTCATTTGCTTTAGTAGAATCTCTGCACCTAGACACTAGTATGGTAGAAGATCCCTTGGTTGTTTCGAATCCAATTGGGGGCTTGGCTTATTTGTCGATGGTTTGCTTGGATTTGAAAATCTCTATTCTAAGTGTTGAATTTAGATGTAGCGCCTTTGTTTTGGGCTTCTCAGGATATGGACTGATCTTAGGCATGGACTGGTTATCCAGTAATGGTGCCATTCTTGATTGTGAGAACAGAGTGGTTAGACTCTTGACTCGGCTCGGTAACACTCTAGAAATTTCTTGTAATCCCTTGAATGCTGTTATGCTTAGTCATCTAGAGTCGCTTGATGCTTCTTTTGAGAATTTGCAGTCGGTTGGAGTGGTCCGGGAATATCCGGATGTCTTTGAAGAGGTGAAAGGCTTACCTCCAAAGCGGGAAATAGACTTCCGCATATATCTTGTTGATAATGCAAGACCCGTAGCTCTGCCTGTTCGATACATGGCTCCAAAAGAGAGAAAGGAGCTCAGCAAGCAAGTTAAGGAGCTTCTCGAGAAGGGGTTTATAAGGAGAAGTATCTCGGAATGGGGTGCTCCAGTGGTGTTTGCCACCAAAGCAGATGGTTCACTACGTCTTTGTGTGGACTATAGGGAGCTAAACAAGCTGACTAAAAAGAACAGACACCCGCTTCCAAGAATAGACGATTTGTTTGATCAGCTTGTAGGTGCGCCGGTCTTCTCCCAACTTGATCTGGCTACTGGGTTCCATCAGCTAAGGGTAGCTGAAGATAGCATTGATAAAACGGCGTTCAGAACCCCCGATGGTTTCTAAAAGTGGCTTGTCATGCCTTTCGGTTTTCATGGACCTAATGAGCAGGGTGTTCAAAGAATTCCTCAATAAGTTTGTGGTTGTCTTCGTAGATGATATTTTGATCTTCTCAAAGAATGAGGAAGAACATGCTCAGCATCTGAATGAGATCATGGAAACTCTTCGAGTTCATCAGCTAAAAGCCAAATTCTCCAAGTGCCACTTTTGGAGAGAAGAAGTAAGATTTCTTGGACATATAGTGTCCAAAGAGGGATTAGCTGTGGACCCCGTCAAAGTGGTGGCAGTGGAAGACTGGAAGACACCAAGAAATGCAACCGAAGTCCGAAGCTTTCTTGGGCTAGTCGTTTTTTTACCGAAAGTTCATTAGGGATTTCGCGAAAATCTCAGCTCCACTCACAAGGCTAACGAAGAAGAATTTGGCATTCGCTTGGGATTTGGATTGTGACATTGCTTTCCAACGCTTAAAAAGGGCTCTCACAACAGCCGCAGTTCTGATTTTGCCAGATGGAAGCAAGATGTTCACAGTATACACGGATGCTTGTAGTACGGGACTAGGCGCTTTTCTGATGTAAGAAGGGAGGGTAGTAGCTTATGGTGGAAGACAACTGAGAGTTCATGAAAAGAACTACCCAACCCACGATCTTGAGTTGGCCGCCATCGTTTTTGCGCTTAAGTCTTGGCGCCATTATCTCCTAGGTAAGAAGTTCGAATTATATACTGACCATAAATCATTGAAGTATCTTTTCTCGCAGAAAGATCTTAACTTGAGGCAGCAAAGGTGGATGGAGTTCCTTGCCTCGTATGATTTTGAGATTTCCTATACTCCTGGCAAAGGCAACGTAGTAGCAGACGCGTTGAGCAGAAAGAGGCTGACCCTAAGCCCTATCTTTGTGGAAAGGCAAAGCTTGGAGTATATAGCCTGTTTCAACTTTAGGCCCTCCTCAGATTTTATACCTGGTTTATTGGCATCCCTAGAAGTACGACCCACTATTTTAGACTCAATAGGGGCCACACAACGCGAAGACCCTCAGCTTGTTGATGTGATTGATAAACTAATTAGGTGTGAAACTTCCAGTCACCTCAATAGGTACTCCATCGATGATAAGGGTTGGCTGAGGCGGGATGGAAGGCTATGCGTCCCACAAGCAAGGGATTTAGTAAAGATGGTTCTCGAGGAAGCACATCATTCCAAGATGACAATACATCCAGGTGGAGACAAGATGTACAAGGACGTAAAGAGAGTTTTCTATTGGAGCGGCATGAAGAAGGACGTGGTAGATTTCGTTTCTAAATGCGTGACATGCCAACAGGTCAAGGCGGAACAAAAGAAGCATGGAGGACTGCTTCATCCTCTGGAAGTCCCACAGTGGAAGTGGGATAGCATCTCAATGGACTTCATTGACGGGTTGCCTAGGTCAAGAAGAGGCAATACTAGCATTTGGATAATAGTGGACAGGCTTACTAAAAGTGCCCACTTTTTGCCTATCAAGAGTAGAAGGACTGCTTCGTCTTTAGCCTCTCTTTATCTCAAGGAAATAGTTCGACTTCATGGAATACCCTCCAACATAGTGAATGACAGAGACCCCATCTTTATGAACGAATTTTGGCGGAGTCTACAAGAAGCTGTAGGCACACAGTTATGCTTGAGCACGACCTATCGCCCCCAAACCGATGGTCAGACGGAAAGGCTGAATAGAGTACTAGAAGATCTTCTAAGACTATGCGTTCTTGACTTCGGAGGGACTTGGGAGGATCATCTTCCTTTAGTGGAATTCGCCTACAACAATAGTTACCAAGCCACCATCGGTATGGCGCCCTTCGAAGCTCTATATGGAAGACCATGCCGATCACCAACTTGTTGGTGGGAGTCTACCGACAAGATTATACTTGGGCCAGACATGATTAGAGAAACCTCAGAAAAAGTAGACTTGATACGAAGAAGAATGAAGACTACCCAAGATAGACAGAAATCCTACGTCGATAAAAGAAGGACCGACCTTGAGTTTGAGGTTGGGGACAGGGTTTTCCTCAAGGTATCTCCTTTAAGGAACGTCGTTCGCTTTGGATCCGCAGGAAAGCTAGCACCAAGATTTGTAGGACCGTTCCCTATCATCGAGAAGATTGGGAAAATGGCTTATAGAGTAGAGCTGACCGAAAAGTTGGCTGGAATTCACAACGTCTTTCACGTTTCTCATCTCCGAAAATGTCTACATGAATCTGCGGAAGTGGTGGAGCCAAGCATTCTAGAAGAAGCCGAAGTAGAACGCGAAGCAACTATGAGGAGAGTTCCAACTCAAATCACAGGAACTGAAATCAAGAAGCTATGCAATTGTGAAGTCAAGCTCGTTAAGGTTCAGTGGAGCGACACCAAGGAAGACGCGACTTGGGAAACTGAGGACAGAATACGTACGGCCTACCCTTTTCTTTTTGAGGGTATATCCTTGACCTCTCTTTTTCCTTAAAGTTGTGTTTGTATATATCCTTTTAGGTATAATCTCCTCGATATTATCCTTTATCCTTAGGTAGAAACCCCTTTGGATGTAAACATGTATTTGAAATATGTTATGGTTGATGGCTGCAAGTGGTTGCAAGTGGTTGCTCGTGGATGCATATACACACACAACCTAGGTTTTAGATCGGCTCAATCACTTCATATTGCATATGCATATATGTATTCATATTTGTATGTGGTTGAAACTTGATATGTCGTCATATGGATGTTGCATTTGTATGAATGGTTGCGCACTCATGTAGAATTATGAGTAGGAAAAATTTGCATACATATGGATTCATGACACCTAAATGATTTGAATTAAGGAGATCAACTGAATCAGTAGACCGCCTAATTTTTGCATTAGATAAGAACATGTACACACACTGTGCATATGATCATAAAGCATTAGAAGTCTTTTAAGGACAATGGATACCTGTGTTTGATGGTTGAGTAGATGGACGATTGGATGTTAGGACTTACGTTCTCCTAGACTTGAAGATTTCAGGAACGAAATCCTTTAAAGAGGGGAGAATGTAACACCCCGAATTTTCTGTTAACTATAAATTAACAGATTTAAGTATAATTAATTCTTAATGAAAGAATTAAGGTAAACGGGTTATCCCGTTGCGCTCGTCTCGGAATTCTGCCTGAGATAGTGTTTGAGTTTGCGTGAATCAGACTCCGTATGAAGGAGTTATGACCTCCAGAAGTTTCAGAATTAAAATTAAAATTCAAATGGTTCAAACGAAGTTCAAATTTCAAAAATCAGACCTAAACTGGGCTGGGTGGGAAAACTCCCGCCCAGGCACCAGGTCGACCTGGGGGTCGACCATAGGGTCGACCTGAGGTTCGACCTGGGGGTCGACCTGCCCAGTCGATCTAGTTTGGCCCTGGCTGGCCTGGTCGGGTTCTTGTCGATTTCTGAGGCTTGGCTGTGTCACTAGGGCTTACATGTCGCTTTCTGATTGGCTTCTCTTGAGATGGATGGTCTGGATTTACTCTAGCTTCATCGACAGCTCTAATTAATTTGAAATTCTATAAATACAACTTGAGCCTAAACCTAAATTCACACAAATAAATTGGAGATAGTGCCGTCATGCTGTTGGAAGGAAGCCAAGAGTAGCCTCCACTTGTAGAAAGCTTAGAGACGAGCCAAAATCAAAGTTAATACACGATTCAAACAACGTTAGTCTACCCAAAGGAAAGCAATTCAGAATTCAGAAATCAGAAAACAAGACCGTCGTTTGTTGTAAGTATAGTGATTTTTCCGACCTGAATAAAATTAAGACTTGATTAGATGTAAATTAGAAATGGAATTGTGCTATTATGTAACGACGATGTTAATTCATGTATTGAAATGATTGTGGTATTGTGATGTTTGTGGTATAATTGAGTTTATGTTGATCCTATTGTACATTTAGAATGAAAACAACATCGCATCCGAGTTGTATAGTTCATGTTGTAATCTACACCTATATGTTTATGTGATTATATAGGTTGTATGTATACTTTATGCTAAGAACCCCTATGCCTAAATGGTTATGTTCATATACATGCTCCTATGTTTATACAAAAGTTGCCAGTTCCTAATTGGATCCATGTCAAGATCCACTTTAATATATGTTTCATGTTGTAATTAGACATATGATTGGATCTAGTTCACACATGCGATGAAATTATACATACTTTATGAAAACGTCATATTCTTGTCATATGCTAGTTATGTTCGATGTTATGCCTAGATCCAAAACATGTTTAGGCTTATGTTGTCTAAATCATATGCTAATTTATGTGACAACTATTTGGCTAGATCCCTATTTCAATGCAAGTTCACATGTATGTAAATTGATTTAGCCTATGTTGCAAGTTCACACCAATGATATTCATATTGACTATTTTGGAAGTTCACACCTATGATGTTTATATTGACTATGCCAAGAATGCCAAGTTTACATCTATGTCATGTTTATGTTTATGAATTCCCTTATGCCAATTTTGTGTGCGCTAAATTAGGCTAAGTTTTTAGCTTAATATTTTATGTTAAAAACCATGCGAACGAAAATTAGGCTAAGATTGTTAGCCTAATATTTAGACGGGGTAACATTGGGAAAATTAGTAACTGGACATAAATTGGTAAAAATATATGAAATTGGCATGTTTGTCACATGCCAAAATTGGTGGCATTTAAATGGTGTATATTCTTATACCAAAAATGTCAAACTTGGAAAGTGGGCCACAACATTTAATTGTAGACAAATTTACATGTATTAAGTAATAAAGACAAATATGTAAATTTAGAAAATACGAGTATGCTTAACACATGGTTGGATTGAGTTGTAATGTAAACCTGTCCGGACCCGCCCGGCTGTCCAGTAGTCACAACAATACCTATCCAATGTGGGTGGTTAAGCATGGAGCCCAATAAGGACCCGAGGTTAGACTGAGTTACGGTGTAAATCTGCCCGGAACCGACCGGCACATCCAGTAACCGTAACAATACCTGTCTAATGTGAGTGGTCGGTGCTTTAAAAAACTAAGGACAGACTGTCAGGATGGTTGGGTTAAGTTAACTAAAACACTTAACCAATTCAACATGTTAATGAAATTGATGGGTGGGGTTAGGTAAATACAGACACTTAACCATTTAACATGTTTGACTAGAAAACCCTAGTAACGGGGACCCATTTCAGCAGTAACCCAATTAGGTATCCTGGTACCCTGAAACTAGGCAGGGTGGGGCATGATTACTGGGCTGATTGTAAGCGGTCAAAAGCGATGGCGGTGGGTGCAACAGTGTGGGTTCTAATGGAGTGCGGGCGTGCACACACTTCGGAGCAGACAAACAGGGCACTGGGGGCACCAGTAGTATAACCTATGCATTTCTAGTTTTGTGTTGGGCCGCCACCATGGGACTTGATACACCCCATGGTGGGACTAGCATAGGTATCTACAATCTTTGGGGGCCATAAGACACAGATGATTATGCGAGTAGGAGCCGATCTTTAGAGAAAGGGGATCACTTCACCCGATCATGGGGTGCCAGCTAAGAAAATACAAGTAGGTGCAGAGATATAGTGTGGGGTGCGATAGTATATTCGATTCAAACTGTCTTACCTTAGTTTATGATACTTTCATATTTCCAATTTATACTTATCATGTCTTTTTTCTTATTCTCATATTGAAGAGTCACTAGACTTACCAGGCTTTATGTCTGACCCTATTTTCTTTCGTCCTCTTTTCTTCCGTTTCCCCCCCTCGGGTCCACAGGGAGGAAACAACCCAGCTTAGTCAGATTCTTTGCAAGCTTCAAGATAATAGATGTACGGTCTGGACTCTCTTTCCTTGGCTATGGCTATTGGACACACTCTATGGGGATTATGCAGTTTTAATTATGTTTTTTTGTTTCTTTATTTAATAACCAAGACAGAAATGATGATGTAATGTTTCGGAAGTTATTATGTGACAGTTGTGGGAAGGTTTTGTATGAACACATATTTATGAAATAAAAAGTCTGTTGTTTTCCGCTACTTATATATGTGTTTATATATATATGTCTTGTGTTTATCTGTGACTTTTACTTAAAAACCTCCACCAAAGTTAAGGCATTCCCTTTGTGAGTGATCTTAATGGAGGGTGGGGTGTTTCATATCCGCTGAAAACCCTCACGAGACACCACTTGTCCTACTAGGAACATCTAGGGGTTTAACGGCTTGTTGCATACGCTTAATGCAATCATGTTTTCCTACGAAAGTGTGACCTATCTAGTTAGTTTTTAAATTTTGTTTTACTTGAGGAATAAAAGATAAGTGTGGGGTTATTTAGATAAGAGCATCATGCATTGCATTCATTTTTATTTTTATTTTCATTTTTTTCACTTTCATGCATTTAGATAAGACCATCAATTTTATTTTTCGTTTTTTTCTATCTTTTCATGCATTTAGAATAGAACATCATGCATTTTAGAATGTAGTAGCATGCCATATATTTCTTTTTGGAAATACGACTCATTTTAGATAGATACAACAAAATAAGTAAACAATTGTTAGTCAGTTGATAGTATTTTTTCTCTCAACTAAGATCGAATAAGAAATATAACGAAAAGTTGAATTTTGAGGGATATTAGTGTAAGTGGTACATAGGTAGATTCTTAGGTGATCTCCATGAAGTTTATTCTAGATTGTAGTCTTTGTTTAATGAGTGGAGGACTTAAAATACTTATATTGGTTTTTCGAATCTTTAGTAAGTTGTATTAAGCTAAATTCGCGTAACTCTCTCTTGTTCTTATATTTTCGATAATAATAATAGTAATCCAAGGGTATTCAACATTGCTTTAAATCTAGCGTTGGTATGCAAACCCACCAAGCTCTATTCGACATGTTATTGACAAAGTCAGCGTTGGTATATCTTGGTCTCATTTTATGAGTTGGACACCTAAGGACTACCGACATGTTGTTGATAAAGTCAGCGTCGGTCTACATAATCCGCCAAGATCTTTCCCAACTCTTCGTCAGTCCGGGAGGCAGTGCATAGGTGGTATACCTTGGTCTTTAAGTTAGGTGTATGTAATTAATTATAAAACTTCATTCTTATAGAGATAGAGAATAAGCAATGATGTCGAAACACTTCTTGACCTTACTGATTTGACTAGTCATACACAAGGAAACTAAAATACCACTTTACAAACTATGACCATCAAACTAAGAATTTATTTCATGGATGCACTATTTTATCGATCGTAGCAACTGGCCAAACTAGAGTTTAAACATTGAAAACTTGAATTATGTTGAAAATTTGTGACAGGTCGAGGTATCTAAAATACAATCAACTAACTAGAAATTGTTAACTTAATTTATTGTACCACTTTTCTTAAACAAGTCGTGTTTTCATTTTTTTGTTTTCATTCACATATGTCCATTGCATTCATGTAGTTGTATTAGAATCATTTCACATTGCCTTTGGATTTTTTGGGTAGTATCCACTGAAAACCCTCACGAGACACCACTCGTCCTACTAGGGACACCTAGAGGTTTAATGGCTTGTTGCATACGCTCAATGCAATCATGTTTCCTACGAAAGTGTGACCTATCTAGTTAGTTTTTAATTTCTATTTTACTCGAGGACGAGTAAAAGATAAGTGTGGGGGTATTTGATTAGCATAAAAATGTGTTTATTTTATACTCTTATATCTTATCTTTTTTATATAAATAAAAATTACATTGGGTATTATTTTGTTGTTTTGCAGATGAGTTGTTCAAGCCTTATACAACCTTAAAAGTGAAGAATTGATTCCATATACTTGAAGAATTGCAGAAGAAGCTGTCATTGGAGGCTAATTGTGTTCACATTGGTCAATTTGGAAGGAGATTGGTAGATAAGATCTTTTAAAATCTTCTAATGGACACATGGCGAAGAGGAATAAGTTGAGAATCATGCCACATTCTTTGATGAGGAGGCCCACTTAGATAATTAGGGTTTGCAATTCAGCTATAAATACACATGTACACCCATTCTAAAAATAGACTTTCTGCTGTAATTCTTCTGCCATTAATCTAGTTTAGTTTTCTTTTACTTTTCTACGTTTTTATTTTATTAGCAACTAGTGCCATCTACATAATTAGGTATGGTAGAGTACTAGTTGTATTTTGCACTTATTTTCATTAGTGACTGACCGTCTGATTAGATTCGGTGGTAATACTAATTTTATTTTCTGCTATTTAATTTCTGTTTCTTTTATTGCTTTCCTAGGTCATATTGGATTAAATATAGATTTGATAAGATTCAGATCTGCATTCAATTCAATAATAGTTTTATTTGCAGCTCCATTTTTTTGTTTTCGAAATCAACTTCCAAGTTTTGTCTACCTTGCCCAAGAAATATATAAATAATAAAATTTAAAATTCCTCCCTATGTTCAACCTGCATATTACACGATCTATGTTCTTGTAGTTATTATTACAAAATTTGCGCTTTTCTAGTTCTTAGAAAGTGTCGACCAAGATCAACAACTAACATGAAATTTATTTGCATAGTAAAAAAGCGGGAGCATCAATGAACCCTGCAAGGAATATAGGACCAGCTATAGTTCAGGTTTATATGCTTTGCACTATTTGATTTATCTTTCTTATGATATATCTTAAAATGTTGTGTATTCCAATATTACTCATTATCCCTCATTTCAGTTTTGCAAGGAATAGATAACATTAGTTTATTGAAGTTAACTACGTATATGAAAATATAAAATATTACCAAGTATTCTATAATAATAACGGCATTAATAAAAAATTAACTGATTATTAAAAAAGTTTAACTAAGTTTACTAATTATATAAAAATTAAGAAGTTTAGTTTATAAAATTTAACTAAATATAAGAAAATATAAAATATTACAAAGTATTTTACAATAATAATAACAATAATTAAAAATTAAATAAATGTTATAAAAATTAACTAAGTTTACTAAGTTTATAAAAATTAAGAAGTTTAGTTTATAAAAGTTAACTAAGTATATAAAAATATAGAATATTATCAAGTATTCTATAATAATAATAGCAATAATAAAAAAATAACTAAGTAGTTTTCGACTTGCTCCTTCTTATATTCTTTTCACTTTTTGTCGAGCATTGTTTTCTTATTAATGTGTAAGCATGACCAAATGCTAACATGAACACATGTGTATGGGTATTGGAGATGGCATCGTTGTGCATTCGGCTATAATCGAAATATCATTAGGTGCTTCGGAAGATCCCTCAACAATAAGACTCCTTACGGTAGCTGATTATGGAAAAAGCGGTAACTCTTAGTTGTTCAATTTGTTGGTATTCGACCCAAACTTGTTTTATGGATATTTTGTTTTATTTATAGATATCGTGACTTTGTTCGTTGGATATTGTTTAAATTTACTTTATGTGTTATTTTTGTTTATGGAAATTATGTAAACTTGGTTTACTGATGATGTGATCTTTGTATATGAATACTGTGTTATGTAATTAGTTGCTTGATATATATTTACATGCTGCTGATTTGCATATGCATGAATATTTTGATACTACAATATGTAAATGTTGTGATAGATATATAAAAAAACGTTGTGAAATGTGGCAAAAGCTGAAACACCCCACCTCCATTAAGGTCACTCGCAAAGGGAATGCCTTAACTTCGGTGGAGGTTTATAAGTAAAAGTCACAGATAATACACAAGACAGATATAAACACATATGTATAAGCAGCGAAAAACAAACAGACTTTCATTTCATAAATACGTGTTCATACAAAACATTTCCATAATTGTCTCATAATAACTTCCAAAACATTACATCATCATTTCTGTCTTGATTATTAAATAAAGAAGCATAAAACATAATAAAAGCTGCATAAATCCCCATAGAACGTGTCCAAAAGCCATAGCCAAGGAAAGAGAGTCCAGACCATACATCTACTATCTTGAAGCTTGCAAAGAGTCTGACTAAGCTGGGTTGTTTCCTCCCTGTGGACCTAAGGGGAAACGGAAGAAAAGAAGACGAAAGAAAAATAGAGTCAGACATAAAGCCTGGTAAGTCTAGTGACTCTTCAGTATGAGAATAAGAAAAAGGGCATGATAGATATAAACTGGAAATAGGAAAGTATCATAAACTAAGATAAAGCAGTTTGAACCGAATATACTATCGCACCCCACACTATATCTCTGCACCTACTTGTATTGTCTCAACTGGCACACCATGATCGGGGTGAAGTGATCCCCTTTCTAAAGATCGGCTCCTACTCGCAAAATCATATGCATCATACGGCCCCCAATGATTGTAGATACCTAAGCTGGTCCCACCATCGGGTGTATCAAGTTCCACGGTGGTGGCCCGACACAATCCTAGAATGCATAGGTTATACTATTGGTGCCCAGTGCCCTGTTTGTCTGCTCCGAAGTGTGTGCACGCCCGCACTCTGTTAGAACCCACACTGCTGCACCAACCGCCATCGCTTTTGACCGCTTACAATCAGCCCAGTAATCGTGCCCCACCCCTGCCTAGTTTCAGGGTACCATGATACCTAATTGGGTTACTGCTGAAATGGGTCCCCGTTATTAGGGTTTTCTAGTCAAACATGTTAAGTGGTTAAGTGTCTGTATTTACCGAACCCCACCCATCAGTTTAATTAACATGTTGAATTGGTTAAGTGTTTTAGTTAACTTAACCCTACCATCCTGACTGGTCTATCCTTAGCTTTTTAAAGCACCGACCACTCACATTAGACAGGTATTGTTATGGTTACTGGATGTGCCGGTCGGTTCCGGGCAGGTTTACACCGTAACTCAGTCTAACCTCGGGTCCTTATTGGGCTCAATGCTTAACTTCTCACATTGGATAGGTATTGTTGTGATTACTGGACAGCCGGGCGGGCCCGGGCACGTTTACATCACAACTCAATCCAACCTCGGGTTAAGCATACTCGTATTTTCTAAATTTACATATTTGTCTCTGTTACTTGATTATATGTAAATTTGTTAACAATTAAATATTGTGGCCCACTTTCCAAGTTCATCATTTTTGGTATAAGAATTTTATACCATTTAAGTGCCACCAATTATTGGCATGTGCCAAACATGCCGATACATATATTTTCACCAATTTATGTCAAGTTTCCTATAATTACCAATTTTTCCCAACTTTACCCTGTCTAAAATATTAGGCTAACAATCTTAGCCTAATTTTTTGTCCACATGATTTTTAACATATAATATTAGGCTAAAACTTAGCCTAATTTAGCGTACACAAAGTTCGTATAAAGAAATTCATTAACATAAACATGACATAGGTGTAAATTTGGCATTATCGGCATAGTCAATATGAACATCATAGGTGTGAACTTGCAACATAGGCTAAATCAACATACATATATGTGATTTTGCAACATAGACTAAATCAACTTACATATATGTGAATTTGCAACATAGGCTAAATCAACTTACATATATGTGAATTTGCAACATAGGCTAAATCAACTTACATATATGTGAATTTGCATTGAAATAGGGATCTAACTAAATAGGTGTCACATGAATTAGCATATGATTTAGACAACATAAGCCTAAACATGTTTAGATCTAGGCATAACATCGAACATCACTAGCATATGACAAGAATATGACATGTCCATAAAGTATGTATAATTTTATCACATGTGTGAACTAGATCCAATCATGTTTACTACTATAACATGGAACTTGTATTAAAATGGATCTTGGCATGGATCCAATTATGAACTTGCAACTTTTGTATAAACATATGAGCATGTATATGAACTTAATCATTTAGGCATAGAGGTTTTAGCATAAAGTATATACATGAGATCTTAATCACATACAACCTATATAATCACATAAACATATAGGTGTAGATATGAACCAAATAACTTGTATGTGAATTTGAATAGATCCAACATCGACTAGAATAATCCACAAACATTCTAATGGATCCAACATTAGGTCAATTATATCACAAACATCTAATACCATTCACAACACAATCATTGCAACATATAGATATGAATTAACATTGTCGTTATACAATAGCACAATTCCATTTCCATTTTACATCGAATCAAATTTTAATTTTATTCCCAGTGGAAAAATCACTATACTTACAAAAAACGACGAACTTGAATTCTGGATTCTGAGTTCTGAATTTGCAATGCTTTCCTTTGGGTAGATAAACGCTGTTTGATTCTTGTTTTTACATTAGTTTTGCTCGTCTCTAATCTTTCTTCAAGTGGAGGCTACCCTTGGCTTCCTTCCAGCAGCATGACGGCCCTAGCTCTATTTTATTTGTGTGAATTTAGGTTGAAGACTAAGGTTGTTTATATTGAATTTCAAAATAATTAGAGCCGTCGATGAAGCTAGAGTTAATCAAGGCCATCCGTCTCAAGAGAAGCCAATCAGAAAGTGACAATTCAGCCTTAGTGACACAGCCAAGCCCCAGAAACCGAGCCAGGACCAGACCAAGAAGGTCAGGTCGACCAAGCAGGTCGACCTGTAGGTCGACCCCTAGGTCGACTACATAGTCGACCTGGGTACCCAGGTCGACTCCAACGTCGACCCCCTGGTCGACGACTCCCAAGTCGACCCCCTGGTCGACCTGGGTCCTGGGCAGGAAAATTCCCACCCAACCCAGTTCTGGTCCAGTTTTGAATTTTAAACATGTTTTCGGGCTGTTTTGAATTTTAAATCAAAATCTGAAACTTCCGGAGGTCATAACTCCTTCGTACGGAGTCCGATTTACGCAAACTCGGACTCTATCTCAAGCAGAATTCCGAGACGAACGCAATGGCGTAACCCGTTTCCCTTAATTCTTTCATTTATAATTAATTATACTTTAATTTGTTAATTTACTGTTAACAGAAAATTCGGGTGTTACATTTTCTCCTCCTTAAAGGATTTCATCCCCGAAACTTCAAGTCTGAAAGAACGTATATCCTAGCATCCAATCGTCCATCTACTCAACCAACAAACACAGGCGTCCATTGTCCTTAAAAGACTTCTAATGCTTCATGATCATATGCATAGTGTGTATATGTCCTTATCTAGTGCAAAAATTAGGCAGTCTACTGATTCAATTGACCTCCTTAATGCGAATAATGTAAGTGTCATGAATCCATTATGTATGCAAATTTTCCCTACTCATAATTCTACATGAGCGCGCAATCATTCATACAAATGCGACATCCATATGACAACATATCAAGTTTCAACCACATACAAATATGAATACATATATGCATATGCAATATGAAGTGACTGAGCCGATCTAAAACCTAGGTTGTGTGTGTATATGCATCCACGAGCAACCACTAGCAACCACTTGCAGCCATCAATCATAACATGTTTCAATTACATGTTTACATCCAAAGGGGTTTCTACCTAAGGATAAAGGATAATATCGAGGAGATATACCTAAAAAGATAGATGCAAGAACAACTTAAGGAAAAAGAGAGATCAAAGATGTACCCTCAAAAAGAAAAGGGTAGGCCGTGCATATTCTGTCCTTAGTTTCCCAAGTCGCGTCTTCCTCGGCGTCGCTCCACTGAACTTTGACAAGCTTGGCTTCGCGGTTGCGTAGCTTTTTCACTTCAGTTCCGAGGATGCGGGTTGGAACTCTCCTCACAGTTGCTTCGCGTTCCACTTCGGCTTCTTCTAGAATGCTTGGCTCCACCACTTTCGCAGATTCATGTTGACATTTCTGGAGATGAGAAAGGTGAAAGATATTGTGAATTCCAGCAAACCTTTCAGGCAGCTCTAATCTATAAGCCATCTTCCCAATCTTCTCGATGATAGGGAACGGTCCTACAAATCGTAGTGCTAGCTTTCCTGCGGATCCAAAGCGAACGACGTTCCTTAAGGGAGATACCTTAAGGAAAACCCTGTCTCCAACCTCAAACTCAAGGTCGGTCCTTCTTTTGTCTGCGTAGGATTTCTGTCTATCTTGGGCAGTCTTCATTCTCCTTCGTATCAAGTCCACTTTTTCTGAAGTCTCTCTAATCATGTCTGGCCCAAGTATAAGCTTGTCTGTAGACTCCCACCAACAAGTTGGTGATCGGCACGGTCTTCCATACAAAGCTTCAAAGGGCGCCATGCCGATGGTGGCTTGCTAGCTGTTGTTGTAGGCGAATTCCACTAAAGGAAGATGATCCTCCCATGTTCCTCCAAAGTCAAGAACGCACAGTCTTAGAAGGTCTTCTAATACTCTGTTCACCCTTTCCGTCTGACCATCAGTTTGGGGGTGATAGGTCGTGCTCAAGCATAACTGTGTGCCAACGGCTTCTTGTAGACTCCGCCAAAATTCGCTTGTAAAGATAGGATCTCGGTTACTCACTATGCTGGAGGGTATTCCATGGAGTCGAACTATTTCCTTGAGATAAAGAGAAGCTAGAGACGAGGCAGTCCTTCTGCTCTTGATAGGTATAAAGTGGGCGCTTTTTGTGAGCCTGTCCACTATTACCCAAATTCTAGTATTGCCCCTTTTTGACCTAGGCAACCCATCAATGAAGTCCATTGAAATGCTATCCCACTTCCATTGCAGGACTACTAGAGGATGAAGCAGTCCTCCAGGCTTCTTTGTTCCGCCTTGACCTGTTGGCATAACACGCACTTAGAAACGAAATCTGCCACATCCTTCTTCATGCCGCTCCAATAGAAAACTCTCTTTACGTCCTTGTACATCTTGTCTCCAGCTGGGTGTATTGTCATCTTGGAATGATGTGCTTCCTCGAGAACCATCTTTACTGAATCCCTTGCTTGTGGGACACATAGTCTTCCATCCCACCTTAGCCAACCCTTATCATTGATGGAGTACCTATTGAGGTGACTGGAAGTTTTTCCCCTAATTAGTTTATCAATCACATCCACAAGCTGAGGGTCTTCACGTTGTGCGGCCCCTATTGATTCTAAAAGAGTGGGTCGTACTTCTAGTGATGCCAATAAACCAGGTACAAAATCAGAGGAGGGCCTAAAGTCAAAACTGGTTATATACTCCAAGCTTTGCCTTTCTACAAAGAGAGGGCTTAAGGTCAACTTCTTTCTACTCAAGGCGTCTGCTACTACGTTGCCCTTGCCAGGAGTATAAGAAATCTCAAAATCATATGAGGCAAGGAACTCCATCCACCTTTGCTGCCTCAAGTTAAGATCTTTCTACGAGAAAAGATACTTCAACGATTTATGGTCAGTGTACAATTCGAACTTCTCACCTAGGAGATAATGGCGCCAAGAATTAAGCGCAAAGACGATGGCGGCCAACTCAAGATCGTGGGTTGGGTAGTTCTTTTCATGAACTTTCAATTATCTTCCACCATAAGCTACTACCTTCCCTTCATGCATCAGAACAGCGCCTAGTCTCGTACCACAAGCATTCGTGTATACTGTGAACATCTTGCTTCCATCAGGTAAAGTCAGAACTGGGGCTGTTGTAAGAGCCATTTTTAAGCGTTGGAAAGCAATATCACAATCCAAATCCCAAGCGAACGACAGATTCTTCTTTGTTAGCCTTGTGAGTGGAGCTGAGATTTTCTTGAAATCTCTAATGAACTTACGGTAAAAACCGACTAGCCTAAGAAAGCTTCGGACTTCAGTTGCATTTCTTGGTGTCTTCCAATCTTGCACTGCCACCACTTTCGCGGGGTCCATAGCTAACTCTTCTTTGGACACTACATGTCCAAGAAACCTTACCTCTTCTCTCCATAAGTGGCACTTGGAGAATTTTTCTTTTAGCTGATGTGCACGGAGAGTATACATGATTTCCTTCGGATGTTGAGCATGTTCTTCCTCATTCTTTGAGAAGATCAAAATATCATCTACGAAGACCACCACGAACTTATTGAGGAATTCTCTGAACACCCTGCTCATTAGGTCTACGAAATAAGCGGGTGTGTTTGTCAAGCTGAAAGGCATGACAAGCCACTCGAAGAAACCGTCTGGGGTTCTGAACGTCGTTTTATCAATGCTATCTTCAGCTACCCTTAGCTGATGGAACCCAGTAGCCAGGTCAAGTTGGGAGAAGACTGACGCACCTACAAGCTGATCAAAAAAATCGTCTATTCTGGGAAGTGGGTGTTTATTCTTCTTAGTCAGCTTGTTTAGCTCTCTATAGTGCACACAAAGATGTAGTGAGCCATCTACTTTGGTGGCGAACACCACTGGAACACCCCATTCCGAGATACTCCGCCTTATAAACCCCTTTTCGAGAAGCTCCTTAACCTTCTTACTGAGCTCCTTTCTCTCAGGTAAAGCTACGGGCTTTGCATTATCAACAAAATATATGTGGAAGTCTATTTTCCGCCTCGGAGGTAAACCCTTTACCTCTTCAAAGACATCCGGATATTCCCGGACCACTCTAACCGATTGCAAATTCTCAACAGAAGCATAAAGGGACTCAAGTTAACTAAGCATAACAGCATTCAAGGGATTACAAGAAATTTCTAGAGTGTTACCGAGCCGAGTCAAGAGTCTAACCACTCTTTTCTCACAATCAAGAATGGCACCATTACTGGATAACCAGTCCATACCTAAGATCAGTCCATATCCCGAGAAGCCCAAAACAAAGGCACTACATCTAAACTCAACACTTAAAATAGGGATTTTCAAATCCAAACAAACCATTGACAAATAAGCTGAGCCCCCAATTGGATTTGAGACAACCAAGGGATCTTCTATCATACTAGTGTCTAGGTGCAGAGATTCTACTTAAGAAGATGAAATAAAGGAGCGTGATTCACCGGAATCAATGAGAGTGCGAACTGGATGATCATAGAGATAAACTAAGCTTTCTACAGAAATATTTCTACCTCATTCCTGCGGAGGTGCCACCAGCGCGTGAACCTGTCCCCCTGAAGTGGATCCAGTTCTCTGTCCCTACCAACGCTTCTTTGGGCAGTCCATAGCCATGTGTCCAGTCTCGCCGCAATGGAAACAACCACCATTCATCTTCGCCTTCTTCTTTCTGCAGTCTTTCACTATATGTCCAACAATGCCACAGAAATTACACTTTCTTTTTTCACTGGGTTTGTTGTTCTTCCCGCCTTTCTTTGAATCAGCCTTCTTGTTCTGTGACCCTTCCCCTTCGTGTCTTGAGGCACTCCTGCTTTTGCCTCTTTCTTGCCTTTATCTTCCTCGTGTAGCAGTGCCATGTCCAACAAGCTTTCATAAGTCGCTCCCATAGGTATATGGGTCATAACAAGGCTGTGTAGAGGCTCATTCAGACCTTTGACGAAGCGAAGGGCCTTCTTGTGTTGGGTGTTTACTAAATCCAGCCTAAATCTGGCTAGTTGATTAAATTGATTGACGTACTCCCTGATCGTCATACTCCCTTGTTTAAGAGTTAGGAACTTCTTCATCTACAGGCTTCTTTCAGCTTGGGAGAGGAATTTCATCTTAAACCTCATCCTAGAATCTTCCCAAGTTTCCACTGGCATCTCAGCATGGGTAACTTCCACCAATAGGAAGCTTCATCTTTAAGCAACCACACTGCTTGCTGTATCTTTTTCCTGTCGTCAACTTCGAAGATGACGAACAAATCTTCGGTCTCCTTCGGCCAGTTCCTTGCTACCACAAAGGATTCAGTTCCATAAAAGTCCTTTTCACCCATTGCCTTGAAGTCTCTACACGTCTTAGCGAAATTATTTCCATGAGGAGGAGGAGGAGGAACCGCTGTCACAGTGGGAGGAGGAATGTCTGCTGGGCCCGCACCATTGGCCCTAGCCTCTAGGTACCTTCGGAACCAGCCAGGTATCGGTACTCCTTCTGGAAGGTTAAGATCTCCAGACATGCTGGAACAAAAGGAAAGTATTCAAGACAAAAGGATAGAGAGATAGTGCATATGGCTTTGGGGGACTATGCCTTTTAAAAACAATGCTTTTCCTTGAAAAAAAATATGCTTCTTTAAACTTCTTTTTTGAAAATAGTTTCAAAAACCTTTATCTAATCTGGTGAATCTGTGCTCTGATACCAAGTGAAACACCCCACCTCCATTAAGGTCACTCACAAAGGGAATGTCTTAACTTCGGTGGAGGTTTATAAGTAAAAGTCATAGATAAAACACGAGACAGATATAAACACATATGTATAAGTAGCAGAAAACAAACAGACTTTCATTTCATAAATACGTGTTCATACAAAACATTTCCATAATTGTCTCATAATAACTTCCAAAACATTACATCATCATTTTTGTCTTGATTATTAAATAAAGAAGCATAAAACATAATAAGAGCTGCGTAAATCCCCATAGAACGTGTCCAAAAGCCATAGCCAAGGAAAGAGAGTCCAGACCATACATCTACTATCTTGAAGCTTGCAAAGAGTCTGACTAAGCTGGGTTGTTTCCTCCCTATGGAATTGGGTGGGGGGAACGGAAGAAAAGAAGACGAAAGAAAAATAGAGTCAGACATAAATCCTGGCAAGTCTAGTGACTCTTCAATATGAGAATAAGAAAAAGGGCATGATAGGTATAAACTGGAAATAGGAAAGTATCATAAACTAAGATAAAGCAGTTTGAACCGAATATACTATCGCACCCCCACACTATATCTCTGCACCTACTTGTATTGTCTCAACTGGCACCCCATGATCGGGGTGAAGTGATCCCATTTCTAAAGATCTGCTCCTACTCGCAAAATCATATGTGTCATACGGCCCCAATGATTGTAGATACCTATGCTGGTCTCACCATGGGGTGTATCAAGTTCAATGGCGGCAACCCGACACAATCCTTGAATGCATAGGTTATACTACTGGTGCCCAGTGCCATGTTTGTCTGCTCCAAAGTGTGTGCACGCCCGCACTCCGTTAGAGCCCACACTGCTGCACCAACCGCCGTCGCTTTTGACCGCTTACAATCAGCCCAGTAATCATGCTCCACCCTGCCTAGTTTCAGGGTACCATGATACCTAATTGGATTCCTGCTGAAATGGGTCCCTGTTACTAGGGTTTTCTAGTCAAACATGTTAAGTGGTTAAGTGTCTGTATTTACCTAACCCCACCCATCAGTTTAATTAACATGTTGAATTGGTTAAGTGTTTTAGTTAAATTAACCTTACCATCCCGACTGGTCTGTCCTTAGCTTTTTAAAGCACCGACCACTCACATTAGACAGGTATTGTTATGGTTACTGGATGTGCAGGTCGGTTCGGGCAGGTTTACACTGTAACTCAGTCTAACCTCGGGTCCTTATTGGGCTCAATGCTTAAGCTCTCACATTGGATAGGTATTGTTGTGATTACTGGATAGCCGGGCGGGTCTGGGCAGGTTTACATCACAACTCAATCCAACCTCGGGTTAAGCATACTCGTATTTTCTAAATTTACATATTTGTCTATATTACTTGATTATATGTAAATTTGTTAACAATTAAATATTGTGCCCCACTTTCCAAGTTCATCGTTTTTGGTATAAGAATTTTATACCATTTAAGTGCCACCAATTATTGGCATGTGCCAAACATGCCAATACATATATTTTCACCAATTTATGTTAAGTTTCCTATAATTACCAATTTTTCCCAAAGTTACCCCATCTAAATATTAGGCTAACAATCTTAGCCTAATTTTTCGTCCGCATGATTTTTAACATATAATATTAGGCTAAAAACTTAGCCTAATTTAGCGTACACAAAATTGGCATAAAGAAATTCATTAACATAAACATGACATAGGTGTAAACTTGGCATTATCGACATAGTCAATATGAACATCATAGGTGTGAACTTGCAACATAGGCTAAATCAACATACATATATGTGAATTTGCAACATAGGCTAAATCAACTTACATATATATGAATTTGCATTGAAATAGGGATCTAACTAAATAGGTGTCACATGAATTAGCATATGATTAAGACAACATAAGCTTAACATGTTTAGATCTAGGCATAACATCGAACATCACTAGCATATGACAAGAATATGACATGTCCATAAAGTATGTATAATTTTATCACATGTGTGAACTAGATCCAATCATGTTTACTAATATAACATGGAACTTGTATTAAAATGGATCTTGGCATGGATCGAACTATGAACTTGCAACTTTTGTATAAACATATGAGCATGTATATGAACTTAATCATTTAGGCATAGAGGTTTTAGCATAAAGTATATACATGAGATCTTAATCACATACAACCTACATAATCACATAAACATATATGTATAGATATGAACCAAATAACTTGTATGTGAATTTGAATAGATCCAACATCAACTAGATTAATCCACAAACATTCTAATGGATCCAACATTAAGTCAATTATGCCACAAACATCCAATACCATTCACAACACAATCATTGCAACACATAGATATGAATTAACATCGTCGTTATACAATAGCACAATTCCATTTCCATTTTACATCGAATCAAATTTTAATTTTATTCCCATCGGAAAAATCACTATACTTACAACAAACGACGAACTTGAATTGTGGATTCTGAGGTCTGAATTTGCAATGCTTTCCTTTGGGTTGATAAACGTTGTTTGATTCTTGTTTTTACTTAATTTTTCTCGTCTCTAATCTTTCTTCAAGTGGAGGCTAATCTTGGCTTCCTTCCAGCAGCATGGCAGCTCTAGCTCTATTTTATTTGTGTGAATTTAGGTTGAAGACTAATGTTGTTTATATAGAATTTCAAACTAATTAGAGCCGTCGATGAAGCTAGAGTTAATCATAGCCATCCGTCTTAAGAGAAGCCAATAAGAAAGTGACAAATCAGCCCTAGTGACACAGCCAAGCCCCAGAAACCGAGCCAGGACCAGACCAAGCAGGTCAGGTCGACCAAGGAGGTCGACCTGTAGGTTGACCCCTAGGTCGACTCCCAGGTCGACCCCTTGGTCGACCTGGGTCCTGGGTGGGAAAATTCCCGCCCAGCCCAGTTCTGGTCCAGTTTTGAATTTTGAACATGTTTTCGGGCTGTTTTGAATTTTAAATCGAATTTTGAAACTTCCGGAGGTCATAACTCCTTCATACGGAGTCCGCTTTACGCAAACTCGGACTCTATCTCAAGCAGAATTCCGAGACGAACGCAATGGCGTAACCCGTTTCCCTTAATTCTTTCATTTAGAATTAATTATACTTTAATTTGTTAATTTACTGTTAACAAAAAATTCGGGGTGTTACAAAAGCTGTGATAGTAAAGAACATATAAACTTCCAGAAATGCTGTGATATGTGGAAAAACGGTGTAGGAAAGGGAAGATAACAACATTTCTGAAACAATATTAAATGATGTATGAACATAAAAACAACACCACTTGAAATGTTGTAGTATGTCAATTTTCTATAGCGTTTTGGTATGTACTATGATATTTCCATGGCCTATAAAAACTTGTTGGTAGACATCGTTCATCAAAACGCTGCTAAAGGCTATAACAGTGTTTTTTCAATGCTGTGAACAGACAAATTTCTTTTAGTGATACTACCTTGCATCAATGCAACACCTAAGCCAGTTCCACATGCATCAGTGTAATGTAAATGTCTTAAAACCATATGAAAGTACTGACATTGGTGCATTGGTAAGAGGCTTCTTCAATCTCATAAAGAAATTCTCACAATCTACAACTCACACGAATGCCAAATTCTTCTTGGTAAGGCAGTAAGCGAATGACAAAATCTACTCAGAATCCTTAATAAACTTTCTGTGATACCCAGCGAGACCAAGAAAGATCCTCACCTCAGTAGCATTCTTAGAGGCCTTCCAATCTTGAACCGCCACCGCCTTGGCGGGATCCATAACTAGACCTTACCTAGAAACATGTACTCTAAGAAATGCACCCCTTACGCCAGATAAAACATTTCGAAAACTTTTCTTTAACCTGTATGCTCGGAGAGTAAAAAGAGCCTCTCCTTAATGCAAGGCGTACTCCTCCTCGCTCCACGAGAATACCAAAATATCATCAACAAACACCACCACAAACTTATTTAGAATGTCCCTGAAATTTCTGCTCATCAAATCTACAAAATAGGACAAGGCATTGATTAGCCAAAAGGCATAACCAACCACTCAAAAAAACAATTTGGTGTCTGAAAGCCTATCTTGTTGGTGCTATCATCCTCCACCCTAAATTGATGAAAACCAGTGGCTAAATCTAACCGAGAGAATACTAAAGTGCCAACTATTAACTAGTTATAGTAGAGCTAGGAATCTTAAGCTGCCAGATTTGATAAATTCGGCTCAGCCATGTCATAGACCAAATATTAAACATCAGATCCTAGAATCAACTCCCTATTTTAATAAAATAATATTTAAAATATGTTCAGCTGGCAGCTTAACGAAATATCTTCTAGGAAATAATGCGGGTCAATCTGATCCTATTAGTGGTTAACCTATAGGTCGATCTTTAGAGTACCCTATATTTTTCTTTATTAATTTCTAAATTATTCTTATTTCTTTAATAACCTCTTCATACATTCTACAATTTCAATAAGTTATATATGTAAATTGATCAAAAAATTGCTATAGACTCGGTGGTGTAACTCCTGTAGTTAAATTCTGAAATTTTCACAAATTCATTTATTTCTCAATTAGTTCTTTAATTAATTTTTATTACCTAATTTTAGGGTTGTTGCACCTCCCTTTCGAATAAAGAAACCTAAATGGAATTCAATACATTAGCATGCTTCATGATTAAGGTCTTAAGTGGTTTTGGAATCCACCTTCGAGCTTAGAAAAGTGAGGGTTGTTATATTTGGTATTAGAGCCAGGTTAACACAAGATTATTCAAGTCTGCATACACCACAGATGCCTACAAATTCTCAGTGAGATCCCCCATAGAAAGAGTGTTATACTGCAGCTTGATCTTCACCTCCGAAAAAAAATTGTCTTTGTCAAAAATCTACTCCAATAATATATTACAAAGGCAGATGCAACACGTACAACAATCCTATTCAAAAGTCTCTAAGAAAAGGACCGTTGTAGACCATACAGGAATGATTAATTCTTTCATCCCTAAAGAAGTGGAATCTTCTACTCATTCCGATTCTCCCAAAAGAGCTCTTTAGGAATAAGACCTAAATGGAGAGAGGAAGAATGAATAGTGCAAGTAGGTATTACGGCCTAAGAAGTTGTCGGAGAGAAGAAACTAGGTTTCAGTGTTAGAGTAGTGGTGAGGCAATATCTAACACACAAAACTAGCAGAAAGGTTCAAGCAAGGTTGTGCTATTCTTATGAGGGAGAGAGAAGAATGACACTGCCTAGCAGAAGAACAGAGGAGCGAGGCTATTACAAAGAAAGGAGGAAAATAAAGATAAGATTCAGCTAGATTAGGAAGGAAGGAAAAAAGAAAGAAACATCGAGCGAATTTGGATGCAACTTTAATGGTTATGTCCTAGGTTTGGATTTTTCCAAAACTCATTGACTAGTTGACCATTTTGGGCTTTAATGTTGAACATTCAATGAAAATATGGGCTTTGGATATAAGGAGAAACTAGACCCCAATTAGGGTTGGACTAATATATTAATTGGTATGCATTATCTCTTAAGGTCCGACGTGATCTAAGAACGAGTGCATAAGATTCAAAATACTCGAAATATTTTTTCTAATATTATGTATTTAATTCACACAAAGTTATCCCTTTTTAGTTGATTGGTAGAACAAATGTTAAAGAAGAAAATATCCCAATTTAGATAAAATATTCCTAAGCTATTTGAGAGAACAAAATTTGTTCTTTTCAAAATTGAATGTTTCTTTAAAAAA
This sequence comes from Allium sativum, assembly GCA_030737875.1. Taxonomy (NCBI): domain Eukaryota; kingdom Viridiplantae; phylum Streptophyta; class Magnoliopsida; order Asparagales; family Amaryllidaceae; genus Allium; species Allium sativum. The sequence goes on from CM060915.1 coordinate 385,752,828, forward strand.
TAAGGGTTCCTTACTTTACATATGTAACAACCCAAAATTTTAATAAAGCAATTAAAGAAAATATTAATCAAAAAAATAAGTAGAATTGGGCAACGAGGGTTGCACCATTGTGTCCATTATGATTATCTGGTTCAGATAGACATTCAGTTTACATCAATCAAACTTAAAATGAAGAAGTTATGAGTAAAAGGCCAAAACCAGAATTTGAATTTAAATTTAAAAATTAAAGTATATAAATAAATATATTTTTGAATTTTGGAACCGGGACGAGCCAGTCCCAGCTGGGTCGATCCATGGGTCGACCCAGGCCCTTTCTGTTAGGGAGTATGTAAATCGCTTTAACAAGCATGCTAGAATTGCTACGAATTTGCTGAATACATCGCATAAGGAGGTTGTGAGGCTTGCAAGGGACTGAACCAACTCCTCCTAGGACTTGCGTTGAACTATATTCCTATGGGAACGACATTCGAGACTCTAGTTAAGATGGCACTTATGCACGAGGAAGGGAAGGAAGATTCTCTTAAGAATAAAGCTGAGGTGGGTAAGTTTTGTAATGAAAAGAAGTGATGGCCTAAGAAGGGTGGTAAGAAAAAGGGTGATTATCCAGAGAAAGTCCAGATAAGAAAAGAAATTAAATGCCATGAGTGCGGCCTGATGGGACATTTCATGGAGGACCGCAAGAAGACAGCCAAAAAAGGAGCTATAGTTATGGACAGGTGGGGGCATTATAGTAGGCAGTGTCCTCAGAAGCATGGGAAAGGGCAGGGAGTTGGTCCATCCGAGGCTTAGATGCATTCACTAGAGGCAGCTCAGTCCAGTGGCAGTCAGGATATAGGTAGGAAGATCACAGTTGAAGGTTTATTTCTCTTGTGACTTTCCAGTTAGGACCAGATTTGATTCTATCACTTCTTATTCATTCATATTTGCTTCATTAATTAATTTTCTGCACCTATATACATTTCTTGTTTCTGATCCAATAGTAGTTTCAAACCCTATAGGAGGTTAGGCTCATTTTTCTATGGTGTGTAAGGGTTTGAGACTTTTTATATTAGGTTTAGAGTTTGATTGTGACACCTACGTACTAAGGTTAACTGGGTACGATATTATTCTAAAGATGGATTGGATGGCTATGTATAGTGCTATCCTTGACTACGAGAGGAAGTTGTAAGGCTGATGACTTGTCATGGTAGGACTCTTGAGATAACTTGCGACCCACAAGGGTCAGTCGTGTTGAGCTTCTTAGATTCCATTGACACTTCTATTGATGATCTCAGCTTGGTACCCGTGGTAATATTATTTTCCAGATGTATTTGAGGAGGTGAGAGGGCTACCTTCGAAATGAGATATTGACTCACGGATTTACTTGATGTTGCATTGCCAGTGCGCCATATGGCTCTAGGGGAGATTAGGGAACTGAGTAACCAGGTGGGTATGCTGTTAGAGAAAGACTTTATTAAATGGAGTATATCTCAATGGGGAGAACCAATTTTTTTCGCTACTAAGGCAAATGGTTCTCTTCGTCTATTGTGGATTATAGAGAATTGAATAACCTCACAAAAAAGAATCGCCACCCACTCCCTCAGATAGACGATTTATTTGATCAGTTGGTGGGCATCTATTTTCTCTTACTTGGATTTGGCGATCGGGTTTCATCAACTTCGAGTTGCAAATGATAGCGTGGATAAGATTGCCTTTAGGAATCCAGATGGATTTTTCAATTGGCTGGTTATCCCATTTTGGGTAACCAATGCTCCGGCATACTTTGTTGATTTGATGAGCTAAGTATTTATGGAGTTCCTAAATAAATTTTCTGGTGGTGTTTGTGGATGACATCCTAGTGTTCTCGAGATGAGGATGAGTATGCCTTCACTTGGGAGAGGTCCATCGTACTCTCTGTGCACATCAATTGAAGGTAAAATTCTCAAAGTGCCACTTTTTTGTAAGGAGGTGAGATTCTTAGGACATGTAGTTTTGAGAGAAGGTATAGCAGCGGATCCCACTAAGGTGGTTGTTGTACATGATTGGAAGGCACCCAAGAATGTGACTGAGTTGAGGAGCTTTCTAGGTTCGGTGGGGTATTATTGGAAATTCATTAAGGACTGTGCGGATTTTAGTTCTGCTTACCCCGCCTTACTAAGAAGAACCTATTATTATCATGGGACATGGATTGCGAGGATTCCTTTATGAGACTGAAGAAGGCACTCACAACTGCTCCAATATTGACTCTTCCAGATGGATCTAAGATGTTCATGGTTTATACTGATGCTTGCGGCACAAGATTGGGCGTGGTCCTGATGTAGAAGTGTAGGGTTATTTGCTATAGGAGCAGAAAACTAAGGGTACATGAGAGAAATTATGCTACCCATGATTTTGAGCTAGCAACTATTGTATTCACATTTACGTCTTGGAGGCATTACTTGTTGGGTGAAAGGTTTAAGTTGTATACCGACCATAAGTCTCTTAAGTACTTATTTTTGCAAAAGGACCTTAACTTGAGACAACATCGCTGGATGGAGTTTCTAGCATCCTACGATTTTAAGAGTACATGTACCCTGGTGAAGGGGAGTGTAGTGGCAGTGTTCTGAGTAGGTAGAGGATTAAATTGATCCTTTATTCGTAGAGTGGCAGATTTTGGAGTTTATCTCATCTTTTGATTTTAATCAATCTTTGGATTATGTACCAGGATTGTTAGTATCGCTAGAGGTGCAACCTACTCTACTGGAACATAATGGACCTAATTAGCATGAGGATCAGTAGCTAGTAGATGTTTTGGACTGACTCGGTAAAGGCGAGGCCTCTGGGAACCTTTTTAGATACTTAGTTGATGAGAGTGGATGGCTACGCCGTCATGGTAGGATATGTGTACCCCGCACGAGAGACATGATGAGTATGGTATTATGTGAGGCCCATTGCTCTCGGATGACCTTCCATCTAAGAGGAGATAAGATGTATATGGATATGTAGTGGGTCTTATATAGGATGGGTAAGAAAAAGGACGTGGTTGATTATGTGGCAAGATGCATGACATGCTAGAGAGTTAAGGCTGAGCAAAGTAAGCCTAGTGGAATGCTTCATCCCCTTGATGTTCCACAATGAAAGTGGGAGAGCATCTCAGTGTATTTTAAAGGTGGTTTGCCTAGATCAAGGAAAGGCAATACCAGTATTTAGGTGATCGTGAATAGATTGACTAAAAGCGTTCATTTCATCCCAATTAGGAGTAAGAGGACCGCAACTTGGTTAGCTTCGATATATTTGAGGGAGATTTTCCAACATCATGGAGTTCCTACGAGCATTGTCGGTGATAGAGATCCCATATTTACCAACAAGTTTTGCCTTCTTATCGGTGATAGTTATCAGTCTAGCACTGCCATGGCTCCCTTCGAGGTGTTGTGTGGATGACCTTGTAGATTGCCTTCTTGTTGGTGGGAGAACACAAATAGGCATCTTCTTGGACCAAAGATGATTAGGGAGACCTCGAGTAAGATCAACTTGATTCGGAAAAGGATGAATGCATCTCAAGATAGGAAAAAATCATATGCGGATAAGAGGAAGACAGATCTTGAGTTCAGTGTAGGGGACATGGTTTTCATTGAGGTATCACCCTTAAGGAATGTGGTGTTGTTTGGCTCAGTTGGGAAGTTAGCACCGAGATTTGTTGGGCCATTTCCTATAGTGGACAGGGTAGGTCATATGGCCTATAAGATTCGGCTATCGGATAGGATGTCGGGTGTTCATGATGTTTTCACGTCTTACGCTTATGGAAGTGCATACATGATTCTGTGGTAGTGGTGGAGCCAAATACCTTAGAGGAGGTTGAGGTTGATAGGGAGGCATCCATTAGAAGAGTACCCACAAGGATTTTGGGGTTTGAAGTAAAGAAGTTAAGGAACAAGGAGAATAAGCTGGTCAAGGTTAAATGGGCAGAGGATAGCGATAAGGCGACATGGTAACCAGAAGAGAGGATTCGAGCTTCATTTTCATTTTTTTTGATAGGACACTTTCAATTCTTTCTTAGCTTTGAATTTGAACCTTGTCCATTTCCTATCATTTGAATTATTATGTCGTTTATAAAGCCTATGGATGGTAGTATGTGATTTAAACATGTTATTAGGAAATGTTATGTTTGAGGGATTCATGTGGATGCAATGGATGCTTATACACACACTATGCACTAATTAGTAATCGGGAACTAGGACACTAATATAATTGCATATGGATGTGCGTGCATTTGCAATTTACTTTTAAATTATAGATGAAATAATGTATGATTACCACTTGGATGATGCATACGGATGGTGGTTGTAGCACGCATGTAGACTTTTTGTATCATTAGGATTCTCTTGCATACATTTTGGATACAAATTATGGACATAAATTGCATAAAAGGAGGTCAATTGAATCAGTGGACCGACTAATTTCTTGAATTAATTAGGGACATATACACAAAACTAATTGCATACGGTCATAAAAAGCATTAGAAATCCTAAGGACAATGGATGTCAGTGGTTGATGGATGACTAGATGGATATATATATGATTGTATGATAATACTTATGACATTCTTCTAGCCTCGGAGATTTCGGGGACAAAATGCTTTAATGAAGTGAGAATGTAACAACCCAATATTTTAATAATGAAATTAAATAAAAGAAAGAAAAATAAGCAGAAATGGGTAGCCAAGGTTGCTCTATTGGACATGTTACGATTTTATGGTTCAGATAGACATTTTGTTTGCGTTAATCGGACTTAAAACGAAGAACTTAAAAGTAAAAAACCAAAAGCAGAATCTCAATTTAAAAATAAATATATATAAATAAATATATATTTCAAACATTGGAACTGTGATGACCCAGCCTCAGCTAGTTCGACCTATGGGTTGACCCAGGCCCCGGGTGGTTCGACCCTTATGTCGACCCACTTATGGGATGGGCCAACCCAGGTGATGATTCGGCAAGTGTTTGCCAGGCATAAAATCGACCGAACGGGCATATTTTTCCTAATTCTTCTAGGTCTTTCTTTTCATCAGATACGAACAAAATTTTAACCTAAAATCTAATGGTCTAGGCTGCTTTATCTCCCGTATAAATATACCTCCTGTCCAACCCTAATTCTCACAACTCCAATCCCCCTTCTCTTCCTCTACCATACAAAATTTCTTCCCCTAAAATAATGGAGTTCTGACACTTAGATTTGGATTTGTATAAACAAAACTGGAGGATATTCATATAGATCTGGAGATTCATACCATGGCCTATTGGATAAGTATATATTATATGAGTTTTCATGTAGCTGCTAGATTAGTAAGATTTTGGGATATTCAGATAGTAAAATAGTTTGTTATTTTCTTTCAGTATTTTACAGTCTTTTCTACGCCTATTTTCTGTAGATAATTTTGAAATTTTAATTATTATCTATTCCTATTTCATTTTAGTAATTTGTTGTTTATATCCTACACCTTTCCTTGCGGTTCTTTTATTTACAATTTGGGCTATGCCCTATTTTTTTATTTTGTTTGTTTTGAGTTTAGGCCATGCGAGAGCCTAAATCTTTTACCCTTTTATTTGCGTTGAGTTTAGGCCAAGCGAGAGCCTAAACCTTTACCCTATTATTTCTACGTGAATTGAAAAAAAAATATGGTTTTGGGTTATTTGGGGAATGTTGAAATTGACTAAATATTATAATCAACAAGTGAACTGCAACTGGGGAATGTTGGAGTTAGATAAATATTGTAATCCACAAATGAACAGTGTTTTGGGAATAATTAATAAATTATGTAATCGGAGGATACATGCATATATGGAATAGGTTGACTTCGTAATTGTCTAAGTAACGTGGTTTTAGGGTTATATAATAATTATGATAACGGTATTATAACCTAAACGGAATGTTTAATACAACCTAAAATATAACAAGAGCTTATATTGGAAGAGTAGGCTTATTAAGTAAATTTAAAGTGTGCGTTAAGTTTGAATAAAATTAATTAATAAGCATGAAGTGGGAGTCCATTCTGGAAACATAAGCCGATTGGAGAAAATAAGTGGATCATAGTTGTGGTCCGTTCCGGCAGTATAAGTTGATTAGGGAAAATAAATGGCCTAATGAATAAGCGTGTAGTAGGAGTCCGTTTCTACAGCAATAGATGATTGGGAAAAATAAGTGGCTCATAATTATGGTCTTTTCAGACAGCGTAGACTGATTAGGGAAAAATAAGTGGCCAAATGGTAATAAATTAAATAATGAGGGACCAAGTCTACGGGTGACATGAGTCAGATTGCATTGTTGGTTAGCGACCCATATCAGGTAGTATCCCTTTTTATCATAGTTGTCTCACATGAGAAGGAGGCGAGGGCACACTTTACTGCAATAGATAGTAAGAGGTCCAAATGAGGTGGGTACGGGCGCGTTCGGCGGGAGGGTGAGCGTGCATCAACCTGATTGGGGAAAATAAGACGCTGTAATGCCTGTGATGACCGCTACGTCTTTAAAGCTGATGAGTTCGGGCCTGATAAACCTGAGGCTCATAGTGGGCATTGATTATCATGTAAGGGTATAAGAGTCGATCATGGGGTAGAAGATAGCAACAACCTAATTATGATTTTTGGTAATTTGATGTAGAATTCATAATGATATAAATGAGAAGAAAATGGCCTTTAATCGTGCCTATATTTCCACTGTTTTATTTACTACATTTATGCCTTTATGTTCTTAGAACTATTGTCCTATCTAAATTTCCTATTTCAGTAATCACGTTAGTAATTACTGGACTCACCAGACTTATATTTGACCTAGTTTTCGTTTTTCCCTTCTCTCGTCCCTTTTCCCTTCCTCCCCACCAGGTTCTCAGGGTGGAGAAACTCAGAGCAGATAGAGTTTTGGCTCAGCTTAGCTTATTGGAGATTTCTTCTTACTTAGTTTCTGCTTGTTTATGTACTGCTCCACGTTTGACTTGATATTTTATTTGATGTTGAGACAGATTTTATTTAGTACTCTGATTACGTTGGTTTTTCATAAGATAGTTATGGGTTTATGATGAAGTCATTTTATGATGTAATGATAGTTATGTTTTGTTCTAAATAAAGTATTAAATTTCGTTGTTTTTTCATATGTTGTATTGTGATGAATTTTAGTCTCCGTAATGTTATTGTATACATATATGCTTCATATTCCTCAATGAAATCCTCATATGAGTAACGTTAAAGGGTGTGGGGGTGTTTCAATATATATATTATTATTGTTATAAATTTCAAAAATAAATACCGTTTTATTTTAAAAATAATTTCTAGAAAGTAATTTAAAATATTTGAAATCCACTTTTCCTAAACAAGTTTATAATAAAATTTCTCCAGACTGTAAGGCTGTAAAACTCAAAGGAAACTATTTAAAATAAAAGAAAATCGGGTTCGCCGTAACGAGGTATCGAGTGAATAGATCTCATTAACATGCTTCCGAACTAACGTGACATATTAACTTGGATTTCCCGTTTACTCGGTAATAAGAAAAGGTCTTTGACTGGAACTCTTCAGCAATAACAAAAAACCGCACCTATCTCAACTAGAGATTGCTTTTATCGTCCACTCTTGAATCTTAAATTAACGGGATTCCATCGTACGTTATCTTCATGATCTTCAAAACAATTGCCAAATGCACCGTGGGTAATTCGGAGTAGGCAAGAAACTTGAACTCTAAAGTATTTCTAACTCATAATCGCTTGGTTTATTCCTCTGAGTTAGGACCATGACTATATCATCATCAAATTATTTAGAGTCAAGAGTAAATGTCCAAAGAAAATTGAAGGAAGCTCGAATATGTTCTCTCAATAAATCCCAATTATTAATTCCTCTGACCATCTAAACCTAAGTTATGATACCAAACGTAACAACCCACCTGGGACGGGCCTATATCCCAACTTAGAAAAGTCTCATCAAAATTTAAAGTCGCTCTAACTAAGTTATTGGTTTCTATAAGAAATAAATTGAGCAGAGCTGAACTAATGTGAAATTAGAACTCATAACGAAATGGACAAAGTGTCATAGTAAATATGATGTATCGTTTCATAAAACCATAATATTGTCAAAAAACAACACAACCATAAAGTCATAGATACCGAGTCACAAATATAGGTACATCGAAGGTATTATATTTAATGTCATACATATATAAATATAATAATAAAATAAGATAATTGCCATCGTCGCCATGTCCTCTATCATCAAGCTTGGACTTTAAGGCTATCGTTCGTAACGTATGTTTTTAAGATGAGCGGGTCAGAACAAGATGTTCTAGTGATCAAAATCTTTAAGTTCAAACCCTTTTTAGTACACGCGGACAACAAAAACCTATCAAAAGTATGATTAGGCGACAATACATATATATATATATATATATATATATATATGAACAAATATATGAATATTTGACTACTAATATATATGTTGGAAAGAGGCGAACCCTCCAATCTCTTCAGTCCAAATAAATAAAGGTGGATTCTAATTAATACCAAATAGTGGACCTAGTCACTTAAGACCTCCTTTCTTGCAAACATCGTAGGTATATAATTAATCTCAAGATTGTGCAAGAGATAGTATGTGACCACTTAATAGCGGAAAGGCTTTTAATGCCTTACTAATTACGGGACTAACGTAACCACCATGCTGGAATAATAGGCGGACTCCTAGCCACTTAATGTTTCTTATAAATATGCGAGCCTTTACCGTTTTGTAGTGATTAACTAACCTATCCCTAGGTTAACCCTCACTAAAGTCACCTAAAGAAAGCAGACAACTTCCAGAGAACTATCTAATTCAATTCAAGACTATTTAATATCTCAATTGAAAATAGTTAGAGAAAGGAGTATCCATCAATCACTTGGTACATAATAAGGGAGGTCCCTACTACTATATCCCATACCCCTCCTACGTATAAATCCATTAGAAAAGGGAGATTCCAACCTCTTAGTACCTCTAATGGGTCAATAAAGCACTTAAGACCTTTGTCGGGGCAGGTCTATCACAATGCTAAATGGCTCATTGCACTAGGCATCTCATATTATCCCATCTTTTTGTAGCTATTGGTAGTCGGGTAGTCCAGGCAAACTATTTATACAAGGAGGGGTTAACCTCTCATCCTCAAGTCATTAAATACAAAGTGAAGGCCATTGGTATATGTAAGCACATAAATTTACATAAATTCCTAGTGGAGACGTTTAATTCGAATATCCTAGTTTAGAAATATTAAAATATATTTAAGATACATATAATATGCTATAATAAATATTAATAGTAACGTATTAAATTAGCATGCATGGAAAAATTACATTAATCATGTGAAATGTCAACCTGCACAAAAGGTTGTAGATTTATAAGTCATTTTCCCTATATTAATATCACAACATAACATACCTAAAAATAGGATTATTTGATTAAGCAGGGCTCAACAATATCATATACCACATAAAAGCTTGTAATCTTAGGTCTAAGATTACTTTATAAACCAAAGGGACCTATTTATACATAACATATGTATAATTTTATTTTAGTCCAATTTTATTTCCTTTTAATGTATGTATACTTTAAATAAAAATAATGATCTAGGTGCCATATAGTTTATAGCACACAGATCCACGTTTTACGAACAATGCAAGGATTAAACTACATACGATTTACTATCCATTATTCCATTATTTTCATATAATTATAGGTTATGGATAAGTGGAAGAAAGAAAGTAAAATGGACTATTTTTGTTTAGGATTAAGAAATAAGAACAAAAATCCCTTTAACATACGTTCATAACCCAGAATTCATATAAACAATAAGATTTGCACCTCCATCTTATATAGAAACTTGAGGGGTTTTAATTTGATTTAAGTAATCTTCAAATATCATAGGCATACACAATACAAAAATAACAAATAAAAAAACCGTAAAGATCCCACTTACATCCTTTGAAAAAGAATGTTGTTCTTAACCCTAATTGGAACCCGTCTTTGGATTGTTGCCACACAAATCAAATTGAAATCTTCTCTCTTTATATTTACATATATAAGCGTTCAATAGCACCCCTTATTCTGCACCCCCTAAATGCATCCGAATTGTGGCCAAGCATTTATATTAAAGAAAGTGAGTGGGAGGGGAGAGAATTAGTGGAAGAAGTGAGAGAATGAGTGGAAGGATTGTTTAATATAAATGAGTGGTTGTGGTTGAGGGGCATTTGGGGTGCTCACTATTTGGGGTTCCATTTAACCTGACTCTAAAATCAAGGCTCTAAAATCAAGGAGGAATCATATCAATTACTTATACTGGAAAACCAAGCAATGCAACTGTTGACACGTGTTTCTTAAAATAATACGGCCATTCGAGAACCGCACCATCAAAAAAATATCACTTACTACGGGAGCAGTTGCTTTCTTCCCAGTTTCGTCTTTGAAATGCTCATACCTTTTTCATAGCATTACTACTCAGAAAACATGGATCCTCTTCCTTCCTTTCCAAATAAACCTGGAATATTAATTAAAAATCATTGCTCTTCCGTTCGGCGGCGATTATTCGAGGGATGAGGTTTCCCGATTTTCTGTTGACTCCTAAATCTTCGGGTATGATAATTTTAAACATTTTGTTTGTGTTTTTTTTTTCGATTTCATTCCTTTTGAATTAAGTTTCTTCCGTGCAATTACTCTTATTGATGGTTCTCATGTATACGCAGATTAAATCTCTTTCTAAAATTTGTAATTTTGAATGGATTTGGTAAACTTACACTGTTGAATCAATTCGCTGAGTAAAGTTCTTATTCTATGGTTGTTTTTTCCAATTCCAATTTCTATTGAAGCTTCATATATATGATTTGCCTTTACGTTGCGAGAATATTTATACAGTTTATGCGTACCCGTTGTGTGAATATTTTTATTTCACGAATATTGCACAAATTAGCACTTCAAAGAATATGCCTAAAACAAATCGTTGCTTTTACAGGCTTAGTTTTTGTAACTGGTTGAGGTTAATGACGGGATTCAATAATCCAATGAAGAGTATGTCAACACCAATTAGTTTGGGTAAAAAAGTATTGATTCAAGAAGTTATCTCATCTGTTAAGTCTTAATCTTTACTTACATTTTTTGTGTTTTGCAAACTATCTTCTGACATTTGTTAGGATTGAAAGAAATGGTTTCATTAGGCTCATTTCTATTGAATTATGGCATTCTAAGTAGCTATAAAAATGTTCCTGCAAAGGCAATGGATTCTTCGGAAATACTGTAGGAACCACATGGAAGAATAGTAGATTAGACCATCAATATAGATCTGTCTTCTTTTGATATTTTCCTCGATCTTAAATTAAAAATCTATCAAGGTTAATGAACATAATTATGATAGGCAATATAAGGAACAAAGCAACTGCAGAAATTCATCCATTTGATACTTGCACAATTAAAGAGGTATTGTTGAGTTTTATGCTAAACAAGCACAATATCAAATGGTAATATAAACACTTATATAATATCTAGGTTTAGTAATAAAACATCGCCGGCTTTTACACATATAGGTATTGTACCTATCTTTAACGCATGACTGATTTTTTTTCTACAACTCTATAACAAGATCTTAATTTTTGCTTCGTTCGCTTTTAAGACCGACATTCGTTGCTACTGCAAAAAATATGTATTAACAAATGTAGGATTAAAACTATGTATGTTAAATATTTTGGAAGGGGACCATATTATAAACCGGAGTTGATATGCAGTAACGGTTGAACGATGATCCTCTATAAGCAAATCCAGGTCATTCCTGTTATACTGGAGACCTTCTCAGCTCAACTCATACATGAATTGCCATTCACATCTGCTAGATCATCACAACAACAGTTAGATCAACTGAACCACAACACACAAAACATGTGTAGGTTTCTGTCTCATTGTTCAAGTTTAGGACTTTTATATTTTTCACCTGCTACTGTTGTGTTGTTTTGGATATACAAAGTACATAATTCCACTGTGAGAGTGTGTTCAGTTAAATTGTGATGTGAATGGGCATATTAATATATGATTGCTGGTTTTTGATCTTTCTTTTGTTGTTCAATTGTTATTATTTTTTACTTTCCTCATTATCATATTTAATTACATCAAAACAGACCAAAGTAGTGGCTAACATAATTTTATTAAATTCAGTTAATGTTATAATAATTTGAACCTTTATGGATTTTGGTACTCTTTGATGTGCCATCCGTGACAGAATACATGTCATGTAAGATAGTTAAACCGTTCAGTCTCTTTGGGTATTGTGCCGTTTCACTTTTCTATTTAAATACAGTCAGATATATTGATCTTCTCCATAAAAAATAATAGTCAGAAATGATATGCTTAAGACATAGGTAAACTGCTACTGTTTAGTTTATGTTGATTAGTCTAAACTTTCTATTTAACAATCTGTGTCTATTTGTTCAAATGCTTTGATCTTTAATTTCTGTAACTTTTGTTTCACAGAAATGTATCTTGATGATTGCCATGTAACTCTACAAGGAGTACCCTTTATTCTGGAGTTTGCAGATATTTGTAAAAGATATTAGTCTTTTTATTCTTATCTATCTTTGATCATGCATACCAGTTTGATTACATTATTTCATATGCCATCCACAGTTTTAAAGTTTGAACCAAAAGTTTGTTTTCCCTCTTTTTCAACGATATAAATTTCAGTTTTACACTCATTATCTGTCTTTCGGTTGATGTGTTATAATTTAGGCCAGTCGTGTGCATGACATGGTTTAATTTTAAATTTCTTTTTTTCTTCTTTTGGTTCAGAAAAGGGAATGACACAGCAGTGCAAGATTTTGAGACAATGTGAAATAACTTTAAAATATCTAAAATTAATTAAATGTTAAAAATCGAGTAATCTAAATTCCAGATCGTTACAGACTAATGCCAAACTTATGAGACTGTTAATGCTTAAATATTAGTTTATATGAACTTTATACAACCAGTTCTCTTGATTTTTTTTTAACTTTAATCAGTATTCAAGTGGCTAATGAACTGAGAACTAAAAATTTACATCTCTTTTTGAATTACATTGTTAAGCATTTATTCATTGGATACTATTTCTTATGTTATTCGTATTATTTCAATTCTGGGAAATAAATAACAAGTGAATACCACATACCTTCAAGATCTTATGCATTTATTCAATCTCATTTTTGTCCCTTTTAAATTCATCATTCAAAGCGACAACAGATTAATGTATGTTTGGAAAAGTCTGCGAATGACCAAAAGAATTGCATACCATGTAATAATTACGTTTGTATGCTTTTTCTTTTCCTGATGCAAAGCATAGACTACTAGAATACTATAGAATAATCCCTTTGACTTTTATCTTCACATATGTATATTATGTTGTGTTTGGCTGGTTTATATAGTACGCGTATTCTCCTTGATTCCTTGCCAACACTTCCCTTTCTCGCTAACTTCAATTTATCTGTCTTTAATATATATTAGTTAATCTGAATTTTATCTGCATGGTTAATGCTTTTACCTTTGCAGGCATCATATGTATTTTACTTTCTAATTCAACTGTTACGTTGTGAAAAAGACTTGCTTTCGTTGACTGAATTTGAAAAATATATGCAGTATATGTGTGACTTGATATCAATTTTATAGAATAACATGTAAATGTATCCATTCATATACCAAATTTTGTTACTTACAGTAATACAACAGTAATTACGAAGTTTTACTTATATATACTCAAAAAATGAATATTTTTTTCCAAACTTATTTTTCAACAATCAGAGGAAAACGCACGATTTATCATTTAATGTCAACATATTTCAATAGCATGTTCAAAATAATACCAAAATGAAGTCTCAATAAAAGATATGCAGTTAATCTCCACACATGGAAAATTGAAGGAAGAAATAATTTGACCAAAAGAAACATTGAATATGTGACTGCGTTATGCAGCAAATTATTGTAAAATAATGAAGTGAGAAGGCTATGTATAGATTCACTATTTATTTAGTACATCATTTACAAATTGTTAAGTTGCGTATCATTGTATATTGCTATCCACGATTTTAGTAGGATCTAACATCAATTTTTTATTTATTTTTGGATTCAGAATCTTATCTGATAAATACAACTACATAACATAGATGTTGATGTCATTTTTTTATTGTCGTTTCCCAAATATTTGGATTTTCGGTTGTATAGTACGTATCTTCCTGTTTTAATCCTCATATTACCGTTGCTTTATCTTATGAACTGGTTTTGTTCTGTCAGTGATTCTGAGTACAATACGTCATGTGAATTTGTCTATAATCCTTTCCCATAAATTTTTGAAACATTGTAAAATTTTAGTATTTCTATATTTCCATATCCTTTTTGCTGTTGATGTTTTTTCCACTCATTTCGATCCAAATGTAAATTTTAAACTTTATGGTAATTGAACAATAGATATTCCCTGAAAGGAACATGTCCTTACTTGACCCGCTATTCTTTTTTCATTGGATAAAACTTGACTGAGGCGTAGCCTAAAATAAATGTAATCTAAAATTGACAGCTGATGTAAAATATTTTTATTTTAAGCAATGCATTTTCTATATGGACAATCTCCAAGTCAGATTTGGTTTTCTCAATTTTAGAAAATTGAGAATGGTACTCTTCATAAGTGTATCATCTAACATACTATATGTAGTATAAAATGTAATTTTGGGTTCCTTTTAATTTGCAAGCATTTAATGCTATCTCAAATGCCATGCTCTTGCATGGCAACCAAGAAAGAAAGAAAATATGTATATCAAGATGCTGTATATTTTTTAATGCGGTGTTAAAAAAGGCAACTATACAAGATTTCAATCAAAGTATAAATGGATACTGCAAATTCTTTTGTATGAATTAAAATCAATGAATTTGTTTCATACTAAAGGCGGGATTCGATTTTAAATTTCAGTATGTATCAAATAAATGAATATTTTTCATCAATATAGTTTTTTTTTGAAAAAACCCTCTTAAAAGTCTCTTGGATTTTACTTTTTTAAAATTCTGTTTGGTGGTGGGTTGTATGCCTCATTTTAGTAGTATGCTTGGTTTTCTGATATATTTTATTCAACTACACGCTTAGCTATATTTATCTTTAATGTGAAATCTGCTTTGATTAATATAACGAGTAACTGATAAAACCAATCATAAATGATATATAAATACGAGTTTGAGTATGTGAGTAAATTTGACCTTTCAAAACATTTTTTGATTTAGTTCATTTTTGTATTTAATTATTGTTTGTTTCTCCCACGATTAACACAAAATATGGTTAGCTTGAAATTTGTGAGACCATACTTACTAAGTCGATTCTTAACCTTTTGACAATGATATATTATCGTCCTTAATATTTTGCAAACCTGATACACCATTGCCAAACATATTAGACAATGATAGATCATGGTTCCTAGATTGGGACACACAAGAATGCCTTAACTAGAATGCAAATATACCAATAATAAGGACTTGAGTAACTATTTACGTCAGCCATAGATCTGGGCCTAGGCATGGAGATAGACTTAGGTTAATTTTTTTGACAAACTATGGGAAAACGTGTTGGACAACTGTTGGACATAATTTTGTACCATCGGCGCCACTGGTGTTGAAAGTGAGCAAAACACTTGCAATGAATTCAATGAAGATGATTGTTAATTAAGTTAGAATAGTATCTTTTATTAATTTCCTCAACTAAAGTTATTAAGCCTATGTATTCTCATTCAAAGTCATTGTCGTTGCTATTTCAAAATTTTACTTCACATAATTCATATTTAAGAAAAACTACACCCTAACAGCATTTTTTGTCTACATATTCATGTTCAGTAGTTTAAATAATTAAGGTGTTTGATAAAAAAATCATTGCTAGACAGGAGAGTATGTTGCATTTGTGGTCGAGATCGATGTACTGGCTTGGGCGGGTGTTGTACCTACGGTTGAGGATAGTGTGGGCACGGCATGTAAAGTTGTAGTGGAGTTTGACCAGGTGATTATGGTTGAGGATATGACTAGGGCGGTGCCTGCATTGGTGCTTTGCATACTGCTAATACTGAGTGTATCATTGTTGTTGGTACGAATCATACCCAGGGTACTGCTATTGATAACGTTGCTAATACTGAATTTTTTGCTGTTGGTGTGACATTGCTCAGGTAGAGTAGCGGCATTTGGTGGAGTTGGAGCCACTAGGACCAGGAAAGCAATTTTAGTAGATACCCAAGCACTGTGAGTTGATGATGTGGCAACGCCATTGGCTTTGGTTGCAACTGCAACATTTTGAGCGGTTTGGGGTTGCATACCCTACAAGGAGCATGAGCTTGGTAATTATTTTCTAAGCTTAAGGGTAAGATTTTACTGCCTAAGTTACTAAAAATTTCAAATTATGATATGCATAAGCTAGAAAGCTATCATGCATTAAAACGTGTAACACATTTATGCATCCTAATAGTTTTTCACAACAACCTGTAAAGAACCATGAATTTATATACTTTTTTGTACACCCTACAATAGATACGACCACGATTAGTCTCAGCCATAAGGGTTAAAAATTTCAATTTAGGTAAAAATATTCACAGCTATGTAGAAAGCAGAAAGCTGTATCTAAGTATTTTTGTGTATCACTTTAATCTGCTTTCACAGGAAACAAAGAAAATAATGTATATCACAGCTATGAGGACTAATTTGTTGATTCTGAATTTCCCGCTGATTCGGTTACAAATGAACCTTTGAGTGAAACAGAATTGTAAGAAAATGGTACCAGAGTATCATGGAGAAAAGGGTCAAAAGGAACAAAACATGGAACCCAAAAATCTGAAGAAATTTCTGCTGAAACGGTGGGGGTGAAAGTGGAAAACCGTGCTTCAATTATTGGATCTACTGGAGAAGTGCAAAGCATAAAAGGTGAAAGTGCTTCTTCCTTTGAAGAAGGGCTAAGGGCCAAAAAGGCGTCCGTTGGAAGACCACTTAGGAAGGCAGTTGAAAAAATCTGTTCATACAAAGAAATCCCTGTTGATGAAGAAGTTGAGTTGAGTGTACAGTGCAGTATGTGTTGTCTTTCCCACATGTTATTGTTGTAGCATTTTGGTGCAAAATGCATTACAAACATCTTTTTCTTCTTTTCTTTGGTGCTACTACGAGGTGATGCATTGTAGAAGACAAGATGGAATTGCCATACATGTGAAGTTGGAATCGCCATACCATGTGTGGCGATTGTATTTTTTAAGAAGACTGTGTATGTGTAAAGAATGCCTTTTCTGTTTGATCAAAAAAAATAAAAATAAAAATAAAAATAAAAATCTGACAATCAATATTAAATTTGGTTCAACTTAATATGTTCAAATAATATAAATTTAAAAAATTCAATGATTGGTTTTACAACCCAGAAATATTATCTTATGCTAGGGAAAAGAAAACAATTGTATATGTTAATTGAAATTTAATATGTTGTATCCTTTTATACTACATTTACTATGTTGTATCCTTTTATACTACAGTTATAAAGTAACCATTTTTCTTAGGTTCACATTTGACACAAAGCTCAAGGATTAAGAAAAGAATTCAGTCTCTACTATTTGAATAATTAAGTGGAATTTGGAGCCTCTAATTTTATGGTAGGAAGAAAATTAAATCCAAAACATCAATCACGCCTTCAAAAAAAGCTCACCCCCAACCTTTACCTTATTCCGGCAATTTTGTGAACCATGCATGGTGGCTCTATAACTGAAATTGGTACATCCCAATGGAGACTGGATATTGTCATGTTTGTGTAACCTAATAAGTGGGTCAAGGATGAAAAATGATGTGCTCTTTTGCTTAACTGATCTGTGTGAATAAATTTAAATAATATATCATGTTGTTTTTTTCGTTTTCGAGGAGTACTACTTCGAAAGTTCATATTTCTTTAGATCCTACGTGGATTCTTATTAATCTTTAGCCAAAAGTCATGTGAAAGAATTTTACATATATGCATCATCACTTTTTCAATGTTTGGAACAAATACTTAAAAATTCATGCTCTTGTCACCATAAATCATATGGATGCTCCTATCATTGTCCTTTTTAATAGATTTGTTTTTTTAAAACTAGATCTCAAATTCTGAAACTATTTAAAATGAAACTCTACTTAAACACAAAATGATGACACAAAATTGAATACAACGAATCTTAAACAAACAAATCCAACAGTCCAAAATTCATGTTTCTACTTTTGTGTTTAATTTTGTGTCGCAATAGCCGTTCCATTATTAAAAGAACATTGGAATATAATTTCTTAACATTTTATAGTTCAATGAAGAATGATAAGTCTAAACATAAAGTAACGATTTTAGGTGCAAGTTAATATTTATATTGTTATAGTAAACTATATGCGGTATATTGTTAGTATTTACTATGATACTAAGTATACTGTTTAACTCTGACCTAATAAATTTGGATCATTTATTGAATACTTTCAATTTATTTTGACTATTCGATTAAATGTTACATATGCATGCATAACCAATACATTGTAAGTCTTACATATAAATGAAAATTGAATTTTTTTAAAGCTTGACTTAAAAGATTGTAAAAATATTTATAGCTTCAACTATAATCGTTGGCTCGCATTGAGATAAAAGGTTAAAAATCATTGTTAATCATATACTTGCTCAAAATATTTCAATAGTGTACCTTAACTGTCGAACTATAATTAAAAAAGTTATAAATATAATTCTAAACAAATGGTGATACAAAATTAGACACAATGAATCTTAAACAAACAAATCAAAATGTTAAAAATTTGTGTTTCTACTTTTGTGTTTAATTTTGCATCGCGATAGTCATTCCCTTATTAAAGGACCATTGGTTATAGTAACTGAATGATTAATAAATATAAAGTAATGATTGGTTATAGTTCAGTGAAGGAATGATAAATATAAACATAAAGTAATGATTTAGTTGCAAGTTAATATTTACATTATTATAGATAAACTAATGTCGTATACTGTTACTATTTACTATGATACTAAGTATAATGTTTAAGCTCGACTCTAATAGATTTGGATCACTAATCCGATACCTTTAAGTTATTTTGACTATTTGATTAAATGTTGCATATGCATGCATAACTAATACATTGTAAGTCTTACACATAAATAAAAATTGAACTTTTCTAAATCTTGATTTAAAAGGTTGTAAAAATATTTCATAACTTTAACTATAATCGTTCGCACGCATTGACGTAAAAGGTTTAAAATCATTGTTAATCATAGACTTATTCAAAATATTTCAACATTGTATCTTACATGTCGAAATGAATTTAAAAAAGTTATAAAAAAAAATTTACTTCACACACAACAACGATATGTGTAAAATACCATCATCACACAATACATTTTCTCCATTAAATCAACCAAGCAACTGCCCGTGTGCGTAGCACGGGCCACACACTAGTACATTAATAAAAGTTAGATCCAGAATTAACAAAATAAATAGTAGAAGGAGCAAAGAAGAACGAGAAAACTAATCTTTCCCAAATCTGTACTTAGGAGAATGTGAATAATGGGTGGTGGTGTAGGGTTCCATTTGTAGATACTAGAGTGAGCGGGAACTGTTAGATTTAAATAATAAAATCTAAATCATTCATCCTATTAAAACCAAAAAGAAATAACCTAGAAAACCCTAGCCGCCACCCATTTTTCTTCTCGAAGCGATCGGCCTCCCTTATATAAGTGTAGGACGTAAGGTAATTTAGAATTGGTAAGAAAATAGAACTCTAAAATATTTCTAACTCATAATCACCTGGTCCGTTTCTATGAGGTAAGACCATGACTACGCCATCGTCAGATTCTTTAGAGTTGAGGGCAAAGACACAAAGAAAATAGAAGGATGCTCGAATACTTCTCCTACTAAATCCTAATTATTAATTCCTATGACCATATAAACTTAGGCTTTGATACCATATGTAACAACCCGTATTTTTATAAGTATACATTTTGACAAAAATCAGAGTCTAAACCCATCCAAGCATAAATCGTGCTGATCTGGTACTTGCATTGAGAATGAGCATAATAAAAGTATTATAAAACTAACTCACAGTGGAAACAAAATGGGATAATAAGTATCTATCATAAAAACTACCTTAGATGTGAATCGCTTCATAAACATTAAACATAAGATAACAAGAACGAAAAACCAGACACGACCACTTCAACAAATCAGTTTCCCCTAAGGTTGACCAAAGAGTTGATATGAGGAGAGGATCAGAACTGTAAGTTCATGTGAGTAGAAAATATATAAGAATGTCCATATTATACAAATATATCCCATTTGGTTTCACCTAAATTATATGTCTAATACGGCTAGTGATTCTAACCTAACCTTGCACTATTACGCACAATGGTTAACTATCATACCTTATATAGCACTTTTCCATTAAACCCTAAGATAAAACCTTTTATGAATACGAATCCATTAAACCACCCACTACTAGTGGTATCCTAAAGCACTCTTCGGCACACTATCCCTAGCCACTCTCAGTTGGTGAAATCCCACCTCCAAATCCTTTTGGCAAAACACCTTCGCTTCGTGAAGCTGATCAAACAAGTCATCGATTCTCATCAATGGATACTTGTTGTAACGACCCGGGAAATTCGATGCTCGAATTTTGACACTAATACATCCTTTATATTCACGTGCCTAAATTCAAGTGCCGAAAACCAAGAAAGTTAGAAGAAAGAAGTTAGATGGAGAGAAAGAAGAAAGAAACAAAAGGTTGGAACAGAAGAAGAAGAACATAAACATATTAGAATCAGAAAAGACAAAAATCTCACGGTGGACAGAATAAAATATAACATGTCAATACTCTTTACACAAGAGAAAAATTGTACATATATATGCATTAATCATCAGAGTACACAATAAATAAGCATATACAGTCATAATTATCTGTCTGTATGATAATTGATAAATATAACATACATAGTGGTGATAAACTAATATGAGAAATACAAGAATATGCCTCGACTCCAACTCCTCTCTTGCAGCGCCAAACAAATCCTATGCCACCTGGAAATTATACTCGGTCTGACCCAAGCACATTTTAAGGGAAAGCAAAACTTCCCGGATCAGTCTAGAATACTTAACAGTGAGAAAACTCACAACGCAAACAACTTGCTTAATTTTAGAAATCTTTTTTCAAAGAATGGAACTCTCATAAGACGCGACCACACATAAACATGGCATGTGTTTTTCCTTTACGATGACCAAAACACATTCTAGGAAATCCCATGATATTATAATAATGTCTAAAATACAAATACTTATCAATTAAGACGAAATTGTTACTTTTAATAAATTATAGCATGCTAGATAAACAATTAAAACCATAAAAGGCTCGTATTGGAATTTGGATTTCCATACAATGATCGGGTACTGGGGCACCAGCCAAAATGATACACTTCTAGAAGATGTACCTGAGGACTACATGAACTTCTTACTCCGCAAGGATTGGAATCAGTAACCACATCGATGCACACATAAAAGGGCCGGTAATGAATCTTGAATGGTGGTTGTCATACCCTAATGGGTGCGATCCATATTGCCAGCTACCTTTTCCCTATGGTTTGGTCATTACCAATTGATGAGGCTAGAGGCTATGTTCTACCTTTCGTATGTGGCACACATTCATCTTTGGATGCCACATCCCCATTCCATCGATCACTAATCGACGTTCACAAAAATACAACCTCCAAACTCATATGTCTCAGAGAAGGGTGTTAAGCTTAGAGGAGTTGCCTTCTCTGCCACCAAACAGGTGTACGTTTGTAAAAATCAATGTATATGATCTAAGAAATGAAATGTCAGACATCCGTCCATATAAGTAAGGCTGTAAATCGGTTGAGCCGAACCGGATGGAGGTATGTTCAGTTTCTGTCCTAAACAAAATCGGACCAGACACGGATCGAACAGAATTTTTCTCATACAAATTTTGTTGCCCGAGTTCGTGTCCTGAATCAAACCGGTCAGACACGGACATGTGTTTTTCGTACATATACACAAACGGACCCGGTCAGACATGCCTATTTATATTGCATTTTATACATTTTACTAGACTTATTGGACAAACCGAAGGTACCTTTTTACTACATCCTATGGGGAAAATTCCTAGGATTAGTAAAAAGAAGTCCTTGCATTATACAGTACCCTAGAACATAGGGAATACTGCTACAAGTATAATCCTGGTTGCTTACCAGTGACATCAACAAAAAATCCCTTTTTTCTTATAGCCTACACCTTCAAAACATCCTAACCCACGCAAGCATACCTGCAAATTCAGTTTTGAATGCAAAGTCGGTTCGAAGTGGTTTTAGACATAATTCCAATCCCGGTTCCTTGAACCAACACGTTATACGTAAAAAGGGAATTTATTGATAGTCGATTATTTAACTATCAGTCTATAGTTTTATAGATAAGCACACTAGCAACACAGGCACTTTTAATTAAAATCATTCAAAAAAATCATTTCATCGAGTCTTAGAAATCAATTCCATATACTTATCTCAATGGTATAAGTATATTCAAAAATGTCTTGTTTTCATTACTTCAAAAATCATATCTATAAACTTATCATTTTGGAGTAAGCGTATTCCCAAAACCATATTATTTTCATTACTTTTGAAAATAGCGCTATATACTTAATCGAATAATATAAGTATATTTTGAAATCATATTAAGCTAAAACAATGTAATGGAATACATTGTTTGTTATAAATACCCAATAGTTTCAAAATACCCAATAGTTCTATTTAACTTATAAACTTCGCAGACTAAAGTTTATAGTATCATTCATGGAAATAAAAGTTTAATTCCAACGTCAATTCTCGTTTCAAACTATATCGTCTCTGAATTATAATGAAGTTGTTCAAGTTAGGGTATTTTATTTACCTCTCAATCCTTGACTCGATAACATTCTTATTTTCAAGATAAAACACAAAAACCCAATATTCAATAAATGTCGCTATCAATTCCATCTATCAACTTTAAATAGGGTTTAAAAACAATTTCCTACATTAGAAAATTTCATTCCCAAATATAACCATTTTTACTTAATTCATTGATTAAGTAAGATCATGCTAAAAATATATATTTTAGCATAAATTCTCTTTTATAAACTTTGTTTACAAAACTTTGATTCATTACAAAATCCTTTTATAAAACCCTTTATAGAATTTTCTTTTAAAAAGACTTATTTATAAACTTAGATTTGTTACAAAATCTTTTATAAATCCTTATCTGAACAAATCCTTTTATAAATCCTTATTTGAGCAAAACCTTTTAACTTCAGATTTCCTTCAATATACACCAGCTTAAAAACTTGGATTTATAAATAAAAATCCTTTTTATAAAGTCTTTATAAAATTCCCAATTAGAGTATTCTTTTAAACATGATTTCAACTTCTCTTACAAAACTTCAAGTCAAATCAAATCTTCTTCCATTTCAAATCAAATCACTTAAACTTATCTTGAAATTAAATTAAATCATTTTTATAAACTCTTTATGAATATTTAACTTTTCATAAATTTCAATAATAAAAACCAAAGGTCATTTTTACGTCATTATTACAAGTTAGATCAAAACTATTTATTAACTTGTTCAAAAACAATAAAAATCACTTATAAGCTTGCTTCATTTCAAAACTTGATTTTATAACTTCATAAAATTCAGTCATAATTTTTTTTTTATTTTTAACATTCAAAATCTCCAATACTTATTTATAAAACAACAATTTCGCTACATAAATCATTTTATTGTTTCCTTTATAAAATCCAACTATAAATACTGTTTTATTTATAAAACTTCCATTCTATATAACTAATATCTAATACAATTCAATTCTTACATTTTTTATAAAAATAATTTTACAACTTTAAAAATAGGTTAATTCGCCTTAAGACGAATCAAGGCCTTCAAAGTATAAAATTCATGAAATCTAGTGCCTATCAATTAACGAATATTTCTTATTGATTAATAACACAACAATGTAAAATTAAATTTAATAATCATCATCCAAATCAGATTTTAATGTTACTTTGGTTAGACAGTTCATATATGTATAATATGAAAGCAAGTAATATCCAAAACATTAAGGAATCTTATTGGACCCCTCCAATATGTCCCCCTACATCACGGCTCATATATCAGATTATATATGCATATAAATTTAATAATCTAATTGTAATGAACCGGTAGGAATTTGACGCTCGAATTTTGACAATAATACATAAACCCGTATTACTTTCCAAAACTCAAGTATTGAAAACACCAGATAGCTATAGGAAAGAAATTAGAGGGTGAAAAAGAAAGAAATATTAGAATAGAAGAAAATTGTGACGGCAAAGAATTTCGCTAGGTCCAAACCAGTCGCTAAACCGACCCTGACCGCTCGAAACGCCCTATCGTTTGAGAACACGACAAATCAGAACACAAACAGAAGAACATTTCATTGTATATTACAACAATGCATCAGAATACAAGAATATACAGAGTATAAATGAATATTACACATAAATATCAGAGATTTAAATTACATTTAAATACATTGCAGCGGAAAATAAGACAATACACAACTAGAAGAGATATACGGATACAAAGCTTTCCGGATATCGTTCCAGCTGTAAACCAGGATCCTGTGAATATAAATCTGCAAAACCAAAACTACTAGCTGCCCGTGTCAAAATAGGGGCACCCAGAGTTTAGGTCAAAAACAATAAACTTCAGGTCAGTCATGTGACTGGTGTGAGAACTAAAACAGTTATTAATCTTTATCTTTAAAGTTCGGTAAATCAAGGGACCACGTCGTATAACACGGAACGGGTTTCCTCCCAAGAATACCAGTGCATAAAACAACAGCGCAATGCTAAATAAAGAAAAATGAAGCTGTTATAAGACCCAGGTCCTATCACACAATGCAACGCAAGCCGGGGGATAGGGTTTTCCCTTATAACAGCCAAAGAATGCTTGATACTTTTAAAACAAATCATTTGATACTATTATAAGTGCATAGTGTATAAAACAACTTCAAATCATAAGTATCAATCATAGACGACATGAGCGTCCCATGCCACTATGTCGCCATATATAGGTTTACAAATAAAACCGCAAATGGCACGTATTTGGAAATTGGGTTTCCATCTATGAACCGAGGCAAAAGATAGTCCTCAACCGATTCGAGACGCTCTAGCCCGCCCCTCAGGATCAGAGCTCAAGTGACCCTTGGATCCTCAGGGCCAGTCCACCGATGTGGATTAAACTTAAACCCTGAACATGCGTTTCCCCGCCCTATGGGGCGTAAATAAGCCAACGAATGACTCCATCGGACCCGGATCGTCCGATCAAACCGAGGCGCCTCGCAACAGCAACAACCACATAAGTCAAACTCGTCAGGGCGTGTAAAACCACTGACGCCACTTCTAGCTAGAAAGAAACGCATGCCCTCCCTGATGTCCTCTCCCGTTTTTGGTTCATACCGGGTGTGAAACTCGCGAAGTAAACGTTACACAAAGCTACGCCACAAAGGCCTTGCTTTGATCATCACAACAAGACTTTGCTTTTCAACAGAAGCCTCGATCAATTGCCACTTAGGCATGCCACACAGGCAATTCACTCCATGCGTTTGATATCCATCAATATATAACCCCTGAGCTCGTACGTCTCAGAGAAGGGCGTTAAGCAAGAGAATAAATTCTCCGCCGCCAAACAGATATATATTTAATAGAGATCAATCACACGGACTAAAATCCAATGTCAGACACACAGTCCATTTACAAGTCCGTTCTGGGTCTGAACGAAACCGAAGGCACCTAGTACCCCGCATATCCATCAATCTCCAAGTACGTCTGGACGATCACTAACTGTTTCCATCTTCATGGGTGTACATCCCAATCAAGATCATCAGTAATTATCCAAACGACGTGAAGACTTCCGGTCTTCGACCACTGTCTTTATCTTCGACTTATCGTCGTATCAGTTATTCAGAATGGTATAAACCCGGTCTTTCCGAATAACTCGCGTATATTTTAAATAAGTGTTACACAAACACAACATATGCCTCATTCCAATTCATCAGTCACTAACCGTAAATTAATCAAGAGAATAATTCCCCAAATATTAACCCCGAAGGCCGAAACCAACATTAGATAAATATCCAGAAAACCATTCTGCTTAGCTAACCTACAGTTAGTTTCTAAATTTCACATTCATAGGGAAAGGTTCCCATTGATTTTATCCAAGATAAATTTCTTGAATTTATTCTTTAATCTATTTTTGAATATCAATTCAAACTAGTCGGGATTAGCGAACCTTACCGAAGTAATCATTTGTTTTAATTTCCCAATCCCAACCTATTCATCCCATGAAGTAAAACTGGTTATACTTCATATCTAACACCACGGTGTTATCGGTAAATTCAATTACCATTTTACGTTCAAATCTAATTAAAGATTTAACTATCGCCTGGAGCAAAACTGGTGGTACTCCATTTTCGATCTTTTCAATCTAATTAAAGATTCATTAAAACTCCACTTAGTTTTAATCTTTAACTGGGTTAAAGAATCAGTGTCATTTAAAACACAGTTCACGATAAACCCAAAATCACATTCATTAACTATCGGGTTAAAGAACGAGTGTTATTTAAAACACTGTCCACGATAAACCCAAAAATCAATATCAATTCAATTCCAATTAAATATTATTTAATTGGTACACTTCATTAAATCTAAATAAAAAGATTTAATCTTTTCTCAACTGGGTTCAAAAACAGTGTTAGTGAAGACACCATTCATGACAAACCCAAATCACATTTGATATTCAATACAAGGCTCTGAATAGAAAATATATCGGCTTATATTCAATATCAAATTCTACGACTAACAAATGTCGTATTGGAAATAACGATATAAATATATATCTTTCAAATTTCCATAACAACATCTGTATAATCACGAATTCCAACATCGAAATATTCCGAAGACAATTTCGATTCAAATCCACTCCAATGCAATCATTGGAAATCCTGGTTATTTTTAAAACCCTTTTCAAATTCAATTTATTTATTTAAAAATAAATAGAATTATAATTCTAGTTCAAAACTAGTTCATTTCGATAAAAATCTATTTTTATCTTTTCAAATATGGAGTTTTTCATCCCAATCTTCACAAATCATTTCTTATGATTTTTACACAAATTATTACTATTTTTAATAATTTTATCAAGGCCAGTACAGTCGATTTCCATCAACGGCCATCGAACTGCACTTACAGCGACCTTTTTCAAATTTGATTTGGACATAATTCCAAATCCAACCGTTAGATTTCAAATTTCTAATATTCGTTAGAAAGCTCTTTTCGATACGAACCCAACGGTTCCAGTTTCAGGAGAATCCGACGGTCGGATCTCCCGTAATATCCGTTCGAAGTCAATGGTCGAAATTCGCGAACTGCCGCGGCGCGGCGCGTTCCATTCAAGCCATTATATTATATATATAATATATATACTTCGTCGATTTCAATTCAAAACGTGCTTTATAAATCATTTTAAATTTATTTTCAAAACAGTTTCAACTTCATATTCAATTTCAAATCAAAATTGAATATTCCAATATAAATTCGTTTTAAATTCATTTCAAATTGATTTCAATTCAAATTGATTTCTAATTCAATTTCAGTTCGTTTTCAATTCAATTCAATTTCAATTCGAATTCATTTCTATTCCATTTCAATTCGAATTCATTTATATTCAATTTCAATTCGAATTCATTTATATTCAATTTCAATTCGAATTCATTTATATTCAATTTCAATTCGAATTCGTTTATATTCAATTTCAATTCGAATTTATTTATATTCAATTCTTTTCAAAATATCAGATTTTGAAATCACTTTTGATATTCATTATAAAATGAATAAAATCGATATAAACATCGTTCACGTCAAAATGGCGTCAATCTAATCAATACGGCTTCATATATTCCTATTTTCCAATATTCTATTTCAAATATTTCTCTTTTCAAATATTTCTATTTTAAAACTGGAATGAGGCCCAATCAATTACCATATAATGATAATTATATGGATTTTCTACAACACATGTATACATTAACAACGATGAATAATCAACCATCATCCAAAGTGCATTCTACACTGCATAAGCATCAAATATAAATATTCAACGCTTATAACAGCCTGTCAATCAATCGATCGACATACAACTAAACAATCGGGATTAGTGTACGTCAATTATCATCCCAATACCCGTGTGGGGTTTCAAGCAATCAAACACAGATCTTTATTTGTGCAGTTGGGCGATGTGTAAAATTTATCGTCCCAATCAATGTCCTTCAAATAGGTGTACATAAACAAACCGTCCGGTTTGTAAATGAATATTTATTTATTCACATTCAACTATTTTATTCAACCTATGAATATTCTATTCGGTTCATTTATTAAATAAAATGTTATCTTTATTTTTCTAACTTATTTTTAGAAAATTTTAGCGGCATAACTGCATGATACTAGAAACGGGACGAGGCCTAGCCCTATCCCCGGTCTAGTGAAGGCCCACGCCATTCACACATCAATCAAATCAATTTCATTTCACCAAACAATTCAATTCAAACCAAATCAACTAACTAATTTATGCAACCAAACAAACAAGTCCATGGTCTGTGGACGATTGTGTCGGGTGCTACTAAGCACCGTCTGCATCCTAGTATATATATATATATAACTAGAAAATGAAATTGGAATGTGAGAAATTCTCACCGAAAGCTATCCAATAATCTTGACTCTTCTTTGACAGAAATCTTCATCGTTATCGCATTTTTATCATCTTCGTTGCTGTAGCGACTACATATGTAAAAATCGAATTTTTACTTCGCTATTCAATATATAAAAATCGAATTTTTACTACGATGTTATATAGATAAAAATTATATTTTCAAAAATATAGATTTCGCCTTTATAAAAATAAAGATTATATTTTTAATGTACCACTAGTATAAAAATTATATTTTTATTTTAAAAACATCTTAATAACTAATCAAAATCAATTCTTGCCTTTAACCTGATAAAAATCTCGTCTTTAAACATGTAGAAAATCACTTCTCTCTAATGTTAAAAATCTCACCTTTTCAAATAGAAAGATTTCGCCTTTTCCAATATATCATTATAAAAATCACATTTTTATTTTTCTACACATATAAAGATGCTATTTTTAATATTCCTATCATGTAAAAATTATATTTTTAATACTTTAAAAATATAAAAATCATATTTCTACCACTTCTATATAGTAAAGATTATATTTTTAATACTTTAAAAATATAAAAATCATATTTTTATAATCGCTATATAGTGAAGACTATATTTTTAATACTTTAAAAATATAAAAATCATAT
Organism: Allium sativum; assembly: GCA_030737875.1. Lineage (NCBI taxonomy): Eukaryota > Viridiplantae > Streptophyta > Magnoliopsida > Asparagales > Amaryllidaceae > Allium > Allium sativum. Next base: position 385,782,261 of record CM060915.1, read on the forward strand.
TTTTAATCTTCACATCTAATAAAGATTCAATTTTTTTCGCTATTCAAATTATAAAAATCACATCTTTTATACACTAGAAGATCATAACTTCTATATTAAAACCAATCAGATTTTAAACCACGTTTAATTTTATATTAAAACCAATTTTAAACAGTGTTTATATCTAAATGAACCCTCACCTTAAGCTTAATCATCTTTACTGTAATACGCTGCTCAGAGGAACCCATCGTCGAACCCGACCCCTTGTTCATCGCACCTCCAGGAAGCCGCCAGAGTCGGATCCGCTTCCACCATGGTCTTCGCCCTCGAACGCTCCTCCAGCGCCTCCATGGGTGCAGCACTCGATGGCCTCCCCTTTTTGATACACAAGCTCGATTTGGGAGGCATGGGGCGTGCGGTTTTTGAAGAAGGAGAGGAGCAGGGCGTCGGGAGGTCCGGCGACTGGCGAATGGGGGGGGGGGGGAATCGAGGGTGGAGGGAGTTCGGCGAGGAGGCGCGGGTGTTGAGTTGGGGGACGACAGGTTTCCTCCGTCGATCGTTTTTTTTATTATAAAACTGAATCGAGAATGAGGGGGGGCAGAAGAAATAAAGGAGAGAAGGGAGGTTTTTATTTTTATTTTTAGGTATTTAATTATTTTATTTTCCACCAAAAAGCAACTTTTATTTTCGACCTCTAAACAAGGCCCACCGCCTGTCGTCCATAGCTAATTACCCTCATTCCGAACACAATGGGATATGTATCGTAGGCTGATTCGACTGTTTCGATCAGTTTTCATCAAAATCAACATATAACTCTATATATTGAATTTGAACGCGCATTTCAATTTACTGGGGCCACATACTAACTAGAAAAATTCCAGAAAAATATTTCTAGCTTCGTATTGACGATACGGTCCTAACAAAACTAGTTTCGTCGAATTCCGAGACCGTTGGAAAAATGGCCATTTTCCAGTCGATTAAAATCAACTGAAACTGGTCAAATGCGTTTTCCTTTGCCACACTCACATATTGATTCGAAAAATTATGAAATTTGGAACCTAGCAATAACTTTACATCACGGACCCAACAAAAGTGGTTTCGTCGAAATCCGAGGTCGTTTGCAAAATTTCCATTTTTAAGGGCCTGAATTCCATAGCGACTATTCAGAATTTTCAACTGGACATATCTTTTGATTCCCGCTATGAAATTTTGATTTTTCGGATTCGTTGGAAATATATTATCAATTAGATCCTATTGTTTCTGGTTTCACTAAAATCCGGATTGTTTTGCACCCGGTACATTAAATTGAAGTTTGAAATCGAATTATCGAACTACTGCGCCATTTTCAATTCCTTTTATAATTTAAAATAAATATTTATATTCTAACGACGATCTATATAAATATATTCGTTCGAATTCTATTCAAAATAAATTTCTCGTTGTTATTATTTAGAATAATCTATTTAAATGTTCAAAATTCGCTATAATTACCAAAATAAAAAATTTAAACTGGCCCAGATTTTCGGGTTGTTACAAAAATGAAGAACCAACACAACACTGAGTCTCACATCACAACGGAACAACATATAATATAGAAATAAATCCTTATTGCGAGTTTGAAAATATACTTACAATCATCAGAGTACATCAACACATCTGGGCAGTTATAATAATATGTCCTCATATACAACACACAACGGGTAATATAATATTATATGCATGAACTCTTCCAACTTGTCTCTCCATAGAATCCGATAATATGAACCTGTATAACTCGGTCTGAGCTGAGCATTGCAGATGCCATGATCAGTCTGGTGAACCAGCATGAGAAAACTCGCTAATTTTAAGGGTATCATCTAACTTGATTTTAAAGTTCAAATCCTTTCGATAAAAAAGGATAATCATAAGACCAAATCCACACATAAATACGAACGGTTTTTACCTTACGATGACCCAAAACATTTTTATATCATATCTTTTCTGATAATATAATAGTGTCTAAATCAAATACATAACCATCTAGCAGAACACTTTGCATCTCGTGCTCTACATATATAATATAAAATCAAAAATTGCGGGCTCTTATAGAAGATTGGATTCCGACAATGACAAGGTATGGAACCACCTTCTGATAGCGTATCTCTAGAGAGGAATACAGTTGGTTCAACAAGAACATCTTGCAACCCGGCCAGACATGACCGATCACTCAATTTCTTTGAGTATGTCGAATATATTGTAACCCTACGGCTTTTTGTTGCGACCACCGTAACTCCTGGAAGATACAGAAATGAAAGAAGAATAAATATGAATTTTCTCTAAATGGTGACAATAGACCCTAATTGGGATCCACTAGAATATCTGGCCACCATTCACTTTGAATGTCACATCGTCGGATCCACTAGAAAATCACGAATTGACATCCAATAAAATACACTGGTTGTTAAGCGGAAGAAGTTTCCTTCTTTGCCACCAAACTTGATACGTTTGAAGAAATCGCCGTACGTGAACCCTTTGGAAATATTCTGTCTAACATCCATCCATTCAAGTCATCCAAGTACATGGTGAACCAAAGGCACCCTCCTACCACCTCCTTGGAATCACCCTATGGATCAGTAGCGAGTAGTCCTTGCAATCCGCCGATTTCATTCACAACAAAATCACTAACAATTTTTTTTTGGTTGCAAAGTAGAGAAATTCAACAAATGGCCCTTCCGTTCATGAAGATCCACGGTCTTCGACTGCTCCGTCTCCCATAATTTTGTATTTGATGGTACGGAATGGTTTTCAAACATAAATTTGGTCCTGGTCTTTCCGTACCAACAACCACATAAGCCAGATTTGATAGTTGGTTATTTAACTTTCAAATAAACATCCATTCATTCGTAAAGAAAAATGAATTCACTGATTCAATACCCAACATCATTTAACCTCTTTAATTAACTAACCATTAATTAAATATTAAAACTTCTAATTCTTACTACATTCAGAAAACATTTCCTTTTTCTTATTCAATATAAGAACATTCAGTTTTCATTTCACTTCCACTTCATTAGCTTCCCATTGTAAATTGGTAAGTGAATAAACCTCTAAGTACCAACCTCGTAGGCCGATACCAACATTAGATTGATACCTCTAAACTTACTCTACGCAACCATTGTATAACAAAATCTAATTTCTTAAAACCTACCTCATATTCCTTTTACCATTTTTAAAACAATTGTTATTGTAATCTCACAAATCGTTTCCAATTTTATTTTATATATCATTTCATAAATTTTAACTAAGATAGTCCAACTTAACCTATGTACCAATATTATATAATACATTTTATTTCAAAAACCCTTTACCTTTTATTTCAAAAATTCTTAACCTTATATAAAATCGTTATCCATTCATTTATATTTTCCTTTACCACCTTCCCAAAACAATCCTCTTAACATTTAAAAAAAAATGTTATAAAATTTCAACTTAATCGATATCCATTTACCAAACCAATTTAAAATATCGGCTTTATATCCAATATTGAATATTGGTTTCACATTTTTAAATTCCACGCCTATACCGACATTCTATTTCCAAATACATTTATTTGCTAATCTCATTCACGAATTCCTTTTTAATCACATTTCGTATTTTTAAAACAACATTTGCAAAATGTTCATTGTTTAGTTAAAATTCACTTTTCCTCTTTTAAACCAATTCTCGAATATTCACGATTCCATTAAACCACTCAACACTTTAAAATCTTATAAAATCCTTTATGTTGCTTTAATGCCCTAAACACGACCATTTTACTTAAATCCATTAGTATAACTAGTTATATAACATTTAATCATTTATTTAATAATATTCTGGAGTTTCCATTATTTATAATTTAATTGATTATAGAAACGTAAATAAAAGCTTCGACGTTTATTTTCAAAACAACTTATATATTTCAAATCCTTATATAATTATAATTTTTTGAACATTCAGAATTGATTTAATATCGATTCCAACATCTTATATTTTATCAACGGTACTAAAGAGGAAAATATCTGTTGAAGTACCAAACCATGAAATATTAACTCATTTCATATTTAAATCACACACATTTAATAATACTGATAAACGTTATCAATATTGGCGAGGAATCATGTTGGATTCCTCCAACCTGTCAATCCCTACATTACAATTTCATATTACAATATAATAAAATTCAACTACTGGAAAAGAATACAGTTGGATCGCTCCAACATGTTATTTCCTACATCCAACTGGTTACCTCAAATAAATCATCCAATTTAAATTTTTTTAGTAAATAACGACTATTTAACACCAATCAATTTATTTAACATAAACAAAACAAGTCAAACAATCCAAGAAATTCATGAAATTAAACATGTTACATTATAAACGTGACCAACATGGTAAGTTACCTCAATCAGCCCCAATCATTAGAATAACGATTTGGTTTTCAATTAAATTAAATGAACATTTAATTTAGTTGGTTCAATCAATATATATAAATATCATTCAGTAATCATCAAACAATAAACAACCATGGCACACAAATATTAAACCCAGCTTATATATAAAATATAAGTTGGACAACTGAGTGATTTATACCCACTTTGATTTTTGTTCATCGTTAAAGCTATTCATTTTCAGTTGAATTAAATAGTCGTTTAACTTAACCAGAAATTCATGTTATCTCTATCTCTATTTAAATTAGTTCCATGATGCTGAGCTCGTCGCCACATTTGCGAATAACCGGTTTCATTTCATTTTGTAAACATACGAATGAGTTATTAACATTTATGTTAATATAAATTTAATTTAACTAATTTATTCCTAAATAATAGTTTATTATTAACTAGCTGCATTGTTTATCTTTACTAAGGACGAACTAATTTCTAATTCGCGGTAAAAACACGGACTCGACAAATTTACTTCCCCACATCGTTCAACAACCATCATGTTCAAAATGTATACCCCACATCTTTGGTTTGCCCTTCAAAATACCCAAGATGCTTTTCTTTCTTGTTCTCAAACAAACCAGCCACCCAAACTTTTATTTGAATTAAAAACGGGCCGATCCAATTTCTTTTGGAAAATGAGAAAACGGACCAACCCTACTACTTAATTACTTATTGTTTTTAACATACCCGATTATTACATCTTCCACATATTTGTTTTCCTGCTACAGATCGATACAAATTATCCCCCTTCAACATCAATTGCGCCGACCACCACCAAAAACCGGATCTGAAACGACCCGAAATCTAACATCGAAATGTTCCAAAGACAATTTCGATTCAAATACATTCCAATTCAATTATTGGAAATTCAGGTTACTTTTAAAACCATTTCGAATCCACTTTATTTATTTTAAAAATAAATAGAATTATAATTCTAGTTCAAAACTAGTTTATTTCGATAAAAAACTATTTTTATCTTTTCAAATATGGAATTTTTCATTCCAATTCATCACAAATCATTTCTTATGATTTCACACAAATTATTGATATTTTTAATAATTTTATCAAGGCCCGTACAGTCGATTTCCATCAACGGCCATCGAACTGCACTTACAACGACCTTTTCCCAATTTGATTTGGACATAATTCCAAATCCAACCGTTATATTTCTAATTTCTAATATTCATTAGAAAGCTCTTTTCGATATGAACCCAACAGTTCTAGATTTAGGAGAATCCGACGGTCGGATCTCCCGTAATATCCATTCGAAGTCAATGGCCGAAATTCGCGAACTGCCACGACGCGGCGCGTTCTATTGAGGCCATTCTATATATGTAGTATATATATTATACATTTCGTCGATTTCCTTTTAAAACGGATTTTATAAATTGTTTTAAATTCGTTTTCGAAATGATTTCAACTTCATATTCAATTTCCAATCAAAATTGAATATTCCACATCATCGATATACAAGTGATAATATTTTCAAAACGTTATTTTTGAAATCACTTTCTTTTCTATATTCATTATAAAAATGAATAAAATCGATATAAATATCGTTCACTCAAAATGGCGTCAATCTAACCAACACGGCTTTATATATTTCAATAACTTCGTTATTCTATTCAACAAATGAATATTTTCTTCAACACAATGAATATTTATTCTTCTATTCAACACATGAATATTTATTTTTCTATTCAACACATGAATTTATATTTCTATTCAACACACGAAGTTATATTTCTATTCAACACATGAATATTTCTTATTTTATAAACTGGAATGAGGCCCTATCACTTACTATATAATGTTAATTATATGGATTTTCTACAACACATGTATATAACAACAACAATAAATCATCAACCATCATCCAGAGTGCACCACACAACTGCATAAGCATTAAATATAAATAATTAACGCTTACACAGTCTGTCAACCCATCGATTGACATACAACTAAACAATCGGGATTAGTGTACATCAAATATCATCCCAATACCCGTGTGGGGTTTCAAATCAACAAACACAGATTTTATTTGTGCAGTTGGGCGATGTGTAAAATTTATCGTCCCAATCAATATCAGTCAAATCAGTGAATATAAACAAATCGTCCGATTTATTTATTACTATTTATTTTATATACACGTTAAAAATCATATTTTTAACTATAAAATATTTTCCACTATAAAATATTTTATTTCATTCCACATCACACAATCAAATTTCATAACATAGCAACCAAACAAACAAGTCATCCATGGTCTGTGGACGATGGGTGTCGGGTGCTACTAAGCATCGTCTGCATCCTAGTATATATTTTAACTAGAAAATAAATTAAAAGTGAGGAGTTCTCACCGAATAGCTAAACCAAACGTCACGACTCTTCATATATAGAAAATCTTCGTCGTGTTCGCCTTTCGTCACTTTCATTGCTCGTATTCACTACATATATAAAAATCACATTTTTATATTGTTGCTATGCATATATAATTCACATTTTGATATATAATGATCATATGTTTATTTCTCTGCTACATATGTAAAAAAATTACTCCTTTACACCGCTACTTTCATGATAAAAATTATATTTTTACATTTCTACTTCATATATAAAGATCGAATTTTTATATCATCGCTATAGAAATCACATTTTTATTTCTACATATATATAATAAAAAATCAAATTTTTATTTCGCTACATCATTATAAAAATCGATTTTTTCATGCTATAAAAATATAATCTCTTATCTATAAAAATATAATCTTTTCCAATTAAAAAATCTAATCTTTACTACTTCAAAGATCTAATCTTTATCTACTTAAAAGTATAAACCTTCATACATTTAAAATTTAAACTAAAAACTCACTGATCTAGATCGATGGAGGGGTCAGAAGCGGTAGGGAGGCGCTGGTGGTGACCAATAGTGATGGCGGCGGGATTAAATGGCGGAGCTAGGGTTGTGGTGGTTCGATTTGAGGGTGTGGCTTTAAATTAGAAGAGGAGAGCGAAGTGGGGGGGGTCTGAGGAGGGGATGGGTTGGTCAGAGTCGATGAGGAGGAAGCGGCGCGTTAGAGGAAGGGTGGCGCGGTGGGTAGTAGAGGCGCGATGGAGGTTTTCGAGGGCGTCGAACTGGGTTTTGCGCGAGGGGATGAGAAGGGAAGGCGGAGGGTAGCTGACGCGAGGTCGGAACGGGGTGCGCGAGCTGGTGGCGAGGGGGCGGACGTCGGTGTGGATCTGAGGATGATCGATGAGTTTTTTTTCTCTAAATGAAACGATGTGGAAGAGAAAGGTTTGGGGGCAGGGGTTTTAAGTGAAAAAGTTTTGTATTATTTTATTTTATTCATTTTATTTCATAAAGCAACTTTTTTATTTCGAACTCAAAATCGAACTCACCGACTGTCATCCATAGCTAATTGCCCCCATTCCGAACACAATGGGATATGTATCGTAAGTGATTCGATCGTTTCAATCAGTTTTCGTTTAGATTAAAATTTAAATCTATATATTCAATTTTAAACGTACATTTCAATTTTCCGGGGCCACATACTGACTCTATAAATTCAAGAAATATATTTTCTGGCTTCGTATTGATGATACGGTCCTAACAAATCTAAATTCATCCAATTCGGAGACTGTCTGAAAAATGGTCATTTTCCAGTCGATTAAAATCAACTAAAACTGGTCAAATGCGTTTTCCTTTGCCACGCTCACATATTGATTCAGAAAATAATGAATTTTGAAACCTAACAATAACTTGACATCATGGATCTAACAAAAGTGGTTTCGTCGAAAACCGAGGTCGTTTGCAAAATTTTCATTTTTAAGGGCCAGAATTCCATAGTGACTATTCTGAAATTTCAACTGGACGTTACTTTTGATTCCCGCTATGAAATTTCATTTTTTCGGATTCGTTGGAAAGATATTCTCCATTAGATTCTAATATTTTTGGTTTTTCTAAAATCTGGTTTATTTTGAAACCTGCACATTCATTTGAACTTTGAAATCGAATTTTCAAACTACCGCGCCATTTTCAATTCCTTTTATAATTAAAATAAAATATTTATATTCAAATGACGATCTGTATAAATATATACATTCTAATTCTATTCAAAATAAATTTCTCGTTGTTATTATTTAAAATAATTCATTTTAAATATTCAAAATTCACTAAAATTGCCAAAATAAAAATTTTAAATTGACTCAGATTTCCGGGTTATTACAATCTCCCCCACTTAAAACTTTTCGTCCCCGAAAAGGAACGAAGCCGAAAGTTATTTTACAAACCAACTCAACTTTCAGTATTTTCATTATGGCTTAATTTCTTCAACCTTTCACTTTCTAAAAACTTTTCATGTTTTTCAAAAATTTGGCTAACACCCTAAATTTTTGAAAAAATTCGCCATAACCTCCCCTACATCGGGGACTTCGGGATATTTCAAATAGCCTCCCATGGCCCTCATCAATCCAAAAAGAAAAAGAAACAGCCAAGCGGCTAGCCAATCGGCTCATAAAATCATCCAAACCCAAAGAAATACAATAGACATGTACCTATTTGTCGGGCAAACAATTTTATTCTTCTGCTCTAGCCTCCTTGCTATGACCTGTTCAATGTAAGTACATGTATATGCATGCAAATGCGAAAAATCTTGAATACAACTCACTATTTGATTCAATTTGGCTAAAGGTTCAACATTTAATTAATCAAACAATAATCAAACAACAAATCCAGCAATCAATTAGTTGATTATCTTTTCAAATTCATAATTTTGATACATAGTCAAAACTCACATTTTTGGTGTCAAGTCACAACAATAAGCCCTATCGAATTTTGGTTCTCACACCAGTCTATGGAAATATATAAATATCACACTTTCGAAACTCGAATACCAATTCTGATGATGTTCGAACTATAGCAATCATCAGAACCATCTCCGGGCGACTAGAGTGTGATTCTATATCTATCCAGTATATTAAAATTTCGTACACACGTGGATCAGACGTATATACAAAATCTTTATATAATTGATTGTCCAAATCAATATAAAATAAATAATCAACGAATAATTGATTAAAAATTTCAAAACAAAATTTGTTTTCATTTTAAAAATATACTCTTCATGCTCGTTCTAGGATACTACTGATCCCATCTCTAATGAGTCATTCTTTTTGGATATTACTAATCCAATCTCTGATGAGTTCTTTCGTATGGTTCTAACGGGTCTTATTCTCCAAGCTTTGTAAACCAAAGCTCTGATACCAAGCTGAAACATTCTGAAATCCAATATCGAAATATTCCAAAGACAATTTCGATTCAAATCCATTCCAATTCAATTATTGGAAATTCAGGTTACTTTTAAAACCATTTCAAATCCACTTTATTTATTTTAAAAATAAATAGAATTATAATTCTAGTTCAAAACTAGTTTATTTCGATAAAAAACTATTTTTATCTTTTCAAATATGGAATTTTTCATTCCAATTCATCACAAATCATTTCTTATGATTTCACACAAATTATTGATATTTTTATTAATTTTATCAAGGCCCGTACAGTCGATTTCCATCAACGGCCATCGAACTGCACTTGCAGCGACCTTTTCCCAATTTTATTTGGACATAATTCCAAATCCAACCATTTGATTTCTAATTTCTAATATTCATAAGAAATCTCTCTTCTATACAAACCCAATGGTTCCGGTTTTAGGAGAATCCGACGGTCGGATCTCCCGTAATATCCATTCGAAGTCAATGGTTGAAATTCGCGAACTGCCGTGGCGCGGCGTGTTCTATTCAGGCCATTCTATATATATATATAATATATTATTTATTTCGTCGATTTCCTTTTAAAATGTATTTTATAAAAAAATTTAAATTCGTTTTCGAAATGATTTCAACTTCATATTCAATTTCCAATCAAAATTGAATATTCCACATCATCGATATACAAGTGATAATATTTTCAAAACGTTATATTTTGAAATCACTTTCTTTTCTATATTCATTATAAAAATGAATAAAATCGATATAAATATCGTTCACTCAAAATGTCGTCAATCTAACCAACACGACTTTATATATTTCAATAACTTCGTTATTCTATTCAACAAATGAATATCTTCTTCAACACATGAATATTTATTTTTCTATTCAACACATGAATATTTATTTTTCCATTCAACACATGAATTTATATTTCTATTCAACACATGAATTTATCTATTCAACACATGAATTTATATTTCTATTCAACACATGAATATTTCTTATTTTCCAAACTGGAATGAGGCCCAATCACTTACCATATAATGTTAATTATATGGATTTTCTACAACACATGTATATAACAACAACGATAAATCATCAACCATCATCCAGAGTGCATCACACAACTGCATAAGCATTAAATATAAATAATTAACGCTTACACAGTCTGTCAACCCATCGATTGACATACAACTAAACAATCGGGATTAGTGTACGTCAAATATCATCCCAATACCCGTGTGGGGTTTCAAATCAACAAACACAGATTTTATTTGTGTAGTTGGGCGATGTGTAAAATTTATCGTCCCAATCAATATCAGTCAAATCAGTGTATATAAACAAATCGTTCAATTTATTTATTACTATTTATTTTATATACACGTTAAAAATCATATTTTTAACTATAAAATATTTTCCACTATAAAATATTTTATTTCATTCCACATCACACAATCAAATTTCAAAACATAGCAACCAAACAAACAAGTCATCCATGGTCCGTGGACGACGGGTGTCGGGTGCTACTAAGCACCGTCTGCATCCTAGTACATGTTTCAACTAGAAAATAAATTAAAAGTGAGGCGTTCTCACCGACTAGCTAGACCTAATGTCACGACTGTTCATATATAGAAAATCTTCGCCGTGCTCGCCTTTTGTCACTTTCATTGCTCGTATTCACTACATATATAAAAAATCACATTTTTATATTGTTTCTATGCATATAAAAATCACATTTTGATATATAAAGATCGTATGTTTATATCTCTGCTACATATGTAAAAAATCACTCCTTTACACTTCTACTTCCATGATAAAAATTATATTTTTACATTTCTACTTCATATATAAAGATCGAATTTTTATATCGTCGCTATAAAAATCACATTTTTATTTCTACATATATATAATAAAAAATCAGATTTTTATTTCGCTACATCATTATAAAAATCAAAATTTTCATGCTATAAAAATATAATCTCTTATCTATAAAAATATAATCTTTTCCAATTTAAAAATCTAATCTTTACTACTTCAAAGATCTAATCTTTATCTACCTAAAAATCTAAACCTTCATACATTTAAAATTTAAACCAAAAACTCACTGATCTAGATCGATGGAGGGGTCAGAGGCGGTAGGGAGGCGCTGGTGGTGACCAATAGTGATGGCGGCGGGATTAAATGGCGGAGCTAGGGTTGTGGTAGTTCGATTTGAGGGTGTGGCTTTAAATCAGAAGAGGAGAGCGAAGAGGGGGGTCTGAGGAGGGGATGGGTTGGTCGGAGTCGACGAGGAGGAGGCGACATGTTAGAGGAAGGGTGGCGCAGTGGGTAGCAGAGGCGTGGTGGCGGTTTTCGAGGGCGTCGATATGGGTTTTGCGCGAGGGGATGAGAAGGGAAGGGGGAGGGTGGCTGACGCGAAGTCGGAACGGGGCGCGCAAGCTGGTGGCGAAGGGGCGGACGTCGACTTGGATCTGAGGATGATCATCGAGTTTTTTTTCTCTGAATGAAACGGTGTGGAAGAGAAATGTTTGGGGGAAACGGGTTTAAGTGAAAAAGTTTTATATTATTTTATTTTATTCCGTAAAGCAACTTTTTATTTCAAACTCAAAATCGAACCCACCGACTGTCGTCCATAGCTAATTACCCACATTCCGAACACAATGGGATATGTGTCGTAAGCTGATTCGATCGTTTCAATCAGTTTTTGTTTAAATTAAAATTTAAATCTATATATTCAATTTTAAATGTACATTTCAATTTACCAGGGCCACATACTGACTTTATAAATTCCAGAAAAATGTTTTTTTGGCTTCGTATTGACGATACGGTCCTAACAAAACTAATTTCATCCAATTCGGAGACCGTCTGAAAATGGGCCATTTTCCAGTCGATTAAAATCAACTAAAACTGGTCAAACGCGTTTTCCTTTGCCACGCTCACATATTGATTTAGAAAATTACGAATTTTGAAACCTAACAATAACTTGACATCACAGATCCAACAAAAGTGGTTTCGTCGAAAACCGAGGTCGTTTGCAAAATTTCCATTTTTAAGGGCTAAAATTTCATAGCGACTATTCTGAAATTTCAACTGGACGTAACTTTTGATTCCCGCTGTGAAATTTCAATTTTTCGGATTCGTTGGAATGATATTCTTCATTAGATTCTAATATTTTTGGTTTCGCTAAAATCCGGTTTATTTTTATTCCTGCACATTCATTTGAACTTTGAAATCGAATTTTCGAACTACCGTGCCATTTTCAATTCCTTTTATAATTAAAATAAAATATTTATATTTAAACGATGATCTATATAAATATATACGTTCTAATTCTATTCAAAATAAATTTCTCGTCGTTATTATTTAAAATAATTCATTTTAAATATTCAAAATTCACTAAAATTGCCAAAATAAAAATTTTAAATTGGCTTAAATTTTCGGGTTATTAAAGGATCAAAATCCTTCATCGCTAGGACATGCGTTGTCCCCCACTTGACCTAAGTTAGTAATTTCATACCACCAGGTTACACCGCTCACTAGAAAACTCCCCTCGAACGTCAACGCTTTCGAGCTCGCCAGTCGCCGCAACAGATTGCAAGAGGTGATCGCCGTCGTTGGTTTTCGAGATCTCGGTGAGAGGAAGAAGTTCATAGTTACGATTTTTTAGAATTAATGTGTGGATTTGGAGATACATGGAGAAGAAGGCCACGACATTTCAGTCGCTCATTGTTGAGATGGCGATTCCATTTTTCCGTTGACCATGCAAGTTTAATATTGACTAAAAACCTAGGGTTAAGTTAATATATATAGATGAGGAAAACCAGGATAAGCTCTAAGTTCTATCACTGAACATAGGCCATGTGCGTTGGTTTTTTAGAAGGTAGGGTGGCCGTGTAAACGAAAAGGAATGGTGAAAGAAAAATAGTTTACTTTTTAGAGTTTCCATGTGGGTATATGATTAGAAGAGAAGAAAGGCGGCTGTGTTTATACCCTATTTAGGTTGCTTAAGCATTAAATTTATATTTATATTTATTTTAATGCGATTTTTTAATTCTACTACATATTACGGTTAACCGTTATATTTGTACCACCAAAAGTGGGCCCCAACCACAATGAAAATGAACATTCCATTACATTTTAATATTTCAGACTGAAATAAATTTCATTGAAATCCGACTATGTTTGCATTAACAACTTTATTTTGATTTTAACTGTTTAATCGTTTCACGTTTAAATTGAGCATGCTTACAAAACAACTCCGGTAGGCTCCAAACTAGAAACCTAGCAATAACTAGTTGTACGTTTTCCAATAATATTTGTTTCATCGGAAACAGAGATCATTTGGAAATAGCTATTTCCAACTCTTATATAACATCGATAAAATAAAATCCAATACAATTCTATTTAAAAAAAATTACTGTTATCGTATATCTCCATATGAAATAATGTACAGGTTCGAAATAAACCAATCTAGATTTTAAACTCCACATTTAAAATTCCAGGTTAAACGATATTCAAATTTATATAAAACCCATAATATTTTATTTAATAAATGTTGTCGTTTATTAACGAATTCCATAGCGACTATTCGGAAATTGAAACTGGACATAACTAATAATCTATAACACGAAATCTAGATTTTTTTCTCTTTCATTAGAAAATAGTAATCAAATAGATTCAAATGTTTCTTGTTTCTCAAAATTCTGACTTAAAATGGATTTTGTATATTCAGTTGAAATTTAAATTGTAAATTATGAGCTACCATGACATTACGAGCTCGATTATAATTAAATATAAATTTAACATTTAAACTTCGTTTAATGAATGAATTTAATATTAAAATTCGGGATGTTACATTCCTCCTCCCTTAAAAGAATTTCGTCCTCAAAATTGCTAAGGTGAGAAAAATTATACAACCCATTAATCTTTTTAAAATCCAATTTACTTTAAATCGAAAGCCAATTCATTATTTGTAACGAACATGGATTTTCGGCCCAGAAAATTGACATAAATACATTTCCCGTACCTCATGCCGACCTTCCTAACATCGAAACACCAAAACGTTATTAGAAAGAATTTAGAGGGTGAGATAAGAAAGAAATATTAGAATAGAAGAAGAAGAAGAACCAACACAACACAGAGTCTCACATCGCAGCGAAACGAAATATAATACAAAAATAAATCTTTATTGAGAGCTTTTAAAAATACATACAATATCAGAGTACATCACACATTTGGACAGTGATCATAACCTGTCCTCATATACCATCACACAGCGGAATAAATACTAGATACAATACGTCTGAACACCTCCAGCTCGTCTCTGGATATCGCAGCATCCAATAACCTGAACCTGTACAACCCGGTCTAACCCGAGTATTTACAAAACACTGGGTCAGTCTGGTGAACCAGAGTGAGAAAAACTCGCACAGTATTAAGGGGGATCATCCAACTTAATTTTAAATTTAAAAAATATTTTCGAAATAAAAGGATAATCGTAAGACCAAATCCACACATAAATATGGATGGTTTTTACCTTATGATAACCCAAAACATTTTTGAAATCGGTATCTTTTCGGATATTATAATAATGTCCAAATACAAGTAAATATCAATCTAGCGGAACGCTTGTGTTAGACCAAAAAGTGGTTCTAACACCCAAATTGACTAAAAGTAGAATAAAATAAGATCAAAAGTAAAATGAACACACAGGATTTATAGTGGTTCGGCGAAGAAATTCCTATGTCCACTTGTCTTTCACTATTTTCAATGATGTAGTTACAATTACAATGAAATATTCACTGAATTTCTCTCACAACTCAATTATATTCACTCAATTGTCTAAAAACAAATAATGAAAGAAGATTTGGATTTTCCGGGAGTGCTGAAATTCGGGTTATGAAGGTGGTTGAACTCTCAAAGTGCCAGAAAAAAGATCCTTTTCTTTGTCTCCAGATATTGTATTTATAGGTGAAAATTCGCTCAGAACCCGATCCGGATCGGAGCCACGTGTCATCCATCCCATTAGCCTCGGGTTCGGATAGATTTCTGTGTTGACAACGCACCAGAACCGTGGACGTTGTGGGTAGGAACTGGTCATAGCCGCTCCGAATAACTTGGCGATCATGCAGGAGAATGACGTGGAAGATGGGTTCGGATTGGGGGAGTGTGCACAAGGGGTTCGGATCAGCGTCTCCGATCCGACCCGGATTAACTTAGGACCAATTCTCTCTTCTTTTTACTCTGCTCCGCTCCGTTCCGATCTATCTCTGTAGCAATTGGGAGGCTTTCCGATCCAACTGGAAATAGGTTGCCCTCCGACCCGAACAGCTGTGCCTCTTTGATTCCAACAGCAATAGTTCACCGATCTGAACAGCAAAATTTATCCGATCCGAGCCGCTACATTGCTTCGATCCGACCCGTTTCATTGCTTTCCAAGTTCTTCAATATTTCACATCTTGACTTTGTGTTGCCCAGTTCACAAAGTGGGCTAACATTTTGCCCCCTCAGAGGATGCTTCTGTTGGAGACGGAGCATGCGTTGACCATCATTGCACAGCGCCTTTCGAGGGAAATTTTCTTTTGATTTTCCGTGTGTTTTCATCTTTTTCTTCAAATTTCAATTTAATTCGTTGCTGAGCTAAAGAACGCGGTTCGGTTCGGATTCCGATTCGAACAGACCCCTTCTCCTTTTTATTTTTCACTGGACTATTGGGCCAATCTTTGCTTCTGGACTGTCCATCCGATCCGAACGGGGGTTCTTCTACTGGGCTTCCGATCCGAATGGGGAGACGAATGGACACTCTACTCCTCTATATAAGCTGAGTCTTCTTCCTTCTCTCACTTTTACTGTTTTACTCCCCAAGTTCTGCAAAGCGAGAAAAAACTTGATTCGTGAAACATCAAAATTCCTTTTAATTCTTGAAGTAATTACACCGGTAGGTTATAAAACTTTGAACAATTCCTTCTTTAATTATTCTCGATTCGGATTCGTAGATGATTAGGATGATTTGAGTATGAAACTCTAATGACCTTGCCACCGTGACCCCCCCTCGTCATCGTCGCCAGTAGACTCGTTGCCATCTCGAGGTTGGAACGAAGGAGATTAGAATCCGTTGTTGAGTGCGCCAGCGCATGATTGCTTGGCTTTGATTCGAGTGACTGGCACGAAACTGGCCTTGGCGTCGGTTAGGGAAGAAAGAGGGTGAAGGAGAAGAAGAAGATAGTAGGGAATCGGTTCGGTTCGGTTCAGAGGGATATGGAAGGTGAAAAAATAAGGGAAGAAGGAAGGACATTCAGGAGGTCGGACCGGGTCGGGGCAAGTAAAGAAAGAAAAAAGAAAAGAAATCCAGGAGATCGGATCGGGTCGGAGCAAGTATTTAAGGAAGGGGGAAAGGGAGCTTGCCTAACCGGATCGGGTCGGACCATAAGATAAATGGAGAAGAAGTATGACTATGTGATCCGATCCGAACCGTTAGGGGACTCTACCCCCGAACCGATCCGATTTTGATTTCTGAGTTCCACAGTTTATCCGAGCCCAAGTCGAGGCCGCATCCCCGATCCGATCCCCATAAGCGCGCCCGAACCGAACCGAAAAGCAGTTCACCTTAATACATAAGAACTTGTTTAACTGGCCCAATCAACTTTTGGCATAATCTTCAATCTAATGGACAGTTAGGATAGTGCCTTGCAAACGTAACTGGACATCAAGAACCACTTCAACTCTTTATATTTTGCCAAACTTTTTCGTCGCACTTTTAAACATTTACTTTGCACTTTCCGCATGCATTGTTTACACTTTAGTTTGCACACATGCACGGGGGGATACGGGCTAATTTGCTCTAATTTGTTCTATTGCTTCTTCAATAGTTTTATGACCATGAGACCCAGACGCTCTTCCAGACTAGTTGAGAAGAAAGAAGCCCCGAAAACCTCCAGCAAAATTACTCTCGAGGACATATCTTCTCCGTCGGATCCAGAATGGAATAATGAGGGTTCAGACTACGAGGTTGGAAATCGTGAAAGTGACGAAGTGTCTTCAGAGAATGAAGTTTCTCTAGGTTTTGAGGAGGAAGGGGGGATTGGTGACGACCGGGCCCCTGATGAATTTGAATCGGCTGTCATATTGGAATCACCTCCAGATTCCGTTGAATCAACAATCGACAACGACCGACTTATCCGAATTTGCTTAAAGTACGGGATAATGAAAAGGGACACTCTAGTGCCTTCGAGATCTGATCGTCCCCACAATCCTCCGGAAGGATATATTGCAATCACCCGGTTGATGTGCATGGTCGGTGCTATCCCTCCATTTTCTCCCTTCATCGTAGATTTTCTAAGACAGATGCGGATTGCCCCCATGCAGCTGCATCCCAATTCTTATGCCTACCTACACACTTTATATATAGCATATCGTGAGATCCTAGGCATAGAACTCACCTTTGATGACGTTCATTTCTTCTACAGCTTCAAGCATCGGACTCGAGAAACTCCATCTTTCTGCTATTTTGAGTCTGTTCCTAAGAGGAAGATAATCTCAGCGCCATTCAGCAGTAAAGCTGGAGATTCCAGACTGGAATGGTTCTATGTGAAGCGACAGCCTGGATGTGCCAGGAGGTGAACGAAATCAAGTAAAGCACTAATTTTCTAAATCCGGGCTCCATACACTCGAGTCATCGCCTTAACTTGTTTTTCTTTTTGCTTGCAGTCGACAACCCAAAACAAATATCAGATCAGGTGTTCTTTGACCGGATGTACCAGCTTCTTAATGGCGACCAGAAATTCCTGACTATTGATGAAGTCCTTAAGGACGAATATCTTTACTTTCATGGGCTGTTATCCGTTTTTCTAGTATCGGTCACGGGACGGCTCCATACGTATATATTCCTCCAGTGGATGTAGTCCCAGAGACAGGAGAAGGTTCGGGAGCTCCTACAGTGCCTCTTCAAACTTCACCTTCTCCATCTTCTACCCAAGATGACGAATTGGCTAACTTGGCCGAAAAGCATCGTGAAGGGTATACTGCCCCTGAGGAGGCTACTTCTCCGGAAAAGTCAACATCCTCCAAAGAGTCGCCACTTAATGCTTCCGAGGGAGATGTCCCCAGTACTGATGACCCATTATTTCAGGGTTTGGGGGATCTCCCCTTACCTGAAACTATATACACTTCAGAGGATTTTAGGAAGGATCCCTTAGTCTTCACCTCTTCTGAAGAGACTACTCCTGCTAAGGCCAAAGAGCCTGCCCGTACTAGTCTAGCTTCAAACTCGGGTTGGTTGGGGGGAACACACCACTTAGGACAGGCTTTACACAATAGCATTAGCATTTATTGCACCTCTCTCTCTGTGAAACTATTGATTCTGAATTTCATTTGTCTTATTGTGTAGGCACGATGTCCCGATCTTACTATGATATCAGGAAGCTCCGCCGCAGCATGTCTAATCCACCTCAAGATATCGAGTATGATCGCCGTGATGATCGCGGTAGGGAGGAGAGAAGGCCTTATGAACCCTATCGCCCTCGACCCTCACGTTCTCGCTCTCCCGTTCGATCGGACCAAGAGAAATATAAAGGTTATCAAAGTCGTATGGAAGAGGACTGGCCACAATCGAAAGACTCCACCTCTTCCCACAAGAAGCGTAGCAGAGAGAGAAGTCCTCCAAAAGATACTGAGTCTCAAAGTAAACGCAAGGTCCCTGCTACTAAACGACCTAGGACAGACAAAGAAACTATTGAATCCTCCACACACAGGGACACTGAATTGATGATCCCCGCTCCTCCACCACTAGATGTGGAAACTGCAATCAAGCGGGCGTATTTGGAGGAGCAATTTCCCGAACATTACTTCGAGACTTTGACTTTTTTACCTGCTCTCGAACCTATTTCTTCCAGGTGGGCAGAAGAGGCCAAAGCAAAGATATACGTGGTTGAAAAATAGTATTCTGAGATGTTTAAATATTCACGCAACCTTTCCAGAATTATCCGTATTCTAATCACGAATGCTGATTCAATGCAAAAAACCGCGGAAGAAGATGCAAAGGCCTTAAAGAACCTTGGTAAAGATTTGGAGGACACACAGGCCCAGCTTGCTATTGCTCAGAGGGACGCTACCAACTTCAAACAACAATTTGAGGATATGCAAAAACGTTATCATGACCTGCTTGAATCTCACACTCAAGAGCGTTCTGAGTTAAAAAAGCAAGCTGATGATGCTAAGTCAGAAGCTGCTAAGACGCGCCTTGCTTACACTGACCTCGAACGAAAAAATGCCGAGTTAGCAAAGAGGAATGCTGAGCTAGAAAAGAAAAATGCTGACTTGGCTTCAAAGCTACTGGAGGCAGAGAACAGAGCTGCCCTGGCGGAGGGCAACGTTGAGTGTGCTATCAAATCTGCGGAGGAGGCCCGCCAACAACTGTCAAAGGCGGAGGCAGAAATTCAGGGTTTCGGCGAATTAATGATTGAATTCTTCGCACATATCATCCGTCTCCGAAACATTTCTTGGACCGAGGATTACCCATCCACTCTAGTTCAAGTATGGAATCAGATCGTCGAGTGGGAAAAAGAGGAGCTCAAGGTCGATTCCATCGATGAAGATAAGCTAATGGAGAAATACTTAAGGGATGATGAGCCGGAACGCCTAGCTGAAGGGCGCCGCCTCATTGCTGATGCTATGGAAGAAGAGAGGCGGAGGACTAAACAGAAGAATGTTCTCGAAGCTGGTTCCTCTTCTACTGCCCCCGCAACTTCGGAAGTAGAGGGGTATGACCCTGAAAATCCGGGAATCCCCCGAACAACTCTGCTATCCCCTATTCCTGAAACGGCATCAGAGATAGTAGTTACCCCTGCCGAGAAATCTTCAGAAGGTATCCCTACCTTTTCTCCTCAATTCGTCAAGGCTATTTCTACCTTTCGCCACGTGATTGAGCAATCGATGAAAAACCCATTATTTTCTCCTGAGTTGATAACTGTTGCTTCTCACTCTGTAGGTGTTGAGCCATTCGGAAAGACAGAGGTGACTCAGGGAGCCGCATCTGGGGCAGAACCTTCGGAGAAGGAAAAAGAAGGGGAGGACAAGGCTGCTCCTATAGATTTGGGAGGAGGAAGCGAACCCTCTAAGGCTGAAACTCCCCATGATGAAGAAATGATAGCAGCTTTAAAGGACGATGGCGGCGACGGAGGACATGAGGAGGATCCAGAGGTGGCAATAGTCAGGGAGTCGAAAAATGCTGATGATGTTACTTTGGCTGCAATGAAAGCTAATCAAGATAAACGCTTGCAATTAAAAGCCGAAGAACTAGACCCTGAAGCCCTCAAGCCTCTCGCAGTTGTGGATGCGGGATCAAGGTTAGTTGTTAAGCTCTCAACTAGATCTATTACAGAGGAACTCGCTAAAAAATTCTTCTCTTGATTCCAGCGCTCCGCCCTCCGGGAAGAAGTCAACCGATTCCAGCACCGCATCTTCAGGAAAGAAGAAATCAAAATGAATCTTAACAGAGGCCGAGAAAGAGGCAAAGGATGCAGAGAAAGCCGCCAAGAAGTCCAAGGCTCACTCGAAATCTAAATAAAGGGTTGCCTTGTGTCGTTTTAGCATTTAGTGAACCAACAATTGCTGCTACAAGAGTGGCTCTTGCACCTTCTTTTTTAGCTATTTTCCTGTACAAATTCATTCATTCGTAAATAAAAAATAAATCATTTTCTGCAATGTCTGTTTGTCAGTAGTTCTGCTCTTATGTGAAAATGCCTGTCATACTATAGTTATGAAATGAAGTTACGGAGGGAGGAAATATGTGTATACATATATGCCCCCAGTCAATTCTCAAAAATTATTTAAGGCTTAATCAAGCAATCTGAATGCTCTCGATTTTCTGACGGGATAGCATTTTCTGTGTCGTCAGTGTCTGTTGTTTTTTTTTCTGGCATTTCTTTTATACTCTCCTGTCTTATACTCAGGTTAGAGTTCTTACTGAGGCGGTCCCTTGTCTGGGTGCACCTTCATGCCTCGGAGGACGTCGTCTTCCCGTCCTTTTATACTCTCTCTCGTTCTGGAGAGTTAGAGTTCAAGCTCAGCAATCTATTCACTCCCCGATCCTTCAGCGGGGAAGGATCTCTTTCTCAGCGCTCAGTCGGAGACGCTTTTATACTCTCTCTCTCTGGAGAGTTAGAGTTAAGAATGTCGTTTTATCACCCTCCGATCCTTCACCAGGGAAGAATCTCTTTCTCAGCGCTCAGTCGGAGACGCTTTTATACTCTCTCTCTATGGAGAGTTAGAGTTAAGAATGTCGTTTTCTCATTCTTTTATGTCTTATCGCACAAATAGCCGTTGTGCTTTTTCTTATATTTAAACTGTCTTCAACCTTTTCAGGTTTTGAATCATCTTGTATTCCATAATCACAACAGAATAGTCGATGAATGTATATATATAATGCATAAAAGTAAATAACACACGATATTTTTATAGTGGTTCGGCTAAGTCGTAGCCTACATCCACTTTGTAGTCCTTTATTCATATTATCAGATTTTCCCAAGGTAAGTCGTGCCTTATTACAGAGTTCATAAGAAAAATAACAAAGAGTACAACATTTCTAATCCAAATATCGCATCAAGTGTTGGGCATTCCATGCTCTAGGGACTTCTTCGCCATCTACGGTCGTTAACTTGAAGGTTCCTTTTTCAAGTTTCCGTTGGATGACAAAGGGTCCTTCCCACTTTGGACCGAGGTGAGGAAGGGATGGAAAGACTCTTTAGCACCAAATCTCCTGGTTCAAAAGTCCTAAGGCGAACTTTTTTGTTGTAATAGCGTGCCATCTGACGTCGATGCCTTGCAACACGCAAATCCGCTTCGTCCCTTTTTTCTTCGACTTCATCAAGAGACTCGAGTAAGAGTGCCCGATTAGTCATCGGGTCATAATATGTCACCCGGTGGGAAGGGACTTTAAGCTCTATTGGAATTACTGCTTCTGAGCCAAAAGAGAGAGAGAAAGGGGTATGACCAGTAGCCGTCTTAAATGTTGTCTAATATGCCCACAAAGCTAGGGGCAATTCGTCAACCCATTTTGCCTTTGCGCGCTCCAGCCGTTTCTTGAGGACGGATTTTATTACTTTGTTTATTGCCTCAACTTGCCCGTTCGACTGCGGATAAGAAACCGCAGTGTATCGCTTGTTGATCTTATACTTCTGGCAGAAATTTCTGAATTCAGTACCATCAAACTGGGTTCCGTTGTCAGTTATAATGGTCCTTGGGATCCCGAACTGGCATATAATATTTCTGACCACGAAACTTATCACCTTTCTTGCCGTGATTTTGGTCAAGGGCTCAGCTTCCACCCACTTCGTAAAATAGTCCACAGCGACTATTGCATATTTCGCTCCTTCTTTAGCAATCGATAGAACTCCAATGATGTCAATTCCCCACGTGGCAAATGGGCAAGGACTCACCATTGATTTGAGTTGGGTCGACGGTGCACTGGGGATTTTGGCGAATCTCTGGCACTTATCGCAGCGTCGTGAGTAACCAGCTGCATCCTTATTAATCGTGGGCCAGAAGTATCCATATCGCAATATCTTTTTTGCTAAAGTCTGACCTCCTGTATGATCTCCACACTCACCTTCGTGCACTTCTCTTAGTACACGTTTGATGTCGTCGTGTGCTATACATCGTAACAGGGGCATAGAAAATCCTTGCCTGTAAAGAGTATCATCCTGCATGACATATCTGGTGGCCTTGCGAACTATAGCCCTTTTCTCACTCTTCTTTGATGGGAGTGTCCCATTCTTAAGGAAGTTCTTAATTGGGGTCATCCACGACTCCTTCTCCGGTTCCGCTTCGAAAGAGAACTCAATTTCCATCGACTCAAAGCTTGGAAATTCCGACGTTTCAATTGGAATTATTTCAGTCTCTTTTGGATTGTCGGAACTAGCCAGCTTTGCCAGCCTATCCGCCTTCTGGTTTTCAGCTCTTGGGATGTGTGTTATATTGTACCGCTCCAAGTTGCTCAATAGCTCTCTCACTTTCCTGAGGTAGGCGATAAGTCGAGGTCCCCGAGCCACGAATTCCTCTCGCACTTGGCAAACAACGATTTTAGAGTCATAGAATATGTCCAACATTTTTACTCCGAGGTCTTTAGTAAGCTTCAGCCCGGCAATCAGGGCTTCGTATTCAGAGTCATTGTTAGTCGCCGAAAATTCTAATCGTAGAGCGTAATATAACGATCGTCCTTCAGGAGTGACTAAGACGATTCCAGCTCCGGACCTTCGGTCGTTCTTGGCTCCATCTTTGTATAGCTTCCATGGATCTATCTTTAACTCATCTTCGGACTTGACCACTCTGTCATTGATCACTTCCTCCTCTGGGATAGTGAACTCTGCTATAAAGTCTGCCAGAGCTTGCCCCCTAATCGACCTTCGTGGCTGAAAATTTAAATCAAACTGACTTAATTCTATATTCCATTTGATCAACCTTCCCGATGCTTCGGGTCTCTGCAACACCTGCCTCAGAGGCTGGTCAGTGTATATGGTTATTGGATGAGCTTGGAAATAGTGACGAAGTTTTCGGGATGCGATTAGGAGGCTGTAAGCGAGCTTCTCAATCTTTGGGTAGTTGCGTTCCGCCGCTGCCAGTTTCTTTCTTACATAATATACTGGCCTTTGTACTTTGTCTTCTTCTCGAACCAAGGTTGTGCTAACAGCATGAGCCGAAACTGCCAAGTAAACAAACAATTCTTCGTGATCCACTGGCTTTGAAAAAATCGCCGGTTTCTCTAGCAGTTCCAATAAATTTCGAAAGGCCTCAACACAGTCCGGAGTCCACTCAAAGTTCTTCTTTCCCCTTTTAATCAAATCAAAAAAGGGGACGCATTTGTCCGTGGCTTTAGAGATAAACCTACTCAATGCGGCTACTTTCCCTGCAAGACTTTGGACGTCTTTAATTCTCCTCGGCTCTTCAATGTTTCTAATCGCTGCTATTTGGCTAGGATTGATTTCAATTCCTCGGGAACTCACAATGAAGCCTAAAAATTTTCCCGATGCCACTCCAAATGAACATTTCAAAGGATTCAACTTCATCCGATACTTTCGCAGGATGCCAAACATTTCCGCCAATTCTTGCGTATGGCTGGAGGACTATTTCGATTTGACAAGCATATCATCCACGTAAACTTCCATAGTCTTCCCTATTTGATTATAAAACATTCTGTTCACCAAGCGCTGATAAGTGGCTCCGGCGTTTTTCAATCCGAATGGCATTACAACATAACAATATAACCCCAAATTTGTAATGAAGCTCGTATGTTCTTGATCTGGCACGTGCATAGGAATTTGGTTGTACCCAGAATATGCATCCATGAAAGAGAGAAGTTCATGACCTGCTGTCGAATCTACAAGCTGGTCAATCCTGGGAAGTGGGAAACTATCTTTTGGGCAAGCTTTGTTCAAATCTGAAAAATCAATGCAAGTCCGCCACTTTCCATTCAGCTTCTTTGCCAAGACGGGATTCGATATCCAGTCGGGATATGTCGAATCTCGAATAAATCCGTTCTGCTTTAGCTTCTCCACTTCCTCTTTGAGAGCAGCCGAGCTCTCTAGGGCCAGCATACGTCTCTTTTGCTTCACAGGCGGATGTTTCGGGTTTACATTTAGTATGTGACTTATGATGGATGGCGATATCCCACACATTTCAGCGTGGGTCCAGGCAAACACGTCCAAGTTCGCCTTTAAGAAGTCCGTTAGTTCTTTGGCCCGACGTGGATCCAATTGAGATCCAATCTTCAAAACTCTTGTTAAATCAGCTTCATCAATGGGAATTTCCACTGTCGCTTCATTAGAAGTTGCATTTCTAGTCTCTGGTTCCTCGTCTTTTCTGGGATCCAGGTCTTCAGGCGTTCCTTTGGGCAACTCCTTCGGGGTCGATCTCTCTAATTGCTACGCCGAGCCCCCCTTTGGGGGAGGCAAGGCATCTTTACTCTCGATGTTAAGTCCTTTCATCAACATCGTTAATTCGGCAACATAGCAGGCCCGTCCGGAAACTTGATCCCCTCTCATTACTCCAGTTCCGGCTTCAGTTGGGAACTTAAGCAATAAACACCAAGGGGCGATACAAGCTCTGAACTCAGCAAGGGCAGGCCTCCCCAAAAATGCATTATAAGGCGAATCTACGTCCAGTACTACGAACTGAAGCATCCGCACTCTTCGACGTTCTCCTTGCCCCAAGGTCACGGGCAATTCTATGTACCCCATGGGGGCTGTTGACGCCCCGTTGAAGCCTCCGATCCATCCTTCACATGGCTTCAAATCTTCAGATTCAAGCTTCATCTGATCGAATGACTTTTAAAATATTGACAGAACTTCCGTTGTCTACTAACACCTTATGAACCAAGGCCGGCCCAATGGTGGTAGTAATGACCAACGGATCATCAGTGGGTGATTGGATCCCAGTATTATCTCTGCTGCGGAACACCACGTCGTCAAACATTGTCTTTTGTTGTTTTATGGGGGCGATATCTTCCAAATCATCACCTTCATTCACATCTACGTGCTTGGCAGCATTTACATATTGATCCATTGCTCTAAAACTACGGATTGCTGGGTGAGGTCCACCCACTATGGAGTTGATAACAATTCCCTTGCCTTTCTGCTGCGCTGTAGGCTTGGGAGCAGATTGAATCTGTTTTGGAGCCTGCTCTCCTTGCCCCGTATTCCGATCCGAACCGAGGAGCTGATGACCACGACCTGAAGCAAAGTGAAGTGAAGAAATGAAGACCGATCCGGGGAAGGAGGAGACCAAAACCCGAGATGCAAAGGTAGTCCAAATAGGAAGTTTGTACTCAGAATCCAGTTGGGAACCAACGAGTCGACTTCATGAGTTGGGCTTTGCTGCGGGACGTGTGCTAAGCAGTTGTCGATTTCTATAACTTTTGATCAATATGTGTAGGGGGTACGTGAACGAATTCAGGGCCACCGTGGCCTAGGTACGAGTAAAGAGCTATGGACCAATGAAGTGGGGTCATTTGTAAAGGTTTGGTTATGACTCCATGGGGTGAGCTTGGTGGTAGCAGTAGTTGTACAAGTTGAACTCCGTCACTACTTCGATGGGTCTAGTGATCGAAGCGGTAGATATCGTATGCTTTACGCACTGAGTGAGAGATGTGAGGATGGTTTTTATGTTTGATTTGTTTGCCATCATTATGACATGCACACCTCCACCCCCGTTATCTTTACACCATCTGTTCAGTGGCACCTTAGAGTATTGTACGGTATGTAGTGCTAACTCTTTGGTTTGCAGGTCCAGGTTCAGGTATAGTTTAATATACCTGTTATTGTTCTGTTTAGCCGCTTATCGCTCATACCAGACTTTATGTCTGACCCAGAGTTTTATGTCTCTTCTTATTACTCTAGGTGCTCTCACGAGCAGACTAGAGACAGGTTAGGTAGTATGCACGAGTAGCTGTACCGGAGACGAGCAGGAGGCTTCCACGTATGATATATATAGACATTCTCCCTGTGTTGCTGCAGTCACTATGTTGGGCATTAGTGGTGTACCTTTCTTTCTTTTGTTTAGAGACAGTAATTTGGAAAGTTGTAATAAGCTGTATTTGGATTTCCTCTACTCTGATGATGATGTTGATGTTGGTTTTAGTTATCAGCTTATGCACTGTCTCGCCTATTTTATGTCAAGTATATTATTATTATATTTTGTTCCATGCGCTGTGAGACATTCTACAGGTTTTCGATTAGTTCATTCTCTTTTTTCCTTTCATTGGCGACCGTTCCATGCTGGTCGGGCATGTGTACAGCGCACTTTCGGAGGAAATGCCGGCTGGTGCGAGGCGGGCCGTCACAGAAAATAACGTTAACATTTTGGCGCTAGAAGGAGGGATTGAATTTCCGTCCTTACGGTTAATCTATAAAAAATTAACTTGGAAATTTTATTGCTCCGTAACAGGAAAGATGAAATCAAAATGATTGCAAGGGAGAAATAAGGAACCAGCTCCTGATGCAACCCTTGAAGGAAACATGCATCTAACACTTAATCTGAACAATAGCGAAAGAGGATCCACATCCAACCCGGCATAACCATAAAACGCCATGGAAGATAATGCCGCAAGAATCATAGCCTTGGAGAAGCAACTCCAAGAGATGCAAGCTCAGATGAATGTTGCGCAAGCACAGAAGTCTTCGAGACTCACTAAATCTAGTCAGTGAGAAACGAATGAGTCTCCAAAGAGAAAGGCTCACATTCAACACTCTGAAGCAGAGGAGAAGCTCAAGGCGACTTCCTTCAAGAAGAAGAAGTCCCGTCTGACAGGAGTTGACCATCAAGGAAATCAATGCAGGAGTCCGGGGGTTCCACTTCCAAAGGTTATGACCCCAAAAGAGAAAACTACGATAACATAGAGGCTTATCTTATAGATATCGCTAAGAAGACCATAAAGGACTTGCTAGGAAGCAAAGGGAAGAGGACCCAAGATGACAGAGTTAACGATAACGTAAGGGTAGCTCCTTTCATCGATGAAATTATGAACACCATAATACCAATGAGAGTGAAGGTTCCAACCATAAAGCATCTTGGGACAACTGACCCGATGATCCCCTAATGGATTTCGACAGCCAGATGGATCTCTGCAATGCTTCCGGAGCCGCCAGATGTCGCTTTTTACCGATGACCTTTCAAGGGGCGACAACAAAATGGTATCGCCAGTACAGAGAAAATACCATTTACTCGTGGAAACAATTCTCCTATGAATTTTCCACACAATTCTGTATTTGCAAAGATCCAATGGTCGACTACACAGTCATTGCTAACATCAAACAAAGGAAAGGAGAGTCTCTAAGAGATTATCTGAAGAGGTTCAACATTAAGGCATTAAAAGCCAAGGATATGAACGACCGTGACAAATTGACCGCCGTGCATTCGGGGTTCATCGAAAACACCCCCTTCTAGAAGGAATTATATATCCATGGCTACAAAGACTTACAAGACTTCCATTTCCAAGCCGACAAGTTTATTCGCATGGACGAATTGTACTTTACAAAGAGAAAGTTCGGGCCTCAAGGGGAAGGAAGAAGGTCGAACTTTAGATGAAAGCTCCTGGAAGGAAATCAAAAGAGATCAAGGTGGGAAGATTATAACACCAACTCGGTTGCTCTAAACAAACCCATCTCGTTTGTGTACTTTGTCGCACGAGAAAGAGTTAATAATTTCCATGTCTTGTTCAAAGCCAAGAATTGCCCTGAACTTTATTCCGGCGGCAAGTATTGTGAATTCCACAAAACCAACGAACATAAGACTGACGAGTGCAAGGTATTGGATGGGGTTATTCAGAACCTAATTCGAGAGGGACATCTGAAAGAATTCATTATAAACAAAACAACCTCATCTCAGCGTACAAATGGACAACAATAGGATTCGACAAATGTGATAGGGGCTACTATGGAAGAGGGCAACCTAGACCTGGGTCCACCTATAAATCGGATCAATGTGATCCATAGAGGACCACACCCTGCCAGAAATTGTCCGAGAGCTAAGAATCAGTACATGAAGGAAGCCATGGAGGGAATCTTCTCCATTCAAGAAGAACCGTCGTTGAAGAACGCACGTTATGCTCTCAAAATGCACAACCTAGTGGTCTCTTTGGAGGAAATGAAGAAAGGGGTCCGTCACCCACATAATGTAACGACCCGCGTTCTACGCATCATAGGATCGTAGGATATTTATTTCTTTCACATACGAAGTCGTATGGTCATGTAACTTTGGGAGACGACTATTGGGGGTCATTTCCCATGTTCATGATTTTTCCCGATTTTTAAATGACCATTTTACCCCTAGTTGGCACTGTTTTGGCCATAACTTTTGACTGGAAAGGAATTTTGACCTGAAACCACTTCCATTGGCTTCGGATGATGGTTTCTCTTTCCGTAGAGTGGTCACATTAGCCAAACGGACTTACCGTTTGGGAGATATGGCTGAAACAAGTTTCAGATGGAGAAAAACAGCTTAATTGGGCTTAACCGGGTGATTAACAGGTAGGCCCAAGGGGAATTTCGGGTTTAGAGGTATAGGAGGACTGATTAGGGTTAGGTTATCATTCTCATTTCAGTTTTGAGCCGCCACAAACCTCCTTGAGACCTTAGTAATGGCTTCCCACATCTAAAACACCCAAAATCACTCTCTAATTGAAGATTAGGCTTAGCAACACTAAATTAAGGAGAAAAAGCATCAAAGCAAGGTTGGAACTGCTGTTAGACATCAGTATTCGCCCCAAATCAGAGGAGTTTCAGTTCTGAGAATTTCATTCGTGGCCAAGGTGAGTGATAACATCATTTTGACGCTAATTACGGTTAATTAAGGGTAATTAGTGAAGATTAGCGAATTTATACGTAAATAAATTCTGGAAAAATTCTTAAAATTCTAAATTAATGTTTTAAGGCTCTGTTAGAAATTTGAGATAATTTCGATGTGTTTTGCTAATCGTATGCTTAAACATGATTAGGAGGGATTATAAGAAAATGTGAGGCTTTGGCCACTTTCGATCCATTTTGATTCATTTAAATTGTTGTTTGTTGTTTGTGGTTGCTATTACATGTTACTATGACTCTATGGTATGTTTCATGATTGATTAGAATAGTTAAATTGCTCGAAAACGTCGTAGAATGGCGTAGAAAGCTTGCTGGAAAGTTGCAGAAGTGTGCAGGCTCCGAACCGGTTCGGATCGGAGAAAGGGGTCGGATCGGACTAGGGAACTGACCAAGGGAATCCGAACTGGATGAGGACTTGCCACTGGAAGAAGTTTGGCAGGAAGGAAGGCCATTGCTTAGAGTTGGAGTTGGACAGGAGATCGGATCGGAGCGGTGGAGCGGATCGGATCGGAGTAAGCTAGGGAACGGAGCGGATCGGATCGGAAGAGAGATTGGAGGCCAGATCGGATCGACTTGAAGATGCAGGGCTCGGATCGGAAGCAAAGAAGAAATAGGCTAGGGATTGGAGCGCTGGAGAGAAGGACACCCGACCCGACCTGGAGGAGGACCCCGACCCGACCCGGAGCGAAGTGCCCGACCCGAAGAGACAAGGAGAAGGACCGAACCGAACCGAGCATGGGTGACCGAACCGAACCGAGCATGGGTGACCGAACCGAACCGAATTCTAGAGCTGCTACTGCACGACAACTTTTCTGAAGACCCACTCCAATTCAACCAAACCCGAGATGCAAAGGGAGTCCAAATGAGAAGTTAGAGCTTAAGATTCAGATGGGAATCAACGAGTTCACTTCATGATTGGGCTTTGCTGCGGGACGCGTGCTAAGGAGTTATCGACACCTATAGCTTTGGACCACTATGGTAGGAGGTACGAAGGCGGATTCAGGGCCATTATGGCATTGGTAGAACCAAGGGCTATGACCAATGAAGTGGGTCATTGAAATGTTTGGTCATGACTCCAAGTGTTTGGCTTGGTCACAGCAGGGTTTCTACAAGTCGGGATTCGTCGTTGCCTCAGTTTGTCTAGTGTTCCAAAGTGGTAGATGTCGTACGCTTTACGCACTGAGTGAGAGGCGTGAGGATGGTTGCCATGGATGATTTGTTTGCTATCATTATGACATGCACACCCCACCCCCGTATTCTTACACTATTTATTTTGGCACCTTGGAGTATTGTACGGTATGTGGTACTAACTCTTTGGTTGCAGGTCCAGGTTCAGGTATGGTTTAGTATACCTGTTATCATTCTGTTTAGATGCTTATCGCTCATACCAGGCTTTATGTCTGACCCAGAGTTTTATGTCTCCTCTTATTACTCTGGGTGCTCTCACGAGCAGACTAGAGACAGGTTAGCTGGTGATGCACGGGTAGATGATCCGGAGACGAGCAGGAGGCTTCCACGTAATATATATATATAGTATTCTCCCTGTGTTGTTGAAGATCACTGCTTGGGTATTGTTGGTGTATCTTCTACTTCAGCTTTCTTTTGTTTAGAGACAGTAAATTTGGAAAGTTGTAATAAGCTGTATTTGGATTTCCGCTGCTTTGAGATTGATGTTGGTTTTAGTTATCAGCTTATGCACTGTCTCGCCTGTTTTATGTCAAGTATGTTATTATTATATTTTATTCCATGCGCTGTGAGACATTCTACAGGTTCTTTGATCAGTTCATTCCCTTCTTTTCTTCCTTGACGACCGTCTTGTGCTAGTCGGGCATGCGTACAGCGCACTTTTGGAGAAAATGCAGGCTGGTGCGGGGCGGGCCGTCACACTTGGTATCAGAGCTCTAGGTTGCGTAGTTAACCCAGGGAAGTTATCAGGGAGAGATAATATACGTATACGAGAGAGCGTATTTGTGATTACTTTGGTTTTTAAGAAGCTATATATATATATACTATTAGTAGTATAAGGATGAAGTCGTACTGCACTAGCACCACTATGGAATCGTTAATCATTTCCTTTTTCAGATTGACGATGAGCCGAGATACTAGAGGTGCTGGTAGGGGAGCCAATAATGGGATTGCTGCTGACATGAGGACGATGTTTACTGACCTCATGAGAGAGATGCTTAGAGATGTGCAGAGGGCAGCTCCCAATGGTGGAAATGGTGGTGGTCCAATAGTGCAGGCGCCAAGAGTCGATTTCGCCAGGCTGAATAAGGATTATACTAGCCTTGGTGGGAAGCCGTTCCACGGAACGGAGTCGGCTACAGATGTTCAAGATTGGTTGGATAGTTGCGAACGTATCTTCGAGGATTTGGGTATCGAGGATGCGATGAAGAGAAAGCTAGCGTCCCGTCAGCTGCAAGGGCGGGCAATGAATTGGTGGAATGCTATAAAGGCAGCTACTCCCGAAGATCAGATTACTTGGGAGCAGTTTAAGGCTCGCTTTGGTGAGAAATTCATCCCAGCTGCTCAGAAGTCAATGTTGTTTAAGAAATTCTTGGAGCTCAAGCAGAATGGCAGAGCTGTCTCGGAGTATATTGCTGAATTTGACACTTTGTCAAAATATGGGTTATCTCTTATTGATACTGCCGAGAAAAAGAATGAGAAATTCATAACTGGTTTGGATCAATACTTGGGGGAAAAACTTATTAACCACATCGATGAGACGTTTGAATCGATTGTGGGGAAAGCATTAAGATCAGAAAGTCTCTACCCTAAGTCGAAGACTGAGGTTGCATCTGCAGAAGAGCCAAAGCCACAAGCAAGTGGTGGAGGCAAAGGTGGTTCCCAGAATAAGAGAAAGCAGAATCAGGCTAAGGATGGCCAGAAGAAAAAGAATAAGCAAGATGTGGAGTGCTTCAGCTGTGGTAAGAAGGGCCATTATGCTAGTAATTGCCGGGCCAAGCCAGCGGATAGGAAGTGCTTCAATTGTGGCCAATTGGGACATCACAAGGACAAGTGTCCACAGCCCCCTAAGGAAAAGCAAATGGTGAAAGCATATGCTCTTAATGCTATTCCTTCTTCGTCGAATGCCCCAACTGCGGCGGAGAAGGGAAAGAATGTCGTCATTCAAGGTATGCTTTCTGTTTATGATGTTCCTGTTAGAGTTTTGTTTGATACCGGAGCTTCCAGTTCTTTCATATCTAGTGACCTGGTAGATAGGTTGGGATTGGAACCCGAGATTGTCGATAGACCTTTAGTAGTGACAAACCCGATTGGTGGTTCAACTAGCCTTAGCATGATTTGTCGTAATGTGGTTCTATCGAGTCATGGATGCATGTTTGTGTGTGATTGTTTTGTTTTAGGCTTTACTGGGTTTGGCATTATTTTGGGAGTAGATTGGCTCCAAAGATACGGGGTGGTGGTAGACTGTGAGGGCTTTTTGGTGACAGCTAGAGCGGATGATGGACGGAGGATAGTGTTTGGTGGTCTACCCAGTAAGGGGGTATTGGCTAGTTTTCTAAACTCCCTCGACATTCCGCATAGTGAGTTGTCAGGTTTGCCCGTGGTAGGCCAGTATCCGGATGTTTTCGAAGAAGTGACCGGACTTCCACCACACCGAGAGATTGAGTTTCGGATTGATTTGGTAAGAGATGCCAGACCTATAGTGATGCCACTTCGTCGTATGGCACCAAGGGAGCAGCGAGAGCTCGAGGTGCAAGTCAGCGATCTTTTGAGGAAGGGATTTATCAGAAGGAGTGTTTCTGAATGGGGAGCACCAGTTGTGTTTGCTACCAAGGCGGATGGTTCCCTTCGTTTGTGTGTAGACTACCGCGAATTGAATAAAGTGACGAGGAAGAATAAGTATCCTCTACCGCGGATAGATGATTTGTTTGATCAGTTGAGTGGCGCGAGAGTATTTTCTCAGTTGGATCTCGCGACAGGTTTTCATCAGCTTAGAGTGGAAGCTGAGAGTATAGCTAAAACGGCATTTCGAACGCCGTCTGGATTTTATGAATGGTTGGTTATGCCATTTGGGCTGACTAATGCCCCGGCATATTTTGTGGACCTTATGAATAGGGTATTCAGAGATCAGCTGAATAAGTCTGTCCTTGTGTTCGTTGATGATATTTTGGTCTATTCGAGGGCGGAGGAGGAACACAAGGAACATTTAAGAGTAGCGATGGAGGTGTTGAGAAAACACCAATTGAAAGCAAAGTTTTCTAAGTGTCACTTCTGGAAGAGGGAAGTGAGGTTCTTGGGCCATGTTGTATCAGAGAGTGGTATTGCCGTGGACCCGGCGAAGGTGGCTACGGTACAAGATTGGCCTACGCCCAAGAATGCAACAGATGTAAGAAGTTTCTTGGGATTAGCGGGATATTATCGTAAGTTTATCCAAGGTTTCTCCAAGATAGCAGCACCGTTGACCCAGTTGACCAAGAAAAATCAAGCTTTTGTCTGGGATGAAAGGTGCGGGAATGCATTTAAAAGCCTAAAGGACAAGTTGACAAGCGCACCAGTGTTAGTCATTCCTAAGGGGGATGAAGAGATGACGGTATACACGGATGCCTGTGGTACCGGACTGGGTGCTGTATTGATGCAAGGCGGTAGGGTTGTAGCTTATGCAAGTCGGCAATTGAAACCGCACGAGAGAAGATACCCTACCCATGATTTAGAATTGGCAGCGATCGTGTTCGCGTTAAAGATGTGGAGACACTATCTCTTGGGAGAAAGATTTGAGCTGTTTACAGATCATAAGTCGTTGAAGTATCTATTCTCCCAGAAGGATTTAAATCTCCGTCAGCAGAGATGGTTAGAGTTCTTAGCTTCCTATGATTTTGACATCGCATACACACCGGGAAAGGGCAATGCGGTGGCTGATGCATTGAGTAGAAGACATGCCAGCTTGGGGGCTATGTTCCTTGAATGGAAGCAACTGGAGTTTATCGCAGGGTTTGATTTCAGACCAAAGTGCGAATTGGATCCAGAAATGTTAGCAAGTTTGACGATCAGACCCACTTTGATTGAGCGGATCGGCTCTAGTCAGAGGGACGATCCTAACCTATTGGAAATCATCTCCAAGTTAGAGATGGGTATCGATGAGGAGGTGAACAAGTATGGGCTTGATCGAGATAGATGGCTTAGAAAGGATGGAAAGCTTGTTGTACCCAATGTCACTGGATTGAGAGATGAAGTGCTTAGAGAATGTCATCACTCAAAGCTGACTATACACCCCGGTGGTAATAAGATGTATCGAGATATGAAGCAGACCTACTACTGGGAAGGGATGAAAAGAGATGTTGGGAAGTTTATATCCAAGTGCATGAATTGCCAGCTAGTTAAAGCCGAGCAAAAGAAGCCTAGTGGGTTGTTACAGCCCTTAGAGATTCCCGAATGGAAATGGGAGCAAGTCTCGATGGATTTCATCGATGGGTTACCAAGGACTAGATCGGGATATGACAGCATTTGGGTAATCGTAGATCGACTGACTAAAAGTGCAAGGTTTATACCAGTCAAATCGACTAGAACGGCAGCTAAGTTAGCAGAATTGTATATGAAGTGGGTAGTGAGATTTCATGGAGTACCTAAAAGCATTGTGAGCGACCGAGACCCGTTGTTCACTAGTGGGTTTTGGAGGAGCTTGCAAGAGGCGCTAGGGTCAGAGTTACATCTCAGTACCGCATATCATCCTCAGACCGACGGTCAGACGGAGAGGGTGAACCGTATTTTGGAAGATCTCTTGAGAGCATGTATATTGGATTTTGGTGGATCATGGGATGACCATTTGCATCTAGTAGAGTTTGCATATAATAATAGTTACCAATCCAGTATCGGTATGGCTCCGTTTGAAGCTTTGTATGGAAGACCGTGCAACTCACCATCATGTTGGATAGAAACTGGCGAGAAGTTTATGCTTGGACCAGATGTGGTGAGAGAAACTTCAGATAAAATCAAGATCATTCAGCAACGAATGAAGGCAGCCCAAGATAGGCAGAAGAGTTATGCTGATAAGAGAAGAAGAGACTTAAAATTCTCCGTTGGTGACTTGGTGTTTGTCAAGATTTCTCCGTTGAAGAGCGTAATACGATTTGGCAGGAGAGGTAAATTAGTACCAAGATTTGTTGGCCCATTCCCTGTTCTTGAACTAGTCGGGAATTTTGCATATAGAATTGACTTACCAGAGAAGATGGCGGGAGTTCACAACGTATTTCATGTTTCCCAACTAAGGAAGTTCGTTCACGACTCAGATATGACTATCTCACCTGATCAGTTGGAAGACTTCGAAGTAGAACCCGAGGCGGTTGGAAACCGCAAGCCGGCCCGTATTGTCGCACACGACATGAAGCAACTTCGAAGGAAGTCGGTGAAGCTAGTCAAGGTACAGTGGAGCGAAGACGAGAATGATTGTACTTGGGAAACAGAAGAGGACATAAGGAAGAAGTATCCAGAACTCTTTGTCTGGTAAGATTTTATTAGCGATTTAGTTTTCCGCATGCTAGAATAGGCTTGTTTGCTTGTTTTGCATACTTGATTGTTGTATATGGTTGTTAGGCATGCGGGATCCTTTGTATGTTTGGGTTAAGGAATTTCGGGGGCGAAATTTCTTAAGGGGGGGAGAGTGTAACGACCCGCGTTCTACGCATCATAGGATCGTAGGATATTTATTTCTTTCACATACGAAGTCGTATGGTCATGTAACTTTGGGAGACGACTATTGGGGGTCATTTCCCATGTTCATGATTTTTCCCGATTTTTAAATGACCATTTTACCCCTAGTTGGCACTGTTTTGGCCATAACTTTTGACTGGAAAGGAATTTTGACCTGAAACCACTTCCATTGGCTTCGGATGATGGTTTCTCTTTCCGTAGAGTGGTCACATTAGCCAAACGGACTTACCGTTTGGGAGATATGGCTGAAACAAGTTTCAGATGGAGAAAAACAGCTTAATTGGGCTTAACCGGGTGATTAACAGGTAGGCCCAAGGGGAATTTCGGGTTTAGAGGTATAGGAGGACTGATTAGGGTTAGGTTATCATTCTCATTTCAGTTTTGAGCCGCCACAAACCTCCTTGAGACCTTAGTAATGGCTTCCCACATCTAAAACACCCAAAATCACTCTCTAATTGAAGATTAGGCTTAGCAACACTAAATTAAGGAGAAAAAGCATCAAAGCAAGGTTGGAACTGCTGTTAGACATCAGTATTCGCCCCAAATCAGAGGAGTTTCAGTTCTGAGAATTTCATTCGTGGCCAAGGTGAGTGATAACATCATTTTGACGCTAATTACGGTTAATTAAGGGTAATTAGTGAAGATTAGCGAATTTATACGTAAATAAATTCTGGAAAAATTCTTAAAATTCTAAATTAATGTTTTAAGGCTCTGTTAGAAATTTGAGATAATTTCGATGTGTTTTGCTAATCGTATGCTTAAACATGATTAGGAGGGATTATAAGAAAATGTGAGGCTTTGGCCACTTTCGATCCATTTTGATTCATTTAAATTGTTGTTTGTTGTTTGTGGTTGCTATTACATGTTACTATGACTCTATGGTATGTTTCATGATTGATTAGAATAGTTAAATTGCTCGAAAACGTCGTAGAATGGCGTAGAAAGCTTGCTGGAAAGTTGCAGAAGTGTGCAGGCTCCGAACCGGTTCGGATCGGAGAAAGGGGTCGGATCGGACTAGGGAACTGACCAAGGGAATCCGAACTGGATGAGGACTTGCCACTGGAAGAAGTTTGGCAGGAAGGAAGGCCATTGCTTAGAGTTGGAGTTGGACAGGAGATCGGATCGGAGCGGTGGAGCGGATCGGATCGGAGTAAGCTAGGGAACGGAGCGGATCGGATCGGAAGAGAGATTGGAGGCCAGATCGGATCGACTTGAAGATGCAGGGCTCGGATCGGAAGCAAAGAAGAAATAGGCTAGGGATTGGAGCGCTGGAGAGAAGGACACCCGACCCGACCTGGAGGAGGACCCCGACCCGACCCGGAGCGAAGTGCCCGACCCGAAGAGACAAGGAGAAGGACCGAACCGAACCGAGCATGGGTGACCGAACCGAACCGAGCATGGGTGACCGAACCGAACCGAATTCTAGAGCTGCTACTGCACGACAACTTTTCTGAAGACCCACTCCAATTCAACCAAACCCGAGATGCAAAGGGAGTCCAAATGAGAAGTTAGAGCTTAAGATTCAGATGGGAATCAACGAGTTCACTTCATGATTGGGCTTTGCTGCGGGACGCGTGCTAAGGAGTTATCGACACCTATAGCTTTGGACCACTATGGTAGGAGGTACGAAGGCGGATTCAGGGCCATTATGGCATTGGTAGAACCAAGGGCTATGACCAATGAAGTGGGTCATTGAAATGTTTGGTCATGACTCCAAGTGTTTGGCTTGGTCACAGCAGGGTTTCTACAAGTCGGGATTCGTCGTTGCCTCAGTTTGTCTAGTGTTCCAAAGTGGTAGATGTCGTACGCTTTACGCACTGAGTGAGAGGCGTGAGGATGGTTGCCATGGATGATTTGTTTGCTATCATTATGACATGCACACCCCACCCCCGTATTCTTACACTATTTATTTTGGCACCTTGGAGTATTGTACGGTATGTGGTACTAACTCTTTGGTTGCAGGTCCAGGTTCAGGTATGGTTTAGTATACCTGTTATCATTCTGTTTAGATGCTTATCGCTCATACCAGGCTTTATGTCTGACCCAGAGTTTTATGTCTCCTCTTATTACTCTGGGTGCTCTCACGAGCAGACTAGAGACAGGTTAGCTGGTGATGCACGGGTAGATGATCCGGAGACGAGCAGGAGGCTTCCACGTAATATATATATATAGTATTCTCCCTGTGTTGTTGAAGATCACTGCTTGGGTATTGTTGGTGTATCTTCTACTTCAGCTTTCTTTTGTTTAGAGACAGTAAATTTGGAAAGTTGTAATAAGCTGTATTTGGATTTCCGCTGCTTTGAGATTGATGTTGGTTTTAGTTATCAGCTTATGCACTGTCTCGCCTGTTTTATGTCAAGTATGTTATTATTATATTTTATTCCATGCGCTGTGAGACATTCTACAGGTTCTTTGATCAGTTCATTCCCTTCTTTTCTTCCTTGACGACCGTCTTGTGCTAGTCGGGCATGCGTACAGCGCACTTTTGGAGAAAATGCAGGCTGGTGCGGGGCGGGCTGTCACACATAATGATCCCCTTATGATAACAGCGCAGATAGGGCTCTTGGTTGTATCAAAAATCCTGGTGGATACTAGGAGTGGCGTCAATGTTATCTTTAAACAAACTTTTGATCAGATGGGATTTTTTGAGAAGAAGTTAGAGCCAAGCAATGAACTCATCTTCGGCTTCAACAATAAGGGATCGAATCCGGTGGGGCAAATCAACCTTCTGGTACAAGTTGGACTGTCCCTGCTTCATAGGACCTTCGAAACTCTTTTCGTTGTGATCGATCAACCATCTTGTTACAACACCTTATTTGGACGACTAGCTTTGGTGGAGATGGACGCCTTCATTTCTTCCAAGTATCTTATGCTAAAGTTCCTAACCAAGCAGGGATGGGGTACCATCAGGGGAGAACAGTTTAGCTTCCGTGAATTGTACTTCGCAACGATTGACAAAAGGGAGTGTTCTGCGTACTTTGATTCTTCTACTATTTTTATACCTTCGGATAAGGGATTCTTACATCCTACATTTGAAGCTAGGGTAAAAATTAATAGGGCTAACAAACGTGAAATGGTAGGTATCTTTCTTTGAAAAGAAAGAGGAAGAGATCCGACGGTGTAAATTTGACTGAAGAAGGAGAAATCGTCATGGACTTAGATTCTAGAGGAGATATTGAAAGACTAAAACCAATAGAAGACGTGGAAGAGGTAAATGTTGATTCAGAGGATAAATCAAAGGTCATAAACATAGGGAAAAGACTGACAGAGCCTCTCAGGAGCGACCTAATTCAGTTCTTACAACTCAGCAAAAATGTTTTTGCTTGGACCCATTCAGATATGATCGGTATCAACCCTTCTATTATGAGTCATGCCTTAAACATCGACCCTTTGGTGACCCCGATTCAGCAAAAGAAAAGACAATATAATAAAGGTCGGTTAGAGCCCTGAAGGAGGAAGTCAAGAGGTTGGAAACTAACGTGTTTATCCGAGAGGTCCTTTACCCAAAATGGTTAGCCAATCCCGTGCTGGTGAAGAAGTCCAATGGGAAGTGGAGGACGTGTGTTGACTACACGAATCTACAAGGCTTGCCTGAAGGACTGCTATCATGTTCCGCGGATTGATCAGTTAGTGGATGCTACGAGTGGTCACAAGATACAATCCCTTATGGATGCTTACTCGGGGTACAACCAAATTCTGATGCATAAACCCGATGAGGAGCATACAAGTTTTATCACTGATTGGGGAACATTTTGCTATAAGGTGATGCCCCTCGGATTGAAAAACGCGGGAGCAACATACGAAAGGTTGGTAAACAGGATGTTTCGGGAACAAATAGGGCGCAATATGGAGGTATACGTGGGTGACATGCTAGTAAAGTCCACAAAAACAGAGAACCATCTAAAGGACTTGTAGGAAATGTTTAATGTCTTAAGGGGTTACCAAATGAAGTTAAACAAGCTAAAGTGTTCCTTTGGAGTTCAATCCGAAAAGTTCCTGGGATATGTAGTAGTAAGAGGGGGATTGAAGCTAGCCCTGACCAAATCCAAGCCATAAGAGACATGGAAGAACCTAGAACAAGTAAGGAGGTCATGAGCCTGAATGGGAAAATAGCATCCCTCAGTAGGATCATTTCCAAAGCCACTGACAAATGTGTCCACTTCTTCGATGTTATAAAGAAAAAGAAGAATTTCGAATGAAACAAAGAATGTAGGAAGGCATTCCAGGAATTAAAGGATTATATGGGAACATCTCTGATTTTATCCAGTCCCGAGAAGGGAGAAGATCTATACATATATATGGCTGTTTCAGAACATGCGGTAAGCTCAGTCCTGGTAAGAGAGAGTAATGGGATTCAGCACCCCATTTACTACGTCAGCCGAAGGCTAAAGGACGCAGAAACCCGATACCCTGTGATAGATAAACTAGCTTATTGCCTAATATTTACCACTCGAAAGCTAAGGGGGTATTTCCAAACTCACCCCGTTAGAATTCTAACTAGTTTTCCGCTCAAACAAGTGTAAAGTAAACCGGAGACCTCAGAAAAGTTAATCAAATGGGGTATTGAGCTTAGCCAATACGAGATTGAGTTCCATCCTCAAGCGGCAATCAAAGGACAAGCCCTCCCGGGCTTCATGAATGAGTGCACAAGCTTTATTTCAGAACAATCAGTTAAGGAAAATGACTTGAACGCCAAGTGGCAGCTTTTTTTAGATGGAGCTTCCAATGAACAAGGAGCAAGGGCAAGATATATTATAATTACCCCTGACGGACACTGCTTGCACTACGCCATGAAGTTAGGGTTTCCGGGAACTAACAACGTAGGTGAGTATGAGTCGATGATAGCCGGCTTGAACTTGGCACTATAATTGAAGATACCTTGGATAGGAATCTTTAGTGATTCACGATTAATGGTAAAGCAAATAAAGCAAACCTATCAGATCAGGGATGCACGGTTAATCCTATATGTGAAAAGGGTGTTAAAGATGCTTGCCCAGTTTGAGGATTTCTCAATTCACCAAATACCCCAAGAGGAGAATACCCCATGAGGAGAATACCCAAGCGGATTCACTAGCCAAACTAGCCAGTTCCCGAGGGCCCAGAAATTCGAGTAGTTCCCATGGGTTATCAGGAAAAGCCTAGTATTGAGCATGAAGTGTCAGAAACGGGGAAAGAATTAATAGTCTTAACTAGATCCCAAGCCTTGAGATGGGAGGACGAAGGAAACAAAGAGGGAAACTCCAAGAGGGAATCTCCCTTAATGGAAACGAGTCGCCACCACGAAGTTACATGGATGACTCTCATGGTAGATTACCTCCAAAACGGGATCTTACCCCTTAGTAAGCAAGACGCGAGAAGGATAAAGCATCAACCTCCTACATTTGTGATTATGAACAATATACTCTATAAAAAGGGACATTCGCTTCCTTACTTAAGATGTGTAAGTTTCGAAGATGGACTTACCCTGTTGAAAGAAGCTCATGAGGGATGGTGTGGAGACCACTCTAGTGGAATTAAGCTGGCAAAAAGGGTCATGCGGCAAGGTTATTATTGGTCACAGATGGTTAATCAAGCAGTTGAGTACGTCAAGAAATGTGATAAGTGTCAAAAGTACTCTAAAGTGCCCTGGCTACCTCCTAGCGAACTAACGACTATATCAAGCCTCTGGCCATTCGACGTATGGGGAATAGATTTAATCGAACCCTTACCAATCTCCAAAGGGAGAGCTAAGTATGATGTAGTCGCCATCGACTACTTCACTAAGTGGATAGAGATAAATCCCTTCCGACAATCACGTCTAAAAAGGTGTTAAGGTTCGTAATAAAGAATATCGTTACCTGCTTTAGGATCCCTCACAAAATCATATCAGATAACGGAACACAATTCGAGAGCGAAGAATTTATTCGGTTTTGTGAGAAAAATGGAATCATCAAAAGTTTCTC
Organism: Allium sativum; assembly: GCA_030737875.1. Lineage (NCBI taxonomy): Eukaryota > Viridiplantae > Streptophyta > Magnoliopsida > Asparagales > Amaryllidaceae > Allium > Allium sativum. The sequence goes on from CM060915.1 coordinate 385,824,927, forward strand.
CTTGGTAGCCCATCCAAAGGCTAATGAATCTGCGGAGGCTGCCAACAAAACCATAAAGACAATTCTTAAAAAACGCCTAAACCAAGCCAAAGGAAATTGGGCCGAAGAGCTGTCTTTAGAACTTCGGACGTATAGAACCTCTGCCAAGACAGCAACGAGATGCACCCCTTTCTCCTCAACATACGGTTACAAGGCTATGCTTCCAGTTGAGGTTGAAAATCATTCGCACAGAAGGATGTCATATGTGTTTAATCCCAATGACGAGTTAAGAAAAGAATCCCTAAACTTAATACAAGGATTAAGAGATGAGACTACAATCATAACAACTGAATATTTAAGAAGGATTATGAAATACTACAACTCAAAGGTCAGGACTAGAACCTTCGGGAAAGGAGAGTTAGTTTTACGAAGAGTGATGGTTAGCACAAAGAACCCAGCGGATGACCCTCTCGGCCCAAATTGGGAAGGACTTTTGGTCATCCATCAAGAAGTTATGCCCAGAACATATCGACTGAGCAGGCCCAATAGGGACCTTGTTCCGAGAACATGGAACTCCGAACATTTAAGATCATATTTCTCAACGATAAAGGAATAAGAGAAGAGGCTTTCCCCTGAAGATGACCACGTAACTAAGGGCACGGAAACCCTTCCTACAGCCTAAAATAGATCGAAAAGGGGTCAAGCTAGAAAAAAAGGATCAAAATCCCTTGTCATCAAGACAAGGCATCCTCCAAAGGAGGATGGTGTGTTAGTCTTTCTCCGTGCCCAAATCATAGGGGGCTTGGTTAAAGCGTAAAAGTATAAGCCGCCGTTTCACACCAGCAATGGTCGTGGTGGTGCATCTAAAATTAGCACGCCCTGCCTCTACTCGTAGAAGAGTACGCTCTGCCTTTGCTAGAACTAAGCATGCTTATATTTGCTCAAAAAAGAGCACGTCCTACCTCTTCTTATGTTCTGCGTTACCCGTAGAAGGGAACGCCAACCCCTATCACCACATACGATGATCAGGATAGGGCACCCCTCAGAGGGGGGTGTCGTGTAAGCCTCTATCAGTACCTATGATAGTCAGTATAGAGCATCAAAAGAGTAAAAACCTTAGTTCTATATCTACAACGACACCGTCTAAGTGTAATGTCCCGAGATTTTTAACTAACTTTTGGTAAACAATAAATATATGATTACTTCTATAACTAGTTGAATTAATAGAATTTAATTTAATACTTGTAGTAAAGTATATTTTATTGTTCAAACTACATACACATGCATCTATAAATGTATTAGTTTGGTATGAAAGTATCTTTCATGTATTTGTTTGTTAAATAAGAATTTAAGCAATACTTATATTGGTTTTACATTTTAAATTAATTCTAATCTTATCTAAAATAAATAAATGAAGGAAATTTTATTTTTACTTCATATATAAGCAAAATGTTGACAAGAATGATAAACACTTAAGTGTTTAAACAAGATTTGATGGATGTTAGTGTATCTTCCCATCTCATGAAAGAATGGACACTTTTGTTCATGAAGCATTAATGTAAAGCAAAACTTAGCAGCTAAAGTTTCATTTAAATATACATATGTTGACCAAGAACACTTACTTTTGCATCTGTCGTATGACGGAAGTAGCATCTAGCTAGGAATGAACAATTCAATTGATCCCATCACTGTGTAAGAAGGATTTGTATTTAGAACCATAAGGTCCCTTATGCATTAATGCTCTCTTTACTACTTCAGCCATAACTAGACTATTTACATTGATCTATATTAACAAGTACATATATATATATATACTTGCGCAAGAAATTTCTTGAGCAAAACTAGACACCAGCTATTTATATAAGGGTATTAGCATCACTTCATGAACTTAGACATAGGACCCAAGCATGTTTTTCTTTCAATCACTAAAACATCCCTCCATATTAAAGAGTTATTTCCCCATAAAGACATTAATACTAGCAATAAATACATTATTAATTTAGTATTATTTTACATCTATAAATAGGAGCCTACTTATATAATGTTTGCACCACATTTTCAATCTAAGAAGAACTGAAACCAGGCACAAGTCTAGGAACAGAGTGACATCTATTTGTGAGTAAAACTTCCCTTTTATTTTATTGATCTTTGGAAGTACTGCTATGAAATGATTCAAACTGTTTTGAATACAAGCATGTGTAGATATATATACTGCTCTCTATTAAGATTAAGAAACCTACTGTAAACCTTATATCATGTTGTCTTGTAAAAACTGTGTTCATACCCTCTGACTTAAATCCTCTATAAACACCAAAGTGAGTGTATAGGTTATAATCATGTATAATTAAATACATGTATCATATTGATGATTGATAAAATCTGTTATTTCATTAGAGCCAGTATTGAATAAAAATACGGATATGAATACCCTGTTTCCAGAAGAGGATTATCCAAATTCTCTCACTAGAGTTATTTAAATGTTAGGACCTAATGTATATGGTTTTAGGTATCAGTAACATAGACAAAAGAAATATATTTTGTAGTGAATATAAACACAAAAAGGGAAAACCAGAAACAAACTATAGGGTTCTCTGTAAACCAACTTACATCATGAATTTTCAAACAACCCAGAACCAGGTTTTAAGTGTATAAATGGAATTATGGTGCAAAATAATGATTTTTAGTAGTGGTTTCAAGATTTTTAAGTCTATATATAATAAGATAAACGGGGATGAACGGAAAATATGGTTTGGTCAATATCCGACGATCCAAGTGATCGGAAATCATGGCGAATGGAGGAGAGCAACGTTTAGGGAAGGAGATTTTAGGGAAAAATATAAAATAATTTTTCTACTGAAAGGATTGTGAGGACGATAGGAAATTAGGGTTTTTATATGTTTTTGGGAACATGGAAGTTGGCATCGAACTGCGCCACCGTGGAGGCAAACTGAACCGCCGCACCTAGGGGAGATGGAAGAGGAGCTTGTTGCGAATCTACGATAAAATTCTGCTGGTGATCGGTGGAGTAGAGTGGCGGCACGTGGGGTCTTCTTGGATCGAGGTTTGGGTTTGGGGTTCGACTTGTACTGTGAAATTTTGATACGATTGATGGTGGCGTCCTTGGGTGACGTAGATGTATTCAAGTGAGGTAAAGTGACTTGCTGGTAGTGACGGAGGGTCTTGCTGGTGATCCGGTTGCATGTGCATCTGCACAAGTGCACGGCAATGCACTGGAAATAAACCGAGAGTTGGAGAAGAAGAAAGGTATTTGGCACTTTGGAAAATGAAGGTGGAGCATGGAAATCAAGGTGCACAGACGTGCGTGGCAAGTGTTTGGAGGTGGTACTTTGGGTTAAGAAGAAAATCATGGGTGTGGCATTGATTTTTGACGTGACAACATGGTGATTTGAAGGGTTGGCATTTGGCAAAGTGGTACTTCCGGGAGAGGAGGATCTGGTACTTGGTACTTTGGACTGAGCATGGTTCCTGGAGCAATTTTCACGTGCGCGGCATGGCATTTTGGAAGTGGCACTTCGATAAAACTGGTACTTTGGCCAAACACAAACAAATGAGATTTTGAACGAAGTTTAAATTAAACCAAGTTTGAAATAAAAATAGAAAATAAATAAAAATAAGGAAGAAATAAATAAATAAAAAGAGATTATTATTTAAAATATCGTAGGCAAGTGAAAGGAAGACAGTAGTAAGAAGACCAAAGACGAAAGCTCGACTGTAGAAGTTCGACGAGTTTGAAAATAAAAATCTAAAGAAAATTATTAAAAATAAATTATAAATTTAATTTATTCATGATTAATTAGGAATAAGAAAATAATTTCCAAGGATAACGGAAGTATTAAATTGTCATAAAAACACAGATGACAAACAAAGAAAATACCGTGTGCGATGCACACACTTTATTTTGCTCATTTCTAAATGATGGTTAAAACTGAATAAATTTGCTTGACTGAAACTCATAATCAAAGGATGTGTAAACTGAAACATAATCATGTTCGGCTAATAATTATTTGTCAACTATAAAAGACAATATGTACATCGTTTCGAAGAGACCGGAATAAATATTTCACTTCGACTCCAATTATACGATGCGTGTTAGAAAAGTGAAGACGGAGATATGCAAGGGCTATTTTAAATAGTACCTTCGGTCTGTTCAATCCCAGGACAAACCTGTATGGTCGGGTGTCTGACAACGTATATCTATTAGATTCTACACATCGAATTTACGTAATTATTACGTTGGTGGCATAGAAATTTGTTTCTCTTAGCTTTATTGCCCGCAATATATTTGGGAAATCGAACGAGTGTTCTGACAGATAGGAGGATGTGACATTCAAAGTAATTGAAGGTATAATTTGTCAATAAGACAAGTTTAGCCTCAAGCTTCACAACCAGGAAATGACAAAAATCGGGCAGACATCATGGCTATGTGGCTAACTCCCATTAGGGTGTATTATCACCTATCTAGAGATTCATTTTATTCCTTATTCTATCAATGTTGTCCCATTTGGGAAATGGTTTCCGTACACAACCTTGGTGATATACATTTGATACATTCAAGAGAAATGAGTGGTTGGTCATGTGTGGCCGGGTTACAAGAAGTTCTTGTTGAACCCAATGTATTCCTCTCTAGAGATACATTATCAAAAGGTGGTTCCATAGCTTGTCATGGTTGGAAATCCATTACCCATAAGCGTTAAAAGGTTTTATTTGTATATTATGTACGTAGAATGTGAGATGCAAACATTTCACTAGATTCTAAATTATTTGTGGAAACCCTAGACATTATTATAATATCTGATTTAAATATACAAACTGTTTGATTCTCATCAGGTAAAAACCCGTTCCGTATTTACGGCGTGGTCTTATGAGTATGATTTTATTTCTTAGACTTGTTTTAAAATCGTTTACTCACACCAGTCCCCGACTGACCTAGAGTTTATTTTTCTGTGTTTTCTTTAAACCCTTAGGTACTCATAACACTTGTTATGAGTAGACAAGTGATCCAGGTCTTGACTTAACTTTTGGAGTAGCTGGATGGGAAGGATCTGAATGTTGGCTTATCTATGTAGAATTATCTGAAAGTGGTTTATCCATGATGTTATGTATAATTATCTGCAAGTTAGTTTATCACAAATGTTTAAGTATGTAATTTGTGATGAAATGTATCCGTATGTATGAAGTTCTCTAATGTAGTTGGTTTATGATATGTAATATTTTGGGTTTTCATATTATGTCCAAGTTCCGCTGTGAGATTCTGATGTTTTCTTTAGTTTTATCTTCTATTTATCTTTTATTCTTATATAATGGTACAACTTCTGAGGTGTTCTAAAGTTGGGTCGTTACAGTTTGTATCAGAGCTTAGGTTACTGAATACCTAGGCTTTGGGTGAGTATTGAGAGAGTGTATTTGAATTTAGATATTATTATATATAATATATATATATACGTACTTAAGAGGGATAGACTTAAGTTAGATAACTGAGTATTTTAACATCTGATCAAATTTGATTATCGACCTGATATATTCAGGTGATTAAGTATGAATACCCGTGGACAAAGAGGTCAAGCTAGTGGAACCACCACTACCAATGGTCGTAACACTACTCAGAATCCAGTAGAAACCATGGAAGAAGTTGTGCCAATTCAACCGAGATCGAATTTTGCAACTATCTGTAAGGAGTATAACGCTCTAGGAGGGAAGGTTTTCAAAGGAACCGAATCTTTTATTGAAGTTAAAGCGTGGCTGAGATCTTGTGAAAGGATTTTCGAAGAACTAAATTAGAATGATATCTAATTATATTGATATAAGAAATAAAGTTAAAATTTTAAATTGAATTATAGTCTGATATTACCAGTATTTAAGTACAAAATTAAGTTATTAACGGGGTATGAACCCATGATAAGTGAACTGGTTGATTTTTGAAATAGAATCAGATTGGTAAGTCCCGAAATAGAGATAACTAATTTAATAATTAGTTAAGGGAGACTGTGGATGGAACTTAATGGAGTTAAATGTATTGACCTGAGGATTTGAATATGGATTCAAGTTTAAGAAGAGAATTTGGGGCAGATAAATATATTTGAACGGGTTGATTCAAATTAAGGAAGTATATAAGACATGGAAAATTTTCTAAATGAAATCAAGGATATCTTGGAATAATATGAGTAATGAGGAATTAAGATTAGGGGTTGAGAAATTGGAACTAACTGGAAAATTAGTTAAGTTGATTGATTTTCTAGGTATCGATCTGATGTTGATTTCGGTCTTCGGGGTTGATACTTAGAGGGTTATTTGCTTACCGATTTACGGTCAAGAACTAATGGATATTGAGAAATAGTAATGCGGAGATGGAAATGTTTTCCGACCAAAGTAACAGATATTTCTAGTTATGGAATAACTAGGATGCATAACAAATTACCGATGTGTGTTGATTGTTTATGTATATAAGTTTATAACTAAAGTCATAACTCGAATCTACGCGTTAATCTCAAATTTCGAGGACGAAATTTTTATAAGGAGGGTAGATTGTAATGTCCCTGGATTTTTAACTAACTTTTGGTAAAAAATAAATATATGATTACTTCTATAACTAGTTGAATTAATAGAATTTAATTTAATACTTGTAGTAAAATATATTTTATCGTTTAAACTACATACATTTGCATCTATATATGTATTGGTTTGGCATGAAACTATCTTTCATGTATTTGTTTGTTAAATAAGAATTTAAGCAAATACTTATATTAGTTTTACATTTTAAATTAATTCTAATCTTATCTGAAATAAATAAATGCAAGAAATTTTATTTTTACTTCATATATAAGCAAAATGTTGATAAGAATGATAAACACTTAAGTGTTTAAACAAGATTTGATGGATGTTAGTGTGTCTTCCCATCTCATGAAAGAATGGACACTTTTGTTCATGAAGCATTAATGTAAAGCAAAACTTAGTAGCTAAGGTTTCATTTAAATATACATATGTTGACCAAGAACACTTACTTTTGCATCTGCCGTATGACGGAAGTAGCATCTAGCAAGGAATGAACAATTCAATTGATCCCATCACTGCGTAAGAAGGATTTGTATTTAGAACCATAAGGTCCCTTATGCATTAATGCTCTCTTTACTACTTCATCCATAACTAGAGTATTTACATTGATCGATATTAACAAGTACAAATATATATACTTGTGCAAGAAATTTCCTGAGCAAAACTAGACACCAGCTATTTATATAAGGGTATTAGCATCACTTCATGAACATAGACATAGGAGCCAAGCATGTCTTTCTTTCAATCACTAAAACATCCCTGCATATTAAAGAGTTCTTTCCCCATAAAAACATTAATGCTAGCATTAAACACACTATTAGTTTAGTATTATTTTACATCTACAAATAGGAGCCTACTTACATAATGTTTGCTCCACATTTTCAATATAAGAAGAACTGAAACCAGGCACAAGTCTAGGAACATAGTGACATCTATTTGTGAGTAAAACTTCCCTTTTATTTTATTGATCTTTGGAAGTGCTTCTATGAAATAATTTAAACTGTTTTGAATACAAACTTGTGTAGATATATATACTGCTCTCTATTAAGATTAAGAAACCTACTGTAAACCTTATATCATGTTGTCATTTTAAAACCGTGTTCATACCCTCTGACTTAAATCCTCTAAAAACACCAAAGTGAGTGTATATGTTATAATCATGTATAATTATATAGATGTATCATATTGATGATTGATAAATTCTGTTATTTCATTAGAGCCAGTATTGAATAAAAATACGGATATGAATACCCTGTTTCCAGAAGAGGATTATCCAAATTCTCACACTAGAGTTATTTAAATGTTAGGACCTAATGTATATGGTTTTAGGTATCAGTAATATAGACAAAAGAAATATATTTTGTAGTGAATATATACACAAAAAGGGAAAACCAGAAACAAACTATAGGGTTCTCTGTAAACCAACTTACATCATGAATTTTCAAACAGCCCAGAACCAGGTTTTAAGTGCATTTTGTGGTGCAAAACAATGATTTTTAGTAGTAGTTTCAAGATTTTTAAGTCTATATATAATAAGATAAACGGGGATGAACGGAAAACATGGTTTGGTCAATATTTGGCGATTCATGGTGAATGGAGGAGGGCAACGTTTAGGGGAGGAGATTTTAGGGAAAAATATAAAATAATTTTTCTATTGAAAGGATTGTGAGGACGATAGGAAATTAGGGTTTTTATATGTTTTTGGGAACATGGAAGTTGGCATCAAACTGCGCCACCGTGGAGGCAAACTGAACCACCGCACCTGGGGGAAATGTAAGAGGAGGTTGTTGCGAATCTACGGTAAAATTCTGGTGATGATCGGTGGAGTAGAATGGCGGCACGCGGGGTTTTCTTGGATCGAGATTTGGGTTTGGGGTTCGACTAGTACTGTCAAATTTTGATACGATGGATGGTGGCGTCCTTGGGTGACGGAGATGGATTCAGGTGAGGCGAAGTGACTTGCTGGTGGTGACGGAGGGTCTCGCTGGTGATCCGGTTGCGCGTGCACGTGCACAAGTGCACAGTAGTGCACTGGAAATAAACTGAGAGTTGGAGAAGAAGAAGGGTATTTGGCACTTTGGCAAATGAAGTTGGAGCATGGAAATCAATGTGAACGGACGTGTGTGGCAAGTGTTTGGAGGTGGTACTTTGGGCTAAGAAGAAAATCATGGGCGTGGCATTGATTTTGGACATGAAAACATGGTGATTTGAAGGGTTGGCATTTGGAAAAGTGGTACTTCCGAGAGAGGAGGATGTGGTACTTGGTACATTGGGTTAAGCGTGGTTCCTGGAGCAATTTTCACGTGCGCGGCATGGAATTTTGGAAGTGGCACTTCGATAAAACTGGTACTTTGGCCAAACACAAACAAATGAGATTTTGAACAAAGTTTTAAATTAAACCATGTTCGAAATAAAAATAGAAAATAAATAAAAATAAGGAATAAATAAATAAATAAAAAGAGATTTTTATATCGTAGGCAAGTGAAAGGAAGACAATAGCAAGAAGATCAAAGACGGAAGCTTGACTGTAGAAGTTCGATGAGTTTGAAAATAAAAATATAAAGAAAATAATTAAAAATAAATTATAAATTTAATTTATTTATGATTAATTAGGAATAAGAAAATAATTTTCAAGGATAACGGAAGTATTAAATTGTCATATAAACACAGATGACAAACAAAGAAAATACCGTGTGCGATGCACACGCTTTATTTTGCTCATTTCTAAATGATGGTTAGAACTGAATAAAATTGTTTGACTAAAACTCATAATCAAAGGATGTGTAAACTGAAACATAATCATGTTCGGCTAATAATTATTTGTGAACTATAAAAGACATTACGTACATCGTTTCGAAGAGACCGGAAAAATTATTCCACTTCGACTCGAATTATACGACGCATGTCAGAAAAGTGAAGACGGAGATATGCAAGGGTTATTTTAAATAGTACCTTCGGTCTGTCAATCCCAGGACAAACCTGTATGGTCGGGTGTCTGACAACGTATATCTATTAGATTCTACACATCGAATTTACGTAAGTATATTACGTTGGTGGCAGAGAAATTCGTTTCTCCTAGCTTTATTGCCCGTAATATATTTGGGAAATCGAACGAGTGTTCTAACAGATAGGACGATGTGACATTCAAAGTAATTGAAGATATAATCTGTCAAAAAGATAAGTTTAGCCCCAAGCTTCACAAACAAGAAATGACAAAAATTGGGCAGGCAACATGGCTATGTGGGTAGCTCCCATTATGGTGTATTATCACCTATCTAGAGATTCATTTTATTCCTTATTCTATCGATGTTGTCCCATTTGGGAAATGGTTGCCGTACACAACCATTGGTGATATACATTTGATACACTCAAGAAAAATGAGTGGTCGGTCATGTGTGGCCGGGTTACAAGAAGTTCTTGTTGAACCCAGTGTATTCCTCTCTAGAGATACACTATCGGAAGGTGGTTCCATACCTTGTCATGGTTAGAAATCCATTACCCATAAGCATTAACCGATTTTATTTCTATATTATGTAAGTTGAATGTGAGATGCAAACATTTTACTAGATTCTAAATTATTTGTGGAAACCCAAGACATTATCAGAATATCTGATTTAAATATACAAACTTTTGATTCTCATCAGGTAAAAACCCGTTCTGTATTTACGGCGTGGCCTTATGTGTATGATTTTATTTCTTAAACTTGTTTTAAAATCGTTTACTCACACCAATCCCCGACTGACCCAGAGTTTATTTTTCTGTGTTTTCTTTAAACTCTTAGGTACTCATAACACTTGTTATGAGTAGACAAGTGATCCAAGTCTTGACTTAACTTTTGGAGTAGCTGGATGGGAAGGATCTGAATGTTGGCTTATCTATGTATAATTATCTGAAAGTGGTTTATCCATGATGTTATGTATAATTATCTACAAGTTGGTTTATCACAAATGTTTAAGTATGTAATTTGTGATGAAATGTATCCGTATGTATGAAGTACTCTAATGTACTTGGTTTATGATATGTAATATTTTGGGTTATCATATTATGTCCAAGTTCCGCTGTGAGACTAATGTTTTCTTTAGTTTTATCTTCCATCTATCTTTTATTCTTATATAATGGTACAACTTCCAAGGTGTTCGAAAGTTGGGTCATTACACTAAGTTTATAAGACCTTATCACTACCTACGATGGTCAGGATAAGGAGCCTCTTGGAGGAAGGACGAGTAAGTCCTTGGGCCTTACTTGTGGATAAGCTAGCTAAGCGCACCGGACGCACAGGCCCAGAGAGTGGCCAACAAAGCACGTACATCCTCTGCTTTGACATGAAAAGCCCAGAGAGTGGCTCAGGAAGCACGTACAACCTCTGCTTCACAAATCAAATCCGAGGAGGATGCTAAAAATACAAATATCGGAAGGGGTTTTTGGTCCTCAATCTTCAAATACCCAAATCTGGATTTATTCGGCTCTTCGTTAATGCTGGAAGGGGTTTCTGGTTCTCAATCTTTAAATACCCGAATCAGGGTCGATTCGGCTCTATATTAATGTCGGAAGGGGTTTCCGGTCCTCAATCTTCAAATACCTGAATCTGGGTTGATTCGGCTCTTCGTTAATGCCGGAAGGGGTTTCCGGTTCTCAATCTTCTAATACCCGAACCTGGGTTGATTCGGCTCTTCGTTAATCCCGGAAGGGGTTTCCGGTCCTTAATCTTCAAATACCCGAATCTGGGTTGATTCGGCTCATCGTTAATGTTGGAAGGGGCATCCGGTCCTCAATCTTCAAATACCCGAATCTGGGTTGATTCGGCTCTTCATTAATCCCAGAAGGGGTTTCCGATCCTCAATCTTCAAATACCCGAATCTGGGTTGATTCGGCTCTTCGTTAATCCCGGAAGGGGTTTCTGGTCCTCAATCTTCAAATACCTAAATCTGGGTTGATTCAGCTCTTCGTTAATCCCGGAAGGGGTTTCCGGTCATCAATCTTCAAACATTCGAATCTAGGTTGATTCGGCTCTGCACAAATACTGGAAGGGTTTCTGGTCTTCCATTTAGATCCATACCTGAGTCTGGGTCAATTCAGTTCTCCACAAATATCGAAAGGGGTTCTCTGATCTTCAAATCTTTGGGTTATCCTAGTTTCATGACGTAATCCAGCATCAAGAAACAACTCATAAATAAATAGAAAAGAGTCTGGAGAAAGAAGTCGAACTTGGAAAGTCGAAGACACCTCTTCATTAGGGGGGCAAATGTTACTACCAAAATTAACTCCAAGACCAACTGACAATGAAGTGATATCGGAAGAACACAAGCACAGAAAAATCTTCCGAAAGCAGGAAGCCAAGTAATAGAAAGAACCGCAAGCCGAAGAGAATGGTCGGAGAGCAACGAAAACCGACACCTTCTCGGAGGGAAGGTGCCCAAAGTCTACAAAATATCGACAAGGTACATCCGATGGGTTCCATACGATGGGACCCATCCGACAGGAAGTTCTGTAGCAAAAGGCCATCTAAGTCAGAAACTAAGAAAGAAGAAGACATGAGCACCACTCCTCAAAACCCGTAAGGGTTATCAGTGTTAACCTGCTTAATATCAATACATCAGAAGGCATTGAGGATACCAAACCAGAAGTACGCAAGGATCGTCCAGAACCAGCTTCTGAAACAACTATCGCACAGGTACCGAAAGGTCGCGTTAAGAGACAACACAATCATCACCGGAAGTTACTTTCCCGAAAACTATATTGCCCCAAAAGCTCCAACGGAAGGCTAACCGGGACCCAAGCGAAGATACAGGCTACCCGTATTAATATACCTAGTATAGAGACCGACAGCGGTTTCGAACCAGAAGTTATCTACATACACCATGAGGTCAGGCTCCTCTATGTATTCACGATAAAGCTGGAAGCCTACATCCGGAAGCTTACATCCGAGAGCCTACACCCGGCAGTTATCTACATACACCATGAGGTCAGGCTCCTCTAAATAACCATGATAAAGCTGGAAGCCTACATCCAGAAGCATACGTCCGAGAGCCTACACACAGGAACTGCTACCGAGGGTTCAAATACCATCCGAAGGCCACCACATCAACAAGCCCATAGCAGTCCTAAAGGACCCCTAATTGACCGGGACCCCCACTTTGAAGACTATAATTAGCACTCTGAAGACGGCTAGAAGCCAAACACTCGAGATCAAGAAAAAAGCGGTCGGCAATACAGGCTACCCGTACTAATATACCTAGTATAGAGACCAACAGCGGTTTCGAACCGGCAGTTATCTACATACACCATAAGGTCAGGCTCCTCTAAGTATTCACGATAAAGCTGGAAGCCTACATCCGGAAGCTTACGTTCGAGAGCCTACACTCAGGAACTGCTACCGAGGGTTCAAATGCCATCCGAAGGCCACCACATCGACAAGCCCATAGCAATCCCAAAGGACCCCCAATTGACCGGGACCCCCACTTCGAACACTATAATTAGCATTCCGAAGACGGCTAGAAGCCAAACGCCCGAGATCAAGAAAAAAGCGGTCGGCAAAGGCCCCTACAGGCCCAAAATTCCAACAGTAGAAGGGGCCTCGAACTCTCTATAAATAAGAGCCACATAGAGGGGGACGAAATTTTCATTTCTCAGTCTTGTTCTTTCTTCTTGGAAAAAGGAAAAATCCTAATTCCCTAGGGCGAATTAAGGATTTCTTCAACTTTTGTAATACATCTGCAATTTATTAATGGAGAATTCCAGGGCCTAAACATCTTGCAATTTGATAATCTTGTTGTGCTGTTATGATCAAATAGGGAGTTAACACTAACCTTTCGTATGAGAAAGTTTATCATGGCACCTTTGTGTAAGGAGGGATTCATTGAAATCTGAAGTTCTCCTTCCATTTTTAAGGGTTTTGCAATGCTGATCAATGCTCTCGTAATGAGCCTGATGCTTTTTGATCTCGAAAAGAAAGTTGCCCACAGGCTTATAACTTGGTTCTTGACGCGTTCAAGGTCCTTCGGGTCGATTCGATGTGGAATGATCATCTGAGTTAATAATCATGGCGGCGCTTTCTTTTTCGGATATGAAGAAGCGTTAGCCTGTTTTAATCTTATCACAATGTATATCATTGTATTCGTGATCCGGGGAATAATAAATTTCACGGTATCTTGATTGTATAAGCTAAGTAAACCTTCTTTAGGTTATCTTGGGACTCCACTGTATTATAAGTGGAATATTCATCCCTTGAGGGATGGATATCTAATCTTCAGGATTGAGGTTCTGATGCTTAGGGAAAGGTAGACTTATCTCATAATGTTTATTTTCATATGTCCTCCAGCAACCCAAGGTCATGAATGCATACTTGAACCCATGTCCTATACAACTTAATCCGGGTGTTGACGGAAAATAACGTTAAAAAAATCTATTAAGAAATTTAAACTGTTTATTTGGAGACAATAGTTGCATGAACGAAGAAACAAAAGTCAGTGTTACTGAAATTCCAGATTTGTATATGAACACATAACCGAGAAGATCAAACAAAATAGTGAAATAGCCTCCAAAAGAGCAAGCAGAATTAGCTTTCTGTTGGGTTGAATGCTTAAAAGACAATGTAAAAGGAACTAGTCAAACTGATAACTCATTTTGGAGTCCTATCACCAACTTAGCTTCTTTTTTTTTGGCCTCTGTACTGTCCTTGTAGTGCTACTGGACAGTTTTTCCACGTCCAATGCATACAATCTAAGCTTCGCAACATACCCGAAAAACCACGTTGATTACCCATTGCCAACAATCGTTCAATGTCGCGTGTTGTGGTGGATCTTAGATACTCTTCACCGAAGACGCGAACAACTGTTATGCAGAATTCTTTCAAGCACAAAACTGCCATTGATTCACCTATTCTTAATTTGTCATCTAACGAATCACTTGAACTTCTATACGATATCATACGAAGTGTCGTAGTAACTTTTTGTAGTGGTGAAACTCCTAGTTCGTTAATTCCATTTTTTCTGTGCGTAAAAAAAAATATTGGATTCAGAAACCTTGTTCAGAGCTCGATCAAACACTGTCTTCGATATATGAAATCCACAACGAAAGTACACATCTCCATATCCTGGTTTTGGCACAAAGTAATTCTTCATCAACTGATTGTGCCCCCCACCCTCCGGCATAGCTACGTCCGTAGAGTATCTCTTCTACCCACCACAATACCTCCTTAGGATGATTTTGAGCTCTCTGCGATATCACGTTGCATCGCATTTAAAGTTTCTAGTTGATACATTAGTTGTTGTTTGTTGTACTTGTCTTGGTCTTTCTCTGAAGTAGAAGATGAAGATGATGAAGAAGTGAGACACCATAATCTCTTTAAAGAATTCATGGTGTTTATGCTACTTTTTATTGAATGAAAACTGAATGAGTTAGTAGAACTATACTTCGTTTACTAAAATATCTTTTAAAACCTTTAAAATAATGTAGGTCCATATCGGGTTATCCAACTATAGCGAAGCTTGTAAGCTTTATGACCCATAAAGTCCGTCCCGTGTTCGAATAGGTAACGAGAATCAAAAGTCGTTGTAGTTAGACGAAATATGTCTTCATCTTCAATTGTCTGTATAATCGTACGATAACGATCGCAAGCTTCTGTAAAATGCTGGTGAGCTAAACGGATTTCAGCTGATGATCTTGTAGCGGAATACCTACGGTGGTTGTTATGTAATCTTGTGATCATTGCCCAAAACTCTTCATTGCTCAAACCCCCACCTCTTTGCATCAATAAGTATCTCGATGATCAACTTCAATATAAACTTTCACGAGGATAAGTAATTCATCTGCAAAAAATTCATTAGCTGTAGATAAAGAAGATGACGTTCTATGGTTTGCACGAACTTGTTGAGCTTGAACACATCTACGAGGTCGAGGCATTAGAGCTGGTAGTTGAGGACGATGAACCTTTTCAGGCACCTCGTATATTTGTGTGTCTGACACAAATCCAACCTCATTCTCATCATCTTTGTTTTGTTCGTACTCATCAAACATTTTCCTGATTTGTTCATCGCTTATTGCCCAATCGCCGATTTGCCCTTTCATGAAATTTTAGAAACCAAAATAGCAGGTTTGTAAAAGGCAATCCGTTATGTAAGCGATTTGTGTGTAGGATGATATCACTCGTCATCCTCAGTAGTAAGCTCGTTAATACGAGCTGTCAACTGATCAACTGTACGTCGATGCTCTGTGTACATCACCTCGCGAAGACCAATATGCATAAGATATAGCTCCTCATAAGGAATTACAGCCGGATCTGGAAATCGTGTAACAGTAGGCCGTGGAATATCAACATATGTATCCTCTCCAGAAGTGCCAGGAATGCTAACAGTCCAACCGTAATTAACTCATCGGCATAGTCAACTGAGGTGGAAGAGGAGGCTGGTGCGACTAAGGAGACTAATGAGGCTGGGGAGGAGACTGAGGCTACGGCTAATAATATAAGTGCGTACTCTGCGACATGTCCTGTAAAATAGTTAGGGCAACCCCCGTCCCGACAGCAGAAGGACCAACTAAATCAACTGCGGCAGCATGAAGAAACGTTGTCTTATGAGCACGTGTTTAATACGAATCCCAAAAAGAAATGTAATCTATGTCCGTAACGATGAATCTATCAGCTGACCACCACTCCCCAGCAGACTGCTGTAAATCCTGGTACAACCCACCGGTTTTCCGGCGCCCAAGCTTTAATTCGTGGATAGAAAAGTGACAGTGCAGGATCCAATGTCGGACATGCCATGTTATGAAAGTGCTCATAATACCAATACTGCAAAATCTCCCAAAAACCTGTAATCGACGACGATCGTGTCCTAATCGTGCACTGATGGTCAACCACCGAAGATTTGGCACAAAGCACCCCCCTCCCCCCCCCCCCCCCCTCCTCCCTCCACCCTCCCTTCACTGGGATGATCCATTTGCCTAGGAATTTTGTCAAGTGAATTTAAAATTTTAGATGTTTGGTACTCTCTGCATGGAGAAATCTTTGTGGTGTAGTCTAGACCTCTAGTCTAGCTTCTATTCTGTAGGTCAAGATAGATAAACTTTAAAAATCAAGTGTATCTTTTAGACAATTTGGCTAACACATGTATTTGTTATATTTATTATCATATCACTGTAAAAACCGATCGATTAAAAAAAAAAAAAAAAAAAAAACAGTGTCAACTGCTATAAGTAAACCAAAGCATACATTCTTGTAAGGGTCAAAGAACACGAGCATTTGAGCATTTATTTTCTTATTATTATATCTTGTAACCTAAGTCACTCCAAGAGAAACGAAATGATGAGGAATTAAATTCCTCATAGTGAACGTACGTATATCAGCAAGATCGAACCATTCTAAATTTTGTATTTTCATGTTCCAATCATTTCATTTTCTCAATTTTACATATCACCAACAATAATTTCTGAGAATGCTTAAATTCTTGACAAAGCCTTGATTCAAATGCGTACGTTAGTAGCAGTATCTATTTTCCTTTCTATCCCTATCACTATACTAAATAGGTCGCTTAATTGACAACCTTTTTTTCTAACTAATTAATACATAATACCTTCAAAAATAATTAACACCGCAGATGCAGTTGAGATTTGCTCTAGTAAGCATGACTTCTCCATCACGGTTGATTTTCCAAAATGTGGGTAATATGTGTTACAGAACATAAGTTAATTGATTAATTAAGCATCACACAAATGACTAGTCTTAACGTATGCACATGGTAAGCTTTTAGCACGTCATTTCGAATTTCGAACTCATGTCACTATTACTATGCCGTAATGTCTTTAATCAATGGGCTGCTACCTATAAACACTAATTTTTGATAGAACATAAAAGTTGCAGAAGTAGCATGTTTGTCATATTAAGTAAGTTATCTAGTTTTCACCTAGAAACAGATACGTTCAGGAAATGTTAACGTTTCTAATATTGGTTATACTCAATTCTCCCTGCATGGAATGTTAATCCGTAAGCAAACATGCTACTTCAGTAATTAAGTTGCATATCTATTAGATGGTTAACGCAATCTTTAATTTAGGTCAGCCATAAAGAACATGACTTTAATAAGACGATAAATACATTGGTTATATATATGCATTTTAGAGGTTGGATCTACAATTGATTATCGTTGTCTAATATCGAAAGTGAATACTAATAAAACATAAGATAAAAATCATCAAAACTAAATCATCAACGTAAAGAGTGTTTGTCAGTAGTTAATATTTTGGAAACTTGTTATTATTAGTAACATGGAAGATATATAAAAAATAAACTTAGTAACACACATAAGGCATCGCAAAATTTGGCCACCGGCACATAAATACCCATTCATTAAACCGAACTAGGATAAAATAGCATGGCCATTGGTCAATACCTTAAATTATTTAATAGCATTCCATTTGCAAGTAATATTAATGTGATGACAGCACAGAAATAAAAATATAAAACTGTGGGCAAACTCCAAAATTTGCTAGGGCAGGCCACCCAACTACAAACGACTCACACCATAATGATTCTACCATGAAACTTGAAAAAAATAACTCAAAAACTGTTGGCCAATTTCATCCATTTTTTACTTGTGCACCTATGCAGACCCATCTATTTATTCCTCCTTACATTCCATCTCCTTCTCCTGCATGTATATACAGAAATATATCATATATATACATGTATAAAACAAAAGGAAAATTTCAGAAAAATAATAAATTCAGTATCATTCAATGCTAGTATTTAAGAAGGCCTGCCTTTCTCCCCCACAGTTAGGTGCTCTTCTGGCTTTGTTTCACTAATATTCATCTTCACCCACAGAAGGCCGGATTTCTTCCCATTAAATCTCTAAGTTAGGATCACAGGTCTTATTTGGTTCTTTTTTTATATACAGAGAGGAAAAGTAAACATATACATTGATGTCAACCAACCCTGACAACATTAAATGCCAAAGTTTTTTCTTCACCATAAGGACTGTGTGACAACAGTCTGGCACTCTTAAATGCCTCTGATCATCTCTACCTCCTTTCTATAAATCTTCATCACTCTCTTATTCTTCTCTCACAAACCATTCTCCATTTTTTTTCCTCCTTTTAGTTAATAATGGATGTTTCAATCCTACTCTTCTCCGTAGCCTTCCTAGCTTCCTACATTTTATGGTTCACCAACCTGATCCCAAAGATGAACGGGCCGAGAGTATGGCCGGTTCTCGGAAGCCTGCCTGGCCTGATCCAAAACGTGCACCGCATGCACGACTGGATTCTGGAAAACCTAGAAGCAACACATGGCACATACCAAACGTGCATATGCGCCATTCCGTTCCTGGCACGGAGGCAAGGGCTCATAACCGTCACATGCGACCCCCGTAATTTGGAACACATTCTCAAAACCAAGTTCGACAACTACCCCAAGGGCCCCACATGGCAGGCTGTCTTTCACGAGCTTCTCGGAGACGGCATCTTCAACTCTGACGGTGATACCTGGCTCTTTCAAAGGAAAACCGCAGCCCTCGAGTTCACCACACGTACGTTGCGCGTAGGCATGGCGCGTTGGGTTTCCAGGTAAGTGGTTGGGCTAGCCACATGAATTTCCTGTTTCCATAAGTTTACATCTTTACTCATGTATTTAGTTGAATTTAATTAGTTACTTCAATTGTAACCATTTTGTTGAGTTCCCATGTCCATTCTCATCGTTACCATCATCTTGCATTAATCTTAAATAGTTAGGATAGGAGGCATAACTTTTCATTTTGCATAAATTTCTATTTTGAGTGTATAAAAAATTAATAGAACACCACATTTGTTAAACCCCCCCAAAAAAAAGTTCATTAAAGTTTACCATTGTACAAAATCATCACATACGAATGAATAACCTTCATTACTGATATAAAAATACTACATAATGACTACTCCAATATTCTTGACCTATGTCCATTCATTAACTGTTAATGCCCAAAATGTTAGAAAAAAGTCCATTTATAGATGAAATTAGTATTATTATTAAGAGAACTAGGGTCGTTTGAAATGATTTCCTGGGGAATTCAGAGGGAAGTTGAAGGAATTAGCTGAATTTTACATTGAAGTTGTTGAATTTCAATTCCACTTTCAGTGCAGGAAATGTTTAGGCTTTTTGCATGTTTGAAGTCTGATAAATAGAGATGAAGTTTAGAGCAAAACTTTAAATTAAAAAAAAAAAAAAATATGTCCATTAGTGTTGCAAGCTTATTGGTGTATGCTTAGTATATTTAGGTCGTTGAGTATAGTTTTCCAAAGTTAATTTTGATATTATCATCTTTTTAATATGTTTTTTTAATGCAGGTCTGTCACGGAGAGATTTCTGCCTATTTTGCAAACTGCTGCAGAGGCTAAAACGAGCGTCGATCTTCAAGATCTGCTGCTTAGACTGACATTTGATAACATATGTGGATTGGCATTTGGGAAAGATCCGGAAACCCTCTCGCCGGATCTTCCAGACAATGCATTTTCGTTGGCTTTCGATAGAGCGACCGAAGCAACTTTGAACAGATTCATTTTTCCAGAGGTTGTGTGGAGGTTTAAGAAGCGGTTAGGGCTTGGAATGGAGACTACATTGTCTGATTCAGTAGCTCATGTTGATAAATATCTCTCTGCCATTATAAAATCTAGAAAGCTTGAGCTAGATGTAAACCCTGACTCGAATCAAGACAATGATAACTTACTATCAAGGTTTATTCGCAAAGGAAGCTATTCAGATAAGTTCTTACAAAACGTTGCTTTAAATTTCATATTAGCTGGGCGTGATACTTCTTCCGTTGCACTTTCCTGGTTCTTCTGGTTAGTATTGAACAATCCTACAGTTGAGAAGAAAATCATAGCAGAAGTATGCTACATTTTATCAACCACTAGAGCTGACAAAAACCCAAAGAACTGGGCGAACTCGCCTCTTGCATTCGAAGAAGTTGATCAATTGATATACCTGAAAGCAGCACTGACCGAAACACTACGATTGTACCCTTCTGTTCCAGAAGATTCTAAGCATGTCGTTTCAGATGACATCTTGCCAGATGGCACGTTTGTGCCAGCAGGCTCAGCCGTAACATACTCGATTTATTCAGCTGGTAGGTCAAAATCTACTTGGGGGGAGGACGCATTAGAGTTTAAACCTGAAAGATGGCTTACTTCAGATGGAACGAAATTCAAACCACAAGACCCGTTCAACTTTGTCGCGTTTAATGGAGGCCCGAGAGTTTGTCTGGGGAAAGATTTGGCTTATCTGCAAATGAAGTCTATAGCGGCATCGTTGCTTATGAGGTATAAGTTGAAGGTTGCCGAAGGGCATAAGGTAGAGCAGAAGATGTCACTGACATTGTTCATGAAGAATGGATTGAAAGTTAATGTACTACAAAGAGACACCAGTGAGCTTGTAGGGGTTGATGGTAAATAACTATTGATTGTGTGGATGTATATAGATAATATATATAAAAAATTGTGTTGTTTGTCGTGTTTATTGTTTGGGGTGGAATAATATTTAAATTTGTTTTAAGAGGGAAACACTTAGTTTCTTTGCTGTTGGGTTATAATGGAGAATTGAATATGATATTTATTACTGGTTCGAGTTGGTGGTAGTTTGTTGCAATGTAGGTGAGTTTGCATTGTAGTTATTTTACTATCATTTATTTCTGTCATTTGCCATGGCTATCAAGGGTGAATAAGCATGTGTATGTACTTCTATTCAGGGTGAGCTTTTAAGTTAACTACGATGTTGTTAGGTGAGCGCTTTATTCAATTTATTTTTTTCTTCTTCTTCTAATTAATAATGAATTGGTACACCGTAGAATTAATTTGCCTGACTTATTAGGTGAACTCCTTTCATTGTTGTTATCTTGTCAAAATAGTTAACATGATTTGCTTAACAGGAATTATAGAACTGGAACTTCAGGTAGGTGTTCTGAAGTTAATAAATATTCAGCTTTGGGACCCGTATCAGCATGCATTATGATAACCACGGAAAGAATGGGAGCTTTTTTTTTTTTTTTTTTTCCTCCCTTCTTTTTTGACTTACGTTTCGAATTTGAAACAAAGATGTGCCTCAAGCAGAAAGTTGTACCTTCCCAGTAAGCATAGACAAAATGGGGTCACTAACCCAGACTTGAGCAAATTTGCCGGTGGAACACATTGAATCGTCCTATCAAGATACCAAGCCTGCGGCAAAATAATTTTTTTTTGAACATTAGCAGCAGTATAATCATGAAATGCATGGAGTGCTAGATTTATGCATATTATTACGCAGGTCGTTTGTTCCCCCCATGGTGGCTTCAAACAACAGTTATAAATCGTAGGCAAAGACAAATCAATATTTATATCTTTTTGGAACCAAAGAACATTTTCTGTTCTTTAGAAATGTAAATGTCTTCCGTGTGTTTACCTGTTTTTTGACTAAAACTGTTTTAACTAGACTTAGAGAATTTAAATAAAATAGGATTGAAACCAAACTTCACAGAACTATTTAGAAACATAAAGAAACAACTCAATACATGATAAAGCAAAATGAAGCTAACTCTACGACTTGGGGTCAGGTCATCTTCATGACTCGGTACCAAGTCATAGGGGTTGGGCTTATGATCATGTGACTCGTGTGGGAGACTTCTACTCTACATTGCATGTATGAAGTTTCACGTGATTAAAATTTGTTTGAATGATATATAGATGACTCATCCTTTGAACTTGAATGAGTTAGGATGATTCACGAAGATGAATAATCAAACTGACTCAGAATGATTCAAGATTGAACGAGATGATTCAACTGAGAGATAAAAGGATGATCCAAAAGAGAAAGGCAGAAAAAAAAAAAAAAAAAAAAAAAAAAAAAAAAAAAAAAAACCAAGTCATTGACTCGACACCAGGTCATATGTATGACCCGGTATCAAGTCATAATAATGGCTAGGCTTGGCTACTGCTTCTCGATGATGACTCGTCCTGGCTATTGGATTTTGATGCAACCTGGTTTCTAACCCAACATTGATGCTTTCATCTATAATTACAAAACCATCTACAACTAGAAGGGGGATCAGATCCAAAAAGAGTCATCGTTACTCTTCTGGATTGCTATCACTTCTTCATTTCTATTCTCTTCTAAACAACTCTCAGATGCTTGTACCTATATCCAATGACTAACTGGTTAAGATCCATAGAGATCTGACTAGCTAGATCGTAACAAAAGACTGATTAAGACCAAATCAACAGGACTATTATAAAAAAATTGTGACATTTTACTTACTTTTGCTTTTTATTTATTGTTTACTAGTGATCTATGTCTAAGATTATTTACATTTCCTTTAAGGCTACTAAGGCCGCTGCTTCCACATTCATTTGAAGTTGATTCTATCTTGAAGATAACACTGAGAACTGAAGGAAAAGAGCTTGAAAATTGAAGATCAAAAATATGGCAGTGCCAAAACCAAATTTAGGCCTGATAGAAATCAATATGAACATAGGGGCAGTCAAGAGGCTTCTTCACATTTCAGTAGATCTAGCTATATCACCAGAGAGGAGAAAAGATTATAAAGGAGATGCAAGATTAAATTTTAGCTAGGCAACAAAATATGATAGAAGGTTTTTTTTTTTTTCAGAGATTGAAGCAACAAGGAATGGCTAGATCTACAGAAAATCAGAATTAAACCCTAGGAATCAACATAAGAGCTTCTGAAGTTGGATCTCAGCAAAGTAAAGTAGTCCCTTAGCAAGTGCAACAACCGGTACTTAGGGCAACACTGAAGTCAATGTTGGAATTGTTGTTAGCGATGTTCACACTAGTATTGGAGTTACCATATAAATGTCTGGAACCGAAGCGGGGAGTGCAAATCCAAATGCTAGGAGGTCAAAAACTGAAGAACATGTACCGGAATTCCCAAGAAGGAACAATGGTCGGGAAGAAGTGAATCAAAACTTGAATTAATAGAGACAAGAGGAGCACATGCTTGAATACGTGTTGGGAGTGCCCTATAGGACCGAAGGACGTGATATTATTATACATTGAATACTTTTTCTGAACAATATGAATCAGATAGCTGAGATGACTAGAAAGATGGTTAGAGAAGGACCATCCGATTACAGCTCGGGGGATGTCAACTAGAATCATTTTACCATAACATGTGGACTGCTAGAAATCCCCCGATTTCAAATTTGTAACGATGGACATTTATGATGGAAAGTTAGATCCAACCGTTCTTTTGATTAGATGTATCCGACGTATGGAAGTACTTGGAGCTTAAAGGGTGTTACAAAACGTTGTTTCCTACTTACTTGATTGATTTGACAGCTATGTGGTTTAAACAGTTAGAGAAGAGAACTATCCATTCATGGAGTAAGCTTGTGGATAAGTTCTTGAGATGGACCAAAGTGCATGTCTCAAGACCAGAAGAGTATGATGTCATTGCCTAGTCTGAAGCAAAGGCCCAAAGAGATCCTTAGGAGTAATCTAAACATATTTAATGCAGTAGCTGCTGCAGTAGATATATTGGATCGATCAACTATCTAGATCGCAACGGCTTCTAGGATGGTTGGTAAGATTGACTTCAAGGTGGCTTTGGAGAGAGACCCACCACTGGACTTGGTTGAGCTCTAGAAAAAAGAGATACCTGCAACAAAAGGATGTAGATACTTAGAAAACCGATCTGCTTACTGAATCAATGATGACAGAACGAAGGACTAGAGGAGGCAAAGGAAATGACCAAAGTTTTCCTCTTATACTAAGCTGACAGAAACCCCAAGAGGTCTGTCATGCGATTTTAGGCACATCCTCTATACAACACAATTCAAAATGAATCCCACTGATTGAGAAAGAAAATTTGGAACACTACTTGTTTATGAGATTGATGGGCATAATATCAACGATTGCATGTATCTGACCTGATTGAGGAGCTATTTCAGAACAGAAAGCTACAATAATATATTAGAAATTCAATTGTGATGGCGCGAGTAGAGCGACCACCATCTACAGCAAGGAATAACAAGAGATCTAGCACAAAACCTTTGGTCTCGTGATTGGGATAGACTGGAGGCAGATTTGTCTCTTCCCCTTTGCTCTCTGCTTTTCTTACATTTGACAATAATGCCAGATCGCTTACACGCGTATGGGAATGGAAGAGGCCCCTAAACACGATCTGAGTCTGATGTCTGAGATGGTGATTTAAGATTTGTTTTCACTGTTTTTGCTTTACTTTGTTTGAACTCTTGAATTATAAAACTTCCACTGGAGAGTGATGAATGATTAAGTTCCCTTAGAGCTTCTGCCCAAAGAGGTGGAGCTGGAGTGTAAGGTGTGAACCTTACCGCCGGAGAGCAAGCAGATGGACTCGTGCAATTGGTCACCTTCGAGCAAGGAGTGGGTCACATCATCAAAGAGTGAAAAGGATGTGCCTCTTTGGTCGTTTGATGCTACCCTCCAAAAGGAGGGAGCCAGAGTGCAAGAAATGAGTCGCTTCGCCGGAAAGCGACAAGATCGACTTATTATTATTGAACATCTTTCATCGAAAAGTGAATGGATTGGATTTAACTAGGACATGAAGATAGGCAATGACTGGACCAGAGAATCTATGTGGAGAAAGGTCTGCAGAGACCTCAACTGGTTCGAACAGACGATGAATTGATTCGTTTGAGCTATGAACTAGCTCATTTAGCTCATTGATCCAAAGATACCATATGAACTTCACTAAACGATTTGGAAGGATCGTTCCCTTGAACTTGAACTTCGAACAGTTTGGATAGATTGCACATTTCAACTTGAATACTAAATTGTCCGAAGGACCACAACTCAAACTGAAAACAAAGATAACCCGATGAGGCAATGCCCCACATTGAATGCAATGCACTTGGAAGACTGGAACTTGAAAATGAGATGATAGGAACCTTTTCTTTGAGCATGATCAGGTTTTGGTCAGTTCGTCTTGAGGATTATTGAATATTTGTTAGTTTACCTTGCGCATGATTGGGTATTGGTTGGTTTACCTCAAGCAAGATCGATTCTTGGTCGTTTTACCCTAAGTAAGATTAAGTTATGATTGGTTTTCCTTGAGCGGGACCGACTCTTGGTTGGTTCACCTTGAGCGGGATTGGATGATGGTCGGTTTAAACTAATAATTTTTCCTTGTAAAATTCGATTGGCTTAGTATGATACCTCATCTTGAGCGGGTTCAGTTGGCTTGGTCTTACGCCCTTATCTTTAGCGGATTTCATCGGCTCAGCCACATAGATTCTCCTTGAGCGGATTTAATAAACTTAACTGGAAAGTATTGAAGATTGATTGGATTCTATAAGGATTTGGGCTTAAAACCAAGAGAACTTGACCACGATTAGTTGGAGAGCTTTGCATGGATAATGCTCAGATTAACCAAGGAATTTAGTATTAACTTGGATTTGCTAGAGAGCGCAACTTTCAGAATTTGACTAAGGACTTATATGAGAAAGCAACTGGGATGCACAATCATCAGACTTGGATCATTTGGACTTGTACTCATTCAAAGCACGTCTTTCATTCAAAAGACATACTTTAGATGCAAATATTTACGTGTTTTTGGATCAAAGCAGCTTTAAACGGACTTAAAAATTTCAAACGAGATCAGATAGAACCAAAGTTCATGGACAATTTAGAAAACATCAAGAAACAACTTAAGAAAGGATTAAGAAAAAATGGAGCTAACTCCATGATTCCGAGGTCGAATCATCTTCACGACTCAATACCAAGTCATAAAGGATAAGTCTATGATCATGCGATTCATTTCGGACTTTTCTACTCCTCTTCATTGCACTTATGAAGTGATTTGGATAAGCGTCGAATTAGGTATGAATGGCTCATCCTTTGAACATTGATGAATTTTATGACTCGCAAAAATGAACGATCAAGCTAAATCAAAATGACTCAAGATTGGACGAGATGAATCAACTAGGTGGAAGGAAGATCCAAAAAAGAAAGACAAAAAATCTAAATCGTTGACTCAACACTGACTCATATGTTCAATTGACAAATATAGATTCTTTATATTGTTCTTCCACATCTGTGCAATTATTTGCAAAACAGATTGGTATCGGAGCAATTTGTGCAATTGTTCGCACAACAGATTGGTACCAGAGCAAGACGATTTGTTTTAAATTGTGCATCAATTATTTCTACAAAGTTTGGTAGATTCAATGGTGATTATGTTATTACTATTTTGGGGAAAAAAGAGACTTTGGTGGAGAATATTATGTTGAGAGAGAAGAGTGTTTCAGGCTTGAAACTTTGATGTAGCATGAACTCCAGATTCTCATTAAGGTGGAGTTATATGTTAGAAGCGGTCTGACCAACCGTAGAAAAGTAGAAAACAGCTTGGCGAAACTACTTAGATGTGGTAGCGACCTAAAACGAACCACTGGAGGTGTTAGCGACATTTCCAAATGTTTGAGGACTCTATACAACTTTAAGTTCAATTGAGAAATGCTCACCAAGGTGGAGATTTGTTAGGTGTGACTCACATTGTATGAGAGTTAGATGATAAAGAGTTTAGTGTGTTGAAAGGACCACTGGATTTAGAAACTATATCTGATGTAGCTGATTTTGGTGATAGGTTCGACGCCGTTGAGGCTTATCGACTTGTGATGTCATCTTGGAGAGTTCAGTTCATAGAGCTGATTTTGGCAGATTTGGTGTCACTGTTGTACATCGTCGATTTTGTGATGTCGTCTTAAAGATGTGGTGCTACATGCAAGTATGTGGACGGAGAAAGATTTATCTTGCATACAAAGATTTGAATTTTGGCTCTGTATTTGAATTGGTGATTAAAAGAATTATTTTTTGTCTTTGTAGTGTTGAGATTACTTTGGAATCTGCCTTCTTCTGATTTCAGATATTTGCACCATTTTGTTGGCGAACTGGGACATAGTCTGAGCTTGTTAACAGGGTGTGATGGGGGTAGCTTTGCAAATATCCATAGGTAAATATTCATTTTTGGTTTCTATCTCACTATGAGATTTTAGTTTAAGGTAAAGCTCTTTTGAAAAGTTTGATGTTGCAAAGAGAATGACTCGAGGTGAGGTGTTGAAGATACGTGATTTTGCATCAAGGTAGAATGTTAAATTTTGGTGATACAAAATCACAAATTGATGGAAACAAATATGTAAAATGGAAAGTAAATATTTTTAACAAGGAAATGCATAAGTTATTGATTGCATGTGCATGAGATGGCAAAGAAATAAATGCAGAGATTATTTTCTTCCATCTTTGTTAAGGGAAGAAATTGATTGATATACTTGCTATGTTTGCGCCATTTGTTTCCTCTGCAATTGACCTTCATTATTTCTTATCATATCTTGGTAAGATAATTGATGACTCACATATATTTCACTGGCTATATATTGGGGGTAGACTTCATTGTAAACCCATCCTAACATGGAGCTAGTGATCCTCAAATAGAGTGTCTCTTCTTGTTAAGACTAATTTGAGGTTTGGATATGTAAAGTCTTATTTTGTAATCTCTTGTAATTCTCTTATATGGAATAAAATCTCTCCCCTTTAGACCGAACGTACACTATCTCGATGGTAGTGGGACCAATATAAATATTGTGTCTCTCTTTGTTTCTTCGTTATAGTTCTTTATTATTTGTTTGTAATAATAGAACAATTGCTATCATATTAGATTGATCTTTAATTGGCAAACATGGATCTTTTTTTTGTTCTTCCGCATCTACGCAATTATTTGCACAACATATTGGTATTAACGCAATTTGTGCAATTATTCGCACAACATGTTCAAGCTCGGTTAGTTTATGAGTGTTCTTTAGTTTGTCTACTTTAAAATTAGATATGGATACCTTGTGAATTATGCCTTATAATTTGATTATAAGGCATTTGTTAAATAAGGTATGTTTAACCAATTGAATTTGTTAAGAAGAAATTCTATAATTAACTATGCAAGTGTTTATTAAGTTATTCTGCATAAAATTGGTTTACAAGATTGGTCTTATAAAATGAAGAGTATTATCGAGGATTTGAATCCAACGATTTTGGAAAATGATTTTTATAGTTTTGAAAAGTAATAAAAGAATTGCCTGAAAGTGTTTTCGATTAAGCATTAAAAAACTTGGAAATTTTAAATTCTATATAAATGCATTTTCTTTGGATACTTCGAAGAGCATGTCTTGATTAGTTTTGTCATACTCTAATCTTCTAAGTGATGATCAAATATTTGCCTAAGTGAACATTGTGGTATGCTTAGTTTATTTTACTTATCATTGTACAATTAGAATAACTTCAAATCCAAACGAACCCATAGAAAGTTGGATATTTTGGAAATATATATAGTACTATTTCAAAATGAGATTTAAAAAAGAAGAGGTATTTTAAGTTAACTAGTTTGAGTGGCTCGGAAATAACTTAAAATGGGAAAGATATATATTTGGATAGTAAACACTTCTCTTGAGTATCTCCCTTCTTGATAAAATGTATGATACTGTTTGGTAGTAACAAATTCCTTAGTATCATTTTGGCACTAATCGAGACGTACATATATTTTTTGTTGTTAAAATATATAGTTCCATTTCAAAAAGAAGTTTTAAAACAAGACTAGGTATTTGGATTTTGAATTTACTTAGGAAAGTCAATTCAAAAAGAAAAGGTTAAACCTGATAAGGGTATACACTATACACTCTCAGGCTGAAGTAAAGTATTATACAAGTTAAACCTAAGTTTAGCTATGTAAAATGATTTCGAAAATAATTATAACAGAATATAATAAGTATTAAATGCTAAAAAATGCTTACAAAAATAATTTAAAGTATACTTGTATATACATATACTTAAATATACACATATATATACTAAAAAATGCTTTAAGAAATATGTTTAAACATGATTTGACACTTTGGCAGCTTAAAGTACATGCATTAATCTCATGTTGGAGAAAATAAAGTAAGACAAGACAATAGCATGGGATGAAATAAGCGACTATAGGGTATGGCAAAAGGGTAAATAACTATGTGAGCTTGCTTACAAAAGAGGAAGGGTTCTCATTTTTTTACCATTTCTCATACTCTCTTCCATTTTATCCGACCAATACTTCCTCTAAACTACACCAAATCAAAATAAAATCACATTTAAGGGAATAGAGTTGATCAAACATGTTGCTAATCGATCTCTAGCTTTTATTATTGTGTGTGCTTCCGGATGAGCGCATACGCAAGTAGAAAGTTTAAGCTGGATGCAAATGGCTAAAATATCCTCTGCTTCATATAATTATTAATCAAATAAAATGTTCTTCTACGTATCAATCATTATATCACGGGGTTTGCAACGATAACTTGGTGTATGTGTATCCACTATATGATCATTAGCTAAAATATGTCTATGGTTAACTAATTTCCTAACTCCGGGAATGATCAAAGTCATACCTAATCGAAAAAAGTATATTATCCAACAACATCTCAAGTATTTGTAGTAAAACAGTTGACCCTTTGGCTTTTCCAGTGTGACTAAAATTTTCATTTTCTCCGCTTCTTTAAATTATGAGAGTTACTATGTCAAAAATGTGATTCTTTCACACTCCTTTTCAAGCTTTGATTTTTAGATACGAGAATATCTTTTCTTCTTTTAACCATATATCTCTCAAAACTAATAGGAGTTAAGTGTCGTTTTGAGAAGAAAAAAATTCAAGAACTTCTCCTTCGACAACTTTTTCCAAATTTCGTGAGTAACATGTCCAAAATTCAATTCGAAGATTACCCATTTTCGAGTTAAATATTTGTGATTTCAACAATAATCTGAGTCCCTCTACTTTTCAAAGTCGAGCTCTACCACCCTATTCAAGCCCACAGGCAAGCCATGTTCACCTTGGAAGAGCTCTCTTGTTATTAAAGCCTTCCTATAAAGTTTTATCAAAAAGGAAGCTAAGTTTTTGGTCATGTTCAAGTTCGAGTAGAGTTCAAGTGATTTTCGCTAAGTTATGGTGAGTAAAAACTCAATTTTTATTTTAAAAGTCTTAACTTTATATTGTGTGCTTTGATTATGAAATTTACTGCTT
The DNA here is from genome assembly GCA_030737875.1 of Allium sativum. Taxonomy (NCBI): domain Eukaryota; kingdom Viridiplantae; phylum Streptophyta; class Magnoliopsida; order Asparagales; family Amaryllidaceae; genus Allium; species Allium sativum. Next base: position 385,855,499 of record CM060915.1, read on the forward strand.
GTTTGTTTGTTAAATATGATACTTGTTGTGTTGAATTAATTGTTGCCTATATCCATTTATATATGTGCTTGGTTACGTTGTGATGTGGACCTAAAAACGAAAATTAAAATTAAGTTAGCTAGCACAATCAAATATCACAGATTTGGAAGCAATCACAAAGACAATCGCTAGAAACAAGCTTTTTTATTCTAATATATTGGGCATAAAGCCGAAATTGATGCAAAGATGGCACCTATAAATCTGTTTATATGCTTAAATAGTACAAGTCTCATACAGGCGGACTAAGAATAAACGGTTAAATTTGGTGATGCTAAATCAATGGAAAAAAATTGGATATGAAGTAATAGATAACTTGAGTGCCAAGTTTACTTGGAGGTCAAGAAACTTGGGCATGAAATAATATATAATTTGGGTGCCAAGTTTGCTTGGAGGTCAAGCAACTTGAGCATGAAGTAATTGGTCTTATAAAAGGGGCCTAAAGGGGAGAAGGAAAGACAGTTGAATTCAATTCAATTTATTCATTCATCTCTCAAATTAAGATTTAGGGATCTCTCACCTAAATCTAATTTCTTCAACTCTTTATATCCTCAAATAAAATTCTTGAGTGAATTGAGTGACCATTGTAATCATTCTCTTGTACTTTTCATTGATATTAATAAAAGGCTCTCTCTCTCTCTCAAGTGGACGTACACTAACAAATTGTTAGTGGAATTACTATAAAGCCTTGTGTGATTTACTTTTCGTTGTTGCCCTTTTATTTCTCTTGTGTTGTGCTTGTGATTGGACTGACTTGAGATTTACTTTGATATTGATTGGTTGTTTTTGCACGTTTGTCACGATCTCGTCTTCAGTTGATTTGAGGGTGTTTGATTTAAGCGGTCTTGAATCAAAATTTCTTCTCAACATTTGATATCGGAGCATTAGTGTTGGTAGATAGCTCTAAAAATGCCGGAATCAGATTCAAATAATGCCTCAACAGTTAGTCCAAGTGGTGTAGCTCCTTATATACGTGGGTCGTATGCAGCTGCTGGTTCACAATTGGTTATCGACAAGTGGAATGGCGATAATGATTTCAAAAAGTGACAATGGAAGATGAAAGCAATTCTTAAGCGGAATAGGGTACATCGGGTAGTGTTTGATACACATTTATTGCCAGAGGACATCTCAGATGTGGAGAGAGAAGAAATGTAAGAGTGGGCATTCACTACACTTTAACTTGTCATGGGGAAGAATATTATTTCCGAAATTAGTGGTGAAACGACTGCTAAAGGTATTTGAAATAAATTGGAGGAATCGTATATAAAGAAATCACTCACAAATCGACTGATCTTGTTGCGGACTTTCTTTACCTACAAGATGAAGGAAGAAACTTCGCTAAAGGCGCACTTGAATGTGTTTGATGATTTGCTAATGAAGATGAAGGCGGTAGATTTGAATATTGAGGAGGAGCAGAAGGCGATGATATTGTTATGTTCATTGCTTGAACGCTATACTAGGTTCTCAAATAGTTTGATCTATGGCTGGGATACAATGACTCTAAATGATGTCAAGACAGGTCTTCTTAGTGAGGAATTGCGAGATCAGATGAAGGAGCTGAGTGATGGTAATAGTGGTGCTGGTAATGGTCAAGTTTTATTTGCGGAGAAAGAAACGTCAGAGAAGAAGGGAAACCGATGGTGTTCTAAGTTTATGAAGCCCGGTGGAAGAGGAAAATCAAAAGGAAAGAAATGGCAAGTGCTTTATATATAAGAAATCTGATCACTGGAAGAATGATTGTCCAGACAAGGGGAAGAAGAAAGTAGCATCTTCATCAGTTGCGGTGGAGAGAGGTGTTGGTGAGGAAGATGTAGATGTTCTGTCGGATGTAGTATCAGATGTTTCGGGCAGCGAATGGGTGTTTGATTCGGGAGCTTCATATCACATGACGCCCAATAGGAATTGTTTTTCTTCTTATGTTGATCGAGAAGGAAATTCAATTTTTATGGGAAATGGTGCAGTTTGCAAGTCGAAAGGCATTGGATCCGTGCACATTCAGATGTTTGACGGAGTGGTTCGTACTCTCGCTAATGTGCACTATGTTCCGGGACTGCGGAAGTCACTTATCTCTTTGGGACAGTTGGATTCTTTAGGTAGCAAGATTACCATTGAGAGTGATAGCTTGGGGGTTTCGAAGGGTGCGCTTGTGGTTATGAAGGGTGCTAGAACTCATGATATTTATTTTCTTCAAGGAGTGACCGTGGAAGGCGAAACTTGTGTCAGTGTTAATAGTTCTCGTGGCTTAGATGCGACACGGCCGTGACATTTGAGATTGGATCATGTCTCGGAGAAGAGTTTAGATGTTCTTCGTCGAAGGGAGATGATTGATGGTGAGAGTTTCAGCAAGTTGGAGTTTTGCGAGGAATCTGTCATGGGGAAGCAAACTAGAGTGTCATTCGGTGAAGGAAAACACGATTCAAGAAGGATTCTTGAGTATGTGCACACAGATGTTTGTGGACCAGCGCCTGTAGCTTCTTTGGCAGGAGCAAGATATTATATTTCTTTCATTGATGATTTTTCTCAGAAGGTTTGGGTGTGTGTAATGAAGGCAAAGTCGGAGGCATTTGCAAGATTCAAAGAATGGAAGGCTCTTGTTAAGAAAGAGAGTGGAAAGACTTTGAAGATTCATAGGTCCGATAATGGGGCGAGTATGTTTTCGGAGAATTTCTGAATTTTTGCAAGCATCATGGTATTCGGAGGCATTTTACTACACCGGGAAATCCGCAATCTAATGGAGTGGCGGGCGAACTCTACTAGAGAAAGCTCGATGCTTGAGATTGACATCGGGTTTGTCTAAGGTATTTTGGGCCGAAGCTTTGTCAACCGTGGTGCATATTACTAATCGAATTCCATGCTCGGCTATTGATAACAAAATTCCAGAGGAAGTGTGGAAGAGGAAGAGCGTTGACTTAAGTTATCTTCGAGTATTTGGCAGTCCAGTTTATGTGCATTATCCGGGGAATGATAAGCTCTCACCTAGAGCTTTCAAAAGAATTTTTCTCGATTATATGGATGATGTCAAAGGCTATCGGATTTGGAATCCGAAAACGAAGAAGGTTATGGTTTCTCGTCATGTTACATTTGATGAGTCAGCTATGTTCAAGGAGAACGAGGGATCATCAGATGTTCCGGATTTGGTTCATGGTGAATCAAAGGAGAAGGAAGTTATTTCCACTTTTAGGCCTAGAGAAAGTAGAGTTGTTGGAGGTGCTTGCGAGGTGAATGTGGTAGACGTTACATCACATAGTCCACAGGATTCCTCTAGTAGTGTTGGTGATATGCACGAGCCTGGAGAAGGTTCAGTTCAAGGTGGAGCTGAAGGAAGACCGGGTGATGGTATTGCTACTCGGGTTGGTCGCTGCTCTATAAGGCCACCCGAAAGATATGGTGATTGGAACAATCTTAGCTTTTGTGAGAATTTGTAATATGCTCTTCATGTAGTCCAAAATTAGACGATGGACCTTGATGATGTCATGGATTCAAGTGATAGCTCGAAGTGGATTTGCGCCATGGAGGAATAGATGCAATCGTTGATGAACAACCAGACTTGGGAGTTGGTTCCACTTCCTCAAGAAAACTGTGTTATTGGATGCAAATGGATATATAAGGTGAAGGATGATGGAAGATACAAAGCTAGGCTAGTGGCTAAGGGGTTTGCACAGAGGAATGGAAAGGAGTATGATAAGATCTTCGCACCGGTTGTGAGGCATACTTCTATCTGGATACTACTCGCCATAGCTGCTATTCACGACTTGAAGTTGGAGCAACTAGATGCGAAAATCGTCTTCTTGCATGTAGACTTGGATGAAAACATCTACATGGAGCAACCGGAAGGGTTTGTTGTAGAAGGTAAGTCAAAACTAGTTTGCAAGTTGAAGAAATCACTATATGATTTGAAACAATCACCTAGGCAATGGTACAAGAGATTTGATCATTTCATGCTTGAAAGTGGCTTCCATCGAAGCATCAAGGATGCTTGCGTTTATTTTAAGAAGTTGAGAAATGATTGTTGGATGTATTTATTTTTTTATGTGGATGATATGCTCATTGCTTCTACGGACAAGGAAGAAATCTACAAGCTGAAATTGAAATTAAAAACGAAATTCGAGATGGAAGAGCTTGGAGCAGCAAAGAAGATTTTGGGCATGGAGATTGAAAGGGATCGAAAGCATTTTTAGTTGAAATTGACTCAAAAGGAATACATTAGAAAAGTGTTTTGCTGGTTTAGCATGGAAGATGCAAAGGTGTCAAATACACTTTTACCTTTGTATGTAAAGCTTTCGAGTAAGGGATCACCTATCGAGGAGGAAGACAAGGCTTATATGGCAAAAGTGTCATATGCTAGTGCGATCGGAAGTTTGATGTATGTCATGGTGTGTACAATACCCGATATTGCAAATGTTGTCGGGATGGTTAGTTGGCTCATGGCTAATCCAGAGAAATCGCATTGGGAAACAGTAAAGCTTATATTGAGATACTTGAAAGGTACAACATCTCATGGCTTTGTTTTTGGGGTAGTATGGAGAAGAATTGCATGCTAGTTGGTTACTGTGATTCGGACCACGCTGGTGATAGGGATTGAAGAAAATCAACTTCTGGATATGTCTTCACTCTTGGTGATACAACCATAAGTTGAGATCGAGATTGCAGACCGTAGTTGCTTTATCCATTACGGAGATGGGGTTGATAGCTGCGGTCGAGGCAGCAAAGGAAGTACTCTATTTGAAGCGACTGTCGTGTGACTTGGGCTTTGAACATGATAGTGTTGATGTTTAATGTGATAGTCAAAGTGTTATTCATTTAGCAGAGAATTTAGCATTTAGCTCACGAACCAAGCATATTGAAGTAAGGGAGTCATTTCTAGCCGCCATGGACGAAAACAAACAAGTATGCCTTCGGAAGTACACACAAAGGATAATGCGGTGGATATGTTCACTAAGCATTGCCGATTGGGAAGTTCGAGCATTGCTCGAACTTAATTCGCTTCGAGAGGTGCTAGGTGCCACGGGGTGGCACGGTTGAGAGAGAAGCTTGGCCATGAATGAAGAAGAGTATCGATGAGAGGTTGAAGTTCTATCTTCTTAGTATGTTTGTCTTTTGGTGAGACTAGTTTTGGAGTTGGGTTTTTTCCAACACTTTATTAGCGGGTGGGGACTTTGCTTGAACTCGTTGATGGAGAGCAATGAGGGATGGCTTTGCCGGAACTCATTGGGAAAACATTCAAGCTTGGTGAAGGTAGATATGACGATAATTGGAGCTATCGGTTACAAGTAATGGTATGGATACCATTAGGTCATGGAGTTGGAGATGGTTGATTTTGCATCAAGTTGGAGTGTTAAATTTGGTGATGCTAAATTAATGGAAGAAAACTGGGTATGAAGTAATAGATAATTTGGGTGTCAAGTTTACTTGGAGGTCAAAAAACTTGGGCATGAAGTAATAGATAATTTGGGTGCCAAGTTTACTTAGAGGTCAAGCAACTTGAGCATGAAGTAATTAGTCTTATAAAAGGGGTCTAAAGGGGAGAAAGAAAGACAATTGAATTGAATTGAATTCATTCATTCATCTCTCAAATTAAGATTTAGGGATCTCTAACCTAAATCTAATTTCTTCAACTTTTTATCTCCTCAAATAAAATTCTTGAGTGAATTGAGTGACCATTGTAACCAATCTCTTGTACTCTTCATTGATATTAATATAAGGCTATCTCTCTCAAGTGGACATACACTAACAAATTGTTTGTGGAACCACTATAAATCCCTGTGTGGTTTACTTTTCGTTATTGCCCATTTATTTCTCTTGTGTTGTGCCTGTGATTGGATTAAGTTGAGATTGTCTTTGATATCGACTGGTTGTTTTTGCATGTTTACCACGATCTCGTCTTCCGCTGATTTGGGGGTCTTCGATTTAAGCGGTTTTGAATCAAAATTTCTCCTCAACAAAACCTAGACGGTAAAACTTGCTTAGCACCTGCATGAGGCCTGGGCGGAAGCCTAAAAGGGTTTTTACAATAGACCATGTATGTGTGTATATGACTTAAATTGGCATCAACTTGTTTTTGTTTGATTGTATTTATGAGCCATGACCAGAATGCATATATAAACGTATGAGCATCTGGGTATAGGCGACATTTGATTTCTTCACTCGATGGAGACTGGATGAATATATGAGAACTCTAGGGCGAGATCCAATCCAAATAATCAAGGCATATTATATTAACTAATCAGCTCAATGGAACCTAGCAGAAATGACTAACGACATACTACAATCTCATACTTACATTGTCGAATATCAAGTAAGAGTCATTACGGACAAGAGGTATGACTTATTACAGATGTTGTTTCAGCGAAAAGGTCACAAGAACTCAAGAAGCAAAGTGGAATCCTTTCTAGTAGTCTTACTTGTCTCGATTAAAGCATGTCATGTTTGCATCAAGACGTATTTAGGAGGTAACTATTGCCAATCTTTTGGTACGATTATATTTAACTGATTGGACAAGTGCGGCTCAAAGATTATCGAGATAAACATCCCAGAGTAATGATTTGAAGATCCAGATACCAAGTACAAATAAGACTATGAGACAACGATCAAATGAACTTGGCATAATAGCATCTTGGAATGCACTGGGTTCAAAATGGTATCTTGGCAAGGGATCGATATACATCCCTTGACTTAGCCGAACTAGTTCAGTCCAGTGAAGACCCCTCAACATCTCAGGAAAACATCTAGGAGATTATGCAAACAAACTTTAGAATTGAGATGCTACCATCCAAGAGAGCTTCCTCTGGATCACACATCCCTAATCACAATGTTGAGGGATCGATACCGATCCCCAACACATAGGGTTAGTACAGATCCAATGAATCTTCATTTTATCTTCAGATTTTTGTAATGATACCATCTCCAGTCCGAGTTTTCCGTGACGAGATTCCCTGACAAGATTTCAGGAAGATTCATGGTTGTTTCGTCTATGAATACCAGATGTATTGTTGATGTAAAGGATCTCTTGGCTATTTGTATTATCTAAGTTTTCTTTGTATACCGGATCCATCTCGATCCTAGGCTCCATAACTCAAAAGGTCAATAATAAAATTACAAAATCTTCCAAGTGGACAAAGAAATTCAAAAGCCAAATAACTATAAACGTCTATTTGATTTTCTCCTTTATTGTTTTCTATAATAATCCTCTGTTCAATTTAATTCCCTTCGCTTCTAGTTCTCTATAATCTTATTCTTAGGTGTGTACCATTATTGGTGCAAGCAATAACGTTAGTCCAAATGTTATCATTTCTTCCTATCATCATTTGAAAGGTGGGTAATAAGATGGATCTGATCAATCGTCCCTTCTCAAAATCTTGCCTTTTACTTCAATATGGCTAGAGATCCATTGCTCTTGAATTTCAAGGGCATATTAGACTTTTTGATGGGTCGATGGACTTAGCAAATTTTCTCGCTTTCCTTCTTAGTACTTCATAGTTGATCCTCTTTGAGTTGAGAGTCTATTTATTCATCATTACGCAGTTCAATTCCACTGAAATATTGCTTGGGTGAAATACTGAATAACTTTTGTGCACCAAGCGTAACAAAATTTGTTGTCAGTTAAAAAAAATAAGTGACCAACAAACTAACTCTTCATAAAAAAGCTAGGTGCTTGTAATAAAAAAATAAGTGCAATTTTACAAATTCATTACCTATTGTTGGACAGAGATTTAGTCAAAGAATTATTGAAATATATAACATAATCATCACTTGGTTGAAGACGCCTTAACATAGAGTTCTATTAACAAATGGTCAAATTTAAAGGTGATTATGATTTTCTATTGCTGCCTTTTGTGAAACAAATCAATTGTCATTGGCGCTTTGTGCATGATGATACTAAGGAACTGTTGGAAATTTTAGAGGAGGAAGAAGAAGAAATTAGATGAAAGAAGAATAACTAAGAAAACTTTCATTGCTTCATTTTTTTTTCATACCACAAAATGAGAGATTACACTTACATTTACAGCATTACAAGAATTCTATAATCTTCTTTTCTAGAATTGTCTTTAACCCATAATTTCTACTTTCCTTAACATATCAAATTCCATTTGATAACTCTTACCATTTATTTTAGTCTTCCATTAATATAATAATTAAATTCATTGCATAATTAATATTTTCCTAAAAACCAAGTTTATTTCCAACATCCTCCCTTAAACTTGGTTTTACTACTCCAAACAGATTTCTTGATTCGAAACACTTTCTCTTCGATTTGTGATGCACTCTCTCATCACCTTCAAAAATTAACGAAGCACTTTCTCTTCGATTTGTGATGCACTCTCATCACTTTCAAAAAAAAAATGGAGTACTTTCTCTCCATGGTGCACTTTCTCACCAACAATTTTAAAATAAAATTTCTTCCACGGCCACTTGTGCCATGTTCTCTTGTTTTTCATCTGTCATGGTCTCTTGCATTTCATTTTTGAATCTACAATTCCTTACCATATGCCCAAATTTTTGACAGTTGAAACATTTAGGTTTTCCCTTATACCAACAATCACTTTCTTCATGACCAGTTTTGTGACAATTGTTGCATTGGTGAAATTTGCCTTTCTTTTTATGCTTTGCTATTAAAGCTTTTTCACTGTTGTATTTACCATCTTCGTTTCTCATGATCCTCCTTTGATCCACCGCATGAAGTGAATTGATCAATTCTGAAAATGTTAACTTGGACAAATCTTTAGTATCTTCAAGTGAGGAAATTTTACATTCATACCTTTCTGGAAGAGTGACAAGAAGTTTGTCCATCACCCTTTGGCTTGTAAATTCTTCACCAAGTAGCTTGATTTGGTTGGCAATGGACATCAGCCGACTCCCATACTCCTTAACACCTTCATTACTTTTCATCCCCGTCATTTCAAATTCCCTCTTAAGATTCAAAATTTGCATTAATTTTGTTTGATGATTTCATTCATACTCCTCTTTGATTTTCTCCCATGCTTCTTTGGGAGATTCACAACCCATAATAATTGTGAAAATTTCTTCCGACACGGCCCCATGCAGATACGAAAGTGTCCTTGACTTTCTCGTCATATCTTCGTCATATTTTTTGACTTGGGTAGCTGTTGGATTTTGTGGAAGTGGAGTGGGATCAATATCATTTTCAATGACATCCCATAAACTTAAAGCTTTTAGATATGACTTCATTTTGATAGCCCATGATTGATAATTTTCTCCTTTGAATAGAGGAATGGAAAGTGAAAATTTTGTTGCAGTAGACATTAGAAGAACACTCACAAATTTTATTTTTTTAACCTCACAAGCTCTAAAAAATAGATGGCTCTGATACCATTTTGTTGGAAATTTTAGAGGAGGAAGAAGAAGAAATTAGAAGAATAATTAAGTAAACTTTCATTGCTTCATTTTTTTTTTTTTTCATACCACAAAATGAGAGATTGCGCTTACATTTTTAGCATTACAAGGATTCTAGAGTCTTCTTTTCTAGAATTGTCCTTAACCACTAATTTCTACTTTCCTTAACATATCAAATTCCATTTGATAACTCTTACCATTTATTTTACCCTTCCATTAATACAATAATTAAATTCATTGCACAATTAATATTTTTCTAAAAACCAAGTTTATTTCCAACAGGAACTCAGCCCCCTGATTTGACCAATATTTAGTGTATGAATATCTACATAAATGCAATACTAATGCATGAATGAATGGAGATTGCATGGTGAATTACACAAAGCTGCAACTTAAATTTCAATATATTATAGTAATCTACTGAAATATTATAGATTATGTTCTAATCTACTAGTATTAAACTAGTAAAATGGTAATTTGACCATTCCCAACACCACACAACCAACCCTCAAAATTTAATCACATTTTGCATTATGTTTAGGCTAACCTTGATTAATAGGAGATGGGCTAATGATTCACTCTACTCTACTAAAGGTGAATTGCTATTAGCATTTCACCAAAGTAACATAGCAGGTAACTTAAGCAAGCTGGGATGTAGTTGTTTTATCCTAACAATGTATAAAGAAACGAGGCCTTTAAAGAACTTGTTTTATCCTAACAATGCATAATGAAACGAGGCCTTTAAAGATATTGTATCTTGTGTTCATTGTGTCATGAGACCCTTAAATGAGCTTGTAGACACGCGTTTTAGTCAAAGCTGTCACAAGTCAAATATTTGTTTAGCAACACGCTCAAGCATGAAGAACAGCGTCGGAAAACACAAAGCGATTTGGTCAAAATCGCGTCGCAAGTACAAGAAGGTCCGAAACTTCTATCAGATGACCTCATTTGGGCCCGATGAACTCTTAGGCAAACCAACAGCCGAGCCGAAGGCGAGCCGTCAGGCGGGTCTGGACGCAGCGCCGGTGGGGGTCAGGGGCCCCACAGTCCCGTCGGCGATCGACCAAACCAGTTAGGTCGAACAAGTGGACACCGCCCGATTCATTCGATTTCTCCGATCCGGAAGCTCGGATACCTTCACTTCGGACCAGCAAAACCTCAGATTCCCTCACTTCGCGTTCAGGAACTTCGACTTCTTCGACAACACAATTTCGACCCCCTCCTTCGTCAATTTTGTACCCACTCTACGGGGTGCGAATTTCATACCCCTCACCGGGGGTACGAAATTCGTACCGTACCCTCCAAGGGATACGAATTTCGTACCCCTCACTAGGGGGTACGAATTTCGTACCCCTCATCAGGGGGTACGAAATTCGTATCCCCACGGAGGGGTACGAAATTCGTATCCCCACGGAGGGGTACGAAATTCATACCCCTCACCAGGGGGTACGAATTTTCTGTATGGAGGCTGTTTTTAGGGTCCGAAATTAAGGGGTTGTGGTCCTCATTTTCTATCTACTCTCACCTAACCTTCTTCCTATAAATACCCCAACTCCTGGCCTTCAGATGGATCATTTTCTCTTGAAATTTTTAAACTTCTAGAGCTCCAAACACTCATTAATGGCTTTCAACTCTTCTTTCTTGGTCATTGGACATGGCAAGAATAATTAAAACGTGACATACACGTTTTCAATCAACACTTAGGCATTCACAAGGATAATTATGCTACATTTGGGCTTTTTTGGATTTCTTGGACATTAAGCATAAATTTGGGCATAGTTGACCAAATCAACTCATCTCAAGGAGGAAGAAGAAGGACATTTTGGTCAAAGTGTAGAATAAGCATACATTTTGTTATTCTATTGTAACGTTTTGTACTCGAACATTGTCCAAACTTGTACAACATTGTAATCGGATATCATATGATGAATGATCATTATAAAGTAGACGTAGGCGTTAGTGCCGAACTACTATAAAAGTTGTGTCTCCCCGCATTTACTTTACTTATTTTGGATTTGTTGTGTTCACACCACTTATACACATTGCGTGTTGGCGTGCGACAATTTTGTCCGTCAACGGAGCTCGAATGATTATTGGATAAAATACCAACATAGGAGGTGCAATGCTTTGGTTGGTTGCTTAACAGCAACTCACGTACCATTCTTAACCACTAATCCATCCCTTATTTGAAAATAGTTATACAACCACGTAAATGTACAGCACTTTATAGGTAGCTTTATGAATGATATATATTTTTAATCTGAGTGTTGCAGGACCATCTTAATGAATATGTCACAATCCTGATCCATAGTCAATTTTGTCACAAGCTTCATACTTTTACACGTAAAGTGAGTGGTGAGTTTTGAAAATAAGATATGAACCAAGCTTTAGCGCTTTATTCTGTAACATGCTTGATAGCATAATCAAAGAGCTCAAAGCAAAAATGTTGTAAAAATTGAGTAATTCTCTATTCAATTTATTTGATCAAAATCTTTGAAAACATCCGTTTAAATTACCTAAAGCATGCGTTGGTGTTTCGATGCATACTTCAACAGATTTTACAAGCATAAGATCGATTTTTCTGAATATCGAAAAAATCGTTCATTCCGATACAATGAATATTGAATTTTATGTCAATTTATATCTTGCAAATATATCGTAGTTAAACTTACCATACAAAGACATTGAACATAATACATCTAACCAAACATTATTGTTACAACCCACGGTAATTAAAGAAATTGATCAGTATCATTAACTTGTCATTGCAACTAATTGTTTTCAGCCATTTTCATCTAAATGCAGTTTTTATTATAAAATTTCCAACTTTTGATCTTGGATGCAATTTCAGGCTGTTTGCTTTGCTATTTTTGTTCTAACCAAAAGAGAAAGAGTTTTTCCAACCTCCATCAGGTCTGTCTCCACTAGGAATGAGCGATCTTGTTGAAACTAAGTAAACCAATCAAACCCATTTATTTCGATCAGTTTGGTTCTAAAACAAGATTAGCATCTAACTGACCCATGAAAAAATAAAATTGATTATTGGTTTTACCAAATTAACAGAACGTTTATCGTACTGTCAAAATTATTAATTAATATCATAACGTTTTTTCTATAGATCAGATTACTAGTCTTGCACGACTGATGCTTTTATGTTTTTTTCCTTTTGTTTTTTGTCCTTTTTGGTCACAAGCAATTAAAGAGTGTATGATGGTTATTGAGTGAGATTTATATTTTATACTTCTGCCATCGTTCCTCTCTATGCACTATAAATTGTACCCCTTCTATTTTTAATATACAAAGTACTTATTTTAAAAAAATTGGCAAAATTAGTATTAGAAAACAAAATAATACTAAATAAGATTACATTAATCATATATTTATGTTTTATTTTAAAATACGAAGAATATTCCAAACGCAAATTGAGAACAATTTTCAGCTTGGTTGATTTAGTTTAGTTTTTTATTTATTGGTTTTAGTCCAATTTAGCAAATTTATTGGACCAACCGAACTAGTCATACGGTCAACCGTGTCATCGATTACTACTACAAACTTCGCCACTATCACAATGGAGCTCAGAATAGAAAATCATATTTCGTTCAAAGCTGTAAAAGGAAAACAAAATGACTCAAATGGAATGAAAAATATTGTTCCTATCTCTGCATGTTATCTCCCACGATATTATCTTTGCTTGTTATCTCCCACAGTATCACCTTAGGCTTTGAATATTTGAGTTTTTTCAAAGGAGTTTAAAGAATAATATAACTCATAAGAGATGATGACAAAGTCCAAGAGAAACAAAAGAATTACTGACGAGCTTGTGGACTAATTTATACAAACTGTAGAGCCAAATAAAAGCAATTAAATTGGGTAAAAAAATAACTGTATCTACAACTAATAAAGAGAATCCAATCATAGAATTTCTATGGTGTCTTCCTGAAATTTCAAAAATAACCTCACCCATCAATGGAATATCACAACTCGTTTGCAACGTCATCACCATCCTCTTCCCCACTACCCACCAACGAAATTTACTACCAATTTATCATTGATACCATTAAAAAAAAGTAAAAATAAAAATGTTATGATTACCGAAACTTTTGCATTTACAACACATATTTGTCATTTGCTTATTAAACAAAAAGTAAATATACTAGGTATTAGATGCACGAACGTGTGGTTTATACTAGTTTATATAAAGTTAGTTGTCAATCCATAAATTAATCGGGTTGCAACTCTTTTTTCTTGTATGAGTTGTGTTACCATATATGTACAAACTTGGAAATGGAATGACATAGAAACTTAGATCCCATTTGGTTCCATTTTTAATCATGTGTTTTACGTTTTCAGCATGCTTTACAAAACATGAGAAAACGTAGATCCCGTTTGGTTCCACTTTTAATCATGTGTTTTACGTTTTCAACATTCTTTATTTTTTTATGAGAATACATATACATACATACATACATATATACATATTATATATATATATATATATATATATATATATATATATATAACAAAAATGGAGAATCAAGTCATTCTCCAATGCCTCACAAAAAACAGATTTGTAGAAATAAGACTACAGACGCTGTGTAACAAAATACATACACACAAGGCCAATAAAAACAGATGAAAAAAAGGAGATCAACAGCAAAAGGAGGCCAATAAAAACTTAGATCCCATTTGGTTCCACTTTTAATCATGTGTTTTACGTTTTCAACATTCTTTACAAAACGTGAGAACAGAGGGATAGATTTAAAAGTGTAAGGCACTACGACGACGGAATGAATTATTTTTCATGCATTTGTTATTTCTCAGAACACGGAAAACAAATTTATTTTGTTTCCAGTGTTCCAAAAAATAACAAAAGCATGGAAAACAATTCACCCCTTCCGCTATCCCACTGTCTTCATAACGCCTTAGATTTTAATATCCTCTTATATATATATATATATATATATATATATATATATATATGGGAAATTCTATTGGAACACAAAATTTAGACATAATTGATGACACAACTAATCTCCACCATTGGATCACCCCATGAATTACACCTCTCCACATAAAGACAAAAAGATCCAACGGTTGAGGCTTTGTGTCTAATTTTGTGTCCAAATAGCTGCCCCCTATATATATATATATATATATATATATATATATATATATATATATATATATATATATATATATATATTGTAATGCACGTTCGAAAAACAAAACAAAACCAAAACGAATCCTCTAAATTTAAATCTTCTCTCTGTTATTTCTTTCTTATTCTTGTTCATTTGTTCTTCTCACATCCTATGAAATCTCTATGTTGCAGTCTAAAATAAACAAGCAAGATTAAATCTTTATCACATGTTCATTATCCTTTTGATAGGGGATGTTTGAATAGAATTTCAACTATGATTTACTCTACAAATAAGTAGATTTAACAATAAAATAGACATTTACGAGTGTCCCTGTGTAATAAATAAATTATTATTTTTATCAGCTCAAGTTTTCTAGACCTTTGAAGTGTCAAATTTTCTAGCTCCTTTTGCCACTTTAATTCCTGCTGCCATTTTTGCCTTGGCTTCTAAACCTTGAACCGGTTGAATTCAACTAGATTCAGCTTGACAAGATCTGCCTACTCATTGTGAAAAGAAATGCATACTACTAATGTTTACCAAACAACGAGCTCAACTGTGTTCAGTACCGAAAGGCCAAAATATCTGCAATATATATAATAATTATGGGAATCTTTTTTTACTCAATGCTTCAAGTTCTCCCCCCTTCTTCATGTGCTTGCTCCTTTATCCTTCACACTTTCTTCTTTTGCTTTAAGCTATCAAGTTTTCAACTCTTTGTTTGCCTAAAGATAACATAGAGCCTTTCTGACTCCCATTTGCTGTTCACTCCCTTGTATATGCCTCCTCACTGCTCCCACATTGATCCGTAGCATCCTCGAACAGCAATCTAGTCACAGTTTCTCATGCTTATTATATGGTAATTGTTGGTACCGTAAAATCAACCCAAACACGCTAGTCTGGAGAAAATCGACTATAACACAAACTTCTACTGCTTAAACACAACCATTCACTTACGCATTATAACATTATGCTAAATTTTCATAACGTGAAAAACATGCACACCCTCATCGAAATCAACTTGCTATTCGGCAATTATTCCAACTTAATTAATAGCAATCTTTTTAACTCAAATTGAACTCAATTTTCCTCCCAACTCCCATCATAACCGCTCCTGGTGCCAAAGCCGCTCCCCCGTGCCTGAATGGCAAGTCCACTTTAAGCTGAATGTCGACCTTACCAGTGAACTATGACAAGCACTGACTTAATAAGGCAATACCTACAAGTAATACCTTCACAACCATACCTGAAAATCCTAGATAATATCTCTTCTTTCATAATCCAACACAATTTGTTTTTCCATATTCAATCCATCAACTTGATGCCATTTCCGCATAAATTTATTATCCCTTCTCCAATATATCATCTCTTTTGCTGGAGATGACACCTTTTTTTTTAGTTGTGAAGATTGGTCAATGAGACCCAAAACATGTTAATATTTGGATATCCCAAGTACAGATGTCAAGTTACAAGAACTCATCTATCCTATGTATGCCATTCAATCAATATTCAGATACGAAAAACAGGAATCTAAAAATTGAAACTCAACTTGACGTTACCCTAAACCAACTTGGCCAAAAATAGACCTTCCCAAGTATAGATGTCAAGTTAAAAGCCCTCATTTATCCAATGCATGGGATTTGATCAATATTCAGATACGAAAAACATGAACTCAAAATTTGAAACTCAACATGATGTTTACCCTAAACCAACTTGGCCCAAAATAGACTGATCTAGCCCAAATTAAAATGAACACAGATTTGCAGCATTAAGATGGATCATCTCCGTTCATGCTAGAAATATGTTACTTTTACTATTTTAGATATGTGCATGTTTAGTTTATCGTGCACAAGTTGTGTAAGGAACATTTCATTGCACTTTATACGAATAAAAAATTGGTCTTCATCTATTTGCACCCCTCTAATTGATCTTCCCACCCCGATCATTTCAAAATAAAATTCTCACCCCAGATTTTTCTTTACCCATCCATTTATCCAAAATTTCCCTTTTTCTTTTTAGTTACTGACTAACTTCCTTTCTTTTATTTTTACTTTCTTTATTTCACTGATTTGAATATTTTTTTAAAGTTTTTCTACTTTCAAATACAAAAGCTATATATAAAATTTTCATGTTAGTTTCTAACTTTAATTATATGTTTCCGACACCAGTTTTCAATTAGTTTTTTTAGTTCTTACGTTTGCATTGCACGTTATTATTATTATTTTCAGTGTTGGCTTTCAATGTCATTGGTAGAGCTTGTGGTCGATTAACCATATATTTTCCTCAAAAAAAAAATATTTTTAACAATTCATACATAAAGTAGTCAAGTATAACATAAGAGTAGACACAATAGAGAAAATTTTAATTATTTGCTCAAAGTAAAAGTGACAGTGATTTTTTTTTTGTTACAAGTGGAGGGTGAAAAGCAATTGCTAGGGTGCAAATAGACAGAACCAAAAAACTGGCGAACGTTTTACACATAAAACGGGGACTGGCATAATCCAATTGCATTTATACTGAAGTTAAAGAGAACTATTAGTGTGAGAATACATATAGTTTGGTTTGGTCTAATTTTCAACTAACAAAATCAGAAACATCACAAGTAGGTCAGGGATTTTACGAAAGATTCATAGCAACATAATCAGGATTAAGTGGCGATGAGAACAAAATGAATTGTCGATTTTACCATGAAGATGAATTTCCCCGCTGCCAATGATGGCGCGGCAGCGTAGTTCTCACAATTTCAGGATTTCATCACTTCTGTGGCTAAATGAAATTGATCCGCAAGTGAAGTCTTGTACGGTAGTTTGTTATACGGCTATAAATTTTGTAGGAACCTTACAAAGGTCGGATGTTGATTCCTTTCCGTGACATCTGTTCGATTTTTTCAAAATACGGATTAGCACAACAAAATTTTACATGACTGCTAAATGCAGTAAATATTTGCTTCCTACAGTAATCACCAATTACACATTAGCCCTTGCTAATTTTAAATAACCTGGCAGCTCATTAATGAAGTAGACACTATTTCCCACTAAAGACTCTGATTACGATAATATTTATTCAAATAATTATGTAATATAATGCAAAACAATTGCATAAAGCAATAATATTTAATAGGTTAAGCACATGGTCAACGAGTGTACAGAAAACAAGGGAAGGATATAATAGTACATTACACTAGATTTTAATTACTGCATGGAGCAAATGTTTACTGCATTTAGCACCTCCCAAATTTTATCAACAAAAAAACTGGTTCAATTTGAATCCATATTTTTACTGAGTAAATCCGAAAAAAGCCGGACCAAACTGTCTTTATTTTACTTTTATTTATTTTTTTTAATTTTCAACATACCTTTTAGAGGTTCTACTAGAACCTCATAGGGATCCTACGAGATTCTTTACTGAACCTCGTAGAGACCCTACGAGATGACCTAAAAGCACCTCGTAGGTGCTCTACGAGGTACACTAAAGAATCTCGAAGAGCCCCTACGAGAAAAAGGTAAAATTGACTTTCTTTTAACAATACATGGATGAACTCAGCAAAACGTTGGGTTTCTCTCATTTTTCCAATTCTTCTGGGTATACTCGGTAATTTCTTGGGTTAGTTATCCCAACAAAAAAAATCATGTTTGGTCCGTACTTGTTCAAATTCATCCATGTTTGTTTGAATTCGTCCGAATTCCTTATACTTGGGTATAAATTAAGAGAAAAATTAATAATAAGTATAAAATTGATATAAACAGTAATATCCGATCGGGTTCGTTTATGTCCGTGTCCAAAAAACATATGTCCATGTTTGATCGATTTCATTTAGGACACGAGACAGAACAATGAAATTTGTACGAGAAAATTTTCATTTGGTCTGTGTCTGATCCGATTTTGTTTAGGATAGAAACTAAACAAAATTTCGTCTAGGCCAACCGATTACGCATCTAGTTATTCCAATACATTACAATACTACTCCTTAAATATGTGTATGCAAAGATGATAAGATTAATTATCTCATTAAAAACTTTTTTATCTAGTGCTAATATTTCAGAATGATTGGATGATGTTGCTACCAACGCTTTGCTTCATAGTTCGCCACGAAATAGCTGCATTGCTATTAATAAACACATACCCGGCTTGTGATCTTTTTTTATGTGGATCGAAAAGATAACCTGCATCAACATAGCCAACTAGAATTGAATTATTGCCCATGTTAAAATAAAATAAACCTAAATTTGTCGTTCATGAAGATATCTCATGCATGTTTTACACCATTTCGGTGTCTTTAGTTGGTGCCGAATTGTATCTTGCTAGCAAATTGACTGAGAATGCAAGTCTCGTGCATTGGGCTAAATATTACATTGCACCAATGATACTGAGATATGATACTTCTGAATCAAGTACATTTTCATTATCTTCTTTTGGACGATAAGAGAAAATTTTAATATTTCGTGATTTGATAACCATAGTTGTACTAAGTGAATATGCTTTATCCATTTGAAAACGCTTTAGGATTTTTTCAATGCAATTTGACTAATAGATTAATATGTCATTTGTATTATGCTCGATCTGTAGACCAAGACACTATTCATTTTAGCCAAAAAAAAAATCATTTCATATTCCTTTTTCAGGTAACTTATTGTTTCATCAATCTTTTCATGAGTCTCAGTCAAATTTATATCATCAACACATCCTCTAAAATAGCAAATCCCTTTACCGATTTTTTTATAAATATTCATGGACAAATGAGATTGTTTTTACATCTTCCTTTTATCAAATATTCACTAAGATGGTTATCCATATTCTTCTGGATTGTTTCAAACCGTATAGTGATCGTCTTAGTTTTAATGAGTACATCGACTTTGATTTTGCTTCGAGCATCTTATATCTATTTGGAATTTTCATGTAAATATTGGTATCTAATTCACCGTAAAGGTAAGTTGTCACAATATCAGTCAACCATCATCTAATTCACTGTAAATATCGGTATTATTGCTGAAGCTATTTCTTATAAAAAAGAAGGAAACAAAAATTACTCTTGGAGTAAAAGAAATCACTCCTTTCGTTGACAAGAGCGCAAAAGATGCTGATCCTCAACCCATTTTGGCTTTGGAGCCCAGTGATCCTTTTGGTGATATTCTTGCTTACTATGATCTAGGTAAAAAGAACATTGAGCTCCCCCCTCCTTCAAAGAAAACAAAATCATCAAAAGGTGAAACATCGAATATTCAGATTGTCTCATTGTGTAACGGCCCGAGGCTTTTCGATCCTAAAACACAAACCTGGTGTCAACTATTTAAGTATTGAGACCCGGATCATTAATAGAAAGAAATTAGAGGGTGAGAAATCGAAAGTAAGAAAGTTAGAATAAAAGAAGAAGAAGATCGCAACAGAACAGAATCAAAGTAAACACGAATCTCACAGCGGAACGAATAAAATATATTATATAACATAACTTGCAATACAAAAACTGTATTTGTACTTACATACATCATCAGAGTACAACACATCATCACAGCGGAAATAAACTCTATATATATATCTAATGTTGAAGCCTCCTGCCCCAAGCTTCTCCAAGTATATCTGTAATATCTCAACTACTTGACCGTCCGTACAAATTTGGGCACCCAAGAGTTTAGCGTAAAACAAAACAAAATAAACGCTGGGTCAATCATGGGACTGGTGTGAGTATACTCCAACCATTTGGCTTAACTTTTAAAATTTCTTTTCAAAAGAAAGGATAATCGTAAGACCGATCCATATATAAATACTGCAACAACCCGGAATTTTGGGACCAACTTAAAATTTTTATTTTAGAAATTTTAATGGAATTTTAATGTTTAAAATAATTTATTTTAAATAATAACGGCTAAAAATTTATTTAAATCGAAGTTAGAACGAATTTTTTTATTTTAATTATAAAAGGAGTTAGAAATAGCGCGTAGTTTGAAAATTTGAATTTGAATTTTCACTGACTGTAAGGGATGCAAAATAAATCGGATTTCAGTAAAACCAAAAATATTAGAATCTATTTAAAAATATCTTTCCAAAGAATCCTAAAAATTGAAATTTCATAGCGGGAATCAAAAGTTATGTCCAGTTTAAAATTTAAAAAAGTCGTTGTAGAATTTATATATATTTTAATATAATATATGGCCCTTAAAAATAGTCATTTTACAAACGACCTCCGTTTTTGACGAAACCACTTTTGTTGGACCGGAATGTCAAATTATTACTAGATTTAATTTTTCATAATTTTTAGAATTAATATGTGAGCGTAGCAAAAGAAAATGTGTTTTGTCAATTTCAGTCAAATTCGATTTACTAGAAAATGGCCATTTTTCAAACGGTCTCAGAATTCGATGAAATTAGTCTTATTAGGACCGTATCATCAAAACATAACTAGAAATAATTTTTTTGGAATTTTTAGAGTCCATATGTGGCCCCGGTGAATTTAAATATACGATCTAATTAATTAAATAAAGGATTTAAATTTTAAATTAAAGAAATCAGGCCAAAGACAATCGTTTGGGCTGACGGGACCTAGTTCATTGTGTCCGGAACGGGGGTATTTGGCTAGGGGCGACATTTGTTGGGTTCGATTTGGAGTTAGTATCAACGAACAAATATTTTCTTGAATTAGATAATAAATAAATAAATACTATATATATACCATCCAAATACACAGTATTCCGTACAAACCCTAATACCAATTCAGAGCTGGCATCATTCAAACGTTTTCAATGGCCAATAAAGCTCAAAACTTCCTCCTAAATTCTTGTTCAATCCACTACATAATTTCAGAAACTCATTAACCAAATTCGAAGAGCAACGAGAGGCGATTAAATTCATACAGTGAAGACCGGGTTTTCATCAATAGGGGCGCCAGAATCACGCCTGGGTGAGCTCGAATTTCGAGCTGAACTGAAGGCCGAGATGAGGTGCGAGTTGCTCCATGGTGGGGGTGCGAGTAGAGGGTGGAACGGCCGACGAGGTGTTGGTCTCTGATCGTGGTCTCGAGCATGGAGGAGGGTGCGGCCTTGAGCCCTAGGACGGTGTGAGTTGGGTTTTACGGGGCACGGAGAATACGAGGAAGAAGAAGGCCTGATTATCCTTAAGCAAAGTAATTAAAACATTAATTAATTATTAATATATGTTAATTATTCAATGTTAAACCGCCGTAACTTTTGCAAACAGACACGGAATCAAACGAAATCAGTTGCATTGGAATCATCTTTCCGCGATCTATAGCATGGAGCAGACCAGATTTGAAATAGAGTGTGTTGAAATTTTAGACAAAAAGCAATGTGAGATTTCTATTTTAAAATAAAATTTATTATTTATTTCACTGTGAAATTTATATTCATTCTATATGAAATTCATGTTGATGTTGTATATATTTACTGCAATGTTGATTTGTTTTGTGATTGCGATGAACCACTGAATTAAATTGTGTATTCATGTTTGTCAGAATTCTGTATATACAATAAAAACCATATTTTTATTGTATATATAGAATATATTATATTCATGTGTGTCAAAATTTGTGTACAAAATAAAAACCATATTTTTATTTTATAAAGATGTTCATGTTTGATTTAAATAAAAAGAATGACATGTTAAACATATAGATTTTGTCAAAACATGATTATTGAAATAAAAATAACCTTTTTTGTCAAAACATATTAGGGAAATAAAATTATCATTTTGTGTCAAAAGAATTTGATGAAACAAATTATATCACTTTTGTCAAAACCAATTAGTTAAAACCAAATTTGTCACTTTTGTCAAATTATAAAAGTTGAAACCAAATTTGTCACTTTTGCCAAATTATAAAAGTTGAAACCAAATTGTCATTTTTGTCAAATAGTTTTGTGTTAAACAATAATATCGTTTTTGTAAAATAGAAATTGTAAACAAATAAAATTGTTATTTTTATTTGTTAAGTGAAATAGAAATTTGTAGACAAATAGAAATTGTAAACAAATAAAAATTATCATTTTTATTTGTTATGTTGAATAGAAAAATGTAAACAAACAAACATATCACTTTTATTTGTTTTGTTGAATTAGAATTGTCGACAAAACAAACATATCACTTTTATTTGTTTTGTTGAATTAGAATTGTCGACAAAACAAACATATCACTATTATTTGTTTTGTTGAATTAGAATTGTCGACAAAACAATCACTTTTATTTGTTTTGTTAAATTAGAATTGTCGACAAAACAAACATATCACTTTTATTTGTTTGTTGAATTAGAATTGTCGATAAAACAAAGTCATCATTTTTATTGTTTTGTTGAAATAGGTTAGTTGAATCAAAATATAAATTTTGTCAAAATATTCATTTTTGTCATATAGATCAGTTGAATCAAACTATATATTTTTGTAAAAATATACACTTTTGTCAAGATAGATTAGTTGAATCAAAATACACATTTTGGCCAAATAGATTAGTTGAACCAAAATAGTTATTTTTGTCAAATATAATAGTTGAAACAAAAATTACATTTTGTTAAATATGATGGTTGAAAACAAAAATTATATTTTTGTTAATTAGATTTGTAATGAAATAAAAATCACATTTTTGTTAAATAAAAAAAATAAATACAAATAGCATTTTTGTTAAATAGGTTTGTGTTACAACAAAAATATTCATTTTGATAAAATAGAATTGTCAGGAAAATGAATGTATCACTTTTTATACATTTTGTTGAAATAGAATTTATATTGCAAATATAAGAATCATCTTTATTTGCAAAACATACATTAGAATTTGTATGTGAAATAAAGAATCATTTGCATTGTCACAACACACCTTAGAATTTGTATGTAAGTAAAACTGACATTTTAATGTGTTAATGTATACATTAAAGTTTGTATGCAATTTAAAATAAAACATTTTTATGTGTTAGGTTATACATTGGAAATATAAACAAATAAAATTATCTCTTTTATTTGTTAAAATTAAAAATAGAAATTTGCATACAAATAAAGAAAAATGAAAAAATTCTTTTTATTTGTCATCAGCAATAATGTCATATAAATAAATTACATTCTATTAGATATTAGAAATGCATAAGGAAATTATACGAGTCAAATACATTTTTATCCGGCATTAGGAATAAAATAACATGTTTTGTTCATTATCATCAATATGATTAGCAGAATTAGAAATTGGTTAAATTCATTAACTAATTATTTATTTATATGAACTGTTGTTGGCTGAAAACCCCACACGGGTATTGAGATGATATTTAACATACACTAGTCTCAATATTTAGTTGTATGTCGATCGATAGTTTGACAGGCTGCGATGAGCGTTATTATTTCATTTTAAAGCTCACACAGATGTGAACTTCACTCTGGATGTTGAATGGATGGTTTGTTGATTATTTATCATTTGTTGTCATATACATACGATGTATGAAATCCATATAACCGAAATTGTATGGTAACAGATTGAGTCGCATTCCGATTCAGGGTTTCTTTTAAATAAAGAATATTTTAAAATAAAGATTGTCCTTTAATAAAGTATATTTTAAAGTAAAGAATATTGAAACATAAAGAATATTTTATCTAAAGAATCTTTTTATATAAAGAATATTTTTAAATAACGAATATTTTAGAATAATATTCAACGAAGAATAAAATGATGAATTCTTTGTCCGTTTTGGATGGGCACAAAAGATAAAAATATATTTTTATCAAAATGAACTAGTTATTAACTAGAATAAATCTTTTAAATTAAGATTTAATGAAGTCTTCTAAGTAATTAATATTTAATTGGGAATAAATAAAGGAATTAGATTTTGGGTTGTTGTGGATGGTGTCTTAAATAACACTGTTCTTAAACCATGTATTAAAGAATAAATCTTTTAATTAAGATTATTAGAGTTTCCAATTACATTTAGTAATTGGAATAAACTGATATGTGAATTGGGTTTATTGTGAACTGTGTTTTAAACGACATTTGTTCTTTAACCCAATCAACAGTGAAAATATGATTTATAATTTATAAATCTTTTTATTTAGATTTAAAAAGAAATTTTCTAAAGTCAAGTTTTCCAGTTTAATATATATTAAATTGGAATTGAATGGAAATTCGATTTGATAATAATCGAGATAGGCTTCTGTAAAAGAAGACTGATACTATATATGGAATTTAAAAGGCTTTGCCATTATTCCATTTATATTATTAGCCGGATACATAATTTATATCGATTATATATTGACTTGATTTCTGTGAAAATTCCATATTTTGGGAAGATGATTTTGGGTTTATCGTGAACAATGTTTTTAAATGACATTAGTTTTTAAACCCAATTAAAGACAAGATTAATTTCTTAAAAGTTGAATAATCATAAAGTAATGATTTTTGATATCAAAACCAAATTGGAGTTTTCATAAATCTTTAAAAAGAAGATTTAAGAATAAATTTAAAAGAATTTATCTTTGATAAAATTGATGGGAACCTTTCCCTAATACTATGAATAATTTTGTTAAAAGAATATTCTGAATGCGAATGAGGCGTATGATGTGTCTTTATAGCACTTGATTTTTAATTATAAAAATATGCGAGTAATTCGGAAAGATCATGTTTAACCATTCTGAATAATTATTACGACGATTAAAGTCAAAGACATTGGATACGGTGGATGAAGAACGGCGATCTTCACATCGAATAGACGACTACCGATGCCCGGAATTGGCTAGCTACCAGTAAAGGGTTAAAGTGGTAGTTTGTCTGGACGTACTTATTGATTGTCTGGATATACGAGCACCTCACTTCCATATTGGACATAAGGGACGAGGAATAAGGTGTCTCTGGTTTCATTCAGACCCAGAACGGACTTGTAAATGGATGTGTGTCTGACATTGAATTTCATCCCATGTAAATTAATTTGATTTCTATTTAATATATATCTGTGGTGCATAGAATTTATTCTCTTGCTTAACACCCTTCTCTAAGATGTACGAGCTCAAAGGTTATATATTGGTAGTTATTGATCGCATGACATGAATTGTCAATGTGGCACGCCAAGATGTAAATGATCTAGGCTTTTGTTGAAAAGCAGAGCCTTGTGGGATGATCAAAGCATAACCTATTTTGGCATAGCTTTGAGTATAACGTTACCTCGCGAGCCTCACACCCCGGTATGAGTCAAAAATGGAGCAAGGGAACGCATGGAGTGCGCACGTTTCTTTCTAGCTAGAAGTGGTGTCAGCAACTTACCAGCCCTGACATTTTACTTACGTGGATGATGGAATTTTCGAGGCCTCGGATTTATCGGTCGCCAATGGCCGTATTATAGGTTCAATAGGACCGGGAAGCGTGTGTTCATGAACTGCCAATCCATTAACGTTATTTGTGGACCGTCCCTGCAGGATCCAAGGGTTGCCCGTAGGTGTGATTCTGAGAATTGCTAGAGTGTCTCAAATCGGTAAGGAGATCGTTCCTAGCCTTGACTCTTGATGGAAATCCAACTTCCAATACGACACCATGCGGTTTTGATTGTAGAACTAGTATGGCGACATAGTAGGATGGGGTACTATGCCGTCTATGATTGATACACTATGATTGAAATGTTTTTGGAACATATATACACTAATAAGAATATCAAATCCGGTTTATCGTACCAAGCATTTTTGACCATTATAAGGTAAAACTCTATCCTCCAGCTTGCGTTGCATTGTGTGATGGGACCTGAGTCTTAAATGGTTTCATTTTTCTAAAAAGCATTGTGAAGCGACCTGAACTTCCCTGTAAAGGAAATCCCGGATTGAGTCGAGAACACGACAAATCAGAACACAAACAAAAGAACATTTCATTGCTTATTACAACAATTTACATCAGAATACAAGAATATACAGAGTATGAATAAATATTACACATTTACTAAATACCATAGATTTACAAATTACAATGCAGCGGAAAAATAATACAAAACACAACTGAAAGGAATATACGGATACAGAGCTTTCCGAATATCATTCCAGTTGTATGAATATAAATCTACAAAACTAAAATCACTAGCTGCCCGTGTGGAAAATAGGGGCAACCAGAGTTTAGGTTAAAACAATAAACTCCAGGTTAGTCATGTGACTAGTGTGAGAACTAAAACAGTTATTAATTTGATTTTAAAGTTAGGTAAATCAAGGGACCACGCGTATAACACGGAACGGGTTCACCCCCAATAATACCAGTGCATAAAACAAACAGCGTAATGCTAAATAAAGAACAATGAAGCTATTATAAGACTCAGGTCCCATCACACAATGCAACGCAAGCCGGAGGATAGAGTTTTTACCTTATAATAGCCAAAAATGCTTGGTACGTGAAATTTCATATTTTACTAATACTATAAGTGTATAGTGTCAAAACAATTTCAAATATAAATGTATCAATCATAGACGGCATGAATGCCCCATCCCACTATGTCGCCATACGAGGCTCTACAATCAAAATCGCAAAATGTCGTATTGGAAGTTGGATTTCCATCTGTGAACCAAGGCAATGGATCGTCCTTACCGCTTCGAGACAATCTAGCCCATGTCTCAGGATCAGAACGCATCGACCATTGGAGCGACAGGGCCGGTCCACTCGATGTGGATTAAAATGTCTGAACACTACGTTTCCCCGCCCTATGGGGCGTAAATCTAGTCTGTATAATGACCATCCATCGGTCCCGGAACGACCGATATAACCGAGGCGCCCCGCTATCCATCATCCACATAAGTAAAACGTCAGGGCTTGCAAAACGCTGACACCACTCCTAGTTAGAAAGAAACGCATGTCCTCCCTGAGGTCCTTTCCCGTTTCTGGTTCACACCAGGGTGTGAGGCTCGCGAATCAATGCTACACAAAGCTATGCTATATTAAAGCCGTACTTTGATCATCAACCACATGACTTTGCTTTTCAACAGAAGCTTTGATCATTTGCATCTCAGCATGCTACACAGGTAATTCACGCTATGCAACCGATGTCTATGAATCACACAGAATGAAATCTGATGTTAGACACACATCCATTTATAAGTTCGTTCTCGGTCTGAACGAAACCAGAGGCACCTTATTCCTCATCCCATATGTCCAATACAAGAGAGAGGTCCTCGCATATCCGGTCGATCTTCAAGTACGTCTGGATGATTACCACTTATTATCTTGTCTTGGGTGTACAGCCCAATCAAGACATCAGTAATCATCCTATGTGAAGACCTCCGGTCTTCAACCACCATCTTCGTCCTCGACACATCGTCGAACCAGTTATTCAAAATGGGATAAACTCGGTCTTTCTGAATAACTCGCGTATATAATAAACAAGTGCTATAAAAACACAACATACGCCTCATTCCAATCCAGTATATTTCTTTATCCAAATATTCATATACTTTGGGAAAGGTTCCCATTAATTTTATCAAAGATAAATTCTTTAAATTTTTCTTTAATCTTCCTTTGGATATTAATTCAAACCAAATTATGGTTTATCCAAACTAGTCGGGATTAACGAACCTTACCGAAGTAATCATTTGTTTTAATTTCCCAGTCCCAACCTATTCATCCCATGAAGTAAAACGGGTAATACTTCATATCTAACACCACGGTGTTATTGGTAAATTCAATTACCATTTCACGTTCAAATATAATTAAAGATTTAACTATCGCCTGGAGCAAAACTGGTGATACTCCATTCTCGATCATTTCCCCAAATTTGATAATTTAAATTATCAATTCCCATTTTCAGTCTATTTAATGATTCATTAAAACTCCACTTGGTTTTAATCTTCCCAAAAATCAATATTAATGATTATTTAACTTGGGAAATAATATCCTGTCTTTAACTGGGTTAAAGAACCAATGTCATATAAAACACGGTTCACGATAAACCCAAAATCACATTCCATTCCATCAGCCTTTAACCGTAAATTAGCAAGTGAACAATTCCCTAAGTATTAACCCCGAAGGCCGAAACCCACATCAGATCAATACCCAGAAACCATTCAACTTAACTAATCTCCAGTTAATTTCTGATTTTCTTAAATCTGTTGGGTCTAAGAATAGTATTATTAAAGATACCATTCACAACAACCCAAAATCTCATTCCATTGTTAATCGGGTTAAATAACCAATGTCATTTAAAACACCGTTCACGATAAACCCAAAGACCAATTTCAATTCAATTCCAATTAAATATTAATTAATTAGTATACTTCATTAAATCTAAATAAAAAAATTAATCTTTTCTCAACTGGGTTCAAGAACAGTGTTAATGAAGACATCATTCACGACAAACCCAAAATCACATTTGATATTAAATACAAGGCTCTGAATAGAAAATATATCGGCTTATATTCAATATCAAATTCTAGAATCAACAAATACCGTATTGGAATAATGATATATATATATATATATTCCAAATTCCTCCACAATGTCCATATCACGGAATCCAATATCGAAATATTCCGAAGGTAATTTCGATTCAAATCCATTTCCAATTTATATATTGGGAATTTTGTTTATTTTTAAAACCATTTCAAGTTCAATTTATTTATTTTAAAAATAATTGGATTATAATTCTAGTTCAAAACTAGTTCATTTCCATAAAAATCTATTTTTATCTTTTCAAATATGGAATTTTTCATCCCAATTCTTTCCAAATCATTTCTTATGGTTTTACACAAATTATTGCTATTTTTAATAATTTTATCAAGACCCGTACAGTCGATTTCCATAAACGACCATCGAACTACACTTACAATGACCTTTTCCAAATTTGATTTGGACATAATTCCAAATCCAACCGTTAGATTTCAAATCTCTAATATTCGTTAGAAAGCCCTTTTCGATACGAACACAACGGTTCTGGTTTTAGGAGAATCCGACAGTCGGATCTCCCGTAATGTCCATTCGAAGTCAATAGTCGAAATTCGTGAACTGCCGCAGCGCGGCGCGTTCTATTCAGGCCATTATATATATATATAATATATTATGTATATATATTATATATATTTTGTCGATTTCTATTTAAAACATATTTTATAAATCGTTTTAAATTCAATTTCAAAACGGTTTCAACTTCATATTCAATTTTAAATCAAAATTGAATATTCCATATCATTAATATATAAATGATAATATTTTCAAAACATTAGATTTTGAAATCAATTCCTTTTCAATATTCATTGTAAAAATGAATAAAATCGATATAAATATCGTTCACGTCAAAATGGCATTAATCTAATCGACACGGCTTTATATATTTAAATATATTCGTGTCCATCCCAAATCAGACCTAAAAATCAAATTTTGATCTTTTACAGAATATTATTTTTAAAATATTCATTATTTTAAAATAATCGTTATTTTAAAATATTCCTTCTTCTGAACTGGAATCAAACACAGTCAATTACCATATAATGTGATTATATGGATTTCATACACACATGTATACAACAACAATCAAACACAGTCAACCATCATCCAAGGTGCATTCTACACTACATAAGCTTCAAATATAAATATTTAACACTTACTCAGCTTGTCAATCAATCAATCGACATACAACTAAATATTGGGATTAGTGTACGTGCAATTTCATCCTAATACCCGTGTGGGGTTTCAATCAACAAATAATGAATTTTATTTGTGCAGTTGGGCGATGTGTAAAATTTATCGTCTCAATCAATATCAGTCAAATCAGTGTACATAAACAAATCATTCGATTTGTTTATGAATATTTATTTTATTCCTATACACGTTAAAAATTATATTTTTAACTATAAAATATTTTTATTCCATTCCACATCACACATTCAACTTTCACAACAAAATCAAACAAACAAACAAGTCGTCCATGGTCTGTGGACGATGGGTGTCGGGTGTTGCTAAGCACCGTCTGCGTCCTAGTATATATTTTAACTTGAAATAAAATTAAAGTGAGAAGTTCTCACCTTTGGGTTCCACTCCTCCGTGCTTTGATTGTCGATCTAGATTGCATTCCTACGTTAAAAATCATATTTTTAACCCATTAATAATTATTTTCATCCATATGATAAAATTCTATTTTTATCTAACTATAAATCATATCATACATACGATAAGAATAATATTTTTATCGAACTAAAAATCGTATTTTTCTCATGCCATTCTCTATATAAAAATCACATCTTTATATATAAAGATCGTACTTTTATATCTCTACTACATATGAAAAATCGCATTTTTATATTCTCTATCATATAAAAATCATATTTTTATTATCTCTATAATATAAAAATCGTATTTTTTTCGCTAACTTCATAAAAAAAATCGTATTTTTATTATGCCATCCATATATTAAAAATCTTATCTTTAAGCGAATAAAAATCTAATCTTTAGGCGAATAAAAATCTAATCTTTAAGCGAATAAAAATCTCATCTTTAGGCGAATAAAAATCTAAGTAAAAATCACTTCTTTTTGCCGCTATATACATATTAAAAAACCCAATTTTTCTTCGTATAATCTATATAAAAATTGTATTCCTAAAACAAAGCTATTTCATTTAAAATCCCATTTCTAAATACATTAAATAAATATAAACAAATTAAAAATACAAAAAAACCTACAGCGGGCTGAGAGGAAGGGAATGGCGGCGCTGGGCGATGGGGGAGGCCAGCAGGGCGTAGCGGCGGTGGTGGAGGTTGTGGGGGTGGCGGAGAGCTCGGTTTGGGGTTGGGTCCTTCAACGGAGAAGAAGGGGGCGAGGTCAACGGGGAGAGGAGGGGTACGTCGGTGGAGGAGAGGGGGGTGGGCACGCCCGGTGGTGGCGTAGGTGAGGGGTGCATGGCGCAACTAACGAGGGGGCGACGGCTAGGGCATGAGCGCCCTTTTTTTTTCTTTTTTCGTGGTCTATTTTGAATGAAGAGAGAAAGGGGGTGTTGGCTTTTTATTTAATTTATTATTTTTAATTCTCAAAAAGTAACTTTTTATTTCGAACTCGAAATCGAACCCACTGACTATCGTCTCTAGATAATTACCCCCATTCCGAACACAATGGGATATGTTTCATAAGCCGATTCGACTATTTCGATCAGTTTTCGTCAAAATCAAAATATAAATCTATATATTGAATTTAAACGCACATTTCAATTTACCGGGGCCACATACGGACCCCAAAAATTCCAAAAAAATAAATCTGGCTATCTTTTGACGATACGGTCCTAACAAAACTAATTTCGTCAAATTTGGAGACCTTTTGAAAAATGGCCATTTTCTGGTCGATCCAAATTGACTTAAACCGTCAAAACACGTTTTCTTTTCCCATGCTCACATATTGATTCAGAAAATTATGAAAATTGGAATCTAGTAATAACTTGACATCCCGGATCCAACAAAATTGGTTTCATCGAAAAGGAAGGTTGTTTGCAAAATGGCTATTTTTAAGGGCTAAAATTCCATAGCGACCATTCTGAATTTTCAATTGGGCATAACTTTTTATTCCCGCTATGAAATTTCAATTTTTCGGATTCGTTGGAAAGATATTTCCAAACTGATTCAAATATTTTTGGTTTTACTAAAATCCGGTTTATTTTGAATCCTATACATTCATTTGAAATTTGCAATCGAATTTTCAAACTACCGCGCCATTTCCAATTCCTTTTATAGTTAATAATAAATATTTATATTCTGTCTTCGATTCGAATAAATATATATGTTCTAATTCTATTCAAAATAAATTTCTAGTCGTTATTATTTAAAATAATTCATTTTAAATATTCAAAATTCATTAAAATTGCCAAAATAAAATTTTTAAATTGGTTCGGATTTTCCGGGTTGTTACACATTGCGTTGTTTAACGATTTACTTTATTTCATGCACTGGCAATCCAATGGAGTAAACCTGTTCCGCGTTAGTGGCATGGTCCTGTGATTATCCATATTGTTAGATAAGTTAAGAAAAATCTCTCATACTAGTCCCATGACTGACCCGTAGTTTGTTTCACTTTGCAAACTCGGGTGCCCTCTTTTCCGCACGGGCAGTCGAGTAGCTTATTTGCAGATATATTGAGCAGGATTCTGGATCGAAGCTTAGAGCTGTGTCTAGAGCATTGATAGTCTTCCGCTGTGTTAATTTAATTGTTCTGCTATAGTGTATTACATTTATTGTAATTTAATCTTCCGTTGTATTATATTTGATATACTCTGATATATTCTGTACTCTGATGTAACATTATTATGATGTTTATAAAAGTATGTTGTTTGTCGTTCTGATGTGTTCTATTCCCAGAGTTAACGTATTCGGGTTGTGAACGATCTTGGTCGATTTAGCGATCGATTAGGTCCGGGCAAAATCCGAGTCGTTACAGTTGGTATCAGAGCTCTGGTTAGCTCAAATCTTTGGGGTACAACTCGTTAGAACTGAACAAAAGACTCGTCAGAGGTAGGATTAGTAATATCCTATAAAGGAATACTCATTAGAGATAGTAGTATCATAGAATGTGGAAACTCGTTAGAGATGGGGTTAGCAATGCCCTAGAATGAGTTCAGAGTTACAAGTTTATAATTAGCGTATTTGTGATTATATATAATCCGATCTTAGAAAATATAATTTTTTATATAAAAGTTATATATATTTGAAAAGTTAATCAACTAATAAAAATTATTGAAACTTATAAAAAAATGAAAGTTGAGTTGGTTAATTAAACAACTTTTAACTTCGTTCCTTTTCGAGGACGAAAAGATTTTAAGTAGGGGAGATTGTAACAACCCGGAATTTTGGAACCAACTTAAAAAATTTATTTTAGAAATTTTAATGTTTAAAATAATTTATTTTAAATAATAACGGCTAAAAATTTATTTAAATCGAAGTTAGAACAAAAGTTTTTATTTTAATTATAAAAGGAGTTAGAAATAGCGTGGTAGTTTGAAAATTTGAATTTGAACTTTGACTGACTGTACATGATGCAAAATAAATCGGATTTCAGTAAAACCAAAAATATTAGAATCTATTTAAAAATATCTTTCCAACGAATCCGAAAAATTGAATTTTCATAGCGGGAATCTAAAGTTATGTCCAGTTTAAAATTTAGAAAAGTCGCTGTAGAATTTATATATATATATATATATATATATATATTAATATAATATATGACCCTTAAAAATAGCCATTTTACAAACGACCTCCATTTTCGACGAAACCACTTTTGTTAGAACCGGAATGTCAAATTATTGCTAGGTTTAATTTTTCATAATTTTTAGAATTAATATGTGAGCGTGGCAAAATAAAATGTGTTTTGTCAATTTCAGTCAAATTCGATCTACTAGAAAATGGCCATTTTTCAAACGGTCTCGGAATTCGACGAAATTAGTCTTATTAGGACCATATCGTCAAAACATAACTAGAAATATTTTTTCTAGAATTTTTAGAGTCCATATGTGGCCCTGGTGAATTTAAATATACGATCTAATTAATTAAATAAAGGATTTAAATTTTAAATTAAAGAAATCAGGCCAAAGACAATCGTTTGGGCTGATGGGACCTAGTCCATTGTGTCCGGAACATGGGTATTTGGCTAGGGGCAATATTCATTGGGTTCGATTTGGAGTTAGTATCAACGAACAAATATTTTCTTGAATTAAATAATAAATAAATAAATAATACTATATATATACCATCCAAATACACAGTATTCCGCACAAACCCTAATACCAATTCAGAGCCGCCATCGTTCAAATAGTTTCAATGGCCAATAAAGCTCGAAGCTTCCTCCTAAATTCTTGTTCAATCCACTACATAATTTCAGAAACTCTTTAACCAAATTTGAAGAGCAACGAGAGGCAATGTTTTCACCAACAGGGGCGCCGGAATCACGCCTGGAAGAACTCGACTTTCGAGCTAAACTGAAGGCCGAGATGAGGTGCGAGTTGCACCATGGTGGGGGCGCGAGTGGAGGGTGGAACGGTCGACGAGGTGTTGGTCTCTGATCATGGTCTCGAGCATGGAGGAGGGTGCGGCCTTGAGCCCTAGGACGGTGTGAGTTGGGTTTTACGGGCCACAGAGAATACGAGGAAGAAGAAGGCCTGATTATCCTTAAGCAAAGTAATTAAAACATTAATTAATTATTAATATACGTTAATTATTCAATGTTAAACCGCCGTAAATTTTGCAAACAGACACAGAATCAAACGAAATCAGTTGCGTTGGAATCATCTTTCCGCGATCTACAGCATGGAGCAGACCAGATTTGAAATAGAGCGCGTTGAAATTTCAGAGAAAAAGTAATGTGAGATTTCTATTTTAAAATAAAATTTATTATTTATTTCACTGTGAAATTTATATTCATTCTATATGAAATTCAAGTTAATGTTGTATATATTTATTGCAATGTTGATTTGTTTTGTGATTGTGATGAACCACTGAATTAAATTGTGTATTCATGTTTGTCAGAATTCTGTATATACAATAAAAACTATATTTTTATTGTATATATAGAATATATTATATTCATGTGTGTCAAAATTTGTGTATAAAATAAAAACCATATTTTTATTTTATAAAGACGTTCGTGTTTGTTTTAAATAAAAAGAATGACATGTTAAAAATATAGATTTTGTCAAAACATGATTGTTGAAATAAAAATAACCTTTTTTGTCAAAACATATTAGTGAAACAAAATTATCATTTTGTGTCAAAAGGATTTGATGAAACAAATTATATCCCTTTGTCAAAACCAATTAGTTAAAACCAAATTTGTCAGTTTTGTCAAATTATAAAAGTTGAAACCAAATTTGTCACTTTTGTCAAATTATAAAAGTTGAAATCAAATTGTCATTTTTGTAAATAGATTTGTGTTAAACAATAATAACGATTTTGTAAAATAGAAATTGTAAACAAATAAAATTGTCATTCTTATTTGTTAAGCAAAATAGAAATTTGAAAACAAATAGAAATTGTAAACAAATAAAAATTATCATTTTTATTTGTTATATTGAATAGAAAAATGTAAACAAAGAAACATATCACTTTTATTTGTTTTGTTGAATTAGAATTGTCGACAAAACAAACATATCACTTTTATTCGTTTTGTTGAAGTAGAATTGTCGACAAAACAAACACATCACTTTTATTTGTTTTGTTGAATTAGAATTGTCGATAAAACAAAGTCATCATTTTTATTGTTTTTTGAAATAGGTTAGTTAAATCAAAATATACATTTTGTCAAAATATTCATTTTTGTCAAAATAGATCAGTTGAATCAAACCATATATTTTTGTCAAAATATATACTTTTGTCAAGATAGATTAGTTGAATCAAAATACACATTTTTGTCAAAATGAACATTTTGGCCAAATAGATTAGTTGAACCAAAATAGTTATTTTTGTCAAATATAATAGTTGAAACAAAAATTACATTTTGTTAAATATGATGGTTGAAAACAAAAATTACATTTTTGTTAATTGGATTTGTAATGAAATAAAAATCACATTTTTGTTAAATGAAAGAGTTAAACACAAATAGCATTTTTGTTAAATAGGTTTGTGTTACAACAAAAATATTCATTTTGATAAAATAGAATTGTCAGCAAAATGGATGTATCACTTTTTATACATTTTGTTGAAATAGAATTTATATTGCAAATATAAGAATCATCTTTATTTGCAAAACATACATTAGAATTTGTATGTGAAATAAAGAATCGTTTGCATTGTTACAACACACCTTAGAATTTGTATGTAAGTAAAAGTGACATTTTAATGTGTTAATGTATACATTAAAGTTTGTATGCAATTTAAAATAAAACATTTTTATGTGTTAGGTTACACATTGGAAATATAAACAAATAAAATTATTTCTTTTATTTGTTAAAATTAAAAATAGAAATTTGCATACAAATAAAGAAAAATGAAAAAAAAAAATCATTTGTCATCAGCAATAATGTCATATAAATAAATTACATTCTATTAAACATTTGAAATGTATAAGGAAATTATACGAGTCAAATACATTTTTATACGACATTAGGAATAAAATAACATGTTTTGTTCATTATCATCAATATGAATAGCAGAATTAGAAATTGGTTAAATTCATTAACTAATTATTTATTTATATGAACTGTTGTTGGCTGAAAACCCCACATGGGTATTGGGATGATATTTAACATACACTAGTCCCAATATTTAGTTGTATGTCGGTCGATAGATTGAAAGGCTGCGATGAGCGTTATTATTTCATTTTAAAGCTCATACAATTGTGAACTTCACTCTGGATGTTGAATGGATGGTTTGCTGATTATTTATCATTTGTTGTTATATACATAAGATGTATGAAGTCCATATAACCGAAATTTTATGGTAACAGATTGAGTCGCATTCCGATTCAGGATTTCTTTTAAATAAAGAATATTTTAAAATAAATATTGTCCTTTAATAAAGGATATTTTAAAGTAAAGAATATTGAAACATAAAGAATATTTTATCTAAAAATCTTTTTATATAAAGGAAATTTTTAAATAATGAATATTTTAGAATAATATTCAACGAAGAATAAAATGATGATTTCTTTGTCCGTTTTGGATGGGCACAAAAGATAAAAATATATTTTTATCAAAATGAACTAGTTATTAACTAGAATAAATCTTTTAAATTAAGATTTAATGAAGTTTTGTAATTAATTAATATTTAATTGGGAATAAATAAAGGAATTAGATTTTGGGTTGCCGTCGATGGTGTCTTAAATAACACTGTTCTTAAACCATGTATTAAAGAATAAATCTTTTAATTAAGATTATTAGAGTTCCCAATTACATTTAGTAATTGGAATAAATTGATATGTGAATTGGGTTTATTATGAACTGTATTTTAAACGACATTTGTTCTTTAACCCAATTAAAAGTGAAAATATGATTTAGAATTTATAAATCTTTTTATTTAGATTTAAAAAGAAATTTTCTAAAGTCAAGTTTTCCAATTTAATATATATTAAATTGGAATTGAACGAAAATTCGATTTGATAATAATCGAGATAGGCTTCTGTAAAAGAAGACTGATACTATATATGGAATTTAAAAGGCTTTGCCATTATTCCATTTATATTATTAGCCGGATACGTAATTTATATCGATTATATATTGATTTGATTTCTGTGAAAAATCCATATTTTGGGAAGATAATTTTAGGTTTATCGTAAACAATGTTTTTAAATGACATTAGTTCTTTAACCCAATTAAAGACAAGATTAATTTCTTAAAAGTTGAATAATCATAAAGTAATGATTTTTGATATAAAACCAAATTGGAGTTTTCATAAATCTTTAAAAAGAAGATTTAAGAATAAAATTTAAAGAATTTATCTTTGATAAAATTGATGGGAACCTTTCCCTAATAATATGAATAATTTTATTAAAAGAATATTCTGAATTGGAATGAAGCGTATGATGTGTCTTTATAGCACTTGATTTTTAATTATAAAAATACGCGAGTTATTCGGAAAGACCGGGTTTAACCCATTCTGAATAATTACTACGACGATTAAAGTCAAAGACATTGAAGAAGGTGGACGAAGACCGGCGATCTTCACATCGAATGGAAGACTACTGATGCCCGACATTGGCTAGCTACCAGTAAAGGGTTAAAGTGGTAGTTTGTCCAGATTTACTTGTTTATTGTTTGGATATGCGAGCACCTCACTTCCGTATTGGACATACGGGACGAGGAATAAGGTGTCTCCGGTTTCTTTCAGACCCCGAACGGACTTGTAAATGGATGTGTGTCTGACATTGAATTTCATCCCATGTAAATTAAATTGATTTCTATTTAATATATATCTGTGGTGGCGAATAGGGGTGAGCGTTTGGTTGGTTTGGTTTATCCAATGATGAAATTTGTCAACCAAACTAAAACCAATTAAAATGAAAATCAAACCAAACCAACCAAATTAAGTTTGGTTGGTTCGGTTGGATATCCGATTAAACCGATCTAAAAATGTTTTACAATTTGTGTTCGAAATATTCAATACAATTTGAAATAAATTATAAGTATATTACTAGAGTATTATTATTTATGATTCTTATGCTTTCTAATATTAATTTTCACACATAGGTTATGATTACAATTTACTTAAGTAACTAAACTAACCGAAAATATTTATTATAATATCGATAATTTTGAAAATATAGTAAAAATTCAGTTAATTTGGTTAAATCGATAACCAAATTTTATATTTTTCCGAGCCGATTACAAACCGAATTAATTTCAAAACCGAACCAAACCGACCAAAATAAATTGGTTTGGTTGGTTTATTTGGTTTAACCGAATAATGCTCACCCCTAGTGGCGGAGAATTTATTCTCTTGCTTAACACCCTTCTCTGAGACGTACGAGCTCAGAGGTTATATATTGGTAGTTATCGATCGCATGGCGTGAATTGTCAATGTGGCACACCAAGATGCAAATGATCAAGGCTTTTGTTGAAAAGCAGAGCCTTGTGGGATGATCAAAGCATAGCCTATTTGTAACAACCCGAAAAAACTGAACCAATTTAAAAAAATTTAATTTGGCTATTTTAGTGGATTTTGAATATTTAAAATAAATTATTTTAAATAATAATGACCAAAAGTCTATTTGAATCGATGCTGGAAAATAAATATATTTATTTTAATTATAAAACAAGGCCTGAAATGGCGCGACATTTTAAAATTTTGAATTCGAATTTTGACTGACTGTACAGGATGCAAAATAAAACGGATTTTAGTGAAACTAAAAATATTTAAATCTGTTTATGAATATCTTTCTTACGAATCTTAAAAATTGAAATTTCATAGCGGGAATCAAAAGTTATGCCTCAATGAATTTTCAAAAAGGTCGCTATGGATTTTATATAGCCCTTGAAAATAGACATTTTGCAAACGACCTCCGTTTTCGACGAAACCACTTTTGTTGGATCCGGGATGTCAAATTATTGCTAGATTTCAAATTTCATAATTTTGGAGTTAATATGCGAGCGTGGCAAAGGAAAATGTGTTTGGTAAATTTTAGTCAATTT
Source organism: Allium sativum (assembly GCA_030737875.1). Taxonomy (NCBI): domain Eukaryota; kingdom Viridiplantae; phylum Streptophyta; class Magnoliopsida; order Asparagales; family Amaryllidaceae; genus Allium; species Allium sativum. The sequence goes on from CM060915.1 coordinate 385,895,040, forward strand.
GGATAGACCAGAAAATGGCCAATTTTCAAACGGTCTCCAAATTCGACGAAACTAGTTTTACTGGGACCGTATCGTCCAAACATAGCTAGATTTATTTTTCTGGAATTTTTGGGATTAGTATGTGGCCCCGACAAATTGAAATGTACGTTCAAATCCCTATTTGAATGTTTTATATTTTAATTTGTAGAATAACCTACTGAAACAGTCGAATGGACCTACGAAACATATTCCATTGTGTCCGGAATGAGGGTAATCTAGGGGCGACTGCCGTTGGGTTTGGATTGGAGTTCGTTTGGAGAAACAGATTTTTTGGAATTATAAATAATACGGGCCTATCAAATTTTTTATATAAAAAAAAGAAGAAAACCATTTTCTCTTTCCCCGGTTTCCTATTGCGAACGACGGAAGGTCCTCATCACCTTCTCTCTTCAAATTCTTCCAATCCGCTCAGTAAAATCAAATGCCACAGTTGAGGTTTTTGTAGTACTCTTCGAGATCGTCAAATCCATACCAACTGCAGAATTTTTCATTGCGTATTTCATGAGAATCGCCTCCTCAAAGTCGGGGTCTTCAACCCGCCGCCGCCGCTAACAAGGACCACCGAAGTGGACCCCACTCCCCTGAGCACGTGCGCCCTCCCTCCCTCTACGCCGCTGCGAAGTCCGATCGTCTAACCGCTTCACGGTTTGTGCGATAATCGATGACCTAGCTTTGAACAGTGTGCTGAAAGGTACGCTGTTTAAATTATAAATGAAATAACACTTTTAAAAGCGCTACGGATCTTGATTTCACGATAAAAATCATATCTTTTTGCTATGTTGTCGAAATCCAGTGAAACAAGAGACACCGGGACCGTGTGGACGTCTTCTACATTCTAGAAGGGACCGGAGAATTTTTGGAGCTTCCTACAATTTTTGAAGGAGTGGAACCCAATGTGTGATTTCTAAATTATAAACGATATAGAATGACGATGTATAAATTATACAATCGATATATGAGTTATATAAGTGTTGTACACCTCATGTATAAGCGTTGTATAAGTTGTATGTGCGATGTATAAGTTATATATACATTGTAAAAATCATATGTGTGTTGAATGGAATTGAAATGATATTGAAATGAAATCGAAATATATTTATATACGTATATCTATCTATATATATATATATATATATATATATATATATACTCGCCTCGTCCATAGACCATGGACGATATATATTGATTGTGATTGTTTGGATTTTGGTTGACGTGAAATTTGGTGAATATGACGAATGGTTGATTTGATTATGGTTGTTTGTGGTTGAAAACAGATAGGATTAGTTTGTGGAAAAATTCGTCTGCGTACGAACTAGATTATTGAAATCCCCATTGTCAAAAGCTGCGAGGTTTTAAGGTAGAGCGAGGAGTCGTACTCGGGACGGTGTCGGTTTTAACTACCCTGCCGTTATGCTGCCGAAATTTTCTGAAATATTCATATGTTTGATTAATATTCATGTGTTGGAAAAATATTCCTTTTTGAAATAAATTGTTTGAACGATAAAAATAACATTTTTATTGAAGGTATGAAATAAAATTGTTTGAACAATAAAAATAACATTTTTATTGTATGTACGAAGTATATAAAATATTCATGTTTAAAATAAATTGTTTTAACGATAAAAATCACATTTTTATAATATATATGAATCGCTAAAAATCTTCATTTTTGAAATAAGTTGTTTTAACAATAAAAATCACATTTTTATTATACATATGAAGTGTTAAAAATAGTCATGTATTGAAATAGATATTTGTTGGATAAAAATATTATTTTTATCACATGTATGAAATGAAATGGTGTGGAAATCGAAGAACGGATTATATACATACATACATACATACATACATATATATATATAATTAAAATAAATCGAATAACGAAGCTGCAGTTCGTATTTTGAAATCGTGATTTTAAACGATTATTGTAGGAGACCCGACCATCGGATTTTCCCGTAACCGAAACCGTTGGGTCCGCTTTGGAAATATCTTTCCAACGACACCAAATTTGTAAAGATCCAACGGTTAGATTTTGTGAAATGTTAAATTCAAATCTGAATGAAAACAGCGCCAGAATGGATTATATTAATATATATAAATATAATTAAATTAAATCGAATAACGATGCTGCAGTTTGTGTTTTGAAATCATAACTTTAAATGATTGTACCGGGAGATCCGACCGTCGGATTTTCCTAAAACTGGAACCGTTGGGTCCGCTTTGAAAAGATCTTTCCAATAATATAAAATATGTAAAGATCCAACGGCTAGATTTTCAGATATATGTAAATCAAATCTGGAGAAAAACAGCGCCATGGCCGCGTTATGGCCTGAAGCGTCGTTTGAATAAATCGGCTATATTTAAATAAATAAAAATAGCGATAAATCGTTAGAAAATATTATAAATGATATGGAATGGAAATAAACCGAATTTACCCGGTTTATTGGATATTTGATGGTTGAATGTGTTTGACGTGAAAATTACATTAATGAACTGAATTATGGATGTCAAATAATCTAACCATGGAAATGAATTGATTTGAATTCTAAATATACGTGAATTATTTGAAAAGGACAATTTAATTCTCATTTCAAACAATTGATCGACGGTTAGAAGTCGAAGATATGAAGATGGTGCAAGACCGAGGATCTTCACATCGAATGGATGGCTATAGATGCCTTTGATGGGAGTTTCTGCCCTAAAGGGGTTACAGTGGTGGCCGTCCGGACGTACTTGTTGATCGTTCGTATGTGCGAGGGCCTCTCTCCTGTATTGGACATACGGGAGAGGAATAAGGCGCCTTCGGTTTCGTTCAGATCAAGAACGAACTTGTAAATGGATGTGTGTCTGACGTTGTAGCTTGACAACGTGGCATACAGAGATGCAGTGATCAGGGCTTTTGTTGAAAAGCAGAGCCTTGTGGTTGATGATCAAAGCATGGCCTTAAACAGCTAGCTTTGTGTATAGCATTGATTCGCGAGCCTCAAACCCCGGTATGAACCAGAAATGGGAGAAGGACCTCAGGGAGGACATGCGTTTCCTTCTAGCTAGGAGTGGTGTTTTGGGTTTTACACACCCGGGAATTTTACTTATGTGGATGATGGATAGCGAGGCGCCTCGGTTATATCGGTCCTTACGGAGCCGATGATCTGGTCGGGATAGGACCATTTTACACCCCATAGGGCGGGGAAACGCAGTGTTCAGGCATTTTAATCCACTCCGTGTGGACTGGCCCTGACGATCCAAAGGCTTGACAGAGTACTTCTCCGAGAGGCGGGCTTGAGCGTCTCGAAGCGGTAAGGACGATCCCTTGCCTTGGTTCATGATGGAAATCCAATTTCCAAATGCGACATCGTGCGGTTTTGATTGTAAACCTATATATGGCGACATGATATATGATACCCATGCTGTCTATTATTGATACTTATGATTGAAATTGTTTTTGAAACATATAAACACTAGTAATAATATCAAGTGCTTTTGTTTTATTCGTACCAAGCATATTTTGGCTATTATAGGTAAAACTCTATCCTCCGGTTTGCGTTGCATTGTGTGATGGGAACTGAGTCTTATAATGGCTTCATTTTTTTTATAAAAAGCATTGCAATGTTTAAATGATTTACTTATTTTGAGCACTGGCAATCCAATGGAGTAAACCCGTTCCGCGTTAGTGGCGGGTCCTGTGATTGACCTTATTATTAAAATAAGTTAAGTAGATTTCTCGTACCAGTCCCACGACTGACTCGTAGTTTGTTTCACTTGCAAACTCGGGTGCCCTATTTTCTACACGGGCAACCTTGTATTCAGGATTTAGCAGGCTCTTTCTGGATAGCTATGGAGCTGAAGATGGATTCTACCACTTCTTTCATTTTATGCTGTTCAGCTCCTGTTGTACATATTATGTTTTGATTCCGCTGTAGACATTTTATGTAAAGCTGAACTGTATTTTGTACTAAGTATGATCCTGTATACTGTGTAACTCTGATGATTATGTTTATCCAGTGTATTGTGTTGTGCATTATCTGGTGTATTTATATATTTTTGTTCTGCTGTTATTTGTTTATATGTTATATTCCAAAGATTACCCTTGCCACCGTGGAACGGGGTTTGGGGGCCGTCACACTATTTTGGCATAGCTTTGTGTATAATGTTACCTCGCGAGCCTCACACCCTGGTATGAGTCAAAAACGGAGCAAGGGAACACAAGGAGTGCGCACGTTTCTTTCTATCTAGAAGTGGTGACAGCGACTTACCAGCCCTGACATTTTACTTATGTGGATGATGGAATTTTCGAGGCCTCGGATTTATCGGTCGCCAATGGCCGTATTATAGATTCAATAGGACCGGGAAGCATGTGTTCTGGAATTGCCAATCCACTAACGTTATTTGTGGACCGGTCCTGCAGGATCCATGGGTTGCCCGTAGGTGTGATCCTGAGACATTGCTAGAGTATCTCGAATTGGTAAGGAGATCGTTCCTAGCCTTGACTCTTGATGGAAATCCAACTTCCAATACGACACCATGCGGTTTTGATTGTAGAACTAGTATGGCGACATAGTAGGATGGGGTACTATGCCGTCTATGATTGATACATTATGATTGAAATGTTTTTGGAACATATATACACTAATAATAATATCAAATCCGTTTTATCATATCAAGCATTTTTGACCATTATAAGGTAAAACTCTATCCTCCGGCTTGCGTTGCATTGTGTGATGGGACCTGAGTCTTATAATGGTTTCATTTTTCTAAAAAGCATTGCGTTGTTTAAAAATTTACTTTATTTCATGCACTGACAATCCAATGGAGTAAACCTGTTCCGCGTTAGCGGCGTGGTCCTTTGATTAGCCATATTGTTAGATAAGTTAAGAAAGATCTCTCATACCAGTCCCATGACTGACCCATAGTTTGTTTCACTTTGCAAACTCGGGTGCCCTCTTTTCCACACGGGCAGTCAAGTAGCTTATTTGCAGATATATTGAGCATGATTTTGGATCAAAGCTTAGAGCTTTGTCCAGAGCATTGATAGTTTTCCGCTGTGTTAATTTAATTGTTCCGCTGTAGTGTATTACATTTATTGTAATTTAATCTTCCGCTATATTATATTCGATATACTCTGATATATTCTGTACTCTGATGTAACATTATTACGATGTTCATAAAAGTCTGCTGTTTGTTGTTCTGATGTGTTGTATTCCCAGAGTTAATGTATTCGGGTTATGAACGGTCTTGGTCGATTTAGCGATCGATTAGGTCCGGGCAAAATTCGAGTCGTTACAAATACAGATAGTTTTTACATTATGATAACCCAAAACATTCTTTTAAAACAAAATTACTCTGGTAATATAATAGTGTCTAATACAAGTAAATAACAATCTAGTAGAATGCTTGCATCTCACGCTCTACATACATAGTATACAATCAAAACTGCAGGCTCTTATTGGAGACTGGATTCTGACTATGACAAGGTATTGAACCACCTTCCGATCAGTGTACTCTATAGGGGTTACACTGGAGTTCAACAAGAACACCTTGCAACTCGGTCACACATGGTCGGCCATTCATTTCGCTTGAATGTTCTAAATATATTGTCACCTTACGGTTGGTATACCTGTAACGACTTGCTATTTTTAACGTCTCGAATCAGTATTTAAACCGACTCAAGACGCTCAAAACGGCGAATCGTTATTAGCTTACAAGGTTTAAACAGAATCAATACAGAATCACAGAGTACAATAATTGCAGCGGAATAAATTTTTCTCATAAATATCAGAGTTTCATAAACATTTGTACAGCGGAAGAATTATAAATGTATACAAAATTTTCTTTGAACAAAATTACTGTTATTTTGTCGAGCTTTGCACGCGCGAGCGTCTCCACGTTTCAGGTCCTCTCCAGTTTGCGAGCTGATATCTAAACATGGAACACTTAGGGCCTGACCCGAGTGTCCCATGCAAAATACACAAAACACCCGAGTCAGGATTAAACTTATTTCAAGTTAGCAAACTTCGATGAAACATAAATATATTGGTTAGTCCTGACTGAATTTATTTAAATACTCGAGTCTAATAACCCATGGAAACTGCAAACATAAATATGCATGGAAAAATGAAACAACGTAGTATATGTGAGAGATTTCCTGTGTAAGGCATGTTTAGAATAAAGGAGTAGTAACCATGCAATGGACAGTAATGCCTTCAGTTGAATAAAGCATAAAATAGCCATGCATCCATCTGTCTCATCTTATTATGAATACCCGCATAATAAAATAAGCATGCAAACAAAGAAGCAAAAGAAACGACTACAGGAAAATGGGTTAATAACAAAGATCTAGACGGTCTTGGGAAAAGGCAGGATCAACATGGAACCAAATATCATTGTGCAGTTAAATGAATTCAAGCATGCAGCTTCATCACATAAAACATGAATAACTAAATAAGTATGAGATGTTAATGCAGGAAAATGGGTGCATGCATTGACAGTCAACTCCAGTGCGCAACAAATAACATATGGTGCAAACTTGTATACTTCAAATGGTCATAGCAGCTTTATTTGAATAAAATGTCCTAACGGATCGAAGTTACAAAAAGACATAATGACAACAAAACTACGTAGAAGTGCAGGCAAAAAAAATCTACCATTCTATCTTCTAGTATATATAAAAAAAAAATCTAAGTGCAAATGCAGAGTAGAACATTGGTGTAACTGACTACATGGATGAAATCAGGTTTCCTTTTATCATGAGTTCACTTAACATATTGTGTTCAGGCATGAGTGTGTGTCATCTTAGAATGGAAATTACTTATGTAATGGTGTCAATACTGTAACCATGCATGCAATGTTATAAACACCCTTTTATATCAAACTCTTGGTATATATGTCATCTCTGGCGCACGCAAAAAAATATGTCCAAATGTCTACAGGCCAACTCAAAGGAATAGGAACCCATATGATCACCATACAAACAACTATTGTGTCAACTGCAGGTATCCATTTTCGTTTTTTTTCCTCTCTTTTTTTTTACTCACCCATACCTAAATAAACACACACGCATGCACCCAAAACAAAAATGCTATAGACACAACTTCACTGAACTATAACCCACGCAGGCAACTAACTACATGATGCATGCAACAAGAAGGACAGTACGAACATGGCATGTTAATGGCCACCGAAACTGTGTAGCTATTTACATACAATATGGTGCAAGGAAAATAAGTATGGGCATATTGCATGCAACATGAACTTGGAGTGGAATAAAAGTATATTTTCTAGAATAGAACTTTTAGAAGGAAAAAAAATGCAAGGTAAAATGCTACAGCAAGCACTAATGTGCCAAAGACCATGAGACAAGACAAGTGTGTGGATCTAAACTTCAAGGGAGACCATCTGAATGTCAAAACAAAGTAACCAACTTGAATCAGCAGAGATGAGAGCGCACAACAACATACCAATCTGCCGTACAAGCCTAACAACATGGGGCGAGCTAAGATGTAATACAGTAGCGGACTTAACAACAAGTGTATGGCGATGTCACCCGTTTTAGACAAAGACTGAGACAAAGATTTGCTCATACTTTTCATTATAAGGTATATAACAAATGGAGTGGCTACAGGAATTTTAACAAGTCGACATCTATAACAAAGTGGGTAACATGTCTAAATAAAATCTGATAATGTAGTACCACCGGTCCATCAGTTAGCGCATGCACAACAGAATGAGTGACCCCCTCTTTATGTGTTTAGGATGAAATAAACTAAGAGTGACAGTGTACTCCAACATGCGCATTTAAGTATCACAATTCATTGGATTTTAAAAGGAAGAAAAACGTGATTTTTCAAAATTTAAATGCAACAGTCCTTATAAGTTATTGGGTGTTAGCTTGAATGCAACAGGGAATACTTGGAATAAGTAAATGAAGTGCAGTCTTCTTATATTTGACACATGCAGTACGTGACATGTAAATGGTTGCTTTTAAACCAATTCAACAGTCCAAACATTTATAATTATCCCTTAGCATACCCATTTCCCTTTTAACCCAAATATATGTTATCTGTAACCCAATATTATATCCCCGACCATATCCCACTTAATTCAAAAGTAACACAAGATCCAGTGAAACCACAAGCAAATGCAAAAGGGAAACAAGCAACACAAATCACATGAAGACAACATGATGTACCAAGCCACCCTCATTGATTATATTTAGTGAAATGCGAATTTTGGAAACTTCGAAATAAATCTAGTCGTGAGCGAACTCACCTTGAACAGTAGACGCAGGCGATTGAGGGGCTGATAAGATGAAGCTAAACACGGTCGATAGGGGCTCCAACGCCGACGGTCTTTCCACCCGGTTCTGGTTCTCGTGCGCCTTGGGAACACAGAGGAGGCTGGCGGAAGGGTTGCTGGCATGAACGCTGGCGATGGAGGAAGAGATCGGTGGTAGTAGCTCTCGGACAGTGGCGGCGCAGCAGTTTTGCGGGACTGAGACGTGGCGGTTTCCAGTAGAGGCGGCTCACGAGTGCGCGGTTCAAGGAAAACAGGGTTCACAGTGGTCAAGGGTTCAACGCGGTGGAGCTACATGCAGTTTTGATGAAGGGCGGTTGCGCAGGGATCGAAGGAGCGATGGATGGCTGATTCGGAGCGAGAAGGGTGCAGGCGGAGGAGCATAGGTTGATAGGCGGCGGCCATACTCCTTGGGGAAAATTCGATTTTCAGAGGTAGCCATAAAAATATATTTTGATTTGGGAATTGGGAAGAATGGATTTGACTGGTAAAATAGAAGAGGGGAGCAAGCGTGAAAAATGGGAGGAGGTGTTTGTTTTTAAAAACGGAAAATGTCGCGTGAAAGAGGGCATGGTGCCAAAACTTTCTCCTTTTTGCTTTCTTTAATTTCTCTTTCTAGCCGTTTGCATGCAAATTGTGTGATTGTTTTCTTGGGCAAGAGGAAAGGGGTTGTTCTAGAATAACGCCTAAATAAACGAATGAACGCACGAGCGTTACAAACACGGACGATTTAAACTGATTATGCGATAATGGAAAATACTACGTAATCGGCGTTTACGCGATACGCGCCGGAAACTTGCATGTTTTCAACCGATGCAAAATTTGACTTAAATGAATTAAACGGAAATCGTCAAATAATAACGCGCCAAAAAGAAATAAAACGGCATTCTCAAACTTCCAAATATTAAAACAAATCTAATTCAATTAGTTTAAGATGCTAATAACATTGAATTTTCTAAACCATTTTGATTCAAATATCGAAATTGAACTGATACTTAACCGGATTGATTCAAAATAAATTTGAAATAAACAAGATTTACAAATCCTAAGTAAAATTTCAAATATAAACATTGATTATAAACGTTAAATACTTACTTTACTTTATATTTTAAATGTAGAATTTTCTAGGTCGTTACACTCTCCCTTAATTAAAACTTTTCGTCCTCGAAAAGGAACGAAAGAAGGAATTTGCAATTAAACGATATACCGTTCGTACGCATATCGACTTTGATTGCTTGTTCAAGTACAAAATTTTACTTCTAATTAGTATTGTTAACCCATTCACTCTTGTGCGGACTTCTGAATCGACTTCTTGTTTAGAAACTTCTATTCTCCTTGCATAGCAATAAGCTAGGATAGAGAATTTCAGATTCATATCAAAAACTCTTATCAGTGTTCACCGTCGAGAATCAAGTGAAAAAATTCTATTGAGAATCAAAATCGTATATTCAAACTGGATCAAAATTGTTATGCGGATAGAATGATTTACGTTCAACTACGTATTTATTTCGTAAGCTTTTTTTTATTCCATGATGAAAATTTATATTTCAATGTATTTCAAAATTATGAACTTGCAAAACATTTAAAACCTTTTCTTAGTTGATTATGTTGATGTGATATAATATTAAATTTTCATGGTATTGATTTGTTATTTAAAGTCAAAATACTTCTATAACTCGAAGTCTTAACAAGTTTATTTTCGTTCTTAAAGAATTTAGGCATACGCTGATCAGACGCATGACTAAAAATCTCCAAGTACTCAACATACCCGTTTCAACTTCTTGTGAAAATACTTGAACATTTAAATAGATATGGAAAGCACATTCCCCCATGGATCGTAGTTACGCAGTGGTTACGCCACTATCCCAGTGGAATCACTTGTAACTATAGGCACCACACCCCTCGAATTTCACCATGGTTGTTGCATAGATCACGCAGCGGTTACGCCACTATCCCAGTGGAATCGCTAGTAACCGTAGGCATCTCGCCCCTCGAATTACGCTATGGTTATATAAAATGATTAGTATAAAAGATCAAAGTGACCCCACCGAGTGGGATTTCGCACGTGTTCCTGCCGAGTAGGACCCCGATTTCCAATGGACACTCCCATCAAGTGGAGCTCCAACGCAACCCTACCAAGTAGGAATCGCGATTTTCGATGGACACTCCCGTCGGGTGGAGTTCCAATGCAACCCTACCAAGTAGGAATCGTGATTTTCGATGGAAGGTACTTCCCATATCTTCAATTTGAAAACATATAATACTATACATAGTATTTTATTTTTCTCTGCATGTATCGCTAATATAAAATTAACTTTACATAAGATTTTCCTTTCAAATCATGTTTTCAAACATATCATTCTTATATAAATTCCATTATACAATATCTCGTTTTATATCAATTACCGTCCAAATCAATAGTTCTCGAATTAATCATCGTTCTTATATAAATCTTTCATATATATAAGTTTCGAAAATCCTCCACTCAAATATCCAAAAATTGAAGAGTCTCAAAATTTTCATTTCAATATAGATTTAGTTTTTATATCTCAATCAATTTAGATATTTAATATCACTGCAAATTTGAGTTCATATTCAAAAATCAATTCATTATTAAAACTTCACATTCGGTTTGGATTACACATCCCCAATATCGTTAATCAATTAGGTCTTTACATTTAGTCATTTTGAACAAAATTTTCTCAGATTGGAAATATATACTTTTTCTCTAACTAGTCAATTTACAAACAAAATAGTTTAAAATAGTAAGCTTGATAAAAAAATGGATTTGAATAGAGGAAATAGGGTTTTGGTAAAATAGGTTTAAATAAATTAGATAAGTTTCGATGTAAAATAGTTTAAATGTAATAAATAAGTTTGGTAAAATAGGTTTAAATAAATTGGATAAGTTTTGTATATAATAGTTCAAATAAATAATAAGTTTGATATAAAATATGTTTGAATTAAACAGAAAGGTTATCATATAAAATATTTAAATAAGATAGATAAAATAGTATTAAATCACATATATTAGTTGAAAATAAATAAAACTTATCTCAAGAAATAGTCCAATCCGAATCAATCCATTCGAAATTTCCAAGCTCATCTAAACGTTGATTTCGATATCAAAGTTAAACTCAATTTAACTTAAAACTCAATTTGGTAAAATTTTGAAGTTGAATCAATTGTTCAGTTAGACTACACTCGAGTTTCCATTATATATAAGATCACATTTTATATCGATTAACTTTCATTTCAATAAGTTTGAATTAGCCTCATTCTTATATAAGTCATTCTATAAATAAACTCAATCGCTTTTATATCTCGACACTTATGAAATTCAGATGTTCAGATGTTCTTACAATTTATCAATTTCGATATCGGTTCGGATGTAAAATCACATACGGTTTCACTCAAATGTTTTTTTCCCAGTTAATATCATTTAAGTTGTTTGAGTATTTCACCTAACTTTTCAAATTAATTTCAAGATTTGTGAACTAATATTTCACACTTACAATTTCATTCGTTACCAATCCTTTCGGAGATCATCATACGCTCACGTTTCATTTCCTGTAGTGATACGTTTACTAAACCAAAACATAGAAAATCGTTTATCCAATACTGGATATTCCAAAAATAAAATTTCATTTCCTACGAAATTTAAATTCTTCATTAGTTATCTTTTTCATCATTGAGTTTAAGTACAAAATATATTTCACTTGTTATATGATTACTTTATCTCAATGATGGATTTTTAATGAAATCAAGATTCAAATCAAATGAGACCTTATCGGAAAGAAGCTATCAAAGAAACGGATCGAAGAGTGAGGATTTCAAAAAGGAAAATTTAAATTTCAAAATACTTTACGTTTCAAAATAATTCATATTTCAAAATAGTTTATTCTTCAAAATACGCTCTCTCTAGAGTGATTCTAGTGATGATTCCACTCATTCTAGGGTATTGTTACCCTATCTCTAATGAGTTTTCAAACCCGATAAGCTAAGCTTTGTATAACCTGGCTCTGATACCAACTGTAACGACTTGCTATTTTTAACGTCTCGAATCAGTATTTAAACCGACTCAAGACGCTCAAAACGGCGAATCGTTATTAGCTTACAGGGTTTAAACAGAATCAATACAGAATCACAGAGTACAATAATTGCAGCGGAATAAAATTTCTCATAAATATCAGAGTTTCATAAACATTTGTACAGCAGAAGAATTATAGATGTATACAAAATTTTCTTTGAACAAAATTACTGTTATTTTGTCGAGCTTTGCACGCGCGAGCGTCTCCACGTTTCAGGTCCTCTCCAGTTTGCGAGCTGATATCTAAACATGGAACACTTAGGGCCTGACCCGAGTGTCCCGTACAAAATACACAAAACACCCGAGTCAGGATTAAACTTATTTCAAGTTAGCAAACTTCGATGAAACATAAATATATTGGTTAGTCCTGACTGAATTTATTTAAATACTCGAGTCTAATAACCCATGGAAACTGCAGACATAAATATGCATGGACAAATGAAACAACGTAGTATATGTGAGAGATTTCCTGTGTAAGGCATGTTTAGAATAAAGGAGTAGTAACCATGCAATGGACAGTAATGCCTTCAGTTGAATAAAGCATAAAATAGCCATGCATCCATCTGTCTCATCTTATTATGAATACCCGCATAATAAAATAAGCATGCAAACAAAGAAGCAAAAGAAACGACTACATGCAAATGGGTTAATAACAAAGATCTAGACGGTCTTGGGAAAAGGCAGGATCAACATGGAACCAAATATCATTGTGCAGTTAAATGAATTCACGCATGTAGCTTCATCACATAAAACATGAATAACTAAATAAGTATGAGATGTTAATGCAGGAAAATGGGTGCATGCATTGACAGTCAACTCCAGTGCGCAACAAATAACATATGGTGCAAACTTGTATACTTCAAATGGTCATAGCAGCTTTATTTGAATAAAATGGCCTAACGGATCGAAGTTACAAAAAAACGTAATGACAACAAAACTACATAGAAGTGCAGGCAAAAAAAAATCTACCATTCTATCTTCTAGTATATATAAAAAAAATCTAAGTGCAAATGCAGAGTAGAACATTGGTGTAACTGACTACATGGATGAAATCAGGTTTCCTTTTATCATGAGTTCACTTAACATATTGTGTTCATGCATGAGTGTGTGTCATCTTAGAATGGAAATTACTTATGTAATGGTGTCAATACTGTAACCATGCATGCAATGTTATAAACACCCTTTTATATCAAACTCTTGGTATATATGTCATCTCTAGCGCACGCAAAAAAATATGTCCAAATGTCTACAGGCCAACTCAAAGGAATAGGAACCCATATGATCACCATACAAACAACTATTGTGTCAATTGCACGTATCCATTTTCGTTTTTTTCCTCTCTTTTTTTTTACTCACCCATACCTAAATAAACACACACGCATGCACCCAAAACAAAAATGCTATAGACACAACTTCACTGAACTATAACCCACGCAGGCAATTAACTACATGATGCATGCAACAAGAAGGACAGTACGAACATGGCATGTTAATGGCCACCGAAACTGTGTAGCTATTTACATACAATATGGTGCAAGGCAAATAAGTATGGGCATACTGCATGCAGCATGAACTTGGAGTGGAATAAAAGTATATTTTCTAGAATAGAACTTTTAGAGGGAAAAAAATGCAAGGTAAAATGCTACAGCAAGCACTAATGTGCCAAAGACCATGAGACAAGACAAGTGTGTGGATCTAAACTTCAAGGGAGACCATCTGAATGTCAAAGCAAAGTAACCAACTTGAATCAGCAGAGATGAGAGCGCACAACAACATACCAATCTGCCGTACAAGCCTAACAACATGGGGCGAGCTAAGATGTAATACAGTAGCGGACTTAACAACAAGTGTATGGCGATGTCACCCGTTTTAGACAAAGACTGAGACAAAGATTTGCTCATACTTTTCATTATAAGGTATATAACAAATGGAGTGGCTACAGGAATTTTAACAAGTCGACATCTATAACAAAGTGGGTAACATGTCTAAATAAAATCTGATAATGTAGTACCACCGGTCCATCAGTTAGCGCATGCACAACAGAATGAGTGACCCCCTCTTTATGTGTTTAGGATGAAATAAACTAAGAGTGACAGTGTACTCCAACATGCACATTTAAGTATCACAATTCATTGGATTTTAAAAGGAAGAAAAACGTGATTTTTCAAAATTTAAATGCAACAGTCCTTCTAAGTTATTGGGTGTTAGCTTGAATGCAACAGGGAATACTTGGAATAAGTAAATGAAGTGCAGTCTTCTTATATTTGACACATGCAGTACGTGACATGTAAATGGTTGCTTTTAAACCAATCCAACAGTCCAAACATTTATAATTATCCCTCAGCATACCCATTTCCCTTTTAACCCAAATATATGTTATCTGTAACCCAATGTTATATCCCCGACCATATCCCACTTAATTCAAAAGTAACACAAGATCCAGTGAAACCACAAGCAAATGCAAAAGGGAAACAAGCAACACAAATCACATGAAGACCACATGATGTACCAAGCCACCCTCACTGATTATATTTAGTGAAATGCGAATTTTGGAAACTTCGAAATAAATCTAATCGTGAGCGAACTCACCTTGAACAGTAGACGCAGGCGATTGAGGGGCTGACAAGATGAAGCTAAACACGGTCGATAGGGGCTCCAACGCCGACGGTCTTTCCACCCGGTTCTGGTTCTCGTGTGCCTTGGGAACACAGAGGAGGCTGACGGAAGGGTTGCTGGCATGAACGCTGGCGATGGAGGAAGAGATCGGTGGTAGCAGCTCTCGGACAGTGGCGGCGCAGCAGTTTTGCGGAACTGAGACGTGGCGGTTTCCAGTATAGGCGGCTCACGGGTGCGCGGTTCAAGGAAAACAGGGTTCACGGTGGTCAAGGGTTCAACGCGGTGGAGCTACAGGCGGTTTTGGTGAAGGGCGGTTGCGCAGGGGTCGAAGGAGCGATGGATGGCTGATTCGGAGCGAGAAGGGTGTAAGCGGAGGAGCATAGGCTGATAGGCGGCGGCCATACTCCTTAGGGAAAATTCGATTTTCAGAGGTAGCCATAAAAATATATTTTGATTTGGGAATTGGGAAGAATGGATTTGGCTGGTAAAATAGAAGAGGGGAGCAAGCGTGAAAAATGGGAGGAGGTGTTTGTTTTTAAAAACGGAAAATGTCACGTGAAACAGGGCATGCTGCCAAAACTTTCTCCTTTTTGCTTTCTTTAATTTCTCTTTCTAACCGTTTGCACGCAAATTGTGTGATTGTTTTCTTGGGCAAGAGGAAAGGGGTTGTTCTAGAATAACGCCCAAATAAACGAATGAACGCACGAGCATTACAAACACGGACGATTTAAACTGATTATGCGATAATGGAAAATTCTACGTAATCGGCGTTTACGCGATACGCGCCGGAAACTTGCATGTTTTCAACCGATGCAAAATTTGACTTAAATGAATCAAACGGAAATCGTCAAATAATAACGCGCCAAAAAGAAATAAAACGGCATTCACAAACTTCCAAATATTAAAACAAATCTAATTCAATTAGTTTAAGATGTTAATAACATTGAATTTTCTAAACCATTTTGATTCAAATATCGAAATTGAACTGATACTTAACCGGATTGATTCAAAATAAATTTGAAATAAACAAGATTTACAAATCCTAAGTAAAATTTCAAATATAAACATTGATTATAAACGTTAAATACTTACTTTACTTTATATTTTAAACGTAGAATTTTCTAGGTCGTTACAATACCAACATAACCGTTCCTGGGAGATACATAAGCGTAAGAAGAACTAAAACGAATATTCTCCGTATGGTGACAATATACCCAAAATGGGTGCGACCCACTTAGCCATGCTGCCTGCGCGATTTTTGTCATTTCCAAGTTGATGAGGCTTGAGGTCATAACGTACCCTTAGATAAATCATATCTTCATTTACTTTGAATGCCACATCGTCATACCTGCCAAATCACAAATTGATTTCCCCAAAAATACTATGGGTATAAAGCTAAGAGAAACGAATTCCTCCACCACCAACATAAATACGTTTGAAGAGATCAACTTACGCGATCTATTAGATATACTCTGTCAGGTATTTGTACATACAAGTTGCCCTGGGACCGGACAAATCAAAGGCACTATTATGTAAATCCATCTTAGGCGATTTCTACCTAAAATCGCTAGAACAGCCCTTTTATAAACTCCGTCTTCAGTTATCTTCATCATATTTGATTCGTAAATTTCCCCTATACTTTTTTTAAAACCTACTACCCTCAACACCTCCATTCAATAAGCCGCCCAAACGTGCCCACTCGTGTGCCCTACCCAAACTCCAGCACCCCAAACTACACTCACTTACACAAGCTCCATTTTTTTCTTTTTATTATTATAGCGGGCCTCATTATTTATGTCAACCCACGTCTAAACCATTCTGACCATGATGAATAGTGTCACCCCCCTCATTTCCATATATTTCGAAATCTTCTTGAAACAGAAACACTACGCCCAGACTTCCCACGCGCCTTCTACCTTCACTCCCCCACCGTTCACCAAGCCACCGCCGACATTTCCCATCCCTTCAAACTCTCCGCCTTGCCATCACCAAAGCCTGGAGCTCGCGCCATCCGTACTGATCGCGTGCCTTAAACCCTTGCTCCCGGTAAAACTTCGAGCCCACTTTTCCCTTCTTGAAAACTCTGATTGTGACGATCCCAAAACCCCGTGACACGGTGTTAAGGATAATCATTGGAATATAACACATTAATCATCATTAGCAGATCACAGATAATAGCATAAACAGAAAATAGAATAATTTACACACATATGACAGCGGAATCATATAGATATCATCACATCAGAGAAGCACAGTACAGGATACAACTTAGTGCATAATGATACATAATCAGTCACCATCGCCTGAGGCGGAATCATACATAAAGAGTACACAAAAGGAATATCAGTCTACATCGCCAATGGCGGAATCATAATATAGATACAATAATGGCGAAGAAAATCCAAGTCAGCACGGTGTAGTCAAGCCTCGCCATGAGCCAAAAGGTGCGTCTGAAACCTGTAACTAGGCTGCCCGTGTGAAAATGAGGGCACCTGAGTTTGCAAGGTGAAACAAACTACGAGTCAGTCATGGGACTGGTATGAGAAATCTATTCAACTTATTAACAACAATAATAAGGCAAATCAAAGGACCACGCCACTTTCGCGGAACGGGTTTACTCCAATGAGTGCTAGTGCATGAAATAAAGTAAATGATTAAATCAACGCAATGCTTTTTATAAAATGAAGCCATTATAAGACTCAGGTCCCATCACACAATGCAACGCAAGCCGGAGGATAGAGTTTTTACCTTATAATGGCCAAAGATGCTTCATACGAATAAACAAAAGTGCTTGATATTATTACTAGTGCATATATGTTTCAAAAGCAAATTCAATCATAAATATCAATCATAGGCGGCATAAATGACCCATACCACTATGTCGCCATACTAGTAATACAATCACATCCGCATATTTCGTATTGGAAATTGGATTCCTTCATGAGTCGAGGCAAGGGGCAAGCTCCTCTCCGATTCGAGACACTCTAGCAAATGCCTCGGGACCGCACACAGCAATCCCTTGGATCCTCCAAGGCCAGTCCTCTCTTACTTTTGAGGATTGGCAATTCCTGAACACACGTTTCCCGGTCCTTACAGACCTATAATCGAGGCGCCTCGCATTCCAACAACCACACAGGTGAAAAGTAGATATAAATGTCAGGGCTGGGAGGTCACTGACACCACCATAGCTAGAAAGAAACGTCATGCACTCCTTGGGTCCTTCTCCCGTTTTTGACTCATACCGGGGTGTGAGGCTCGCGAATTCACGTTATACACAAAGCTACATCACACAGACCATGCTTTGATCATCAACCACAAGACTTTGCTTTGCAACAGAAGCCTTGATCATATGCCACTTAGGCGTGCCACACAGGCAATCCACTCCATGCGACTAATTTCTGTCAATACATAACCTCTGAGCTCGTACGTCTCAGAGAAGGGCGTTAAGCAAAAGAATAAATTCTCCGCCGCCAAACAGATATATATTTAACAGAGATCAATCAACACAGAACAAAATCCAATGTCAGACACACAGTCCATTTACAAGTCCATTCTGGGTCTGAACGAAACCGGAGGCACCAATTCCTCGCATACCCGTACAATCAACAATATGTTTGGACGGCTACTACTTCAATTCCTTCATGGTAGCTACTCCAGTCACGAGTATCAGTAGCGCCCATCCATCCAATGTGGAGATCGTCGGTCTTTAGTCGTCTTCGACTCTTCGACTTCTCAACGTCGATCGATTATTTGAAATGAGATAAACTCGGCCTTTTCAAATAACCCACGTATATTTAGATTTTCAAATCAATTATTCACATGGTTGGACTATTCAACATTCACATTTCAGTTATTTAGTTATAATTTTCATGTCAAATACATTCAACCATCACATATCAAGCAAACCCAACAAAATTGGTTTATTTCCACTCTATATCGTCAATAGTATCTTATAACGATATATCGCCATTTTTATTTAATTAAAAACGGCCATATTTAATTAAACGACGTTTCAGGTCGTGTCGATGCACTGGTGCTGCTTTCCACTAATTTTGTTTTACACATATCTGAAAATCTAACCGTTGGATCTTCACGAATTTTACATCATTAGGAAGGTCATTTCAAAAGGAATCCAACGGTTCCAGTTTTGGGAAAATCCGACGGTCGGATTTTCCACACCAACCATTTGAAGTTACGATTTCAATTTACGAACTGCAGCGTCGTTATTCGATTTAATTTAATTATATTTATATATATATATATATATATATATATATATATAAATATAATCGTTTCTGGCGCTGTTTTTCTTCAGTTTTGAATTAAACATTCCAGACAATCCAACCGTCGGATCTTCACAAAGTTGGTGCCGTTGGAAAGATATTTCCAAGGCGAACCCAACGGTTGAGGTTTCGGGAAAATCCAATGGTCGGATCTTCCGCACTAGTTGTTTGAAATCACGGTTTCAAAATATGAACTGCACGGCCACGTTTCGTTTTAATTCTATTTATATTTATATATTTATATAAATATAGTTTATTCAAAAATTCCTATATCGTTTCCACTTCAATTATTTCACTAACGCCTTTAAATTTTGGAAAATTTCGCCATAACCTCCTTTGTACGGAAGGGTCTGGGAAAATTCCCAAATAGCCACACGGGCGTCTCATATCAAAAAGAAAAAGAAAAAGCCAAGTGGCTAGCCAACAGGCTCATAAAATCATCACCCAAACAAAGCGGTAAATGTGTACCTACTTGTCGGGCACAAAATTCTATTTCTCTTCTCTAGCCCCTTTTGCTTTAACCTGTTCAATAGATATGCATGTACATATATACAATTTCTAACATTTATCATTTTCCATTCAATTTCATTTTTGATTTGCTTTGGTTTAAAAACACCATTCATTCTAATGTTGCATGCATAGGCTAAAATCATATCATTAGCTAGTTAATGTATATTTCAACTCATGCACGTTTATTTGAACAAGTGGCTATTTTTAACACTTCACATTTCAAAGATGATGATTTCGGCGAACTAAAATAGATTTCAACACATGACTATTTTATTTAGTTCCTATGCATGTTAAAAACAATATTTCTATCACAAATATTTATTTCAACGTCCGCATATCTTTAGCATATCACACATATGATAAAAATGATATTTTTATCATTTAAAATATTTATTCAACCAATGGATGGTTTCAACACTTCATAGTTTCAATAAAAATGTAATTTTTATTGTTCGATCTTTTTATTCAACACATGAACTTCTCCACTACACACACTTCTCAACAAATGAGTATTTCCACACATGGACATTTTATTTATGTTGTTCATATTAGAAAGATGGGATTTTTATGGTTGAAATTATTTATATAAGGCGAATATTTTTCATACTTCATATATACATAAAAATGTGATTTTTATTGTTTAAACACTTCACTCATTCACAAATGAATTTAATTTTCATACAACACTTTTCAACACATGAATATTTCCACACATGGACATAGTTTCAATATATGACTTTAATTTCTATGCATGAAAATAATTTCAACATATGAAAATAATTCTAACACACAAAGATTATTCAAAATTTCGGCAGCATAACGGCAGGGTAGTTAAAACCGGCACCGTCCCTAGTACGGCTCCTCGCTCTACCTTAAAACCTCGCGGTTTTTGACAATGGGGATTCATGCATCTAATTCGCACGCAGGAGGCATGTTTATTTTTATTTCCACAAATTTTTCCAATTCATTTCAATCACCAATGGGTATTTTTCAACCACAACCAAACAATATCAACCACAAACAATTATTCAACCATTCGTATTTTTCATCCAATATTTCACACCAATTCACCACAATAAATATCGTCCATGGTTTGTGGACGAGGGGAGTATATATATATAATATAATATATATTTGCTATATTTCACTTGCATTTCAACACATATATCAATTATTCTATGCATGTAAAAATTCGTACTTCGCTTATATAGCTTACACTACGCATGTACATGAGGTATACAACACGTATGTAATTTATATTTCGCTTATATAAATTATACACGACATTTTCCATTCAATTTCACGTTAATTTAGATTTCTCACCTTGGTTTTCTGAGCGCTAAAAATCGATATGATGTCAGAAAAATCCGCAGCTTCTTCTATTGGGTAGAGAGCTTCCTTGCGGTCTCGATGTTTCCTGTTTCATCGAATTTCGTCAACACACCAAAAAGATATGATTTTTCAAAGTGTAAAGATCAAAGAAAAACACACTTTCAAAAAGCTTCAAAACTAGGTTTACAGTTTTCGCGAGAACCGGGACACGAGGGGACGATCAGGAAGTTGGACGTGGAAGAGCTTCGAGAGGGCTACAGGCGCGCGGCGGTTTGGTGCAGTTCGGTGGTGCAGATCGGCGGCGGCGGCGGTTTGAAGGTCGGAAGTTTGGAAGGGGATATCTCGACGTAGAGGCGACGATAGGGGGAGCTCCTTATATGGATTTGAAGAGGGGAGGGAGAACTACAAAAAGTTGAACTGGGGGAGGAGCTAATTCGAGCTGTGGCAATCGGAAATCGCCTGGGAAAGGGGAAAAGGGTTTCCGCCGTCGAAGTCGGGGTCGGGGGGGGGGGGGGGGTTTCTGATATTTTTTTATTTTTATTTTATGAATGGAGAAATATGATTGGCCGAGGATTATATTTAATTTTTAAATAGTGTTTTCTCAAACGAACTCCTTTTTAAACCCAACGACTGTCGCCCCTAGCTAAATACCCCCATTCCGGACACAATGGGATATGTTTCGTAGGCCAATTCGACTGTTACAGTCAGTTATTTTTCAAATTAGAGTATAAAACATTTAATTTTTAACTCTGAACGCACATTTCAATTTGCCAGGGCCACAAACTGATTCGAAAAATTCCAGAAAAATAAATCTAGCTATGTTTTGACGCTACGGTCCCAACAAAACTAGTTTCGTCGAATTCTGAGGTCGTTTGAAAAATGGCCATTTTCTGGTCGATCCAATTTAACAGAAATCGACCAAACACATTTTCTTTTGCCACGATCACATACTAGCTTCAAAAATTATGAAATTTGAAACCTAGCAATAGTTTGACATCCCGGACCCAACAAAAGTGGTTTCGTCGAATTCCAAGGTCGTATGCAAAATATCAATTTACCAGGGCTATATATTCTATATACCGACTCTTCTGAAAATTCATTCGGCCATAACTTTTGATTCCCGTTATGAAACTTCGATTTTTCAGATTCGTTAGAAAGGTATTGACTAACAGATTTAAATATTTTTGGTTTCGCTAAAATCCGTTATATTTTCCACCCTGCACAGTCAGTCAAAGTTTGAATTCAAAATTTCAAACTGACTCACTATTTCTAATTCACTAATTTATTGAAATATTCTATTTCAATTGTTCAAATTCCTTTGCAATAATCAATTTAAAAATTTTAAATTGGCTCGTATTTTCCGGGTTATTACACTGATCCCTTTCCCCATGACGTTGCTCTCAGTCGAACCCAAGCACACAGGTGACCTCGCATCATTATCATCATCATCATCATTACTATTGTACATTTTTTAAGCTATGAAACTCGGCTTTAAAATCTCTAGAAGGGAGAACGATTAAAAGAAGCGCACATTTATAGGAGAAGGAAGCCTTGGCACCCACGGTTAAATAGTTTGATACCCACGTTGTAGTGTTATAGGATAGGGAGGTAGTTTATATTTTCAAAGTGTAGTTGTGCATGCTACTGGGTCTGCGTGTATAGGATGGCTTCATAGATTAGTTAGGCATGTTATTTTAAACTAGGTCTGCCTAAGTCTTGACTTCATGTCTGTTGGAATTTGACAACATCGGTTTGGGTGACATTTCCTTAGGTATGAAGTTTAAAGGGGGGAACATAGGTTTATATAAGGTTTATACAAGGAAGGACGTGCAGAGATATTTTTTATCTAAGCAAAAGAAGCATGGGCATTTATGAAAATATGGCATGATATGAATAAATGTTAAATGCTTGCACATGGAGATGTTAATCCCATTGATGTTGAAGCTGCTAATATTACCAATTTCCCTTGAGCTAAGGAAATCCTATATGTTTCTTTTGCAAATATTATGTATATATTAAGGATACCCGTTGCTTACAAAATTGTTTATTTACGAACTGCTATCGAAAAAAATAAAAATACCGTTGTGACGAGCAATGCGCCACGATCCCAAAAATATAATAAAATAGACAAGTTAGTTTATTTTGTGAAATTTCAAAAATGTTGATTTATGGTGCAAAATACGTTGAAAGAAAAGTTGCTTAGTTTCCAAACTAAAAATTATAGGAAAATTCTATAAATTAAATTAACAATACGTCTTAAAAATCTTATCCAAATTCGAAGCCAGTGATTTAATATATTTAAATAAATCGTTATGGCTTATAAACGACTCCGTAGCGACTTTCTGAGAATTTGATTTGGACATAACTTACAATTTATAAGATGAAATCTCGATTTTTCACTTTCATTAGAAAATATAATTCAATAGGTTCCAGCGTTACTTGTTTCGAAGAAATCTGACTTATAACGAATCCTGTATACTCATTTAAAGTTCAAAACGTAATGTTACGAACTACCACGACGTTATGAGTTGATTATAATTATATTAAAATTAATACGTTCAATTGTCGTTTAATTAATAAATTCATTACTATAAATCGAACCTAAATTCAATTAAATTCCTTACATTATCCAATTTATACAGTATTGCAAAATCAACTAATCCTGACCATTTCAGAATTAAAATTATTATTCCACTATTATATTAATTAAATATTCAAATTTATTTAATTCAATTCATTTAAATTGCCAAACTGCTTATCCAAATAATTAAATAAACAAATTATTAAATCGTGAAAAAATACAGGACGTTACACATAGTCTCCAAAACCTTAATATTATTGCATCTCTTTATCATGAACAATGCCATTAGGCAAGGTGATGAACCATTTACTCATACATCTTCTCCTTGCCATTTGGACAAATTGAATAAGTAGTGCAATGAAATTGCAGCTTCTATTACCCCTGTTGATGCTTTCCCGTCAAAGTCACCAGAGTCCACTCCTACTAATAATGCTTTTAGGGATATAGCATGAATTGTCTTGCAATTTCCTATTGCTTCCCCCCACTCTTAGAGCTCCCAGCAGAAGGGGGAGAAATGCATGAGGAGAAAGAAAAAATCAGCCTGAGAAACTCACACTTCCCAGCAGTCGGTAGGGAAAATAAACTGAAAATATTAATAAACGTTAAATGGGGATCAGTTCCCCGTTTAGCGATGTATTTCCTTTTTTTATACTACATGTCGCTAAACGGTTTTCAGTTTACCATTTAGGGATCCCCACTCAAAAATTAAAGCGTCGATTCCTCCTATTCTTCCTCCTCCCTCACACGCTAATTAAAACTGCTATAGCGCGATGGGGGAAATAAAAGCGTCGATTCCCCCCATTTTCCCCCGAATCGCTATTGCTAGGTATGCTCTTAGCTCCCTTCTTTGAATGACAAGTTAGCGGCTCTAAATCATCCTTTTGCAGTAAACTTTGACTTATAAAGTTTTCTTGATTTTTGAACTTTTTTCTGTTTTAATCCCATTACTAAATATCTTATACAAGCTACCAAATATTTTTAAAGTAAGGAGGCAACTCTTCCCAAATTGCTAAGATAAAATCCCAATCTGAATTCACAGGTTGCTATTTCCAAAGATAATGGTAAAAAAGCCTTGAAAGTTTCAAATTTTGTGGTCTTACTTGATGCTGAACGGAAAAACAAGCAAGCTTTTGAGAAAAAAAATGAAGTTTCTGATCGACAAACTGTCTCGTTTAGATGCAATGGTTGCTAGCCTTATGCATAATAATGAAATTATGAAACAATGGCTGATGGGTATGGGGAAGCTTCTCTTAAATCTGTATCCATTATTAAGGATGCCTAGTAGAAGGTATCCAATTTTCTTGGTGCTTCCCTTAAACCCATTATCATAACATCTATTGAAAAGGCAATATTCATAGCCTTCTGGGATGATGTAAAGAAATTCTCAAAAATTGATTTTCCAACACTCTACTAAAATGATTCATTAAAGCAAAAGTGTAACGACCCGGATTTTCAACGACTTTGGTTATCGACATAAGCTCGATGTCGATAACCAAAACATCGAAAAATCCTGGTAATTAGTGAAAGAAATTAGAGGGTGAGGAAAGATAAGATAGAAACTTAGAATAGAAGAAGAAGGAGAACACAACATCAGAGTAACACGAATCTCACAGCGGAACGAATAACATATAATATATATAACATAACTTGAAATATACATCTGTACTTGAATATACATCAATATCAAAGTACATCACTTACAACACAGCGGAAATAACTATAGCTATATGATCCTGAAGCCTCCTTCTCCAAGCTCTTCCAGTATATCTGTAAATTCCCGACTACTTGACTGCCCGTACAAATTTAGGCACCCAAGAGTTTAGGGAAAACAACAAAGTAAACTCCGGGTCAGTCATGGGACTGGTATGAGTAAAACAGTTTAAAAACAGTTCGAACAAGTAAACGATATCTCATAAGACCACGCCGCATAACGGAACGGGTTTTTCCCTTATGAGAATCCAAAATATCTTTATATCAAAAACCTTTTGATATTATAATAATGTCTATCAACCACAGTATATATATAATCATCTAGCAGAAACGCTTTCATCTCACGTTCTACATATATAGTATACAATCAAAACCGCAAGCACGTATTGGGTAATGGATTTCCAACTATGACAAGGTATGGAACCACCTTTCGCTAATGTACCTCTAGAGAGGAATACACTGGGTTCAACAAGAACATCTTGCAACCCGGCCACACATGACCGACCACTCATTTCGCTTGAGTGTATCGAATGTATATCACCAACAGTTGGGATCAGCAACCGTTTCCCGAATGGGACAGCATCAACAATAGATTTTTAGAAGTAAATGAAACTCTAGATCAGGTGATTATACACCCTACTTCGGTGCGACCGACTTAGCCATGCTGCCTGCCCGATTTCTGTCATTTACCGAATGATGAGGCTAGAGGTTACGCTTCATCATCACATCAGATTCACTTTGAATGCCACATCATCAAATCCATCCAAAACACTGATTGACGTCCTCAACAATACATTATGTGTTAGCTAAAAGAAGTTTCCTTCTTCGCTTCCACTCTTGGTACGGTTGGAGAAATCAATATACGTGATCGTCTGGAAATACACTGTCAGACATCCGTCCATGCAAGTCACCCAGGAACAGGGTGAACCGAAGGCACAATTTCTATTAATAGAAATTGTCCTTGCACTCTACTCCGTCTTCATTTACCTTTGACATATATGATTCGCAACGCTTATGCCAATACAGAGTGGTTCTTTGGATAATAATCCAACCGGTCTCTCCATATTAACAACGTTAAAATGGTCAAAACTTCGATAGTCTGTGATTTAACTATCGAATAAAAACAAGTGTCTCGATAGTCGATGATCTAACTATCGAAGAAAATAAGTGTTCATCCAAACATCCAACAATCACTAAGCCTTTAATTAATATTCCATTAATTTAAATCTCTTCTCTATTTCTTATCAATATTTGTTAACCAAATATTTTCAATAACCATATTGGCCTTATACGTTCTTTGGAAAACATTTCCATATATCGCCTTCCTTTATTTTCTATACTAGGAAATATTCATTATTCTATTTCCAAACTTTGCACATATTTGGGTTAAAACAGATGTTGTGTAAAACATCGTTACGACAACCCAAATACAGTATTTAACTAATTCTTATTCCACATTGATCTTCGAGCCTGAATCTTGCTACTTATCGGTATATCATGAAATCAACAAAGTTGGGGTATAATTACCTCTCAGACCTTGACTGAATAACATTTAACGTCAAAACAGACAAGACTACTTACTCGAATAATCAATACCATACAACTGATTATTCACCTTTAAACACATACATTTTCTCTTTCTATTCCTACGAGATTTTATTCTTATACTTCCCTTTATAATTATACTATTCTATTTCTAAGTTCGTTTTCTTATCGACTTCTATATATTTTGATATGTTGATTTCTAACTATCAAATTATCTTAAAAAATATTCTATCTCCTTAAATTCCCGGAAAAATTCGCCATAACCTCCTTTGTACCGGGAGCATCGGGAAATTTCAAATAGCTTTCCCGGTCCTTCTCATCTCAAAAAGAAAAAGAAAAAGCCAAGCGGCTAGCCGATACGGCGCATAAAATCTCATATGGAAATTAAATACGTACCTTTATGTCGGGCATTCTATTTATTTAACTTCTATACTTTATTCCATACCTGTCTCCTGTATATTTATGCCTGTCCAATCTATTTTAACTATACCAATCGTTTTAACTCAATTTTGTTAATTAAATCTGTTGCTTAAATTTTCAGTCTATTTCACCTTCATATTTGAACATGACATGTTCAAATATATTTTAACTGCATTTTAACAAATTCTAATTATACTCATACTCTCGTTTAATTATCGACTTCTCTATTCAAATTCCAATTCAATTCTATTTGAATTCTCTTTATTTAAACTTCATTTGAATTCTATTTGCATCCCTATATTTAAACTCCATTTGAATTCTATTTGCATCCCTATATTTAAACTCCATTTGAATTCTATTTTCAAACTCTATGGTTAACTTCATTTGAATTCTATATTCAAATTCTATAGTTTAAAGTCCATTTGAATTCTATATTCAAATCTATTCAAATTCTATTGTTTAAATTCCATTCGAATTTCTATATTCAAATTCTATAGTTTAAAGTCCATTTGAATTTCTATATTCAAATTCTATAGTTTAAAGTCCATTTGAATTCTATATTCAAATTCTATAGTTTAAAGTCCATTTGAATTCTATATTCAAATTCTATTTGAATTCCCTGCATTTATTTATAAACAACGTTTATAACTTCAATTCAAATCCCACCTTTCCATTTATAAACAACGTTTATAAATTCAATTCAAATCCCATATTTCATTTATAAACAAAGTTTATAAATTCGATTCAAATTCCATATTTTCATTTATAAACAACGTTTATAAATTCGATTCAAAACCCACCTTTCATTTATAAACAAAGTTTATAAATTCGATCACTTGTTTTATATACCTTCAAAACAAGTTAATATTTTCTATAGTTCATTTAAAATTCAAATTCTATTTATAAAAATAGAATTCCCTTTTTAAATGTCAAATACCCTTTTTGATATTTTTATGAATCAATATTCAAACCCCAGGGATATTTTAAACAATCAATCAACCAATTTTCAATCATTTGATTTTTATCACATCATATATGAATATATATGATATCAAACAAACAACAATCAGATAATATATTTTTGAGGAATCCAGTTGGATTCCTCCAACCTGTTTTCCTGCATCCACAGATGTTAGTCAACATAGTAATACCCATCCTGCTTCGAGGCAGGATATCGCGGTATAGAAGGTCATCCACTAATCATAGCGTGGGGCGTATAGGGTAATCATCCGCTAATGGTACCGCGGGCATCCGCTAATGAAACTGCGGGAATCCAACCAATCATCAACCCAATATATATATATATATATATATATATAATAGTTAAGCCTAAATAACTATATATATTTAAATCAACCAAACAACATTCAAACAAGCATAACAATTATTTTTAACGATATAAAAATAATTCTAATTAAATGGTGAGTGAGGTTTACTCACCTTATTCTTTTTCTTTTCAATCCATTTCGATTCCCATTTTATTTTCCATCTTGTTATGCCTATGGACTGTCTCGAATAAGTCCATCTTGCATCTCGCTCTCCTCATCCTGCATTATCTTCACTGCCGAGCTCAATCATCCACTGCTCCAACGCTACTGTAAAATATAGTACAGTAGAAGACAAAAACCGAGCTCCACAATACTCTCTACTACTTGCTTCTCCACACTCGTTCCAGAAAAACTCAAAAGCACCTGATCCTTCTGGTCGTTACCTCACCAACAGGAAGCCGCAACCCCTTTACTTCCCAAACCAACCCAGATCAACATCATCGGCTCGATATCCAAAAATCAAACCCTACTGTCGAACTTGCTTGGCACAAACATCACCCAGAATCAACATCGCCACCTCAGGACCCGGTTTAACATGACAGCGTGACCTCCCCAAGCTATCAAGCTTCACCCAGATCCGGCCACGCCCTCTACCTCGCACAAGAATCCAAGTCTACACCAGAGAAACTCCTTACGTCCTCCTTAATTCCGAACGTCGATAACCCTACATCGATGTCCCCAAACCAATTGGCATCGCACCCATGAACTTCGATCGAGTTTTTAATTTGGGGGGCTTGATTTCGATTTTGGTTCTGAGGAAGACAGTGAAATGGTTTCAGATGATTTCTTGGTTTTGATTTATAGAAGGGGCGGTTTGGTTTTATTTGTGATAACCAGGGAGTACACGATTTGGTTCTGATTTATGGTAATTAATAGTGCACGGTTTCATTTGGTTTGTGGTAATTGAGAGGGCACGGATTTTGTTTTGTTTGTGGATATAAAGAAGACACCATTTTGTTTTGATTTGGTTTTATATTATCCGTTGATTTCAACTCCTATCTGAACCCACCAACTGACATTTCTAGCATTATACCGCTGCTCTGAACACACTGGGACCTGTTTCAAAGCTCGAATCGATCGTTTGTGGAAGATATTTATTTAAATTGATATAAATCAATTTCAGACAATTTAGTTTTCTCGAAAATAAATTAATATTATTATCGTTGTAAATTCAAATAAAATTTCCTATTAATTATTTGAACTGTATTTAATCCAAATCAAAATTTTGAATTTAATCTAAATTCATTTTCGTATTCTATTATTTAATATACTCGATTTTAAATCGAAATTGATTATTAAACTAATAACATAATATAAAATTCCATTTATATTATCCCCTCCCAATATTTAAATCCATATTAAATATTTAAAATTAAACCATAAGGATCCGGGTCATTACAATCTTCCCCACTTAAAAATAATTTCGTCCTCGAAATTGCTAAGGTAGAAAAAGTGCTACCAACCCATTTTCCTTTCAAAACTTATTTATGTTGATACTCAACATTTCAAACTTCCTTGCATAACTCTCTTTCGAATAGATCCCTATTTGATAACTCCTCCCTTCGAATAACTATATTCAATAATCTCTCTATCAAATAACTAGATTCGAAAACCTTTCTTTGAATCAACTATACTCGATTTATTCTATTTGATTTACTCTTATCAATTAACTCTATTGGATTTAACTCTTTTCGATTAACTCCTTCGAATAACTAAATTCGATAACTCCTTCGAATAACCAATATTCTATAACTCACTTCGATTAACTGATAATCGATAACTCTTTTCGATTAAACTATAATCGATAACTCCTTTGATTCTATCCGAATAACTAATATTCAATTTAACTCCATTCGCTCGACTCTAGATCGCAGCGATCACAATGGTTACGCCCGATTCCCTCAGGAAACATCCGACCGCCCTAGGCTATCTGCAGCCCTGCGAAATACGCTAGCAGTCGTACGAAATGGCAACTTATCCTGAGTAACTATGTTTGACTAACTCTATCTCAATAACTATATTTGATCAACTTTAATTGAATAACTAACATTCAATTAAATCCTAATTCGATTAACTATGTTCAATTAACTCTATCTGGTTAACTCTTACTCTAATCGATTTATTCTAACTCTAATCGATTATTTTTAACTCAAATCGACTTCTCCTATTCGAATAACTCCTATTGGATAACGTTTATTCATTTATAAAGATTTACTTTTAGTAACGGTTCTTCACTTTATGAATGTTCTCTTTAATAACGTTACTTCACTTATACAAGTGTTGTGTACCCCATCTATTTAAAACTATCGGTGTTAAAAACCAATATCTCTTCTCTATATAAGTTCAGACTTATATATTCCATTTATCGAATGATAAACATTTAATTTAATTTATAAACTGTTATTTATAAATTTATCTCTTCTATTTATCCGTTAAAACAGATTTCCATTTTCTATTCATCTTCTGAATATTCCTTTGATTAAATTCTATTTATTTAATAAATAAATATCTCATCTATAACATTCTATTTATTTTCTATAAATAAATATTTCCATTGAATCTATTTGTAAATGTTTTACAAATATTCCCTTCTAAATTCTATTTGTAAATGTTTTTACAAATATTTCTCCTTCTATTTGTTTTACAAATATATTTTTCTTTTTAACTCCTTTGGTGTTTCCTTTATTCACACCCAATTCATATTTCATTCACATGATTTTACTCAATTTATTCATTTCAATCCATTTAAATTACTTAA
Source organism: Allium sativum (assembly GCA_030737875.1). NCBI lineage: Eukaryota > Viridiplantae > Streptophyta > Magnoliopsida > Asparagales > Amaryllidaceae > Allium > Allium sativum. The sequence continues at coordinate 385,926,541 of CM060915.1, forward strand.
GTTAAATTTAATTTCAATCATTCAAATTCCCATTAACAAGTTGCTAATTAACCGTTTTGCCCAATTCACCCTTTTTATTTGAATATAACTTGTTCAAATATATGTCAACTTAATTATAAACTAATCTAATTATATTTCAACTCGAGTTATATATTCGATTTCGAATATAAATTCTCAATCTCTTTCACTTACCAAAAACCCAATTTCGATTCAAATTTCCTTTAACTAATTCTCCAATTTAGTTAATTCTATTTAACCATTTAAAATATGATTTTTGTCTTAAAAATCATTTCACTTACTTCACTGGAGTTCATATTTATTTTATATCTCCAGTCTGGATTTTTCTAATGCCAATTCGGATTTTATTTCCTAAAAATCCTTTTATTTATTTAATTAAACCGTTATGGTTTTATAATGGTTCTGGCGCTGCTTTTCTAAAAATTTGATTTTGACATATCTCATAATCTATACGACGAAATCCAGATTTTTCTCTTTCATTAGAAAACTATTGTTCAACCGGTCCCGACGATTCTTGTTTCAAAGAATTCCGACTTCAATTGAGTTCTGTATACTAAATTGAAGTTCGAATCGCCAATTTACGAACTACCGCACTACGGCGAGCTCGTTTAATTATATTTATAAATATAAACGTTTTAACTTCGTTTATAATAAATTCAACTCCATTCTGATATATTTTTAATATATATCAAATCCATTTTTCCATTTCAACATAATATTCCTGATCTATTTCACTTCTAATATTCAAATCCTATATATTTACAATATTCAAATTCCATTTGAATTTCTTTATTCAAACTCTATATTATTTCCTTCTATTCAATTTCTATTTGAATTACTTCTATTCAATTCCTTATCTTCAAATTCTATTTGAATTTCTTATCTTCAATTTCTATATTGAAATCCTTTATTCAAATTCCATTTGAAATCCTTTATTCAATTTTTATTTAAATTCCTTTATTCAAATTCCTATTTGAAATCCTTTGAATTTAAATTCTATTTTAATTCCTTTGAATTCAAATTCTATTTAATTTCACTTTGAATTCAATTTCTATTTAAACTCCTTTTATTTAAAATTCTATTTCAAACTTTATATTTTCTTTGAAATTCTATTTAACCAAATTTCATTTGAATTCTAATATTCAAACCTCTATTTGACTTCTCTTTATTCAAATCCATTTGAATTCCTTTGAATTCAAATCCCATTTCGATTTTCCTTATACAATTTCTATTTGAATTTTCTTTATTCAAACTCATTTGAATTCCTCTGAATTCAAATTCTATTTCACTTCTATTTGAATTATATATATATTCAAATTCCTTTATTTTACTTCTATTTGAAATCTATATTCCAATTCCCATTTCAAAATTCCTTTTGAAGTTATATAAATATATACATATATTTATATCTATCTCAAATTCAAAACATTTGATTTTTCAAACAGCTTGTTTCTTTCAAACAAATTTCCATCAAAACTTTTCTAAGGCAGCAATTCATCACTTAGAAACTCGAAAATGAACACTGATGATGTTGCGACAATCATCAGAATTATTTCCCAGCTACTGAATGAGTCCAGTGCTATATTTCTTTCAAAATCCATTTAGAAAAAATATTTTCCAAACTCCCAGGATTTTAAATTCTGAATTCTGGTTGGAATTCAAATTTTAATTTATCACATTTGTATATTTGATTTCATATACAAATCCTATTGGTTATATATAACTATTTCTGTTTTTATAATCTAATTTGATTATAACTTTAACAATCAACTCAACTATTTAAAAACAATATCGTGTCCAATCTTCTGTTCAAGTGTTTATAAATTCCTATCGACTTCGTGGCGTCCCACGATTCGACCAAAATTTATAATCCACTCAACAGACTAGTCAACACAATATAAAACGGTTTTTATATCAAATAACAAATACGCTCTCTCGTATATATACACACTCAAACTCAATCTAGGGTGTTACTAACCCTATCTCTACAGAGTCACGCCACAGAGCCAAGTAATTCTTAACTTAAGCTCTGATACCAACTGTAACGACCCGGATTTTCAACGACTTTGGTTATCGACATAAGCTCGATGTCGATAACCAAAACATCGAAAAATCCTGGTAATTAGTGAAAGAAATTAGAGGGTGAGGAAAGATAAGATAGAAACTTAGAATAGAAGAAGAAGGAGAACACAACATCAGAGTAACACGAATCTCACAGTGGAACGAATAACATATAATATATATAACATAACTTGAAATATACATCTGTACTTGAATATACATCAATATCAAAGTACATCACTTACAACACAGCGGAAATAACTATAGCTATATGATCCTGAAGCCTCCTGCTCCAAGCTCTTCCAGTATATCTGTAAATTCCCGACTACTTGACTGCCCGTACAAATTTAGGCACCCAAGAGTTTAGGGAAAACAACAAAGTAAACTCCGGGTCAGTCATGGGACTGGTATGAGTAAAACAGTTTAAAAACAGTTCGAACAAGTAAACGATATCTCATAAGACCACGCCGCATAACGGAATGGGTTTTTCCCTTATGAGAATCCAAAATATCTTTATATCAAAAACCTTTTGATATTATAATAATGTCTATCAACCACAGTATATATATAATCATCTAGCAGAAACGCTTTCATCTCACGTTCTACATATATAGTATACAATCAAAACCGCAAGCACGTATTGGGTAATGGATTTCCAACTATGACAAGGTATGGAACCACCTTTCGCTAATGTACCTCTAGAGAGGAATACACTGGGTTCAACAAGAACATCTTGCAACCCGGCCACACATGACCGACCACTCATTTCGCTTGAGTGTATCGAATGTATATCACCAACAGTTGGGATCAGCAACCGTTTCCCGAATGGGACAACATCAACAATAGATTTTTAAAAGTAAATGAAACTCTAGATCAGGTGATTATACACCCTACTTCGGTGCGACCGACTTAGCCATGCTGCCTGCCCGATTTCTGTCATTTACCGGATGATGAGGCTAGAGGTTACGCTTCATCATCACATCAGATTCACTTTGAATGCCACATCATCAAATCCATCCAAAACATTGATTGACGTCCTCAACAATACATTATGTGTTAGCTAAAAGAAGTTTCCTTCTTCGCTTCCACTCTTGGTACGGTTGGAGAAATCAATATACGTGATCGTCTGGAAATACACTGTCAGACATCCGTCCATGCAAGTCACCCAGGAACAGGGTGAACCGAAGGCACAATTTCTATTAATAGAAATTTTCCTTGCACTCTACTCCGTCTTCATTTACCTTTGACATATATGATTCGCAACGCTTATGCCAATACAGAGTGGTTCTTTGGATAATAATCCAACCGGTCTCTCCATATTAACAACGTTAAAATGGTCAAAACTTCGATAGTCTGTGATTTAACTATCGAATAAAAACAAGTGTCTCGATAGTCGATGATCTAACTATCGAAGAAAATAAGTGTTCATCCAAACATCCAACAATCACTGAGCCTTTAATTAATATTCCATTAATTTAAATCTCTTCTCTATTTCTTATCAATATTTGTTAACCAAATATTTTCAATAACCATATTGGCCTTATACGTTCTTTGGAAAACATTTCCATATATCGCCTTCCTTTATTTTCTATACTAGGAAATATTCATTATTCTATTTCCAAGCTTTGCACATATTTGGGTTAAAACAGATGTTGTGTAAAACATCGTTACGACAACCCAAATACAGTATTTAACTAATTCTTATTCCACATTGATCTTCGAGCCTGAATCTTGCTACTTATCGGTATATCATGAAATCAACCAAGTTGGGGTATAATTACCTCTCAGACCTTGACTGAATAACATTTAACATCAAAACAGACAAGACTACTTACTCGAATAATCAATACCATACAACTGATTATTCACCTTTAAACACATACATTTTCTCTTTCTATTCCTACGAGATTTTATTCTTATACTTCCCTTTATAATTATACTATTCTATTTCTAAGTTCGTTTTCTTATCGACTTCTATATATTTTGATATGTTGATTTCTAACTATCAAATTATCTTAAAAAATATTCTATCTCCTTAAATTCCCGGAAAAATTCGCCATAACCTCCTTTGTACCGGGAGCATCGGGAAATTTCAAATAGCTTTCCCGGTCCTTCTCATCTCAAAAAGAAAAAGAAAAAGCCAAGCGGCTAGCCGATACGGCGCATAAAATCTCATATGGAAATTAAATACGTACCTTTTTGTCGGGCATTCTATTTATTTCACTTCTATACTTTATTCCATACCTGTCTCCTGTATATTTATGCCTGTCCAATCTATTTTAACTATACCAATCGTTTTAACTCAATTTTGTTAATTAAATCTGTTGCTTAAATTTTCAGTCTATTTCACCTTCATATTTGAACATGACATGTTCAAATATATTTTAACTGCATTTTAACAAATTCTAATTATACTCATACTCTCATTTCCTTATCGACTTCTCTATTCAAATTCCAATTCAATTCTATTTGAATTCTCTTTATTTAAACTTCATTTGAATTCTATTTGCATCCCTATATTTAAACTCCATTTGAATTCTATTTGCATCCCTATATTTAAACTCCATTTGAATTCTATTTTCAAACTCTATGGTTAACTTCATTTGAATTCTATATTCAAATTCTATAGTTTAAAGTCCATTTGAATTCTATATTCAAATCTATTCAAATTCTATTGTTTAAATTCCATTCGAATTTCTATATTCAAATTCTATAGTTTAAAGTCCATTTGAATTTCTATATTCAAATTCTATAGTTTAAAGTCCATTTGAATTCTATATTCAAATTCTATAGTTTAAAGTCCATTTGAATTCTATATTCAAATTCTATAGTTTAAAGTCCATTTGAATTCTATATTCAAATTCTATTTGAATTCCCTGCATTTATTTATAAACAACGTTTATAACTTCATTTCAAATCCCACCTTTCCATTTATAAACAACGTTTATAAATTCAATTCAAATCCCATATTTCATTTATAAACAAAGTTTATAAATTCGATTCAAATTCCATATTTTCATTTATAAACAACGTTTATAAATTCGATTCAAAACCCACCTTTCATTTATAAACAAAGTTTATAAATTCGATCACTTGTTTTATATACCTTCAAAACAAGTTAATATTTTCTATAGTTCATTTAAAATTCAAATTCTATTTATAAAAATAGAATTCCCTTTTTAAATGTCAAATACCCTTTTCGATATTTTTATGAATCAATATTCAAACCCCAGGGATATTTTAAACAATCAATCAACCAATTTTCAATCATTTGATTTTTATCACATCATATATGAATATATATGATATCAAACAAACAAAAAACAGATAATATATTTTTGAGGAATCCAGTTGGATTCCTCCAACCTGTTTTCCTGCATCCACAGATGTTAGTCAACATAGTAATACCCATCCTGCTTCGAGGCAGGATATCGCGGTATAGAAGGTCATCCACTAATCATAGTGTGGGGCGTATAGGGTAATCATCCGCTAATGGTACCGCGGGCATCCGCTAATGAAACTGCGGGAATCCAACCAATCATCAACCCAATATATATATATATATATATATATATAATAGTTAAGCCTAAATAACTATATATATTTAAATCAACCAAACAACATTCAAACAAGCATAACAATTATTTTTAACGATATAAAAATAATTCTAATTAAATGGTGAGTGAGGTTTACTCACCTTATTCTTTTTCTTTTCAATCCATTTCGATTCCCATTTTATTTTCCATCTTGTTGTGCCTATGGACTGTCTCGAACAAGTCCATCTTGCATCTCGCTCTCCTCATCCTGCATTATCTTCACTGCCGAGCTCAATTATCCACTGCTCCAACGCTACTGTAAAATATAGTACAGTAGAAGACAAAAACCGAGCTCCACAATACTCTCTACTACTTGCTTCTCCACACTCGTTCCAGAAAAACTCAAAAGCACCTGATCCTTCTGGTCGTTACCTCACCAACAGGAAGCCGCATCCCCTTAACTTCCCAAACCAACCCAGATCAACATCATCGGCTCGATATCCAAAAATCAAACCCTACTGTCGAACTTGCTTGGCACAAACATCACCCAAAATCAACATCGCCACCTCAGGACCCGGTTTAACATGACAGCGTGACCTCCCCAAGCTATCAAGCTTCACCCAGATCCGGCCACGCCCTCTACCTCGCACAAGAATCCAAGTCTACACCAGAGAAACTCCTTACGTCCTCCTTAATTCCGAACGTCGATAACCCTACATCGATGTCCCCAAACCAATTGGCATCGCACCCATGAACTTCGATCGAGTTTTTAATTTGGGGGGCTTGATTTCGATTTTGGTTCTGAGGAAGACGGTGAAATGGTTTCAGATGATTTCTTGGTTTTGATTTATAGAAGGGGCGGTTTGGTTTTATTTGTGATAACCAGGGAGTACACGATTTGGTTCTGATTTATGGTAATTAACAGTGCACGGTTTCATTTGGTTTGTGGTAATTGAGAGGGCACGGATTTTGTTTTGTTTGTGGATATAAAGAAGACACCATTTTGTTTTGATTTGGTTTTATATTATCCGTTGATTTCAACTCCTATCTGAACCCACCAACTGACATTTCTAGCATTATACCGCTGCTCTGAACACACTGGGACCTGTTTCAAAGCTCGAATCGATCGTTTGTGGAAGATATTTATTTAAATTGATATAAATCAATTTCAGACAATTTAGTTTTCTCGAAAATAAATTAATATTATTATCGTTGTAAATTCAAATAAAATTTCCTATTAATCATTTGAACTGTATTTAATCCAAATCAAAATTTTGAATTCAATCTAAATTCATTTTCGTATTCTGTTATTTAATATATTCGATTTTAAATCGAAATTGATTATTAAACTAATAACATAATATAAAATTCCATTTATATTATCCCCTCCCAATATTTAAATCCATATTAAATATTTAAAATTAAACCATAAGGATCCGGGTCATTACAAAAAGTTCAAAGCTAAGTTGTCGGGAGCCCCCTGATTCAACAAAACTTCGGTGTTGCTGAACTATTTTATCTATCAAAGATCCCCTAATAGAAGAGGTTGTTGATTCAGTTGACAAGGCAAATGAGACCTTTTATGGCCTCAACAGCGAAAACCCCGATGATAATGATGGCAAAAATGGTGGCCACAAATTTTTTTCTAGAGCCGATGGCTCAGGAATCAAACCTATGGACGAAGGGGGAGATCGATCTGGAAGAGGCCTAGCCGATGTTCCTAGCGAAAAAGAGAAAGGATTTGGCTTTGTTGATATCTCTGACTCTTCTTCACAGGACATCTTAGGTCAAGATAATGGCAAATGGAATTCTTCTGAATCCTTTCATCAACCTCCTTCTCAAGTTTGATAGTTTTAATTACACTTAAAGCTCTTTATGTTTGTTAGTTAACTACTTAAATTTTTTAAAACAGAATTAGTTTAAGATATAAGTTTGAGTTAATAAATGAGAAAGAGGACGTGAAAATTAAGCAACTTCAAAGGGAAGTGAGCAGGGCTATAGGTTCTTATAATCAACTATTGAAGAGATATCATTAGCTAATTCGTGGATTGCTTGTTTTGAGGTAGTATAAAGACAAGTTGCTCCATTGTTGAGGAAACAACGCTTCCATAGGAGACAGATTTTGAAAGAAAATGTATAATTAATGACTCTTTTTTGAATGTTGATTTAGGTTAGGTAAATCATTATATATAACCAATATCCATCGATTTCAATTGCTATGGCCTACTGCTCAGGCGTTTTCATAGAGGTACTTAGATGAATTTGAAAGTGACCCCCATATGTGACACACCTAGAATATGACATGAATTCATCCTATAGCTATTTCGAATTTATCCTTTCTACTAGAAAAGCTCGAGTATTTAAAAAATAGATTCATTTGGGAGTTTTACAAATAACAGTTTTTGTATAAACTAAACGAATAACACTTTTGTACGTGATTTTTGTAATTTAAAACTTGATAAATGATATGTTTTTTACTTAGCATATTTTATGTATCATATGCATATCGTGCTTCCTCTTATCTTGTCAGCTTTTTAAAATAAGCATGTGAGCTTAAAAAAAGAGTTCTGAGGAAAAAAGACCATTCTTTAAGACACTTCCTTCAGCCAGAGATGACTTTTTAGAACACTTATAAGAATATATCTTGTGCTTCCTAGCTTTAAGTTCAGTTTTCTAGGTGAAGATAAAGTTAAGTGGTTGATGCTGCCCGAGATTTTAAGTCTAGATTTTTATATAACGTCATTGATATTTCTAGTGAATGAAAAACTTCAAGTTGTATCCTTTTTGTTTTTCTAGAAATTTCCTCCTTAAATTTTGTATATATTAAAGCTTGTAATATGCAATCATTTGAAATAGACATTCCTTATCTCATTCTAATTATTTATTTTTATTTTATTTTTTAGGAGAAACTCCTACTTTGGCCGACATGAACTTTGATATTTTTGATAGATTAAAAACACTTATATGTAGAATAACTCAAGATATTGGAAGGGAAACTCTGTGTGTTTTATTTCCTGTTAATCCCTAGGACCATGAATCTTTGGATCTCCATTTTACTTTGAAATCCATATCAAAAAAAATTAAAAGAGACCCTCGATGATTTAGAAAAATAGCTTGAAGCTAAAGATAAAGTGCTTAGTGAATTGGCTAATAGAGATGCCTCTCAGCTTAAAGGTTCACTAATAGATACCAAGATTTCTCAAATATATCCAAAGGAAAGTGACTACAAGATTGAAGTATTTGGAAAACAGGCTACTATCAAGTCCGTTGACTTGTTTTTGAGTGGTGATGAATCAATTTTTCCAAATCCCACTCCTTTATTCGAAGGTGATTCGTAACCCTTTGAGGAGTCTGGATGATGATGCAATAGGCAACTGGTGTCAAAGAGTAAATTGCAAAATATCTGACTTCTAAATTAAATAGTGGGACGACAAGCTTAAGAGTTTCATGAAGTTTTATAAATCTCAGAACGAAGATAACAGTCAACGACAGTTCTTTAATTGGAAAATTAAAAAGCTTAAGGCTAAACTGAAGGATTTAAGGTTAGCAGTTAAAGCTTTCAAGATTGCCATGGACATCTAGGGTTCTATTATTGATAGCGAGGATAACATAAGAGAAGGATAAGAAATTAAAATAGATTCTTACAGATGCGATCCTTCATAATATAAACTCTTCTCAGAGCACCAAAAGTTTAAAGGAATCCGCTAAAGAGATTCTTAGCTAACTTTTGTCCTTTTGAAATAGATAATCATTTTTTTGGCAAAATCAACAGTTTTTATAGTGGCCGCAACCACTTTTCATTACAACCAATAATGAATACATGAAATAGTAGAGTTAGACAGATAGTCTAACTACGAGATCTGGTTTGATGTGCTAGAAAACAAAAAAATACAGACTAGGAGTGAAGCATAATCGTCTCAACTACATACTACAAACCTACCAAACCTCCAAATCGAAGGATAGCGAACATGCCTTGTCCTCAATAGGACGATATACATGGCTATAACCCTTAAAAGTAAAGACTAAGTCAAAGGTGAAACCAACGGAATCTGGGTCATTAATAAACTTCCTATCCCACGAAGAAACAGAAAACGTAACTGCGTTCGCCAAGCCCTCAATACCATCAGTAGCCAAGACAAGCCCAACTCCACCACCACCAACATGATAAAATAAACACCTCGCTTCAGGATCCTCATCACCAATGTAAGAAAAGAAAAAATATTCAGGAAAATATCTCATTCCCGAGGGTATATAATTAGGGGTGAGCAATATTCGATTCAAACCGAATTAACCGACAGAACCGGTTCATTTCAGTCGGTTTGGTTCGGTTTTAAACCTAAATCGGTTTGAATTCGGTTTGTAAAATATATTTTTTTGGTTATCGGTTTAACCGAACTTTTAATTTATCATCTAATTTTACGGTGTTGTAGTACTTTAAATACTTGGTTTAGTTTTATAATACAAAGACATTTGTTGCAAATAGATCAAATCTTATCATAAACATAAAATTTAGTATGTAAAATTTCTCTAAACGTGAATTTATGTTTTACTTTGAATGAATCCATCATTTGAATAATAATACATCCTTCAAGTTCGGTTAAATTACCGGCCAAATAACCGAAATTAATTTGGTTTGATTTGGAAAATTTTCGGTTCTAATTCGGTTTGACGATTTTTACGTCCAAACCAATCGAACTGACCGAACGCTCACGCCTAATATATATAACATAAATTCATTCCTGGTGTGTGTAGTGCCAGTGGCGGAGCTAGCTTTTCAATTGAGCTAGGGCCAAACCCAAAGGCTTTTGTCCCACATTGCAGAAATAACCGAAAATCTAATGTATATATATTAACATATGCTCCTTTACTTCAAAAATAGCAAGCTATTGGCTGTGTTCACCCTTCAGGTAGGGCATGATCTTACATTGACCTAAGGCAAGAGTTTATAATTGATTGTATTTTGCCATGGTTTTCCGATTCCAGATGGGGCGGTGGCCCTAGCTGAGCTGTGCCTGCCTCGCCCCTGTGTGGTGCAACTCTATTACCTCTTCTTTTGGTTTTTAATAAAATTGTATTTTTGAATTCTCTTACTATCTTTGATATTTTTGTTGATTGAGTCACAAAAGTTTCTTTATGAATTTTCAGTTTGTCATAATCTAGGCCTCATGCATTATATGTACTTGTAGCCGCTTGAGTTTGAGTAGCTTCGCGGTTTGGATATTCTCATCTGATATGGTTAGTGCTTAAAAGCATATTTGTCTGATGATAGTGAGTTGGTTATTAAATCAGCTTGTCCATCCTAATAGATTGACGACCTTGGGGATAAAGACTTCGAGAAGAGGCAATGGAGGATGAAAGCTGTTCTGGTGAGGAATAATGTTCATTCTGTGGTATTTGTTTCTGAGGAGTTGACGGATGATATTTCAGCTGTGGAAAGGAAGGAGATGGAACGATGGGCATTTACTACTTTACAATTAGCAATGGGAGAAAATGTCATTTCAGAGATTAGCGGTGAGACAACTGCTAAGGACATTTGGACCAAGCTGGAAAAACTCTATCTAAAGAAGTCACTAACCAACCGTCTGATTTTGCTGAAGATGTTTTTCACCATGTGGATGCGAGAGGGTACTTTAGTGAAGGCACATCTTGATGTGAAGGAAGGTCTTCTATTTGAGGACTTGAAGGATCAGATGAAGGGGTTGAGTGAAGGTAGAGGAGGAAGTAGTACGGAAGCCTTATTAGCTGGTATGGAGAGAGGGGAGAAGAAGAAGAAGAAAATAAAGTCAAGAGATGGGAAGCATTGTACATGGAGAGTCAAGGGTTGGAGCCTACAGTTCTCGTGGAAAGATGTCAAAGCTTGGCATACGAGAAGGGACTTTGAGTTTCTGCATAGGTAGAATATGATCAAAGGGGACAACTTCAACAAGGTGGGATTTTGCCAAGAGGATGTGCTTGATAAGCGGAAGAAGGGATCGTCTGAAGTTGGTCAGAGATCAAAGGAGAAAGCAGTGGATATGCATAAGTCTTTGCAGACTGCTAAGTTCGGGCGTTGCTCGAACTGGAATCGCTTATCGAAATGATAGGTGCCACGTGGTGGCACGGTGTGGGGAGAGGGTTGAGATGGTTCATGGAGACGTTTGTTTTCATGGTGAAGATTTATAGGTCTTACTTGAAGGGGTTACTTTGTACACTTTGTTGGCAGGCGGTGGCGTTGCCGGAGTTTGGTAACAAAGTGCAATGGGTGATGGCCATGCCGAAGCTCATTGGGAAGTAACCATGGTGTCTTGTCTGAGAAGATGCTTAGAGTAAGAGGATGTAGGTGGAGTTGGTATGCTTTCAAGGAATTATAGTATCAAGGTGGAGATTGTTAGAATTTGTGATACAATATTTGCTGAAGACTGGAAGATATTATTGATTATGGTGATAGAATATTTCCAATTAAAGAAGATTTGGGAATTATTGTTAATTTGGGAATATAATATTTTTAATTTGCAGAAGATTTGGAAGATATCAGAAATTTATTGCTCTTTTATTTGTAAAAGGGATAGGCAATAAATTACCTACATAAGTGGAAGGATTTGAAGAAGGTTTCTTTTTGGGATAGTGAAGTAAGGAATTAATTCCCTAATTGGTGGGTTAAATAAGGAAGCCTATCAGGAGAATTGGAGAATTAAATAGGCATTGATTTATATCATAAATTAATTACTTCAACCCCAAGAATTAATCCTTATATAAGGATAGGGATTAGGTGAATGTATCATCATCTCAAAAAGTGAGGTGTATCATCTCTAAAAGTTCTTCTTCTTCCCTACTATCAGTCTTGTAATTTTTCTTATTGAGAAAAGTAATAAAATCTCCTCTCCCCAAGTGGACGTACACTAACAAGACGTTAGTGGAACCACTATAAACCTCTTGTGTTATTTCTTTTATTGCTAGATCTGTGATTGTTTTGCTGGTGACTATCTTTGTTTGTTTTGCCTCATCATCAATCCGTTCCTATCCGTTTTTTTTCGCAACAAAAGAACCTCTAAGTCTCAGAATAACTTTCCTATATTAAGTATAATAATTGACATCATTTTACTTTCTTTAAATAAATTTATTATGTTTCCCTTGTCTTAAAAAGCAATTGTGCTTATTTAAAGAGCTTTACGGCTGTTAGTTTGATGACCATTTGTTTGATGGAATAAGCATTAATGCCAGAAGAGATTACTTTTATTTAGCAGGTGATTTTTCTTTAAGACCAATAATCAAGACAATCTTTGGTTAAGAAGTAGATATTTTCATAGGATTTTGTCATTGGGTACATTGCCAAAAGTCGATGTGGTTTTGGAACATTTTTTGCTTCTGAGGGTTTTTGCCTCTTTGTAATCATGTTAACCTTTTCTTCAACAACTTTTCTTTTTAAAGAAGGAGGCGGTTTGTAAGATTGATTCATTGAAGTTTTCCATTTGATGGAGAGTCTCTCAAAATCTTTTCCATTTCTCATTCAAAAGTTATTCCCTTTGCTTGGAATTGAATTTCTCTTTGAAGCCTTGTGATTGAGTAATTCTCTTTTGTTATATAATATGTAGGGCTTTCATTCAAAGTTTTTAATCCTCTTGCTCCTAAATTTCATTTGCGACTTAATAACTAAAAGATGGGCATTCTTTTGTTGATTTAACTGTTCATTGCTTTTGTCGATCCTAAGAGTCTCTCATGTCCTTATTCCATCACCTTGAGAATTGTATTCTTGGTTCTAATAACTCCTGTTAAGATCTAATCTTAGTCTTTCTGGGACAAGGTTGGAATTGGAGATATGGAGCATGCATAGTAAGAGAATTCTCTATATCCTATTTATGCAAGCTTAGGTTGTTTAAGAAGGAGAAAGCTTCAAGCTTTCCTTCTAGCACCAAAAATGTTAGTATAAGAAATGGTCTAACACCTTAGATGATTTTTAGAAGGCTAAGTGTGTGAAGTTTGGTAGCAGGCTTGAAGCCAAATGTAGAATTTCAACTCAACTATACTGTTTTAAATATCTGGGGACAATGTCGTAGTCAAATCGCTACTTCGTGAGAGAAAGAAACCAGATTTAAGCTTGAAATAAACAAGACTCAAAGCCATGAAGGTACTTCGAATTGGTAAGTCAGCTTTGTTGTCTTAGTCATGCTTTTTAACTGGCTCAATAAACTCTAAGAGGAAAGAGAATGCTTAAGTATGTCCAAGTGATATCGAAGCAAATCGAATCGGATTGATTTAAAGTGAAATATGGAAACTTAGAGCCTTTTTTGAAAGAAAAAATGTGTGATCTTCTAAAAAGAAGAGAGCGCGCAAGCACGCGTGCGCGCTCGCGTGCACACACACACACACACACATATATATATATATATATATAGAGAGAGAGAGAGAGAGAGAGAGAGCGTTCAATGGCATCCCAAATAGTGAGCACCCCATTTGCCCCCTTATATAAACCAAGCATTTATATTAGAATAAGCGAGTGGAAGATGAGAGAATGAGTGGAAAGAAAGAGAAACGGGATATGTGGTGGAAATCAGGGGGCATTTAGGGGTGCTGCACTATTTGGGGTTCCATTGAACGCTCGCATATATATACATATATATATAATATATATATATATATATATATAAATATAAAAAGAAACGCATAGTCAGTAATAGCTGCCAACATGCCTAGTAGAGCCTTTATTATGTTATATCAGTTCAAAGGTCATAATGTCCAGAATACCAGGTATGCAAGGTCGGTCCATTGTCTATTCATTATATGTACATTTATTATTATCGTAACTACTAGCATGATAATGAAAAAGAAACATGGTTAAATTTATATTCACAGTAATAAAATAATATTATGGGAATACTATCATTTCTACAACTTCCACAGCAGGTAAAATACATGGTAGAAAATACTTTAATGGTGTTTTTTTGGCATCTTCCAATAGAGCATTATATTTATGATCATATAAAACATGTTTCCTCTCATCTGTAGTCCTAAGAAAGAACACTTAAATTGTATTAGACAGTCAATCTCTATGCAACAGTGGGCTGCTGAAATATATAAATATGATTATATATTTATTACAATATTAATGTTTGATACAAATATTTTATTTATGTATATTTTATATAGTTTTTTATTAAATTATATTAATTGCTCTTCTAATTTTTTTTAAGGTGCATAATTACTTCTTTTTGCATTTTTTTGTTTTGTTAAGTGATACTTTCTTTTGATTTTTGTTATGCTTTAGTATTTATGAAATATCATATTAGTGTTACTAACAATATATTACTGTCATCATTTATTTCACTTTTGGGAACATGAATGGTTGGTGCTTTGCTGGAGGCTTTATGCATTGAATGAATTGTTATAACCATAAAGTGACTTGTAAGTGAGAAGATGTATATACTTGATGTAGTAATCAACTACCAACTTAATGGATGTATTTGTACTTTATTTATGAATGTGTTTAAACACAAAGAACGTTGTCATAAAGCAATTCATAACAAAGGAAGGATGTCCTTGATCTATATTTACAGTTATTTAGAAGTATTGTAACTAGGTACATATTAACCAATGAAATGTTGAAATAACAATGTTAGCCGAACATGTTCAAAAGAACAATTCAACACTTGAAAAAGCGATATTATACTTATCAATGCTGTTGTACATTATTTTCTGTTCATTGTATAAAACATTTACTAATTATTGTAATTGTAACTACTACCATAATAATAAAAAAGAAACGTGGTTAAATTTATATTTACAATACTTGTAACAAACCTGGTTTTGTGATTACCTATATTAAATTAATTAAATAGTGTATTAATGGGTTAATTGGTATTAAAACTTGATTAGGAGTTAAAATATATAAATATGTTGGGTTGAGTTGAAATGTGCTCGAGGATGCAATTCAATTAAATATTTGCTTTATTAATCATAATGATAAAAAGTGGATTTGGAGAAGGTAACTAAATTAATCATTTAGTTGATTATTAAAGGAGTTTGGTGGTAATTTGGAAAGAAAATTCGTTTAATCACTGAGATGATTATATAATGTGTTTTGGGATAATTAAGAAGTAAATGTAGTTTGGAAAGATAATATAAATAATTATCTAAGTTCATTTTAATGTCAGGCTTGTGTTAGTTTAAGAATTTGAAGAAACTGGTTATTTAATCATTTGAAATGATCATACATGTAATGTTATATTAGATTATATTATACAAAGAGGTGAATTCAATGCCCTAATGACCGCTGTTGTCCTATGTTTTTTCTTCATCAACTCTGTCTTTATCTCCTACCCCAAACTCATCCTCACTCCTCATTCCTCTTTAGTCCCCGCCTTTCTTCTACCTCGCACTCAGTTCTAACCATCTTCTTCTCGTTCTGATTATAAAAAATCAAAGAAATAATTTTTGTTTCACGAACAATGCCACTAGATCTAGGAGAATCTACTCCCCTTCGAGCATAGCAAGAGTCGCTAAAGACCAAGCTGCGTCTGTTATTCCTGTCCACCCTCAAGAGCTGTAGAGTCTTGCTAATGAGATAGCTTCAATGCCTGAAATGCCACTGTTGGGTACAGTTAAAATAGTTGAGATGCCTCTTTCTAACCTACTTATTGGAGGTCCTTCCTTTGTGAATCGTTGGTTCAACAATGATATTTCGGGTGCTTTTGACTCTATCTGTGCACCGTAGGTATTATTTTTGAAAGTCTTTCTCCTGGAAATTTGGTTGATGGTTTAGACGTTGCCACTAACACTATGGTGCGGAATAGTGTGAACGTTAATGATATGAAAGTGGTTAGTAGAAATGTGATTGCCCTCCTCCAATCCTGTAGAATGCTCAAATTTCTTTCCAGGTTCAAAATGCTCTCGAACTATTCGTGGGAATGTAGCATATAAGCATGTTGTGACTACCTCTATTCTGTCGAATCATATTGATAATGTGGCAACAAAAAATTCTACTTTTGCTTATGTTCGTAAACCTGATATAGTGCTTGTTATGGCTGTGAATAATGCTATAGCCGATAGGCTTTGTGTTATTCTCATTGGAGTTAATCCAAATGGACATCAATTTTTGATAATTTCCCGCATAACAAGGGCACTTATGAGCCCCGTTTCTTGGTGCACTATGTGTTTGAAGACATTAGTAACCTTCAGAGGTAATTAGTGCAGGGGCTGATTTCTAGTCAGATTGCTTGGTTGATTTCTACCTTGACACACCGCCTCCATATTCAGTTGCTAAGGAGCATTGCGGAAAAGTGTGGCAATTATGTGGGGGAATCCAAGTTCGGATGGATCGATCTATGTTTTTCATGAAATTTTCTATTTTCGAGGAACAACTATGTGTCTTCATCGTTGAGCCTACTATAATTAGCGGGAAGCCATTTATCAGTACTCTGTGAAGTCCAAACATTGTTAGAGCTAGAGAGCATGTCCTCTCCATTCCGGTATGGACTTATTTCTCGCACATCACCTTTGTATTGCAATCCCTGAAAGGTCTGAACTTGTTGGCCAACTATACTGGAAAGCTTAGGTGTTCGGATCCTAACACAGTAGCCAGAGACAAATTGTTCTATGCCAAATCTCTTATTGAAGCAACCCCTGATAGCTTTCGAAGACAATTGAAGTTAACACAGCTGACGGTTTTGTGACTGAAGTGAGAGTGCGCCATGGATGAATGCCTGAAATTTTCTCCTTATGCCATTATTTTGGTCAGATTCACACATCTTGTACTTAGAAACCATCAGCCTCTGCTCCCGCTCTAGTTCCCTCATCCAAGCGACTTCCATTTCCACGACCTATTGTTGTGAAGTGGGTTCAGAAGATTTGAGCCACTCCTCCTACTGTTTCTCAGGAGACTTCCGCTAGTGATGATGATCAATTGGAAGAAGATAGTGCACTTTCTGTTGATATTTTGAATCGTAACGATATCAGTTGGTACTCGGCCAATCATTCTTGGGTCTATGAGTGTTTTGGTATGAGATATGATCCTTTTGGAGCCTTGTTTTTTAGATATGTCACCAACATTGAAAATTATTTTAGGAGGCTATTTTACCAGGTCATGGGTGAGGGTTTTGAGCTCATTAAGGAGGGTGAGCTATGTGAGATGAATATGGCACTATTCTACGATACTACATGGGATCGAGATAATGAATTTCGTAGTCTTAACCTATTTTTTGTTTCTATCCATGATGTATTATTTAATGAGTATGGCAATGTTATAGGAACTAGTGATGAATCCAGTTGTCGCTCCATTTTTGAGGGATTAACTGTAGTTCTTTTAATAGCTAAAGCATTTTGCTTCTTTCCTGATTTTTTTTATCTTAGTGCACTAACACTTCAAACCAACCATTGTAGTTGTTAGGTGGTCTATCTATCACCTATTGTAAACTGTTTTATTATTTGTTATAATAAAAGTGTTACAGATCACTATAAAAATTAGTCGGCCTTACCCAAAAAATATCGTTTGACATGATTAAATAAGGTTCTCGGGCAAATACATTGAATTTTATGGCTAAATTATGGTAAATAAATAAAAATATGATAAATAAAATTTTGGGAAAAACTATATAATGTGAAATTAAGATGAAATAATTATTTATAAAATTTTATTTGTTATATGGAGATAAATTGCACTATATAGTAACGACCCATATTTTTAGCCACTTTAAAATATGGATTTTTAAATATATTTAAAAGGGATTTTAAATGGATAAGTCTTGTTGGATTTCAAATTTATTAAATATTGTATTTTTATATTTAAACAAATAGTATTTCAAGTAAGTAATATAAGGGTTAAATATATCAAGAAAATAAATTCTAATTGATTTACGAAACAGTGAATAAATCGATAAACTTGGCAACTATTTGTGTTAAGTTAAAATATTAATATAATTAACAGATTTGGTTTAGATTTAAGTTGGTTTGAAAATATTGGTAAAATAAGGTTAACGAACTTTTAAAATTCAATTAAATGTAAATATATCAAAATTCAATAATTTAATATTATTTTAATAGCCTAAAAACAACCATTTTGCATATAGCCTTAAAATTCAGTGAAACCTGTTTCATTGGATCTGTATCTATGAAATATAGTAGGATTTCAAATTTCATATCGATTCGACTTACGGTTTGATCGTGCGAGTTGAAAACGTATAGAGATAGTTTAATTAAATTCAAGATATATTAAATCAAAATCAACTTATTTACACAACTTCCTATACTTCTTTCCATTTGACACCTCACACCGTCACCCCTCCATATGTCACCTTCTTCCAAGTTGCCCCTTCCTTAAGTAATTAGCATAGGTTAAGTAATGATTCATTTCATTTTGTTTTCTTTTTCACTTTCTTTTTCTTCCTTCTCTTCTTCTTCCTCCATAAACTCCTTCCTCCTCATCCCACCGCCGGCCACCAACAGCTCCCCTTTCAAACGCAAAAGAAAGTTTTATAATCTAACGGTTAGATCTTGTAACAACCTGGATTCCGACAGACCGAATTTTTTTCAAAAACCCAATCTATCGAAACCCGAGTTGGGCGCTCTAGTATCCTGTAGAAAAAGACAAAGAAAAAGAAAACATGTCAGAATTCGTAAGCATCTTACAACAGAAGGAATTCAAAGTATAATATACTTTAAATATAGCTTTACCTTATAAAACATACTGCCTAACCAGTGTCCAAAGCTTGTACCATCTCTGTCATGAACCTAACCTGGAAGTATGTAACGAGGAGGGGGTCAGAACATAAGTTCTGTGTGAGTGGACTTAGAATAAACTTCTATATAATCCTACATATACTGTTCAGTTATATTTTCTTGCTTATTAGGTTATTCGCGATATAAGCTATCTAGGCTATACTCATGTCCCACTAGTAGATTAACCTAATACAACGTATATGTAGATACCCCCAACTCGTATAATCCTTTCCATGTATATATATAGTCCCTTGCCGTATGTCGTACGGGCTTCATTATGTAAATCTATACTACTCTAGTGTAGTGCCACCATTCCCGAAATCGTTTGGACTACCACTCTTGATCTTGCTAGATTCCGTTTATTACCTAGATCTAATCTAGTGTTTTCTATCCAGCGCTTCCTAGATTCAACCAGGGTTTACGCTACCCAGGGCCACTGGGGTTTATGCTACCTATTGAACGCTTTCTAGATCCGACCAGGGTTTATGCTACCTAGGGCCACTAGGGTTTATGCTACCTATCGAACAATGCCCCCTAGTCTAGGATACACTACCCAGAGCGATATATGTTCCTAGACTTTACGTCCCAATCGTTTCGTTAAACGTGCTAGATATCTAGTTGCACATGTCCTCTATATGTGCGGCCCGAGTCCCGTGGCAGGGCTAATCAAGAAACACGGAACTCGGTCAGGAGCTTTAAGTTATCTGCCGATGCAGATGCTAAGGTCTGTTTTATCTGTATGTGGCTATGGTCTCACTTGACTCCTCCCTCAACTAATGAAATGCACCCAAGAAAATCAAGAATGAGAACTGTACACAGGCCCTTTATGCCCCCACAAACCTATTGGCCACCCTCACCCATAACTAGATAGCAAAGCATATGGTCTTTTGGAGTTCTCTGCCTTTCCGCTTGCGTATCACGATTGACTCAAGATGGTAGGTAGACGACAACGTGCAATCACGAGGTTAAACAACATATCGCCGCCTCACGCTGACCCATCCTAGTCTTTAGGTTGCTTATATTGCAACCAAGGCATACCCTTGGCTCTTCTAACGCAGACCTTAACCTCTGTGAGCCCAGGAGGATCATCTACAATCTCATAGAGGGATACCAAGAGTACCCTCACGTCGCCTCGAAGCCGCGTGCTTCGTGACCCAGTTCGTTGGAGCCTTCTTCATGATCAGATGGACGTTCGCTCCTCCTCGTGTTCTACTTGGCTTTCTTGACTAAGGTTTACTATTTAGTTCTCTTAACTAAGGCTCACTACTTAGTTTCCTGAATCGTTAGCTTTCTTAACTAAGGTTTACTACTTAGTCCTCTTAACTAAGGTTTACTACTTAGTTCTCTTAATCGTTCGTTTTCTTAACTAAGGTTTACAACTTAGTCCTCTTAACTAAGGTTTATTACTTGGTTCTCTTAACCAAGGCTTGATACTTAGTTTCTGTTACTTAGTTCTCTTTAACTAAGGTTTGTTACTTAGTTCCTTTTAACTAAGGTTTACCAATGAATTCAAGCATGACTTAAGTTCTCTTTATCAAATGATAGCGTATGGGTGTTTTCCCACATTTCCAGCTTAAATTAACTTATTTCATGATATAAGTCGTCCCACCCTTCGAGTCTTGTATTACATCTTAAGTCATATTCATTTCTTATCCCTAGGATAAGTTTATCTATTATTTAATCTTATCATTCCCCACTTTTCCTTGCTTTGATACTGCTATATTGGTTAAGTTTGCCCTTGTGTCCAAGTTGACTTAACCCCCAATCACGTATCTAATTCAACCCACGTACCATGTTAAATTGGTTAAGTGTTCTCTATCAGTTCATGTTGACTTAACCCGCCCATATATCATGTTATATTGGTTAAGTGTTATTTAGCAGTTCACGTTGACTTAACCCACCCATATATCATGTCAATTTGGTTAAGTGTTGTCTAGTGTTTTATGTTGACTTAACCTTACCATACTAGCATGTGTCATTAGCATTAATTAATTATTAATGCCCAACCTCTCACATTAGACCTATTGTTGCAGTCACTGGATGTGCTGGTTGGTTCCGGGCAGGATTACACCACAACTTGATCTAACCTCGGGTTTCAAGCACGTTATGACTAACTTCTGACATTAGAACCTATTGTTTGCGGTCACTGGATGTGTCGGGCGGTTCCGGGCAGGATTACACCGCAAACTCATTCTAACCTCGAGTTATTTCATGTTTAGCCAATTAACAATTCATGTCTATTTTAGGTGTCATAGGCCAATTATAAATTTACAAGCATGTTCATGTTCATTCTAGATATCAAATGTCAATTACCAATTCACAAGCATGTTCATGTTCAGGTTATGCCACTAGTGTCGATTTCATGTTATGTGTCGAGTTCCATAATTACATAAAAACATGGTTTGTCCAACACATTCCATTTTTAATTATGTTTCTAGGATCTTAACGGCATATCCAATTTTCAAGTCTCAAATTCAACCTTTACCCAAAACCCCCAATTTATGTTCATGCTTATATTCCCGTTAATAGGCTATACCTCTTGTTCCAGTTTCCCATACATGTGTCTCTAATAGGTTGCTATCATTCCTCATATGTTGGTTAAGCTTATTCATATGTCAAGTGCTACTTAACCCATTTCTACTTTTCTTACACAACTATTCGTGTAATAATCTTTTTACCCAAATTGCCTAATTCATGATTAAATCTCAAGCTCATCCCAGATAACTATAATTTATGCGCTGTTGACCTTGGCTCGAAGGTAGCCAAAGTTTCAAAAATAAAAAGGAAGAATAGGGAAGAGGAATAGATTAAGCATACGAAGATTATTTTAAATTGCAACATGAATTTTAACTGAGGAATGACGAACGATAATAATACTATTATGCATGAAGTGTATTGTAATCCCACTCACTGATTTAAGAACGGATCTTGAATTCTGGGATCTGATTTCTAAAACTGAAAAGCTATCCCTTGATGTAGATTATCGATCCTCTAATTTAGATTTGATTCTTAGAAAATAGTTGTTGAAGTCGTTGAATTAGCCTTTGATTCTCTACTTGAATTCTAACGAAGAACTTGAGCAGCATAATCCCGTCTTTGATTTATTTTGATATGAATTAGGGAAGAGTATAGGCATAATGAAGATGTGTAGAGAAAACTGTAGCCTTAGGGGTATTTATATAGGTGCTTAAGACCTTATCGTACACACAGCGCTGAGTCAGCATTGAACCCAGTTAAGAAAATAGTCCAGGTTCGCAGATGAATCTAGCCAAATCTTATCGTACACGCAGCGCTGAGTCAACATTGGGTCCCGCAAGCTATTTTGGCGCAGAAATTCGAATTTCGAATGTTTGAATTGTTTTGGTGTAGAAATTTGATTTTTGAACTTTTGAATTTCTGGAATTTATTTAACTGTTTTATTCACATGAAATATTCTTATATGTATACAATTACTCTACCGACCATTTTACGCGTATATATATACGCACAATTTTCGTTTTATTTTCAAAATTCAAACGATGTTGCACCGTTATTTGATTCTTGCCATATTTCAT
Organism: Allium sativum; assembly: GCA_030737875.1. Classification (NCBI taxonomy): domain Eukaryota; kingdom Viridiplantae; phylum Streptophyta; class Magnoliopsida; order Asparagales; family Amaryllidaceae; genus Allium; species Allium sativum. The sequence continues at coordinate 385,949,396 of CM060915.1, forward strand.
TTACTGTAGCCTTATCTTGAATTTTATCTTTTGTATACATATATTTATGCATATATATATATTCTCATATATATATACATATATTTTCTTTATTTCCTTATTTGTACATTCTTATTCTTTCAAATTTTGAATTTGTATACGTACATATATTTGCATGTTCAGTTGGCCCTCTCTAAAACAAAGATAAAAATTATGCCGCCACCGGGGTTCGAACCCCCGACCTCCATGTTACAAATCCAATGTCTTAACCAACTGAGCTGTGAAGTCCTTTGTTAATAAGTCTTAGAACAATGATAATTATTGTTCTCTCCTTACTTCTCTTTTTCATGTTAGTTACAATACTTAAATTAAACCATTGCATGAATCTTTTTCTTTTAATGTTAATGTATTATGTTTGCAAATCAGTGCATGCAACATATTTACATTGCATCCAGCCAATCCTTTCTTTCTTTTAATGCATGCATTACATTTTTTTTTCAGTGCATGTATTTATTACATGTAATCCTTATTTTGTTCTTTATTTTATATTTTAATTTGTTTGTATATATATATATACATATACATACATATGTGTATATATATATATATATTTCTCTTGTGCGTATACAAACTTCTAGGCTTAATAACTTCTTCATATGATGTCTGTTTTATGCAAACCAGGTGTCTATCTTGACCAGAATTCCGAGACGGACGCAATGGTGATGTCCGTTTTACTTAATTCCTGATATTTAAATTAAGTATTTTTATTTTCTCATCTCTTCGATTACACACATTGTTATCGCATTAATTTCCTTACTCTTCAATGTATGAATTAATTTTTCATTATACATCACCATTTTTTACCTATCTATGCATATATACATATTTGTACATTTTTAATTATATTAAAAATGTGGGATGTTACATTCTCCCACCCTTAAAGAATTTCGTCCCCGAAATTCGATAAGAGTAAAATAGATAATCCCTCGCAATATCCATCCATCCAGTGTGCATCCAATTATTGCGAACATTATGCACATGTGCAAAGTGAGATACATCATAGTAAAGTATGTATGTCTAATTTGGATCCACCTATATGTATGCAATTTTTTTTAAAAAAACCTTTCAAAACATGATGCTCACATCCTAAATATACTTGTAGTTCTATATGAATGCAATATTCTTGAAAAATCAGAATATTTTTCATTCAAGTTTTCCCATACTCTTATAGAATAAGAGCATGGTTCACCCAATTGTCGCATCCAAAACCCTACCAACCATCATTAAATTCGAAATTTAGAGAAACCTAATTTTCTAAATTCGATTTCTTATGTTACAAAAAGATATAAAACGGAAGAATTTACATTTTCTACTGTACCTTTTATAATTGCACTCGGATTTTTATATAACTATTCTATAAAAACTTCCTACTTTCCTATCCAAGCATAACCACATAAGAAAACTTTCCTTTCTCTTTCATCTTATCTTGGAATAGTTTCATATTTATTCATCTTTTTCTTAAGATTTCCATTTTCTTTTCCCGTCACATTTGTTGCCTTACTAAATTTATTGTCTCTTGTTAGCTTAGGCTTTTCTCTTTCGTAGCTTATTTGACTTAATCCAATTACTTAAGTTTATTATTTCAAATAAGCTTTTTCTGTTTTCAACTCAAACAGCATCCTACACAGCTACTACTATGGGCCAAGAATCTTAGGACTTTGTCATCTCAGACAATTGCGAGTCCACACAACAGGATCTACCCACTTACTTGCCCTTTACTACTTAGTAGTCACTACTAGTCCTTGCTGTGCATTACTAGCCTATACTTTTTCTCTCTTTCTCAAGCAACAAACCTAGGTTTCTCAATGCTTATGCATTCTATGGGAATTTTCCATTAGTTTAGTATTAGCTAATCCCTGACTGTAAATTGACAAGAGAGTAACTCCCTAAATATCAACCCCGAAGACCGAAATCAACATCAGATTGACACTCAGAGAATCACTCAACTCAAACAATCTCTAGTTGGTTCCAATTGTTTAATTCATAGCTTTAACTTTCTCTCGTCCTTTTCTAGGCACTAATCCTTTCATACTCCATTCGTTTTAAAACATGGTTTGGCCTCCTTTCTTTTCATTACATTTTTCTTTCAAAAATTAAAAGTGTTAAAACATTATTTTCTTCTCCAAAACTTGTTTTCACCAAACCATAAAAACATGTTACAGAATAAAATGCAAAACATTTTTTTTTTCAAATTACAAAACTGGAGTAGACAAGGACAATCTATCGGGCTTACATTGTTTCTAATTACAATGTTAATTTAACTACTTGCTATAAGGTGCAGACATCTATTCTATTCCTACAACTTATTTTGTCCACCCAACAAAATTTCTTCGTAAATCAATAATCAAAATTTATTGTTAACAGAATAGAATTTTCTTTTACAAAACGCAACACTTTCTTTTCAATCCTTTCATATATAATATGAAAACTAGCGAGCTATATATGCTCTATATTATGCACTTTTTGATGAGAGAGTTCTTTTAAAATAAGAAATCATTGTTTTACCAAAGTATACACCACTTTACTTTAAAAACCCAACATGCACTGAATATGTCCTTTACGTATTTTTCTTAAACATCAAAAATACTTTTAAGATTAAAACTTGAAAAACACCACAAACACTTTTACAAATTCAAGTTCTTAAAAGTTTATTATTAGGTTAGACTCAAAGTGGGTCTTTCAACTCAACTAGGCTTTCCTAGGCGCTTTCCAAACCAATTCTCTCAAGTATATATATATATATAATTAATCCATTTTCCACATTTTAACCTTTTTCTAACTTATAAGGTTTCACTTCTAAACCCACTACTCTGAAATAACAACATTTCAGTTTTAATTCTTATGGGATACTTTCTTTCTTCAATACCAAATCATATTGTACACTTTCCAACCAAACCACCTAAGGGTCTTAAAATTTCTAGGTTCATTCCTTTAGTGTACAAAATAGCTATCCCAACTCTTTCCGTTCCTAGTGGGCTACTTTATGGATTTAGGTTTATATATAATATATATATATATATATTTTTGAAAATACAAATACGTTCACTCATTATCTCCCTAAGATCACTAAACCGAAGCTCTGATACCAGATGTAACAACCCGGATTCCGACAGACCGAATTTTTTTCAAAAACCCAATCTATCGAAACCCGAGTTGGGCGCTCTAATATCCTGCAGAAAAAGACAAAGATTAAGAAAAATGTCAGAATTCATAAGCATCTTACAGCGGAAGGAATTCAAAGTATAATATACTTTAAATATAGCTTTACCTTATAAAACATACTGCCTAACCAGTATCCAAAGCTTATACCATCTATGTCATGAACCTAACCTGGAAGTATGTAATGAGGAGGGGGTCAGAACATACGTTCTGTGTGAGTGGACTTAGAATAAACTTCTGTATAATCCTACATATACCGTTCAATTATATTTTCTTGCTTATTAGGTTATTCGCGATATTAGCTCTCTAGGCTATACTCATGTCCCACTAGTAGATTAACCTAATACAATGTATATGTAGATACCCCCAACTCGTATAATCCTTTCCTTGTATATATACAGTCCCTTGCCGTATGTCGTACGGGATTCATCATGTAAATCTATACTACTTTAGTGTAGTGCCACCATTCTCGAAATCGTTTGGACTACCACTCTTGATCTTGCTAGATTCCATTTATTACCTAGATCTAATCTAGGGTTTTCTATCCAGCGCTTCCTAGATTCAACCAGGGTTTACGCTACCCAGGGCCATTAGGGTTTATGCTACCTATTGAACGCTTTCTAGATCCGATCAGGGTTTATGCTACCTAGGGCCACTAGGGTTTATGTTACCTATCGAACAATGCCCCCTAGTCTAGGACACACTACCCAGAGCGATATATGTTCCTAGACTTTACATCCCAATCGTGTCGTTAAACGTGCTAGATATCTAGTTGCACATGTCCTCTATATGTGCGGCCCGAGTCCCGTGGCAGGGCTAATCAAGAAACACGGAACTCGGTCGGGAGCTTTAAGTTATCTGCCGATGCAGATGCTAAGGTCTGTTTTATCTGTATGTGGCTATGGTCCCACTTGACCCCTCCCTCAACTAATGAAAGGCACCCAAGAAAATCAAGAATGAGAACTTTACGCAGGCCCTCTATGCCCCCACAAACCTATTGGCCACCCTCACCCATAACTAGATAGCAAAGCATATGGTCTTTTGGAGTTCTCTGCCTTTCCGCTTGCGTATCACGATTGACTCAAGATGGTAGGTAGACGACAACGTGCAATCACGAGGTTAAACAACATATCGCCGCCTCACGCTGACCCATCCTAGTCTTTAGGTTACTTATATTGCAACCAAGGCATACCGTTGGCTCTTCTAACGCAGACCTTAACCTCTGTGAGCCCAGGAGGATCATCCTCAACCTCATAGAGGGATACCAAGAGTACCCTCACGTCCCCTCAAAGCCGCGTGCTTCGTGACCCAGTTCGTTGGAGCCTTCTTCATGATCAGATGGACGTTCGCTCCTCCTCGTGTTCTACTTCGCTTTCTTGACTAAGGTTTACTACTTAGTTCTCTTAACTAAGGTTCACTACTTAGTTTCCTGAATCGTTAGCTTTCTTAACTAAGGTTTACTACTTAGTCCTCTTAACTAAGATTTACTACTTAGTTCTCTTAATCGTTCGTTTTCTTAACTAAGGTTTACAACTTAGTCCTCTTAACTAAGGTTTATTACTTGGTTCTCTTAACCAAGGTTTGATACTTTGTTTCTGTTACTTAGCTCTCTTTAACTAAGGTTTGTTACTTAGTTCCTTTTAACGAAGGTTTACCGATGAATCCAAGCATGACTTAAGTTCTCTTTATCAAATGATAGCGTACGGGTGTTTTCCCACATTTCCAGCTTAAATTAACTTATTTCATGGTATAAGTCGTCCCACCCTTCGAGTCTTGTATTACATCTTAAGTCATATTCATTTCTTATCCCTAGGATAAGTTTATCTATTATTTAATCTTATCATTCCCCACTTTTCCTTGCTTTGATACTGTTATACTGGTTAAGTTTGCCCATGTGTCCAAGTTGACATAACCCCTAATCACGTATTTAATTCAACCCTCGTACCATGCTAAATTGGTTAAGTGTTCTCTATCAGTTCATGTTGACTTAACCCGCCCATATATCATGTCATATTGGTTAAGTGTTATCTAGCAGTTCACGTTGACTTAACCCACCCATATATCATGTCAAATTGGTTAAGTGTTGTCTAGTGTTTCATGTTGACTTAACCTTACCATACTAGCATGTGTCACTAGCATTAATTAATTATTAATGCCCAACCTCTCACATTAGACCTATTGTTGCGGTAACTGGATGTGCCGGTTGGTTCCGGGCAGGATTACACCACAACTCAGTCTAACCTCGGGTTTCAAGCACGTTATGACTAACTTCTCACATTAGAACCTATTGTTTGCGGTCACTAAATGTGTCGGGCGGTTCCGGGCAGGATTACACCGCAAACTCATTCTAATCTCGAGTTAGCCATGTTTCATGTTTAGCCAATTAACAATTCATGTCTATTCTAGGTGTCATAGGCCAGTTATAAATTTATAAGCATGTTCATATTCATTCTAGATATCAAATGTCAATTACCAATTCACAAGCATGTTCATGTTCAAGTTATGCCACTATTGTCAATTTCATGTTACGTGTCGAGTTCCATAATTACATAAAAACATGGTTTGTCCAACATATTCCATTTTTAATTATGTTTCTATGATCTTAACGACATATTCAATTTTCAAGTCTCAAATTCAAGCTTTACCCAAAACCCCCAATTTATGTTCATGCTTATAATCCCATTAATTGGCTATACCTATTATTCCAGTTTCCCATACAAGTGTTCCTAACAGGTTGCTATCATTCCTCATATGTTGGTTAAGCTTATTCATATTTCAAGTGCTACTTAACCCATTTCTACTTTGCTTACACAACCATTCGTGTAATAATCTTTTTACCCTAATTGCCTAATTCATCGATTAAATCTCAAGCTCTTCCCAAATAACTATAATTTACGCGCTGTTGACCTTGGCTCGAAGGTAGCCAAAGTTTCAAAAATAAAAAGGAAGAATAGGGAAGAGGAATAGATTAAGCATACAAAGATTATTTTAAATTGCAACATGAATTTTAACTGAGGAATGACGAACGATAATAATACTATTATGCATGAAGTGTATTGTAATCCCACTCACTGATTTAAGAATAGATCTTGAATTCTGGGATCTGATTTCTGAAACTGAAAAGCTATCCCTTGACGTAGATTATCGATCATCTAATTTAGATTTGATTCTTAGAAAGTAGTTGTTGAAGTCATTGAATTAGCCTTTGATTCTCTACTTGAATTCTAACGAAGAACTTGAGCAGCATAACCCCGTCTTTGATTTATTTTGATATGAATTAGGGAAGAGTATAGGCATAATGAAGATGTGTAGAGAAAACTGTAGCCTTAGGGGTGTTTATATAGGTGCTCAAGACCTTATCGTACACGCAGCGCTGAGTCAGCATTGAACCCAGTTAAGAAAATAGTCCAGGTTCGCAGATGAATCTAGCCAAATCTTATCGTACACGTAGCGCTGAGTCAACATTGGGTCCCGCAAGCTGTTTTGGCGCAGAAATTTGAATTTCGAATGTTTGAATTGTTTTGGCATAGAAATTTGATTTTTGAACTTTTGAATTTCTGGAATTTATTTAACTGTTTTATTCACATGAAATATTCTTATATGTATACAATTACTCTACCGACCATTTTACGCGTATATATATACACACAATTTTCGTTTTATTTTCAAAATTCAAACAATGTTGCACCGTTATTTGATTCTTGCCATATTTCATTGACTGTAGCCTTATCTTGAATTTTATCTTTTGTATACATATATTTAAGCATATATATGTATATTCTCATATATATATACATATATTTTCTTTATTTCCTTATATGTACGTTCTTATCCTTTCAAATTTTGAATTTGTATACGTACATATATTTGCATGTTCAATTGGCCCTCTCTAAAACAAAGACAAAAATTATACCACCGCCGGGGTTCGAACCCCCGACCTCCATGTTACAAATCCAATATCTTAACCAACTGAGCTATGAAATCTTTTGTTAATAAGTCTTAGAACAATGATAATTATTGTTCTCTCCTTACTTCTCTTTTTCGTGTTAGTTACAATACTTAAATCAAACCATTGCATGAATCTTTTTCTTTTAATGTTAATGCATTATGTTTCAAATCAGTGCATGCAACATATTTACATTGCATCCAACCAATCCTTTCTTCCTTTTAATGCATGCATTACATTTTTTTTTTCAGTGCATGTATTTATTACATGCAATCCTTATTTTATTCTTTATTTTATATTTTAATTTGTTTGTATATATATATATACATATATATATATATATATATATATATATATATATATTTCTCTTGTGCGTATACAAACTTCTAGGCTTAATAACTTCTTCATATGATGTCCGTTTTACGTAAACCAGGTGTCTATCTTGACCAGAATTCCGAGATGGACACAATGGTAATGTTCGTTTTACTTAATTCCTGATATTTAAATTAAGTATTTTTATTTTCTCATCTCTTCGATTACACACATTGTTATCGCATTAATTTCCTTACTCTTCAATGTATGAATTAATTTTTCATTATACATCACCATTATTTACCTATCTATGCATATATACATATTTGTACATTTTTAATTATATTAAAAATGTGGGATGTTATAGATCTTGAAATAAGTCCTAATCAAATTTGAATAAAAATCGCGCTAATGTAGTTTGGGACCCGAAATTGGGTTTTTATGAAACAAGCTATTTTTTAATTATAAAAAATTGAGAAAAAATATTATAAATCATAAAAATGGTCTAAAAGTGATTTGGATCGAATATATCAAGTTTTAAATGATATAAGGCCATTTTATGAAAACTAGCTATTTTTTGGAATCGATTTTTGGAAGTGTTGAAATAAAAAAGTTTTGATATAACCAATGTTATCCAAAGATTTTGCAAACATATCTAAAGGATTATAATGAGGATTTTAAGATATTTTGGAAATTGAGATGTACGTAACAAAGTAAAGTTTTTCAATTAATGAATTAAATTGGAATTCAATGCGAATCAATTTGGTGACAATTGAGATGAGTCTCTATGGATGAAGACATTTACTATTTAAGAAATTAAAAAGGCTTTGCCGTTATTCCGCTTATAGTATTAGTCCGATATGGGAATTCATATATATTATGAGCTTATATGATTTTCGTGAGGATTTCATTTAAAATGAAAGTATGATTTTGGGTTTATCATGAAAAATAACATTGTTTTTAACCCATTTAAAGGAGAAGATGATCTTCCAAGTTATGTTTGAGTGAAATCTTTATTTAGCTTGACTATAAAAATTTAATGAAAGAGTTTCCCCTAGCAAACGATAATAGGAACAAAGTTTAAGGATCGCTTAAAAGAAGATAAGCGTGTTTTTTACGTAATGATAAGATTAATAAATCGTAAGTACGATATTGGGCTCGAGATATGATCAAGGAAAGATAAAGTAATTTACCTTAATCAAATGATCAACGAATGGGTTGGTTTTGGGCAAATATGTTTTCTCGTAAAGATAAATGATATCTTTAATCAGATTTGGAATGAAAGAATGGAATTAAGAGGTAATTAAATTTACTAAAATACGAGGGCAGTTAGATATGGAGTATTGTCAGTTTTGCTCTATGGGATGGATAAGATAGGAATGGGATGATGATTTGAGAAATTACCTCTTTGTGAGGTTTAATAATCCCGATAAAGCGCAGAAACCTTGGTTTGACTTAAATTTGTGAAATGAGTTCTTATAATCATTTGAAATGATTTCCAAGGAATGTTTTAAACAAGAGTTTGAAGTATGTAAATTTTGGATAAAATTTAAATGAGTATACTCAATATTAAGAATAATTTAAGTAAAAGAATACTCCAAAATGGAATGAGACCCAGGATATCTTTGTATATCCACTGATTTTAAAGATGTGCAAGTTTTTCGAAAAGACTGAGTTTCAACCCATTGTGAATAAGTATACAGCGTAATAAGATCAATTGAAAATGGTAATGACTGTGATTAAAGATCGGAGACCTTAACATCAGAAGGATTGCTCGTTGATTTCTCGGGTGGACACCCAATTATGAGGTTATATTGTGACAGCGATCTGACCATACTTGAAGCGATTCAGATTGTAAGGACTTTGGCAACTAGGCGGGGTCGTGGAATAAAGTGCCTTCAGTTTTGTTCAAAACCCAGAACGAACTTGTAAATGATGCATGTCTTACGTTGTATTTTACGACATAATAATTTTGTTTCTATTGACGGTATATCAACTAGGTGGTAGAGGATCTATCCTCTTATCTTAACACCCTCCTCTGAGACATATGTACTCAGAGAGTTATATATTAATAGGTACTGATTATATGTTGTAGACTAACAGTGTGGCATGCTAAGTGTTGAGCTATTGATGATCAAAGCATGGCTAATATAACGTAGTTTTGTGTTGAAGCATGATTTTATTGCCTCACAACCCCGTAATGAGCCGAAATTGGATGAAGTACAATATAGTTAAGGACCAACGTGTCCTTCTAGTTGAGAAAGTGATGTTATGACATAGAAGCCAGGCAATTCACTCAGTAGATGATAGATCGAGGCACCTCGGATAATGGTCGGTTACGACCAGAGGACGTTATGTTCCGGAGAAACCCGAACTACACCTGGTATAGATGGGCTGGCTTTTCCGATACAGGAAAGGAATCATTTGTTGGCTCTTCGGACATCCCACTAGAGGTGTACCCGAATCAGTTAAGGTAGGTCATTTGCCTTGAACATTGTTGGAATCCAACCTCCAACACGAACCTTTATGGTTTTAGTTGTAACCTATGCATGTAGATGTAATATATGTGTACCTACATCTGCTAGGATTGATACATTTATTTTGAAAAGATTTTCAAAGATAGACATTAATGATAATATCAAATGATCTTTACGTATCAATCATATTTGGTTATCATAAGGTAAAACTGTCTCCTAATGATATATGTTTGCATTGTGTGATGAGATGTGGGTCTTATGATATCTTCATTTTCCATAAAGCATGTACAAGTTTTGAAGCCTTTTGATGCATGTTTGAGATATGTATGTTTGTTATCTAGTTCACAAGCTGGTTAATCCAAGCCTAACTCGAGTGTTTTGGCACTCAGGTCAGATTTGAGTGTATTTCAGGTTTAGGCAGGATTCGAGGAGTTCCCAGATGATTCCAAAAGAGCTAGTGATCTTCGTCAGAAGGTTGGGCGTATTCTACTATTTATACTTGGATATCATGGTTATATTATGTGAGGATAGAGTTTATAACTGTCCATGGTATGTTTACTCTGATATTTTAAATGTTTTTCGATGTACAGTTATATTGAATATTATATTTGTTCTATTCTGCTATAAGATTCTATTCTTCTCTTTTTTTATTTTCTGCTATGTTTGCTCTAATAAACCCTGATGAATGGAATTTGCGAGATTTGGTTTTGCGGTACCTAAGCACTAAGGATGTGTTAAATGTTGACTATCGAAGATCTGAAATTTGGTTTATCGCAGGAATTTCCCAGGATGCTTACTTTTTGGACTGGACTTGTGTGATTTATAGTCGGTTCAAAGGGCGAGGGTATTTGGGTCATCACACATGGTATCAGTGCTTTAGTTTGGCGAAAACCTTGGCTCTATGGAGTAAAGGCTCGTCAAAGATAGGATTAGTAGTATCCTAGGACGAATAACTCGTTAGAGATTGGGTTAGTAACGCCCTAGAATGAGTTGATAGTATTTTATATGAGAGATGTATTTGTGATTTTCATATATAAATGATGTTGATTTTTAAAGAAGAATAATATATACTTTATATACAAAAAGGATTCTGTTTTGATAACATATAAGCTATATTTGAAAAGTTAATCAAATAACTGATTGATGGATGTGATGTGGGGTAATTAGTCTAACTAATTTAAGAAAAGTATAAGCATATATTTAGATCAGTCTAGCTATGAGGTACAATAACTAAGTTGGGTAAACTTAGTAGTAAAACTTTGTGAATGATTAAATAAAGTTAGTAGATTTAAATATGAAACTCTTTAGTCGTTTTAACAAAAAGGTTTTATAAAATGTACAGGTTTAAAAGACTGGTTTAAACTTACTTTCTAGTTAGAAGCTCTTTATTTAAATTGTAGAGGGGTAAGCTTCTTTTAGTTCGACAATACTTGGCACGGTTCAGAGAGCCTTCTGCATCCAGCAGTTCTTCTGATAGCTCGGATGATAGTTGTCATGCTTCTAGAGTGGTGTTCGCCTGGATAGTTCTTAAGATACGACAAATCATAGTAACGGCAATGAGTAACTATCAGATGCCACCTCGGCCTTTAGACTGGTATTAGCTTTAAATTCAGATTCATATTCAGATTCAGAGAATGTTCTGATGGAGTTAGATTCCACAGAGCCTGAGGATTCAGGTGATTACGATGATTGGATGTTGGTAGACAATTTTAATGGCCCGGGGGATTTGCGACCTTGGTTATCGACATAAACTCAATGTCGACTATCTAAGCATAGAAAATACTGGATAGTTAATAGAAAGAAGTTAGAGGGTGAGAATAGATAAGATAGAAAATTAAAATAGAAGAAGAAGATCACAACAAAAGAATCAGAGTAACACGAATCTCACAGCAGAATGAATAAAATATAACATAACTTTGAAATAAAACCAGTATATGTATACAATAACATTTATCAGAGTACAACACTTACAACACAACTGAAATAAACAATTGCTATAAAATCCTGAAGCCTTCTGCTCCAAGCTCTCAGTATATCTGTAAAATATTGACTACTTGACTGCCCGTACAAATTTAGGCACCCAAGAGTTTAGGGAAAACAAAACAAAATAAACTCCGGGTCAGTCATGGGACTGGTGTGAGTAAACAATTTAAAACAGTTTGAGAAAATAAACGATATCTCATAAGATCACGCCGTATAACATGGAACGGGTTTTTCCCTTACGAGAATCCAAAACACTTGATTAAACATTCAAAATCCTTTTTGAAAGAAATGATAATATTTATATCAAAATTCTTTTGATATTATAATAATGTCTATCAACCACAATATAACAATCATTTAGTAGAACGCTTTCATCTCAAGTTCCACATACATAATATAAAATCAAAAACCATGGGCGCTTATTGGGTAATGAATTCCAACTGGCAAGGTATGGGACCACCTTCCGACAGTGTATCTCTAGAGAGGAATACACCAGGTTCAACATGAACATCTTGTAACCCAAGCTAAACATGATCGATCACTCATTTCGCTGGAGTGTGCTGAATGTATTATCACCAACGGTTGGGGTCAGCAACCATTTCCCGAAAGGGACAACATCGAAATAGATTATAGAAGTAAATGGAATTTCTCTAGATCAGGTGACAATACACCCTAATTGGCAGCTAAACACTTAGTCATGGACCTACCCGATTTTATACCATTCCTGGTTGTAAGGCTAGAGGCTATAACGTATAGATCACACCCTTATTTACTCTGAATGCCACATCGTCATACCCGCCAAATCACAAATTGATTTCCCCAAAAATACCACGAGTATACAGCTAAGAGAAACGAATTCCTCCGCCACCAAACGTAAATACGTTTGAAGAGATTAACTTACGCGTTCTATTAAATATACTCTGTCAAACATTCTTTCATACAGGTTGTTCTGGGACTAGACAGACCGAAGGTACTATTCTGTAAATCCATCTTATGCAATTTCTGCCTAGGATCGCCGAAACAGCCCTTGCATAAACTTCGTCTTCAATTATCTTCATCATATTTGATTTGCAACGCTAATTCCCATATGGAGTAGTTTTTAGATAATAAATTTGATCCCGATCTCTCTGTATTGACAACGGAAATGTCCAAAAACTTTGATAGTCGGTTATTTAACTATCAAAGGAAAACATGTGTATAAACAACGGTCGTATTTCCAAATGGAAATTTTACCGAGCAAATCATCATTCCATTTCCCAATTTCCCATTTATCGTTTCCATATATTCATAAATTCCTTATTTTCCAAAATTAGAAAATATGCGTTATTAACTTTGGAAAACGTTTCCATTTCTGAATTACACATCCATATCTTCCTACCTCTATCAGTCTCTAACTGTAAACTAGTAAGAGAACAACTTCCCAAGTATAAACCCCGAAGGCCGAAACCAACATCAGATCAATACCCAGACAGCTGTTCAACATAACTAATCTCCAGTCAGTTTCTAATTTCATCAACTCCAATTTAAATTCCTATTTCAAACCCGGTTTCCTTTATAATACTTTCATTTTCAAAATAATTACTTTAATTTATTTTTCATATCGAATGTGGATAACATTTCTTTTATATAATCAATTCAGTTTGATTTCATATTTAAAAACAATATCTCAAACCCAAATTCTATTTATATTTTTATTTGTAGAATTATTCATACAAATCTATGTTTTTCTTCTAACACTTAATATCTCGTTCAAATTCCCTTTTTAAATACTAAGTTCAAATTCCATTTCAAATATCGGTGTTGAAACCGATTTTACTTCTCTATGTAAATTCAGATTTTATATATCCAATTATTTAATGATAAGTATTTTACTTCATTTATAAAACATTATTTATAAATTAATCTTCTCCATTTATCTGTTAAAACAGATTTCTATTAAATATTTACTTTAAATCCATATCATGTTACACCCGTGTGCGAAGCACGGGTCTAAACCTTCCTAATGTAGAATTCTCTTTTTATAAAATCCTTTTCATTTTTATAATATTTTCTTTTATAAACCCTTTTGATTTTATAATTATTTCCTTTTATAAAACCCTTTTGATTTTATAATTATTTCCTTTTATAATCTATTTATTTTATAAAATATTTCATTTTTAATATACGCTTTGAAAATTCCCTTTATACATCCCAGTATCACTTAAGGTATTTAAAACACCAAATAACAAGGATCAATATTATCCAAACACACATAATCATTAACAGATTATATATCACCTCATATATCATAATATATGAAAAACAGTAACATAAATGTTGAGGAATTTAGTTGGATCCCTCCAACCTATTTCCCTGTATCCATATATGTTAAACAATATAATTAACATCAATTTCATTTCGATATGAAATATTCTGATAAACAGAATTAATATTGGATTAACGATATATATATATATATATTACTAGATCTATAATATTAACCAATCAATCAGCAGTTCATCCAAACAATCAACACACAGCAATTAACCATCATTTATCAATTAAAAATACGCTATAAAAATATAAACCGGTAGAGTTAGTGAGTTTTACCCACATTGGACGATCAGCGTTAAATAACGATAATTGTCGGTTGATTCAGACAGACGATTATTTCGCTATAAATTGTAACGAACTCCAGTTCACTCTGAATCAGTTCTATGGTATAGCCCTTGTCCATACGATCCCAATGAATCCGATTTCGTCAAATTCTATGCATGTATGCAATAAGTATGCTAATTACATGTCTAATTCATATTTAAATATTATTTACTAGTTCAATCAAATAAATAAGTTTAGTTAATATTGATATACCTTTAATCCGTCATTAGTTTATTCCTTAATCGCTACGTTGGACTGAACATGTCGTTGACTAGTGCATTCATCCCGTTCGCCTTCCCAGTCCATCTCGAAACCGCTCCAACAATTACATCCCATCGCCAGCATTTTATTTCTATTATTATTTTCTTCATGTAGGGCCCAAGCCCACCTTCACAATTTCAGCCCACCTTCTTAAATTCCTCTTTTCACCAGCACATAATTCTTTCTTCATAATCTATATATAATCCACAAAAGGCATTAATAACATACCCGCTTCCAACCTTTCTCTCCTTCCCACGTTATTTAGTCCTTTCATACTTAAAATGATTCGATCAAAAGATAGAACACCCTAGGGACAAAACCCAGTTTGGCAAAATGGTCAGTATGGAACCTCACTTGCCATCAGTTGAAGTGATTATGCAAATGTGTGGAGGTAACACTGTTCTCAATTTAAGGGCAGCACACCATTCCCAATCGATGGATTGAGGAATCTCCATAGTACAAAGGTATTTGTTACCAATACTATGCATAAGAGTCTATCCTACCCAAATCATAGCTTTCTTATTTGACAAACAACGAATGTGAACACTAAAAGTTGCCTCATTCCAAATATTTAGACTAATCATACCTAACCTTTCCTTCTAGTATGAAAACACAGGCTCCAACATACATTTCTTCTTCCACCGCGGATCCTTCAGACCCCCTAATACAAATCCATGCGCCAGCTCACTATGAAGGCCAGATCTTGTGTCCTTTTCTTTTCTCCTGACATGAACCCGCATCTTTCTGGCACTCCTTATATTTCATAATTTCCACCCTTCACAACGTACACAGTTGCCACGCGTGTGAATTACCATGGTCGAACTTCAGCATTTTCAATACATCCATCTCTTCGTTAAATATAAACCACGAGTCCTAGTTTTGTATCTCACCAGTATTTCACTTTCACCACTTTTATCTCTCCGCAATATCGACGTCCCTCTTTATTGCTGCACAGTGTTACAGTACGAACTGTTTTTCACATAAAAAGAAAGCCCACCTCATTCGCTCCTCACAGTCATGCAAATCCACAGGGTGCCTCACTTCTCTCCTCCTCACACATTCAAACTCACGCCGGTCATTAATTCCATCTCCCTTTACGCCAGGATACCCTCGTTCTCGCCTAAGCCTTCCACCCAGCAAGTTCTGTGACTTGTTTTATCTTTGAGAAATAAAGAGTGGTTAATAAATTTTGTTACGAGGCTTGGAGTATATTCTTTCTATTTTTATTGCAAGTAGAAACAGTTAGTTCGAAATGGAAAATGAGGTGGCTTCTGTATTTGGTTTCCTAAAGCCAAAGATGAAGCGATTTCTCGCGTTGTGTTTATATAAGCCATGTTACTTATATGTTAAGTAATATAGGGTACAGTGTAGTGTAGTCTAGTCATGTTCAATTTTTAGGGTAGGTTTTGGATGTGAGAATACATGTTGTAGCTACGTTATTTAATACATAGTAGGCATGCGCCAGAGGTACGATTCCTTAGCAGTGAAGGTAACAATTATATATATTTTTTTGTTTTAGAAATGCTAGCGTACCATGTTCTATAGAACCCGGTTTGATTACGAGCCTCTACGGACTCAAATAAAAATACAGTTATGACGAGAAAAGTTCCACGGTCCCAGAAGTATAACAAAATAGACAAGTTAGTTTATTCTGTGGAACCCCAAAATGCTGATATAGGTTGCAAAATACTCTTGATAAAAAGTTGTTTATTTTCCAAATAAAAATTTCAGTAAAATTCTAAAAATTAAATTATTACTACATCTAAGAAATCTCATCCAAATTCGAAACCGATATTTAATTAAAAGTAAATACATCGTTATGGTTTATAAACGATTTCATAGCGACTATTTGAAAATTTGATTTGGACATAACTTACAATTCGTAAGCCAAAATCTCGATTTTTCACTTCCATTGGAAAATATAGCTTAACAGATTCTAACGTTTCTTGTTTCGTAGAAATCCGACTACCAGCGGTTGGGATCAGCAACCGTTTCTCGAAAGGGACAACATCGAAATAGATTATAGAAGTAAATGGAATTTCTCTAGATCAGGTGACAGTACACCCTAATTGGCAGCTAACCACTTAGCCATGCGACCTACCCGATTTTATACCATTTCCTGGTTGTGAGGCTAGAGGCCATAACGTATAGATCACACCTTTATTTACTTTGAGTGCCACATCGTCATACCCGCCAAATCAAAAATTGATTTCCCCAAAAATACCCTGGGTATACATCTAAGAGAAGTGAATTCCTCCACAACCAAACGTAAATACGTTCGAAGAGAACAACTTACACGATCTATTAAATATACTGTAATGACCCGGATCCTTATAAGTTAATTTTTGAATATTTAATATTTAATTTAAATATTGGGTGGATAATATAAGTGGAATTTTATATTTGAGTTATCAATTTAATAATCAATTTCGATTTAATATCGAATAGATTAAATTATCGTAATACGAAGTAAAATAAATTCAAGTTTAAAACTGAATTAAAGTCAGTTCAAATAATCAATACGAAATTCAGTTGAGTTAGAATAATAATATTAAATTATTATTGAAGAATTTAAATGGTTTGAACTTTAAATTATATCAATTTAAATAAATATCTTCCACAAACGATCGAACTGGACTTCGTGACTTATTCTAGTGGATTCAGAATAGGGGTATTACCCTAGAATGGACAGTTGTTGGGTTCAGAAAGGAGTTCGGAGTCATAACGTATTTTAATTTAAGGATGTCGGTTTAAAAACTAAAACAAAATAATTTCCTTTTGTTTGTGGTCAGAAACATAACACCCAAGAGAAAAAATATATGGCCAAACTTAAAAACACTTGTTCTCCTTAACTCCACAAATTTATAGGCCTTGCTGTTGAATTATAAACTGCACCCTCCTCGTTAAAATCAGAAACCAAAAACCGAATCCCCTCTTTCATTTATATCTCCACCAATTCGAAGTACTCAGGAAAACCGAACTCCCTCAAATCAAAATCGAGTACAAGTCTGCTCATATGAGCTTGTATTTCATGCCACCGTGTTCGAAGCAAGGTGCGATTCAATTTGTGGATTTCTGATTTTGGGTCAACGCAGCTTTTGGGTGAATCGCGAGTACAGACATCATCGCGGAAACCTAGTTCGACATCAGTAGAGGCACGCGATATTTTAGCGAAGGGATGAGGGTCGATGATTTGTTATTCGGGGATTGACGATGAGGTTTCAAGGGTGTGGTATTGTTTAGGAAAGAAGGAGCGGACTGGAGAAAATGGTGATGTCGAAGAATGGGCTGCGTTTTTTCTTTTGTATGAGATGTTCAAAGGTAGTAGAGGAGGAAAAGCTACGGTCTTGTTTTCTTCTGACTGAGCTACTGCATGAGTGTATGTTGGGAAGAAAGGGATATTAGTAAGATACTTAAGATGCGAACATCATCAGATTGTTGGACTCGTATCCTCAATAGCTTTGCGATGAACTGGATTGAAGTGTCTTGGAGTCAGTTGGATTTTTAAGTTCAGTTCAACCGATCAAATTAAATTCAAGTTTGGAATGGATCACAAATTAAAAATCAAAGTGAGTAAATCTCACCTTTTATTTAGAATTATTTTTATATAGTTAAAAATAATTGTCTGTGCTTGTTTGAAAGTTGTCTGATTGTTTTAAATTATATATAGTTATTTAGGATTGGTTGACTATTATATATATATATATATATATATATATTGGGTTGATGGTTGGATTGGATTCCCGCAGTCTCATTAGCGGATGCCCGCAGTTTCATAGCGGATGATTTCCCTATGCACCCCACAAATATATATTAGTGGATGACCTTCATACCGCGATATCCTGCCTCGAAGCAGGATGGGTATTACTATGTTGACTAACGTCTGTGGATGCAGGAAAAACAGGTTGGAGGAATCCAACAGGATTCCTCAAAAATATATTATCTATTTGTTTATTTATTTGCATATATACTGTCATATATGTTGTGTTAGAAAAATAAATAATTAGTTGCTTTGTGTGTTTAAATATCACTGGGGCCTAAGTGTAGATATTTAAAAATATCATGAAAAAGGATATTTGAGATTTAGAAAGAAAATTCTATTTTTCTAAAATATAATTTGAAATTTGAATATATAAGATTCAAATAGAATAGAATTTGAAATTTCGAATAGAATAAAAATATTAACTTGTTTTGAATATATATAAAACAAGTATGGAATTTATAAACTTTGTTTATAAATCAAAATGTGGGATTTGAATTGAATTTATAAACTTTGTTTATAAATAAAAATGTGGGATTTGAATTGAATTTATAAACTTTGTTTATAAATCAAAATGTGGGATTTGAATTGAATTTATAAACTTTGTTTATAAATCAAAATGTAGGATTTGAATTGAATTTATAAACTTTGTTTATAAATATTAAGTGTGGTATTTTAAGTGAAGTTATAAACGTTGTTTATAAATAATGCATAGAATTGAATTTGGAATTTGAATAAAGAGAATTCAAATAGATTTGGATATAGAATTTGAATAAAGGAAATTCAAACATAGAATTTGAATAAAGAAATTGAAAAGGGATTTGAATATAGTACTCAAAAGGGACTTGATTATAGTATTCAAATGGATTTGAATATAGTATTCAAATGGAATTTAAACCATAGGATTTGAAGATAGTATTTCAAATGGAATTTAAACCATAGGATTTGAAGATAGTATTTCAAATGGAATTAAACCATAGGATTTGAATATCCAAAGTGAAATGAGACTGAATATAGAAAGTGAGAACGGAGTTAGAATATTTGGAATTCAAATAGAATTAAATGGAGTTTGAATATTTGGAATTTAAATAGAAATTCAAATGGAAATTGAATATAGAAAGTGAAATAGACCAAAGAGCCAATTAATGAATTG
Organism: Allium sativum; assembly: GCA_030737875.1. NCBI lineage: Eukaryota > Viridiplantae > Streptophyta > Magnoliopsida > Asparagales > Amaryllidaceae > Allium > Allium sativum. The sequence continues at coordinate 385,969,123 of CM060915.1, forward strand.
AGTTAAACGATCAGGTATAGTTGAAATACATTGGACAGGTATAAATACAGGAGACAAGTTTGGAATAAAGTGTTAGAAGGTATATAAATAGATTGCTCGACAAAAGGTACGTATTTAATTCATATATGAGATTTTAGGCGCAGTATCGGCTAGCCACTTGGCTTTTATTTTTTTTCTTTTGGGACTAATGAGGGCCATGGGAGGCTATTTGAAATATCCCGATACTCCCGGTACAAAGGAGGTTATGGCGAATTTTTCCGGGAATTTAAGGAGTTAGAATATTTTTAAGAAGTTTGATAACTAGAATCTATATATATCAATATATATAGAAGTCGACAAGGAAACGAACTTAGAAATAGAATAGTATAATCAAAAAGGAAGACTAGGAATAAAATCTAGTAAGAATAGAAAGAGAAAGTGTATACGTGTTTACAAGTGAATAAATAGTTGTATGGTATTGATTATTCGAGTAAGTAGTCATATCTGTTTTGACGTTATAAATGTTATTCAGTCAAGGTCTTAGAGGTAGTATACCCCAACTTGATTGATTTCATTATTAACAAATAAATAGTAAGATTTCAGTCTCGAAGATCAATATTGGATAAGAGTTAGTTGAATATAGTATTTGGGTTGTCGTAACGATGTTTTACACAACATCTATTTTAACCCAAATAGTGTAAGCTTGGAAATATAATAAATATTTCCAAAGTATAGAAATAAACGAGATCGGAAAAGAGATAAGTAATTGGAATATTTTCCAATTTTAACTATCATGTATTTTCTAAGTTTAGAAAATAAAGGAGGCGGTATATGGAAATGTTTTCCAAATAACGTAAAAGGCCAATATGGTTATTGAAAATATTTGGTTAACAAATATTGATAAAGAAATAGAGAAGTGATTTAATTTATGGAATATTAATTAAGGGCTCAGTGATTGTTTGATAATTGGATGAACACTTGTTTTCTTCGATAGTTAAATCATCGACTATCGAAACACTTGTTTTTATTCGATAGTTAAATCACAAACTATCGAAGTTTTGACCATCGTTGTCAATATGGAGAGACCGGTTGGATTATTATCCGAAGAACCACTCCGTATTGGCAGTAGCGTTGCGAATCAGATTATATGAAGATAATCGAAGACGGAGTAGAGTGCAAGGACTTTTTCTATTAATAGAAATTGTGCCTTCGGCTCATCCTGTTCCTGGGTGACTCGTATGGATGAATGTCTGACAGAGTATTTCCAGAAAGGTCACGTACATTGATTTCTTCAACTGTACCAAGAGTGGAAGCGGAGAAGGAAACTTCTTTAGCTAACACATAATGTACTGTTGTAGACGTCAATTAGTGATTTTCGATGGATCTGACAATGTGGCATTCGAAGTGAATCTGATGCGATGATGAAGCGTAACCTCAAGCCTCATCAATCGGTAAATGACAGAAGCCGGGCAGGCAACATGTCTATGTAGGTCGCACCTATTAGGGTGTATAATCACCTGATCTAGAGTTTCATTTACTTCTAAAAATCTATTGTCGATGCTGTCCCATTCGGGAAATGGTTGCTGATCCCAACCGTTGGTGATATGCATTCAATACACTCAAGCCAAATGAGTGGTCGGTCATGTGTGGCTGAGTTGCAAGATGTTCTTGTTGAACTCGGTGTATTCTCCTCTAGAGATATACCAGCGGAAGGTGGTTCCATACCTTGTCATAATTGGAAATCAAATACCCAATACGTGCTTGCGGTTTATGATTGTATATTATTTATGTGGAACGTGAGATGCAAACGTTCCACTAGATTGTTATCTACCTGATTTAGACATTATTATAATATCAAAAGAGTTTGATATAAAGATTATCGTTCCTTTCAAAAGGGATTTTGAATGTTAAATCAAGTGTTTGGATTCTCATAAGGGAAAAACCCGTTCCATGTTATACGGCGTGGTCTTATGAGATATCATTTAGTTTCTGAAACTGTTTAAACTGTTTACTCATACCAGTCCCATGGCTGATCCGGAGTTTATTTGTTTTGTTCTACCTAAACTCTTGGGTGCCTAAATTTGTACGGGCAGTCAAGTAGTTCAGGATTTTTCAGATATATCTAAAGGAGCTTGGAGCAGGAGGCTTCAGCGTTATCTAGTTATAGTGTTGTTCCGTTGTGTTGTAAGTGTTGTACTCTGAAAAGTGTATGTTATACAGTTAAGATTTTGTATTTCAAAGATATGATATATTATATTATATTTTGTTCCGCTGCGATGTGAGATTCTGTATTATTATTTCTGTTCTTCTTCTACCTCTTTCTTCTAAAATAATAAAATATTTCGTATTTTCGTGATATTTGGGTTGGACGTATGATGTATATAGTCAACTCTGATGTTATGGATTTGCGGGTCATTACAGTTGGTATCAGAGCTTAGCTTGAGCGAATACCTAGGCTTTGTGGAATGTGCTCATTAGAGATAGGGTCAGTAGCACCCTAGAATGAGTTGAGTGTATATATATATACGAGAGAACGTATTTGTTATTTGATATAAAAACTATTTTATATTGTGTTGACTAGTCTGTTGAGTGAATTGTGAATTCTGATCGAATCGTGGGACGCCACGATGTCGATAGGAGTTTATAAACACTTGAACTGAAGATTGGACACGATATTGTTTTTAAATGGTTGAGTTGATTGTTAGAATTATAATCGAATTAGATTATAAAAAACTGAAATAGTTATATATAACCAATGGAATTTGTATATGAAATCAAATATACAAATGTGATAAATTTAAATTGAATTCTAACCGGAATTCAGAATTTAAAATCCTGGGAGTTTGGAAAATATTTTTCTAAATGGATTTTGAAAGAAATATAGCACTGAACTCATTCAGTAGCTGGGAAATAATTCTGATGATGGTCGCAACATCATCAGTGTTCATTTTCGAGTTTCTAAGTGATGAATTGCTACCTTAGAAAAGTTTTTGATGGAAATTTGTTTGAAAAGAAAACAAGTTGTTTGAAAATTCAAATGTTTTGAATTTGAGATGGATACAAATATATATATATATATATATATATATATTACTTCAAAGGAGTTTTGAAATAAAACCCTGGGAATTTGAATGATCGAAATTAAATTTAACTTAAGTAAGTTAAATGGATCGAAATGAATAAATTGAGTAAAATCAATGTGAATGAAATATGAATTGGGTGTGAATAAAGGAAAAACCAAAAGAGTTAAAGAGAAAATATATTTGTAAAACAAATATAAAGGAAATATATTTGTAAAACAAATACAAAGGGAGTTATGTGCAAACAAATAGAAGGAGAAATGTTTGTAAAAACATTTACAAATAGAATATAAAAGGGAATATTTGTAAAACATTTACAAATAGATTAAATGGAAGTATTTATTTATAGAAAATAAATAGAATGTTATAAATTAGATATTTATTTGTTAAATAAATAGAATTTAATCAAAGGAATTGTAACACCCCGAATTTCAGTTAATACTAATATTCACTAATTACAGAATTAATAATCTCAGATGTGAGAATCAGGGGAAACGGGTTGCGTCATTGCGTTCGTCTCGGAAAAATACACGAAATAGAGTCCGAGTTTTCGAGAATCGGAGTCCGTATGGCCCAGTTATGGCCTAATGAAGTTTTCAGAAAATTCAAAGTTCAAAACAGATTTGAATTTCATGTTCAAATTTCGAATTTCGGGCCTGGAAGGCTAGGGGGGAAATTTCCCGCCAGCCAACCAAGTCGACAGGCCTGTCGACTTGGCAGTCGACTTGGTAGGACCCAAGTCAACAGCCCTGTCGACTTGGCTGTCGACACATGCCAGCCGGGCAGTTTTGCCTGGTGCACCATTTTAGGGTTTGGGCTGTGTTTTGGGGCTGGTTTCTGGAAGCTTCCGAAATCTGATGGCTTTAAATAGAATTAGGGTTAATCTAAGGGTTAGAAACACATCCTAATCCTATAAATAAGACCCTAAGCTAGCCCTAAATGATCATAATCCTATCCTCTAACTAAACTATGCCAAAATTTTCTATGATCATGGCCTCCACTCAAAACCCTAGCCTCCATCCTCTTTCTAAACTATTTCTATGAAGGCTTTCATGTTCATACAAGCATTTTTAAGTTGTATGAGTGATCATTAGCTTGCATTCATCATCAAGTTGCAAGCTTTATTTTCAAGGCTAGAGTTTTTGGGTGATTTTTGGCAAGGGTTTGCTTATTGGAGTTTAGTGGTGAGTTTCTATAGCCTTAATAATCAATTGTTAAATTGATTATGATAGGATATGATAAGATATGGCTATGTTTGTGGATCAATGTGTTTATGCAAGTTTGGTATAGTGTATGTTGTGTGTTTTGCAAGTTTTATGCTATATGTTATGCAAGTTTAATGCTATGTTTTATGATGCTCATTATGCAAAACACTATGTTGAACATTGATTCATATGTAACATGTTATGCAAGCTATATGTGAGATTATATGCAAGTTCATATGTAACATGTTATGCAAGCTATATGTGAGATTATATGCAAGTTCATATGTAACATGTAATGCAAGTTATGTGCATGATTATATGCAAGTTCATATGTACCATGTTATGCAAGTTATGTGTTTGGTTATATGCAAGTTATGTGCATGATTATATGCAAGTTCATATGTAACATGTTATGCAAGTTATGTGTTTGGTTATATGCAAGTTATGTGCACGATTATATGCAAGTTCATATGTAACATGTTATGCAAGTTATGTGTTTGGTTATATGCAAGTTAACATGTGATATGCTATGCAAGTTCACACCTTTGTATGACATAAGAATCATATGCAAGTTACCCCTTTGTGACATATGTGCTTCATGCAAGTTTGGGCTAAATGCTAGTTGGGTTTAATGTATGCTCATATATGCAAGTTGACACCTTTTAAACCCATGATAAAGTTATATGCTATGTTGGTTAAACCCATGGCATTTGTGATGAATCTTCCCCTTATTATGTCATGTTATGAGAACGAATTACGTGGGGAACGATGGGGTTAATATGCATGTTAATAAAATGGTGTGAAATGGGTATGCTTAAGCATAACATAAAGTGAATGGACATAATTGGGAATTTACCTATTAAGTTAGGTCTACCCATATTATGGAATTGGGAATTTACCTATTAAGTTAGGTCTACCCATATTATGGAATTGGGAATTTACCTATTGAGTTAGGTCTACCCATATTCTTGAAATTGGTAATTAATTAGGGATAATTAATACAAATTATGGGGGTGATTAATTAGGTTTAATTAATCGACTAAGACACGAGGTTGGACCCTTTTGTAGCATAAGACTGCCCGGAACCGACCGGCAAATCCAGCGGCTACAAATGATTGGCCCAATGTGAGAAGTCTTAGTCATAAACTAAATACGTGACAAGTGTAAAGACACGAGGTTAGACTCTGTTATGGTGTAAGGCTGCCCGGAACCAACCGGCATATCCAGCTGCCATAAAAGACAGTCTAATGTGAGAGGTCTTTACAAAGGTTACGATCTTAATTAATTAAGAAACACTTAACCAAATTAGCATGTAGGGGGGCATGAGGGGTTAAGTGGGTGCCTTGGGTGGCATGTAGTAACTAGTGGGGGTGCCTTGGGTGGCATGAGTAAACTAGTGGGTTGCCTTGGGTGGCAATAGAAAATACGATTAGAATACTTAACCAAAGTGGAACATGTAATTAAACATGATTAAAGGGTTAAGTAAGTGCCTTGGGTGGCATGTGGGAATCAAGTAAGTGCCTTGGGTGGCATGTGGAAATCTAGTGGGTGCCTTGAGTGGCAATTAAAATATGATTAAAAGACTTAACCAAAATTTATAACATGTAAGTGGACATGGTTAAAGGGTTAAGTGGGATTCACTAGAAATGACAAGCTTAGGTGGGTAGCTTGTGGGGGCCCATTTCAACCAATATCCCAAACGTATCTTTGTGGGCTCGACCCAAGTCGAGGACGGGACACGCATATTGGGCTTGACTGTAAGAGGCCAAAACGGGTTAGCGGTGGCAACGCAAGTCCAACGGGTTTCATATGCGTGTGTGGACCCGGGCTGGTAAGTAAGACGTTGTTGCATCGTGTAGGTATAAGTCGTGCACCGTTGATATTATCAGGTTGCCACTTTGGGGAATGATACACCCCACTGTGGGGCCAGCACGGGTATCTACGTTTGGGAGCCGATCGCTTGGGGAGTAGTGGGTACACCTAGTGGAGATAGGGGCAGACGGCACCTATGTAGTCAGCTAGGGGTACACGAAACTACTATTAAAAATTACTAAGTACACTTAGTGGGATCAACCTTTAAGTAGGAATTACCCTTGGGTGGGTAGAACTGGTGTGGTGTAGTGTAGGAATTACCCTTGGGTGGGTAGATCTGGGGTGGTGCAGTGTAGTAATTATCCTTGGATGGGTAAATGCGTCTTTTCGGTTATCTTAGTACATCCTGTGTTTAGTTGGCTACTTAATGTAGTCATTATCCCCAGAGGTACCGTACCTTGTTTATATCATACCCTAATTACTTTAATGATTGTATTGTTAAGGTTATAGGACTCGCTCAGACTTATGTCTGACCCCGTTGTTTTTTTATCTTTTTTCCCAACCCTCAGGTTTTCAGAGTGGGCCTAGCACTAGTGGGCTTTGATTAGACTGCTTTATCTATCTTTTGGAGCTTGGACCGTGGATGTAAAGCTCAGTTTATCTTTTCTATTATGGCTATTAAGTTATGTAGTGGGATTATGTACTTTTGTTTTATCAGGATGGATATTATGTACTTGACTCTTGTTTATGGTTTTGGTGTAACCAAACATGTTTTACTTTCCGCTGCAATGAAATTATGTTTTAAATTCTCAAGTATTACTTATATCTGTCTTGTTGTAATTTTTCTGTTCTATATTCACTTAAAATACTCCACCGATGTTATGGCATTCCCTTAGTGAGTGACCGTAGCGGGTGTGGGGTGTTACACGTGGTATCAGAGCTTAAGGTTACCAGAACAGATAAAATTTTTAGAAAAACTATTTTCTAAGAATATTTTTGAAAGGAGTATTTTCAAAAACATGTCTTTTAAGAGAAAAGTTTTTGAAAGAAAAGCATAATCCCCGATAGCCATATCTTTATCTTTCGAATTCTCCGTTTTGAATCTCTTCCTCTCTCGTTTTGAGTTTCCCCTCCGTGTATAGATGATCTTTCTAAGATAGATAAGAATGGAAAACCACTTTAAGGGACTTAGACGTTAGTCGGATTAGAAGTTGGTTCAAGAAGGAGGAGGACTGGTAGGTACCTATTGGATAGACGATGGGAGGAAGGCTCAAATAGTTGTTTGGTTAATGAAGGATGAAACCTCATTGGTGGGAGGTTACGAGTGGAGAATGGGAAGAAGAAGGCGAGTAGTTATCCTTTTGGGAGGAATAGGACACCTTATTAGGATTGTCCAAAGAGGCAAGGGCAAGGTACGGAATCTCCTGGAGGGTAGTTGTATTCCCTCACGGCTAGTGTACCAGATGGGGATAAGACCGTCTAGGTTGGAATTTGGATTTCTTTATTATCCGGTTCGAACTTTATTTGATTCTGACGCATCGAGTTCGTTTATCTCATCATTGTTAGTTGAGTCACTGCACTTAGACACCAGTTTAGTAGATGATCCCTTAGTTGTTTCAAACCCAATTGGGGCTCCATGATGTGTTTGGGTTTGAAAGTTTCTATACTTAGTGTTGAGTTTAGATGTGATGCTTTTTGGGCTTCACGGGCTATGGGTTAGTTTTGGGCATGGACTGGTTATCCAGTAGTGGTGTCGTTCTTGATTTTGAAGGGAGAGTTGTTAGGCTTATGACCCGCTTGGGTAACACTCTCGAGATCTCTTGTACTCCCATGGAATCTTTTATGCTAAGTTATCTAGAATCGCTTGACACGTCGGTCGAGAGTTTGCGATCTGTTAGAGTGGTCCGGGAATACTCGGATGTGTTTGAGGAGGTGAAGGGCTTACCTCCGGAGCGGGAGATTGACTTCCGAATATATCTGATAGACAATGCCAAACCAGTATCTTGGCCAGTGTGCCACATGGCTCCTCGTGAGAGGAGGGAACTCCATAAGCAAGTAGGCGATTTGCTTGAGAAGGGGTTCATAAGGCGAAGTATATCGGAGTGGGGTGCTCCAGTAGTTTTTGCCACGAAGGCGGATGGGTCCCTCAGACTTTGTGTAGGCTAAAGAGAACTAGATAAACTCACAAAGAAGAATAGACACCCATTGCCGAGGATTGATGATCTCTTTGATCAGTTGGTTGGCGCCTCAGTGTTTTCGTAGTTGGACTTAGCCACGGGGTTTCATCAGTTGAGAGTGGCTGAGGATAGTATAGAGAAGACTACATTTAGGACTCCGGATGGTTTTTATGAGTGGCTGGTGATGCCATTTGGTTTGACGAACGCCCCCGCATACTTTGTTGATTTGATGAGAAGGGTGTTCAGGGAGTACCTAAATAAGTTTGTGATGGTCTTTGTAAATGACATCTTGGTCTTTTCTAGGAGCGAAATGAGTTTTCGTGTGTGCTTAATAGGTTGAGCAAAGCCAGTTATGGGAAAAACGGTGGTTTTGGAGCGAGACTGGCAAGGACATCCAAAGTTGGTCAAAGGCTTAATTGTTTAGCCATTTTTACTAGTATCATCTCACGTAGGTCGTCTGAACTCGAAGGAGATATCCCTTGGGTGTTTGTCTGATATTGGTTTAGGCCTTTGGGGCTTGCACTTGGGGGATGTCAAGTTCGACTAGGATGGTCTGCGTGAGAGATGGACAGTTGTGATGATTTTGGATGGGGTAATATCCTGGTTTTCTCTAAAAGTGGAGAAGAGCATGCCCTACATCTTAGGGAAGTGTTGGAGACTCTTCGAGCGCATAGTCTTAGGACAGCAAAAGTGGATGGGATTCTTAGCATCCTATGAGTTTGAGATAGCGTATACCCATGGCAAGGGTAACGTGGTAGCGGACGCCTTAAGTAGAAAAAGGTTGTCCTTGAGTTCATTGTTCGTTGAACGACGGAGCTTAGAGTTTATTTCTATGTTTGACTTTAGACCTTCCGTTGACTTTGTACCCGGTTTGCTAGCCTCCTTGGAGGTTAGGCCTACTCTTTTGGGGCGGATTGGTGGAGCACAGCGAGACGACCCACAGTTGGTTGAGTTAGTAGAGAAGCTCATGAGGAGGGGAAGTCGTCCAGCCATTTGAGTAGGTACACCCTAGATGGTAAGGGGTGGTTGCGTAGAGACGGTAGACTTTGTTTACCGCAAGACGAGGGTTTGAGGAAGGCTATACTTGATGACGCACATCGTTCGAAGATGACCATTCATCCCGGTAGGGACAAGATGTACCAAGACATGAAGCGAGTTTTCTTTTGGGCCGGTATGAAGAAAGACGCGGCCGAGTATGTCGCTAGATGCTTGGTGTGCCAACAAGTAAAAGCGGAGCAAAAGAAACCCGGTGGGTTGCTTCACCCATTGGAAGTTCCGCTATGGAAGTGGGATAGTGTCTCGATGGATTTTGTCGATGGATTACCGAGATCAAGGAAGGGTAATACGGGAATTTGGGGTGTGGTAGACAGACTTACTAAGAGTGCCCATTTTATACCCGTGAAGAGTAAGAGGACTGCTGCAGAGCTAGCTTCAGTTTACATTCGAGGGATTGTTAGATTACATGGTGTACCTTCCAGTATAGTGAGCGATCGAGATCCTATCTTCACTAGCGAGTTTTGGAAGAGTTTGCAAGAGGCGGTAGGGACTCAGTTATGTTTGAGTACCGCATATCATCCTCAGACGGACGGCTAGACCGAGAGGGTGAATCGTATTTAAGAAGACCTTTTGAGGCTATGTATCTTGAATTTTGGAGGTACAGGGGAAGAGTATCTTCCATTGGTGGAGTTCGCGTATAATAACAGCTTTCAGTCTAGTATTGGCATGGCTCCTTTCGAAGCTCTTTATGGAAGGCCTTGTCGATCACCTACATGTTGGTAGGAATCTACGGATGAGATCTTGCTTGGGCCCGATATGGTTAGAAAGACTTCGGAAAAGATTGATTTGATTCGAAGAAGGATGAAAGCGGCGCAAGACAGACAGAAATCTTATGCGGACAAGAGGAAAGCAGAGCTTAAGTTTGATGTTGGGGACATGGTTTTATCAAGGTATCTCCGTTACGGAATGTGGTTCGCTTTGGATCTGTTGGAAAGTTAGCACCAAGGGTTGTTGGGCCGTTTCCTATTAAGGAAAGGATTGGACAGATGGCATATAGAGTGGAGTTGCCCGACAGGCTTAGTAGTGTACATGATGTATTCCATGTGTCACATTTGAGGAAGTGCCTACATGAGACCGCTGAGGTGGTAGAGCCGGGCTCGCTTAAAGAAGTAGAGATAGAGCGTGATGAGACAATTCGACGAGCTCCTACTCGCATCCTTGGGTCAGAGACTAGGAAGTTGAGGAATCGAGAGGTTCAACTAGTCAAAGGGCAATGGGGAGAAGATGAGAGAAACGCTACTTTAGAGACGGAAGAGAAGATGCGTTCATTATACCCATTCCTTTTTAGGATATGCCTTTTAATTTCTCCTTTATCGTTTGACTAGTACTTATCTTATCTATAGTATGTCCTCTCGTTAGTACATTTGACCTTTAGATAGGGTAAACCTATGGTTGAAACATGTGTTTGAGACATGTTATGATTGATGGATGCATGTGGATGCAAGTGTTTGCTAGTGGTTGCTCGTGGATGCATATACACACACTCTAGACACTAGATCGGCTCAGTCACTTCATATTGCATATTGCATATAATTGTGTGTAGGTAGCTAAATTGATGGATGTATAATGGTTGTGTTATCATATGGATGATGCATTTTGGTGAATGATTGTGCACTCATATAGATACAGTATGTGTCGATAGGGTTCTCTCGCATACATATTGGATGCATGGCACTATCATGGTTTGCATATGTTCAAACATTAGATAGGGAACATATACACACACTCTTTGCATATGCTCATACATCATTAGAAATTGTTTTAAGGACAATGGATGCCCGTGTTTGATGGATTGAGTAGATGGTTGTTTGGATGGTAGGATATGCATTCTCCTTAGCTTAGAGATTTCGGGGACGAAATCCTTTAAGGAGGGGAGAATGTAACACCCCGAATTTCAGTTAATACTAATATTCACTAATTACAGAATTAATAATCTCAGATGTGAGAATCAGGGGAAACGGGCTGCGTCATTGCGTTCGTCTCGGAAAAATACACGAAATAGAGTCCGAGTTTTCGAGAATCGGAGTCCGTATGGCCCAGTTATGGCCTAATGAAGTTTTCAGAAAATTCAAAGTTCAAAACAGATTTGAATTTCAAGTTCAAATTTCGAATTTCGGGCCTGGAAGGCTAAGGGGGAAATTTCCCGCCAGCCAACCAAGTCGACAGGCCTGTCGACTTGGCAGTCGACTTGGTAGGACCCAAGTCGATAGCCCTGTCGACTTGGCTGTCGACACATGCCAGCCGGGCAGTTTTGCCTGGTGCACCATTTTAGGGTTTGGGCTGTGTTTTGGGGCTGGTTTCTGGAAGCTTATGAAATCTGATGGCTCTAAATAGAATTAGGGTTAATCTAAGGGTTAGAAACACATCCTAATCCTATAAATAAGACCCTAAGCTGGCCCTAAATGATCATAATCCTATCCTCTAACTAAACTATGCCAAAATTTTCTATGATCATGACCTCCACTCAAAACCCTAGCCTCCATCCTCTTTCTAAACTATTTCTATGAAGGCTTTCATGTTCATACAAGCATTTTTAAGTTGTATGAGTGATCATTAGCTTGCATTCATCATCAAGTTGCAAGCTTTATTTTCAAGGCTAGAGTTTTTGGGTGATTTTTGGCAAGGGTTTGCTTATTGGAGTTTAGTGGTGAGTTTCTATAGCCTTAATAATCAATTGTTAAATTGATTATGATAGGATATGATAAGATATGGCTATGTTTGTGGATCAATGTGTTTATGCAAGTTTGGTATAGTGTATGTTGTGTGTTTTGCAAGTTTTATGCTATATGTTATGCAAGTTTAATGCTATGTTTTATGATGCTCATTATGCAAAACACTATGTTGAACATTGATTCATAGGTAACATGTTATGCAAGCTATATGTGAGATTATATGCAAGTTCATATGTAACATGTTATGCAAGCTATATGTGAGATTATATGCAAGTTCATATGTAACATGTAATGCAAGTTATGTGCATGATTATATGCAAGTTCATATGTAACATGTTATGCAAGTTATGTGTTTGGTTATATGCAAGTTATGTGCATGATTATATGCAAGTTCATATGTAACATGTTATGCAAGTTATGTGTTAGGTTATATGCAAGTTATGTGCATGATTATATGCAAGTTCATATGTAACATGTTATGCAAGTTATGTGTTTGGTTATATGCAAGTTAACATGTGATATGCTATGCAAGTTCACACCTTTGTATGACATAAGAATCATATGCAAGTTACCCCTTTGTGACATATGTGCTTCATGCAAGTTTGGGCTAAATGCTAGTTGGGTTTAATGTATGCTCATATATGCAAGCTGACACCTTTTAAACCCATGATAAAGTTATATGCTATGTTGGTTAAACCCATGGCATTTGTGATGAATCTTCCCCTTATTATGTCATGTTATGAGAACGAATTACGTGGGGAACGATGGGGTTAATATGCATGTTAATAAAATGGTGTGAAATGGGTATGCTTAAGCATAACATAAAGTGAATGGACATAATTGGGAATTTACCTATTAAGTTAGGTCTACCCATATTATGGAATTGGGAATTTACCTATTAAGTTAGGTCTACCCATATTATGGAATTGGGAATTTACCTATTGAGTTAGGTCTACCCATATTCTTGAAATTGGTAATTAATTAGGGATAATTAATACAAATTATGGGGGTGATTAATTAGGTGTAATTAATCGACTAAGACACGAGGTTGGACCCTCTTGTAGCATAAGACTGCCCGGAACCGACCGACAAATCCAGCGGCTACAAATGATTGGCCCAATGTGAGAAGTCTTAGTCATAAACTAAATACGTGACAAGTGTAAAGACACGAGGTTAGACTCTGTTATGGTGTAAGGCTGCCCGGAACCAACCGGCATATCCAGCTGCCATAAAAGACAGTCTAATGTGAGAGGTCTTTACAAAGGTTACGATCTTAATTAATTAAGAAACACTTAACCAAATTAGCATGTAGGGGGGCATGAGGGGTTAAGTGGGTGCCTTGGGTGGCATGTAGTAACTAGTGGGGGTGCCTTGGGTGGCATGAGGAAACTAGTGGGTTGCCTTGGGTGGCAATAGAAAATACGATTAGAATACTTAACCAAAGTGGAACATGTAATTAAACATGATTAAAGGGTTAAGTAAGTACCTTGGGTGGCATGTGGAAATCTAGTGGGTGCCTTGAGTGGCAATTAAAATATGATTAAAAGACTTAACCAAAATTTATAACATGTAAGTGGACATGGTTAAAGGGTTAAGTGGGATTCACTAGAAATGACAAGCTTAGGTGGGTAGCTTGTGGGGGCCCATTTCAACCAATATCCCAAACGTATCTTTGTGGGCTCGACCCAAGTCGAGGACGGGACACGCATATTGGGCTTGACTGTAAGAGGCCAAAACGGGTTAGCGGTGGCAACGCAAGTCCAACGGGTTTCATATGCGTGTGTGGACCCGGGCTGGTAAGTAAGACGTTGTTGCATCGTGTAGGTATAAGCCGTGCACCGTTGATATTATCAGGTTGCCACTTTGGGGAATGATACACCCCACTGTGGGGCCAGCACGGGTATCTACGTTAGGGAGCCGATCGCTTGGGGAGTAGTGGGTACACCTAGTGGAGATAGGGGCAGACGGCACCTATGTAGTCAGCTAGGGGTACACGAAACTACTATTAAAAATTACTAAGTACACTTAGTGGGATCAACCTTTAAGTAGGAATTACCCTTGGGTGGGTAGAACTGGTGTGGTGCAGTGTAGGAATTACCCTTGGGTGGGTAGATCTGGGGTGGTGCAGTGTAGTAATTATCCTTGGGTGGGTAAATGCATCTTTTCGGTTATCTTAGTACATCCTGTGTTTAGTTGGCTACTTAATGTAGTCATTATCCCCAGAGGTACCGTACCTTGTTTATATCATACCCTAATTACTTTAATGATTGTATTGTTAAGGTTATAGGACTCGCTCAGACTTATGTCTGACCCCGTTGTTTTTTTATCTTTTTTCCCAACCCTCAGGTTTTCAGAGTGGGCCTAGCACTAGTGGGCTTTGATCAGACTGCTTTATCTATCTTTTGGAGCTTGGACCGTGGATGTAAAGCTCAGTTTATCTTTTCTATTATGGCTATTAAGTTATGTAGTGGGATTATGTACTTTTGTTTTATCAGGATGGATATTATGTACTTGACTCTTGTTTATGGTTTTGGTGTAACCAAACATGTTTTACTTTCCGCTGCAATGAAATGATGTTTTAAATTCTCAAGTATTACTTATATCTGTCTTGTTGTAATTTTTCTGTTCTATATTCACTTAAAATACTCCACCGATGTTATGGCATTCCCTTAGTGAGTGACCGTAGCGGGTGTGGGGTGTTACAGGAATATTTAGAAGATGAATAGAAAATGGAAATCTGTTTTTAATAGATAAATAGAAAGGATTAATTTATAGATAACAGTTTATAAATTAAATTAAATATTTATCATTCGATAAAAGGAGTATATAAGTCTGAACTTATATAGAGAAGAGATATTGGTTTTTAACACCGATAGTTTTAAATAGAAGGGGTACACAACGCTTGTATAAGTGAAGTAACGTTATTAAAGAGAATATTTATAAAATGAAGAACCGTTACTAAAAGTAAATCTTTATAAATGAATAAACGTTATCCAATAGGAGTTATTCGAATAGGAGTAGTCGATTAGAGTTAGAAATAATCGATTAGAGTTAGAATAAATCGATTAGAGTAAGAATTAACCAGATAGAGTTAATTGAACATAGTTAATCGAATTAGGATTTAATTGAATGTTAGTTATTCAATTAAAGTTGATCGAATATAGTTATTGAGATAGAGTTAGTCAAACATAGTTACTCAAGATAAGTTGCCATTTCGTACGACTGCTAGCGTAATTCGCAAGACTGCAGATAGCTAGGGCGGTCGGATGTTTCCTGAGGGAATCAGGCGTAACCATTGTGATCGCTGCAATCTATAGTCAAGCGAATGCAGTTAAATCAAATATTAGTTACTCGAATAGAGTTAAAGGAGTTATCGAATATAGTTTATTCGAATAGAGTTAAAGGAGTTATCGAATATAGCTTATTCGGAAGGAGTTAAGTGAAAAGAGCTAATCAAATAGAGTTAATTGATAAGAGTAAATTGAATAGAGTAAATCGAATATAGTTTATTCGAAGAAAGGTTTTCGAATCTAGTTATTCGAAAGAGAGATTATCGAATATAGTTATTCGAAGGGAGGAGTTATCGAATAGGGATTTATTCAAAAGAGAGTTACGTAAGGAAGTTTGAAATATTGAGTATCAACATAAATAAGTTTTGAAAAGTTAATGTTTTTAGCACTTTTTTCTACCTTAGCAATTTCGAGGACGAAATTATTTTAAGTGGGGAAGATTTTAATGACCCGGATCCTTATGGGTTAATTTTTGAATATTTAATATTTAATTTAAATATTGGGTGGATAATATAAGTGGAATTTTATATTTGAGTTATCAATTTAATAATCAATTTCGATTTAATATCGAATAGATTAAATTATCGTAATACGAAGTAAAATAAATTCAAGTTTAAAACTGAATTAAAGTCAGTTCAAATAATCAATACGAAATTCAGTTGAGTTAGAATAATAATATTAAATTATTATTGAAAAATTTAAATGGTTTGAACTTTAAATTATATCAATTTAAATAAATATCTTCCACAGACGATCGAACTGGACTTCGTGACTTATCCCAGTGGATTCAGAATAGGGGTATTACCCTAGAATGGACAGTTGTTGGGTTCAGAAAGGAGTTCGGAGTCATAACGTATTTTAATTTAAGGATACCGGTTTAAAAACTAACTAAAACAAAATAATTTCCTTTTGTTTGTGGTCAGAAACAGAACACCCAAGAGAAAAAATATATGGCCAAACTTAAAAACACTTGTTCTCCTTAACTCCACAAATTTATAGGCCTTGCTGTTAAATTATAAACCGCACCCTCCTCGTTAAAATCAGGAACCAAAAACCGAATCCCCTCTTTCATTTATATCTCCACCAATTCGAAGTACTCAGGAAAACCGAACTCCCTCAAATCAAAATCGAGTACAAGTCTGCTCGTATGAGCTTGTATTTCATGCCACCGTGTTCGAAGCAAGGTGCAATTCAATTTGGGGATTTCTGATTTTGGGTCAACGCAGCTTTTGGGTGAATCGCGAGTACAGACATCATCGCGGAAACCTAGTTCGACATCAGTAGAGGCACGTGAGATTTTAGCGAAGGGATGAGGGTCGATGATTTGTTATTCAGGGATTGACGATGAGGTTTCAAGGGTATGGTATTGTTCAGGAAAGAAGGAGCGGACTGGAGCAAATGGTGATGTCGAAGAATGGGTTGCGTTTTTTCTTTTGTATGAGATGTTCAAAGGTAGTAGAGGAGGAAAAGCTACGGTCTTGTTTCTTCTGACTGAGCTACTGCATGAGTGTATGTTGGGAAGAAAGGGATATTAGTAAGATACTTAAGATGCAAACACCATCAGATTGTTGGACTCGTATCCTCAATAGCTTTGCGATGAACTGGATTGAAGTGTCTTGGAGTCAGTTGGATTTTTAAGTTCAGTTCAACCGATCAAATTAAATTCAAGTTTGGAATGGATCACAAATTAAAAATCAAAGTGTGTAAATCTCACCTTTTATTTAGAATTATTTTTATATAGTTAAAAATAATTGTCTGTGCTTGTTTGAATGTTGTCTGATTGTTTTAAATTATATATAGTTATTTAGGATTGGTTGACTATTATATACATATTGGGTTGATGGTTGGAATGGATTCCCGCAGTCTCATTAGCGGATGCCCGCAGTTTCATAGCGGATGATTTCCCTATGCGCCCCACAGATATATATTAGTGGATGACCTTCATACCGCGATATCCTGCCTCGAAGCAGGATGGGTATTACTATGTTGACTAACGTCTGTGGATGCAGGAAAAACAGGTTGGAGGAATCCAACAGGATTCCTCAAAAATATATTATCTGTTTGTTTATTTATTTGCATATATACTGTCATATATGATGTGTTAGAAAAATAAATAATTAGTTGCTTTGTGTGTTTAAATATCACTGGGGCCTAAGTGTTGATATTTAAAAATATCATGAAAAAGGATATTTGAGATTTAGAAAGAAAATTCTATTTTTCTAAAATAGAATTTGAAATTTGAATATATAAGATTCAAATAGAATAGAATTTGAAATTTCGAATAGAATAAAAATATTAACTTGTTTTGAATATATATAAAACAAGTATGGAATTTATAAACTTTGTTTATAAATCAAAATGTGTTGTTTATAAATCAAAATGCGGGATTTGAATTGAATTTATAAACTTTGTTTATAAATATATAGTGTGGGATTTTAGGTGAAGTTATAAACGTTGTTTATAAATAATGCATAGAATTGAATTTGGAATTTGAATAAAGAGAATTCAAATAGATTTGGATATAGAATTTGAATAAAGGAAATTCAAACATAGAATTTGAATAAAGAAATTGAAAAGGGATTTGAATATAGTATTCAAAAGGGACTTGAATATAGTATTCAAATGGATTTGAATATAGTATTCAAATGGAATTTAAACCATAGGATTTGAAGATAGTATTTCAAATGGAATTCAAACCATAGGATTTGAAGATAGTATTTCAAATGGAATTAAACCATAGGATTTGAATATCGAAAGTGAAATGAGATTGAATATAGAAAGTGAGAATGGAGTTAGAATATTTGGAATTCAAATAGAATTGAATGGAGTTTGAATATTTGGAATTTAAATAGAAATTCAAATGGAAATTGAATAAAGAAAGTGAAATAGACCAAAGAGCCAATTAATGAATTGAGTTAAACGATCAGGTATAGTTGAAATACATTGGACAGGTATAAATACAGGAGACAGGTTTGGAATAAAGTGTTAGAAGGTATATAAATAGATTGCTCGACAAAAGGTACGTATTTAATTCATATATGAGATTTTATGCGCCGTATCGGCTAGCCACTTGGCTTTTCTTTTTTTCTTTTGGGATTAATGAGGGCCATGGGAGGCTATTTGAAATATCCCGATACTCCCGGTACAAAGGAGGTTATGGCGAATTTTTCCAGGAATTTAAGGAGTTAGAATATTTTTAAGAAGTTTGATAACTAGAATCTATATATATCAATATATATAGAAGTTGATAAGGAAACGAATTTAGAAATAGAATAGTATAATCAAAA
Source organism: Allium sativum (assembly GCA_030737875.1). Classification (NCBI taxonomy): domain Eukaryota; kingdom Viridiplantae; phylum Streptophyta; class Magnoliopsida; order Asparagales; family Amaryllidaceae; genus Allium; species Allium sativum. The sequence goes on from CM060915.1 coordinate 385,987,681, forward strand.
AGGGAGACTAGGAATAAAATCTAGTAAGAATAGAAAGAGAAAGTGTATACGTGTTTAAAAGTGAATAAATAGTTGTATGGTATTGATTATTCGAGTAAGTAGTCGTATCTGTTTTGACGTTATAAATGTTATTCAGTCAAGGTCTGAGAGGTAGTATACCCCAACTTGATTGATTTCATTATTAACAAATAAATAGTAAGATTTCAGGCTCGAAGATCAATATTGGATAAGAGTTAGTTGAATATAGTATTTGGGTTGTCGTAACGATGTTTTACACAACATCTATTTTAACCCAAATAAGTGTAAGCTTGGAAATATAATAAATATTTCCAAAGTATAGAAATAAACGAGATCGGAAAAGAGATAAGTAATTGGAATATTTTCCAATTTTAACTATCATGTATTTTCTAAGTTTAGAAAATAAAGGAGGCGGTATATGGAAATGTTTTCCAAATAACGTAAAAGGCCAATATGGTTATTGAAAATATTTGGTTAACAAATATTGATAAAGAAATAGAGAAGTGATTTAATTAATGGAATATTAATTAAGGGCTCAGTGATTGTTTGATAATTGGATGAACACTTGTTTTCTTCGATAGTTAAATCATCGACTATCGAAACACTTGTTTTTATTCGATAGTTAAATCACAGACTATCGAAGTTTTGACCATCGTTGTCAATATGGAGAGACCGGTTGGATTATTATCCAAAGAACCACTCCACATTGGCAGTAGCGTTGCAAATCAGATTATATGAAGATAATCGAAGACGGAGTAGAGTGCAAGGACTTTTTCTATTAATAGAAATTGTGCCTTCGGCTCATCCTGTTCCTGGGTGACTCGTATGGATGAATGTCTGACAGAGTATTTCCAGAAAGGTCACGTACATTGATTTCTTCAACTGTACCAAGAGTGGAAGCGGAGAAGGAAACTTCTTTAGCTAACACATAATGTACTTTTGTAGATGTCAATTAGTGATTTTCGATGGATCTGACAATGTGGCATTCGAAGTGAATCTGATGCGATGATGAAGCGTAACCTCAAGCCCCATCAACCGGTAAATGACAGAAATCGGGCAGGCAACATGGCTATGTAGGTCGCACCTATTAGGGTGTATAATCACCTGATCTAGAGTTTCATTTACTTCTAAAAATCTATTGTCGATGCTGTCCCATTCGGGAAACGGTTGTTGATCCCAACCGTTGGTGATATACATTCGATACACTCAAGCCAAATGAGTGGTCGGTCATGTTTGGCTGAGTTGCAAGATGTTCTTGTTGAACTCGGTGTATTCTCCTCTAGAGATATACCAGCGGAAGGTGGTTCCATACCTTGTCATAGTTGGAAATCAAATACCCAATACGTGCTTGCGGTTTAAGATTGTATATTATTTATGTGGAACGTGAGATGCAAACGTTCCACTAGATTGTTATCTACCTGATTTAGATTATAATATCAAAAGAGTTTGATATAAAGATTATCGTTCCTTTCAAAAGGGATTTTGAATGTTAAATCAAGTGTTTGGATTCTCATAAGGGAAAAACCCGTTCCGTGTTATACGGCGTGGTCTTATGAGATATCATTTAGTTTCTGAAACTGTTTAAACTGTTTACTCATACCAGTCCCATGATTGACCCGGAGTTTATTTGTTTTGTTCTACCTAAACTCTTGGGTGCCTAAATTTGTACGGGCAGTCAAGTAGTTCAGGATTTTTCAGATATATCTAAAGGAGCTTGGAGCAGGAGGCTTCAACGTTATCTAGTTATAATGTTGTTCCGTTGTGTTGTAAGTGTTGTACTCTGAAAAGTGCATGTTATACAGTTAAGATTTTGTATTTCAAAGATATGATATATTATATTTTGTTCCGCTGCGATGTGAGATTCTGTGTTATTATATCTGTTCTTCTTCTACCTCTTTCTTCTAAAATTAAAAAATGTTTCGTATTTTCGTGATATTTGGGTTGGACGTATGATGTATATAGTCAACTCTGATGTTATGGATTTGCGGGTCATTACATATACTTTGTCATACATTCTTCCATACAGGTCGTTCTGAGACTGGACAAACCAAAGGTACTATTTTGTAAATCCATCTTAGGCAATTTCTACCTAGGATCGCCAGAACAGCCCTTGCATAAACTCCGTCTTCAATTATATTCATCATATTTGATTCGCAATGCTAATGCCCATACAGAGTGGTTTTCAAATAAAAAATATGATCCCGGTCTCTCCATATCGATAATGGAAATGGCCAAAAACTTTGATAATCGGTTATTTAACTATCAAAGGAAAACATGTGTATTAACAACGGTCGTATTTCCAAATGGAATCTTACCGAGCAAATCATCATTTCATTTCCCAATTTCCCATTTATCGTTTCCATATATTCATAAATTCCTTATTTTCTAAAATTAGAAAATATACATTATTAACTTTGGAAAATGTTTCCATTTCTGATTCACACATCAATATCTTCCCACCTCTATCAGTCTCTAACTATAAACTAGTAAGAGAACATCTTCCCAAGTATAAACCCCGAAGGCCGAAATCAACATCAGATCAATACCCAGACAGCTGTTCAACATAACTAATCTCCAGTCAGTTTCTAATTTCATTAACTCCAATTTAAATTCCTATTTCAAAACCCAGTTTCCTGTATAATATTTTCATTTGCAAAATAATTACTTTAATTCATTTTTCACATCGAATGTGGATAACATTTCTTTTATATAATCAATTCAGTTTGATTTCGTATTTAAAAACAATATCTCAAACCCAAATTCTATTTATATTTTTATTTGTAGAATTATTCATACAAATCTATATTTTTCTTCTAACACTTAATATCTTGTTCAAATTCCCTTTTTAAATACTAAGTTCAAATTCCATTTCAAATATCGGTGTTGAAAACGATTTTACTTCTCTATATAAATTCAGATTTTATATATCCAATTTATCCAATGATCAATATTTTACTTAAGTTATAAAAAATTATTTATAAATTAATCTTCTCCATTTATCTGTTAAAATAGATTTCTATTAAATATTTACTTTAAATCCATATCATATTACTCTCGTTTGCGAAGCACGAGTCTAAACCTTCCTAATGTGAAATTCTCTTTTTATAAAATTCTTTTCATTTTTATAATATTTGTTTTATAAACCCTTTTGATTTTATAATTATTGCCATTTATAAAACCCTTTTGATTTTATAATTATTTCCTATTATAATCTATGTATTTTATAAAATATTTCATTTTGAATATACGCTTTGAAAATTCCCTTTATACATCCCAGTATCACTTAAGGTATTTAAAATACCAAATAACAAGGATCAATATTATCCAAACACATATAATCATTAACAGATGATATATCACATCATATATACAGTATATGAAAAACAGTAACATAAATGTTGAGGAATCTAGTTGGATCCCTCCAACCCGTTTCCCTACATCCATAGATGTTGAACAATATAATTAACATCAATTTCATTTCAATATGAAATATTCTGATAAACAAAATTAATATTGGATTAATGATATATATATATATATATATTACTAATCTATAATTTTAACCAATTAATCAGTAGTTCATCCAAACAATCAACACACAACAATCAACCATCATTTATCAATTAAAAATACGCTATAAAAATATAAACTGGCAGAGTTAGTGAGTTTTACTCACATTGGACGATGTTCGTTAAATAACGATAACTGTCGGCTGATTCAGACAGACAATTTATTTCGCTATAAATTGTAACGAGCTCCAGTTCACTCTGAATCAGTTCTATGGTGTAGCCCTCGTCCATACGATCCCAACAGATCCGATTTCGTCAAATTATGTGCATGTATGCAATAAGTATGCTAATTACATGTTTAATTCATATTTAAATATTATTAACTAGTTCAATCAAATAAATAAGTTTACTTAATGTCGATATACCTTTAATCCGTCATTAGTTTATCCCTTAATCGCTATATTGGACTGAACGTGTCGTTGACTAGTGCATTCATCATGTTCGTCTTCCCAGTCCATCTCGAAACCTTACATCCCATCGCCAACATTTTATTTCTATTATTATTTTCTTCATGCAGGGCCCAAGCCCACCTTCACAATTTCAACCCACCTTCTTAAATTCTTCTTTTAACCAGCACATAATTCTTTCTTCATAATCTATATATAATCCACAAAAGGCCGAAGCCCAATTAATAACATACCCGCTTCCAACCTTTCTCTCCTTCCCATGTTGTTTACTCCTTTCAGACTTAAAATGATTCGATCAGAAGATAGAACACCCTAAGGACAAAATCTTGGCCTAGTAGTTAGTATGGAACCTCACTTGCAATCTGTTGAAGTGATTATGCGAATGTGGGGAGGCAACACTGTTCTCAATTTAAGGGCAGCACACCATTCCCAATCGGTGGATGAGGGATCTCCATAGTACAAAGGTATTTGTTACTAATACTATGCATAAGAGTCTATCCTACCCAAATCATAGCTTTCTTGTTTAACAAACAATGAATGTGAACACTAAAAGCTGCCTCATTCCAAATACTTAGATTAATCATACCTAACCTCTCCTTCCAGTATGAAAACACAGGCTCCAACATACATTTCTTCTTCCACCGTGGATCCTTCAGACCCGCTAATACAAATCCATGTGCATGCCCACTATGAAGGCCAGATCTTGTGTCCTTTTTCTTTTCTCTTGACATGAACCCGCATCATTCTGGAACTCCTCATATTTCATAATTTCCACCCTTCACAACGTACACAGTTGCCATGCGTGTGAATTACCATGGCCAAACTTCAGCATTTTTAACACGTCCATCTCTTTGTTAAAAATAAACCGTGAGTCCCAGTTTTGTATCTCACCAGTATTTCACTTTCACCACTCTTATCTCTCCGCAATATCGACGTCCCTCTTTGTTGCTGCACAGCATTACAGTACAAAGTGTTTTCATACAAAAAGAAAGCCCACCACATTCGCTCCTCACAATCATGCAAATCCACACAGTGCCTCACTTCTCTCCTCCTCACACATTCAAACTCACGTCGGTCATTACTTCTATCTCCCTTCACGCCAGGATACCCTCATTCTCACCTAAGCCTTCCATCCAACAAGTTTCGTGACTTCTTTTATCTTTGAGAAATAAAGAGTGGTTAATAAATTTTGTTACGAGGCTTGGAGTTTATTCTTTCGATTTTTATTGCGAGTAGAAACAGTTAGTTCGAAATGAAAAAATGAGGTGGCTTCTGTATTTGGTTTCCTGAAGCCAAAGATGATGTGATTGCTTGCGTTGTGTTTATATAAGCCATGTTACTTATATGTGAAGTAATATAGGGTTCAGTTGGTGTAGTCTAGTCATGTTCAGTTTTTAGGGTAGGTTTTGGATGTGGGAATACATTGTAGTTGCTGGGTTATTTAATATATATAGTAGGCATGCGCTAGAGGTACGATTCCTTATCAGTGAAGGTAAGAATTATATATATATTTTGTATTAAAAATGCTAGCATACACTGTTCTATAGAACTCGGTTTGATTACGAGCCTCTATGGACACAAATAAAAATACAGTTATGACGAGCAAAGTTCCACGGTCCTTGAAGTATAAAAAAATAGACAAGTTAATTTATTCTGTGGAACCCCAAAATGCTGATATAGGGTGCAAAATACTCCAGATAAAAAGTTGTTTATTTTTCAAATAAAAATTTCAGTAAAATTCTAAAAATTAAATTATAACTACGTCTAAGAAATCTCATCCAAATTCGAAACCGATATTTAATTAAAATTAAATATATCGTTATGGTTTATAAACGATTTCATAACAACTATTTGAAAATTTGATTTGGACCTAACTTACAATCCGTAAGCCGAAATCTCGATTTTTCCACTTCATTGGTAAAAATTTAGCTTCACAGATTCTAATGTTTCTTGTTTCATAGAAATCTGACTAATAACGGATCCTATACACTAAGTTGAAGTTAAAATCGTAATATTACGAACTGCAGTGACATTTCGAGCTTGAGTATAATTATATTATAATTATACGTTCAAATTTCGTTATTTAATTATATTCGTTAATATAATTTAATTCTAAACAAAATTAAATCTTATAAATAACCCAATTCACACAATATTGTGAGTTCTACTATTTCCGACTATTTCGGGATAAAATATATTCTTTTATTATTTATATTAATCAAATATTCAATATTATTTAATTAAACAACCATTTAAATCTCTAAATCACTATTTAAATAATTAAATAAATTAATTGTTATACCGTAAAAATATGGGACGTTACAACAATGAAGGTCTTGAGTATGATTCAACCAGTCACGTCATTATATATGATCCAGTTCTAGCAGTACTACCTGTAGCGGATATTCAGAAGCCGTAGATGATGGAGACTATCCCTGGCTTTAATCCCGAGGTTGTATCAATGTTATTCATGATGATCCTGGGTAGGTATTGCCTGATTTGCCACATCCAGAGTTAGTTGGGCCGGAGTGGGATGAGCATCAGATGGAGCGGGAGTTGAATATTATATTAGGAGGTTATGCACAGCCTGTAGTGCCGGAGGACTCACCGGTATGGGATCTCACGTTAGAGATTGTTGAGGAGGTGATCTTCGTTAAAAGGCAGAGTGTATTCAATATCTAAACTTGGATGACGTGGTTCTATTATGTGAGGATAGAGTTTATAATTATCCATGGTATGTTCATTCTGATATTTTAAATGTTTTCCGTTGTAAAGTTATAATGAGTATTATATTTGTTCTACTACGCTGTGAGATTCTGTTCTTCTCTTTTGTTCTGCTCCACTGTGTTTGCTCTGATGAACCCCGATGAATTGAGTTTGCGAGAATTGGTTTTGTGGTACCTAAACACCAAGGATGTGTTAATTATCTACTATCAAAGATTGGAAATTCGGTTTATCGTAGGACTTTCCTAGGAGGCTTACTTTATGGACTGGACTTATGGGGTTTACAATCGGTTCAAAGGGCGAGGGTCTTTGGGTCGTCACAATATATGTGTATAATGAATTTTTATTATAAAGTTATGTTTTATAAATATAACTAAGTTGTAAATAAAATATAAATATTGATGAAAATAAATATTTATGTGTCAAAATAATTTTAGTATGATTGTGCAAGTTGTTTAAGTCAAAGCATTGGGTTTTATATAAATTTTGTATCAATAATGTGAGTTTTGTACATAAAAGTGTAGAATGTGCGATTTGTTGTAAAATAAAAGTTTTGTGTCAAAATGAACAAATTTGTGTTTAAGAAAGTGTAAAAATGATTTAAATATGTTGTATAAATTTTTAATAAAATTAAACTATGTGTTTTTGTAACAAATCAGAAAAATTGACACCCGAATTTCAACACTAATACATCCTTTATATTCACGTGCCTAAACTTAAGTATCCAAAACCCAAAAAGTTAGAATAAAGAAGTTAGAGGGTGAGAAAGAAAAAAGAAAAAAGGGGTAAAATAGAAGAAGTATAAGAACACAAACACATAAGAATCAGTAAAGTTCAGAATCTCACAGCCGAATGAATAAAATATATAAAAACTCTTTACACAAGAGACAGACTGTACATATACATACATTAAACATCAAAGTACACAAAAATATTAATATATATAGTCATAACAATTTATCTTTACAATGTCTGATAAATACAACACGCACATCGGAAATAAATTAATACATTAATTAAATATGGGAATACGCCTCGACTCCAGCCCCTCTCCTATAGCTCCAAGCAAATCCAAAGCAAACCTGGAAAATATATGCGGTCTGACCCGATCACGTTTTAAGGGAAAGCAAAAACACCCAGATCGATCTGGAATACTTACAATGAGAAAAATCACATCACAAACAGCTTGCTTAATTTTAGAAATCCTTTAAAAGTATGGTCTCTCGTAAGACATGACCACACATAAACATGGCACGTGTTTTTCCCTTACGATAACCAGAACAATTTTATATCAAATCCAGTGATATTATAATAATGTCTATTAAACCATCTTAAATAAAATAGGAATATAGCCGAAAATCTTGCATCTTATGTTTCGACATAGTTGGTTTACATGTAAAATTGTAACGACCCGACATTTCGCCCAGTTTTTGCCGGTAATTAAACCAACTTAAACCGTTCATAAAGACGGATTGTTGGGGGTACTTACACATTTGCATAAAACAAAAAGAACTTTTCCATTATCATTACAATAACATTACATCAGAGTTACGAAAGATACATCAGCGTACATCGATTACACAGCGGAAGAGATACTAAACTCAGCAAAAGAATATGCATGCTCCAAGATATAATAGCTCCAACTAAACCGACATCCTCTATAACCAACTCCAAGACTAAATCTGTGAACCAAACTACAAGGCTGCCCGTGCAAATATTATGGGCACCCAGAGTTTAGGTGTGGGAACAATAAACTCCAGGCCAGTCATGGGACTGGTGTGAGAACTCAAAACATTTGGTTTTTAGGGTTTATTTTAAAGTTAGGTAATTCATCAGACCATGCAGCTAATGCGGAATGGGTTTACTCCATGTGAATACCAGTGCATAGAAATTCACAATGACTTTTTGAAAAATGAAACTAACATAAGGTCTCGCGGTGCACACAATGTAAACGCACACATGGGCGAGTTTTCTCCTTATGCAGTCAAAAATACTTGATACGTGAAAATCCTCTTTCAATACTATAATATAGTGCGAAAACAATTTCGAAGGTAAATGTATCAATCCTAGCCAGCATAGGTACCATATACTATACTGACGTATGGTATACAATCAAAATCGTACGGGCTCGTAGAGGAGACTGGGTTTCCAACAATAACCAGACAAAGGAACTTTCTTCCGAACCGAATTATGAAAACCTCTAGAGGGATGTCTGAGGATCAACGGTGATGCTCCTCATGCCAACACAAGGCCGGGTTACCCCTTAACTGGGTAACTTAGAGTACGCCTGAGTATGTAATCTCCCGGTCGTTACCGACCTTTCCGAACTTGCGCCAACAACAACCACAAAAGTAGATGCTTTTACCACATAGGTTAATACCTGGGCTCCATACCATAGTACACCTTTTATCTAAAAGGAGACAACACCACATAACCCTGCTGCATTTCTTCCTATTTTGGCCATTTACCGGGGTGTGAGGCTTGCCGAGGTCTCGATATACACAAAGCTACGCTTAAATAAGCCATGCTTTGATCATCCATAGCTCATCACATAACTAAGTATGCCACATTGTCCATTTACAACGCATCACTGATTTCTATCGATATATATCCTCTAAGCTCATACGTCTTAGAGAATGGTGTTAAGCAAGAGAATAAATTCTCCGCCACCAAATAGATATATATTTAACGGAGATCAGTGCTATGCAATCAGTTACAATTTCAAACACACAATCCATAAATGTCCGTTCTGGGTCTGAACGAAATAGCAATCCGAAATTTCCTCACATACGTTTGGGCTTCTTGCCACTTAGCTGATATAAAATCCATCTGCAAATGGAAGCTACCCATTTGAGACATTCAGCAAGTCGTCCTTATGATATGAAGGGTCCCGGTCTTCGGTGTCTTCAATTGCTCCACAACATCGTATTATTACTTGGAATGGTTTTCGGACGTACATCTGATCCCGGTCTTCCCAAATAATAAGCGTAATTTTTAAAACACAATTACGGAACACATAGGCTTTCAACCAAATCTCCTTCCATCTTAGATTTTGTTAAATTAAATTTCTTTAAACCCATTCTCAAAATTATCTTTAACAAAATCCATATTTAACCTTTCTCTCTTACAACACATTCCTTAAATCAAAGATAATTTAGCCTCAAATCCTTAATTAATTTTCTATTTGATAACTCGTTATCAAAACCCAGTTGCCTTTGAAAATCCTTTAGTCAATATTTCAACCATAGTTTCCAATTAGATCGATTTTCCAACATTCGACTCTTTAATCTTAACTAAAGATTATAATTGGTTCCCAATTTCTTATTTTTAATTTTCTCAAATCAAAGATTTGATTAAATCCCAATTTACGATATGAATTTCCACAACTCAATCTCATTGGGTTTCAAGAATGATATTGTTGAAGATATGATTCACGACAAAACCCAAATCAATCGATATTGAATATAAGTTACATAGAAATTGTATCTGATATCAATTCTCATAGTCAACGAATACTATAAGTGGAATAACGATATAATAATATCTTTAAATTCCTCAAATATTATACGTTTACACCAAGGATTTTCATATCAAATATCCGAAGATTATTTCTATCCAACTTATCCCAATCAAATTTGGAAACCCATATCTTACTTAAAAGATTTATCCAACTCTTTGACATTAGATCCGGATAGAAATACCATCAACTTATACTTAATATTAATCTTTATATCCAACTCACACTATAAGCAGAATAACGATGAACTACCTTTTAAATTCCTCAAATAGTAAGAGTCGTCATCTATCGAATTAATATCAAACATCCGAAGATTTATCTCCAACCATATCTAATTATTTAAAATTGAAACTCCTTATTAATATCAATTTAAATTCCATATAAAATATTTCTAGTACTTTTAAAACTTTGAGAACATTCCACAAATCATTACTTATAGTTCGGAAAACAGTTTACGATTTAAAACTTCAAAATAGATTGTTTTCGACGGAAGCGTTACAATAGCATTTCAAAAGTGTTACAAAAGCATTACAAAACAGTTATCTTAACTATTTTGATCAAAATATCGTTTATCTTAGCCAAAACTTAAACTTTACAATTCAAAACACCTTTTCATTGTTTATAATGATTTTACAATTTTTTTCCATATTTTTAAAACATTTAAAAATTGCTGTTTATAGTTATGGTCAACAATTAATCTTACATCGACCTTTTCCAAAATGATTTCAAACATAACTTGGAAATTATCACTCGAATTTAAAATATGCTTTTACTCATTTGAAATTTCTTGTTAATGGGAATCAAATGTTTTTCATTTTATGGAAATTCGACTTAGATTGCAAAAGTTATAAGCGTTTAAAGTTTGCATCTAAAATACGTAAATTGTCGTTATGCAACAAGCTATATTTTGATCATAATAACCATTATTCTACGATACTTCAAAATATCTTAGAAAACCATTATATTCTTATATAGCCCTTTTAAAATCATTTAAATTTACTTTCCAAATTATTTTGGATCTAAAATTCAACTTTTATTTTTTTACTTAATAAATCAAATTCCAATTCATTTCTAAACTCAAACAACTTCAAATTAACCATTTCATTCGTAAAATCATTTAGGGATAGCCAGGGAGAGCAAGAAACTTTATTTCCAAACCCAAGCCTAGACACTATCCTCTCTGTCATCCTAGGTTGTTACGGTATTTATTTATTCATTTAAAGGACTTTATCAATATATATGAATTCATACATATGGTCTTTCCAAATTATTAACCTTCAAATTCAATAATGATATTGCTTCTAATTACGAAGGAGATTTGTCGATCACCAATGTGATACCATAATTGTTGCGTCATAGTTTGTGCAAAACAACATCAACAAGCATTTAAACGTCCATAGCAACCATCATCAACATAATTAAATAAATCATAATTGTGCACAAGCGTTATAACACTAACGCTTAATAGTGTGTGTGGTCTAAATTACGCATCCATCATCCATCACAACAAACATCAGTCATCATTAACCACTAATAATTCATCACTATATTTAAATTAGTCTAACTACTAATTAAATATATAAACCATGGTTAAAGAGTTCTCACCAAACAGCTTTCCAAATTTCCTGGTAGGCGATCCTAGCTGAGCGAACCGTCGGATAGTATTTCGGCGCAACGTCTTCTTCACCAAAATATATATATTAATCTCTCTTTCTCTCTATCATAAGAGGAGGAGGAGGATGACAAAATTTTGCAAGGTGGTGGTGGAAAAGAGGAAGACTTATGCCATAGAAACCGTGGCCATAAGCTTAAGTAGAAGGAGGAAGATAGGAAAAATGAAAATCGATGATAAAAAGTGAAGTAAAGAGCTCCTTATATAGGAAAGGAGCAGTAAGGAGGTAAAGACACATAAGGGGACAAGTGGAAACCATGCATGAAAGCATACACGCAAAATTACAATTGTCCGTACACTTGTCTTAAGAATAGAAGGTGAACTTTTGATAGCATTTTCCCTTAAATGCTATGAAAACTAAGGGCAACACTTAATTCTAACGCTACTGATTCATGTTATGGTTTGACTAATCCGGTCGAACGAAAAATAGTGTTAATAAATCCAAACTTATAAATATTCATTCTCATTTATAATTCAAGTAAAATCTATCATATAACTTATCAAAATTATTAAATATTCTAAACCATATATATTTATGTCAAATTCAAATTGAATAATAAAAATTCAATTTTAAATTGGTTAAAAATTATGGATCGTTACATTCAACCCCCCTTAAAACTTTTCGTCTTCGAAAAGGAAAGGGAATCACAATTACACATTCGACATATTGTTGATTTTCAGACACAAGATTAAAATTCTTAATACAAAAGCTGTGACGGACCGCCTCGCACCAGCCGACATTTCCAATGAAAGTGCGTTGTGCCAATGTCCAACGAACACGGGACAGTCATCAAAGAAAGGAAAGAAGGGAATTTGAACTAACAAGGAACCTGTAGAATGTCTCACAGCGCGTGGAATAAAATATAATAATAACATATTTGACATAAAACAGGTGAGACAGTGCATAAGCTGAAAACTAAAGCATCATAGCAGCGGAAAATCCAAAATACATCTTACGTTCCACATCACCATTATTACTACTTTTCAAACTGTCTCTAAAGCAAAATAAGAAAGGTACACTACTAATGCCCAAAGTAGTGACCAGCAACGACACAGGGAGAATATCTATATATATCATACATGGAAGCTTCCTGCTCGTCTCCGGTACAACTACTCGTGCATACCACCTAACCTGTCTCTAGTCTGCCCGTTAAAGAGCACCCAGAGTAATAAGAAGAGACATAAAACTCTAGGTCAGACAAAAGTCTGGTATGAGCGATAAGCAGCAAAAACAGAACAATAACAGGTATACTAAACCATACCTGAACCTGCAACCAAAGAGTTAGCACAACAGGATGTACAATACTCTAAGGCGACACTAACATATGGTGTAAAGATAACGGGGGAGGGGTATACATGTCATAGTGATGGCAAACAATTAAGCATAGCAACCATCCTCACATCTCTCACTCAGTGCGTAAAGCATACGATATCCACTACTTCGACCACCCAAATCCTTTGCTATGATCACTCTGCCCCATGGAGTCATGGAAACTCCACTGCACTGATCCATAGCCACTAGTCCTTGCTATGTCCACTCTGCCCCTTGAAGTCATGACGACTCCACTGCACTGGCTTATAGCCTTGCTACGATCACTCTGCCCCATGGAGTAAACCCCACTGCACTGATCCGTAGCCTAACAATCGTCTCTCAGTGGTGAATCAAAGCAATGGACGTCGACAACTCCTTAGCACACGTTCTGCAGCAAAGTCCAAACGTGAAGTTCAGTCATTGTTTCCCATCTGGACCCTGAGTTAAAACCTCCCATTTGGACTACCTTGGCATCTCGGGTTTTGGTCTCCTCCGGATCGGTTCGGTCCTTCAGTCATCATTAGTTCGGTTCAGCCATCCTGGTTCAGTTCGTGATCACCTGCCTGGGATCAGATTGCTTCATATGGGTCGGGTCGTGTTGACCCCAATGGTTCAGGTCGGGCTTCCCCACTTGGGTTGGCCCATATGCATCTTCTTCTGGTGGTTCGGTTCAGAGTAGTTCCCTGGTTCTAATCATGAGCTTCTGTTTGGTTCGGGGCTTCCGGTCCTTGGTTGGCACTCCGGTTCGGGTCGTTGCATGTAGGCCACGAGTGGATCAATTCATGGTCGCCGTCCATGAGAGGGTCGGTTCGGAGAACTCCAGATGCAGGCGGGTAGGGTTGTGGGATGCTTCACAAGCGGGTTGGTTCGTGCCCTCCTCCACCGATCCGATCCGGTTCAGGTCAAATTCCTGCAACTGTTTTACGCCATACAACGGCATTTTCGACCACTCTAACTTTTCTAATCAACCACAAAGCATACCATACTGTCATAGCAACATATAGAATTGACCACAAACACCGAAACAACAATCTGATATGTCAAAATGGATCAAACATACCCAAAACCCATATTTTCCCCTTAAGCATGTTTAAGCAAATCTAATGATAAGGTTAGAAAAACTTAACCAAACTAACCCAAACTTCTAACATAGGTTTAAAATAATATTAAAAAATTTCTAAACATTTTTCCAGATTTTTAACATGCATGATTTCGTTAGTTAACACTAATCACCCTAATTAACTGTAATTAGTGTAAAAACAATGCTATTCACTCACGTTGGCCACAAACTAACTATAGATCTAAAATATTATCTATTTTGGGTCGAATTCTAATGCAGCACAGCAGCTCCAACTCTGATTTGGTGTTATTTCCCCTTGATTTGACGTAGCTTAGGCTAAAACTTGATTAAATGGTGATTAGAAGGTGATTTGGGTGTTGGAGGCCATTGTTAGGGTTAGGAAAATGTTTTAGGCTGCTGAAAAATGAAATAAAAATTGTTTTCCTACTGTTCTCAGCCTCCTCATAACCCTAATCCCGAAATGGGTTATGGGCCCTCTTGCTAATCACCCTAATTAGGCCCGGTTAAGCTGTTTTTCACCTTCTAAACCATGTTTCAGCCATATCTACTAAACGGTGAGTCCGTTTGGCTAATGTGACCACTCTACGGAAAGGTAGACCATCATCCGGATCTAATGGAAGTGGTTTCAGGTCAAACTCCATACCAATCAAAAGTTATGGCCGAAACAAGATCAGCTAGGGGCAAAACGGTCATTTAAAAATCGGCAAAAATCATGAACATAGGAAATGACCCCAATAGTTGTCTCCCAAAGTTACATGGCTATACGACTTTGCATGAGAAAGAAATAAATATTCTACGATCCCCTGATGCGTAGAATGCGGGTCGTTACATTCTCCCCCCCTTAAGAAATTTCGCCCCCGAAATTCTTTAACTAAGAAACAAGTAAAGGATCCTGTATGCCTACCAACCATTCACAACAATCAAACATACAAAACAACAAACAAGTTTATCCTAGCATGCAGAAAACTAAATTGCAATTAAAATCTTACCAGGCAAAGAGTTCTAAATACGTCTTCCTAATGCTCTCCTTTGTCTCCCAAGTACAGTCATTCTCATTCTCGCCCCACTGAACTTTGACTAGATCCACCGCTTTCCATTGAATTTGCTTCGTATCGTGCTCGACAATACGAATCGGCTTGCGGTTCCCAACTGTCTCGGGTTCTACTTCGATATCATCCAACTGATCAGGTGAAATAGTCATCTCGGGGTCGTGCACGAATTTCCTTAACATGGAAACATGAAATACGTTATGAACTCTTGCCATCTTCTCCGGTAATTCAACTTTATATGCCAAATTCCCAACTTCCTCAAGGATTAGGAATGGAACAACAAATATTGGCGCCAGTTTTCCTCTCCTTCCAAATCGAATAACATTCTTTAATGGAGAAATCTTGACAAACATCAAGTCGCCCATCGAGAATTTTAAATCTCTTCTCCTCTTATCAGCATAACTCTTCTGCCTATCTTGGGCAGCCTTCATTCATTTTCGGATAACCTTGATCTTATCTGAGGTTTCTCTTATCACATCTGGCCCAAGCACAAATTTCTCACCGGTTTCTAACCAACATGACGATGAGTTGCACGGTCTTCCGTACAAAGCTTCATATGGAGCCATACCAATACTGGACTGATAACTATTATTATATGCAAACTCTACTAGATGCAAATGGTCATCCCATGATCCACCAAAATCCAATATGCAAGCTTTCAAGAGATCTTCTAATATTCGATTCACCCTCTCTGTCTTACCGTTGGTTTGAGGATGGCATGCGGTACAGAGATATAATTCTGACCCTAGAGCCTCTTGTAAGCTATTCCAGAACCCACTAGTAAACAACGGGTCTCGGTCGCTCACAATGCTTTTAGGTACTCCGTGAAATCTCACTACCCACTTCATATATAGTTCCGCTAACTTAGTTGCCTTTCTATTCGACTCGATAGGTAAAACCTTGCACTCTTGGTCAATGGTCCACAATCACCTAAATGCTATCATGGCCCGATCTAGTTCTTGGTAACCCATCAATGAAATCCATTGAGACTTGTTCCCATTTCCATTCTGGAATTTCTAATGGTTGCAACAAATCACTAGGCTTCTTTTGCTCAGCTTTAACTAGCTGGCAATTCATGCATTTGGATATAAACTTCCCAACATCTCTTTTCATCCCTTCCCAGTAGTAGGTCTGCCTCATAACTCGAAACATTTTGTTACCACCGGGATGGATGGTCAGTTTCGAGTGATGACATTCTCTAAACACTTCATCCCTCAATCCATTGACATTGGGCACAACTAGTCTTCCATTCTTTCTAAGCCATCCATCTCGATCAAGCCCATACTTGTTCATCTCTTCGTCGATACCCATCTCTAACTGGGAGATGATTTCCAATAGGTTAGGATCGTCTCTCCGACTGGAACCAATCCGCTCAATAAAAGTGGGTCTGATCGTCAAACTTGCTAATACTTCTGGATCCAATTCGCACTTTGGTCTGAAATCATACCTAGTGATGTACTCCAGTTGCTTCCATTCTAGAAACATAGCCCCTAAACTGGCATGTCTTCTACTCAATGCATCAGCTACCGTATTGCCTTTTCCTGGTGTATATGCGATATCGAAATCGTAGGAAGCCAAGAATTCTAACCGTGTTTGCCGTCGGAGATTTAGATCCTTCTGAGAGAAAAGATACTTTAACGATTTATGATCGGTAAAAAACTAGAATCTTTCCCCAAGAGATAATGTCTCCACATCTTCAATGCGAACACGATCGCTGCCAATTCCAAATCATGGGTAGGATATCTCTTCTCATGCAGTTTCAGTTGCCGACTAGCATAAGCTACAACCCTACCTCCTTGCATCAATACAGCACCTAGTCCGCTACCACAGGCATCTGTGTATACCGTCATCTCTTCATTCTCTTTAGGAATGACTAACACTAGTGCACATGTCAACTTTTCCTTTAGACTCTTAAATGCATTCTCGCACTTTTCGTCCCAAACAAAAGTTTGTTTTTTCTTGGTCAACTGAGTCAACGGTGCCACTATCTTGGAGAAGTCTTGGATAAACTTACGACAATATCCAGCCAATCCCAAGAAACTTCTTACGTCTGTTCCATTCTTGGGCGTAGACCAATCTTGTACCGTAGCCACTTTCGCAGGGTCCACGACAATACCATTCTCTGAAACAACATGGTCCAAGAATCTCACTTCCCTCCTCCAGAAGTGACACTTAGAAAAATTTGCTTTCAATTGGTGTTTTTTCAACACCTCCATCACTATCTTCAAATGTTCCTTGTGTTCTTCCTCTGTTCTCGAGTAGACAAAAACTTATTCAATTGATCTCGGAATACTCTATTCATAAGATCCACAAAATATGCTGGTGCATTGGTCAACCCGAATGGCATGACCAACCACTCATAGAATCCAGACGGAATCCGAAAGGCCGTTTTAGCTATACTCTCAGCTTCCACCCTAAGATGATGAAAACCGGTCGCGAGATCCAACTGGGAGAACACTCTTGCGCCACTCAACTGATCAAACAAATCATCTATCCGCGGTAGAGCATACTTATTCTTCCTCGTCACCTTATTCAACTCGCGGTAGTCCACACACAATCGAAGGGAACCATCTGCCTTGGTGGCAAACACAACTGGTGCTCCCTAATTGGAGACACTTCTTCGGATAAATCCCTTCTTCAAAAGATCGCTTACTTGCACCCAAGCTCTCGCTGCTCCCTTGGCGCCATACGACGAAGTGGCATCACTATAGGCCTGACATCTTTCATAAATCAGTACGAAACTCAATCTCTCGGTGTGGTGGAAGTTCGGTCACTTCCTCGAAGACGCCCGGATACTGGCCAGCCACGGGCACATCTGACACCTCATCATGCGAGATGTCGAGGAAATTTAGAAAACTAGCCATTACCCCATCACTAAGTAGACCACCAAACACTACCCTCCGCCATCATCCGCTCTAACTGACACCAAAAAGCCCTCACAGTCTACCACCACCCCGTACCTTTGGAGCCAATCGATTCCTAAAATAATGCCAAACCCAGTAAAGCTCAAAACAAAGCAATCACAAACAAACATGCATCCATGACTCGATAAGAGCACATTACGACAAATCATGCTAAGGCTAGTTGAACTACCAGTCGGGTTCGTCACCGCTAAAGGTCTATCGACTATCTCGGGTTCCAATCCCAACCTATCTACCTGGTCACTAGATATGAAGGAACGTGAAGCCCCAGTATCAATCAATACTCGAACAGGAACATCATAAATAGAAAGCATACCTTGAATGACGACATTCTTTCCTTTCTCCGCCGCAGTTGGGGCATTCGACGAAGAAGGAACAACATTGATAGCATATGCTTTCACAATTTGCTTCTCTTTAAGGGGTTATGGACATTTATCCTTGTGATGTCCCACTTGGCCACAGTTGAAGCACTTCCTATCCGCTAGCTTCGCTCGACATTCTTTAGCATAATGGCCCTTCTTGCCACAGCTAAAGCACTCCACATCTTTCTTATTCGTTTTCTTCTGGCCATCCTTGGTTTGATTCTGCTTTCTCTTATTCTGAGAACCATTCTTGCCTCCACCGCTTGCTTGCGGTTTTGGCTCCTCTACAGATGCAACCTCGGTCTTTGACTTAGGGTATAGACTCTCTGATCTCAAAGCATTCCCCACACTCGATTCAAATGTCTCATCGATATGGTTTATAAGCCTTTCCCCCAAGTACTGATCTAAGCCTGTTATGAACTTCTCATTCTTCTTCTCGGGAGTGTCGATAAGAGATAATCCATACTTCGATAAAGTATCGAACTCAACAATATACTCCGAGACTGCCCTACCATTCTGCTTAAGCTCCAGAAATTTCCTAAACAATTCTGACATCTAGGCAGTTAGGATGAACTTATCACTAAAGCGGGTCCTGAACTGATCCCAAGTAACTTGATCCTTAGGGGTAGCTGCCTTAATAGCATTCCACTAATTCATTGCCCGTCCTTGCAGCTGACGGGATGCTAGCTTCCTCTTCATCGCATCCTCAATACCCAAGTCTTCGAAGATACGCTCACAGCTATCCAACCAATCCTAAACTTCTATAGTCGATTCCGTTTCGTGGAACGGCTTTCCACCAAGACTAGTGTAATCCTTGCATAGCTTGGCGAAATCGGCTCTAGGCGCCTGCACCGCTGCACCACCACCATTTGCAGCATTGGGAACTGTTCCTTGCACATTTCTAAGCATCTCTCTCATGAAGTCAGTGAATATCGTCCTCATATCAGGAGCATTCCCATTATTATCTCCTCTACCAGTACCCCTAGTATATCGGCTCATCGTTCAATCTGTAAGGAGAAAACGATTAACCATCTCTTCAGTGGTGCCAGTGCAGTGCGACTTCATCCTTAAATATACTAATAGTATATATATATATAGCTTTTGAAAACCAAAATATCACAAATACGTACTCTCATATACGTACTATCTCTCTTTGGTGTCTTCCCTAGGTTAACTACGCAACCTAGAGCTCTGATACCAAATGTGACGGCCCGCCCTGCACCAGCCGACATTTCCAATGAAAGTGCGTTGTGCCAATGTCCAACCAACACGGGATGGTCGTAAAAGAAAGGAAAGAAGGGAATTTGATCTAACAAGGAACCTGTAGAATGTCTCACAACGTATGGAATAAAATATAATAATAACATATTTAACATAAAACAGGTGAGATAGTGCATAAGCTGAAAACTAAACCATCATAGCAGCGGAAAATCCAAAATACAGCTTATGTTCAACATAATCATTATAGCAACTTTTCAAACTGTCTCTAAAGCAAAATTAGAAAGGTACACTACTAATGCCCAAAGTAGTGACCAGCAGCGACACAGGGAGAATATCTATATATATCATATGTGGAAGCCTCCCGCTCATCTCCGGTACAGCTACTCGTGCATACCACCTAACCTGTCTCTAGTCTGTCCGTTTAAGAGCACCCAGAGTAATAAGAAGAGACATAAAACTCTGGGTCAGACAATAGTCTGGTATGAGCGATAAGCAGAATTAACAGAACAATAACATGTATACTAAACCATACCTGAACTTGGACCTGCAACCAAAGAGTTAGCACAACAGGATGTACAATACTCTAAGGTGACACTACATATGGTGTAAAGATAATGGGGGAGGGGTATACATGTCATAGTGATGGAAAACAATTAAGCATAGCAACCATCCTCACATCTCTCACTCAGTGCGTAAAGCATACGATATCCACTACTTTGACCACCCAAATCCTTTGCTATGATCACTCTGCCCCATGGAGTCATGGCGACTCCACTGCACTGATCCATAGCCACTAGTCCTTGCTATGTACACTCTACCCCATGAAGTCATGATGACTCCACTGCACTGGCTCATAGCCTTGCTACGATCACTCTGCCCCCATAGAGTAATAGCTACCCCACAGCACTGATCCGTAGCCTAACAATCGTCTCTCGGTGTTGAATCAAAGCTATGGACGTCGACAACTCCTTAGCACACGTCCTGCAGCAAAGTCCAATCGTGAAGTTCACTCATTGGTTCCCATCTGGATCCTGAGTTACAACCTCCCATTTGGACTACCTTTGCATCTCGGGTTTTGGTCTCCTCCGGATCGGCTCGGTCCTTTAATCATCATCGGTTCGGTTCGGCCATCCTGGTTCAGTTCGTGATCACCTGCTTCGGATCGGATTGCTTCATACGGTTCGGGTTGTGTTGACCTCATTGGTTCGGTCGGACCTCTCCACTTGGGTTAGCCCATATTCTTCTTCTTCTGGTGGTTCGGTTCGGGGTAGTTCCTTGGTTCTAATCATGAGCTTCTGTTTGGTTCGGGGCTTATGGTCGTTGGTTGGCACTTCAGTTCGGGTCGTTGCATGTAGGCCACGAGTGGATCAATTCATGGTCGTCGTCAACGAGCGGGTCGGTTCGGAGAACTCCAGATGCAGGCGGGTCGGGTTATGGGATGCTCCACAAGCGGGTTGGTTCGTGCCCTCCTCCACCGATCCGATCCGGTTCGGGTCAAATTCCTGCAACTTTTCCAATGACTGTTTTACGCCATACAAAGGCGTTTTCGACCACTCTAACTTTTCTAATCAACCACAAAACATACCATACAGTCATAGCAACATATAAAATTGACCACAAACACCAAAACAACAATTTGATATGTCTAAACGGATCAAACATACCCAAAACCCATATTTTCCCCTTAAGCATGTTTAAGCAAATCGAATAATAGGGTTAGCAAAACTTAACCAAATTAACCCAAACTTCTAACAGAGGCTTAAAATAATATTTAAGAATTTCTAAACATTTTTCCAGATTTTTAATATGCATAATTTCGTTAATTAACACTAATAACCTTAATTAACTGTAATTAGTGTAAAAACAATGCTAATCACTTACCTTGGCCACAAACAAACTATAGATCTGAAATATTATCTATTTTGGGTCGAATTCTAATGCAACACAGCAACTCCAACTCTGATTTGGTATTATTTCCCCTTGATTTGACGTATCTTTGGCTAAAACTTGATTAAATGGTGATTAGAAGGTGATTTGGGTGTTGGAGGCCATTGTTAGGGTTAGGGAAATGTTTTAGGCGGGTGAAAAATGAAATAAAAATCGTTTTCCTACTGTTCCCAGCCTTCCCATAACCCTAATCCCGAAATGGGTTATGGGCCCTCTTGCTAATCACCTAATTAGGCCCGGTTAAGTTGTTTTTCACCTTCTAAACCTTGTTTCAGCCATATCTCCTAAACGGTGAGTTTGTTTGGCTAATGTGACCACTCTACGGAAAGGTTGACTATCATGCGGATCTAATGGAAGTGGTCTCAGGTCAAAACTACTTCCCAATCAAAAGTTATGGATGAAACAAGATCAGATAGGGGCAAAACGATCATTTAAAAATTGGAAAAAATCATGAACATGGGAAATGACCCCAGTAGTCGTCTCCCAAAGTTACATGGCTATACGACTTTGCATGAGAAAGAAATAAATATTCTACGATCCCCTGATGCGTAGAATGCGTGTCGTTACAAAAGCTTCCTGTTCTCATAATGAATATGCCACACCTAATTCCGGACAATCATATCTACCATGTCGTCCAATGATAACTTCCAAATTCCCGTTATATTCGATTCATCGTTTACTAGGCCAATTACTTATACTTAACCATTTACTTCTTTCGAAAAAATTCAGATTTATAAATTTATTCCCTTAGATCTTATCTTCCAAATTAAATGTTTATGAAACTTACTCCCTTTCGGTTCCATAAAATTACTATTATTCTTCACATGTAAAACTCGATCGTCAAAACTCAACTTATCTAAACATTTTAGTTCAGGTAATTTCTTCTTACTATTCCCGCTTGCTAAATATCCTTTAATCAAATTTTGAAACTTAATTCACAAGGTACTCATGCTTACTTAAACAGTTCCTTTTTGTAACCACAATATACTTTAGACTTATCATTTGTCCAAAATTGTTGATAATTTCATATTTTAATTCTTTATATAGTTTTTGCTATTCTCATTGATTATTCCAAATTCAAGGTTACAAAACTTATTTCCTTAAAACTTTAGAGAAACCATTTAGATATAATTTTATTAACATCTTTAACCACCGTGGTCCTTAACGAAAATATCATCAAATATCTTGTAGACATATTGTGAAACTGAATTCCCAAGATATTTGCATTTTAAATTTAATTAATTGGGAAGGACTAATTATAAAATATCCTTATTAATTAATTCCAACTTAGCCTTTAAATCGTTTCTCAAACTACTTTTTCTACATTTGGATTGCTTGTGTAAATTACAACTTTGCGTAAACGTCTTTTAATCAACTGAGAAATTCCAATCACAAGATGTCTGTGCTTAAGTTTTTAATTTCCAAATCAATTCCAAAGTAACTGCCAATTCTTACTCAAAATTTTGATTTGAGTTTTCAAACTATACATCTTTACAAAACCCTTTGTGTGTGTGTGTGTATATATATATATATATATATCACAAATGCACTTTCTCAAAACTCTTTACTGGCTTATCCCTTACTAACAAGTTTACATGGTACACTTCTTACAACCCAATCCAAATTTCACTTTTCTATTTAAGTTCACATCAATTTACCAAATATTTTCAAAAAATTATCTAAATTGGTTTAAGTATATATTGATGTTTTAATCAGAATCATATAATCGTCCCACTTTCGAAACTTGAAAATACATACTGATGATGCTGCAGTCATTAGCAGAATCATCTTCAAGCGACTAGTGTGTGATTCTATATATATCTAGTATACTTAAGACTTTGTATATACGTTGATCAGACGGATATGCAAAATCTTCTTATACTCGATAGTCCAACCTCAACATCGAATACAATACTCAAATTCTATTTTTTAATTTGTAGTCATATTGATTAGTGACCTTAACAAATTTGATCCAAGTTGATCAATATTTTGAAATGTTATCCAATAGTGAATTTAAACCCAAAAGGCATTTGTACTCGGACTATTTTCCTGATCAGTGGAAGGGGCTTAATTACCATGCCATAAGAAGTATTTTGTGTGTAATTATAATCACAAAATGTAAACTTAACCTTAATCATTTGATTAAGTATCCAGGTTATAATTAACCACATAATTTCAAAATATATTTCTTTCTTAAAATATAATTTTTCAAAACTCATTTCATAATTTCAAATACGCTCTCTCAAATATAATACTCCAAAATCTCATTCTAGGGCATTACTAACCCTATCTCTAATGAGATATATAACTCTGATGAGTCTTTCCATTTGTTCAAATGAGCCGTACCCCATAGCTTTGTATAGACCAAAGCTCTGATACCATAATGTAACGACCTGACCATTTTAAACCATCGGACAACGGCTAATACTCCGCCGTGGCATTACAACGGTACCCCAACACCTTGTTTTATAGCCAGCCTCTCGACCGTCGCGGCCTTATGCCTAACCAACCAATCTTGGGACATGTAGAGGTAAGAGTCTCCCGCTCGCCACGAAACCAAGAGCGAGAACCACCTATCACGTTGCCTCATGCCAAACAAGGACTGGTGTGAGAACTCAAAACACTTGTTTTTTGGGTTTATTTTAAAGTTAGGTAATTCACTGGACCATGCGGCTAATGCAGAACAGGTTTATTCCATGTGAATACCAGTGCATAGAAATTCGCAATGACTTTTTGAAAAATGAAACTAACATAAGGTCTCGCGGCACACACACAATGCAAATGCACGCATGGGCAAGGTTTTTCCTTATGCAGTCAAAAATACTTAATATGTGAAAATCCTCTTTCAATACTATAATATAGCGCGAAAACAATTTCGAAAGTAAATGTATCAATCCTAGCCAGCATGGGTACCACATACTACACTGCCGTATGGTTTACAATCAAAATCGTACGGGCTCGTAGCGGAGATTGGGTTTCCAACAATGACCAGGCAAAGGAACTTCCTTCCGAACTAAATTTTGAACACCTCTAGAGGGATGTCCGAGGATCAACAGTGATGCTCCTCATGCCAACACAAGGTCGGGTTACCCCTTAACTAGGTAACTTAGAGTACGCCTGAGTATGTCATCTCCCGGTCGTTACCGACCTTTCTGAGCACGCGCCAACAACAACCACAAAAGTAGATGCTTTTACCACATAGGTTATTACCTGGGCTCTATACCATAGTACACCTTTTATCTAGAAGGATACAACACCCCATAACCCTACTGCATTTCTTCATGTTTTGGCCATTTACCGAGGTGTGAGGCTTGCCGAGGTCCCGATATACACAAATCTACGCTTAAATAAGCCATGCTTTGATCATCCATAGCTCATCACATAAATTAAGTATGCCACATTGACCATTTACAACGCATAACTGATTTCTATCGATATATAACCTCTAAGCTCATACGTTTTAGAGAAGGGTGTTGAGCAAGAGAATAAATTCTCCGCCACCAAACAGATATATATTTAACAGAGATTAGTGCTACGAAGTTAATTACAATGTTAGACACATAATCCATAAATGTCTGTTCTAGGTCTGAATGAAACAACAATCTGAAATTCCTTCACATAAGTTTGGGCTTCTTGCCACTTAGCTGATATAAAATCCATCTGCAATTGGGAGCTACCCATTTGAGACATTCAGCAAGTCATCCTTATGTTATGAAGGGTCCCGGTCTTCAATACTATCTTCAGTGTCTTCAATTGCTCCACAACGTCGTATTATTACATCTGATCCAGGTCTTCCCAAATAATAAGCGTAATTTTTAAAACACAATTATGGAACACACTGGCTTTCAACCAAATCTCCTTCCATATTAGATTTTGTTAAATTAAATTTCTTTGAACCCATTCTCAAATTATCTTTAACAAAATCCATATTTAACCTTTCTCTTTTACAACACATCCCTTAAATCAAAGATAATTTAGCCTCAAAGCCTTAATTAATTTTTCATTTGATAACTCGTTATCAAAACCCAGTTGCCTTTGAAAATCCTTTAATCCGTATTTCAACCATAGTTTCCAATAGATCGATTTTCCAACATTCAATTCTTTAATCTTAACTAAAAGATTATACTTGGTTCCCAATTTCTTATTTTTAATTTTCTCGAATCAAAGATTTGATTAAATCCCTATTTACGATATGAATTTCCATAACTCAATCTCATTGGGTTTCAAGAATGATATTGTTGAAGATATGATTCACGACAAAACCAAAATCAATCGATATTGAACATAAGTTACACAGAAATTGTATCTACTTATATTCAATATCAATTCTCATAATCAACGAATACTATAAGTGGAATAACGATATAATAATAATTTCTTCCATACTCCTCAAATAGTATACGTTTACACCAAATAATTTCATATCAAATATCCGAAGAATATTTCTATCCAACTTATCCCAATCAAATTGGGAAACCCATATCTTACTTAAAAGATTTATCAAACTCTTTGACATTAGATCTGGATAGAAATACCATCAACTTATACTTAATATTAATCTCGATATCCAACTCACACTATAAGAGGAATAATGGTGAACTACCTTTTAAATTCCTCAAATAGTAAGAGTCGGCATCTACCAAATTAATATCAAACATCCGAAGATTTATCTCTAACCATATCCAATTATTTAAAATTGAAAACCGTATTAATATCAATTTAAATTCCATATAAAACATTTCTAATACTTTTAAAACTTTGAAAACATTCCACAAATCATTACTTATAGTTCGGAAAATAGTTCATGGTTTAAAACTTCAAAATTTCGAAGGAAGCATTATAATAGCATTTCAAAAGTGTTACAAAAGCATTACAAAACAGTTATCTTAACTATTTTGATCAAAATATCATTTATCTTAGCCAAAACTTAAACTTTACAATTCAAAACACCTTTTAATAGTTCGTAATGATTTTAAATTTTTTTCAATATTTTTAAAACATTTAAAAATAGTTGTTTATAGTTATGGTCAACAATTGTTCTTACATCGACCTTTTCCAAAATGGTTTCAAACATAACTTGAAAATTATAACTCAAATTTAAAATCTGCTTTCACTCATTTGAAAGTTCTGGTTAATAGAAATCAAATGTTTTTCATTTTATAGAAATTCGATTTAGATTGCAAAAGTTATAAGCGTTTAAAGTTTGCATCTAAAATACGTAAATTGTCGTTATGCAACAAGCTCTATTTTGATCATAATAACCATTATTCTACGATACCTCAAAATATCTTAGAAAGACATTATATCCTTATATAACCCTTTTAAAATCATTCAAATTTACTTTCCAAATTATTTTGGATCTAAAATTCAGCTTTTATTTTTTAACTTAATAAATCAAATTCCAGTTCATTTCTAAACTCAAATAACTTCAAATTAACCATCCCATTCGTCGGATCAGTTAGGGATAGCCAGGGAGAGAAGGAAACTTTATTTCCAAACCTAAGCCTAGACACTATTCAATCTGTCATCCTAGAATGTTCCGGTATTTTTTTATTCATTTAAAGGACTTTATCAATATATATGAATTCATACATATGGTCTTTCCAAATTATTAACCTTCAAATCCACTAATGATATTGCTT
The DNA here is from genome assembly GCA_030737875.1 of Allium sativum. Taxonomy (NCBI): domain Eukaryota; kingdom Viridiplantae; phylum Streptophyta; class Magnoliopsida; order Asparagales; family Amaryllidaceae; genus Allium; species Allium sativum. Next base: position 386,015,123 of record CM060915.1, read on the forward strand.
CTAATTACGAAGGAGATTTGTCGATCACCAATGTGATACCTTAATTGTTGTGTCATAATTTGTGCAAAGCAACATCAACAACCATTTAAACATCCATAGCAACCATCATCAACATAATTAAATAAATCATAACTGTGCACAAGCTTTATAACACTAACGCTTAATAGTGTGTGTGGTCTAAACTACGCATCCATCATCCATCACAACAAATATCAATCATCATTAACCACTAATAATTCATCACTATATTTAAATTGGTCTAACTACTAATTAGATATATAAACCGTGGTTAAAGAGTTCTCACCAAACAGCTTTCCAAATTTCCTGGTAGGCGATCCTAGCTGAGCGAACCATCGTATAATATTTCGGCGCAACGTCTTCTTCACCAAAAATATATATACTAATCTCTCTCTATCATAAGAGGAGGAGGAGGATGATGACAAACTTTGGCAAGGTGGTAGTGTAAAAGAGGAAGACTTTTGCCATGGAAACCATGGCCATAATCTTAAGAAGAAGGAGGAAGATAGGAAAAATGAAAATGGATGATAAAAAGTGAAGTAAAGAGCTCCTTATATTGGAAAGGAGGAGTAAGGAGGTAAAGACATATAAGGGGACAAGTGGAAACCATGCATGAAAGCATACATGCAAAATTACAAGTGTCCATACACTTGTCTTAAGAAGAGAAGGTGAACTTTTTATAGCATTTTCCCTTAAATGCTATGAAAACTAAGGGCAACACTTAATTATAACGCTACTAATTCATGTTATGGTTTGACAAATCCGATCGAACGACAAATAGTGTTAATAAATCTAAACTTATTGATATTCATTCTCATTTATAATTCAAGAAAAATTTATCATATAACTTATCAAAATTATTAAATATTCTAAACCATATATATTTATGTCAAATTCAAATTTAAATTCAAATTGAGTAATAAAAATTCAATTTTAAATTGGTTAAAAATTCTAGATCGTTACAAAAATCGTACGGGCTCGTATTGGAATTTGGAATCCATATAATGAGTGGGCACTAGGGTACTACCCGCCATAGTACCTTTCTAGACAAGCGTACAAAGAGTGAAGCTATGGCTTCCTGCTAACACAGAACCGACATACCACTAACTTGATAGTACCAAATATGTTATCACCATGGTTTTGATCAGCAACCTTGCTGAAGCATAATAAATCAAAGGGTCATCCATTCTAGATTGGTGATAAATATACCCAAATAGGTGCGACCCATAAAGCTCTGCTGCATCTCCCCTGATTTAGTCATTACCGGCTGATGAGGCTAGAGGTTGCTTTTTTTTTTACCTTTCACACATGGCATATTTCATCTTTGAATGTTCATCGCCCTTTAGTGGCAATGTACTGATAACATTCTTCCATATAGGTCGTTCAGGAGAAGAATGAACAGAAGGCATTACCTGTGCTACATCCATAGGATTAGTAGCAAGCAAGCCTTTCACTGTCAACACTTTGTCTTTGTGCAAGCATACCTACAAATTCTAGTCCGAATTCAAAGTCGGTTCGAAGAATCAAGTTCCAATCTAGGTTCCTCGAACCAACATGTTATAAGTTCAAAGGGAATTTATGGATAGTCGGTTCTTTAACTATCAATAATTATCGTACGGTTAAGTACATTAATAGCAGAGACCCTTTAATTTAAATCATTTATTAAAATCCTTTCATTGATTCTTAAAAATCGAATTCATGTATTTAAATCAACGGAATAAGCATATTCACAAATCTTTTGCTTTCTTTAATTTGATAACGATAACCATACATTTATCTCTTCAAAACAAGAATATTCACAAAATTATTTTATTTTCGATATTTGAAAATATTGCTATATAATTATACCATTTACTTAACCAAATGGTATAAGTATAGTCACACATCCTATCTAGGAAAACAATGTCATGCAATACATTGTTTATTATAAAACCCAACAGCTTAATTCAATTTAAACTTTCCAAATTAAAGTTGCTACTACCATTTTCAAACTAGCACTATCCCTCGGATAATAATGAAGTTGTTTAAGTTAGGGTATTTTATTTTCCTCCCACACCTTGACTTGGCAACTTTCTTATCTTTAAGTTAAATAAAAGTTTGTTAACAACAAACCTATTATTCAATAAACATCAAAATAAGTTTCATTTACTATTCAATTCAAATAAGGTTTAAAAACCCTTTCCTGCATTTGAAAAACTCATTTCAATTAAAATCACTTGTACTTAATTGAACTATTAAGTAAACTATCATTTAAAACCATCGCATTAGCTTTAATCTCTTTTATAAAACTTGGATTTATTATAAAATCCCTCTATAAATTCCTCTATAAAAATTCTATTAAAATCTTATTACAAACTCGATTTCCTTTTCTTTATAAACTTCATATCTTATAAATCTTTGTTTAAATTTTAAGATCAAATCACTTAAAACTTAGCTTAAAAATAATTTAAATCATTTATAAGCTTTTTACGAATATCTAACTATTCATAAATTTTAATTCTAAAATCCAATATCAATTTTGCGTTGTTTTACAAGTTTAACAAATATATTTATTAACTTGTTCAAAATAACTGAAAATCACTTAAAACTCAATTTGTTATAAAACAGGGTTTTGTAACTTCATAAAACTTAAATATAAAATTTAGTTACGTTTTAACACTCGAAATCTCCAATTATAAAATATATTATAGCAAATTTTCTATACAAATCATTTTATAATCACTTTAAAAAAATCATAAATGTTGATTTATTTATAAAACCTTTATTCATATAACTTATATAAAATAAAATTTAAACCTTACTTTTGTTATAAAAATTAGTTTTATAACTTCAACTTTGTCAATTCGCCAAGCAACGAATCAATGTCTTGAAAATATGGATATCAGGCAATATGCTTTCAATCACTCAACCAACACTATATATTGATTAACAAAACATCAATGTTGAATTTAACTCAACAATCATCATCCAAATCATATTTTAATGTTACCTATGTTAGACAGTTCATATATGTATAATATGAAAATAAGTAATATCTAAAACATTAAGGAATCATGCTGGATCCGTCCAGCCTATCCTCTTGCATCACAACTCATATTCAAGTTTATATATGTACATAAATTAGATAATCTAATCTAATTCATTTAAGATGAATCTTCCGCTTAAAATCATTTAATGTCAAAGGTCATCAGTTCACAGACAGGAATATATATATATTGACAACCACCAAAAAAGAAATAAATCATCTAATCACCCAAACACACAATTTATATACTAATAACAATGAAAATTTTTATATGAAATAACAACATTCATGGTATTCCACAAAAGTGCGAAATTTAACTCACCATCCATTCTATTTCAATGATTTACACGTCGTTTTTATCTAATTTCATATGGTCGTTTGAAATTAGTCAAAATTCCAAATAATTCAGAAAGCTTCCAATCCATCTTGTACACGTAGCATTCGTGAATAGTGTCTAGCGCAACTCATTTCGTCGAATTCTAATAATGTATAAACAACATACAATTATTACAAGTTTGTACACATTTTATATAAGTTAAAACATCGCTAACAATATTGATTATTTAATTACTACCGAATCCACAGTTAAAATCTTTCTCCTCCATTTAGATTCCCACCTACAGGAATGAAGTCGAACTCATTTTCATCATTTCCCAAGAACGCTCCTCCCTCCACAGTCAACTAATTCAAAATCTGACAACACCATGATCTTCCTCTTCGCAAACTCTACCCGGAAGTCGCCAAATTTTCAACTCCGATCCCATATATGGAATTCGAACCTTAACCCTAGATTTTGGCAGGCTCCTGGCACATCTGGCCATCTATCGTCAGAGAAACTCCGACCTACTTAAATCAACTCCCCTTCCCTACAAGAACTAGATTAAACTTCGTCATCACCTTCGGTAGTGCCTACATCAACGCGACCTCAACCTTTACTCGACGGTGCAGAGAAAAAAAAAATGATTCTCCCAATATCAACGCACCTAAATCTGAACATAATCGGGTGAAGTACTAGAGAATAACACCTCAATAAATCCAAATTCAACCAGTTCGTTCCCTTCTCCTGAAAGTTCTTCTCCAAAAAGAAAAAAATATACGGAAAAAGAAAGACTTAGAAATGTCCTTCCAAACATAATCCTTCAGTACAAATTCAAAACTAAAGGAAAAATCTAGTTGAAAACTTAATCTTTAGATAGATAACTAACATAAAAGCCATGAATCTACATTTATTTTGTCTTGAATTTGTGAATTTTGTTCATAGTAGATAGAAACTTTTTGGATGCTATTGTAAACTTTCCTATACGTTACGGTAGCAGAAAGCTAGTTGTTTGCTTAAATCTTCTAATATAAATTGCTATAAATTGCCTACTCGTGATTAAAACTTACATCTTCTAGTTTATCATTTGTTTGTAGTCATTTGTAGTTGTTTGAATGAGTATATATATCATTATAAACATAAAAGTTGGATTTTTATGTCTTAACTGAAAACAATTCTTTATCCAACTTTGTGATGCTATAACTTCTTCAATTCTTATGAAATCATACCAAGCATCTCTTAAATGTTAGTATTTTTTCTACTCGTTATTGTAACACCCCGAATTTCAGTTAATGCTAAAATTCACTAATTGCATAATAAATAATCTCAGATGTGAGAATTGGGGGAAACGGGCTGCGTCATTGCGTTCGTCTCGGAAAAATACGCAAAATAGAGTCCGAAATTTTGTAAATCGGAGTCCGTATGGCCCAGTTATGGCCCAATGAAGTTTGCAGAAAATTCAAAGTTCAAAACAGATTTAAATTCAGGTTTAAAATTCGAAATTGGGGCCATTGGGCGCTGGAGGGAAAAACTCCCGCCTAGCTACCCGAGTCGACAGCCCTGTCGACTGGGCAGTCGACTTGGCTAGGACCGAGTCGACAGCCCTGTCGACTTGGGTGTCGACAGGGGGTGCTCGGCCAGTTTAACCTGGTGCACCATTTTAGGGTTTGGCTGTGTTTTAGGCTATTCTCTAGAAACTTCCTAAATCTGACGGACCTAATCTAACCTAGGGCTAATCCTATGGCCTAAAACACACCCTAATCCTATAAATACACCCTAATGCAAGCCTAATCCATACTAAAAATAGAATTGATACCATCATGCCGCCAAAATCAAACTTAGGAGGAGCCTCCACTAGTTTATGAAGAAAGTTGCAAGCTAATCAACCTCTAATCATCATCTTCTTCAAATATAGCAACTAGTTCTACTTCATAAGTTTGCTAATCTTGGTTTTGGTGAGTTTCTATCACTTTAATAACCAATTGCTAAATTAAGTAGATGAGGTATGATGAGGTCTATGGTCTTGCTTGTGGATAAATGGGTTTTAAGTCATATGATATGATGTTAGTTTGCTAATCTATGTTTAATGCTAACCCTATGTTTATGCAAGTTAAGTATATGGGTTTATGCAAGTTAAGTATGTGGGTTTATGCAAGTTAAGTGGTGGGTTTTATGCATGCTAAGTATTTGATTTTATGCATGCTAAGTATTGGGTTTTATGCATGCTAAGTATTTGATTTTATGCATGCTAAGTGTTTGGTTTTATGCATGCTAAGTATTTGATTTTATGCATGCTAAGTGTTTGGTTTTATGCATACATTATGACATGCAAGTTTACCCTTTTTAAATAAGATGCATACATATGCGAGATGACACCTTTGTATGCTATGCATACATATGCATGTTTACCCTATTTATGATGCAAGTCACATATGCAAGTTCACCCTTTGTATAACCTATGAACACTTATGCAAGTTACCTTTATATGACATATGTGTATTCATGCAAGTTGGGTTATTTAATGATGCTAGTTGGGTTTAATATCATGATGCAAATTGACACCCCTTAAACCCATGTTAACGCTAAAGTATGTTAAGTGAAACCCATGATATTTGTGATGAATCTTCCCTTATGAAATATGTCATGTTAGCATAGTACGTGGGGAACGATGGGGTTAATATACACTTAATAAAATTGTGTAAAAATACCATTAAGTGGATTAACATAATTGGGAATTTACCTATTAAGTTAGGTCTACCCATATTATGGAATTGGGAATTTACCTATTGAGTTAGGTCTACCCATACTATGGAATTGGGAATTTACCTATTGAGTTAGGTCTACCCATATTCTTGAAAACTTGAATATTAATTAGGGATAATTAATATAAATTATGAGGGTGATTAATTAGGTGTAATTAATCGACTAAGACACGAGGTTGGACTCAGTTGTAGCGTAAAACTGCCCGGACCCAACCGGCTTAACCAGTTGCTACAAATGTTAGCCCAATGTGAGAGGTCTTAGGCTCAAACTAAATACGTGATTAATGTAAAGACACGAGGTTAGACTCGGTTATGACATAAGGCTGCCCGGACCCAACCGGCTTAACCAGTGGTCATAAAAGATAGTCTAATGTGAGAGGTCTTTATGAGGATCACGGTCTTAATTAATTAAGAAACACTTAACCATATTAGCATGTAGATGGACATGAGGGGTTAAGTGGGTGCCTTGGGGGGGCATGAGGAAATCTAGTGGGTGCCTTGTGTGGCAATTGAAATACGATTAGATGACTTAACCAAATTTTAAACATGTAAGTGGACATGATAACTAAATGGGTTAAGTGGGATACACTAGATAGAGAGACAAGCTTAGGCGGGTAGCTTGTGGGGGCCCATTACAACCAGTATCCCATACGTATCTTTGTGAGCTCGGCCCATGCCGAGGACGGGACACGCGTACTGGGTTTGTCTATAAGAGGCCAAAACGGGTTAGCGGTGGCAACGCAAGTCCAACGGGTTTCATATGCGTGTGTGGGCCCGGGCTGGTAGCTAAGAAGTTGTTGCATCGTGTAGGTATAAACCGTGCATCAGTGTTGTTATCAGGTTGCCACTTTGGGGAATGATACACCCCACTGTGGGACCAGCACGGATATCTACGTTAGGGAGCCGATCGAATGGGGGGGTAGTGGGTACACCTAGCAGAGATAGGGGCAGACGGCACCTATATAGTCAGCTAGGGGTACACGAAACTACCATTAAGATTTACTAAGTACACTTAGTGGGATCAACCTTTAAAATTAGGAATGACTGGTGTGGTGCAATGTAGTAATTATCCTTGGGTGGGTAGATGCGTCTTTACAGTTATCTTAGTTTATCCTAAGCCTACCAAGCTGCTTAGTGTAGCCATTCATCCCCAGACATTACCGTGTATCAAGCTTATGTCTTCTCTGGTTACTTTAATGATTGTATTGTTAAAGTTATAGGACTCGCTCAGACTTATGTCTGACCCCGTTGTTTTTATCTTTTTCCCAACCCTCAGGTTCTCAGAGTGGGCCCAGTACGAGTGGGCTTTGATCAGGCTGCTTTATTCTCTTTTGGAGCTTGGACCGTAGGAGTAAAGCTCAGCTTATCCTTTTCTTTTATGGCTATCAGTTCATGTATTGGGATTATGTATTTTTATTTATCAGGATGGATATTTTGTACTTGACTCTTGTTATGGTTTTTGTGATGTAACCAAACATGTTTTACTTTCCGCTGCAATGAAATGATGTTTTACATTTTCAAGTATTACTTATATCTGTCTTGTTGTAATTTTTCTGTTCTATATTCACTTAAAATACTCCACCGATGTTATGGCATTCCCTTAGAGAGTGACCATAGCGGGTGTGGGGTGTTACACGTGGTATCAGAGCAAAGGTTACCGGAATAGATAAAATTTTTTGGAAAACTATTTTTCTAAAAACATTTTTGGAAGAGATATTTTCAAAAACATGTCTTTAAAGAGAAAAGTTTTTGAAAGAAAAGCATAATCCCCAATAGCCATATCTTTATCTTTCGAATTCTCCGTTTTGAATCTTTCCTTTTTCGTTTCAGCATGGCTGAGGATCTTAACTTTCCGGAGGGTGTGACGGTACCAGTATGGTATAGGAGATTGATGGAGGCTAGGGCCACCACTGCGGGTCCAGCAAATGTTCCTCCACCAACCGTAGCACCCGATCTTCCTCCTCCCCCTCCTCCTCGCACGGATACTTTTGCTAAGACTTGCAAGGAATTTAAAGCTATGGGAGGGAAACCTTTTCAAGGATCTGAAACTTTTGTGGAGGCTAGAGATTGGCTTAAGGAGGTGGAAGAGTTGATAGATATCTTTGAGATGGAAGAAGGAAAGAAAGTCAAGTTAGCTGCTTGGTTAATGAAGGGAGAGGCCTCATTCTGGTGGGAGGTCACTAATGGAGAACGCCCCGTTGACTCTTGGGCGGATTTTAAGCAAAGATTTGTGGCAAAGTTTCTCTCAAGGGCGGAGGAAAACTTGTATATGGAAAGATTCTTGACTCTAAAGAAAGGAAATCTCTCAGTGAAGGAATATGTCAACAAGTTTAATCAATTGGCAAGGTTTGGCCTAGACATGGTGAATACACCGGAGAAGAAGGCTTTGAGGTTCGTGAAAGGCTTGAATGAACTGATGCATGGGTTGGCTATGACTCATATCCCTATGGGGGCCACCTTCGAGAAGCTAGTTGACATGGCACTCATGCATGAAGAAGAGAAGGGTCCCAATGCTAATAAGGCACCCGAGAAGAAGGGAGATCAAAAGAGACCTCAGCAACAACAGCAAAACAAAGGTGGGAAAGGCAACGGTGGCAAGGGCAAGAAGAAGTGTTTCAATTGTGGGACACCTGGCCACCTAAGCAAGGATTGTCGCAAGAAGAAGAAGACTGGCTGCTTCCACTGTGGCGAAGCAGGACATCTAGTGAAAGACTGTCCTAAGAAAGGGCAAAGGACGGGGTCTACCTCAGGAGGACAGGTGCAAGCTCTTGTGGCACCAGCTCAGGCAAGGGGGCAAGTTCAGGCTCTCGCAGCTCCACCGATTCGAGAAAGAGGTAGAACTATTTCCGTGGAAAGTCTGGTTTTTCTATTTGATCATCCTGTCCATACATTGTTTGATTCTGGCGCATCGCATTCATTTATCTCATCATCATTAGTTGAGTCACTGCACTTAGACACCAGTCTAGTAGATGATCCCTTGGTTGTTTCAAACCCAATTGGGGGCTCCACCTATTTGTCCATGATATGTTTAGTTTTGAATATTTCTATACTTGGCATTGAGTTTAGATGTGATGCTTTTGTTTTGGGCTTCACGGGCTATGGGTTGATTTTGGGCATGGACTGGTTATCCAGTAATGGTGCCGTTCTAGATTGCGAAAGGAGAGTTGTTAGGCTCATGACCCGCTTGGGTAACACTCTCGAGATTTCTTGTAATCCCAGGGATTCTGTTATGCTAAGTTATCTTGAATCGCTTGACGCTTTGGTCGAGAGTTTGCAATCTGTTAGAGTGGTCCGGGAATACTCGGATGTGTTTGAGGAGGTGAAGGGCTTACCTCCGAAGCGGGAGATTGACTTCCGAATATATCTGGTGGATAATGCTAAACCTGTATCTTTACCAGTGCGCCACATGGCTCCTCGTGAGAGGAGGGAACTCCATAAGCAAGTAGGGGAGTTGCTTGAGAAGGGGTTCATAAGACGAAGTATATCGGAGTGGGGTGCTCCAGTAGTTTTTGCTACGAAGGCGGATGGGTCCCTCAGACTTTGTGTAGACTATAGAGAACTCAATAAGCTCACAAAGAAGAATAGACACCCATTACCGAGGATTGATGATCTTTTCGATCAGTTGGTTGGTGCTTCAGTATTTTCTCAGTTGGACTTAGCCACGGGGTTTCATCAGTTGAGGGTGGCTGAGGATAGCATAGACAAGACTGCCTTTAGGACTCCGGATGGTTTCTATGAGTGGCTGGTGATGCCATTTGGGTTGACGAACGCCCCTGCATACTTTGTTGATTTGATGAGTAGGGTGTTCAGGGAGTTCCTTAATAAGTTCGTGGTGGTCTTTGTGGATGATATCTTAGTATTTTCTAAGAGTGAAGAAGAGCATGCCCTACATCTTGGGGAGGTGTTGGAGACTCTTCGAGCGCATAGCCTTAAGGCTAAATTCTCTAAATGTCACTTCTGGAGGAAGGAGGTGCGGTTCTTGGGGCACGTGGTCTCCAAGGAAGGGATAGCTGTGGATCCCGCGAAGGTAGTATCAATTCAAGATTGGAAGGTTCCGAAGAATGCTACCGAAGTAAGAAGTTTCTTAGGGTTGGCGGGTTACTATAGGAAGTTTATCAAAGACTTCGCGAAGATATCAGCCCCATTAACCCGCTTAACGAAGAAGAACCTTGTTTTCACATGGGACGTAGATTGTGAGGATGCGTTCCGACGGTTAAAGAGAGCTTTAACCACTGCTCCGGTTTTAGTGTTGCCAGATGGGAGTAAGCCATTTGTTGTCTATACCGATGCTTGTGGGACAGGACTGAGCGCAGTCTTAATGCAAGAGGGAAGGGTAATAGCCTATGGTGGGAGGCAGTTGAGGGCACATGAGAAAAATTACCCTACCCATGATTTGGAGTTGGCCGCTATTGTTTTTGCGCTTAAGATTTGGCGCCATTATCTTCTTGGTGAGAGATTCGAATTGTTCACTGACCACAAATCATTGAAGTACTTGTTTTCTCAAAAGGATTTGAATTTGAGACAGCAAAGGTGGATGGAGTTCTTAGCATCCTATGATTTCGAGATAGCGTATACCCCTGGAAAGGGTAACGTGGTGGCGGACGCCTTGAGCAGAAAAAGGTTGTCCTTGAGCCCATTGTTCGTGGAACAACGAAGCTTGGAATTCATCTCGATGTTTGATTTCAGACCTTCCATTGACTATATACCCGGTTTGCTAGCATCCTTGGAGGTCAGACCTACTCTTTTGGGGCGGATTGGAGAAGCACAGAGGGACGACCCACAGTTGGTTGAGTTGGTAGAGAAGCTCATAAGGGGGGAGTTGTCCAGCCATTTGAGTAGGTACACCCTAGACGATAGGGGGTGCTTGCGTAGAGACGGTAGACTTTGTGTACCGCAAGACGAGGGTTTGAGGAAGGCTATTCTTGATGATGCACACCGTTCTAGGATGACCATTCATCCCGGTGGGGACAAGATGTACCAAGACATGAAGCGGGTTTTCTTCTGGGCCGGTATGAAGAAAGATGTGGCCGAGTATGTCGCTCGATGCTTGGTGTGCCAATAGGTGAAAGCGGAGCAAAAGAAACCAGGTGGTTTGCTTCACCCATTGGAAGTTCCGCAATGGAAGTGGGATAGCGTCTCGATGGATTTTATTGACGGGTTACCCAGATCGAGAAAGGGTAATACGGGAATTTGGGTTGTGGTAGACAGACTTACTAAAAGCGCCCATTTCATACCTGTGAAGAGCAAGAGGACTGCTCCATGGCTAGCTTCAGTATATCTTCGAGAGATAGTTCGATTGCATGGGGTACCCTCTAGCATAGTGAGTGATCGAGATCCTATCTTCACTAGCGAGTTTTGGAAAAGTTTGCAAGAAGCAGTGGGGACTCAATTATGTCTGAGCACCGCATATCATCCTCAGACGGACGGCCAGACTGAGAGGGTGATTCGCGTCCTAGAAGACCTTTTGAGGCTTTGTATCTTAGATTTTGGAGGTACATGGGAAGAGCATCTTCCATTGGTGGAGTTCGCATATAATAACAGCTTTCAGTCCAGTATTGGTATGGCTCCTTTCGAAGCTCTTTATGGAAGGCCTTGTCGATCACATACATGTTGGTGGGAATCTACGGATAAGATTTTGCTTGGGCCTGATATGGTTAGGGAGACTTCCGAGAAGATTGACTTGATTCGAAGAAGGATGAAAGCAGCGCAGGATAGGCAAAAATCTTATGCGGACAAGAGGAGGACGGATCTTGAGTTTGAAGTTGGGGACATGGTCTTTGTCAAAGTGTCTCCGTTACGAAATGTGGTTCGCTTTGGATCTGTTGGGAAGTTAGCATCAAGGTTCGTAGGGCCGTTTCCTATTAAGGAAAGGATAGGACGGATGGCATATAGAGTGGAGTTGCCCGACAGACTTAGTGGTGTACATGATGTATTCCATGTGTCACATTTGAGGAAGTGCCTACATGAGACTGCAGAGGTGGTAGAGCCGAGCTTGCTTAGAGAAGTGGAGGTAGAACGTGATGCGACTATTCGACGAGCTCCTACTCGCATCCTTGGGTCAGAGACTAGGAAATTGAGGAATCGAGAGGTTCGACTAGTCAAAGTACAATGGGGAGAAGATGAGGGCAACGCTACTTGGGAGACGGAAGCGAAGATGCGTTCATTGTACCCATTTCTTTTTGAGGGTATGTCTTTTAATTTCTCCTCTATCGTTTGTCTAGTACTTATCTTATCTTTAGTATGTCCTCTCGTTAGTACTTTTGACCTTTAGATAGGATAAACCTATGGTTGAAACATGTGTTTGAGACATGTTATGGTTGATGGATGCATGTGGATGCAAGTGTTTGCTAGTGGTTGCTCGTGGATGCATATACACACACTCTAGACACTAGATCGGCTCAGTCACTTCATATTGCATATAATCGTGTGTAGGTAGCTATATTTATGGATGTATAATGATTGTGTTATCATATGGATGATGCATTTTGGTGAATGATTGTGCACTCATGTAGATGTTGTATGTGTCGATAGGGTTCTCTCGCATACATAATGGATGCATGGCACTATCATGGTTTGCATTAAGGAGGTCAACTGAATCAGTAGACCGCCTGATTTTGCATTAGACAGGGAACATATACACACACTTTTTGCATATGTTCATATAGTATTAGAAACTTTAAGGACAATGGATGCCAGTGTTTGATGGTTTAGCAGATGGTTGTTTGGTTGGTAGGATGCATTCTCCTTATCTTGGAGATTTCGGGGACGAAATCCTTTAAGTAGGGGAGAATGTAACACCCCGAATTTCAGTTAATGCTAAAATTCACTAATTGCAGAATAAATAATCTCAGATGTGAGAATTGGGGGAAACGGGCTGCGTCATTGCGTTCGTCTCGGAAAAATACGCAAAATAGAGTCCGAAATTTTGTAAATCGGAGTCCGTATGGCCCAGTTATGGCCCAATGAAGTTTGCAGAAAATTCAAAGTTCAAAACAGATTTAAATTCAGGTTTAAAATTCGAAATTGGGGCCATTGGGCGCTGGAGGGAAAAACTCCCGCCTAGCTACCCGAGTCGACAGCCCTGTCGACTGGGCAGTCGACTTGGCTAGGACCGAGTCGACAGCCCTGTCGACTTGGGTGTCGACAGGGGGTGCTCGGCCAGTTTAACCTGGTGCACCATTTTAGGGTTTGGCTGTGTTTTGGGCTATTCTCTAGAAACTTCCTAAATCTGACGGACCTAATCTAACCTAGGGCTAATCCTATGGCCTAAAACACACCCTAATCCTATAAATACACCCTAATGCAAGCCTAATCCATACTAAAAATAGAATTGATACCATCATGCCGCCAAAATCAAACTTAGGAGGAGCCTCCACTAGTTTATGAAGAAAGTTGCAAGCTAATCAACCTCTAATCATCATCTTCTTCAAATATAGCAACTAGTTCTACTTCATAAGTTTGCTAATCTTGGTTTTGGTGAGTTTCTATCACTTTAATAACCAATTGCTAAATTAAGTAGATGAGGTATGATGAGGTCTATGGTCTTGCTTGTGGATAAATGGGTTTTAAGTCATATGATATGATGTTAGTTTGCTAATCTATGTTTAATGCTAACCCTATGTTTATGCAAGTTAAGTATATGGGTTTATGCAAGTTAAGTATGTGGGTTTATGCAAGTTAAGTGGTGGGTTTTATGCATGCTAAGTATTTGATTTTATGCATGCTAAGTATTGGGTTTTATGCATGCTAAGTATTTGATTTTATGCATGCTAAGTGTTTGGTTTTATGCATGCTAAGTATTTGATTTTATGCATGCTAAGTGTTTGGTTTTATGCATACATTATGACATGCAAGTTTACCCTTTTTAAATAAGATGCATACATATGCGAGATGACACCTTTGTATGCTATGCATACATATGCATGTTTACCCTATTTATGATGCAAGTCACATATGCAAGTTCACCCTTTGTATAACCTATGAACACTTATGCAAGTTACCTTTATATGACATATGTGTATTCATGCAAGTTGGGTTATTTAATGATGCTAGTTGGGTTTAATATCATGATGCAAATTGACACCCCTTAAACCCATGTTAACGCTAAAGTATGTTAAGTGAAACCCATGATATTTGTGATGAATCTTCCCTTATGAAATATGTCATGTTAGCATAGTACGTGGGGAACGATGGGGTTAATATACACTTAATAAAATTGTGTAAAAATACCATTAAGTGGATTAACATAATTGGGAATTTACCTATTAAGTTAGGTCTACCCATATTATGGAATTGGGAATTTACCTATTGAGTTAGGTCTACCCATACTATGGAATTGGGAATTTACCTATTGAGTTAGGTCTACCCATATTCTTGAAAACTTGAATATTAATTAGGGATAATTAATATAAATTATGAGGGTGATTAATTAGGTGTAATTAATCGACTAAGACACGAGGTTGGACTCAGTTGTAGCGTAAAACTGCCCGGACCCAACCGGCTTAACCAGTTGCTACAAATGTTAGCCCAATGTGAGAGGTCTTAGGCTCAAACTAAATACGTGATTAATGTAAAGACACGAGGTTAGACTCGGTTATGATATAAGGCTGCCCGGACCCAACCGGCTTAACCAGCGGTCATAAAAGATAGTCTAATGTGAGAGGTCTTTATGAGGATCACGGTCTTAATTAATTAAGAAACACTTAACCATATTAGCATGTAGATGGACATGAGGGGTTAAGTGGGTGCCTTGGGGGGGGCATGAGGAAATCTAGTGGGTGCCTTGTGTGGCAATTGAAATACGATTAGATGACTTAACCAAATTTTAAACATGTAAGTGGACATGATAACTAAATGGGTTAAGTGGGATACACTAGATAGAGAGACAAGCTTAGGTGGGTAGCTTGTGGGGGCCCATTACAACCAGTATCCCATACGTATCTTTGTGAGCTCGGCCCATGCCGAGGACGGGACACGCGTACTGGGTTTGTCTATAAGAGGGCAAAACAGGTTAGCGGTGGCAACACAAGTCCAACGGGTTTTATATGCGTGTGTAGGCCCGGGCTGGTAGCTAAGACGTTGTTGCATCGTGTAGGTATAAACCGTGCATCAGTGTTGTTATCAGGTTGCCACTTTGGGGAATGATACACCCCACTGTGGGACCAGCACGGATATCTACGTTAGGGAGCCGATCGAATGGGGGGGGGGGGTAGTGGGTACACCTAGCGGAGATAGGGGCAGACGGCACCTATATAGTCAGCTAGGGGTACACGAAACTACCATTAAGATTTACTAAGTACACTTAGTGGGATCAACCTTTAAAATTAGGAATGACTGGTGTGGTGCAGTGTAGTAATTATCCTTGGGTGGGTAGATGCGTCTTTACGGTTATCTTAGTTTATCCTAAGCCTACCAAGCTGCTTAGTGTAGCCATTCATCCCCAGACATTACCGTGTATCAAGCTTATGTCTTCTCTGGTTACTTTAATGATTGTATTGTTAAAGTTATAGGACTCGCTCAGACTTATGTCTGACCCCGTTGTTTTTATCTTTTTCCCAACCCTCAGGTTCTCAGAGTGGGCCCAGTACGAGTGGGCTTTGATCAGGCTGCTTTATTCTCTTTTGGAGCTTGGACCGTAGGAGTAAAGCTCAGCTTATCCTTTTCTTTTATGGCTATCAGTTCATGTATTGGGATTATGTATTTTTATTTATCAGGATGGATATTTTGTACTTGACTCTTGTTATGGTTTTTGTGATGTAACCAAACATGTTTTACTTTCCGCTGCAATGAAATGATGTTTTACATTTTCAAGTATTACTTATATCTGTCTTGTTGTAATTTTTCTGTTCTATATTCACTTAAAATACTCCACCGATGTTATGGCATTCCCTTAGAGAGTGACCATAGCGGGTGTGGGGTGTTACAGTTATGCACGTTAATTTCCAGGTCATTCCAACCTTTGGTTCATAGTGGAATTCATTGTCAAAGTTTCAATCGAAGTTGAAATCGGGCCTGGGTGAAATTTCTTTAACCATGTCGACCCAAACAATCTTAGGACCCATGTATAAGCCGTTTGAGAGATTATCAAGGTCAATCCATGGTCAACCTATGCATTATCAGTGTCGTTCCCTATGGTGTTTTGGATGTAAGCTATAATGCCTATAAGAAATTGTGTTAGAACACTTTTCTGCATAATTTCTAGGTATATTTGCTATCTAAATTTGGTGAATACTGATATGATTAGTGGGTTGTTTTCTCAGACTTAATCCTAGAGTGGAAAACCCAACATTTACCTAATTCTTATATCGAATTGGTGAAGTGGTGTTTGATTTCTGTTGTTAATTTCACGAGCTATCTCATGAGTTTTCTGATAATATGGACGTTTTATAAAACGATTTCAAGAAGGAATTTTTCAATATGTGTGTTTGTATATATATATTGCTTTGAGATAAAAGATTTTCATTGTTTAGTATATTTAAAATAAAATCGTCGCAGGGCTATGTTATACATAATATTTTCGGATATAGATAGATTTTCAAGGGAAACAATTCAAATGATTTTAGAATCATTTTATAAACTCGTCTCCCTTAAATTAAGTATTTTTAATATATAAAACTACATGTTTTTGCACATTCCGAAAAAGTGAAAACAATATTTAAAAGATATAATAAATCAGGTGATATGGGACATAGATTAATTATATCATTTAATTCTAAACTCGTTGATTGAAGCTATTTCTATTTCTCGGTTTGAAATGGACTGACTTGTAGTGAATCGATTTGTGAAAGTGTAGTATAGGATGTATTATTTTCTTTTTTCGAGTTACTGTTTGGAATTCTATAACACATTCTTTGTTTTTTATGTGACACTTCTTACTTTTGGGGAAAGCAAGGCCTAAAGGGGTCTTACATATGTATTCACTCGGCTGGGGTCCAAGTTTCACTCGGCTAGGGTCGTAGTGTCATGCCCTAGAATATGTATATAGTTCTAGGAAGAGCTCAGGGCGATGTATTTATTATGCCCATGAAATTTATTATTTTCGGTCCATTTGGTAATGTTATTAATGATTTTATCTTTCTTTGTTGCTTTGGATCCAATTTCTTAGAATTTGTGATTATTGATTTTCTTCACATAGTTAGGGGCTATCTTAATGCTTATTTATATGGTGATCACTTACATATTGAATATACTCTCACATGAGATTTATCTGTTGGCATTTTATGTATTTGGCATTATTGCTTTGGAGATTTTATATTCGCGCTTAGCTTGGATGCTTAGAACTTGTTGTTAATACCAAATCTTCGCATGTTGATCTTGATGCTTCATAAGACCCTCATATATGAAGTTATCTCATGAATCCTATGTTATATCAAGTTGAATTTACATTATCTTTCTTTGAGAAGAGTTTTCCAATATGATGTTACATTCATTTGTTATGATATACTGATACTGTTTTAACTAGACTGACCTATGTATTTTATATGCCTGGGTGAGGCTGAGACTTTTCAGGATAGCTTATATGTGGACTCCTACTCATCTTGTTCTACTTTAGCTACTTATCATCTTTTGGATACATAGGCTTATTTTGGACTAATCTTTCAATTATTATGTTATATGTGTACATTATGTTAGGGGATACAATATTGCACGTGGTTTATAACCACTTGTGTATAGGTATGGAAATGGGGCGGATAATATGCGGGGAATACATCCTCCGCCTCCATCCCCACTGCCCATTTATATCCTCCGTACCCACTACATCCCGGCTTAATACCCAACGGATTCGGGTAGGGGAATACCCAATGGTTATGGAGGACCCGTCGGGTAACCAATAACCATTAACTCAAGTGTATATATATTAAATGAAGCAGCGACGTTAAAGATGGAGTTGTTGTTTGTTTACTGCTATGAATATATTTTTCTTATTATATATAAGAAGGAAAATGAATGGACACAGGCACAACAAACAACATGCATGATATGAATATGTATTATTATTGAATAGCATTTAGTAAGCACAGCCGCATGTGAAAGGATACAATTTGTTAAACTGAATATATACAGCACAAGTGCACAACAATCAATGTTTCTACTTAATGTATATATGTTTAATGTAAACGTTCTTTAATGTGAAATATATATCGGGTCGGATATAGGGCGAATAGTATTACATCCGTACCCGCCCCGTACCCGCTTTGGGTATTGAAATCATCCCCCGTCCCCGTCCCATTACCCGCTAAGTCGGGGAATCCCCACCCGATTAGGTGCGGGTCTCCGCGGGTACCCATCCCCGCGGATTAAATTTCCATCTCTACTTATGTATGATGCTATGTATTGTACTTGATGTATATGTATAAGTATAACTTTGTTTATTGTTCTATGTTCTATACTATTTAATATTGTTGTGTATTGTTCTGGATTGATCCATTAGCCATTGTAATACTGTATTAGACAAGAATTAAATATGTCGATCCTCTTAAGGTTAGTAAAAAATAATAATAAGCACAATATCAACGTACTTTATACTTGTTTAATGCAAGATTTATGGATGGTCACTTCTAATCAACCATATTATCTATATTAGCTGATGGCATTACCTGTTAATCATCTTTGTTAATATAGGTTCTAGGGTTATGCGTCACGGCTTGGTATCAAAGCAGGATCCAGAACAAATTGTGATTAACATAGAATAGTGTATATATAATACAATGCATCAAAGTATAATATGCATGTACCATCGTCCCTAATCAAACCCTTAACCTTTTCGCATCCTTTGAGGGTAGGTATAAGTGGGAATACGTCTAGGAACATAATTTCAAATTCCTTAGCACTCCATACTGAATTTAAACTAATAATATCTTATCAATGTGAATGATATCTATCTTATCATATCCTATCAGCTTATGGCTGAGAAAGCAGGTGACAGTAACTCAGGTGCTAAAAAATTTAGCAACCTACGTCTATATAGATTTCATATGTCTATTGAGCAGTTTATGGAGTTGTCTTATGGTACCAGCTTCTTGCCTCTATTCATTTGTCTCCTTCACATAAAAAGGAAGTGACACTCCAACTTAAGATTTCTTTTGGGGAACCAGCCACCTCGACTATTCTTCTGGAAGATATCAAGGAAGGAATAGGTAGTGGTGATTAGCTGATAGTCCAGAGGAATCCAAACAAGAAGAAAATTTCTATTCATGCATTTCGATCAAATCATTCTAACAAAAAGCCAAAGAGGACTGGTTTTACTTCCGTTAGTGAGTAGCAACTTCTAGACATAAGGCATGCTACAACTGTGGATCTCATGATTTTCCCATTTGAGATTATTCTAAACCTCAAATTTGTCATCTTTTGAAGCAAGAGGGGCATTGGTTTATGTTGTTCCCCGGATGTTCGAAGAATCACAACACTAAGAAGCATAATGAGATGGATGCTACTGGCGAACCTTCTCAGTTCAAAGGTAATCTGTTCCTATTTTTGGAGGTTTTATTTCATTCTACGATTGGGTTATTCAAGTTATTTTCTATACGGATGCGTCATACTCATCCATATCGAAAGAGCTTGTAAATAATATATCATTAAAAGTAGTGCGCTTGATAATTACCATATCAATTGTGAAACTTATTGTGGAATTTATAACACTTGAGGAGTGTTAGTAAGGTTATTGAAGATCTTCCTTATGGCTTTCTTTTGTGCGAACTAGCACATAATATCTTGTATTAGGCCTAAGATAAATTTTTTGGAACATGTCATCTCGTTTAAGATGAAGCTCAAACCTTCGAATTCATGTAACGTAAGTATCCTAATTAGATTGACTTGATATATCTTGCATTTCGGGATTTCGAGTGTGCTTCTGAAGCTCTTATCTATTTTCCTGATTATTGAAATGATAATGACATATCTTGGAATCCTGTAGCTGCAAATCTTCCTTTATGCTTAGACTTGCTTCGTATTTACCACCCAACCAGGAAATTAAGTTTCACATCAATCTTATTTGTAGTACTTAACTTGTGTATCATCGTCCTATAAGGATGTTTATCAAGAGAAATAGGAACTCAAGTAATTGATGTAAAGCCTTCGTAATACATGTGACCTAGTCCCATATCATTGGTATGGCCATTTGTTTTAGTTGGGGAATCGTTTTGTCGATGCTTCAAAACTGGATTTATATCCCAATTATCATGTTCAGTCTTGTGAGACTTAGCTCTAGGATATTGAACTAATAATGAAGATGATTAATTGAAATATTAAACGTGAATAAAATGTGAATAATTTAAATTAATCATAGTGCACATCGAAAACTAATAGAAGGTTTCGACTGAGCGCCTAATTTTATGATCTATGCAGGGAAAATTAATCGTTGGGTTATATTTATTTAAATAAAAATAAGTGCACTGGTGATAATAAAATAAACACTACTAGAGGGAAGATTTGTGATCATTAATTGTGTCGAATTGTCCAATGAGTACTTTAAGAATTTTGATTGGTGCATCTGATTAACATTATCAAGAGGAACTATTTAAGTGCTAGTTTGAGACGTTCAAATATGGTGTTTTGGGAAATAGAATAAATGGTTAAAGAATATCATAAGTGTCAAGATAAACTGAGACGACCCGAACTTCCAAGTCGGCCTAAACTGAACAAGAAGACTGATTACTTTGAGAACACAACACATCAGAACACAAATAGGAGAACAATTTTTTGCTATTACAACAATTTACATCATAGTACAAGATATAAGAGTACGAATAAATAAGTTACAAAACAACGAAAATATAAAACATAATTATAAAGTGCAGCGTAAAACATCAACTACCACTGCTGAAAGAAATATACGGATATAAAGCATTCCAAAGTATAGTTGCAGCCGTAATCTAGGATCATGTGAAAAGAAATATCTACAAACCAAAACTACTAGCAGCCCGTGTGGAAAATATGGGCACCCAGAGTTTAGGTGGGAAGGAATAAACTCCGAGTCAGTCATGGGACTAGTGTGAGAACTAAAATAGTTATTAACTTATTTTAATGTTGGGTAAACCAAGGGACCACGCCGTATAACACGGAATTGTTTTTCTTCCAAGAATAGCATTAAACAAACAGCGCAATGCTACAAAGAAAAATGAAGCCATCATAAGACTCGTGTCCCATTAGACAATGCAACATAAACCGGTTACCTTATAATGGCAAAATATGCTTGATATATGAAATTTATCTTTTACTATTATTAGTGCATAGTGAAGAAAACAACTTCAAATATAAATGTATCAATCATAGACGGCATAAATACCATAATATTATGTCACCATATAGGTTTAAAACTTAAAACATAAAATCGCGTATTGGAAATTGGGTTTCCATCTATGAACTAAGGCAAGCGATCTTCCTTTCCGATTCGAGACACTCTAGTACATACCTCAGGGCCACTCGCAAGTGACCCTACGTTAGCGGCAGGGTCGGCCAGCCGTTGCTGATTAGGATTACTCCATAAACAATACGCTCATCGGTCCTACCGGACCGGTCACCTGGTCTGCACGTCGACCATCTTGGACAATATGTCGAACATCAAGGGCCTTGTGTGGCCAAATCAAATCCGAGGTACTCGCTATCTATCATCCAACCTCCACATAAATAAAATGTCTGGGATCCATACCATGACATCACTCATAGCTTGAAACCAACGTATGTCCATTTCCCTGCTGTTCTCATTACTTTTTTAGTTTATACCGGGGTGT
The DNA here is from genome assembly GCA_030737875.1 of Allium sativum. Taxonomy (NCBI): domain Eukaryota; kingdom Viridiplantae; phylum Streptophyta; class Magnoliopsida; order Asparagales; family Amaryllidaceae; genus Allium; species Allium sativum. The sequence continues at coordinate 386,036,972 of CM060915.1, forward strand.
GAATCTTGCGAAGTAACGCTACACAAAGCTGTGCTAACCACAAAGCTCTGCTTTTCAAAAAAAGCTTTGATCAATGCATCTCAGCATGCCACATTGTCAATCCATACCATACCATTGATTTCCACCAATATATAACCTCTAAGCTCATACATCTCAGAGAAGGCTGTTAAGCAAGAGAATAAATTCTCCACCACCAAACAGATAGATACTTAGCAGAGATCAACGAATACATCGTGAAATACAATATTAGACATATAATCCATTTGCAAGTCCGTTCTGGTCTGAACGAATCCGGAGGCACCTTATTCCTCGTCCCATATGTCCAATACAACAAAGAGGCCCTCGCATATCCGATCGATCTCCAAGTATGTCTAAGCGATCATCACTTATTACCTCATCTTGGGTGTACATCCCATTGAGACATCAGTAATCATCCGAACAATGTGAATCTTCAACCACTGTCTACAAATCTTCGACTTTTAATCATCGTATATGTTATTCAGAATGGGTTAACCCGGTCTTTCCGAATAACTCGCGTATATTATAATCAAGTGATATGAAAACACATCATAAGCCTCATTCCAATCCAGAATATTCTTTGGTTCAAATATTCTTATCTTTGGGAAAGGTTCCCATTAATTTTATCAAAGATCATCTCTTTTAAACTTATTGTTTAATCCATTCCGTGGAAGTCATTTCAAAAGATTTTGTAATATCTTTTCACAATATAAACCAGATTAAGGTTTATCAACTAGCCAAGATTGATGAGCCTTATCGAAGTAATCATTCATTTTATTATCCCAATCCCAACCTATTCATCCCATAGAGCAAAACTGGTAGTACTCCATATCTAGCACCTACTGTGTTATCGGTAAAATTAATTACCATTTAACGTTCAAATCTAATTAAAGGTTTAACTATCGCAGGGAGTAAAACTGGCGGTACTCCATTTCGAACATTTCTTAAATTTGGTAAATTTGATTACTTCATTCACATTTCAATCTAATTAAAGATTCATTAAAACTCCATTTATTTTTTATCTCAAAAATCATTACTTAATGATTATTCAATTTAAGGAAATTCATCCTGTCTTTAACTAGGTTAAAGAACGAATGCCATTTAAAACATCGCTCACGATAAACCCAAAATCATCTTTCATTTAACGTGGAATCTTCATGGAAATCAGGTCAATCGTAATCAATATGAATTTCCATATCAGACTAATACTATAAGTGGAATAACGGCAAAGCCATTTAAGTTCCATAAATATTAACGGTCTTCCTTTATAGAAGCTCATCTCGATTATTACCAAACCGAATTCCATTCAATTCCAATTTAGTATATTAAATTAGAAAACTTTACTTTGAAAATTCCATTAAATTTTAATTAAAAGATTTATAAATTCCATATCATAACTTCACTGTTAATTGGGTTAAAGAATGAAGTTATTTAAAATACCGCTCATGATAAACCTAAATCCAATTTCAGTTCAATTCCAATTAAATTTATTAAATTGGGAAAAACTTCACCAAATCTTAATTAAAAGATTTATTCTATTATCAACTTGGTTTAAGAACAGTGTTATTGAAGACACCATTGACGACAAACCCAAAATCCAATTTGATATAAATACAAGGCTCTGAATAGAAATCATATCGACTTATATTCAACATCAAATTCTGAAACCAACAGATACCACATTGGGAATAACGATATCTGTATGTCCCAAATACTTCAATGATATCCGTATAATCATGGAATCCAATATCGAAATATTTCGAAGATAATGTCCATTCAAATCCAATTTAATTTATTAAATTGGAAAATCCCATTAAATCTCTGGTTATATTAAAACCACAATAATTTCTTTCAGTTCTTTACTCAAGTTAGTAAACAAATTATTCAGATAAAAATATCTTTTATCTTTACAAATGTGGAATTTTTTATCCAAAATCATTTCAAATCATTTATTATGATTTTACATAAATTATTCATATTTTTAATAATCTTATTAAGGCCCTTACAGTCGGTTTCCAATATCGGCCACCGAACTGCATCCATAGCGACCTTTTCCAAAACTGATTCAAACGTATTTTAAAATCTGACCGTTGGATTTTAAATCTCTTATATTCATTTAAAAGATCTTTTCGATACAAACCCAGTGGGTCTGATTTAATGAAAATCCGATGGTGGGGTCTCTCGTTACATCAATTCGAATTTACGGGTTGACATTCGTAAACTATCGCTGCGTGACGCATTCGATTCAAGCCCAAATTTGATTTATAATTAAATTAAAATCGGAACTGGTTTCAAAATAATTTATAAATATTATAAATTATTCACAAATACCATTTGAAATTTTATTTCAGTCGTTTTATTTTTAAATCAAATAACTTCATTTTAGGCCATTATATTATATATAATAGATTTATTTGATTTCCATTCAAAACGTATTTTATAAAACATTTAAAATCTTGTTCAAAAACGATTTGAACTTCCATTTCAATTTTAAATCAAAGTTGAATAATCCATATTGTTATAATATTAAAATAATAGTATATTCAAAATATCATATTTCGAAATCAAATCTTCTCGTTATCCATTGTAATTTTGTAATCTTTGTGTCTATCCAAAATTGGACATCAAAATCATATTTTGATTCTTCACTGAATATTATATCAAAATATTCGTTATTTCCAAATTGAAATATGACTTAGTCAATTACCATATAATTTTATTTATATGGATTTCGTACATCACATGTTTTCAACAATAATTATAATCAATTATTAAACATCCAATTCACATCAGAGTGCATCTACAACTGTATAAGCATTAAATAATTAAATAACCCTTATAATAGTCTCTCAATCAATCGATTAACATCCAATCTAAACACTTGGGATTAGTGTAAATCAAATATTATTCCAATAGTCGTGTGGGGTTTTTAACCAATAAATAATTAATTAATAAATTATTTATTTATTCCACTCGATATTACTTAAATATATAAACATAAATAAGTCGATCGACTTGTAAATGGATATTTAATCACATTTCAACTACCACTAATAATTTAACATTGTTTTTAACATGTTAATTATTTCGAAAAAACATTCAAATCATAACATGAATAATCATCCATTGCCATTTAAGGCGTCACAAAGTGTTCATCCACATTGGTTGAAATACGAGTGTCGTACATTAAACAATGCTTCTAATAAAAAATAAATTGGTGAATAGTTCATGTGTTGAACTCAAGAGATTTCACATGTAACAGATAAAAATTCACATAGGAAATTAATACGTTTCCAGTTATAAAAATAAATAACTGTACAAAATATTTGAGTTAGAGAGTTATCACTTTGATTGATTCTGAAAATCGTTATAAAAGGATTGTTCTGGCAAAATTAAACAAGCATTTAATTTTATCAAAATTTCCAGCTGCTTCAGTTTTTGTTCTGGTCAGTTCCATGGCGTAGTGCTCGAGAGGAGGATTCAAACATACTCAATTTCACTGAATTATGTCGTCGTTTGCAAAAGATATGGATATTTAAACTTTTAAACAATTAAACCTATAATTAACTAAACTAATTAACTAACTAATCCTTTCTTTTCACCATGTTCATCGTTCTCCAGGTTACTCGATAAAACCGTAACCCATCTCGACCAAATCTCTTCATCGCGGAGCCTTCCACAGATGGATAGAACTGCATTAGAGCCCCCCTCCGACTGCCTACGTGTCGCCTACCGCCACTAGAAGCCAGGCCACGCTCGTAACTTCCATCAGCCCAGAAACCTCATTCGAAGCGATTCCGACCTCCTCGATCAACTAATTCCAATCTTGGCCGTTGAGAATGTAGATCTCACTTAGGTCTTTAATTTTCGTGTTGAAAACTTCGATTACTTCTTCATGGATATGGAGAAATTGATCATTTTATTTTGGAACGATTTGGTTCGTTCATGAGGGTGGAGGCACGATTTTTCTCTCAGGTTGAACACATGCGAGCGATGTTTAGGGTTTGACCCAAAGATAAGGTATATATATATTTAAACAATAATATTTAATTCGTAAATTACTTGTTTAACACCACGAAGTCCAAATGAATCCCAATGACTTTTGCCCCTATCCAAATACTCTTATTCCGGACACAATGCGATATGTTTCGTAAGCAAATTCGATCGTTTTAATTAGTTATTAACAAAATTAAAATATAAATCAATATATTGAATTTGAACGTACATTTTAATTTGCCACGGCCACATACTGACTCCAAAAATTATAAAATTTGAAATCTTGTAATATTTTACAATTACGTTTCTAACAAAATTAATTTCATCGAATTTGGAGACCATTTGAAAAATAGCCTTTAACTAGCTTATTAAATTATAACTGAAATTAAACTCGCATTTAAATTTGCTACACTTATATACGAATCCCAATTGACTTAAAATTTTAATACTGACAATAATTTGACGTTCCGGATCCAGCAAAATTGGTTTCATCGAAAATGGAGGTCAATTGCAAAAGCACTATTTTTAAGGACTTATATAATATTATAATATTTGAAACGACCCGAAATCCCCATAAATGAGGAGCTCGGATTGCTTTGAGAACATGACGCATCAGACGCAAACAATAGAACATTTCATCGCTCTTACAACAATTACATCAGAGTACTAGAATATACCAGAGTTCTAATAAATAATATACAGCGGAAAAATATATACATAAATACAATGCAGCAGAAAATAACAACTGACACAACTAAAAGAGATATACGGTTACAAAGCTTTCTGAATATTGCTCCAGCTGTAAATCCAGGATCCTGTGAAAAGAAATATCTGCGAAAACCAAAACTACTAGCTGTCCGTGTGGAAAATATGGGCACCCAGAGTTTAGGTAGAAACAATAAACTCCGAGTCAGTCATGGGACTGGTGTGAGAACTAAAACAGTTATTAGATTTTTATTTTAAACTTAGATAAATCATGGGACCATGCTGTATAACACGGAACGGGTTTATCCCCCATGAATACCAGTGCATAAAAATAAACAACGCAATGCTAAAGAGTAAAATGAAGCTATTATAAGACTCAGGTCCCATCATGCAATGAACGCAATCGAGGTTAGAGTTTTCCCTTATAATGGCCAAATATGCTTGATACGCGAAATTTCATCTTTTATTATTACTATAAGTGAAGAAATCAACTTCAAATATAAATGTATCAATCATAGGCGGCATAGGTACCATTATATTACGTCGCCATATAAGTTTACAACTAAACCGTGAAATCGCGTATTGGATATTGGGTTTCCATCTATGAACCAAGGCAAGGGATGGTCTCCTTACTGATTCGAGACACACTAGCAATGCCGTAGGACTCGGATGCTGGCGAGCCCTTGGATCCTATAGGGCTGGTCATCCGTCGATGATCAGTTATACCATAAATTATATGTTAGTCGGTTCTACCGAACCTCCAAAATGGTCAGTCCAGTCGACCATCTAGAACCTTTTAGTCAGTTCTAGTACGAGAGCCACTAGGGAGTCAAATCCGAGGTACCTCGCTTTTCGTCAATAAAGTTTTCCAACATCCACATAAGTAAACAGTCTGGGCTCCATACCTGTTAACCCCGTTCTTAGAACTCGGTTGTGATCTAGGAAATATGTACGAATAGAGACACACGGCATGATTGACCCAAGTCATTTTTACGACATGGTCACAAGCCGCACATAAGACATAGGACACAAGCAGCATGCACATACGACAGGTCGCTCCAAAGCATGTCGCCCGCCCAATTAAAGTCGTTCGTGCGTTTCAAGTTCGTTCACACACGCTCAGTCCAGCCATGTCATGCTATCAACCGAGTTGTGCCGTTCTACAGCCAAGTCGTTCATGCGACATGCAGTCAAACCACTACTAATACGACATGCTGAATGTCTTTGAGTCCATCCAAGCCGTTATTTCAGTCATGAGTCATTGTAAAACATGCCAGACCGTTCCCACATAAAGGCTCCATCATATCGTTACCAGCTATGAGAGTTCATGTCGTTGGTCATTCTTGAAAAGGAGGCTTCGTGATACTTGGTCCATATAATATAAAGTGGAAAAGCATCTCGTAAGAGACCTCCATGACGCCTCCAGCTAATAAACAGCTGTAAAGTGGGCCCATTACATCAAAGCATATCGTTCCCATTTGAAGAGTTCTTCCGCAAATTTATCCATGCCGTAAAGTACAGTGGGCGAGACCATGTCGTTGTATCCTGATGCCGAGCAAATCGTTGGACATATGAAAGTCATGTTGTAACCAGGTCCACATGCTTGAGTTTGGAAGATCATTCATGACGACGTGAACTGGGCTTGTACAAAATATGGAAAGCAACGTATTGATGCGTGGACCATTGTTGTGTAAGTATTAAGGTGCGGTGAGTATATCCGAAGTTAGGTCATGGCGACATGAGTATTCATATCATTAACACATGAAGTAATGTCGGGAAAGCGGAGGTACGTCGAAAGCAAGTCGTGGCGTTTTCTGCATAATTACAGAATTGCCACCCAATCCAAAAATCACCTATAAATACCCCTGCACTTCTTCATAGAAGGGGATGGAAAATTCATTCCAAGGAGGAGACTCCGTCAAATTCAAATCTCATCTACAACTTCTCTAATGGCTTCTATGGATTCATCAACACTTTTCTAACTTCATGGAGATCAAATCCAAATCAATGATCATATAAGCTTTCTCCAATCGAATTTAAGGGCTTTCGATCTCATTCAAGCTATAAGATAAATCTCCCAAACATCATTCAAAAGATCTCTAATCCTCTCCAAAGCCAAAATCGAATGCTAATTCACTATGAAATCTATGAAGATTATGGAAAAGGATCAAAGCACATAAGTGGTTAAAGATTCATCACAAAGCTAAACTTCTTTCCTTTTCTTCGCCAAATTCAAGTGAAAGTAGATCGTCAAGAGAGTGGAAAGAGAGTTAAAAGAGAGGAATGATTGTAATGAGGAAAAAATCATATGTTGAAAGATTGAATATCATAATGAGAATTGATTGAAAGTGGACGTAGATTCATAGAGAATCGAACCACTATAAAATTTTCTTTGTGTTCTTACTTGCTTTTATCCGTTTATTTTGCGATTACGTGGTTCCATATTCTTACCGAATCGGTGAAGTGATGTTTTACACCTTTGGTGTTTGATCCCAAATTTGGAGCAAACATTTGGTGCCCACCGTGGGGCCGCGCTCGCATCTCCTACCTCTTCTCGCACTCTCCCAAAGTTGAGATCCTTGAATTAAAGCTCTAAGTTGCATCCTTCTCCGAAATCATGGAAAAGTCTAAGAAGACCGTTAGCAAAACCGTGATAGAAACCGATGATGTTATTCATGAAGAAACATCGCTTGCTAACCATTTTGATGTTGGTGAAAACTCGATAAGTGGAGCTGGTGTGACTAGAAACGATCTAAATGACGCTATTGCCAACGCGAACCGCCGAATTGAAACTTCAAATAAAACTTTGATGGATGCTAATTGATGCTCTAATGGAAAAAATGAATGCTCTTCTAAATGCTCAACCAATTCAAGCCCCTCCAAAAGTGCATGTGGATCTCGAGGAGAATGATAAATTACCCGCTTCCGATCATAACCGCAACGACAATATGGAAGACGATTATGATTGGGCAAGTGACAGGGATGAAGTTAACATAGAAGAGCCGAGGTAAAAAGCTAGAAACCATTCCGAAGCGAATGCTCGAAAAGCCAATAATCCTATCACAGGGGCACCTCTTCGTCGAGAAGGCAAAGAGCCAAAACTCTCCAATCGAGGTCATATTCCTAGGCGAACATTTGGTAAAGAGCTCAGCTTCACAGAGCGCCATAGCACCGAAGAATACATTTCGGAAATGATAGAACGAGCCATGAAAAAGAGTCAAGCTAGCAAGGACGACGAAAGAGAATGGGACTTCTCTCTCGATAGGACTCCATTCACCGAAAGAATCCTTGGAGCACAATGTTCGAAGAAGTTCAATCCTCCAACTCTGCCTCCATACAACGGTCTCATTGATCTGAACTACTTCCTATTCAAATATGAATGGCATATGAGTGCAGCTAAGGCGACCGATCAGATGAGATGCACGTACTTCCCTCTCTACCTAGAAGGTGCCGCATCGCTACGGTTCACAAAGCTGCCGCCCAAGTTTATCGATCGATTTTCTGACCTCACCAAAAAGTTCAAGGAGCAGTTCCACCTCTACACTACTAAAGCCAAGGATGCTATAACACTTTCAGCAATGAAGCAGAATCCAAGGTAAATTGTCAAAGCCTTCCTCAGTCGATTTAATGTTGCCTTGTCTAAAGTGAGGAATCCAGAGCCATGCATAATTCTCATGGCCTTACTTGACGCTATAGACAAAACAAGCGAATTCGGAAGATGGATAAAGATGAAGGAACTGACTACGCTTGACAAGTTCTATAAGAAGGCAGAGGAGTACATGAGAGTGAACGACCACCCTATACCTCTTCAGATCATCGGTGGTAACCAACTTCTTGAAGCTCCCAAAAGTGCTGCTACTCGGTGCGATCAAAAGAATACTCAGGGGCAGAAGCGAGCCAACAGCGGAAACGACCACAAATCCAATAAATTTTTTTGCCTTCTTGACTCGTCTGAGTTAACTCCTCTGAATAACACTCCCGAGAACATCTACCTTGCCACAAAGGACGCATAAGACTACCCAGATCCTCGGCCAATAAAAATGAATGACCATCTGACTAAATCCGGGAAGTTCTGTCGGTATCATAATCAGCCGGGCCACAGCACCAACGAATGCAGGCATCTGAAATCATTGATTGAAGAGTTGATTAGGAAGAACCGTCTGTAACAATTTGTGAAGAACTCCCAAGATGCATCTCGCAAAATTGAAACCGACTTAAATGGAAATGCACACTCGTTGGTGTTAGATCATAATCACGATCACGAGGTCAATGAAGTTGATGTTCAGTCGAATATTAGAAATGAAACCAACATTGAAGATTTCAAAACAAATCTCGAAGTGTTCAAACAAGTCCCGTCAAAGAAAAGGGCCGATGTCTGTCCTATGGAACAATGCAAAGACAAGGAACCTATCCTAGGAAATAGCATTAAGCATGTAGGAACCCTTAACAATGCTATTATGGATACTCCCATTGATTCCCAAGCCAACAATCTAACCGCGAATGGAACTCCAAGAGATTATGTAACTCAAAAAGAATTTGTTGCCGCTATGACCAGTTTGCACAAAAAATAGATGCTTCAAATGAGATATTGCTGAATCAAATAAGGGCTCTCGAAACCACTCAATCCAGCCTCACCATCCATGTAGAACAACTTGGTGTGGAAAGGAGCATGTACCTTACTGTTTCAGACTTTCATATAGAGAATTGTGGTCATCATGCTAAAGAGGAAAGCAAGTCCAAGCAACCTTCCTCCCCTACCTATCCAGTAAGCCACAAGAAGAATCTCGAAGGGCGAAAAAGAACGTATGGAGGAAAAGGGGAAAAAGGGAACAAGAAATTTCACTTTTTCAAGTCTAAAGAATTAACTCCATTAAATGGTACCTCGGAGAACATCTTCTTTGCCACTAAAGGCGTAGGTTTCTTTCCAAAGCCACCACCAATATTAAAGATCTCGAACAAAGCAGCGTCATCTAAAAATATCTGTCATTATCACAACCAACCTGGTCATGATACTAATGGTTGAAGACATCTGAAAAGCTCAATCGAGATGTTGGTTAGGAAGAGCAAGCTGCAAAAATATGTCAGGAAATCGCATATGACAAATCTTCTTTCAACTCCACAAAAGCGAAGCATATCTGTCAAACGTTCAATTCCAGGTGGAGGGGCTCCAACGAGTAACCATGCAGAGTCAACGTTCAATATTACGGCGAATAATTCTCTCTCAAACAGTAAAAGTTGGGGGAAGATGCAAAGCTATGCAAGTTCTCAAGAGCATAGCCCGACGGAGGCAATGATCCCAATGGAATCACAAGTTCCTGTTCATCCAATGATCGCCCGACACTTGCATACCGAAGCTCAGTAGAAGCCAGTGTTGAAATATTTGAGTCTAACCTACAAAGGCCATATGCTATCAGCCAAGAGCATCTGAATGGCATCAACAAACTGTTGACCTTTGATGAAGCTTCAACACTGGGAATCCGGAATAACGACCACTTGTGTCAACATTCTACATAAAAAAAAACTACTTAGTTCTTATGAAAAATTGTTATGCTTTCCTTTACAAATATTAACCTCCTATGGTAAAAAGGGGAATTGTAATCGAGCAATTACTATGTCAATTTTCATATAATGAGAAGTCTGCATCTGCTTTACTTCGATTATTCCATTATATCGAAAGTCACTAAAATCGATTTAATACTGCAGGGCGCTTACTGGCTCGCGGTCTGATAAATTCTGGCGACCCTTGTTAACATACCCCATTTGGACAGTCCAATTGTTGGGTACCGAAAGCATCATATGGAGTAAACCCGGTGATGTGGAGTGCCACTTTACAAATCAAATTGAAAATTTATCCAGAATCATACAATGAAAAAGCATAGCAAATGGGCACTGTGTCATAAAGCCGCATGTTTCATTAAAGGGGTAAGTAGGAAGTTGGAAACATCAAATTTCCAACTGCAAGTCAATTGCCAAGTTAAACACCATGCGGTTCAAGGAACGTTTACTTCCTTGTAGTTCCACAAGTTTGATTGATATTTATAACACGCCTTGACAATGATATTCCAAGCGTCGGGTGCAACGAGCATCATTCCGCATGTAAAGTGAAAGTGTAATGCACCATCTGGAAGATCGAAAAGGGAAGTCAAGCAGTGTACTTAACCAGATCGCCAAAGCCGGGTTTACTCGGCTTGATTGCAATAAATGACGCTTGACGAGCGCTTGTTCCATTGAAAATCGACGATACTTCACGACCCTTAAAAACACTAGTCAAAGTGACAAATATACCTAAGTATAGAGATAAAAAGCACTGCCTTGAAAGTAGAAGGAAGGGATTGCGAAGGGTCGAACAGTGAGCAATTTTCACAGTAAACGAACTAAAGGGTTATGAGTTTCACTCAAAGAACATTTCTCCGAGGAAAAGTACCATGATCATCATACTACATCAACAAAAAGCTTACTGGGGAAAAGCTAAACTATCCTAAGTTGGAGAGGTTAGCATATTGTCTGCTTATTGCCTCAAAGAAGAAAATGCCACACTACCAAGCCCATTCTATCAAAGTTCTTACCGATGAGCCGCTAAAGCAAGTTCTCTTCCGCTCATAAGCTTCAGAAGGATAATTAAAGTAGGATATTGAGCTTAGCCAATATTACATCACTTACCATCCTCGAGGAACTATAAATAGATAGGCTTTAGCCGGTTTCATCGCTGAAGTTCACTGACAAGGGAAAAAAGAAGAAGGGAGCAGTTGAAGCAACCGTCTTCTAAAAAGAACGTTAACACATCCGTATCCTAGCAGAACCTGGTGACCATTGGAGCGCATCCCGAGTGGGATAGCTCAAGTGTTCACCGCTCAGTACTTGAAACATTATTCACGGCAAACACGAAGGTGTGGAGCGCAGCGTGGCAAACAAGGGGAATCAGGAACTGAACAGCCAAATGATGTAACGTTCAGGTTACAAACAAAATTGTAAGTTTCACCGTAGGGGCACCTTCTTAATTGCAAGGTTCAGGGCCCTAATTCTAACAAATTGCGATGAAAAATCCGATAAATGGACTAGCGTCCGCCCTGTGAAACAACGCAACTCTAAAAACCAAAGACCTCCCCGAGGGGCACCCTGTTGATCGTCGACGCCATTAGTACATGGCCGGATAGCGATATAAACACAGGGTTTTCAGAGACCTCTTTGGAGACGTCCAACAAGTTCGACAAGGGTCTGAATTATTCAGACTCAATGAAAAATGGATCAAAGACCTCTTCGGAGGCGTCCGACAAGTTCGACAAGCGTCTGAATTATTCAGACTTACCGAACAATGGATCAAAGACCACTTCAGAGGCGTTCGACAAGTTCGACAAGCGTCTGAATTATTCAGACTCAACGAACAATGGATCAAAGACCTCTTCGGAGGCGTCCAACAAGTTCGACAAGTGGTTGAATTATTCAGACTCAACGAACAATGGATCAAAGACCTCTTCAGAGGCGTCCGACAAGTTCGACAAGCGTCTGAATTATTCAGACTCAACGAACAATGGATCAAAGACCTCTTCGGAGGCGTCCGACAAGTTCGACAAGCGTCTGAATTATTCAGACTCAACGAACAATTGATCAAAGACCTCTTCGGAGGCGTCCGACAAGTTCGACAAGCATCTGAATTATTCAGACTCAACAAACAACGGATTAAAAACCTCTTCGGGGGTGTCTGACCATATGTTGGGTCTTCGAAATCCAGTTAGTGGCGGATTTAAAAACCTCTTCGGGGGTGTCCGACCATATGCTGGGTCTTCCAAATCCAGTTAGTGGTGGATTCAAAAACCTCTTCGAGGGTCTCCGATCATAAGCCGGGTCCTCCAAATTTGGTTAGTGACGGATCCAAAGACCTCTTCGGAGGCATCCGACAAGTTCGACAAGCGTCTGAATTATTCAGACTCAACGAACAACGGATCAAAAACCTCTTCGGGGGTGTCCGACCATATGCTGGGTCTTCCAAATCCAGTTAGTGGCGGATTCAAAAACCTCTTCGGGGGTGTCCGATCATAAGCCGGGTCCTCCAAATTCGGTTAGTGACGGATCCAAAGACCTTCTCGAAGCCGTCTGACAAGTTCGACAAGCGTCTGAGTTATTCAGACTCAACGAACAACGGATCAAAGACCTCTTCGGAGGCGTCCGACAAGTTCGATAAGCGTCTGAATTATTCAGACTCAACGAACAACGGATCAAAAACCTCTTCAGGAGCGTCCAACAAGTTCGGCAAGCATCTGAATTATTCAGACTCAACAAACAACGGATCAAAGACCCCTTCAAGGGCATCTGATCATAAGCCGAATCCTCCAAATTCGGATAGTGACGGACCCAAAGACCTTCTTCGAAGGCATCCGACAAATTCTACAAGTGACTGGCTTGTTCAGTTACAACGAATAACGAATTTCTGAAAAAACCAAGACCTCTCCGGGGGCCCATGTTCAAATCTAATTTCCGAAAAGCCTGGACTGCCAAGTTGACGAGAAATATGATTGAACATGATGAAATATAAGACCTCTCCGGGGGCACATGTTTAAATCTAACCTCCAAAGGGCCTGAACTGTCAGGTTAGCAAGAAATATGGTTGAACATATAAAATATAAGACCCCTCACGCTGGGGCACAAAAACAGAATTCATCTTTATAAAAAAGGCATGAGTACCACACGATCAAGAAATTCCAAATGAAGTCGGACACACAATACCACACCTAATCTCCAAATCCTGTGACAAATTTTGGTATGGGGGCATTACCACCGCATTAACCGCACTAAGGGATTCAACAATGCTCACTTCTTAACACATACCATAAATTTGTCACAATTTTGAAGTTGAAGTTTAAAATTTGTGTTGTGAGCATGAAAAGGAAACAGGTGCAGAATGCTAAACAAAAAAGAACAACAAGCAGAACATGTTTCCATCACGACATCACAAAAGAAAGTCTTAACAAAGCTCTCCAATGGAATTTTCCAATGCAACACTTCTATCAGAGGCCTGGGGCATCCGATGCTTTGGGCACACAACGAAAAGCAAAAATAATCCCTCAGGAGAGAAAGAATCAAGTCGGTGCAAGTAGTCTGAATTCACAGAGATATTCGTCTGCGATAAGAAACCTCTTACTTTTATCTTGCTCATTGATAGCCTTCAAAGACTCAAGCACATAGTCAGCTACTAAATCCGGGTTTCCTAGGTGCATTGGCATGCTCAGAAGTTCTAAATAAGTCGATAAAAGCAAAATACTTTTGCCAACAAGTTAGAAGCTTCTAGTACGACAATCTAAATCATGGAAATTTGGCAAAATTGATTGTATCCATCTTACGCAATTCGTGACAGCCTACGATAAAAGAGTACCATGACCATACTAAGAACTGAACAATATCCGGAAGACATAATACGGGTTCACCACGATATCGCAATAAACAAAAAACCCAATTTATACTCAATAAAAAGGCAAGTATACTCAGAAATACATAAGCCAAAGTGCGCAAACAACGGGAGATCCATCCTCAGAAGCTAATCAAAAAGACTTCTGCTTCAAAAAAGAGCATCCGGAAATTGCGAGAAAATCAATATGACTTGATACGTCAGTAAAAGGCGACCTCGAAAGTTCAATTAGTTAAAAATCGACCAGTCCCGAGGAGAAGAAAGGGTAGGTACATTGGTCAAGGTAGATCAAAAACGATCTCTTGTGGGAATGAATTCCTTGGCCAAGAAATCTAAAGCGCCTCAACACGAAAGCCTCTTTGACTACAAAGCTCTAATCGTATATAACTCGAAGAACCCGATAATACTCTGCTTCAAACCTAAAAATAAATGATGCTGAAAGCAATTACGCTAATATCGCATAATCCCATAAAGCGATAGAACTTCTCTAGGAATTGAAGCTAGTATCCATCAACATTGTCAACATGAGTTATAAGTAAGGTTGAGCAATGACCATGAGCTGGGGCAAACAGATGTGAGGCGAAAATTCAAAGTTTTGTCCAGCCTGGGATGATAAACTCTGTCAAACACGATTGAAAGATACAACAAAACCGTAAGGTTGCAATATACAACGATGCTTCTCGGACTACGAAAAGGCTGATATGGGCAAATGCAAAAGTAATGCAAGATGCAAATTTATTAATGAGCAACATTCAAATTCTGAAAACCCGATTCCAAAACTCAAGGTCCTCAGGATGAACACCGCAAAAGCAATATATGAAATGCTGACCTAACACAAATTATTAAGTGATGCACATAAGCTACTCGATTTACAAAAATCCTACGGTCATGACCACCCAAGAAGATTGGCTAAAAACACGAGTCCAGCGGACTGGGGCATCACTAATAATTAAACAGGGCAAGCCAAATTCGGAATTACATCAGACAAGTGGTCAGGTTCCCTAAAAGGTCGCCTATGCTAAGGGAGATCCTCCGATGAAATAGAGCCATTGTTACACCACCATCCATCGAAATAAGACGAAGACAACATGTATCATTATCTTGTTCAGAAGTTATGTACTGAGATTTCTGAGTCCAACCAAATTATTGTGGAAAAGCTAAAAGGCAAACAATCACAAATTTCCAAAAGGACAACGGATAACCAAAAATCGGTTCATTAAAAATCCAAAAACTGCACCTATTTTAACCTTGGAAACCCAAGTTAAAGTTTCAGTCTAAGCAAAAGCGATCTACTTTCCGGAACGATGACCAAAAACATCCGTCTGGTATCCACTCTGCGCATGGAACTTCATTTTTCAACAAAGTACGGACAGGAAACAGGGCACGAGGTGTTCAACTCTCAAGACATAGATGTGGATTGTTCAAGTTCTAAAGTGCTCAAATATAACATACTTCATAACAAGCATCGAGTATCAAATAAATCTCCCAACGACTTAACAATTAGGTCACCCCACGGCTTAAAGCCCAAATTTTTCAACAACCTAAAAGTCTTAAGTCGTTTGAAGGCTTAAAAGCTTAGGTCGCTCAAAGGATAGGTCACTCAACTATTCAAAGGTTAAGGGTGTTGCAACACTTAAATCTCACAAGACGTTCGGTCATCTCAAGGCCCCATATCATGAGCCGAGCAAATTGTTCAAATCACTCAAAGGCTTGTGTTGCCCCATAATTGAGGAGTTTGAGTCGTCCCGTGATTTAAAAGGTTATACTGACGAGTGAAAACTTGAGGCCACTAACGACCTAAAGCGTAGGACGCAATGACGACCTTGATTGATTTAACAACCTAAGAGCCCCAAACCTGGTAGCGATCTAAAGCTTAAGATCGCGACATCAGTCCAAAGCCTCGAAGTGTCTATTAAGCTAAAGCTCGGGTGGTGTGTTGACATGAGGGAGTTCAGGACATATAAAAAGTTGCGACTGAATCTCAACACGACAAACATATGATTACCGGATTTAAAGCAACCCAATATCAAAGCACACTGCAGATGCCAAAGTACTTATTGGTTTGCAAGGCCATTTTGTGAATCCATCTACAGTACTGAATGTCCAAAGCCGATTCCAAGCTCACTTCAGCAGATTAGTAATTCAATAAGGCTTGAGGGCATACAAGCTCGATCATGATCTCCAATTTGGACTTTGCAAGTTCTCAAAATATCACCCAACTGCTTCAAATTGGAAGTATGCAGCTTTCGAATACAAACTACATGTGCTGGTTACGATTCGGGCAGACCTAATTTTGAACTATTACACAATGTTCAGACTATGAAAAATCAAACTCAGTCCTATTATCATAAGTCAACACTTTCCAGCGTTCCAAGCCTCGAGCAGAATCCATGGAGTCAAATCGAACAAAGTTTAGCAATGCAGAAAACACAATGATGTACAAAGGCCCTAACACAGGAAAATCTTCAACTAATGTGCATACTCGAACTAGTATATGTTCAAATAATGGGATGAGCATGCTTAAACCAACATGTTGGTCAAGCATGACTACACGATATGGTCAAACACGAGTGATCATAACAATTCGAGTAGACAAGATGGTAGAATGCCAGACCATGTTAGCAGGCTTCCAGATGATCAAGTTTATGAGGGAAGAATATATGAATTTCCTAACTTCCAGACTGCTACATGTAATCCGGGAAGAAGAAGACGAATCGTCAAATAGTGGCATCCAATGGAATCTCCGATGTTAGAACTGACCGACGAAGCAGGCAAACATTGAACCACAAAAATTCTTCTCATAATGAAAGCTAGCGATGACCTCCAAAGTCGGGGCGCAGATAATCAAAGATTCTCCAAAGAAAAACAGAAAATAAATCACAAATACGTATTTCTCGAATGAGAAATATCATATACCATCATAACAAGTCACTAAAACGATAGTGTTTGAACTCCACAGTCGGTTCTAATTGATGGGCTGATTTTAAGCATTTAATGCGGATTCGAATTCAAATATCGTATTTGTACATATAATATTCAGTGAGTTATAAACCGCTGAGTAGAACAAGTCTTGTGCAAACACTTTATTCAATTCAAAATATAATTCGCCATAATTCATTTTCTAATGATCCGACTAATCCACTATCAATATGGACGGTCAATGGTGAAGTATAAGTTCAAAAATCATGCAATTACTTGTTTTAATTACAGAGCAGGAGGCATGGAATTCAAAGCATGAGTTGCCTCAACAAACAAAAAGCTACGATTGAATCTCAAAGCAAATTGTGTTAATTTCGAAGCCCGCAATTCTTGTAAACAAGAAATACAAGCTTCGAGGGGCAAATGTTAGCCCCGTTCTTAAAACGCGGTTCAGAACTAGGAAATATGTACGAATAGAGACACATGGCATGATTGACCCAAGTCGTTTTTACGACATGGTCACAAGCCGCACATACGACATAGGACACATGCAACATGCACATACGACAAGTCGCTCCAAAGCATGTCGCCCGCCCAATTAAAGTCGTTCATGCGTATCAAGTTTGTTCACACAACACGGTCTTAAGGCGTTCTGTGCGCCACAATATTAAACCATTCGCCAGAACATAGAGATGAGCCACATGCCGTTCAACCCATCCAAGTCGCAAACCTTGAACCATAACCTATGTCGTCCGCTAGCGTTATGATCATGCCATCCGTAAAGCAAGCCGCTAAGTTCTTCCATGTCGTCGCTTGACGCTCAATTTGGTATTGTGAAACATGTCGCTGCTTCGTACTCATGACACAAGTAGCAGGACCATTTGCATGGAATCATGTCGCGTTAAGTTAAGTCATACATTGCAAGTTGATAAACTCTTCAATACTGTGAGCATTGGACCGTGTAGAAGGTGCAAGGCGCGTTTGCATTCAACTTGTTGACTCAGCATGCACTCATGACATTCAGTCCAGCCATGTCATGCTATCAACCGAGTTGTGCCGTTGTACAACCAAGTCGTTCATGCGACATGCAGTCAAACCACTACTAATATGACATGTTGAATGTCTTTGAGTCCATCCAAGCCGTTATTTCAGTCATGAGTCATTGTAAAACATGCCAGACCGTTCCCTCATAAAGGCTCCATCATATCGTTACCAGCTATGAGAGTTCATGTCGTTGGTCATTCTTAAAAAGGAGGCTTCGTGATACTTGGTCCATATAATATAAAGTGGAAAAGAATCTCGTAAGAGACCTCCATGACGCCTCCAGCTAATAAGCAGCTGTAAAGTGGGCCCATTACATCAAAGCATATCGTTCCCATTTGGAGAGTTCTTCCGCAAATTTATCCATGCCGCAAAGTACAATGGGCGAGACCATGTCGTTGTATCCTGATGCCGAGCAAATCGTTGGACATATGAAAGTCATGTCGTAATCGGGTCCGCATGCTTGAGTTTGGAAGATCATTCATGACGACTGAACTGGGCTTGTAAAAAATATGGAAAGCAACGTGTTGATGCGTGGACCATTGATGTGTAAGTATTAAGACGCAGCGAGTATATCCGAAGTCAGGTCATGGCGGCATGAGTATTCATATAGTTAACACATGATGTGACGGCCCGCCCCGAACCAGCCGACATTACCTCCAAAAGTGCGCTGTACACATGCCCGACTAGCACGGAACGGTCGCCAAAAGAAAAGAAAGAAGGGAATGAACTAACACAGAACCTGTCGAATATCTCACAGCGCATGGAACAAAATATAATAATAACATAACTTTGACATAAAACAGGCGAGACAGTACATAAGCTGAAAACTAAACCAACATAGCAGCGGAAATCCAAATACAGCTTATGATCCAACATCATTATTACAACTTTAAAACTGTCTCTAAAACAAAAGAAAGCTAAAGTAGAAGATGCACTACTAATGCCCAAGCAGTGATCTTCAACAACATAGGGAGAATATCTATATATATATCATACGTTGAAGCCTCCTGCTCGTGTCCGGATCAGCTACTCGTGCATACCCAGCTAACATGTCTCTAGTCTGCTCGTGAGAGCACCCAGAGTAATAAGAAGAGACATAAAACTCTGGGTCAGACAAAAAGTCTGGTATGAGCGATAAGCAGCTAAACAGAACAATAACAGGTATACTAAACCACACCTGAATCTGGACCTGCAACCAAAGAGTTAGCACTACATACCGTACAATACTCTAAGGTGCCACTAACACATGGTGTAAAGATAACGGGGGTGGGGGTGTGCGTGTCATAGTGAAGGCAACCATCAAGCATAGCAACCATCCTCACATCTCTCACTCAGTGCGTAAAGCATACGATATCCACCGCTTTGATCACTAGACCCATCGAGGTAGTGACGGAGCTCGACTTGTACAACTACTGCTACTACCAAGCTTATCCCATGGATTCATGACCAAATCTTTACAAATGACCCCACTTCATTGGTCTATAGCTCTTTAGTCATACCAAGTCCACTGTGGGCCTAAATCCGTTCGCGTACCCCCTACACATAGTGATCCAAAGTTACAGACATCGACAACCCCTTTGCACACGTCCCGCAGCAAAGCCCAACTCATGAAGCTCACTCGTTGGTTCCCATCTAGATACTGAGTTCTACTTCCCATTTGAACTACCTTTGCATCTCGGGTTTCGGTCGAATTGGAATCGATCTTCAGAAGAACCTATGGTCGACATTGCTCGTTCAAACTCCATAGAGACCACTCACTCTTCCTTCCCTAGCTCGGTCGCTCATTCTTCCTTCTCTAGCTCGGTCACTCGCTCATTCTTCCACAGGCTCGCTTGCATTCACCTGGATCAGATCTCATTATAGTCACTCCCCTAGGAATCGCTCGCTTCCTCTCAGTCTCTCTCCTAGGAATCGCTCTCTTCCTCTCAGTCTCTCTCCTAGGAACCGCTCGTTTCCCCACGATCGCTCTCCTAGGAATCGCTCGATTCCCCACAGTCGCACTCCAAGGAACCGCTCGACCCCCATAGTTGCTCTCCTAGGAATCGTTCGATCCCCGCAGTTGCTGTCCTAGGAATCGCTCGACCCCCATAGTTGCTTTCCTAGGAATCGTTCGATCCCCACAGCTGCTCGACCCAAAACCTGCACTATTTCCAGCAACCAATTTTTCGCCTCTCGTCGGCGTTTTTGACCATTCTAACATTTCTAATCGATCACAAAGCATACCATACAGTCATAGCAACATGTATAATCATCCACAAACACCAAAACAACTATATAACATGTCAAAATGGATCAAACATACCCAAAAATCCATGTTTTCCCCTTAATCATGTTTATGCATAACTAATGATAGGATTAGCAAAACTTATCCAAATTAACCCAAATTTCTAACAAAGGCTTAAAATAATATTTAAGAATTTCTAAACATTTTTCCAGAATTTAATCATGTCAGATTTCGCTAATTAACACTAATCACCATAATTAACTGTAATTAGTGTAACAACAATGCTAATCACTCACCTTAGCCACAAATAAAACTCAGATCTGGGACCTTTGACAATATGGTTCGGATTACAATGCAACACAGCAGCTCTACCTCGATCTCTTTGCTAATCCACTTTAATTTGGTGTTGATGAGGCTAATACTTGATTAGAAAATGGTTAAGGATGAATTTAGAAGGTGGAGGCCATTACTAGGGTTGAAGAGGTGTAAGTGGTGGCTGTTAAAATGACAAAGAAGGGTTTCTCTAACCCCTTACAGCCCTATAACCCTAATCCCGAAATCCCTAGTGGGCCTAGCTGCTAATCAACCGGTTAAGCCCGATTAAGCTGTTTTTCACCTTCTAAACCTTAATTCAGCCATATCTCCCAAACGGTAAGTCCGTTTGACTAATGTGATCACTCTACGAAAAGGTAAACCATCATCCGGATCGAATGGAAGTTGTTTCAGGTCAAAACCCCTTACCAATCAAAAGTTATAGGTGAAACAAGATTCGCCAGGGGCAAAATGGTCATTTTAAAAATTGGCAAAAATCGTGAACATGGGGAAATGACCCCAATAGTCATTCCCCAAAGTTACACGACTATACGACTTCATATGAAAATGAAATTAATATCCTATGATCCCCCGACGCGGAGAATGCGAGTCGTTACATTCCTCCCCGCTTAAGAAATTTCATCCCCAAAATTCCTTAACGAAAACATACAAAGGATCCCGCATGCCTATCGACCATTCATAGACAATCAAACATACATAACAACACATCGAACTTATCTTAACATGCGGTTTACTAACAAGGGAGTGATATATCGATATAAAACCTTACCAGGCAAAGAGTTCTGGATAAGTCTTCCTCATGTTCTCCTCTGTTTCCCAAGTACAGTATTCCTCATTCTCGCTCCACTGAACTTTGACTAGTTTCACCACCTTCCTTCGAAGCTGCTTCGTATCGTGCTCGACAACACGCATCGGTCGGCGGTTTCCAACCACCTCGGGTTTTACCTCGATATCGTCTAACTGATATGGTGAAATAGACACATTAGGGTCGTGTAAAAACTTCTTTAACTAGGAAACATGAAATATGTTGTGAACTCCCGCAATCTTGTCAGGTAACTCTACTTTATATGCTAAATTTCCGACCTGCTCGAGAACTGGAAACGGACCAACGAACCTTGGTGCCAACTTGCCTCTCCTACCAAATCGAATCACATTCTTCAACAGAGATATCTTGACGAATACTAACTCACCAACAGAGAATTTCAATTCTCTTCGTCTCTTATCGGTATAACTCTTCTGTCTATCTTGAGCGGCCTTCATTCGTTGTTGAATAACCTGGATCTTGTCTGAAGTTTCTCTTATTACCTCTGGTCCAAGCACAAACTTCTCTCCGGTCTCTAACCAACATGATGGTGAGTTATATGGTCTTCCGTACAAATCTTCAAATGGAGCCATACCAATACTGGACTGATAACTGTTATTATATGCAAACTCTACTAGATGTAAATGGTCATCCCACGATCCACCAAAATCCAATACACAAGCCCTCAAGAGATCTTCTAACACACGATTCACCCTCTCTGTTTGACCATCTGTTTGAGGATGATATGCGGTACTGAGATGTAGTTCCGACCCTAAAGCCTCTTGTAAGCTTTTCCAAAACCCACTAGTAAATAATGGATCTCAGTCGCTCACAATACCTTTAGGTACTCCATGAAATCTCACTACCCACTTCATATACAGTTCCGCTAATTTAGCTGTCGTTCTATTCGGCTTGACGGGTACGAACCTTGCACTCTTGGTCAATCAATCCACAATCACCCAAATACTATCATGTCCCGATCTAGTCCTTGGTAAATCGTCGATGAAATCCATCGAGACTTGTTCCCATTTCCATTCTGGGATTTCCAATGGTTGTAACAAACCACTAGGCTTCTTTGGCTCAGCTTTAACTAACTGGCAATTCATGCACTTGGATATAAACTTTCCAACGTCTCTCTTCATCCCTTCCCAGTAGTAGGTCTGCTTCATATCTCGATACATTTTGTTACCACCGGGATGTATAGTCAGTTTCGAATGGTGGCACTCTCTAAGCACTTCATCTCTCAATCCATTTACGTTAGGTACGACTAATCGACCATTCTTTCGAAGCCATCCTTCTCGATCAAAACCACACTTGCTCATCTCCTCACTATCGATACCCGACTCTAACTTGGAGATGATTTCCAATAGATTAGGATCGTCTCTCTGACTGGAGCCAATCCGCTCAATCACGGCCGGTCTGATCGTCAAACTTGCTAACATCACCGGATCCAATTCGCACTTAGGTCTGAAATCAAACCCTGCGATATATTCCAATTGCTTCCATTCCAGAAACATAGCCCCCAAACTGGCATGTCTCCTACTTAATGCATCGGCTACCGCATTGCCTTTCCCAGGTGTATATGCGATATCAAAATCATAGAAAGCTAAGAACTCTAACCATCTTTGCTGACGGAGATTTAAATCCTTCTGAGAGAAAAGATACTTTAATGATTTATGATCAGTAAACAACTCGAATCTTTCTCCCAAGAGATAATGTCTCCACATCTTCAACGCGAACACGATCGCTGCCAATTCCAAATCATGGGTAGGATATCTTTTCTCATGCGGTTTCAGTTGTCGACTTGCATAAGCTACAACCCTACCTCCTTGCATCAATACAGCACCTAGTCCGGTACTATAGGCATCCGTGTATACCGTCATCTCTTCGTTGCCCTTAGGAATGACTAACACTGGCGCGCACGTCAACTTTTCCTTTAGACTCTTAAATGCATTCTCGCACTTTTCATCCCAAACAAAAGCTTGATTCTTCTTGGTCAACTGAGTCAACGGTGCCGCTATCTTGGAGAAGTCCTGGATAAACTTACGATAATATCCAGCTAACCCCAAGAAACTTCTTATGTCGGTCGCATTCTTGGGCGTAGACCAATCTTGTACCGTAGCGACCTTCGCAGGATCCACGGCGATACCATTCTCTGAAACAACATGGCCCAAGAACCTCACTTCCCTCCTCCAGAAGTGACACTTAGAAATTTTTGCTTTCAATTGGTGTTTCCTCAACACCTCCATCACTATCCTCAAATGTTCCTTGTGTTCTTCCTCTGTCTTCGAGTAAACCAAGATATCGTCCACGAACACAAGAACAAACTTATTCAATTGATCTCTGAATACCCTATTCCTATGATCTACAAAATATGCTGGTGCATTGGTCAATCCAAATGGCATGACCAACCACTCATAAAATCCAGACGGCGTCCGAAATACCGTTTTAGCTATACTCTCAGCGGCCACTCTGAGCTGATGAAAACCTGTTGCGAGATCCAATTGGGAGAACACTCTTGCTCCACTCAACTGATTGAACAAATCACCTATCCGCGGCAGAGGATACTTATTCTTCCTCGTCACTTTATTCAACTCGCGGTAGTCTACACACAATCGAAGGGAACCATCGGCCTTTGTAGCAAACACAACTGGTGCTCCCCACTCAGGAACACTTCTTCTGATAAATCCCTTCTTCAAAAGATCGCTCACTTGCACCCCAAGCTCTCGCTGCTCCCTTGGCGCCATGCGACGAAGAGGCATCCCTATAGGTCTGGCATCTTTCACTAAATCAATCTGAAACTTGATCTCTCGGTGTGGTGGAAGCCCGGTCACTTCCTCGAAGACGTCCGGATACTGGCCAGCCACGGGCACATCTGACAGCTCATCATGCGGGATGTCGAGGGAATATAGAAAACTAGCCATTACCCCATTACTAGGTAGACCACCAAACACTACCCTCCGTCCATCATCCGCTCTAACTGTCACCAAAAAGCCCTCACAGTCTACCACCACCCCGTACCTTTGGAGCCAGTCGACTCCCAAAATAATGCCAAACCCAGTGAAGCCCAAAACAAAGCAATCACAAATAAACATACATCCATGACTCGATAAGACCACATTACGGCAAATCATACTAAGGCTAGTCGGACCACCAATCGGGTTAGTTACTACTAAAGGTCGATCGACTATCTCAGGCTCCAATCCCAACCTATCTACCAGGTCACTAGATATGA
The DNA here is from genome assembly GCA_030737875.1 of Allium sativum. Classification (NCBI taxonomy): domain Eukaryota; kingdom Viridiplantae; phylum Streptophyta; class Magnoliopsida; order Asparagales; family Amaryllidaceae; genus Allium; species Allium sativum. The sequence goes on from CM060915.1 coordinate 386,061,648, forward strand.
AGGAATGGGAAGCCCCAGTATCAAACAACACTCGAACTGGAACATCATAAAAAGAAAGCATACCTTGAATCACGATATTCTTTCCCTTCTCCACCGCAGTTGGGGCATTCGACGAAGAAGGAACAGCACTGATAGCATATGCTTTCACGATCTGCTTCTCTTTAGGAGGTTGCAGACACTTATCCTTGTGATGTCCCACTTGGCCACAGTTGAAGCACTTCTTGTCCTCTAGTTTTGCTCGACAATCTTTGGCATAGTGTCCCTTCTTGCCACAGCTAAAGCACTCAACGTCTTTCTTGTCTTTCTTTCTCTGATCATCCTTAGCTTGGTTCTGTTTCCTCTTATTCTGCGAGTTAGTCTTGCCTCCACCGCTTGCTTGCGACTTTGGCTCCCCTGTAGATGTAACAACAACCTCGATCTTCGACTTAGGGTAAAGGCTCTCTGATCTCAATGCTTTTCCCACAATAGATTCGAACGCCTCATCGATGTGGTTTATAAGCCTTTCCCCCAAATACCCATCTAAGCCAGTTATAAACTTTTCGTTCTTCTTCTCGGTAGTGTCAATGAGGGATAGTCCATACTTCGATAAAGTATTGAACTTAGCAATATACTCCGAGACTGCTCTACCATTCTGCTTAAGTTCCAAAAAATTCCTAAACAATTCTGATTTGTGAGCAGCTGGGATAAACTTATCGCTAAAGCGGGTCTTGAACTGATCCCAAGTAATCTGATCCTCCGGGATTGTGGCTTTAATAGCATTCCACCAATTCATTGCCCGTCCTTGCAGCTGACGGGATGCTAGCCTTCTCTTCATCGCGTCCTCGATACCCAAGTCTTCGAAGATACGCTCGCAGCTATCTAGAAATCCTGAACATCCGTAGCCGACTCCGTTCCGTGGAACGGTTTCCCACCAAGACTAGTATAATCCTTGCATAGCTTGGCGAAATCGACCCTAGGCGCCTGCACCGCTGCACCACCACCGTTAGCAGCATCAGGAACTACTCTCTGAACATCCCTAAGCATCTCTCGCATGAAGTCAGTAAACATCGTCCTCATATCAGGAGCATTCCCATTATTGGCTCCTCTACCAATACCCCTAGTATATCGACTCATCGTTCAATCTGAAAAGAGAAAACGATTAGCCTCCTCCATAGTGGTGCTAGTGCAATGCAACTTCATCCTTAGCTATACTAATAGCATATATATAGCTTTTGAAAACCAAAATAATCACAAATACGCGCTCTCATACGTATACTATCTCTCCCTGGTGTCTTTCCCTAGGTTAACTATGCAACCTGGCTCTGATACCAAGTGTGACGGCCCGCCCCGAACCAGCCGGCATTACCTCCAAAAGTGCGCTGTACACATGCCCGACTAGCACAGAACGGTCGCCAGAAGAAAAGAAAGAAGGGAATGAACTAACACAGAACCTGTCGAATATCTCACAACGCATGGAACAAAATATAATAATAACATAACTTTGACATAAAACAGGCGAGACAGTACATAAGCTGAAAACTAAACCAACATAGCAGCGGAAATCCAAATACAGCTTATGATCCAACATCATTATTACAACTTTAAAACTGTCTCTAAAGCAAAAGAAAGCTAAAGTAGAAGATGCATTACTAATGCCTAAGCAGTGATCTTCAACAACACAGGGAGAATATATATATATATATATATATATATATATATATATATATATATATATATATATATCACATGTTGAAGCCTCCTGCTCGTCTCCGGATCAGCTACTCGTGCATACCCAGCTAACCTGTCTCTAGTATGCTCGTGAGAGCACCCAGAGTAATAAGAAGAGACATAAAACTCCGGGTCAGACAAAAAGTCTGGTATGAGCGATAAGCAGCTAAACAGAACAATAACAGGTATACTAAACCATAACTGAATCTGGACCTGCAACCAAAGAGTTAGCACTACATACCGTACAATACTCTAAGGTGCCACTAACACATGGTGTAAAGATAACGGGGGTGGGGGTGTGCGTGTCATAGTGAAGGCAACCATCAAGCATAGCAACCATCCTCACATCTCTCACTCAGTGCGTAAAGCATACGATATCCACCGCTTTGATCACTAGACCCATCGAGGTAGTGACGGAGTTCGACTTGTACAACTACTGCTACTACCAAGCTTATCCCATGGAGTCATGACCAAATCTTTACAAATGACCCCACTTCATTGGTCTATAGCTCTTTAGTCGTACCTAGGCCACTGTGGGCCTGAATCCGTTTGCGTACCCCCTACACATAGTGATCCAAAGTTACAGACATCGACAACCCCTTTGCACATGTCCCGCAGCAAAGCCCAACTCATGAAGCTCGCTCGTTGGTTCCTAGCTAGATCCTGAGTTCTACTTCCCATTTGGACTACCTTTACATCTCGGGTTTCGGTCGAATTGGAATCGATCTTCAGAAGAACCTATGGTCGACATTGCTCGTTCAAACTCCATAGAGACCACTCACTCTTCCTTCCCTAGCTCGGTCGCTCATTCTTCCTTCTCTAGCTCGGTCGCTCGCGCCTTCTTCCACGGGCTCACTTGCATTCACATGGATCAGATCTCATTATAGTCGCTCCCCTAGGAATCGCTCGCTTCCTGTCAGTCTCTCTCCTAGGAATCGCTCGCTTCCTCTCAGTCTCTCTCCTAGGAACCGCTCGTTTCCCCACGGTCGCTTTCCTAGGAATCGCTCGATTCCCCACTGTCGCACTCCGAGTAACCGCTCGACCCCCATAGTTGCTCTCCTAGGAATCGTTCGATCCCCGCAATTGCTCTCCTAGGAATCACTCGACTCCCATAGTTGCTTTCCTAGGAATCGTTCGATCCCCACAGCTGCTCGACCCAAAACCTGCACTATTTCCAACAACCAATTTTTCGCCTCTCGTCGGCGTTTTTGACCATTCTAACATTTCTAATCGATCACAAAGCATACCATACAGTCATAGCAACATGTATAATCATCCACAAACACCAAAACAACTATATAACATGTCAGAATGGATCAAACATACCCAAAAATCCATGTTTTCCCCTTAATCATGTTTATGCATAACTAATGATAGGATTAGCAAAACTTACCCAAATTAACCCAAATTTCTAACAGAGGCTTAAAATAATATTTAAGAATTTCTAAACATTTTTCCAGAATTTAATCATGTCAGATTTCACTAATTAACACTACTCACCATAATTAACTGTAATTAGTGTAACAACAATGCTAATCACTCACCTTAGCCATAAATAAAATTCAGATCTGGGACCTTTGACAATATGGTTCGGATTACAATGCAACACAGCAGCTCTACCTCGATCTCTATGCTAATCCTCTTTAATTTGATGTTGATGAGGCTAATACTTGATTAGAAAATGGTTAAGGATGAATTTAGAAGGTGGAGGCCATTACTAGGGTTGAAGAGGTGTAAACGGTGGTTGTAAAAATGACAAAGAAGGGTTTCTATAACCCCTTGCAGCCCTTATATAACCCTAATCCTGAAATCCCTAGTGGTCCTAGCTGCTAATCACCCGGTTAAGCCCGGTTAAGCCCGATTAAGCTGTTTTTCACCTTCTAAACCTTAATTCAACCATATCTCCCAAACGGTAAGTCCGTTTGACTAATGTGACCACTCTACGGAAAGGTAAACCATCATCCGGATCTAATGGAAGTGGTTTTAGATCAAAAACCCTTACCAATCAAAAGTTATATGTGAAACAAGACTCGCCAGGGGCAAAATGGTCATTTTAAAAATTGGCAAAAATCGTGAACATGGGGAAATGACCCCAATAGTCGTTCCCCAAATTTACACGACTATACGACTTCATATGAAAATGAAATTAATATCCTATGATCCCCCGATGCGGAGAATGCGGGTCGTTACACATGAAGTAATGTCGGGAAAGCTGAGGTATGTCGAAAGCAAGTCGTGGTGTATCCAGGAGATGCCAGATGTAAGTCGCATGCTCCAAAATGAAAAAAGTCCAACGTGCTTTCTATGGATAAATGCGCCAGCTATACAAATATGCTTCTTATTTAACTCATTCCGTTGAAGGTTGAAAACACCTGACATTCGAATGAGTTAACAAGCAGCATGACGCTCATACATTCAACCAGTAAGAATTTTCATGCCGTGAATAACCCATGCCGCACCATTTCATGTCGCGTGCCATATTGAAGTCATGGCGGTTTGAAGACATGTCGGTTTGCAGTAATGGCGAGATGAGTCATGGCGTTTTCTGCATAATTACAGAATTGCCACCCGGTCCAAAAATCACCTATAAATACCCCCGCACTTCTTCATAGAAGGGGACGGAAAATTCATTCCAAGGAGGAGACTCCGTCAAATTCAAATCTCATCTACAACTTCTCTAATGGCTTCTATGGATTCATCAACACTTTTCTAACTTCATGGAGATCAAATCCAAATCAATGATCATATAAGCTTTCTCCAATCGAATCTAAGGGCTTTCGATCTCATTCAAGCTACAAGATAAATCTCCCAAACATCATTCAAAAGAACTCTAATCCTCTCCAAAGCCAAAATCGAATGCTAATTCACTATGAAATCTATGAAGATTATGGAAAAGGATCAAAGCACATAAGTGGTTGAAGATTCATCAAAAAGCTAAACTTCTTTCCTTTTCTTCGCCAAATTTAAGTGAAAGTAGATCGTCAAGAGAGTGGAAAGAGAGTTAAAAGAGAGAAATGATTGTAATGAGGAAAAATTCATATGTTGTAAGCTTGAATATCATAATGAGAATTGATTGAAAGTGGATGTAGATTCATAGAGAATCGAACCACTATAAAAATTCCTTTGTGTTCTTACTTGCTTTTATCCGTTTATTTTGCAATTACGCGGTTCCATATTCTTACCGAATCGGTGAAGTGTAGTTTTACACCTTTGGTGTTTGATCCCCCATTTGGAGCAAACAATACCATTGTTGAATCTTGCTACATAGCGTTTTGACTAGACAACTATACATAAGCATATATATATATAATCTAACCTTGTTTTGCAGTAAGTTATTTGACAAACAGATTCAAGAACACCAAAATGAAGATTGAATATGTTGTAAGGGTCTGTTAGTCCTAGATATTCATGTTAAAGTCTTCCTTGATGATTCAAAAGAGGCAAAGAATATATTTTGCCCAAAAAACGGACGTCTGGTTTAAATCAGACAGATGTCTATTTGCTGAGACAAAATTTAAATTTAACATAATATTCAGATGTCTGTTCTGAATATTTCAAACGTCTGAATCTGCTACAAAATACATTATTTCTTTGTTGATTCATTTTTCAAATTAAAACAGACTTCTGAATAAATATTTCAGACTTTTGATTACGAAAAATTGCAACCTATTATGAAGAGTCACAAATCTCTAGATCTTTTCTCTTGATCGAAACTCTTCATGATTAGTTACAACTTTTCTTATATTATAAATATGGACTTGATTAACTGATTAACTCACCGAATTTCATTCTATCTTTCTCTATATTATTCAATGCTCTCTAGTTTTCAAAAAAGCATACTATTCTCTATATTATCTTCTACAATCTTTCATAAGCTTCGCGTTTATCATCAAGGAAACACTACAGGAAGGCTGTACTATATATTGATAAATCAGTGTTAACAAGAGCACAAACAAGTCATTAATTATTCTGTATTGTAAGAGACCTCTTCAGTGGTTGAGGCAAGAAAATCCCGTTCAGCTGTTCGGGTAATTGTGAACCTATTCCTCCGGGTGAAGGGAGGGTTTTAGTGTTAGTGAAATACCAGAAGTGAGTCTGGGACTGGCCGTAGGACAGTGGTCCGAACCAGTATAAATCGACTGTGTGATTTACTGCTTTCTACTCTAATACATACACTACATCCTATTCTTCTGTAACGACCCCGAAATTTTAGATTAAATAAAGAATTAATTGAAGATTTAATTATGATTAATTAAAATTTTATATTGATACTTGGGTTGGAAATTTAAAATCAGATATATGATTTTGTATATGGATTGAATTCAGAATAGTTGATTGAGGATCAAATATTTATTTTTGAATATTGAATTGAATTTGGTTGGATAATTGAATTGAATTTGAAATTCGATGGACGAATTTAAATGGTTGAAATATAAATAAATGTTAAATATTGTTAAGTAAATTAGAAATTTTACTTGTCAAAATACATAGAAAATCGGTTCGGATATGTGTGTACTCGTGTATATATAGAGATAAAACGCAACGTTTCAAATTTGGAATCAAACGGAGTTATTAGTAGACAAATGGAACAAAATCAGTGAACCGATAACAAAATTAAAAATAAAATATCAATGTACACAAATATAGTCGGATTACAATTAAACTAGTTGAATTCAGAATAATTTTATTGAATTCAGAACATTGAAACGGAAGAGTACATATAAATTTTGTCGTATTTGGAGACTGTGTTTGCGGTACGAATTCAGGGCATTACACGATAGTTCGCGGTAAGATTAATTTTAATATAACATATCCTAAATATCACCTATACCCGTTAAAATCACGCCGACCTATTGTTCTACTGATGGACTTCGTTCTTATCTCCTCTTTTCCTATTCTATAAATCAACGTTGCTTTCCCCTAATAACATTCAGAAAAACCTATTCTTTTTAATGGCTGGAGCCTCCTAATTTACTTCTCTCCCCAAATCAAAAATCGAAGCTCCCACCTTGGCGTCACCTTCAATTTCGAGCATACCCCATTGATGCCGAGATCGAATCGCTACTTGCCCTTCACCAAATCGAGACCGCAAACACCTTAGACATGGCCATCTCTTCGCTGAAGCCCTCACGCTCCATTTCGGTCTGATCACGCTACCTACTACGTCTTGTTTGCCGCACATCATCCTTGAAGTCGAGCCCTATGCTGTTAAGCACAAGAAACCGTTCACCTGCGCCAGTCGGAACCAAGCCTGCTTCTCTCCGTCGTCGTTGTGGGTGAGTGCCAACTCATTCACGATTAACCTAGTTCAAGTGTTACTATTTCAGTAGTAAATTAATTTAGATAGTAAGATTTGGGTTCAAAATTTTGGCTGTCACGCTTAACTGTTGAACTCTGTTTGGACTACTATGTGATTTAGTCCTTGCTAGTTGTTCGAATGTCTGGACTTTCTTTGCCTTACACACGCCTGTTTACTGATGGCCTGAACTTGACTTGAACTATCCTTGTATTTTACCTATACATGTGTCCTTTCATGTCAATTTTGCATGTTCGAAAACTTCTTGTTCATGACTGTGTGTTGTTGTCTCGTATTTTTTGGAAGCTGCCAAATTTGTTTGGAGTTCACCTGAGATTGTGTCTTCTTTAATTGAATGTCAAGTTTTCCTGTATCAACTTCCCCTTAAGAAAATAAATTTTATCTAACTAATCTTTGGGCGTTTGCTTTTAGTTGTGTGCCTACCTATTAAAATAGGACATTGAATGTACTGCATATATTACTAATGATTTACAACTACTGAACGTTTCAATTCTTTTTCCGTAACATTGAATAATCATTACTACGTTATAGGGTACAAATCTAGCCAATATTATATGTATAAATTTATGAGTTATGTTCTTCCTGGTATGCTCAAGAACTCATAAAAAATCCATGAACTTACTAAATTTTATTAATAAAAGGCACGTTATATTTGATATTTGCAAGTAAGTACCTTGTATGTTGTAGCATGCGCCCGGTATCAGGACATAGGCACTGTTTATATATATTGGTACCAGTTATTATAACAACATAAGTCTGATCTTCGGCTATCCATGTTAGCATGTGTTTTCCCTTTCAAAATGCAAATATTCATGATATCATGCTCAGCTTAGTATATTGATGTTGCATGCGGTTATATGCCACTTACACCCTGCCATTAATATAGGTTCTCTAATATAATAAAATTTAGTAGGATGAACATATGCTCTGCTCAGTAAAACAATCTTGAATATTATATTAAAGGCCATATATGACGTTGGCTACTTGATACTGTAAATGGTTGGGATGTTATGTGAATTACCCTAAGGAATAATTTGAATATAAATGCATAGCTTTTACATATAGTAAATACACAACATTTGTATGTGTTATTTACAGTAAATTTAAAACTTTGTTTCGATCTTGTTTCTCATTAAACAGTAAAGTGATTCAAGTGTTTATTATTTTTGTTAGTGTCAATATTTACTAAAAGAATACAAGGTTTTGTTTATTTAGATTGCATACTATGAATCACACGCACTACTGAGTAGTTACATAATTTCACCACCGTCTATGTTAGTTCAGGTTGCACTAAATACCACTTCACAAGGTACACTGCACTGCTTTCGTTTGCTATATGTGTATTGGCTTATAGAGAAACTCTTTGAAACTCTTGCAGAACCTTTTGGCATTATTGATGGTGCTATTAGCCTTGCTGAACCTTTGATATCTCGTTTTTAGTCTTTTACTGTCAGTACACATCAGCTATACTTGGTTGCAGACATATGTTATACACTGCATATACACGTTAGTGCACATCTAAACCCCACTGTCACTGAGAATCATATATAAGGTGAACATACTTGAAAGTCATGTCATTAAATTTGAGTCCAGTAGCAACTGCATGAAAGAATTTTCACCCATCCTCTTGTTGTCCGGTCTTGCTGTATATTGCGTGCACACTATAAAAGCCACCGTATTTAATTATTTTTGCTCATGGGATGCTGGGGCAGTGCACACATGTACCTGTACATGTGTGTATATGCAGGCTTCCGTGACCACTTGTTCCTGAAATAAAACCGATATAGCACAAACACTGCGCTATTGTATTTGACATATGACTGATATGAGGATTAACTATTTTATTTTAGTTTCTATTGAAATTAATTAACTTGAACTATGATTAATCCTGATTCGAGTGTTTTATGTTTTTGCATGGAACACTCGGGTCAGATCCGAGCATTACAAATTTAAAGATTACAGCTCAAGATTCGAAGACTGGTGAAGCGGGTGATCCGAAGACGTGCGCACTTTGAAGTTATTAAACCAGTAAAGATTTTCCCTGTATTCAAATATATTTTACAGTCCGCTGTATATAAATATCTTGTATTCAAAAATTCTGATTAATAAATAAAAGTGTTATTTCACTGTTCAATACTGTGTTATTTATTTATTCTGTATTTCTGTGTGGATTCGGTTTTAAACTCTGTAAGCTAATAACGATCCGTCGATTTGAACGTTTTGAGTTGGTTTAATTACCAATTCGAAGCGGTCAAAAAGGCGGGACGTTACAAGTGGTATCAGAGCTTTGGTTTATTCAAAGCATAGCTTATTGAGTTTAAAATGGGTAGGATCGACGCAAGAAAAACGGATTTTGAAATATAAATTTTGAAAATGAAAATAATTTTATAGTAAATTTTGAAAGGGAGATTATTTTGGAAATAGTATATATTTTGGAAATTAGTATTTTGGAATTGATACAGCGGAAAAAAAAGTTTTGAGATCTAAAATTTTCGGAATCCCATGTCTTCGAATCCAGGTCTACGAGAGCTATTCTTCTCTAAGATTTCTTTAGGATTGAATCCAGATTCCATTATCGAATAGTACTTAAGGAAGACAAGTATAAGAGTCAACAAATGTAATAACCCCAATTTACACATAGATTAGAATGTGCTTAATATGGTGATATGACATATATACATAAATTGATGCTATGTGAATAAAGGAAAGAGTATTTGGCTATTAATATAAATATATATGCAGGGAATGAATACATGTAATAAGACAATACATGTGTGCATAATTGAAGCATAGAAACTTAAGAGTGGGATATAATAAACCTAACAGTTCATATTTTTGAATGAAGGAATTATTAACACTATCAGTATGGCCAGATGTTGGTATATGGGTATAATTGAGTATATGGATTCATTGATATAATAAATCAGATTGTGAAATGTTGTAAAGAAACAATTGTATATATATCAGGTATAAAAATGTTTACTGAACCTTAGTAAAATTTATAAGTTTGCTTAAACAATAATGCTCTTGAGTATGAATTCATCTAAATAACTCGTTTATATAGTCATAGGATTGATTCATTCGGATAAAAAGTAATAAGATTTTTATAAAGCTGAGTGTACAAGTCTGTTTGACTTATATTATATATGTATTTGTATGTAAAGGATAACAGTTGTACCTTTATGCATGGGGTATAGGCTAGCTCTTGCATTACATTAGTTATACTTATGGGGTACAAACAACCAAATTAATTTTATTAATATGCGTATATATGTTCGGCCAGACGGACCTGTGCCTAATCACAATATACACGCTTTGATCCAATAATGCATTTACATACTGTTAGAACATATACCACACTAAGTTGACACAACAAAAAAAAATTTCCACTTACTCTAGAAATAAAATACCCAAACATAATCATTAAGCGTTCGATATGTATATGTTCCTATAGCCCCATAGCAATTTAGATGCCCACTTACTCTAGAAATCTTTAAATTGTAAAAATCAAGTTCTTTTTCCAGAAGCTATGATGTTTTCTTAACCGTACTGAAACTTTATACGATTAAATTTTTATGGGTGTTTAAAATATTCACGTCATTGGGTTGTTTGTACTTAATTTTTTTTCTATCTTATAACGCGGTGAAAAGCGGTGAGAATAATGTTTGTTTTAGTTTGTCCTCACTGGCGTTTAATGTTCAATCTTTGGATTTCCAGTAATAAATTTGTTTGCTTAATAAAGGTCCTTCTTTTCCCTTTTTCCCCAGTAGCAGCTCTAACAAAGTCCATCCCTCCAATGTTTTTACAGTATGTTCCTGCTTCTTTTTCCCTTTTTTGTTTCCAAAGTCTGTGTTTATTAGATGCATCTACGATTTCCTATTATTTTCATACTTGATTCGGTCATAATATATTCAGTTGATTGTGATTAGCATGTTAACAGTCAATTCTTCAGTAAGTCAAGTATTGCTGCAAATTGGTCTAACATTGATAATATTGGTTGCTTTTTGAAGTACATATGCTGTTACGGGAGAAGGTGGCATTAAATATGAGATTTGCATAGATGGGTAGCGTTAATAGTTCTACCTCATTTCTACAACATTAAATAGTCTTCTTCTGCTTGCTGACCTTCCCGGGGTTGCCAAATTTCTTTTGTCGCTTGCCATTCCGGAGGAGTTTGCCCAATTCGACCGTCCCTTCCCACTACTCCCCTCACAACTACCACTTCTGATGAAGTGCTCACTGAAATCGATTTGGGTGCCACCCCTATCGACCGCCTTTGCTAGGAAGAGATGGCTAAAATTGATTTGGGCGCAATTGCTAATCTTTTTAGGCTTGGATAGAACAATATTTTTTTATACGGTTTCCTATAAAGTTTTGGCAGCATGGCTAATTTTAGGATTTCGTGATTTGGGAAATGTTTGGCTTCAGTGAACTCGAAAATGAAGATCAATGTGATCTGGAATTTTATTGAATGGAAAATATACATATAGGGTGATGGCTGATATATGAAGTTCAAATTAATAAGAAACGAGGACTCTGGAATCCTAGAAATTTCGTATGACCTGGGCTTTATTTTAAATGGTGTGAAATAAGCTATGTAATTATTGATGTAATGTATACTAAATTTGGAAATTATAAGGTCTGTAAGCTTGCTTGAATAACCAACCAGGGCATAGCACAAATGAGTGTAGGCATCTGAAGAGCCTAATCGAGGAACTGATAAGGAAGAACAAACTTCAGCAGCACACAAAGAATCCTCAAAATACTCAAGCTCCTCAAAACCAAGGAGTTTCCACCGGACAACCAAGGCAAAATGAGAATGCTGCAAATGTTGTCATGCCAAAGTTGATCATTAACACCATCTCGGGGGGGGGGGGGGGGGTCCGCATCCAGCCGGAAGGAGTTGGGGGGACATTGTGAAATACGCCAACGAGATAAAGAACCCCCCCAAAAAGAAAAAGCTCATGATTATGGATGAAGCGTTTTCATCAAAAATACAAAGGTCTCTTTGGGATGATATTGTCTTCAAAGATCGAGACTTAGAAGATTTGATAACTCCTACTGTGGGTCCAATGGTGATAACGATAGGTTTGGGTCCTGCTATCGTCAGAAGGGTTCTAGTTAATAGTGGTGCTTCTGTCAATGTCCTCTTCATTAATGCCTTTCATAGGATGAAGCTCTCCATGGAAGTTGTAAAGGCATGCCAGAAAAAAATCCACGGATTCACAGGGCAGGCTGTTCAACCAATTGGGATCATTAACTTGCTCGTTGAGCTCGGAGAAGGGGAGCAGAAAGCTGCGCAAAAGCAATATTTTGTTATAATCGATGAGTTGTCTGTTTATAACGCCTTCCTTGGAAGACCAAACCTCGTGGCATTGATAATAACAATAGCTCCATGGTGTCTAACGATGAAATTTCCTACCGAAAACGGAGCTCGCGTGGTAAAAGGTGACCAGCAGGTAGCAAGAGAATGTTACCTAGCTGAACTTGCGGAGGCAAGGAAAAAAGAAGTGAGAAAGGATGTCAAGTAGCCACCCTTCATCCAAGAATCCCACTTAAATCAACTAAGGCGGGGCCCCATACTAGAGAGCATAGCAGAGCAGAGCCCAGAGGGAAATCGATCCGAGAAAAACCAGTATGGGGGAAAACAGAGCGGCGCCGGCCGAGGACACGACTCCTCTTCCAGTGAACGATAAAGATCTTGATCGAGCCCTCAAGATAGGTTCTTAGTTGGGCCCGAGATTGTGGAATGAGTTAATTAGTATCGTTTTTAAAAGCAAACTTGGACGTGTTTGCATGGATGCATTCTGACATGTACGGGATATCGCCAGATGTAATCGTCCACAAGTTGAATATCAATCCTAGTTTGACTCCTGTGAAACAAAAAAGACGAATGCAAGGAGCTGAAAGATCTGTGGCGCTAAAAGAATAAGTTGACAGATTGTTTAAAAACAATTTCATATGAGAACCAACATATCCCGATTGGGTCTCCAATCCAGTCCTTGTAAAAATATCCAATGGTAAATGGAAGTGTGCATAGATTACTCGGATCTTAACAAAGCGTGTCCCAAAGGCAGCTTCCCATTACCAGGAATTGACCAGCTAGTTGACGCGACAGTAGGTCACGAGCTGTTGTCTTTTATGGATGCATACTCTAGGTATAATCAAATCACGATGCATAAACCAGATGAAGAAAATACGAGCTTCATAACCGACAGAGGTTTATATTGCTATAGAGTTATGCCGTTTGGATTGAAGAATGCAGGAGCAACCTACCAGCGCCTGGTAAATTCCATGTTCAAAACCAAAATTAGGAACACTATGGAGGTTTATGTAGATGATGTGCTGGTAAAATCTAGGAAAGCAGAGGATCATCTTGAGAATTTAGCTGAGATTTTTGACATCATTAGAAAGTATGGTATGAAGTTGAATCCACTGAAGTGTTCATTTGGAGTCTCATCAGGAAAGTTTCTCGGATTCATAGTTAATGTTAGGAGGATTGAAGCAAACCCTTCACAAGTCACGGCGTTATGGAAAATGCGATCCCCAAGGACGAAGAAAGAGCTTCAACGCCTGAACGACAAGGTTGCTGCCCTTAATCATTTCATCTCCAAAGCGACCGATCGGTGTATTCCGCTCTTCGATGCTTTGAAAAAGGGGAGGAAAGACTTCCAGTGGACTTCATAATGCCAAACGGCCTTTGATGAATTGATTAAACACATGGGGTCACCCCTGATGCCTAGAGATGGGGAAGTGCTTTTCCTATATCTAGCTATCTCCTCACATGCCTTAAGCGCAGCACTCGTCCGAGAGGATGCTAAAGTCCAGTGGCTAGTTTGTTACATTAGTAAGCGACTCGCCGGTGCAGAGTTAAATTATCCAAAGTTGGAGAAGCTTGCGTACTGTCTGCTCATTGCATCTAAAAAGTTTAGACTATTTTTCCAATCTCATCCAATAAGAGTCCTCACCAATCAACCGCTAAGGCAAGTTCTATTTCGCCCAGAGACGTCGGGAAGGTTATTGAAATGGAACATTGAGCTCAGCCAATATGACATCACGTATCACCCCCGAAGAGCTATTAATGGGAAAGCCTTAGCAGATTTCATCGTGGAATTCACTGACTGGGGAGAGGAGGTTGAAGAACAGGCAGAGACAGTCACGAACTGGAAGTTTTACTTCGACGGATCCAGAAATGATTATTTCTCAGGGGCAGGAATTGTCTCAGAAGCCCCAGATGGTCATTCTATGTGTTATGCTATGAGAATGAAATTCCCATTAACAAACAATGAGGCCGAATACGAAGCGCTAATAACAGGGCTGAAGTTAGCAAAGGAACTGGGTCTAAAAGCTTTGTAAATCTTCAGCGATTCACAACTAGTGGTATGTCAGGTCATAGGAGAATTCCAAACTAAACTCGGAAACCTCCCTTATTATCTCATCAAAACCATGGAACTTCTCAACAATCTTGACCACTACACCATATCTCACATTCTGTGGGAAGAAAATTCAAAGGTGGGCTCTCTTGCCAAGTATGCTAGCTCTTCAGATGCACAGTTGTTGGGTCTTATTCCTATTGAAGTCCTTTCATCTCCCGCTATCGAGGAAGCAGACGTTGATTGGATTATGGAAATGGGAGAAGAACCCATGTCGTGGATGACTCCAATCAAGGAATACATCCTTAAGGGAACACTCCCTGAAGAGCCAAAAAAGCGAAGGAAAATATTATGCAAGGCTCTGTTATATCTCATTCAAGATGGAAGATTATACGGGTGAGGATTTTCTATGCCATTGCTTCGATGTGTAACGAAGGATGAATCGAAAGCAATCTTAGCAGAATTGCACGAAGGAGATTGTGGGGGTCACATAGGCGACCAAACACTAGCCAAGAAAATTCCGCGATACGGCTATTTTGGCCTGATGTGAACCTAGATGCGATGACTTATGTTCAGAAATGTGATAGATGCCAGAGGTTTGCGAAAATTCCAAGAGCAACCCCTACAGAATTGACTCAAATAGTTAGTCCCTGGCCATTTGTTGTTTGGGGTATAGATTTGATTGGAGCGTTACCCACTGCCAAATCAAATATGAAGTATGCAATAGTGGCAGTTGATTATTTCACTAAATGGGTTGAAGCTGAACCACTAGCCACTATTACTTCAAAGAAGGTGATCAATTTCGTCCTGAAGAATATCATCTGCAGTTTCGGTGTGCCACAAAAAATAGTCACTGACAATGGAACATAATTTGAGAGTAGAGAATTTCTGAATTTTTGTGCCAGATATAAGATCAAGAAGAGTTTTGTAGCTGTCGCCCATCCATGGGCCAATGGGCAAGTTGAAGCAATCAACAAAATCTTAAAGTCGACTATTAAGAAGCGATTGGAAAAAGCTAAGGGCGCCTGGGTGGGTGAACTTCCGCTTGCACTGTGGGAGTACTGTACCACTCATAAAACTGCAACAGGACATACTTCGTTCTCACTTGCATTCGGATCTGAAGCTATGATTCCAGTGGAGCTTGAGTTTCCGAATCATAGAAGAATCCACTTTAACCAAGAATAGAATGAGAAACTGCAGCTCAAAGCGCTTGATTTTCTCGAAGAAAAGAGAAGAGAAGCAGAACTCAGAGTCCAAGCACATCAGAGAAGAATAGCTCGTCATTTCAATGCAAAAGTAAAACACAAAACCTTCCAAGTTGGGGACCTTGCCCTGAAGAGGATCATGACAAGAACTGGGGTATTTGAACCCAATTGAGAGGAGCCCTATGTGATTAGCCAGAAATTCTATGATGGGACTTTTGAATTAAGAATGACAGATGGGCTCCAACTTCTGAGAGCATGGAATGCCATGCACCTCCGCCACTATTTCATTTAATAATTCCTTCATATGATTTGACAAAGTTGTAAATATTATGCATTGTAAATACCATGCAATATCATTTCAATCTTTGTACATACTAGTGAAAGAAATTATTTTACTTGCCGAAATCGTATGGTTTGCAAACAATTTGATAAAATTCGATTTTGGTTGCAGGTTCATTAAGAGAACATTCACGCATTTTCAGCTTGATAAAACCGGGTAAAAGCCAAAGCACACCCAGGTTGGGATAGCTCGAACACCCATTTCTTAGTGCTTAAAACATCATTGATTTGTATCATACGAGTGCAAGAAAACAACACCAGGGATTGACTGGTTAAACAGCATAGCGCTCAAAGCTACAAGTAAAACTGCCAACTTCACCAAAGGGGCACCTTCTTAATTGCAAGGTCACTGGCCCTAGTTCTAACAAATTGGAGCAAATCCTGATGAATGAACTAGCGTATGCCCCATGGAGTAATGCAACCTAAAACCAAAGACCTCCCGGAGGGGCACCTGGTTCATCGCCGAAGCCATTAATACATGGCTGGATAGCGATACAAACACCGGGTTTTAAAACCAAAGACCTCCCCGAGGGGCACCTAGTTCATCGCCGATGCCATTTATACATGGCTGGATAGCGATACAAACACCTGGCTTTAAAACCAAAGACCTCCCCGAGGGGCACCTGATTCATCGCCGATCCATTCATATATGGCTGGATAGTGATACAAACACCGGGTTTTAAAACCAAAGACTTCCCCGAGGGGCACCTGGTTCATCACCGATGTCATTCATACATGGCTGGATGACGATACAAACACCAGGTTTTAAAACCAAGGACCTCCCCGAGGGGCACCCAGTCGATCGTCAATACCATAATTACATGGTCCGATTACAACAAACACTGGGCTTTTAAACCAAAGACCTCCCCGAGGGGCATCCAGTCGATCGTCAGTACCATGATTACATGATCCAATTACGACAAACTCTGGACTTACAAACCCAAGACCTCCCAGAGGGGCACTCGGTTCATCGTAGATGCCATTAATACATGACAAGATAACGATATAAACATTGAGTTCTAAAAGACCTCTTATGAGGCATCCGATCAGATCCTGAGTCTTCCAAATTCAGCTATTGATTCTGGGTCTTCCAAATCCAGTTACTGACGGATTCTAAAAGACCCCTACCGGGGAATCCGATCATATGTCAGTTCTTCCAAATTCGGCTAGTGACGGACCTAAAGACCTCCTTGGAGGCGCCCTACAAATTCTACAAGTGGCTGAGTTGTTCAGTCAAAATGAATAATGGGTTTACAAATACCTCTTTTGAGGAACAATATAAAACCTCTCAAGTAGGGGCACAAAAACGGAAATATATCCCCGTGAAAAGATGTAAGATCGACTGACTATATTGGAAACTTCTAGCCATGGTCAAATCAAGGAATTTCAACGGTAAAACTGGCTAAGTAAACCCGATTAACAAAGATTCACGGCTATAGTACAAACCTAGTTTACAAAAAAGCACCATGAAGGTAAAAACATTGCAAAACAAAGAAACTCGTGAAATATAGAGTTCGCAATGTAAATATGAAAAGAAAACAGGTGTTAAAGCGGAACATCAGGCAGCGCAGGTTATATACGTCCAAAAATCGCTTCATCCATGAAGCAGGGCAACACATGGTCAAATACATGAGTCAGAGTCATAAACGAGGACTGGTACTTGCATAGAACAATCCAGTCTAGTAATTTACATACATAAAATTACAAACCAAAAAGGTAGAACAAGAAAGTCGTGGTTTCTGCCCATCACAAAGACACTCGCTAGGCGGAATGAGAGGAAGGCGGACCCATCTTCCCCTCCTGACCCAAGAGTTTAGCAATGAGCCTATCTCTAGACTTCAAAGCCTAAACAAGCAAGGTCTTATCGTCCTCCAAAACAGAAATTCATTCAAGATGCTCCTTGTTCAATCTCTGGAGGTCACAGGCAAGCATATTCCAACCGGTCGTCTTCTTCGCAGTATAGTTCTCAATAAGATTGGTGTTCTTTTCAAACCAGTCCCTAGTTTTGTCAATTTGAGTAAGTGCGCTTTGGTGAATAGCATCTATGTCGTCGAGACCGGTCTGCTGGTCAAATGGGTAAATATTCGCCTCGACACGCGCCCCCTATAAACACTACCCTTCGAATCGACTAGCAAGTTCAGGATGGCATGGTTCAGGAGAGTAACGAGGTCTATCCATGATAATTCAGAGATCGTCCAGAGTTGGAGCATTACAAGCGGGAGGGTTAGACGTAGAGTAAGCATCAGCTGCAGATGACTCATTCGATTTGCGGTGCTTCCGGGAATCATCTTCTTTCAAAGGACCATTCATTTTGTTGTGACTGGTAGACATCCTGCTTGAACAACTCCATTTGTAAGTAAAATAAAAAGAGAAAGAAGCATACACAAAATGATCAATGAGATCAAGATTTTAGATCGTTAAAGCCAATTAGGATTTTGGGTCGTTAGGGTCAGTCATAGCTTTGTGACGTTCTAAACTTCTTTAAACTCTAAGTGGTTTTGTTCAAATTTAAGGTCGCCAGAATATGTCAGCACTTTGGAATTAATAAGTTATGAGAAACCAGAAGTTGAAAACTGGGAACGACCCGAAAATGAAGACCTAAAATAACGACCTAAGACCTTGAGTTGTTATAGCGGCCTAAAGTAGGGATGCGAGTTAAAACCCAAAAATGGCAGTAACGACCTAATCCAAGATGGGTTATTGCATGATTGTAATCTAGAATAAAAATCAACTACGATGGCAAGGCATGGTGACACAAATTAAGATTGCAAACAAGCAAGGTTGTCACGTCATCTAAAAAAAGAGAGGGAAAAACATGATCGAATCGCGAGAGTTCGTGTGTGGAAACTAAACCAAAACTATCTCCAAAAAATGAGTTTAAAGCCACAAAGAGGGACCATTACAGGTGACGACATTATCGCCAAACTTATGATGAAATTGCAATGGATGAAAAACGCACAAAATTCAAAAGCATCAGGTTCAGTTCTAAATGTATGAGCAGCATGGAGAAGATTTAGAATCAAGCCTGATTCTTAGTGTTGAAGAGTTGTAGATTTGATTGGAGGTTAGTAGGACTTATTGTTCGAAGGCTGCCATTAATGAATTTTAGTTTAAATGGAGGTTAAAGAGAAATGATGGTTTAAAGAAAGAATAAAAGAAGGGTTTAGTAAGTAAACCTAGCATGAAGAGCCTTTCAGCGACCTAATGTCAGGGAAAATATTAACGAACGCGACCCAGGGAGACGGACGACCTAAGAATCAAAATGGTTTAGGAATTTGCGTGGTTTGATGATCCTAACGACTAAAATCTCAAACGGCATGTGAAGGGTTACCTAGTTTGAAGCCCGTATTATTTCCAATAAATACCAACTTCGAGGGGAAAATGTTAAACCATAGAATGTGTTTAAGAAAATAATAAGCATATTTGGGTCGTTCAATGATTTTAGGTCGATAGGTTCTTTAGATCGTTCAGACTCTGCTAGCACATTAATCTTTTCAGTTTGCTAAAATATCCTAGGTCGTTACAGTACGTTGAGGTCAGTCATACAATTTGGGGGCATTCATGAAGCTTTGGCTCATTTGGGGCATGTTGGATCACTATGATGTCCTAGCTCATACGAGTTCTTTGGGCCGATAAACGCCCTTAAAGCGTTTGGATCCTTAGCTCTTCAAAAAGCTTCTGGCAGTGGGACTTCTCGGCATGCCAAGCTCCAGCCCGTGAAATCTTTGGGTCATTAGCTCTTCAAATTGCTAGCCTGCTGAAAGATTTAGAACACTTCATCAAGGTTTAAGCCGCTTCATTCTGGTTTAACCCGATTCAAGTGTGCATAGGTCGCCCAGTTTCATGATAGATCGCGCCGCCATGGTGCATGCGTTCCTGGTCCATTCTGCATTTCTTAGCTCGTGGCCATCTTGCCTCGTTTGGCTCTGGTCCACCCCGCGTCCTTTAGCCCGCTCTGCCTTCATAGCCCGTGCCATGGAAGATTTAGATCACTCCACATTATGTAGACCGCGCCGCTGTACTTCAATAACATTTAGCCTGCCCGACGGCCTAAAAAGAGGTTCAGGGAAATTATAGGATTGCCACTTGGTCTGAAAATCACCTATAAATACCCTCTCACTTCTTTATTAAAGGGGGGGGGGGGGCTTCGATGACCACGAAGTGCTGCTGGAATTTTCTTTCAACCATTCCTAAAAGTTCCAACATTCATCAAACCATCAATCAATCATGATCTCCATCCAATCCATCAAAGAGATCGAAGACTTGGAGATTCTCCATCCAAGTTCAAGCACCTAGAGGGAACCTCCAATTCTTATCCACTCACACCACACCTCCGCTGAACATTCTATTCCTTCATCACATTTGAAGAATCCGAATGAAATATCTAAGTGAGAGAGTAGTTGGATTTGTTGTAAGAGTGAAGTTTATTTTGTAAACAACATGTTGATAATGGAATCTCTTATGAAAGTGGATGTGGATACTCACTGGATCGAACCACTATAAAACTTTGTGTTCTTGCTTTTATGCTTTTAATACATCTTTGATTGCGGCCTCACATTACTTTTCCTTACCGAAGAGGTGAAGTGCATTCTATGCACCATTGGTGTTAAAGCCAAATTTCGACTTCAACAGTTTTAACACAAATCTAATTAACAAAAATGTCATTTTTGTTTTAACACAAATCTATTTAACAAAAATGTTAATTTTGTTTTGACTATATAATTTTAACAAAAATGTAAATTTTATTTCAAATATTTTATTTCAACATAAATGTAAATTTTTGTTTTCAACTATTTTGTTTCAACGGAAATTGATATTTTTGTTTCACTATTTTATTCAACAAAAATTGATATTTTGTTTCATCTATTTCTATTCAACAAAAATTGATATTTTGTTTCATCTATTTCTATTCAACAAAAAATGATATTTTTGTTTCATCTATTTCTATTCAACAAAAATTGATATTTTGTTTCATCTCTTTCTATTCAACAAAAATTGATATTTTTGTTGAATCTATTTCTATTCAACAAAAATTGATATTTTTGCTTCATCTGTTTCTATTCAACAAAAATTGATATTTTTGTTTCGACTATTTCTATTCAGCAAAAATTGATATTCTGTTTCATCTATTTCATTCAACAAAAATTGATATTTTTGTTTCACTATTTTATTCAACACAACAATCATCAAATCAATATATCTACATAACAACATCAATCCTAGATCAAATCACGTATAACAAACAATAAAATTTAACAGTGTATTGGTAATAACACAATCATAATTAATTAATTTTAATTATATAAAAAAACAAAAAAATAATAATAGAATTCTCACAGTGTTTTCGAATTTGGATTTGTCTGAATTTCCAACATGCTCCGTTTAAGCTCTAGTCAGTTCCATCGCGAAGATCTCGCTTTTACGATTAAAACGCTTCTGAAATCATCGATTTCTGTGTCCGTATCAAAAAGTTATGATAGTTCGAACTTTAATTACATAATTTGAAATAATTATTAAATAATTAAATTAATTTACTTTTCCTTAATCTTTAATTACTTTATATCTAAACCGTCGTCTTCCTCGTGCCAAAAGTTGGAACCCTCGGCTCAAATTCATCCACAGCCGCACCAATTTCTGGTCATAGGAGGACCATCCACCACATCCTCGAGAAGCACGCCAGCCTTCTCTCTCCGACGCTCCATAAATGGTGCAACTCGCGCCTCCGTCGCCACCACAAATTGAACCCAAAGCCGCGCCCTACCAGCAGCAATTTCCCACAACTCATGTTATAAAAATTGATCAAATCCGTATCATTTTGAAGAGCTAGAGGAGTACTTCGATTTGTGTTTTTGAATCAAGGCTAATTCAAAAAGAATTGAGAATTATTGAGGGGTTAAAACGGGAGGATATCGACGATTGATAAAAGAGGATGGCGGCTGTCATATGAGAATTAGGGTTTTGGTTTAATTTTAGGGTATTTATTAATTTATTTAATTCGTTAAATTTCAGAAAAACCCGTTAATCCTTAATAGCTCCAAATTCAGCCCAACGAGAGTTGTCCCTAACCAAATACCCCCGTTCTGGACACAATGGGCTAGGTCTCATCAGCCCATTCGATCATTTTCAGCTTGTTTTCTTCAAATTAAAATATAAATCAATTAATTATTTAATTTGATCATACATTTAAATTTACCGGGGCCACATACAGACTACAAAAATTCCAAAAAAATAAATCTAGCTAGGTTTTGACGATACGGTCCTAACAAAATTAATTTCGTCGAATTTGGAGACTGTTCGAAAAATGGCCATTTTCTAGTCGATCCAATTCAACTGAAACTGACCAAACACATTTTAATTTTCCACGCTCACATATTAATTCCAAAAATTATGAAAATTGGAATCTAGTAATAATTTGAAATTCCAGATCCAACTAAAGTTGTTTCGTCAAAAACGGAGGTCGTTTGCAAAATGGCTATTTATTATATTAAAATATATATAAAAATTCCATAGCGACTATTTTGAATATTTAACTGGCCATAACTTTTTATTCCCGCTATGAAATTTCAATTTTTCAGATTTGTTAGAAAGATATAATTAAACAGATTTAAATATTTTTGGCTTTACTAAAATCCGATTTATTTTGAATCCTGTACATTTAGTCAAAGTTCAAAGTTCAAATTTTCAAACTACCGCGCTATTTCTAACTCCTTTTATAATTAAAATAAATATATTTGTTCTAACTTCGATTTAAATAAAATTTTAGTCGTTATTATTTAAAATAAATCATTTAAATATTTAAAATCCATTAAAATTGCTAAAATAAAAAATTTAAATTGGTCCTAAAATTCCGGGTTGTTACAATCTCCCCCACTTAAAATCTTTTCGTCCTCGAAAAGGAACGATGCTGAAAGTTGTTTAATTAACCAACTCAACTTTCATTTATTTATTGGTTTCCATAATTTTATTAGTTGAACTAATAATCACACAACACAGTCATCAATTAATTAGTTGATTAGTTTTTCAAATATATGTAACTTTTTTATATATTCAAAAATCATATTTTCTAAGATCGGATTATATATATAATCACAAATACGTTAATTATAAACTTATCACTCTCAACTCATTCTAGGGCATTTGCAACCCCATATCTAACGAGTTTTATCATTCTCGGATACTACTGATCCTATCTCTAATGAGTATTCTTTTATAGGATATTTCTAATCCTACCTCTGATGAGTCTTTTGCTCAGTTCTAACAAGTTGTACCCCAAATATTTGAGTTAACCAAAGCTCTGATACCAGCTGTAACGACACAGATTTCGGCCGGACCTAATCGATCCCTAAATCAATCAAGACCGTTCGAATCCCGCATACGCTAACTCTGGGCATAAAACACATAAGAACAAATAACAGAAGACTTTTATAAACATTACAATAATGTTACTTCATAGGATAGAATATATCAAAGTACATCGATAAATAATAATATAGCGGAAGATTAATTTAAAATGAACTTAATACAATGCAGCAGAACCAATAAACTAACACAGCGGAAGACTATCATTGCCCTGGACACAGCTTTAAGCTTCAATCCAGAATCCTGTTCAATATATCTGCAAAATAAGCTACTCGACTGCCCATGTGGAAAATAAGGGCACCCGAGTTTGCAAAGTGAAACAAACTACGAGTCAGTCATGGGACTGGTATGATAAATCTACTTAACCTATTTAATAATAAGGCTAATCACAGGACACGCCGCTAACGTGGAATGGGTTTACTCCATTGGATTGCCAGTGCATAAATAAAGTAAATCGTTAAACAACGCAATGTTTTTAGAAAAATGAAACCATTATAAGACTTAAGTCCCATCACACAATGCAACGCAAACCGGAGGATAGAGTTTTACCTTATAATGGTCAAACATGCTTGATACATACAAAATAATATTTAATATTGTTATTAGTGTCTAATCAGTTTTAAAATACTGTCAAAGTAAATGTATCAATCCTAGACGGCATAGCTACCATATACTATGTTGCCATATATAGGTTTACAATCAAATCTGTTATATCGAATTGGAAATTGGGTTTCCATCATGAGTCAAGGCTAGGGATGGTCTCCTTACCGATTCGAGACACTCTAGCAAATGTCTCAGGATCACACCTACGGGCAACCCTTGGATCCTGTAGGGCCGGTCCACAAATACTTTAGTGGATTGGCAATTCCTGAACACACGTTTCCCGGTCCTATTGGACCTATCAATTGGCCACTATCGACCAATATATCTGAGGCCTTGTAATCCATCATCCACATAAGTAAAAATGTCTGGACTCCATACCCTGACACCACTTCTAGCTAGAAAGAAACGTGTGCACTCCATGCGTTCCCTTATCCCATTTTTGACTCATACCGGGGTGTGAGGCTCACGAAGTAACGCTTTACACAAAGCTATTCCTAAATGGGCTGTGCTTTGATCATCAACCACAAGGCTCTGCTTTTCAACAAAAGCCTTGATCATTTTCATCTTGGCATGCCACATTGACAATCCACGCCATGCGATCAATAACTATCAATATATAACCTCTAAGTTCGTGCGTCTCAGAGAAGAGTGTTAAGCAAGAGAATAAATTCTCCACCACCAAACAGATATATATTAAATAGAAATCAATTTACATAGAATCAAATCCAATGTCATACACACATCCATTTACAAGTCCGTTCTGGGTCTGAACGAAACTGGGGATACCTTATTTCTCGTCCCGTATGTCCAATACGGAAGAGAGGTGCTCGCTTATCCGGACAATCAACAAGTACGTCTGGAAAACTACCACTGTAACCCTTTCCTGGGAGCAAATCAGTCCAGGGCATCAGTAGTCATCCATTCGATGTAAAGATCGCCGGTCCTCAGTCACCGTCTTCAATGTCTTCGACTTTAAATCGTCGTATAATTATTTGAAATGAGATTGAACTTGGTCTTTTCAAATAATTCTCGAATATATATAATTTAAATCACCTTATATCGTTAATATTATTTTATAACGATTTATCGCTATTTTTATTTATATAAAAATAGTCCAATTTAATTCAACGACGCTTTGGGTCAATAGGTGGCCCTAACGTTGTTTTTACCCAAATTTGATTTGAACATTTCTCGAAATCTATTTGTTGGATTTCAACAAATTTTATGTCGTTGGAAAGATCTTCCCAAAGCGAACCTAACGGTTCCAGTTTTGGGAAAATCCGACGATCGGATCTTTCGGTATTATCGTTTAAAGTTACAATTCCGAAACGCGAACTACCACACACGATTCGTTTAATTTTAATTTATATATATATATATATATATATATATATATATATATAAATCATTTGACGATTCCACTAACGTGCTTAACACGCCAAACAAAAGATTATTTTATTTGCATAACATATCTACATGTTTATAATGTTAAATAAATATGTATTTTATTTGCATACTTATCTACATGTTTTTAATGTCAAATAATAAATGTATTTTATTTGCATACTTATCTACATATTTTTAATGGCAAATAAATATGTATTTTACATTAATTCCCTACATGTTTTTAATGTCAAATAAAATGTAATTTATTTACATGACATTTTCTACATGTTTCTAATGGCAAATAAATATGTAATTTATTTAGATGACATTTACTGCATCTCTAATGTCAAATGAAATGTAATTTATTTACATGACATGTAACACCCCTAAGTCCCACATCATGGAAACATGTGTGAAGTGGGTACTTATATAGTAGAGCCCATCTCTTACTAACGCCGAGGCCTTTTGAGGAACAAAACCCCACACCTATACGGTGGGTAAGTTAGGGACAATATCTTGCATGAACGGAGGTGCGGGCTGTTACAGTGGTATCAGAGCCAATACCCAGCCGGAATTGTGGCTCCTGTGTGGACCACAACGCATGGGTGAGGTGTTTGTGAGCCAACGAGGACGCTGGACTCTGTAGGAGGGGAGAATGTAATACCTCTAAGTCCCACATCATGGAAACATGTGTGAAGTGGGTACTTATATAGTAGAGCCCATCTCTTACTAACGCCGAGGCCTTTTGAGGAACAAAACCCCACACCTATACGGTGGCTAAGTTGGGGATAATATCTTGCATGAACGGAGGTGCGGGCTGTTACATGACATTTTTGCTAATGACAAATAAAAAGATAATTTTTGTTATCATTATTTGTATTTCTATTTTTAATTTTAACAAATAAAAAGAAATATTTTTATTTGTATATAGTTTCAATGTATAATATGACACATAAAAAATGTTTCTTTAATTTGTACACAAACTCTAATGTGTAATTTGACAATAAAAATGTCACTTTAATTTACAATCCCACTTTAACAAAGTGAATAAAAATGATAACTTCATTATGTTAACAATCTTATTTTAACAAAATGAATAAAATGATAACTTCAATTTGTTAACAATTCTATTTTAACAAAATGAATAAAATGATAACTTCAATTTGTTAACAAAATGAATAAAATGATAACTTCATTTCATTTACAATTATATTTTAACAAAATAAATAAAAGTGATTCATTCATTTTTGTTGACAATTCTATTTCAACAAAATGATTAAAAGTAATTCATTCATTTTTGTTGACAATTCTATTTCAACAAAATGATTAAAAGTGATTCATTCATTTTTGTTGACAATCCTATTTCAACAAAATGAATAAAAATAATTCATTCATTTTTTGTTGATAATTCTATTTCAACAAAATGATTAAAAGTAATTCATTCATTTTTGTTGACGATTCTATTTCAACAAAATGATTAAAAGTAATTCATTCATTTTTTTGTTGACGATTCTATTTCAACAAAATGATTAAAAGTGATTC
Organism: Allium sativum; assembly: GCA_030737875.1. Taxonomy (NCBI): domain Eukaryota; kingdom Viridiplantae; phylum Streptophyta; class Magnoliopsida; order Asparagales; family Amaryllidaceae; genus Allium; species Allium sativum. The sequence goes on from CM060915.1 coordinate 386,088,479, forward strand.
ATTCAGTTTTGTTTTAACACAAATCTAATTGACAAAAATGTTATTTTTCTTTTAACACAAATCTAATTAACAAATATGTTATTTTTCTTTTAACACATATCTATTTAACAAAAATGTTAATTTTGTTTTAACACAAATCTAATTAACAAAAATGTTAATTTTGTTTTAACACAAATCTAGTTAACAAAAATGTTATTTTTGTTTTGACACAAATCTATTTAACAAAAATGTTAATTTTGTTTTGACTATTTAATTTTAACAAAAATGTAATTTTTTTCAACTATTTTATTTCAACAAAAATGTAAATTTTTGTTTTCAACTATTTTGTTTCAATTGAAATTGATATTTTTGTTTCACTATTTTATTCAACAAAAATTGATATTTTTGTTTCATTATTTTATTCAACAGAAATTGATATTTTGCTTCATCTATTTCTATTCAACAAAAAATTGATATTTTTGTTTCATCTTTCTATTCAACAAAACTTGATATTTTATTTCATGTATTTCTATTCAACAAAAATTGATATTTTTGTTTCATCTATTTCTATTCAACAAAAATTGATATTTTTGTTTCATCTATTTCTATTCAACAAAAATTGATATTTTGTTTCATCTATTTCATTCAACAAAAATTGATACTTTTGTTTCACTATTTTATTCAACACAACAATCATCAAATCAATAGATCTACATAACAACATCAATCCCAGATCAAATCACGTATAACAACCAATACAATTTAACAGCGTATATGTAATAACACAATCATAATTAATTAATTTTAATTATATAAAAAATAAAAAAATAATAGAATTCTTACAGTGTTTTCAAATTTGGATTTGTCTGAATTTTCGACATGCTCCGTTTAATCTCTAGTCAGTTCCATCGCGAAGATCTCGCTTTCACGATTCAAACGCTTCTGAAATCATCGATTTCTGTGTCCGTATCAAAAAGTTATGATAGTTCAAACTGTAATTACATAATTTGAAATAATTATTAAATAATTAAATTAATTTACTTTTCCTTAATCTTTAATTACTTTATCTCTAAACAGTCATCTTCCTTGTGCCAAAAGCTGGAACCCTCGCCTCAAATTCATTCACCGCCGAACCAATTTCTGGTCATAGGAGGACCATCCATCACCTCCTCAAGAAGCGCGCCATCCTTCTCTCTTCTACGCTCCATAAATGGTGCAACTCGCGCCTCTGTCGCCCCCACAAATTGAACCTAAAGTCGCGCCCTACCAACAGCAATTTCCCACAACTCGTGTTATAAAAATTGATCAAACCCGTATCATTTTGAAGAGCTTGAGGAGTACTTCGATTTGTGTTTTGGAATCAAGGCTAATTTGAAAGGAATTGACAATTATTGAGGGGAGAAAACGGGAGGATATCGGCCATTGATAAAAGAGGATGGCGGCTGTCATATGGGAATTAGGGTTTTGGTTTAATTTTAGGGTATTTATAAATTTATTTAATTCGTTAAATTTCAGAAAACCCGTTAATCCTTAATAGCTCCAAATTCAGCCCAACGAGAGTTGTCCCAAACCAAATACCCCTATTCCAGACACAATGGGCTAGGTCTCATCAACCCATTCGATCATTTTCAGCTTGTTTTCTTCAAATTAAAGTATAAATCATTTAATTATTTAATTTGATCGTACATTTAAATTTACCGGGGCCACATACGGACTCCAAAAATTCCCAAAAAATAAATCTAGCTATGTTTTGATGATACAGTCCTAATAAACATAATTTCGCCGAATTTGAAGGCCGTTCGAAAAATGGCCATTTTCTAGTCGATCCAATTAAACTAAAATTGACCAAACACGTTTTAATTTGCCACGCTCACAGATTAATTCCAAAAATTATGAAAATTGGAATCTAGCAATAATATGACATTCCGGATCCAACAAAAGTGGTTTCATCAAAAAAGGAGGTCGTTTCCAAAATGGCTATTTATTATATTAAAATATATATATATATATAAATTCCATAGCGATTATTTTGAATATTTAACTGGCCATAACTTTTTATTTCTGCTATGAAATTTCAATTTTTTAGATTCGTTAGAAATATATAATTAAACAGATTTAAATATTTTTGGTTTTACTAAAATCCGGTTTATTTTGAATCCTGTACAATCAGTCAACGTTCAAATTCAAATTTTCAAACTACCGCGCTATTTCTAACACCTTTTATAATTAAAATAAATATATTCGTTCTAACTTCGATTTAAATAAAATTTTAGTCGTAATTATTTAAAATAAATCATTTTAAATATTTAAAATTCATTAAAATTGCTAAAATTATTATTTTAAATTAGTTCCAAAATTCCGGGTTTTTACATTATGGTTAAGTAAATATAATTAAACTAATTAATTATTTAATTAGTTATTAAACAGGTTAATGCATAAATGACCGTAATTCATCATACAATAACAGAATCAGGTGATTCAAGATGCATTGGAATCCTCCTGTCGAGATCTACAACATGGAAAAGACCAGAACCGAAATGGAGCTTGCTACAAATTTAGGAGAAATCAAAATCAATGTGAAATCTCTAGTTTAAAATTAAAATTAATTGTGATTGCGATGTGAATTTTATATATGTACGCTTTTAAAATTCATATGTGTGATGTATGAGATTTGAATTGATTGATTGATTGCGATTGCGATGAATTGATTGGATTGAATTATGTAGATTTAAAATTTGTTTATACAATAAAAATCATATTTTTATTGTATATATGTAGATAAAATATTCATATTGAATAAAATTTGTTTATTCAATAAAAATCACCTTTTTATTGTATGCATGAATAAACAAAATATTCATCATTTGAAAAGAAAATGTTTAAACAATAAAAATCACATTTTCTGTTGTAGGTATGAATAAACAATATATTCATTGTTTTGAATAAAATATGTTAACATTAAAAATTACATCTTTACTGTATTATTGATTCGTTAAAAATGATCATAGGTTAAAGTAGGATTTGTCATTAAAAATGTGACATTTTACATGTTAATGTAGATTAAAAGAATTGCATATGTTAAAAATGATTTGTTCATTAAAAATGTTTAAACATTAAAAATAGCATTTCTAATGTATGTTAGATTCATTAAAAAGAAACATGTATTAGAGAAAATGTTTAAACATTAAAAATAGCATTTTTAATGTATGTTAGATTCATTAAAAAGAATCATGTTTTAGAGAAAATGTTTAAACATTAAAAATAGCATTTTCAATGTATGTTAAATTCATTAAAAAGAATCAAGTTTTAGAGAAAATGTTTAAACATTAAAAATAGAATTTTTAATGTAAGTTAGATTCATTAAAAAGAATCATGTTTTAGAGAAAATGTTTAAACATTAAAAATAGCATTTTTAATGTATGTTAGATTCATTAAAAAGAATCATGTTTTAGAGAAAATATTTAAAAATTAAAAATACATTTTTAATGTATGTTAGATTCATTAAAAAGAATTAAGTTTTAGAGAAAATGTTTAAACATTAAAAATAGCATTTTTAATGTATGTTAGATTTATTAAAAAGGAACATGTTTTAGAGAAAATGTTTAAACATTAAAAATATCATTTTTAATGTATGTAAGATTCATTAAAAAGAATCATGTTTTAGAGAAAATGTTTAAACATTAAAAATAGCATTTTTAATGTATGTTAGATTCATTAAAAAGAATTAAGTTTTAGAGAAAATGTTTAAACATTAAAAATAGCATTTTTAATGTATGTTAGATTTATTAAAAAGGAACATGTTTTAGAGAAAATGTTTAAACATTAAAAATAACATTTTTAATGTATGTTTGGTTTGATAATGATGTCACTTACATGTTATCCTTGTTAATATATAAATGTTCATTTGTTAATATGCATTGATACATTAAAATGACGTCACTTACATGTTATCAATGTTAATAGAAAAATGTTCATTTGTTAAATATGTTTTGATTTATTACAATAATGTCATTCACATATTAGCGAAGTAGAAAAATAATTATTTGTCCATTAAAAAGTAACTTTTATCATGTTAGAGTTAGAATAAAAAGGATTTCATGTAAAAATGTATTTGTTAGTTAAAAACATCATTTTTAACATGCTTGTTAGAATAAAAAGGATTTCATATTAAAATGTATTTGTTAGTTAAAAACATCATTTTAAACATGCTTGATAGAATAAAAAGGATTTCATGTTAAAATGTTTTTGTTAGTTAAAAACATCATTTTTGACATGCTAGTTAGAATAAAAAGGATTTCATGTTGAAATGTATTTGTTAGTTAAAAACATCATTTTTGACATGCTAGATAAAATAAAAAGGATTTCATGTTGAAATGTATTTGTTAGTTAAAAAAATCATTTTTGACATGCTAGTTAGAAGAAAAAGAATTACATGTTAAAATAGGTCTTATCATTAAAAATGTTACTTTTAACATGTTTGTTTAGATAAAAAGAATTACATGTTGAAATAGGTCTTATCATTAAAAATATTACTTTTAACATTTTTGTTTAGATAAAAAGAATTACATGTTAAAATAGGTCTTATCATTAAAAATTTTACTTTTAACATGTTTGTTTAGATAAAAAGAATTACATGTTGAAATAGGTCTTATCATTAAAAATGTTACTTTTAACATGTTTGTGTAGATAAATAGAATTACATGTTTTGGTTTATTAAAATGTAATCATTTACATGTTAGCGTGTAGAAAAATAATTACATGTTAATATATTATTTGTTCATTAAAATGTAACTTTCAAAATGTTAGATTAGAATAAAAAAGGATTTTACGTAAAACATGTTTTGTCGTTAAAAATGACATTTTTATCATGTTAAATTAGAATAAAAGGGTCACATGTTAGAATTTGATCTTGTTTGATTAAAACATTATTTTGAACATGTTAGTTAAAAATGTAATAACCCGGAAATCCGAGCCAATTTAAAATTTTTATTTTGGAAATTTTAGTGAATTTTGATTATTTAAAATGAATTATTTTAAATAATAATGACGAGAAATTTATTTTGAATAGAATTCGAATGTATATATTTATTTGAATCGTCGTTAGAATATAAAAATTTATTTTTATATATAAAATGAATTGAAAATGGCGCGGTAGTTCGATAATTCGATTTCAAAATTCAAATGAACGTACCGGGTGCAAAATAAACCAGATTTTGGCGAAACCAAAAATATTTGAATCTAATTGGGAATATCTTTCCAACGAATCCGAGAGATCAAAATTTCATAGCGGGAATCAAAAGATATGTCCAGTTGAAAATTCAGAATAGTCACTATGGAATTCTGGCCCTTAAAAATAGCCATTTTGCAAACGACCTCGGATTTCGACGAAACTACTTTTGTTGGATCCGGGATGTCAAGTTATTGCTAGGTTTCAAATTTCATAATTTTTCGAATCGATATGTGAGCGTGGCAAAGGAAAACGCGTTTGACCAGTTTCAGTTGAATTTAATCGACTGGAAAATGGCCATTTTTCAAACGTTCTCGGAATTTGACGAAACTAGTTTTGTTAAGACCGTATAGTCAATACGAAGCTAGAAAATATTTTTCGGGAGTTTATAGTGTTAGTATGTGGCTACGGACAGTGAAATTGACAAAAGGCGGACACGATGAAGTTTTCTACGTATGAAGAGTCGTGGCGTTTGGTTTAGCTCTTGGTGAGAACTTCTCACTTTTAATTTAATTTTCTAGTTAAAATATATACTAGGATGCAGACGGTGTTTAGTAGCACCCGACACCCGTCGTCCACAGACAATGGATGGCTTGTATGCTTGTTTGTTTGATTTTGATGTGTAGTTGATTGTGTGATGTGATGTGAAATGAAATACAATATTTATATAGTAAAAAATATTTTATAGTTAAAAATAGAATTTTTAACGTGTATTTAAAATAAATATTTATAAACAAATCGGAGATTTGTTTATATACACTGATTTGATTGATATTGATTGGGACGATAAATTTTACACATCGCCTAACTGCACAAATAAAATCTGTGTTTGATTGTTTGAAACCCCACACGGGTATTGGGATGATATTTGACGTACACTAATCCCGATTGTTTAGTTGTATGTCGATCGATTGGTCGACAGACTGTGTAAGCGTTAATTATTTATATTTAATGCTTATGCAGTTGTGTGGTCCACTCTGGATGATGGTTGATTATTTATCGTTGTTATTTTATACATGTGTTGTAGAAAATCCATATAATTAACATTATATGGTAATTGATTGGGCCTCATTCCAGTTTTGAAAAAGAAATATTTGAAAAAGAAATATTTGAAATAGATATTTGAAAATAGAAATATATGAAGCCTTGTTGATTAGATTGACGCCATTTTGACGCGAATGATATTTATATCGATTTTATTCATTTTTCAATGAATATTGAAAGTGAATTGAAATTCAAATTAAATTGAAAAGAACTGAAACTCGAATTAAACTGAAAAGAATTGAAATTCGAATTAGATTGAAATAGAAATGAAATCGTTTTGAATTGAATTTAAAACGTATTGAAATTGAACTGAAAATCGATTTGAATTGAAATCAATTTGAAATGAATTTAAAACGAATTTATATTGAAAAATTTAATTTTGATTTGAATTTGAAAATGAAGTTGAAATCGTTTTGAAAACGAATTTTAAACGATTTGTAAAATACGTTTTGAAAGAAAATCGACGAAATATATAATATTATATATATATATATAATGACCTGAATAGAACGCGCCGCGCCGTGGCAGTTCGCGAATTTCGACCATTGACTTCAAATGGACATTGCGGGAGATCCGACCGTCGGATTCTCCTAAAACCGGAACCGTTGGGTTCGTATCGAAAAGAGCTTTCTAATGAATATTGGAAATTTGAAATATAACGGTTGGATTTGGAAATATGTCCAAATCAAATTTGAAAAAGGTCGCTGTAAGTGCAGTTCGATGGCCGTTGATGGAAATCGACTGTACGGGCCTTGATAAAATTATTAAAAATAGTAATAATTTGTGTAAAATCATAAGAAATGATTTGTGAAGAATTTGGATGAAAAACTCCATATTTGAAAAGATAAAAATAGATTTTTATCGAGATGAACTAGTTTTGAACTAGAATTATAATTCTATTTATTTTTAAATAAATAAATTGGATTTGAAATGGTTTTGAAAATAACCAGAATTTCCAATAATTTCATTGGAATGGATTTGAATCGAAATTGTCATCAGAATATTTCGATGTTGGATTTCGTGATTATACAGATATTGTTATGGAAATTTGAAAGATATATTTATATCGTTATTTCCAATACGATATTTGTTGGTCGTAGAATTTGATATTGAATATAAGCCGATATATTTTCTATTCAGAGCCTTGTATTTAATATCAAATGTGATTTGGGTTTGTCGTGAATGGTGTCTTCATTAACACTGTTCTTAAGCCCAGTTGAGAAAACGATTAAATCTTTTTATTTAGATTTAATGAAGTGTACCAATTAAATGATATTTAATTGGAATTGAATTGGTATTGATTTTTGGGGTATCGTGAACAGTGTTTTAAATAACACTTGTTCTTTAACCCGAAAATTAATGAAATGTGATTTTGGGTTGTCGTGAACGGTATCTTCAATAATACTGTTCTTAGACCCAAAGGAGTTAAGAAAATCAGAAACTAACTGGAGATTAGTTAAGTTGAATGGTTTCTGGGGTATTGATCTGATGTTGGTTTCGGCCTCTGGGGTTAATACTTAGGGAATTGCTCACTTGCTGATTTACGGCTAGGGACTGATTGAAATGTGATATGATTTTGGGGTTTATCGTGAACCGTGTTTTAAATGACATCGGTTCTTTAACCCAGTTAAAGATTTAAAACTAAGTGGGGTTTTAGTGAATCTTTAATTAGATTGAAAAGGGTCGAGAATGGAGTATCACCAGTTTTACTCCAGACGGTAGTTAAATCTTTAATAAGATTTGAACGTGAAATGGTAATTGAATTTACCGATAACACCGTGGTGTTAGATATGAAGTATGACCAGTTTTACTTCATGGGATAAATAGGTTGGGATTGGGAAAATAAAATAAATAATTACTTCGGTGTGGTTCGCTAATTCCGACTAGTTTGAATTGATATTCAAAGCAGATTAAAGAATAAATTTAAAGAATTTATCTTTGATAAAATTAATGGGAACCTTTCCCAAAGTATAAGAATATTTGAATAAAAGAATATTCTGAATTGGAATGAGGCGTATGTTGTGCTTGTATAACACTTGTTTATTATATACGCGAGTTATTCAGAAAGGCCGGGTTTATCCCATTCTGAATAACTAATTCGACGTGGTGTCGAAGATGAAGACGGTGGTTGAAGACTGGAGGTCTTCACGTCGTTTGGATAATTACTGATGATCTTGATTGGGCCACACACCCAAGAGGAGAGAATCAGTTGGTGATCGTCCAGACGTTCTTGGAGATCGATGGATATGCGGGGTACTAGGTGCCTCCGGTTTCGTTCAGACCTAGAACGAACTTGTAAATGTACTGTGTGTCTGACATTGGATTTTAGTCGGTGTGATTGATTTCTATTAAATATATATCTGTTTGGCGGCGGAGAATTTATTCTCTTGCTTAACGCCCTTCACTGAGACGTACGAGCTCAGGGGTTATATATTGATGGATATCAAACGCATGGAGTGAATTGCCTGTGTGGCATGCCTAAGTGGCAAATGATCAAGGCTTCTGTTGCAAAGCAAAGTCTTGTGGTTGATGATCAAAGCACAGCCTGTGTGGCACAGCTTTGTGTAACGTTGATTCGTGAGCCTCACACCCCGGTGGTGAACCAAAAACGGGGGAGGACCTCAGGGAGGACATGCATTTCTTTCTAGTTAGAAGTGGCGTCAGTGGTTTTACACGCCATGACGAGTTTGACTTATGTGGTTGTTGCTATTGCGAGGCGTCTCGGTTAGATCGGACGATCCGGGTCCGATGGAGTCATTCGTTGGCTCATTTACGCCCCAAAGGGCAGGGAGACGCAGTGTTCAGGCATTTTAATCCACATCGGTGGACCGGCCCTGACGATCCAAGGGCCCACCTGAGTCTGGGTCCTGAGGCTCGGGCTAGAGAGTCTCGAATCAGTGAGGACTATCTTTTGCCTCGATTCACAGATGGAAATCCAACTTCCAATACGTGACTTTGCGGTTTTATTTGTAGAGCCTAGTATGGCGGCATAGTGGGATAGGGCGCTTATGCCGTCTATGATTGATACTTATGATTTGAAATTGTTTTGACACTATACACTTATAGTAATAATAAAACATGAAATTTCACGTACCAAGCATTCTTGGCTATTATAAGGTGAAAACCCTATCCTCCGGCTTGCGTTGCATTGTGTGATGGGATCTGGGTCTTATAATAGTTTCATTGCTCTTTATTTAGCATTGCGTTGTTTTTTATGCACTGGTATTCTTGGGAGGAAACCCGTTCCGTGTTATATGGCGTGGTCCCTTGATTTACCTAACTTTAAAAAAAAAGATTAATAACTGTTTTTAGTTCTCACACCAGTCACATGACTAACCTGGAGTTTATTGTTTTAACCTAAACTCTGGGTGCCCCTATTTTCCGCATGGGCAGCTAGTAGTTTTGGTTTTGCAGATTTATATTCACAGGATCCTGATTCACAGCTGGAACGATACTCGGAAAGCTTTGTGTCCGCGTATTACTTCTAGTTGTGTATTGTATTATTTTCCGCTGCTATGTAATGTATTGTAATCTCTGATATTTATCGAATGTATTTTATTTGTTAATACTCTGTTATTCTTGTATTCTGATGAATTGTTGTAATATACAATGAAATGTTCTTCTGTCTGCGTTCCTTTGTGGCTTGTTCTCAATTCTATCCGGGCTTTCCTTACCTGGGAAGTTCGGGTCGTTTCATTTTGGTATCAGAGCTTTGGTTTACAAAGCTCCGAGAACAAGACACGTTAGAACCAAACGAAAGAATTCATCAGAAATTGGATTAGTAATATCCAATGTGAATGACTCGTTAGAGATAGGATCAGCAGTTTCCTAGAACGAGTGTGAAGAGTATATTTTTGAAATGAAAACGAATTTTTGTTTTGAAATTTTAAAACAATTATTCGTATTTGATTATTTATTTATATTGATTTGGACTATCAGTATATAAAGATTTTGTGTGTACGTCTGATCCGCGTATATTCGAAGTTTTAATATACTGGATAGATATAGAATTACACTCTAGTCGCCCGGAGATGGCACTGATGATAGCACGTGCATCATCAGTATTTATATTCGAGTTTCGAAAGTGTGATGTCTATATATTTCCATTAGACTAGTGTGAGAACCAAAACTAGATAGGGCTTATTGTTGTGATTTGGCATCAAAAATGTGATTTTTGACTATATATCAAAGTTATGAATTTGAAAAGCTAATCAATTAATTGATTGATGGTTGTGTTGTTTGATTACTGTTCTGATTAATTGAATGTTGAACCGTTAGCCAAATTGAACCAAATAGTGAATTGTATTGGAAATTTATCGCATTTGCATGCATGTACATGTACTTAAATTGAATAGGTCATAGCAAGGAGGCTAGAGCAGAAGAATAAAATTTGTTTGCCCGACAAATAGGTACATGTTTACCATAATTTACTGTTTTGTTTGGGTGATGATGATTTTATGAGCCGATTGGTTAGCCGCTTGGCTAGCCGCTTGGCTAGCCGCTTGGCTTTTTCCTTTTCTTTTGGATTGAAGATGGCCATGGGAGGCTATATGAAATATCCCGAAGTCCCCGGTGCAGGGGAGGTTATGGCGAAATTTTTCGAAAATTTAGGGTGTAAGCCAAATTTTTGAAAAATTTGAAAAGTTCTTAGAAACTGAAAAGTTGAAGAACTTAAGCCATAATGAAAATAGTGAAAGTTGAGTTGATTAGTTAAACAACTTTTGGCTTCGTTCCTTTTCGGAGATGAAAAGTTTTAAGTGGGGGAGATTGTAATAACCCGGAAATCCGAGCCAATTTAAAAATTTTATTTTGGAAATTTTAGTGAATTTTGATTATTTAAAATGAATTATTTTAAATAATAACGACGAGAAATATATTTTGAATAGAATTCGAACGTATATATTTATTTGAATCGTCATTAGAATATAAAAATTTATTTATATATATAAAATGAATTGAAAATGGCGCGGTAGTTCGATAATTCGATTTCAAAATTCAAATGAACATACCGGGTGCAAAATAAACCGGATTTTGGCGAAACCAAAAACATTTGAATCTAATTGGGAATATCTTTCCAATGAATCCAAGAAATCAAAATTTCATAGCGGGAATCAAAAGATATGTCCAGATGAAAATTCAGAATAGTCGCTATGGAATTCTGGCCCTTAAAAATAGCCATTTTGCAAACGACCTCGGATTTCGACGAAACCACTTTTGTTGTATCCGGGATGTCAAATTATTGCTAGGTTTCAAATTTCATAATTTTTCGAATCGATATGTGAGCGTGGCAAAGGAAAATGCGTTTAACCCGTTTCAGTTGAATTTAATCGACTCGAAAATGGCCATTTTTCAAACGGTCTCGGAATTTGACGAAACTAGTTTTGTTAAGACCGTATCGTCAATATGAAGCTAGAAAATATTTTTTGGGAGTTTATAGAGTTAGTATGTGGCTACGGACAGTGAAATTGACAAAAGGCGGACACGACGAAGTTTTCTACATATGAAGAGTCGTGGCGTTTGGTTAAGCTCTTGGTGAGAACTTCTCACTTTTAATTTATTTTTCTAGTTAAAATATATACTAGGATGCAGACGGTGTTTAGTAGCACCCGACACCCGTCGTCCACAGACCATGGACGGCTTGTATGCTTGTTTGTTTGATTTTGATGTGTAGTTGATTGTGTGATGTGAAATGAAATAAAATATTTATATAGTAAAAAATATTTTATAGTTAAAAATAGAATTTTTAACGTGTATTTAAAATAAATATTTATAAACAAATCGGAGATTTGTTTATATACACTGATTTGATTGATATTGATTGGGACGATAAATTTTACACATCGCCTAACTGCACAAATAAAATCTGTGTTTAATTGTTTGAAACCCTACACGGGGATTGGGATTATATTTGACGTACACTAATCCCGATTATTTAGCTGTATGTCGATCGATTGGTCGCAGACTGTGTAAGCGTTAATTATTTATATTTAATGCTTATGCCGTTGTGTGGTGCACTCTGGATGATGGTTGATTATTTATCGTTGTTATTTTATACATGTGTTGTAGAAAATCCATATAATTAACATTATATGGTAATCGATTGGGCCTCATTCCAGTTTTGAAAAAGAAATATTTGAAAAAGAAATATTTGAAAAAGAAATATTTGAAATAGGATATTTGAAAATAGAAATATATGAAGCCGTGTTGATTAGATTGACGCCATTTTGACGCGAACGATATTTATATCGATTTTATTCATTTTTCAATGAATATTGAAAGTGAATTGAAATTCAAATTAAATTGAAAAGAATTGAAATTCGAATTAAACTGAAATGAATTGAAATTCGAATTAGATTGAAATAGAATTGAAATCGTTTTGAATTGAATTTAAAACGTATTGAAATTGAATTGAAAATCGATTTGAATTGAAATCGATTTGAATTGAAATCAATTTGAATTGAAATCAATTTGAAATGAATTTAAAAAGAATTTATATTGAAAAGTTTAATTTTGATTTGAATTTGAAAATGAAGTTGAAATCGTTTTGAAAACGAATTTTAAACGATTTGTAAAATACGTTTTGAAAGGAAATCGACGAAATATATAATATATATATATATATATATATTATATATATATATAATGGCTTGAATAGAACGCGCCGCGCCTCGGCAATTCGCGAATTTCGACCATTGACTTCAAATGGACATTGCGGGAGATCCGACCGTCGGATTCTCCTAAAACCGGAACCGTTAGGTTCGTATCGAAAAGAGCTTTCTAATGAATATTGGAAATTTAAATCTAATGGTTGTATTTGGTATTATGTCCAAATCAAATTTGAAAAAGGTCGTTGTAAGTGCAGTTCGATGGCCGTTGATGGAAATCGACTGTACGGGCCTTGATAAAATTATTAAAAATAGTAATAATTTGTGTAAAATTATAAGAAATGATTTGTGAAGAATTGGGATGAAAAACTCCATATTTGAAAAGATAAAAATAGATTTTTATCGAGATGAACTAGTTTTGAACTAGAATTATGATTCTATTTATTTTTAAATAAATAAATTGGATTTGAAATTGTTTTGAAAATAACCAGAATTTCCGATAATTGCATTGGAATGGATTTGAATCGAAATTTTCATCGGAATATTTCGATGTTGGATTTCGTGATTATACAGATATTGTTATGGAAATTTGAAAGATATATTTATATCATTATTTCCAATACGATATTTGTTGGTCGTAGAATTTGATATTGAATATAAGCCGATATATTTTCTATTCAGAGCCTTGTATTTAATATCAAATGTGATTTGGGTTTGTCGTGAATGGTGTCTTCATTAACACTGTTCTTAAGCCCAGTTGAGAAAAAGATTAAATCTTTTTATTTAGATTTAATGAAGTGTACCAATTAAATGATATTTAATTGGAATTGAATTGGTATTGATTTTTGGGGTATCGTGAACAGTGTTTTAAATAACACTTGTTCTTTAACCCGAAAATTAATGAAATGTGATTTTGGGTTGTCGTGAACGGTATCTTCAATAATACTGTTCTTAGACCCAAAGGAGTTAAGAAAATCAGAACTAACTGGAGATTAGTTAAGTTGAATGGTTTCTGGGGTATTGTTCTGATGTTGGTTTCGGCCTCCGGGGTTAATACTTAGGGAATTGCTCACTTGCTGATTTATGGCTAGGGACTGATTGAAATGTGATGTGATTTTGGGGTTTATCGTGAACCGTGTTTTAAATGACATCGGTTCTTTAACCCAGTTAAAGATTTAAAACTAAGTGGGGTTTTAATGAATCTTTAATTAGATTAAAAAGGGTCGAGAATGGAGTATCACCAGTTTTATTCCAGACGGTAGTTAAATCTTTAATTAATTTTGAACGTGAAATGGTAATTGAATTTACCGATAACACCGTGGTGTTAGATATGAAGTATGACCAGTTTTACTTCATGGGATAAATAGGTTGGGATTGGGAAAATAAAATAAATAATTACTTCGGTGTGGTTCGCTAATCCCGACTAGTTTGAATTGATATTCAAAGAAGATTAAAGAAAAAATTTAAAGAATTTATTTTTGATAAAATTAATGGGAACCTTTCCCAAAGTATAAGAATATTTGAATAAAAGAATATTCTGAATTGGAATGAGGCGTATGTTGTGTTTGTGTAACACTTGTTTATTATATATGCGAGTTATTCCGAAAGACCGGGTTTATCCCATTCTGAATAACTAATTCGACGTGGTGTCGAAGATGAAGACGGTGGTTGAAGACCGGAGGTCTTCACGTCGTTTGGATAATTATTGATGATCTTGATTGGGCCATACAACCAAGAGAAGAGAATCAGTTGGTGATCGTCCAGACATTCTTGGAGATCGATGGATATGCGGGTTACTAGGTGCCTCCGGTTTCGTTCAGACCCAGAACGAACTTGTAAATGGACTGTGTGTCTGACGTTGGATTTTAGTCTGTGTGATTGATTTCTATTAAATATATATCTGTTTGGCGGCGGAGAATTTATTCTCTTGCTTAACTCCCTTCTCTGGGACGTACGAGCTCAGGGGTTATATATTGATGGATATCAAACGCATGGAGTGAATTGCCTGTGTGGCATGCCTAAGTGGCAAATGATCAAGGCTTCTGTTGCAAAGCAAAGTCTTGTGGTTGATGATCAAAGCACAGCCTGTGTGGCACAGCTTTGTGTAACGTTGATTCGCGAGCCTCACACCCCGGTAGTGAACCAAAAACAGGAGAGGACCTCAGGGAGGGCATGCGTTTCTATCTAGTTAGAAGTGGCGTCAGTGGTTTTACATGCCCTGACGAGTTTGACTTATGTGGTTGTTGCTGTTGCGAGGCGCCTCGGTTAGATCGGACGATCCGGGTCCGATGGAGTCATTCATTGGCTCATTTACGCCCCAAAGTGCGGGAGACGCAGTGTTCAGGCATTTTAATCCACATCGGTGGACCGGCCCTGACGATCCAAGGGCCCACCTGAGTCTGGGTCCTGAGGCTCGGGCTAGAGAGTCTCGAATCGGTGAGGACTATCTTTTGCCTCGGTTCACAAATGGAAATCCAACTTCCAATACGTGACTTTGCGGTTTTATTTGTAGAGCCTAGTATGGCGACATAGTGGGATGGGGCGCTTATGCCGTCTATGATTGATACTTATGATTTGAAATTGTTTTGACACTATACACTTATAGTAATAATAAAACATGAAATTTCACGTACCAAGCATTCTTGGCTATTATAAGGTAAAAACCCTATCCTCCGGCTTGCGTTGCATTGTGTGATGGGACCTGGTTCTTATAATAGTTTCATTGTTCTTTATTTAGCATTGCGTTGTTGTTTATGCACTGGTATTCTTGGGAGGAAACCCGTTCCGTGTTATACGGCGTGGTCCCTTGATTTACCTAACTTTAAAATAAAGATTAATAACTGTTTTTAGTTATCACACCAGTCACATGACTGACCTGGAGTTTATTGTTTTAACCTAAACTCTGGGTGCCCCTATTTTCCGCACGGGCAGCTAGTAGTTTTGGTTTTGCAGATTTATATTCATAGGATCCTGATTCACAGCTGGAACGATACTCGGAAAGCTTTATATCCGCGTATTACTTCTAATTGTGTATTGTATTATTTTCCGCTGCTATGTAATGTATTGTAATCTCTGATATTTATCGAATGTATTTTATTTGTTAATACTCTGTTATTCTTGTATTCTGATGAATTGTTGTAATATATAATGAAATGTTCTTCTGTCTGCGTTCCTTTGTGGCTTGTTCTCAATTCTATCTGGGCTTTCCTTACCGGGGAAGTTCGGGTCGTTTCAAAAATCGTCAAACGAATTCTATTTATGTATAATATATAAATTAAAATAAAATGAGTCGCGCGCGGTAGTTCGCGTTTTGGAATCGTAACTTTAAACGATTTTACCGAAAGATCCGACCATCGGATTTTTCCAAAACTAGAACCTTTGGGTTCGCTTTGGAAAGATCTTTCCAACGATATTGAATTTTTTAAGATCCAACAGTTACATTTCGAGAAATGTGTAATTCAAATTTGGATAAAAACATTGAAGACATTGAAGACAGTGATTGAAGACATTGAAGACAGTGATTGAAGACCGGTGATCTTCACATCGAATGGACGACTATCGAAGCCTGAACTGGGTAGCTCCCAGTAAAGGGTTAAACTGGTAATTGTCCGGACGTACTTGTTGAATGTCCGGATCCGTATTGGACATACGGGGCGAGGAATAAGGTGTCTCCGGTTTCGTTCAGACCCAGAACGGACTTGTAAATGGATATATGTCTGACATTAAATTTCGTTCTGTGTGAATTTATTTCTATTAAATATATATTTGTTTGGTGGCGGAGAATTTATTCTCTTGCTTAACACTCTTATTTGAGAAGTACGAGCTTAGAGATTATATATTGATAGATATAAGTTGCATGGCGTGGATTATCAATATGGCATGCTAAGATGCAAATGATCAAGGCTTTTGCTGAAAAGCAAATCCTTGTGGTTGATGATCAAAGCACAACTTTTATTAGCATAGCTTTGTGTACAGCATTACTTCGCGAGCCTCAAACCCCGGTATGAGTCAAAAACAGAATGAGGACGACAGGGAGTGCATGCGTTTCTTTCTAGCTAGAAGTGGTGTCATGGTATGGAGCCTAGACATTTTTACTTATGTGGATGATGTATTATGAGGGCCCTCGGATATTGGTCGCTACTGGCCAAGTGATAGGTCCAATAGGACCGGAAAACATATTGTTCAGAAATAACTAATCCACTAGAGTATGTGTGGACCGGCCCTGCTGCTAACCAGGGCTCGCCAACGTCCAAGTCCTGAGGCATTTGCTAGATTGTCTAGAAACCAGTAAGGATGATTCCTAACCTCCACTCATGATGGAAACCCAATTTCCAATACGAAATTACAGATTTGATTGTAAACCTATATATAGTGACATAGTAGGATAGGGTACTATGCCGTCTAGGATTGATACATTTACTTTGAAAGTGTTTTAAACTGATTAGACACTAGTAATAATATCAAATGATTATTGTTTTATACGTATCAATCATGTTTGACCATTATAAGGTAAAACTCTATCCTCTGGTTTGCGTTGCATTGTGTGATGGGACTTGAGTCTTATCAGTCTGTAACCAGTCACCCACAATAGCACCAACCGAGCTCATCCACCTTCCTGAACCACGTCGGCCGTGCGCTCCCATCAGTTGCACCTACGCCTCACCCACCTGCTGCCACTCTTCGAGCTCGCCATGTCAGCACCGAAGCCCGCGCCCACCAACAACCAGCTCCACAGTCCAAAGCTGAACCATTTCCCTGCAGTTCGCTCGTTGCCATGCCTTTTCCCCTGCCGAACCCCTTGCGTGTATGTTGAAATCTCTGTGTGTGATGGTTTGTGTGCGTCTTAGTGTATGTGTGCATGTGTATATGTATTGGGTGTTGGCATACGTGTGTGTTGTTTTGGTGTGTCTTGTGTTGAGTCTGGTTAGTTTGTGCACATGTGTTTGGTTTGCTATGTGAGTTTATTCTGTATTTGTTTTATGTGTGTTTGCTTGTGTTCAATGTGCGTGTGATAATATATATGTATATAAAAAGGAAATTTCTAAATGATTTGGAAATATAATTTGTGCACTGCATGAGTTTGTATATAAATTAAAGGGCTTAGCTGGGTTGGTATTTGTAACATATTATGGTGTGTGAATTGTGTGTGTGATTTATATAGTTATTTAAATTTTGTTGAGTTCATTTTGTAAAATAAGATGGAAAATATTTATAAATACAATTATATTCAAAAGTTGTTTCAAGATATTTTTCATTTTTCGTATTTGTTTTGGTGATATATATATAATATTTTATAAAAGATTTGTTGTATTTATTTGTGTTGAATTGAGTTTGGTGTTGAGTCCGAAACCGTTCCAAAACTCGATAACCGTACCGATCTTTTCGATAAATTTCCAAACCCCTTCGTATTAAAAGAAAATAATATTGAGTGATCATCGAGTTGGATCCATTCTGAATCGTGCCTGGAAGTAGTCGTTTGATTCGGCGTCAGTCCTTCTGCTATCTCCAATCTGTGCCACGAAAGGTGAGTTTATCTCACACTTGACCTACATTGTTTCATGGTTGTTGGATCAGCACAAATGAACTGTTATGAAACGTATAGGATTTCTAGTAGAAATTGTTTGTTTAATATGTACACTTTCATATATGACACGATATTCATATGACACATAGGTGCACTAATTATATATGACTTATGATGTGATTGATGCAATGTGATGATTTGCATGTTGCTGACACCCCTAGTTTAGGAAAAATCGCTAAGGGTTGAAATGATACATACCCGAATGGATATTAGATAGGGAAAATCGTTATGGGTTGAAATGATAGCCTGAACGATTTTTATTGAATTTGGGATTATCGGTTTAAATGATATATACCCGTAAAATTATAAATTGCTTGTTGAAATGATAAATATCCGTATCACTTGACCATAGGATAGAAAATTATATACGGACACCGTTAGTCATGTTTTCGAAGTAAAGTGATTTGGAAAATTTAATTTTAAAATGATAATGAAGATTTTACATTTTTATTTTAAGATTTTAAACTTATATTTTGTAAATTTTAAATTATATGTTTTAAAATGATTTTTATGAGTAAATAAAGATTCAAATGCTTATTTAAGATTTTACTTATGATTTTATTTACTTTAAATCATATAATTTAATCATATAAGTATTTTAAACTTTTTATATTATAATAAGTTTTTCTTTAAACATGTTTCTATATTATTTTAAGCTTATATATGTTTATAATCTATTTTCTAATTAATTTTAGAATTTTAATAAACTTGTATATATATATATATATTCAAAGTTAAATTTTCTTTTATATATTTTATTAACTTTAATAATAAACTCAAGATGGATAAGTTAAGATTTCACGATATAAATTCGAGGCTTTAAAGTTGTAAATTTATATTACGGTTTTTGACTTAACGAATAAACTCATATAAGATATGAATTTGAATTTGAATCGATATAAATTTATAAGAGATAAACTTGAATTGTGAAATTGTTTTCTGAATTTGAATTTCCAAATTTAAGGAATGAATTCGACTATAAATCAACTAAATGCAAATTTGAATTGGTTTGAATATTGAACTTTTATAAGGAATGAACGTTAATTACGTAAATTGATTTTCGTTTGAATTTATAATTGATATGAAATGAATTCGATTTCAAAGTGACTAAACTTTAATTTGAGTATATAAATTTTATATATGGAATTAATTTTATAATTATATGGTTTGAATTAGAATATTTGTGAAATCGAATTTATAAGAATGATTTTAAATTGTGAAATCGAATTTATAAGAATGGCTTTAAACTGTATGAATTGTTTGAAAATGAAATATAATATTTTGATTCGAATTTATAAGTAATGATTTTGAATTGTGAAACAACGTACGATTGTTTAAATTGGAAGATAAGTTTTGACTTGAATTGTATATTCTGAATTCGAACCAAAATGTTGAATTTATGAATTGACTTAAACAATTTTTTTATAAAAGTGAAAACTAGATTTGTGATTTGTTTGAACTTGAATTGTGATAAATATAATCAAGCTAAATAATATAAAAGTTATGTGATTTAGTTTTAATTTAAATGACTTTTGAAGATATGTTTTTATATAAATCGATTTCGGATTTGAAGTGCATCAAACGGACATTTTAGGAAATTATAATCAAAGTTAAATATTATAGTACTAGTTTATATTATATATTTGAAATCTTTACGATATGGTTCTAAATCGATTTGATTTAAGCGATTTGAGTAGTTTTCAAATTTAAATATAATTGAAGTTAGATATTTAATTTTGATTTCATATTCGAATATGAGAATTCGTATAAACTATTTTATAAAATGATTTAAAAAATATGACCATGGTGTGAAAAATGTAAACATTTGGTTGTTAAGGAGACCGGGATCGGCTATTGTCATACTCTCTGCCAATACCAAAAACCACTTTAACAACTGTGTACGCGGTGGAGTTACAGAATGAAGTAGGATCGATGGCGATCGACTCTATTTTCTATTTCATATTAATTACGAGACCCTGACTACCTTGAGTCAGCTTGATGTGACTAAAACAGGAGCTACGCCGAGACCAAGTGAGGTCATACCTCCTATCGAGCGCACTTCTTTGATACCATTCTATTACTTTTGTGATATTTTGGTGGCCACCCTCCGATTTGACTATGGGGGGGTGTCTCGAGGTGGGCGGTAGTAGCTGCTATGCGTTACCACCAGTCTGACTCTGGAAATAGTGAATCCACCCTAGCATTCCTTGCGTGCCTTGTCACATGCCTTATACGAGCCCACTACAGCTTTGTTTTGTACTGTTTTATATGGAGTGCCCTCTGATAGCCTCCCAGCTTACGGAGGAATTATGGTACTGTATATACTATGGGAATATATAAACGGTGTAAGGGTAATATGGTAATCCTGCTTATGCTATTTTGATATTTTTACTTTACTGATAGACGCTATTGTACATAGCGTATTATACTATTAGTTTGACGGATCCTTAGAGGATGGTGATCTCAGACATACTTTAAGTTATTAAATGCATTTCATCGAACATTTCATTTGAGTTGATTTACTTCCATAAGAATATTAGTCCTGATCCGAGTTGTTTTGTGTTGCATTACTGCTCGGGTCAAATCGATTATACAGTTTTCGAGATTCACCCTTGGAGTTGGAGCTTATATCGGGTTTTTCTCACTTGTATCTACCCGTTTTGTTGTTCCAGTCATTCTTCTATTTTGTCGTTTCGGTTTCAGGTTGTTATCATTTATTTATGTATTTAAAATTCATTGTATTAGACTTCCACTGTATTATTTATGTAAAATCTAATTGAAATTTTATTTTGTAGCTTAATGAACTACTATTGTATTTTGTATTTTCTTTTGCAAGATTTATATTGCTCTGTATCTGTGTTTGTCACCTGTGATTCTGTGATTTATTTTATTTACCCCAGAAGCTAATAACAATCTGTAAGAACCCGTAACTTCCCCGTGAAGGAAAGAGCGGATACTTTGAGAACAACACACAAATGAACGCAGACGGAAGAACATTTCATTATTATTACAAAAATTCCATCAGATACAAGAATATACAGAGTATAATGAATAAATTACATTCGATAAATATCAGAGATTACAATAAATTACATAGCAGTGGAAAAACAATATAAAACACAACTGAAAGTAATGCACGGATACAAAGCTTTCCGAGCATCGTTCCAGCTGTAAATCAGGATCCTGTGAATATAAATCTGCGAAACCAAAACTACTAGCTGCCCGTGTCGAAAATAAGGGCACCCAGAGTTTAGGTAAAAACAATAAACTCCAGGTCAGTCATGTGACTGGTGTGAGAACTAAAACAGTTATTTAAAACTTTATTTTTAAAGAGAGTAATTCAAGGGACCACGCCGTATAATACGGAACGGGTTTCCTCCCAAGAATACTAGTGCATAGAATAAACAGCGCAATGCTTTTTCGAAAAATGAAGCTATTATAAGACCCAGGTCCCATCACACAATGCAACGCAAGCCGGAGGATAGGGTTTTCCCTTATAATAGCCAAACATGCTTGGTACGTTTTTTAAAAACAAATCATTTGATACTATAATAAGTGTATAGTGTCAAAACAATTTCAATCATAAATATCAATCCTAGGCGGCATGGGTACTGTAATGACCCGGAATTGTTGGCAAAACTAATAAATGAGCAAAACATAGATAACCAAAAACTTATTTATGTTAAAATTTGCATTTTACACAAAGTAAGAAAAGAGAGTAAAACTTTTCTTTACTACAACTTGTATTCAATATGTATGTAACTACATATTGAAATAATGATTCAAACCATATAAAATGCACATATTTGTAACAAGTGTAACTTGACATTAAGTAAAGTTTAAATTGATTTAAAGAACAAAGGGGACCTAGAACTAGCATGCACTTGCACCTACACTAAATTAGTCAAAACTTAGTGTATTTAACTTTTTAAAAACCTGAACTCAAGTATGCTTGCGCAAGAGTGAACAACAAACAAGTAAATATAAGGATAATGACATTACACATATGCACTTGAACTTATCTAAGCTAAACATTAGTTAAATAATTTAACTTTGTGAGACCAACATTCAGACAACCCTCTTGCGCAAAAACAAGGTAACAAGTTGGCTGAAACAAATCACATAAGTTAGCTTAATACTTCATATGGAAGTATAGAAGGACAGTAGGAATTTGACAAGTGATTTGAGGGTTTAAAACACTTAAGTGTTTTATAGAAATTCTTCATCATACAAAAGACCTGGCACAGGGAGCATTTAATGAAAGTGTACTTAAGATTTCAGACTTTAGAATTTAAATAAAGCTTTTAATATATGTGTAAAGTTTGCCACCAAAGGAGAAAAACTTCTGGTTGTTTCATCTACGTAGGAGAGAATGTATAACATGTTGTTGATACTAAGGTACCATTTGCATCAAAGAGTTTTGTCAAGAGTAAAAACACATAAGTGGGTATGAGTACCTCCACCAAGACTTGTGCAGTAAAAATCAAAACAAAACTAAGCTTCATAAAGAAAACATTCCCTGTTTTGAAAACTGAACACCTGCACATTTTTTTTGTTCAGAGTTAACAGAGGGTTTTCCATTGTTATTTAAATGAAAAACATTTATTTGTTTAATATGTGTTAAGGCCTATAAATAGGATACTGTTTTTTTCCTTTTGAATCACTTTATTTTCGAGCAAACCAAACTAGAAAAAGAACAGGAAGTTTTTACACAGAAACAGGGTGAGTAAATTCCTTTTCAGTTCTTTTGTACACACCATGCAAGTTGATGAATAAATCTATATGCATGAACAGTTTGAACATTTTCACTGCATTATGTTTTTGGTTGAGTTAAGAGGCCATGATCATTTCTAAAATACAAAACTGAACTGAGAATACATGCCAACCTTTTACTGTGTACTATATATATATATTTGTTGATAGTTCCAGCTAGATATAGGTAGGTGTATTTGACAATTTAATGTACTTGCTCGACTGATACTGTTATTTGTGAACAAGCATTGATGAACCTTCTCTGTACAAGAAACTGTGCATCCATTTATAAAACACAGTACCCTGTTTTTCCCATTTTTCACAAAGAGTGGGATTGGTGTGAGGATCAACCACTAGTACTTCGGGTATATGACCTACCAAAGTGATGAAACTCATATGATTAGTGGAAGAAACATGTGTATCATACACATGCACACCCTGTATCAGTCACAGTAAACAAAACTATAAATCCCAATCTGAATCAATCCATTCGATCAAGGGATATAGGTATATAAACAAAATCAGTGAAGTAAATTATGATTTTTAAATCAACATCAAGGATTTTAGTAAAGAGGATCACTGGAAATGTTGTTTTGTTCAAAAATGGTAATCATAGCTTTTGGGGAAAATCTATGCGATGAAAATTCATGGGAACGGATACGAGGATGTGTAGCGACCCCTAGAAGATGGGAAAAATATCAAATATTTTTTCTAGCAATTAATTTTTGAGTTTGAATCAAGAGTAGGGTTTTATGGTGTTTTGGGTTTCTCGGGTTCAACCCCGAACTATAACTCACCTACGCCGAGGGGGACCACCGCACCAGCGGTGAATGGGGCGTCAGGTCTGAGGCTAGGAGTGGTCGAAGTCACCGGGGCTCTAGTGGCCTGAGGCGGTGGACTGGAGTGTTTTTCCTTTGATCGTGGTAGTCGGCCAGGAGGAAGTCCCACATGTTACTTTGCAAGAGGCCGAGATCACGAGCGCAGAGGTGATCAGGTTGAGGGAACTGTGGGATTTTGAGGCCAAGTAGTTGGTAAGTGGTAGTACCACTTGGTACTTACCAGGGGGCTGGAGCATGGGCGCGGGAGGCTGGTACTTCGATCAGTCCAGTTTTGAAAAAGGTTAAGCAAATTTATTTCTGAAATTTTATTTAATTAATTTATTTATGTATAAATTATATAATTAAATAATGAAACTTAAATTAATTATATAAAGTAGGGAAAATTTATATAAACTTTCGTCAGACATTTTTTTTAATGTATAAACGGCGTAGTTATAAAAAAGATGTGAACTAAGGAGGTTATTTATTCATTTAGATCAAGTCAAAATAAATAAAAACAAAGAGCGAATCAAGAGAAAAGGGTTTGTGAATATGAACATTCAAACGCATCAAATAAACAGTGGAATACGATGTTGTCAACTTAAGTCAGAAATCATATTTAAAATGATTTAACGAATCAAATCATTTGTAAATAAAAGTGGATTAACTATGTACTAAAAACTGACCCCTTAAGTAGCACTTGTCCCTAAAAGATATTTAACGCCAACTGTCTTCGAAGAGCCCGGAACTATGTTCCACTTCGATTCAGATGTACGTCGTCAGTCGATAACTGTCGAAGAAAATAGAAGACGATGAAATGCAAGGATTTATTCTGTAAATCCAAGGTAGAAATTACCTGAGATGGATTTGTAGAATAAACACCTTCGGTTTGTCCAATCCCAGGACAACTTGTATAGACGAATATCGGACAACGTAATTCTAACTAATCTCGTACATTGACCTTTCCAAACGTATGTACGTAGTGGCAGAAGAACTCGTTCCTCTTGCTTTATACTCGTATCATATTTTTGGGAAAATCAATTAGACATTGGTGAGTTTTGACAATGTGATATTCAAAGAAAATTACCGTGTTTAACTAGTAAGTTTTTAGCCTCAAGCCTCACAACCGGAAATGACAAAAATCGGGCAGGCAGCATGGCTATGTGGTTGGCTCCCATTAGGATGTATCATCACCTATCTAGAGATATTTCCTTGTTCTTATTCTATCGATTCTGTCCCGACTCGGGAAATGGTTGCCGTACACAACCATTGGTGATATACATTCGACACACTCAAGAGAAATGAGTGGTCGGTCATGTGTGGCCGGGTTACAAGAAGTTCTTGTTGAACCCCGTGTATTCGTATCTAGAGGTACACTATCAGAAGGTGATTCCATACCTTGTCATGGTGGGAAACCAAATATCCATACGCGTTTAACAGTTTTGTTTGTATACTATATAGTAAAATGTGAGATGAAAACATTTTTCTAGAATATAACTTATTTGTGGAAACCCTAGACATTATCATAATATCTGTTAAGTATATAAACTGTTTTGATCTCATAAGATAAAAACCCATTTCGTATTCACGGCGTGGTCTTATGAATCATTGTGATTTATTTAACTTGTTTATAAAATCGTTTACTCATTCCAGTCCATGACTGACCCAGAGTTTATTTTTCTGTGTTTTCCCTGAAACTCTTGGGTATTCATAACACTTGTTATGAATAGACAAGTGATCTAGGTATTAACATAACTCTGGAGTAGCAGGATGGCAAACCCTGGGATGTTGGCTTACTTATCTTACGTTATGTACTATTATCCAGATGGTAGTTCAGTTATGATGTTATGTACTATTATTCAGCAGATTTGTATCACTAGTGACCATTATGTAACCAGGATGACATGTATCCCTATGTATGAAGTACGTTATGTACTTGACTCAAATATGTATCCCTATGTATGAAGTACGTTATGTACTTGACTTGAAATGTGTAATATTTTGGGTTATTAATATATTGTCCTAAGTTCCGTTGTAAGATTCTGATGTCTTTTCTTAGTTCTATTCTTCTATCTACTTCTTTCTTATATAATGATACAACTTCTGAGGTACTGGAAAGTTGGATCGTTACAGTTGGTATCAGAGCTTAGGTTATCGTATACTTAGGCTTTGGGTGAATGTTGAGAGAGCGTATTTTTAAAAGTTGGATGTTACTATATATACATACTTAGGAATGATCGACTTAAGTTTATATAGATATGGAACCTTAATATCCAATCAAGTTTTGATGTCAACCTATTATATTCAGGCTAGTAATTATGACTACCCGTGCACAAAGAGGTCGAGCTAGGGGAACCACCACTACCAATGGTCGTAACACTACTCAGACCCCAGTAGAAACTATAGAAGAAGTTGCATCGATTATGCCAGTTACACCAGTTCAACCTATGTCGAATTTTGCAACTATCTGTAAGGAATATCAAACACTGGGAGGGAAAGTTTTCAAAGGAACAGAATCTTTCATAGAAGTTCAGGCGTGGCTAAGATCTTGTGAAAGAATTTTCAATGGACAAAATTTGAATGATGAACAAAAACGACTTTTGGCTTCATGGCAACTACAAGGAGCTGCAGCAATCTGGTGGGACGCACAGACTACGAACGTTTCTGAGAGTGATTATTCCTGGGGAAGGTTCAAGGAGGAATTTGAAGTGCAATTTCTTCCCGCAGTAAGCAAAACCAGGATGTATCGCGATTTCATAGATCTCAAGCAAGGAAACATGTCAATAGCAGAATACGAGAATAAATTCAATGCACTCTCTTGTTTTGGCCCAGAACTCGCTCAAGAAGAACGGAATGTTCATAGCTGGTTTGAAAGAAAATTTGCAAGATAAGGTAATTGGACATCTGAAGAGTTCATTCAGTGACATAGTCGACATGGCAATTCGTTATGAGGCACTAAGTACGAAGAAACCAGTAACAAAGGCACAAACCGGAGAAACCAGTGGGGAGAATCCTCAGAAAAGGAAGTTTAATCCAAACTGGAAAGGAAAGGGAGAAATGGGAGAAAAAGCTAAGGAGCATTTCAAGAACACCATATGCCACAATTACAAGGAGAAGGGTCACATTGCTAGGTTCTGTAAGAAGCCAATAGTGGGAAAGCCACAGCAACCTCAGCAACAGCCTCAACGTCAACCTCAACAACAAACCCAACAGCATCAACAACAGCAAGGACCTGGAAATGACATGGTCAGGAAGACTCTATGCTTCAATTGTCACCAACCTGGACACCTGATCAAAGACTGCCCACTTATGAAGAAGGCGCAACAGACCAATGTCTATGCTATTAAGAATGAGGCGTACACTTCTCAGAATGTGAAGGGGAAAGGAGTCCTCGAAGGTACCTTACAATTTAAAGGAATTGATGTTCATGTTTTATTTGATACTGGTGCCTCGCAAAGTTTTATTTCATCTAGCACCATAGGAAAATTGCAACTTACCCCACAAATTTCACCAAATCCGATTTGCGTATCTAATCCTATAGGTGGAAAGACATAATTAAAAATGTTTTGCGATAACATAGCCCTCTCGTATCTTTCACATACCTTCCTATTCGATTTCTATGTATTGGATTTTAAAGGGTTTAATTTTATACTTGGGTTGGACTAGTTAAGTAAATTCCAAGCGCAGATAAAATGTGACAAGGGAATCGTAACTTTGATAACTAGTATCGGAAGAAAAGCTAGGATACCGTGTGAAAAACCCGGTATTCATACATGTAGTTTCTTATATGCTTTAGAAACACCACAAGAAAATCTTGAGACGGTAGAAATAGTCAGAGATTTCTCTGACATATTTGAAGAGGTCACTAGTTTACCTCCTCATCGCGAAATAGAATTCCGGATTGACTTAATCCCAAATGCAAGACCGTTAGTTCAACCAAAACGACGAATGGCACCAAGAGAATTTAAAGAACTTGAGGAGCAGACTCAAGATTTATTAGCTAAAGGCTTGATCAGACCAAGTTTTTCAAGTTGGGGTTCAGCGGTAGTTTTTGTGGTAAAAACTGATGGGTCACTGAGATTATGTGTTGACTATAGAGGGTTGAACAAGGTGACCATTAGAAATAAATATCCTTTACCCCGGATAGACGATCTTTTCGATCAATTAAATGGAGCTACCGTATCCTCGCAAATGGATTTAGCAACAGGTTTTCACCAGTTGAGGATTTCTGAAGACAACATTCCTTTAACCGCCTTCAGAGGGCCAGATTTCTTTTACGAATGGTTAGTAATGCCATTTGGACTAACCAATGCACCTGCTTATTTTGTTGATCTTGTGAACCGTGTTTTTAGGAAAATTCTAAACAAATTTGTCCTAATCTTCATTGATGATATTCTCATTTATTCAAAATCTGAGGAAGAGCACAGACACCATATGAGGATAGTATTGGAGACTCTGAGAAAACACGTATTGAAGGCGAAGTTTTCAAAATGTCATTTTTGGAAGTCAGAAGTTAGATTCTTGGGGCATATCGTGAACGGAGATGGTATCTCTGTTGATCCAATCAAAGTAGAAACAATACAAGAATGGAAACAACCTCGAGCACCAACAGAAATCCGTAGTTTCTTGGGATTAGCAGGATACTATTGGAGATTTATCCAGGATTGTTCAAAAATATCTTCCCATTTAACGAAGTTAACAAAGAAAGGAGAAAAATTTGTGTGGACTCCGAAGTGTGAAGAAGCATTCAAGCAACTAAAGGAGAAACTAACAAAAGCACCAGTTCTAGTTGTCCCCGATGGAGAGAGTGAATTCACAGTATATACTGATGCTTGTGGAGTAGGACTTGGTGCAGTCTTGATGCAGAATAGACGTGTAATTGCATATGCTAGTAGACAGTTAAAACTACATGAGAAGAATTACGCAACGCACGATCTATAACTTTTGGCAGTTGTCTTTGCATTGAAGATATGGAGACATTATCTGTTAGGAGGTAAGTTCGAGCTCTTTACAGATCACAAGCCATTAAAATACTTGTTCACTCAGAAAGATCTGAATCTGAGGCAACAAAGGTGGTTAGAGTTCCTTGCAGCATACGACCTGGATATTATTAATACACCAGGGAAAGCAAATATCATAGCAGATGCTCTAAGAAGAAACACAATCTTATCTCTTTTAGAAGTTGTCCCAACACTGCATCAAAGGATAAAGGGATATCAAAGAAGGGATACTCATCTAGAAAAGATAATCCAAGGAGTAAGGAAGGGAGAGGAGTCAGACTTTGAATTAGACAATCAAGGTACTCTCAGAATTAATGGGAGACTATGCATTCCGGATATTGACGGGCTAAGGCAAGAAGTATTGACCGAAGGCCATCAATCAAAGTTAAGTATTCATCCAGGAAATCAAAAGATGTATAAGGACATGAAATGAGTATTCTGGTGGCCCGGAATGAAGAAGGACATTCAAACGTATGTGGGTAATTGTTTAAACTGTCAGCAAATCAAAGGAGATCATCAGAAAACAGCAGGACTACTGCAACCAATGGAGATTCCAAATTGGAAGTGGGAGATGATATCAATGGATTTCATTGATGGGTTACCAAAGACGAGGAGAGGAAATGAAGGAGTATGGGTTATAGTAGACCGACTAACGAAGAGTGCACATTTCATTTCGGTAAAACCAACACGAACTGCAGCTTCGCTAGCCGAACTTTTTATGAGAGAGATCGTAAGAATACATGGAGTTCCAGTGAATATCGTAAGCGACAGAGATCCCTTATTTACTAGTAAATTATGGGAAGCGCTTCAAACAACTTTGGGTACTAAACTACATCTGAGCACAGCTTACCATCCTCAAACGGTCGGCCAAACAGAGAGGGTAAACCGAATTCTAGAAGACCTACTGAGGGCATGTATTCTTGACTTTGGAGGATCATGGGAGGATCACTTATATCTAGTAGAGTTCTCCTACAACAACAGCTATCAAACTAGTATAGGTATGGCACCTTACGAAGCTTTCTATGGAAGAACGTGTAGATCACCGACTTGTTGGGTTGAGTCCGGTAATAAACTTGTTCTCGGTCCAGATATGATTCGAGAGGCAGCAGAGAAGGTTGAGTTAGTCAAAAGTAGGATGAAAGAAGCCCAAGATCGACAGAAGAATTACCCAGACCGAAGGCGAAGAGATCTAAATTTTTCTGTTGAAGATCTAGTGTTTGTGAAGATTGCACCTATCAGAGGAGCAATCAGATTTGGTAAAACAGGAAAGTTAGCTCCACGATTCATAGGACCTTTCCGTGTTATTGAGAAGATTGGATCACTAGCCTATCGAGTAGAATTACCAGAAAGGATGGCAGGGATTTACAATGTTTTCCATGTGTCCCATCTCCGAAAATGTGTCCACGATCCATCTTTGATTTTGGAACCATCCGTTCAAGAAGATCTAGAGATAGAACCAAACATGACTGTGATACGCTATCCAGTCTATGTAATGGATAAAGAAGAAAAGCAACTCTGAAACAAGACTGTGAAGTTGTTAAAGATACAATGGAGCGAGAACCCAAACGACTGTACTTGGGAGACGGAGAAACACGTCAAGGGGTTTTATCCGAACTTTGCCATGGACTAAGTGTCGGTTTATTGTATGTTTGATTAGATGTTATCATATGTATCGTTTTAAATGTTATCCTATGTTAGAAATGAAATATTGGACTTTTTATTTTATCAGCATGAGTTATTAAGGATTCAGTATTCTTAGGGCCTATGAACTTTTTACAATTTATGATTCACTTTCTGAGACTTTGTCCTTATTTTATCAGATGGGCCCCATTTTTAAGAGAACCGCTAGGAAGAAATTGACCCCTTTACAAGAACAGAGACTCACTGACAGTATTAGAGAGATAGCAGAGTCGAGTGTTAGGGCGGAGACGATATAGCCCAGGAGTGATGAGGGTAGATATATAGTCACATACGAGCCTATATCCGGACAGCCCGAGCCGATGGAGGAGGACACAGGAGACGAGGCGAGCCTGCAGTCAGGTTATGATGGTGATGATGAGGGAGACGACAGCAGCGACTATGATAACGACTCGGACATGGCGATAGAGGAGATTGAGGAAGAAGAAGAAGAGCCCATGGAAGAAGAAGAGGAGCCGATGGAGGAGGAGGAGGATCAGGTTGTACCAGAACTGACGCATGTCGACCCGGTAGTACAGGCTCCACCCGTCGAGCTAGATGAGGAGTTGATTACTGCATGGTTGCAGTATATTTAGGACTTGTTGGCATACCATGTTGCAGCAGTTGAGAAGGGGATCCAGATTGACCTTGACTATCCAGGTATGATGTTACACCCACCAGCACCTACTGAGATCATTTACATCTACGATGAGGAGGAAGCAGAGGAGGAAGTAGAGGAAGACGACGAGGTAGTAGAGGTAGTCGATATTCCAGATGATGTAGAGATAGTCGATATGTCTGATGATGAGGGGGCAGACGTTATTAGTATCAGTAGTGATGGCTCCGAGTAGGAGAGTATGCTAGGTATGTACATAGGACTTTGTATCAGTCTATAACTCGAATTAGTCGAGTATAGCACTTGTATCGTATTAGTCTATAACTCGAACTAGTCGGGTATAGCATTTATCGTATTTTTGTAGCACTTTCTATGATGGTTTATGACATATCACTTTTGGCTTGTTATATATCTGTGTTTACAAATTTCGAGGACGAAATTTTTATAAGGGGGAAAGATTGTAATGACCCAGAATTGTTGGCAAAACTAATAAATGAGCAAAACATAGATAACCAAAAACTTATTTATGTTAAAATTTGCATTTTACACAAAGTAAGAAAAGAGAGTAAAACTTTTCTTTACTACAACTTGTATTCAATATGTATGTAACTACATATTGAAATAATGATTCAAACCATATAAAATGCACATATTTGTAACAAGTGTAACTTGACATTAAGTAAAGTTTAAATTGATTTAAAGAACAAAGGGGACCTAGAACTAGCATGCACTTGCACCTACACAATTAATCAAAACTTAGTGTATTTAACTTTTTAAAAACCTGAACTCAAGTATGCTTGCGCAAGAGTGAACAGCAAACAAGTAAATATAAGGATAATGACATTACACATATGCACTTGAACTTATCTAAGCTAAACATTAGTTAAATAATTTAACTTTGTGAGACCAACATTCAGACAACCCTCTTGCGCAAAAACAAGGTAACAAGTTGGCTGAAACAAATCACATAAGTTAGCTTAATACTTCATATGGAAGTATAGAAGGACAGTAGGAATTTGACTAGTGATTTGAGGGTTTAAAACACTTAAGTGTTTTATAGAAATTCTTCATCATACAAAAGACCTGGCGCAGGGAGCATTTAATGAAAGTGTACTTAAGATTTCAGACTTTAGAATTTAAATAAAGCTTTTAATATATGTGTAAAGTTTGCCACCAAAGGAGAAAAACTTCTGGTTGTTTCATCTACGAAGGAGAGAATGTATAGCATGTTGTTGATACTAAGGTACCATTTGCATCAAAGAGTTTTGTCAAGAGTAAAAACACATAAGTGGATATGAGTACCTCCACCAAGACTTGTGCAGTAAAAATCAAAACAAAACTAAGCTTCATAAAGAAAACATTCCCTGTTTTGAAAACTGAACACCTGCGCATTTTTTTTTGTTCAGAGTTAACAGAGGGTTTTCCTTTGTTATTTAAATGAAAAACATTTATTTGTTTAATATGTGTTAAGGCCTATAAATAGGATACTATTTTTTTCCTTTTGAATCACTTTATTTTCGAGCAAACCAAACTAGAAAAAGAACAGGAATCTTTTTACACAGCAAACAGGGTGAGTAAATTCCTTTTCAGTTCTTTTGTACACACCATGCAAGTTGATGAATAAATCTATATGCATGAACAGTTTGAACATTTTCACGGCATTATGTTTTTGGTTGAGTTAAGAGGCCATGATCATTTCTGAAATACAAAACTGAACTGAGAATACATGCCAACCTTTTACTGTGTACCATATATATATTTGTTGATAGTTCCATCTAGATATAGGTAGGTTTATTTGACAATTTAATGTACTTGCTCGACTGATACTGTTATTTGTGAACAAGTATTGATGAACCTTCTCTGTACAAGAAACTGTGCATCCATTTATAAAACACAGTACCCTGTTTTTCCCATTTTTCACAAAGAGTGGGATTGGTGTGAGGATCAACCACTAGTACTTCGGGTATATGACCTACCAAAGTGATGAAACTCATATGATTAGTGGAAGAAACATGTGTATCATACATATGCACACCCTGTATCAGTCACAGTAAACAAAACTGTAAATCCCAATCTGAATCAATCCATTCGATCAAGGGATATAGGTATATAAACAAAATCAGTGAAGTAAATTATGATTTTTAAATCAACATCAAGGATTTTAGTAAAGAGGATCACTGGAAATGTTGTTTTGTTCAAAAATGGTAATCATAGCTTTTGGGGAAAATCTATGCGATGAAAATTCATGGGAACGGATACGGGGATGTGTAGCGACCCCTAGAAGATGGGAAAAATATCAAAGACTTTTTCTAGCAATTAATTTTTGAGTTTGAATCAAGAGTAGGGTTTTATGGTGTTTTGGGTTTCTCGGGTTCAACCCCGAACTGTAACTCGCCTACGCCGAGGGGGACCACCGCACCAGCGGTGAACGGGGCGTCAGGTCCGAGGCTAGGAGTGGTCGAAGTCGCCGGGGCTCTAGTGGCCTGAGGCGGTGGACTGGAGTGTTTTTCATTTGATCGTGGTAGTCGGCCAGGAGGAAGTCCCACATGTTATTTTGCAAGAGGCCGAGATCACGAGCGCAGAGGTGATCAGGCTGATGGAACTGTGGGATTTTGAGGCCTAGTAGTTGGTAAGTGGTAGTACCACTTGGTACTTACTAGGGGGCTGGAGCATGGGCGCGGGAGGCTGGTACTTCGATCAGTCCAGTTTTGAAAAAGGTTAAGCAAATTTATTTCTGAAATTTTATTTAATTAATTTATTTATGAATATATTATATAATTAAATAATGAAACTTAAATTAATTATATAAAGTAGGGAAAATTTATATAAACTTTCGTCAGACATTTTTTTTAATGTATAAACGGCGTAGTTATAAAAAAGATGTGAACTAAGGAGGTTATTTATTTATTTAGATCAAGTCAAAATAAATAAAAACAAAGAGCGAATCAAGAGAAAAGGGTTTGTGAATATGAACATTCAAACGCGTCAAATAAACAGTGGAATACGATGTTGTCTACTTAAGTCAGAAATCATATTTAAAATGATTTAATGAATCAAATCATTTGTAAATAAAAGTGGATTAACTATGTACTAAAAACTGACCCCTTAAGTAGCACTTGTCCCTAAAAGATATTTAACGCCAACTGTCTTCGAAGAGCCCGGAACTATGTTCCACTTCGATTCAGATGTACGTCGTCAGTCGATAACTGTCGAAGAAAATAGAAGACGATGAAATGCAAGGATTTATTCTGTAAATCCAAGGTAGAAATTACCTGAGATGGATTTGTAGAATAAACACCTTCGGTTTGTCCAATCCCAGGACAACATGTATAGACGAATATCGGACAACGTAATTCTAACTAATCTCGTACGTTGACCTTTCCAAACGTATGTACGTAGTGGCAGAAGAACTCGTTCCTCTTGCTTTATATTCGTATCATATTTTTGGGAATATCAATTAGACATTGGTGAGTTTTGACAATGTGATATTCAAAGAAAATCACCGTGTTTAACTAGTAAGTTTTTAGCCTCAAGCCTCACAACCGGAAATGACAAAAATCGGGCAGGCAGCATGGCTATGTGGTTGGCTCCCATTAGGATGTATCATCACCTATCTAGAGATATTTCCTTGTTCTTATCTATCGATTCTGTCCCGACTCGGGAAATGGTTGCCGTACACAACCATTGGTGATATACATTCGACACACTCAAGAGAAATGAGTGGTCGGTCATGTGTGGCCGGGTTACAAGAAGTTCTTGTTGAACCCCATGTATTCGTATCTAGAGGTACACTATCAGAAGGTGATTCCATACCTTGTCATGGTGGGAAACCAAATATCCATACGCGTTTAACGGTTTTGTTTGTATACTATATAGTAAAATGTGAGATGAAAACATTTTTCTAGATTATAACTTATTCGTGGAAACCCTAGACATTATCATAATATCTGTTAAGTATATAAACTGTTTTGATCTCATAAGATAAAAACCCGTTTCGCATTCACGGCGTGGTCTTATGAATCATTGTGATTTATTTAACTTGTTTATAAAATCGTTTACTCATACCAGTCCATGACTGACCCAGAGTTTATTTTTCTGTGTTTTCCCTTAAACTCTTGGGTATTCATAACACTTGTTATGAATAGACAAGTGATCCAGGTATTAACATAACTCTGGAGTAGCAGGATGGCAAACCCTGGGATGTTGGCTTACTTATCTTACGTTATGTACTATTATCCAGATGGTAGTTCAGTTATGATGCTATGTACTATTATTCAGCAGATTTGTATCACTAGTGACCATTATGTAACCAGGATGACATGTATCCCTATGTATGAAGTACGTTATGTACTTGACTCAAATATGTATCCCTATGTATGAAGTACGTTATGTACTTGACTTGAAATGTGTAATATTTTGGGTTATTAATATATTGTCCTAAGTTCCGTTGTAAGATTCTGATGTCTTTTCTTAGTTCTATTCTTCTATCTACTTCTTTCTTATATAATGATACAACTTCTGAGGTACTGGAAAGTTGGATCGTTACAGTTGGTATCAGAGCTTAGGTTATTGTATACTTAGGCTTTGGGTGAATGTTGAGAGAGCGTATTTTTAAAAGTTGGATGTTACTATATATACATACTTAGGAATGATCGACTTAAGTTTATATAGATATGGAACCTTAATATCCAATCGAGTTTTGATGTCAACCTATTATATTCAGGCTAGTAATTATGACTACCCGTGCACAAAGAGGTCGAGCTAGGGGAACCACCACTACCAATGGTCGTAACACTACTCAGACCCCAGTAGAAACTGTAGAAGAAGTTGCACCGATTATGCCAGTTACACCAGTTCAACCTAGGTCGAATTTTGCAACTATCTGTAAGGAATATCAAACACTGGGAGGGAAAGTTTTCAAAGGAACATAATCTTTCATAGAAGTTCAGGCGTGGCTAAGATCTTGTGAAAGAATTTTCAATGGACAAAATTTGAATGACGAACAAAAACGACTTTTGGCTTCATGGCAACTACAAGGAGCTGCAGCAATCTGGTGGGACGCACAGACTACGAACGTTTCTGAGAGTGATTATTCCTGGGGAAGGTTCAAGGAGGAATTTGAAGCGCAATTTCTTCCCGCAGCAGGCAAAACCAGGATGTATCGCGATTTCATAGATCTCAAGCAAGGAAACATGTCAATAGCAGAATACGAGAATAAGTTCAATGCACTCTCTTGTTTTGGCCCAGAACTGATCAATACCTCGCTCAAGAAGAACGAAGTGTTCATAGCTAGTTTGAAAGAAAATTTGCAAGATAAGGTAATTGGACATATGAAGAGTTCATTCAGTGACATAGTCGACATGGCAATTCGTTATGAGGCACTAAGTACGAAGAAACCAGTAACAAAGGCACAAACCGGAGAAACCAGTGGGGAGAATCCTCAGAAAAGGAAGTTTAATCCAAACTGGAAAGGAAAGGGAGAAATGGGAGAAAAAGCTAAGGAGCGTTTCAAGAACACCATATGCCACAATTGTAAGGAGAAGGGTCACATTGCTAGGTTCTGTAAGAAGCCAATAGTGGGAAAGCCACAACAACCTCAGCAACAGCCTCAACGTCAACCTCAGCAACAAACTCAACAGCATCAACAAAAGCAAGGACCTGGAAATGACATGGTCAGGAAGACTCTATGCTTCAATTGTCACCAACCTGGACACCTGATCAAAGACTGCCCACTTATGAAGAAGGCGCAACAGACCAATGTCTATGCTATTAAGAATGAGGCGTACACTTCTCAGAATGTGAAGGGGAAAGGAGTCCTCGAAGGTACCTTACAATTTAAAGGAATTGATGTTCATGTTTTATTTGATACTGGTGTCTCGCAAAGTTTTATTTCATCTAGCACCATAGGAAAATTGCAACTTACCCCACAAATTTCACCAAATCCGATTTGCGTATCTAATCCTATAGGTGGAAAGACATAATTAAAAATGTTTTGCGATAACATAGCCCTCTCGTATCTTTCACATACCTTCCTATTCGATTTCTATGTCTTGGATTTTAAAGGGTTTAATTTTATACTTGGGTTGGACTGGTTAAGTAAATTCCAAGCGCAGATAAAATGTGACAAGGGAATCGTAACTTTGATAACTAGTATCGGAAGAAAAGCTAGGATACCGTGTGGAAAACCCGGTATTCATACGTATAGTTTCTTATATGCTTTAGAAACACCACAAGAAAATCTTGAGATGGTAGAAATAGTCAGAGATTTCTCCGACATATTTGAAGAGGTCACTACTTTAACTCCTCATCGCGAAATAGAATTCCAGATTGACTTAATCCCAAATGCAAGACCGTTAGTTCAACCAAAACGACGAATGGCACCAAGAGAAGTTAAAGAACTTGAGGAGCAGACTCAAGATTTATTAGCTAAAGGCTTGATCAGACCAAGTTTTTCAAGTTGGGGTTCAGCGGTAGTTTTTGTGGTAAAAACTGATGGGTCACTAAGATTATGTGTTGACTATAGAGAGTTGAACAAGGTGACCATTAGAAATAAATATCCTTTACCCCGGATAGACGATCTTTTCGATCAATTAAATGGAGCTACCGTATCCCCGCAAATGGATTTAGCAACAGGTTTTCACCAGTTGAGGATTTCTGAAGACAGCATTCCTTTAACCGCCTTCAGAGGGCCAGATTTCTTTTACGAATGGTTAGTAATGCCATTTGGACTAACCAATGCACCTGCTTATTTTGTTGATCTTATGAACCGTGTTTTTAGGAAAATTCTAAACAAATTTGTCCTAATCTTCATTGATGATATTCTCATTTATTCAAAATCTGAGGAAGAGCACAGACACCATCTGAGGATAGTATTGGAGACTCTGAGAAAACACGTATTGAAGGCGAAGTTTTCAAAATGTCATTTTTGGAAGTCAGAAGTTAGATTCTTGGGGCATATCGTGAACGGAGATGGTATCTCTGTTGATCCAATCAAAGTAGAAACAATACAAGAATGGAAACAACCTCGAGCACCAACAG
This sequence comes from Allium sativum, assembly GCA_030737875.1. Lineage (NCBI taxonomy): Eukaryota > Viridiplantae > Streptophyta > Magnoliopsida > Asparagales > Amaryllidaceae > Allium > Allium sativum. Next base: position 386,126,819 of record CM060915.1, read on the forward strand.
AAATCCGTAGTTTCTTGGGATTAGCAGGATACTATTGGAGATTTATCCAGGATTGTTCAAAAATATCTTCCCATTTAACGAAGTTAACAAAGAAAGGAGAAAAATTTGTGTGGACTCCGAAGTGTGAAGAAGCATTCAAGCAACTAAAGGAGAAACTAACAAAAGCACCAGTTCTAGCTGTCCCCGATGGAGAGAGTGAATTCACGGTATATACTGACGCTTGTGGAGTAGGACTTGGTGCAGTCTTGATGCAGAATAGACGTGTAATTGCATATGCTAGTAGACAGTTAAAACTACATGAGAAGAATTACGCAACGCACGATCTATAACTTTTGGCAGTTGTCTTTGCATTGAAGATATGGAGACATTATCTGTTAGGAGGTAAGTTCGAGCTCTTTACAGATCACAAGCCATTAAAATACTTGTTCACTCAGAAAGATCTGAATCTGAGGCAACAAAGGTGGTTAGAGTTCCTTGCAGCATACGACCTGGATATTATTTATACACCAGGGAAAGCAAATGTCATAACAGATGCTCTAAGCAGAAACGCAATCTTATCTCTTTTAGAAGTTGTCCCAACACTGCATCAAAGGATAAAGGGATATCAAAGAAGGGATACTCATCTAGAAAAGATAATCCAAGGAGTAAGGAAGGGATAGGAGTCAGACTTTGAATTAGACAATCAAGGTACTCTCAGAATTAATGGGAGACTATGCATTCCGGATATTGACGGGCTAAGGCAAGAAGTATTGACCGAAGGCCATCAATCAAAGTTAAGTATTCATCCAGGAAATCAAAAGATGTATAAGGACATGAAACGAGTATTCTGGTGGCCCGGAATGAAGAAGGACATTCAAACGTATGTGGGTAATTGTTTAAACTGTCAGCAAATCAAAGGAGATCATCAGAAAACAGCAGGACTACTGCAACCAATGGAAATTCCAAATTGGAAGTGGGAGATGATATCAATGGATTTCATTGATGGGTTACCAAAGACGAGGAGAGGAAATGAAGGAGTATGGGTTATAGTAGACCGACTAACGAAGAGTGCATATTTCATTTCGGTAAAACCAACACGAACTGCAGCTTCGCTAGCCGAACTTTTTATGAGAGAGATCGTAAGAATACATGGAGTTCCAGTGAATATCGTAAGCGACAGAGATCCCTTATTTACTAGTAAATTATGGGAAGCGCTTCAAACAACTTTGGGTACTAAACTACATCTGAGCACAGCTTACCATCCTCAAACGGTCGGCCAAACAGAGAGGGTAAACCGAATTCTAGAAGACCTACTGAGGGCATGTATTCTTGACTTTGGAGGATCATGGGAGGATCACTTATATCTAGTAGAGTTCTCCTACAACAACAGATATCAAACCAGTATAGGTATGGCACCTTACGAAGCTTTCTATGGAAGACCGTGTAGATCACCGACTTGTTGGGTTGAGTCTAGTAATAAACTTGTTCTCGGTCCAGATATGATTCGAGAGGCAGCAGAGAAGGTTGAGTTAGTCAAGAGTAGGATGAAAGAAGCCCAGGATCGACAGAAGAATTACGCAGACCGAAGGCGAAGAGATCTAAATTTTTCTGTTGAAGATCTAGTGTTTGTGAAGATTGCACCTATCAGAGGAGCAATCAGATTTGGTAAAACAGGAAAGTTAGCTCCACGATTCATAGGACCTTTCCGTGTTATTGAGAAGATTGGATCACTAGCCTATCGAGTAGAATTACCAGAAAGGATGGCAGGGATTTACAATGTTTTCCATGTGTCCCATCTCCGAAAATGTGTCCACGATCCATCTTTGATTTTGGAACCATCCGTTCAAGAAGATCTAGAGATAGAACCAAACATGACTGTGATACGCTATCCAGTCTATGTAATGGATAAAGAAGAAAAGCAACTCTGAAACAAGACTGTGAAGTTGTTAAAGATACAATGGAGCGAGAACCCAAACGACTGTACTTGGGAGACGGAGAAACACGTCAAGGAGTTTTATCCGAACTTTGCCATGGACTAAGTGTCGGTTTATTGTATGTTTGATTAGATGTTATCATATGTATCGTTTTAAATGTTATCCTATGTTAGAAATGAAATATTGGACTTTTTATTTTATCAGCATGAGTTATTAAGGATTCAGTATTCTTAGGGCCTATGAACTTTTTACAATTTATGATTCACTTTCTGAGACTTTGTCCTTATTTTATCAGATGGGCCCCATTTTTAAGAGAACCGCTAGGAAGAAATTGACCCCTTTACAAGAACAGAGACTCACTGACAGTATTAGAGAGATAGCAGAGCCGAGTGTTAGGGCGGAGACGATATAGCCCAGGAGTGATGAGGGTAGATATATAGTCACAGACGAGCCTATATCCGGACAGCCCGAGCCGATGGAGGAGGACACAGGAGACGAGGCGAGCCTGCAGTCAGGTTATGATGGTGATGATGAGGGAGACGACAGCAGCGACTATGATAACGACTCGGACATGGCGATAGAGGAGATTGAGGAAGAAGAAGAAGAGCCCATGGAAGAAGAAGAGGAGCCGATGGAGGAGGAGGAGGATCAGGTTGTACCAGAACTGACGCATGTCGACCCGGTAGTACAGGCTCCACCCATCGAGCTAGATGAGGAGTTGATTACTGCATGGGTGCAGTATATTCAGGACTTGTTGGCATACCATGTTGCAGCAGTTGAGCAGGGGATCCAGATTGACCTTGACTATCTAGGTATGATGTTACACCCACCAGCACCAACTGAGATCATTTACATCTATGATGAGGAGGAAGCAGAGGAGGAAGTAGAGGAAGACGACGAGGTAGTAGAGGTAGTCGATATTCCAGATGATGTAGAGATAGTCGATATCTCTGATGATGAGGGGGCAGACGTGATTAGTATCAGTTGTGATGGCTTCGAGTAGGAGAGTATGCTAGGTATGTACATAGGACTTTGTATCAGTCTATAACTCGAATTAGTCGAGTATAGCACTTGTATTGTATTAGTCTATAACTCGAACTAGTCGGGTATAGCATTTATCGTATTTTTGTAGCACTTTCTATGATGGTTTATGACATATCACTTTTGGTTTGTTATATATCTGTGTTTACAAATTTCGAGGACGAAATTTTTATAAGGGGGAAAGATTGTAATGACCCGGAATTGTTGGCAAAACTAATAGATGAGCAAAACATAGATAACCAAAAACTTATTTATGTTAAAATTTGCATTTTACACAAAGTAAGAAAAGAGAGTAAAACTTTTCTTTACTACAACTTGTATTCAATATGTATGTAACTACATATTGAAATAATGATTCAAACCATATAAAATGCACATATTTGTAACAAGTGTAACTTGACATTAAGTAAAGTTTAAATTGATTTAAAGAACAAAGGGGACCTAGAACTAGCATGCACTTGCACCTACACAATTAATCAAAACTTAGTGTATTTAACTTTTTAAAAACCTGAACTCAAGTATGCTTGCGCAAGAGTGAACAGCAAACAAGTAAATATAAGGATAATGACATTACACATATGCACTTGAACTTATCTAAGCTAAACATTAGTTAAATAATTTAACTTTGTGAGACCAACATTCAGACAACCCTCTTGCGCAAAAACAAGGTAACAAGTTGGCTGAAACAAATCACATAAGTTAGCTTAATACCTCATATGGAAGTATAGAAGGACAGTAGGAATTTGACTAGTGATTTGAGGGTTTAAAACACTTAAGTGTTTTATAGAAATTCTTCATCATACAAAAGACCTGGCGCAGGGAGCATTTAATGAAAGTGTACTTAAGATTTCAGACTTTAGAATTTAAATAAAGCTTTTAATATATGTGTAAAGTTTGCCACCAAAGGAGAAAAACTTCTGGTTGTTTCATCTACGTAGGAGAGAATGTATAGCATTTTGTTGATACTAAGGTACCATTTGCATCAAAGAGTTTTGTCAAGAGTAAAAACACATAAGTGGATATGAGTACCTCCACCAAGACTTGTGCAGTAAAAATCAAAACAAAACTAAGCTTCATAAAGAAAACATTCCCTGTTTTGAAAACTGAACACCTGCGCATTTTTTTTTGTTCAGAGTTAACAGAGGGTTTTCCTTTGTTATTTAAATGAAAAACATTTATTTGTTTAATATGTGTTAAGGCCTATAAATAGGATACTGTTTTTTTCCTTTTGAATCACTTTATTTTCGAGCAAACCAAACTAGAAAAGAACAAGAAGCTTTTTACACAGCAAACAGGGTGAGTAAATTCCTTTTCAGTTCTTTTGTACACACCATGCAAGTTGATGAATAAATCTATATGCATGAACAGTTTGAACATTTTCACTGCATTATGTTTTTGGTTGAGTTAAGAGTCCATGATCATTTCTGAAATACAAAACTGAACTGAGAATACATGCCAACCTTTTACTGTGTACTATATATATTTGTTGATAGTTCCAGCTAGATATAGGTAGGTGTATTTGACAATTTAATGTACTTGCTCGACTGATACTATTATTTGTGAACAAGCATTGATGAACCTTCTCTGTACAAGAAACTGTGCATCCATTTATAAAACACAGTACCCTGTTTTTCCCATTTTTCACAAAGAGTGGGATTGGTGTGAGGATCAACCACTAGTACTTCGGGTATATGACCTACCAAAGTGATGAAACTCATATGATTAGTGGAAGAAACATGTGTATCATACATATGCACACCCTGTATCAGTCACAGTAAACAAAACTGTAAATCCCAATCTGAATCAATCCATTCGATCAAGGGATATAGGTATATAAACAAAATCAGTGAAGTAAATTATGATTTTTAAATCAACATCAAGGATTTTAGTAAAGAGGATCACTGGAAATGTTGTTTTGTTCAAAAATGGTAATCATAGCTTTTGGGGAAAATCTATGCGATGAAAATTCATGGGAACGGATACGGGGATGTGTAGCGACCTCTGGAAGATGGGAAAAATATCAAAGATTTTTTCTAGCAATTAATTTTTGAGTTTGAATCAAGAGTAGGGTTTTATGGTGTTTTGGGTTTCTCGGGTTCAACCCCGAACTGTAACTCGCCTACGCCGAGGGGGACCACCGCACCAGCGGTGAACGTGGCGTCAGGTCCGAGGCTAGGAGTGGTCGAAGTCGCCGGGGCTCTAGTGGCCTGAGGCGGTGGACTGGAGTGTTTTTCCTTTGATCGTGGTAGTCGGCCAGGAGGAAGTCCCACATGTTACTTTGCAAGAGGCCGAGATCACGAGCGCAGAGGTGATCAGGCTGAGGGAACTGTGGGATTTTGAGGCCTAGTAGTTGGTAAGTGGTAGTACCACTTGGTACTTACCAGGGGGCTGGAGCATGGGCGCGGGAGGCTGGTACTTCGGTCAGTCTAGTTTTGAAAAAGGTTAAGAAAATTTATTTCTGAAATTTTATTTAATTAATTTATTTATGAATAAATTATATAATTAAATAATGAAACTTAAGTTAATTATATAAAGTGAAAATTTATATAAACTTTCGTCAGACATTTTTTTTAATGTATAAACGGCGTAGTTATAAAAAAGATGTGAACTAAGGAGGTTATTTATTTATTTAGATCAAGTCAAAATAAATAAAAACAAAGTGCGAACCAAGAGAAAAGGGTTTGTGAATATGAACATTCAAACGCGTCAAATAAACAGTGGAATACGATGTTGTCAACTTAAGTCAGAAATCATATTTAAAATGATTTAACGAATCAAATCATTTGTAAATAAAAGTGGATTAACTATGTACTAAAAACTGACCCCTTAAGTATCACTTGTCCCTAAAAGATATTTAACGCCAACTGTCTTCGAAGAGCCCGGAACTATGTTCCACTTCGATTCAGATGTACGTCGTCAGTCGATAACTGTCGAAGAAAATAGAAGACGATGAAATGCAAGGATTTATTCTGTAAATCCAAGGTAGAAATTACCTGAGATGGATTTGTAGAATAAACACCTTCGGTTTGTCCAATCCCAGGACAACTTGTATAGACGAATATCGGACAACGTAATTCTAACTAATCTCGTACGTTGACCTTTCCAAACGTATGTACGTAGTGGCAGAAGAACTCGTTCCTCTTGCTTTATACTCGTATCATATTTTTGGGAAAATCAATTAGACATTGGTGAGTTTTGACAATGTGATATTCAAAGAAAATTACCGTGTTTAACTAGTAAGTTTTTAGCCTCAAGCCTCACAACCGGAAATGACAAAAATCGGGCATGCAGCATGGCTATGTGGTTGGCTCCCATTAGGATGTATCATCACCTATCTAGAGATATTTCATTGTTCTTATTCTATCGATTCTGTCCCGACTCGGGAAATGGTTGTCGTACACAACCATTGGTGATATACATTCGACACACTCAAGAGAAATGAGTGGTCGGTCATGTGTGGCCGGGTTACAAGAAGTTCTTGTTGAACCCCGTGTATTCGTATCTAGAGGTACACTATCAGAAGGTGATTCCATACCTTGTCATGGTGGGAAACCAAATATCCATACGCGTTTAACGGTTTTGTTTGTATACTATATAGTAAAATGTGAGATGAAAACATTTTTCTAGATTATAACTTATTTGTGGAAACCCTAGACATTATCATAATATCTGTTAAGTATATAAATTGTTTTGATCTCATAAGATAAAAACCCGTTCCGTATTCACGGCGTGGTCTTATGAATCATTGTGATTTATTTAACTTGTTTATAAAATCGTTTACTCATACCAGTCCATGACTGACCCAGAGTTTATTTTTCTGTGTTTTCCCTTAAACTCTTGGGGATTCATAACACTTGTTATGAATAGACAAGTGATCCAGGTATTAACATAACTCTGGAGTAGTAGGATGGCAAACCCTTTGATGTTGGCTTACTTATCTTATGTTATGTACTATTATCCAGATGGTAGTTTAGTTATGATGTTATGTACTATTATTCAGCAGATTTGTATCACTAGTGACCATTATGTAACCCCGATGACATGTATCCCTATGTATGAAGTACGTTATGTACTTGACTCAAATATGTATCCCTATGTATGAAGTACGTTATGTACTTGACTTGAAATGTGTAATATTTTGGGTAATTAATATATTGTCCTAAGTTCCGTTGTAAGATTCTGATGTCTTTTCTTAGTTCTATTCTTCTATCTACTTCTTTCTTATATAATGATACAACTTCTGAGGTACTGGAAAGTTGGATCGTTACAGGTACCATCTATCATGTCGCCATACTAGGCTCTACAAATAAAACCGAAATATCTCGTATTGGAAATTTGATTTCCGTCATGAGTCGAGGCAAGGGGCAAGCTCCTCTCCGCTTTCGAGACACTCTAGCAAATGTCTCAGGGCTACGCTCTCTGGGCAACCCTTAGATGCTTCAGGGCCGGTTCTCTCTTACGTTTGAGGATTAGTTATTCCTGAACACACGTTTCCCGGTCCTTACAGACCTAAAATCGAGGCGCCTCATCCAACAACCACATAGGTGAAAAGTATATAAATGTCAGGGCTGGTAAGTCACTGACACCACCAAAGCTAGAAAGAAACGCCATGCTCTCCCTGTAGTCCTTATCCCCTTTTTGACTCATACCGAGGTGTGAGGCTCGCGAATTCACGTTATACACAAAGCTACGCCACAGAGGTCGTGCTTTGAACATCAACCACAAGACTTTGATTTTCAACAGAAGCCTTGGTCCATGCAACTCAGCGTGCCACACAGGCAATTCATGCCATGCGATTGATATCTATCGATATATAACCTCTAAGCTCGTACGTCTCAGAGAAGGGCGTTAAGAAAGAGAATAAATTCTCCACCGCCAAACAGATATATATTTAACAGAAATCAATCAACACAGAATAAAATCCAATGTCAGACACACAATCTATTTACAAGTTCGTTCTGGGTCTGAACGAAACCGGAGGCACTTTCCTCGCATATCCATCGATCTCCAAGTACGTCTGGACGACCACCAACTATTTCCATCCTCTTGGATGTACAGCCCAATCAGGATCATCAGTAATTATCCAAACGATGTGAAGACTTCTGGTCTTCGACCACCGTCATCATCTTCAACTTATCGTCGAATCGGTTATTCAGAATGGGTATAAACCCGGACTTTCCGAACAACCCGCGTATATTAAAAACAAATGTTACACAAACACAACATACGCCTCCTTCCAATTCGGTAGCTACTAACCGTAAATCAACAAGAGAACAATTTCCCAAATATTAACCCCGAAGGCCGAGACCAACATCAGATCAATACCAGGAAACCATTCTTCTTAGCTAACCTACAGCTAGTTTCTAAATTTCATATTCTTAGGGAAAGGTTCCCATTAATTTTATCCAAGATAAATTCTTTAAATTTATTCTTTAATCTTCCTTTGGATGTCATTTCAAACCAAATTATGGTTTTCCAAACTAGTCGAGATTAGCGAACCACACCGGAGTAATTATTTATTTTATTTCCCAATCCCAACCTATTCATCCCATGAAGCAAAACTGGTAATACTCCATATCTAACACCACGGTGTTATCGGTAAAATTAATTACCATTTCACGTTCAAATCTAATTAAAGATTTAACTATCGCTTTGGAGCAAAACTGGTGATACTCCATTCTCGCTCATTTTCCAAATTTGATAATTTAGATTATCAATTCACATTTCAATCTAATTACAGATTCATTAGAACTCCTTATACTGGGTTAAAGAACTAATGTCATTTAAAACACAGTTCACGACAAACCCAAATCACATTGTATTGATTATCGGGTTAAAGAACAAGTGTTATTTAAAACACCCTTCACGATAAACCCACAAATCAATTCTATTTAAAACTCATTTCAAATCCAATTTATTTATTTAAAAATAAATCGGTTTTAATTTTAGTTCAAAACTAGTTCATTTCGATAAAAAACTATTTTTATCTTTTCAAATATGGAGTTTTTCATCCCGATTTTTCCCAAATAATTTCTTATGATTTTACACAAATTATTACTATTTTTAATAATTTTATCAAGGCACGTACAGTCGATTTCCATCAACGACCATCGAAATGCACTTACAGCGACCTTTTCCAAATTTGATTTGGACGTATCTCCAAATCCTACCGTTAGATTTCAAATTTCTAATATTTGTTAGAAAGCTCTTTTCGATACGAACCCAACGGTTCCGGTTTTAGGAGAATCCGACGGTCGGATCTCCCGTAATGTCCGTTCGAAGTCAATGGTCGAAATTTACGAACTGCCGCGGCGCGTTCTATTCAGGCCATTATATATATATATAATATATATATATTATATATTTCATCGATTTCCCCTTTTAAACGAATTTTATAAATCGTTTCAAATTTGTTTCAAAAACAATTTCAACATTCATTTCAAATTCAAATCGATTTCAATTCTATTTCAAATTCGTTTTCTATTAAATTCAATTCAAATTCATTTTCTATTCAATTCAATTCAAATTCATTTTCTATTCAATTCAAATTCGTTTTCTATTCGATTCAATTCAAATTCGTTTTCTATTCGATTCAATTCAAATTCGTTTTTTATTCGATTCAATTCAAATTTCAATTCAAATTCGTTTTCTTTTCGATTCAATTTAAATTCGTTTTCTATTCGATTCAATTCAAATTCGTTTTCTATTCGATTCAATTCAAATTTCAATTCAAATTCATTTTCTTTTCAATTCATTATAAAAACGAATATAATCGATATAAATATCGTTCGCGACAAAATAGCGCATCTCTAATCAACACGGTTTTATATATTTCAATAATTCCGTTATTCTATTCAACAAATGAATATTTATCCTATTCAATATATGAATCTATATTTTTGTCAACACATGGCTAATCTCAATGAATGAGTACTGTCCACGTGTGACTATTTTTTTTATTCAATATATTTTATAAAATTATGATATCTATCGTTTGATTTCAAATCAGACTCCAACCGTAAATTAGTAAGAGAACGATTCCCTGAATATTAACCCCGAAGGCCGAAACCAACATCAGATCAATATCCAGGAGACCACTCATCTCATCTATTTTCCAGTTAGTTTCTAATTTTATATATGATAAAGATGTAAATTTTATTGCTAAAATACTTCGTTCAACACATGACTAATCTCAACGGATGAGTACGGTCAACACATGAACCTTTATTTTATTATATTCTTTATTTTCTAAATTGAATGAGGCCCAATCAATCACCATATTAAGTTAATTATATGGATTCCATACAACACATGTATATAATAGCAACGATAATAATCAACCATCATCCAAAGTGCACTACACTGTATAAGCATCAAATATAGATATTTAACGCTTATAACAGCCTGTCAATCAATCGATCGACATACAACTAATTATTGTGATTAGTGTATGTCATATTTTATCCCAATACCCGTGTGGGGTTTCAAACAATCAAACACATATTTTATTTGTGCAGTTGGGCAATGTGTAAAATTTATCGTCCCAATCAATATCCTTCAAATAAATGTACATAAACAAACCGTCCGGTTTGTAAATGAATATTTATTTTATTCACATTCACTATATTCGTATTCACGTTAAAAATTATATTTTCAACGATCAAATTATTTTATTCAACCTATGAATATTCTATTCGGTTCATTTATTCAATAAAATGATATTTTTATTTTTCTAATTTATTTTAGAAGATTTCGGCGGCATAACGGCACGATACTAGAACGGGACAAGGCCTAGCCTTATCCCCGGTCTAATAATGGCCCACGCCATACACATATCAATCAAATCCATTCCATTTCGCCAAACAGTCAAATTCAAATCAAATAATCTAACCAACTACACAACCAAACAAACAAGTCCATGGTCTGTGGACGATGGTGTCGGGTGCTACTAAACACCGTCTGCATCCTAGTATATATATATATATATATATAACTAGAAAAAGAGATTGAAGAGTGAGAAATTCTCACTGATTAGCTTAACCAATTCGCCTCGACACTTCATATGTAGGAAATCTTCATCGTTCTTCCTTTGATCACTTTCGTCGTCCGTATTCACTACATATATAAAAATCACCTTTTTATTTAGCTACTATATATGTAAGAATCGAATTTTCCCACCGCTACTATATAGATAAAGATTCTATTTTTATACCGGTACTACATAGATAAAATTCTATTTTTACATCGTTGCTATATAGATGAAAATTCTATTTTTACTACGCAACTATATAGATAAAAATTCTATTTTTACTTCGCTACTATATAGATAAAAATTCTATTTTTACTTCGCTACTATATAGAAAAAAATTCTATTTTTACATCGTTACTATATAGATAAAAATTCTATTTTTACATCGTTACTATATAGATAAAAATTCTATTTTTACATCGTTACTATATAGATGAAAATTATATTTTTATTTCATTAAAAATCATTTCTTTTCGTTTTCGAGAATCACATCTTTATATGGTTTTCAAATGAATAAAAATCACATCTTTATTTGGTTTTCAAATATAATCTTTCTTCGATAAAAAGAACAAATCTTTCAACTATGAAAAATCATATCTTTGATATATAAAATAAAAATCAGTTTACAACTAGGAAAAATCATATCGTTTTCTTTTCTAGTATCCTAATACATATACATAAAAAAAAGAAAATAAATGAATTAAAAAATAAAAAATCACGTGTTCTATGTGACTGAAGGGGGGAGAAGGAGATCAGTCGCGAGAGGGGGGGGGTAGCCAGGCGAGGTGCTGTCAAGGCTAGGGGGCTCCGGGTGTTCGGTTGCAGGTGGGAGTTCACGTCGATTGGGGTTTAGATGGCTAGGGCCTTCGGTTTTAAGGGAAGAAGAGGAGGGGGTTCGTTTGCGCGTCGCTCGAGGTAAGGGGGTCAGCAGCCGACGCTGGGGGTGCGGAGGCGGTGGCTCACGGCGGCGTTAGGGTTTAGAGGGGCAGAGGAGGCACTGCACCAGGGTTTGTGGGTTGGGGATTCAAAATCGGAGAGGGAAAGAGAAGGAGGAGGCGTTGGAGTGGGGGAGGGGGTCTGGTGGCTGGCGCCAGCTCGACGGCGGCGCTGACGATGCGCCAGAAGGGGCGGCGGGCTCTGGATTGGGAGGGAACGTTTTTTTTTCAATTTAGGGCGTTGAATGTTTAATGAGGAAAGAGAGAGAGTTTTATATTATTATATATATATAATTAATTATTGATTTCAAAAAGCAACTTCTATGTTTGAACTCGAAATCGAACCCACCGCCTGTCGTCCAGAGCTAATTACCCCCATTCCGAACACAATGGGATATGTATCGTAAGCTGATTCGGCTGTTACAATCAGTTTTCGTCAAAATCAACATATAACTCTATATATTGAATTTTAACGCGCATTTCATTTTACCGGGGTCACATACTAACTAGAAAAATTCCAGAAAAATATTTTCTAGCTTCATATTGACGATACGGTCCTAACAAAACTAATTTCGTTGAATTCTGAGACCGTTGGAAAAATGGCCATTTTCCAGTCGATTAAAATCAACTGAAACTGGTCAAACGCGTTTCCCTTTTCCACGCTCACATATTGATTCGAAAAATTATGAAATTTGGAATCTAGCAATAACTTGAAATCTCGGATCCAACAAAAGTAGTTTCGTCGAAATCCGAGGTCGTTTGCAAAATTTCCATTTTTAAGGGCCTGAATTCCATAGCGACTATTCTGAATTTTCAACTGGACATATCTTTTGATTCCCGCTATGAAATTCCAATTTTTTGGATTCGTTGGAAAGATATTCTCTATTAGATTCTATTATTTTTGGTTTCACTAAAATCCGGTTTATTTTGCACCCGGTATGTTCAATTGAAATTTAAAATCGAATTATCGAACTACCGCGCCATCTTCAATTCCTTTTATATTTATATATAATTATTTATATTCTATCGACGATCTATATAACTATATACGTCCTAATCTATTCAAAATAAATTTTACGTCGTTTTTATTTAAAATAATCTATTTTAAATATGCAAAATTCATTAGAATTGCCAAAATAAAAAATTTAAATTGGCTCGCATTTCCGGGTTATTACAATCTCCCCCACTTAAAACTTTTCGTCCCCGAAAAGGAACGAAGCCGAAAGTTGTTTAACAAATCAACTCAACTTTCATTATTTTGATTATGGCTTATGTTCTTCAACTTTTCAGTTTCTAAGAACTTTTCAAATTTTTCAAAAATTTTGCTAACACCCTAAATTTTCGAAAAATTTCGCCATAACCTCCCCTGCACCGGGAGCACCGGGAAAATCCCGAAATTGCCATACATGCCCTCTGATCTCAAAAAGAAAAAGAAAAAGCCAAGCGGCTAGCCAAGCGGCTAGCCAATCGGCTCATAAAATCATCATCACCCAAACAAAACAGTAAATTATGATAAACGTGTACCTATTTGTCGGGCAAACAAATTTTATTCTCTTCTCTAGCCTCCTTGCTATGACCTGTTCAATGTAAGTACATGTATATGCATGCATTTCCAAACAATTTTCAATACAATTCAATATTTGATTCAATTAGGCGTAATGGTTCAAAATTATTAAACAAATGGACAAACAACACAAACATCAATCAATTAGTGAATTAGAGTTTCAAATTCATAACTTTGATACATATATACCGAAAATCATGTTTTTGATGCCAAATCACACAATAAATTTATCTATATAAGTTTTGGTTCTCACACCAGTCTAATGGAAATATATAGATATCACACCTTCGGCACTCGAATATAAATTCTGATGATGTACGTACTATAGCGATCATCAGAATCATCCCCGGGCGACTAGAATATGATTCTATATCTATTTAGTATATTAAAACTTCGACTATACGTTCATGACGCGTATATGCAAAATCTTTATATATTGGATTGCCCAAATTCAATATAAATAAATATTTAAAAACGTATAAAGCGATTTAAATTTCAAAACAAAATTGTTTTCATTTGAAAAATATACTATTCACACTCTTTCTAGGATACTACTGATCCTATCTCTAACGAGTCATTCTAATTGGATATTACTAATCCAATATCTGATGAATTCTTTCGTATGGTTCTAATGTGTCTTGTTCTCGAGCTCTGTAAACCAAAGCTCTGATACCACTGTAAGATAGCCGACGAAATCCGGTAGGCTTTGCAACCATCCCTTCATCCCCCAAGCAGCAGGTAATAACCACCGTGGCTCCTATATGGTCCCCCAATCCCTTGTTTTACGGCGACCCTCTCGAGTCTCGTGCCTACTGGCGAACCAACGCTCTAAACTGCGACATGTAGGGGTAAGAGTTTCCCGTTCGCCACCAAACCGCGAAGCGAGAACCCCCTATCATGCGTACCTGGCCTACTCAGGGCCAGCAACAAGAACTGGTGATACTCTATTCTCGCTCATTTTCCAAATTTGATAATTTAGATTATCAATTCACATTTCAATCTAATTACAGATTCATTAGAACTCCTTTTACTGGGTTAAAGAACTAATGTCATTTAAAACACAGTTCACGACAAACCCAAATCACATTCTATTGATTATCGGGTTAAAGAACAAGTGTTATTTAAAACACCCTTCACGATAAACCCACAAATCAATTCTATTTAAAACCCATTTCAAATCCAATTTATTTATTTAAAAATAAATGGGTTTTAATTTTAGATCAAAACTAGTTCATTTCGATAAAAATCTATTTTTATCTTCTCAAATATGGTGTTTTTCATCCCGATTTTTCCCACTCATTTCTTATGATTTTACACAAATTATTATTATTTTTAATAATTTTATCAAGGCCCGTACAGTCGATTTCCATCAACGGCCATCGAACTGCACTTACAGCGACCTTTTCCAAATTTGATTTGGACGTATCTCCAAATCCAACCGTTAGATTTCAAATTTCTAATATTCATTAGAAATCTCTTTTCAATACGAACCCAACGGTTCCGGTTTTAGGAGAATCCGACGGTCGGATCTCCCGTAATGTCCGTTCGAAGTCAATGGTCGAAATTTACGAACTACCGCGGCGCGTTCTATTCAGGCCATTATATATATAATATATATATATATTATATATTTCGTCGATTTCCCCTTTTAAACGAATTTTATAAATCGTTTCAAATTTGTTTCAAAAACAATTTCAACATTCATTTCAAATTCAAATCGATTTCAATTCTATTTCAAATTCGTTTTCTATTCAATTCAATTCAAATTCGTTTTCTATTCAATTCAATTCAAATTCGTTTTCTATTCAATTCAATTCAAATTCTTTTTCTATTCAATTCAATTCAAATTCGTTTTCTATTCGATTCAATTCAAATTCGTTTTCTATTCGATTCAATTCAAATTCGTTTTCTTTTCGATTCAATTCAAATTCGTTTTCTATTCGATTCGATTCAATTCAAATTTCAATTCAAATTCGTTTTCTTTTCAATTCATTATAAAAACGGATATAATCGATATAAATATCGTTCGCGACAAAATAGCGCATCTCTATTCAACACGGTTTTATATATTTCAATAATTCCGTTATTCTATTCAACAAATGAATATTTATCCTATTCAGTATATGAATCTATATTTTTGTCAACACATGACTAATCTCAATGAATGAGTACTGTCCACATGTGACTATTTTTGTTATTCAATATATTTTATAAAATTATGATATCTATCGTTTGATTTCAAATCAGACTCCAACCGTAAATTAGTAAGAGAACGATTCCCTGAATATTAACCCCGAAGGCCGAAACCAACATCAGATCAATATCCAGGAGACCACTCATCTTATCTATTTTCCAGTTAGTTTCTAATTTTATATATGATAAAGATGTAAATTTTATTGCTAAAATGCTTCGTACAACACATGACTAATCTCAACGGATGAGTACGGTCAACACATGAACCTTTATTTTATTATATTCTTTATTTTCTAAATTGGAATGAGGCCCAATCAATCACCATATAAAGTTAGTTATATGGATTCCATACAACACATGTATATAATAGCAACGATAAATAATCAACCATCATCCAAAGTGCACTACACTGTATAAGCATCAAATATAGATATTTAACACTTATAACAGCCTATCAATCAATCGATCGACATACAACTAATTATTGGGATTAGTGTATGTCATATTTTATCCCAATACCCGTGTGGGGTTTCAAACAATCAAACACAGATTTTATTTGTGCAGTTGGGCGATGTGTAAAATTTATCGTCCCAATCAATATCCTTCAAATAGGTGTACATAAACAAACCGTCCGGTTTGTAAATGAATATTTATTTTATTCACATTCACTATATTCGTATTCACGTTAAAAATTATATTTTCAACGATCAAATTATTTTATTCAACCAATGAATATTCTATTCGGTTCATTTATTCAATAAAATAATATTTTTATTTCTCTAATTTATTTTAGAAGATTTCGGCGGCATAACGGCACGATACTAGAAATGGGACAAGGCCTAGCCTTATCCCCGGTCTAATAATGGCCCACGCCATACACATATCAATCAAATCCATTCCATTTCACCAAACAGTCAAATTCAAATCAAATAATCTAACCAACTACACAACCAAACAAACAAGTCCATGGTCTATGGACGATGGTGTCGGGTGCTACTAAACACCGTCTGCATCCTAGTATATATATATAACTAGAAAAAAAGATTGAAGAGTGAGAAATTCTCACTGATTATCTTAACCAATTCGCCTCGACACTTCATATGTAGGAAATCTTCATCGTTCTTCCTTTGATCACTTTCGTCGTCCGTATTCACTACATATATAAAAATCACCTTTTTATTTAGCTACTATATATGTAAGAATCGAATTTTCCCACCGCTACTATATAGGTAAAGATTCTATTTTTATACCGGTACTATATAGATAAAATTCTATTTTTACATCGTTACTATATAGATAAAAATTCTATTTTTACTATGCAACTATATAGATAAAAATTCTATTTTTACTTCGCTACTATATAGATAAAAATTCTATTTTTACTTCGCTACTATATAGATAAAAATTCTATTTTTACATCGTTACTATATAGATAAAAATTCTATTTTTACATCGTTACTATATAGATAAAAATTCTATTTTTATTTCATTAAAAATCATTTCTTTTCGTTTTCGAGAATCACATCTTTATATGGTTTTCAAACGAATAAAAATCACATCTTTATTTGGTTTTCAAATATAATCTTTCTTCGATAAAAAGAACAAATCTTTCAACTATGAAAAATCATATCTTTGATAAATAAAATAAAAATCAGTTTACAACTAGGAAAAATCATATCGTTTTCTTTTCTAGTATCCTAATACATATACATAAAAAAAAGAAAATAAATGAATTAACAAATAAAAAATCACGTGTTCTATGTGACTGAAGGGGGGAGAAGGAGATCAGTCGCGAGAGGGGGGGGTAGCCAGGCGAGGTGTTGTCGAGGCTAGGGTGGCTTCGGGTGTTCGATTGCAGGTGGGAGTTCACGTCGATTGGGGTTTAGATGGCTAGGGCCTTCGGTTTTAAGGGAAGAAGAGGAGGGGGTTCGTTTGCGCGTCGCTCGAGGTAAGGGGGGTCAGCAGCCGACGCTGGGGGTGCGGAGGCGGTGGCTCACGGCGGCGTTAGGGTTTAGAGGGGCGGAGGAGGCACTGCACCAGGGTTTGGGAGTTGGGGATTCAGAATCGGAGAGGGAAAGAGAAGGAGGAGGCGTTGGAGTGGGGGAGGGGGTCTGGTGGCTGGCGCCAGCTCGATGGCGGCGCTGACGATGCGCCAGAAAAATTATTGATTTCAAAAAGCAACTTCTATGTTTGAACTCGAAATCGAACCCACCGCCTGTCGTCCAGAGCTAATTACCCCCATTCCGAACACAATGGGATATGTATCGTAAGCTGATTCGGCTGTTACAATCAGTTTTCGTCAAAATCAACATATAACTCTATATATTGAATTTGAACGCGCATTTCATTTTACCGGGGTCACATGCTAACTAGAAAAATTCCAGAAAAATATTTTCTAGCTTCGTATTGACGATACGGTCCTAACAAAACTAATTTCGTTGAATTCTGAGAATGTTGGAAAAATGGCCATTTTCCAGTCGATTAAAATCAACTGAAATTGGTCAAACGCGTTTTCCTTTGCCACGCTCACATATTGATTCGAAAAATTATGAAATTTGGAATCTAGCAATAACATGACATCACGGATCCAACAAAACTAGTTTCGTCGAAATCCGAGGTCGTTTGCAAAATTTCCATTTTTAAGGGCCTGAATTCCATAGCGACTATTCTGAATTTTCAACTGGACATATCTTTTGATTCCCGCTATGAAATTCCAATTTTTTGGATTCGTTGGAAAGATATTCTCTATTAGATTCTATTATTTTCGGTTTCACTAAAATCCAGTTTATTTTGCACCCGGTATGTTCAATTGAAATTTAAAATCGAATTATCGAACTACCGCGCCATCTTCAATTCCTTTTATATTTATACAAAATTATTTATATTCTATCGACGATCTATATAACTATATACGTCCTAATCTATTCAAGATAAATTTTCCGTCGTTTTTATTTAAAATAATCTATTTTAAATAAGCAAAATTCATTAAAATTGCCAAAATAAAAAATTTAAATTGGCTCGCATTTCCAGGTTATTACACAATCTGTCGTTTTGGACGGTTCGAGTTAACATGTTTTCTCAATTCGGATGGTCAAAATGACGGGCCGTTACAATCCAAGTTGTGTTCAGGGGGATTATACTGCCACTGATCAAAGAAGGAAGAGAAAGATGGGGCAAAGCCAAGCAGGAAGGAATTAGAAGCTGCCCAGACAACGAAGGAGAAGTTACCGTCGATGAAAAGATGATCAATGGATTCATCCTGCAAGGAGAAAAGGGAAAAATCGGGTTGACAAAGATGTTCATATGGCAGAGCCTTTTTTTGTGTTAATGCATGTGTGTATAAGGCACCATCAGAAGATGATTATGCGAGGAGGGAGATGGCATTTCCAGATATGAGCAAAGGAGAAGATGCTTCCAGGATGAGAGAGGAATTTGTAGCAGGCCGACACCGAGAAGCCCTTATCTGGACCCAAATGTAGCGATCAGGCCGATTGGAAATAATGGTTGGCGGCAAAATGTTGCCAATCGATGTGATATTAGCTAAAATGTCAAGCCCAAAAAAAGTGGGAGGACAAAGGCCCAATAGTCCAAGGCCCAATAAGCTAGAAACATAAGAAATAGGTAAGGAAAAAAGGTTTGGATATGTTTGTGAGAGGTGGAGTTGTTCGTGCCAAATATTATTCCAAAAAAAAGAAATTGTTTCCATCGCCAATCTTCAAGTGGAAGAGTGCTTTGACGTGAGGGGTAACAAAGAGAACACCAGTCCAAAAAGGGGAAGGTCTGGAAGAATGAGGGAAATGGATAACCAGATTAGGATTTGACTTATAGAGGCAGTAGAGGATCAAATCCTTCCAGATGAAAGCTCCAGGAGTGTGAAAAGATGCCACTGCCATTTAGCCAATAGTGCCAGATTGAAGGTAACAAGATTAGTGATCCCTAATCCTCCAAGGTCATGATGTAAGCAAACTTTTTGCTAATTGATTAAGCGCTTAGCTTTTCCACCATTCCACAAAAAAGCATTTCTGATTGCATCGATCTTGTTTATAACCCATGATGAAAGTTTGTGAAAATACATCCAATAAGAGGGAATGGCCGAGAGAATAGATTTGACAAGAATAACGATAGTGGACAGTGAATTTTCTTTCCACGTTGCAAGTCTAGATTCAATCTTTGAGGTGAGCGGAAACAAATCATATCTGAAGAGTTTGGTTGGATAGAGGGGGATACCCAGGTAGGTAATAGGGAAGGATTCGAGTTCGCAATTCAAGCAACTAGAGATTGAAGGACCAAGGTAGGAAGAGTTGCTAAGCATAATGATGGAGCTTTTATTGAAGTTAATATAAAGGCCAGAGATGAGTTCATAGATATAGAGGAGGACTTAGAGGCAGTGAATATGAAATCGATTGGGGGAGATGAAGATGATTGTGTCATCAGTGAACTGGAGATTTGAAACGGATAGATTTGAGTAAGAAATATTGATGCCAACTAGAAGACCGTTAGAGGTTGCAATTTTGATCATTTGATTAAAAACATCAGCAACTAAGACAAGAGGCGAAAGCAGATCGCCTTTCCTTAGCCCACGTCTTGATTTGATAAGCACGCCAGGTTCACTATTAATACTAATAGATGGGAAGCTTGTGTTCAAGATGCATCTGATCCAGTTACACCATTTTTTTGAAAACCCACGATGTTCCATTAAGTCAAGGATGAAATTCCATTTGACCAAATCAAAAGCCTTAGAGAATCTTAATTTGAGGAGGACTCCGGGAGTGGATGTGAAATGGCAGAAAGAGATGGTTTCCTGAGTGGCAGCCATGCAGTCGAGGATGTTATGCCTAAGGATGAAAGAAGATTGTTCAAAAACCAATTAAAGAGGAGATGACAGATTGGAGTCGATTGGCAAGCACTTTGGTGATGATCTTGAAAGTTGTGTTGAGAAGGCCGATGGGATGTAAAGAGGCAAGAGTGTTGGCTCCGGGGGTTTTTCGGGATGAGGGTAACATGGGAATAGTTCATTTTAGAGATGGCAATGGGGCTGACTGGAATTCTATGCACATGTCTAAGATATCAAATTTGATAATGGGCCAAAAGCGTTTGAAGAAAATTAGGCTGAATCTGTCAGGCCTAGGAGCCATATCATCTGCCATACCCTTAAGTTCTTCATTATTTAATTAGTAACTTGTTTTTTATTTGGATTTAATTTTTTTTAAGTAAAAACTAATTTTTATTTAGATGTTTAATAGATTATTTAATACTAAGTTAAAATTACTTTAAAATTTGATTTAATTATTTTAGAAGGATGTTTCCAAAAGGTGTTTACTCCGTGGAATTTCTTTGTTAATAATCTTTAAGCAACCTATTGATTTGGAATTAATTGACATCTGTTCAGGAGAACAAAAAACCATTCTGCAATTAATACAATTGATTAAATTATATGGACACTTATTAATAGAATAAAACATCGTTCTAATACTTGAACTGAAATGATTCTGGATATCTAATTAACAAGACAAATTACCCTCCTGTTACTATGTTATTATTACATGTGTATATGTATTGACATGTTATGTGTTTAATTATATTTGTGGACATCTATTAGTTGAATAATCCCCATTCTACTATAAGCTGGTTGTTACTTATGTTAACATCTTTAAGTAGAACCAAAAGTCATTCTGTTATATTGTTAACTTAAACATATATATATATATATATATATATATATATATAAGAACAAACAACCATCTGCTATAATTACTTGAATATTTTTTCATATTGATTGACTATTATTAGCTGATTTTAAATCATCTACTCAAAGAGTAAATCAAGTTAGGGTATTTTACATACCTCTCAAACCTAGACTTGACAACATTCTTATCCTTTGAAATAACTTAAAGTTTACAATCGCAAGTTAACTTGTAAATAAATATTTTTGATAATCTATATAAAATTATTTTAACATAGATCTATAAACCTTATTTAATTAAAAATACTTTTACTAACTTCAAACTATAACTTATTTCAAATTTCCTTTTTATAAACTTTGCTTTAAACCAAGATGGGCTCAAATCACATTGTTATATGTTAGTCATACTACTTTCAACCAATCACCTGCAAGCCAAATACAGTCCATATTCATGTTAACAATTTTACACATGATTTTAAAATTTTAGCTAACAAGTTAAAGTGGACTATTTTAAACACATCATGTTTTAATGACTAATTCTTACAATGAACCTTAAATTACATCGAAAATATATTTTCCTATTGTTCTCTCTTTTGGGTTGAAATCGAATGACAATAAAACATGATTTTTTATTTTTCTATTTTTATTGCATCTAAAATGATGATAAACATGTGAGATTCAAATCTATTCTTTTTATTGTCTCTAAAACGACAATAAAAATGTAACATTAAAATCTATACCTTTTATTGTCCCTAAAATGACAATAAAAATGTAACATTAAAATCGATATTTTTCATTACATCTAAAATGTAGATAAAAATATAACTTTTTAATTGTATGCCTTTTTATTGTCTTTAATTTGACAACAAAAATAACATTTATTTCGACTCTTTTATTTACAACTAACATGTCAACAAAAATGTCATTTTTGATTTTTTTTTATTGCCACTAATTTGACAACAAATATGTAACATTTAAAACTATACTTTTTATTACTTCTAAAATGTGGATAAAGATGTAACCTTTAAATCCGATTCTTTTTTCCAACTAATATGTAAATGGAAATGTAATTTTTATCTAAGTTTTTATTTGCATCTAAAATGCAAACAAAAAATGTAACTTTTCATTCTATGTTTTAATCTGCATCAAAATGCGAACAAATCTTTCAATCTATATTTTATTTACATTTAAAAATTTAAATAAAAGAAATGTAACTTTTCATTCCATGTTTTGTTTACATCTAATATGTAAATAAAAATATAACTTTTCATTCTATTTTTTTATTTACATCTAAAATGTAAATAAAAATATAACTTCTTAAATTCATGTATTTGTTTACGTCCAAAATGCAAACAAAGATGACATTTTTATTTCATGTTTATGTTTGCATCTAAAATGCAAACAAAAATGCAACTTTTTTTTTAATTTCATGTTTTCTTTTCATCAAAGAATGCAAATAAAAATGCAACTTTTAATTTCATGTTTTATTTGCATCGAAGAATGCAAATAAAAATGCAACTTTTAATTTCATGTTTTATTTGCATCGAAGAATGCAAATAAAAATGCAACCTTTAATTTCATGTTTTATTTGCATTTAAAATGCAAACAAAATGTAATCTTTCATCTCAGGTTTTTATTTGCATCTAAAATGCAAACAAAAATTGAAACTTTTTATACTATGTTTATTTGCATCTAAATTTGCAAATAAAAAATGTAACTTTTTATATGATATTTATTTGCATCTAAATTTGCAAATAAAAAATGTAACTTTTTATATGATATCTATTTGCATCTAAATTTGCAAATAAAAATGTAACTTTTTATATAATAATCAAATAACAACAAAGGTGATGTTTTTATCAGTAACCACGCAAAATGATATATTTTACATTGAAATGAAAGTTCTAACTCAATTCAGTAATATAAAAAAAGTGATACATTTTTATTGAATTGATAATTCTAATCCAATTCAATAATATAACAAAATGATATTTTTTTATTGAATTGACAATTCTAATCCAATTCAATAATATAACAAAATGATATTATTTTTTATTGAACTGACAATTCTAATCCAACTCAATAATATAACAAATGATATTCCATTTTTGTTCAATATACATGATTCATAAAATATTATCAAAAATGATTTATTTTAACCAACACATACAGATCTATAATTTAATGAACAGATCTATGTTTATACATCACAAACAAACAGATCAATCATCCAAAATTTCATCACATCGCAGAACTCATTCATTAACATGCATACAACTATTTAACAACGAGAAAATAATTAAATTGATTAATTATTTAAAATCAGAAATCTCACTATTGGGTCATTCTGCTTTGTCCAAATATGCAAATTTGTCCAAAATTCAAACAGCTCAGAATTGCTTTTAGTCTGAACAGCAGCATAGATCTCGTCTCTACGATCGCACAGAATCTGAAATCGTTAATTTTCGATGTCATATGAATTAGTTAGGATTTTAACAAGATTGATAATAGTTTTAAATTAAATTAATAAAATATTAAAAAGGAATTAACCTTCTTCTTCCTCTTTCAGAAAACAACCGTAAGTTTTCAAAAAGGTTCAAAACTTCAGATCGATTTTGCACCAAATCAGAAGCACCAGAGGTCGATCGGAAGGCGGCACGTCGAAGGGCTACAGGCAGCGCACCTGGGGGGCCCGCTTTGGTGCAGCTCGATCGAGCCTAGGGGGAGGGCGGCAGTGGTTTTGGCACGGGTTTAGGGTCGTGGATCTCGGCATTCGAGCCACTTGCAGGTGATCCAACCGTATGAAATTGAGGGGAATGAAAATCTCTACAGAAAAGCCTAAAGGAGTGGAGTCTGTTATGCGGAGGAGGAGGAGAATTTAGTGAAGAAGGTGGAGGTGTTCTCGGCGAGGGATGAAAGGTTTAGGCGGCGGCTACAGTGAATAGTGTTCTAGGGTTTGCAAATGGATAATTGAATATTTATAATATTTTAATGTAAATTTTGCAAATAAATCCATAACTTTTGAACAACTCCAATTCCAACCCAACCAGAGTTGATCCGACCCAATAGCCACCGTTGCGGATCCAATAGGCTAGGTCCCGTCAGCCCAAACGTCTATCTGTGGCCTGAATTCTTTAATTTAATATTTAAATCCTTTATTAAATTAATTCGATCGTATATTTAAATTCACCGGGGCCACATACGGACTCAGAAAATTCCAGAAAAATTATTTCTAGCTTTGTTTTGATAATACGGTCCTAGAAAAATTAATTTCGTCGAATTCCGAGACCGTTTGAAAAATGGCCATTTTCAAGTCGATTAAATTTGACTGAAATTGACAAAACACATTTCCATTTCCCACGCTCACATATTAATTCCAAAAATTCTGTAAAATTAAATTTACAATAATTTGACATTCCGAATCCAACAAAAGTGGTTTCGTAAAAAACGGAGGTTATTTGAAGAATGGCCTTTTATACGGGCTATAAATTATACTATAGCGACTATTCTGAATATTCAACTGACCATAACTTTTGATTTCCGCTATGAAATTTTGATTTTTTGGATTCGTTGGAAAGATATTTTCAAACAGATTTAGATATTTTTGGTTTCACTAAAATCCTTTAAATTTTGAATCCGGTACATTCAGTCAAAGTTCATGTTTGAATTTTCAAACTACCGTACTATTTCAAATTCCATTTGGAGTCAAAATAAATATATTCGCTCTAACTTCGATTAAAATAAATTTTTATTTGTTATTATTTAAAATAAATTATTTTAACTATTCAAAATTTACTGAAATAGCCAAAATAAATTTTTTTAAATTGGTTCGGATTTTCCGGGTAGTTACAATCTCCCCCACTTAAAAGCATTTCGTCCTCGAAAAGGAAACTATATTAAAGTAGGAAACAAAATGGAAAATATAAGGTATTGTAAATGTACCTCAACACAAGAGTCACTCGGAGATATCAACTCTGCACTTGGGATAGGCCTGTATGATGCTATCCTCAGTCTCCCACGTACAGTCTCTAGGATCCCCGCTCCACTGCACGTTGACTAAGTGGATCCTCTTGTTCCTCAGCACACGTGTTTCTTTGCCCACAATTTTCACTGGTTCCCTCCTCACTGCTAGGGTCTGGGTAATCCCCAAATCTCGTTGTGCTGCTTCCTCCACAACTAAATCTGGATCATGAACTTGCTTCTGGAGTTGGGACACATGAAATACATCGTGGACCCCTCTGACAACCAATCGGACAAATGTACTCTATAAGCGAGGATCCCAATCCTTTCTAGAATAAGCAATGGACCAATGAATCTCGGTGCCAACTTCCCAGTCTTTCCAAATCGAATTACACCTCTCAGCGGGGAAACCTTCAAGTATACAAGATCACCGACAGTGAATTCTAAATCCCTTCTTCGAGTGTCTGCATAGCTCTTATGTCGGCTTTGGGCAGCAAGTAATCGCTTCATAATAAAATCAACTTTATTAGATGCTTTGCGAATCATGTCGGGACCCGGTACTATTCGATTGCCGGGTTCCACCCAACATGCGGGAGATCTGCATGGCCTGCCATATAATGCTTCAAATGGCGACATCTGCAGGCTTGCTTGATAGCTGTTATTATAAGAGAATTCAACCAAGTGCAAATGATCTTCCCATGACCCACCAAAATCTAAAATGCATGCTCGCAACAAGTCTTCCAATATGTGGTTCACCCTCTCAGTCTGGCCATCTGTCTGAGGATGATAAGCAGTGCTCATATTCAGCTTAGTCCCTAGCTCTTCTTGGAAAGCTTCCTAGAATTTGCAAGCAAATATTGGATCGCAGTCACTGACAATGCTATTGGGAACTCCATGCAGTCTGACAATCTCTCTGAAATAAAGTTGTGCCAAACTTCGAGCTGTTCTATTGGATTTGACAGGAATGAAATGGGCTGTCTTTGTGAAGCGATCTACAATCACCCATATACTGTCATTGCCTTTCCTAGTCCGGGGCAAGCCATCAATAAAGTCCATAAAAATTTCATCCTATTTCCAACTTGGAACCACTAGCGGTTGCAATAGACCTGCTAGCTTTTGCTAATCGCTTTTGACTTGCTGGCATGTGGGACATCTAGCAACATATATAGAAATATCTCTCTTCATCGCCTTCCACCAAAAATTATGCTTAAGATCGTGGTACATCTTGCTTACTCCAGGATGGATGTTGAGCTTAGACTTGTGGCATTCGTCCATAACTTCTCTTTTTAGCTCGGGAATATCTGGCACACATATTCGCCCTTGTAGCCTGAGGGTTCCCTTGCTGTCTATTTGGAAGCTTGACGCTTCGCCCTTTCGAACTCGCTCACTGATCATCTGAATAAATTTATCACCTTTCTGGAGATCAGAGATCTTGTTGATCAAGGTAGGGGTAATAATGAGATTGGCAAGGATAAGGTTGGTGCTGGCCGTATTCTTCCTGCTGAGAGCATCTGCCACTACATTGGCTTTCCCTGGAGTATATAAGATGTCCAGGTCGTAGGGTGAAAGGAATTCAAACCAATGGTGCTGCCTCAAGTTCAAATCTCTTTGGGTGAACAGATACTTTATGGATTTGTGGTCAGTATATAGCTCAAATTTCTCGCCCAAGAGATAGTGCCTCCATATATTTAGAGCAAATACGATGGCCATAAGCTCAAGATCATGAGTGGTGTAATTCTTCTCATGCGGTTTTAACTGGTGGCTAGCATATGCGACAACTTTGTCTCTTTGCATTAGCATCGCACCAATACCTTAAATAGATAAAAGGATAACATGTTAAAATAAGATTTGACATTAGAAAAATGTCATTTCTGACATGTTTATTTAGATGAAAAGGATAACCTTCTCTAGAGGCGTCTGTCCAGACTTTCAAATCCTGATTGCCATCAATAATGGTCAACACAAGAGCAGTGATCAACCTCTGTTTCATCTCTTGGAAAGTTTCCTCACATTTGGGTGTCCAAATGAATTTTGTATGCTTCTTAGTCAGCTTCGTCAGTGGAAAAGATAATTTCGATAAATCCTTAACGAATTTCCGATAATAGCCAGCCAGACCTAAGAAACTTCTGACTTCAGTGGGCGTAGTAGGCTGCTTCCAATCTTTGATGGCCAAGATCTTTCCTGGATCTACTGAGATGCCTTCCTTAGATACAACATGGCCGAGGAATTTCACCTCTTCTTGCCATAATATGCACTTGGAGAATTTGGATTTCAGCACATTTCTATGCAGAATCTCCAAGACTTCTTTTAGATGCTTTTCGTGTTAGGCAGTGGATTTAGAAAAGATTAGAATATCATCGATGAACACCAGCACGAATTTATTTAGAACATCGCGGAAGAGTCTATTCATCAGATCTACGAAGTATGCTAGAGCATTGCATAGGCCGAGACTTTTCTTTCTTTTGTGAAAGTATTTTTAACCTAATCCGAATGAATTATTGCAGTGTAATGCGGAATCAAACTAATTATTCCAAGATTTTCTTATTTGTTTGCCGAACAAAAAAACTTTTTGAAAGGGCATTACTGGCCATTCATAAAATAAGTCTGGTCCTTTGAAAGCTGTCAAAGTCACACATTCTTCAGCAATGCGTAATTGGTGGAAACCTGTAGCTAGGTCCATCCTAGAGAATACTCTTGCCCCATTCAAATGGTCTAGTAGATCATCAGTGCGGGGCAGTGGGTATTTTTTTTCCAGAGTCTGCTTATTTAGATCGCGGATGAAAACCACTGCTGCACCCCAGCTAGAGAAGCTAGGTCTGATCAGACCCTTCCACAAAAGTTGCTTGATTTGATTACTCAGCTCCTATTTTTCTTTTAGTGACATTCTCCGAATGCGGTGTACAACAGGCCTTGCATTCGGAACTAAGTCAATTCTGAAATCGATTTCTCTGCGTGGAGGTAAGCTGTCTACTTCTTCGAACACATCTGCATAGTCTCTGACGATAGGAATATCTTCAATAGAAGCATGGGTGACTTCTAGAGAAGACCAAAATTCTTTCCTATCTGTGGCTGAGCCATGGCATGGAATAGCAATAATATCCCCAAATTTGGTTTTGATTCTGACCACTCTATCAGCACAAAGTAACTCAGCCTCATATTTCGTTAGCCAGTCTAGCCCAAGAATGATATCGTATCCAGAAAAACTCATAACGATCAAATCAAAAGGGAATTGGAAGTAAGAGTAAGAAACAGGCACTCTACAATACTGCTCGAGTATAAGTGAACCTCCTATCGGACTATGGGCTCTAATTGGTTCTTTGAGTTTTCTGGGTTTCAATTTAAGCTTTTTAATCGTGTCAACAGATATGAAACTTCTAGATGCACCCGTGTCAAACAAAATTGTAATAGGAATATTCTTAATGTTTAGAGTACCTCCTAAAACATCAGGCTTACCTGCTCCTTCGGAAGAAGCCGGTGTAGCCGCTCCATCATAGACATGTGCCACCTGAGATTTCTTGAGCAGAGGGCAATCCTTGATAAGGTGTCCAGGCTTGTGGCAGTTAAAACATTCTCTTGGGAAACAGGGATTCTGTCCACTGCTCTGACTTGGTCCAGACTCGTTCCTTTTTGGTCTCTTCGAGGCTCGGCACTCATAGTCAAAATGCCCTATCCTTTGGCAATTGAAGCACTTGATCTTCGACCTGTCTCTCTTCTTCTTCTCTTGGGGCTTGGCGGTAGAAGAGCTGCCCCCCTCAGGTTTCTTGTCCGACTCCTTTTTCTTGTTGTTGGCTTGATTCTTTTCTCTATCTTGCTGAGAGCCTTTCTGGTCAATCTCCTCATATCTGCAGGCCATCTCGATCACTTTAGCAAATGGACGCTCGACGTGTGCCGTCACCCTATTATGATATTTCCTCGCCAGACCATTGATAAACCTCTTATTTTTCTGAAGCGGGTCTTGGACTAACTCAGGGCATATCGGGAAAGCTCATCGAATTTCTTTACATACTCAGCAATAGTCATACTTCCTTGTTGGAGGTGGGTGAACTCATCATGAAGGCGTTCGACTTCGTGAGGTGGAAAGAACTTCTCATTGAATAGCTCTTTGAATTTCTTCCAAGTTACGTCAGCTTCATTACCCCCAACCATAGCTGTTTCCCACAAAATCTGGGCCTGGTCCTTCAGGAACCAAGTCGCCACAAAACACTTCCTATGATCTTTGAGCTCTAGTCCTCCCAAGATTTTCTCGATGGTCTTAAGTGATGCTTGTGCTTCTGTCACCGTTTCTTTGCTTGTGAAATACACGCCACCTAAATTCTTGATTTTCTTCGTCACCTTATCTAGATCAAAAGCACGTGGGGGTGGTGGGGGTGGTTTCTCCACTTCTGGAGTGGCCTGTTCCTGTTCCCGAGCCATAGGAGTCTCATCTCTGGCAGGTCTTCTTGCCCCATAGAATTTCTCCCTTTTAATCTCAAACATCATTTTTGCTATATTTTTATATATCAACAATTTGGCCCTAGTGATTTTAACATTCAAATGACCCAATTTCCAATCAACACGTTATATATATGATAATATGTGAAAACAGACAATTAATAAATTTTTTGAGAAATCCAGTTGGATCCCTCCAACCTGTTCTCCTGCATCCACAGACGTTAGTTAACAGAAATAATACCCATCCTGCTTCGTGGCAGGATATCGCGGTATAAAAGGGGATCCACTTATATACGTGGGCGTAGGGTCATCCGCTAATGATACTGCGGGCATCCGCTAATAAAACTGCGGGAACAATCCAATCACCAAACAAATATATACGTAATAGTCAACCCTAAATAACTAATATTTTTAAATCAACCAGAAAGCATTTCAAACAAGCATCAAACAATTATTTTTAACGAATAAAAATAATTCTAAATAAAAGGTGAGTGAGATTTACTCACCGTGATTTTAATTGCAGATCCGATACGATTTTAATTTAAATCGAATTATATTCGATTTAAATTAAATCCTATTGCTGACTCCAGTTGACACTAAAGATCTCCAATTCAATTCTATTTCGTAGCTATTTCTGATACGGTTTCAAAAGCGCTTGCTTCATCTGATTCTGTTTTCGAATGTAGCAGATATAATTATTTTTCTAGATTTTTGAATATATATATATATATGTATATAGATATTCTTAACTAATTAAATTAAATAAATTTTTATTACCTTAAGACGCCATTAATTGTTCTTTCTCAATGTTAATCATGAGCTCCTTTCCTGCATCCTCCATTAACATAACCGTAATTTTCAAGCCTCTTCCTCACACCACGCTACTTGAAATCGCATGAAACCACCTCCATCAAACTCCCCTTCCCGAATGCTCCCAGGTCGTCCTCATCATGAAAGGTTCGAAGCCCCTTGTGATTCATGTATTCGGTCCAGAACTGGCATTATGAAATAGGACGCGATTCTTTTTTTCTTAACTGTCATCGCAAAAGTCTGGTCGTTGATCCTCCTTGCCACAACAAACGCAACAGTACAACCAATTCCCCCTATCATCGCTCCTAGTTTCCGCGATCTCAAGCCCTAGCTTGACTCGATAAAACTCAACGAATGCAATTGTTATCGAGATCACTACAAATTGTACAAGGGTGGAGCTAATGAATCAAGGAGTCAAATGAATCCCAGATTTAACGTTTTCGGTTTGCTGAGGGAAAAACTGAGAGTAGAAGAAGGAGGGGGCCATCGATTTGTATATAATTTGGTTTTGGAATTGGCCATTTACATGAATCGAATGAATGCTTTTTTTTCTTCTTTTCGATTTGGTTTTGATTTCGTGACTAGAAAAAAGGGGCAAAGGCAGAGACTCAAATGGGTTTGGGATTGAAAAACAAAGGACAATGGTTTCAATTCAGTTTATAAGAGTATAAGGGAGCAAAACGTACAAGGCATTAAAATCATGTTTTCCTTTGGATGGAAGGCAGGGAACAAGATGGTACACGAAGTGAAAGAACAGAGCAGTAGCTATAAGTAGGTTATCAGAATAAACTTAGTGGGTAAGGAATAGGATTATAGCTATTTATTTTATTTTAAGTTGAATTATTCAATTAAAAATATCCCATGATTCCAAACTCATTTTTGAGAGCAAAAACAGGCATTCTTAGGGTTACACCACTATTCTGAACCCATTGGAACAGGTTCCGTGACCTCATTTGATCGTCTGGAGAAGATATTAATTTAAATCGATATAAATTAAATTCAAAACAGTTTATTCTTTGATAATAAACTATTATTATCATTGTCTATATTCAAATAAAATTTATATTTATCATCTGAATTATTTTTATCCAGTTTTGACTTCGTTTTAATTTCGAATTGAATTATTTTTCATATTACGATAATCATTTATATTTGAAATAAATCGTATTTTGATTGTTTAATCGATAACTGAATATAAAAATTCATTTACATTATCAATTCAATATTTAAAACCAATATTAAATATTCAAAATAAATCGATCAGAAAACCCGGGTCGTTACAATCTTCCCCCCTTAAAATAATTTCGTCCCCGAAATTGCTAAGGTATGAAAAATGGTACAAACCCAATACTTTTCAAAATCTCACTTATGTTGAAACTCAACTCCTCATATTTCAACAAATTTAATTTCACCAAAACTTTTGGTTTTCTCACACTTAATCTAAATGATTTACACCCAATTCAAATTCTATTCAATCTTATTCAATTTGAATTTCATTAATTTATTTATCTCGATCCATTTAACTTGCTTAAGTTAAATTTAAACTTTAGAATTCAAATTCCTGGGTTTTCCTTTCGAATCCTTCTGAAATCATACAAATATATACATATATATTTATTTCCATTTCAAATTCAAAACATTTGAATTTTCAAACCAATTTGTTTTCCTTCAAACAAATTTTCATCAAAAACTTTTCTAAGGTAGCAATCCATCATTTAGAACTCGAAAATGAACACTGATGATGTCGGGACCATCATCAGAATTATTTCCCAGCCACCGAAGTGAGTTCAGTGCTTAAAAAATTTCAAATTCCATTCAAATATGATTTTTATTCAAACGGTCTTTTCAAAACAAAGCTATTTTTTTTTAGTATACTTTGGAAATATTTTCTAACTTCCCAGGATTTAAAATTCCAAATTCAAATTCAAATTCTGAATCTAATTTTTAATTCATCACATTTGTATATTTAATTCGTATACAAATTCTGTTTTGGTTATATATAACCATTCCAATTTTATAATATCGTTTGATTATAATTCTAACAACCAACACATCCATATAATATAATGATTTCAGGAAATTATTTCCTTTTATATCAAAATATAGTTTTGGGTAAAATTATTTCATTCACCCACTTTAAAACAATATCGTGTTCAATCTTCTGTTCAAGTGTTTAGAAATTCCTATCGACTTTGTGGCATCCCACGATTCGATCAAAATTCATAAACCACTCAACAGACTAGCCAACATAATATAAAATAACTTTTATATCAGTTAACAAATACGCGCTCTCGTATACACCTAACTCATTCTAGGGTACTACTGACCCTATCTCAAATGAGTACATACCACACAAGCGTAGGTATTCGCTCAACCTAAGCTCTGATACCAACTGTAATGGCCCGCAAATCCGTACTATCTGAGTTGACTAATATCACCACACGTCCAACCCAAATTGCTCAGAAATACGAATCATTTTTAGAAAGAAGTTAGAGGGTGAGAAATAGAAAGAAAGAAATATTAGAATAGAAGAAAATGAAGATCACAGACTCACAACGGAACGAATAAAATATATTAAATAACATAACTTTTTGAAATACAAATCAATAACTTTATATACATACCATCATCAGAGCACAACAGTTATTCCTGGAACAGTTATAAACACCTGTTTCCAGATACAAACATGGTTCACAGCGGAATATATGATAGTCTATAGCTAACTGGTGAAGCCTCCTACTTCTAGGTTTTCCAAATGAATCTGTAAAATCCCGACTACTTGACTGCCCGTACAAATTTGGGCACCCAAGAGTTTAGGGAAAACAACAAAATAAACTCTGGGCCAGTCATGGGGCTGGTGTGAGTAAACTCCAACGACTTGTTTAACTTTAAAAATCCTTTCAAAAGGAAAGATAATAGTAAGACCAACCCACACATAAACATGGACGGTTTTTAACCCTACTATAACCCAAAACACTTTGATACGAACATCCAGTGATATTATAATAGTGTCTAAATCAAATAAATAACCAAATAGCAGAACGCTTGCATCTCACGCTCCACATACATAGTATAAAATCAAAAAACCGCATGGCGCTTATTGGAGATTTGATTTCCGACATGACAAGGTATGGAACCACCTTCCGATCAGTGTACTCTAGAGGCGATACACTGGGGTTCAACAAGAACGTCTTGCAACCCGGCCCACACATGACCGACCACTCATTTCGCTTGAGTGTATCGAATGTATATCACCAACGGTTGGGATCAGCAACCGTTTCCCGAATGGGACAACATCGAATAGAATAAGAAATTAAATGAATCTCTAGATAGGTGATTATACATTCTAATGGGAGCGACCCACATAGCCATGCTGCCTGCCCGATTTTTGTCATTTCCCAGTAGTTGAGGCCTGAGGCTACGTTTACTTTCCATTCATTGATAGCACAATCACTTTGAATGCCACATTGTCAGATCCGTTAATCACTAATTGATTTTCACAAATATTCTGGATGTTATGCTAAGGGAATAAATCCGTTGCAACCATATATATATTTATACAGACCAACTCATGCGATCATTGGAAATACTCTGTCAGACATTCGTCCATATATGTTCGTTCTGGGATTGAACGAAACCGAAGGCACAATTTCTATTAATAGAAAAAGTCCTTGCACTTCACTCAATCTTCGATTATCTTCATATAATTTGATTCGCAACGCTACTGCCAATACAGAGTGGTTCACGGATAATAATCCAACCGGTCTCTCCATATTGAAAACGATGGTCAAAAACTTCGATAGTCTGTGACTTAACTATCGAATAAAAACAAGTGTTTCGATAGTCGATGATTTAACTATCGAAGAAAAACAAGTGTTCATCCAACATATCAAACAAATCACCGGGCTCTTTAATTAATATTTCATCAATTAAATCTCTTCTCCATTTCCCTTTCAATATTTGTTAACCAAATATTTTTAATAATCATCTTGGCCTCTTATTCCATTTGGAAAACATTTCCAAATATTAACTTCTTTTATTTTCTATATATTAGAAAATATCTCTATTTGCAATTGGAAACAATTTTCAATCACTTATCTCTATCTCGACTATTTTAATTATACTCAGGAAATATTTACTTTTATATTTCCAAAATTTCATCACTTAAGTTAGAACGAATGTTGTATACAACATCGTTACAAACAACCCAAACTATTTTATTCAACCAAACTATTATTCAAACACTTCTCTTCGAGACTGGATCTTGCTATTTATCAATTAAAAATGAAATCAATCAAGTTGGGGTAAAATTACCTCTCAGACCTTAACTGAAAACATCCTCAACTTCAAAACGGCAAAACCACTTACCTCGAATAAACACACTATAAAACCCAATTATTCATTTTTAAAACATGTATATGGTTCGCCTTCTATTTCTAATTTATAGATTTCCCTTTTTGTTTACAATATTCTATTTTAAATTCGTTTCTTTATCGAATTCTATATATATCGATACATTGATTTCTAACTATCAAATTATCTTAAAAATATTCTAACTCCTTAAATTCCCGGAAAAATTCTCCATAACCTCCCTTGTACCGGGAGCTTCGGGATATTTCAAATAGCCTCCCATGGCCTTCACCAATCCAAAAGAAAAAGGAAAAGCCAAGCGGCTTGCCGATACGGCGCATAAAATCTCATATATGAATTTAAACATGTACCTTTTTGTCGGGCACAAACTAAAATCTTCATACACTTTATCTCCTACCTGTCTCTTGTATGTCTATACCTGTCCAACTATACCCGATCGTTTTAACTCAATTTGTTAATAGATTTTGTTAATTAACCCTTTTGTCTATTTTTCTTTTATATTTGAACATAACATGTTCAAATAAAATACTTATCTTGCTCATAACCAAATTGAAATTTCAATTTCAATTCTAGTTTCCTTTTCAATTTCGAATATAAATTTTCAAATCAAATTCACTTATTCAAAGTCTAATGTCGATTTAAAATCTCATTTACAAATTACTATTCAAATCAGTTAATTCTATTCAATAATCAAAAATCTGATTCCTGTTTCAAAAATAAATTCGTTACTCCACTTGCTTCACTGGAGCTAATATTTATTTTATATCTCCAGTGTGGATTTTTCTAATGGAAAAATTCGGGATTTATTTCTTTAAAATCCTTTTATTTATTTTAAATAAACCATTATAGTTTTAAAACGATTTTGTTGCTGCTTTTCTGAAAATTTGATTTTGACATAACTCAAAATCTATTCGACGAAATCCAGATTTTTCTCCTCCATTAGAAAACTATTATCAAATCGGTCCTGACGTTTCTTGTTTCAAAGAATTTCGACTTCAAGTGGGTTCTTTATACTCAATTGAAGTTCGAAACGCCAATTTACGAACTGCAGCGCTGCCACGAGTTCGTTTTAATTACATTTATAAATATAAACGTTTGAACTTCGTCTATAATAAATTCACTTAATTCTGATATATATTTTTATATATCAAATTGAATTTTTCCCAGTTCAACATAGTATTTCCGATCTATTTCACTTCTATTTGAAATTCTATATTCAAATTTCAATTCACTTCTATTTTTCAAATTCTATTTGAATTTCCATATTTAAATTTCCTTTATTCAAATCCCATTTGAACTTCTACGTTCAAATTCTATATTTGAAATTCCTTTGAATTTCATATATTCAAACTCCATTTGAATTTCTACATTCAAATTCCCTTTGAATTTTCTATTTGAATCCTATATTCAAATTTCATTTGAATTTCTATATTCAAATTCTATTTCAAATCTCTTATTCAAATTTCTATTTGAATTTCTCTTATTCAAATTATATACCCACATTTCGCTTAAATTTCTATCTTCAATTTCTATTTCCAAATCTTATAGTTAAACTCCATTATTTTCAAATCTCTATATTTGAATTTCATTTGAACTTCCTTTATTCAAATCCACTAGAATTCCTTTGAATTCAAATTCTATTTGAATTCCTTTGAATTCAAATTCTATTTTAATTCCTATTTGAATTCCAATCTATTTTCAAACTTCGTTTGGATTTCTATATTCAAAACTATTTTCAAACTCCATTTGAATTACTATATTCAAATCTATATGGATTCTATATTCAAAGTCTATTTCAAATTCTATTTTTGAAATTCTATTTCAAGTTCTACTTAAATTTTCTATATCAAATTTCCATTTGAATTCATATATTCAAACTCCATTCAAATTCTATTTTTTTTCAAATCTCTATATTTAAATTATCTCTTGATAATTTGTTCATTTTATTTATAAATAACATTTTATAAATATCATTGTTTATTTAAACAAGTCTATTTCAAAATCTATTTAAAACCAAAATCTTACTTTGGAAATTTCTATTCCTTATAACTTATCTATATGACACCAAATTTATGTCCATATTCAATTTAACTTCTATTTAAATAAATTCGAATAAATCGAATTCAAATCATAAATCCTTGTTAATTTATTTACGTTCAACTTATATTCCGAACATCAGAATAAATTCCATCATTTATTTTTTTAAACGATTTTCCCCACTTCTATTTTAAATTCACATTTGAATTTAAAATTTCGAATTATCCAATGATAATTTTCCTTTTCATTTACAAGCACCATTTATTTTACTTGTTTATAAATTTAAACAAGTCCATTTCAAATTCATTTGAAATAAAATTTCTATTTGGGAAAAAATAAATTTTCCCCTTTTTAAATTCACACTTGGATTTTTATTTCTGAATTATCCAATGATAATTCATTTCACTTTATTTATAAACTTCGTTTATAAAAGAACTACTTGTATTATTTTTCAAAACAAGTTTATATTTCAAATCTATTTAAAAATTCAAATTCTATTTTGGAAAAATAGAATTTCTCCCTTTTAATCTCAAACATCATTTTTGCTATATTTTTATATATCAACAATTTGGCCTTAGTGATTTTAACATTCAAACGACCCAATTTCCAATCAACACATTATATATATGATAATATGTGAAAACAGACAATTAATAAATTTTTTGAGAAATCCAGTTGGATCCATCCAACTTGTTCTCCTGCATCCACAGACGTTAGTTAACAGAAATAATACCCGTCCTGCTTCGTGGCAGGATATCGCGGTATAAAAGGGGATCCATTTATATACGTGGGCGTAGGGTCATCCGCTAATGATACTACGGGCATCCGCTAATAAAACTGCGGGAACAATCCAATCACCAAACCAATATATATGTAATAGTCAACCCTAAATAACTAATATTTTTAAATCAACCAGAAAGCATTTCAAA
This sequence comes from Allium sativum, assembly GCA_030737875.1. NCBI lineage: Eukaryota > Viridiplantae > Streptophyta > Magnoliopsida > Asparagales > Amaryllidaceae > Allium > Allium sativum. The sequence continues at coordinate 386,164,715 of CM060915.1, forward strand.
CAAGCATCAAACAATTATTTTTAACGAATAAAAATAATTCTAAATAAAAGGTGAGTGAGATTTACTCACCGTGATTTTAATTGCAGATCCGATACGATTTTAATTTAAATCGAATTATATTCGATTTAAATTAAATCCTATTGCTGACTCCAGTTGACACTAAAGATATCCAATTCAATTCTATTTCGTAGCTATTTCTGATACGGTTTCAAAAGCGCTTGCTTCATCTGATTCTATTTTCGAATGTAGCAGATATAATTATTTTTCTAGATTTTTGAATATATATATATATATATATATATATGTATATAAATATTCTTAACTAATTAAATTAAATAAATTTTTATTACCTTAAGACGCCATTAATTGTTCTTTCTCAATGTTAATCACAAGCTCCTTTCCTGCATCCTCCATTAACATAACCGTAATTTTCAAGCCTCTTCCTCACACCACGCTACTCGAAATCGCATGAAACCACCTCCATCAAACTCCCCTTCCCGAATGCTCCCAGGTCGTCATCATCATGAAAGATTCGAAGCCCCTTGTGATTCACGTATTCGGCCCTGAACTGGCATTATGAAATAGGACGCGATTCTTTTTTTCTTAACTGTCATCGCAAAAGTCTGGTCGTTGATCCTCCTTGCCACAACAAACGCAACAGTACAACCAATTCCCCCTATCATCGCTCCTAGTTTCCGCGATCTCAAGCCCTAGCTTGACTCGAAAAACTCAACGAATGCAATTGTTATCGAGATCACTACAAATTGTACAAGGGTGGAGCTAATGATTCAAGGAGTCAAATGAATCCCAGATTTAACATTTTCGGTTTGCTGAGGCAAAAAATGAGAGTAGAAGAAGGAGGGGGCCATCGATTTGTATATAATTTGGTTTTTGAGACGACCCGAACTTCCCCGTGAAGGAAAGCACAAATAGAATTGAGTACAAGACAAATCAGAACGCAGACGGAAGAACATTTCATTGTTATTACAACAATTCCATCATATACAAGAATATACAGAGTATAAATGAATAAATTACATTCGATAAATATCAGAGATTACAATAAATTGCATAGCAGCGGAAAAATATACAAAATACAACTGAAAGTGATACACGGATACAGAGCTTTCTGAGCATCGTTCCAGCTGTTAATCAGGACCCTGTGAATATAAATCTGCAAAACCAAAACTACTAGCTGCCCGTGCGGAAAATAGGGGCACCCAGAGTTTAGGTTAAAAACAATAAACTCCAGGTCAGTCATGTGACTGGTGTGAGAACTAAAACAGTTATTAATATTGGTTTTAAAGTTAGGTAAATCAAGGGACCACGCCGTATAACACGGAACGGGTTTCCTCCCAAGAATACCAGTGCATAGAACAAACAGCGCAATGCTAAATAAAGAAAAATGAAGCTGTTATAAGACCCAGGTCCCATCACACAATGCAACGCAAGCCGGAGGATAGGGTTTTCCCTTATAACAGCCAAAGCATGCTTGATACGTTTAAATCACATTATTTGATACTATTATAGGTGTATAGTGTCAAAACAATTTCAAATCATAAATATCAATCATAGGCGGCATGGGTACCATCTATCATGTCGCCATACTAGTTATACAATTAAAACCGCAATATCACGTATTGGAAATTGGATTCCCGTCATGAGCCGAGGCAAGGGGCAAGCTCCTCTCCGCGTTCGAGACACTCTAGCAATGCCTCAGGACCCCACTCTGATCCTTTGGAACCTCCAAGGCCGGTCCTCTCTTACTTTTGAGGATTAATTATTCCTGAACACACGTTTCCCGGTCCTTACAGACCTATATCCGAGACGCCTCGTATCCAACAACCACACAGGTGAAAAGTATATAAATGTCAGGGCTGGTAGGTCACTGACACCACCCTAGCTAGAAAGAAATGTCGTGCACTCCTTGGGTCCGTATCCCGTTTTTGACTCATACCGAGGTGTGAGGCTCGCGAATTCACGTTATACACAAAGCTATGCCACACAGGCCGTGCTTTGATCATCAACCACAAGACTTTGCTTTTCAACAGAAGCCTTGATCAATTGCCACTTACGCGTGCCACACAGGCAATTCATTCCATGCGACTAATGTCCATCGATATACAACCTCTGAGCTCGTATGTCTCAGAGAAGGGCGTTAAGCAAGAGAATAAATTCTCCGCCGCCAAACAGATGTATATTTAATAGAGATCAATCAACACAGAATAAAATCCAATGTCAGACACACAATCCATTTACAAGTTCGTTCTGGGTCTGAACGAAACCGGAGGCACTTTCCTCGCATATCCATCCATCTCCAAGTACGTCTGGAAGATCACCAACTGATTCACTCATCCTGGGTGTACAGCCCAATCAAGATCATCAGTAATCACCCAAACGATGTGAAGACTTCCGGTCTTCAACCACCGTCTTCATCTTCGACATCTCGTCGAATCGGTTATTCAGAATGGGTATAAACCCGGCCTTTCTGAATAACCCACGTATATAATAAACAAATGTTACACAAACACAATGAACGCCTCATTCCAATTCAGAATATTCTTTTATTCACAAAATCACATTCTTAGGGAAATGTTCCCATTAATTTTATCAAAGATAAATTCTTCTAAATTTATTCTTTAATCTTCCTTTGGATATCATCTCAAACTAGTCGGGATTAACGAACCACACCGAAGTAATTATTTAGTTTATTTCCCAATCCCAACCTATATATCCCATGGAGAAAAACTGGTGATACTCCATATCTAACACCACGGTGTTATCGGTAAAATTAATTACCATTTCACGTTCAAATCTAATTGAAGATTTAACTATCGCTTTGGAGCAAAACTGGTGGTACTCCATTCTCGATCACCTTTCAGATTTGATAATTTAAATTATCAATTCACATTTTAATCTAATTAAAGATTCATTAAAACTCCACTTAGCTTTAATCCTTTCAAAAATCAATATCCTGTCTTTAACTGGGTTAAAGAACCAATGTCATCTAAAACACGATTCACGATAAACCCAAATCACATTTGATATTAAATACAAGGCTCTGAATAGAAAATATATCGACTTATATTCAATACCAAATTCTGAAACCAACAAATATCGTATTGGAAATAACGATATAAAATATATCTTTCAAATTCCCATAACAATATCTGTATAGTCACGAAATCCAACATCGAAATATCCCGAAGATAATTTCGATTCAGCTCCAGTCCAATCCACGTATTGGAAATTATCGATTATTTTCAAAATCACTTTCAAATTCAATTTATTTATTTCAAAAATAAATTGATTTTAATTCTAGTTCAAAACTAGTTCATTTCGATAAAAATCTATTTTTACCTTCTAATGTGGAATTTTCCAGCCCAATTCTTTCCAATTCACATATTATAATTTTACACAAATTATAGATATTTTTGATAATTTTATCAAGGCCCGTACAGTCGATTTCCAACAACGGCCATCGAACTGCACTTACAGCGACCTTTCTCGAATTTGATTTGGACATAATTCCAAATCCAACCGTTAGATTTCAAATTTCTAATATTCATTGGAAAGCTCTTTTCGATACGAACCCAACGGTTCCGGTTTTAGGAGAATCCGACGGTCGGATCTCCCGCAACGTCAATTCGAAGTCAATGGTCGAAATTCACGAACTGCCACGGCGCGGCGCGTTCTATTCAGGCCATTATATATATAATATATATATTATATATATTTCGTCGATTTCCTTTTAAAACGTATTTTATAAATCGTTTTAAATTCGTTTTCAAAACCATTTCAACACTACATTCAATTTCAAATCGATTTGATTTCAATTCAATTCAAATTCTAATTCGATTTCACTTTAATTTTATTTGAATTCATTTCTATTTTATTCGAATTCAAATTCACTTTCTATTCAATTCAAATTCTAATTCGTTTTCTATTCAATTCGATTCGAGTTCATTTTCTATTCAATTCAAATTCTAATTCTAATTCGTTTTCTATTCAATTCGATTCGAGTTTATTTTCTATTCAATTCGAATCGAATTCATTTCAAATTGATTCAATAAAATTTCAATTTCAATTTTATTCTAATTCAATTTGAATTTCATTTCAAAATATTTGATTTTGAAATCACTTTTCCATATTCATTATAAAACGAATAAAATCGATATAAATATCGTTCGCGTCTAAATAACGCATCTCTACTCAACACGGCTTTATATTTTTCAAAAACTTCTTTATTCTATTCAACAAATGAATATTTATCCCATTCAACACAAGAATCTATATTTCTTTCCACACACGACTAATCTCAACACATGAGTACTGTCAACACATCACTATTTTTGTTGTGTAAAATATTTTATAAAACTAAGGTATCTATCGTTTGATTTTCAATTAGACTCCTACTGAGAAGTAGTTCTAATTTTAAATATGATAAAGATGTAAATTTCATTGTATAAAATATTTCACTCAACACATGAACATCGTCAACACATGACTATTTTTATATTCAACACATGAATTATCTTTTATAATATTCATTATTTTCCCGATTGGAATGAGGCCCAATCAATCACCATATAATGTTAATTATATGGATTCCATACAGCACATGTATATAATAGCAATGATAAACAATCAGCCATCAACCAAAGTGCACTACACTGTATAAGCATCAAATATAGATATCTAACGCTTATAACAGCCCGTTAATCAATCGATCGACATATTTAATCAATCAGGATGAGTGAACTTCAAATTTCATCCCAACACCCGTGTGGGGTTTCAAACAATCAAACACAGATTTTAGTTGTGCAGTTGGGCGATGTGTAAAATTTATCGACCCAATCAATATCAGTCAAATCAGTGTATATAAACAAATCTGCCGATTTGTTTATAAATGTTTATTTATTCACTTTCACGTTAAAAATTATATTTTTAACGATAATATATTTTATTTTAACACATGAATTCCTATTCAGTTCATTTACACAATAAAATGATATTTTTATTTTTCTAACATATTTTAGAAAATTTCGGCGGCATAACGGCACGATACTAGAAACGGGACAAGGCCTAGCCTTATCCCCGGTCTAGTGAAGGCCCACGCCATTCACACATCAATCAAATCCATTCAATTTCACCAAACAATTCAATTCAAACCAATTAGACTAACCAACTACACAACCAAACAATTTAACAAACAAGCCATCCATGGTCTGTGGATGACGGGTGTCGGGTGCTACTAAGCACCGTCTGCATCCTAGTATATATATAACTAGAAAAAGAGAATTTGAGTGAGAAGTTCTCACCGAAAGCTATCCAATCATCTTGACTCTTCATTTATAGAAATCTTCATCTTTCGCGCCTTTTTATCATCTTCGTTGCCCGTAGTCACTACATATATAAAAACCACACATTTTTATATTTTGATGTCTTTAAAATAAAAATCACATTTTTATTTATTCATTTTCAATTTAGAAATCATATTTTTATAATCACTTCATATATTTAAAAATCGAATTTTTACTATGCTATTCAATATATAAAAATCTAATTTTTACTATGATGTTCAATATATAAAAATCATATTTTACTTCTCTATTTTCTATATAAAGATCTCGCCTTTTTACATAAAAAGATTTTAGCTTTTCAAATATAAAGATTGAACTTTTTCATATAAATCATTATAAAAATCACATTTTTATTTTTCTACACATATAAAGATGCTATTTTTAATATTGCTATCATGTAAAAATTATATTTCTAATTCTCTACATAAACGAAAATCATATTTTTACATCATCTATATGGTAAAGACTATATTTTTAATACTTTAAAAATATAAAAATCATATTTTTATTACTTTAAAAATATAAAGATCATATTTTTAATATCCTACTTACATAAAAATTATAATTTTCATTTATTTCAAAATCAAATCTTTACATATAAAATTTCATACCTTCGATATTGTTAAAAAAATAAAATCTTTATCTATATTAAAATTCTAATTTTTCTTCTACTTTAAAGATCTAATCAATATCAGATTTTATTTTGAAATCATTACATAAATGAATTGAAAATAAATAAAGCAAATAAAAGACTAAAATAAAATAATTAAAACTTTACCTTTGTTTTCTTTTCAGTTTTGGTTCGGGGGTGTGCTGTGGCGCTGCGTCGGAGTCGAGGGTGGTCGGAGCGGTGAGGGGAGGTGGCGGAAGTGGCTGCAGGCGGTGGAGGGTCGGGGTTTGCTTCTGGTTTTGGTGGTTGGATGTTTCGAACGGGAGAGAGAAGAAAGGCGGGCGAGTAGAGGAGCGAGGGGGGGGGGGGAGGGTCGAAGGGGGAGGCGCCGGCCTGAGGAGGCACGGCGGTGGTCGACGGCGAGCACAGTGCTGGAGGCCTCGCGATTTAGGTTTCGAGCCTTTTTTTTTCTAATTTCTGAAATGAACTAATGGGGGGGGTATATGAAAAAGGTTTTATATATTTAATTTAATTTTAATTTATTTTATCCCAAGGAGTTGACTTTTTATTCGACTTCGAAACGAGGCCCACCGACTGTCGCCCATAGCGTTTCACCCCCATTCCGAACACAATGGGATATGTATCGTAAGCTGATTCGGCTGTTACAATCAGTTTTCGTTAAATTTACATTTAAATCACTATATTGAATTTTAAACGTACATTTCAAATTACTGGGGTCACATACTAACTAGAAAAATTCCAGAAAAATATTTTCTAGCTTCGTATTGACGATACGGTCCTAACAAAACTAGTTTCGTCGAATTCTGAGACCGTTGGAAAAATGGCCATTTTCCAGTCGATTAAAATCAACTGAAATGGTCAAAACACGTTTTCCTTTGCCACGCTCACATATTGATTCGAAAAATTTCGAAATTTGGAATCTAGCAATAACTTGACATCACGGACCCAACAAAAGTGGTTTCGTCGAAATCCGAGGTCATTTGCAAAATGGCTATTTTTAAGGGCCTGAATTCCATAGCGACTATTCAGAATTTTCAACTGGACATATTTTTTTATTCTCGCTACGAAATTTTGATTTTTCGGATTCATTGGAAAGATATCCACAATTAGATACCATTATTTTTGGTTTCACTAAAATCCGGATTGTTTTGCACCCGGTACATTCAATTGAAGTTTGAAATCGAATTATCGAACTACCGCGCTATTTTCAATTCCTTTTATAATTATATATAATTATTTATATTCTAACGACGACGTATATAAATATATACGTTGAATTATATTCAAACTAAATTTCTCGCCGATATTATTTAAAATAATCTATTTTAAATAATCAAAATTTGCTAAAATTGCCAAAATAAATTTTTTAAACTGGCCCAGATTTTCGGGTTATTACAATCTCCCCCACTTAAAACTTTTCGTCCCCGAAAAGGAACAAAGTCGAAAGTGGTTTGATTAATCAACTCTACGTTCGATCTGGCTTCCATTCTCCAACTTTTCAGTTCCTGAGAATTTTCAAATTCTTCAAAAATTTGGCTAACACCCTAAATTTTCGAAAAATTTCGCCATAACCTCCCCTGCACCGGGAGCATCGGGGAATTTCAAATAGCTTCCCCGGTCCTTCAGATCTCAAAAAGAAAAAGAAAACGCCAAGCGGCTAGCCAATAGGCTCACAAAATCATCATCACCCAAGCAAAACAGGAAATTATGTAGTAAACATGTACCTATTTGTCGGGCAAACAAATTTTATTCTTCGGCTCTAGCCTCCTTGCTATGACCTGTTCAATGTAAGTATATGTATATACAAGCAAATGCGACCTATTTTCAATATAATTCAATATTCGGTTCAATTAGGCATAAATGGTTAAAATTAGCAAACAATTAAACAAACAACCCAAACATCAATCAATTAGTGGATTAGAGTTTCAAATTCTTAAATTTAATATATATACAGAAAATCTTGTTTTTGATGCCAATTCACAACAATGTGTCTATCTATATTAGTTTTGGTTCTCACACCAGTCTGATGGAAATATATAGAAATCACACCTTCGAAATTCGAATATGAATACTGATGATGATGCACCATCATCAGAATCATCCCCGGATATCTAGAATGTGATTCTATATCTATCCAGTATATTAAAACTTCGAATATACGTTCATGAAGCGTATATGCAAAATCTTTATATATTGGATTGTCCATATTCAAAATAAATTAATAATCAAATACGTACAAAATGGTTTAAATTTTCAAAACAAAATTGTTTTCATTTGAAAAATATACTCTTCACACTCGTTCTAGGATACTACTGATCCTATCTCTAACGAGTAATTCTAATTGGATATTGCTAATCCAAAATCTGATGAATTCTTTCATATGGTTCTAATGTGTCTTGTTCTCGAGCTCTGTAAACCAAAGCTCTGATACCAAACTGAGACGACCCGAACTTCCCCGTGAAGGAAAGCACGGATAGAATTGAGTACAAGACAAATCAGAACGCAGACGGAAGAACATTTCATTGTTATTACAACAATTCCATCAGATACAAGAATATACAGAGTATAAATGAATAAATTACATTCGATAAATATCAGAGATTACAATAAATTGCATAGCAGCAGAAAAATATACAAAATACAACTGAAAGTGATACACGGATACAGAGCTTTCCGAGCATCGTTCCAGCTGTTAATCAGGACCCTGTGAATATAAATCTGCAAAACCAAAACTACTAGCTGCCCGTGCGGAAAATAGGGGCACCCAGAGTTTAGGTTAAAAACAATAAACTCCAGGTCAGTCATGTGACTGGTGTGAGAACTAAAACAGTTATTAATATTGGTTTTAAAGTTAGGTAAATCAAGGGACCACGCCATATAACACGGAACGGGTTTCCTCCCAAGAATACCAGTGCATAGAAGAAACAGCGCAATGCTAAATAAAGAAAAATGAAGCTGTTATAAGACCCAGGTCCCATCACACAATGCAACGCAAGCCGGAGGATAGGGTTTTCCCTTATAACAGCCAAAGCATGCTTGATACGTTTAAATCACATTATTTGATACTATTATAGGTGTATAGTGTCAAAACAATTTCAAATCATAAATATCAATCATAGGCGGCATGGGTACCATCTATCATGTCGCCATACTAGTTCTACAATTAAAACCGCAATATCACGTATTGGAAATTGGATTTCCGTCATGAGCCGAGGCAAGGGGCAAGCTCCTCTCCGCGTTCGAGACACTCTAGCAATGCCTCAGGACCCCACTCTGATCCTTTGGAACCTCCAAGGCCGGTCCTCTCTTACTTTTGAGGATTAATTATTCCTGAACACACGTTTCCCGGTCCTTACAGACCTATATCCGAGGCGCCTCGTATCCAACAACCACACAGGTGAAAAGTATATAAATGTCAGGGCTGGTAGGTCACTGACACCACCCTAGCTAGAAAGAAACGTCGTGCACTCCTTGGGTCCGTATCCCGTTTTTGACTCATACCGAGGTGTGAGGCTCGCGAATTCACGTTATACACAAAGCTATGCCACACAGGCCGTGCTTTGATCATCAACCACAAGACTTTGCTTTTCAACAGAAGCCTTGATCAATTGCCACTTACGCGTGCCACACAGGCAATTCATTCCATGCGACTGATGTCCATCGATATACAACCTCTGAGCTCGTATGTCTCAGAGAAGGGCGTTAAGCAAGAGAATAAATTCTCCGCCGCCAAACAGATGTATATTTAATAGAGATCAATCAACACAGAATAAAATCCAATGTCAGACACACAATCCATTTACAAGTTCGTTCTGGGTCTGAACGAAACCGGAGGCACTTTCCTCGCATATCCATCCATCTCCAAGTACGTCTCGAAGATCACCAACTGATTCCCTCATCCTGGGTGTACAGCCCAATCAAGATCATCAGTAATCACCCAAACGATGTGAAGACTTCCGGTCTTCAACCACCGTCTTCATCTTCGACATCTCATCGAATCGGTTATTCAGAATGGGTATAAACCCGACCTTTCTAAATAACCCACGTATATAATAAACAAATGTTACAAAAACACAATGAACGCCTCATTCCAATTCAGAATATTCTTTTATTCACAAAATCACATTCTTAGGGAAATGTTCCCATTAATTTTATCAAAGATAAATTCTTCTAAATTTATTCTTTAATCTTCCTTTGGATATCATCTCAAACTAGTCGGGATTAACGAACCACACCGAAGTAATTATTTAGTTTATTTCCCAATCCCAACCTATATATCCCATGGAGCAAAACTGGTGATACTCCATATCTAACACCACGGTGTTATCGGTAAAATTAATTACCATTTCACGTTCAAATCTAATTGAAGATTTAACTATCGCTTTGGAGCAAAACTGGTGGTACTCCATTCTCGATCACCATTCAGATTTGATAATTTAAATTATCAATTCACATTTTAATCTAATTAACGATTCATTAAAACTCCACTTAGCTTTAATCCTTTCAAAAATCAATATCCTGTCTTTAACTGGGTTAAAGAACCAATGTCATCTAAAACACGATTCACGATAAACCCAAATCACATTTGATATTAAATACAAGGCTCTGAATAGAAAATATATCGACTTATATTCAATACCAAATTCTGAAACCAACAAATATCGTATTGGAAATAACGATATAAAATATATCTTTCAAATTCCCATAACAATATCTGTATAGTCACGAAATCCAACATCGAAATATCCCGAAGATAATTTCGATTCAGCTCCAGTCCAATCCACGTATTGGAAATTATCGATTATTTTCAAAATCACTTTCAAATTCAATTTATTTATTTCAAAAATAAATTGATTTTAATTCTAGTTCAAAACTAGTTCATTTCGATAAAAATCTATTTTTACCTTCTAATGTGGAATTTTCCAGCCCAATTCTTTCCAATTCACATATTATAATTTTACACAAATTATAGATATTTTTGATAATTTTATCAAGGCCCGTACAGTCGATTTCCAACAACGGCCATCGAACTGCACTTACAGCGACCTTTTTCGAATTTGATTTGGACATAATTCCAAATCCAACCGTTAGATTTCAAATTTCTAATATTCATTGGAAAGCTCTTTTCGATACGAACCCAACGGTTCCGGTTTTAGGAGAATCCGACGGTCGGATCTCCCGCAACGTCAATTCGAAGTCAATGGTCGAAATTCACGAACTGCCGCGGCGCGGCGCGTTCTATTCAGGCCATTATATATATATTATATATATTTCGTCGATTTCCTTTTAAAACGTATTTTATAAATCGTTTTAAATTCGTTTTCAAAACCATTTCAACACTACATTCAATTTCAAATCGATTTGATTTCAATTCAATTCAAATTCTAATTCGATTTCACTTTAATTTTATTTGAATTCATTTCTATTTTATTCGAATTCAAATTCACTTTCTATTCAATTCAAATTCTAATTCGTTTTCTATTCAATTCGATTCGAGTTCATTTTCTATTCAATTCAAATTCTAATTCGTTTTCTATTCAATTCGATTCGAGTTTATTTTCTATTCAATTCGAATCGAATTCATTTCAAATTGATTCAATAAAATTTCAATTTCAATTTTATTCTAATTCAATTTGAATTTCATTTCAAAATATTTGATTTTGAAATCACTTTTCCATATTCATTATAAAACGAATAAAATCGATATAAATATCGTTCGCGTCTAAATAACGCATCTCTACTCAACACGGCTTTATATTTTTCAAAAACTTCTTTATTCTATTCAACAAATGAATATTTATCCCATTCAACACATGAATCTATATTTCTTTCCACACACGACTAATCTCAACACATGAGTACTGTCAACACATCACTATTTTTGTTGTGTAAAATATTTTATAAAACTAAGGTATCTATCGTTTGATTTTCAATTAGACTCCTACTGAGAAGTAGTTCTAATTTTAAATATGATAAAGATGTAAATTTCATTGTATAAAATATTTCACTCAACACATGAACATCGTCAACACATGACTATTTTTATATTCAACACATGAATTATCTTTTATAATATTCATTATTTTCCCGATTGGAATGAGGCCCAATCAATCACCATATAATGTTAATTATATGGATTCCATACAGCACATGTATATAATAGCAATGATAAACAATCAGCCATCAACCAAAGTGCACTACACTGTATAAGCATCAAATATAGATATCTAACGCTTATAACAGCCCGTTAATCAATCGATCGACATATTTAATCAATCAGGATGAGTGAACTTCAAATTTCATCCCAACACCCGTGTGGGGTTTCAAACAATCAAACACAGATTTTAGTTGTGCAGTTGGGCGATGTGTAAAATTTATCGACCCAATCAATATCAGTCAAATCAGTGTATATAAACAAATCGGCCGATTTGTTTATAAATATTTATTTATTCACTTTCACGTTAAAAATTATATTTTTAACGATAATATATTTTATTTTAACACATGAATTCCTATTCAGTTCATTTACACAATAAAATGATATTTTTATTTTTCTAACATATTTTAGAAAATTTCGGCGGCATAACGGCACGATACTAGAAACGGGACAAGGCCTAGCCTTATCCCCGGTCTAGTGAAGGCCCACGCCATTCACACATCAATCAAATCCATTCAATTTCACCAAACAATTCAATTCAAACCAATTAGACTAACCAACTACACAACCAAACAATTTAACAAACAAGCCATCCATGGTCTGTGGATGACGGGTGTCGGGTGCTACTAAGCACCGTCTGCATCCTAGTATATATATTACTAGAAAAAGAGAATTTGAGTGAGAAGTTCTCACCGAAAGCTATCCAATCATCTTGACTCTTCATTTATAGAAATCTTCATCTTTCGCGCCTTTTTATCATCTTCGTTGCCCGTAGTCACTACATATATAAAAACCACACATTTTTATATTTTGATGTCTTTAAAATAAAAATCACATTTTTATTTATTCATTTTCAATTTAGAAATCATATTTTTATAATCACTTCATATATTTAAAAATCGAATTTTTACTATGCTATTCAATATATAAAAATCTAATTTTTACTATGATGTTCAATATATAAAAATCATATTTTACTTCTCTATTTTCTATATAAAGATCTCGCCTTTTTACATAAAAAGATTTTAGCTTTTCAAATATAAAGATTGAACTTTTTCATATACATCATTATAAAAATCACATTTTTATTTTTCTACACATATAAAGATGCTATTTTTAATATTGCTATCATGTAAAAATTATATTTCTAATTCTCTACATAAACGAAAATCATATTTTTACATCATCTATATGGTAAAGACTATATTTTTAATACTTTAAAAATATAAAAATCATATTTTTATTACTTTAAAAATATAAAGATCATATTTTTAATATCCTACTTACATAAAAATTATAATTTTCATTTATTTCAAAATCAAATCTTTACATATAAAATTTCATACCTTCGATATTGTTAAAAAAATAAAATCTTTATCTATATTAAAATTCTAATTTTTCTTCTACTTTAAAGATCTAATCAATATCAGATTTTATTTTGAAATCATTACATAAATGAATTGAAAATAAATAAAGTAAATAAAAGACTAAAATAAAATAATTAAAACTTTACCTTTGTTTTCTTTTCAGTTTTGGTTCGGGGGTGTGCTGTGGCGCTGCGTCGGAGTCGAGGGTGGTCGGAGCGGTGAGGGGAGGTGGCGGAAGTGGCTGCAGGCGGTGGAGGGTCAGGGTTTGCTTCTGGTTTTGGTGGTTGGATGTTTCGAACGGGAGAGAGAAGAAAGGCGGGCGAGTAGAGGAGCGAGGGGGGGAGGGTCGAAGGGGGAGGCGCCGGCCTGAGGAGGCACGGCGGTGGTCGACGGCGAGCACAGTGCTGGAGGCCTCGCGATTTAGGTTTCGAGCCTTTTTTTTTCTTTCTAATTTCTGTAATGAACTAACGGGGGGGGTATATGAAAAAGGTTTTATATATTTAATTTAATTTTAATTTATTTTATCCCAAGGAGTTGACTTTTTATTCGACTTCGAAACGAGGCCCACCGACTGTCGCCCATAGCGTTTCACCCCCATTCCGAACACAATGGGATATGTATCGTAAGCTGATTCGGCTGTTACAATCAGTTTTCGTTAAATTTACATTTCAATCACTATATTGAATTTTAAACGTACATTTCAAATTACTGGGGTCACATACTAACTAGAAAAATTCCAGAAAAATATTTTCTAGCTTCGTATTGACGATACGGTCCTAACAAAACTAGTTTCGTCGAATTCTGAGACCGTTGGAAAAATGGCCATTTTCCAGTCGATTAAAATCAACTGAAATGGTCAAAACACGTTTTACTTTGCCACGCTCACATATTGATTCGAAAAATTTCGAAATTTGGAATCTAGCAATAACTTGACATCACGGACCCAACAAAAGTGGTTTCGTCGAAATCCGAGGTCATTTGCAAAATGGCTATTTTTAAGGGACTGAATTCCATAGCGACTATTCAGAATTTTCAACTGGACATATTTTTTGATTCTCGCTACGAAATTTTGATTTTTCGGATTCGTTGGAAAGATATCCACAATTAGATTCCATTATTTTTGGTTTCACTAAAATCCGGATTGTTTTGCACCCGGTACATTCAATTGAAGTTTGAAATCGAATTATCGAACTACCGCGCTATTTTCAATTCCTTTTATAATTATATATAATTATTTATATTCTAACGACGACGTATATAAATATATACGTTGAATTATATTCAAAATAAATTTCTCGCCGATATTATTTAAAATAATCTATTTTAAATAATCAAAATTCGCTAAAATTGCCAAAATAAAAATTTTAAACTGGCCCAGATTTTCGGGTTATTACAGTTTTGGAATTGGCCATTTATATGAATCGAATGAATGCTTTTTTTCTTCTTTTCGATTTGGTTTTGATTTTGTGACTAGAAAAAAGGGGCAAAGGCAGAGACTCAAACGGGTTTGGGATTGAAAAACAAAGGGCAATGGTTTCAATTCAGTTTATAAGAGTATAAGGGAGCAAAACATACAAGGCATTAAAATCATGTTTTCCTTTGGATGTAAGGCAGGGAACAAGATGGTACACGAAGTGAAAGAACATAGCAGTAGCTATAGGTAGGTTATCAGAATAAACTTAGTGGGTAAGGAATAGGATTATAGCTATTTATTTTATTTTAAGTTGAATTATTCAATTAAAAATATCCCATGATTCCAAACTCATTTTTGAGCGCAACAACAGGCATTCTTAGGGTTACACCACTATTCTGAACCCATTGGAACAGGTTTCGTGACCTCATTTGATCGTCTGGAGAAGATATTAATTTAAATCGATATAAATTAAATTCAAAACAGTTTATTCTTTGATAATAAACTATTATTATCATTGTCTATATTCAAATAAAATTTATGTTTATCATCTGAATTATTTTTATCCAGTTTTGACTTCGTTTTAATTTCGAATTGAGTTTTTTTTCATATTACGATAATCATTTATATTTGAAATAAATCGTATTTCGATTGTTTAATCGATAACTGGATATAAAAATTCATTTACATTATCAATTCAATATTTAAAACCAATATTAAATATTCAAAATAAATCGATCAAAAACCCTGGGTCGTTACATTCAAGGCTAGGGATGATCTCCTAACCGATTCGAGACACTCTAGCAATGTCACAGGATTCGGACGCTGGCGAACCTTTGGATCCTGCAGGGCCGGTCCACAAATACTTTAGTGGATTGGCAATTCCTGAACACACGCTCTCCGATCCTATTGGACCTATAAATTGGCCATTGGCAACCAATAAAAATATCCGAGGCACCTCATTCCATCAACGACATAAGTAAAAATATCGGGCCTTGTAAAAACCCAAACACCAGCTAGAAAGAAATGTGTGCACTCCCTGCGTTCCCTTGTCCCGTTTTTTACTCTACCGGGGTGTGAGGCTCACGAGGTAACGTAATACACAAAGCTATGATTAAATAGGCTACGCTTTGATCATCATCCACAAGGCTCTGCTTTTCAATGAAAGCCTCGATCAATTGCATCTTGGCATGCCACATTAACAGTCCATACCATGTGATTGATAACTACCAATATATAACCTCTGAGCTCATGCGTCTCAAAGAAGGGTGTTAAGCAAGAGAATAAGTTCTTCGCCACCACAGATATATATTAATAGATATCAATTTAACAACACCGCATGAAATTCAATGTCGGACACGCATCCATTTACAATTCCGTTCTGGGTCTGAACGAAACCGAAGTCACTTTATTCCTCGTCCTATATGTCCAATGCGAAAGTGAGGTGCTCGCGTATCCAGACAATCAACAAGTACGTTCGTACAACTACCACTTTAACCTTTTATTAGTAGCTAGCCAATTCCAGGCATCAGTAGTTATCCTTTCGATGGGAAGAATGTCGGTCTTCAATCGCCGTCTTCAAGATCTTCAATTTAGATCGTCGTATGACCATTTGAAATGAGTTTTAACTCGGACTTTTCAAATGATCCTCACATATATATATTTTTAAATCATTTCATATCGTTAATGGTATTTAATAACGATTAATCGCTATCTTTATTTGTATAAAAATAGCTAAATTTATTTAACGACGCTTCGGGTCGATGGGCGGCCCTGGCGCTGTTTTCACCGAAATTTGTTTTACACTTATCTTTAAATCTAACCGTTGGATTTTAACAAAATTTATATAATTGGAAAGATCTTCCAAAAGCGGTCCTAATGGTTCCAGTTTTGGGAAAATCCAACGGTTGGATCTTCCGGTATAATAGTTTAAAGTTATGATTGCCGAAACGCGAACTACCGCGCGCGATTCGTTTAATTTTAATTAATTAATATATATATATATATATATATATATAATCGTTTGACGATTTCAACTACTTTCAACCAATCACATGCAAGCCAAATACAGTCCATATTCATGTTAACAATTTTACACATGATTTTAAGAATTTTAACTAACAAGTTAAAGATGACTGTTTTAAACACATCATGTTTTAATGACTAACTCTTACAATGAACCTTAAATTACATCAAAAATATATTTTCCTAATGTTCTCTCTTTTGGGTTGAAACCGAATGACAATAAAACATGATTTTTTTTATTTTTCTACTTTTATTTCATCTAAAATGACGATAAACATGTGACATTCAAATCTTTTTTTTTATTATCTCTAAAACGACAATAAAAATGTAAAATTAAAATCTATACCTTTTATTGTCCCAAAAATGACAATAAAAATGTAACATTAAAATCTACTTTTCATTACA
Organism: Allium sativum; assembly: GCA_030737875.1. Lineage (NCBI taxonomy): Eukaryota > Viridiplantae > Streptophyta > Magnoliopsida > Asparagales > Amaryllidaceae > Allium > Allium sativum. The sequence goes on from CM060915.1 coordinate 386,182,074, forward strand.
TCTAAAATGTAGATGAAAATATATCTTTTTAATTGTATGCCTTTTTATTGTCTTTAATTTGACAACAAAAATAACATTTATTTCTATTCTTTTATTTACAACTAACATGTCAGCAAAAATGTCATTTTTGATTTTTTTTATTGCCTCTAATTTGACAATAAAGATGTAACATTTAAAACTATAATTTTTATTACATCTAAAATGTGGATAAAGATGTAACCTTTAAATCCGATTCTTTTTTCCAACTAATATGTAAATGGAAATGTAATTTTTATCTAAGTTTTTATTTGCATCTAAAATGCAAACAAAAAATGTAACTTTTCATTCTATGTTTTAATCTGCATCAAAATGCGAACAAATCTTTCAATCTATATTTTATTTACATTTAAAAATGTAAATAAAAGAAATGTAACTTTTCATTCCATGTTTGGTTTACATCTAATATGTAAATAAAAATATAACTTTTCATTCTATTATTTTATTTACATCTAAAATGTAAATAAAAGTATAACTTCTTAAATTCGTGTATTTGTTTGCGTCCAAAATGCAAACAAAGATGACATTTTGATTTCATGTTTATGTTTGCATCTAAAATGCAAACAAAAATCCAACTTTTTTTTTATTTCATGTTTTCTTTTCATCAAAAATGCAAATGAAAATGCAATTTTTAATTTCATGTTTTATTTTCATCGAAGAATGCAAATAAAAATGCAACTTTTAATTTCATGTTTTATTTGCATCGAAGAATGCAAATAAAAATGCAACTTTTAATTTCATGTTTTATTTGCATCGAAGAATGCAAATAAAAATGCAACCTTTAATTTCATGTTTTTTTTTTTGCATTTAAAATGCAAACAAAATGTAATCTTCCATTTCATGTTTTTATTTGCATCTAAAATGCAAAGAAAAATTGAAACTTTTTATACTATGTTTATTTGCATCTAAAATGCAAACAAAAATTGAAACTTTTTATACTATGTTTATTTGCATCTAAATTTGCAAATAAAAATTGTGACTTTTTATATGATGTTTATTTGCATCTAAATTTACAAATAAAAAATATAACTTTTTATATGATATTTATTTGCATCCAAAAATAAAAATGTAACTTTTTATATAACAATCAAATAACAACAAAGGTGATGTTTTTATCAATCAACACACAAAATGATATATTTTACATTGAATTGAAAGTTCTAACTCAATTCAATAATATAAACAAAGTGATTTATTTTTATTGAATTGACAATTCTAATCTAATTCAATAATATAACAAAATGATATTTTTTTATTTTATTGAAATGACAATTCTAATCCAATTCAATAATATAACAAAATGATATTTTTTTATTGAACTGACAATTCTAATCCAATTCAACAATATAACAAATGATATTCCATTTTTGTTTAATATACATGATTCACAAAATATTGTCAAAAATGATTTATTTTAACCAACACATGCAGATCTATAATTTAACGAACAGATCTATGTTTATACATTACAAACAAACAGATCAATCATCCAAAATTTCATCACATCGCAGAACTAATTCATTAACATGCATACAACTATTTAGCAGCGAGAAAATAATTAAATTGATTAATTATTTAAAATCAGAAATCTCACTGTCGAGTTATTCTGCTTTGTCCAAATCTGTAAATTTGTCCAAAATTCAAACAGCTCAGAATTGCTTCTAGTCTGAACAGCAGCATAGATCTCGTCTCTGCGATCGCACAGAATCTGAAATCGTTAATTTTCGATGTCGTATGAATTAGTTAGGATTTTAACAAGATTGATAATAGTTTTAAATTAAATTATTAAAATATTAAAAAGGAATTAACCTTCTTCTTCCTCTTTCAGAAAACAGCCGTAAGTTTTCAAAAAGGTTCAAAACTTCAGATCGATTTTGCACCAAATCAGAAGCATCAGAGGTCAATCGGAAGGCGGCACGTCGAAGTGCTACAGGCGGCGCACCAGGGGGGCCCGCTTTGGTGTAGCTCGATCGAGCCTAGGGGAGGGCGGCGGTGGTTTTGGCGCGGGTTTAAAGTCCTGGATCTCGGCATTCGAGCCACTTGCAGGTGATCCAACCGTATGAAATTGAGGGGAATGAAAATCTCTACAGAAAAGCTTAAAGGAGTGGAGTCTGTTATGTGAGGAGGAGCAGAATTTAGTGGAAGAAAGTGGAGGTGTTCTAGTCCATGGATGAAAGGTTTAGGCAGCGGCTATAGTGAATAGTGTTCTAGGGTTTGCAAATGGATAATTGAATATTTATAGTATTTTAATGTAAATTCCGCAAATAAATCAATAACTTTTGAACAACTCCAATTCCAGCCCAACCAGAGTTGACCGCACCCAATAGCCCCCGTTTCAGATCCAATGGCCTAGGTCCCGTCAGCCCAAACGGCTATCTGTGGCCTGAATTCTTTAATTTAATATTTAAATCCTTTATTAAATTAATTCGATAGTATATTTAAATTCACCGGGGCCACATACGGACTCAGAAAATTCCAGAAAAATAATTTCTGGCTTTGTTTCGATGATACGGTCCTAACAAAACTAATTTCATCAAATTCCGAGACCGTTTGAAAAATGGTCATTTTCAAGTCGATTAAATTTGATTGAAATTAACAAAACACATTTTTGTTTTCCACGCTCACATATTAATTCCAAAAATTCTAAAAAATTAAACTTAACAATAATTTGAAATTTCGAATTCAACAAAAGTGGTTTTGTCAAAAACGGAGGTCGTTTAAAAAATGGCCTTTTATACAGGCTATAAATTATACTATAGCGACCATTCTGAATATTCAACTGTCCAGAACTTTTGATTTCCGCTATGAAATTTCGATTTTTTGGATTCGTTGGAAAGATATTTTCAAACAGATTTAGATATTTTTGGTTTCGCGAAAATCCGTTAGATTTTGAATCCGGTGCATTCAGTCAAAGTTCATGTTTGACTTTTCAAACTACCATACTATTTCTAATTCCTTTTGGAGTCAGAATAAATATATTCGCTATAACTTCGATTAAAATGAATTTTTAATTGTTATTATTTAAAATAAATTATTTAACTATTCAAAATTTACTGAAATAGCCAAAATAAATTTTTTAATTTGGTTCGGATTTTCCGGGTTGTTACAAACGGACACAGAGCTTTCCGAATATTGTTCCTGATGTAAACTAGGATCTTGTGAATATAAATCTACAAAACCAAAACTACCAGCTGCCCATGTGGAAAATAGGGGCACCCAGAGTTTGAATTTAATCGACTGGAAAATGACCGTTTTCCAAACGGTCCAAATTATTGTAACAACCCGAAAAATTAGAACCAATTTAAAAATTTTATTTTAGCAATTTTAATGAATTTTGAATATTTAAAATGATTTATTTTAAATAATATTGACTAGAAATTTATTTTGAATAGAATTAGAATGTATATATTAATTTAAATCGAAATTAGAATATAAGTAGTTATTTTAATTATAAAAGGAATTGGAAATGTCGCGGGAGTTTGACAATTCAATTTCAAATTTCAAATGAATGTACAGGATTCAAAATAAACCGAATTTTAGTGAAACCAGAAATATCTGAATCTGTTTGAAAATATCTCTCCAACGAATCTGAAAAATCCATCCTACATTCATTAATTTTCGTGTTGTGGAGGTCAAGACATTTAAACCCAAACTTGCTCCGTTTGAAGCAAGTTTTGCGCCACTAGGGGTGTTCGAGAAAGGAACGAATAGAAAGGTAACGGCCTAATTTTTGTGGTTAGGGAATGTTAATTATAGGTTAATTAAATTAAATTTGTTTGTTTAGTTATGTAAATAATTTAGTAATAAAAATAGCATTAGGTTGTGAAAATATAAAATTGTCTTTGTTTTAAAAATATAAAATTGTCATTGTTAGAAAAATATAAATTTGCATTGTTTTTATAAAATATATATAGAATTGACTTTATAAAATATATATAGGATTGTTTTTATAAAATATATATAGAATGGTTTTTATAAAATATATTTAGCATTGTTTTTATAAAATATATATAGGATTGTTTTTCTATAATATATATAGGACTGTTTTTATAAAATATATATAGAATTGTTTTTATAAAATATATATAGAATTGTTTTTATAAAATATATATAGGATTGTTTTTATAAAATATATATAGGATTGTTTTTATAAAATATATATAGGATTGTTTTTATAAAATATATATAGACTTGTTTTTATAAAATATATATAATGTTGCTGTATAGCATAAATAAAAATAGGATTTTTTTTTAAAATATAAATATCATTGATAAAAATGGGATTTTTAAAATATAAATATCGTTGATAAAAAATATGATTTTTAAGGTATAAACATCATATTAAAAATGTGATTTTTACTAGAAACAACGAATCTGAGTGACAATAAAGCATGATGGAGTGGACCCCAAAGGTGAGAACTTCTCACCAAAATTATTTTTGTACAGTTATTTATTTTATAACTGCATATATGAACTGCTCCCCATCGTCCACAGACCATGGACAACTTGTTTGATTGTATTATGTTGTGGAATTTGATTATGATTGTGATGTATATATAAAATATATAAAATATTCATGTGTATGGAATAAAATATTTGAACAATAAAAATATCATTTTTATTGTATATATGGACTGTATAACATAGTCATGTGTTGAAATAAATATTTATAAACAAATCGGACGATTTGTTTATGTACACCCATTTATCTAATACTGATTGGCACGATATATTTTACACATCGCCCAAGTGCACAAATAAAATTTGTGTTTGTTGATTGAAACCCCACACGGGTATTGAGGTGATATTTGACGTACAGTAATCCCAATTGTTTAGTTGTATGTCAATCGATGGGTTAACAGACTGTTGTAAGCATAAATTATTTATATTTAATGCTTATGCAGTTGTGTAGTGCACTCTGGCAGATGGTTGATTGTTTATCATTGTTGATATATACATGTGATGTTGAAATCCATATAACTGAAATTAAATGGTAATTGATTGAGTCTGATTCCAATTCAGAATTAACGAATATTTTTAAATAATATTCAATGTATAATCAAAATCAGATATTTTGAAAATATTATCATTTTAATATTATAATGATAAGGAATATTCAAATTTTATTTGAAATGAAATTGAAATCGTTTTAAAATGAATTTAAAACGAATTTATTAAGGAATATTCAAATTTGATTTGAAATTTGAAATGAAATTGAAATCGTTTTAAAATGAATTTAAAATGAATTTATTAAGGAATATTCAAATTTGATTTGAAATGAAATTGAAATCGTTTTAAAATGAATTTAAAACGAATTTATTAAGGAAAATTCAAATTTGATTTGAAATGAAATTGAAATCGTTTTAAAATGAATTTAAAACAAATTTATTAAGGAATATTAAAATTTGATTTAAAATTTGAAATGAAATAGAAATCGTTTTAAAGTGAATTTAAAACGAATTTATTAAGGAATGTTAAAATTTGATTTAAAATTTGAAATGAAATTGAAATCGTTTTAAAGTGAATTTAAAACGAATTTATTAAGGAATATTCAAATTCGATTTGAAATTTGAAATGAAGTTGAAATCATTTTAAAACGAATTCATAAACGATTTATAAAATACGTTTTAAATGGAAATCGACGAAATATATAATATATATATATTTAATGGCCTGAATAGAACGCGCTGCGTCGCAGCCATTCGCAAATTTCAACCATTGACTTCGAAATGATATTACGGGAGATCCGACCGTTGGATTCAAAACCAGAACCGTTGGGTCCGTATCGAAAAGAGCTTTCAAATGAATACAAGAGATTAGAAATCTAACAGTTGGTGTAACAACCCGAAAATCTGGGCCAGTTAAAAAAATTTATTTTGGCAATTTTAGCGAATTTTGATTAATTAAAATGAATTATTTTAAATAATATCGACGAGAAATTTATTTTGAATAGAATTCGAACGTATATATTATATACGTCGTCGTTAGAATATAAATAATTATATATAATTATAAAAAGGAATTGAAAATGGCGCGGTAGTTCGATAATTCGATTTCAAACTTCAATTGAATGTACCGAGTGCAAAACAAACCGGATTTTAGTGAAACCAAAAATAATAGGATCTATTTGGTAATATCTTTCCAACGAATCCGAAAAATCGAGATTTCATTGCGGGAATCAAAATATATGTCCAGTTGAAAATTCTGAATAGTCGCTATGGAATTCGGGCCCTTAAAAATAGACATTTTGCAAACGACCTCGGATTTCGACGAAATCACTTTTGTTGGATCCGTGATGTCAAATAGTCGCTAGATTCCAAATTTCAAAATTTTTCGAATCAATATGTGAGCATGGCAAAAGAAAACGCGTTTGACCAGTTTCAGTTGATTTTAATCGACTGGAAAATGGCCATTTTCAAACGGTCTCAGAATTCGACGAAACTAGTTTTGTTAGGACCGTATCGTCAATACGAAGCTAGAAAATATTTTTCTGGAATTTTTCGAGTTAGTATGTGACCCCGGTAAATTGAAATGCTCGTTCAAATTCAATATATAGAGTTATATGTTGATTTTGACGAAAACTGATTGAAACGATCGAATCAGCTTACGATACATATCCCATTGTGTTTGGAATGGGGGTAATTAGCTATGGACGACAGGCGGTAGGCCTCGTTTCGAGGTCGAAATAAAAAGTCAACCATTTTGTAAATTAAATAAAATAAAATAAATTAAAAATAAAACCCCTTCCCTCTTCCCTTATCTTCTCAGCCCCCCCTTTAAAATTGATATCAAATATAAAAAAAAGGGCGGAGCCGCCCATCGACTTCCGCCGCCGCCACTTCGTCGCCCCCCTCCCCTCGTGCTCCTCCGCCTCTTCCTCCCACCGTCGCCCCCCTCTTCTTCTCCTCCTTCCTCGTTCGACTTACCCAGCGCCCCCCCCCCCCGAAACCCCCGTACTCCCCCACCTCACGCACCCAAATCGACCGTCGCACCCCCCTCTGCCGCCACCGCTCTTCCTCCCCCCTCTCGCCTAGTGCGCCGCGCCCAGTCAGCCCCCCCTTCCTTCCACCCTCTCGCAAGCCCCCTCCCGACTGTCAGACCGCCAATTCCAACCCCCTAAACCACTGTAAGCCCTTTTACTTTTACTTTTGTTTTTATTTTTATTTTTACTTCTCTTATTTTATTCATTTAATGTATTTGGTTATAGGAGAATATAAAATCGGCTTTTATATAAAATACGATTTGAAAAAGATTTGATTTTTATCTACATGAACAACAAATAAAGATGAGATCTTTATATAGACAAAGATGCGATTTTTATATTAGTGGAAGATTAAAAATATGATTTTTACTTGCGTAGAGTATTAAAAATATGACCTTTATATAGTAGAAGATATAAAAATACTATTTTTATATAAGTAGTGTATTGAAGATAAAATTTCTATATAATAGAGAACATAAAAATATAATCTTTATATTTGAAAAGGCGAAATCTTTATATAGAGAATAGCGACGTAAAAATAGAATTTTTATCTATACAGTAGCGATGTAAAAATAGAATTTTTATCTATATAGTAGCGATGTAAAAATAGAATTTTTATCTATATAGTAGCGATGTAAAGCTAGAATTTTTATCTATATAGTAGCGATGTAAAAATAGAATTTTTATCTATATAGTAGCGATGTAAAAATAGGATTTTTTATCTATATAGTAGCGATGTAAAAATAGAAGTTTTATCCATATGGAGTGATTATAAAAATATGATTTTTATATACACAGCAACAATATAAAAATGTGATTTTTATATATGTAGTGGCTACGGGCAACGAAAGTGACAAAAGGCGAGAACAGTGACGATTCCCTACATTGGAAGTGTCGTGGAGTTGGGATAGCTTTGGTGAGAACTTCTCACTTTAACTCTCCTTTTCTAGTTATATAAATATATATATACTAGGATGCAGACGGTGCTTAGCAGCACCCGACACCCGTCGTCCACAGACCATGGATGGCTTGTTTGTTTGATTGATGTGTTGTGAAAATTGTTTGTGATGTTGATGTGAAATCGATAATATAAATTAATGTGTTGAAATAAATTAATTATCATTAAAAATATAATTTTTAACGTGAATGTGAATAAATGAATATTTATAAACAAATCGGCCGATTTGTTTATATACACTGATTTGACTGATATTGATTGGGATGATAAATTTTACACATCACCCAACTGCACAAATAATATTCAGTGTTTGTTGATTTGAAACCCCACACGGGTGTTGGGATGATATTTGGCATACACTAATCCCAATTATTTTATTGTATGTCGATCGATTGGTCGAGAGGCTGTGTAAGCGTTAATTATTTATGTTTGATGCCTATGCAGTTGTGTGGTGCACTTTGGATGATTGTTGATTATTTATCGTTGCTATTTATATACATGTGTTGTATGGAATCCATATAATTAACATTATATGGTGATTGATAGGGCCTCATTCCAATCAGGAAATTAATGAATATTATAAAAGAAGATTCATGTGTTGAATAGAATAAATAGTAATGTGTTGACAATGTTCATGTGTTGAAATTATTCATGTGTTGAGTAAAATATTTTAATAATAAAATTTACATCTTTATCATATTTAAGATTAGACACTACTTCACGGTGGAGTCTAATTAAAAATCAAACAATAGATACCATAGTTTTATAAAATATTTTACATAACAAAAATAGTCGTGTGTTGACAGTACTCATGTGTTGAGATTAGTCGTGTGTTGAAAGAAATATAGATTCATGTGTTGAATAGAATAATTATTCATTGGTTGAATAGAATAACGAATTTATTGAAATATATAAAGCCGTGTTGATTAAAGTTCGCTATTTTGACGTGAACGATATTTATATCGATTATATTCGTTTTTATAATGAATATTGAAAGGATAGTGATTTCAAAATATAACGTTTTGAAAATATTATCATTTATATAGTAATGATATGAAATATTCAATTTTGATTAGAAATTGAAATAGTGTTGAAATGGTTTTGAAAACGAATTTAAAACGATTTATAAAGTACGTTTTAAAAAGGAATTCGACGAAATATATATAATATATATATTATATATAATGGCCTAAATAGAACGCGCCGCGCCGCGGCAGTTCGTGAATTTCGACCATTGACTTCGAATTGACGTTGCGGGAGATCCGACCGTCGGATTCTCCTAAAACCGGAACCTTGGGTTCGTATCGAAAAGATCTTTCCAATGAATATTAGAAATTTGAAATCTAACGGTTGGATTCTGAATTATGTCCAAATCAAATTTGGAAAAGGTCGCTGTAAGTGCAGTTCGAAGGCCGTTGATGGAAACCGACTGTACGGGCCTTGATAAAATTATTAAAAATATTAATAATTTGTGTAAAATCCTAATATATGAATTGTAAAGAACTGGGATGAAAAATTCCCCATTTGAAAGGAGAAAAATATATTTTTGCCGAAATGAACTAGTTTCGAACTAGAATTAAAATCAATTTATTTTTGAAATAAATAAATTGAATTTGAAAGTGATTTTAAAAATAATCAATATTCCCAATACGTGAATTGGACTGGAGTTGAATCGAAATTATCTTCGGAATATTTCGATGTTGGATTTCGTGACTATACATATATTGTTATGGGAATTTGAAAGATATATTTTATATCATTATTTCCGATACGATATTTGTTGGTTTCAGAATTTGATATTGAATATAAGCCGGTATATTTTCTATTCAGAGCCTTGTATTTAATATCAAATGTGATTTGGGTTTGTCGTGAATGGTGTCTTCATTAACACTGTTCTTAAGCCCAATAGAGAAGAAGATTAAATCTTTCTATTTAGATTTAATGAAGTATATCAATTAAATAATATTTAATTGGAATCGAATTTGAATTGGTTTTTGGGTTCATCGTGAGCGGTGTTTTGAACAACACCTGTTCTTTAACCCGATTAATAATAGAGTGTGATTTTGGGTTTACCGTGAATCGTGTTTTAGATGACATTGGTTCTTTAACCCAGTTAAAGGCAGGATATTGATTTTTGAAAAGATTAAAACTAAGTGGAGTTTTAATGAATCTTTAATTAGATTGAAATGTGAATCGATAATTTAAATTATCAAATCTGAAAGGTGATCGAAAATGGAGTACCACCAGTTTTGCTCCAAAGCGATAGTTAAATCTCTAATTAGATTTGAACGTGAAATGGTAATTGATTTTACCGATAGCATCGTGGTGTTAGATATGGAGTATTACCAGTTTTGCTCCATGGGATGAATAGGTTGGGATTGGGAAATAAAATAAATAATTACTTCGGTGTGGTTCGCTAATCCCTACTAGTTTGGAAAACCATAATATGGTTTGATATGATATCCAAAGGAAGATTAAGGAATAAATTTAGAAGAATTTATCTTTGATAAAATTAATGGGAACCTATTCCCTAAAAATGTGATCTTGTGAATAAAAGAATATTCTGAATTGGAATGAGGCGTTTGTTGTGTTTGTGTAACATTTATTTATCATATACGTGGGTTATTCAGAAAGGCCGGGTTTATACCCATTCTGAATAACCGATTCGACGAGATGTCGAAGATGAAGACGGTGGTTGAAGACCGGAAGTCTTCACATCGTTTGGGTGATTACTGATGATCTTGATTGGGATGTACACCCAAGATGAGGGAAACAGTTGGTGATCGTCCAGACGTACATGGAGATGGATGGATATGCGAGGAAAGTGCCTCCGGTTTCGTTCAGACCCAGAACGAACTTGTAAATGGATTGTGTGTTTGACATTGGATTTTATTCTGTGTTGATTGATCTCTATTAAATATACATCTGTTTGGCGGCGGGGAATTTATTCTCTTGCTTAACGCCCTTCTCTGAGACGTACGAGCTCAGAGGTTGTTTATCGATGGACATCAGTCGCATGGAGTGAATTGCCTGTGTGGCACGCGTAAGTGGCAAATGATCAAGGCTTCTGTTGAAAAGCAAAGTCTTGTGGTTGATGATCAAAGCACGGCCTGTGTGGCGCAGCTTTGTGTGTAACGTGAATTCGCGAGCCTCACACCTCGGTATAAGTCAAAAACGGGATAGTGACTGCAGGGAGAGCACGACGCTTCTTTCTAGCTATGGTGGTGTCAGTGACCTACCAGCCCTGACATTTATATACTTTTCACCTGTGTGGTTGTTGGATACGAGGCGCCTCGGATATAGGTCTGTAAGGACCGGGAAACGTGTGTTCAGGAATAACTAATCCTCAAAAGTAAGAGAGGACCGGCCCTGAAGATCCAAGGATCATAGTGGGGTCCTGAGGCATTTGCTAGAGTGTCTCGAACGCGGAGAGGAGCTTGCCCCTTGCCTCGACTCATGATGGAAATCCAATTTCCAATACGTGATATTGTGGTTTTAATTGTAGAACTAGTACGGCGACATGATAGATGGTACCCATGCCGCCTGTGATTGATATTTATGATTTGAATTGTTTGACACTATACACTTATAATAGTATCAAATGATTTGTTTTAAACGTACCAAGCATGTTTGGCTATTATAAGGGAAAACCCTATCCTCCGGCTTGCGTTGCATTGTGTGATGGGACCTGGGTCTTATAATAGCTTCACTTTTCCAAAGGGCGTTGCGCTGTTTTGTTATATGCACTAGTATTCTTGGGAGGAAACCCGTTCCGTGTTATACGGTGTGGTCCCTTGAATTACTCTCTTTTAAAGTAAAGTTTTAAATAACTGTTTTAGTTCTCACACCAGTCACATGACTGACCTGCGGTTTATTGTTTTAACCTAAACTCTGGGTGCCCCTATTTTCCACACGAGCAGCTAGTAGTTTTGGTTTTGCAGATTTATATTCACAAGGTCCTGATTTACAGCTGGAACGATTGTCGGAAAGCTCTGTATCCGTGTATCATTTTCAGTTGTGTTTTGTATATTTTTCCGCTGCTATGTAATATATTGTAATCTCTGGTATTCATCAAATGTATTTTATTCATTTATACTCTGTATATTCTTGTATTCTGATGGAATTGTTGTAATAACAATGAAATGTTCTTCTGTCTGCGTTCTATTTTGTCTTGTCCTCAACGCCATCCGTTCTTTCCTTCACGAGGAAGCTCGGGTCGTGTCAGTTTGGTATCAGAGCTTTGGTTTACAGAGCTCGAGAACAAGACACATTAGAACCATACGAAAGAATTCATCAGATATTGGTTTAGTAATATCCAATTAGAATGACTCGTTAGAGATAGAATCAGTAGTATCCTAGAACGAGTGTGAAGAGTATATTTTTCAAATGAAAACAATTTTGTTTTGAAAATTTAAATCGCTTTATACGTATTTGAATATTTATTTATTTTGAATTTGGACAATCGAGTATATAAAGATTTCGCGTATACGCGTCATGAACGTATAGTCGAAGTTTTAATATACTGGATAGATATAGAGTCACATTCTAGACATCCAGGGATGATTCTGATGGTGGTGCATCATCATCAGTATTCGTATTCGAGTTTCGAAGGTGTGATTTCTATATATTTCCATTAGGCTGGTGTGAGAACCAAAACTTATATACATAGATTTATTTGTTGTGAATTGGCATCAAAAACATGATTTTCTGTATATATATATATATATATATATCAAAATTATGAATTTGAAACTCTAATTCACTAATTGATTGATGTTTGTGTTGTTTGTTTATTTGTTTGATAATTTTGAACCATTTAGCCTAATTGAATCACATATTGAATTGTATTGAAAATTGGTCGCATTTTCTTGCATATACATGTACTTACATTGAACAGGTCATAGCAAGGAGGCTAGAGCAGAGAATAAAATTTGTATGCCTGACAAATAGGTACATGTTTACTATAATTTACTGTTTTGTTTGGGTGATGATGATTTTTTGAGCCTATTGGTTAGCAGCTTGGCTTTTTCTTTTTCTTTTTGTGATCAGAAGGCCTGTATGGCAATTTCGGGATTTTCCCGGTGCTCCCGGTGCAGGGGAGGTTATGGCAAAAAAATTCAAAAATTTAGGGTGTTAGCCAAATTTTTGAAAAATTTGAAAAGTTCTTAGAAACTGAAAAGTTGAAGAACTTAAGCCGTAGTCAAAATAATGGAAGTTGAGTTGATTTGTTAAACAACTTTCGGCTTCGTTCCTTTTCGGCTTCCATTGTTATGTTCCTTTTCGGCCTTTGATTTAGAGAAGATTAGAATATCATCAATAAAATCCAGAACAAATTTATTCAATTAAATCACACATTGAACTGATTAGAAAATAGTTAGAAATATATACTTGTGCATTATATATATTTGAACAGGAAATTGGATAGCTGTTGAGTAAAGATTTTATTCGCGTGCCCGACAAATAGGTAAACCTTAATGAGTTGGATGCGAAATATTATTATATCAACTCCTGTGAATGCCATTGGTTGCGGAGTGCTGGTTATTCTGTGTGAAATAATAAACATCGCCATAGGATAGCACCAATTAATTTTGAACTACATTACATGGCATACTTCTGGAAGATAGGCATACTTCATCATATACCACATAAGCACTTGGAGCTTGTGTGACAAGGTGGAAGATTTACCATACGAGCGAGAGGCTTGTATGGCGATGACTATATTTTACAGGTTGAACTGATGACTGATATGGACTATTTAAATTGTAACGATAAAATTGCCAGATTAATAAAAACCCCACACGGGTCTAGAGTTGACAATAATCACGTCTCTCTAGTTATTAGATACGGCACATGGACTATTTATTTCCCACACGGGACGAGGTGACGAGGATTTAACCTCTGGAGCATTTAAAATACACACTCCCTCAGGCTTTGACAGGGTGCCGAGAATTTATTCTCTGGAGTTATTATCAATACACGCTCCCATGTAAACACCAGAATATATCACTATAAATATGTGTATGCTTATTAGGATTTATTGGGTACCTAATATGGCCCAATAAATTTCCAAACCTCTCCCCGTACAAAGGAGGTTATGGCGAAATTTTTCGAAAATTCCGGGTGTTAGCAAAATTTTTGAAAAATTTGAAAAATTCTCAGAAACTGAAAAGTTGGAGAATAGAAGCCAGATCGAACGTGGAGTTGATTAATCAAACCACTTTCGGCTTTGTTCGTTTTCGGGGACGAAAAGTTTTAAGTGGGGGAGATTGTAACAACCCGAAAATCTGGGTCAGTTTAAAATTTTTATTTTGGCAGTTTTAGCGAATTTTGATTATTTAAAATGAATTATTTTAAATAATATCGACGAGAAATTTATTTTGAATAGAATTCGAACGTATATATTATATACGTCGTCGTTAGAATATAAATAATTATAAAAAGGAATTGAAAATGGCGCGGTAGTTCGATAATTCGATTTCAAACTTCAATTGAATGTACCGGGTGCAAAACAAACAGGATTTTAGTGAAACCAAAAATAATAGGATCTATTTGGTAATATCTTTCCAACGAATCCGAAAAATTGAGATTTCATAGCGGGAATCAAAAGATATGTCCAGTTGAAAATTCTGAATAGTCGCTATGGAATTCGGGCCCTTAAAAATAGACATTTTGCAAACGACCTCGGATTTCGACGAAATCACTTTTGTTGGATACGTGATGTCAAATTGTCGCCAGATTCCAAATTTCAAAATTTTTCGAATCAATATGTGAGTGTGGCAAAAGAAAACGTGTTTGACCAGTTTCAGTTGATTTTAATCGACTGGAAAATGGCCATTTTTCAAACGGTCTCAGAATTCGACGAAACTAGTTTTGTTAGGACCGTATCGTCAATACGAAGCTAGAAAATATTTTTCTGGAATTTTTCGAGTTAGTATGTGATCCCGGTAAATTGAAATGCTCTTTCAAATTCAATATATAGAGTTATATGTTGATTTTGACGAAAATTGATCGAAACGATCGAATCAGCTTACGATACATATCCCATTGTGTTCGGAATGGGGGTAATTAGCTATGCACGACAGGCGGTATGCCTCGTTTCGAGGTCGAAATAAAAAGTCAACCTTTTTGTAAATTAAATAAAATAAAATAAAATAAAAATAAATTCCCTTCCCTTATCTTCTCAGCCCCCCCCCACCCCGGTTAAAATTGATATCAAATAAAAAAAAAGAAGAAAAAGGGCGGAGTCGCCCATCGACTTCTGCCGCCGCCACTTCGTCGCCCCCCTCCCATCGTGCTCCTCTGCCTCTTCCTCCCACCGCCGCCCCCCTCTTCTTCTCCTCCTTCCTCGTTCGACTCACCCAGCCCCCCCCTCCGAAACCCCCGTACTCCCCCACCTCACGCACCCAAATCAACCGCCGCACCCCCCCTCTACCGCCACCGCTCTTCTTCTTCCTCCCCCCTCTCGCCTAGCGCGTCGCGCCCAGTCAGCCCCCCTTCCTTCCACCCTCTCGCGAGCCCCCTCCCGATTGTCAGACCACCAATTCAAACCCCCTAAACCACTGTAAGCCCTTTTACTTTTATTTTTATTTTTATTTTTACTTCTCTTATTTTATTCATTTAATGTATTTGGTTATAGGAGAATATAAAATCGGCTTTTATATAAAATACGATTTGAAAAAGATTTGACTTTTATCTACATGAACAACAAATAAAGATGAGATCTTTATATAGACAAAGATGCGATTTTTATATTAGTGGAAGATTAAAAATATGATTTTTACTTGTGTAGAGTATTAAAAATATGACCTTTATATAGTAGAAGATATAAAAATACTATTTTTATATAAGTAGTGTATTGAAGAAAAAATTTCTATATAATATAAAATATAAAAATATAATCTTTATATTTGAAAAGGCGAAATCTTTATATAGAGAATAGCGATGTAAAAATAGAATTTTTATCTATATAGTAGCGATGTAAAAATAGAATTTTTATCTATATAGTAGCGATGTAAAAATAGAATTTTTATCTATATAGTAGCGATGTAAAAATAGAATTTTTATCTATATAGTAGCGATGTAAAGCTAGAATTTTTATCTATATAGTAGCGATGTAAAAATAGAATTTTTATCTATATAGTAGCGATGTAAAAATATGATTTTTATCTATATAGTAGCGATGTAAAAACAGAATTTTTATCCATATGGAGTGATTATAAAAATATGATTTGTATATACATAGCAACAATATAAATATGTGATTTTTATATATGTAGTGGCTACGGGCAACGAAAGTGACAAAAGGCAAGAACAATGATGATTCCCAACATTGGAAGTGTCGTGGAGTTGTGATAGCTTTGCTGAGAACTTCTCACTTTAACTCTCCTTTTCTAGTTATATAAATATATATATACTAGGATGCAGACGGTGCTTAGCAGCACCCGACATCCGTCGTCCACAGACCATGGATGGCTTGTTTGTTTGTTTGATGTGTTGTGAAAATTGTTTGTGATGTTGATGTGAAATCGATAATATAAATTAATGTGTTGAAATAAATTAATTATCGTTAAAAATATAATTTTTAACGTGAATGTGAATAAATGAATATTTACAAACAAATCGGTCGATTTGTTTATATACACTGATTTGACTAATATTGATTGGGATGATAAATTTTACACATCACCCAACTGCACAAATAATATTCAGTGTTTGTTGATTTGAAACCCCACACGGGTGTTGGGATGATATTTGGCATACACTAATCCCAATTATTTTATTGTATGTCGATCGATTGGTCGACAGGCTGTGTAAGCGTTAATTATTTATGTTTGATGCCTATGCAGTTGTGTGGTGCACTTTGGATGATTGTTGATTATTTATCGTTGCTATTTATATACATGTGTTGTATGGAATCCATATAATTAACATTATATGGTGATTGATTGGGCCTCATTCCAATCAGGAAATTAATGAATATTATAAAAGAAGATTCATGTGTTGAATAGAATAAATAGTAATGTGTTGACAATGTTCATGTGTTGAAATTATTCATGTGTTGAGTAAAATATTTTAATAATAAAATTTACATCTTTATCATATTTAAGATTAGACACTACTTCACGGTGGAGTCTAATTAAAAATCAAACGATAGATACCATAGTTTTATAAAATATTTTACATAACAAAAATAGTCGTGTGTTGACAGTACTCATGTGTTGAGATTAGTCGTGTGTTGAAAGAAATATAGATTCATGTGTTGAATAGAATAAATATTCATTCGTTGAATAGAATAACGAATTTATTGAAATATATAAAGCCGTGTTGATTAGAGTTCGCTATTTTGACGTGAACGATATTTATATCGATTATATTCGTTTTTATAATGAATATTGAAAGGATAGTGATTTCAAAATATAACGTTTTGAAAATATTATCATTTATATAGTAATGATATGAAATATTCAATTTTGATTAGAAATTGAAATAGTGTTGAAATGGTTTTGAAAACGAATTTAAAACGATTTATAAAGTACGTTTTAAAAAGGAATTCGACGAAATATATATAATATATATATATATTATATATAATGGCCTAAATAGAACGCGCCGCGGTAGTTCGTGAATTTCGACAATTGACTTCGAATTGACGTTGCGGGAGATCCGACCGTCGGATTCTCCTAAAACCGGAGCCGTTGGGTTCGTATCGAAAAGAGATTTCCAATGAATATTAGAAATTTGAAATCTAACGGTTGGATTTGGAATTATGTCCAAATCAAATTTGGAAAAGGTCGTTGTAAGTGCAGTTCGATGGCCGTTGATGGAAACCGATTGTACGGGCCTTGATAAAATTATTAAAAATATTAATAATTTGTGTAAAATCCTAATATATGAATTGTAAAGAACTGGGATGAAAAATTCCCCATTTGAAAGGAGAAAAATATATTTTTGTCGAAATGAACTAGTTTCGAACTAGAATTAAAATCAACTTATTTTTGAAATAAATAAATTGAATTTGAAAGTGATTTTAAAAATAATCAATATTCCCAATACGTGAATTGGACTGGAGTTGAATCGAAATTATCTTCGGAATATTTCGATGTTGGATTTCGTGACTATACATATATTGTTATGGGAATTTGAAAGATATATTTTATATCGTTATTTCCGATACGATATTTGTTGGTTTCAGAATTTGATATTGAATATAAGCCGGTATATTTTCTATTCAGAGCCTTGTATTTAATATCAAATGTGATTTGGGTTTGTCGTGAATGGTGTCTTCATTAACACTGTTCTTAAGCCCAATAGAGAAGAAGATTAAATCTTTCTATTTAGATTTAATGAAGTGTATCAATTAAATAATATTTAATTGGAATCGAATTTGAATTGGTTTTTGGGTTCATCGTGAGCGGTGTTTTGAACAACACCTGTTTTTTAACCCGATTAACAATAGAGTGTGATTTTGGGTTAACCGTGAATCGTGTTTTAGATGACATTGGTTCTTTAACCCAGTTAAAGGCAGGATATTGATTTTTGAAAAGATTAAAACTAAGTGGAGTTTTAATGAATCTTTAATTAGATTGAAATGTGAATCGATAATTTAAATTATCAAATCTGAAAGGTGATCGAAAATGGAGTACCACCAGTTTTGCTCCAAAGCGATATTTAAATCTTTAATTAGATTTGAACGTGAAATGGTAATTGATTTTACTGATAGCACCGTGGTGTTAGATATGGAGTATTACCAGTTTTGCTCCATGGGATGAATAGGTTGGGATTGGGAAATAAAATAAATAATTACTTCGGTGTGGTTCGCTAATCTCGACTAGTTTGGAAAACCATAATACGGTTTGATATGATATCCAAAGGAAGATTAAAGAATAAATTTAGAAGAATTTATCTTTGATAAAATTAATGGGAACCTATTCCCTAAAAATGTGATTTTGTGAATAAAAGAATATTCTGAATTGGAATGAGGCGTTTGTTGTGTTTGTGTAACATTTATTTATCATATACGTGGGTTATTCAGAAAGGCCGGGTTTATACCCATTCTGAATAACCGATTCGACGAGATGTCGAAGATGAAGACGGTGGTTGAAGACCGGAAGTCTTCACATCGTTTGGGTGATTACTGATGATCTTGATTGGGCTGTACACCCAAGATGAGGGAAACAGTTGGTGATCGTCCAGACGTACTTGGAGATGGATGGATATGCGAGGAAAGTGCCTCCGGTTTCGTTCAGACCCAGAACGAACTTGTAAATGGATTGTGTGTCTGACATTGGATTTTATTCTGTGTTGATTGGTCTCTATTAAATATACATCTGTTTGGCGGCGGGGAATTTATTCTCTTGCTTAACGCCCTTCTCTGAGACGTACGAGCTCAGAGGTTGTTTATCGATGGACATCAGTCGCATGGAGCGAATTGCCTGTGTGGCACGCGTAAGTGGCAAATGATCAAGGCTTCTGTTGAAAAGCAAAGTCTTGTGGTTGATGATCAAAGCACGGCCTGTGTGGCGCAGCTTTGTGTGTAACGTGAACTCACGAGCCTCACACCTCGGTATGAGTCAAAAACGGGATAGTGACTGCAGGGAGAGCACGACGTTTCTTTCTAGCTAGGGTGGTGTCAGTGACCTACCAGCCCTGATATTTATATACTTTTCACCTGTGTGGTTGTTGGATACGAGGCGCCTCGGATATAGGTCTGTAAGGACCGGGAAACGTGTGTTTAGGAATAACTATTCCTCAAAAGTAAGAGAGGACCGGCCCTGAAGATCCAAGGATCATAGTGGGGTCCTGAGGCATTTGCTAGAGTGTCTCGAACGCGGAGAGGAGCTTGCCCCTTGCCTCGACTCATGACGGAAATCCAATTTCCAATACGTGATATTGCGGTTTTAATTGTAGAACCAGTACGGCGACATGATAGATGGTACCCATGCCGCCTATGATTGATATTTATGATTTGAATTGTTTGACACTATACACTTATAATAGTATCAAATGATTTGTTTTAAACGTACCAAGCATGTTTGGCTATTATAAGGGAAAACCCTATCCTCCGGCTTGCGTTGCATTGTTTGATGGGACCTGGGTCTTATAATAGCTTCATTTTTCCAAAGAGCATTGCGATGTTTTGTTATATGCATATACGGCGTGGTCCCTTGAATTACTCTCTTTTAAAGTAAAGTTTTAAATAACTGTTTTAGTTCTCACACCAGTCACATGACTGACCTGGGGTTTATTGTTTTAACCTAAACTCTGGGTGCCCCTATTTTCCACACGGGCAGCTAGTAGTTTTGGTTTTGCAGATTTATATTCACAGGGTCCTGATTTACAGCTGGAACGATGCTCGGAAAGCTCTGTATCCATGTATCACTTTCAGTTGTGTTTTGTATATTTTTCCGCTGCTATGTAATTTATTGTAATCTCTGGTATTCATCGAATGTATTTTATTCATTTATACTCTGTATATTCTTATATTCTGATGGAATTGTTGTAATAACAATGAAATGTTCTTTTGTCTGCGTTCTATTTTGTCTTGTCCTCAACGCCATCCGTGCTTTCCTTCACGGGGAAGTTCGGGTCGTGTCAGTTGGATTTGGAATTATGTCCAAATCAAATTTGGAAAAGGTCGTTGTAAGTACAATTCGATGACCGTTTGTGGAAATCGACTGAAAGAGCCTTTATAAAATTATTAAAAATATCGATAATTTGTGTAAAACCATAATAAATGATTTGGAAAGAATTTGGTTGAAAAATTCCACGTTTGTGAAGATAAAAATATATTTTTTATCAAAATGAACTAGTTATGAACTAGAATTATAATCCAATATTTTTAAATAAATAAATTGGATTTGAAATGGTTTTAAAAATAACCAGAATTTCCAATATATGAATTGGAATGGATTTGAATCGAAATTATCTTCGGAATACTTCAATATAGGATTCCGTGATTATACGGATATTGTGGAGGAATTTGGAAGATATATATATCTTTATTCCCAATACGATATTTGTTGATTTCAGAATTTGATATTGAATATAAGCCGATATAATTTCTATTCAGAGCCTTGTATTAAATATTGAATTGGATTTTCGGGTTTGTCGTGAATGGTGTCTTTATTAACACCATTCTTAAACCCCGTGTGAAAAGAACAAATCTTTTTTTTAAGATTTAAAGGAGAATTACCAATTAATTAACATTTAATTGGAATTGAAAATGGAATGTGAATTGGGTTTATTGTGAACGGTGTTTTTAACGATATTCGTTCTTTAACCCGATTTGCAGTAAAATGTGATTTAGAATTAATAAATCTTTTTATTAAGATTTAATGGAAATTTCCAAAGTAAGGTTTTCCAATTTAATACAATAAATTGGAATGGAATGGAATTTGATTTGGTATTAATCGAAGTGAACTTCTATGGAGGAAGACTGTTACTATATATGGAATTTAAAAGGCTTTGCCGTTATTCCATTTATATTATTGGTTGGATATGGAAGTTCATATCAATTATATATATTGATCAGTTTTTCGTGAAGATTCCATAATTAATGGAATGGGATTTTGGTTTATCATGAACTGTGTTTTAAATGACATTAGTTCTTTAACCCGGTTAAAGATAAGATTAATTTCTTAACTTTGAATAATCATTAAGTAATGATTTTTGGGATTAAAACTGAATTAGAGTTTTAATAAATCTTTAATTAGATTGGAAAAGAGAATGTGATAATTTAAATTATCAAATTCGGGAAATGTTCGAGAATGGAGTAGCACCAGTTTTACTCCAAGCGACAGTTAAATCTTTAATTAGATTTGAATGTGAAATGGTAATTAACTTTACCGATAATACCGTGGTGTTAGATATGAAGTATTACCAGTTTTGCTTCATGAGATGAATAGGTTGGGATTGGGAAATATAACAAATGATTACTTCGGCAAGGTGCGCTAATCCCGACTTGTACGGATAAACTATAATTTGGTTTGAATTGATAGCCAAAGGAAGATTGAAGAATAAATTCAAAGAATTTCTCTTTGATAAAATTAATGGGAACCTTTCCCAAAGTATAAGAATAATTGAATAAAGGAATATTCTGGATTGGAATAAGGCGTATGCTGTGTTTTTACAGCACTTGTTTATTATATACGCGAGTTATTCGGAAAGACCGGGTTTATCCCATTCTGAATAACTGTATAGACGATAAGTCAACAATGAAGACGATGGTTGAAGACCGGAGGTCTTCACATCATTTGGATGATTACTGATGTCTTGATTGGGCTGTACACCCAAGATGAGGTAACAAGTGGTGATCGCCCAGACGTACTTGGAGATCGACCGGATATGCGAGGACCTCTCTCCTATATTGGACATATAGGATGAGGAATAAGGTGCCTCCGGTTACGTTCAGACCCAGAACAAACTTGTAAGTGGATGTGTGTCTGACACTGGATTTCATTCTGTGTGATTGATAAACATTAGTTGCATGGCGTGATGTAACAACCCGGAAAATCTGAACCAATTTAAAAATTTTATTTTGCCAATTTTAATGAATTTTGAATATTTAAAATGATTTATTTTAAATAAACGACGAGAAATTTATTTTGAATAGAAGTGGAATGGTAATATTTATTTGAATCGATGTTAGAATACAAATATTTATTTTTAATTATAAAAGGAATTGAAAATGGCGCGGTAGTTTGAAAATTCGATTTCAAATTTCAAATGAATGTATAGGATTCAAAATAAACCGGATTTTAGTGAAACAAAAAATATTTGAATATATTTGAAAATATCTTTCCAAAGAATCTAAAAAATCTAAATTTCATAGCGGGAATAAAAAGTTATGTCCAGTTGAAAATTCAGAATAGTCGCTATGGAATTTTGGCCCTTAATAATGGAAATTTTGCAAACGACCTCCGTTTTCGACGAAACCACTTTTGTTGGATCCGGGATGTCAAGTTATTGCTAGATTCCAAAATTCATAATTTTCTGAATCAATATGTGAGCGTGGCGAAAGAAAACATGATTTAACAGTTTCAGTCAATTTGGATCGACCAAAAAATGGCCATTTTTCAAACGGTCTCCAAATTTGATGAAATTAGTTTTATTAGGAACGTATCGTCAATACGAAACTAGAAATATTTTTTCTGAAATTTTTAGGGTCCGTATGTGACCCCATTAAATTGAAGTGTACGTTTAAAATTCAATATAACGAATTAAATGTTAATTCAAATGAAAACTGATCGAAACGATGGAATTTGCTTACGGGACATATCCCATTGTGTTCGGAATGGGGGTAATTAGCTAGGGACAATAGTCGTTGGATGTGAATTGGAGTTCGGATTAAAATTCCCCTTTTTGAATTAAAACGATAATAAATTATATATAAATATACCCCTTTATAACTCTACTAACCCTAGGTCAAAATAAACCCCTTGGTCAAACTGAATCAAACCCATCGGCCCCTATACCCTCTCCTCTCATCGTTTAACCCGATAACAAAAAAAAAAATGAATCGCGTCGCCTCCCACCACCCCCCCCCCCCCTCAACAACCTCCGCCGTCGTTGAAGTGGCACCACCGTCCTCCAGGCGAGCCGCCCCCTCCGATCCTTCTCCCTCCCCAGTGCCCTCTCTCCCTCTCCTTCATTTGTAAACCGTGCCAAACCCGAAGACAGCCGTCATCACTGCACCTCCTGGGCCCGCCTCCGGCCAATCTCCCCCTCCTGCCCGCCCTCTGACGACCTTAGCCGCCCCTCAGCTACCCACCACCAACGAAAACAAAATGTAAGCCCTCTAATTTATTTGTTTTAAATTCTTTTAATTTGAGTAGGAAAATATAATGTAATGGTTAAAAAATATGATTTTGTAACAAGCCGGAAAATCAGAGCCAGTTTAAAATTTTTATTTTGGCAATTTTAGTGAAATTTGAATATTTAAAATGAATTATTTTAAATAATAGCGACGAGAAATTTATTTTGAATAGAATTAGAACATATAGTTTTATTTGAATCATCGTTGGAATATAAATAATTATTTATAATTATAAAAGGAATTGAAAATGGCGCGGTAGTTCGAAAATTCGATTTCAAAGTTCAAATGAATGTACCGGGTGCAAAATAAACCGGATTTTAGCAAAACCAAAAATATTAGAATATAATTGAGAATATCTTTCCAACAAATCCGAAAAATCGAAATTTCATAGCAGGGATAAAAGTTACGTCCAGTTGAAAATTCAGAATAGTCGCTATGGAATTCTGGCCCTTAAAAATGAAATTTTTGCAAACGACCTCGGTTTTCGACGAAACCACTTTTGTTGGATCCGTGATGTCAAATTATTGCTAGGTTTCAAAATTCATAATTTTTCGAATCAATATGTGAGCGTGGCGAAGGAAAACGCGTTTGACCAGTTTCTATTGATTTTAATCGATTGGAAAATGGCCATTTTTCAAACGGTCTCGAAATTTGACGAAATTAGTTTTGTTAGGACCGTATCGTCAATATGAAGCTAGAAAATATTTTTCTGGAATTTTTCGAGTTAGTATGTGACCCCAGTAAATTGAAATGTGCGTTCAAATTCAATATATAGAGTTATATTTTGATTTTGACGAAAATTGATCGAAACGATCGAGTCAGCTTACGATACATATCCCATTGTGTTCGGAATGAGGGTAATTAGCTAGGAGCGACAGTCGTTGGGCTCGATTTAGTGTTCGAATAAAAAAGTTACTTTTTGAAATTAATTAAATTATATATATATGTATATATTATATAATATCTGTAACGACCCGGGATTTTCGACTCCGAAAATCGACACAAAACCCAGCGTCGACTGTTCAGACATCGAAAATACCGGACCATTAATAGAAAGAAGTTAGAGGATGAGAAAGATAAGATAGAACTAATAGAATAGAAGAAGAAGAAGAACACAACTGAGCAGAATCAGAGTAACCACGAATCTCACAGCGGAACGAATAAAATATATTATATCACATAACTTTGAAATACAAATCTGTTTTGTGTATACATACCATTTTCAGAGTACAATACATCATATCACAGCGGAAATAGCTCTAAATAATCAATAGTGGAAACTTCGTCTTCAAGCTCCTCCAAGTGTATCTGTAAAGCCTGAAACACTTGACTGCCCGTACAAATTTGGGCACCCAAGAGTTTAGGAAAAAAAAACAAAATAAACTCTGGGTCAGTCATGGGACTGGTGTGAGTAAATTCCAACCATATGGCTTAACTTTGAAAATCCCTTCGAAACAAAAATGTAATAGTAAGACCAATCCACACATAAACATGGACGGTTTTTACCTTACTATAACCCAAAACACTTTGAAATCAATATCTTTTCTGATATTATAATAATGTCTAAATACAAGTAAATAACAATTTAGAGGAACGCTTGCATCTCACGCTCTACATATATAGTATACAATCAAAACCCGCAGGGCTCTTATTGGAGATTGGATTCCAACTATGACAAGGTATGGGACCACCTTCCGATGATGTATCTCTAGAGGCGAATACACCTGGGTTCAACAAGAACATCTTGCAACCCGGCCCACACATGACCGACCACTCATTTCGCTTGAGTGTATCGAATGTATATCACCAACGGTTGGACTCAAACCACCGTTCCCGAATGGGCAGAATCGATAGATTTAGAAACAAAAGGAATTTCTCTAGATAGGTGATTATACACCCTAATGGGAGCGACCCACATAGCCATGCTGCCTGCCCGATTTTTGTCATTTCCCGGTTGTGAAGCTTGAGGCTACGTCTACCTTTTAGAACATCTGGCCACCATACACTTTGAATGCCACATCGTCAAACCCGTCGAATCACTAGTTGATCTTCCCAAAAATATTACGGGTATAAAAGCTAAGAGAAACGAATTTCTCCGCCACCAGACGTAATATCTTGAAAAGAACGTCTTAGGTGACCGTCAGGAATATTCTGTCAGACATTCGTCCATACAAGTTGTCCTGGGACTGGACAAACAGAAAGCACCATTCTGAACAGGACGACTCTTGCACTTCCCTCCGTCTTCAATTTTCTTCAGCATAATTTGCAGCGCATATTTAACTATCGAAGTAAAACAACATTCAATCAAATGTATAACTATCATCACACTACCATGGGCACTTTTATTTAACATTCATCATCATCGAATTATAGTTCCCATTTCCAATAGTGTTATTTAACTCCAATCATATTTCCAACACCGAAATGATGTCATCATTTCTTGAAACGATTTTCCACCACTCGTTCTTATATTCCTTTGGAAAATCATCGCTACTTATTACTTTAGAATAAACGGATTTCAAAACAACTGTTTACATTCCCTAGGGAGTAGTGCTATATACAAAAATCACGCTTAAGCTTGGCCAACAGCGTTAATTTAACGTTATAGTTCAAAACTTGTCATACGCTGTAATATTTCCATTTTTAACTAATCTCGACACAACAGTCATGCCTAAACCTCAACAGCGTTATTTTATTGCTATAGTTCACAGACTTGCAATATGCTATTATACCGCACTTTATAATTAATCTCAATGCCTCTTTCCGTTACAAAAATCTTGACACCTCTTTCCGTTACAAAAATCTTAACATCTCTTCCCGTTACAAAAATCTTGACACCTCTTTCCGTTACAAAAATCTTGATACCTCTTTCCGTTACAAAAATCTTAACATCTCTTTCTGTTACAAACCAAATACCATCCCTCGATAATTGTGAAGCCGTTCAAGTTGGGGTATTTTAATTTCCTCTCAGACCTTGATCGACGACGTTCTTACCTTAGAATAGATATAAGTTCGTAATTCTAATCCCTTATACTTTAAAATCAGTATCCGTGCGTCTTGCTATATTTTAAATATGGTTTTATGACGCCATATCTTTATTTTTAAAACTCGGTCATTTACATTAGCTTCAACTTCCTTGTTCAAACCCATTGTAAACATTTCCTCCGCTTCGTCTTTCTTAGACAAATCTCTTTTTAAACATTCCTCTTCGCTTTGTCTCCCTTAGACAAATCCCTTATACTTTAAAATCTTATTAAATCAACTATTCGTCAATTTTATTACATTAGATAAATCAACCCAATCTAACTTAATTAAATAACCAATTATTGATCAAAACAGTTTGCTTGGTAAATATTTAGCCATGCTTAACCCACTAATCAACTCTAACAAAGCTTTTCATTTTGAATAAATAACATTTATTTATCCAAATAATTTCACTTGTATCGATTACTATAAAAATAATAATTTATTTCTAAATAATCTCACTTGCTATTAAATAAACAATAATCGATTCTAACTAATCTTACTTAATATGAAATCAACCATAATCCATTTGTATATATCTCATTTACTTGTTCTTAAAACAATAAATACTTGTTATTAATCATCATGTTCATCTCCGCCTACATACTTATTAATCTTATCAATATAAGAATCTACTTACCAAAGCATTTAGTAAGTATGGTGAAACACGTGCTTCGCACACGGTGGGATTTGGTAAAACAATAGCGGTTTAAAACAAATGATACATTTATGGTTGGTGGTTGCCACTTTCTTAATCGATATCATCTATTGATTTAATCAAAATAACGTTTGAATTTCCATTCAACGCTAATATTAACACAAGGTTTCAAAAGTCATTTGGGTTCAAACAGTGCATCTATATAAAACACACAGTACATATAAATATTCAGGAATCCGGTTGGATTCCTCCAACCGGTTTCCTGCATCCACCGATGTTAGTCAACAATTAACACTGATTCCATACCAGGAAATATTATAATCAATGGAATCAGTCCAACCAATGATGTGTGTATACATATATGCAACGATATATAAAATTCAACCAATTTAACTGTAATTTATCTAATCAACCACAACATTCAACCATTATTTAAAATATAATTAAAATATTTTAAATAAACCAGAGTTAGTGAATTTACTCACCTTGGCGCGTTAACCGTTTAATAACGATTTGCGTTGGTTGAGTCCCATCAGTCCATGCATGAAACAAGCGTCTGTTAAAACATAGATCCAGCGCCATTTTTCCCTTCTGCATCGTTCCTGCATTTCATGTATCTGCCAGCTCATTCGAAATTACTTTCCACCCGACCATTTAAACCAATATCCATCTTCTGCTTATAACGTCCGGTATTACGTGCTCTACAAATGGTCACTGCGGTACTGCGAACTATGTTATATATTTTATATTTTTTCCCCTGGACTTCCATTCATTCTTCACGTCAGCCCAATTATGCCCATGTACCCAAAATTTAGAGCAATACTTTGTTCTTCAATTTACATCAAAACTTGACAAACCTCTGTATATCCTCCCACGCCATTTTCAGACTTTAAACCCCTCCCACGTTTCAATATCTGACCGCACCCATATTCATGTGGACGAAGCTGCTAGTGCCAAAGAACCCCTCTCAAATGCCTTCCGCCCCTTCACCTTTGCATGTTTGAAACGCCAGTTGCATGAACCCCCACCCTTTTTTTTTTTCTCGAACCCATACTTCCTCAAATGTCCTCCCATTCGCATGCAACACCTCTTGCATGGTGTCGAACCAGCTCAGCTTCCTTACGTCCAACTTTTCCAGTCATCAGTCCACACACACTTGCTTTCACACCATCACCTCCATTCTCCGAATCAACGCTTTCCAACTCCACACAGTTCAACTATGGCTCACGCTGCTGCCAACAACTCGCTCAGAATACTGATCGCGAACCACGAAAACAAAATGGGAAAAAGTAGAACAACACTCGGGAATTTCCATGATAGTATTTCAGATTTTATTCCTATGGGAAGAATAAAATTTAAAAGGGAGATTTGATTTATTTTTATTTTATGGGTAGAACAACAGCGGAGGATGCACGTATTTATACGGTTAGAACCTTGCATGCCAAGGTGTTTTAGTACATATAGGATAGGATAGCTGTTCCCTATGCATTGAGTTATCCCATCGATTCTTTAATGCATTTGAAAACAAAGGCTATGGTAAAGTTTAGGGTAGGAAACTTTGATTTGAAAACAGTCCCTGCCAAACGAAAACAGTAGCTGAAGAAGGTCTGTACAATTTTCTTTTTGATTTGAAAACACATTATAAAACTTAGTTACTAAGGAAGGTGAATCCATGTGATTGTGTCTTCTATGTACGGTGGTGTATTAATCCATGTCTGTACGAAAAAGAATTGGTCTACACACTTCGGTTTTGGCATGTCATATTTTGTACAGGGCTGGCTTTCGACATGTGAAAATATTTGATCATAGCTATACTTCATAATATGTTATATTGAACACATGCAGATGCTGTACCATATAGCCATTGACTAGAGGATGT
Source organism: Allium sativum (assembly GCA_030737875.1). NCBI lineage: Eukaryota > Viridiplantae > Streptophyta > Magnoliopsida > Asparagales > Amaryllidaceae > Allium > Allium sativum. The sequence continues at coordinate 386,211,425 of CM060915.1, forward strand.
GCTTTTGTATTATCAATAGTACGGTGGCGATTCGAAATATTAGGATATATTAGCTTCAGTTTCTAGCATGTACAATATGGTTGGCTTTGTTTCGATTTAACTACTCAGTGGATCACAGTGTGAGGCAACAGACAGTCTGGGTTTTTAGGGGAAAAGGTAGGCTGTCATTTTTTCTCTTCTTTGCTTTGCATGTGATGTCTCATCTTTACACAGTGTAAATAATGTCAGTGCATGTTTATTGTATCTCATAGTCCACATAGCGTCCGTACCCTTCTTAGTAGGTCAGTGGGATCTTGGGTGCTAGGATAGTTGCATGGCATATTTAAGTTGATAGGATAGGCGCCTGACATATATATAAATAAATATATATCACTACATAACAACAAACTAGGGTGTAGACAGCTTTTGCCGTGCATATGCAAAGTGGAAAAGATAAGGAGTTCATATATTTCTAGCAAATCTTTTATATATTATTAAGGGTCTTTTGTTTTATTGAGTCCAGTGGCAGTGCATGCTCCATATTGTCCATTTAGTATTTCTTGGAACATCATAGGCTTATATTCCTTGTTGAGTTAAAATTTGTATGAATGAATTTGAATAGGTTCAAGTATTTACCGATGGGGGGTACAAGAGTGTTGAGCATAGAACCGTGACCAATTGGCAAATATCGACCCCCAATACATGATATTTCGTTCACATATGAACCGCCGTGGACAAAAAAGAAAAATACGGTTGGATTCGGTAATGTGTCACGATCCCAAAAATATAATAATATCGGTAGGTTAACTCATATTTTGAAACCCCAAAATATTGATATAGGGTGCGATATACTCCAAATAAAAAGTTGCTTATTTAATTAATTAAAAATTACAGTAAAATTCTAAAAATTAAATTATCACTACGTCTCAAAAGAACCTTGTCTAAATTCGAAACCGATAAGAAGTTATTTCATATAAACCGTTATGGTCGATATACGATTTCATAGCGACTTTCTGAATATTTGATTTTGACATATCTTGCAATCTATACGACGAAATCTCAATATTTCACTTCTGTCAGAAAGATACAGTTCAACAGATTCCAATATTTCTTGTTTTGCAGAAATCCGGTTTATAACGAACCATGTACACTCCGTTGAAGTTTAAAACGTTGAATTATGAACTGCAGCATCATTATGAGCTCAATTATATTTAATATAAATTTTTATACGTTCAACTTCGGTTTAAATTAATATATAAATCCACTTATATTACTAATTCAATATTTAAACTGATTTAAATATTCAAATATAAACTGATAAAAATGCGGGACATTACATTCCTTCCCCCTTAAAATAATTTCGTCCTCGAAATTGCTAAGGTAGGAAAAATGCTACAATCTCTGTTGTAAACAGGTTAAAAATCTTTTTGGTTTACTTCATATTTCAGTTTCAACTGAACTGATCAAAATATTAATTTCCTTCTTTGTAACGAAAATTTTCAAAATTCTGAAAATTTTCCTAACACTTAAATTTTCGGAGAATTTCGTCAGCCTCTCTGCTGCACGGTTCATTCGGTATTACTACCACACGCCACTCTGGGCCTTCTCCCTTTATCGGGCATCTAACTTTCTCGCTTTCATTTGCAATCCATTCAGCATACCAAAATGCATCCCCAACTGATCTCCAGTCAGTTTATTCTCAATCAACAATCCCAACTCAAATTTCTTTTTCAAACTCCAGTTCACTTCCAATTCCAAATAATCAAATTTCCCAACCAAGTTTGGTTCCATTCCCAATCTCAATTCACAACTCAACTACTTGGTCAAGTCAAATCCTTATTCCAGTATGATTTCCCATTACTTGGCTTTGATTCAACTCCACTTTTATTTGACTTATTTAAATTCGTGTTTATTTACTTCATAATTAAATTTTAAATTTCAGAATTCAAATTCCTGAGGTTTTCATTTCAAATCAGTTTGGAATAATATATATTTATATATATTTAAACATATATAGCAATAGCAATTCAAACATTTGAATTCACGAACAACTTATTTCAAAACAAAATCTTTGGTAGTAATCCGTCACTTAGCACTCGAAAATGAATACAGATAATGGTCGACTTCATCATCGGAATTCATTTCCCAGCGATCAAAGTGAGTTCAATAATATATCACTTTAAAAACTCATATTCAATTACTTTTATTTGAAATTACTTCAAAAATATCTTTTCGAAACTTGGATAATATTTCAAAATTTCCCCAAGATCTTAAAATTCCATATATTTAATTCAAATTTCATTTACAAACATTTTCATGTATCAGAATTTTTATTCCAATTCTGGTTTAAATTTCAGGTTCAGTTCATCTGATTTTACATATTATAAAATATTTCGATTGGTTATTTATATAACCAATTCAATTATAAATCTTATTCGATCATAAGTTCACCCAACACATTCAATATATACTAGATAATTCCAATATATATGCTTTCTTTATATCAAAATATATTTCGGGTAAGATTATTTCATTTACCCTCTTCTCCAAAACATACCATGTCGAATTGCTCTATTCAAGAGTTTAGAAATACCTATCGATACAGTTTGCATTACTGTTTCGACCAGAATTCATAAACCTCTCGACTGACCAGTCAACACGATATAAAACAGTTTTTATATTAATTTACAAATACGCGCTCATATATATACACTCAAACTCAATCTAGAGTATTACTAACTCCATCTCTATTGAGTCACGCCACAGAGCCAAGGTAATCATTTAACCTTCAGCTCTGATACCAACTGTAACGACCCGGGATTTTCGACTCCGAAAATCGACACAAAACCCAGCGTCGACTGTTCAGACATCGAAAATACCGGACCATTAATAGAAAGAAGTTAGAGGATGAGAAAGATAAGATAGAACTAATAGAATAGAAGAAGAAGAAGAACACAACTGAGCAGAATCAGAGTAACCACGAATCTCACAGCAGAACGAATAAAATATATTATATCACATAACTTTGAAATACAAATCTGTTTTGTGTATACATACCATTTTCAGAGTACAATACATCATATCACAGCGGAAATAGCTCTAAATAATCAATAGTGGAAACTTCGTCTTCAAGCTCCTCCAAGTGTATCTGTAAAGCCTGAAACACTTGACTGCCCGTACAAATTTGGGCACCCAAGAGTTTAGGGAAAAAAAACAAAATAAACTCTGGGTCAGTCATGGGACTGGTGTGAGTAAATTCCAACCATATGGCTTAACTTTGAAAATCCCTTCGAAACAAAAAGGTAATAGTAAGACCAATCCACACATAAACATGGACGGTTTTTACCTTACTATAACCCAAAACACTTTGAAATCAATATCTTTTCTGATATTATAATAATGTCTAAATACAAGTAAATAACAATTTAGAGGAACGCTTGCATCTCACGCTCTACATATATAGTATACAATCAAAACCCGCAGGGCTCTTATTGGAGATTGGATTCCAACTATGACAAGGTATGGGAACACCTTCCGATGATGTATCTCTAGAGGCGAATACACCTGGGTTCAACAAGAACATCTTGCAACCCGGCCCACACATGACCGACCACTCATTTCGCTTGAGTGTATCGAATGTATATCACCAACGGTTGGACTCAAACCACCGTTCCCGAATGGGCAGAATCGATAGATTTAGAAACAAAAGGAATTTCTCTAGATAGGTGATTATACACCCTAATGGGAGCGACCCACATAGCCATGCTGCCTGCCCGATTTTTGTCATTTCCCGGTTGTGAAGCTTGAGGCTACGTCTACCTTTTAGAACATCTGGCCACCATACACTTTGAATGCCACATCGTCAAACCCGTCGAATCACTAGTTGATCTTCCCAAAAATATTACGGGTATAAAAGCTAAGAGAAACGAATTTCTCCGCCACCAGACGTAATATCTTGAAAAGAACGTCTTAGGTGACCGTCAGGAATATTCTGTCAGACATTCGTCCATACAAGTTGTCCTGGGACTGGACAAACAGAAAGCACCATTCTGAACAGGACGACTCTTGCACTTCCCTCCGTCTTCAATTTTCTTCAGCATAATTTGCAGCGCATATTTAACTATCGAAGTAAAACAACATTCAATCAAATGTATAACTATCATCACACTACCATGGGCACTTTTATTTAACATTCATCATCATCGAATTATAGTTCCCATTTCCAATAGTGTTATTTAACTCCAATCATATTTCCAACACCGAAATGATGTCATCATTTCTTGAAACGATTTTCCACCACTCGTTCTTATATTCCTTTGGAAAATCATCGCTACTTATTACTTTAGAATAAACGGATTTCAAAACAACTGTTTACATTCCCTAGGGAGTAGTGCTATATACAAAAATCACGCTTAAGCTTGGCCAACAGCGTTAATTTAACGTTATAGTTCAAAACTTGTCATACGCTGTAATATTTCCATTTTTAACTAATCTCGACACAACAGTCATGCCTAAACCTCAACAGCGTTATTTTATTGCTATAGTTCACAGACTTGCAATATGCTATTATACCGCACTTTATAATTAATCTCAATGCCTCTTTCCGTTACAAAAATCTTGACACCTCTTTCCGTTACAAAAATCTTAACATCTCTTCCCGTTACAAAAATCTTGACACCTCTTTCCGTTACAAAAATCTTGATACCTCTTTCCGTTACAAAAATCTTAACATCTCTTTCTGTTACAAACCAAATACCATCCCTCGATAATTGTGAAGCCGTTCAAGTTGGGGTATTTTAATTTCCTCTCAGACCTTGATCGACGACGTTCTTACCTTAGAATAGATATAAGTTCGTAATTCTAATCCCTTATACTTTAAAATCAGTATCCGTGCGTCTTGCTATATTTTAAATATGGTTTTATGACGCCATATCTTTATTTTTAAAACTCGGTCATTTACATTAGCTTCAACTTCCTTGTTCAAACCCATTGTAAACATTTCCTCCGCTTCGTCTTTCTTAGACAAATCTCTTTTTAAACATTCCTCTTCGCTTTGTCTCCCTTAGACAAATCCCTTATACTTTAAAATCTTATTAAATCAACTATTCGTCAATTTTATTACATTAGATAAATCAACCCAATCTAACTTAATTAAATAACCAATTATTGATCAAAACAGTTTGCTTGGTAAATATTTAGCCATGCTTAACCCACTAATCAACTCTAACAAAGCTTTTCATTTTGAATAAATAACATTTATTTATCCAAATAATTTCACTTGTATCGATTACTATAAAAATAATAATTTATTTCTAAATAATCTCACTTGCTATTAAATAAACAATAATCGATTCTAACTAATCTTACTTAATATGAAATCAACCATAATCCATTTGTATATATCTCATTTACTTGTTCTTAAAACAATAAATACTTGTTATTAATCATCATGTTCATCTCCGCCTACATACTTATTAATCTTATCAATATAAGAATCTACTTACCAAAGCATTTAGTAAGTATGGTGAAACACGTGCTTCGCACACGGTGGGATTTGGTAAAACAATAGCGGTTTAAAACAAATGATACATTTATGGTTGGTGGTTGCCACTTTCTTAATCGATATCATCTATTGATTTAATCAAAATAACGTTTGAATTTCCATTCAACGCTAATATTAACACAAGGTTTCAAAAGTCATTTGGGTTCAAACAGTGCATCTATATAAAACACACAGTACATATAAATATTCAGGAATCCGGTTGGATTCCTCCAACCGGTTTCCTGCATCCACCGATGTTAGTCAACAATTAACACTGATTCCATACCAGGAAATATTATAATCAATGGAATCAGTCCAACCAATGATGTGTGTATACATATATGCAACGATATATAAAATTCAACCAATTTAACTGTAATTTATCTAATCAACCACAACATTCAACCATTATTTAAAATATAATTAAAATATTTTAAATAAACCAGAGTTAGTGAATTTACTCACCTTGGCGCGTTAACCGTTTAATAACGATTTGCGTTGGTTGAGTCCCATCAGTCCATGCATGAAACAAGCGTCTGTTAAAACATAGATCCAGCGCCATTTTTCCCTTCTGCATCGTTCCTGCATTTCATGTATCTGCCAGCTCATTCGAAATTACTTTCCACCCGACCATTTAAACCAATATCCATCTTCTGCTTATAACGTCCGGTATTACGTGCTCTACAAATGGTCACTGCGGTACTGCGAACTATGTTATATATTTTATATTTTTTCCCCTGGACTTCCATTCATTCTTCACGTCAGCCCAATTATGCCCATGTACCCAAAATTTAGAGCAATACTTTGTTCTTCAATTTACATCAAAACTTGACAAACCTCTGTATATCCTCCCACGCCATTTTCAGACTTTAAACCCCTCCCACGTTTCAATATCTGACCGCACCCATATTCATGTGGACGAAGCTGCTAGTGCCAAAGAACCCCTCTCAAATGCCTTCCGCCCCTTCACCTTTGCATGTTTGAAACGCCAGTTGCATGAACCCCCACCCTTTTTTTTTTCTCGAACCCATACTTCCTCAAATGTCCTCCCATTCGCATGCAACACCTCTTGCATGGTGTCGAACCAGCTCAGCTTCCTTACGTCCAACTTTTCCAGTCATCAGTCCACACACACTTGCTTTCACACCATCACCTCCATTCTCCGAATCAACGCTTTCCAACTCCACACAGTTCAACTATGGCTCACGCTGCTGCCAACAACTCGCTCAGAATACTGATCGCGAACCACGAAAACAAAATGGGAAAAAGTAGAACAACACTCGGGAATTTCCATGATAGTATTTCAGATTTTATTCCTATGGGAAGAATAAAATTTAAAAGGGAGATTTGATTTATTTTTATTTTATGGGTAGAACAACAGCGGAGGATGCACGTATTTATACGGTTAGAACCTTGCATGCCAAGGTGTTTTAGTACATATAGGATAGGATAGCTGTTCCCTATGCATTGAGTTATCCCATCGATTCTTTAATGCATTTGAAAACAAAGGCTATGGTAAAGTTTAGGGTAGGAAACTTTGATTTGAAAACAGTCCCTGCCAAACGAAAACAGTAGCTGAAGAAGGTCTGTACAATTTTCTTTTTGATTTGAAAACACATTATAAAACTTAGTTACTAAGGAAGGTGAATCCATGTGATTGTGTCTTCTATGTACGGTGGTGTATTAATCCATGTCTGTACGAAAAAGAATTGGTCTACACACTTCGGTTTTGGCATGTCATATTTTGTACAGGGCTGGCTTTCGACATGTGAAAATATTTGATCATAGCTATACTTCATAATATGTTATATTGAACACATGCAGATGCTGTACCATATAGCCATTGACTAGAGGATGTGCTTTTGTATTATCAATAGTACGGTGGCGATTCGAAATATTAGGATATATTAGCTTCAGTTTCTAGCATGTACAATATGGTTGGCTTTGTTTCGATTTAACTACTCAGTGGATCACAGTGTGAGGCAACAGACAGTCTGGGTTTTTAGGGGAAAAGGTAGGCTGTCATTTTTTCTCTTCTTTGCTTTGCATGTGATGTCTCATCTTTACACAGTGTAAATAATGTCAGTGCATGTTTATTGTATCTCATAGTCCACATAAACCGATAAGAAGTTATTTCATAAAAATTAAATTATCACTACGTCTCAAAAGAACCTTGTCTAAATTCGAAACCGATAAGAAGTTATTTCATATAAACCGTTATGGTCGATATACGATTTCATAGCGACTTTCTGAATATTTGATTTTGACATATCTTGCAATCTATACGACGAAATCTCAATATTTCACTTCTGTCAGAAAGATACAGTTCAACAGATTCCAATATTTCTTGTTTTGCAGAAATCCGGTTTATAACGAACCCTGTACACTCCGTTGAAGTTTAAAACGTTGAATTATGAACTGCAGCATCATTATGAGCTCAATTATATTTAATATAAATTTTTATACGTTCAACTTCGGTTTAAATTAATATATAAATCCACTTATATTACTAATTCAATATTTAAACTGATTTAAATATTCAAATATAAACTGATAAAAATGCGGGACATTACAATATCTTTTCCCTCTCCTCTCTCCTTTCATTACCCCGTCAGGAAAAAAAAGGGGATCACGCCCCCCCCCCCCCACACACATACCGCCGCCGCCGCCGCCTACGCGAGGAACCCCCCTCCTTCGCTGCCACCTCCCCTTCGATTCCTCCCTCCTCCGCCGCTTCCTCTATCCGCACCACCCTCCCCAACTAGCTCCCCCTCCCTGCGAACGACGAAACCCCCCCAAACCTCCACCGAGATCCGCACCGCAAGCCCAACATCGCCGCCAGGGCACTCCATCACCGCGCCCCTCCTCTCTCCTTCCACCGCTCCTCCTCTTTTCTTTTCTGAAAAACCCTAGCCACCTCCATTTCGCCAACAGCTCCCCCCCTTCTCAAACCCTTCGTTGTAAGTGTTTTGATTTGTTTTATTTATTTATTTCTGTTTATTTTTCTATGTAATTTATTTTATAAGTTTAAGAAGATAATTTTTATTATGTGAATGGTATAAAAATTGAATTCTTATTCGTTTGAATGACATATAGGATTTTTAATTAATTAGGAAAAGGTTGGATTTTTAAATATGAAGTAGGGTGTTGAATAAAAATATGATTTTTATATTATAGAAAGAATAAAAATATGATTTTGATTATATGTAGAGAATAAAAATATGATTTTTATTATATGTAGAGAATAAAAATATGATTTTTATTATATGTAGAGATTAAAAATATGATTTTTATTATATGTAGGGATTAAAGATATGATTTTTATGAGCTAGTGAATATAAAAATACGATTTTTATATTATATAGATAGTAAAGTTTTGATCTTTATTATATGAACACCGTTGTAAAAATAGAATCTTTATTATATGAACACCATTGTAAAAATAGAATCTTTATTATATAAACACCGTTGTAAAAAAATAGAATTTTTATCAATATAGTAGCGGTGTAAAAATAGAATTTTTATCTATACAGTAGCGGTGTAAAAATGGAATTTTTATCTATATAGTAGCGGTGTAAAAATAGAATTTTTATCTATATAGTAGCGGTGTAAAAATAGAATTTTTATCTATATAGTAGCGGTATAAAAATGTGATTTTTATCCATATAGAGTGATTATAAAAATGTGATTTTTATATACATAGCAACAATATAAAAATGTGATTTTTATATATGTAGTGACTACGGACAATGAAATTGACGAAAGGCGAGCACGACGAAGATTTCCACATATGAAGAGTCGCGGTGTATTGGTTTAGCTAGTCGGTGAGAACTCCTCACTTTTATTTTAATTTCTAGTTGAAATATATACTAGGTTGTAGACGGTGCTTAGTAGCACCCGACACCCGTCGTCCACAGACCATGGATGACTTGTTTGTTTGATTGCTCTGTTGTGAAAATTTTATTGTGTGATGTGCAATGGAATAAAATATTTAATAGTTAAAAATATATTTTTTAACATGTATATAAAATAGATGGTAATAAACAAATCGGACGATTTGTTTATATACAATGATTTGACTGATATTGATTGGGACGATAAATTTTACACATCGCCCAACTGCACAAATAAAAATCTGTGTTTGTTCATGTGAAACCCCACACAGGTGTTGGGATGAAATTGGCCATACACTAGTCCCAATAATTAGCTGTATGTCGATCGATAGATTGACATGCTGTTATAAGCGTTAAATATTTATATTTGATGCTTATGCAGTGTAGAATGCACTTTGGGTGATGGTTTCCTGTGTTTGATTGTTGTAGTGTACGTGTGGGTACGAAATCCATATAATTAACACTAAATGGTAGTTGATTGGGCCTCATTCAAATTTGGAAAATAGAAGTAAATTCATGTGTTGAATAAAATATATATTCATGTGTTGAATAAAAACAAATTTCATGTGTTGAAGAAAATATTCATTTGTTGAATAGAATAACGAAGTTATTGAAATATATAAAGCCGTGTTGATTTGATTGACGCCATTTTGACGTGAACGATATTTATATCAATTTTATTCATTTTTATAGTGAATACAGAAAAGGAAGTGATTTCAAAATATAACATTTTGAAAATATTATCATTTATAGATTAATGATATGGAATATTCAATTTTGATTTGAAATTGAATTTGAAGTTGAAATCGTTTTGAAAACGAAATTAAAACGATTTATAAAATACGTTTTGAAAGGAAATCGAAGAAATATATATAATATATATATTATATATATTAAATGGCCTGAATAGAACGCGCCGCGCTGCGACAGTTCGCGAATTTCGGCCATTGACTTCGAATGGATATTACGGGAGATCCGACCGTCGGATTCTCCTAAAACCAGAACCGTTGGGTTTATATTGAAAAGTGCTTTCTAACGAATATTAGAGATTTGAAATCTAACGGTTGGATTTGGGATTATGTCCAAATCAAATTTGGAAAAGGTCGCTGTAAGTGAAGTTCGATGGCTGTTGATGGAAATCGACTGTACGGGCCTTGATAAAATTATTAAAAATATCAATAATTTGTGTGAAATCATAAGAAATGATTTGTGAAGAATTGGGGTGAAAAACTCCATATTTGAAAAGATAAAAATAGATTTTTATCGAAATGAACTAGTTTTGAACTAGAATTAAAATCAATTTATTTTTGAAATAAATAAATTGAATTTGTAAGGGGTTTTAAAAGTAACCAGAATTTCCAATAATTGAATTGGAATGGATTTGAATCGAAATTGTCTTTGGAATATTTCGATGTTGGATTTCGTGATTATACAGATATTGTTATGGAAATTTGAAAGATATATTTATATCGTTATTTCCAATACGATATTTGTTGGTCGTAGAATTTGATATTGAATATAAGCCGATATATTTTCTATTCAGAGTCTTGTATTTAATATCAAATGGGATTTGGGTTTGTCGTGAATGGTGTCTTCATTAACACTGTTCTTAAACCCAGTTGAGAAAAAGATTAAATCTTTTTATTTAGATTTAAGGAAGTATACCAATTAAATGATATTTAATTGGAATTGAATTTGAATTTGATTTTGGGTTTATAGTGAACCGTGTTTTAAATGACATTGGTTCTTTAACCCAGTTAAAGACAGGATATGATTTCCCAAGTTAAATAATCATTGATAGTGATTATTGGGAAGATTAAAACCAAGTGGAGTTTTAATGAATCTTTAATTAGATTGAAATAATCGAGAATGGAGTATCACCAGTTTTGCTCCAGGCGATAGTTAAATCTTTAATTAGATTTGAACGTGAAATGGTAATAGAATTTACCGATAACACTGTGGTGTTAGATATGAAGTATTACCGGTTTTACTTCATGGGATGACTAGGTTGGGATTGGGAAATAAAATAAATGATTACTTCGGTGTGGTTCGCTAATCCCGACTAGTTTGAATTGATATTCAAGGAAGATTAAAGAATAAATTTATCTTTGATAAAATTAATGGGAACCTTTCCCAAAGTATAAGAATATTTGAATAAAAGAATATTCTGAATTGGAATGAGGCATATGTTGTGTTTGTGTAACACTTTATTATTATATACACAAGTTATTCAGAAAGACCGGGTTTACCCCATTCTGAATAACTGATTCGACGTGGTGTCGAGGATGAAGACGGTGGTCGAAAACCGGAGGTCTTCACATTGTTTGGGTGATTACTGATAATCTTGATTGGGCTGTACACCCAAGAGGAGGGAATCAGTTGGTGATCGTCCAGACGTACTTGGAGATCGATGGATATGCGAGGTACAAGGTGCCTCCGGTTTCGTTCAGACCCAGAACGAACTTGTAAATGGACCGTGTGTCTGACATTGGATTTTATCCTGTGTGATTGATTTCTATTAAATACATATCTGTTTGGCGGCGGAGAATTTATTCTCTTGCTTAACGCCCTTCTCTGAGACGTACAAGCTTAGGGGTTATATATTGATGGATATCAATCGCATGGAGTGAATTGCCTGTGTGGCATGCCTAAGTGGCAAATGATCAAGGCTTCTGTTGAAAAGCAAAGTCTTGTGGTTGATGATCAAAGCACCGCCTGTGTGGCATAGCTTTGTGTAACGTTGATTCGCGAGCCTCACACCCCGGTTGTGAACCAAAAACGGGAGAGGACATCAGGGAGGGCATGCGTTTCTTTCTAGCTAGGGTGGTGTCAGTGACCTACCAGCCCTAACATTTATATTATTTTCACTTGTGTGGTTGTTGCTGTTGCGAGGCGCCTCGGATATATCGGTGACTGTGTGGAGCTGATGGAGTCATTTGGCTCATTTATGCCCCAAAGGGCGGGGAAACGCAGTGTTCAGGCATTTTAATCCACATCGGTGGACCGGCCCTGACGATCCAAGGGGAAGTTGCGGATATTCCTAAGGCTCGGGCTAGACAGTCTCGAATCGGTAGAGGACTATCTTTTGCCTCGGTTCACAGATGGAAATCCAACTTCCAATACGTGACTTTGCGGTTTTATTTGTAGAGCCTAGTATGGCGACATAGTGGTATGGGGCACTTATGCCGTCTATGATTGATACTTATGATTGAAATTGTTTTATACACTATGCACTTATAATAGTATCAAATGATTTGTTTTTAGCGTATCAAGCATTCTTTGGCTATTATAAGGTAAAAACCTTATCCTTCGGCTTGTGTTGCATTGTGTGATGGGACCTGGGTCTTATAATAGCTTCAATTTTCTTTATTTAGCATTGCGTTGTTGTTTTATGCACTGGTATTCTTGGGAGGAAACCCGTTCCGTGTTATACGGCGTGGTCCCTTAATTTTTTTAACTTTAAAATAAAGATTAATAACTGTTTTAGTTCTCACACCAGTCACATGACTGGCCTGGAGTTTATTATTTTAACCTAAACTCTGGGTGCCCTTATTTTCCGCACGAGTAGCTAGTAGTTTTGGTTTTGCAGATTTATATTCACAGGATCCTGATTTACAGCTGGAATGATATCCGGAAAGCTCTGTATCCGTATATCTCCTTCAGTTGTGTATTGTATTATTTTTCCGCTGCTATGTAATGTATTGTAATCTCTGATATTTATCAAATTTATATTATTTGTTTATACTCTGTATATTCTTGTAATCTGATGAAATTGTTGTAATTAACAATGAAATGTTCTTCTGTTTGCGTTCCAACGTGGCTCGTTCTCAGTACAATCCGTGCTATCCTTACCGGGGAAGTTCAGTTCGTAATAGCTTGGTATCAGAGCTTTGGTTTACAGAGCTCAGAGAACAAGACACGTTAGAACCAAACGAAAGAATTCATCAGAAATTGGATTAGTGATATCCAATGAGAATGACTCGTTAGAGATGGGACCAGTAGTATCCTAGAACGAGTGTGAAGAGTGATGTTTTTAAAAATAAAAGTGAAAACAAGTTTTGTTTTGAAAATTTAATTCAATTATTCGTATTTGAATATTTATTTGTATTGATTTGGACAATCCAGTATATAAAGATTTTGCGTATACGTCTGATCCGCGTGTATTTGAAGTTTTAATATACTGGATAGATATGGAGTCACACTCTAGTCGCCCGGAGATGGTACTGATGATAGCACGTGCATCATCAGTATTTATATTCGAGTGCCGAAAGTGGGATATCTATATATTTCCAATTGACTGGTGTGAGAACCAAAATATATTTAGAATATATTGTTGTGATTTGGCACAGGAATGTGATTTTTGACTATGTATCAAAATTATGAATTTGAAATGTTAATCAACTAATTGATTGCTGGTTGTGTTGTTTGATTATTGTCCGATTAACTAAATGTTGAACCTTTAGCCAAATTGAACCAAATAGTGAATTGTATTGAAAATTTGTCGCATTTGCATACATATACATGTACTTACATTGAACAGGTCATAGCAAGGAGGCTAGAGAAGAGGAATAAAATTGTTTGCCCGACAAATAGGTACATGTTTACAAATTTATTGGGTTTTTGATGATTTTATGAGCCGATTGGCTAGTCGCTTGGCTGTTTCTTTTTCTTTTTGGATTGATGAGGGCCATGGGAGGATATTTGAAATATCCCGAAGTCCTCGGTGCAGGGGAGGTTATGGCGAAATTTTTCGAAAATTTAGGGTGTTAGCCAAATTTTTGAAAAATTAGAAAAGTTCTTAGAAACTGAAAAGTTGAAGAACTTAAGCCGTAATGAAAATAATGGAAGTTGAGTTGATTAGTTAAACAACTTTCGGCTTCGTTCCTTTTCGGGGACGAAAAGTTTTAAGTGGGGGAGATTGTAACAACCCGGAAAATCTGAGCCAGTTAAAATTTTTATTTTGGCAATTTTAGTGAAATTTGAATATTTAAAATGAATTATTTTAAATAATAGCGACGAGAAATTTATTTTGAATAGAATTAGAACGTATAGTTTTATTTGAATCGTCATTGGAATATAAATATTTATTTATAATTATAAAAGGAATTGAAAATGGCGCGGTAGTTCGAAAATTCGATTTCAAAGTTCAAATGAATGTACCGGGTGCAAAATAAACCGGATTTTAGCGAAACCAAAAATATTAGAATCTAATTGAGAATATCTTTCCAACGAATCCAAAAAATCAAAATTTCATAGCGGGGATAAAAAGTTACGTCCAGTTGAAAATTCAGAATAGTTGCTATGGAATTCTAGCCCTTAAAAATGGAAATTTTGCAAACGACCTCGGTTTTCGACGAAACCACTTTTGTCAGATCCGTGATGTCAAATTATTGCTTGGTTTCAAAATTCGTAATTTTTTCGAATCAATATGTGAGCTTGGCGAAGGAAAACGCGTTTGACCAGTTTCAGTTGATTTTAATCGACTGGAAAATGGCCATTTTTCAAATGGTCTCGGAATTTGACGAAATTAGTTTTGTTAGGACCGTATCGTCAATACGAAGCTAGAAAATATTTTTCTGGAATTTTTCGAGTTAGTATGTGACCCCAGTAAATTGAAATGTGCGTTCAAATTCAATATATAGAGTTATATTTTGATTTTGACGAAAATTGATCGAAACGATCGAGTCAGCTTACAATGCATATCCCATTATGTTCGGAATGGGGGTAATTAGCTAGGGGCGACAGTCGTTGGGCTCGATTTAGTGTTCGAATAAAAATGTTACTTTTTGAAATTAATTAAATAATTAATATATATATATATATATATATATATTATAATATCCTTTCCCTCTCCTCTCTCCTTTCATTACCCCGTCAGGAAAAAAAATAAAAAAATAAAAAGGGGATCGCCCCCCCCCCCCCCATACCGCCGCCGCCGCCAGTGCGAGGAACCCCCTTCCTTCACCGCCACCTCCCCTTCGATTCCTCCCTATTCCGCCGCTTCCTCTATCCACACCACCCTCCCCAACCAGCTCCCCCTCCCTGCGAACGACGAAACCCCCCAAACCTCCACCGAGATCCGCACCGCAGGCCCCACATCGCCGCCAGGGCACTCCATCACCGCGCCCCTCCTCTCTCCTTCCACCGCTCCTCCTCTTCTCCCTTCTGAAAAAGCCCTAGCCACCTCCATTTCGCCAACAACTCCCCCCTTCTCAAACCCTTCGTTGTAAGTTTTTTGATTTTATTTATTTATTTATTTCTGTTTATTTTTCTATGTAATTTATTTTATAAGTTTAAAAATATAATTTTTATTTTGTGAATGGTATAAAAATTGAATTCTTATTCGTTTGAATGACATATAGGATTTTTAATTAATTAGGAAAAGGTTGGATTTTTAAATATGAAGTAGCGTGTTGAATAAAAATATGATTTTTGTATTATAGAAAGAATAAAAATATGATTTTTATTATATGTAGAGAATAAAAATATGATTTTTATTATATGTAGAGAATAAAAATATGATTTTTATTATATGTAGAGATTAAAAATATGATTTTTATTATATGTAGAGATTTAAGATATGATTTTTATGAGCTAGTGAATATAAAAATACGATTTTTATATTATATAGATAGTAAAGATTTGATCTTTATTATATGAACACCGTTGTAAAAATAGAATCTTTATTATATGAACACCGTTGTAAAAATAGAATCTTTATTATATAAACACCGTTGTAAAAAAAATAGAATTTTTATCTATATAGTAGCGGTGTAAAAATAGAATTTTTATCTATATAGTAGCGGTGTAAAAATAAAATTTTTATCTATATAGTAGCGGTATAAAAATGTTATTTTTATTCATATAGAGTGATTATAAAAATGTGATTTTTATATACATAGCAACAATATAAAAATGTGATTTTTATATATGTAGTGACTACGGACAATGAAATTGACGAAAGGCGAGCACGACGAAGATTTCCACATATGAAGAGTCGCGGTGTATTGGTTTAGCTAGTCGGAGAGAACTCCTCACTTTTATTTTAATTTCTAGTTGAAATATATACTAGGATGCAGACGGTGCTTAGTAGCACCCGACACCCATCGTCCACAGACCATGGATGACTTGTTTGTTTGATTGCTGTGTTGTGAAAATTTTATTGTGTGATGTGCAATGGAATAAAATATTTTATAGTGGAAAATATTTTATAGTTAAAAATATAATTTTTAACGTGTATGTAAAATAGATGGCAATAAACAAATCAGACGATTTGTTTATATACACTGATTTGATTGATATTGATTGGGACGATAAATTTTACACATCGCCCAACTGCACAAATAAAAATCTGTGTTTGTTCATGTGAAACCCCACACGGGTGTTGGGATGAAATTAGCCATACACTAGTCCCAATAATTAGCTGTATGTCGATCGATAGATTGACAGGCTGTTATAAGCGTTAAATATTTATATTTGATGCTTATGCAGTGTAAAATGCACTTTGGGTGATGGTTGCCTGTGTTTGATTGTTGTAGTGTACGTGTGGGTATGAAATCCATATAATTAACACTATATGGTAGTTGATTGGGCCTCATTCAAATTTGGAAAATAGAAGTAAATTCATGTGTTGAATAAAATATATATTCACGTGTTGAATAAAAACAAATTTCATGTGTTGAAAAAAATATTCATTTGTTGAATAGAATAACGAAGTTATTGAAATATATAAAGCCGTGTTGATTTGATTGACGCCATTTTGACGTGAACGATATTTATATCGATTTTATTCATTTTTATAGTGAATACAGAAAAGGAAGTGATTTCAAAATATAACATTTTGAAAATATTATCATTTATAGATTAATGATATGGAATATTCAATTTTGATTTGAAATTGAATTTGAAGTTGAAATCATTTTGAAAACGAAATTAAAACGATTTATAAAATACGTTTTGAAAG
This sequence comes from Allium sativum, assembly GCA_030737875.1. Classification (NCBI taxonomy): domain Eukaryota; kingdom Viridiplantae; phylum Streptophyta; class Magnoliopsida; order Asparagales; family Amaryllidaceae; genus Allium; species Allium sativum. The sequence goes on from CM060915.1 coordinate 386,228,802, forward strand.
GAAATCGAAGAAATATATATAATATATATATTATATATATTAAATGGCCTGAATAGAACGCGCCGCGCTGCGACAGTTCGCGAATTTCGGCCATTGACTTCGAATGGATATTACGGGAGATCCGACCGTCGGATTCTCCTAAAACCGGAACCGTCGGGTTCGTATCGAAAAGAGCTTTCTAACAAATATTAGAGATTTGAAATCTAACGGTTGGATTTGGGATTATGTCCAAATCAAATTTGGAAAAGGTCGCTGTAAGTGCAGTTCGATGGTCGTTGATGGAAATCGACTGTACGGGCCTTGATAAAATTATTAAAAATATCAATAATTTGTGTAAAATCATAAGAAATGATTTGTGAAGAATAGGTGTGAAAAACTCCATATTTGAAAAGATAAAAATAGATTTTTATCAAAATGAACTAGTTTTGAACTAGAATTAAAATCAATTTATTTTTGAAATAAATAAATTGAATTTGAAAGGGGTTTTAAAAGTAACCAGAATTTCCAATAATTGAATTGGAATGGATTTGAATCGAAATTGTCTTTGGAATATTTCGATGTTGGATTTCGTGATTATACAGATATTGTTATGGAAATTTGAAAGATATATTTATATCGTTATTTCCAATACGATATTTGTTGGTCATAGAATTTGATATTGAATATAAGCCGATATATTTTCTATTCAGAGTCTTGTATTTAATATCAAATGGGATTTGGGTTTGTCGTGAATGGTCTCTTCATTAACACTGTTCTTAAATCCAGTTGAGAAAAAGATTAAATCTTTTTATTTAGATTTAATGAAGTATACCAATTAAATGATATTTAATTGGAATTGAATTTAAATGTGATTTTGGGTTTATAGTGAACCGTGTTTTAAATGACATTGGTTCTTTAACCCAGTTAAAGACAGGATATGATTTCCCAAGTTAAATAATCATTGATAGTGATTATTGGGAAGATTAAAACCAAGTGGAGTTTTAATGAATCTTTAATTAGATTGAAATAATCGAGAATGGAGTATCACCAGTTTTGCTCCAGGCGATAGTTAAATCTTTAATTAGATTTAAACGTGAAATGGTAATAGAATTTACCGATAACACCGTGGTGTTAGATATGAAGTATTACCAGTTTTACTTCATGGGATGACTAGGTTGGGAATGGGAAATAAAATAAATGATTACTTCGGTGTGGTTCGCTAATCCCGACTAGTTTGAATTGATATTCAAGGAAGATTAAAGAATAAATTTAAAGAATTTATCATTGATAAAACTAATGGGAACTTTTCCCAAAGTATAAGAATATTTGAATAAAAGAATATTCTGAATTGGAATGAGGCGTATGTTATGTTTTTGTAACACTTGTTTATTATATACGCGAGTTATTCAGAAAGACCGGGTTTATCCCATTCTGAATAACTGATTCGACGTGGTGTCGAGGATGAAGACAGTGGTCGAAGACCAGAGGTCTTCACATCATTTGGGTGATTACTGATGATCTTGATTGGGCTGTACACCCAAGAGGAGAGAATCAGTTGGTGATCGTCCAGACGTACTTGGAGATCAATGGATATGCGAGGTACAAGGTGCCTCCGGTTTCGTTCAGACCCAGAACGAACTTGTAAATGGACTTTGTGTCTGACATTGGATTTTATCCTGTGTGATTGATTTCTATTAAATATATATCTGTTTGGCGGCGGAGAATTTATTCTCGGTCTTAACGCCCTTCTCTGAGACGTACGAGCTTAGGGGTTATATATTGATGGATATCAATTGCATGGAGTGAATTGCCTGTGTGGCATGCCTAAGTGGCAAATGATCAAGGCTTCTATTGAAAAACAAATCTTGTGGTTGATGATCAAAGCACCGCCTGTGTGGCATAGCTTTGTGTAACGTTGATTCGCAAGCCTCATACCCCGGTTGTGAACCAGAAACGGGAGAGGACATCAGGGAGGGCATGCGTTTCTTTCTAGCTAGGGTTGTGTTAGTGACCTACCAGCCTTGACATTTATATTATTTTCACCTGTGTGGTTGTTGCTGTTGCGAGGCGCCTCGGATATATCGGTGACTGTGTGGAGCCGATGGAGTCATTTGGCTCATTTATGCCCCCAAAGGGCGGGGAAACGCAGTGTTCAGGCATTTTAATCCACATCGGTGGACCGGCCCTGACGATCCAAGGGGATATTGCGGCTGTTCCTGAGGCTCGGGCTTGACAGTCTCGAATCGGTAGAGGACTATCTTTTGCCTCGGTTCACAGATGGAAATCCAACTTCCAATACGTGACTTTGCGGTTTTATTTGTAGAGCCTAGTACGGCGACATAGTGGTATGGGGCACTTATGCCGTCTATGATTGATACTTATGATTGAAATTGTTTTATACACTATGCACTTATAATAGTATCAAATGATTTGTTTTTAGCATATCAAGCATTCTTTGGCTATTATAAGGTAAAAACCCTATCCTCCGGCTTGTGTTGCATTATGTGATGGGACCTGGGTCTTATAATAGCTTCATTGTTCTTTATTTAGCATTCCGCTATTGTTTTAAGCACTGGTATTCTTGGGAGGAAACCCGTTCCGTGTTATACGGCGTGGTCCCTTGATTTACCTAACTTTAAAATAAAGATTAATAACTGTTTTAGTTCTCACACCAGTCACATGACTGACCTGGAGTTTATTGTTTTAACCTAAACTCAGGGTGCCTTTATTTTCCGCACGGGCAGCCAGTATTTTTGGTTTTGCAGATTTATATTCACAGGATCCTGATTTACACCTAGAATGATATCCGGAAAGCTCTGTATCCGTGTATCTCCTTCAGTTGTGTATTGTATTTTTTTTTCCGCTGCTATGTAATGTATTGTAATCTCTGATATTTATCAAATGTATATTATTTGTTTATACTCTGTATATTCTTGTAATCTTATGAAATTGTTGTAATTAACAATGAAATGTTCTTCTGTTTGCATTCCGATGTGGCTCGTTCTCAGTACAATCTGTGCTTTCCTTACTGGGGAAGTTCGGGTCGTAACAGATTTTTTATATTATAGGAATAATAAAAATATGATTTTTATAGTATATAGATAGTAAAAAAATTTGATCTTTATATATGTAGTAGAGATATAAAAATACGATTTTTATATATGAAGTGACGATATAAAAATGTGATTTTTATCATATATATAGCAAAGTAAAAATATGATTTTTATCGTTTGAATGGCAATGTAAAAATGTGATTATTTATATCTTCATTAGCGATAGAAAGATTTGATATTTATCTATACAGTAGCGGCATAAAAATGTGAATTTCATCTATGTAGCGTTGTTATAAAAGTATGAAATTATTTTTAGAGAGATAAAAATATAATTTTTAGCCTATGTATGTTATTTATAAAATATCCATACAAAGAAATAATTATTGATTGGTTAAAAATATAATTTTTATCGTAGGTATACTACATAGATCGACAATCAAAGACCGGCGGAGTGCAACCCAAAGGTGAGAATTTCTCACTTTTATTTTATTTTCTAGTTAAAATATATACTAGGATGCAGACGGTGCTTAGCCGCACCCGGCACCCGTCGTCCACAGACCATGGACGACTTGTTTATTTGTTTGATTGTGTTGTGAAAATTGATTGTGTGATATGGATTGGAATAAATATTTTATAGTTAAAAATATAATTTTTTACGTGTATATAAAATAAATATTTATAAACAAATCGGACGATTTGTTTATGTGCACACAATTGACTGATTTTGATTGGGACGATAAATTTTACACGTCGCCCAACTGCACAAATAAAACCTGTGTTTGATTCTTTGAAACCCCACACGGGTATTGGGATGATATATGACATACACTAGTCCCGATAATTAGCTGTATGTCAATCGATGGGTTGACAAACTGTTATAAGCGTTAAATATTTATATTTGATGCTTATGCAGTGTAGAATGCATTTTGGATGATGGTTGACTGTGTTTGATTGTTGTTGTATACATGTTGTATGAAATACATATAATCACTTTATATGGTAATTGACTGTGTCTGATTCCAGTTCAGAAAGAATGAATATTTTAAAATAACGAATATTTTTGAAATAATGAATATTTTAAAATAATATTCAGTAAAAGATCAAAATTTGATTTTGATGTCCGATTTGGGATGGACACGAATATATTTAAATATATAAGGCCGTGTTGATTAGGTTAACGCCATTTTGACGTGAACGATATTTATATCGATTTTATTCATTTTTATAATGAATATCAAAAAAGGAATTGATTTCAAAATCTAATGTTTTGAAAATACTATCATTTATATATCGATGATATGGAATATTCAATTTTGATTGGAAATTAAATATGAAGTTGAAATCGTTTTGAAAACGAATTTAAAACGATTTATAAAATACGTTTTAAAAGATAAACAAAGTGCCATATATCTAATATACATAATTCTCATTTTGAATGGATTCACTTTTTTTATTGTTTACACACAAAACCTTAGTACTTGGACATTTTGTAAACAATACGTTCAAATACCCTATTCATAAAATAGAGATTTAAACCTATTCAAATTTACAGTTTCATCCAAGTTTTAACCTATTGCACAAAACTATACGTATGAATTTACATAAAATAAAACAAGATGAATCCAAACAATATAGTGAATTATACAACACTAATCATGCTTCTCTTTTTATTATTTCAATAATAAAAAATCGTGTATATAAATATATTGACTATTTCTTCGTACAAACATAAAACAAATGGAAGATTTGAGGGATTTGTTATTATATTCTTTCTGTAATAACTCAAATCTTCCTAAGAACAATAATCCAACTTTAAACTAGAAAATAGTAAATTGAATGAATTCCATTCACAGTTCTATAAGAATGAGAAACAACAGAATTGAGTAGAATAAGTTTTGGATTTAGCCTCCGTAAACAATCGTGTTCCAACCTTTTAAATAAATATATATATATAAGAGTCCCATATTAAAATCTTATATATATATATCAAAATTCCAGAATAAATCTAAATCTATTTTAGAATAAAATAGAAGAGACAGAAAAGGTTAAGAAGATAGAAGAAAAATCTATATCCTTTTATTTTTCGGAATTAGCAATGGCAGAAAGGCATCATGGAAGCATGCGGAAGAATAGATGTAGGGTTTTGAGCGAGGATTTGTGTAACACCTCACACCCCTGAACACTATCATAATAATAAATCTCATTAAGCAATGCGAAGTGTTGTAGGTATAAAGACAATAAACCTCACAGAGACAAAGATTTTCACAAGACCTAAAAGAATAAGAGGAAAAGAAACAAACAATTTATAGCAAAATGACAAAACCATTAACCGTTCTCATTTATTTTAGATATACCAAAGTTCCATAAAAGTACCATGTCTTAACCACAGTCACAGAAGAAATTTCAGAGTACAAAATTAAAATATCCCCAAATAGCCAAAAGAAAACACAAGTAAAGCATGGAAAGAAAATAATATGAACAATACATCTCCAAAGGAATTTTCCAAGAGAAGTCAAAAGAGCAATCCGAGCTAAGCACTTCCTCCTTGAGAGCCTGAAGGGAAGAAAAAGGAAAGAAGAAAAGGAGAATGGATCAGAAAAAAGTCTGGTGAGTTGTAGTAATTTCTTGCACAACTAATCGGAGGAAACAAATAAATAAAAAAGTAGACTAGTATAAAAATAAGGGAATAAGTGTTTGTGTACAATAGGATAGAGTAGGGGTAGTATAAAGGATGCTATATCAAGATATTAGAGAATGATGTTGACTGTTTTGCACTTCTACAAATGGAAAAATTAGGAATAAATCCCAAATACTACTCAAATGATCGGCTACGTAGAATCATGGATAGCCTATGTCACTATGGGTTTGGGTTTATTAGGTCCTATCCCATCAATGATTTGACATAACCATATCTATAAATGTGAAAATGGCTTTGTCCCCAAATCGAGGTAGTGCGCGCACACTGACTCGCCGGAACGACACTCACACACTCTCAATTGGAATAACTTTCATCCCCAACGTAACACGGTGCGTTCCCTTACCTCAAGTGAGGTCTAAATGATAACTAGGGTATGCTACATGAAATGGATCCCAAACAACTTGGCTTAAATCCCCCAATCCATAATTTGGTCCCCAAAAAAATTCAATTTTGTTAAGCCCGACAACAAGGAGTGTTGAGCTTAAATTTTATTTTTATTATGTTTATATCCAAAAAGCCTGACAACAAGGATTACTGAGCTTTGAAACCTGAAAACAAGGAGTACTAGGTTTGTACTACAAATTAACATGTTTATAGCCCGACAACATAGAGTAGTGAGCTTCAAAACCTGAAAATGAGTACTGGTTAACATGTTTACAAATAAGCATGCTTACGTTCTAATTCTCATAATTATTCCATTCTTCTCAACTCTAGTCATTTCTATTTAATATCCACTTATTCAGTTCAGATTCCTTTATTTCAGTTATTCTTCCCAATTTGCAGTTTTTGAACATATCCAGATTTTAGCCTTAATTTTGATTATTTCAAATTCATGTATTTCATTGCAGACCCAGATGTAAGTCAAAGAAAAAGGGAAGAAAATTTAATCAAATGCTAACACAAGGCTTCCAGGTTCAAGCCTATTTCTGTGTATTCATATGTTTTTTTATGCATATGCTTAACGCAGCTACAAAAATAAAAAGGAAAAGAAAAGGGGGAATGTAACGATCTAGAATTTTTAACCAATTTAAAATTGGAGTCTTTATTACTCAATTTGAATTTAAATTTGAGTTTGACATAAATATATATGGTTAACAATATTTAATAATTTTGATAAGTTAAATGATATATTTTATTTGATGTATAAATGAGAATGATTATTAACAAGTTTTGATTTTTTGATACTATTTGTCATTCAATCATATTTTTCAAACTATAACATGAATTAGTAGCATTAGAATTAAGTGTTGCCCTTAGTTTTCATAGCATTTCAGGGGAAATGCTACCAAAAGTTTACCTTCTCTTCTTAAGACAAGTGTAAGGACACTTGTATTTTTGCATGCCTACTTTCATGCATGCCTTACACTTGCCCCCTTATGTGTCATTATCTCCTTAACCCTCCATTCCTATATAAGAAGCCCTTTTCTCCACTTTTTTACCATTCCACTCCATTTACTCCTTTTCATCTTCTTCTTAAAGCTTATGGCCATGGTTTCCACGGCATAAGTCTTCCTCTTTTCCACCACCACCTTGCCAAAGTCCGTCGTCAGCCTCCTTTTCTTATGATAGAGAGAGATTAATACATATATTTTGGTGAAGAAGACGTTGCACCGAAATACTGTCCAACGGTTCGCTCAGCTAGGATCACCTACCAGGAAATTTGGAAAGTTGTTCGGTGAGAACTCTTTAACCACAGTTTATATATTTAATTAGTAGTTAGACTAATTTAAATATATTTATGAATTATTAGTGGTTAATGATGATTGATATTTGTTGTGATGGATGATGGATGCGTTGTAACAACCCGTATTTTCAATAACCTGTAATAATGAAAATCGAGGCAGAATTTAATTCTAAAATCTGAATCAAGGGAAACGGGCTATGCCATTGCGTTCGTCTCGGAAAAATACGCGAAATAGAGTCCGAGTTTTCGAAAATCGGAGTCCGTATGACCCGATTAAGGCCCAACGAAGTTTTCAGAAAATTCCAAAGCAAAAACAGATTTCAAATTTCAAGTTTGAAATTGGAGATTAGGGTAAGTTTGGGCCAGGCGGGAAAATTCCCGCCAGAGCACCCAAGTCGACAGCCCTGTCGACTTGGGAGTCGACTTGGTTGGACCAAGTCGACAGCCCTGTCGACTTGGCTGTCGACTTGGCTCAGCCGGGTAGTCCTGCCTGGTGCACCATTTTGGGTTTGTGTTGAGCTTGGGGGCCAGATTCGGTTTTAAGGGCTGAGATTGCAACTAGGGTTTAATCCTATGGCCTAAAACACTTGCCTAATCTATAAATAAGACCCTAAGCTAGCCCTAAATCATTATTAATCAATCCTACAACTAAACTATGGCAAAAATTTACCTCTCATGGCCTCCACTCTCTTCATAAAATTCCTAAATCAATTTCTATGAGAGATTTTCCATGCATACAAGTGTTTTCAAACTTGTATGAGCATCATTAGCTTGCATTCAAGTCAAATTTCTACCTTTGCATTATAAAGAAAGAGTTTTGATCATTTTGGCTCAAGGGTTTTTATGCTAGAGCTTGCATTTTGGGTCTAATTGGTTGCATAAGGGCTTTGTCATAGTTTTGTGTGTCTTCATAAGCATTGTAAGCCCTATTCTACTTTCATACTTAAACTCTAAAGTTAAATGTATGATATGCAAGTTTACTATGATGTGTTATGCAAGTTCATCAAGTTATGTTATGCAAGTTTGATATGCAAGTTTGCCATATGATATGCAAGTTATGTTATGCAAGTTTATATGCAAGTTGCCAAGTTATGTTATGCAAGTATATCATGCTATGATATGCAAGTTTATCATGTTGTAATATGCAAGTTTGATATGCAAGTTTGTCATATGATATGCAAGTTATGTTATGCAATTTTATATGCAAGTATGCCATGCTATGATATGCAAGTTCATCATGTCATGTTATGCAAGTTTACCATGTTATGCTATGCAAGTATGCCATGTTATGATATGCAAGTATGTTATGCAAGTTTGGGATGACCATCTTGTTCATGTTATCATGTTATGCAAGCTTATCTTGAGTATGTGAACATAAAGCTTCAAGCTTTATGCTAAAGGTTGCATTTTGGCAACATGTAAGTTATCATATCTCTTATGATAACTTGCATGTGAGGCTAAATGCGAACTTATGGCCATTTTTACATGTCATTTATCACCATGTATCACCAATATGCTAAGTTTGGTTTTATGCATGCTTTTGAGGCCTAAAATGTAATATGCAAGTATATGAACATTTCATATGCCACCATGTTGAACTTGTGGCTTCAACACTTTTATGTCATGATTATGCCAAGTTCCCTCTTTCTATCCTTTATGCGCTATTGCGATATGTAAGCGATGGGATTGCGTTTGGGGTTGGGTAAACTTAAAAGACATAAAAAACATAAGCTTGGGAATTTACCTATTAAGTTAGGTCTACCCATTGGGAATTTACCTATTAAGTTAGGTCTACCCAATTGCTTGAAAACTTGTAACATGTTTTGGAAACATAATGGACATGACACTTAGAAAATATAAGTGTGACCAACTCGAGGTTGGGTTGAGTTTGTAGCGTAAACCTACCCGGAACCGACCGGCTTAACTAGTTGCTACAAACAATTGGACCCAATGTGAGAAGTTGGCCATGTTGTACCTTGAACCCGAGGTTAGACCAAGTTGTGGTGTAAAGCTACCCGGACTCGCCCGGCTTAACTAGTAACCACAACAAAGTCTAATGTGAGAGGTTAAGGCGCATTAATTAATTAATGCCTCATGATTAGGGTTAAGTCATGGTCCATTTAATACTTAACCAATTTGGGCTTGGTAGATTAATCGGGGTTAAGTCGTGAACTCATCGTTACACTTAACCAAGTTAATCCATGATTAGTAAAGGGGTTAAACCGTACTTAACCCACTAGAAAAATCCTAGCAATGGGGGTCCACTCCAGCAGTAATCCCTAGTTTGTATCATCATGACCCTAGGGACTAGGCTAGGGTGGGGGCACGATTACTGGGCTTGAGGTAAGCGACCAATAAACGACGGCAGGGTGGTATGCCGGTGTAGTTCCGGGCAGACTCTGGTCGTGCACATAGTCCGTAGCCGGAGAAAACATGCACGGGTACCAGTAGATCGAGACTGTGCACTCATGTTCATGGTGTCCAGGGGTTGACACCCTAGGGCTTGATACACCCGAAGGGTGGACCCGGCACAGTTCGACTACAATCATGTTTGGGCCGTATTGACACCAACACGTGACGAGTTAGGCTTAGGGAGCCGATCGACTAGACCGTTTGGTTGGACCTCGTGTTAGGGTCACTTCATGTTATTGGACCTCGTGTTAGGGTCACTTCATGTTATTGGACCTCGTGTTAGGGTCACTTCATGTTATTGGACCTCGTGTTAGGGTCACTTCATGTTATTGGACCTCGTGTTAGGGTCACTTCATGTCATTGGACCTTGCATTAGGGTCACTTCATGTTATTGGGCCAAAGCTTGGGCCAAGGGATCAATACTTGTTTATTCAAGTCATGTTAGTTTGCTAGTACACCTGTGGTGCAAAAACCTTAATCCTGATTATGCGATGACACCTTTATCTACCTTGTTAGTTAATCATCATACTAGTATGTTGTTATCCTTATGTTCATCCCTGCTACTCATGCCAGTTAACTTTACCAGTTTACATTGATTGTAGTAGGGCTTACTCAGTCTTTTTGACTGACCTGTTTTCTTTCGCCTCTTTTCTTCCGTTTCCCCCCCCCCCCCCCCAGGTTCTCAGGGTGGGAACGTTGGAGCTTAGCTTGGATTTCGGACTGCTTGCTTGTGGGATTTCAGCTCATGTACGGTTTCGACATGAAGCTAGATATGGTTATCACTTATTTTGGGGATAGTACTTATGTATTTCATTTTCAGTAATGTTGTTTTTATCTAGACTTGTTTATTTGGAAAGTTGACATTATGATGTACTAGACTTGTTTTGAAATAGTTTAAAATCTTCCGTTGTTTTATCTATGTTATTTACTCTGTTTACATATATACATATGTTCTTGTTCTGCCTTGATATATCATTATGCATGTTTACCTGATTCAAACGCCCCTCCAAAGTCAGAGTGCTTGCAAGAGTCACCCTGGCGGAGGTGGGGTGTTACATTTGGTATCGGAGCATATGGTTTACGAGAAGGAATAAAAAGGTTTTTAGAAAACTTTTTGAAAACTATTTTCAAAACCAAGTATAAAGTATTTTCCAAAGAAAAGTCTAGTTTATTTTAAAGGCTATTCCCCAAAAAGCCATTTGCAAAATCCCTTCGTTTTTCTCTATTCTGAATCTGTCTTTTTCTTCATTTTCAGTATGGCCGATAACTTTGCTATTCCGGAGGGAGTACACGTACCTGTTTGGTATAGGAGACTTTTGGAGGCTAGGGCGACCGAAGCCGGCCCCGCAAATATTACTCCTCCTCCGGTAGTTGATGTTCCTCCTCCTCCTATTGCTGAGGTTCCTCTTCCTCCTCCCCCTCAGCATCCACAAAAGGATTTCGCGGAGATTTGCCAAGATTTTAAGGCGATGGGTTGCAAGAATTTCTTTGGAACCGAGACTTATGTAGAGGCAAGGAATTGGTTGAAAGAAACCGAAGATCTTTTTGCCTTCTTTGATATAGGTGACCGTAGGAAGGTTTTATTAGCAGTGTGGTTGCTAAAGGAAGAAGCTGCACGTTGGTGGGTGGTCACCACCGCTACTAGGCCAATTGAGACTTGGGATGACTTTCAGGGAAAGTTTGGCCTAAGGTTCCTATCACTGAAGCAAGGGGACATGACTATTAGGGAATACATAGATAAGTTTAATCAACTTGCTCGGTTCGGTTTAGACTTGGTTAACATAGCTCTGAAGAAGGCCCTATATTTTGCTCTAGGATTAAACGAGCCATTACATGGTTTAGCCATGACTCATATACCCTTGGGGGCAACTTTCGAGAGCTTGGTGAATATGGCCCTACTCAATGAAGAGAATAGGAGTGACAAGAAGGAGGAGAAGTCTGAAGATAAGAAGGAAAAGAAGTGCTTTACTTGTGGAAGCTCGACTCATCTAAACAAGGATTGCAGGAAAAGGAAGGGCACTTGCTTTAACTGTGGAAAAATGGGACACTTCACTAGGGATTGCCCGAAGAAGCAAGGGCAAGGCCAGGGTCAGACTCAGCGTGCTGGACCTTCGGGAGGGCAAGTTCATGTTCTCAATGCCGCTCCAGTTCCCGATCGAGGTAGTATTTCTGTTGAAAGTCTTGTTTACATTTCTGATTTTCCTGTTCGTACCTTGTTTGATTTTGGTGCATCGCATAGTTTATTTCATCTGATCTAGTTGAAAGTTTGCACCTAAGTACTAGTCTAGTTAGTGATCCCGTGTGTGTTTCAAATCCAATTGGGGGTTCCGCCCATTTGCCTATTATCTACGTGGATTTGAAAATCTCTATCTTAGTGTAGAGTTCTCGTGTGATGCTTATATTCTCGGTTTCATGGGGTATGGGTTGATTTTGGGCTTGGATGGGTTGTCCAGTTTTGGAGCCATCCTTGATTTTTGAGCATAGGGTTGTGAGGCTCATGACTCGCCTCGGTGACACCCTAAAAATTTCTAGTAACCCTATGAGTCCCGTCATGTTGTGTTATCTTGAATCCCTCAAACTCGTCTATCGATAGTTTGAAATCGGTGAGGGTGGTCCGAGAATATCCTGATATCTTGGGTGAAGTGAAGAGGGGGTTACCCCCAAGCGAGAAATTGATTTCCGCATTTATCTGGTTGATAATGCCAAGATAGTTTCGTGGCCGGTAAGGCACATGGTCCCGTAAGACGGGAGCTAAGTAAGCAAGTGAAGGAGTTGCTTAAGAAGAACTTCATTCGATGAAGCATTTCCGAGGAAGGTGCTCTAGTAGTATTCGCTACTAATGTGGACAGTTCGCTTCGCCCATGTGTTGATTATCGTGAGTTGAACAAGAAGAATAGACAACCATTACCAAGGATCGATGATTTGTTCAGCTTGTAGGAACATCTGTTTTCTCTTGATCTTACTACTGGATTCCATCAGCTCAGAGTAGCTGAGGATAGTATAGACAAGACTGCGTTCAGAACTCCAGATGGATTCTTAGAATGGCTGGTCATGCCATTCGCACCTACCTACTTCGTGGACTTGATGAGTAGGGTGTTTAGGGAGTTCTTGAACAAGTTTGTCGTGGTCTTCGTAGATGATATTCTGATCTTCTCTAAGGATGAGGAAGAGCACGCAAGACATCTCGTGGAGGTGATGGATACGCTTAGAGCGCATGAGTTGAAGGCCAAGTCCTCCAAATGTCATTTTGGAGAAAAAGGAGTTAGATTTCTTGGGCACATAGTTTCTAAGCAAGGCTTAGCGGTGGATCCTGCTAAAATGGTCGCGGTTCAAGACCGGAAAGCTCCGACGAGGACAATTGAAGTAAGAATCTTTCTCAGTTAAATTAGTTAGTTAGCGTCCCTTGAGTTTAGACCTACCCTTCTGGATCAAGTAGGGACTTCTCAGAAGGAGGACCTGCAGTTAAGTCGAGATCATGGACAAGTTGATTCGAGGTGAGATAGTAGTCACCTTGCTATAGATGACAAGGGATGGCTAAGACGCGATGAGAGAAAGAGGTTCTTGATGATGCACATCACTCGAGGAGGTGGCCGAGTTGGTCACAAGGTGCATGTTGTGCCAACAGGTTAAGGGCCAAGTCATAAAAAGCCCGGTGGGCTATTACATCCATTGGAGGTCCCCGCAATGGAAGTAGTAAAACGTCACGAAGGCTTTCGTGGATGGACTGCCTAGGTTAAGGGAAGAGAATACGAGCATGTGGGTCATAGTGGGTAGACTCACGAAGAGCGCTCATTTCACTCCGGTGAAGAGCGAAAGGACTGCATCATAGCTAGCGACAGTTTACTTTCAAGAGATAAAGCAGTTGCACGAGGTTCCCTAAAGTATAGTTAGTAACCATGACTTAATCTTCACTAGCCAGTTTTGGGATAGTCTACGAGAAGTCATGGGCAAGCAACTGAATCTAAGCACGGCCTATCATTCGCAGGCGGATGGTTCATTGGCAACGTGGATTGGTATTTTTGAGAGAAGTTCTGCTGCGTGGAATACTTTATAGTAAGTAAACGAGATCCAGGATTCACTAGTGAATTTCGGAGAGCTTGCATGAAACCATGAGGTCACAGTTATGTTTAAGCCAAGAATGATATAAGAGTTAAGGAAGCATGAAGTAAAAGACGGTCAAAGCACAGTGGAGTTAAGCTCAAGGAAACGTGACTTAGAAGATTGAAGGCTAGATACGCGCATCATATCTCTTTTTAAGAGCATATCCTTGATCCTCGTTTTCATGTGGAACTTACTCGCATGTTATCTTTTTCCGTATATCCTCTCGGTCCCATTCTCGATCCCATTTCTGTTATAAACTCCATAAGGGTGTATGACTCATCGGTTAGTAATACATGTCAGGGTTTGAAGGGGTCCGTTAGGTTGGCTAAACCTTTTGGGCTTTTATAGAATATGGGTTGGGTTAGGAAGGGATTTCTGGTAATCCGAAAGGAGTATATCCTGCTTATCTTCCCGATCTCTTTGTAGCATATCTTTGCTATCCGTGTTTATCTAGTTTATCGTGTTAATCTTATCATGAGAACCTTAGGTAGAAACCCTTTGGATGAAACATGTGTTTGAAACATGTTATGCTTGATGGTTGCAAGTGGTTGCAAGTGTTTGCAAGTGGTTACTCGTGGATGCATTATACACGTTAGGCACTAGATCGGCTCACACACTCCTCATATTGCATATGCATGAGTGTTTACGCTTATTCATGGATGAAATTTTTTGGTGTTATCACATGGATGTTGCATATGGATGTATGTTATGTGCACACATATAGATGTTATATATTATGTTAGGAATTGCATACATATGGATTCATTTCACTAACATAATTTGCATTGATGATATTTGCATTAGATAAGTACATATACACACACCTTTGCATATGTTCATTCAACATTTAGAATCTTGTAAGGACAATGATTGCTCGTGGATGATGATTTGAGTAGATGGGTGTTGGATGGTAGGATACGTTATTCCTAACTTGAAGATTTCGGGGACGAAATCCTTTAAGGAGGGGAGAATGTAACAACCCGTATTTTCAATAACCTGTAATAATGAAAATCGAGGCAGAATTTAATTCTAAAATCTGAATCAAGAGAAACGGGCTATGCCATTGCGTTCGTCTCGGAAAAATACGCGAAATAGAGTCCGAGTTTTCAAAAATCGGAGTCCGTATGACCTGATTAAGGCCCAACGAAGTTTTCAGAAAATTCCAAAGCAAAAACAGATTTCAAATTTCAAGTTTGAAATTGGAGATTAGGGTAAGTTTGGGCCAGGCGGGAAAATTCCCGCCAGAGCACCCAAGTCGACAGCCCTGTCGACTTGGGAGTCGACTTGGTTGGACCAAGTCGACAGCCCTGTCGACTTGGCTGTCGACTTGGCTCATCCGGGTAGTCCTGCCTGGTGCACCATTTTGGGTTTGTGTTGAGCTTGGGGGCCAGATTCGGTTTTAAGGGCTGAGATTGCAACTAGGGTTTAATCCTATGGCCTAAAACACTTGCCTAATCTATAAATAAGACCCTAAGCTAGCCCTAAATCATTATTAATCAATCCTACAACTAAACTATGGCAAAATTTTACCTCTCATGGCCTCCACTCTCTTCATAAAATTCCTAAATCAATTTCTATGAGAGATTTTCCATGCATACAAGTGTTTTCAAACTTGTATGAGCATCATTAGCTTGCATTCAAGTCAAATTTCTACCTTTGCATCATAAAGAAAGAGTTTTGATCATTTTGGCTCAAGGGTTTTTATGCTAGAGCTTGCATTTTGGGTCTAATTGGTTGCATAAGGGCTTTGTCATAGTTTTGTGTGTCTTCATAAGCATTGTAAGCCCTATTCTACTTTCATACTTAAACTCTAAAGTTAAATGTATGATATGCAAGTTTACTATGATGTGTTATGCAAGTTCATTAAGTTATGTTATGCAAGTTTGATATGCAAGTTTGCCATATGATATGCAAGTTATGCAAGTTTATATGCAAGTTGCCAAGTTATGTTATGCAAGTATATCATGCTATGATATGCAAGTTTATCATGTTGTAATATGCAAGTTTGATATGCAAGTTTGTCATATGATATGCAAGTTATGTTATGCAAGTTTATATGCAAGTATGCCATGCTATGATATGCAAGTTCATTATGTCATGTTATGCAAGTTTACCATGTTATGCTATGCAAGTATGCCATGTTATGATATGCAAGTATGTTATGCAAGTTTGGGATGACCATCTTGTTCATGTTATCATGTTATGCAAGCTTATCTTGAGTATGTGAACATAAAGCTTCAAGCTTTATGCTAAAGGTTGCATTTTGGCAACATGTAAGTTATCATATCTCTTATGATAACTTGCATGTGAGGCTAAATGCGAACTTATGGCCATTTTTACATGTCATTTATCACCATGTATCACCAATATGCTAAGTTTGGTTTTATGCATTCTTTTGAGGCCTAAAATGTAATATGCAAGTATATGAACATTTCATATGCCACCATGTTGAACTTGTGGCTTCAACACTTTTATGTCATGATTATGCCAAGTTCCCTCTTTCTATCCTTTATGCGCTATTGCGATATGTAAGCGATGGGATTGCGTTTGGGGTTGGGTAAACTTAAAAGACATAAAAACATAAGCTTGGGAATTTACCTATTAAGTTAGGTCTACCCATTGGGAATTTACCTATTAAGTTAGGTCTACCCAATTGCTTGAAAACTTGTAACATGTTTTGGAAACATAATGGACATGACACTTAGAAAATATAAGTGTGACCAACTCGAGGTTGGGTTGAGTTTGTAGCGTAAACCTACCCGGAACCGACCGGCTTAACTAGTTGCTACAAACAATAGGACCCAATGTGAGAAGTTGGCCATGTTGTACCTTGAACCCGAGGTTAGACCTAGTTGTGGTGTAAAGCTACCCGGACTCGCCCAGCTTAACTAGTAACCACAACAAAGTCTAATGTGAGAGGTTAAGGTGCATTAATTAATTAATGCCTCATGATTAGGGTTAAGTCATGGTCCATTTAATACTTAACCAATTTGGGCTTGGTAGATTAATCTGGGTTAAGTCGTGAACTCATCGTTACACTTAACCAAGTTAATCCATGATTAGTAAAGGGGTTAAACCGTACTTAACCCACTAGAAAAATCCTAGCAATGGGGGTCCACTCCAGCAGTAATCCCTAGTTTGTATCATCATGACCCTAGGGACTAGGCTAGGGTGGGGGCACGATTACTGGGCTGGAGGTAAGCGACCAATAAACGACGGCAGGGTGGTACGCCGGTGTAGTTCCGGGCGGACTCTGGTCGTGCACATAGTCCGTAGCCGGAGAAAACATGCACGGGTACCAGTAGATCGAGACTGTGCACTCATGTTCATGGTGTCCAAGGGTTGACACCCTAGGGCTTGATACACCCGAAGGGTGGACCCGGCACAGTTCGACTACAATCATGTTTGGGCCGTATTGACACCAACACGTGACGAGTTAGGCTTAGGGAGCCGATCGACTAGACCGTTTGGTTGGACCTCGTGTTAGGGTCACTTCATGTTATTGGACCTCGTGTTAGGGTCACTTCATGTTATTGGACCTCGTGTTAGGGTCACTTCATGTTATTGGACCTCGTGTTAGGGTCACTTCATGTTATTGGACCTCGTGTTAGGGTCACTTCATGTCATTGGACCTTGCATTAGGGTCACTTCATGTTATTGGGCCAAAGCTTGGGCCAAGGGATCAATACTTGTTTATTCAAGTCATGTTAGTTTGCTAGTACACCTGTGGTGCAAAAACCTTAATCCTGATTATGCGATGACACCTTTATCTACCTTGTTAGTTAATCATCATGCTAGTATGTTGTTATCCTTATGTTCATCCCTGGTGCTCATGCCAGTTAACTTTACCAGTTTACATTGATTGTAGTAGGGCTTACTCAGTCTTTTTGACTGACCTGTTTTCTTTCGCCTCTTTTCTTCCGTTCCCCCCCCCCTAGGTTCTCAGGGTGGGAACGTTGGAGCTTAGCTTGGATTTCGGACTGCTTGCTTGTGGGATTTCAGCTCATGTACGGTTTCGACATGAAGCTAGCTATGGTTATCACTTATTTTGGGGATAGTACTTATGTATTTCATTTTCAGTAATGTTGTTTTTATCTAGACTTGTTTATTTGGAAAGTTGACATTATGATGTACTAGACTTGTTTTGAAATAGTTTAAAATCTTCCGCTGTTTTATCTATGTTATTTACTCTGTTTACATATATACATATGTTCTTGTTCTGTCTTGATATATCATTATGCATGTTTACCTGATTCAAACGCCCCTCCAAAGTCAGAGTGCTTGCAAGAGTCACCCTGGCGGAGGTGGGGTGTTACATGCGTAGTGTAGAACATACACAATATTAAGCATTAGTGTTATAACGCTTGTGCACAATTATGATTTATTTAATTATGTTGATGATGGCTGCTATGGATGTTTATAATGGTTATTGATGTTTTTTCGCACATATTATGACACATCAATTATGGTATCACATTGGTGATCGGCAAATCTCCTTCGTAATAAGAAGCAATATCATTATTGAAATTGAAGGTATATTAATAATTGGGAAAGACACATATGTATGAATTCATATATATTGATAAAGTTTCTTTAAACGAATAAATAAATACCGGAACGTTCTGGGATGACAGAGAGGATAGTGTCTAGGCTTGGGTTTGGAAATAAAGTTTCCTGCTCTCTCTGGCTGTCCCTAACTGATCCGACGAATGGGATGGTTAATTTGAAGTTATTTGAATTTAGAAATGAATTGGAATTTGATTTATTAAGTAAAAAATAAAAGTTGAATTTTTAACCCAAAATAATTTGGAAAGTCAATGTAAATTACTTTAAATGATTTTAAAATGTTTATATAAGTATATAATGGTTTTCTAAGGTATTTTGAAGTATTGAAGAATAATTTCTATTTCGGTCAAAATAGAGCTTGTCGCACAATGGCAAATTCGCCTATTTTAGTTACAAACTGTAAATGCTAAAACTTTTGCAATTCAAATTGGATTTCCATGAAATGAAAAACGTTTGATTTCCATCAACAAGAGCTTTCAAATGAGTGAAAACAGATTTTAATTTCGAGTTATAATTTTCAAGTTATGTTTAAAACTATTTTGGAAAAGGTTGTTATAAGAACAGTAGTCGCCATAACTATAAACAACCATTTGAAATGTTTTAAAATATGGAAAAATGTTGTAAAATCATTACAAATTATGAAAAGGTGTTTTGAATTGTAAAGTTTAAGTTTTGGCTGAGATAAACGATATTTTGATCAAAATAGTTACGATAACCGTTTCGTAACGCTTTTGTAACACTTTTGAAACGCTATCGTAACGCTTTCTTTGAAAACAATCTATTTTGAAGTTTTAACCCGTAAACTATTTTCCGAACTATAAGTAATGATTTGTGGAATGTTTTCAAAGGTTTATAAGTATTAGAAATATTTATATGGAATTTAAATTGATATTAATACGGGTTTTTAATTTTAAATAATTGGATATGGTTGGAGATAAATCTTCGGATGTTTGATATTAATTCGGTAGATGACGACTCTTACTATTTGAGGAATTTAAAAGGTAGCTCACCATTATTTCGCTTATAGTGTGAGTTGGATATCGAGATTAATATTAAGTATAAGTGGATGATATTTCTATCCAAATCTAATGTCAAAGAGTTGGATAAATCTTTTAATTAAGATATGGGATAAGTTGTATAGAAATAATCTTCAGATATTTGATATGAAATTCTTTGGTGTAAACATATACTATTTGAGGAATTTAGAAGATATTATTATTACATCGTTATTCCACTTATAGTATTCGTTGATTATAAGAACTAATATCGAATATAAGTAGATACAATTTCTATGTAACTTATGTTCATTATCGGTTGATTTGGGTTTTGTCGTGAATCATATCTTCGATAATATCATTCTTGAAACCCAATGAGATTGAGTTATGGAATTCATATCGTAAATTGGGATTTAATCAAATCTTTGATTTGAGAAAATAAAAAATAAAAAATCGGGAACCAAGTATAATCTTTTAGTTGAGATTAAAGAATTGAATGTTGAAAAATTGATTTAATTGGAAACTATGGTTGAAATATGGATTAAGGATTTTCAAAGGAAACTAGATTTTGGTATGAAGTTATCAACGGAAAATTAATTAAGGCTATAAGGCTAAATTATCTTTGATTTAAGGGACGTGTTTTAAAGAAGAAGGGTTAAAACATGGATTTTGTTAAAGATAATTTGAGAATGTGTTTAAAATCCAAGATGGAAGGAGATTGGTTGAAAGCCTGTGTGTTCTATAATTGTGTTTTTTAAATTGCGCTTATTATTAGGAAAGACCGGGATCAGATGTATGTCCGGAAACCATTCCAAGTAATAATACGATGTTATGGATCAATTCAATACTTGGAAAACGATGAATGAAGGCCTAGATTCTTTGAATTGTTTGGATTGATTGCTGATGTCTCGGTTGGGTAGGCCACCCGATATGAGGTTATAAGTGGCATGAGGTTTGAATATATTTGGAGATTTTCGAAATGGTATTTCGTTCAGACCTGGAACGGAATCGTATGGGTTGTGTGTATGACACTGTAATTGACTGCGTAGCACTGATCTTTATTAATATATATCTGCTTGGTGGCGGAGAATTTATTCTCTTGCTTAACACCCTTCTCTAAGACGTATGAGCTTAGAGGTTATATATTGATGGAAATCAGTGATGCATTGTGAATGGACAACGTAGCATACTTAAGTTATGTGGAGAAACATGGATGATCAAAGCATGGCTATTTAAGCGTAGCTTTGTGCATATCATGACCTCAGCAAGCCTCACACCCCGGTAAATGGCCAAAACAGGAAGAAATGCAGCAGGGTTATGGGGTGTTGTCTCCTTCTAGATAAAAGGTGTACTATGGTATGGAGCCCGGGTATTAACCTGTGTGGTAAAAGCATCTACTTTTGTGGTTGTTGTTGGCGTGCTCTCGGAAAGGTCGGTAACGACCGGGAGATGACATACTCAGGCGTACTCTAAGTTACTCAGTTAAGGGGTAACCCGGCCTTGTATTGGCATGAGGAGCATCATTGTTAATCCTCGGGCATCCCTCTAGAGGTGTTCAAAATTCGGTTCAGAAGGAAGTTCCTTTGCCTGGTCATTGTTGGAAACCCAATCTTCGCTACGAGCCTACACGATTTTAGTTGTATACCATACGTCAGTTTAGTATATGGTACCTATGCTGGCTAAGATTGATACATTTACTTTCGAAAGAATTTTTCACACTATATTATAGTATTAAAAGAGGATTTTCACGTATCAAGCATTTTTTACTATCATAAGGAGAAACCTCGCCCATGTGTGCATTTGCATTGTGTGTGTGCCGCGATACCTTATGGAAGTTTCATTTTTTAAAAGTCATAGCGAATTTCTATGCACGGGAATTCTTATGGAGTAAACCCGTTCCGCGTTAGCGGCGTGATTCGTTGAATTACCCAACTTTAAAATGAATCCTAAAAACAACTATTTTGAGTTATCACACCAGTCCCATGATTGACTTGGAGTTTATTGTTCCCACACCTAAACTCTGGGTGCCCACAATTTTGCATGGGCAATTAGTAGTTTAGTTTGCAGGTTTAGCTTTCAAGAGTTGGATTCAGGTTTGGAGATAGAGTTATATTTTGGATTTCCTTAGTCCGCGGAAGAGTTTATTTCCACTGAGCTTATGTTGTACTCTGATGTTCCTGGTAACTCTGATGGAATACTCTGTAATGAAATGAAAAGTTCTGTTATTTTTGTGAAAATATGTTAGTACCCATAACTATCCATCTTTATGAATGGTTTAAGTTGATTTAATTACCGGCAAGGACCGGGAAAAAAGGTGGGACGTTACAGGGAAGAACAATAGAGATTTTGAATAACAAGCCACAAGAATTCTGAATACAATTTACAAATGTAGACAGAGGAATTCTGAAAAGGAACAGGACAGTGGTTTAATCCGAATCAAGGATAGATAATAATTCAAATCTAAAACAATTCCAACTAATGTTTTATAAATCTGATCCCAATCTCTAAGAAATCTAAAAATGACTAAAAACTCACCTAAAGATTGCAAAACCAAAAAAGCCAGTAGGATAATCCTTCAAATCTACAAATAGGCTGTACTCTAGAATTTGTGCCTCGGCAATATTTTATTTTAGTTAAAAAGTGAAGTAGAGACTAGGAAAATGAAGAAGGAGAAGTGTGTGGGAAGGGGTGGAGTACAGATCAATTTATAGGCATAGAAGGAAAATCTAAGCCTTAGGATAATTAGGTTTTCAATCACAACACTTAAATCCACGTCAGCCAGAAGTCTCTATAACCAACTAGCATGTTCGGCTCATGCCTGACAGCGTTATCTGGTTCAATCCACTTGGGTACTGGGTCGGCCATATGTCGACCCAGCTGGGGTTGGATTGACCCAGTTACTCAACTAATTATTTATCTTATATTAAATTTCTGGTTTATAATTCAAAATTCAATCAATCATAATTTATTTGTTTCAAATCCGTTTTACGCAAACCAAAAGTCTATCCGAACCAGAAAATCGCGACGGACCCAACATTGCAACCCTTGTTGCCCAATTCTCCATTATTTACAAACTTATTTTTAAATTATTAATTAATTAATTACTATTTTGTTAAAATTTGGGTTGTTACATTCTCTCTTCCTTAAAGGTCGTCCTCGAAATCTCTAAAGTAGAAGAATGGTATAAATGTTCTCTAAATCCATCTACTCATCCATCATCCAGTGGAAACCGTTGTCCTTATTTTATCTAATGAAAATTTATGTTTTTATCCAATTAGTGCAGTGTAAATGACCTTAACTAATATGAAAGATTAGGCAGTCTATTGATACAGTCGACCTGCTCTTTATGCAAATATGTCGGTGCCATGCGTCCAAATGTATGCAAAACCCTAATGGTAGTAGTTAGTTCTATAGGCGTGCATCAAGCATCATCCATATGCAACAACCATATGACTACATCCATTATATTACAACCATATAAATACGTAAAATGAACACACATCCATAAGCATATGCAAGTGTTATACTCAGCCGATCATAGCGCTTAGTGTGTGTATATGCATCCACTTGCCCATTTGCAAACATCAAACATAACATGTTTCAACCATATCATATTCGCTAAGATCAAATTCAAAATAATTAAAGAGATAAAGACTATGAACTAGAGATGAAAAAGATCGAATTGTACCGTCAAACAGATAGGGACAAGAATTTCGCATTCTCTCTTCGGATTTCTAAGTAGCCTCACTATCATCATCTCCACACTGTACTTTGACTAATTTTACTTCCTTATTCCTCAATTGCTTGATCTCCCAATCCAAGATGTTTCGAGGTGCTTGTCCAATGGATGCTTCACGCTCGATCTCCACATCCTCCAATGCACTAGGCTTAACAACCACTATTGAATCATGCAAACACTTCCTCAAGTGTGATATGTAGAACACGTTATGAATGCATGTCAGTCTCTAGGGTAGTCAAACCCTATAAGCCATCTACCCTAACCTCTTTATGACTGAGAACGGTTCAACAAATCTTGGGGCCAACTTGCCCACAGAGCCAAACCTTCCCACGTTCCATAGCGGTGAAACTTTACTGAAGACCAAGTCTCTAACATATAATTCCAAATCGGACCTTCTTATATCTTCATAGGACTTATGCCTATCTTATTCTACCTTTATCCTATTTCTAATCAACTCAAATTTCTTCGGAGTTTCTATGATTATTTCTGGCCCTAGCGGTAATTTTTCTACTGATTTCCACCAACATGCCAGAGATTTACAAGGTTGCCCATATAAGGCCTCAAAAGGTGTCATTCCAGTGCTGGACTAAAAGCTATTATTGTAAGCAAATTCCATGAGCGGTAGATGATCTTCCCAAATCCGTCAAAAATATAAGATACACGTCCTTAGTAGATCTTCCAATACCCTAGTCTCTCTCTCCGTCTACCCATCCGTCTGAGGGTGATATGTAGTACTCAACCTGAGTTGCGTTCCCAGAGCTTCTTGTAGACTTTTCCAGAATTTTCCAATGAAAATGGAGTCTTTATTACTGATGATGCTAGAAGGAATACCATCTATCATGCGAACGTACAAAGAAGCAACCATGTCTCCGTACTTTAACTCTTAACCGGAAGGAAATGACCGCTCTTGGTCAATTGGTCCACTACAAGAAAAATGTTAGTGTTGCCCTTTTTTGACCTAGGCAATCCGTTCACAAAATCCATAGAAATACTTCCCCATTTCTACAAGGGTATATCCAAGTGCTGAAGTAGTCCACCAGGATTCTTTTGTTCTGCCATAACCCTTTGTCAAGCAATACATTTAGCTATAAATTCAACCATGCATGTTTACATGCCGAACCAATAGAAGAATCACCTCATATCGAGATACATCTTATCACCACCTGGATGGATAGTCATCCTGAGTGATGATCTTCTGCCAAAACCGCACGCATCAAATCATCTATGCCGGGAACACACAACCTGCCATCTCAACGAAGCTGTCCCTTACAATCCACTATATACCTAAGGAGGTGTCTAGAATCTTCTCCTCTAACCAATCTATCCAAAATATCCGAAAGTTCGGGTTCCTCTCTTTGTGTAACTCCAATCTGATATAATAAAGTAGGTTTTACATCCAAAGATGCCAACAATCTTGGTGTGAAGTCTTTAAACAGTCGAAAATTGAAGGTGGCTATATACTCCAAACTCTTCCACTCAACAAACAATGGACTCAATGTCGTTTTTATGTCTTCTCAATGCACCAACCACCATGTTCCCCTTACCTGGGGTATACGAAATCTCGAAATCATACGAGGCCAGGAATTCCATCCACCTCAAATTTAGATCCCTATGGGAGAATAAATACTTGAGTGACTTGTGATATGTAAGGAGCTCAAACCTTTCTCCTACCAGGTAGTGTCTCTAAGACTTATGTGCAAATACTATAGTGACTAACTCCAAATCATGAGTAGGGTAATTTATTTCATGAACTCTTAGTTGCCTACTATTGTAGCATACTACTCTACCCACTTGCATCAACCCTACACCTAGACCATCCCATAAACGTCGGTAAATACTGCAAACATCCTAGATCCATAGGGTAATGTCAAAACTGGTGCACTTGTAAAAGCATTCTTCGTCCTACGAAAAGCACCCTCACAATCTTTATTTCAAGAGAAAGCTAAATTCTTCTTAGTAAGTCGGGTTAATGGTGCTGAGATCCGTGTGAAGTCCTTAATGAACTTCCTGTATTAACCTGCTAAGCCAGGAAAACTCCTTACCTCAGTTGTGTTATTGGGGGTCCTCCAATCTTGCATTACTACTTGGCGGGGTCAACGGCCTACCCATCCTTAGAGAAAATATGCCTAAAGAAAAGCACCTCCTTCCTTCAAAAATGGCATTTGGAAAATTTTGCCTTCAACTGTTGAGCTCGAAGAGTACCGAGAACCTCTCCTAAGTGCAAAGCGTGCTGGATATCATCCACAAAAACCATGACGAACTTGTTCAGAATGTCTCTCAGGACCCTGCTTGTAAAATACACAAAATATGTTGGTGCATTGGCTAGCCCAAAATCCATAACAAACCACTCAAAGAAGCCATCAGGAGCCCAGAAAGTCATCTTATCAATGCTATCCTCTACTACACCCAACTGATGGAAACCAGTAGCCAAATCCATCTGAGAAAATACTGATGTGCCTACCAACTGATGAATAAATCGTCTATCCAAGGGAGTAGGAAACGATTCTTTTCCATGAGCTTATTTAATTCTCGATAATCTACACATAGACGGAGGGAGCCATCAGCCTTAGTGGAGAATACAATAGGTTCTCCCCATCAGAGATACTTCTCCTAATAAAACACTTCCCCAAAAGCTCACCTACTTGCTTATTCAGCTTTTTACGTTCCCTCAGAGCCATATGCCGAACTGGCAGTGCCACGGGTTTTGCGCTCTCACTAAGATAAATCTAGAAATTAATTTCTCGCCTAGATGAAATCCTCCACCTCCTTAAATACATCCGGGTACCCACAAATAACAGGTACATAACAGATATCAATATACCAAACTAGGGAGTATTGAAAACTCAACATGACTAACCCTCGTGTGTCGCAAGAAATTTCTAGGGTCCAATCACTATAAGTTATCAAACGAATGACCCTTCTCTAGCAGTCAAGTAAAACCCCATACATGGTCAACCAATCCATCCCTAAAATCATCCCATACCCTGCAAATCCCAAAACATAGGCATCACAATCAAATTCTACGCGTAGAATAGAAATTCTCAAACTCCTGCAAATCATAGATAAGTGTGACAAACTATCTATAAGGTTTGGAACTATTATGGGACCGATAACAAGTGAGATTTCTAAGTGCAAACAGTCAACCAAAGAACTGGAAATAAACGAATGTGAATCTCCCGAATAAAAAAGAGTATGAACAGGAAAATTAGAGATAGAGATCAAACCTTCCACAGAGACTTTCCTTCCCCTATCAAGGCCACTACTGGTTGGTGCTGCTTCTAATACATGTACATGAGCTGACGCTGCTACTGTACTAGCACTTTGTCTAGGACATTCCCTACTCAGATGTCCTGCCTTCCCACAATTATAAAACTATCCTATAAACTTCCTACAGTCCTTGATGAGATACCCTGACACCCAGCAACCATGACACTTGATCTCAGCCTCGATTGGTCCTTTTTGCAGATTTTCACCCAGCTTCTTCTTCTCTTTCTTAATCCAAAACTTCTTCTTAGGACTAGAGAGCTTAGGAGCCTCATTCTTTTCTTCCTTGACTTATTCTTTTTTACCCTCATGCATCAAAGACATTTCAGTCAAAGCCTATGTCACTTCCATATGAATGTGAGTCATAAATAAGCTTTGGAGAGGCTGATTCAACGTTCTCACAAATTGAACAGCCTACTTGTGAGAAGTATTTTCCAAGCCCATGCCAAACCTTGATAATTCGTTAAACTGATTGATATATTTCTTTATTGACATATCTACTTGCTTCAGATTTAAAAACCATTCCAACTGCATTTCCTCCTCTACAGATGACGGAAACTTCCTTTCAAACCTATTTCTAAATTCGGCTCAACTTACATTCCTTCCTTCAGCCTCTACAGTTTCCCACCAAAACGAAGCCTCCTCCTTAAGTTACCAAGCTGTAAGTCGAACTCTTATTCCATCTTCAAGTTCCAACAACTCAAAAACCCTCTTGGTCTCTCTAATGCAGGTGCATGCCTCTATGTACGCCTTGGTACCCAAAAAGTCTTGCCGACCAAACTAGAGAAGTCCTTACAAAGTTTAAAGAAATTCGCAACTGTAGTGGGTTAGGAGGAACAACTATAGTGGGTGCTGGAACCTACGCACATCCTTATCCCTCAACATGTGTCATAGCTTCTAAATATCTACAAAACAAACCAGGAATAGGAATGCCCTTAGGAAGATTATGGGTTCTCGACATGCTGCATAAAAGATAAAAATATAAATCGGGAATTCAGACGGATCAAAGGAATGTTGTAACTTTGACTAGAGGAGATATAATTTAATTTCGAAAATAACTTTTGGCCTTTGAAAAATAGTTTTTATTTCAAAATGTTTTATTTAAAATTAAAAAATTGTGATCTTGAAAACCTTAAGCTCGGATACCAATTGTAACACCACGCACCCCTTAACTCTATCATAATACAGAATCTCGTTAAGCAATGCATAACATTGTAGGTATAATGACAATAAACATCACATGGCTAAGATTTCACAAGACATAAAAGAATAAATTCATAACGGAAAAGAGACAAACAATTTATAGTAAAATGACAAAATCATTAACCATTCTCAATTATTTCAAATAAACTAAAGCGTCATAAAAGTACTATATCTTAATTTCAGCGCAAAAGAAATATCAAATTACAAAACAAAAGTATACCCAAATAGCCAAAAGAAAATACAAGCACACCATGAAAAGAAAATAAGACGAATAATACATCTCCAAAAGAATATTCCAAGAGAAGTGAAAGGAGCAATCCGAGCTAATCCCTTCCTCCCTGAGAGCCTAGGGGGGAAAAAAGGAAAGAAGAAAAGGAGAAAATGGATCAGACAAATAGTTTGGTGAGTTGTAATTTCCAACACAACTTATAAGAGGAAAAAAAAACAATAGCCTAGTATAAAATAAGGGAATAAGTGTATATGTGCAACAGTGTAACACCCCGTAATTTTGTTAACATTAAAGTGGATAAATTAAATAATAATTAATTTAATATTCAGAATTAAGGAAAACAGATTGTGTCATTGCGTCCGTCTCGAAATTCTGATCAAGATAGACATTTGGTTTGCGTAAAACGGACAAGTTAGGAGGGTTTCAAGTTTGTATACACGCAAAAAGAATATATATATATATATACACATATGAGTCATATAGGAGTCAAATATGAGTCAGCATCTTATACAAAACAGTTTGAATTTGAAAAAGAAAAAGAGGTGGTAGATTTCCCGCTCTAGGGAGTCGACCCCCCTAGAGGGGTGTCAACACCGGTAGGGTCGACCCCCCTTAAGGGGTGTCGACACCAGGGTTTCCCTACCCACAGGGGTGTCAACACCCCTAGGGCAGATGTGGCATAGTCAGTTTGGAGGCTGGCAGCTATAAATAAAGGTCCGTTTTTCATGTTTTCTGTCCTGGAATGCAATGGACGCCAAATTCTGTTAGTGACTGGACTAAACCTAATTATATTCATCTTCTACAAATCGAATTCTAAGATTCAAGCATAGATTCAACACCTACAACTTCTCTTCTATCATATTAACAATCCAAACACTGTGAGTTGGTTACTTTTAGGTTTAAATGAATAAAAGTAATTTGTGAAAGACTGTGATTTGGATATGTTGTAAATTATGAATCTATACTGTTGTTGGATCCTAATCTATGTCATGACAGATCTACTTTTTTAGGTCTAATTCAATTGTGGTTAATCTATTACGTCACCTTTGTGGATCTTGGTTTATATGTGTATTGTGGTTAATGTAAATTTGTCATTTTGGACAGTTAAAACCTTGTTTAGATCTAATCCTTTATGTATATCATCTTTTACCTGTCATATTGTGGCCAACCTAGATATGTCATTATTTGGACATAAAAATATTTTTTTAGACCTAAAGATGCTTGTTATGTCATCCTAATTATGCCAGATCTATTTTTATGTCCACCTTATTATTATGCCAAAACGTGTCTATGCGAGTATATATGTTCATGTCGTCTTTGTTAGAATGATCACTATTGTCATTTTTCCCTTCACTTTTCCCTTTTTACTGTATATGCCTAGGCTTCTAGCCTAGGTATGCCGCCAAATATATGCGAATGCATTAGCTAGGGGACGGGGGAAAATATTAGATTAGGCATAACTTGATATGAACTTGGACATATAATCCATTATGAGTATAATTGGACATTTTGGCATAATTGGAAATTTGAATGTTAATTTGGTTATTAATTGGAGTAATGAATATGAATAAATTTGGCATAAAATCAATTATTGACATAATTGGGAAAAAGGGGCATAAAACCTATAATTGACATTGGTATAATTAATAATAAATGCCTAGGATTACAATTAGAAATTTTACTGGCACTTATGACACGAGGTTAGGTTGCATTAGTGGTGGAAGTCTGCCCGAACCCGACCGGCATATCCAGCAGCCACTAATGTTGAACCTAATGTGAGAGGTCTAAGTGCGCAAAAATGAATCGGGCTATGACACAAGGTTAGGCCCAACTTGTGGAAGAAGTCTACCCGGACCTGACCGACATATCCAGCATCCACAAGTTGTAGGCCTAATGTGGGAGGTCTAGCCTATTATGAACCATAAATGAACATGGTAATGAATAGACTACTTAACCTAATTTAATCCATAGGGATTGTATGATTATGAACTTAAGTTAGGGTTAAGTAAAATTGGTTGGACAATGGGTGGGTTAAGTAAATCTAAGGGGGTGGGTAGTATTACATATAGGCCCACGAACTTAACCCAATAAGGTTATGTAATTAAAGACACCTAGTGGTATACGTAACCGGTGGAAAATATAAAAGTTATGTAATTAAAGACACCTTTTAGGGTTAGTATAACTAGTGGAAATGAATAGGGCTATGTATTTAAAGATACGTAGTGGTATACATAGTCAGTAAAAACCTAGTGGGGGACAAAAGCAAAGGGGAGAGCTTGTATCATATTGTGTGGGATGCATTTCAGTCAGTAACCCGTTGTAGGTATCAAACAAAGTACTCCGTACTAGGCGGAGAGGGGGCACGCTTACTGACTGATTATAAGAGATCCAAACGTGGAGGGCTGTGTGGGCGGCGCAAACCGACCG
The DNA here is from genome assembly GCA_030737875.1 of Allium sativum. Classification (NCBI taxonomy): domain Eukaryota; kingdom Viridiplantae; phylum Streptophyta; class Magnoliopsida; order Asparagales; family Amaryllidaceae; genus Allium; species Allium sativum. The sequence continues at coordinate 386,259,152 of CM060915.1, forward strand.
GGCCATGTGCGTGCATGAGCCGAGCAGAGGGTGATAAGACGATTGTGACACCTGTAGATATGGGGCTATGCATATCAGTGAGGTGTTGCCACTTTAGGACGTGATACATCCTACCGTGGGGTCGACACAGAGTATGTATGGAGTAGGGAGCCGATCGATTAGGGTAGTAGTTAGGGTATATTTGGATGTATTCCTAAGTCTACCACCTTGAAGTGTAAGGGGTCACCTCATTCTAGTTATACTAGTAATAGTGCAGAGTAATCATTAGGAAAGCATGTACACCTTATCTTGTCTACCTTATCACACTTGCCATTTATGTAGTGATCTCTCTTATCCACTTTATATGCCTGTCATGCTACTTTTATTTATTTACTTGCTAAAAGTCACTAGACTCACCAGACTTTATGTCTGACCCTTTTTTTTCCTTCTTTCTTCTATTCCCCCCCCCCCCCCCAAGGTTCTCAGGGAGGAAACACTCAGGCTTGACCGTGATTCTGCTTACTTTTGCTAGAGCTGCTGATATATATGGCTCAAGCTCCTATCCTTGTTGCTATGGCTATATTTTGTTCCTGGAGAATTTTACTTCTTTTAAGTACTTTGATATTTTTGAAGTACAAGAAAGTAACTTTTATGTTGTAATGGGCTTTTATGTTTTAGACATGTGATGATTTTGGACCACGGTAACTTATGATAAATAAAATTTTTATTTTGCTGTTGTTCTATATATCTATCTTGTAATATTATGTGTCTGTTTACCTATAATGCTTCACGAAACTTAATGCATTCCCTTTGTGAGTGACATTGACGGACGTGGGTGTCACAAACAAGATAAAGTAGGGGTAAAATAAACAATGCTATATCAAGATATTCGATAATGATGTTGACTATTTTGCACTTCTACGCTAGAACAAATTAGGAATAATCCCTAATACTACACAAACGATCGATTGCGTCGAATCAGGATAACCTATGCCCACTATGGATTTGGGTTTATCAGGTTCTATCTTACAGTGCTTTGACATAACCATCTCCACATATGTAAAACTATCTTATGTCCCCAAATTGAGGCAGTACACGCACAGTAACTCACTGGAACGACACTCACACCCTCTTAATTGGACCATCTTACATCCACAACGTAACATAGTGCAAGACCTTACCTCAAGTGAGGTCGAAATGATAACTAGAATATGCTACATGGAATGGATTCTAAACAACTTGGCTCAAATCCCCCAACCCTTAATTTGACCCATAAAACAATTCTATTTTCTTAAGCTCGACAATAAGGAGTATGAACTCAAATTTTATCTTTATTATGTTTATATCCAAAAAGCTCGACATTAAGGAGTGATGAGCATTAAAACCTGACAACGAGGAGTACTTGGTTCCTACTACAAATTAACATATTTATAGCTCGACAACAAGGAATACTGAGCTCTAAAACCCGACAACGAGGAGTACTGGGTTCCCACTACAAATTAACATGTTTATAGCCTGACAAAAAGGATTACTAAGCTTTAAAACCCGACAACGAGGAGTACTGGGTTAACATGTTTACAAATAAGCACGCTTACATTCTAATTCTCGTAATTATGTCATTCTTCTCAACTACAGTCAATTCTATTTAATATGCACTTATTCAGTTCAGTTTCCTTTATTTCAATTATTATTCCCAATTTTCTGTTTTTGAACACATCCAGGTTTTAGACTTAATTTTGATTATTTCAATCTCATGTATTTAATTCACAATCCAAATGTAAGTCAAAGAAAAAGGGAAGATAAGATAATCAAACGCAAACATAAGGCTTATAGGTTCATGCCTGTTTCAACGTATTCATATGCTCTTTTTAGGCATTTGCTTAGCGCAATTATAAAAATAAAAAGGAAAAGAAAAGGGCGGAGAAGAAAAGAGATTTTGAATAACCAGCCACAAGAATTCTGAATATAACTTACAACTATAGATAGAGGAATTTAGAAAGGAAATAGGGAAAATGTATAATCTGAATCAAGAATAGAGAATAATTCAAATCGAAAACAATTCCAACTACTATTTTATAGTTTTGATCCCAATCTCAAAAGAAATCTAAAAATTACTAAAGACTCACCTAAAGATTACAAATCCAAAAAGGCCCTAGTAAAATGATCCTACAAATCTACAAATTGACAGTACTCCAGAATTTGCGCTCCGACAATATTTTATTTAGAGACAAAGTGAAGTAGAGGCTGTGAAAATGAAGAAGGAGAAGTGTGTGGGAAAGGAATGGAGTACAGGTCAATTTATAAGCGTGGAAGTAAACCAAAGCCTTAGGATTACTAGGTTTTCAATCATAATGCTTAAATCCACTTCATCCAGGAGTCTCCAGAACCAACCAACATGTTCGACTCGTGTCAGGGAAGAAATCATGCCTGGCAGCATTATCCGGGTCGACCCACCCCCTAGGTGGGTCGACACTGGGGTCGACCCACGGGTTGACCACATGGTCGACTCCGCTGGGGCTAAGTCGCCCTAGTTACTCCGTTAATTTAGCTTGCATTAAATTTTTGGTTTAAAATTCGAACTTCAGCTAATCATAATTTATTCATTTTAAGCCCATTTTACGTAAACCAAAGTCTATCCGAACAAGAAAATCGTGATAGACCCAATGACGCAACCCCGTTGACCAATTTCTGAATATATCTCAACTTATTCTTAAGTTAATAATCTAATTAATTATTGTTTTGCTAAAATTTGGGTTGTTACAGTATGAGGTCATATTTATAGTTGACATCTTGTATATGGGCCGTTAGATTCAGTAGATTTAATCTAAGAAGTTCATTTGATAAAAAATATAAATAAGTCCTCCCTTAAAAACACCTTCACTGGGCACCCTATGTGGGCGGTCGATCGCTTCTATAGGAGAGTGGTCGACCCCAACGATCGACACCCCTCCTTAAAGAGTGGTCGACCCCTTTTCGGAGTCGAGCTCAGAAGATTATTTCTTCTGTACATTACTTTTTCATTAATTATTGAACTGATTTTATTGATTGCTTACCTTATATTGATTATTGTTGTCCCCATTGTATATAAATTTATACACACACAATTGAATTCATGTGGAATGTTATTTTTCTTGCTAATCCAAAAATATATTCCAGATTTGCATATTTATTTATTTGAAATTTAAACCTTATATGTTAATATATACACACAACTTGTTTTATTATTATCTTTTCCATACGGACTTCGTTTTCGATAAATAAAAATATGAAAACGGATCAAAATCTCGCCATGAACGCTACTATACTCTCATGGCCTGATTCCTAATTATCCAAATTTCTGTTTTTAGCCCATTAGCTTATTATTGTTTATTTTAAATTTAATTACATTTTGTCCAATTTATGTTTATTTTACGGGGTGTTACATTACCATCAAGCAAACAAGTGTCATGTGATGCATATGTGTATTCTGTATGCCCTATTGTCCCCTCAGTGGACCTTTTTTGGCACTTTGCTAGATGGATGATCTCTCTGATGCTCATCAATATAGCTACATCCTCAGAGATTACTAAAATTCTACCTACATTGATAATCTCGCAATCGAACATTTTGGTTTTAAGTGAAATGTCGTTGAGTCCTTTGAACAATTTCTCAACACAATGTAATTGTGATACCCTATCCTGCGACCCATGTTAACCAAGAGCATTAACAAGTCATGTCGTCTGCTAATACGAAGAATAAGGCTGGTCAGGTGTGACCATCCTAAAATTTTACATTAAATGAATATCGAACACGTCGATTGGGTGTATATATTTGTCTTTCTTACCTTTAATGGATTGACATACTCAATTCATCTAATATAAAACTATGGTGGCTAAGGATCTTATTTAGAATAAAATACAACGTCAACACAAATAACATATCATAGAACATAATACATATAAGTACAACATATACATATATGCTACGAACTTAGTTAGTTCTTAGGAACCATAAACAAATACAACAAGTCTCAATACATGAATATATAACAAACAAAAATGCACAAATACATAACATGGATATTAGCTATAAGATAGATGATCCAATAGCAAATCAGATAAACATGAATCTACAATAAGTTATAAACTTAAAACAACTCGGTCTAATCCAAGTACAAATTACATAGTTCATTCTAGCTTAAACGTATCAGTAAACCATAATAGATAAAGTATGATGTCATAAGAGATCACTCTTCTCGAGTAGAGAAAGATTAGATTCAACTTGATTCAACACAAAATTCATGTGGTAGGAATAACTAAACATCATACAAGGGTCTTGTGATAATATCATTAACAACATGTAAAGGGTTTAAGAAAAAAGGGCTAAGCATGTGTACATTTAAAACCCCAACTCAAAGAAGCAACATGATCAACAAAACATCAATGAATGGAAAACATGTGAGTTCTCCAAAACATCATAATGTAATCATTATTAGTATAGAAGCATCATGGTAGCTCTAAGTCTACATAACAGAATCAACATTAAAAACAATAATAGTATCATAAATTGGATCCAAAACAACAAATAGAGATAGAATCATCAACAACATCAAATGGTGGATCTAAATCAACAAATAGGAACAAATCAGTAATAGCAACAAAGATGGATCCAAAACAACAAATTGCAACAAAAGTGGATCCAAACAACAAATAACACATGCATCTAATATATAATACCCCCCGAGCTTTGCCAAGTGCTATACACATATTCAGGTACCCATCACAACAACCTCCCGACTGAGTGTAACTTAACCCTCCAACCCAGCCAAGTGAATACGTATATATATACACTTCTCCCGAGCCTAGCTCCCCTCCTAGAGCAAGTGCCAAAAATAATAAATAACAATCATGTGTCACAGACTACCAAAATGTAACTCGAAAAGTGAAAACAATATGATAGATACTCAATGTTTCACTAATCGATTTACTACTAGCCAGCCTATGCTACACACTCAATTAACGAGTCTGGAAGTGTCGACACCAAAAAGTGGCATAACACTCGAAACTAGATAATATAGAGAAATAAATGAAGAAACAAAAATGAGAATAAATTCAATCACACACAAATTTATAGTGGTTCAGCATTAACAATCCCACGTCCACTTTACAATCTCTTGATTATAAATTAATTTTGAGTACAAATGATGATTTTAATGGCTAATCCCAAGTACAATGTTGTAATAATACTAAAACATCAAGAGAATCGACTAGGACACATAGCATCCATCCTGGGACTATAGGAATGGATGAAGGAGCTTTCTTCTCATGTGAAAAGGCCCGGCCCAGCTAGATATGGTCATGTGGTAGCAGATCTGGAATTCTAAGAGTAGAATAAACAGTTCAATCGAGGCAAAACCGATCAAAGTGAAGATATTCGGTACAGGAACGGGCCCGACTTGATTTAGTCAAATCGGGAGATGTTCGACCTGAATCTTCATGGATATCTGGCTCTTTGTTTGAGTGCATAGCTTTTGGTTCGGGTCAACATAGGCGTTTGTCGACCTGAATATGTTCCGAGCCGAGACTTATAGGCGCTTGGTGCTCGTCTTTTATTGTGGTGGCTTGGGTCGATATGCATCTTAATCGACCAAGAAGTCTTCTATCCTGGATTTGTGGTAGCAGGCCTTCATGTTTAAGTGTGTAATATTCCGTCGAACTGGACCCTAGTCAAGTCGGATGTTGATTGAATCGGCATTATGGTCTCTTGACAATGGTTCTTCTCGAATCTCTGGTATGTTTTCAATCTTAATGGCCTTGCCAAAAGGCTGGTAATGCTTTGCCCCCCCCCCCCCTAAAGTACGTCGCATCGTTAGTGAGTTTCCCACTTCAAAATAATACGAAGGGATACTTCTATTTTACTATATAAGGCTGGCCCACTTTACATTATTTTAATTAACTTTCTCACTTTACTTTTGACTGTGCTTTCCGAGTCAAACTCGATACAAGAACTCGTGATTCAAACTAAAAACCGTGAATCCCTATCCAAAATCAAAATTAAGTAGGTTTCAATCTATTTGATTCATGTTTTTGCTGTAACTCCATATGGTATTTCCACAAATCAGATCTTTTCTCTTTCTTTCTTGATTTAAACCAAATATGATTTGATCCATGGTCGGAACTTGTCATTCATGGGGATCGCCTCAGATGCACCGTGACGAGGTGATGGAGCTGATGAAAAATCATGAAGGACCATTGGTGAGCTCGGGTTACGGAATCAAATTTGGGATCTTGGATCTGAGGTATTGGGGAAGACAAAGCATTGCGCTATTCGAGGAAAGAGGAGAAAGGAGTGGAGGATGGGTCAGTTGGTGTTATTTGAGCCAAAGATCTTTGAACTGAAGATGGAGGGGACTTCTGGTTGATGAAGGCAGTGGTCGACCCGGAGGAATGAAGTACTAGTGAAATATAGTGGGTGGTACAATTTGGAGTATGAAGCATCTTTCAGATCGATGAAGAGGCAATAGTCGAGCCGAGGGGATAAGGAGGTGAGGAAACGGAGTTGAGCACCGAATTGATGAAACTTTGGCTAGTCGAGCCTACGAACTTCAACCTGGGGTCATCTGACCTGATCCTTAAGACCAAATATATATACCTTTATATATATACACACACAAATAATCAAGGAATACCAATCACTACATACTTGGACAATTAGGATAGTGCCTTATACATATAAGCTTATGACTACACATGAACTGAACTTATACGGATTTAAACATATTATTGCTTTTAGTATTTCTGTTTCTATGATCATCTCTGTACACTCCCACTGCATGCATTTGCACTTATACACACACTGGAGGGTGAAATTTTTAATTCTCTAATCAATAATCTTTCTTGAATAGCATAACCAACCATGACCGGAAAATACGAAACAAAAGGATCTGGAGCCGGCAGGATAAAGGATCTCCCTCCAAATCTAGATACAGAAACAAATTCTTCTACGGATTCATATCTTGACCCCGGATTCGAAATCCAGCTTCAAGGAGGCAAATGCATTGTCTTCTAGATAAGAAGAAGCCGTGGGGGCAATAGTGATTGAAGAGGGAGCTCCCGATTTGCTTCCATGTGCTATAACTTAGGTTAATCCTATAGATTCCTAGCCTTACACCATGAATGAAGGAAAACATAGAAGATTAATTCTAAAACATTAAATCCCCTGGGGAGAGTTCCAGATTCCCAGAGAAAGAGAGGGCCCTTACAAACTGCCTGAGGGTTTCATGGCAATAAATCAGTAGATGTGCACTGTCGGGATCATTCCTCCTTTTCATCCTTTCATCGTCGAATTTCTTAGATGCATGAGATTGACATTGATCTAGCTTCATCCTATCGTTTACGCCAACTTGATATTGTTATACCTCTTGTACATGGAGTATCTTCATCTGGTCCTAACCTTTGATGATATAGTTTTCTTCTTTAACCTAAAACATAAGGAGGACCCAACTCCTTCATTCCTTTTTTTTAGACTGCTCGTGAAAGGAAGATCATCGAGGATGTACCAAGCAAGATAGGAGATATCAAACATGACTGGTTCTATATTCCTCAATGGCTAGTGTGTGCCCGTAGATGGCTCAAATGCAGTAAGCGTCGAACCTCAACTTACTATTGTACTGATTGTACGAAAAGGTTTCTGATATATGTTACTTCATACAGGTAGCAACTGCGCCAAACCCATCGGCCAACAATACCAAGAGCATATGGATATTCTATCAAGCATCCCAAAGAAAGACCAAAGGCTCAAAAATGCCTTACAGACGCACTTCTTCGTCGACACCACCTTCTCGATACTAACATGATGCTGGGATCTAGCTAGGGTCAAATCCTACCAATTACTATATCTCCAATAATTGTGAGCCCAATTGAGGAGCCTTCTGCCATGGCTACAAATTTTCCCCCAGTAGGGGCAAGCAAGATAACCCTCAATTGGAGGGCTTGTAGTTGTCGTGACCTGCTCCAACCAAGTTGAAGAAGGCGCTAAAAGAAAAGGGAGAATTATTAAGGAAGCAGATCTAACTAGATCCAATCAGGATTAAGAAGAAGAGACGACGGAGAAGTCGCCCGAAAGGACTATCGAGGAGAGGCATATGGCTTATTCTCCATATATTCTCAATTGTTCTTCACCACACTCGAAAGAGAAAATATTACAACCACGGTTGGAAAAGTTACGTCTATTAGCAAGGCACTAACTATTGGTTTGTCAAGGGGGATATACTAGGACACACACGACACTGACTCTGCATGTCAAAATACTTGTCCATGGCATTAATTCCCAGCTCTAATATTGTCTTATCTTAATTTGCAGGAACCATGTATCATCGAGGGTACGATACCAGAAAACTTCACAACAGCCTCTATAAGTCTTGTCTGATCCAGAGCGTGAGTACAAAGTTGATAGTGACAAAGAGAATTAGGAGAGGAAATTAGCAGTCATCAGCAGAAGTATCGTCCGCTCTTTCGTTCTCGTTCTCCGGTCTTCTCTAATACTGATAAAAACAAGAGCTACCATAGTCCCCGCGAGGGGGATAAATCAGTTTTCAACGCCACTCTACCTCCAAAAGTGTCCCTGCCTCAGGACAAGTCTCAAAAGAAACACTCGGATCCCAAAGATAAGACTAAGGAGAATGATAGTACGATGGTTGTTCCAAGCAAGCATAAGTCTACTAGACATCTACGTCGAAACCCATCGTCTTCGATGCTTCTACTACATAAAGGATAAAGATTTTGAAAGTGCAGTTTCCTCTTAACCATTTAGGGCATTTGCACTTCATCCCTATACTCCATCCAATTCCCAAACAATGGACCGGTAATGTCAAAAAGGAGATAGACCTCATCAACGGACAGTACAAAAAAATATGTAAGTAAGCTCGAAAGTTGTCTGAAATCATCTGGGACCTCTAATTAGACTTAGACAATCAGAAGAAGATTTGGTATTGCAATAAGCACGCCTTGAACTCCATCGAGAAAGAATTTACTGATGCCACAGCCAAATTGAAAGTGGCTTAAGCGGATGCCAAAAAGTATAAGAAAATGCATGACGAGATGCATCATCACTTCCGCACTTAACTTGGCATCACCAGTAAAGAAATAAATGCTCTTAAGAAGGAGTACAAGAATGTCACGTTTGAGAATAACAACCTAAGGTTCACTTGTACTCATGCACAGTGTGAGAAAACTTCGCTTGAGAAGGAGAATGCCGATATGAAGGCCAAGATGGCCGAAGATGAGGAAAGGGAAATAAAGTATGAGGAAAATGCTAATACTGCCTTAAAGTCTGCCTTAACTCCAGAGCATAATAAAATGTGGAGAAAGCTGTAACGGCCCGTATTCTACACATCATAGGATTGTAGAATATTTATTTCTTTCCCGTGTGAAGTCGTATGGTCATGTAACTTTGGGAAACATCCATGAGAGTCATTTCCCATGTTCATGATTTTTGTTGATTTTTGAATGACCATTTTGCCCCTAGTCGGTACTGTTTTGGCCATAACTTTTGATTGGAAAGGAATTTTGACCTGAAACCACTTCCATTTGATTCGTTTGATGGTTTCTCTTTCCGTAGTGTGGTCATAATAGTCAAACGGACTTACCGTTTGGGAGACATGGCTGAAACAAGGTTTGGAGGGTGAAAAACTGCTTAACCGGGCCAAATCGGGTGATTAGTGAGTAGGCCCATAACTCATTTCGGGATTAGGGTTATGGGAGGGCTGAAATGAGATGGAGAATCATTCCATTTCAGTTTTCTAGCCTCCACTTATCACCAAGGATCCCTAAAAATGGCCTCCAACCTCTAAATCACCTCCAAATCATCTTTTGGTTAAGGATTTGGCCTAGCAACCCCTAATCAAGGAAGATCTTCACCAAAGCAATAAAGGAGCTGCTGTTTGGCATTGAGATTTGCATCAAATCAGAGAATTATTTCGGATCTTAGTTTATTTTGTGGCTAAGGTGAGTGATTTGCATAGTTTTGCACTAATTATGGCTAATTAGGGGTGATTAGTGTTAATTAGCGAATTTAAACATGATAAAATTCTGGAAAAATGTTTATAAAATTCGGAATGATATTTTAGACCTCTGTTAGAAATTTGGTTCCATTTGGTTAAGTTTTGCTAATCATATCATTGGTTTCACCTAAACATGCTTAGGGGGAAAATATGGGATTTTGGGTATGTTTGATTCATTTTGACCTACCATGTTGATGTTTTGATGTTTGTGGTTGATTATGCATGTTGCTATGACCGTATGAAATGCTATGTGACTGTTTAGAATAGTTGGAATGGTCGAAAACGCCGTCGAGGGGCGTAAACAGCTCGCTGGACAAGGTGCAGGGGTTCGGATCACATAGGGGGTTGAGGGACGATCGGATCGCCCTATGGGATCATGGGACATCACCACGAGTCGAGTCATCTCCTCCAAACCGAACCATCTGCGCAAGGCCCACGAGACGAATCGATGCAGCGTCGTGCCCAAATTGAAGTACTCCGACCCGGATCGCCAATGAGCATTACGACCCGATCCGATCGTGCTTCATATCACGATCCGACTAGAGGAAGGCAGCATCCATGATCCGATGCACAACGAGACGATGGAGGAGCGCGATCCGATCCGTATGGGGTATTCACGATCCGACCAGAAGTGGAGACCCGATTCGATGGAGACTGCATTCACGAGACGATGGGAAGTGCGACCTGATCACCTGGAGGACCACGACCCGATCCGACGTAGGAGGCGCGACCCGATCCAATGAAGAATGCTGAAGGCGACCCGATCCGATCCAATCTGGTGATGACCAATAACCCGAGATGCAAAGGTAGTCCAAATGGAAGTTAGAGCTCAGGATCCCGGAACCAGTAAGGAACCAATGAGTTCACTTCATGGTTGGACTTTGCTGCGGGACGTGTGCTAAGGAGTTGTCGACGTTCATAACTTCGATTCACCACTAAGAATGAATGATGGGCTACTTATCAGTGCAGTAGGGTCATTATGACCTGAGGGGCAAAGTGATGGTAGCAAGACTACGTTATCAGTGCAGTAGGGTCATTATGACCTGAGGGGCAAGGTGATGCGTAGTAAGACTATGAGCCAGCGCAGATGGGGTGAATAACTCCATGGGGCAAGTGGACATAGTAAGGATTAGTAAGGCTATGAGCTAGTGCAGTGGGGTTTTTGTGACTCCATGGGGCAAAGTGGACATAGCAAGTGAAAGTGGCTACGTTATCAGTGCAGTGAAGCCATTTATGACTTCATGGGGCAAATTGATCGTAGCAAGGTATGTTGGGTGATCGAAGTGGTGAATGTCGTATGCTTTACGCATTGAGTGAGAGATGTGAGGATGGATGCTATGTTTGATTGTTTGCCATCATTATGACATGCACATCTCCCCCAGCTCCGTATCCTTATATTGATTGATATGATACCTTAGAGTGTTGTACAGTATGTAGTGCTAACTCTTTGGTTGCAGGTTCAGGTTCAGGTATGTTTTAGTCTACCTGTTATTGTTCACTTTAGATGCTTATCGCTCATACCAGGCTTTATGTCTGACCCAGAGTTTTATGTCTCCTCTTATTACTCTGGGTGCTCACACGAGCAGACTAGAGACAGGTTAGCTGGTGGTGCGCGAGTAGCTGATTCGGAGGCGGGCAGGAGGCTTCCACGTATGATATATATATGCACATTCTCCCTGTGTCGTTTGTGGTCACTACTTGGGCATTAGTAGTGTACCTCATTTACCTTACTTTTGCTTTGAGACAGTTTGAAAGTTGTAATAAGCTGTACTTTTGGATTTCCGCTGCTATGATGTTTAGTTCTGATTTTCAGCTTATGCACTGTCTCTCCTGTTTTATGTCAAGTATATTATTATTATATTTTGTCCTATGCGCTGTGAGACATTCTACAGGTTCCTTGTATGTTCATTTCCTTCTTCCTTTTCCTTCTGGCGACCCGTTCCGTGCTAACTGGATATGTGTACAGCGCACCTTTGGAGTAAATGTCGGTTGGTGCGGGGCGGGCCGTCACACTTGGTATCAGAGCTCTAGGTTGCATAGTTAACCTAGGGAAAGACACTAGGGAGAGTTAGTACGTATATGAGAGCGCGTATTTGTGATTACTTTGGTTTTCAAAAGCTATGTATATATATACTATAAGTAGTATAAGAATGAAGTTGCACTGCACTAGTACCACTATGGGGTCGTTGATCGTTTTCCTTTTTTAGATTGACGATGAGCCGACATGTTAGAGGTACCGGTAGAGGGGCCAATAATGGGAATGTCGCTGACATGAGGGCGATGTTTACCAACCTCATGAGAGACATGCTTAGAGAAGTGCAAGGGGCAGTTCCCAATCCCGGAGCTGGTGATGGCCCAGTAGTGCAGGCGCCTAGGGCCGATTTCGCCAAGTTGTGCAAGGATTACACTAATCTTGGTGGGAAGCCGTTCCACGGAACGGAGTCGGCCACAGATGTTCAAGATTGGATGGATGGCTGCGATCGAATCTTCGATGACTTGGGTCTTGAGGATGCGATGAAGAGAAGGCTAGCGTCTCGTCAGCTGCAAGGGCGAGCGATGAATTGGTGGAATGCTATTAGAACAGCTACTCCAGAGGACCAGGTTACTTGGGTTCAGTTCAAGGCTCGCTTTAGCGAGAAGTTTATCCCAGCTGCCCAGAAGTCAGTGTTGTTTAAGAGGTTCTTGGAACTGAAGCAGAATGGGAGGGCAGTTTCTGATTATATTGCTGAGTTCGACACTTTGTCGAAGTATGGACTGTCTCTTATTGATACTCCTGAGAAGAAGAATGAGAAGTTCATTACTGGTTTGGATGGGTACTTGGGGGAGAGGCTTATCAACCACATCGATGAGACTTTTGAATCGATCGTGGGGAAAGCTTTGATATCAGAGAGCCTTTACCCTAAGTCAAAGACTGAGGCTGCATCTGCAGAAGGGCCAAAGCCGCAAGCAGGCGGTGGAGGCAAGAATAGCTCTCAGAATAAGAGGAAGCAGGACCAATCTAAAGGTGGCCAGAAAAAGAGCAAGAAGGATGTTGAGTGCTTCAGCTGTGGAAAGAAAGGCCATTATGCTAAAGAATGTCGGGCCAAGCCAGCGGAAAGGAAGTGCTACAACTGTGGTCAAGTGGGACATCAGAAGGACAAGTGTCCGCAACCTCTTAAAGAGAAGCAGATTGTGAAAGCATATGCTCTTGATGCTATTCCTTCTTCGTCGAATGCCCCAACTGCGGCGGATAAAGGAAAGAATGTTGTTATTCAAGGTATGCTTTCTATTTATGATATACCAGTTCGAGTTTTGTTTGATACTGGGGCTTCCCGTTCCTTCATATCTAGTGACCTGGTAGATAGGTTGGGACTGGAACCCGAGATAGTCGATAGACCATTGGTTGTGACGAACCCGATTGGTGGTTCGACTAGCCTTAGTATGATTTGCAGGAATTTGGTCTTATCGAGTCATGGATGTATGTTTGTATGTGATTGCTTTGTTTTGGGCTTTACTGGGTATGGCATTATATTGGGAGTCGATTGGCTCCAAAGATACGGGGTGGTGGTAGACTGTGAGGGCTTTTTGGTGACAATGAGGGCGGATGATGGGCGGAGGGTAGTGTTTGGTAGTCTACCTAGTGATGGGGTTATGGCTAGTTTTGTAAATTCCCTCGACATCCCGCAGGATGAGTTGTCAGATGTGCCCGTGGTTGGCCAGTATCCGGACGTCTTCGAGGAGGTGACCGGGCTTCCACCACACCGAGAGATTGAGTTCCGTATTGATTTAGTGAAAGATGCCAGACCTATAGTGATGCCACTTCGTCGTATGGCACCAAGGGAGTAGCGAGAGCTCGGGGTGCAAGTCAGCAATCTTTTGAAGAAGGGATTAATTAGAAGGAGTGTCTCCGAGTGGGGAGCACCAGTTGTATTTGCCACTAAGGCAGATGGTTCCCTTCGTTTGTGTGTGGACTATCGCGAGTTGAATAAGGTGACGAGGAAGAATAAGTATCCTCTACCGCGGATAGATGATTTGTTTGATCAGCTGGAAGGAGCAAGAGTGTTCTCCCAGTTGGACCTCGCGACAGGATTTCATCAGCTTCGAGTAGCGGATGAGAGTGTTCCGAAAACGGCATTTAGGACGTCGTCTGGATTTTATGAGTGGTTGGTCATGCCGTTTGGGTTGACCAATGCACCAGCCTACTTTGTGGATCTTATGAATCGAGTATTCAGAGATCAGTTGAATAAGTTTGTTCTTGTGTTCGTAGATGATATCCTTGTTTATTCAAGGACAGAGGAGGAACACAAGGGGCACTTGAGGATAGTGATGGAGGTGTTGAGGAAACACCAATTGAAAGCGAAATTCTCTAAGTGTCATTTTTGGAGAAGGGAAGTGAGATTCTTGGGTCATGTTGTTTCTGAGAGTGGTATTGCCGTGGACCCTGCAAAGGTGGGTACGGTACAGGATTGGCCTACGCCCAAGAATGCTACAGATGTAAGAAGTTTCTTGGGATTGGCCGGATATTATCGTAAGTTTATCCAGGACTTCTCCAAGATAGCCGCACCGTTGACTCAGTTGACTAAGAAGAATCAGTCCTTCGTCTGGGACGGTGAAACACCCCACCTCCGTTAGGGTCACTCTCAAAGGGAATGCCCTAATTTTGGTGGAGGTTTATAAGTACAAGTCACAGATATACAAGACAGATATAATAACACATATTTGTAAACCAGCGGAAGAACAACAAATTTTATTTCATAAAGTCAAATACGTGTTACAACAACATCCCTTCCAAAAACATAACATAATACTTCATAATCTGTCTTGAGTACATTATTTTTAAAGAAGCATAAATAAAACATAGATAAACTGCCAAAGCCCCATAGTGAATTGTCCAAAGCCATAGTTCAAAACAGGAAAGTCCAAGCAATACATTTCTCTTCTTCAAGCTGGATGTTGAGGTAGGTCAAGCTGCTGTGTTCCCTCCCTGAGGACCTGGGGGGGAAACGGAAGAAAGAAGACGAAAGAAAAATAGAGTCAGACATAAAGCCTGAGTAAGTCTAGTACTACTTTGTCTATGAATAAAGAACTGGGTATGATAAGTAAAACAGGAAGTGGGCAGACACTATGAACTTGGTTAAGTTATCTAGGGTCGAATATACTATCGTACCCCATGTTAATCTCTGAACCCATATAAACTTGTTTCCAATTTGCACCCCATAATCAGGGTAGTGTGATCCATTCTACGATGATCGGCTCCTACTCGCATAGTTACATGTGTCTTACGGCCCCCGATGTCTGTAGTTACCTATGCTGGTCCCACCATGGGGTGTATCAAGTCCCATAGTGGCAACCCGACACAACCTTAGAGTGCAAAGGTATGCTACTGGTGTCCAGTGCTTTATTTTTCTGCGCCGGAGTGCGTGCACGCCCGCACACCGTTAGAACCTACACTGCTACACCACCGCCGTCGATTTGACCTCTTACAATCAGCCCAGTAATCGTGCCCCACCCTGCCTAGCTTCAGGGTATCCAGATACACCTTCTAGGGTTACTGCTGAAAAGGGTCCCCCGTTACTAGGTTTTCTATCTCTAGCCAACATGCTAAGTTGGTTAAGTGTTTCCTAACCTAACCCCACCAGTCCGTTTAGTTTAGCATGTTCCATTTTGATTAAGTCTTTAGTTTACTTAATCCTAACAATCCTGACTCAGCCTTAATTGTCTTATTAAGGCCCTGACCTCTCACATTAGACAGGTATTGTTGTGGCTGCCTGTTGCCGGTTGGTTCCGGGCAGTCTTACGCCACAACTCAGTCTAACCTCGGGTCCTTGCTGGGCTCCATGTTTAACCTCCCACATTGGATAGGTATTGTTGTGACTACTGGACAGCCGGGCGGTTCCGGGCAGGTTTACATCACAACTCAATCCAACCTCGGGTTAAACACATCGTCTTTTCTACATTTACATATTTTGTCATTCTTCTTTATTTATATGTAAATATTTGCGGCCCATTATTAAGTTAACGGTGTAAAGGTTACACCAATCATGGGCCCAACCCATACTTGACTTTGGGCCCTTCTATTTCATATTTTCATTCATTAATTAATTTTTACCCAACGTTATTTTCCCCCGTTTTACACGTTCGTTTATATATATTGGGCTCAGCCTTTTAAAGCCCAATTTAGCCATGCGAAAGGGGAGGCTTATGGCGTATACACCAAGAGGGGAAAGTGAGCGCATGAACTTGCATATGACGTTGGAAAATACATAATAGAAATTGGTGTACTTGCATAGTGGTGACATGTATTTTGGTCATAAAACATAGGTGACATAAATCAAGGCATGTAAACTTGCATAGGTTTAACTACAACATGAACCTATATTCTTATTTAGGCATAATGTCAAACATAAGCATGGCCTAAATACTTCTAGCATAAACATGGCATATTGTCAAACATAAGCATGGCATAAAATACTTCTAGCATAGGCATGGCATATTGTCAAACATAAGCATGGCATAAATACTTCTAGCATGAACATAACATAATTCAACTTAATCATGTTTTAAGCCTAATCACATAACGATGGTATAAACATACTTATGCATAAATATTCCTAATCATGGTGTTTTGCTTTAAACTTGCAAAAAGGGGATTTTTGAGTCTAAACTAACCATGTCTCACATATGTCATCATATAATTCTTTAAAAACAAGATAGACTTAATCATAGATCTCAGTTCTGCCAAATATCATTCCTAGCCATATTCATAAGTTTGCAAAAGCATGACTAATACATGGTGTCAAAATTCCACATAGTTTCATATGAACTATAATAACCAAACTTGTTTCAATTACTTGCAAAATGATTTATACATAAAAACATACATCATAATGGCATAATAACAAAGCCTCAAATTTGCATGAATCTCCATTAACTACATACATGTAGCTTCAATATAGTTTACACAATTTGCGCAATATTCCAAAACGTTTATTTGCATAGAACTACCGCATGTAGTTCTTTATAATGAATAACATAATTTTGCACAAACATGAATTACTTCCATTGCCACAATTCGAGCATACACATCAACACAGTTGTTTATTATACCAAAGTAATACTCTACTTACAATGGTTTGATGAATTCTCTAGTTTAGGGATTGAAGACGCAAATTCCTTTGTTGAATTGATTAGCTTTAGGTTGCTTGAATTGCTTTAGGCCTTAGAACTTCCTCCCTAATCCTCTCTTTAGTTGGCGGCTATGCTTTGTCGTTCCTCAGCAACATGGCGGCTATGTTCTTAATTTTTAATGAATAGATTAGGGTTTAGTCTAGGGTTGTTTATATAGAGGTTAGGAACTAATTAGGACCCTTGATGTTGCTAGGTTAGATCATAGCCATTCATTAGGAAGAGAGACCAATAAAAACCCGCCACCTAGCCCTAATGACAAAGCAGACCACTGAAATTCGACCAAACACAGACCTGGCCAGCCAGGTTGACTGGGCTCGACCAGGTCGACACCCCTGTCGATAGGGCTGTCGACAGCCCTGTCGACATGGGTAGCCCAGGTCGACAGCCCAGTCGACCTGGGTGGCTAGGCGGGTGTTTTATCCGCCTGGCCCACTGGGCCCCATTTCAAAATTATTATTTTATTCTGTTTGAATTTTAAATTTAATTCAAAACTTCCGAAGGCCATATCTTCTTCATACGGACTCCGTTTTTCGAAAACTCGGACTCTATTTCGCGTATTTTTCCGAGACGAACGCAATGGCGTATCCCGTTTCCCTTAGTTCTCTGATTTGAATTTGATTATACTTTAATTTATGAATTTCACAGTTATCGAATTTTCGGGGTGTTACATTCTCCCCCACTTAAAAAGGATTTCGTCCCCGAAATCTTCAAGTTAGGAGGAATGTAAATCCTAACATCCAATCATCCATCTACTCATCCATCAAACACGAGCATCCATTGTCCTTAAAAGACTTCTAATGCTTCATGATCATATGCAAAGTGTGTGTGTACATGTACTTATCTAATGCAAAATCAGGCGGTCTACTGATTCAGTTGACCTCCTTAATGCGAATTATGTAAGTGCCATGCATCCATTATGTATGCAAAATTTTCCTATTCTTGATTCTACATGAGTGCACAACCATTCAATACAAATGCAACATCCACATGACAACACATTATAGTTCAACCACATACGAATACAAACATATATGCATATGCAATATGAAGTGACTGAGCCGATCTAAAACCTAGATTGTGTGTGTATATGCAACCACGAGCAACCACTAGCAATCACTTGCAACCACTTGCAACCATCATACATAACATGTTTCAACTACATGTTTTCATCCAAAGGTTTTCTACCTAAAAGATAAGGTCGATACCTAAAAAGATAGATAAAAGCGCAACTTAAGGAAAAAGAAAGATCAAGGATGTACCCTCGAACAGAAAAGGGTAGGCAGTGCGGATTCTAGCTTCAGTTTCCCAAGTCGCGTCTCCCTCGGTGTCGCTCCACTGAACTTTGACGAGCTTGACTTCGCGGTTGCGTAGCTTCTTTACTTCCGTTCCTAAGATGCGGGTTGGAACTCTTCTTATGGTTGCTTCGCGTTCCACTTCAGCCTCTTCGAGGATATTTGGCTCTACCACTTCAGCAGACTCATGTAGACACTTTCGGAGATGTGAAACGTGAAAAACGTTGTGGACTCCAGCCAACTTCTCGGGTAGCTCTAATCTATAAGCCATTTTCCCAATTTTCTCGATAATAGGGAATGGCCCTACGAATCTTGGTGCTAGCTTCCCTGTGGTTCCAAAACGAACAACGTTCCTTAGCGGTGATACCTTGAGAAAAACTCTGTCTCCAACCTCGAATTCAAGGTCGGTCCTTCTCTTGTCGGCATAGGACTTTTGTCTGTCTTGGGCCGTCTTCATCCTTTTTCGTATTAAGTCTACTTTCTCTGAGGTCTCTCGGATCATGTCTGGTCCAAGTATGAGCTTATCAGTAGACTCCCACCAACAAGTGGGCGATCGGCACGGTCTTCCATATAAAGCTTCGAAGGGCGCCATTCCTATGGTTGCTTGATAGCTGTTGTTGTAGGCAAATTCCACCAAAGGGAGGTGGTCTTCCCATGTCCCTCCGAAGTCGAGGACGCATAACCTTAAAAGGTCTTCCAAAACTCTGTTCACTCTCTCTGTTTGGCCGTCGGTTTGGGGATGATAGGCTGTGCTTAAGCATAACTGCGTTCCTACTGCTTCTTGCAGACTCCGCCAAAACTCGCTGGTGAAGATGGGGTCTCGGTCACTAACGATGCTAGATGGTATTCCATGGAGTCGCACGATTTCCTTGAGGTAAAGTGATGCTAGGGATGAGGCGGTTCTTTTACTTTTGACAGGTAAAAAGTGGGCGCTTTTAGTAAGCCTATCCACTATTACCCAAATACTAGTGTTGCCTCTCCTAGACCTAGGCAGCCCATCGATGAAGTCCATTGAGATGCTATCCCACTTCCACTGCGGGACCTCCAAAGGATGTAGCAGTCCGCCAGGCTTTTTCTGTTCCGCCTTAACCTGTTGGCACACCATACACTTAGAAACGAATTCTGCCACGTCCTTTTTCATGCCGTTCCAGAAGAAAGTCCTTTTTATGTCTTTGTACATTTTATCTCCGCCGGGGTGTATCGTCATCTTGGAGTGATGTGCTTCCTCGAGAACCTTCTTTATTAAATCGTTTGTCTGTGGGACGCATAGTCTTCCATCTCGCCTTAGTACACCCTTATCGTCAATGGAGTATCTGTTGAGGTGACTTGAAGTCTCACCCCTAATTAGCCTATCAATTATTTCCACAAGCTGAGGGTCTTCGCGTTGTGCTGCCCCTACTGAATCTACTAAAGTTGGGCGCACTTCGAGAGATGCAAGCAAGCCCGGTACGAAATCGGAGGAGGGCCTAAAGTCGAAGCTGGCTATAAACTCTAGGCTTTGTCTTTCAACAAACAACGGGCTTAGGGTCAATTTTTTTCGGCTCAACGCGTCTGCCACTACGTTGCCTTTGCCCGGAGTATAGGAGATTTCGAAATCGTACGAGGCAAGAAACTCCATCCATCTTTGTTGCCTCAAGTTAAGATCCTTCTGCGAGAAAAGATATTTCAACGATTTATGGTCAGTGTAAAGTTCGAACTTCTCACCTAGGAGATAGTGTCGCCAAGACTTGAGTGCAAAGACGATGGCGGCTAGCTCTAGATCGTGGGTTGGGTAGTTCTTTTCGTGCACCTTCAATTGCCTCCCGCCATAAGCTACTACCCTTCCTTCTTGCATTAAGACGGCGCCTAGCCCTGTCCCACATGCATCCGTATAAACAGTGAACATCTTGCTCCCATCTGGCAGCGTCAAAACTGGGGCTGTTGTGAGAGCCCTCTTCAGTCGTTGGAAAGCAAACTCGCAATCCAAATCCCAATTGAACACTAGATTCTTCTTAGTCAATTTCGTAAGCGGAGCTGAGATTTTCGCAAAATCCCTTATGAATTTTCGATAGAAACCTGCTAGTCCTAGAAAGCTTCGGACCTCAGTTGCATTCCTTGGTGTCTTCCAATCTTGTACCGCCACTACCTTAGCAGGGTCCACCGCTAACCCTTGTTTGGATACTATGTGCCCTAGGAACCTCACCTCTTCTCTCCAAAAGTGGCATTTGGAGAATTTGGCTTTTAGTTGATGGACTCGCAAAGTTTCCATGATTGCCCTTAGGTGCTGAGCATGTTCCTCTTCACTCTTTGAGAAGATAAGGATATCATCTACGAAGACCACTACGAATTTGTTGAGGAAATCTCTAAATACCCTACTCATCAGGTCCACGAAGTACGCAGGTGCATTTGTCAAGCCGAAAGGCATGACAAGCCATTCAAAGAAGCCGTCTGGGGTTCTGAAAGCCGTTTTATCGATGCTATCTTCAGCCACCCTTAGCTGATGAAAACCGGTTGCTAAATCGAGTTGGGAGAAAACAGACGCTCCTACAAGCTGGTCAAATAAATCGTCAATTCTAGGGAGAGGGTGCCTATTCTTTTTCGTTAGCTTGTTGAGCTCCCTATAGTCAACACATAGACGGAGTGAACCATCCGCCTTTGTAGCGAACACCACTGGAGCGCCCCACTCTGAAATGCTCCTCCTAATGAACCCCTTCTCTAGAAGCTCTTTAATCTGTTTACTGAGCTCTTTCCTTTCTCGTGGAGCCATATGTCTAACGGGCAATGCAACGGGCTTTGCATTATCTACAAGATATATGCGGAAGTCTATTTCCCGCTTCGGAGGCAAGCCCTTCACCTCTTCGAAGACATCCGGATATTCCCGGACCACTCTAACTGATTTCAAATTTTCAACAGAGGCATCTAGCGATTCAAGATAACTAAGCATAACCGCATACGAGGGATTACAAGAAATTTCCAAAGTATTACCGAGCTGGGTTAGGAGCCTAACAACCCTTTTCTCACAATCAAGGATGGCCCCATTACTGGATAGCCAATCCATACCCAAAATCAAACCATACCCCGAAAAGCCCAAAACAAAGGCACTACATAGAAATTCAACACTTAGGATAGAAATTTTCAAATCCAAACAGATCATAGACAAATGAGCTGGGCCCCCAATTGGGTTTGAAACAATTAAGGGGTCCTCTACCATACTAGTTTTTAGGTGCAGAGATTCTACTAAAGCAGACGAGATAAAGGAGTGTGATGCGCCAGAATCAAACAAAGTGCGAACGGGGTGATCATAAAGATAAACTACACTTTCTACAGAAGTATTGGTACCTCGCTGTTGCAATGGTGGCGCTTCTAGCACATGAACCTGTGCCCCTGGGGTGGATCCAGTGCCCTGCCCCTGTCCTCGTTTCCTTGGGCAGTCCTTAGCCCTGTGGCCTGTCTGACCGCACGAAAAGCACCCACCATTCTCCTTGGCCTTCTTTTTCCGGCAGTCCTTTACTAGGTGCCCCACTTTGCCACAGAAATTACACTTCCTCTTCTCTTTGTTGCCCTTTCCGCCCTTCTTGAAGTCTGTCTTCTTAGGCTGCAAACCCTCTTTCTTCCCTTGAGAGCTTTCTGCCTTGGTCTCCTTCTTGCCCTTGTCCTCTTCATTCAGCAATGCCATTTGCACCAATCTTTCATACGTGGCTCCCATGGGTATATGGGTCATGGCCAAACTATGTAATGGCTCATTTAACCCCTTGACGAAACGGAGAGCCTTCTTATGAGGGGTGTTGACTAGGTCAAGCCCAAACCTAGCCAGCTCATCAAACTGATTCACATACTCTCTAACAGTCTTGTCTCCTTGCTTAAGAAATAAGAATTTTTCCAACTGCAAACTTCTTTCCGCATCTGAGAGAAATTTGGTCTCAAACCTTGCCCTAAAGTCCTCCCATGTCTCCACTGGTCTTTCAGCATTGGTGACTTCCCACCAGTAGGAAGCCTCGCCCTTCAATAGCCACACTGCCAACTGTACTTTTTGCCTATCTTCTACCTCAAAGATGATGAATAGGTCTTCGGTTTCTTTTAGCCAATTCCTAGCTGCTACGAAGGACTCAGTTCCATGGAAATCCCTTCCTCCCATAGCTTTAAAATCTTTACATATCTTAGCGAATGTGTTTCCCCGTGGAGGAGGTGGAGGAAAAGGTGCTGCTGCGGCTGGATGACTCCCTTCAGCTGGAGGAGGAGGAACGGTAGGACCTGGCTGAGTGGCCCTTGCTTCTAAGAAACGTCTAAACCAACCAGGTATGGGCACCCCTTCCGGCAAGTTAAGATCTTCAGACATGCTGAAACAAAAAGGATAGATTCAAAACGAAGGATAAGAGATAGTACCTATGGCTTTGGGGAGCGGACTTTTGCCTTTTTAAAATAATATTTTTCTTTTAAAAATGCTTCTTTAAATTTCCCTTTTTGAAAATAATTTTTCAAAACTTTTTATCTTATCTGGTAAACCTATGCTCTGATACCAAGTGAAACACCCCACCTCCGTTAGGGTCACTCTCAAAGGGAATGCCCTAATTTTGGTGGAGGTTTATAAGTACAAGTCACAGATATACAAGACAGATATAATAACACATATTTGTAAACCAGCGGAAGAACAACAAATTTTATTTCATAAAGTCAAATACGTGTTACAACAACATCCCTTCCAAAAACATAACATAATACTTCATAATCTGTCTTGAGTACATTATTTTTAAAGAAGCATAAATAAAACATAGATAAACTGCCAAAGCCCCATAGTGAATTGTCCAAAGCCATAGTTCAAAACAGGAAAGTCCAAGCAATACATTTCTCTTCTTCAAGCTGGATGTTGAGGTAGGTCAAGCTGCTGTGTTCCCTCCCTGAGGACCTGGGGGGGAAACGGAAGAAAGAAGACGAAAGAAAAATAGAGTCAGACATAAAGCCTGAGTAAGTCTAGTACTACTTTGTCTATGAATAAAGAACTGGGTATGATAAGTAAAACAGGAAGTGGGCAGACACTATGAACTTGGTTAAGTTATCTAGGGTCGAATATACTATCGTACCCCATGTTAATCTCTGAACCCATATAAACTTGTTTCCAATTTGCACCCCATAATCAGGGTAGTGTGATCCATTCTACGATGATCGGCTCCTACTCGCATAGTTACATGTGTCTTACGGCCCCCGATGTCTGTAGTTACCTATGCTGGTCCCACCATGGGGTGTATCAAGTCCCATAGTGGCAACCCGACACAACCTTAGAGTGCAAAGGTATGCTACTGGTGTCCAGTGCTTTATTTTTCTGCGCCGGAGTGCGTGCACGCCCGCACACCGTTAGAACCTACACTGCTACACCACCGCCGTCGATTTGACCTCTTACAATCAGCCCAGTAATCGTGCCCCACCCTGCCTAGCTTCAGGGTATCCAGATACACCTTCTAGGGTTACTGCTGAAAAGGGTCCCCCGTTACTAGGTTTTCTATCTCTAGCCAACATGCTAAGTTGGTTAAGTGTTTCCTAACCTAACCCCACCAGTCCGTTTAGTTTAGCATGTTCCATTTTGATTAAGTCTTTAGTTTACTTAATCCTAACAATCCTGACTCAGCCTTAATTGTCTTATTAAGGCCCTGACCTCTCACATTAGACAGGTATTGTTGTGGCTGCCTGTTGCCGGTTGGTTCCGGGCAGTCTTACGCCACAACTCAGTCTAACCTCGGGTCCTTGCTGGGCTCCATGTTTAACCTCCCACATTGGATAGGTATTGTTGTGACTACTGGACAGCCGGGCGGTTCCGGGCAGGTTTACATCACAACTCAATCCAACCTCGGGTTAAACACATCGTCTTTTCTACATTTACATATTTTGTCATTCTTCTTTATTTATATGTAAATATTTGCGGCCCATTATTAAGTTAACGGTGTAAAGGTTACACCAATCATGGGCCCAACCCATACTTGACTTTGGGCCCTTCTATTTCATACTTTCATTCATTAATTAATTTTTACCCAACGTTATTTTCCCCCGTTTTACACGTTCGTTTATATATATTGGGCTCAGCCTTTTAAAGCCCAATTTAGCCATGCGAAAGGGGAGGCTTATGGCGTATACACCAAGAGGGGAAAGTGAGCGCATGAACTTGCATATGACGTTGGAAAATACATAATAGAAATTGGTGTACTTGCATAGTGGTGACATGTATTTTGGTCATAAAACATAGGTGACATAAATCAAGGCATGTAAACTTGCATAGGTTTAACTACAACATGAACCTATATTCTTATTTAGGCATAATGTCAAACATAAGCATGGCCTAAATACTTCTAGCATAAACATGGCATATTGTCAAACATAAGCATGGCATAAAATACTTCTAGCATAGGCATGGCATATTGTCAAACATAAGCATGGCATAAATACTTCTAGCATGAACATAACATAATTCAACTTAATCATGTTTTAAGCCTAATCACATAACGATGGTATAAACATACTTATGCATAAATATTCCTAATCATGGTGTTTTGCTTTAAACTTGCAAAAAGGGGATTTTTGAGTCTAAACTAACCATGTCTCACATATGTCATCATATAATTCTTTAAAAACAAGATAGACTTAATCATAGATCTCAGTTCTGCCAAATATCATTCCTAGCCATATTCATAAGTTTGCAAAAGCATGACTAATACATGGTGTCAAAATTCCACATAGTTTCATATGAACTATAATAACCAAACTTGTTTCAATTACTTGCAAAATGATTTATACATAAAAACATACATCATAATGGCATAATAACAAAGCCTCAAATTTGCATGAATCTCCATTAACTACATACATGTAGCTTCAATATAGTTTACACAATTTGCGCAATATTCCAAAACGTTTATTTGCATAGAACTACCGCATGTAGTTCTTTATAATGAATAACATAATTTTGCACAAACATGAATTACTTCCATTGCCACAATTCGAGCATACACATCAACACAGTTGTTTATTATACCAAAGTAATACTCTACTTACAATGGTTTGATGAATTCTCTAGTTTAGGGATTGAAGACGCAAATTCCTTTGTTGAATTGATTAGCTTTAGGTTGCTTGAATTGCTTTAGGCCTTAGAACTTCCTCCCTAATCCTCTCTTTAGTTGGCGGCTATGCTTTGTCGTTCCTCAGCAACATGGCGGCTATGTTCTTAATTTTTAATGAATAGATTAGGGTTTAGTCTAGGGTTGTTTATATAGAGGTTAGGAACTAATTAGGACCCTTGATGTTGCTAGGTTAGATCATAGCCATTCATTAGGAAGAGAGACCAATAAAAACCCGCCACCTAGCCCTAATGACAAAGCAGACCACTGAAATTCGACCAAACACAGACCTGGCCAGCCAGGTTGACTGGGCTCGACCAGGTCGACACCCCTGTCGACAGGGCTGTCGACAGCCCTGTCGACATGGGTAGCCCAGGTCGACAGCCCAGTCGACCTGGGTGGCTAGGCGGGTGTTTTATCCGCCTGGCCCACTGGGCCCCATTTCAAAATTATTATTTTATTCTGTTTGAATTTTAAATTTAATTCAAAACTTCCGAAGGCCATATCTTCTTCATACGGACTCCGTTTTTCGAAAACTCGGACTCTATTTCGCGTATTTTTCCGAGACGAACGCAATGGCGTATCCCGTTTCCCTTAGTTCTCTGATTTGAATTTGATTATACTTTAATTTATGAATTTCACAGTTATCGAATTTTCGGGGTGTTACAGACGGGGTGTGTGAGGATGCCTTCAAAAGTCTAAAGGAGAGGTTGACACGTGCGCCAGTGTTAGTCATTCCTAAAGGGAATGAAGAGATGACGGTATACACGGATGCTTGTGGTACCGGACTAGGTGCAGTATTGATGCAAGGAGGTAGGGTTGTAGCTTATGCTAGTCGACAGCTAAAGCCGCATGAGAAAAAGTATCCTACCCATGATTTGGAATTGGCAGCGATTGTATTTGCACTGAAGATGTGGAGACACTATCTCTTGGGAGAAAGATTTGAGTTGTTTACCGATCATAAATCGTTAAAGTATCTCTTCTCTCAGAAAGATCTGAATCTCCGTCAGCAGAGATGGTTAGAGTTCTTGGCTTCGTATGATTTTGATATCGCGTATACACCTGGGAAGGGTAATGCGGTAGCCGATGCCTTGAGTAGGAGACATGCCAGCTTAGGGGCAATGTTTCTTGAATGGAAGCAACTGGAGTATATCGCGGGGTTTGATTTCAGACCAAAGTGCGAATTGGATCCGGTTATGCTAGCTAGTTTGACGATCAGACCCACTTTGGTAGAGCGGATTGGTTCTAATCAGAGGGACGATCCTAACCTATTGGAAATCATCTCCAAGTTAGAGATGGGTATCGACGAGGAGATGAATGTGTATGGGCTTGATCGAGATGGATGGCTTCGGAAGAATGGAAGACTAGTTGTGCCCAACGTGAATGGTTTGAGGGATGAAGTGCTTAGAGAATGTCATCACTCAAAACTGACTATACACCCCGGTGGTAATAAGATGTACCGAGACATGAGGCAGACTTACTACTGGGAAGGGATGAAAAGAGACGTTGGGAAGTTTATATCCAAATGCATGAATTGTCAGCTAGTTAAAGCCGAGCAAAAGAAGCCTAGTGGGTTGTTGCAACCATTAGAAATTCCCGAATGGAAATGGGAGCATGTCTCGATGGATTTCATCGATGGTTTACCAAGGACTAGATCGGGATAGCATTTAGGTAATTGTGGATCGATTGACTAAGAGCGCAAGATTTATACCAGTCAAATCGACCAGAACGGCAGCCAAGTTGGCAGAATTGTATATGAAGTGGGTAGTGAGATTTCATGGAGTACCCAAAAGCATTGTGAGTGACCGAGACCCGTTGTTCACTAGTGGGTTTTGGAAGAGCTTACAAGAGGCTCTAGGGTCAGGATTACATCTCAGTACCGCATATCATGCTTAGACCGACGGTCAGACGGAAAGGGTGAATCGTATATTGGAAGATCTCTTGAGAGCTTGTATATTGGATTTTGGTGGATCATGGGATGACCATTTGCATCTAGTAGAGTTTGCATATAATAATAGCTACCAATCCAGTATCGGTATGGCTCCATATGAAGCTTTGTACGGAAGACCGTGTAACTCACCATTATGTTGGATAGAGACTGGCGAGAAGTTTGTGCTTGGACCAGATGTGGTGAGAGAAACTTCAGATAAGATTAAGATCATTCAGCAACGAATGAAAGCTGCCCAAGATAGGCAGAAGAGTTATGCTGATAAGAGGAGAAGAGATTTGAAATTCTCCGTTGGTGACTTGGTGTTTGTCAAGATCTCTCCGTTGAAGAGTGTGATAAGATTTGGCAGGAGAGGCAAGTTGGCACCAAGATTTGTTGGCCCGTTCCCTGTTCTTGAATTAGTCGGGAATTTGGCATATAGAGTTGGCTTACCAGAGAAAATGGCAGGAGTTCACAATGTGTTTCATGTTTCCCAACTAAGGAAGTTCGTTCACGACTCAGATAGGACTATTTCACCTGATCAGTTAGAGGACTTCGAAGTAGAACCCGAGGCGGTTGGGAACCGCAAGCCGATTCGTATTGTGGGGCACGATACAAAGCAACTTCGAAGGAAGTCGGTGAAGCTAGTCAAGGTTCAGTGGGGCGAGGACGAGAATGATTGTACTTGGGAGACAGAAGAAAGCATTAGGAAGGCACATCCAGAACTCTTTGTCTGGTAAGATTTACTTTGCGATTTAGTTTTCCGCATGCTAGGGTAGACTTGTTTTGCTTGTTTTGCATGTTGATTGTTGTTTTATGATTGATAGGTATGCGGGACCTTTGTGTGTGTTTGGATTAGGGAATTTCGGGGGCGAAATTTCTTAAGGGGGGGAGAGTGTAACGACCCGTATTCTACACATCATAGGATTGTAGAATATTTATTTCTTTCCCGTGTGAAGTCGTATGGTCATGTAACTTTGGGAAACATCCATGAGAGTCATTTCCCATATTCATGATTTTTATTGATTTTTGAATGACCATTTTGCCCCTAGTCGGTACTGTTTTGGCCATAACTTTTGATTGGAAAGGAATTTTGACCTGAAACCACTTCCATTTGATTCGTTTGATGGTTTCTCTTTCCGTAGAGTGGTCATAATAGTCAAACGGACTTACCGTTTGGGAGATATGGCTGAAACAAGGTTTGGAGGGTGAAAAACTGCTTAACCAGGCCAAATCGGGTGATTAGTGAGTAGGCCCATAACCCATTTCGGGATTAGGGTTATGGGAGGGCTGAAATGAGATGGAGAATCATTCCATTTCAGTTTTCTAGCCTCCACTTATCACCAAGGATCCCTAAAAATGGCCTCCAACCTCTAAATCACCTCCAAATCATCTTTTGGTTAAGGATTTGGCTTAGCAACCCCTAATCAAGGAAGATCTTCACCAAAGCAACAAAGGAGCTGCTGTTTGGGATTGAGATTCGCATCAAATCAGAGAATTATTTCGGATCTTAGTTTATTTTGTGGCTAAGGTGAGTGATTTGCATAGTTTTGCACTAATTATGGCTAATTAGGGGTGATTAGTGTTAATTAGCGAATTTAAACATGATAAAATTCTGGAAAAATGTTTATAAAATTCGGAATGATATTTTAGACCTCTGTTAGAAATTTGGTTCCATTTGGTTAAGTTTTGCTAATCATATCATTGGTTTCACCTAAACATGCTTAGGGGGGAAATATGGGATTTTGGGTATGTTTGATTCATTTTGACCTACCATGTTGATGTTTTGATGTTTGTGGTTGATTATGCATGTTGCTATGACCGTATGAAATGCTATGTGACTGTTTAGAATAGTTGGAATGGTCGAAAACGCCGTCAAGGGGCGTAAACAGCTCGCTGGACAAGGTGCAGGGGTTCAGATCGCATAGGGGGTTGAGGGACGATCGGATCGCCCTATGGGATCGTGGGACATCACCACGAGTCGAGTCATCTCCTCCGAACCGAACCATCTGCGCAAGGCCCACGAGACGAATCGATGCAGCGCTGTGCCCAAATTGAAGTACTCCGACCCGGATCGCCAATGAGCATTACGACCCGATCCGATCGTGCTTCATATCACGATCCGACTAGAGGAAGGCAGCATCCACAATCCGATGCACAACGAGACGATGGAGGAGCGCGATCCGATCCGTATGGGGTATTCACGATCCGACCAGAAGTGGAGACCCGATTCGATGGAGACTGGATTCACGAGACGATGGGAAGTGCGACCTGATCACCTGGAGGACCACGACCCGATCCGACGTAGGAGGCGCGACCCGATCCAATGAAGAAGGCTGAAGGCGACCCGATCCGATCCAATCTGGTGATGACCAATAACCCGAGATGCAAAGGTAGTCCAAATGGAAGTTAGAGCTCAGGATCCCGGAACGAGTTGGGAACCAATGAGTTCACTTCATGGTTGGACTTTGCTGCGGGACGTGTGCTAAGGAGTTGTCGACGTTCATAACTTCGATTCACCACTAAGAATGAATGATGGGCTACTTATCAGTGCAGTAGGGTCATTATGACCTGAGGGGCAAAGTGATGGTAGCAAGACTACGTTATCAGTGCAGTAGGGTCATTATGACCTGAGGGGCAAGGTGATGCGTAGTAAGACTATGAGCCAGCGCAGATGGGGTGAATAACTCCATGGGGCAAGTGGACATAGTAAGGATTAGTAAGGCTATGAGCTAGTGCAGTGGGGTTTTTGTGACTCCATGGGGCAAAGTGGACATAGCAAGTGAAAGTGGCTACGTTATCAGTGCAGTGAAGCCATTTATGACTTCATGGGGCAAAGTGATCGTAGCAAGGTATGTTGGGTGATCGAAGTGGTGAATGTCGTATGCTTTACGCATTGAGTGAGAGATGTGAGGATGGATGCTATGTTTGATTGTTTGCCATCATTATGACATGCACATCTCCCCCAGCTCCGTATCCTTATATTGATTGATATGATACCTTAGAGTGTTGTACAGTATGTAGTGCTAACTCTTTGGTTGCAGGTTCAGGTTCAGGTATGTTTTAGTCTACCTGTTATTGTTCACTTTAGATGCTTATCGCTCATACCAGGCTTTATGTCTGACCCAGAGTTTTATGTCTCCTCTTATTACTCTGGGTGCTCACACGAGCAGACTAGAGACAGGTTAGCTGGTGGTGCGCGAGTAGCTGATTCGGAGGCGGGCAGGAGGCTTCCACGTATGATATATATATATGCACATTCTCCCTGTGTCGTTTGTGGTCACTACTTGGGCATTAGTAGTGTACCTCATTTACCTTACTTTTGCTTTGAGACAGTTTGAAAGTTGTAATAAGCTGTACTTTTGGATTTCCGCTGCTATGATGTTTAGTTCTGATTTTCAGCTTATGCACTGTCTCTCCTGTTTTATGTCAAGTATGTTATTATTATATTTTGTCCTATGCGCTGTGAGACATTCTACAGGTTCCTTGTATGTTCATTTCCTTCTTCCTTTTCCTTCTGGCGACCCGTTCCGTGCTAACTGGATATGTGTACAGCGCACCTTTGGAGTAAATGTCGGTTGGTGCGGGGCGGGCCGTCACAAAAGCTGTAATAGAGAAGAAGTTTACCGAAGCTTTAAAGGAAATAGATGGTGTCGGGCCTTCTATTCAGTCTTTCTTTGCACAATTCCTTCGATGTCGTGACATATCTTGGGTTGATAACTACCCAACCTCTCTAGCCGATGCCTGGAGTGAACTAGTTGAGGAGGAGAGGGATAGACTAAAGACTATAGACGAGGAGGAGTTGGTGAACTTTTTTTAAGGAATGACGAAGCTGAGCGTATGGTAGAAGGGAGGCTACATACGGAGGTGGAGGATGTCGCAAAGCGTCATACTAAGGGAAAAGATATAATCGATGGTGGTTCTGGTTCTTCTTTGCAGCCCCAAGTCTAAAGAGGTGAAAGGGTATAATCTAGTTTTCGTTTCTCTTAAGATGTTGAAGCCATTGACACCAATTACTGAGATAACCGAGACTCTGAGACTTACTAGTGGAGACTCCACAGAAGGTATCCCTCTGAACTCACCGAATTTTGAAAGAGTCTACCAGGCGTCAATTGGATCTCCCGTTGTTCCCGAAGGACTAATTGTTATTGCTCTATATGCTACAGTTACTCATCCGGCCCAGACCCCTTCTGAAGCTCAGTCTCAAACTATTGATGAGCCAAATTTGTCCCTTGCTGATGATCCTCACAAGTATGAGGACATGATTGACGCGCTAAAAGGTTTAGATGACAAGGGATCTCAAGGTGTCGGGGAAGAAGATGTCGCTTATATCGGGGAGTCAAGATCGAAGGGATCATTAAGCATGGTGGAAATCCAAGCAAAGGAAATGGGAGAGGTCCAAAAGCTTAAAGATGAGACTACGATGGTCGATACATCAACGATCCCCCTTGTCGATTCCTCCTCTCCAAATAATCCCTCCTCCTAGTTCAACTTTTCCCACCAAGAAGATTTCACCTCCTTCTCTAATCCAGCGCCATAAGAAAAAGCATGAAGCTCTCACGTTTGGAGTTTTTGATTCGTCTGGTAGTAAGTCCAAGAAAAGGAAATCCCTTACTGTTGACAAGCTTGTTGATTTGGATGAGCTGAAGGAGAAGGAGATGAAGGAAATGAAGAAGACTGGCGATATGTTGCCTCAGGCTTAATCAACTTTCCATTAGTATCGCTTTTTAGGCCCTTTGGATGTTGTTGCGAGTATTGCCCACGGGGTTTATAATCTGTATATAAAACCTGTATTTTTGTATATGAAACACTGTTTTCTTTTAAGTACGCAATGTCATTTGTCTGCAAGGTTATATATTGCTTTCCATTCAATGTACTCACAATTTAAATATTACCAAGAAAAGTAATAAGTAGTACAACTAAATATTACTAAGTCCAGTAATAAGTAATACCTCGATATTTGGAGGTATGGTGTGTATGCCTTTAATAAACTTTGAATCACGAGTCGCGTCCGAGTCGCGTTCGAAGTTAATTTATGAGGCTATACCCATGCCCCCAGCATTGGTGGGGATTTGGGTGAGTCAATTTGGACTTTTGGTCCTTAATTTTTTATACTCCTTCCCTCAATCAGAGGGTGACGGAGTTAGTGTGGATGTCGTTGTTTGTCCTTTATACTCTCCCATAGTTGGTATGGGTTAGAGTCGTAGGTCAGACAACCTTATGTCAATGCACGCGAATCGTTTTATACTCTCAAGTCGTGAGAGTTAGAGTTAGCGATCGTGTGGTCAGGTCACATTTGTTCTTAGTTTATACTACGATCCAAGCTCTGAGGAATGGAGTTTTTCGGACAAGAGTTCAGGTCACACTTGCTTAGGCATTGTCCCTTTGCCCCCATGTCAAGGGAAAAGATCGCCATCGGGATGGTCAGATCACATCCCATAGCTTATACTTGTCCCATCGAAACATGGGAGAGAGTCAAAGATGTTGTTTTGGCGTCATTTCAACAACTTAGTTCACAAAGTGTTGATCATCTTGTCGAGCATAAGATTCATGCTCGAATTTAGTCAACCTAAGTCCGGCTAGTCATGAAGTTGGGCTAGCTCGCCGAAACATGAGCCAATGAACGTCGTCGGAGAATATGTTATCCTTCATTCAATCCTTGGAACTTGTCGGTCGAATTGTAACATAACCAAAGTAACAGACACAACAGTAGAGCATGGAAAAAAATCTTTTATTTATAAACAATCGTAAGTGGCGAGACGCCTTATTACACTGCTAAGAATAAATGAAATAATAAAAGTCTAAGAGATAACGCTGCAAATGTTCAGCATTTATGCTTTAGGAAGTGGGTCGCTATCAACAATCGTTACCCTAAAAGTTCCATTATCAAGTCTCTGTTGGATGACGTAAGGTCCTTCCTATTTCAGCACCATGTGAACTAGTGCTGGGAAGATTTGTTTCAAGACAAGGTCGCCAAAGTCGAAGGTTTTGAATCGAACCTTCTTATTATATTAGTAGGAGACTCATCGTCTATGCGCCACAGCACGTAAGTTAGTCTCTTCTCTCTTCTCTTCAATCCGGTCAGTGATTCCAAGAGAAGCGCTTTGTTAGTAAGCGGGTTGTAATATTTCTTCCTGTGAGAAGGAACTTCAAGCTCTATCAGGGTAACTACTTCAGAGCCATAGGACAAGTAGAACAGAGTATGTCCAATCATAGACTTATAGGTTGTTCGATAATCCCAAAGGGCTAATGGTAGTTCATCAAACCATTTTCCTATGGTTCGCTCCAATCATTTCTTTAGGATAGACTTGATGACCATGTTCACGGCCTCAACTTGTCCATTTGACTATGGGTGTATGACTGTAGTGTACTTCTTCTCGATGCAATATCGTTGGCGGAAATATTTGAATTATGAATTGACTAACTGGGTCCCATTTTCAATTATAATGGTCCTAGGAAGTCCAACTCGACATCTGATGTTTCTGACGATAAAGTTGATCACCCACATTGTCGTGATCGTGGTCAGTGGTTCATCTTTGGCCCATTTCGTAAAATAGTCCACGACCACAATCGCATACTTTTCTCCACCTTTAGAGATTGGAAGTCTTCCAACAATGTCCACTACTCATACAGCGAATGGCCAAGGATTAACCATTTGGGTGAGTAGAGTTGGCAGAGCTCTCTGGACCTGGGAAAATCTCTAACACTTGTCACAACATGTTGGAATAACTAGCCGCATCCCAACTAATGGTAGGCCAAAAGTAGCCATACCGCAGCATATTCTTTTCTAGAGTCTACCACATGGTGTGAGCGTGGCAAACGCCTCCGTGTACTTCCCGCAGCACTCGTTTTGCGTCGTCGTCGGCCACACACCGGAGCATAGGAACTGAGAACGCTCTTTAGTAAAGCGTATCTCCTTGGATGATATATCTCAAGGATTTGCTCATGATAGGTCATTTTTCTTTCTTTCGTTCAGGGAGAATCCCATTTTGGAGGAAGTTCTTGATAGGGGTCATCGATGACTCCTTCTTTGGCTTGGTCTCCAAGGCTTAATCAATCTCCATCTGGTCAATGCTTGGAGTATCTAATGTCTCGATCGAGATAATTTCTGCTTCATCTTAGGCATCAGAACTAGCCAATTTAGCTAATTTATTAGCCTTTTGATTTTCTTTTCTTGGGATATATAAGATGTTATAGTAGTCAAAATTGTCCAATAACTCTTCTACCCGCTTGAGACAGGTTGTGCTGTGATATTTTTTATATTCCTCAAAACTGTTACCCTATTCACCCCCTTTAGGATTAATCTAGATCCTACATATTATTGCTCAACACATTGCTCGTCTCTTCTTCAAGATTCACCTGTGTGTCTTCTTGTCGCAAGAGAATATTGGAGTTTTCATAAAATAACTTGGTAGTCATAGGAGGTTTCCAAATCAGATACTTACCAAACTCCGTTTTCTTGTCAATTCCATCGACAATTGCTACCAAGACCGATTCAGGGTTGGGATTCTCACTTTAGTTATCGTCATATTGAATTAGTCAAGTAGTTCCTCACAGATTCTTCAGGGGTTTGCTTTATTTCAGAAAGAGCCATGACGTGCTTAGATTTTATGGCATGTAAATAGAACTATTTTAAGAACTTTTCACCCAAGTCTCTGAAGTATTGGACGAATCTTGGAGGAAGTTGTGTGAACCACATGAGTGCAACCCCATTAAGATATATGGGGAAAGCTTTGCACTTAACTGCGTCTGAGGCTCCTGGCGCCTCTATATTCCACGAATACCTCATCAGATGCTGTTGGGAGTACGCCGTGCCAGAATAATGGCTTTTCTATGACATATTGAATCTTCTTGGGGACTCCTCTTGCATAATGTTATCTATAATGGAGTGTGACTACGATCAATTCCCCAGTCTTCACTCTTGAAGCTGCAACTGTCATTCATGATTTGACATACCCTGACAGTCAAATCAGGAGTCCTGAAGATATACTGATCTTGGCTATAACAAACGCGGATTTTCGACCTTGAAAATCGACATAAAACACAATGTCGATTATTCGAACATTGGAAATACCATATCATTAATAGAAAGAAGTTAGAGGATGAGAAATAGAAAAGAAAGAAAATTTAGAATAGAAGAAGAAGAAGGACACAACAAAACAGAGTAAACACAAATCTCACAACGGAACGAATAAAATATATTATATAACAACTTTGGAAATACAAAATGGTTACATACCATTATCATATAATATCACAGTGGAAATAAATTCTATATATATTTAACTCTGAGTCCTCCTGCTCCGAGCTCCTCTATGTATCTGAAAAATCCCAACTACTTGACTGTCATACAAATTTGGGCACTCAAGAGTTTAGGGAAAACAAAACAAAATAAACTCTGAGTCAGTCATGTGACTGGTGTGAGTAAACTCTAATCACTTGGATTAACTTTTAAAATCCCTTTAAAAGAAATGATAATCATAAGACCGATCCACACATAAACACAGACGGTTTTTACTTTACGATTACCCAAAATATTTCTTAAGACTAATATTTTATGATATAGTAATAATATCTAAATCAAGTAAATAGCACTCTAGAAGAACGCTTTCATCTCACGCTTTACATATATAATATACAACCAAAAACCACGGGCTCTTATTGGAGCATGGATTTCCAACCCTGACAAGGTATGGAACTACCTTCCGATCAGTGTACTCTAGAAGCGATACACTGGAGTTCAACAAGAACATCTTGTAACTCGGCCACACTTGACCAGCCATTCATTTCGCTTAAATGTTCCAAATATATTGTCACCTAACGATTGGTATACCAACATAACTATTCCCAGGAGATACATAAATAAAAAGAAGTAACAAATATGAATATTCTCTAGATCGTGGCTATATACGCTACTTAGGTGAGACCCACTTAGCCATGCTGCCTGCCTGATTTTCATCATTTCCCAATTGATGAGGCTTGAGGTCATAACATATCTTTTAACAGATCACTCCTTTATTTACTTTGATTGCCACATCATCATACCCGTCAAATGACAAATTGATTTCCCCAAAAATACCATGGGTATAGGCTAAGAGAAACGAATTCCTCTTCCACCAACGTAAATACGTTTGAAACGATCAACTTACGCGATCTACCAGATATACTTTGTCATACATTCGTCAATTCAAGTTGTCCTGGGACTGAACAACCCGAAGGAATTATTCTATTAATCCATCTTAGGCAATTTCTACCTAGGTTCGCCAGGATAACCCTTGTATAAACTCCGTCTTCAATTGTCTTCAATCTATTTGATGTGAAACAATAATGCCTATACGGAGTGGTTTTCAGATAATAAATCTGATCCCGGTCTCTCTGTATTGACAACGGAAATGGTCAAAAACTTTGATAGTCAGTGATTTAACTATAAAAGGAAAACATGTGTACAAACAACGGTCGTATTCACAAATGGAAATCTTACCGATCAATCATCAATCAACACTTACCCCTTTTAATAGATTTATCAATAATCATTACATTTTCAAATTTCCCAAATAGTTTTCCAACTCTCCTAGCCTCTCACGATTTCTTGGAAAAACGTTTCCATTTAATTTAAAACTATTTATTTTCTATATTTCATAAAATATATCTTATCAATATTGGAAAACATTTCCATTTATTATTGTGCACCATTACCGTTCTTTATGCATCAGTCACTAACTGTGAATTAGTAAGAGAACGGCTCCCTAAGTATTAACCCCGAAGGCCGAAACCAACATCAGATCAATACCCAGAAAGCCATTCAACTTAACTAGTCTCCAGTTAGTTTCAAATTTCCTTGACTCCATTTAAATCTGTAAAATGTTTGCTTTTAAATCGTTATTCACTTTAAATGTGAATATTATTCCTTTGTAGAAAATAAAAAATCATTTTATTAAGTCAAATCTTGATTGAAATAAATATTACCATTACAGTTTAAAATCCCATCTATGTGGTTCTTTTATAAATTCATATTCGTATTTCACTCCATATACTCCATTTGTAAATCAACTTCCTGTTAAATAAATATCAAGTTTATAACTTAATTTCGATTACCTATTTAATTACTATTTATTTGTTTTAAAGCAAATATTAACTATCTTGCCAATTGCTGAATTATATAATATATAATTTATAAAAATAAATCATTTTAGTAACATTCGACATCGTCGAATTTAAATTACAAATCCTTATTGATTTGTTTCAATCCTATTCTCATTTCGAATACCGAAATATTTTCATCGTTTTCTTTCTAAACGATTTCCATTTTCCTTTTTAAATAAATTCAACTTAATAATAATCATTTTGCTTCGTTTATAAATATCCTTTATAAATCAAATTACTAGTATTTACTAATCGAAATTCCATTTCTATTTAAAAATAGAAATTTCTTTTTAAAACCCCAATTTCTTTTCCGGTATATTCGAATATATTTTGCGATATTTTAATACAATTAATTCAGGTCAACATTGTTCAAATATCTTAAACACACAATAATCAACCACATATTATTCGTCACATCATATAATGCAATATATGAAAAATAACAATATAATTGTTGAGGAACCCAGTCGGATCCCTCCAACCTGTTTCCCTACATCCACAGATGTTAATCAACATTTACTTCATATCAATATGAAGTAATAAATAGAATTCATATTTAACAAACGACTTGTATAAATAACTATACGTAATATTTTAACCAATTCATCCAAACTATCATCACACACAACCTGTGCAGTTAAAGCGTTCAGCGGATCCAATGTGGTAGAGGTGTAAAAAGTTATAGCGCGGATAAAGCGAGGAAATAACAGGATATAGCGGATGAGCCTAAAATATCATATAAAACTCATATTTTATGTTTTTACAAACATGTAAATGATAAATAAATGGAAAATTAACATTAAACTTAATTATAATTAGTACATTCTTAATTTTAAATAAAAGCATATGCAAATATATGTAAATAAACGTAAACTTTTACTTAGCATGATTAAATTTAATAGAATATTGTAGTATTTTCTATTCTGAGAAATATATGTTAAAAAATTATATTAAAAAAATGAATTGTACAATTTTATAATGTATAAATGTCACTTTCAAATTCATTTATTTTATAGAAGTTATAGCGGAATATAGCTGAAATAATAGGATATATCGGGAATATCGGAATATAGCGGGGTTTAAAGCGAAGACGCTGTGTAATGACCCGCATTGGCAGAGGTATTATAATTAATTAATTTAATTATAAAAATAGTGATATAGTGAATTAAATGGTCGTGGAATTAAATAATGATGAGTATTTAATTAAAATAATAAATTAAATAATATATTTAACTCTGAAATAATCAGAATTGGCTGAAATGACGATATGGTGTGAACCGGATCATCTGTGATATTTAATTCAGCTTAGAATAGAATTAGATTAACGAATATATTATATAAACGACAGTTTGAACGTAGAATTATAATATAAATAAAATCAAGCTTGAAATGGAGCTGCAGTTCGTAATTTGGCGATTTGAACTTCAACTGAATGTACATGATTCGTATTAAGCCGGATTTCTGTGAAACAAGAAACGTGTGGAGCTGGTGGAGTATATCTTTCTAGTGGAAGAGAAAAATCGGGATTTCGTCGTGTAGATTCTTATTTACGTCCAAATCAAATTTTAGAAAAGTCGCTGTGGAATTCCTTTATAATTTATAAAGGAATTATATTTTTTTTAAAAGGAATTTTATTTTTAAATCGAATAGCGATTTAATCGGGATTTGAAACATCGAGTTATAAATCCCAATGGAGCTGTATGATATTCTGTTGTGAATATATACGATAATATAATTTTATTTGTATTTAATTTAATTATATTTAAATATATTTATATATTTAAACGGGTCATTCAAAGCTTTAAAAATAGCCAGTTTAGCAAACGAAGTCGGAATTCGACGAAACTAGTTTCTTAGGATCCGCAACATCAAATTATTGCTAGATTTCCAGTTTCGTGATTTTTAGGGTCACTGTGTGGTCATACGGATTTTTAGAGTGAAAAACAGTCAGTATTTTGACAATTAAAAATACGCTGTGTGAGCATACGGAGTCGGAATTCAACGAAACAAGTTTCATTGGGACCGTAATGTCGAACTCTAGCTGCATGTCCAGTTTCGTGATTTTAGGGTATCGTATGTAATCACAGGAATTTTTAGAAGATGAATTTAATGAATAATTGACTAAAATAAAATATCTAAAATATCTAAATCTACTATAAATACCTACACTCCTTTCCCAACCCTAAATGACTTACTTCTGAGGTCAAAAGTAGCTCCTCCATTTTTCTTTTCCAGTAAAACAATCCACGGTGAAAGAAAAAAATCAAAAGAATTCATACAAAATTCTATAAATTCAAGTACAAACATATTTCGATCCCCCGAGTGATTCACTTCTTTGCTATATGAGTTTTGTTGGGTGCGGTATGTTTTCCAGTATTCGGATTTCATACAGAGCTTTCTAGGGTTGGAGTTTGAGCGAGGTACATGAGGTTTTAGCTCGAGTTGGTGAGAAAGTTGAGTTCGTGATGGAAATACACATCTTGTGTGAGATTTTTTTGTTGTGTTCAAGGCCAAAAAGGTTCGGTGATTTGTCTGTACTGTGCGTCGAGGAGGTATCCGATACACATGGAATGGCCGACACGAGTTGAACAAAATGGTGGTGAAGTTGTTGAGATGTTGAAGAGAAGTAAGATGATGGCATTTGATTTCGGATTCGTGATGAGTTGATGGAGGACGGGGCGATCGAAGTTGGCTAATGGCAGTGGGAATCGGTTTCCTGGAATCGGGAAAATGAGGAACGAAGGGGGAGGTCCACTATTCATACGGTGTTGGGCTTGAAGGGTAATGGGCCGGTAAGAAAGGAAGGTTAAAGCCTATTTCTTTTAAAGATAAATCAAGTTTTAGTTTGGTTTAAAATTGTATTAACTTAAAATTGTTATAACATGAGCATACGATATCAGAACTCAGCGAAACAAGATCCGTTGGGATCGTATGGACGGACACTACCCAATGAAGCTGACTGGAAGTGGATTGAGACTCGTTTGAATTTACGGCGAAATAAACTGTTTGATTCAAATCAAACAACAGTTTATCGTTCTTTAACGATGAACTGCCAAAGTGAGTAAATCTCACTAACTCTGAACAGTTTATAAATTCATGTTGTATTTTTAGAACTGTTAGATATTGGTTGATTGACTGTGTGTTGATTGTTTGATTGAACTGCTAGTCAGTTAGTTGAATTTCTATATTGATTCTGTTTAACAGAATATATCATATGGAACTGAAAGTGATGTTGATTTTATATTGTATAACATCTGTGGATGCAGGGAGACAGGTTGGAGGAATCCGCTTGGATTCCTCAACATTTATTTACTGTTTTCATATATTGTGATATATGATGTGATGTATATCTGTTATGGATTATGTGTGTTAGAATGATGTTGATCATTTTTATTCGATATTTTAAATATCATAAAAGACCCTGGGATGTAAAAAGAATTATTTCAATGTATATTGAAATAAAAGGGATTTTATAAAGTCAATAGATTTTATAAAAAGGAAATATTTCGAAAGTAAATAAAAGGGGAAATGTTTATAAAACGAATAGAGTTTTATAAAAGGGAAATCATTTGTAAAGTGAAGAACCGTTACTAAAAGTTAATCTTTATAAATGAATAGTTTAATCGAGTTAAAAGGAGTTAATCGATGTTAGTTTAATCGAGTTAAAAGGAGTTAATCGATGTTAGTTTAATCAAAAGGAGTTAATCGATGTTAGTTTAATCAATTAGAGTTAAAGCAAATGAGTTAATCGGATATAGTTTATTCGAATAGAGTAAAAGGAGTTAATCGAATATAGTTTATTCAAATAGAATAAAGGAGTTAATCGGATATAGTTTATTCGGATATAGTAAAAGGAGTTAATCAAATATATAGTTTATTCAAATAGAATTAAAAGAGTTATCGAATATAGTTTATTCGATAGGAGTTAAGTGAATAGAGTTAGAGTTAAATCAAAAGAATTAAGTGAATAGAATAAATTGAATAGAGTTATCGAATATACCTTATTAAAGGAAAGAATTATCGAATAGAAAAGATTTGAAAGAGAGTTACGTAAGGAAGTTTGTAAAAGAATTAGAAGGGGGAACTTTGTCTATTTCAAAGTTAGAAACGTTGTTCAGTTAAGGTCAGAGAGGTAGTATTACCCCAACTTGATTGACTTCATTTTTAACTAAGGAGTGGTTAAGGTTCGATAGTTGAAGCGACCCGAACTTCCCCGGTCCCCGAAGAGATGAGAAAGAACGAATTACTGTGAGGACAAGACAAATCAGAACGCAGACGGAAGAACATTTCATTCCTATTCAACAATTCCATTAGATATAAGAATATACCGAGTATAAATGAATAAATTACATTCGATAAACATCAGAGATTACAATAAATTACATAGCAGCGGAAAATAATACAAAGCACAACTGAAGGTGATATACGGATACAGAGCTTTCCGGATATCATTCCAGCTGTAAACCAGGATCCTGTGAATATAAATCTGCAAAACCAAAACTACTAGCTGCCCGTGCGGAAAATGAGGGCACCCAGAGTTTAGGTTAAAACAATAAACTCCAGGTCAGTCATGTGACTGGTGTGAGAACTAAAACAGTTATTTAAAACTTTACTTTAAAAGAGAGTAATTCGAGGGACCACGCCGTATAACACGGAACGGGTTTTCTCCCAAGAATACCAGTGCATAGAATAAACAACGCAATGCTTTTTCGAAAAATGAAGCTATTATATGACCCAGGTCCCATCACACAATGAAACGCAAGCCGGAGGATAAGGTTTTCCCTTATAATAGCCAAACATGCTTGGTACGTTTAAAACAAATCATTTGATACTATGATAAGTGTATAGTGTCAAAACAATTTCAATCATAAATATAAATCATAGACGGCATGGGTACCATATATCATGTCGCCATACTAGTTCTACAATTAAAACCGCAATACACGTATTGGAAATTGGATTTCCGTCATGAGTCGAGGCAAGGGGCAAGCTCCTCTCCGCTTTCGAGACACTCTAGCAAATGTCTCAGGACTACACACTCTAGGCAATCCTGGATCTTCAGGGCCGGTCCTCACTTACGTTAGAGGATTAATTATGCCTGAACACACGTTTCCCGGTCCTTACAGACCTAAAATCAAGGCGCCTCATCCAACAACCACATAGGTGAAAAGTATATAAATGTCAGGGCTGGTAAGTCACTGACACCACCAAAGCTAGAAAGAAACGTCGTGCTCTCCCTGCAGTCTGTATCCCGTTTTTGACTCATACCGAGGTGTGAGGCTCGCGAATTCATGTTATACACAAAGCTGCCACGTAGGCCGTGCTTTGATCATCAGCCACAAGACTTTGCTTTTCAACAGAAGCCTTGATCCATGCAACTCAGCGTGCCACACAGGCAATTCATGCCATGCGATTGATATCTATCGATAAATAACCTCTAAGCTCGTACGTCTTAGAGAAGGGCGTTAAGCAAGAGAATAAATTCTCTGCCGCCAAACAGATATATATTTAACAGAAATCAATCAACAAAGAATAAAATCCAATGTCAGACACACAATCCATTTACAAGTTCGCTCTGGGTCTGAACGAAACCGGAGGCACTTTCCTCGCATATCCATCGATCTCCAAGTACGTCTGGACGACCACCAACTATTTCCATCCTCTTGGGTGTACAGCCCAATCAAGATCATCAGTAATCACCCAAACGATTTGAAGACTTCCGGTCTTCAACCACCGTCTTCATCTTCGACATATCGTCGAATCGGTTATTCAGAATGGGTATAAACCCGGCCTTTCCGAATAACCCGCGTATATTAAAAACAAATGTTACACAAACACAACATACGCCTCATTCCAATTCATTAGTCACAAACCGTAAATCAGTAAGAGAGCAATTCCCCAAATATTAATCCCGAAGGCCGAAACCAACATCAGATCAATACCCAGGAAACCATTCTTCTTAACTAACCTAAAGCTAGTTTCTAAATTTCTTATTCTTAGGGAAAGGTTCCCATTAATTTTATCAAAGATAAATTCTTTAAATTTTTCTTTAATCTTCCTTTGGATGTCATATCAAACCAAATTATGGTTTTCCAAACTAGTCGAGATTAGCGAACCATACCGAAGTAATTATTTATTTCATTTCCCAACCCCAACCTATTCATCCCATGAAGCAAAACTGGTAATACTCCATATCCAACACCACGGTGTTATCGATAAAATTAATTACCATTTCACGTTCAAATCTAATTAAAGATTTAACTACCGCTTTGGAGCAAAACTAGTGATACTCCATTCTTGCTCAATTTCTAAATTTGATAATTTAAATTATCAATTCACATTTCAAACTAATTGCAGATTCATTAAAACTCCCTTTTCTGGGTTAAAGAACTAATGTCATTTAAAACAGGGTTCACGATAAACTCAAATCACATTCTATTTATTATCGGGTTAAAGAACAAGTGTTATTTAAAACACCCTTCACGATAAACCCACAAATCAATTCTATTTAAAATCTGTTTCAAATCCAATTTATTTATTTAAAAATAAACGGGTTTAATTTTAGTTCAAACTAGTTCATTTCGATAAAAATCTATTTTTATCTTTTCAAATATGGGGTTTTTCATCCCAATTTTTCCCAAATCATTTCTTATGATTTTACACAAATTATTACTATTTTTAATAATTTTATCAAGGCCTGTACAGTCGATTTCCATCAACGGCCATCGAACTGCACTTACAGCTACCTTTTTCAAATTTGATTTGGACGTATCTCCAAATCCAACCGTTAGATTTCAAATTTCTAATATTCATTAGAAAGCTCTTTTCGATACGAACCCAACGGTTCCGGTTTTAGGAGAATCCGACGGTCGGATCTCCCGTAATGTCCGTTTGAAATAAATGGTCGAAATTTACGAACTGCCGCGGCGCGGCGCGTTCTATTCAGGCCATTATATTATGTATATAATATATTTATAATATATATTTCGTCGATTTCTATTTAAAACGAATTTTATAAATAGTTTTAAATTCGATTCAAAAACAATTTCAACTTCCATTTCAATTCAAATCAAAATTGAATTCTTCCTTAAAAATTCATTT
This sequence comes from Allium sativum, assembly GCA_030737875.1. Classification (NCBI taxonomy): domain Eukaryota; kingdom Viridiplantae; phylum Streptophyta; class Magnoliopsida; order Asparagales; family Amaryllidaceae; genus Allium; species Allium sativum. The sequence goes on from CM060915.1 coordinate 386,303,879, forward strand.
CTATTCAATTCAAATTTCAATTCAGTTTGAATTCGTTTTCAATTCAATTCGAATTGGTTTTCTATTCGATTCAATTCAAATTGGTTTTCTATTCGATTCAATTCAAATTGGTTTTTTATTCGATTCAATTCAAATTGGTTTTCTATTCGATTCAATTCAAATTGGTTTTCTATTCGATTCAATTCAAATTGGTTTTCTATTCGATTCAATTCAAATTGGTTTTCTATTCGATTCAATTCAAATTGGTTTTCTATTCGATTCAATTCAAATTGGTTTTCTATTCGATTCAATTCAAATTTAAAAACGAATATAATCGATATAAATATCGTTCGCGTCAAAATAGCGCATCTCTAATCCATACGGCTTTGTATATTTCAATAATTCCGTTATTCTATTCAACAAATGAATATCTATTTTATTCAATACGTGAATCTATACTTCTGTCAACACATGACTAATCTCAACGAATGAGTACCGTCCACGTGTGACTATTTTTGTTATTCAATATATTTTATAAAAATTATGGTATCTATCGTTTGATATTAAATCAGACACCAACCGTAAATTAGTAAGAGAACGATTCCCTGAATATTAACCCCGAAGGCCGAAACCAACATCAGATCAATATCCAGGAGACCACTCATCTCATCTATTTTCCAGTTGATTTCTAATTATATATATGATAAAGATGTAAATTTTATTGTTAAAATATTTCGTTCAACACATGACTAATCTCAACGGATGAGTACAGTCAACACATGAACCTTTATTTTATAATATTCTTTATCTTCTAAATTGGAATGAGGCCCAATCAATTACCATATAAAGTTAATTATATGGATTCCATACCACACATGTATATAATAGCAACGATAAATAATCAACCATCATCCAAAGTGCACTACACTGTATAAGCATCAAATATAGATATTTAACGCTTATAACAGCCTGTCGATCCATCGATCGACATATTTAATCAATCAGGATGAGTGAACTTCAAATTTCATCCCAACACCCGTGTGGGGTTTCAAATCAACAAACACAGATTTTATTTGTGCAGTTGGGCGATGTGTAAAATTTATCGTCCCAATCAATGTCCTTCAAATAGGTGTACATAAATAAACCGTCCGGTTCGTAAATGAATATTTATTTATTTACATTCACGTTAAAAATTATATTTTTAATGATAAAATATTTTATTTCAACACCTGAATTTCTATTCAGTTCATTTACACAATAAAAATGATATTTTTATTTTTCTAACATATTTTAGAAAATTTCGGCGGCATAACGACACGATACTAGAAACGGGACAAGGCCCAGCCTTATCCCCGGTCTAGTGAAGGCCCACGCCATTCACACATCAATCAAATCCATTCCATTTCACCAAACAATTCAATTCAAACCAAATAATCTAACCAACTACACAACCAAACAATTTAACAAACAAGCCATCCATGGTCTGTGGATGACGGGTGTCGGGTGCTACTAAACACCGTCTGCATCCTAGTATATATATTTAACTAGAAAAAGAAATTGAAGAGTGAGAAGTTTTCACCGATAGCTATCCCAATTCCACGACTCTTCTTAACTAGAAATCTTCGTCGTTCTCGTCTCTTATCACTTTCGTCGCCCGTAGCCACTACATATATAAAAATCACATTTTCACTTCGCTATTCAATATATAAAAATTGAATTTTTACTACGCTATTCAATATATAAAAATCGAATTTTTACTTTGCTATTCAATATATAAAAATCGAATTTTTACTTCGCTATTCAATATATAAAAATCGAATTTTTACTTCGCTATTCAATATATAAAAATCGAATTTTTACTTCGCTATTCAATATATAAAAATCGAATTTTTACTATCACGCTATATGGATAAAAATTCTATTTTTCCTTCGTTATACTCCATATAAAGATCTCGCCTTTTCAACTATAAAGACTTCGCCTTTTCAAATTTCAAAAATCTAATCTTTTTAATGTCAAAAATCTAATCTTTTTAATGTCAAAAATCTAATCTTTTTAATGTCAAAAATCTAATCTTTTTATGCAATAATATATATATAAATCAGATTTTTCCTATGCAATAATATATATAAAAATTTAATTTCAGCTTAATTAAACTAATTAAAATAATAAATAGATAAAGAGGCTCACTGTTAATCAATGTCTGCTGCGCCGAACTGGAGCTGAGGGTCGGAGAAGGCAAGGGGGTGCGCCGGAGTCTGACGAGGCAGGGGAAGTCGCGGCAGCGCGACCAGGCTGAGACGCGGGGGGGTCTACTCCGGGTTTGGGGGTATGGGATCGAACGGAGGAACGGGGGGGGGGGGGAGATGTGGGGATCGTCGGCGCGAGGGGGCTGAGGTCAGAGAGCAGTGGCGGTTCAGAAGAGGAGGGCGCGATCGACGAGGCGTGTTTTTTTCTTTTTTTTTTTCGTTTTCGATTCCGACTGAAGGAAAGGGGGGGCAGAGGGAATTAAGGGGAGGGAGAGAGAATTTTTTTCGATTATTTAATTTCTAAAAGTTGACTTTTACATACGACCTCTAAACGAGGCCCACCGCATGTCGTCCATAGCGTTTTACCCCCAATCCGAACACAATGGGATATGTATCATAGGTTGATTCGATCGTTTCGATCGGTTTTCGTCAAAATCAACATATAACTCTATATATTGAATTTGAACGCGCATTTCAATTTACGGGGGTCACATACCAACTCTAAAAATTGCAGAAAAATATTTTCCAGCTTCGTATTAACGATACGGTCCTAACAAAACTAGTTTCGTCAAATTCCGAGACCGTTTGAAAAATGACCATTTTCCAGTCGATTAAAATCAACAAAAACTGGTCAAACGCGTTTTCCTTTGCCACGCTCACATATTGATTCGAAAAATTATGAAAATTGAAACCTAGCAATAACTTAACATTACGGTTCCAACAAAAGTGGTTTCGTCGAAATCCGAGGTCGTTTGCAAAATGGCTATTTTAAGGGCCTGAATTCCATAGCGACTATTCAGAATTTTCAACTGGACGTATCTTTTGATTCCCGCTATGAAATTTTGATTTTTCGAATTCGTTGGAAAGATATTATCAAATAGATCCTAATGTTTTTGGTTTCCCTAAAATACGGATTGTTTTGCACCCGGTACGTTCAATTGAAGTTTGAAATCGAATTATCGAACTACCGCGCCATTTTCAATTCTATTTATAATTATATATAATTATTTATATTCTAACGACGACGTATATAATATATACGTTCTAATTATATTCAAAATAAATTTCTCGTCGATATTTTTTTAAAATATTTCATTTTAAATGTTCAAAATTGGCTAATATTGCCAAAATAAAATTTTTAAACTAGCTCAGATTTTCGGGTTATTACAATAGTAAAGGATGGTTAAGTGAATTTAGTAATTAAAGGAAATGGTTTGAGTTTGCATCACGATGGTTTGTTTAAACATCTGTCTAACTCCAATGAAGAAGCTTTGGAAATGTTTTCCAAAGAAGAAACCAGAAATGTTTTCTAATAAAGAAAACAAGAAATGGAAATGTTTTCCATTGTTAATAACGTATATTTTCCAAATTTAGAAAATAAGAAATATTGAATATAGGGAAACAGGAGATAAGTAAATTAATGAAATAAAGAGATAAATGTTGAATGATGTTTGATCGATATAAATTTCCATTTGGGAATGATATCGTTGTTTGCACACCTGTTTTTCTTCGATAGTTAAATCACAGACTATCGAAGTTTTGACCATTTTAACGTTGTTAATATGGAAAGACCGGTTGGATTATTATCCAAAGAACCACTCTGTATTGGCATAAGCGTTGCGAATCATATATGCCAAAGGAAATTGAAGGAGGAGTTATGCAAGGGCTATCCTGTTTACATAATAGTGCCTTCGGTTCATCCTGTTCCTGGATGACTTGTACGGACGGATGTCTGACAGAGTATTTCCAGACGATCACGTATATTGATTTCTCCAACCATACCAAGAGTGTAAGCGGAGAAGGAAACTTCTTTTAGCTAACACATAATGTATGGTTGAGGACGTCAATCGGTGATTTGATGGATTTGACAATGTGGCATTCGAAGTGAATCTGATGTGATGATGAAGCGTAACCTCAAGCCTCACATCCGGTAAATGACAGAAATCGGGCAGGCAGCATGGCTAAGTCGGTCGCACCGAAGTAGGGTGTATAATCACCTGATCTAGAGTTTCATTTATTTCCAAAAATTTATTGTTGATGCTGTCCCATTCGGGAAACGGTTGCTGAACCCAACCGTTGGTGATATACATTCGATACACTCAAGTGAAATGAGTGGTCGGTCATGTGTGGCCGGGTTGCAAGATGTTCTTGTTGAACCCAGTGTATTCCTTTCTTGAGGTACACATAGCGAAAGGTGGTTCCATACCTTGTCATAGTTGGAAATCCATTACCCAATACATGCTTGCTGTTTTGATTATATACTATATATGTAGAACGTGAGATGAAAGCGTTTCTGCTAGATGATTATTATATTGTGGTTGATAGACATTATTATAATATCAAAAGGTTTTTGATATAAAGATATTTTGGATTCTCATAAGGGAAAAACCCGTTCCGTTATACGGCGTGGTCTTATGAGATATCATTTACCTGCTTGAATTGTTTTAAACTGTTTTACTCATACCAGTCCCATGACTGACCCGGAGTTTATTTTGTTGCTTTCCCTAAACTCTTAGGTGCCCAATTTTGTACGGGCAGTCAAGTAGTCGGGATTTACACATATACTGGAAGAGCTGGAGCAGGAGGCTTCAGGATTATATATCTATAGTTATTTCCGCTGTGTTGTAAGTGTTGTACTCTGATAAGTGCTATTGTATACATATAATGATTTTATTTCAAGGATATATTATCTATTATATGTTGTTCATTCCGCTGTGAGATTCGTGTTACTCTGATGTTGTGTTCTTCTTCTTCTTCTATTCTAAGTTTCTATCTTATCATTCCTCATCCTCTAATTTCCTTCATTAATGATCGGTATTTTTCGATGTTTGGTTATCGACATCGAGTTTATGTCGATAACCAAAGTCGCTAAAAATCTGAGTCATTACAGTTGGTATCAGAGCTTAAGTTAAGTGAATTACCTTGGCTCTGTGGCGTAACCCGATAGAGATGGGATTAGTAATATCCATCCTAGATTGAGTTGAGTGTATATATATGAGTGAACGTATTTGTTATTTGATATAAAGTGGTTTTATATTGTGGAGATTCATTGGTTGAGTTGTTTATGAGTTCTGGTCGATCAGTTTGATCCACTGTATCGGTAGGAGTTTATAAACACTCGAATACGATGGGTCGACACGATATGTTTTGAAAAGAGGGTAAATTAAAATAAGTTTACCCAAGGTATATCTTGATATAGAGAAGATATATATATATATATCAAAATTATAATATAGTGGATATATTGGTTGTTATTATAATCGAGTAAGATTATAAATTAAATGGTTATGTAAATAACCAATCAGAATTCATATAAGTGAAATACGTGAAATCAGATGAGTTAAATCTGAAATTTAAACCAGAAATTGAATTAAAATTCTGGAGAATTGGATAAGTGTTTGTAAATGGATTTGGATTAAAAATAAGGAAAATTTAAGATCCTGGGAGATTTTAAATTGTTTTACAAGCAGTGTGAATTATATTTTGAAATGAATTTCAACGTGGAAATGTTTAGAAATGGTTTTATAGTATTGAACTCACTTCGTTCGCTGGGAAATAGATTCTGATGATGGCAGCTGCATCATCAGTATTCATTTTCGAGTTGTAAGTGATAAATTACTACCAGAGATACTGTTTAGAAATTGTTTTGGGAAAGACAAGTTGTGTTGAATTTCAAAATGGGATTTATAATAAAGAATGAATAAAGAAAGTTTGAAATAGAAATTGAATATAGAAATTCAAAGGGAGTTTGAATATATGAAATTCAATGGAAGTGATATAGAATTTGAATATAGAATTCAAAAGGAATTCAAATATAGAATTTGAATATATGGAATTTGAATATAGAAATTCAAATGGGATTTATAATATAGAAGTGAAATAGAATTAGAATTTGAATAATAGAAGTGATATAAAATTTGAATAGAAATTGAATAGAATTAACTAAGTCGAAGAGGAATTAGTTAATCGAGTTTTGAATTTGAAGTTGAACTTTGAAAGGTGAATTGGATTTGTAAATGGATATTCGAAATCGAATATAGAACTTAAATTTGAAATTTGGATTCAAATTAGTTAATATGCAAGTTATAATATAATTGAACATGTCATGTTCAAATATAAAAGTGAAATAGACTACAGAGTTAATTAACAAATTAACTAACGAATTGAGTTAAAACGATCAGGTATAGTTAAAATAGATTGGGCAGGTATAAATACACATGAGATAGGTATGGATAAGGTATGAAGGTATATAAATAGAATGCTCGACGAAAAGGTATGTATTTAATTCATATATGAGATTTTATGCGCCGTATCGGCTAGCCGCTTGGCTTTTTCTTTTGGATTGGTGAGGGCCATGGGAGGATATTTGAAATATCCCGATGCTCCTGGTACAAAGGAAGTTATGGCGAATTTTCCGGGAATTTAAGGAGTTAGAATATTTTTAAGATAATTTGATAGATAGAAATCAACGTATCGATATATATATAGAAGTCGATAAGGAAACAAACTTAGAAATAGAATAGTAAAATCGAAAGGGAAGACTAAGAATAAAATCTAGTAAGAATAGAAAGAGGAAGCGTATACGTGTTTAAAAGTGAATAAGTAGTTGTATGGTATTGATTATTCGAGTAAGTAGTCATATCTGTTTTGACGTTATAAATGTTATTCAGTCAAGGTCTGAGAGGTAGTTATACCCCAACTAGATTGATTTCATTATTAACAAATAAACAGTAAGATTTCAGGCTCGAAGATCAATGTTGAATAAGAGTTAGTTGAATATAGTATTTGGGTTGTCGTAACGATGTTTTACACAACATCCGTTTTAACCCAAATAAGTGTAAGCATGGAAATATAATAAAGGATATTTCCTAAGTATAGAAATAAACGAGATCGGAAAAGAGATAAGTAATTGGAATATTTTCCAATTATAAATAGCATATATTTTCTAAAGTTTAGAAAATAAAGGAAGGCGATATTCGGAAATGTTTTCCAAATAACGTAAAAGGCCAATATGGTTATTGAAAATATTTGGTTAACAAATATTGATAAAGAAATAGAGAAGTGATTTAACTAATGGAATATTAATTAAGGGCTCAGTGACATGTCAAAAAGGAAATTTTGATTTTTGAAAAGAGTAAAATGTTTGAAAACTCTCAGGGAAAGACTGTTTTAATTAAAAAACAAATTTAACCGAAATTTTGTGAAAGCAAATTTGATTTAAAGTAAAGCCAGTAAAGTGGTAACTGAGATTGAATTAGAATGATATCAAGACAAATTGGATTGTGAGATTCAAAATTGAAGTGTAATGTGATAATCAAGTTAAGAGTTGGGAATCGAGAAGAAACTCGAGTTGAAATGATATTTGGCTCGGATATAAGCGAATGGTGGTGTTGTGGATAAATGTAGATTGGAATTTGATTGGGATGACATTGGTATATGCTGAGTTGATAGCATATGGAAGTGATAGAGTTGATATCCCGACAAAAGGTACAAGTTTATATTTCTATTGGATATACGATTTATGAGCCGAATTGGCAAGCCGCTTGGCTATTTGATTTTCTTTTGGGTTGGAGATAGCCCAGAGAGGCAAGTTGGAGTTTGACGTATTGACTAGTACAAAGGAGGTGCTGGCGAAATTTTTCGAAGAGTTAAGGCGTTAGAAAATTTTCAGGATTTTTGAAAATTTTCGTTGATAAGAATTAATTATTATTTAATTAAAATTAAATTGGTTCAGTTGAAACTGAAGTTAAGAAGTGAACAAATATGTTCTAACCAGTCGATAGGGTCGTCCTCTACCTTTTAGCAATTTCGAGGATGATATTATTTTAAGTGGGAAAGATTGTAATGACCCGCATTGGCAGAGGTATTATAATTAATTTATTTAATTATAAAAGTAGTGATATAGTGAATTAAATGGTCGTGGAATTAAATAATGATGAGTATTTAATTAAAATAATAAATTAAATAATATATTTAATTCTGAAATAATCAGAATTGGCTGAAATGACGATATGGTGTGAACCGGATCATCTGTGATATTTAATTCATCTTAGAATTGAATTAGATTAACGAATATATTATATAAACGACAGTTTGAACGTAGAATTATAATATAATTACAATCGAGCTTGAAATGGCGCTGCAGTTCGTAATTTGGCGATTTGAACTTCAACTGAATGTACAGGATTCGTATTAAGCCGGATTTCTGTGAAACAAGAAATGTGTGGAGCTGGTGGAGTATATCTTCCTAGTGGAAGAGAAAAATCGGGATTTCGTCGTGCAAATTTTGATTTACGTCCAAATCAAATTTTGGAAAAGTCGTTGTGGAATTCCTTTATAATTTATAAAGGAATTATATTTTTTTTAAAGGAATTTCATTTTTAAATCGAATAGCGATTTAATCGGGATTTGAAATATCGAGTTATAAATCCCAATGGAGCTGTATGATATTCTGTTGTGAATATATACGATAATATAAATTTATTTATATTTAATTTAATTATATTTAAATATATTTATATATTTAAATGGGTCATTCAGAGCTTTAAAAATAGCCAGTTTTGCAAACGAAGTCGGAATTCGACGAAACTAGTTTCGTTGGATCCGCAACATCAAATTATTGCTAGATTTCCAGTTTCGTGATTTTAGGGTCACTGTGTGGTCGTACGGATTTTTAGAGTGAAAAACAGTCAGTATTTTGATGATTAAAAATACGCTGTGTGAGCATAAGGAGTTGGAATTCAACGAAACCAGTATCGTTGGGACCGTAATGTCGAACTCTAGCTGCATGTCCAGTTTCGTGATTTTTGGGTATCGTATGTAATCATAGGAATTTTTAGAAGATGAATTTAATGAATAATTGACTAAAATAAAATATCTAAAAAATATCTAAAATATCTAAATCTACTATAAATACCTACACTCCTTTCCCAACCCTAAATGACTTACTTCTGAGGTCAAAAGTAGCGCCTCCATTTTTCTTTTCTAGTAAAACAATCTACGGTGAAAGAAAAAAAATCAAAAGAATTCATACAAAATTCTATAAATTCAAGTACTAACATATTTCGATCCCCCGAGTGATTCACTTCTTTGCTATATGATTTTTGTTGGGTGCGGTATGTTTTCCAGTATTCGGATTTCATACAGAGCTTTCTAGGGTTGGAGTTTGAGCGAGGTACATGAGGGTTTAGCTCGAGTTGGTGAGGAAGTTGAGTTCGTGATGGAAATACACATCTCATGTGAGATTTTTTTGTTGAGTTCAAGGCCAAAAAGGTTCGGTGATTTGTCTGTACTGTGCGTCGAGGAGGTATCCGATACACATGGAATGGCCGACACGAGTTGAACGAAATGGTGGTGAAGTTGTTAAGATGTTGAAGAGAAGTAAGATGATGGCATTTGATTTCGGATTCGTGATGAGTTGATGGAGGACGGGGCGATCGAAGTTGGCTAATGGCAGTGGGAATCGGTTTCCTGGAATCGGGAAAATGAGGAACAAAGGGGAAGGTCCACTATTCATACGGTGTAGGGCTTGAAGGGTAATGGGCCGGTAAGAAAGGAAGGTTAAAGCCCATTTCTTTTAAAAATAAATCAAGTTTTAGTTTGGTTTAAAATTGTATTAACTTAAAATTGTTATAAAGTGAGCATACGATATCAGAACTCAGCGAAACAAGATCCGTTGGGATCGTATGGATGGACACTACCCAATGAAGCTGACTGGAAGTGGATTGAGACTCATTTGAATTTACGGTGAAATAAACTGTTTGATTCAAATCAAACAACAGTTTATCGTTCTTTAACGATGAACTGCCAAAGTGAGTAAATCTCACTAACTCTGAACAGTTTATAAATTCATGTTGTATTTTTAGAACTGTTAGATATTGGTTGATTGACTGTGTGTTGATTGTTTGATTGAACTGCTAGTCAGTTAGTTGAATTTCTATATTGATTCTGTTTAACAGAATATATCATATGGAACTGAAAGTGATGTTGATTTTATATTGTATAACATCTATGGATGCAGGGAGACAGATTGGAGGAATCTGCCTGGATTCCTCAACATTTATTTACGGTTTTCATATATTGTGATATATGATGTGATGTATATCTGTTATGTATTATGTGTGTTAGAATGATGTTGATCATTGTTATTCGATATTTTAAATATCATAAAAGACCCTGGGATGTAAAAAGAATTATTTCAATGTATATTGAAATAAAAGGGATTTTGTAAAGTCAATAGATTTTATAAAAAGGAAATATTTTGAAAGTAAATAAAAGGGGAAATGTTTATAAAACGAATAGAGTTTTATAAAAGGGAAATCATTTGTAAAGTGAAGAACCGTTACTAAAAGTAAATCTTTATAAATGAATAGATTAATCAAGTTAAAAGGAGTTAATCGATGTTAGTTTAATCGAGTTAAAAGGAGTTAATCGATGTTAGTTTAATCGAAAGGAGTTAATCGATGTTAGTTTAATCGAAAGGAGTTAATCGATGTTAGTTTAATCGATTAGAGTTAAAGCAAATGAGTTAATCGGATATAGTTTATTCGAATAGAGTAAAAGGAGTTAATCGAATATAGTTTATTCAAATAGAATAAAGGAGTTAATCAGATATAGTTTATTCGAATAGAGTAAAAGGAGTTAATCAAATATATAGTTTATTCAAATAAAATTAAAAGAGTTATCGAATATAGTTTATTCAATAGGAGTTAAGTGAATAGAGTTAGAGTTAAATCAAAAGAGTTAAGTGAATAGAATAAATTGAATAGAGTTATCGAATATACCTTATCGAAGGAAAGAATTATCGAATAGAAAAGATTTGAAAGAGAGTTACGTAAGGAAGTTTGTAAAAGAATTTGAAGGGGGAACTTTGTCTATTTCAAGGTTAGAAACATTGTTCAGTTAAGGTCTGAGAGGTAGTATTACCCCAACTTGATTGACTTCATTTTCAACTAAGGAGTGGTTAAGGTTCGATGGTAAAGGATGGTTAAGTGAATTTAGTAATTAAAGGAAATGGTTTGAGTTGGCATCGCGATGGTTTGTTTAAACATCTGTCTAAGTCCAATGAAGAAGCTTTGGAAATGTTTTCCATTGTTAATAACGTATATTTTCCAAATTAAGAAAATAAGAAATATTGAATATAGGGAAACAGGAGATAAGTAAATTAATGAAATAAAGAGATAAATGTTGAATGATGTTTGATCGATATAAATTTCCATTTGGAAATGATATCGTTTTTGCACACCAGTTTTTCTTCGATAGTTAAATCACAGACTATCGAAGTTTTGACCATTTTAACGTTGTTAATATGGAGAGACCGGTTGGATTATTATCCAAAGAACCACCCTGTATTGGCGTAAGCGTTGCGAATCATATATGCCAAAGGAAATTGAAGGCGGAGTTATGCAAGTGCTATCCTGTTTACAGAATAGTGCCTTCGGTTCATCCTGTTCCTGGATGACTTGTATGGACGGATGTCTGACAGAGTATTTCCAGACGATCACGTATATTGATTTCTCCAACCGTACCAAGAGTGGAAGTGGAGAAGGAAACTTCTTTTAGCTAACACATAATGTATGGTTGAGGACGTCAATCGGTGATTTGATGGATTTGACGATGTGGCATTCGAAGTGAATCTGATGTGATGATGAAGCGTAACCTCAAGCCTCACATCCGGTAAATGACAGAAATTGGGCAGGCAGCATGGCTAAGTCGGTCGCACCGAAGTAGGGTGTATAATCACCTGATCTAGTGTTTCATTTATTTCCAAAAATCTATTGTTGATGCTTTCCCATTCGGGAAACGGTTGCTGATCCCGACCGTTGGTGATATACATTCGATACACTCAAGCGAAATGAGTGGTCGGCCATGTGTGGCCGGGTTGCAAGATGTTCTTGTTGAACCCAGTGTATTCCTTTCTAGAGGTACACATAGCGAAAGGTGGTTCCATACCTTGTCATAGTTGGAAATCCATTACCCAATACGTGCTTGCGGTTTTGATTGTATACTATATATGTAGAACGTGAGATGAAAGCGTTTCTGCTAGATAATTATTATATTGTGGTTGATAGACATTATTATAATATCAAAAGGTTTTTGATATAAAGATATTTTGGATTCTCATAAGGGAAAAACCCGTTCCGTTATACGGCGTGGTCTTATGAGATATCATTTACCTGCTTGAATTGTTTTAAACTGTTTTACTCATACCAGTCCCATGACTAACCCGGAGTTTATTTTGTTGCTTTCCCTAAACTCTTGGGTGCCCAATTTTGTACGGGCAGTCAAGTAGTCGGGATTTACAGATATACTGGAAGAGCTGGAGCAGGAGGCTTCAGGATTATATAGCTATAGTTATTTCCGCTGTGTTGTAAGTGTTGTACTCTGATAAGTGCTATTGTATACATATAATGATTTTGTTTCAAGGATATATTATCTATTATATGTTGTTCGTTCCGCTGTGAGATTCGTGTTACTCTGATGTTGTGTTCTTCTTCTTCTTCTATTCTAAGTTTCTATCTTATCTTTCCTCATCCTCTAATTTCCTTCATTAATGATCGGTATTTTTCGATGTTTGGTTATCGACATCGAGTTTATGTTGATAACCAAAGTCGCTAAAAATCCGAGTCATTACAGGTTGTTTCAGAGGATATTTGGAAATAACGTAGCGGTAGAAATCCGCTACACGATATAGCAAGGATATAACGGGGTAATAGCGGGCATAAACTGCACAACACACAACATTCAATCATTTTTATCAATATTAAATAACGTTTATAAAATTATAAAATTGGACAGAGTTAGTGAGATTACTCACATTGGTCGTTTATCGTTAAATAACGATTAACGGTCTATGATTCAGATCAGATATTTTATTCCACCATAAATTCAACTGAGCTTCAAATAATTCCAAATTAGTTACATTATGTAGCCTTCGTCCATACGATCCCAACGGTACCAAATTCGTCAGATTCTGATAACGTATATAAGAGCTGTGTATTTTATAAGTTATGCATTATTAAATTTAACCAAACTTAAATTATTTAAAATACCAGGCCTCACCTCTTAATTTAAATCTTCCAGCCCATTTTCTAAACCAACTCGATAGTGTTTCTTCTTCCATGCATATGCCCATTCAATACTTCACCGCCCGTGCTCACATCATCCCTTTCTCAAAAACAAATCATCCCACCATATCGAACTTCCCACTTCCAATACCGTACAACAATGCCCTTTTCTTTCCTTTTTTTTAATATATATTGGGCCTTTTCTTTTTGTTGGCCCAGTAACTTCAGATCGGCACCTTAAAAGAACAACAGTCCTTAAATTTTAAAACGTGATGCTGTCCCATATTCGAATGCCATTTTTCCCTTCTGATCTTTTTAGTACGCATGACATCCCAACCCTTCATGTGTATAAACCCAAATACAACACGTCCCCATCCAAAACATTCCAGTTCCCTTTTTCACCGTGACCGTGCACCATTACACAGGCATATACCTCCTTGCATTTCTAACGTCCTGTTCTGCCATGCACGCAAAACAACAAACCCTCCATGTAACTGCTTACTCCTTTAACCATGACTCCATTTCCAAAAACTCATGTACACCGTTCATTTAAACACTTCCTTCCATTTTTTTTCTTTTTGTTTTGGCCTTGCGTTTTTGTTTTATTGCCAGTATAACCCTTTCTCTTCACAAACTTGAATTCCACCTTGTTGTTACTCATGCAGTCACGCAACCTTCCTATTTTATAGGTGTTCTTATGTCCCATTTCACAGCCCATCACTCCAAGTTAAAAACCCACCTCCCTACCTTGCAGTACCATCCTCCACCAACTCGTACTTCCCCTTTCTTTCAACGTGATCGCGTCCTCCTGTTTCTTCATCTTCCCAATTAAAAGAAAGACCCTGCTCCTTTAAATACTTTGAATGCCATAGCCGAACCTTACACACGACAATTCTCAAATGAAATGAAAGACCAGTACCTCGTCTTCCATATTTTCAAAACGCAAGCAGCTTTCCAAATCACAACAGTGAACCGAACCAAAATAGAGTAGATGAGGGAAACGTGGGCTTCGACGGGAATTTGAAACATATATATGTTGTGGAGTTTAGGGAAGGTTTGTAGTTTTTCTTCGAAGAAACAGTAAAGGAGGAGGGCGCCTATGTATTTATAACCAAATGATCCTTAACGATTAAGTAATAGGAGGTTGTACGTAGTTGGTATTTTTTTTCCTTCGTCATTAAGTCTTAGGGGAAAAGATTCTACTGATGTGACAAGACAGAACAATGGAAACTTGAGTACTAAGTTTTGAAAAGTATAGGTCTGTATTCCCATCTAGGTGAGCCTGTGTGAAAAGATTTTGCGTGTACAAAGAAAGAAAACAAAGCACTACGTATATTTTAAGTTAAAAAACAAAGATACTCCGTTACATACTACGCCATTCGTTTACGGACCTCTATCGGAAAAATAAAAATACCGTTGTGACGAGCAAGTTGCCCCGATCCTGAAAGCAAAATAGACAGGTTAACTTATTCTGTGAAATTTCAAAATACCGACATAGGGTGTAAAATACGTCAAACAAAAAGTTTTATATTTTTCCAATTAAAAATTACAGAAAAATTCTACAAATTAATTTAATAATACATCTTAAAAATCTTATCCAAAATTGAAACCAATATTCTATTATAATTGAATAATCGTTATGGCTTATAAACGAATCCATAGCGAATATTTGAAAATTTGATTTGGGCATAACTCACAATCTATAAAGCGAAATCTCCATTTTTCTCTTCCATTAGAAAAATATAGCCGAACAGATTCGAACGTTTCTTATTTCAAAGAAATCTGACTTAAAACGGATTCCATGTATTCATCTGAAGTTCAAAACCCAATATTACGAACTACCGCGACGTTACGGGCTTATTTATAATTATGTTATAATTATTACGTTCAACTGTCGTTTAAATAATATATTCTTTATTATAACTCGAATATAACATTATTAAATATCAAATATTATCAGAATTACACAATATTGCAAATCCAACCATTTCTGACTATTTCAGAAATAATTTTATTATCTCATTATTTAAATTAATTAAATAATCAAGATTATTTAATTACAAACCATTTAAATTATCGCCAGTATATTAAAATAATTAAATAAATTAATTATTAAATCGCTATAAATTCCAGGACGTTACATTCCTTCCCCCTTAAAAGAATTTCATCCCCAAAATTACCAAGATGGAAAAAATGTTGTAAACCGTATTAAGCAAACTAAAAATCAGTTAATTTACTTTTTAATTTTAGTTTCAACTGAATAAATTAATTTTAATTATAATATTAATTTATTCTTATTGACGAAAATTTTCTAACACTTTAAATTTTCGAATTTTTTTGCCAGCGTCTCCTTTGCACGGTTAAATCGGTACAACTACAACTCGTCTCTCTAGGCCGTCTCCAATCCAAAAGAAAATCTAACGGCCAAGCGGCTTGCCAAATAGGTTCATTGGAATCTCATACTCAATATGAATTTAAACTTGTAACTTTTTGTCGGGCATCCAACTTTATCTCTTTAATTTGATACCCATTCAGCACATACAAATGCATTTCCAAATTATCTCCAATCAACTTATCCTCAAATCTAATCGTTCGCTTATATCCAAACCGAATTCCATTTCAAATTTCGATTCCAATCTCAAGTTCAACTCTTAACTCATTTATCCAATCCCATTCCAAGTTATCACTAATCCAATCAAATTTTATTTAACTTATTCAAGTTAAATTCCAACTTATTACCATTTCAATCTATTTAACTTCATAAGTAAAATTTAAATTTCAAATTCCTAGGTTTTATTTCAAATCGGTTTGAAATCATATATAATAACAATACAAAACAAAATTTGAATTTCTGAACAACTTATTTCCACAAAACAATTCAAAACAAAATCTTTGGTAGTAATCCATCACTTAGAAACTCGAAAATGAACACCGATGATGTCCGAATCAATGTCGGAATTATTTTCTAGTGATCGAAGTGAGTTCAATACTATATCACTTTCAAAACTCATTTTCAAACACTTCCATTTTGAAATCATTTCAAAATATTTTTTCTCAGCTTTTGGAAAACATTTTCAAATCTCCCTAGGATTTTAAAATTTCCTTATATTTAATTCAAAATCATTTACAAACACTTTTCCAATTTTCTAGAGTTTTAAATTCCAAATTCAATTTAAATTCAGATTTAATCCATCTGATTTAATATATTACTCTTATATGAATTCTGATTTGGTTATTTATAACCATTTCAATTTATAATCTTATTTGATTATAATTACAACCAACATATCATATACTATAATAATTCCAATATATATATTTCTTTTATATAAAAATATAATTTGGGTAAAATTATTTCATTTACCCTCTTTTCAAATCATACTATGTCGTTTCATCGTATTCAAGTGTTTAGAAACCCCTATCGACATTTGTGGTGCCCACCATCGACCAGAATTCATAAGCCACTTAATCAATAAATCTCCACAATATAAAACCATTTTTATAAAATCTACAAATACATTCACTCGTATATATACACTCAAACTCAATCTAGGGTATTACTAACCCTATCTCTACTGAGTTACGCCATAGATCCAAGGTAATCACTTAACCTTCAGCTCTGATACCACTGTAATGAACGCTGATTTTCGACCTCGAAAATCGACATAAAACATGATGCCGATTATTCAAACATCGGAAATACCGGATCGTTAATAGAAAGAAGTTAAAGGATGAGAAAATAGAAAAGAAAGAAAACTTAGAATAGAAGAAGAAGAAAAGAACAGAGTAAACACGAATCTCACAGTGGAACGAATAAAATATATTATATAACAACTTTGGAAATACAAAATGGTAACTGTATATACATACCATTATCAGATAATATCACAGTGGAAATAAACTATATATATATATTTAACTTTGAGGCCACCTGCTCCGAATCCGAAAAATCCCGACTACATGACTGCCGTACAAATTTGGGCACCTAAGAATTTAGGGAAAACAAAATAAACTATGGGTCAGTCATATGACTGGTGTGAGTAAACTCTAATCACTTGGTTTAACTTTTAAAATCCCTTTAAAAGAAATGATAATCATAAGACAATCCACACATAAACACAGACGGTTTTTACCTTATGATAACCCAAAATATTTCTTAAGATCAATATTTTATGATATTATAATAATGTCCAAATCAAGTAAATAGCAATTTAGCATAATGCTTTCATCTCACGCTCTACATATACAATATACAATCAAAAACTGTGGGCTCTTATTGGGGCATAGATTTCCAACTCAGACAAAGTATGGAACCACCTTCTGATCAGTGTACTCTAGAAGCGATACACTGAAGTTCAACAAGAACATCTTGTAACTTGGCCACACATGACCGGCCATTCATTTCGCATGAATGTTCCGAATATATTGTCACTTTACGGTTGGTATACCAACATAACCGTTCCCGGGAGATAAAGAAATAAAAAGAAGTAACAAATATGAATATTCTCTAAATGGTGACAATATACCCTTACTTGGGTGTGACCCACTTAGACATGTTGCCTGCCCGATTTCTGTCATTTCCCAGTTGATGAGGCTTGAGGTCATAACGAATCTTTTAACAGATCACTCCTTTATTTACTTTGATTGCCACATCATCATACTCGTCAAATCACAAATTAATTTCCCCAAAAATACCATGGGTATAAGCTAAGAGAAACGAATTCCTCCACCACCAACGTAAATATGTTTGAAACGATCAACTTACGTGATCTACCAGATATACTCTGTCAGACATTCGTCCATTCAAGTTGTCCTGGGACTGGATAACCTGAAGGAATTATTCTGTTAATACATCTTAGGCAATTTCTACCTAGGATCACCAGAATAACCCTTGTATAAACTCCGTCTTCAATTATCTTCGATCTATTTGATTCAAAATGATAATGCCATATGGGGTGGTTTTCAGATAATAAATCTGATCCCGATCTCTCCGTATAAACAACGGAAATGGTAAAAAACTTTGATAGTATGTGATTTAACTATTAAAGGAAAACATGTGTACAAACAACGGTCGCATTCCCAAATGGAAATCTTACCGATCAATCATCAATCAACACTGACCCCTTTTAATAGATTTATCAATAATCATTTCATTTCCCAATTTCCCAAATAATTTTCCAGCACGCTTAGCCTCTCACGATTTCTTGGGAAAACGTTTCCATTTAATTTAAAACTATTTATTTTCTATATTTCAGAAAATATATCTTATCAATATCGGAAAACATTTCCATTTCTTATCGCACACCATTACTCTTCTCTATCCATTAGTCAATAACTATAAATTAGTAAGAGACCAACTCTCTAAGTATTAACCCCGAAGGCCGAAACCAACATCAGATCAATACCCAGAAAGCCGTTCAACTTAACTAGTGTCCAGTTAGTTTCAAATTTCCTTGACTCCATTTAAATCTGCAAAACGTTTGCTTTTAAATCATTATTCACTTTAAAATGTGAATATTATTTCTTTACAGAAAACAAAAACTCATTTTACTAAATCAAATCGTGATTTAAATAAATATTACCATTATAGTTTAAAATCCCATCTATCTGGTTCTTTTATAAATTCATATTCGTATTTCACTCCATATACTACATTTATAAATCAACTTTCTGTTAAATAAATATCAAGTTTATAACTTAATCTCGATTACCTATTTAATTACTATTTATTTGTTTTAAAGCAAATATTAACTATCTTGCCAATTACTGAATTGTATAATATATACATCGTTGGATTTAAATTACATATCCTTATTGATTTGTTTCAATTCTATTCTCATTTCGAATATCAAAATAATTTCATTGTTTTCTTTCTAAACTATTTCCATTTTCCTTTTTAAATAAATTCTAGTTAATAATAAACATCTTGCTTCGTTTATAAATATCGTTTATTACTAGTTTTTAATCGAAATTCCATTTTTATTTAAAAATAGAAATTCCTTTTTAAAACCCCAATTTCTTTTCCAATATATTCGAATATACTTTACGGTATTTTAATACAATTAATTCAGATCAATGTTGTTCAAACATCCCAAACACACAATAATCAACCACAGATTATTCGTCACATCATATAATACAATATATGAAAAATAACAATATAATTGTTGAGGAATCCAGT
Organism: Allium sativum; assembly: GCA_030737875.1. Taxonomy (NCBI): domain Eukaryota; kingdom Viridiplantae; phylum Streptophyta; class Magnoliopsida; order Asparagales; family Amaryllidaceae; genus Allium; species Allium sativum. The sequence goes on from CM060915.1 coordinate 386,323,352, forward strand.
CGGAAACCTCCAACTTGTTTCCTGAATCCACATATGTTAATCAACATTTATTTCATATCAATATGAAATAAGTAATATATTGGGCCTTTTCTTTTCTTTCCTTTTTTTAATATATATTGGGCCTTTTCTTTTTGTCGGCCCAGTAACTTCAGATCGGCACCTTAAATAAACAACAGTCCTTAAATTTTAAAACGTGTTGCTGTCCCATATTCGAATGCCATTTTTCCCTTCTGTTCTTTTCAGTACGCATGGCATCCCAACCCCTTCATATATATCAATCCAAATACAACACGTCCCCATCCTAAACATTCCACTTCCCTTTTTCACCGTGACCATGCACCATTACATAGGCATATACCTCTTAGCATTTCTCACGTCCTATTCTGCCACGCATGAAGCACAACAAACCCTCTATGAAACCGCTTGCTCCTGTACCTATGACTCCATTTCTGAAAAACTCTTGTACACCGTTCATTTAAACACTTCTTTCCATTTTTTTTCTTTTTGTTTTGGCCTTGTGTTTTTGTTGTATTGCCAGTATAACCCGTTCTCTTTACAAACTTGAATTCCACCATGCTGCTACTCATGCAGTCACACAACCTTCCTATTTTACAGGTGTTCTTATGTCCCATTTATCAGCCCATCACTCCAAGTTAAAAACCCACGTCCCCACCTTGCAGTACCATCCTCCACCAACTCGCGCTTCCCCTTCTTTCAACGTGACCGCGTCCTCCTGTTTCTCCATCTTCCCGATTAAAAGAAAGACCTTGCTCCTTTAAATACTTTGAATTCCATAACCGAACCTTACACACCCCAATTCTAAATTGAAATGAAAAACCAGTACACTGTCTTCCATATTTTCAAAATGTAAGTAGCTTTCCAAGTCACAACAGTGAACCGAACCAAAATAATGTAAATGAGGGAAACGAGGGCTTCGATAGGAACTTAAAACATATATATATATATCGTGAAGTTTAGGGAAGGGTTGTAGTTTTTCTTCGAAGAAACAGTAAAGGAGGAGGGCGTCTATGTATTTGTAACCAAACGATCCTTAATGGTTAAGTAATAGTAGGTTGTAGGTAGCTGGTATTTTTTTCTTCATCGTTAAGTCTTAGGGGAAAAAATTCTACCGATGTGACAAGACAGAATAGTGGAAACTTAAGTACTAAGTTTTGAAAAATATAGGTCTGTATTCCATCTAGTTGAGCCTGCGTGAAAAGATTTTGGTGTGTACAAAGAAAGAAAATAAAGCACTGCGTAATATTTTTAAGTTAAAAAAACAGATACTCCATTACATACTACGCCATTCGTTTACGGACCTCTAGCGACAAAAATAAAAATATTGTTGTGACGAGGCCCCGATCCCAAAAGTAAAATAGATAGATTAACTTATTCTGTGAAATTCCAAAATACTGTTATAGGGTGTAAAATACATCAAACAAAAAGTTGTATATTTTCCCAATTAAAAATTACAGAAAAATTCTATAAATTAATTTAATAATAAGTCTTGAAAATCTTATCCAAATTTGAAACCAATATTTTATTATAATTAAATAATCGTTATGGCTTATAAACGAATCCATTGCGACTATTTGAAAATTTGATTTGGGCATAACTCACAGTGCATAAAGAGAAATCCCCATTTTTCTCTTCCATTAGAAAAATACAGCTCAACAGATTCGAATGTTTCTTGATTCAGAGAAACCCGACTTAAAACGGATCCCGTATATTCATTTAAAGTTCAAAACCTAATATTACGAACTACCGCGATGTTACGGGCTCGTTTATAATTATATTATAATTATTACGTTCAACTGTCGTTTAAATAATATATTTGTTATTATAACTCGCATATAACATTATTAAATATCATATATTATCAGAACTACACAATATTGCAAATCCAACCATTTCTGACTATTTCAGAAATAATTATATTATCTCATTATTTAAATTAATTAAATAATCAAGATTATTTAAATACAAACCATTTAAATTATCATCGGTATATTAAAATAATTAAATAAACTAATTATTAAATCGTTATAAATTCTGGGACGTTACATGGGCTTACGACTCGCTGGTTCCCTCCTGCCCCCGTTCTAAGCAATGTCGCTTGGGCAGCTGTCTGGGCGGAACTTCCTTAGCCCCAGTTAATCACAAGACGCATGAGAGGAATCACAGTAGCATGAGTTGCTCTGGAAGTATTATGGTTTACTGGACGAGGAGGATTCTGAGTAGGAAGAACATTGGGCTCGATGAGTCCTGGCTCAGCATGCCCCAGCTCGTCAATGTCAAGCCTAGTCGGTTCGGCCTGTTCGAGCAAGGCTAGGAGCCATCCAAAGTGCAAGTCTCATATATTTTCTGGCCTTTCAAGTGGACGGCATTGTTGTTTCTGGTCCCCATTCCTCCCGGACAATGAAGAGCCTTCCGCATCCTGATCTCTCGATGGAGAAGTGGCTTGCTGGTTCTTTAACCCTTCCCATTGTCTTGTTATCCGATTCACGTCCTGCCTCATTGCCACATCCTCCCGTTCCTGTGTATTCAATGGTGTTGAAGTCTCATGAAGATGATTCATCAATGTCATGAAGTCATCACGTGTAGCAAACGCCGAGGAGGGAGCTTGGTCAGGTATGGTAGGGCATGTAGAAGAGTGGGAAGCCGTTGGCTATCTGGTCAGGTCGACATCGACCCAGGAACGATCAACCCCACCTTTGTCAACCCGAGGGCTAGAGCAGAGGCTGTAGCTGATGGAGAGGATGGATTTGTTAGTTGATGTTGTTTTTCTGAATCATGTGCAGAAGACTTAGAAACCATTGTTGTTGTTGATGATGATGGAATCTAGGATTTTGTCTCAGACTGGGTGATCCAAAAGTTGATTAAAACTGCTTTAGGCGCCGAGAAGTGAGTTTTCTCAATGAAAACACCAAAGTGTTGACACCAAAAAGTGGCACAACACTCAAAAAGAGATAATGTAGAGAAATAAATGAAGAAATGTAAATGTAAATGATAGTAAATGATCTCACATGCAAATTTATAGTGGTTCGGTGCTAACGAGCCTATGCCCACTTTATATTCTTTTGATTATATATTAACCTTGAATACAAATGATGATTTTAATGGCTAGTCCCGAGTACAATGCTGTAATAATACTAAAATGACAAGAGAATGCCAAAAGTCCTTTCTTTGAAGCTTTGGAGGGCTATTTATACATGCTACAGTTCCCGAGGACTAGGACGAGCTTTCTTCTCGTGTGAAAAGGCCCAACATTACTAGATATGGACAGATGGCAACAGATATGAATTCTAGGAGTAGAAGAACAGGTCAAAGCGGATATATTTCGTATAGGAGAGGGCCCGGCTCGGACTTAGTCAAAATGGGAGTTGTTCGACCCAAATCTCCCTGGATATCTGGCTCCTAGTTTGAGTGTGCAGCTTATGATTTGAGTCTACATAGGCCTTTGTCGACCCGAATATGTTCCGAGCCGAGACTTAATGGGTACTCGGCGCTCGTCTTAAATGGTAGCGGCTTGGGTCGATATGAAGCTTAGTCGACCTAAAAGTATTAATTCCTGGATTTGTGGTAGCAAGCCTCCATGTTTAAGTGTGCAATATTCCGTGTCGAACTGGACCTTAGTCGAGCCAGATGTTGATCGAACCGGCATGATGGTCTGTTGACGATAGTTCTTCTCGAATCTCTGGTATGTGTTCGATCTTGAGATCTTGCTAAAAGGCTGGTCAACTTGAAGTGATTGATATAATTAATCTATGTGTCCTATAGCATATGATTTATTATATCGTTTAAATCATGTTCTCACTTTCTCGAAGAGTGCAAAAACATGTGTTTACATATATTGAAAATGCCTTATTTGAGAAATGATTTTATAAAATGATTTTGAAATCATTGGAATTGTTTCTTTGTAAATCTATATATATATATTGGAAAATATTGTATTTTATAGAGCTTTAATATAGTTTTTTAAACAAAATCTTAGAAAAACATTTGTCTTAAAGAAATATATATAAGTGTGTGTGTGTGTGTGTATATATATATATGTAATATTCCTTACAGAAATCATTTTATAAAACGTGCACTTCATCGGAAATCTCATGAAAATGTTCATGAATTAGTGGTAATATTGGCTCTTCCATTTTAGGTTCAAGCTGAATAAGAACATATGAAACATGGCTTAAAAATTCGATCAATAGTGGAAACAAATTCATCAAGAAACTCACTCAAAAAGAGCACTAGGACACCAAGAAAACCATACAAAAACTTAAAGAAGGGCCCGACTTGATGTCTAGGTGCATCATGCACCAGGGTTAACCCATACTCATGATAAGGTCAACCCCAAGGTCAACCTTTATGAAACGAAAGTCGACCCTTGGAGGTGGATTCTGCAGGCAACAATGCTTATTTCGCTTTGATTTTTAGAGAATTGATCGAAGTTAATTAAAATTGTATACATGCTTTAATTTCAAGATATGAAAGAGCAGCAAACAATTTAGAATCGTACGAGATTTCACTCAAATTCATTACGTATCAAAGGAGATATAATATGTCAACGTTCAACCCATAACCTGATTTCATTGTAAACTAGAAACTTCTATTTCAGTTTATTGTAACTTACAATTCCTACTAATAGAAACATAAATTCAACTTCTAAATACATTTAAACTAGAAAATGTGAGTGTTCAACTCACCTTGATTTATTTTAGAAAGGATTTACAATGAAATGGATTATCAAAATGCTAGCTTTAGCCTTTCAGAGCCTGTGGCAGTGAGAAATATTAATATGCAAGAAGGAGAACCATAATGTAACTTTTCTTCTTCAAATCTCTAAGGTTGATGAAAGAATTCACTGCTGAAGCTTGATTCTCGTTAGGATTCATTCACCTTTTCTCTCTTTTTATTTATAATTTAATAGGACAGTTTTAGATTTGGAGAGAGAGGGAGAGAGGCCATTTTTTTCAAATAAGGGGAAGAAAAAAAATCCTTCTGAGAAAATGTCGTATGCTTCATTTTCACCCCTTTTTAGAAATTTCTGAGAGGGGTTTTCTCTTTAGTTTGTATCCAAATCAACCTAATAAGTTAAGTGTAGGTAAATTTCCTTAAATATGCTATGTAACATGTAATTAACATATGCTTAAGATCCTAATGCACCCTTTAACACGATTTTTCTCCATTTCAATATTATACGACTTTATGAAAATTATACAAATATATTTATAACCCTTTCAAAACATCTTAAACTTTATTTTGAACGTAAACATAATGACATTTACGTTTTAATTAAAATACATCTTTTACATCTTTATCCATTAAAAGTTACATTTTCAACAACAAATTTTTACAACATCATTGTTTACGACAATATAAATTTTCCTACTATAATAAAATATTTTTAACACTCAAATATTGATTTTCAAATAAATGTTTACATATTTATATCAAACCTTTGTCTTATATTTTGATAGCAACCATATATATATATATATATATATATAAACACTGTTTCTACTATCAAAATTTACCGTTTAATAAGATTAACAAAACTACCTCGCTCTTGGCTTACAAAATAGTATACAATCATGAAATAAATTTTCCAACCCATTTCAGTCATGGATTTTAAATTACAAATTCAACATTTGCCGTAATTAATTACCTAAACTTTACAATTTAACATCAAAATTTCATATATAATTATTGTTTTCTTTTAGGCAACTTAATAATTCATATTAAAAATATTTACAGTTAAATATTGATTCTCAATCGATATTCTATATTTTTAATATTCACATCAGCAACTAAAAAGGTTATTTAGAAATAACTTACAAGATTATTGCATTTAATAAATTTAATCTTTAACACATATTATTAGATTTCCAACTTCATTTCCTTCATACTTAAATTCATTCAACAAATACATGTTGAATTAATCTTCTGATCTCTATACTTGAATTCAATATATCATCATTCCAATGCAAATTACGTCACAAAATCCACAAATCCCTTTGTTTATACACTTAGATGATTATACGAGTTCTCCCTCTCAAACTCGTATTTCTATTCCTTTAATCTTAGATTACAAATTTCACTAAAGTCTGTTTACTATATTACACAAAACCAGGGTTGTTGCAGGAACCCTCTCTCTTCGGTGGTGGAGGTGGAAAAGGCATGCTTAGAAGCCAGACTCCTCTTGATTTTTACCACCATAGAAGGTCATGGGGTAAGTGACAGATCTTCCTCTCCTCTAACATCACCACTACCAATTGTTTCTCCACCTTAAATGTCACTCTATCTTCTTTCGACCCGTGTCTGTAACTGAAGGCATGATTGGCTAAACGTCAACCCAGCCTTTTTACTTTTCCTCTTCCACTTTCTTAACCTCCTCTTCATCTCCACTACCATCACTTTAGATTATGTGGTCATCATCAAATAAACCAAAGGTATTGAAAGCTCATCAAAAATTAAAAGCTTCACATCTTAACGCATCACATCTATGGCTTTTATAGTCGTTATGGCGTTCACATACTCTTAGACTATAAGCCTCAGAGGACTGCCTGCACAATTCAAATGTCATCTTAGTTTAGAGCTCACAACTTAATTAATGTGAAGCGACATAAGTAAAGGAGTACAACACTTACGTCCTTCGATCAAACATCATGTGAGACCAAAAGGGTAGCATATGTAGAACCAATCATGTTTGAAGTTACTGAGCTTGTTCCACCCTCCGACATTGATGTGACTGTGAGGAGATGCCCGAAAAAGTGAAATATGATGTAGTCTTCCATCGCTTGAAATTAAAGATATATTGAATGTCTTTGTAACAACCCGAAAATCTGAGCCAGTTTAAAAAATTTATTTTGGCAATTTTAGCGAATTTTGAATATTTAAAATGAATTATTTTAAATAATAGTGACGAGAAATTCATTTGAAAAGGATTAGAACGTATATATTTATATAGATCGTCGTTAGAATATAAATAATTATTTATAATTATAAAAGGAATTGAAAATGGCGCGGTAGTTCGATAATTCGATTTCAAACTTCAAATGAATGTACCGGGTGCAAAATAAACCGGATTTTAGTGAAACCAAAAATATTCGAATCTATTCGAGAATATCTTTCCCACGAATCCGAAAAATTGAAATTTCATAGCGGGGATAAAAAGTTATGCCCAGTTGAAATTTCAGAATAGTCATTATGGAATTCTGGCCCTTAAAAATGAAAATTTTGCAAACGACCTCGGATTTCGACGAAACCACTTTTGTTGGGTCCGTGCTGTCAAGTTATTGCTAGATTTCAATTTTCATAATTTTTTTGATTCAATATGTGAGCGTGGCAAAGGAAAACGCGTTTGGCCAGTTTTAGTTGATTTTAATCGACTGGAAAATGGCCATTTTTCAAACGGTCTCAGAATTCGATGAAACTAGTTTTGTTAGGACCGTATCGCCAATACGAAGCTAGAAAATATTTTTTTGGAATTTTTAGAGACTATATGTGGCCCCGGTAAATTGAAATGTACGTTCAAATTGAATATATACTGATTTATATTTTGAATTTAACGGAAACTGATTGTAATGATCGAATTGGCCTACGCGACATATCCCATTGTGTTCGGAATGAGGGTAATTAGCTAGGGCAACAGTCGTTGGGATTCGTTTCGAGTTCGTGGTGTTAAACAACTAATGGGCGAATTAAAATATTATTAAATTATAAAATATTATATATATAACTCCCCCTCCCCTCATACATTCTCTCTCCCCGACCATACAGAAATGAAATAAAAAATAATAATAATAAACCCTCCCCGTTGACCGACGCCTCCCTCCCAAATCGGACGCCGCCGTTCACATCCACCGCCCCTCCGATGATCATGCGCCACCCTCCCTCAACTCCGATGCTCTCTCCGCCTCTCACCTCCCCTCAGTCCTTCTCCAGCCAAATGCGAGAGACCGCCGATCCCCTAGATGATGCTCCGGCAACTCCCCTGCCACCAAATCGCCATTGCCCCTCTTCTGAACCACCCCGCGCCACCACAGACCCGTGCAGCGCCCCTGCTGACCCCGACGCCGCCCTGAAACCTCCCCTCCGACAAACTTAACTGCCCCCTTCTGAAAAGCAACGGTGAGCTTTAGTTTCTTTTATTTACCTTATGTTATTTATAGTTTTAAATCTGAAAATATAGTTGTAAACTGAAAATAATATAGTTTTTTTAACTGAAAAGAATATAGTTTTTTAAACTGAAATAAATATTTTTTTTGAAAATAAAAATATATGTTGTTTTTAAAAATAAAAACAGCTTTGTTTTTACAATAAAAATAGCATGATTATAGCGAGCGATAGAAAAGAAAATATGATTTTTAACATGTTAAAAATATGATTTTTATCGAGTTATAAGGTATGATTCTTGTCTATACAAAAAGATTTGATTTTCCTGTTATACAAAGATATGATTTTTATTTTAAAAATAGCATTAGAAATAGAAATACGATTTTTATAAGAAACAATAAAAATATGATTTTTATATTATAGAAACAATAAAAATATGATTTTTATATTATAGGAACAATAAAAATATGATTTTTACTTATGTAGAATACTAGAAATATGGATTTTATATTTTTAGAATAATAAAAATATAATTTTTATTAAGGTAGAGTTATAAAAATATAATCTTTATTAGAAGAAGAACGATATAAGAATATAATTTTTATAACGAAGTGGAGGTAAAAAATCGATTTTTATATATGTAGTGGATACGGGCGACGAGAGTGACGAAGGCGAGCACGAAGAAGATGTTCTACATATGAAGAGTCGAGGCGTTTGGATTAGCTTTTGGTGAGAACTTCACATCTTTTAATTTAGTTTTCTAGTTGAAATATATACTAGGATGCAGACGGTGTTTAGTAGCACCCGACACCCGTCGTCCACAGACCATGGACGGCTTGTATGCTTGTTTATTTGATTTAATGTGTTGTTGATTGTGTGATGTGATGTGAAACGAAATAAAATATTTATATAGTTAAAAATATTTTATAGTTGAAAAAAGAATTTTTAACGTGTATTTAAAATGAAATAAATATAAACAGATCGGACGATTTGTTTATATACACACATTTGACTGATATTGATTGGGACGATAAATTTTACACATCGCCCAACTGCACAAATAAAATCTGTGTTTGATTGTTTGAAACCCCACACGGGTATTGGGATGAGATATGACGTACACTAATCCCAATAATTAGTTGTATGTCGATCGATTGATTGACAGACTGTCATAAGCATTAAATATTTATATTTGATGCTTATACAGTGTAGAATGCACTCTGGATGATGGTTGATTTTTGATTGTTGTTAGTTTATACATGTGTCGTAGAAAATCCATATAATTAACATTATATGGTAATTGATTGGGCCTCATTCCAGTTTTGACATAGAAATATTTGAAAAGAAATATTTGAAATAGAATATTTGAAAGTAGAAATATATGAAGTCATGTTGATTAGATTGACGCCATTTTGACGTGAACGATATTTATATCGATTTTATTCAAATTGAAATGAATATTAAAGTGAATTGAAATTCAAATTAAATTGAATTGATTTGAAATTCGAAATAAACTGAAATGAGTTGAAATTCGAATAGAATTGAAATTCGAATTAAATTGAATTAGAGGTTGAAATCGTTTTGAAATGAATTCAAATTGAAACTGAATAGAATCGAATTCGAATTGAAATTGAATAGAATTGAATTCGAATTGAAATTGAATAGAAATGAATTCGAATTGAAATTGAATTAATTTGAAATTCAAATTGAATTGAATGCGAATTGAAATTGAATTGAAATCGATTCAAATAGACATCGATTTGAAATGAAATTAAAACGAATTTATATTGAAAAATTCAATCTTGATTTGAATTTGAAATCGTTTTGAAAACGAATTTAAAACGATTTATAAAATACGTTTTAAAAGGAAATCGACGAAGTATATATTATATATATTATATATATAATATAATGGCCTGAATAGAACGCGCCGCGCCGCGGCAGTTCGCGAATTTCGACCATTGACTTCGAATGGATATTACGGGAGATCCGACTGTCGGATTCTCCTAAAACCAGAACCGTTGGGTTCGTATCGAAAAGAGCTTTCTAACGAATATTAGAGATTTGAAATCTAACAGCTGGATTTGGAATTATGTCCAAATCAAATTTGGAAAAGGTCGCTGTAAGTGCAGTTCGATGACCGTTGATGGAAATCGACTGTACGGGCCTTGATAAAATTATTAAAAATATCGATAATTTGTGTAAAATCATAAGAAATGATTTGTGAAGAATTGGGATGAAAAACTCCATATTTGAAAAGATAAAAATAGATTTTTATCGAAATGAACTAGTTTTGAACTAGAATAATAATTTATTTGTTTTTAAAATAAATAAATTGGATTTGAAATGGTTTTGAAAATAACCAGAAATTCCAATAATTGAATTGGAATAGATTTGAATCGAAATTGTCTTCGGAATATTTCGATATTGGATTTCGTGAATATACAGATATTGTTATGGAAATTTGAAAGATATATATATATATGTATCGTTATTTCTAATACGATATTTGTTGGTCGTAGAATTTGATATTGAATATAAGCCGATATATTTTCTATTTAGAGCCTTGTATTTAATATCAAATGTGATTTGGGTTTGTCGTGAATGGTGTCTTCATTAACACTGTTCTTAAACCCAGTTGAGAAAAAGGTTAAATCTTTTTATTTAGATTTAATGAAGTGTACCAATTAAATAATATTTAATTGGAATTGAATTGGTATTGATTTTTGGATTTATCGTGAACAGTGTTTTAAATAACACTTGTTCTTTAACCCGATAATTAATGAAATGTGATTTTGGGTTGTCGTGAATGGGATCTCCAATAATACTGTTCTTAGACCCAAAAAGAAATTAAGAAAATCAGAAACTAACTGGAGGTTAGTTAAGCTGAATGGTTTCTGGGGTATTGATCTGATGTTGGTTTCGGCCTTCGGGGTTAATACTTAGGGAATTGCTCACTTGCTAATTTACGGTTAGGGACTGATTGAAATGTGATGTGATTTTGGGTTTATCATGAACCGTGTTTTAAAAGACACTGATTCTTTAACCCAGTCAAAGATTAAAACTAAGTGGAGTTTTAATGAATCTTTAATTAGATTGAAAAGATCGAGAATGGAGTATAACCAGTTTTGCTCCAGGCGGTAGTTAAATCTTTAATTAGATTTAAACGTGAATTGGTAATTGAATTTACCGATAACACCGTGGTGTTAGATATGAAGTATTACCAGCCTTACTTCATGGGATGAATAGGTTGGGATGGGGAAATTAAAACAAACGATTACTTCGGTAAGGTTCGTTAATCCCGACTAGTTTGAAGTGATATTCAAAAGAAGATTAAAGAATAAATTTAGAAGAATTTATCTTGGATAAAATTAATGGGAACCTTTCCCTAAGAATGTGAAATTTAGAAACTAACTGTCGGTTAGCTAAGTAGAATGGTTTTCTGGATATTGATCTGATGTTGGTTTCGGCCTTCGGGGTTAATATTTGGGGAATTATTCTCTTGATTAATTTACGGTTAGTGACTGATGAATTGGAATGAGGCGTATGTTGTGTTTGTGTAACACTTGTTTATTATATACGCGAGTTATTCAGAAAGGTCGGGTTTATCTCATTCTGAATAACTGTTACGACGATAAGTTGAAGATGAAGACGGTGGTTGAAGACCGGAGGTCTTCACGATGTTTGGGTGATTACTGATGATCTTGATTGGGCTGTACACCCAAGAAGATGGAAACAGTTAGTGGTCGTCCAGACGTACTTGGAGATCGATGGATATGCGGGGTACTAGGTGCCTCCGGTTTCGTTCAGGCCTAGAACGAACTTGTAAATGGATTGTGTGTCTGACATTGGATTTCATTCTGTGTGACTGATATCGGTTGCATAGAGTGGTTTGCCTGTGTGGCATGCTAAGATGCAAATGATCAAGGCTTCTGTTGAAAAGCAGAGTCTTGTGGTTGATGATCAAAGCACGGCCTTTGTGGAGTAGCTTTGTGTAGCGTTAATTCGCGAGCCTCACACCCCGGTGTGAACCAAAAACGAGAGACGGACCTCAGGGAGGACAAGCGTTTCTTTCTAGTTAGGAGTGGCATCAGTGCTTGAACTGGATGATGAGTTTGACTCATGTGGTTGTTGGAATTGGAGGCGCCTCGGTTATATCGGTCGATCCGGGACCGATGGAGTCATTCGTTGGTCATTTACGCCCCAAAGGGCGGGGAAACGCAGTGTTCAGGAATTTTAATCCACATCGGTGGACCGGCCCTGACGATCCAAGGGACGACGCGTTCTGTTCCTGAGACTCAGGCTAGACAGTCTCGAATCGGTAGAGGACTATCTTTTGCCTCGGTTCATAGATGGAAATCCAACTTCCAAATACGTGACATGTGCGGTTTTAATTGTAGAGCCTAGTATGGCGACATAGTAGCATGGGATGCTATGCCGTCTATGATTGATACTCATGATTTGAAGTTGTTTTATACACTATGCACTTATAGTAGTATCAAAAGATTTGTTTTAAACGTACTAAGCATGTTTGGCTATTATAAGGGAAAACCCTATCCCCCGGCTTGCGTTGCATTGTGTGATAGGACCTGGGTCTTATAATAGCTTCATTTTTCCAAAAAACATTGCGCTGTTTTGTTATATGCACTGGTGTTCTTGGGAGGAAACCCGTTCCATGTTATACGACGTGGTCCCTTGATATATCTGATTTAAAGTAAAGTTTTAAATAACTGTTTTAGTTCTCACACCAGTCACATTACTGACCTGGAGTTTATTGTTTTAACCTAAACTCTGGGTGCCCTTATTTCGACACGGACAGCTAGTAGTTTTGGTTTTGCAGATTTATATTCACAGGATCCTGATTTACAGCTGGAACGATACTCGGAAAGCTTTGTGTCCGTGTATTACTTCTAGTTGTGTGTTGTATTATTTTCCGCTGCTATGTAATGTATTGTAATCTCTGATATTTTCTGTGTAATATTTATTCATTTATACTCTGTATATTCTTGTATTCTGATGGAATTGTTGTAATATACAATGAAATGTTCTTCCGTCTGCGTCCTTTTGTGGCTTGCTCTCGAACTATCGACTGATTCGGATCGAGCGAAATTCCCGGTCGTTTCATTTTGGTATCAGAGCTTTGGTTTACAAAGCTTAGAGAACAAGGCACATTAGAACCATACGAAAGAATTCATCAGAGATTGGATTAGTAATATCCGATGTGAATGACTCGTTAGAGATGGGATCAGTAGTATCCTAGAACGAGTGTGAAGAGTGTGTTTTTGAAATTGAAAACAAATTTTGTTTTGAAATTTAAATCATTTCATACGTATTTGAATATTTATTCTATATTGATTTGGACAATCCGATATATAAAGATTTTGCATATACGCCTTGCAAGCATGTATTCGAAATTTTAATATACTGGATGGTTATAGAATCATATTATAGTTGCCTGGAGATAATTCTGGTAATGGGGCACCGTCGCCAGTATTTATTTTCGAGTAACGAAAGTGAGGTTTCTATATTTCCATTAGACTGGTGTGAGAACCAAAATATAGATAGGATATATTGTTGTGAATTGGCATCAAAAATCTGATTTTTTGACTATGTATCAAAGTTATGAATTTGAAATGATAATTAACTAATTGATTGATGGTTGTGTTGTTTGATTATTGCTTGAATAATTAAATGTGGGACCTTTAGCCAAATTGAACCAAATAGTGAATTGTATTGAAAATTTGGCTCATTTGCATGCATGTACATGTATATATAATTGAACAGGTCATAGCAAGGAGGCTAGAGAAGAGGAATAAAATTGTTTGCCCGACAAATAGGTACATGTTTATTGTATTTCTTGAGTTTTGGGTGATTTTGTGAGCCGCTTGGCTTTTTCTTTTTCTTTTGGATTGAAGAAGGCCATGGGAGGCTATATGAAATATCCCGAAGTCCCCGGTGCAGGGGAGGTTATGGCGAAATTTTTCGAAAATTTAGGGTGTTAGCCAAACTTTTTGAAAAATTTGAAAAGTTCTTAGAAACTGAAAAGTTGAAGAACTTAAGCCGTAGTGAAAATAATGAAAGTTGAGTTGATTAGTTAAACAACTTTCGGCTTCGTTCCTTTTCGGGGACGAAAAGTTTTAACTGGGGGAGATTGTAACAACCCGAAAATCTGAGCCAGTTTAAAATTTTTATTTTGGCAATTTTAGCGAATTTTGAATATTTAAAATGAATTATTTTAAATAATAGTGATGAGAAATTCATTTGAAAAGGATTAGAATGTATATATTTATATAGATCGTCGTTAGAATATAAATAATTATTTATAATTATAAAAGGAATTGAAAATGGAACGGTAGTTCGATAATTCGATTTCAAACTTCAAATGAATGTACCGGGTGCAAAATAAACCGGATTTTAGTGAAACCAAAAATATTCTAATCTATTCGAGAATATCTTTTCCACGAATCCGAAAAATTGAAATTTCATAACGGGGATAAAAAGCTATGCCCAGTTGAAATTTCAGAATAGTCGCTATGGAATTCTGGCCCTTAAAAATGGAAATTTTGCAGACGACCTCGGATTTCGACGAAACCACTTTTTTGGGTCCGTGATGTCAAGTTATTGCTAGATTCCAATTTTCATAATTTTTTTGATTCAATATGTGAGCGTGGCAAAGGAAAACGCGTTTGGCCAGTTTTAGTTGATTTTAATCGACTGGAAAATGGTCATTTTTCAAACGGTCTCAGAATTCGATGAAACTAGTTTTGTTAGGACCGTATCGTCAATACGAAGCTAGAAAATATTTTTTTGGAATTTTTAGAGACTGTATGTGGCCCCGGTAAATTTAAATGTACGTTCAAATTGAATATATACTTATTTATATTTTGAATTTAACGGAAACTGATTGTAATGATCGAATTGGCCTACGCGACATATCCCATTGTGTTCGGAATGAGGGTAATTAGCTAGGGGCGACAGTCGTTGGGATTCGTTTCGAGTTCGTGGTGTTAAACAACTAATGGGCGAATTAAAATATTATTAAATTATAAAATATTATATATATAACTCCCCCTCCCTTCATAATTCTCTCTCCCCGACCATACAGAAATGAAAGAAAAAATATATAATAAACCCTCCCCGTTGACCGACGCCTCCCTCCCAAATCGGACGCTGCCGTTCACATCCACCGCCCCTCCGATGATCGTGCGCCACCCTCCCTCAACTCCGATGCTCTCTCCGCCTCTCACCTCCCCTCAGTCCTTCTCCAGCCAAATGCGAGAGACCGTCGATCCCCTAGATGATGCTCCGGCAACTCCCCTACCACCAAATCGCCATCGCCCCTCTTCTGAACCACCCTGCGCCACCACAGACCCGCGCAGCACCCCTGCTGACCCCAACGCCGCCCTGAAACCTCCCCTCCGACGAACTTAACTGCCCCCTTCTGAAAAGCAACGGTGAGCTTTAGTTTCTTTTATTTACCTTATGTTATTTATAGTTTTAAATCTGAAAATATAGTTATAAACTGAAAATAATATAGTTTTTTTCAACTGAAAAGAATATAGTTTTTTAAACTGAAATAAATATTGTTTTTGAAAATAAAAATATATGTTGTTTTTAAAAATAAAAACAGCTTTGTTTTTACAATAAAAATAGCATGATTATAGCGAGCGATAGAAAAGAAAATATGATTTTTAACATGTTAAAAATATGATTTTTATCGAGTTATAAGGTATGATTCTTGTCTATACTAAAAGATTTGATTTTCCAGTTATACAAAGATATGATTTTTATTTTAAAAATAGCATTAGAAATAGAAATACGATTTTTATAAGAAACAATAAAAATATGATTTTTATATTATAGAAACAGTAAAAATATGATTTTTTATATTATAGAAACAATAAAAATATGATTTTTATATTATAGAAACAATAAAAATATGATTTTTATATTATAGGAACAATAAAAATATGATTTTTACCTATGTAGAATATTAGAAATATGGTTTTTATATTTTTAGAATAATAAAAATATAATTTTTATTTAGGTAGAGTTATAAAAATATAATCTTTATTAGAAGAAGAACGATATAAGAATATAATTTTTATAACGAAGTGGAGGTAAAAATTCAATTTTTATATATGTAGTGGATACGGGCGACAAGAGTGACGAAGGCGAGCACGAAGAAGATGTTCTACATATGAAGATTCGAGGCGTTTGGATTAGCTTTTAGTGAGAACTTCTCACCTTTTAATTTAGTTTTCTAGTTGAAATATATACAAGGATGCAGACGGTGTTTAGTAGCACCCGACACCCGTCGTCCACAGACCATGGACGGCTTGTATGCTTGTTTGTTTGATTTGATGTGTAGTTGATTGTGTGATGTGAAACGAAATAGAATATTTATATAGTTAAAAATATTTTATAGTTGAAAATAGAATTTTTAACATGTATTTAAAATGAAATAAATATAAACAGCTCGGACGATTTGTTTATATACACACATTTGACTGATATTGATTGGGACGATAAATTTTACACATCGCCCAACTGCACAAATAAAATCTGTATTTGATTGTTTGAAACCCCCCACAGGTATTGGGATGAGATATGACGTACACTAATCCCAATAATTAGTTGTATGTCGATCAATAGATTGACAGACTGTCATAAGCATTAAATATTTATATTTGATGCTTATACAGTGTAGAATGCACTCTGGATGATGGTTGATTTTTGATCGTTGTTAGTTTATACACGTGTCATAGAAAATCCATATAATTAACATTATATGGTAATTGATTGGGCCTCATTCCAGTTTTGAAATAGAAATATTTGAAAAGAAATATTTGAAATAGAATATTTGAAAATAGAAATATATGAAGTCGTGTTGATTAGATTGACGCCATTTTGACGTGAACGATATTTATATCGATTTTATTCAAATTGAAATGAATATTAAAGTGAATTGAAATTCAAATTAAATTGAATTGATTTGAAATTCGAAATAAACTGAAATGATTTGAAATTCGAATTAAATTGAATTAGAAGTTGAAATCGTTTTGAAATGAATTCGAATTGAAATTGAATAGAATCGAATTCGAATTGAAATTGGATACAATTGAATTCGAATTGAAATTGAATAGAAATGAATTCGAATTGAAATTGAATTAATTTGAAATTCAAATTGAATGCGAATTGAAATCGATTCAAATAGAAATCGATTTGAAATGAAATTAAAATGAATTTATATTAAAAAATTCAATCTTGATCTGAATTTTAAAAGGAAGTTGAAATCATTTCGAAAACGAATTTAAAACGATTTATAAAATACGTTTTAAAAGGAAATCGACGAAGTATATATTATATATATTATATATATAATATAATGGCCTGAATAAAACGTGTCGCGCCACGGCAATTCGCGAATTTCGACCATTGACTTCGAATGAATTTTACGGGAGATCCGACCGTCAGATTCTCCTAAAACCAGAACCATTGGGTTCGTATCGAAAAGAGCTTTCTAACGAATATTAGAGATTTGAAATCTAACGGCTGTATTTGGAATTATGTCCAAATCAAATTTGGAAAAGGTCGCTGTAAGTGCAGTTCGATGACCGTTGATGGAAATCGACTGTACGGGCCTTGATAAAATTATTAAAAATATCGATAATTTGTGTAAAATCATAAGAAATGATTTGTGAAGAATTGGGATGAAAAACTCCATATTTGAAAAGATAAAAATAGATTTTTATCGAAATGAACTAGTTTTGAACTAGAATAATAATTTACTTATTTTTAAAATAAATAAATTGGATTTGAAATGGTTTTGAAAATAACCAGAAATTCCAATAATTGAATTGGAATAGATTTGAATCGAAATTGTCTTCGGAATATTTCGATATTGGATTTCGTGAATATACAGATATTGTTATGGAAATTTGAAAGATATATATATATATATATGTATCGTTATTTCTAATACGATATTTGTTGGTCGTAGAATTTGATATTGAATATAAGCCGATATATTTTCTATTTAGAGCCTTGTATTTAATATCAAATGTGATTTGGGTTTGTCGTGAATGGTGTCTTCATTAACACTGTTCTTAAACCCAGTTGAGAAAAAGGTTAAATCTTTTTATTTAGATTTAATGAAGTGTACCAATTAAATAATATTTAATTGGAATTGAATTGGTATTGATTTTTGGATTTATCGTGAACAGTGTTTTAAATAACACTTGTTCTTTAACCCGATAATTAATGAAATGTGATTTTGGGTTGTCCTGAACGGGATCTTCAGTAATACTGCTCTTAGACCCAAAAAGAAATTAAGAAAATCAGAAACTAACTGGAGGTTAGTTAAGATGAATGGTTTCTGGGGTATTGATCTGATGTTGGTTTCGGCCTTCGGGGTTAATACATAGGGAATAGCTCACTTGTTAATTTACGGTTAGGGACTGATTGAAATGTGATGTGATTTTGGGTTTATCGTGAACCGTGTTTTAAAAGAAGATATTCAAAAGATTACTTCGGTAAGGTTCGTTAATCCCAACTAGTTTGAAGTGATATTCAAAAGAAGATTAAAGAATAAATTTAGAAGAATTTATCTTGGATAAAATTAATGGGAACCTTTCCCTAAGAATGTGAAATTTAGAAACTAACTGTCGGTTAGCTAAGTAGAATGGTTTTCTGGATATTGATCTGATGTTGGTTTCGGCCTTCGGGGTTAATATTTGGGGAATTATTCTCTTGATTAATTTACGGTTAGTGACTGATGAATTGGAATGAGGCGTATGTTGTGTTTGTGTAACACTTGTTTATTATATACGCAAGTTATTCAGAAAGGCCGGGTTTATCTCATTCTGAATAACTGTTACGACGATAAGTCAAAGATGAAGACGGTGGTTGAAGACCGGAGGTCTTCACGTCGTTTGGGTGATTACTGATGACCTTGATTTGGCGGTACACCCAAGAAGATGGAAACAGTTAGTGGTCGTCCAGACGTACTTGGAGATCGATGGATATGCGGGGTACTAGGTGCCTCCGGTCTCGTTCATACCAAGAACGAACTTGTAAATGGACTGTGTGTCTGACATTGGATTCCATTCTGTGTGACTAATATCGGTTGCATAGAGTGGTTTGCCTGTGTGGCATGCTAAGATGCAAATGACCAAGGCTTCTGTTGAAAAGTAGAGTCTTGTGGTTGATGATCAAAGCACGGCCTTTGTGGTGTAGCTTTGTGTAACACCCCGAATTTCAGTTAATACTAATATTCACTAATTACAGAATAAATAATCTCAAATGTGAGAATTGGGGGAAACGGGCTGCGTCATTGCGTTCGTCTCGGAAAAATATGCGAAATAGAGTCCGAGTTTTCGAGAATCGGAGTCCGTATGGCCCGGTTATGGCCCAATGAAGTTTGCAGAAAATTCAAAGTTCAAAACAAATTTAAAAATTCAGGTTCAAATTTCATAACATGCAGAAATGGGGCCAGGCGGGAAAATTCCCGCCCAGCCTGGTCGACATGGCTATCGACAGGGCTGTCGACTTGCCTGTCGACATGCCTGTCGACTTGGCTGTCGACAGGGCTGTCGACTTGCCCTGTCGGCTGATGCTGGCCTGGTGCACCTAGTTGAGTTTGGGTTAGGCTTTGGGGCTGGTTTCTGGAAACTTCCTAAATCTGACGGACCTAATCTAACCTAGGGTTAATCCTATGGTCTAAAACACACCCTAATCCTATAAATACACCCTAATGCAAGCCTAATCCCTACTAAAAATAGAAATGATGCCATCATGCCGCCAAAATCAAACTTGAGAGGAGCCTCCACTAGTTTATGAAGAAAGTTGCAAGCTAATCAACCTCTAATCATCATCTCCTTCTTGTATAGCAACTAGTTCTACTTCATAAGTTTGCTAATCTTGGTTTTGGTGAGTTTCTATCACTTTAATAACCAATTGCTAAATTAAGTAGATGAGATATGATGAGATCATGCGGTTTTGTATGCGGATTTGTGGGTTTTAAGTCATATGGTATGATGTTAGCTTGCTAATCTATGTTTAATGTTAACCCTATGTTTATGCAAGTTAAGTATGTGGGTTTATGCAAGTTAAGTATATGGGTTTATGCAAGTTAAGTGGTGGGTTTTATGCATGTTAAGTGTTTGGTTTTATGCATGCTAAGTATTTGATTTTATGCATGCTAAGTGTTTGGTTTTATGCATGCTAAGTATTTGATTTTATGCATGCTAAGTGTTTGGTTCTATGCATGCTAAGTATTTGATTTTATGCATGCTAAGTGTTTGGTTTTATGCATGCTAAGTATTTGATTTTATGCATGCTAAGTGTTTGGTTCTATGCATGCTAAGTATTTGATTTATGCATGCTAAGTGTTTGGTTTTATGCATACATTATGACATGCAAGTTTACCCTTTTTAAATAAGATGCATACATATGCAAGATGACACCTTTGTATGCTATGCATACATATGCATGTTTACCCTATTATGATGCAAGTTCATATGCAAGTTTGTCTCTTTTTATGATATGCATAACATATGCGAGTTTGCCTATATGTATGACATGTTATGCAAGTTCACATGCAAGTTTATGTGCAAGTTCACATGCAAGTTTATGTGCAAGTTCATATGCAAGTTTATATGCAAGTTCATATGCAAGTTTGTCTCTTTTTATGATATGCGTAATGCAAGTTTGGGTTAAATACTAGTTGGGTTTAATGTATGTTCATATATGCAAGTTGACACCTTTTGAACCCATGATAAAGTTATATGCTATGTTGGCTAAACCCATAACATTTGTGATGAATCTTCCCTTTATTATGTCGTGTTATGAGAACGAATTACGTGGGGAACGATGGGGTTAATATGCATGTTAATAGAAATGTGTAAAGTTGGTATGCTTAAGCATAACATAAAATGAATGGACATAATTGGGAATTTACCTATTAAGTTAGGTCTACCCATACTATGGAATTGGGAATTTACCTATTTAGTTAGGTCTACCCATATTCTTAAAAATGTGTAATTAATTAGGGATAATTAATATAAATTATGAGGGTGATTAATTAGGTATAATTAATCGACTAAGACACGAGGTTGGACTCAGTTGTAGCGTAAAACTGCCCGGACCCAACCGGCTTAACCAGTTGCTACAAATGTTAGCCCAATGTGAGAGGTCTTAGGCACAAACTAAATATGTGATTAATGTAAAGACACGAGGTTAGACTCGGTTATGACATAAGGCTGCCCGGACCCAACCGGCTTAACCAGCGGTCATAAAAGATAGTCTAATGTGAGGGGTCTTTACAAAGGTTACGATCTTAATTAATTAAGAAACACTTAACCAAACTAGCATGTAGAGGGACATGAGGGGTTAAGTGGGTGCCTTGGGTGGCATGTGGAAATGTAGTGGTTGCCCTGGGTGGCAATAGAAAATACGATTAGAATACTTAACCAAAGTGGAACATGTAATTAAACATGATTAAAGGGTTAAGTAAGTGCCATGGGTGGCATGTGGAAATCTAGTGGGTACCTTGTATGACAATTAGAATATGATTAAATGACTTAGCCAAAATTTATAACATGTAAGTGGACATGGTTAAAGGGTTAAGTGGGATTCACTAGAAATGACAAGCTTAAGTAGTAGCTTGTGGGGGCCTTAAGTGGCAATTGAAATATAATTAAATGACAAGCTTAAGTAGTAGCTTGTGGGGGCCTTAAGTGGCAATTGAAATATAATTAAAGGACAAGCTTAAGTAGTAGCTTGTGGGGGGCCTTAGGTGGCAATTGAAATATAATTAAATAACAAGCTTAAGTAGTAGCTTGTGGGGGCCTTAAGTGGCAATTGAAATATGATTAGATGACTTAACCAAACCTTAACATGTAAGTGGGCATGATTATAAAAGGGGTTAAGTGGGATGCACTAAATAAAATGACAAGCTTAGGTGGGTAGCTTGTGGGGGCCCATTTCAACCAATATCCCAAACGTATCTTAGTGGGCTCGACTCTAGTCGAGTGACGGGACACGCATATTGGGCTTGACTATAAGAGGCCAAACCGGGTTAGCGGTGGCAACGCAGGACCAACGGGTTTCATATGCGTGTGTGGACCCGGGCTGGTTGGTAAGTCGTTGTTGCATCGTGTAGATATAAAGCCGTGCACCGTTGATATTATCAGGTTGCCACTTTGGGGAATGATACACCCCATCGTGGGACCAGCACGGGTGTCTACGTAAGGGAGCCGATCGCTTGGGGAGTAGTGGGTACACCTATGTAGTCAGATAGGGGTACACGAAACTACTAAATTACTAAGTACACTTAGTGGGATCAACCTTTAAGTAGGAATGACTGGTGTGGTGCAGTGCAGTAATTATCCTTGGGTGGGTAGATGTGTCTTTACGGTTATCTTAGTTTATCCTAAGTCTACCAAGCTGCTTAGTGTAGCCATTCATCCCCAGACGTTACCGTATATCAAGCTTATGTCTTCTCTGGTTACTTTAATGATTGTATTGTTAAAGTTATAGGACTCGCTCAGACTTATGTCTGACCCCGTTGTTTTTATCTTTTTTCCCAACCCTCAGGTTCTCAGAGTTGGCCCAGTACGAGTGGGCTTTGATCAGGCTGCTTTATTCTCTTTTGGAGTTTGGACCGAAGGAGTAAAGCTCAGCTTATCCTTTTCTTTTATGGCTATCAGTTCATGTATTGGGATTATGTACTTTTATTTATCAGGATGGATATTTTGTACTTGACTCTTATTATGGTTTTGAGATGTAACCAAACATGTTTTACTTTCCGCTGCAATGAAATGATGTTTTGAAATTTTCAAGTATTACTTATATCTGTCTTGTTGTAATTTCTCTGTTCTATATTCACTTAAAATACTCCACCGATGTTATGGCATTCCCTTAGAGAGTGACCATAGCGGGTGTGGGGTGTTACACGTGGTATCAGAGCAAAGGTTACCAGAACAGATAGAATTTTTAGAAAAACTATTTTCTAAGAATATTTTTGAAAGAAGTATTTTCAAAAACATGTCTTTTAAGAGAAAAGATTTTGAAAGAAAAGCATAATCCCCGATAGCCATATCTTTATCTTTTGAATTCTCCGTTTGAATCTTTCCTCTTTCGTTTCAGCATGGCTGAAGATCTTAATCTTCCGGACGGTGTAGCGATACCAGTATGGTATAGGAGGTTGTTAGAGGCTAGGGCCGCCGCTGCAGGTCCAGCAAATATTCCTCCACTACCTGTTGCACCCGTTCCTCCTCGCGCGGATACTTTTGCTAAGACTTGTAAGGAGTTTAAGGCTATGGGAGGGAAACCTTTTGTGGGAGCTAGGGATTGGCTTAAAGAGACGGAAGAATTGATGGAAATCTTGGAAGTGGAAGAGGGAAAGAAAGTCAAGTTAGCCGCTTGGTTAATGGAAGGAGAGGCCTCGTTCTGGTGGGAGGTCACGAATGGAGAACGCCCTGTTGACTCTTGGATGGATTTCAGGCAAAGGTTTGAGGCAAAGTTTCTCTCAAAAGTGGAAGAAAATCTGTACGTGGAAAGGTTCTTGAACTTAAAGCAAGGGAACTTGTCAGTGAAAGAATATGTTAACAAGTTTAATCAGTTAGCGAGGTTCAACATAGACTTGGTAAACACACCGGAAGAGAAAGCTTTGAGGTTCGTTAAAGGCTTGAACGAACCAATGTATGGATTGGCTATGTCTCACATCCTTGTGGGGGCCACTTTTGAGAAGCTAGTAGACATGGCACTTATGCATGAGGAAGAGAAGGGCCCCAATGCTATTATAGCACCCGAGAAGAAAGGAGATCAGAAGAAACCTCAACAACAAAATAAGGGTGGGAAAGGTAACGGTGGCAAGGGAAAGAAGAAGTGCTTCAATTGTGGGACACTAGGCCACCTAAGCAAGGATTGTCGCAAGAAGAGGAAGGCTGGCTGCTTCCACTGTGGTGAAGCAGGGCATTTAGAGAAAGACTGTCCAAAGAAGGGGAAAAGAACGGGATCTACCTCAGGAGGACAGGTGCAAGTTCTTTTGGCACCAGCTCAGGCAAGGGGGCAAGTTCAGGCTCTCGCAGTTCCACCGATTCGGGAAAGAGGTAGAACTATTTCCATTGAAAGTCTAGTTTTCTGTTCGATTATCCGGTTCAAACTTTATTTGATTCTGACGCATCGAGTTCGTTTATTTCATTATTGATAGTTGAGTCACTGCACTTAGACACCAGTTTAGTAGATGATCCTTTAGTCGTTTCAAACCCAATTGGGGCTCCATGATGTGTTTGGGTTTGAAAGTTTCTATACTTAGCGTTGAGTTTAGATGTGATGCTTTTTGGGCTTCACGGGCTATGGGTTAGTTTTGGGCATGGACTGGTTAACCAGTAATGGTGCCGTTCTTGTTTGTGAAAGGAGAGTAGTTAGGCTTATGACCCGCTTGGGTAACACTCTCGAGATCTCTTGTAATCCCATGGAATCTGTTATGCTAAGTTATCTAGAATCGCTTGACACGTCGGTCGAGAGTTTGCAATCTGTTAGAGTGGTCCGGGAATACTCGGATGTGTTTGAGGAGGTGAAGGGCTTACCTCCAAAGCGGGAGATCGACTTACGGATATATCTGGTAGACAATGCCAAACCAGTATCTTGGCCAGTGTGCCACATGGCTCCTCGTGAGAGGAGGGAACTCCATAAGCAAGTAGGCGATTTGCTTGAGAAGGGGTTCATAAGACGAAGTATATCGGAGTGGGATGCTCCAGTAGTTTTTGCCACGAAGACGGATGGGTCCCTCAGACTTCGTGTAGGCTAAAGAGAACTAAATAAACTCACAAAGAAGAATAGACACCCATTGCCGAGGATTGATGATCTCTTTGATCAATTGGTTGGCGCCTCAGTGTTTTCGCAGTTGGACTTAGCCACGGGGTTTTGTCAGTTGAGAGTGGCTGAGGATAGTATAGAGGAGACTGCCTTTAAGACTCCGGACGATTTTTTTTTTATGAGTGGCTGGTGATGCCATTTGGTTTGACGAACGCCCCCGCATACTTTATTGATTTGATGAGAAGGGTGTTCAGGGAGTACCTAAATAAGTTCGTGATGGTCTTTGTAAATAACACCTTGGTCTTTTCTGGGAGCGAAATAAGTTTTCGTATGTGCTCAATAGGTTGAGCAAAGCCAGTTTTGGAATAAACGGTGGTTTTGGAGAGAGACTGGCAAGGACATCCAGAGTTGGACAAGGGCTTAATTATTTAGCCGTTTTTACTAGTATCATCTCACGTAGGACGTCTGAATTCGAAGGAGGTATCCCTTGGGTGTTTGTCTGATATTGGTTTAGGCCTTTGGGGCTTGCATTTGGGGGATGTCGAGTACGACTAGGATGGTCTGCGTGAGAGATGGACAGTTGTGATGATTTTGGATGGGATAACGTCTCGATGAATTTTATTGATTGGTTACCAAGATCGAGGAAAGGTAATACGGGAATTTGGGTTGTGGTAGACAGACTTACTAAGAGCGCCCATTTTATACCCGTAGAGAGTAAGAGAACTGCTCCATGGCTAGCTTCAATTTACATGGGAGAGATTATTAGATGGCATGGTGTACCTTCCAGTATAGTGAGCGATTGAGATCCTATCTTCACTAGAGAGTTTTGGAAGAGTTTGCAAAAGGCGGTAGGGACTCAGTTGTGTTTGAGTACCGCATATCATCCTCAGACGGACGGCCAGACCGAGAGGGTGAATCGTATTTTAGAAGACCTTTTGAGGCTATGTATCTTAAATTTTGGAGGTACATGAGAAGAGCATCTTCCATTGGTGGAGTTGCCCGACAGACTTAGTGGTGTATATGACGTATTCCATGTGTCACATTTGAGGAAGTGCCTACATGAGACCGCAGAGGCGGTAGAGCCGAGCTTGCTTAAAGAAGTAAAGGTAGAGCGTGATGTGATTATTCGACGAGCTTCTACCCGCATCCTTGGGTCAGGGATTGGGAAGTTGAGAAACAGAGAGGTTCGACTAGTCAAAATGGAAAGGGGAGAAGGTGAGAGCAATGCTACTTGGGAGACAGAAGAGAAGGTGCGTTCGTTATACCCATTCCTTTTTGAGGGTATGTCCTTTAACCGTCTCCTTTATCGTTTGTCTAGTGCTTATCTTATCCTTAGTATGTCCTCTCGTTATTACCTTTGACCTTTAGATAGGGTAAACCTATGGTTGAAACATGTGTTTGAGACATGTTATGTTTGATGGATGCGTGTGGATGCAAGTGGTTGCTAGTGGTTGCTCGTGGATGCATATACACACACTCTAGACACTAGATCGGCTCAGTCACTTCATATTGCATATTGCATATAATTGGGTGTAGGTAGCTATATTTATGGATGTATAATGGTTGTGCCATCATATGGATGATGCATTTTGGTGAATGATTGTGCACTCATGTAGAAATAGTATGTGTCGATAGGGTTCTTTCGCATACATATTGGATGCATGGCACTATCATAGTTTGCATATGTTCATACATTAGATAGGGAACATATACACACACTTTTTGCATATGCTCATACATCATTAGAAATTGTTTTAAGGACAATGGATGCTCGTGTTTGAAGGATTGAGTAGATGGTTGTTTGGATGGTAGGATATGCATTCTCCTTAGCTTAGAGATTTCGGGGACGAAATCCTTTAAGGAGGGGAGAATGTAACACCCCGAATTTCAGTTAATACTAATATTCACTAATTACAGAATAAATAATCTAAAATGTGAGAATTGGGGGAAACGGGCTGCGTCATTGCGTTCGTCTCGGAAAAATATGCGAAATAGAGTCCGAGTTTTCGAGAATCGGAGTCCGTATGGCCCGGTTATGGCCCAATGAAGTTTGCAGAAAATTCAAAGTTCAAAACAAATTTAAAAATTCAGGTTCAAATTTCATAACATGCAGAAATGGGGCCAGGCGGGAAAATTCCCGCCCAGCCTGGTCGACATGGCTGTCGACAGGGCTGTCGACTTGCCTGTCGACATGCCTGTCGACTTGGCTGTCGACAGGGCTGTCGACTTGCCCTGTCGGCTGATGCTGGCCTGGTGCACCTAGTTGAGTTTGGGTTAGGCTTTGGGGCTGGTTTCTGGAAACTTCCTAAATCTGACGGACCTAATCTAACCTAGGGTTAATCCTATGGTCTAAAACACACCCTAATCCTATAAATACACCCTAATGCAAGCCTAATCCCTACTAAAAATAGAAATGATGCCATCATGCCGCCAAAATCAAACTTGAGAGGAGCCTCCACTAGTTTATGAAGAAAGTTGCAAGCTAATCAACCTCTAATCATCATCTCCTTCTTGTATAGCAACTAGTTCTACTTCATAAGTTTGCTAATCTTGGTTTTGGTGAGTTTCTATCACTTTAATAACCAATTGCTAAATTAAGTAGATGAGATATGATGAGATCATGCGGTTTTGTATGCGGATTTGTGGGTTTTAAGTCATATGGTATGATGTTAGCTTGCTAATCTATGTTTAATGTTAACCCTATGTTTATGCAAGTTAAGTATGTGGGTTTATGCAAGTTAAGTATATGGGTTTATGCAAGTTAAGTGGTGGGTTTTATGCATGTTAAGTGTTTGGTTTTATGCATGCTAAGTATTTGATTTTATGCATGCTAAGTGTTTGGTTTTATGCATGCTAAGTATTTGATTTTATGCATGCTAAGTGTTTGGTTCTATGCATGCTAAGTATTTGATTTTATGCATGCTAAGTGTTTGGTTTTATGCATGCTAAGTATTTGATTTTATGCATGCTAAGTGTTTGGTTCTATGCATGCTAAGTATTTGATTTATGCATGCTAAGTGTTTGGTTTTATGCATACATTATGACATGCAAGTTTACCCTTTTTAAATAAGATGCATACATATGCAAGATGACACCTTTGTATGCTATGCATACATATGCATGTTTACCCTATTATGATGCAAGTTCATATGCAAGTTTGTCTCTTTTTATGATATGCATAACATATGCGAGTTTGCCTATATGTATGACATGTTATGCAAGTTCACATGCAAGTTTATGTGCAAGTTCACATGCAAGTTTATGTGCAAGTTCATATGCAAGTTTATGTGCAAGTTCATATGCAAGTTTGTCTCTTTTTATGATATGCGTAATGCAAGTTTGGGTTAAATACTAGTTGGGTTTAATGTATGTTCATATATGCAAGTTGACACCTTTTGAACCCATGATAAAGTTATATGCTATGTTGGCTAAACCCATAACATTTGTGATGAATCTTCCCTTTATTATGTCGTGTTATGAGAACGAATTACGTGGGGAACGATGGGGTTAATATGCATGTTAATAGAAATGTGTAAAGTTGGTATGCTTAAGCATAACATAAAATGAATGGACATAATTGGGAATTTACCTATTAAGTTAGGTCTACCCATACTATGGAATTGGGAATTTACCTATTTAGTTAGGTCTACCCATATTCTTAAAAATGTGTAATTAATTAGGGATAATTAATATAAATTATGAGGGTGATTAATTAGGTGTAATTAATCGACTAAGACACGAGGTTGGACTCAGTTGTAGCGTAAAACTGCCCGGACCCAACCGGCTTAACCAGTTGCTACAAATGTTAGCCCAATGTGAGAGGTCTTAGGCACAAACTAAATACGTGATTAATGTAAAGACACGAGGTTAGACTCGGTTATGACATAAGGCTGCCCGGACCCAACCGGCTTAACCAGCGGTCATAAAAGATAGTCTAATGTGAGGGGTCTTTACAAAGGTTACGATCTTAATTAATTAAGAAACACTTAACCAAATTAGCATGTAGAGGGACATGAGGGGTTAAGTGGGTGCCTTGGGTGGCATGTGGAAATGTAGTGGTTGCCCTGGGTGGCAATAGAAAATACGATTAGAATACTTAACCAAAGTGGAACATGTAATTAAACATGATTAAAGGGTTAAGTAAGTGCCATGGGTGGCATGTGGAAATCTAGTGGGTACCTTGTATGACAATTAGAATATGATTAAATGACTTAGCCAAAATTTATAACATGTAAGTGGACATGGTTAAAGGGTTAAGTGGGATTCACTAGAAATGACAAGCTTAAGTAGTAGCTTGTGGGGGCCTTAAGTGGCAATTGAAATATAATTAAATGACAAGCTTAAGTAGTAGCTTGTGGGGGCCTTAAGTGGCAATTGAAATATAATTAAAGGACAAGCTTAAGTAGTAGCTTGTGGGGGGCCTTAGGTGGCAATTGAAATATAATTAAATAACAAGCTTAAGTAGTAGCTTGTGGGGGCCTTAAGTGGCAATTGAAATATGATTAGATGACTTAACCAAACCTTAACATGTAAGTGGGCATGATTATAAAAGGGGTTAAGTGGGATGCACTAAATAAAATGACAAGCTTAGGTGGGTAGCTTGTGGGGGCCCATTTCAACCAATATCCCAAACGTATCTTAGTGGGCTCGACTCTAGTCGAGTGACGGGACACGCATATTGGGCTTGACTATAAGAGGCCAAACCGGGTTAGCGGTGGCAACGCAGGACCAACGGGTTTCATATGCGTGTGTGGACCCGGGCTGGTTGGTAAGTCGTTGTTGCATCGTGTAGATATAAAGCCGTGCACCGTTGATATTATCAGGTTGCCACTTTGGGGAATGATACACCCCATCGTGGGACCAGCACGGGTGTCTACGTAAGGGAGCCGATCGCTTGGGGAGTAGTGGGTACACCTATGTAGTCAGATAGGGGTACACGAAACTACTAAATTACTAAGTACACTTAGTGGGATCAACCTTTAAGTAGGAATGACTGGTGTGGTGCAGTGCAGTAATTATCCTTGGGTGGGTAGATGTGTCTTTACGGTTATCTTAGTTTATCCTAAGTCTACCAAGCTGCTTAGTGTAGCCATTCATCCCCAGACGTTACCGTATATCAAGCTTATGTCTTCTCTGGTTACTTTAATGATTGTATTGTTAAAGTTATAGGACTCGCTCAGACTTATGTCTGACCCCGTTGTTTTTATCTTTTTTCCCAACCCTCAGGTTCTCAGAGTGGGCCCAGTACGAGTGGGCTTTGATCAGGCTGCTTTATTCTCTTTTGGAGTTTGGACCGAAGGAGTAAAGCTCAGCTTATCCTTTTCTTTTATGGCTATCAGTTCATGTATTGGGATTATGTACTTTTATTTATCAGGATGGATATTTTGTACTTGACTCTTATTATGGTTTTGAGATGTAACCAAACATGTTTTACTTTCCGCTGCAATGAAATGATGTTTTGAAATTTTCAAGTATTACTTATATCTGTCTTGTTGTAATTTCTCTGTTCTATATTCACTTAAAATACTCCACCGATGTTATGGCATTCCCTTAGAGAGTGACCTTAGCGGGTGTGGGGTGTTACACTTTGTGTAGCGTTAATTCGCGAGTCTCACACCCCGGTGTGAACCAAAAACGGGAGACGGACCTCAGGGAGGACATGCGTTTCTTTCTAGTTAGGAGTGGCGTCAGTGCTTGAACTGGCTGACGAGTTTGACTTATGTGGTTGTTGGAATTGGAGGCGCCTCGGTTATATCGGTCGATCCGGGACCAATGGAGTCATTCGTTGGCTCATTTACGCCCCAAAGGGCGGGGAAACGCAGTGTTCAGGAATTTTAATCCACATCGGTGGACCGGCCCTGACGATCCAAGGGACGATGCGTTCTGTTCCTGAGACTCGGGCTCGACAGTCTCGAATCGGTAGAGGACTATCTTTTGCCTCGGTTCACAAATGGAAATCCAACTTCCAAATATGTGACATGTGCGGTTTTAATTGTAGAGCCTAGTATGGTGACATAGTAGCATGGGATGCTATGTCGTCTATGATTGATACTTATGATTTGAAGTTGTTTTATACACTATGCACTTATAGTAGTATCAAAAGATTTGTTTTAAACGTACCAAGCATGTTTGGCTATTATAAGGGAAAACCCTATCCCCTGGCTTGCGTTGCATTGTGTGATAGGACCTGGGTCTTATAATAGCTTCATTTTTCCAAAAAGCATTGCGATGTTTTGTTATATGCACTGGTGTTCTTGGGAGGAAACCCGTTCCGTGTTATACGGCGTGGTCTCTTGATATATCTGATTTAAAGTAAAGTTTTAAATAACTGTTTTAGTTCTCACACCAGTCACATGACTGACCTGGAGTTTATTGTTTTAACCTAAACTCTGGGTGCCCTTATTTCGACACGGGCAGTTAGTAGTTTTGGTTTTGCAGATTTATATTCATAGGATCCTGATTTACAGCTGGAACGATACTCGGAAAGCTTTGTGTCCGTGTATTACTTCTAGTTGTGTATTGTATTATTTTCCGCTGCTATGTAATGTATTGTAATCTCTGATATTTTCTGTGTAATATTTATTCATTTGTACTCTGTATATTCTTGTATTCTAATGGAATTGTTGTAATATACAATGAAATGTTCTTCCGTCTGCGTTCTATTTTGTCGTGTTCTCGAAACAATCAGGGGTTTCGAACGGTCTGGGTCGGTTTAGCGACTGATTCGGATCGAGCGAAATTCCCGGTCGTTTCAGTCTTTCCCGGCTAACTCACGAAATATGTTCTGGAAGAAAAGCATATATCTTTCAAGCAAGAATGTAAATCTATTTGGAAGCTATAATTTGTGAGTAACCTTATATAATACAACATCTCGTTGATGAATGACATAAATAGTCGGACACATCCGATTGAGCACATGTTTTTTCTACAGGTGGTGTATCCCTATAGAGGAATATAAACCCTATATCATGGCTTAGGACCCGCGCCTCCTTGAATGGAATCCTAAAAAAATTATCTTAAAATGAACTCATCAATTCTCGATGTTGCTAAATGGATTATGTCCTCAATTATTGAAACACCTTTTGATGTATCTAGAGATGGAGGAATAACTTCTATAATTGCTTCTCTAACCACCTGAAGAACTTCATGAATTTGTTTAACAATCATCTTCCCTTCCTCTCTTTCTTCCTTTCCTCTTTTCCTTCCTACTATCGATCCCCTCTTTCACTTCTTTCTTTCCCAAAACTGAATCATCTTCTCCTTCTCGCCTTCTCATCGTCTTCCTTCTTGAAACCACCATCGCAACCTATAGCTAGCTCCACTTGTGCATCCTTCATGCCACTATCCAACTCCTTTACGTCGACCATTGTCATTGGATTAAGTTTAGAAACCCACCAATTAAATTATGAATATTGTGATGAATCTCGATGTTGAGGAAATGTTAGTTGTAAAAACCAGATTGATTTACGAGGTTGAGTTGTTGGGGGGTTGTTTAGGGAATTTAAAGTGAACTTTGGTATTTCAATGGAGAAACTTAAATGTATGAATTGGCTTATATCTGAATAAAATGAAGAAAGAGTAACAAAGTGAAAGTATTTATATAGGGATAACCCTTGTATTCATACATTATTTCTCAAATATTAACTAAGTGTCGGATTGGTACCATTCCCTCAGAAAGGGATCAGCACCATTCCCTCCGAAAGGGATCGGTACCGACCCCTATTTAAATAAAACATATGTACTTACACATATACATGTTCATATATGAGTATGTGTTAAAATATTCAGTTGTATACATATATATACATCCATATACTTCACGTGGAAATCCTCAAGTACTTATATGAGGATAACCTTGTGTATCCCTTCATAGTTTCTCAAATACCCGCTAAGTGTCGGAGTCAGTACTGATCCCATCTAAAGGGATCGATACGAACCCTTATTTAAAAAACATATTTACTTACACATATACATGTTCGTATATGCATATGTGTTAACATATGCATATATTTTAACATATGCATTCATATACATGTATATACATCCATATACCTCACGGGGAATCTCCTTAAGTGTGTTATGCAACATCATGTGCATGAATGTGAGTATATGCATGATTCCTTCTGATAATGACTAATTTTCGCTCGAGCGGAATTAGGAGCTGATGGCTAGCTCCTAACTTCATGACTTGAAAAATTTTTAATGCTTACCTATAGGCCCCAAAGAGAGAGCTACAGTCCATATTGTAAAGTCTGACAACTCGATCAATAAACTCAATGGAATTAAGCGAAGTGGATTGCTGGCAGATTGCAGTCACATACTTGTACTATTAGGAATCAACCAGATATCTCATCCATTCACAATCGGTGCATCTCTTAGTACATATAACTCACTATAAGGATAGTAACCATTCATGAAATATTATATAGAGTCTTTTCTGATAGTCAGAATTTATCTTGATTTAAAGCATGTCATATTTGTCAAAAGAATTACTTTGAGGGGTAAATGTTATCTGACTTTCGTGCTTGGTCATTTTTGACCATCTAGAGCATAACTTGACGATTATATTGGCAAATGACCTAAAGATATGATCTAAAGGTCCATATAGCAGATAACATCTTAAGACAACGATCGAGAAGCATAACAACATCCGAGAACTCATTGAAGGATCAACCCTCATCTATGCTCTAGATTATTATATCTACATGGCGTACCAGTTGAGAACTAAAGTTCATTTAACATCATTATATATCTCTTAAACAATAAGTCAAATACCAAAACAACTTTCAGAATCAAGAAGTTAGTAACCAGTTTACACTCCAGGAGATATCATTCCCCTATCTCGAAAGTTAAAGGGATCGGTACCGATCCCTCCTAAAGGGATTGATGTCGATCCAGAATTGTACCAACTCAAGGGCTTGGGTTTTCTTGGGGACTCCATCTATGGCACGAAACTTTTCTAAAGATCTTTCAAAATGATCCGATCTAACGTTCTTCTATATATGTTGTATGCCTTGTAGTGACATGGATCTTTTGGTTCCTTGCTTTCTTTAATATTCAATACACTCTGGATTCCTATCAATCAAAACCTTGTAAACATATAACTTTGGTAATAAACTGATTGAAACTCCTAAGTTTACATAGGTCATTCAACGTCGAACAACTATAAGTCATTATCTTCTTATTTATATTGCTTTATTCTATTTAATTCCACATTTTGTGTAATAACCCGAAAATCCGAGCCATGGCAATTTTAGCGAATTTTGAATATTTAAAATGAATTATTTTAAGTATTAATGACGAAAAATTTATTTTGAATAGAATTCGAACGTATATATTTATATACGTCGTCGTTAGAATATAAATATTTATTTATAATTATAAAAGGAATTGAAAATGGCGTGGTAGTTCGATAATTCGATTTCAAATTTCAATTGAACATACCGGGTGCAAACTAAACCGGATTTTAGTGAAACCAAAAATATTAGGATCTATTTGATAATATCTTTCCAACGAATCCGAAAAATCGAAATTTCATAGCGAGGATCAAAAGATATGCCCAGTTGAAAATTCAAAATAGTCGCTATGGAATTCTGGCCCTTAAAAATGGAAATTTTGCAAACGATCTTGGATTTCGACGAAACCACTTTTGTTGGATCCGGGATGTAAAGTTATTGCTAGGTTTCAAATTTCGTAATTTTTCGAATCAATATGTGAGCGTGGCAAAGGAAAACGCGTTTGACCAGTTTTAGTTGATTTTAATCGACTGGAAAATGGCCATTTTTCAAACGATCTCAGAATTCCATGAAACTAGTTTTGTTAGGACCGTATCGTCAATACGAAGCTAGAAAATATTTTTCGAGAATTTTTCGAGTTAGTATGTGGCCCCGGTAAATTGAAATGCGTGTTCAAATTAAATATACAGATTTATATTTCAAATTTGATGGAAACTGATCGAAACAGTCGAATCGGCTTACCGGATATATCCCATTGTGTTCGGAATGGGGGTAATTAGCTAGGGGCGACAGTCGTTGGGTTCAATTTGGGATTCGAAAGAAAAGTCAACTTTAAGTGAATAATAAAATAAATTAAATAATATATACTCCAATCCCTTTCTCCTTATACGGTCAAAACCCCCCACCAGTAGTCTCCAAACCAGATCGAGATTTATTATAAAAAAAAGGTCACGACGAGGAAGAACGGAGTTGCGATCCGCACCACTGGCCACCGCGTCTCCCCTCCCCACTATCGCTCCATCGCCAACGATCTTCCCCTCCGACACCGCAACCCCCCTCACCTCGACGATCCCCAAAACCCCAAGAACCGGCGCCAGCAAACCCACCGCACCCCTCCGACCCCCAAAGCCAGCTGCGCTGTGAACCACCAGGCCCTCAGCCTCCTGCGCAACCCCCGATGTCGAGCTCCGGCGAGAGCAGCTCCACCTCCGGCGAGACTGAAGGGAGTTCGATTTTGGGTGAGTTTTACTTTATTTTATATAATGATTAGTTTATATAATGTTGTAAAAATATATAATTTGACCTAGAGTAAATAAAAATGTGATTTTTTCCAAATAAAATAGGATATTTATTTATATGATGGCATCATAAAAATACAATCTTTTATATTGTAGAAGTATAAAAATACAATCTTTTGTATTGTAGAAGTATAAAAATATAATCTTTTATATTGTAGAAGTATAAAAATATAATCTTTTATATTGCAGAAGGTTAAAAATATAATTTTTATATAGAAAGAGACGTGGTAAAAAAATTTGATTTTTATATACATAGCAACAATATAAAAATGTGATTTTTATATATGTAGTGGCTACGGGCAACGAAATTGACAAAAGGCGAGCACGGTCTAGTCGGGGCGCTTGGATTAGCTAGTCGGTGAGAACTTCTCACCTTTTAATTTTGTTTTCTAGTTAAGAATATATACTAGGATGCAGACGGTGTTTAGTAGCACCCGACACCCGTCGTCCACAGACCATGGACGGCTTGTATGCTTGGTTGTTTGATTTTGATGTGTAGTTGATTGTGTGATGTGATGTGAAATGAAATAAAATATTTATATAGTTAAAAATATTTTATGGTTAAAAATAGAATTTTTAACGATATTTAAAATGAAATAAATATAAACAAATTGGACGATTTGTTTATATACACACATTTGACTGATATTGATTGGGACGATAAATTTTACACATCGCCCAACTGCACAAATAAAATCTGTGTTTGATTGATTGAAACCCCACACGGGTATTGGGATGATATATGACATACACTAATCCCAATAATTAGTTGTATGTCGATCGATTTATTGACAGACTGTCATAAGCGTTAAATATTTATATTTGATGCTTATACAGTGTAGAATGCACTCTAGATGATGGTTGATTATTTATCGTTGTGATTTTATACATGTGTTGTAGAAAATCCATATAATTAACATTATATGGGAATTGATTGGGCCTCATTCCAGTTTTAAAAAGAAATATTTGAAAAAGAAATATTTGAAAAATAAATATTTGAAAAAGAAATATTTGAAAGAGAAATATTTGAAAAAGAAATATTTGAAAAAGAAATATTTGAAAGAGAAATATTTGAAAAAGAAATAATTGAAAATAGAAATATATGAAGCCGTGTTGATTAGATTTGCGCCATTTTGACGTGAACGATATTTATATCGATTTTATTCAAATTGAAATGAATATTAAAGTGAATTGAAATTCGAATTAAATTGAATTGATTTGAAATTCGAAATAAACTGAAATGATTTGAAATTCGAATAGAATCGAAATTGAATAGAATTGAATTAGAATTGAAATTGAATTAGAATTGAAATTGAATAGAATTGAATTCGAATTAAAATTGAATAGAATTGAATTCGAATTAAAATTGAATAGAATTGAATTCGAATTGAAATCAAATTGAAATGAGTTCGAATAAAATTGAAATTGAATAGAATTGAATTCGAATTGAAATTGAATTGAAAACGAACTGAAATTGAATTAAAAATCGATTTGAATGGAAATCAATTTGAAATGAATTTAAAACGAATTTATAAGGAAAAATTCAATTTTGATTTGAATATGAAATGAAGTGGAAATCGTTTCGAAAACGAATTTAAAACGATTTATGTAATACGTTTTAAAAGGAAATCGACGAAGTATATATTATATATATAATATAATGGCCTGAATAGAACGCGCCGCGCTGCGGCAGTTCGCGAATTTCGACCGTTGACTTCGAATGGACATTGCAGGAGATCGGACCGTCGGATTCTCCTAAAACTGGAACCGTTGGGTTCGTATCGAAAAGAGCTTTCTAACGAATATTAGAAATTTGAAATCTAACGGTTGGATTTGGAATTATGTCCAAATCAAATTTGGAAAAGGTCGCTGTAAGTGCAGTTCGATGGCCATTGATGGAAATCGACTGTACGGGCCTTGATAAAATTATTAAAAATAGTAATAATTTGTGTAAAATCATAAGAAATGATTTGTGAAGAATCGGGATGAAAAACTCCATATTTGAAAAGATAAAAATAGATTTTTTATCGGAATGAACTAGTTTTGAACAAGAATAATAATTTGTTTATTTTAAAAATAATTAAATTGGATTTGAAAAGGGTTTTAAAAGTAACCAGAATTCCAATAATTGAATTGGAATGGATTTGAATCGAAATTGTCTTTGGAATATTTCGATGTTGGATTTCGTGATTATACAGATGTTGTTATGGAAATTTGAAAGATATATATATATATATATATATACATATCGTTATTTCCAATACGATATTTGTTGGTCGTAGAATTTGATATTGAATATAAGCCGATATATTTTCTATTCAGAGCCTTGTATTTAATATCAAACGTGATTTGGGTTTGTCATGAATGGTGTCTTCATTAACACTGTTCTTAAGCCCAGTGGAGAAAAAGATTAAATCTTTTTATTTAGATTTAATGAAGTGTACCAATTAAATGATATTTAATTGGAATTGAATTTGAATTGATTTTTGGGCTTATCATGAACAGTGTTTTAAATAACACTTGTTCTTTAACCCAATAATTAATGGAATGTGATTTTGGGTTTATCGTGAACCGTGTTTTAAATGACACTGCTTCTTTAACCCAGTTAAAGATTAAAACTAAGTGGAGTTTTAATGAATCTTTAATTAGATTGAAAAGATCGAGAAGGGAGTATCACCAGTTTTGCTCCAGGCGATAGTTAAATCTTTAATTAGATTTGAACGTGGAATGGTAATTGAATTTACCGATAACACCATGGTGTTAGATATGAAGTATTATCAGTTTTACTTCATGGGATGAATAGGTTGGGATTGGGAAATAAAATAAATAATTACTTCGGTGTGGTTCGCTAATCCCGACTAGTTTGAATTGATATTCAAAGAAGATTAAAGAATAAATTTAAAGGATTTATCTTTGATAAAATTAATGGGAACCTTTCCCAAAGTATAAGGATATCGGAATAAAAGAATATTCTGAATTGGAATGAGGCGTATGTTGTGTTTGTGTAACACTTGTTTATTATATACGTGAGTTATTCAGAAAGACCAGGTTTATCCCATTCTGAATAACTGATTCGACGTGGTGTCGAAGATGAAGACGGTGGTCGAAGACCGGAAATCTTCACATCGTTTGGGTGATTGCTGATGATCTCGATTGGGCTGTACACCCAAGAGGAAAGAAACAGTTGGTGATCGTCCAGACGTACTTGGAGATCGATGGATATGCGGGGTACTAGGTGCCTCCGGTTTCGTTCAGACCCAGAACGAACTTGTAAATGGACT
Organism: Allium sativum; assembly: GCA_030737875.1. Classification (NCBI taxonomy): domain Eukaryota; kingdom Viridiplantae; phylum Streptophyta; class Magnoliopsida; order Asparagales; family Amaryllidaceae; genus Allium; species Allium sativum. Next base: position 386,362,106 of record CM060915.1, read on the forward strand.
GTGTGTCTGACATTGATTTTATTCTGTGTGGTTGATTTCTATTAAATATATATCTGTTTGGCGGCGGAGAATTTATTCTCTTGCTTAACGCCCTTCTCTGAGACTTACGAGCTCAGAGGTTATATATTGATGGATATCAAACGCATGGAGTGAATTGCCTGTGTGGCATGCTAAGTGGCAATTGATCAGGGCTTCTGTTGAAAAGCAGAGTCTTGTGGTTGATGATCAAAGCACGACCTGTGTGGCATAGCTTTGTGTAACGTGAATTCGCGAGCCTCACACCCCGGTGTGAACCAAAAACGGGAGAGGACCTCAGGGAGGGCATGCGTTTCTTTCTAGCTAGAAGTGGCGTCAGTGGTTTTACACGCCCTGACGAATTTGACTTATGTGGTTGTTGCTGTTGCGAGGCGCCTCGGTTTGATCGGACGATCCGGGTCCGATGGAGTCATTCGTTGGCTCATTGACACCCCATAAGGTGGGGAAACGCAGTGTTCAGACATTTTAATCCACATCGGTGGACCGGCTCTAACGATCCAAGGGCCTACCTGTGTCTGGGTCCTGAGACACGGGCTAGAGCATCTCGAATCGGTAGAGGACTATCTTTTGCCTCGGTTCACAGACGGAAATCCAATTTCCAAATACGTGACTTTGCGGTTTTGATTGGAGAGCCTAGTATGGCGACATGATATATGGTACCCATGCCGTCTATGACGATTGATATTTATGATTGAAATTGTTTTAACACTATACACTTATAGTAATATTAAAACATGAAATTTAGCGTATCAGGCATTCTTTGGCTATTATAAGGTAAAACCCTATCCTCCGGCTTGAGTTGCATTGTGTGATAGGACCTGGGTCTTATAATTGCTTCATTTTTCTTTATTTAGCATTGCGCTGTTTGTTTTATGCACTGGTATTCTTGAGAGGAAACCCGTTCCGCATTAGCGGCGTGGTCCCTTGATTTACCTAACTTTAAAATAAAGATAAATAACTGTTTTAGTTCTCACACCAGTCCCAGGACTGACCTAGAGTTTATTGTTTTAACCTAAACTCTGGGTGCCCTTATTTTGACACGGGCAGCTAGTAGTTTTGTATTTGCAGATTTATATTCACAGGATCCTGGTTTACAGCTGGAACGATATCTGGAAAGCTTTGTATCCGTATATCTCCTTCTAGTTGTGTTTTGTATTATTTTCCGCTGTGATGTATTTAAATGTAATTTAAATCTCTGTTATTTTCTGTGTAATATTTATTTATACTCTGTATATTCTTGTATTCTGATGGAATTGTTGTTATAAGCAATGAAATGTTCTTCCATCTGCGTTCTGTTGTGGCTTGTTCTCAACTCAATCCGGGATTTCCCGTAAGGGGGATTTTGGGTCGTTTCAGCTAGTATCAGAGCTTTGATTTACAAAGCTCAGAGAACAAGACACATTAGAACCATACGAAAGAATTCATCAGAGATTGGATTAGTAATATCCAATGGAATGACTCGTTAGAGATGGGATCAGTAGTATCCTAGAATGAGTGTGAAGAGTATATTTTTAAAATGAAAACAAAATTTGTTTTGAAAATTTAAATCAATTATTCGTATTTGATTATTTAATTTATATTGATTTGGACAATCCAGTATATATAAAGATTTTGCATATACATCTGATCCGCGTGTATTCGAAGTTTTAATATACTGGATAGATATAGAATCACACTCTAGTTGCCCGAAGATGGTTCTGATGATCGCTAAAGCGATCGCATCATCAGTATTCATGTTCGAGTTTCGAAAGTGAAATTTCTATATATTTCCATTAGGCTGGTGTGAGAACCAAAATTAGATAGGGCTTATTGTTGTGAATTGGCATTAAAAATGTGATTTTTGATAATATATCAAAGTTATGGATTTGAAACGCTAATCAACTAATTGATTGATGGTTGTGTTGTTTGATTATTGGTTGATTAATTAAATGTTGAACCGTTTAGCCAAATTGAACCAAATAGTGAATTGTATTGAAAATTAGTTGCATTTGCATGCATATACATGTACTTATATTGAACAGGTCATAGCAAGGAGGCTAGAGAAGAGGAATAAAATTGTTTGCCCGACAAATAGGTACATGTTTATTGTATTTCTTGAGTTTTGGGTGATTTTGTGAGCCGATTGGCTAGCCGCTTGGCTTTTTCTTTTTCTTTTGGATTGAAGAAGGCCATGGGAGGCTATATGAAATATCCTGAAGTCCCCGGTGCAGGGGAGGTTATGGCGAATTTTTTTGAAAATTTAGGGTGTTAGCCAAATTTTGGAAAAATTTGAAAAGTTTTTAGAAACTGAAAAGTTGAAAAACTTAAGCCGTAAAGAAAATAATGGAAGTTGAGTTGGTTTGTTAAACAACTTTCGGCTTCGTTCCTTTTCGGGGACGAAAAGTTTTAAGTGGGCGAAATTGTAATAACCCGAAAATCCGAGCCAATTTAAAATTTTATTTTGGCAATTTTAGCGAATTTTGAATATTTAAAATGAATTATTTTAAATATTAATGACAAAAAATTTATTTTTAATAGAATTCGAACGTATATATTTATATACGTCGTCGTTAGAATATAAATATTTATAATTATAAAAGGAATTGAAAATGGCGCGGTAGTTCGCTAATTCGATTTCAAATTTCAATTGAACATACCGGGTGCAAAATAAACCGGATTTTAGTGAAACCAAAAATATTAGGATCTATTTGATTATATCTTTCCAACGAATCCGAAAAATCGAAATTTCATAGCGAGAATCAAAAGATATGCCCAGTTGAAAATTCAAAATAGTTGCTATGGAATTCTGGCCCTTAAAAATGGGAATTTTGCAAACGACCTTGGATTTCGACGAAACCACTTTTGTTGCATCCGGGATGTAAAGTTATTGCTAGGTTTCAAGTTTCGTAATTTTTCGAATCAATATGTGAGTGTGGCAAAGGAAAACGCGTTTGACCAGTTTCAGTTGATTTTAATCGACTGGAAAATGGCCATTTTTCAAACGATCTCAGAATTCGATGAAACTAGTTTTGTTAGGACCGTGCTAGAAAATATTTTTTGAGAATTTTTCGAGTTAGTATGTGGCCCCGGTAAATTGAAATGCGTGTATAAATTAAATATACAGATTTATATTTCAAATTTGATGGAAACTGATCGAAACAGTCGAATCGGCTTACTGGACATATCCCATTGTGTTCGGAATGGGGGCAATTAGCTAGGGGCGACAGTCGTTGGGTTCAATTTGGGATTCGAAAGAAAAGTCAACTTTAAGTGAATAATAAAATAAATTAAATAATATATACTCCAATCCCTTTCTCCTTATACGGTCAAAACCCCCCACCAGTAGTCTTCAAACCAGATGGAGATTTATTATAAAAAAAAGGTCACAACGAGGAAGAACGGAGCTGCGATCCGCACCACTGGCCACCGCGTCTCCCCTCCCCACTATCGCTCCATCGCCAACGATCTTCCCCTCCGACACCGCACCCCCCTCACCTCGACGGTCCCCAAAACCCCAAGAACCGGCGCCAGCAAACCCACCGCACCCCTCTGACCCCCAAAGCCCGCTGCGCTGTGAACCACCAGGCCCTCAGCCTCCTGCGCAGCCCCCGATGTCGAGCTCCGGCGAGAGCAGCTCCACCTCCGGCGAGACTGAAGGGAGTTCGATTTTGGGTAAGTTTTACTTTATTTTATATAATGATTAGTTTATATAATGTTGTAAAAATATATAAGTTGACCTAGAGTAAATAAAAATGTGATTTTTTCCAAATAAAATAGGATTTTTATTTGTATGATGGCATCATAAAAATATAATCTTTTATATTGTAAAGTATAAAAATATAATCTTTTATATTGTAGAAGTATAAAAATATAATCTTTTATATTGTAGAAGTATAAAAATATAATTTTTTATATTGTAGAAGTATAAAAATATAATCTTTTATATTGTAGAAGGTTAAAAATATAATTTTTATATAGAAAGAGACGTGGTAAAAAAAATGTAATTTTTATATACATAGCAACAATATAAAAATGTGATTTTTATATATGTAGTGGCTACGGGCAATGAAAGTGACAAAAGGCGAGCACGGCGAAGATTTCTTACATATGAAGAGTCGTGGCGTTTGGATTAGCTAGTCAGTGAGAACTTCTCACCTTTTAATTTTGTTTTCTAGTTAAGAATATATACTAGGATGCAGACGGTGTTTAGTAGCACCCGACACCCGTCGTCCACAGACCATGGACGGCTTGTATGCTTGGTTGTTTGATTTTGATGTGTAGTTGATTGTGTGATGTGATGTGAAATGAAATAAAATATTTATATAGTTAAAAATATTTTATGGTTAAAAATAGAATTTTTTAACGTATATTTAAAATGAAATAAATATAAACAAATCGGACGATTTGTTTATATACATACATTTGACTGATATTGATTAGGACGATAAATTTTACACATCGCCCAACTGCACAAATAAAATCTGTGTTTGATTGATTGAAACCCCACACGGGTATTGGGATGATATATGACATACACTAATCCTAATAATTAGTTGTATGTCGATCGATTGATTGACAGACTGTCATAAGCGTTAAATATTTATATTTGATGCTTATACAGTGTAGAATGCACTCTGGATGATGGTTGATTATTTATCGTTGTGATTTTATACATGTGTTGTAGAAAATCCATATAATTAACATTATATGGGAATTGATTGGGCCTCATTCCAGTTTTAAAAAGAAATATTTGAAAAAGAAATATTTGAAAGAGAAATATTTGAAAAAGAAATATTTGAAAAAGAAATATTTGAAAGAGAAATATTTGAAAAAGAAATATTTGAAAATAGAAATATATGAAGCCGTGATGATTAGATTTGCGCCATTTTGACGTGAACGATATTTATATCGATTTTGTTCAAATTGAAATGAATATTAAAGTGAATTGAAATTCGAATTAAATTGAATTAATTTGAAATTCGAAATAAATTGAAATGATTTGAAATTCGAATAGAATTGAAATTGAATAGAATTGAATTAGAATTGAAATTGAATTAGAATTGAAATTGAATAGAATTGAATTCGAATTAAAATTGAATAGAATTGAAGTCGAATTAAAATTGAATAGAATGGAATTCGAATTGAAATCAAATTGAAATTAGTTCGAATAAAATTGAACAGAATTGAATTCAAATTGAAATTGAATTGAAAACGAACTGAAATTGAATTAAAAATCGATTTGAATGAAAATCAATTTGAAATGAATTTAAAACGAATTTATAAGGAAAAATTCAATTTTGATTTGAATCTGAAATGAAGTGGAAATCGTTTCGAAAACGAATTTAAAACGATTTATGAAATACGTTTTAAAAGGAAATCGACGAAGTATATATTATATATATAATATAATGGCATGAATAGAACGCGCCGCGCTGTGGCAGTTCGCGAATTTCGACCGTTGACTCCGAATGGACATTGCGGGAGATCCGACTGTCGGATTCTCCTAAAACCGGAACCGTTGGGTTCGTATCGAAAAGAGCTTTCTAATGAATATTAGAAATTTGAAATATAACGGTTGGATTTGGAATTATGTCCAAATCAAATTTGGCAAAGGTCGCTGTAAGTGCAGTTCGATGGCCATTGATGGAAATCGACTGTACGGGCCTTGATAAAATTATTAAAAATAGTAATAATTTGTGTAAAATCATAAGAAATGATTTGTGAAGAATAGGGATGAAAAACTCCATATTTGAAAAGATAAAAATAGATTTTTTATCGAAATGAACTAGTTTTGAACTAGAATAATAATTTGTTTATTTTTAAAATAAATAAATTGGATTTGAAAAGGGTTTTAAAAGTAACCAGAATTCCAATAATTGAATTGGAATGGATTTGAATCGAAATTGTCTTTGGAATATTTCGATGTTGGATTTCGTGATTATACAGATGTTGTTATGGAAATTTGAAAGATATATATATACATATCGTTATTTCCAATACGATATTTGTTGGTCGTAGAATTTGATATTGAATATAAGCCGATATATTTTCTATTCAGAGCCTTGTATTTAATATCAAATGTGATTTGGGTTTGTTGTGAATGGTGTCTTCATTAACACTGTTCTTAAGCCCAGTGGAGAAAAAGATTAAATCTTTTAATTTAGATTTAATGAAGTGTACCAATTAAATGATATTTAATTGGAATTGAATTTGAATTGATTTTTGGGCTTATCGTGAACAGTGTTTTAAATAACACTTGTTCTTTAACCCGATAATTAATGGAATGTGATTTTGGGTTTATCGTGAACCGTGTTTTAAATGACACTGATTCTTTAACCCGGTTAAAGATTAAAACTAAGTGGAGTTTTAATGAATCTTTAATTAGATTGAAAAGATCGAGAAGGGAGTATCACCAGTTTTGCTCCAGGCGATAGTTAAATCTTTAATTAGATTTGAACTTGAAATGGTAATTGAATTTACCGATAACACCGTGGTGTTAGATATGAAGTATTATCAGTTTTACTTCATGGGATGAATAGGTTGGGATTGGGAAATAAAATAAATAATTACTTCGGTGTGGTTCGCTAATCCCGACTAGTTTGAATTGATATTCAAAGAAGATTAAAGAATAAATTTAAAGGATTTATCTTTGATAAAATTAATGGGAACCTTTCCCAAAGTATAAGGATATTGGAATAAAAGAATATTCTGAATTGGAATGAGGCGTATGTTGTGTTTGTGTAACACTTGTTTATTATATACGCGAGTTATTCAGAAAGACCGGGTTTATCCCATTCTGAATAACTGATTCGACGTGGTGTCAAATATGAAGACGATGGTCGAAGACCGAAAATCTTCACATCGTTTGGTTGATTGCTGATGATCTCGATTGGGCTATACACCCAAAAGGAAAGAAACAGTTGGTGATCGTCCAGACGTACTTGGAGATCGATGGATATGCGGGGTACTAGGTGCCTCCGGTTTCGTTCAGACCCAGAACGAACTTGTAAATGGACTGTGTGTTTGACATTGGATTTTATTCTGTGTGGTTGATTTCTAATAAATATATATTTGTTTGGCGGCGGAGAATTTATTCTCTTGCTTAACGCCCTTTTCTGAGACGTACGAGCTCAGGGGTTATATATTGATGGATATCAAACGCATGGAGTGAATTGCCTGTGTGGCATGCCTAAGTGGCAATTGATCAGGGCTTTTGTTGAAAAGCAGAGTCTTGTGGTTGATGATCAAAGCACGACCTGTGTGGCATAGCTTTGTGTAACGTGAATTCGCGAGCCTCACACCCCGGTGTGAACCAAAAACGGGAGAGGACCTCAGGGAGGGCTTGCGTTTCTTTCTAGCTAGAAGTGGCGTCAGTGATTTTACACGCCCTGACGAGTTTGACTTATGTGGTTGCTGCTGTTGTGAGGCGCCTCAGTTTGATCGGACGATCCGGGTCCGATGGAGTCATTCGATGGCTCATTGACACCCCATAGGGTGGGGAAACGCAGTATTCAGGCATTTTAATCCACATCGGTGGACCGGCCCTGACGATCCAAGGGCCCACCTGTGTCTGGGTCCTGAGACACGAGCTAGAGCGTCTCGAATCGGTAGAGGACTATCTTTTGCCTCGGTTCACAGACGGAAATCCAATTTCCAAATACGTGACTTTGCGGTTTTGATTGTAGAGCCTAGTATGGCGACATGATATATGGTACCCATGCCGTCTATGATTGATATTTATGATTGAAATTGTTTTAACACTATACACTTATAGTAATATTAAAACTTGAAATTTAGCGTGTCAAGCATTTTTTGGCTATTATAAGGTAAAACCCTATCCCCCGGCTTGCGTTGCATTGTGTGATAGGACCTGGGTCTTATAATAGCTTCATTTTTCTTTATTTAGCATTGCGCTGTTTGTTTTATGCACTGGTATTCTTGGGAGGAAACCCGTTCCGCGTTAGCGGCGTGGTCCCTTGATTTACCTAACTTTAAAATAAAGATAAATAACTGTTTTAGTTCTCACACCAGTCCCATGACTGACCTGGAGTTTATTGTTTTAACCTAAACTCTGGGTGCCCTTATTTTGACACGGGCAGCTAGTAGTTATGTATTTGCAGATTTATATTCACAGGATCCTGGTTTACAGCTGGAACGATATCCGGAAAGCTTTGTATCCGTATATCTCCTTCTAGTTGTGTTTTGTATTATTTTCCGCTGCGATGTATTTAAATGTAATTTAAATCTCTGTTATTTTCTATGTAATATTTATTTATACTCTGTATATTCTTGTATTCTGATGGAATTGTTGTAATAAGCAATGAAATGTTCTTCCATCTGCGTTCTGTTGTGGCTTGTTCTCAACTCAATCCGGGATTTCCCGTAAAGGGGATTTTGGGTCGGTTCAGCTGGTATCAGAGCTTTGGTTTACAAAGCTCAGAGAACAAGACACATTAGAACCATACGAAAGAATTCATCAGAGATTGGATTAGTAATATCCAATGGAATGACACGTTAGAGATGTGATCAGTAGTATCCTAGAACGAGGGTGAAGAGTATATTTTTAAAATGAAAAAAAAAATTTGTTTTGAAAATTTAAATCAATTATTCGTATTTGATTCTTTAATTTATATTGATTTGGACAATCCAGTATATATAAAGATTTTGCATATACGTTTGATCCGCGTGTATTCGTGTATGAAGTAAATTTTTGAAAATTAAAATCCAGATGTTTTCGGGCATATTTTTAGAAAAGGAAAATAGTGGTCTTATTCTAATGTATAAATAATTTTCCATATCAAATGATTTTCGAAAGAAAATAGTAATAATATCACTTAAAAATATATGTAAGTATAAATATCTCGAAGAGAATTTTATGTTAGACCTAGTTTTATTGGATAGTTTGGGGAGTGAGACTTGATTATTTTTGTAGTGATATGAATAATCTTCTAAGTGACAATCATATTTTCTTAGATGAACATTATAGTGCACTTAATAAATTATTCCATTTGTTATTGTATGATTGAAATGAGTTCAAATCCAAACAAACCCAAAATAAGTTAGTAATGAATATTTTGTTGAAACCATTTATTTGGAAATATATATAGTATTACTTAAATATGGGAATAAAAAATAATAAGAAATGCTAAATAGATCAAGTGTCTTGGAAGTGAGTAAAAAGTGGGTAAGTGATGTGTTCAAATGGTAGATACTTCTCTTAAGTATTATCTTTCTTGGTTAAGGTATTTATCATACTACTTAATAACCTAGTTCCTTCATATTGTTTTAGTATTACACAATCTGTGTGTTTGTTTTCAATGGACTAAAATATAAGGTATCATTTCAAAAGGCCTCTGAAATAAAAATTGGGTATTTAATTCTTAAATTTCCTTGATGAAACGGGATTCATAATAAAAAGGTGTTTTGATAAAAAAATGCATTAGTAAATGTAATTTTTATATGGATTTATATCATTCTAATTTAAAGAAGAAATAATTTAAAACAAGTTTTTAAATGAGTTAAATTCAATAAGATGGTTTTAATAAGCTTTATTTTATTAAAACGACGTGTTTTGCCTTAATATCTGAATTGTTTAAACTATTTGATGTTGTTGATCCATTAATAAACTTATTTACCTTAAAAGTTCCCAAGGAAAAGTAGAATCTGAGAATCAGTTAGGATACTGATGTTCTACTCTTCTTAGTTATATACCAAACCGAATAAGTAAAGAGGTTGAAGATGAGGACTTGATTTAAGACCAAAATTCACATTTGTCCTACATTTGATTTAAAGGAACAGAAAATATAACAAATTAAATCAGATAGTTGTACATACTCTGAGAATATAGCAAGTATTATATAGGTTTAAAACTTCAGATGAGCTTTTGTGAAATGTTTTTTCTAAGTAATTTTAGGAAGTAAAAAAATTAATAGAAGATAACTAAATAAGATAAGTAATCCTAATGGGAAAAAATAATGGACTTAGATCATTTTATTCATACGACCATTTTTATCTAAAGTTTGAGAGAGCTGGAGTTATAGTTGAAGCAACCAATAAAAATCGAAATATATAGTTATAATAGGCGTGATAGAGCTAAATTCGATATCTTCTTTTGCTACATACAATGATAAAACACTTACCTAAGTTTTCATTTTTTTCAGATATGACAATAAGAAAAAATAATTGAAAAAAATAGTTCTAATTGAAAGTTCTTGCTTGTTTCATTAGTCTTTATAGATAGTAAAAAAAAGAATTAGAAAGGTAGAAGAAAACCTTTATTTTCATTTTTTATTTCAGGGAAAACTCGATTCGAAGAAGAGCAACTTTCCTTATCCTTTTAAATGGACTTAGATCATTTTATTCACATAACCATTTTTTTCTAAAGTTTGAGCATACTATTTCTAGGTGTATACACCGATCTTAATTAGTCATTTTCATTGGAAATCTAGAAAGTGAGTGCTTAAGATAGATTTTTGGGATGATATGAATGTTTTGTATCATTATGTAGAGCGATATAAGGTAATTTAAGTGTCATATCAGAGAACCAAATCAGATTTTCACAATGAAGAAGTTAGGTGATTAATACTAATGTGGATAAGATATTTACGTGTCCGGGTGAGCGATCATGTCAGATTTCAAAAATGGTGATTTATACATATCTTATGGGCTTAAGTATGCTTAACTTTAATGTTTGTTGGTTTGTATGGAGTTGTGTAAATAATTCTTTGATTTTCCCTAAGCTAGAGTGAATAACTGATTAAGTAATAATCTATAGCCATTAAGCTTGAGGTACACTCAGTTATTGTTTGTAATCCTTTAATGAGAGAGTTGTAACAATGAAAATGATAAAAAAAATGTCGGTCATTTAACATTTCGGAAATATTAGATATTATTATGGCTTGTTTCTTGGCTATTTGTTTGTGATAAATTTTCAAAGTTGAAACTCTTTTAATGGGGAAGAATTTAATGACTTAAAATTTTCTCGTTTTGATTTGAGAATACTTGATAAAATTTAATGTTCAATTAATTTTTTTAATGGTCAAATAGTCGTCTTTTAATTCATAAGTAATAACGGTAAACATGGTCTGAAAGTTAATTTAGAAAATAAATAGTTCAATGAAAAATTGAAAATATAACCAAATACTATTTCTTGGGTTTTTTTGCTTTTTATCCAAAGGAAGTAATCACAATGTTGCTGCACACTTATGCACACTTTTTTAGCATACATTAATACATGTAACAAGTGGTATAATAAAGTAAAAAGAATTAGTAAAAAGGTATAATTAAAGAAGTAATTAATTAAGAGATGTGATTTTTTTACTTTTTAATGTAGTAAATAATGGACTTTTGCAACAAAAAAACACGGCTCCTTCCTTTTCACCATGGGGACTAGCATTCTTCCCTTTATGTCCGTCGTCCCTTGATGTGACACCCCATCTCTATACTCGTGTTAGCGAAGGGCATTACAAGCAATGTTGTCAACTAACTGTTGAGGATCGACCGTCTATATAATAGCTTTGAACGAGTGTTAAATATGTCAGATAATGTGGACTTACTTTTTAAAATCTCGCGAGGAAATCTGATACATCTAATTCAAGTTCGAATCCAGTACACAGTGGCTATATATAATTCGGAATCAATATAAAATATATAACAATATAATCATAGTAAGGCATACATATTCACATCACTAAAGTGGAAATAGTTATGAATATAACACATAAGTGTAAATACAAAGATAGTGGTCATACTCGATCCACTATACAACAAAAGAATAGATACATGTTCTATCCAAAAGAATATATATATAAATATATATACACACATAAAAGTCTCATATACATATAACCCAAAATACTACAATGCTAACATAGTCATCAAAAGCCAAGAGATGGTCCTCGCTAGCAGTCATGAAGAAGCACCTGTAACACCTCAGTCTTACTCGAGCATTATTTATAAGAAAACAAAAAATAAATGGATCAGTCTAGCAGTACTTATCATAGTAAACTGAGATGGGATAAGAGATATAAACAGATAATGACATATACACAATAAAAAAATGTATAGATGTAAATGTGAAACCCCAAGAATGTCCATACAATATCTCAAAGAAATCTTAGTGCTGCAAAAGAATATCACATTCTAAATTATATAGCTACTAAAAAGAAATGATCTCCCCTATAAAATCAATGTGAAATCGGTAACACGATATCAAAACATGAATGCGGTCCTAGACCAAAATAATATGAAGATCGTCACAAGAAGGGAGCCTGAAAACTCCACAAGACTGGAGTTTGAAAACTCTATGAGATAAAGTTCCTCAAAATGATCTGAAGTTCCACGCGAATCCGAAGATCGCCGATTACACAATTTCTCGTGGAACACACAATTCCACGTAATGAATTGAAGTTCCCCAAGATGATCCGAAGATCGCATCCATATAATGAACCGAAGTTTCCTAAGATGATCCGAAGATCCACAATGAAATATGAATCAAAGTTCTGCAAAATGATCTGAAGATCCACCACGAAATATGAATCGAAGTTCCTCAAAATGATCCGAAGCTCAAGGAAAATGTAAGTTACACCAAGCAAGTAAATATAAGAGTTAAGCTACATGTCCCATAAATATTTTCTCTACTCGAATAAGTTGTATATTCCACTAGAAACATGAAACGATCATTGCCATAATTTCAAGCGAACAAGTTCAAGAATTAACCGTCAAAGTAAACGCAAGCATTTCATACCACTCGTTTTATAAAGGCCTTGAATTGGATTTCTCATACGAGTAAGGAAAAGGTTTAAATAAATATATATTAGTAGATTAGAATGCAATTTGTAAAACAACTTTCATATGATGAAAATAATGTTAGAAACCATCTTAATAAAATATTTGTATCTACTAATAATATAAAACCTTTTAGAGTTTGAAGTGGCAAATCTCATGAAATATCAATTGTAATAACAACCGATCCAAAAATCCATGTTTTAATAATGTAAATCAAATCCCACAAACATCGATTATAAATTCATTTACAACGAATAAATCGAAAATCCATAAAATTGAGCTGCTAAAACTCACGAAATAGTGCAACTGAGGAAACACAAAAAAAGATCAATTGAGCCGAAACTCGGCCGGAAAGAAGCCCGGAACAACCTAAACTGTTGACCGTGTTCTCCACCGGTCAATAGGAGGAAATATGGGTTTAGATGTCTGAACCCTGGGTTTAGAGGTCTGAACTACTTTTCTAACTTTTTTTTGTTCGAGCATTAAGTCAGACGTATGAGGGGTCTACTTAGACATCTTAGCTGAAGCCTGGGCACTTGTTTTCCTAGGCCATAAATAGCCAATCGATTTCGGACGAGTACAATCGAATTATGAAGGTTACAACATTTTCTAAGTGAAAATGAAGCTTTTACTGCTCGTTGAAACCACTTAAAATCACCAAATGCAAATTACAACTTTAAAGGTCTGCAAATCTGTACACTTTGAGTCAACTAATTACAACTAACGTCCAACCCAAATTGCGCGGAAATACGAATCTTTAGTAAGAAAGAATAAAGAGGGTGCGGAGAAGAAAGAAAGAATGTTAGAAAGAAGAAGAACAAGAACAATTAACATTATAGAATTAGAGTAGAATAGAATCTCACAGCAGAATGAATAAAATATAATATATCAAACTCTTTACACAAAGAGAAAACTGAATATATATAATACAGCATCAGAGTACACAAACAAATTAGATTATAAAATCTGATTAATACAACGCACACAACGGAAATAAATTAATACTAGAAAATATAGGATTACGTCTCGACTCCAGCTCCTCTCCTGAAGCTCCAAGTAACCAATGCAACCTGGAAATATACTCGGTTTGACCCGAGCACATTTTGAAATAAAACAAAAATCAACTTGGATCAGTCTGGAATACTTTCAGTGATAAAACACATAACAAACAACTTGCTTAACTTTTTGAAAATCCTTTGGAAGGATGAAACTCTCGTAAGACACGAACACACATTAACCTGGCATGTGTTTTTACCTTATGATATCACCTTTTATATCAGAATCCACTAATATTATAATAATTTCTATCAAACCACAAATAAAATAGGAATATAGCCGGAAAGCTTGCTTCTCACTTTTCAACATAGTTGGTTTACAATTAAAAGTGTACAGCTCGTATTGGTGTTTGGATTTCCAACATGATTAGGTATGGAACCACCTTCCGATTAGTGTCCTCTAGAGATGGAACACTGGGGTTCAATAAGAATATCTTGCAACTCGACCACTCATTCAACTTGAGTGTACCGAATACATCATTACCAACGGTTGGAATCAGTAACCGTACATTCTAAAGGCATAAAAAAAAGGGGCAATTGATTTCTCTAGATCAGGTGATGATATACCCTAATGGGTATGACCCACATAGCCATGCTGTCTACCCGATTTCAGTCATTTCTCGGTTGATGTGAATTGAGGTCATGATTACCTTCTTAAAACAGCACATTCAAACTTTGAATGCCATATTGTTAGATCCATCCATTCACTAATTGATTTGCGCAAATATACTCTAGGTGTTAAGTCAAATGAAGTTACCTTCATCGCCATCATACCTGGTATATTTGTAAAAATCAACGTACATGATCTTAGGAAATACCCTGTCAAAAACTCGTTCATACAAGTTCGTTTTAGGACTGAATTAAACCAAAGATACCTTTGAACATAGAGGTTTACTGCTACAAGTTTGATCTTGGTTATTAGACAGTAACATCAGCGAGCAACCCTCTCGATTTGAAGATCTATGCCTTCGAATTATTTCATAATCATCCCGGTCTCTTCAAACTAACACGTCAAAAGTCCAAACAATATTTATTGATAATCGGGTTTTTAACTATCAACTAAACAGTATGGTTAAGTACATTAGCAGCTCGGGCCCTTTTAATCGAAAACCATTCATTAAAACCATTTCATCGATTCTTAAAATAGATTTTGTATACTTAACTCAACTGGATATTCATATTCTCAAATCTCTCTTGTTTTCGTTACTTTGAAAATAATAATTAACACATCTCTTTATAATTGGCGTTTTCACAAAACTCATCTCTTTATTTCCTTTACTCAAAAATATCGTTATCGTTTCACCAAAAACTCTATTTCATTTCCTTTACTTTGGAAATATCTCTATTTATTCACAAAATCTTTTTTATTTCCTTTGGAAAAATCACTTAATATACTTACCCAATTGGTACAGGTTTCATTACCAAACCTTATATGGGCCAAATTATGTCATGCGACACTTTTCTTATTATATAAACCTAAACAGTTTTATTTAACTTCAGAACTTTGCCAATTGAAGTTTACAATAACACTTATGAAAATAATAATTAAATTTCCATATTTGACTCGTTTCCAAACCAGTTTAACCTCTTATTTCATTTTCTTCGAAATTCCCAACCATTTACTTATTTCTTTAAATATGTTTATTCCCAAACCATGCTATTTCCATTACTTAGAAAATAGTGCTATATACTTAACCAGATGGTGTAAGTGTAGTCACATTTCATATCGATGCCAAACAATGTTGAGTAACACATTATTTACTTTAAAACCAAATGTTTTATTAAATTTTCTCTGAACTTTACAATAAAGTTGCTACCTTTCTTATGGAAATAATAAACATTTCCAATATCATTATCGTTCCAAACTACTATCTCTTGGTAATAGTGGAGTCATTCAAGTTGGGGTATTCTATTAATCTCTCAGACCTTGATCGACAACATTCTTATCTTAAGATAAATAAAAGCTTGTAACTCAAAAACTGATATTAATTATAATATCACAATTCTCATTTACTAATCCATTTAAAATATGGTTTTATAAACCAGTCCTGGAATTTTGGGAAATCGTCTTTCAATAATACTCACATTACTTAATTCGTTATTAAGTTCTTACCAAAACACAACCTTTAGCTTTTATAATCCTTAATCCAGTTCAATACAAATATTGGATCTATTGCAAAGAATCCATTAATCCAATCCTAATACACAAAATTATTTTATATCTTATTATAACTTAACTTGGATTTATTATCACAAATCCATTTAGTCAATTCTTTAACAAAATCCATTAAGCCTTTTCTCTTTGCAATTTTGAACATCTTCTTTCGATACGAATGAATTTACGTAATTTAATTATTAAGTAAATGCTTATTTAAAACCATCGCCTTAGCTTTAAATCTATTTTATGAAATTCGTTTATCAAACTTGGATCTATTATAAAATCTCTTCCTAATTGCAATCATTTCACTTGATACAATTTATTAGGCAAACGTTTATTCAAAATCATCGCATAAGCCTTGCATTTCTTCTATAAACCTTGTTTATAAAGCTTGGATTTATTAAAAGTCCATTTGCAAAACGTTATACTTCAATTAATATCCCATTTCAACCTAATTACTTAAAAACAACCATTTTAGTTATTATTAATTAAAATAATAATTAACTTCAACATTAACTAAAGTAAAAGTAGTTTACTTTATCATTAACTAAAATAGGAGTAGTTAACTTTAGTATTAGCTAAAGATAGAATATTTAATCCCTTTTTTAAAAAAATTATTAAAATAACAATTAACTTTATTAATAATAAACAAATTGATAATCTCTTTTAAACACGGTAATTAAAAGATAATTAACTTTTAAGAAGTCTTTTTAGGTTTAGAAAACTATATGTCAAAATTATTTTTATTAGATTAATTGATAACTAATTAATGTAATAACTAATTTAAAATCAAACAGTTGACTTAGCCAACTTGAAAACATCAGTTAACTTGTTAACTGATTTCCACTAATTCTTCCTCTTAAATTAATTAATAACTTAATTAATTTAATAATATCGCTTAATTATTTCATAAAAAAAATTATCCCAAATTATTAACCCTTAGGTTAATTTTCGACTTACTTGCAAATAAAACTTATAAAAACATAAGAATTTAATATATAAAATCATTTTATAATTACCTTATAAAATCAATGATTATTTTATAAAAATACTACTAAATAAAAATAAATCTTGAAAATCTTGATTTAGTTATAAAGATAAATTTTATAACTTAAACTTCGTCAGTTCTCCTAACGGCAAATTGGCGTCTTTAAAATGATGGAATTTAGGTCATATGCTATCAATCACTTAATCAGTACAGCTTATTGATTAATACAAAACAACATTGAATTTCAGTTCAACAAACAACATCCAATTCAACAATCAACATCCAAACAGGATTTAACGTTACTTGGGTTAGACAATTCATATATAAATAATATAAGTGACAAGTAACATACAAATATTCGAGGAATCCGTTTGGATCCCTCCAGCCTGTTCTTCCCTGCATCACAGCTCATAATATCATTATATAACTGCATATGAAATAGATAATATAATCTAGATCATTTAAATGACGGAAATATAAATAACGTCAATCAACAAATAAACAATCGTCATCCATAGCATCCAAACATACAATTTATACTAACAATGGTGATCTATGATTATATGAATTTTACCACATCATAGTATTTCAGAAAGCGTGAGAGTTAACTCACATTTCATTTTCGATTCGACGATTCAGGTCAATTTATATAATTTCAAACGAGCCTTTGAAATTATAAAAAAATCCAATGAACTCCAATTCATTCCCAATCAAGTACGTGTAGATATCTTTTGTAGATTCTAGCGCTTCTTGTTTCATCTGGTTCTGTTCGCGTATGAATGAGTTATAGTCGTTACAACTTTATATATAAATTAAATTAGTTTAAATAACTTAATCACATCATTAACCTTTAATTCGTCATTAGAGTTAATAAATACGGCTTAACCCATATGCTAATCCCCTTAAACACGCGACTTTCTATGCCTTTACCCAACTTCATCTCACCACTGTGCCAACCTCCGGCCAACGGAGTTCACCAGAGACTGATTGCACCGACCCTCGCCAACCCCTCTTCCTTCTTCGACCAACCCAACCTCCTTCGGCAACCCGTGCACCCTTTAAATTCGAATGTTGTTAGAAAAATAAACATCATGGTCAAAAACCCATTTAATCGTCCATTTTATTTTTCAAATTTAATTAGGCTACGGTAGCGTTCCTTTATGCATTGGCCAGTTCACGTTGACACCGTTTCCGATGAGTCAGGCATGGACCCCACTGAATTGCCCATTCTGTAACACCCCGTATTTTCTGTGAACATTTAAGTAACAAATCAGAGAATAATTAATTTTTAAAATAAGAATCAAGGGAAACGGGATGCGCCATTGTGTTCATCTCGAAATTCTGCTTGGAAACGAGTCCGAGTTTTCGAGAAACGGAGTTCGTATGAGGGAGATATGACGCTCCGAAGTTTCAGAGATTTTCAGAATTGAAAACAGCTCGAAAAATCGAATTCAAATTCGATTTCAAAATCCCAGAGCAGGCTGGGCGGGAAAATTCCCGCCCATGGACCAGGTCGACCTGGGTGTCGACCATAGTGTCGAACTCCCAGGGGCCAGGTCGACCATAGTGTCGACCTGGGGGTCGACCTACTCCCGAAACCCAGTTTTTGAACCAGGTTCATTCTGATGTATCTGGTCTCGTTTTTTGTCTAGATTCGTCCGCCTAATCCTATATAAACAGCCACCTAGCCCCATTCCCTTTACACCATTCTTCTCTTATGCTGCACAATTTCATTCCTATACTCTGCCTCCGTTCTTATTAAATAAAATAATGGTGTTGTTACTCTGCTGGAATCAAAACTAGGATCTTCTTCCAATCTGAATAAAGTTAAAAGGGAACAACTATTTTCTAATCTAATCGATAGTCTACGCCAAAGGAACGTTATTCAGTGTCAGAAACCAGAAACCAGAAATCAAGACTTTCCTTTTTGATTGTGAGTACAGATATTTTCAGATATGAACTTTAAATATGATCTTGACGTGGTTATAAATCTGAATCTGAAGTTATGTATATTCTTATCTGTCAGATCTGTTTTTCTGTGACTATTCTGTACCTCTTTCTTCTTTCTGTTCTATAGCCAGGCTACTACGAGCCTGCGCCGAATCTCATAAGAGATTAACGCACGAACGCTAAATTTTGGGACAAATAATGAATAATGCATAATTGGACATGAAACTGTTGCCTATGAGACTATTGCCTATGACTATGATTCATGACTATGAGACTATTGCCTACGACTATGATTCATGCCTATGGGACTATTTCCTATGACTATGATTCATGCCTATGAGACTATTGCCTATGACTATGATTCACACCTATGAGACTATTGCCTATGACTATGATTCATGACTATGAGACTACTGCCTATGACATTGAATAAGAAACTATGTGATTAGTCGCCCATGACTATTGTAGTTAGTTGCGTATAACTATTGTAGTTAGTTTCTTATGCCTATTCTCTTAATGATGTTAGATCTCATATTTAGTATGTAACTTTGCTAGTTTATTCCCATTCACTGTTATGTACATCGAGCCTACTGGGGCCATTATCATTGTATTTGGTTCATTATTGCATGCCTATTCTTTCTTGTGCTTATCCCCTATTCCTTTTGCTAGGGCCATTTCATGAGTATTTAGAGAACTTGTGGAAACATGTTATACGGGGATTGGGCATAGCTTAATTAAGTTAATTTGGCATAACAAATATGTTGGCATAATCTGAATTGGCTATAATAGAGAATGATTTACATGTGTATTAGTCTTGGACAAAAATGGTAAACTAGAATATTAAATCTAGTTTTGACATGAACTGTAAATGGGAATATTAAGGCTAAGATTTGGGGCATATATTGTATTATGAATTATGACCTTGATTTGGGCATGTAAGTTTAGGCTAAATTTATGATTAGGCCAGATATGTAAATAGAGTTTTCGATATATATAATCTGCTAAATCTGTTATCTGCTAAATCCGTTAAATTGCCTAATCCATTATCTGCTAAATCTGTTGAATTACCTAAACTGCTGAATCTGTTATCTGCTAAATCTGTTGAATCGCTTAAACTGCTAGATCTACTACCTGTTGAATTGTCTGATCTGTTGAAAACTAGATAATGGTAATCTGGGTATGGAAATCCGTAGGCTCGACCTAAGATTTAGTAAAACATGGAAATTTGATTAATCTGTTGTATCCTATGAAGAAGTTTAATCTGTTAAATAAACAGAATTAGTCTGATATCTGAAAAATCTGTATTGGAATGAATTGGCTATGACACGAGGTTAGGCTCTGTTTGCGGTAGAAGCCTGCTCGGAACCAACCGGCTTAACCAGCGACCGCAAAATGTCAGTCTAATGTGAGAGGTCGTAGGCATAACTAAAATATGCTTAGACGCGAGGTTAGGTCTGGCTTGTGGCAGAAGTCTGCCTGGAACCGCCCGGCATATCCAGCGGCCACAAGCTACCGACCTAATGTGAGAGGTCTGTGCGTTAATATTTAATTAATGAAAATCTGGGATAAGTATGATGTCTAAAATGTTTTGGGTAAATAGGGTTAAACCAACCAGAGTGATGAATTTAATAAAACCTGTTTCGTGAATCTGTAGGCCCAATACAAAGTTAGACAATCTGTAAGTCTGTTAAGAACTGTACATCTGATCCGTTAGTCTGAAAACCCGTTAAATTGATTTTCTGATCTGTGAACTAGTTGACTTGAACTCTGTATGTCTGAACTTGTAAACAAGTTAATCTGAAATCTGTTAGTCTGGGGACACAAGGTTAGGAGGGAAATTACTTGTGTCATCTGTTGTTTGGAACCCATATTAGTCAGTAACCCTTTCTGGTATCAAAACTTTGACCCAACAATAGGTAGGGTCTGGGCACGCTTACTGAACTAATTATAAGCGGTTCATTCTGATAATGGCGAAGGGTGTTGATGGTGCGTTCCAACTGGGTCATGTGCGTGCATGGATCCTAGTCTGCCTCTGAGGATGTAAGACGCCGTGACATCTGTAAATAGGTCTGTGCCAATTGGTTGTCACTTTAGGGAGTGATACACCCTACTGTGGGGCCGACACAGGGTATTTATGTATTAGGGAGCCGATCATTTGGGGTAGGGTTTTAGGGTACACTTAGTTCTGTCTGTTTCTGTTGGTACCGTCTGTTTCTGTTGGGTGGTAACACCTGTCTGTTTCTGTGTGGTACCGTCTATTCGGGTGGTAAAGGCCCATTTACTAGTGTACACCTAATTCTACATTCTATTTCCGTAGGGATTAATCTGTTTCTGTTTCTGTACCTTCTGTTCGGGTGGTAAAGGCCCATTATTAGCATTCTGTTTCTGTCTGTTTCTGTTGGGGTGGTAAAGGCCCATTACTAGCATTCTCTTATGTGGAAATTATTCTATTCCCGTTTCTATTTCAGTTTAGACATTGAGGTGACATCTAATCCTGTTATACTAGTATTAGTGCAGAGAGGTGAAAAGTAATCGCATACATCATTCTGTTTTTTTTTTCTGTTTAACCTAAGTATATCTGCTACTCCTGTTACTCTCGCATCCAGTTTTATTTGCATGCCATGATTATTATTATCTGTTCATATGCTAGAAATCACAGGACTCGCCAGACTTTATGTCTGACCTCGTTTGTTTTTCGCCCCTTTTCTTTCCGTCTCCCCCCCCCAGGTTTCCAAGGAGGGAATACTTTAGCTTGATCCGGATTTCTTCTACTTGAAGTGCTTAAAGTGTGGCTTGACTTCTTATGGCATCTTCTGTGGGGATTATGATTTTAAAGATTTGTACTCTGAGGGCTTTTGAACAAGGACGATATATATATGTATTTGAGTTTTGGTAAAGTGATTTTGAAAGATGTAACCAAAATGATTTCTGTTTTCCGCTGAAATAAAGTTATAAAATTTTCAAGTACTGCTTTACGTATCTGTTCTTGTAATATTCTATTCTGTCTACTAAAATGCTCCATCAAAGTTAAGGCATTCCCTTTGTGAGTGACCTTAACGGAGGTGGGGTGTTACACTTGGTATCAGAGCTGAAGGTTACCAGATTGGGTAAAGGTTTTGAAAGCTATTTTCAAAAAGGTTTTAAAAGGAAGTATTTTTGAAAGTAAAGCCTATTCATGATAAAACATAATACCCAAAAGCCATATATCTATCTTTTGATCCTCCGTTTGAATCTTTGTTTCCTTCTTTCTCTGGGGCTTCTGGCTTTCTGGGAGGTAACCTCATCGCGACATGGTTCTATAGACTTGATAAGACTACGACACCAGTCAAAGGGCAAATAAACGCCTGACTTCCATCTGTAGCTGCAGTAGTCTCGCCTATGGCTAATTTTCTTTCGAGCTTTGTAGGATTTTCCGTGCGATGGAGGCAGCTTTCGAGGGACTTGTCAACGTGTTACACACAGATAGTAAAGATGAGAATGAGGGAGATTGGCTAAGGAGCACAACCCAAGGATGAGAAACTCATGGATATGGACTTGGTTCACAAAGGAGGCAAAAAGGAAACACAAAAGAAGGAAGAAAAGTCTGAAGATAAAGGAGGAGAAAAGTGCTTTACTTATGGAAGCTTGACTCATCTGGACAAGGATTGCCGAAAGAGGAAGGACACTCACTTCAACTGTGGTGAGATGGGACACTTCACTAGGGTCTGCCCGAAGAGACGGGGGCAAGGACAGAGGACATGACCTACTTCGGGAAGGCAGGCGAATGCTCTCATAGTTGGTGGATAGGATAGAAGTAGGAAAATTTCCGTAGAGAGTTTAGTTTCCTTATCTGATTATTGAGTTAGAACTCTTTCCGATTATGGCATTCTAATTTTGTAGTCGAGTCTCTGCACTTTAATACTAGTCTTGTTTCTGATTTGGTTATAGTCTCAAACCCCATAGGGGTTACGACTCATCTGTTGGTGATACGTTGGGGTTTGAGGGTATCTGTGTTAGGCGTCAAGTCGATTGTAATGCATACATTCTGGGTTTTTGAGGGATATGGTGGGATTTTCCCATGCTTAGTTTTCTAAGAATCATTCGATAATCTGATCTGTACTAGTAGTCTGTAAGCATCTGGATATTTCTGAAAAGGTTAAGATTTCCAGTTTTGACATTGTCTAAAGAGGGTAATCCTCGGGGAATCAATCTGATGTTGATTTCGGTCTTCGGGGCCGATACTTAGGGGAATTATTCTCTCAACCAATGTCTAATGGGAACCAAGTTTTTGTTTTATCTGTACTCGCTTCCATCATTCGACTGTATCCTATCGATCGAATGTTCGAACTTTAGGTAGAAACCAATAGGTGTAAACATGTGTTTGAGACATGTTATGTTTGATGGTTGCAAGTGGATGCAAGTGGTTGCTAGTGGTTGCTCGTGGATGCATATACACACACTAGGAACTAGATCGGCTCGAAAACACTCTCATACTGCATATGGATGTGTGAGCATTTTCAATTTCTGTGGACGCAAAATGATTGACTCATCACATGGATGTTGCATATGAATGAATGGTTGTCACTCATATAAGAATGATATGTATCAAATAGGAAAATTGCATACATGTTTGACTCATGGCACTGACATAATTCGCATTAAGGAGGTCAACTGAATCAGTGGACCGCCTGATCTTTGCATTAGATAAGGAACATATACACACACTTTTGCATATGTTCATACAACATTAGAAGTTTTCTATGGAAAATGGATGCTTGTGGATGATGGTTGAGTAGATGGATGACTGGATGGTAGGACACATTCTTCTTAACTTGAAGATTTCGAGGACGAAATCCTTTAAGGAGGGGAGAATGTAACACCCCGTATTTTCTGTGAACATATAAGTAACAAATCAGAGAATAATTAATTTTTAAAATAATAATCAAGGGAAACGGGTTGCTCCATTGCGTTCGTCTCGAAATTCTGCTTGGAAACGAGTCCGAGTTTTCGAGAAACGGAGTTCGTATGAGGGAGATATGACCCTCCGAAGTTTTAGAGATTTTCAGAATTGAAAACAGCTCGAAAATTCGAATTCAAATTCGAATTCAAAATCCCAGAACAGGCTGGGAGGGAAAATTCCCGCTCATGGACCAGGTCGACCTGGGGGTCGACCATAGTGTCGACCTCCCAGGGGCCAGGTCCACCATAGTGTCGACCTGGGGGTCGACCTGCTCCTGAAACCCAATTTTTGAACCTGGTTCATTCTGATGTATCTGGTCTCGTTTTCTGTCTAGATTCATCCGCCTAATCCTATATAAACAGCCCCCTAGCCCCATTCCCTTTACACCATTCTTCTCTTATGCTGCACAATTTCATTCCTATACTCTGCCTGCGTTCTTATTAAATATAATAATGGCGTCGTTACTCTGCTGGAATCAAAACTAGGATCTTCTTCCAATCTGAATAAAGTTAAAAGGGAACAACTATTTTCTAATCTAATCGATTGTCTATGCCAAAGGAACGCTATTCAGTGTCAGAACTCAGAAACCAGAAATCAAGACTTTCCTTTTTTATTGTGAGTACAGTTATTTTCAGATATGAACTTTAATTATGATCATGACGTGGTTATAAATCTGAATCTGAGGTTATGTATATTCTTATCTGTCAGATCTGTTTTTCTGTGACTATTCTATACCTTTTTCTTCTTTCTGTTCTATAGCCAGGTTACTACGAGCCTGCGCCTAATCTCATAAGATATTAACGCACGAACGCTAAATTTTGGGACAAATAATGAATAATGCATAATTGGACATGAAACTGTTGCCTATGAGACTGTTGCCTATGACTATGATTCATGACTATGAGACTATTGCCTATGACTATGATTCATGCCTATGAGACTATTGCCTATGACTATGATTCGTGCCTATGAGACTATTGCCTATGACTATGATTCACGCCTATGAGACTATTGCCTATGACTATGATTCATGACTATGAGACTATTGCCTATGACATTGAATAAGAAACTATTGTGATTAGTCGTCCATGACTATTGTAGTTAGTTGCCTATAACTATTGTAGTTAGTTTCTTATGCCTACTCCCTTAATGATGTTAGATCTCATATTTAGTATGTAACTTTGCTAGTTTATTCCCATTCACTGTTATGTACATCGAGCCTAGTGGGGCCATTATCATTATATTTGGTTCATTATTGCATGCCTATTCTTTCTTGTGCTTATACCCTATTCCTTTTGCTAGGGCCATTTCATGAGTATTTAGAGAACTTGTGGAAACATGTTATACGGGGATTGGGCATAGCTTAATTAAGTTAATTTGGCATAACAAATATGTTGGCATAATCTGAATTGGCTATAATAGAGAATGATTTACATATGTATTAGTCTTGGACAAAAATGGTAAACTAGAATATTAAATCTAGTTTTGACATGAACTTTAAATGGGAATATTAAGGCTAAGATTTAGGGCATATATTGTATTACGAATTATGACCTTGATTTGGGCATGTAAGTTTAGGCTAAATTTATGATTAGGCAAGATATGTAAATAGAGTTTTAGATATATATAATCTGCTAAATTTGTTATCTGCTAAATTCGTTAAATTGCCTAATCCGTTATCTGCTAAATCTGTTGAATTGCCTAAACTGCTGAATTTGTTATCTGCTAAATCCATTGAATCGCTTAAACTGCTAGATCTGCTACCTGTTGAATTGTCTGATCTGTTGAAAACTAGATAATGGTAATCTGGGTATGGAAATCCGTAGGCTCGACCTAAGATTTAGTAAAACATGGAAATTTGATTAATCTGTTGTATCCTATGAAGAAGTTTAATCTGTTAAATAAACAGAATTAGTCTGATATCTGAAAAATCTGTATTGGAATGAATTGGCTATGACACGAGGTTAGGCTCTGTTTGCGGTAGAAGTCTGCCCGGAACCAACCGGCTTAACCAGCGACCGCAAACTGTCAGTCTAATGTGAGAGGTCGTAGGCATAACTAAAATATGCTTAGACACGAGGTTAGGTCTGGCTTGTGGCAGAAGTCTGCCCGGAACCGCCCGGCATATCCAGCGGCCACAAGCTACCGACCTAATGTGAGAGGTCTGTGCATTAATATTTAATTAATGCAAATCTGGGATAAGTATGATGTCTAAAACGTTTTGGGTAAATAGGGTTAAACCAACCTGACTGATGAATTTAATAAAACCTGTTTCGTGAATCTGTAGGCCCAATACAAAGTTAGACAATCTGTAAGTCTGTTAAGAATTGTACATCTGATCCGTTAGTATGAAAACCCGTTAACTTGATTTTCTGATCTGTGAACTAGTTGACTTGAACTCTGTATGTCTGAACTTGTAAACAAGTTAATCTGAAATCTGTTAGTCTGGGGACACAAGGTTAGGAGGGAAATTACTTGTGTCATCTGTTGTATGGGACCCATATTAGTCAGTAACCCTTTCTGGTATCAAAACTTTGACCCAACAGTAGGTAGGGTCCGGGCACGCTTACTGAACTAATTATAAGCGGTTCATTCTGATAATGGCGAAGGGTGTTGATGGTGCGTTCCAACTGGGTCATGTGCGTGCATGGATCCCAGTCTGCCTCTGAGGATGTAAGACGCCGTGACATCTGTAAATAGGTCTGTGCCAATTGGTTGTTACTTTAGGGAGTGATACACCCTACTGTGGGGCCGACACAGGGTATTTATGTATTAGGGAGCCGATCATTTGGGGTAGGGTTTTAGGGTACACTTAGTTCTGTCTGTTTCTGTTGGTACCGTCTGTTTCTGTTGCGTGGTAACACCTGTCTGTTTCTGCGTGGTACCGTCTGTTCGGGTGGTAAAGGCCCATTTACTAGTGTACACCTAATTCTACATTCTGTTTCCGTAGGGATTAATCTGTTTCTGTACCTTCTGTTCGGGTGGTAAAGGCCCATTATTAGCATTCTGTTTCTGTCTGTTTCTGTTGGGGTGGTAAAGGCCCATTACTAGCATTCTCTTCTGTGGAAATTATTTTGCTCCCGTTTCTGTTTCAATTTAGACATTGAGGTTACACCTAATCCTGTTATACTAGTATTTGTGCAGAGAGGTGAAAAGTAATAGCTTACATCATTGTGTTTTTTTCTGTTTAACCTAAGTATATCTGCTACTCCTGTTATTGTTATCTCGCATCCAGTTTTATTTGCATGCCATGATTATTATTATCTGTTCATATGCTGGAAATCACTGGACTCGCCAGACTTTATGTCTGACCTCGTTTGTTTTTCGCCCCTTTTCTTTCCGTTCCCCTCCCCTCCCCCCCCCCCCCCCAGGTTTCCAAGGAGGGAATACTTTAGCTTGATCCGGATTTCTTCTACTTGAAGTGCTTAAAGTGTGGCTTGACTTCTTATGGCATCTTCTGTGGGGATTATGATTTTAAAGATTTGTACTCTGAGGGCTTTTGAACAAGGCTGATATATATATGTATTTGAGTTTTGGTAAAGTGATTTTGAAAGATGTAACCAAACTGATTTCCGTTTTCCGCTGAAATAAAGTTATAAAATTTTCAAGTACTGCTTTACATATATGTTCTTGTAATATTCTATTCTGTCTACTAAAATGCTCCATCAAAGTTAAGGCATTCCCTTTGTGAGTGACCTTAACGGAGGTGGGGTGTTACACATTCAAACCGAACGTTTGAATTCCTTCCATTGCGTCAGACGTGTCCAACGCACCGGGCACCGTCTGACGCGAAAAAAATAGTTCCTGCTGACTTATTTCCTTCTTCCCCTATCTAAATAACCCAATTTTGTTCTCAAATCACCGACCTATATACATAAAATCCGAAAATTCATCAATTTTTTGCTAACTTCGTCTTCGATTGTTTTGGGTAAATTTTTTAATATGTGTTTTGCGTATACTTATCTTCCACATTTTTTTTGTTTTGTCTGAACTATGTTTTGAATTGATTTTTCTGAATGTCTAGTCACTCACTGCTTCTTCCACCCACACCATCATCGAATGGAACGATGACAGGAATACACGTTCATCGATGTTTGTTTCGAAAACATTGATACGTGATCATCGTGTCACACAGTGGTACCAAGATATTATTGCTTTGTTCAACGAATCAACTAACCTGAATTACAACGCTGGGCAAATGAAAAACAAGTTCGACAATTTAAAACATGAGCGGAACCCATGGAACAAGTTGCTATAGATTTCAGGTGGCTTATGGAATGAAGAATAGGACACAACCAGGGGATCTACAGCTGTAAATTTTATACGAATGTCCAATGTCCGCTCGTGTACGTGACCGAAATACGTTCGTCCTAGTCCGTTCGATTTCACTTAAGATACGAGTTTGGACAATAAAATTTGTATATGAGAAAATCACGTTCGATTCATGTACATTCGAATTCCTCGTACTTTGATATATAGTTGAGAGAAAATTTAATAAAAAAATGTACAATTTAATATAAATAGTTATGCCCGACCAGATCCATTCGTGTCCGTGCCCGAAAAACACATGTCCGTGTCCTACTTATTTCATTGAGGACATGACAAAATTTGTACTAGAAAAAATTTATCCGGTCTGTGTCTGGTTCAGTTTAATTTAGGACAGAAACTGATCAAGCACCCGTCCGGTCTGACCGTTTTACACCTCTAGGTGGATCTAACGAGTGATGAGATATGTCTGCATCGAGGTACCACAAATACAAATATGACTCACTTGCTCAATTTAGGCGGTTGGATGTGATTTTTGATGGCTGCATGCAAATTGACAAATGTAAACTTGTTATTCCACAAAATCTGTAACACCCCACACATTTTTTCACCCAAATTACGGCAAAAATAAAAACTTGAACACATCCAACCATGAAGCATGTATATCGAGTACCTGCAATAAATGACATGAGCATAATCAGAGTACGATAAAAGGAAACTCACACCAGAAGTAGAATAAGATAATTAGTATTAACTTAAGTAACTACCTTTTTCAAAGTAAGTCACTTTGCCAATACCGAGCATGAGAGAGAGCGAGAACCGAGAGCCAAACTTAAACATCTGTGAGAACCCAACCTTCTCTAGAAAACCTGGGAGGTTGCAATAAGGAGGGGGGTTAGAACAACAAGCACTTCAACAAAAAAACAAATTTGCCACGGTCTTGGACCGTGGCAAAGCGATTTTGCCATGGCTCCCGACGTGGCAAAATTTCCTATGGCTAAAATTTTGCCACAGTCAAAATCCGTCGCTAAATGTATAAATGCTGTGGCTAAATGCACATGTAGCCATGGTCTGTAACATTGGGAAAATGTCATTAAACCACGGATACAGACCGTTATTCAGCCACTGTTTTAGGCCGTGGCTACCATATGTTTTGCCACGGGCTTTAACCATGGCTAATTCGCTAGTTTCATTTAAAAAAATACAGCACCAATACTTGTTATTCAGCCCATACAAACTCTGAAATGGGGCACTGCAATATCACAATAATCGACATAGCAATACACACAGAGTTCAACAATATATAATTCATGTTACACATGTTCAACATTAAAAAGTGCATATTACACAATTTCAACAATACATACTTCGTTTTCAAGCTAAACTAGAATATGCAACAGTTACAAAGGAGATTTAAATTTGACTGTATGCAAGCTTGAGAAGTCTTAGGCTTGAGCAGTTGTCAACAATCAACATTCAAAGCCACCATCCAAGTTCCTACAAATAATATAACACAGTTACATAGGAGATTATGTCCTTACAAAATAAATAAATAAATCAAAATTGTCAATGTTAAGCTTTATAACAGGATATTAGCAGAACGCAGTTTATTTTTTTTTTCTATTATTTATCACATTATGCATTTTCCTAGAAAACTAGTACTTTTTTTTGGAAAAGATTACATCCTTACTAAATAAATAAATCCAAACTGTCAATGTTAACCCTTATAATTTATTACCTATCTAGATTCTCCTTTCCAAATTCAACCTTTTTACAGCTTGATTCTTTTGATGAATAGTCTTTATAGCAGTCTTTCCTGGGACGTCTGTATAGTTATATCCACCAAAATATATCCAAATTAATATGCATTACAATAGAGATGGAATTAGCATCACAAACTACTAAAATGGTTAAAGTTGTCTAAATAATGTAGTCTTCTTCAGTTTGGCTATGTTCATAGGATGAGTAGTTTTAACAGAACTGCATGTTAACTTATCAGTTACATTGGGCTCAGGTGTGCAGATATTAGAAAAATAAAGATAACAAGTGTGGGAAAATTTGAGTGCATGTTAACTTATCAGTTATATGTTGTAATCTTGAGTCCGCAAGCTTTTCCTAGAAGCTCTGCTATAATAAATTTGATTTAGGATTATTTGAAAGTCGGTGTTAGGTAATGTGTTTAGCTTTATAATCTTTGAAATCAGCAGCTTGTAATGACGACAACAAGATACCCAAAATCTAAAATTGCATTTGAATTACGATTATGATTTAGCATTGGTGGTTTTATAGAAGGTCCATCAGGTTTTAGTTTTCTTTTCTCCTCTTCTTACTTTTTTCCTTTTAGAGTGTTCTTGCATATTGCAGCAACAACAAACAATGGTCAATGCCAATTAAATGTTCTTCTAGTTTTTGTTTCCAAGGTTATGTCATATTTTATGATCATAGTCTGCTTAAAGGAGCTGAAGTAAACTCAATTTATAATGGGAAACGGTCACTGGGAAAGATCAGTGTAGCCGTAATCTAAATTTAGTGTATATGTATCAGCCCACTTAATTTTGAAGTTGATGTATATGTTTCAATCCACTTGATTCTCAAGACACAAAATTGAAAATCTATGTTATAAGTGCTTGATTAGCGATGTAACATTAAAATGTTTGTCTACATGGAAATCAATTTAGATTCCCCAAGCTTAGACCTATAGTACTAATTGCACTATAAAAAGGAGTTTACTTTTTATTTTATTTTTAATTTAGGCTAGTTTTCAAAAGTAATAACAAGTTTATGCCACTTTGAAAATTTATTATAAATAGACATGTTTTACCATGTGGAGGATGACCAAAAAAAATGAAAATTTTCCAGTGACTTAAAATTGACAGAAAAAGAATATTTTATACTGCATTTTCAAACTGAGTCACTAGATTAGCATTGACTGAGCATCAACATGGCAAAAACAGTTCTATAAATAATTTTTCAAAGTGGCATTCATATCATGTTATCTTGCCTGTAGGGCTTTCTTGTATGTTTGGTTGGCAATATAGTCAGTGATAAACTTTTTAAACGTAGGCACACTAATATTACGCATGTGGACTAGAATCGAATCGTCCTGGAACTTCTTCTTAAACTAGAGGATCCAAATGATTTTGGGCTTATAGAAAGGTTCTATGTCAACATTACTTTAATACCGTTGTTACTTCTACGTATTTTAGTTTATATATAGTAGTAACTTACCATTGTATACATCACAGCGCAACATACATCACATCGTTGTTGGTGAGATAAACAGATAAATGAATTACTATTGCTTGAAACTGTAAGTGTACCACTAGGTTGAAATTACAGAAGTATAATAATAGTATATACTTGCTTTTTCTTTTAAAGATATCGAATGGAGTTCTTTGGATGACACACAAAACCACCGATTCCAACTTCACCGAAGGTCGTAGCAAGAGGATGATTTTGACTGGTTGTCTTCTCTTCTAGTAGCAGTATGTTGTCCACAACCAATTTCTCATGTGTTGAAGGTATGGGTTTTCCATGTGTTGAAGGTACGGGTTTGTACTCACCAGATCATAGGCTTTCCCTTCAGGAGCATATTAAACATATACCACAAACTGTTTCGTGTCCGTGGAATCTTACAGGTGACTTTAACTTGGTCATCTTTGATTTTGATAGAATTGGGCCATCTAATAGTTTATGAAATGTAGATGATTTCTTTTAGTATGCTATAAATTATGCTAGTCTCATTGAAATTCCAAACAAAGGGAAAAATATTAATCTTCGTGGGGTCAGAAAGATCTTTCTGCACCCAGCAAAATTGATAGGATTTTTTATAACTCCATTTTTCCAGAGATGTTTGCAGAATTTTCTACCGCATTATTACCGCACTCTATTAGTGAACATTGCCTCATATAAGTGCAGTTAAATGATCATGTATTTAGTTTACAACATTCAATTCCATTTAGATATAACAACATGTGGTCAAAAGTTCATGGATATAGTGACATTATAAAGTCTAGTTGGATGGTAATTATTCTGGCAATTGCTTATACAAGTTATTATGCAAATTGAAGCAGGTTAAAACAGCTCTCAAATCCCAGAACAAGGGATAGACTACTACAACTACATCGATTAATTAATACTTTAAAATAGAAAATTGACCATTTATACAATCAGTTATTACATGAATCACGTAATGTTGTGCTAGTTTTTCAAAATTTGAAGAAAACAAAGGGAAACTGACCAGAAAAACAATAGTTAGACTAGCAGAAGAAATCAAAACCTTAACAAAGAAATTCATGCATGTCATCTTATCCAAATTTTAAATTCTTTCAGTAGAGATGGGCCAATATCATTTAGCGAAGCCCTTGTTATTCCATTTAGTTGTAACAAAATAAATTCTCTTTTGTTATATACCACTAATCTTGTATATATGTACTATCATCTTTAAGATAACTTGCAATATGTGATTAAATGTAAATTCAATCTACATGCTCACTCTAATGCAATGCGAGTCATAGTTGTTAGCATATCAGACAACACAGTTCAACGATAAATATCTCATATAGTAGAAAATACTAATTAAATTAATAATAATGATTATTATTATATATTATTCTATAGAAAACTAATGGAATTATTATATAATTTTTCTTTATTGTGTTTTGGCTGTTGTATAAAGCCTGCTTTTGTAACCAACTTTACAGATATATTTTTACATGAATACTTTTCTTTTTTTCCCAAAAATCTTTTCCTCTCTCACTCTCATGGCTCCTTTGTTATTCATTTTCGCACACAGTAATATGGTATCAGAGCACTAAAGGTTACTATTTCTTTTTTTTCGATCCATAGTGATCGATTTGAGTCTTGACTCTCATTTTTTTTTCTTTTTGAAATTCCCTATACCTAATCGCTATGGTGAATGACGATCTTAGAACCACTGTAGCGATTGATAGCAATGATATGTTATTTCTTCACAACTATGCAGTTAAAGCCCCGCTAAAGCCCCGTAATATCCCCGCTATAGCCCATAGCGCTCTCCAACCGCTACGCTATTTCTATTTAGCGGTTATGAACAGTAGATCCGCTTCTAGCCCCGCTACATTCCGCTGCATCCGCTAAATCAACATTTTTTAGCGTCCCCTTTAGCAGTATTAACATATAAATCTTGATTTGATTAGTTCCCTTTTTAAAAAATTCAGTAAATT
This sequence comes from Allium sativum, assembly GCA_030737875.1. Lineage (NCBI taxonomy): Eukaryota > Viridiplantae > Streptophyta > Magnoliopsida > Asparagales > Amaryllidaceae > Allium > Allium sativum. The sequence continues at coordinate 386,395,467 of CM060915.1, forward strand.
TAGCATAAAGGGCTAAATTTAAGGCATATGTACCTAACATATGGTAACTATCAATAACACTCATAAAATTTAGCATGCATAACTATGATATTCCTTGATTTTGTAATATAAGAATAATTAATATTAATTTCTTCTACATATATAATGTGAGAAAGACGATAAATTAATTTTTAAATATTTGGATTTACATCTAATGAACCTTTTTGTGCCTCCGCTATATCCCCGCTATTTTCCAGCTTTATCCCCGATACACCTTTTTGCACCTCCGCCGCTATAGAACCGCTAAGCGCTTTAACTACAATGATCATCCAGGGCTCTCACTCATCACCGATGTGTTCGATGGACATAATTTTGGTGATTGGAGGATTTTTGTTCGCACGTCCTTATCAGCAAAGAACAAGCTAGGGTTCATTGACGATACTTTGATTCAGCCTCCTTCCGGTGATCCAAATCTGGGGAGGTGGATTCATTGTAATGATATGGTGAAGTCATGGCTCACCAACGGTTTGAGTCTAGAAATCCGTCGGAGCATTATCTACATCGAAACAGCCAGAAGGATTTAGGAGAGCCTTAATCTCAGGTTTGGTCAGCGAAATGTTGATTGTCTCTTTGCAATAAAGCAAGATCTTAACACCCTGAATCAGGGACCAGATTCTATCACGGCATATTTCACCAAGATGCAGGCTCTATTGGATCAAATTAGCAGTTTGAAGCATCCAATTAGATGCACTTGTACAGGAATTAAAGATTTTACTAAGTCTGAGGAGAAGGACAGACATTTGCAATTTCTTATGGGACTTAATGAGTCTTTCAAATCCGTTAGGGGATCTATTCTTATGTTGAAGCCGTCTCCTAACATAGATCTAGCATATTCGCTTGTTTTGCAGGAAGAAACAAAACGAAGATACAATCTCAATCCCAGCTGAACTCAGAATTTTGTTCTATGCATATCCAGCACAAACCCTTCACCAATTCCACTTATGGACAACATAGAGGCCGAGGTGAACGAGGAAAAGGAGACAAGAAGATTTTATTTTGCACAAACTATAAAAAGACCAATCACACTGTAGATAGGTGCTATTTCATCAATGATTTTCCCACCAACTATAGAGAGAGTAAAAACCCCAACATCAGTACACAAAAGGCTAGCCAGAATGAGAAGTTTGTTGGTCCTGTGCAGCAGCCAGCTTCAGTACCTTCTACACTCACCTGTAACAACCCGAAAATCTGGGCCAGTTTAAATTTTTTATTTTGGCCATTTTAGCGAATTTTGATTATTTAAAATGAATTATTTTAAATAATATCTACGAGAAATTTATTTTCAATAGCATTAGAACGTATATATTATATACGTCGTCGTTAGAATATAAATATTTATATATAATTATAAATAGAATTGAAAATGGCGCGGTAGTTCGATAATTCGATTTCAAACTTCAATTGAATGTACCGGGTGCAAAACAATCCGGATTTTAGTGAAACCAAAAATGATAGGATCTAATTGATAATATCTTTCTATCGAATCCGAAAAATCAAGATTTCATAGCGGGAATCAAAAGATATGTCCAGTTGAAAATTCAGAATAGTCGCTATGGAATTCAGGCCCTTAAAAATGGGAATTTTGCAAACGACCTCGGATTTCGACGAAACCACTTTTGTTGGGTCCGTGATGTCAAATTATTGCTAGATTCCAAATTTCATAATTTTCCGAATCAATATGTGAGTGTGGCAAAGGAAAATGCGTTTGACCAGTTTCAGTTGATTTTAATCGACTGGAAATTGGCCATTTTTCAAACGGTCTCAGAATTTGACGAAACTAGTTTTGTTAGGACCGTATCCTCAATACGAAGCTAGAAAATATTTTTATGGAATTTATAGAGTTGTTATGTGACCCCGGTAATTTGAAATGTACGTTTAAAACTCAATAAAGAAATTTAAATGTAAATTTAACAGAAACTGATTGTAACAGCCGAATCAGCCTGCGACACATATCCCATTGTGTTCGGAATGGGGGTAAAACGCTATGGACGACAGGCGGTGGGCCTCGTTTAGAGGTCGTATGTAAAAGTCAACTTTTTATAAATAAAATAATAAATAAAATAAAAAGAAACATCATTTCTCTCTCCCCCCTTAAAACCATCTGGCCCCCCCTGATCATTCTTCTGCAAATCGATTTTCAAAATAAAAAAAAAAGAAAAAAACGAGCCCGCACCGCCTCGTCGATTGACGACGTCCAAACCCCCCCCCCCCCCCCCCGACGCTCAGCCACCGCAAGCCCTCCAGTCAACTGCGACGTGGTCCCCCCCCTTTCTCCATTCGAACTCGCGACCTCCCCCAGACCCTAACCCCACCGAGCTGCACCATTTCCGAGCTGGAGAGAGGTGATGGAAGCGGCGACGTTGGGGGCGGGTCTGACGATCCTCCGACGGCCAGGTGGAGGCGCAGTAAACGGATTGGGTGTCGATGCTTTAACAGGGTGATTAGGGTTAGTTTTTTTTCTCTCTTTATTTATTAAATTAGATTAAATAAATTAACAGTAAATGATTTTAAAGATATATAGCGGCAAATGGAATTATAATATATAAATAGATTTGTTTTAAAAATTAGATTTTTATGGTTATGACATAGAGTAAAAATCTGATTTTTAATATGTAAAAACATCGTTTTATTTTCAGTTTTTATATAAGCAGTGTAGTATGGAAAAAATATGATTTTTATATTTTTAAAGTAATAAAAATACGATCTTTATATTTTTAAAGTATTAAAAATATAGTCTTTACTATATAGCGATTATAAAAATATGATTTCTATATTTTTAAAGTAGTAAAAATATATTCTTTTATATTGTAGAAAGATAAAAATATGATCTTTGCATAGTAGGAACTATAAAAATATAATCTTTATGAGATATAGATGTAAAGATGTGAAAAGGCGAAATTTTTAGATGTAAAAAGGCGAAATTTTTAGATGTAAAAAAAGGCGAAATTTTTAGATGTAAAAATGCGAAATCTATATTTTTGAAATCGAATTTTATCTATATTGAATAACATAATAAAAATTCGATTTTTATATATTGAACATCGAAGTAAAAATGTGATTTTTATATATGTAGTGGCTACGGGCAACGAAGATAACGAAGATGCGATAGCAATAAAGATTTCTATCAATGAAGTGCCGTGGAGCTAGGATAGCTATCTGTGAGAATTCCTCACCTTTCAATTTCATTTTCTAGTTATATTTATATACTAGGATGCAGACGGTGCTTAGTAGCACCTGACACAATCGTCCACAGACCATGGACTTGTTTGTTTGGTTGCATAGATTAGTTTGATGATTTGATTTGAATTTGGTTGTTTGGTGAATATGATTGATGTGTGAATGGCGTGGGCCTTCACTAGACCGGGGATAAGGCTAAGTCTCGTCCCGTTTCTAGTATCGTGCCGTTATGCCGCCGAAATTTTCTAAAATATGTTAGAAAAATAAAATATCATTTTATTTAAAGAATGAACTGAATAGAAATTCATATGTTGGAGTAAAATGTTTTGTCGTTAAAAATATAATTTTTAACGTGAATGTGAATAAATAAATATTCATTTACAAACCAGACGGTTTGTTTATGTACACCTATTTGAATGACATTGATTGGGACGATAAATTTTACACATCGCCCAACTGCACAACTAAAATCTGTGTTTGATGGTTTGAAACCCCACACGGGTGTTGGGATGAAATTTGAAGTTCACTCATCCTGATTGATTAAATATGTCGATCGATTGATTGACAGGCTGTTATAAGCGTTAAATATCTATATTTGATGCTTATACAGTGTAGTGCACTTTGGTTGATGGTTGATTATTTTTCAATGCTATTATATGCGTGTGATGTATGGAAATCCATATAATTAATTTTATATGGTGATTGATTGGGCCTCATTCCAATTTAGAAAATAAAGAATATTATAAAATAAAGGTTCATGTGTTGACAGTACTCATCCATTGAGATTGGTCATGTGTTGAACGAAATATTTTAGTAATAAAATTTACATCTTTATCAATATAAAATAAAGGTTCATGTGTTGACAGTACTCATCCATTGAGATTGGTCATGTGTTGAACGAAATATTTTAGTAATAAAATTTACATCTTTATCAATATAAAATAAAGGTTCATGTGTTGACAGTACTCATCCATTGAGATTGGTCATGTGTTGAACGAAATATTTTGATAATAACAACTATTTTGAAAAAGAAATATTTGAAATAGAATATTTGAAAATAGAAATCTATGAAGCCGTGTTGATTAGATTGACGCCATTTTGACGAAAACAATATTTATATCGATTTTATTCATTTTGAAATGAATTGAATTGAAAACGATTTCGAAATGAATTGAATTGAAAACGATTTCGAAATGAATTGAATTGAAAACGATTTCGAAATGAATTGAATTGAAAACGAATTCAAATTGAATTGAAAGTGAATTCAAATGAATTCAAATTGAATTGAAATTTGAATTGAATAGAAATGAATTTTAAAACGAATTTATAAAGAAGAATTCAATTTTGATTTGAATTGAAAAGAAAGTTGAAATTGCTTTTGAAACGAATTTAAAACTAATTATATAATTCGTTTTGAATTGAAATCGACGATATATATATTATATATATTATATATATAATATAATGGCCTGAATAGAACGCGCCGCGCCGCGGCAGTTCGCGAATTTCGACCATTTATTTCAAACAGACATTACGGGAGATCCGACCGTCGGATTCTCCTAAAACCGGAACTGTTGGGTTCGTATCGAAAAGAGCTTTCTAACGAATATTAGAAATTAGAAATCTAACGGTTGGATTTGGAGTTACGTCCAAATCAAATTTGAAAAAGGTCGCTGTAAGTGCAGTTCGATGGCCATTGATGGAAATCGACTGTACGGGCCTTGATAAAATTATTAAAAATAGTAATAATTTGTGTAAAATCATAAGAAATGATTTAGAAAGAATTGGGATGAAAAACTCCATATTTGAAAAGATAAAAATAGATTTTTATCGAAATGAACTAGTTTTGAACTAGAATTACAATTCTATTTATTTTTAAATAAATAAATTGAATTTGGAATGGTTTTGAAAATAACCAGAATTTCCAATGATTGCATTGGAATGGATTTGAATCGAAATTGCCTTCGGAATATTTCGATGTTGGATTTCGTGATGATACAGATATTGTTATGGGAATTTGAAAGATATATATATATATATATATCGTTATTTCCAATGCGATATTTGTTAGTCGTAGAATTTGATATTGAATATAAGCCGGTATATTTTCTATTCAGAGCCTTGTATTGAATATCAAATGTGATTTGGGTTTGTCGTGAATGGTGTCTTCACTAACACTGTTCTTGAACCCAGTTGAGAAAAGATTAAATCTTTTTATTTAGATTTAATGAAGTGTACCAATTCAACAATATTTAATTGGAATTGAATTGATATTGATATTGGGTTTATCGTGAACAGTGTTTTAAATAACACTTGTTCTTTAACCCGATAATTAATGGAATGATTTTTGGGTTTATCGGGAACAGTGTTTTAAATAACACTTGTTCTTTAACCCGATAATTAATGAATATGATTTTGGGTTTATCGTGAACCGTGTTTTAAATGACACTGATTCTTTAACCCAGTCGAAGATTAAAACTAAGTGGAGTTTTAATGAATCTTTAATTAGATTGAAATGATCGAAAATGGAGTATCACCAGTTTTGCTCCAGGCGATAGTTAAATCTTTAATTAGATTTGAACGTGGAATGGTAATTGAATTTACCGATAACACCGTGGTGTTAGATATGAAGTATTACCAGTTTTACTTCATGGGATGAATAGGTTGGGTTGGGAAATTAAAACAAATGATTACTTCGGTAAGGTTCGTTAATCCCGACTAGTTTGAATTGATATTCAAAAATAGATTAAAGAATAAATTCAAGAAATTTATCTTGGATAAAATTAATGGGAACCTTTCCCTATGAATGTGAAATTTAGAAACTAACTGTCGGTTAGCTAAGCAGAATGGTTTTCTGGATATTGATCTGATGTTGGTTTCGGCCTTCGGGGTTAATATTTGGGGAATTATTCTCTTAATTAATTTACGGTTAGTGACTGATGAATTGGAATGATGCGTATGTTGTGTTTGTGTAACACTTATTTAAAATATACGCGAGTTATTCGGAAAGACCGGGTTTATCCCATTCTGAATAACTGATACGACGATAAGTCGAAGATGAAGACGATGGTCGAAGACCGGAGGTCTTCACGTCGTTTGGGTAATTACTGATGATCTTGATTGGGCTGTACACCCAAGAAGATGGAAACAGTTAGTGATCGTCCAGACGTACCTGGAGATCGATGGATATGCGGGGTACTAGGTGCCCCCGGTTTCGTTCAGACCCAGAACGGACTTGTAAATGGACTGTGTGTCTGACATTGGATTTTAGTCCGTGTGATTGATCTCTATTAAATATATATCTGTTTGGCGGCGGAGAATTTATTCTCTTGCTTAACGCCCTTCTCTGAGACGTACGAGCTCAGGGGTTATATATTGATGGATATCAATCGCATGGAGTGAATTGCCTGTGTGGCATGCCTAAGTGGCAAAAGATCAAGGCTTCTGTTGAAAAGCAAAGTCTTGTGGTGATGATCAAAGCACGGCCTTTGTGGCTTAGCTTTGTGTAACGTTTACTTCGCGAGTTTCACACCCGGTATGAACCAGAAACGGGAGACGGACCTCAGGGAGGGCATGCGTTTCCTTTTAGCTAAAAAGTGGCGTCAGTGGTTTTACACGCCCTGACGAGTTTGACTTATGTGGTTGTTGCTGTTGCGAGGCGCCTCGGTTTGATCGGACGATCCGGGTCCGATGGAGTCATTCATTGGCTCATTTACGCCCCAAAGGGCGGGGAAACGTAGTGTTCAGGCATAATAATCCACATCGGTGGACCGGCCCTGTCGCTCCATGGGGCAGTTGCGGCTGTTCCTGAGACATGGGCTAGATTGTCTCGAATCGGTTGAGGACTATCTTTTGCCTCGATTCATAGACGGAAATCCAATTTCCAAATACGTGACATTCGCGGTTTTATTTGTAGAGCCTAGTATGGCGACATAGTGGGATGGGGCGCTCATGCCGCCTATGATTGATACTTATGATTTGAAGTTGTTTTATACACTATGCACTTATAATAGTATCAAACGATTTGTTTTAACCGTATCAAGCATTCTTTGGCTGTTATAAGGGAAAACCCTATCCTCGGCTGCGTTGCATTGTGTGATGGGACCTGGGTCTTATAACAGCTTCATTTTTCTTTATTTAGCATTGCGCTGTTTGTTTTATGCACTGGTATTCTTGGGAGGAAACCCGTTCCGTGTTATACGGCGTGGTCCCTTGATTTACCTAACTTTTAAAATAAAGAATAATAACTGTTTTAGTTCTCACACCAGTCACATGACTGACCTGGAGTTTATTGTTTTAACCTAAACTCTGGGTGCCCTTATTTTGACACGGGCAGCTAGTAGTTTTGGTTTTGCAGATTTATATTCACAGGACTCTGGTTTACAGCTGGAACGGTATCCGGAAAGCTTTGTATCCGTATATCTCCTTCTAGTTGTGTATTGTATTATTTTCCGCTGCTATGTATTTAAATGTAATTTAAATCTCTGATATTTCTGTGTAATCTTCATTTAAACTCTGTATATTCTTGTAATCTGATGCATTGTTGTAATATACAATGAAATGTTCTTTTATATGCGTTCCGTTCTATTTTGTCATGTTCTCAAACGATAGGGGGTTTCGAACGGCCTGGATCGGTTTAGCGACTGGTTCGGACCGAGCGAAATTCTCGATCGTCACAGTTGGTATCAGAGCTTTGGTTTACAGAGCTCGAGAACAAGACACATTAGAACCGTACGAAAGAATTCATCAGATATTGGATTGGTAATATCCAACGAGAATGACTCGTTAGAGATGGGATCAGTAGTATCCTAGAACGAGTGTGAAGAGTATATTTTTGAAAGTGAAAACAAATTTTTGTTTTGAAAATTTAAATCAATTATTCGTATTTGATTATCTATTTATATTGAGTTGGACAGTCCAGTATATAAAGATTTTGCGTATACGTCTGATCCACGTGTATTTGAAATTTTAATATACTGGATAGATATAGAGTTATACTCTAGTCGCCCGGGGGTGATTCTGATGATTGATATATCATCATCAGAGTTTATATCCGAGTGACGAACGTGTAATATCTATATATTTCCTATTGACTGGTGTGAGAACCAAAAATTAGATAGGGCTTATTGTTGTGATTTGGCATCAAAAATCTGATTTTTGACTATATATCAAAGTTATGAATTTCAAATGATAATTCACTAATTGATTGATGTTTGTGTTGTTTGTTTATTTGTTTGATAATTTTGAACCATTTAGCCTAATTGAATCAAATATTGAATTATATTGAAAATTGGTTGCATTTGCTTGCATATACATATACTTACATTGAGCAGGTCATAGCAAGGAGGCTAGAGCAGAGAATAAAATTTGTTTGCCCGACAAATAGGTACATGTTTACTACAAAATTTACTGTTTTGTTTGGGTGATGATGATTTTATGAGCCTATTGGCTAGCCGCTTGGCTTTTTCTTTTTCTTTTTGAGATCTGAAGGACCGGGGAAGCTATTTGAAATTCCCCGATGCTCCCGGTGCAGGGGAGGTTATGGCGAAATTTTTCGAAAATTTAGGGTGTTAGCCAAATTTTTGAAAATTTGAAAATTCTCAGAAATTGAAAAGTTGGAGAATGGAAGCCAGATCGAACGTAGAGTTGATTAATCAAACCACTTTCGACTTTGTTCCTTTTCGGGGACGAAAAGTTTTAAGTGGGGGAGATTGTAACAACCCGAAAATCTGGGCCAGTTTAAAATTTATATTTTGGTCATTTTAGCGAATTTTGATTATTTAAAATGAATTATTTTAAATAATATCTACGAGAAATTTATTTTCAATAGCATTAGAACGTATATATTATATACGTCGTCGTTAGAATATAAATATTTATATATAATTATAAATAGAATTGAAAATGGCGCGGTAGTTCGATAATTCGATTTCAAACTTCAATTGAATGTACCGGGTGCAAAACAATCCGGATTTTAGTGAAACCAAAAATGATAGGATCTAATTGATAATATCTTTCTATCGAATCCGAAAAATCAAGATTTCATAGCGGGAATCAAAAGATATGTCCAGTTGAAAATTCAGAATAGTCGCTATGGAATTCAGGCCCTTAAAAATGGGAATTTTGCAAACGACCTCGGATTTCGACGAAACCACTTTTGTTGGGTCCGTGATGTCAAATTATTGCTAGATTCCAAATTTCATAATTTTCCGAATCAATATGTGAGCGTGGCAAAGGAAAATGCGTTTGACCAGTTTCAGTTGATTTTAATCGACTGGAAATTGGCCATTTTTCAAACGGTCTCAGAATTTGACGAAACTAGTTTTGTTAGGACCGTATCATCAATACGAAGCTAGAAAATATTTTTATGGAATTTATAGAGTTGTTATGTGACCCCAGTAATTTGAAATGTACGTTTAAAACTCAATAAAGAAATTTAAATGTAAATTTAACATAAACTGATTGTAACAGCCGAATCAGCCTGCGACACATATCCCATTGTGTTCGGAATGGGGGTAAAACGCTATGGACGACAGGCGGTGGGCCTCGTTTAGAGGTCGTATGTAAAAGTCAACTTTTTATAAATAAAATAATAAATAAAATAAAAAGAAACATCATTTCTCTCTCCCCCCTTAAAACCTTCTGGCCCCCCCGATCATTCTTCTGCAAATCGATTTTCAAAATAAAAAAAAAGAAAAGAAAAAAACGAGCCCGCACCGCCTCGTCGATCAATGACGTCCAACCCCCCCCCCCCCCCCCCCCCACCGACGCTCAGCCACCGCAAGCCCTCCAGTCAACTGCGACGTGGTCCCCCCCCCCCTTTCTCCATTCGAACTCGCGACCTCCCCCAGACCCTAACCCCACCGAGCTGCACCATTTCCGAGCTGGAGAGAGGCGATGGAAGCGGCGACGTTGGGGGCGGGTCTGACGATCCTCCGACGGCCAGGTGGAGGCGCAGTAAACGGATTGGGTGTCGATGCTTTAACAGGGTGATTAGGGTTAGTTTTTTTTTCTCTCTCTTTATTTATTAAATTAGATTAAATAAAATAACAGTAAATGATTTTAAAGATATATAGCGGCAAATGGAATTATAATATATAAATAGATTTGTTTTAAAAATTAGATTTTTATGGTTATGACATAGAGTAAAAATCTGATTTTTAATATGTAAAAACATCGTTTTATTTTCAGTTTTTATATAAGCAGTGTAGTATGGAAAAAATATGATTTTTATATTTTTAAAGTAATAAAAATACGATCTTTATATTTTCAAAGTATTAAAAATATAGTCTTTACTATATAGCTATTATAAAAATATGATTTCTATATTTTTAAAGTAGTAAAAATATAATCTTTTATATTGTAGAAAGATAAAAATATGATCTTTGCATAGTAGGAACTATAAAAATATAATCTTTATGAGATATAGATGTAAAGATGTGAAAAGGCGAAATTTTTAGATGTAAAAAGGCGAAATTTTTAGATGTAAAAAAAGGCGAAATTTTTAGATGTAAAAATGCGAAATCTTTATTTTTGAAATGGAATTTTATCTATATTGAATGACATGATAAAAATTCGATTTTTATATATTGAACATCGAAGTAAAAATGTGATTTTTATATATGTAGTGGCTACGGGCAACGAAGATGACGAAGATGCGATAGCAATGAAGATTTCTATCAATGAAGTGCCGTGGAGCTAGGATAGCTATCTGTGAGAATTCCTCACCTTTCAATTTCATTTTCTAGTTATATTTATATACTAGGATGCAGACGGTGCTTAGTAGCACCCGACACAATCGTCCACAGACCATGGACTTGTTTGTTTGGTTGCATAGATTAGTTTGATGATTTGATTTGAATTTGGTTGTTTGGTGAATATGATTGATGTGTGAATGGCGTGGGCCTTCACTAGACCGGGGATAAGGCTAGGCCTCGTCCCGTTTCTAGTATCGTGCCGTTATGCCGCCGAAATTTTCTAAAATATGTTAGAAAAATAAAATATCATTTTATTTAAAGAATGAACTGAATAGAAATTCATATGTTGGAGTAAAATGTTTTGTCGTTAAAAATATAATTTTTAACGTGAATGTGAATAAATAAATATTCATTTACAAACCAGACGGTTTGTTTATGTACACCTATTTGAATGACATTGATTGGGACGATAAATTTTACACATCGCCCAACTGCACAACTAAAATCTGTGTTTGATGGTTTGAAACCCCACACGGGTGTTGGGATGAAATTTGAAGTTCACTCATCCTGATTGATTAAATATGTCGATCGAATGATTGACAGGCTGTTATAAGCGTTAAATATCTATATTTGATGCTTATACAGTGTAGTGCACTTTGGTTGATGGTTGATTATTTTTCAATGCTATTATATGCGTGTGATGTATGGAAATCCATATAATTAATTTTATATGGTGATTGATTGGGCCTCATTCCAATTTAGAAAATAAAGAATATTATAAAATAAAGGTTCATGTGTTGACAGTACTCATCCATTGAGATTGGTCATGTGTTGAACGAAATATTTTGATAATAAAATTTACATCTTTATCAATATAAAATAAAGGTTCATGTGTTGACAGTACTCATCCATTGAGATTGGTCATGTGTTGAACAAATATTTTAGTAATAAAATTTACATCTTTATCAATATAAAATAAAGGTTCATGTGTTGACAGTACTCATCCATTGAGATTGGTCATGTGTTGAACGAAATATTTTGATAATAACAACTATTTTGAAAAAGAAATATTTGAAATAGAATATTTGAAAATAGAAATCTATGAAGCCGTGTTGATTAGATTGACGCCATTTTGACGAAAACGATATTTATATCGATTTTATTCATTTTGAAATGAATTGAATTGAAAACGATTTCGAAATGAATTGAATTGAAAACGATTTCGAAATGAATTGAATTGAAAACGATTTCGAAATGAATTGAATTGAAAACGATTTCGAAATGAATTGAATTGAAAATGAATTCAAATTGAATTGAAAGTGAATTGAAATGAATTCAAATTGAATTGAAATTTGAATTGAATAGAAATGAATTTTAAAACGAATTTATAAAGAAGAATTCAATTTTGATTTGAATTGAAAAGAAAGTTGAAATTGCTTTTGAAACGAATTTAAAACTAATTATATAATTCGTTTTGAATTGAAATCGACGATATATATATTATATATATAATATAATGGCCTGAATAGAACGCGCCGCGGCAGTTCGCGAATTTCGACCATTTATTTCAAACAGACATTACGGGAGATCCGACCGTCGGATTCTCCTAAAACCGGAACCGTTGGGTTCGTATCGAAAAGAGCTTTCTAACGAATATTAGAAATTAGAAATCTAACGGTTGGATTTGGAGTTACGTCCAAATCAAATTTGAAAAAGGTCGCTGTAAGTGCAGTTCGATGGCCATTGATGGAAATCGACTGTACGGGCCTTGATAAAATTATTAAAAATAGTAATAATTTGTGTAAAATCATAAGAAATGATTTAGAAAGAATTGGGATGAAAAACTCCATATTTGAAAAGATAAAAATAGATTTTTATCGAAATGAACTAGTTTTGAACTAGAATTACAATTCTATTTATTTTTAAATAAATAAATTGAATTTGGAATGGTTTTGAAAATAACCAGAATTTCCAATGATTGCATTGGAATGGATTTGAATCGAAATTGCCTTCGGAATATTTCGATGTTGGATTTCGTGATGATACAGATATTGTTATGGGAATTTGAAAGATATATATATATATCGTTATTTCCAATGCGATATTTGTTAGTCGTAGAATTTGATATTGAATAAGCGCCGGTATATTTTCTATTCAGAGCCTTGTATTGAATATCAAATGTGATTTGGGTTTGTCGTGAATGGTGTCTTCACTAACACTGTTCTTGAACCCAGTTGAGAAAAGATTAAATCTTTTTATTTAGATTTAATGAAGTGTACCAATTCAACAATATTTAATTGGAATTGAATTGATATTGATATTGGGTTTATCGTGAACAGTGTTTTAAATAACACTTGTTCTTTAACCCGATAATTAATGGAATGATTTTTGGGTTTATCGTGAACAGTGTTTTAAATAACACTCGTTCTTTAACCCGATAATTAATGAATGTGATTTTGGGTTTATCGTGAACCGTGTTTTAAATGACACTGATTTTTTAACCCAGTCGAAGATTAAAACTAAGTGGAGTTTTAATGAATCTTTAATTAGATTGAAATGATCGAAAATGGAGTATCACCAGTTTTGCTCCAGGCGATAGTTAAATCTTTAATTAGATTTGAACGTGGAATGGTAATTGAATTTACCGATAACACCGTGGTGTTAGACATGAAGTATTACCAGTTTTACTTCATGGGATGAATAGGTTGGGATTGGGATATTAAAACAAATGATTACTTCGGTAAGGTTCGTTAATCCTGACTAGTTTGAATTGATATTCAAAAATAGATTAAAGAAAAAATTCAAGAAATTTATCTTGGATAAAATTAATGGGAACCTTTCCCTATGAATGTGAAATTTAGAAACTAACTGTCGGTTAGCTAAGCAGAATGGTTTTCTGGATATTGATCTGATGTTGGTTTCGGCCTTCGGGGTTAATATTTGGGGAATTATTCTCTTAATTAATTTACGGTTAGTGACTGATGAATTGGAATGAGGCGTATGTTGTGTTTGTGTAACACTTATTTAAAATATACGCGAGTTATTCGGAAAGACCGGGTTTATCCCATTCTGAATAACTGATACGACGATAAGTCGAAGATGAAGACGATGGTCGAAGACCGGAGGTCTTCACGTCGTTTGGGTAATTACTGATGATCTTGATTGGGCTGTACACCCAAGAAGATGGAAACAGTTAGTGATCGTCCAGACGTACCTGGAGATCGATGGATATGCGGGGTACTAGGTGCCCCCGGTTTCGTTCAGACCCAGAACGGACTTGTAAATGGACTGTGTGTCTGACATTGGATTTTAGTCCGTGTGATTGATCTCTATTAAATATATATCTGTTTGGCGGCGGAGAATTTATTCTCTTGCTTAACGCCCTTCTCTGAGACGTACGAGCTCAGGGGTTATATATTGATGGATATCAATCGCATGGAGTGAATTGCCTGTGTGGCATGCCTAAGTGGCAAAAGATCAAGGCTTCTGTTGAAAAGCAAAGTCTTGTGGTGATGATCAAAGCACGGCCTTTGTGGCTTAGCTTTGTGTAATGTTTACTTCGCGAGTTTCACACCCGGTATGAACCAGAAACGGGAGACGGACCTCAGGGAGGGCATGCGTTTCCTTCTAGCTAAAAAGTGGCGTCAGTGGTTTTACACGCCCTGACGAGTTTGACTTATGTGGTTGTTGCTGTTGCGAGGCGCCTCGGTTTGATCGGACGATCCGGGTCCGATGGAGTCATTCGTTGGCTCATTTACGCCCCAAAGGGCGGGGAAACGTAGTGTTCAGGCATAATAATCCACATCGGTGGACCGGCCCTGTCGCTCCATGGGGCAGTTGCGGCTGTTCCTGAGACATGGGCTAGATTGTCTCGAATCGGTTGAGGACTATCTTTTGCCTCGGTTCATAGACGGAAATCCAATTTCCAAATACGTGACATTCGCGGTTTTATTTGTAGAGCCTAGTATGGCGACATAGTGGGATGGGGCGCTCATGCCGCCTATGATTGATACTTATGATTTGAAGTTGTTTTATACACTATGCACTTATAATAGTATCAAACGATTTGTTTTAACCGTATCAAGCATTCTTTGGTTGTTATAAGGGAAAACCCTATCCTCGGCTGCGTTGCATTGTGTGATGGGACCTGGGTCTTATAACAGCTTCATTTTTCTTTATTTAGCATTGTGCTGTTTGTTTTATGCACTGGTATTCTTGGGAGGAAACCCGTTCCGTGTTATACGGCGTGGTCCCTTGATTTACCTAACTTTTAAAATAAAGAATAATAACTGTTTTAGTTCTCACACCAGTCACATGACTGACCTGGAGTTTATTGTTTTAACCTAAACTCTGGGTGCCCTTATTTTGACACGGGCAGCTAGTAGTTTTGGTTTTGCAGATTTATATTCACAGGACTCTGGTTTACAGCTGGAACGGTATCCGGAAAGCTTTGTATCCGTATATCTCCTTCTAGTTGTGTATTGTATTATTTTCCGCTGCTATGTATTTAAATGTAATTTAAATCTCTGATATTTCTGTGTAATCTTCATTTAAACTCTGTATATTCTTGTAATCTGATGCATTGTTGTAATATACAATGAAATGTTCTTTTATATGCGTTCCGTTCTATTTTGTCATGTTCTCAAACGATAGGGCGTTTCGAACGGCCTGGATCGGTTTAGCGACTGGTTCGGACCGAGCGAAATTCTCGATCGTCACATCACCTCAGATCAGATTGCTAAGTTATTGAGTTTGCTTGACATGAGAGCGATGATTTTGCTGGATTCACAGGTTTTCTCTTGCTTTCAAGCTCTTTGACAAAATTGGATTGATCATTGACAGTGGAGCTAGTTGTCACATGTGTTTTGATTTATCCTTGTTTCAACAATAAGAACGTTGCACAAACCTTTTGAAATTTCACTACCTAATCAGCAAGTGATTGAGGTTTCTATTATTGGTAATGTTTTTGTCATACCTGATCTCTTTCTGAAAGATGTGTTGTATGTTCCCAGTTTCAAATGCAACTTGATATCTGTGGGAAAAATGATCAAGGATCTAAGATGTGAGATCACTTTTAATCCTAATGGATGTTTATTGCAGGCTCCTTTTATGAGGAGGAGGCTGGCGATTAATAGGGTTGATAGAGATTCGTTTTTCCTCATTTCTGTTGCTCAGCACCAACAACAGATTGAGTCTTCTAATAAGGTGCAAAATTGTTTTACTTCTATCCTTGATGATGCGTGTCTTTGGCATGTTCATCTAGGACATTTGTTGTATTATATGTTAGCTTCTATGCTTCAAGTTTGAATAAGAATGATTTGTCTACTTGCTCAGTTTGTGTTAAGTCTAGACAAACCTGATTACAGTTTCCTTTATGTGGTATTAGTACCAACTACCCTTTCCATATGGTACATATTGATATTTGCGGTTCATATCATACAACAACCTATAGTGGTTATAGATACTTTTTGACTATAATCGATGATTATAGCCGGTCCACCTGGATTCACTTGCTTTCTGCCAAAACTAATGCATTTGACATACTTAAGACTTTTCTTTCCATGGTCAAGAGGCAATTTCAAAGGAAAGTTCAGATAATTAGATCAGACAGTGCTTTAGAGCTTGGGAAAAGCAGAGATACTTCACAGTTTTTACAGTCAAATGGCATGAGCATCAGGCTACTCCTCAATAAAATGGGGTCATAGAGAGAAAACATAGACATGTTCTTGAGGTGGCACGAGCGCTTATGTAATGGCCTGCAAATCTGTACTATCTGAGTCGACTAATAACACCACACGTCCAACCCAAATTGCACAGAAATACGAATCATTATTAGAAAGAAGTTAGAGGATGAGAAATAGAAAGAAAGAAATATTAGAATAGAAAGAAAATGAAGATCACAAACTCACAGCGGAACGAATAAAATATATTAAATAACATATCTTTTGAAATACAAATCATTTACTGTATATACATACCATCATCAGAGCACAACAATTATTCCTGGAACAGTTATAAACACCTGTTTCCAGATACAAACATGGTCCACAGCGGAATATATGATAGTCGATAGCTAACTGGTGAAGCCTCCTGCTTCCAGCTCTTCCAAGTAAATCTGAAAAATCCCAACTACTTGACTGCCCGTACAAATTTGGGCACCCAAGAGTTTAAGCAAAACAAACAAAATAAACTCTGGGTCAGTCATGGGACTGGTGTGAGTAAACTCCAACCATTTGTTTAACTTTAAAATCCTTTCGAAAGAAATGATAATCGTAAGACCAATCCACACATAAACACGGATGGTTTTAACCTTACGATAACCCAAACGTTTCTTGAAATCATACTTTCTCTGGTATTATCATAATGTCTAATTACAAATAAATAACAATCTAGGGGAACGCTTGCATCTCACGCTCCCCATATATAGTATACAAATCAAAACCACGGGCGCTTATTGGATATTGGATTCCAACCTTGACAAGGTATGGGACCACCTTCCGTTAGTGTATCTCTAGAGGTGAATACACTGGGTTCAACAAGAACGTCTTGCAACCCGGCCCTCACGTGACCGACCACTCATTTCGCTTGAGTGTATCGAATGTATATCAACAACGGTTGGGATTAGCAACCGTTTCTCGAATGGGACAACATCGAATAGAATAAGAAATTAAATGAATCTCTAGATAGGTGATTGTGCATCCTAATGGGAGCGACCCACATAGCCATGCTGCCTGCCCGATTTTTGTCATTTTCCCGGTTGTTGAGGCCTGAGGCTACGATTACTTTCCATTCATTGATAGCACAATCGCTTTGAATGCCACATTGTCAGATCCGTTAATCACTAATTGATTTGCACAAATATTCTGGATGTTATGCTAAGGGAATAAATCCGTTGCAACCATATATATTTATACAGACCAACTCATTTGATCATTGGAAATACTCTGTCAGACATTCGTCCATTTACGTTCGTTCTGGGATTAAACGAAACCGAAGGCACAATTTCTATTAATAGAAAAAGCCCTTGCACTTTACTCCGTCTTCGATTATCTTCATATAATATGATTCGCAACGTTACTGCCAATACATAGTGGTTCACGGATAATAATCCAACCGGTCTCTCCATATTGACAACGATATTGGCAAACACTTCGATAGTCGGTTATTTAACTATCGAAGAAAAACAAACACCCATCCATAACATCAAACAAATCACTGGGTCTTTAATTAATATTTCATTAATTAATTCACTTCTTCATTTCCCTATCAAATATTTGTTGACTAAATATTTTCAGTAATCTTATTGATCTCTTATGCTGGTTGGAAAAACACTTCCCTATATCACCTTCTTTTATTTTCTATACTTAGAAACTATATTCTATTCGCAATTGAAAACATTTTCAATCACTTATCTCTTTCCCGACTACTTTAATTATACTCAGGGAATATTTACTTTTATATTTCCAAAATTCCATCACTTGGGTTAAAACGAATGCTGTATAAAACATCGTTACAACAACCCAAAATAATTTATTCAACTAACTATTATCAAACACTTCTCTTCGAGGCTGGGTCTTGCTATTTATCAATTAAAAATGAAATCAATCAAGTTGGGGTAAAATTACCTCTCAGACCTTGACTGAAAACATCCTCAACTTCGAAACGGCAAAACCACTTACCTCGAATAATCAACATTATAAAAACCAATTATTCATTTTTAAACATATATATGGTTCGCTTTCTATTTCTAATTTATAGATTTCCTTTTTTGTTTACAATATTCTATTTTTAAATTTGTTTCCTTATCGAATTCTATATATATCGATACATTTATTTCTAACTATCAAATTTTTCTTAAAAATATTCTAACTCTTTAAATTCCCGGAAATATTCGCCATAACCTCCCTTGAACCGGGAGCTTCGGGGTATTTCAAATAGCCTCCCATGGCCCTCACCAATCCACAAGAAAAAGAGAAAGCCAAGCGGCTTGTCGATACGAGGCATAAAATCTCATATATGAATTTAAACATGTACCTTTTTATCGGGCACATAAATTTAAAATCTTCATATACTTCATTCCATATCTGTCTAACACATGCTCACCTGTTTTCAATTCAACTCAATCCAATCGTTTTGAATTCAGTTTCGCTCATTTATTCTTTAATTAGCTATTTTGCCTATTGCACTTCTTTGTTTGAACATAACATGTTCAAACAAAATATTTAACTTGCTCATAACCAAATTGAATTTCAAATTTCAATTCTAGTTTCCTTTTCGATTTCGAATATAAATTTTCAAATCGAATTCGCTTATTCAAAGCCCAATATCAATTCAAAATCTCATTAACTAATTACTATTCGAATTAGTTAATTCTATTCAATAATCAAAAATCTGATTTTTGTTTCAAAAAATCAATTCATTACTCCATTTGAGTTCACATATAATCTACAACTCAAATCTGAAATTTTCTAAATAGAAATTCGGATTTTATTCGCTTAAAATCCTTTTATAAAATTAAATAAACCGTTATGGTTTTTAAATGGTTATGGCGCTGTTTTTCTGAAAATTTGATTTTGATATAACTCAAAATCTATACGACGAAATTTAGATTTTTCTCCTCCATTAGAAAACTGTTATCAAATCGGTCCTGACGTTTCTTGTTTCAAAGAATTCCGACTTCAATCGAGCTCTGTATACTCAATTGAAGTTCGAATCACCAATTTACGAACTGCAGCGCTGCGGCGAGTTCGTTTAATTTATATTTGTAAATATAAACGTTTTAACTTCGTTTAAAATGAATTCAACTCCATTTTAACTCTATTTGAATTTTCTTGATTCAAACTCCATTTTCACTTTTATTTGAATTCTATATTCAAATTCCAATTTCACTTTTATTTGAATCCTATATTCAAATTCCATATTTTAAATTCCATTTGAATTATATATTTAAATCCCATAGTTTAATATTCCATTTGAATGCTATATTCAAATTCTATAATTTAAATTCCATTTGAATACCTTTTGAATTCTACATTCAAATTCCCTATATAATTCTCTTTGAATTCAAATTCCATATTTATTCTATTTGAATTTCAAATATTCAAACTCCGATTTAATTCTATTTGAAATTTCAAATGTTCAAACTCCTTTTTAATTCTATTATTCCAATTCTATTTAAATCCTCTTATTCAAATTCTATTTCAAATTCCCTTATTCAAATTCTATTTACATTCCTATATTCAAATTCTATATTTGAATTTCCCTTAAATTTTCTATATTCAACATCTATTTAAATTTCTATATTCAAATTCTATATTTGAATCCTCTTTGAATTTCTATATTCAAACTCCATTCAAATTTTATATTCAATTTAACTTCTATTTAAATAAATTCGAATTAATCGAATTCAAATCATAAATCCTTATCGATTTATTTTCGTTCAATTTACATTCTGAACATCAGAATAAATTCCGTCGTTTATTCCTTTAAAACGATTTCCCCCATTTCTATTTTTAAATTCACATTTGAATTTAAATATTCAAATTATCCAAATGATAATTTTTTCCCCTTTTTATTTACAAACCCTATTTATTTTACTTGTTTATATATTTAAACAAGTCCCGATTTCAATTTCCTTTGAAATAGATATTTCTACTCTGGAAAAAATAGTTTTCCCTTTTTCAAATTCAAACTTATAATTTATTTCTGAATTATCCAATGAAAGTTCTCTTCCCTTCGTTTAAAACTTCATTTATAAATGAACTTCTTGTTTTATTCCTTTAAAACAAGTTAATATTTTTATTCCATTCAAATTTCAAATTCTATTTTAGAAAAATAGAATTTCCCCTTTTCACTCTGGAAATTTCCTTTTTCAATATTTTTAAATATCAACACTTAGGCCCAGTGATACTTAAAACAATCAAATCATCCAATTTTCAATCATTTGATTTTTAACACGTCATATATGAATATATATATATGAAATCAAGCAAACAAACAATCAGATAATATTTTTTTGAGGAATCCAGTTGGATTCCTCCAACCTGTTTTCCTGCATCCACAAACGTTAGTCAACAGAAATAATACCCATCCTGCTTCAAGGCAGGATACCGTGGTATAAAAGGGAATCTACTTATATACGTGGGCATAGGGTCATCCGCTAATGATACTGCGGGCATCAGCTAATGAGACTGCGGGAATCCAACCAATCACCAAACTAATATATATAATAGCAAGCCTATATCACTAATATCTTTAAAACAACCAGAAAGCATTCAAACAAGCAACAAACAATTATTTTTAACGAATAAAAATAATTCTAAATAAATGGTGAGTGAGATTTACTCACTGGAATTTTCCATTGCTGAATATCCTGTTTTAATTCTGATTCCAATTCAAATTCCATTTCGTAATTGACGATACGAAGCCAACGCATCTCGTTTTACTGAATAAACTATACCCGTTTATCGGGTTGGTATATATATATATTCTCCTTTAATTTAAAATGTAAATAAAAATTTAAATTACTAATTTAAAAGAATTACCTTAATCCTCGCACTAAACACTCTTCTTCATCGACAACTGCTCTTCTTCCAATATCTACCTCATTAACCAAATCACACATTCTCAACTCCTACTGCCCTCACCAAATCCACTGTGTCACTTGACCCCAGGAACTCAAAGTGATATTCAGCAAATCCCTAAGCCTTCTCTAATTGAAGATAACCCATCAAAAAAACCCGAACCCACGAAGACCTTGACTGTTGCACTTCTTAACTCGCTAGGACATTTCGAGCCCCAAACTCTCCTTCGATAACTCAGCAAAACCCGTGACCCAATCCTCACTTCGCACCCTCAACCACCTTATCGATCATCGATTTACACCAAAAACCATTCTCGTTCGCTTCATTGCTCCTTTCCCTAAATCGAACGCCCTTGTCATTGTTTGGTTCGAAATCGAACTTGAATGCTCCTGTTACAACCGCGACTTCTAGTTTTCCACAAATCTGTTGTCTTGCCCCAAACTTTGACATGCTTGGTTCGGAATCGAACTCGAACTCTCGTAATCGTTCCCTCATCGCACCTGGTTGACCCCACGAGTGTCGGTTTGCGTCGAGCTTCGAAGAACTCCAAAATCCCAATCGCGATAGTGAAATGAAGACAGGGGTTACGGCTGTTTTTAATTTATTTGAGGCCCTTGAATAAGTAAAGTTGAGGCATTGATTTTCAATTTCTGAGGAACGGGAAGTAATAAATAGAAGAGGAGTGAGGGGTTAGTCGCGGCTTTTATAGAAGAAGGAGGGGGGCAGGAAGTACAATCAGATCTTCGTATTTAATTAAAAAGATTTTCTAATTAATTTGATTTGATTCTGATTCGATATAAAGAGATTTTTATTCTTTTTAAACAGATATTGATTTGATTTTGATCCTATCCACAATCAAATATCTCGGGGTTCATTAATCTAAACCACGAACCGCTATTTTAACGTAACCACTGTTATTTCAACAGTGTAACACAATTCTGAACTAACTGAATATATTCTGATATTTAATTTGAACATAAATATAAATAACCAAAATAAATTAATATAATATAATTTAAATTCAAAAACAAATAAATTCTCTGATAATAAAATATTTTTATTATCATCTATATTCAAATACAATTAATACTGATCCTCTGAATTTTTTCAATTTAATTCTAACTTCGAATTGAATTATTTTAAATTCTCGTATTACGATGATTATCAAAATAAATCGTATTTCGATTTCTTAATTGATAACACAATAAAATACCATTTATATTATAAATACAATATTTAAAACCATACTAAATATTTAAAATAAATGGACCAAAAATCCGGGTCGTTACATTCTTCCCCCCTTAAAGTAATTTCGTCCTCGAAATTGCTAAGGTAGGAAAATGGTACAAATCCATTATTTTCCAAAATCTCACTAATGTTGAAACTCAACTCCTCATATTTCAACAAATTAGCTACAACCAAAACTTTTGGTCTTCCTTCATTTAATTTGAATGATCTATGATCAATCCATTTATATCCAATATATATATATATATTCCATTAAACCTATTCAAATAGATTCTGGTCAATTGATTCACTTCAATCCATTTAACTAGCTTAAGTTAAATTCCACTTCCAGAATCCAAATCCTAGGGTTTTCATTTCAAATCCTTTTTGAATTCACTTAAACATGTACATATATTTATAATCTTTTCAAATTCAAAATATTTGAATTTTTCAATTAAACTTGTTTTTTTTCCAAACAAATTCCCATCAAAACTTTTCTAAGGCAGCAATTCGTCACTTAGAAACTCGAAAATGAACACTGATGATGCTGCAGTCATCATCAGAATTATTTCCCAGCCACTGAAGTGAGTTCAGTGCTTTAACACTTTCAGAATCCATTCAAAAATGATTTTTTTTTCAAAAATCCCTTTCAAAACGAAGCTATATTATTTTAATATACTTCAGAAAATATTTTCCAACTTCCCAGGATTAAAATTCTGAATTCTATTTTGAATTCAATTTTAATTCATCCTATTTGTATATTTTATTCGTATACAAATTCTATTTGGTTCTATATAACCATTTCATTTCTTATAATCTCATTTGATTATAATATTAACATCCATATAATAATAATTTCAGAAAATTATTCTTTCTATATCAAAATAGAATTTTGGGTAAAATAATTTCATTTACCCACATTAAAAAAATATTGTGTCAATTCTTCTGTTCAAGTGTTTAGAAATTCTTATCGACTTTGTGGCGTCCCACTATTCGACCAGAATTCATAAACTACTAAACAGACTAGCCAACACAATATAAAACAACTTTTTATATCAATTAACAAATACGCGCTCTCGTATATATATACTCAACTCATTCTAGGGCAATACTGACCCTATCTCTAATGAGCACATCCCACCAAAGCCTAGGTATTCGCTCAACCTAAGCTCTGATACCAACTGTAATGGCCCGCAAATCTGTACTATCTGAGTCGACTAATAACACCACACGTCCAACCCAAATAGCACAAAAATACGAATCATTATTAGAAAGAAGTTAGAGGATGAGAAATAGAAAGAGAGAAATATTAGAACAGAAGAAAATGAAGATCACAAACTCACAGCGGAACGAATAAAATATATTAAATAACATATCTTTTGAAATACAAATCATTTACTGTATATACATACCATCATCAGCGCACAACAGTTATTCCTGGAACAGTTATAAACACCTGTTTTCAGATATAAACATGGTCCACAACGGAATATATGATAGTCGATAGCTAACTGGTGAAGCCTCCTGCTTCCAGCTCTTCCAAGTAAATCTGAAAAATCCCAACTACTTGACTGCCTGTACAAATTTGGGCACCCAAGAGTTTAAGGAAAACGAACAAAAAAAACTCTGGGTCAGTCATGGGACTGGTGTGAGTAAACTCCAACCATTTGTTTAACTTTAAAATCCTTTCGAAAGAAATGATAATCGTGAGACCGATCCACACATAAACACGGATGGTTTTTACCTTACGATAACCCAAACATTTCTTGAAATCATACTTTCTCTGGTATTATCATAATATCTAATTACAAATAAATAACAATCTAGAGGAACGCTTGCATCTCACGCTCCCCATATATGGTATACAAATCAAAACCGCAGGCGCTTATTGGATATTGGATTCCAACCTTGACAAGGTATGGGACCACCTGCCGTTAGTGTATCTCTAGAGGCGAATACACTGGGTTCAACAAGAACGTCTTGCAACCCGGCCCTCACGTGACCGACCACTCATTTCGCTTGAGTGTATCGAATGTATATCACCAACGGTTGGAATCAGCAACCGTTTCCCGAATGGGACAGCATCGAATAGAATAAGAAATTAAATGAATCTCTAGATAGGTGACTATACATCCTAATGGGAGCGACCCACATAGCCATGTTGCCTGCCCGATTTTTGTCATTTTCCTGGTTGTTGAGGCCTGAGGCTACGATTACTTTCCATTCATTGATAGCACAATCACTTTGAATGCCACATTGTCAGATCCGTTAATCACTAATTGGTTTGCACAAATATTCTGGATGTTATGCTAAGGGAATAAATCCGTTGCAACCATATATATTTATACAGACCAACTCATTTGATCATTGGAAATACTCTGTCAGACATTCGTCCATTTACGTTCGTTTTGGGATTGAACGAAACCGAAGGCACAATTTCTATTAATAGAAAAAGCCCTTGCACTTTACTCCATCTTCGATTATCTTCATATAATCTGATTCGTAACGTTACTGCCAATACAGAGTGGTTCACGGATAATAATCCAACCGGTCTCTCCATATTGACAACGATATTGGCAAACACTTCGATAGTCGGTTATTTAACTATCGAAGAAAAACAAACACCCATCCATAACATCAAACAAATCAATGGGCCTTTAATTAATATTTCATTAATTAATTCACTTCTTCATTTCCCTATCAAATATTTGTTAACTAAATATTTTCAGTAATCTTATTGATCTCTTATGTTGGTTGGAAAAACACTTCCCTATATCACCTTCTTTTATTTTCTATACTTAGAAAATATATTCTATTCGCAATTGAAAACATTTTCAATCACTTATCTCTTTCCCGACTACTTTAATTATACTCAGGGAATATTTACTTTTATATTTCCAAAATTCCATCACTTGGGTTAAAACGAATGTTGTATAAAACATCGTTACAACAACCCAAAATAATTTATTCAACTAACTATTATCCAACACTTCTCTTCGAGGCTGGGTCTTGCTATTTATCAATTAAAAATGAAATCAATCAAGTTGGGGTAAAATTACCTCTCAGACCTTGACTGAAAACATCCTCAACTTCGAAACGGCAAAACCACTTACCTCGAATAATCAACATTATAAAAACCAATTATTCATTTTTAAACATATATATGGTTCGCTTTCTATTTCTAATTTATAGATTTCCCTTTTTGTTTACAATATTCTATTTTTAAATTCGTTTCCTTATCGAATTCTATATATATCGATACATTTATTTCTAACTATCAAATTTTTCTTAAAAATATTATAACTCCTTAAATTCCTGGAAAAAATCGCCATAGCCTCCCCTGTACCAGGAGCTTCGGGATATTTCAAATAGCCTCCCATGGCCCTCACCAATCCAAAAGAAAAAGAGAAAGCAAAGCGGCTTGTCGATACGATGCATAAAATCTCATATATGAATTTAAACATGTACCTTTTTGTCGGGCACATAAATTTAAAATCTTCATATACTTCATTCCATATCTGTCTAACACATGCTCACCTGTTTTCAATTCAATTCAACTCAATCCAATCGTTTTGAATTCAGTTTCGCTCATTTATTCTTTAATTAGCTATTTTGCCTATTTCACTTCTTTGTTTGAACATAACATGTTCAAACAAAATATTTAACTTGCTCATAACCAAATTGAATTTCAAATTTCAATTCTAGTTTCCTTTTAGATTTCGAATATAAATTTCCAAATCGAATTCGCTTATTCAAAGCCCAATATCAATTCAAAATCTCATTAACTACTTACTATTCGAATTAGTTAATTCTATTCAATAATCAAAAATCTGATTTTTGTTTCAAAAAATCAATTCATTACTCCACTTGAGTTCACATATAATCTTCAACTCAAATCTGAAATTTTCTAAATAGAAATTCGGATTTTATTCACTTAAAATCCTTTTATAAAATTAAATAAACCGTTATGGTTTTTAAATGGTTATGGCGCTGTTTTTCTGAAAATTTGATTTTGATATAACTCAAAATCTATACGACGAAATTCAGATTTTTCTCCTCCATTAGAAAACTGTTATCAAATCGGTCCTGACGTTTCTTGTTTCAAAGAATTCCGACTTCAATCGAGCTCTGTATACTCAATTGAAGTTCGAATCACCAATTTACGAACTGCAGCGCTGCGGCGAGTTCGTTTAATTTATATTTATAAAACGTTTTAACTTCGTTTAAAATGAATTCAACTCCATTTTAACTCTATTTGAATTTTCTTCATTCAAACTCCATTTTCACTTTTATTTGAATTCTATATTCAAATTCCAATTTCACTTTTATTTGAATCTATATTCAAATTCTATATTTTAAATTCCATTTGAATTATATATTTAAATCCCATAGTTTAATATTCCATTTGAATGCTATATTCAAATTCTATAATTTAAATTCCATTTGAATCCCTTTTGAATTCTACATTCAATTTCCCTATATAATTCTCTTTGAATTCAAATTCCATATTTATTCTATTTGATTTTCAAATATTCAAACTCCGATTTAATTCTATTTGAAATTTCAAATATTCAAACTCCTTTTTAATTCTATTATTCCAATTCTGTTTAAATCCTCTTATTCAAATTCTATTTCAAATTCCCTTATTCAAATTCTATTTACATTGCTATATTCAAATTCTATATTTGAATTTCCCTTAAATTTTCTATATTCAACATCTATTTAAATTTCTATATTCAAATTCTATATTTGAATCCTCTTTGAATTTCTATATTCAAACTCCATTCAAATTTTATATTCAATTTAACTTCTATTTAAATAAATTCGAATTAATCGAATTCAAATCATAAATCCTTATCGATTTATTTTCGTTCAATTTATATTCTGAACATCAGAATAAATTCCGTCGTTTATTCCTTTAAAACGATTTCCCCCATTTCTATTTTTAAATTCACATTTGAATTTAAATATTCCAATTATCCAAATGATAATTTTTCCCCTTTTTATTTACAAACCCTATTTATTTTACTTGTTTATATACTTAAACAAGTCCCGATTTCAATTTCCTTTGAAATAGATATTTCTACTCTGGAAAAAATAGTTTTCCCTTTTTTAAATTCAAACCTATAATTTATTTCTGAATTATCCAATGAAAATTCTCTTCCCTTCGTTTAAAACTTCGTTTATAAATGAACTTCTTGTTTTATTCCTTTAAAACAAGTTAATATTTTTATTCCATTCAAATTTCAAATTATATTTTAGAAAAATAGAATTTCCCCTTTTCACTCTGGAAATTTCCTTTTTCGATATTTTTAAATATCAACACTTAGGCCCAGTGATATTTAAAACAATCAAATCACCCAATTTTCAATCATTTGATTTTTAACACGTCATATATGAATATATATGAAATCAAGCAAACAAACAATCAGATAATATATTTTTGAGGAATCCAGTTGGATTCCTCTAACCTGTTTTCCTGCATCCACAAACGTTAGTCAACAGAAATAATACCCTTCCTGCTTCAAGGCAGGATATCGCAATATAAAAGGGAATCCACTTATATACGTGGGCGTAGGGTCATCCGCTAATGATACTGTGGGCATCCGCTAACGAGACTGCGGGAATCCAACCAATCACCAAACCAATATATATAATAGCAAGTCTATATAACTAATATCTTTAAAACAACCAGAAAGCATTCAAACAAGCAACAAACAATTATTTTTAACGATTAAAAATAATTCTAAATAAAAGGTGAGTGAGATTTACTCACCGGAATTTTCCATTGCTGAATATCCTGTTTTAATTCTGATTCCAATTCAAATTCCATTTCGTAATTGACGATACGAAGCCAACGCATCTCGTTTTACAGAATAAATTATATCGTTTATCAGGTTGGTATATATATATATTCTCCTTTAATTTAAAATGTAAATAAAAATTTAAATTACTAATTTAAAAGAATTACCTTAATCCCCGCACTAAACACTCTTCTTCATTGACAACTGCTCTTCTTCCAATATCTACCTCATTAACCAAATCACACATTCTCAGCTCCTACTGCCCTCACCAAATCCACTGTGTCACTTGACCCCAGGAATTCAAAGTGATATTCAGCAAATCCCTAAGCCTTCTCTAATTGAAGATAACCCATCAAAAAAAACCCGAACCCACGAAGTCCTTGACTATTGCACTCCTTAACTCGCTAGGACATTTCGAGCCCCAAACTCTCCTTCGATAACTTAGCAAAACCCGTGACCCAATCCTCACTTCGCACCCTCAACCACCTTATCGATCATCGGTTTACACCAAAAACCATTCCCGTTCGCTTCACTGCTCCTTCCCCTAAATCGAACGCCCTTGTCATTGTTTGGTTCGAAATCGAACTTGAATGCTCCTGTTACAACCGCGACTTCTAGTTTTCCCCAAATTTGTCGTCTTGCCCCAAACTTTAACATGCTTGGTTCGAAATCGAACTCGAACTCTCGTAATCGTTCCCTCGTCGCACCTGGTTGACCCCGCGAGTGTCGGTTTGCGTCAAGCTTCAAAGAACTCCAAAATCCCAATCGCGATAGTGAAATGAAGACAGGGGTTACAACAGTTTTTAATTTATTTGAGGCCCTTGAATAAGTAAAGTTGAGGCATTGATTTTCAATTTCTGAGGAACGGGAAGTAATAAATAGAAGAGGAGTGAGGGGTTAGTCGAGGCTTTTATAGAAGAAGGAAAGGGGACAGGAAGTACAATCAGATCTTTGTATTTAATTAAAAAGATTTTCTAATTAATTTGATTTGATTCTGATTCGATATAAAGAGATTTTTATTCTTTTTAAACAGATATCGATTTGATTTTGATCCTATCCACAATCAAATATCTCGGGGTTCATTAATTTAAACCACGAACCGCTATTTTAACGTAACCACTGTTATTTCAACAGTGTAACACTATTCTGAACTAACTGAATATATTCTGATATTTATTTTGAACGTAAATATAAATAACCAAAATAAATTAATATAATATAATTTAAATTCAAAAACAAATAAATTCTCTAATAATAAAATATTTTTATTATCATCTATATTCAAATACAATTAATATTGATCCTCTGAATTGTTTCGATTTAACTCTAACTTCGAATTGAATTATTTTAAATTCTCGTATTACGATGATTATCAAAATAAATTGTATTTCGATTTCTTAATCGATAACCCAATAAAATACCATTTATATTATAAATACAATATTTAAAACCATACTAAATATTTAAAATAAATCGACCAAAGATCTGGGTCGTTACAGCTTATGTTTCAGTCCATATTGCCCATCAAATTCTGGGGAGATGCGGTTCTTACAGCAGCATACATCATCAATAGGGTGCCTCACAAATTGCTGCATCAACTTAGTCCATATGAAGTACTTTACCATAAAAAGCCCTCTTACAATCACTTTGAGGCTTTTGGCTGCCTATGTTTTGCATCAACTTTAAAACATGGACGGGATAAATTCCAAGCACGAGCCATATCTTTTATTTTTATTGGATATCCATTTGGTCAGAAGGCCTATAAGCTCTACAACCTTGAAACTCATCAGGTGTTTACTTGTAGGGATGTAGTGTTTCATGAGAAAATTTTTCCCTATCATTATATTTCTTCTTTCTCTAATTCTCGCCTTCCAGTTAATCAGCCGGATTCTTTTTTCTCAGATGGAGAAGAGAATTTCATTTCTGACACATCACCTTTAGCTATCATTGCTACAGATGTGGTTGAACCTCCAAGACGTTATTTTCGTAGTCATAGGACACCAGGATATCTTTCAGATTATATTTGCTCCCCTGTTGTTACTACGGATCATTTTTATGCTCACACTTTGACGTCTACAATTCAGTTTCGAACCGATGCACCTCCTTCTTCTAGTATACCAGATCGTGAACCTTTCAGTTATGATGAAGCTAGGAAATTTGATGTTTGGAGGGAAGCCATGTCAAAAGAATTTGATGCCTTGCATGCCAATCACACTTCGGATATTGTCACTCTTCCTAAAGGGAAGAAAGCAATTATTTGCAAGTGGGTTTACAAAGTTAAACGAAAGGTTGATGGATCTCTTAAGCGATATAGGGAGAGGATAGTAGTGAGAGTTTTCACACAAAAGGAGGGTGTAGCCTATACAGAAACTTTCTCCCCTATCATAAAAATGACTACATTCAGAATTTTACTATCTTTAGCACTCAAGAGGAGATGGCATGTCTACCTGTTGGACGTTAACAACGCTTTACTTCATGGCGATCTTCATGAAGAAGTATACATGAAGGCGCCACAAGGGTTGGATGTTTCTTTTGGACAAGTTTGCAGATTACGGAAGAGTATTTATGGCCTTAAGCAAGCTTCTAGGCAGTGGTATTCAAAGCTCTTTTCTTCTCTACATTCTAGAGATTTCTTACAATCCTCCAATGATTATTCTCTTTTCTTCAAGAAAACAGCCTCTTCCATGACTTTTGTTGTCGTTTATGTGGATGATGTTTTACTAACGGGGATGATGAGTCATAAATGATTGTTCTGAAAAATTTCCTTACTGATGCTTTCAAAATCATGGATCTTGGTTCTTTGAATTTATTCTTGGGTATTGAAATTATTCCTACTTCTCAAGGCCTGCTAATGAGTCAAAGAAAGTTTATTGCAGAAGTGCTCAAAGAATTTGTTGTTAACACTTCACCTTTTCTAGCTAGTCCCGTTGATCTTCGCCTCAAGTTGTCACCTGATGAAGGTGCACCTTTGGATGATCCAGTACAGTTCCGCAAGCTCATTGGAAAGCTGTCTTTCCTTGTTCATACACGACCAGATATTGCATTCTTTGTACAATACCTCAGCCAGTTTAATCAGTTTCCTCGCCATCCTCATTATCAGGCTGCTCTTCGTATTCTTTTTTATCTTCAAGGAACAAAGGATAAGTCACTATTACTCAACAACACTTCTGAGCATCTTCAAGCCTTTTGTGATGCAGACTGGGAGACTTGTCCTCAAACACGACGCTCACTTAGTGGTTTTGTGATTTTCTTTGGTGGAAATTTGGTGTCCTGGAAGTCTAAGAAACATCAGGGTGTCTCCTTGTCCTCTGCTGAAGTCGAATATTGCTCTTTACGTCGTGTATGCTCAGAGTTATCTTGGATGAGTCGAATTCTGGTTGATTTTGGTGTGCAGAATATCACTTCACTTCCCATAAGATGTGACAATCAGGCTGCAGTGTATATTGCTCGCAACCCTGTTTTCCATGAGCGTACCAAGCACATTGAATTAGACTGCCATTTTGTTCGTGAGAATCTCGTTGAGGGTCTGATTTCGTTATCTCATATTCCCACTCGAGAACAATTAGCTGATGTTATGACAAAATCTCTTCCATGTTCCCATATACAGTCTTTATTTTCCAAGATGGTTATGGTTGATCATCCTCATCTTGAGGGGGGTAATGGAATTATTATATAATTTTCCTTTATTGTGTTTTGGCTGTTGTATAAAGCCTGCTTTTGTAACCAACTTTACAGACATATTTTTACACGAATACTTTTCTTTTCTTCCCCAAAAAGCTTTTCTCTCTCACTCTCATGGCTCCTTTGTTATTCATTTTAGCACACAGTAATAAAAACAAGTGAAACCAGCATAGCTATAAAAATTATATGCAGACTATAGCAAAAATCATAACATTAACAAAGAAATTCATGCATGTCATCATATCCAATCTTTAAATTGCATTTTTCCCCAGTTTATTTCAAACTTACATCTTTTTTATTCAACGTTCATGCAAAAAATTTCTAGAGGTTCAAAAGTTGTTAAGTTATGCAGTAGGAAAAAAGTGAAACTAGTTTGTCATGATAAAATAACCATTCCCTACCATCATAAACCCAAGTCACCATATTTATTGCAAACGTAAGAAAATGCAAGTTATTAAGAGCTGTAAATATGTTTTCAATGATGATAGCATAATTTAACAATCAGTATTAGTCTAATACTAAATTAGTAATAATTATTGTTATTATGTATATTATTTTATAGAAACAGCAAGGAAGGCAGATACTGGTATAATCCATATCATACAGCCACCACATTCCTTAATTTTACTTAAAAATGGGGACAAGTTGATAGTATAATCCTTCTACGTTCAAACGATTGTACCTACAGACCTATAAATGATTATTTATGTCCGGGGTTATGTAGTTTAATTGACTATTTACTGACACCTAGTGCTGTACATACTTGTCTGTTAAAAATGTCCCGCCATGCTATGGAAAATTCTTGTCAAGCCAATTATACGCTAATCAAGTCGACATATGTGCGGTTGAAGTCGACATATAGTTTAATCTAAAAACATTTCTTTGTTTCCATTTGTTTGGTGACAGTTTGAAAAACTATATGCTGCATCCAAAACAAGATGAGAATCTGAAAAATCTAAGTTAAAGTTTTTGGAAATGTTAAATGTAAACTAACATGTTGAAGGATTGGAACGAGTAAAAGCAAATAGTCATCATTAAATCATGCATTATATAAGTTAACTGAGCTTAATACTGTTGGAAAAAAGATGAAATAAACATATCATTTCATGTTCTACTACAACGTGGCTTATACGTCCAGTATGATGACTATCGTTGTACAATGGTCTGTTTTTTTCCTATATCACTTCTTTCGCTTGCACCAGGTTTTGCTTCGTTTTTCAGAAACCCCTCCCAGTCTTCTTATCTAACGCAAGGTGGACAATTTTTCAGTCGATCTTCGTCAGTATCGAATTTTTCATAATATTTCATCATCAACTTACTCTTGTATCTCCTAAATGACTTAGTCATTTTCTTAAGGAAAAGGTCTTTTGCATCAGACTCTAGTTTGAATACTGTCTGTGAAAATATCAAAATGGCAAAATATATTCTTCGAGAAAACTACAACCGATATATATCAATTGTAGCTTACCAGCAATTCATCCTAAATGTCATCCTTATATTTTGAGGGTACCTTATCCCAACTTTCATATGAGATCGGCACATGACTTCTTACTAATTTGCCAACTCGACTGCTTATTTTTGCAGCATTTTTTGAAACGGGAGCACCATTTGTGTTTATCTCAACTTTCTCAGGTTGTGTAGCGGATGACTGCGTAAATGAATGAGTTGATGGTTCTGTGTGTTCAACCATTATTTATCTGCAGTCTGCAAGTAAAAGTTTATTCAATCGGCATTGGTGTGGGAAAGACAGCCAAATAGATTAACAGCAGCACTAATATGTAAACTTAGTAAAGAACATATGAAATGTTGACTATGAAAAAGTGAACAGTAAATTAGCAGCTTTAAGTAGGAAAAAAATTAAGAGCAAACCCAATGATTAGTGAACTAGATTGCTGTATAAAAAAAGTTTTGTGGAAATAATAAAAATCAAAATATATATATATAACACATATAATGTATGTTAAACCATGAGATATCTGATAAGTACACTATAAATTAGCAATGAGAAAGCAAGACAATTGATTAGCATTTCATACTTAAAATAATAACAATAGGATTCAAGTTTGTGATAATAGACAAATTTTACATACATCTGGTGCATATGTGAATATTAAAGCAAATAATGTATTAGGTAAAACTATTAAGATGTTAATTGTTAGAAACTATTGAGAATGCTACAAATTTCTAGAATTCTAAAGAAAGTAGTAACTTGCATTTTGTATTATTATTAAATAAGTTACTTGATGAATGTAGAATGTTCTCTCTAGAGAACTCTAATAATAAACAATTGTAATAAGGTGCCTATAAATATGAGTATGGGCACATTGTAAGGTTGTACCAAAAACTTTGAAGTAATAAAGTTCTTCCATTACAAAATCTTTGAAGCCATTTCTCCATCAAACTTTACTTCCACTATTTCAACTATTCAACTATTTTCCACTACAACAACTAACAAGTGGTATCAGAGCTTCATTCGTTCGCATGTTGGACGGAAAAAAAATTGCAACTATTATAAGCTATGGCAAACATTGTTCAATCTCCATCACTTTCTGTCCCTGTTTTTACTGGTGAAAAATATAATTTTTGGAGCATAAAAATGAAGACATATTTTAGCTCTCAAGATCTATGGGATATTGTAGATGAAGGGTTCACTATTCCTGAAGATACTTCAACTCTTAGCCAAGCTCAGAAAAGGGAGCTAAAGGAAAATAAACAAAAAGATTCAAAAGCTTTATGTATTCTATAACAAGCAGTAGCCGACGCTATCTTTCCTAGAATAATGGGAGCTACAAATGCCAAAGAAGCATAAACCACATTACAGGAGGAGTTTCAAGGAAGTGCAAAGGTACGCGCCATTAAACTTCAAACATTAAGGCGTGAGTTTGAATTAATAAAAATGAAAGATTTGGAGACCGTAAAGGATTATTATTCCAAAATAAAAGAAATAGTTAGTCAAATAAGAGCTTATGGGGATAATATTCTTGACAAGAGAATTGTTGAGAAAATTTTAATTTCAATTCCCCGTAAGTATGATCCAATTGTGACTATGATCGAGCAAACTAAAGATCTGTCTACCTTATCGGTGACTGAATTAATGGGCTCCCTTGAAGCATTTGAACAAAGAATGAGCAGACATGATGAAAACTCAGTTGAATATGATTTTCAGTCGAAACTCAAGTTATCATCTCAAAATAAAGGATATGGAGGAAATAAGAATGATGGAGAATATTCTAGTAACAAAGGAAATTTTAGAAATTTCTCAAAGAATAAACAAGATAAATATCCTTCATGTGGAATTTGTAAGATGACAAATCACTTGGAGAAGTTCTGCCGGGATCGTGGAAAGCCGCTATGAAGACCCGTAACTTCCCCGGTAAGGAAAGCCTGGATACTTCGAGAACAACACACAAAAGAACGTGAACAGAAGAACATTTCATTGTTTATTACAACAATTCCATCAGAATACAAGAATATACAGAGTATAAACAAATAATATACATCAGAAAATATCAGAGATTTAAATTACATTTAAATACATCACTGCAGCGGAAAATAATACAAAGAACAACTGAAGGAGATATACGGATACAGAGCTTTCCGGATATCATTCCAGCTGTAAACCAGGATCCTGTGAATATAAATATGCAAAACCAAAACTACTAGCTGCCCGTGTCAAAATAAGGGCACCTAGAGTTTAGGTTAAAACAATAAACTCCAGGTCAGTCATGTGACTGGTGTGAGAACTAAAACAGTTATTTAAAACTTTACTTTAAATCAGATATATCAAGAGACCACGCCGTATAACATGGAACGGGTTTCCTCCCAAGAATACTAGTGCATAAAACAACAGCGCAATGCTAAATAAAGAAAAATAAAGCTATTATAAGACCCAGGTCCCATCACACAATGCAACGCAAGACGGAGGATAGGGTTTTACCTTATAATAGCCAAAGAATGCTTGATATGCTAAATTTCATCTTTTATTATTACTATAAGTGTATAGTGTCAAAACAATTTCAAATCATAAGTATCAATCATAGACGGCATGGGTACCATATATCATGTCACCAATACTAGGCTCTACAATCAAAACCGCAAAGTCACGTATTTGGAAGTTGGATTTCCATCTGTGAACCGAGGCAAGGGATCGTCCTCTACCGAATTCGAGACAATCTAGCCCATGTCTCAGGGAAAGAATGCATCGACCCTTGGATCGTTAGGGCCGGTCCACCGATGTGGATTATTATGCCTGAACACTACGTTTCCTTGCCCTTTGGGGCGTAAATGAGCCAACAAATGACTCCATCGGCTCCACATAGTCACCGATATATCCGAGGCGCCTCGTAACAGCAACAACCACATAAGTCAAACTCGTCAGGGCGTGTAAAACCACTGACGCCACTTCTAGCTAGAAAGAAACGCATGTCCTCCCTGAGGTCCTTCTCCCGTTTCTGGTTCACAACCAGGGTGTGAGGCTCGCAAATCAACGCTACATAAAGCTATGCCACACAGGCCGTGCTTTGATCATCAACCACAAAACTCTGCTTTTCAACAGAAGCCTTGATCATTTGCATCTTAGCATGCCACACAGGCAAACCACTCCTTGCAACCGATATCCATCAATCACACAGAATGATATCCAATGTCAGACACACAGTCCATTTACAAGTCCATTCTGGGTCTGAACGAAACCAGAGGCACCTTGTACCTCGCACATCCATTGATCTCCAAGTACGTCTGTACGATCACCAACTGATTCCCTCCTCTTGGGTGTACGACCCAATAAAGATCATCGGTAATTATCCAAACGACGTGAAGACCTCCGGTCTTCAACCACCGTCTTCATCTTTGACTCATCGTCAAATTAATTATTCAGAATGGGATAAACCCTGCCTTTCTGAATAACTCGCGTATATAATAAACAAGTGTTACACAAACACAACATATGCCTCGTTCCAATTTATCAGTCACTAACCGTAAATTAATAAGAGAACAATTCCCCAAATATTAACCCCGAAGGCCGAAACCAACATCAGATCAATACCCAGGAAACCATTCATCTTAACTAATCTTCAGTTAGTTGCTAAATTTCACATTTTTAGGGATAGGTTCCCATTAATTTTATCAAAGATAAATTCCTCAAATTTATTCTTTAATCTTCTTTTGAATATCAATTCAAATCAAATTATGGTTTATCCAAACTAGCCGGGATTAACGAACCTTACCGAAGTAATCATTTGTTTTAATTTCCCAATCCCAACCTATTCATTCCATGAAGTAAAACTTGTAATACTTCATATCTAACACCACGGTGTTATCGGTAAATTCAATTACCATTTCACGTTCAAATCTAATTAAAGATTTAACTATCGCCTGGAGCAAAACCGGTGATACTCCATTCTCGATCTTTTCAATCTAATTAAAGATTCATTAAAACTCCACATAGTTTTAATCTTTAACTGCGTTAAAGAACCGATGTCATTTAAAACATGGTTCACTATAAACCCAAAATGACATTCCATTAATTATCGGGTTAAAGAACAAGTGTTATTTAAAACACTGTTCACGATAAACCCAAAAATCAATTCAAATTCAATTCCAATTAAATACCATTTAATTGGTACACTTCATTAAATCTAAATAAAAAGATTTAATCTTTTTTCTCAACTGGGTTTAAGAACAGTGTTAATGAAGACACCATTCACGACAAACCCAAATCGCATTTGATATTAAATACAAGGCTCTGAATAGAAAATATATCGGCTTATATTCAATATCAAATTCTACGACCAACAAATATTGTATTGGAAATAACGATATAAATATATCATTCAAATTTCCATAACAATATCTGTATAATCACGAAATCCAACATCGAAATATTCCATAAACAATTTCGATTCAAATCCATTCCAATTCAATTATTGGAAATTCTGGTTATTTTCAAAACCATTTCAAATCCAGTTTATTTATTTAAAAATAAATGGATTTTAATTCTAGTTCAAAACTAGTTCATTTCGATAAAAATCTATTTTTATCTTTTCAAATTTGGAGTTTTTCATCCCAGTTCTTCACAAATCATTTCTTATGATTTTACACAAATTATTATTATTTTTAATAATTTTATCAAGGCCAGTACAGTCGATTTCCATCAACGGCCATCGAACTGCACTTACAACGACCTTTTCCAAATTTGATTTGGACATAATTCCAAATCCAACCGTTAGATTTCAAATCTCTAATATTCGTTAGAAAGCTCTTTTCGATACGAACCCAACGGTTCCGTTTTTAGGAGAATCCGACGGTCGGATCTCCCGTAATATCCATTCGAAGTCAATGGTCGAAATTCGCGAACTGCCGTGGCGCGGCGCGTTCTATTCAGGCCATTATATAATATATATATATATATATATTATATTTCGTCGATTTCCTTTCAAAACGTATTATATAAATCGTTTTAAATTCGTTTTCAAAACGATTTCAACATCATATTCAATTTCAAATCAAAATTGAATATTCCACATCATCGATATACAAATGATAATATTTTCAAAACGTTATATTTTGAAATCACTTTCTTTTCTATATTCATTATAAAAATGAATAAAATCGATATAAATATCGTTCACGTC
The DNA here is from genome assembly GCA_030737875.1 of Allium sativum. NCBI lineage: Eukaryota > Viridiplantae > Streptophyta > Magnoliopsida > Asparagales > Amaryllidaceae > Allium > Allium sativum. The sequence continues at coordinate 386,434,307 of CM060915.1, forward strand.
AAAATGGCGTCAATCTAATCAACACGGCTTTTGTTCAACACATGAATACTTTACAATTCAACACATGAATTTATTTTCAATTCAACACATGAATTTATTTTCTATTCAACACATGAATTTATTTTCTATTCAACACATGAATTTATTTTATTCAACACATGAATTTATTTTCAATTCAACACATGAATTTATTCTATTCAACACATGAATTTATTTTATTCAACACATGAATTTATTTTCAATTCAACACATGAATTTATTCTATTCAACACATGAATTTATTTTATTCAACACATGAATTTATTTTCAATTCAACACATGAATTTATTTTATTCAACACATGAGTTTATTTTTAATTCAACACATGAATTTATTTTCTATTCAGCACATGAATTTATTTTCTATTTAACACATGAATTTATTTTATTCAACACATGAATTTATTTTCAATTCAACACATGAATTTTATTTTTCTATTTTTCCCAATTGGAATGAGGCACAATCAATTACCATATAATGTTAATTATATGGATTCTCTACAACACATGTATATAACGGCAATGATAAATAATCAACCATCATCCAGAGTGCACCACACAACTGCATAAGCATTAAATATAAATAATTAACGCTTACACAGTCTATCAACCCATTGATTGACATACAACTAAACAATCGGGATTAGTGTATGTCAATTATCATCCCAATACCCGTGTGGGGTTTCAAATCAACAAACACATATTTTTATTTGTGCAGTTGGGCGATGTGTAAAATATATCGTCCCAATCAATATCAGTCAAATCAGTGTATATAAACAAATCTCCGATTTGTTTATTACTATTTATTTTATATACACGTTAAAAATTATATTTTTAACTATAAAATATTTTCCAATATAAAATATTTTATTTCACTACACATCACACAATCAAATTTCACAACACAATAATCAACAAACAAGTCATCCATGGTCTGTGGACGACGGGTGTCGGGTGCTGCTAAACACCGTCTGCATCCTAGTATATATTTCAAACTAGAAATAAATTATAGGTGAGGAATTCTCACCGAAAGCTAAACCAAACGCCACGACTCTTCATATGTAGGAAATCTTCGCCGTGCTCGCCTTTTGTTACTTTCGTCGTCCGTATTCACTACATATATAAAAATCACATTTTTATATTGTTGCTATGTATATAAAAATTCTATTTTTATACCGCTACCATATAGATAAAAATTCTATTTTTAACTTCACTAAAAATCATATTTTTATTTCGCTACAAATATAAAAATCATATTTTTATATTTCCTATTATATAAAAATTATATTTTTAATCCGCTACCCTATAGATAAAAATCGAATCTTTATTCCCACTACTACTTATATAAAAATCGTATATTTTTTTATATTTTTCCATCTTATAAAAATATCATCTTTCACTATATAAAAATATCGTTTTTCACTATATAAAAATATCGTTTTTCACTATATAAAAATATCGTTTTTCTAAATCAAAGATATGATCTTTTTCTAAACAAAATACGATCTCTTTCCTAAACAAAATCAATTCTTTTTTGGGAGGGGATTGGCCAGGGGAGCTTACGCACGAGAGAGAGGAAGAAGGAAAGAGGAGCTCGGGGGGGGGGGGGGGGTGCTGTCTCGAACGGCGGAGGAGGGGGGAGAAATCGCCTGGGGCGGCGGCGTGGAATTGGAGGGCTAGGGCTAGGATCGATTTCATTTTTTTTTTCTTTGAAATGTCGGGGAGAGAGAAACAGAAGGGGGTATATAATAATATATTATTTTATTTAATTAATTTCAAAAAGCAACTTTCTATTTCGAACTCGAAACGAAACCCATCGCCTGTCGCCCATAGCTAATTACCCCCATCCCGAACACAAAAGGATATGTATCGTAGGCTGATTCGGTCGTTTTGATCAGTTTCCATCAAAACCAAAACATAAATCTATATATTGATTTTGAACGCACATTTCAATTTACCCGGGCCACATACTGACTCAATAAATTCCAGAAAAATATTTTCTAGCTTCATATTGACGATACGGTTCTAACAAAACTAATTTCGTCAGATTCTGAGCCCGTTTGAAAAATGGCCATTTTCCAGTCAATTAAAATCATCTTAAACTGTCAAAACACGTTTTCCTTTGCCACGCTCACATATTGATTCGAAAAATTACGAATTTTGGAATCTAGCAATAATTTGACATCACGGATCCAACAAAAGTGGTTTCATCGAAAACCGAGGTCGTTTGCAAAATTCCCATTTTTAAGGGCCAAAATTTCATAGCGACTATTCTGAATTTTCAACTGGACATATCTTTTTATCCCCGCTATGAAATTTCAATTTTTCGGATTCGTTGGAAAGATATTCACAAATAGATTCTAATATTTTTGATTTCACTAAAATCCGGTTTATTTTGAACCCTGTACATTCATTTGAACTTTGAAATTGAATTTTCGAACTACCGCGCCATTTTCAATTCCTTTTATAATTATGAAATAAATATTTATATTCTAACGACGATTCGAATAAATATATACGTTCTAATTTTATTCAAAATAAATTTCTTGCCGATATTATTTAAAATAATTCATTTTAAATAATCAAAATTCATCAAAATTGCCAAAATAAATTTTTTAAATTGGCTCAGATTTCCGGGTTATTATAGCCGCAATGTCGACACTGTAAGAAATATGGACATTTGGAGAAGATTCAGCTTAAATAAGCATCAAGCAAATTTTGTCGAAGAGCATCAGAGAGAACAACATCAATATGATCGAGATTAACATCTTTTTTATGCTACCCAAGATTCTAGTGATGAAAATGGAGGAAACCAGTACTTGGATAGCGGTTGTAGTAATCACATGGCTAAAATGGGAGCATCTTCAAGGGTATTGATGATTCTATCAAAGTAAAAGAACGATTGGTGAATGGCACTGTCGTAGAATCAAAAGGCAGAGGAACTATTATGGTGGAAACAAAGAAAGGTACAAAATTTATCAAAGATGTTTTACTAGTTCCAAATCTAAAAGAAAATTTGTTGAGCATTGGCCAGATGATGGAGAAAGGCTACGCACTTCACTTCGAAGGAGACATTTGCAAAATATATGACAACAAAAATAAAAGACCATAGATAGCCCAAGTAAAAATGGAGAAGAGAAATAGAAGTTTTCCAATAAGTTTTAAATATGCTACTAATATAGCCATGAAGGCACAAGTTGATGATTCATGGTTATGGCACCGAAAATTTGGTCACTTCAACATTCAAGCCTTGAAATTGTTATATCAAAAGAATATGATGAGAGATTATCCATGTATAAAAGAAAATAATGAAGTCTGTGAAGGATGTCTTCTTGGAAAGCAACACCGATCATCATTTCCATCACGAAGCACTCAGAGAGCAAAAAACTTGTTGGAGTTAATTCATAGTAACGTTTGTGGACCGATGAGAACACCATCACTACATAACAACCGGTATTTCATCCTTTATATTGATGATTTCTCTAGAATGACATGGGTGTACTTCATCAAAGAAAAATAAGTAGTCTTTGGAATATTCAAGAAGTTTAAGGCTCTTGTCGAAAATCAAAGTGGAAAATGCATAAAAAGGCTTCGTAGTGACCGTGGTAAAGAATACAACTCCCATAAGTTTGATAAATTTTGTGATGATGAAGGCATTGAACGACAACTTACAGTCGCATATACTCCGGAACAAAATGAAGTTTCTGAAAGGAAAAATCGCACATTCATGGAGATGGCCAGATCAATGCTGAAGGAGAAGGGCTTACCCAACACTTTTTGGGCAGAAGCAATTTACATTGCTATCTATATACTCAACTGATGTCCAACTAGAGCAATTGAAGACAAGACTCCTATCGAGGCATAGAGTGGACGAAAGCCAACAGCCAATCATCTAAGAGTTTTTGGATCGATCTGCTACATGCATGTTCCAGATCAAAAGAGACACAAACTAGAAGAGAAGATTGTACGAGGAATTTTTCTGGCATATAACACATAATAAAAAGGCTATAGAATTTATAATCTACAAACAAAGAAGCTGACTATTAGTCAAAATGTTGAAGTTGATGAAAATGCTGCTTGGAATTGGGATGAGCAAAAGGTTGAGAGAGGTAACATTTCTATTCCAGTACATGAATCTCATGAAAATGTGGAAGAAGTAACAGAAGAACCAGGTATGCCTCTCTTTAACCTCCTCAACAACAAACTTCTTCACCAGAGTCCACTCCAAGAAGAGTTAGATCTTTGGTAGATATATATGAAACTTGCAACATGGCTATATTTGAACCCGAAAGCTATGAGATAGTATCTAAGAAAGAAGTATGGTTTAAAGCAATGGAAGAAGAGATAAAAATGATTGAGAAGAATAATACTTGGGAGCTTGTAGATTGTCCTAAAGATAAAAAATCGTTGGAGTGAAATGGGTTTATAAAACAAAGCTAACCCCAGATGGATTAATACAAAGACACAAGGCAAGGCTCGTTGCAAAGGGCTACTCACAGCAATATGGAGTCGACTATAATGAGACATTTGCTCCAGTTGCACGTCTTGACACAATTAGAGTTTTAGTGGCACTTACAGCCCAAAAAGGGTGAATTTTTTTTCAACTAGATGTCAAGTATGCCTTTGTAAATGGAGTATTAGAAGAAGAGATCTATGTGGAGCAACCACAAGGCTTTGTAAGTAAGGGCAATGAAGACAAAGTGCTAAGACTAAGAAAAGCTTTATATGGCCTGAAGCAAGCACCTCAAGCATGGTACAATAGAATTGATCAGTACTTCATAGATCAAGGATTTAGGAGGAGCAAAAGTGAGCCAACATTATACATCAAGACACAAGGTCAGTATGGTACTCTTATTGTCTCTCTATATGTGGATGATCTTATCTACATGGGAAACAATATGAAGATGATAGCTGCATTCAAAGATGACTTGATGAAAACATTTGAAATGACCAATCTTGGCTTGATGAATTATTTCCTTGGCATCGAAGTGAAACAACATAAAGAAGGGATATTTATCTCCCATAAGAAATATACCGAAGAACTATTCAAGAAATTTAGAATGAATGATTGCATACCAGTAGCTACTCCACTCATAACAAATGAGAAGTTGCAAAAGGATGACGGAGCCCCAGAAGCTGATGTATCTCGCTATAGAAGTTTGATTGGAAGTCTTTTATATCTTACTGCTACGCGACCAGATATTATGTACGCTACAAGTCTTTTATCAAGATTCATGCAGAGTCCAAGCCAAATTCATCTTGGAGTTGCTAAAAGAGTTTTAAGATATTTACAAGGAACAAAAGAGTATGGAATATGGTACAAAACCATGACCAACTCAAAGTTGATTGGATACACCGAAAGTGATTGGGTTGGTTCAGTAGATGACATGAAAAGCACATCGGGCTATGCTTTTTCACTTGGATCAAGAATATTCTCGTGGGCATCAAAGAAGCAAGCAACAGTTGCACAATCAACAGCAGAAGCAGAATACGTGGCAGCTGAAGCAACAAGCCAAGCTATATGGTTATGGAGAATACTTGAAGATATGAGTGAACTTCAAGGACAACCTATTACAGTCTACTGTGACAATAAATCAATAATAGCAATGACAAAGAATCCAGTTCATCAATGTTGAACTAAGCATATAGCTATCAAGTATCACTTCATCAGAGATGCTGAAGCGGCAAAAGAAATTCAGCTCAAGTATTGCAGGACAGAAGATCAAGTTGCAGACATCTTCACAAGGGCACTGCCAAGAGCAAGATTTGAGCAACTTCTAACTATGCTTGGAGTATCCAAAACTTGCATCAAGGAGGAGTATTGAGAATGCTACAAATTTATAGAATTCTAAAGAAAGTAGTGACTTCATTTTGTATTATTATTAAATAAGTTACTTGATGAATATAGAATGTTTCTCTTGGCTATTGTAATAAGGTGCCTATAAATATGAGCATGGGCATATTGTAAGGTTGTGCCAAAAACTTCAAAGTAATAAAGTTCTTCCATTACAAAATCTTTGAAGCCATTTCTCCATTAAATTTTACTTCCACTATTTCAACTATTCAACTATTTTCCACTACAACAACTAACATAAACTAACAGTGAATAAATAATGTATTAGGTATTAACATTTCCCCTTTTGATATATGCCGCTGATTAACTTATTGAATGACAATACTCAAGTCAGACAACTCGGACAGCTGCACAAATGTAGATCCTACTAGAAATTAGTTTTTTTTTTTTTTTTTTTGAATTTGTTTGGAGGGAAACTGACTGGAGCCGTAAAACCCCCCTAGTGCACCTAGCCCGTTCCGCGGATACCTACCACATAAGTGGCAGTAGTTTGTTTCAAAAATTGATGTCTATGTTAATAATAAAAATGTTTGTTTCAAACTCATACTTAAAGAGGGTAAAATGTTACACTCTCCATGATATATCCAGAGTAATGCATTGCTTTTAAGAAAGATTACCCATTTAATGATATCATGAACTGATGAACAGAACAGTGTATCTTACATACTTTAACTAAGCATGACTCTACTCATTATCATGATACTTTTACTATATCCAGACTGTATAAGACATGTTCTAGAGAACAACTTTAGTCACAGTCTCTTTAGTCACAATCGGTTCAATATAAAGTATTTAAAGATCTGAGAAAAGAAACGAGAAACCGATCTCCATCTTACTGAATGGAGTTCAAGGCCCCAAATCATGGACGAAGATAGTTGCTAATGACCCACAGGAAGAAGATTGTTCTCTTGATTAGATTGCATCGATCAGGATTAACAACAAAAAGTTTAGTTTTATTAAAGAGACTGTTTGTAACTTGTAAGAGGACCAATGAATGCGAGAGTAATTCGATACCATAAAATCAGAATTGCGAATAACCAAGAAAGTAGTTAGTAGCAAAAGCAAAGATAAAAGTAGCCTCTTAGGAAAAAAAATCAGAAAATAAAGAACGGAAAGAAACTACCATAAAGCTTCAAGCTAAAGGGATATAGACATATAGTGCAAAAAAAAAGTGTTTCAGTATCAGGTATGAATACCAAAAAATCATTATAATTTTATTGAATAATGTTAATAATTGCATGAATGATAGTGGGATGGATTCCCTCGGTAAGCAAGCAGATATTTTTGATCATGTTTAATATAGTGTGATGCTAAGGGTATCCCGATTTACTTTTCCTAGTACCGCAACTAAAAAATACCACAAAGGTTATCATTACACTCTTCTTGACACCTTACATAAAAAATAGAGGCTACCACACCACCGTTACCTTATTTCCATCTTGTCTCTTATTCGTTCTTCTTTCATTCCATTCTGAAACCCTAATTCTTCAATCGATCGATCAAGATAAATTGTTGTCTCAACCCCAGTCAACTCAATCAAGCAAGTTTAGGCTTCGAACGGTAAAAATTTGATTTTTCCCGCGAGAATGATGAAGTAGACAATGATTGTTGTTGATTAGGGTTTTTAGATTAGGGTTGACTACGTGATTGATTCGGCAAATACTGGTTGAGTGAGAGATTAGAATGGAGGGGTAATGTGGTATTAGGAATCATACAAAAATTAATGAGTTTTATTTTTTAATTGTGGTATTAAGAAGAGGATATTGGGGTACTCTTAGCATCGCGCTTAATATATATATTAACCATCAATAATTGTTCTAATTGAAAATAAGGTTAATGAAGGCAACATAAAGAATTCTGTAGAAAATTAACTAATGATTGGAAAACAGTTAACAATAAAAATTGAGGTAGTAGAGGTAGAATTTTAGTTCTATGGGAGTCAAACACCTAGAGTAAAAATAATATCAAAACTGATTTACAGTATATTGTTTGTAATTTTAAAAACGTAGGAGGTGCTAATATCCAAGAACTAGTCAAACCAACCGCTAGGAGGTTGGCTTCTTGCCGTGAGGAATCAATTCTCGTCCGAAGCCAAAAATAGACTCTTGGCTCTGTTAATATTTCAAGCTAACCTTTCTTCTCGCTTCAGCGCTCCCTTTTTCTGCCCTTTCTTTTTACCGATTCTCATGTTAACTCTCGTTATTTAAATTCAATCGGACCTCTTCTTCTCCAGCATCCCACGCTTTTTTTCATCTGCATATTTGTTTTTACTGATTTTCATTTCGATTCTCGTTATTTGAATTCAACCTGACTTGTTTTTGCGACAAAATATTATCAGATCTACAATTTTCTCATTCCCTAATCGTTCTCAACGCAGCGCCTCCCTATTTCTCAATCACCCAGCTGTTTATCGGCACAAATTCTGATCAACTTACAAATTCTAATTCGGAGAATGATATCGGGAAACAAAAAGAGGTGAGTTTGTATTTATCATTTTATTATGTGCATTTTTAGTTTATATTTGTTTAGTTTAATATGCTGCAAGTATGTGCCTATGTGATTTTGAATTTGTGAATTTTTTTTATACATTGATTTCATGAACAAAAAGAGGTACAAAGAATTTCATATTTTTGGAATAAGTTATGCTGTATATTTTGTGTAATATTTTTATCGTCACTTAATTACATGATGAAACTTATGGGCATATCACTTTATAAATATATATGGATGCAAGCTTGCGTATTCACTTTTGCACCTGGTTTTATTGGTATCCTTGCTTTTGAACTAAATTCTTTATTTTTCTATGTATTTTTTTCGTTATCGTTACCTTATGCTGCTATATTTGTGTTCCCAGCATGTGTATGTCAAGATCCGTAAGAGCGAGATTGGAATTAGGCATGTTTTATTTATATGTGTGTACTTCTTAATATTTATGGTGTGTCTATTTGTGTCTTATTTGTACTTTATTAGAAATAATGAAGATTACTACTATTGTTGTTGGTGTTGTTAGCAGTGTTATTTTTTATTAAGTTGTATATGTTAATGGGCATGTATTTCCTTCTAAATAGGGTGCATCTGCACAAGATAGGTTCCAGCCTAGATTGGGGATATTGCTTGCGGTAGCTTCGCAAAATATAGTCTCTATACTTGTTGAAACTGACATCATTACACACTCATTTATGGTACTAATTCTGTTTACTGATACTCTGAAGATGCTTGAATTACATAGTGTTATGTTATCTATATTTAGATAAATAGGAGCTTTTATCAATTGTCAAATTTATGAAAATTAACTTTATTAGTACCTGCAAACAACAAGATTGAGGTTTTGTCACTTGGTTATATGCAGAGTCATATAACGGAGGTGACTTCTATATGCTGGAACCATACTTCTGAATAGCTGGCTTTTGTAAGTCGGGATTCTGCTGAAGATTGGTTAGCTGAAACTAGCGAATGCATTCATGAGGTCAGCACAAACAATTTCCATTCATGTGTTTCTAACCAAAAAATTTCCACTTTCTTGGTTATTGGAGGTTGCCAGGTGAAATTTGCATGTTATTTATTCCTGTCACATGTCCTAAGCCCAGGGGAATGGTTTATATTCCATATCATGTTGGCGTCATATTAGTGCTTTGAATTTTGCTCTTGCCAATGCTACTACAACTGAGCAGCTAGGGATTGTATGTTCTCTTCCCTCCTTGTTTTTGTTTTAAATATGTTGCTTGGGTGGGTTTATGTCAGTTTAAAGGAATGTCATAAAACCATGTTCACTGTTAGGAAGTGCTGAAACAACAATAGAAGCAGTATTTAACAATAACTAAATTAAAGTAGCCATCTTATGCATTTATTATTGAATTAAAATTTATACTCCCACATGACATACAGCTACTATACTTAAGTGTTAACTTGCTCTCAGAACATTTGTTTTGATTGCATGCATGGAAAACTCATAATATAGATAAATTTTTGTTGACATTAAATTTAGAAAACATGTGATTGATAAATATTACGATATTCAATTATACCTAGCATAGCCTAATTAAAAAAGTAGTGAAGTAAAACTAGGATGTAAGAGACATTAAAGAGCAACCAATTCCAATTAAAGAAAACTATTAAAGTGAGTGACATTTCATAAATAGTAAAAAGAAATGCAGCAAAATATTGAAAGAGCACAGCAGAAAACTAGAGCAATAGATATCCATATATACCAATTTTTTTTCTCTCAAAGCGTCAGGATGTATAAAGCATTAAAGGTCAGCAAGCAAAATATGAATCGAGGATCCACAAATTAAGTAATATGGACGTATGGAACATGCGTTGGGAGCATATGACTGCTACAGGGCATCAAAATAACAAATGAGGTACAAAACAAGTCAACAAAAGAAGATTCACAACGATATTTGCATATTTAGGACAAAGACGTGCAAACGTTACTATTCACAAAACAAAGATTTTCACTTAGGTGCAGATTAATGTGCACAATAAGTGACAAAGTAAATACAAATGGCAGGAAGGAATATGTCCATCTTTTCAAGCAGCATGGCACTTTGACAAATTTAATTTAACAAAGGAGCTCTATTCACTTAGAAAAGATCTGCATTTAGGACCAAAATAACGTGTTCCTTTGCAACATACATGTAGTCGATTTTTCAGACTATAGGGCAAATTGAGCCCGGCTCAGGGTTTATTTGTCTGATGATTGTTATTTTATTTTTATTTTTTCCTTGAGTTTTTTGGCTATCTTGGTTTTCGAATTAAACTTTGTTTTTAAATTTAAATACTCAGGCTTTAACTGAAGTTGAAGAGGAAAGGCAAACCTCTAAAGCTAGTGTTAATGGTAACAAAGAAGTCATTGATTTGGAAGATTTTGAAATAGTTGTCGTTACGGAAGTCTATGGAAATAAAGGGGCCAGTAGTCGATTTGTTGTTTGGTCAGAGTGTTGCATTCATTATTTGTAAGCTTCTAGATATTTATTAGTAGTGAAACCATAATTTTTCATAATAAACTTTATGGAATTTGATATGAACTATTTAGTATGTTTAATATTTTCTTTTCATTTGGTGGAATTTTAATTTGAATTGGTTTCATATATGTTGATATTATAAATTTGAATTTGTATAGTTGAATGAAATAATATGTGATGATAGTATAAGATGGGTAGGAATTTCTAATGGTTATAATAGTTGGAATGAAAGAATTTCCCAACGGTTATAATTAATCGTATTAGCTCTTATTCAGTTTACTCAGTTTTCAGAAAAATATGGAACCTAGATTTTGTAACTTGTTCTTCTGTTATAACAGGATTCATTGTACTGTGAAATAAACTTGATTTGCCATGAAAATTTCATTTTTCTCATATTTAGCAGCTTCAATAAGAACGAATGGAAATATTAACAACTAATCACTGATGGAACTAATATGATTAATTATCTTGTTTATTTCTCATTTATTTCTAATTAAACTAATGTAGGTTGATAAATCATTTTGACTTTTGTAGTGTGAATGTTCTCAGCAAGGAATGCTACAATATGAGTGATCAGTTGCTGCAATGGGGAAAGCTGGATCTTGCAAACTTCACCAAGCTTCATTTTACATCGTTGTGCAAGAGAGTTTAACATGTTTTTGAATCTACTAAGTCTTGCATTGTTATTTTATTTCCTATATTTTGTACAAGTGTAAATATATTCTAGTCTGACATAGAAATTATGTGCTTGACAATGTTGATTTCCCTGTTGTAGTAGTAATAAAAAAGTATGCTTTTTGAAGCTCAGAAGATTGATGTATTGTTTTCTTCTTTATATGGAGAAATGGAAGAAATATAGAAATATAACGGTTATGTAATTTGTACTTTTTTAGCTTGGACCTCCAATATTTATCTAATAGAGGTTCTTATACATACCTAAAGTTTGTATTAAATTATTGATTCCCTGGCAATATCAAGAACATGTATATTGGCCTCTATTATTATTTTTCACAACCCAACTCCCATCCCAACTATTTAATTAAATTTTCACAAGTATGATCTATATTTTAGGTTAATATTTTATTGGCTTATCCTTCTATTTTACAAATTCATTACTAATTTATATTTTAAAAAAAAAAACTCAAAATTAAGAGTACATTGATCATTGTTGAAATAATATATATGTATTTGTAAATGATACACATCAATACATTGAAAATATATCCTCGATATCAAGTTGGTTTACATGTACAACCGTCGTTGGAATTGAATTCATAACTTTATAATTACTTTTATTTAAAAAAAAAGGTCAATTAAGGAAAAAATTAACAAATACTTTTTTCTTTATTATAATATGATTTAACGGTCGGTTTTTCCCACCGTTGTATGGTAATACTAGTATTTATAATAGTAATTTTAAAATATAGAAGAACGTTTTTTGGGTTAGACTTAAAAATTTAAATCAATCATACAAAATACCTTGTTTGTATTAAGGGATTTTGATACTCGAATTCTCATAAGAAACACGGTGGCAAAAATATTACATACTCTTGTTGGATAAAATCAATAGATTTCTCATAAGAACCACGTTGCCTACATGCCTCCTTCTCTTCCTCTGATGGCGACTACCACTCACTTCCGACCATCCTTCAAGTTGTCCAATATTTGTGATCTTTCTCTTAGATCTGAAGTGAATAATTGATGAACAATAAACTGTTCTCTCTCTTATTGTGCATAAATTTGGGTATTGGGGTTTCAAAATTGATCTGTTTGTGTCAGATGTTGTGTGTTATGGTAAGGCACGCTTCACCTTCCTCCTCTTCAGTTCGGTAAATTTACATCGATCAATAATTTTTTTATTTTGCGTTTTTATAGTTTATCAAAATCAACCGAAAATCAATTTATCCTGGGTAATTGCGACATTAATTACCTGAATACCCGAAACCATATTATTTTTAGAATAGAACAATTATATTTTCAGATATGTTTATATGGTCACTGGATGTCTGAAGACATGATGTAAAATACATCGATTGTAATACTTAAACTTTGTTCACATATATTTATATGTATATTTAGTTTTCTTCACCGCTTTGTTTAGTAGGCCTTTACAAGATTTTTTGAAAGTATGTGATGAATTATTTCAGGCATTGAATAAATTGGATATAATACTTTCCTGTTGATTTCTGAACACCATAACAAGATTTTAATTTAAATAGTATGCTTAGGTCCGGTATCTACTTTTATAGAAAGAATTTGAACTATTTTATGCAAATTTAGAGTTTCCTCATTTTATATGCATACATTATACCAACATTTATTGATATTTTTGCAAAAAATTGGAGTAAGTTCTATACGTGAGAATAAATTTAATGAGTACAATTTTTTTGAAACTATATGATGGAATTCAAGCATTCAGTAAATTCGATATAATACTCAGACTTCTCCTACTGATTTCCTAACACCATAACAAGGTTTAATTTTAATAGTATGCTTAGGTCCAGTTTTAAATTTTATAAGAAGTATTTTAACTATTTTATACAAATTTAGAGTTTCCTCATTTTATACCCATAAATTATGCCAGCGTTTATGCTGGTATTTTTGTAAAAAAGTAGTGTATCTTCTATATTTGAGAATAATCTTAATAGGTTTTGTTCAAATATATGGTTTATGTTACTCATTTTATGTGCACTCTGTAAAATTGAGAATAATCTTAATAGGTTTTGTTCAAATATAGTATAGATTTTGAGGTATACATGCCAACTAATTTTATATGCTTCACACAAAATGTAACTTCTTAAAAATGAAATTTGAATTTTATTTTCCGTTTTCAAAATAGTTTGAATTTCTTTAAATTAGGGATTTATGCTATAATAATGGTGAGTTTGCATTTTTGGGGTATCTGAGAATATGTTGCAACTTGCTGGCAGTATCTCCTCTAATTTAGCAATTCATTGTCATTTTCTGCTAGGATTTTCTACAATTTAATGATTTTGTTAGCTCTCAGAATTTAATATTGAGATTTACTGATATGAATGAAAAGTTGGTGAAGAATGAATGATAATTCATTGAAGCAGCCATTATGTATTTTGAATATGTCTTATTTGATACTTTTTCATTGAGTAGTGTTTGCAGACATATTCTTCTTTTTTTAACAAAATGAATACGGATTCGGTAGAAGTTAAATGCTTCAGCACTATTTTTTGCTTTTAGGTTAAAGTTTGATTTCTTTTCTTCCTTTTCCCTACAACTTTGTTTCAATACACACTTCAGTAAATATGAATTCGTCAATATTCAAATTTGGTTTTTGTCGTAGATGCTTATAAGAGTTTGGAATTAAAATGCACTGAAATATGAGATGCCATGGAAGTATCTTCAATGAATTTTAACTTAAGATATAGTTGACTGTATTAAGGTTAAAATTAAGTGGCTGACCTTGACTTTCTCTTATTTACCTTTTGCTTTCCTTACCATTAGTTCAGATACTGTACGAAGCTCATGGACTTATGGATTGAAAGAAGATGGACTTAACTTATTATGATATATAAATGATTTAGTTTGTCATTCAGGATTTGTATGATAAAATGAAACCGCGAATTTATTTCTTATGTTTTTTTGGGCCTATATCATTAGTATATGCTGCTTTCAAATATTGCATTTTCCATGCTAAACTAAGTACAAAGCACCTAAAACGTCTTCCAAACACCTATACGCTGTGTATTGTTTGCAATTTAAGCTCTAAAAAATAATCCAATAATTAAATTGTCACGCTTCATGAAATATTCATTACAGTACCTCAATAAGGCAATATCATACCAATTTGGTTTCCATATCAACATACTTTAAGTTTCTAATAGGTTTTTTCTTCTTGCTTCCAATAGACGGTTGAATGAAATGCTCTATTCAAATCTCTTTGCAAACTATACATCTCCAAAAACAAATAAAGATTAATCGATTGTTGCAAGTAAAAAATATATTATTGGTCTTTCCATTTCCTCCCTGGAAGCGGCTGCTTTGCAATTTTGCAAGGTACATCATGTCTAAGGTGGAGGATAATTTCCGATGTTGCTGAAGTTATATACTTGAAATATTAAGCATTTTTCTCTTCCAAATGGGCATGCGACTGAAAAAACAGTGTTCTATTACATTATTTTGTCTTCTTCAAATTTTCCCCTTTTAAACCTATATGAATTCAATTTAGTCCTGCTGGTTGATAGTCACTGTCGAAAAATTCAATGCCATTCTACATGGTTATGCAGTTTTTTAGCTTAGATAAGTTTTGGGATGTTTATTTCATATTCAATGTTGTTCATAACTGAAAATTTTAGTTATTCGTTTGTTCAAGTTATGCTTACACATTTGAGTTTTATATTCTTTTTTCTGAAGCTTTCTTGCGACTACTATTTTAATAAAACACTCTAATTAATGAGCTTGCAGAGATGACCAAAGTTGGTTGCCCCTTACATTTTGACGAAGATGGCATAGATTCTTCCATAGGATTTAAACTCTTTCGCTTTTGAAGAGGATGGTCTGTTCTTGGTTTCCACATTTCCTTGCTCCAATGCTTGATTGATTTATGTGATAGTGCTTCTTTGTGACCAATTGTTTGTGCTACATAGTATTCTTTTGTTAGATTGATATTTCATTGGTAGTTAAGATCTGTGATTATCGGTAGTCTTTGCAAACACAGATTTACTTTATTATTATCATAATTTATCCTAAAGGAGTCATTTGCAACCACCATATAACCAACGTATTAATTGTTTGCAGTTTCGTACAAAAATAGTAAACATTAGCGTTTGCTTATTACATCTACGCTGTTATGTATAATATCTGACTAAAAAAATTCTGTCTTGCAGAGTATTAGAGTTGTACTCAATTATGAAAGATCACAGGACATGTGTTAGTTTCTGTGCAATAATTCCCGCTACTGCAATGAAGTTTAAGGTACATATATTTTGTGTCATTAAAAATCTTGGTTCAAATAAATTCGTTCTACCACCAAATTAGCGATGATTCAGAAATTTAGGTAATAACAACCAGTCCAAAAGGCTATTACTTTCAATTTAACTTAGGTAGTTCCTGCTTTTGGGTTTTCTTTTCAACCTTTTTTAAATAACATCCTAAATGAATTTTTTTACTTCCCATAAAATCTCTCACATCATTCTGATATTTTTATCATGACTGCTCTGCTACGTATCTCATGCTACAAAACCTACAAATTCCACGTGTCTTACTATTTCTATTCTTGTTGTCTGCTTTATGCTTTAGCCATTGTTGTGCACATTGTTTCAGTGGCAAGATTTAAATGGGTTTAAATCCAGTTAACTCTGTTATTATGTTTGATTTCGATTACTTAGGATCATGTTGTAAATTTAGGGACTTCAAAGAACAAACTTCGCAGAGACCCTAGCTTGCACACCATAACAATGCTGGCTAAAATGAACAATCAACATTTACTTTCGAAATAAGAAGACCATGATTGAGCAACAACTGTAGTTATTGAAACAAAGCTCAATCAGAAAAGGTTGTAGAGTTGAAGAATAATAACTTTTAATTGTCATGGTGAGGGCTATATAATCCATAATATTTTTCTATACCAATATTTTTTAAATAATAAAAAAAAGTTCAACGAGCAACATTCCAACTAATAGATTATATTATTCCTGAACCATAGTTCCCAATTATAGTTTTGAATTTGTCATATTTAATTGTCATGGTAAGTTTTTATATAATAATATGATGTTGCCCATATAGTTAGTACATTGAAAATATTAGAGAATAATTGTAAATGCATGTGGCAACTGAACTAGACTAATGTGGACATTTTGACCCATGAACCTACTATCAAGGATATGGTTGTTATGGTAACGGCAAATCTATCATTACCATGCCATTATCGGTCGATCGGTAACCAATTTTGATTGAAATCGGTATACCAGTTAAAACGGTATGGTAACGGTAAATTATCGGTAATATTTTTTCAATAACAACGGTAATGGTAATTTACCAGTCAATTTAAATCATATGCATATCCACTAGATAAGCTTTATTACATGCATTTAGAACCAAATAAATAACTAAATTAAGTCCAATAATAAGGAGAAATAATTACAAGTATACCTATTTTCTTTTTCATTTATGTTTTTCATTAATTAACACTACTATAGTATAATAAAGATGCACTTTGTACAAAAAATATGTCAAGATACAAACTTTTATGAACAAACGGTAATTTACCATTACCAGTATAACGGTTACCAAATTATCAGTATACCAGTATCTGATATACCAGTTGATCGGTAACAGTAAGCAATACTAACTTACCAAATTATCAGTAACGGTAACCATTATCATAACAGCCCTATTCAGGGATGGAGGAATAAGTGTGGGCGGTGAGCTGAAGCTGTAATCAAGGATTGAGTGGCTTGAGCTGATAATGAACAACAGAAAGTATGCTATTGAAACTAAAATTGCGCACTATATAAAAGTGCAAGCTGATGTTATACAAGCCTGAGTTGGTTGAAAAAGCATGGTCTATCAAAATAAAGAGGAGGTCTATGACCCTACTGAAATTGCACATGTGGTGGGGCGGTAGAGGGTAAAAATGAAGATGATGGTTCCAACCATTGAAGTTGCAAAAAACCGAGTGCAACTCTACAATAAAGCTGAAAGTAATTGCTGATTTAAGGGAGTAAACAACAATTTTTAAATATTTAATGAGATGACATTGATTATTTAAATTAGATGTCTGACGTTTGTATATCAGCCACATATTTTATATGTTTTGTGTACAAAGCAATCCGAAATGATGGGATATCAGCTTGAGACTATAATCTCTACAAGATAATTGAAAGCACTATGGGTTTGAAGTTAGGTACTTAGGTGGTCTTTTCAGTTTTAATAAAAGATTTAAATCTGTTATTATTATTTTTAGATAAAATGACTATATTCAAAGGCTTTTGTAAATTTGATTTTAATGTTAATCAATAACTACATTATATGTTCGTAAATGTAAAATATAATCTAACTGTTAAATACATAATAGGGACAAATAAAATTAAATTTATGTATACAGATAGGAAATTGAAGTTCAAGGCAATAGTACGTATTAGCCGCAAATATACATTTACAGGCAAATATATATGTTTACGTGTGTACAAGAAGGCATTCCTGTGTACACGTGGGTCTAGATGCTGTTTACTTTGAAACAATCCATGATGTGTTTGAGTGCCGTGGTTGGAATATTTTCATAATTTAGTTATGTTTGGTTGTTTTAATTTTAGACGATCATATTAATATATTATGCCAGTCATGGTTCTTACTTTCACCCTATACTAATTTTCCATGGTTGTGTCCCTTATATTGAGGTTTGATTTTGAGATTGCTTGCACTAAAAATTTCCAATTATTATTTATTGATATAATAAGTATCTCTTTTTATAGGTAATGCACTGTATTGTTGAACCCTATTTGCTGACGTCAACCTTTTAGAATTTATATTTGTAATTGAATCTATTTACTTTAGTCTCATATATACATTATTCTAATTTTAGCTATTTATTATTTATTTTGAGGATTGTATATGTTCTTTTAGGTTTTTAAGATTTTACCATTCTTTAAAATGCATCTTACATAGCAATTTATGCTGCGTTCGGTTTAGATTTTTTAATTTTGAGTTTTTGCACGTACAAATGTACGAACGACGCACACATATCATGAAAAACGATTGTTTTACAAAACGAAGTTAACACACAAAACCAAAAACAATCTTTTATTATTTTCCATATTTTAAGAAACAATGGAAGGACGATAACAAATTCATCCTTCCACCGTCCCTCCGTCCCCTACATTACTCCCTCTGCCCTTGATCCGTCATCTCCGTTATACTTCAAATCTTCGCAATTTTCATATTTAACGTTGAAAATTTAAAACTTAAAACACAAAATTAACCGAACAATACCTTAGCTTTAAATAATTTGGAATAGTTTTAGTTTAAACATTTAAAAAAAAAATTTGAAATGTCCTAATCTAATTGAAACTATAATGATAATTTTACAAGCAAACCAATGAAGATACATTAATAATTAAAAAATTGCTATAACCTGTGTGCGAAACACGATTTTGCCTTTTTAACTAGAAATGCGTGGATAAGTGTTTGCATGATATCTCTAAGCACCCTACCTCCATACCTAGATAACAAATGATCGACATAAGTGTTTATTGCAAAAGTACAACAGACAACAAATTTGTCATATTATCATAATTTTAATGTACAGAATGTTCCTTGTGCTTTAGCGTTGTGGATTGAAAAGTGTAATTAGAATTTGCAATTCAACTACATGTATCTAGAATTATACTTATCCATACCTCACATGTCATGTATATATATGAATTTCAAAGTGTACATTGATGTGGTAGTTCAAATAAATTATTGCATTTCACGACTAAGAAACTACCTTATTTTGATGATGATTTTTATGGCTTGTGTTATGCTTTGACTGCTCACTTTAAAAGAAAACTATCGTGCAATAAATGCTATCAGTCACTTATTTCAGTTACTCTACTTGAACAAAAATTTATATGTCTCGCCCTTTTTGTTTTTCAGGACGGAGATAATATTGGGATGAATGGAGTAACTTCTTACATATATGTGGAAAGAGTACTTCAGTTATATTACTTGCTGGAAAATGCTAATTGTTTTGAGAGCTAATGAGAATGGAGGGTTTATTTTTAAAGGTGCAGTCGTAGAAAATTGTTTCCAGTGCCAAGAACAAATTATAATGTATAATTTATTTACTGTTAAATAGCAAGTACTATTGTAGTAGTTAATACCTCACCAGTGTCAACGGTAGTGTTTATCTTTATTGTCACTGTTAGCACCTTATCAACCGTCTGAAACGTGATTTTTTTTTTCATTATACTATTAGCATCACCTAATGTGACCAGTTGTTAATGTAGTGGACTCAATTAGAACTTTTGTTTGTATAAAAGTTTTTAACCCTGCTACAAATAGGTGATTGAAAATTGGCTGAGAAAATTTGTAGCGTTTTTTCTTTAATGCTATGTACTCTGCTTACCTACAGAATGGTAACCAATTTCTTCTTCAACAATGAAAATTTGATATTTATAGGAGCAACAACCCACTTTCCCCTTTCTGATACAAAACAGAAACTTACACAACATAAATTTGGTCACATCCGTGTGCGAAGCACGGGTTTGCACTTGTGTATATATATATATATATATATATATATATATATGTGTGTGTGTGTGTGTGTGTGTGTGTGTGTGTGTGTGTTGATCTTTTTTCCTTAATTATTGCATTCTAAAGATACATCAATCTGCAACAATATATTATATATGCTATATAAAAACAATTGAAACATGCATATTAATAATTTATGGATAAAAATAATAAATTACCTATAGCATCACCATGCATAGAATTATATGACCTTATATAACTGTATAAACTTATATAATGATCTCAATTTCAATGCTATTATCATGACAGACTAAATTATGCAACGAGCATGTGCCAAATTACAGGGATGAAATGTGCATATATAATCACTAATGAATCTGGTTTATTTATGCAAATAGAAAAGAATTGAATGGGAAAGTGTGACACTTATGCTAATATATGTCTATGTAATTCAAAATGTTATATAAATGACTTCAGCTCTTATCTATTAGATTGGCAAGATGTGAGTTAGGCTTATAGTGGCATACAAAATGGTAGGCTGGGTTAGACAGAGAAAGGAGATGGAACTGTTATGTGCCAAAATAGAGACCACATTAAGGTGGTCTGATATGAAAGGTATGTGCTATTTAAAAAAGAAAATATTGGATTAAGATATAATTGGTGGATGAAGTCAAGAGACGCATGATGGTTTTATGAAATTGTTACAAAGTGAGAACAAGTATTACTATATGGTGAGTTTTCTTCTTCTTTTTTTACTAATTTATTTATGCAATAATGCCTCAATTTTGGGTACATATCTAAAGTCTAGATTATGATTGGTGTTTGAATCGCAAAAACAATCATATTAGAGTGCATTGGCAACTTTTGCAAGCACAAAATAAACAGTATGGTTCCTATAAATATTTTCGGTAAATTTGATTACAAATTTCCCAGTATGTCATTCAACTTTATTCGCATGAGCTCGAGACCTTCTTTTGGCATATGAATGAATAACCTTGAGTTATAATTTATGCCACCTTCCTTTGAAGCTAGGGCTAAATGCTCCTGGTTTAATAAGGAAGGTTGGACCCGGTGAATCTAATCTTTTTACTACTATGGTATATAAGTCTTTGCAGCAAGGGGCAAAAATTGAATCTTGCATCAGGTTTGGATCATCAAATAAAGTTCAAATTATTATCTATTTTATTAATTTTAAATGTTTGATTCATTGCACGTAACAACATTAACTTAGTGTACTCTCACACTTCTGCTAAAATTTATTATTATATTCATATCAATTGAAGCAATTTCCTCTGCTTCGACAAAGGTTGTTGCCTCATTTTTCCAACTAATGCATTTGCGTAAACTCCAACTTAAGCGATTGACTAAACCACAACTGCAACGATTGACTAAACTGCAACTACAGCAGTTGCCTCAACAACAACCAAAGCTCTTGCCTCACCTGGAAGCCAAGTTCTATTAACTAAGCTTCTGCTGCAACAGCTGCCTTAACAACAACCAAAGCTCTTGCGTCACTTGGAAGCCAGCCTCTACATGTATATGTGCCATTATGTCTGTTGTACTCAGTTTATTTTCAGATTTTTATGTTTTTTTGCCATGTAGCATGATGTTCAGCATCTGTTTAACCCCATTTACCACAATAATATGCACGGAAAGGAAAACGCAATGGGATTGAATTGAAACTTCTGCTCTCATTCTATTTTAGGAAGTTCCTCACTGCTATTCTGTTGCGTACTGGCTCGCTTTATAATGTTGCGATTTCCGAGCACTTACTATTCTTCTTAAGTGAGGTGATAATAACCAAGCTAGCAATTTAACAATTTGCATCCAAAATTCGGATAGGAATTTTTTTTTTATCAGCATTACAATTTTATTTCATCGTTTATATTCTAGCTCTCAGCTGTTTGTAACAAATAGATTATGGCCCTCAGGTGTTTGTAACAAATAGATTACGGTCCCAGCTGTTTGTAACAAATAGATTATGCTTCCCTTATTTGCTTTTGAAATTTTATCACCCTATATTCTGTGTTTAGATGGTGAAGATGTCAATTAATTTACAATTATTTTGTATATCCAAATTAGTTGCTGATTTTTTTTAAGGAAAACATATGCTCTTTTGATCAAATGATTTTTGTTCCAGTAATTGACATAACTGCCAGAACTACTGCATTTTGACACTTTTTTGCAAGAAAGTATGGTTGTTTACATGTCAATCTCAACATTAACTAGATTGTTTTGGAAGTACTAATGGCCGTAACAATTAGAATGGAGATTAAAATTAGAGAATATTTGATATATTTATAACCACAATTAACTAAATACCTTTTTTATAACTATTGAAATAATAATGTCTGTTTTTTAACCAGAACCATTTATAAGTGGCTAAATGGACTTTATATCAGTACAAACTTTGCATGAGAAAACAATATTGATTTTAGCACCAGACCCGTGTGCGAAGCACGAGTTCGCCCTAGTAGTAGTAAATGGTTATGTATAAGTACTCAAGCTATAGACACGCACAAATATGTTCATCTTATTATGTCATAATTTTTAAATTAGGATAAGTTTTGCTCTGATATAAAATGTAGTAGCCCACCATTTTTGACACTTATTGATTAATGCCCGAATCAATACTCAAACACGAAAGTTGAAAACAATGGAGCATTGAATATGATAACAAGAAACCATATCAGTTCTAATATATCTTTTGAAACTCACAACGGAAGGAACAATTATATAATACTCCAGATGATCGTATATTTAGAACCAAATGTTATATATACAAACACACTCATAATGGCCAGTTCATATAATACCAATCATTGGTTCAACTACAGTAAGAAGCTAAAATGTCAAATAATAAAATATGTACTGTACACATAGGTATGCGATAGTACTTTGAAATCATATTTGTATTTTGCTGTTTAAACTAAATCTAGTTCAAAATTATTATAATTAGAAGGAACAGTGATCAATACATTAGCGTAGCTTCTAGAAATGTTTGTTGAATACATGCTAAGTAATGAACAAGCAAAGAAACAAGCATAATATCATCTTTATCAATGCAACCACCACCTTGATCAGGTTCACAAATAGTACAAAATACCCATTGCAAATTAATTCTAAATTCAATAAGACTTGATGTTCAATTGAACAAAATTAAGATACATTTCATATTAACATGTGCATTTGATACGGTCTTCTAGTTTTTTATCGTCTTCAAAAGCTGATTGATATGTAGTAGGAAGAACAATATCATCCACACTTTTAGTCAATCGTCTGGGTGTATGCAAAACCACAAACCATCCGTCATTTTTTATTGCGTACATATACTCCATGCAGTAAAGACTAGCTTCTTGTACGATATATCCTTCTGTAATGCACCCTTCAATATATCTTTTATTGCGTACATATCTTTTATATGTTTTCATCAACCTAGAAAGGTAGTCAATTGTAAATAACCATAGCTATTTAAATCGAACAATAATTAACAAAACTGAAATTAATAAATACGGTTCAAAAGGATACATCCACATATACCTAACAGGGCCGCAAGTCAATGCTTCATTGGCTAAATGAACCATAAGATGAATACTGATATCAAAAAAAAGCTGGTGGAAAATGTTTTTCAAACACACATAACACTTCTACCAAACTAGCCTTTGTTTTTAAAAGATGTTCCATATTGATCACCTTTGAGCACAAAATGTTGAAGAATAGACTCATACGATGTATAGAATTACGCAGATCCTTATGTTGTGGATAAGAATGTTGAAGCAATACTGGAAATAACTGTTGCATTACGACATGGTAATCATTCGACTTCATATTTATAAGTTCAGAAGGATTGATGCTCAGATTGTTTTGGAAGTTAGAAGAGAATTTGCCAGGCACTTTTAGGTTTTTCAAAACGGTGCAAAACAATGTTTTTCCTTCTTTGCTTAATGTGAAAGTTGCATCTGGTATGGTTATTTTATTTGTTTCAGAACCTTCCTTCAGCCATAAATTTTGTTTTATTCCCATGATTTTCAAATCCTTGCGTGCATTTATGCCATCTTTTGACTTCTCTTTATGACTCATAATTGTGCTGATGAGATGCTTAGTAACATTCTTCTCCGTATGCATCATATCAATGTTATGTCGAACCAAATTTGCTTTCCAATATGGAAAATCAAAGAAAATGGGCCTCCTATACCATGCAGGAACATTGGCAAGCTCTTCTTCGTTGGTTTTCTTTTTTCGTTTTCAACCAATCTCTTGTTTGTTTTTACCAACTTTCATTTTGATATTTGCTACCTTTTCTTCTATCTTATAGCCATTCAATGGCCATGGAGGACGACTATATTCTTATTTGTTATTGAAGTTTGTCTTATCATTTCGAAATTTATGCTTGGAAGGAAGAAATCTTCGATATCACATATGTAACCACCCGTGATTTTGGAACCAATTTAAAATTTATTTTTAATTGATTTTATGGATTTTAAGAATTTAAAATGATTTATTTTGAGAATTAACGATTTAAAATTTATTTAAATCGAAGTTAGAACGTATAAATTTAAAATTTAATTCAAACAAACTCGAAATGACGCGGTAGTTTGAAAATCTAGTTTTAAATTTCAAATGAATGTAAAGAATTCAATATAAATCGGATTTTAGTCAAACAAGAAACGTTGCAATATTTTGAACTATAGTTTTCTAATGAATATAAGAAACTGAGATTTCACTTTATAAATTGAAAGTTATGTCCATTTTAAAATTTAGAATAGTCACTCTGGAGTATATATTTTTGTATTATATAAAACCCTTAAAAATAGCCATTTTGCAATCGACCTCCATTTTCGACGAAAGCGCTTTTGCTGGATCCGGAATTTCAAATTATAGTCAGGTTCAAAATTTCATAAGTTTTGGAATTAATATGTGAGCGTAGTGAATTTAAACGTGTTTTCAATTTCAGTTTAAATTTAATAAGCCAGTTAAAAAGGCCATTTTTCAAACGGTCTCCAAATTCGATGAAACTAATTCAGTTAGGACCGTATCGTCAAAACGTAGTTAGATTTCAATTTTCATAATTTTTGGAGTCAGTATGTGACCCCGGTAAATTAAAATGTAAATTGGAATTCAATATTGACCATTATATTAATTTATATTTTAATTTTAATATAAACTGATCAAAACAGTAGAATTGGCTTATGAAACATATCCCATTGTGTTTAGAATGAGGGTATTTGGCTTGGCTTGTCATTCGTTGGAGTTTGTTTGGAGTTCGGACGCAAGAATTTCAACGTTAAGTAATATCTGAAATTAAATATTAATAAATCCTTTATATATTGCCAACCCTTTTAAAACCCTAGTCAGCAACGTTTCCAGGTCAAAGGGTTTTTGTGCCTCCTTTAACGTTTTAATGTCCAGAAATTGTTGATTTTTAATCCCTTTAAATCTTCCAATCCACCAATATCATTCAAATCTTTCAAATCTTTCAAAAGGGAAATTGAAAAGCATTACACGATCTTTAATTTGGTAGGGGAGTGATCGATTTTAATTTGCTGAGGGACTCGGATTTTTAGCTTGAACATGCTGCGTTTGAATGCGGAAGAGGGCTGCGAGTTCGTTGAGGTTGATGGTGAGGGGAGAGGAAGGTCGACTCTTTAATGTGGTGATGGTTGATCGCTGGTCGGTGGCGTGTGGTGAGGGGCGGTGGTGGAAATAAGTTGTGTGGTTGATGGATTTCAACGCCTGTAGTGAAAACGAAGAAGGGAAGATGATTAGGAGAAAATGATTAAGGTTTAATGTAATTAATTATCAAACTAATTATCCTATTTAATTATTTATTGTTTAAAATGTCATAACTCATTCAATACTCGTCGAAATTCGATGATTTCAGTCTCTTTGGAATCGTGGCAGTGAACACTACAACATGGAACTGACCAGAACGGAAATGGAAGCTGTTGAAGTTTTTGATAAAATTAAACGTGTGTTTAATTTTAGTAAAAACAAATCCTTCAAATAAAGACTGACGGAGTGAAAACGAATGTGAGAACTTTCTCACTCAAAATATTTGTACAGTTATTTATTTTATAACTGAAAGTAGTGATTACAGTATTGATTTTTATCAGTTTTAGTTATCACAAATGTTGTACGGTTCCTGTTAGCTCACATTCATTGTTGTTTGAAAACCCATGGATGATTTGATTGACTATGTTATGTTTTTTTAGGATGTTGAAATGTGTAACATATTAAAAATAATGTTAACATTAATGTGGTAGTTGAAATTAAATTATAAATATCCATTTATAATTTAAACATGGAAAATTGGTTAATTAGAAAAATAATTCAAATCAAATTAGAATTACTTAAATTTATTAACCACTGATTAATTTGAATTCATTGTTGTTGGTTGAAACCTCACACGGGTCTGGGGTTGATAATTAATTGACATCTCCCTTATATTTAATTATATGTCAACCGATTGATTGACAGACTATTATCAACGTTATTTAATTATTTAATGTTGATACAGTTGTAAATTGCACTCTGGATGTGAATTAAATGTTTAATAGTTGTTTATCACTATTTTTGAATACATGCGATGTATGGAATCCATATAAATAAAATTATGTGGTAATTGATTGAGTCTGATTCCAATTCAGAAATAACGAATATTTTAAAATAATATTCAATGAAAGATCAAAATATGATTTTGATGTTCGATTTTGGATGGACAAGAAAATATTAATATATGAAGCTGAGTTAAGTAGATATACGCCATTTTTACTCGAACAGAATTTTCTGTCGATTTTATTTATTTTATAATGAATATAAAAAAGAATTGATATCAAAATCTGATATTTTGAAAATATTATCATTTTAATATGATAATGATATGGAATATTTAATTTTGATTTAAAATTGAAAATGAAGTTGAAATCGTTTTAAAATGAATTTATAAATGATTTATAAAATATGTAACATCCCATATTTTTACGGTCCAATAATTTATTTATTTAATTATTTAAATAGTAATTTAGAGATTTAAAAGGTTATGTAATTAAATAATATTGAATATTTAATTAATATGAATAATAGAATAATAAGTTATATTTCCAAAATAGTTGGAAATAGTGGAATTCGCAATATTGTGTGAATTGGATTATTTATAAGATATAATTCAGTTTAAAATTGAATTATAATAACAAATTTATTGTTTGAATGAAATTTGAACGTATAACAATAATATAATTATAATCGAGCTCGAAATGGCGTGGCAGTTCATAATATGGAGTTTTGAACTTCAGTTGTATATACAGAATCCGTTTTAAGTCGGATTTCTAAGAAACAAGAAACGTTCGAATCCGTTGAACGATATTTTTCTAATGGAAGAGAAAAATCGAGATTTCATCGTGTAGATATTGAGTTATGATCAAATTAGATCTTCAGATAGTCGCTATGGAATTCGTTTATAATTTATAACGATTTATTTATATTATAAATGGATTTTTAATATAAATGGAATATCGATTTAACTGAGATTTTGAAATATCGAGTTATAAATCCCGATATGGTTATTTTGGAGCAGTATGATATTATATGTGATAATGTTAATTTATTAATATTTAATTAAATTGTTTTTAAATATATTAATATATTTATTGGTTTATTTAGAGCTTTAAAAATAGCCATTTTGGCAAACGAACTCCATTTTTGATGAAACTAATTTTGTCGGATCTGAAATATTAAATTATTGTTAGATTTTAATTTTTGTGATTTTTGGAGTCAGTATGTGGCCATAATGGATTTGAATGTGAAAAATAGTCAATAATTTGACTTTAAAAATACGTTGTGTGAGCAAACGAGGTCGGAATTCGACGAAACAAGTTTCATTGGGTCTGTAATGCCGAACTGTAGCTGCATGTCCATTTTTATCAAATTTGGATATTGTATGTGATCATAGAATTTTTTAATAATAAATATAAATAGCGTTGGATTAAAAACAAATATAATAATCAATATAAAAATATTTAAATTTTCCTATAAATACCCTTACATCCCTAAACCCTCATTTCTACTTTCTCCCATGGTCAACACTCCAAGCCGCTTCCAAAAAAAATGAAAATGTGAAATGTTGCTTCCTTGTAAAATCAAAAGAAATACAAATCAAATCCTAAAAATTCCAAAACTTGTTTATTGGAGGCCTATGGGTTTACAACTTTATTTTGGTATAGTTTTTAAATGGTGCGATCAATATTTTGGGTTGCTGAGTTTCAGCCGTGATTTAGGGTTGGATATAATGAGAGATTGAGGCTTTAATTCACATGTTTGATCTTGTCAATGGATTGAGGAAGTTAAATAGCAGTTTGTTGCAAAGTTTAACGTGATTCGGTTGTGGAATAGTTCGTGAGCTCGCCAGGGGTGCGTGCATACTACTAACAGACATAAGGGTGAGGAGGCATTCGAGTTTATCATTATGGGTATGGAGTTGAAGAGATTTAGGAGCTGAGTTGTTTGATGTAATTAGTTCATGAATTGGTGGAGCGTAATGTGAGAATGTGGAGGAGTTTACATCGGCAGGGGATGGAAGAAAGCAATGGAGCGTATTATTCTTCATTGGGGAAGAAGGGTTTATGGGTCGGGTTGGTTAAAATGGGCCGAAGGAAAATGAAATGAAAGGGTAAGGCCAAATTGTGATGACCCCAAACCCCCGTTCCACGGTGGCAGGGATAATCTTTGGAATATAACTGTTAGACCGAAATCTGGGCCTAACACCCAAATGCAGATCTCAGATCACAAAATTGCGAAAAAAGTAAATAAAGAGGAGACACACGAGATTTTTATAGTGGTTCGGCTCAAACCAAGCCTACGTCCACTTTATAGTTTCTTAAATCCTAAGAAGCTATTACAATACTGTTTGTTTGCGGTTTATACACAATAGCCTTGTGTTACAATGAAGAAGAGGAGATTAGAGAATGAATTTATACACGAATTCCTCGTGTTAAAGTGATGAGCAATATCCTTGCTTGGTTGTAAAGGAGGCCAAGTGTTGGAGTAGCCAAAAGTACCTTAAAATGGCCATATGAGGGTGTATTTATAGGCGTAGAGGAGCCCTGCAAGGTTCTGAAGCGGTCCGGTTCAGAGGTGCCACGTGGCGGGCACTGAGGTGATCTCGGAAGTAGTGGAGTAGTGGTCTTCAGATCGTGCTAGGATAGGTGGATTTATAGTGGCTCCTTAAGAATAGGTCAGATCCGAAGTGTAGCAGCAGGTCAATAGGGGTCGGATCGGTTCGGGTCCGATCCGAACCGAGGTGGAACCTCCGAACCGAAGGCGTGACGAGCGCTTCTGTGCAGTGTACAAGGCGGGTCGGGTCTGGATGGTCTGATCCGAACCGAAGCGAGCTAAAGTCCAAGTTTGAGAAACTTCGAAACGTGGGTCGGAGCGGGTCCGATCCGATCCAGAGCTTTTCTCATGCCACAATCCAAGTTTCCAGTTCTGCATGCGTTCACGGAAACGGGCGTAACTTTCAAACCGTAAGTCTGTTTTAGCCAAACGAAAGCTCAAACTGAAGCTAATTCAGAGCGCTACGAGAGTTACAGAGCTTAACTTTGTAATCGCTGTTTTCGGGCCCAAAAAAGATCGTCTGATAGGAGTTTCGGGCCTTTCTTTGTTCGTGATGCGATTTCGACCAAATCGTTGCCTGTCTTCTGACGATGCTTCCAATACTCGAGCGTATTGTTAATCAGAGATTCCATGTGTGACTGCTTTGACTAAAAAGCAGGTCAATATTTTGCCCCCCAGAACATATCTTGCTGGTTGTAGGAAGATGTGTTCTGGATAATCCAAGAAATTCAAGGCCACACTGGGCCTGCCAGTTGTAAGTATAAACCATACCTGCGAAGAAAAAGAAAGCAAAAAGGTATGTCAAAACCTAACAAAACTGATTATACTTTCGAGCATAAACCATGCTTAGGCGTTTGTTTGAGCATAAACTACACTCAAGAGACGTTCGAATCATCCTGCCAAAACCTGGCGAGGGACCTAACCTTCCAGGTATAGGCCATACCAGGAAGTTCAAACTGAGCATAAGCCATACTCGAGTTTTATTGAGTTCCTTTGCCCAATCTTGACAAGATCGTTCGTCGTTCCGGAGTATAATCCATACTTAAGCATCCTAGTGAGTACAATCCATACTCATGTCTGGATAGAGCTATACTTGCCAAAACCTGACAAGACAGTCTGTCCCTAGGCATAATCCATGCCTAGGGGTCCGAGATAAGTATAAGCCATGCTTTAATTGAGATTGAGAATCCTGCCACAACCTGACAAGACACTTAAATTCGCCAAACATAATCCATGCTCGGAAAGTCCTTCCTTATTCAATTCAAAGTACAAAACCAAAGCAAATCCTGATTAGTTTGTCATCGAGTGCAGAGCACGCTTTGGAGCTAAATCCTAACCCCGAACGTGTGTACTCCGATTTAGCCAATCGGAAAACCTAAAGAAAGCAAAGAGACATATCTTAAATCTTAAGAAATGCTGAAAATGCAGAGTGATCCAATCCTGATCAGTTGATGATGAGCCCATGGGAGCTCGATCCGGGGTCGTTCCCTCTCCGGGGAGCAAGTGGTGGCAGCGCGGGTGCAGGCGCTGTAGATTGTTTCACATACTCGGGTAGCTCTCCACATCTAACCCGTTCCTCAATCAAGTCTTGCAAGTACCTACAGTCATTTGTGTCATGACCGTCCATGTCATGAAATATGCAGTATTTTCCAGAATCGCGTTCTCTTTGCGATGGCTCCCTCCTGGGAGGCTTTGGATAGGAGATATCACCGTCTGTGTTCACATAGATGTCGGTTAGTGACGAATTGAGCTATGTGTACTTTTCATATCTAGGCCCTCTCCGGGGCTGAGCGTTGCGGTCATTCTTGACAGCAACTTTCCCTTTTCCTTTTCCAGAATTAGACGGTTCTCCGTCTCTGAGCATGTTGACATCGAGAATTTTCTTTTCGGACATTGCGTCTTCTTCACGCAGAAATCTATCTGATTCAAGGTAGAATTCGCTGAGATTCCTTGGTGGGTCTCGGTACAAGGATTTTTTGAATTCCGAGTTGTCCAGAACGCCGGATACTGCCGCCATCAATACCATAGATGGCTCAGGTCGATCAACGGATGTTGCTGCAACGTTGAACCGTTCCAAAAATGAGCGCAGAGTTTCTCTGGGCCTCTGCTTGATTGTAGTTAGTGACATTACATTCTTGGGTCAAGCGATGTGGACCCGAAATTGTTCAATAAAGCGGGCGACCAACATGTTCCAGTTGTTGATCGATTCAGATTTCAGCTGCCGAATCCACATAGCAGCAATATCAGTCAAGAAGAGAGGGAAGCATTTTGCCATGACGTTTTCCGACGCCGATTGAACTTCCATATGACGTTTGTAGCGCATCAGGTGCACGGTGGGATCCGTCCTGCCGTTGTAGGGCTCCAGTCGTGGAAGTTTGAAATCTGGAGGATTGCGGGAATTCCTGATTTCCTGTGTGAATGGATTGTGATTGACATCATCCATGTCATTCTGATAAGTGCGGCCTCTCGAGAGGCGTTCAATGAGATTGGTGAGTTGATCGCCTTCAAAGAGCTATTGCAAGTTGACAAGTTCAGAGCTGGTGCCCACAGCATTGAGTCCAGAAGAGTTCAGAAAAGTATAGGGAGCTTGGAAGGCCATCCGGTTCGGTTCGGAGGTGCCCCCATGCTGTGGGTCGTGGGGGCCGAACCGGTTCGGTTCGTGATGCTTGGTCCGAACCGATGCTTGGTTGTCATTCTGAGTTGCTTCGTGCTGCTGCACTCGTGTGGGTTCCATCCGAACTGGGGAAGAGATTGATCATGCTCGACCTGAGTTTCCCAAATTAAGGGGGTTGCCCCTGAGCTCAAGTGGAGCAGCGGGTCGAATGAAGGCTGATCCGACCAGGTTGGCGCGAGCTGTTGCATCTCGAGCGGCTGCTGAATTTGGGTCTCCTTCGGGTCGGGTCGGGTCCGATCCGATCCGAATCGCTGCTCCTTCTGGTGTTGATTCCATGCCATTTCCAATGAGTTGAGCGTTGTCGGTCGGCCTTCCTTCCATCCGAGTGAAGAATTGGTCGATCATCTCCTATTGTTTGCGAAGGAGATCGTCTTGCCTTGACATTTGAGCTCTCAATTCAGTGAGAACGCCATCCATTTCATTTCTAGTCAGGTATGCTGACGAATTTCCATGAGAGGAAGCCTCCTGGCTCGCCTCGTTCCTTGCGCCTTCAGTGCCAACGTCCTCAGCACGAGAGAAGGTTCCGTCTTTCTTTCGTTTGACCAATGATCCAATAGCCTAATAATCCAAGCAGAAGTTGAAGTTGTCGTGTGCCCCCCTTCTTGGCGTGCCAAAACGTTAGACCGAAATCTGGGCCTAACACCCAAATGCAGATCTCAGATCACAAAAATGCGAAAAAAAGTAAATAAAGAGGAGACACACGAGTTTTTTATAGTGGTTCGGCTCAAACCAAGCCTACGTCCACTTTATAGTTTCTTAAATCCTAAGAAGCTATTACAATACTGTTTGTTTGTGGTTTATACACAATAGCCTTGTGTTACAATGAAGAAGAGGAGATTAGAGAACGAATTTATACACGAATTCCTCGTGTTAAAGTGATGAGCAATATCCTTGCTTGGTTGTAAAGGAGGCCAAGTGTTGGAGTAGCCAAAAGTCCCTTAAAATGGCCATATGAGGGTGTACTTATAGGCGTAGAGGAGCCTTGTAAGGTTCTGAAGCGGTCCGGTTCGGAGGTGCCACGTGGCGGGCACTGAGGTGATCTCGGAAGTAGTGGAGTAGTGGTCTTCAGATCGTGCTAGGACAGGTGGATTTATAGTGGCTCCTTAATAATAGGTCAGATCCGAAGTGTAGCAGCAGGTCAATAGGGGTCGGATCGGTTCGGGTCCGATCCGAACCGAGGTGGAACCTCCGAACCGAAGGCGTGACGAGCGCTTCTATGCAGTGTACAAGGCGGGTCGGGTCTGGATGGTCCGATCCGAACCGAAGCGAGCTAAAGTCCAAGTTTGAGAAACTTCGAAGCGTGGGTCGAAGCGGGTCCGATCCAATCCAGAGCTTTTCTCATGCCACAATCCAAGTTTCCAGTTCTGCATGCGTTCACGGAAACGGGCGTAACTTTCAAACCGTAAGTCCGTTTTAGCCAAACAAAAGCTCAAACTGAAGCTAATTCAGAGGGCTACGAGAGTTACCGAGCTTAGCTTCGTAATTGCTGTTTTCGGGCCCAAAAAAGATCGTCTGATAGGAGTTTCGGGCCTTTCTTTGTTCGTGATGCGATTTCGACCAAATCGTTGCCTGTCTTCTGACGATGCTTCCAATACTCGAGCGTATTGTTGATCAGAGATTCCATGTGTGACTGTTTGACTAAAAAGCAGGTCAATATTTTGCCCCCCAGAACATATCTTGCTGGTTGAAGGAAGATGTGTTCTGGATAATCCAAGAAATCCAAGGGCGTGCAAAACCCTGACACCACTCCTAGCTAGAAAGAAACGCATGTCCTCCCTGCAGTCCCCTCCCGTTTCTGGTTTATACCGGGATGTGAGGCTCGCGAACTAACGCTATATACAAAGCTATGATATATTAAAGTCGTGCTTTGATCATCAACTACAAGGCTCTGCTTTTCAACAAAAGCCTTGATCATTGTATCTCTGCATGCCACGTTGTCAATCTACAACGTCAGACATACATCCATTTACAAGTCCGTTTTGGGTCTGAACGAAACCGGAGGCGCCTTATTCCTCGTCCCATATGTCCAATACAGGAGAGAGGCCCTCGCACATCCGAACAATCAACAAGTACGTCCGGACAACCACCACTGTAATCCCTTAAGGGCAACAACTTCCATCAAAGGCATCAGTAGCCATCCATTCGATGTGAAGATCATCGGTCTTGCACCGCCTTCATATCTTCGATTTGTAATCGTCGACCAATTATTTGAAATGATAATTAACTCGGTCTTTTCAAATAATTCACGTACATTTAGAATTTTAAATCAATTCTTTCCATGGTTAAATTATTTGACATTCATAATCCAGTTCATTAATATAATCTTCATGTCAAACACATTCAACCATCAAATATCCAATAAACTAAGTAAATTTGGTTTATTTCCATTTCAAATCATTTATAATCTTTTATAACGATTTTTTGCTATTTTTATTTATTTAAAAATAGCCCATTTTATTTAAACGACGCTTCAGGCTATAACGCGGCCATGGCGTTGTTTTTCTTCAGATTTGATTTACACATATCTGAAAATCTAACCGTTGTAACTTTACAAATTTTATATCGTTGAAAAGATCTTTTCAAAGTAGACCCAACGGTTCTAGTTTTGGGAAAATCCGACGGTCGGATCTCCCGGTACAATCGTTTAAAGTTACGATTTCAAAACGCGAACTACAGCATCGTTATTCGTTTTATTTTAATTTATACTTATATATATATAAATATGATTCATTCTGGCATTGTTTTTATTCAGATTTGAATTAAACATTTCACACAATCTAACCGCTGGATCTTTACAAATTTGATATCGTTGGAAAGATATTTTCAAAGCGGACCCAACAGTTCCAGTTTTGGGAAAATCCGATGATCGGATCTCCCGGTATAATTGTTTAAAATCACGATTTCAAAACACGAACTGCAGCGTCATTATTCGTTTTATTTTAATTATATATATATAATTCGTTCTTCGATTCCCTAACTATTTTCATTTCATATACGTGGTAAAAATAATATTTTTAGCCAACAAATATTTATTTCAACACATGACTATTTTTAACACTTCATATATATAATAAAAATGTGATTTTTATTGTTAAAACAATTTATTTCAAACATGAATATTTTTAGCGATTCATATATGTAAAAAAAATGTGATTTTTATTGTTAAAACAATTTATTTCAAACATGAATTGTTTTAGTGATTCATATATATAATAAAAATGTGATTTTTATTGTTAAAACAATTTATTTCAAACATGAACAGTTTATCAACACATGAATATATTTCAACACATGAATATTTCAGAAAATTTTGGCAGCATAACGGCAGGGGGTTTAAAACTAGCACCATCCCGAGTACGGCTCCTCGCACTACCTTAGGCCTCACGGCGTTCCCTAAGGGGCTTATCCTAATGATCTATTCATTTCGATCATTTTCATATCATATTGAATTTTTCCACAAACAATTCCAGTTTTGTTTCAACCACAAACAACCATTCGCAATATCATCCAAATTTCACACCAACCACAATCCAAACAATCACAACCAATATATATTGTCCATGTTTTGTGGACGAGGGGAGCATATATATATATACGTATATAAATATATTTCAATTCCATTTCAATTTCATTTCAACTCCATTCAACGCACATATGATTTTTACAACGTATATATAACTTATACATCGCACATATTATTTATACAACGCTTATTCATGAGGTATACAACGCTTATATAACTTATACATTGATTATATAATTTATACATCGCTATTCCATTCAAATTTAGATTTAGAAATCTCACATTGGATTCCACTCCTTCTAAAATTGTAGGAGGCTCCAAAAATTCTCCGGTCTCTTCTAGAATGTAGAGGACGTCGCCACGAGTCCAATGTCTCTTGTTTCACTGGATTTCAGCAATATAGCAAAAAGATATGATTTTTACAGTGAAATCACGATTCATAGCGCTTAAAAGTGCTATAAACAGTTTAAATAATTTCAGCCGTATACCTCTCTGTGAAGGTTTTAAACTAGGTTTAGATTTTTCTTCATATCTGTTGGCCAAGGTAAGGATCGGGTTTCGCCACAGCGTTGAGCTCCGACGCGCGCACCGATCGACGGTGGTCTTGGCCAGTTCGACGCCAAGATGAACAGGCGGCGGCGTAAAGAACGGCGGACTTTCTTAGCTCCAGATCTCGAGACTTGCGCAACGAGGGAGGGCGTGCCAGGTATGGATTTGAAGCTTGCGAGGAGTACTTCAAAATCCCCAACTGGAGCGTTGGTTAATCTGGCTTGGTTTGGCTGAAATTTGGTCGGGAAGGAGGGAACAGTTTTCTGCCTTCGATCGTGATAGTAGCGGGGAGAGAGAAATTATTTTTAGGAATTTTAATCAATGAAGGGAAATTTCCTATTGGCCGATATTCATATTAATTCCAAAATTAGGGTTTCCTTATCCAAACTCCAAATTAAACCCAACGACTGTCACATCTAGCTAATTACCCCCATTCCGGACAGAATGGGATATGTTTCGTTAGCCCGTTCGACTGTTTCAGTCAGTTATTCTTCAAATTAAGATATAAAACATTCAAATATGGGTTTGAACGTACATTTTAATTTGCCGGGGCCACACACTAATTCTAAAAATTACAGAAAAGTTATATCTGGCTTTGTTTTGTCCATACGGTCCCAACAAAACTGATTTCATTGAATTTGGAGATAGTTTGAAAAATGGTCATTTTCTGGTCGATCCAAATTGACTGAAATTAACCAAACATGTCTTCTTTTGCCACGCTCACATATTAATTCCAAAAATTATGGAATTTAAGGTCTAGCAATAATTTTCACATTCCGGATCCAACCAAAGTGGTTTTTTCGAAAACGGAGGTCCTTTGCAAAATGTCCATTTTTAAGGGCCATAAGTATTCCATAGCGACTATTCAGAATGTTCAACTGGCCATAACTTTTGATTCCCGCTATGAAATTTCGATTTTTCAGATTCGTTAGAAAGATATTTTTAAACAGATTTATATAATCTTAGTTTGACTAAAATCTAGTTTATTTTGCATCCTGTACTTTCAATCAAAGTTCTAAATTGAATTTTCAAACTGCCGCGCTATTCTAACTCCTTTTAAAATTAAAATATATATATATTCTAACTTCGATTCAAATAAATATATACGTTATAATTCTATTAAAAAATAATTTCTTGTCATTATTATTTAAAATAATTCATTTTAAATATTCAAAATTCATTAAAATTACCAAAATAAAAATTTTAAATTGGTTCTGGTTTTCCTGGTTGTTACAATCTCCCCCACTTAAAATCTTTTCGTCCTTGAAAAGGAACGGAGCTGAAGGTTGTTCAACTAACCAACTCAACTTTCATTATTTTCATTATGGCTTAAGTTCTTCAACTTTTCAGTTTCTAAAAACATTTCAAATTCTTCAAAAATTTGGCTAACACCCTAAATTTTTGAATTTTTTTGCCATAACCTCCTTTGTACGGGGAGGAGTTTGGAAATTTATTGGGCCGTATTAGGCACCCAATAAATCCTAAAAAGCATACACATATTTATAGTGATATAACTTCGTGTCCACAGGGGAGCGTGTATAGATCATAACTCCAGAGAATAAATTCTCATTCCCCTATAAATAGTTTTTTTGCCTTAATGACTAGAGAGACATGATTATTGTCAACTCCAGACCCGTGTGGGGTTTTTATTAATCTGGCAATTTACCGTTACATTTTATATAGCCCATATCAGTCTTCTGTTCAACCTGAGATATAGTCATCGCCATACAAGCCTCTCGCTTGTATGGTAAATCTTTAACCTCGTCACACAATCTCCAAGTGCTTATGTGATATATGATTGAGTATGTTATCTTCACGCAGTATGCCATGTAGTGTAGTTCAAAATTAATTGTTACTATCCTATGGAGATAGTTATAATCTCGCACAGAACAACCAGCACTCTGAATCCAATAGCATTCACATTAGTTTGTATAATAAATAAAATTGCGCATCCAACTCATTAAGGTTTACCTATTTGTCGGGCACACAAATTAATTCTTTACTCAGCAGCAAATCCATTTACCTGTTCAAACATATATAATGTACATGCATGTATTTCAATCAGTTTTCAATTCAGTTCAATATTTGATTCAATTTGCATAAATTTACCCTTCATTCTCTTATTGATTAGATTAATTATCATTCCAATATTTTGATTTGTCGAATTCATAATCACACAACACAAACATCAATCAATTTGTTGATTAACTTTTCAAAAATTTAATAATTAATTTATATACTCTTTTAAAATCATATTTGCTAAGATCAGACTATATAATTAAAAAAATTACATCCATGAAAAGGAAACAACAGCAAAGTAGAAAATAATAGTAAAGTAGAAAACAAAACGGAAATGAAAAATACTATAAATGTACCTTGCACCCGAGTTAATCAGAGATATCCACTCTGCAATTGGGATAAGCTTGCTTAATGCTCTCCTCAGTTTCCCAAGTACAGTCTCGCGGATCTCCACTACATTGCACTTTGACTAAGTGAACCTTCTTGTTCCTCGGCTCTTTAGTTTCTTTGCCAATAATCTTTATCGGCTCCCTTCTCACTGCCAATTCTAGAGTAATTTCCAAATCTTATTGCGCGGCTTCTTCCACGACCAAGTCTGGATCATGCACATGCTTTCGAAGTTGAGACACGTGAAACACATCATGTACTCCAGGCAACCAATCAGGAAATTGAACCCTATAAGCGAGAGTTCCAATCCGTTCAAGTACAGGAAATGGACCAATAAATCTGGGTGCCAACTTCCCAGATTTTCCAAATCGGATTACTCCTCTCATCGGAGAAACCCTCAAATACACATAGTCACCCACAGAAAAAGCAAAATCTCTTCTTCTCGAATCTGCATAGCTCTTCTGTCGGCTTTGAGCTATTTGTAATCGTTTCTTAATGAAATCGACTTGGTCTGAAGCTTCGCGAATCATATTGGATCCCAATACAAGTCTATTACCATGTTCTACCCAACATGCGGGAGAACTACACGGTCTACCATAAAGTGCTTCGAATGGTGACATTTTCAGGCTCGCTTGGTAGCTGTTGTTGTATGAGAACTCAGCCAAATGCAAGTGGTCTTCCCATGATCCGCCAAAATCAATAATACAAGCCCGCAATAAATTTTCTAGTATGCGGTTCACCCTCTCAGTTTGACCATCTGTTTGAGGATGATAAGCGGTGCTCAGATTCAATTTTGTTCCCAATTCTGCTTGGAATGCTTCCCAGAATTTACTAGCGAAAATCGAGTCTCTATCACTGACTATGCTAATGGGGACTCCATGCAGTTTAACAATTTCTTTGAAATAAATCTGCGCTAGACTCTGAGCTGTTCTATTTGATCTGACCGGTATAAAATGGGCAGTCTTCGTGAAATGATCTACGATCACCCATACACTGTCATCCCCTCTCTTGGTTCTGGGCAAGCCATCTATGAAATCCATAGAAATTTGTTCCCACTTCCAATTTGGAATTTCCAACGGTTGCAGCAATCCGGCAAATTTCTGTTGATCGCTTTTGACTTTCTGGCAGGTAGAACACTTGCTAACATATAAAGAAATGTCTCTTTTCATATACCTCCACCAGAAGGTGCATTTGATATCATTATACATTTTACTCACTCTTGGATGGATACTATGTTTGGATTTGTGACATTCATCCAGTACTTCTCTCCGGAGCTCAGAAATGTTTGGAACACAAATCCAACCTTTTAACCTCAGAATCTCATCGTTGTTAATTTGGAAACTCGAGGGTTCGCCTTTCTGAATTCTCTCTCTAATCTTCTGAATGAAGTGATCATCCTTCTGAAGAGCATATATTTTATCAATCAATGTAGGCGTAATGATAAGATTGGCGATGATCACATCCTTCCTGCTGAGCGCATCAGCCACAACATTGGCTTTCCCCGGAGTATACAAAATATCAAGATCATATGCCGCGAGAAATTCTAGCCAACGCTACTGCCTCAGATCCGGATCTTTCTGGGTGAATAAATACTTCAATGATTGATGATCGGTATATAGTTTGAACTTCTCACCTAATAGATAATGTCTCCAGATTTTCAGAGCAAACACGACGGCTAACAACTCAAGATCGTGAGTAGCATATCTCTTTTCATGCGGCTTCAACTGACGGCTAGCATAAGCGACTACTTGGCCTCTTTGCATTAATACTGCACCAAGGCCTCCAATAGAAGCATCCGTCCAGACTGTCAAATCTCGATTGCCATCAATAATCGTTAATACTGGAGCAGTTGTCAATCTTAATTTCATCTCTTGGAAAGCTGCCTCACATTCTGGGGTCCACTTAAATCTTGCGTGCTTCTTGGTAAGCTGCATCATTGGACGGGATAGCTTCGAAAAAATCTTTAACGAATTTCCGATAATAACTAGCCAATCCCAGAAAACTTCGGACTTCTATGGGAGTACTAGGCTGTTTCCAATCCTAAATAGCTGCAATCTTGCTTGGATCAACAGAAATTCCTTCTTTTGATACAACGTGACCAAGGAACTTCACTTCTTCTTACCAGAATATACATTCGGAAAATTTGGCTTTTAAAACATTCTTTCTGAGAATTTCCAACACTTGTTCCAAATGCTTCACGTGCTCGCTCTATGACTTAGAGAAGGTCAATATGTCATCAATGAAAACCAGTACGAATTTATTCAATACTTCTCTGAATACTCTGTTCATTAGATCGGCAAAATAAGATGGAGCGTTACATAAGCCGAACGACATTACTAACCACTCGTAGAACAAGTCGGGACCTCTGAATGCTGTCAGAGGAACACATTCCTCGGCAATTCGAAGTTGATGGAAACATGTAGCTAGGTCCATTCGTGAAAATACTTGCGCGCCATTCAATCGATCCAACAAATCATCAATTCGTGGCAATGGATATTTTTTCTTTAATGTCTACTTGTTCAAGTCACGATAATCCACACACAGTCTGAGAGTACCATCTGACTTTGGGACAAACACCACTGCTGCTCCCTAATCAGAGAAACTAGGTCTGATCAGACCCTTCCATACAAGCTGTTGAGTTTGATTGTCTAATTCTTCTTTTTCCTTCAAGGTCATTCTTCGAATAGCGTGCACTACTGGCCTTGCATTTGGAATTAAAGCAATTTTGAAATCAATTTCTCTACGCGGAGGTAAGCTAACAACTTCTTCAAACACATCCGCATAATTTTCGACAATAGGTATATTTTCCATGACGACAGGAATATGTTCTATTGGAGTCGGAATATGTTCCATTTGAGAAGGAGAAACATCAAGAGCTGACCAAAAGTCTTTTCTATTTGAATTCGGACCTTCACATGGTATGGTTATATATCCTAGCTTTGTTTTAACTTTAACAACTCTTTCTGCACAGTTAACTTCCGCTTCATATTTGGTTAACCAATCCAATCCTAAAATAAGATCAAATTCGGCAAAATTCATGACAATCGAGATGGTAGGGAACTGATAACAGGAAAAAGAGACAGGCACCCCACAGATCCAACTAAGATCGAGGGAACCCCCAATCGGATTATGGACAGTGATGGGTCCTTTGAGCTTTTTCAGTTTCAAATACAATTTCTTAACCACCTTAGTCGAAATAAAACTTCGTGACGTGCCCGTATCAAACAGTACTTAAATTGGACTATTTTTGACATTAAGCGTGCCTTCTAAAACATCTGGCCTTCCCTGACTGGATGAGGGTGCAGGAACTTCTGCCACTTCATTGACTTGAGCCACTTTGGTCCCTTTTAACACCTGGCAATCTTGCTTTACATGACCAAACTGATGGCAAAGATTTCATTCTCTACTCTCTTGATAATTCTTCCCGAATTTAGATCCATTCTTTCTTTGTTTCTTTAGAGATCTGCAACTTATTGACAAATGTCCTTGCTTATTACAGTTATTGCATATGGAAGTCGTTATTGGTTCTTTCTCAAATTTAACCTTTTTCCTATTGACTCTAGGCTTCTTTCTGACCCCAGACGTCGTACTTTCCTCAGGCTGTGTACTTGTCTTTGGGCTATCAGTTTCAAATTTCCTTTTGTTGCTAGAACTGACTTCCTCTTCATCGTCCAAAAGAACTAATTTATCAAGATCTTCATACTGGTAAGCCATGTATATCATTTCAGAAAAAGGAAGCTTCACATGTGCAGTTACACTACTTTGGTACTTTCTTTGGAGCCCGTTAATAAACCTCAGATTCTTCCTCTTTGGATTTTCAGTTAGCTCCGGGGCAAAACAAGAAAGTTCATTGAATTTCTTATGATATTCCGGAATGGTCATGTCTCCTTGTATCAGATAGTAGAACTCATCGTATAGCCGATCAGTTGCTTCTGGAGGAATAAATCTTTCATTAAAAATTTCTTTAAATCTATCCCAGGTAATATCACCTTCTGGATTATCCTTAATAACAGTTTCCCATCAGATTAAAGCTTCGTCTTTGAGTGCCTAAGATGCCAGTAATCTTTTCTGGTCATCCCTCAGCTTGAAACCTTCAAAAATTCTCTCAGCAAAACGC
Source organism: Allium sativum (assembly GCA_030737875.1). Classification (NCBI taxonomy): domain Eukaryota; kingdom Viridiplantae; phylum Streptophyta; class Magnoliopsida; order Asparagales; family Amaryllidaceae; genus Allium; species Allium sativum. The sequence goes on from CM060915.1 coordinate 386,476,747, forward strand.
ATCAAGGCTTGAGTTTGCACAACTGGCTCATTAGATTGTCGAACCATAGAATTACTTCTTCAGCTTCTACCACTCATTTTTCAATGTCTGCAAATAGCAGACAAAGTGTCAGGCCAACAGAAAAGGTATTTTAAAGCATAGAGACATATACTTGAATGTAAATATGTCTATTGGGGTATATTTTATTCTGCTATACTCATTCAAGGATATTACTAATCCTTTCTGTATTGAGTAATCCGTCTTAGAACACTACTAGTTCTATTTCTGACGAGTTCGTTAATATGTTATATTCCAGAGCTAAGAATAACCAAAGCTCTGATACCACGTGTGATGAACCCAAACCCCCGTTCCACGGTGGCAGGGATAATCTTTGGAATATAACACATAAACAATAACAGCAGAATAGAAATATATCATTACACCAGATAATGTACAACAGAATCCACTGGATAAACATAATCATCAGAGTTACACAGTATAAGAGGATCATACTTAGTACAAAATACAATTTCAGCTTTATATAAAATGCCTTTAGCGGAATTAAATGTAATATACATAACAAAAGCTGAACAACATAATAGAAGTGATAGAATCCATCTTCAGCTCCATAGCTATCCAGAAAGAGCCTGCTAAAACCTGAATACAAGGCTGCCCGTGTAGAAAATAGGGCACCCGAGTTTGCAAGTGAAACAAACTACGAGTCAGTCATGGGACTGGTATGAGAAATCTACTTAACTTATTTTACAATAAGGCCAATCACAGGACCACGCCGCTAACGCGGAACGGGTTTACTCCATTGGATTGTCAGTGCTTAAAACCAGTAAATCATTTAAACATCGCAATGCTTTTTAAAAAAATGAAGCCATTATAAGACTCAGGTCCCATCACACAATGCAACGCAAGCCGGAGGATAGAGTTTTACCTTATAATGGCCAAAATATGCTTGATACGTATAAAACAAAAGCATTTGATATTATTACAAGTGCTTATATGTTTCAAAAACAATTTCAATCATAAGTATCAATCATAGACGACATGGGTACCATATATCATGTCACCATATATTGGTTTACAATCAAAACCGCACAATATCGTATTTGGAAATTGGATTTCCGTCATGAACCAAGGAAAGGGATCGTCCTTACCTCTTCGAGACTCTCTAGCCCGAGCCTCAGGAATAGCCGCAACTGCACCTTGGATCTTCAGGGGCAGTCCACACAGAGTGGATTAAAATGCCTGAACAATACGTCTCCCCGCCCTATGGGGCGTAAACTGGTCATATACCGACCAAACCATCCATCGGCTCCGCAGAGACTGACATAACCGAGGCGCCTCGCTTTCCATCATCCACATAAGTAAAACATCTGGGCATGCAAAACTCTGACACCACTCCTAGCTAGAAAGAAGCGCGTGTCCTCCCTGCAGTCCCCTCCCGTTTCTGGTTCATACCGGGGTGTGAGGCTCGCAAATTAAAGTTATACACAAAGCTATGCTATATTAAAGCCGTGCTTTGATCATCAACCACAAGGCACTGCTTTTCAACAAAATCCTTGATCACTGCATCTCTACATGCCACGTTGTCAATCTACAATGTCAGACACACATCCATTTACAAGTCCGTTCTGGGTCTGAACGAAGCCGGAGGCGCCTTATTCCTCGTCCCATATGTCTAATACAGGAGAGAGGGCCTCGCACATCCGAACAATCAACAAGTACGTCCGGACAACCACCACTGTAACCCCTCCAGGGTAGCAACTCCCATCAAAGGCATCAGTAGCCATCCATTCGATGTGAAAATCATTGGTCTTGCACGGTCTTCATATCTTCGACTTATAATCATCGACCAATTATTTGAAATGAGAATTAACTCGGTCTTTTCAAATAATTCACGTATATTTAGAATCTTAAATCAATTCTTTCCATGGTTAAATTATTTGACATCCACAATCCAGTTCATTAATGTAATCTTCATGTCAAACACATTCAACCATCAAATATCCAATAAACTAAGTAAATTTGGTTTATTTCCATTTCAAATCATTTATAATATTTTATAACGATTTTTCGCTATTTTTATTTATTTAAAAATAGCCCATTTTATTTAAACGACGCTTCAGGCCATAAAGCGGCCATAACGCGGCCATAACGCTATTTTTCTTCAGATTTGATCTACACATATCTGAAAATCTAACCGTTGGATCTTTACAAATTTTATATCGTTGAAAAGATCTTTTCACAGTGGACCCAACGGTTCCAGTTTTGGGAAAATCCGACGGTCGGATCTTCTGGTACAATCGTTTAAAGTTACGATTTCAAAACGCGAACTGCAGCATCGTTATTCGTTTTATTTTAATTTATATATGTAATTCATTCTGGCGCTATTTTTATTCAGATTTGAATTAAACATTTCACACAATCTAATCGTTGGATCTTTACAAATTTGATATCGTTGGAAAGATATTTTCAAAGCGGACCCAAAAGTTCCAATTTTGGGAAAATCCGACGGTCGAATATCCCGGTATAATCGTTTAAAATCACGATTCCAAAACATGGACTACAGCGTCGTTATTCGTTTTATTTTAATTATATATATATAATCCGTTCTTCGATTTCTAAACTATTTTCATTTCATATACATGGTAAAAATAATATTTTAAGCCAACAAATATTTATTTCAACACATGACTATTTTTAACACTTCATATATATAATAAAAATGTGATTTTTATTGTTAAAAACAATTTATTTCAAACATGAATATTTTTAGCTATTCATATATATAATAAAAATATGATTTTTATTGTTAAAACAATTTATTTCAAACATGAATATTTTTATCGATTCATATATATAATAAAAATGTGATTTTTATTGTTAAAACAATTTATTTCAAACACGAACAGTTTATCAACACATGAATATATTTCAACACACGAATATTTCAGAAAATTTCGACAGCATAACGGCAGGGGGTTTAAGATAGGCACCGTCCCGAATACGGCTCCTCGCACTACCTTAGGCCTCACGGCGTTCCCTAAGGGGCTTATCCTTATGATCTAATCATTTCGATCATTTTCATACCATATTGAATTTTTCCACAAACAATTCCAGTTTTGTTTCAACCACAAACAACCATTATCAACCATTCGCAATATCATCCAAATTTCACACCAGCCACAATCCAAACAATCACAACCAATATATATCGTCCATGGTTTGTGGACGAGGGGAGCATATATATTTATATATATATATATATATATATATATAAGTATATAAATATATTTCAATTCCATTTCCATTTCATTTCAACCCCATTCAAGGCACATATGATTTTTACAACATATATATAACTTATGCATCGCACATATAATCTATACAACGCTTATACATGAGGTATACAATGCTTATATAACTTATACATCGATTATATAATTTATACATCGCTATACCATTCAAATTTAGATTTAAAAATCTCACATTGGGTTCCACTCCTTCTAAAATTGTAAGAGGCTCCAAAATTCTCCGGTCTCTTCTAGAATGTAGAGGATGTCGCCACGAGTCCAATGTCTCTTGTTTCACTGGATTTCAACAACATAGCAAAAAGATATGATTTTTACAGTGAAATCACAATTTGTAGCGCTTAAAAGTGCTATAAATAGTTTAAACAATTTAAGCCTTATACATCTCTGTGAAGGTTCTAAACTAGGTTTAGATTTTTCTTCAGATTTGTTGGCCGAGGTAAGGATCGGGTTTCGCCACAGCGTAGAGCTCCGATGCGTGCACCGATCGACAGTGGTCTTGGCCAGTTCGACGCCGAGATGAACGGGAGGCGGCGTGAAGAATGGCGGACTTTCATGGATCGAGATCTCGAGATTCGCGCGACGAGGGAGGGCGTGCCAGGTACGGATTTGAAGCTTGCGAGGAGTACTTCAAAACCCCCAACTAGAGCGTTGGCTAATTTGGCTTGGTTTGGCCAGAATTTGGTCGGCAAGGTGGGAACAGTTTTCTGCCTTCGATCGTGATAGTTACGGGGAGAGAGAAATTATTTTTAGGAATTTTAATTAATGAATGGAATTTTTCTATTGGCCGATATTTATATTAATTCCAAAATTAGTGTTTCCTTATCCGAACTCCAAATTAAACCCAACGACTGTCGCCGCTCGCTAATCACCCCCATTCCGGACACAATGGGATATGTTTCATAAGCACATTCGACTGTTTCAGTCAGTTATTCTTCAAATTAAAATATAAAAGACTCAAATATGCGTTAGAACGTACATTTTAATTTGCCGGGGGCACACACTGATTCTAAAAATTATAGAAAAATTATATCTGGCTTTGTTTTGTCGATACGGTCCCAACAAAACTGATTTCGTCGAATTTGGAGACCGTTTGAAAAATGGCCATTTTCTGGTCGATCCAAATTGACTGAAATTAACCAAACACGTTTTCTTTTGCCACGCTCACATATTAATTCAAAAAATTATGGAATTTGAAACTAGAAATAATTTTGATATTCCGGATCCAACCAAAGTGGTTTCATCAAAAACGGAGGTCGTTTGCAAAATGTCCATTTTTAAGGGCCATAATTATTCCATAGCGACTATTCAAAATATTCAACTGGCCATAACTTTTAATTCCTGCTATGAAATTTCGATTTTTCAGATTCGTTAGAAAGATATTTTTAAACAGATTTAGATATTTTTGGTTTCACTAAAATCAGGTTTATTTTGCATCCTGTACATTTAGTCAAAGTTCTAAGTTGAATATTCAAACTACCGCGCTATTTCTAACTCCTTTTAAAATTAAAATAAATATTTATATTCTAACTACGATTCAAATAAATATATACATTCTAATTCTATCAAAAATAAATTTCTTGTTGTTATTATTTAAAATAATTCATTTTAAATATTCAAAATTCATTAAAATTGCCAAAATAATAATTTTAAATTAGTTCTGATTTTCCAGGTTGTTACACGAATGTAGACAAATACTTAGTTTTAGACTATAATTAATAACGTATAGTTTGTAAATACGATATCTCTCTCATACGTTATCCAAATTCAGCAAAAAAAAGGATTAGTTGGGATCGTATGGCGACAGCTACACAATGGAACAGGTTTGGAGTGGATTGGAGCTCGTTTGAATTTATGGCAAAATAAAATGCCTGAACGGAGGTATTGAACATTTATGGTTATTTAACGATAACCGTCCAATGTGAGTAAATCTCACTAACTCTGCACAGTCTATATTTTAATAATGTACTTTTAGAATTTATAAATGATGGTTGATTGCTGTGTGTTGATTGTCTGGATGAAGTGCTAATAACTGGTTGAAAATATAGAAATAATTATGTGTGTGTGTATATATATATCGTTAATTAAATATTGATTCTATTTATCAGAATATTTCATATTGAAATGAATGATGTTAATTATATTGTTTAACATCTGTGGATGCAGGGAAACTGGTTGGAGGGATCCAACTGGATTTCTCAACATTTATAATACTGTTTTTTTTTTCATATATTGTGATATATAATCTGTGATTGATTATGATGATAATGGTCTTTTAAATTGGTACTTTAAATACCAAAAGTGATACTGGAATGCATAGTGGGAATTTTCAAAGTATATATTGAAATAAAAATATTTATATAAAATTAAATAGAATTATATAAAGGGAATATTTGGAAAATAAATAAAATTATATAAAGGGAATATTTGGAAAATAAATAGAATTATATAAAGGGAATATTTGGAAAATAAATAGAATTATATAAAGGGAATATTTGGAAAACAAATAGAATAAAAAGGAAATTGGCAGGATATAAAAGAATTATGAGAAGATTATTTAAAGAGTATATTAAATAGAAATCTGGTTTTAACAGATAAAATTGAGAAGAATAATAGTGATTTAGAGGATTTAATGGTCGTTGAATTAAATAATAGTGAATATTTAATTAAAATAATAATTAAATAATATATTTAATTCTGAAATAATCAGAATTGGCTGAAATGGCGATATGGTGTGAATTGGGCAATTCAAAATATATATAATTCAGTTGAGAGTTGAATTATATCAACGAATATATTTAATTAACGATGGTCGAGCGTATAATTTATATTATAATTATAATCGAGCTCGAAATGGCGCGGTAGTTCGCGATTTGGCAATTCGAACTTTAAACGAATATACAGAAGCCGTTTTAAATCGGATTTCTGTGAAACAAGAAACGTATGGAGCTGGTGAAGTATATTTTTCTGATGAAAGAGAAAAATCGGGATTTCGTCGTATAGATTTTGATTTATGTCCAAATCAAATTTTAGAAAAGTCGCTGTGGAATTCCTTTATAATTTATAACGATATATAAAAGGAATTTCATTATAAATCGAATATCGATTTATCGGGATTTGAAATATCGAGTTAGAAATTCATATAGGAATATTCTGAAGCTATATGGTATTCCACTGTGAATATATACGATAATATTTAATTACAAATATTTAATTTAATTATATTTAAATATATTTATATATTTAAATAGGTTATTTAGAGCTTTAAAAATAACCAGTTTTGCAAACGACCTCAGAATTCGACGAAAATAATTTTGTTGGATCCACAATATTAAATTATTGTTAGATTCCAAGTTCGTGATTTTTAAAGTCACTGTGTGGCCGTACAGATTTTTAGAGTGAAAAACAGTCAGTATTTTAACAGTTAAAAATACGCAGTGTGAGCAAACGGAGTCGGAATTCGACGAAACCAGTTTCGTTGGGACCGTAATGTCGAACTCTACCAGTATGTCCAGTTTCGTGATTTTTAGTTATCGTGTGTAAGCACACCGATTTTTAGAAGGTAAATACAAGTGATCTAAAAATAAATAAATAAAAATTGAATGGATGAGGTAGTTACAACAAGCCACCTTTTATCCTATAAATACACATCTCTTAACCTAATCCTAAGCAATTCATTTCTGGTCAATAGAAATTCTCCGCCGCATCTGTTCTTCATCCTTTCAACAAAAACGCAAATAGAAAAATCCAAAACAATTTGAAGAAAAATCTGAAAAGGGCGAAACAAGTATATTTGAAATCCCACCACCAATCTCTTCATTTTGGTGTAGTTGTCTGGACATTCGACCATGTTCTTCGCGATTTCCATGAACATCAGCGAACCTAGGGTTCCACCTTTTGCAAAATCGAAGCATCAAATCCGAATTTGAGTGTTAGTTTTGGATTTGTGAGGTGATTGCGAGCTTGTAGGGTGATTTTGGGGGATTCCAGTGATGTTTGTTGTCATAGCTGCTGCTGCAGTCGAGATCGACGGAAATCGAAGGGGGGTGTCGGGTGGGAAGCGGTGGTGTTGGGAAGGATGCTCGCGAGTGGACGTGAACGTCGGAGTTGTCGGTTTGGAAAATCATGGATGAATGGTTGGAGCAGGAAGGCCGACAATGGCCATTGAAAGTGGAGGAGCGGGATTTCTGGCTTCAGTGAAGAAGAACACTATTCATTTCGGGCCTGGGGAGAAGATGGGCTGATATACATGTGTGGTGAGGCCCGTTTCTATTTTAAATGGGATATTTAAGTAAAATTTTAAATCGAGTAATGTATTAACTTGGAAATCTCATAACATATGCATACGGTGTCGAAATTTAGCAAAACTGGATCCGTTGGGATCATATGGATGAACACTACCCAATGGAACTGACGAGGAGCGAATCGAAGCTCGTTACAATTTATCGCAAAATAAATTGGTCTCTGAGTCAAAGACAGTTAATCGTTTTTAACGATAACAGTCCAATGTGAGTGAAACTCACCAACTCTGAACAGTTCTATTTTTATAACGTATATTTAGAACTGATAAATGATGACTGATTGTTGTGTGTTAACTGTTTGGTTGAATTGTTTGCGTATTGATTGAAATCATAGATAACGATATATATATAAATCGTTAATTGAATATTGATTCTGTTTATCAGAATAATTTTATATTCGTGTTGTTTAACATCTGTGATGCAGGGAAACAGGTTGGAGGGGTCCAACTGGACTCCTCAATATTTATAATACTGTTCTGATCATGTATTGTAATATATAATGTGATATATAATCTGTTATGGATTATGTGTGTTAGAATGATGTTGATCATTGTTATTCGATATTTTTAATATCATAAGAAACCCTGGAATGTAAAAAGAAATATTTCAATGTATATCGAAATAAAGGAATTTTATAAAATCAACTGATTTTATAAAAGGAAACATTTTGAAAATAAAGTATTTGTAAAATCATAGGATTTTATAAAGGGAAATATTTATTTAGAAAGGAAATAAATAGAATTTAAAGGAAATAGAATAAAGGAATATTTATTTAGAAAATAAATAGAATAAAGGGATATTTATTTAGAAAGTAAATAGAATTATAAAAGGAATATTTATTGGGAAAATAAACAGGATTTATAAAAAAAGGAAGTTGACGAGATATAAAAGAGTTAATCGAATTTAGTTATTCGAAGTCGAGTTAATCAAATATGGTTAGTCGACTAGAGTTAGTCAAACATAGTTATTCCGGATAAGTTGCCATTTTGCACGACTGCTAGCATAATTCCCAAGGCTGCAGATAGCCTACGGCGGTAGGATGTTTCCTGAGGGAATCAGGCGTAACCATTTTGATCGCTGCGATCTAGAGTTAAGCGAATGGAGTTAAACCGAATATTAGTTATTCGAATAAGAGTTAAGTAACTAGAGTAAATCGAATATTAGTTAATCGAAATAGAGTTAAACAAGATTAGAAACTGACTAGAGATTAGTTAAGTTGAATAGTTTTCTGAGTATCGATCTGATGTTGGTTTCGACCTTCGGGGTTTATACTTAGAGAATTGTTCTCCTACTAGTTTATGGTTATGGACTAATAGTTGTGGAATGGTAGTGATGTGTAAATAAGCTATGGAAATGTTTCCAGTGTTAATAACGTATGTTTTCTAAACATAGAAAATAAGGCAATATGAATATATATATATGTTAAATGATGATTGATCGATATAATTTCCATCTAGAAATAATATCGTTGTTTGCACACGTATTTTTCTTTGATAGTTAAATTATAGACTATCAAAGTTTTCGACCATTTTAACGTTGTTAATATGGGGAGACCGGTTGGATTATTATCCAAAGAACCACTTTGTATTGGCATAAGCGTTGTGAATCATATATGCCAAAGATAATTGAAGACGGAGTAAAGTGCAAGGGCTATTGTATAAGTCTTAGATAACAGTGCCTAAGATGGATGTACTGAATAGTGCCTTCGGTTTGTCCAGTCCCAGGACAACTTGTATGGACGAAGGTCTGACAGAGTATATCTAATAAATCGCGTAAGTTGATCTCTTCAAACGTATTCACGTTTGGTGGCGGAGGAATTCGTTTCTCTTAGCTGTATACCCGTGGTATTTTTGGGGAAATCAATTTGTAATTTGGCGGGTATGACGATGTGACATTCAAAGCGAATGAAGATGTGGCATGTAAAAGATAAGCGTAGCTTCTAGCCTCACATCCGGTAAATGACAGAAATCGGGCAGGCAGCATGGTTATGTAGGTCGCACCTATTAGGGTGTATAATCACCTGATCTAGAGTTTCAATTACTTCTAAAAATCTATTGTTGATGTTGTCCCATTCGGGAAACGGTTGTTGATCCCAACCGTTGGTGATATACATTCGATACACTCAAGCTAAATGAGTGGTCGGTCATGTGTGGCCGGGTTGTAAGATGTTCTTGTTGAACCCAGTGTATTCCTCTCTAGAGGTACACTAGCGAAAGGTGGTTCCATACCTTGTCATAGTTGGAAATCCATTACCCAATACGTGCTTGTGGTTTTGATTGTATACTATATATGTAGAACGTGAGATGGAAGCGTTTCTGCTAGATGATTATTATATTGTGGTTGATAGACATTATTATAATATCAATGAGTTTTGATATAAAGATTTTGGATTCTCATAAGGGAAAAACTCGTTCCGTTATACGGCGTGGTCTTATGAGATATCGTTTACTTGTTCAAACTGTTTTAAACTGTTTTACTCATACCAGTCCCATGACTGACCCAGAGTTTATTTTGTTTTGTTTCCCTAAACTCTTGGGTGCCCAATTTTGTATGGACTGTCAAGTAGTCGGGATTTACAGATATACTGGAAGAGTTGGAGCAGGAGGCTTCAGGATTATATAGCTATAGTTATTTCCGCTGTGTTGTAAGTGTTGTACTCTGATAATGTTACTATATAAATATACTGTTTGTATTTCAAAAGTTATGTTATATTTTATTCGTTCCGCTGTAAGATTCGTGTTACTCTGATGATGATGCTCTTCTTCTTCTTCTTTTCTATAAGTTTCTATCTTATCTTTCCTCACCCTCTATATTCTTTCTAATAGTTTTCTGGATTTCAGTGCAAATTGGGTTGGACTTGCGTTATTTGGTTAGCTCAAATTAAACCGGAATTTCGGGTCACTACAGTTGGATTAAAAACAAATATAATAATCAATATAAAAATATTTAAATTTTTCTATAAATACCCTTACATCCCTAAACCCTCATTTCTACTTTCTCCCGTGGTCAACACTCCAAGTCGCCTCCAAAAAAATGAAAAAGTGAATTGTTACTTCTTTGTAAAATCAAAAGAAATACTAATCAAATTCTAAAAATTCCAAAACTTGTTTATTGGAGGCCAATGGGTTTACAGCTTAATTTTGGTATAGTTTTTACGTGGTGCGATCAATATTTTGGGTTGTTGAGTTTCAACCGTGGTTTAGGGTTGGATATAATGAGTGATTGAGGCTTTAATTCACATGTTTGATCTTGTCAATGGATTGAGGAAGTCAAATAGCAGTTTGTTGTAAAGTTTAAGGTGATTCGGTTATGGAAAAGTTCGTGAGCTCGCCAGGGGTGCATACGTACTGCTAACAGACGCAAGGTTGAGGAGGCATTCGAGTTTATCATTATAGGTATGGAGTTGAAGAGATTTAGGAGCTGAGTCGTTTGATGGAATTAGTTCATGAATTGGTGGGGTGTAATGTGAGAATATGGAGGAGTTTACATCGGCAAGGGATGGAAGAAAACAATGGAGCGTATTATTCTTCATTGGGGAAGAAGGGTTTGTGGCCGTGTTGGTTAAAATGGGCCGAAGGAAAATGAAATGAAAGGGTAAGGCCAAATGTAGATAAATAATTTTAGTTTTAGACTATAATTAATGACGTATAGTTTGTAAATACGATATCTATCTCATACGTTATCCAAATTCAGCAAAAAATAGGATTCGTTGGGATCGTGTGGACGACGGCTACACAATGGAACTGGTTTGGAGTGGATTGGAGCTCGTTTGCATTTATGGCAAAATAAAATGCCTGAACGGAGGTGTTGAACATTTATTGTTATTCAACAATAACCGTCTAATGTGAGTAAATCTTACTAACTCTGCACAATCTATATTTTTATAATGTATTTTTAGAATTTATAAATGATGGTTGATTGTTGTGTGTTGATTGTCTGGATGAACTGCTAATAACTGGTTGAAAATATAGAAATAATTATGTGTGTGTGTATATATATATATCGTTAATTAAATATTGATTCTATTTATTAGAATATTTCATATTGAAATGAAATGATGTTAATTATATTGTTTAACATCTGTGGATGCAGGGAAACTGGTTGGAGGGATCCAACTGGATTTCTCAACATTTATAATACTGTTTTTTTTTCATATATTGTGATATATGATGTGATATATAATCTGTGATTGATTATGATGACAATGGTCTTTTAAATTGGTACTTTAAATACCAAAAGTGATACTGGAATGCATAATGGGAATTTTCAAAGTATATATTGAAATAAAAATATTTATATAAAATTAAATAGAATTATATAAAGGGAATATTTGGAAAATAAATAAAATTATATAAAGGGAATATTTGGAAAATAAATAGAATTATATAAAGGGAATATTTGGAAAATAAATAGAATTATATAAAGGGAATATTTGGAAAACAAATAGAATAAAAAGGAAATTGGCAGGATATAAAAGAATTATGAGAAGATTATTTAAAGAGTATATTAAATAGAAATCTGGTTTTAACAGATAAAATTGAGAAGAATAATTTATAAACGATGTTTATAAATTAGGAAAAATATTTATCATTGGATAAATAAAAATAAAAATTCTGAATTTATATAGAGAACTAGAAATCGGTTTTAAAACCGATATTTTTAATAGAATTTGAACATAGCATTTGTAAAGGGGATTATAAATGAGATTTAAGTGTTAGAAGTAAAAGGGGATTTCGTATGAATACTTCTATAAAAGTATAAATAGAATTTGGAAATGGGATATTATTTTTAAATACGAAATCAAACTGAATTGATATATAAAAGAAATATTATTCACACTCGATATGAATAATTGATAAAAACGGTTATTTTATAAATTAAAACATTTATAAAGAAAATTGGGTTGTCTAGGAATTCAAATGGGATTTTGAATGATATAAGAAATAGGTTAAAAGTTAAATAGTGTATTCTATTTAGGGGAAAATTGATTAGTTGTGGATTTATAAAAACGACTCGATAAAAAGAAATTGAACTTGTAATAATATATATAAATTGAAATCAAGTTTTGATTTGATTAAATAAATTCCAGATTTTTGTAAAGGAATAATATTCACGTTTTAAATTGAATAATGGTTTTTAAAGCAAACGTTTTGCAGAATTAAAATAGTTATAAAAGAAATTGGTAAATTGTTGGGAAGTACTAAATTCAAAAATGAATTTAGAAATTGAGTTGACCTAAGATGGTAAAATATTATGGAGTTTGTAACGTAAATCAAATATAGTTATTCGAAAGAAATTTATCGAATAGAGATTATTCGAAAGAGTGTTATACGTTGAAATTTGATTATATCAAATGTAGGAAAGTACTATTCACTTTCCAGTTTTTAAATCAAGATTTATTTATTTAATAAATTAATTAACATTTATTCAAATTAATCAATAAAAGTTATATTTTTAAGTTAGATATTTCGAAAGTAGGGATTATAACGTTATCGTTATAACCAATGTTTTTCATAAAAGAATTGGATTTGTGATCTGAATCTGAGAGTTGCATAAGCAATGATGTGATAAGAAGACAAAAATGGAGTTAAGGAAATTGGAAACTGATTGGAGATTAGTTATGTTGAACAGCTTTCTGGGTATCGATCTAATGTTGGTTTCGGCCTTCGGGGTTTATACTTTGGAAGTTGTTCTCTTACTAGTTTACAGTTAGAGACTGATAGATGTTGGAGGATAGTGATGCGTGAATCTGAAATAGAAACGTTTTCCAAAGTTAATAGCGTATATTTTCTAAATTTAGAAAATAAGGATTTACAAATATATGGAAACAGGAAATGAATAAATTAATTTAAAGGGAAAAATGTTGATTGATCGATAAAATTTCCATTTGGAAATGAGATCGTTGTGTGCATTGATGTTTCCTTTGATAGTTAAATAACCGACTACCAAAGTTTTGACCATTTTTCTGTCGTCAATACGGAGAGACGGGGTCAGATTTACTATCTAAAAACCCACTCTGTATGGGCATTAGCGTTGCGAACCAATTATGATGAAGATAATTAAAGATGGAGTTTATGCAAGGTTCGTTCTAGCAAATCCTAGGTAAAAATTGCCTGAAATGGGTTTACTGAAAAGTGCCTTCGGTTTGTCCAATCCGAGGACAACCTGTATGGAAGAATGTCTGATAGAATATATTTAATAGATCACGTAAATTAATCTCTTCAAACGTATTTACGTTTGGTAGCGGAGGAATTCGTTTCTCTTAGCTGTATACCCGTGGTATTTTAGAGGAATCAATTTGTGATTTGGAGGGTGTGACAATGTGATATTCAAAGTGAATAAATGTGTGATCTGTTAGAGATAAGCATGGCCTCAAACCTCACAACCAGGAAATGGTAGAAAATCGGGTAGGTCGCGTGGCTAAGTCCCAATTAGGGTGTATTGTCACCTGAGCTAGAGAAATTCCATTTACTTCTATAATCTATTTCGATGCTGTCCCTTTCGGGAAACGGTTGCTGATCCAAACCGTTGGTGATAATACATTCAGTACACTCAAGTGAAATGAGTGACCAGTCATGTTTAGCCTAGGTTGCAAGATGTTCTTGTTGAACCCAATGTATTCCTCTCTAGAGATACACTGTCGGAAGGTAGTCCCATACCTTGCCAGTTGGAATCCATTACCTAATAAGCACCCGCGGATTTTAATTATATATTATGTATGTGGAACGTGAGATGAAAGCGTTCTGCTAGATGATTATATAGTTGTGGTTGATAGACACTATTATAATATCAAAAGAGTTTTGATATAAAGATTATCGTTTCTTTCAAAAGGATTTTGAATGTTAAATCAAATGTTTTGGATTCTCATAAGGGAAAAACCCGTTCCATGTTATATGGCGTGGTCTTATGAGATATCGTTCATTTTCTCAAACTGTTTTAAATTGTTTACTCATACCAATCCCATGACTGACCCGGAGTTTATTTTGATTTGTTTTCTCTAAACTCTTGGGTGGCCAAATTTGTATGGGCATTCAAGTAGTCAGGATTTACAGATACACTGGAAGGAGCTTGGAGCAGAGGCTTCAACAGCATTTTATAGCTATTGTTTATTTCCGATGTGATGTAAGTGTTGTACTTAATATACAAATGCAGATTTGTGTTTCAAAGTTATGTCGTATACTATATTTTATTCGTTCCACTGTGAGATTCGTGTTACTTTGATTTAGTTGTTATGTTCTTCTTTCTCTTCTATTCTAATTTTCTATCTCATCTATTTCTCACCCTATAACTTCTTTTTACTAATGATCTGGAATGTTCAATGCCTGAATAATTGACATGGATTTTATGTTGATTTTCTAGGTCAAAAATCCCAGTTTGTTACAAAATACGTTTTAAATGGAAATCGGCGATATATATATTATATACATTTAATGGCTTGAATAGAATGCGTCGCGCAGCGACCGTTCGTGAATTTCAACCATTAACTTCAAATTGATGTAACGAGAGATTTGATCGTCGGATTCTCCTAAACTCGGAACCGTTGGGTTCGTATTGAAAAGATCTTTCCAATAAATATAAGAGGTTTAAATTTGAATAGTTAGATTTTAAAATATGTCCAAATCAATTTTGGAAAAGGTCGCTATGGATGCAGTTCGGTGGCCGTTATTGGAAACCGACTATAAGGGCCTTAATAAAATTATTAAAAATATGGAAAATTATGTAAAATCGTAATTAATGATTTGGAATGATTATGGATGAAAAATTCCAAGTTTGAAAAGATAAAAATATATTTTTATCGAAATGAACTAGTTAATAACAAGAAATAATAATCCAATGATTTTTAGAAATAATAAATTAGATTGAAAAAATGGGTTTTAAAATAACCAGAGTTTTCCAACGAATAAATTGGAATGGATTTGAATGGAAATGATCTTCGGATATTTTTGATATTGGATTCCGTGATTATAAGGATATTGTTGTGGGAATTTGAAAGATATTGACATCATTATTCCAAAATGATATCTATTAATTTCGTAATTTGGTACTGAATATAAGTCGACATGATTTCCATTTAAGATCTTATATTTAATATCAAATTGGATTTTGGGTTTGTCGTAAATGGTATCTTAAATAATACTTTTCTTGAACCCAATTGTGGAAAGAATAAATCTTTTAAATAAGATTTAGTGAAGTTTTCCAATTTATTCAATTAAATTGGAATGGAATGGAATTCGATTAATAATAATCGAGATGAGCTTCTGTGAAGGAAGGCATTTACTATTTATGTAATTTAAAAGGCTTTGTCGTTATTCCATTTATAGTATTAGTCCGATATGGAAATTTATATCGATTATGAATTATTCAAATTTCTGTGAAGAATCCCTATTAATGGAAATTGACTTTGGGTTTATCGTGAACTGTGTTTTAAATAACAACATTCTTTAACCCTAAATAAAAACATAATTAATTTTTCCCAAGTTAAAAAAAATCATTAAATAATGATTTCTGGAGATTAAAACTAAACTAGAGTTTTAATGAATCTTTAATTGGATTGAAATGTGAATAAGGTAACTAAATTTACCGAATTCAAGAAATGTTCGAGTATGGAGTACCACCAGTTTTACTCCATGCGATAGCCAAATCTTTAGTTAGATTTGAAAAAGTGAAACGGTAATTAAATTTACCGATAACACAGTGGGTGTTATATATGGAGTACTACCAGTTTTTCTCCATGGGATGAATAGGTTGGGATTGAGATAATAAAATAATAAATGATTACTTCGGTAGGGTTCGATAATCCCGACTAGTAAAACCTTGTTTTAGTTTAGATTGTTAAAGGATAAAATAAAATCTTTTGAAAATGATATCCAAAGGAAGATTTAAGAATAAGTTTAAAAGAACTTATCTTTGATAAAATTAATGGGAATCTTTCCCCTAAGATGTGAATATTTGAATAAAAGAATATTTTGAATTGGAATGAGGCATATGATGTGTTTTTATAGCACTTAATTATTGATTGTAAAAAATGCAAGTTATTCAGAAAGACTGGGTTTATCCCATTCTAAGTAACTGATATGACGACTAAAAGTCGGCGATGAAGACGGTGGTTGAAGACCGGAGATCCTCACATCGTTTGTATGATTACTGATGTCTTGATTGGGTTGTACACCCAAGACAAGGTAATAAGTGGTGATTGTCCAGACATTCTTGGAGATCGACCTGATATGCGATGACCGCTATCCTGTATTGGACATATGGGACGAGGAACAAGGTGCCTCCGGTTTTACTAAGACCCGGAACGGACTTGTAAATGGATGCGTGTCTGATATTGGATTTAATTCTGTGTTGATTGATTTCTATTAAATATATATTCGTTTGGCGGCGGAGAATATATTCTCTTGCTTAACACCCTTCTCTGAGACGTACGAGCTTAGAGGTTATATATTGGTAGAAATCAGTGGTATGGTATGGATTGACAATGTGGCATGCTAAGATGCAAATGATCAAGGCTTATTGTTGAAAAGTAGAGTCTTGTGGATGATGATCAAAGCACAGCTTTAAGTAGCATAGCTTTGTGTATAGCATTAATTCATGAGGCTCGCACCGGGTATGAGTCAAAAACGAGATAGTGACTACAGGGAGTGAACGACATTTCTTTCTAGCTAGAAGTGGTGTCATGATATGGAGCCCAGACATTTTTACTTATGTGGATGATGGAATGAAGCGCTTCGGATATTGAGTCTCTAATGGCTCAGAGATATGTCTGATAGGACCGGGAAACATGTGTTCAACAATAACTAATCCACTAAAGTAAGTGTGGATCGGCCCTGGAGATCCAAGGGTTGCCCAGGGTGTGTAATCCTAAGGCATTTGCTAGAGTGTCTCGAATAGTTGAGGACGATCCCTTGCCTTGGCACTTAGATGGAATCCAATTTCCAATGCGATACTTTTCGGTTTTAGTTGTAAACCTATATGGCGACGTAGTAGGATGGGTACTATATCCAGACTATATAAGACAGGTTCTAGAGAACCACTTTAGTCATAGTCTCTTTAGTCACAATTGGTTCAATATAAAGTATTTAAAGATCTGAGAAAAGAAACAAGAAACCGATCTCCATCTTACTGAATGGAGTTCAAGGCCCCAAATCATGGACGAAGATAGTTGCTAATGACCCACTAGAAGAAGATTGTTCTCTTGATTAGATCGCATCGATCGGGATTAACAACAAAAAGTTTAGTTTTTTTAAAGAGACTGTTTGTAAGAGGACCAATGAATGTGGGAGTAATTCGATACTCGCATATGTTGTAGGTACCAAACCATATTTCTTATATTTTATATCGTATGTTCAAAGAATATGGAAAGCAATAGGTGAATTCGAAATATAATCGAGAGAAAATTTGCTTCTTCTTGATCAAGTTTAAGGAAGCTAAAGACCATAAATTGGTTAAAAAAAGGTCAATACTTTTATGATGACAAACTCATCATTATGAGAAAATAGCCTAACATGTTGAAGTTCAATAGAGTTCTTTTAACTACAATGGCTATATGGGTTAAGCTACCATGCGTTAATATTAAGCTATGGGACAAAGAGTTATGTAGTGTCATGATCAATCTAAAAAGAAAACCCATAAAATCGAATGTAGCTACTGCTTCAAAAACAAGATTGAATTATGCTTGTCTTTTAGTAGAAGTGGTTGCTAAGGTGATCTTCCTAAAGAAATATATCTAACGACATACAATGGAGAAAACATAATTCAAGAAGTTATCAATGAATGGATTCCCCTTAAATGTACCAACTGTAAATGTTTTGGAGCTAAAGGGATATAGACATATTGTGCAAAAAAAAAGTGTTTCACTATCAGGTATGAAAACCAAAAAATCATTATAATTTTATTGAATAATGTCGATATTTGCATGAATGTTAGTGGGATGGATTCCCTTGATAAGCAAGCAGGTATTTTCGATATGTTTAATTTATATTAACTATCAATAATTGATTTAATTGAAAATAAAGTCAATGAAGGAAACATAAAAAAATCTATAGAAAATTAACTAATGATTGGAAAACAGTTAACAATAAAACTTGAGGTAGTAAAGGTAGAATTTTAGTTCTATGGGAGTCAAACACCTAGAGTAAATATAGTATCAAAACTAATTTATAGTATATTGTTTGTAATTTTAAAAACGTAGGGTGCTAATATCCAAGAACTAGTATTTATAATAGTATTTTTAAAATATAGAAGAACGTTTCCTGGGTTAGACTTAAAAATTTAAATCAATAATATAAAATACCTTATCTTGTATTAAGGGATTTTGATACTCTAACGAACTACTTATCTTGTATTAAGGGATTTTGATACTCTAATGAACTCTCATAAGAAACACGTAGCAAAAATATTACATACTCTTGTTGGAAAAAATCAATAGATTTCTCATAAAAATCAATAGAAACACGGTGCCATAATGAACTCTCATTGTAACTTGATAGAACTTTAACAAATAATGAATTTTTTAATATGTTTTCGAATTTATTACGTAATAATTCATAACAAAATAATAGTGATCATACTCCTTTATTAGTCCAGATATTCCACAATAATAGTAAAATGAAAAGGAGTATACCATTCAGATTTTAACGATTTGGTGCTTGACAATTAATGACTATAAGAATATACTATATGAAAGTTTAAAATTTTCCTGTAAAGGTACACAACAATATCAACTTAATTTGATGTTGGAAACTAGTAAATGTAATAAAAAAATGGAATAATAACAAGAATCAAAATAAAATTTGCTTAGAGAAATAAAATGGAATAACCACACCTTGTGTCGTAGTAGGTATAGGATTTGTGGGATTAATACTGATCTGATCTAACATTTGCATACCATGGATAAAACTAAACAAGATTTGCACATGCCCTTAATATTCATAATATTTACTTTAGTGTTGTTCCCAGTTCTTATTCTAACCCCACCACAAATTGCCTATGTTCTAGTTTCTGTCTAGTTATTCATTCTTTTCTATCTATAAATTTATGACTCCTTAGAAGATCCCCAATAGATACATGACAAAACTAGAATATTAGTAAATGGTTATGTATAAGTACTCAAGTTATAGACACGCACAAATATGTTCATCTTATTATGTCATAAATTTTAAGTTAGGATAAGTTTTGCTCTGATATAAAATGCAGTAGCCCACCATTTTTGACACTTACTGATTAATGCCTGAATCAATACTTAAACATGAAAGTTGAAAACAATGGAGCATTGAATATGATAACAAGAAACCATATCAGTTCTAATATATCTTTTGAAACTCACAACGGAAGGAAAAATTATAGAATACTCTAGATGACCGTATATGTAGAACCAAGTGTTATATATACAAACACACCCATAATGGCTGATTCATATAATACCAATCATTAGTTCAACTATAGTAACAAGCTAAAATGTCAAATAATAAAATATGTACTGTACATAGAGGTATGCAATAGTACTTTGAAATCATATTTGTATTTTGTTGTTTAAACTAAATTTAGCTCAAAATTATTATAATTAGAAGGAACAGTGATCAATACATTATCGTAGCTTCCAGAAATGTTTGTTGAATACATGCTAATTAATGAACAAGCAAAGAAACAAGCATAATATCATCTTTATCAATGCAACCACCACCTTAATCAGGTTCACAAATAGTACAAAATACCCATTGCAAATTAAGTCTAAATTCAATAAGACTTGATGTTCAGTTGAACCAAATTAAGATAGATTTCATATTAACATGTGCATTTGATAAGGTCTTCTAGTTTTTTTTATCGTCTTCAAAAGCTGATTGATATGTAGTAGGAAGAACAATATCATCCACACTTTTAGTCAATCGTCTGGGTGTATGCAAAACCGTAAACCATCCGTCATTTTTTAGATCTTTGGAATAAAAAACATAACCTGCTTTGGACGCAAGAATAAATGGCTCATCGTTCACTCTATCATTGCTCTTTAATTTTCCTAAATTAACCGTTAACAAGTTTGAAACATGATCTATCTTGCAACCATTGACCTTATCTTCGACCTTTACCCAATCACAATAAAAAATTGTTTTTTTGAAATCGATGTAATCCAATTCAATTATATGTTGAATGGCTCCATAGTACATTGTTTCTGCTTCCTTATAATTTTTATCCTTCCCACTTGCTCTAAATTTTGTGATTGCTTTCATATATACACCACTGTCTTGTGTTACCATCCGCTCTTCGTAAGTTTTGGGAGAAAATATAAACTCATTCACTTGGTATTTCATATAACTATGCGCCTTGAACTTTGGTCCATTCACCAGCCGCCAAAGTGTTGAATCAACATCCTATGCCTCCACCAACTGAAAAAACACAATTAGTAAAAAGTACGGTCATGAAGGTGTATGACCCGCTTAAATACACGTGAAATACTTAAGAAGTGATACCTCATTACATAACCATAAAGTAAAATTTTGGCAAACTTCAATGGCACTTCGAGGTTGAGATTTAGTACTTTTCACATAGACATTATACTTCCTGTGACACATGTTTCAAAATATTCGTATGAATTGATTTACAACAATGGGAATTCAAGACAAATTTGTGAACTTACATCTCCCATTCATCCAATCCGTCGTACTTGTTAAGAACCCATCTACGAATTTTTTCAAACTGCACTTGGGTTAATGTTATATCTTTACCATTATCTAGAGCCATCTCATCAGAAAATTCATCATCCTCATCTAAAAATGCTTCACGGGTATGTTTATGAGTGCCATCACCTCCTTTCGGCATATACTCCATGCAGTAAAGACTAGCTTCTTGTACTATATATCGTTCTGTAATGCACCCTTTAATATATCTTTTGTTGCGTACATTTCTTTTATATGTTTTCATCAACCTAAGAAGGTATTCAAATGTAAATAACCATAGCTATTTAAATCGAACGATAGTTAACAAAACTGAAATTTATAATTATGGTTCAAAAGGATACATCCACCTATGCTTGACAGGCCCGCAATTCAATGCTTCATCGGCTAAATGAACCATTATGAATACTGATATAAGAAAAAGCTGGTGGAAAATGTTTTTCAAACACACATAATGCTTCTACCAAACTAGAATTTACTTTTAAAAGATATTCCCTATTGGTCACCTTTGAGCACAAAATGTTGAAGAAGGACTCATATGATGTATAACATTACGCAGATCCTTATGTTGTGGATAAGAATGTTGAAGCAATACCGGAAGTAACTGTTGCATTGTGACATGATAATCATGCGACTTCATATTTATAAGTTCAGGAGGATTGATGCTCAGATTGTTTTGGAAGTTAGAAGAGAATTTGCTAGGCACTTCTAGATTTTTCAAAACAGTGCAAAACCGTGTTTTTCTTCTTTGCTTAATGTGAAAGTTGCATCTGGTATGGTTATTTTATTTGTTTAGAATCTTCCTTCAGCCATAATTTTTGTTTTATTCCCATGATTTTCAAATCCTTGCATGCATTTATGCCATCTTTTGACTTCTCTTTATGACTCATAATTATGCTGATGAGATGCTTAGTAACATTCTTCTCCGTATGCATCACATCAATGTTATGTCGAACCAAATTTGCTTTCCAATATGGAAAATCAAAGAAAATGGACCTCCTATACCATGCAGGAACATTGGCAAGCTCTTCTTCGTTGGTTTTCTTTTTTTGTTTTCGACCAATCTCTTGTTTGTTTTTACCAACTTTCATCTTGATATTTGCTACCTTCTCTTCAATCTTATTGTCATTCAATGGCCATGGAGGACGACTATATTCTTGTTTGTTATTGAAGTATGTCTTATCATCTCGAAATTTGTGCTTGGAAGGAAGAAAACTTCGATGTCACATATATCACATTATCTTACTTGCTGGAAGATAAGAAGAACAAGTATCTTCCCCACATATAGGATATGCAAAATAGCCATGAGTAGTGCATCTTGATAATGTCCCGAATGCAGGATGATCATTAATTCCTCACAACAAACTACCTTCATTGTGAACTATGATTTATTATATGAATCAAATGCAACGACCCCTTCCCATAACTGTTTTAACTCGTCTATCAACGGTTGAAAGTAAAAAATCAATATCTTTCCCAAATTGTTTTGGTTCAGAAATCAACAATGTCAACATTGAAAACTCCCTTTTCATGCACATAGATGGAGGAAGATTATATGGTACTAAAATTAATGGCCAACAACTATATCGGTTAGATAGAGAAGCATGTGGGTTGAAACCATTAGTTGCTATTCCAAGCGTGATATTTCGTAGTTCAGCAGCAAATGTTTTGTCAAAAGAATCTACAGCTCACAATCGAGAAGATTCACATAGATGACGCATTACAGTTGGATCAGACTTGGAATAACAATGCCAAGTCATAGCATCTGCTACCCATGGTATGCTATACAGTCTCTTCAATCTAGGTATTAAAGAAAAATGTCTCAATGTCTTTTGAGGTGCTTTTGTGGCTCTTCTCTCTTCGTTGAATGATGTCTTATATCTTGGTTCATTGCAAATTGTATAAGAAACTTTGTTCGCATTATCTTTCTAGTATAAGATGCAAACATTAATGCATGTATCATAAGTTTTGTAATCCATTCCAACTAGTTTAATCATCTTCTTCATGTCGGGGTACTTCGTTGGTAGTGTGTTACCTTCAAGGAGTGACTCCTTTATAAGCTCGAGAAGTGCAGTCACATCATTATCGGAAAAGCCATAATGAGTTTTCAAGCTATTAAGTTTTACTATAGCATACAAATTTGTTATCCATTTTGGACATGAAGGATACAATGGCTCTTTTGCACTATCAAAAAGTGATTTATACTTCTTACTTTGATTAGTCTGCCCATCGACATCAACCATAAATGGATCTCCAATATTATCAGATGATGGAATTGTAGGTTGAGAATGATGAAATATATCACCATCATTGACCAGATCTTCCGTCCTAGGCTGTTCAGACTCGTTAGCACTTACGGCTTCAATAATGGGTTGTTTTTGCTTCTTCGTCGATTCTTCCCCATGAAAATGCCAAATGGTATATGTTTGGACAATTCCCCATCTAAGAAGATGATAATGAATATTATCTAATTTAAACTTCAATTTCATATTTTTGCACTGTGTGCAAGGACAAGAATACATTTCCGTATTACCACCATTTTTCTCAACGAATTCAATAAATTTCCGCGCTCCTTCCACATATCGATCAGTTCTTCGATCAAATTCTGTCATCCATTGTTTGTCAATACTTGAAGACATATTGCCCTGCTGTATCATATAATGAGGTTGATTCAATTAGTTTAAGATCAAGCATATTGGCCTCCTACATAAGAAAATAGGCCTACTAATGCGGAACATTTTCTTGGATCAAATATATCTATTTATTGAACCTTCTGCAATACCATTTAACTGTATTAATAAATCGTACAATTTCGGATTATTTTGGACTATTAATTAGGTACAATATATAAAAAGAACTATACCTCCTAAAAGAAGTTGCACCATTGTATTTGAAATAATAAACATGCATATATTGTATGCGTATTCAAAGATATTCACATCATCAAGTTCTTCACCGCTTATTTTTCATTATTAATTAGGTACAATATATTTTATTGCTTCAATGGAAAACAACCACTTATCTTCCCATTAAAGAAACAACTGTCTATACACATTTCAAACCGACATCATTTTTCCTTTTTTTACTTTCACTCTTTCCTTGTTCATCATCACGATACAATCGCTCCTCATATCATCACGATACTATCGCTTCTCCTTTCCTTACCTCCCTCTACACATAACGAAAACACCAACGGACTTCATCAGTCACCTTGTTGTCCCTCTGTCCTTCATCCTATCTCCACTTTGAAGTTCACGCGGTCCTCCCCTATTTAACTTACATAGGCTGATAACATTATAGTCATTAAGCTATTCAGATTAATAATAATATATGATATAATGTAAAAGACGGTCGTAATTTCATATACTCATATGTTAATAGTGCACATTAACATTATAATATAATGTTATATTAATATGAGACTGTAATACTTGCAAAGTTACAATTAGTCATTTACCATGGTTCCGCTGATGTTAATTGTTTACTATCATTTTTTTTAACAACATAGGGTTCTGTTAAAGTATTAATGGCATATAAGCTAATACAATACCGTTGTGTACATGGCATAATGTAATAACATGCATAATATATTATTTACTGTCACAGTTATCTTTAATGTAATATAAGCTTACACTAAAATTAATATCATTATATAAGTGTAAACTTAATATAGTTTGTGCCCTATATACATCCTGTATAGATCTATACATGATTGATGACATAATGTTAAAGTGAGAGGAAGTTACAACTGAATATTAAAGCTTCAGTTGTAAGTATCGTTATTGTGAATATTATAAACATCATTTAATTTTAGCAAAAAATAATAATCATAATCATTATAGTACTACAACTGATATATACATATGTATATATCAGTGTAATTAAGGCCAAACAACTGGGGTAGCTTGGTCTCCATCGAATTCCATTATTAGTTAACAATCATTCAAAACAGACAAACATGTTCCCACCTAGTATAGCACGTCAACAATCGACATTAAGAACATCGGCATTCAATTACCACAAGGGACCTCAACATAGAAACATTCCTCGGAAAGAAAATGACTTCACGAATCACAAACAAATTATGGGACGGAAAAAATAATGGGAAGAATTAAAGAAAAAGTAAAACATGACTAAAATTTAGCTTATACCCCTGTAACATAGCATTTTGATCCCTTATAGCATTCAGTTAATGACAAATAATCTATCATTTCGCTTGCAGCAAAGAATCATTTGGAGATTGAATTTTCTTGCTGTATAATTGTTTTTATTTTCTATTCTTAGTTTCACATTCGACGAAGAATTGTTTTTATTTTTTGTTTATATTTCATATTGAACTATTCAATGATGCCGATGTGCCCGAGTGGTTAAGGAGATAGATTTGAAATCTATTGGGCTCTGCCCGCGCAGGTTTGAACCCCTACTGTAGACGTTGAATTTTTATATTTTCCATTCTCAGGAATGGTATTGTCAAAACAAATCTCTTAATACATCTCAAATTTGCATGCTCTTCTAATCTTAATGTAATTAATCTTTCCTTGGCTTCTAAACTTCTAAAAGGAATGACCCCCACCAACGCTTTATTGCCTATATTTTTTTCCTTACGTTTGTGTATTTTGCGGTCGGGGTTGCAGTGTTATATGTACATGCATATGCATACAAATTCTTCTGACAGGTCCAGCTATGGATTGCCCACAATGAAAAGAAAAACACTACAGATATCCTAGGTCAGTAACTCGAGTTAAAAACAACCTCTACCAAATCAAATGGCCTGCAGATGTGCTCTTACACAAGTGGCATGTGACCTTTAATAATGATATATGAAGTTAAAAAAAATGATATATGCAGTTACAGTAGCCCGCAAACAATGTATATGTTATATTCCTCTACATCATAATTGTGAAAATAAAAAGGTTGTCAATAGATAAATATTAGAATGTGCTAGGCTGACCTCTTTAAGGAATACCTTCATCGTCTTCGTTCACATGCTTATCTCCTTCTCAGTGACTTATCAGAGATATCCTATTTTATGCACTATATGTTAATCTGCATCTGTTTTTACCCCTGCAGCTGCACTATATTCTCGGTGACTTTACAGTTTATACCCCTGTAACATAATTTATTTAAACTAATGATTATTTATTTATAAGTATAGAATGAAAGGTCTAGTAAATATATGTTTTAGTTTTTAAGCAAAGAATATCATATAGACGTCAGTATTTTTAAATATTGATAAAGGTACATGTAGTCTCTTGTAAAATGTCGGTGTATCGCTCAGCTAGCAATGCTAATGGTGTACCGAATAATAATACATCATATCACCACACAAAATCAACTTTCTATGTATTGATATTGAAATATTGAGTAAGCACAAAAATAAAAATAAACTTACTACATGAATAATCGTACATGATTTTTTGCATACTCTCGATAAAAAATTCATAACGCATGGTAAAAAATCAAAATGCATATGCCAGATAGAAACAAAAACGCACTATTATCTTACAATCAAGTAACTCATTGCACAATAAACAAAGCATATCCAATAAATATATCTGATTGTATCCATGTGACCTTGTAAAGTTTCCAAATTTACATTAGTACACCCTTTTAATTGCCTTGCTATTGTCTTAAACTCGTGATTGTGGTTGTCAACATGAGTGCTTAATTTTGCAGCAAAGTAATATAACAACTAATTGTAACAATATAATAATAGAAGTAAATAAAAAAGGGTCAATTTTAATTATGTTTTTTGGGTTATGAGAGTTGGTAAAATACTAGAAAAAAGTCCATTGATCCAACAAGCAAAAGAATAATACGTTCACTCGGTTAAACGACAATGAAAATAAGAAAGCATGTCACTTGCTCAATAATTCCAACGTGCCATCTAGCTCCACAACACATCTTACTAATCAACAAAATCCTACTGCAGCTGTAAAGCTGCCTCCAAACGATATCATCCATTGTACTCTTTACTTGCCCAAATTAACAGAGAATACGGTATATCTCATGTGCACAGAATTATACTAGTTTCCTCCTACCATCTTAATAATCAAGGCAAAAGGCAAGCACAGTTGTTTAAAATTTTGATTTTCAGTTTTGTCATTTAAAGTAATCTATGTCTTCAGGTCCTGTATTAATATGATTCATCCGGCTAAGTTCATTATCCTTAATTAATCCTTTCAATACTTATATTCCAAGACAATGTGATCTGTTTGTAAACATCATCAAGCCTCTGGAATATATCGAAGATTCTAACATCAGCTTACACTAGTCAAGATGTAAATATGAATTAAAAGAAAAGCATATATACCACTATATTTATCTGTCTTTGCCTCAAGAATGTTAAATGCATTACAAAATAAAAGAATAATGAATATATAGCACACATAGTTCACAATAAAATAATTTAAACAGATGCAATAGCTCTAACATTCCAGATTCACATAAATATATTTCATTGTGATCAATGGCAACCCTTCACAACACAAGTATAATAATGATACGGAACAACACAACAAAACAAAACAAAATTTTACATCTCCAGTTCAATAAATTTTAACCATTGGTAACAAAATTAAAATACTACGAAATGTCACATTTGTCTGGGATCGAGTTTGGATTTAGAACCTCATTGTACTAAATCAAAAGTTCATCATATAAAAAAACCACCGGAGAGTATGTGAATAGAAACAAAATATATACAAGATTGATACCTGACTTCGGAATCTATCGTAATATCACCACCAAGTATAACCACACAGATCTCTGTAGCAGCACCAACTACAACAAAGAAAGTATAAAAAAATCTGGAAACACCAAAGAAAACGAACGCTAAATAGAAACACAAATATCTCTATACCTGACTTTGAAATTATGAACGAGATGCTCTAATCGAAACTATGCTCGATTCAAAGCGGAAGCAAGATCTTTAATTTTCCAGAGATCTTTAATTTTCCAGAGAAAGGTATTTAGGGATCGTGAAATTTCAGAGGGAAAGGATAGAGGATCGTGAAATTTCAGAGCGAAAGGTATTGGGAACGGGTGGCGTATTGAGTTGTTTTTACGCTATGGAGGTTAGAAAATGTGTACGTAACTACCACGGTCTAAGCACACTGGAATAGAGTTTACCACGGTTGAAAACAGTGGCAATATTGCCACGGCTCATGACCATGGCAAAATTTCCGCCTGGGTAGTGGCGAAATTCCCAATTTGGTGTAGTGAAGTTCTGGTGATTAAGAAATGTACAACACATACTATAATACACAGATGTATCCTGTTTTGTTCAACCCAAGATGTATGCCTAACAAGGTTAATGATTCTAGCCTCACCTTGTAAATGTTTACGCATGACTCTACCACTCTTTCCAAAATGGCATTCTAAGATATAATACAGAGATAGAACCTTTACGTATATATTTAGGAAGCCCTTTTAAATTATAATTTGATTGATTATTAGACCGGGAAGTGAAACCTAACTACGGAGTTCTCACCACTACGATCAAAACAAACCTATTCAAGGTTTTAAATCTCGGATATCGGTCACGTTTCGTCTCGAGGATTTTATAGACTCGGTCTCGTACCGGGGGAGATCTCGGACGAGATGAGTCTAACTCAGGAGTTCGTCTCGGATTTTCATCTTGGGTCTGAAAGTTCATATCGAAACAATATCGGCGTACATGATATGTTAAAAATGATGTTTTAACAAAATGATTTTTATGAATGCTATTAAAAACATAGTAACTTAAACTTAAAATGCAAATAACTTTATTATTCTTTATTTTGCGAAAGATCATTCATACTCTAAATCGTAATATGCTTAAAACAGAAATATTGTTAGACAGGAAACATTAAAAGGATCCAAAACATTAAAAAGTTTCAGCATAAATAGACCATAAAATACATAATTTCATAAGTAACATGTATGTAAAAAGACGAATATGAAAATCATAAGCATTATAAAACATATACGAACAAACAATATAGCCATTTAACATGCAAAATATAAAATAACAAAAGACTGATGTGGCTAGATTTGAGTTTTTTAATTACTGTTCTAGTTCAGGCACAAATTTATATTTTAACCACGAAAACTAAGATCTCGGACGATATTCCAGTATTCCGTCTTGGTCGATATATCGTTCGATATTACAATATCTCGGGCGATATATTCGAAAGGAGATTGAGAGTGATATTTGTTGTTTCGTTTCAGAAGGAGCCAAAAACGAGATCTCAGAGGAGATATCGAGCGATATTTGTGAGATTTGAAATAGTGAACCTATTACAACGGGCAATGCCCGTTGTAATAGGTGTTTTACAGCGGCCAACTCGCCCGCTGTATTAGGCCATATTGTAATATGTCATCTTTTATAACGGGCAATGAACGTGGTAACAGGCAGTTGTAATAGACTTTTTAAAACAGTTTTATGTTGTTGTTGTTTTATGTTCCTTCAATAGAATAACAGCCCGTTGTAATATTTTTTTGCAACAGGTATTGACTGTTGTAATATCTTCTATAACAACAATTAATGCCCGATGTAAAATGCTGAAAATTGCAATGGATTTGAATATTACCCATAATATCAAAAATATTTATAAGAATTGAATTTTTTAAAACAAACATTTATTCAAATAAATATTTATTATATTTTCAAATAGTACACATAGTGTTTCCCCTCTATTTACACAATCACTTGTATATACACTTACTCACTACATTTCACTTGTATACATTGACTCCTCACTACACACTTATTCACTCTTATACACGTACACAGTCACATGGTCTGTCAATGAATATTTTGAAGTAGGTACTACCGAATGCAATGGGATTTCAAAAACCTTTGTTTCCCAATATGTATGCTCCAGATAATGCTACCAGTTCTTGTGTGCTTGCATCTATCCGACCAGTCAAACTGGAATTGTTGAACCTCTACAGAATTCAACCGCTTCAGCTCCAGCAGCCGCAATCAAATCCGCCCAGGACAATTTCAAGCTTTGATCTATTTCTTTCTTTGCTTTTTCTAAAATCTTGAATGGTTTCTACAGACCAACATTTTCATGTCTAAAACAATCAATAGGGACTGAGTTGAAATCTTCAAACTTGGGATATAGGATATAGGATATAGGATCAGAGTACAGGAAACAAGCATATAGAATCATAGAATCATTACATATAATTTGCAATTATTCGCTCATTACTTCCAGCTTACTAAAAGCACCGTTCATTGTCTAAATTTCACGTACAATTGTTGACTATCACATTGTTTAACTGTGTACAAAGATATTTTCAATCTTACCGGATGTTTGTTGAAACCCACAACTGTAAGTTTCAATTTTACACTCTGAGTTACCGTCGTCTTCTACGCTTAATATCCGTAACTATTTATTGCTTTTTTCTACACATATATAACATCGAGTTCTTTTCTTTGATGCATGTGGTTGCCTACACAGTTGTATATGGCATTGGTAGGTGATTTAGAATCTTAGCAATTAGCACAATTCTGTGATGATAGTCATGTTAGTAATTAGAACATATCCAAGTTTGGTTGCAGCTGTACTCATGTATTACAGCTGTACTCATGTATATTATAATCATACATATCATAGGCTTAAATCTCAAAGAAGCAGCATGTTCTACAGTTGAGCATAGTGCCTCTAAGCAAGGGTAACTAATGTTCAGTATCAGTATGTTTAGTTTCAAATATTTGTCTCATGCGTTTATAATTTGCATTATTGTTAACACTGATATAATATATTCCATATAGTAAAATCATGGCTTGAAAATGTTGGGCTTCATCATTTCTGAATTGCTAGGCTTCATAATTTCGGAAATTATAGCAACAGGAAGATCAGAGTACAGGAAAACAGCTTGAGATTTGCTCAAAGGCTAGACTTCAAAATCTTAAACATGCTTTTGTAATGTTGTATTCTTTAATTTTTAACAATCAATCTGCAATCTTTCATTGAGAATATAAATATTACAGAGAATGTAATATTTTTTTTGAAGCAGCAAGATTGCTAATAATAAACATCCAAATTGTTTGTGTGACGAGTTGACTTGGTAAATCTCACACCCACTCACCACTGTAAGATGCTTCATAGATGAGTGAATCGCTAAAATTACACTCGTGTCACTGTGTGTTCTAAGTTTCACAGTATCATATAGAAAAGTATATGTGTTTGTTTGAAGAATGATATTTATTAACAAAAAATTAATCAATAAAGTAATTTTTGAATGAATTAACCATTGTATGATTGCACCTGCATCGTCTTTACCATTTTCAAGAAACTCATGCACCATATAAGCATACCTTACCTTTTTTTTTGGAAGAAGCCAAAATTACAAATAGAAGAGTTGCGACACCACCTCCAGGTGCGAGGTGCCTAGCATTATGAACATAAAAAACATATGAACTTTACTTTCAACTTCTAGCCAATAACATCCAGGTTCTGTCTTAACTACTCCCACATCGTGTTCCCTAACCTAAGCCGTATCACCAGGCCTATTTGTAGCTAAGTATGTGAGTATGCATCCCATAAGAATATAAAAGTTCCATCATTCTTTGCTACCATTTCACCAAAAAAAAGAGGGTTTCTTGTTAACACCGTTAGTTCAATTTGGACAATCTGCATTAAAATTGAATATAATAAAACATATATAGATAGCAAAATAAAAATAACAGATAATGCACATATTTTGCTGCTTCAATCAGTAAAATCTTAGCTAAGCCCATATGCAGTACATCTCATTGCAATCTTGGTTAGACCGCTAATTATGATCCAAGGTGGAGTGGATTGAAAAAACTCACTACATGTTTTTCAAGTCACTAAGATGAACTGCCATGGTTAGATAATGTCAAGTTAACAAATGTAAATGTAAAACAACTTAAGCTATCTAATCCATGATATTGCAACATTAATGTATTCAATCAAATATATAGTGTAATAATGTCGCAAAATGTATAAGCCTAACATTCCATAAATCTTTGGATTGTTAAATAGCAGCCAGATTTTGAAGATTCTTGTAGGTTGGATAACTTGAGTAACATACGAAAATGAAATGAAATGAGAAAGGGTCTACAAGAATGAAATGAAAGTGAAAAGATGCAGAGGAAATAATATTAAGAAGGGTATTTTTAGCCTTATAAATACTAGAGATAAAATAGTTAGCTAATTATTCAACTACTACCAGAAATCAACAAGTAATTTACAACAGCCACTAAAAACTTAAGATAACTAGAAACTAACCTATAATGTATTCTAATCAACTAATTATATAGAAGCAGCAAGAGTGCTACAATACATATTCAAATAGGTTGTGTGACAAGTTTACTTACTGAACTGACACTCACACTTATTACTATTAGACTGCAGTGATGAGTGTATCGCTAAACTTTCACTCACTTGCCACCATGAGTTTACTTTTAACCATGGTATGAAGCATAGAGAGAAATATATACTTGACGTGTAGTCTTTATGAACAAAGAATCGATCAATAAATAAGTCTTTTTTTTTGAATGAACTCACAACTGTAGTTGTATCCACACCATTTCTACCCATATCAAGGAAAGGATATGTTATTGCAAATGGAACAGATTGCTGATCATTAAAGGCTTCAGTAACAACACAACAAGAAGAAGCACCATAATCTCCTACTTGACTCGGAAGAAAATTAAAGTACTTGTTGTGAACAAATCCTGAAACCATCACCATGAACGACATTTGATTCTTTCATGGCATTTTGTTGAAGATTACTAGCGCATCATCGAATCTGTTACAGTCTAAAAATCCTGACAGCATGGAGTTCCATGAAACAGAGTCCTTTAATCTGATTTTGTTAAAGATTCTTAGAGCAGTACCGACATTTCCGCATTTCGAATATAATGTGACCAAAACATTCGCAACTGGCAATGCAGATTCGGGTTCGAAATCAGGTCTGGAATGGATGATATGCATGTGGACTGCCTTACCATTTACAGAGTTACCAGAGCTGATGCAGGCACTAAGTGTGCTAGAGTAAGTAAATTCGTCAAGAGGTATATTCAAGGAGCACATTTTACTGAATAGAACAAAGGCTTCATCAAAAATTCCTGTTTGTACATAACCAGAAATCATTGCATTCCAAACCACGTCAAATCTACCATTCATCTCATCGAAACCCGCACGAGCCCCTTATATATCTCCTTTTCTGATGTATCCTACAACCATGGTAGTCCAAGTAAGTTCTCACCTTTCAATCATTTCATCAAACACCTTCCGAACATAAGAAGTCCCCTCGTTCTCCCAAAAAATATGCCTCCTATAAATATATATGTGAACAAACTGCAAATTCAAGAAGCAACAAATTCACATGCATACCTCAAGAATGCAACATGCAACCCATACTTCATCGCCAGCTGAAATACCAAAAGATGCACCAACTTAGAATTCCTACAAAATTAGATAAAATATTTTTAACTATAAATATATTATCAACAACTATGATAGGTGAAATGGTAAGGTCAACGGAGACTGATGCCCTATAATCAAGTTCCGTGATAATTGGCGTAGTACAAGCAGCTAGGGCAGCAACATCCAATACATATCGTCCCCCCTTGGATTGTCAATGTAAGATGGGGTGAACAGAAAGAAGATTAGAATTCAGGGATTATATGTTGAATATGATAGTTTGGTTACCTCTAACAAGAGAAGCGAACACAACAAGGCTTCTAGAAGTTCGCAATGACTCCGGATCGATGGTGTTGCTAGTCTCAGCAACTAGACGCTAGTATCAGATCTGCAACCGACAACAACATCCATAGCAACGAGTACGATAGGCTTGAGATTCTACGAGGCACTGACTCTATTTTTTGCAGTGATGGATTTGGAAACCAGACAGGGAAATGCTTTTTTTGTAGCAGGGATGTGAATTTTAGGGTTGAGGATGAATGAATGAAAAATTACATTGGAGAGAGGAGGGATGTTAAGCGGGAAGTCGAAAGCGAAGCGGAGGGAGAAATGGAAATGCGGTAAGCAGAATCTTGGTTTAATAAAGAAAAATTCTCATCCTATTTTTAGTTATAAAAAGATATAGTTAGGATAAATATGTATACATTATTAATTTTTAATTTTTAATAGTAATTATTAATTATTAATTATTAATTATTAATATTTGTTTAATTACAAATTATTATATATTTAATATTAATTACTCATAATTACTTACTAATTATAAAAACTAAAATCAAACGTGTTGCAATACTGATTATATATAATAATTAGTAATTATTTATTAATAATCATTAATTGTTATAAGTTATAAATGATTAATATAATATTATTAATGATTAATTATCAAAAATTAATAGATAATATAATATTATTAGTGATTAGTATATTATTATAATTAGTAATTAGTAATTAGTAATATATAATTAGTATAATATTATTAAAGATTAATTATGAAATATTAATAAATTATAAGTATTGGTTTTAAGAAAGCATTGTAATTATCAATTATTGATTATCACCTATTACAATGGATATTGTTAACTTATTGTAAAACTGGAAACAAGTTGTGTATCTTACTCATCATACAACTACTTTAACTTAATTTAATTTAAATTAACGAAATCTACCATCCATTATCAGTATTATACTATTATTACTTTTGAAAGTAAAACTAAGTCTATTAATTTTTTATTTTTAATAGTAATATAATTAATCATAAATTATTAATATTTATTGTTAATTATAAATTGTTATATATTTTGTAATAGTAACACAATATTACTTACTAATAACTGGAAAATAAATTTAACCTCTTGGAATACTGATAATATATAATTAGTAATTAGTGATTATTTATTAATAATCACTAATTATTACAAGTAATAAAGGATTAATATAACGTTATTGACTATTAATGATTAAATAATATAATATTGTTAATGAGTAGTAATTAGTAATATAATATTATAGTTAGTATTTAATAACATATGATTAATATAGTATTATTAATGATTAATTATTAAAAAAAAATTGGTATTAATTTTAAATAAGTATTGTAATTACTAATTATTGATTGTCAAACATTGGTAATAATCATTTATTACAATAGACATTTTATGCTCATTGTAAAATTGGCACTAGTTATGACCATTGTAAAACTGACACTATTACAAAGGCGTTACTTATTGTAAAATTAGCACCTCTTACAAGGGGCATTTCGTGACCGTTGTAAAACATGCATCTATTACAACAGGCATATTCTAAATGTTGTAAAATTGACATCTTCTACAACTGGCATGTGATGACCGTTGTAATAACTTTCTTTTACAATGGGCAACCATAGCCGGTTGTAAAAAGAACGTTGTACACGACATCTATTACAACGGTCCAAAAATGACCGTTGTAATATTAATCTATTACAACGGGCAGAAAATGCCAGTTGTAAAAATGATGTTGTAATAGAGTATTTTTGTTGTAGTGCACATACATATACTTTTCCATCCACTTTCCCTTCATTGTTTCCGCCTCACTACCAATGATAGATAGGGGGGATTCTCCAGATCCCTTAAGACACTAGGAAGACTTATTGCTTGGCGGACTTATTGGTTACTCAATACCTCTCGATAGTTTGTTCCGCATTTTTATAAACTAGAGGGCACAAGCTATAGGCTCTACTAGTTAAGGCTTCCGTCATTCACGCATATACCCTTACTCCATGTAAGGTGAGAGATGGTATTTTATCATTTGCTATACCTCTAGCTGACCTTATTAGATAACCTCCTTAGTTGCTTATTACTTCCCGTAGGATAGGTAGCCATATATGACATTTCAAGTTCCCAGGTTTGGGAAGGCAATACGACGCATGCCGTTTAATACACCTAAGCTGAAGGACTTATTCTCAGGTGGACTCCTCAACCCTAACCACTTAAGACCCAAGGAAGCGTACTATAAGCAAAGGTTATCGGATTTGTACCCCATTTGCCTTTAGCACCTTTCCCTATTGGGATAAAGTAGGCTACGTTATTAAGTTATTCCCATTTAGTCCCTCTACACAGAAATACTATACGTATACAATTCATTATCGTCACGGGTTCATATGGTTAATGATAATTTACATTATTAACCTACTAAGTCCAACTATATTTTATGTTTTAAGTTTTATATTCATTAACATAATTAAGGAAGGTTGTATCCCCTTTTTCCCTATGATATTTATTTGATTTATTCCCTGATTTGGACTTAATATTTAAATGACAATCAATATCCATTAATCCCTTTTTACACCCATTAACTTCTATTTCTTTGTTTATTGCCCTTTATGACCGTAAAAGTCATATTTTTCCTAAGGCAACCATTTATCAGTCCCAAAATATCTATTTGTTGTACCCCAATAGAAAATTACTATTCTTATTCGTTATTTATTTATTGGTTGACTATATATATATTTATTTATTTATTTACATACCAGGCCTCTCACATTAAGTTGACAACTTGTGGATGTTGGATTTGTCGGTCGGTTCCGGGCAGACTTCTATCACAAGTTAAACTTAATCTTGTGCCTTAGTACGTTTATATTTATTGTAATAACCCGGAAATCTGGGCCAGTTTAAAATTTTTATTTTGGCAATTTTAGCGAATTTTGATTGTTTAAAATGGATTATTTTAAATAATAACGACGAGAAATTTATTTTGAATATAATTCGAACGTATATATTATATAGTTCGTCGTCAGAATATAAATAGTTATTTGTATTTATAAAAGAAATTGAAAATGGCGCGGTAGTTCGATAATTCGATTTCAAACTTCAATTGAATGTACCGGGTGCAAAGTAAACCGGATTTTAGTAAAACCAAAAATAATGGAATCTAATTGATAATATCTTTCCAACGAATCCGAAAAATCAAAATTTCATAACGGGAATCAAAAGTTATGGTCAAATGAAAATTCTGAATAGTCGCTATGGAATTCAGGCCCTTAAAAATGGAGATTATGCAAACGACCTCGGATTTCGACAAAACCACTTTTGTTGGGTCCGTGATGTAAAGTTATTGCTAGATTCCAAATTTCATAATTTTTCGAATCAATATGTGAGCGTGGCAAAGGAAAACGCGTTTGACCAGTTTCAGTTGATTTTAATCGACTGGAAAATGGCCATTTTTCAAACGGTCTCAGAATTCGACGAAATTAGTTTTATTAGGACCGTATCGTCAATACGAAGCTAGAAAATATTTTTCGGGAATTTATAGAGTTAGTATGTGACCCCAGTAAATTGAAATGCGCGTTCAAATTCAATATATAGAGTTATATGTTGATTTTGACGGAAACTGATCGAAACGATCGAATCAGCTTACGAAACATATCCCATTGTGTTCGGAATGGGGGAAAAACGCTAGGGACAACAGTCGGTGGGTCTCGTTTCGATTTCGAATAAAAAGTCAACTTTATATATATAATTAAATAAATAATTAAATCCCCTTTATTCCCTCTCTCCTCAAACATAACCCCCCCCCATTCAGTTTTCTTAATCAAACGAAAAGAAAAAAAATCTCCAAAAGAAATCGCGTCGCCCCCATCTGCTGCCGCCGCTCGCCATCGACCCCCCCCCCTCCGATCTGCTCCCCCCCCCCGACGTCTCTCCTCCCTCCTTCTCTCTCCACGCCACCATCCAAAAACCCGAACACCCCCCACCCTCAGAAAATCCGCCGCGCCCACCCAAACACCCGCCGCCGCCTGCTGCCCCTGACCACCCTCCGCCACGCCCTCACCACAGGCGAACTCCTCCGACCAAACCCCCCCCCCCCCCTCTCCTTCAACAGTAAAAGGTATGATTTATTTTAATGATTTTATTAATTTAATTTAATTATATCTGGCTGCTTATAAATCTAATTTGTGTATAGATAATATAGGAAAGGTTATACCTTTAATGATGAGAAAGAGGAATTTTTAATGATCAAAGAAACGATTTTTAAAATATGATTTTATATATTGTAGAAGTATAAAATATAATCTTTTATAAAGTAGAAATATTAAAAATATGATTTTTATATTTTAGAAAGAATAAAAATTCGATCTTTAATTCATAGAAGAGATAAAGGAATGATTTTTGTAATGAAATAACGAAAAGATTACATCTTTGAAGTAGGAAAGATATGATTTTTATATTATAAAAATAATAAAAATATGACCTTTATTATATGAACACCGTTGTAAAAATAGAATTTTTATCTATATAGTAGCGGTGTAAAAATAGAATTTTTATCTATATAATAGCAAAGTAAAAATTCGATTTTTATATATTGAATAGCAAGGTAAAAATTCGATTTTTATATATTGAATAGCATAGTAAAAATTAGATTTTTATATATTGAATAACAAAGTAAAAATTAGATTTTTATATATTGAATAACAAAGTAAAAATTTGATTTTTATATATTGAATAGCAAAGTAAAAATTCGATTTTTATATATTGAATAGCAAAGTAAAAATTCGATTTTTATATATTGAATAGCAAAGTAAAAATTCGATTTTTATATATTGAATAGCAAAGAAAAAATTTGATTTTTATATATTGAATAGCAAAGTAAAAATGTGATTTTTACATATGTAGAGAATACGGGCAAAGAAAGTGACAAGAGGCAAGAGCGGCGAAGATTTCTACATAAGAAGAGTTGTGGGATTGGATTAGCTAATCAGTGAGAATTTCTCACTCTTTAATTTAATTTTTCTAGTTGAAATATATACTAGGATGCAGACGGTGTTTAGTAGCACCCGACACCCGTCGTCCACAGACCATGGACAGCTTGTATGCTTGTTTGTTTGATTTTGATGTGTAGTTGATTGTGTGATGGGAGGTGAAATGAAATAAAATATTTATATAGTTGAAAATATTTTATAGTTAAAAATAGAATTTTTAATGTGTATATGAAATGAAATAAAAATAAACAAATTGGAGGATTTGTCTATATACACACATTTGACTGATATTGATTGGGACGATAAATTTTACACATCGCCCAACTGCACAAATAAAATCTGTGTTTGATTGTTTGAAACCCCACACGGGTATTGGGATGATATTTGACGTACACTAATCCCAATAATTAGTTGTATGTCGATCGATTGATTGACAGACTGTTATAAGCGATGAATATTTATATTTGATGCTTATACAGTGTAGAATGCACTTTGGATGATGGTTGATTATTCATCGTTGTTATTGTATACATGTGTTGTAGAAAATCCATATAACTAAAATTATATGGTAATTGATTGGGCCTCATTCCATATTTGAAAAGAAATATTTGAAATAGAAATATTTGAAATAGAAATATTTGAAATAGAATATTTGAAATAGGAATATATGAAGCCGTATTAATTAGATTGACGCCATTTTGACGTGAACGATATTTATATCGATTTTATTCATTTTATAATGAATAACGAAAGTGATTTCAAAATCTGATTTTTCGAAAAGAATTGAAGTTCGAATTGAAATTGAATATAAATTAATTCGAATTGAAATTGAATATAAATTGAAATTGAATATAAATGAAATTGAATATAAATGAAATTGAATATAAATGAATTCGAATTGAAATTGAATATAAATGAATTCGAATTGAAATTGAATATAAATTAATTCGAATTGAAATTGAATATAAATTGAAATTGAATATAAATGAAATTGAATATAAATGAAATTGAATAGAATTGAAATTCGAATTGAAATTGAATATAAATGAATTCGAATTGAAATTGAATATAAATTAATTCGAATTGAAATTGAATATAAATTGAAATTGAATATAAATGAAATTGAATATAAATGAAATTGAATAGAAATGAATTCGAAATGAAATTGAATAGAAATGAATTCGAATTGAAATTGAATATAAATGAATTCGAATTGAAATTGAATATAAATTAATTCG
Source organism: Allium sativum (assembly GCA_030737875.1). Lineage (NCBI taxonomy): Eukaryota > Viridiplantae > Streptophyta > Magnoliopsida > Asparagales > Amaryllidaceae > Allium > Allium sativum. The sequence continues at coordinate 386,516,940 of CM060915.1, forward strand.
AATTGAAATTGAATATAAATTAATTCGAATTGAAATTGAATATAAATGAATTCGAATTGAAATTGAATATAAATTAATTCGAATTGAAATTGAATAGAAATGAATTCGAATTGAAATTGAATATAAATGAATTCGAATTGAAATTGAATATAAATGAAATTGAAAAGAAATGAATTCGAATTGAAATTGAATAGAAATGAATTCGAATTGAAATTGAATATAAATGAATTCGAATTGAAATTGAATATAAATGAATTCGAATTGAAATTGAATAGAAATGAATTCGAATTGAAATTGAATATAAATGAATTCGAATTGAAATTGAATAGAAATTAATTCGAATTGAAATTGAATAGAAATTAATTCGAATTGAAATTGAATAGAAATGAATTCGAATTGAAATTGAATATAAATGAATTCGAATTGAAATTGAATTGAAATCGATTTGAAATGAATTTAAAACGGATTTATATTGGAATATTCAATTTTGATTTGAAATTGAATAAGAAGTTGAAATCGTTTTGAAAACGAATTTAAAACGATTTATAAAAATCGTTTTGAAAAGAAAATCGATGAAGTATATATTATATATATAATATAATGGCCTGAATAGAACGCGCCGCGTCGCGGCAGTTCGCGAATTTCGACCATTGACTTCGAATGGATATTGCGGGAGCTCCGACCGTCGGATTCTCCTGAAACCGGAACCGTTGGGTTCGTATCGAAAAGAGCTTTCTAACGAATATTAGAAATTTGAAATCTAACGGTTGGATTTGGAATTATGTCCAAATCAAATTTGGAGAAGGTCGCTATAAGTGCAGTTCGATGGCCGTTGATGGAAATCGACTGTACGGGCCTTGATAAAATTATTAAAATAGTAATAATTTGTGTAAAATCATAAGAAATGATTTGGGAAGAATTGGGATGAAAAACTCCATATTTGAAAAGATAAAAATAGATTTTTATCGAAATGAACTAGTTTTGAACTAGAATTAAAATTCTATTTGTTTTTAAATAAATAAATTGAATTTGAAAATGGTTTTGAAATATAACCAGAATTTCCAATAATTGCATTGGAAGGGATTTGAATCGAAATTGTCTTTGGATTATTTCGATGTTGGAATTCGTGATTATACAGATGTTGTTATGGAAATTTGAAAGATATATATTTATATCATTATTTCCAATACGACATTTGTTAGTCGTAGAATTTGATATTGAATATAAGCCGATATATTTTCTATTCAGAGCCCTGTATTGAATATCAAAGGTGATTTGGGTTTGTCGTGAATGGTGTCTTTATTAACACCGTTTTTGAACCTAGTTGAGAAAAGATTAAATCATTTTATTTAGATTTAATTAAGTGAACCAATTAAGTGATATTTAATTGGAATTGAATTGGAATTGATTTTTGGGTTTATCGTGAACGGTGTTTTAAATAACACTTGTTCTTTAACCCGGTAATTAATGGAATGCGATTTTGGGTTTATCGTGAACAGTGTTTTAAATAACACTTGTTCTTTAACCCGATAATTAATGGAATGTGATTTTGGGTTTATCGTGAATCGTGTTTTAAATGACACTGATTCTTTAACCCAGTTACAGATTAAAACTAAGTGGAGTTTTAATGAATCGTTAATTAGATTGAAAAGGTGTTAGAATGGAGTATCACCAGTTTTGCTCCAGGCAATAGTTAAATCTTTAATTAGATTTGAACGTGAAATGGTAATTGAATTTACCGATAACACCGTGGTGTTAGATATGAAGTATGACCAGTTTTACTTCATGGGATGAATAGGTTGGGATTGGGAAATAAAATAAATGATTACTTCGGCGTGGTTCGCTAATCCCGACTAGTTTGAATTGATATTCAAAAAGGAGATTAAAGAATAAATTTAAAGAATTTATCTTTTATAAAATTAATGGGAAACTCTCCCAAAATATAAGAATATTTGAATAAAAAGAATATTCTGAAGTGGAATGAGGCGTATGTTGTTTTTGTGTAACACTTTTATAATATATACGCGAGTTATTCAGAAAGACCGGGTTTATCCCATTTTGAATAACTGATTCGACGTGGTGTCGAAGATGAAGACGGTGGTTGAAGACCGGAGGTCTTCACGTCGTTTGGATAATTACTGATGGTCTTGATTGGGCTGTACACCCAAGAAGATGGAAACAGTTGGTGATCGTCCAGACGTACTTGGAGATCGATGGATATGCGGGGTACTAGGTGCCTCCGGTTTCGTTCAGACCCAGAACGGACTTGTAAATGGACTGTGTGTCTGACATTGGATTTTAGTCTGTGTGATTGATTTCTATTAAATATATATCTGTTTGGCGGCGGAGAATTTATTCTCTTGCTTAACGCCCTTCTCTGAGACGTACGAGCTCAGGGGTTATATACAGATGGATATCGAACGCATAGAGTGAATTGCCTGTGTGGCATGCCTAAGTGGCAAATGATCAAGGATTCTGTTGAAAAGCAAAGTCTTGTGGTTGATGATCAAAGCACCGCCTGTGTGGCATAGCTTTGTGTAACGTGAATTCGCGGGCCTCACACACCGATTGTGAACCAGAAACGGGAGAGGATCTCAGGGAGGACATGCGTTTCTTTCTAGCTAGGGTGGTGTCAGTGACCTACCATCCCTGACATTTATATACTTTTCACCTGTGTGGTTGTTGCTGTTGCGAGGTGCCTCGGTTAGATCGGAAAATCTGGGTCCGTTGGAGCCATTCGTTGGCTCATTTACGCCCCAAAGGGCGGGGAAACGCAGTGTTCAGGAATTTTAATCCACATCGGTGGACCGGCCCTGTCGCTCCAAAGGCTTGACTGAGTACTTGCCTGAGACATGGGCTAGATTGTCTCGAATCGGTAGAGGACGATCCCTGGCCTAGGTTCACAGACAGAAATCCAATTTCCAAATACGTGATATTTGCGGTTTTATTTGTAGAGCCTAGTAGGGCGACATAGTGGGATGGGGCGCTTATGCCGTCTATGATTGATACTTATGATTTGAAGTTGTTTTATACACTATGCACTTATAATAGTATCAAATGATTTGTTTTAAACGTATCAAGAATTCTTGGCTATTATAAGGTAACAACCCTATCCTCCGGCTTGCGTTGCATTGTGTGATGGGAATTGGGTCTTATAATAGCTTCATTTTTCTTTATTTAGCATTGCGCTGTTTGTTTTATGCACTGGTATTCTTGGAAGGAAACCAGTTCCGTGTTATACGGCGTGGTCCCTTGATTTACCTAACTTTAAAATAAAGATTAATAACTGTTTTAGTTCTCACACCAGTCCCATGACTGACCTGGAGTTTATTGTTTTAACCTAAACTCTGGGTGCCCCTATTTTGACACGGGCAGCTAGTAGTTTTGGTTTTGCAGATTTATATTCACAGGATCCTGGTTTACAGCTGGAATGATATCCGGAAAGCTTTGTATCCGTATATCTCTTCTAGTTGTGTATTGGATTATTTTCCGCTGCTATGTAATTTAAATCTCTGATATTTCTGTGTAATATTTATTCATACTCTGTATATTCTTGTATTCTGATGGAATTGTTGTAATATACAATGAAATGTTCTTCCGTCTGCGTTCTATTTTGTCGTGTTCTCGAAACAATCAGGCGTTTCGAACGGTCTGGGCCGGTTTAGCGACTAATTCGGATCGAGCGTAATTCCTGGTCGTCACATTTATGCATTAGACTCCTCACATTAAGATGACTACCTATGGTTGCTGGATTTGCTGGTCGGTTCCGGGCAGGCTTATACCATAAGTTGAGCTTAACCTCGTGTCTAAATGCGGTTATAATTCAAATTTCCTAATTTGGGGTTTACAACATTTATCCTAATCAAATTAGGAATTGTAACCATTTTCCCTATCATTTTCCCTAATCAATATTGGCTACAATTGTTATTTATTGATTTGCGGTCCTATTTATAGCAAATTAATTATTTTTATTGCTACAAATGGTCACCACAAATTAATTAATTCAATATGGATTACATTTACATATAATTCCATAATTGAACCTTATCCAAACATTCAACATTCCATACAATGTATATTTTACCGTTTTACGCTGATTTAGATGGATAATATGTATATATTTATATTTATGTTTTTGTACGGTCAACATAGTTATTATTTTTATTATTATTCTTATTTTTAAATTAAATGATTTGGTTTAATCAATAACCAAACATTCCCTTTTTGTATTCAATCTTGTCAAAAGATTTCAAATCTCACAGAAGACCGTTAGCCGTAATCATTGTAAATAATGCCTAATTAGTGGAATTGACATATTTCCAAATCACAAGAAATATATGTAAATATATAATTTGGAATAGTTGATGCAAATTACGCACAAATATAAATATTATATTTATACGTACATTTGCACCACTTTTCCCTTTTTAATTCTTTTATTCATACCTCCTGTGATTCCAAAATAATTTTTTTTATTCAAAAGGAGGAAAACGACATATTTACAAAAATTAAGCCAAACTCAATAATATTAAATACAAATAGGTATATTTGTTTTAACATTACAATCATCAATTTACTAATTTCACATTTTTACCCAAAATTCATTATTCAACACTGAACTAAAGATCTGGAATGTAACTACATCTAAATTGTGTTTAATGGGATTGATTTCCAGATCTGCAGTGCTATGTAATGTCCATAATACATTTTACCACATAATTGCAATATATTTCACAACATAATTATATGAATATGTGTGAACAAATTTAAAAATACTACAATTCATATTATGCATAGCCACAAAGTACAGTTCACAAGTTTTAACACTTTTATAACCATATTTGATTGGTGTCAATCTAATTACAACACTTTATTTATCAAATCTGATAGGCATAGGCATAAAAATTGAAACTATTACAAACGAGATAAATACATTATTATAATTGTATATATAAATTTCCCACTCACCTTATAGCCAAATCCGAAGTTTGAACCCTTTAAGCCAACAAATCCCCAAATTCTTATAAATCTACAATTTATCAGGAAAAGGGAAAATTCCAGATATGAAGAGATATAAGAAAATAGGGAAAGATATGAGAATCTAATTTGGAACGTCAATTTGCATTCTTTTCCATTAGATCTACTTATCCTCTCAATTTCATATGAATTGAATTTGATTTGTTATGTATGAATATATTTTTTATTTTAGAAATTAGGTTTGGAGAAGGAGGAAAATGGCAGAGCTCTACTGCCTCTACTGAATTATATGGAAAAAAATGATGCCTTACCCCTTTATTTATAGTAGTGGAAATGGCCTAGGACCGTTGGATTAGTGTTAAGTTATATCCGTCCAGTCGTTTTAATAATATATAACGAAATTTCCCCTCAAAATCTAGCTGTCATTGGGCACTACATGCCCGAACCGGTCGACCGCTCCTAGGAGGGTGTCGACCGCCCTATGTCCAGCCTGCCCAATGAGGGCTGGTCAAAGAGGGAAACATATATATATTAATAATTTCGTTTATTTCTGTCCGTTTTTTGTATTTCGTCATTAACTTTTTCATATGGACTCCATTCGTGAAACTTCAAACATGAAAGTTGACCAGAATTCCGAGACGGATGCATCGGTAATAGTTTCATGGTTGTAATACCCCGTAATTTTAAGGGACATTATAATTATAAACTAAATAATACTTAATTAAATATTGGGAATTAGGTGAAACGGATGGCGCCATTGCGTTCGTCTCGGAATTCTGCTTAAGATAAACTCCAAGTTTGCATAAAACGGACAACGTAGGTTTGAAGTTTGTATACTTATAAGCAATATATATATATATATATATATATATATATCAATTCCAGAAAATCCAAAATCAAAGAGCGGGAAAGGGAGAGAAACCAGCCCGTTAAGGGTCGAACTCATGCCCCATGGGCGTCGATGCATGGGTTGATCCCCACAAAGGGGTGTGACCCTAGGGTCGACCCCGGGGTCAACCCCACCCAGATCTGGGATAGATCCATTTCTGTGGACGTGGACTCGTTTCTTGACCAGATTTGTTGGCGTTAGGCTATAAATAAGAATTCATTTCTATTGTTTTATTCATCAAAAACAATGAAGACAACCAGGTGCTGCCACAACTCATATTGAACTAGCCTATTCTTCTGCAACAACAACTTATAAGCATACAAGAATCTCTGCTACAACATACACAGTCATTTCTCTGTTCTTTAGAATTAGTCACAGTGAATTTATGTTATTTTTAGATATAAACATTTAATAAGTAATCCTGACATGTTTATAAGATTGGATCTAAACCTGTGCCTGTTAATAACTTGAATCATAACTAATCAGATCTTCCATTACTTGTACACCTAATCTACTGATTAGTTCTCATATGCCTATTCCTGATATGCTTGTTCTGTTATCATGCCTAATTTTGTCATCATATGCCCATTCTACTACTAGGCCTATTTCTGTCACCATATGCCTATTCAGTAAGTATGTCCATTTTTGACATCGTATGCCTATTTTGTTATTATGCTTATTCATGTTCTCTTCTCCCCCTCCTTCCCTTTTTATTTTTATAGCCAGGCTACCTTCGAGCCCAGACCTACCGCTGAAATATGCAAATGAACGAAATTGGGAATGGTTGGGAATGATATTGGGGCATAATTTATATTATAAAACATGACTGCGATTTAGGGGCATAATCTATACCTTGATCTAAAACCTTAATTTGGGGCATAACTTGTATCGTGGACCAGATTGGGATTTGTAGGCATAACCTTGGATGAACATGAAAAATTGTTTAAGAATGAACATGCCTAATTTACAGCAAATAGAAACTGTAACTGCACTTAGACACGAGGTTAGATTACACTTGTGGTAGAAGTTTGCCCTGAACCGCCCGACAAATCCATCTTTCACAAGTGGTTAATCTAATGTGAGGGGTCTAGTGCATAAGTGTACACGTAACGACGCTAAGACACGAGGTTAAGTCCGACTTGTGGTAGAAGTCTGCCCGGAACCGACCGGTATATCCAGCATCCACAAGTGGCCGACTTAATGTGAGAGGTATGGTGCATTAACATGCATAAATGGAAAATGGTAATAACCTGTTAACCTATAATACTTAACCTACTCAAATCCGTGGGGGTTATATGAACCTGTCAAAATTGCGTGAGGGTTACGTAAACTTGTATGAATCTGTAGGGGGTTATCTAAACCCGACAAACTTAACCTGTTTTACATGGTCTGTTTATGCAGGCTTGTTAATCTATTAGGCATAACCTGTCAAAATCCTAGTAGTGGGGATGCAAGCCCAGACGGTGGCTTGTATCATCTGTTGTGTGGGCCTGTATCAGTCAGTAACCCATCTTGGTATCAAAAGGAGGACCCCGAACTTGGTAGGGGTCAGGGCATGCTTACTAAGTTGATTATAAGAGGTCACTTGAGCGAGTGTGTTGAAGGTTCATTTCGTCGGACTCATGTGCGTGCATGAATCTTCTTGCTTGGGATAATAAGACATGGTGACATCGGTAGATATGGTTGTGCGTCTTGAAAATAACGGGGTTGCCACTTTAGGAAGTGATACACCCTACTGTGGGGCCAGCACAGGGTATCTACGGGATAGGGAGTCGATCGATTGGGGTAGTAATTAGGGTACATATAGTCTTGCCTGTTTAGGAGTTCATTATTATCATTGGGGATAACACCTGTCATTTCTGTTGGGATACCTGTAATTATTTTTAGGGGTAAAACCCGTCACTAGAAGTACACCTAAGTCTACCATCTTGTTCTTGTTGGGATCATTCTGTTCTTTTTATACTAGTATTGGTGTAGAGAAAAGTATTTAGGAAGTGCAATATATATTATGTCCTGATTATTCAGTTTATCCTGCTCAGTCTGTTATACCTGCCTTATGATATTGTTATCTTTCTCATCCAGTTTATATACCTGTCATAATACTTTTACTTATATGCTAAAAGTAATTGGACTCCCTAGACTTTATGTCTGACCCCGTTTTGTTTCCTTTTCTCTCTTCCTTTTCCCCTCCCCCCTAGGTTCTCAGGATGGGAATACTCAGGCTTGATTAGGATCCTCTCTTCTGTTTCTTCTTGGAGCTTCTTAAATGTACCGCTTTTATTTCCTGTCTACTCTGATATGCTCTATTTGGGGACTACGCTTTTATATTACTGTACTCTAATGATTTTAGTACAGCGCAGATACTTTAAATTGATGTAATGGGTTTTCTGTATTTCAGACTTATGTTGTAACTGAATTTGGACCATGATGTTTTCTATTTGGAAAATAAAGTTTTAAATTTCGCTGTTATTTTGTATTTGTCTTGTGATGTTTCTGTTTCCATTTACCTATAATGCTTTACGAAACTTAATGCATTCTGTTAAAGAGTGACATTTACGGACGTGGAATGTCACATTTGGTATCAGAGCTGAAGGTTAGCAGATTAGATAAAAGGTTTTGAAAATAGTTTTTCAAAAGGTTTTAAAAAAAAGCATTTTCAAAAGAAAACTTTGTTTTGAAAAACATTTTCCCTAAAGTCATATGAAATATCTTTCGACTCTCTGTTTTAATCCCTTTTTCCATTTCTTTCCAGCATGTCTGAGGGACCGATTCTTCCCGAGGGCGTTACGATCCCGGCTTGGTTCCGTAGGTATCTTGAGGCTACGGCTCCTGCCGGAGGCCAAGCAGATGCTCCTCCCCCAGCTGCAGCCGCTGTTCCTCCACCTCCTATGTGAGTGGATAATTTTTCCAAGATATGCAAGGATTTCTGTGCGATGGGAGGAAATCCATTCAAAGGAAATGAGACTTTTGTAGAAGCAAGGAATTGGCTTAAAGAGACGGAGGATTTGTTTAGGATTTTTGAGGTTGACGACCGTAGGAAGATTCAGTTGGCCGTTTGGCAAATGAAAGACGAGGCTTCATTCTGGTGGGAAGTGACGCAAGGAGAACTCCTGTTGATACTGGGATGATTTTCGATAGAGATACAAGAAGAAGTTTCTTTCTCAACCCGAGCAAAAGTATGCAAATGGAAAGGTTTGGAGCTAGTGAATACCCCGCATAAGAAAGCTTTGAGGTTTGCAAGAGGATTGAATGAACCCCTCCATGGAATGGCTATGTCTCATATTCCAATGGGGGCAACTTTCGAGAAACTCGTTGATATGACATTGATGCACGAAGAAGATAAAGGTGAAAAGAAAGAGGAAAAGACTGATGAAACACAAAACAAGAAAGGGTGGCCCAAGAAAGAACAACAACAGAAAAAGAAGGGCGGAAAGAACGACAAAGCCTGAGAAAATAGCCAATGTCATAGTTGTGGGCGCATGGGTCATGTGAGCAAAGATTGCAAAAGAAGGAAGAATGCTTGTTTCCATTGTGGACAGGTCGGACACCTTATTAAGGAGTGCCCGAAGAAGCAAGGGCAGGGCCAAAGGGAAGGATCTTATGGAGGGCAGGTGCATGCTTTCGTGGCCGGTGTACCTGATAGAGGTAGGAAAGTTTCTGTTGAATGTTTGATTTCTCTCTCCAATCATCCTTTTAGAACTCTTTTTGATTCTAGCGCTTCGCATTCTTTTATATTTGATTCTGTGGTTGAGTCTCTACACCTTAGTACTAGTATGGTTTTGGATCCCATTGTTGTCTCAAACCCCATTGGAGGTATGACTCATTTTTCTATGATTTGTCGGGGTTTGAGAAAATCTGTGTTGGGCGTCGAGTTTGAGTGTGGCGCATGTGTGCTTGGTTTCATGGGCTATGGTTTGATTCTAGGGATGGATTGGCTAGCCATGTATGGTGCCATTCCGGATTGTGAGAGGAGGGTCGTTAGACTTTTGACTTGTCACGGGAGGACCCTCGAGATTTCTTGTGACCCTAAGGGGTCTGTCATGCTTAGTTTCCTAGAGTCTCTTGATGAATCTATCGATGATTTACGGTCTGTACCAGTAGTTTGTGAGTATCCTGATGTTTTTGAGGAGGTATGGGGATTACCTCCGAGGCGCGAGATTGATTTTCGGATATACTTGGTGCACAATGCAAAGCCAGTTGCATTGCCTATGCGCCACATGGCTCCTAGAGAAAGGAGAGAGCTCAGCAAGAAAGTAGGGGAGCTACATGAGAAAGGATTTTTTAGCCGAAGCATATCTGAATGGGGTGCTATAGTAGTATTCGCCACTAAGGCAGATAGTTCGCTTCACTTATGTGTGGACTACAGGGAGTTGAAAAACTCACTAAGAAAAAATTGGCACCCACTTACAAGGATAGATGACCTGTTTGACCAGCTTGTTGGTGCATCTGTTTTCTCCCAGTTAGACTTAGCCATGGGGTTTCATCAGTTGAGGGTGGCCGAGGACAGTATAGACAATACTCCTTTTAGAACTCCAAATGGATTCTTCGAGTGGCTCGTCATGCATTTTGGGTTGAATGCACCCGCCTATTTTGTGGATCTAATGAGTAGGGTGTTTCAGGAGTTTCTAAATAAGTTTGTTGTAGTCTTTGTTGATGACATCTTGATTTTCTCAAAGAATGAGGAAGAACATGTCCTACATTTAAGAGAGGTTTTGAAGACTTTCCAAGCGCATCGGCTTAAGGCAAAATTCTCTAAATGTCATCTTTGGAGAAAGGAAGTGAGATTTCTATGACATGTGGTCTCTAAGGATGGGATAGCAATGTATCCCATGAAAGTAGTTGCGGTTCAAGATTGGCAGACTCCAAAGAACGCAACAGAGGTAAGGAGTTTTCTTGGTTTAGGGGCTATTATAGGAAGTTCATTAAGGACTTCGCTAAGATATCAGCCCCCCTCACCATACTAACGAAGAAGAATCTGACATTTTCTTGGAGTGTTGACTATGAGGATGCTTTTCAGTGATTGAAGAGGGATCTGAAAACAACCTCCGTCTTGACATTGCCTGATGGGAACAAAGTGTTCACATTATACACTGATGCATGTGGTATAGGGCTTGGTATTGTTATGATGCAAGAGGGAAGGGTAGTATGTTATGGTAGTAGACAGCTAAGAGTTCATGAGAAAAACTACCCTACCCATGACTTAGAGTTTGTTGCCATTGTATTCGCACTTAAGATTTGGCGTCATTATCTACTTGGAGAGAAGTTCGAGTTGTATACCGATCATAAATCTCTCAAGTACTCGTTCTCGCAGAAGGATCTCAACTTGAGGCAACAAAGATGGATGGAGTTCCTAATGTCCTATGACTTTGAGATTGCTTATACCCCTGGCAAGGTTAATGTGGTGGCAGACGCACTGTGTAAGCAAAGGATGACTTTGAGTCCACTATTCGTAGAGAGACGGAGCTTGGAGTATATATCAACCTTTGATTTTAGGTCATCTACGGATCTTATACCCAGTTTGTTTGCATCCTTAGAGGTGCGGCCTACTCTTATGGATCAGATAGGAACTTCACAGCGAGAGGACCCACAAATAGCAGACATTTTGGATAGGCTCAGTAGAGGGGAGACTTTTAGTCACCTCAGTAGATATTCCACAGGTGATAGAGGGTGGTTGCGATGAGATGGAAGGCTTTGTGTTCCCCGAGTTGGGAGTCTGTTGAAGACAGTCGTTGAGGAAGCCCAAAATTCTAGGATGATAATCCATCCAGGTGGTGATAAGATGTATAAATATATGAAGAGGGTTTTCTTTTGCGCTGGGATGAAGAAAGATGTAGCAGAGTTTGTTTCTCGATGTTTAATTTGCCAGCAAGTCAAAGCTGAGCAAAAGAAGCCCAGTGGTTTACTTCATTCTTTGGAGGTCCCACAGTGGAAGTGGGAGAGCGTCTCTATGGATGCCATTGATGGTCTACCTAGATCGAGGAAAGGCAACACCGTTATTTGGGTTATAGTTGACAGGCTTACCATGAGCACTCATTTCATTCCCATTAAGAGTAAGAGGACGAAAGCATGGTTGACAGCAGTTTATCTTCGTGAGATAGTCCATCTACACGGAGTACCTTCTAGTATAGTAAGTGATCATGACCCCATATTCACTAGTGAATTTTGGAGGAGCTTGCAGGACGTATTAGGTACACGGTTGTGTTTAAGCACCGCTTATCACCCTTAGACCGATGGGCAGACGGAAAAGGTGAATAGAGTTCTTGAGGATCTTTTAAGACTGTGTACCCTAGACTTTAGAGGGACATGGGAGGAGCATATTCCTTTGGTAGAGTTCGCCGACAACAACAGTTATCAAGCTAGTATTGGCATGGCATCCTTCGAGGCATTGTACGCATGACCCTGTAGATCACCGACTTATTAGTGGAAGTCTATAGAAAGGCTTCTTCTTGGACCTAAGATGATTAGAGAAACTTCAGAGAAGATTGATCTTATTCGTAGACGCATAAAGATAGCTCAGGACAGGCAGAAGTCCCACGCAGATAAGAGAAGAACTGATATTGTGTTTGAGGTGGGAGACATGGTTTTCATCAAGGTATCACCTTTAAGGAATGTAGTTCGCTTTGGATCTGTAGGGAAATTGGCACCAAGGTTTGTAAGGCCATTTCCCATCACAGAAATGATTGGCCAAATGGCCTATAGAGTAAAGCTACAAAAGAGATTGACGGGTGTCCACGATGTTTTCCACGTTTCTCATTTACGGAAGTGCCTGCATGATACCATAGAAGTAGTTAAGCGGAGCATGCTTAAGGAAGTAAAGGTGGAACGGGAGGCGACAGTTAGATGAGTTCCTACCCGTATTCTTGGATCAAAGGTTAAGAAGCTACGCAACCGAGAGGTCAAGTTGATGAAAGTTCAGTGGGGAGATGACCATGAGGATGCATCTTGGGAGACTGAAGACAAGATGGGCGTTTCGTACCCTTTTCTTTTCAAGGGTATGTTCTTAACTTCTTTTTCCAAATCATTTATTCGTACTTGCTTCTTTCATTAAGTATATCGTATCAATCGAATCTTCGACCTTTAGGTAGGAAACCAAAGGATGTAAACATGTGTTTGATACATGTTATGTTTGATGGATGCAAGTAGATGCAATTGTTTGCTAGTGGTTGCTCGTGGAAGCATATACACACACATTAGGAACTAGATCGGCTCAATCACTCTCATACTGCATATGGATGTGTGTGCATTTTAAATTTTATGGATGAAAATGAGTGTATCATCATGTGGATGCTGCATTTGGATGAATGATTGTGCACACATATAGAACTTACATGTTATACTAGGATTATTTGCATACATGTTGGATTCATAACACTAACATACATTGCATTAAGGAGATCGACTAAATCAGTAGACCGCACGATCTTTCGCATTAGTGTATGGACATATACACACACCTTCGCATATGTTCATATAAGCACTAGAAATATTTTTAAGGACAATGGATGCATGTGATTGGTGAATGAGTAGATGGATGATGGATGGTAGGATATATATACATTCTTCCTAACATGGAGATTTCAGGGACGAAATGCTTTAAGTAGGTAAAATGTAACACCCCATAATTTTAAGGGACATTATAATGATAAACTAAAGAATACTTAATTAAATATTGGGAATTAAGTGAAACAGACTGCGCCATTGCGTTCGTCTCGGAATTCTGCTTGAGATAGACTCCAAGTTTGCGTAAAACGGACATCGTATGAAGAAGATAATAAGCTTTGAAGTTTGTACACGTATAAGCAATATATATATACATACATATATATATATATATAATCAATTCCATAAACGACAAATTTTTTGTTTGAGCCTCTGAAAATAACTTATTGTGTAAACAGGCCTCTTTCAAAATTTATTATGAAAGTAGGCCTGTTTTCTATCGGGCCACTTTGCCTTCCGCATTCCATTTGTGCGCATGAACGAATTTGTTCATGCGCACAAATGGAATGCGCAATTTTTTTATTTTTCAATGTTTGAAGGAAAGCTTGTGCACGCTCACTGTTTCCCCCCTCCCCCACCCCAAAAAGACCTTGCGCACTCCATTTGTGCACAAGAACAAATTTGTTCTTGCGCACAAATGGAGTGCGCATGTGTAAAAAATAAAAAGCTGCACACTCCATTTTTGCACAAGAACAAATTTTCTCTTACGCAAAAATGGAGTGCACATGGTCAGTTCCCTGATAGAAAACGGGCCTACTTTCATAATAAGTTATGAAAGAGGCATGTTTATACAGTAAGTTATTTTCAGAGGCTCAAACCAAAAATTTGTCCTTCTAGAAAATCGAAGAGCGGGAAAGGGAGGGAAATCGGCCCGTTAGAGGTCGACCCCTTGCCCCATGGGTGTCGACCCATGGATCAACCCCTACAAAGGGGTGTCAACCCCACCCAGATTTGGGGCAGATCCATTTCTGTGAACGTGGACTCATTTCTCGACCAGATTCTTTGGCATTAGGCTATAAATAGGACCTCATTTCTATTATTTTATTCATCAAAAACAATGGAGACAACGAGGTGCTGCCCCAACTCAGATTGAATTAGCCTATTCTTCTACAACAACGACTTATATGCATACAATAATCTCTGTTATAACATCAACGGTCATTTCTCTGTTCTTTAGATCCAGTCATAGTGAGTTTATGTTATTTTTAGATATAAACATTAAATAAGTAATCCTGACATGTTTATAAGATTAGATCTAAACCGGTGTTTATTAATAACCTGAATCATAACTAATCAGGTCTGCCATTACTTGTACACTTAATCTATTGATTAGTTCTCATATGCCTATTCCTGATATGCATGTTCTGCTATCATGCCTAATTTTGTCATCATATGCCCATTCTACTACTAGGCTTATTTCTGTCACTATATGCCTATTCAGTAAGTATGCCCATTTCTGACATCGTATGCCTGTTTTGTTATTATGCTTATTCCTGTTCACTTCTCCCCCTCGTTCCCTTTTTATTTCTATAGCCAGGCTATCTTTGAGCCTAGGCCTACCGCTGAAATATGCGAACGAATGAAATTGGGAATGGTTGGGAATGATATTGGGGCATAATTTGTATTGGAAAACATGGCTGGGATTTAGGGGCATAATCTATACCTTGATCTAAAACCTTAATTTGGGGGCATAACTTGTATCGTGGACCAGATTGGGATTTGGGGCATAACCTTGGATGAACATGAAAATTTATTTAAGAATGAACATGTTAATTTACAACAAATAGAAACTGTAACTGCACTTAGACATGAGGTTAGATTACGCTTGTGGTAGAAGTCTACCTGGAACCACCCGACAAATCCAGCATCCACAAGTGGTTAATCTAATGTGAGGGATCTAGTGCATAAATGTACACGTAACGGTGCTAAGACACAAGGTTAAGCCCGACTTGTGGTAGAAGTCTACCCGGAACCGACCGGCATATCCAGCATCCACAGGTGGTCGACTTAATGTGAGAGGTCTGGTGCATTAACATGCATAAATAGAAAATAGTAATAACCTGTTAACATGTAATACTTAACCTATTTAAATCCATGGGGGTTATATGGAACTGTCAAAATTGTGTAAGGGTTAAGTAAACCTGCTTGAATCAGTGGGGGGTTATATAAACTCGACAAACTTAAGCTGTTTTACATGGTGGGGTTATGTGAGCTTGTTAATCTATTAGGCATAACCTTCCAAAATCCTTGTAGTGGGGATGCAAGCCTAGGGGGTGGCTTGTATCATCTGTTATGTAGGACCCGTATCAGTCAGTAACCCATCTTGGTATCAAAAGGAGGACCCCGAACTAGGTAGGGGTCAGTCAGGGCACGCTTACTGAGTTGATTATAAGAGGTCACTTGAGTGAGGGTGTTGACGGCGTATTTCGTCGGACTCATGTGCGTGCATGAATCCGCTTGCTTGGGATAATAAGACGCAGTGACATCAGTAGATATGGCTGTACATCCTGAAAATAACGATGTTGCCACTCTAGGAAGCGATACATCCTACTGTGGGGCCACCATAAGGTATCTACGGGATAGGGAGCCGATCGATTGGGGTAGTAATTAGGGTACATCTAGTCTTGCCTGTTTAGAATCCCATTATTATCGTTGGGGGTAACAGTTGTCATTTCTGTTGGCCTACCTGTTATTATTGTTGGGGGTAGAACCCATCACTAGAAGTACACCTAAGTCTACCATCTTGTTCTTGTTGGGATCATTCTGTTCTTGTTATACTATTATCGGTGCAGAGAAAAATATTTAGGAAGTGCAATATATATTCTGTCCTGATTATTCAGTTTATCCTTTTCAGTCTTTTATATTTGCCTTATGATATTGTTATCTCTTTCATCCAGTTTATATACCTATCATGATGCTTTTACTTATTTATATGCTAAAAGTAACTGGACTCGCATGACTTTATGTGTGACCTGTTTTGTTTCCTTTTCCCTATCTTCCTCTCCCCCCTCCCCCAAGGTTCTCAGGGTGGGAATACTCAGACTTGATTCGGATCCTCTCTTCTGTTTCTACTTAGAGCTGCTTAGATGTACCGCTTTGATTTTCTGTCTACTCTAATATGGCTCTTTTTGGAGACTATGATTTTAGCACAAGGCAGATATTTTAAATTGATGTAATGGGTTTTCTGTATTTCAGACTTATGTTGTAACTGAATTTTGACCACAATGTTTTCTATTTGAAAAATAGTTTTAAATTCCTCTGTTATTTTATATATGTCTTGTGATGTTTCTGTTTACGTATAATGCTTTACGAAACTTAATGCATTCTGTTAAAGAGTGACATTAACGGACGTGGGGTGTCACCACGGTCAAATTCCATCATTTGCAAAAATTCATATTTTTTAGATTCTAAAAATAAATTTATATCACCAAAATTTCGGGTTATTACAAAATCCCTCGTTCAGCTATAGTTCGAAGCACAAATTTATGATGACTATCTTTGGGGTGATGCTGATAGGATCACTAGTCGCAGTGCGCCTAGGCAGCGGTCAACCGGTGGTCCTTCTAGACCCTTTGGCAGTTCTTCGCATGATCTGATTTTTGCTAGGTGCATGAAAGCGAAGTAGGAGGATGACGATCATATGTAGAGGTCACGATTTGTTTGGCAAAGTATGATAGCGAAGGTTATAGTCCTTTGCATGCTTTGCTAGACGACCCCAAGCAGCTTAGGAAGCCTATTATTTATCTTGTTACCAAGTTGAGAAGGGACATGTAGTTTGTTTTATATGTATTTTATTTTCTGCATTTGTTATTTGGTACTTTTATTTCTACATTTGTATTGTGAATTCCGACCTATGAATTTTTATTTCATATGTAATATGTTGTATTTTGTATTTAAAAATAACTAGCATAAATAAAATAATAACATAAACAAACAATAAAATAACAACTTTGCCCTTTCTGCATTGTCCCTTTCGTAAAAAGAACACATTCTCCTTGTGAACTTTCCCCTTCCGCAATCTCTTTGATTTGTCCATTCAATTTATCCTCTTTTGTTTAAAAAGGAATTCTCCTTACATCTATTAGCATCTCTTAGAGCATCTCCAACCATACATGACGTATTGTTATCTATTGTCAAGAGGATGTGAAAGGACTTGACATACATGAGTTATGGTTTTTGTCCAATGCAAAAGTGTAGATACACAAAAAATTGCATATGTGTAATTTTCTCATAATTAAGAGAAATAATATGTTAATTAAAACCCACCAGTGAAAAGAGAAAAATGATGCGTCATGTGGAATGGAATGTCTAGAAGTAGACATTGAAAAAGACAATGTCAAGTAAGTTTTCAATTACATCAATAAAACATATCAGCATTGAGGACAAAATTTTATTAGAGAATGTTAGTATGGTGCTAAGGGCACCCCAATATGTTCTTCTGAATACCACAATTAAAAAAATGAAACTCATTTAATTAAGTGTGCTTCCTAATACACATGACTTCTTCATTCTAATTTCTCACTCATATTTGCCGAACTAATCACGTACTTAACTCTAATCTGAAAATCCTAATCTCTCTTCCCCAATTGAATCGTTGTCTTCTTACCGTTTCCCGTGGCAATTTCAAGTTCGAACACGGTAATTATACACGATAATTCTTCGATGGAATGACACCGAACAGGATGGAAAAAAGTTATGGAAAGTTAAATAACTTTAACAGTGGTTGCGCACCGAATGGATTAAAAAAAATTCGGTGTTGCATCATCGACCGACCTAATACTATAATACAGTGCTTTCGAGAACGGTGGTGAATCACCGTGATCTATTTTTCTGAATGGCGTATCTGTTATGTAACGACGGTTGGAACAAAGTCCCCTTCCTTGTACGCATATGAGCTGACACATAACTCCCATATAACAAAAGGAATCCCTGATGTTACGTGCATACCAACTCATATTTGTACTCAACTCCTTCAATTTATTCCATGATGTGGGACTATTAATTCTGATCCGTCATTCCTTCTTAAGGATGCGAGGCAATCCTAACAGTCTTCCCCTTGACTCGCATCCTACGAGTATCTTTTGAGAGCACTGCCTTGCCTGCATGACCCAGTCCGTAACCTTCGGCTCTGATACCACTGTTATGTAACGACGGTCGAAACAAAGTCCCCCTTCCTTGCACGCATATGAGCTGGCACACAACTACCATACAACAAAAGGAATCCCTGATGTTACGTACATACCAACTCATATTTGTACTCAACTCCTTCAATTTATTCTATGATGTGGGACTATTAATTCCAATTCGTCATTCCTCCTTAAACATGCGAGGCAATCCTAACAGTATAACCACCGAAGGGATAACACAAATGTGGAGAGCTCGCTATTTTGAGTATGGTGATTTGAAACCGTGAGTTGTCTTTTTGTTCCGTTGTTATAGGCCGACCAGTGTTGATTTCTTCAGTGCTTGATCTCCGACAAGAACACAAAAATCAATTCAATTATTATAGATTCTTTAAATGGTGCGAAGGGACCAACCAGTATGTTATAATACGGTATGTTATTGCCGAACTGGGCGTTGAAAAATGAATATATGAATTTTTGGGATAATCTGGTATCCCTTTCTCTGATATAAAAACAAAAGAAATAGAGCAAAAAACATGGTATAAATAGGTGATAAAATGAAGACCAAAAAATGATCAGAGAAAAAACAAAGCAAAGAAATCATGATTGAAAGAATGCTTCACGATACATGAAAATGAAGATTGGATGACGCAAAGGCTTTCATATTTATTTCATGTGGCAAGTCGGCTGAACAAGAACAATAGGAAAAAGATAGATTTACATTTATTCAGACACATCATACATGCATTACTAGAAATATTTTGGATCTTGGATATTAAAACAACCAACAAATTACTCTAAATTCAATTGATTCTGTAGAAGCGTCTTTTTTTACTTCGAAGATGAGATCATTGTGGCTTTTTTACTTCAAAGATGAGACACATCATACCAGCACTTATCTTCTTCCTCGGCATTGCAACGTCAATTTCGTTGATCGGTTATGAATCTAGGATTTAGACTTGATCGGTTTTCGAAATGAGAAGGAACGATAATCGATCGAAACAAAAATAAGATTAGCAACGTGTTAGCCTTTATTTTTTAAATGTGTGGTATTAAGAAGAGTGTAATACTAAGTGATGTGGTATTTTTTTAGCCGTGGTATTAGGAAGTGGATATTGAGGTGTCCTTAGCACCACACAAATGTTAAATAATGATGTGGGATACAAATTACAATGAATTAACATCACGGTTGAAAGTAGGGCTGTTATGGTAATGGTTACCATTACCGTTTAGCAAATACCGTTACCGTACCGTTTTTACTGGTAAGCCGGAATTGTTTACCGTTACCGTTACCGATCGACTGGTATACCGAAGACTGGTATACCGATAATCTGGTAACCATTACACTGGTAATAGTAAATTACCGTTTGTCCATCAAAGTTTATATCTTGACATATTTTTTGTATACAGTGCATCTTTATTATAGTATATGTAATGTTAATTTATAAAAAAACACAAATGAGAAAAAAAATAAGTGCAATTGGAATTATTTCACCTGATTATTGAACTAAATATAACCATTTTTTTTGTTCTACATGCATGTAGTAAACCATATCAGATGAGTATACTTATGTTTTGAATTAACTGGTAAAATTACTGTTACCGCTGGTACTGAAGAATTGTTACCGATAATTTATCGTTAAAAATGGTAAGTTACCGTTACCATACCGTTTTAACTGGTATACCGATTTCAATCAAAAAGGGTTACCGATTGACTGGTAATGGTAAAATTTACCGTTACCGTAACAGAAGTGCTCTTAGTCATTCTTCTTTTGTTTTCTTTTTCCAAATATCTTATTATTTGATTTTTGCTCTATTTTCCCATCTTTTTCAACGCATGAAGTTAGAACTGCGACTTTTGCTTTTGCTCCGAGTGTAACATCTTTTCTTCCTCTGTGGCACAGACATCTTTTAGACTCGATCCGTAGACATGGTACCAAAACCCTAAATCTAAAATCCTGATTTCTTTCCCGTCTTCTCTTGATCTTTACAAGATTCATACGCGGTTCTAATCATTGGATTCGCTTATGTTTGAATGGTGTCCTTCAGTTTCCTCAGATTTGAATTTAATCGTAAGATCTGATTAGGCAGCTTCATTTTCTATATTATTATTTGATACATGGGTCTAATTTTATTTGTTCGGAGGCATTCATGTCATTTCAGAGATGCTATTAGGTCTTTTAGTAAAACTCAAACGTTCACTCCTTTGGGTCACCGTGCTAGTAGTCGTTTTTTGGTGTGTAATCAGTTGTGCAGTAGTAGTTATGGTAAACAGCTCATTTTCAGAATGGGTTTTCACAAATCCACTCATTTGCCTTCAAACACAAAGTTCTATGTTGAATCTGCTGCTATTGAAGAAACCCCAAAGTCAGATGCTGGGCAGATTTCTAAAGAAGCTGACAAGATTTGCAAAATACTGTCGAATGTAAATTCTAATTCCAACATATCGCCATCTCTTACAGATTTGTCAATTACCTTTTCACCAGACCTTGTTGAAGAAGTATTAAGGAAGCTCACCAATGCTGGAATGCTTGCATTTGCCTTCTTCAGATGGGCTGAAAACAAAGAGGGTTTCAAACACACAACTCAAAGCTATCATCATCTCATAGAAGCACTTGGTAAGATCAAACAATTCAGATTAGTATGGACCTTAGTTGATATTATGAGAAAAAAAGGTCTCTTGAAGAAGGAAACATTTGGGATCATTATTCGAAGATACGCGCGGGCCAAGAAAGTTAAAGAAGCCATCAATGCTTTCGAGAAGATGGAGGTACTTGGTTATAATCTCAACTTATCTGATTACAACTCATTAGTTGATATACTGTGCAAATCCAAGCATGTTGAGAGAGCTCAAACGATCTTTAACGACATGAAGAGAAGAAAAACGTTTTCTCCCGATTTGAAAACGTATAGCATTCTTCTAGAAGGTTGGGGCAATGAACGTAATTTAGAAAAGCTGAATCAAGTTCATAAGCAAATGATTGACGATGGGTTTACACCGGATGTCGTGACATATGGAATTTTGATCAGTTCATTTTGCAAGTTAGGCAGGTGTGATGATGCTTTGAAAATATACGATGAAATGGAGCAAAGCGGAACCAAGCCAAACCCACATATCTATTGCACTCTTATAAATGGGTTGGGGTCAGAAAAGAGATTGGACGAAGCATTGAAGTTTTTAGAACTTCATAAGAGTCATGGATTTGAACCAGAGCTACCTACTTATAATGCTATAGTTGGTTCTTACTGCTGGGCTGAGAGATTTGAAGATGCTTTTAAGATAGTAGAGGAGATGAGGGTATATGAAATAGGTCCAAATGCTCGAACGTATGACATAATAATGCATCATCTCATAAGGGCAGGCAAGAAAGAAGATGCTTATTTGCTATTCAAGACCATGCCTTGTGAACCACAGCTGAATACTTATACTATGATGGTTAGCATGTTGTGTAAAGAAAGGAGAGTTGATTTAGCTTTGCATGTATGGAAAGCAATGAATGAGAAAGGAGTTTTACCTTGTATGCATATGTTTTCTTCACTGATTAACGGGTTGTGTTTTGAGAATAGGCTGGATGAAGCTTGTGAGTTTTTTAAAGAGATGCTAGGAAAAGGAATTAGGCCTCCTGGTAAGTTGTTTAGTACTGTGAAAGAAGCATTGATTGAGGCTGGGAAGAAGGATGTTGCTTTAGAGCTTGGCCTGGAGTTGGATATACTGAGAAAACAACCCTATGTTGCTTAATGTATTACAATTTTGAGCAAACATTTTCTTTTTCATTTTTTTCTTTCAGAATACAAATATTTTTTGTACTGAAGAATGAATTTTCAGTTTATATCTAGTATCAAGAAAGCAACTCTATGTTTCTTTGTTGTTTAGGAAAAAAAAGGGTTTCTTAGGTGAAGTGTAAGACAAATTGGATGCTGAAGCTGTTCCTCATTGCTGTATCTATGTTTTCAGTATGAACTGTAGCAGATTGTATTATGTGGAATTAAAAATTACCCTTATTCATTTTTTTCTTAGTTTTGAATTGCTCTTGGTTAGCAATGTGAAGAAAACATAAAATTTCTGACTAAAAAAATAGCCGATGTCAAAACAGTGGTGTCTTGTTGCCTTTGGCCGTTGGGAATTATCGGGGAAGTGATCGTTCGACATGGAATGAAGTAAGCTTCTTCTCAGAGCATCTAGATTCTGCCTTGAAAATTCTAAAGCGTCGAATACGGATGACTTGCCGAACATCTGGACGTTCATTTTTTTTGTTTG